>CM073426.1:129950000-139950000 GCA_037114965.1 Monochamus alternatus
CATCATCATCATCATCATCATCATCATCATCATCATCATCATCATCATCATCATCATCATCATCATCATCATCATCATCATCATCATCATCATCATCATCATCATCATCATCATCATCATCATCATCATCATCATCATCATCATCATCATCATCATCATCATCATCATCATCATCATCATCATCATCATCATCATCATCATCATCATCATCATCATCATCATCATCATCATCATCATCATCATCATCATCATCATCATCATCATCATCATCATCATCATCATCATCATCATCATCATCATCATCATCATCATCATCATCATCATCATCATCATCATCATCATCATCATCATCATCATCATCATCATCATCATCATCATCATCATCATCATCATCATCATCATCATCATCATCATCATCATCATCATCATCATCATCATCATCATCATCATCATCATCATCATCATCATCATCATCATCATCATCATCATCATCATCATCATCATCATCATCATCATCATCATCATCATCATCATCATCATCATCATCATCATCATCATCATCATCATCATCATCATCATCATCATCATCATCATCATCATCATCATCATCATCATCATCATCATCATCATCATCATCATCATCATCATCATCATCATCATCATCATCATCATCATCATCATCATCATCATCATCATCATCATCATCATCATCATCATCATCATCATCATCATCATCATCATCATCATCATCATCATCATCATCATCATCATCATCATCATCATTATTATTATTATTATTATTATTACTCAAAGCTGTTCCAGGATTGGACTCTTCTGAAATGAGCCTGACTTCGAAAGACGTTGAAAAACCCTTCGGATCATTCTTGGATTTGGAGGAATTGGAAATCTTTCCAAGGCCTAGCCGCAGTACCATTTCCATCTACAAGGCCATAAATGTAAACCATATGGCCATTTCAACATTTGAATATGCATAAGCAATTATTAAAACTTAATCTTTTTTGGAAAAATAAGCTCAATTTGACAATACATAATATTAAACGAGATGCTGGTTAATTATTATTGTTTTACATGGCTTCTCTAAGATATGTTTTGAGTAATTTAAGTAACTGTGTAAAAATCCACTTGATAAAATATATCAATTTTGTTGTTAATCGGTTTGGAATACAAACAAGTAAAGAAACAAAGTAAAAATAATTTATTTGTAATATTATACAGAGTGATATATCTGTTTCTTCCTTCGCCACTAGTAAGTTTCTAAAGCTGGTAATTTTTTGTTTCATACCTACTGTCATACTAAATATGCACACCAAATTTGGTCAATTATCCCAAGCGGTTTAGAAATTAAAAACAGTTTTTTTTCTTCTAATTTTTGATATGCTGTAGCTCTTCAAATTAATTAATTCAGTTCTGAAACAGAATATTTACACGTACTTTTCAATAGTTTATCAATTTCAGGGTTAGAAACCCTTAAAATCTTTTCTAGAGGATTTGATGGTAACTGCTTTAGTCAAGGGTTCGTCAAAAGAAAAACAACTAGTGACTTCAATTTCAAAACAAAAAGTTGCTTTTCTATTATTGTTGATAATGTGAAGGATATATTAATTTTATAAGCTATAAATCCAATATTGATATCTTTAAAAAATTCCCTTTTCCTTTTATAACTGGAATTAACCGTGACATTTGGGGAAGTAAAATATCATTCCTGACGTTTCTGCAAGAATCCCACAAAAAAGTTAATTTTATGGTATCGTATTATTCATTTTCTTATTATACCGCAGTTTGTAAATGCCATAAATTGTTATCCTAACGTTCGTGATTACTGCCCTTTAATGAATCTAACCACGAACGGTAGATCAGCGAGGAGCCATGGACTGGACCGTACTGGATAAAACTGGAATGTAATTTACCAAAAAATTGCAATACTTTTGTTTTAGAAATATCATATTATAAATACGTTTGATTCTCATGCTTTTACTGAAATTATATAAATCTCATAATAATTGCTCTAAATATAAAGGATGTTTTCAAAAAAGGTAGCATAATAATTTAGAGGATCATCTACTGGAAGTCGTCACTTAAGACCTTTTCTAGTGGCATTTAAATACATTTTTTGAGGTATTTTTTTTTTAATATTTGTCGTATCTTATAACGTAACATTTATTTACCGTAAAAAAGTACAATTTTTTTAAAGATGCATCTCCAAAGATACGGCTCCAAAGTCAAATAATCTCTCTTAACATCTTTAGATAAAAATAAAGCAATTTGGAGTAAATTACTTTGATACAATATTACTTGCAGAAACTCATAGAATTTAAAAGTAAATAAAAATTCATCCTGTTTTAAAATATTTCAATAAAATTTTATGTAGGGTGTTTTTGAAGCAGTTGAAGGTGAATAAAGTTTTTATGTAAAATTAAAATAAAACAAAACTATTTTCGGTATACTTAGTGACTTTTAGATTTAGTTAGGTATGTCTATATGCATCTCGACTATCTAGAAACCTGTAAAAAATTATTATAAATTTTACAAAAGCGATAGTCATTTTAAAAAATTGAATACTGTATACCTTGTATATCTGGAGTCTGGAATTGTGGGGAGGGTAGCTTAAGAGACTACAGCACTTAGGCCCCATTGGGCCCCTTGTACTTCCTCCCATTAGAAGATCAATTCACCTGAGCCTCTAACCAGCCTAATAAAGAGAAGAAGGTGGTGACGTTGCTCAGGGGATCTGTTTAATGTAGGCCATAGAAGGCCAGTATTCTCCCAATACAGATTCTCTTATTGACGACATGGCAGTACACTCACAGAGTGCATGTAATACTGTTTCGTCTTCTTGTTCACAACCCCTAGAAAGAGGTCTCACACTTCCTCATATAATAAAGGTGCTTCCTTAACCAACAGTGTTCAGTTTGAATACCTGACACCAGGCGAAGATTCGCTATATCCTTGCAGGGGTACTCTAGGAACTCCTTAGCAAATTGACAGCTATCTGTTTCATCCCATCGTTTCCTAAATTCTTTGTGGGTGTCCTCCTTTATAATTCCAACAAAAGCTGACGACGGAAGCATACTACTATACCCTGTATATTCAAGAGTACTTTTTAATGAAAAAATCTTAATTCTGGCGCATGTATCCAATCAACAAATATTAATGGTACTTCTGAGTACCAGTGAGTACCTCACAAATCGGTTCTTAAATCACTGATATTTCTAATGTTTATAAATGATCATGTCTTGAGCTTGAATTGCAAAAATCTCCTTATGTAGACGATACTAAATCATATCTATCTGTCAGATATAAACGACTAGATTTAACTCCAATCTAAGATAAACAAAGTTTGTGAAAAAACTCTGAAAATCTATTATCACTCTTTTCGAAGTGTTTTTTTTTACCAGGAAAACAACTGCATCTAATTACAGCATTGAAAATAAACTCATTAGGAAATATACCAGTTTTAAAGATCTTGGAGTGGATTTTGAGATAAAAATCAATAACATGCAACGTAAAATCGAAACGAATCTTGGGTTCCGTTCTAACAAAGTTTAAGCAAATATTCGAACTAAAACTAAAGGTTCTTTCAACAAGCTTTCAAATGATTTCGTTGTATTTGTGCTACTAATAGAGCGAAATCGAAATGCCCAATTATCGATACCGCTATCCGCTATCACAAAGCCGGTTGTTCTTTAAAACTGCAGTAATTTAGGAACGATTGGCATAGACTATCGCCTTCATATAATCTTATAAGAAAAAAATCTAAGCTCTTAAATTGCGTTTCGTTAAAATTAAAAGTATCTGAAATTCCTACAATTCAATCTGGGTCACAAAAAATTGAGAAACGTTATTCAATGTATTTCATCATGAACAGTTTGATCATTTCCATAATACAGTGTAACAATTAGTACGCACTGTAATGTGTGTACTAATTGTTAAGTGGAATCCCAGTTAAATATGAAATTAATCCAAATAAGTTAGAAGGTATTCACCAGAAATATGTTTAAAATTCAAAGCTGGCAATATTTATTTCATGAGATACCACAAGACACTTTACTCAGTCAATTCCAGTTTGACGATCCGACTACATGATCTCAGATGCAGAGTATATATTTTTGAAATTTAAAATATTCCAAGATGTTATGCTACAAAATTATACATTTATACCATTGAGGAAGATTTAGCTGAAGAATCATATCGATTTCGTTAATAAGAGGATTGGCGTAGAAGTCGTGTTTGGTATTCATACCTTCTATGTAATATAAATATGATGCTTGTAGCGAATCAGTTTTCAAACGTAAAAAATCAATTTGTCTAAAATGTAAGGCCAATTTTCCTGGTCCGCACCTGATTTTCTATCCAATAGAGCGGTTTGCAATAGGTTCGCGATGGCCTTATTGGAATTCATTCTATATTCATTATTACAACAAATCAGTTTTGCAGAAAATGGGATGGGAAGTGGATATATCCATCGCCAGACTGCAAAACTTTTCTGTGCAATTTTCGTACAGCCATTAGGATCCTAACTAGTTGGATGTTGCAATAAATTTTCAGTTCGGTTTTAGTGCCAGTCGGGGAAATGGTTGACGATGAGGAATTCAACAGGGTAAGGGAGTAAAATTTAGTAAATTAGTGGTTACATTCAAATAGAAGACACTGTGTTGGCCATTTGTCGTTGTTTAATCAATGTAAATTAGTATTAAATTACTTGCAAAGTGCATAGTTCCAGTTCAACTAGATAAATTAAAAGAATGATTGATATAGCTGTCTTAATATTTAGTTCGGCGTATTAAATACAACAATTAATTTTCAGCGTGGTAGTAGTTAGATTTGCGTAAATTACTGCCGTTTTATAACAAGCGTGACTGGAGCCTCTAGGACATTTTTAAGCACTCATTAGACCAAATTTTATTGTAGGAAGTATCAGTACGATCAATATTGTCAACATTACCTCGTATTAATCGTTTCATCAATTCTCTTGATATAATACGAGAAGAAATATAATTATCTTTAATATTTTGAGTAACTAGAACTGTAATTTTAACCAATGATAATACATGTCTGCAAATTTAGGAGTGATAAAAGCTGTTGGCAACTTATAGATAAACAACTTCTCAAAACTTTCAGATATTTAATGTTTAATGATAAATTTAAGGTTATATGTAGGACATCAAAAAATCTCAATTTTGTTGCTTGCATAATCGGGTTTTATTCAATGCTGGTCGAAGCATTAACCCGTAGAGTAGTTGTTCCTGAAATTTCGCTCTTGCGAATATCGTAATCGCCGATAGCAATAGAGGTCAATGGTATTTACAGTATGGTAGGTCGTTTGATGTTGTGGTCGTTCAGATCCGGCATGGTGTAGCCAATGACCACTAGATGTAGACACGTACTACGTGATACATTTCGCGTACTGTATTATCTATTACCACCTTTTGCCTTCAAATAGAAACTATATTGGCTATCTATAATTTTTTTACCGAAGTTATCATTTTTCAAAGACAACTTGATTTAAACATCTGTAAGTGGGGTCGCCCAGCTTTTTCTGTATTGCATTTTCCTAAAGATGGGAAATTTGCGGCAAGGTATATTCGGGAATGTTGCCAAATGTTTTCCGTGAATAATCCCAGAAGTTGTAGGCTGTTTTTTGTTTTTTGAACATGAGTATGTTTATTGTAAGTTGTGACAACATTAATGTTTATTATTAATTAAATTGCCAAAATTCTAAACTAACACATAAGAATAATGAAATAATAGTGGCCATAATCAAAACAAAAATAAATAATTTATTGAAAACAAGTCCATATTATAGACTTACTTTGAAATATTGTAGGTACATAATTGATAAACATATTTGTACTTATTATTTTTATTATTTAGTATTTTTAGTAACATTACATTGCCACCTACAGAATTTTTTGAAAATGTACAAATAACAAGAGAAGAAGTGAAAGGAGTGACAATGATGCACAAAAATCGACAATACCTTAACAGATAACCTCAGGACAACATAATTTCTAAGGTTATGTTGTTGTTATTTAGTTATAATTTGGCGGGAAATTAAAAATAATACGGAAATATTTCCCGAAAACTTGGACATTTACCCTGGAACATTTCTTGGAAATATTCCCTGAACAGGATTCTTCTTTTCCCATTTTGGAAACTTTCCAATATGGAAACTTATCTTTTGTAATTTTAGTTTGAAAAAAAAAATTATAATTTTTTGACCCCTCTAAAGCGTTTAAAATAATTTGAGAACATGGACTCGCGTAAACCTCTGTGTGACGACACTGTTTTCTATACGTACAAAGCGTAGGGGGGCCGTCAGAGTTGTTAAAATTAAAATTTTTATTTCAAATATTGAAAGTGTAGCGACACTAAAAGAAAACAACTAAAATTTAGATATTGTATCCAAATGTCCCAACACAACGATAAAATGTCCAGATATATTATTTATTCGTTACCCCAGAATCCCAATACGCGAAACGTGGCAAAAAGCAATGGAACATGACATACTTCTTGGACCCATAACAAACAAATCTGTTGTATAATAAGATTTATATAGTATTTGTTCTCGATTTAAGTTTAAATTATTGGGTACATTTAAAACTACGTACCTACGTATTAGGTAAGTATTATCCTATTACTAAAAAGAAATTAAACTAGTAAATTATAATAGAGCTATTGAAATTAATATGTAATTTAAATTTGAATAATAAAATTTATAAGCTAAGTATCAGTCTACTTAATTATTTTTATAGCTATTGTGTGATATTGGGGTTTTTTGATTTAGTTACAAGACGCAAATTCTTTTTTATTTTGAATATAAGCTTTCTCGTGATATTAAATAATTTTTAGATTTCGGTTTAGAATTACAGTTACATTTGTATTGCAGCACTTACAAATTGGTTATGTGTATTAAAACAGTCCATCACTATTGTTAAAAAATTTACTGTCAATAGATTAGACAAATATGCTTTTAAACAACGCGTTGCGAATTTTAAAAGTAATTAGCTTTTGCTAATCTGTTTTAATTTAACACAGAAAAACCGTTTCCAGTGTTCAAAGCTGATGAGTACCAAAACGCTGTAAGAGGCACTGACGTCACACCTCGTTATCGTTTAATTCCAATTTGATCTCGTATATTTTGCAAACTACTTATCAGTTTGACTTCCAATTTTCTGGGTTGACCGCGCATTTGTGGTGGTTAATAAAATAATTTTACATATCTGATGTTATAATTGTTCAAAATTTTGTTCACCGACGTGTAAGCACATTTGGGCCCGTCTTATACAGTTTCTACGAACACAAATGTTTCAGGTTCTCGTTCGTTTTTGGCAGCAGCGTAAATCATCACTAGTGTCCACTTCGATGTGACACACTTTACTTTTTAAGTATCCCCACAAAAACAAGTCCAAAGAATTTAAGTCAGGAGATTGTGGTGGCTATGTTACCGTTCCTTCCAGCGCCCATTTAAGCAAAAGAGGCAGACAGAGAACCACAAAATAATATCAGTTTGTATTATAAACTATAATCGAAAAATGCTTCGTTACAAAGATACAGGGTGTCAATATTTTTATCAAAAGTTCCAAGTTTATTAATATTTTTAAAACTATTTTAGATATTTAAATGAAATTTGGAACTTTTGAATAGATAATCTAGATACATATGTTTACGTAAAAAATATTATTTTTCTTCCACCAATGGCGTGCGTACGAACAGATCTTCGGAAAATTTTAATGAAAAAAATGGTACGCCAATGTTTTTTTTAGAAACAAAAACTATTTCTATAATCCTGGTTCAATTTACAACAGAAAAAGGCTTCTTACTATTTTTCGTTTGACACACCGTTTTCCAGTAAAAAAATAAAATTCTTTATTAAGCAAATGGAATTAAAACAAATTTTAATCTGTCGTAGTAGGCCATGAAAAAAAAGATTACTACTGTCAGTGTTTTTCAATTTTATAATGACAGTTAATTGAATTGTGTCAGGTAATTTAATTTCGAGTTATTGTTAACATTGTTATTAGAGTGTTGTGTAAGTATTAATCTGAAAAATGCTTTTTTCTAATAACGAATACGCAGATATTCATTTTTGCTACGGATTTTGTAATGGAAATGCAGTTCGGCAATTCGTGAATATCATAGACGCTATCCAAATAGAAGAGTTCCAGATGCTCGCGTTTTCATCAGAACACATCAGAATGTTCGTACCTTTGGCCTGCGCGTTAATAACGAACGGAACAGAAACCGTCGATATAATATTCAAAATAATCATATATTACGTACATTTGATAACAATCCGAGGCTGAGCTCTCGGAAGGCAGCTCAGCACCTTCACATTCCTCTAGTCTAAAATATTACGAACACTACACGATAGCCACAGATATGCATATCACCTACAGCCTGTTCAGGATTTGCACCCTGGTGATGCTGAAAAAAGATTTTGCCAGTGGCTTTTAAAATTGACAGAAGAAAATCCTTTACTTTTTACATAAGATTCTTTGGCCAGACGAGTCCTCTTTTACCAGACGTGGGTTAACAAATTACCATAACATCCATATTTGGGCACATCAGAATCCTGCACTACCTAGAGGATTTACGCATTAATTTAAGGTATGAGAGTTGGATACAACTGGATGGAGCTCCCCGCATTTTGGAATAGCTGTAAGAGAATGGCTCAATACCAATTATCCTCAACGATGGATTAGCCGGCTAGGGAGGAATGACGTGAATGATGACGTGATTAATGGTGTTGGACCAGTGGCCTAGCCACCCAGGTCATTGGACCTTAATCCGCTAGAATTTTATGTTTAGGGCACTATTAAAAATAAAGTCTACGCTAAACCCGTATTAACAAGGGGAAATTTAATTTTAAGAATTCAGCAAGCCTGCAATGATATGCGGCGAAATCCGCATGAACTATCTGCTGCAATAAATGCGTTAGTGAGAAGATGTCGAAAATGTATTGAGGTGGGTGGACTACATTTCGAGCAATTTTTGTGATTTTACCCTTAATTTTCTTTCTTTTTCTTATTGTTGTCGAAAGTCACTAATTAAATTTATCATTTTGTTTTGTTATTTTTTACTGGCAAACGGTGTGTCAAACGGAAAAAAGTAAGGATCCTTTTTCTATTGTAAATTGAACAAGGATTCTAGAAATAGTTTTTGTTTCTAAAAAAACATTGGCGTATCATTTTGTTCATTAAAATTTCCCGAAGATCTGTCTGTACGCACGCTACTGGTGGAAGAAATATAATATTTTTTACGTAAACATATGTATCTAGATTACCTATTCAAAGGTTCCAAATTTCATTTAAATATCTAAAGTAGTTTTAAAGATATTACTAAATTTGGAAATTTTGATAAAAACGTTGACACCCTGTATCTTTCTAACGAAGCATTGTTCGAATATAGTTTATAATACAAACTGATATTATTTTGTGGTTCTCTATCTGCCTCTAAAGTTTCCGCTTTCGAAAATGGACCATCCGGTATATAAGCTTTTAAAAACACGGCACTCATATTCTGTAAACACCCTGTATAACTAATTATTTTTTTTCTTATTTTTTGATGTAGAATCTGCTGTAGAATTCTTTGAACAAAATTTTGAAACACCCTGTATGAGCCGTTGCAGCACTAATATTTCGAACACTCTCTATAAGTAAGTTGCCTTCAATCGATCTATTTTAACCCTAGCTTCCTGTAGTCTATTGGCGTACACGCATTTTCGGATCACGCTGTATACACAATTCAAAAATTGTTCAATTATAAATTTAAGAATTACGAGTTATAAAATAATCTCTTATCGTTTTCTATAATTCCATTATTTAGTTTGTTACTAAAAAATATAGGTATATTATTTAAAAAAATGTACTCTCCTTTTAAATAATTCAAAAGTGAATACGGCTGCAACTCGTGTTTTGGCAACCGCCAAACATGTCATATAACACCCACATTCGATCAAACTGTAGTTGCTATGTTACGCCAAATAAAGAATTGAATCGAGGTGTTTTTAAATAAGTGATTCTTCAATTGTTGCCTGATTTATTGCTAGACATCGCTAAGAAATGGCCAAGGAAGGAAAATCGAGCGGCAGACTGCTGCTATTACAAGGGTTGAGGAAATGGGCTATGCCCAGTAGGTCATTCAGTGAGGGTACGCAGAATGTAAGTGGTTATCGATTTGATATGTTTTTTAATGAATGGGTTATTTATATTACACGCAAAGATACCCTTAAAACTTAGTTATAATGTCTATTATTACTATAAAGTACTGTCAGTTGTTAATGATCAACATTAATTATTGTAAACGATAAATTATCTATGACAACCCTAAGTTATGTGTCACTAGGTTATGTTGATATGTTGCGATGGGAGTAAGTATAGTACTCGGGGCTTAAATTTGAAAATCCTTTACAAATATGTAGAACGATATCCGTATCAAACCGATATTCCTATTTTATTAATATGTTACTGAAATTTGGTAACATATGAATTTGTAATTAACATTTATTCTACAGGGTGTTTCAAAAAACCATGGTAATATTACTGGGGCTGATGGAACATTGAAAAATAAGTGAGGTTTGCTTAATAAACATATGTCCTAGAGTCACTCGTTTCTGAGATACAGAGCGTGTAACATAATTTTAAAAAAATCAAATTTTGGATGTAATTTTGGATGTGACCAACAGATTTGATTAAAATTTGACATTAACTTTGGTGGTGCCGAATACGCTGGTGTTATCAATTTTTTTATACCAAGTAGAGGGCGTTAGTTTTCGCAGATATTTTATTCTTTAATTATTCTACGTTGTATTTTTTTCATTCTAAGCCTTGAAGAAAAATATATTTTACACAAGAAAATGCTCTTAGTAAGTTATTAAAAGTATATAATAGTATATTATACTCCAAGGTAGAGAAGTATACCATTATAATGCCACTCTTCTCTAAAGTGGTTTATGTAGTATTTGTTCTACTACTAGCTACTACACCTTAAATCGAGTTTTAATAATTGACATGCAGAACGAAATTGGAATAAATAACTCTAAAAACGCTGCCTGGATATCATGTACACAAATAAATCTGCAATTAATTTGACATTTTGCACAAAGAAATTTGCAATTAAGTTAATTTAAAGCTATTAATCATGGAAAGTGAATGTGAAATGGGCTGTACCCCCCCCTGAAGTGAGGAAAACGGCAGAAAGCATACACAGTTTTTAAAGATTGGCGCCTCACAAAAAACATCGTCAATATCTCAGAAAATGTCCTACCAGCATACTTTAAAGAGCATGAGGATAATAAAAAGGCACCCAGTCTATGGCGTACCTTTTCAATGTTAAAGGCAACCCTAAAATTATAAGAAAAACGTTGGAAGACTATAAATTATTTGCATACCTAAAGCGAAAGAACGCCTCTTACAGATCCAAGGAATCACCTGTGTTTTCAGAAGAGGATATTACTAGATTTCTCACTGTAGCAACTAATGCCGCCTTTCTGACAGCAAAGGTAATTTTTTTTAGTAAACATGCCTTAATAAAATGTCGATAATAAAAAAGATAAAGGGTGTCAAAGCTGGTATTTAAAAAGTAATTTTGTTTGTAATAATTGCACTGTATTTGACTGTATTGACTTAACAATTTGGGTATAGATGTTTTTGGATATGAGAAATTATAATCTGTTATCTATTTCGACTTATTGCCTAAAGGTAGTCACATTTGGCATATTTGTGACGTAAATGTGAGCCTAATTTTTTTGGATTTAACGTTATCACGTTTTTTATTACAACAATCTTAAACCTACGTTGTTTTTGAGGAAAAAGGGGTCGTTACTCTTAGAAAATGACCATTTTCGAGATAATAGCTTTTCAACAATCAGCTGCATAGTCCCTTGTACAATATTTTAATTTAGTAGGTACCAATAGTAAGATAAATTTTAACAATTATTAGAAAACATGAATGATAAAGATAATAATATCTCTACCCCTCATTCTAATCACGAGCATTAGCCCAGACATCGAAGACTTGTGCGGGAGAGGGGGCGGCATATTATTATGGAGCCATCTACAAAACCACTGGCACAACCTATATGTGTCACTATTAATCTTCGCCCTTTACCTGAAGGTGCCTTGAACTCTGTTGAAAGTCCATCCAAAAATGCTTGTCGAAAACTTTTTACATTTTTATCTTGCCATACTTTTGTTACAGTATATCCCTGATTGACCCAAGTTTCGTCTAGATAATAAATATTGCTCCGTTCGTCACGAAATTTTCTAATTGTTCTTAAGTAGGATCTTCGCCAACAAATAATTTCATCTTTATCGATAAGAACTGACTTCCTGTTCAGCTTTTCCCAGCAAAAATTCAACTCTCGTAAGACGGCCCATAATTTGCTTCTATTGATTTTTGGAAAATCGTTGTCCTCTGAAAGTTCACTTAAAATTTTGTTTAGCGTTGATATTTCTTTTTTAAAATAAAATGAGTGTACTTTTCTGCGAATGACATTTTTAAAGAAATCATCTATAACGACTTTGACCTCCCTGTAGATAATTTTGGGAGATTTACAGTATCTTGTTCATTTTTTGTTTCCTTTAAAAGTCTGTAGATAGTCGATTTTCCAATCTCTGCCATTTTGGAACACTTTTCCACAATGTCGTCAACATTGTTGGTAGGATTTTGGTGTTTCAATGCATTAAATACATTTAATATAATAATCTTCTCATTCTGAGACAGCGCACCTCTTTTCACGCGTTTAGCAGATACGTAATCTGATATGCCCGACATTTTACCCAAACAATATTATATCCACTGACACAATAGTCACTAAACACAAGTCGAATTTTACTCTACTGCACTAGCACGTCTTTGTATATTCAGCTCTAAGACTGGATTGATCTGTCACAATACACTGGCTCCTGTCCTATGATGTATCCAGTAAAATATACTAATGTACACCCATTACCTGTTAGCATTAGTGTTACCCGATAATTACCTGAAACGAAATATTACCACGTCCATGGCCGGTTGTTATCTCGGGGTTTTATTACTCTCTTTCATTTCCAAACAGACTATAGTCACCTCTATTCAAGTACTGACGTCTTAAACCACGCGACCACTGACCGATCCAATAAGTATTTATAAATGTAAGGTATTCATCCAGTTTTGATTAAAATCAATTACTTTATAAAATCGAAAAATTCTGACACACCATAATTTTTCATATTCAGATATGAGATGTGACTGTTATTTGTTGGTAATTCAATTTCAATGGACGTGCTGGGCAACGAGAATTTCGAAATAAATTACAACCTGATAATCAATAATTATCTGTTTAGAAATTTAGAGAAGAAAGGCGAAAAATTTGTTCACATTGCTGATTATCCACAAACTAATTCAGGATAACTATCTGGCACTGCAAGAATCACATTGACTTTCATTTTAAAAACGTTGCATGTTGAAAAATACAATTCGAAGCATTTTTAAAAAATTTTATTGCTTGTCGATCTATCTTCAACATATCTAATTTTCAATTTTTTGAAAAAATTATGAACATGAGGTACAAACGTGATATATTTTTTTGCTGCATTAAAAAGGTATTTTAAGCTAATATAAATCAAATCTACTACAATTCCTATCAATGAAGTCATATCTATGTTCTCTGATACCAAACATCTAGGTATGCTAATGAACAATTCCACAGACAAAGCTCTATCCAATAATTATCTAAAGAAATTAATCTATCTAAATTTACTAATCCAATCGTCCATAAAATTTGAATTTCCCATTCCAAGAAACCTCCGCATACAAAATTTCATGAATTTAACTCAAATTAGTCGAGAGTTATTGAAAAAAATGTAATTAATTATTTTAAATTTGGCATCCTGTATATCCTAAACGAAGCGTTTCCAGACCTAAGTTTATAGGAAATTTTTTGCTTAAAATTGTACAGTAAGTATGTACATCTCCTCCTGAAACACCCTGTATAATAAGAATTTTGTCCAAATGTGACGGTTGTTTGTGAAATGCGTTTCAGCTTTACATATATATATTTTAAATTGCAAGTATTTTATATATGAAATTCCGGTGAAATATTTAAAACTAGGTACCTACCTATTCTTTTTTTAAAGAGAATAACTCTCTCTGATAATTTTTTCAGTTTTTTTGAAAAAATATAATTCATTAAAAAAGTTTCATTATACATAATGTGTTTGTCTAAAAGTACGATGAGAACAAAAATATGAAAAATGGTTTTTCGTGCAAAAAAGTCACGGCAGGTAATTGCAAACTACGCTGAAAGCTGTCTATTAATATCTATCATAATAAAACGCGTTAGCACCATGCCCCACTAGACCTAACCCTTTCAAATATCGACCTTCGCTTTTCAGAGCCTTAATAGAATTTCCACACAATAAATTATCTTCGAGCCATCGCATTAAACTTTTTCGGGCCGACCCAAGTTTCTCCGACGTAAATCGACTTGTACAGGTGAGTCAACGATTGACTAAAGTAGATTTGCTTCGAATTGCTAAAGTTTATCATAATTTCTATAGAGTGATAAGTATAATAACAGGATACGATTTAAAAATATTTACAATGATATATATTTTTTAAGTAAATTGTCTACTATATTACTACATTTTTGGATTCTACGTTCAATTCGAAACGTTTTCATATAATGTGTCTTTAAGTTTAAGTATGCACATTTCGGAAATTAGCAATTTTTGGAAAAATCGCTAGAACAGATCAATTTTATTTTTATGGAGTTGGTTGTTTTTTTTTAAAAGGCAACCACTTTTTTATTGCATCGTATGACAGCTTAGATCTTTCTGTTAAATTTGGTGTGCAATATGTTGGGAGGTGGTAGGGAAAATTTTAGAGAAAAATCGAAAAAATCAATGGATTTCAAAAGTCTTGCGCATTTCGGAAATTGGCAATTTTTGGAAAAATTGCTCTGACAGGTGAACTTTGTTTTTATGAGGCCTGAACATTGGTGAAAGTGAATTTTCAAAAATGTAATCATTAGCGGCGGATAAGGTATGAAAGCATCTTTCTTTTTAATTTTGCAACATGTTGTGGATTGATGGAAAAAATTAAAAAAAAAATCGTAAAAACCGTAAACTCAGAATCTCTCTTTCAACGGGACAGCTGAATCTAATACTTAGTTGCTCCCTTCCATCAATACGAAGGAGTGCATGCACGCAGCCATTTGTAAGAAATATTTGAACCATCAATTTCTGAAATTGAGAATTTTCTCGAAAATGTTCCTTACCAACTTCCAACATGTTGCAAATTAATCAGAAAGACTGAAGTTTTCCTACGACGTAATACAAAAAAGTGGTTGCTATTTAAACAAAACATAATTGAACTCCACCAAAGTTTATGCCCCAAAAGCATCAAAGTTCGATTCGAGCAACTTTTTTAAAAATTGTCAATTTGCAAAATGACTTTTAAGACACACTGTATGAGGTTTCCTCATAATAATATTTTTTGTTACAAGTTACTATAAAGTACAGTACAGTAGAAAATACCATGAAATAAAATTTCAGTTTACATTTTCAGGGTATTCGTAAAATGATGACAAATCTAAAGAAATTTAAACAAAAAAAATATATTTTATTTAAAAGCCACCTCTATATATTTTTCAATATTTCTTCAGATCTTTTGAAAACTAATAACTTTTGTTAACTATGCTCAATACTTGTTCTCAAAACTTTTGGAGATATTATTATGCAATTGAGCATTTTGCCTGACTTTTTAATTTTGTAACATTGTCATAATAGCCTTGACAAAATAAACAGTAGGAAAATACAGTCTATAATATGTCAGAAATAATAAACAATGTTTTATTTATTTCCTGGTACATTAAATTGTTTGAAAACTTATGATAAAATACAAATAATATTGAATTGCTATACGAGAATAACCCGAGTACTTTGAAAAACATAATATTTTAGGGTTTAGCGTACGTCAAGAAGGGCAAATTTTACAACACGATACTGCATATTATGAGCTTGCCGCGACCTCCATTTTAGTCACAGAAATTATATGCGTGAGACGGCGTGTGTAAGTCTTAGCTTCTGTATTCGACAGTAACAACGACAAATCTTGGAGTGTTTCTGAGTTCCGAATATGATAAATGATTTGTTATACAGTATGCGCCAAAAGTATGGAATAAATTCAATAAAAACGAAACAATTATTTTTTGGGAAAAATCCTCGAACAGGTCGATTTTTAATTTAAAAAATACATATTTTAGCGTAAAATGCGATTTTCAAATGTCATTTGTTTTCGAGTAATGACGTCATCGATTTTTTTTAAATGGCAACACCATATTTTTTTCCTTGATTCTGAAAGATCGTTTAATTCTCTATCAGACAGTACTAAAATTTTGCCCTCTTACATAGGAAAGTTTTCGAGTAAATGACGATTGAAATGTCATAAACTACCTCAAAGCTTTAATAGATACGCTAATTAAATTTTCAAATAAATGTCCGTCTTGTTAAATACATAAATTTTGTGTTGGTCATCTTATCTTGCGCTTTCTGTTGATCTTGTCTTGATATCGCAAGACAAGACAAGTCTATACCAAGACAATACTTGACAGTTCAAAAAGACAATACAAGATTTAAAAAGAAGTCTTACGAGGTAAGACAAGAGGCGATGTTGTATGAAGGGAAAGGGGGAGGGAAAAAGCCAGGAAAATGAGAAAGTTTTGGGTTCAGAGACACATTCACAACTTGAAACTGAAACCAATCCCTGACTTTTGTGGGGACAGAACTTACGTCAGACTAGCGCGGCCAAGCATAGAATTTGCAGGTTACCGACACGACCTGTTGTGACCGTCGTTGCAGATGATGGTACATGACGGTGTTGGTATAGTGTACGATGTGCCATTAAATAACATGGGAACATTCATGTGCAGGTTTGACAGGTCTGTGCCTGCAGGCCCATGCTCGTTCGTGCAGACGTAATGTGCGCGATCTTTATACCTACTGATTCGACGATCGACTATATCGATAGCTCCGAGCGAGACCGTAGTCGACCGACAGTAACCACCACTATTACTAAATTCATAATAAAGTTCCTTATTTTTCATTTGTATGAAAAAGTCTCAAAAGAATCAGGCAGGAGTCTTGCAAAATTGCAAGACAATAGTATATTAAACAACAAGGTTCGAAAACGAGTTTTTTACGATACTTTTTATACGACTGCAACCAGAGACCACAAAAATCAAATTTTAATTTAAATCGCTTTTATTGCTAAAATTGCCAACGCATTAACAAAATAAATTAAATACAACTTTTAATTTAACTTGTTTTTATTAAGAAAATTGCTAACGCATTAACAAAAGAAACTAATATTTAATATTTATGGTAATATTTGAACATTCCTTCAAGGTTACGCTGGGAAAAGCAGTATTATGGTGCACCTTCTCTTCGGTAATAGAAAATATTTTTGGTGTAGTGATTTTAGTGCAGTTTTTCAGCGTGCGGTCGTTGTTTTCTTTTTGTATTCCAGTAGACGATCGTTGTTCTGGTTCTGTGGTAGCAGAAGACATTGAAGACTCTATCTTTTTCGAAACTTCCATTTTATGTCTCAAACAGTCATCAACGTAGCCTTCGGTAACTGTACTGGATTTCCACCCTCCATGGCGTTTGAGGGCAAGCAGATTTGAGCCAGAATTGACTAAAATTGTGGCCGGCATAAATTGGGTGACAACATCAAACAAAAATCACAATCTGGAGAGGCGTGTGCAAAGATGACATAATCGTGTGCAAAATGTTTAGCATACGGCGTGTGCAAAATACCGTTTTCAGAGCGTGTTTTCCGTGTGCAAAATCTCCTTTTGCAAGGCAGTCGTATATTTTTTTTTGCAAGATAATACAAAATTGTAAGATTTAGCAAGACTAAGAAAGAAACTTTTGTCTTGATTTGCAAGACAGGACAAGATTTCTTAAAATTTTGCAAGATTTTTTGTCTCAGCAAATACCAGAAACCATATATATGAAAATGTTTCGTACCGAGCATAGAACTAAAAAATGTAGCGATCTCCCTAAAATATTTACACTACTAATGTTCTCAATTACACATTTATTAATGCTTACTGTTATATCGTCACATATTTTTTGTCTATAGTGAAATCTAATCATTTATGTTTTATCGGGATTCAAGTATAAATAGTTTTGATTAAACCAAGCACAGATATTTTGTATAGTTCTATCAATATCAGTATTACAATTATAAAAAAAGTTACTTGGAATAATTAGAGATAAATCGTCGGCGTATATCGTAAAAGCTTAAATACACCTTCTGTAGAATTAATATATACAATAAAAAGTACAGGACCCAAAACTGATCCTTGTGATATTCCCATTTCAACTATCGGAATTGGAATTGATTACATTCACAGCATTTAGTATGGTATATTGTATAGAAACGTATTGTTTCTAAAATTTTATAATAGCTATTTATGCCATCAGTTACGAAATGCCTAATTTTGTGTAACGCAAAAACTCACAAGTTACACAAAATTTCATTTCGTAACGTATTGCATACAAGATTTTTTCTAATTTTGAAGAACGTAATAAAAAAATAAAATTTAATATAATTGACAGAAATTTCGAAAACATAAATTTAGTTTGTTGCTGTTACTTCATGTTAGTTGTCAGTTTGACATTTTGTAAAAAATTCTAGACGGAAGGTTTTTATCGAGATTGATATATTTTTAGTTTTATTTTAAAAAAATGAGTGATTCAAGTTCTGAAGAGCTACCAAGCGATATTGAAGAGGCAGCAGGTAATGCTCTATTATCAGTAATTCCCAAAAAGTCAAAGGCAGTTTATGATTTGGCATACGAAAAATTTGTTACGTGGTGTGATGAGAAGAAAATTAAACATGTTAATGAGAAAGTTTTACTTGCATATTTTGAGGGTAAGAAAGATCTAAAAGTTTCCACATTATGGACACTTTACTCAATGTTAAGGTCTGAACCAAATCTGAAAAGGAATATTGATATCGAAAAATATACAAATTTGATAGCATATATTAAAAGGCAAGCGGACGGGTACAGTGCTAAAAAGTCAAAAGTTTTTATTAAAGAAGATTTTGCCAAATTTTTAGTGGAAGCTGATGACAAAGAATACTTAATGGCTAAGGTTGCAATGATAATTGGAATGGCAGGAGCATGCAGAAAAGCAGAATTAACATTTCTTCCAGTTGAAAATGTTATAGACGAAGGAAGCCATTTTCGTGTTGATATCCCACCTTCAAAAACAAAAGTTATACGGCAGTTTGCAATTACCACTCGAGACATTGAAAATACGAATCTTGTTGAAATATTAAGAAAATATATTAAGTTGCGTTCCCAGGTTCTTAAAGACAACAATTTTTTTGTAAAATATGGAAAATGTACCAGAAATCCTGTGGGAATTAACACATTTAGCAGTCTGCCAAAAGTTATTGCACAATTTCTTGGTCTTTCAAATCCTGTTCTATATACTGGCCACTGCTTCAGAAGAAGCTCTGCCACTTTCCTAGCAGACAGTGGCGCTGATATTTTAAAATTAAAGAGGCACGGAGGTTGAAAATCTAGCTCTGTTGCAGAGGGATATGTTGAAAATTCCATGAATAATAAAAAACTTATAGCGCAAGAAATATTTGGTGAAACATCTAATGCAATGTGCGCCGCTTCCCAAATAACAGCAAGTTCGAGCAACGAAAAAAATATGTCGTCGGGAATTAATTTGACTAATTGCAATAATTGTGTTATCAATATTTATAATAATTAATTAATTTATAATTTATGTTTTTAACTTGTATTATAACAGTTTAATAAATAGAATAATTCTTTTTGTCACTAATTTTGAAATACATTTTTCATCACCAATTGCATAAAATTTTACTTTATGCAACTAGTTACAAAAAGTAAGACGTTTCATAATGTCAATCAGTTTTAAAAAGTGTCACTTTATATGTCAAAATTAGAAAAAATTAGTTAATCGTGCCCTATTAACCTACTTATCACTATGTAGAAATTATTTTTTGATAAACTTTAGCAATTGCGAGTTAATCTACTGACAATCGTTGACTCTCCCTGTACAACTTTCCATTTTCGACGGGCAGACGGGCCTTCTCGCTGTGGGTGGAGCGGTGCCAGGAACCCGCGTGTCCCCGGGACAGTTATGTCACACTTGACGCTACATAAAATTCTGACACCGCCGTGAAATGCGATCGCATGCCGGATTCGCAAAGTGGCCCGGTGTGATTTCGCAGAGAATAGTTTTTTCCGGCACTTCCGGTGGATACCCCGTGGTCTCGTGATCTTGTGATATTGTCTGTGATTCTTGGACGGTTCGAAGATGTTCGTGTACGGGCCACACGGTCACTATTCCTCCTCGGAGAGCGAAACTGAAGAGGAAGACCTCGATCCTGAAGCCCTACTTATTGTAATTAATGTTTAATTTTATAATAATAACGATATATGTGTGTTGGATTTCTTATTGGAAAATTTCTTATTTTATTTATCTAAGTATTATAGATATTATTGCATGGTCTTTTGTAAACTTCAAAAATTCGTTTCTGAAAAAAAAATCAATAAAACATTGCAATGATGAGCTATTCCACCAAAAACGTAACTTTTTTCTGTTACAGCTATTGTTAGAAATAATTAGATTTTAAAAGTTAAAAATCAGCGACAGCAAAATTTTTGTAATTTCATCAAATAGTAAAATATATACTTATTGTTATTAATTTTTAATTTTACAATAATAACGATGTCTGTGTGGATTTCCTATTTAAAATGATCGTCCTGGAAAATTATAAATTGCACATTAACATTATAAATTTTTGTAATTTCATTAAATAGTAAAATATGTATACACGTATATATTGTTTTAGATGTTTATTTAGTATCCTTTTTACTCTAATCCGTGGATTCTTATTACCGCTATGGGTAGTAAAAGTCCACAGAGTTCAAAATTAAAATAAGAAAGGTAACTGTAGTCTAAAAGAATATATACAAGGTATATATACACCCCTTCCAAGGATGCTAGTAATACTTGAGACACCCTGTATATTTTACTATTTAATGAAATTACATATAATATATTTGTAATGTTCATTTTATGCTATTACTAATTTTTTACTTTTAAATTTAATTATATCTAGCATCCAACAAAAATTAGCTGTAACAGTAAAAGTTACGTTTTGGAAGTAAGTTATGCTTTGTGTTTTTATTAATTTAAATTTTAAATATATGAATACAGACATATGCCGTTTCCGTGTAGGATTTAATTACTATCGGGAAAAGAACACAAATAAATAAGATCTGATTTCCTGACTATATCAACGTTTTGATTTTTTTTAAAATATTTCTTGTGGCTAAATATTAAAAAGAGATAAACATTATTGTAAACGTTGCGATATCATAAGTCCATAATACAATTTTATACAAAAATAAATTAAAATTCTTATTGATTATACAGGGTGACTCATTTTTAAGTAGGAGGACTCCAAGAATATTTAGAGGACTTCATTTTGAGATTAAAAGTTCGTATTATTACGGGTCCTAACACGCTTCATTTTTGAGATACAGGGCGTTGAATTTTATTTTCTAAACAACCGCTGTCAGTTGCTCACAAAAATCGAGTATCTGGGAGCAAATAATTCGATAGTGAAAATCATCACATATTAATTTCAGTGGTGGAGACAGGGTATCTATGAATTTTTTGTATAAAAGTGTAGCCGCATTGAAATTTTGCAAAAGTTTTCAAATAATATAAAAAATCATTCAATTTTATCCAGAAAAGACCCTCTTGTTCGAAGTCGATAGTTCGTAGAAGTTTCAAGAAAAACCGAAAATAATGTTGAGACGTGAAATCATAATTTTTGAAAATTGTGCTCTAACTAAATTAAATACTTAAAAAATTCAGTCAAAATTGTTTTTAACTAATGCATATTTAATCAAAGTCGTTCGTCGCAACATGATGTTGTTATCGGTTTTTTCGTTAAAAATAAATAGGTAAATAAAAAATAAAATTTAACACTGAATCTCAGAAATAAAGCGTTTTAAGACCTGTATTGACAGGAACTTTTATTCTCAAAATGGGATTCTTTAAAGACTTGCTTTAAAACATTGTTAAACAGATATAAATATCAATCATATAATAAACCAGTCAAATTTCAATACTTTTAATATTTTATAGAGGACCTGTAGGACAACTAATTGGAAAATAATATAAAAATAAGTGTCCAAATGGAATGGTGTCCAGTATGGAATTTATAATTTGTAGACAGGCAAAAAATAGAAACCCAAAAAACGTTAACATCAACAATAAGACTATATATTCAGTGTTATATTAGAAACCAATTATAGTCTATTATTGGTCAGATTGTTTCTTTCACTAAAGTTATGATAACACTATAAATTGCACTTAAATGATTTAAATCTGACTTTTGGTTTATGCAGTGAGATATATTTATTTACATAACAATTTTATTTACATAACAACACTTACAGTTTTTTCTTATAATTACATTAATTTTTCATCAAATTTCTGTGTGTAATTTTATCACTCATTCTACTTGCTCCTGTAGGGTATAGAAAACACCATGTACCTCTGCTGTAATCCGGGTCACATACTCTTCCTTTTGAGTGTGAAATCCCCCCCCCCCCAAATATTCGTAAACAACTCACACATGTTTCAGAACCGAAATTAAAAAGTCCACTCGGGACTTTAGTCTCCCAGATTTGATGAGCTAACTTCCTGAATTGTTTTCATTGTCAACGTAATTTTCGATATTTGGTCGCGTTAAAAACAATCATTTTTTGCAATTTAGTGCAATATATAATACAAACTTTTAGTGTAGGATATAGTTTTATTATTATGAGTTGCAGTTTCTTAAATATTTTGATAAAAATATAATGAATTATTCATTTGTTCGTATGACGTAAGTCGTCTGAATTCTTATCGCGAGTATATACGACTGCATTCGTTTTGGCAAAATATTACTGTCTTCTGTGAACGTATTCTGACACAGTAAAGTTGTTGGTTTCACTTATTTGTGACTAATTTGTGAATTTATCTGTACTTTTTTCTTTCCGTATTGTGCCACGATCCTACTTGGGCAATGGCAGATTGCGGAATCCTACTCAAACCTTCTAAACATTCCGTTGTTTCTTCCAAATTTTTCATTACTGGATTTAAATTGACAATTATTTTTTTTATGAAATCCATGACGTAATTTCTTGTTTCTCGAAATTTCTGGATCTTCGATTTAGTTCTATTATTTTTAATTTACATTTTTTTTAGTTTTACAATAACAGTTTTTATAACAATCTTGTTTTAATAATACACTAATTCATTTTTTTAATTCTCAAAAGAATATTTATTATTTCATTCATAATTCTTGCCAGCAAAATTACTATTATTACTCCAATATCAAGTTTTCAATGGAATAAAATGAGATTTCATAACTTACCATCTTTACGTTAAATGATCTATTTGTCACTTTCTGATTAATATTATTTATTATTTAGAATTTGTATTTATTGAAATATGTTGTTCATTTCAATACATACTTACCGTTGGTATGAAGGAAAGTGTGTTTTAGAAAAAATACTATTGAATGTACATATCAAAAAAATACATCTAGAAATCGCATATGTGATGCTCAATGTTTTGGAGTCGAAACCTCATAGTACTCTTATATCAAAAATCTTTCCTAAAATCAAAAATTATAACGTGCCTCGGCGACAGTTTTTGATTTATGTATTTTCTTTATCTGAAATAATGGTTCAATTAAAAAATATATAGTACTTAAGCAATTTTGATGTAAAAATATATTTTCTGTACAGAATCAAACTGCAAACGCCATATCAAAATTGTTTAAAGTTTGATATGCATAATTTTTGATTATCCACAAAAGCACCAGGCTGTATATTTAACCTTTCTTTCTTCGCACTAGTTCTTGAACATCAACATATCGCTTTTCTTTAAGAAATTCTGTTAGAGAATCAACAATAGCTGGTTCTCCTCCATCGGGTAGCTTACTCAGAACTCTTTCCGAATTAATTGGATATATGCCTGTTGCTTCAAAGGCGCTTAATTACAGAATTTTTATTGTAAGTAACACCCCATTGAGCAGATACAGAATCCATCTTATTTAGTGCCTTCTTTAACAGGGAAGGAAACATATATTTAGGAATTCTTGTTTGACGATTGTTTTTCATTTTATAAGCAGTCACTATGTTTCTCCATGCCACTTTCATTGCTTTACAGAATCCCATATCAAGCGGTTGACATATATAGGTAGAATGAGAAACAAGACATACAAATGATATGTCATTTTCTTCACAGAGTCTAATTACATTTTCATTGAAGTAGGAAGCCAGGCCATCCCCAATTAAAATCTTTTTCCCCTGCAGTCGTTTTGCGTGGGGTAAAGAAGATGTGATGTGCGGCGCAATCTACATCCTTGTGCACAACAAGGTTTATTGCAGCATGGATCTCCTTTCGGTCCATTTTCTTTCCACGTATTACGTGTTGTAAAAGTGTTCGCTTTTGTAGATGACGTAAGGAGGAAGTAAAGTCCCATCTGCTGATCCGCATATCATGATAGTAGTGGCACTCTTGGATGGTTTGCAATTTTTTCTGTATATTTTACACCGTGCCTATATATTTCTTTTATTTTTCCTTGGTCCTCGCTAACGTTAGCCTCGTCGTAGTTGAATACGTTTTGAGGTGGCACATCCTGCAATGTGATCGTGAGGTTTTCAAAATATTTGGTAATCGTGAGTCGAGAAACTGCTGCTCGTGTTTTATATATATTTGCCGAAATTCACTGAAACAGTATCCTTGTGAGAGCCCAATCTTTTCATGGCAAAACTCGAAACCACGCGTCCTTGTTTATCCAAGTAAGACTTAGCAAACATTCTCAGTTCCAATAAATTTAAAGGAGCATTTCGCCACCGCTTTAAGAATGCTTATTTCTCAGAAAACACTGATTGGCCACCAGGGAGCTTCCACCACCAGTCAAATCAGTCAGTCAGATGCTGCCCGCATTGAGAGATTTGAATAGTGCAAATTATAATACATACTTTTAGTGGGTTCAAAGTTTTGAGCAGTTGCTTTCTATGTATAAATTGTGTATGAATTATTTTACCTCATAACACTTGTAACAAAGTGAATCACTCACTGGCGGCTATGGAAATGCGTTCACGCATTATTCAAGTAAATAGTGTTGCATACGCGAATTAAAAGAAAGAATTTATGGCACAGATATGTCATCTAACGCCTTAACATAAAGTTAGGATTAAAGTCGCCTCCAGATGTCAAAGTCGCTCCATGTTACGTTACAAGAAACATATTTTTCTACGTAGATAAATTTACTTTAAGTAATGGAATGGCTCATTGGCTCAAAATTATTTTCGAAATTAACATTCATTGACACAGTTGAAAATTTATATCTAAATTCGAAATTTCGGATTTTAAAGTAGACATTTTTTGTTAAAATTTTGAAAAAATGTATTTTTTGAAATTTTGAAAAAAAATGTATTTTTTAATCTAGGAAATGTATCAATTACGTGGTAAATCAAATACAAAGTGATAATGGACATATATGTTTGTAAAAACATTTTATATTATTTTATAATATAGAATACATGACTAAAATTCGCCCAAGCATGTCAGTTATATCCTGTATAGTAAGTATCAAAATCTATAAAAAAAAACAGGGCAATCAAATGAAATCAAAAAAGCAAATGAAATTTTAAAGTATAGTTAAATCAGAATACTATTACCTTTCATAACTACCTTTCTTATGTAACAATGATAAATAGTAGATATATGATATTTTCGTTTTAGGAAATTTTTAGGTTTCTTTACTATCAATATCTCAAAGGTATTGATTTAATAAAAAATATTAGCTGAAATGGCATACCATTAGATTACATAGCATATATAAACAGATTTGAATACATTTTCAGTAAAACATCATGATGTGGGGTTATTTTCAGGTACACAAGAAACTATTTTTATTTATTTTACTTTTAGAATATGATTTTTCAGTCAGACAAATTCAAATAAAAGAATCTGAAAATATATAAAATTTTAGTTATTAATTAAAAATAGAACTGCAAGCAATAATTATATTCTAGTTTTGACTTGACAAATGCGTTGAAGCAGAGACTTTAGAAGTCGAAATGAATTGTTGTGACAACAACGGTACAAAATAACTTTTTAAAGTTCCTTTAACTCTAATATAACCTGTTGTATTACGAATTTGAATGGACTGTAATTATAACGCAAAGAATAATTCAATATTTGTAGGTATATATCTATAACCAAACTAAGAGAAAAAAAAAGATGAATCATTCACCTTTTTCGTAGTGCAGCCAGGCTTACGAAACCTTGTGGGGAAGGGTATTAGAGGGAAAAAAGTTTCCGTACACTAGATTTATATGCACTATACAAGTGATATATGATATTTGTTAATTTTTGAATATTGTTACTACTATCAAAAAATAGTATTAACACTTAACTGACTTAGTATAGGATCCCACTATAAAACGACCTTCACCGAGCTGGTTAATGGATGAAAAGTATTGTATATCCAATTAAATATGTCAAAAAATATAATGCAAACCGGTTGTTTAAAAAATTTTAGTGCAGAATATGATTGACAATTAAATTTTTATTTTTTTAAACAATTTACTGGTTTCGTTAATAGACAAATTCCATACTAATCGAAAGTATAAAGCCCATAGAATATGCAAACGTTAGGTTGACTATTTTTTCCCCGTCACAACTCTTGGGTTGGCAGGTATAAACAGGTAAATCGATACTAGCACCGGCGTGGTTAATAAATTAAAGTTAAATTAAAATAAAGATTATTTCATTACGAACACGGTGGTATAGGGTTGTCTGCGAAAAATCAGTCCTGAATTCCGGTTGTCGAGTTTTAAAAAGTGAAATTTTCCCCAGCGAACTATTCCACGCGATAGAAGAGTACACAGCACTGCAGCTGTGAGCAGTTCGTCCATACCGAAAACGAAGACTATCCGTTTATCCGTTTCTCCAAAAAATCAAATAAAGTCCGGGAGCGGCGCTATTATTATTAATCTGCCCCTAGGAACCCCTAACGCCCTTCAATGACAATAAAACAACATTTTCGACCCTACTAATGATATGTTGAGATTGAAAACCCGTAAATAATACAATTTTCTAATAATCCATTTGCCGCCCCGAATTACGTTTAATTTTTTTTAAGGAAACGATACATGTAATCAAAAAATTTTATTAGACTTTTCGATAGGTAAGGTGGAGAAGTCACAAAAAAATTTCAATGAAATTTCGTGTTTTCTAGAACCTTCCCCGGAGGGGCGGCAGGAACGTCATAATATCATTTTATGTCACTACCAGGAAATAATAATCTATACCGAAAATGAAGAGAATCCGTTTATCCGTTTATATTGATAATAATACCGCCGCCCTCGGACTTTATTCGATTTTTTGGAGAAACGGATAAACGGATCGTCTCCATTTTCGGTATGGACAAAATACACACAGCTGAAATGCTGTGTACTCTTCTATCGTATGGAATGGATCGCTGGGACCTCTCTGTCGCACGTATTCACTCGCAGCAACATTTAACTTTTTAAAACTCGATAACCAGAATTCTGGACTGATTTTTTGCAGACAACCCTGTACCACCGTGTTCGTAATGAAATAATCTTTATTTTAATTTAACTTTAATTTATTAACCACGCCGGTGCTCGATTTACCTGTTTATACCTGCCTACCCAAAAGTTGTGACGGAAAAAAAATAGTCAACCTAATGTTTGCATATTCTATGGGCTTCATACTTTCGATTGGTATGGAATTTGTCTATTAACCAAACCAGTAAAATGTTTAAAAAAATAAAAAATTTAATTGTTAATTAACCATATTCCGGACTGAAATTTCTTAGACAACCCATTTGCAATATATTTATTGACATATTTAATTGGATATAAAATACTTTTCATCCATTAACCAGCTCGATGAAGGTCGTTTTATAGAGGGATCTTAGACTAACTGGGTATCGATTGGTTTGGCTTTTCCATCGCGCATGAACGCCTTTACGCGGCGAGGTGGAGGTATAGGCAACTATATATACAATTTTTCTATTATATTTTAAATACAGGCCTAAACATCGCCAATGTTAAACGCATTGGGAATTAAAGTTGTTTGTAGTAGAGTAGGTGCTTATCATGCAGATGATTATCATTGCAGTGCTATCAATTTTTTTTCACTGTTTCTTTCAGCGTCGGCGGGAAGAATGCGAACGCAAGGCGAGGAGAGGGGAAATGGACCCCCGGTTGGAGTTCACTTTCCAACTTCTCATAGACGCAACGGGCCTTCCCAGACATGAGATCATGGATCATGTTTTTGAAGGAGATATGGTACACTATTTTCAATTTTTTGCAATAGACAATACGTATATTTTTTAAGTTATATTTAGGCTATTTATTTAATCAAAACTAATACATAGTGAAATGACCATTTATTTTAGAAATACATGATGTTTCTGACTATTTTGTTAAATTACATAGTATTTACTTACCTTTTTATTACTAAATAATTTTAAGTTAGAGTAGTAGAAGTAGAGGGTGCCTCAAATTTGGGACACGTGGTATTGAATGGGATGAGGTAAGCTCCAATTTCAATCGAAAGTATTATATTAGGGGTTTGACTGAAAAGATTAATGTCGTCATCAATTATATTTTTCCAGAAACATACCCTTTTTTTCCTGTTAAAAAACTCTCTTTTTTCTAATAAACTTTTATTAGAGATTTTTTTCTGTATTACTTCTCGTATAAAAGTTACAAGGAATATTGTTCTAAAGAGTCTCAAAAGAAAAACTACCAAAAAATCACATAACCGGTGGAAGGATCAATTTTTAAAAATTATGCAGGGTATTTCTAAAATAAAATGCCAAAATAAAACGGAAATGTTAGTTTAAATAAATGTTTTTCTATGCACATGACTCCAAAAATATTTATTATTATAAAAGTTACAGTTTGATAAATAAACACTGTCATAAACACACTTTCTTTTATTTCAAATACTAAGCAATTTCTATATTAGGTGTTAGATTCAAATGAAACACATTATAGATTTTTACATTATCGATTGCAATAATTTCATAAGGTTTAAATTGTTTCTTATCTACAGTGATAGTTTCAGGGCATAACAAAGTTTTTTAAATTAACACAAATTGATAATATAATACATTCATCTGAAAAATAATCGTTTGATCTACACTGTACAATTGCAGTTATTATGAACTTTGAAGATACAAACAAAACATAACATTAAGTCTATATTCACCTCATTAAAATTAAATGCGTGAGAAAATGAGATGGTTAACCAACAAGTTTGTTAAACAGCTGGAAAAACTAGTTCAAAACAATTACTTATAAAAAGAAACAATTAAATTCTTAAATACTGACATTTTCTTTTTGGCAGCTCGATGAAATAAATCAGATTTTTCTGCCTAACATGAAAACCAAGCTAATGTGGTTCTATCAAGACGTAGAGGACACCGAGTCCCAAGCTCAGCAAGAAGCTAACAAAGCAAGCACTAGCCGACAACTTCAACCTAGCACTAGTAGGATCAACCTAGTCAACCAACAAATAGCACCCACTTACAAAAAGAAGTTGTTTCTAACCGATGGTTCCACAGCACCGTTGACTGGGATTTGTATATATATTTTCAGGACGAACACCACCAAACAGCTGCCCGAAGAAGGGTTCCAAAAGGTAAAAAGAACTGAAAACTAAGTACTTGCATTTTCAGTCAATAAATATTTATATAAATTCTTCAGGATTTGTATTGTGGTATAATAGACAACCAAAAAGTCGGCTTGGTGACCACAATAGAAAGGATAATAGAGCATGTCTTTATGGAAGCGTTGGCCCATCCAAGCCCTGACTGTGATGATGACGCTGCGAACTGTCCCATGGTCAAAAATCAATTACTTCCTAGTTTAAGGTCTTTCTGCAGCGTTCTAAAAGGTAGGTCAAATATTGATTTGAAACATTTATTGTCACTATTCGTCTTCAGTATGCGAAGAAGTATGTGGAGAAAAGAACCTGTTTGATGACGGTCAACATATCACTGGTAGTTGTACTATAGACGAAATTAAAGAAATGGCAAAACATTCTGAAAAAGTGGAACTTATGGAGGACAGAGTGAAATCGTGGATCAAGCGGTTGGACGAGATTCTTAAGGAAAGTGAGCAAATTCGAAAGGAAAACGATTCATCAGGTATTCATCAGGTACAACATTAAAAATCAACTCTTAATTGGAAATCTTTTTAGGACCCCAAGATGAACTGGAGTATTGGAAGAAAAGAGGTGCCCGGTTTTCCCAAATCGTGAATCAAGTCAATTCTAGTGAAGTAAAGAACACGGTCCTCTGCATCAAGTTGGGACATTCAAAGATCCTCAAAGAATGGTCAGACACTGACAAGAAAATAACCTTCTGTTACAACGAAGCGAAAGACAATGCTAAATACATTCAAGCCTTGGAAACTAAATGTCACGCCTTATACTTAGATGATCCGGTATGGTTCCTATACTATCTTGTATAACTGTTTTAAATATTTCTGTAATACACTTCTGCTAGTGTTATGATTGAATCTTACAGCGTTAATATGCTTCTATGTCTTTTACAAAAATATTATGAAAAGAAGAATATTATTGTTCTAGTAGCGTTTGTACAATAACAAGAGCAAATGCCGTAAAGTGGATTAAGATATAGACAGACAGATAGACAGACAGACAGCAGACAGGCAGACAGGCAGACAGGCAGACAGGCAGACAGGCAGACAGGCAGACAGGCAGACAGGCAGACAGGCAGACAGGCAGACAGGCAGACAGGCAGACAGGCAGACAGGCAGACAGGCAGACAGGCAGACAGGCAGACAGGCAGACAGGCAGACAGGCAGACAGGCAGACAGGCAGACAGGCAGACAGGCAGACAGGCAGACAGGCAGACAGGCAGACAGGCAGACAGGCAGACAGGCAGACAGGCAGACAGGCAGACAGGCAGACAGGCAGACAGGCAGACAGGCAGACAGGCAGACAGGCAGACAGGCAGACAGGCAGACAGGCAGACAGGCAGACAGGCAGACAGGCAGACAGGCAGACAGGCAGACAGGCAGACAGGCAGACAGGCAGACAGGCAGACAGGCAGACAGGCAGACAGGCAGACAGGCAGACAGGCAGACAGGCAGACAGGCAGACAGGCAGACAGGCAGACAAGCAGACAGGCAGACAGGCAGACAGGCAGACAGGCAGACAGGCAGACAGGCAGACAGGCAGACAGACAGACAGGCAGACAGGCAGACAGGCAGACAGGCAGACAGGCAGACAGGCAGACAGGCAGACAGGCAGACAGGCAGACAGGAAGACAGGCAGACAGGCAGACAGGCAGACAGGCAGACAGGCAGACAGGCAGACAGGCAGACAGGCAGACAGGCAGACAGGCAGACAGGCAGACAGGCAGACAGGCAGACAGGCAGACAGGAAGACAGGCAGACAGGCAGACAGGCAGACAGGTAGACAGGCAGACATATAACCATAAAAAATACATTTATTTTTTTTATAAAAAGTATATAAAAAAACAATTGAATTTTTACAACAAATTAAATAGAAAAAAACAAATAAAAAAAACTATTTAAAAAGTGAGAAAATAAATACTAGCAGATATAGATATAATAACAATTCGATATTTTCTTGTTCCAATAGAAAATTAATTGTTATTTAGATAATTCTTTTTTTAGGTAGAAATGAAAAAATCAATCCTTGGGCTTCTTCAAACAGTTCGCCTAATACATAGTGTTTCACAATTTTATAACACGTCTGAGCGAACTTCTGCTTTAATGGTTAAGGTATGTGATGCTAATTCCTTTTATATTTTGATCTATTAGCATCACCAAGGCGATAAAATCATATAACATTTATTCTAGATAACTAATCAGATGATCGAGACTTGCAAAGACTACATAACATGCAGAGGCAACGAAAGCATTTGGTCTCAGGACAGAGAGGAGATAAAGGAGAAGCTAACTCAGTGCATTGTTTTAAATAAGGTGTACAGGAAAACGTACCTCGCTGTTAAAAACCAACCGTTCGTTGCTGGGGAGCAGCCTTTCAATTTTTCCGAGAACTATGTTTTCGGCAAGTTTGATGCATTTTGCAGGAGACTCAGCAAGATTATATCCATGTTCGATTTGATCGATGACTACAATACTTTATTTAAGAAAAGGATGGAAGGGTTGCTACTGGGCGATGGTAATAAATACAATTATTTAATAGTATATTTAATGAAAGGTAGTTGTTCATAACTTTTGTTTCAGCTCTTGACGAGGCAACGCAGAAGTTTACCGAAATAAAGTCGGTAGTGATGAATAAAAAATACGACTACTTGGATCAAAGGAACAGCGAATTCGAGAATGATTACAAAAGCTTTTTGGCACTTACTGATGAACTGAAAGAGGAAATTGCCGAAACAATAGAGACAAGTTATGATAGCGTTTGGGAAACTCCGCAGGGGATTCAGTTCTTAACTAGATTTGAAAAGGTATTTTGGTATTTCAAATTCATGAAAATTTATAAAAGTTACTTGAATTATATTAACGTATTTATACTTTAGGTCAGCGAAAAAATTCCCTTAAACAAGATGGAGGTGAAATATGAAAGAATTTTGAAGCACTGCGAGAAAGAAGTTGATAGAATTATTAAAATGTATAAAAAACAGAAAGATGACCCACCTGTGCCACGGATGTTTCCGCCAATAGCAGGTAGACTTTATAACTATTTTAGTTTTTTTGTACTCATAAATTTTAGTAAGACCTTTCTAGTAATTATTCCACTTCCTACTCCTTCTCACTCAATTTTAGGAAGAATTAAATGGGCAAGATCCTTAGTATCTCACCTCGATGAACTGTTATCGAATGTAACCACCCATCACATTTTAAAATATATGCCTGCCACTGTTGAGCTCTCTAAAAGACATAGATTGGCAGATAATATGTTGAAAAGTTTTGAAGCTGATATGGTAGCTTTGTGGATGAATCAACACGTAAGAATCTTTTCTTTTTAAGGTAAATATGCACGGAACGAAAGCTATATTAATATCAAGTTTGAAATTTTAAGCATATTATTACACTTAAATATAGATTAGATTTCTTTCTGTGCAGGTCTTCTAAATGCTATTAAATATTAATAATACTTCAAATAATAAAAACATTTGACAAGATCATCTTTGTTATTAAAATGTTTCGATTTCAATAAAATCTAGGTTTCCGACGTTGACAACTGCCTTTTAAGAAATCTATTAGCAGTGTGCCCAGAGCAACAAAAACTAAAAGTCAACATCCACAATACCATCCCATTACTCATAAGGGAGGCGGATCTCATGATGAAGATGGACTTACCCATGCCAATGGTGGCATTGACTCTATTCGCCAAGAGGGACCATTTCAGCTTAGTTCAAGATCATTTACAAGTAATCAGATGTTATATTAAATTAGTTAGTAACATTAGTTTATGCTTTCCAGTTTCTGATTAACGATTTCTTGACCACTGTAAAAAATGTTAAATTGGAAGTAAGGCCCTTGTTCTTACCACATTTGGTGAAACTTACCAACAAAATAGAACCTGGCCTTACAAAGCTCAATTGGGTTTCGTCCGATTGGCAGAATTTTGTGGACATGGGGAACGAGGCTATTCACGACTTCAAAGTTTTGGTGAGGAGCAAATGATTGTGGCAAATACGTATCTGAGGTTGATTCTATTGTCTATTCTTTTGCAGTCGGAGAGAGTGCATGACATCTACGTAAATAGAGTTTTGGAAGTTCTCAAGAGCATGCAGTCCATTCAGCTACACGCACTCCCGGATATTGAGGAAGATCCTTGGCGAGTTGACTATTTCACTGATAAAATTGAGTCGGTGTGTAGAAACGCAGCTGCAGAATTGCACAAGAAAAGCTTAATGGTGGAAGAAGCTGTGGAAGAAATCCTCTCTTTGGTTCGTAAAGTGCAAGTGGATTCTCCAGCCACTTCAGATGAAGACGAATTCTTTTTTGAAGGTACACTATTAAATACAATTCAAGAGGCAATTTTGTTGCACCCATAATCTAACTGCATTATCACTAAAACCCGCAATCCGTTCGGAAATCTCAGGTGCGAGCTTGGCGACGACTTTAATATTTAAAGTAAAAAGAGACGTAAATTTTCATGAGAAAATACAAATCTGTGTTCTGAGAATTATTTCACATAGTTTTTGCTAAAGGAATATAAAGCATCAAGAATTGTAAATATACATTTAAATAATAATATACTTAGGGTGTTTTAAAGTAGAATGAATTTTCACTCGAATTTATTTTACTGCCCTCCAGAATCGAGGCACAGGTTTGTTATTTTTATTTAGACATGTTTAGACTTACAGCAGGTTACTACTCCTACAAAATAAAATGGTTGCAATGGAACCGTACGTTGGGATATGTAGTTGGAAGCAACGTCATATTACTACTTTCATTTTGACGGCATAAAAAGTATTCTACTGCGACTACGCTCAAGTGATGTTACTTCTATTTTATATGCTCAACGGTTATTTAACGATCCTAGAATTCGCAAAGATTTAGCATACATACATTTTATTTATTCACGGATACCTTCAGTTATTCGCCGCCTCTATCCAATAGATAACGCTGTAAATAATGTTTTTTACTTGCGACAGTTTATTTCTCGATTATAAGGGCTTACTACTGAACATGTGAAAAAAAATATTGATACCCAGAGATACAGATAGCGGGTCTGTCTCTACAGAGCCTAGCCCGAGAACAACCAGGGCAGGTCAAAGAATTCTAGTTAAAGCTAGAGCTGTATACTTTAATTGTGTTACTGATAGCGACCAGTTACCGAGGTCATGGAATAACAACCCGGAAATTCATTATATATCAAATAACCTCTATTATTATTATTAGATATATTTATTTAATGTCACTTAAACAATTGTTATTGCAATTTCTAATTTTTAAAAATTTACCTTTGATAATAATTATTTACATACACTTTCGACAGCATAGATACTGTGACAAAAGTACATTATCTCCTTATCAACATGGCTTCATAAATAAACGTTCAACAATAACTAATTTATCCTTAGTTACAGAGGATATAGCTGAGGTACTAGACTTTTCGAAGGCTTTTGATCCTATCAACAGTATTAGGTTACCAAGACTGGCTGAATATGGATTTTCTAATAATTTAAATCTATTCTTATCAACTTATTTAAAATGACGGTCGTACTACGTTGCTTTCAATGGATTTGAATCTCATAAATTTGTGGACATTTCTGATGTTCCTCAAGAATCCAACTTTGTTATTCATCGATGGTCTTACTAAAGCAATTGCATGTCCCAAACTCCTTTTTGCTGAAGATTTAAAAATCTATTATAAAATTAATAACATAGATCATTGTTACTTTTTGCAGGCCCAAATAAATATTATTGAAAATTGGTGTGATACATTTAAACTTACGTTCAACATCTGTAAATGTAAAAATCATCCTATCTTATATAACTACTCGTTAAATAATGTTATTTTCAAGAGGGAGCGTACAATAAAAGATTTAGGCATTCTGTTTGATTCAAATCTGAGTTTTTTCCCAGCATATACAAAATATATCGAAATCTTCTTACAAAAGCTTAAGGTTTATTATAAGGAATTGTAACTCTTTGCTTATATCGATGCATTAACAACGCTATATATTCCACTAGTGCATTCTAAACTGAAATATGGTTCTTTAATCTGGTTTCCTATATACCAAAATAATTCCTTATCGCTTGAATCCATACAAAGGAAATTCTTTAGTTTATAAGTATCATTTAAAAAAGATGGTATATTTCCCGACCGCGGTTATAATCATGAGTTATTATTATCAATATTCAATATTCCGCTGTTAAAATTTAAATGTATTCTAAACAGCATAATATTTTGATTTAATTTATTTAATAATAATATTGATTATATATACACCTACTAGAATGTTTTAATTATACAATTCCAGATTCTAGGCAAGTTGAAACGTTTTATTTACCATCAGCTAGTACCAATGCTCTTAAAAAGTCACCACTGTACGTTGTTTCATAATTTTAATATTATTTCGGAGCAATGCGATATAAATTTTTCTGTGAGAACGGCTGTAGTGGAGCAGTTTCAACAATTTTAATTTTATTAGTTTTTTTATGCTATTTTACTGTATGTCTTTATATATTTATGTACGTGTATTATTATTGTTGTATGTACTTACTCGCATTTTAGTTTATTGTTTTATTTTATTGTTTCTTTCCATGATATTTATTATAACTTTTGTCCTGTAAATGGATTGTTTCTGTTGAGCAATAAAGTTTGAATTTGAATTTGAAAAATGAAAACAAATGACGTATAGAATGAAACAAATTCCGATAGTACGGACCCTGGTTTTGTTTTGCAGAAGATGACAAGCTAACAGACGTTGGCACCGCTTCGACCCAGCAGCAATCCGATTGGTCTCTGGTATGGGAATGTTTTGAAAAACCTCACTTACTACTCAGCGGCGGCATGGCCAAAGCTATGCAGGACGTCGTAAGGGGAGCACTAGGTGAAATGCGGCGGTATTACAGCAGGAAAATTGTTGATGTTTTAGTGAGAGTCACCAGGACTTCTTTGGATGCACTGAGACGAAGATTTTCCATGGAATGTTAGTTGACCTCTTAAAATAATTTACATTATATTTTTTGGAAACAGCTAAAACGTTGCTTGTCGTAGATCGTTCAGAAAGGACAGCAGTATTTCTGTTGAACTCCGTCTTGCTTATCCCGAAAGTAGGGATCCAACCGAACTTGGAAGAGGTCCAAGAGTTACTGATAGCTGCAGGAAAATATATTACCTCAGCGTCAAAAGGAGTAGGGCAATGGACAGCTGGTTTGCCACAGGTAAACGTTTCTTCTTTAATGATATGCGGCTATCGATGTGCGATATTATTGCTGCTTTTACAATAGATGTTCAGCGGACAAAATTCCACATCCTACGACACACTAAAGTTTTTCGTTTCGATCAATTACCACTTTGCATAATTTCAGATTTATAAAACTTATACTGAAATATTTGAAAATAATCTAAAGATATTCTAACTTGTCAGTCCACTACCTCGATATGGTTGTAAATGCCAGCGTTTTCTGCAGCAAGTCATAAATCACTTCGACTACTAAGTCAACAACCAATCGTACACGGTGTGTCAAACTCGATAGTATGGGTCTATTGTGAGGAATACAAAACATTTAAATAAAATTTGGGACATGTGGTGTTAACTGGGATGCTCCATTTTCAAATTAAAGTATTATCTTTTTGATTTGACAGAAACAACTAACGTCATCAACACTAATTTTTCAAAGGCATTTGACAGACTGGGCCATGGTATATTACAAAACTTAATGCATTTGGATTCTCAAAATCCCTTCTACAATTATTTAGATTATATTTGTCCAACATACTTCAATATGTTCTGTTCAAAGGGTGTAAGTCTGTCGACTACTCAGCAACTTCAGGAGTACCGTAAGGATCTGTCCTTGGACCACTGCTATTCAATATTTTTATCAATGATATAACTGATTGTTTAAGTTCTAACTGCCTTTATGCTGATGACTTGAAAGCGTTTTTGACTATTGACAGCCTTGATGATTGCGAGCGCCTTCAAGGTGATTTGATTCGAATTGAAAGCTGGACTAATGAAATAAACTTCCTATGAATCCTCAGAAGTGCTACATAATGTCATACACTTTAAAATCGTCGAAGATTATGTTTGACTGTACTTTTATTGACATTGGTTTATCACGTTCTAACAGTTTCCGCGACCTCGGAATTGTTTGATGATAAGTTGTCTTTCAATTTACATATTGAAAATATTGTATCTGAAGCATATGTCTTACGGTTTTCTAGTAAGAAATAGTAGTAATTTTGTTCAAATTAAGACGCTTAAAATCTTATATTATTCTTTTGTTCGATCCAAACTCGAATATGCCGCTTATGTTTCGTCTCCTTGCTGTAATTCTCATATACAAAATATTGAAGCGGTCCAAAGGAAGGAAGGAAGGAAGAATGAGCTCCCCCAATCTGATTTATTACAAAGACATGCTTTGATGAACCTTGATACCAGGCGTCAAAGTCACAGTGTGCTTGTCTTGTTTAAAATTTTAAATAATCTGATTGACTGTCCTGTTTTGCTGCAGCAAATAAACTTTATTGTTCCGAGAGTCAACTCAAGGGAAGGTAATACTTTTTACTTGCCCATCCCTCGTACAAATATTCTTAAACATTCCCCTATAGGTATATAAAATGTGCACTTTTTGTAATTTATTGGAACATCGTTTAGATATTTTCAATTCCAGCACTGCCAAGATAAGGTCATTGTATTTTAACTGATGTATTATTTTAATTGTGTGTTAGTCTTTAAGACTTAAGATGCAATTATAATCATTATATGTTTGTACACTATTTGAATTTATATTTCTCTTTACCCTCCTGTTCCGTATTTGGTTTTTGTAACCTGTAGAACAAGTAGCAATAAATAGATAAATAAATATTTTTTTTCAGAAATATACCCAAACTTTTTTCCTATTAGAAAGTTCTCTTCTTTCTAATAAACTTGTATTAGAGAAATTTGTCTGTATTACTTCCCCGTTCTAAAGAGTCTCAAAAAATGCACTTTAAATAACGAATATTCAATTATTTTCCAACGACTACTTGATCCTTCCACCGCAAATGTGATTTTTAGGTGGTATTTCGTTTGAGACTCCTTAGGACATATTGCTTATTACTTTTAAACGGAAATCAATTTAGAAAAAAGTCTCTAATAAAAGTTTATTAGGAAACAGATACATTTTTAACAGGAAAAACTTTGGATATGTTTCTGAAAAAAATATGGTTGATGATTAGTCGTTTCTGTCAAATCCCAAAGATAATACTTTCTTTCTTAAATGCATATTCGCGATTCATTTTGGCAAAGTTGCTTTGTTTAGCGCTCTTTTTCCTTAAATTATCTTGAACAACTACATTTTTTATTTGAATTATTGTATTTTTAAAATTTTATGGGTTAGGTATTCTTCAATTAAAATAGTAGTGTTACATCTGACGTGTTCGTACAATTAATAGATTTTATTTTTATGTGAATACAAACATTATTAAAATTATAGGTATATCAAAATATTATATTTTTTTATTTTAAGTTAATAGTTAGTAGGAATAGCAGATAATACATTTTTCTGGATGAAGGCAATCATTCGTATTTATTTCCTCAGGTGTATATTTTGCAAATTTATACTCCCCGAACTTGCTGACACCTACAAAATGTGCATCTAAACATTATCTGATTAAATAAAAAGTTCAGATTTTTCCAATTGTAATTAACAGTAGAGCTTGGTGAATGCCCGGTCGGCATCTTCTGCGACTTGAGTAAGGCATTCGATTGTGCTAATGTATAAGTTAATTTCTTGTGGTATCAGAGGCTTGCCTCTTGATTGGTTGCAATCTTTTCTCGAAAATAGGACGCAGTATGTCTTAGTAAAAAGTAGTTGTTCGGTGCAGCATTCTGTCAAGAATGGGTGTATCGCAAGGTTCAGTTCTGGGACCAGTACTCTTTTTAATATATTTTAATGATTTGGATGCTGTTTCATCGAGCGCACATTTTACCATGTATGCTGACGACACATCTTTAATTACATCGAACACCAACGATAAAGATTTGGAAAAAGATTGCAACGTTTTATTAAAAGACTTAACAAAATGGATAATAACTTGCACCTTAATACTAATAAAACGAATGTTGTAAGATTTCATAGTTCGTAGAAGTATTGTAATATGTTACTGTGGGAAATAATGATTTGAGTACTGATGTCGAGGTAATAAAATTCTTAGAACTCAATATAGACAAAAATTTGAATTGGAAAATACACTGTACGTTACTAACTGATAAAATTTCCACTCTTACTTATTTGTTTCGCAATTTAAGGTCGATATTAAATATTGAACAGCTCCTTTGCCTTTACCATGCACAAGTCTCATCTCGTCTCAGGTATGGTCTCTGTTTCAGGCAAAATTCTGCTTTTTCTATCCAAGTTTATATTGCACAAAAGAGATTGTTAAGACATATGGTAGGAGTTTCTAGTCAATACCCTTGTGAGGATATTTTTAAAAATTTAAATTACTGCCTTTACCAAGTTTATTTATATTTGATATCTGTTTATATGTTTTTCAAAATAAAAGTAAATTTGTTTTAAATGATGCACTTTTAGGTTATATAATAACTTACCTAACCAATTGAAATTGTTGGAAAGTGAATATTTATTTATAGTCGAGGCAATAAACTAGTAAAAAGTCCAAAAGTTCTAAAACTAGTTGTGGTGGACGGATCGGAATGCGGTTTTATGCATTCTCTTCCAAAAATTATTTGTAAAAAATGTGGCGACTTGGAATTTCTGACAAATCGTAAATTGCATTGCTGCAGCCAAAAATGCATTCAAAAAATGCATTATTTGAGAGGCCTCTTGGAAGATGTCAAAACTCGGTAAATAAATGTCAGAACTGGCCCAGATCGGGTACTCGGGGGTTTTCGAGGTCGCTGATCACAAATATGATGTTCAAATTGACCCCCCGAACACCTGGAGCTCATGACCGCCGATGAACGTCATCTCCGTGGGACTCTCCCACATATCACGCGGCAAAGAAGAGAAACTCGGCACCCGGGGTTTTTTGGGTGGTTTTTGGCACTCTTCTCAGGAAAATTCTCAGAGATGACGTCCGCGTTCAGGTTCCGGCGCACCAGGTGCCCGTGGGGTGTGCGCCGATGCCAGATTTGGATTCAGCGACCCAAAAAACCCCGGGCGCCGAGTTTCTCTTCTTTGCCGCGTGATATGTGGGAGAGTCCCACGGAGATGACGTTCATCGGCGGTCATGAGCTCCAGGTGTTCGGGGGGTCAATTTGAACATCATATTCGTGATCAGCGACCTCGAAAACCCCCGAGAACCCGATCTGGACCACTTCTGACACTTATTTACGAAGATTTGACATCTTCCAAGAGGCCTCTCAAATAATGCATTTTTTGAATGCATTTTTGACTGCAGCAATTCAATTTCCGATTTGTCAGAAATTCCATGTCACCACTTTTTTTACAAATAATTTTTGGAAGAGAATGCAGAAAACCGCATTCCGATCCGTCCACCACAACTAGTTTTAGAACTTTTTTAGTTCATTACCTCGACTATTAGGAAAGCTTTAAAGCAGTTTTTATTGGAAAAATGTTTTTATTCCATATTGGAATTTCTACCTGCTTTTTCTTATATTGTAAGTTTTATGTGACTATTCCTATACATGTTATGTCTCTAAGGAAAAATAAATCATTATTATTACCAAACGTCAATCCCCGTTTTATTAACAATGTATCGCCTTACAAGATTCTTGGAAAATTGAAAAAACGGATATTATCATGTGCATACCAATAGCTGGTCAATAAAATTAACTTCATTTCGAATTTATCGGACACACTTAAACAATAGTTACGCGGGGCACTGTATATCAAATTGAGTTGGTAAGCAAGGAGAAATTAGTCGTGGACTGACCTATTAGAAATTATCCGTACAGTAATTATAATAATATCAAAGATTCTAATGTGTAGCAGCAATCACCAATCAATCAATGTTGACGTACAATAAAAAATTAGAGATACCTTCTAAAGGTACGTTTTCATCTAGACATTTATTGCATGATATTTATGTCGGAGAAAAATAAATACAATTTTTCTTTAAACAGCGAAGAATTTCTATCTAGCGATTTATTTCAAGAGTTTACAATATGTGTCAAGATATCTATACGGTTAGATGTATTATTTTCATATTGTACTCGCCTAATAGAAATTGTTGTAGTTAGTTAAATAGTCGCCTACTTTTGTAGTAGTGTTAGCAGCGAATTAAAAACAATGAGTGAGAATAAGAGTGGGTAAAAGCCGATATTTACGAACTGATAAATTTTACAAATAAGCCTTTCAATAAGTTGGTTTCCTCCTAAAAACAAATGAAAATTGTGTTGGATCCTCAACAGGCAGTTCGGACTTTAATTGACTATAAATGCTCTATATGGAAACTATTTTCATGAGAACAATACAGGGTGTTTAAGAAAACTGAACCAATATTGAAACTCCCAAAATTCATAGAATAAAATTTTTTTTTTTGGAATTTTTATTTATTTTACAATATTCCTTAGGAAAACTATACTTATGGAAAAATAGCAGGTGTTTAAAAAAACCGAACCATTCTCTAAAATTCCTTAAAATTCATGGAATTGAAAATTTTTTTTATGACGCTTTTCGCAATAGGCTGTAGAAAAACTGTACTAATTAAAAAATACTGGGTGATTAGAAAACCCGATCCATTCTCTAAAAATCCTCAAAATTTTTGGAATTTATATTTTTTTATAAAACTTTTCACGATTGTAAAAAAATTATACTAATGAAAACATACAGGGTGTTTAAAAAAACCAAATCATTCTCTAAGAATCCTCACAATTCATGGAATTTCTTCTTATGAAACTTTTCACAATGGTCCGTAAAAAAACTACTAATTAAAAAACTACTGGCTGTTTAAAAAAACCGAACCATTCTATGGAAACCTTCATGGAAGTATAATATTCCTTTGATGAAACTTTTAACAATGGTCTATATGGAAACTATTTTAATGAGAACAATACAGGGTGTTTAAAAAAATCGAACCATCCCAAAGAAAGGTCAAGTCTCTTGGACCCATACTGAACGTTTTTTTATATATCTTCTGTAACATCTCCAGGACAATCAAAATGACAGCAACTTTTTCTACAATGAATAGGTATGTGTGTATATGAGTTAGTATATTTGCTGTCAATTTAAAGCGTCGAGATATGTCATACATATCCATGACACGAATTTATAACAATTTTTATCAGACTGTAGTGATGTATGTCTGACACTTGACATACATGTCCAGATATAAGTGTCAGATGAAAACGAACTTTAACAGGTACATTTATATATGCAAAAAAAGGAGTATAGAAATAAGTTTTACACTAGTGTGGCTTAGTTTTAATAATTTTTACTAATATGTTTTTATTAATGGAATTTTGTCTGCATTTCAGTGTTAGATAGAATTAAATGTGACTTGAAAGTTATATTCGAAAATGCGTATTAACACTTTTTCCAAAATTGTATAAGTATCTGCATCATTTAAAATTAATAATTGTTATTTAACTTTTATTAGTATTAATTTTGGGAAAAGTAATTAAAATTTGTCACAGAAAATGTATATAAAGGTAAAACGTAAAACAAATAAGCAACCTGTAAATCTGAACATTATTACATTTCATTTAGTAAATACAGTTTATGTAGAAAAATTAATAGCAAGAATATTTAAAAAATAATGGCAAAAATTATAAAAATTATCTATAGAAAATATACAAGTCACCATGAATAATCCAAGGAATACGTAAAAATAGTGGTACTCTTCTATATAAATTTGTTTTTAAAATTGCTTCATATTTCGAACAAAATTATCATCTTAAACCAGTGGAGTAAATATAACATATATTAATTACATTTTCCTAAAAAAATATATTTTTTATTGTCATTTTTGAAATTCATAAAGATAATACATAATAAATAAAAAATTTAGTTAAACGATTATATAAAACGTGCTTAAAATGGTATCAAAAGCAATGTTGTGTTGCAAACAAGTTTATAGAGGGTGATTCAATAAAAACTCCCATTTCATTTTCTCTCAAACGCAGATATTTTAGTGGGAGAAATTCGGGTAATTGTGTGCACTCAAGCCTATATCAAGATATTTTTGAAAATATATAAAATTAGCGCTCCAAATTTGACATCGTGACATGGCTTTGACTATAATATGATATAGTCGATTCTAATTACAAGTGAACATTGCAATAACAACCGTTAATAAGAAAAGTAGCATTGCACATTATTATCCGATTTATGCGGGTAATGATCGCAGATACTTGGTAATAATAAGGAGAAAAGAAATGCATTAATCTATTAGATACAGGGTGATTCACAACTGATACGAAAAGCTTTGACGATGTATGCACCAGTACTGTAGATTTGACGTGGTGGACCGGTAGCAAGGCATCCACGGTCTCTTTGATTTAAACCGTCTTGACTTTTTTTGTGGGGCCATTTAAAAAATGTGGTGTACCCTCCCGAAGTGGAAACCGTCGAGGATTTGCGTGAACGTATCACAGCTTTCGTGAATAATTTGCATTTACAAGAACATCAGCAAGGAGGAGCATTAATTTTGGTACAGCATAATTGGATAAAGTCAGGAACACATTACTCTGATGTCACGCCACGCCACGTCACGTCATGCCACTTGACGTGGTGTGATATTTACCCCGTGTGCACGCTGTTACCACGCTATGCGATGCCTCGTTACGTTACATTCGACAATTCCATCAATTTAAAGAATATTTCATATCAGGAGAAGGTCAAACTCAAATTGTGAGTCGAAGATGAATACATTAAGTAACATAATCTCTATAGCGCTTACGTTTTATACTATAGAGACATTCATGCTCGCAAATCTTTAAAATAACAAAATTTTGTCAATATTTATGCATGTGACATCATATTCACGTGCATACTGCTATCACGCTACAGCACGTTACACCACCCGACGATCTAACAAAAGATAATATGCGACACGTCGGATGGCATGGCGTGGTGTAGAGTCAAAGTAATTTGCGCACAATACATAAGAATTAGAAATGGGTTGTTATTTGCATATCTGTTATTCTATAACTGTTATCTACTCAACAACGACAACGACTGTTATTTGTCTGCCAAAATAACAGGTATCGGTTGTCAACAGTCAAGCAAGTAGTCATAGTCTCACTTCTAGTAGAGATGGGCAGTTCCCGAGTGAACTGCTTTAAAAGAACGACACTGAACTGCGAGAATCAGTTCTCGAGAAGTTGACAAATCAGTTCTTTGCGAACTGATTTATATTGATTGCGAGAGATATTTTCAAGATTAGACGTCGGAAGTCATTAACTAACTCTTCAGTGAACGAGTGTTCACAGCCTATGTGCGCTTCAAAATCGTGCGAGCGATCTGAATTCTGAATAAGTGATTGGTTATCCGATTCCAGAGTGTTAATACCATTCTTATTTAAATATAATATCCAAGAACTGCATACCAGCACACATAGGCGTCCGTGTCAGAATTGTAAAATTAATAAGAACGATATAGGTATGTGTCATTAATTATAATTATATGATGTATAAGAATTAAGACCTGAATTTTATTAACAAAATTAAAGCTTCTCCTACACTTAAACAACAGAAAGTAAAATATAAATTAAATTCTGTAATAAAAAACGAAACATAAATAAAAATCAATATTTAAATGATTCGAGATATTTTGGAAAAAAGGCTTTAAATATTCTGATTAAGAAATATTATTTCTCTATTTTTTTTTAGAAATTCTTATTCTAAAGTCTAAACACTAAACGGGTCGCAGTCATAAAACGCACAAGAAACCGACCGACTGCGATTGACGGAGATGCGGGATTCGGAGAGAAGCGTATATCTGCCTGCAGTGTTTGACGTAAAACCAGTTCTTAAAGAGCTGGTTTTAGGAATCACTTCTTTTTAGTGATTCAGTTCTCGAGAACTGAATCATTAAAATGAACTGTGAAGCCCATCTCTAACTCGTAAACAACTGTGCAGAGTATGTGAGTACGAGCCGCGATCTAACGCGAAGCCGTCTTTTGGAATATTCGTCACGATAGAGTAGCGATCGATCAACCGTTCGCAGTCTTTAGGGTTTTCAACAGCGACGATAACCGATAACAGTTCCAGTTCACAACAACGGCGTTTTGAAAATAACGTAACGATTTAACAATGGATTAAAGAGGACGGTGAATCATAGATCGCAGCGTTTTCAGGGTTTTCAACAACAACGATAACCGACAACAGTCAATAACGGCGTTTGGAAAATAACGTAATAGTGGATACGTTATAATAGTATAGTTCCTTCATTTATAATTTTAAATGTTTTCAAAAATACTTAACAATAAGGAACGGAGCTTAATGGATCATAATCTTATAAGAGACAGGTGGATTTTAATTAATTTTAATCCACCTGTCTCTTACACTTAACAATGTATGTTAATAGCGGCAGAAATATTAGTTTCATTTTATTTCAGTGTAAGTATTTGACACTTATTTTGGTAAAACAACAAAAAAGAATTAGATGTACTAAATTAAAAGAATTAGATGTACTAAATTTAAGGCTGGATTAGATTTATAAATTGTATTTATTTAAACAAACAAAATTAAAAAAAAATAAAACAGCCAAGTAAACATAAATGTTTGTTACCTACTATTAAAATAATAGTCTAAATAAAAATTTACTATGCAAACATATTTAGAAAACATAACAAATCGCTAATATTGCAGGCTCAGAATGCATATATCAATTTTTTTTGCATTACCATATTTGTATATGTATGTTGAACATTCCCAATTTTTTTTCGGATAAGTTCTGAATCACCCTGTATATGTATTGACATGTGGGTCCAGTAAAGGTTGACGTCAATAATTATTGGGTTTGTTCCTGCAGCAATTGGAAACTATTTAAAACTGTTAGAAATATTCGATGTGAAATTAAGAACTAGTTCCCAAAGAATTTAACGTATAAAAGTACTTGGGTTTCTGACACAAACGTATTGAGGACAATTAAAAATCATAGTAAAAGTAGATTAGCTGTTGTGCACCATTACCCGACTCTCCCCTATATCTACTAAATAGCTTCAGTTTTGGCACAGAGATGGTGTTGTTATGGCAACACATTCTTTGATACAAAAACTTTCAGAGCAAATGAAAGTATATTCACATATAAATATTTTTTGTAATATATTTACACTTTTTCTGAAAGCTTAATAGACTTCCAGATATTTCAAGTTCAATGCCATATCGTTTAACTAACTAGAAAGTAAAGTCTTAGTAAAAATGAATGTTAGTTGGAAGTACTTAATTTATTAAAGTAAAGGGGGTTCTTATTAGGACACCATATACAGGGTAATTGGGGGGAAAACTCCCAATATTCGAAAGGGATGTTTAGTGAGCAGAAGTGAACAAAAGAGCTTAATAAACATATGGTCGAATATCAACGGTTACTGAGATAACAATGAATATATTTTTATTGCTATTTTTGCGAAAGCTGTTGTTATTTGATATTTTATTTTGAGTAGGTCATGCATTCTAAACCAAACTCACAGTAATGATTACTAATTGTCACATTTATTTTGACGTTTGTGATTTAAACGCTTATTTTATAAGTGTCGCATTCATTTTTACATGCGTGCGTTCATTTAGTCGATATTGTATACATAATTTTGTAATGCCTGTCACATTTACTCATCGAGAATATGCTGATACTATTTTTACTTATGCTACAACGGTAGCGTTAATCGTGCAGTTGCTGAATATCGTTGTCACTTCCCTAACAGAAGAGTGCCATGTAGAAATGTATTTCAGACAGTCTTCAACAATGCACGTACAACTAGAATGTTTACCAGTGTGAGAATTATATCTGAGAGGCAAGCTGGTCCTGGTTTAGCAGTGAAAGAAGAATCTAAATATGGTAGAACGTAGCCCAGGCGCATTTCAAATTAATCAAACCAAACAAAAATGGTTTAAAACCTTTCCATATTCAGCGCGTCCAGAATCTTCAGGACGGTGAAAATGCTTTGTGGATGCATTTTTGCAAACCATACACTTTACAAATACATTTTGTTTACTGATGAGGCTGTCACAATGAACATCGTTGGTCAGAAGAAAATCCGCTCGCCACGGTGGAAAGTAACTTTCAGCATGGGTTCAGCATTAACGTGTGGTGTGATATGATTTATAATCAATTACTTGGCCCAGTTCTAATTTTTAGAAAATAATTTGATAGATCTACTTTACTATGTTCCATTGGATATTAGGCAAAATATGTATTTTCAGCATGATGGCACTCCTGCCCATTCTAGTCGTGTTGTGATCAATCATCTTAACAATCGCTTTCCACAATGCTGGATTGGCCGAGGTGGTTTTCAAAATTAGTCACGAAGGTCACTACATTTAAATCCCCTTGATTACTGCCTTTGGGGATGGTTTAAATCATTAGTATATGCAACAAAAGTGAACACAAGAGAGACGCTATTTGATCGGATTGTCAGTTGTGCAGCACTCATAAGAGAAAATCACCGTGCACTTCAATGAACTACCCATGCAATCCACACACTAGCTGATGCATGCATCGAGACGGACGGTGGTATATTTGAAAATTTAATTCATTAATCTTTAATGTTATAATTTATAATACCTACAGAATAAACACTTTTCTTTATTGATGCATTGCAATAATTAACTCGGGTAAAAATATTTTCATTGCTATCTTAGTAACCGTGAATATTCGACCATATGTTTATAGTTTTATTCACTTTTGCCTCCTGAACACCCCTTTCGAATATTATGGGTTCTCCCCCAATCACCCTGTATAGTAAAGTGCCTTTATGTTTCCTTCCTTTGTACATCTCTAAGTTTACGTTTAAAATTCGGAGTATTGGATACAATGTTTGTGTGTGGGGAATATTTGTAGCACTTTTTAAGTTGACAATAATTTTAAATCGATACAGTCTAATAAATACAGTAATACTTACCTCGAAAAAAGTGGGATTCAACGTGTTGACTAACTGTTAAACATGAAGGTTCCAGACGACAGTTGTACAAGTTTTAAGAACCAAGTAAGTACGCAGCGAAGCCGCGTAGCGCAATAGCACGAAACTTATACAACTGTTACAACGTATCCATTGCAAACCTTATTAATCGTTGTTGTTTTTTCCTCCCCCCACCAAAACACCACCCACTACCATGTACAAACGACACACCGTATATTGACGACACACTGTCACCCTGTATATAATACACACCCATGTAACTGCTTTTGATTTCATTCCCGTTTGTTTTGAAATTACCACCACCGCCATATATTCTATAAACAAACACACCACCCACATTGTATCCGACGTCACTCCACTGGGCATGCGGCTTTTGTAAATTGCGGCTGAAGGCACCCCCACCGAAGAAATCCGCGTGGAAAAAAATCGCCGGCCCCAAACCCAATCTAATGGACATTGTGTACCGTTCCCGCAACGAGCAGAAGGCCTCCAAGGGCGCCGTGAAGACCAAGGAGGATGACTTCAAGATGAGAAGGAGACGTCTCTACAGGCTGGCCACGGAGGAGAAGCCCAAGTTCCCCCTGCAGCACAGGAACTTCTACAGCTACGTGATGGAGAACAAGGAGGTGGTGAAGACGCTGTCGCTGCTGTCCACTTGCACTCAGGATATGAAGCAGGTATTCTATTGTAGAGTGTGAACATTTTAAGCATATTTTTTCTGATATTATTTATATTTCTAGCATAGCTTTTTCTCTGTTTATACAGGGTGTTCTACCAGCTCTATGACAAACTTTGGCAGATGGTTAATTTCAAACATCATTCCATCATGTTCTTATATCAACAATGAAGATAATGGTTGCTATAACAATAATTCTTATTTGTATCTGAAGTTTAAACATTTATTAATCTTTATTAACCAGATTAATAAATTACTATAAACATTGTTCAAAATGTCCACTCTTGGCTCGGATGTAAGCCGCACATCGGCGAACGGATGAGAGGATCATTTCTTATCTGGTTAGTTACGTCCTGAATTCTTACAAGGAACTGCTGGCGGATAATAATTCCAACATGATAGTCAAGCTGTTTCATATGTCTCCATAAATAAGAGTCCAAGGGATTTAGATATGGGGAACGCGGTGGCCATGCTATTGGACAAATGGGAAATGATCATTTTTAACCAAGCAGTTATTTGTCTCCCTCTATGTGGTGGTGCACCATCATACTGATACCACAGATTTTGAAGAATATTAAGCCCTACGTCATCAGTGAAATTAAAAAGTTATATACAGACCATTTAAAATATAGATACATGTACTGGCAGTAAATTATTGTTGAAAATGCTATCCCAAATGTTAACGCTGAAACGTTGCTGAAATCGTCTTGATCTAATTGCACGCGGATTTTGTACCGCTCAGATATGTTCATTATGATTATTATTTATGCTGTCCCTAGTAAAACACGTTTCTTCAGACCACATGACAAGCCAAATGAATCTATTCATCATTTTGTGCATGTTGTTGAAGTAACCAGCAACAAAATTCTAATCGCTGAGGAGCATCTCTAACACATAACGCTTGTACATTTAGGCGATGAAACGAATGTAACATTTCTCTGTTAAATATACGCCATACAAAATTCGGTGATACATGAAGATTCTTTGCTATACGTTGAACACTAATTGAAGAGTTGTCAATGACAGCATCTATTATATCGTCTTTATTTTGTACATTTCCTTCAGAGGTAATAGGTTTTTGAAGCGGGATTGTCTTCTTCTCGAAGTCTACGAAATAATGCACTATATAATGCATATGTGGACAGATTGATATCTATTTGGATATCTTCGTCGGTGTTCTTTGGATCGGTCAGTGCTCGTGCGGTTTAAGGCGTCAGTCAGTACTTATCGAAGTGACTAGATCGGTGTTGGTTCGAGTCCAGCTGCCGGTAGACCGTATATAAGCTATATTCGTGGAAAGGTTTGGCGCCCTCTCTGCGGGTATGGTAGGGTGGAAGAATGTTGGCTTGGGTCAATGTGAGAGATTGATACCGGTTGACGTTTGACTACCCCCCTAATTAATGAGGTTTTCCAGGTTTCCCTCATTCCTGTACTGAATGGTAGTTAGGGCCTACCAACGTAAGTCGTTCCTGGGCGTAAATGCGACCTGCTTAATAATAATATGACGCCCCCTCTCCAGCACAAGTCTTCGACTTCTGGGCTAATCTTCGTGATTAGAATGAGGGGTAGAGAGATTATTATTATTATTCGCGGGCTGCTTGTTTGGCGTTTCTATTAAAAGACCCATATACAAAGATATTATCTGCATAGTCTTCAGTTGTAAATAAATGTATTTTTTATTTTATTTAAAATGCTTGTAACTTCTAAAAAAAAATGAATCGGACCTATGTTCATATTACAAAAATTTTTGAAATTAACCTAGCTACCATCTCCCAAAGCTTGCCACAGAGCTTGTAGAACACCCTATAAGCATTTTGCCATTTCTAAAGATATTTGCTATAATAATATTCTTTATTTTTAAATGTAAGGTCTATTCTTCGATCTTTTAAAGCTGCAACTTTGTCGTAAAATGGTTATAAAAACAAACGGGATCATATAAAATCAAAATATGTCAACTAATTAATATTCATAATATGCGAAGAACCGAATTCGGAAATATCAATATTGTTGACTCTGCTCTCGGACTCCGCGACACCCACTAATTCTGATCAGCTATGCGCATCTCCGTTGTCACAGCAACCGCCGTAACTTCTTGCTTATGCATTTTACAAAATCGGTAGTCGGTGCAAATGATCCTTTTCTTGTGAAGGTGAGATATATATGGCGAGAGGTCTGCGTTAAGTACCTGCCGCAATGTAGGTCGCTTTCTGCAAGTCGAGTGGCTTAGGCCGAGCAAGAAGTAAGCAGACCACTTATATCTCACCTTCACTTGATTTATATGTGAACATATGTTATCTATGGCTATGTCTGGTGGTGTGGCCGACAAGGGTTCTTGGCTGTTCACACTGTAGGTGTAATTCAATGCCGGTCGGGGCATTAGTCCGTGAAGTAGTTGGTACCTGCAGTATCATTTATATATCACTATCTTGTTTGACTATTTATTTACAAGAATTGAGTGAGACATGCTTGTAAGACATCAAGCAACTGAAAATAGCGTGGAAATATTCATTCGAAAGTATGTGTTTTTTTCCTTAAATACTCGTACATTTGACATGTATTGATTGTATAATATAATATTCTACAAATTTCGTATAATACGGTTCCGATTTTTTTGTAACACGCTCATGGTTAATAGAAAGAATTTTTCATCGATTAAAACGTTTGAGATAACATTGTTAATATTTTTATTGTAGGAAATGAACCAGTTTATCGCAAGATGGAGACCTTACAGTATTCTGTGGAGAAATGAAAAATCTCAACGTGAACTACTAAATCAGTGCTTGTCGGAGTTCGAAACATCATTGAGAAAACATGAAGAGTTGAATGAGCGATTAACAACCGAACCCGACACGTTTGTCATTGCCAACTGCCTGGCTATATCTACAGAAAAACTGAAATTTGGACTTGCTACAGAGATCAAGTCGTGTACTCACAGGTATAGATTTTAAAAAAAAATATTCTATAATGATTTATGTTTATATCTCTTTGGCAAGAAAATAGTAGAAGTCATAAATAGAATCCTAAACGATTTTCAATATACAGTGTCCGGGAAAATGTGGGAAATCTCTCGGATGCATATAGAACATGAAACAATAAGATGACAAGTTCCTATAAAATTCTTTCCTAAGGCTCTCTCTACGGAGATATGTGTCCCTGAAGGACGGCACTGGAAATCGGTGTTTCTTGAATAAGTTTTAAAGTACTTAATATAATTCAATAAAAATAGTGTCCTTGAAACTTATTTAGCTTATTTAGTTTACCAGGGACGGGCTAAGCTTTACAACCTAAATATTTAACGCTCTGTATGATAAAAACTTTAAAATAATACATATGGTAGTTTCAACCTTAGACTGAGAAAGGTACTCTAAATAAACGAATTCATGTTTTATTTTTAATAAAAAGGTCCATGATTTCTATTTTTTTTCTCGACAATAGTGCGATACGATAAGTCATTCAAACAGGAAAGTTTCATTTTAAGAGAAACAAACAAAATTTAAAAAAACGCAGTGGTGCCCCAGGAGGCACCTTAACGAAATTATTGGAAAACTTCATAAGAGGGTTCAATATAGGCTCCTTGAAGTCTGATATACTAGCGGACACGTCGAATTGAGGACTGCTCTACCCGCCACAATAACCCAGCATTGTTCCTTATCACATCACGTGATTTTTTGTAGAAGTTCCTTCCTAGTGTCGACCGGAGTGGTAAAAATCCAACGGCGTTAGGTCGGAATTAGAGGAGGCCAGGCAATAGGTCCTCCTGTACCTATCCAACGGTTTCAAGTGCTCCCCTACACCAACGCTGAAATGAGGTGGTGCCCCATCGTGCATGAAGTACATATATTGGCGGGTTTCAAGTGGTAAGTACTTTATTAAATCAAAGTGTTCTGAAGGAATAAAGTTGTCCATTTAATCGTTCCGGAAATACGAATGGCCCAATAAAAAAATTAGCAATGATTCCTGCCCTGATATTAATTGATTGGAACTGATGTTGATGATGCGAGGATGTTTGCATGATGAGGATGAAGATGATACCATTTTTGGCAAACCTTGCTTCATCTGTGAAAAAATAGTGCTAACGAAGTTTACATTATTTCATTACTGATCCAAGCCAGTTTACAAATTACATTCTACGAACAAAATCTTCAGGAATCAGATCATGTATTTTTTGTAAATGGTATGGATATAACAGCTATTTTTGGAGAACTTCATGTATTATTGTTTTCGATGTATTAAACTGTACTGATAATTTTCGAGTGCTCGTTGATGGGGTGTTTTCCACAGCAATTAAAATAATTTTTTCTATAATAATTGCGGCCTACGTACGGTTCTTCTCAGACCAGCATCGGTACTGTTTTTTCCTAATATTCCTATAAATATGAAGAAAGTCAATAATATGTATTACTTTATTACCAGGAATCGCCCACCATTCTCTCTTAGACGTTGGTAAATTCATTGAAATGTCTTCTGGTTTGGCAGAGTACGATTAGGAAATCTGTCGTGATATAACCGTCTGGCTTGTAAAGCATTGCAAAACGCAAGACCATATATCAGATGCATATCAATAAACGTGTATTCCATATTTCGAATTAATTCATAATTAAATTCACCGCGAAATCCAAAAATCAGTAAATTAAGAATTAAGTAAAGGATCAATGTGTCAGCGATGTGAAAGGTGACAAGTTCTAAAATACAGGATATTTCATTTATTTCGTACCATAGTAACGTAAGCAAAAACAATGCGTTTTCTTGGTGCTGATAAATTACTAAAACGTACATTTTTTGTGAACATAGGTCGAACTTTTTCTCGTAAATGGTTGATTTTACCGGCAATAAACCAGAGTATCTTTTTTGAGTCTAAGGTTGAAGCTACCCAGATTTATTATTTTAAAGTCATTATCATATAGGGTCTTAAAAATTGAGACATTAAGTTGTGAAACTTAGTCCGTCCCTAGTAAGCTAAAAGAGCTAAATATGTTTCAGGGACACTATTTTAAGAAGTCTTTACTAGTGTCCATCACATTAAATTATTATTAAATTATATTAAATATTTTAAAAGTTATTAGGGAGGGCTTGTAGGAAAAAAATATAGGAGCTTGTCTCTTATTTTTACATGTTCTTTCTGCACCCGAGATTTCCAACATTTTCCCGGACACATAATGTTTTCAGAATTGGGCAAGCTATGAAGAAGAAATACCGCAGAGAAATGGATTACGTATATGCCGTTATAAGCGAAATGGAGCGAAAACTAGAGAGAACCATAAGGGATCTAGACGACGTCCGCTTAATAATGGATACTTTAAAGAAGATTAGGGAACAGGAAGTGGACATGGAACTAAAAATTGACCCTATCGAGGTACTATTTCAACTCAGAATTCCATAAATCTACTGTTTCATTTTTAGGAAGCATTTAATGTGCTTAACCGTTACGACATATCGGTAGAAAGAGAAATACTGGAACAGGTAGACAATCTACGTTACACCTGGAGTCAATTCTTAGACAGAGCCCTCAAAGTCCAAGTTAATCTATTAGACATGCAACCGCAATTCCAGGATGATCTGAAAAATAACCTAGATAAATTCCGACAAGATAAAATGGACTATTGCAATGAATATAAAACAGCTGGACCAATGCAACCTGGGCTGACACCAAGAGAAGCTTCCGACAGACTTATTCTTTTCCAAGTAAGTAATATCAAAAAGGAAAAATAGTTTGATTTTACTTTCCGTTTTACTAATCCTTTCAATTTCTTAGAATCGCTTTGATGGTATGTGGCGCAGACTTCAAACTTACCAAAGCGGCGAAGAGCTGTTTGGCCTACCAACAACAGACTATCCTGATCTGGCACAAATTCGGAAGGAACTGAATTTGCTTCAGAAACTCTACAAGCTTTATAACGACGTTATAGACCGAGTCAACAGTTACTATGACATACCTTGGGGAGAAGTGAATATCGAGGAAATCAACAACGAACTCATGGAGTTCCAAAACAGGTGCAGAAAACTGCCGAAAGGTTTGAAAGAGTGGCCGGCTTTCTTCGCGCTGAAGAAGACCATAGATGACTTTAATGATATGTGTCCTCTGTTGGAATTGATGGCTAATAAGGCTATGAAACCGCGGCACTGGCAGAGAATTATGGATTCTCTAAAGCATACTTTTGATTTTGAAAGTGATGGGTTCTGTTTGAAGAATATTTTGGAAGCGCCGCTTCTTCAACATAAAGAAGATATTGAGGTAGAGACTAACGATTTAAACTTATCTTACCTTCTAAATTTACTTTCTTATTGTAGGATATTTGTATCTCTGCGATGAAAGAGAAAGATATTGAAAGCAAACTAAGACAAGTAACAACTGAGTGGTCCATTCACGAATTAACCTTTCAAACATTCAACAATAGAGGGGAGTTGTTACTTAGGGGTGATACAACAGCAGAGACAATTGGGCAGTTGGAAGATAGTCTTATGGTACTTGGTTCTCTGCTTTCAAACAGGTATAAGGTGTTGTACAACAAAACAATTATTAAAAATATGTTTTCTTAGATACAATGCTCCGTTCAAGAAACACATCCAACAATGGGTGCATGATCTATCCAACACAAACGAAATCCTGGAGAGATGGTTGTTAGTACAAAATATGTGGGTGTACTTGGAGGCAGTCTTCGTTGGAGGGGACATCGCTAAACAGTTACCCAAAGAGGCGAAAAGGTTCTCGAAGATTGACAAGTCCTGGCAGAAGATTATGCAAAGGGCTCACGAGACATCTGGTGTAGTAGCATGTTGTGTTGGTAATGTTCTTAAATGATTAACTTTTAGATTCTAGTAGTCTATATGCCTTCATTTCTCAGGTGACGATCTTTTGAAGCAATTACTACCACATCTTCAGGAACAATTGGAGCTGTGCCAAAAATCCTTGAGTGGCTACCTAGAGAGAAAAAGAACGATGTTCCCAAGATTCTTCTTCGTGTCAGATCCGGCTCTTTTAGAAATTCTAGGTCAAGCATCTGATTCTCATACTATCCAGAACCACCTGCTCTCCATTTTTGACAATACCAGATGGGTGAAGTTTCACGACATTGAATACAATAAAATAACAGCTGTAATATCGTCTGAAGGGGAATCGATTCCTCTGGAGAAAGCAGTCAGAGCTGAAGGAAGTGTAGAAACGTGGCTGACTCAGTTATTACAGACCTCACAGTCTTCACTTCATTCCATTATTAGACAAGCCTACATCATGATAAATGACCCAAACTTCCACTTGCTCCAATTCCTGGACAAAATGCCTGCACAAGTAAAATATATTTTTTTAGCAAATGAAATCTTAAGATTTTACAAACTTACATTTTACGTTTTACGTTTATTAATTTCAGATTGGATTGCTTGGTCTGCAAATGATTTGGACCAGAGATGCGGAGCTAGCTTTAATGCAGGCAAGGCATGACAAAAAAGTTATGCCTGACACCAATAACAAGTTTTTGGAGCTGCTAAATACTCTCATAGATCAAACTACAAGGGATCTTTCAAGAATCGAGAGGACCAAGTTTGAAACTCTCATCACTATACATGTCCATCAGCGAGATATATTCGATATCTTGGTAAATTTATACTTAATAGTTGAATGGAGCTGAATATAATTTTGAATTTTAGTGTCGTATGAATGTAAGACATGTGAATGACTTCGAATGGTTAAAACAATGCAGATTTTACTTCAAAGAGGAGCAAGATAAGACTCTTATAATAATAACTGATGTGACATTCTCGTATCAAAACGAATACCTAGGATGTACTGATAGATTAGTTATTACCCCTCTTACAGATAGGTATGTGTATAGAAAGGGCAATACATGTATGTATAAGTTTAAATCAATATTGCTGATACTTTTACTTATTATTTTTAAGTCTTACAGTGATATTTATATGCTTTAGATGCTATATAACACTTGCTCAGGCGCTAGCTATGAGCTTGGGAGGAGCCCCTTGTGGTCCAGCTGGGACTGGTAAAACAGAAACTGTGAAAGATATGGGTAAAACCTTGGCGAAATACGTCGTTGTTTTCAATTGCTCAGATCAGATGGATTATAGAGGCCTTGGTCGCATTTATAAAGGTAGGTATCTGAAGATATGTTTCTGAAAAGTAAGCATGTTATCAAATGTGGAATCCCACAAGGATATACTCTTGATCTTATAATTATCTTATCGTTATATCCATGACAAAACGTGTGGTAAAAGATTACAACAATTATAAAACTTTAGGTTTGGCCCAGTCTGGTTCATGGGGATGCTTTGACGAGTTCAACAGAATAGAACTGCCCGTCCTATCAGTAGCTGCACAACAAGTTGCTGTAGTACTAGCCAGCAAAAAAGAGAAAAAGAAGTCCTTCCAGTTCACCGACGGAGATATAATCGACCTGTGCCCTGAATTTGGCATTTTTATAACAATGGTAACTTTATCAAAACCTTCACATTTACTTTTACAGCATCCGTTGATTCCAGAATCCTGGCTATGCTGGCAGAAAGGAACTTCCTGAGAATTTAAAGATACAGTTTAGAACAGTCGCCATGATGGTACCCGATCGTCAGATCATCATCAGGGTAAAACTTGCCAGTTGTGGTTTTCTCGAGAACATAACACTCGCAAGGAAATTCTACACCCTCTACAAGCTATGCGAAGAGCAACTGACTAAACAAGTCCACTATGATTTTGGTCTGAGAAATATTCTGTCCGTATTGCGTAGTTTGGGTGCAGCAAAGAGAGTCAATAATAAAGATACCGAGAGTACTATTGTGATGAGGGTACTGAGAGATATGAACCTGTCGAAACTTATAGACGAAGACGAACCGTTGTTTATTTCTTTGGTGGCTGATTTGTTTCCGAATCAAGTACTCGAAAAAACGGCTTATCCAGAACTGGAAGATGCGATAGAAAATCAAGTGGAGCAAGCAGGACTTGTGAATCACTCCTCTTGGGCTCTAAAACTGATACAGGTAGGACAAAGCCAAAACAAACCTAATATAGTGTTTAAAATTAAAAACATTAATTCAAAATAAACCTATATATTGTACCATAAAAGTATTTCAGATAATATAAATCAATTTTTCTACATGCATTAATTTCTATTAATGAATTCATATGTATGTTCTCTTGTATCAAATATCTAGGTATTCTAAGGAACAATTTCATAGATGAGATTGGATTCAATAGTAATCAAAAATTAAAATTAACCTAGTCAAATTTACTAACAAAAAAAGACATACTAAATGAAATCATTTGATCACTTTCAAAACATAAATTCACCTTTGAACATAAAGAACGCGTAAGTCCAGGCACAATAGATGCCATTTGATCTATTTCTGCATTTCTAGGAATGCTTCTTCAGGTGATCTTATTTAAGTAGAATCAGATGTCAAACTACAAAAATTAAAAATTCGTATAATTAAAATTATTTGAAATAATTAAATTTTGAAACAACATTTCAATAATTTTCTTCTTTGTCTATGCTTCATTGAAATCAAACAAGAACAATCAGCAAATAATAGATCAATTTGTAAATATTTTAGCTATACGAAACGCAACGTGTTCGTCATGGGATAATGACCCTTGGTCCGACTGGAGCTGGGAAGACCACCTGTATTCAAATTTTAATGAAATCTCTGACACAAATGGGCGATTTTCATAAGTAATACTATATTAGCATGTCCGTTAATAATTGTTTATATATTATTAATTTTAGAGAAATGAGGATGAACCCAAAAGCTATCACAGCTGCCCAAATGTTTGGTAGACTGGATGTAGCTACTAACGATTGGACGGACGGTATATTTTCAGCCTTATGGAGAAAAACTTTGAAATCAAAACCAGGTTACTGTCATTAAAATAAATTAACGTTGAATTAGTTTTTTCTTGCATTTGGCACTGGTGCTGTCTTTCTTTACATTTTTCATAATTTTTATTTATTTTTTATTTATTCATACGCCTTCTTACAGTTATATCTAATACTAAGTTTCTCTTTATATTCTTTTAACTTTTGTTCATTCTTCCTTCTAAAGTTTTTCCAGATCGCCTTCATTTTATATACTCATTTTGGAAGCCTGTTATCCAACATTCTACACACGTTTGGATCATTTAAGATGGCATTTCAACTCACCTGTATTTCTTTCAATTCCAATATCAATTTCTAGGTTCTAGTAACGCGCAGTAGCAGAGATACCTCTAGTGGCCATTCGCTACTCCATGCGACATTGAAAGCGACCTCTATCGCAAACCGCCGATAACGATATGTTGCAAACATGCATAAATAATTTGGCACTGGTGCTGTCTTTCTTTACATTTTTCATAATTTTTATTTATTTTTTATTTATTCATACGCCTTCTTACAGTTATATCTAATACTAAGTTTCTCTTTATATTCTTTTAACTTTTGTTCATTCTTCCTTCTAAAGTTTTTCCAGATCGCCTTCATTTTATATACTCATTTTGGAAGCCTGTTATCCAACATTCTACACACGTTTGGATCATTTAAGATGGCATTTCAACTCACCTGTATTTCTTTCAATTCCAATATCAATTTCTAGGTTCTAGTAACGCGCAGTAGCAGAGATACCTCTAGTGGCCATTCGCTACTCCATGCGACATTGAAAGCGACCTCTATCGCAAACCGCCGATAACGATATGTTGCAAACATGCATAAATAATGAAAATTTATAGGGATTTAAAGCAAATTTTAAAGTAAAGCAGGGACTATTCGAAATAATATAAGACAGGGCAGTAAAGAAGAAAAAAAAACAGATGTTGTAAATACGGAATTCCAGGAAATAACTACTCTGTGCGCTAATGCCCCGACCAGCATTGAATTACACCTAAAAAACCTAAAGCAACAGCTAACGTATTCGTTGATGGCCCACCAGACATATATCCGTTTCGAGCTTATTAGCTCTCATCAGTATGACATAAGTGAAGTGATCGACAAACAGAGTAGTTGTTTTCTGGAATTCCGTATTTACAACATCTGTTTTTTTTCTTCTTTACTGCCCTGTCTTATATTATTTCGAATAATCCCTGTTTTACTTTAAAATTTGCTTTAAATCCCTATAAATTTTCATTATTTATGCATTCCATATTTCTAAAATTTTATAGATACTAAACTTACTTGATTTTAGCATATAATCTCGACATATTTTAGCTGAACATATATGGTTGGTTTTGGACGGCCCTGTCGACAGTATTTGGATAGAAAATTTAAACTCTGTCCTAGACGACAACAAAACCCTGACTTTAGCAAACGGCGATAGATTGGTGATGGCCCCCAACTGTAAAATCATTTTCGAGCCTCACAACATAGACAATGCCTCTCCAGCAACCGTATCAAGAAACGGAATGGTCTACATGAGTTCCTCGGGGTTAACTTGGAAACCAGTGGTAAGAGCTTGGCTCAAGAGAAGAAGTCAAAGTGAACAAGATGTATTCACTACGCTATTCGATGAGTCTTTTTTCGAACTCTACACTTGGGGAACCCAAAATTTGTGTTTGGTTATAGAAGTGCTACAGTGCAACATTACCTTGCAGATTCTGAAGTTGCTGGAAGGTTCTTGGAGAAGTATATTTTATCACCACAGTCTAAAATATCACTTTCAGGGCTTATTCCCAGTCAGGTGGAAACCGACGACATCTCCGCAACTAAATCAGATATGGGAGATGACGATGACATGCTTGAAGAATCTGAAAAGAGTGAAGAGCATAAGTTGCTGACGTCTGAGCATTTAGCCAAGTTGTATGTGTTTGCCTTGACGTGGGGTATGGGCGCTTACCTAGATGCAGATGACAGATTAAAGTATGACGTGTTTCTGAAGGAAAATTTGAGTTTCTTGGATTTGCCAATCAATGACAGAAAGAATCCAGATGTAAATAGTATATTTTGATAAATGTTGTGTGTAGATAAGAATTTTGTACAGGCTGTCTCAAACTCGATAGTATTGGCCTACTGTGAGGATACAAAAAATCTAAATAAAATTTGGGTGTCTACTGGAAAAAATATAATAATTAATGACGTCATTAGTCGTTTCTGTCAAATGCTAAAGATAATCAAATCGATTGAAAATTTTATTTAATTTTTTATATAGTCATAGTAGGCCCATATGATCGAATTTGAGGTAGCCTGTACTATGATTGACTAATCTTAAGTACGTTTTATGATTACAGGCAACAGTTTTTGATTACGCTGTCAGTCCTGATGGAGAATGGAAGCTCTGGAGCTCAATGGTAACAAACTATGTCTATCCGGAAACTAGTACGCCAGATTTCTCTACAATACTCATTCCCATCCCCGACAACGTCAGAATCAACTACCTAGTAGACACAATCGCCAAACAGGAAAAAGCGGTACTGCTCATTGGAGAGCAAGGTACTGCTAAAACAGTCATGATGAAATCGTACATGAAGAAAGCCAATCCGGAAGTGTATCTAAACAGAGCTTTCAACTTTTCTAGTGCCACATCTCCCTATCAGTTTCAGAAGATTATAGAGAGCTATGTGGAGAAGAGAATGGGAAACACATTTGGTCCTGGAAATGGAAAGAAAATGATAGTTTTCATAGACGACGTTAACTTGCCTGAGATTAACTGTTGGGGTGATCAGGTGAATACAAAGCGGATAAATTACTTATTTTAAGGTCATGTGTTAACAACAATAAAACTCTTTACAGGTAACCAACGAGATCGTAAGGCAAACTATGGATATGGGTGGTTTTTACAGTTTGGAGAAACCTGGTGAATTCACTTCCATTGTTGACGTCCAATTCGTTGCCGCGATGGGACAACCTGGTGGCGGCAAGAACGACATTCCATCCAGATTCAAAAGACAGTTTTGCATGTTTAACTGCCCTCTGCCCATAGACATGTCGATAGATAAAATATTTGGAGTTATAGCTCAAGGCCATTACAATTCCAAAAGGGGATTCACTTTGGAAGTCAGGAATCTTGTCAAGAGGCTAATATCTTTGACGAGAATTTTATGGAAGAACACAAGACAGAAACTGCTGCCAACTCCGGCTAAATTCCACTACGTTTTTTCTCTCAGGGATCTGTCTAGAATCTGGCAAGGAATGGTATGTGGAACAAAGTATTATTTTTGTATTCTAATTTCATATAATTGTAAATGCAACGGCAGTGCTAGCGAGATTGTTTTACTTCATAATTTATTCATTATTCAAGATTGGCACCCTCTCCACAGTAATAGAATCTGAAGGTTGCATGATGGTGCTTTGGAAGCATGAATGTACGCGGATTTTTTCTGATAGATTTACTATAGAATCTGACAAAGAGTGGTTCAATGAAGAGTTGTTGAATTTGGTGGAAGAACACTTAGGACCAGACCTTCGATTAAAGACTGAACCAAATCCAGTATTTGTCGACTTCATGAGGTACTAAACAGGTTGTTGTACATTGTTGCAGTTTTCTCAACTCTTCCTTTCAGAGATGCTCCTGAACCAACAGGCGAAGAAGGAGAAGATGCCGACATGGAACTTCCCAAGGTATACGAGCCAGTTGATGATGAAAATGTGTTGAGAGAGAGATTGGACATGTTTCTATCGCAATTTAATGAGATGGTGAGAGGAAACGGTATGGACTTGGTCTTCTTTCCTGATGCCATGTTGCACTTGGTTAAGATTTCGAGGATTATAAGACATCCTCGTGGAAATGTTATGTTAGTTGGTAGGTGTAGCCGCATGATATGTTCTAACAGATTTTGAGCTAAGTGCAGTATCTATTCTATTTCATGTAGACATATGACTACATTTTATCCATTTCAGGTGTTGGAGGAAGTGGAAAGCAGTCCCTTACTAAACTATCATCATTCATAGCCGGTTACAAGAACTTCCAAATAGCTCTAACCAGATCTTACAACATAGCTAACTTCTTGGAGGACCTCAAAGTGCTTTATAGATCTTGTGGATGTCAAGGAAAGGGTACCACTTTTATTTTCACCGACTTAGACATAAAAGAAGAGGGCTTCTTAGAATACCTGAACAATATCTTGTCCGCTGGGGTGATGTCGAATCTTTTCACCAAGGATGAACAGGCTGAAATAATCCAGGAACTTACTCCCATCATGAAACGAGAGAATCCAAAGAGAACTCTAAATCAAGAGATCGTGATGGAATACTTTATGAATAGGACCTGCCAGAATTTACACGTTGTGTTTTGTTTTTCACCGGTAATTATGTATTTAATTTTTTTCCATAACTTTTACTATGCGGGTTCAAAATAAATTTAAAAAAATAGAGTGATAGCTGAATGGTTAAATTTACTAAAACAATTCTAGGTTGGAGAGAAATTTAGGAACAGAGCCTTGCGGTTCCCAGCCCTAATATCAGGTTGCACCATAGATTGGTTCCAACCATGGCCGAAAGATGCCTTAATTTCAGTAGCAGAGCACTTCCTAACAGACTTTGAGATCGAATGTACCAATGAAGTGAAACAAGAGCTGGTTAAGGCGCTTGGATCTATTCAGGATGTTGTATCATGCACGTCTACAGAATATTTCCAAAGGTAGGTTCATGTATAGCTGGTTCTTATAGCCTTAGAAGATACAACAAAGGAAGTATCAATTCTCTTTTATTAAATAAGAGTTAATATTTCAGATTTCGTCGGGCAACGCATGTCACACCAAAGTCATATTTAAACTTCATAGCAGGCTACAAGAGTATCTACAAAAGCAAACAGAAAGAACTAAGCGATGGCGCCTTACGAATGGACACAGGCCTGGAAAAATTAGCGGAGGCCTCATCATCGGTCTTAATCCTAAAGAAGGATCTAGCGGTTATGGAGCAGGAGTTAGCTGACGCTTCTGAAAGAGCTGAAACCGTTCTCACCGAGGTATATTTTATGATCTCATTGTTTTGGGAAAATATGGATATTTGTAGTAGTGCAAACAATTACCTATAAAGCAGTAAAACATATTGTAGCTAATAACGAATGAAAATGATGCGTTAATATTTCTATTCTATTATTATTTAAGGTAACTGAACGTGCGATGCAAGCAGAAATTGTAAAAAATCAAGTGCAAAAGGTGAAGGAAAAAGCTGAAGCTCTTGTATCTTCCATAGCTGTGGAAAAGGCTTTAGCTGAACAAAAGTTGGAGGCAGCAAAACCGGCGTTAGAAGAAGCCGAGGCAGCTCTAAATACTATAAAACCTGCTCATATCGGTAAGTCGATAAAAAATAAAGAAGTAGAGGGTATACTTGGAAAATTTGTATCAATAAACAATTCCCAATCAGTGAAAAAGTCTGAAGGAGTGAATTGTAAAATGAAGATCATGCGAAGATCTTATAATGTACTTTAATACAGATTAACTTACAGGGTAGTCCAGTTTCCAAAGCAAAAAGTTAAGGTATCGAAAATAATATGTGTTTGTTTAAGCTTCAATATTTTGTGTCGCGAAAACGTAGCAGTGCGAACGGCAATATAGCAAACTCATAGTATTTATGATATTCTACGCTTCCGCCATAATTTTTGGTCTTAGGACCATTCTATATAATTTTAATATATTTGCTTTAATAAAAAATATATCAAAGAAATTAGATGATTGTATATTTCTTTGTAATGTTTGTTATGGTATCTTATAATATCAGTCGTTTCTAATTAATTTAGATTTATTTATTAAAAATTTCAGGAAATATTACTGCGACTCAGTTGTAAATGGAAAAGGACAAATAATAATATTTCTGAAGAACAAGTATTGAGAGCTTTAAAAAAAATAAAACCAAAAAATACGAAGGGGCATGACAGGATTCCGGCATTTCTACTGAGATTGTGCATCCGTACTGGCTTATCCATTGTCCATACTTTTTAATTTGTCGGTCATAACAGGAACATTTCCTAATGTATGGAAAAAATCTAGAATTACTCCGGTTTTTAAAAAACTCGATAGAGAATGTATTGACAATTATAGGCCTATTGTTATATTAAATATTTTTAGTAAAGCTTTTGAAAAAGTTCTTCATGAGATATTGTTTACTCATGTTAAGTCACTGATATGTATTGACCAACATGGATTTATGCCTGGGCGATCAACAGTAAGTAATTTGCTCTGCACCACGCATTTCATTTCGGACAAGCTGGAAACTGATGGTCAGGTTGATGTCATCAAAGGCATTTGACAGGCTGGATCACAGCATTCTGTTGCAAAAATTATCCAACTTCGGACTCTGTAAGGATATTTTGAAATCTTTAATTCATATCTAGATAATAGATGTCTATCGGTTCAGTGCAGTGGTTTTAGTTCTGAAGAGATCGTGGCCACCTCAGGAGTCCCTCAAGGTTCAGTACTTGGACCGCTACTATTTAATATCTTTATAAATAATATCACATCTGGCCTCACCTGTAGGAGTTTATTATATGCTGATGATTTGAAATTTTTTACTGCAATAAGATCTGTAGATGACTGTGTGCTGCTCCAGCATGATTTAGACTTGGTCAACAGTTGGTGTATTAAAAACAAATTGTACTTAAATATCAATAAGTGCAATTCCATGATATTTACTAGAAAGCTCAGACCTGTAAGTTTTAATTGTCGGCTGGATGGACAGGCACTTAATGCCGTTACACAATTTAAAGATCTTGGGGTAATGTTTTCGGCTAATTTGTCGTTTTCCAGTCACATTGAGAATATCGTGGCCGGTGCTAATAAAAATTTGGGTTTTATAATTCTCAATAGCCATAATTTTGAGAGGTGTGATACACTCATATTTTTATATAACGCTTTTGTCCGGTCGAAGCTTGAATACGCTTCTATCGTTTGGAACCCGTACTATGCATCTCATATAAAAAATGTTGAACAGCCACAGAGACGATTTCCTAAATATTTATGGTTTAAGATCGATGGAGTCTATCCCTCACTTGGATTTCCTGAGGATGTATTGTTGTCAAGGTTTGGTTTGTCTGAATTGGAGCTACGTCGTAAATATTACTCAGTTTTGTATTTGTACAAATTGTTGCACAATGTAATTGATTCTCCTGAGCTTCTTCACCGTGTTGGCTCTCAGTACCAAATATGTGCACCCGCTTGCGTTCTTCCACTTTTCATCTATCTAATTTTAAAACTAATGAATATAGTAATTCTCCAATGTTTGTCATGTGTAATAACCATTTTACTGTTCAAAACAAGATTGATGTTTTTTGCTGTAAACCTACTGATGTAAGACGTGCATTTTTTTAAAATTCTTAGTTTCAGAGTTTGATGTATTTTACATAAATAATCTAGATCATTTTTGTACTTTTGTACTGTATGATTTCTTTTTTTTTATACCTATGTTTTTAGTGATGTAACTCATGTTTTTCTTTTTATTTAGTTGACTTGTAACATATTACTGTATTTCCTGTCCTATAATTGGATTTCTGTCTAGACAGCGTAGTAGTAAATAAATAAATAAATAAATAAATAATTTGTACTTACTTTCAGCTACTGTGCGAAAATTGGGACGGCCACCTCATTTAATCATGAGAATAATGGACTGCGTCCTCATACTGTTTCAACGAAAATTGCATCCTGTTGCGGCTGATACGGCAGCTCCTTGTCCAAAACCGTCCTGGCCAGAGTCACTGAAAGTAAGATGTTTATTTCGTTTCACCACATTTGACTAAACAATTTCTAGTTTTTCTTATTTTGGATATTTTGCCACACTTCTGAAAAAAATCAAAATTAATTAAATAAACCCTCAATCAGTCAATAGTTATTTTTGAAACTAAGTTTGCCTAACCAAAAAATCTCACACTGAAAAAGCAGATAAGTAAAAAATAACAAACATTGCATAACTATCGCGCACTTCAGTATTTTTTGATGTATCGAAAAACTCTCTGTTTTTGTTCTGATTGCAAATGTATTGAAAGCAAGTCAAGTTTGACAGTTTAAAATTTGTTTATCTGCTTCCGTAGAGATGTTAAATGATTTTTATTTTATTGTTGCTTACTTCTTCTTGATACAACTGTAGCCAACAATGATCAATGTTTACTGAACAATTTGACACACACTTATCTCCGTTAAACAAAATAATCGTGGTCGCTTTTAATTTTCATTTTGTTGCATTATACTCCTTCTCTAAAATTATTGCCGAACCCCATTGCATCAAATGATAGTTTTTCCAAGCGTGTAAGCAAATTCTTGATTTTTCAAATTCCCGTTTTTTATATTATTTTTATGTTTCTCGACTCTAATATTCATAAGTCGAGACGTTTCTCTAACATGATGTTTCTTGCATTCACAAAGTGTGCTGTAGATACAAAATTTTGAATTTTGTACACCATTTTTGGACGTGCTTTTTACAAAAAGGATCGTTAAGTATCAATAATTGTCTGAAAAACTGTTCTATCAAATTTGTTACCAATTCTTTTTAACCTTTCTTAATATAGGATTGTATCGAATTTTTAATACGTGCTTAGTTTCTTTTATTTGTCTTACAGTGTTTGTTATATCTGTAATAATTTTTAATGTTCTATCAACAAAATTAGGAAGGTATTCATTATTTATTAAACATTTCATTGTTTGATGAAATTAATTTTGCTCATCTGATAATATAATCATTTAACCTTTCTTAATATCAATGTGATGGCTAGATCTAAAATTGAAATATCTATTGGTGTGAGTTTGTTTTCTATAAACACTTAATTAAATTATTATTATTTTTTTATTAAAACATCTGAAAATGGAATTTTATTGTAAGTTCTTAATTATTAATATTATTCAAAAATTCATTTAATACTGCAACAGGCCAAATTGCAAATATCTCATCTACAGATAGTAGGTTTTTTATTTATATTTTGAATATAGTTTTCTTTAAAAAGATCCATAAATGTTACTTAAAATTGGTGATAATGACAAGCTCTTTGTCGTTCCGAAATTTTGTTAATACAATTCATTGTGGCAAAATATCCAATGAAAAACTACAATTATGCCACAAATAAATAGCTTCAGAAAATATCGAAACAATTTATTTCTTCATAACGCAGCATTGATTTTCAACTAGACAATACTCGAATAATATTTTCAATATACAGGATGCTATTTTTTTTGAAAAACCTGTTTCTTTTGTACTTTTTAAACGAGTTCTCGAAAACCTTCCGGTAAAAAAATATCATCCAATAATGAAATAAGGTTTTTGTAATCATGTTTTAAATTTTGGAGACCTACATAGTATATTATTTTAAATATGGGAATGTGTGTGTCTTAAAAAACGTAGAGAAAAATATGTTAAAAAAGATCTGATACTTTCAATTATTGAAATTATTGCAATTTATTAGACTGATTTTAAACCATACTGTATAATATTATTTAAAAAATCTGGTCTGGTCTGGTAATAGCCAAAGCTTATCTTGAACATACCAACTAATTTTGTAATTTCATTGTGTTACTACTTTATGTTTATAAGTACCATTATTAACTTAACTTAACTTCCTCTAAATCCCAAGATAACACGAAAAGTTTATATAAACTTGTACACTAAAACGCGTCTTTTTCAACATACAGAGCATGAAAGGTTAGTTTCTGCACACGGTTTTTAATAAGTATTTCCCAAATGCGTAAAGATAAATTAATGAAACTTGGAACAATCCCACAACTTTTTATAGTCATTTTGAAAATCTTACTTACAAAAGGGTTGAAATAACACAAAATTAGCAAAAATAAGTTGACTTTGAGTGAATCTAGCATTATAATAGTTTACTTTAATAAGTTTATACTCACCTATAGAATACCGTCTTGTTTTAGGGTCTAGAAAACGCAGTTAAATTTATGGTACTTCTTTTACAATCACCTTGTATAATCTACATTTTAGATGATGGCTTCGACGACGTTTTTACTTCAGTTGCAAAACTACCCCAAAGATATCATTAACAACGAAATGGTCGAGTTGTTGCAACCATATTTCGAAATGGAGGATTACAACATGGATACAGCGAAAAGAGTATGTGGGGATGTTGCTGGATTGTTGTCTTGGACAAAAGCTATGGCTTTTTTTCACAGCGTCAACAGAGAGGTCCTGCCTTTAAAAGCCAATTTAACTTTACAAGAAGCTAGGCTAAAGGTGAGTAGATCGTTAATAATTTTCTCTTTCATAATTTTACGTTCACACTTCTGATAGGTGGCCATGGAAGACTTAGCGGCAGCTGAACAACAATTGGAGGAGAGAGAACAGTCATTGAGGGAAGTAAAGGAACAATACGACAAAGCTGTTTTAGAAAAGCAAAGACTGACGGATGCAGCAAACCTATGCTTGAGGAAAATGAACACTGCTACCACCTTAATAAACGGACTAGGTGGTGAAAAAGTGAGGTGGACACAGCAGAGCAAGGAGTTCAAACAACAACTAGGTAATTTTTTTTATATATATTTTTAGATATTGTCACGGATTTCTCAATCCGACTTTTTATTTTACCAGAAAAACAATCCGTTAATTAATCACTTATCTTTATTAACTACTCTGTACACTACTGATTATTAATTACAACTCGACTAAACACTATTTCACTTTGTAACTCCAGGAAATTTCCAACTAAACACTCCAATTCAAGACTGTTATTCAAAACTCTCATTCAAGACTGTATTTCAAGACTGACTAACTCGGTCGTTTATTCTTCTTTTATAGACCCAACGAATATTCCAGGTATATTCTAGCATCTCTAGATCCATGTCTCGAACGTTTCTCGTCGATTCCCAATATTTCCAGTCGCGCCTCGATACACGTCATTATTTGTTTGTTTACCAGCATCGCGTAGGGACGATCGGGGCAATCTAGCGTTTCGCGATATCACATTCGGCGAATTGGGTGCGAGCGGGGCAAATTTTGTGACCGTATTAACGAGAAAACTAATTACTCTCCAGACTAAAGCCCCGACCAGCGTTGAAGTACATTCATAATATCTACCCAATATATTCTTTATTATTTCCATTTGAAACTTTTTAAACTATACTGTAAATGTATTTTAAACTAATATAATATAAATTCTCCTACAATTCCTATCATTAAAGTCATATGTATGCTCTCCGATATTTGGTATCATACATTTGTTTGGACCAGTTTTGTACATTCACGTATTTTTTTAGAATAAGTTCTGAATACTATTTATAATGAAAACAGTGTTTCTAATATTTCATTGATCTCATCAGCATCAAACAGCTTGTTGCTGTCTCTAGTTAATATCAAAAAATCCAATGGCAATTTATGAAAACACATCAATATCCTAGGTCGACTTGTTGGAGATGTTCTCCTAGCAACGGGATTTCTATCTTACTGTGGCCCTTACAACCAAGAATTCAGGGCAAACCTAGTCAATACTTGGATGGAGATTTTGCTATCTAGGTCTATCCCGTACACGATTAATCTGAACATCACAAATATGCTCGTGGAGAATTCCACAGTCTCTGAATGGACCCTTCAGGGACTGCCTAACGACGAGTTATCCGTTCAAAATGCTTTGATAGTTACTAAATCCAGATCGTATCCACTGTTGATCGACCCTCAGAACCAGGGCAAGATGTGGATTAAAAATAAAGAAGCAGACAATAATTTGCAAATAACGTCTTTGAATCATAAGTATTTTAGGACACACGTAGAGGACTGCCTGTCTTTGGGTAAGTGTTAGTCTCAAAAAATGTGTGTTAATACTGAAACATTATAATCATTTATTGCCAGAAACAGTGCAACACTTCTTTTACTAGTTATTCTATCATATTTTTGCTTTAGGTAAGCCACTTTTAATAGAAGATATTGATATAGAGTTAGATCCGGTATTGGATAACGTTTTGGAGAAGAATTTCATCAAATCAGGATCTATAGAAAAAGTTATAGTAGGGGATAAAGAATGCGATGTCCTTAAAGGATTCATGCTGTATATTACTACCAAGTTACCAAACCCACCATACTCTCCAGAAATTAGCGCCAAGACCTCCATTATAGACTTCACTGTTACCATGTTGGGTGAGCCTTTCCTTTTGTAACTTCATTCCCTTGCTATGAAATTTATTATGAATAATACACGCATAAAGTTCATAATAATTATTATGATACGTCCAAAAATTGCTATATGTATAATTGTAATGAAATGGTTTTAGGCCTCGAAGATCAATTGCTTGGTAGAGTTATCCTGATGGAGAAATCCGACCTGGAGGCAGAGCGCGTGGCGCTTTTTGAATCCGTGGTGCAGAACCAACGCAGCATGAAAGACTTAGAAACCAACCTGTTAAGTCGACTGAACTCCACACAGGGCTCACTGGTAGACGACGAAGAACTCATAAACGTTCTCCAGGTCACTAAAACTACCGCCGAAGAAGTTACCCAGAAACTGCAGGTGTCCGCCCAGACTGAGAGAAAGATAAACATCGCCAGGGAAGAGTTCAGAGCAGTGGCTGCTAGAGGTTCCATTCTATACTTCCTCATTGTGGAAATGAGTAACGTCAACGTCATGTACCAAAACTCCCTCAAGCAGTTCTTGATTCTCTTTGATAGCTCAATTACTAAGTCAGAAAAAAGTACCAATACGGTAGAACGAATAGAAATTATACTGAAGTATCTTACTCATGAGGTAGATAACAAATTCTAGTACCCTACAACCTACTTATTCGTTGACTAAGTTGTATTCACAGTAATATTATTTCCAGGTTTGGACTTTTACTCAGAGAAGTTTGTATGAACGTCACAAAGCATTGTTCACACTCATGATGGCCATGAAGATTGACTTACAGAAAGGGGTGATAAGCCACGAAGAGTTCTTGGCATTCATCAAAGGAGGCGCTTCATTAGACTTGAACGCAGTAGCTCCAAAACCTTTCAAATGGATTCTGGACGTAACTTGGTTAAATCTTGTTGAAATCAATAAATTGGTCACATTTTCGGACATTCTAATAAAGGTAATAGAAAAAACAAAATCTGTAAATTACAAATCAAATATTTTTTAATTCTCATTGGGAGATTGTTATTAGAAAACAATTTATGTATTTCTTTAGATATTTTAAGCAAAAGGATAGATCATCGCTGATGTTTAATTAAATTATTTTGCTAGTTACATATCACATTTTAATTTTACAGACAAAGAATGAGCTAGGTATTTTTTATTATATACTTAAATTACCTGCCTTTACATTTTCTCAGATTGAGACAAATGAAAAGGACTGGAGGGTTTGGTATGAAAAAGAAAAGCCAGAGGAGGAAGATATACCATGTGGTTATCATAAGAAATTAGACGTTTTCAGGAAACTGCTATTGATTCGTTCTTGGAGTCCAGACCGTACCTTGTCACAGGCTCGAAAATACATTATGGGTAAATATTTTTTTCTACAAAACTGTTAAAAGTGGGCTTTTTATTTGTCATTTTTGATGTTAAAAATGTCATTTTTTGACACGCGTGTTAAAAGTAGGTTACTTTTAACACGCGTGTTAAAAGTAAATCAAAAGCACTGGTTGCTACGAAAATTTTGGTTCATAAACATTGCGATCTGTGTGGTATTTTTTGATTTCTTATTTTTATTGAGTTTAAAGTTCTTCCGATTGTTTTGTAGAAAAAATATTGTATGATATACGTGTTAAAAGTGATTTTATTTTGTTCGTGAAGTTAAAAAACTCGCTACGCTCGTTTTTTAATCATCTTCACTCACAAAATAAAATCTTACTTTTGACACGTATATCATAAATAGCTATCTCCTACAAAACTGTTAAAAGTGGGCTTTTTAATTGTCATTTTTGCCAGGTACAATCGTTTGCAATAATAATGGCACTCTTTAAAATTAATTTTGTTAATTTTTTGGAACTGCTGACGTATTCGTAATGAAATCGACTTTCAACTTTCAACGTTAGTTCTTAGTTGTTTCACTTACCAATAGAGATCTCATGAAATTTCTACTCAGAACTTCCAGAAATTAAAAAACTGTTTTGAAGTGTTATTATTATTGCATAAATATGTACATCATTTTTGCAGTAAATTTAGCTAGATTAGTTTTTATTTTAGATAATACGGCTTGTCTATGGAACATGCATATGGAGTATGGAATTGTAGGAAAATTGATTTATATAGCTTAAATACCTTTACAATACAGTAAAATATTATTGTAGATTCGTTGGGGAATGAGTATGGAGAACCCTGTATATTAGATTTAGAAGCAACGTGGACTGAATCAGAACCTACTACTCCTTTAATATGCATCCTGTCCATTGGATCAGATCCATCTCCACAAATATCTGCTTTAGCGAAAGCTAAGGAAATAAGTAAGTAGACCAGTTAATAATGCGCAAAGTTTAACTTTATTGTGTGGCTAACGATTATTTGAAGTAATTTTGGATCAAATCCATTTCATCAATTAATTCAGTTGATGCAAATCACGCATCAAAGACAATAACTTTTTCATGGCATTTGATAAATCTGATATTTCAGCCTTAAAAGCAGTCTCCATGGGTCAGGGTCAGGAAGTCGTAGCTCGAGATATGATCGAATCATCGATGTTAACCGGTGGGTGGGTCTTGCTACAAAATGTACACCTTTCACTGCCCTTTGCCACTGAAGTAATGACTATGATTGTCGATACCGAGAACATCCACGAGTCCTTCCGGATCTGGCTGACAACGGAAGTCCACGAGCAATTCCCCATAGGCCTTCTCCAGATGGCCATCAAGTTCACCAATGAGCCGCCCCAAGGGATCAGGGCTAGCTTGAAGAGAACTTATCAGAGTATCACTCAGGACTACTTAGATTACTCGGCCCAGTCGCAGTGGCCTCCTCTGCTGTACGCTGTGGCCTTTTTACACACCGTGGTTCAAGAAAGAAGAAAATTTGGACCACTTGGTAATATATACGATAATAATTCCAAAAATTTAATTTAAGTTACATTATACATATTTGTTTAAGATTTTTTTGTCATTGTTGCAAATTCTTGTAAATATATTTGTGACTCAATAGTTTAAATTTCAACAAACGTTGGGAATGAGGTCGCAGTTAAAGAAAACCAATTTGTTGGCAAGTCGACGTTTCGGTTGTATTTAAGCGTTTTTCAGGATAATATAGAATCATAAATCGTAGGGAGGGTAACTTAAGAAACTACAGCACTTAGGCCCCATTGGGCCCCTTGTACTTTCTCCCGTTAGAAGATCAATCTACCTGAATTGTTAACCAGCCTAATAAAGAGAAAAAGGTGGTGACGTTGCTCAGGGGGATCTCTCTAATGTAGGCCATAGAAGTCGTTCTCCCAAGACGGATTCTCTTGACAAAACGGCAGTGCATTCACGGAGTGCATTGAGTACTGTTTTGTTTTCCTGTTCGCAACCTCTACAATGAGGTGTTACACACTTCCTTCACCAACAGTGTTCGGGTGAAGATTCGTCCTAGACATGGTCAGGCTGTATCCTTGTAGGGGTACTTTAGCAAATTGGCATCTATCTGTTTCATCCCACCGTCTTCTAAATTCTTTGTGGTTGTCCTCCTTGATAATCACAACAAAAGCTGACAACGAAAGCATATTGGAGCGACCAGGTCCAAAAATATTGAGACAGCTTGTCAGCTACTTTATTGCCATTGAACCGCCCGTGTCCCTTCACCCATCATACAGATATGCTGTTGCCGGTTGAGGCCACTACCAGTGCCTGATGGCACAGATGCTGATCTAGTTGTTATTTTATGATTACGTAAGGTCGGTGTAAATTCTGATGGTTTTGCCCGTTGTATGTATATGGACAATTTCTTTGGCGGCTATGGTTATACCTGTTAATTCCGTTTGTATCATAGTAGCATGTCTATCCATTGTCCACTGTTATTGGATAAGCAGAGATGTGGAGTAGATTCCACATTCTACACGTTCCTTCCTTTTTGATCCGTGTGTGATGTTGATTGCATTCTCGCTTGGCGGTCTCTTCATTCTTGATAAGTACCGTGTAGGGTCTGTTAAATGCAAACTCGGGAGAAATTCTGTCAGTGTCTGTCTGCAGAAGGGGAATCTTCATGACGACCCTAATCCACAGGTGACTCCTAACTTCTCCACGTCCTACATCTGGTATAATACCAGTATTTTTAAGACCAAGCATGATTGTCGCAGCCACTTTTCTAGATGAATATTCAAAGGTGGCAGACATAGCATTACCTCCGTTGCTATGGTGGGTGTTGTTCGCATAACTCCTGTTATGCTCAGGCACGCAATCCTTTGTACCTGGCTGAGATTTTGTTTAGCTGTCGACTGTTGGATTTTCGGTCATTAGACGACAGCCCCATAGGCTAACATTGGTCTCACAGTGGCAGTGTTTATCCACATGACCATCTTTGGTTTCATTCCCCATGATTTACCAACGGTCCTGCGGAACAGCTCATAGGATATGTACGTCTTTTTTAGCTTTCTCTTCAAATGAAGATTCCATGTTAACTTTACATCAAGTGTGACTCCAAAGTATTTGACATCAGATGCAAAGCTCAAAGTAGTGAAGAGAACCGTTTTTGTCTTCCTAGGGTTGACAAACACAGCATCTATTCACCACTATTCAATGGTTCTTAGGGCTGTTTGCATTCTTTAACGGAGGATCTCATCGAACTTTCCCTTAATTAGCATAGTGTGATCATCAACATAAGCATATACGCCAATTTCCGAGTTGAGGTGGCACAGGAGACTGCCTAGTTCCATAGCAGTGGTGATAGAACACCTCCCTGCGAGCAGCTCATTGCTTTCTTCAACATAATTCAAGAACGGTATTCCGTGTAAAATACAATTGAATAAAATGGAGAATAAAGTAGGTAATATAATATATAGAAATCACAGCATTGTTATGAAGAAGGCTTAAATACAGCCAAAAGCCAAAACATCAACTTACCAACAAATTAGTTTTCTTTAAGTCTAACCCCATTCTCAACCACGTTTTTTGAAGTTTAAAATATATTTTGTTGCTCTTATTTAGGTTGGAATGTTCCCTACGAATTCAATCAAGCAGATTTTGCGGCCAGCGTTCAGTTCGTCCAGAACCACCTGGACGATATGGATCCTAAGAAAGGGATCTCTTGGCCTACAGTATGTTACATGTTGGGGGAAGTCCAATATGGCGGGAGAGTGACTGACGACTTCGATAAGAGATTGTTAACTACATTTACACAGGTTTCAACTATAAAAATATATTTATTTACTAAAACTAGCTTCATTTATACTTCATTGATAGGTATGGTTCTGTGACATACTTCTGAGGACAGGATTCGAATTCTACAAAGGTTATAAAGTTCCACAAACTAGGAATCTACAAGGGTATATCGATTACATCAATGGTCTGCCCGCAACTGATTCACCCGAAGTGTTTGGGTTGCACTCCAATGCTGATATCACCTACCAGATAAATACAGCCAAAGGTAAATAAAAATATTATCTTTTATTAACAAAGATGACATGAAAACTAAGTGCACTGTCTGTATTCTATCGTTTAGGTATTTTGGACACCATCCTTAGTGTGCAGCCAAAAGAAGGTGGAGGGGGAGGCGGTGAAACCAGAGAAAGCGTGGTATATTGCTTAGCTGAAGACATGCTGCAAAAGTTACCGATGCAATACAATAGTTTTGAGGTTAAGGATGCCCTTCAAAGAATGGGTGCCTTGCTACCAATGAATATCGTCCTTCGTCAAGAAATAGATAGAATGCAAAAAGTTCTTAAAGAGGTAAGTAATTCTTGTAGTGTAATATGTAGTATTTTATTATTGCTTTGTAACAACAGAGTATAATTTCATGAATATGCTGCTGTTTCAGGTTAAATCCACTCTAACTGACTTAAAGCTTGCTATAGATGGAACAATAGTCATGAGCCAAAACTTGAGAACTTCTTTGGATGCCATGTACGACGCAAGGATTCCAGAAAAGTGGCTAAAGGTAAATTCTGGCCTTATTTTTACAACATTATTAAGACAGTGAATTTAGGTATCTTGGGAGTCAGCAACTCTTGGATTTTGGTATACGGAACTGTTGGAACGCGACGCTCAATTTAGGAATTGGTGTCAAAATGGCAGACCTAATGTCTATTGGATGACTGGCTTCTTCAACCCTCAAGGCTTTTTAACGGCTATGAGACAAGTAAGTGCCTTCAGCTACTGCTATAGTAAAACAGTGTAACAAATAAAAGCATGTGAATGTATAAAAGTGTAACAAATATTTCATTCGATGTTTTAGGATGTTACAAGAGCTCACAAGGGTTGGGCACTGGACTCTGTAGTATTACAGAACCTAATAACGAGGTACAGCAAAGAAGATCTGAAGGAGGGACCTCAAGAAGGAGTTTACGTTCACGGACTTTTCTTGGAAGGCGCTAGTCTAGATCGCAAATCTGGCAAATTGGTTGAAAGCAAACCGAAAGTTCTTTATGAACAGATGCCTGTAATATATATTTATGCCATCAATACAACGGCAGGTAAGGATCCCAGATTATACGAATGTCCGATCTACAGGAAGCCACAGAGGACGGATCAGAAATACGTTGGTTCTATAGACTTTGAGACAGAGCATAATCCAAGGCATTGGACGTTACGAGGTGTTGCACTTTTATGTGATATAAAGTAATAGATATTTATTTATTTCAATAAAAGTTATTGCTTATTTTGTTACCTGGTTTTGATAGATGAAACTGATATTGAAAAATTCTTTTCAAATTTGGTATCTGTAAAAATACCGAAAGTTCTTTATCGACAGATGCCTGTAATATACAGGGTGTTCGGGAAAATGCGAGAAATCTCTCGGGTGCAGATAGAAAATGAAAAAATAAGATGACAAGTTCCTATAGGTAATTATAAGCTTTACAACTTAATGCCCTTAACACCCTGTACTATAAAGACTATAAAAATAATAAATCTAGGTAGCTTCAACCTTAGACTTAAAAAAGGTATATTGTTGAAAAGAATTCATGTTTTATTTTTAATATATTTTATTTCGCGACAACAAAGTGTGATATGAAAGATATTCAAACAACAGGAAAGGTTCATTTCGTGTCCACGAGTGTATCAGAATTCACGGAGTCCATGTTGAACCCTTTTAGATGACACTAAGTGTAGGAAAATATGACGTCGATTTGAACGTTAATGTTTGTCATGATGACAAAACGCTGTAGTAGAATGACAGATGAATACAATAAACATTTTATTGCACTAGTTCAATAAAGTTTTGTTTTTTGCATGAACGTAGAAAATAGCTATTTATGATATACGTGTTAAAAGTAAGATTTTATTTAAAAATAAAAATAAAATCACTTTTAACATGTATATCATACACTATTTTTTCTACAAAGCAATCGGAAAAACTTTAAACTCAATAAAAATAAGAAATCAAAAAATACCACACAGATTTCAAATTGTTCTAATTTTACTATAAATGTTAATAGTAATAACTAGTTAAAATGTTGGTTTGTACTTATTTAAAATAAAAAGTTGTTCATGTGTTTGTTAAAACGTTTTATTAATTTTCAAAACAAAATTTAAATAAACTTTAATTTACTTTTAATACTAGTGTTAAAAGTAACTTACTTTTAAAACGCTTGTCGAAAAATGACATTTTTAACATAAAAAATGACAATTAAAAGCCCACTTTTAACAGTTTTGTAGAAAAATAAATTTTAGAAACTTTTTTGTACTGATCGTATATTCGGAAAATTTATTTTATATTTGAAGTACTCTTGCTTGTAAAACCTTTTATACTGACTTAAAAATATCTTGTATAAGATGATACAAATTCGGGCTTGCAAAGAATAAATTCTTAAAATCTAGGGTGAAATAATGTAAATGATTTAAATGAAAACACATTTCATAGCAATTTTATTAGAAAAAAAAAAAAAAAATTTAATACAATACAGTGGTTTACACATTTCCTATATGTAAGAACATATGTTTGTGTATGAAAGTCTATCTACAATTTTCAAACCCCAGGCTTTATTAATTAGAAATGAAATTGTCTGCCTAGGAATTTAGTTACCTATATACAAAATATTTTTTACATCATTTAAAGTAATTGTGGATGAAAACAAGTAAATCAATTTATTTCTACCACAATTTGTAAGATTTACAATTATATATCTAATATTTAACAACAAAATGAACATTTCATCAATATTCTACATTCTAAAAATATTTTACAAAGTGTTAGTTAATTACAGATTTCAATCTCTAATTACTTCTAAATCGCCTAAGTTAAGGACAAAATCGTAATTTTCTATATTATTAACCGATACATTAAGTAACATTAGATTGGGAACATTAGAAAATGTTTCTTCGTCTATTGTTATTATTTTATTATTGTCAAGACGCAACTCTTCCAAATACATTAACCCGTTAAAAGCTTCCCCGGATATATAACTTATTTCATTATTTTCCAGAGAAAGTTTTACTAACCTTTCAAGTTTAGTGAAATAATAATATTCAATACGAGAAATAATGTTATTGTTGAAGTATAATGTTTTCAAGTTTTTCAAATGTGAGAAAACCCTTCTAGGCAATGAATCAATCCGATTGTTTTCTAAATGAAGTTCTTCTAATGTTCCCAAACCATTAAATGTCCCACTCGTCAATGTTGTTAAATTGTTGCTTTGCAGAAACAGACTGTTTAAGTTTCTCAAACCCTCAAATAAATTGGACTGACATATCCAAATGTTATTGTGTGATACATTTAAAGTCGTTAACGATGATAAATCATTGAATACTCCTGGTTTCAGGTGGGAAATGCTATTATTATTCAACAGCAAAGTATGTAAGTTATGCAGCGTTAAAAACGCGTCAGGTTCTATGGTTTTTAATTGTAGATCCGACAAGTCTAAACTACGTAGATTCGTTAAACCATAAAAAGTTTCTTTCTTTAAAGTTTTCAAGTGCTTGAACAATATCTGAGAGTCCAAGTAATTTAAATTAAAAAGACCGTTGAAAGCTCTGGGCGATAAATGGTAAATGTTGGTGTTAGGAAAAAGCAATTTGTTCAAATTATACAGCCCCAGGAACGAGTCTTCCTGCAGGACTTCGATTTCTGAGTTGGTTATGATTAGTTTCCGAAGGTATAAGTTTGAGATGCTGTTGGTTTTAAAAATTCCTTTAAAAGTAATCTTTAATTCCTTCAATTTAACACTGTTGTCTAAATCATTTAAGTTTGTTAATATATTTCCATCTAAATCAATGTTTTCAATATTTGGGAGTTTAAAAAATGAATCATATTGTAGTGTAGATATATTATTGTTTCTCAAGTCTAAAATTTTAAGTTTTGGGAAATCTGAGAAAGACATTGACTCTAGGATGCTTATACTGTTGTTGTTAAGATTTATTATTTCGGTATCTGACAAATAATTGAATGATTTCTGCGATACATTTTTAATTTCACTATTAGAAAGATCTAGGACCCTTAAATTATTCAAGTTATTAAATGCTTTGTACCCTATCGAGACAATTTTGTTGCCACTTAGTTTTATATCCTTTATATTTAAATCCGAAAAAGTGTAATTTTTCAGAACTGTCAATTTGTTATTACTCAGATCTATTACATCTAAACTCCTCAGATTTGAAAATGCCATTTCATCTACATTTTCAATACCTACATCAGAAAAATTTAAAGATTGCAGATTGGGTAAATTATTAAAAGCTTTGTATCCTATAGACTTAAGTTTATTTCCGCTAAAATTCATACTACGAACAGGTAAATCAGAAAACGTATTATTGTTTATGGTAATCAAATTATTGCCACTTAAATCTACAGTAATTAAACTTTCTAAATTGGATAACGCTTCTTCGTCGATATTTTCAATGCCATTACAAGAAAGAATCAGGTGTTTCAAGTTCCATAAATTATTCAAAGCTTTGTAGCCTACGGATTTGATTTTGTTTCCTCGAAAATTTATATTTCGAACGGGTAAGTCGGAAAACGTATAACTTTTTAAAGCAGTCAAATTGTTGTAGCTTAAATCTATGACCTTTAAATTGCCGATATTGGAAAAAGAATATTTGTCCAAATTTGCAATATCGCAGTAAGAGAGGTTTAACACTTCTAACTCTGGAAGGCCATTAAAAGTTGTACTTTGTATTGATTTTATGTTATTTCCTTGAAGTTCCAATGTCCTTAACGGCAAATTCCTGAAGGAATTGCTAAGTAATGCTGACAATTTATTCTCCCTTAAATCTAATATTTGTAAGTAAGCTAACCCTTCAAATGCATCCGGTTGTATTAGTTGAATTGACGAATAAGATAAATTTAATATTTCAAGCTTACGGCACCCCGTAAAAGAACTGGTATTTATTGTGTCTATCATATTATATGATAAATCTAAGTTATCTATGCTAACTCTATTCCAAATGTTGGCAATGGATGTTAATTTATTTCCTCTTAAACTGACAACTGAAGCAGATAATTCATAGAAGGCATTGTTTTCTATGAAAGTTATATTCGAATAAGATAAATCTAATGTGTTAATAGATGCACTGTATAGCAATTCATTGTTTAGTATTTCCAAATTGTTGTAGCTTAGGTTTAGTAAAGGAAAATTTTTATTTGAAAAATAACCATATGCAATTTCTGTTATTGAGCAGTTTGAGAAGTCTAATTTTGGGGGATACTGCGATTGAATACTATTTATATCTATTACGGTTTGGCTCAGTACAGGAATTATGCTGTTTCTCATAATTAAAGCAACTTCGATTGAGATTGGTCCAATGAATAGACCAGAAGGCTCGTTGGGTGTGTCAAATACTGAATATGATAAATTCAAATAATCTACTCTATATCTTTCTGAGTTTATAGACCTTAATTGATTGCGAGATATATTTACACTGTTATCATAGCCATCATAATTTATTAAATTAATATATTTTAAAACGTTATCGTTAAGATCTAATGTATTAAAAAAACATTTTAATGCCACCTCATCAAATTCGCTAATTTTATTGTGACTAAAGTCCGCATATATAAACCGACGACTTTGATACGAGGGTTGCAATTTAGTCACCAAATTATGACTGAAGTCAATCTGACTCATAGTCACAACATCAAAATCTATCACTTTAAGATTATTATGACTTATATTCAATTTTTTTAACCCTGAAGGTAACACGAATGTCATATCGCTAATTTGATTCCAGCTCAGGTCTAGATCCACGAGACTGTCAAGTTCTTGAAAAGCATCTTCCATTACGTACTGAATGGAGGAATTTCTTATGATTAGTTTCTCTATCACGGCGGTTCCTTGTTGCAGTGGCGGGTTTACGATTTTTTCTAGGGTCGTGTAATTCGAATTGTAAATTTCTACTTCAATTTTAATCGTTTCGTATGAACGGAATGAAGTGATTTCATAGAAGTGGTACATGAAATCATATTTATCTATACCATTACATACGAATTTATTTTGATCCACATCGCACTGTATCGCCAGACATATAGCTGGAATGGTTATCAGAATGTACAGAGGAAGATTCATCATTCTGAAAAAAAATAATAAAATAAGTAGTAGTGTTTAGTATTTTGTAATTATTTATTTGTGTGGGTTATGGGTTGCTTAATTTAATTTAGATGTAGATAATGCTAGTTATTTCATTTAATATTCACTGCGGCAAGTACGCCACTGACCGGCGGAAGAATATAGTTTCTCAAAAAAGAACATATAGTGAGAAATATAGTAATAACGAAAGCACTCGAACACGCATGTGTCTCTAAGTTTTCCCTGCCTGCATCCCTGGTCAGGATAAGTCGAACCTTTTATTTTGTTTTTGGTAGTTTATGCATATTTTGATTCTTAGTAGAACTTTATCACAACAATTAGTATTATTATAGTAAAATCTACAGTCCATTGTCTCACAAGCAGATAATATGATATTCAGGCGTTTCTGGGAAAAAAGTTATTACTTAGTTCATATTCCGCAAAACAATAAAAGAACTAAGTTCTCCATTTTTTATTATTTAATAACTTTCTTTTAGAATTTGTATGAAAATTTTAATATACAGGGTGTTTGTAAATAAGTGTAATATGCTTCGTTTTCGAGATACAGAGTGTCTAAATTGTAATTATTTATTTATTATTATTAATTATTTGAAAGAGTTAAAGATATTGACCAGAAATTTGAAACACGCTTTGGAGAGATCACTGTGCATTTTTTTGAGGTGATTTGAATATTTCTACTTGCATCAGTGACGTTCGCGTGAGAATGCCATCAATTCTGAATTGCACCGTTTTTGAGAAAAAACATGAAACATATTTTATTGAAAATTCTGTATTATCTATTGATATATTATCTAGTAGGTTGCTGTCAATATTTCTAAATAAAATACAACCATCTCGTCAAAATATCAAATTTGCTTCTATTCATTATTTGTTTGCTACAAAATTAATGTCAATAAGCGAATAATTTTTGTGTCTTCAAAAAAAAAAAATGTAAAATTTTACAAATGCAGAAATGGCAGATATGCATTTTGCCTATGGTCAAAGTAATGGAAATGCTCTGTAAGCTCGACGACTGTATGCTGAGTTGTATCAAGAACGTAGGATACCTCAACCTTTACCAACGCTTGAGCGAAAATGGTACATTTATAAAAAGAACTGCTGACTGCGCCCTCGAGAAGTACGAACTTCTCAATATATTTTTAGAGTCACCTGAAACTAGCACTCGAAAAATTGCCAACATATTGAATGTAAGCAACTTCACCGTATTTAAAATTCTATAAGAGCAACCATTGTATCCGTTTCATATACAACGTGTACAGGTGCTACTACCTCAAGATTTTTACCGCGTCTAGTTTTTTGCCAATGGATCCTCAAAATTCTAATTTTTTTAAATGGCGTTTTGTTTACTGACGAAGCAAGTTTTTCAAGGAATTCTATATGAAATTTTCATAACAATCACTTATGGGCTGGTGAAAATCCAATTGAAGGATTCAAGGTCATTTTCCACATCAATTTTCAGTAAAAGTGTGGCTTGGAGTACTTAATGCTTATTTAATTGATCAGGAAAAGTTACCTGCAGAAATTCCTGTTCTGCTCAGACAAAATTTATGGTTCATACACAATGGTGCCCCAGCCCATTTTAGCATTAAATATCTAATATATATCTAATTAATAATTTAGCATATCCAAATCATTGAATAGGTAGGGGAGGTACGCAATAATAGCCAGCTCTCTCTACAGATTTAAATCCCTTAGATTTTTGCATTTGGGTTTTTTTCAAATCATTAGTTTACTCCAATCCTGTCGAAAATGTTGAAGACCTGAGGAATCGAGACAATAAGAAGTACCTAGAAAAGAATTATTTCAGCGAATACGACAGTCAATGAGGCGAAGAGATGATTCTTGTATCATTTGTGACTATTAAAAATTATTTTTGTTACTGTTGCTTTGTGTTACTGTTTTGGTTTAATGTTTCTGTATTAGATAATAAAATTTTTTGAAATATTCAAGAGAAAAAAATTAAAAGATTCAAATTTGAACACCCTATATCTCGAAATCGAAGAATATTTTTACTCACATTTCAACATTTTACTTTCAATGTTTAATTGCTTTTTTACTTTGACTATAATAACGCTTTAGTAAAACAGACCTTTAAATAAAAGATTAACAAAACCTACAATAAAATATGTTTTATTTTTTCCTCAAAAACGGAGCATTCTACGAAAAAAATTGAAAGACCAATTTCATTTCGAATTGATTGCGGATTTCTAAAAAAATATCAAAACGGGAAAAGTTAATGGCGTATCATTTTTTTCGATATTATATTTAATCCGTATTTAACGCCGCCAATGCGAGAATCAGAGTATTCAACCAGCAAGCTACCCTCATGCAACAGTCGGCCACAGTCGGCAGTCGGTCCAGTCGAGTCGGTTCGCTGTCATGTTATAATTTAATTCCTGTGTTTACTTTGTTAGTTTTGTGTTCTTCTTCAGTTTTTAGTGCCTTATTTTAATTTAAAACGTTTTATAGTTAATAAATAAAGGAATATGTGTCGGGTACAGATATTTTCCCACAATATAGTTCGCCGGTTTGTTTTTCTATGTTATGGGACAAGACTGCCGCGGGTGTTATCTATTAGAACCTACCTACCTCCCCTTTCTTCGATTTTGTTATAATACATACACTAATACATACTAAGTGTATTTATCGGTAGTGAGTGAAAATGTAGTTTTACCAGTTTGTAACCAAATAATGAAAAACGAATGCAAAATACTGGAGCTAACTGGATTAACTGTTACCTTCCTATCAGGTATTATTACTAATAAGAGTGTTAATTTTTGCCGTTTCTGCATTTAGAAATACTGCAAACGACAGTATGGTAGTTGTTGACAGATGTAATGCCAACTATGTATCTAAACCATAAGCCATCTCAGTCTATACTCATCATAGGCTCTAGTAGTCTCTTTTAGGACTTCATGAGCACGTGGTTAAAATGTTTGTACTTAGTCATAGTTAACCCTGTATATAAGAAACGAAATGGAACTGAATTGATGTTGGACATGAAGTTACAGAGCATTAGTGGGCCGTATAAAAATTTTACAAGAATGTCGTTCAAAACCCCGTCCACACTGGCGACGCTTGTTAAACTGAGCGGTTCATGAGCTGCGAGCTGCTCAACTCGCAAGTCTATACGCGGATTGCAGCAGTTACATTCCTTTACTATTTACTTCACAATACTGTCGACTGTAGTGAGCTGCTTTCAAAAATATATGTTGTTGCTCCAAGAGTTGAAAGTAGACACGAACGTCTTTTGCATTCATCTATATCGCATAGCAATTTGCTGCTAAAAGCGCCAATACATGTTTTGACTGACAATATTAATTCGATTTGTGATGTGTCTAATATTAATTTTGACACAATTTAAAAAATTAAAGAATGTATGATCTTTTATGTAATGTAAAATGTTAAAGTTATTTCTTAATTGCAAATCTTAATTAGTTTTGATCTTGATTCTAAAATTTTAGATAATATTAATTAATTTTGTTTTTTTTATCTTGTTATTAATTTAAAAAATTAAAGAATGTAATGTAAAAGTTATTTCTTAATTGCAAATCTTAATTAGTTTTAAATTGCTATTGCATTAATTGATTCTGAAATTTTATATAATGTTAATTAATTTTTGTTTTTCCTTATAAACATTTTGTTTTTTATGCATTTCCTATAATTGAGTGTAATATGCACCTGATGGAAATAATAATATTACTTTATTATTATTATTAGATCACTCCTTTGATAAGATCAGAGCCGACACCAGTTTTTGCCGAAAGTCGTAAATCAGGTTGTCAGGTGCGTTACGAGGGACATCAACAAGTTCTACACATATTGGCTACCAAACAGTATATACGAGGGTTGTTTATAATATTCCCGTGTTAGATATTAAAATTTCTATTAGGTATACACATTTTAATACTGCTACAACAATTGCATTAAAATAACTTAACACATACATTAATTTATAAAGTTTTGTATATTTGAAATATTATTATTGTTAGGTATAATTATATAAATTCACAAATGTATTATAGTTGAAATGTAACATAACACTAATAAATGTGAACATTTTTTAATTATAAATCCTGTACAATTTTTAATTTAGGAGTTTCTTTCTGTTTGTTGTTGTTAAGTTTATAACTATTCTTAGATTGTATTTCCTTCTTTCTCAAACTTAAGCCGATGGTTATAGTACAGTTTGAATTTCAACTGTCGGCTGAAATTATTTTGAAACTGCAAATATCTACATAAATAAAAGTGTGTGTATACTCGTATAAACAAAAACAGGACAACTATATCAGATATATTTGCTTTAAATTTATCTTTACTGGTTAATAGCTATTTAAAAGTGATACTCTCTTGACGCAGTAAAATCTATGCTATAATATATAATTTTAGTAAATATTTATTTTTTATTTTTTAAACCTTAGAATATAAGAGCACAGTATAGAAAGACCAGTAAGGACAGCTGCATTTTCGCGCCAAGCCAATTTCAGAATTCATTCATAATCATTTACGCACTCGTTTTGGTTTACGTTTCGTAGTATAACCGCTTGTGTGTCTTTTCGTTTTGTGATATTCAACTCCTTAACCTATTTGAGTTGCGTTTCAGTGTTAGTTTTAAATTTTACTATTTTGTTATATCTCTAAAAAATAATTATGAAACCATCAGAAGAACCAGGCCAAGGTACAAAAAAGTGTAATATGCTGGAAATTATACATATATGGTTTTTTTACTCCCAAAAGACAACAGAAGGTAATTTTACAATCATTATACAGAATTATAATTATAATAAATTAAGAACATAAAATATTCCTTATTATTTTCCGTGTCGTTTTTTGTGGTAATGCATAAAGTTTGTAACGGAGGAATATTATTTTCAACCAGCATTACATACTTATTGCAATTTGCAAATAGTATTCCTTTCTTATTTTTTGTGTTTGTAAAATTGATTGCATTTTATGATTGAAGTTCATGTAACAAGTATTAAAATAAAATTATTGTTGTTTTAGAGCGAAGCAGTGGGCGGTTAAATGTAAGAGATTTTTTGGTTAAAAACATATAATTTTCGAATATGTGCTCAGCATTTTTCACAAGAAATGTTCAAAGATCAGAAAAGAAAACGACTTACGGCAAATGCTTAAAATATTTTCAGACGAAATAATGGTAAAAATATTTAACGTTTATTTTGAAATAGCTATCAGTATTTGAACATATAGAAATACATATTTAGAACATTTTTGATTTTGTGTATACATATAAGAATATATTTTTTCAGAATTATCACAGAAAAATGTGGAAATTTGAATACAGTCTTGAGAATTATTTTGGTAGCATCAAACAACAAGGAGGAAAATCTATCTCACCAACTTCTATATAATTTCGGGGATTTCATTCGTAAATTTGTGTGCGACAGACGTCAAGCAGTGCACTGAGATGTCATGAGTCAATGCACATTATATAGGTACTTCCGATTAGAGAACCTAATTCAATTTCAGAATTGCTTCTGAAGAAGCGAACATACATATGTCTCTTGAAAAGTCAAAAAACCTAGTGACAATACGGCAACCAGCCCAGGAATTGTTCAACAAAGTTACTTTTGTTTATAAGTAAGAAATAATTGAGTATGTTCAATTTTAAATATGAATGTACACTCGCCATAGCTTTATGCCATTTTTTTGTTAATGAAATAAAATGTTTATATAAATTGTATTTTATTAAATGTCATAGTTCCAGGTGGGGACATCTCTGTTTTATTTATTGTCTTCAAAGTTTTTATACGCTTGTTAAATTATTAATAATAAACCTCTGAAGATATTTATTTTAAAAATTTTACATATTACGAAAAATTTTACATATTACGTAATTTATTAGCTCGAAGAATTTAAACTGTCATGACAATTTATTTCACACATCTAGTGTTTTTTGCTAATTTAAACAATAATTTATTGCATTATTTTAAAAAATTACACGTATTTCACAAATTTGCATGTTTATATTTGTAGCAGTTCACCTATTTGAATTTCTGGTGATTCCAACAAATATATAAATCTAGAAGATGTACTTATATTTGCGGAAACTATAATAAAATTGGGTAAAAAAACTGCTGGTAATAACAGTAGTATTAATTACAAATAATGAATATGTATGTAGTAGTAAATTAAAAACAAAAAATGTAAAATAAATTCATACCAACTTCTATTTATTTTTTTCATTATTTAAACTATTTACATTAAATTTACTGTTTATAGATAGCTTATAAAACCAATATCATTTACTACAAATTTTCAAAATCATATTACATTTTGAGTACCACAGTTACAATTTAAATTTTGAGAGTCACAGGTTACAAAGTAAATCACGCCATAAACAATAGTGAAGAAAGCCTCACTCCCAAGTGGGAGTGATGTTATCTTCACTTCAAACAACAAGGTCAAGGAATTCGACTGGCGGATTTCATTCATAAATTTGTTAGCTGTCCCTACTGGTCTTTCTATACTGTGATAAGAGTTTCATTTTGTAATATTCAGAAGTGACCTGTAGAAGTTACAATAAAATTAGGTATATCAAAGAAATATGGAGGGAAATATTTTTATTTTTCATTTAATTTTTCGTACACAAACTGATATTGTGGAACTATAAAATGTAAGTATTTTTCTTTTACCCATCTAACTGTAGATATTATAACATATATAATATTATAAGCATCTGCAGTTTTGTCCTAAATAAAGTTGTGGAAAAAGTTCATTAAAATACTATTTTCTTATACTTTATAATATTTCTACAATATAATGATTATATCTACTAGACGGAGGCAGTTTGCATCAGAATAAATTACTCTCTTAATTTTTATAGTAGTATAAAAGTCACTGTCAATAATTATAATTCACAAAATTTCAAAAATGATTAATCAAAATAAATGACAGGTTATCTGCGAAAATTGGCGGGAAAATATTCTGATATTCCATTGGCTAAAATTGAGCTGACAGTGTAGCCAACATTCAGAAATACATCTCAACGTCAGGTTGACGAACCGCGACATGAAATATTGTTATAGTACAGATTTTTTTTCAACTGGTTCAAATTCAAACTACGGTTGGACAACCGGAGGTTCAACCGGAGCTTTATAATAGTGACTCTAAATGGCCCTTTATTATTTTCATAAGGCTTTATTTTAGAAAATAATATAGGGTGATTCGAATTAGGTGCATTACAGTACCCTAAACAGGCATTTACGCAAAAAGTATTCACTCATACTAGCACATTCCCTTCTTCTGTTGACAAATTTTGGTATGGTATAATTTCTCAAAATTTACTTTTAAATTAATATGTATACAGGGTGTTACTGATAAGTTTGCGCAAACTTCACCGATATATTATATTGGAAAAAATAATTGAGATTTGTTATATAACAATTTTCGATTTAAATATTAAGGGCGCCGTATTTTTGAAATAGTGTTTTCCACAAATACAAGTCATTTTAGATATTTAAGAACTAAGTAATATAAATAATAATATAAAAGAGTCTTTTTTAAAAGTAAAATCGACGTGACCGAGAAAATTTCATGAAACTTCTTTGTTTTAGAAATAATGAATTTATTCCATACTTTTCTTCCACACTGTATAATAGACGGGCTCAAAATGTTTTTGTAACATCAGGTATGTCAAACTATTTTATTAATTAAAACCGTAAATTAATTATATTAATAACAATAGCGGCAAAAGCAGTTGAATTTGCTGTATAAAATAAGTGTGATAAAATGTTATTTATTTCTTTCCTTGGAAATTTCTTTCCATTTTTTATCCGGTCGCCGTATTTCTAAGAGTCCCCTGTATACTCAAATTTATTTTTAAATAAGTTCTGAATGTCAAATTGTGTTCCAGTTTTACTCAAAAATGTGTAAAAGTTGTAAAAGTAATCGAAATGTAAACATAATACTGGTTTGGCATACCTTCTATTCGGAGCTGTCGGACATTTATTTATAAATAATTTATAGATTTATTAGATACATCATTCAACAGATTTCGACTGCTGAATTAAGTGAAAATAATATCAAAAAACAAAGTAGTATAGTACCACAAACATTTTTTCTTGAAATCTTTTTGTGAGATATTTTAAAAAGTTATTGCAAAAAAAACAAACATTTTTTGAAGACCTACTAGAGCTAAATATTTGTGAACGTAAACGTCAACTAGAAAAACAGGTATTACTTTAGTAAGAACAATTTAAAACGATGTTTCGAATAATTGTTATATGATAACTACCAATTTCTTTAAACAGTCAAAGTGTAGTAAAATTTTCCCATTTACAAGAACAAAATAGTTAATATAACGATTGTAAGGTATTTTGCAACATATTTCATACTCGCTAGGGAAACATATTCTTCGATTGGACTTAGTTATTAATTATTAAAATGTGAACAATCTCTAGCTAAAAAATATATTTTTTTCACAAAAAAAAAAAATAGAAATGGTTTAATTTGATGCGTGTATTTTCAGGATTTCCGAAACGAGATTTCTTTTCGTAATGTATTACTATAAAATTTGAACCACACTTACCGTTTCTCAAACGTTGCTGAAGACTTATCACAACCAACTGTTCTGGAGTCCAAGAATAATCGAGTTAAATGATATCGGCTACAAAAATAACTTAGATAAAGAACTGCTGACATCTTATATGTACTTTGAATAGAGACTGTTTTGTATTTCCCCGATACGAAATCTAGGGTGGCAAAAATAATTACTTTCTTATGTTTTCCAGCAATTTGAAATACATTCAAAAATGTTTTCTTTGATAAATATGTGAACATCAAAATAAACTAAATTGTCCAAAAAATGCTCTCATTGGTTTTAAAGCATTTAAATAATGGGAAATTGATATTGATGCTTATGCTCTGTTCACGATTGATATAGTGGTGCCTGGTAACTATATGATATACTCTCGGGTGTGTATAAGAGAGGTCAAAATAACCCTAGTTTGGTATAAAAAAATCCTAAAGTGCTTTTTGGATATAAGTTTTGAACTGACGTGCATAATTTAATGAAATTTTAATATTTTATGTAATCGCTAAGGACCCATAGAACAATACTACGGTAGATGTTTTATATTGTCAGGGATGTCAACATACAGCCACCATACACGTTGGGCCAAAATTTTGACAGGTCTCATTTTATAGAGGTGAAAACTGAATTTTTAAATACGTTGAACATTTCTGAAAGATACTCTGAATTTGTTTCGATAAAATTAGCCGCCGTTTTCGAAAAAAAAAGTTTTTATATTACACGCCATTGAAATAATAAATCAGCATTTTGCAATAAAACACCAGTCATTTTTAATAATAATATCTCTACCCCTCATTCTAATCACAGGGATTAGCACAGAAGTCGGAGACTTGTGCGGGAGAGGGGGCGGCATATTACTATTAATCAGGCCGCATTTGCGTACAGGAACGACTTACGTTGGTAGGCCCTAATCACTATTCAGTGCAGGAATGAAGGAAACCTGGAAAACCTCATTAATTAGGGGGGTAGTCAAATATCAACCGGTATCAATCTCTCACATTGACCCAAGCTAACATTCTTCCACCGTACCATACCCGCTTATATACGGTCTACCGGCAGCCGGACGCGAACCCGCACCGATCTAGTCACCTCGATTCAAGTACTGACGCCTGAAACTGCGCGACCACTGACCGACCCAAATGTCGTTTTATGTCGTTAAAAATGTTTTATTGACAACATGTTAAAATTGTTAGATTGAGTAGACACTAAATAGTGAAGCATTATTTTTGCAGGAAATATGCTGACATGTCTAATTTATGGAAAGTATTTAGCAATTGTGTCGAGGAAAGAAGAAATTATTCTTAACCATTTCCAAATCGACGTTATCCGCACCGAAGAACTTTTGAAAGAGTTGATCGTAGCTTACAAGAAAGTGGTAAACAGTCAAGTGAAATAAAAAAAAAATGTTAAAAGGAGCTATCTTCTGCTAATCCATTTTAGGAAGTTTGGGAGGAAATTTTGGATGAGATTGCTGAAAATCCCTCTAATAGTATAAGAAAGACGTCGATGTTCAAGCGCGACGAAGTGCACCGTTCATGAGACTCTTCAAGAACAACTGATAAATGGTGTGACCTTTTGGTGCATGCCATATCTCCCGCTGATTACCCTACAAGAGACAATTATGCAAATTACTTAGTATTGTTTTGTCACGGACGAAGCCGACTTCACTCGAGACGGATTAATAAATAGCCATCATTTGCATATATGGCATGAAGAAAAGCTTCATGCAATAATACAAACAAAGCACCAACAAAGGTTCATGGTTAACATATGGGCGGGGATTATTGGGAATCATCTCATTGGACCGTTCTATTTTGAAGGCAGATTAAATGGTGCCATGCGGTTTATCAATAGATAGATAGACTCCATTCGAATTCTTTTTATGGGAAAATTTAAAAAGGCTTGTGTATTCAACGCCAGTTCACAGCAAGGGAGATATGATAGAAAGAATAACACACCATTTCAACAAAATGAGACAGGAATGTTGTTCCAAGTTGGAAAGCATCCGTCGGATAAGAAAATGTAGGTATATAGGTACAGGTGATTTGGAAATGTATTAGGATAAATTCTTCTTACCTCCACGTAATTGGGTAATGACGTAATAATAATGACAAAGTAGTTATTGTGCTGAAATAGCTTATGGTAATAAACTTGATAATTAAATAAATTTGGAAAGTCAATTTTGAAACGTGTTATACAAAAACCAATTTTTTTGTCGAGTACCTTCTTTAAAGAGGAATGACCAAAGTATTTAAAAATTCAGTTTTCAAGTCTATAAAATGACACCTGTCAAAATTTTGGTTCAACTAGTGTGGTGATTCCTGATTTCCTTGACAGTGTAAAACATCTACTTTAGTATGGTTTTATGGCCTACATAAATATTAGGATTTAATTAAATTATACACGTCGGTTAAAAAGTTATAGCAGAAAAGATAAATCACTGGCTACCTTTAAGGTTCTCTATTTCCGTTAATGGGCATTTTTTATGATAAACTATGATTATTTTGACCTCCCCGATATACTCTCGAGAATATGCCATATACTTGCCAAACACCCTGTATAATATGACTGCATTCAGTTTGTGTCATAACTCTGTAAATCAGACAAAAGAAAGAAATTTCATATATGCTTTGTAAAATTTTTCTTATTAGTCAGTTATAAACGTATATTTCCTTTTACTTTCAATTATTGTATTTATTTCGTTTCTACCAATTGCAAATTCTATAATTTTATAATATACTACTTGATATTTGTTGAACCAACCAGTATAGCAATGTCTTTTTGACCTTGTAGATGTTATATTGTATCAGAACTAAATGTAAATAATTATTATCGTTACCCAAATACGAAAAAAGAGGGATGAGGTTAAAGTAAATATTTGTTAAAGTCATCAAAGCAATCCATCCAATAAAATACTTACTTAACAAAAATAGCCTAGATAAGTACTGCTGACATCGCATATGTATTTTGAATAGAGACTGTTTTGTATTTCCCCGATTTGAAATCTAGGGTGGTAAAAATAATTATTTTCATGTTTTCCAGAAATTTGACATACATTCAAAAATGTTTTCTTTGATAAATATATTAAGAACATTCAAATAAACTAGATTGTCAACAATGCTCTCATTAGCTTTAAAGCATTTAAATCATGGGAAATTGACATTGAAGCGCATGCTTAATGTCAATTAATGATAATAGAGAAATAGTATCAGAACTAAATGTAAATACCAAATACTAAAAAAGAGGGATGAGGTTAAAGTAAATATTTGTTAGTCATCAAAGCAAGCCATCGAATAAAATACGTACTTTGCTCTATAGAAATATATATTTGGTACCAATATTTCAGTATCTGAATGACTCAAATTCTTTTATTTCATATCAAAGTTTAGAGAATAAATATATAAGCTGTATCACTCTCGAACACGCTCCGCCCTACCAATTCCGCTCTCCTCACCCGTCTCGGGGACCGTTCGGTACCCAGGATCCCACATGGTGGCCGACGCTAGAACTGTAACGTGTTGTGTGCGATCGATATAGTGTGATACAAAAAACATCGAATATCTGTGAGTGTTTATTTTATTTTATTTTTCTTCTAAAAATGTCCGTAATATGTACTTTGAATAATTATCCCTCAATATCTCTAGTCTTTACCTCTCATTCTAATCACGAGGATTAGCCCAGAAGTCGAAGACTTGTACGGGAGAGGGGGCGGCATATTATTATTAAGCAGGCCGTATTTGCAAATAATAAAATTGCATTTATTGCCCAACAGAATAGACATTCCAATTACAGGACAAAACATATTATAAAAAAGTAATGAAGTAACAGTGTACTTAATTGTAATATTTAACATTTACTAAATTAAATCAGTCTAAAAGCTACAGCATATTATAGATGAGGCCAGATGAGGTCGCTTATATTTCATCAACTAATATAAAGATTGACCTGATCAATTCTATAAAAAAATTTGAAACACATTTTTCAGATGAAACATCACACATTGCTTTTGTATGAACCTGTTGGTTCATACAAAAGGAAGTTCTTTGCACTGGTATTTATTAAAAAAAAGTGTAATGTGCAATAATTATATAAGCAGGTACTTAATTGTGTCATGTAAATTTTAGACTCAAGCATTTTTGGTTCAAGCAGAGTTTCTGATAATACTAAAACTATGTTGGCGCCAAAATTTCAAGATGCTGAAGTTCAAACTGATACTCCTAAGTGATACCTGTGCACAAACAATATATAATGAAAATGGTATAATAATAATAAATCTACCCCTCATTCGAATCACGAGGATTAGCCCAGAAGTCGAAGAATTGTGCGGGAAAGGGGGCGGCATATTATTATTAAGCAGGCCGCATTTGCGCTCAGGAACGACTTACGTTGATAGGCCCTAACCACCATTCAGTGCAGGAATGAGGGAAACCTGGAAAACTCATTAATTAGGGGGGTCGTCAAATGTCGACCGGTATCAATCTCTCACATTGACCCAAGCCAACATTCTTCCACCCTACCATACCCGCAGAGAGGGCGCCAAACCTCTCCACGAATATAGCTTATATACGGTCTACCGGCAGTTGGGCTCGAACCAACACCGATCTAGTCACCTCGATTTAAGTACTGACGCCTTAAACTGCGCGACCACTGACCGATCCACTGACCGGTATGTACAGTAACATCTTTAAATAAATTAAAATAATTTGCCTCAAATTAATTAATATACGTATAGAAATATCCAAATAACTTAAATAATATTAAGTACTAAAAATGACCTGGACATACTTCTACATTGGGTTTTTATTTTAGTAATTTTTTTACTGAAAAGAATACATATTTTATTAAATTACAAACCAAGAATATAATGCATTTTTAATTTTTTTAAGATCAAGACTGCAAAATGTCACAAACACTTTCGTGTAGGAATACAAGAAAAGCTGCATTAAAAGAGCAAGTAAAAAAATATACTGCAGCATTTGTAACTTGTAAACAATATAAATTATATTATTTCCTATTTTAGTTTTATAATAATGTATATTGTTTTTTAAATATTTAAATAAACATTTTATTACAAATTTCCCGCATGTATACATTATTTTTATATAGTACGTATATATTTTATTTCAAAAGTTAATATATTATATGACTTCCAAAATTAACTATCAAAACTTTAATACATTTACCTATTATTGTTTTATAATATTTATATTTATTACGTTACAAATATTCTATTTACACAATAAGCAGTCCTACATCACACTTTTGGAATATCCCTCGAATATAAAGATTTCCCAATTGGAAAGAAACTACTTTTTAAAGTCCCTCGTAATTGGCCATTTTTTGCTACATTAAAGTGCCGACAGAGAGTGGTATAAGTTATATTTATTCAGTAAACTTTGTTTCACACTGTCCCTTCACTGAAAGAAATTCTACTGAAACAGTTACTATAAATTTGTGCTTAAAATGTTGTAGTAGAATAAACTACAAATAATGTAGCAAACCATATAAGTTCGTTGTTGTGGTAAATGTAAAAGTATTATAGTAATTGGGCTGTTGTAAATTTTAATATAATTGCAAAACTTTTTACTATATTTTGTAATAAATGTCACATTGTAAAATTTAAAATGCGGGTACAGTGCAAAATAACAATATTTTACAATAAATTTAAAATAAACCAAGTGTTAGATCACGACCGATTGTATAGGTGCAGCGGCTTCACTTGCGTCACCTAACGAGCCGCCACTGATAAGCGACTGATGTAATAAGACCTAACGAAGGTGTTCGTATAATATTTTATTTCATACACTGTTTTTATAATCCATTTTAAAATTAATAAAAAGTTTAACTATTAAAATTAAAAAAATATTAATTGGGAATATTTTGCTTGTCACTATCAAACATAGTACGTGAAAAAGAATGATTACGAACACAAAGGAAATTTCAGTCTGTGTTTGGATATTGCTCGTGAATATTAATGCAGTTAAGATGTAATCGCAAATATAGTGCAAACTAAAGACGGCTGGACTGAAGAGAGGACTTTGATTAAAAAATTTACAAAATTGACATTATTGTGGAATCCTTCTGATGCAAACTATTTTTAAAAAATATTAAAGCAAGATGTGTGGATAGAAATTGGTAACGAGTTGAGAAAACCTGCAGGTATTTTCTTCTAAAAATAAAATTCATAATTTGTTTTCTTCAGACACGAGGGAAAAGGCAAAGGAAAAGAATTCCCACAACTGGAAAATGTAAATGATATTGGCTGATTCACAGCGATGGACCGATAGAAGTTTTCATGATTAAAGATTATTTTTTTCTGAAAATTTGGCTCCCTGTATTATAATCAAGTATGACCTTTTCAACGAAAATATTTTCAAAAAGTTGTCACTTTCAGAACCGGAAGTAGTTATCAATTTTGTTATTTTAAATCGAAAGATTTTTTTTTAATTTTTGGATTCCCCGCGTCACTTCAACGAGACTTTCATAGGATATGACTTTCCTATACCTAATTCTTGTCGTTTTCGAGATGTTAACAATATTTCGGAAAATACCTAATAATTTTTCATCACTTTGTCTGAAATTAGCTAATATATCGAATGAAATCGAAAAATAGTTTTTATAAAGGAATAGTTGAATATTTAAGATTTCTAGCAATGTTTTAAACGCGGCTTAATTTCATACAAGATGCTGGAAAATCAATTTTGTTAACTTCAAATCGTCAAAACAATTTTTTTAATGGACTCCTCTCTAGTAATATTACACTTTCCTATACCTAATCTTGTTTTCTGTGAAACTGAGCATTTTTGTTAAAATTAAGTGAATTTTTGCTGAGACCTGTGTTTTCAAAACACAACACAAATTATGAAACTGATTATGGCTAAATTTCCGCCGACGCTATTAGACATGCGAATTGATTTTTCTGTCAACAACAGCAACAATCGATTGTGAACCGTCCAGAACTAGTCAGTCAGTTCAGTTGTTAATGTACTCTTGGCGAATGCGGCGTAAGACAGTGTTGATCAAACATTTCTGACAGTTCTGAACCAGTTCTCAACGACTGTTGGAACAGACCTTATGATTACAATAATATGCCCGTCTGCAAAATTCATCTATTGAATATCGTCGAAAAATTCCTTTTGTAGTGAAAAATTACACAGAACTTACTCAATAGATTAATTGTACCGGTGGACATATTATTGTAATCGTAATAAGTCGTCTGCCGTCCGACGGAAAAATGAATTCACATGCATAATACCGCCGGCGGAAATTTAGTCACACCGAAATAATTACTCAAACGATGATGTTTACAATTACCACCTGTAAACGAAAAACGGTCAAATTTTTCTAAATTTGGAAAAATAAAGGCAGATATGGAAGTTCTAAATCTGTATTAATGTTTTTCCAAAAATGTATTATTGAAATTTCATCTGCATGATATGCATGCGATTGAATAGGATAATCTCAAATCTGTTGATTCTACAGAACTCTTATATACATCAATTTGATTATCTTTGTTATCTACAACTAGTTTCAGAACTTCTCTCTGCTTTTAGTTCTCCAAATTTAGAAAAATTTGATAATAATCGTCCGCATACTTTTTCGGTTACTGGTGGTAATTATGAACATCATCGTTATGTGTGGAATCTGTCCAAATTGATTTTTGCTGCATTGCATGTTGTGTTGCACCTAATCTGTACCCAACTTAATAAGTCACCTACCCGACTTATAACATAAATTATTGTTACAATTCGAAATTAGAAACTTTATCAATGTTAATTATGGTAATAACTGCAGAATTCACTTTAACGCGGGTATTGAAAGTTGCTCCTTATTTTTTCAAATCAGGAGTGACTGACGGTATGAGTAGTGGATGTTGAAGGAAACTTCAGTTTCACATTCATCACTAAAAATTTCAAATTTTCCGTTGTAACAATTTGTTGTCATATCAGCATTGTTGTTGTGCCTTATATTTTGGAGATTGTTACTTTGTATGCCATTATTTATCACTGCTCATTTGGCCTTTCAGAAAGATTAGAAAAAAATAGATAACGATATTAAAAAATTTATTGAAAGAACATTTGACCTCAGATTATGAATCGTTACTTTGTTTCTCTATCAGTAAGGGTACGTTTACATCTGACACTTATATCCGGATATATGTTTAAAGTATCAGATATATATCGCTAGTGACTGTTTACATTACGATAGAAATTGGTATACATTTGTATCATGGAGATGTAAGACACTTCTCGTCGCTTTAAATTTAGAATATATATATACTCACCGGCAAAAAACCGGCCACTAAAAGCTAGCCCCAATTTTAAAATTGGCTTCCTCGCGAACAGTACATTGATTTCTCAGGAATAGATGCTATGTCGGAAATTTTTATTCAGAACTTAATTTAAGCATATACGGGGCGCAACAAAGAGACAAAGTTTTTTCCCGAAATTTGTAACACCCTGTGAGAGTGTCCCTGTTGCTAACTGGAGTCACACTGTAGCCTCATCTTAAAAAAAAAATGTTCACAAAAGATGAGGCTACAATGTGATTCCAGTTAGCTACAGCGACTGTAGCTGCTGCACCCCACAGGGTGTTACAAATTTCGGGAAAAAAACTTCATCTTTTTGTTGCGCCCTGTATATGCTTAAATTAAGTTCTGAATAAAAATTTCCGACACAGTATCCGTTACTGAGAAATCAATGTACAATTTAAAAAAAATATCATCAAAATCAAATGAGCCAATGAGCGGTTCGCGAGGAAGTCAATTTTAAAATTGGGGCTTTTTAGTGGCCGGATTTTTTTATCGGTGAGTTTATATCAAACGTTTACATATGTATTAACTAAATATACTTACTTGTGTCGTACACATATATTCATAGTAGAAACATAAAGTTCAATCGTGTCACGAAACTAAGGGTGGAATTCATAGATCACACTTAAGATTAAGTGTGTACTTAGCTTTGCAATTTACATTATAAAAATGCAGGGTAGCAACTTACTAATAGTTTCGTACCACACTTTAATAAGTTTTCATTAAGGTTAGATATGAAACAAAATATTGAAGAGCATCATATTTAAGTATGCCTTAAATGAAAAGTTACACTTAAGTGAAGTGCTGACTATGAATTCCGCCCTTAAACTTTTAGTGTCATTATGAGACGTGATGAATTAGATGTCTATAAATCAATTAGTGTCCAAACTCAGTGTCGAGGGTCTGCAACAATTCTCAAATTTTTTGAGGATGATACCAACTCAATTTGAAAAGCTTATTTGTAAAATTGACTATGTAATAAACAAGCCTGAAACCAAATTCAGAAAAACTATTATCGTAGCAGAAAAAAAGGTTGTATATACTTATACTTAAAAAGATATAATATAGGGTGATACAGGGTGCCTCACAATAAGCGTGCTTTAGACGTATTTAGGAAACTGGATACGATAGCAATCTGAATTTTCATTTTTAAGAGTTTTCAACACTGCTGAGTTGAAGTAAAATATTTACAGTAACGTGTCACTTGAGTTTATACCGGAAGTAGACTTCAATTCGTGAATTTTAACAAACAATGAATTTTGGCAGGAACACTTATAAAACGATAATTTTACTGGCGTAGTTGCCTGGTTTGTTGTAAGGGGTGAAATAAATCACCCCTTTCATGTTTACTTCCAAACATTTTTATACTTTAAAATTTCTTAAATTAAGTTTTTTCTTTTGACTTCTCTCTATCTTTATAAGATTTACTTTTGACATTCTGTAGTTCTGGTTCGTGGTATTAATCAATCAGTTTATCAATATTGCTTTTTACCCACTAAATTAGACCGTACCTAAACAATAATTACTGATAATATTGAAATAAGGTTTATACGTTTTAACCTTTTTTTAATTCCTAAAAAACTACGTTTGTATGATGTGTTTTAAAAAAATATAGGGATTTAAAGCACGCAATTATAATTTAGAGTGCTGTCCTGATAATAAAATTAAATTATTATAATTTATACAATTTTATTTATTATTTATTTTTACATGCCTCTTTAAATTCAATCAAATATTAAACTATAAAAAATTAACATATAAATGAAAATTATTTGAAACATTTAATATTCAAACGACAGTGCCAAAAGTGTTATAAATCTGTCTAGATTCATATAAAATTCTTCACTAACGTATTAACTGTCCAGGCTAGATCTTTATAGGTTAAGGGCGCCATATTCTTGAAATAGTGTTTTCTACAAATACAACTAATTTAAAAAATGAATAATATGGAGTTTAGCAAATAATAGGAATGTTATCTCATGCCACCTGCGAATATCCAAAGGTACCGAAGTAAAGCGAATAACGACAAAAAGCGGTGTAGCCAACAAATTTTTAGATGCAGAAATCTTTCAAAATACGGTTTTTTTTTTAATGTAACTGTAGATGCAAATATTATAACATGAATTTACATAGTTCTGTATATAAGATTATTTACTTTTGTTTATAAGTATGCAAATATAATTGTCAAAATGTGGGGTTAGAATAGCAAAATAATATGAAAATAAGACAAATTATTTTCACAATATTTTGCTATTATAACCCCATATTTTAACAATCTTACAAACGCTTTTTAAAAGTTATTATTTTGAGAATTTAAATAGTAAAAGTGGATAGACAAAATATTAAGAATTGTATTTTTGATACATTGCTTTTGTTCTACGGGTTTTATTTTTGAGATTTCTCTACTTAAAACCACCACAAATTTGAGCAGCTGCTTGTCTTGAGCCATGTTTGTTTAACAATTCACTACTTAATGTATTACCATTACTATTTTAGTTGACTAATTTGAATAGTTTGAAAAATACTGAAATGTATTATTTTCTAATATAAGTAAGATTTTCTATTTTATTCCAAAATTGTATTTTTCTGGTATTCTTACATGTTTTACGTGTTTGTGTTAAAGTTCAGTTTTATGATGAATTGTTATTTGCAATTTATTTTTGTAATGGTTACACTTTTTGTGTCAGCACTAGTCCCTTCTTCACCTGTTGAAAATCAGTTTCCTAGATATATACTAATTGTTGCAATTTTTTCTGTAGAATACTAATTAAAGCAATAAACTTGACCATCATGTTTCTTATGCTAATATGGTTACACTGAGCTCAAGTGCCAGAATTTATATAAGATACTTGAATATTTGACAAATTGTGATACAAATCCTTACTTTTGTGCACATATTTTGTGTACATGGACACAATGGGTTGATTGTCCCTCATACATTGCGTATATGGAAATTTATCAATATATAAGTCAAATCTACGTATACTTTATGGTTTTGACGATTTTTAAAGCTGTGGCACACAAAATATGGTCAGAAAACAGTAATTTCTATTTGTTCAGTATAGGTTTGCAATAGATATTCAAAATCATAAGTCGAAGTCCTATTCAGATATAGTTGTTAAAATAAACGGCCTCTTGATTCTCTATCTATGAATTTCAGAAATGTATGCATTTTTATACGTTTTTTTTTAATTTATAATTATAACACAACATGCATTTAAAAATAGAAAACTGTTGGATTTGTTTCAGATTAACCCTTTTTAATGTGAACACATTGTTATACCTCAGACATACCGGGTGCGCTATTTAAAAATAGAAAACTGTTCGATTTGTTTAAGATTCACCCTTTTTAATGTGAACACATTGTTATACCTCAGACATACCGGGTGCGCTATTTAAGTTGGCAAACATGAATATATTGAAAATTAAGCATTTGAGTTGTTTCCACATACTTCTACTATATACCACTTACTTTCTATCTTTTCAATGTATGACCTTGGCCCTGAAAGTTAGAGGAATGCAAGAGATTAACCAGAACTGTGGTGCATTTGCGCATGCTCCATAATAAAGTGAAACTTTCAGATTCAAACTAGTAACTGATTGATCATGATCCTAGACACATTAAATCTGTTAACTTGTTGTGCGCTTCCGGATTACTATGGCTGTTCTCTCGTTAATTTTTTTTAAATTAAAATGAGAGACCAATGAGCCCAGACAAGCATAAATACTGTCCTAGAAGTACTGGGAGATATTTTAAGAACGGTTGGTTGAAATAAAGATAAGACTAAAGTGTTCTATAATTATTTTTCATACTCTCCGTTTCGGAATTTTTCGTATTTTAAAGTTGCATCCTAAATGTAGAATCAGTTTTAATGAATTGCGGAAAGTGAATTTTGTTTAAACTGACATTAGGTAATGATATCAACATTTATCTTGTTTACCAGGGATGCGCTACCCTTAACGTAAAATGATCATAAACTTTGACACATTTCCTCTTTTTCAGTATGCCATTGTTTATATATTTAAGTGCTCCACCTAATTTAAAATAAAAAGGACACTCTTCATTTACAACAACAACAAAAAAACTGTTTTTGAAACTTATTTAGGTTAGTAAATACTTATTGTGTTTTTTCTAAATCGCTTCATTTTTTCATTGTGATTTTTTATTATACTAAAGAGTTTTAACGCAACTGATATTTCTCTATTTAATATAATTTTTTTTTATGAAATTTAAAACTATTGAAAATGGCGGCGTCAGTCTTTCGCATCAACCGATATGACCCGCCTCGTTGTCAAAGCTACAATGTCTCTTCATAAAATAAAGAATATATATTATTTTTAATTAAAAAAGATATATGTGCATGTGTACAGATATATTGTAATGTGAAATTTTTAAGTGTAAAGCGAGCACTGTTCATCGTATTTTAAAAAAAAACATAATAAAAAAGCCTATAAGGATTCCCCAGTACAACATTTGCAAGAGCAAGATGGTCCAAGAAGACTGGAATTCTGCAACTATTTCTTACAAAGACAGCAACAGGATCCTTTGTTTTATACAAAAATCTTATGGACAGATGAATGTACTTTTTCGAATAACGGAATGTTTAACCGAAATCATCACTTTTATTGGGCCTCCGAAAATCCTAGAAACGTAATTGAAACAAATGTACAAATACGTTTTAAAGTGAATGTTTGGTGCGGGCTTCTTGGCAATAAGATAATTGGCCCTATTTTCATTGATGGACAACTTAACGCAGATAAATATAAAGACCTGCTTTTAGATTTTATGGAAAATTATATTGAGGAATTCCCTCTGGCTCAGGTACGCAGCATTATTTTTCAGCAAGATGGTGCCCCTGCGCACAACGCTGCTATTAATGTTGAATACTTAAACGAGCAGCTCCAAGGGAATTGGATGGGTACTAATGGGCCAATTCGATGGCCTGCGAGGTCACCTGACCTCACGCCTTTGAATTTATTTTTGTAGGCTTATATTAAAGACATAGTTTTTACCACACTTCCGGAAAATGTGGACATCATGAAAACAAGAATAAGAAACGCTTGCGAAAATCTTAGTCCACAAATGGTTTTGAATGCAGCCCGAGGTGTACTAAGAAGGTGTCAAACGTGCATTAATAAAAACGGTTTGCATTTCGAACAATACTTATAGCTTTGTTATTAATGTTGTTTAGTTATTAATGTTTAATAGTTCTTGTTTTAAGTTCTATTCCATAGATTACTATGTTTCTTTTATTTCCTTGATGAAATGTGTTTTCAAATATCTCCGTTGTTGTCGCAGATGAACCCATGAAACTTGGTATGAGTGTATTTGGGGGGAAGCGCTGTATTCAAATATGTAACAATATACAGGATGTTCCATTTAAAATAACCAAGTTGAGATGACTTCCGGTTAAACCGGAAGCTGACTGGTGTTCCCATTGATTTCATTCGATAGAGCAAAAAATTTTACTTTAGCCCTGTAAATTTCAATTCGATGTCTTAAAAATGTCCAGAGATATGGAAGCAGGCCCTTTTTTCGGAACGGACGGTATAGTAAAAGTATGTGGTTGTTTCAAACAAAAGTCGTTTTATACACGCGATTTAATGGTTATAAGTTGGTTCGTTTGGTTTATAATTTCAAGGTTATTTGAAGAGCAATTTTAATTGTTTAAATAGGAACCCCTATTCTTTTTTAATGATTCGTATTATTCATACAAAACAAAACAACTTCTGTTCTATGACTTTTCGTGTTCACTTTCAACATTTATGAGTAATTATGCATTGAATGTAGAAGTACAGAACACTTGGACACCTCTTGGACAACCCCTGAAAATCTAATGGTTTCAAATTTATTTTTTTTAGTTTACCAGGGGCGGGTTAAGATTTCTTTACAGCTTAGTACCTAATTTTTCAACACCCTGTATGAAAAAAATTTAAAAATAATAAATGTGGGTAGCTTTAACCTTGGACTAAAAAAGTACTCTTGTTTATTGTCGATAAAATGAACCGCTTACGAGAAAAAGTTTCACATATATGCATGTTGTTATTATTTTAAAATTATTATCATACAGGGTGTTAAAAATTTAGGCATTAATTTGTAAAACATAGTTCGTTCCTGGTAAACTAAAAAAGCTAAATATGTTTCAAGAACACTATTTTAAGAAGTGGTTAGTGTCCATCACATTAAATTTTTATTAAATTATATTGAGTACTTTAAAAGTTATTCAAGAAAAAACGATTTCCAGCGGCGTCCTTCAGGGACACATATCTGCGTAGGAAGGGCCTGTAGGAAAAAAAATTTACAGGAATTTGTAATTTTATTTTCTCATGTTCTATCTGCAGCCGAGAGATTTCCCACATTTTCCTGGCACCCTATATGGTAGAATATCGACCCAAATACCGACCCAGATACTGCCCGATCTAAACATAACTTTAGATTAGTGAAGGAAAAGGAGACAAAACGAAGCATTTGCATAGAATTAAAAATATTTCTTTATTAAAAATAATTACAATATAACTATTTTTGAATCCCTTTATAAATATTGTAAATTGTTATATCTTTATATACTTTACATTTAGTAATAAAACAGATGATGGTATGTATACTTATACCTATTTGGTATTAAATTTGGTAACTAGTTTCATTCATATTCGTAGTCATAAGATAAAGAGTCCCTATCTAGGATTATTTCAGATCCGTCTCTATTATTATATTGATAATCAATATATATTTTATTATTTGAAGTATTAAGTACCAGTAGATTGGGTAGATCAGAAAACGCACCTTCTTCAACTGACTCAATTTTGTTACTATCTAAACGTAATTCCACTAATAATTTTAAATTTCTGAAAACCTTTGCAGGAACGTGCTTTATTTCATTGTTTTGTAAGAACAATTTATCCAGTCCTTCAAGATTGCTGAAGTATTGAGGTTGTATCTCTGACATAATATTATTATTGAGGTATAGTCGTTTCAAGTTTTTCAAATGTGAGAAAACTTTCCTAGGTAACCACTGAATTTGATTGTATTCCAAATGAAGTTCTACTAAACTGTTTAAACCGTTAAATGTGTGACTGGTTAATGTTGTTAGGTTGTTGTTTTCTAAGAATAAATCATTTAAATTTTCCAAACCTTCGAATAAATTCGACTGGCATACAGTAATTTTATTGTGAGACAATTTTAAACTGGTTAAAGACGACAAATCATGGAAAATGCCTGTCTTCAGGTGCGAAATATTATTATTATTCAGTAATAACAGGTTTAAGTTCTTTAGGGTTAAAAATGCGTCGTATTCAATAGTTTTCAGGTGAAGATTCGATAAATCTAAGCTCTGTAGTCTCGTTAAACCTAAGAAAGTTTCGTTCCTCAAAATTTTGACATGTTTGAAAAGTGTCTGAGAGTCCAAGAACTTAAGATTAAAAAGACCATTCAGGGCTTTACTTGGTACAGAATAAACATTTGTATTAGGAAAATGCAGCTCATTTAAATTATATAAACCCATGAAAGAGTCCCTCTGTAGTTCTGCGATTTCTGAATTTTTTATAAACAATTTTCTCAGATGCATGTTTGGAATGCTCTTAGTTCGAACTACTTCTGCGAAAGTTATGCTCAGTTCTTCAATAGGAAGACTATTATCTAAAGCACTTGAACTGTTTATGCTATTCCCATCTAAGTCGATTCTTTTAATGTTTGGAAGTTTATGAAAGAGATTTTCTGGAAGTACAGCGAGTTCATTGTTACTTAAATCTATGAAATGAAGTTTAAGTAAATTGTCGAACGTCTCTGGCTCTAAACTGGATATACGCAATCTGTTAAGGAAGAGTTGCTCTAGCTGATCTAACTTATGAAAAGCCTTTGACTTTATTATTCGTATATTGTTCTCCTGTAAGTTTAAAAATCTTACTGGCAGATCGTCGAAAGAAAAGCTTTCTAGGACACTAATTTTATTTCTACTGAGGTCTATTGTCTCAATATTGGGCAAAAGATAAAATGACTTTTCGGACAAATTTGAGATGCCACAATCTGAAAGGTTCAAGGTATATAAATTGTGTAAATTATAGAAAGCTTTGCTGTATATAAGATCAATCTTGTTGCCATTTAGATGTATATCACGTACAGTTAAGTTGGAAAAGACATAACTTTTTATAACTGTCAACTTATTGTTGCTGAGGTCAATATTACCCAAATTGTCTAAACTGGAAAATGCGTTTTCTTCTATACTTTCAATGAAGGAATCGTTGAGATTTAAAGATTTCAAATTAGGTAAGTTATCAAAAGCTCTTTGACGTATTGATTTAATATTGTTTCCAATCAATTCTATGTTTATTAGGGGTAAATGGGAAAATGTATAGCTATTTATTACTGTCAAATTATTATAACTTAAATCTATAGCATCAAGATAATTTAAATCGTAGAATGCGGTTTCGTGTATTTGTTCAATACCTATCCCTGAAAGATACAGCAGTGACAGGGATGATAATTTATTAAAAGCTTTGGTACCTATAGTATGGATTTTGTTTCCTTGTAAATGTATGCTTTGTACAGATAAGTCGAAAAATGTATTACTTTTTAGAACCGTTAAATTATTATTAGTTAAATTTAAAACTATTAAATTGTTTAAATTTGAAAAAGCATGTTCATCCAAGTTTTCAATACCCATGTTGAAAAGATCTAGTATTTGCAGGGAACGTATATGATTAAATGCTTTGTAACCTATGGATTTAATTTTATTTCCCTCTAGTTTTATGCTCCGTACAGTCAAATCAGAAAATGTGTGACTCTTTAAAATTGTCAGATTATTGTTACTTAGATCTATAAAATTCAAGTTGTTCAAGTTTGAGAATGCAAATTCCTCCATACTTTCAATGCCAATGTTGGAAAGATTAATAAATTGTAGGTAAGGTAATTTATTAAAAGCTTTATAACCTACTGACCTAATTTGATTGCCTATTAAATCTATATTGAGAATGGGTAGATCGAAAAACGTAAGGTTGTTTAAAACTGTCAAATTGTTGTTTTTTAAATCTAAAACCTGTAAATTGTTTAAATTCGAGAAAGCAGTTCCATCTAAATCTACAATGCCAGACGATGAAAGATTTAATATTTGTAGGTTAGGAAGATTATTAATGGACATTCTTTCAATAGAAGTTATGTTATTCCCCATAAGTTCCAATGTTGTTATTGGCAAACCATTGAATGAGCTGCTAAATAATTTCGACAATTTATTTTCCCTTAAGTCTAGAGTTGTTAAAGAATGTAACCCATAAAATGCTTCTGCTTCAATTATTTGTATAGAAGAATATGATAAGTTCAGATAACGTAGATTTGAACAACCAAGAAACGCATTTGTACTGATTATGTTTATCGAATTGAATGACAGATCTATTGTTTCTACTGTGACACTATTCCAAATATAGTCAACAGTTGTCAACTTATTTCCCCTTAAATTAATTGAAACAGCGCTTAATTTATAAAAAGCGTAAGCTTCAATAAAGTTAATATTCGAGAAAGACAGATCTATTTGACTTATATGAGATCCAGAGAATGCATTATTAGTTAGGTTTTCCAAGTTATTGAAGCTTAAGTTTACCAAAGGGAAATTTGAATCTGAAAAATAATAAGCTGAAATTTTTGATATGGATGAATTCGAAAAATCTATTTTTGGTTTATTATTCCAATCAGTGGATTTTATATTATTTATATTTACTGTAGCTTTATTTAGTACAGGAATTATATTGTCTTTTATAGTTAATATATCTGTGATCCAAATGGTGTCAACAAATATGTCGAAAAATTCGTGAGGTGAAATGAAAATAGAATGTGTGACATCAAGATTCTCTACTCGTAAGTCCTTCGACATTATAGAGTTTATTCGGTTGTAACTTAAATTTATCTTATAATCAGGATAATTACATAATTTTAATGCGATGTTTTTCAATGTATTAGAACTAAGATCTAAAGAATTGAAACTGCATTTTAATTTCACTTCATCAAACTCACTGATTTTGTTATTACTTAAATTGGCGTGTAAAAATGTACGTTCTCGATACGAAGGTTGTAATTCGCTAATCAAATTATAACTGAAATCAATGTGATTCATTGCCAAAACACTAAAATCAATAGTTTTGAGATAGTTATGGCTTAAATTTAAATACTCCAGGTTTCTTGGCAACACGAATGTCAGTTCACTGATCTTGTTGTAACTAAGATCCAGATCATTAAGCTGGTCAAGTGACTCTAAGGCGTGCTCCTTTACATAAGTTACGGAAGAATTTCTTATGGCCAGTTTGGTTATTATAGCGGTTCCATATTGCAATGGCAGATTGACGATTGTATCTATAACGGAATAATTCGAGTTGACAATTTGTATTTCGTAGTTCCCGTTTCCATAAGGTGATGGATTCACATGCATGTGGAAATGGTATATAAAATCATATTCGTCAGTGCCTTCACAGAAAAATTTTCCGGGATCAAAACTACACTGTATCCCCAGAGCTGTAGTGGAAATGGAGAGCAGAGTAAATAGATGAAATATCATGGTTCTAAAAGAGAACGTAGGCAATATTATTGTAGCAGTTATAGTAAAAATTACACAGCACCAGAAAAAAGTGGTCTGTCCGATGGACTAGACCTTTATATTCTTAAGTATTTTCACTGGCTGAATCCGAATCTGGGGTCCATTTAACCCCATCGCCATAGGCTCGCGGTCACTCCAAGATCAAAGCGAAAGATAGATATGCAAGTGGACCAAACTATCGTACATTTATGTTTTTTGGGGTAGCTCAATCTGAATCCGGAATTAAGTTAATCCTATCTGGTCAACTTCAAGGTCATCCAAGGTCATATGAACGATAGATATGCAAATCGACAAAATCATCACCCAAATGAAAGAAAACAGTTTGTTATTTTGGCTTAGAAATAAAAACATTATATTTTAGAAAAAACTGAAGGAAAAGCTTTATTTACCAAATAAAAACAAATTTTTGGAGGTTAAACCTACAACACTGAAAACCCTCAAACTTATGACGATTGTAACTGTATAAAATTCCTTATTCTCACTCTAAGGATTCAATGATCCCAAAAATATAGATGTACGATGGTTTTGCACATTCGCATATCTATTTCTCAATTTGATCTTGGCATGATCTTGAAGCTATCCTAATACAGTTAAATGAATCATCGACTTCAGCGACCCAACATAGTCTAGTTCACTTGCATATCTATCACTCTCTTTAACCTTAGAATGACCTTGAACCTAGAGTGATGGGGTTCCCCAAATTTGGATCCAGTGTGTGAAAATACATAAGAATATAGGTCTAGCCCGTCGGAGAGACCATTTTTTTGTGATGATATGCTATGAAAAAGTAATTTAAAAATTAAGTAAATAAAGTCGATTAAGAATTAAATTGTATGTGTTTTTTAGTTATTAGTAATTGTCGCCATTTAAGACATTACAATTCTGTAACAGAACATTTATTTTGTTAAAATAAACGATTATTTGATTTTAAAATACTTTCAAATAGAAATGAAAATGATATATAGGATGTCTTCATTTTTTGTTCATAACTCTGGTAATGGATGAGGCATAATAATATATTTTTTATAACATCTCTTTATGACATTCCGGTTTTGTGACAGGGCATTCATCTTCAAAAATAACATTTTTGTTATTAACTATTAAACAAATGAATATCTTTTGTTCAAATTTAGTATACTGTAATCGTAATAAAAGATTAATAATTTACCATGATTTCGTTCACTTTTGGACTCCGAACTAAATTTAAATGTCAATGGTGATAATTTTTTCAATACTCATTAAAATGGTAGTCTATTTTTTTAAAAAATAAGGTTTTTGATAATGCTCAAATTGATGTAAATTTTTTTGAAGAAAGGTAACATTAATTTATGTTTTCTAACATTCAATCGTCATTTACTCGAAAACTTTCCTATCTAAGAGGGCAAAATTTTAGTACTGTCTGATAGAGAATTAAACGATCTTTCAGAATCAAGGAAAAAAATATGGTGTTGCCATTTAAAAAAAAATCGATGACGTCATTACTCGAAAACAAATGACATTTGAAAATCGAATTTGACACTAAAATATGTATTTTTTAAATTAAAAATCGACCTGTTCGATGATTTTTCCCAAAAAATAATTGTTTCGTTTTTATTGAATTTATTCCATACTTTTGGCGCATACTGTAGAATTATTTCTAAAACGATTACTCCCAACGACTTCAACAAGGTATACTTTTTTCAGATCATTTAAAATTTATAAGTAGGCGAATTGGTTAAGGTACAAGTTGTTGCCTGGCCTGCTCGATCACCCAACCTCGATCCACGAGATTTTTGTCTTTGGTGCTAGTATATGCATCGCTGATGTAGAGTAGAGAATATCTATTTTAAATCGTATTCGAAGAGCTTAGACATGAATTCTATTTTTTTTTTAATTACTTGAATTGTTTATAAAATGTATATGTTAATAAATTATTTATTGTAGTTTTAAAAATTTCATAGAATTAGAAAAAGTCAAAATATCCAGAAAAAGCTTAATAGAATTTTTTTATCTGTAGAAATTATTAGATGCATAATATATTTTAATATTTATACTAAAAAAATACTATTCAACAAGTTTAGGGGGTTCAAGGGTGAAGAAGGCCCCATACCTATGCCACTAGCTGAAGCTTGGGAAATGTTATTTACATACAAATATTATATATATATTACTTATTCTTATAATTACTGTGTACGAAGTTTGGATAAAAATATTTTATTGTTACGTAACAGTATATAATAAAGAAGGCAATATATATTTTTTAAGTTTATTGCCCTGAATCATAAAAACGGAATGTCATAGAGAAAAATATTATAGAAAAATTCGTTCCACCTTCTCCAAATTAATTTCATATTTGAAAATTTAAAGTTTTAAATAGAAACTTAGTAAAATATCTACTTGCACAGTATTTTTTTATTTAAAAATTTGTGAATGCTGTGCACTCTACGAAGAAAGTTCTCATGTCTCACCCACAAGCTCAGAAGTAAACTTACCTCATAAATGTACTGCCCAATTGACAATAAAAAATTTTCTTGAATAGTGCTGTTTCATTTACGTTCTAAAAGAGATCAAACAATTTAGACAATTGTAGCAAAATATATGGTACAAAATAAATACATAAATAGTGGTAGTATGATACAATATAAATAAACGTAATTATAACATATACATTTCTTTACTTGCTGAATTCAAAAATGTATAATTTCAACACTTTATTCCTTCAACTTTTCGAAAAAAAAAGAAATAACCGATCCAATAAAATCGGCTTGAAAAAATGTGAATATTCCCATTTGTGTCTGTGATGGGCTGGTTGAGAGTAAAATGGATATAGTGAATTCATCAGCAGTATCACAAAATAAGGACTTTTCATTTTTAAAACAACTTAATTAATTAATTAATAATTACATTCTGGTTGCCTCAATCGTATTTGACCCCCTAATTTATTATTTTGTTTTATTAGATTGCATGTTCGAATATTACATCTTTTGATAGCAAAAACAAGAAATTAAATCAAGTCACCTCAGAAACTGTTTCTGGCAGCTAAACAAAATCTAATCAGAATTGACATCTGTCAATTGCAGCGTTTATTGGATCGGTTATTATTTTTTTTCTCGGAAAGTTGAAGGAATAAAGTGTTGAAATTATATATTTTTGAATTCAGCAAGTTAAGCTCTACAAGAATCCGGTGAAAAATATAGGGGTTCTATTTAAAAAAATATCCGATGACGTCATCACGCGAAAATAAATGAACGTCGGAAATGCGTTGGTATAGAAAAAAGAGTCTTTTCAAAAAGCAAAATCGACGGGTCCGAGGAAATTTCATGAAACTTCGTTGTTTTAGAAATAACTAATTTATTCCATACTTTTCTTCCACACTGTATATTTTTATTGGATATTAATAATATTGTGTGAAACAAACTGCTCTGTGAAGTAAAGCTCTAAAATATTTTTGGAAAAGGAGTTGTTGAAGTTCGTACAAAATTTATAAATTGTACATTTTATAAATCAATAAATTTAAACGCAGTTAAAGTTAAAATCTTTTTTTTTTGTATGAGCTACCGCAAAGCTATTTTACGGACTCATTTGAGTTCCTAAAATGAGTCCTTTTCTGACTCAATCCAAAAAATAAACGTCAATAGTTACTTTGGGTTTACATTATCTAGTTAAGCTCAATATTTTTGCTCTGATTACATTATCTGATACATAATAAGAGGTGTGAATGTGTTTTTTGAGAGCATTAACAAAAAATTATTGTTTGAACCATATACCTAAAAAGTGTTTTAGGCTGCTGTTCCAGGCTCTGCTTCGCCTCATTTGGAAACAGCAACGATTCATCGGAAAAAATTGAGGTACTTATGATAAAAATAACTATTTATTCGCTTTTGTGCTATACTATAGGGAATTAATTTACTTTTAAAAAAATAGACTAGGTATAAACTACAGACTACAACTGACAGTGTCAAATTTTACCAGTAGAGCTTAGGCTACATATTTTTTTATAATAAAATATGATTTTATTAGAAAGTTTTCTGAAATTTTAATATTGGAAAGATTTCATATTAATAAAATGTATATTCCTATAGGATCTTATATTCTTATAGGATCTTCTTTTCTTATATCAGTCTACTAAAGCTCTAAAATATTTTGTTGTGGAAAAGGTTGTTGTTGTTGTTGAAGTTTTTCGAAATATCTTCCTAAACAGTTTACAAAGAAATCTACATATCCAGTGACAAATTTTGTAAATAGGTAATAGTAAAAGATTTTGTAAATAGTAATATGTAATGAATATTTAGGATAACAGCTCGTCTTTTTCAGTTATTTTATTTCCCTTATTTAAAAAAATATTTTTCTTATTTATTTTCCATACCGTGTTCCTGTCCTGATCTATTTCGATTTTATTAGTTACCTAAATAATCTCTTCTCTAGAAAAAGATAATACAGGCAAAACAGGTATAGCTAAGGACTTATTAATAAGGGCGCCGTATTCTCGAAATAGTGTTTTGTACAAATACAAATAATTTTAGACATTTAAGAACTTAGCTTAGCAAATAACAAGAGTGTTATCTCATACCACCTGCAAATATTTAAAGATACCGAAATAAAACGAATATATAACGACAGAATGTGGTCTAATCAACAAATCTTTCAAAATACGTATTTTTTAAAATTCAACTGTAGATGTAAATTTTGTTATAACATAGGTAGGCTTCTGCATATAAGATGTTCGCTTTTGTTTATATGTGAAAATAATTGTTAAAATGTGGGATTAGAATAATAAAAAAATGTATGTCATACAAACGCTTTTTAAAAGTTACCTATTACTTTATTTGAGGAGAATTTAAATAGTAAAAGTGGAAACATCAAGAATTTTATTTTTGATGATAATTTTGTACGTATTTTGTATTTGGAGAATTCTGTACCTAAAAAACACCTCAAACTTGATAATTTTACGGCGATCTTAGAAACTACAACATATTTCTCTTTTTATTTACCACAGCCAGTAAAATTTTTCCAATAATTTTATACCAGACATGATCCCGTAAATAATAATACTATAAAAGTGCTAACCGATATTTTAGTTTTAAAAATTAACTTACCTTTTTATAATAATGAGGCACAAAATTACCAAGCTCCTAAACGAACGTTAAATAACTAAGTTGCTAAACGATAAATCGAAGTTTAAATGATACCGTCTACAAAAATATTGCTGATAAAGAAATGATGACAGTGTATACTTTAATCATACATACACAGCTATGTGCTTCCCCGGCAGTGCGTAGTCCGAAAGAATTGATATACTTGGACAATTTAGAAAGATTATTAATTATTACTTTTATAATTTTAATATGACTTTGGTATACATTACAACTTATTATTTTTTTTGGAATCGATTTGTTATATTCAGGTTTAATCTTGATAACTTCAGATAACACAAGTATACACGGTTTTGGACCTGAGCAACCAAAAGAAGCCCGTTTTTTTAAATTGGGGTAGTTTTCGAAATATTCAGTAAATTAATTATTTTACTATTTTTGACCATTAACGGCCATTTATTGAATTAAAAAGTATAAATCAGAAATGAGCAGAGGTTGAACTGAATCTTTTATATTGCTTGGGATCTGTTTCACGCATTAGGGTCCAACAGTAGTCGCTCATCATGCCTTCGTCCTAAAATCCTTGGTATCGCCTTTCAATTTTCGCTATATCTTGTTGTAGCCGCTCTTCATGTTCGTCACTCGTGTCGCCCAAGTTTTGTGGGGAAAAATCAAGATGTGAATGCAGAAAATGTGTCTTGAGAAACATTTAGAGAGATTAGATAGGTCAGTGGTTTAAGGCGTTAGTACTTGAATCGAGGTGACTAGATCGCTGTGGGTTTGACCCCCGCAGCCGCTAGACCGTATATAAGCTATATTCGTGGAGAGGATTGGCACCCTCTCTGCGGGTATGGTAGGGTGGAAGAATGTTGGCTTGGTTCAATGTGAGAGATTGATACCGGTTGATGTTTGACTACCCACGCAGATAAGAGCGCAGTACTGCCACCATGCGAACTCGAAAACTAGAATCAATTTTGACACACGGATTGAAGATCTGAGTTCAGGGCATCAAATAACATTAATAATCGTCCTCATCTGCTCGGGTCCAAAAGTTGACCCAAATTTGTAAACTTGTGTAATAGAACAAGTTAAAATAATATTCATTTATAACATACACTTATTTCCTAAATCGCATCGTTTTGGAGACAGAGAGGACGTTTATGAAAACCATTGTCAAAAATATTATTAGGATATATTGTTAATGTCCTTAAGGCGGGGATTTTGTAGAAAAGAAATTGCACAGCCTGAGTGAGCGAAACGGCGAATCAATGAGGCCTATGAGAACCACAAGGTTCCCTGAAGTTAATCGTGGATTTTGACGTACATAAAAATGGAAGCCGTGATATATGTTATGATTTTACTCGAGGACACAAAATGTAAAATTAGCAATAAATATTAATCTGAAAGTGAAACACAAGTTGTCCTATATGTCCTGGCTAGTGAGTGAAGTAATTTGGTGGCTGTGATAATTTTGCCGCAATTGCGACATATTGGCGTAGTAACTGTGTGGCTAAAATTGAGGTATTTTAACATTTATTTTAATTATTCTTGTGATTTTATTATCTCACGCACTAGCGGGAACCTTTGTGAATACGTTGACATATAATAATAACCAATTATTTCAATTTCAATGGAGTTCTGTGTCCTCGCTTGAAGCCCTGTTAGACGGTAAAAATATGTATACAAAATCCCAGCCTTAAAAGTGTGCTTAGGATGGTCTAGATTTTCTGACTAAGCCAACGTTTCGATTTTATCTTAAATCTTCCTTAGGGTTACAATAGGAAACAAGAGATAAGAATTATAAAAAATATTAACAATTTAAAATTTAAAACAAAAAATTTGTTATACCTACGTTCATATAAGCAATTTTAAGAACATATTACAGTATTATTAATTAAACAATCAAACAAGTAAGACAAAAGAATTCAATTTCAAACATAACCATAATTTCAATTCTAAAGATGATTCAAATAAGATTTTTCATAAAGAATACAATTACGAAAAAAGATTTATTAGCGAGATGCTGTGTATACAATCACACAATAATACTATTAACAAGAAGTCAGATACAGAAAATTTAAACGTAATCTACAGGGTGTCCGGAAAGTAATGGGACCCAGCTTAAACATAGCTTCATGTGATCAAATTGAACCTATTTAGACAAACTTAGCTTAATCTAAAAGTACCTCGTTTAGAAGCTACAGGGCTTCAAAGAAAAAAAAATGCTTTCTTGTTATGGACATAATTAAGATGCGAAATGTCTAATCATATTGAAATTTGGTACAGTCATGTTGTAGTTAACTAAAAGCATTGTGAAGGAGTAAGTAGTGCCGCCTATCATAGAGGGCGCTCTTGACAGTTTCTTTGTAACTCATTATTATCGTATTTTTTTTGTTCGTCCTACTCTGATACGCTTGACTGAAAGTTATGATGGAGAAATTAATGATACGTAGAAAAGCTGTACCTGTTTCATGTTGATACAATGCACCGTTTTAAGTAAAAACGCGTTTGAAAATTTCCGCACATTAAAATACTTAGAAGTAAATGTCCCAATTCGATCAAGTTAACACTTACCGAAAATGGTACATTGTTTCAACATGGAACAGGTATAGTTTTTCTATGCAAAATTAATTTATCCATCATAATTTTCAGTCAAGCGTATCAGAGTAGGACGAACAAAAAATACGATAATAATGAGTTACAAATAAACTGTCAAGAGCGCCCTATAAGATATGCGGCACTACTTACTCCTTCACAATGCTTTTAGTTATTTAAAATATAACTGTACCAAATTTGGATTGGATGTTTCGTTTCTTAATTATGCCCATAATAAAACAACAAATTTTTTTGAAGTCCTGTAACTTCTAAACGAGGCATTTTTGAACTAAGCTAAGTTTGTCTAAATCTATTCTATTTGATCACAGGAAGCTATGCTTAAGCTGGGTCCCATTACTTTCCAGACACCCTGTATAATGGTACCATTTAGAAATTTATGAAATGAGAATAAAATATAAACATTCAGTACATTATTCCTTTATTTTATTGTAAACGTCTTATTTTTATTACTTTTTATATCGGGTTTTTACCTTTCCACGAATTAGTATCTCGATGTCTGATATTTTATGTATAATTGATTTGTAAGACTATTTAAAACATTGCGGTTTATTGCTATAAATTTATATCTCATTGAATAAAAGCATTTCCTATTTGACTTATTCGGTGTATGATGAATAACAATTTTATCTTTTTGATTCTGGTTTTGCCTCACTGGGTAAGGTTGTTACTAATTTTTTAATTTAATTTTTTTTAGTCTAATTCTTTTGTCTTACTTATTTGGTTGTTTAATTAATTATAATCTAATATGCTTTTTCTAATTGTTTATATGAACATATAACAAGTTTTTTATTTTAAATTGTTAATATTTTTTATAATTCTTATCTCTTATTTCCTATTGTAGCCCTGAGGAAGATTTAAAATAAAATCAAAATGTTGGCTTAGTCAGAAAATCTAGTCCGTTAACTGCATTGTCCTTTTTTCCGATTATTCCATCCCAAAAATATTATTTCGTAATTGTTTGTGTTCCGAATTTCACTTTATTCGGATGAGTGCTTCAAAATTATGAGGAAAAAGCGAGAAAAATACTACTTCAACGCCCTCTATCTCCGAAAGAATGCGATTTACGAAATAAATTAATATATCATGAATGAACCTGTTCTATCAATTCCAGAAGTTCAAGATTAAACTTGAATCATCCGTACTAAACTGAGATATTGAAATAATAAATATTAAATGGTAGAGATGTTTTTGATTTTCTCATTATATTCTCCATATAGAAACAGTAAAAAAAGAGTTACTTTTTTTTTGAAAATTATTGTTTGGTCACTCACAAAATATATCTAACACTTATCACATTTTTGTTATTCATCAATGTACAAATTTAAAAAATATTATTTTGAGTATATTATCAAAAATAGTACTAGCACCTCAATCAATGATTTTTTCTTTTGTTTGGGATATTATTGCTTTGAATCATTTATGAATTACTACATATTTTGGAAATGTTTTCATTCAAAATTATTCAGGTGATGTGTAGCTATGTAATAATGATGCAATGATTTGTAATTTATGTCCCAAATAACCTCGAAAATTTAAGATAACTCAAATTGTAAATATTTAAATTAAATACATATTTTTATCTTACAATATTTTTTATATTGATACGATTATCAGCTATCACTTATAATGTTTCCGATGGAAATTTACATTTTGTAATATACAGAGTGTCCGGAATATAAGCACCGATACTAAAGGGGTTAGTATATCTGACCAAAAGCAACTAAAAATTCTTAAGAAAAAAAATGCCGTAAAGTCGAATACTGTTTCTTCAAATACTTTTGAGTAACAAAAATACAATGCAATATGCAACAAAATGCAAACCTGTGTTACGAAATTACAAACTAAGGTACAACTAAGGTTAAGTAAAAGCTCTTGTAACGTAATTTGCTTTTTGTATCAGTATTAATGAAGTACAATTGAAATGTCCTAGAAAACTGTTAAAACTGTAACATACGACAACATTGCAATCGATCACATGCTGCTGTTATCCTAAAGGTATTATTAGTCATAGTAGTACTGTGGTTAGTGCAATTCGTTTTTCTGTACATAGTGCTTGCTTCATACTTGTTAGTGTAAATAAAATGGAACAATTTATAGTAACAATGATCAGCTGCATGGTATGTTAATTTTTGGCAAATCTGGACAGAACTCTGGTTATGAGACGTATGTATGGTAAATGCTTTTCGCAAGCAACATTTTGAACACTTGTAACTATTTCACATTTAATTTTGTATTGTGAAAAGAGCTCTAAGAAAACCATTCGCAGAAAGTATGTTTAGATGTATATACAGGGTTAACTATGACTAAATACAAAAATTTTAACCACGTGCTCAGGGAGGCCAAAAAGACATTAAAAAAAATATTCCACAATTTTAGCTCGATATTTAAAAAATGGGCAAAACCCTCAGCGACTGAGATGGCTTAGATCCATAGACAAAGCTTACATCTGTCAACAATGTCAACTACCATGCGGTCGTCTTTTTGCAGCATTTCTAAATGCAGAAACGACAAAAATTAACATTCTTATTAGTAATAATACCTGATAGATAGGTACCTAACAGTTAATCCAGTTAGCTCCAGTATTTTGCATTCGTTTTTCATTATTTCGTTACAAACTGGAAAAACTATATTTTCACTCATTACAACCACTCACTACCGATAAAACTCACTTTCCGTAGATACAATCTTATCCCATAACCTAGAAAAAAAACCGGCAAACTATATTGTAGGCAAATATGTGTACCGACACATATTCCGTTATTTAACAACTATACAACGTTTAAAACTAAAAAAAGGCAAAAGCTGAAGAAGAACACAAAACTACAACGTGAACACAGGAATTGAATAATGACAAGATAGCAAATTTTACCGTTGCTTGTTGGTTGCCTACTCTAACTGTATACGTGCGGTGGATGGGTCGCATAGGTGGCGTTAAGGATTTAACATAATATCGAAATAATTTTTTTTTCGCTTTATAAATAAGCTTTAAATTTTTCTGAAGGACGATCCTTAATTTTTTCTAACTCTTCTTATTTGCACTTAGTCATAGTTAACCCTGTATAATTATTATGTACAAATATCTGATATGGCATATGAACGAGGTTGTTGCATATTTATAACTCTGCTACCGTTGGTCAGAGTCAAAAAATTAAGTCAAATATGTTTTATTTGGAACAATTTATCATACAGCAAAATAAATTCATATTAAATTCATATTCCAGACACCCTGTATTTAAATTTTATATAATATTAACACAGCGAAGCTCAGCATTGTACATTTATTTTTAATATTGGAAGCAAGCAATTATGTTTTCAATTATAATGTAATTTATTGACCTGACATTGATATCGCACGAAATTTATAAATCGTTAAAAATTGAAGTGCAGTTAAACTCATCGTTAAGAAATATATTTTTATTCATAACTTCTACAAAATGTTGTGTTATTGCAGAGGGTAAGAATTTGCCTTTAAAAAATAAACTGTAAACTACATACTATAACTAGCATAGTACCATTAAAGTTTTACCAGTAGAACTTAGCTACACATATGTTTCTGTATGAAAAAGTGATTTTATTGTTGGAAAAATTTCATATTAATACGAAGTACAGGTTGTTTCAATTAAAACTTCTTTCATATTTTTAGGTATTAATAATATTGTGTGAAACTAACTACTCAGTGGACAAAAGCCCCAACCTGCGTTGAATTACACCCACAATATCTATCCATATATTCCTTATTATTAGCTTTTTTAACATTTTTTTACTGTTTAGAAAGGTATTTTAAGCTAATATAAATCAAATATTCTACAATTCCTATCAATGAAGTCATATGTATGTTCTTTGATACCAAACATCTGGGTATGCTAATGAACAATTCCACAGACAAAGCTCTAATCAATAATTATCTAGAGAAAATAATTTAATTTACTGACCTGCTAAGATAAGAAGTTTTATTTTTATACTGTTTTAGAAAGGTATTTTAAGCTAATATAAATCAAATCTCCTACAATTCCTATCAATGAAGTCATATGTATGTTCTCTGATACCAAACATCTAGGTATGCTAATGAACAATTCCACAGACAAAGCTCTAATCAATAATTATCTAGAGAAAATAATTTAATTTACTGACCTGCTAATGAAACACTATAAATATTTAACTTCACTTTTTGGCAGTGGGAACACGACAAATTCAACCACAATAGATGAGATCTGACCTATTTCTGCATTTTTAGGATTGCTTCTTCAGGTGGTCTCCTTTAAGTTGAATAAAATATCTAACTATAAAAATTATTATAAAAATTAAAATTATTTGAAGTTAAATATCGACAATGACAAAAAGTGGCATCCTGTCAATGAATTAAATATGATTGGTATCAGAGAACATACATATGACTTCATTGATAGGAATTGTAGGAGATTTGATTTATATTAGCTTAAAATACCTTTCTAAAACAGTAAAAAAATGTTACAAAAGCTAATAATAAGGAATATATGCATAGATATTGTGGGTGTAATTCCACGCAGGTTGTGGCTTTTGTCCACTGAGTAGTTAGTTTCACACAATATTATTAATACCTAAAAATATATAAAAACTTTTACATGAAAGGTGAACATTTTTCAAGTAAATATTGTCATATTTAATTCATTGACAGGATGTCACTTTTTGTTATTGTCGATATTTAACTTCAAATAATTTAAATTTTTATAATAATTTTTATAGTTAGATATTTGATTCAACTTAAAGGAGACCACCTGAAGAAGCAATCCTAAAAATGCAGAAATAGGTCAGATCTCATCTATTGCGATTGAATTTGTCGTGTTCCCACTGCCAAAAAGTGAAGTTAGATATTTATAGAGTGTTTCATTAGCAGGTCAGTAAATTAAATCATTTTCTTTAGAGAATTATTGATTAGAGCTTTGTCTGTGGAATTGTTCATTAGCATACCTAGATGTTTGGTATGAGAGAACATACATATGACTTCATTGATAGGAATTGTAGGAGATTTGATTTATATTAGCTTAAAATACCTTTCTAAAACAGTATAAAAATAAAACTTCTTACCTGAAAAACATCGGAATTAAAAAAAAAACCTAAGACACGACGATTTTCTTTTCAAGAGGGATACATAATGGAGTAAGTTTTAATGTCTTGGAAGCTACCCCTTAGACAGGGGCGTAAAATACCCTTTAACTTTAAATGGCACCCTATGTTGAGTTGAGATGATCGTGATCCTGACAAAAACACTTAGCATCGGTACGTCCTGCATTTAGTCCATAATTTTCGGAAACTGGATCGGTTACAAATAGAAAGCATCAACGTGAACAGGTCGTACGTAATGAGGGTTATCAGGTAGCTGTCCTGGGTCACATCGTAGTGGAACCAAATTTGAGTCTCAGGAAATTTACAAGTACTTGAGGAATTTCTGTACCTAGTTGCCGCCGAATCTTAAAAAATCATAAGCTTCACCCATACAAAATGAGTTTGGTACAAGAAATTAATGAAGGTGATCCTGATGGCCGCTTGTAGTTCTGTGAAGAAATGAGTGATCATACTCGAAGTAATCCAAATTTTTTGTAGTCAAACTGTTTTTCCGACGAATGTACATTCTAACTGGATGGTCGAGTCAACTGCCATAATTCTAGCTACTGAAGTGATGAAAATCCACACATCTTTCATGAAGCTCATATGCAGCATCCGAGGAAATTGAATGTTTGGACTTGCATACTGAAATACCACATCATAGCGTCGGGAAATCTGGATGGAAACATGTATCTGAATCTACAGGAAACGTATATCTACCCCATGATTGTGGATGTATTGGAAAATCATAACGCTTTGCCAGCAGGGGATGTGTGGTTTCAGCAGGATGGTGTTCCACCACATTATGCCGTAGCAGTACGCCATTTTCTTAGTCAGAATTACTGAATAGAACACAGAGGTTCAATTGAGTGGCTTCCCAGATCGCCAGATCTTATGCCCTTAGACTTTTTTCTATGGGGACACTTAAAGTCGAAAATTTATGCAACACGACCGAACATACTTGAGGAGCTTCGTCGGAGAATTGTTGAAGAATGTTCGTTCGGCAGTGGAACAAAGATTTGATTATTGTATCGGAAATCAAATTGAGCATTTAATAAAATAACATTCTTTCATTCATTGATAATAAGAATAATAATAACGTTAAATTACAGTACATAACTGGATACTTACACAACCATAGTTAACAATTAACAAAATATTCAAATAAACAAAATACACAGAAGCCAGCTATCACTGCTTGTAAGTGTTTATACATTTACATATAAATACATTTTAAAATACAAAATCACAATAAACATGCATTTAAAATTATAAAAGTACAGGATAAGTATTTCATATGTAGGTAACTTCCTTATAAAATTTAAAGTATATAATATTCGAGTCTATCTTTGATTTATTACATTGTCTATAACTTGTCTAGGTATTTGAAGGATCCCTATTTTAATCTGATTTTTAAAGTTTACAAATTTCGTAATATTTTGAACGTTAGTCGGCAATAAATGATACGATTTGGGAGCGATATAATTTGGCCATATGATATTTTGGTGATGATTTTATTGTCATATGTAAAAAAATCGTATGCCGTCGTAAGCAGAATTGAAAAAGCTTTAAAATGAGGTGTGCCATTTAAAGATAAAGGGTATTTTGGATCCCTGCCTAAGGGGTAGTTTCCAAGATTCCATCATGTGAGGTTTTTTTTAATTCCAATATTTTCCAGGTGGGAAGTTTTAATTGAAACACCCTGTATATTCTTAGATGATGTTAATACGTTTTCCAATTAAGAAATTTATATTGGTCTGTTTAGTTTTAGATGATGAGTGTACGCATTCATTAAAATGATTCGAAGCACCATTTGAATTAATTAAAAGTTGTTAACATACAGCTGCAGTTAAATATAACTGATTGAATATTTAGTGACTGAGTGCCATGAAGATCGTTGAAAATGTAAGTACGCTATTTTTATCATTTAAAATAATTTTTAAACTAAATATTTAAGAGACCATCACATATGCGGCTATTTGAGATGAGTTTTTACCTTTTATTAAGATACATTGTTATTCGATAGAAGTCCCAAAACCTTTAAAAATGAATCATCTAGCTTGATGATGGTAATGATTAAAGATCTAATCTGCTGAGCATTGGTTACTCTGAGAGACTTCGTTTTGAATTGAATTTACTACTACGTTTCTTAATTTTCTTTGATTTTCAAATTCATTATTTGCTGCTATATTTGTTTTATATTATCAAACGACTCTGCTGGGAAGAAATAATGTGTTTTTGGAAAACACCATTCTGTTGCAGTTTAAATATACTAACAGTTGGATCACTCTCCATTCGCCACCACTTATTCCCTCCATTGCCATTCCACTTTCCCTGCTCCACCAACTGAACAATGACCGCGGATAAGCGGCTATTTTATTCGCGAAATTCACAAACCGCTCGGATGTAAAGGTGAACAACAATTTGTTTACAATTGTCACTAAAGATTATAAAGCTTTTAATCATCAGGGGGATTGTATTTTATGGTGTAATTCTTTGTATTTTTTAGGTGAAAGTGTATTTTAGGAGTTATCAAACTTTAATGTAAGACAAATTCCTAGAGGGCATATACACTGTTCCACAAAAGTTAAAGAAGTTCAAAATCTTGAGTTTCTTTTAAAGGTTGACAATTTTTGTTTAAACATATTTTTGATATGATATCTTAAATGTTTACTCTTTTACACGAGTGGCTTTTTTATTCCTCCTTCAAAAGTATTTTCAGTTTTTGGCAAAGTTTTATTTTTGGAGATTTTATTACAAAACTCAAATTCTTAAAACAATTACAAAAAAAGTTAAATACAGGGTATGCCTTCTTCGCACTTCAGTGACTGCCTGGCAACGCCTTTGCATACTGTCTATCAGGTTGTTGAAGTATTCTTAATCAATTTCTCGCCACAGGAGTGGTAAAAGCCCTCTGAGTTCCTGAAGTGTATGTGGGGGTGGTTGATGCGAATCTAAGACTCCTTGTAGTTGGTCCCATGCGTGCTTAATTGGATTGAGGTCTGGCGAGAGAGGCGGCAGTGGCAAGAGCGAAATACCATGAAATTCCAGGGCATCGACAACAATTCTCGCACGATGAGGTCGCGCATTATTGTCGAGAAATAAAAAAAATGGTCCAATTGCAGAAAGAAACAAAGTGATGACATTATTGATGACTTGTTCGATACAGTAAATAATGTTAAAAAAGCTAATAATAAGGAATATATGGGTGGATATTGCGGGTGTAATTCAACGCTGGTTGGAGCTTTTGTCCACAGAGTAGAGTTTCACACAATATTATTAATACTTAAAAATATATAAAAAACTTTTACATAAAGGGTAAACATTATTCAAGTAGGTATTGTCATATTTAATTCATTGAGAGGCTGTCACTTTTGTCATTGTCGATATTTAATTTCAAATAATTTTAATTTATATAATAATTTTTATAATTAGATATTTGACTCAACTTAAAGGAAGTCACCTGAAGAAGTAATCCTAAAAATGCAGAAATAGGTCAGATCTCATATATTGTGGTTGAATTTTCGTGTTCCCACTGCCAAAAGTGAAGTTAGATATTTGTAGTGTTTTCATTAAAGAAGGTTAGTAAATTTAGATTAATTTCTTTGGATAATTATTGAATAGAGCTTTGTCTGTGGAATTGTTCATTAGCATACCTAGATGTTTGATATCAGAGAACATACATATGACTTCATTCATAGGAATTGTAGGAGATTTGATTTATATTAGCTTAAAATACCTTTCTAATACAGTAAAAAATGTTACAAAAGCTAATAATAAGGAGTATATTGTCGGTGTAATTCAACGCTGGTTGGGGCTTTTGTCCACAGCGTAGTTAGTTTCACACAATATTATTAATACCTAAAAATATATAAAAAACCAAAGCAAAAGTCACTAATGATGAGCAAAAAACCACTCAGATTAGAAACTAAACATTTTATTTGGAAAACAAAAAACGTCAATCTTTAAAATAAATCTCGATATTTGTGAACTTCCTTAACTTTTGTGGATCAGTTTATATCGTGAATTCATTGTATGTTCGTACCTTTCAGAAGTCTACTTTAGTTCTGCTATCCCACAAATATCTATTTTATTAAAAAATGAAGAAAATGTGTATAGTGTGTAATACAGGTTTGGAAACCTCATTAATTCACAACATAACCTTGTTATAATTACCTGGCATAAAATTTCTCTTTTTTTGTTATCGGTTTTCCGATTCTCAGTTTAATTTTCCACTACTTACAGAGTTTCGGGTCTACGGGAAATTTGTGCAGGGAAATATAAGAAGTAGGTACAGTAAGAGGAGGAACAGCACTGAGATTTTGTGTATTGTATACTCTTACGTGTGTTTTGCATTTGTATACAATTTTTATGACTAGATATTGTACTAACTCAATAAAGTTTGCAAAATTATTAAAAAATGCAGAAAATTTCCACTACACCTACAGTTATTACAAATGGTCTTATGCAGATTCCACAATCTTTTTCATTCTAAATAAAATTACTACTACTATTTTATGCAGAAAAAATTATAGGAAAATATTTAAAAAAACATACTTCTTCACACTTCTGTTATGCAAGAAATTTGTTGTTCACCTTTACAGCAGTTTCGAAATTTTTCAACAGATGTCAGTCACTTCGTGATTTTCGCCAATTAGTTGCGGACAATAAATCGTCAAGTATCGAACACATGCAGAGGAAATTTTTTATCTATTTCATTTGGTGGTATATTTTAGAAACATTCGATATAATTACACAGTTCACTACATCGTATATAGGAAACTATTTAACAATTTTTCCTAAGCTAAAAGTAGGCAAATTTTACGGATACAGTTTACAGAGAATTTTTTATTTCAGGAACGTGAAGATAATTTTTATTTGCTTCATCTTTGCTCTAATTCCTTGTATTATCAAAGGGCATTGCAAACTTACCACGATGGAGTTATTCTGCAGAGAAGTAAATTACACAAATTTTATAGAAGCTTTTTACCAGCAATCTTGTAAAATAGATAAAATGCTTCCGTCTCTAAAATTTATTCTGGAGGATTCAAATCTGCACAAAATACAAAATTTTCCTAATTTGCCTTCGGTTACGCGAAATTCCACTATAACTTTTCTAATAATAAAAAATTCTTCAGTGCAAAGTATAGAAAACAAAGCATTCGAAGAACTTGCCGATCTAAAACATCTAGATCTAAGTTACAATAAATTACAAAATATTCTCTTCGTCCAGGACTTGTCACACGTGTTGGAAGCCTTGGTTCTAAACAACAACAACATTACCTACGTAGATGACGTGTTTGGTAGACTCAAATTCCTCTTACATTTAGATCTCAGCTACAATCGAATTTCGATTTTAGACTTTCGCCATGTCTTCAGGGTTCAGCATCTAAATTTTGCTCATAACAGGATCAAAACATTAATTCCGTCGCAAATTTTATTTAAAGTGAATGAGTTAGATGTGAGTCACAATCAAATCAAAGCTTTCAGTGAAATTGAAATAAATTTAACGTTTCACTTATTAGATCTTGGCCACAACGAAATGGAATCACTTGCACTACTCCAGAATGACAAGAAATTTCTAGGTCTTTCTATGACTAACATCAGCCGGCTTAGAGTGAATAAAGTTGTAAAAATAGAGAAGGTGGATCTATCATCGTTGAACAATTTTCTAAGTTTTGATAATGTTAACATCATACCTACACAATACTTATTGCTCAGGAATGGTAGAATAGAAGTTTTAAACAAATCGACGTTAAACATCTTCACTAATTCTGTCAAGTTTTGGCCGCATGAACTTAAAATAGACTTATCAAACTCCTCTGTAAAAGACATATCACCACATTACTTCCAAAGTCTACACACTTTTGCATTGAATCTAAGCAATAACCATATGGCCTTACTGAAGAATAATGTGTTTTACAATTCAACAATAGAGATTCTAGATCTCTCTAATTCGAATATAGAACGAATAGAACATTCAACATTTAAAAATTTATTAGCTGGAGTGATAAATTTAAAAGGAAACAGATTAGAAATCACCAACGACATATTTAATGGAGTAAAAGCCAGGGAATTGGACTTATCGTTTAATAAATTCAAGGTTGTGAAAAACCGTTCATTTGTTAACTGTCTTGGTGTACTTTTCTTAAATTTAGAACATTGCCTTATTGAAAGAATTGAACCAGAAGCTTTCTTGGATTTATATGACCTGCAAAATTTAACACTAGGTTACAACAAGCTTTTCATTTTAGAAACCAACAGTTTCAACAATTTGCCCATACGAAATCTGAACTTAAAAGGGAATAAAATCGATACTATTCGAAAGGAAGCTTTCAATAATCTACCCAACTTGAAGGAATTGAATTTATCTAAAGTTGCCTTGTGTAACGTAGAGTCATACGCTTTTAACAACTTACCTCAAATTGAAATGATTGATTTAAGTTATAATAATATAGCTATAATTCCTCATTATTTGTTCGTCGACGTAGACAATCTAAAGACTATCCGTCTAGAAGGGAACGATATTACCACCTTAAATCCTTTTCCAAATCGGCTGAAATTGCACACTCTTACAATATCGTTCAAAGGAATCTTTAAATCAAGTCAGATACAGAATTCCAATATCAGATATCTTCATGTCAAACAATCCAAAATCGATGTTTTAAAGAGCAATTGCTTTGCAGGCCTCTATAATCTGCTCGAGCTTCACTTCAACAACAGCCAAGTGTATGTGGCCGCTGGCGCTTTGAACAAACTCTTCAATTTAAAATTCTTGGACTCTCAGTCGTTATTTAAATACATGAAAACTATTAAGCAACACACTTTTAAGGATCTGTGGTCTTTAGAGCATCTAGATCTTTCCAACCTTTCATTGCAACACCTAGAGGAAAAAGCATTCGCTGGTATGTCAAGTCTTGAAACTTTACTACTGAATTGCAATAATTTTACTGAATTGCAAGGAAATACATTCTATGGCTTGAATTCCCTGAAGGTTTTAAATTTATCTAGTTCCAACATTGATACTTGCGATGAAAAATCTTTCACTGGGTTGGAATCTCTAAAAGTTCTGCACTTGGATAATAACAACTTAGAAACAATTGACTCTCAATTAATATTTGGAAGCCTGAGCAACTTGTTAGATCTTCATCTGGAGCACAATAATATTTCTTCAGTTCACGTCAAGTCCTTTTCTGGGCTCAAGAAACTGTCGCGACTGTATTTGCAAGACAACAATTTGGAGGATATACCAATAGGAGTTTTTCAATATTTAAAAGCGTTGAAAGTTTTAAATTTAAGCAACAACGCTATACAACTTTTAAAAACCGGTGCCCTTTCGAATTTGAAAAGCCTGGAAGTTCTGGATTTGTCTGATAATCAATTGGTGAACCTGGAATATGTGGATATATTTTTTTCGCTGAAGCAGCTAGAAATTGTTCGGTTTGACGGAAATCATTTGAAACAATTCGATTTTAGAAGATTTCTTATAAACTTGAAGAAAATAAAATACGTAGGCATATCGTCTAATAAGTGGAAGTGCGATACTCTTTCTTATATAATAGAAAGCCTTAACAACAGGAGCATCGATTATAAGCCAGACAAGCTGGTCTTCGATGATGATAATATCGATGGTATAGGTTGTGTGGATATTTGCAAGTTTGTGTACTGCTCTCACGAAAATGTTGAACAGACCTTACATTATTACTAAAATGTCTGATATAATTATTAAATTCGATTGACTAAGTCGAGATGAGAAGGAAGTAACCCTTTTCAATACTATTTAATTGATTATTTTGTCATCTGTGAAAGATAATAAAAATAATATAAATAAACAATTTTTGATACTATAATTATTTTCCAATAATCCTATATCCTTATGCAAAATTAAAAGGCTGTCTTTATTATGTGACAGTTTTATATTACATTACATATTTTGCATATTGCGGTTCCATTAATTTTATTTACTTATAAAAATAATAATAATACTTAGTTGTATTATTTTGGTTGGTTAGTATACAGGGTGTAACAAAAAAACAGGTCATCCCGTTAACTGCAAATTTTTAAAATTGTTCTCTTTTGCTATAATTTCTTCAGCTTTCACATATCATTTTGATTTTTTGTAGACATATCTTATTATTAACCAAACTTCCAAACGTCTCATTGTCAGCGATGCATAAAAACAAACGTACGGATATGGACGATTTTTTATGTCATAATGTAATATTCTGTTTAAAATATTTTATTAGATAATTTTTTGTAAAATTCTTTATTTTCGAGATGAATTCGATTTTGAGCAGGCAAAGTTAGAAATAGTCGCAGCAAAATCAGTAGCTCTTAAAATAACATTTTAAATTTCAAATTCCAAAGGAACAATTTGTAATGTTTTAATTTGTTCTAAAGTGTTCTAACTTATTTTATACAGAGTGTCTCTGAATATAGGGTTAGTCAGATATGTGATTTTCACATAGATAAATGTCAGTATTCAACTATTCAGTAGCCACCACGCTCACCCGATTTTAGTTCAATGAATTTGGGGATTTATGAATGATGATGTTTATTCCAAATCTGTTAAAGATATTCATTAACTGAAAAGGCGTATTACAAATGTGAAATTTAGACAAAAACCACAAGTTTTTTAAAATATCATATTATAAATATAAATAATTTGGAGTAACTTGGAGCAATTAATACATTAAAATGTAAATCAGTAAATTTAAATTACAATCTTAATTTAAACTTTAGTATAAATCTTCTGTTTAATAACTAATCTGTTTCTTAAAACCCTGTTTTTTCTTGATAAACGAATTTATACTGATAAAAAAGTTTTCAACCCAGGTAAACGTCAACATTCATTGAATAACCAAAATCCTTATTTCAAAAAATATTTTATTGTACATTAAAACATTCTTAACAAGTTCTATTTACATGAACAACTTAAAATTAAATTAATTTGTAATACTTAACATACGCAATATTGAGTAAATGGACCAAAAAGTTGACTGGCTTTTTGATTTTGGCAATTTCGCAAAACTATGTCAGCACAATAGTTTCGGAATCAGCTTTCTGAACACTTTTTTGAGAGCACCAGCTCTTGAAAACATTATAAACTTTATCGTACATTGCACGACTCTTCTTAGGTAATAAATCTTTTTCCAAACTTTCAGCGGTTTTTCTCAGTTGAGGGGGAGTACAAATAATTTCTTTTGAATCGCTCCTTGTCTTGGAAACACTTTTTTGATGGCAATCTATCAAAAATACAACTAATTTATAAGTTTGACTTTTTTAGTACCATAGTAACCATAGTCAAAATGCCAACCTGACGTTTTTTTTATCTGTAATCTGGTTATACAGGGATCTTACTTTGTCATCACGTAATTATTTTTCGTTACAAAGACCGTCACTTGCATTTAAAAGATATGGTTGTAAATAAAATAGTATATAAACCTCGCTATGTAATATGTATACTATTTCATCATAAATTTTAACATTTCTACCATTTCTACATAACATAGGCTGCTAAATTTGCAAAACCATAAGAGATAATGTGATTGCAGCAGGTTGGTGAGGATATATGATTTGTACGTAAAGTAACTTCCAGAAACATGGTGGCTCGTTTTTTTTGAGCTCCATTTCTATTACCTTATTCTGTGATTAAAATATGACATTTCATAAAATTCAAATCTCCATAGTCTCCTTCGTAATCTGTGATCTACATTACAAAATACAAATTTTCATCCATAATGTCAATGTCAATATTTCCCAGAATAGTTTTTTCCAGTTTGTTGATGTGTAATAAAAGTCTAGTTCGTAATTATGCCAAATCGCCAAAGCAGCCTGCACCCCGGAAGAAAAAGGATAGCAAATCAGAAGAAGTTGCAGATGACCAGAGCACGACCCGAGAAGGGTTAAACATATTACAGAAGATGTTTAAAAGGGTACAAAGTTATGGAGGACAAGGGAAAAGACAGCGACATGTACAATTAAAGAAGAAGCACATGAGAAGAAAAATAAAAGGAGACAAGAAAAAATAACATATATAATTAGATAGATGTAGATTATATTCAAAATTTTCCTTTAGTTTAAAAAATGTCAAGTCCCAAATAAACCAACATTTTTATAGTCTGTTCCTTCATAGTAATTGTATTAAATATAAATTGTGTCATGTCAATGTCAGTTTTCGTTTGTATCAGCATTAATTTTACCAAGTTTGTGGTATATAATAAAACCTTGATATGCAGTTATTCTAAAATATTAAAACCCCCGCCACATTCAGGGAAAGAAGAAGCTAAAAATTATCAGAATAGAGCCAGATCTGCTCTAAGAAGAATAAAGCAACGTCTGAAGCAGATCCAAACTTATGGATATAATGAAAAACGTAGGTACATGTTATCGAGCCTAAAACACATAAAGAAAATGCTGAATAAGAAAAAATAAATTAATATAACTGAACTAAGTACTTTAGTCAATTTATATCTAAAAAAGATTTGTTAATATTCTGTGCATAAATAAAATAATTATGATTTCTTTCAGACAGAATCCATTACCATTGCTTCTAAGTTTTTTATTCCAACTATTTCTAAAAAAGATGATCTAATTGCATTAAAAAAGTTTAAGAATAAGTTGACTACTAGAGCAAATGGAATTTCTGCCCTTTTGTTAAGAGATTGTGCGCTTATTTTTACTTTATACTGTCTACTATTTTCAACTTATCTCTAGAAACAGTAACATTTCCATACATTTAGAAACATTCATCTGTCCAATTTTGATATATACTTGGTTGAGAATTATAGACCAAAAACTATTCCATACAAATTTATAAATTATTTGAAATTGCTCTATAAAATCCTTTTCTTCAATTCAAAATCACATATATCCGATTGTCAACATGGATTTATTTCAGAACGGTTCACGTCAGCAAATTTGACAAGTATAACGCATTTTATTGCAGATAATCTAGATCGCGGTGGTCAGGTAGATGTAATCTATACAGATTTGTCGAAAGCAAGAAATAAATTTTCTTGTTTTGGTTTAACAACTGACTTTTAATGACTTATTTATCAAAACACATTCTTAATTTTGTTAGTGTGGTTATAATTCTGCTGATTTATTGTGACATCAGGAGTTCCGCAAGGATCGGTTCTTGGACCACTCTTATTTGTTTTATTTATCAACGATGTTAGTAAGGCAATTTAAAACGTTATTATATGCTGATAATCTGAAGTTGTATGCTTATTTTAACTCTCTAGAGGACTGTGGTTTGTTACAACAAGATCTAAAGATAAATAAAGATAGATATAAATTTATGGTGTCACATTAATAAATTGCCACTGAATATAAGTAAATATCGTGTTATGAGCTTTATTAGGATGATCAATGCATTTTCCTTATTTAATAAGAAATGCAGCTGTTGAAGAATTTATATTGTTTATAGATGGAATTGGAATTATTTTTGATTCTAAATTTCGTTTCGTTTTATAGTGTCAAACGCTTATAGGAATCTTGGTTCCAACAAAGTTTACTGAATAAATATAAGTTGCTCTGTCGGCACTTTGATGTTTTGAGATCAAAGCCGTACCGCCGCACGTAAATACTGTCGCAAAAAATGGCCAAGTACAAGGGACTTAAAAAAGTAATTTCTTTCCAATTGGGAAATATTTATATACGAGGGACATTCCAAAAGTGTGATGTAAGGCTGCTTATTGTATAAATAAAATACTTGTAATGTAATAAATATAAATATTATAAAATGATTATAGGCAAATGTATAAAGTTTTGTTAATTAATCTTGGAAGTCGTATATATTCACCTGTAAATTTTAAAATAAAATATATACGTACTCTACTATATAAAAAATAATGTAGCTATGAGAAAAATTTGCAATAAAATGTTTATTTAAAAAAAACAATATACATTATTATAAAACTAAAATAAGAACTAATATACACGAAAGTGTTTGTGATGTTTATAATTTAATAAACTTCTTTTCAGTAAAAAAATACTCAAATGAAAACCCAAGGTATAAGTATGTCCAGGTCATTTTTTAGTACTTAATATTATTTTAATGATTTGGGTTTTTCTATACGGATATTAATTAATTTGAGACAAATTATTTTAATTTATTTAAAGATGTTACTATACATACCATTTTTATTATATACTGTTTGTGCACAGGTATCACTTGGAATCGGTGTACCAATTTGAACTTCAGCATCTTGAAATTTTGGAGCCAAAATAGTTTTGGTAGGTATTATCAGAAACTCTGCTTGTATCAGAAATGCTTGAATGTAAAATTTGCATGACACATTTAAGTACCTAATTATTGCATATTACACTTTTTTTAATAAATACCAGTACAAAGAACTTGGTTCAGACAAAAACAATGTTTGTGTTTCATTTGAAAAATATTTGCTTTCAAATTATAATTTTTTTATAGTATTGATCAGGACAATCTTTCAAATTCATTTTTATAATTTTTATCGGCGTACCGCGTAAAATTTTATATCGTGACCTATTTCTTCATATTAGTTGACTAAATATAAAATACATACCTTGAACAATGGAATAAGGAAAATCCACGTCATGAGGGACATAGAGGGATTTAGAGTACAATATATCTCGGGAATTTTTAGAAAAAAAAAATAAAATAAATACTAACAGATATTCAAGTTTTTTTTGTCTCACACTATATCAATCACACTCAACACGTTACAGTCCTAGCGTCGGCCACCGTGTAGAATCCTGGGTACCGAACGGTCCCCGAGACGGGTGAGGAGAGCGGAATTGGTAGGGCGGGATGTGTTTGAGAGTGAAACAACTTATATATTTATTTTGTAAACTTTTTTCCAATATTAGACATTCTAAAAATCTTTCAACTCTTTCGATTCTGATTAACTCTTTTGCCGAAATGAAACATTATGATAATCATGTTTCAACCTTGAAGGGAGTATAGAGAAAATATCTGAAATATTTACGTTTTAAAACTGATGGTATCTATCCAACTCAAGGTATCCCTCAGTCAGAGCTGTTAAATAGATTTAATTTGAATAGTTAGTTCAGCTCAACATGTAACATATTTTCTCCATTTTATACAATGTGTTTCAGTTACATGAACCTGGAGTCAAATATCGATATTTTTTGTTTAAAACGTTTTATTTTAAGTATTATTGTTGTTTGTCTAGTTTTGTGAACTTTTTACATATTTTTGTGTTTTATGTTGTATTTTGTAAATTGTTTTTTGTTTTCTTCCTGTCCTATAATTGGATGTAAGTCTGTCTGGGCAATTGTACGTCTAAATAAATAAATAATTTCACCTTATATATAATTTATTTCATCATTGACTAGAGCATACTCTTTATCCTTGTGCTTGTGAATGATTTCTCTAATTTCCAACACAAGCAACAATATACCAGTTACAATAATAATGAAAAGAAATATCTTGAAGTAGAAGTAATTTAAAATGACGTATTCCGTCCCGTTTATATTGTAAACCAACTTGTACGGATCGTATTCCGACGAATACACAATAATTATGGTTGTGCTAGCGACTCCATAGAATTCGGTATGGGCTTCTAAAGTGATTGTGTCGTAAAGAACTTCACTTGGATCAACATTTTCTCTGACGTATGCGGAGAAACAAAGGGAGCAGTTAAAGTTACAGTTGAGGCCTACATCGGAAACTGTAAAGTATTTACTCTCATCTGAAAAAAAAAAACAGATAACATTTACAAGGATTTATATATATTTAGGTATTAATAATATTGTGTGAAACTAACTACTCAGTGGACAAAAGCCCCAATCTGCGTTGAATTACACCCACAATATCTACCTATATATTCCTTATTATTAGCTTTTGTAACATTTTTTTTACTGTTTTAGAAAGGTATTTTAAGCTAATATAAATCAAATCTCCTACAATTCCTATCAATGAAGTCATATGTATGTTCTCTGATACCAAACATCTAGGTATGCTAATGAACAATACCACAGACAAAGCTCTATTTAATAAATTATCTAAAAAAATAATCTAATTTACTCACTATAAAAATCTAACTTCACTTTTTTGGCAGTGGGAACACGACAAATTCAACCACAATAGATGAGATCTGACCTATTTCTGCATTTTTAGGATTGCTTCTTCAGGTGGTCTCCTTTAAGTTGAATCAAATATCTGACTATAAAAATTATTATAAAAATTAAAATTATTAGAAGTTAAATATCGACAATGACAAAAAAGTGACATCCTGTCAATGAATTAAATAAGACAATACCTACTTGAAAAATGTTCACCTTTTATGTAAAAGTTTTTATATATATTTAGGTATTAATAATATTGTGTGAAACTAACTACTCAGTGGACAAAAGACCCAACCTGCGTTGAATTACACCCACAATATCTACATATATATTCCTTATTATTAGCTTTTGTAACATTTTTTTTACTGTTTTAGAAAGGTATTTTAATATTAGATTATTTTTTTAGATAATTATTAAATAGAGCTTTGTCTGTGGTATTGTTCATTAGCATACCTAGATGTTTGGTATCAGAGAACATACATATGACTTCATTGATAGGAATTGTAGGAGATTTGATTTATATTAGCTTAAAATACCTTTCTAAAACAGTAAAAAAAATGTTACAAAAGCTAATAATAAGGAATATATAGGTAGATATTGTGGGTGTAATTCAACGCAGGTTGGGGCTTTTGTCCACTGAGTAGTTAGTTTCACACAATATTATTAATACCTAAATATATATAAAAACTTTTACATAAAAGGTGAACATTTTTCAAGTAGGTATTGTCTTATTTAATTCATTGACAGGATGTCACTTTTTTGTCATTGTCGATATTTAACTTCAAACAATTTTAATTTTTATAATAATTTTTATAGTCAGATATTTGATTCAACTTAAAGGAGACCACCTGAAGAAGCAATCCTAAAAATGCAGAAATAGGTCAGATCTCATCTATTGTGGTTGAATTTGTCGTGTTCCCACTGCCAAAAAAGTGAAGTTAGATTTTTATAGAGTGAGTAAATTAGATTATTTTTTTAGATAATTATTAAATAGAGCTTTGTCTGTGGTATTGTTCATTAGCATACCTAGATGTTTGGTATCAGAGAACATACATATGACTTCATTGATAGGAATTGTAGGAGATTTGATTTATATTAGCTTAAAATACCTTTCTAAAACAGTAAAAAAAATTTACAAGGATAATAGAAAGTTCTCGAAAATTTCGAGAACATTCTTAATATACCAATAAAAAAATGGTCGTATATAAAATCTCTTATACAGGCTGGTCCGCAAGGAATGAATCGTATAGTAACTGTATATTGCACACGTCAAGATAATAAAATTTAGTTAAACATTAACTGGTTCGCGATGTACAGGGTATCTGAAACTTGATATTATGGGCTTACTGTGAGGATACAAAAATTTAAATAAAATTTGGGACACGTGGTGTTAAATGGGATGAGGTAAGCTCCATTTTCAATCGAAAGTATTATCTTTGGGATTTGACAGAAACGACTAATGTCGTCATCAATTATATTTTTTCCCGAAACTTATCCAAATTTTATATATGTTACAAACCTCTCTTTTTTCTAATAAACTTTTATTAGAGACATTTTTCTGTATTACTTCCCGTTTAAAAGCTATAACCCATTTTTGCCCAGTGTTCTAAAATCGGAACATTCTGCAATTTGCTGTCCATTTTGGCAAGCGTCAGAAATGTTTTCAGAACGAATAGTATTATGCCTTGACGACTGAAAATGACAGCGCCAGTTGCTTAAAAGTCATTTAGTTGTGTGCAGTGCTTTCGTAAACAACGTGTCAAGAAGGTGAGTCACTATTTATTTTGAAATATCAATTTTTCTCGAGTTAAATATAAAATAATGCAAATATATAAACCTTTTTAACTAGTAAAAAGTTTAACTTCAATGAAATTGGGTAGATTTTAGTTCTATACGATAGTAAACATAGATGTTGGAACACCGCGCCTGTTACGGGCAATTATTAAAAATTTTGTTTTAGATCTTTAACAACTCAGCAACTAATGGAAATGGTTGAAGATGAGACTTTTTGGGACAGGGCTGATATTTATATTACCCCTCCCAGTGATGATGAAAACATAAGTGGTGAAGATAGCGGAGACGAGTATGCAAAAGTAAACATTGATCACCTCAGTGCACCGCAACTACGTGCTCAAGCCTCGGCTACCGTTCATGGCCCTAATGGAAAGGGGCATTAGAGTGATAGTGAATCAGAAGAGGATAATATACCGCTGTCGGAATTACAAAAAATTGAAGAAAAAACGTAATTGGGCAGTCTGTTGAGATTATCCCTCCAAACATTGACTTTCCAAATTTTGGTAAACATATTTTGTGCTCAGATCCCGTTGAATACTTTGAACTTTTTTTTGATGATGAAGTTTGCACATTTCTTATGAGAATGTTCGTAAATTATGCAAGGTCTAAGGGTGATTTTTCGTTTGATCTTTCAGTCGAAGAGTTAAAATGTTTTTTTGCCATTCTTTTATTATCGGGATACATCGACGTGCCAAGGTGGCGAATGTTATGGGAATGTGACACCGAATCATATAATCATTTTGTAGTAAATGCTATGCGACGAAACCGATTTGAACTTATAAAAAGATATGTTCATTGTGCTGGCAATACGAATTTACCAAAAAATGATAAGTTTGCGAAGCTTCGACCCCTATTTGATTTGCTAAACAAACGTTATTTAGAATCTGCCTCTCTTCAGCAACACCTCAGTATAGATGAAAGTATGGTGCCATACTTTGGAAGACATTCTGCTAAGCAGTTTATTAGGGGTAAGCCAATAAGGTATGGCTATAAAATGTGATGTTTGTGTGAGCCCCTAGGATACCTCATGCAATGTGAGCCATACCAAGGAAAACAGGATGGACGTAAAAACATGGACCTTGGTGTTGGGGGATCTATTGTTATGTTTTTGACTTCAAAGCTACCAAAAAACGTTTATTTTAAAATTTACGCCGACCGTTACTTTTCATCTTTGAAATTAGTGAATGCCCCTCAGGAAATTGGATATGGATACACGGGAACGATAATAGTTAACCGGATTGAGAAATGCCCAATTATCCCAGCGAAAGTTCTGAAAAAAAGGTACTTGCGATTTTTGCACTGATACTGAATCAAAGATTACTATAACAACTTGGAGATAGAGCCGTTGTAACAGTAAGTTCGTGCGATACCGTTACACCTATCCAAAAAGTGAGCAGGTGGATACCCAAAGAAAAGAAGAAATTTCCAAATATAATATTTTATGGGTGGTGTGGACCGCATGGATGAAAATATCGACCGCTATAGAATTTCAATTAGGTCCAAAAAATGGTGGCGGGCAAATTTTGCGTTTGCCATAGACACGAGCGTTCACAATGCCTGGCAAGTCTATCGAAGAAATGCTGAAAACGGAGGGATGGACTACTTAGCTTTCCGTAGGTACATCGTTGAGGTTTATTTGAAAAAATATGCTACCCCTATTGTTGGAGGAGGTCAACCAAAATCATCAAAGGAAATATGCAGTCGAGTTTTAGACAACATACGTTATGACCTTTGTGATCACTGGATTGTAGTTGCAGAAAAGCAAAACAGATGTGCGCTTTTCAAGAAGAACGCAACAAAGAAATGTGAAAAATGTAATGTCAAATACCACCTAAAAATCATATTAGCGGTGGAACGATCAAGTAGTCGTTGGAAAATAATTGAATTGCATGTTCGTTGTTTAAACTGGATAAATAAAAGAATTAAGTTCGATAATTCTTTAATACAGTTAACACAAAAGCTGATGATAACAATAATTAAACTTTAAAAATGAGGCAAACGCCCTCATACTACATATGTATTACAATCTATTCTCTATTATATGACTTCCTCTCATTTCAAGAAACATATCCAACCTTCGCCCGACTTCCTTGTGGGCTGCGTTTATTAACATTTTGCCGTTTAAGGGAGCCGTATTCTTGAAATAGTGTTTTCTACAAATACAAGTAATTTTAGACATTAAAGAACTGAATAATATAGAGTTTAGCAAATAGCAACAATGTTATCTCATGCCACCGGCGAATATTCAAAGGTACCGAAGTAAAATCAATGTATAACGTCAGAAAGCGATCTATCCAACAATTTTTTTGGTACTGAAATCTTTCAAAATTAGTATTTTTTTAAATTCAGCTATGGATGTAAACATTGTTATAACATAAACTTACATTGTTCTGCATATAAGATTGTTCATTTTAAGTATGTGAAAATAATTGTTAATATGTGGGGTTAGAATAGCGAAATAATGTTTGTCATACAAATGCATTTTAAAAGTTATTATATTATTTGAGGAGAGTTTGAATAGTAAAAGTGGATAAACAAAACATCAGTAATTTTATTTTATATATTACTTTTGCTCTACGTGTTTTATTTTTCAAGATTTCAGTACCTAAAAACACCACAAATTTGATCATTTTACGGCGAGAAATACGGCGACCTTAAAACCTGTAAACCTTATTAAAAAAAACATAAAAAATATCCATAGAGGTGTTAGATCTGGTGACTTTTTGGGCCACTGAATAATTTCATTAATCCCAATCCATTTTTGTGGAAAAGTGTTATCTAATATTGCTGCGCAATCCTGGCCTTGTGGGGTAGAGTTCCGTCGTGCTGAAACCATAGGTTTCTTCTGCAAATGCAGGAAGTTTTTCTTCTTTAGGTAACTCACGCTGTTCAATATAATATGTTCATAACAATAAGGTCCAATTAAATGCTTACCGATGATACCGCACCATACATTTACTCCAAAATGGTCTTGGTTTTGGACTGGATTTACAATGTGGCGATTTTCAATGAACCAGTAGTGTTCGTTGCGCCTGTTTGGCAAACTATTACTGACAAACCGACTTTCATCCATACGAAGAACGTGTCGAAAAAGGTTGTGTTCAACAGTTTCTATTTTTACTACAATTTGAGCTATAAAATTAAATCTGTTTTCAATTTGACGCAAATACTCCCAATTGTGAATTTTGTAGCCATGGTACCCATTGGCCTTTAAAATTCGTTGAACGGTGGATTTATCCAAATTCAATTCACGGCTAGTTTTCGTCTGTAACAGTCTAGTATAGTTTCTTACCCTTCGATCAATTATTTGAAATGCATCTTCATATCGTCGCAAGGTCGCCTCCAATCTGGTAAAGGTTCTATAATCAAGAATGAGGCACTCTGGATACCTTCCTCGATATAACTCTACAGCTCTTCTTGAATTATTTTGTGACTCGTCATAAATTAGCAACATATCAACTTTTTGTGAATGAGAAAACATTTTGCAAGCACAAAGTATGCGTTTGACGTTCGTATTGAGTAATGACAAATATTTTGTAACATCTATGCACTTTAAACAATGAACATTCTCATTTTATTGAGACCTCTTTAGGACAATATTGGTTATAAGATTTAAACGGGAAATAATACAGAAAAAAATCTTTAATAAAAGTTTACTAGAAAAAAGAAAGCTTTGTAACAGGAAAAAAATTTGAGTATTTTTTCGTTTCTGTCAAATCCTAAATATAATAATTTCGATTGAAAATGGAGCCTCATCCTCATCCCATTTAACACCACGTGTCCCAAATTTTATTTAAATTTTTATATCTTCACAGTAGGCCCAAGTAAAGTTTGAGACACCCTGTACATTTTTTTCTTCAACGCATAAAATTAAAAAGTCCCAAACTGGGTTGTATTCATTTTCAATATTTTTATTTATAAGATTCTATGAAAAATTAACGTGCTTACCTGCAACTGCTATTATGTTGAAATTATAGGGATAACAGTTTTGTATAGTTATCGGTCCATCTAGCAGCTCTATTGCGCCATCGACGACTTTTGCTTTGTATACAGACTTTTCAAAGTAAATTGGTGGGCCTAAAATGTCTTCATAATCAACCTGTAAGTAACAATTTCATAATTTTGTGTTTCCTGCCTAATATTGCGAGCCAGTACATATTCAAGTAAGTACACAGATAGTAGTAGTATTAACAATTTTATTTATTAGATTATATTAAAAACAATAGAAATATGTATCCCAAAAAAAATAGTGATATTAATATACTTCCTGTCATTTTGTGAAAATACTTACATTTTCAAATTAATATTGATTAAACAGTAATTATAGTCTTGTAAATATTGTAACAGAATAAAATTTCGGTGAATTTTTTCCATAAAATTGATCTAAAACTCAACAAAGCTAACAAAGCGAAAAATATATAGATACCTATATAAACTACAGGCAATCACTATTAGCTCAAATGTAATAATGGTGGACTTGAGATTGACATATGTCCAATCAGTTTTAACAAAACAAAACAAAAAACTATCTCAATCACCAATAATGGAAAAGCTATCTAATTCAGAGGCGGAGTTTGACCTCTGTTATCAGTTTTAAATAATTTTATTATTATTAAGCAACAAACAATTTCGATATATTATATCTTCGTTCAGTAATATTTTATATTCAAATTGTACTTATAAATAATTGTAGCTTAATAAATAATAATCGTTTCGTTCTAGTATCAACACACGGAAATAAAGCGATGCTAGTACACTTATTGCAATACTAGTTTAGTTTCATTAATTCTCAAGTACAGTAATACTTTATTGAAAGATTGACTAATTATTACATAATAAGAACATATTTTTCTTTTAAAAATAAAAATTACTTGAAATGAAGAAAACTACTTGTTTTGTTTTATTTAGACAATAACAATTACTTGAGGTAACAATTGGTATTCTCAAAGAAAAGTTGTTTTCTTGATTTGAAATTTTACGTGATTTGAAAAAATTATTGTAAATATTTGAAAAAATATCAAATAATTTTGAATAAAGTAGATAATAACATTGCATTAAGAAAAAATAAAACTGAAGTACATTAGTATATTTACTTTAATTTAAATACAGGGTGAGTCTGATTATACTAGCAGCACTCTAGGATTCGATAGAAAATCTTATTTTAAGTTAAGTATTTTATATGAACATACATACTTTTTTAAGTTTTTTCCACACAGTTCCTATAGTTTTTGAGATAATTTGTTAAAATTTTTATCATAAATTACCTATGATAGTCTACAAGTTCTAACATGCTTAAAAGATTTGAAAACGTACATGATGATATTTTTTCGGGGGTCAGGCCCGCTTTTATCGTTCAGAACTTTTTCGTGGTACGCCACTGACTGTTATTTGTAAAAATTGAACTGAACGGAAGTTTTATAAAAAGAAATTATAGAAATTTTCGCAAAAAACAATTTTTTTACAGAAACTCCAACAATCTAAATTGTTAAAGGTTACATATTTACAACAGAACTTTTGCCACTACTTATTTATTTATTTTTTATAACGTTTCAAATAGTTTTAATAACTAAATAAAAAGTTAAGAACAAATAATAAGCCAATGCAACTTTACAAATAACCCTAAATAATTTTAAATTCAAATTAAATTTTCAAAATGTGAACCATTTTGTTGAATACATAATCGACTGACCCCTGAAAAAATATCACCCTGTACGTTTTCAAATCTTTTAAGCATGTCAGAACTTGTAGTCCATCATAGGCAATCTATGATAAATAATTTGAATAAATTATGTCAAAAACTATAGTAGCTGTGTGGGAAAAACTTAAAAAAGTGTGTAACTTTGACACCCTGTATGTCAAAAACAATATCTATAAAATAAATATGTCTAAACACCTGAATCACTTATAGCAAACTACTTAATTCATTAATTAGCAGCACACCAGACATACAAGGTTAACTGTGACTTTGTACAAATATTTTAAGAGGGTATAGGGAAAAATAAGAGTATCAGTTTACGCCGCTTTGAAAGAAAATAGTAGATTATACTATAAGAGAGAGAAATGTGTTATTTTGGCAGAGGTGCAATTTGAAGCTCGAGGGCTACAATGCACCGAGGACAAAATAGCATCTCTCCAGAATGGTATAACTATTTTTTCCACGGTCTCATTAACTTAAAAACACATATTTTGTCATTATGAAGGAAGTAGCACAAGAATTATTGTATTCGGATTTGAGCATTTATTTAGTAGTCGTTGAGTTATAACATGTCATAACTACAAAATAAACAAATAAAAAGAATTGTCAAATTAAGGTGCTAGTTTGGTTTAGTTTAAAGTTTGTTTAGTGCACAATGAATAATTGTGAGTCGGAAGAGATTGTGGAGGCTGCAAATATTGCAATAAGCAATTTGCTGCCTATGAAGTCAAGATCTTTATACGATATAGCCTACAATCGGTTCAGTGGTGCGCCGAGAAAAATGTTCAAGTATACAGCGAGAATGTTGTGTTGGCATACTTCAGTAAAAATGCAAAGAATTACAAGTCTTCCACATTATGGGCGCAATATTCTATGGTTAAGTGATGCTTGATAATTTACGACAACATAGATATAAGAAAATTTCCCAAGCTGATCGCATTTTTGAAAAGAACCGGTGACGGATATCAAGCGAAAAAATCGAAAATATTGACAAAGGCTGAAATCGACCGTTTTCTATCAAGTGCAGATGACAAAGAATTCTTAATGATTAAGGTAAGATTACTTTTGTTGTTAGGTATTTCAATTATTAAGTATTTTGATTTTTTATAGGTTGGATTAATTCTATAGATTGCCGCAGCTTGTCGAACTGATGAACTAGTCAATTTAACTGTAGATGATGTAGGTTCTTCCTTGATTGTAAAAATTCCAAACACTAAGACAAAGATTCCACAAACCTTTCTGGTTACCGATGTGGGAAATATGCTTGAATTGTTTCGAAAATACCTGTCCCTTCGCCCTCCCCACGTCAAGCATAAGCGCCTTTTTTTGTACTACAAAGCAGGAAAATGTAGTTGGCAGCCAGTTGGCAAGAATACCATGGGAAAAATTCCGAGTGTAATAGCTTCGTATTTAAAATTACCTGATGCTGCATGTTATACTGGTCAATGCTTACGAAGATCTTCAGCGACATTACTAGCAGATGCTGGTGTGGATATCACGACAATAAAGCGTCATGCTGGTTGGAAATCAACGATAGTCGCTGAGGGTTATGTCGAGAACTCCATTGAAAATAAGACCAAAATTGCTAATCAGGTTTTTAGTAGGTACCACTACTAGCGCAATCACAAAAACTGTAAATGTAAGCGAAAGTAATATTCCTTCTAATATTAATTTTGAAGTAACATTTAATTTAACTGTCAATAAATAATTTCAATGTTATCTTTTTTTTGCATGAAAAAGTTCTCCATAATGTAAACTCTCTTGGGAGCATTATACTCCCTTGGGAATAATCGGCTACTTCTGTTTTAATTTTGATGTCATAGAAACTGATTTCTAGTCCTGACCGTGGAAAAAAATATTTACAAAATGTGGATTATTATTTAATGATTTAATGAGAAACACGATATGGTAGCACAGAGAGGCACCACCTACCTTGCTAATATTTATTCCCAGGATTGATATTTAGAGAGATTTTAAGAATGTATCATTTTCTGTTTTCTTACTTATTAAAATTAAAACCTGCCTTTGCAAAGATTTTTGTACTTGCTGCTTTTTGTTTAAAGCGAGGTAGCTACTTTGTCCGGTGGTCATGACCAGTCCAATTACTTACGTAGGAAAAAAACACAAAGGATAACAAAAAATACATGCAAATGTACACAAATAAATAAAAACACTGCCACACGTTTACCTCCAAGGCATAATGTTTTGTGTACTCGGAAAACGTCTTTAGTATTACGCTGCCACACGATAATATCACACTCCCATAAATCAGCACCTTCCATTGTCTTGGCATTTGAATACATGTTTGTAAATACACAAAAAATACGCGAAAAATTTAATTTGCGAAAAGCAAGTACTGAAAAATTATGTCAAACTAATCAGAGTACCGTAACCGTATGTAATATGTTTTGACATTTGCAGACGACATCTGTCGGCCACTAATGCCAGGTGCACTTCACGCCTATAAATTTTTAAAATTCTTGTGTTGCTGGGAAATTAAATTCTCTTAACACTAATAACAGCAACAATATTAATAGTAATCGACTATGTTTGCATAAAATAATTAATAATTAATAATATTTTAAACTATAACATCCCAAGATGTTTACAGTGTTCTGTAAAAATGTTTCTTAGACCCTTAGATATAACTAACTTCGCATGTTTCTTGAGGTTTGGAGAGTCTGCAACTAGCAATGCAGTAATCTAAGTTATGTTATTTTAAAACAGTTAAGTGACCAATTTTGAATGTTTTATTAAATAAAGTATTTTATGCCAGATATGTTAGTAGATAATTATTATGAATCTGTAAGGAGTGAAAATGTAGTTTTAGCAGAGTGCAACGAAAGAACGAAGAACGAATACAAAATATTGCAGCTAACTGGATTAACTGTTATCTATCAGGTACTTAGGCACTATTATTACTAATAAAAATATTTATTTTCATCGTTTCTACACTAGAAAACGCTGCAAAAAACGACCGCACGGTAGTTCACATATCGAGCCATCTTTGACGATGATTAGTTATCATAGGCGCCGACTTTCCGTAGGAAAAGAGAGTTTTGCCCCATTTTTAAACACTGAGCTAGAATTCCGAAATAATTTTTTTATTGTCGTTTATACCTCCCTGAGCACGTCGTTAAAAGTTTTGTACTTAGTCATAGTTAACCTTGTATACCGCTTTCGAGTTTATTAGCTATTTTCTGTATGCAATAGGCAACCGACGACTTATCTGACAGAAGCGAACCTGAAAAGACTTGATGTACCATATAAACCTATTACTTAAGGAAGAATAACCTGTTCTGTATTTAATAATATTTTAAAATATTAATATTTATATCAGATATGCCTTGTAACTGAATTAATTATATAATATACTTAAATACGGATTAGATTTTTTCCATTCAGTTTGTGTTTATACATGTTTTAAGTAATTGGATGGAAGAAATGGAAATGTATTGGATTGGACAAACAAAAACCTTTCATATTTATCAGCAGTCAGTTAATAATTATATATCTTTTATAAAAACAGTAACGATTAAGTTCATTAAAAAAGAGATATGGTGCGAAGGTGGGCATTTTTTCATTACTTTTATGGTATTACAAGAATTATTAATAGAAAAATGCATTTTATTTTAATACTACTTTGCTCTGTATTTTAACAAAACTATCAGTGAAAATGTTTCTTTATCTTTTACCTCATTTAAGTAACCATATTACTTTTATTATTAATAAATGTTTAGCTACAGGTGTGATACCGAATGCTTGGAAAAATGCAAATGTGATACCCGTTCCTAAAATTTCTAATCCCACTCTTATTAGTCATTTTAGACCTATAAGTATATTATCAGTCATGTCTAAAATATTAGAGAAAATTGTTAATGATCAGTTTAATAAATATTTAATGAATAATAAAATTGTTTCTCCTACTCAGTCAGGTTTTCGTAAATCTCACTGCATTACTATGTGTAACGGATGATATCATTGGTGCTTGCGATAGTGGTAGAGATACTTGTTAATTTTTACTGGATTATAGCAAAGCATTTGATATTTTGAATCATGCTATTCTTGTAACTAAACTTAGATACTTTGGTGTTAGTGATTTATCCATAAATTGTTTTAAAAATTATTTAAGTAATAGACATCAAAGAGTTTTTTTAGAAAACAAGTTTTCTGAATATATTTGTTTAAATAAAGGAGTACCTCAAGGTAGTATTTTAGGTCCCTTGCTGTTCTCCATATATACTTCAGATTTGTCTAGTCATCTAAAATATTGTCGATCACATCAGTATGCTGATGATACTCAAATTTATTATTGTTTTAGTTATTGTGACCTTGATAAGGCTGTTGAACATATTAATTCAGATCTTGCTGCCATCAGTAAATATTCTAATGCTCATGAATTAATTATTAATGAAAGTAAGACAAAAATTTTAGTGTTTGGTAATCATCGAAATATTATTCTCTCAAATCAATCCTTTACTATTGAATTAAATAATATAATCTTAGATCCAGTAACTACTTGTAATAATCTTGGTTTAGATTGGATGCAGATCTTAGATTCAGTTCTCATGTATCTAATTTAGTTAAAATGTCTTTTGGCAAATTAAAACTTTTTTATATGTATAAGGATATTATATTTACTGATGTTAAGTTGCGAATATGTGATTCAATCATTCTCTCTCGAGTAACATATTGTGATGTCGTGTACTGGTCCGCGTTATTAGAAAAAGACAAATATTCTTTACAAAAAATTCAAAATGTTTGCCTTAGGTTTTGTTATAATATTAGAAAGTATGATCATATTTCTGCAGTTTTCTGTGACTCTCGTTGGTTTAATTTACATGAACGTTTTGTAATTCATCTGACATGTCTTGTATATAAGGTCTTAACTATTAAACAGTAGCCAGTATTTATATGAAAAGTTGATAAAAAATAATTTAAATATATCCAAACATAAGCTAACTTTATTCCATCGTGGCTTTACCTACAACTCTGCAAATGTATTTAATTTGATACCACTAAATATTAAATCATCTTCTAGTATCGTGGTATTCAGAAAAAGGATCAAAGATTTTCTTGTGTCTAGCCGAGGTCATATATAGTAATAATAATAATAATAATAATAATTTATTTAATTTAATTGTAATACAAATACAAAATACAAAAAGAAATCACTCAATTGTAATACAAATTCAAAAATTAATCAATTAATTAAATTTAGTTTGTTTTTTTTTTAAATAAACCAAGAGACCCCACAAAAGTCACCTTGTGTGTGGGGGACATAACACGTACACACAATTTCAATAACAACAAATTAACAAGAAAAAATTTCAAATACAATATGTTTTATATACACATAATACACATATACCTACAGGCTCACAAGCAGTTCAAAACATAATATTGAATGGTAAGTATGATTTTTTTCAATTGTTCATTATTTAAACACAAATTATTTGTAAATCTTTCTATCAATAATCTCTCGTATTTTTTCCCTAGATGTTTCCAGAAGTAAAAGCTTTATTTTTTGTTTATACGAAGACATAGAATTTATCAGTTTTATATTAGAGGGAATATGTTTGTATATAAAAGGCATTAAAAACATAAAACATCTTTGACCGATACTTTTGTTTATTTTAGGGATTTTGGGTTGGAAACCAGTTTTAGACCTAGTAGAAATGTCATGATCAAAAAAACATATATATTCCGGATGTTTATATAAATATGTGGATATACTTAAAAAGAATAGTTGCCAATGATCAAAGATTTTAGTCTCCTCAAATAATAAAGCCGTTGGGTAAGTAAATTCTTTCCTAAATGCCGTTCGCAGGAGCCAATTTTGCGTCATCTCCAGTCTCTTTAAATAATTATTCATTACCCCTCCCCAAGCTAGTATGCCATATGAAAGATGCGGTTGAACTAAAGCAGAATATAATATTTTTATTTATTTATTATCTAGTATATCTTTGAAAAATTTGAATTTACTTAAAAGACATCGTAGCTTATTAACAATATGATCAATATGGGAATTCCATTTAAAGTGGGGATCAATGTATATACCTAAGTATTTGATTTTTTTTGCTATATTAATATTTAATGATCTTTCTCCTAGATTAATTTCAAGTTTATTATAATTTGGTAATGTATCTTTGTAACATGTGAAAGGCATAAAACAAGTTTTGGAGTAGTTAATAGTTAATAGTCTGCTGTTCATCCATAACGCAATATTTTTAAAATCTTTTTCAGCTTTTCTCCTTAATTCATTCCAATTATCAGCTGTGTAAAATATAGTGGTATCATCCGCAAAACTAATGATTTCACCTTCTGTATTAATTTCATAAAGGTCATTAATATATATGTTAAATAGAACTGGTCCTAAGACTGTACCCTGAGGCACGCCATAATCTATTTCTGTTGGAACACTTTTTATATTATCAATTATAACCTGTTGTTTTCTATTTGACAAATAGCTAGACATTAGTTTTAATGCAACCCCTCTGAACCCTGTCTTTTCTAATGTTGTTAATAATTTATTATGGCTAACCGTATCAAAAGCTTTCGCCAGATTGATGAATATACATAGAGACGAACTACCGTTGTCCAAGGATTTATATAATAGTTTGCTTAATTTTGCCAATGCATCCTCAGTTGAGAGACCCTCTCTAAAACCAAATTGTTGCTCTGAAAGTATTTTATTTGTCTCTAAAAAATGCACCATTCTTTTCTTTAACACTTTTTCAAATATCTTAGCTACATTACTCAACAAAGATATTGGCCTGTAATTTTCTACTTAGTGTTTTAGTATATTTAATTATTGTATATACTTTATGTTCTGTTACCTATTTCAGGTGAATTTTATCTGTATATTACTAATATTTAAATTATATTTTTGCATTAGGGTGGTTGTACTGAGCAACACTGTTGGATACCGCCACTCATTTTGATATAATTAATTGTGTACTGTTGTTATAATGCAATAAAGACCATATTATTAAATACATCTGGCATAATATTTAACATATAGATACAGAGTATAATTTTATAATTTTACTTTTATAATCTAGGAAAAAATAATAATATATGAAAAGAATCTACTTACTGTCGATGCTAAGGAAATTCCTATGGTTGTCAAAAAAATGTAGAGCAACATTTCAATTAGCACAATTCGACACCGAAAATAGAACAGACATTGTCGATAATAACAGATAAAGATAATCTAATCTTGGATAAGGTGACTATGAGGCTGATAAGATTTCACATGTCTAATTTAGTGACAAATAGATACAAAAAAATTGATGTATTTTGATGATTTAAATCTTTTATTATTCTCTCTGACAAGGTGAATGTAACAATATATACATTTTAGCATATTGGAAAAGTTATTCCAACAATTTGTATGGAATATGAAAAATATAAAATTTAGTAATGCGGTTGATACGTACTTTCAAGGTTAATTGTTCTCACCAAAAAAAGACACGATAAAATTTTCAGTTTAAAAGACTCTTGTTTGGTGGTAAAATATACAGTCCCATTAAATTTAATTGTAAAATGCATAGCCAATGTTTAACCAAATAGTATTACAACATATTTATATCAGGATCAATTTTATTTTATTTTAAGGATACACTGCTCAGACAGACTACATTCAATTATAGGGCAGGGGAAAATACAATAATGTATGCTTACACAACTAAACAAACAAGCAAAAAGTAAACACAACAAGTAATATATTATGTCATAACAAAACAAATACAAGCCAGCATATAGTTAACAATTCCAAATATTTCAATCCAAATCACAACAGATCGTCTTATGTCATTAACAGAACAAGAAAAGATATCTAGATTCAATTCATAGCACATATAGTTGGTACATACAGTATAAATAGGAGAATACTTTAATACATTTGTTCTATGAGTAGCAAACCTAAACAAAGAAGATGGACGAGTATGAACTGACGAAGCACTAAAATTAAAATAGTTAAGAATACTCGGAAAATCAATTTTATTTATCATTAGTTTGTGCAAAAACAATAGAGAAAAGTAAGTACGACGCGGAGCTAGCTCATTCAAATGGAATTTTCTCAATAAGTCCAACTGTGAAGTGGCTTGTGGTGGGTAGACACCATCAACTTTAACACTCATATATTTAACGAATTTTCTTTGTACTTGCTCCATATCAGCATGAGGACTCCAAATAATTGTAGCATACTCTAGTTTTGGTCTGACAAATGCATTAAACAGGGTGGTCAACATAGATGTATTCTTAAAAAATTTAGCATTTCTAAATATAAAACCCAAATTTTTGTAGGCATTCGACAATATATGGTTAATATGTGCCACAAAGTTCAATTTAGAATCGAAGATAACTCCAAGGTCCTTAAATTCACCACACCCGTTTAATGCATTATTGTTAATGGTATAGGCAAAACCTATTGGATTTATTTTCTTTGTGAATGTCATTACTCTACATATTGCAATATTCAGCGGAAATTTGTTCTCTTGGCACCATAAATCTACCTTTGTGAGATCTTCTTGTAAAAGGTAACAATCATCAAGTGAGTTAATCTGTGCAAATATCATTAAATCCTCAGCATACATCAGAGCATTCACATGAGCAGATATACAAACATCATTTTTAAACATAATAAATAACAAAGGTCCCAAAACTGATCCCTGTGGGACACCAGATGTAGCGTATATATCTGTGGATTCATAACCAAAGTAATTAACATTCAGCTACTGCATTTAAAACTAATTCTCACTTACCTGGTTTAATGAAAACATTCTATAAGTATTTAAGTTCACTTTTGAAATTGTGGGAACTCGAAAATTCAACCACAATAGATGAGATGCGCCCTATTTCTGCATTTTTAGGGTTGCTTACTCAGGCGGCTCCCTTCAAGTTGAATCAATATCTAACTATAAAAATTATTATATAAATAAAAGATATATTAAATTAACTATCGACAATGTCAAGCGCATGTTGATCTGTCAAGAAATTATAAATTAAACATGGCATTCACCTACTTTATCCAAAAAATTCTACCCTTGATGTCGTTTTCATGTCTTCAATCGTTTTTGATATACATTTTTTTATTAAGTATTAACAATATTGTGTAAAACTAACTACTCTGGGGACTAAGACCCCGACCAGCGTTGAATTACACCCACAATATACATACATACATACATACATTCTTTATTATTAGCTTTTGTCATTTTTTTACTGTATTGTAAAGGTATTTAAGTCAATGTAAATGAACTTTCTTACTATTCCTATAAATGAAGTCATATGTATGTTCTCTGATACCAAACATCTAGGTATGCTAATGAACAATTCCATAGACAAAGATGTATTCAATAATTATCTAAATTATTTTAAATAATTATAGATGTTCGGTATCAATGAACAACGTAGGAAAATTGATTTATATCAGCTCAAATACATTTACAATACAGTAAAAAAACTATTGTAGTACACATTCGCAATATGTTTTAATAATTATCTACTGCTTAGTGTTGGGAAATAAGGGCCATGATAAATAAATAAATAAATAATAATTTATTTATCCAGACAGATCACACACACGTAACATTGGATAAGTCAATACAATTTAATAGGTATAACATTAACAGTAAAATAAATAACTCAACAACGAAACAAGATACAGGTCATCTTAAGACTATGTTACAAAATAGGTATATCAACTAATAAAATCTGCTACGGTATAAAAACAATTCTCAGTCAAATATCTTTTCAATTTTGATTTGAACAAGTTAAAATTGAGTTCAGTTCTAATACTAACGGGTAAATGATAGTATATTATTTTTTATAAAATATGGTCTACAAGAATTCAACGGATGTATATCAAAAATAAGACGGATAATTCTTTTCTGTGAAATGAGAATTCTACTGATATTAACACTACCTGCATTACCCCATATGATTACATTATATGACAAGTGACAATAGATCAATGAATAATAAATCTCGAGAAGTTGTTTAGTATCAAATGTAGATTTTAATTGCAGGAGAGCGTAATAACCACTATTGTTTTTTTACATATAAACTCAACACTAATTTTCCAGCTCATATCATAATCAATGTAGGTGCCTAAAAACTTCGTAGTGTCAAATAATTGAATTGGTCTGCCATATACTGTGACGTCAAAGGGTGCCCGAATATTACGCAAAGAAAACTGCATGCACATGGTTTTTTCCTCATTTAAAATTAATGCATTTCTATTGCACCAGTTTGCAAATTCAACTGACTTATTTAGACGATATTGAAGGTCCTCAGGTTCGTCAGCAGCGGCACCAAGAGTTACATCATCAGCATATAAAACAGTACAGTCACTACTATTATGCCCAGGAAGATCATTTATGAATATCAAAAAGTACAGAACCCTGAGGAACCCCAAGATCCACATCTTGAATACTGGAATACGTATTATTCACATTTACGCATATTCTTCTATAACGTAAGTGGGATAAAAGCCATGACAAGAATATACTCCGGAAACCAACTGCATGCAACTTTCTTCCCATAAAATTAGGGTCTAAGCAATCAAACGCCATTGATAGATCGAAGTAAAGAGCACCTACATATTTTCCTTTATCGAGATTTTCATAGACATACTCAACAAAAGCATAACTAGCAGTTTCTGTGGATCTATTTGGATAAAACCCGTTTTGACAAATTGAGAGTATTTTATATTTACTAAGATATTTTATTATTTTATCGTATATTATTTTTTCCACTATCTTGCTCAATACCGATGAAACTGTAATGCCTATGTAGTTTTGAAGAACTAAACGATCACATTTTTTAAATACCGGTGTCACACTACCAATTTTTAATGCATCTGGAAGAACTCCTAAATTAATCGACAAATTTATCAAATATGATAAAGGGGCAGCAATAAAATATCCTATACTTTTTATGATTTTTGTCGAAATGCAATCAATACCCATAGAATTTCCATTTTTTAAGTTATTTCGATCGAATATCGATAAAGATAAGATTTCGAATGACGCTAGAACAGTTCTAAACAATCTTCTACTTGCATTTTCAACTTGTCGCTTGGTATCTATATAGTTTTCGCTGATGAACTCAGCTATTCTGAATTGTGCTGAAACTGTTATTAGCACCCAAAACAAGACGTGCCACACATCGATTCTTTATTTTCATACCACCGATGATTCCCTGCCTTTTCATCTGGTCGGTTTTGGCAGACAATGTTTGGACGACTATTCAACGGGCTATGCATGGAGGCTCGCGTTGCTGTTTTTCATCTGAGAGAATGATCCTACTTATATTATTCTGTAAACTTTGGCAAAATAGTTTACCTTTATCTATTATTCAATGTATGACTCACATTTAAGCTTTCAAAGACTTCAAATGTTTTTGTTTGTTTGGTGAAGGAAAGTGCCGCAAGTCCATCCTGTATTTAGCAGTATATGTATGTATTTGATAAATATACATGTATTGATGCAATAACGCAAATGGAGAGCAATTTTTCATTAGTTTTAATATCGAAATGGTACACACATTACCTTATTTTTTCCAGGAAAAACAAGGTGTACTTTGGAACTAATTGTGTATTTGCTTTAATAATCCCATAATAGAGCAAGTAAAGTTTTTCTCTGGGAAGAGGAATGAAACTGATAGAACTCAACTTCAATTTAATGTTGATGCGATATTTACTTTAGCAGCTGACAAAATGTATGCGTTCTATAGATGTTATATTTCATGAAAAATATATTTTTAATTAGAATAATACATCAAGAATTAATAATATTAATAGGTATATGTATTCCCTTGGTATTTATTCAGAAAATATTATAAACTATTTATTTATATCTACCAATGTTACTACAATTTGTCACTCCAACACAAACATGAAAACATTATGATAATTGAACACAAGTTATTAATAATAGGTACTTTCCACAAGTCTACACAGTCATGAATAAGTTTCTACGAATGCCAAGCTTGGCATTGACACGTTATTTAAAAGGGAACAATATCATGCCTCAACGCAACAAGACTTACCCTTGCTTGTGTGAAATATGCAAAAACGTCATATTTGTGGCCCGCGTTGCAGGAATTCTGCCTATAAGATCCGTGCTAGAAAAAGATATAAGGAAGTGTTCTTTTGTAACTTCGAACTACATGATTGCTTATTCTGCTGTACTTCAAACTTTTTATTTCATTTATTTTTGCTTCGTCTACTCCATGCGATTGTTGTGCTCAGAAGATAAATCCTACAAAAACAGTGACTGGTAAGTATAAAGGTCCATTTACACACATCAGTGACGTATCAGTTTAGTGTCAGTTCAGTATCAGTGTTATTTGTGGTCGATCACTGATGCCAGTTTACACATGTCCGTCCGTAGTCCGTTTAAAGGAGTTAGTAGACGATCAAATAAAGTGATCTGAATATATTTATCATGCAGTTGATCAAGATTTCGTACCAACTCGTTAAGCTTTTTATCCATTCTAAGCAATAAAAAAGTCTGATGAATTCGTTAGCAGAATTACAAAAATATCGTCGTCGGCGTATTTAAAAATCTACTGAACGGACCCTGAAGCAGCACTGATACGGCACTGTAACGAATGTGTATGAACACGCCAATTTAAAATCTAAGCAACGATTTTTTATTTTTAACTGATACTGATACGGAACTGACACGGCACTGATGTGTGTCAATAAAGGTCCATTTACACACATCAGTGACGTATCAGTTCAGTATCAGTGTTATTTGTGGTCGATCACTGATGCCAGTTTACACATATCCGTCCGTAGTCCGTTTAAAAGAGTTCGTAGACGATCAAAGTGGTCTGAATATATTTATCATGCAGCTGATCGAGATTTCGTTCCAATTCGATAAGCTTTTTATCCATTCTAAGCAATAAAAAAGTTTGATCAGTTCGTCAGCAGAATTACAAAAATATCGTCGTCGGCGTATTTAAAAATCCACTGAATGGACCCTGAAGCAACTGACAGCACTGATACGGCACTGTAACTGTATAAACACGCCAATTTAAAATCTAAGCAACGATTTTTTATTTTTCACTGATACTGATACGGAACTGACACGGCACTGATGTGTGCCAATAAACCTTAAGTTAGAAAAGACAGAAGGTATTTTTTTTAGAAAAATGAAATACAGTTAATCCTTTATATAGCGACCACCAAATTTTATTGTGAAAATGGCCGTTGTATGGAGGTGGTCGTTATAGAGTCAAAAATAAAATAAAAATTGTTGGTTATTTTTCTGTTCTTTTTGTTAAATTAAGTTTTCCACATTGAAGAAACTGCTACATATACAATATCTAGAAAATAGGTGTGCTCATACCTAGGTACATAAAAGATCAACAAATAAAAACTATAATTAGGTATTTTAAACATTATTTGCCATATTAAATAATTACTAATAATCAATTCAATTTTTACAAAACCTGAAATTCACATACTGTTTACTGTTTGTATTTGGACAATTTTTACAGATAGGTCACTTTTATCATAGCACATCTCACACACTTCACTCATACCTATAATGTTTGATGTTCCAGATTCTTCTACATCAGTTTCATTATTTATATCAAATTATTTATCATCAATTAATTCATTGATTACTTCTTGAAAGCCAAAATTAAGATTGCGGATCAAAACATCGGTATCAATATAAGCATAATTTTCATGTAATTCAGGAAAACACTGTGCCAGTGAAGTTTCATCTTCCTCATCAAAACCGTCGTCTTGCTGGACGTTTTCCAAGAATCCTGCCTTTGCAAAACTTTCAAATGAACTTGCGGTGTTTGTGAATGTTAGAAGCCTTTTGATTAGATATTTTCTGTAAGCCATTTAAAGTTATGAATTTGTTTGGGGGGGGAGGGGGAAGTGTGTTATTCTTGGTTTTGCAGAATCAATTGTGGTAAATTCTTCAGTTTTGAGAAAATTTCTCCTCTATTTTGTTACTTTTCACTTTCCACAATAATATCGATTACAGTTGCACATAAGGTACCTCAAAATATATAAAACTACAGCCTCTTTATCTCTTAGGGTTTTGAATACTAATGAACTTTTATTACAGGGTAACAAAATTTTAGGTACATATTTGTCAAGAAAAGTTATGGCCGGTAATGAGAGGTACAATGGAGAAGTTGCGGTTATATTTGTTTGAAATGTATTACGGGGTTATTCTTTGAAGCTATTTATTTGTGGCATAATTTTAGCTTTTATTTAGTTTGATTAGGTTTTTGCCACACTTCTGAAAAAATAAAGATTAATTAAATAAGCCCTTGCGCCAAACGGTTCAATCAAGGGCTATTTTTGAAACTAAGTTTGCCTATCCAAAAATTTCACACTCAAAAAAGCAGATAAGTAAAAAATAACAAAAATCACATTACTATCGCGCACTTCCGTGTTTTTGACGTTTCGAAAAACTCGTTCTCAAAATAGTATCTAAATGTATTAAAAGTATGCCAAGTTTGACAGTTTAAAATTTGTTTATCTACTTCCATATAGATGTTAAATGATTTTTATTTTATTGTTACTTACATTTTCTTGATACAACTGTAGCCAACAATGATCAATGTTTATTGAACAGTTTGACACATACTTATCTCCGTTCAACAAAATAATCGCGGTCTCTTTTAATTTTCTTTTTGTTGCATTATCTTCCTTCTCTAAAATTATTGCCGAACCCCATTGAATCAAATGACCGTTTTCCAAGCATGTTCGCAAATTTTTTATTTTCCAAATTCCCGTCTTTTTATATAATTTTTATGTTCCTCAACCGTAACATTCATAGGCCGAGACGTTTCTCCAGCATAATGTTTATTGCATTGGCAAGGTATGCTGTAGATGCAATTTTTTGAATTTTGTATATCATTTTTTGGACGTGTTTTAGACAAAAATGATCGTAAAGTATTGGTTGTCTGAAAAACTGTTCGAATATTAAATTTATTACCGATTCTTTTTAATCTTTCTGATAATATAGGATATAGGAATGTATGGAATTTTTATTGTATGATTAGTTTCTCTTATTTGTCTTAAAGTTTTCGTTTTATCTGTAATATTTTTTAATGTTCTATCAACAAAATTTGGATGGTATTCATTATTTATTAAAACATTTTCAATAAATTTTAATTCGTTTTTAAAAATTTCATTGCGATTATTTTGTTGATTGTTTTGAACGGAGATAAGTGTGTGTAAACTGTTCAATAAACATTGATCATTGTTGGCTACAGTTTTATCAAGAAGTAGTAAGTAACAATAAAATAAAAATCATTTAACATCTATATGGAATAAAGAATAAAGAATGTATTATTTTAATTGAAATAGCATTTTTGTTATATGCAGTTTGGTGGAAAAATAAGCCTAAAAGCGGTATTTAAAAGTTTAGTCTGGCCACGCCCCCACAAAACGGTCACCACCACAGAGTAGATCCGTGACGTCAGACGCCGTCCGCACATTTAAACCTAAATAGAGCAGTGTGCTTCAGTTCACATATGTATACGATTTCGATGCTTTTAGACAACGCAGTACATACGTATAGAAGATTAATTTGTCATATTATTATGTAATGTATTTGCTGTTATCATTTACGTGATGTAGAATGTTATTTGAGGCATTTATATAATTTTGCTAACTGATTTCACTGTATTAAATTGTCTGTTTTATTCTGAAAATATAATAGACAAAAATAATATATAAGGAATTTAGTTATTTATGCAACAAGTACAAAAAATAAGCGTTTATTGCACGCGACTTGAATTTGTCCAACGAGACCGTCAGGCCGAGTAAGACAACACGTCGAATGCAATAAGCACCTTTTGTACGAGTTACATACAATATTTTTTGTACGTTCATGCAAAAACCGAAAAATGTTTTATTTAGAGGACACTAAGTTTAGGAAAATATGACGTCGAATTGAACGTTTATGTTTGTCATGATGACAAAACGCTGTAGTAGAATGCGAGATGAATGCAATAAACATTTTATTGCAATAAAGAACCACTTTTTCCACTAAATATAGTTCAATAAAGTTTTGTGTTTTGCATGAACGTAGAAAATGGCTATTTATGATATACGTGTTAAAAGTAAGATTTTATTTTGTGAGTGAAGATGATTAAAAAACGAGCGTAGCGAGTTTTTTAACTTCACGAACAAAATAAAATCACTTTTAACACGTGTATCATACAATATTTTTTCTACAAAACAATCGGAAGAACTTTAAACTCAATAAAAATAAGAAATCAAAAAATACCACACAGATCGCAATGTTTATGAACTAAAATTTTCGTAGCAACCAGTGCTTTTGATTTACTTTTAACACGCGTGTTAAAAGTAACCTACTTTTAACACGCGTTTCAAAAAATAACATTTTTAACATCAAAAATCACAATTAGAAAGCCCACTTTTAACAGTTTTGTAGAAAAAATTGTTTAAGAAGAAATTAAATCAGTAGTAAATAACAATAAAATGTAAATGACCTAAAAAAAATAAATGTTATATATCATTATTTATTACCTTTACATATTATGTTTCAAATTAAAACAAGTAGTTTAATGTGAACTTAGATGGCATGATTTATAAATATCTCAAGTGAAACTATCTATCAAACAATATAATAACAATATCTACCTTAAGATCACTACATCACCACTAATAATTATGGCATTACTTACACCGTATTTACACTATGGCCACCCAATGCCCACATAAACGCAAAAATATAAGAAGCAATAGCCTGTAATCTGCACCTGTATTTACGGAAACAATGATATCGCATTTTCTGCGATTGTTCACATTCTATGACAATTTATTAATGTTAATATTTTAACTATTATATGATTATTACCGCCAGATAAATGTTCTCATTTTTCAACATATTTGAAAGATTATCCTGTAATATATTTCAAACCAATATAACATTCATGCAACTTCCCCATAGTTTGTGACATGACCGCTTTATGGGAGTACAGCTATTAGAGAGGTCATTATAGTCTGTTTGGTAATATTTCGTTTCAGGTAATTATCGGGTAACACTAACGCTAACATGTAATGGGTGTACATTAGTATATTTTACTGGATACATCATAGGGCAGGAGCCAGTGTATTGTGATAGATCAATCCAGTCTTAGAGCTGACGAAGCTTAGAAGCTACGAAGACGTGTTAGTGCAGTAGAGTAAAATTCGACTTGTGTTTAGTGACTATTGTGCCAGTGGATATAATATTATTTGGGTAAAATGTCGAGCTTATCAGATTACGTACCTGCTAAACGCGTGAAAAGATGTGCGCTGTCTCAGAATGAGAAGATTATTATATTAAATGTATTTAATGTATTGAAACACCAAAATCCTACCAAGTGTTGACGACATCGTGGAAAAATGTTCCAAAATGACAGGGATTGGAAAATCGACTATCTATCTACTGTAAATCCCCAAAAATCATCTACAGGGAGGTCAAAAGTCGTTATAGATTTCTTCAAAAATGTCATTTGCAGAAAAGTACACTCATTTTATTTTAAAAAAGAAATACCAACGCTAAACAAAATTTTAAGTGATCTTTCAGAGGAGAACGATTTGCCAAAAATCAGTAGAAGCAAATTATGGGCCGTCTTACGAGAGTTGAATTTTTGCTGGGAAAAGCAGAACAGGAATTCAGTTCTTATCAATAAAGGTGAAACTATTTGTTGGCGAAGATCCTACTTAAGATCAATTAGAAAATTCCGTGACGAAGGGAGGAATATTTATTATCTAGACGAAACTTGGGTCAACGAGGGATATACTGTAACAGAAGTATGGTAAGATAAAAATGTAAAAAGTTTTCGACAAGCATTTCTGGATGGACTTTCAACAGGGTTCAAGGCACCTTCAGATAAAGGGCGAAGATTAATAGTGACACATATAGGTAGTGCCAGTGGTTTTGTAGATGGCGGTTTACTTTTATTTGAATCTAAAAATATAGGTGACTATCACGAAGACATGAATGCAGATGTTTTCGAAGAGTATTTTACACAGATGTTGGATCTTATTCCTCCGGGGTCTGTAATTGTCATGGATAATGCCAGTTACCATTCACGGCAGACCGAGCGGACGCCTACGACTGCTTGGAGGAAAGCCGATATAATTCAATGGTTATCCGGAAAAAACATTTCTTTTGAAACAAATATGGTGAAAAAAAACTTTTGACACTTGTCAATCTTAATAAAAATAAAAAAAAATATGTTATCGATGAAATGGCAACAAATCGCCAAATAACGGTACTACGATTACCACCTTATCACTGTGAACTTAACCCAAACGAATTAGTCTGGGCGCAGGTAAAAGGAGATGTAGCGCGAAATAATACGACGTTTAAATTAAGTGACGTGAAAATTTTGTTAAAAAATTCCTTGGAACGAGTAACTGCAGATAACTGACAAATATGTATACATCATGTACAAAAAGAAGAGGAGAAAATGTGGGAACTCGATAATTTAATTGACGTTACTGTGGAACCTATCGTTATCAATCTAGGAGACGAAGATAATTCATCAGAATATTCAGAGGATGAATTTTAATATACTTACTTTTTTATTTTCTTTATTGTACATTTATACAACATTACATTTACTCATCACAATTTGAATTTTCAAAATACATATATTTTTGTGTGGAATAAAAGTCTATTCATTAAATTTAAATAAATATTTTGATAATAATATTGAATAATTTTATTTGAATTACTAAAAACCCTCTTAACCCGGTTATGACGCTTAAAGTAGCCTCATGTTTTGAAATGCTGTTTTTATATTGTTTACTTATAAGAGAAAGGGATCAAAAAATTGAAGGGGCATAGACAAAGACGGATTGTCAGGGATTAAATTTTAGCTCATCTATACCGATAATACATAATATAAAAATATTGAATATGAGCACCAGTACTACATTTATTTACGATTTGCATACATAATAAGCTTTTATTACTCTCTTTCATTTCTAAACAGACTATAGTACAGGTATTCCCATAATTGGTTTCCGAAATTTGAAAACTGGCCGTTTTCAGAAATGACCGCTTTTAAAAGATGACCGAATATAGAGGTTTTACTGTATTTAGGTAACGAAGTCTTTGTGAATTTAACAAATTTTTAGGTATTTAATGGCAGTAGGATTTCTGATGATCGACTTGGATACCATGGTAGTACTGTTATTAGGAGTAGCACGGAGTAAAAGAATTTGCAGAATTCTAGAAAGGTTATCGAAACTGGACAGCTCCATAATAAGAGATAAATACCTAAAAGCGAATATAAATCGCTTGCTATGGCTTATCTTGCTATACCTTGGCATAAAAATATGTTCTTTCCTTCATAGCACAAATTTTCGGACAACGTTTAAGTCTAACCTGTTCGCAATTAATTGTTCTTCATTAGGTAATTTTCTTTGTGTACAAGTTCTAATTTTATGCTATGTAGAAAATAAATCTTGTAGAATCTACCTTTGCTGTCTTGGTCAGAGGGTTCACTGTATTTTTTCCAACAATAGAAATTGCTATAGTATATATGTTGGTAGTATTGGTGGAAGAAAAATTTGAGTATCTGGCTGACTCCATCACCATCACGATTGAGAATATAGAGGTTACTCAGAAAGAATTGTGTGGTCATATATGTATCATGACATCAATTACAAAAGCAGAAAACCAAATGAAGAAAGAGAACAAATTGAAAAAGGTAAATAATAGTAATAAGACAGAAACCAAAAATATATCCTTACTTATGATCCTTTACAGGATAAAATATAAATATAACTTTTATTTGTAGCCTCTAGATCGTCTAGCTGACATGCACTTAGAGATATTCAGTATAGTGGATGAAATAAATTATTGCACTGGATTTCAGCTTCTAATAGGAAATTGCTCTAGTCTCTACACAATGATCTACTATCTATATCGCTACATAACTTTTGCCATAGACAGAAATGTGACCAGAATCTCGAAAATGTATTATGCCTTATCGTTTTTCTACAGATTAGTAAAAGTCATTGGATATATGGTTTTAGGGCAGCGCCTTTATACGAAAGTAAGTTGATATTGTTGTTATGAAATAGCTGTTATAACTTATTCGAAATTGTCATTTACAGAGTCTGCTCCCTCTTAGGACTATACAAACAGCTCGAATCACAAACTTACCGTCCCATGTTCAACAGCAGGTTAGTAGTTAGGTGTCCCAATATTCAATGTATCTGAACTTTCAAATCGACGCCACTTTACGATTAACAGAATTGGGTATGAATTAATTTTATATTAAATCAGTATTAATGTTGTACAAACCTATTCAAACCCGAAATAATTAAGTAGGTTCAAAAGTAATTTATTTGATAACAGAAACGAAATAACGTTTCAAAATTATAGAAACTTTTATAAGAACTATTCAGCATGTGGAATATTGTGACGTGAACTAATACTTCTGCGTTCAAGGATGGAAGTTATTTTGCTGTGCATTGCAGTGAGTTAAATTTATGACAGATCCAGTGCTGTCAGGTATCGTAGCTTTTAGTTCTGGGTGTTCAATAGGCTGTTGCTGTAATTGTCTTAGTTTACTGCGCACTTTATATTATTGGTAAGTTTCGTAGGCTCTGCTTGAAGATGGTAACAATTTATTTGAGATTGAAATTTTATTTTGTATAGAATTTTCTATATCTGTCTCCGCTACCGTACTAGAACGCCCCCCCCCCCCATGTCGTTCAATGGTGGTAACATCGCTCCCGGCTAACAGCGTGGCGGAAGAACGTCTAAAGCAATGCCTTGTATAAGGTTCCGGATGAGGCAAACTGAGATAAGTTGCTATTTTTTAAGCCACATTCCTTATTTTGTTGTTGCCAACTACTTGGTTACCCCATTTTTCCCTGACACACTTCACAAAAAATCTTGTGGTAACTGCCAGACGTAAAGCGTAGCATTTGAGGTATAACTTCATTTGGTCGGGATTTGAAATCATAAAACATCTCGGAGTATGAGTTTTGGAATCGGAAACTCTTATAATAATAATTGAATCTTTGACTTCTATATCGTCAGCGTACATCTCCACAAACACCAATTATTAAAACGACCTGGAAAGTTGTTCAGAATTAGTTAAATCAATCGATTTATATTAATTTGAATTACCTTTTCTAGCAGAAATCTATTATCAAGTGAATCTTGTAAAAATCTTTCAATTTCCTCTGTCGTTAGAATTATGGACTTTTTTGGATTGTATCCTGGTAACTGATTTGCTTTTCAAATATGGTATTACTTTTGAAAATTTTCTAATACTTACATTTTCTTCGGCATTCAATGTACTTTTTAACATGGAATACACTGATGTATCGACGATATTTTGGGGATTCATTGCGAAACTGCACTTTATGCCGCTTCCTATACTTCTCCTGGTAAATGCTCGTCTTCACTTTCCGAGCAAATTTTTAATTAAAAACTCTTAGGGCTGGCACTTTCAGTTTCATTTAACCATGATTAACGTACTTAAACAGTTGATCAAATTTAACAGAGATCTCTTGAGGACTTTCAGCATTAATTATGATTAATCATGATTCAAATGTGGGCGTGTTAACGGACCTATAGACCTCCGATTAATGCACACATCAAGGTTTCGTAACCTCACATTTTGGTTTCTCTGTCATTCTACGTTTATTTTTAATTGAAATTGTGAATGGATCTCGAAGAGTTAAATGAAATTTTCGATGATAATTATGAAGATATCATAGATTTTGTAATGAATATGAGGACATATACAGTTCAAGAAAGAAAAGATTATTTTGTTGATTTGGATGATAAAGAGTTTTTCCGTAGGTTTCATTTAAAAAAAGGCACTGTGAATAACTTGTTACGTAAATTAGAACCACATTTACATAATGATAATACACAGTAAGTTTTTCAAACTCGCTCATAAATAGTAGAACCTAAAGCAAATCATATTTATTATAGATATCATGAAGTCTCCATTAGAAGTCAACTTTTATTGACGTTGAGTTGAGATTTTACAGCACCGGAAGGTGTTGGAGATTTTATCGGTGTCCACAAGACTACAGCAGGTCGAATAATAAAAATAATTACAAATGCTATTCTATTGTTTTCATTATTCATCTTTAAATAATGCATAAAAGCTGATTCTGTACCCTGTCACCACAACTATTGCACATCCAACATCTAATCAATTATACTTTAAAAAAAAAATCTGGTTTATTTTGCGTTTGAACACCGAACACGTATAAACTAAAAAGAAAACAAGGTTACATAACCTCAAATCAACAATCCAGAGAACTATTTTTCTCTTATTTCTGTGGTAACTATTTTTTAAATATTCATTGCTGCCAACAAAGGTTAACCAAAGATTTGCAAACAAGTTGTTAAAATAGGCATAAAGTACAAAGCAATTCTTAATCATGATTTAACAACACTGTTAATGAATCGTCTGATTAATTTCCGATTGAAAGTACCATTCCTTAGAATATGAATTACAATATATAATTTACACATAACACAAATGTCTTATTTTATTGGAGTTTTAGAAAAAATATTGTTTGTATCTCGCACGAAAAATGCTTTTGCGTTCTCTAATGGATGTTGGATGGATATGTATTTCATTCTTGAACGCAAAAGTACCATTTTTCGCTCTAGATACAAACATAGCTATTGTATTGTAGGGTATTTTTTACATAAGAAACGTAGTAGGCCACTATTGGGCAGTTGTCATTATTTTCACAAATTGTCGTTAGTAGATAAGTTTTGTTGATTTTTTCTATTGTAAGATGAACAATAGATAGTTTTGACAAACAAATCGATGTTATTAGCTCTAGAGATCTGTGAACTGCCATAGAAGTGTAAGCATATATAACAAAATATTTCAATCCGAATTTTTTTTAATTTTTCTTTTCAAAATTTCAGACCTTTCTACTATACATATATTTAGTGTTTCTTAAAACTATTCTACTATAAAAAATGATTTTTAAAACAGTAAAGATGTATAATTATTTCAGTTGCAGACGCTGATGATGCAATGGAATGGCAAAAAAGCCTACTTGTCAGCTTGTGGAATTGTCAATTTTGGTCTTTGGCTTCTGGCTCCCGTAAGTATGATAAAGTTAAATTACATATAAATTGCCTCAACAATTGCTTTCGCCCAACCAAAATCCAATGATAAAAACAACGTAGAGGTAAAAATAGTTTCAAAAAAGGCAAATCTCTTTAAGAGATGTCAATAATGTTTTTAAAATTAATTTCTTAGATAATGTAAATAAATAATTCTGCGGTACTGAAGGAAATTCATATAACCTGTATTTTTAATATGATATTATATTTTTTAGATAGCTGGAAATATTGTTACATATCTACTAGTGGCATTGCAGTTTGACGACATACCAATAGAAGATGCTAATGCAACGTCGGCTATGCAGTCCATTATGTAATGTTGTACCTCACTTTCTATCTTTGCTGCACCAGAGCAATTTGTTATGTAATTTTCAATAAAGGAATGAAAAAAGGAATTTTAATAGCACTGTAATGAAGTGATTTTTCACCGCCCCGTATGAGACATTGAAAGCTGGCCGAACTCCAGCCAGCGTGAGGGAAACGGCGAGAACCGAACGCGCATCGAACCGCGCACCAGAGACTCTACCGCTGTGGAGATGTGACGTAGGATGCGCGCTCGATCCAGCGCGTCCGATTCCCAGTCAACAGCAATATTTTGAAAGTTAGAAAATTCTGTATCTGTCCTGGCCCACACCGAGTAGCTGCGTCGTATCCAGTAGTCCGCAGCAGATCTGCGAAGAACCGTACTAAGTCTAGCTAACAGTCTAGTGCGCAAGCGACACCGTTTCACCAGGAAACGCTTGCTATACACCAGATTTGGAATCTGCCAGACCTGCAGACCTGCCTGCCACCAGACGAAGCAGTCGCATCTCCAGTGTTTGATCTGGCTAGGTGGCCGGCATCGGGTCGCTTGCATGTAACCGTTCAGCTGACTTTGTAGTTGCTTATTCCGCTACCGACCGTATTAGTTTTGTAAACTAGGTGTATTACTTTATTCTGACTTTTATTCCTGGATAAGCCTAACTCCTCCCTCACAACCCTCTGGACATACCTTGTCTTCACTGTAGCTCGGGCGCCAACTTTGTGACGTGCTTACGTCGTGATTACGGTACGACGCGGTGTCACTATGACGCCTGAACTACGGTGGCGGTAACCTCGGGCGCCAGTTTCTGTTTACAGTGCAGAAACACCACTACTCGGGTGGCTACAGTGAAGACACGGTATGTCCAGATGGTCGTGAGGGAGGAGTTAGACTCGCTAGGTCTTAACTTTGTGACACTGGAGTGGCGGAAGATTTGCACAGTTGGCTGCTACTACCTCGCTTCGGATGGCTAGTGCGGAATCTTCTACTCGAAGTTGGGAAGGCCTAATGCTGGTTCGGAAGTGGCGATTGCGTACTGGATGGTTTTCGGACTTTACTATTTTACTCAAATGCCACTTTTGAATTTAGAATAGTCGGCGATATTCAAATTTACGGTTTGTCCACTTAGCGACTCAGGAACACTGGAGACACGACTGCTTCGTCTGGCGGCTTGGCAGGTTCTAAATCTGGAAACGATGTCGCTTGCACACTAGAAACGATGTCGCTTGCGCACTAGACATTTGGCTGGATTTCGTACGGAGTACGGTTCTTTGCAGACCTGCTGGGCAGACTACTGGATACGACGCAGCTACTCGATGTGGGCCAGGACAGGAACTGAATTTTCTAAGTTTCAAAATATCAAAATAAAATCTTACGTCGTATCATCGCAGTGAAAGTCTCTGGTGCGCGGTTCGATGCGCGTTCTGTTCTCGCGGTTTCCCTCACGTTGGCTGGAGTTCGAGCGTCGGCCGGCTTTTAATGTCTCATACGGGGCGGTTAAAAATCACTTCATTACAGCACCTACATTTTATTTTATTTATTTATTTTGATTTCATTTTATGATATTTTAAGGATACACTGTCCAGACAGACACAATCCAATTAGAGGGCAGAAAGAAATACAATAAATAAATAAACATACAGATACTAAATGATGTCATAACAAGAAAAAATAATACTGGCTATTAGATCAATTCAAAATATAATGCCATACGTCTTCGACTTTTAGGTTAATCCTCGTAATTAGAATGGGGAGAAACATTATTATAGAATATTACCTATTACACATTTTTGGTATATATTGCAATTTAACCACACATACCTATATACTGAATGCACATAGGCAAAGTTACAGGACTTCAAGGTGGGGCCAAATATTTCGAAAAAAATTAATATCTCCAAATTACTTTGACTTGAAATAACCAAATTTGATACATGTTTGAAGTTTATTATAGGTATTCTTTGATTATGAGTTCAAGTAAATTAAAAGCACTACAAGGTGATAATATCCTGCGTATGACTGAATTTGAAACACTTTTTTATTTTTGTTAAATTTTAAAAAACTTTTAAGAAAAAATACATTTATTAAAACAGGATCATAATAATGTCTATGAAAAGAAATCAAAAAGTCAGTAGTAGTCCTTGTCTTTAAAATTTGACAGTAATAAAACTATTATTTCTGCTACTTTTGTTGTTGAAAGTGGCTGGAAAATTTACATTCAGGGAACAAATTGACAAGTAACTTGTAGTAGGTTTCTGTGAAGGAAACTGTAGAAGTGTAGAAAAAAAATCATAGAAAATATAGAATTATAGAATATAGATTATAGAATATAGAAATACAGATAGAAAAGAAATTTCCAAATCGAGTAATTTCCCATAGAGAAACATTTTCTAATGCTGAAAATTGGGCTCGAGAAACAGGAAAGTTTTTCAATAATACCTGGGAACGTCCTACTTCAATAAGAGTACAAGATGAACCATAAATTAGTAATAAATGTTTCTCTCGAAGAAATTTCTGAACACCGAATTCTTAAACGTAATCTACTACATCCATATCACATTTAAAATGTGCAAAACTATTATTGTCTCAAGATTTGGATCGACGAGTGAGCTTTTGCTAGTTTATCTTGCATCAGGATATTAACTTTTACAAGATTTTAACATAACACATAACAAGACATTTTTAACGCGAGTTTAAGATAAATGTTTGAACCGGTATTATTGACCGTTATTTAATTGTATCAGTTATTTTGCCAAATCGATTAAATGGAGAAAGTTATTTGAAATTTCTGCAAAATACTTATTAGTATTTGTGTTTTGGTTAATGCATGATGGGACAGAGCCTCATTTTAGTATTTTGAATTTTAAGTTTCCAAATAAATGGTTAGGATGAGGGAATAATTGTCCTTAAAATTGTGCACCACGATCGCTAAATCTCAACCAATGTGATTTTTTTTTTTTTTTTTGGGGAATATGAATGATTTTGTTTATTTCTCTCCAATTGAATCTCGAGAATATTTATTTATTTATATTTTGTAGATGAATAACTGTCAAATTTGAAAGAGAAAACCTCCTACTGACTTTTTGATTTCGTTTAATTATTTAATTTCTTGAAAACCTCAATGTTCTAAATGATGTTAAATTCTTGTAGGCACCAGAGATAATATGATTTAGTAGAACTATAAAATGATATCAAGTACTCAAAATAGCTGAAGGTCTTTGCACTTATTTAATTCCTTATTATTTAGAGTATATTGAAAACTTATTGAATAAATCTACTTTTGCAATGTTTACTATTTATCTTTGTTAGATCTTTTGAAAGATGATCTTAATTTAAGCAAGTAATGTGAAGTCGTGAGCATATAACAGGGATCCCATGAAGGTTTGTACAAACATATTTTTAATAAAAAATAACAAGAGGCAAATGTTCCAGGACCAAATATTGCATATATATCCGTGGATTTGTAATCAAAATAATTGACATTTATTTGACAAATACATTCGTACATATGAATCCACATTGAAAACAAAAATTGAATCCCATCCGGACCTGTAATTAATATATTCTTGAATTTTGAAATTCATCATTTTCAGATATAATCGGCAAAGTTAGATATTTCAATCACTCACTGTGTTGTTATTATCATTGACACAAGTTCCTTCACTTATAGACATTATCTGCTAAATCACATCCCTGCCGACGCCACTGAACTAATTATGATAATAATAATTATTGTATTTCCCTAGTTTCAGTGGAATAAATTCTCCTTGAAAAAAGTCGTCATATTTTGACAGAATGACAGTCTCGAATCAATGTCAAAATTCCTAGTGCTCCAAATTACGCAATGAATTAAATTCAATGCTAAGTACTTGAAAAATGTTTCAAAATTAATATGTGGAATACAAAATAATCTTCAAATTGATTATGAGCCTTTCATTTCTCAAACTGTCAAGCTCGAAAATCCTCGGAAAAAAATTCTTAAATGTTCTAACCAGAAGGCCATACTCATTAAAAAATTCCCCTCAGGAGAAGAAATTAAAACAACAGATCAATCTTCTTGGTACAGTAAGTATTGGAAGTATTTTAATAGGATCCTACTTTCTAATCAAGAGATGGAATCAAGATGAGAGCAACAAATCTGGAACCTTTCAAGACACAAATAAGAGCAAAATCAACAAACTACTTGAATCCACTTCTTCAGTTAAAATCATGGATCCCAGAGACAAAGAGTACACAATCAGAGAAAAGTACAACTTCATAAACAAAGTGGTGAATCAATGCGCAGCTGCTGTATTCTATCTGGAAATTAGAGATCCTTACAGGAAAGACTTAGAAACTGGAGAACCTATTATAACTTCGAATGGTTCGGGTTTCGTGATAAGCGAGGATGGATGGGCGCTTACCAACGCCCATGTGGTGCTCAATAAGCCTCAGTCCACCATAACTGCTGTGATGAGGGATGGGTCATCCTATAAGGTGTACGTCGAAGATGCCGATATGAATTTAGACCTTGCCCTGCTCAAACTGGAATGTCCAGGAAAATTACCAAGTTTACAGTTTGCCAAGCCTGGAGATACCATGGTTGGAGAATGGGTTATTGCTTTGGGGAGTCCCTTATCACTCAGTAATTCAGTCACTGTTGGCATTGTAAGTATATATGTTTTTATCCATATTTAAAACACCTCTAAATACAAGCTGTCCCAGAAAGGTTGGGACACCTCTGGGATCAAATTAGTACATTTAGACTAACTTCATAATTAAATTGAAACAAAAAAAAACTCAAGGAAACACATCCTTAAGTGATTTCATGAAAAGATGGTGAAACAACAAAGTGACTTAAATTTTGAAGTAATAAGTAGTGGTAAATTTTAATTTACTTTTAGGCTTTTTTTAATTCTCTGAAGTAAATAAAAATTTTTTTCCATACTATCAGGAATCTGCATGGGACAGTCACTGTAGGCAACATATTTTATTTAAAAATATGTATTTAGCGTTCTAATTTATTTTTTTGAATTATAATAAAAAAAACGTATTTGTATTATAATGCCACACGACCTGAGGCGTATAGATTTTAAAATCATTGATCTATCTCAAAAATTAAGCCATTCAGGAAAGAAAATATATCACCCCTTCTTCAAGTCAATTTAGGAAGTATCTTCATTAATTTTTCAGATTAGTTAGGAAATACATGCCTACTGAGATATAATCCGTTGGATGTAATAACAGGGAACAATCTTAACATTGCTCTAAAACTGCTTTAGCTAGAGGCTTTTTTATATGTATTTTATCTATATCGAGTGTAATATATTTTTTGAATGGGTAAGAAAATTAATATTTTTAGGCTCCTAGTATGTATGGTTTTCTAATATAGCTTTTTAGAATTTGTTAATATTACCCTTTCAAATAGACATGGAAAACTACGAAACTGTACTGATAATTATTAAACACTTTGATTAAGTTCTTCGTCAATTTTTTTCCAATCATTGTACCAAAACCGTCTACTTACGACATCCCTATAAACTGAAATTGATTTACAAATTTGAATCTCCAGATGTCTGTGGAAAACACATGATCTTAAGCTTTTCACCGCTAGATGGTAGGACACTTCTTTTCTTATGTTAGCTGAATTACAATATTATAGCCGCTTTCGCTTATCATTCGGTAGAGATTTAAACACATTATAATCCCACGTATACAGGGTGTTAAAAAAAGAGTGTAAAATATTTAAGGAGGTAATAACCAAAATAAGCAGAAAAGTCTCAATAAACATGGGTCCGCAAAGTAACGGTTGCGGAGATATGGAATGTTTTATGTTTTTTAGCTCCTTTTTTATTTTTCAAAAACGTTGTGTATTTTCTTATAATAGTTGGTTGATGTTTAGTGAAATAAATAGTACGTATTTGACAGTTGTTCTCAGTGCACATGTTTTCTTTCGCTGGTTACTTTAACGCAGAATTAACAGACATGCATTTCATGTATGGTCGTTCTAATGGGAACGCCACCGAAGCGCAACGTCTTTATGTTGACGCATATCCAAATCGCCAGATTCCTTCACAGAGCATGTTTGGAAGAATTCACCAAAGATTGCTTGATACCGGTTCCTTGAACAAACAGTGCCATTTATCCGGAAGACCAAGGTCCAGGTATCCACTCCTAGAGCAGAAGAAGAAATTCTAACACTGGTAGAGCAGAATTCAGGTACGAGTGTGCGGAGAATATCAGCCGAGGTAGGAATTAGTGGTCCTCTTGTTTGGAGAATTCTTCACGAGCAACTGCTTTATCCATACCATGTGCAACGAGTACAGGCCTTAAATCCAATAAATGATTATCAAGCACGTTTGGTTTTTTTGCCGCTGGTTTCTACGTCATGATGCTGAATACCCTCGTTTTCTTGCAAACATTCTTTTTACTGCCGGGTTCACAAGAAATGGAGTGTTTAATTTTCACAATACGTATATTTGGGCCGAAATCTTTATGCTCTAATAGAATCTGGACATCAGGCACGTTTTTCATTAAACATTTGGATGGGTATTGTAGGTGACAGGTTTCTAGGTCCTGTTGCTTTACCAAATCGATTAACAGACGCTGCTTACCTCAACTTTCTGCAGAACACACTGTATGAGTTTTTGGAAGACATTCCTTTGAATCAGAGGCAACAAATGTGATTCCAGCATGATGATGCTCCAGCTCATTTTTCCATGGCCGTTAGAGAGCATTTACACCAAACTTTTCCACATAGATGGGTAGGAAGGGCCGGACCTGTTTTATGGCCTCCAAGATCGCCTGATCTGAACCCTCTAGATTTTTTTGTTTGGGGATATTTGAAGACATTAGTGTATGGTACTCCTGTATATAGCCTGGAAGAGCTGCAGCTACGGATTAATCAAAAGTGTCAATAAATCCAAACCAAGGAGGGTGTTTTCGAAAGAGTTCGAATATCGTTGAGACGAAGATGTCGTGCCTGCTTGGAAATGGACGGAGGGCACTTTGAACATCTTCTATAACTTTGTTTTTTGTTTGTTAAAGGCTTCCTTTGTCGGTTTATTCCTAATAAAATAAAATGTTTGAAAAACGAATAGTGGTCCATATCTCCGCAACCGTTACTTTGCGGACCCATGTTTATTAAGACTTTTTTGCTTATTTTGGTTCATACCTCCTGAAATATTTTACATTCTTTTTTTTAACATCCTGTAGAACCACAGATGGAAGTTTATCAAAAAACGTTGGATTATTCAAATTTATCAGAATGTAAAACATAAATCACGAAAAAAATGTATGTAAGGCAATTTTATTAACTCAGTGACAGACTTATATGTCAGATCACGTATTTAAAAGAAAAACGTCATTTGGACATGTGTCCGATTTTGCTTACTTAAGGAGTTAAGAAACGTCAAAGTTTTGTTTTTAAAATAATTACTCAAAAACAGGGAAACACGTATTATAGTAACCGTTCAAAATGCCTTCCGTCTGCTGTAATATATGCTTCACAACGACGCACTAAAGCTTTTCACTCAAGTAAAAGTATTATCGTTATTTCTAATTTGAACAGCAGTAGTATTTCTTTTGGGACTCTTTAGGACGATATTGGATAAAATTTTTAAACGGGAAAGAAAACCTCTAATAAAAGTTAAAAATAGAACTTTTTAACAGGAACAAAAATTGGGTATTTTTCTAAAAAAAATATAATTGATTAGTCCTTTCTGTCAAATACCAAATATAATACTTTCAAATGAAACATCAAGTGTCTCATATTTTATTTACATTTTGTATATTCACATATTCACATAATATCGAGTTTGAGACACCCTGTACGATTTATACGTCATAGAAGGGCCACGTCTACAATATTTTTTATATTCGGGCTTTAAACTCTGAATTAAAAGTTTAATCTCTGAATTTAGACTTTAATGTCCGAATAGGGCCTCCAATAGTATCTACAGTGGGTCGCTTTCTGCTTATAGCTTTATTGAGGCCCAGCATTGAGTAATCAGTGAGTTCCAAATGTAGACACTACATGCTACGCCCCGCTTACTTATATCTTCCGTCTGTAATAACGGAACATGAACAGCTAGGGTAGCTGATGGCACCACTTACGACTAATCGTGGTTGTTTGCTATATATAGTCAGGGCATTCCACAGACTAGTTATTTCCTAAAATTCCGCTTTTAAAAATATGGCAGTGGTTGGGGCTTTTAATAGTAGATACTCTCAGTATAGTGGATTGCTTTCTGCTTGTGACTGTATTCAGGCCCAGCTTTGAGTAGCCAATGACTACTAGATGTGTACACACGTGCTACGTCTTGCGTACTCATGTTCTGTTTTCTATTATGACAGATTGTGAACAGCTAAGGTTGCGAATTATTGGCTTCATTTGTGATATAATGATAAGAACTAACCAGTTCGAAACCAGTACATAAATAGTGGCACCGCTGACGACTAACTGCGGCTGTTTGCTATAGGCATTTCAGGTGCAATTCAAAGGCGCAGCGTTATTTAGACACCCAGTACTTAAATAATATTGTTCATGACAATGGTACAATCAAATTTAATCAGGAAATTGGTGTTAGCACATCACGGTAATCTAGATCCAGAAATAAAAATAGATCTAAGGAAATTAAGTGGTCTAAATCATTTTCCAAACAAGTACAATCGCACCTTAAATCGTTTCTAGAATCAAAAACGGTAAAATTATACAGGGTGTTGTAAAATTTCATAGTTGATGACAAATATCGTAAAGCTTCATTTTCCCCTGTGTATTATGTCCTCTAAATTTCAATTCTGTATCTAGAAAGCTCCGAGTGCTACGACTTGTCCCATAATTTCGTTAGCAGTGGAAGTTCTGAGATTAAAGTCTGAATTCAGAAATTAAAATATGAATTCCGCGATTAAAGTCTGAATTCAGAGTTAAAAGTATGAATTCAGAGGTTAAAGTCTAAACTTAAAAAAAATGTAGACATGGACCTTCTAGGGCTTCGTAGATTTATATTTACGTAGTCGTTCTTTTTGCAATATCAGGTGAGTTGTGTGAACAGGCCGGCGGAAGATTTGGGCTTGAGGAATTTCTCGATGACATACATCCAGACCGACGCTTCGATCACGTTCGGAAACTCGGGTGGGCCCCTGGTGAATTTAGACGGCGATGTCATCGGAATTAACAACCTCCGGTTAACTTCCGGTATTTCCTTCGCCATTCCCGTGGGTGAGTCAGCAATTTTTAAATCGTCACGACGAAATTTACAGCGTGAACTGATTCGTGAAAACGCGCTGATTAGGATGACTCTGCAATACAAGAGGTTTTCTGAAACATGTGTCTTCCTTCAGAGGAGTTATGGAAGACGTAATAATAAACAATTTCCATTAAGCAACATGTGGTTTAAAATATCATGTACTTTCTATGACATCCTTAGGTAATATTGAATGATGTACAACGTTCTACCGGTAGGAGAGATATAGCTCATTTGAGTACTTTGAAGAACGTAATATTTTAGGGTTTTACATATGTCAAGCAGGATAAACTTTACCACTGGATCAATTTTCTTATCATGAGCTTGCCACATATTTTGTATCCTCTTTCATTTAGAAGTTACAACTTGAAAATCTTCCATTTAAGTCGCAGAAATGATACGCATGTGTTAAACCTTAGTTATGGTGTTCGGCAGTAAAACCTTTTGGAGTGGTTCTCAGTTTAGAATAATTGATTTGTTTTTTATCTCCGTAAATCTTGCGTTTTTTTAAAAAAAGAAAAAACTGACACAGGTACTAAATAACTATAAACAACAATCTAAAAAAAAATCAGTTTTGTAAGCAGAAAACCGTGTTTTTTTTTCAACATTTTCATTAATAACTAAAAAATAGGATAACGAAACTATCCAAATTTCAATTTCTTCCCTACGTTTTCTTAATATCGGTTTTCAAACTCAGGGGTCTATTTCATTTATTGCAATAAGTAAGTAAGTAAGTATATTTATTGATCACATAATAATTACATAAAGTATACAGTATGCGCCAAAAGTATGGAATAAATTCAATAAAAACGAAACAATTATTTTTTGGGAAACATCCTCGAACAGGCCGATTTTTAATTTAAAAAATACATATTTTAGCGTAAAATGCGATTTTCAAATGTCATTTGTTTTCGAGTAATGACGTCATCGATTTAGAGAAACTGGCAATGTTGTAAATATTCCAAAACCTGGACGTCTAAGCATTAATGAAAATCAGAAACAGAACATTTTGATAAGTATGGTGGATAATCCTCATAATTCGACACTTTTTCGAAATCCTAATGGATTTATGTCAAGGAAATAGAAATTTACACCGGCAAATACTTTTTTCAGATGAGGCCACATTTTGTCTGAATGGTACAGTAAACCGTCAAACTTGCAGATATTGGAGTCGGGAAAATCCTCATTGGATGGCAGAGGCACATACCCAACACCCTCAGAAATTAAATGTGTGGGCTGGAATAGTTGACGACAGAATAGTAGGGCAATCTTCTTTGAAGGAACCCCTTACAGGACAAAGATATTTAGAGTTTCTAGAAAATGACCTTGTTCCAGCCCTTGCAGTAATTTTTCCTAACGATAATGACCCTGACATTCCTGACGATACCATATCGTTTCAGCAAGACGACCTCCGCACTATGCGCGCCCTGTACGAGATTTTTTGGACAACTGTTTTCCTGGGAGGTGGATCGGCAGACGCGGACCGATAGAATGGCCTGCAAGATCGTCAGATCTTACACCACTATTTTTTATGGGGATACTTGAAGTCAAAAGTGTACATTAATAAACCACATAATTTAGAAGAACTTCAAAATCGCATTCGGGACGAATTACGCAGAGTTACCCCAGAAATCATTCATAATGTGCAAGAAGAATTCCTTCACAGACTTGCGCATTGTCAAGAAGTTGGTGGATGGCAATTCGAACATTTAATTTAAGTATAAAATTTAATCAATTGTATTTTATTTTACATACCTCAGAATTGTTACTTTTTTATGGATAAAATTTACGTTTTCTAACATTCAATCGTCATTTACTCGAAAACTTTCCTATGTAAGAGGGCAAAATTTTAGTACTGTCTGATAGAGAATTAAACGATCTTTCAGAATCAAGGAAAAAATATGGTGTTGCCATTTAAAAAAAAATCGATGACGTCATTACTCGAAAACAAATGACATTTGAAAATCGCATTTTACACTAAAATATGTATTTTTTAAATTAAAAATCGACCTGTTCGAGGATTTTTCCCAAAAAATAATTGTTTCGTTTTTATTGAATTTATTCCATACTTTTGGCGCATACTGTATAGTGATAAGTCATATTTAAAAAAGGTAAGACAACAAGTAACAATAAAAATTATATAGAACATATTAACAACAAACAACAATATAAAAGTTAAGACATAATTAAAAATGAACTGCGGGAGCATCCATATATTCACGAACAGAATAAAAACAGTGATTGAACATAATTCTCCTAATATTATTTTTAAATTGAGTATTGTTTAGCATATTTACATGTACTGGAAGCTTATTGTAAAGATTTAAATTTAATGAATTACGTTGCGAATTTTGCAACCTAAATTTAGAAGTTCGGAGTTGATTAGCGTTTCTTGTTAAATAGTTGTGAACATCCGAATTATTTAGATAGGAGTTAGATTTTGTATGTATTTCAATCAAAGAATAAAATCTGTAAAGCGATGGCAGGGACATAATTTTTAACTTTTTAAATAGAGGCTTGCAATGTTCAAAAGGTCCGGCTCTACAGATTATGCGTATAGTTTTCTTCTGGAGTTTCAACACACGATTAGCCATTGGAGGATTACCCCACAAAACCACTCCAACTTAAAAATGAGTGTATAACACCATAATAAGCGTTAACCAATGTTACATTATCCAGACACAACCTGAGTTTCCTTATTAAATATATCTGACTTGAAAGTTTTTTACAAAGACCTTCAATGTGATGTGCCCACTTAAGAGAACTATCAATAGTAATCCCCAACAGTTTTACATGCATGTCATTATGCAACTGATTACTAGAAAATATAATAGTTTATGTGTTTTATGTTTATTTAATTTAAGGTTATTTGAAGTAAACCATGATTCGGCTTTAATTAAATCATTTTCGGCCAACCTCAAGACTGTATCTCTATGTTTATTAGAACATGTCAATGTCGTGTCATCTGTAAGTAAGATACACCCATCCGGATACATGTGATAGTGTAAGTCATTAATCAGTCAGTAATGGATGAAAAAGAACGAAGTCTGTGACCGGCTATATTATAACATAACTGACAATTCAACTTGACAGTATTTCACCACACCACATCGGTTTTTAGCATAATTGGCACGACGATTTGAATCGAATGGGAAGTGAAAGTGAGTTGAGTATTTCTATATTTAGACGATAGTTTTACATTCGCTATTATCCCTATGAAGGAATGCACTTATTTCAGAAACACCCTGTGTAATAAATTGATTTGTAGATTTTCTCTTTATTTATGTATTTTTACGATTGGTAGCATAGAAGGAACAATGATTATAGTGTTTCACTTTTAGAAATATTACAAAAATAATTTTCTCTTTTAGAATACGTTACGAAATTTTTAGAAAACAGCAAGTACAGGGTCAAAGTTGAAAAGAATTCTGGAGTCCTGGGAAAAACTCTATTCGGTATAACTACAATTTCCCTCTCGACAGAACTATTGACAGAAATCATAGAGGAGTATAAGGTTATCCCAAGTGACATCAGCGAGGGCCTTCTAATATGGAAAGTCCTCGAAGGGACGCTGGCTTCGGAGTAAGTGAAATATAAATAAAATGTTTTAAATAAGAAGTCTAACGTGTGATTGTCTGGAAGTGAAATGTTATTGCACACATTTATTTCAAAATAGAAAAATGATAAAACCAGTATACAGTTTGATTCACATTAAACTCACCAGTCCGATAACTTGATAAAGCAAACAACAATCATTTGACTGAAAATTATCAAAATACATTTATTATTAAATAAAATTGACACGAACGAAGAAAAATATGAGATAATTTTTATTTGTTCTGATAAATGTATACTAGACAAATATTAGAGCAACTGAATTTTAAGCTAGAACTTACTTAAGCTAAATACAGAATAGCCTGATCTCACCTATGACATACTGATGAGAGCTAAAAAGCTCAATACCGGTATATACCTTGTGGCACCGCTGACGATTAACCTCAGCCTTTTGCTACAGGATTTTCAGGTGTAATTTAGTGCAGGTTGAGGTATTAGTCCACAGAGTAGTTGTTTCCGCTTTTGCAAGGATGTCCGAAAAAGATGCGTTATATTTCGCCGGGGAGGGAATGAGGGTGGATTGATACTACTTGAAAAACGTAAAAAAGAAAGAGAATGAATTTCTTCTAATAACTTTTTTGTGAATCTACTCGTTTGTATCCACATTCTTGTTTTCAAGGCGTGCTTTGTTAATTCTGAAAATGACTTCGAGTAAGCGGCATGTGAATGTTTAAAGTCGTTTTTTCTCGAAAACGACTAATTTTAACGTAACATAACAAGAGGACCTTTTTTAAAGATTTTTTGACAGTCTTTAATTAAGTTATATCCAAATTTATAAAAAAGTTCAGATAAGAAAAGTACTACGTCATTATTTGATGGCCAAGGACAGTTTAGGCTCTTTGGCGATGGATGATATGCGTCAAAGAACTTAAGTATAAAGAGACACTAGTGTACAAAGTTGGAACACTCACAAAAAGTTATTAGAAGAGATCCAAAAAAAATGTTTGGCCCTGTAACTCCGCTAAATTTGGGTTATTGGAAAAAATGTTATAGGACTTTGTGGCATTAATTTTTCGTGTACAATCACTTCCCGGGTACATTTCCGAACACCCTGTATAAAGTAATATATTACTCAATGTCTGTGGTCAAGCAAAAGTTCTTGTAAATAACTGTTACTGATGCCAGTGTACTGAAATGTAATATGTCAAAAGAACTTGAAACAGAAAAGTATGTGACAAAGATAGACTTACCTATGTATTTGCAGAATAAGGATAAACACTGCACCTTTGAACATATTTGAAGTTCTCGTGCAGTGATTGTCACTCTTCATTCAATAGCAGAAATGCAATATTTTATTGTATTCACTATATAATATTCAATAAAACAACACATCTTAATAAAAGACATGACTCTATTTTTAAACTAAGAGGAGCGAATGCCAAAGACAAATTTACACTGCAAAATTTACTAAAAACTACCCTAGATAGTATCAGATTATCAAGTATATACTCACTGCAAGTGTTTAATTTGCGTACAATAAGCTATCATTACTTTCAAATGGGGTTATTAGTACCTATTCAAAATAATGTGCAATGAATAAATATCTAATTCTAGGTTTATTTAACTTTTGTATATATTTTTTAAAGTGGGTAGGTAGGTAGGTAGGTACTTCCTACATAACATTGAATAACTGAATATGAATGAAAGTCAGTATCCATATAGCTGAATATGAATGAAATAATTTACTACGAACCAAACATATATAAATGATTGATTCCAGTTTTCACTTTTATAAAAAAAAATTATTGATTCACAATTAGCATTTGAGTAATCATATAATGGTGTTTTTGTTACTTTGAATTGTTGCACTTCTACGAACTACGTTTATTAAGTTACCGGATAATTACCAAATAACTGATAACTGAACTTCGTTCGTAATATATCATGTTCAGAGTAACAAAATAAGTTTTTATAATTTATAATATTATTGGTAAAAATGAGGGACAAATCATGTCTTTAACAATTTTCTGAATTATTTGATGAGTCAGTATCCATATCACTGTCGCTATTATTAATTGATATGATTAAAGGTTCAATGAGATCGTCCATAATTCCGTCAAGTGTTCTCATTTTGTCTTCCTCCTTAATCACATGTTCTACACACTATTTCCAGTTCATATTTGTAACATTATTAAGAGCCTCTATTAGTAGTTCCCTACGTCTTTCAATTTATATGTTTTATTTTTGCTTGCCACTTCATTCTTCACCTGTGCCCAAATCAATTCTATAGGGTTTAATTCACAATGATATGTTTCATCTAAATAATAAATAGGTCTACCTTCACATCTAAACCTTTTAATTGATATCAAGTAGTCAAGTCTCCATCTCATTATTTCATCACGCTCTATCAACACACTTTTACGACTTCGTTTTAAGTATTTGCAAAAAATAAAAAAAATAAAATGTTTTTATTGCAATTATACTTGCTTGAGATATGTATTCAACCTTACTTGAAGTTAATTTGTTTCATAACTTTGTTTAATGATGAACGGGACATCTGTGGCAAATCCTGACGTCCTTTTATTGCGGTTAATATTTTGTCCAAAGTGGGGATCCCATTCTTAAAGAAAAAGCGTGTACTATACGCCTTATGGAATTCTTCATTACTTCATCCAAACATGTAACAATCCCAGGTTGTCCACCACAGTGTTTGGAAGTAGACACCCTTTCAGTAGATTTATACTGTTTTATGGCTCGATATACTGTTGATTTGCAACACCTAAAAAAAGTATAATGTGTAATATAGTTCAATAGTAGATAATGTTAATATAAATTTACCTAATGTCATCGCTATTTTGGATACAAGTTGGACAGTTTTAAGTGTAGGTTCATCATCTAGGCTTTTCTTGTACAAATTTAATATTGCTTGTTTTTCTGCCAAAGATAAATGCCCCAAACTGAGTTGTTTTCGTTTCCTTGGGGACGACGGCGATGTAATTCCCGCGCCTGCCTTACTTGTGGTCGGCACACTATCATCCATACCCAATGGAAAATTGAAAAAAACGAATGACAAACAATATAATAAGTTATTTGGTTCTGATAAGAACTGATTTATACGTAACTGAGATAATAAATAGATAGAAAAATAGGTAAAAACACAATGACAACTAACAAGCAAAATGTCAACAAATGCCAAAATATAAAATTTATTAGCAGTGTAAAGTAGGTTCGAAATTAACCAATAAGAAACCAACATTTTGGCGTGCAATATTCAAAACGCTCCTCTTAGTTTAAAAATAGAGTATAGAAATATAACTTTTATTGTAGTAAGTATTGCTGTACTTAGATAAACACAAAATAATCGATAAAATTAATATATTTCTCAATTATTGAGAAAATGCTATAGGTATAAAAGTAACTTCTGATCTTGTTGATGCAAGGGAATATCCAATCAAAACTTCATTTTATTTTCAGTGTATCCAATAATTTAGAGTCGAACATTTTTTTACTATACTCTTTTATAGATGTGGAATGGAGGTAGGAGATATTATAACCCACATCAATGGCATCGCTGTGAAGGAACCCTCTGAATTGTACCTTTTATCCAACCCGAAAGAAGTAATCGAAATTATTTTGATACATAAGGGAAAAAAGAAAACTATAAAATTAAATACATAATCTTTTAACAATAAAATTGTCAATATATCGATACAGCTTTATAAGCATGCAGTGCATCCCTTTTATTGTTTATTGTAAGTACTGTTTACAAATTTGTTTTGAAACTATTTTAGATGTATACAGTGTTAACTATGACTCAGTATAAATATTTTAAGAGGGGGATAAAGAAAAATAAAAATTAGCGGGATTGCCCTACAAAAAATTTCCAAATTTATTCATAAACCGAAAACATTTTTTGAAACTATATTAAACTTTTATTTATCGATGACTATGGGTGCCCGTTCGCCGCGAGGTTATTTATTTGGCAGATATTTTCATTCTCAAAATAGTAGTAAAAATATTAAGCGAATGTCAAGTTTGATGAAAACAGAGAGTTTTTCGAAACGTCAATAATACGGAAGTGCGCGATAGTGATGTGATTTTTGTTATTTTTTACTTATCTGCTTTTTTCAGTGTGAGTTTTTTTGGTTAGGCAAACTTAGCTTAAAAAATAACCCTTGACTGATTCGTTTGGCGCAAGGGTTTATTTAATTAATCTTTATTATTTTTTCAGAAGTGTGGCAAAAACCCAATAAAACTAATGAAAAACTAAAATTATGCCACAAATAAATAGCTTCAGACAATATAAAAAAAAGGTTTTAGATTTCCTAATTGGGTGCATTTAATTATGCGAATTTAGGAGCAAATCTAGTTTTAACTTAAATTACTTTCTTTGTCAAAACCATGGAAGAAAATAACTTTTTGTTGTAAATATACAGCTATTATATCCTATGCTTACCGAGCAATCTATCTAAAAGTTTTAAAATGTAAACAAAAGCACTGCTCACAAAATATCACAAACAATTTCTATTATTCTGCTACTCAAAAGAATCTACAACGGTGTCATTATGACACATTTAGCATCCTCATTTAGATGCCATTATGACTTTCATAATAATAATCAGTACCATTATCAATTCATAATAACATACAAATTTTAAAGCAAAAAATAAACAAAAACAAAGTTAGTTACCACTTTTAGTTATTATTAACTATATAAAATTCAACAACTTTTATTTATCGTAAACATTAATCAACTTCTGAATAATGTGTTAAATTAATTCCAACATAAATATAATAAGCAGCTGTATTTTTAGAAAGTAAGTTTATTTCCCTAGTGCTTGAACTTGCTGAAGGGCCATCAATGCCTTAAATGTTACACAAAATATTACAGGTCACTTTCTTTGAATCAGCAAGCAACGACGGAAATGATCTACGAAAGCAATACACCTTAACACTATACTGGACGTATATTGCTGTGGATTTGGGAGACCCAGGAACAGTGCTATATTACATGGACATTTTCAAAGTATGAATGCCAACAGGTTGCTTGATGCATTTGCCATTTCTGTTTTCCACAAAAAATCAAGTATGATCTGTGATGATTGGCCTCATCGTTACATATTTTTGAACCATTTCCACCATATTTACTCCTTCAATGTTTCCGTTTGTGATAAATGGAATAATAATATGTATGCCTTGTCCTTCATCTTTAACATTTTGTAGAAGCAGATTTGTCAGTTCAGTATGTCTCGTCTTTTTGACCCAAACCTTTCCGATTTTTTTTTATAGACACGCAATGCAATTAAATGGACGTACTATCTTCATTGATATAACTGAACGGAGGTTAGAATAATATACCCAAAGCAACGAAGGCTTACTATGTTTTAAGAGATATGCGAAATATGCCAGAAGAACATTTTCATTGCTGCTATTCTTGATTCCTTTCCCTTTACATCAAATTTTGCATAACTATGCTTGTGTGTCTGTCTTTATTTTTCGGAAAGTACGGAATCGAAAGAACATTGCGCAATGTCTCGATATCCGAAGGGACACTCTCGGATTTAAAATCACCCATATTAATATTCTTCTTCTGTGAAACTGAACGTATGACATAATATTGGACGTCAATAATGAAGTTGTCCAACTTAAATTTAAAACAATCAATAACTATTGTCAATTATATCAAATCAATTGTCAAATTATTGTCAAGCCCGTCCACATTTTAAATTGATTTCTTTGGAAAGTCGTAGAATATTTTGTGACTTAGTTCTGTTATTTAAGTTAATGAATACAGTAAATGTTCCTGGTGTTCTTCAAGATGTATATTTTAACGTACCTCGCAGAAACCTTCCACTTTGTTTGTTGAGTGCAACAGATATTGTTTTGTCATTGATATCTTTAATGTAACTTTAGCCAAATTTAAAAAACACTTAAAACATGTACTACCTGTTTAACGTGTTATGCTTATTTATGTATGTTTGTGTTTCTGTGTTTTTTATTTTACCTTTTTGTTCCTAAAATGTGTTATCTATTATTTTCTTTTTATTATGACTTGATTGCTCTGGTAGTCTTTTAGACATATGTGTGAATAAACAATCAAACAAACCGTGGTTACCATGACATCGTCAAATAAAATTACCTAATAATTTTGAATTTTAAGATAAATAGAATCTGCAAATAAAATCTATTTGAACCGTCGTAGATTAAATTTTGAATGATAAACGCTCGACATGAACTTTGTTAATAGTGTTCATATCGGACTAGTATCATTAATAGCTATTCACCTATTGGGCATAAATACAGCTATTTATCATATGATATTATTAATAAGTAACTAAATACACACCACAGTAATGAAATTGCCCTTAACATAGAGATAATTTTGTAGATATATGGGTATCCGAAATTGAGAACCTGTCCGATTTAGGCTACTTTCCTCTACCTAATTGAATATTTCCAACTATCGAAGTAGAATGTCACTCATCGAGAACTGTGCGGTTAAATTCTAGGGTATTAAAACACGTTTTCGCTACACACTACTTTAAATTCCGCACAAAGTTTACTTCTGAAGAAGATAAAATATACATAAAGCTGATTGATGATTTTCTTTTGTGATTTAAGAGGCGCTTAATTTTTTCGCGGCCCTGTTTTATAAATAATTTACAATAAGTATAATACTTTATAAATAACCCGTGTACACAGATTTTATGCTAGTTTTAGCGAGTTGTGTTTATTTTTACATCAGAAAGGTGTTTGGTGTTCCGGCTTTTATTATTCGGTGCTAAAATAGAATTGCAAATTGCTGACATAAACAGATAGAAGAGAAATATTGCGTACGCCGGTTGTTTTCGATGCAATCCAGGTCAAAAAATTCATTGCCCAGCTGCAAAATGTATGGACAAAGAAATGTATGTACTTAACTTGGAGTGCAGTAAAATTGACAACAATAGAAAAGAAAACTGTTTATATCTGAGATAAAACACGCAATACTATTGTAACATAGATATACCTTCAAATGTAAGGCTTTATTCAACTAAAATTATATCTATCCATTAATTCATTCAATAATGGTTATGACCGTCATCATGCTAGTATGAGTGCGTGGGTTTGATTCGGTGTGCGAGTATGGCCTGCTGCGATTAGTTTTTTATTAATTTAACTATATAATGTATTTTTATTAACTTTCCTCGTATGTTTTTATTATTTATTTGAATGTTCTGGTTATGCGAGTATATACTTTTTTATGTATTTGTTTTCGCATTAACAATGCGAATTTTATTTACCTATTGGGCATAATAGCCCAATCTGTCCTTATTATATGTTAATAATAAATAATAATAACAATCGATTCTCCTATCTATTTTATTGAAAAAGGTTTACCTTGCTGAAGTCGGTAGGAGTGATCATTTTTGAAATAATACTATTTGAAATGCTCAGTGCACCGAGTAAAAACTGTTTTGGTTTCAGGTAAAGTGTATTTTTTGTTGATAATACAGCAAAATGTTACTTGAAAAGTTATTTAAAATGGTAAATTATGAACACGTGCAAAATTTAAAGAAGATCGGCGAGGTTTAATGAAACCATTTTTCAACAAAGCACAAAGATTTTATCAAAGCAGGTCGATCTTTTTGAAATTTTGTACGTCATATACCATTCTGAACAACTTTTTCAAGTAACATTTTGCTGTATTTTCAGTAGAGAAGAGACCTGAAACGATAACAGTTTCAATGGGTGCACAGAATATTTCAAATAGGATTATTTCGAACACTGTTACTTCTAACGACTTCCAAAAGGTATACCTATTTCAGATATAATAGGTAGGAGAATCAATTGTTACAATAGTCAGATGGATATACTAAGCAATAAAAAAGTGCTGCCACTTAAAAGATACATGATGTGCCATAAGTGGCACTCTCTACTAGTCAAAATTAGAAACAAATTTGAATTTCTCGCCCGCAAAACCCCCTGATTTACAAATTTTATATAAATATTTGGATTTTTTAAGAAGTTATGTACAAATATCGAAAATAAAATTTTAACTATGACACCCTGTATCTTTTTTATTATGCGACTTGGGATATAAGTATGTTAGGTTAAATCGATTTATTTTAACGTAAGGAATCTGTGGTATCATTTTTGCTACTTCATTTGAAACACCCTGTATATTTGGTATTAGTTAAACCTTATTTAAAACTATTAATTTACAAACAACCCTCATAAAACATTTATAAAACAAGAGCAAGACTGAGCAGAATTTAAATTATTACTTGGGATATATTAACACTTCACAGGATCAAAGCAGTTACTTTATAAGTATGTATAACCTGCTAAAAATTCAGAACAATTCAATAGTAAGTGAGTTACAAGGGTGGTTCCATGAAAAGTGAAACATGCATAAAAAAAATTGTATACACATAATTCTACATGTTTCATTTGGATCATTTTCGAGCACATTTTGTGTAAAATAGTCGTCAATTATGTAATTACTTTGCGTGGAGTCTAAAGAATGTTTTAGTGATACCTACATTTAAGTTAAATAGAAACAAGAAACGGAAAGTAAACTGATAAAATTATTTTTAACAAATAACTATAATTTTTAACAAATAATTTCTATCCACATTGCATCCTGTTTCCGGGTGAAGTCATCTCTTTTACGACAGTTTCATATGAACCGAGAGATGAACGGCCTTATTATTAATTATAGAAATGGAATACTTTGTTTTATGATTGAAATAACGAGAGTTCGCTACACTACAAATGCATTAAACTGGCGTGTAATGACTACTTGAAATAAAACTGAGTAGCATCTACGCAAGATATTCATATAACGAGATACGGCTGTACCGTACAGAGTAAAAAATAAAAGATCAAACTCATTTATGAGTGGATTAATTTGATGTTGAATTTTGAGTAAATTTAAGATTTTAACAAAAAAATCAGTTAATCTACACAATATTTGGTTAGAGAAATCAAAATACAGTGCTTTCGAAAAGTAACGAATAAATTCATTATTTTTGAAATTGAGAAGTTTTCGAAAAAAATGCCTTGACACGTCGATTTTGTTTTTAAAAAAGGCAGTTTTTGACAGACGAACCATATTTGTGATGTCATCGTTATTCGAGATATGACGTCATCGACAATTTTTTTAAGTAGCAATCCCCAATTTTGACCATGCCATTTGAAAGAGCGTGTCATTCTACATACATACATCATGAAAAATTATAGTGTTACATAAAAAAAATTTCAAAAAAATACTATTTGAAAATTTAATTTTCACAATACTGTGCACCTCCCCATTATGCAACACCTGTCCGTGCTTATTTAGATGAGCTGTTCCCGAATCGTTGTATAGGGTGAACGGGACCAATTGACTGGCCAGCCAGATCGCCTGATTTGACACCCCTAGACTATTTCTTGTGAGGATACTTAAAAAGCAAAGTATACGTTATTAGACCGGTTAATTTAGAAGATTTAAAAGCAAGAATTCGTCACCAGATACATCGTATACCTCCTGAAATTATTGATAATGTCCAAAAAGAATTTATTAATCGACGGTGCAACAATTTGAACATTTAATTTAGTCGATTTTTTTACATAATCATTATTATTTTCAGTATTGTGAAAATTAAATTTTAAAATCTTCAAACATTATTTTCTTGAAATTTTTGTTATGTAACACCATAATTTTTCATGATGTATGTATGTAGAATTGCTATTTAAAAAAATTGTCGATGATGTCATATCTCGAACAACAATGACGTCACAAATGTAGGTCGTATGTCAAAAAGTGCCTTTTTTAAAAACAAAATCGACGTGCCAGGGGATTTTTTCGAAAACTTCTTAATTTCAAAAATAATAAATTTATTCATTACTTTTCGGAAGCACTGTATGTGTGAGTGAGAACATATTGTGTAAAAATAACACCGATCGTTATAGATATTACACATTAGCTGACCACACATTTACAGTCTAATCGACCGTCTTTGACTGTACCAGGCTTTACCGTTCAGTAATGCTGGCAGTGTATGGAGTATAACGGAGTACGTCTTTTCCCTACAGATCACCTGTTTTATCTGTTGCTCGGCATAAACTAACAGAGTTCTCAGCGTGTTAGAACTGTAGAGACCAGTAGAAACACTCGAGCCGAAATAATAAGTCGCGCATAGTAGCTCGCGCATCCATTTAAAGCTGCAGAGACCTCAGTTTACATCCAACTCTGGGAGTGCGAACATCGGTTATACAAAGCCGTAGTATTAAAGCAATATTTTGAGTCTGATCGAGGAACGAGTCGCTGCGCAGCAGTTAGATGTTTAAATATATCATCTATAGATAGTAATTCTAGTAATTTAAGTTTCTTTAAATTTCCTAAAGACATAAATAAGTAATAAGTAATCTATAATATACTGTACAAACCATAAATGATATTTTACTGCTATTGCCTTACCTATTAACTTATTTCTTAAGTATAACATTGGAATATAAATACTTCTCATGAAAGTGAAGTTTAAAATATACATATTTATATATTTCACAAATACAAATTTTTATTTTAGAGCAAAGTTCGCTGAAGAGGCTTCTAATAGAGAAGATTTATTAGAAAAGCTGCTCAGGATTAGTAATAGTTCATACAAACTATGTCAAATACATTTTTAAAATAATATGTTTTCTAACGATTTGCGCAATAGATTACGCAAAGAGGCCGTTTCAACGTTTCCTGCACAAGACCGCTCATCTTCAAATTATGTAGATGATCATATTTCTTGTAGTCGCTATAATGAGAGTAAGTCTCAAAAAAAAATAATAAAAAATATTTTTTTCTAAATTTACATTTTACTGCACTTTCATCTCCAATTTAACAATTTTCAAAGTTAAGTAGGTAAACATAATTTTTCTTTTCTGAAAAATACTTGTCTCCTGGTTTACGTAGATCATATAAGACAAAAAAAAATCATAAATTATTTGCCCACTAAACATCAAACGTCAAATTTTAAATTTAAAAAAATCCCAAAAAAATGTAAATATCACTAATAACAAAAAAGTAAGTAAATAAATAAAAATGTTTTGTAGTGCAATAATATATATTTTAAACACTTTTTTTTAAAGAGTCCAAAGAAGTAAATCGAATTTTCACACTATATGTTAGTAGCAGTAAATAATAGTATATAATACATGTTGAATTACCCATTTATAACTGTATAATGAATTATTACATAATGTGGATAGATATAACGTAAACTTTCATGTGGAATAACTACGCTTTCACGCGCAAATAAAAAATTCTTATTCCGGTCCTGATCAGCGATTCTGTAAATTCTATCGGATGCGCTATCGCACTCATATTTCGAGGTCACCGCAGAAAACTGAAAGCAGTTCAAAGTGCCGACAACGGAGTGAAACTGCTGGTCTACTGTGGTAGGTATTTGAACATGTGTATTTAGTGATAGTTGTCTAGTGTAAGGTGTAAGTATACATAACAGACTAAAATAATGACAGATTAAGACATGAGGTTTTTGTCCAAATAATTTTTATCGGATTTTATAAAGTTATACGAACACTTTCTATGTCTTTGGGAAATAAAATCTAAAGATTATGTTAGCTCGATAAACAGAACTTCGCCTTTAATATTGTACTACTCACAATAAAATTAATACATGTTATACTTGTACCATCATAGGTCATATAAAGTATAATCCAAAATTTTTGCCTCGGCGAAAGTCCACGGACTAAGCCCAGACTTAGGACTTTTCAACAGTTTTATGCCATTAACATACAGTGTTGGCCCTTCCTGGATTTAATAAACAACTTAGACCGCCAAATTGTATTTCATGTTAGTGGGTAATGAAAGGCATGAACTGTCAAGGGGGTTTAAAAAACTAAGCCAAAAATTATTCAGTGTTACCCTTAAAAGATTTATTTAGCTAACAAATAACCGAGTGAACATTACTCAATGAATTGTGTTATGATTTCAGCACAATGGGGTGTGGACTCGTTTTGACAATCAGGTGTGTTGATTTTGAGTGAAATTTTACTCTAAATTTTTTACACTGCATTTGTAACTTCTTCACTATTCTGCTCCAACGGTTAATGCAATATTGCTAATATCTTCTGAAGTCTTTTGTCATTCAGCCCAAGTATGTATCCCATTTTGGCCATAATAACATGTTATATTTCATCACCTTAAATTCTTGTAGTATATATCTTCCTGTAACTGTTAAGAAATAATGGCGATGTTATTTATAACACGTTATGTAGAATTTTAAGAGTTTCTTAAAGACAAGGGATTAGGTGTTGTATGGTTTAACGTATGCGTTATTTGAATTGTAAAAATGAACGGCTTATTAAATTTACATTTAATTCGCGGTTTTATAAATGCACGCATAAATAAATCTAATTAAATAATTATCATCTTATAGCATAGTTCTTATAACATATTTAAATATGTATACATTTGACAAATACATATGTTGTATAAACAAATTCCTTATTGATTTAATTTCTCCAGATATTATTGTTTGTTTTTAATTTTTAATTTCCTTGAAGCAACAAAATGATTATATTAAATTTATCACATTTACATTAATTTAACAAATATTGAGCTTATACAAAATAGTGCTACTAAATTTGTTAAAATATTTATTTCGTTCAACAAAAATATCTCTTATTTGAGCCTCATTACAGGCAAAATATTTTGTTATCTAAAACAATAATTTTGCTTTATAAAACAAATAAATATGTTAATAATCAATGGACATATTTATTTCATTTAACTAGCATTTTACTTGTGGATATATGACTCTCTTTTTATTTGAGTTAAATATTATTTTCTTAAATTAAACAACTTTTTCTCTGCGTATATTGGTTTTAAAGTAGAGGTGTGAAATTTTCACTATACAGGGTGTTTTGCAAGTCGTTACAATAATTTTAGGAGGTGATAAAATATGTGATTTTGAGTCGATTGAAATAAACATACCTATATACCAAGTGTTACAAAATTTGTGATAATTATTTTTTTAATATTTTTCAATTTAACTGTGCTTTTCTACAATTATTGAAGTATGGAAAAAATACAAACCTTTTTATAACAAATGTTTCTATACTTTTTTTTATTAGGAATGAATGCATTATTTAAATGATTTAACCAATAAAATTTAAAGTGACTTCGTTACTTGCCTATACCTTTGTAAACATGGTTTTTCTACTTTGTAAAAACATGGATTTTATTTAAGCCTTTGTGTGTAGGTTTATTCAGATATTATTAAAAACTTACCTAAACAATGCTCTTTCAGTTCTTAGGAAAAGTTTCCTGATAAATATTCTAAAAATTAGGGAAATTAATTTTAACACGTTTAAATATGCAGGGAGCGCATTCGCCAAAACAAGTCAGCCGTTCAGTACGTAATAAAAATGGTTTAAGAAATGAAGATATTTGCACTTTATTTTACACTTTAACTGAGATTCGAACGTATAGTTTGACAGTTGATCGTTATTTACAGTTGCTATGGAAACTAAGGACAATTGTTTTCTCATTGCATACCAAGATATTTAATAGAAACATTGCTTTTCTTTTTTACGCCGTAACGTTAAATTAGCTCTTAAGATTTGAACAATTGAAATAATATTTAGCTTTTTGAATCCTCCGGTATTTTAATAACTTCAATATTTTATAAAGGTTGCGTTCTTGTCAGCAAATGTCTTCATTTTTTAAACCATTTTTATTACATACTAAACGGCTGCCCTCTGGCTGTTTCCCTAATTTTTAGGATGTTTATCAAGAAACTATTCCTAAGAACTTAAAGGGCATTGCTTAGGTAAGTTTTTAATAATATCTTAATAAACCTACACACAAAGGTTTAAATAAAATCCACGTTTAAATTGAGTCTTCGCTTTTACAAAGTAGACCATGTTTATGAAGTTCTAGGTAACGAAACCATTTTGGATTATGTTTTGATTAAATCATTTAAATAATCCGTTTATTCGTAATAAAAAAGTATATAAATATTTATTATAAAAAGGTTTGTTTTTCTTTTACACTTCAATAATTATAGAAAAGCACGGTTAAATTAAAAAATATTAAAAAAATAATTATCACAAATATTATAACACTTGATATATAGGTATGTTTATTTCATATCAACTCAAAATCAAGTATTCTATCACCTCCAAAAATTATTGAAATGACTTGCAGGACACCCTGTATAGTTTCTTTTAATTGCACACAGGATAATTTAATTGGAAAAATTAAAATAAATAAGTAGAAATGGGAGCCGAGAGACGAAACTTCAATGAACATCATCAACGAAACAATGCGTTATCCTCTGGTCTTCGGCACACCTCGCTGAGAAATCATACGGCAAGAGGTGAATGTCGTTCCGTAAATAACCGCGGCTCGCCGGGCATCCACCGCGTCGAACTTCGGCGAACACCGCCGTCGCGACGCTCTAACTGGGCTACCGCCGTCAGTACGCACCATGACGGACGACAGGCCTCACGTTCCGCGACCCAAGGGGCGATCGGCGTCCATATGCGCCGCGAGCCATGCCAGCAGCATGGAAGCCATCCCCCCGTCGGGAGCTTCCCCGGACACGGGGACCCCCCAGACCCGTAGGAGGAGGCCCGCGACTCGGTCGCAGAGTGCCAGGTTGACCAACAAGAGGTCCATCAAAGGCCGCGCTTCGATAGCGACTTCCGCCAACAACGGATTGAAGAATCAGAGCAACAGCGAACCCAAGTTGGCCGATCAGGATACTACCCCCGATGTATCGCCCAACATTAGAAGGAAGGGGTCGCAGAGGAGGGGTACTTCCGTGTACCATAGGAAGTCCACTGCTTTCTTGGACGTGCCGGATACGCGTGGAAGGAGTAACAGTAACACGGAGGAAGAGGATGAGGACTCGTATCGGTTGAGATCATTCAGCTTTACTTCCAAAGGTAAGATAAGTGATCAGATCTACATTTCCTTTATCATGCTTTATCTAACGCGATATTCAATTCGACAAATCTATAATACTTATATTACTGATACAAATATAAAATGTTACCATTTGAAGTTGTGGAAATCAACAATCCACTCATTGAAGAGAAAATTTCAAGCATGAATCTTGAAGATACCAAAAACAAAGCATCGACATTTTATATGACATTTTTTAAGGCATATCACTAGTAAGAAGTCTTGCTAAGAACCGTAGTATAGTATAAATATACATAGAGTTAGCTAACAAATCCAATACCTCCCTTCTAGAAGAAGTTAAGAATAACTTCCTGATCTCTCTTTCCGTTTATATGTATATTGAAAATTAAAACCGTTAGAAATTCACTTAGGTATAATTAAGATATGTGATAGAGATAAGTAGTCAGATCTCCATTTCCCCCATCATGTTTTATCTAATGCGATATTCAATTAGACAAATCTATAACACAGTATTACTGGCACATATAAAATGTGTTACCTTTTGAAGTGTGGAACAATTGATTCAAACATGTCTTTTGAAGATTCCAAAAGCGAACGCATCGTCATCTTATGTGATATTTCTTAAGGTGTATCGCCAGTAAGAAGTCTTGCTAAGAAGTTTAGAGCATAAATGCATATGAAGTTGACTAACAAATCCAATATCTACTTTCTAGAAGAAGTTAAGAATAACTTCCTGCTCTCACTATCCCTGTATATGAATACTGAAAATTAAAACCGTTAGAAATTAACTAAGGTACAATTAAGATAAGTGCTAGAGATGAGTGGTCAGATCTCCATCTCCTTCATTATGCTTTATCTAATGCGATATTCAATTAGATAAATCTATAACACTTTTGTTATTGATACAAATATAAAATGTGTTAGCATTTGAAGTTGTTGAAGTCAACAGTTAATTCATTGAGTAAAAGATTTGAAACATGTATCTTGAAGACTTCAAACCCATCGACATTTTATATGACATTTCTTAAGGCATATCACCAGTAAGAATCTTAAAGGATAATGTACATAAAGTTGGCTAACAAATCCAATACCTACCTTCTAGGAGAAGTTAAAAATAAGTTCCTGATCTGACTTTCTGTTTATATGTAATTTTAAAAATTATAATAATTAGAACTTCACTTATGGTACAATTCGAATTATTTTTGCAAAGGCTTACGTTTTCACTTAATAAACATATTGTCAAGATAACACCTAGAACTGTTTTTACAGAAAATCGACTTGCTAAGAGACAAATTGATTATTTATCAACAACAAAACTTATTTTGTATTCTGAGCGCGGACCATTTGTTTCAAAGGAATCGACTACAAAAAACGGCGTCTGCCAAGAAACAGGCATACCTTTAGAGCACGCCTCCTTTTATAAATAAGTGTTTTACTAACACTCACGTTTACATAATGTAAAATTTGTATTGCGCTGATGAGTTCAAAAACTGTGTTAAAAGCCAAGAAATTCTGGGAAATTATGACCCGTAATTTTTTATGTATTTTCTAGGTCTTACCTACATACAAGTTACTGCCTTTGAGTTAAAAATAACTGCTTAGTAATAAATTAAACATCTGTTACCTACATCTACCTTTAATATTCCAAGAAGCACTATAGAGTAACTGAAAATATATGCTTGAAACAAAATTTTTATCTTATAATTAGTTACTAATATGTTGTATTCTGAATTCAAAATTATTTTAAGAAACAAATATATTTTGTCATAACAGTGGAATTGTTAGATATTTGTTGATTTTATCGACGTAGTTTCCAACTTGTTTTCTATTTACTTCTCAATAAGTGAAGGTAAATAATATTTACTGTAATATCTATATTCAGAAATAGCTTAAAGTAAGATTAGAATATGATTCTACTGAAAAGAAAAATCCCTTATATCATTAGGTTTTAAAAAAAGTATATTAAGTTTATTGATCGAAAACCAAAACCTATAATAATTTTTAGTGAATTCTTAAAGGTAACGTACAGTTGTTAGTTACTCATTAATATTTGTAGCTGCACATTTTTATACAGAGTTATTCAAAAATTAAAAAAATGAATGTACAGGGGATTCTTAAAAATACAATTTTGTAAAAAAAAAACAAAAAAGGGCCGTTAGAAAATGATTGAAAAATTCACTTCTGCGCGGCACTGGAAACTGGTCTACTGTAAAACCTTATAAGGCGACAAAGCATGCAGTTGGCTACAGAACAGAAAATAAAAAGAAATTCCCAAATAACATTTTATAACACCTATTTTATACAGCAAATTCAACTGTTTTTGCTGCCATTTTATTAATTATTAATAGAATTAATTTGTGGTTTTAATAAATAAAATAGTTTGACATGGTTGATGTTACAACAAAATTTTATGCCCTTCTTACCCAGTTTCTACCAACTATAACACAAATGTTTTTGAGTTATTCCATATAAAATAGTCTGAAAATAAAAAAAATTGTTCCCGACCCATTTTAGATTTTAGTGTAACTTTGAAAAACTCTACTCTAGGGTCCCAAACAACAAAATTTACACGAGTTTGATTTTTACAAGCGCTTGTTTCCGCTTATTTAAATAAAGACTCTTAAAAATTGCTATTTTTAAGCTTTATTAATTCTTGCTGTCAAATTTTTCTCTTTGAAGACATTTGAATGATCAAGACGGAATTCAGAGTGGGAAAGATAATAGTTTCAGTATAAATGAAGATAATTGGACAATCCCTTTGAATAATAGCAGCGTGCTGAAAATGAGTATTTAAGTCATTTTTCGTGAATTTCAATCGACTCTAGCGTCTTAACTGTTGAGAGTTAAAAATTCATGCTACGCGGGAATTAAGTATACATATCATAGACAAAATTCAGCCACAAGTTGACCTGAATAGCCCACTCTTTATAGAAGAAAACTTTGCTTGAAGTTTTGAAATTTTTAAAAATCCCAATATTCAGGCTATGAAACGAGCGTGTTGACTGCGAGATAAAAATCTGATACTCACAAAATCTACTGTTCTTACCTTCAACTTTAAATGACTATATTACTTGTTTTGTTATTTTTATGTTTAGTGTATGTACGAGCCGTTTTTTTTACAGAAAAAATCTGGACGTTTTTACTAATGAATTAAAATTACTTACCATCAAAAATAATTATAAATATGAAAAATATTTCAAGTTTTAATAAAGTTGGATATTTAGGGTGTAAAATTGTTTCTGGAAGTAATTATCATCGAAAATGACAGTAACTGTAAACAATTTTTCAACGAGAAAATTATGTGCATGCACTAAAGTGATGTAGTCATTTAAAGTTGAAGATAAGAACAGTAGATTCTGAGTATCAGATTTTTATCTCGCAATAAACACGCTAGTTTCATAGCCTGAATATTGGGATTTTTAAAAATTTCAAAGCTTCAGGCAAGTTTTCTTCTATAAAGAGTAGGCTACTCAGGTCAACTTGTGGCTGAATTTTGTCTATGATATGTATACTTAATTCCCGCGGAGCATGAATTTTTAACTCTCAACAGATAAGACGCTAGAGTCGATTGAAATTCACGAAAAATGACTTAAAAACACTCATTTTCAGCACGCTGCTATTATTCAAAGGATCGTCTGAGCCAATTATCTTCATTTACACTGAAACTATTATCCTTCCCACTCTAAATTCCGTCTTGATCATTCAGATATCTTCAAACAGAAAAATTTTACAGCAAAAATTAATAAAGCTTAAAAATAGCCATTTTTAAGAGTCTTAAATAGTAAATAATATTTAAATAGGCGGAAACAAGCGCTTGTAGAAATCAAACTCGTGTAAATTTCGTTGTTTGGGACTCTAGAGAAGAGATTTTCAAAGTTACACCAAAATCTAAAATGGGTCGGCTTTGCCAATTAGACGATTTCAAATGGAATGACTCTATTACTTCTTGTCCGTATTGAACTCGTAAGTTATTGGCAGCAGCTATGATACGTTTGCATAAATCATCAGTAGTAGGTATCCACTTCGATGTGACACACTTCATTTTTTAAATATCTCCACAAAAAGAAGTCCAAAAGATTTAAAGTCAGAAGATCGCGACATCCATGGTACCGGTCATCCTCGTGTATGTGTATGATACGCCACACTTCTGCAATACACCGTGGACGCCCTGGACCTTCATCTCTTCCATAATTCGGTTTCAAATTTCCCTCGCGTTGCACTACACTTTCACTCACTGCACACGGCGGTAAAAGTAGTTGTATTTGGCACATGTTTACCGGAAAATTGTTATACTAAAGCATTTTCACATCGCAATAAATTAGAACGATATCTATCAACTCTGATTTGCTACTATACACGTAAGCTATTTTTAACACTTGGAAAACTAATGTAAAGACTGATATCACAAGAACTGAAATACCTACAAAAAGTAATCGGATTTCAATATTCGGAATCGCCTGCCTAGAGACTACAGTAGCCAAGCGATAGAAAGGTTGAACATACTAGCTTCAATATACAGTATGCGCCAAAAGTATGGAATAAAATCAATAAAAACGAAACAATTATTATTTTGGGAAAAAATTCTCTAACAGGTCGATTTTTAATTTAAAAAGTACATATTTATGGTAAAATGCGATTTTCAAATGTCATTTGTTTTCGAGTATGACGTTATCGATTTTTCTTAAATGGCAACACCATATTTTTTTCCTTGATTCTGAAAGATCGTTTAATTCTCTATCAGTACTAAAATTTTGCCCTCTTACATAGGAAAGTTTTCGAGTAAATGACGATTGAATGTTAGAAAACGTAAATTTTATCCATAAAAAAGTAACAATTCTGAGGTATGTATAATAAAATACAATTGATTAAATTTTATACTTAAATTAAATGTTCGAATTGCCATCCACCAACTTCTTGACAATGCGCAAGTCTGTGAAGAAATTCTTCTTGCACATTATGAATGATTTCTGGGGTAACTCGTATTTCATTTTACACTTTTGACTTCAAGTATCCCCATAAAAAATAGTCAAGAGACAAGAGAAAACTCGTACAGGGCGCACATAGTGCAGAGGTGCACCGTCTTGTTGAAACCATATGGCATCGTCAGGAATGTCAGGGTCATTATCGTTAGGAAAAATTACTGCAAGGGCTGGAACAAGGTCATTTTCTAGAAACTCTAAATATCTTTGTCCTGTAAAGGTTCCTTCTAAGAAGAAAGGCCCTACTATTCTGTCGTCAACTACTCCAGCCTACACATTTAATTTCTGAGGGTGTTGGGTTGTGCCTCTGCCATCCAATGAGGATTTTCCCGACTCCAATATCTGCAAGTTTGACGGTTTACTGTACCATTCAGACAAAATGTGGCCTCATCTGAAAAAAGTATTTGCCGGTGTAAATTTCTATTTCCTTGACATAAATCCATTAGAATTTCGCAAAAGTGTAAGCGGCGATCGGGATCATCTTCAGTTAGTTCCTGCACAAGTTGAATTTTGTAGGGATGATATTTTTCCTTCCTCAAGATACGTAGCACTGTGCTCTGATTAGTGTCATTGTTGAATGCAACCAATCGTGAAGAATTATGAGGATTATCCAACATACTTATCAAAATGTTCTGTTTCTGATTTTCATTAATGCTTGGACGTCCAGGTTTTGGAATATTTACAACATTGCTAGTTTCTCTAAATTTAGACTCTACCTTACTGACTATTGATTGGCTGATAGGGCGATCTGGATATTTTTCATTCATAAATCGCAAACTTCCTGCTGAGTTCTAGTCATATTCCTGCATCCGATAAGAATTAAAATTTCAATTCTTTGAGTAACAGTTAAATGTGCCATAATACTTTAAATTGAATAATAATTTCTATGTCCCTTACAATACTTATTAGAAAGTCGGTGTGACAATGACACTTTGCAATGATTTTCACCTACGTGATCCATAAAAGAACTATGGAATTCAAAAAACTAAACTTGATAACGTTTTTGCTTTATTTTAATTGATTTAAGTTTTCTAACATTCAATCGTCATTTACTCGAAAACTTTCCTATGTAAGAGGGCAAAATTTGAGTACTGTCTGATAGAGAATTAAACGATCTTTCAGAATCAAGGAAAAAAATATGGTGTTGCCATTTAAAAAAAAATCGATGACGTCATTACTCGAAAACAAATGACATTTGAAAATCGCATTTTACGCTAAAGTATGTATTTTTTAAATTAAAAATCGACCTGTTCGAGGATTTTTTCCAAAAAATAATTGTTTCGTTTTTATTGAATTTATTCCATACTTTTGGTGCATACTGTATTTTACTGGGAAACTATAAAGATTTTACAAACATTTTTTTACGATATTGGCTCCATTTTTCATGATGCATCTATTCCCAATTTTTTTAGATAAGCTCTGAATCACCCTGCAGACACCTGCACGTAAAACTGAAATAAACAACACTTAAAAATTATTTTTAATGGTGTAATTTATAAGAAAAATTATAGCGAATTTATTATAACATCATAAAAGCATGTTTCTAATTTTTCATTATATAGTCCTGATATAAGTACAATAACATAATATATTGCAGCACTATTCATTAATTTATACCATTACAACTCAAAACTTAAAGTGGACTAGCTTTTAGGATATTGAAAAACGAAAATATTCGCCTAAAGAATGAAAAAGCATAAATATCTGTCAGTACAAACCGCTAAAACTTTGGGATACAGATTCCGTCTGACATTATGTATGTGTGAAATTAAATACTTTTAATTGTTTTGGCAACGAGCCACAGGTTTGAAAAAATACAACTGCAATATTTATCTCTGGTTAACCAAAAATGAATTAAAAAGAAATAATTTTTTATCATGCTAAAAATAACCGATGCATCGTCGTAAAAAATAAGTAAATGATAAATAATAGTAAATACACTAAAAATGCATCCTACAGTCATACAGTAGGTATGTTTGTCATAATTAAAGCATCGTTGGTGGCATACCGAAAAAATGATTTATGTAAATTTACCAATAATACACTTTTTTATGGAAAGTACCTGCTTACATAGGTACTGTGCAAATTAACCGTAACATACTTAGGTAGGTATACCTGCTTATGTAAAAATTATACCTACACAATATTTGAAAATTAAACAATATTTTGTTGCCGAGAAATTTCTATAAACATGAATCCCCAAATGTTTGGTTACCAAGATAAAAATAACAGTTTTCTACGTTCATGCAAAAAACAAAACTTTATTGAACTATATTTAGTGGAAAAAGTTTTTTTTTATTGCACTAGTGAAATAAAGTGTTTATTGCATTCAACTGTCATTCTACTACAGTGTTTTGTCATCATGATAAACATAAACTTTCAAATCGATGTCATTTTCCTACACTTAGTGTCATCTAAATAAAGCATGTTTTGGTTTTTGCAAGAACGTAGAAAAAATATTGTATGCAACACGTACAAAAAGTACTTATTGCACTCGACGTGTTGTCCTTCAATTTCATGTCGCGTGCAATAAACACTTACTTTTGTACTTGTTGCATAAATAACTTGTGAATAAGTTGAGAAAAATGAATCTAGAAGATTTTTTTTAATTATCTAAAATATTATCATGGTATATTGCAAAGTACGGTTGATGGAAGAGAAGACCGTAACTATATTAAATCCTTATTTATCACCGTCACTGACCTTCTATCAGCCGTGAGGTTAGGTATATTCTGCCAAAGTCAAAGGTGTCAAACGTCACTGCATTGACACGTGTATCAGTTTAAGCCGTTTTGAGAGAAAAAAATTATTTAAAAAATGTAGATTATTATTTAATGATTTAATGAGAAATGCGGTATGGTAGCAAAAGGAGGCAGCACCTACCTTACTAATATTTATTTCCGGAATTGATATTTGGACAGATTTTATGAATGTTGTATCATTTTCTGCTTTCTTACTTGTTTAAATTAAAACTTGCAAAGATTTTTGTACTTATTATGGACCTCTCTTTTCCTCGACCGTTCTTTTTGTGTAAAGTGAGGTATCTACCGTCGATTACTTACGTCGGGAAAAAACACAAAGGATAACAACAAAATACAGGCAAATGTACTCGAATACATAAAAACACTGCCACACGTTTACCGCCATGGCATTATAACAGTTGTTCAATGTGGTTCAAAAAGTATTCAGCATAATATTTTGTGTACTCGGGAAACGTCTTTTGTATTACGCTGCCACACGATAATATGCACTTGTCACACTCCCATAAATTAGCACCTTATCCGTCATCTAGGCATTTTGAATACGAAATGTTTGTAAATATACAAAAAAATACGCGAAAAATTAAATTTGCGAAAAGCAAGTACTGAAAAATTATTTCAAACTAATCAGAGTACCGTAACCGTATAAAATAATATTTAACATCTATAGACGACATCTGTAGGTCACTAATGCAAGGTGCACTTCATGGGGATACATTTTTAAACTTCTTGTGTTGTAGAATTCAATTCTGTTAATACTAATAATAGTACAAAAATTAACAGTAATCGACGATGTATGCATAAAATAATTAGTAATATTTTTAACTATAACATTCCAAGATGTTTACAGTGTTCTGTAAAAATGTTTCTTAAACCCTTAGAATAACTAACTTCGTTTGTTCTTTGAGGTTTGGAGAGTATGCAACTAGCAATGCAGTATTCTAGGTTATGTTCAAGTGACTAATTTTATACGTCTAATCTGTGTTTTAAACGGTGAAAAGGAGTGAAATGTAATTTTGGCAGTGTGCAACGAAAGAATGAAGAATGAATATAAAATACTGCAGCTAACCAGATTAACTTGTTATCTATCAGGTACTTAGATATTATTATTATTATTAATAAAAATGTTTATTTTCGTCGTTTCTAGACTTGACAATGCTGCAAAAACAACCGCATGGTAGTTGACATATCTCGGATGATGATTCATTGTCATAGACGCCGACTTTCCGTAGGTAAAGAGGGTTTTGACCCATTTTTTAAACATCGAGCTAGAATTCCGAAATAAATTTTTTATTGTCTTTTAAACCTCTCTGATCAAGTGGCTAAAATTTTTGTACTTAGTCATACTTGACCTTGTATGTGGAAAGTCGAATAAAGCATGAAACATATTTACATATTTTTTGAGAATTTCCGTGATATTGATGTAGGTACCCTACGTTGTATCTTCGGGCAGCTATAAATGCAACACCACACAATGTGAATAAAACATGTATTTTTCAAATCGCCCTCAGAGCACTTCTCATACACTATTTATCGGTGTAAAGTACATTTTGCACTAGTGGCCTACAGATGGCGACTGTAGACTGCATCAAATGCATAAACCTTAGAAGTCTATGATCAGATTCTGTCAAAAATAAGATATCGCATACGGTATTAGTTTGAATTCAATTTTCAGTACTTGTCTTCGCAAATTTAATTTTTCGCGCACTTTTTTATTCATTTAAGGAAAGTGTGACAAGTGTATATTATCGTGTGGCAGCGTAATACCAAAGACGCTTTCCGAGTAGACAAAATATTATGCCGAGTCCTTTTTGAACCACAATGAACAACTGCTGTAATGCTTTGGCTGTAAACGTGTGGCATTGTGGTAGTGTTTTTATGTATATGTGTACATATGGTCGAGGGAAGAAGAGGTCCACAAGAAACGAGATGTAACACGTAAAAAAATCTTTGCAACGACAAGTTCTAATGTAAACAGGTAAGAAAACGTTCTTGAAATCTCTTCAAATATAAATCCTAGAAATAAATATCAGTAACGTAAGTGCTTCCCTGTGCTACGATATTGTGTTTGTCATTAAATAGTTATCTACATTTTGCAAATATTTTTTCTCCTTTTAAAGCTGCATAAATCGATACACCTGACAACCCGGTGCCCTGTCACTACCTGTGACACCTTTGACTTGTGACATATACCTAACCCCGAGGCTGACAGAAGGTCAGAGTCGGCGAATAAGGGTTTAATATAGTTTAGAAAAAAAAAATGTTTTCGCTTTATTAATAAGTTTGGAAATTTTTTTATGAACAATTCCGTTAATTCTTATGTTTCTATCCTCTCTTAAAATATTTGTACTTAGATATAGTTAACCTTGCATAACACACAACATAATTGTATAGACAAGCCTACCTACTGCTTCGGGACGCTGTAGACGCTTGCCTTGGAATATATTTACCATAACTATACCTGTAAAAATACATAATATCGATAATTCCTATTAAATTTACAAAACTTTACACAATTTGCTGCTAAAATTATAAAGTGAAATAGACATATTACAATATGTTACGTGAATAACGGAACTATTACACGCTTTAGATAACTATAAAATTATCATAATTAATATGGTAAATATTACGTAAATATAAATAATTTTTTTGAAATATTACGGACATTTTTTAGAGTGCACACTAAATAAAAAATATATTTCCAAGTTGTTTATGAGAACATAACTCAACAGACACAAAAGAAAACTTATATTATAACATTAAGTTTTACTTCTGCTAGAGTCTCTTTTGACACTCTTCCAAATGAGAAGTTTCAGCGAAACGACTTCATTATTACCCCGTTTCCAATATTTTAACTGCGTAAACACTTGATAGTTTCACTAGTTCCTTGGAAATAGTTTCATCACTATAGTCATTTATCTTTTTCTCAACCGCTTCTATGAATTGGAAGAACTAGAACCCGTTCGCTTTGTTTATATTTATCCTATTTACTTGTTTCTTTGCCAAACTTACGAGCGATATATTTAACGTGAAGATTTATTGTGTGATTGTTTGGTACGTTTGTCAGTTTTAATGCCGCAAAGTCGTAAAGCTATGAAATTGGACATCACATATAAACAATTTTTCGTACAATTACTTTACATGGATGCGTATTGTAACTAATATATTTTTTTCTATAGCTAATGTTAAAGTTGCCTTTCATCTACTAAAAATCGTAGATAAAATAGTACTTTAATCGCAATAGATAAAACGATACTTTAACACCAAATATAGTTAAAAGATATTTATTTTCTAAGTACGTATTTATAACCACTAATTTAAATCAATACATATAATTTGTGAATATAAATATAAATATTACAAATAACGTTTCTATACTCAACCGCCTAAAATCTCATCGCTAGCATCAGTTCATAGGCGTACTAAATTAGAAGGCGCTCAAATATAGAAAATATACATAAAAGACAACAAAAATAATTATATTACATTATTAGTAGATACAGTGACATAACAGTTTATGCCAATTTCTAGACATTAGATAATAAAAATCATAGTTATTTCCTAATTTAAAGTTTTTATCTTGTACCTAAGTCAATTTAGAAATTGTATCAGGAAAACTGAAAAAGATTCTTCCCAACATTGTAAATATATCCTATAAAACGATGCCCTCTTGATGCCAACTATTTATACATTTCATATAGGTAAATATTTTATACGAATATTATCATTATCTCTAAATTAGTACGCATCACATCAGAATCATAACAAACTTCACTATCACTGTCTGTTCACTATTTATTAAATTAACCACACGGTCACTTCGCTGTCGCATGTCCACTTCACTATAGCACTTTTATTTCACTACCACACTTTCACGTAACTGCCGCATATCCACTTCACTGTCACAATTTAATCCTCACTGTAACACTTTTGCCTTACTGTAACTATGTAGCAAAGTTTTCACTTTTCATTGTATTTAATTATCACTATCAGTAGAGATGTTGCTATAACTATCACTTGAATCATCTTCGCCTAAATGGATAATGAGTGGGTCTGTGAATACCTGTACTGTTGTACCTAGATCCCACATACCTTGCTCCTTCTGCATATGCCCAATACACTTACGCCATGTTTCAGCAATGATATGATTAATGACCTCCTATAATAAAAACTTCACATCGTTTAATTTAAAGGTGGTATTATTTTGTGCTACTTTGCTTTTTATTTGTGCCCAAATTAACTGTATTGGATTGAATTCACAATGGTATGGCGGTAAACGGAGTATATGGTTTTCTCGAGGTTTGGACATCTCATCTACTACATACATTTGTATATTCAATATTCCTTGATTTTAACCATTTAATAATAGTTTTGTTTGTGGTAGCGATTCCAAACTGGTTCAGGATTAATTTACGGATAATCACAAACGCAGTTTGAATTTGATCGCCAGAAATACTAACTGCGTTCATCCGAAAATTAATCCTGAACTAGTTCGGGATCGCTACCGCGAACAAGGCTAATATCTGCTTTCCTTGATGCTGATGTCGGTAACGTTTCGATCCTTCTGCTATGATAAGGTGCGTTATCCATCACAACAACTGCTCCTGGTTCTGCATATGATAAAATAGATTCAAACCATGTTTCAAATACGTCACTATTCATATATTCATTGTAATCTCACGTCTGATTAGAAATCTAATCTAAAAATCCCGCATCTCTTCTTATAATTATGTGTTATTAAGTCCTTTTCCAGAAGGCGTCTTTAATCCTGTAGAAAATTTATCTAAAAATGCTTCTCTTTTACGTTACCATCCTGCCAAATTTTTGATACAGTATGACCTTCGTTTGCCCATGTAATATATCTTTTTGCCCAATTCTCTTAGTTTTTCTTCATACTACAATTGCAACTATTTCAACGGTCAATTCAAAACTTACTTCAAGAAAATCTTCCCCAAATTCTCCATGATCTGCCTCTAAATGTACGACGTAACTTATTTTTTCAACACGATGGAGCCCCGGCACATAGTGGTCGCAATGTTCTAAATTTCTTAAACGAAAATTTCGCTGGACGGTGGACAGGGAGGCACGGACCGGTAGCTTGGCCGCCGCGTTCTCCCGACCTAACTCCGCTGGGCTTCTTTTTCTGGGGATATCTAAATCAAAAAGTTTACGCCACCGATGTCGATAGCCGTGAGGAATTGCTGCAGCATATCAATGATGCAGCCAATGAAATTCGTCAAAACCGTTTTAGCACCTTTGAGAAGTGTTACACGTAGGGCAAAACTTTGTATCAGAGAAGGTGGAGGGTTGTTTGGACAGTTTTTAAAATAGCTTGTTGTCTGCTATCAAAATTAAGTTTCCATCTTATCCCTTCGAAAAGTGACGGTTGCAGCTAAATTGCGGAATACAGTGAGGACTATCCTCCTTGATGTCAGCCTTCTGTTTGGAAACCTTCTGCCGTACACGCGTTCTGCCGCGCAGCATTACCATCGCAAAAGCCATAAATAAATCATCAGATCATAATTGTTCTATATCAATAATGTGTATTACTGATTACGTATTAATTGACCCCAATGGACCTTGTGGAAATAAATGGATTAGTCCATCAAATTGCTCATCAAAATTTAGCTGTGTATACCAAATTTCATTCATTTATCACAACGCGATTGAGAGATATTGCAAAAAAATGATTTCCACTCCTCCCTCTTCAATGGGTCCCTGTGCTCTTAGGAAGCATTTCCGGCCTGTTCAGGGTTGGCAGCTAATTATGAGACATCCTGTATACTTAATTTGCCAGTTCGTACAAGTAATTGCATTAACTGATTTTTTACGAATCGTTTAAATTTTCGAATGATTAGTGAAATATATTCAAAATCAAATATATGACGGAACCGTAGCAAATATGCCCCTGAGTTTCAACTAGACTGCGTCGGTGCCTATCCATTGACGGTTTTTCATTATAATTATCTCCATGGTTGCCAACTGATTGCACCATTATTATTCTATTACAATGTAATTATTAATCATTATTCTACATATTATGGTTTAATTTGAACAGGAGATTAAACAATGTAGCTTGGAATGAAAAACTTTTAATTAAAATGGTTCATTTGTGTTAAGGGAGGGAATCAGTGACGCTGCAATATACAGGGTGATCCATAATGAGAGACATGAGACATAACTGTAGATTGTAGACAATAAATTATATCGTGTAATCCACATTGTCTTAGTCCGAATGTCAATATTAAAAAAGATATAGGATGTAATAGCAAACATTTTCAAATTGATTTTTCTCAATATTTCGAAGATTTTTCTTTGAAATTGGGTATAGGGAGATATTTTCATATCGTAAGCTCACTTTCAATATACCACATACATTGTTTGCAGTGTGTATTAAACTTTTTTAAGTTTAGGTTTTTTTATTGCGTTTCTTTATAACACAGATGAATTTCCAATCATTTTTAAGTAAAAAAGGTATGCTAGCTTCATTTCGATAAACCGCTCTGTTTTCGAGATATCTGAACTTCAATCGTTCAATGCACGTTAGCGAATATGGCTCACACGGTATATTTTAATATTTAGAATCTACAGTTACAGCATTCATGTCGGACCACCCTGTATGTCCAAACCTATATCTCCGTTATTCGTCTTATGAATCTTCTTCTTAAGATATCTTACAGTCCAAGGTATTATTTTGTAGGTCTATTCAAGGCCTGCAAAATTTATAAGAAATATTCATACTCTTCAATAATGTATTTTTTTAACTTTAGGGGGCTTCTTTAGGTATGTTGAAACTAGTGTCAACATAACTCCCGTAACAATAATCCTATTTTGATGCGGCTTGCACCATTTTTCTTAGAAAATAATCTAGTTATTTTCCTACAGTTAGATATTGAAAACATTTCCAATATGTTGTTTGTATATACTTTTCCTATATCTAGATATATTTTGTAAAATATAAATTTCAAAGTACGTATCCGCTTAGATAGACTACGTTTCCATTTATTAATAGAAGTTACAGAAAAACTACAATGGAGCATAGCAGCAGCGTGTAGTGCTGGAAAATATCCAAGAAATTTTAATTTAAGTTTTTAAGACATTATTCGCTGCATAGTTATTATTTTTTCTTTATATAATGCGTTACATTTTATCATTAATAAAATATCTTTTATTTATAGCAAAAGAGACAACTAATTAACTTAGTGACGCAATCTTTCCGTTGGAAAAATTTTTATGATTCCAGGTTTTTATTACGTAATTTTTTCGTAGTCATTGTAATGATCTATCAGAAAAAGTGTTAAGAAAGTTAAAATATATTGTGCCGTTAAATAGACTGCTGGCCACTCGAACTTACACATAGAGATTTTTAGGCAAAATTTTAAGTTCAATATTTTCAACAGGAATGCAAATTTTTGAACGCGGCTTGCAAATTTTAAGAGCTAGTTTTTTTGGATTAAGCTGCATGACGTATATTTATCGTAGAACCATGGGTTTATTATATACGGGGTGATCAATAAAGTCATGCAAAACCCTATACATTTATTTCATTAAAACTAATTTGTAGTTCACCTCCATAATTAATATTTTTAATGTATAATTAATGCCTCTAGGACCCGGTTTTGATTAGCCAATCTAGCCAATTCGTGTTATGTACATGAAGCACATGTTTAAATGCATCACCTATTCTATTAACATTTGGGTGAAGGTAATTTGCAGTTGGATATTGGACTATTTGTGAATATGTATTTTTTTGGAATATAACCGTATTTTAGTGAGTGTGAAATATAATTTTACAACATTTTATAAAATATGTAATTCTTGTAGTACAGTGTATGTACTTAATATTTTTTACAATAAAATATGGTGTGAGCAACGTGTAAATTTTCTATCAATTTTATCGGCATAATTATCTATGTCATTTCTGTCTTTTAAAGAAATAAAAGTAAACATTCGGTATAGTATAATAATTGCATGTATTTTTGGGAGGAGATAATTAGAATCTGACATGAAAGCCAGTCGAAATTGAAAAGGTTCGACTGATTTGTTTCAGTCTACTGCCACGGGTGATGAAGATGTGCGTTTATATCAGGGGGAATGAATAATGCAGGCAATTAATTTTCTACTACACAAATTTTTAAAATTGGTACTGGAGAGTTATAAGAAGGAGGGAACCTTGGTTTTTGCCTATTATGAATTCTATCTAACTGAAATTTTAAGAAATATTTCGTGATAGTTTCTTTGAAGAAATAAAATAAGAAAGTAATCTGTTAGATCATTATTATATTATTTTTTTATATATCTACTTATCTTTATAACTACAATTGAAAAATATGCATAGAGAAAACTTCTCAATAACTAACATTATTTCACAAATATGAATTTCAGTGTGTAGAAAATTTAAATAATTAACAATATGCACATGTTTAAAAAAATGTATACACCAAAGAGTTCATTAATCAGTCCAAATATTCTCATTTGGATTAATCTGAATACTGTAACAGAAGCCAATTTAAAAACGTAATATTATTTTTGTAGCCATATAAGAATCTGTCGACACCTGAAGTTGAAAAGAGCTAAAACTTTTTTTACTTTTAATGTCATGGAAAAAATTGCTCGTTAAAAAATTATGTTTGTTAAAATGTAAAAAATACAGGTTTTAGTAGAGTAGTAGTAGAATTCAAAAATAAATACATTATGCGAGTTATGAAATACATAAACAGCTACATTTTTATTTTTAAATAGTTAAGAAGGACTTCTGAGGAGAAGAAATAACTTCTCTGTAGGAACATTTTTTTAGTGGAATTTGTCCATTCTTTCTCTAAATGCGAATAATGCATTACTTTCTCTAAAAGTGTATTGGTATCTAAAAATGTATTGCAATGTATTTCTGCGTTAGAAAAAGTATGAAACACATACATTTCTTGGTTTTTGAAAATGTTTGTAAATGTGCTTATATTTGCCTGAAAATAAATAATTTTAGCTATTTTTACAATACAATAAAATTACAATTACAATTACAACTATACTATACTTACTATATTTACTGTCACAAAGGAAGAATATGTTGTTTGAAATGAATGTTGTTGGTATGACTTAGAGACACAAGCAATAGCACAGTTTTAATGCAAGCATCTAACAATCTTCCGTTTCAGTTTCTACTATATTTATGAATTGTATAACATTTAAATTGGCATCAGCTCCAAGTGCACACGTTGCAAGATATAATCTTATACTTACGCTTTTCCGAATATCCCACAAAAAGTCCTTATTAATGAACGATATATGTTTGTCTACCACACCTTAATACAACTAAAACGCATTAGGATCTAAGTTAGATTGATGTGCCTCTGCGCTTTTGGAAAAATGACGCATGAAAATTGTGTAAAATTACATAATAAATCAAATAAAAGTAAATAGTTCCAAAGTAGTACATTGTATTATCACATTATTCCCGAAATTTATTAATTTTGTTACGTAGAAATACATATACCTGATTTTTTCTTAGTATATCATACAAATTAAAACTTCCAGTAAATATTATGTAAAAATAGCGTAACAAAAATTTCCATGTACTTAACCAGTCACGAGTAGGGTTATAGAATACAGAGGTGTGTTAAGTTTACACAAAATGGTGTACTTTTAACACCTCACTGGAATATATTACACACATTCAGTATATTTTATTATAATACTAGTAATTGAAGAGTGGAAATTAGAAAGGGCCTAAGTGCCATATTTCCCGAAATCAAGTTTTTCATGTAGAAACATTATATGTACCATGCTTTATGTCCTATGAAAAATTCTAAGTACCAAGAATAAAGTTTAACCTTATAGGAACCTCTCGTGTATGTCGATAGTTGCATGTGAGCAAGCATTTTCCTTAGAAAAATTCTAAGTACAATAGGTTATAACATCAGTAATGTCTAGACATGTGCACGTGTACCTTGTGTCTCACAATTTCTGGATTTGTAGTATATTATAATGGAAGAAACCAAAAAAAGGAGAAGAAAAGGTAGTGGTTCAGCCCAAGCAGAAAGCAAGGTATCAGAAAATAAAAAAATCTCTTCAAAGCATGATTCCTTATCTTAAAAATCTAGAACATCAACGCTTCTATAAACAGCTACTTCAGATTCAAGACAATGATTTAGTATCACAAGAAGAACGAACAGGTGTTTTATGTATGTTTCTTTATTAAACATCAATAGTTATGGCACTTTTCCTAATGTCACACTTTTAAACATGTATAATATGTTGTAGTACAATGTTTAGTTTGCCAAGTATTGTTAATAAACCTTCATTGTTCATTGTTTTAGTTTGCTATGTCCATAAACGTTTACGTATGAAAGTTATCCGAGTTTTATTTAGTTTTCTTGATTATCTCAAAACTTTGTTTTTGGCACTTAGGCCCTTTCTAATTTCCACTCTTCAATTATAACACATTTTGTATGAAACCTACAAAAAACATGCAACTCTAATTTTGACGACACTAATAGAGGGCACCACTTGTGGCACACCATGTTTCGTTTAAATCGCAGAACTATTTTGCCGCTTAATGAACCCATCTGACTATTGAAACAATCGATTCTCCTACCTCCCTAACCATTTATCAACAAAGCACAAAGATTTTGTCAAAGCAGGCCGACCTTTATGAAATTTTCCATAATTTACCGTTCTGAACAACTTTTTCAAGTAACATTTTGCTGTATTTTCAGTAGAAAAGGCATTTTACTTGAGACGAAAACAGTTTTCAATAGGTGCACTGAATGTTTCAAATGGGATTATTTCGAAAACTGCTACTCCTAACGACTTCAACAATATATACCTTTTTCAGATATAACAGGAGAATCGATTGTTTCAATAGTTGGATACACTAAGCTGCAAAAAAGTTCTGCCATTTAAAAGAAACATGATGTGCCATAAGTGGCGCTCTCTACCAGAAACGTTATCTAAAAATACCGAAAATAAAATTTTTATTTTGACACCCTGTATCTATTTTATTATGCAACTTGAGATATAGGTATGTTAGGTTAAATCGCCTTATTTTCAGCTAAGAAATCTGTGATCTTATTTTTTGCTATTTCATTTAAAAACACCCTGTACATACAAAGTAACTGATTACTGATTTAAATTATATATATTGTGATAAAATAGAATTTATAAAAAAAATTAAATGCTATGAAAATTTATTTAACTAACAAATATAAAAGAACTATTATTGAAATGTTTATTATTATTAGTAAAATATAGGTAAATTGTTAGTTTTGAAATTATGTAGTATAAAATATATCTAAAGAAACATATAAATTTTACAAATTTCATTAAATTTACTTCAAAATTCTATCAAATTTGTTGGACATGACAACATATATAGTACATAAAGAAAATGAATTAAAAACCCAGACATAGATACATCAATAGAAAGCTTAAAGATCAAAGATTAATTATATATGCATATCGCTAGACGAAAACATCAGTAAATAAAAATATTTGTATATTAAAATGAAAATTTCCAATATTAGAATTAATGACAAATAGAACTGTCAAATATTAAGATGGCTATACAATACAAAAAGCAACATATCTGACAGGACTCCAAAAAAACCCAAATTAAGGAATATTTGACAATAAAAATGAATAAAAATTGTTATATATTTGTAAATTTAGTTTATAAGCTTAAAAAGACAACTAGTGAAGTGCAAAGTGCTACGAAAAGAATAATTTAAATGATGTAAAGTGAAACATGTGTATTGACCTTAATAAAAAACTATTAGGAATCAAGAGAGTAAAAATACATGAAAACAAAAGTACTTAGTTACGAAGAAACTGTTAAACGAGAAGGTGTACAAAATTTGGGCAGAGAAGAAACTTAGTTTTAAATAGTAAAAAATTAGTTAAACAGTATCATTTCAAACTCACCAGTTTCACATAATTATTCAAAGAAAAGTAACTCAAATTTAACATCGACAAAGACAAAATTCAAGAAGTTTGGTGGAAATAATCTCCATAGCTAGAGCTGGGCCTTGCAGAAGGTCGAAGGCATAGGTCTCCAGTGGAAAATAGCCACCAAAATTATATCAAAAGTATCACCAGGTAGAAATTCCATATTTTGAACAGCATATCCAGTCCAGGGTATCAACGGCATCCTGGGACTTTTACCACTTCCAGAGAGAGGAAATCAAGTTTGAAGCATCGTCTACAGAGAGTAAGAAAATGTGTACACAAACAAAAATTTAGTTAGCTAGCATGCATAATAACCAATATTTAACTTCTCTGATGATAAAAGTAAAATATAACATATAAAGACTTACCTCTATAAAAATTTGAACCATATGAAAAGTGTAAACTTTAAAAATTCAGTTATTAACTGTTTCACGAAATAATACCGTCAGCTGAGACGGCCATTTTAATTTGATAGAACATATATGACTTATGATAAAATATAGACAATTTTCACTACACATTTGTCTATTTCTAGTTGCATAAATTAAAATAGCATCACCAGAAATATAAAATTAAATGAAATATACAGGTATGTAATTGAAAGTAAAAATAAAATTTCTTTTTTAAATATTAAGGATAATTGTTAGGAAGTATTCGTTAATGTTTATTGAAATTATTTCTCATTTGAGAATTTTTCATTTTTGTTCATGAATAAAAATAAATGTACAGTTCCATGTATCATTTTATGTACACTGAGTGGTAGCAAATATAAGAACATTATAAAGAAAAAAAGGTGTTAGTTAGTCTGCTGGAATTCACTCCTGAGGTAAAGAGTAAAATCAGAGTTAGAGTATAGAAATATCAAGTAAAAAAATATTATCTTTAATAAAATCAAAATTTAAATTTTCTAAAAATTATGTTCTTAATAAAACATATCGTCCCTTATATCACGTAGAGGCGTATCTGACATTTCTATACGTACCGACGTATGTCACTTACGCCGCTATGTGAGAAAATTTAAGGAGAATTAACAGATACGACAGTTAGAAAAACCTTGACCGTCTAACATTAGTACTGGAAATGCAGATACGTCACTATGTGAGTTAAAGCAGTCGCCCTAAACTTACTTATTGTTGATGTATCTCATTTTTCCATTTTTATCAGAAACGCCTCTACGTGAGAAAGGGGACGATATATAGAAGTCACACATCAAATTTAAAATAAATACAATTCTACATAAATTAGATAAATAACAAAACAAAATAAAACATTGGCGACCAATAAAAATTAAAATTATATTAAAACAAAACAAACACACATAACAAAATTATATCATCACAATACGCACCACAATAATATATTATCAAAAAATAACGACATAGATTGATAATATAGCTCAATTTTGTGTTTGAAATGACACATAGTTTAGAAAGGCTAACTCGATAATTGTTCAGTGTGATTTATTTAGCTGACAAATAACTGAGAGAATAATAATCAATGAATTGTTATTATTTCAACACAGTAGGGTGTGGACTCATTTAGACAACCATTTGTGTTGATTTTGAATGAAATTTTACTTAAAAATTTATACGGTGTAAATAAAAAAGCGTCAAATAAGATGCATCATCTAAATCACACCTTTATTTTCAAATGAATTACGATATCCGCTTCTGAAGGGTGCGAAATTTATATGTTTACCGGATGACGACAGTAAATCGCGTCTGCCGCGGCCCTGATTACGATTGCTGGTATCTCTGGAAGTGGGAACGAAATCATCGTCAGTCCCGAGAGGCGCCACTGCACTGCAGGCGGGTCAATGCACCGGAGAAGTTATGTTTATCTGGAAAATCTACTGCCTTCCTAATATATAACTCATCAGTTTAACCGAACCGCTTAAACTGAACCTCTTCCAGTCTCAGGAGGTACTGGGCGTACACTCATAAATTCAGATTATTCCCTCACTCTGTGTACCAGTACGCGGGTAATTATGCTTTGAGGGGTTTTTGGAATTAGGCTGTTTAGGCAACGGACGGTGAAATGTAATTGCATCGTTACAACTCAAGTGTCAGCCTATCTGACGTGGTTCAACGAGGCATTTCAAAATATGGTGAAGGCGCCGGGCTTTATAATTCGTTTGTAATTGCTTAAAAGCACCTCAGTTTTGAAATAGTGTTTTCTACAAATACAAGTAATTCGAGATATTTATGAGCTGTATCAACAAAGAGCGCTCTAACCAACAAATTTTTAGGTACAGAAATGTTTCAAAATACGTATTTTTTTTAATTCAACTGTAAATATTGTTATAACATAATCTTACATAGTTCTGCATATAAGATTGTTTACTTTTGTTTATAAGTATATAAAAATAATTGTTAAAATATGAGGTTAGAATAGCAAAATAAGTTATTATATTTTTTGAGGAGAATTTAAGTAGTAAAAGTGCATAAACAAAACAACAATAATTTTCTTTTTGATTTACTTTTGCATTACTTCATTTATTTTTCGAGATTTCTGTACTTAAAGAACACCATCACCACCAATTTGATCATTATACGGCGACCCTAATTAAAATATTCAAGGGGCTGAAAATCCACTACAAGATACATTTCTCAATATACAGGGTGATTCATTAAGAATGGGCAATCTCTGAACTGAAGATACTATACACCAAAATATGGTGATCGAGCCAAATATGCCTTATCCGAATGTTGCTGGTTTAAAAAATACAGGGTGTTCAATCCTAGAATTTTATTTTGAAATATCTCAATAACTTTGAAACCTGTCGGAGTATTAAAAAAAATTGGAACAATTATGTTTTTTGGCGCGGCAAATAAGAATTTTTAACTAATTTTGACGTTACTAATAGAGGGCGCCACTTATGGCACAGCATGTTTCTTTTAAATGGCAGAACTTTTTTGCTGTTTAATGTATCCATCTGTACCTAACATTAATACAAATCTACAAATCCTACTCCTACTCCGTAAAACCTGAAAAAAAAAGTTATAAATAAAAAAATAAATTTAAAAATAAGCACGCAAAGCAAGAAAATAAAGTGAAATACATCTAAAGTGACCAAAAAACAAGTCATCCTGTTAACTGCATATTTTTGTGCACAGCATAAGACGATTTAACCTTAATTACTTATACAGGATGATTCAGTCATAATGTCATTAATTTTAACCATGTATTGGGAAGGGTTAATAAAGACAGAAAATCGATAACAAATTTTTACTCGACCTTCAATTTTCTATTGATTACACCGGGTGTTTATAAAAATGTAAATTTAATTATTGTTGGTTTCTGTTATTATTTAGCGGTTACGCAGCTCTGCAGCTCTTGTCATTGGGTAGACATTAAAAAGAAAGTTTTGACCTAAATACGGTAGGTCAAGTTTCACTGATTAGGTACATCTCCGACTGTTTTTTGATGACAGCACGAGGGTTTTTTATTACTGTCTGTATTTAAGAGCCCTCTTTAGGTATCTTAAAACTAGTTTCAAAATAACTCCAGGATAATAATCAGATTTTGATGCGGCTTGCACCAGTTTTCTTAGAAAAAAATCTAGTTTCTTGGATGCCCTAATTCATATTTTTTGACATGAGTAAACTAAGGTTTAAAACGCAAAGAAAACAAAATAAATGGGCATCCTAGAAACGGAAAATTATTTGACTAATTTATACACACCTTGTCTCTGAAAATAATTGGTAATAACTTTGTAAATTTGGAACTAAGAAAGTGCATTTTAAGTTAAAGCCTGCTAAAGGAGCTGCTTTCGTTCAAATAGTATCAGGCGATGAAATACGAGGCAGGCAAAGACAGAAGATGTAAGGGAAGTCAGACGGTTACGATGAGTTTAGCGGAACGGTCGAATTGACTTGCATCTATCGTGACCCCTTAAATACAAAGAACGTTTCAGCCTATCTCAATAATTTAACCTAGTGATTATTGAATTTTATTTCACTATTTATGTGTAGTTTAGTTTAGTTAGTTTAGTTAGTTTTTTGACCACGATATATACAAATATTTGTGGCAAGTCAGTAGCAAAAAGTAACAACAATTAAGTTCATACTTCATAGCACAGTATACAACAAAATAATAAATATTGCGAACAAACAAAGTACACGGAAAACTAACAACAAAAAATAATAAAATTATCACATTATTATCTCCATATTCAAGGGCATCCATGTATTCTCGTGTCGAATAAATACAATTATTAAAGAGGTGACACAGTGGTTTAAGTAACACCGAGGATACTTCTTTTAGTATTAAACTATTTATAGAAAAGAGATCCATGCAGTGAGATCTGTTTAAAGACATATTTGCAATCCTTGTCATCTTCTGTGATGGGTAGCAGATAAGAAAGAATTTCTACTCATTTCAATATTGCAAATTAAGTCTCTTTGATTGTTGACATCAACTGATAAATTATTTATAATTTCGTTAGCTACATAGTCAATAAAATTATTAAACTTTTCTGCCTTTATTTACTGTTGAGTTTGCATTACGTTCTGAATTTACTATTTTCCACACCCCTTGTACTTTATTATTAGAGTTATTGATACAATATTGATAAGCGTTCTTTTTAGTAGTCTTAATTTCCCTCTTGTATTCTTTATATAATGTGTTATACAAATTATTATATGTAATGAAATGTGAATGGTTTATTTTGATCCGTTGGAGTTTTGTAATTTCAATATTAAATATTTTTCATGTTGAATCTTAAAATGTTAATTGCATACTTTTAAAATACCTATTTATGATATACGTGTTAAAAGTAAGATTTTATTTTGTGAGTGAAGATGATTAAATAACGAGCGTAGTGAGTTTTTTAACTTCACGAACAAAATAAAATCACTTTTAACACGTATATCATACACTATTTTTTCTACAAAACAATCGGAAGAACTTTAAACTCAATAAAAATAAGAAATCAAAAAATGCCACACAGATCGCAATGTTTATGAACCAAAATTTTCGTAGCAACCAGTACTGTTGTTAGTTACGGAAAAAACGCAAAAATATTGACAGCATTTTCTAGTAATATTATAAGTTTAATGAATAATCTCGATAATGACAGTAACGAATCCATCCCTGCTGAAATCGAAGAAGCCACCAGTCGAGCAACATCGGAATTATTGCCGGCGGAATCAAAGGAACAGTACGAAATCGCTTATAGACGCTTTTCGGAATGGTGCAACATTAAAAAGGTCCCTGGGAAATGTAACGAAAGTATTTTACTGGCATATTTTGAGGAAAAAGCCAAGATATGGAAATCGTCAACGCTGTGGTCAAATTATTCCATGATCCATTTAACTATGTTAAAAATAAAGCAAGATCAAGATATAAGCAAACATTATAAACTTATTGCTTTTTTAAAACGGAAGGGTGCAGGATATCAAGCAAAAAAATCAAAAGTTTTGACGAAGACGCATATCGACAAATTTCTCACAGAAGCAGAAGACGAAAAGTATCTGATGATGAAAATCGCGCAATAGTGGGTGTCTTCGGGGAGTGTCGCCGGGAGGAATTGTGTCAGATGACCATCGACAATATCGAATATTTGGGCACTTCGGTTGTTGTGACCATACCAGATACTAAAACGAAAGTGCCTCGGACTTTCAGTGTTGTTGGTGAATTCTATTTAAACTTTTTTAGAAAGTATATGGCACTCCGGCCACCCAACGCTGACCATAGACGACTTTTTCTTAAATATATGAAGAATAAATGTGTGAAGAATCCAGTCGGAATTAACATGTTCGGTAAAATGCCTGCCGACATTGCAGAGTTCTTGAATCTACCAAATCCTCAACTCTACACCGGACACTGTTTTCGTCGTTCATCGGCGACATTGTTAGCAGATTCTGGTGCAAATCTTACTACCATTAAGAGACATGGAGGATGGAAATCTTCGACGGTAGCTGAATGCTATATTGAAAATTCACTGGAACAGAAGAAGGAAATTGCGTGTCAAATACTTCCTACTGCTGCAACTACTAGCAAGACTATCAGTACTACCAGTAGTATTTATACAGAAAATAGATGTGTCACACATGTTGACAGTAAAACCAACTTAAATATGATGACTACGCAGGAAATTACAATTTCAAATTGTTCTAATTTTACTATAAATTTTAATAGTAATAACTAGTTAAAATGTTGGTTTGTACTTATTTAAAATAAAAAGTTGTTCATGTGTTTGTTAAAACGTTTTATTAATTTTCAAAACAAAATTTAAATAAACTTACTTTTAACACGCGTGTCAAAAAATAACATTTTTAACATCAAAAATGACAATTAAAAAGTCAACTTTTAACAGTTTTGTAGTTATAGCAGTAATTACAATAAGTACGTACTTTAGGAAAATATTTAAATTTGGCAACGTCGCATCAGACCGACACTGAGTTGGAGTTTAAATGAAGGTTTGAAAATATTTTTTTTGCGTAAATAAGCTGTTAATTTTCTTTTAAATCGCGTATTCGTATTATACTTATTTTCCCTATCTACTCTTAAAATTGGTGACATTGTGACTGAATCACCGTGTATAACTCATTAGTTTGTACTGGGCGTACCCTCATAAATTCAGATTGTTCCCTCACTTTATGTATCAGTACGCGGGTAATTATGCTTTACGGGGATTTGGGAATTAGGCTGCTTAGGCAACGGACGATGAAATGTAATTGAATCGTTGCATCTCAAGTGTTAGCGTACCTGACGTGGTTCAACCAGACATTTCAAAATATGGTGAAGGCGCCTGGCGTTATAATTCATTTGTTTGTAATTATTTAGAAGCGCCGCAGTCTTGAAACAGTGTTTGCTACAAATACAAGTAATTCTAGACATTTATGAACTGAATAATATAGGGTGATTTAGAACTTACCTTATAAAAAAATGTTGACTGTATAGGGAACTCATACAAGTACAATTTAAAAAAAAAATCAAAAAGGGTCCACTCTAAAACCTGATAAGGCGCCAAAACAAGTAATCGGCGATTGGACAAAAAATGAAAATGAATTCACAAAGAAAGAAATAAATAACACTTTATTACACCTATTTTGTGGTTTTAATTAATAAAATTATTTGACATACCATATGTTACAACAACATTTTGAGCCCGTGTTACCCAGTTTCTACAAACTAATACAAATGTTTTTGCTTTTTGTCCGTTTGGCAGCATTTATGATATGTTTGCAGAAATCATCAATAGTAGGTATACAAAAATGAAAATGAATTCACAAAGAAAGAAATAAATAACACTTTATTACACCTATTTTGTGGTTTTAATTAATAAAATTATTTGACATACCATATGCTACAACAACATTTTGAGCCCGTGTTACCCAGTTTCTACAAACTAATACAAATGTTTTTGCTTTTTGTCCGTTTGGCAGCATTTATGATATGTTTGCAGAAATCATCAATAGTAGGTATACACTTCGTTGCGATACATTACATTTTTCAAATATTTCCACAAAAATAAGTTCAAATGATGAAGTCAAGAGATCGTGGAGGTCATGGTACTCTCCCTTGGTATTAATGCTTGGACACGCTGAACATGGTACAGATATAATTGAGCCTCGTGTATGATACGCCACATTGTTCAAAACGCCGTGGATGCCCTAGACCTCCATCTCTTCCACCATTTGGTTTCAAATTTCCCTCGTGTTGCACTACACTTGCACTCACTGCACACCGCGATAAAAATAGCGGCATTTAGCATATGTTTACCTGGAAATCGTTCTGCTAAGGCATTTTCACATCGTCATAAATTAAAACAACATCCATCAATTTCGAGTTGCTACACGCTATTTTGAACATTTGAAAAACAAATGGATGACTGACATCACAAAATCTTTAATACTTACAAAAACTAATCGGATTGCAATATTCGGAATCGCATGGTTAGAGCCTGCAGTAGCCTAGCAATGTAAAGGAATCACTACAACTTCAAAAATGTTTTACTCTAGGGAACTATAAGGATTTTATATTTTTTTTTTTATGATATTGACTCCATTTTTCATGACACATCTATTCCCAAATTTTTTTAGATAATAATAATAATAATAATAATGCTTTATTCATGTAAGCCCAATTACAGGATATGAAAGTCAAAAAGAAAAGGAAAAGTAGTCTAAAAATACAATAATTAAAATAGTCTACATTACTTACAACTACAAACAATTTGCCTTTTTGCACTTGGATTGTATGTGTTCAAACCACGACAAGTTCTGCGAAATTAATACTCCAAGGTCGTTTTGTGAGGTAACGGATTTTAATGTCGTGTTTAATAGTGAGTACTGAAGCAAGGGGTTATTCCTGCCAAGACGGAGAACAGAACATTTATCAGCATTCAGAGGTATCATCTAGTCCTGACACCATTTCGAAATGTTCATAAGATCACGCTGAAGGATGTTATGGTCTGTCAAGGGATTGGCATAGAACTTGGTATCGTCCGCAAGAAATGCAGATTTAGAATGTATGTGATACGGAAAGTCGGAAGTATATACTAAGAAGAGCAGAGGACCCAATACAGATCCTTGGGGTACACCACTAAGAACAGGACGTGTTGATGACCGATAGTCACCAACCCTCACACTAAAGGTTCTGTCACTGAGGAAAGCCTCAAGCCACAGAAGAAGATCACCAATTCATTCATATTTTTATTATTGCATTTTTTTATTACTAATTAATCCAATTTAAATTAAGGACAGGATAAAATTCATAATCAAAGGCAATCAAATGAAATTGTTGGATATTATTATTGCACATCCATAACTAGATTATCAAAAAACAATAGCTTTTCTTATTACTATACACATATATATATTTTATTTTTTATCATATATCTGAATCAGACTTTTTAATGAGACCTATAGAAAACCATTTGTATTCTGCGTTACTGACCATAATTTTACTTTGTGCGCAATTTTGCTACAAAAGAATATTACTGGTAATTAAAACGCATGATTTGTGGTGTTTTAAATGTGGAGTGACTGTTTTGAAACGTGAAATATTACCACCAGCGAACGCAAATGCGAAATATTTGTACAGCATCCTTTTAGTGCACCTTTACATAAACAAACAATCTAATAACGCAGCTTTAGCGTTAAATTTAATTGCTACATCAAGCCTACATACCCACAAGATAATTCAGACGTCCTCAATAACAATTAGTCGACAAGTTTGCGTCACAGCTAGCCCACCAGGTTAATAAACGAGGCGATTTAAAACAATTATCCGTACAACTGGAAAATATATTTCTCAGAGGTGCTAACAGCTATTTGTTGAAAATCATTTAAATATTTGCCTACTTCGACGCAGCTGACCGGTGTTTAATTTATACTTTTTTAAATTATACCGCCTTTTTCATTACAGTTAAGCGAATTAAAATAACAAATAGAAGTTAGTTAATCTTACACTGTATAATAACAAACGTACTTGTGCAACTGACCTTGAATCTATAAATTTCGATATATTGCAAAAAATAAATAATTGCGATAATAAAGTTTAGGAGCAAAAATCGTATATTTTTGCAAAACCCGCCTTCTGGAATGAAAATTTTCAATTTAAACAGATAACATCTTAAACAATAGACTATTTTAGTGTGCGATAAATATTAAATTAGTACACTGTAATATCACAGAAATAAACATGGATAAAATTCCATACCATATTATGTATGTTATGCTAAATTCCACCGTGTCCGACACTATATTGTATTGATTTATACATTGCAATTTTTAGGTTAGATGTAGGTATCTATGTCCCAGCTAACAATTTTCTGTTCTATAAAAATCGTAAGAACGTTTCCAGAGCAAATTTTATAGAGCAATGTTTGTTCTAAGAACATTTTCAAAACGTTCTTACAACACTTATACCATAAAAATGGGCATGGGCAATAGAACTTTTTACTTCTTTAAGCTATTCTGTAAGGTCTGCAGGAAATACTTATAGAATTGTTGAATAAACGTTCTCACAGGTCTTAAAGAATTTTTTTTAACACAGTTACAAAGCAATCTCATAAAAATTCTATACCACTTTGTTATACAATTTTTGTGTTGCATGCTGTTCTACTTAGAGAACTTTAAAATCATTTAATTGTATCTTTTAAAAATAAAATGTTTCTGCATCGCACATATTAGAAATAATATGGATGAGCCAATAAGAACAAAGATAGAAGATGACCTAATCAGCCTGCATAAGAGTACTCGCATCATTACGAATTGCTTTGTTGGTTTGTCCATCAGGAAGCAGTACATTTTAATGCGGAAAAAGTTTTATCGTGAAATGTGTAGTACATAATGGTAATTTTTTGACGCGCCCTCAGTTAACCTTATATTTCCTATGATGCTGCAAATTTAATAAAAAAAGCTTTCTAAATTGATGAATTTAACATGTCATTTCACCTATTTATATTGTATATATTTTTAATTAAGATTTGTTTTCTTTCTTCACAATATGGCGACAGAAAGAAAGGCTTAATCTTGTACTTCCAATGGATTTTCACTAATATGACATTTTTGTGTCGATTACAATAATTATAAAGCAAATATGCTTCGTAAGCAACTACTATAACAGCTAATGCCACTTAATATGCACAGTGTTGTCATATTTTATTGTGGTAATATCAATTATTTCAATCTTATTTAATAAAACTAATAAAATTCTTGAACTTCAACATCTAGAAGTGTAAATGAATAAGGTTTGGAATGGTTTAAATGAAATATGTAACGAAATTTCTATTAGGAAATCAGTTTCTATTAGTAATCAAATAAATCTTATCTAACGTAATGAAATTTTCCTTCTGCAAGCAGATAATAATTTCTACAAGTCACAACTATGTTATACAAATTTCCCCATTATACTTTGATCAAAATATTTCGTACTTTTATAGGCAGATCTCGTCAGATGGGGGTATGGGAGACCTACAGATGTATATAAATGGCAGTTCTATAGCATTTTTTATGGAACAAGAAGGCTTTTGTTACTTATTTACTATATAATGATTTTATAACAATTGTATTATTATTTTCTATAACTGCTTTAAAGAGCTTACACAATAGTTTTATAATTAAACTATAAGCGACATTAGAGAATAAAGAGTGTCGCAGGAGATGGTATATTTCTATAAACTACTATTTTGCATCGGTTTTTTGAAGGCAAAATAGTCTCATGTGCCACAATAATGCAACAATATAGTATTCTAGATACAACTATAAAATATTAACAGAATGTAAAACTCCTATTACTCTAAATTTATAGAACTATTTTGCTAGTTGGGGTAATTTTACTGAGTAATTTAAATAATATTTTATATACAGGCTGATTCAGAACCTATCTGAAAAAAATTGTTTGAAAGTACAGGGGACTTTTACAAATACAAATTTGTAAAAATAAAACCAAAAAGAGCAGTTCAAATTTTTTTTAAATATACACTTCCGCACGGCACTGGAAACTGGTTCACTGTAAAACTTGATAAAGCATATAATCGGCGACCGGACAAAAAATTGAAAGAAATTCCCAAGGAAAGGTATAAATTAGGTACATTTTACAACACCTATTTTTATACAGCTAATTCAACTGCTTTTGCCGCTATTGTTATTAATTATTATCTCATAGAATTAATTTGTGGTTTTAGTTAATAAAGTAGTTTAACATACCTGATGTTTCAACACGTCTTATCCAGTTTCTACAAACTACTACACTAATGTTTCTACTTCTTGTCCGTTTTGAACTTGTAAGTTATTCAATATACTTCAATCTTTAAATATCCCCACAAAAGTCCAAATCATTTAAGATTGCGGTATTCTAATATTCTAAATAAGAAAGTACCTCGATCGTTGACAGACAATGATTTAAAACTGTGTACCGGGAAGTGCTGGATATCTAGCGGAGAAAACTTGAACTGCAAATATTTAAAGAATGTCACAGTTGGAGTGCAGAAAATAACGGGTGGCCGAAACTGAGCTTGAAGGTCATGCGTTCGATCCTGCGGCAAAATATTTACAACCCTATCATCTAAATGGGATATCGATTTTTCCGTATTCTAAATTTCAGCGTTCAGATGCAGTTTATCCTTTGCAAATCTGTGCTTTGCAGTAGCAGTGGTTTTCTGTATTCTTTATGTGTGTTTAATACTAGTGAAAATTATAGAACATTTTAATTGAAAGTTCGTTGGATTTAGAAAGGCTATGTATATCATTATTTGTAAATTGAATTAAAGTAATAATTAAATAATAGGTACTTAATAATTATATATATATATATGCAACAGAGACAGGGGAGGGGATTCGAATTTTTAATTTATCAAATTTTAGGAATACATAATAGTTATTTATGCAACAAGTACAAAAAGCACTTTTTGTACGAGTTGCATACAATATTTTTTCTACGTTCATGCAAAAACCAAAAAATTATATTTAGATGAAACTAAGTCTAGGAAAATTTCATGACGATTTGAACGTTTATGTTTGTCATGATGACAAAACGCTATAGTAGAAGGACAGATGAATGCAATAAACATTTTATTGCACTAGTGCAATAAAGAACCACTTTTTCCACTAAATATAGTTCAATAAAGTTTTGTTTTTTGCATGAATGTAGAAAATAATTATTTATGTAACAAGTACAAAAAGTAAGTGTTTATTGCACGCGACGTGAAATTGTTCGAGGCCGTCAGGCCGAGTGGACAACACGGGTTTATGTTGTTGTTTTGTGTTTTTCTTCAGTTTTTAGTGCCGTTCTTAATTTTTTTGTATATGCTGTCTAGTTACGTATTATCCAAATTTATAAAAAAATAAATTCGAAATCAGAATAAGCGTCAAATTAACGTGAATGCAAAGAAACATTAGTGAAGGGAAACATTTAAAGAAAAACGATATACTTACTCGCAATAAAGTTATTAGAAAACATTAACTAAAAATAATTTCTTAGACGTCTTGGAACTTGAACGATAATTTTATAGAACAGTGTGATATTAATTTTTCATGTAAACTGAACTCTAGAAATCATATCCGAACAACCCTGTATAATGTAAATATATTTTTAATTCATTATTTATCCCTTTTATAATAGGTATTTAATAATAAATAGTGAGACAATTTACAGAAGACAAATAGCAATATACTTTTTGAAAAATTTGTGTACCTGCAAAAGAAAAGATAATAGTAAAAACAATCGTTTTATGTTTCAACCTTACCCTGATATCTATTACATCTTTATTTGTGTGGTGGGTTTAAAATATGTAAGCAAACTTATACGGCAAAAAATGGATGTCAAAATTTACCTAAATGTCAACCCCAACGAGTTACAGTCATTTACAAGACGAATGCTAATAAATGTTTTAAAGTAAATGTTAAAAAATCCCCTGACGACATGAGAACAATGTACACTAATATACAGGTAAGCGTCATTTATTTTCTGCATCCCTGTATACTCCATATTACGATAGCCAGCAGTATCAGTGGACAGATAATTTAACTGTAAGATTTTCCTTTTGAAATTTATAATTTTGAAGTGGTTGTCATTTCACTTTAAAAATTTTCAAATTATGTCAATTTTGAGATTTTTGACTACATTTTTTTCAACACCCTGTATTTTAAAATTTGAATCAGATCGATTCAATTCTCTGAATTTTGCAGGAGTTTGGTTTGGTGTTTTAAACACCTGTATATTTTCGTTAACAGTGTTCCAATAGCCCTCAGTTAATATTAAACAGATTTTTTTTAGTTCCCATAATTTTGTTTTTAAAGGTCAAAATTTTCTCATAACTGCATACAGAACGTCTTTCGCACGTTCAGTAACCGTTCCGAAGTGGAAAAATCGAAAATTTATATCAATAACAATGCAATCAAATGCATGTGGTATGTTTAATTCGTCTTAATTTCTAATATAATACTTAATTCCAAATTTTGGTCGCCCTGTAAACAGAATTTACTTTACCGCGACCTCTTAGTCAGAGGCTGAACTATTTATTGCTAAATTGTGTAAAATTTTTATAGTTTGTAACAGACTTCTAGATAATGAAGTTGGCTGAACTTGCTGAGAAAATGACCCTTATGGAAAAATGCTAATAAATTTTTAGGTACTGAAATTTATCAAACTAACTACTTTTTAAAATTGATATTTAGTTCTAAATATTCCTATAACATAAACTTACTTAGTGTTACATATAAAATTGTTTAGGTTTATGTATATGCACGATAAATTAATTGATAAAAATGTGACATTAGGTTAGCAGCAAAGACCAATATGAAAATACGTTTTTTTTTAAGTTAAAACTTTGTTTAAACTATATTTAAATAGTAATAATGAATAGACAGAACTTTAAAGATTCTATTTGTATGGTTATTTTTGTTCTTCGAGCTTTATTTTTTGTGATTTCAGTACCTAAAAACACTACAAATACGGGTCATATTTTGCCAGAAATACGGCGACCTTAAAGTCAGGAGATCGTGGCAGCTATGATACTAGTTCTCCTCGTCCAATCCCTCGGTTTAATGCATGGATATGCTGTACATGATACGGATATAATTGAGCCTCGTGTATGATACGCCATACTGCTGCAATAAGCCGAGGACTTCCTGTACCTCCATCTCTTCCATGATTCGGTTGAAAATTTCCCGTGTGAGGCCAGCGCTTGCATTACACTTACACTCATTGCATAGTTCTGTTGAAGCATTTACACTTCACCATAAATTAAAACAATATCCATCAACCGCGAGTCGCTATAGACATAAGCCATTTCTGATATTTGAAAAACTAATGTAAATACTGGCATCACAAAAAAATTAAATAATCAACAACATGCACATGTTAAAAAAATGTATATATCAAAAGTTCATCAATTAGTTGAAATGGTTTGATTTTATTTAATCTGAATAGTGTAACAGAAGCCAATTTAAAAATGTATTAATATTATTTTTATAGCTTTAATAAAGAGTGTGTCAACAGATGAAGTTATAAAGAGGGAAAACTTTTTTCTTTTAATGTCATGGAAAAAATTTGCTCGGGTTAAAATATTTTACTTGTTAAAATGTACAAAAATACAGGTTTAAGTGAGTCAATATAATATGCAGGATGTCTCTTACTAACAAATTATTAGAAATAGATTTTATTATTAAAATTCAATGATAAATATAATATGTGAGTTAAGAAATGCATAAACTACATTTTTGTTTCTAAATAGTTAAGAAAGAGCAGACAACTTCTGTGCAGGAAAATTTTTTTAGTGCAATTTGTACTTTCATTCTCTAAATATGAATTATCCATCCTTTTCTCTAAAAGAGTATTGTTCATCCATCATCTAAAAATGCATTGCAATGTATCGCTTTTGCATTAAGAAAAGCGTGAAACACATACAGTTCTTACTTTTTGCAAATGTTTGTAGATATATGTATATCTGTGAGAAAATAAATATTTTAAGCTCGATTTTTAGTTATAATAAATTTACAATTAACGTAACTACAACTTATGTTAATCCCTGTTCTAAACTATTATTATAATTACTGTCAAAGATAGTTTAGTTTATCACTCTGGATTTTAAATTTCTTAAATATTTCTAGTATTGCCAGAATATCACGATATTTAAGGGCATGACAAAGAAGACATTTTTTGGCACTTATGTTCAAAGTAGATATAGTAAAATCTTCATCACAATATATGTACTATGGGATTGCCTATACTAAAAAGAATGTCTATTCCATCACATATAAGTACAGAATTATGGACTCATTTTCTGGGCAGCAATAAGACCATATCTGACACTTTGAACCGGGAACTCTATCATTATAAAATTTTATCCACTTTCCAATATCTACGTCAACGACATCAACTCATTTATCAGTATTAGTATACGGTCTGAAAGCACTTCCAATTCTATTTATTTTTTCTTCTACTTCTACTCTATTTCAGTTTGAAAAATTTTCTTTTCCACTACAAAACATAACTCTTTCGTGATCGATTTAAAGAGGAAGACCATTCATCACGTTGAAAACCAACGTCGATCTAACGTCTGTCTAATGAGATTAAGGGTTAACCAGCATTTCCTAGCAGTACTAAATCTAATACCGACTATCCAATAACAAATGAACCAAGCCAAAAACGATTTAAGATTGCTGCAGTAGCAACGCATGTATGTTGGAAATATACGGGGTGTGATGTTTATAATGCATTAAGAAATTATAAGACAGCTTCTTTTGAAATGAAAAGTTTCTCTAGTACGGTCCTGTATGCAGCGGTTCTAAACGTTGTCATGTAATATGTTGTACTGATTGGTAGACTAGCTGAATAAACAGATTGGCGTTACCAGGTGGCAAGTGGTTTTCACTACTTAGTGATTTTCCAAGGAAACACACACATTCACTAAAATCGTGAGGCACAAAAACCTATCTATTTTGACATTTTTCAAGATTTCAGGAAAGCAACTTCAAGTATATACAATTTTTCCACTTTTAAAAATGCAAGACGCAATCGACAAGATATTCTTATTTTTACTTTATGTAAATACTAGGTATCATAGAATGGCATTTACCTAAAATCCTCCTAAACATTTGTAAAGATCACATTATACCTGCACGACTTCGCACACTTGTCCAGCATATACCAACAACTTTTAGCGATAGTTCTATGTCTGGCAAACATTTTGAAGTTTTTAAATAGTAGTTGAATGCGGAACATGCAAATGTTTAGTTCATAGGAAGACATTTTTATTTTAACGATGTTGTATGAATAAGAGGAAAAGAGAAGCTAGGAAAAGGAGTAGGTCTTGCGATCATCCCATCAATGATGAATGAAAAGATGATTATTTTTTTAAAAAATTATTTCCTGAACTGCAGAGAGATCATTGAAAATGATAGAGATCGTTTAATACTTACGATTGTCACAAAATAAATTTTTTGACGACTGCAGCTAATTACACTGGTCACTGTTTCCGACGGTTATCGGCTACCTTATTTTTTAGTACTGGTGTGGATATCATCAACTTAAAACGCTTAGGAGATTGGTGATCAGCAAGAGTAGCTGAAGGTAATATAGAACATCCATTGAAAAATAAGGTCGCACAAGATTCTAGGATCCAATGCACAACCTGACCAGTCTAAATCCACAATTATTGACGTTAACGATACAAGATCATCAACTATATAACCAGCAACAAAAATGGATCTATAATTGAACACTGCCAATATTTTCAATATTTTGTCATTAAGTAATATTGTTCGTAATAATTCATAATGTGTTAAAGAAATTATGTGTATTTGTTAATTGTTGGTTGTAATGAAATTGAATGATATTAAATATTGTCCCAACATATGCTCAGTCGTCGAAAAAATGGTATGTATATTTCGAGATGAAAATGCCGCTTTTGCATGATTGTTGCTTTCGACTGTGCCTCAAGCTACAATTTTTATGTGTAAGCGGCATAAGTGCACTTTGACCTCTTAGTTTACGATATACTATTATGAGCTTTTAGATATTATTGATCCTCACCTACAGCACCAATAGGATTGCACAAAAAAAGATCGTATTGCTTTTTAATCCAAACGCCACCGCCTCTGACGAGTTCTACAGTGATTTATGCTTGTTTTTAAGGAAAATTTAAATATAGCACGCCAGACAGTGGTCGTTTCCTATACAGGGTTAACTACCACAAGGTATAAAAATGTTAACCACGTGTTCAGACCTAAAAGACAATAAAAAAATATTAAAGAATTCTAGTTCGATATTTAAAAAATGAGGCAGAACCTGGAAAATTGGCAACTATAAGCATCGTCCAAGATGGCTTAGATTTATCGACTACTTCGTTTTTCGTTATTTTCTTATAAACTGTAAAAATACTGTCACCTCTTTTTAAGATTTCACTGGTCCGGTTTCAGATGTTATATAGTGGGAGCTAGGTCGTAATTCGGAATAAATGTATGAATAATTTTTTATAAATTTTATTTAGATGTTAATTGTTGAGCGCCATCAACCGTTAAAATAATATCTGCGTTATCAAATTGTGATTGGCCAATAAAATAACTACCACTCGGAGAATAATATTCAACTTAACAAATATTAAAAATTAATTTTAACAAGCATCTAATATTTTCAGAAAAAAATAGGTATTTTGTCCTTTACACTGTTTTAAATAATAAAATTAAATAGATGATTAATAGTGATTTTACATATGGCTCTTAGCCTCAAAAAACAATAATATTATAATGACCAAAACGTAATTATGGTTGCAGATTTTCAATATGGCTCAAAGCCACAAAACAAATAAATCCTTATCTAAAGAAAATCTGTCGGTTGAATAAATTAAATAATCATAAGGAAAATTTGAGTGTCTCCACTGTATCGATCCTTGAATGTTAGTTTTGCCTCGGCCACCGTGAATTGCTTCCGTAGCCCTCGGAAGAAACCTTGACCTCCACTATCAGCCGCCTTATTGGTTCCTCAGAGTTGTTTTTCAACTTAAACCCAAAGTCCAATTTGAACCAGTTTGACTAATGTATGCCCAGCATTAAACTCCAAAATTCTGAAATTATACCCTACTTACAATTTATCTCACACTTGTTGAATAAACCACCCCGAACTTTTTAATTAATATTCGACAAAAATATTGGTAATAACTTAATTTCCTTAAATTGGCAATTAACTATGAATATAAAAAACTTTAAAATATGACCCTATTAATGAAATTTAATGCATGAATGTTATTTTCCACCCTGTAACCTATAACACATGAAATTTTTTATTTTTAATTAAAAATTTCCAAAAATATGCTTGAAATCTGAAAGTAGTTATTTTTTTACAAATTAAATAATCAAAAAATATATTGTTTTAGATGGATAGTACATATAAAATGTGATTACATATTTTTACCTCGTGGTTTTGGAGTTCTCGAGTCGCGCTATAGTGGTTAAAAAAACACGCCAACCCGCGTGTCAGTCGCAGAGCAAAGGCATAGCATATCAGTTCCCTTGAGTAGGTGACCTATCGTGCCAACATAAATGAAATTGTTATTACCAATCTTAAAAATTTAAATATTTCTGTGATTCGTACTGAACTGATTGTGTATAAACAAATAGATAATTAACACTAAACGTGTGTGAAATAAATTATGACCAACTACCTGAATGAACCAATAAGATTTTATATTAATTAATTATTCTTAACCTATATTTCTGATACTGATATAATCGCTGATAGAGACAAAATACCTGCCTCCTAAGGCCATCTATAACATAAAATAAATATTTTTAAATATAAATCTCAAAACAATTTTTATAATTTACAGTAATTATCATAAATAATATTTTACACTGCAGATTATTATACAGGGGAACGTTCCATGTAAAAATGAACGTTACAACACATATTCACTCATTACAGTTCTCTCAATATTACCCACTAACAACAAAACACACTTCGCGTACAGATAGATAAAATGCCCGCTTCGACCTTGTCCGATAACGTAGAAAAACAATCCAGCGAACTATATTAATAATACTAATAATGACTCTACTCCTCATTCTATTCACGAAAATTAGCCCAGAAGTCGGAGACTTGTGCGGGAGAAGGGGCGGCATATTATTCTTAAGCAGGCCGCATTTGTGCCCAGGAACGACTTACGTTGGTAGGCTCTACCCAGCATTCAATACAAGAATGAATGAAATCTGGAAAACGTTGACCGGTATCAATCTCTCACATTGACCCAAGCCAACATTCTTCCACCCTGCCATACCCGCAGATAGGGTGTCAATTCTCTCCACGAATATAGCTGACTATCCACATAAATTCAAGTACTGATGCCACTGAACTGACCATTATTATAGGAAACCGGCCGATATTATAGGAAAATATTAGTTTCCGGCAAAAATCTCTATATTCACACTATAAAACGTTTAAAATTGAAAAAAGCACTAAAAACTGAAAATCACAACGTAAACACAGGATTTTGGATATTTTTTGAAGTGTGATTCCGTTAATTCTTATTTGTCTTTAATCTCTCTTAAAATATTTGTACTTAGTCATAGTTGAACCATATCTGATAAATTATTAACACGGGACGGACAATCATATATTGACACTGTTTTCTAAATGTGATAGTTAATTTATGAGTAGGTACAGGAAAGTACGTAAAGTTAGCACTTATATAACTGTATAAAAAATAACGAAAGTTTGATAAAGAATATGACACATAATTTATTCTTTGCTATAATATGTTGTCCAAGATTATACGATTTGAAAGATCCATGTTCCTTTTTGATTTGATTATCGTGGTGTGTGGCCCTGCGCCCAATAAAAAAGAAACGATTTCATTTTATTGTTATTTTCTTTGACCAAGCATATGATGGATGGCTGTAAAACCCGATTCGTGGCAACGTCCTGCTGATACTATACTATAAGATTTATGTATGTAAGTCATTTGTCAGAACAATTTCCGAACTTACGAACAGGCCTTATACGTTTTCATTTAGAGAATATTCAAGTAATTGAGTTTATGAAACAACTTTGTTTAAGTTTCCATATTCACGTACTTTAAAAAGAACTTGAAAGGAGCATAATTACGTGAGAACAAATAAGCCGAAGCCTAAACTAACAAATAACGATGTGGAAACAGACCGGATTACAACGTTTAATCGTTTCTCGGAAACTTGTATAATATATTTTTTGAAGTTTGTAATACTTTGATATCCAGTTTAAAAATAATTTTATGTAGAGCGGCTTATTCTTCTATTTTCCAGCGTATGTGCAACAAATTTAAAGTTGATGTGCTTGCAAGAGGTTAAATCTGTACTCAGCAATTCTAAATTATAAACAGTTTAAATTTATACTTACAGATTATTGTCTAGTTTTCTCAAGCTAGAGAAACACCTTTACACTTAAGTTAATACTCAGTGGCTGTATACAGTGTGTCTCAATATGATGAATGAACATTATGTAATTTAATAGTTGCGATTTAAAAAAAATACTGAGACAAGATAATTATGTGTAGAAATTACTAGTTTTCTGAAATATTTTCTATTTTTTAAGCCTTGATGAATGAAAATTCGTATTTTTTTTAGTTGCCATTAAAAAACGCAACGCAACAATATAATTATATATACACTGTAAAAAAAGTTGCTGTGTAAGCGAGATTTTCCAGTGTGTAATTTAGGATGTGTAAAAATTCCGTGTTAATAGTTTTACACGTTATGTCTTTTTTGTACGTTTGACACAAAATGTGTTAAAATTACTAGCATTATAATAAAATATACTGAATTTGTGTTATATTTACCAGTTGTGTGTTAAAAGTACAGCATTTTGTGTAAACTCAGATGGAGAATATTTAAATTTAAATTATGGTTTACCTAACCATAACAAATATTGCTGATAATTGTAATAAAACTAAAACTAATTAGAATATTTATACTAAAAAGAGTTTACTCTGTGGTTATTAAGAGTTTACTCTGAGGTTTTAGATTACTCTGTAATCTAATTTTTTTGTAACTTTATACAAAGAAAATTATATGTTCAGATCACTACCAGTTAATTTTCGTAAAATCATATGATGTAGTGTCTAAATACATCTTTGTTTGTTGTTTCATTGTTTATGATTTACTAGAACATTATTAGCAGTGCTGCCAATGACATATTGTAAAAATATCTTCTGAACACATGCAAATTACACGCACTTGAAGAATATTACACGATTAGGTACACTCCTGTTTTTAAAATTGAATTGTTTTAATTAATTTAAAAAATTTGAGAAAATTATTTTACATTATAACTTAAGGCTAATTTATTGACGCTTTTCAATATTCATTCAAATCGCAGCGCCCGTGCTTTGTCAAGATGACGCGATGTAGCAGACGATGGTGTATGCATAGGCCAAGAATTTCATAATAAATTTTGGGCATAGGCAACCACACAGGTAGGCGACCAGATATAACACAACTACTCTGCAAATAATTTTTGCATCCCCTAAGAAATTACAACCCTTTAAAAGGAAGTTCTGAAATCAAGTTTCCATTTTTTTTTAGTGTCGAAACAACAGCTAAACTTATCATAAAGAATGATAAAAAGCATTTCAATAAACCGGTAATAATGGTTGACAACTATAATGATAGGAACCTACTACAGAAAGTATCGTTTGCAGAATTTTAGGGTTAATATGCTGGCTTTTAATTCAATTTTACTTTTTTTGTATGCAAACTAGAAGATATTTAGTAATGTGTGTAGATACAAAAGTTATTTTTTTAATAGGACTATTCAGATATTTTTTTTTCAAAATTTTTGTGTGAAAGAGATGTGTGAGGTGACAACGAGTGGAATAGGTCACGAATCCATTGTTTTATTTATCGAAACTATTTTGGAATCACTCTGTATACATCTTACGTCAAACACAGTCAATAATGACAGAACACAGTATACATACAGTCCTGATACAATCATAACATTCATAATTTTCTAAAATCCATTGAGGCATAGATTACAGATAAACCAAGTCGCCCAAACTCCACATGGTGGTTACAGTTACAATCACCGAATACTCTCACCGGCACAGAATTACCATCTAAGAAGAATTTGTGTTAAAATACTTAAAATATCCGTAATTACACACTTTTTGAGAGTGTTAGAATTTTCCACACCTACTCAGGAAATTACGCGTATTTCGTGTAATTACACACTGATTGTTAGTTCCTTATACTGTTAATTTTAACACATACATATTTTGTTAGCAGACTTGGTTGTTGTTCATTTGAAATGAATTTTATTTTTTAAATAAAATCATAAAAAATAAAATATAATTTATTTTATAATTACACCATAATTCTGAAAATTCTATATATTGATACGGAACCTCACCTATCTTGTTAATTATGTTCCTGTTTGCTTTTGAAATTATAATTTTTAATACATATATTCTGCCGTTTAATAGAACATTCCAGGCTATATTCAATGCATTCTCGACGATAGGCAGAACCTCTAGAAAATGTCAAAATAAAAGTAGGTATTTCAAAAATTATATCTATTAAAAATTATTTTGAAAGTAAACAGGAACATAATTAACAAATTAAAAAGATAAGTGAGTCTTCCATATCATTACCTATTATACAATAAAATTAACATGTTAATGTGTAAAGCCTACACCTTCAATGATACGAATAACACAGAAATGTGTAAAAGTTACACATGACATTTGTTATATTAACACAATGGATTGTGTTAACACTTTAACACACTGCTACATACAGATAAATGTGTAAACATATACAGAATTCCGTGTGGACCTCGATTAACACAGTATTGTGTTCTTTTGTGTTAAAATGTGTAATTATTTTTTTACATTGTAGAAATTGCCAGTTTTCTGCAAAATTTTCTCTTTTTAAGCCACGTCTGACAAAGCTATAACATAAAGAGTTTAAGTTGTGTCCTATACGTAAACGTGTACGTAGAATTTGACCGTGCGCATGCTCAAATTAGAATTTTCCACGTTTACGTTATACGGATGTACGTGGGCTCACGGCTCTTTCCGTAACGTAAACAGAGACGTATACGTGGCGAAGAGGTGGTCGATAACTTCCGAATGCACAGAACAGATTGATAAAAGACTAACCGAACAGAAGGAGCAATACTCGTAGATTAAAGTAATAATCGTCGTTTCTGAATAATATACTTACTCTACTTAAACTCATTTTTGAAACACGAATCTTACTCTACGTAAACGTGAAAATTACATGCTCTACGTTTTACGTATCATGATAATCGACTTAAACTTTCTATTACCAGTATTTGTTTTAAACAGGACTCTCTGTATTAATAATAATCAACGAAATATAATTATACCCAAGATCCAACTTTGGTCCAATGGCATTACAGTATTTTTGAGACAGGATTACATCGTTGGTATTATACTTTCATTTTCACCATCCAGTCCAGTTATATTTGAAATTTCAGTCGTTTTAATAGTTTCTATGTGAATATATATTTCCCGATGTGGAATCAGACAATCAGGAAATCTTCGGTACTCCTATACACTTCGTCGACGATTATTCTCAGAAAACCCCAATACTAACAACATGTCAACTTTTTCACGAAATGAAAATTTTGCAGACATTTTCCAAGACGATGGAATAGTACGTGGTAATGTGCAGTCTTTGTAAGTGTCAAAAATTAAACATAAAATCATAGCCTTCTAGTCGTAACTGGATACTTTACTTTTTATCCGATTCAGTTAGTAATGGCGATGTTTGACAAAAATATTCTCAAAAACCGATATTTTTTTGTAAAATCTGTCAAAATAAGAAAAGTTTTAAAATTAAATTTCCTATAATTAAGCAATATTACACAAAAGAAATTCATTATGAAAATATGTATACTAATTGTCACAAACAAATATTAACTCCAAGCGGAACACTATTTCAGTTACTTTTCATAGTTAATAGCAAGTACTTACTTATCTATACGATTTTATGTGTATATTGACCTTATTTTGATCAAGAAATTTAAAATTACATTGGTAACTGGAACTTCTGGTGACCATACTACTTATTCTTATAGGGGCTTTTGATTCAGGAACTTCAATTACTATCTTCTTTTATTCTTTGTGCATGGTATTTTGGAGAGACTATACGTGCTGGTAATAGTACTTGACTACAGACCTTGACTATATACACTGAGACTAGTCAATCTAATGGGAGACCTTGTTGGCCTGAATGGGAAACCAACTATCGCGTAATGGGAAACGAACTCAAAAAGAATGTTTACGCTTGGGCTATTTGCTAATAGATGGCGCAATATTAGGCACTAAAATGACATGAATTTGGGTATATAATTTTGAAAGCTCCTCCCATCGAAGATGATTGGTTCATACATATTATGTTATGTACAATCGTTTGCAATAATATTGACACTCTTTAAATTCAATTTTGCTATTTCTTTTGAACTGCTGACGTATTTGTAATGAAATCTGCTTTCAACTTTTAACATTAGTAATTAGTTGTTTCACTTACCAATATAAATTTAATGAGTTTCTACTCAGAACTTCGAGAAGTTCAAAAACTGTTTTGAGAGAGTGTCATTGTTATTTCAAAAGCTTGTATGTACTTAAAATTCATAACTTTAATGACATTCGATAGGATTACTGTTTATTTTATTATTAAGTGATTGTGTTAGTCATGAGGAAGCAGGCAGGAAATAAATGTTAATTTTTAAAATGTAATAAAACTAGATGAAACATTCCAGGAATAAAACTTTTCCGCGCAAAGCGAAAATCGACTATAATGATAGATTTTGAATTCTGATAAGTAATTATAGTAATTTCATCACGATTTTTAATAAAAAAAAAAATACAGAAGTGCAGTTATCCAGTTCATATTCACTTTCGCGTATCAATGAAAGTTAAAGCTTAAAATATATTAACCGCCAGATAACACTTTTATCATACTCCTCCAGCTTTGGTAAATTCAAGTGAAGAAGTCATTCAATACGTGTTGATAAAAAATATACAGGGTGGGCCATTAATAAGGGGACATAGAAGAGGAGTAACATCATTGGGAGGAAATATGAAGATATAGCTAAATATATATTCGTAAAATATTTCTGTGGAAAAAGATACAAGGTGTCAAAGTTGAAATATTTTTATTTGTGTTTTCTTTTTTTGTATTAACGCAAGTATCTCTCAACTGATTGAAATTTAATTCAAAAAAATTTGTAGGTATCAATGAGTCGTTTACTTTTTTTAAATGTCCAGAGTAACTTTGGAAAAAACTCATATTTGAAAAAAAATTATCTACATATTTATTTTTATGGACAAAAATAACAACAGAGCAGTAAAAACAACTTAGCCCTTGAGCAAATTCTCTCTACTTCTACATGTCTTAATTAATTAAACTAATTGTTACAGCTAATTACAGAAAATTTTCAATATGGCAATTTTCTAATGCTCCTAAGAGATTTCCTCACGTCGAAAAATACATTTGGTTGTTTTAGGTCAGTTTTCTGGAAAACGGTAGGAATTTCGTTAACAAAAAATAAGATAGAAATTGTCATCATCTGGCAATGGTCTATCTGTTTTAATAGGTACCTACTACATAAATTATGATTGCTTTTCTTAAAATGTGTCTCCCTACCAAATTTGATGACAATCGGTTGAGCGATCCTAGTTATTATAAAAAAAACGAAAAAAAATATGTAATATCTTCATATTTTGCTCCAAAACTGTCATTCCTACTCTGGCACATCATTAATGGTTCACCTTATATAATACTTAAAATAATAAATTTTGAAACACATTCTTTTCTGATGAGGCCTGTAAAGTTCACAAATTATTTTACTAAAAACATTAGCGCATGTAAATTTATTTAAATTTGCATGCGCAAATGTTAAATTATTTGAATTTTTAAATTAATTTAAATTTAATTTTAATTTAAAAATTACTCTTCAAAAAGACTACAAAATAATATTTATTTCACACCATCACAAAATTATACTTAGATCAAACATTGAAAAAAGATATTTGGTGTTTTAGAATTTTTACTAATGAACTTTTCGCAAAATAGTAATGCATCTTATGCAGTAAGAGAAACCCACACGATAATCTGCAGTTCTATATGTCTCTTTATAGAAGTAGGTATGTCGAATTCATTTGAATTATCCTAATATGTTTAAAGGAAATAAAACAGAAAATGTAAATTTTGGCATATCGCTGAAAACTCTTTTAACAATCTTATTTTTCTGTTTTTTTTTTTAAATTAATTTACAGTTCATATTCTTACTTCTCTAACGCAATAAAATAAACTGCTTATGTTTCAAACTTTATGATCTGTGGTTTGAATATAAATATATTGCCACAATCTTATTATTTAGGCAGATATATGAAAAAGGGACACGCGGCCACGCCCTCGAAACGCCTTCACAGTTTTTTGCAGATTAAAATAGTAGCGCTTTATTTCCTTCGTTTGAATAAATGCGTATTGTTACACAGTACGACATCTAACAGGAATTATGATAACTATTTAGGTCTCTATTAAGGATTGACTCTCTTGGTGTAAATACTCAAGGCTACAGATTAAGGCACATGACAATGTATAGGCCTGTAGGCTGTAATTTCTTTGAAGCTACTTTCATTTTTCTTCTACAACATGCATATTTAAAAATTTCATTATTATTATAATAGTTATTCTAAATTCTTTGCTTCCCTGGATAACAAGTATCTTTCCAATTGCACATTAGCACGTTCCATTCCGCTCTTTTCTTAACTAGGATCTTTTGAGAACTATGGAAACTATGAAAACTAATAGATTTACCAGTTTTCCTTTTTCATTTTGGTTTTATCAGTAGGTACAATATAAATTATTCCTCCAGAATTATAACGCATAATAATTTGATATTTGACATAAAAGTATGTAATTCTCAACAGCACTTAAATAACAACAAAACGTAACGGTAACAAACATGGGAACAACAACTATTGCGTCAAGACACAAAAATGATTCCAATAACATAAAAATGATAACACGGGACACAGAGATATTTCTGAAATACAAATTAAAATCGAAATTTATTACCAAGCAGTATCTGGCACTTCCGATTTAGATATCAATGACGTCACTCGAGAATTTATGGACAGACTGAGCGAAAAGAATCAGCAGTTTGTAAGCAACCTTCTTTGTTTGGCTATCTTGGATTATGTCTGCTTCTTTATCGTAGTCATCCACCTCTCTGTAGTGATCTTCATCTCATCCAAAAATTATTTTAAGCAACCTTATGCCGACAAATCGTACGAAAAAAAAATATAGAACTTTCATATTTTGACTATATCTCTTGTACCTTAACTCAGAGACTGATGGAGGTGGTAATATACAGAGTCATTGCCACCTCCATCATTACTAACTTATTGAAACGTCGCAGTGAAGATAATCTACATACAAATTTATTTTCATAAAGCCATAAATACTTCGCAGAATAGGATTCTATTTCTCGCAGGATACATCATTTAACATATACAGGAAGAGATGTACATCTTATTAACAATAACTGTACAAACTATTGCTTTATTGAGCACATAAAATTCGCTACTGTTTGAAACGGGAGCATTTACATCAGCTTTACATTTCGTCTGAAAAATATTTTAACAGTTTGATGATTGAATTCTATACTATCCCTAAATGTATGTAGAAAATCAAGCAGGCCCTACTTTCGCTGACAAATGACTTCCGGCAAACTGATTCTCACCACGATAAGTGAATTGTTATTTGGTAATTACGCCCTGACAAAGTCAATTGCTTTCGCATAGCTAACAAATCTGTTAATAGGACATTCCATTTGCCCTTCACATTCATATTTTTAAACCAAGTGTCTTTACTAACATATATATCCATATATATGTTTATCACCATAACATTTTATAAATACCAAAAGGGAATACCTAATATTAAAATATATTATCGGAGTTCAACACAGTAATAATTTATACAACACAAAGAGAAATTCGAACCGTCTGTGAATTCTCCGTATAAAATTGTAGGTTCCGCATACCTCGTAGAGCATACTTGATTACACAGCTTCGATTTTGTTTTTGAGACCCTGGTATTCCTTCTGCTGGAGCAAATACACATGCGCAGATTCAAATGTTCCAGAATGTTCGATTTCTATTGGTAGCCATTCAACTGCACGGCTGCCAATAAAATCATTGGGAATACGGGCCGGAAAAGTTTGAATATTCATTTATTCATTCATTCATTCATTCATTCATTCATTCATTCATTAATTCTACTCCAACAAGAACAAGTCCTAATTACAGGATAGTGAGAAAAAGTATATAATGTCATCATAGAATAAAATTGCAAAATACATACTCGTATATACATAAACAATAACAAAAAACCTACCTATTATGAAAGTAGTATACTGTACAAAAGAAAAAATACCGATTAATGACAAACCAATTATTTTAATATGTGTTTAACATTTCAATTAAATATATCAGTAAAAGTGTAAAGTAGATCATAATTTCTGCAGATAATCAAAATTTAATTTACAATAAAAAAAATTTCCACGGGCCTTTATATATTCTGGTCCCTTCAATGCATTGTTAGAAATGCTGTACGGAAATTTAAAAATTTCTTTTTGACGGCAGTAAGAATAACTGAACATTTATCAAAGCTTAACGGCAGTTCATTTTCCTGACACCACAAACACAGCAGATTCAAACTATTCTGAATCGAAATATAGTCATCGACGCTGTTTATTTTTAAGTATAACTTTTCATCACCTGCATACAGTAGGTATGGTACATCATTAATGAAAATATTAAATAACAAAGGTCCAAGCACAGAACCCTGCGGAACACTAGAGAGGACCTCAAATTTATTTGGCAATATATCTTTTCTCTAATTTAAGTGTAACTGAAATTTATTTATTAGTAATTTTATGTTGATATGCTTAAAAATAGAAAATAATTCAAGCTTTATAGCGTGTTCTCAAAATAATAAACATGCTAACCTAACAACTGAGGAATATGAAATGACACAAAACGTGTATGAAGGAAAAATATAGATGTTTACGACACTATACTCGAGTATAGTCAGAACGACTTGCTAGGAGGTATCTCAAAGTTATGAAAATAAAACTACGATTAGAATACTTTGGAATCATCTGGTTAAAGTAAGGTTTGTTTTTCACAACATCAGAAGGAAAATATATTACGTTTAGATTAAATTCTATAAATAACACAAATGCTTGCTCAAGCAGCTAGAAACATATTTTTTATATTAATTATTTTTATGAATTAGAGTGTGCTGAATCTACCTGTTATTTTTTTTTGTTCCAAGGAAACTCAAAATAATTTCGTAAATGGACGTTCACAGATTTTTTAATTAACTTATAGCTACCACATTTATCTTTATCTTGGAGATCCAACTGAAACAAATGAAGTGTGTTTCGAATACGAAATGATTTCAAGCTAATTTAAAAAAAATCGTTGAATGTATAAGGGTACACGGAGAAGGTTGTATTTATTAAGAACTTGTGTTCAAGAAATCTGTATACAGAGTGCTAACTACAAGCAATGAAGGAAATACAGGGCATTACAATTTTATTTTTTTTTTCTTTATCCACAACTTTCATATAAGAAAAGTAAGTGGCACTTGTAACTATTTATTGTCGTGAACAATAAAAATTTTATAGTAACGAGATTTTATGACGTAAATTACCAAAACTATAAACACTAGCTTGACAATTTATGTGTACCTATTTTCTATCAGTCAGTGTTTAGGGGATTTAATAAGAATATATTTTTGCCAAAATTGAATGGAAATTTTATCTGTTTATCTATCTATCTATACAGGGTGTTAAAAAAAGAGTGTAAAATATTTCAGGAGGTAATAGTATGAACCAAAATAAGCAGAAAAGTCTTAATAAATATGGGTTCGCAAAGTAACGGTTGCGGGGATCACTATTCGTTTTTAAAACATTTTATTTTATTAGGAATAAACCGATAAAGGAAGCTTTTAACAAACAAAAAACAAAGTTACAGAAGATGTTCAAAGTGCCCTCCGTCAATTTCCAAGCAGGCACGACATATTCGTCTCAACGATATTCGAACTGTTTCGAAAACACTTCCTTGATTTGGATTTCTTGGCCCTTTTGATTAATCCGTAGCTGCAGCTCTTCCAGGCTATTTACAGGAGTACCACACACTAATGTCTTCAAATATCCCCAAACAAAGAAATCTAGAGGGTTCAGATCAGGCGATCTTGGAGGCCATAAAACAGGCCCGGCCCTTCCTACCCATCTGTATGGAAAAGTTTGGTGTAAATGCTCTCTAACGGCCATGGAAAAATGAGCTGGAGCACCATCATGCTGGAACCACATTTGTTGCCTCTGATTCAAAGGAATGTCTTCCAAAAACTCATACAGTGTGTTCTGTAGAAAGTTGAGGTAAGCAGCGCCTGTTAATCGGTTTGGTAAAACAACAGGACCAAGAAACCTGTCACCTAGAATACCCATCTAAAAGTTTAATGAAAAACGTGCCTCATGTCCAGATTCTATTAGAGCATGAGAATTTTCGTCGGCCCAAATATAGGTATTGTTAAAATTAAACATTCCATTTCTTGTGAACCCGGCCTCATCAGTAAAAAGAATATTTGCAAGAAAACGAGGGTCTTCCGCATCATGACGTAAAATTCAGCGGCAAAAAACCAAACGTGCTTGATAATTATTTATTGGATTTAAGGCATGTACTCATTACACATGGTATGGATAAAGCAGTTGCTCGTGAAGGATTCGCCAAACAAGAGGACCACTAATTCCTACCTCGGCTGATATTCTCCGCACACTCGTACCTGGATTCTGCTCTACCAGTGCTAGAATTTCTTCTTCTGCTCAAGGAACCGGTATCACGCAATCTTTGGTGAATTCTTCCAAACATGCGCTGTGAGGGAATCTGGCGATTTGGATAAGCGTCAACATAAAGACGTCGCGCTTCGGTGGCTTTCCCATTAGCATGACCATACATGAAATGCATGTCTGTTAATTCTGCGTTAGAGTAACCAGCCATAGCGAAAGAAAACTTGCACGTGCACTGAGAACAACTGTCAAATACGTACTGTTTATTTCACTAAACATCAACCAACTATTATAAGAAAATACATAACGTTTTTGCAAAATAAAAAAAGGGGCTAAAAAACATAAAACATTCCATATCTCCGCAACCGTTACTTTGCGGACCCATGTTTATTGAGACATTTCTGCTTATTATGGTTCATACTATTACCTCCTTAAATATTTTACACTCTTTTTTTAACACCCTGTATACATTTAACTATTTATTGTCGTGGATAATTAAAATTTTATAGCAACGACATTTTATGACGTAAGTTACCGAAACTATAAACAGTAATTTGACAATTTATGTGTATCTATTTTCTAATTTCTCAATTAATTCATCAGTCAGTGTTTAGGAAATTTAACAAGAATACATTTTTGTCAAAATTGAATGAAAATGTTATCTATTTATCTATCTATATACAGGGTGTCCCAAAATAGAAGGCCATACCATTAATCACATATTCTTTGGACAAAACTAATGGGTCTTTACTTATGCCATTTTTTATTTGGGCGTCCCTATTTCAATATACAGGGTGCTAAAGTTACATTTTAAAAAACTATTATTGTTAATAATTCCATTGTTTTGTAAGAAACACACTTGAAATTTTGCACGTACTCTTATATTATTCCAGCATACTTATCATGTAGTTTTGGTGAAAAAAATCGAAGGGCGAATGGAGGTAACTGAGGGATGCAGTATCCTTTATCGCCTCCAATTATTTGTAAGTACGCCTATGCAGCTAAATATCAAACGTAGAATTTTGTTGTGATCATTTTATCTCTTTTGAAGTTTTTTGTTTAAATGCTCCGTTTTGGAGAAAAACGGGAATCTGTAGTGCCCATAAATCATTCACTATCATTTTCAAGTGAAACTGAAATTTTGTGGATATACCTATATTACAATACCTTGGCAACATAGCAGATCGTAATACTTACTGAATGAATATTTGCTAATTAAAACAAAATGGATAATTCTAAATTTTATAAAATCACCCTGTATATTGAAACAGGGACGCCCAAATAAAAAATGCCATAAGAAAAGTCGCATTATTTTTGTCCGTCCAAAATATGTGGTTGATTGTATGACTTTCTATTTTGGGACACCCTGTATATATAACAACAAACGCTAATTATTTGTCGGTGAAGTTTGGCCAAACTTATCATAATAACCTATATAATTTTATAAAAATCATATCACACAGTATATGTATACATAGTTTTTCACAGACAATAATTATGGTTTTGCATACTCTGAACTTTTAGTAGGTATAATTTATCAGAAATGGTTCATTTTACATAATTAGATTTATATTTGAGAATCATATTTAAAATTTAAGAGTAGAATAGAAATAGGAAAAGTTAAATCCAGATACGCCAGAGTTCATTAAGTTAAAAATAACTAGGCCATCAGTTGTCAGCGACACTTTTTTGTAACTTTAAAATAACGCGTTGATTTCTTTTGGATATTTTTAGAACTACATTAGTCAAATTGACTGGAATTAATGTTGAAATTTGGGTACTTTTCTCCGTCTAATAAAGATGATATGAGATTGAGAAGGATGAAAATGGAAATATTGGAGATTTAAATATTTTATATAGAGTGTTTCAATAAGACATGGCAATATTACTAGGGTTGACAGAACATTGAGGTTTCCTTAATAAATATATGTTGTAGAGCCACTTATTTATCAGATACGGGACGTGTAAGATAATTTAAAAAGTTCAATGTTGTATATAACGGATTTGATTTAAATTTGAACGACTAACTTTTTTAAAGTGGAGTTTTTCCACTTTAAACCTTGTTATATTATGTAAAATTTAATTTTATACAAAAAATGTGCTGTCAGCGGAAATGTCAGCAACTACCGCCCTCTACTTTGTACAAAAAAATTAATAGCACTACTAAAAGCGTACCTGTGTCAAATTGTAATAAAATCTGTTGGTTTTTTAAAAAACTGCATGAACAGTTTGATTTTTTATTAATTTGAAGTGATTATTTTACACGCCCTGTATGTCAAAAATGAGTAGCTCTAGGACATATGTTTATTAAACAAACTCCACTTATTTTTCCAGCCCTAGCCATGTTTTTTCAAGGCCCAGTATAAACAGTGATGGTTAAATTAATGTCTTTATAAGTACATTTTTTCAACATTAATATTTGTTATACAGATGTAAAAGAGCAAGTATATATTTTCATTAGCAATTTTATCGAGTCCACACTTCATCATTATTCATCGGGTAGGGAATTTTAAAAATATAGGAGCAATATAAGCCTTAACTTTTTCTATTAAATTTAAATTAGTTTGTTAAAGAGTCGCTTTAAAGTGCTCATAAATTTATAGTACTACTAAATATGTAATGCATATTTTTATATACACAGGCACAGGGTGATTTCACTTTGAATACCGAAACTGTCTGAATTGATTCCTTATTGAAAAAATAAATGCACTTTACAATAACGTCTTGCTTTAGGAGATTTTATTTTCGAGATACAGGGCGTTAAAGTTAAAAAACACATTGTATAAATATTGTTATTTTTGCACTATATCCGCACTTAAAATTTTGCAATATGACATTTAGTACAGAATATAGTAAAAAGTTTTACAATTATAGGTATAAAACAAACCCATTACTATAATATTTTTGCATTTATCACAACAATAAATTTATATGGTTTACTACGTTGATAGTTTATTCTAAAACAAAATTGTAAACACAAATTTATAAAGTAACTGTTTCAGTAGTATTTCTTTCAGTGTGCATTTAAATTTTTTTTGCTTAGAAATCGTTAATTTTACGAAAAAAATACAAGACACATTTTTTTGTTTAGAATGAACGATAAGAAAAAAGTTTCATATGAAACAACTCTAAGGGGTAGCTTAGCTTAGCCCTTTACAATCGCAGGGAAAAATACTAAATTGTTTACTGAGTGCTGTTTCGATAGCAGGAAATCTCTACTTAATTTAATTTCTGTCACTTTTTTGGAATTTTAGAAAAAAATTAAAAATTATTTTTTTGGCACCCACTCTTATTTTTCACAAGGAATAACCCTCTGAATTTGTTCGCACTTATTAATTTACACCCTGTATATTGTGAAGGACCAAATTACTACGCATTCTGAATATTCTCATGCAAAGATGTAAAACAAATAATACTGTAATTATTTGATTAAAAAAATGTCACGTACTTAGAAGAGTAGGAGTAAAAGAGCATATTTCATTTCGTTAGGTGAAAATTTGGGTCGCCACTGTCCTTGGTCCAAATTAAAGATGACGGCGACTGCTGCTCTTCAAAAAATAAACCGAAGTCTATTTCCCTCGTTTTAGCATAAATACAAAAATAATAACATCGTACGCGTACATCGCGAATAGCACTTTACACATGCCAACGTATTTTATGGACTCATTTTACAATGAATTTATTTATGTAGAACATAACCGTAACCAACGGGAGTATGTTTATTAATGTTTGTACTGTACCGATAGTTTGATGATTTTAGTGTTATGGCGAACGTCTGGAGTTATTACAAGAAAACATTTATCTTGGTGAAGTTCAATATACAACTCAAATTAAGATACGAGCTATACAGTATGATCTTGAAAATCTATGACATAGGATGTTTGGAAAAGTTGGTACAAAACTTAAGACGGAAAGGTAGAACCAAAAACAGTAAAAAAAAAACTCTTACAAATATTGGTCACTCGGAGCAACATTACTGAGATATGGCCCTCCAAAGAGGATTTGGATATTGTTTAAAATAACTTTCTTTCTGATCAAGATAATGAATAAAAATTATAGATAATAATCATACCATAAAGGTCTTTAACTATCATAAGTTTTATCAAAATCGGTTATAAATAATAAGAATAGTTTTTTCGATTTTTTTTATTTCTTTGAATTAACAAGCAAATAATATTGTTTTTAACCAATTAGGCTTTTTTAAAGAAAAAAATTATCCACTTTTTTTTAATTCTGCGTATTTTAGTTTTTAATATTTTCACATAGTAGGCATTTGTCATGGTGACAGTTTCATTGTAATGGTTGTCACTTTCGCGTGCTATCATTTAAATTCATACGTTTCTTTATTTTCTTAGTCGTGATCTTTACGCTTGGCTGTGAATTTTATTCGATTTTTTTACAACCATGAACCATCATGCTTTTGCTAACGGTGAATATGCTGATATACATTTTATTTATGGTTTCTGTAATGGAAATAGTCTGGTGGCTAAAAGAACATATTGGCAACGTTTCCCTGATAGAAGGCAACCTTCTTCAAGATTGTTTATCGTTTGATGAACGAGCGATGGAATCAGGAGCCCTAACTCTAAAATATCGTGAATGTGACCGTCCAAGGAGGCGTAGACATGATTTAGACGAAGTAATTTTAAGATATTTTGAACGTAATTCTACTGCGTGTGTAACAAGAGTGTCTTCTCGCTTTAGGACAAATAATACGTATGTATGGCAGTTGCTTAAAGAAAATGGATTATGCTCTTATCATTTTCAAAGGGTTCATGGTATGCTGCAAGTAAATCATGCCGTCCTTTTTTATTTTTTGCAAATTGTTTTGTCCTCTGAAAGTTCACTTAAAATTTTGTTTAGCATTGGTATTTTTTTTAAATAAAATGAATGTACTTTTCTGCAAATGACATTTTTGAAGAAATCATCTATAACGACTTTTGACCTCCCTGTAGATGACTTTGGGGGATTTACAGTATCTTGTTCCTTTTTTCTTTCCTTTAAAAGTCTGTAGATAGTCGATTTTCCAATATCTGTCATTTTGGAACACTTTTTCATGATGTCGTCAACACTGTTGGTAGGATTTTTCAATGCATTAAATACATTTAATATAATAATCTTCTCATTCTGAGACAGCGCATATCTTTTCACGCGTTTAGCACGTACGTAATCTGATAAGCTCGACATTTTACCCAAACAATATTATATCCACTGGCACAATAGTCACTAAACACAAGTCGAATTTTACTCTACTGCATTAGCACGTCTTCGTATATTCAGCTCTAAGACTGGATTGATCTGTCACAATACACTGGTTCCTGCCCTATGATGTATCCAGTAAAATATACGAATGTACACCCATTACCTGTTAGCATTAGTGTTACCCGATAATTACCTGAAACGAAATATTACCACGCCCATGGCCGGTTTTTCTGTATTACTTCCCGTTTAAAAGTTATAAGCAATATCGTCCTAAAGAGTCCCAAAATAAATACTACATAAAAATCACATTAGCAGTGGAAGGATCAAGTAGTCGTTGGAAAACAATTGAATGTTCGTTGTTTAAAGTACATGAACGTCACTAGATATACTCGCGTCAAGAATTCAGACGTCTTACGTCACAGCTGACGTTACACATTTGTTTTTACTGTCAACGTAATTTTCGATATTTGGTCGTGTTAAAAACAATCATTTTTTGCAATTTAGTGCAATATATAATGCAAACTTTTAGTGTAGTCTATAGTTTTATTACTATCAGTTGCAGTTTCTTAAATATTGTGATGAAAATATAATGAATTATTCATTTGTTCGTATGACGTAAGTCGTCTGAATTCTTGTCGCGAGTATACTTATCATTACTCAATATGAACGTCAAACTTATAACTTTTGTGCCTACAAAATGTTTTCTCATTCACAAAAAGATTTTTGGATTTTATCGCAAGTGATAAAATGAAACAAAATTAGTTTGAAGATGTATTGTAGAGAAGGTCAATGTCGGGTTTTATTTATGAGCGTTTGAAACCTTTAGCCATGAATTTGTGTTTTTAACGGATCAATCAATCGGATGCTTTCTGGCGGTGCGGTGTCTGTTTTTAAGATTTCACTTGAAAAGTTCGACTTGTAACTCTCACTTTTTGATGTTGAAGAGCATAAATAAAGTCAATATATGAGCCGTGTGCCAAAATTATGGCGAAGAGCGCTTAAGACTAAATAAATAAATTTAATTTATTTGTAGCTGTGACTGCATCGTTTTATACAGCGCAGTATTTGAAAGAAGCATGAAAATTGGATGTAAAATAAAATTCTTAATATAAACGTAAATATTTTTTGAGATAATGGAGTGGTCAAACAGATCTATATTTGTAGGTCAAATTTAATTAGATACGTCAACAGCTACCAAATAATTTATTCAATAATCTACAACAATAAAGTCTAGGAAATCAGTCAATTTCAGGAATTTGTTAAAAATGTTTAAGATTAAAAAAGTCTGTGATTTTTGAGATATAAGCGACCAAATTTAAAAGAGTATTATTAAAATATTTTGGATGACGTTTGATAACACTTAAGCTTATGGACTCGGCACAAATTAAATATCGCTAATTATTAAAAGGTCATTCCTATTTTTATTCAGTTAATTGAAATAAACAAAACGGAAAATTTCATTGGGAATCCAACGCACTCATTTAATTTTCAAAATATGCCTACCAGTTTCATCCCCACTGGTTGACAGGTTTTCTACTTTAATAAATTTTTACATTTCCATCAAATATATTAAACAAGTCTAAGAAAGCATCTTCTTAGATAACTTGATATTATTTCTTAGCTATTTTTTTGCATTGTTCTCAAAATTTCCAATATTTGAGTAATTTGCTTACTACATACTTATCAAAAAAGTTTTATCTTTTTAGTTTGTTAATCATGTTCTTGTTTGCGTCAGAATTTATAATACCTTTATTTTGACGTTTTCTAGAACATTCCAGGCTATATTCGATTTGTGTCTCCAATGTTTCATTTTCTTTTTCAAATTTCCCATCAGTTCGTCTTGGCTATTCTTCATTTAATCCTGACCGTTCTTCATTTCTCTCTTTAAGTTTTCCTTCATATCTACTTGGCTCTTCTTGACTCTTCTTCATGTATTCTTGGCTCTTTATATCTTTCATTATTTTTATTAACTGTTTAAATGTTTTCTCCATTTCTGTAGACTTTGTCCTTGTAACTGGCATTCACATTTCAATACAAACGTCTTCTTTGTGGAAAATTTCACTTCTGATAATAAACAGAACATTGTTAAGTTATGTACTACTGTGTATTCTATAATGTTATATTACCTATTTTATTCCCCATTTTATGTATTTGTTTTTACATGGAAAATTTTTTTCTTGGATTGTCCTGAAGAAGGCTAAAATACAGTCAAAACAAACTTACCAATTAAATTAGTTTTCTTTAACTTTATACCTCATTCTCAATAATATTTCTGAAGATTTGAATTATTAACATGTGATTATTACCGCTACACACATACTGTAATAGATTTCAAATCAATATAAAATTCATTGTATTAAATAAATAGGTGGCTGACCTTTTCGTTCGCTTTTCTTCTGCGTGGAAAAAGAGCTTAGTTTCAAACGAACCCGGTGCCGAATTACTGTTCAAAACATTCATTCGTTCCCCAAATATAAATTTTAATTTTCTCCAGATTAGCAAAGTTCGTTCGGCCAAATTTTGCATATTCCAAGACCGGCGGATGACTCAATGAAACGGGAACATTAAAACCTGGCGGTCACGCTTGCCTCTCTAATTTGATTTGCCTTGTTATGTCTCGATGGAAAGCAATTCCGTCGACAAAGCGGAGAAATAAAACGCCACGACAGGTTTTTTGTTCCATAAACATGTCTTAACTGCACTCTATAAAAGCTCAGGTTTCATAAAAATGTACACCAAACTATCACCTGCAAGGATACTGAAAAATATGAACCGGAATCACTGAAAGTATACTACGTGACAAAGAAAAGTAACCCATTAAATATCATTTTATTTTGATAATATTTTGCATGTTTACTTCTCTAGGTGAAAGTAAAACAACTTTTTTTTGGCATTTGCATAGGTCGTACTTTCATATCGTCATTTCATAGCATTGTGTTAAAAAATTTCTGCTCACATTTGTGTTGCAAGTGTTGTGAAGCTTGTTGCAAACTACATTTTTTTACAGCTTAGGTAGAGAAGGCGGATTGTTGAGTTGTGCGTAGCAACAGATCCTTACGTTCCCTAATACGTTGCTACCAGGCATGGACTCAGAAAGGTCATGGACATAGTGCGAGAGGCACTTGCCGTCGTAGAGAGAGGAACCACAGAGCGTGAAGATCGTCGATTGCAACTTTTAGCTCTCAGAGACCGATTTAGTAACAAACAGACTATTGCAAATCAGTGGTTTGAAGAACATGGGGAGATGGTCGATATGTGTACAGTGTATCGCTGAAAACGATGTTTTGGCCTCTTATCTTATCGTTGACATTAGGTGCTGCCTCTCACTTGTCCACATCGGGCTAACCGCTTCCAATGGTGTAGATAGAGGATTTTGTGGGGCCATGAATAGAATCAGGTGGTCTTTAGTAACGAATCCAGTTTAGTTCACACGCAAAGGTGACATGATCTACAATTTGACTTGTCCATCTCACAATAGGTGTTATGGTATGGAGTGCTATCGCGTATAGTAGCAGAAGACCACTAGCTATCATTAGAGAAAACATGAAAGTCCAACACTACATCCAGAAAGTAGTGGAGCTACATATCATTCCTTATCTTCATACAATCCAAAACGCAATTTTCCACCTAAAAAATGGCAAACCTTATGGCAGACCTTATGTTGCCAGAAAAACAATAGCTTTTATGGATCAGCATCAGGTCAACCGTTCGCCGGATCTGTCACCTATTGAACATTTCTGGAATAAGATTGCCCCCCCCCCACACAGATTTTAGCAGCTCATACCCATGAAATTCAGATAACTTAGAATGAAATACGTCGAAAAAAAAAACAGGAGACGAAAAAGTTTCGTAATTAATCAGGTCAAAGTGGCGTGTAGATGTTTTATTGAAATTATTTTTTTTGTAGTTTTGAAATAAAGTAAGAGGGGGGTAGCATACAAAATACACTTCTAAGAGGGGTAGGTAGTTCAAACTTAAAAAGCTTATGTAAGATCATAAGTAGTGTTTGTGTTCCGAATTTCACTTAAATCGGATAAGTGGTTCAAAAGTTATGAGGGGAAAACGATTCTATCGATTCCTGAAGTTATCAAGATTAAACCTGAATCACCCTGTATATACTACTGACTAAATATGTAAAGATGTACTTTCGCGAATGCCTTCTGTTACCATTGCATTGCAATGGGATTGCGATAAAGAAATACCATAACACAGTAAAATGGGAGCTTAGACTTTTACCATGACGCTGCTTCTACCCTTATCTTTTAGGTGTGATTATCAGCGCTGCCAGAAACTAATCTGACCAATGAAAGCTTTGTACCTATCTAGCAATTTGCTATAGATCATAAAAATCACTGACATCTTATTGGTCGTAGTTAGGAGGTCCAGCAATAGAAGATGAGTAGGAAACAAATATGTCATCATTATCTGAATTATGTTCTTCAAAACTGATAAATTGTTTGATCTATTGGTAGATGAACAACAGCTTCTTGAGCCATTAGCCATGTTTGTAGTAAATAATGATAAAGCATAGGTTAGTCGGAATAGGGCAGAAAAATTAAGGGTTTAAATTTTCTAAGCAGGTTAATATTTCGATTCATTTAGTGAAGATTGAATATACTTTTATCCCATAGCCATTGCCTCATATCAAATTACATTTTGTGTTAAAGCGTATACAGAACTTATTTAAAACGTGGGTGGAGTTGCTGTTGCATTTCCGGTGACTTTGCCTCACCACGCGTTCAGGTCATAGGAGAATATCCTATGAATTGAAACGTGGGTCGTGACTAATAAGTACTTGTTTCTTTTCAGCTGTCCTGCCGTGCATTCCAGGAGAGGAGCTGTATCATCATATTTGTTTTTTTTTTAAATATGTATATATTTTAAATAGTGTCCAAGTCTTTAGTTTTAGTTTTTTTGCTTTGCTCGCTTGATCGCTTCCTCTTACTTGGTTTCGCATTTAGCATAGATTAACCGCTTGTATTGCTTGCTTGTAACCGGTAGTTGCTTATTCCGCTACCGACCGTATTAGTTTTGTAAACTAGGTGTATTGTAATATATGTGTATTACTTTATTCTGATTTTTATTCTTGGTAAAGTCTAACTCTTCCCTCACGACCCTCTGGACATACCGTCTCTTCACTGTAGCCGCTCGAATAGTGGTGTTTCTGCACTGTAAACAGAAACTGGCGCCCGAGGTTATCGCCACCGCAGCTCAGGCGTCATAGTGATACCGCGTCGTATAGGAATCACGACGTAAGCACGTTACAATCTATTCCCATATTTTTTTTTGTTCTGAATCACTGTGTACTTTACTGTGTACTGACATAATCTGTGACAAAATACCGCATACTTTGCCAACTTTGTCAACGCAATATTTTTCTTGTAAATTGAATAAATCTACACAATTTGTTTTACAGTTTAATTGCTATATGAAGCCCTTCTTACTTTTATATTTCATAAGGTTCGATTGATTAAATTCGATATAAATTATTTTCACAATTTTATTCAACTCACATCCAAGATTTCAAAGGTGAAGCGATTCGAAAATAAAATTAGTATCATGATATTTCAATTTAAGCAAATTGAATTCGATCTAAGACATGCAAGGAGGCGATGCTTGAAAGAGAACGATACAAGGCAAATCCATGGGATTAAATACAGGGAAAATATAAAGGTTTGTAAAGTTTGGAACATTTTTTGTCGTTTCTCTACACCAGATCAACAAGGCCCTTTGTGACATCTTAATACTGCAAAATATTGAAATTTTAGTTCCGAATCAAGTTAAAAGCAGTCAAATTTTTCCTGCATATAATGGATCCGAAATTCCAAAGTCTTAAAATATTCAGTACATTACATGCGCAGGTTTAAATTAGATTTTTCTTGACAAAATATAATATCAAGTTATAAAGTTTGGGGTTTGTGTAAACAAAGTAATTTATCTTTTGGAATGTAGCAGCAAGCCCGAAAGTTTCAGCTGGAATATTTGTGATCCAGTAAATGCAAAAAAACGTGTTAGTTTATTTTAGATAACCGTCATTGTGTTAATGAGATAGTAAAGCGGATAAACTTTTACATAATAAGAATATCCTGCCACCCAGCTTGGTTGCTTGTTGATTACAAAGAAGTTTAACTACAGTTTATTAAATTATTTCGTTCAATTACGTTTTCTCGAAGAAAAAGAAGCGAAAAGCACCGAAGCAAAAGCTCAAAGAGCTGAAATTTAAGAGTTTTTTTTAAATCTAATTAATTACAACATAATGTTTGATTAAATGAGAGTGTCTAATTGAAGTGCAATAGCAATAAGAAATATTAATGTGAAATCATCCTAATGGAGTCGTAACGCTTTTTGTTTCTATACACTGCAAAAAAGTTGCTGTGTAAATGAGAGTTTTCAGTGTGTCAGTGTAAGTTATTAATAGTTCATCGTACTCCGGAATTTTTATACATTTACATAAACAATGTTAAAATTATTAGTATATATACAGAGTTAACCATGACTAAGTACAAATATTTTAAGAGGGAAACGAGAACAATAAGAATTAACGGAAACGAAGATCAAACAAATTTCTAACTTATTTAAAAAACGAAGAAAAGTTTTTTTCGAAACTATATTAAACCTATTTATCACCGATTCTCGTCGCTTAAACTGGCAACACTGCATCGTTCGTCAAAGTTTTCTAGAGAGGGGGGACCTTCCTTTTAGTTTCAGTCCAAGGTTGAAGCCGATAGCACGTTTGGTTTGTGTTTTATGTGTATTTTTTGGAAGTAACTTTTTTAGTGGCGTCGTGAATTACAAGCAACATGTTGTGATTCAATTTTTAGTGAAATCTGGCAAAAAACCCTCGAAAATCCTTCGAAAATTGCAGGTGGTGTATGGAGACGAGTGCATGTCGAATACACGCGTGTTTGAATGGGAAAACGGTTCAAGGAGGGGCGCGAATCTGTAGAAGACGATCCACGTGAAGGAGCTCCCGTCACCTCTCATATTGACGCGAATATTGATCGTATGCGTGCATTGATCACGTCAGACCGGCGTCTAAGCATTCTTGCGTTGTCTGACGAGTTAAACATCAACAAACGTTCGCAAGATGTTACACGAAAATTTGAATATGCGAACAATTTGCGCAAAGATGGTGCCAAAAGTTCTCACCCGTGAGCAGACGCAAGACATCCGAAAATCGATCTGCTAGGATTTGTTGTCCCGCATTCGGAGCGACGGTAGAGACTGGATGAGTTAGGTAGTCACTGGAAATGAGACCTGGATATTTGAGTATGACCCCGAGACTCATGAACAAAGTCAGCAGTGGGTGGAAAAGGGTGGAGAGCGACCAGCGAAAGCGAGGCTGTCCAAGATGAAGTCGCACCTCATCATGGCGGCATACAAGAGGTCAAAGGTGCTGAACGGGTTAACTGCGGAGGATTACCAAGGGTGCTTCCAATCATGGGAGCAATGTTGGAATCGTTGTGTAGAGTTAGAGGGAGACTATTGTGAAGGTCGATAATAAAATTTTGGTGAAATTTAATTTGCTTGTTTTTTCATTCATAAATTTCCGGAACTTAATTGCCACACCTCGTAAGTCATAGCAAAAGAAAGAAAAAATAATACAAAATGTAGATGATTATTTAATGAATTAATGAGAGATACGATATGGTAGCACAGGGAGGTAGCACCTACCTTATTGCTATTTATTTCCAGGATTGAGATTTCGAGAGATTTCAAGAATGTTAAATCATTTTCTGTTTTCTTACTTGTTTCGTTAAAACTTGCCATTGCAAAGATTGTTTTTGTACTTATTGAGTGCTTGCTAGGGATCTTTCCTTTCCTTGTTTATACCAAGGTACACGGCCCGACGACCACAACCAGGTGGATTTTCTCCATTGAGAAAAACTACAAAGAGTACCAAAAGCAAGTGTACACAAATACATAAAACACTGTCACACGTTTACTGCCAAGGCATTACAGTAGTTCAATGTGGTTCAAAAAGGATTCGGCATAATATTTTATACTCGGAAAACGTCACATTTTCCATAAATCAGCATCTTATCCGTTATCTCGGCATTGAAATAATAAAAAATATGCGAAAAATTAAATTCGCGAAGAACAAGTACCTATTGAAGAATTATTTCAAACTAAACACCGTATGCAATATTTTATTTTTGACAGATTCTGATGCAGTCGCTATCTGTAGGCTACTAGGGCAAAGTGTATTTCACGCCGATAAACTTTTAAACTTCTTGTGTTGTTGGGGGATTCAATTCTACTAATACTAATAACAACAATGAAATGTAATTAGTACTATTTTAAACTGTTTTAAACGTTCGTTTTAAAACAGTGTATCTCCAATAAAAATAGAGATAATATCATGATTAAAAAAACAAAATGTTCACAAAAGATGAGGCTACAGTGTGACTCCAATTAGTAACAGCGACTGTAGCTGCTACGCCCCACAGGGTGTTACAAATTTCGGGAAAAAAACTTCGTCTCTTTGTTGCGCATATACGGGTATATGCTCAAATTAGATTCGGAATAAAAATTTCCGACATAGCATCCGTTCCTGAGAAATCAATGTACAGTTTAAAAAAAAGATCATCAAAATCAATTGAGCGGTTCCCGAGGAAGCCAACTTTAATAATAATAATAATAATAATAATAATAATAATAATAATAATAATAATAATAATAATAATAATAATTATAATAATAATAATACTCATTTATTGCCCAACAGATACAAGATCCAATTACAGGACAAATACATAATATAACAACAAGAATTTTTAACAAAATATAAAAGGAAAAACAATTTTCAGTGCAGACGGAATTAAGAAATGGGACTACAAATCTATAAAATATAAGAAAAAAAAATAGAAACACTTCATTTATATTAAGAATCACAAAACTGTTAAATGTAGCAAAAAATAAAAAGACGCATCGAAAGAATTTATATATACGCAAACAAATTTATATATACAAAATAGTCTCTAAATGAACTATTGCCTGAGGAGATTCGTACTGTAATTCTTCCATACTTAGACAACCAGGTATTCTGGAGCAGCATTTTTTGCCCTGAATATAACTCCAAAAATAATTACGATCACCTTTCAGTCTATCTTCTACATGTGATAGGTATACATTATATGCATCCCTTGTTTGCCTTTTAATAATTTTTCTCCTTAAAATTCTCCAAATCAACCAATGACCTTGACATTTTATATTTACGCAGGAAACGATTTTTCAGTTTTATGTTATTATCAATAGCAGCAGTGTACCAGATAGGATATTTATGTCTTGTATTATTGCGGAGCGATACATAATCCCTAAGCAGAGACTCAATTTTTTCAGAAAATGCTTGACAGGCAGTATTTGCATCAGTAAAAGTTGACAGAAATGACCAATCAGTTAGAAATAAAGCGTTATATAATTCATTAAAATTGGCTCTACGTAAGTTAAACATCCTGCCATTAGGTGCATTAGAGAAGTTTTTTGACTGTTGAGTAAATTCAGATAGTTCAATATGCAGTGATGGGTGATACATTTAAAATTGGGGCTAGCTTTTAGTGGCCGATTTTTTTGCCGGTGAATGTATATTGCATTACTTTTTCATCACCCATATTATAGAATAGAATTAATATTTTAATTTGTAAACTCTAAATATTTAATAATACATATAACACTTAATGTAAAAGTGACAAAAAACATTTGTTTTATCAACACAGTGAATTGTGTAAAACTTTTCATACACTGTTACATATAGAGAAATGTGTAAAAATATACTTACGCAATTCCTTGTAAATGTCGATTAAGTAATCTTTTTACAATGTAGTAAGAGTGCCTTGGAAATAAATTGTTAGATATATTATATCAAAATTATTTTAATATCATGTTATTGTTTACCTATATGTTACTGAGAAGAAGAAAACAAAGTTGTTTTGATGGCTTGTGCTTAAAAAGATTGGTATGGAATTCTCAAACAAAACTAATAAATGTATCAGTAGCTACTTATTATTTTTATGTGCGTGTACTTTCAAATACATGTTATCTTCCACAAACCTATTTCATCTACTCGATATTATTTCAAAGTATACAGTTTTCATTTATGTCTGTAATTGTTTTCAAAACAAAGCTGACTGGCTTCATTTAATCTATTTAGGTAATCTAAGCGAGATATACAGATAAGTGGTTATATGAGAATGGTATTACTGCGTATTTCCTTCTTTCCTGGTATTAACTCCACTGAAACAGCGACTCCACAAAGGACTGAAGGTTTCAAGAAGTACTCTGAGGCCGTATTTTAATAATATATCAAATATCAAACGTTTGCCTTTTACAGCGTTTATAGGCAAACGTAAACCGCCAGTGTTTATCACTGTATGCGCTTCTCAAGGCTCCTTTGATTGCATATACTAAATCCGAATGATACTCTTAAAAGCAGCACTTTAAAGTAGCTGTATAAATTTAACAGCGCTAGTGAAGCTGCTTTCGTTAAAATTTTATAGAAATTACGATTTTATGTTTCCATTTCACGATTCAGCTAGTAACGCAGAACTTTTTATACGGTGTAATAAGGATGATATTATGATGAAATTAACTGTAAGAATGGTCTGTACCCTGTGCGCATAATAAATAGTAAATGGAATGGAATATTAACATTGAAAATGTTTAAGTAATGAGTAGTATAACGCTAAATGCATAGAGAATCAAAATTGTGACATAGCACGGCCTTTTTCTCAATGCACTGTTTGTAAAGCTGTGTACACACTTGTCACTTCAATACAACACGTTTCTTCACTAGTTTTTAATTATAATACAAAATGTTACTTCTACGACTATAGAAATACGTACTAACTATTAAAATACTTCCAAAGGAGTCTTATCATTTGGATACTTTTTAAAATAACTTTCTTTCTGATTAAGACAATGAAAAGAAAATTGTAGGTAATAATTATACCATAAAAGTATTCAATTATCATAAACAAAATCGGTTATAAATAAGGGTAATTTTCTAACGCTTTTAACAAAAAGTTTTCGAAATATCTGATTAATCAAGCAGATATTATTTTTTAAATAATTATTTTTTGCATAATGTATGATTTTCACAGTTAAAATTTTAACATTTTTAAATAGTAGACATCTGTCATGGTGACAGTTTCATTGTAATAATTGTCAGTTTTTCTAATGGAAATAGTTTGCGCTGAAAGGGATCTACGGACGTACTTACAAAGTTACTAATTAACATAAGAAAGCAAAAGAGTAAAGAAAATAAATGTTTATTTTGAATTGTAGGTTATAACTTTCAATCATAAAATACATAAAAAAATCTTAATTCCGAATGTGAAGCAAAGACTCAAATTGTCCACCCTGGACCGAATATCCATCATTGAAGCACGTTTGTCATCGATATAACTGTCTTACCACGTGGATAAAACACTGATCATGCCGCAAACTAGAGGTGATCCAAGGGCTGACAAACTAGCCAACAGTGATGAAGTTCTGGAGGATATGATCAAGAGAGTCTGTTCCTCCGTAGTTCAACAGTTGTCGTCTAAACTGGACGAGGTTGATTCAAAGCTCTTGAGAATGGAGAAAAAATTCAACGACAAACTGAAGAAGTTAGATTCACTTGATAAGATCAGTGAGAAGTTAGAGAATCTCACTTTTACTGTTACTAGTTTAAGTAAGTCTGTATCAAGCAACACCGATGTCATTAATCAACTTCAGATTAACGTTGCTACATCTGCGCAATCGGCCAGACTCAACTCCTTGCGTTTTTATGGAATCAAAGAAGAGAGGGATGAAAATGTCCTTAACACAATCTCGACATTTATCAATAACGTTCTTAATGTATCTTGTTCTGAGAACGACATTAACTTCGCTTATCGCCTTGGCGGCACACAGGGCTCACGACTTGCTACTCCCCGGCCTATTCTTGTTAATTTTGTTAATTTCTGGAAGCGAGCTGCTGTTTATAATGCTAAAAGGAATCTAAAGAATGTGGCGGTCAGGGTGTCAATCTTTGAAGACCTCACCAAAGAGCGATATGAAGCTTTGAAGATGACTAAAGAAAAGTACGGGAGGGACAAAGCATGGACTTCAAATGGAAATATTTTTTACATTCAAGATGGCAAGAAGTTGAAACTTAGCTTTAACCAGTAGTTTATCATCACGGTAGGAATATCTTTGCCTCTTAGATTTTGTGACATTCTTTAAATCTTTCTTTTACTATCCTTTTTTTTTCTCATTTATTTTATGAACTAATAATGTTATCATTTAAAGATTACAAATACTATAAGAAAGTATCTAATTTCCCTACTTATTAATAAAATAAACGTTTTGTATACTTATGTGATAATTTATATTTTGTTGAGAGTTATTATCGCACAGAAATTTATTTACATCATTATGACCATTAGATGTTAAGTTTAGGCTTCACTACATTTTTACAATTTATTTTTGTACGGGGGCTCATACAGTGCGTTGAAATGCAAACCACGGACAAATTTTCTTTCTGTCACTTTAATTTTAGATCTGTTTGGACTGGTTTTGATTTGTTTTTAGACTTAATTGGTCGGGAAAAGTTTTCTGTGATAGGTATTTCTGAAACCTGGTTGGATAAGAAAACGTTAGATGATAATTTTATTATAGACGGTTATAATTTTTTGAGAAGGGATAGAGATGGAAGGGGTGGTGGTGTTGCCTTTTACATTAATAAATCATTTAAATTTAAAGTACTTACTCCGCCTGTTTGTGATGGGGTTGAGCAGCTGTGGATTTCTCTTAAAATTGGTGGAAAAAATATTTGCATAGGTACTTTATATAGGTCGCTCCAGGGGAAACTGTCAGATAGCCTTGATTCATTAGAGAATGTGATAACTTATTTGCTACCAGACTTTGACTTGATTCTCTTTGGTGGTGATCTAAATGTTGACTTTTTACTTAACAGTTATGAAAAAACCAAACTATGCAACTTGCTTAATAAATATGGAGTACATCAATTGGTTAAGTCACCAACACGTGTTACTGCTTTAACTCAATCACTAATTGATCTTTTAGTTACATCTAATTTAAATTTACATATAAAATCTGAAGTTTTAAATATGGAGGGCACTTCGGATCATCGATTGGTTACTTGCTGCTTAAATATTAATTGCCCTAGACCTTTACCGACTTATAAAACCTATCGTGATTTCTCTCATTTCTGCGGTGATGATTTTGTTCGGGATCTACATTTGATTAATTTTGATTATATTTTCGAATTACAAAGTGTTGATCAAATGGTGGACGACTTCAATGCAAAACTTCTGTCTTTGTTTGATAAGCATGCGCCATATAAAACTGCGAGAATTTCCAAAGCCCCGGCCCCTTGGTTAACTGACAACCTCAGAAGTATGATGCGCTTTAGAGACAAAGCTTACTTGAAATATAAAAGAAACAGAACTGACGCTAATTGGGATGCATATAGAGACCTCAGAAATTTTGTCAACTCCGCAATTAAGGCAGAAAAGAGAGGATACTTACACCACAAATTTTCTACTGATCCTAAAACGTTTTGGAAAACCTTGAAATATTTAAATATTCATGACAATCATCCTACACATTACGCCTCAACAATTGCCAATGCTCATGAATTTAATAATTTTTTTATCAATGCCCTCCCTAAAGTAACTGTAAATGACAAAATTGTCGAAAATTTGTATCTAAACAAATTTTAACCTAAGTTCTCACAATTCTTTTACCTTCGTCCAGTCTCCTCTGCAAGGGTAAGCAATGCTATTAATTCGTTAAAATCTAATGCCAAAGGTGCTGATGATATTAACTTGAAAATGTTTGATTTAATTTCTGTTTACTTGATTGAACATATTACTTTTATTATTAATAAATGTATATCTTCTTCAGTGTTTCCTAAATGCTGGAAAGATGCTATTGTTTTTCCCGTTCCTAAGAATTCTAATCCTTCTATCATCTCCCACTTTCGCCCCATTAGTATTCTCTGTACTTTTTCCAAAGTCCTTGAAAAAATTATACATGAGCAACTTACCAGCTATCTAGAAAAGTTCAATGTATTACCTTCCACTCAATCAGGCTTCCGGGAACATCACAGTACTTCTACAGCCCTTTTACACGTGACTGATGAGCTTTACAGAGCTTGTGATGTTAATGAAGCTGCTTGTCTTGTCTTATTGGATTATAGTAAGGCCTTCGACACTATCCATCATGCTACCTTGGTTACTAAACTCAAATATTTTGGCCTTCATCATAGTGTCCTTACTCTCATCAATTCATATCTATCTGGGAGGCGACAAAAAGTGGCCGTTGATGGGGTATTCTCTGATTTTTCTGATGTTTACACTGCTGACTTCTCCAATTTCATTAAATTTGCAGGGTCTCATCAATATGCTGATGATTTTCAGGTATTTTTTAAATTTTCGATTGATAATTTGGCAACTTCTGTGGAAAGCATAAACACTGATTTAAAATCCATTTCAGAGATTTCACAAGCGCATGGACTGATTTTGAATACATCTAAAACACAACTACTTGTTCTTGGTCATCATAAAAACGTCATCACTCAAAATCCCGCGTTCTCTATTTTATTAAATGGAGTTGTACTTGTTCCTACTAATTCTTGTAAAAACCTTGGAGTTCTTTTCGATAGGGATCTCCGATTTTCCGAACATGTTAGCTCGTTAATTCAAAAATCGTTTATGAAGCTCCGTACTCTTTACTTTCACCGAGATTCGCTAAGTACCAACATTAAATTAAAATTATGTGACTCACTTATTCTTAGTAGTATCGCTTATTGTGATTCAGTTTACTGGCCGGCTATCATTAATAGGGACAAAGAAAGCCTTCAAAAGATCCAAAATGCTTGCATTAGATTTTCTTACGGTCTTAGAAAATATGATCACATTAGTTCTAAGCTCAATGAATCCAAATGGTTAAATCTCAATGAGCGTTATTATTTGCATATGTCTAGTCTAATTTATAAAATTAACATTCATAAGACCCCCAAATATCTTTTTAACAAGCTTTTAAAAAATAGCGATGTACACAGTTGTTCTACTCGTCACAAAGATTTATACGTAGTTCCTAAACACCGCACCGCTTTATTTCAAAGATCTTTCTCTTATAATGCTGCTGTACTTTATAATGAAATACCTTCCAGTATTAAATCATCCAAAACTGTACATGCCTTTAGAGCGCAGGTCAAAGCCAGTCTATTTGCAAAACGCCCTCACTAATGTCTGTCTGTGCCCGAGTATTTAATATAAATATTATATACTTTGTTAATTTGATGCAATCCTTTGGGTGGTTAGGTGGAAGAGCAACTTCGTTGAACCTCGCCATCCATAATATTATTTTTGTTGTATCTTTTCTTCTTTTGTAATAAAGTCATTTTATTATTATTATTATTATCATATAAGTATATTGAATTTGTATAGCATTGAAAGCTTCAGCACTACGTTGCCGCAACTCTTCAATGGTAGTCAAATGCGTAGTATATACAATTCTTTTTACGTCGTCCCATAATTAAAAATCATCTACATTTAAATCCGACGAACGAGGTGGCCATGTTATGAGCACATCATTTATACGGCCAATCCATTTTCCCGGGAATGATCGATTTAAAAATCCCGAATTTGCCGAGCATAGTGTTGAGGAGCTCCATTTTGTAAGAAAAACATCTTTGCTCCTAGTTCAAGAGGAATATCATCTAGTCTAGCAGGTCTGGAAGATCATTTCCCTAAAAGTTTAGATAATCAACCTACCAATCGATTCGGTAGAAAGAATGGTCCCAGAAGCTGATTGCCAACAATCCCCGTTGATGACGAGTTTCATCACACCACCAAGATTGTGCAACAAAAACAAAGACGTGCGGTAAGATCTTCTTGAAGCATACCATGAACCCTTTGAAAATATTAAGGATATAATCCATTTTCTCTAAGCAACTGCCATACGTAAGTGTTATTTGTTCTAAAGCGAGCAGATGCTCTTCTTACACTTGCAGTAGGATTGCGTTCAAAAAATCTTAAAATTAGTTCGTATAAATCATGCCTTCTACACCTCTTTCGACGGCCACATTCACGATATCTTGGAGTTAGCTGATTCCACAGCTCTTGCATGAATTTCCCTAAGCAATCTTGCAGAAAGCCTTCAGAGAAACGTTGCCGATGCTCTCTTCGAACCGATATAGTATTTCCTTTACAAAGACCATAAATAAAATACATATCGAAATATTCACGATTATTAAAAGCATGATGGTTCATAGTTGTAAAAAAATCGGTGGAAATGCAAAGTCAAGCACAAAGATCACAACTAAGAAAATAAAGAAACGTAAGAATTTAGTTGATAGTTTGCGAAAGTGACAATCGTTACAATGGAACTGTCAGTATGACAGATGCCTACTATGTGAAAATGTTTAAAAAAATTTAGGTGCTGTTCTCAACCAAACATTATTTAAAAAATAATTATTTTTGACTAAATTACGCAGAACTCGAAGAAAAATATGTAGGGAAATTTTGTTTTTAAAAAAAGTCTAATTCATTAAAAAATTCTGTTAATGGTAGTTAGAAAACTAGCCTTATTTATAACTGATTTTGATGAAATTTTACTTTTTTGGCTCCACTTTTACCACCTTAAATTTTGTACCAAACACCCTGTACTATGTTATTAATGCAGATTAACAAATGAGACCTCGAATTCGAAAAATCTGTAACTCTACTATTTATGTACAAATTTGTGCAAGATTTATACTAGGACAACATTTCCGGGCCAGCGACACTGAAATAATAAAATGCTTGCTCTTCCTGATCAGAAATTGCTTAAGCAATATTCTAATTGGCAGTTAATATTACCCCATTTAATACCTTGGGGCAAAATGCGGCCCTGCTTATAGGGGCCACCGAGCTGCATCCAAGTGGAATATGATTTTAAAATATCCTGCAGCCATAATGTTAACATTTTAATGAGGAAAATTGCGCTTGGTATGTCAACCGTCGTCCGCGGTCGTGATTCACTTTATTTCATATAATAACAGTGATATCGTACCGCGCATAATAATTTAAATCAGAGATTTTCTCGCGTAGACAGAAGTGCAACTAGCATTTAATTTTTGAGGGACTGATGTTCAAATGTGCCAAAGGCATTTTACATTTTCTTTTGTCCGACAGTCTGGCATATTTTATAAGATATACAGGGTGTTAAAAAAAAGAGTGTAAAATATTTCAGGAGGTAATAGTATGAACCAAAATAAGCAGAAAAGTCTTAATAAACATGGGTCCGCAAAGTAACGGTTGCGGAGATATTGACCACTATTCGTTTTTCAAACATTTTATTTTATTAGGAATAAACCAACAAAGGAAGCTTTAACAAACAAAAGACAAAGTTACAGAAGATGTTCAAAGTGCCCTCCGTCCATTTTCAAGCAGACACGCCATCTTCGTCTCAACGATATTCGAACTCTTTCGAAAACACCTTCCTTGGTTTGGATTTCTTGACACTTTTGATTAATCCGTAGCTGCAGCTCTTCCAGGATATTGACAGGAGTACTATACACTAATGTCTTCAAATATCCCCAAACAAAGAAATCTAGAGGGTTCAGATCAGGCGATCTTGGAGGCCATAAAACAGGTCCGACCCTTCCTACCCATCTATGTGGAAAAGTTTGGTGTAAATGCTCTCTAACGGCCATGAAAAAATGAGCTGGAGCACCATCATGCTGGAACCACATTTGTTGCCTCTGATTCAAAGGAATGTCTTCCAAAAACTCATACAGTGCGTTCTCTAGAAAGTTGAGGTAAGCAGCGCCTATTAATCGGTTTGGTAAAACAACAGGGCCTAGAAACCTGTCACCTCCAATACCCATCCAAATGTTTAATTAAAAACGTGCCTGATGTCCAAATTCTATTAGAGCATGAGGATTTTTGTCGATCCAATTATACGTATTGAGAAAATTAAACACTCCATTCCTTGTGAACCCGGCCTCATCAGTAAAAAGAATGTTTACAAGAAAACGAGGGTCTTCAGCATCATGACGCAGAAACCAGCGACAAAAAACCAAACGTGCTTGATGATTATTTATTGGATTTAAGGCCTGTACTCGTTGCACATGGTATGGACAAAGCAGTTGCTGGTGAAGGATTCTCCAAACAAGAGGACCACTAATTTCTACCTCGGCTGATATTCTCCGCACACTCATACCTGGATTTTGCTTTACCAGTGCTAGAATTTCTTCTTCTGCTCTAGGAGTGGATACCTACCTTGGTTTTCCGGATAAATGGCACTGTTTGCTCAAGAAACCAGTATCACGCAATCTTTGGTGAATTCTTTCAAACATGCGTTGTGAAGGAATCTGACGATTTGGATAAGCGTCAACATAAAGACGTCGCGCTTCGGTGGCGTTCCCATTAGCACGACCATACATGAAATGCATGTCTGTTAATTCTGCGTTAGAGTAACCGTCAAATACGTACTGTTTATTTCACTAAGCATCAATCAACTATTATAAGAAAATACACAACGTTTTTGCAAAATAAAAAAACATAAAACATTCCAAATCTCCGCATCCGTTACTTTGCGGACCCATGTTTATTGAGACTTTTCTGCTTATTTTGGTTCATACTATTACTTCCTTAAGTATTTTACACTCTTTTTTAACACCCTGTATATTTTTGTTATTATATTTATTTTACTTTTTTATATATCTTTTGGCATTAACAATATTGTGTGAAACCAACTACTCTGCGAACTAAAGCCCCGACCAACGTTGAATTACACCCACAATATCTACACAGATAGCAAATGAAGGGTCCAGGGGAAAAATGAGCTAAGTCAATTTTTTAAGTTTTGAGATATGACGAGTTTTAGCTTGTAAACGCTGTGGGGGGGCAGTAGATTCGAAATTTTAGAGAAATAGTATTTTCAAAAAATACTGTAGGGTATGTAAAAATATAAACAAACTTTTCAGAAATTGTTTAAAGATTATTTTTTGCCAAATAAATGATACTTTGATAACTTGTCATGCCCGTTTTTCACCAGTATTTGAAAGATTTTTTAAACATATTTATTAATATCATTAATATGATGTAATACACAAAATCTGTACCTACAGGCTAATTTTTCAAACACCAGAAGTATGATCTGGGTCCTTTTAACTTTATGAAATAAATAACTAAGAAAAATGAAATTCCTAAATAACTAAAAAGTGACATTATCAACAAAAGTAAAATAATTGTGCAGATTGTTTGGATTGGATTATTATTATTATTATTATTATTATTATTATTATTATTATTATTATTATTATTATTATTATTAAACGAGGTGATCCGTACATAAAATTCAAATATAATTTGGATTACTATTTAAATGGTTAAACCTGTCGCTAAAATATAAATGATAGAACAAAATTGTCATCACAATTCTTTTGCCAATAAATATGCATATGAAATTATTTCAAAGGCTTTCATGTGATTTCAACATTTATGAACGTTGTATTGAAAATTGGTATGGCGATTAACAAATTGATATTAATTGGGATATTTGTGTGCCTGTATGCATATATCGTACTTCATACACCATTTTTGTCGACGATTGAGTTAAACTTTTAATATGAAAGCGTATAACTTCAATTTTATTAGTTAACTACTTAACATTACTATAAATAAGTTGCATATTTTCACCATATGAACATAATGTTATTGAATCATACTACTTAACTAATTATTCATACTGTTTAAATTGATTCCTGCAATTTGAAATATGTCGTCTGTCATTGCAAAATTTTTCATATATCTTCATAAGGAAAAAATTATGAATTCATGTATCTTCATCTGTCTATTAATCTAATATATTTTTGTATAGAAACATGTAACTAATTAATTATTTGAACGAAAAGGCATGATCCTCTTAACTCTTGGGTAACCAGGTTTACTACTTAGGATCTACAGAAATTAGGAAGTAAAGTGTCTTTCTTTTTCTTGAATACAGCCAACAACGCCCCTGTTTGAGAACTATTCGCTCCTACATGTCAACAAATTGAGAATTTACCGGTTCGTACTGTCAACAAAAAACAGTCCAAGACACCTATTCAGTGATAAGCAATCCGGCAATCCGAGTCTTGACCTACCATATTTAGATCAATAACCTTGTTTTTATTGTCTACTTAATAACAAGCGCTGTAGAGCTGCAGAACCGTGAAATAATAACAGAAACAAACAATAATTAAATTTGCATTTTTAAGAACACCCGCTGTAATCAAATGAAATCATGACAATTTTATAATAAATGCCCAACCGCAGTAATCAGCGCCGACATCAGATAGGCTGTAATCGGCTAAAAAGATGGCAGTTCAAATTCCCGTTTAATACGTTACCGGCGGAATATGTCGAACATCGTTCGGATCCGTTTTCCTATGCAAACGAGCCCGATGTATGCGGCTTAACGTCTTTCCCTTCTTCATCTCATCCATCAGTTATAATTTTCGCGTGGCAGAGGTTGGTGCGTTTGTGTCACCAGTATAGCTTATAATTATTAATAAAATTTGCTATTTACCTATATAAAAATGCAATTCAAGCTGAATAAAGTGAAGTAGTGAAAGACCGTGGTTGCATCTACTGAACAGAGCCGTGAAAAAATGTATGAAAGACATTTTAGATGCGTCTGTATTATTCAGTATATACTGATCATGAGTAATGGATTCTTCATGTTCACAATCGAATGCGATTTGCATTATTTGGGAATATCAACGTACAAGCTCAACATGATTCTGCTTTCAAGAACATAACGAAAAGGTGACAAAAAATAAGGATGTTTTTAATTTTTTATCCAAAATTATTTACTATATAAAATTTTGCCGAGGTTTTGAACTTGCATTAAGAGGGCATGAAAAATACATTTTATGTCAGAACTTGAGAAAACGCTTAAGAATACCTTAAAAATTCAAAAAGTTTTTAAAATACCTCAAAGAATATACAAAATATATTTCAGACTGCAAACAAGAATTTTATCATTAGAAAATATAACGTCAGTACTGAATATGTTATTATATGTATGTGGCCCTGAGTGGCAACGCTCCTGAACTTCTATGTAGCTTCAACACCCGAATGCGTCATCAGAAAATTTGTAGCGTACCTGAAGCGTCGTGTTACCGACTGTTATGGGATGATTTGTTTATCATTTGAAAGGTCGAGTAAAGAATATTATTTTCGATTTTCTGTTTTTATTAGGCCTTCCAAATACACGATTAAAGTTAATGACAGTATGACTGAATCAGCCTGTATTACAATTGAGCGATCCCTACGATCATGACGGCCTTTACGTTCAAATAGAATCAGGTGATGGGAGATACGAGGCAATTAAAGCTACGGTTACAGTGTGCTTAACGGAATGCAGGCTGTACGAGTTTGTAGGGTTGGTGGCCCCGTTCTCCGTACACTCCTCGGGTAGCGCTCCGGGGTCGGGTGTACGGGCGTTACGACTGGAGGCGGAGATTGTCGCTGTCCCACTACAATGATTTTACGGTGGACATATTTAGAATATTTATATTTAGTGGAGTAAAATCGGCTAGCAATTATGCCGTTTTGTTTTTAAGAAAATATAACCATCTTTAGTTTTTAGTATCTAAAATGGACTTGTATAACTTTTTTTAGTAGGACCGCATTTTATAAAAATAAAATCAAATTATCGATGCTTGGGACATTATTTGACAATTATTACGTTTTTCGTTACATCGTGATTGTAAATCAACGAAAAAAGTTTTTAAAAAACAGTTTTGCGGTGTTACACTTTTCAAGAAATTAACTGTTGTGCGCCGTGTGCATACTTGTGATGCAGAAGATGTTTTCAGAAATAGGACAGCGCATTCATTCGAGGAGTTAAAAATTTCTATATTTTCCATAACGAGAAAAACCTTTTTATTGTACATATTATGATTGTGTTTATAATTATGACATTGCCCTCTTTAAAATTAGAAGAACAAAGATTTGAGAGCAGGTAAATTTTTATATAAAATAAATATAGTGACTACATTTATTTCAGTGTTTTATGTTCTTTATTATTTTAATATGGAAAATACGTATTTAATTTGCGGAGAATTTTGTTCAGTTTGGAACGAAAAAATGACATTATTTTAATAAGCAATGTAAAAATTGCGTACCCATGAAAGGTTTAGACACCGCCGCCAACAAAAGAATCAGCATCAAACTCCATAAGATCGTTTAATTCAATACTGTCTCAACTGAGAACGTATAGATTATAAGTGACTATGTATTTCTTTGAACTCCGGTCCTGCCCCCATTTACCAATCTCTAAGCCATCCCACTGAGTTAAACACACGTGGTTGCAGCATTTAAAATATATTCGTTTCTGAAGTTGTAGACGTTCGGCATTTAGCATAGAATTTTGAGTAATTTTTATCAATTCGATATAATTTTGGTATCGCTGCAAAGCTAAAAGACAGGCTTACTTCTCTCGTGTAACCAATTTTCGATTTAAGCCTTTATTTTTAAGCAAATAAATTGTAAATATGATGATTTCTTGCACAGTTTACTCATTAAATTTAATTAATTAAAAACTAATTTCGAAAAAAATATTACACAGCGGCCTTAGGAAACAACTTTATCTTTCGATTGTTTTTTTATTTGGACCGCTATGTTTATTCGTTGTCTAAATAAGTGTTATGGGCCGAGCGTAAAAAATCGGATTATTTCAAGCGCGCGACGGACTCTTAATGTCATAAAATAAATCATGTTGCAGTTGTTGCACTGAAAAATAATGTAATTTTTCATCTACTTGACTTCAACTTGGTTTGATTTGAAGTAAAATGTAATGTTATGTCCTTCAGTCGCCAACTAAAGCAGATTTCGTATGACTACATGTCAAGACGGATCTAGTCTTCTTCGGCCTGTTGTAATAAAGGACTTAGGAGTTTACTTTGATCCAAAGCTTTCTTTTATTCAACACATTAATTATATAGTTAAGTGTGTCTACAAAAACCTAGATTTTATCGTGCGGAAATGGCAGGTTTTCAGAACATGGACACTATTAAATTGTTATATGGTGCATTTGTTAGATCTAAACTGGAATGCGTCTTTGGTTTGGTCTCCTGTTTATTCAAGTCATGTATCGTGTTTAGAGCAAGTGCAACGTCGATTTTTTAAGTTAGCTGTGCTTACACTTGACGGTTATTACCCGCCAAGAGGTTTCCCACAAGAGGCATTTTTTGACCGCTTCAATATGTGCAGTCTTTTACTTAGGCGAAAAATGTATTCTGTAATTTTCCTATTCAAGGTTCTTAATAACATAATACGTTCTGAGAATCTATTGGAAATGATAAATTTTCATATTCCACGATTGAATACGAGACATAAGCATCTCTTTCAACAACAAAATTACAGAACTAATTTGTATAGAGCCGCTCCCGTTTATCAGATGTGTGCTAATTACCTGGAAATTGAGTCATGGTTGGTCTGTTGCACATTTTTAATTTTATTTTATTAACTTTTGTTGATAATTTATTTTTTACTATTATTTATTTCTCGATGTTTGCTTTTAATCATTTACTTTAACTCTTATGTTTGTAGGTATATTGGGTATATTATGTAATTTTGTTACTGTTGTTATTGTCGTTTTTCTTTTGTATTTTTAACATTTAGGTGCTGATTGCATATTTTATTTTCTCCCTTATCCTGTAATTGGGCTTCGGCCCATTGGATATTGTAATAAAATAAATAAAAATAAATAAATATATAAAATAATAGCTTGAAGATCAAATCAAGCCGTACTTCCTAATTTAAAGCAACTTGAAACCCTGTATTTTGAGAACTTTTGGTACTGACATTTTATTTTCTAATATTTCTGTTTTCACTTAACTTGGATTCACGAGTAGCTATATTTTCATTCACTCCACGAAACAGCATATTTTTGGCTCTCTGGGCTCTTTCTGTTATTTGTCCACATCGCATTTTTTACTGATAATTGTTGACGAATCATACTTTTCTTGGCAATAATCTAATTAACCCATTTTTCTGCGATACCGGAAATCTCGTATGTGGAAAGAATCGCAGTACATGTGTATTTTCGGATTCATTACTTCGACTTTATTAACTTAGTTAATGATTTCCATAGTTCAGCAGACCGCGTCTTGCAAAAGCTATTAAACACAAGAGTGTACCTGAATTATTGAGTGTCCCTCGTGTATTAAAGTACTTACGGTACAACGTGTCTTATTCCATACGTAAATATTTTAGTGTTGAAGTTGGTAAATAGTTAAAAGCGGCGCTGCTTTACTTAAAAATTTCATCAAATCGATATAACGTAGGCATTTTTCAACAAATATCTGGAGATTTTTCACTGCAAAATATTATAATTTAAGCCAACTTGCCTTGATAAAATGTTGATAATAAAACAGATACAGGGTGTCAAAGTTGTAATTTGAAAAGTGATTTTTGGTGATAATTACATTGTCTTTGGGTGAATCATCTTACAAATTTGGAAATAGTTATTTCTGGATATGAGAAATCATAATTAATTGTCTATTTCGACGTATTTCCTAGAAGGCGCTACATACATCATATTTGTAACATCAATGTGAGCGCAATTTTGTTTACCCTAACGTTATAATGTTTTTTAGGTTTTCTACAGTGAGTAATATTTTAAAAAGTTATTTGTCAGAACGACAACAGAGTGTTGAAATCGACGGGATAAGAAGTCGACCGAGGACTGTTACTTATGGTGTTCCGCACGGAGCAGTGCTCGGGCCACTTATGTTTACATTATTTATAAATAGTTTACTTCACCTTAATATCGATGGTAAAAACTTAAGCTTTGCTGATGATACAGCAGTTTTATACGAGGGTGACACTTGGAATGATCGAAAATTAAGGAAGTAAATTACTTTCTAATTATAGAAAAATGGTTTCGATACAATATACTTACTTCAGATATAGAAGAAACCAAATATCTACCATTATCATCACATAACAACAGCTTGGGGCCTCTTGAAATTAATTCAACGTTAAGCATACCTGAATCAGAATAGGCGAAATATGTAAGTGTTACCATATACAGAAACTTGAAATGGGCTTACATGTTAATAATATTATAAAAAAATCAGAGGCACATTTCCTTTATTTAAACGCCTAGATTTTCTAGATACAAGGCTTTTAAAAATAGTTTATTTTTCTTTGGTTCAGTCGTAACTGATGTACGTTATTATAGGATGGGGTGGAGTATATGATATACATTTAAAAAGTCTCAGTATGGTACAAAAATATTATATTAAAAATTATATACGGGAAGTCATTTACTAATTCTCAGAAGCTAATGTAAACTATATAAGGCAACAATTTTAACCACATGCTCAGGGAGCCCTAAAAGTTATTCCAGAATTTTAGCTCGATATTTAAAAAATGTGGTAAAACCCTTTTTTCCTACGGAAAGTCGGTGCCTATGATGAGTATCGACTGAGATGGCTTATGGCTTAGATCCATAGTTGACATTACATCTGTCAACAACTACCATGCGGTCGTTCGCAGTGTTTCTAAATGCAGAAACGACAACAATTATTGTAACATTCTTATTAATAATAATACCTGATAGGTAGATAACAGTTAATCCAGTTAGCTCCAGTATTTTGCATTCGTTTTTCATTATTTTGTTACAACTACATTTTCACGCACTACCGATAAACACACTTCCCGTAAGTACAGTCAGATACAATGCCTATGTATTATAACAAAATCGAAGAAAGAGATGAGTAGGTAGGTTCTAATAGATAACAGAAAACGTTTAACACCCACGGCAGTCTTGTCCCATAACCTAGAAAAACAAACCGGCGAACTATATTGTGGGAAAATATCTGTACGCGACACATATTCCTTTATTTATTAACTATAACATTTAAAATTAAAATAAGGCACTAAAAACTGAAGAAGAACACAAAACTACAACGTAAACACAGGAATTAAATTATAACATGACAGCGAACCGACTCGACTGGACCGAGAGCCGACTGTGGCCGACTGTTGCATGACGGTTACTTGCTGGTTGCATACTCTGATTCTCCCATTGGTGGCATTAAATAAGGATTTAATATAATATCGAAACATTTTTTTTCGCTTTATATATAAGTTTGGAAATTTTTTGAAAGGAAATCCTGTTAATTCTTATTTTTTTCTATCCCCTCTTAAAATATTTGTACTTAGTCATAGTTAACCCTGTATACATAATAAGAATTATTTTACTTGCATGTTCCACACCCGAGGATATGTACGTTTTACGTATGTGGATTTTATTTTTTTTAAAAGAAAACTCGTGTCTGCATAAACATACTGAGAGAAAATTTTGTAAATTGATTGTTCTATTTACTGTGATTTTTCATATCGAGAAACGTTGAGAATAAAAAGTTCTAATTAAAAAAAACAACAGATGTTGGTGGTTACCCTTGTAGACATTTGATGAAAAAAAATCATATTCAACAATGTCACTTAATTAACTAAATGTATTCACCAATTTTCAGATTTATAAGTTTAACAGTTGTTGAGAAAAAAAAATAAAAACCGAAATTAGTTTCAATTTTTTAGAAGCTCTTATCTCGTAAGAGCGGGCTCAAATCGAAAAATTTTATAGAAAGTACCCCCCCTAAAATGACCCAAGGAACACACCCTCCGAAGGAGCGCACATCATTATGGGACACCCTGTATAATTCTCTAATATGAACGAGGGAGCAACTAGATTTATTCTGAGAACTAAAATTTTTGTAATACAAATTTAGTGTGATTTTAATTTGCTTTGTATCTGAAGAAATATGAAATAAAACAGAAAATTTTATAGTACAAGCTAATAAGAGATTTCTTTTATCGCAGGCTTTGTTCACCTATTCGCTTAGAAAATACAGAAATAAACCTCATCGGTTCTCTTTCTCATTGATATTCTTTTTCCAGGTACAACAATGTAATTTAAAAAGTGTTTTACAAAAAATTGCGAGCATATGCTGCATATACCCATTATATTATTAAATTATATACGAAAGCGAATAAGATTTTATCCCACACAAAAGTCCTTTATTCCGTAGTCCTTTTATTCGCTGTATATAATGCATTTCAAACTCTGAATTCTGGATGAGAAATAACTAAGTTAAATTTGTTTGTAGATGGTATGTTCCTCTCCCTTTAATTGGATATTTCAATTACAGTATGCATAATAATAGGAGTAGTTTGTATAGTGAAACTAATAAAATAATATGTAAAATAAATAATGAAAAACGGACAAATGTATATATTTTTTTAATAATATTCTTATAGGTTTGTAATTACAGCGCCAAGATACAAAATCATTCAGTTATGCATCATTAATAGTTAAGCTAATAACGAAATTATTTTATCTAAGTTCTATAGTTAGTGTTTATAGTATGAAAATAATTATTTCAATCTGTTATAGGAGGTTTTTTTACAAAAACTGGTAAGTTTCATTTTGCAGTTTTTACTGGTAAGTTTCATTTTGCAGTTGGCTTTAAAATAATTTTGCAGATAATTGTTATATGGAATAAATCAATACTTTAACATAATTTTGTTGTTCAGCTTTTTTTACTCATATTGCTAAAATGCTTATGTGCTTTTGGTAGATATAAGGTTTTAAATTCACCTAACTGGTTTTTGCTTGTTTTGTGGAAAATAATTACGAGAGTAACCCAGTCAGTACTTATTCAATTCTAGTCAGTCGCTCGGTGGTCCAGCCGTTTAAATGAGAGGACACACTATGAGGTCGCGGTCTAGGCACATCTCGGACCGTTCTGTGCCGAACTTTTGACGGACTTTTACAAAATCAGTGGCATATGTCGTTCTTTGTGCGCTCCCGGATTTTTCTACTGTACTATATGTATAGGTTCCAAAATATGTTCTGTGGAAGAAGTAGGCGAGAACAAGACTAGCACGGTCCGCCGTGCGCCTAGACAGCGACCACCTAGTGTGTTTCCTCTTTTTGCCGTCAAGCGCCTTGAATTGTTTTACAATTATCTGCTTCAATGACTATTCTAGGTTTTTCAATACTAGAATTTTGACGTGACTCTATTTCTGCAGTATAACCTACAGCGTTTTTATTATTTTGTTGTAGTTCATAATTTTTGCTGTTAAAAATCGTAAGCTGTCACCTTTTATATCTTTTTTTAAAATATGTATGGTAGCTTCTAACTTTACTTCATTGCACTGTAAAAAATAATTACAGTTAAAATAGATGGCAATTTATTTACCACTCATTATGGCTGTAATTTTCTTATCGATTGTAACTTTACAAATAAAATGTAAAATTACATTGTAAATTTATTTTGTGGTGTAATTTTAGGTTTAGCAAAAATTGTAATATTACTTTGTGATTTTACAATACAAAAAGTATTTTTACAATGTAACTTCCACAATTACTTGTAAAATTGCAAAGTAACTTTACAGGCAGTTGTATAGTTACATTGTAATAATACATTTTATATTATGACTACAATGTAATTTTTTATTTATTGTACAGGATGGTCCAATTTGGGCAGGTATAGAAGGTTTCTTCTATTTTCCGAAAAGACAGAAAAAAGTAGCCAAGATATTTGGAGCTTAATTTTTGAGAAAAGTTGAATAGCGAGAATTACATTTCGATATTTTGATTTGTTTAAGAGATACCTACATCATGTTTTTAAATTTTGGTCGTTTTCTATGGTAACTTTTCTACTATTCTCTGTGTGTAGCATCTAGTGGCTTGAGGAATATTTTTTTATAACTTCTAGTTTTCCGTTACTATAACAAACATATATATTTTTTAATGAAACATCATACGTATGTAATATGGGACATCATAGAAAAAACCGTAAAATTAAAAAAACTCTATATCAAAACTAATCAAGAACGTTCTCAATGGTTAGTGGTAGTGTGTTTTAAAATTAGTAGTACCTTCACACACACATTAGGCTTATTTTTACATTCAATTATATAGTAAATTTGGTATCTTAAGTAATTTTACAATGTAAAAATAGATTTCACATTGCTAATTGTAAATATATTACAATATATTCTATAAATGTACACATTATATTATAATTACATAGTTTATGGTTTTGTTGTCTATTGGCAGTTTTCTTGTAAAATTACAAGTGTCAGTGTAATATCATCTTTATTTTTAGAATTATTTTAAGACAATTATAAGGATATTCTTACAAAGTATATTTGTAAAGTTACTGGCCTTTTTTCAGTGTAGCTATTAAAACCCGCGGCTTTCCAGTTAAATGAGTCTTTACAGTGAATGACTTTATAGAGAATAATAATTTGCATGAATCAAGTAAGTAAATTAAGCATATGAATATGTAACCTAGGACAAATAATAGTTACCTTTTTATGTACCAAGTCAGTAAAGTGATTTTCTATATAATGAGTGATATTATGAAGCGAACGAGCGAAGCGAGCGAGACGAGTAACAGGCGAGTTCGATAAACGCACTTTACTGATGTAGTGCAGACAAAATTTTATCGCCAACCTTAAAATTTTATAATTTAAAAGTGGAGATATTATACCTTTTCACATTTTATTATGACAAGGTAAACAGAGAAATAGTAGCAAATACAAAACAAATCTACTTATTTTTGTTATGTAGATATTAAACGTGAACGTACACCCTGACGCATATAACAATTCATTTCTGAAGTCAAAGGAGTTTCAATTGAAAATGAACAGAATATTATCTATGTTAACAATTTGTAAATGTTTAGAAGATTCATCATTAGTTGTTCTCAGTTTGACCTAAAATCGTCTTTGCGATTTTAGTTTTGTTGAGCACAGATTCCTCAACATAGGATTCTGCAATCGTGTTACTTTTCCACCCTCCGTGACGTTTAAATTTTCCTTACTGGTGATGGTTCTGGTAAATTATTATTTCAGTCATATCTCTGTAATCGATCCAAATATCCAATATCGTGTATTCAAATCTGACACGTTTATCCAAACATCAGGTGTTCCTCAAGGGTCCATACTTGGACCTCTTTTATTTTATATATTTATTATAGATATTGCGGAGAATCTTAATATACAATACCTATTATAACCCTGTTTTTCTGTTTTGGACTGTGAGAATCTTCAGAATAACCTTGTTTTACTTAACGACTGGTGTAAGAGAAATATGTTGTCTCTTAATATCAGCAAGTGTAATGTTATGTCGTTTCATCGAAAAAGAGTACCTATTATGTTTGATTATATATTGCAGGACAGCATTCTCAAGAGGCCTGATGGCATTAAAGATTTAGAAAGAGGTGTTATTTTTGACTTTCAATTAAGTTTCTTACAGCACATCCACAGATTCTTATCCAATGCATACAGGAGTTTTATTTTACGAAACTATAAAGATTTCAGGAATTAGTCTACTTTGCGATTATCGTATACAACTTTTGTGACATCCAAACCTGAATACTGTTCAGTTATATGGAATCCAATTTATATTACATATACAAAGAGTCCATTTTTTAAATCTGCCGTATTTCTATTTGATGGAGTTTATCCTAACCTATTCTTCCTCTTCAGTGGCTAATATTAGATCAATATGTACCTACGCAGTTTCTGTAGTGAATGAATTTACTATTCATTTTTTTGCTAATATCGGTTTATTGTCTGGTGTATGTTTATAGTACAAAAACTGTGACTTTTTATCTGTTGTCCCGCCTGTAATTGGTACAGTGTACTATAGGTTGGCGTAATCTAAAATAAAATAAAATAACTGGTATCAGCATGTAAACAGTTTCATTGATCTAGTTGACTGGCGCTAATATACTGGTGTTAAAACGATGAAACTAAACTTGCCACGTGTCAGTGTCCTCCCAGTCAACTTACCAGCTGGAAACGTATAAATCAGCCTTTAGTGTATAATGTTTCAATCTTCTTGACCTACCTTGATATTTTTGCTTGACTTTAGATCTTTTGGTCACATTGGATCGGATTTTTACTTTCCGTACTACTCTTTTTACAATACTGCACAAATCCCTCATTTAGAGGGAGGCGAATTAAAAAATATGCCCCGTGAACAACGATAATTCCCCTGAGTCAATCTCAACCCAAACAACGCGCTGTAAAATTACCACAAATTACAAGAGACGTCCGCCCGTATTCTGCAGAATCCAGAACCTAAATTAAACGGCAAATATCCCTATAATTAATTTACTGCATCTCTCACAGGAATCGGGTACGATTGGTGGTATAAATACAATGGGATCCCAAAGTGGTGTTGTAAAATATAGGGAGCTATTTATAACGCAAACGTAGGGATGAAGTGCTTATTTCACTCGACTTGTCTCCCGAGAAATACCAGAGATTCAGAAATTCATCATAGTTGTAACGTATTCACAGTCTTTATACTTAGGAAGGAGTTACACGAAGTAAAGTTATATGTAGAATAGATTATATTCGCTTGTACTACCTTTTAATGTACTGGTGAAGTTTTGGATACCAACTTGTTAAATTATAAAGCTTCTCCTTCGTTGACTGACAGTATGATACATAGAGTTGTTGTTTAAAATAGGAATCACAGTCAAATAATTAAATTAAACAAAACGGTGGTAGTTTATCACATTTTGGATAACATTTCGTTTTTTTATTATTAAAAACCATCTTCAGGTCCTGTCCTCTATTTGGCTTAGTAAGTTTAAAGAAAAATTATTTAAGGTTGGAAATATGATCGCGCTCTTTGGAGAAGAAAAATATACAAGGTAATAGGTATAATAATAATAAAAGAAAAAAAACAATAACACAAAAAGTGTATACAATGACTGCTGATAAAAATTTGAAATTGGGTGGGTTTATACTAGATGGTGCCATGAATTCTTTGGGGTCATTTTGGATTTCATGACATTTCCGATTTGACCGGAAATGACCGTAAATTTATATTTTTAAATGGGACACCCTGTAAATAGGAATCACAGTCAAATAATTAAATTAAACAAAACAGTGGTAGTTAATCACATTTTGGATAACATTTCGTTTTTTTATTATTAAAAACTATCTTCAGGTCTGTAAATTATAAATACAATACAATACAATAGTAGAAAAACAAATAAAAAATAGCTATAATATAATTTTCTTTACCTGTCGAACAGTAATAATTAATAATAAATAATTAAGTCAGTTCAAACCTAATGATGGCCATATTTGCGGTTTACCAGAAGGCAAACCTTCCGGTTAGCAAATTGGCTGACAAACCGTAAGGTTAGTGGTTGTATTGGCTAGAAGCTCCAACCTGACCTCTGGGCCCGAAAAACTGGCAGCGCTTGAAATTTTGCCTGTTTATCCGCCCTCTCGCTTGCAAGTTGAACAGTAGATGCAGGATTCTTTTTTCTTTGAAGTAATAGAGATACATGTTTAAGTAATTTCGTACATAAATTTTCGTCTATACGCATACAATTTCTATAATCATGAGCCACATGAGAATAGATCGTTTAATCAACGTTTTATCCATTTAGAAGGCTCTGTCTTCTATTAAAACGTAACGTGTATGCCATATCCGAGAGTACAAGTTTAACCTTCCGGCTCGTGTATGACCACCTTAAAAATCGCGCACATTTTGCCTGGCCTGCATAGCCTGTTCATGAAGGTTCTCATGTGATTTAATGGAGCATCGCACACTAGACCAGCACATGCATGGACCGTTAGCTGCAACGACCGTCACTGCAGGTTGTGTCGGTGGCCTCTATGCCAAACCGCGCTAGTCTGGCGTTAGTTCTGTTTCCACAAAAGACAGGAATTGTTTTCAAACTGTTAGAAATATTCGATCAATTAGTTATGTTATGAATGTATCGCTGAACTAACGATTCAAGAACTTTTTCGGATAATCGAAAATATTGAAAAAAAATTTCGACAATTTCTTTTCAGTTTAGAAAATAAATGATGAAATTCACAGATTTCTCTTTTCATTGATAGGGTGAACCTAAATTTTTCTAATTTTCTTGGCTTCTTCTTCCGAGCTACAGTCAACAACTACTTCAAAACGTTAGCCACACACACATAACCTGCACAAAAAGTTGCCGGTCCGTGCTGGAAAAATGAAAAATGCAGACATAATGTGTACGATCTTGTAATGCGATTTGGTCCCATCATTTAGTTTTGCAGTGACCACATTTTATAGTTTTATCAATATGATTCATATTTATGTAACAGGGAAATAGAATTCTATATAAAATATATTATTTTAAACCCTACATGTTTGTATCTATGATTTTTCAAGTTCAAAATATAAAAAATACCATATAATTAATTCTATATATGAATAAATCAAAATAATGAGTTTTAACCAAGCGTATTATATTGTTTAAGTTTCATAACTTTCTAATTACTTTATGTAAATGAATTATGTCTAAGAAACCAGAATGTTACGCCATAAACTCCCAGACGTAAAGTGTACATAAATCTTGGGAATATATGCGCAAACTTTAATATTTAGGACATAACATCTTTAATTGTATAACTAGTTAGTATTATAGATAGTAAAATGTCTATTTAAAGGAATATCATGTTTGTTCTTTTTGTATAGTTTTATTCAGTTGAACAGATACTCATAATAGTCCTGTCCTCTATTTGGCTCAGTAATTTTAAAGAAAAAGTATTTAAGGTTGGAAATATTGAACGCGCTCTTTGAAGAAGACAAATATACAAGGTAATAGGTATAATAATAATTGCCAAAAGAAAAAAACAATAACACAAAAAGTGTATACAATCCATTGTGATAATAAAGGCACTCTTTAAAACGAATTGCCTAATTATTTCAAACTGCTGGCTTATTCATAATGAAATCTACTTTCAACTTTCAACATTAGCTCTTAGTTGTTCTACGGGTCTAATGCAATTTCTACTCAGAACTTCCACTAGTTCAAAAACTGTTTTGAGCGTATGTCATTATCATTGCAAAGGATTATACATGAAAATGCCTTATGAGTTGTATACTGATATAATTTGCTACACAATTTATTTTATTGATCATACGTGGTTTTTCAATTTACAACCTTTAAAATATTTGGAATTATGCCAAAGCCTCAAGCACACAACTGATGTGCTCCATGCCAAGCATCAATGTTACTACTGTTCATTGCAGAATTTCCTTTTGAAATTACAATAAAGAAATAAAGTTAGTTAACTTCACTTTTGCTTTTCCATTGAGGTTTTGGTTATGTGAAGCAATGTTTAAACTGTCTTGTGAAAAAGATTGGTGCATTACGTTATTGTGTTTATGGATTTGCATTGTATTGTGTTTGTTTTGCTGTTCTAATTTGAGTAATAGAAGGGTGTATAACAGTGTTGTTGCAAATTACTTTAAGTAAATAAGAAACGTCAGGTGCTATTTGTTTGCTTAATTTGGATGTGTTGCAGCCAGACCTGCCTCCTCGCTAATAAATAATATTTTCTATAAGTCTTTTCTGTAATATCTTGTATTTTGTTTCTACAAACATATTATATCGGATCACACATTACCGTTTCCACAAGTAACCAATTCATATTTACAGTTTACTTTTCTTTATTAAAACGAAGATTCTATAAAACTGACTAAAATTATTAATTAATGTCCTGATGCATTTCTTACGGGAATTTAGAATTGTTGGAAAAAAACACCACATTTAAATAAATTTCTGCAAAAATATATCATCTGGTAACACTTAAAATTAACATCAAAGTCGCTTATACAAGGTATATTAAAAAATGTGAAAACAATTTGGAAAAAATCCCCACGGTTTTTGGGTCTTTGTGCATTTAAAGAAAAAAAACTCACGGATTCCGGGAACTATGCATCTCTTTGGTAAGAACACATCTTCTCCTAACACCACTAAACTTCATGTATAATTTAATTTTGAAAATTTGTACGCGATATGTGGAGACTTTCACAAGTTTGTCCGGTTTTTAAATCTGGTTTCAACTCAGATGTCTGAAGCAATTAAGGGCTTTTGGTACTGCAAAAGAATTGTTACAGCTTTTTGAGTCATATTTAAATAATCGATTACTATATGTAGAATATGCAGGCATTAAGTCTGCTGAATTTGTTGCTGGTTCCACAAGGATCTACTCTTGAACCACTTCTCTATTTAATATTTGTTAATGATATTTGATCGTGTATAGATTCACCCAAATTGTTATTTGCAAATGGCTTGTAAATGTTTGGTGCGTGAATAAGCTCTCACTGAATTTGAGTAAATGTCATATTATGTAATTTGGTCGAAGAAATGCAATGTTACAATGTAATTATAACATTAGTGAAGTCATACTTGCTAGGAAATAAGTCATTAAGAGCCTGGGAATCAAGTTTAGCCCTAAATTAACATTTTTGGTTCATATCAATAACATTATATCTGAGGCTACCAAAATATTGGGCTTCTTAATTAGAAACTGTAGAAACTGTAGAGAATTTGTAAGAAGTAAACTTGAATATTATAGCACTATTAACGTATAGACAACGGAAAGTGGGAACACGTTGTAACTTTTTTATGACTGCTGATAAGAATTTGAAATTGGGTGGGTTTATACTAGATGGTGCCATGAATTCTTTGAGGTCATTTCGGATTTCATGACATTTCCGGTTTGACCGGAAATGACCGTAAATTTATATTTTTAAATGGGAAACCCTGTATTTTTTGAGATTTTTGGAATCAGCGGATTATTTTACGTATGGTAGGACCAATTTTCTAATACATTTTCAGAATGTAAGTAATTTTTTAAAATTTTTAAAAATAAAACTAAAAGGCTAGTACTGGCAAAAATTGCTTTTTTTGTGTGTAATTACGGAAAAAATTCTAAACTTGAATATTGTTGTAAATTTTTTAGTTATTACCACTAAAAATTTCGATTTATTGTATTTCCTTAAAAAATCATTTCTTTCAAATGTAGAGGGTGGGCCCTATTGATTTTTTAATTAAAGATTTTTTTTCTGAATATTGTGGTACAACAATTTTTAAAATCCGTCAATCCGCTGATTCCAAAAATGTCAAAAAATACAGAGTGTCCTATTTAAAAATATAAATTTACGGTCATGAAATCCGAAATGACCTCAAAGAATTCATGGCACCATCGAGTATAAACCCACCCGATTTCAAATTTTTATCAGCAGTCATAAAAAATTATAACGTGTTCCCACTTTCTGTTGTCACCCGGTATATTTCTGCATACACCATTATACGGTTGTAGCTACACATGCATATTCTAAATTCTTCTATACTGTGAACTCCTATACTTACAGGTATGTTGTTGTCCGGCTTTAATAGAGGTTTAAAGCAGCATGTAAAATATCGGTGGTATTAGGGAAATAATAACAAAGTTTTGATTACATTTAATCAACGTCCCTACCTGCGTCAATATTTGTTCAGTGGTGCAATCAATATCGCTATCAAACCAAATTAACATTTGTCTCTGTGTCCTTCAACCTGATCTGTCATTGTAATTATCGTTATAAATTACACCGAGCATTTTTCGTATTAGATGATATGATTTTAATATCGGAGACAAAAAATATGCCAGGCAATAATAGAAGCTGCAGCCTCAAATTATATTTTGATAACAAAATCACAGAAGAACAGAACTAGAAAGCAATTATAGTTAATATTAAAAAATTAAAGATAATATAAGAGATCATATCAGCGTAAGCTATTATCGTTATTACTTATACTTATGTATTTAAAAATAAAAACTATACAACAGGAAATGCGATTGAAAATCGACATAAATTAGAAATAAATTATTACAGAAGAACAAAAATCATTAAAACACATAAAAATAATGTATGCGGAAAAATTTCACCTTGTTAGCACTTCAGTGTTTAAAATAACAAGTTTATCAAAAAAAAATCATAACACTAATTTTGAGGTGGTAGGAGTGATATTAGTGAATTGAACGCGAAATATTGCTAAAACCACAGAGAGGGGGGATACATTTAAATCTTACTAGTCAAATATGGCTAAAGAAAGAACAATACTGTGGCAAACACCATGGTGTACCACAAGTGGCGCCCTCTACTAGTGACGTCAAAATTAGAAACATACCTGAATTTCTCGTCAGCAAAAACCCCCGATTTACAAATTTTATGTAAACATTTCGATTTCTTAAGAAGTTATTTACAAATATCGAAAATAAAATTTTAACTTTGATACCCTGTAACCGTTAATAATCAGTTTTGGAAAAAATGTTATGTGAAAGAGGTAGCATTTATTTTCGGTCTATATCTAGAATTATCCTCTGAAATTTTTGCTCATCATTTCCGGACGCCCTGTATAACAAAAAACTCTTGTTTTGGTCAGAGAATATGCTCCTAGATTTTTGTATATCAAAAATCTGTTACTGAACTTTAAATAAGATATAATTAACAAAAAATGGTTCTTTGAAATGAGTGCATGGATTAGCAAAATATATACAGGGTATTGTCTGAAGCTATTTATTTGTGGCATAATTTTAGTTTTTCTTTAGTTTTATTAGGTTTTGGCCACACTTCTTAAAAAAATAAAGATTAATTAAATAAGCCCTTGCGCCAAACGGATCAGTCAAGGGTTATTTTTGAAACTAAGTCTGCCTAACCAAAAAAATCTCACACTGAAAAAGCAGATAAGTAAAAAATAACAAAAATCACATCACTATCTCGCACTTCCGTATTTTTGACGTTTCGCAAATCTCTCTGTTTTCGTTCATCACTATAGTCTGTTTAGAAATGAAAGAGAGTAATAAAAGCTTATTATGTATCACAAATCGTAAATACATGTAATACTGGTGCTTATATTCAATATTTTTATATTATGTATTATCGGTATAGATGAGGTGTACTTTTAAAAAAGCTTTGTGTGATCAAACCGTACTAAATTGTAGCAGGTAGCTAAAATTTAATCCCCGACAATTCGTCTTTGTCTATGCCGCTTCAATTTCTCGGTCCATTTCTCTTATAAGTAAACAATATAAAAACAGCATTTCAAAACATGAGGCTACTTTAAGCATCATAACCTGGTTAAGAGGTTTTTTAGTAATTCAAATAAAATTATTCAATATTATTATCAAAATATTTATTTAAATTTAATGAATAGACTTTTATTCCACACAAAAATATATGTATTTTGAAAATTCAAATTGTGGTGAGTAAATGTAGTGTTGTATAAATGTACAATAAAGAAAATAAAAAGTAGATATATTAAAATTCATCCTCTGAATATTCTGATGAATTATCTTCGTCTCCTAGATTGATAACGATAGGTTCCACAGTAACGTCAATTAAATTATCGAGTTCTCACATTTTCTCCTCTTCTTTTTGTACATGATGTATACATATTTGCCAGTTATCTGCAGTTACTCGTTCCAAGAAATTTTTTAACAAAATTTTCACGTCACTTAATTTAAACGTCGTATTATTTCGCGCTACATCTCCTTTTACCTGCGCCCAGACTAATTCGATTGGGTTAAGTTCACAATGATAAGGTGGTAACCGGGGTACCGTTATTTGCCATTTCATCGATAACATATTTTTTCTGATCTTTATTAAGTCCTATTGAAAGTCCATCTAAAAATGCTGGTCGAAAACTTTTTACATTTTTATCTTGCTATACTTTTGTTACAGTATATCCCTCGTTGACCCAAGTTTCGTCTAGATAATAAATATTCCTCCCTTCGTCACGGAATTTTCTAATTGATCTTAAGTAGGATCTTCGCCAACAAGTAAATTCATCTTTATCGATAAGAACTGACTTCCTGTTCTGCTTTTCCCAGCAAAAAATCAACTCTCGTAAGACGGCCCATAATTTGCATCTACTGGGCAAATCGTTGTCCTCTGAAAGTTTAGTTAAAATTTTGTTTAGCGTTGGTATTTCTTTTTTAAAATAAAATGAGTGTACTTTTCTGCGAATGACATTTTTGAATCTATAACGGCTTTTGACATCCCTGTAGATGATTTTGGGGGATTCACAGTATCTTGTTCATTTTTTGTTTCCTTTAAAAGTCTGTAGATAGTCGGTTTTCTAATCCCTGTCATTTTGGAACACTTTTCCACGATGTCGTCAACACTGTTGCTAGGATTTTGGTGTTTCAATGCATTAAATACATTAAATTTAATATAGTAATCTTCTCAATCTGAAACAGCTCACATCTTGTCACGCGTTTATCAGGTACGTAATCTGATAGCTCGACATTTTACCCAAACAATATTATATCCACTGGCACAATAGTCACTAAACACAAGTCGAATTTTACTCTACTGCCCTAGCACGTCTTCGTATATTCAGCTCTAAGACTGTATTGATCTGTCACAATACACTGGCTCCTGCTCTATGATGTATCCAGTAAAACATACTAATGTACACCCATTACCTGTTAGCATTAGTGTTACCCGATAATTACCTGAAACACAATATTACCACGCCCATGACCGGTTCTTATCTCGGACTTTTATTACTCTCCTTCATTTGTAAACAGAATAGAAATGATTTGACACCAATTTAATGGAAGTACTTATGTTTAAAATATTTTTGCATGTAGGTGTACAGTCCTGATAAACTGCAAATGACGGGACGAGTTCCGAGATATAACTATAATATTTTTTCTAAAAAATTTTTATTTTATAAATTTGTTCTAATAGGTATCGATTTATTTCCAATTTGTACATGTATCTCTAGTGTTCCTTTGTGCACTCGTTCGTAATTTGATGCATATCCTCCAACGCCAAAGGGTCTAAACTGTCTAAGGCCCTCCCCTCTACCGGTTTTGGCCTCCGCTAGCGTAATCGGAGGTTAGATGCTATCTGACGACGCGAAAATGCTGCTGATTACCTGCTTGTGTGTCTGCGTGTGTGTGCTCGACAGCATCAGATGTCAATCAGCTGCCCCAGCTGCGGTCGCCTCAGCTGCTCGATGGAGCCGACGATCGGGGGGGGGGCGATAGCCGCAGACCGTGCCCGCTGGAATTGTGCGGTGTAACAATACAGGCCCTAATTTAGCCTGAAATTGCGTGCAGTGACTGGAAGGATGACAGTCAATTACACGGATCTTTATATGTCGGTAGTTCAGGATTCATAAGAGAAATGGAAAACCACTAAAGGTCCCGGATTTCATACTTGTTTGATGACGCTATGCAATAAACTGAATAATAAACGAAGCAATTGTTGTGTATATTACAACTGAGATTCAAAACATTTGGAGAAACTGTAATAACATACAGTGTGTCTCGTTTTTCAGATTAACAGCTCTGGAAATGTGTAGTACCCAGAAGGGAGGTTATTATTATGCTAACGATTTATACTAGACGGCCGAGAATCTAGAGTGATTCATGTTATACACCTGCTTACAATTTACAGCAGTCGACAAAAAGAAACATACATGTAGTCCGTATATTTTTACTATAAAATCGTGTGCCGCACAGCTTCTGCTGCAGTAAGTACACATCTGTCACATTTTTCTATTGGCTGTGGCTAATTGACGGATTCACCTGTTCCAGTGCTATAATGCGCCGGTATATCGTTCGTGCGGGCGAAATTTCGGGTACCTATATCTTTTGACTAATTTGGCCCATTACGATTTATTTTAATGGGTCGTTTTTTTCAGAAAGTGGTATAGGCCTTTTTCAAATCAAAAGATAATATTACCAGGTCATTCAACACCCATCAAAATACCTATATACCAAAACTAATCTACAAATGTCTATTGGTTGTTTTTTATGAGGTGCCAAATATCGAAAAATCAGAACTAAAAATTATAATAAGCAGATCAAAGATTGTCATGAAAGTGAAAACCAATACAATCAGACAAAGAACAATCGCAAGTAAGGTAAAGGAGCGTAATATGAGACCGTGCCTAATATGAGACCATGCCTAATATGAGACCCCCGGCAAAATTGTATGTAGAACACTTTTTACAACAGCAACGAAGTGTATGAGTTTGCTAATTCAATAGTACCATTTCTAGTCGCTGAATTCTATTCGACAAAAGTTCAGTTCGGTGAATTTTACGCCGCTAACTTTTTCACCTGTTGAGCTTCAAAAAATCATATTTTTGGCATGGTAAGTTAACTTTATTTTCTGATATTATTATCATATAGCTAACATACAGATGATTTCTAATCTCAAAGCAATATTTTTTAAAATTTGTTAGTGTTTCCCAATAAGAGACCCTCTAAGGTAAACAATGGAACAAGGAACAAATGATATTGGCGATTAAAGCAGCTAGAACGCATATAATGGGCTATAAAACGGCGACAAAACATTTTGGTGTTCCGAAAGGTACTCTTCAACATTATGTTAAACATTAATTTTTCTCCTGAACAATTCCTTTCTGAAACACTTGGTCGAAAGCCTACTCTAAGCAAAAATATCGAGGATGAGTTAGTACAATACTGTCTTGATATGGGTAAAAGATTTTTTGGTCTGCGAAGGTAACAGAAGATTCCACCCAAAATAGTAAAGTTGCTGGAGTGATAAAGATATCAAATTTGATGATTGTAAAAATTTTTATAAAGGCACGCCAACGCTAAGCAGTTGAAGAAAAAAAAGAAATTTGATTTAAGTTATATTATAGTTCGAGTAATGAGAGTGACATAGAAAAAGTTGTTTTTGATAATGACAGTGATGGAGAGGAGAACTATGATGCAGAGTGTCTCTTTTGCACAGGCCTGTTTTCAGCAGATGAATATAGCGAACAGTGGGTTAAATGCACAGTTTGTTACAGATGGGCACATGAACACTGTGGTGCCCAATGTTCATAAAGAAACAGAGAAAATAATTTATTATGACTTCCTGTATTGCCTTGCGTTTTAAATTAAAATTATGTTATTTGATACAGGTTTCATAGGGTCTCTTATTAGGAGATTTTTTTTTCAGTTACTATTTGCGTTATATTACTATTGCTTTTTCTAGATAAAATTATTATGGAAAAATGTACTTTTCTCATATTAGGTTACTTTACCTTATTACAAGTTTAATACTTTTAACTGCGATCACAGTAATACTAGATATATTACATACCGGGTTTTTGTAACAAAAATAATTACCTACGTTAGAAATTAACAAAGTAAGAGATCCTATATAACCAGACTACAGATAAAAAAACGTTAAGTAGGCATTTTGACAATGGTTACTATGTACTAAAAAAGTCAAACATACAAACTTAAATTAGTTACATTTTTGATGACTGTCATCAAAAAAGTGTTTTCGAAGACAATGACAGATTTAGAAGAAATTATTTGTACTCCTCAACTGAGAGAAGACGCTGAAGGTTTGGAAAAAGATTTGTTACTTAAGATGAGTCGTGCAAGGTACGATAAAGTTTATGATGTTTTCAATAGTTTGAGCTCGCAAAAAGACGTTCATAAAGCTGTTTCTGAAACTATTGTGCTGGCATATTTTAACGAAATTGCCAAGATCAAAAAGCCGTCAACCCCCTTAGTCCATTTATTCGATGTTGCGTACTACTGATTATGCTAACTATAAATATTGTACTCATAATTGGTTTATCAGGTGTATGTCGAAGTGATAAACTGTATAAAATCAAATTAACTGATGTTAATATCGTAGAAAGTAAGGTTCACATCGAAATTCCAAGATCAGAAACCTACCAGTCAAGAGTAATTATAATATTGTATATTAAATATGTTTTTTTTATCAATTATGTATACCTGGTTGGCACATTCATAGTGTTAAATTGACAAATTCCATAGCATCTCTGTACTACTCTAAATGGATAATAAATGATCTATCTATAATTAAAACATATCGTTTAGACATGCTAAATAAAATAAAAGCTTTTTTTACAAGTAAGATTCGGTAAAATTACTCGTCAGCCATTTGGCCACAATTCGATAAGTCAATTTGCCAAAAAATTGCAGTATTTCCTAAAACTTCTTCATTGTGAAACATACACGAAACACAGCATCCGAAGAACGGTTGCCACACTATTGGTAAACAGCGGTGGTGACATTTTCCAGTTGAAGAGATTAGAGGGATGGAAATATTCCACCGTAGCGGAAGGATATGTCGACAAGTCTACAGATTCTCAGGTTAAAATTACCACCAAAATATCCGGAATGCCAAATTCCAGCACCTATTAAAAACGTTACCGTTTCTTCAGGATGTTCAGTATGGATTAATAATTTCTGTTGCCGCTTGTAACTAAACGAATGTTACAATTAATTTAGTAAAATAATTTATAATACTTAATGTCTATAAAATTTGTTGACAATGTTTTAATGTACAATAAGAAATTCAATGAATGTTAATATTTAGCTGCGTTGAAAGTGCGTTTGTCTGGGTGGAAAGTAATCCATCCAATAACTTTTCACCCTGCTAAAAGTCCCTTTCCATCTGAATATATGTCAAAGTCAGAAATATATTTCTTTCAAACTTACTGTAAGTTTGAAATATCAATATTACGTGTATGGTTGTAAATAAAAATAATTAATGTACAAAAAATGTAATGAATTACGAAAACTAAGTTGTTAAAGAAAAAATTACAAAAGGATAATCTAAATTAAAGTTTCTCCACCAAATTTTCTGCCAGTTGAACACAATTTTCCAATCGACTCCTTAATTTTAAAAATACTTTAGGTACATAGTTTACATTGTTTAAGAACTTAATATTCATAGTTCATTACATTTTTGTACTTGAATTACTTTTACTGTGGCCGTAATTAAAACTGCTAAACTTGTAGAGGCTGTTTTTTATTGTCAGATTGGTATTTGTTTTCAGTTTCATAGCACTATTTGACTTATTATAATTTTAAATTCGGATATTTCGATGTTTGGGAACTCATAAAAAAACACTCAATAGAAATTTGCCGATAAAATTTGGTATATGGTTATTTTGATGGGTGTTGAATGACCTGGTAATATTATCTTTTTGATTGCCTGATTGCCTAATACCACTTTCTCGAAAACACGACACCTTTAAAAAATCTTAGTAGGCCAGGCTTTCGTCACATCAATAAAATGGTTAGTAGAATATAACATTTCCACGGTACATACTGTATATGACATACAGTTCACCTAAAAGTTATTGAAAGTTCAATGACCTCTAAGGATATACAGGGTGTCCGGAAATTATGCGTCAAGACTTCAGGAGGCGATTCCTCACAAGAAATTAGAGTCACAAAGTCCTATAACAATTTTTCGAAAACTCAATATTAACGGAGATACAGGATGTCAAAAAAATTATTTTTTTAGTTTTTCTTAGATAACTTTTTTATTTGTGATTTGATTTTTTCCAAGTCTTTCATATGTATTACTAGTACCCTAGTAGATTTATGTTTCAAATATGATGAAAATATTCCAGTGCCAAAGGGCCTAATCTGACCTTAATCTTCGATCCATGGCCCACAACTTTTTTGTTTTCACCGCTCTGTAAATTGGAACACCATGTTAAAGCGTATCAAAAATGATTTAAAAAAGTATCTCTTGTTGCGATGCAATAAAATGAGCCGTTTCTGAGAAAAACGACTTCAAACATTTTCATGCGTTACTCTATGAATCCACCACGCCCTATCCACCTATCAGGGAAAATTTCATTGAGGTGCTCTCACCCTGTATATGTATATAGAATATGCCCACTTTTGCTCTTATTATTGCAAAACTGTCAATAATTCGTTGCCTCAGCTCTTCCACGTTATTCACAGGCCTTCTGTATACCAGTGACTTAACATAACCCCAAAGCAAAAAGTCGATCGGGTTCAAATCGGGCGATCTAGCAACCCACTCTATGAATCCACCACGCCCTATCCACCTATCAGGAAAAATTTTATCGAGGTGATCTCACCCTGTATCTCCGTTAATATTGAATTTTCGAAAAATTGTTTTAGCACTTTGTGACACTAATTTTTTGTGAGGAATCACCTCCTGAAGTTTCGACGCATAGTTTCCGGACTCCTTTTTGCTTTGAAGTATTTTTACAGGCTTTTTCATAATTTTTTAATAAGCAAGTGATGCATATCTATCAGTATGTCAAAAGAAAATTTTCTAGATATTACTACTGAAAGGAAAATTTGTTCCAGCAAACTGTATCGCATCCCATTTGTCACTTACCCCTCAAGCATTATTATTTTCAATAAGGAAGTCGTAAACCAAAGATTAATCGCCTTTCCTAAGGATAAAGATAATGTCTGGGGAAAACTTGGATATCATTATTAAAATGAAAACTGAAAAATATATACAATGTAAGTGAGGAAATACTACACTTTTCTTCTCTTTTTCATGTCTACACTTATCTTTCTGCGTACAAAAGAAGTTATTAGAAACTAACTTTCTAAGAAATCAGTTGCTGTGGTATATACTGTGATAGATACAACCAATTTCAAATGTCAAGGTGTTTGGAATTCGGCCTCCGTGTTATAAAATTCAAAGAAGAACATCGAAAGTGCCAACAAACAACAATTTCTGATGTGGCTGTCAACTGCTACGTAGATTTGGAATGGGTCCAAATAGTTTTGCTATTAAAATTTTTAGTAGACAAAGTTTAGGCGTCCCTGAATGACGAGACAAAATCTGTTCCAAACACCAGTAGCAACTAGTACCAATAATAATTGTAACAGTTGTGTAGACGGTATGTGCAGGCTATAAATTATGTAGTTATAGGGTTTGATATTCTCATAACAATTCAAAGTTTGAAGTGTAACTTAGTTGCTTCTAATATTGCCTTTATCAGTCCACACACCCAGTAAATACAAAATAGAAATATACTACGTGACAAAGAAAGGTAAACAGCTATATACAGGCTGTATCACATAACAGGGCCACTCGCGTGTATCTCGCTTAATATGCGAGACACGTCAAAAATCTTTGATTGTTTTTTGTTGCATTTTTGGAGGCCTTTATGCTCGTAAAAACAAATTTGAAATCCATGGCCAACTTTATGAGTAATAACAAAAAAACCTGTAAAGTGCCCAAACTTTAAGGCTGTCTAACTTTTTTTTTTAAGAGAAAACTTATTGATAATAAATTTTTATTGCAAAATTGATACCTTCCACTTGATATAAACAGATTTTTGAAATATCGTATGTGGTTCGCTGCGCCCTCTAGACGGATAAAAAAAATTTTTATTGAAGCAGGCTATGGCCACAAAAAATTGCCTGTTTTTTTGTCTTTCATGCAATATACTACATGTTGCCCTTATCTTTCGTATTTATTACATTTGTTTCAATTTTAATTAAAAAGAAATGTACCTAAATATTTTCGTGTTGCTCAAGATAATGTAGAACCTGTTTTAAAGACGCCAATTGCAAAAAAATAATAAACAGAATGTACTTTTTTATGCAAAATACAGATTTTATTACATTTTGGCGTCTTTAAAACAGGTTCTATATTATCTTGAGCAAAAAGAAAATATTTAGGTACATCTTTTTTAACTAAAATTGAAAAAAATGTAATAAATACAAAAGATAAGGGCAACATGTAGTATATTGCATGAAAGAAATATGGATGGGCCAATAAGAACCAATAAGATGGACCTAACCAGCCTGCATAGGAGTACTCACATTATTGCTTCGTTGGTTTGTCCATCAGGGAGCAGTACATTTTAATGTGGAAGAAGTTTTATCGTGAAATATGTAGTACATAACGGTAATTTTTACACGCGCCCTCAGTTAACCTTATATTTCCTATACCTGCTGGAAATTTAATAAACAAAAATTGTTTCTGTATTGATGAATTTAACAACCAACTGTATATAAAATTGTAGGAAAGTAAGTATATCCATATTATTCTTATAATTTCTCCTATTTATATTGTATATATTTTTAATTAAGATTTTTTTCTTTCTTTACAATATGGCGACAGAAAGAAAGGCATTATCTTGTACTTCTAATGGATTCTCACTAATATGACATTTTTGTGTCGATTGCAATGATTATGGAGCAAATATGCTTGGTAAGCAACTACTATAACAGATCTATGCTACTTAATATCCATAGTGTTGTCATATTTTATTGTGGTATTTCAATTTTATTTAGTAAATCTAATAAAATTCTTTAACTTCAACATCTAGAAGTGCAAATGGATAAGGTTTGGAATGGTCTAAATTAATATGTTACTAAATTTCTATAAGAAAATCAGTTTCTGTTAACAATCAAATAAATTTTATCTATCGTAATGAAATTTTCTTTCTGCAAGCAGATAATAATTTTTACAAGTCACGACTATGTTATATAAATTTCCCCATTACATTTAGATCAAAATATTTCGTACTTTTACAGGCAGGTCTCGTCAGATGGGGGTATGGGAAACCTACATATATAGCCTTTCTTTATGGAACAAAAAGGCTTTTGTTACTTATTTACTCTATAATGATTTTATGACAACTGTATTATTATTCTCTATAACTGCTTTAAAGAGCTTTTTCTCTTAAGTTCGATAGCAGCTTCCATATTTGTAATTTGTTTTCCGCAGCAGAATTGTAACTTAACAACGCCTTATACAATAGTTCTATAATTAAACTATAAGCGACATTACGGAATAATTTGATAAGAGTGTCAGAGGAGATGGTATAATTCTATAAAGCAGTATTTTTCATCGGTTTTACAGTAATTTGATTCTGTAAGCACCGTTGTTGTAAAATTGTGTTGTTGTACACACTTATAGGGCTACATTAGCAGTTATGTTATAAATGTTCTATAAATTATGCTCTAAGAACGTTCTTGCAACAAATTTAAAAAACAATTCAATTTTTGAAGGCAAAATAGTCTCATATGCCACATTAATGCAACAATTTAGTATTCTAAATACAACTATAAAATATTAACAGAATATAAAACTCCTATTACTTTAAATTTATAGAACTACTATGCTAGCTGAGAATGACTGGTCTATTTGAAGATGTGACAGTTTTGCATATAAATACACATAAAAAAACTGATATTATTTCAACACTCTTTTCCAAAATTTGCTAATCTCACCTCATTAAACGTCACAGCACGACTAATTGTGACAGTTTTGTCTAAAGCACAAAACCAATGTAGAAGATGTGACGTCTCAACGCAGCGCCATTCGACGGTTATTAAGCAAAGTTCACTTGTAACTCTTTTACACATAAAAATATGCAATATTTGGAGTTGATACACCACTAAATCTTGAAAAATGAAAATTTTGAGTTAAGACTGTCTTGTTCGAAACTGACGACTAGAGAATAGATTGTAACATGTATGTAGTATGAGCGCGTTTGTCTTATTTTTAAGTTTAGTTATACCTTTTCTTTTAACTGTATTAAAGAATTATTTAGTTTAATCCTTTTATTTATTCTTAATGACATTGATGCACTTTACACAACGAACATTCAATTATTAGCGGCATTTCTTATAACTTTTAAACGGGAATTAATACAGAAAAATTTTTCTAATAAAAGTTTATTAGAAAAAAGAGAGCTTTTTTAACAAGAAAAAATTTGGGTATGTTTCTGAAAAAAATATAATTGTAGACGTTATTAGTTGTTTCTGTCAAATCCCAAAGATAATACTTTCTATTGAAAATGGATCTTGCCTCATCCCATTTGACACCACGGGTCCCAAATTTTATTTAAATTTTTTGTATCCTCACAGTAAGCCCAGAATGAATTTGAGACATCTTGTACAACAAAATCTTTATAAACTTTTACAATGTGAATATTAGATTCCTCAAGAAGACAATTGTTATAAAAATAACCTGAATAAATACGAAGCAGACTTCTAATGTATAAAAATATTTATACGGAAATATAAGACAGTTGGATGTGACTACGTAAACAGTTCTCTGTCCTTAAACATATACTTTATCCTGAAGCTAACGTTCGAATGTACGCCTCTAGGTTTAGGGATTTGTTCATACTTTCCTTGGATACCTATATCTTTTAATGGTGGCAGTTTTCGCAAGATTTCCGCTTTACATAGACGATTACAGCTCGCTACGCTAAGGTTGAAAGTCTTGTCAAGGCGTAGCAATAATTTTTTGTGACACTTTTTGTCTAGATCTGCTTTATCAGTATTCGTAAATATGTACTGTTTCTAAAAATAGTTAACAAAAATGTCAACGGTGAAACCTACCAATACGTTATAATTAGAGAGTTTAACAGGACCGTAGTAAGATTACGAATGAGCATATTAACTTCACAGAAAATATATATTTTTCTAAAAACGTATGTAACCTGGGGTTCTCTAGTTTGTACCTATAACGTTCGCGATCACTGTCAAACCACATTTAAAATAATTCCCAACTATGTTTTCTCTCCTTTGACATGTTAGTTCACTTTATTTACTTAAGCTTAAACCATAAAAATCCCTTAAGAAAAAAATGTCTGAAACGAATAATTTGTCTACAAATACATTTCAAAAATAAAAATACAACTGCAATAATATGCAAAACTATTTTTTATATATATTTTTAGATATTAATAATATTGTGTGAAACTAACTACTCTGTGGAGTAAATCCCCAACCAGCGTTGAATTACACCCACAATATCTACCCATATATTCTTTATTATTAGCTTTTGTAACATTTTTTACTGTATTAGAAAGGTATTTTAAGCTAATATAAATCAAATCTCCTACAATTCCTATCAATGAAGTCATATTTTGGGTGTAATTCAACGCTGGTTGGGGCTTTAGTCCACAGAGTAGTTAGTTTCACACAATATTATTAATACCTAAAAATATATATAGAAAAAGATTACATAAACAGCGTAAAAGGGTATTAGCTTAAAATACCTTCCTAATACAGTAAAAAATGCAAAACTATGTTCCCAAACTACAGACTAAGGTACAATTGAGGTTAAGTAAAAGCGCCTGTAACGTAATTCGTTCGTAATTTAATTTTGGATCAGTATTAATGAAGTAAACAATTTCAGTTTCCGAGAAACTCGTTAAAACTCTAACATACTGTAATGTTCGACAACGCTGCAGTGTCAGGCTGTTGCTAGTAACCTAAAAGTTATATAGTCATAGTTGTGCGTATAGCTGATATGCTTCATTTTTGTCTAGTTTTTTTATGCTTGTTTATACATAAACAAAAATGGAACAATTTATAATAACCATAACCAGCATGACATGTTAATTTACGGCAAATCTAGGCAAAACTTTCTGGCTACGAGACGTTTATACGGTAAACGCTTCTTGCAGGAACAGAAGTCATTTTAAACACTTGTTATTATGATTCTGTGTTGTGAAAAGGGCTCTAAGAAAACCATTCACAGTAAGTACCTATGTTTAGGTATACCTATTTGTAATTATTATGTATAAATTCACAATCCTAAGATAGTATTTGAGCGACGTTGTCACATATTCAAAACCTGTTTGCTGTCATAATTCTGTTACCGTTGGCGTTGGTCAGAGAAAAAACATTGTTAAGCCAAATATGTTTCGTTTAGCAAAACTTATCATATGGCAAAATTAAGGCACTCATATTCCGGACAACCTGTATAAAGCAAAAGTAGTATAAATCATTGACTACATATTTGAGCTTACTTGATAGCAAGTGACGTGAAAATTAGATGTCTCTACCTATTTTAAATTTTTCCTTTATCGACATTTTTAAATAAAATCTTTTATAATAACAATACACAATAACAAAGTCCTACTGTAGCATAGGTAATATTGTTAAATATACATATACCCATTATACAAAATTATACAGGTATATATGTAGTATTTAAATGAAGATAACCTCTTGAGAATAGAGGCTCGAGCTCCATGCGTCCGTGGTGAATGTACATTTAATGTCCTTTGCCCTTAAACTTCGAGGTAGTAAGGGTAGGTAGCCATCACGTCGTAATGCTACCCAAAATGTGGTAACATCAAGTTGACTGATACACATTGGCCTTAATTAATTTTAGAGAAAGTTATTCAGTACAACAATTATGATGATAAGTGACCTTCTTCATATTTAACCAAAAACAAGGCTGAAATAATAGAAAATGAGATAGTACAGCCATTTAAATTACATTCAACCTTTTTTATTGTGATTAGTTATTTAGACATGTTATAATAATCAATAATTTGGGTGGACAATTTCGCATTGTAAAATTAGAAGTCAAAATAATGAAAAAAGACGGAAATGTACAGGGTGATCGATTTAACTGAATAAATAGGTTTTTTTTCAAACGGCTAAAACAAAGTGAGCGTTGCCAAAGTTTGTTTGAGCTGACTGAGATTTTAAATTAAAGAAAAAAACGTAGGTAACGAAACTATAATTAGACAGCTGAGCATCGTGACACTGTAGTTTGTAATTATTTACGGATATTCAAAGAATTGTTGATTTTAAGCTTTTTTTCCAAATAACTTTTTCTTTTATTTATAACAATTCAAAAGATAAAGACTACTTGTATAACTGAAATTATTCGTTTACCTCATCAATCGTCAATTTACATCAGATGGGCCTTGCAAAAACAGTAGGTAGTGTTTTAGTTTTGTTTTATTTTAATTTCAATTACCTATATACATGGTGATTCCTAGCCAATACGCATAAACTTGTGAAATTATAGTTGAGGATAAATAATGCGAAAAATAAGAAAAATATAGTAAAACATTTTTAATTTTCAAAGTTTGCAAAAATTTATTAAGTGAATTTTTTGGTTTATAAAACTAAGAAGTAAACAAATCAGGACGATATATTTGGTATCTGTAGCAGTACTCTGTTATTTTGACGCAATTAAAAATATGGCGCATAATTTCTCAAACGAAGAACTTATGGACATGATACTGGGATACGGGAAATCACGTCAAAATTTAGTGGCCGCAGCTCATCTCTATGCCCAAAGGTTTTCCCGAAGATATCATCTAAGATATGAAGCCTTTTTATGTGAGATTTAGAGGGGTAGAGAAACTGGAAATTTGCGATCTAGACAACATTTTACGTGATAATTTTTGTAAAATTTAAACTAAAAGTATTTGACTTAATTTTTTTCATATTTTTCAAGTTTTTGTATATCGGTTAAGAATCATTCTTATAGTCTTTGAAGAAATCAACTGAGCTAACTTGTAATTTTATTATGACAATTAATTGATCGATTTAACTGGAAAAATGAGTTTTTTCTGACGACCGAAAGAATTAAATTATTTACCATCACAACAAATAAGTACATTTGATAATTGTTTTTTAACTTTTTAGCTGCATTGTAAAGGTTTTGAATTATAGAGTGTGATTTAATAGGTGTTTATATATTTATATGATTTTGTCTTATTTAACGAGTAACGATATTCATATCGACAATAACTTTTTAAATAATTAAAATAAACAAAATGTTATACAGAGAAAATATTCGGAACTGAATGATTTTTGTAACACCGTAATGAAAAATGTATTATGCTGAAGAAAAATTTTTGAGGTACCGCGATGCCTAGCGTCGTAAAGATAATTCTGAATTTCTACTCTACGTTCTAATAAAAATGGTTAGAAATGCAATACTTTTTAAAATATTTAATTTTCTCGACTGTTTTCCAGAAAAACCCAATTTTCCAGTTAAGATTTTAAGTAACCCCATAAAAAGTAATCCATGGGTGTAAGATCGGGTGGTTTGGAGGACACTATTGCTCCACGTCTTCCAATCCAACGGCCATTAGACATTCATTTAAATAATCTCTGACTCGCCGAGCAAAATGAGAAGGTAATTGTTGAAATATCGATGTCAATTTCATGGCAAATTGAGTTTCTATTTAAAAAAGTTGGCCATGTTTTTATTTCACCCTGTATCTGTAACTGGTTTAAAAAATAATGCTGTGTTTTAAAATAAATGTATTCTATACTTTTGCCGCTCACTGTGTATAGATAATTGGGATTAAAATAAAACGCCACTACCTACTGTTTTTGCAAGGCCCATCTGATCTAAATTGACGATTGATGTGGTAAACGAAAAATTCCAGTTACGTAATATGTGGCCTGTATCTTTTCAACTGTTATAAACGCAAGAAAGAGTTATATGGAGAAAAAGCTTGAAATAAAAAGTTCTTTCAATATCCGTAAAAAATGTATACTTAGAAAACAACACTTTGTTTGGCAACGCTCACTTTACTTCAGCCGCCCATAAAAAAACTCATTTCATTAGTTAAATCGATCACCCTGTATATGAGTCGTCATTGTCAACGCATGGAAGAAACCGTAATAGTGACCATCATTGTGTTCATAATTGTATAAGTTTAAATATTTTCAAATATGAAATTCAACTTTTTCAGTACAAATGCACACCCGGTATATCAAAAATATAAATATGTATTCTAACAATTTGTTTTCTTCCCGTTGGGCAAAGATAAATCTAGATAATTTTGAAACAAAACATACATCTTTTTGTCCAAAAATGCACAACAGTGTATATTTGTAAATACATTTTTCAGTACTGGGGACTTTTTCTTTTCTATAATAAATACAACTAAAAATAATCTAAAATATACTCACACTGAAAATATAAACGTATCGGTTAAACAACGAACAGTGGAAAAATAAATTGGATTTATAAAAAGGGATTGCCTCAGCAAATAAAATCATTTACGATAATTTCGTAGCAAACAAGATGAAAATAGTATCGCAAAATATTCGCCAATAAAAGTCAAGCTGCGATTGTAATATACATTTATTAGCCAAATTAATGATATGTAAACCCACCGATAGTCGTTTGTTCTTTGGATTTTATTATTTGGTGTATTTGACCTTTATACATTGGTGTACCGCATTATTGTTTACACAATTTAAATATTATTTTAGAAACAAATGCGAAAATAGACTCGTTGTTTGACGGCAATAACTTGATGAATGAAGGTTTTTTTTACAGTTCATAAGTATACAAGGTAAATCACAAGATACCCAAAAAAATTTGAAAATAGATCCGTCATGAAAAGTGGGGTCAATATCGTCAAAAAATTTTGTAAAATTCTTATAGTTTTCGAGAAAAAGATTATTGAAGTTGTATTATTGTCAATCTTTACATCGCTGGGCTACTATAGTCTTTTGCATCTTCAGCATCATCAGAATACTTAAATCCGATTTTAGCATTAACGTTTCTCCTATAATTATTTTTTACTATTATTTATTTCTCGATCTTTTAATTATTTACTTTAACTCTTATGTATGTTATATTATGTAATATTTTTACTGTTATTTTTGTCGTTTTTCTTTTGTATTTTTAACATTTAGGTGCTCATTGCATATTGTAATTTCTCTCTTATCCTGTAATTGGGCTTTGGCCCGTTGGATTTTGTAATAAAATAAATAAATAAATGAAAATAAATAATATTCACATTAGTTTTTCAAGTGTATAAAGTGACTTACGTGTATAACACCTCGGAGTTGATGGATATCGTTTTATTTTATGGTGAAGTAAGACATTTCTTTAGCCGTTTATTGGCTATACGAAGAGCGATAGACATGTGCCAAATGCAGCTACTCTTACAACGGTAGTGCAACGTGAGCGTGACACTAGAAATTTGCAACCGAATCGTGAAACAGATGGAGGTCCAGGACGTCCACGGCGTATTGTAGCAGTGTGGTGTATCATACACGAGGTTCAATTGCATCCGTGCCATGTAAAGCGTGTCCAAGCATTAATACCAAGGGATTATCCTTTAAGAATTATATTTTGTAAATGTTTACTGTAACAAAATCTCAGATTTACAACTGACGTGTTAGTTCAGATGAAACTGTTTTTACACGGAATGGGATTATAACATTCATAATACTTATGTTTGGGATTTTGAGATTCCGCATGTGGTTCAACGGGATCATTTCCATGTCGATGATCGCTTGATTCGGATCCAGTATCTTGAGTTTCTTCTTCTGGAAGATCCGCCCTTAGCTGCTCGACTCCGAATGTGGTTTTTGCACAATGGTGCTTCCCTTTTCGACAAAATGTTTGAAACCACCTTAATGAAGTTCAAGGGGTACGATGGATTGGACAAGAAGGCCCGGTAACATGGCCGCCATGATCTCCTGACTTAAATCCTTTGGACTTCTTTTTAAAAATGAAGTATTGATGATTTATGCGAACGTATCATAACTGATGCCAATAACTTACGAATTCAAAACGGACAAGAAGGAGAAACATCTGGGGTAGGGGTAAGACGTGCCCAAATGTATTTACACGTTGGTGGACAAAATTTTGAACAGTTGTTTCAGCGTCAGGTATGTCAATTTATTTTATTAATTAAAGTCACAAATGAATTTTATTAATTAATAATAACAATAGCAGCAAAAGCAGTTGAATTTGCTGATATAAAATAGATGTTATAAAATTGTATCTTTATTTTTATTTTTATCTTTATCTTTCTCTGGGAAATTCTTTCAATTTTTTTGTCAGTTCATTTTTTATTACACTTTAATGCCATGCTGGTCGCCGCCTGCATGCTTTGCCTTGCGCAAGGTCAGGTTTTACAGTGTATTAGTTTCCAGTGCCGTGCAAAAGTGTATTTTTAAATTATTTTCGAATTGCCCTTTTAGATTTTTTTTTACAAATTTGTAAGTTCGTTGCACATTAAAAAATTCTGAATAGAGAGTAATGTCAGTACCTCATCACCTCAACTTCTTCAAGTTAAAAGTTGACAATTTATTTTGCTCTATAAATTCAAACTATGCGTTTGAATTACATTACAAATTTAATGTTTTTAGTTAATAATTCATAATTTTTTTCCAGGATAATGATCTACAAATAGTAAACATGATTTTCTGAAATGATTTACTAACAAAATGATTTCTTGATTGGATTCAATAAAATGAACAAATTAAATTTTTATAGCATCGGCGCCTCCACCATTTTCGTAACAACAATCAATATCGTCATAATATTTTAAATATGTAAAATAGTAAATTAGACTTTATAGAATTAGAATATAGACAGGTAACTTTTATCATGTTTATTGTAAAGATTCATGTCATAAGTAATTAGCAAAAAAAATATACTACACTACATTAATAAGCAACATAATATTTATTTGGACGCATAGGACGTGACCAGTTACTACTACGGGACGTCTCAAAAGACCACCTATGTCTGAGGAATTGTTTAGACCATAGCAACTGTAATACCAACAACAGGAACTGCTATCAATATATGAGTGATTCCAGGATCTCTGATAACAGGTCTGCTCCCTTAAAGCTTATTCCGAGAACAACAAGGGGAGCTTAAAGTTTCACAAGGAAGATTAGGGATGTGAAAAGTTTATATAATGACAATTGTATCAATTATAAATGGTAATAGTAATAAATCATCAAAATCCTTATAGTTTCCGAGTAAAACATTATTGAAGTTGTAGTACTTTTATTTTATTTTTTATTTTTTTTATTTAGATTACACTGTTCAACAGGTACAAGTACCCAGTTACAGAACAGGAAAACACAGAACAATATGCATATATAGAAAGTAAAAATTAAAAAAATATAAAATAGGCATATACAAACAAACACTAAAATTAGAATTAGAATTGTCACTAAGGCTGCAATTAAAAATATCTATATTGTTGATGTTACAATTGTTACAGATTACAAAAAGAGGAGAATATTTGAGAATATTAGTGCGGGTGGCGGGTAGATATAATGTTAAATTTCCTCTAGAACTAGGTCTGGGGACAACAAAAAATACTTTCAACCTTTACATCGCTGGGCCACTGTAGTCTCTAGACAGGAGATTCTGTATATTGATATCCTCATACTATTTGTAGGTACTTAAGTTTTTGTGAGACCAGTCTTTACATTAGTTTTTCAAGTGTCAAATGGCTTACGTGTATAGTAGTAACTCGGAATTGATGGATATCGATTTAATTTATCCGAATCGTGGAAGAGATGGAGGTCCAGGACTTCCACGGGCTATTGCATTAGTGTGACGTATCATATACGTGGCTCAATTATATCCGTACCATGTACAGCATGCATTAACATCAAGGAATTGGACGAGGAGGACTAGTACCATGGCCGCCACGATCTCTTGACTTTAAATCATTTGGACTTTTTTTTGTGGGGTATTTTTAAAAAATTAATGTATCACACAGAAGTGGATACATACTATTGACAATTTACGGAAACATCATAGTTGCTGCCAATAACTTACGCGTTCAAAACTGGCAAGAACTACACTGTAAAAAAATAGTTACATATTTTAACACAAAAGAACACGATACTGTGTTAATTGAGGTCCACACGGACTTCTGTATATTTTTACACATTTCTGTGTTATTTGTATCACTGAAGGTGTAGACTTTACACATTAACATGTTAATTTTATTGTATAATAGCTATTGATATATAAAAATCACCTATCTTTTTAATTTGTTAATTATGTTCCTGTTTACTTTCGCAATAATTTATATATATTAGGCCCAGAGAAATAATTTTTAATATATATAATTTTTGAAATACTTTTATTTTCATATTTTCTAGAGGTTCTGCCTATCGTCGAGAACGCATTGAATACAGCCTGTAATGTTCTATTAAACGACAGAATATATGTATTAAACGTTATAATTTCAAAAGTAAACAGGAACATAATTAACAAGATAGGTGAGCTTCCGTATCAATATAAAGAATTTTCTGAATTATGGTGTAATTATAAAATAAAAGATATTTTACTTTTTATGATTTTATTAAAAAAATTAAATTCTGTTCAAATGAACAACAACCAAGTCTGATAACAAAATATGTATGTATGGGACTAATAATAATATTATAGTAAATCATAAACAATGAAACAACAAACAAAGATGTATTTAGGCACTACATAATAGGAGTTTACGAAAATTAACTGGTAGTGATCTGAATATATTATTTTCTTTCTCTAAAGTTACAAAAAAAGTTAGATTACAGAGTAATCTAAAACGTCAGAGTAAACTCCTAATATTTGTAATAGTTATATTCTAATTAATTTTAGCTTTATTACAATTATCAGTAATATTTATTATAGTTAGGTTAGGTTAGGTTAGGTTAGGTTAGGTTAGGTTAGGTTAGGTTAGGTTATTATTTGTTATAGTTAGGTAAGTACTTACCATTTTCTTTGATTAAAACTCATTTTGAATTTGAATATCTTCCATTTGAACACAGTGAATGAGAGGTAACTGTACACAACACCGCTACATGACCAATATGGCGTAGTGACGTGTGTTGGATCAGCTGATACACTGCAGCTGCGCAATTGTGCTCAACCAGTCAGGAGTAGGGATATAGAACACAATTAAGTTATGTGCGTGTTAAGTTTACACAAAATGGCGTACTTTTAACACACAACTGCTAAATATTACAGAAATTCAGTATATTTTATTATAATACTAGTAATTTTAATATATTTTGTGTAAAACGTACAAAAAAGCCATAGTGTGTAAAACTAATAACACGGAATTTTTACACATCCTAAATTACACACTGGAAAATCTCGCTTACACAGCAACTTTTTTTACAGTGTAGAAATATTTGTGTTAGTTTGTAGAAGCTGGGTAACGTGGGCCCAAAATGTTGTTGTAGCATCAGGTATGTCAAATTATTTTAGTAATTAAAAACACAAATTAAATCATTTGTAATTAATAACAATATGACAAAAGCAGTTAAATTTGCTGTATAAAATCGGCGTTATAAAATGTTATTTATTTCTTTTCTTGAGCATTTCTTTCTATTTTTTGTCCAGTCGTAGATTGCCGCCTTATCAGGTTTTACAGTGGACCAGTTTTCAGTGCCATCTAGAAGTGTATTTTTAAATCAGTTTCGAACTGCCCTTTTTGATTTTTTCTTTACAAAATTGTATTTGTAGGAGTCACCTGAGTCTGAATCACACTGTATTTCATGTTAGATATTTACATAATAAAAAGTCGAATAACTTAGTCCCAAACGGATATACAAGGTTTGTAATCCTTAAATTCTTTATATTACGAATTTGTAATAAAGCCCCATCAGAAAAATTCTTCCAAAGAGGTAATTTTTAACACCTGCTGACCCTATTACTCGTTTTCAATGACAGAGAATTGTACTGCACAATTAAAAAAGGAGACAGTTCTTCCTTTCAATAAAGGTTTGGTAGGTACAATCTGTTGCATAAATAATGGCACTCTGTAAAACGAATTCGGTGATTTATTTTGAACTGCTGACGTATTCGTAATTAAATTTACTTTAAATTTTCAATATTAGTTCTTATTTGTTAGACTCATCAAAAGAGATCTATTGATCTATCTAGATCTATCTAGATCTAGATCTATCTTCTCAGAACTTCTAATAATTTGAGGGAGAAAATTGATTTAAGGGAGTGCCATTATTATTGCAATAGATTACATCTAAACTTTGATTTCAAATAATATTCTGGTCTCTTTTTCTTTAAAAGTTACTCGATTTATACTATGCAACTGAGACCTAAGTACACAAAAAACTACTATTATTAATTTTAAAAAATTTCATACGCATTTGACCCAGTTGTGTGTGGAATATTGACCTGCCGTTGTAGAGAACTAGTTTATATAAAAGTCCCAAGTTTCTCTTATTAAATTGGAGAAGTTGACACGTAAATTATTTGTCATAAAAAATTCAATTTCCGGAAGCTATTCAATTTCTAACACCTTTTTCAAACAGGTTTCTCACGTTATTCTCATAATAGATTCTAACGAAATTGTATACTTTGTTTCGTTCACACTACTACGAGTAGAGGTACTCAAAATTTAATCAGGCAGAGGTAGCACATTGGGGTTTACTTATGTATTTTCTGTTTTGTGTCAACGAATTTACAATAAAATTGATAGCATTTCGGATGTGATTTATGAAACTAGTTTTTATTAATGTTTTGTAGCTACTAAAAAATCCAAGTACGTAAGCAATATTAAATCAATATTATATGCAGAAATAGTTACAAAAATAAATTGTATTTAGTGCAAATTAAATATGCTTATTACTTATGTGTTTAGTGTAGTGTATTACTTATGCTTATTACTTAGTGTTCAGGCTGGCCTCCGGCCGGCCAGCCTCCGATCGAAGCGCGCGGCAATGCCACCACGGTTAACAGTGGCCACCAAGCCGCTCGCTCAATACATACATTCAGTTCGTCGATAAACCATAATATCCCGCAAAATTCATGGAATTATCATATCTAGATATCGAATACATGATACAATGTTAATAAGGATTAATATAATATTAATAAACGTTGGCCGGAGAGAAGTACTGTACACTACAAAATTCGTAGTTTCATCCAATACTAATTATGTACTACAAAAAATAAGTAAAATTAGATATGGACAAAATATTCACAGGGGATCTAGAATAGACCATATATTATCGATCCCAAAAGGCACAGTTGTAAAAAAATCACTCAGCTCGAGTAGGGTCCCTTGACCGATGGGGCGTACGGTAGAAAAACTCATTAAAATAAGTTAAAGTGGTCCTGAAAATTCTGAAAATAACGTTTTTCGAAAACTACCTCAAAGGCAGATGCACACAATACTTATAAAGATTTTTCCGCAAAAACAAAAAAATATTTTTCCACGGTCGGGAGTAGAAATCAGTTTCTATGACATCAAAATTAAAACAGAAGTAGTCGATTATTCCCAAGGGAGTTTACATTATGGAGAACGTTTTTCAGGCAAAAAAAAGATAACATTGAAATTATCTATTGACATTTAAATTAAATGTTACATTTGTACAATTTTAAAAATTAATATTAGAAGGAATATTACTTTCGCTTACATTTACAGTTTTTGTGATTGCGCTAGTAGTGGTACCTACTAAAACCTGATTAGCAATTTTGGTCTTATTTTCAATGGAGTTCTCGACATAACCCTCAGCGACTGTCGTTGATTTCCAACCAGCATGACGCTTTATTGTCGTGATATCCACACCAGCATCTGCCAGTAATGTCGCTGAAGATCTTCGTAAGCAGTGACCAGTATAACATGCAGCATCAGGTAATTTTAAATACGAAGCTACTACACTCGGAATTTTTCCCATGGTATTCTTGCCAACTGGCTGCGAACTACATTTTCCTGCTTTGTAGTACAAAAATAGGCGCTTATGCTTGACGTGGGGAGGACGAAGGGACAGGTATTTTCGAAACAATTCAAGCATATTTCCCACATCGGTAACCAGAAAGGTTCGTGGAATCTTTGTCTTAGTGTTTGGAATTTTTACAATCAAGGAAGAGCCTACATCCTCAATATCATCTACAGTTAAATTGACTAGTTCATCAGTTCGACAAGCTCCGGCAATCCCCAGAATTAATCCAACCTATAAAAAATCAAAATACTTAATAATTGAAATACCTAACAACAAAAGTAATCTTACCTTAACCATTAAGAAATCTTTGTCATCTGCACTTGATAGAAAACGGTCGATTTCACACTTTGTCAATAATTTCGATTTTTCGCTTGATATCCGTCACCGGTTCTTTTCAAAAATGCGATCAGCTTGGGGAATTTGCTTATATCTATGTTGTCGTAAATTATCAAGCATGACTTAACCATAGAATATTGCGCCCATAATGTGGAAGACTTGTAATTCTTTGCATTTTCACTGAAGTATGCCAACAGAACATTCTCGCTGTATACTTGAACATTTTTCTCGGCGCACCACTTTTTGAACCGATTGTAGGCTATATCGTATAATGATCTTGACTTCGTAGGCAGCAAATTGCTTATTGCAATATTTGCAGTCTCCACAATCTCTTCCGACTCACAATTATTCATTGTGCACTAAACTTTACAAACTTTAAACTAAACCAAACTAGTACCTTAATTTGACAATTCTTTTTGTTTGTTTATTTTGTAGTTGTGACAATAACTCAACAACTACTAAATAAATGCTCAAATCCGAATACAATAATTCTGGTGCTACTTACTTTATAATGACAAAATATGTGTTTTTAAGCTAATGAGACCGTGGAAAAAATAGTATATACCATTCGGGAGAGATACTATTTTGTCCTCGGTGCATTGCACCTCTGCCAAAATAACGCATATCTCTCCCTTATAGTACAATGTACTATTATCAATACTGTGAATATTTTGTCCATATCTAATTTTACTGATTTTTTGTATTAATTAGAATTCGACAGAACTTATATATTTACAGCATCCGACAAAATTAAAGGCCCTTTGCCGCTTGGTAAGGGCCCAAAGCGGCCCAGTTTTTTTAAAGTGATTGCCACAGGTTTCTAGAAGTGAACCTAGTACATATTTTTGAGAAAAAACCCCAAGTTTTTCTGTAGCGACTAACCTCCGATTTGGACGCGCCGTCACAGAGGTAAGAATGACGAGAAAAATTCGAGTATTGATAAATATTTTTTTGTTTTTGCAGAAAAATATTTATAAGTATTGTGCCTTTGAGGTAGTATTTTAATGAGTTTTTCTACCACACGCCCCATCCGTCAAGGGCCTTACTCGAGTTGAGTGATTTTTTTTACATCCTGCCTTTTGAGATCGATAATATATGGTCTATTCTAGGTCCCCTATGAATATTTTGTCCATATCTAATTTTACTTATTTTTTGTAGTACATACTTAGTATTCGATGAAACTACGAATTTTGTAGTGTACAGCATAATTCTCTCCGGCCAACGTTTGTTAATATTATATTAATCCTTATTAACATTGTATCATGTATTCGATATCTAAATGTGAGAAATCTATGAATTTTACGGGATATTATGGTTTGTCGATGAACTGAATGTATGTATTGAGCGCGCGGCTTGGCGGCCACTGTTAACCGTGGCGGTATTGCCGCGCGCTTCGATCGGAGGCTGGCCGACCGGAGGCCAACCTAACTACGGTCTAAGACAAGATATCAAAAAGTCTTATCTTGTCCTTCAAAACAAGGCAAGATTTTATTTATTGTTCCTGTTTGATCCTGCAAGATCATGTCTTGTATTGTCTTCCGAGAGTCTCGAAATTTTGCAAGAATATTGGATGATTCATGACTCTGAGAGACATGGAACTTTATTACGAATTTGGTAGCAGTGGTGGTTACTCTCGGTCGGCTACGGTCTCGCTCGGAGCTCACACGATATGGTCGATCGTCGACAGTGGTCGATTGGCAGACGTTGTAAAATATAGAAACAATCAGTTTTACATAAGCAGAATAAGTACGTAATAAGTAACAGAACTGGACGTATTAATAATATACGCTGGATGCCCTTTTAATAAATTAAGTCAATATCGTTAACAACATATTGTAGTCTCTAGCCAGGCGATTCCGAATATTGAAATCCGATTATTTATATTAGGTTATATTAAGGTTTTCCTGCGAGTATTTACATTAGTCTTTCAAATGTTAAAAATGACTTACGTGTATAGTAAGTCGAAGTTGATGGATATTTTAAATTATGTTGAAGTGGAAATGCTTGCATATGGCAAATGCAACTACTTTTGCCAGTACACTTGAACTTACTGGCAGTGTGCAGTGAACATAACACGAAAAATTTGAAACCGAATCGCGGAGGAGATACAGCTCTAGGGCATCCACAACGTATTGCAGCAGTGTCACTTATCATAAACGAGATTCAATTATATTCCTACCATGTACAGCATGTCCAAGTATTAATACTATGGGATTGGATGAGGGGGGGCCGCCATAATCTCCTGATTTTTTTTTAGGGATATTTAAAAAGTGAAGTATATTGCATCAAAGTGGACACTATTAATGATTTAGGCAAACGTACCAGTTGAATTTGCTGTATAAAATAAGGGCTATAACATGTAATTTATTTCTTTCAATTTTTTTGTCCTGTTGCCTATTGCATACTTCGCGTTGTCAGGTTTTACAGTGGACCAGTTTCCAGTGTCGAACAGAAGTCTATTTTTAAATGATCTTTGAGCTACCTTTTCTGATTTTTTTTACGAAATTGTATTTGTAAGATTCCCCTGCGCATTAAAACAAATTTTTTAGATAAGTGTTGAATCACCCTATATACCTACAATGCAATATTTATTTTTCCAGTTAATGCCGTTGCAATGTTTTTCCAAATCTTGTCCATGTGTTACAATTCGAGCTATCAAGGTTTGTCTTAGTCTTGTTTTCTCTAGGGAGACCGAGACAAAGACCAAAAAAAAGTAAGACCAGATTGCCAGCACTAAGAATTTGTATTAATCCAACAGGCTAACGCCCATATAAAGGATATAAATTACAATATTAAAGACTGTTTTTAGTAAAACTCTTAAGAGAATATAAAAAACAAGGACTAGATTTGAGTCAATAGAAAAAAATAATAAAAAAACACATAAATAATTAATAAGTAATAAAAATATTATTACAAAAATATCAAATAATAGTCGAGGCAATAAACTAGTAAAAAGTCCAAAAGTTCTAAAACTAGTTGTGGGGGACGGATCGGAATGCGGTTTTCTGCATTCTCTTCCAAAAATTATCTGTAAAAAATGTGGCGACATGGAATTTCTGACAAATCGGAAATTGAATTGCTGCAGCCAAAAATGCATTCAAAAAATGCATTATTTCAGAGGCCTCTTGGAAGATGTCAAAACTTGGTAAATAAGTGTCAGAACTGGCCCAGATCGGGTACTCGGAGGTTTTCGAAGTCGCTGATCACGAATATGATGTTCAAATTGACCCCCGAACACTTGGAGCTCAGGACTGCCGATAAACGTCATATCCGTGGGACTCTCCCACAAATAATAATAATAATATCTCTTCATTCTAATCACAGGGATTAGCCCAGAAGTCGGAGACTTGTGCGGGAGAGGGGGCGGCATATTATTATTAAGCAGGCCGCATTTGCGCCCAGGAACGACTTACGCGGGAAAGAAGAAAAACTCGGCGCCCGGGGTTTTTTTGGGTCGCTGAATCCAAATCTGACATCGGCGAATACATTACGGGCACCTGGTGCGCCGGAACCTCGACGCGGACGTCATCTCCGAGAATTTTCCTAAGAAGAGTGCCAAAAACCACCCGAAAATCATAATAGGGGCGTTTTGTGGAGCGTTGAATCCGAATTTTACGTCTGAAACGACCCCCCGAACACCTAGTGCACCAGAACCTGACCCTTAACGTCATCTCCGTGGCTTTTCCTGACACAATCAAAAAAGACGAACCGAAAATCGTTATGGGGGGATTTTTGGGGTGCTGAATCCGAATTTCACGTCGATAACGACCCCCCGAACCCCTGGTGCACCGGAACCTCACTCTGAACATCTTCTCCGAGGGGTTTCCATACACGATCGAAAAAAAGAGGCCCCTCAAATAATGCATTTTTTGAATGTATTTTTGGCTGCAGCAATTCAATTTCCGATTTGTCAGATATTCCATGTCGCCACATTTTTTTACAAATAATTTTTGGAAGAGAATGCAGAAAACCGCATTCCGATCCGTCCACCACAACTAGTTTTAGAACTTTTTTAGTTCATTGCCTCGACTATAAGAAAAAGGTCATCTCTATGCTAAAATTATAATACCATCTTAAAAGTATTTCTAAGCAGGTTTTCTGTCCAATTAAAAATATCAATACAGTATTGCATTATATTACAATGCTAATGCTCATAATTCTAGTTCTAATCAATTTAGCAACGCAATTGAGAACAAAATTAGTACGTAAAACATTTTTCGTGCCATGCTTTTTATGTTTTAACGTACATCTTAACACGCTCTTGAAGTTTTTTTGTAGGACATAATGTACTCTGTCAATACTTCTATTGGTATATAAAAAAACTTTCTCTGTACTGTTAAACATCAATCGTTATCTAAAATTCAATTTAAATTGCGCAGAATAAATGTATATTTGTGTACAAAGCATCAACATTAGCATTATCGGCGTATACTTCGCCATAAAGCTAGCAAAGTGTGAATATTAGAATCGATTTAGATTTCAAAATCTTCTGGGTAGTATCACTTAGCGCACCAATAATTGAAGACTGACACGTTCGCCGATAATCTGTGTAGATTTTGCTTTGAATTCAGTTTCGCACGTGGCAAATCTTTGTTTGAAACGAGATATTAAATGATTTTCAAACATAAATAGCACATGAGTCCACGAACAAATAAAAAGTAGCCATTTTACATTGTAAATATTCAATTTAAATTAAACTATACAGCTGACGCAGTTTTAGGGTAAAAAGTATGTGCATCAAAAGTTAAAGCAAAAATTCCTAATAAATATGTGGTCACAGATGGCTTGTTAACAAAATACAGGGCGTTAAAGTTAAATTCATGCGTCATATCAATCTCAAATGCTCAGAAATAAGTTTGAAAGTCTCTAGTTATCATTGTTTATTTATTGGCAATAATAACAGCTGATGTTTCATTTTATTTTTAATGGCATAAGCCTAGTATGAGAAAATAAAATAAATCCAAATAAAGTAGAACCAACAAAATTATTTTAAGTGTTTTATTTAAAGATGGTTGATTTTGTCAAAATTTTCCAAAACATCAATTCATTCTATATGGAAATTCCATCCATTTGATAAGAGTGGCGTAAAAAATACTTTTAAAAAAGATTTACGTTGCCCTCTACGTCACTTTTGTTCGTAAAATATTGAGTAGTACTTCAAACAATTAGTTTTTAAGTGCTAACTTCACGTGGAAAATTTGAGATTAAAATGTCGAAATTATCGAAGTTAATAAATTTAAAGAAACTTGTGTATATCCTTCTGATATCTTGTCTTAGACCGTGGTTAGGTTGGCCTCCGGTCGGCCAGCCTCCGATCGAAGCGCGCGGCAATACCGCCACGATTAACAGTGGCCGCCAAGCCGCGCGCTCAATACATACATTCAGTTCATCGACAAACCATAATATCCCGTAAAATTCATAGATTTCTCATATCTAGATATCGAATACATGATACAATGTTAATAAGGATTAATATAATATTAATAAACGTTGGCCGGAGAGAAGTATGCTGCACACTACAAAATTCGTAGTTTCATCGAATACTAATTATGTACTACAAAAAATAAGTAAAATTAGATATGGATAAAATATTCATAGGGGACCTAGAATAGACCATATATTATCGATCTCAAAAGGCGCAGTTGTAAAAAAAAATCACTCAACTCGAGGAAGGTCTCTTGACGGATAGGGCGTGTGGTAGAAAAACTCATTAAAATACTACCTCAAAGGCACAATACTTATAAATATTTTTCTGCAAAAACAAAACAATATTTATCAATACTCGAATTTTTCTCGTCATTCTTACCTCTGTGACGGCGCGTCCAAATCGGAGGCTAGTCGCTACAGAAAAACTTGGGGTTTTTTCTCAAAAATATGTACAAGGTTCACTTCTAGAAACCTGTGGCAATCACTTTAAAAAAACTGGGCCGCTTTGGGCCCTTACCAAGCGGCAAAGGGCCTTTAATTTTGTCGGATGCTGTAAATATATAAGTTCTGTCGAATTCTAATTAACACAAAAAATCAGTAAAATTAGATGTGGACAAAATATTCACAGTATTGATAATAGTACAATGTACTATAAGGGAGAGATATGCGTTATTTTGGCAGAGGTGCAATGCACCGAGGACAAAATAGTATCTCTCCCGAATGGTATATACTATTTTTTCCACGGTCTCATTAGCTTAAAAACACATATTTTGTCATTATGATGTAAGTAGCACCAGAATTATTGTATTCGGATTTGAGCATTTATTTAGTAGTTGTTGAGGTATTGTCACAACTACAAAATAAACAAACAAAAAGATTTGTCAAATTAAGGTACTAGTTTGGTTTAGTTTAAAGTTTGTAAAGTTTAGTGCACAATGAATAATTGTGAGTCGAAAGAGATTGTGGAGACTGCAAATATTGCAATAAGCAATTTGTTGTCTACGAAGTCAAGATCATTATACGATATAGCCTACAATCGGTTCAAAAAGTGGTGCGCCGAGAAAAATGTTCAAGTATACAGCGAGAATGTTCTGTTGGCATACTTCAGTGAAAATGCAAAGAATTACAAGTCTTCCACATTATGGGCGCAATATTCTATAGTTAAGTCATGCTTGATATTTTACGACAACATAGATATAAGCAAATTCCCCAAGCTAATCGCATTTTTGAAAAGAACCGGTGGCGGATATCAAGCGAAAAATCGAAATTATTGACAAAGTGTGAAATCGACCGTTTTCTATCAAGTGCAGATGACAAAGATTTCTTAATGGTTAAGGTAAGATTACTTTTGTTGTTAGGTATTTCAATTATTAAGTATTTTGATTTTTTATAGATTGGATTAATTCTGGGGATTGCCGGAGCTTGTCGAACTGATGAACTAGTCAATTTAACTGTAGATGATATTGAGGATGTAGACTCTTCCTTGATTGTAAAAATTTCAAACACTAAGACAAAGATTCCACAAACCTTTCTGGTTACCGATGTGGGAAATATGCTTGAATTGTTTCGAAAATACCTGTCCCTTCGTCCTTCCCACGTCAAGCATAAGCGCCTTTTTTTGTACTATAAAGCAGGAAAATGTAATTCGCAGCTAGTTGGCAAGAATACCATGGGAAAAATTCCGAGTGTAGTAGCTTCGGTTTTAAAATTACCTGATGCTGCATGTTATACTGGTCACTGCTTACCAAGATCTTCAGCGACATTACTGGCAGATGCTGGTGTGGATATCACGACAATAAAGTGTCATGCTGGTTGGAAATCAACGACAGTCGCTGAGGGTTATGTCGAGAACTCCATTGAAAATAAGACCAAAATTGCTAATCAGGTTTTAGTAGGTACCACTACTAGCGCAATCACTAAAACTGTAAAAGTTAATAAATTTAAAGAAACTTGTGTATCTCGTTAAGGAGACATCTGCAACCCCACATTTATTAGGAATTTTTTATTTAACTTTTGATATACTTTCTGTCATATAAGTCTGTCAGCGGTTTTTTAATCACCCTGTATACGGAGTATAAAAAGCAGGTCTCCTTAACACCTGTGATGTTTGGGCGATAAAAATATGACGGTTTAATCCTACTTACCTATATACTACAGAAATGCCTTTTTTTAAAAGATACAGGTTGTCAAACTGTACTTTTAAAATTGTTTTGTTTTCTTATAAATCTTATTAATTTTTCACGTTCAACATTAACACCCTACGTGATTGACGTTATTGTATGCACATAGGTAAGTAATGTTAAATTGTCACAATTTGATGTTATACGAAAATTCATTCATTATATTTTCATTAAAATATTTAAGAAACTACATAATTGAGAATAATGAAACTACATACTACAAAAAATGTTTGCACTATATGTATATTACACTAAATTACACAAAAATATTGTTTTTTACAAGACACACTATCGAAAATTATGTTGACAATGAAACAATTACGTAACGTTAACAGCTACGCCAGTTGTCTCAATTTTTGCCGCAGCTATAGATGCAAGCCAAGTCAACTGTTCTGCTAAGCGCACTGCAACTGCACCTTCTATCTTTGCCTGCCTCGTATCTCTTATCGCCTGATTATATCTGAACGTAAACGGATACATTAACTTAAAATGTTTTAAAACCTAGTTTTGTCGTATAAAAATATGATTTAGGACATCCTAGAAACCATATTTTTTGCAGAAAACTGATGCAAGAGGTATCTTAATGCCATAATCTGCATCTTTGTAATACATTGTGTAAAGGCATATGCGTAACCAGAAAGATAGGTAGTAAATAATTCTAGACCAACAAAGTCTCCAAAATATTATCGTAAAAAAATGTGTTGATAATAATTTATCATTTCTGGCATAATTCAAATTGATTTAATCTGTATCTATTTACGTTACCATCGTATATATTAATTATTTCAGATGGTATATTGCCATATATGAGTGCAGCAATATATGTATAGTTTAGTTATTATTATATTAAGTTACATAATAGATAAAAAAAATATTTCCGTTTATAAAATACTCCCAAATTAAAAATTTGGAAGTGAAAAAAATTGAGTATTTAATACATTTGTTATTTCTAACTAAAAATATGTGATCATTATAGTACAGATGATACCGGGAAGAGGAAGTGGAAGTAGAAGAACCTAGAAAAAAGGGAATAGACATAATTATAGAAGCTTTAAGGAATAACAAAAGTCAAGGGAAACACGGAATAACAACAGAGAACAATAAGTACGCGGGAGAGGATTTAAGACAAAGAGTATACGAAATGATTCGAATGCTTTGGAGAAGAGAATGATGCCTGAAGATTGGAGAGATGCTATAATTATATACCAATTTTAAAAAAGGAATATGTAACATACTGCAGAAATTATAGGGGTTAGATATAGGATATAAAATGATGGCAACATTAATAAAACAGAGAATAGAACCATAGCAGAACTACATATAGGAAAGTATCAAGCAGGTTTTAGAAAGGGAAGGTCAACAACGGATCAAATCTTCATGGTGAAGGAAATCCTGACTACATGCTATGAATATGGGATTAAAGCAATGGTATTATTTATGGATTTCAGAAAAGCATATGATTCAAAAGGAATGAACTAAGTAAAATATTGGAACAATTTGGGATACCAACCAAACTGATTAGGCTATCGAAAATGACCTTAGAAAATACTAAAAGGAAAGTACGAATAAAAAGTGAATGTTCGGAAGGTTGTACTATTGACACAGGACTGAGACAGGAGACCCACTCTCAACGCTTCTTTTTAATTTAGTACTAGAAGAGATCATAAGAGATAGTCAGTTGACACATTTTGATAAGAGAGAAGGGCACATATTATTTAAAAGTCACCAAATACTAAGTCATGCAGATAACGTGGCCATTATTGCTAGAGATAGTAGGGAATTAGAAGAAATAACGAGAAAACTTGTGGAGGAAGCACGTAAAGTGGGACTGCAGATAAATCAAGAGAAAAAGAGAACAAAAAAAGATACCATTTTCAAATTGAGAACACAGAATGGAGTTTGAAGAACTCAAGAATATGTGTATTTAGGGGCGCTAATAACATCTAACTGTGATAAAGAGCAAGAAATAATAGGAGAATAACAAAACCAAACAGAAGTTCGACAGCAGTCAATCACTTAATGAAATCAAAAAAATTATCCAGAGGAGTAAAATTTAGAATATATAAAACAATTTTGAGACCGACAGCGCTGTATGGTAGTGAAACCTGGCTCCTCAATATGAAGTCAAGAGAAAACCTTTTAAGGTGGGAAAGGAAGACCTTAAGAAAAATTCTAGGGGCAAGAAGACGGAGGAAGGCTATGTAAGGAGAAATAATGAGAAAATATATGCAATGTACCAGGCACATAACAATAGACGAAGTTGTAAAAGCCAAAAGAGTGCAGTGGCTAGGGCACCTAGAACGTATGGAAGATGAAAGGACAGTTAAGAAAATTGTAGGGAGTAAACCTAACTACAAGAAAAAAAGAGGGAAACCGAGGAAGCGATGGAGGTAGGCAGTGACAATAGATCTAAGAGAGAACAGTGTAACGGATTGGAAAAGAAAAGCGAAGAACAGAATGGAGTGGAGGAGAATAACGCAGCTATGGGCCTAAACGGTCTATAAGCAGATTTATATATATATGGCTGTAAAATTTCTCCGGGTTTCTTTCCGCGATGAGTCTGCATGGGCTTCAAAAGAACCATTTGTTTGACAACGTTTCGGTAAAATCTCATTTACCATCTTCAGGTCTTCTTACTTCTGCTTCGCGTTACTACGTTCGGCTTACTGGAAGATGTTTGTTCACTTGGTAAGTTATATACTGTGCTTTCGTTCCGGTCTGTGGTTTTCTTTGCATGGCTGCGCGTCACGGGTCTTGCGTTTAACGGTGCTGTGGGTTCTTGTGTTCTGCTTGGTCTACACTCATCGCGGAAAGGAACCCGGACAAATTTTACAACCACATATAATACTCGCGGAAGCCTACGAACTAACATATATATATATATATATATATATTAGTGCGGGTGTTATATGTGGTTATAAAATTTCTCCGGGTTCCTTTCCGCGATGAATCTGCATGGTCTTCAAAAGAACCATTTGTTTAACAACGTTTCGGTAAAATCTCATTTACCATCTTCAGGTCTTCTTACTTTTGCTTCGCGTTACTACGTTCGGCTTACTGGAAGATGTTTGTCCACTTGGTGAGTTATATAATGTGCTTTCGTTCCGGTATGTGGTTTTCTTCGCATGGCTGTAATATGCTACCATCAGCCAAAAAAAAATTCCTCTAGAAGACCAAGGAGTATATGAAGTCCCTTGCGGAGACTGTGAGAAGACATACATTGGACAAACTAACGAAAGAATTCAAACTCGGAAAGAAAAACATCGGAATGCTGTCCAGAAAAAAGAAAAAACTTCGTCATTAGCTCAACATGTAAAAGACACCGACCACGAGATTGATTTCGATAATACCAAGGTACTAGCAAGAATGGAGCATAAGGCAAAAAGAATAATTAGAGAAGCCATCGAAATTGAAAAACATATTATATATATATATATATATATAATATTAAAACTGCACATTTACTAATATTGAAGAAAAGATGCAATACAAAATGAAAATAAACAGACCAAATTGATCATGACTAATCCAAGGACAAGTCTGCATTTTTAACCGCTTTAGTAAACTTTACCAGTTATGTGGACAGCTTATATTCATTCCATTTAATATTTTATGCAAAAAAAGTCAAATGTCGTTGAGTTCTTCTGTATTCTAGCTTGCACATTTTAAATTCTTTACGAAATGGTTCATATGACATATAACCGGGATTGCCGTTGTATTTTTTATAATATAAGAACTGTATGAATTTATTTTATATTGTTTCCAAGGTATGTATAAGATATTGAATTTTGGGCGACCAAACAATAGACTCAAATTCCAAACGACTGCGAATAAGAATTAAATAAATATTTTATAGAATTAACATTTTTAAAGTCAGAAGTAGCCCTGTTGATAAAACCTAATAATTTATAAAATGCACTTGTCAACATTTTCCCATGATTATTAAAATTTAAGTTAGTGTGAAAATATATTTTCAGATCCTTGGTTTCATAAATTCTTTTAAGAAGATTACTATTCATTGCAGTTTAAGCTTTACTAAATGTCATATACCTTACATTTGTTTAAATTGAAAGGTAGTTTATTTCTTATGAACCAATTACGAATTTCGTCAACATCCTGTTGCAACTGGAAATAATCATTTATAGTATCCATTTTTCTAAATAATTTTAAATCATAAGCGTACATAAGACATTCTGATGTTATTATATTTGGTCAAGTCATTAATGAATATTAAAAAAAGCAGCGATCCTAAATTTGAGCCCTGTGGTACGCCAGATCCAGCTGAAAAAGTGCTGACTAAACCCTGACAACAAACAAACTGTTTTCTGTTTTTTTCAAATAAGAAGAGAAAAAAATTATTATATGATCACTTAAGCCAACTGTATGCAACTACGACAGCAGCAAGTTATGATGCACTCGATCAAAGGCTTTGGCAAAGTCAGTGTTGATAGCGTCTACTTGTTTATCTATATTAAATACTGAAAAGAAACCATGTTGCTCAATACTATTTTATTTACATGAAATTATCTGTCCAATTCACTTAAAAAATCGATCTTATCAAAAATTGATAAATTTTTTACGGCACTGGAAACGTCACTACTATACAAACCTCTTACTAAATATACTGTATAAAAATACATATGTACTTATTACTTTGTATTTTTGCTCAGAGCAAAGGTAAATATAAAACAAAATTTCTATAATTTTAATTATATTATGCTCTTTAATATATTTAACATTATCGCTATAATATTTGACTTAAAATTAAAATTTTAGTTGCGTTTTATGTCCACAAATTCTTCTTTCCAAAATATAGTAGGTAATTAAAATAAATTATGACCTCATTAAATCCGCTAGCTAATTCCCATAATTCTGTTAAAAAAATATTTTTAAATCGTTGCTCAGGCGCAGTTTAATGTTAAATTGATATTAAACCCTGCTATTGTGAAAGAAAAATTAACGGTGGTTTAAACTCGGCGTCAGATATATACCACTTACCCTATACAGCCGCTGCCATTTGTCAACAACGGATTTAAATTAAAAGGTAAATGTTATGCCGTAACGTGTAAATAATGTTTTAATTTGGGAGAAGTCTAAATTGCCACACCGGTAGCTATTTTATTCAACAACAGTCCGGAATTGATTGCGCTGATACAGGTTCTGTCACGCAAAATGCCTCTATTATATTTGCATTTGCCTTCAAAAGTGGAGCCAAATATTTTGAAAAAATTAATATCTGTGAATTACTTTAACTGGAATAACCAAATTTGGTACATGATTCTGATGAGTCTTCTTTGACTATAAGTTCAAGTAAATTAAAACACTACAAGGTGTTCAATGAGGGTGAGTCACCCCTAAAATTATACCAATTTTTTTTCCATTGATTAAATTTAAAAAGAATGATATCCCGCGCAGAATTTAATTTGAAAGACTTTTTCACTCTTGTTAAATTTTAAAAAACATTATGCGTTTCAAAAATGTTGATGCAATGTTTAGGTTGTTATGACTGTGGCAGTTACTGGCTGGAGTTAGAAGTCGATGCATGTGTTCTATCTATAGTGACAGTACAAAATTTATTCGTAGTCTAAATATTATGATATTTTCATCTTCGTTGGGTATATCCTTTGCGTGTACCTACATTCTAATTTTTGATTTGTAGTTTATTACAATGGTAAATATTAAAGAAACAGTGGAAGATAACAGAAATTTACAGAAGATTTATTATGTGACGTCACTTTTATCACTTAATTGCTACGTATTCCTAAGAAAGTGTGATCCTAAGAGTACCTGCACATACTTAAAGTACAAAAAAAAAATGTAATATTTTTTTCCACGGTCGGGAGTAGAAATCAGTTTTTATGACATCAAAATTAAAACAGAAGTATTAGTCGATTATTTCCAAGGGAGTATAATGCTCCCAAGGAAGTTTACATTATGGAGAACGTTTTTCATGCAAAAAAATAGATAACATTGAAATTATTTATTGACATTTAAATTAAATGTTACATTTGTACAATTTTCAAAATTAATATTAGAAGGAATATTACTTTCGCTTACATTTACAATTTTTGTGATTGCGCTAGTAGTGGTACCTACTAAAACCTGATTAGCAATTTTGGTCTTATTTTCAATGAGTTCTCGACATAACCCTCAGCGACTATCGTTGATTTCCAACCAGCATGACGCTTTATTGTCGTGATATCCACACCAGCATCTGCCAGTAATGTCGCTGAAGATCTTGGTAAGCAGTGACCAGTATAACATGCAGCATCAGGTAATTTTAAATACGAAGCTACTACACTCGGAATTGTTCCCATGGTATTTTTGCCAACTGGCTGCAAACTACACTTTCCTGTTTTGTAGTACAAAAAAGGCGCTTATGCTTGACGTGGGGAGGACGAAGGGACAGGTATTTTCGAAACAATTCAAGCATATTTCCCACATCGGTAACGAGAAAGGTTCGTGGAATCTTTGTCTTAGTGTTTGGAATTTTTACAATCAAGGAAGAGCCTACATCCTCAATATCATCTACAGTTAAATTGACTAGTTCATCAGTTCGGCAAGCTCCGGCAATCCCCAGAATTAATCCAACCTATAAAAAATCAAAATACTTGATAATTGAAATACCTAACAACAAAAGTAATCTTACCTTAATCATTAAGAATTCTTTGTCATCTGCATTTGATAGAAAACGGTCGATTTCACCCTTTTTCAATATTTTCGATTTTTTCGCTTGATATCCATATCACCGGTTTTTTTCAAAAATGCGATCAGCTTGGGGAATTTGCTTATATCTATGTTGTCGTAAATTATCAAGCATGACTTAACCATAGAATATTGCGCCGATAATGTGGAAGACTTGTAATTCTTTGCATTTTGACTGAAGTATGCCAACAAAACATTCTCGCTGTATACTTGAACATTTTTCTCGGCGCACCACTTTTTTAACCGATTGTAGGCTATATCGTATAAAGATCTTGACTTCGTAGGCAGCAAATTGTTTATTGCAATATTTGCAGTCTCCACAATCTCTTCCGACTCACAATTATTTATTGTGCACTAAACAAACTTTAAACTAAACCAAACTAGCACCTTAATTTGACAATTATTTTTGTTTGTTTATTTTGTAGTTATGACAATAACTCAACGACTACTAAATAAATGCTCAAATCCGAATACAATAATTCTGGTGCTACTTACTTCATAATGACAAAATATGTATTTTTAAGTTAATGAGACTGTGGAAAAAATAGTATATACCATTCGGGAGAGATGCTATTTTGTCCTCGGTGCATTGTAGCCCTCGGGCTTCAAATTGCATCTCTGCCAAAATAACTCATTTCTCTGCCTTATAGTATAATGTACTATTTTCTTATAAAACTATAAAACCTATAGAGGAGTTTAGTTGCTTAAGAATGGTCTAACATTATTGTCGTGTTAAGTACATGCATATAATATAGAATAGAAGAAAACTGCAAAATATAAAATATCAGTGATGCACTGTACTTGTTTAAGCTCTAATGTCAGAGATATGTGTTTTAAACACTTTTTGATTTATTTCTATTTGATCTATAATTAGATATTTTATAATTATATAAAAATCCTATTTTTTTAAATATTTTAGAAGTAAATTTCTCTAGGTTGTATCTTCATTGCTTCATTGCTGCATGCTTAAACAACTATAAATTGAGATGCTGCAAATAACTCAAACCCTAATAAATGAATAAAAAAGAAATTGTTCAAAAGTCTAAAAAAATGTAACAACTTCCGTGTCCATAATCTACGTGGAATTCCCCTTCACTTATAAAAACTCCACTAATACTTAAGAGATGGGGCCAGGAGTTTATTTTAGCAATTTGAAATAAGCTGTTAGTATTGCTCAGTTGGGTTCCAACAAGTGTTTCTTCTATAAATGAATTTATTCTTATTTTAAAATATAAGTTGTGCTACTTTTGTGTGTAGTCACATTGCAACTGTAATTTCCCTGGCAAATAAATAATTCTAATAAATATGAACATTTTCTTGTGCATTTGAAATATATAACCAGGATTAATTTGACTATATGTTTGGGTGTAAACTTTATGACACTTGGTCCGCTTGAATTTAATTGAACATAAACTCATATTTTCTAATTCCCCTGGTGTTATTACTCTGGACAAATAATTCCATTATAGTCTGGTAATCATACTTCTAGTAATGCAATTTTACCTAACGGTATAATAGAAACAACATAAAAATAGGAACATTTGTTCTACGTTACAAATAAAAAAACTCAGATATCGCTATGTTATTCTGTTTGTCACAGTAATATTACCACAGTCTGAAATTCTCGAAAGAAATATAAACAATTTTTTTAATTTACAAAACCAATAAATATTTTTGAATAAATATATGTTAGATATCTACCTAACTAAATAAATCTTTGCTTTTAGCTTTAAATATTAGCTATAGTTAATGAGAACTTTTTTTTTGTAAATATTACTTTTGCTGCAATATTTTTTAGAATATTAGGTATCTGCACACAATGCCTCCAATGAGTAGAAGCTTTTAGTAAACCCCAGTAGTTTGTTTATGGATTTTCCACTAATGAAAGTGTCTATTTCTGTTTATTGTTAATATTAGAATACATATTTGTTCCTTCAATAAGCGTTTTTATTTTCTAAATAATTTATTTACTTTGACAGTTCGCTTTGAATGACTACGTTATTTCTCTGGAAATACCTACTGTCATTGCCCTGTTGACAAATTTAAGAAAAACTCAAATAAAAAATAATAGCAAAAATAAACTGTCTCCTTCAAAGTTTTGTTTTTAATTGATAAATCAAGTTTACCATCAGTTTTTTTTTTCTCAAAAAATAATGTTTATGTTTCTAGACCAAAATAACAAATTGTTTTCTTTCATTTGGAGGCATTCACCCATAAATATATAAATGTGGATTATACAAATTAAGTGCGTATTTTCATGCGCTCCTACATTATTATATGTAAAGCAATCTTGCATTTGGAACCATCGAATTTTACTTGCAACTGAAAACAAATTGTAATTAAATAATTCCATTCAAATAGTCACTCTTTCAGAGCATTTCTGTATTTAACAAGAAGCACTTGCACAGCAACCAACCCTATACAAATGCATTTCTCAACACGCTCGACTTTCAAAATTAATCAACGTTCGCCCCATTCCACAAAGTGTGCACTTTTATTCGTATCGCCGTTTCCAAGATGAATAAAATCAGCGCAACTTCCAACTACACATTTCCAATCCATTGTAACAAAAGCGCGACCTCTTTTCAGTGTTACCAACGTAAGCTTCGCGCCTTGTGAACAATGGATATCAGTAAATAGGTCTGAAACAATGAGTGTTCTCTTCTTGTTCGTGGCGGTATAATTAGAAACGTCATTACACTTGCCAGCTGCCCAGTTCTAAAAATATGCATATGGAAAATAAATGCCGTTTATTTATAGCTTACAACTTCCGTGTAATACACACTTGCAACAATTAGAGGTGGTTTCTCAAATCAACGTTCCGTCGAATTCGAAACTGTAGTAAAATGCTTTGAAACAAGAAAAATGTTGTGGGATATTAATGACAACTGCGAACAATTTCTGCTTATAACGACTACGCCTTAGAAACCAAATTAGATTATAGAAAATTAAACACCGATATTATTAAAAGCCAAGTTAATTTTGTGGTTGATTGAATCTAATTAAAGTAATAAAATTATGCGAGGTAAGTAAAATTATTTGGATTTCGTACAATATTTATGACTGTTATGATGGATTAACTGAAGACCATTCCAAATTTATTGAAGAAATAACGCACTTCTATTTTGGAGAAATAATATTTAAAAAAATCAATCAATCAATCCTTGACATATCAAAATATCACAGTCAAGGATCTCACATAGAATTTGAACCAATGTCTGTATTGAAATGAAAAATTTCCTATTCATCGTTTCACTTGGGCAAATACCCCTCCGGTTAAATTATTGTTTTTCTACAAATGTCAGTAAAAGTACATGGTGTTGGCTATGTGGCCTATCCATACGAAATTGCAAAATATGTTGAGGATAAACAAAGGGATTTAAAATCATTTGTTAAACGGCATGCATTAGTGAAAGCAATTAGCAAGAATGATGTAGCCAAGAAGGCATATGTATTCAAAGATGACGATTTGCAGAAGTTCCTCGCAGATGCACTGAACATTACGTATTTATTTTTGAAGGTGGTAGCCATTTGCGGTATCTTTGGCTCTTGTAAATGTGAATTGTGCGACTTACGCTTGCATGACGTCAAGGAAAAAGGAAGCATATTGCTTATTACTTATTACTTATTAATATCCGACCCAAGACAATGAAGGGTTGACGTTTTACTGTTGCCGAAAATGATGGAATTAGTTATGTGCATTTGTTATGTGCAGTATCTATCATTGCGTCCCCAAAATGTAAGTACAGACCGAGCTTTCTTATGAATGTACATTTGGATCAAGCTCCTTGCAAATTGCACGTTATCTTAAATTGGACTATCCTGAGAAATGGCGAAGTCAAAGAAAAAGATATCAATTCCTAATGTTGTTCTAAAGTAAATTTAGAGTATGTAAAACTATACCGAAGAACAATTAAAGAGTTAAAATACCTAGGGAATTGTTTCTATCTACGCAAACTGAAAACTAAGATGTATCAGGAAAAGAGATCTAAAAGTGTAAAACGAGTATATCTTATTCCAACAGGAACATCCTAATATAGATAATATCAGGTGCATATTCAAACAAAATTTAAAAAAACATGTAGGTACCACTTAACTAGTCATGAATTTTTGCAAACTAATACATTATTGTAAAGAACCGAATATTGGAAGTGACGCAAATTCAAAAATGACATTATTTACTAGCATTTGAATTGTTGACATACAAAAGTTAACAAAAATAAATTTCCATATAAATTAAATAAAACAAAAGTGCATTTGGATACCAGTTTGAAATAGCAAATTTAATAATACTATTTTGTTCCTTTGTAAATAAAGCGTAAAATATACTCCTACATTTCTATACAGAACAATTTTAATAGCTTTGTCAATATTTGGAGCATGTTTATCTGTTATATTAATTTTACGGTAGGAATATTCCATTGTAGGTCCAAATCATACACATTTTAACGATATCGAATTTATTTCAAATTTAGTACAGTTTTTAAACGGAATCAATATATCTGTTTTTCCAGTTGAATAATTTTCCTCATAATAAAGTAAAATATAAAAATTATAGTCGTAGATTTTAACTATTGGCTTCAATCGTATGAATTGTTGAGTTCCCACAGTTTCAAAACTGAACTTTGATATTTATAGAATGTTTTCATTAAACCAGGTTAGTAAATTTAGCTAGATTAATTTTTATTTTAGATAATTATTGAATAGAGCTTTGTCTGTGGAATTGTTCATTAGCATACCTAGAGGTTTGGTATCAGAGAGCATACATATGATTTCATTGATAAGAATTGTAGAAGATTTGATTTATATTAGTTTAAAATACCTTTATAATACAGTATACAAAGTTGCCTATTCTGTTACTAAATAATACAAAATTATATAAAATTACTTAATAACAAATTAATTTTTTATTAGAAATAAATCAGTTAAGCTAGTTTATTTGCATCCAGCAACTAGGGTATTTTCCAGCAACAATAACACACATTCTTTTACTAGACAGGCTGAGATGACACACAAACTATTCAACCAACGTTGTAAACGATTAGCTTAAGAAGCTGATGCAAGGGTAGGTATTAGACGAAGTCGAACTGTCGCGAACTGTAAATTCAATTTACTGATGGAGCATACAACTGCAACGCGCAATTTCGAAACTGGAATCTGAAACGATTTTAGAATTACCTGGCAGCGGCAAGTTGTTTTAATTGCAAATGCTTTAGACGAGAGAAATGCATACATTAAAGTTGTTCTACGAAAAATAAACTTGTTCGAAAGTATCCTCAGTTCGTTTGAGTCGCATTACATTGAATACCAGAATAACGATTCGAAAACGCAATCCTTAACATCCAGAAATAAGTTTATTTTGGCTTAATTCCTTGTTAATTTTCTTCCAATGTGTAAGTTATTTTTCATTAGTATCTCCTCTTTGGATATACAGGGTATTCCGAAATAAATCCCTTATGACAAAATAATGCGATGTTACCAAACTTACCTCAGTGAAAAGTTGATGGTTAAAAAGATACAGGGTATCAAAGTTACAATGTTACTTTCGATATTTGTAAATAATTTTTTTTAAAATCCAAATATTTGCATACATTTTGGAGATCAGAAGTTTTTGGGGGCGAAAAATTCAAATTTTTTTCTAATGTTGACGTCACTAGTAGAGGACGCCACATATGACATATCATCTTTTAAATAACAGAAATTTATTGCGGTTGCGGTGTATTCATCTGGCTATTGAAACAGTCGATTCTCTTAAAAAAAGGTATACCTTGTTGAAGTCGTTAGTAACCGTAAATTACAAGATCGAATTACTCTGATAAAGTTTTTGTGCTTCGATGAAACCATTGTTGAATATTCGGTTTAATCGAATCATTGTGTTTTGTTGAAACCATTGTTGAAAATTCGGTTTCATCAAATTTGCTTAACAGTGACAATGAAAAGACGTATGAGTATCACTTTATTGTTTTCCGAACGATAAAATCTAGCAAACGCTTGTCTTCAATAGCAACCAAGTTAATTTAATTGAAAAAATGTTGGAAATTGAAAATAGTGACCGTGATATCCAGAATACACCTCCGGAGAATAGAAATGCTGCAGAAACTGTAACTTTAGGTTTATTTTCAGAAAAATCAAAAAACATAACATATTTGTAACATGGTGTGACTAGAAAAAAATTTATAAATATTCAGAAAACGTATTCTTCGCCTATTCATTGTTGTGAGAAAGCAAAGACACTAAAATAGTCATAATTATGGTAGATTTACTCGATGCTAAAATCCACATTATCAACCAAGAATGATATTGACTTAAGCAAGTTCAAAAATTTGACGGCATTTATAAAGAAGCAAGGAGTTGGATGTAAACCTAAACCAATAACTTTTTCGCATGCGGAAATATAAAGATTTGTGCGCAAAGCCGATGATGAAGCATACTGTAACCTCTATGTTGGGATAGCGTAGAAACACGTCACGCAGACAAACAAACTTCATTGTCACTCTTGATTACACAAGAAATATCCTTCAACAAATTCACAACTGTCAAATTCTTTACTTTGACGTTTCAGTCAATCGCGTCTGACTGCTCAATCTAAACTGACTCCAGCGGCGAACCCGAACCGCTTATATATGGATTCTCGAAGTTTCGGTGACATCGAGAACGTGTCGAGGATCAAATAGAATATAGCCTGGACTATTCTAGAAAACGTCAAAATAAAGGTTTTACAAAATTATCAATTCCAACGCAAACAGGGACATAATTAGCAAACTAACAAGGTAGGTGACTACAATACTTATTGAAAAAGGTAAATTCTGTACATATTGGTTTTTGTAAAATCTATAACTTAATAGAAATATATTATTATATTCTATATTCTGTTAGTTCTAATTATTGAAATTTTCGTTGCCTGCAGACGTGACGAATTAGTAAAAATGAATATTAAAGATGTTGTAGACAAAGAATCCGTTTTGATAGCTACTGTTCCTGATTCAAAGACAAGAACAAGTCAGTTACTGTTACAAATATCATTCAAGATAATTCTATAAACTGTTTGTCATTCTATAGGAAATATTTGAGAGACGAAAACACACTAGCACGATTATTCTTAAAATTAAATAAAGGCAACTGTTTTAATCAAGTGGTAGCCGAACATCGCCTACTTTATTGATCCATGGTGGCGGTTATATTATACAATATTTACCATATCAGAATATAGCCCTAATATGCCTTCTGGATTAGCAATCACTATTAAAAAGACTGTTCTTTCAGCATACAAATTACGAATGCTAACAAATTAATTTCATACCATTGTTCTATTTGTTATAATTAATGTTTTAGTTGTAATAAAGTTAATAACTGAAAAATTTTATTTTGTTGAGTGATTGTAGATAAAACTCTGCATACATTACGAACAAAAAGTGACATCACTATAGTCTGTTTAGAAATGAAAGAGAGTAATAAAAGCTTATCATGTATGCAAATCGTAAATAAATGTATTACTGGTGCTTATATATAATATTTTTATTATGTATTATCGGTATACATGAGGTGTACTTTTAAAAAAAACTTTGTGTGACCGGGTTGTAGTACATTGTAGCAGGTAGCTAAAATTTAATCCCCGACAATACGTCTTTGTCTATGCCGCTTCAATTTCTCGGTCCATTGCTCTTATAAGTAAACAATATAAAAACAGCATTTCAAAACTAGAGGCTACTTTAAGCATCATAACCGGGTTAAGAGGGTTTTTAGTAATTCAAATAAAATTATTCAATATTATGATCAAAATATTTATTTAAATTTAATGTAATAAGTAAATGTAGTGTTGTATAAATGTACAATAAAGAAATTAAAAAAGTAGGTATATTAAAATTCATCCTCTGAATATTCTAATGAATTATTTTCGTCTCCTAGATTGATAACGATAGGCTCCACAGTAACGTCAATTAAATTATCGAGTTCCCACATTTTCTTCACTTCTTTTTGTACATGATGTATACATCTTTGCCAGTTATCTGCAGTTACTCATTCCAAACAAAATTTTCACGTCACTTAATTTAAACGTCGTATTATTTCGCGCTATATCTCCTTTTACCTGCGCCCAGACTATCGTACCGTTATTTGACCATTTGTTGCATGTTGTTTCATCGATAACATATTTTTTCTGATCTTTATTAAGATTGACTGAAGTGTCAAAGTTCCTTTTTCACCATATTTGTTTCAAAAGAAATGTTTTTTTCCGGATAACCATTGAATTATATCGGCTTTCCTCCAAGCAGTCGTAGGCGTTCGCTCAGTGTGTCGTGAATGGTAACTGGCATTATCCATGACAATTACAGACCCCGGAGGAATAAGATCCAACATATGTGTAAAATACTCTTCGAAAACATCTGCGTTCATGTATTCGTGATAGTCACCTCTATTTTTAGATTCAAATAAAAGTAAACCACCATCTATAAAACCACTGGCACTACCTATACCTTTACCTGAAGGTGCCTTGAATCCTGTTGAAAGTCCATCCAAAAATGCTTGTCGAAAACTTTTTACATTTTTATCTTGCCATACTTTTGTTACAGTATATCCCTCGTTGACTCAAGTTTCGTCTAGATAATAAGTATTCCTCCCTTCGTCACGGAATTTCCTAATTGATCTTAAGTAGGATCTTCGCCGGCAAATAATTTCATCTTTATCGATAAGAACTGACTTCCTGTTCTGCTTTTCCCAGCAAAAATTCAACTCTCGTAAGACGGTCCAAAAATTAGTTTCTACTGATTTTTGGCAAATCGTTGTCCTCTGAAAGTTCACTTAAAATTTTGTTTAGCGTTGGTATTTCTTTTTTATAATAAAATGAGTGTACTTTTCTGCGAATGACATTTTTGAAGAAATCATCTATAACGACTTTTGACCTCCCTGTAGATGATTTTGGGGGATTTACAGTATCTTGTTAATTTTTTGTTTCCTTCAAAAGTCTGTAGATAGTCGATTTTTCAATACTTGTCATTTTGGAACACTTTTCCACGATGCCGCCAACACTGTTGGTAGGATTTTGGTGTTTCAATGCATTAAATACATTTAATATAATAATCTTCTCATTCTGAGACAGCGCACATTTTTTCACGCGTTTAGCAGGTACGTAATCTGATAAGCTCGACATTTTACCCAAACAATATTATATCCACTGGCACAATAGTCACTAAACACAAGTCGAATTTTACTCTACTGCACTAGCACCTCTTCGCATATTCAGCTCTAAGACTGGATTGATCTGTCACAATACACTGGCTCCTGCTCTATGATGTATCCAGTAAAATATACTAATGTACACCCATTACCTGTTAGCATTAGTGTTACCCGATAATTACCTGAAACGAAATATTACCACGCCCATGGCCGGTTCTTATCTCGGGGTTTTATTACTCTCTTCCATTTCCAACAGACTATAATAATGTATCACTTTTCGCTCTTAATGCATAAGTAACTATAATACGTACTATTGTAGACTGCACGCTCGTATATGACTTTACCCAATATTTACATTTCAATCTTTAGGATTGGTTTGAATTGGTAAAGATAAATATAAACGTATAATTTTAAACAAAGGCAAATTAATATTAAAAAAGACGGATATATAAAATATTATTTCGATAAAATGGTCTTTTGAATTGTGCAAGAAACTAAATCCAGCATTTTTGAATATATGCAACATAAAATCTCGATTCCGCCAATAGTTTTGCTTTGTGTACATTTATACACGTAATAACTGAGGTAATTTCGCTAAAATGTCCCCAACAGCTGGCGTAGCACTTTTACAACCTTTACTATTGTTTCAGCCTTCTGGGATATAATGGGCCATTAAACGTATCCCAAATATCACAATGTAGTCTATTTCAGTTACAATTTACGTCAATAAAGATTAGGGTAAGCGGCATCGAATTAGTTTATCGTAAACACCAGATCATGTCGATCGATTTATTTATTATTTATTCCCTCCAGTGATTCTTCTCTTCAACAAGTGTTTATTTACAATTCAGTCGACTCGTCAGTATATTTAGCAGGCGTATATTTCTTCAGAGAGATTTATGAGTTCGTAAAGTGGTATCAATATTTCAGGTTATCTAGAGAGTGACTAATCCTTAGCTTGTAGACAAGCGCGACGGGCGAAGCGTGCGAGGAGCAACATTTCATAGGCGTACTAAATTTGAAGGCGAACAAAATATACAAAAATAATTGTAATAGAGAGTGACTAATTCATAACGCAGAGTACGGGGAGAGTAAGGGGAGGGTGCCATGATTACCTAAGCGTGCCCCTTGAGAAGATTTCAAAGCACACAAAAATAAGTTGACGTCGACTGAACCTACCACATTAACAATTTTGGACGGCGATTGCCCACCACCACCCACTTACATCTACCTAATGCGCACTCCGCAGATATCACACTTAAGCCTTGTTTTGCACGAATTTTGCAACTTTTGTTTTAATTATTTATAGCGGGAAAATCTCAATTTTTGACAAATTTTGCGAAACAATAAAACACTACAACGATTATTGCTACTTTATTTATTATGTGGTGTTAATAAATTTATTTTGAGCTTCTGACCCATGGCAATTTCATGATGAAAATGATAGAAAATGTTATAGTTGACAAAATTTGTTACAAGTTCGCATCATTAAATAAATCGTGCAAATATTTACGAATTCCGAATTCAAAAGGATAAAAGGCTTTAGAATACATACACACTATTCACTATTGCTTACTAGCATTATAACGGTCACACATTAACACTTATTATATATTATCCAACCGCTTTCCGTATGATTTTCATGCAACCATGTTTCGTCAAAATTTAATGTATTTTTCGATCCATATTCTGATCGTTTAATATTTATTTTAAATAGTTTCTTCGCCATATCACTATTTAGTCTTTTTCTATCAGTATACTTTTTCGATTTCATTTATACCTACTATAATTCACATGTCATGCGTAATTCGTAAACGCACCCTTGTATATATTTTAGGCAAAGTTTCGTCTTGTAAGATATAGCAATTTAATCTTTTATTTGCCAAAAACTCATTTTGAAAATACCATCTCCCTTCCGCGATTCCATTCCATTATTTCCCGTTTCGGAGTTGTACTTCATTACCACTGTTTTATTTGCACTATACATATATGCTGCTCACGTGCATTTTTGTTAATGAAATACATATTGCAACATCACTAACACTCATATTTTGACCTCGTACCCTAAACTCTTCATACATGTCATCATCCGATATTCCTCACTTGTTAAATTAGGACGCTTTTAAGAATACGCTGTGTCAATTATTCTCCATTCCTAAGAACACAAAATCTATAATAAAATCAATTAAATTAGCGAACAGGTGGATCCATCAATTCGCCATAGCCAATGGAAAACTGGGACGCATACTTACTCCAGCAGAAGCTGTGTTATAGGGTATGTTCTCAGAGATATGCGGCACATGATTTAATAGGAAAAATATATGTGCTGCATGTATGCTTCTTTGTGTCGACTGCTACAAATTGTGAGCAGCTTATAACATGAGTCACTCTCTACATATTCGGCCGTCTAGTATACGATATATAATTTTATTTATTTATTTATTTCATGTTCAGGCCACACACACCATAGCGCTTACCCAAGTTCAAATCAAAGCTATAGTCAAATTTACTACTCAGAGTATAAAATTTAAAAAAAAAGGTTGATTTTAAAAGATAATTCTTATATTTTCTTATATTTGGAGGAAGTGCATAAAAAAAATATATTCTTGTATAATCAGTTCCTTTCCTCGTTCTTAAAATTCTACGAAATTCCGCCGTATTTCTCGCCGTAAAATGACTAAATTTGTGGTGTTTTTTAGGTACTGAAATTTCGAAAAATATAACACGTAGAGCAAAAGTAATATCAAAAATAAAATTATTTATGTTTTGTTTATACACTTTTACTATTTAAACTCTCCTCAAATAATATAATAAATTTTAAAATGCATTTGTATGACACATTATTTCGCTGTTCTAACCCCACAATTATTTTCGCATACTTATAAACAAAAGTGAACAACCTTATATGCAGAACTATGTAAGTGTAGTTATAACAATGTTTACATCTATAGATTTAAAAAACACGTATTTTGAAAGATTTCAGATCGCTTTCTGACGTTATATATTGATTTTACTTCGATACTTTGAATATTCGCAGGTGGCATGAGATAACATTCTTGTTATTTACTAGACTCTATATTATTCAGTTCTTAAATGTCTAAAATTACTTGCATTTTTTAGAAAACACTATTTCAAGAATACGGAGCCGTTAAGGTTATTTTCCTGGACTTATAATCATGGTACTGAGTTCTAGAATTAAATTTGTCCAAATTGTATTTAATAAAAAGAAGTCAATGAAATATGAAAGCTGATGGTACAGTGAGAAAATGTAAGTTGTAACAATTTTTACAGTCATCCCTAAAACGAAACCGAGATAATCTATATGCCTTTCCTTTGTAAGGAAAAACACGTGCACTACAAGGCGCATGACTCCATATTATAATAGTATAGGATATAATTGAATGCATTAAGCCGGTAACGTACGGCGAACGATATATATATCTTTGCAATGAGATATATTTCTACGGACAAGTAAACCGCATGGATATAAATATACAGATAGGGAAAATATTTAACCGATCATATAAAATGCTAACAATAATCCCTTCCACTGCATCACCGTCCAAGCTTGCCTGTCCTCCCCTATTTTGGCGGACTAAACCAGTATTCGTATTCGTACGCGACGTTGCGTAGGAGAGTAGGGGAGTACTGGGAGTACTGACTAGCCCGCCCTGCCGTGCATCATCTTCCCATCAATACCCCATGCATTTGAAATGTATGTAATAGAATCTCTCCATGATCGGTTAAATATTTTCTCTATCTGTATAGTATAGCGTCAATGCGTAGCGTTCAATGCATTTTTATCACAAGCGATATTTTTGTAATATATCAGATATATATTATAGCTCGCCGTCCGTTGCCGGCTTTAAGCAGTGATAATCTGTCTTTAGGGTAATTAAGGACACTTTGTCTACTAAAATTCGGAGTAAGAAAAGATGTTTAGATAGTTTATTACAAATGAATCACTCGTTTCAAAAACAACATAAGTCACTAAAATGCAATTTTACAGGAGAAGCAAAAAACTGGATAATTACATAAATTTAATAAATTAAGTAACCAAACAATTTTTAATTGATGTGAGAATATGCTTATAACATAAAAAATACGCACAATAGTTTTTACCAAACAGTGTTTTTGAGAAAAAAATATTTTTGATATCTTGACTTGCAGTTTATGCAAAGAATAAAAGTAGTCTGTAATATTTTCTTAAATATCAAGTACTACAAATTAAGCACACTCAATGGACAGTAAAAAAACTTTTATTAACGTTGTTACAAGTGTTTTTACACTATGGAACGTAATCATATTCATTATCATCTTCTGTATCTCCTTCTTCTACAGTATATGTTGTTGGCCATCGCAAGATTTCTTGATAAAATGGCTTATACTCATCAAGAATGTGGGGCTGAACTTGTCGAATATTTTATATTTTTTTGGAGTTTATTGGAACACAATTATTTGGATACGCCTGTTGTATCGGTGGAAATGCAATGGCATGATTTGATGTATTTCTTGTAAACTAAACGTGTGATAGTTTAAACCATTATTAATAAAGTCATGTGCTGTAACAACTCCTTTTTTATTGTGATTGTATTCATGACATGAATGAGGACGGTGTAAATTACTGTTTTTGTTCTTTGGGTACTATCTTCCCAAACGATTCATCGGATAAGCAGTTTCTTTTATAATGAAGAGGTCACCATTTACTGAAGTTATAAATCTGATATGTGTTAATGACAAATACTTTAAAATTTGGACTAGTATTAGTCATAATGGTATAGTACTGATCTGGAATAAAGACGCGATCATGTTTATTTTCCTTTTAGTGATACCAAAGTCCTGGTCGTTCCTGCTCGTCTTTGGTACTAAAACCGTTTATTTTCTTTATGCAGAAGTTAAATTCGTCTACCGAAAATGCTCGAAAACATTGGTTTTTGCAACTAAAAAAATTACTTAGTTACTAAGTAGAACATAAATAAGAGTTTTGAATAACTTAGCAAATCGCAAAAATGGAGTACGATCGACCGACTATCCATACCATACCTACTCGTATATAAAAACGTTCGGAGCAAGAACAATAAAGTCAACGACTAATGTTGTTTTTGCCACGAACATAGGATGTGACCTTGCATTATTTATGTAAGGGTAAATGGGACTTGTGTCATTTTTATTCGGAACGTGTGCCTTCTAATGAAGATTCGTTTCGTGGTAAAAAGTGAATTTCGTAAAAAAGTGACTTATGTCGTTTTTGAAACGAGCGATTCAAATATAATCAATATGCTGATTCCAAGATAACTTCGGATCTCAGTAAACTCGAAGAAGTGTTACGCATTCCGGATTATTAATACCTACCATTTGCGTTTCTTATATTAAAAATCATTGTTTCTGATTTAGTTAAATTTACAGTAAGTTTATTACTGGAAAATCAGTCGCTTGCTTATATCTTAGACAAATCCCTGAAGCTGACATGTTCTTAATGTTTTATTTTTATAAAAAATCATGGCAGGTTTTGGATCCCCTTCTTAAATGCCGTGGTGAGGAATTATCTTGAAGAATAAAGGTCTACTTACACACAACAGTGCCGTGTCAGTTCTGTATCAGTATTAGTGAAACCTAAAAAATTGTTGCTTAGATTTTAAATGGACGTGTTTATACACATCCGTCACAGTGCCGTATCAGTGCTGTCAATGCTGCTTCAGTGTTCGTTCAGTGGCTTTTAAATATGCCGGCGACAATATTTTTGTAATTCTTCTGACGAACTGACCAGATTTTTGTATTACTTTGAATGGACGAAAAGCTTATCGAGCTAGTACGAAATTTTGGGCAACTGCATGATAAATATATTCACATCACGATATGTGTGAACTGGCATCAGTGATCGAACACAAATAACTCTGATACTGAACTGACACTGAACTGATACGTCACTGATGTGTGTAAATGGACCTTAAAGGTTTTACTGATGTGTACATAAATAAAAGTAGACACCCTGTAGGTCTATAGTTACCTGGGTCACTCGTATCATTTTTTTGTATATAGGCACAACTTTTGATAATTTTAAGCAGTTTGGACAAACATTACTTTCAATATAATTGTTAATCAGATGTGTCCAATGCTAACAGAATAGAGTTTATTATGGATTTTAAAATAATTGTATGAAAAACATAGGTATCCATACTTTTTTATTTTTAAATACCAATATTTATATAAATTATTAAGCCTATAATATTAAAAGTAATATAAAAAATCCTTTCTGCAGTTTACATTAATTTTATTATTAAAAAGACCGACTATATGAAAAGATACAACATAAAGTAAAAACCTTTAAAATTTTAAACTAAACGGAAAAATATATCCATCACATTTGCTTAATACGTGTGATACGTACTTTTAATGTCCACTAATGATATTTTTTCATGATTATCAAACTTGGATATAAAATAAACATAGGCTAATTTCATATAGATATAGAATAAAAGTTAATACCCATCTATGTGTGCATTGTATGGAACACAAAATAATACATCACCCATATGACACTGCATGCGCTATAGGAATTTAAAATTAGGTTCGCATATGCATTTTTACATATAAATCAGTTTATTATTATCAACAGAACGTGTTGGGTGACAGAATAAATAAATAAAATTAAGGACAAGTTATTTGTACGGGATATATCCAGACATAATTTCAATAATAACATAAAAATATTCCCAGTACAGCAACCAACCTTGAAAATGTATTGTAATATCGATACATGATAGAAGATAGAAGATACGACTATCGCTGCAAGTTTCTTACATTATAATGATGACATATTGCTAATTGAAGTGAAAGCTACGTCTTTGTAACCACAAATATAATAACAGTTTGTTCATTAAAGTTCAATACTGAAGTGATATATGTACTTTCCAATGACAAACTTCTAGAATGCAATCTAAAATATCACTTAGTGTACAGGGTGTCCCATAATGATGTGCACTCCTTGGGTCATTTTAGGGGGGGGGGGGTACTTTCTATAAAATTTGTCGATTAGAGCCCTCCCTTACGAGATAAGGGCTTCTAAAAAATTGAAAAAATTTTGGTTTTCATTTTTTTTTCAACGGTTAAACTTACAAATCCGAAAATCGGTGAATACATTTAATTAATTAAGTGACATTGTTGAATATGACTTTTATACGTTGATATTCCCAAATAATGCAAATCGCATTTGATTATGAATATTAGTTTTTACCATTTTCTCACTTAAGTGCATAAGAATCAGATCACTCACAGAAAACATATTTTTATGGCGCCAATTATGTTATTTCACTATTAATTATTGTTCTTGGTAGGAAAATTTGTGAAAATTATTTTAACCCAATTTAAACTGCATTTTTATTTAGGTAAATAGAAAATTTAATTAATAATAATTATAAACTACACTGGCGACACAAAAAACAACAAATACGAAACGCATCTTCTTACGGGAATATGGTAACTGATGGGAGAAGGGACTGAAGGGAGAGGAGAGAGACGAGAGAGACGACGATGCTTGTTTGAACTGCGAACTTTACAACTGATCAGATGTCGGCGCGTGATTACTGCCGTTGAGCATTTATAATGGGACTAATCTGCTAAATAGTAAATACTTGTGATTTCATATTCATTACAGGGTGTTTAGAGAAACGCGAATTTAATTGTTTGTTTCTGTTACTATTTGGCGGTTCTGCAGCTATGCTGAAAATAAGATTACTGACCTAAATACGGTAAGTCTAGATTCAGATTGCCGGATTGTTTATCACTGAATATGTCTCGGACTGTCTTTTTTTCACAGCACGAGTGTTTTTTATATTAATATCAGTATTTAAATACGAAAAACTAGTAATGAGGGAGGTGGAACAGAACTTAGTGAAGTATTTAGAGATGTTTGCTTAATAGTTTATTGCTCTAAATAGTTACAGTTTTTAAGCTGAATGTGCATTCTAAAATATAAAACATAATTGTTATGTAAATTAATACAGTTTTGATAAAAAATAAAGATAAGTCATTGGGAGACTAATATAATTAGTTTTCAGCCTAATTTACCTAGCGAGTATTGTTTTTTATCTATTCAGGTAATGAAATGTAAATGGTTTACTATTCGATCCGAGTCTTGTAACTCCAATATTAAATATTTTTTAAACTGAAATTTAATATGTTAATTGCATAGGTACTTTAAAAAAATAATTTATAACATTCATTACTTATTTCAATAAGTAGGTAGATACTAAGAAAATATTTAAATTTGGTAACGTCGCGTCGTTTTCCCCTAGTTGCCTAAAAATATCGAAAGTAATACCAGTCTTTAAAAAAAATATATGCCAACGATCCATCAAATTATAGATCAATATCAATCATCCCATGTTTTGCAAAAATTTATGAAATAATATTGAAACAACAACTTGGATATTTAGAAAATAGAAATCTCTTCTGTCAAAATCAATTTAGGAGTAAATTGTCAACAACAACGTTTATTCGATGTTTTTTTTACCTCACCAAAGCTTTCGACTGCATAGGTCATGATATACTGTTGATAAATTACGGTTTTATGACTATACACCTAAGAGGACATCTCTTATTCAATCTTACCTATGTCATAGAACCCTATGTAGTGCACAACAACAATAAATCAAAATCTTTAAATTTAAACTGCGGTATACCTCAAGGCTCTATCTTAGGACCGTTGTTGTTTCTCGTGTATATAAACGATTTCCAACCTCTGTGATAGATAATGTGTTTGCAATCCTATTTGCTGATGATACTAATCTATCTCTGTCCAATAAATATTTAAACGATCTGATGGTAGATATGCCTAAATGCAAATAAAACAGAAAAAATTATATTCAGCCTACATGAGCCTACACTGTAAATAATCCTGAATCTGTTAAATTTTTGGGTTGAAAGGCATTTACATGCTCCGCTGTTTGTACCGCAGAGTGTCTCAATAGACATTGATTACTGCCTGTCATAGTTTAATTCACTACAGATTGTTTTATGCCATTCTGGTTTGGGGTCACACTCCTTCATCCGATTCCCTTTTTTCAACCATTCGCGTAATTTCAGGCTTAAAATTCGGAGATGACTACAAGTACAATTTAAGACACTTGGTATATTAACCGTTCCATATACTTCAGTGCCTTTCGTATGTCAACGATCACGAATATATGTATATGTCTCGCAGCGGAATTCATAGTCACAATACCAGAAGAAAATATAATTTAAATGTAAACTTTCATCGCCTAAGTAAAACACGAAATGGCACATCGTATCTGGTATCCAGTTTTTTAATGCATTATGCCCCCAAATACGATACCTCAACCGTCCATTGTTTGAAAGAAAAATTAAAAAATTTCTAGTAAGTAAGGCATACTACAGTATCCATGAATTTTTAGACAGTGATTTCAAAATATAATAAATCGTGATCCAAACTTTGCACATTTTGGTTGCATTATTTTGACATTATTTTAATTTGTATCAGTGTGCTGTTTGTTTGATTTTGCCTTTTACATATCTGTTTTAAAAGTTACAACTATTTGCTTTTATTGCTCACACTATTTTGTTAATTTTTAAACCATTTTGCTATCTATTACATGTCAACACTTATCCGTGTATGTTTCTACTATGTACTGTATGTTAGATATATATTTTCCATGTTTTCTTGATATTTTTATAATATGACTGTAAACTTCTTTTCTGACATGTGTAAACACTTTTGTGTATGTAACACTAATAAATATCTATCTATTATACCTATCAAGGCGACACCGTGTTAAATTGGAAGCTGAGTTAGTGACAGTTTGAAAAGGGGGCTTAAATAACGATTTGTAAATATTTTTTTCGGCGCAAATATGCATTTAATTTTCTTTTAATTGCGTATTCGTATTAAATACATTTTTCCACATCTTCTCTTAAAATTAATAATACTATAACTAAATTACCCTGTATAAGTGTAAATCTAAAAGAACTATTAAAACAAAAGTGATAAAAAACAAATGAAAACTGCACACTTACTCTCAGAAACTATTTTTGTAATCTGCTTCATGTTCTACAAACCTTACATGCGGAATTCAATTTTTTTACCTTAATTATCGTAAAGCATTGTTAGTAGACATAACTTTACAGAAAGGTTCTCTTATTGCTTATCTTTTCCTGAAAGTACAAAAGAGGCAAAAACAGATTTTCTCATTAAAAATTCGAAGCTCTTATAATTAGTTTTTCACTTGGAACGAAACGAAAGAGCACAGCAAGTCGTTATAATTAAACGTCGCGGAGACAAAAGAAGGTTTTCGATTCAGGAAGCACCGGTGGAACGACAACCTCGACTGTACGAGTCAAAAGTTAACCCTTCATGTCTCCGATTTACTAACAAGTTCTATTTTTGTCCAACCACCCACTTCGAAAACCTGTTGCCTGCGTTCCATTTATAGCGTCTTTAATTCAGGGTAATACTGGGGTCGTCAAACAATAAAGTTTACTGCAAATGGAATAGTGCGGAGAAACGGCTCTGTTTACCCCTAACTGTCGTCTAATTCCTGCAAAATTCCTTATTCCATTATCGGTATTATCATCAATACTAATACTTTTTCGATTATTTTACTACTACTGAAAATTCTATCCTGGAAAAACCAAATCTAATATATTATTTTCTTTTCCTGTCAACCGAGCAACAGACAAAACCAGACCAGCTTGTTCAGATGTCATTATTTGAAGAAATTGAATGACATTTTCATGAACTCATGGTCTCATAAAATTCTGAAATTAAAAAATCTAAACTCAGCTTGGAGATATTATTTTTTTTACTATCGGAGCTATTTACATCATCGAAATTTACTATTTCAAATATTTTCATGGCGTAACAAAAGAACATGTCATTTCGTTTATTGCGTATTTTTGGCGGCAAAATATGATGATATAATCCTTTACAAATACACCTATATACTTACAGTGAATCATTTTCTTAGAGTTTGAAAGTGAAGTTTAAAATATACATATTTATATTTTTCACAAATACAAAGTTTTATTTTAGAGCAAAGTTCTGTGCAGAGGCTTCTAATAGAGAAGATTTATTAGAAAAGCTGTTCAGGATTAGTAATAGTTCATACAAACTATGTCAAATACATTTTTAAAATAATATGTTTTCTAACGATTCGCGCAATAGATTACGCAAAGAGGCTGTTCCAACGTTTCCTGCACAAGACGGCTCATCTTCAAATTATGTAGATGATCATATTTCTTGTAGTCGCTATAATGAGAGTAAGTCTCAAAACAAAATAATAAAAAATAATTTTTTTCTAAATTTACATTTTACTGCACTTTTATCTCCAATATAACAATTTTCAAAGTTAAGTAAACATAATTTTTCTGTTCTGAAAAATACTTGTCTTCTGGTTTACGTAGATCATTTAAGACAAAAAAAATCATAATAAATTATTTATCCACTAAACTTCAAACGTCAAATTTTAAATTTTTAAAAATTCCTAAAAATGTAATTATCGCTAATAACAAAAAAGTAAGTAAATAAATAAAAATGTTTTGTAGTGCAATAATATATATTTTAAACTCTTTTTTTTAAGTGTCCAAAGAAGTAAATCGATTTTCGCACTGTATGTTAGTAGCAGTAAATGATAGTATATAATACATGTTGAATTACCCATTTATAACTATATAATAAATTATTACATAATCTGGATAGATATAACGTAAACTTGCATGTGGAATAACTACGGTTTCACGCGCAAATAAAAAATTCTTATTCCGGTCCTGATCACCGATTCTGTAAATTCTATCGGATGCGCTATCGCACTCACATTTCGAGGTCACCGCAGAAAACTGAAAGCAGTTCAAAGTGCCGACAACGGAGTGAAACTGCTGGTCTACCTATGCTGTGCTTTTAGGTTAACAACAACGGCTGACAGATTGCAATATTGTCGAACGTTACAGTACGTTACAGTTTTTTGGATTATTTGAAAAACTTCAATTGTTTACTTCAGCAATACAGATACAAAAAACAAATTAAGTTACAAAAGCTTTTACTCAAAGTTAATTGCACCTTGGTTTGTAATTTCGTAACGCAGTTTTGCATTTTATTATAGTTGCATTTATATTTTTGAAACATATTTGTAGAAAAACTATTCGTTTTAGACATTTTTTTAGTTGCGTTTCGTCGTATATACAAGCTCTTTATACATATTCTGAACATCCTGTATATAGTTCAGTTAAATTTCAATTAGATTGCTAAAATTGCTAAATCTAAACTAAGTTTCTCATTATTCTAAATAAGCAGTCAAAGATTGGTCTTTAATAAACTCATTTTTGGTCATAAACTTCTAAGGTCTTATTTATACAAGTATTTTTTTTAAACCAAAATTCATTGAATTGACTCCAGAATAAAATTACACTCTTCAATAGCTCTTTTATCCTGGTTGGATTTTCTGATGAACCGATTGCCAACGAAGAACTGACAGAAAGTGTTAAAAAAATTCTCCATTATTTGAAATTTTAAAAACGACTTCAAAGTCAGCATAATTTTTTTACTTTCCCTATTATAAGTAACACAATTAGGTACACTTGCCTTTTTAAATATTCCAACAAACAATTTTCTCTCTTTTGATTCGTTTCCAAATAATGTCGGCTTCCGTAATTGATGGCAATATAAAAGCTTCTAAGTATAGGGTCAATTAAGCGGACAAAAAATATGGAGAGGAATCAATTGCAGATGTTCAGAGCGTTTAGTTCCTGACAGACGAAAATGAGTTCCACCTACGTCCTTTATAGCTACGGTAAAGTTTGATGAAATAAGCTATTTACTTTTTCAAAAATATTTTCTTTTGGAAATTGCTTAAATTAATCTAATCGGAACTACAACGCGTACTTACAAGTTGTTGAAAGTAGTATACAAACGGTTCTGGGATTTTATTAATAATAAAAGAGGTACAAGCAGAATTCCTGATACGATGCATTATACGTAGAATCATTTAAGAACTATTTTAGTGTTTTATTGCCATCTCGCGACACAGTACAATTCAGACAAGATATTGCTATTGATATTAATATGCCTACAGCTTGCGTTAAAGATCTATCTTCTGAGGAAATAATATATTCTTTAAAAAAACTGAATTAACTTATAGTCCTGATCGTATACCTACTTTTTTTTTGCTAGAGACTGTTGTTTTGGTATACCCGTTGGGCGTTCTGTTTAAGCTCTCACTTAATACGGGAATCTTTAATAACACCTGGAAGGTTGCAAGTGTATACATACTCAAAGATGGTGATCCCTCTGATATCGAAAACTATACTATACAGGGTGTCCGGAAATTATGCAACAAGGAGGTGATTCCTCACAAAAAATTAGGGTCACAAAGTCCTATAACAATTTTTCGAAAACTTAATATTAACGGAGATACAGGGTGTTAAAGTTTTAATTTCGACATTTGTAAATAACTTCTTAAGAAATCCAAATATTTACATAAAATTTGTAAATCGGGGGTTTTTGCGGACGAGAAATTCAAACATGTTTCTAATTTTGACGTCACTAGTAGAGGGCGTCACTGATGGCACATCATGTTTCTTTCAGATGACAGAACTTTTTTGCTAGCTATTGAAACAATTGATTCTCCTACCTGTTATATCTGAAAAAGGTATACCTTATTGAAGTCGTTAGGAGTAACAGTTTTCGAAATAATCTTATTTGAAATATTCAGTGCACCGAGTAAAAACTGTTTTGGTTTCAGTTAAAGTGCCTTTTCTACTGAAAATACAGCAAAATGTTACTTGAAAAAGTTGTTCAGAACGGTAAATTATGGAGATATTCATTTTTTTTTAAATCGGCCTGATTTGATAAAATCTTTGTGCTTTGTTGAAAAATGGTTTCATCAAACCTCGCCGATCTTCTTGAAATTTTGCACGTCTCCATAATTTACGATACCTGTATCTCCGTTAATATTGAGATTTCGAAAAATTGTTATAGGACTTTGTGACCCTAATTTTTTGTGAGGAATCATCTCCTGAAGTCTTGACACATAATTTCCGGACACCTCTAAAAAAAATTTTCTCTAAAAATATCTCATTACAACTAAGAACTGTTTTATCAAGAAAGGTTTCCAAGCAAATAAAAAATATAATAATAATTTCGAAATCTTTGACAACCTGTATCTTGGAAACGGTGAATTGTTATATATAGATATATTTGGGTAAATTTAATTTATTTTTACTGTACAATCACCCCTTCCAAGGATATCAGTAATACCTGAGACACCCTGTATAGTATTATTAATTATGGTGTGAAACATCCGCTAGATGTAGAATAAAATACATTGACTGTTTATTATATAACTTAATTGTTTAAACAACTGTTTATTTTGCAAGCATTTTTCTATAAGCAACTAAGGTAGATTTCATGAACCAATTTTGTATAATTACTTATATAAAAAATAAATACGGTCATATGGTTTATTAGATTACATCCGTGGTCTATCTGGCCAGCAAACCTCAAAATGTATATATTATTTTTAATAAATATATCCGTAAATATTTCAATTGACGCATCTACATGGCGAGCTACATCTGCAGTTAAAATATTTGTACTTGTTTAAGGTTCACCCTGTATATTACAATTCAAAATAATATTAATATAAAAAATTGAGTAACATCTCCGTCAGTACTAATATTGTTAAACATACTTCTTTTCAAAAGTTTTTGATCCAGTATTACTTCAACCGTCAGGCTTGGTTACTTTTTGTTGGAACATCTTCTACCAAGCTGCATATAAATCGCTTCATTTCAATCCAATATACTTCAGTTCTCTATGAATAAATATATAAATAGTGATAGACATGCGTTATTGAAAAATATGTTGCTATAGAACAAAATAAACACGTTTCTTTTAAGAAAACAACGACCCTGTAAAGCCACCGAGTGCGATGGCTTTCAAATATGCAATAAACCTCTCAGTTTAGACTGCACCATACCCATTCCGTAAAACTATGAAAACTTTATGAACCGTAATCGATTGCCGTAATCATCCAGACAGTTTCCATGAGGAGAACGTAGACTTGAAGGATATAAAGGACTGTGCACATAAAACCGATGAACAGCCTTCCCGCTCTAGTAAATTCAGAAATTTACTCTATAAAAGATGCAAAGCAATTGGTATACAAACAGAGCAGCGTAAAACTTAATGTATTTCTACCAGAATCAGAGTTAATAACGAAAAGGAAATCACTTTGCTTTACGTTTTACTATTCTGCGATCTTATGAGTTCAACGAATGTACAAACAATAGAAGAAAATTGTACAAGGTTAACTATGACTAACAACTTAACGATGAAAATAAACATTTTTATAACAAAAATAAACACATTTTTATTAATAATAGTAAGTAACATGCATTTAACATAACATAGATAACAACATTGACTTTTTAACTAAAAAGTCAATGATAACAATAACAATCGGTAAGCTATAGTATTTTGCATTCATTTTTCGCACTTTCGTTGCATACAAAACTGCATTTAACATAAATTTCTTTATTTAATTACTATAAAACGTTTAAAACTCTAAAGATTATTGTACAATAAGTTGCCAGGGAGGTTTAAAGATATTGTTAGCGTAAGAGTCTTTAAAGCTAAATTAAAAGAAATGTTGTTAATGTATTGTTTTTATACTATTGATGAATTTTTGGAATGTCAATTTTAAATGTATTTTTTTACCGATTGTGTTCAGTGCATATTTTTTATATTTGTAAGTTGTTTGTCTGTATTGTGTTAAGTGTTTATTTACCTTACGTGTGAGTGATTGTAATTTTTGTTTTCATATATGTTTGTATTATCTTCTACTAGTTTGTAATTCTTGACGACTCCTATACCTGTACTGGTCGAACGGATAATAAATCATTATTATTATTATTATTTATTGGCGTGTAGTACATTTTGCACTAGAGGCCTCTAGATGGCAACTTCAGACTGCATCAGCTATTTATTGACTTGTGTATCAGTTCATATACCTTAGAAGTCTATGCCCAGATTCTGTTAAAAATAAGATATCGTATACGGTAATTAGTTTTGAAACAATTATTTAGTACTTGCCTTTGCAAATTTATTTTTTTCGCGCATTTTTTGTGTAATTTATGGGAAGTTGTGACAAGTGCATATTATCGTGTGGCAGCGTACCCAATGCGTTTCCGAATAGACAAAATATTATGAGGAATTTTCATTGAATCACAATAAACAATTGCCATAATGCTTTGACGGTAAATGTGTGGCGACCTCTCCTTCCCTCAACATATCGAAAAAAAAATTGCAACGACAAGTTTTAATGTAAACAAGTAAGTATTCTAATCACGAGGATTAACCCAGAAGTTGGAGACTTGTGCGGGAGAGGCGGCATATTATTATTAAGCAGGCTGCATTTGCGCCCAGAAACGACTTACGTTGGTAGGCCCTAACCATTACTCAGTGCAGGAATGAGAGAAATCTGGAAAACCTCATTAATTAGGGAGGTAGTCAAATGTCAACCGGTATCAATCTCTCACATTGACCCAAGCCAACATTCTTCCACCCTACCATACCCGCAGAGAGGGTGCCAATCCTCTCCACGAATATAGCTTATATACGGTCTACCGGCAGCTGGGCGCGAACCCACGCCGATCTAGTCACCTCGATTCAAGTACTGACGCCTTAAACCGCGCGGCCACTGACCGACCCAAATTTCTCCAAATATCAATCCTGGAAATAAATATCAGTAAAGTATGTGCTACTTCTCTGTTCTACCATATCGTGTTTTTCATTAAATCATTATCTACATTTTGCAACTATTTTTTTTTCTTTCAAAGCTGCGTAAATCGATACATGTGACAACGCTTTGCTCTGTTACTACTTTTACACCTTTGACTTGTGGCATATACTTAACCTCGAAACTGACAGAAGGTCAGAGTCGGCGAATAATAACGGTGTAATATAGTTTCGAAAGATTTATTATTATTATCACTAATACTCGCAACGTGAAGAATTTATCACGAATCACCGTTTTATGTATTTATTTATTTATTTAGGTACGCCACCCAACAGTACCCAATCGATAAAAGTTTCCATAGTTAAAATTAAAAAGCTACCAATGTACAATAAAATATGTACGCCAACAAATAAGTACAAACAAACAGAAAACCAAAAGCCAGTTAAAATAAATTTGTTACATTTCTCACATATGAGATATGATGAAATATACATGATATTTGAATAGCGTAGATTAGCTCGAGGCACGTGAAAGTTAAAACATTTTAAAGTATTAGGACAGTCATATACAGAGTGATTCGGAACTCATCCGGAAAAATATTTGGCAATGTTCAACATACATGTTACGGTAATGTAAAAAAAAATAATATACGCATTCTGAAAATTATTTAAAAATATTTAATTGCACGCCGGAGTCTTGTCTACTATAATGGAGTGACAATGCAAAGTGGCGATGTCTGTGATTAAACCGACACTGGAGCAAAAAAGATTTGCAGTTACTTCAAAATAAACTTTATGATATATAGACAAAGTGACGTGTCTTTAAAACGAATAAAATTTCGTTACACTAATTTTGAAGAAGAATTGCGGTACTTAATCACTATTAAAAACAGGAAATTTATAAAAAAAATATGACACCTTATTAAAAAAACTGTTAAAAATGTCCCACGACTTGTATACACAATTCAATTCAATTTTACCAACCTAAAGCGATTGATCCTCCTGGTTGCTGTTCTTGTAAACGCAAATTATATGCGGCGGCTGTAATATGTTCACAAAAATCCTCACCGGTTTCCATTTCGGTACAGCATACCATATTTTTTAAATGGCCCCACAAAAAGAAGTCAAGAGGGTTTAAATCGGAAAACCGCGGAGACCATGCTACCGATCCACCCTGTCTAAACCATTGTATTCCGTGCAGTTAATGGAGAAAATCTTGATCATCTACCCGAAAGTGAGAAGGTGCTTCATCGTATAAAAACCATATGCGTTGTGGGACAGATAGGGGTACATTTTCAAGAAGGGCGAGCAGGTCACTGCAAAGAAATTCGATATATTGTAAACCTTCCATACGATTGAGTAATATAAACTCACCAAAAAACCCTGCCCAAACATTCAGTGAGAAACGGATATTCATATTCCTAAATGTATGTTTTGTGAATGTTTTGTATTCCATTTCGAGTAAATAAAGCATCATCTGTAACTATTACATCAGCAGTAAATGGGGGATTATTAGCATTTTGCTTCACAATCACTTACAAAACTTGAGAGTGATTATCCATTTTACAATTAAAGATCATAGGACGAGTCATTCTGGGAAGGATATTACACTTACATTTATATTAAGAAGGATACTGTTTTCTGTACATCATGTAGTGAATATGATTAAAACATTTTGTAAATGCAGACAATCATCAATTTTAACAAAAATTTGCGAATCATGGGCGTAAAAAAATGATATCAAAATTACTGCTGGCAACCGAAATCGATTTTTTGGATAGTTCGGTTAACCGGTTTCGGGATAATTTGGTTTTTTATAAAACCCGAAAACCGGTTATTCGATTCTCCAAATAACCGATTTTAGTGCTGACAACTGAAATCGTTTTTTTGGATAGTTCGGTTAATCGGTTTCGGACAATTCGGAATTTTATAAAACCGGAAAATGGGTTATTCGATTCTTCAAATAACCGATTATTCAATAATCTGAGTGTAAATCTGTTAATTCGAACCAAACATCCGAATAATCGGATAATCGATTATTCGGTGGTTTCTCTCCACTCCCCGTTCCTCGCCATCATTCCACATAGTAGATGTACTCGAGTAGAGAATGTACAGGGTTATTCATGCAACTAGAAGGATTGGCAGATAGCGTAAACATTTTTTTCTGAAAATTTGATTCCTTGAGTATTTCAGTACGAACTTTTCAATGAAAATATTTTCATTTTTCAACGCTATACCACTTCCGGTTATACCGGAAGTATAGGAGTGGTATATCCGGTAGTAGGTACAAATTTTGTTATTTTAAATAGAACGCCCTGTATATTTTTGCATTTTTGACTTCTATAGTGAATTTTAGTGTCACTTTATATGACATTTATCATCTAAAATAAACTGTTTTGGAGGTATTTCGATTTTTTTTTGTAAAAGGGCATAGCTAACTTTAAAAATTCATATTTTAGATAAGGTGATCTTTATTTTTATTAGGTGTTATGCTTCGTTTTGATGTATTCATATTTAGCCTGTCATGTACAAGGTCCTCAAAACTAATTGACAAACTTGAGGAAATTCAAACGTGCTTGACCTAAAAATAAAGATTCCCACTTTCACTGTTTCTTAAATCTGAATTTTTAAAATTAGCTATGATATATTTGATAATACAAGTATTTGCCAAATGAGAAATGTTATATAATTATAAAGTAACACTAAAGTTTATTATAGAATTCAAAAATGCTGAAATTACAGGACGTTTCATTTAAAATAAAAAAGTTGATACCTACTTCTGGTATAACAGGAAGTCGTATAGCGTTGAAAATATTTTCATTGAAAAGTGTATCGAATTACCTAAGTAGCCAAATCTTCATAAAAAAATGTTCACCCCATCTGTCAATCTAACCGGTTATTCGGTTAACCGATTATTCGGTTATTCGAATAACCGGTTATTCGGTTAACCGAATATTCGAATATTCGGTTTTGATTATCCGGTTTTCACCACTATTCGGGTAACCGGTTTTATCTGAAATCGGTTTTTACGGGACCCGGTTAATCGGTTTCACTTTTTTCCGATTTTTGCCAGCACTTATCAAAATACTGCCAAAATTAAAAAGATATTGAACAGTAGGAGTCCTAAAATGGAACTTTGCGGAACTCCAGACAATATATTTGTGTTTCAGATCTAAATCCCCTGTATTGAACATATTCTATTCTCTGGGACAAGTACGATTTAAATAAATTCGGCAAGCTTGTAGAAACGCCACATATCTTTAACCTTTCCACCAAAATTCTATGAATATAACGTCGACCTGATCATCCTTATCCAAAGTTATGGATATATAATCTGTAATGCACACGAGATTCGTAGTAGTCGATCTACCTTTCATAAATCCATGCTGATTAATGTCAATAAATTGTTTAACGTGCTTGGATTATGCATAATGATCTCCAAAACTTTGCTAAATTTGCATTATAATTGAATATACCTGCAGCATATTTATCGCCATTTTTAGGAATCGAACGTATCACTTTTAATTTATCTTAAAATATGTTAATATACTAAGTAGCAAAGCTAGATGTTAACTCTAGAAAGAGTTTCATGGGTGTTTTCAATTCATGCCACAAATACCTTTAGAAATAATCAAAATAATGTTAAGATAAAAATGAATATATTTGAATTAACTATATCATAGAGAATGGTGCATATTGGCTCCAAAATAAACAGAAGGGCCATTAATAAGTTGGCAGGTAATTGAAAAATAATCCTTCCCATATGTTGCATCTATTTTAGTGCACTATATGAGAATTATGCGAAAATATATTAGAAATGCATAACAAGATTATAGGTTTTGATTATGATATTTATGGGAAAGATTTATGGTGCAAAATATGGGATAGTAATATTAATGAAATTATTTTGCTGAAAATAAATAAAATAAACGTTACAAGATAAATTGATCTATAATTGTTACCATTTCGTTCTATTACTTGAATATTTTGACGTCAAGAAACTTGCAAATATCAATTGTATGGTTCATTATCGACAATTTTTACGGTTGTTTCATTACAGCACATCGTACCTGACATAGAATAAGCCTAACCGGCAATAAAACGAAGAAGAAGGAAAATATAACTCTCAAAATGTTTTATAGTATGTGTAAATACATAAAATATTTCATGCGAGCTTAAATATACATACAATGAAGCAAGCATAAAAGTTGTATTCATAACATGTTAAACACAGGACATTTCCTGACAAATATATCTGGAGAAATAACTGGAAAATGGATTATGTTTGATAAAATCCGAGGTGGAAACCTATAAAAAAATATTTACTATTTTTATGTTTCCTCTATACGTGAGGAAAACGTTTTCTTTTGTCTTATAGTGATAATAAAATAAATGTGTAGAAAGAAACAGTTTACCCTTAAGCAGAAATAAAAATATATACACATTTCTTAACTTAGTATTGGACTTTTATTCTTAAAGAATGAACGTATCAAAAGGAACACACTTATTCTTCTAAATTGTGTTGCTGATAACCTCGTCAGATTACATATATTTTCAATGTGACTCAAAATAATTTGTTGTATACAGGGCGTCCCGTAATTATTTTCACTTAACTAAGGGGTGATAGCTGGCATCAAAATGAAGTATTTTATTCGTTTTTGTTCTACAACTTTTTTTTGAATTATTTTTTGAAATATCTTGAAAGCTGTTCAACGGATTTCGATAGAATTTAGTATCGGGCCATTACTCGGCATGCATAATATGAAAACGTTATTAATTTCACAATTGCCGCTAGATGACACCACCTACAGCAACATTAGTCCATTGACACGTCCACGCTGTATATACATTCTCGAACAAAAATACACAAAAAAAAAATACTTCGTTGAAGTCAAAAAGTAGACCGTTTTCGAATTGAACGTAATTTAAATGAGATGTACAAATCTGTATTTACTTTTTTCAAAGTATGTTTTGTTTTTAAAACAAAGCTAAAGTGTAACTAGGGATTTGTTTACTATAAGTTGTCAAACTGCAGTGATATTGAGTAAGTTTTGTTACTAGCCAGTTAATTATTATTATTTGATTGGTTAGTGGTCGCACGGTTTAAGGCGTCAGTACTTGAATCGAGATGACTAGATCGCTGTGGGTTCGACCCCCGCAGCCAGTAGCCGGTATGTTCGTGGAGAGGATTGGCATCTTCTCTGCTGGTATGGTAGGGTGGAAAAATGTTGGCTTGGGTCAATGTGAGAGATTGATACCGGTTGCAGTTTGACTACCCCCCTAATTAATGAGATTTTCCAGGTTTCTCTCAATGCTGCACTGAATAGTGGTTATCAACTTAAGTCGTTCCTGGGCGCAAATACGTTTAAAATACCTCGTCATAATGATTTTTCAAATATGAATGCGGGATATGGTGCAGTTAATTTGACCTTTATTCAGATAGAAGGCAGTCAAACCATAAAACTTTCAATTCGTTGTACGATAGATTAGGCGAAATAGAAATTTAATCCCAAAAACAGGAATGCGAAAGGACCGAATGATTGATGCCGATATGGAGGAAGAAATATGTATTGCCAAAGACGCAGAAACCATCAACAGGACGTGTTGGTGCAGCTATAGGTATAAGCAAACTTGCAATGTCCAAAATAACACGGAAAGTAAAGCTGTATCCGTGTTAATTTGCTCCAAGGTTCAAATTTTGTCAGTTTCTTGTTGTACAAAATTTCATTTAGTGATGAAACCACATTCCCTTAAAGAGGTGTGTTTAACTGGCAATGGAAAATAATTTTGTCCTCCAAGTACACCATTTTCAACATGAATATTTCATAAACATTTGGTATGGAATCATTTGGGAATGCATTGTGGGACCGTTTGAACTACCTCCTAGACCTAACGGAGGAACATATCTCAGTTTTTTGAGAGATGATTTACAAATTGTTTTAGAAGATGTACCTAACTTTAAAACGTGATTCCTGATACATGCATGATGGTGCTCCAGCACATTACACCCTAGGAAATGGTAGAAGTGTACAGATAGGGCCGGTACGGCGTTCCGATATAAGTCCCCTAGAATTTTACTTTTGGAGCTATCTAAAATCACTTGTTGCATTTGATTTATTTCTCTATTAATAGAAGTATATAAGAAATTTCTTTACTTGATTTCGAAAGAAGAATATTATTTCTTAGTTTTGGATTAACTATGATAAAATATTTTTCTCTTTAAATATTTTAAATAAATTTTTAAAATAAGTTCTTTTTTGACCAATAGTTAAACAGAATTAAGCTCAATTGAGCAACTAAATTCATTTGGTTTATATGGTAATTGCCAAAAAACTAGCAAATTTGTATATTGAGTATATTGTTGCTTTGTATGTTTTTTAATGTTAAATCTTGTACAAGTGAGTTTATCTGTGCTTCCATATGCTTTATAATATTAAATATATGGTTGCAATAATCAACGTTATTTGTTCAATGGAAATAAAGTAAACGGTATATTCGGAATTAAATTAGTAGAACTGTTGTTCAAGTTTTATCTGATTTAATTAAACTTAAAATTCAGACTGGTGAAAATGTAACTTAATCCTCTATATAGATGATATTTTTTAAATAAGGGTGGTAATTGAATGAGAAATAGGTGTTATTTTGTTTATTTCATTTTGACTTTTAGGTTTTGCGTGAATTTGCTATCAATAACACCGCTGTATATTTCTAGTAGAATTTTTTCAGTAGGTATATGATTACTGAATAATCATTACTTTCTTGCAAATGCATGAATATTAATAAGATATTATATTTTTAAATTCAAGGCTGCCTCCAACCAAGTCTGAGAAGTTGCCTACAATAAATATTCTTTATAAAAGCCCTAGGGGTAACTAGTAAAAATTGTTGTAATTAACATAATTACAGACATTATTTCAACTTCATAGAATCTTAAAATGAGAAGCTGAGTGATGTAAATACCAAACAAAGCAAAAAACAATCCCTCTATTTTAGCTCCAGAGAAACAAATATTGACCATCCTATCAACGAACACAACTCCTGAATTAAAAAAGTTCCAATTCTGCCAGTTTTTCATTTATTAATTGTGCTTATTGTTCAGTTTTCGCTGGTGGTGGTAGTGAAAGCAAACAATTCACGTTCGCCTAAATTTTTTATTCATGCAGCTGATTCTGGGGTTGGTTCTTTGTATACCGTTAATATTAAAAAGCTATCACAACAGAAAGCTGTATCATACACTCACTATATGATGAACAAGATGGTATAGATGATGTTTTACTGAAGGAAATATACAATATTATGCTCCTGATTACCAAAATAGGTTTATAATTTGTGCATTGCTATGAATAATATCACAAATAAAATCATAATCCAGACGTAACACGTATCTACATCTAATGGCCACACTGGTCACTGGTTACTAGACGCTAGATTCGAATGCAGCCACAAGCAGAAAGCGACTCACTGTACTTTGCACTGTGGGTACTATTCAAGGCCTAACCTGTGTCGTCATTGGCAATTATGATATTTGCAAAAACGGAATGACGCATTGAGCCCTATTTTTGTATTTAAAACTAAAAGAATGTGGTGTAGAAAAAATATATAAGTTGCAGGTAAAAAAGAATACCTACATGTGATAATGGGAAAAATGCAGGATTTTTCCAAATACGTACAAAAGATAGAAATGGCGTTTATCCCAGACAATTTCGTGGAAAAATAAGCTTAAAAACGGTATTTCTGTGTAACCACTCCGCCAGAAAACGGCGCCACATCATTGTGCTTTATATCTGTTTACGATTTCCATTTTCGGACAAAGCAGTACATACGTTTAGAAGAGAATTTGTCATTTGTGATATTATTAAGTGTTATTGAAAAGAAAAATGTGGTGTAGGGTGATGAAGCACGACGAAAGGAAAACGTTAAGCTCTCCAGCATTGCAACATTGTTTGTGAAGACCATTTTAATGTAAGTTTATTTGGAAATATAGAAGAAGGTTTAAGTTCATCGAAAAAATTATAATGCAAAGTTGTAAAGAAACAATTAAACTTTTCTATAAACTGCCACAATGTATACTGGGCGTTTAGAAAATCAATTTCAAATAAAATTTTCTGTATTTGCTCTTACCATTTACTAGATATAGAATGTTATTTGGGGCATTTATAAAATGATGCTATCTGATTTTAATACTTTTAATTATCTGTTTCATTCTGAAACCATAATAACCAAAAGTGATAAATAAAGATTTTTTTAATGTTTAAGAAGAAATTAAATCGGAAGTAAATAGCAATAAAAAATAATTGTTAAAAATCATTATTTATTACTTTTATTTATTATTTATAGATATTATTATGAAATTAGAACAAGTAGTTTAATGTGAAATCAGATGGCATATATTTTTTTAAATACTTCAAGTAAAACCTTTTATCAAAACATAACTAATAGCACCAACTAATACCGTAATTTACCAATATCGTAAGTTCATCACATCACCACCAATAATTATGGTAATGTTAAGAATGGAAAATAATAGATACTTGCTTGTTTTGACTCCTCGTATTTACTGCATTAATGAGGTTGGGATTAGCACTAATTAAGTTCATAAGTATACAAAAAATTATAATGTAAAGTTGTAAAGAAACAATTAAACTTTTCTATAAGCTGCCACAATGCATACTGGGCGTTTAGAAAATCAATGGTAAAACAAACTTACATTTTTTTATTTAGTGTATTCAGCGCTTTATTTCAAATAAAATGTTCTGTATTTGCTCCTACGATTTACTAGATATAGAATGTTATTTGAGGCATTTATAAAATTTTGCTATCTGACTTTTACTTTAAATTATCTCTTTCATTCTGAAACCATAATAACCAAAAGTGATAAATAAGGATTTTTTTTGATGTTTAAGAAGAAATTAAATCAGAAGTAAATAGCAATAAAAAAAATAACTGTTTAAAATCATTATTTATTACTTTTATTTATTATTTAGAGATATTATAATGAAATTAAAACAAGTAGTTTAATGTGAAATCAGATGGTATATATTTTTTTAAATACCTCAAGTAAAACCTTTTATCGAAACATAACTAATAGCACCAACTAATACCGTATTTTACCAATACCGTAAGTTCATCACATCACCACCAAAAATTATGGTAATGTTAAGAATGGAAAATAATAGATACTTGCTTGTTTTGACTCCTCGTATTTACTGCATTAATGAGGTTGGGATTAGCACCAATGAAGTTCATATGTATACAATTAAACGAATCCACTTGTGGCAAATTAATAACATTTTCTTAAAAATGTACATTTCAATTTAATATATTCCCATCCCAATGGCAAGCGCAAGATGCCTGCTAGAAGGAATCTCAACCAAAGGTTTTCCTTATCCCGAAAAAAAACTATTCGGAACTTATTTATTTGCTTGCTTAACGACGCTTCGACAACTTTCAGCTTTTTCAAACCGTAACTTACGTTGGTTGAATAGTAAGTAGAAGGATTCGATCAGCATTCAAGAGATGAAGGTAAAGGTTTTCTTTTATTTGAACTTTAAGGACTATAGGTACGTTGAATATTTATCAACAGAGTAGTACCGAACTCACGAGAGCTGCTTATTATTGGAATGGTCGTAAGATGTTTCTAGAGAATAACATCGGATAAGGAATTAATTTCCAGGAAGTTGTGGTAATTTCATAAAAATATTAATCCTCTGGAATAACATATGCACCCAACAAAAATATTTTTTTATGTCATGCACACTACAAAAGTATATGTCGAAACCCTCCATATTGTTACTATTGCTCAGCATTTGATACAAAGTACATATTTGTACGGTCAAAGGGTAACATGAACAATGCACAATTCCTAGAGTTCAATCTGGAAATTCTAAATGATAAATCCTTAGTAATAGATTGACATCTAATTTTTAAGTGGATAATTTTATATAATCAAATAGTACTGTGCATGGTACGTCTACTGGTGAAGACTTTGTAGGTTGAAACGGGCACAAAACAATTCTTGTGGAGTACCTTGAGTAGGATAAACTCCATCTAACAGAAATACGGCAGATTAAAAAAATATTTGTTGGACCCTTTCCAGTAAAAATGTATTTGTAATATAAATTAGATTCCATATAACTGAACTGTATTCAAGTTTAGATCTCACAAAAGTTGTATACAGTAATTGCAAAGCAGACTGATTCCTGATATATTTGAGAGTTTCGTAAAATAAATTCCAAACTCCTGTATGTATTGGATAAGGAACTGTGGATGTGCTGTAAGAAACTCAACTGAGATAAAAATAACAAGTCTTTAACCCTATCAGGCCTTTTGAGAATGCTGTCTTACAATATATAATCAAACATGATAGGCACCTTTTTTCGATGAAACGACATAACAACACTTGCTGATATTAAGAAGCAACATATTTCTAAGGTCTTCCACGAAATCGTTAATAAATATATCAAATGAAAGAGGTCCAAGTATGGACCCTTGAGAAACACCTTTAATTGTCTAGATCCTTTAGTTTGTAGAGTGTTTGTTGATTGTAAAAAAAACAATTAGTTTTGGTTTACATTATTTTGTTGTTCTACTTTGCTTGTGTTTGATATACATGTAGTATAATGTTTTTTTATTCTTATAATTAGGTTTTTTCCTGTTGGAATAATAAACGATATTATTATTAAAAAAAAAATTATCTAATGCCTAGAACAAAAACGATTATTAAAATTTCAAAGAGCGACTACCACTAGAAATCAATAACAGCGAAAAAATAGATAAGGTTGATATTTTCGTATCGATATAAATTCACATCTGATTCAATAAATATACGTAGCCATGTTAATAAAGTTATTTATTTAGCCATTTATACGGTTTCTTGTTAATTTTCGACAAAATCAAAAAAAGAATGCTGATTTATTTTCAATTTCCGTAGATAAACAATCACAGACGCTGAAGCAGTTGAAGTTCTATTCATTTGCAGAGAAAACACGCATGGCAATTTGCCAATGTATGCATCAATTAACGAAATACAAGAACCACAAGGAACGGAACATGGAATATCGCTCTGCTTTTATGTAGATTACTTTGAACATTTCTGTTACGCTTAATTTTAATATCTAACTTTGTAATCACATTTTCAAACAGTCTTCAGTTTTCATTTTTTGTAGTATGAAGCCTTACATTCTGATAGAAGAATATAAAATTTAGAAATATGTTCAAAATTCTATATATTTCTATATATAATTAATATTATAATAATAATATGTATTTAGCTTCAAGACATTTATACAATGTATAGGACGGGTCAAATTAAACAGTGTAGATAAACCATACAAATATATACACATACACATACAGAAATATGAAGAGACAATATACAGGGTGTTAAAAAAAGAGTGTAAAATATTTCAGGAGGTAATAGTATGAACCAAAAATAAGCAGAAAAGTCTTAATAAACATGGGTCCGCAAAGTAACGGTTGCGGAGATATGGACCACTATTCGTTTTTCAAACATTATATTTTATTAGGAATAAACCGACAAAGGAAGCTTTTAACAAACAAAAAAGAAAGTTACAGAAGATGTTCAAAGTGCCCTCCATCCATTTCCAAGTAGGCACGACATCTTCGGATTAATCAAAAGTGTCAAGAAATCCAAACCAAGGAGGGTGTTTTCGAAAGAGTTCAAATATCGTTAAGACGAAGATGTCGTGCCTGCTTGGAAATGAACGGAGGGCACTTTGAACATCTTTTGTAACTTTGTTTTTTATTTGTTAAAAGCTTCCTTTGTCGGTTTATTCCTAATAAAATAAAATATTTGAAAACGAACGTCCATATCTACGCAACCGTTACTTTGCGGACCCATGTTTATTAAGACTTATTTTGGTTCATGCTATTACCTCCTGAAATATTTTACACTCTTTTTTTAACACCCTGTATATCTTATAAAATATGCCAGACTGCCGGACAAAAGAAAATGTGAAATGCCTTTGGCACATTTGAACATCAGTCCCTCAAAAATTAAATGCTAGTTGCACTTCTGTCTACGCGAGAAAATCTCTGATTTAAATTATTTTTAACACCCTGTATACAAACGCATTATTTCAAAAAAATATTGCATTATTAGATAGAATTAGATAAAAACCTACATAGATTGGAGAGACTCGGTAACTAATATTAATTGATCAGTTAATAAAATATTCCTCCACAGCATAGAAACATTTATCCACCAAATCTTTTCAATCGCTTTTTACCATTAAAGACTTAAACCAAAACAATTAAGCCGGTAACGGGCGGCGAACGATATATATATATATATATATATATATATATATATATATATATATATATATATATTATAGCTCACCGTTCGTTACCGGCTTAAGGTGAATTAAAAGATATATTACATCTATCAAGAAATATATTAATATGGTTGAACTTACATACTTAATAAAAATATAAAGACATATGCCACACATTGCATTGACATTGTCAAAATACCGTACAGGATATATACTTGATTACATGACTTCTTGGGTGACATTCCAAACATGCACCTTTTTACATGTTTTTGGACAACAAAAATTTTATCCATATATATAGTTTCCAGAAACAAACACCAAACCGCAAACGTGACTCAATCTGCGCATTATACAGTTTTAACAACTGATCTACATTCAAATTCAGAACATTTCTTATATTTCGAAATTGATACGGAACTGCGTTTAGCTTCATTACCAACTCATCACATTGATTATTTTACGTTAGACACCTAGGATTCTATATCTCTTCGACATGTCTAGCAGGATATCGTGATTTACACAGTCAAATGCCCTACTGCCATCGCAAAAGATCCCAACAAGGCATTCTCCAGCCTCTATAGACTCAATAATATGAATGCAAAGCAGTAGCAGCAGACTTTCTGCTTAGGAAACCATGTTGATTGGTAGATATTATATTATTCTTATCAATAAATGACAACCGTCTATGTTCAAATACCTTTGAGAATGCCGGACAAACAGATCTGTAATTTTCCAAGAGCTACCACATTTCTTGAAGACCGGATTATTCTTCACATTTTCAAGCAATCTGGAAAATATTAACTTCTAGTAACTTTTACACCACTTTTCTTAATTCTTCTTTGTTATATTTCAGGTATCGTAAACAGAGGAGACTCCTTCAGGAGGCGTCGTTCAAGGAGCAACAGTCTGTGTCCTCCTCAAATGGGGGGTGGCACCACTCCTTCGCCAGTATTGGATGAACCCGACCAAACAACATCAGTGTCCAATTACACAGTTGCTCTTCTTGGAGCTCAAGGTGTTGGAAAAACAGCTTTGATCAGCCAATTCATGACTTCCGAATGTATTAATGCTTATGACAGACAAAAAGGTAAGCAAATCTTGAAACGCTGCGTTTTTTATTAATTTAAGGATCATCTAAAGCTTACTATAAACTATGCGCGTATTTGCGATTAGTAACGCGCGATGCGTGGTTCGTGAATAATGTGTAGGGTATTGTTTGTTAAAAATTCATTTGTAAAAACCATACGCACTATGCATAGTTAGTCTGTCGCCAGCATAATGCAAAACCTTTAGTGTTAATATGCTGTTTATATAATATGATGAATTATCAAGATCACTTTGACAGGATGCCGTATGTAAATTAGAAAGGTGAAGCAAACAAAATGTATGACATAAAAATGTTTCACTGCATAGACTCTTAATCAAGTATTTAAGAGATTAACTAGTTATTACTTTGTGCATAGTGAAATAAACAGTAGACAAACGCCTAATTGCCTAGAGTTGCTAAAATACAAAGCTATGAAAGCTTATGTTTCATCTCTTTGAAATTTTGACCTTTCGCCTATGTATTTTCACCAGAATAAGGCAGAGCAAAGAAATAATATATATTACATTCACCTTTGTATAAGGATATCATTTGATGAACATGAGTATACAATTCGAAGTGTTTAATTGTTTATTGAATTGTGTTTTGTTAAGCTTAGGCATTTTTCTAGTAGTTTTAATTCTGATATACAAGGTCAATCTTAAAGGATTTCTCTTTTAACACGATATAAACAAATTCTTTAGGAACCTTTTTTCGAAATCGCAAAACCAACCACAATAAGGCATATGAAATTGTTAATAAAAAAATATAATTTTTTTCAAGTATAAAACTTATATATTATAAATTCATTGTAAAGGCTGATTTACACGTAATATTTTGTCGTCAGTCATGCATGACCATGCTAGATTTGTTAAATAAAAATTTGTGTGTAGACGGCAAGTTGGACGTCTTGCATAAACTGAATGAGGTTTAACAAACTTTCAAATGACAATTTGTTTCGCTACCATCTGTTCTTAGCCTCTTACAACTTTCAAGACAAATTTGGCAGGCAAATTTTTGATATCCTAATCAAACCCCTGGAAGTGCAAGTACGTAAGTAAGGTTGCAGTGCTTATCTATGTCCATACGTAAATAATTATGCCAATATTCTGGTTCCTACTTTAACGTCTGTCTCTTCAGTAACCACTCTCGGAGCAACGTATAGATTAGATTCCCAAATCAACGCAGTGTCGACCTACTTCAACGCTCCAACATATTAGATGTTAAGATATTTTTTCGATTTTGTCTTTATGAAGCCTTCCTGGAATACAAAGGCAATATTTGCAGTATTTGGACTGAATGATGTACACTTTCTGGACTGTTTTGCCGTGGTCGATGCTTAACTGCAGATGTTTCGCCATACTTCACATCTTCATTGTGCGAATTTAGAGGCTCGAAACGACCTCAACATATTCTCAAACTTTAAATGGGTGAGATATTAGGCTTGCCCGAACTATTGAAGCTGCGAAAACTCGCCATTTTTGGTAAGCAGAACTGGCGGGATGAATCAAACGCCGAGTTAAAGCGCCTTATACTAGTCGGTACGTCAAGTTTGGTTAGTTCAGTGTTTAGGTTAACTGGTTCAGACGTGTTACATATGGCTGGTTCAGGTAAGCTCCGGTTCAATTGTTTGTTCTTAAGGAAAAACGTACAAGTGTGACTAATCTGCAATACTTCGTCCCTGTTCATGTTGTTCAGGTATTGAAGAATCTTCAAAGCCTCCCTAGCACTCTAGTGTCTTCTAGTGAGATTCTATGTACTTCTTTCCAAGCATGTTCACCAATGGCGGATTTTTCAGGCTGATATAACCGCATGTCTTTTGTGTTCTCTTTTCCTAGTTTCTACAGTTCGTTTAGACATTTCTACATATACTTTGCCACAGTCACTGCATGGCACCAAATACACTTCCGGAGTTTGTAACGGACTCAATTGATCTTTCGGGTTGCAGAGATGCTGACTTATTTTACACGATGGTGTGAAAATAGTCTGCACGCATTTTTTCGTAGTATTTTCGCAATTATGTCACATTGGGGATGTATAGTGGTTATAGTGATTTCTTCCTTGGGCCTTGCTATTTGCTCATGCAGAGGTCTAATGACTTTATTGATATTTTCCATAGAGTATCCATTTGTTAGGAACACAAATCGGAGTGAATCTATTTCTTTCTGACAATGGTCCTCATCAGAAAACGTTAATGCACGGTGAACTAGGATCTTCATGACCGAGCGTTTTTGTGCTGGATGATGATTAGACTTTCCATGGAGGTATCTAGTTTAGTCTAGATCTTAGTATGTGTCTTCTTCCTGTCGCTACCGTGTCCCAAGTCGCCAGAGGTCTTCCTTTTTACCAGGATGTCCAGAAACGGTAAGGATTTGTCTTGCTTCGCTTCCGTAGTAAAATTGACCTTGTTATGTTCCTGGTTAATACGACCAAAAAATTCTCGTATTGAGTCTATTTCATGCTGCCAAACAATGAAAGTATCGTCGACGTATCCTAAACCAACACTTAGGTTTCTTACGAACTGATTAAAGTGCTTCTTTTTCAAAATCTTCTATAAAGAAGACTACCCATCGCGACACCGTAGTATGTCTGTGGAAGTCAGGCATAGCTTAAATAAGGCAATAACTTGGGGGGTGAAGTGGTCGTCCAACTCTTGCAGAGTGTCCTGTATTGGAACGTTGGTAAAAAGCGACTTCACATGGAAGCTGACTAAGGCTGGGGCTCGATTGTCATTGAGTTAATGATGTCCATGAAATGTGTCGAGTTTCTTACATGATGTTCGGGCTTCCCTACCAATGGCTTCATTAAATTAGTTAGCTGACGCGCTAGTTTACAGGTGGGGCTTCCAATGGTACCGACAATTGGTCGAAGAGGTGTATTGTCCTTATGGATCTTCGGTAAACCATACAGTCTTGGAAGTCTGTTATCAGAGGGTGTAGGTTCTTTAATTAGCACATTATTTTTTTTGTAGTTTGCACATGACCACCTGTACACACTACTTCAACTACAATTTGTATTCTACGAAAAAAATTTGTAGTAACTCTTTCTGTAACAGGTATTTCTTTGGATGTACGTGCATATTTCGGTTGTATTTGATATTTTGAAAAATATTGCTTGAAGAATTTACTTAGTTTTTTGAGGTCTAAATTATTAAAAGAAAAGCCCCTTAGACCAGTGCTGAAGCCTTTGAAAATAGTAAAAAGCGAAAAAAATAACAGTAGGATGAAACCCATTGGAAAAGGAAGAGAATACAACAAAAATGAAATGAAAAATAATTTAAGGGCAATCTGAGGTCGAAGTGGAAGTGGGTGAGTTTTTAAGGGTAAAAAACGGTTTATCTTGATTTCCGGCAAAACTACAAGTCCTATGGAAAAAAGTTAAATAGCAAAGTTGTAGGTAATAAAAAGATCTATAACCTTTATATTTATACTTTTTTCACATAACCTCAAAATTTATGTGAAAAATTCAAATAACCAAGTATCTTTAACAAAAAATACTTTTTTTTCACGATATTTGGTGAAAACTTTCTTTTTTATGTCCCAAGCACACTGTAATTTTTTTGATATAAAATATTTATTTTTTCACTTTATTTTGACTTAATATCGAAAAAGCACCCTAATTTTCAATCGAAAATTCTCACGTCAAAATATCTGCTTTTTTTTAAAAAAAAGTGGGCTTTTTGTTCGTTGAAATCTCTACTATCTTATGGTGTAAAAAAATATACATTATTATGGTAAATGTTCTCAGAAAATACAAAGAAATGATGCGACAAACTTTTTATCATTATGTACAATTTTGAGCTATTTATTAAAATTTATACTTTAATTGCTCGAAAAACGTAAGATTCCATATTGCATTGATAAACAAAAAAATTGCAAGTCGAAATATACTACTATAATTAACAACAAAATAAGTTAAAAAAGTTAATATTTAATAAAACATATACAATATTTTGTCGTTTCTTTGCATTTTCTGAGAACGTAAGGTATATTTTTTTACACCATCAGAAAGAAGAGATTTGAACGAACAAAAAGCCCACCGACTTTTTTAAAAAAGCAGATATTTTGACGTGAGAATTTTCGATTAAAAATTAGGGTGCTTTTTCGATATTAAGTCAAAATAAGGTGAAAAAATAAATATTTTAAATCAAAAAAATTAGTGTATTTGGGACATAAAAAGGTAAGTTTTCACCAAATTTCGTGAAAAAAATTTTTTTTTATATAAGATAAAAATAAAAAACCAAAAACTTGGTTATTTGAATTTTTCACATAAATTTTGAGGTTATGTGAAAAAAGTGTAAATACAAAAGTTGTAGATCTATTTATTACCTATAACTTTGCCATAGGATTTGTAGTTTTGCCAGAAATCGAGGTAAATCGTTTTTTACCCTTAAAAACTCACCCCCTTCTACTTCCCGACCTCAGATCGCCCGTAAAGTATTTTTCCTTTCATTTTTGTTGTATTCTCTTCCTTTTCCAATGGGTTTCATCCTACTAGTATTTTTTTTTGTTTCAAAAATTATCGATTCTGGTCTACCTATCTAAAATTCACCCTGAATATCTTATTTCCGTATCTTGAAGGAACATCCTTATTTAATAAATAATAAATAATCCTTATTTTATAATTTTCAAGGCATGCAAATAAAGTTTTAAACATTTTTTATGATATTGTATAGGTGCGTTCTACTTTATTTGTTATTACAAATAACAATGTTATGCAATCTACAAAATTTTAAAACGCAAAAAGATTGTTTGATGGAGTAAAAAATATGTGTGTCCCTTCAGACATCTTTCCACTCCAGACGTGTCTCTTTAGATTTATTTCTTTCTATTAATTTCAATCGATATGTCTACATAGTTCCAATCTGCAATACACAGTTTATGTGGTGTCGGTCTCTGGGCGAACTCTTGTTTCATCGATCGCAGCTAATAGGATTAACTCTTACAGTTGGCCTCCCAGACTTAACACTAATTCCATATTAACAAGGAGAATGTTGGCGAAAAATCGAAGAGCTCAAGATAAGACTGAGACATTTATATACAGTGTGTCCCGTTTTTTCAGGTTAACACCTCTGGAAATGTAAGAAGGCTATGGCATTTTTTTACAATTATTACCCTGAATTGAGATTTTATTCTACTACCCATTTTATTGACGTGACAAAATCCTGGCTAACTACGATTTTTTGAAAGGGTCGTTTTTTCATAAAGTGGTATTAGGCATTTTTTTATCAAGAACATAATATTACCAGGCTGTTCAGCACCAATCAAAATACCCATATACCAAATTTGATCGACAGATGTATATTGAGTGTTTTTTATGGGGTGCCGAACTTATTAAACAAATATTAGGCAACTAAAAATTATAACAAACAAGTCAAAGATTGCCATGAAAGTGAAAATAAATACTAATTGAACAAAGAACACACAAACCACAATTTTAATACTTTAAATTGCGAGAGCAAAAAAAATAATTTAGTGAAGGTATAGTTCGTTTCAGGTCAAACTGTTACAGAATATATATTTTCAAAATTGTCAAAGTTTCGGTTATTTATTATGCCTTCTTCAGGACACTATAATGATAAAAAATGGAATAATATTTTCATGATAACAGAGAATTACAAATTTTGGTAAAAGTACCTACATTAAAATCTAATAAAAGACAGACAACAAGTTTAACAATTTGTATATTAATTATAACTATACTTACAGTTAGTTTTTCATAAGTATAGTGAAACTTCTTTCTTACATTTTTTTACTTTAATTATTTTACTGTGGCCGCAATTCAAAGTGTCAAACTTGTAGTATATGTGTTTCTTCTTTGTCCGATTGGTATTTATTTTTACTTTCATCAATCTTTGATCTTATAATAATTTTTAATTGTCTGATTTTTTGAAGTTAGGTACTCCAGAAAAAAACTTACAATAAATAATTTTCGATAAAATTTGATATATGTGTATTTTGAAACGGAACACACTGTAGTGTCAATAAAATTAAATTTATATACAATAATATTATGATATAAAAAATTAATTATTTTTTACAGTGAGAGAAGTGTTTATTTATTTTATGAATTACTTTTTTACAAAATAACCGATGCACATGTTCGTCTAAGCTTCTCCCTCATAAACTCTCTATCTCACCTTACTTCACGAGTTGTTTAATACCATTCCAACTTCAAGGCACATTACTTAAAAGTTTTAGCGTGTTGTAACTTCAAACGGGCAAAAATTCCACTTTCCTTGATTGTCTGGTAAGCGCTGATGTATTCTATTCCCATTTTTAAAGATTTTATCCACTCGTAAAAAGCTGTCATTCTATTTTACAGCTAAGTTTGCCGGAAAACTCATATCCATTTAACACCAAGTTTACTACCTAACTTCAAAATGCTAGATATACAAAGTGGTCCTTTTATCCGAACAAAGCTCAAAGAAAGTATTAAATCTTATTAATATAAGTGATTACACTGACATATACAGGGTGTCCCGAATATGAGGGTTTCTATATCTGACTAAATGCAATAAAAAAACTCTTATGAAAAAAATGTCTAAAACAAATAGTTTGTGTACAAATTTGAAACAATTTGAAAAATAAAAATACAACTGTATAATATGTAAAACTATGTTACGAAATTACAAACTAAGGTACAATTAAGGTTAAGTAAAAGCGCCTGTAACGTAATTGCTTCATAATTTGATTTTTGGATTAGTATAATGATAAGTAATGATAATCTTAAATCTATGCGTGACATTTTGTCGGCGGTTCACACAGTAGCTAAGGTATCGAAAAATCCCTCAGATATTCTGATTTACAAATCTGTAAGAACACAATATAGAAAAGTAATTCGAGTAATAGTAGAAAGGAGTCATATAGCAATTTCATCAATTCATCTACAAATAAAATGAGAGATTGCTGGAAGCTTATTAATAGTAACCGAAATTCTGGTAATCAACATGCACTATCAACTAATGTATCGGCATCAGATTTTAATATGTTTTTTTCTACACAAAATAGTGAATTCTCTTGAACAGGTCAATCATAATCCACTCGATAATTTAAAAAGTATCCTAATTAGAGCACAATCTTTTTTTCTTGCTCCTGTTACATCGGCAGAAGTTTATAATGTAATCATGGCTTTAAAAAATTCTCCAAGTTTTGATATATATGATATTAATACTAAAATCATAAAACAAACGGCTAATTTTATTGTATTACCTTTAACACATCTAATTAATGTTTTAATACAGGCATTTTTCCTTATATATTAAAAGTTTCTAGAGTTGTGTCAGTCGTTAAAAAGGGAATATCGATGACGTGAATAATTATCGCCCCATATCAGTTACACCCTTGTTTGGAAAAATTTTGGAAATTTTAATAAAAAATAGGCTTGAAATGTATGAACAGGGTTTCTTTACAGCTGCAGTTTTTGTGTGACTTAAGTAAAGCCTTTGACTGTATCTCTCATAAAGTTCTCTTGGATAAACTCTATTTTTATGGCATACGTGGTATTTCTTTAGAACTGATTAGTTCGTACTTAACCAATAGAATTCAATGTGTTTACTACGGTAATAGTTTATCAAATTACGCACCTATTCGTCATGGAATTCCTCAGGGGTCCGTACTGGGGCCACTGTTATTTGTTATCTACATTAATAACTTATACTATCACATGTATCCGGATAGATGTATCTTATTTGCAGATGACACGACATTGACATGTTCTAATAAACATAGAGATACAGTCTTGAGGTTGGCCGAAAATGATTTATTTAAAGCCGAATCATGGTTTACTTCAAATAACCTTAAATTAAATAAATATAAAACACAAACTATTATATTTTCTAGTAATCACTTACATAATGATATGCATGTAAAACTGTTGGGGATCACTATTGATAGTTCTCTTAAGTGGTCACATTGAAGGTCTTTGTAAAAAACTTTCAAGTCAGATATATTTAATAAGGAAACTCAGGTTGTGTCTGGATAATGTAACATTGGTTAACGCTTATTATGGTGTCATACGCTCATTTTTAAGTTATGGAGTGGTTTTGTGGGGTAATGCTCCAATGGCTAATCGTGTATTTAAACTCCAGAAGAAAGCTAATCTGTAGAGTTGGACCTTTTGAACATTGCAAGCCTCTATTTAAAAAGTTAAAAGTTTAGTTCCTGCCATCGCTTTACATATTTTATTCTTTGATTGAAATACATAAAAGATCTAACTCCTATCTAACTAATTCGGACGTTCACAATTATTTAACAAGAAACGCTAATCAACTCCGAACTTCTAAATTTAGGTTGCAAAAATCTATAATTCATTAAATTTAAATCTTTACAATAAGCTTTCAGTACATGTGAAAATGCTAAACAATGCTCAATTTAAAAATAATATTAGGAGAATTATGCTCAATCACTGTTTTTATTCTGTTCGTGAATATATTGTTACTTGTTGTTTTACCTTTTTTAAATATGACTTATCACTATATACTTTATGTACTTATTATATGATCAATAAATATACTTACTTACTTACTTAATAGTATTAATGAAGTAAACAATTGAAGTTTCCGAGAAATTCGTTAAAACTGTAACCTACGACAACGTAGCAGTGTCAGACTGCTGGTCATAACCTAGAAGTAATATTAGTCATATTGGTGCGTACAGCTAGTCCGATTCATTTTTGTCTAATTTTTCTTTGATCACATCGCATGTTAATTTACGGCGAATCTAGGCAAAACTCTCTGACTGCGAGAGTCTGTACAGTAAACGCTTCTTGCAAGAAACAGAAGTCATTTTCAACATTTGTAACAATTCTGTGTTATGAAAAGGCCATTCATAGTAAGTACATATGTTTAGGTGTACCTATTTGTAATTATAATGTATAAATACAAAACAATCCTAACCTGATGCAATATATTGTCCGTTGTCAACAGTAGACGTTGAACGGTCATTTTCTCTGCACACGTTATTAAGTGAGAAACGTCACCGTTTCACTACAAAAAACACAAAAACACAATAATATGTTTTAACCACTTCCAATATACCAAGGAAACCTTGTCTCAACACTAAGGTTTGTCGGGTAAGTATCATTTTTACGTGTTATCTTAATTTATCTAGGTATTTTATCCTCGACTTAACCTTACTATTTGGTAATAGTTTTATGTTGCCACACATTTTCTGTGTACATTCGTAAACTTACTACGGTCCTGTTAAACTCCGCGCTCCACTATCTCTAGCTATAATCATTCGACAGCTTTTCTACCAGTCAAAAACAGTATCAAAGATTGAATTAGTTAACTATGCGGTATTCTAGTTCGCATTGTGATAAAGCGCAAGCTATTTCTGGACGAAACTACTAAAACAACGCCTCCTTTGACGACGCTGTGTTAATTATTGCAAAGGTGTGCATCTCAACTACCTTCAACTAAAACGTTAGATCCTTTGCCTGCTTATAGGCTCCGTTGTGCATAAAGTGTATCGATTCGAATGCATCTAACTGCCAAACTCCACTGCATGGTGCAACATGCTGCCGTTGTTAGGTAACATATTGCTAGATTAATTAAAAAAACTTGGTTGCGATAGCGCGATTACACGAAAATAATGATATAATGGAATATTGATTATGTGGGTTCACATACATGGTGGCTGTTTGAATTTGAATTTACTTTAAGGATCTACTAGTAAGTCTTAAGAAATATTGTGTTTCTATAAGTTTCCAAGGACGAGTTTTCAAATATCTTAGATAACAATGATCCAATTTCGACGCTGTTTCTATTCTTTTTCTTAGAGATCGCCTACTTTCTGCACAAGTCCAAATCATGTTTTTTGTTAATTAACTTTAATAAAACAAAACTAGCTACTTTCCTAGATATAGTGGATTAGTTTTTTAATCTAGGGCTTAGCAATTAACAGGAATGCCACCTCTGAATTTTCAATGGTATGTAGTAAGATGAATAAATAATGAGAAAATGTAGTATAACTTACTTAGTATTATATACAGGGTGAACTTATATAAAAAAAAATTGGAATAGATGCGTCATGAAAAATGACGAAGAAATTATTGTAGTTCTGGTAGCTTCAACCTTTACATCACTGGGCTGTTGTAGTCTTTAGTCAGGCGATTTCAAATATCCATTTACTTTTGCATTTCCATTTACTATCGTATTAACTTTTTTGTGATGCAAGTATTTACATTAGTTTTTCAAATATAAAAAATAGCTACGTATAGCAAGTCGCAGTTAGTTTTAATTTATGATGAAGTGAAAATGCTTTAGCAGAACGATTTCCCGATATCGTTTTTTTTTTCTATTTTTCCGTTTGGACATAGAAAATACGCGAGAAAACTCTAAAAGGTGATTTTACGCTTAATTAAACTTATAGAGTTAACTCAGGAAGTGTTCTAATATATTTTTCAATCACCCTGTACAATTATCATCTCAGTGTCATAAATAGAAAGGATATGTACTATATCAATATTTTAAGATATATTATAATGAAACTAGATTAAAATCGAGTATTTTCTGTTTAGGTAATCTAAAATGTTTAAAATAACAGCCTCACAAGGAAAAAAATGCATTGTGCGAAATACTAGACCACCACTCTATACGTTTCCGAAGTTGCTAGTCTGAATCTGGTGTCTGTTTGATGAAGTTAACTCATTTTCAAGGCCATTTGAAGGTCAAATTTTGTTTTTTGATGGTCTGTAAGCGGATTCAAAAGGGGCGCAAAATATTATGTTCAGATATGTAGTTGAGTCATTTTTGGAGGTCACGTCCAAGGTCATTTAAAAGTCAACGCATTTTTATGATCATGTAATTTTTTACCTGCGTATTCTGCACAACCGAATGTTACTTAAGGGTCGAATTCTTTTAAAATTTTCATGTTGTTATTTGTCATTCGTCAGTAAGGTGGGATATCGGGGTAACGATCTATGTAAAAAGCCATTTGGATTATCCGAAAGCAAAATCTGCCGACCTTGGATTTTACCTTGAAGATCATATTCAAAGACATGCAAGGGTTAACCCGTGTTTTATACAGAGTGTCTCTTTCATTTATTTTTTTTGCTACAGCGGGCACGTTTGTCATAAAACGATCAGAGGAGTGGTTTCTTTTAACGCATTACGATGCATTACCATCAAAAACTAAATGTTGGCCTTCAAATTACATTGAAAATAAGTTAACTTTGTCAATTTGACATCAGATTCGGATTCAGCAACCTCGAGAACGTATAAAGCCTTGTCCCCATGGACGCGAAATTCGCTAAAATTCGCGCGAATTATTTACTGGCGGGAAAAGTCCCAATTTTTAGCGAATTTTGCCAACTGCCACATTTTCTATCATATTTATCATAAATCTATCATTGACTGTCATGATAGAATATTAGAAGCTTCAAGTTAAACTTAATAATTCCACATAATTATGGAATTAACGATAATATTCTTGTTCTGCGAAATTTGCTGAAAGTTGCCACTTTCCCGTCATTAATAGTTTAAATCAAAATCTGCGAAATTCGCAAGAATTTTTGCTAATTTCGCGTCCATGAGAACAAGGCGTAAGCATGGTGGTCTAGCGTTTCATACTTGACACTCTTTTTCTCATGGGACCGTGTAATTTACTAAAGTAACGTTATTGGTGTAAACAACTACTTTTGTGATACACACATAGAACAAAATCCTAACATTTAAATTAATCTTCGTTACTTTAAGGAAAGAATGCACTATACAGAGTGTAAAATATTTAAAGAGGTAATAGTATGAACCAAAATAATCAGAAAAGTCTTGATAAACGTGGGTCCGCAAAGTAACGGAGATATGGAATGTTTTATGTTTTTAGCCCCTTTTTTTATTTTGCAAAAACGTTGTGTATTTTCTTATAATAGTTGGTTGATGTTTAGTGAAATAAACAGTACATATTTGACAGTTGTTCTCAGTGCACAAGTTTTCTTTCGCTATGGCTGGTTACTCTTACGCAGAATTAACAGACATGCGTTTCATGTATGGTCCTGCTAATGGGAACGCCACCGAAGCGCGACGTCTTTATGTTGACGATTATCCAAATCGCCAGATTCCTTCACAACGTATGTTTGGAAGAATTCACCAAAGATTACGTGATACCGGTTCCTTGAGCAAACATTGCCATTTATCCGGAAGACCAAGGTCGGTATCCACTCCTAGAGCAGAAGAAGAAATTCTAGCACTGGTACAGCCGAATCCAGGTACGAGTGTGCGGAGAATATCAGCCGAGGTAGGAATTAGTGGTCCTCCTGTTTGGAGAATCCTTCACGAGCAACTGCTTTAAGTGTTTAATTTTCACAATACGCATATTTGGAACCGACGAAAATCCTCATGCTCTAATAGAATCTGGACATCAGGCACGTTTTTCATTAAACATTTGGATAGGTATTGTAGGTGACAGGTTTCTAGGTCTTGTTCTTTTACCAAACCTATTAACAGGCGCTGCTTACCTCAACTTTCTGCAGAACACACTGTATGAGTTTTTGGAAGACATTCCTTTGAATGAGAGGCAACAAATGTGGTTCCAGCATGATGGTGCTCCAGCTCATGTTTCGATGGCCGTTAGAGAGCATTTACACCAAACTTTTCCACATAGATGGGTAGGAAGGGCCGGGCCTGTTTTATGGCCTCCAAGATCGCCTGATCTGAACCCTCTAGATTTCTTTGTTTGTGGGTATTTGAAGGCATTAGTGTATAGTACTCCTGTAAATAGCCTGAAAGAGCTGCAGCTACGGATTACTCAAAAGTGTCAAGAAATCCAAACCAAGGAGAGTGTTTTCGAAAGAGTTCGAATATCGTTGAGACGAAGATGTCGTGTCTACTTGGAAATGGACGGAGGGCACTTTGAATATCTTCTGTAACTTTGTTTTTTGTTTGTTAAAAGCTTCCTTTATCGGTTTATTCCTAATAAAATAAAATGTTTGAAAAAGAATAGTGGTCCATATCTCCGCAACCGTTACTTTGCGGACCCATGTTTTTTAAGACTTTTCTGCTTATTTTGGTTCATACTATTACCTCCTGAAATATTTTACACTTTTTTTTTAACACCCTGTATAGTCGCGGTCTAGGCGCATCGCGGACTGCTCTGTGTCGAGCTGATCACGGCTTTTTACAAAATCAATTACACGCCATGTCGTTCTCCCTGCGCTCTCGACATTAGTGCAATCGTGACTTTTAAAATCATTAGAAGATTTTTCACTAAGCGAGAGAAGACACTAGCATGGTCTGCGATGCGCTTAGATCGGGACTGCATAGTGTGACTCCTTTAGATAGTATAATAATAATAGAACCGGAACCGAGTGTCTAGCTTTTAAATTTCATTATACCAAAGAAATTCATTTAATTTTCTCCATAAAATGAACCATATAAATAAATATTTAAAAATATTTTACCTGATAATTAAACATTTCAGGATACATTTCTAGCACCAGTCCTAGTTCTGGGACTTTTTACCTTAACTTTTTTTCGAATATTCTTACGCTGGCTCCAATATAATCATTAATTAAATTAGCGCTAGAAAATGACGTCAGTTGTTGGCTTCGGTACGAAAGCAAATTCATTACTTGCTGATAAATGTAATTGTATCTAATAAATCGTGTATAGCCGTGTTTATATAAATAGATAAGATAAATGTACGCCACATACAGAAAAAAAATTGTTCGTAGGCCGAAAATAGCTGTACCTATATTTCAAAGAGTTTGATTTAATGATCTAGGAAGTATGACTTCATAATCGCCATCATTTATCATTTTCTAACCTAAAATTAGTGAGAACAGAGTGAGGCTGGTCTACCGTCAGGTGTCCATTTTATCTCATCTCTAGGCCAATTAATATTTTAAAATATGTTTATAGTTAGATACTGTAGGAAGTGTCAGTTATTTGTTGCAGTTTGTTTCCTTCCTGATAATTTTGATGGCCAGTTTTTCAAACTATATTTTTATGAAATTTTATTTGTAACCTACTACCTAAGTATTTTGCAATTAAAAATAGTGGCGCTTTCTCTTGTTTGACACTTTAAATATTACATGGCATTTATTTATTTTTATCTCATGCTACATACACAATAGCTGCACACCTCAAAATAATAAAATAGTCTAGTTCTGTAAGAAACTAACGATAAAAGTAAATAATACAAAAGTAATTGTTAAGACAGTATGAACAAGGTATCAATATTGTAAATAATATTGTAAATATTGTGTAATAAAATTCATATTACACACGAGGAAAGTTAAAGTTTGATAAAACATCGAATTTAAAGGAATATTCTACAAAATTTTATCTATTTTCACAAATAGAGCGATCTCAAGTCTACTTCCGACAAAATTCAAGGCGCGGTATATGTTGGAGTACCAAAAGATTGAAAATTGGTGCAAAGCTAACAAGCTAAAGGAGGTGTCTGAGAAAATCCTTTTGGCTTATTTTTTCGGAAAGCAACGCCCCCAGAAACCATCTATTATGGATTCACTACTTAATGTTCAGAGCTATACTTTCAGTTAAGAAACATCAAATATAAGCAAATTTTCTCAACTAATCGCATTTTTGAAAAAAAGTTTGGGGGTTACTAGACCAAAAAGTCCAGAAAGGAAGAAGTATATAAGTACTGCAGATGATGAAATGTATTTACTCATGAAGGTTGCTATGAAAATAGGCATTTTTCAGGCCTGTCGTTGCGAAAAATTAACTAAGCGAATGCTGGATCATATTCAATACAGTGACTTCTATATAAAAATTGTGATTTAATGCATGCATGACAACAAAAATTTTCCGAAAATTTGTTATAACAGAAAGAAATGTGGCAGGTATACTCGCGGCAAGAATTCAGACGACTTACGTCATACGAACAAATGAATAATTCATATATTTTCATCAAAATATTTAAGAAACTGCAACTGTTAGTAATAAAACTATATAGTACACTAAAAGTTTGCATTATATATTGCACTAAATTGCAAGAAATGATTGTTTTTAACGCGACCAAATATCGAAAATTACGTTGACAATTAAAACAAATGTGTAACGTCAGCTGTGACGTAAGACGTCTGAATTCTTGACGCGAGTATATGAACTGTTGAAATAATTTTCGAAACTATGCCAATCTTCGTCCTTCTAATGCAACTCACAGGTTATTTTGTATTCTACCGACAAGGAAAATGTACCTTCCACTCTGTCTGAGTTAATACACAGCACGAACCTGCACAGCATGCTCATGAAGGTACCCATGTTATTTACTAAAGCATCACACCTACACTAGCACCAATACGTATCATCATCTGCAACGACCATCACAACAGGTCGTGTTGGTTACATGGGAGCGCTAGTCCGACGTAGAGTCTGTTACCACTAAAGTCAAGGATTGGTTTCAAATTATTAGAAATATGCAACTAGTTACGTTGTGAATGTATTATTGCTGTATTGAGTACCCTCTTTTATCAACAACCTGTATTTACTTACCTTAAAGAAACTGCAGTCTTTCATCAGATGACACTCCTCTGCGAAATGTGTGTGTTGTTGCTATAGGTAAGGACGATCTCAGAGCAAATTTTTTTTTGCACGCTTCCAAAAATAGCTGTTTTACGGACTCATCTGACTTCCTAAAATGAATGTATTTCGGAATCAATCTCAAAAAGTTGCCATGACGCTAAAAGTTTTTTTGGACTCATCTTCTAAGCAACGGTTTAAATTAACTATTTGTAACATTCAGAACTACTGAAAAAAAAATGGAATCTCTCTTCAATTCATGAAACAAATGATGAAATTCACAATACCGCTTTCTCTTTTGTGAGTGAAATATTAAAAAGTAATAATAATTACAGTATTTTGATTATTTGTGTGAACGGAACCAGTGGCGAGAATATTGAACACTTTTTGTAGCCAGATCCCGACTAAAAAATAACGAAGTTTTCTTTTTTATTAATACTTTCAAATGCGTATATTTCAGTCGTTTTCGAAATTTCGAAAAATGTTGCTTGAAGATTTTGCTCCTACTTAATATTCACCCTATGCCCGAATATGAGTGCCTTAATTTTGCCATATGATAAGTTGGACTAAACAAAATATATTTGACAATTTTTTTCTTTAACGAACGGTAATAGAATTCTGACAGCAAACAGGTCTTGAATTTGTGATTACGTCGCTCAGATACTATCTTGCTATGTATTTATAAATAATAATTAAAATGGGTACACCCAAAACATAGGTTACTTACTGTGAACAGTTTTATTAGAGCACAACACATAATAATAATTACAAGTATTTAAAATGACTTCTGTTCTTCTGTAGCCAGAGAGTTTTACCTAGATTTGCCGTAAATTAACATGTGATGCAGCTGATTATGGTTACTATAAATTGTTCCATTTTTTATTATGTACACTTACAAACACCTAAGAAAAACTAAAGAAAAATGAAACGTATTAGTTATACGCACCACTATGACTAATATTACCTTTAGGTAATCAGCAGCAGCCTGATACTGCAACCTTGTCGAACATTACAGTACGTTACAGTTTTAACGAGTTTCTCAGAAAAATCAAATTACGAACAAATTACTTTACAAGCACTTTTACTTAACCTTAATTGTACCTTAGTTTGTAATTTCGTAACATAATTTTGCATATTATTGCAGATGTATTTTTATTTTCGAAATGTATTTGTAGACAAAGTATTCGTTTTGGAAAAAAATTTATGATTTTTTTTATTTCTTTTGTATTAGATAAAGTGGGACAAAGAAGGGTTCATCCACAGGTAAAGAAGTGGCTATTGTTATAAGTAACTTTAAAACTCACCCTGCAGCGTTAATAGGGGTGGCTTAAAAGACTTTAATTTAACGCGATATGAAGGGTTTGGAAAGCCAATAAAATTCATGACTTTTAAAGTTCATAATTGGCCCAATTATCCCCTACAGGCTTTGAAGGGTGGACATTTTTTAATACGCAGTAGCTTTTGTTTACTTAATTCATATCCAAAGCTGTCATTTCGCTGAATATAAAAACTGGATCAAACGTAAATGTTTTCTTACAACAACAATTGTCACTAGTTTATAATTATACATCAATGCTATTTTAACAACTTATTCCAGCCTTTGGCAGAAACTGGCACTGAAATATTCCTTGACGTTTATTTTCAAATTCAGAAGAAAGCATATGCGACAGATTACAGGCTGTTAGTGCTAGTAATGAAACCTTTAGTACAATCATAAGTCATAACATTCATAATTAATAAAAATGTACCTCAGATCAAAGAGCTGCGTAGTTATTTTGAAATATTTTCATATTCCTTTACAGAATGATTCAACATTCTGTTGATCATCGATTTCCAGGATTCAAATATAAAATTATATGTCACTTCAAATTTTACTGTAAGAAAATGTTTGATTGGTTGATTACGTTATTGCAACGTTTGTAAGGCTTAAATAATTTTTGTTTGTGGATTTGTTTAAGTATTCTGAAATGCTTGTGCGATTTTGTGATATAACAGTTTTTTAGCGGACAATTTGCCTTATCCTTCAGATTCTGCATAATTCTAAATAAATACAGTATGCGCCAAAAGTATGGAATAAATTCAATAAAAACGAGACAATTATTTTTTGGGAAAAATCCTCGAACAGGTCGATTTTTAATTTAAAAAATACATATTTTAGCGTAAAATGCGATTTTCAAATGTCATTTGTTTTCGAGTAATGACGTCATCGATTTTTTTTTAAATGGCAACACCATATTTTTTTCCTTGATTCTGAAAGATCGTTTACTTCTTTATCAGACAGTACTAAAATTTTGCCCTCTTACATAGGAAAGTTTTCGAGTAAATGACGATTGAATGTTTGAATTTTATCCATAAAAAAGTAACAATTCTGAGGTATGTAAAATAAAATACAATTGATTAAATTTTATACTTAAATTAAATGTTCGAATTGCCATCCACTAACTTCTTGACAATGCACAAGTCTGTGAAGAAATTTTTCTTGCACATTATGAATGATTTCTGGGGTAACTCTGCGTATTTCGTCCCGAATGCGATTTTGAAGTTCTTCTAAATTACGTGGTTTATTAATGTACACTTTTGACTTCAAGTATACCCATAAAAAATAGTCAAGAGGTGTAAGATCTGGCGATCTTGCAGGCCAAACTATCGGTCCGCGTCTGCCGATCCACCTCCCAGGAAAACAGTTGTCCAAAAAATCTCGTACAGGGCGCGCATAGTGCGGAGGTGCACCGTCTTGCTGAAACCATATGGTATCGTCAGGAATGTCAGGGTCATTATCGTTAGGAAAAATTACTGCAAGGGCTGGAACAAGGTCATTTTCTAGAAACTCTAAATATCTTTGTCCTGTAAGGGTTCCTTCAAAGAAGAAAGGCCCTACTATTCTGTCGACAACTATTCCAGCCCACACATTTAATTTCTGAGAGTGTTGGGCATGTGCCTCTACCATCCAATGAGGATTTTTCCGACTCCAATATCTGCAAGTTTGACGGTTTACTGTACCATTCAGACAAAATGTGGCCTCATCTGAATAAAGTATTTGCCGGTGTAAATTTCTATTTCCTCGATATAAATCCATTAGAATTTCGCAAAAGTGTAAGCGGCGATCGGGATCATATTCATTGAGTTCCTGCACAAGTTGAATTTTGTAGGGATGATATTTTTCCTTCCTCAAGATACGTAGCACTGTGCTCTGACTAGTGTCATTGTTTAATGCAACCAATCGTGGAGAATTATGAGGATTATCCACCATACTTATCAAAATGTTCTGTTTCTGATTTTCATTAATGCTTGGACGTCCAGATTTTGGAATATTTACAACATTGCCAGTTTCTCTAAATTTAGACTCTACCTTACTGACTGTTGATTGGCTGATAGGGCGATCTGGATATTTTTCATTAAATAAATCGCAAACTTCCTTCTGAGTTCTAGTCATATTCCCGCATCCGATAAGAATTAAAATTTCAATTCTTTGAGTAACAGTTAAATGTGTCATAATACTTTAAATTGAATAATAATTTCTATGTCGCTTACAATACTTATTAGAAAGTCGGTGTGACAATGATACTTTGCAAAGATTTTCACCTACGTGATCCATAAAAGAATTATGGAATTCGAAAAACTAAACTTGATAACGTTTTTGCTTTATTTTAATTGATTTAAGTTTTCTAACATTCAATCGTCATTTACTCGAAAACTTGTACTCCTATGTAAGAGGGCAACATTTTAGTACTGTCTGATAGAGAATTAAACGATCTTTCAGAATCAAGGAAAAAAATATGGTGTTGCCATTTAAAAAAAATCGATGACGTCATTACTCGAAAACAAATGACATTTAAAAATTGCATTTTACGCTAAAATATGTATTTTTTAAATTAAAAATCGACCTGTTCGAGGATTTTTCCCAAAAAATAATTGTTTCGTTTTTATTGAATTTATTCCATACTTTTGGCGCATACCGTATAATACAAGACTACATGATTTTAAATCATGAATTTGTTTTTAACCGTATCACTGCTAATCAGGTGAAAAAATTATATTTAGCATTAAGACTCAGGCGAAAGGCTGTGATAATATTAATATGTATTAGGATGCTACTGTATGTTTTTCCTTTCTTAAATGAACATTTTACGTGTATTTTAAATATATGTTGAACAACTGGAATTTTTCCTGCAGTCTGAAAAGACTGTGATTTCTTGTCATAAAAACGTTTCAGACTTTCACCCAATTAGAATTTGGCCAACGATATCAGTTAACAGTTTTTATTAATGACAGCATTTTACTCCATTTTAGTCGGGATTCAGAGAATTTCATAGTACTACTACGGATTTACTTGATGTCATCGATGACATTTTTAGAAAAATAAATAATAAGAATAACTCATGTCTTATCTTGTTGAATTCAATAAAGCGTTTGACACCATTAACCACACCACTTTAGTAAAGAAATTTAAATATTTCAGAATTGGCGATACCGCACTTTTTTCTTTACCAATTATCCTGAAAATCATCGTCAAAGGGTTTGTATGGGTAACACATATTCGTTGCATAGACATATTAAACAAGGGGTACCGCAAGGTAGTATATTAGGTCCATTACTCTTCTCTATTTATACTGCAGATATTCAAACAAACTGAAATCATTGCGGATTCATCACTATGCTGACGATACTCAGCTTTATTTTTCATTTGCTCGGGAAGATGCTTCAGTTGCTGCTAATCTTATTAACAAGAATTTGAATAATATCGTTCTGGTTGCCAGTCTCATAATTAGTATTAAATGGAAAGACAACAGTTTTACAACAAAACAACTTCATTTTTAGTAAAAACAAACTAAGATTAATGATTGATCCTAACTTTGCTTTAATAATAAGTGATCAAATTTTAAAACCAGTTAACTATAGTAAAAATTTGGGACTTACGATTGACAATAATTTGAGATTTACTAATCGTGTAAATAATTTGGTTCAAAAGTGATATAGTAAATTGAAAATATTATATATTCATAAGGAATTTTTAAATGAGAATATAAAATTGCATCTATGCGATGCACTAATTTTGTCACATTTAGCTTACTGTAATATTGCGGCCAGCGTCAACTTTTAATGACATATACTCTACAAAATATACAAGTTGTATAAGGTATTCCTTTAATTTACGAAAATTTGATCATTTAGCTTCCGTTTTACCGTCAAATTTAGATGATATATTTATTTACCACATTTCGTATCTTGTTTATAAAATAAGTAATATTTTTCTACCCAGGTATATATTTAATTAGTTGATTAGCTTACGATATTCATGATATACCTACTCGACATCGTGGTTTGTATTCTGTACTTAAACATAGCACAGCTTTGTTTTAGCGATATTTTACTTACAATGCTTGTAAAATTTATAATAATACTTCAAACAATATTAAGACTGCTTCTAGTATGATTATATTCCGTAAACGGGTCAAGGCCTGGATCTCTTCGAATCGTTAATATCCTAATAACTTTGTTCGGTACGAATTGTTAGTTTTTAATTGTACATATGTCAAAAATATATTTAAAGTCAGTTTACCATTTGTAATTTACTTTGTTCATTGTATGATTTACTGCTATGGAAGATAATGGCAATATATTATTATTTTGTAAAAATTTGGAAAATGAAGTCATTTTTTAAATAAATTCGACAAGTTTCTAAAAATTTCACATAATTTTTTCCCTGGAATGCTATTTTATTAATATACCTGCCAGGAAGGTACACATACGTATTTGTTTTTGGATTTTTGCCCACTGGTTGCTAGTTGCCACACTCTAATAAAAAGTATGAAATATGGCACAAACGAAAAGTGGATGATAAAAATGTTGAAACATTAACATAACTAGATAATTCACATTTGTGATGGTGTTGAAAATGTAATCCTAAGAAACGTGATATAATTAAATCCGACGCGACGCAGACTTTTATAATAACTTTTTTATGTTGTTTCCTGGAAGAAGTGAGGCGAAAACCGTTATAATGATTCATCCGCCAATATACTCAAAATTCTACGTATTCTTCAGTATAATTTATGTCCAACAATAGATGATATAAAATTATGTTTATTTTATTTTTTATAATGTTTACGTTATTTTGGTGCTCCATTTTTGGTATGTAAAACTTAAAAAATGAAAAATAAACAATTACTAATTAAAGTGCACATCCCTAGCTATATCTGAGATTCACTGACCTGCCCTTGTTGTTCTTGGTCTCTGCGAGGACAAACTCGCTATCGGTATCTCTGAACCCGCCCATATATTGATTCCTGCTTCTATCGTTAGTATTAGGACTGCTACGTCCCGTAGCCGCCTCTATAACTAGTTGCATTCCATGCTTCCAAACCTTTCGCCACTCTTCACTGTCGGCATCGCCCCGACTGAGCTCTCACTCGCGACAAAAATATGGGATCAAGCGATGGTCTGCCATCAGATATTGAGAATTAATACCCGCAAAATGTAGTCTCAAATACCTATTAGGGTGTGCCAAACTTCAACTAAATAGCTCTTACTACGTAGAAAATAGATCCAAAAATTTGATTTCTTTTTTCAAACTTTAACACCCTGTATCTGGAAAACAAAGCCGTTACGGACCCATGTTTATATGAACCTTTTGTCTCAAAATCAATCATAGATTAATCCCTTAAACTTTGTGCACATACTTAATTAACAGTCTGTATAGCTGGTAAATGTACCAAATAACCTGTATATAATAAACACTATTGGCAATGTGCCAACACTGCGCGATTTCTTAAACTGCCTAATCCAAATGCGTACACTGACTGGACATAGTTTTCGACGATATTTAACTTCCCTTTATGCCGATTGTGGGACACATCCTGTGAGTATAAAAAGACGTGGTGGCTGGAAGTCTAACTCCGTCGGTGGAAGTTACATCGAAACTTCTATTGAAAACAAGAAATGAACGGCTAAGAAATTCTAGGCGAAAGCGAGAATATTCCCGTAGCACAAAAATACTACTTCAATATCCAATGTTATTTTATCAACATCCAAAAATTATTGTGGTCATACTAGAAATATTTACACCTATTCAGCAAATGGTTAAACATATAAGCATATTATTAATTTATTCGATGGTAAGTATTTGATTGTCAATGTATTTCATAAATGAACTATGATATGATCTTACATATTTTGTTTATTTATTAAATGTCTTTATGATAGTCGTAACAGTATCAAAGCATAGGAATTATATGATAGTTGTTTATAAAAAAAGTTCCACAGTAAAATATCAGAGGAAGTGCTAGTGCCTTCTAGCTCCTACAAAAAAAAGTAATTACAGCAGCATGTTCGGCACCATCAAACGTACCTGCGTAAAATTTTGATAAAATGTGTTACTTGACATCCAAAATTTGATTTTTAATATATTTTACGGTCTGTATGTCCAAAATGAGAGTCTCTAGACACACGTTTATTATGTAAGTCTCACTTATTTTTCAATGTTATATCAGCTCTAGCATTATTGTCATGTCTCTTTGTAACACCCCGTATAAAGAACAGTACTTGACACACAATAGTTTCTAATGAAGAACTATTCGTAACAACGTGTTTATATTTCCTACAGACAGAAACTTGCATATTTGCTTACTGCTGTTTTATATTCGACAAATCTGAGATTAATTTTCGCTGCAGAAAAACAGCTGGGACAGTTAAGGAAAATTAGTTTACTTCACCCTCGTAACACCACGGTTTCCCTTGTCTGCTTGCGGGTTCTGACCCTTAATGAAATTTGGCAGGTGGCAGCTGTTCAAAACGACTGCAGTAAATGTAGACCCAGACCAATACACGCGTCTAAAGACGTCGAGTGGCCACAAGGATTTAATGAGAATACAGTCCTAACGGAAAGGCAAACGGAAAAATTACAATATCAGAAACGCCAAGGTATAAAAATCATTCAAGTTATTCAAATAGCGGAGCATACATACAGCTGTATTATACATATATTTCATGGGTAAAAACTAACCAACAAGTTAAAATGATAATTTTAACACTACCATTAACAATAATAACTCTGTGTTAACAGCTCGGTTAAAATTATTTTGTTTTGCCCTTGCGTTAATTTTGCAGTAGTAAGCAATAAGTAAAAGACAACTAGTGGCCGATATTGATTGTCGTCACTTATGTGTTTTGATCTTATATAACATCGATATGCAAGATTTGCTTGTTATTTAGTGGGTTTAATTATAACGGATTGTTTTCACCCCTCAGATTTTTATGAAATGAAAAAAATAAATGAAAACATATGATACCAACTGACAAGTAGTACGGTTTACTAAAATCTGTTTCGATGTGTCGGCATCATCTAACAAAATATAGCTTTTTGAAATGCTATTATAAGATCTACACATTGGGGCCATCAATTATGTCATTTTAACCGCGCCAAATTTAGACTCGCTAAATTTTAATATTTTTGATAATAATAAATCCCTTTAAATTTTTTACTGAGGCAGAAGTTGTAACTAATGACCTTCTTGTTAAAACCAAATGCTTTACAGAATATAGCTTATAGTGTTTTAAGATTACATGATTACATAGAAAAATTAAAAGTTGATTAAGACGTGAATTTTCATATTCGTTTTATAGGATTAAATTGTCTCTGAAATTTTGTGTAAAACTTAACTTGTCCTGTTAAAAATCGTATGCAAAAATTAATAATACTATAAATTGTAAATAACAGGAAATTTGTTGGCATGAACATGAATAAATAAAAACAAAATATTTTTTTTTCCACGGTCGGGAGTAGAAATCAGTTTCTATGACATCAAAATTAAAACAGAAGTAGTCGATTATTCCCAAGGGAGTATAATGCTCCCAAGGGAGTTTACATTATGGAGAACGTTTTTCATGCAAAAAAAAAGATAAAATTGAAATTACTTATTGACATTTAAATTGTTACATTTGTACAACTTTCAAAATTAATATTAGAAGGAATATTACTTTCACTTACATTTACAGTTTTTGTGATTGCACTAGTAGTGGTACCTACTAAAACCTGATTAGCAATTTTGGTCTTATTTTCAATGGAGTTCTCGACATAACCCTTAGCGACTGTCGTTGATTTCCAACCAGCATGACGCTTTATTGTCGTAATATCCACACCAGCATCTACCAGTAATGTCGCTGAAGATCTTGGTAAGCAGTGACCAGTATAACATGCAGCATCAGGTAATTTTAAATACGAAGCTACTACACTCGGAATTTTTCCCATGGTATTCTTGCCAACTGGATGCGAACTACATTTTCCTGCTTTATAGTACAAAAAAAGGCGCTTATGCTTGACGTGGGGAGGACGACGGGACAGGTATTTTCGAAACAATTCAAGCATATTTCCCACATCAGTAACCAGAAAGGTTCGTGGAATCTTTGTCTTAGTGTTTGGAATTTTTACAATCAAGGAAGAGCCTACATCCACAATATCATCTACAGTTAAATTGACTAGTTCATCAGTTCAGCAAGCTCCGGCAATCCCCAGAATTAATCCAGTCTATAAAAAATCAAAATACTTAATAATTGAAATACCTAACAACAAAAGTAATCTTACCTTAGTCATCTGCACTTGATAGAAAACGGTCGATTTCACCCTTTGTCCATATTTTCGATTTTTTTGCTTGATATCCGTCACCGGTTCTTTTCAAAAATGCGATCAGCTTGGGGAATTTGCTTATATCTATGTTGTCGTAAATTATCAAGCATGACTTAACCATAGAATATTGCGCCCATAATGTGGAAGACTTGTAATTCTTTGCATTTTCACTGAAGTATGCCAACAAAACATTCTCGCTGTATACTAATATATATATATATATATATATATACATTTTTCTCGGCGCACCACTTTTTGGGCCGATTGTAGGCTATATCGTATAAAGATCTTGACTTCGTAGGCAGCAAATTGCTTATTGCAATATTTGGAGCCTCCACAATCTCTTTCGACTCACCATTATTCATTGTGCACTAAACAAACTTTAAACTAAACCAAACTAGCATCTTAATTTGACAATTATTTTTGTTTGTTTATTTTGTAGTTATGACAATAACTCAACAACTACTAAATAAATGCTCAAATCCGAATACAATAATTCTGTTGCTATTTACTTCATAATGACAAAATATGTGTTTTTAAGTTAATGAGACCGTGGAAAAAATAGTATATACCATTCGGGAGAGATGCTATTTTGTCCTCGGTGCATTGTAGCCGTCGGGCTACAAATTGCACCTCTGCCAAAATAACGCATTTCTCTCCCTTATAGTATAATGTACTATTATTAGCTTTTTCAGCTGCTTTTCATATCAATTATAATTAAATGAACACATTATGAAACTCGTGTTTTATGAAATATTCTTGAACTTGTAATATTATGAAAAAATAACAAGAAACTTTACTGTGCACATATATTCTTATAATGCTATGCTATGTCTGCCACCTTCGGATATTTATCTAAATGAAGTGGCTGCGACAACTATGCTTCGCCTCAAGAATATTGGTATTATACCTGATGTAGGATGTGGAGAAGTTAGGAGTCGCCTGTGGAATGGGGTCGTCAGAAAGATGCCCCTTTTGCAGGCAGACACTGACAGTATTTCTCCCAAGTTTGTGTTTGACAGACCTTATACGGTACTTATCAGGAATGAGGAGGCCGCCAGTGAAAGTGTAAACAACATCTTCACAGACGGATCATAAATGAAAGAAGATGCGGGATGTGGGATTTATTCCAGACCCTTAATATTCGATATCAGTGGACAATGGCATGCTACCGTGGTGCAAACGGAATTAGCATGTATAACCATAGCCGCCAAAGAAATTGCCCGTAGATATACAACGGGCAAAACGATTAAAGTCTACACATATAGCAGACAATCACTACTGATCTTACGAATTCATAAGATAACAACTAGATCAGCATGGAAATGCCATTAGGCACTGGTAGTGGTCTCATTCAAGAACAACGTATCTGTATGCTGGGTAAAGGGACACGATCGATGCGATGGCAATTAAGTAGCTGACAAGTTGGCTAGGAGTGCATCGGATCTCAATATCTTTGGACCTGGTCCCTCCAGTATACTTCCGTTGTTAGCATCTGTTGAAATTATTATTAAGAAGACACCCACAAAGTTTTTAAGAAACGTTGGGATGTGAATTGCTAAGGAGTTTCTAGAGTATCCCTGCAAGGATACAGCCAAAAAGTACCTGGCTATGTCTAGGATAAATCTTCGCCCAGTGACAGGTATTCAAACTGGACACTGTTGGCTAAGGAAGCATTTCTATTACATGAGGAAGTGCGAAACACCTATTTGTAGAGGTTATGAACAGGAAGATGAGACAATACTTTATGTTCTCTGTGAGTGCACTGCCATCTCGTCAATAAGAGAATCCGTGTTGGGAGAACGATGTTCTTCTATGGCCTACATTAGAGTGATCCCCCTAAGCAACGTCTCCTCCTTATTAGGTTGGTTGCCGGCTCAGATGGATTGATCTCCTAATGAGAGGAGGTACAAGGGGCCCAATGGGGCCTAAGCGTTGTAGCCTTTCTGCTATCCTCAATTTCAGAAATTCCAGACTATTTATAAAAAAATAGTGGGATAAAATAACAAACCAAATTTTTCAGTTACTTCCGGATATTTCTGAGATTTGAGATATCTGCTGCCGTTGCTAAAAACTGAAAATAGCGATTTTAGAAAATGCCTAGCGTCATTATTTCTCAACAGATTATTAGAAATCGATTTTCGTTGAAAGAAAATTTCTTTGGCCACTAGTTTTGGTTATGCAACATCAATTGTTTTGTTATTCTGGGCGCCATGTTGGATATTGACAGTAACAGATGAAGAATAAAATTACAAACACGTCAATATGTAATACTACTATTTTATTGGAAGAATAACCCACACAATTTTAAAAATGCAATGGAGTGCAAGCCGGAGGGCATTTTCTATAATTGTTATTTTCAATTTTTTCACAATATTTCAACAACCACAGCTGATATCTTGGATCTGTTTAGTTTATCTTAATGTCCAGGAAGAGGCAACTTTTTCCTAATTTGAGCCACCTTGTACGTATAATTTACGGTTTCCGAGATGCCAATGATAAAACACGAAAAACGGATCATCCTGTATAATCCTTTTTTTTTGTAACCTATTTTGTAGATATTTGAAATAAAATAATGTTTAAGTTACAATAGGATTCTATATATGCAACATTTTCGTCTAATTCAATTTTGTACTGTTTTCAGGCTTTGTCTGCTTCGTAGTAATGGACGTAATAAATAAATCTGAGACGGAAATTGTCCCAAACTTGGTAAAATTCATAAAAGTTTTTGAAATATGTGACGATAGATATGTATGTATCATATAGTAACTGAAATAGTTACATTGTTTCAGTAAAATCGAAATCATTTATATTTATACTGACGCCATACGCAAGCTAATAATAACAGTTATCTGAAATAGAGTTGAAAAATAATCTATCCAAATAGTAGGTAGATAAAAATATACAGGGTGTTAGAGGTTTGACAGCCATAATTTTAACATACTATAGTATACGTCAAAAGAAACAAAAAAGTCCTATGTAACATGGGTCTTAATTCTAGTCGTCTTCGAGAAAAAAACGATCGAAAGATCAGGTTTGATGGGCAAAAGTTTAGTTGATTTAGTAATCGCTCCGTAATTCTCTATATAGAATATCAAACACAAGAAATAAATTATTCTAATTGAAAGTAAATAACAGTTATAGTCGACGTCCAAAATTGTAGAGAGTGACTCATGTTATAAATCTGCTCACATTTTATGGCAGTCAACACAAAGAAATATATATGCAGCCCGTATATGTTTTGTACAAAATCGTGTGCCACATATCTCTGAGAGCATACCCGATTACACAGCTTCTGCTGCAGTAAGTACGCAGGCGCTGTAGCTTTTGATTGGCTGCGACGAATTGTCGGACCCAACTGTTTCATTTCCAGAGCTATCATGGGTGGTTATATCGTTCGGGCGGGCAAAATTTCGCGCAGAAGGAAGATTGTATTTTTAAAATGAGTTTTCGACAAAAAAAATCGATTGCTATCTATATCTTACAAGATGAAACTTAGTGATATGGCGAAGAAACTATTTAAAATAAATATAAAAAAATAAGAATCTGGATCCAAGAATATATTAAATCTTGACGAAACATAGACGTATGAAGGTCATACGGAAAGCGGTACGATATTATATAATAAGTGTTAATATGTGACCGTTATAGTGGCAATGCTAGTAACCAATAGTAAATAGTGTGCATGTATTCTAAAGCCTTATGCTGTAACAAATTTTGTCAACTACCTATAACATTTTCTATCATTTTCATCATGAAACTGCCATAGATTATCAGAAGCTCAAAACAAATTTATTAACACCACATGATAATGAAAAGGGCAATAATATTTGTAGTGTTTGACAGTTCAGCAAATTGCAATTGTCAAAAGTTGAGATTTTCCCACCATAAATAATTAAAACAAAAGTTTCAAAATTCGTGCAAAAATCCGTGAATTCTGCGTTCATGAGGGCAAGGCTTAAATGTGATATCCGCGGAGTGAGCATCAGGTAGGTGGTAGGTGGTGGTGGTCAATCACCGTCCAAAAGGGCTGTATTCTAATTTGTAGAGAGGATGGCACAGGTGGCACAGTTAAAGTAAATTGTTAATGTCCTAGGTTCAGCCAACGTCAACTTATTTTTGATAATTTTGTGTGTTTTAACACTTCTCAGTGGCACGCTTAGGTAATCATGCCACCCGTATCTTCCGTATTCATCTCTGTGAATTAGTCACTCTCTATTAATTTTGGCCTTGGGTACTTGATAATACAAGATAAAAACTTTTTATACACCTCTTGACTATTTTTTATGGGGATACTTGAAGTCAAAAGTGTACATAAATAAACCACGTAATTTAGAAGAACTTCAAAATCGCATTCGGGACGAAATACGCAGAGTTACCTCAGAAATCATTCATAATGTGCAAGAAGAATTTCTTCACAGACTTGCGCATTGTCAAGAAGTTGGTGGATGGCAATTCGAACATTTAATTTAAGTATAAAATTTAATCAATTGTATTTTATTTTACATACCTCAGAATTGTTACTTTTTTTATGGATAAAATTTACGTTTTCTAACATTCAATCGTCATTTACTCGAAAACTTTCCTATGTAAGAGGGCAAAATTTTAGTACTGTCTGATAGAGAATTAAACGATCTTTCAGAATCAAGGAAAAAAATATGGTGTTGCCATTTAAAAAAAATCGATGACGTCATTACTCGAAAACAAATGACATTTGAAAATCGCGTTTTACGCTAAAATATGTATTTTTTAAATTAAAAATCAACCTGTTCGAGGATTTTTCCCAAAAAATAATTGTTTTGTTTTTATTGAATTTATTCCATACTTTTGGCGCATACTGTATTGTTTCCAATTATTACAGTACTTTGAACAAAAAGCAAAAATTTGGTTTGCTATGAATATGTCACAGCATACATAATTGTTATAGTCCTTACCATTTAATACTAACAGTATAACATAAGGCTAGGTATAAATATGTAGGCATATTAAAGTTTTTTCAGTGCCTAAAAATAAACATTTTCAGATATATAAATCTCCTCTAATCTTTGCATCTTTCTTTGGTTGCTTCTTTTTCTAATTTGGCAACATAAAGTGAAATGAATTGGTCCTAATCGAGTTGGTTCGTTTGCATATGTTTTCCTTTCCTTTGTGTTTTTAATGCCCTCTTTATTAAGTTCCCTGCGCTCGAAAAGACACTGAAATAACGTAATTTGGTATGCCAATAATTTCAGTTGAGCAGCTTTTGAGTAAATTGCGTTATGATGTAGCGATACTAACTTTTTTTTGTTTCTTTTTGATTGAATAAATTCAATGCCTCGTAAAATCTATAAACTCACTCTCACTCAATAAGAAATTGTATCAAAATATTTGTCTAATCGACCTACTTAGATGACAAACGGTTGATGAATATAAATTTGGCACTCATGTGCTGTGACCTCGAAAAAAAGATGATTCACTAAAAATTTCGTCTTTCACAATGTGTCGTAAAATTTCAGTTAGGGAAAACTGTTACATTCTTAGCAGGTATTATAGCGTTGGCGTAATTCTGAAATCTTCCTTCATATATTTTGGTAGTTAAATCTGGTTTAAAACGAACAAACCCACACCTGATTTGAATAAATTTATTTTTATAAGTGACTACATAATTAAAGTAAATATTTTTTTTTGTCTTGTTGGTTGTATGACAAAATATTGTTAATATTACTGTTAGGTGTGTATGTTGAAGGTAGCTACTATTTGTATATGTAACATTTCTTGATTTTCTTTTCGTAATATGTGCTACTAAATCATTGACAGCATATTGAAATAGATCAATTTTATGTATTTATTTTTACATCTTATGCCACACTCTCGGCGAGACAGTCCGAGACCGGGCGAGCACGAGAGTGTGGATGCGGCATTAAACAGATTAAATAGTTATGCGTAACTTATTTTTTCTCAAGAATCTAGAAAACTATTTCGTGTAATTATTTGTTCATTTCGAAAGAATAATAATATCTCTACCCCTCATTCTAATCACGAGGATTAGCCCAGAAGTCAAATACTTGTGCAGGAGAGGGAGGGCAAATTATTATAAAGCATTTGCGCCCAGGAACGACTTACGTTGGTAGGCCCTAACCATCATTCAGTACAGAAAAACCTCATTAATTAGGGGGTAGTCAAATGTCGACCGGTATCAATCTCTCACATTGACTCAAGCCAACGTTCTTCCACCCTACTATACCCGCAGAGAGGGTGTAATCCTCTCCACGAATATAGCTGATATACGGTCTATCGGCTGCAGGGCTCAAACCCACACCGGTCTAGTCACATCGTCTCAAGTACTAACGCCTTAAACCGCGCGACCACTGACCGTACCAATATATCAGCTATTATTAGATAGTACTAGCTTGTAATTTGAAATTGAGTCCAGCCCTTTAAATTAGTGACTGAACTTACAAGGGTATTTGTAGTCAAATCGTTTCATCATATGCAAGATTAACTATGATTAATTACAAATATTTTAAGAGGGGATAGAGAAAATTAAGAATTAACGGAATCACCCTTCAAAAAAATTCCACACATCTTTACAAAGCGGAAAGTTTTTTTTCGATATTATATTAAATCCTTATTTATCACCGACTATGTGCCATGTCATAATTTGATTCCTATATTTACGTTGTAGTTTTGTGTACTCCTTAAATTTTTGGTGGCTTTTTTAATTTTAAACGTTTTATAGTTATTAAATAAAGAAATTTGTGCCGGGTGCAGATATTTTCCCACAATATAGTTCGTTTGTTTGTTTTTCTAGGTTATCAGACAAGACTGCCGCGAGTGCATTAAAATTATCTATTAATACCTACCTATTCCTTTCGTTCGATTTTCTTTTAATAAATAAGCATTTTTCCTAACTATCTACGGGAAGTGTGTTTTATCGGTAGTGAGTGGTTGTAATGACTGAAAATGTAGTTTTGCAGCAGCTAACTGGATTAATTCTTACCTATCTAGGTATTATTACTAATAAGAATGTTAATTTTTGCCGTTTCTGCATTTAGAAACAATGCAAAAAACGACCGTATAGTATTTGACATTGTTGACAGATGTAAACTTTATCTATGGATCTAAGCCATCTCAGTCGATGCTTATTATAGGTGCCGACTTTCCGATGGAAAAGAGAGCTTTGCTCCATTTTTTAAATATCGGGTTAAAATTCTGGAATAATTATTTTATTGTCTTTTAGGACTTCCTGAGCACGTGGTTAAAATTTTTATCAAACCCTGTATAATGTAAAAGAGAAATAAGTTGCCGTATATTTGAAAAATGGGCCTTCAACAGTTCGACGTCTAGGACCTCATAAATACAGGGAACCAGTCTTACACTAATAAGTTGGCAATTCTGACTTAAAAAGTTCTCTACAAGACAAGAGAATATAAAATGAATTTCCTTCCAAGAACTGAATTTTAATCTCCAAACTCTATATTTATTTTAAATTAAAAAATATATATAATTTTTATAATAATATGTTTTTTTTATTTTGATGACAGTGTAATCTGCAAATGGTTAGTTTTAGATAAAACTAACTCATTTTCATTCAGGTATAATAAAAGCGATATTAAAACTTAATATTAATTTTGACTTCAATCATGTTTTGATACAATAAAGGAAGAGGAGTGAATCCATATTTCCTTTCCTTTTCGCAACGTCCAATTTGATATTGCATTTGCTGGCATTTGTCAATATAGTTCTTGCACATACGTCCAATAAATAATTTATTAAAAGTAATATTTATTCTCTTTTTAAATCTAAACCAATACTTACGTAACCAATGATGCTGTCGCATACATAGACACTGAATAACAATCCTAAATAGAATTTGGTATCGTCTGGTTCGTCACGTTTACCTTTGACGTAACTTGAGGTGTAAACAAATGATTGCTGACTGAGTGGAATCGCAATCAGTTCCTATATTTAAATTTTATGTACCTTTACCAATACATCAATTAAAATCAATTTATTTTTTAATTATTTCACAAGCCATCAGTTTTGTTGAGTGAAGAGCATTAATAGTGTACTCGTATGTGTAGATTTGATGATATATAATGTTTTTACTTGTAGTGAGTTGGAATGTAAACAAATAATAATGAACCCATCTCTTGGCACGGTCTTAAGTTTAAGGTGAATTCTGCAAAAATTTAAATGCTTGTAGCTTTGCTGGACATGACTAATTACTATCACAAATCTGTCAACGGCAAAGGATGTACGAGTATCTTTCAAGTAAAACCATGACTTCCGAAAATTTTAACTCTATCAAGCATACTGGCAAATGATTTTCTTTTTGTTCGATTTGATTCGCATCAAAAAGTAATCGTTTTGCCTAATTTGTGCTAGTAAACTCAATGGAAAGAAAAAACAGTATCGAGAACGAGGTTATCGCATTGGACATTGTTTTGGAATAGGTTCATAATGCTACTTATACATCAGAATAATTGAGTTTGAGCATTGAGTAATAAATAGGCAAGAGGCGCAAGCTTTATGCAGATTTCTATATTAGTACCACGTGCCTGAAATATGTATCGCTATTGGCTAGGTAAAGTACACCTCCCCGCAAGTCCATAAACTGGATCGCCGATTTTAGCGTGCGTGTTTTTCACGAATTACTTAACTATTAGTAGTATTTGCAAAGAGCTGAAATAAAATCGATAAAGTTACATGTTATTGTAATATAATATTTGTTGCACAGCCAAGAATTTTTACAGTAAAGAAAATGTATCGGGTTTTTGTTTGAGCAAAAATTAATAGGTAATTTATTTAAAACGATACATTTTACTAATATCACCACTACAGAAAATAAGTAAATATTTGTTTTTTATGGCGATCAACGGTTTTTAAGTATGGCGTAAACATATATTTTTAATTTAACGTTTTTCACAAGGTAACTATGTAATTTGTCGTTATTTTTGTCAAAAAAAAAATACGATATAAATTCTCACAATGTCAACATTACTTACCTAACATTCCACTTTAAATTAAAATTAAATACTCATATGTAAGTACTTAGTTTAGAATTTAGTTGCTAGTTGCAACTAAAGTCGCTTAGTTGCTTTTTAGTAGATACAGTGATTTAAAATTTTTTGCCAATTTCGAGCCGTTAGATAATTAAAATGATAAGAATTATTTCCAAATTTAAAGTTTCTATCTTGTAAGGTCGAAAATAATAGAGAGTGACTAACTCACAACACGAAGATAGGTACGGAAGGTGAGGGTGGCATGATTACCTAAGCGACCACTTGAGAAGAGTTCAAAGCACAAAAAAATATCAAAAATAAGTTGACGTTGACTGAACCTAGCGCATTAACAATTTACTTTAAATGTTCCCCTGTGCCATCTTCTCTACAAATGAAAATGCCGTCCTTTTGGACGACGATTACCCACCACCAACCTACATCTACCTTATGCGCACTCCTGGGATATCACACTTAAGCTTTGTCCTCATGGACGCGAAATTCGCGGATTTTTGCACGAATTTTGCAACAGTAAAACACTACAAATATTATTGATACATTCATTATTATGTGGTGTTAATAAATTTGTTTTGAGCTTCTTACAATCTACTATGTCAGTTTCATGATGAAAATTAATGAAAATGATAGAAAATATTGACAAAATTTGTGTACTGACTGCAGTAGAAGCTGTGTAATCGGGTATGCCCTCAAAGATATACGGCACACGATTTTATAGGAAAGATATACGGGCTGCATGTATGTTTTCTTTGTGTCGATTGCTACAAATTGTGAACAGGTTTATAAAATGAGTCACTCTTTAGATTGTCGGCCGTCTAGTATAGTTGAATAGTTGTTTATAACGACAATAAAAATTAAAATAGTAACGCTTAAAATTGAGTAATAATATTACAGAAGTCAATACATTTTCCAGTTTAGTTCCAAGAGAGGAATTAAATATTTTTTTTTATTCACATTTACATATGTTAATATTGAACGTCTGAAACCGCTTGAAAGAAAATATATAAATTTATGGCGTACACGCGAGACATCCAAAAATACTTCTAGTACGTTACAGTCGCGTCTTATTTTTATAATCATTGGTCACAGAATATAAATATTATATCTAGTATGCAAAGTACGCTCCAAGAAAAACAAAGATATACTCGTATTGTGCTACAAAAAAAATTGCTCAACATAAAACTGTTCCCGCGTTCTCATACGAACATTCATAATGTTGATTTATAATCAGGTTTTATTATTCGATGACGGGTGGATTTTATTATTTCATTAACAAACGCAGTTGTATACTCAACTTAATTTAAGAATAATAATACTTTGTATCGTCCACTGTACATGATTTTACAGTTGCTTTAAATTTATCAAGAACCTTTCGATTGTTCTCCACGTTGTTTGGCGCGACTTTCTTCTTTCTTTGATTAATGCCTCGTAAAAGCTAGTAGGTCAGAGAAAATTATAAATTTGCCAGTTTACGCTGCGAGCTGTTGGATATTTTTATGCCCTGACACAGTTTCGTGATTTTTTTATTTTTAACGTTTAGCGTAACGGCGGAAAGTAACAATGTATAGGTATATGTATGGAAAATGCCGACAGAGTGATGTGGGTTTAAAAAACGTAAAGGTTTTTTTTTAATTTAATACAAAAGGCGTATGCCATCTAGGTAACCATGAAAAAAACAAAATAGAATAACGTTTTAACATCGTGTCTTCTGTGGTTTTGGAAAACACATCCCGTCTAAAACATATGTATCACTTGGAGACAAACAACGAGAGTTTAAATTTAAAATTTATATGTTATGGGATATATTACCGAGTCATCCAATAAATTTATTGTTAATGAACAGGGAATGGAAACAAAACAGTATATGTATAACCCTACTAGTCCAGGGCATTTAGATCAAAGAAATTTTTAGGCACAGCAGATATCGAGATGCGGTTTTCTGCATTGTGTTCAGGAAGGTCCCAGGAAAAAAGTCTATATCGTCTAGTTTAGCCATTTTTTGAAAAATGCCTTCTGCGCCGGAAAATGCATTTTCCAATTGCATCATTACCTGCACCCTTATAGGAACGACTGGAAACTCGGAAAAATCGCTTGGAAATCGTAACACAGGGGTTTTCGGGGCTGCCGGACTCGATTTTGGCATTATAATTACCCGGGGATGTACGGGGGTGGCTCTGTGGGGTTGTCTGGGGGTGAATTGGGGGAGAAATGGCAGCGTGCATGAAAATCGCTCCAAACTCGTTACTCGGGGGTATTCGGGGATACCGAATTCAATTCTGGCATTAGATTTCCCCGGGGGCGCTCGGGGGTCCCTCTGTGGGATTGTCTGAGGGTGATTGGGGGGGAAATAATACAACATTAATAAAAACTTCTATTTGTTATTTGAATAAAGTATTATTTTCATAATACCCCAGACAACCCCACAGAGGGACCCCCGGGCGCCCCCGGGGAAATGTAATGCTAGAATTGAATTTGGCATCTCCGAAAACCCCCAAATAACAAGTTTGGAGCGCTTCCCACGGACTATGCAATTTCTCCCTCAGAATGACCCCCCGGATACCCCCGCAGAGCCGCCTCCGGGTAATTCCAATACCAGAATTGAATTCGGCATCCCCGAAAACCCCCTAGTAACGTGTTTGGAGCGATCTTCATGCACGCTGCCATTTCCCCCCCAATTCACCTCCAGACAACCCCACAGAGCCACTGCCGTGCATCCCCGAGTAATTCTAATGCCAGAATCGGGTTCGGCAGCCCCGAAAACCCCCGAGTAATGATTTCCGAGCGATTTTTCCGAGTTTCCAGTCGTTCCTATAATGGTGCAAGTAATGATGCAATTGGAAAATGCATTTTCCGGCCCAGACACATTTTTCAAAAAATGGCTAAACCAGACGATATAGACTTTTTTCCTGGAACCTTCCTAAACACAATGCAAAAAACCGCATCTCTATATCTGCTGTTCCTAAAAATTTCCGCTATTTTTCCTAACTTCTCTGAACTATACTGGCGAATCGTAAACGAGCCTCTCACCTTCTGGAGAAAGTAAAAACCATCTAAAAAATATAATGCATTGCAATAAGAAGCAGTAGAGTTCACAAGTAATAGTACGTAAGTAAAGGAATAATGAAACAACTACACACCAGACACAAAATGATCGTACTTGTTCTTGAAGGCATTAAGAGGTCATCAGGCAAGGAATTCCAATGACGAAACGTTATGTTCGTTAAAAACTGTTGTTTAATCGTTGTTTTGTATTTTTCGTGCAGACATTTCATAGAATGCCCTCTCAGGCCTATATCTTCATTAAAAACAAATAAGCAAGATATGTTGACGGAAAAAATATTGTGGGTAGAACGATATAATTGAATGAGGTCACCTCTTATTCGTCTCTCGCAGAGGAAGGGAAGTTTCAACAGACGTCTTCATATGATAAATTTTGAGACGCTGGAATCATATTTGTGGCATTTTTTCAACTTTTTCCTATACCATAACGTCTTTAACTAGATATGGACAGCAAACCGATATACCATACTCTAGACGAGGCCGAATAAAAATGTTTTGTAAACACGAAGAAACAAAGCAGAGTTAGGATTTTGGAATATTTCCTTAGCAAGTACATTTGTGTGATAGCTCTTTTAACCACACATGAAGTTTGCTCCGACCAACTCAACTTGGAATTAATTATAATACCCAAATCACTGCTGTTATTAAGCCAGATGACAGACCATAAGAATAATGCGGATTGTTATGACCAATATCAAGAACTGTAGATTTATTTATATTCGTTGTGGTAAGGATCATAAAGTACACCAACTATTAATTGATCAGCTTGTAGAACAGCGTGATCCGAGATGGGATTTCCATAGAGCTTGCTATCGTCTGCATAGAACATGTGTTGGGCATTAATTATGTTATGAATGTCAGCAATGTAAATAAGGAAAATAATTGGTCCCAACACAGATATTTGGGGCATTCCTGAAAGAACGTCGTACCAGTTTAAGAAAGAGCTGTTTACTCTAACCCTGAATTTTCTGTTGGTCAAAAATGCACCTATTCATTCAAGTAGTCGACCACGAATTCCACAATACTCTAGCTTCAGAAGAAGTTGCAGTTTAGGTACTCGATCAAATGTTTTAGAAAAATCAAGGTATATAATGTCAATGGGTTGATGAACATCAAACAGCTGAGTCAAGGCATTTAATGATTGTAAGAGATTAGTGACAGTCGACCGTCCAGGAACAAAACCATGTTGAACTTGCGGAATGACATTGTTTTCAAGCAGGAAAGGGAGCAAGGCCTGCACAATTATTCTCTCCACAATTTTGGAGCATATGCACATTAAACTAATTGGTCGATAATTTGTGGGGTCTAACTTATCGCCAGTCTTGTAAATTGGAGTGACAGACGTATATAGCCACTGAGAGGACTATACAACACAAAAATTTAACATTTAAGAAATCAAAGGCACCAGTTAGTTTTAAAATTGTTGCATGAGTATTAGAGGCATTCGATATTAAAAAAACGGTTATAAAGTCAACCAATATATGTTTCTAATAAATAAATAATAAATTCAATAATAACTTTATACATAACTTGAGATAATTTATAAATATTACAAGTCTACAAATGAAAGGAAAAATATTTTATACTGATTTCCGAAAGAATTTGATGCTCTAAATCTGACCTCACAATGGCGCTATCTCGTCATGGTATTGATATATCTAACGTATAAGTACAAAAATGACGTTTTTGCAGTTTACTGCTGATTGTAGAAAATTATCTGGATCGACGTTCTCCATATTAGAATATTCAATTTTAAAATATGACTTTAGATCCATGGTCAACGATTTTCGGGACCCTTTGAACTACACATTTGTTGCTCAAAGTCAAATGCTTCAAGCCTCCTGTACTGTATTTCGGTGTAAAATAATCCTTTTTGAATATTTCAATAGGGAAACTGAAGGGAGAGGATTGTACTTTATGGCGCTTTTATTAGTTTTTGTCAATATCATTTTTTTCAGTGAACTATCAGTGAACTTTAAACATTCTCTGATACAACTAATTTTGTAATTTTAGGTTAGAATATCTCGAAATCCTGACGTTATGCCTCCACTGTGAGCAATTTTTTAGATACAGCGCACCGAATTCCTTCAGGAATCCATTTGCCGCTTTTATTATAAAAAAACCTTGTAGACCTCTGTATTCTATTGTTGTAACTGCATAACATATTTATAAACATTGCGTCGCAGTAGATTGCAATCTGTTATATTTGACAGGAGTACACATTGATTAATCCAACAGGAACACATTATAGATTTCGATATAGACTTACCCGAAATCATTTCTCTTTGAAGTTTCAGTTAATATTTGATTCGACAAATTAGCTTGACCCAGAAGCTGGACTGAGTTAATGTAATTCCTCGATTAATTGAGCTCGTAAGCTTTACCAGAAATTTGGTACCGCAACTGTTCGATTATTTAGAGGAAAGAGAAGTTTTGAAATGAGCTTCTTCGCAAAACGCGAAACTTGTTTTCTAGTTCATCAAGTTATGGCTGTTGTGCCAGACTCCACATTTCCTTCGTAAGAATAAAATATTGACGAGTTTTGAACTTTGCTAAAGTTGACTGGGTTACAGTTATGTACTTATAATATTTCTATCACCAACTAATAATTCAGTCAGGAACTTTCTTAAATAATTACATTTTTTCGAAGATGCAATAATAATAATTTATAATTAATGTATTGCCAAACAGACTTGCATAATCCAATTACAGGACAGATAAGTAAATACTATAGTACATAAGAAAAGTATATATCTACGTTGCAAATTAACAGTATTATTAAATGGAGTAGTATGGCAATAGATGAAGAAAAGAAGAAAAATAAAGCAATAAAGCAATAGAAACATGTAGAAATAACAACATAAACCTTCCATAATTAAATTTGCACGATGTACATCACATAACAATGAGATTGTATTTAAATAACTACATGTATAAAGGAAAATGTAATATAATGTGAGTTTTGGCCATTGACAGTCTAAATATTTGAACATTTTTATTTATTTATTTATTTATTTATTTATTTATTTATTTATTTATTTATTTATTTATTTATTTATTTATTTATTTATTTATTTATTTATTTATTTATTTATTTATTTATTTATTTATTTATTTATTTATTTATTTATTTATTTATTTATTTATTTATTTATTTATTTATTTATTTATTTATTTATTTATTTATTTATTTATTTATTTATTTATTTATTTATTTATTTATTTATTTATTTATTTATTTATTTATTTATTTATTTATTTATTTATTTATTTATTTATTTATTTATTTATTTATTTATTTATTTATTTATTTATTTATTTATTTATTTATTTATTTATTTATTTATTTATTTATTTATTTATTTATTTATTTATTTATTTATTTATTTATTTATTTATTTATTTATTTATTTATTTATTTATTTATTTATTTATTTATTTATTTATTTATTTATTTATTTATTTATTTATTTATTTATTTATTTATTTATTTATTTATTTATTTATTTATTTATTTATTTATTTATTTATTTATTTATTTATTTATTTATTTATTTATTTATTTATTTATTTATTTATTTATTTATTTATTTATTTATTTATTTATTTATTTATTTATTTATTTATTTATTTATTTATTTATTTATTTATTTATTTATTTATTTATTTATTTATTTATTTATTTATTTATTTATTTATTTATTTATTTATTTATTTATTTATTTATTTATTTATTTATTTATTTATTTATTTATTTATTTATTTATTTATTTATTTATTTATTTATTTATTTATTTATTTATTTATTTATTTATTTATTTATTTATTTATTTATTTATTTATTTATTTATTTATTTATTTATTTATTTATTTATTTATTTATTTATTTATTTATTTATTTATTTATTTATTTATTTATTTATTTATTTATTTATTTATTTATTTATTTATTTATTTATTTATTTATTTATTTATTTATTTATTTATTTATTTATTTATTTATTTATTTATTTATTTATTTATTTATTTATTTATTTATTTATTTATTTATTTATTTATTTATTTATTTATTTATTTATTTATTTATTTATTTATTTATTTATTTATTTATTTATTTATTTATTTATTTATTTATTTATTTATTTATTTATTTATTTATTTATTTATTTATTTATTTATTTATTTATTTATTTATTTATTTATTTATTTATTTATTTAATCACTTAGGCATTATCGCAAAATATTGCTATAAATTATTATTATTATTGTTATTATTATTATTAATTCGTTAAATTTGACATTTTATGAAAGCTCATTCTCTCTTCTCCCAAACGGTAGTACCTATCTTATCGCTATTTCTCTAATGGAGATTAAAAAACGCATTCTGCAGTACAGAATACTGAGGCTGATATTAAAAGCAGACTTGACCTTTGATCCTCTTGTGTTAAAAGTATCAATTTTTCATACTCTGTTTATTTGGTCGTTAACAGTGTATATAATCTGTACGATTAGAGTAAATTGTTTTAACAAGCCAATCCATAATAAATCAGTTATTTTAGGTGAGAAGAAACAGCTAGGTTTATTTTAATTTTAAACAAACGTGTTGGATTTTGTTTGAGATGAGATTGGGTTCAAGGGTAGACTAATGCAGTACTAATGCGAAAACATCGAGAATAATGCATTTATACAGGGTGAACCTTAAATAAGTACAAATATTTTAACTGCAGGTGTAGTTCGCCATATAGATGCGTCAAATGAGTAATTTTTTAAAATTTCAAATATTTCCGGAGATATTATTATTTTTTTAAATACCCTCATTTTGAGGTTCGCTAACCAAATAGACCTTTTACTAAAGGCGAGATTACTATATCGTCTGTAAGATAAATAATTTTTTACCGTAAATTCAATTTTTGCGGTTGATTCTAATTTAAAAATAATTGGTTTTAGCAATAAGTAAAGTAGAATTGGGTAGGTAGTACGCTACCACTGAAATGTACGATATGGAATGCGTTTAGTCCATTTGCGCTTCCAAATAAAGGTACCAACCCTAGGAGCAGACATACTTCATTGGTTATGTATGTGGGTGCAAGAGAGACAACCATCTGCACGTACGATATGAATTGTGTTCTTAATTTCCCATTATTTTGTTTGTAAACACGTCATTGGCGTACAGTGTGGTTTTTTCTTTTATGTTGTATCTCGTTAGTGTTATTCTTTTTGTATTTTTGTGGGTGTTATTGTTGGAACATGTCATGTTTTATAAGGGACTGTAAAATTAACCAGCATATAGCACGAAATAATTCTCCTTATCCAGAACTCAATTTCATTTCAATTCACAATCAGCTAAGCCCCTACTGCTCCGCCATTGCTAGAGGCGCAAAACAAAATATGGCGCTGATCATGAATAATCCATTCGCGCAGTTTTTAGCGCATTCCACTCATCATAATATAAAATTGCATTTCAGTGTACGCTACGCGATAATATTAACCCAAATTGTAACTTCTTAACTGACCTTACCATAATCGTTTAAAAAATGAATTTCGGCAAGTTCGATACTACCAATTAAAGTATATAGGAAGTTACTTTGTTCAATTATTCCAAAAATTACCCATAAACGTGCATAAAAGCTTACTTACTTTCTGAGAAACTAACTATTCACGTTTCTCCTCCTTCCTCTTAAATTATTTGATGAACAATAACAAAAATCTTAGCACCTAGAATAACTTAACACTTTACGGTTTATTTTCGCCACATAACCTCAAAAAACGTGTCAGTGCTAACCATTTCGTACTTCGTAATGGGTGAAACAAATTTTAAAAATAAGCGGAAAACTTGTACTAACAAAATAACCAGCTTGTTGTATGCGTTCTATATCAAAAGAAAGCAAAGTAAAATATTTAAAAGCAGTTCAATAGCATACAAAAAAGGAGCTGGTGTTGTAAGCACAGGTAACAGGTAAGTGTTACGGGCGTAGGCGCAATGTCCGGCACCAGCTCTATCTTCTGGGATTGCTAGTCACAGTCAGTGAGGTGGACTAATAGGTTATGTTGATACCGGTGCACTGATCCAGGACAAAGAAATAAACTGTGGCAAAGGCAAGATACAAGTGCAACCAAAACATATATTTGCGGAAAGGGATTTGATAGTTTTAATACACGTAAATTTAAGTTAATATGAGATACTTTTCCATCTTTTTTTAAGTAATGCGTTGCTTGACGGATTTGTTTTAAGAGTTGCAGCATTAACGTATTTAAATCGTTTTATTATTTTCACGGGCAGTGTTTTTTTAAGTGTTTTGTATTTAATTAATATTTTTGGTGAAATACAGACAGGGTGATTAAGTAAAATATGGCCCATTAACAGTTAAAAGGTTGACATGCTAAAATCATATTTGTAAAGTAGTGATAAGTTACTATGACTGTAACGATATAGTAAAAATGGATAATGACCAAATTCTGGATAACTGTGTCTGTGAGTAAATAATCTGGTTTATATTTTCGATTTATTGGTGAGATATAGAAATGGTAAAGGGGAAGAGGTATATTCCACGACATTAGTGCAACACTGTCAACGTTGTGGAATGCACATCCAGCATGACTTAAAAATAATAGTATTGGAGTCGAATCAGCGGTCCTCAACAAGTTTTCTATTCAGAAATCACGAAATTTATTTAACATTTGACTTTTTAATTCCTGATTGTTTTGTAAAAAAAAACTATTAATTATGTGTTCCACACAGTGAACTGTACTGCTGGTTAAAATATTTGTACATATTTACTCTGTAAACTGAGTTTTTGGAAATCAGTATAGCACTATTTGATTGACATTAGAATTCTAGATATGAAAGACGGAACCTGTAAACAGGTCAACAGTTCCTGCTTACTAAACCTTTTTGTAGGAAACTTGTGGGGGAGGGGATATTTGTTATTAAGCAGGCTGCATTAACAACTACTTACGTTGGTAGGTTTTTTGTTAATAAAGCTATTTGTTTATACTACTGTTTTCTGAAATATACGTTCTTGCAAAATAACTCACTCAGTGTTCATTTATTTTAAATTATCATTTTCGTTCGACTTCCTTTCTACTTTAACGGATTTCTTTGTAGATATAAGAATCCAAGCTGTAACTTCACAGAAGTGTACACTTAGATACGAGTCTCTACATTAGTCTTTTTCTACTTTAAAAGTAAAGTTCTGCTTTAAGAGTACCTACCTACCGGACAAAGAGCTAGTTCTTTATTGACGGACGATACTTGAAATGTTACAAACGAAAAGACGTAACAATTGTAAGAGAATAAATCTGGGTTTGTTAAGTTTATTCCACGTGTATTCTTGTAACAAAATATAGCTTTATTTAACACAGTTAGACCACTCCTTTTATGTGATCAGAGCCAACAATTTTTTTTGCCTGAAGGCGTAAATCAACTTGACAGGTGAGTTAGGAGGAGTATCAAAAAGTAGTTCATCATATTAGCTACGGCAGAGCATATACAAGGGTTATTTGTAATATTGCTAACGATGAAACACGTTATCAAGTTTTATTAAAACCAGATATATCTCTGCGCAGAGTAAGACATGTTGACGTGTGGCAAAACGCTGAAATATGTGCTGCGCAACGGTTTTTTTCTAAAACTGGTGCAAGCTGCATCAAAATCATTATTACTGGAGTTATTTTGAATCTATGTAGTTGTAAGATACCTAAAGAAGCCTCTTAAATACAAACAGTAATAAAAACCCTCGTACTGTCAACAAAAAACAGTCCGACACATACAATCCCGCAATACGAATCTTGACCTACCGTAGTGAATAACCTTGTTTTTAATGTCTACTTAATGACAAGCGCTGCAGAGCTGCAGAGCTGCAGAACCGCTAAATAATAACAGAAACAATCAATAATCAAATTAAATTTGCATGTTTATAAACACCCGATGTAATCAATAGGAAATTATATATATAATCACAATACTCTTTTGCCACATTGTGGTGTGGGTAGTAATTTTTCTTAACCATGCACAAATTTTCTCCATTCTTGTCTATTTCTTGTCAGTTTTTTTGCTTCTGTCCACGTCTTTCCTCTTTTCTGTATTATTTTTCCAATTACTTGATCCCATGTTGTTCTTTGTCGTCCTCTTCCCCTTTTATGTTGTGTCCTTGCTTGCCATATCTTCTTAACCGGTCTTCCGCTATTCATCCTTTGTAAGTGTCCCCACCAAGCTGCCTTTTCTCAATAAATTCTAATATGGACTGTATTTTTAAATCCTCTGTAACCTTAACATTTCTTATTTTGCCTTCCCTTGTTATACTATTTATTCTTCGTAAGTATTTCTATTGCTTGTATCTTGTTTTTTTTTTTGTCTTTTAGATAGAACCCATGATTCACAGCCGAATGTCAGAATTGGACGATATATTAGCTCTTTTCCAACACAGCACCTGACTAGTTTGAAACCTGTCCGAAGCAGTCAGTCAGTTTAATATTAGATACAACTCCGCTGCAGTAAGTCGGTGAACGATTTGGCTGTCCACTTGGGACAGGTTTCCAACCAGTCAGGTGCCGTGTTGGAAAAGAGCTATTGATTCAAAAACGTTTAGTTTTGTTTTCTGTGAAATTTTTTTTTCCTATGAACTTATTACGCATTGTATAATATAATTTTATTGCATTTTATTTTATTTCTGCCTCTTGTTTTCCATTTTTTTCTATCTCCACTCCTAAATACTGCTGTATATTTTCATTTCCTACTTTTATATTAACTATTTTCATTCCATTTTGTTCAAGTATCGAGTTCCATACATTCAAGTTGTGCTCCAAATCTTTCTTACTTCTTGACAAGATAACTACATCATCGCCAATGTTCCCTCTGAAATATCGACCCTTTGTAGGTTTCCATATCCGATGTTTAACTTTTTTACTTCTGATGCACATTTTTTTATTATTTCGTAGGAAATTATAAGAATTTTAAATGGATGCTGATTTGTTATTCGTTTGAAAGGTCTAGTAAACAATTTTCTGTCTTTATTAGGCCTTCCGAATACGTGGTTAAAATTAATGACATGATTGAATCACCCTGTATACGGTAAACTTAGAGCATCTCATAGTTTTCAGTGTATCTAACTAAAATAATTTATCTTGCTCAACCCTAGAATATAAATTAGGCTGTAAAGGGGCATTAAACTCCAAAACGTCTAGAGAGAGAGAATCTGATTTATTTATCCTTATAATTTTATGCGTCTGTAATCAGCTAGTCAGATATTTATTAAGAAACAATGTTGTTTACACTTTTTATTAACAAATAATTAAAGTTATAGAATTAATTATGCTTGAAACGATTTAAACCGTTTAGGAGCGTTCTCATAATTATTTCTCGTCCTTCCAGGTAAGCTCGCACAACATCGAAACCAGAAAGCAGCTAAATAACAGGTAATCAGCTTCAACCGCACTGTTACCCGTACCCTGTTTCAATTCGCTCCAAACAAAACAAAAAATAACCGTTTAAATTGCTTATTCTGTCTGGGTTTGATGAGCTTTAGCAAAGTACTTAGTGGTCAGTAACACGATGCTGGTTTGCTTGCTGCTTTATTTGGCTTTGTCGGTGCCCGAGTTGAGGAAACGGAATAGCATAAAACGTTGTTTGTACACGTGGGTCATTGTTAGGGTTAGCAACTAAAAATCCATGAATGAAGTAACCGAAGATTGGTGCTATATTCGATTTTATATGGGAAATAGTAGAATGATACAATGTAGCATATAAATTAAATTCCTTTTATGTAGTTTCGATTATAAAACAACAATTAATTTGTTTTAAATCCTGAATTTCATATTTTTAAATGCCGATGAAATAATTTAAAATTAATCGATAAAATATACAATATTTTTTGCATGCTTTAAATGTAGTTGTTAAATCGTCGGAATGCACCAGTTAAAGTTTACGGAATAAAATATATACAGGGTGTTAGAAGTTTGACTGTATACATTAAAATAAAAAGCCTTATATAGCATAGAATTTAAACCCAACCAAATCTCCAATTTCATGTATAAAATGTTTTCACTGTATTTGTGTTTAGTTTTATTATTACAATTTTTTTCGTTAATCAATAAAATTCGATCCACGATAGTATGGGTCTAATGTGAGGATACAAACGACTAATCACGTCATCAATAATATTTTTTCCAGAAATATACCCAAAATCTTTTCCTGTTAAAAGGCTCTCTTTTTTCTAATAAACTTTTACTAGAGACATCTTTCTTTATTACTTCCCATTTAAAAGATAAAAAATCATAGCGGTGGAAGGATCAAGTAGTCGTCGACAAAATGTTTTTCTCATTCAGAAAAAGTTGATATGTTGCTAATTTACTTCGAGTAACAAAAAAATTTTACAAGATTGGAGGAGACCTTGCGACAAAATGAGCATGCAATTTTTGTTCTGTTGATCAGAACCTTTTTCGGTACATTCTTTGGACGGACCAAAGTCCTCCTGAAGTCTTGACGCATAATTTCCGGATACCCTGTATAGCTTAAGAAGTCGGAGTGTCTCACTGGATCGTCAATAGGGCTCTACGACAACAATTATTATATTTATATCACCTACAGTGGAGTCAAGCATTGTCAGCCCGAGCTCCTCAGTTAAATTTTTGTAGGTACTTTACGTAAGCTACAAATTTTATATTTTATACCTACCACACTAAAAAAATTATGCCAAAAATATGTCAAGGAGTTTAGAAGTTAGGAGTTGTAAATTGATTTTTTTATCAGCTTTGGAAACCCTATTTTTCAGAAGCGACGCCTTTATAAAAATGATAGAAACGGTTCTATAAATGTTTCACTTTTTGGAATCAAGTATACTAAAGCTGTTATAAAACACTTTCCGATGTTTGTAACATCTTCCGTTCCTTTAAGTAAAGTATTAAAGAAGGAAGGGCGCGATATCTTTGAAGTTGTCCCTGCTCTTGAAAAAACGTTTCCGTATTTCGATATTGAAAACAAATTCGATTCAAAATATAATTTATTTCTAAGGAAGCCTTTCTATTTAATTATATCCATGTCTTTCTTTGAACTACTTTTTACAACATTAAAATAAAGCTACCATCCTTATTCAAAACTAGTAATGTAAGAGATTTCAAAGCTAGAACGGGACTTCTTCATAAATTATTCCCTCTACTTGCATTATCTTACATTTAAGAATGTAGTTAGTTTCAAAACTGTGGCAAATTCCACAGAGACACTTCCCTTAATACATTTAAACTTATAAACAGATGTAATCCACATTGTGCAGTCATTACAAGAATGAACGACTTGGTTTATTAGCTCTACTTTGCAAACTGCACTTACGTCTATTCCGGAGCTGCTCTGTAACATTTACAGCTCTCATTCGAATTGTCAAATAAATTAGAATATAGCGATTTTCTAAGCTACTTGGGAAGCGAAGCGAGAAATCCTCACTTTGTACAGATTTACGGTAAGGTAAAGGTGTCAAATAAATTTAAGTTTATGGTGTTCAGGCTAATGCAACCTTCCTCAAACTGTCCGATTATTGAATTGGGGCCTTCTTCTTCACGCTAATAAAATTCTATTTGGCAATGTCTACGTAACTATAGCGAATGAGTACCATTTAAAATTACAAAGTATATATTTGTAATTACTCAGGGAATACTAATATATCGTCACCCCAGAATTATAATATTCTATACGCCAAACTGCCACTTTTGGGAAATCGTGTCTAAATATTGTATGGCGATCATACATTGACATATGTTATAAAGAAATGTGGAATTAAGATCAGTGTGTCAAAATATGAAGTAATGTTACAATTTAGTTATTTTAGTCTACAAGAGAACTATATAAAATCATAAAAACGGGTTTTATGAATGGATATAGAACAAAATGCCTTATTTTCAGATTTGGTAAAGAAATATGGGGATATAGAACAAGATATTTTGATTTTTTTACTGTATGTATTTTAAAATAAATCAAATCTCCTACAATTCTTATCAGTGAAGTCATATGTATACTCACTGATACCAAACTTCTAGGTATGCTTTAGTCCACAGAGTTTCACACAATATTGTTAATACCTAAAAATATATAAAAAAAGATATTTTGATAAGTTTTTTATGCAACTCTAATAAAGCCCTGTGGAACTGTCTTTCCTCTTCTGGAATTTGAGAAAGCATCTCGACCAAATGCTTCTTTTTCTGATCGGGTATATTAACATTCGTCTTAGGTATTTGGGGGACGTTATCCGGAAGTGATACCTCCGTTTTAAGATTTATTCTTCTTGTATATTTTAGCTTAGCAGTCTTTATTTCTCCGTAATGTGTCCTTTTCATATATTAAATGTTTCGCTTTTGTGTAAGGTATTAAATTATGCGAATATCGGGCTGAAAATGATTGATAGTCAAAATAATCTCTAGAAGTCATCTGGATTATTCTAAATTTAAGATTCCACGATTTTGGCATTGACAGGAGGAGACGAATTAAAGTTAAAGGGGACCAAACTTCTAAATTGCGTATATACCTTTCTATGCAACTGTGAGCATTATCTATTTCTTGGACGCTGCCATAGCCTGGCTCCCCGAACTTTTGATCTCACTTTTATGTTCTATGCTTGCCGGAATTAAATAAATTTCAGTAAAGCAAAGGACATTATCGAATTTTTATTTTGTGGCACACAACTATCTGACCATGAAATCAGTGTATTAAGTTGAGGAATGTCCAACTATTTCCTTTAGTATTCTAATCAGGGCACTAGCAATGTGGATACCGGCTCGTCCACAGAGAAATTCGTGCAATACTGCGTTGTAAACAGTATTATTCACATTGAGGTGAGCTGTAAAATTATAACAGGACAGTTTCATTTTATAAAAATTCTTTGATACATTGCACTTTGGTAATGAAAATGTATTTTGCAAATCAAAAGTAATAACTCCTACTGTGTTATCATTGGAAAAGCGGCATCTCTCACTATTTCTTTCAGGATTACCCAAATTCTTACATGCTATATGATTATTAAAGTTTCGGATTTCTTCAGGTGTCGAATTATTATTCATACGTACTTACAACGATCGTCGATCGAGCTTTCCTATATTATGTCTATTCGGATATAGAACAAAATAGTTCTGGGTGATGGGAGTGACATTGAGAGGGGATATAGCACAGTATAACTTTCTTAGAGGTTATGGAACAATATAATTCTCATAGATTTTGAGGGACAAGATATTAATATTATGTTTGGGAAATAATGTGGATATAGTACATTAATTTACTAAAAATTTTCTTGTAGAGCTTTGTTAATACGTAATTTGTATGGATATAGTTCAAGCTAATTATCTAGTTTTCAGGGATTACATTATGTCATTTTGACCAAAAATGGATATAGATATAGATAATTCTGGGGTGACGATATAAATGGTATCTGAAGTTTTTTAACGTGTAATAAAAAATGAACGGACAAAAAATGTGAAGAATTTCCTACAGAAAGAAATAAAATTTTATAACAACTATTTTATATTAACAAATTCAACTGCTTTTGCCGCTATTGTTATTATTTATTAATAAAATCAATTTGTGGCTTTAATTTATAAAATTGTTTGACGTGATGTTACAACAACTGTTCAAAATTTTGTTCATCGACGTATAAACGCATAAATATCCACTTCGGCGCGATACACGTCTCTTTTTAAATCTTCTCTTACATAAACATGAGAAGTCAGTATGGGCAATATCGAGGATTTCAATCTGTCAGGGTCTCTGTTACATCAGGTGTCCCACATGGCTCTGTTCTGGGACCGTTATTGTTCCTCATTTTTATTAATGACTACTTCTGAGCTACAGTGCAAAACTCTCCTATGTCGATGATGTAAAGTTATTTCATTCAGGATTGTCATGTACTTCAGAATGATATACTGAAATACTTATATTTCGATGGTATGTTCAAAATAAGTTATTCCTTAATATACAAAAATGCAAAACGTTGTCAATTATTCTATATGTATAAAATTGATAACACAAGGTCAACTCGATGTAGCACCTTTAAAGGTTTAGGAATTATCCTTGATTCAAAACTGACTTTTATACCTCATGTAAATAATACGGCATCCAGTGCCTCAAGGAGCTTAGATTTTATTTTACCAAATGGAAAACAGTGGTACTGAAACAGTAATTCTCTAAGATCTAAACTCAAATGTACAACAGTAGTATGGAATTCCGGATATAAGACTCGCAGAACTACAAATTTTATGGTTCAAAACTGATGGTATTTACCCTGAACAGAGCTTTTCTCATAATGTTTTACTGTTCAGACTTAATTTTACCCATTTCAATTGCAGAAGAAATTATTATTCGGTTGCGTTTTTATATAAACTTATTCACAGTATTAATGATTGTCTTTCACTTAGCTACCCGTCTTAATCAATTTTTATTATTTGCCTACTGCGAAAACCGTTATTCTCAAATTTTCCCTCTTGTATGTAATGTCTGACAGTTAAGTTAAATTGATATTTTTAATTGTACTTTAAGTGATATAAAAGAACTATTGGTGACATTAGATAATTATTAATACTAATTATTTATAATTTGTTTGTTATTTAGTGTTTCTGTTTAGTTTTAGTTACTATATTACAGTTTGACTTGTCAAAGTTAGTGTCACCAGTGTTGACTACTGCTATCCTGTATAAAGCCTTGTTCTCATGGACGCATAATTAGCGAATATTCTCGCGAATTTAGCAGATTTTGGTTTAAGTTATTAATGGTGGGAAAGTGTCTACTTTTCGTGAATTTTGTAAAACAGGAATATTATCGTTACTTACATCATTATGTGGGATTAGTAAGTTCAACTTGAGCGCCTGACAATCTACGATGACAGTCAATGACAGTTTTATCATGAAAACGATAGAAAATATTGTAGTTGACAATATTGGTCAAAAGATAAGACTTTTGCCGCCGTTAAATAATTCGCTCGAATTTCGCATCCATGAGGGCAAGGCATTAGAGCCCTTTCTGTTTTTAGGTAGTCGTACTGTAAATAAATAAACAAATAAATAAAAGAAAATAATTATAATTAGAATGTGTTTAGTTACACAATATTGTTACACATTTCTTTAAGGCCGCCGGAAAAACATTCTGGATTTTGACCTTTATTATGTTTTTCTAAATAGGGAAGCAAAAAAAGATAAATGTAACATTATATAAAAATTTCTGTATATTTTTGCTGTCCAAAAAGAATCTGTGCTTTGGGAAACATGTAGACGTCGTTATGATATCTACGAGTATATATATTTTGTGTAAATGTCAATTGAATCGACAGAAAATCCATCTTCTGCTTCCATAAAAGGACGTGATACATTAGTCTTCATGTCTGGTAATGACATGTAGAGGTACAACCCCTTATTTTGAATGTTATCGATGATTAAATGTGTTAATTTATCATATCGGCCGCCCATATATCCCGGAAAAGTAAAAACGCATATATACCTAATAACTATAAAATAAACACTACTAAATATTGAAAAAATTTTCTGCAAGTATTTTATTTCTAAAACTGATGAAAAATTTATTTGGTTATGCGGATAATCAGTGGTATTATACATTCGACACACTTTTCAGTGCGTTTTACTAACATTGTATAGTTAGCCTATTGAGTTAATAATACTACGTCAGTATTAAAATTTAACCAGCAAAACCCTTGTTTTAACCTTGCAGCCCTAAAGAATTATAATGAAGTTTAACTACAGTTCATAATTAGTTGTCAGATCATGATTAAAAATAACAATTCGAACTTATTCGAAGTTAGATGATTTTACTTTCGTTTGTATTACATTGTGGCTGCTAGTCTTTTTTATATAGGATGAGACAAAAGTAGATGTAAAAAATTGAACTGAAGACATTTTTAAACTACAAAAAAGTATTACATAATTTCAGTAAATATCTCTCACTTAGAGTAAATCAATTTTTACGAAAATATGCACACAAGTATGTATTTTCAGTAACTGGATTAAACACCCAACAAATCAAAGCTGTTATCATTAAAAATCATTCGTAATCTAGTAAATAACTGTTTGAAAATTCATTTACGTCATCTTACATCCCTACACTTTTTAAATGGGTGATTTTACTGCACAATAAGTAGCTGACATCGTTTACATATATGGTGTTTGTAATGGAAATGGCCTGGAAGCCATTAGAAAATACCATCACAGATTTTCTAATATAAGAATTCCAAATCATCAAATATTCAACTTTCAAGTTTGAGTTTGGAATTGCAATGACTGAAAGGGCTGCAACCACAAACATAAGATGTTACAGATCGTGAAGAAACTATAATTGAATAATTGATGCAGTCTTTAATAATTCTACTATAAGTACGCGTCGAGTTTCTCGGTTAGGATTTTCATAAAGTTTTATTTCGAGAACTGTTCATTATCACTATATAGGTGTTCAAGCTCTTCATCCTGGAAGAAAAAATGATAATCCCTATTTTGTTTCATTTTTTTTTTGAACAGATGAAGTCATTTTTACTAGAGACGGCCTTATAAATTTCCAAATCATGCATCATTATTCGTTGAACAACTCAAATGTTAAGTGAAGTAGAAGATCTAGCACAGAATTTCTAACAATATTTGGAGTCAATGGTAATTATTTATTGAATTTGTAAGAACTTAAAAATGAACATGAACACAAGCAATTACAGGAACTTTCTCGAACACCATTTATATGGTTTCTAAAAGATATTCTATTGAATATTAGACAACAAATATCCTTCCGACAAGATGGTAGATTTGTGGCAGAGTGGCTGAAAAATATTTTTCGTGATAGATGGATTGATTGATAAATTTGTTTTGGCAAAAGCAATTTCCATTGAATTTACACATAACTATGGCTTATTCCGGTCCACTACATTTAACGTAAAAAATTGATTTACTGCATAAGGGAGCTATTGAGGTGAATTGAAATGAATACTTTTTTTTGGTAAACAAGGCTTCATCTAAAAAAATTATCAATTTTAGTGTTGCTCATTGGCGCAAAATATTTTGTTTAAAAAAGATTCACCATAGTGATGATTTCATTTTCCAAAAGTTCAATCTCTTTAAGGATGTCAGAACAAAAATTTATTTGAATAAAAACTTTGTTGTAGAATCTTCAGTTAAATTTTTTACACCTACTACTGACTTACCCCGCATTATTCTTGTATATAACAAATCACAAATTTTATGTTACTTTTTAACACATCCATTTTCTCAGATAAATAAATAATTCGATAATCGATTTTTATTTCAAAAACGTAGTTATCAATTCACAATTTTGATGATAACTAACTAATCACTGTCTATTATTACTAATCTTATAAAAGATCTAAGAATTATCAGGGACTGTTGTAACGCAAGAAGAAATTGGACGAACATTTCTGATTGTTTCAAACCAGTTTCAGACTACTGCAGGAACAGAGTGAGTAAAGTAAAAGGAAGAGTAACTCAAAGAAATAATTATAAGTTTTGATTAGCCAGACCTAGATTTAATAAGCAAAAATAGTTTATAACGTGGTGAAAAACCCTAAGTGATATAGTTATTTTAAAAGTAATTAATTATTTTTGAATCGCAAACATTCAAGTGCGTATTCTGTTTTGGTCATAATAACATTTACGATATTTCAGGGTTAAATGTTATACCTTAAATTTTTGTAATATGTATCCCCCTGTAACTATTAAGGTATAGTTTAACATATTATGTGTTATTTGAATTGTGAAAATGGACGGCTTATTTAATTTACGTTTAATTCGCGGTTTTATAAATGCACATCGAAAGTAAGTTAGTTGTAAAATTTAAATCAAAACATCCAACGAAGAAGGATACAAAATTTGAGTGATCCATTTGATTTGCCTGACGAAGAATTTAAAAAAATATATAAAAATAGATTTAGTAAAAGTTCAATACGGTAATTTATTGAGGAACACAGCTGCTTTCGGTAAGTTTTTTGAATACCATTATGCAGGTAACAGGCATGTGAATTTCCTGCTTAAATGATTGTTGACAATTCGATTATTGTTTTTTAATTTTACTATGATATAAATATGATGATAATTGATTTAATTATGATAAAACTGACGTTATCTAAACTAAACTGTTCTTGATACAGCTTATTCAATTTTTATGAGTTTTTTTGTTCGCTGAGTTTGTGGAAACATCATATATCTCTCTAACAAATGTTTGGTAACCGCATTGGTTACATCCCAAGCAACACCAAATGGTTTATTAAATGTTTCGATTTCGCTTATACGAGTAGTATATACAGGGTGTCCTAAAATAGAAGGCCATACCATTAACCACATATTCTTTGGACAAACATAATGCTACTTTCCTTATGCCATTTTTTATTTGGGCGCCCCTGTTTCAATGTACAGAGGTGGTTACATTTTAAAAAACTAGTTTTGTTAGTAATCCCATTGTTTTGTAAGATACACACTTGAAATTTTGCACGAACTTTTATCTTATTCCGGCATACTTATCTTGTAATTTTGGTGAAAAGAATCGAAGGGTGAATGGAGGTAGCTGAGGGATGCAGTACCCTTTATTTCCTCCAATTATTTCTAAGTACGCCTATGCTATTTCTTGAAATTTCTTCTGATCATTTTATGTCTTTTGTATTTTTTTTGTTTAAATGCTCCGTTTTGAAGAAAAACGGCAATTTGTAGTTCCCATAAATCTATCAAACTGAAATTTTGTGGACATACCTATTATTACAATACCTTGGCAACTTAGCAAATTGTAATACTTACTGAATGAATAATTGCTAATTAAAACAGAATGGATAATTTTAAATTTTATAAAATGAGGAATACTTATCAATTGAAAAAATAATATGGCATTAAAATCTGTAATACAGGTCTTTTATCAACCAAAAAATAATAGTCTTGTTTAGTAATAGTAATAATGAACGATCAACATAATAACTTTTTACCTAAATAACATTAAATAAAATAATTTATTAATTACTACTAATTTAGCAAATGTTCTACTTGCCCACCCTCTTCATTAACACATGTACGTGCCCTTTTAAGTAGCGAAAACCTTATATTTTGAAAGATATTCTCTTTCTATTTTAATTAGCAAATATTCATTCAGTAAGTATTACGATTTACTAAGTTGCCAAGGTATTGCAATAACAGGTATATCCATAAAATTTCAATTTCACTTGATAATGGTGCCGTTTTTCTCCAAAACGAGGCATTTAAACAAAAAATTACAAAAAAGGTAAAATGATCAGAAAAAATTCTATGTTTGATATTTTAAGAAAAAGCTGCATAGGCGTACTTATAAATAATTGGAGGGGATAAAGGGTACTGCATCCCTCAGTTACCGTCATTCGCCCTTAAATTTTTTTCACCAAAATTACACGATAAGGATGACGCAATAAGATAAAAGTACGTGCAAAATTTCAAGTGTGTATCTTAGAAAACAATGGGATTATTAACAAAAATAATTTCTTAAAATGTAACTTCAACACTCTGTATATTGAAACAGAGACGTCCAAATAAAAAATGGCATTAGAAAAGTCGCATTATTTTTGTCTAAAGTAACTGTGTGTCTGTATAACGCTTACCGCAACATATATTATTTAATGTTCGAATGTCCGCGCAAAAAACGTATATATTTCGTATATTATATATTAGAAATATACGATTATGGAAAACGTATATATTTGTTGTATCATATGTTAAATATATGCGTTTATATAAAAACGAATATAACCGTTTTTAGCATTTATTAGTATATATAGCGTGGTTTTGAATTTTTTGCTTAATTCAATAAGGCTACATATCTTTTTCAATTTGAGATATACGAAAGTGTAAAGAACACATTTTTAGATTTTTAGAAAATTCAATATACTTAACCATATTATTATGTTTTGAAAACCCATGAGAAAACTCGTGAGAAAATACTATGTAGTGTCTTTCCTCACGAGTTTATAAATATATTGAAATTTCAAAAAATTATTTTTAGTTTTGTATATCTTTCAAAATAGAAAAAATATGGAACTTTGTTGGATAAAGCAAAATTACGCTATAAAAAACACATAACACACTTGATTTAATGGCACTAGCACACGTCCTGGAAAAAAAGAATGCATGTGTAATATAGTAACTGATTTTTGACAGTCCTAAATTAAAATTATCACCAATATATGTCTGGTAACGACTTCATGTGAAAAATAATAATGTTTCACTAGAACTAATCTACTTATCAAAAAATAAAATTAGAAAAAAGTAATTTTACTTTTAGCTCTGCCGGAATACTTTTTGTCTCTGAGGAATTGCCAGAAATGGTCTTAATTTGTTAATAAATTACCATATTGCCTTTGCTAAATCTATATATTTTTTTAGTTTTTCAGGTAAATAAAATGAATTACTTAAATCTTTTATCCTTCTTCTTGGATTTAAATATTACAGCTTATCTTCGACGTACATTTATAAAACCATGAATTAAATTTAAATGTAATAAATCTATTTTCACAATTCAAATAACATATGTTAAACTATAGTGACACCTAATTCCTTGTCTTAAAGAAACTGTTAAAGTTCTACATAATGTGTAAGAAATAACATCACTTTTATTTCATAACAGTTACAGGGGGATACATACTGCAAGAATTTAACCTTGAAATAATATAAACGTTATTATGACCAAAATGAGATAGATACTTGGGCTGATTACCATCTTTAGATATAAACAGTAAAGACCAGTAAATATGTAAAACGTAAGTTTTAATTAACCTTACTTCGTAATTGTTCCAAACCTAACTTTGAAAGGGTAAAACAAACAAACAACGTTCTGTTCTGTAACAACTTGTAAACTTAATTGCCAAGAACCAAATGTTTGCTCAATGGTCCACGACGTTAAGAAACAGAGATGTAAATTTTTTTTGTGCTTTCAGAGTTAAATGAAGGATACCAGTTCCCTTTCAAAATACTTCAATCATGATCAAATTTGCTTGTTTATAAACAAGTCTCTCATGTACAAACGTGGTCGACACAACCGAGATGTATTTTATCGAATGCAAAAAATTCATATAGAATTATTTTTTTACCATTAAAATTTCAAATGTCCTCATTAAACGACCCCTGGGGAATCTTGTAAATTTTATTCCAACTCAATTCTTTAAAAAAAATCACCGCGGCAAACAGTATGAAGTGATAAATCGCGAGAAAAAAAATGTGAGTTTGCCTGGTGGCAGCAAAAAATGGTTTTTTATTAATTCTGTTTCATTTGCCCTTACATCTGTCATGACATGGATGTTTTTATGTTAAATATTTTCAACGACTGCAGAAAAAAGAAACTGTTATTTGATTTTGTTACGATGAAAATTCTGCAAATGAACGTCAATTTATAAAAAAAATGATTTATTATTTTTAGCCAGAGACAATGTATAAACAAATTTATATCTTTATCAAACTGTGTTATAAATGGAAATATATGCAAATAGTAGCCTCTACAACTCAACATATCCAATGCTGCTAAACGTTTTGCCGCTCTTCACTATCAACATCTTCAGTGGTGACACTACCAAAGCTTCACCGTCACTGAAGAACTTCTCAGAGAATCACTGCTGTCTGAGAAGCTAATATGACCGCAGTAGCCTTAGAACTAAGGCTAGGCGGAAGAACATGGACTGATCAATTTTTGACCCTGCAGAGGAGATAAAAAATTCTTATCAAATGCTAAGTATGAAGTAATTTTGTAATTGGCAGCCACCAGTACCTAGGTCACAGTGTAATAACCTGGTTCTAAATTTGTTTAGGAGTTTATTGTATCGATCAATAAAAAATATCAATCAATAATAGTTATCTATTTAACTAGGCAGTAAAGTACAAGTTTTAATACCGGTGTGCAGCCGAGTCTGTTAAAGCAGCCAAGGCCTTAACTCTACTGTACTGAAGTTAAACACATAATTAATAAATACACATAAATAATTCAACTACTTTGGAGGATTCAATAGATCATAAACCATCTACTAGTGAAAATGTTTCAACGTACATAGACAAAGTAAATGTTTCAAAACAAACAGGACAAAGGATATTCCTTACAAGCTGTTCTAGTTTCACTACAAATGTTTGCAACAAATAAAATTCGTTAAAGAACAAGTTTTATTTTTTAATTTAGCGGTAGTAAAAGTGACATTTGAGTGAAAACTACGCCCTTTTGTCGATCATCGATAAAACATATTACTGTAACAATTAGATGTAGCCATCCACTTTGCAAAATTAAAATAGCTCTCAAAAAAAACATAATATCATATTGGAGTGGATCTTTCTTTGAATTATTGCTCCATATATAATTTAACAGTTCTTTTTATGTCATGTTTACAATTTTGACGTATGATAAAGTGTATTGTGAATATAAAACAAACATATTACCAAGTGATATGTTATGTCACTATATACCTCTTTGTATTAAAAATAACACAAATAAATATAGAAGCAACGGTAACGTTTTTACGCTTTCCGTGGCATGAAACAACGATGATTGACAGTCGAAAAAAGAAAAAAATGTGTATGTAACACATACTTACTCATAAAATGCCACTTTAGGACTTTGTTGCGGAAATTACAATTTCTAAAAGCTTATTGTTTTTTTTCTCTATGACGCATCCAAATATTTGAATCGTCTCTTTTGTCTGAATATTTAATATCGGAGGATTTCTGTATTAGTTTTTATATTGACACTGACAGTATACATCACGCGGGCTTCCAATAAGAACGGTTATTGCTTTACGAAAGGGAGCAACAGATATTTAATTTTATCAGTTTAGGCAACCATACGTAACGAAAAAGTAGAACTCTTATGACTAATTGGATTTTTGACCAACTAAAAAAAGATAAAAATATTTCTTATTTTTGCTTGACCACAAATATTTTACACTGTGAAAGTACATTTAGAATTATTATCTTATTATGTTGGCAGTATCAACAGCGCCCAATGGTTGATTTTTGCATCTGCTAGAAAAACAGTTCTACACTGTAAAAATAATTTATTAATAAGTAATCAGACTTATTAGCAATCAATTGAGTGTATATTTGAATAATTATTATTAACATTTAATAAAGGTATTCGAATAATAACTATGAGTGTTATTATTATATACCATAACTATTTTCTACAGACAAATATACATGTTAGTAGCAAATAATATTTGTTATTATCAAAGAGTAACTCATAATGAAATTATTGTTATTACTATTAAAATTATGTATATTTTCTATTACAATTTCCTTGGTCAATATTAAAAAAAAAATATTTTTAATTAATAAAATTGTATTGCATTAATATTATTATACAAAAAATAATTTTAATTTTAGGTTATAACTTTGAATCATAAAATTCATAAAAAAAATCTTAATTCTGAGTACGCAGCAAAACGCAAATTGTCCACCCTGCACCGAAATACAGGCACGTAATCTTCTTAGGAATTTTAATCGAACACGCTGAAAATTTTCATGTTGAATTCGTATGGCATCCAAAGCTTCAGCAATACGTTGCCCCAGACGTATACCATTCTTTTTACGTCGCCTCATAAATAAAAATTCGCATTTAAATCCGGCGAATGAGGTGGCCATGGCATGAGCTCGTCATTTCCACGACCAATCCATTTTCCCGGGAATGATCGATTTAAAAAATCTCGCACTTGCCGAGCATAATGTGGAGGAGTATCGTCTAGCAGGTATGGATGATCATTTTCTAAAAATCTTAGATATTCAATACCTTCAAATATTCACTGAAAATGAATGAATGACGAGTTTTAAAAGTGGCACCATAATTTTCAATACACCACGTATGAAGATTGTGCAAATTGGTAACGTTATCCTGTGTAAAACAAGCCTTATCAAGAATTTTGCGGCAAAAACAAAAGCAGGCTGCATGAGCTTCTTATAGCATACCATGAAAATGGTACGGGTATAATCCATTTTCATTAAGCAACTTTTATGTTATGTTAAAAGAACGTTTAAATTTCTAAATAATACCTACACCTCCTTGGACGGCCACATTCACGATATCTTGGAATTAGGGTCCTGATTCCATTGCTCTTGCTTGAGTTTTCCTAAACAATCTTGCAGAAGGTTGCCTTCCATCAGGAGAACATTGCCGCTACTCTCTTTGAGCTCCAGACTATTTCCGTTGTATAAATACGAGTAAAATATAGGGTGCACGGAAATGATGAGCAATAAATTCAGGGGATAATTCTAGACCAAAAATAAATGCTACCTCGTTCTATAACATTTTTTCCAAAACTGATTATTAATGGAATTACAGGGTGTTAAAATTAAAATTTAATTTTCGACATTTGTAAATAACGGCAGAACTTTTTTGCATCTTAATGTATCCATCTGACTATCGAAACAATAAATTCTCCTACCTGTTTTATTTAAAAAAGGTTTACCTTGCTGAAGTCGGTAGGCGTAACCATTTTTGAAATAATCCTATTTGAAATGCTCAGTGCACCGAGTAAAAACTGTTTTGGTTTCAGGTAAAATGTTTTTTCTGCTGAAAATACAGCAATATGGTACTTGAAAATGTTGTTCAGAGTCGTAAATTATGGAGAAGTGCAAAATTTCAAGACGATCGGCGAGGTTTGGTGAAACCATTTTTCAACAAAGCAAAGCAAAGATTTTATCAAAGCAGGCCGATCTTTTTGAAATTTTGCATGTCTCCATAATTTACCATGCTGAACAACTTTTTCAAGTAACATTTTGCTGTATGTTCTGTAGAAAAGGCACTTTAACTGAAACGATAACAGTTTTCAATCGCTGCACTGAATATTTCAAATAAGATTATTTCGAAATCTGTTACTCCTAACGACTTTAATAAGGTATACCTTTTCCAGATATAACAGATAGGATAATCGATTGTTTCTATAGTCAGATGGGTACACTAAGCAGCAAAATAGTTCTGTCACTTAAAATAAACATGATGTGCCATAAGTAGCGCCCTCTACTAGTGACGTCAAAATTAGAAACATATTAGAATTTCTCGTCCGCAAAAACCTCCGATTTACAAATGTTTATCCCCTCATTTTCGGACACCCTGTATATATCGACATATTCACAGTTAGTAAGAGCATGATCGTACATGATTGTAAACAAATCGTATGAAATGCAAAGTCAAGCACAAAGATCATAACTAAGAAGTGACAATCATTAAAATGAAACTGTCACCATAACAGATGCCTACTGTGTGAAAATGTTTAAAAAATGTTACTGTTCTGAACATTATTATTTAAAAAATAATTATTTCTTCCTAACTGCGCAGAAATCGAAAAAATACGTCTAATTCAATAAAAAATAATATTAGCCTTATTTATAATATCCAAATGATAAGACCTGTTTGGAGGGCCTTATCTCAAACCATGTTTATAGGATTTTTTTAACATTTTCTGATCCTACTTTTATCGCCTTAACTTTTCCAAACATCCTGTATAATGATAGATGCCAAATTCTAATTTAAATAATGTAAGTTACTGTTATCACTCAAATTTCGAGGTTGGCACGTTAACGGTTTAGAAACTATAACTGAAATTCAATATTTAACTTTTTACTTGGAATACCTCTGGAAACCAGATAGGAAAAAATTATATACTGACAATAGACTTCGACTTCGACTGTATGCTCTATCATTTTGACCACTAATTCCTCAACACCCTGTATATTTTATCTTTAGTAACTGGCGTCTACTACCAGTTCTTCTGACATTTCCAGATGCCCCACACTATTGTGAATTTCTTTTGTTTATATATTTATTTGAAAAAAATCCCATGCATTCGATAATTAAATGGAGATCGCCTACAACTTTTAATCACCCGCTCAACGTTGACGCTTGCGATGGATGCAGCAGACGTTTAATTAATACACGCAGACATCCTCCGACAATTATTAATACACTCACGGCACGACGCTGCCTCCTACACCGGCACATCCTGCCGGAGATTTAACGCTGGGAATTACCCCTCTTGTGCAATACTTCGCTTTCAATTAACGCGCCGTTCGTTAAAGTAGGGCCTCATGTAGAATGGGCCCGTTCAAAATGGAAATAATGTCATTAAGTCTAACTCGACGTGGGTTACGTGTACGGCTGGAAGGGATCCCCTTAATCATATTAAGTAGCCTGCTGGATTAGAGGCGTCGTTAGAGGTGTCAGGATTGTCTTGAGATTTTGAGAATTGTCACAACGTCGTGCGCGGGACAGTCGACCCACTTCCATCAAATATTAATTTGTAATGTTTAAGACTGGTTGACCCGGTCCATTTCACATTAGATAAACTTACTTCTGGTCATGGTCGAATACCAAGTGCTTTAATAAAATACTGCAAAACGTATTTGTATATCTCTTAATCATAATTTTTAACTTATGTCTAAAATCCGCAGCTTTTCCTAGTCTGTAGAAAATTGCAGACCTATTTCCATCATATGCAACTTTGCTAAGCTCTTTGAGATCTCACGTCGTTATTTCTCCATTTCAACATGGGTTCATGGAAAAGAGATCTGCTGCTACTAATCTTGTTTATTTTACTCAATTCGTATCCAAAGTACTTGATGAACACGGACAAGTTAATGTAGTAGTAGTAGTAAACTTCTTAAAAGCTTTCGGCCATATTGACCATGACTAATTACAAAACTTAATAATTTTGGATTCAGTGTTCAATCTCTGTTGAAATTACTTCACTCTCATTTGCAAGATAGACTACAATATGTTGCTTTAGCAAATTCTGGAGTTCCCCAGAAATCTAATGTTGAACCACTGTTATTTTTACTTTTAATAAATGATTTATCTTCTGTAATAAATTGTGATCATTCGTTCTTTGCTAGTGATCTTAAATTATTTATGAAAGTTGACTGTTGATAATAAACTGTTTATTTGTTCAAAATTAGTTGAAAAAGATTTAGTTATGAATGTTTCTAAATGTGTGTGACATTTGCTCGGGAAAAAGTCCTATGATATTTAATTGTACTTTTAACTCCCAAATATTAGAAAGATCGAATACAGTTAAAGACCTTGTAGTTTATTTTGATATAGATCTATCTTTTACTGCTCATATTGATTACATCACAAACTCAGCTTTAAAAATGTTGGGATTTATTATAATAATAATAATAATAATAATAATAATAATAATAATAATAATAATAATAATAATAATAATAATAATAATAATAATAATAATAATAATAATAATAATAATAATAATAATAATAATAATAATAATAATAATAATAATAATAATAATAATAACTCGTATGAGATAGACGAGACGCCAGTGCTGCCTTACGCTCCGGGGAATATAGAATCCGTTGTGGGGAATGAGAAGTGCCGAATTTATTGGAACTATTCATTCCCCACCCTCAGGCAAATTCAAGCCAATAAGCCTGATGTAGTCCTCCTCGACCACCAACTTAGGACGATGTTTGTGATTGAGTTCTCGGCTCCCGCAGAGAACAACATCGTCCTAAAAGAGGAGGAGAAACGGAGGAAGTATCGAGATCTTCTCTCCGAGCTCCGCAGGCTGTATCCAGACCACTCTGTTAAGATTGTGGTGCTCATTATAGGCGTCCTGGGTGGAATGAGACATACGTTGCTTTCTGACTTAAAGATCATACCGGCTTGCCGAAATTCGGCAGAGATCTTAGCCGGCAGAATGCAGAAGGCAATCGTCCTTGGTTCGCTACGTCTACTCAGAACGCATGATTTACGGGCGCAATGATTACTGACTCCACGGAGTGGAGAGTGGTCATTGCTTCACTCTTCAGAACATCTCCGAATGTGTCGGAGCTTCGGAAGGTGTTACTGGAAAAAAAAAAAAAAAAAAAAAAAAAAAAAAAATAATAATAATAATAATATCATTTATTTCCAACAGGAAAAACCCAATTACAGGAAATACTTAAATAGAAAAAATAAAGTAATTTCATATAATAATAATAACTAATTACAAATAAAACCACAAGAAATACATTTAAACGGGCTGTTTTCTACAAACAAAAAAAAAAAAAAGAAATAAATAAAATAAACGATACATAACAGTGACAATTACATTTACAGTAGCTCTCTGTTGTATATACTGTTTTTTATTGTATTCAATGATGTAAAATTTATATCACAATTATTACAGGTACTATTAAACGTATTACATGCATTACAAATAGGTGCTTTCAGCAGTATGTTAGTTCTAGGTCTGTCAGAATAAAAAGTTTGAGTATGTCTTGAACCAGCACGCGGTACTAAAAAGTTTATTTTACAGAAAAGATCATCACAGTCCACATTATTATGTATCAAGTTGTACAAAAATGAAACAATAGACCACACTCGCCGTACGTTAAGAGAAGCAATATTGAATCTATCCAACAGTATCTGATTATTAATTCCCCTGATAGGGTAGATACAATCTTCCTTAAAAGAAAGATATTTTAAAAAACGCCTCTGGACAGATTCTATATGATCAATATGGCATTGATATATAGGGAACCAAATAATCGATCCATACTCAAGCTTACTTCTGACAAAGGAAAAATACAAAATTTTAAATATATTGATATCTCTAAAATCCTTACAGTTTCTCAATATAAACCCTAATGCCTTATTTGCATTACCAATCATGTAGTTAATATGATTAACAAACGTAAAGGTAGAATCAAAGAAGATGCCCAAATCCTTCACGCAATAACTTCTTGAAATTGCAGTATCATTAAGTGTATAATCAAAAATGTAAGTTTCCTTTTTCCTACAATACGACACTACATAACATTTATTAATATTTAGATTTAAGCGATTTGTGTTGCACCAATCGTTAATGCGATCCGCTTGAGTCTGTAAGTATTTGCAATCATCTACATTTTTAATATCTGTATAAATCTTTAAATCATCTGCAAAAAGAAGTTTACAGGAGGATATAGTATCGGGTAAATCATTTATAAACAAGAGGAACAACAATGGTCCCAAATTTGAACCCTGTGGTACCCCCGACGTTATTATAAGTAACTGTTCAAAATTTGACAATGTGCTTGCTCTTAAGACATTATTCTTCTGTTATGTTCGTTCTAAATTGGAATATTGTAGCATTGTATAGTCGTTTTATTATAAACATCTATATTACTGGCTTAGAGAGAATTCGGAGGAAATTTTATAAATTCCTAAACTTCGGAACCACTGGCGTTTATCCAGCTATTGGTTATGATCACCAATTTCTTCTGAATCAGTTTAGTACCAATACATTGCAGTCTCAGAGAATTATTTACAGTATTCATTTTTTATATATGTTACTGCACCAAATTGACTGTATGCCTCTTTTATTATAGAATTTCATATTCCACAATTTATGGGTCGTAATAATCCAACTCTCTATAGACCTAATGTGAATTCAAATATTTTAATTAAATTTTCTATATTTGCAATGTTGAAAAATTATAACAAAATCTAGTTCCTATGACATTAACTTTGATAGTTTAGGTAATATTATGCATAATGCAACAACTTATTTTTCTTAGGCTTAAGCATCATTATGGGACGCTATTCTGTGTAATTATTATTTTTTCTTGTACTTTTGTCCTGTTATTGGAGAAATCTTTTGGGCAATAGAGGATATTACTATTATTATTGTTAGATACATATACAGGGTGTCCCATAACTAATAGGCCATACAGTAACAAGACGTAGTAGATATCAAAATAGGCCGTTTCTGCTTAATTTTTTATAATATACACGGTGTTCCGCATAAGAACTGACAGAGCAGGTACATGTAAGGGGTCCCAAAATATTGCGATTTAACCAAACAATACAAAGTTGCACACAGGCGGAGTTACAGAGCTTCAAAGTAGTGTCAAATATTTTGAAAAATATTAATATCTCTGAATTACTTTAACTTAGAATGATTGGAATAAGTTTACCCCTAAAAGGATACCAAACTTGTCTATCTAATTTAAAAAGGATGATAATATTCCGCACAGAATTTAATTTAAAACACTTTTTTTACTCTTGTTAAATTAAAAAAAAAATAAGGTTCATGCATAAACCAAAATTCTAGTCTAAGTTGCAACGGCAAATCTTCGATTAAATTAGGAAGAGTATTTTGCAGAAATTCTAAATAACTTTAGCCATTTATTGGCATTTCTAATTCACTACGAGTGAAACAAACCTCATCAGAGAAAAGAATTGTCCTTTGAAAATGAATATCCTGATGCAAGATAAACTCGCAAAAGGTCACTCATCAATCCAAGTCTTGAGGCAATAGCTTCTGCAATTTTTAAATTTGATACGGATGGAGTAAATTCTGTTTAAGAATTCGGTGTATAGAAATTCTTGATAATCTAGTTGCTCGAGATAAACGTTTAGTACTTATTTAAGGTTCATCTTCAACTGTTTGCAAAATATTTTCTTCATCTTGTATCCTTATTATACTAGGACGTTCTGGGATATTGTTCAAAATCTTTTCTGTCACTCGAGCCCTTCTTTCAATATTAGAAATTGTTTCTCTATCATTCGATTTGATAACCTCGTATGATATTCCTTCACACTTCCTCTACAGTGTCCTTCACGGAAACCTAGCACAAGTAACATGTCAACTTGTTCGGTGAATGTAAATTTACCAGCAATTGCCAACAACAATCAGTAGCAAAAATAAAATAGTCTTATTACTAACTGTCAAATTTTAATGACAAAGCAGTGAATGTAAATTTACCAGCAATTTCCAACAATAATCAGTAACAAAAATAAAATAGTCTTATTACTAACTGTCAAATTTTAATGACAAAGCATACTACTGACGTTTGATTTCTTCTGATAAACACTACTAAAATTTTAATCTTAATGCATTTTTTCCTTGAAAACCTTTAAGTTGTTTAACATTTAGCAAAAATAAAAACGTTTAAATTAAATTTTGCGCGAGTTACTCTGTCATTCTGTTTAATTTCGATCAATGGAGAAAGTCATAATTTTAGGGGTAACTCACCCTCAATGAACACCTTGTAGTGTTTCAATTTACTTAAACTCATGGTCAAGAAGACCAAAAATAAACCTAAATCATGTACCAAATTTGGTTATTTCAAGTAATTCAAAGATATTTTCTTTTTTTCGAAATATTTGGCCTCACTTTGAAGGTCTGTAACTCCGCTTGTGTGCAATTTTGCAATATTTTGGGATCCGCTACATGCATCTGTTCTGTATCTTACGCGGAACAACCTGTATGTACGGTCCACACAAGACAAAAAATCTGCTAAAAGTAAAAAACAGAGTTAGTAAACATTTTAGTTTTGTGATATTCTATATAGAAAATTATTATTTTATTCTCGAAAGGGGTTGGGATTAAGACCCATGTTATATAGTACTTTTTTGCTTATTTTGATGTATGCTGTTTCCCATTAAAATTATGGCAATAAAACCTATAACATCTTGTATAATCTATTTGATTTGTGTTACTCAATTTATTATAAAAAGTTTGCATGTCAACCATGAGATGATATTTTTTGCTTACTTCTAGGTTTAAGACACACATCGAAATGGTAAAAAAATTGGTCACAGAAATGATAGATGACAATACCTAACTTAATTATTTTTGCTAGCAAGTTAGCATAGTTATAATATAGAAACGATTAAAACCCGTTTCTGTTGTAGTATTTTATTATGTCACAGTATATTTTACAAAATGCTTTATACTTCCTAGTCCCTTGAAAGGTCCCTTACAATGCTGAATTCTCTTCAATTGACGCTGTCCAAACTTCATCTAAAGACGCGGGTAAATACCTTTGAGCGTTAAGCTATCAGTCTAAGAGAAGCAGTCAGGAAGCTTGTAGACGTAAATAATTTTGACGTTACTTCATTTCTAAGGCACTGATATATCAAATGCAAAAAATAATAGTTAAGATCTAAAATTACATATGGAAACGTTTGTAATTCATTGGACCATTACTTCCTCGTTAACTCAGTCAATTTGCTTAGCTCCTAAACGACTGAACAGTGAATACAAACACTTTTTCTTCCTTGGCAATATAAAATTTATTGCTGGAGTTATTGCTCGTAAAGAGAACGATATTTATGATGTTTATGAATGTATGATCATAAGTATTGGGTAAAAGTGCCAGTCTATTATTGATATTTATTACTTTATTATTGTCGCGACAGTGGCGGTTCAATGGCAGATAAGGGTGGCGATTATACGTGACAATAAAGAAGTTAATTATTTGTAAGGACTTTAGCGGAGATAGTTTATTTTTGAATTGAAAAATAATTGACATCATAAAATTTTAATATTCTTTCCTAATTGGCATCGTAGGTCTCAATATTTATGTCTTCACTGTTTTATCCATATTAGTGCTAAAGTACAACAAATATTCTGTTCAAAAAGTATTGTTGATGAGAAATTTTGATGTGCTAAAGATATCAAAAAGCATGCATAGCTGACTTGATACAAAATGATTGATGCAAATGAGTCCACGTACAATGTTATGAAATATAAAATAATACGTTTTTTCCTAAAAATAGATTCAAATTGCCAATATACATTTTCTAAAAAAGTTTTAAAATTTTATAAGGTCACTTCACATACAAAGTTATTTACGGGGAAATAAATCGAAAGACGGCGAGTGCTTTAAGATTGTAGCTTGAAAATTGCTTTAACGATTTTTATAATTGACGCTCTGAGCATAATTTTTATCATTAATTTTATATTATCAAAAGCAAAGAGTCCTAAAATTTTGTAGATGAATGATGGTAGCTAACAACAATAATCAAATATGAATATTTGGAAAACAGTAAAAATAATAATTTTCATTGCGAATATATTTCTTGTATCAATTTTGTAACAATAATTGACAGAGCTCATTGTTAATATTTTGTGGTAGCAGTAAAAACCAGTTTATTAGACATTGCTTTGTTCCCCCTCAGGTTCACCATGGAGTAACTAAAGATCACTAGATATGGCTTTGCCTACATTTCACGTACGCAGTTTAGTAGACGTTCATATTATTTGTACAGGTTAACTACAGTTTAAATCAAATCAAATATTTTCACTGTCACGTCAGGGGTCCTACGAAAATTATATTTCGGCTATGATTTAAAAATATATACACCTATTACTTCCAGAGCCTACTGTGTAAGTTTACAGACTAATATTAATGAAATAGCTTTGTGGTGCAGAATGAACCATCTTGTAACTTTAGTTTACTTATGTTCGATTTAGATTAGAATATTGCTCTTTGATATTGAACCCTTTTTATAAGTGTCATATTAATGTGATTAACGCAGTACAAAGAAAGTTTTATACATATTTTAGAAGAAAATTTTCCAGTGTTAATTTTTGTATGTTAATGTACAATAATGTTAGTTCCCCAAATATCCTGGGTTTTTTCTTGCAAAACCCAACAGTCGATTATTGCCTAGCTTTTATTATTCAAGTGCTCACACGAACATTTTGATAGAATTCCGCAGTTATTTCTATAACCCAAATAAAATCGACGGGTCGCGTCTCATATCATTAAACATTAACTTAATTACTTATTTATTATTTATTTATGTTTTTATTTATTTATTTGTTTACTTATATATTTATTTATGTATCCAGTTCCCAATGCACGCATATGTTTAAAAACATTTAAAAGTGATTGAAACCATGTCAAAAATTCGTGCGAAAAAACGTTATTTTGAATTAAAAAGAAACGTTTATAAAATATCGCCAGCTACGTTTAAATAACATAGAAATTAAATAGCTAATAAACGTTTAGAGTTTTTATTAACGTTTTGATAACATTTTATATAAATGTTTTCCAACATTAAAAAAATATAGGATACGATTTTCTTTTCAAATTATGATAATTCAGTGATTAGTTATACAGGGTGTCCCAAAATAGAAGACCATACCATTAACCACATATTCTTTGGACAAAAATAATGCGACTTTTCTGATGCCATTTTTTATTTGAGCGCCCCTGTTTCAATATACAGGGTGTTAAAGTTACAGTTTAAAAAACTATTTTTGTTAATAATCCCATTGTTTTGTAAGATAGACACTTGAAATTTTGCACGTTTCATGTAATTTTCGTGAAAAAAATCAAAGGGTGAATGCTGAGGGATGCAGTACCCTTTATCCCCTCCAATTATTTATAAGTACGCCTATGCAGCTTCTTCTTGAAATATCAAACGTATTTTCTTCTGCTCATTTTATCTCTTTTGTAATTTTTTGTTTAAATGCTCCGTTTTGAAGAAAAACGGCAGTAGTGAACTACAATTTTCAAGTAAAACTGAAATTTTGTGGATATACTTATTATTACAATACCTTGGCAACTTAGCAAATCGTAATACTTCCTTAATGAATAATTGCTAATTAAAGCAGAATGGATAATTTTAAATTTTATAAAATGAGGAATACTTATGAATTGAAAAAATAATATGGCATTAAAATTTGTAATCTGTAATCTGTCTGTGTTCTCTTATAAACCAAAAAATAATAGTCTTCTTTAGTAATAGTAGTAATGAACGATCAACATAATAACTTTTTATCTAAATAACATTAAATAAAATAATTAATTAATTACTACTAATTTAACAAACGTTCTACTTGCCCACTCTCCTCATTAATACATGTACGTGCCCCTTTAAGTAGGGATAACCTTATCTTTTCAAAGATGTTTTCTTTTTGTTTTAATTAGCAATAAGTTGCCAAGGTATTGTAATTACAGGTATATCCACAAAATTTCAGTTTCACTTGAAAATGGTAGTGAATGATAGATTTATGGACACTACAAATTGCCGTTTTTCTCCAAAACGAAGCATTTGAACAAAAAATTACAAAAGGTAAAATAATCAAAAAAATTCTACGTTTGATATTTCAAGAAAAAGCTGCATAGGCGTACTTATAAATAATTGGAGGGGATAAAGGTTGCTGCATCCCTCAGTTACCTCCATTCGCCCTTCGATTTTTTCACCAAAATTACATGATAAGTATGCCGCAATATGATAAAAGTACGTGCAAAGTTTCAAGTGTGTATCTTAGAAAACAATGGGATTATTAACAAAAACAGTTTTTTAAATGTAACTTTAACACTCTGTATATTGAAACAGGACGTCCAAATAAAAAATGGCATAAGGAAAGTAGCATTGTTTTTGTCCAAAGAATATGTGGTTAATGGTATGGCCTTCTATTTTGGGACACCCCGGGATCTTTCGACCAACCAACCAGCAGTGAATTTACACCCAGAAAACTAGCAGAAGCAGACAGCCAGGTCTAACTAAAAATAAACGTTGAATATTTCAACGCAAAACGTTTGATCAACCACTACAATAAAACGTTATATAAACGTACGTGTCATTGGGTTAATGACATGAGCTAGTATTTTAATTTTTTTATGTGGTCAAAATAGCAAAGAAATAACATATTTTTGATTATTGATGTAATTAAAAAGTTATAATATTCACAGAGCTGAATTGAAATTAAGAGAACGTGTAGTTAAAACAGCTATCAGATATTTGGCAATGAGTCAGTCTCCGGAACAAAACTGAAAATCTCATCTTATTTGGTCAGTGATTTCCATTTCCCTAAAAGGATTCCACGCGACCTTTTGCAAATTGAAGTGTGTTTTTCACCCAGAAATTTCCTTTTCGGTAGTCATATTCATGAAGGGTCAAAGTAATTCCAAAGCTTTTTTCATTCCACGAGCGTATCTTTCCTACTTTCTTTGACGTAAGGTCCCTTTCGCATCCTTATCATTTAGAGTTTAGTTATGCCAGTATTACCTCCTTTTGTACTTACAGTTTAAAAGTGATAAATTCCCGTTTGCGTTTCGCCGGGTTCGTTTTCCCGCATCGTAAATCAGCCAGACGTGTGGCGCAGGATTTTCTGTTTCTTTTACAGGAGCATAAAGTCCCGATCCTCATTTTCATGCAATTTAGGGAGCTTACAAGGCTCCGACATCGGATGCATGTGACGCTTCTATTAGAAGGATATTGTCAGAAATTTGCCATCTTGGAGAAAAAAATTCAAAGTCAGCAAATGATACTATCGTAACCGTAAGTCGCCAGTGACTTATCGCTTTGTCCAGTGCGGGACTAATAATAGACATATCAAAGAGCCTTGAATGTAAGGGTTTGCTGATTGAATCGTTTATTTGACGAAGATGACCCTTAATTTCAAGCAGGTAGATACATGTTTGTAGAAACCGAGGGGGTAACCACTGGGATCAAAATTATGACAAGATAGAGATTTTCAAGGGATTTCGCGGAATTCTGGACAATTTCAAAGAAGTTTCCAAGGAATGCGAATTTGATAAAAGTTCTCTCGAAAACGTTTATCCTTATAAAAGGTATATATAAAAGTTTGAGAAAAAACCACATATTCCAGGACCAAAATATGATAGCTTAAATCAAGTTATCTTAGTCCAAAATTTTATAATTTCCGATATACAGGGTGTCTACTTTTATTTGTGTACACATCTGTAAAATCTTTATTCTTCAAGATAATCAAAACAATTTTTTTTTTATTTTAAATGACATCGAAATCCACTTCTTCTGACCCTACCACGGTATTTAAGATGGCGATCCAAAAACGTTTAACGATTTTTTAATTTAAAATCTGGTAAGGTGGTGTTACTCAGGGTTCCTCAATACCTCTATGTGTGAAATTTGAATAAGAGCTGTACAGAGTGTTTTGCTCTACACTTTCTCAAAGTTTTATTCTTCAAGATAATTAAATTTTTTTTTTTGTTTTAAATGGCATCAAAAGCCACTTCTTCTGATCCTACTATGACGATCCAAGGCCTGCTATAATTTCTTATACTCTCAAAATCTACACTGTAAAAAAGTTGCTGTGTAAGCGAGATTTTCCAGTGTGGTATTTAGGATGTGTTAAAATTACTAGTATTATAATAAAATATACTGAATTTGTGTAATATTTACCAGTTGTGTGTTAAAAGTACACCATTTTGTGTAAACTTAACACGCACACAACTTAATTGTGTTCTATATCCCTACTCCTGACTGGTTGAGCACAATTGCGCAGCTGCAGTATATCAGCTGATCCAACACACGTCACTACGCCATATTGGTCATGTAGTGGTAGTGTGTACAGTTACCTCACTGTGTTAAAAAATTTGAGAATATTTAAATTAAAATTGAGGTTTAATCAAGGAAAATGGTAAGTACTTACCTAACTATAACAAATATTACTGATAATTGTAACAAAGCTAAAACTAATTAGAATATAACTATTAAAAATATTAGGAGTTTACTCTGACCTTTTAGATTACTCTGTAATCTAACTTTTTTGTAACTTTAGAGAAAGAAAAATATATGTTCAGATCACTACCAGTAAATTTTCGCAACCTTCTATTATGTAGTGCCTAAATATATCTTTGTTTCTTGTTTCATTGTTTATGATTTACTAGAACATTATTAGTCCCTTATTAGAACATGTACTGTTAATTTTAATACATACATATTTTGTTAGCAGATTTGAACTGAATTTTATTTTTAATAAAATCATAAAAAGTAAAATATCTTTTATCTACTCCTATTAATTTATATATTAATTATTCAACTGCTTTTGAGCAATTAATAGTATCAATAAACAACAACACACCAACAAAATAATTTTGACGTTTTCAAATCAATTTTCTTTCTCGATACTTAGTATTTATTGTTATAGTCGTAGATAAAGTATAGTATTCAACTTGCGGTAATGGTCATAACTCACTTGATGAATTACAACACTCGCCTGCGGCTCGTGCTGCAAACTTCATCTGCGTGAGTTATGACCTGCATTACCGCTCGTTAAATAATATACTATTATTCCATAATTCTGAAAATTCTATATATTGATTCAAAAGCTCACCTACCTTGTTAATTATGTTCCTGTTTGCTTTTGAAATTATAATTTTTAATATATTTATTCTGACGTTTTATAGAACATTCCAGGCTATATTCAATGCATTCTCGACGATAGGTAAAACCTCTAGAAAATATCAAAATAAAAGTATTTCAAAAATTATATCTATTAAAAATTATTTCGATAGCAAACAGGAACATAATTAACAAATTAAAAAGATAGGTGAGTCTTCCATATCAATACTATTATACAATAAAATTAACATGTTAATGTGTAAAGTCTACACCTTCAATGATACAAATAACACAGAAATGTGTAAAAGTTACACATGACATTTGTTATATTAGCACAGTCGATTGTGTTAAACCTTCAACACACTACTACATACATATAAATGTGTATAAATATACACAATCCCGTGAGGACCTCGATTAATACAGTATTGTGTTCTTTTGTGTTATAATGTGCAATTATTGTTTTACAGTGTAATATAAATGTATAGCGAATTTTTTTTTGTTCAAGGCGATTAAAAAATTTAAGAATCACTGGTGTAGTAGAATATACAGATAATAATTAGTTTGAAGCTTATAAAATTTGAAAAACATAATATCTGACCACACAAATCAGTAATTAGAAAATCATGGACATAAATCTAGACAAAACTAATAGCAAAGTTGAATTTTGATAATGATTTCTACACTTTTGGGATATTAAATATTATGGATAAATAAAAAGCATTTTTAATCGATATTACCAATTTATCTACGACGCTTACAAAATATATCGAAACACATACACTTCATCATCATAATACCTAGTAACAAAAAACGATCGTGTAGGTTAGATAAACTTAATCAAAATGAATGGATATTGTTTCAGAAAGAAAGAACATCTTTAAAAATAATAGGTTCCAATTGTTTGAATAGCATTTCAAAAACATTAGGTTTTGATATATTTGATACAATGGAATATAAAGTGTTTGACAAAAAATATATCCAGAACAGCAACGTCAGAAGTATAAAAGAATTTTAGGATTACAATCTTATAACACACACTTCTATGAGATTTATTTTTCGTTTATACAGGGAGTTTTTAAAATCGATGCATTTTATGGTCTAAATTAACATGTTTTTGAGATAAATTAATAAATCAAGGTAACAGATAATTTTCAAACCGACCGTACCATCTACAGTTGGTAAAGTAGAGTTGGAGGATGCAATTTTGTGAAATATAGAACACTTGATGAAAATTGTTCATTTTTATTTTGTTGGGAAGGGTCTCACTTATCTATTAAATGATAAATAGCACATTTTATATAAAAAAAAATACTTCAACATTCTGGAGACGTAACCTGTTCATGACTTTTCTTTTCTCACTGGACAGTATTCCATAAAAAGTAAAAGGATTTTTATGAATTTCACTGTTTCACCGGCACATAAGCTTTCCTGAGAGTTTCAGTTAATTCCAAAGCCTTTTTGTGACAGCAACACGACTCCACATTTCGAGAACATTTATTTACATCTAGTCCAGTACATATTACTTCGTGCAGAGAATGCCATACTATACCCATCTGGAAGCTTACCTACAGTATTCTAGCAATGAAGGTGAATGTTTTAGTCATTATCAAACTTGATGAACAAAAATGATTGCTGATATTATGTCAATTATGCAAGGAATAACAACATTGCTCATTTTTATGCGTTCCAATACATACATCTACTCCAACTGTATTTTAATCTGTAAACAACTTATTTAATAATGTAATTAAGGTATTGATGCTTTGGATGTAATAGAATATGAAAGTGAAACTGGAATATTTCTGCCAATATCAAGCCGCTACAAGCGCTAGAGATAACTTACTAATACTATAATATTGCACATTTAAGACCTCTTACTATTATTCATAATATGCACCGTGAAAAAAAAGGTTACATTTACTCAAAAACTATTAGACTATTATTTTAGTACAACGTAAAAGTATTCGTTAGAAATAAATATTTGAAACATCAATTAGGAAGTTGTTCTATATAATCATATTATTATTCTAATGTTTGAAAAAGATGTATTTTGTATTTGTCTTAAAAGTTTTTAAATGTTATAGTGCAATGCCAATATTCTTGGCATGATAAATGACGTCAGACATGCCGGGCCGAGAGGGGTTATCTCTCACATTATTACGCTATAATACCGGACGCCTTGTAGAGGTGGACCCTGGGCCCCTTCTCCGCTTAGCCTCGACTGCATTTGCGGCTCTATTAGGGGCCTCCTTCTGTCTCCTGTCTTGGTAAGCTCCGTTAGTAAGGGTTTATCTTCAAACAGTTGTATTATTTGTTTTATTAACAAATTTGCTCTGAATAGTTCAGTGTTTAAATATAAATATAAAAATTCAATTTTCAATCAATATGATTGTTTCTATCCTACTGTTTCTTGAAGCAATGCAAATATTATTTTAGAGAAATACGCGTTTTTTTAATTTAACAAAATAAAATTGACAAAAACATATGTCTTGAATTAACAAATTTGTTTTTACCGTGAAAATGCGAGATATTTGAATCAACAGTTCATAGTGTTAAACTGGCTTTCCATAAATCGTATAATACACATAATACAAATAGTATATATCTACTTAAATAATAGATATCTACTATATCATAATAGACATAAATTACCTATGAAGTAAAATTTATTTTTTATTATTTATTTAGAAACATAAATGCTTATGAAATATGATGAAGATTTGGAGCTAGATTTGGGAAACTTTATGACCCCATGCTTTAATCATGGGAAAATTCGAGATCGACAAAAAACTGAATTGCTTTGAATTATTAATTGTTAGAATATTTCGTTTTACTTACAAAATTATTGCTATACTTCCGTTATTGAAATTTATGTAATTATTTTCTTATACATATGCTTATCAAACACCAAACTGTATAAGAATTATTATTAATTTCATAGTAAACAATTATTTTATTAACTACATGCAATTTAATATTTAATATTAGAAAGGGGAGTCTACCAAAACAGAAAAAAATTACATGTTGTTTACGAAAAAAGTTTGGGGACCAATGGTTTAAATAGTCAGCGTAATTTTATTTTAATCATCGTTGTTTTATTTCAAGAAAAATGTTCTTACGGCAACAATGTTGACGTCAAGAAACCTGTTGCTTCAAGAGTTTGCTTTTTCTGAGTGCGCCAAAGCTTTTAAATTTATTTTATTCTAAAGACAATAGTATAGAGACCTGACACAGCAAACCTGGATTTTTTGTTAATAAAGCTTCTTTCCTTTTTCGGCAATACAAAAATTGTTTAAGTGGGTTAAATAGTTGTAACACGAAAGCATTATCTAATGACTGTTTTATACCAATACATGGCTTGAAGATCACAGAATTTGTTTAGAAAAGAATTTTTATTAGTATTGCGTTTTTGTATCCTATATTATATGGTATTATCTCTACATCGCGACTTTGTTACTTTTATTACATATTTTCCAAAGCTTGACTAATGTTCGTTTTGCGAAAGATCAATATTTCTTCATGACCAATGCTCCTTGTAAAAAGAAGCCATATAAATCCCAGAACTGGCATATTCTTTCAATGCTACCTCATGCTATAGCCCCTAGCGAAATACGTTTTCAGTTTGGCCAAATTTCAGAGAGTTGCAAAACGAGATTTATGAAAATAGCGTGTTAATAAAACCGTGCTTTACCTTTCCCATTAATTTATAAAGTGAAATTCGTTACAACCTTCGTGGAATAAATTTCAGGCTTTCGTGCTATTGTACTTCGTGTGAGAGATAAATTATAACATACAGTGAAAAAATCGCTTTGTGCTTTCCTTAATTTGAGGTTTTAGGTTAAGGATAGCTGTTACTGAGAATGTATCACGTCACACGTACGTAAGATTTAACTTTATAAAGAATATATCTAGGGATGCTGTAAATACTCCGACAGTTTTAAGTTGAGAAAACAATAGGTCGAAATTTAGACATAAAGTACAACATCAATAGTATATTATTCAACGAGCATATAATAATGGCTGTAATTCATGAGGATGAAAATTACTACACGAGTCGTAGGCGAGGTGGTCACTAGAGTGAATTACAACCACTACACAGGGTGTCCGGAATAAGAGTGCCATAAGTTTAAGGGCTTATACAGGGTGATTTTAAATAAAGTAGCAAAAATGAGACCACATATTCCTTAGGTGAAAATAAACCTATTTAACCTAACATACCTATATCCCAAGTCGCTTAATAAAAAAGGCACAGGGTGTCAAAGTTAAAATTTTACTTTCGATATTTGGAGATAACTTCATAAAAAATCCAAATATTTACTTAAAATTTGTAAACCAGGGGTTTTTTCGGGTGAAAAATTCAAATTTGTTACTAATTTTGACGTCACTAGTAGAGGGCGCCACCTATGGCACATCATGTTTCTTTTAAATGGCAGAACTTTTTTGCAGCTTAGTGCATCCATCTGACTATAAAATAATTGATTCTCCTACCTGTTTTATTTGAAAAAGGTATACCTTGCTAAAGTCTTTTGGAGTAACCATTTTTGAAATAATCCTATTTGAAATGCTGAGTGCACCGAGTAAAAACTATTTTGGTTTGAGGTAAAGTGTCTTTTCTGCTGAAGATACACCAAAATATTACTTGAAAAAGTTGTTCAGAATGGTAAATTATGAAGACGTGCAAAATTTCATGAAGATCGACGAGATTTGATGAAACCATTTTTCACCCAAGCACAAAGATTTTATCAAAGCAGGCCGATCTTTTTGAAATTTTGCACATCTCCATAATTTACCGTTCTGAACAACTTTTTCAAGTAACATTTTGCTATATTTTCAGTAAAAAAGTCAATTTACCTGAAACGATAACAGTTTTCAATCGGTGCACTGAATAATTCAAATAGGATTATTTCGAACACTGATACTCCTAACGACTTCAACAAGGTATACCTTTTTCAGATATAAGAGGTAAGAGAATCGATTGTTTCAATAGTCAGATGGATACACTAAGCAGCAAAAAAGTTCTGCTATTTAAAAGAAACATGATGTATCCTCTACTAATGACGGTAAAATTAGAAACAAATTTGAATTTCTCACCCGTAAAAACCCCTGGTTTACAAATTTTAAGTAAATATTTGAATTTTATAAGAAGTTATCTACAAATATTGAAAATAAAATTTTAACTTTGACACCCTGTATCTTTTTTCGATTCGGTCTCATTTTTGCTACTTTATTTAAAATCACCCTATATATCTGACCAAAAGCAATAAAAGAACTCTTATGAAAAAATGTCTAAAACGAATAGTTTGCCTCCAAATACATTTCAAAAATAAAAATATATTTGCAATAATATGCAAAACCATGTCACAGACTAAGGTGCAATTAAGGTTAAGTAACAGCGCCTGTAACGTAATTTGTTAGTAATTTGATTTTTAGATTAGTAACTTGGTGAAACTGTAACGTACTGTAACGTTTGAAAACATTGCACTCTCAGACTGCTGCTGATAACCTAAAAGTAGTATTAGTCATGGTGCGTATAGCTATTTATATATATATATATATATATATATATATATATATATATATATATATATATATATATATATATAATTATGTATAAATACATAACAATCCTCAGATAGTATGTGAGCGATGTTGCTACATTGTCACCATAATATTTTTGTATGTAGCAATTTATTTTAAAATTACGCGCTAATTTTTCCAGTTGTACCATTGTCTCTTTTAAGGTATATATTTTTTTGTTGTTGTTCACTACATGTTATGTTTAGGAATACCTAACTGTAATTATTATGTTATAGCATAACAATCCTCTGATAGTATGTGAGCGACGTTGTCACATATACAACACAATTCTGTTACCGTTAGTGAAAAAAAAAAATGTTAAGTCTAATATGTTTTTTTAGGATAAGTTATCATATGGCAAAATTAAGGCACTCATATTTCGGACGCCCTGTATGCAAGTAGAATATTATACTTTGTTCACAACTGTTAATAATATTTTTTACTGAAAAAATTATACATATCTTTTTTTGTTGTTCACAACATGTTATGTTTAGGAATACCTAATTGTAATTATTATGTATAAATAAATGCATAACAATCCTCAGATAGTATGTGAGCGACGTTGTCACATATACAACACAATTCTGTTACTGTTGGTGAAAAAAAAATGTTAAGTCAAATATGTTTTGTTTAGAACAAGTTATCATATGGCAAAATTAAGGCACTCATATTTCGGACGCCCTGTATTCAAGTAGAATATTATACTTTGTTCACGACTGTTAACAACGTTTTTTGCTAAAAAAAATATACATATTTTTTTTGACGTTCACAACATGAATATGACACGTGGCATACGATTCAAAACTGTCAAAATACGTTACTTTCAGATTTGGCATTCGTCGTTCACTTGATAAATTTTTCCAGTTGTACCGTTGTATCTTTTAAGTCAAGATAGAACAAACACAAGTAGTATAGTATCATTGATAGAATTGACGATGTAAAGAATGAGGAGAATAAAACAAATCTGAAATAATGGCACCATGTCTTTTGTGGTGCACCTTAAAAACTTCAATAATACTATTTAAATAATGAACCTACGTTTTGCTGTTATTACTACATGTGTTAAACACTTTCATATTGAAGTAACCATCTCATATCCCAACAAAAGCTGTGTATGAATTTGCTTGCGGAATATAAATTCGTCTAAGAATATGCAGAAGCATGTAAAAAGTATCGTAAGGAATATAGGAATCTACACCACATCGTAAAGAATTTCAATTTCTATCGTAAGCTTATATTCACAGGGTGGTAGACACACGTGCTGGGATAAAATATGAATACTAAATGTTGATATAATATTATAGGGGGTTATGACTAAAAATATAACAGAATTGATAAAAATTTGAGAACTTTTGGTAGTAATCCCATTCTTTAAAAAGTATTCTACAGATAAAACAAGTTTATTTCCTGTAAAAAGTGTAAAAAGAAAATAGTGTAGGTACCCAACTTGGGCAAGTGACAGTACTGATTGAAACAAGAAAGGAAGTTTCCATATTATTTCTTAAATGCTTCTTAACGGTATGGCAGCCCTTCAATCGTTTCCATTTATTTTTATTAGTAACAATAGTAGATCAACATTTTTAAAATTTAGTATTCATCCATAAATTGTTCTGTCAAAGCAAAACAATTAAAAGCTGTATCCTTTTCAGTTTTTGTTAAAGGAACAATAGTTAATCTCTACCCCTTATTCTAATCGCGATTATTTAGCCTAAAAGTCGGAGGCTTGTGCTGGAGAGGGGATAGCATATTATTCAGTATTTGCGTCCAGAAACCACAGCACGATGGCAAAGTATAATAAAAAATGAACGGACAAAAAAATTTAAGAATTTTCCAATGAAATAAATATATAAAATTTTATACCTAAATTCAACTGTTTTTGTCGGTATTGTTATTATTAATTAAAAAATATATTTTGTCTACAAAACTGTTAAAAGTGGGCTTTTTAATTGTCATTTCTGATGTTAAAAATGTCATTTTTTGACACGCGTGTTAAAAGTAAGTTACTTTTAACACTAGTGTTAAAAGTAAATCAAAGTTTATTTATTTTGTTTTGAAAATTAATAAAACGTTTTAACAAACACATGAACAACTTTTTATTTTAAATAAGTATAAACCAATATTTTAACTAGTTATTACTATTAACATTTATAGTAAAATTAGAACAAGTTGAAATTGTAATTCCCTGCGGAGTCATCATACTTAAGTTGGTTTTACTGTCAACATGTGTGGCACATCTATTTTCTGTAGAAATACTACTGGTAGTACTGGTGGTCTTGCTAGTAGTTGCAGAAGTAGGAAGTATTTGTCACGCAATTTTCTTCTTCTGTTCCAGTGAATTTTCAATGTAGCCTTCAGCTACCGTCGAAGATTTCCATCCTCCATGTCTCTTGATGGTAGTAAGATTTGCACCAGAATGTCGATGGTCATCTGACACAATTTCTCCCGGCGACATTCCCCGAAGACACCCACTATTACTGCGACTTTCATCATCAGATACTTTTCGTCTTCTGCTTCTGTGAGAAATTTGTCGATATGCGTCTTCGTCAAAACTTTTGACTTTTTTGCTTGATATCCTTTACCATTCCGTTTTAAAAAAGCAATAAGTTTATAATGTTTGCTGATATCTTGATCTTGTTTTATTTTTAACATAGTTTTGATCATGGAATAATTTGACCACAGCGTTAACGATTTCCATATCTTGGCTTTTTCCTCAAAATATGCCAGTAAAACACTTTCGTTACATTTCCCAGGGACCTTTTTAATGTTGCACCATTCGGAAAAACATCTAAAAGCGATTTCGTACTGTTCCTTTGATTTCGCCGGCAATAATTCCAATGTTGCTCGACTGGCGGCTTCTTCGATTTCAGCAGGGATGGATCGTTACGCTCATTATCGAGATTATTCATTATACTTATAATATTACTAGAAAATGCTGTCAATATTTTTGCGTTTTTTCCGTAACTAACAACAGCACTGGTTGCTACGAAAAAAACGTTTAAAGTTCTTCCGATTGTTTTGTAGAAAAAATAGTGTATGATATACGTGTTAAAAGTGATTTTATTTTGTTCGTGAAGTTAAAAAAATAATCTTCACTCACAAAATAAAATCTTACTTTTAACACGTATATCATAAATAGCTATTGTGGTTTTAATTAATAAAATAATTTGACATAAAAACCTGATGTGTAAACACATTTGGGCCCGTCTTACTAACACAAATATGTTTCTGGTTCATGTCCGTTTTGAACTCGTAAGTTATTGACATAATTAATCCTCGTATATGATACGCCACACTGTTGGTTGGGAGATTCCTTGTACTTGTTGAGCGACTTATTCGAGAATTCTCTTCAACAACCTCTAAAATGTGTTCCACAGCTACTGCAATACACCGTGGACGCCCTGGACCTCCATCTCTTCCACGATTCGGTTAAAATTTTCCCTTGTTACGCCCGCGTTGCACTACAACAGAAAAAGTAACTGCCTCTGGCACATATCTACCAGAAAATCTTTCTGAGTATAGACGAGAAGCTGCTAAAGCATTTTGTCTTACTTTAACATAAATTAAAATGATATCCATCAAGTTCGAGTTGCTATACACGTAAGCCATGTTTGATACTTGAAAAACTAAAGTAAACACTATCGCAAAAACGTACTACAATCGGATTTCAGTAATAGGAATCGTCTGCATTTCGATGACTAGAGACTACAGTAGTCCAGCGATGTAAAAGTTGAAATACTACAACTTCAATAACTTTTTCTCGAAAACTATAAGAATTTTACAAAAAAAATGTTTTACAATATTAACTTCATTTTTCATGACGCATGTTGTAAATTACCCTTTATACGAGTATACGTACCAAGCTATAATGAAAAATGTTTCAGTCCTAGCATTTTCATTTATTTTTGCTCTCAGTTCAATCAATACACGATTATTACACTATTGATTCGATGCAGGCTTCCCAGACTATGCGATATTACGTATAATGACTCAAGGCGGAAAATCATGAACTTCTGCAACGAATAACCTCGAGTACAGACGTCACTACGGCGAATATTAAGCATCAAAAGCATCAATATGCTGCAGTGTACATATTCACGATATCTTGACGTGAACTCGCTCGTGCAAAACCAATAAAACCGAAATCGCGGAACTGGTTCATGTCGTACATAATTCAGTGAAATTTACATTCAACCAACCGAACAACATTGTAAGGTTATGTCATTCAAGTTTTGAGCGGAAGCCAGGTGGATGTGAAAACTCTATTGCCGAATAACAAATACTAAACTCGGCTATCTATTACTCAACTTATTTTAATGCTCTGCTACCTACTACACAATGTTAGAAGGAATACATGAACATAGCTACTTTTTATGTCTGTTCGTTTCAGTTATTATTTTATAAAAATTATGTTCATAATAATTTCATCCGCATACAAAAAAAACGTTCTGTACTTTTGACCAGACCTCTATGTATTTTAACCCACTAAATCCAAAGTTCGTTCAGCTCAAATACTCTCAGAATTCTGAGTAAATCGCAAAGAATCCCGTTAGTGAGTGCAAATAAATTCGAAGTTTTTTTCGACCTTGATCAAGTGTGTTTCTTATGTCTATTGAGCTGCATCACCTACAAATTTTGCAAAAATTATTAGAATCGATTTAGAGCTTGTTAACTGTCATCAGTATGCCATAGGTGAGGCAATTGACGGCTAACCCTGGCTGTCCGTGTCTGTCAAACTTGACAGAAGGGAATCAGAGTACACGAGATGTAGCACGTGGCGTTTGTCTACATCTACATACTACTTCATGCTGAACCTGAGCAGTCGCAACACCAAGCGACTTAATATACTGTTACGGAGGCTCACCTGCCTTGTTAGTTTGTTAATTATGTTCGTGTGTGCGTTAGAATTGATAATTTTTGTAATACCTTTATTTTGACGATTTCTGGAATAGTCCAGGCTATATTCTATTTGATTCTCGACACGATCTCGATGTCGCCGAAACTTCGAGAACCCTGGAAACATATATAAGCGGTTTGGCTTCACCGTTGAGTTCAGTTCATATTGAGCAGCCAAACGCGAGTGACAGAAACGTCAATGTCTATTAAGACTGAAGGTAGTTCTCTTCCATCTTCAAGGATTAAGCCACCAACGTTTGATGGAAAGGTGTCATGGAGTACTTACCTGAAACAATTTGAGGCAGCTGCCTTGGCAAACAACTGGTCAGAAGGAGAACTAGGTGAAGCTAAGGAGATTCTAAGAACGCTAGCTGAGGATAAACAAAAAGGACCATCAAACGTTGAAGAGTGCCTTATAAATGAGGTATGGTGAAACCCAGCTACAACACCTTTAGAAAGCACAACTAAAAGGCCGAAGACAACGTTTCGAAAAAATGTTTTTAATCGCCTTGTACAAAAAAGGTCGCCTGTAAAATTTTAATAGTGGCTCAATTTTTATTTCAACCCGTTTCGCACTTATGTAAAAAAATCGAATTTAATCGGTTATAAAATAATTTTAATTATAATAGTGTCCATTTTTCGTTTTTTACTAGTCTCTACTCAAATATTAGTAACAATGAAAATATTTTTTTATATTGCGTTATCAAAATTATATACAGTATGCGCCAAAAGTATGGAATAAATTCAATAAAAACGAAACAATTATTTTTTGGGAAAAATCCTCGAACAGGTCGATTTTTAATTTAAAAAATACATATTTTAGCGTAAAATGCGATTTTCAAATGTCATTTGTTTTCGAGTAATGACGTCATCGATTTTTTTTAAATGGCAACACCATATTTTTTTCCTTGATTCTGAAAGATCGTTTAATTCTCTATCAGACAGTACTAAAATGTTGCCCGCTTACATAGGAGTACAAGTTTTCGAGTAAATGACGATTGAATGTTAGAAAACGTAAATCAATTAAAATAAAGCAAAAACGTTCAAGTTTATCAAGTTTAGTTTTTCGAATTCCATAGTTCTTTTATGGATCACGTAGGTGAAAATCTTTGCAAAGTGTCATTGTCACACCAACTTTCTAATAACTATTGTAAACGACATAGAAATTATTATTCAATTTAAAGTATTATGGCACATTTAACTGTTACTCAAAGAATTGAAATTTTAATTCTTATCGGATGCGGGGATATGACTAGAACTCAGCAGGAAGTTTGCGATTTATTTAATGAAAAATATCCAGATCGCCCTATCAGCCAATCAACAGTCAGTAAAATAGAGTCTAAATTCAGAGAAACTGGCAATGTTGTAAATATTCCAAAACCTGGACGTCCAAGCATTAATGAAAATCAGAAACAGAACATTTTGATAAGTATGGTGGATAATCCTCATAATTCTTCACGATTGGTTGCATTAAACAATGACACTAGTCAGAGCACAGTGCTACGTATCTTGAGAAAGGAAAAATATCATCCCTACAAAATTCAACTTGTGCAGGAACTTAATGAAGATGATCCCGATCGCCGCTTACACTTTTGCAAAATTATAATGGATTTATGTCAAGGAAATAGAAATTTACACCGGCAAATACTTTTTTCAGATGAGGCTACATTTTTTCTGAATGGTACAGTAAACCATCAAACTTGCAGATATTGGAGTCGGGAAAATCCTCATTGGATGGCAGAGGCACATACCCAACACCCTCAGAAATTAAATGTGTGGGCTGGAATAGTTGACGACAGAATAGTAGGGCCTTTCTTCTTTGAAGGAACCCGTACAGGACAAAGATATTTAGAGTTTCTAGAAAATAACCTTGTTGCAGCCCTTGCAGTAATTTTTCCTAACGATAATGACCCTGACGATACCATATGGTTTCAGCAACACGGTGCACCTCCGCACTATGCGCACCCTGTACGAGATTTTTTGGACAACTGTTTTCCTGGGAGGTGGATCGGCAGACGCGGACCGATAGAATGGCCTGCAAGATCGCCAGATCTTACACCTCTTGACTATTTTTTATGGGGATACTTGAAGTCAAAAGTGTACATTAATAAACCACGTAATTTAGAAGAAATTCAAAATCGCATTCGGGATGAAATATGCAGAGTTACCCCAGAAATCATTCATAATGTGCAAGAAGAATTTCTTCACAGACTTGCGCATTGTCAAGAAGTTGGTGGATGGCAATTCGAACATTTAATTTAAGTATAAAATTTAATCAATTGTATTTTATTTTACATACCTCAGAATTGTTACTTTTTTATGAATAAAATTTACGTTTTCTAACATTCAATCGTCATTTAGTACTGTCTGATAAAGAATTAAATGATCTTTCAGAATCAAGGAAAAAAATATGGTGTTGCCATTTAAAAAAAAATCGATGACGTCATTACTCGAAAACAAATGACATTTGAAAATCGCATTTTACGCTAAAATATGTATTTTGTAAATTAAAAATCGACCTGTTCGAGGATTTTTCCCAAAAAATAATTGTTTCGTTTTTATTGAATTTATTCCATACTTTTGGCGCATACTGTACTATGTCATTCCAAAGAAACTTCCAGTGACTATGAAAGAATACGAAATAGAGGTAATGGAATAAAAACCTTCAGACCCATGTTGTGTGGTTGTTATATTATTTCTAGAGAATTTCTTATTTCAGGGAAACTAGAAAAGGGTTAAGGGCTAAGGTTGATGTGTGATTGTTTGAGGCATTTCAGAAACTATTTACTAATTGATATATTTTTTTTATCAAAGTAATGCATATATAGCCGTTGTGTTCTATTTTTTCGATATGAATCTGCATACGGATCTTTGCATTTGTTGTACCCTGATCGGCATACTTTAAGCAAAGAAGTTAAAGCCATGTTATGTGAAACATTAATCTTGTCTAAATTTAATTACTGTTTACCTGTTTATGGTCCATGTTTGAGTGCTGCAAAACCCAGAAAGTACAGAACTCATGCCTGCGTTTTTTTTGGCATCAGAAGTATGAACACATTTCTCATAAATTACGAGAAATAAATTGGTTAAATATGGAAAATCGCTTTATTCTGCAAATGGCATGTTTAATTCATCAAGTTAAAAATAATAAGAATCCTGAATATTTATTTGAAAGTTTGACCACTCATGAAAATCTGCACATAATTAATACGCGACATAAAACAAATTTTGTTGTTTCTATGCACAGTATTGCTAATTATGAGAAATCTTTTTCACACATGTCGTCCAAAATTTATAACGATGTTCCAGTGAGTTTTAAATTGTGTAAATTGCCTGTGTTGAAAACTCGTTATCGAGCTTTTCTTCAACAGAAACAAAATCAACAAATTTAGGTTCTTGTGTGTGTTCTTTTTTGTTCTGCTATATTAAATAATCACTTTATATTTATTTACTCAAATACTGTGTCTACTCTCTTATTTACTCGCTCGCCTGTATGTATCATTGACCGGAGTTAAATGGAAGAGCAGTTGCAGCTTCTCGCTGTATTCTGAATTTCGCTCCATGATTTTTTTCTTTTTTTTATTTCCATTTATGAATTATGGTCATTATGTAGCTGCATAATCATCGTTCTGTTTATAATAATTTTGTATAAAAGTAAAAGGAAAAAATAAAAAGACATTATTATATTGTTCATCGTTCCTCATATGAATCTGTATTTTAACTAGTGTTGGCTGATTGGCAAATTTGCAAAACGACATACAAGTTTTTTATGGTTTCTTTAATTTCTTGTCTCGCAATTTTGCATGACTCTTACTTTATTTACTTTACTTTACTTTATTACGAATTTGGTATCAATGGTGGTTACTCTCGGTCGGCTACGGTCTCGCTCGAAGCTGACAGGTAATTATCTATATGCTCAATTGTCGACAGTGGTCGATGGACGAAATAGGCAAAATTTTGTTTTATCTAGTGTTAGGAGTATATAGTTAGGGAGCGAGACACCCATGGAATGACTAGCTGACTTGAGTAGGGATCATGTTAAAATAAACATTAATAAAAATGAATAGGGACGTTGTTTTAAGTGTTTAATCGAACCGTAAATTATTTTTACAGTGGAGAATGACTTTATTTCTTCAAGACAGTTCGAGGGTGAAAGTGTGCGTGCATATTAAATTAAGTTATTAAATAGCGGACTAGACAATTGTTTTAGCAACCTGTGTTGTGTTGATTATTAGGCGAGTTACATCACTGAGTACTTGGAATGCTTATCATTTGTTTATTGGCTAAGTTAATAGTTGATTAATTAATTATTTGAAATTATGAATGATAGTGTATTACTAACGGCCGGCCTATTATTGTTTTGTGTATTTATTGGCCGTTAGCTGCGTGCGACACGGTATGGGGTATATCCTAGGGCTGTTAGATGCGGTGATACAGTCCGTCCGTTACAAAATTATAAGAAGTAGGATTTATATAAACCAAGCAGACACCTAACATTGGCAAGACTTTTTTTTAAATCATGTTTTGTCTTGTAGTTCGATCTGCCAGGTATCGCAATTTTAACTCGCCTTTGTGTGAAACATTAACTGAATGTCATCATGATATGTTATCTTTTATTTTGTATACTTTTTCATTTTTGCTTTTGTATAATTTAAAATGTGTTATTAATTTATTTATAACAATGCATACTTATTCTGTAGATACATCAATCATGCATGTTTCTTATTTTTGAAAACTTTTGTTAGTTGCATTTTTATAACCAGAATTATTATTAGTAAACCCCATCCAGAACACTAAAAAACACGCTTACACGATTTTTTCGTTTTTATGATTTCCTAGCTGGTAGAAGTGACGTGTACAGAAATCAATTCAGTTTATGAAGTTCCGTTTGAACTACTTTTGGTTTCATAAAACATGTTTTGCAACTGGACACGAGTTCGTTGCCACTGACCTAATTCAAGTTCGTTTCGCAGGGAAACGTGTTTAATTTAGAATTAGATTATTTTCGGAACATCAAACACCAATAATAACACCATTTCTAAATGACAAAATTTTATCGAGGTTGTTAATTAGCTGTTTGCCGTTTGTTTACATAACAAATTGAATGAAATTTTGAAATGGATAAATATACGTTAGCCGTTTGCTTTTCATGTTATATGTTTATGTTGCAAGACGTTTCCAAGTTTTTTTCTGTTTATGTTCCGTTTCATAAGTTGATGAATCACGCTCCAAATTTCAATAAACATTTTCCACTTTAAGTTAAAGATAATAAGCGCCATTAGGATCAGTACGGATCACTGTATGCCCTTGAATTGTTGGTAGGACTGTTACTTATTAGAGACAGAGAGAAATGTATGTAAAATTTTACTCCAATTGAATCCTATAATGAAAATGTGGTAATGGATGATATATTTAATTTCGATAGTATTAGATAAATAGGGTTTCTATACGAAAATTAAAACCTAAAAATTCAGCAGGCACTATTCCACCCTATGTAAAGGTTGTGCTGAATGATTTCAAGGCCCACTTCTATACATATTTAATTTAGCAATAAAAAATTATACATTTCCAGAATTATGGAAGAAAGCTGTAGTCACCCCTAGTCCTAAAATCTCACACATTACAGACCAATAATACATGCTCAGTGGTTAAAGTATTTGAACTAATTATTTACTACAGTTTGAAAATCAGTTCATAACAAAAAAAACGAAAAAGAACATGGTTTTATTCAGGGAAGGTCTACTATTATTACCAATCTATTAAATGTTTTATAAAATATGGAACCGAAGCTGCAAACTGATGTAATATACAGGGTGTTGCAGAATAATGAGAAATTTAGGGACAGGTTCTATGTTTAAAAATAAGAAACAAATTTCATTAAACATGGGCCCGGAAATACTTCGTTTTCGGGATACAGATTGTTTAAAGTATAATAAATAACAATATAAATAATATCTATACTCCTCATTCTAATCAGCCCAGAAGTCGGAGACTTATACGGGAGAGGCGGCGGCATATTATTATTAAGCAGGCTGCATTTGCGCCCAGGAACGACTTACGTTGGTAGGCCCTAACTACCATTCAGTGCAGAAAGGAGGGAAACCTGGAAAACCTCATTAATTAGGGAGTTAGTCAAACATCGACCGGTATCAATCTCTCACATTGACCCAAGCCAATATTCCTCCAAACTACCATACTCGCAGAGGTACCAATCCTCTCCACAAATATAGCTGATATACGGTATACTAGCCGCGGGATTTGATCCCACAGCGGGCCATATCGATTTAAGTACTACCGCTCGACCACTGACCGACTTAACCACTGATTTTCAAATAAATATATTTTTTTATTTCTCTAAACAATTTGTTCAAAACTGTATAAAAATAACGTAACCATCATTCAGTGCAGAAATGAGGGAAACCTGGAAAACATCATTAATTTGGGGGGTAGTCAAACGTCGACCGGTATCAATCTCTCACATTGACCGAAACCAGTCTTTCACCCTACTATACCCGCAAAGGTGCCAATCCTCTCCACGAATGTAGCTACTATACGGTCTACCGGCCGCGGGATTCGATCCCACAGCGATTTGGCCATACCGATTCAAGTATTGATGACTTAAACCGCTGGGCCACTGACCGACCATTGAATAAACCCTTTTTATATTTTTAGGTATTAACAATATTGTGTGAAACTAACTACTCTGCGGACTAAAGCCCCGACCAGCCTTCAATTACATCCACAATATCTACCCATATATTCTTTATTATTAGCTTTTGTAACATTTTTTACTGTATTAGAAAGGTATTTTAAGCTAATATATATCACTGATAGAAATTGTAGGAGATTTGATATATATTAGTTTAAAATACTTTTCTAATACATTAAAGAAGAATAAACCCTTGTGCCAAAAGCATTATTAGTTAAGGGTTATTTTTGGAACTAAGTTTGCCTAAACAAAAATTCTCCCGCTGAAAAAACAGATAAGTAAAAAATAACAAAAATCTACTAGTATATTATTTTCAGTAACTTGCACAATTAGAATGTATATAACTCTGCAACGATGTGGTTTTCCAATTGTTTAAAAAGTTGCTACAAATTTTTATGTACAATGTTGTGTGAATATCAAAAAGCATTTCTCTGAGTGTACCTTACTTTATATGTCACTGACAAGAACTAACCACTTTGAAACATTTTACCACTCAAATAACTTCTTAATTATATACTCTCAGACAAGAAATCTCCGAAGAAATACATAATTCGTGAAAATCGTTACGTCAAAGGAACGGAATATTAAAAGCTTGATAATGAGACTCGTTTAGATTTTAGATCAAACAATTACTTTGTCTGCGTTATTCGAAACCCGATACAGAATATTTAATTAAAAGTTGGAAAGACAATAAGTCTACTAGGTGGATTCGGGATTACTGATACTGAAAATACTGAAATCTTTCAAGTGCTCGTAAAAAATTAAATTAAAAACGGACGTCGCTCGAGACTAGATCTGTTACTGTGGCAACAAGCGATCTATTCTATGAATTCACGAATTCCTACAATCTTTCCTTTATACTATATTTTACAACATTAATAAATTAGTGAAATATTCATATCTGTAGCCTTGATATCCTTCTTTGTACTTGTTTCTGGAACTAGTGCAAATAGTGTGTGTTTGTTACACGATGCATGAAGATGCAATTATGTTGAGTGCAACAAATATGCATACAACATTTTTTCTACGATCGAATTAAATTTATTTTTATTTCAAATTTTATTGAAGAGTATTTAACAAATAAGAAATATTACATTACAGTTTAAACTAACGTTATTTTTATAAAACTATATAATTATTTACTTTTTTAGTTAATTTAACTCGAAAATTTTAATATCACAGTTAGAGCAATTGTCTATGGTAATTGATGGAAATTTATAGTAATTTTTTAAATTTTGTTTTCGGTTTTGCTTGCTGAGGTCTCAGGTTCTTTATTTAGATAAATCACATTATTTGCATGTGTGTGCATATCGTTAAATATTTATCATCTAAAATTTGTCAAATTCCTGTCAGATACAAATTTTTGATTTCTTGGGACGGTATTCCATCGGATTTTTTCAAAAATGAAATTAATTTGGTAACATGTCGAATTTCCACATTTTTATTGATTTATAGTGTAGCCTTTAACATTGAATACTCTGACCATAAGGTCGATACTTTTTGTATCTCTTGACTTTTATTTTAAATATGCTAAGTGGACGTTTTCAATAGGTGATGTTCTTTACAATCTTTCTGTCTACAAGCCGTTTATAACAAATTTCATACACATAGATTTATCGGGTAAGAAATCTGCTGTAGCTTCATTTACTGTTTTAATTACACAGAGTGTAAAATATTTAAGGAGGTGATAGTATGAACCAAAATAAGCAGAAAAGTCTTAATAAACATGGGTCCGCAAAGTAACGGTTGCGGAGATATGGAATGTTTTATGTTTTTGCAAAAACGTCGCGTATTTTCTTATAATAGTTGGTTGATGTTTAGTGAAATAAACAGTACGTATGATACCGGTTCCTTGAGCAAACAGTGCCATTTATCCGGAAGACCAAGGTCGGTATCCACTCCTAGAGCAGAAGAAGAAATTCTAGCACTGGTAGAGCAGAATCCAGCGGAATCCAGGAGTATGCGGAGAATATCAGCCGAAGTAGGAATTAGTGGTCCCCTTGTTTGGAGAATCCTTCACGAGCAACTGCTTTTTCCATACCATGTGCAACGAGTACATGCCTTAAATCCAATAAATGATCATCAAGCACGTTTGGTTCTTTGCCGCTGGTTTCTACGTCCTGATGCTGAAGACCTTCGTTTTCTTGCAAACATTCTTTTTACTGATGAGACCGGCTTCACAAGAAATGGAGTGTTTAATTTTCACAATACGCATATTTAGGCCGACGAAAATCCTCATGCTCAAATAGAATCTGGACATCAGGCACGTTTTTCATTAAACATTTGGATGGGTATTGTAGGTGACAGGTTTCTAGGTCCTGTTGTTTTACCAAACCGATTAACAGGCGCTGCTTACCTCAACTTTCTGCAGGACACACTGTATGAGTTCTTGGAAGACATTTCTTTGAATCAGAGGCAATAAATGTGGTTCCAGCATGATGGTGCTCCAGCTCATTTTTCCATAACCGTTAGAGAGCATTTACACCAAACTTTTCCACATAGATGAGTAGGAAGGGCCGAACCTGTTTTATGGCCTCCAAGATCGCCTGATCTGAACCCTCTAGATTTTTGTTTAGGAATATTTGAAGACATTAGTGTATGGTACTCCTGTAAATAGCCTGGAAGAGCTGCAGCTACGGATTAATCAAAAGTGTCAAGAAATCCAAACCAAGGAGGGTGTTTTCGAAAGAGTTCGAATATCGTTGAGACGAAGATGTCGTGCCTGCTTGGAAATGGACGGAGGGCACTTTGAACATCTTCTGTAACTTTGTTTTTTGTTTGTTAAAAGCTTCCTTTGTTGGCTTATTCCTATTAAAATAAAATGTTTGAAAAACGAATAGTGGTCCATATCTCCGCAACCGTTACTTTGCGGACCCATGTTTATTAAGACTTTTCTGCTTATTTTGGTTCATACTATTACCTCCTGAAATATTTTACACTCTTTTTTTAACACCCTGTATCTGAAGGAGTACAAATAGTTTCTTCCTCACTATCCAAACCGACATTTTTAACAGCTTTACAATAAAATTTAAAAATTTTAAACTGACAAATTTAATTGTCAGAAATTATTATAATTAGCACGTTCATACTCAAATTACACGAAAAAATCTTATCTTAATAAACTTAATAAAGTATCAAAGTATTTATTGCAGTAGTGCAAAAAGTAAGTTACTTTTTGCATACTTTTTGTATAAACTAGATCTTACTGTGGCAACCGTCTTTTCTATGAATTCACAAATTCCTACAGTCTTTCCTTTGAACTATACATATTTTACAATGTGAAAAATTGGTTCAGTTCCCTAACCTCATCCTTCTTTGCACTTGTTTATGGAAAAAAATGAAAAAACACTTGTATAAACTTTGTACAATAATTTGCGTTATTTGTAATTACATGGAATTGACCATAAAAGGAAAATCGATATGTCCTTAATCATTAAAATCGTCTTCGCTACTCAAACCCAAACAGTAATTCCGGTTCTGTTTTTACGTCAAGTTAGGCCTATGAATTTAACCAAGTCCTAAGCAAATACTTCAGTTAGAGTGAACTAAATAAACTTGTATACATTTCAGAAGCTAACGCAACCTTTATTCAAATCCAGATATTGAAATATGCTAAACTACATTCACGTTGTCTAGTACTAGGGTGTTACTAAAGTAAGGCTTTGTTTGAAAACAATAGAAAAATAAAAAATTTGCATTGTTAGATTTTAAAATTGTAATATTCGGTCCTCATACTATTACAAGAAGTAGGTACACCGATTTTTTATTTATTGTTTTCAAAAAACTATTCAATTTACATTACAACATAATTTATTCACGGAAAACAAATCTTTTTTATGCATTACTCACTGTTATGTCAAAAATAAATTGCTTGATTTGGTATGAAAATTTCATTTTTTTGACGAACTATTCCATTTGAACATCTTACGATGAAACTAATAATAATAATAAAATCTCTACCCCTTACTCTAATCGCACAGACTTGTGCGGGAGAAGGAGCGACTTATTATTAGGTAGGCCGAATTAGAGTCCAGGTTCGAATTACGTTGGTAGGCCCTAATCACCATTCAGTGCAGGAAGGAAACCTGGAAAACCTCATTAATTAGGGGATGGTCAAATGTCAACCAGTATTAATCTCTCAATTTGACCCAAGCCAATATTCTTCCAGCCTTTCATACCCGAGAAGAGGGTACCAATCCTCTTCACGAATACAACTGATCTACGGTTTACCAGCCGCGGGATTCGATCCCACAGTGGACGAGCCATATCGAAGTACTACTGACGCCTTAAACCGCCCGACCACTGATCGACTTAACCACTGATTTTCAAATAGTTATATTTTTTTCATTCCCTGAGCAATTTTGAAATGAATGTGCATTTTGAATGAAATAATGTGTTTATTTAATTCAAAAATTTATATTTTTAATTGAGGGATGTGGAAAATGAATATATGTATTTAATTCTTTTTGAAAATGTTTTGATAGTAAGTTTTATTAGGTTATATAATCTTTTGAAAAACCGTAAATTAAATAAAATCAATTTCCTAATATAGCGTATCGTCGAAAAAAAGTATTTGTTTGAAAGAAACAATTCAAATTATTTCTTATAAACAAAAAATAAATCCAAGGCAAATCATCAATTGACTCTTCACTCACCTGTGACGTACTGATGAGGGCTAATAAACTCGAAACCGACATATGTTGACTATTTTCTATAGACTTTTCAGATATAATTGAATACTGGTCGAGGCATTAGACCGCTGTTATTTTCTGAAATTCCTGAGCAAAAAGTTGTTGACCTATATAAGCCACTGTTTAATTAAAAAAAAAATCTTTGAAATATACAAATATTGTTTTATCATAGAATAAAGTTAAATGAACACCAGAAGTGTATCATTCAAAAAGGAAATAATGTTTTTTTAATAGAAACTAATGCTTCCTTTACAGAAAACAACTGTACTTTTGTCTTTTAAAGTAATGATTTGGTATCAAAATTTTCTTACAAAAAAAATCACAAAACATTTAACTCAAATTATAAGAGAAAAAATAACAACGCAATGCCTTTGCAGTATTTTATTGGCATTCACAATGTTCACTCACTTTTAATTCTTATGCCATTCTTTCGAAAAAAATCGGTAAAATTTCGTTAAAATTGTCAAATTTAGTGGAACTGCGATCTCGTCCTGGCACAAGTTGCATACGTTTGAGATAAAAATATTGCAATAATGTTGCAATTATTGCAGAATATCTCGGAAACTATAAAAATAGAAGGCTGCGGTTTTTTACAACACTGGGTTTTCCAGAAACTTAAGAGACGCAGTCAGAATTTTAGGTCTCCGCGTTTTTAAGATATAGGGCGAAATAAAAAAACGACTTTGACGTTTATGGAAAAAAAATAATGTACAGAATATTAAAAAATACTTTACACATAATAATAGGCATGCAACAAGACAAAATATTTTCGGATATACGGATGCTTCCAAAATTTTTAACAAACCAAATATATTTTTTAAGCATATTGCCCAGTATGTTTTCTCATTCTTGCATACTACGTTTAATTTGAAACAATTTCATACACGGTTTCTTATATGTAAACTTAGTAGTTGTTAAAATAATATAGAAGTAAAACTTAGAAATTAAAAGCGCTAGAGGACAGTCACCTTTCTAACACATTTTTCTATATCTATCTAAAATTGTATTTTGACACGTTTATAAATGGAATATAAAGATTACTTAAGCCCGTCCTTTGATCTGACAAAACGTAAGAGCTATTTTTATTTTTACATTCAAAAGGAAAGATTATTTATTAGTTAATGTAAAGCAGAATAAGCATAAATTACATTCAAAATTGACGTTAATATCTATTTTTCAGAAAAATATACAAAATTTACGAGATCAATAATTTTTTTTTGGTTTTATATTAACTGATAGAAACAAAAATTAAGACTTTTCACCACTTTATGAACCCATTAAAAATATCAACGTAGCAAGTTATTCTTAAGAGGTGTAATAACTCAATAAAGAATATGTGTATACAGAAAATTTATTGCATCTTATTTTAACTTTATAATGTTCTTTCTATTTGAATAATAATTTTACTCTAGACAACTTGCCGCTTAGTGAAACGGTGATTTTCCATTCTCACTTTCGTAAAAAATATTCCGTAGTTTTAACAGTATTGGAAAAATATTAAATGTTTGTTTGAAACTGAAACATCATATGGCAAGCCTAATGATGTGTTTTTAAAAACCTACTCACAAATAAACAAACAAATAAAGAAAAGCATCCAGATCTTGCCGGGAGGTTTAAGATATGTTTTTTTATAGATTTCGTAGGTAGAGCCAACCCAGATCTTACAGTATCAAGAAATCCGTAAAAGGGAACTGTATTCAAAATACTTTAACGCAAATTGATTTCTCCTAACCTGGTCTCTTTTCTGCTGCTGCGATGATACCCTTTTATATTAAGCCAATATTTATTTACTAACAGTATCAGCCGCTGTATAAATCTTTATGAAGACGAATGTATTGGAAAATAAAATTGGATAAATATTTTGCTTCTCTCTTTAATGCTAGATACTTGTGTCTGAATCAAATACAGTGAGGAGATAACCGTAAATGAATAGTAAAATATTTGCGCGAGTGTCCCAATTTCGTTGTAATTGCAGGGCATCTTGCCTTGGAAACTACAAGAAATTATAAAATTATGCTGTTTTCGCAACACTGTACTACTATTTCGAGGAACTTAAGAAGCCGTAAACAGAATTTTCATAGACCCCGTGGTTTTTGAGATACAGGAAGAAATTTAAAAAAACTGCTGTTTGATCTCAGGGAATTGTTGAGATATCGGAGTGGTGAAAATTGAGCGTACTTGTAGTTTCTCTATACTATAGAATGTCTCTTTTAAAATATCGCAAACATATAATTTTTTTAAATAGATACTCCTATATAAGTTTATGCAATTCAATTGCGTTATTATTCACACATAGTAAATATAATAAATTCATTATTTTTGAAATTGAGAAGTTTTCGAATAAATCCTCTGGCACCTCGATTTTGTTTTTAAAAAAAGCACTTTTTGACATACGACCCAAATTTAATTTTCACAATATTGAAAATGATAATGATTATGTAAAAAATCGACTAAATTAAATGTTCAAATTGTGCACCATTGGCTGCCTGACAGTAGCCAAGACGATTAATAAATCCTCTTTAGACATTATCAATAACTTCAGGAGGTATTCGATGTATCTCGTGACGAATTCTTGCTTTTCAATATTCTAAATTAACAGGTCTAGTAACGCATACTTTGCTTTTTAAGTATCTCCACAAGAAATAATCTAGGGGTGTCAAATCAGGCGATCTGGTTGGCCACTCAATCCATAATGGGAAGGTGCACAGTATTGTGAAAATTTAATTTTAAAATCTTCAAACATTATTTTCTTGACATTTTTGTTATGTAACACCATAATTTTTCATGATGTATGCATGTAGAACGACACGCTCTTTCAAATGGCATGGTAAAAATTGGAGGTTGCTATTTAAAAAAATTGTCGATGACATCATCTCGAACAACGATGACGTCACAAACATGGGTCGTATGTCAAAAAGTGCCCTTTTTAAAAACAAAATCGACGTGCCAGTGGATTATTTCGAAAACTTCTCAATTTCAAAAATAATGAATTTATTCGTTACTTTTCGAAAGCACTGTATAACAGTTCAGAAATTGTTAAAAAACGTTAAATTAATAAAACTAATGTTGCATGTTGCATAATTGGCCATGAATTTTGATATAATTATATAAATTTTGTTTATGAATTATCCACTTTAATAATTTAAAAAAATGAAATTGATTAAATTATGCCGTAGATTCGCTGAAATAGTCGACTATTTGTTACATAGGCAACTTAATTATTTAAAAACTGTTTGATTTTGTATAGTTTTATAAGTAATTAAATAGAGCTTTTGAACCAATTTTATAACAATAATTATTTAATGGCCAACTATGAACGGTACTATTGTTTTATTAGTTTAGCGTTTTTTGTTAATCTTCAAAATATAAAGTAGCAACTGTTATATACCATTATGAAGGAAAAAATAATGCAACTGAATTGCATACAAATATGTGGAGTATTCCGTTTAAAAATTGTATATTTAGGTCATAGTTTAAAAGAGACACCCTGTAGAGATATTACAAGTGCATCACTAAACTCTACGTAAAAGTCTATATGAAATAATTTTCAGCCGTCCGATATTTCAGCTATTCTCTGATATACGAAAAATCCTTTAAACATATTTTATAATTTCGCCATATATCTCAAAAAAACGAAGACGGTCTATGAAAATTCTAATTGCGACATCTTAAGTATCTGGATAAAATTTTTATCTCTTGTAGTTTCCGAGATATTCTGCAATTATAAGGAAATTGGCACACCACCCTACTCACTAGCTGTTGTTAAGACCTGCTCTTAAATTTTTCTTTACTAAAACGCTGCACTTTGTATAAAAACATAATATAATCTTGAACTAAGTGAAATGATTTGATTCACCATTTTTTCTACAAATGTCAATAAAAGTATAATTTTTGAAGCATATACTAGAAGTAATAGATATGATCAACACTGGGACAAAAATAGAAAATAAGAAAATGTAAATCAAAGAAATATTTATTGACTTAAATGTACAATTAGAATAATAATTTCATGGCTAATCTCATTAGTAGCTATAGTAGCCATTATTTAAATGGCAGAACTTTTTTGCTGCTTAGTGTATCCATATGACTATTGAAACAATCGATTCTCCCACCTGTTATACCTGAAAAAGGTATGCCTTGTTGAAGTCGTTAGGAGTTACAGTTTTCGAAATAATCCTATTTGAGACACTGAAATGTTCAATATGGAATGCGTTTGGTCCATTTGCGCATCCAAATAAAGATACCAAACCTAGGAGCAGGCAAAAGGAGACACATGAAACTCAGCAAAGACATACTTCATTGGTTATGTATGTGGGTGCGAGACAGACAACCATCTGCACGTACGATATGAATTGTGTTCTTAATTTCCCATTATTTTGTTTGTAAACACGTCATTGGCGTACAGTGTGGTTTCTTCTTTTATCTGTATCACGTTAGTGTTATTCTTTGTGTATTTTTGTGGGTGTTATTGTTGGAACATGTCATGTTTTATAAGGGACACTGTAAAATTAACCAGCATATAGCACGAATTCTCCATATCCAGAATTCAATTTCATTTCAATTCACAATCAGCTAAGCCCCTACTGCTCCGCCATTGCTAGAGGCACAAAACAAAATATGCAGCTTTTAGCTCATTCCAGTCATCATAATAACATTTCAGTGATTTGAGATAATAAGTGCACCGATTGGAAATTGTTATCGTTTCAGCTGAAGTGCCTTTTCTACTAGAAATACAGCACAATGTTACTTGTTGTTCAGAACGGTAAATTATGGAGATGTGCAAAATTACAAAAAGATCGGCCTGCTTTGATAAAATCTTTGTGCTTCGTTGAAAAATGGTTTCATCTAACCTCGGCGATCTTCTTGAAATTTGCACGTCTCCATAATTTACCATTCTAAAAAACTTTTTCAAGTAACATTTTGCTGTATTTAGGATTATTTCAAAAATGGTTACTCCTACCGACTTCAGCAAAGTATACCTTTTTTAAAGAAAACAGGTAGAAGAATCGATTTTTTTGATAGTCAGATGGATACACTAACCTGCAAAAAAATTCTGCCATTTAAAAAAAACATGATGTGCCACGAGTGGTGCCCCCTACTAGAGACGTCAAAATTAGAAACAAATTTGAATTTCTCACCTACAAAAAACCCTAATTTTCAAATTTTAAGTAAATATTTGCATTTCTTAAGAAGTTATTCACACATATCAGAAATAAAATATTAACTTTGACACCCTATATCCTTTTTATTATGCGACTTGGGATATAGATATGTTAGGTTAAATCGATTTATTTTCACCTAAGGAATTTGTGGTCTCATTTTTGCTACTTCATTTAAAAACTATAAAATGTTACTCTTAGTACGTATATCATAAATACGTGACTATTTTCTGAATACTACGTATAAAACGCTAAGTTATACATGCATGGGAACAATAGCAACGTCATCCCCTCACAATAAATCCTAATTTATCTCTTTATTAATTCAATTTCCCCCAGAAACCGAAACTTCCCGCCACTCCCGACTTTAGTTAATCCGATTAAAGACAATGATGAATAAATATGCCGGTATATTCCATAAAAATTAACAAAATTATAAGTAATTCCATAAATGAGCTCCCCCTTAACGGAATTATAAGCTAATTTGGTTGGTAATATGAGCTTATTAGAATTTCAAAGCCTTCTAGACTTGTATTCTACGAAATTGCATTAATAGGAACTTTTTGATATAAGCTTGTCGAAATTTAGCGATGATTTAAACCGTTACTCTACAATTTGAACTTAAATTGCGAAATAATTTCGAAGCCGAGTGGTTTTGAAAGTTAGTTTTTATATTTAACTCTCGTTTAAAATAATCACTCATAAAAAGCTAAGCTAAGTTTAAAAAATCATGATGTATTATTGCATTAATAAATGATCGCAAGAAAATAGTTATTTATACAGAGTGTTCTAGAAGCTCTATGACAAACCTTATTGGCAGATTGTAACTGGGTTAATATCAACACTCATACAAAATGACACCTGTAAGTATGTAAATGTGGGGTCTTAGGACAGCCATTGTCCAGTTACAGCATATCAAAAATGAAAAAAGAAATTAATTTCTAAACCGCTTAGGATAATTTAACCAAATTTCGTGTGTATATTTAGTATGACAGTAGATATGAAACAAAAAATTACTATAGTCTGTTTGGAAATGAAAGAGAGTAATAAAACCCCGAGATAAGGACCGGCCATGGGCGTGGTAATATTTCGTAGGTAATTATCGGGTCACACTAATATTGTGGCAGATCAATCCAGTCTTCCAGTCCATTCGTAGGTAATTATCGGATCACACTAATATTGTGACAGATCAATCCAGTCTTAGAGCTGAATATACGAAGACGTAACAGTAGGGTAAAATCGACTTGTGTTTAGTGACTATTGTGCCAGTGGATATAATATTGTTTGGGTAAAATGTCGACCTTATCAGATTATGTACCTAAACGCGTGAAAAAATGTGCGCTCTCTCAGAATGAGAATATTATTATATTAAATGTATTTAACGCATTGAAACACCAAAATCCTACCAACAGTGTTTACAACATCGTGGAAAAGTGTTCCAAAATGACAGAGATTGGAAAATCGACTATCTACAGAATTTTAAAGGAAACAAAAAATGAACAAAATACTGTAAATCCCTAAAAATCATCTACAGGGAGGTCAAAAGTTGTTATAGATGAGTTCTTCAAAAATGTCATTCGCAGATAAGTACACTCATTTTATTTTAAAAAAGAAATACCAATGCTAAACAAAATTTTAAGTGAACTTTCAGAGAACAACGATTTGCCAAAAATCAGTAGAAGCAAATTATGGGCCGTCTTACGAGAGTTGACGTTTTTGCTGGGAAAAGCAGAACAGGAAGTCAGTTCTTATCGATAAAGATGAAATTATTTGTTGGCGAAGATCCTACTTAAGATCAATTAGAAAGTTCCGTGACGAAGAGAGGAATATTTATTATCTAGACGAAACTTGGGTCAACGAGGGATATACTATAACAAAAATATGGCAAGATAAAAATGTAAAAAGTTTTCGACAAGCATTTTTGGATGGACTTTCAACAGGGTTCAAAACACCTTCAGGTAAAGGGCGAAGATTAATAGTGACACATATAGGTAGTGTCAGTGGTTTTGTAGATGAAGGTTTACTTTTATTTGAATCTAAAAATACAGGTGACTATCACGAAGACATGAACGCAGATGTTTTCGAAGAGTATTTTACACAGATGTTGGATCTTGTTCCTCCGGGGTCTGTAATTGTCATGGATAATGCCAGTTACCATTCACGGCAGACCGAGCGGACGCCTACGGCTGCTTGGAGGAAAGCCGATATAATTCAATGGTTATCCGGAAAAAACATTTCTTTTCAAACAAATATGGTGAAAAAGGAACTTTTGACACTTGTCAATCTTAATAAAGATCAGAAAAAATATGTTATCGATGAAATGGCAACAAATCGCCAAATGACGGTACTACGGTTACCATCTTATCACTGTGAACTTAACCCAATCGAATTAGTCTGGGCGCAGGTAAAAGGAGATGTAGCGTGAAATAATACAACGTTTAAATTAAGTGACGTGAAAATTTTGATAAAAAATTTCTTGGAACGAGTAACTGCAGGTAACTGGCAAAGATGTATACATGATGTACAAAAAGAAGAGGAGAAAATGTGGGAATTCGATAATTTAATTGACGTTACTGTGGAACCTATCGTTATCAATCTAGGAGACGAATATAATTCATCATAATATTCAGAGGATGAATTTTAATATACTTACTTTTTTATTTTATTTATTGTACATTTATACAACACTACATTTACTCACCATGATTTGAATGTTCAAAATACATATATTTTTGTGTGGAATAAAAGTCTATTCTTAAATTTAAATAAATATTTTGATAATAATATTAAATAATTTTATTTGAATTACTAAAAACCCTCTTAACCCGGTTATGATGCTTAAAGTACCCTCTAGTTTTGAAATGCTGTTTTTATATTGTTTAAGAGAAATGGACCGAGAAATTGAAGCGGCATAGACAAAGACGGATTGTCGGGGATTTTAGCTACCTGTTACAATTTAGTACAACCCGGTCACACAAAGTACACCTCATCTATACCAATAATACATAATATAAAAATATTGAATATAAGCACCAGTACTACATTTATTTACGATTTGCATACATAATAAACTTTTATTACTCTCTTTCATTTCTAAACATACTATAGGAAGATCACTGCAAATCTTAATCTGAATCATAAATTAGTATGGTTGGTTTTGAAGCATCAAAAGTTATACGCGTATCACATACAAAGGGTTCAAACCTTACTGCCGCAAGATTATCCTGTTCGCTTACAATTTTGACACTGGATTTTGTAAAAAATTGAACAAAATGTTGACTTTACCGCTAGCATATTGTTTAACGACGGAGTTAATTTTTCCAGAGATGCTATAATGATCTTCCAGAATAACACGTTTAATCAGATGAAAACCCTAATACCATAATGGAATCTCGATTTCAACATCAGTTTTCTTTGAATATATGAGTGAGTATTATTAGAAATTTTCTTGTTGGGTTTTACTTTTTACCCATAACTTTAACAGGTGCTTCCTACAGACATTTTCTTGAAAATGTTTTACCTGAACTACTTGACGATGTTCCTTATGTTCTAAGACAAAGAATCAGGTTCTCTACATTTTAGTTTGACTGCTCGTGAATGAAAAAGTCGGTAATAACCTGATTGGACGAGGCACTCAAGAACCAGGTCAAACTTGGCCACCCAGATCACCCAATATGAACCCTATTGATCATATTGTTTGGGGACATCTCAAGACATTAGTTTACAATAAATCTGAGGAGCACTTAAGTAAACAAAATATAGCAGGTTATGATGTGGTAAGTGCTACTCCTGTAATTTTTGCACGTGTTTGAGCTGAAATTTCAAAAAGATCTGAAGTATATATTTTGGCTTAAGGTGGCCATTTCCATCATTTATAATAAATCATAGTAAAGTAATTCCAGTTTAGAAAATAAAAACTGATTTGTTTTTTATTTTTTGACACGTTGGTGACTGTCCAAAGACTACACATTTATATAATAAAACATTATTTTTCACCATAGAATACACCCCTGGATTTTCGATCTTTACTTAAGAAACACTCTGTATATACAAAATTATTTTAAAGATTACGTATAGTACAATAAAGCTACATAACTGTTATAATAAAATCAACTAGATGTTTATTAGGGAAAGTTATTTTTTCACCATCAACGATTCAGAAATATGACCTGTCAATCTTACCATAGAAGATAGATAGGTGCTTTTTTATATCGTTCCAAATCGTTTGATCCGGGACAAAGAGTAAATTTTTAAACATTTCTGCTCCAGTACAGATCGAACATCTGTTTGTATGAAGATGTTGCCTCGATGTAAAACAAGTCATAATCTTAATATTTTTAAATAAATTCAATGTCCCGCTGAGGAATACGTCATTATCACGTAATAAATCAGTTCTCCTTGTAAAAATACACACTAACAGCTCTGATACATAACATTCGCTGGTGCAAAATTAGAGCTATCCATCATAGGCTTATGTTTAAAAGTCATAACACGATATACAAGGTGACACTCATCTCATATCTCATTTCTTTTTAAAATGTAGGTTTTTTTCCATATAGTAGTAGTAAGTGTGGGCGGCCTCAGCCTGGCAAGTAGGCCACCCATGGGCCCTTTTTGCCTACCCTGACATCCCATCACCTCTCCACTATTCTCCCTCGGCCTTCCTTGAACCTACCCGACGCCCTAATGAACGCCAGGATCCTAGTCCATGGTAGGCCCCTCATCTCTTCCCTTTGCAGCTCCTCGGTGCCAAAGATCCTATATCTTAGTCTTCCAAGAGCCGCACAATATCCTAGGAAGTGGATAGGGGTATCCTCCCCCTCTCCACATTCCGGACATAAGGGACTTTCCTCTATGCCTATCAAATTCAAATGCCTCCTGAGTCTGCAGTGGCCTGTCAGGACCCCCACCATTTGGTTCAGGGACTAAGGCTCAACAGCCACTTCGTCCTAAATTTATTAGGCTCATTGAAGAAGTCGTGGGCCTGTCTACATCCCCCGTTCCTTCTCCAATTCCCTCCTAGTGTTTGATAGGCCCATTTATTAAGGGCACTATTCATACTACCTCGCGTAACTCCCAAAAAGGGTTCGGGTCCCTGGCAAGGTGCCCCAGATCCGAGACGAGCTAGCAAGTCAGCCGTCTCATTACCGGGGATTCCCTTATGGCCAGGAACCCAGACCAACTCCACCTCCCGTTGTCTGGCCAGGGACTCCAGGGCATCGCCACACTCTTGAACAAGACTAGATCTCGTCACCGGAGAGCTAAGTGCCCTGAGTGCAGCCTGACTATCAGAGCAGATGAAGATTTTCTCCTCCACACAATTCCTTACTTCTTCCTTGCCTGCTACCATCAAAATAGCAAAAACCTCCGCCTGGAAAACCGTGGGGTGTGTGCCCAGCGAAAAGCTCTGCCGGATGTCCAGGTTTTCCAGATATATTCCTGCCCCAGAAAACTCATCCCCTACCCGAGATCCATCTGTATAGCATATCAGAGATCCCGGGGGAAACATGTTTTCTGCCCTCTCCCACTGCTCTCTCGAGGGGAAAACAGTGGTATACCTCCTTCCCAACCTTAGTTTATCCTTTGCTTCAATAACCCTCAGAGCAGATACTGGAATCTCATTCTCCGCCCTTAAGGCTATAGCAGCATGACCCTCCACGCGACCTTCTGCCTTCCAACAGCCTGCATCCCTTGTTCTCAGGTAGGTTGCCATCGCCTCCTTTACAATCCATGTTGGGAGGGGTGGCAATCCCAACAAAACTTCCAGGGCGGCCGTTGGGGTTGTCCTCATCGCCCCTGTAATACTTAAGCAAGCCAGCCTTTGGATCCTTGACAACACCTTGGCCACAGTCACCCGGCCCACACTCGGCCACCAGACCAAGGCCCCATATTGTAGCCTCGGCCTGATCACCGCCGTGTACACCCAGTGAAGCACCCTTGGGTTGAGTCCCCAATTCTTGCCTACTACTTTCCTTAGTTGCCAAAAGGTTGCCATTGATTTCCGGGTAACCCGTTCAATCTGTGGCCCCCAAGACAACTTACTGTCCAAGGTTACACCCAAGTATTTTACCTCCTTACCTAGAGTAAGGATTTTCCCATACATAGTTCCATATAGTTAGTTAAATAACTATTCATTCAACAATTCAAATCTCTTGCATATGGTCAATGTAAAAATCGTAAATTGGATCGAATTGAAACAAATATCTGTTTTCAGTTGTTTTAGTTTGATGTCCGTCTATTATGACTTTGTCCCACGAATAACTTATTTTTTTTAACTCCTTATATGGAAAATATTATTTTACTTCCTCATTTCAGAAAATACTTTGGCTCCCGCGGGAGGCAAACAAGTAGACACTTCAAATATAAAAACGACCTGAAAAAGCAAAAATGCACTTATGACAACAGCCTAAAATGTATCTATGTTTATATACTTTCTAATAAAAAATGATGCGTTACGTTTTTATTTATTATTCAACAATAACGATCAATCTTACGATCATATGTAAGTAAGTTTCATCTGGAGCTTCTGCAATAAACTTGTTGATATCCTCCCTTGAAAAAGTATTGGCTTTCTTGATGGTTTTATCAGTGAATATAATTAAATCAACACCAGAAATGAGGAATCTTGTATTACCTTCATATGTAAGTAAGTTTCATCTGGAGCTTCTGCAATAAACTTGTTGATATCCTCCCTTGAAAAAATATTGGCTTTCTTGGCTTGGGATCCATCACATTTTCTTTTTAAAACGGCTACTAATTTAGGAAACTTAATGTCGATATTGTCTTTAATTTGTGTGGATCGCAACATGCTGAATTTGCTTCATTGTTGAGGGCTTCAAGTCGGCGCATTTTTTTGGGAAAGTAAAATAGGACCACTTTATCTTATATTTTTCTTATTTGCCTAGTCTTCATCCAACATTTAAATAGCTCTTTTTCATATTTTTACGAGACTTTAGCGGTAATAGATTTAACGAAACCACGTTTGCTTCTTCCAGAATATCTTGAGAAACTGCATCTTCACATTAGGAATATATTATTATAAATTTCTGGGAAGTTCACCATGTCGCCACTAATAATTATCGCATTACCTACACAGTATTCACACTATGTACCTATGACCCAAAATCCAAAATGCCACAAAAACTCAAAAGAAACAAACGCCTATTTACATCACCAACACCGTAACCTGCACCTGCATCCATGGAAACAAACCATGCCAATCAGTCATACAGTCATACCAATAATATAGCGTTTTTGGCCACATGATTTTGTTTACATTCCATGGCAATTTATTAATTTAATATTTTAATTTTTATATGATTATTGCCAGACACATGTTCTGACATACATATGCTTGAAAGATTACCTTGTCATACCTTTCAAACCAATATAAAATTTATGAAACTTTGCCATTATGGGATTCATTAATAGTTTATGTTTTAATTTGTAATTTCTATTATCAAAAATTATTTTAAGTTTTCATAACTTAAAACACGTCACGGCGGCCATATTGGTGTTGGAGTCACGTCATATTTGTTACAAACAGGTTCTAATAAAGTTCTGTATGGATTTTCATGGACGTTGACATTTATTTCAGCATTTTTGTTTTTTTTCTATTGTGCCTTGTTTCTTAATCTGAAATGATGAAAACATCCACGATTTTTCTTAAATATTCTAAATATGTTAGTGACCCATATTGCAACTCTTCATCTATTTTCCTTCACCTTATTTCATTTTCAGTTGGATTGAAAGCGGAACTAAAAATGAAGAGGGCTTTATGATTGCAAACTACGGGATGAAATATGAATAACATATTATCTGAAAATACTAGAGAATTGGTTTGTGATGAACAAAAAAGCATAAATTCCATGAGCATAAGTGCATCCACGTTTGGCAAATTATCGCTGGACAACAATAATTAATGACATTGTTGTATAACTATATGTGTGGTGTCCGGAATATGAGTGCCATAATTTTAAGGGTTTATCTGACCAAAAGTAATAAAAAATTCTTATGAAAAAAATGTCTAAAACGAATACTTAGTTTGTCTACAAATACATTTCTAAAATTAAAATTCAACTGCGATAATATGCAAAACCATGTTACAAAATTACAAACTAAGGTACAATTAAGGTTAAGTAAAAAAAATAAGTGTAACATAATTTGTTCATTATTTGATTTTTGGTTCAGTATTAATAAAGTAAACAATTGAAGTTTCTGAGAAATTCGTTAAAACTGTAACGTACTGTAACATTCGACAACATTGCAGTGTCAGGCTGCTGGTGATAACCTAAAAGTAATGGTAGTCATAATGGTGCGTATAGCTAATGCGATTAATTTTTGTCCAGTTTTTCTTTCTTGTTTGTGAGTGTACATCAACAAAAATTCAACAGTTTATAATAACCATAACCAGCTGCATGCCATGTTAATTTGCGGCGAATCTAGGCAAAACTCTCTGGTTACCAGACGTTTGCATGGTAAACGCTTCTTGCAAGAAATAGAATTCATTTCAAACATTTGTTTCTGTGTTGTGAAAAGAGCTCTAAGAAAACCATTCACAGTAAGTACCTATATTATTTAGGTGTACCTCTTTGCAATTATTATACAGGGTGTCCCAAAATAGAAGGCCATTCCATTAACCACATATTCTATGGACAAAAATAATGCGACTTTCCTTATGCCATTTTTTATTTGGACGTCTCTGTTTCAATATACAGGGTGTTAAAGTTACATTTTAAAAAACTATTTTTGTTAATAATCCCATTGTTTTCTAAGATACACACTTGGAATTTTTCACGTACTTTTATCTTATTGCGGCATACTTATCATGTATTTTGGTGAAAAAAATTGAAGGGCGAATGGAGGTAACTGATGAATGCAGTACCCTTTATCCTCTCAAATTATTTATAAGTGTCTATGCAGCTTTTTCTGAAATATCAAACGTAGATCTTTCTTCTGATCATTTTACCTTTTTTGTAATTTTTTGTTTAAATGCCTCGTTTTGGAGAAAAACGGCAATTTGTAGTGCCCATAAATCTATCATTCACTACCATTTTCAAGTGAAACTGAAATTTTGTGAATATACCTGTTATTACAATACCTTGGCAACTTAGCGAATCGTAATACTTACTGAATAAATATTTGCTAATTAAAATAAAAAGAGAATATCTTTCAAAATATAAGGTTTTCGCTACTTAAAAGGGCACGTACATGTGTTAATGAGGAGGGTGGGCAAGTAGAACGTTTGTTAAATTAGTAGTAATTAATGTTAATGTTATTTAGGTAAAAAATTATTATGTTGATCGTTCATTATTAGTATTACTAAACAAGACTATTATTTTTTGGTTGATAAGAGAACTGTATTACAGATTTTAATGCCATATTATTTTTTCAATTTATAAGTATTCCTCATTTTATAAAATTTAAAATTATCCATTCTGTTTTAATTAGCAATTATTCATTCTGTAAGTATTACGATTTGCTAAGTTGCCAAGGTATTGTAATAATAGGTACATCCAGAAAATTTCAGTTTCACTTGAAGATGATAGTGAATGATAGATTTATGGGCACTACAAATTGCCGTTTTTCTCAAAACGGAGCATTTAAACAAAAAATTACAAAAGAGATAAGATGATCAGAAGAAAATTTTACGTTTGATGTTTCAAGAAAAAGTTGCATAGGCGTACTTAGAAATAATTGGAGGGGATAAAGGGTAAAGGGCTCAGTCACCCTTCGATTTTTTTCACCAAAATTACATGATAAGATTGGGACTATTAACAAAAATAGTTTTTTAAAATGTAACTTTAACACCCTGTATATTGAAATAGGAACGTCCAAATAAAAAATGGCATAAGGAAAGTCGCATTATTTTTGTCCAAAGAATATGTGGTTAATGGTATGGCCTTCAATTTAGGGACACCCTGTATATTATATAAATATATAACAATTCTGAGATACTATGTGAGCGACGTTGTCATATATTCAAGACCTGTTTGCTGTCTTAATTCTATTACCGTTGGTTAGAGAAGAAAAATTGTTAAGTCAAATATGTTTACTTAAAACATATGTATAGCTTATCTGTGAAAGGATATGTCATCAAAATGTCAAAAATGATATAGTAACGGAAAATAATACTTGAGACGTGCATAGTGTAGTTATGAAAAAATGTATGTCCGTTACTTTCTAGACCTAAATGTTTCTGATCCAAATAGTATGTTTGATATGAAAAAAGCCAAAAAATTTCAATAATGATTTACCTGGCTTACAACCGAAGCAGAGGACGGTTTATAATATTATGTTTATGATATAGTAAAAAAAAATCAGTTAAATTATGAAAGAATATGAGCCGTAAATATTTAAACACTTGTAAAAAAGTGTTACTTATTAGTTGGAAAAATTTCGCAAACGATAGTACTTATATTATAAAGATAAGCTTTACTAAGAAGGTATTTTCTGAAAAAATTTTAATTGTATTTTACTGTAATCGATTTTTCTGTTAAAATTTTTAATCAGGACCTACTTTTGAGTTGAAATATTATCTTATAAGCTATAAATATATTAAAATAAAGGCTATTTCACGCACAACCCTGTAGCGCTACAAACGTCGATACATATTGGAACCTAATTAGTTAACTGCCAAACATTAATCCAGCCAAACCGAACAAAAACTTTCAATAGTTTATCCTGGCTACGTGAAATCTATTAAAACGGCACTAATTCAAGTAATAATAAATTCAGGATTCTAACGCCAACAGTTCTATTTTGGACCCCTCTCTTCGTGCCTCGCAACAAGTTCAGAAAAGTTTCATCCACACACTTTGCGGCGAAAATCAAGCGTATTTGGACAAAGCCGCTTTGTTTATTTGGGCGAAATAAATATTTATTAGGACGAAATAATTAATACAGCACGGAATAGTCGCTTGTCGATTTGCGTGAAGAACGACCGAATGGAATGTGTCGGTAAACTTTTACATCTGTTTGCTTCAGGGGGATGAATAATGAATGCATGGCATTATTTATTTACTACTTGGCACGGCGTCTGTCGTCTATCCTGCTGAAATAAAAAGAATGTGCAATCGTTGTTTGAGCGAACTGTTTGTGAAGAAATACTAAAATTATCATTAAACTTATCATAGAATGAGACGAGGAATCCGCTGCTCTTATACAGGGGCTTCAGGCATCCTCGGAAGGGATGATGGTACAGTCAAATAAATGATATTTACTCAAATATCTATTTATCTAAAAATTCGCCATTTCCTAGATACGGGCTGTCAAAGATTTTCTCTAAAATAATATTTCTTGTTTCAAGAAACAGTAGGGTTAGAAACAATTATATAATATATTTGAATTTTTGTTATATTTAAACAGAACTATTCAGAGAAAATAAATTTGTTTCATAAATGGATGACACAAAATTTGTTAATAAAACAAGTAATAGAACTGTTTATTTACTTGATTTAAATCTATCAACCTTATAACTCAAAAACAAATAAATCGTTTCAAAAAATTATTTTTGTTGAATCTGATACTTGAACAAAGTAAAATACAACAAAATATTTTGTTGTTACTCCACTAGTGTGCGAGCAAGTGGCCAATCACAACTGGGGGGAAGGGGATACTTTCCTTCCCTCCATTTTTCTGTTATACACCCATGGATAAGTACTTTCAATATCGTAATGTATCTTGATAATTTTAATTAAATATTTTGAAATAAATTTTAAAATCTATTTCTAAAGACGCTTTAACGCTCAAAGGAACAATTTGTAAATAATTTACCGAATTTTTAAATTAAAATCCTAATTGCTTTGATACATCAGAGTGTCTCTGGACATAGGCCTAACCAGATTTACAGATTTTCCACTTTTATGCAAACAAATATTTTTTACCTAGGAAATTTCGTTTACTAAGAAAAATTAAAACAGAAACACATCAGTTCTTATGCTTACAGTAAAACTTAATTTAATATTTCTATAATTCACTTATTCTATGTTGTAGTTACTCCACATGCTTAAAAAATGCATTAGTGGGGTTTTCTAATTACTACAAGTCTAATATTTTGAAAGACCTGTGGTTTTTACCCAAATTCTTCACATTTATAAAACACTCTTTTCAGTTGATTAATATTTTTCATCAATTCAGGCATCGTCTTACATAAGCCCACAAACTAAACTGAAATCCATTGAACTAAAATTGAGAAAGTGTGGTGACCACTGAATAGTTGCATCTCTTATATCGATTTGGAAAAATTATTTGTTAGTTAAAAGTGATTTAATCCCTTGAGTGGAAGTACACAAATGCTGAAAAATTCTGGCAAAAACATTAGATTTTCTGAAATTGTAAAATGCCGTTTATGCATTGCTAATCTATTTCTTAAATTCTGTTTTAATTTTTCATAATAAATAAAATTACATAGTAAAAAAAAAACATTTGTCTGCGTAAACATGGTAAACAAATTGAAATTGTTATTAAGTGCAACCCAATATTCTCCGACTATCTCTAATATTGAACGACTTTCAAAAATCTTAAAGAAGTTTTCCGAAAAATTATCAATATTGATAAAATAATCAAAATAAAATATAACGCTATGATATTGAAAGAAATTGTCCATGGGCGTACTTAAAAAAATGGGAGGGGCAAAGTACTCTCCCCAGTTTCTACATTTGTTTTTAAGCGTACCTATCCTTGAGGATTTGGTTAACTATAACAAATATCTTTAATAAACTTCAAACTTATATGTAAAAAATTGACAAAGTTCTTGCGAGAAAATTTTTAAAAGTTCACATATTTGTATATAGGGACGTATTTTTATATACAGGTAAGTAGAGTCGTATTTTGTTGTCTACAAGGAATTTGTCTACAAATGTTTAATCTTTTCTATCTTCGTTAAGTCATATAGACCGTACAACAGTGCAATACAACTGAGTGATACAAACAAGATCACCGTTCAAAACAAGACAATGTAAAAAATAACCATATTCTTTATTATTAATTATATCTTGAAAGCAGATAAAGTATAAATGAAAATTCTGCATTTGGTGGTCTTACCGTGCAATCCAAAAACATTGTTGAGTACATGTTAAAACTTGATGTTTTTATGAGCAAATTTAATGATATGGCTTACAGCGAAGTGATTTGCATGAAATTAAAAAACGAATTTTCAAAAATTGTTATATTTTGCTCCTACGTGTAAAGAATGTCCATTACAGAATATTTCTATATGCAACCGTCCGAAATGTATACACGGTAATATTAAAAACAAGGAAATTAAATAATAAATTAAATATATTATAATATTTGTAAATGGGACAGAAAAAGTATGTGTTTATATATTTACATGTATAATAAATTAATAATATATAATCTGATTACCTCTTTTATTTTTATTTTCAATTGACTGGATAGCAATAGTAGCCATAGCAATAGACCCTGTATACAACGCACCAACATGGACGCAAACTTTTTTGACACTCGACTCTCGTATTGCCGATAAAAAACAATCCCAGGTGCAATGATTTACAAGTCAGCGCGCTTTTTATGCGATGAGAACAAAAGCTTTTTAGAGAGTGACCCAACTTATATAGTTATTCTGAAACGCTACTAATATTTTATATTATGGCGAAGGAGCCAGGACTAATCAGTATGTCTAAATATATTACTTTTATTGTAACAAAGTAACAACAACAACAAAGAAATTTAAGTAACTGTAAATTTCGATGCAATAAAAGACAATGATATCGTATATTGCTGAATAATAGAATATACAGGGTGTCCCGAAATTAATGGAACACAGAGCAAGAGTAGATTCCTTCCATCAAAATAATGCGATTAAGCCAAACTTACCTTGGTTCATTTGTGACTAATAAAGAAGTTACAGGGCGTTAAAGTACAAATTTTGAATTGGAACTCTCTAGATTTTCGGCCGTCTAGTATACTAAATCATAAACAATGAAACAACAAATAATAAACAAAGATATATTTAGGTAGGTATTACATAATACCTACCTACATCTTAACATCTTTTTTTAAACAGCATAACCATAACCAGTATTAAGAACAAAAAAGAAAATGTTAATATTTATAAAGCTCTGATGACAAAACGGCACGTTTTCAGACAGAAATTCCGATCTTATATTTTCACGTCTTAATCTTTTCTACTATGTCCCGAGTTTGTAAACTGTTTTTTAAACATTGTGTAATAATTTCTGTTGCTTATTCCACACTAATGGGGGCTGTTGAACCGAAATTTCAGATAATAATTCTGTATTTCATAATCGGTTTTAGGTACCTAAATAGTCGTCAAATTTTATTTACCGTATGATAACAGCAAAATTTCAAAATTAATTCAATATATACATATATAATAATTGTAAAGACTCGTACGATGGCTGTTCACGCTCCCCATCCCCTTTTCTTAATGTAACCGTATTCAAACGCAAAACAAATACCTCAATTCCCACTAATCAAATTTCATCCATCGCTTTTCTTCGTTTGTTGACTGCTGCTTTTAACACTGGCTTTAGAACGAAAGTTGTTGGATGTAAAAGGGAGTTTTGTATTACTCCCGTTTCTCTGAGACTTGAGAATAATGTACAAACAATGACGACTTTGTAAATAAGATGCATATGAGCAACAAGTAGACCTGCAATGTGATACAGAGTGCATGTACTGTATTTCAGTCTCATCTAGCACATGGATTAAAACTGTGTCTAACGAATAAAATGAGATATACAGGATAGAAATAAAATGCTACTATAATATTTTTAATCCGTATTGAGTTGAAGTATATGTATAGATATATTCATATACAAATCTATAATTAATTATTAATTCAGTTCTTTGAATTTAAATATAGTTTTGTATTTTTTGTAATAAAAAAATGAAATTTTAAATTATAGAATTACTTAATCATCAATATCGCGCAATCACTAAAATATAACCCATTATATGTTTATATTAATGTAATCAGGGAAAAGTGGAAAATCCAAAAATATAATAATATACAGGGAATTTTATAAGAAAAAAAAAACAAGTTGATACCAATATCTCTGTAAGGTGGTTGATTGTATTTTTGATAAAAAAAAAATGAAATTCTTGTGTAAAATTAGTCAATAAATGTACGTTTCCATTTTTCTATATCTATAACAAAGTCGACAAAACTGAGCAACTGACTTGCAATTTTTAAATGGAATAAATAAATAATATATTTTTCATATAAATATTTTATAAATTTCGGTTGTGTCTTTATTAATATTTCGTTCTTCTATTTACAGATATCTTAGGAGCTCAAACAGTGTCAATAATGCTCAATGGAGAGGAATCTGAGTTAACGTTTCAGAATAATTCTTGTACAAAGGTAAGGCCACTATTTATTTGATAAGCTAAAATTTGAAAATAATTAATTATTGTAAAAAGTGCATTTCTCAGACTAATACAGGGTGTCCCAAAATAGAAGGCCATACCATTATCCACAAATTCTTTGGACAAAAATAATGCGACTTTTTTTATGCCATTTTTTATTTGGGCGCCCCTGTTTCAATATACAGGGTTTTAAACTTACATTTTAAAAAATTATTTTTTTTAATAATCCCATTTTTTGTAAGATACTCACTTGAAATTTTTCATGTACTTTTATCTTATTTCGGCATACGTTTCATGTAATTTTGATGAAAAAAATCGAAGGGTGAATACTGAGGGATGCAGTACCCTTTATCGCCTCCAATTATTTATAAGAGACAGAGACGTCCAAATAAAAAATGGCATAAGGAAAGTCGCATTATTTTTGTCCAAAGAATATGTGGTTAATGGTATGGCCTTGTATTTTGGGACATCCTGTATAATCGAATATTTGAAATCGCCTGACTACAGACTACAGTAGCCCAGCGATATAAAGGCTGAAACTGCTAGAATTTCAATAAGCTTTTTAATCTTAAATTTTACAAAATATTTATTTTAGGATATCGTCTCCATTTTTTATGACGCATCTAATAATAAATTTGATAAATATTTACATTAGCATTAATTTGATAAATATTTACATTACCTCATAAATTTTAATAAAAAAAATTCTACCCTTCTATTTTTGAGGGTGCTGAACACGAATCTTAAATTAGTTTTGAGAGGTTGATTCTAGTTTTTGAAAAAAAAAATCTTACGTGTAACCTCTATTACATTAGGTTGAAATTGCAATATAACCCCCTGCTAACTTCAGATCATGACGTCACACTGTTGTAAAATTCAATAGGCGTTATATTGCATCTTCAATCTAATGTAATGTACATAAAGGTTATAATTTTGAAAAAAAAAATGTTTCGAAAACTATAGCCTTCCACACAAAACTAATTTTAGATTCGTATTCGGCACCCTTCCCAAATAGGAGGTTGGAAATTTTTTTTCCGCTAATGTAAATAATTACCCCAAATTGTTTTAGATTAAGTTCTGAATCAGCCTGTATAGACCGTCATATTTTGGGGTCAGAAAATGCATATGAATTTATGGTACTACTTTTAAAATCACCTATTACCGTTGTTTTGATTACATCCATTACAAAGTTTTTTTATACATAAAGATAAACGTAAAATATAGAGCTGAGAGCGTATTTATTTTTAAAACTTCTGCAAATATTTCTCTTATTTTTACGCGACTTTCCTTTTACCCTCAATATCCGCTTATTCGAACTAAAGACCATGATTTATACGATAACGTCGTTTCCATAGCCTAATGAAAGCAAATTTCAGGAGCGCGACGCCTCGCGTGAATTTTGCTTAATTCACTTTCGTTTTAACTTGCGACGAAGTTGGCCGTAGATTCTGCATTAGGCGCAAACTTTGCCAAGACCAAAAAAGATAAATGTTTCAAAGTTCGAAGAAGAATAAAATAAAGATAAATAATGATGTTGCGACGGCGGCGGCAGTTGGCCATTTAGGATATTTTAGAAGCCGGTGGGTATCGCAAAATGTAAATTTTAATTTGAGAGAACAAATATTTCATGATTTTAATATAGTTACATACTGCAAAAAAGATGTTTTCTTTAGATTTCAGAACTTTTATTCAATGTATAATCTGGAGTTGATCTGAACATGATCTTTCTTATATTCAGCATTTCATTTCCTCTTTTCTGCAAAAATACAAGGATTCCTTTGCGTGAGGTACATAGCCTTCCTGTATCGATACTAGCCAGATCATTCAGCAATGGGGTAATTTCTAGCATTGTTTTCTTTCATTTTCTGAATAATTTTGTAACACTATTACAATAAAACTTTAGATATTGTATTGTACCATAATAATTATTTTATTAGTTTACCTCGGAAGTGCGACATATTTCTTGGCCCCAAAAGAAATAACTATGTGTTGTATAATATGACTTATAATAAAATTGGTTTAATAATAATTTATTATATACTTATGTATGAAGTAAGAATAATGGTTTAAATAATTACATAGATACATATATCTACCTACGTACCTTTAAAACTGAACAACATACCTACGTATTAAGTAAGTAGGTACCTAAATTCCTAAATTTGTGGTTTTACAAAATGGCCCAATAAAAGAAATCAAATTCTAGTAAAGCTTCTGAAGTTAGCATGCAATTTAAATTTGAGTAATAAGATTTATAAACTAAATATTCACTTAATTATTTTTATAGTTATTTTGTGAAATTGGCGTTTTCTATTAGATTTTATCTTTGAATTTAAACATAAGCTGCACTGCATTGTCTCCGTAGATTTCTCGTGAGGATCTTAAATAGAATAATTTATTAATCATTTTATACTTTTATATGAAATTTTAAATATTTATAAATTTGAAGGTTTTTTTACAGACCCTGTATAATTGGTAACCAAACTTTAAATTAACTGGTTTATAGCTGGCTAATAGGTGTATAACAAACAAACGTTTTTTTTGTTTTTGTTTTGTTTTAATAATGACACTCTTGAAAATGAATTTTTCGATTTCTTTTGAACTGCGTTTGATATATTCGTAATGAAATTTACTTTCAACTGTAAACATTAGTTCTTAGTTGCTTCACTCATCAATAGAGATTTAATGAAATTTCTACTCAGAACTTCCAGAAGTTCAAAAACTGTTATTTCAAAAGCATTTACCTACATAAAACTCTGTTTAGGAAAACATTCCTTTTTATTACTAATTTTATAAGATAATAAATACATATTTTTTAGTTACTTAAGTACCTATCTATATTTTTTGAAAAATCTAGCTGCTATTAACGATTTCATTTTAGAACTTAACGTTGCATTTCAGCACTTACAAGTTGGTGATTTGTATTAAAATAGTCATCATAATTAAATCTATCATCGGTAGATTAAATAAATATTGCTTTAAATAGCATGTTGTAATTTTTAAAGGAGTTAGCTTTTGCCAATCTATTTTAACACAGAAAGACCTTTGCTCGAGATCGAGACAGGCGAGTACGAGTACCTAGAAGCTATAGGAGACATATTCGAAAACTACTTATCAAATAGATTTAAAATTTTGTGGGTTGACCATACATCAAAAGTGTAATTTGAGGTTTAACCAAATGATCCTATTATGGACAATCCCAAAAAAGCTTGAGCACACTTTATTTGAGTCATTGCGGTCTAATTATCTGAGAACATATAGATGACCTTACGAAGCCAGAAATATTTCCAGAGAGGCTTCCGGGCATCTTGACAAGATCTTCCGGTTATCAAGAACCATAAAGTTGCTATTAATTGTTCTTCTACACTCTCTCTTGTTTTGACTTATATTATATTCTAACTAAATTTAAAATCGAATCAAATGTTAAGTTGTCCATTTATAAATCATTTTTTAAATATTCAGGTTTATTCCTCGAAGTTCAAAAGTGGCATATGCCAATCTCTACTCTCCTGTCATTTTTTAACCTTTCTTCAAGTTTAATTTTTTTTTTAATTATTAAAAACATATAAACCAGCACATGCCCGACTTTTTCTATTTATTCAAAAATTTTGAAATCAGCAGAAACTAAAGAGCTTCCAACTTGGCGGAAATTGCATACTCCACTCCAATACCTTTAACTTTTGCGTCTACAAAGACATTTTTGGACTTAATGCTCCAAATCTGCAATTATATAGTCTAAGCTTGGACCGTTATTCTTTTTCCAAAACCGCCGATTGGAGCGTACGTGTAAATGGGTCTATCAACTACTATTCCTCTTGATTCCCTCTTTCAAGTCCGAACACTTTGTACAAGTTGAACTTTGTAGTCATTGTGACAGATATCATCTAAAAAATAGATTTCCACAGTGACGTATTCATGATCATAGTTTCAGAATAAAAATATTAGTGGAAATTCTGTCTAGAAATAATTAATTACTAGACAATTGTCTGCAGCGAGAAAAACTGATAAAATGGAAATATTCCGATTTTCTCACAAATTAAACAGGATTTCTTTTAAATGCACTGAGCAAATTCGTTTGACAGTCGATGTTCCCCTTTAAGGCTAACGGTGAAACACGTGATCAAGTTTTGTTAAAACCAGATATATCGCTGCGCAGAGTAAGACTATGTTGACGTGTTGTGACAAAACGCTGAAATATGTGCTGCCTAGAGGCTAATGCATTTGGGATGGAGACAAAACGAAAGATACACTGAAATAAAGGTATCACAACTCTATTAGTGGAGTAAAATCGGTTCTCAATTATGCCGTTTTTTTTAAATAAAGATATAACTAAATTAAACATTTACCATCTTTTAGAGGGACAATTTCGGCATCTGAAATGGACTTTTACAACTTTTTTCAGTAGGGTCTAATTTTATAAATTCAAATTGTCGGTGCTTCGGACGTTATTTGTCAATTATGTTTTACGAAACATATATCGCGTTTGTAAATCAACGATTCAAGTTATGTTCATAATTTTTTCACAACATATATAAAAAACTACAGCGTTTCTAATGGTACATACCAATTTTTAATAACTTAAAGCCTTTTCGAAAAAAATTGTTCCAAAGTCAATACCAGTAAATTTGTGCATTAAAAACTTTACTATGCGGAGAGCTACATTAATTATTGAAAATAGAACTATAGTTATATCGAGACAAATGTAGTCGATAGTATGAAAAAGTTTTTTAAAAAAAGTTTACTTCGCTACGTGTTACGGTTTTCAAGAAATTGAATTTTACATATGCTCGTGTTTCGTGTGTAAGCTAAGTTTATACTTGCGGTGTAGTATACGTTTTCAGAATAGGACAATGCATTCATTCGGAAAGTCAGAAATATCTATATTTTCCATAATTTTTATGTCGAATAAAATTAAATTTTAGTTTTTTATGCTCGTATTTTTTTAATAAAGAAAACTTATCGTAGATCATAGAAAATACATAAGAGATATTTACATATATAAATGTATATTTATTTATGTCCAAAATGTAAAATATAAAGACTATGTATGGATTATTGAAGAGAAATATGAGAAATTAAAGTGTAAACAGACCAATTAGATTAGATCAAATATTGAAAACATATACCATTGTTTTGTTAACATTTGTGCGTTCCAAAATACATATGTGGCGTGCAATGTTCTTAATTATAAGATATAACACTGGCTTAAAATTGACGTATTCTTGAAACAATGTCTTCTACAGACATACAATTTTAAATATTTAATAATTGGATAATGTAGGTGTTAGCAAATAATAGGAATGACACCTGGGTATTTTCAAAGACACCGAAGTAAAACAAACAAATAACTGCAAAAAGCTGTCTAAAATTTTAGATGCATAGATCTACCAAAATACTTACTTATTTTAATTATATCTGTAGATATAAATATTCTTATAATAAAAATTTACTTGATAATAAAAATTGTTCAATATTTATAATTAAGTGTATGAAAATAATGGTTAAATGTGGGGTTAGGATAGCTACAAATGCGTGTCTTACAGACGCTTTTCAAAATTATTATTTTATTTGAGTAAAATTTAAACAGTAATTGTGAATAAACACAACGTCAATAAGTTACCTTTGTTGTATATGTTATATTTTTTGAGATTTCAATAGTTAAAAACACAATTTTTACTGCGAGAAATACGGCGATGTAAGTAAGCGGTTCTTAATTTTTATTTCTGTTAAAACCTTTTTTCATAAAGTTGTGTGAAAATCGAAGTACTTACTACTTAAACATGTAGTTTCAAAGGAACAAACAAAATCCATATTTAATTGTTATGCTACTTTTCCCATAAATACTCAAGTAGTTAATTTATATTTACAATGTTATCAAGTATACTATAGAAATTAATAAAATCTTAAAATAATGCATTGCATGTTTTTACTGAAAAAATATAGTTTTTGTGCTATTTATTTTATTAAACTCTTTTGTACTTTTCGAAAAATAATAGTAGGTAATGATATTTTGGTACATAAGGAATTTCACACATATCTTTATTGTTGATTTTTTTGGAAAACATAATTCCTGATAGTTAATTTTATTTATAAAAATTCAGAAAATAGAAAAATGAACAGAATGCTTTGTATATGCTTGTAAACAGTGATTTTTTATTTTTCTTCGGTTTTGGGATAACTATGTTGATGGACATTTTTCACAAAAAAATAAAGATGAAAAATTTGAACATTGTTTACTTTCGAACACCATATTTTATCATAAGTTGGACTACAGTTTGTAATATCTCAAGACAAGCAACATTTTTTTTAAATCAAGAATGATCGTTTATTAAATAATCGACATTAAAATAGTTGACCAGAATGCGTTACCCCATCTGGAACGGCACTTTCTAACAAAAAAATATCACTTTTAACGGTAGGATCCAAAATAGTTCCACTAATTGCGATGCTTAATTTTTTGTTTGTTCCTTTAATACTAAAATATAAATACTTTCACTTGACATAGAGCTCAACTTAAATCAGAAAATATGGAATAAAGAGATAATTTCATTTGTAGAATAAAATGCTTTTGACACATTTTTTCTTTCTGTGTGTATTTCTAATAAGTTTGGATTTGCAACAAATAGTATATTATTATTTACTTAAGTGCTGAGAAGCAAACCATCGATGCCATGTAAAAAAATACTATGCGACAAAAATAAAATTAGATAAACAAAACCATATTTCAATAACATTTTTATATATTCCATAAATCTCAACTACCCATTTGCATTCCCCATTTTTTAAATATTTAATTATATTTTAATGAATACGTCTATTTAGCAATGTTTTAGCTGGTGTCTATTATTCAGTAGGCAGACACAGAATATTATATTAAAAATAATCTATATTTCTGTATTTGAAAAACATTATATTTTTAGTTTCAAGATTTAACAAATTCGTAATTATAATAAAGCTATTAAACTACAATACGTAATCATTTCTCTTAAGTCTTTTATAAAATCCGTCGCGTGTCAGTCCTTTTATTTTAGTTTTTCGGTTTTCGTTCGGTAACTATATATATATATAGTAAAATATGTTATTCTATTTTTTATATACTACAAATATTATTTTACATCCAGTGAAAAATTTTAAATAAAAAAAAATTTACATTACTCAACATTTTAAAAAACAGCATTGATGTGAAATAATATTTGTAGTCTATTAAAAAAAACCGCTTACTTTTATCATTTTCCGTTGAGCAGTTATTGAGCGAAAACGTGGCAAAAACTATATTCCGTATGATAGAGTATTTACCGTTAGCCTGAATCACTTCTCTCAGTGTTGGACATTTAGAATCTAATGTGATCGTCTCTTTTATCAATGCCACCGCAAGGGGGCAGCATTTTATTGCTAAGAAATATTTTTTTAGTTTTCGCTCAATAGCTCCTCAAGGGATAAAGATAAAAATATGCGGTTTTTTTTAATAGACTACAAATATTAATTTACATCGACGCTGTGTTTTAAAATTTCGGAAAAGAGCAAAATTCATTTAAAAAAAATAATTTTACAGTTTTTCAAAATTTCAAAACACAGCGTCGATGTAAAATAATATTTGTAGTCTATTAAAAAAAACCGCATATTTTTATCTTTATTCCTTGAGGAGTTATTGAGCGAAAACTTTATATTGTCTTATAGATCGCTCACCGTAAGCCTTAAGTTGAATCTGTAAACCATTGTTCTCCAACATTTCCGCTACTAAATAGCGGAAATAAGTTTTAAGCGGTTTTAAGCGGAAATACACAATAACTGCAATTTTCCAAGAAAGATTCAATGGAGTAGTATAACAATCAAAAAATGTATGTTGAAGTGTCGTTGAACCAGCTAAAAGTAACCGTAGATTTAAATGTCCCAAAATAATAAGTAAATACGAGAAAAGACCACCCACACTTTATTTATTTTCTGAACAGGTATTTATTTATGTATAATTTAATGTACAGAATAAAAGAATATTGAATCAAGAATAGTATTTATTCAGTAGGCCTATTTGGGACATATAATCTTGAATTATTAATTCATTTTATGACTTATTTATTTTGAAGTAATAATTTCACTTCGTTTGTATATAACGAAAGAAATGATTTATTTACATACGTACGGGAATATTATAATTTTCAACTTGAAGTAAATTTACTTCACTTATATAAAAAATCTTGATTGACGAACAAATTTCTTAATTCAAGATTATACATTCTTCATCAAGTCTACTAAATAACTATTATTTTTGGTAAGTACAAGATAATCTTCGTTTCTATATATGTTGATTGATATATCATGGCTCAATTTCTTGCTATTTTTTGTCAGAAAATTTCAAATATTTCATGATTCCAATATAGTAAGATAATCCCCTTCTTTTTCGATAAAAAATGTTTGATATTTGAAAATATTTTTGAAGCTATGACATTTGGGTTATTGACGTTAAAGTTTGTTCAGTTTAAAAATGTATGGACAAATTATTTTTTCCATGTAGGCATATAATTTTAAATAAAATGTTGATTATTCAACGAAAGTATGAAAAAATAATCGGCATGCTAATTTTGCTTTTTCAGGACTATACCTTAAGGCTACCTCCACCAAATTGCAAAATTTGTACGCCATTTTTCAGTAATGTATTCTATTTAGAATCTCTAGGACAAAAAATTCTCTTTTTCTCGTTTGACATATAAAGTTATCATTCGTCAAACACTTATTAAGTTACTTGAAAAATATCTGTTTTATCAAATAAAATTGAAAATATTGTTCAGAAATACGGTTTTAACGCTGTATCTCCACAACAAAGCGATTTCAAATCCTCCTTTACTTTATATATAGTACTTTCATTTTCTTATTTTAACTACTCAAATTAAAAATTCAAATTTAAGTTCGCTCCGTTTTCTTCTTATACTCGCGTCAAGAATTTAAACGTCTTACGTCACAGCTGACGTTACACGTTCGTTTTTATTGTCAACGTAATTTTCGATATTTGGTCGCGTTAGAAACAATCATTTTTTAAAATTTAGTGTAATATATAATGCAAACTTTTAGTGTAGTATATAGTTTTATTACTATCAGATGCAGTTTCTTAAATATTTTGACTATAGTATATACACAACAGAAAATGATCTGATATACAAATTTATAAAAACTTTCCTTTGAGCATCTTATTTTTATATACGTAGTAAAAGAGGCAGCCGAAAATGATTAAAAAATACACTCTTAAACGGCAATGGAAACTGGTCCACTGTAAAACATGACTTTACGCAAGGCAAAGCAAACGGACAAAAAATTGAAAGAATTTCCCAAGGAAAGAAGTAAATAAAATTTTATCAACAAATTCAACATACCTAATGTTACAACAACTGTTCATTATTTTGTCCACTAATGTGTAAACACATTTGGGACTATCTTACCCAGTTTCTGCTAACACAAATATATCTGGTTCTTGCCCGCTTTGAACTCGTTATTTACTGGCAGCAGCGATGATAGGTTCGCGTAAATCATTAATAGTGTCCCAGCAAAAAGAAGTCCAAAACATTTAAATCAGGAGATCGAGAAGGCCATGTTACCGGTTCTTCTCGTCCAATTCATTATACCCTTGAACTTTACTGAGATACTCTCGAACATTTTGACGAATATGAGGGCAGGTCCCAAGTACAGGCAGATCATTTGATACTAAACCTCATCCCTGCCCAAAAATTTAGGGAAAAGTGTTGTTCAAAATCCCAAACAGAGTATTTGAATTGTTATACATCTCATTCCGTGTAAAAATAGTTTCATCTGTACCAATAACAAAATCTAATTCATCAGGGATAGTCTCTTGGTATCAATGCTTGGACACGTTGTGCATGATACGAATATGAGTCTTGTGTATGAAACGCCACACTGTTGATTGACATTCCTTGTTCTTGTTGAGCTGTTTGCCTGGTACTTATTCGGGAATTCTCTTCAACATTCCCTAAAAATGTGTCCCACTGCTGCTGCATTACGCTGTGGATGCCCTGGACCTTCATCTTTTCCCCGAGACGTTGCAATGCGTTAAATCGATATTAACTCCAAGTGGCTATATACGTAAGCCTTTTTTGACACTTGAAAAACTAATGTAAACACTATCGCAAAACCGTTAATACTAAAATCGGATTTCAGTATTCGGAATCGCCTCCTTTCCAATGACGCTAGAGAATCTCCTAGGATAATAGGTCAAAACAATAAAAACACAAAAGATAAAACAAATTTTCACAAAATCTATTTACGCACGTTTCGGGTTTATTTTTATAACACCCATCTTCAGAAACAATATAAAAAAAGTAGATATTTAAAAACAAAACTGAGAAAATAAATACATACCAAATGAATAAAAGAAATTAGTTTTCAAAAATAAATTTCCTTCTTTTCCAAAAAATATTCTGAACAAAAATATGATGAAGAACCAATTCCAATTGTTAAAGAGAAATAGATAATAACAGCGTTTAATTCTTTTAGGAATAATAGAAGGAAATTTCTTTCTGAAAAGTAATTTCTTGTATTTATTTTCTCAGTTTTGTTTTTTAATTTCTACTATTGTTATGATTTTTTATAGTGTTTCTGAAGATGGGTGTTATAAAAATAAACCCGAAACTTATGTAAACAGATTTTTTTAGATTTTTTTTTTTGTTTTTATTGTTTTAACATATTATCCCAGGAGGTGTATTTTTTTAAAAATATGTAAATACATGGTCAAGAAAATATTACTAAATATATGGATTTTGCAAAAATGTTTTTACGATATTGATTGAGTTGCGAATCACCCTGTATACCTATATGCATCAATTACAAGTTCTAAATGTATTTGGCTTCCCATCGTCTAGAAACAGGCCGGTAAATATAAGTAAAGGCAAGTTATTCCTGGACCAAGCTCTAATTATATAACACAGTTTGTAACACTAGACCACCGCATTGAACATTTAAGATAAACTCAGTTCTGCCTGAACTGCAATGATCAATGACGGACGAAAATTGATTCAGAGTTTAAGTTTGTCAAACAAAGTTCATTTTACAAGGTAGCACATTTATTGAATCACTGTTTTATGTTTTTGAAGTAAAAAGTAAATTTTACTTACAATTTTCATGTTTAACAAAGACTTATTGCAGCCAGTACCTAACTGAAAAGTTTATTTAAGCAAAACTTCCAAATATTTTAAACAAGATAATATATTAGTAAAAGGTAAATAATTTCATCGACGTTTAACCTATCACATTATGCATTTCAAATAAAGCTTTCTTGGAACCAACGAACATACTGTAGCATATTATTAGCTGCGAACGGTGTATTTATTTTTAAAGTTCAAAGAATAATTTTTATTTCAATGGGTAATGGAAGCAAGATTAACGCCACATACTTAATATGTTAGTTTCTGAATCGATTAGGAAAATAAATACAGTAGTTTTTTATATAAACAGATTCTTACAAATGCTTGGTAATATGGGAAACTGCTTAGTATTCTCAATATTTTCATAATAATGCTGCTATACATAAACATGAAGATAATTATATGCTGAATCTCGAGTATCGTGTTTTCTTAATATATCTAAATTTGCATAAAAGATACTGTCACGGATTTCCTAATGTTTATATTGCCAGAAAAACAATCCGTTACTTAATTACTTATATTTATTAACTACTCAGTACACTACTGAACACTAATTACAACTCAACTAAACACTTATTTAATTAATCGCTATCTAAATCACTTTGATCTCTCCAACTAAACACTTCAATTCAGGCTGTAATACAAGACTTACTAACTCGGCCGTTTACTCTGCTTTTATAGACGCAACGAATATTCCAGGTATTTTCTAGTATCTCTAGATCCATTTTCCCGTACGACTCGAATGCTTCTCGTCGATTCCCCATTTTTCCATTCCCGTTTCGATCCACGGCTTTTTGTTTGTTTAACAGAATCGTGTAGGGGCGATGGGGGCAATCTTAGCACTTCGCGATACCACAGTCGTCGGTTTGGGTGTGAGTGGGGCAAATTCCGTGACAATACATTACTTAATCATACATTGTTTCATTTTTTCTTAAGAACGTCAGAATGTAGATATTAGCAACAAATTCAAATGTTTAGTCACCTATTTAAGCAAAATAAAAATGAGAAGAGTATTTAATGTTTTATCCACGACCACGGCAGGTAAAAAAATATAGTTTCGAAAAAAGGCATATTTGACAAATTTATTTTAATCAAGAATATTGACTGTCAGGTGAATACTAGGAAGTCTTGGAATCGTTTTAATGACATGCTTTTGTTTATTTGTCAACAAGAGTGACAAAACTTGCAAAATTGACATAAAAAATGAGTGAGAATACCGGCTGAAATCCAACAAGAAATCCAACAGGCAACATTACGTATGTTACCATCGAAAAGTAAATGTGTGTACGAGAAGGAATTGGTGGAATTCGATAATAGGCGAAAAAAGGGGCATAGCAGAAGGATTAATTACAGAAGAGGCTGCCTCTTCGATGTGGACAAAATATTCCATGCTAAAATCAATGTTGAAAGTGTACAAAGTATGGTAAAAGTACTTTATATTTGAAAGTAGAATCAAGAAATTATAAACCAATGAAGGCAAAGATACTGAAGAGAAACCAAATCGAAGAATTTTTGAAAAAAACACCAATTTATACAAGGTGATTCAGATTTAATCTTGATAACTTCAGGAATCGATAGAACAGGTTAAAATAATGTTCATTTGTGATATAAACTTATTTTCTAAAACGCATCGTTTCCAAGATAGATGGCGTTGAAGTAGAAATTTTTTTCTCGTTTCTCCCTCATAACTTTTGAACCACTTATCCGATTTAAGTGAAATTCAGAACAAAAACACTCCTTTTGATCTTACATAAGCTTCTTAAGTTTGAACTACCTACCTCTCTTAGAAGTGTATTTTGTATGCTACCCCCCTCTTACTTTATTTCAAAACTACCAAAAAATAAAAAATAAAAAACAAAACTCAGTGATTTGTGTAAAGTGACGTTTGTGAAAATCATTATCAAAAGTATTATTTAAAGAGCATTTTTAGTGCTAAGAAAAAATGCCAAGAACGTTTACAAATGCTGAATATGCTGATATGCATTATGTTTATGGTTTTTGTGACGGAAATTCCAACGTGTCAGTTCGAGAGTACCGAACACGCTTCCCTAATAGAAGAATTCCAAATGCACAAGTTTTTGTAGATGTACAACGTCGATTTTCGGAATATGGTTTGCGCCGCTACAATGATCATAATCGTAATGTATCGCCAAGAAATAATCAGCGAATTCATAATATTTTGATATCGATAGAACTTGAAGCACACACCGAGCAGCTCGGCAACTCCATTTATTTCAATCAAAAGTACTGAGAGCACTCAAACAAGATCATCGAAGGGCTTTCCATCTCCAACCAGTTCAAGGTTTGTTGCCAGGAGATGCTGAAAAACGTTTAAATTTTTGTAGTTGGGTTTTAGATTCAACAGAAATTAATCCACAATTTCTGCATAAGGTTTTATGGTTTGATCCAAAGGATAAGACATGCTTGTGATGACAAAAAAAATAATCCTGTTCAAATAGCAGCTGCGCTTAATACACTAGTTCGTCGTTGCGAAAAATGTATTGAGGCTGGAGGAATGCACTTTGAACAATTATTGTATTTTTTTTAGTAGTTGATAAGTTTGTTGTAAATCTTGTAAATGTAATGTTGTAAATTTATGTTTGAGGTTATTGGCATTTTTTCTTAACACTAAGAACAATCTTTAAATAATACTTTTGACAACGATTTTCACAAACGTCAGTTTTTTTTTAGAGCCATCCGACAGTGTCTCCGGAAGCACCGCAGCCTATAGGCTTATTGTGCATCTCTCGACGAGCACAAACATCCATGGTACTCTACTATCGCGGCTCCCAAAACGTCAGTTTACACAAATCACTGAGTTTTGTTTTCATAGGTTGCTATAACGTTAAATCGCTACACTGTCATCAATTTCTTTGAATATCTCAGAAGCAAGACCAAACGTCGAAAGAAAAACAGGAAACGAAAAAGTTTCGAAATCAATCAGGTCAAAGTGGTGTATAGATGTTTTATTGAAATTATTTTTTTTTTGTAGATTTGAAATAAAGTAAGAGGGGGGCATATAAAATACACTTCTAGGAGGGGTAGGTAGTTCAAACTTAAGAAGCTTATGTAAGATCATAAGGAATGATTGTGTTTCGAATTTCACTTAAATCGGATAAGTGGTTCAAAAGTTATGAGGGAAAAACGAGAAAAAAATTCCTACTTCAACGCACTCTTTTTCGGAAACGATGCGTTTTAGGAAATAAGTTTATATCACAAATGAACATTATTTTAACCTGTTTTATCGATTCCTGAAGTTATCAAGATCACCCTGTATATTGAGCGTTTTATTTTGAACCCTTTACAGGTTGCAACGATCATGGTAGCTGCAGGTACAATGAATTAATTTTTTTGGATATGACCCATGTCCAAGACAGAGGCAGTTACCTATACGAAGCGTGGTATTATGAATTCTAATCCACTAGCGTGTTAAAATGCCTTTAATCTATGGAAAATAGACAGATTAAACCTTCTTAATATAGTGCTCGTGGATAAAATTGTAAATATATATACTCATATGTGACATGGGTGTTTTCGTCATACCGCAAAAATTAAATGATTTTTAATCCTATTCAACACTCACTTAAAAATACTATCGTTATAATTAAATTTGATTTGATTAAATAAATATCACATATAAGTCGTGGTAAGCAGACGACTTATGTCATACGAACAAATGAATAATTCATATTTTCATCTAAATATTCAAGAAACTGCAACTGAGAATAATGAAACTATATACTACACTAAATATTTATACTATATATTGCACTAAATTACAAAAAAATATTGTTTTTAAGGCGACAAACTATTGAAAACTATGTTGACAATAAAAACAATTTCGTAACGTCAGCCGTGATCTAAGTAATCTGAATTCTTGCCGCAACTGTAATAGAATATATACCTGTAATTTTCATAGATAGATAGATATAAAAATTTAAATAATTTCCTTCTGAATAATATCGGAATGATTTAAGTGAAAATTACCAATACATCCCAATCTAATTGTACCATATCTTAACATTGATTCGACTAATAAAAAATGTATTACTTTTAACTCTGGTGTATTAAAAAAATATTTAAGTTGCTTGAATTTATAAAAAAAAATGTTTCTTAATTTCCGTATCAATGATTGTATAATATAATCTCTGCACAATCCCTAGAAAAACATCTTTTATTCATCCTAAAAGCTCTCTAAAACTACAAACATCTCACATTTACCAAAACTGATAGAACTGTCCGCTGGCGACTTGTTGATCCCTTAATCCCCCTTCTGATCCTAATCGCTCGTAAGTCCCACTTCTGATCTTGATCGGATGTGATTGCAGGACGTCGATAAAAATCACCCCCCGGACGCCTTCGTCGTTCTCTATTCCGTGGTGGACAAGGCGAGCTTCCTAAAGGCAGAGACTGAATTGAATCGGCTACAAGACGCCGACCTACTGCGATCCAGACCTGCCATTCTCGTAGGCAACAAGATAGACCTGGCTAGGAGCAGAGCCGTTTCCACGCAAGGTAAGATGCTTGCGATAAAACTCATTTATTTATAGTAGACTTTATGAACGATATTGTATTAATTTATTTTCTATCAGGTCGTACAAAAAAATAAATTGATAAAGTTAGCAATAGGATTACTAATTTGTTATCGAAATGAAACAATTATTTATGTGTTAAAGTGATACATTATTTCCCAAGAGTGACAGTAATCACTCGAGAGCAGTAATATCACTTTTTTTGTTCGTAATGCATACAAAGTCTTAACTACAATCACTCAACAAAATAAAACTTTTGAATGATTAACTTCATTACAACGAAAAATTTAATTATAACAAATAGAACAAAGGTAAAAAATTGATTTGTTAATATTCGCAATTTGGATGCTGAATGAAATCAGTCAATCTTTAATAATAATTCCTGATGAAGAAGGCATATTAGAGCTATATTCTGATATGGCAAAAATTTTCATTACTGCGATTACTACATTCAATTACATGTACATTATTTGATCGCCTAGTTAAAATATTCTCATTTGTTTCAATTTTTTCATTGATGTTATTATCTGTGTATCATTCTGCAACTGTAGTTAGTAACCATCCCCCGTGTCGTTTCAATTGTATAATATCACCTCCACCATGGACTAATAAAGTAGCCGATGTTCAGCGAATGCAATGCCCTGTATATAAATGACAGTCTGTGGTAGGTTAATAAATTTAATGCACCATAGGGCAAGAGTAAAATAATACGATGTGGCTAAACTTACTTTAGTAAAAAATTTTGATGGTTAAAAAGATACAAGGTGTCAAAGCAAATATATTATTTTCGATATTTGTAAATAATTTAAAGAAAATCCATATATTTGAATACATTTTGTAGACTGGAGTTTTTTGGGGCGGGAAATTCACATTTATTTCGAATTTTGACGATACTATCAGAGGGCGCCACTTATGGCACATCATGTTTTTTTTAAATAGCAGTTCACTTTTTTAAATTACTTTTTTGCAACTTGGTGGATGCATCTGACTATTAAAACAATCGACTCTTTTATCTTTATGAGAAAAAGGTATATGAATCTCCTATTTCAAATATTCAATGCACCGAGGAATAATTGTTTTGGTTTCAGGTAAAGCGCCTTTTCCACCGAAAATACAGTCAAATGTTGCTTGAAAAAGTTACTCAATATGGTAAATTATGACGCAGAGCAAAAGAGTCGATTTTCAAGTTTCCTTTTTGATACAAATATGCACAAACTACGAAATGCAGAAATATTTTAAATGAATAATTACTTGAATACTATGCATTTGAAGGAACATTGCAAAGAATCATTATTTGTTCAAAATAATCATAACTTAAAGTATCTTACGTTATTTTTTATAATTAAGACAGTGGCGCACTATTTTTATTATAAATAAAAAAAGTGGCACAAGGTTTCTACGCCATTGGTGATAATGGGAATAATTATTAGACCTAAGTAGCCCATTACAACCTAGAATTATTGTTGTTTTATCACGAAAGGTTTCCAAGTAAATAAAAAATACAATAAAAATTAATAAAAAAACTATTTGATCTCTGAAACGATGAACTTTGGGTGGATCTCATTTATTTTCACTGTACAATCACACCTCCAAGGAAACCAGTAATATCTGCGATACCCTGTATAGCTGTAACAGCAAAATTTATATAATTAGTTACCAAAAGCAAACCAAATTATTCGTAAAGTCTCTGTGTTTTCATTTTCAGGATTTTTACTCCCACTTACTATTATGTGAATTTATTTTTGCACGGTTTTGCAACCTGGTGTATAGTGCATAGCTTAATGCTATTTTTTATGAGCGCTTTTGGCGGCTGATCAAATTCGTAAAGGTCTGATATTACTCGTAGATTGTTTGTAAACACAGAAGTATTTCCACGTTCTGCCAATATTGATTCGAATTAATGTTTGATTTAACTATTCAGTTTACTTGATAAAACACTTAACTTTAGGAGATTTGTTCCTTGAGTCACGCCTTATGAACCAAGTATGTAAAGACGCTGATTTTAGAAATATAAATTACCAAAATTTAAAAAATTGTTATAGGTCTTCAAATACTTTTAGATCAAGTTTCTTTTACTTATACACCTACTTACATGTACAATTGCTTTTCAATAATAATAGCACTCTTTAAATTTGCAGTTTCTTTTGAACTGCTGACGTATTTGAAATGGAATGAAATTTCTACTCAGAACTTCCAGAAGTTCAAAAACTGTTTTGATGGAGTATCATTATTATTGCAAAAACATGTACGTACATGTTCCAGAGGTCAGAATATAGTGATTGAACAAAAGGCGCGTTAAAAAATTTTTGCGACTTTTCAATCTACAGGGATTTCAAAATAAAAGGAGCAAATCATATTCTGAGCTTCTAATATCCTTAATGTTCTATAATTCTGTACAATTTGTCAGTATAGGATAATCATATAATATAGGATTTTAAAATAAAGTCGACGTTTCGTTTTTATTTAAAAACTTCTTCAGGACTAATTTTACGTATCCAAAAAACAAACATAAGTTCATTGTCCAACTTTCATATAAATAGGTAACATTGATATGGGAAAAAACATATTTTCAAACCAGGCTATTAATAATATATAAATCTATTATAGATTTATATATTATTATTTTAAAATCCTATATTATTTGATTATCCTATACTGATAAATTGTACAGAATTATAAATCATATTGTGTCAATATTTTTTAAGTAATTTCAAAAATCAAGATACTTATTTAGTAATTTGTTTCCTAGAGTGAGAAATTTAAAAATAGTAGATATCTATTTTATTGTCGCCGGTAGAGGGCGCAAGTTATGACGTAAATATTGACGAAAATAAATATTTTAATAAAATTTTCTTTTGAAATTCTAATATACGAGAGCATCAACACAATTGTTACAACTCTTTCATTGCAATTTGTTTCAATTGTATAAATAATATTTTTCTATAAACGTAAAAGTATAAATTTTACCGCATGTTGTCAATGTCTAGAATGTCATTTTAAGGCACTGGTGTTAAACATAATTAACAAATTTTAAATAAGGGAAATATTTATTTATTTAATTCAATGTACAGCTAGAGAAACTACAATTAGAATAAGTAATTCCATGGCCAATATCATTAGTAGCTGTAGTAGTAATTATTTCTGTGAAATTTGTAGCACGGTAGGGAGAAATGTTATCCCACGAAGTTTTGAACAAAATTTGGCCCGCGACGCTCTTCTTGCATTGTAACGAATCCTCTGTACAACTCTCCGCTACTCTACTGGACTTCCATCCACGTTGTCTCTGTAGTAAGATTAACCAGAATCTGCCAATAAACTAGCCGAAGATCGTCGGAAGTAATGTCCAAAATAAAATTGAGAATTACGCACATTCAGAAATTCAGCAGGCATCTTACCAAATGTGTGTTGATTCCAACTGGAGTTGTAGTACATTTATTCTTAAAGTATTTTACGAAAATGTGCTTTTTATAATTATTCAAATATAATGTACATGAGCAGTTAAGCCCCCCCCCCCCCCCAAAAAAAAATATATATTCATAAACATCACACACACACTTCAAAACCGAAATTAAAATATTATAGCTATTTATATAATCAGTTATGAAAACTATGATCTTATGTAACGAATGCAAGTTTGCGGGACGAGCGAAGCAACATCCCGCAATATCACACGAGTTACTTAAAATCATGTTTCATAACGTATTACATACAAGATTTTTTCTACAAAACTGTTAAAAGTGGGCTTTTTAATTGTCATTTTTGATGTTTAAATAGTCATTTTTTGACACGTGTGTTAAAAGTAAGTGTATTTAAATTTTGTTTTGAAAATTAATAAAACGTTTTAACAAACACATAAACAACTTTTTATTTTAAATAAGTACAAACATTTTAACTACTTATTACTATTAACATTTATAGTAAAATTAGAACAATTTGAAATTGTAATTCCCTGCGGAGTCATCATATTTAAGTTGGTTTTACTGTCAACATGTGTGACACATCTATTTTCTGTAGAAATACTACTGGTAGTACTGGTGGTCTTGCTAGTAGTTGCAGCAGTAGGAAGTATTTGGCACGCAATTTCCTTCTTCTGTTCCAGTGAATTTTCAATGTAGCCTTCAGCTACCGTCGAAGATTTCCATCCTCCATGTCTCTTGATGGTAGTAAGATTTGCACCAGAATCTGCTAACAATGTCGCCGATGAACGACGAAAACAGTGTCCGGTGTAGAGTTGAGGATTTGGTAGATTCAAGAACTCTGCAATGTCGGCAAGCATTTTACCAAACATGTTAATTCCGACTGGATTCTTCACACATTTATTCTTCATATATTTACGAAAAAGTCGTCTATGGTCAGCGTTGGGTGGCCGGAGTGCTATATACTTTCTAAAAAAGTTTAAATAGAATTCACCAACAACACTGAAAGTCCGAGGCACTTTCGTTTTAGTATCTGGTATGGTCACAACAACCGAAGTGCCCAAATATTCGATATCGTCGATGGTTATCTGACACAATTCCTCCCGGCGACACGCCCCGAAGACACCCACTATTGCTGCGGCTTTCATCATCAGATACTTTTCGTCTTCTGCTTCTGTGAGAAATTTGTCGATATGCGTGTCTTCGTCAAAACTTTTGACTTTTTTGCTTGATGTCCTTCACCCTTCCGTTTTAAAAAAGCAATAAGTTTATAATGTTTGCTTATATCTTGATCTTGCTTTATTTTTAACATAGTTTTGATCATGGAATAACTTGACCACAGCGTTGACGATTTCTATATCTTGGCTTTTTCCTCAAAATATGCCAGTAAAACACTTTCGTTACATTTCCCAGGGACCTTTTTAATGTTGCACCATTCCGAAAAGCGTCTATAAGCGATTTCGTACTGTTCCTTTGATTTCGCCGGCAATAATTCCAATGTTGCTCGACTGGCGGCTTCTTCCATTTCAGCAAGGATGGATTCGTTACGCTCATTATCGAGATTATTCATTATACTTATAATATTACTAGAAAATGCTGTCAATATTTTTGCGTTTTTTCCGTAACTAACAACAGCACTAGTTGCTACGAAAATTTTGGTTCATAAACATTGCGATCTGTCTGATTTCTTATTTTTATTGAGTTTAAAGTTCTTCCGATTGTTTTGTAGAAAAAATAGTGTATGATATACGTGTTAAAAGTGATCTTCACTCACAAAATAAAATCTTACTTTTAACACGTATATCATAAATAGCTATTTTCTAATTTTGACGAAAAATACATACACGTTTTTAATTTTGATCATTTACAAATAATGTTTACAAGTATAATTTAAATAACAATAATCTAGTAGGTCAGTGTCAGTTTAAATTTTCTTGTCATTTGACTTGACATTTAATAGACGCATAGACTTCTAAACTAGAATAAACGCTGATCTATTCTGTGACGCTGATCGTTACTATTACCATTTATTAGGAAAAATGTGTGTCTTACATTCAGATTTTGACGATATACCAAGCGATATCGAAGAAGCGGCAAGAAATGCTGAATGCCCGAAAGAAACGAAAAATTTTAGAAATGGCGTTAACAGAAGAACGCAAAACACGTCAATGAGAAAGTGCTATTGGCATATTTTGAAGGTAAGAAGAACTTGAAGGCTTCTAAACTATGGACTCAATACTTCATGTTGAGAACTTCTATATTGAACATTGAAAATTCTATAGAAAATAAAAAACAATTTCCTGTGATATTCTTGGAGAACCGAATAATACCAATAACATATTATCACGAAATATTACTGCAAGTGCAACAGATAAGATTTAGTCTGGAATTAGTTTCATTAACTGTACCAACTGCGTTGTGAATATTTTTAATTAAATAATAATAATTAATAAATAATTAATAAAGTGTTATTTATAAAATTAAGGGCATATTGCTGACCTCAAAATAGAGCGATTTAGCCAAATATGCCTTATCCGAATGTTGCTCCTTTTCGATCTACAGTGTCAAAGTTGAAAAAAAATCACATTTTCTTAATTATTTTTCGATCGCATCGACCGTATTTTATGAAATTTGGTATAGGGGGGTTTCTTGGTACTAGAAATATTCGAATATGTTGACGATTTTGGTGTATCTGCTAGAGGGCGCCATCAACGATGGTTTGAACCCCTTTAAATCGCTGCGACATTTTTGTGCTACACTGTATTTCATTTTGGACTGGAAAAATTTTGTTCCCTATCTTTTCTAGTTAAAAAAGGTACACCTTGTTGATGTCGCTAGAAGCAATGATTTCTGAGAAAAACGCATCTAAATAACATGATGCATGTAATTTATCTAAAAGTAAAGTCAAATTGATGCGTAAGTAATGGGTCATACTGTAACAGCATTATAATGTGATCAAAATAAGCGAAATTTAGTGAAATTTGCTTCAAGTGATCGAAAGATAAGAAAGAAAATGCGATTTATTTCTTCAATGTTGACACCCTATATCTTTGTTTTTATTGATTTTGGTGAATTTTTGGATTTTTTTAGGATAAGCTGAAGTAAATCGACTTATTTTGGTCTCAGTATTATGCTGTTACAGTTGCTAGAAGCAATGGTTATCTCAGAAACTATTGCTTCTAGCGACATCAACAAGGTGTACTTTTTTTAACTAGAAAAGATAAGGAAGAAAATTTTTCTAGTCCATAATGAGATACAGTGTAGCACAAAAAAGTCGTAGCGATTTAAAAGGGTTCAAATCATCGTTGGTAGCGCCCTCTAGCTGATACATCAAAATTGTTGACATATTCGAATTTCTAGTACCAAGAAACCCCCCTATACCAAATTTTATAAAATACGGTCGATGCGATCGAAAAATAATAAAGAAAATGTGATTTTTTTTTCAATTTTGACACCCTGTAGATCGAAAAGGAGCAACATTCCGATAAAGCATATTTGGCTTAATCGCTATATTTTGAGGTCAGCAACATACCCTTAAGCTCTGTCCCATTATTAATGAATCACCCCTGTATTTTCGCGGTACACTCGAGGCTTTAGACCAGATCAAATCTGGAGGAGGGGAGCTTCTCCAGATTTGATGACCTATCTTCGTCCATGATAATGTATCAGTAATAACAAAAGTTCGTTGTACATTAGTTTTCGTGTTTGGTATACGCACAACTAGTGCAACAAAGCTACGATATTATTGAATGTCAAGTTGCACAGTTCTTCGTGACGAAAATTACGGCATGAGACATTCATGTTTTATCCTGCGCTTCAGCGAGAAATTTGTCGATTTATTTCCTGGTCAATACTTTAAATTTTTTCGATATTCTTCGCTCTTTTGCTTGTATCTTGATTCTTTATGTTCATCATCGCCTTTAAAATGGAGTAATTTCACCATAGAGTTGACGATTTCCATATTTTGGACTTTTCTTAATAGCTTCTTCGATTTCCACCGGGAGAAATTCATTTTCTTTTACACTTTCCATGTCACGAGAATTAAAGTTCCTTGTCAACAAATGAGCGAACTTTCATTCCCTTAGCAATAATGAACTTCATGGCCAACTGGATTTCAAAATGATATTTTATAAATTTAATAACTTAAGAAATGCGTTGATTTGTTACATTTAATGATGTGAATAAAATAAAATACGAATATAGCACTTATATGATAAATTGCAATTCTGTAATGGATTATGAAAAACTGGAATTGGCAAAATTATAACATTTCAATGAAATTGAGTTAACTGTGTACACTGTAACGCTGCTGACCATCAGAGAATCATACCATAGCCACCGATATTGCATGTAACTAGAGGCTTGACTGTATTTCACTTCATTCAAATTGAAACAAAATTATTTAATAGAAACTTGACCAATTCATATTAGTTCTATAATAGCATCTTTTTTATTTTGAAAATTATTAGCAGGTATTCTCTTACTTTCATCTAGCATACATTTTTATTAAAAACTAAACATTAGTTCCATTATTGTTGGGTCATGCATTCCGACTTGAAAACATTATGTTTCATGACCTTGTACCCGAAACAATCTGTCCTAGTACACCTGCCGCTTCCTACAGTAAAATAACGTCGGCAAACCATGCGCCACGCTGAAGAAACATCAGGGAACCTCTAGCTTCCAACGATTCACGTCGACGTTGCAATGAGAAGTTCCTTTAATACCCCAGACGTGCTACATAATTCTAACAAAAGTGAATTACAAGCATCCAACGATTCCACGTCGACGTTGCATCGGGCAAATCTGTTGCCTTATCGAACACTATAGATTTCTAGAAGATTAACACTAAGTAGTCTATCTAAAAGCAACAGCTAGCAGGTAGAGCTGAGTGAACCTACAATCTCCTGTTCTCGCCGGATGACATCGAATTTCAAAGTAGCTCTAAGTCTAAGTACTTCCCATCTATTTCCTATCATTTTAAGCTTTGGGATTTACTACTCCAAAGTAGCTTGTATCAAACACTCTCCATGTTACTAACTCTCTGCGAATAATTTCAAAATGACACCTCTACTATTTTTGTCAGTATCAATCAAGCAATATGTTTATTGAAATTTTCAGTTTGCTTGACGAAATGGATTTCCAGATACTACCAAATTTTGATTATTTTATTTCTTGTGATGAAGACATGTCATTAATTTTAACCACGTATTAGTAAGCCCTAATAAAGACAGAAAATCGAAAAAAAAAAATTTTTATTCGATGTGTCAAAAAATAAACAAATCACCCCATAACAATCGGTAACACGCCGCTCCTGGTACGCTACAAATTTTCTGATGACGCGTGCGAGGATTGAGGCTATATAGAATCCCAGCAGCGTTGCCACTCAGGATCACATACACATAATAACGGCATGTTCTGTACTGACTTTTTTTCAATGACAAATTTCTTGTCGTTGTTTTGTTGATTCTTTGAGGTACTTTTAAAATTTTTTGCATATTTAAGGTATCCATTATGCGTTTTGTCAAGTTCTGATGTAAAATTCATTCATCATGTCCTCAGAGTGCAAGTTCAAAAGCTCCACAAAATTTTATGTAGTAAATAATTTTAGATAAAACATACCCATTTTTTGTCACTCTTTCGTTATGTTCTTGAAATGTACGTTGATATTCCCAAAAAATGCAAATCGCATTTGATTATGAATATGAATCAGAATCAAATCCATTAATACAACTACCTACACTTATGACACAAACACAAAATTTACCAAGCTCTACCACGCAAAAATAATGACTGGAGACTGATGGTAATGGATGAAGAAGATAGGGAAGTCGTGCGCGTGCATTTGTTCCAGGAGTAGTCACGGTGGGCTCGCTTGCATAGTAAAACGGACCCGAGCGATGTTCGACTTATTCCGCCGGTAACGTATTAAACGAGAAATTGAACTGCCAAACTCTTTGCTGTGCCGATTGCAGCCTATCTGATGTAGACGCTGATTGTTTGTGTGATGTGTTATTATAAGCGGTTCTGCAGCGCTTGTCATTGAGTAGACATTAAAAACAAGGTTATTAACCTAAATACAGTAGGTAAAGACTCGGATTGCTGGATTGTTGGTCACTGAATAAGTATGTCTCGGACTGTTTTTTATTGACAGAACGAGGTTTTTTTTATTACTGTCTGCATTTAAATATAAAAAACGTTTCAGCCTCTTAATAATTTAACCAATTTTGATCCGTTGGAGTTTTGTAATTTCAATATTAATTATTTTTATGTTGAAACTTAATATGTTAATTGCATACTTTTAAAAAATAATTTATAGCATTAATTACATATTACAATAAGTAGGTACTATAGGAAAATATTTAAATTTGGCAACGTCGCGTCAGACCGACACCGAATTGAATTGCCTTCAGTGGTCTGTGACAGTCTGAATCACCCTGTATTTTGACTATCCCCTTAATAAAACACTACGGTGACATAAAAGTAAATCTCAAATGTATTTAAAGAAGCATTTGTAAACTTTTGATCATTTGACTGAAACTAAAAGTTGCTAAAATCGAAAATTTGCTTGTTTTGCAGATGGCAAGTGTTTGGCGTGCACCTTCAGAGCGAAGTTCATAGAAATTTCGGTAGGGATCAACCACAACGTAGACGAACTTCTGGTAGGAATTTTAACGCAAATTAGGCTAAAAGTATTAAACTTCGAGGAAGGGGGTAACAGTCAGCAGTGGTACAAAAGCAGGGGCATGGTCAAAGCAAGCATGAAAGCCAGACAGATGTTCACATGGCTCTTTGGAAAGGAAGACTCCAAGTTCAAGAACTGCGAGAATCTCCACATCCTGTAGCACAAATAGAGGCCCAAATTTTGTATGAACCTGTTTCGTATTAGTTCGTAGAAATGTAAAAAAGGATTTGGTATTCGGCGGGTGGACCGTTTAATGTGTCAAAATAATCTTTTTTACATTTACAGAAATCAGAAAAGTATTTGTTTTAACGACTGATTTTTAAACAATCAAAAATCAAAAAAAAAATATTTTTTGTATAATAGTTATTTATACATTTACGCCTTTTACGCAATAGATGTGAAATAATAGAGAAGGAGGTCAAAAGTAAAGACAGAGACTGTTATGTATTTTTCCAAACTATTGCAAATATCGCACAAATGGAATTAAAGAAATTAAATGTCTATCGAATTTAATAAGTGTATATACCTAAACTATTTCTATTTTACCTTACCACCATATGTTTAAATTTAGTTTAAAATCAGTCATCATATAATAAATCAAGTGATCTTCAAAAGCACTTTCATTTTTTACACAAAAAGTCATAACGTTTGGGAACCACTGAATATATTTTTTTTAAATCTCATAGCTCATTATTGGTACTTCAACAGTGCTTAGCTATAAGAATTTTGAGAAGTGGGCTTATTCATTGCTATTATTATCTATTTTCATTATTTAAAAATTAAGGAAAGTTTTAAATAAGTATTGCATGTAGACGAGGAGACTATTATTACACTTCTATTTAGGAATTTTTTAGTTTGACTAACCCCAATTTTAAATTTTGTAGATATACATATATGTTATGTTATTCTGTTTTAGATATGTTTTTATCTGTTAAGGCCTAAATACAAATTATTTTACTTGTCAAAATACAATTAACTTTACTTAACATATATTGGTATTTGGTATTTAAAAAATAAATCCTTCCAATTCTGTCTACTCTACATAATAAAAAATATATAAAATGTTTTCAATGTCATCTGTATCTTTTGTAGATAGAAATACTAATAGATAAAATGACCAAAACAATAATATATACATTTACTAGAGAAAAAATTTTCTATTCGCTTCCGTATTTTAATAATAAATGTAATGACAAAGTATTGTAATATTTTTATTACTTTCTTGTCAGGTTTGCATTCTTTCAACAATTTTTATTTGTAGAATAGTATAAACTTATGTAAGTATTTAATTTGTTACACTATGATCATTTTTCTACATCGACTTTTCTCCTATACTTTTGACAATAATTGTTGTATGTTGTAAAAAATAAACGAAATATTTGTAGAAAATGTGTTTTTATTAAATAATATAGTCGCACTGTGCATGCTGTCCACTTTGTATTTAAATTCAAATTACTGTAACCATCACAGACCAATAACTAAAAGAAACCACGTCCGCAGTGACATCTATTACATTCATTTAAAATCAAGTAGATATTTAACTGCTATGGTTTTTAGGCTTTTGCGACCGGTGCTATTATTTGATACATAGTGATTTTTCGGGTTGCCTTGAAGTCACCTCGGTAACTGGTGGCTGCCAGAAACAGAGTGTGTGTACATCCTTAGCATTAGCCGGGATTTTTTAACCTGCCCTGGTTGTTATCGGGCTAGACTGAGCAGGTCTCACTCGCGGAGGAGCTTTTGCAGAGTCACTACTGAAGATGCCGATAGTGAATAGTGGTGAAACGTTTGTAAGCATGGGATGCGACCACTTCCGACCGTAACAGGCGTAGTAATACCAATAGGAGCCAAAATCAATATATGGGCGGACCCAGAGATACCGATCTGCTCTCCACCGAGCCTAGAGCGAGAACAACCAGGGCAGGTAAAAGAATCCTGACTAATGCTAGGGATGTGCACTTTAATTCTGTTTCTGGCAGCGACCAGTTGCAGAGATCACGGCTTAACAACTCGAAAAACCACTATGGATCAAATTTTTACATTTTTTTTTTACAATATTTTTTAATTGTCTCGAGATTGTTAAAACCGGTAAGCAAAGTAGCTCAGACGTATTTTTTGTAAAAGAGGTACTGATCTAATATGGCCACAGAGAATATGGCACTTGTGTAGGCCATCGTCTGCTAAATTGCAGCAGGACTAGCAGGAATATTTAAAAGGCAACGTGATTTAGCAGATTAACAGACCAACGATCTCCCTATCCCCAACCATCGTCGGCTAAATCGTAGCAGCCGCGCTTTTCTAGGCTGTTTCATTGCCCGTGTGCACTGACTCACCACACGGCAGCACATTACACCACAAATGGCGTAGTCGAACATAGTCGTCAATTGTTTTCATAGAAATTATGACAACTTTCAAATATCTGTAAGGTGTATGTTTCTGTTTACGTATCATTTTTAAATTTATAAATTGATAACAACGTAAAATAATAAGTATTATGTTTTTATTGTGAAAGTGTAGGAGTAGCAGTCCATTATTAATACGTATGTACCCAGTTTTGTGAAAAATGCAAAATATTTAGACACAGAAGCTGTGTGTGAAGTATTAGAATGGTATCATATTGGATACCATATGTTTTAAAATAGTAGATAAAAAATACTTACATTTTTGCAAACCAAATTAAATAAGTAGGTTCTATTAAAAAATAAGCTATGACTGTTCCGTTTGGCGCAAGGGCTTATTTAATTAATTTTTATTATTTTTCAGAAGTGTGGCAAAAACCCAATAAAACTAAAGAAAAAATAAAACACAATACTTACCTAACAAAGAAATAAATTACGAGTCTACGAAATATTCAAAATTATTGTTTTCCCCACAGAACACGTTTTCCCTATGATTTGAAGAAAGCAGCGCCATCTCTTGGTTGCTTGTTTTCGCAACCACCCCTAGTTGCTTCTTTTCATCCATAGCTGTCGCTCACACTTTTCGACTTCTTCTTCTGTTTAGTATGAGAGAGTTTATGAGGACAGAAAGTTGAGATTTTGGACGTTATGTTTTCTGCTACTTGACCTTTATGTGTCATTGAAATATTTTTAAATTTCTAACCTAAAAAGTGCCTAAAAATATAAAAAAATGTACAATGGTTAACGTAATACCTTCTGTGATTTTTATTACATTTTGTGCGTTGCCACTAACTTTACACTATTTTCTTAAAAGGAAGTACAAGCAACTATTAACTAATATAAAAGATGAAGATAACTACTACCATCAGTGTGTGTTTATAAATATGAAAAACTTCAAGTGTAAGCAACATTTAATAGATAAAAATGAGTGCAGTGAATATTGCTCTTACACCCATTTAAAAACATTAATTAATTTTATATCTAGTGCCAAATTAAGTATTTGTTTATGTATGTATACACTTACACTAAAGCAAATTAATATCGAGCTAATAAAAGCTCATAAAAGAGGAGTAAACATCCGAATAATCACCGATCAAGTGATGCTGAAGACTGAAACTGCCAAATTTAATTTTTCTAAATTAAAGGAAAACGGTAGGTGAAATGAAACAATATTTATTTACATTTTCTGCACGCTTTTTTTTCAGGAATTCCATATAAGGTTCAACCTTCCGACCAAAGTATGATGCACCATAAATTTTGTTTAATTGATAAGGATAATAAAACTAATGCCAAAATGTTTTTCGGAACAATGAATTTAACTGGACAAGGACTTGTTTCGAATTTCGACAGTGTTGTTCTAACTAATAACTTGAATATGATAGAACGATTCAACCAGGAATTTGAGGAGTTATGGGAACATTTTTAAAATTTTGTATTTAGTATAAAGATTCATATATTTATATAAGAACTGTAAAGCAGTAAAAATATATAGGCTCCAAGTTAAAACTTATGTCATTTAAATACAGCGCCTGAATGAAAAAAGTTTGAAGCCGCAGTAAATTCGGTTAAATGCTTTACTGTAAGAAAATGCTTCAACAGAAGAGAAACGTTATTAGGAAATTAATAACAAATGTGATTATAAAAAAGAAATTTATTTAGAAAATAAATTATTTTACGTAGCGCAAACCTAATCACCAATTATTCTGCTAAGATATCATTTAAATACCTTTTAAAATTTGTGCCATAAAAAGTGCACTATTACTTCATTTGCAGAAATAAAATATATTTAGGAAAATATATAAAAATACACTGGTAATGGTACTTATATTTTACTAATTAAAAAACACAATGTAATGAATGAATTTGTGACAAACAAATTGGCTATTTACATTTTAAATCTCCAAAAGAAATAAAAAAATCCTATGAATCCGATAGGGTAGATCGAGTACCGGTCAACCCCTAGTATTATTCCTCTAGATCTAAATCGTTCAATTCTTCATCTAGCCCGTCAAGGTCTTCTTCGAGAAACAGGTTCTCATTTATAGGTACAGCTGCCGCACCATCTGCCACGCCATTCGACGTCGTGGGTTCTTCGGATTTCTGTTCTTTAAACCTCTCTTGTGTAGCTATGGTACCAGAACCATCCACCTAGAAAAGATTTGTATACTGCATCTAACGAACTAATAATAACAAATGTTTTACTATACAATACAAACTAACATTAAATAACACTCAGGGTTGGCAAAATTCATTTTAAATAAATCAAAAAATATTTCTTCTTTTTTTTTTTGTTAGTTTTTACATTTACGCAGTGCAATTACTTCATGCATAGTACATTAAAATAAAAACAAAAAGATACAGTTAAACAATGGAAACTTCACGTATACACATAAATAGTAAAAATACTACAATATTAAAAACCGCAATAGAATACATGCAGGAGGCTACAAGAAGCGTTTCACATCAGTGTACAGAGTGTACCAATTTCGTTGTAATTGCAGGGTATCTCGTAAACTACAATAGAAAAGCACTTTGTTTTCCAAATCGATTATACATTACGAAACTTCAATAAAGATACCAGAAAAGGGCAGTGGCGTACAATTTAGGGTAAAAATTATACAATAGCGTTTCCAGATCTTACAGAAAGCTATTTTTTTTAAAAAAACTTGAACAGCCCGTATTTCAAAAACTATCGAATATCCAACAAAACTTTTTATAATAAACTAGCTTTATTTTTACGTGTTCTATCACTTCCTTCAGTATTTACCATACCTTTAGCCTCTATACTATTTGATACTTTATAAAATATATTTACAAATTAACTTTAGTATTTATGTTTGGTAGAATGAAATTGCAATAAATATTATGTCCGAAACAAAACTACCATGCATAACACGTTTTTCCCAATACCATAAAAATATATAGGGTGTCCAGAAATGATGTGTCAATATTGGATCAATTTTTTTATAATTTTGTACATGTATCACAAGTGTTCCTTTGTATCCGCATTCTTAATTTGACCCATATTCTTTAGCGCCAAAAGGTCTAAACTGTCCTTGGCTTTCAAATAATGACTGAGAACTCTTTTGTTTGAACAGTTTTATAAATTTGGATAGAACGTAATTAAAGATTGTCAAAAGATCTTTAAAAAAGGTTCTCGTTATTTCACGTTAAAATTAGCTGTTTTAGGAGAACAGTCACGCTCAAACTCATTTTCAAAATTAAAGAATGACATATTTTTAGGGTAAAAGAATTAATTTATGTATTGAAATGGCAAGACAATTGTTGTGAAAGTATTGTCTGAACTTAAATTATTACAATAACAAAAATAATGTGGCTAATTTATTTTAAGTATTACGCAAGAAATATATTTTTCTGAATTTAAAATGGTTTTTCTAGGAAACGATTTATTTTAATGTGTAACAAGAAAACCTTATTTACAGATTTTTGACAATCTTTAAGTACGTTTTACCCAAATTTATAAAAGGACACAAAGAAGTTCTAAGTCATTACTTGAAGGCTAAAGACAGTTTCGGCCCTTTGGCGTTGAACAAAAAAATTATTATAAAAAATCATTTTATAGGGCTTCCTGATATTAATTTTTTGTGTAGAATCACCTAAAATACCTCCTGGTCGATTTAAAAAAACAAAGATTAGGAAAAAACATCTAAGAAATGCGATATTCAATACTTATTGTGGTATATGATATATTTAAAAGTTCCTACAACTTTCATTCTTACACATTTTTTCGTATTTTGAATAATAATGTAGAAAAGGGGTAAAATATATTTTGTCAGTTTAGATAATAAGTTTTTTTATACTTTGTAAATCATTCATCAATGAACGTTAATATCACATTTTGCTAAAAAAAAAGTTGAAAAACAAGAGTGTTTATAACATCCGTTTTCAATACATTGGAAACATTTGTTTTTAACATTTTGCTGAAAACATGCCAACGTTGAAACACTACATTAAAATATGTTTTCTTACCTCTTCCGCCTCTTCATCTAAAACATCCAGATTAATTTCTTTATAGACGATGGCATCTTCGTCCTCTTTATTGAACACTGATGAATCGAACAACTCGTCTCCTTCCTCCATATTACCCTCGGCTGCGAGTTCTGGATTGAAGCTGAACATTTCTCTGCCGGATAATCCAACCTGTCTGCCAGCTTTATAATCACTTCGTTTCTTTTCCTCATCCTGCTTTGCTTGGTCCTTCTTTTCTTGGATTTTCCTTTTTTTCCACGCTAAAAAGGTTTCCAATGTTACCTTCGTCTGCTTGGGCCCTAATGCGGCACGTTCTTTTTCGATGAGATCCTCAAGGGTTATCTCATTGGCTTTATCTTCAAGTTTTTTCTTGTCTTTTTTTAGCTCAAAACCAGGCGGTAAGGCATGTCGATAAATACAACTTTCTCCTGTCGGACATTGCCAGAACCAACCATACTTGGATTTTTCGACAGCTTCCAAGAAATGCTTGCAAATCTAGTAAATATTGAGAATTAACTACTGATGTTGATATTAGTAAGTATTAACGCTTTAAAAATGTAGCTGAACAAATTGATAATGGATAAAATTACTTACAATATCAGTCGTAGGCATTTTTCCTGATTTTCCATGTTTTTTCTCAATAACTTCTTTAAGTTTGTCTTCGTCCCAGTTTTCCATAGTCTCATTTTCATCATCTCGCATATCCACATACATAGAACGTTTCTCAGCTTTTCTTTCAATTGATAAGTCATGGGAAAATTTACATCTATCACCTTTACCGCATTGGCCTTGTTTGAAGAAAGCACATACTATTGACTTCGGATCAGCACCTACACAAATTAAAAAATATTTGTTAAAATGTGATTTTATAAATACAAATTACAAGTTCAATAAATAATATTCAATTAAATAAGACCCCTGTAAAAAAAATTACTAATTATTTCATGTTTATGTGAATTATACCTTTCTCGATTTTCTGATTTTGAACTGGCTTAAAAAGTGCAGCTAATTCTTTTTGTTCTTTCAGTTTCTTTTCTTTCTCCAATTTCTTTGGATCTTCTTTCTGCGGATGGTGTCCCCCAGTTTTAACTTGTTTTTCGACCTGTTGTATAAACTTTTGCTGTTTCGCCCCTTTTTTATTTTTTAGTCCGAATGTTTTGTCCTAAAATGGATATAATTCAAATACAAAAATAAATATACATATATGGCAATGCTTACCTCTATGACTTTTTCTTTCTTTTTTTGTTCTGTTTTTTTACTAGGGGCTGCAGGTTTCGGTTTGGGCGGCATGTTTTTTAGTCAATATATACCCTAAATAATTTAAATAAATTATCAATTCGGCTTTATAAAATTATTAGAGATGTTTCACATGGAACGATTTTCCAGATTTCCACACTATTCGCAATCGTTGACAGCCAGCAGGGCCAGCAGTTTAACAATTTGGCAGATGACATTTTTAACGTTCAATATTTGACATCTGACATTTCCATAACATTTGTCGACAAGACTAACAACATTAAAAAAATTAAATGTTTATTGTTTACTTATTAAACATGTTATTACAATAAAACTATTGGTTATATTTTAATGAATAAAAAAAGTAACACAATGATAAATAGGTATTCATTGAACTTCACTCGATCATTTTGAATTGTATATAATTAATCATTGACAGCACAGCTTACAATAACCAATGGTATAATGAAATTTATTTTCTTCTATATTAATTGGTAGTAATCTGTTGGCCATTTAACATTTAACTACTTTAAAATGTAATATTTAAACCTTTTGTGTATTTGAAAATTTACAATTTTAATGTTGCCTGCCTGTAAGCACAAAAACAATCGAAATACAAAATGGCCGTTGACGTTCGTTTTGAAGTCTTATGTCAAACAAATATAAAATAATAAAATTCGCGTAGATTAGTACCTACTTAGTGTTAATTTATACATTGTAGTTATTTATAAGATTTTACAAGTAATGTTTTTACAGTGATCAAAAGCCCTTTAAATTAGGAAAATGATTGTGCAAGAGCCAGTCCAGGTAATTTACGTCTAACCTCAATGCAGTCAATTTGCTTAAATTAATTAATTGTATTTTATTTTAGGCTGCCATTTGGCATTGCTTGAACCATTATGATTATGCAGATGCTGTTTTTCTCTCTGAACGACTCTATGCTGAAGGTAGGGTTGTCAATATTTTGAGGAAAATAATATTGATTGCAAAAATTATTTCAGTCAAAAGCGATGAAAGTTTGTTCCTGCTTGCCACCGCTTACTTCAGAAGTGGACAGAAGGACCATGCCTATCACACATTAAAAGACAGAACAGGGACTTCAACTCAGTGTAGATATTTATTTGGAATTTGTGCTTACGAACTTGAAAAGTAAGTTGTGTGATCTTAATGTAGCTATTAGGTTGTTTTCTTTGATTTAATTTCAACAATTAAACCTTGTTAAGAAATCATTAAAAGACCTAAAGGAACAGGCCTGTCTTTTAATTTAAAAAATCAAGGTTAACATGTTAAAAGTGATTGAATTAAGAATTTATTTTTTGAAAAATAGATATGCTGAAGCTGAAGCAACTTTGTTAGAAAATAACCAGTCAAGCAACAACTTAGATGACATAATAGAAGAGTTTGGAGATCAAGCATCATTTGCTTTAGCATTACTAGGAAAAATTGCTGCCAAAACTGAACGTAAAGCCAGAGCCATGGACGTGTGGAAAAGGGCACTCAAACTCAATCCTTTCCTCTGGTCTAACTTCGAAAGTCTCTGTAAAATTGGCGATAAGCCGAATCCCCAAAACATTTTCCAGATAAACAATATGGAAAACCTGTCAATGTGCCATGGAAGTAGCATAAATAATATTGAAAGTGTTATAATAACAAATAACACTCCCAACCAGGATAACCAGGAGGCGTATATCACTACTCCACAACAGATTTTGACAAATTTCAATCCAAATATGAATGCTAACACTAAACAGATGTGTACGCCTGAAGAGAGTCCATTAGCGTTCCCACTTTGTATGTCTGGTATTAGACCAATCCCAGCGTCACGGTGCAAGGTGATGAGAGTTAGACTGGAGTCCTGCAGCAGCGTAAGTTTTTATACTTTTCATATTTTTATTTGAGCATTTCCTAAGTCACAACTTATTAAATAATACGTATACGTAAGTATTAGTATGTTTAATTTTTTTTAAACAGCACGTTACACCAAAAGTACCTACTGTTAATAACTATGTTTCATATAAACTATTGTATGTTTAAAATCTATTAGCCTCTCATGTTGAATGCTGAAAAGATAAACACACACGTCTTAATTAAATAATTTTTGATATATAGGGTGTTTCTTAAGTAAAGGTAAAAAATCCAAGGTCGTATTCTGTGGCCAAAAATAAGGTTTTTTTTTTGTTATATAAAGGACAGCCATTGTCCAGCTAGTGTCAAAAATTTAAAAAAAAAATCAGTTTTTAATTTCTAAGCCACTTGAGGTAATTTAACCAAATTCAGTGTACCTACATATTTAGTATAACAGTAGGTATGAAACAAAAAATTACCAGCTTTAGAAACTTACCAGTGCATTGATCATTATTTGCCAAAAAAAAAAATTGCCCTGTATAATATTACTAATAAAATATGTAGATAAATCATATGTGCCATTGTATTATCTTCACTTTTTGTTTCATTGCACTTTTTTGTATTCCAAACCGATTAACAACAAAACCGACTTATTTGATCAAGTGCATTTTTACGATACTCTTTACATTACTTAAAATAATAAAATTAATTAACAGTGGAATTACTTTATTTACTATGTTTTATTTTAATAAATGTTGGAAATGGCCACCATCAGCCACAATAAAAAAAAAACTAATGAACAATGGCTGCTCCCCACCCCACTTTTATATAGCAAAAATCGTTTATTTTTGGCCACATAATATGTCCCTGGATTTTTGACCTGTACTTAAAAAGCAGCCTATATTAACTACTTGAATATTATTGTATTTGATATATGACAGTTGGTAATCAATCAAACTGAACGGTCAAAGTGGTACGAAATTTTAACGAATCGTAAAATAGACCTTTCCAGGGTTCATGCCAGTCTGGAACACGTAGATTTATCAAAGATTTATTTTATATTTTAATTATGTGTTGAATGTTATACCACTAAAATATATTTTTTATTCAGTATTGCAGTATGTGAGGATTATTGACCAAATTCTAACACGGCACAAACCAGTAATTCTACTTTTGTGTACTTTGATCCAATTCAGACACTTTTGGTGTCCATGCTTTGATTCCTAATGCATATGCAACCACTGTATATGACAGAATATAGAAAATTGTCTTAATAAAAAAGTACAAATAAAAAAAAATCAACGTGGTCTACGGGAGCAAAATATTTAAGATGCAAAACAATAATTTTCTCGAATGTAAATAACCAATTAATTTGTTTTGCTTTCTGATAATGGCAAAATGTTATAAAAAAATATTTGGTAAACATTGGTATTGTATACAGGGTGAGTCAGTCATAATGTCATTAATTTTAAGAGGATATAGGGAATAATGAGTATAATACGAATATGTGATTAAAAAAAAAATCTAAATACATATTTACGCCGAAAATAAATATTTTCAAATCATTATTTAAACCCCCTTTTCAGACTGTTACTAACCGTTCACAGCCTTAGTCGTTTACAGCTCACAGTTCAACTCGATGTCGACCTGATGCGATGTTGCCAAATTGAAATATTTTCCTAGTACCTACCCAGGTATTAGACATCATAAATAAACGGTTGTACTGACTATTTTAGAATCTCATATTTTTTTCTTGCTCAGTTCAGCCAATAATAATTTAAAATGTTAATATCCAATGAAATCAAATAATTTTATTAAAAATTGCAAGTAATGTGGTCTATTCAGGTTTTCCGGTAGAAAATACGGTCCAATTAAAAGATCTCCGTACACTCCTGCCCATACGTTGACAACAAATCGCCTCTGAAAGTTAAACCGACGAGTAGCGTGTGGATTTTTGTCCAATCAAATGTGGCTGTTATGACTGCAAAGCTTGGTTACAGTTTAAAAAATATTTAATATTAAAATCACAAAACTCCAATGTATCTAATAATAAACAGAGTAATAAACCATTTAGGTACATTACATAAAAAACCTATAGCCAATGGATAAATTATTAAGAGAAGCTGAAAGGTGTTTCGTGTTAAATACTAAGTAATAAAAAACCCTCGTGTTGTCGACGAAAAACTCTTCATGACCGAAACAGCACGTGTCTGATCTGATGCTCATAAAAGTTATCGAGAGTGAATCTTGACCTACCGTATTATTAGTTCAATAAACTAGTTATCTAGTTTTTGTACTGTTATTTAACAACAAGGAGTAAAACTAACTTTTTTTTCTAGATACATACATTAATTTTCCTTAAATATTTATTTATTTGTTAATAAACACAAATGTAGATAATAAATGTTATCGAATGTTAGGTTATTACAGTTTAATAATTTTGATATTATGTTTTCACTACGTTTTACAAGTGAATATAAATTTTTAGTATCACTCGGAAGTACAATTTATTATTCAGTTTGTAGTTACGTACATCTAGCCTAGAAATTTATTGTTTCTTAAGTAGTATGGTACTAACCTCTAATGCCAGTTCGAATAAAGTTGCACTCATCCGTTCATAGCACTTTATTAATAAAATTAGGATCAGCCAATTGCAAAATTCAAGACGGCAGGTTCTAAAGCTTGAACGTTCTGAAAATTATATGGGTTCAGTTAGTTTTCTCGTAATATTCTGCAGATCTTGCTTTGGGATATCGCCAGTCGCCTTGAAATGGTTCTTATAGAAATAGTAGGCTAACTCCTCAACTAAATTTAAAACAGCTTCTATCACATTTAAGTCATTTTGCCGATGTCCTGCAAGTTCCTGACGCGGTTTCACAGAAACCGTATTGCGAAAGCGGTGAAGCACTTACCCAAAGGTTCGCGCACTTGGAAAATGTTATCTGTTAGGGAAACGTGTCCGATATCCCGAAGCAACGGCATTCGCTTTTTGTAAACATTCTTCGTATATAACTACCATTTCCGCATATTTGAAATTTGTAAAATTAGGCATTGTGAATTTACGACTAATACACGAGACGGAAATAAACAAACTACTGTTTGTATTCTCTCCATCCTCCCTCGAAATGTGTGTGTGATGTCCAAATTTGGGGGGAAAGAAATGCAGAAAGTGCGACTAAATGGTGGTAAATTTGAATAACACGCTGAAGTGTTAGACGATATTATGTATGCAAACATGATGTGGCAACTATGTTTCCTTCAACATTCGATTGTCATATGGTCATCAGAAAGTTTGTAGGGTACCAGAAGCGTCGTGTTACCGATTTTTATATGCTGATTTGTTTATTTTTTAAAGGTCAAGTAAAAATTTTATTTTCGATTTTCTGCCTTTATTATGCCTCCCGAATACGTGGTTAAAATTAATGACATTATGACCGACTCACCCTGTATTTGTTCTTCAAATTTTTCGGAAGAAATTTTTTATATTTGTAATACAATTTTTTTATTATTTTGTGTATTTTATTCGTCATGTTATTTATCAAATTAGAATCATAAAGAGAATACAATTTTTACAAATATATATTTTAACATCTTCCTTTAATTGGAAAATGGTTTGATAAATTCTCGGTCTGAGCAGCAATTCATTATACAAATTTTTTCCACGTCTAGAAGGTTGCTGAAACAGTACTTAAATTCTGTAAGTTACTATAATTGGAGAGAAATGTTTTCTAAAATAATATATCAAATACTATAATGTGCTGCTTACGTATTCAATTTTTCATATTATGACATGATAATACTATTTGAGAAATTTAAAAATAAAATTATTAAGTATATAATGAAAAATCTAGGGAAGGATTTTGTGGCTAAAATTAAGGCAAATATACAGGGTGGTGTAGCCTATGACAACATACTAGATTTTTCACTACAAAATATTTAAGGCAATATGTCAAAGTTCGAAATTAAAAAGTGATTAGTAGTGATAGGTAATAATTACAGTGTTTAACTGTATCAACTTAAAAATTTGGAAATAGGTGTTTTTGGATATGAGAAATCATAGTCTGTTTTTTAGTTCTACGTATTTCCTAGAGGATGCCACATCCGCCATATTTGTAATGTAAATGTGAGCGTAACTTTTTTGGCACTAATGTTATCACGTTTTTTATTAAAAAATCTTAAACAAGCATTGATTTTGAAGAAAACAGGTATACTTGTCATGTCACAAAAATTTTCGATTCAACATGCATCGTTTTTAGAATGAAAGTCATACTAATTCTTGCAGCTGCAGATAATTGCCCTGAATTAGTATGTGGATAATCCGAAATATGACCAAATTTTTTCTCTTATTTCCTCTAAATTCCTAAATGGATTTTTTAAATTGTTGATTATCAGGTTGAAATCCTCCTAAATATTGTCATTGCTCAGCACATCTATTGAAATTTAATTGCCAACGAATAAGTCATATCTCATATCTGAATATGTGTATAAAATATTTCCTGGAAATTGGTCAAGACAATAAAACCATAGATTAAAATACTATGCAATCATAGAGATGTAATTTATTATTAAGATCGTTTCGGGATAGCACCCATTTTCAGATAAAAGAAATTTTTATGTTAAAATAATAAATTTATGTTATAATAAATACCTAATTGACTTGCCGAAATATATATAATTTTTACATTTTTGTGTAAAATCAGACATCAATCAGTTATTGACGACAAGGTCAGAGGTTGTGATAACGTTAGGGCCAAAAAAAGTTATGCTCACATTTACGTCACAAATATGGAAAATGTGGCACCCTCTAGGGAATGCGTCAACATAGACAATAGATTATAATTTTTCATATCCAAAAACATTTATTCCCAAATTTTTAAGTTGATACAATCAAACACAATGTAATTATTACAAAAAAATCACTTTTTAAAATTCAATTTTGACACCCTGTATCTTTTATATTATCAACATTTTATTAGGGCATATTGTCTTAAATCGTAATATTTTGAAGTGAAAAATCTAGTATATCTCCATGGGTCATTATTACTTAGGGACCACCCTGTATAACACTGTTTTTGAGTTACAAGTTTCCAAAATTGAAAATGTTAGTTTAATATTTTTAATTTTTAAGATATTTTTAGTGAAATTAAAATTTTATTTGTAATTTGTGTTCACAACGAGAGACCAATACATTTTAAGCACATATTACTGTAGTAAATATGCAATAAATGGATTTTAGAGTCCCCAACCAACATTTGGCCAGCTCTTCGACAGCCCCACCGAATTCACGGGCACACCCAACATGCTATCCCAACCGACTCTAACCGAATCTAACAATCACCATCAGTCTTTAGCAAAAAGAATGCGCGCCCAGGTCGACCAGTTCATTAGCCGGAAGGAGTCCATATTCCAGAACTGCAAACCTGTGTTCAGTCAATCTACCAATGTTCCCGTAACTAAAACGCCCACCATCCCCCTTGCCATACAACCGTTTCAGAACGTTCGGCGGAGCTCAAGACTATTCAGTAACAGTTATTCCGTGAAAGAGAACAACAAGTCTCCGAATAGAAATAAGTTTGCCACACCAAAGTCGCCATCACGGAAGACCAAACAGAGAATATCCAAGTGCAATCTGAATAAAAATTCCAGTTACACAGACCTCAACACGAGGAATAAGATGGAGAAGGAGAAAAGTGAGACCATCACTTCTGGGGAAACCAAGACGGAGAACAGTGCAATATCCAACAGCTCGGCAGAGAACTGCATCCAACAGGCCATGCAGATGCAGAAACAGAGCGCCGAAGGACTGATGTGTCTGTTGCGTGACATAGGCCAGGCCTATTTAGACTTGGCGCAATTTAATTGCATCTCGGCCATCGAACACCTCAACGCTTTGCCCCCGAACCAGTTCAGCACTTCTTGGATTTACTGTTTGTTGGGTTTGGCCTACTTCGAGCAGGCCGATTACGAGGCCAGCGTCAAATATTTCAGCGAGGTGCACGATAAAGAGCCGTACCGCTTGGAGTACATGGATGTTTACTCTACGGCATTATGGCACTTGCAGAGGGAAGTAGCCCTGTCCGCGTTAGCCCAAGAACTAGTCAATTCCAACAAGAACTCTCCAGTGACGTGGTGCGTCAGCGGAAATTGTTTTTCGTTACATAAGGAGCATGACACTGCCATTAAATTTTTCCAAAGAGCCGTGCAGGTGGATCCCAACTTCCCCTACGCTTATACTCTGCTGGGCCATGAGTATATCACCACTGAGGAGCTCGATAAGGCGATGAGCTGCTTCAGGAACGCCATCAGATTGGATCCGAGACATTACAACGCCTGGTTTGGCATCGGAACCATATACTCCAAGCAGGAACGCTACCACCTAGCAGAGATGAACTACGCCAAAGCTTTATCTATAAACTCAAAGAGTTCCGTCATCCTGTGCCACATCGGGGTCGTCCAGCACGCTCTGAAAGAGACGGAAAAAGCACTGACTACTTTCAACACCGCCATTTCTAACAACCCCAAAAGTCCCCTGTGTAAATTCCACCGGGGCTCGATTTATTTCGCCCTAGGCAGACACGCCGAGGCACTCAAAGAACTAGAAGAATTGAAAGAGATTGTTCCCAAAGAATCTTTAGTCTATTATCTCATAGGTAAGGTGCACAAGAAGCTGGGTAATACGGATCTAGCGTTGATGCACTTCAGCTGGGCGACCGACTTGGACCCGAAAGGTGCGAGCAGTCAGATCAAGGAAGCGTTCGACCCATCGATCGGGCGCAGTACTACCGATATCGATTCTCCAGTATCGCCGGCCCCCGAGGAATATCCCTCGGAGAGTAATTCAGGCCAGAGACCGGGCCCGCTGAACTTCAATGGCTTGCCGGATGACAGTGAGGATAGTTTTTAAAGCATCTTTTTATTAAGTGTAATTATATTAAAGCAAGATATATTTCGTTTTAAATTTTTTAATATATTTTATTTATGAATTATGTTTTTCAGGGATATCTTTTAATGACAATAATACCGTGTTACGTTTTATTTTTGACACGTTTGCTGCGGCAGGTAATAAGAGGATAAATAAAAAATCGTTTATAGTTGACCCGGTAGTTAAAATTATTGTATTGCGGTTAGGATCCCGTGTCCGATAAGCATAAGTGCATATTGAAGAAATATTGAAACAGTAAATAATTTTAGATGGTAGGTATCTTCTGTTTGTAAATGCATCCCTTGTTTATAATATAGTTAATCAACAAGCCAAATTTAGGAAAATGACAGTAGATTAATATCCTTGTGTATAAATAATATCAACCAAGCAAGTCAACTATTCAAATTTAGAAGTGAAGATAATAGATGGTGCTACCCTTTTAAATTCCATGCCATCTATTGACTAATCGACTGACTGTATAAACAAGAATGATATAGTTGGTGGACCTTAGAAGTTATAGTCAAGGGTGATTTGCATTTTAAAAGTATCACCATCTATTGTTTTTACTCCTAAATTTGACTAACTATATTATATATAAATAAGGATATTATATGTAGGACAAGGATAACATAAATAAGGATGACCACGATTTAAAAATAGTGTCATCAGCTATTGCTTTCGCATCATCTAACTATATTATATATAAACAAGGGTACAACTTGTAATTCTATACATGGTATCAGTCTCTAAATTTTGAGATGGATTTTATGGATAAATTGAATAATACTCACTCCCAAAATAATTATTTTATAAAAATATATAAAAAATGTTTAAATGTCTAAAATATTTATATATTGAAATACTGAAGACAAAGTCTAGTTGGCCACAATGTTCGCAAAATCTCAAGATTTCATAATTTTTTTATTTGCTTTTACACTGTTTAATGATTTTTGTAGGTTCTTACATTTTTTTGCATTGTTTTCGCTTCTGTCTTTTTTCTCCAAATGGCTTCATAAATGTATGTGTAAGCAACATTTGGTCACTAATGCTAAGGTTTTAAAATATTATTGCCCTGATAAGATTTTTTACCAAGTCTATTCTGTTGGTCATAATTCATTTATTTAAATTTTTTAATCAAAACCTTTTGGAAGCCCTTTGCCATTTATTTATATATTTTTGGCAAGTGGTAAACTGCTTGGTCAGTATAAAAAAATTCTCACAGTGATTTTGTTCGTTGGTTTCATTATTTTTTTTTTGCCATATATTCTGTTGGGCAATAAGTGCATTATTATTATTATATTTCATGTATATTCATCGACTTTACCAAGCTTGTGCAATTTGTTGACATATTTATGTTTATTCTTGGAAATATATTGGTGGTAGTGGAGTCGACAATGACATATATCAATATTTTTCCAATTACTAGAATCGATTGGATCTTATGCTATTGTAAAAATTTCATCTGTAGAAGTATGGTCACCTCAATTCACATTTTTATTATCGGTGTCATTCTATTCCTCATTTTCTATTTCTTCCTGATATTAATTCTTTTTTTAGCCACCATTATCCTTTTCACATATCCAGAACTACTTTCCGATGTACATGAATCAAATGGTAGATAATTTTAATCATTTACTGAGTATATTTTCAACTTCGTCAACTATTATTTGGCAAGTTTGACAAGTTTTTGGCCCCTGGATATATCGAAAATATTGTTCGTCCTCTGAAACGAAATTGTGACATAACTTGTATAAACTAATATCAGGCTGTGGGGACCAGTGTATTACGAAAAAAAAAAAAATTTAATAATTAAATGCCATAAATAAAATATTTGAAGAAAGAGATTTTTGTGTAACTCTTTAAATTAAGGTAAAATTAGTATTTTTTATAGGTGTTATTAAAGTGCCGTGTTAATTTTTCTCTTGCTTTCGGACTCTGGATACCGTTACCGCAGTGAACGTGTTAAATTCCGTTTTAATAGCGTTGCAAATTTTGCCTCGAGAACCGTTCTGCTGATAATATTAAGAAAGTCATGCACTAAAATTTAAATTATTAACTATATTATGGTAAACGTTAGTGAAGTATATTATAATGTGTTTTTTATTTTTTCTGGCCAGCTGCATATACTGGGTGTCCAGAATAACTCATCTACAATTTGCAATATTAAACGAAAAAAAAAAATACAGTGTTCTAGTAACATGTATCTAACATCTACATGGAGTGATATATAGGCATAAAAATGTATCAAATACAAAAATGTATCACATGATTAAATCGCACCCTTCAATGATAATTTTTTTGGTAGTTTAATTTATTAAGTGTTAATAGTAGGGGTTAATTTGGACATTTTTGTGTATGTGTTTGTATATAATATGATTAGAATGTTCCGAAATGCGACAGGTTTTTGCAGCTTGAAAGAACTATTCCTATTTGTAAAATATTTTGGAACTGTACGAGCAACTGTATATTAAGGAACTTTCAAAGTTACTTCGTGTTCTGTTTTATTTTTTTACTTCGAAATAGACTGGTAGTTTATATATTTTTGTGTAAAAAGAATGATTTTGTATATTACTATGTTATCAGATAATTATTTAATGAATACAGTTTAATTATTTTTTTGTGTTTTTGACTGTGTAAATAAAATATTTATGGAATCAGTGCAATGTTTATTTTATACATAATGTGCTGGTTTGTACAGTAAAATAATTTTGAGTCATGTTAGTCTGACTAGCAGACGTTTTACAAGGTGTCTCAAACCCGATAGTATGGGCGTACTGTCAGGATACAACAAATTTACATAAAATTTGGGACGTGGTGTTAAATGGGATGAGGATGAGGCTCCATTTTAAAGCAATATTTGGGATTTGATAGAAACAGCTAATGACGTCATCAATTATATTTTTGCCAGAAATATACTCAATTTTTTTTCCTGTTAAAATACTCTCTTTTTTCTAATAAACTTTTATTAGAGAAATTTTTCTGTATTACTTCCCGTTTCATAGTTATAAGCAATATCGTCCTAGAGTGAAAAGAAATATTACCTAAAAATCACATTAGCGGTGGAAGGATCAAGTAGCCGTTGGAAAATAATTGAATGTTTGTTGTTTAAAGTGCATAAATGTCACAAAATACTTGTTATTACTCAATACGAACTTCAAACGTATAACTTTTATGCTTGCAAAATGTTTTCTCATTCAGAAAAAGTTGAAATGTTGCTAATTTATGGCAAGTCACAAAAAAATTCAAAAAGAGCTGTAGAGTTATATCGAGAAAAGTATCCAGAACGCCTCATTCCTGATCATAGAACCTTTACAAGATTGGAGGCGACCTTGCGACGAAATGAAGATGCATTTAAAAATCCCAAATTTACAGCTGACGTATTAGTTACAGATGAAGCAATTTCTACACGGAATGGGATGTATAACATTCATAATACTCATGTTTGAAATTTAAAAAATCCGCATGGGATTCAATGTGATCATTTCCAACGACGCTTTTCCTTAAATGTTTGAGCAAGGATTTCAATGATCGCTTGATTAGACCACTCTTATTACCAACTTGAATAGATGGGATTCAGTATCTCGAATTCCTTTGAAATGATCTAAACCAGAAATATTTGTCTTTGTTCGTAGAATCTAGGCAAGATGGGTCCAAATGTGTTTACACGTCGGTGGACAAAATTTTGATCAAATGTCAAATTATTTTATGAATTAAGACCACAAATTAATTTGATTAATAATAATAGTGGCAGAAACAGATGAATTTGCTGATATAAAATAGGAGCTATAAAATTTTATTTATTTCTTTCCTTGGGAAATTCTTTAAATTTTTTGTCTGTTCATGGTGTACAAGTTCGAACAATTTCTAAAATTTGCCGTAAATGTAAGTTAAAAAATGGTAAGAAATAGGAACAAAGCTCCGCTCTTTAAAAAAATCACAATTTGTTCATGAGATAGGTATGAGTTTATTTTCTGTATATCCTTTAAAAAAATCTGAAATCTGAATATAGTAGTATAGGTGGTCAGAACGCCCTGTACATTTAACTCAAAAATCAAGTAGATATATGTATCTCACAAAACTTGCTTTGGTACAATTATCCAACAAATAAGAAAATTATCATAAAAAAATTAAATAAAAAAGTACTTTCTCGGGCCTATAACTTCTTAAAAAAGCAAAATTGTACCAAGGTAACTTGATTTAAATCACATTTTTGTGCGGGGAAGCTAACCTTAGTTACTGAACACCTTGTATATTTTCTGGACATGCCTCGTAGCTTCAACCCTTTTTTAAGTTCTGTAACAATTTTGTATTTTATCTAATGACATTTTGGCGATACTCTAATTTCATTTCTCAATTTAATCTTATTTCCGAGAGTAACAAACACATTCATAGATTCGCCATAAAAATACTTCCATAATGTTAAAATCGGGAGCACTAGGTGGCCAAAGACTAGAGTTGAATGGGAAGGACATGTTGAAGATTAATAAAAATTAAAGTTCCAAAAAAATTAAATCTATTTAATCATACATTTACAGTAAAAAGATACACTTTCCAACTTACATTTAAATTCACCTATGTAATAGTACACAATACGAAAATGGAGAACTGCACACATTTAATGAAATTTGAACTGTTATTAGGGATTTACGATAAAAGTACATTCAAGCGTTACCTGCTATATTCTTAAACATATCACCTAACAGAAGGCTGTCCAAAGCTTTCTGCACGGTGGGATCCTTCAAAATAGGTGCCTGGGCAGGCGGCTGTGGTGGTGGATCCGGGGCAGTAATAGACGTTGGTATCGGCGAGTCACTGGATTTATTCAAGATATTCAGAATTCGGTTCTGTAATTCCGCTTGCTTGGGATCTGAGTTTTCGGCATCTTGAGGTTGAATTCCCTCAGCGATTTCGAATTCACGCTGTAACTCGCGCCTGTCTTCCAAATATTTTAAAACTTTATCGTACTGGATTGACGAGAGTTGTCGATTTTCTGCTAGTAAATTAAACATCATCTGGAACAAGCGGGTACATAGTTATCGCAGTAACACCAATTATAAAATTATTATTTATTTTTACCTGAATAGAACTAGGATGCCTGTCATTGAGGGATAGAGTTATTGCATTTTCAGGGGCGAACTGTTCCCCCTTCATATAAGCTTCAAAATTGCGAGATATTAGTATCAAAGCATCTTCTACGGGCATGTTTCTATGTTCTGCAAAGAAATATAATGAAATACATATGCATTATGTTAGTAACTAATGAAAATTAAAATCATTTTTTACATTATAGTGTGGGATCCATACTGTTACTACTCAAAAGAACGATTCCTATGCTCACCAGTAAATCTTTCTTGATGGAAAAGTAATGGAAATTTTTGAAATAAAAAAATAGGGGTAGTTTTCCCTAAATTTTTTTGATGGTTGCAAGGGGGTGTTCAAAAATTGAATTGTTAAATTTCAAACTAAGATTCTACGTCTAAAAGTAAGTAAATGAGTTTCTATTTTATAGGCCAAAAATTATTTTATATTTCATGTCCTTATAATTTAGGAATGGGTCAACACTAAGCTGGAGATACTAGACACCAAAATATTATGTTTGTGATTATGCGTTATACGAATGTCGCTGGTTTAAGAAATACGGGATGTTCAAGGTTTTTATTTTATTCAGAAATTTCTCAACTGAAAAAGTTTTAATAGTACGACTCCAAAAATTGGTAGTGTTGGGTTTCTTGATGTGAGAATTACGAATTTGAAGCGTATTTTGATGTTACTCCTAGAGGGCGCTAGTTTACCATATTATTCATCTCACTGTTGGAAAAATTATGTAGTGGCATTTTTTGATCACTAGTTAATAATTTTACACGAATAATAAATCACACGCACGCATATCACCTCGGACATTCAAAATGGATCTTTTCACAACCCGCTAACCACAAATCGAGAAACGTCAAAGCTATGACTTTTACAGTTTGTATTTCGTATGAAGTGAAATATAAAACGTATATGCATCACAGGAAATACTAGGATGATTATGCCCTTACGTGAGTAACTTGTGGGCATAATCATCCCTGTACCTCTCTTGGTACATAAATAACTATTCTGAAGGGGATGATACACCTCCCTAAATGAGGTCCTTAAAAATTACTTCTTAAATATCTCAAATAAGGATACAAAAATTTTAATCAGGTTTAGGTATATCATACCTCAATAATGAACCAATCACCACATGTGATCCAAACCAAACTTAAGGATATGTACTGTGGCCATATAGACAACTTTTGGAGAACCTCTTTGCAGTGTGTGAAAAAAGTTCAAAAATACTGCAGCCCGCTTATAAATTCTCAGATTACTTTCTTTAATTCTTGTCAAACATTTTTTGCCATAAATTAGATTTAATTTTATCAAGCATTTTGAACATGTTCAGGATTAATTCTAATGATTTTGGATGTTTTGTGAACGGATTTTAGACAATAATTTCAGTAGAAAATCCTCTAGTGCAGCGGATCCCAAACTGTGAAATGCATACCAGGTCTTTCTATGAAATAATGACGCTACATTGCATTTTCTAAAATCATTATTTTCAGTATTTTATTAATATTTCAACAACGGCAGCAGATATCTTGGTTCTGTTTGGTTGATCTTAATTTGACCTACCCTGTATGTACAACCATTCTCTTTTGAAATATTAGGGAAAGCTACTACATTACCATACTATTTCATAAATGTTGCTTATAATTATTTCACCATGAAAGTTATCTTTATAAGCACAGAAACCATTCCCTAAATAATAGTGTAAGTCCGACGTGACATTTCATAAAAAAAATACTAGTTTAAATTTCACCAGCTCTGACTGGGTAAAACACAACAAAATTGATACCTTGTGGAGTGCCATGAAGGATATCTAAAGTTAAACTCCTGTTCTCCTCATTCTGTGGCATTACTAAAATAGCATATAAGCAACCTCTGCTGGAAATGTTGGCCAACACTTTTCCAATAGGAACGTCTTCATTTGGGAACAGCAAGTCTACTATGAGACCCAAATTTTTCAGTTTCTGTTCGATAAATTCTGCATACTCCCTGATGGTATAAAATAAAATAATTTTTTAACTTGAACATGTTTCCAAAAAAAATGTTATGACTTCTAAGTATTGTTTTTGACACTCTTTTCTATACCAAAGTTATGTAGAAGAATATGAGAACATACTATATAGTAAATACTGCTTTGGACACTTCAATAAGGACATTTACACAATGAATTTGTATATATGCAAATTAAATTATAATGAGGACATTAAAATGTGTAGTATTTTACGCCGAAATTTGGATCGGGTGAAAAATAAATGAATATACTCACGTCAAGGCTTTAGCTACAACAATAATTTCGCAATCGTTCTTTTCGGGAGGCGGTGGTGCGTCCATTAGAGGAGCAGAAGCATAAGAGTCCGACCTGGGCAGCATTTCTCTGGGTGGTATAAACTCTCTGTCATCCCCATAATAAGAATCATCCCTATACATTCTATCATCCATGTTTTGTGGCAGAGGTTCGTATCTTTCATGAAAGCGATTACGATCATTTGAACGGCCTCTAGGTCCCCTATCGGGACCCCTGTGCTGATTAGGTGGTTTTCTTCCTCCTTTTCTACCTCTATCATTATTGTGTTGTGGGGGTCCTGGAGGTCGAATATTAGGTCTATCGTCTTCCATATTATCATCCTGTGGTTCTGGTTCACGATCAGGAGGTTGGAATGACAACGGTCGACCTTGTTCTTCATTTTGTGGAGGAGGCGTTGGTTTTGTTTGCACTGGTTGGATAGGAGGCGGAGGTGTTTTTTGAGGGGTGCTGTTTTGTTTATTTATGGGTTGATTTGATGGAAGAGGGCTTTTAGATGTATCTGTTTGAGGAGGGCCTTGCTTTTGTATTTGATTTGGTGGCTGAATTTGATTTTGTGGTCCGCCTGGCCTTTGAGGGCCTGGACCTCCTGGTTTGGATCTATCTAGAGCTTGCTTTACAACAATTTTTCTTCCATGTAGAATTGATCCATTTTCGTTTCTTATAGCTGATTGAGCTTCTCCTTCAGCCTCAAACTGAATAAAAGCAAATCCGTTATTCAAAACCAATCCTAAAATGTTACCGTGCTGTTTAAACTTTGTCTCCAAATCGTCGGCAATCACTGTTTTAGGTAAAGCACCAATATAAATCCTTGACGGTGCCGTTGCCGGATTTTTCATAAATTGTTTATCTGTTCTGTACATGGTGAATTAGTTTTATAAATTCTGGACACTTATTATTTTCACTTTAATCAATTACATGCAGATAAACTAATTTTCAGCCATTCGTTCTAACCTCAAGCCAAACTAACCAAAGCCGAAACACCGAAACTATAATCAACTAATCAAAAAATGGCTTTTCTTTCTAGATAAAATACACAGAAGTTAGCAGTAATATATCATTTTAGCCAACGGAAAATAACTAATCCACAGACCACTAATTCCTAATCATAATCACAGACATACTTATAATAACTTTGTTAGGTATCCAGATTCTGAACTAGTGCGCACTAGGTTACATTTTATGGTAATTATTTACATTAGCGTAAACCTCTCTAATCTTAACAAAAAAATTCCTACCCCCCTATTTTCGAGGGTGCTGATCACGAATCTGAAGTCAGATTTCGGCTCTCGCATGTATTTTTCGAAAAAATTTTTTTTTCAAAATTGTAACCTCTATGTATACATTACATTAGGTTCAAATTGCAATATAACTCCTACATATTTTGACAACAGTGTGACGTCATGAAATGAAGACGGCAGAGATGTACATTGCAATTTCAACCTAATGTAGTGTATAAATAGAGGTTATAATTTTGAAAAAAATTTTTTTCGAAAACTACATGCGAGCGCCGAAATCTGACTTCAGATTCGTGATCAGCACTCTCGAAAATAGGGGGGTAGGAATTTTTTTGTTAAGATTGGAGAGGTTTACGCCAATGTAAATAATTACCCATTTTATTTACTCTATAATGTTTGTTATACCAATTTCTAAGTGGTTTTTGGTGCAATATGTTCAGCTGCTAAAGCACGATGATAAGTAGAATTCTATTTTCTGGCGTAATAAGCATTAGCAAAACAAACGATTCATGGTAACATGATCACAAATCACAGAAATATGATAATTTGCTCATGCTTATTAAGTCACAAATTCTCGAATTCTTGTGCTTCCACTGCAGTGTAGCATTAACTGCACTGTAAGGTAATGCAGACAATATAACCTAAAATATAAATTTCGTATTTTTACGTCACACTAGTCCACGAGTCCTTTTTGAAAATGTCTAGATTAAACAATTAACTGAAATCTGATAAAAATAAGGTCTATGGATAAAAGCGATGAAAACAGTACTGCTTACTTATTCATCATACACATTTGCCCAAAATCGTTTGTTTTGCATCTTCCACGGATTATATTGATGTGTACTAACCACATTACACTTATTACACTTGATTGGAATACCAAACACAGCAGAAATATAAATTTCGTAAGATATATCTGTGCTGTGATCCACAGAATATATCTGTGAACTATGGATCATGGACAATTTTAAAAAATTTTTGAAGTAATTTCACACAAGGGAATATTTCACGGTGCATTGCCATTATAACATTAGAAGTTGGCTAAGTGTCCCCTGGACGAGCCATAAAAAGAAGAAGAAGAAAAAGAAGTAATTTCTAGGTTAAAATTATCTGGTTATGTTGCTGATGTAGTTAACAAAATTTTAAGAAAAATATGAAGCAAAGACATTTGTTAAAATTATATGCACAAGCATCCGCAAGTTACTGTCAACCAAGATTTTGTTCTACTAAGAAAGACACATTCGATCATGAATTTAAAGAACATCATATTCCAATAAATTCTTTTCAAAGACTGCTTCTCACAGCGGGTTCTGCTGCTGTTTCACTTATTAATCCATATCGAGCCGACATGATAGCATGTTTAGGGGAGACTTCTGGGGAGCAAGCTTCGTATTACATGTTAAGGAAAATGGAAGAATCTAAAGAAGGGATAGAAATACTGAATGATAGACCTAGGATAAACACAAATACCGTTGACTTACATTACTTGAAGAAATTGCCAGAAGGCACACTTGGGAAAACGTATTATAATTTCTTGGTTAAAAATCAAGTCACTCCTGATTCTAGAATGACCGTACAGTTTATCGATGATATTAAACTAGCCTATGTTATTCAACGGTACAGAGAAGCTCACGATTTAATCCATACCGTACTGCAAATGCCGACACATATGCTAGGCGAGGTTACTGTTAAATGGGTAGAGGCAATTCAAACCAAGTTACCGATGTGTATCGGGGGTGCTATTTTTGGTCCTCTTAGGTTGAAACCCAAGCACAGGCAACTCTACAGAAATTATTATTTACCATGGGCTCTTAAGACTGGAGTTAATGCAAAGTTTTTATTAAATGTATATTTTGAGAAAAGATGGGAACAGCCTCTTTCCGAGTTCTATGAAGAAATGAATATACAACCTCTTGAAGTTAAGCAAAGCCCAAAGAAAAGCAAAACAAAATAAATATTTCATATAATTTATTTCCATGTTTTGTAAATATGTATATAATATAGTTATTTAATTTCATATTAGAAATAAAACGTACTACTCATTTCTAAAAAAAAATATTTATTGAGATTGCACAAAAAAGCTTAAAGAAAAAAAAACTAAAATAAATCATTTCACCCATCACATACATAAGAACATTTAAACATATTGATATAATCATACTGCTTGGGTATAAACAATGTAAAGCTCTAAGCAAAAAAATCTTATAGTAATGGCAAGATTACATGGTCTCATAGCCTCTATTAATCTTACATAAATAGACATACAAAAAACACTTAACTATTTAGACCTAAACAATTTTAACAGTCTTTGACAGTTTTTACTGGCACAGATCTACAAATCCTCCCTAATTTCACTATAAATTCAAATGAAAATCATTTTTAAATCTGCCTTGCGAGTTCTTTCTCGTTCACTTTTACAATTTCCAATGGCAAATCTAATCCGATATCACAGAAAAAATTTTGGGATTTTCATTCTTGTGCTTATTGACTAGATTTAGAAAACCTAACGATCATTGTAGCCTGGCCTCACAACTTTTTTTTTTTAGAACAGTTCACTAACATTAACAAAAGTTACACTTAAACCTAATATGTTACTGTCACGTTAGAATGGAAACATTAAAAGAATAATACTTTTGAGAAAAACAGCTAAAATAAATATAATAAATAGAAAGCAAATATTTTTACTAAGGATGGAGATACTTTGCATGTTGCAATAATAACTGACTTATATGTGATTTCATCTAAATTCTTCCATTGTTAATATCGATGGCATTCAATTTTTTTTTAATTTTTAAACCAATGACTTTTTGTGGGTTCAAATCCATTATGAATCCCTTAGTGATGAGAGAAAATAGAAATATTTCGAGTGTACTAAAGACTATTAATCTTTTTTAACATTAAATGATTATAGAACATAACTTACTTTTTGCAATATATTTTTTTCAAATACGTTTAATTCCACATGCTCTTTATACAGGGTATCCTAATTTTCATAAGCTTAACTAGTCTTATGATAAAAAAAAGTTCCTGTAAACATAAATTGACAAATATTTAAAATCTACAATAGAGTTAAAAACCCTGAAAATACTTTTTTCAGTCTGCAAAGTTAAACAAATGAAAATTGAGTTATTTTACATTTGCTTGTGATGCTAGAAATGCCTAAGAAATTTAAAACTAATTACGTTAAAAACTAATATGCTAATTTGTTGCAAGCAAAAGATATACAGGATGATCCGCTTTTCATGGCTTACCGTTGGCATCTCGGAAACCATAATACATACAGGGTGCCTCAAATTGCATCTTTTAATGGCCATTAAAATAAGCTAAACAGATCCAAGATATCTGGTGCCGTTGCTCAAATTTTGTGAACAAACTGAAAATAGCTATTTCAGAAAATGTAATCTAGTGTCAATATTTCTTAACAGAGAGAGTTGAAATGTGGTAGTGATAAGAATATACGAAAAATCAATTTTTGTCAAAAGAAAATTTCTATAGTAACTGGTCTTAATAAAACATTCAAATGTTTTTTTTTATATTGGATTTTTTTAAAATTACTATTTTTAGTTTTTTCACAATATTTCAGCAACGGCATCCCAGATAACTTGGATCTATTTGGTCTATCTTAATGGCCATCAAAAGGCGCAACTTTTTCACATTTGAGTCACCTCGTATATTTTACGATTTCTGAGCACTGAAATGAAATTTTATATTATGATGACTGGAATATTCATCAAGATGTGCGAATTGATTATTTGTGGTCAGCGCCATTTGTTTTGTGCCTCCGAGCAATAAAGATTTAGCTGATTGTGAATTGAAATGAAATTGAATTCTGGATATGAAGAATTATTTGGTGCTGTGCTGGTTAATTTTGTTAGTGTTCCAATAATAACACCCACAAAAATACACAAAGAATATCACTAACGAGATACAAGATAAAATAATGTATTGGTTAACCACACTGTACGCTAATGACGTGTTTACAAACAAAATAATGGGAAATTAAGAACACAATTCATATTGCACATGCAGATGATTGTCTCTCTCGCACCCACATACAATGAAGTATTTCTTTGCTGAGTTTCATGTGCCTCCTTTTGTCTACACCTAGGTTTGTCACTTTATATGGATGCGCCAGTGGAACTAAGAGCATTCCACATCGTACATTTCAGTGTTTCTAAGATGTCACTATGCGCCATGAAAAACGACCACCCTGTATATAGTAAATCTACAGTTAGAATGGAGAAGGAAAACATTTTTATTCGTTTTAGGAGAAAAAGGCAATCTGATTAAAATTTGTGCTTGTCAAAATATGGTTGGTATGGAAAACCTTCATTTTGCCTGTAAAGGGTTTATTGATTTTCTCAATAAATATGTAAAAGTTCTAGAATATACTGATTTTATGTTTAACAGGACAAAAAAGAAAATAATAAAGAAAGTTGTTTAGAATTGAAAGATATGTTATAATTTCGATTTGAGCAACATTTTTATTTTCATTTTATAAAAAAAGTCAGTCTAAAATTTTGCTCATCATTAAAATAAGATTAGAATGGAGAAATTTGATTTTGCATGTACAGGATAATCAGAAATCAATAACGTGTTCGAATAATTTTCTCAATTAAGATATGCAATTATATATTTTTTAAGTGTGTGATTTACTATAAGTACAAACTAAAGGCCGTATGACACGGTGTAATATTTCACATAGCTTTTTATTTGGTATTATAATTAAAGTGGTTCGTCCCGTATCATACAAGCAAAATGTACAGTTTTCTATATATAAAACTGAAAAATAAAATTCTGAATACCTTTTTATGTGAACAATAATATAACCTCCAGTCATATTTCCCATATCTTTGCTATGTTTGCTTAATTTATTGGTTATTGGTTATAATAAGAATAATTATTATTAGTACTAAATATATAAAAAAATGCTTATATAATTCTGTGCAAAATTTTATATATAATTTTATACCGTGTCATACGGCCTTAAGAAACAAATGTAATTTATTTTCAAATTTGTTTAAATGTTTGTATCGATACACATTAAAACAAAGGTATTGCATATTCTACAACTATTTGAATTTATTAATTTTCTCATCATTCTGTATATTCACGGTTAATATTATATTTATTTTAATAAGAAGTGAAATTTTCCATCGAGAATGCCTTTTTAACAATTTTTTGTATTGTTAAAAGCAAAGGCAATTTTTCCTTTAACGTTTTTCATATTTAATAATTTTCTGATCACTCTGTATATGCAAAATTAAAGTTTTTCATGCCAACCATATTTCAAAGACAAGTAAAAATTTTAATCAAGAATGCCATTTTCTCGTGAAATAAACAATAAAAATGTTTCCCTTCTTTTCCAATCAATCCGTAAACATACTGTATATATTTTTCGCTTGCAACAAAGCAAATGAGCAAATTAAAATTTTTAACAATTAAATCAGTTTTAAATATTTTAGTCCCCACTGTCTTCATAAACGTCAAATTTCAGATACACTGTACCCTCTAAAATAAAAATGTCCATAAATTAAAAAAATAATTTTCATGAATTATAACTTAAACACCTTTGTTTTGAGTAGCTAATCATTTCCTAGACATGTTACGGGAATTTTTGTTGTATTTTGTGCTGTTCTACCGTCAGGTAATGTTGTTTGGGACACCCTGCATAGTTTTAAAAAAACAAAGAATAGCCATCAATTATCTCTTAAATAATCTCATTTTTTGTCCTATCCAAATATTATTAGTTTTAAGTACAACATATCACAAAAAAAATACTAGAATTTTAAACACATTAAAACATGTTATTCGATATAGCGTAGAATCAATTTCGATACACTGCTCCTTAGGTAAGACTAAGTGTGATGCGCGAACTAATTATTCGATACGAAACAGCAGCGTAGAGATTTTACCGACCAAATAATTTCAAAAAGAAGCATCATTCACGTCTAATTTTTTTAGTCTGAAGCATATACGATCAGCCTACATTCAACGAATTTCTACAAATACATCATAAACAACTCTATTAACTCAGAACACCCTGGGTAAGAAAGAACGTACCGTCACATTCAACAAATAAATTACGTAAACAAAGGAACATAAAAAATACTATCAATTTACATCCTTCAGAAGGATCACAACTTTGGGTGGGCTACCGTTTTTAAACGGTAACGCTGCCAAGAGAGAACAGTTGTCAACAGATATAAATTAGTCGGTGGGATTTATTTAGGACTCCTCGTAGCGGTGCTTGTCTTCGTTCTTCCAGGAACTAACCTGGATGTGCGGCGGCGGCAGGAAACTGCGCAACGATTGTATCAGTTGGATGGTATCCATGAGAGCTAGGAAATGTTACAATAAGTTATTATACCGAATATGATTATGGTACATTTAATTTTGTGAAATTAAATATTCAGATAAGATCAAAGCTTCTTTAATCATTATCCGAAAGCCACGACAAGGGGCTCTCAAGGATTCCCTCGGATTTCTCATCATATGAATTATAAAGTTCTTCCTCAAAAGTAATGACAGATACAATGTGTCTTGTGATTGTGTTACAAAGAGGAAAAACTTTTTTATTTGTAAGTTTATTAGTAATTCTTTCTTAAACTTTTAAAGAAATTGTTGATTGTTTCATTTTATATACAGGGTGTTTAATTCTTAGGAAAATGTATAATATACATAAGCAAAGTACAGGACATCAAAAACTTGATCGTTATATACTAGTTCCCACAAGTAATAAATAGGAAATTGCCCGAGACTTTTCAATTTTCCTAGTAATTTAAATGAGTTTAAATGCACTTTACTGTAATTTTAATAACAAAAAATTATAAATTAGTAATTAATTAAAATCTGTTCAGTTAGATACATTAAAATGTCGATTATCCAAACGTCGATCCCCTCAAAATATTGCAATATAAATATAACTAAAATTTTCTACTACTCAAGCTTCTATTCAAGAATTCATTTTGGGATTATCATATGGGGAATTATTCCTATCCTATTTAATTTTTTATATTTAAAAACAGATCTAAGGGTGTACATTAATATACTGTCAATTAATTTTAATTTTGTAATATATCTAATGTTAATTAAATGTTAATACTTTATATTGTAAATTATTACAATAAATCAACTATGCGGTCCTTCGAGTTTGTTAATTAAATCTTCGCCTGGTTGCCGGTCCTCCAGATATAAAGCTGTTGCATATTCGCCTGATTGCTGATCTTCCAGATACGAAGCAAATCAAACAGCCATTATGCCAGAAGCACATTCAAAATACAAAAGAAGGCAATATGTATTATTAAAAAAATATCTCCCACAGATTCCTTCAGAGGACACTTTAAAAACCTACATATGCTCACACTTAGTGACATACATACATACGTATTATATTAAGTTCCTGTATAATAATAATAATAAAGACAATTTTCAAGCAGACATAATGCCTGGTCCATATAATACAAGGCACGGTCAAGAATACAGTTATCCCTTGCATAGGCTATTTCTATCTGAAAATAGTCCGTATTATACCAGTATAAAACTTTATAATTACCTCCCAAATAACTTATAGGAAGTTATAAGAGATCTATTCAATTTATTATGTGAACTGAAGCCATACAGTATAGCGGATTATTGCAATTAGAAGTGTCAATTATGTATTTGTTTGTTGTATCTGTAAATGGGTCAAATTAGTCGTAAGGCCTTAGTGTATAAATGTATACTTGTGTAAAATAATGCATCTGTGTATCATGTTTCTTTCTTTTTTGACTAGCCTGTACAATTCTCTGTATTGTAACAAGTGCAATAAATTATTATTATTATTTGGATAACCAGTTTTCCAAATGTTCTTGCGTGATAAGTATACAGAGTGATTCAGAACTTATTTAAAAAAATTTGGGAATAGATGTGTTATGAAAAATAGAACCAATATCGTAAAAAATATTTTTTGTAAAATTCTTAGTTTCCGAGAAAAAAAATTATTGAAGTTCTAACAGTATCAACTTTACATTGCTGAGCTACTGTAGTCTCTAGTCAGGAGATTTCAAATATCCGATTACTTATCGTATTAACTTTTTTGTGATATACATTATTTTTTCAAATATCAAAAATGGCTTACGTCTATAACAACTGGCAGTTGATGGATATTGTTTTAATTTATAGTGAAGTGAAAATGCTATAGCAGAATGATTTCCCAGTAAACATCTGTCAAATGCAGCTACTTTTACAACAGTGTGCAGTGAGTCCAAGTGTAATGCAAACGCTGGTATGACGCAGGAAATTTGCAACCGAATCGTGGTAGAGGTGGAGATCCAGGGCGTCCACGGTGTATTGCAGAAGTGTGACGTATCGTACACGAGGCTCAATTATATCTGTGCCATGTACAGTGTGTCCAAGCATTAAAATCAAGGGATTGGGCGAGGAGAACCGGTACTATGGCCGCCACGATCTCATTTGGACTTATTTTTGTGGGAATATTTAAAAAATTAAGTATATTACAGCAAAGTGTACACTATTGATGATTTACGCAAACGTATCATAGCTGCTGCCAATAACTCAAAACGAACAAGAAGCAGAAACATTTGTGTTAGTTTGTAGAAACTGAGTAAGACTGGCCCAAAATTTTGTTGTAAAAGGTATATCAAACTATTTTACTAATTAAAACATCAAATTCATTCTATTAATAATTAATAAAAATAGTAACAAAAGCAATTGAATTTGCTGCATAAAAAAGGTGTTGTAACAAGAAATGTATTTCTTTCCTTAGGAATTTCTTTAAATTTTTTATCCAGTCGCCGATTATACGTCTAATCAGGTTTTACAGCGGACCAGTTTCCAGTGCCATGCGGAAGTGTGTTTTTAAATCATTTTTGAACTTCTCTTTTTGATTTTATTTTTACAAAATTGTATTTGTAGTCATTGTTTTAAACTGATCACGTACTTATAATGACTCTACTTTCAACGTTATTTTTATTTTGCAAAACACATTGTATAATAAGTGTCATAAAGGTATATGTTTGATAAATACAAAATTTTTAACCAAAAGATTCAATAAATTTTAAGTAAAAATAAAAAAAGTTGACCCCTCTGAGAATTGAATCATTGGTGGCTTGTGACTCATTACTTATTAAACATCCTGTATAAAATTCAGCACTATTGTCATTCTTTTGTCATTCTTCAACATTATTGTTTTTAAATTTTTAATTTCTTACTTTTATTAAAAAAAAAAAAACATGACTGAATGTGTTCATGACGCTATTAAACTAAAAATTAGAAAATTCAATGTATCTTTTCTGCAAAACATATCCTGTAAAAACATTATACGGAACTATAATAGAAAATACTGACAAAAAAATTTCTAAATATTTAACATCTTTTATACAGGGTTAACTATGACTAAGTGTAAATATATTAAGAAGGGACAGGAGAAAGAAATAAAATCGTCCACAAAAAAAATTTCCAAATTTATAAAGCAAAAAAAAAATATATTTTTTAACAATATTAAACCCCAATTTATCAACCGCCTGTCAGCAGCTCTTAAAGAAAATGCTTTATTTATGAAATGTAGATGATTATTGAATAAGAAATACGATATGGTAGCACCCATTCATAATGAATCTGTTTTCTTCCTGGTTTACATTAAAACATCATTGCAAAAATTTCTGAGGACTTCTCCTTCTCTCAACCATTCTTTCTGTTTAAAGTGAGGTACTTGGCTTAACGACCACAACCAGGTGGATTCCAAAACACCATTTGCAATATTTTGTTTTTGACAGAATTTGATGCAACTGTAGGCCACTAGTGCAAGGTGTGTTTTATGCTGATAAATTTTTTATCAACTTGTTTTGCTGGAGAATTAAATTCTGTTAATACTAATAATAGCAGCAATATTAACAATAATTGATGGTCTGCATAAAAAAAATTATTACTATTTTAAACTATAACATCCCGCAAAGTTTACAGCATTCTGTAAAAAGTCTTTCTTTGACCTGTAGAATATAATATTTTTTGCTTTGACAAAGAAACGTTTGATTTTTGAGAGTATGCAACTAGCAATGCAAAATTCGTTGTCATAATACTACGTTGACTCAGTTTTAGTGACTAATTTTTAATTTTAAACATCTTACAGTAATTAAATAAAGGAATGTATGTCAGTTACACATATTTCCTTATGGCATGGTTCAACCTATGCTATAAGCTGTTTGTTTTTCTAGAGTCAAAGGCACATTCAACGGAGCTATGGCAATCGTACAAGATTTTATAATTAAAGACTGCCACGGGAACATTTCGAGTTTTCTATTATTCATATTGAACGATGATAGTCATAGGTGCCAATTTTCTGGTGGAAAAGAGGGTTTTGCCTCAATTTTTAAACATCAAGACAGAATTCTGAAATCAATTTTTTATTTTATCTTTTAGGACTCCCCAAGGGTGTAGTTAAAGTTTTTGTACTTATAGTTAACTCTGTATAGAAAAATGTGAACAAATTTAATCAAAGCACTCTGTATATAATTTTTTCACTTACTTTTCTGTAAAGCCTCTGACTGCTTTCCGTACGGTTTGCACATGGCTGGACGTACATAAGTCTTCATTCTGTTCATATTCTTCATGACCTCGCCAAAAGCACGGATTATTTTTTCCTGTCCCCCTTCAGCAATGCTTTTGCTGTCCGTTACACCCGATATGCCAGCAGTAGGTGCCCAAGCTCCATTGTGCAGAGCAAGTAAGTCTTTGTTAGCTGCCGATAAGCCTGAGGATGCAAAAGAAGTATTTCCTCACATTCAATAATGAATCCTTTATTTTTCCAACAACAATTGTTTTATTTTAATATGTACAGGGTGTCTCAAACTCGATAGTACGGGTCTACTGTTAGGATAAAACAAATTTCATTAAAATTTGGGACACGTGATGTTAAATGGGATAATGCTCCATTTTCAGTCGAAAGTGTTATCTTTGGGATTTGACAGAAACGAGTAATGATGCCATCAATTCGCTCTCTTTTCAATCAATCAAGCTCTCTTTTTTGTAATAAACTTTCCTGCACTACTTCCCGTTTAAATGTTTAAGCAATGTCATCCTAGTCTCAAAGAAATACCACCAAAAAATCACATTAGCGGTGAAAGGATCAAGAAGTCATTGGAAAATAATTGAATGTTCGTTGTTTAAAATGCATAAATGTCACAAAATAGGGCAATCCAACGAACTGTCAAATCACTTTAAAAATGGCGGCTGTAGGACAAACAACTCGACATATGACAAGCAGAAATTTGTGCTTTTGTGTAGAACTTTTAGTTATTGGTCTGTGTGTAGAACTGTGTGTTTTGCTCATTATATTTTATACCTATTTCGGAATACCAAGTATAATTCAGACTATCATAATGGTTTTGTTTTGTTGTGTTATGAATTGTTGGAGTAGAGGACAGCGAGATCAAGTTAGATTTTTTAGGATTCCTGCTGCATTGAATTATAGACAGAACTGATCTCAATGAACTCTCATATAAGACGGCAAAAGTGGCTTAGTGCAATAAAACAGCAAGATCTAACTCAAGAAAAAATTAAATACAGTGTACAAGTTTTAAATATATTATTTATAAATAGATACCTAAGTTCTTTTTTCTCTCCAACTAGTAGTATAATTACACCCCCGCCAGCCCTAGCAATTCAGGGTCCTGGATAATACTATATATAATATTAATAAAAAAATATATTGATAACAATATTGGCAGTTATATATAATTAATTAGTAAACTATTACAGAGGTACGTAATTTGATTTTAACAATTATTTATGCATCGATACATGGCAGACTCGCACAACAAAACAAAACCATTATGATAGTCTGAATTATCCTTGGTATTTCGAAATAGGTATAAAATATAATAAGCCAAACACACAGTTCTAAACAAAATCACAAATTTCTGCTTGTCATATGTCGAGTTGTTTGTCCTACAGCCGCCATTTTTAAAGTGATTTGACAGTTCGTTGGATTGCCCTATACTTGTCATTACAAACGTCAAACTTTTGTGGTTACAAAATGTTTTCTCATTCAGAAAATGTTGATATGTTGCTAATTTACGGCGAGTTACAGAAAAATTCAAGAAGAGCTGTTAGTTATATCAAGAAAGGTATCCAGAATGCCTCATTCCTGATCATAGAACTTTTACAAGATTGGAAGCAACCTGCGACAAAATGAAGATGCATTTTCTGTTCGGAAAAATCAAATAAATGACAGAAGGATAAGAAACAGTGGTAATACATGTAGACTGTTACAGTATTTTGAACCAAATCCACGAAATTCTATACGGCAGGGTAGCCGGGAACTGAATTTGGAAAAATCAACCATTCAACGAATTTTAAAGACCAATGGGTATCATGACTACAAAATTCACAATTTAGAGTATTAGCCTGAGCGTCACATTGAAAACAGAGTTGAAACTGTTGATCAGAACCTTTTTCAGCATGTTCTTTGGACAGACGGAAGTCGGTTTATCAGCAATAGTTTGCCAAACAGGCGCAACGAACACTACTGGTCCGTAGAAAATCCCCACATTGTAAATACAGTCCATCATCGGTAAGTATTTAATTGGGCCTTATTTTTATGAACATACATTGAACAGCGTGAGTTACCTAAATTTCCTACAAGAACGTCCTGCACTTCTGGAGAATGTGTCTTTGTAACCTATGGTTTCAGCACTATGGAGCTTCACTCCACAAGGCCAGGATTGTGCAATAATATTTAGATAACACTTCAATGGATCTATTCAGTGGCCTGAAAAGTCACCAGATCTAACACCCCTCGATATTTTTTTATGAGGGGTTTTAAAAAGTAAGATTTACAAAATACCTTCGCGAGATATTAATCATTTGATAGAAAAAATTACAAACGCTTGTAATGAGTTAAACGGCAAAATGTTAATAAACGCAACCAACGAAGAAGTCAGGAGAAGATTGGATATGTGTCTTGAAATGAGAAGACATATAGAGAACAGATTGTAATATGAGGGCATTTGCCTCATTTTTTAAGTTTAGTTATTGTTATCATCACCTTTTGTTTTAACTGTATTAAAGAATTATCTAGTTCAATCCTTTTATTTATTCTTAATGACATTTAAGCACTTTAAACAACGAACATTCAATTATTTTCTAATGACTACTTGATCCTTCCACCGTGATGTGATTTATAGGTGGTATTTCTTTTGAGACTCTTTAGGATGACATTGCTTACAACTTTTAAACGGGAACTAATACAGAAAAATATTTCTAATAAAAGTTTATTAAAAAAAAGAGAGCTTTTTAACAGGAGCAAAATTTGAGTATGTTTCTGGGAAAAATATAATTGATGACGTCATTAGTCGTTTCTGTCAAATCCAAAAGATAATATTCATTAGAAAATGAAACTTACTTCATCCCTTTTAACACCACGTCTCAAATTTTATTTCAATTTTTTGTATCCTCACACTAGGCCCATACTATCGAGTTTGAGACACCGTGTACAGTCCTTACCTTCTAAACTTTCCAAATTTGTCCGAAGAAAGTCCGTTAACTTGTGGTCCATCAACGGCAATTCAAAGTGCTTCTGCTGTCCCTTAGCCATGTCCAACTGCTGTTGCAACTGCAGCTGCTGGCGTTGCTTTTCCAAGTTAGCGTTGAGCTTGTCGATGTTTTGCTGTGCGATAACTCTATTTTGTTGCTGGATTAGGGCCGCTGTGATCTGCTGCTGCGTGGGTGCCACTGATTTTGGTCTGTCTAACATGGCAGGGTTCGGTTTAGCATCCAGATTGTTCTGCCCCGTCAAGTCCACCGCAGATAGTCCTATATTAAAGAAATGATCTTCGATTAAACACACACATTGAAAAATGTGTTGAAGACCTACTATTTCTAATGTCAGCACTATTCGGTTGAGCTTCGCTTAGATAACTTGGTGCCAGATGCTGCAGTGTCTTTTGCGTTAATTCCATTTGATTCTTGTAATAACGACAGGCTGGATTAGGGCAGTTTTGCACCACCTCTATTATAAACTCTTTTTCCATTCCAAAATTTTCCCTTCCAATTGTATACGAATCCATAACCTAATATATTGTTACTATTTATGCAAATTCAATTTTTAAATAACTGAAATGAAATGTAATATCAAGAATGTAAACTTACTGCTCTAACAGTGGCTTCAATGCCTAAATGTAAGCCATGAGGTCCATTCATGTGTTTTAGCATAACAGCATTTGCAAAATGTTCAAAAGGTAGAATTATTTTCCCATTTTCACGAAGTATTAGCCTGCCTTGAGAATCTAGTGTTACCCTCGATGCCATCATTCTATGAAAGATATTACAATACTTATACGTACATCATTCGATTTTTATATTGCAAATACTTTCAAAAATTATTCTCCTCAATGTGACTTATAAACACATATTTTATAGTTTAGTAAATATATATACTTAAAGCAAAGTAACTTCATATTGTTAGTTTAAACACTTCTTTCCTAAAATTACTGAAATAATAAACTATCTTCATATTATAAAAAAAACATTATCATAAAAAACTGCTTTTTATTAGATTTAGCTATTGGATATTTAAAAAAGTTCTCAAAATCTAATTGTAGTGTACTTAACCTTTACTTGATATTAATTTCTGTTTTGCATTATTTTTTAAACTAACTTACTGTAAATATGCAGCACTGGGAAGCATTGAAGTTTCTTTCAGCTCTGTGAAGCATTGTAAGAGTTCCACAGAAGGGTTCCATCCCTTATTTTGCAGATACAACTGGAGCAACATATATAATTTTTCAGTAACATAACCAGTTCCAGGGAACCCTAAACCTGCTGCTGTAGGTAGGTCATTAACTGATGTCTGCTGGATACCTTTGGCCAGAACATTTTTCATGGTTTCCGCGAGATCCATTTTCTGGGTGCTGGTGGACCAAGCGTTTATTTTGAGATGTTGTCACGTTATGGGCCTGCAAAACCGGCGAATTTTTGCTCTCCGCTTAAATTAACTCGAATTAATCCCACCCTACTTACATTTCCTGTTTTAAATAAGTTAATTTACATCCGCAACATTATTATACCGGAGATTAGTCTCGCACAACTTAACACAGCTGATTTTTTTAAGAGCATACTTTAGGATTCGCGATTGCGCGCAAAATTGATGGCAAAATCATTAAAATTTCATAATGTGCCTGTGCACATTTTTCAGTATGATTGCTTAACGTTGCATTTTTAAACGGTCACAGTCTGAGGTGCCGAAACTTGGATGAATGCTGGGATCTGTATCCCTTTTTCAGTTTTCCTGCATTTTCCTTAAAATTCAAATAAACACATAAATAAAAGTTGAAACATTTTCTGTTTTGTTAACGTTGAACTCCGAACAGAGAAATTTCCGAACCTGTGTCAAATTTTTATAGCACCCTTGTTTCTTGTTTACTTCAATTTTCTTCTTAGATTAAGGTCGGCAAATGAATACAATCTAATTAGTACTGATGCTATCTTCTACTTACGGTATTGTATTATTTAGCAATTGACCAATAATATGTTGGTAAAGAGAGAAGCATATAGTTCTAGAAAATAAATTTTGAAATGTACAGATACCATTCTCCGTTAAAGTCATAATTTCAGCTCTTTCACATTAGAGGGCAGCAAAAAACTTTATTACCTACTATTTGAAGAAATCTTCTGCTAAATATTATTACTTTCAAACAATAGATGGCCCAATCAGTAAAGTCGTGACAGTTAACTCTAAATGTACCAATTAGTTTTATTAAAGTGTACTGTAATCTTATTATATGTGTATTATAGTAATAGCTATAACGAAGAGATGTCGCACAAACTATTTAATTTACAATAATTTACAAACTGGACTACAAAGATTAATATTCAATGTACTATTTTTAGAGAATATTTCAACGAATACGTTCTTGAAATAGAGAATAATGAAATTTTTAATTGTACAAAGTGTCCCTAAAAAGTCTATGCAAAACGATAGGATACATTGCTAAGGCTAAAATATAAGGATCTAGTTCAATTTACCTTAGTTCAAAAGTTGACCTAGTTGCGAACTATTTTCCTAATTAGAGAGTACGTTTTTGTAAATATATTTATCAACAGTAAAATCATAAGAGCTATTGTTTTTATAGGATAAATTTCTCTTTGTCACAAAATAATTTTATTAATCAGTAATTTTACCAGAAAAACTGACGATTTTGTCAAATGTCAATTTTTCGAGCAAAATTACTGATTGGCAATATTTTGAGTTGAAAAGAAATTTATCGATAAAAAGAAGAGCTCGAGTGGTTTTTGGCAAGATAAATTAAAGATCAAATATGTGAATGAACAACAAAAATAAATATCTTTTTAGTTTAGAGGAACAGGAGTTTTTATCGGTAATAAAAAACTACGTACGTTTTTATCTCTGTCAAAGTGTCAAAAACGTCACTAAATATACACATTTTTATATGGGAGTTAATTTATCTAAATAATGTCATGATTTGCATGAAATTTGGTATTTAAAGAGTTTTTTGGGATTAATAATTCGAAATCTGATCATTCGTATCTACATTGCAGAGGACGGCACTAGCAGCACTTCGTCTACATTTAAAAATTAAAAACGGCTTCAAAGAACGACGTAGTGTTGCCAGCAACACGAAGTCACGTGATTTTCAGCCAATTAACCCTATTCCCCTTTTTTCATAGTTGAAATCGGCTGAAGTTCAAAATTTACAACTTCAACTATCCAACGGAGCAATAGTTGTACATAAAATAACCAGCAACAATAAAACCACCTGTATAAAATTTTATTTCATAAAAATTAAACTGCTGGTGGTGATGTTGCCAGCAACAACTACGTTGTTCTCTGAAACCGGCTTAAAGCTTCATAACTTTTTGTCTCGGTATATTAAATTTCTAGTTATTCGTATTCCTTGTCATTCTTTGTAGGTGTCTTTCTGAGATAATCGAAGTTAGATATTTTATTGCGCACTGAAACTCGAGTTAACAAATGATTAGTCGTCATGTTAGTTTCAAAAAATAATCTCAAACGATTCAATCTTCACCATGAACGTCGTTACAAAATTTTTCAAGGAGGGGCAAATGCCGAAAAATATTAAACCCGATTCAACAAAATATGCATTTATAAAGGATATATAAGGTCCATATAATTCTTAAGCATCATATTTTCAAAACGTAACAACAAAATGTTATATATATAGGTACTATAACATAATAAAATAAAATATAATAAAAAAATATGAATGGCTCTAGCAACGAAATCCCATATGTTTTCAATAGGATTCATGTCAGGTTGGCCAATCTAATCTTTCTTCTTGCGCGATTTGCTCGAGCGTTGATGCCCATAAACACAACATTTTCACCTAATTCATTACGTAGGGAGTAGGTAATGGGCGTAATAACTTGTTCGATGTAAATTTGACTGGTCATATTTTGTGGTATGCGAATTAATGGGGTGAAACGGTTGAACATTATTCCACCCCAAAACATTACGGTACCCCCTTCATGCAAAGCAACTTCACGGGGAAAATGAGGTCGCTGTTGAAGACCTGGTTCCTTCAGACTCTTTGTCGATTGTCATCAGTAACCAGCCCAATTCCGGTTTCGTCTGTAAATAAGACCCACCACCACTGGCGTAAAAGCCAACCTCTATGCCCCCGGGCCTATTGGAGACGGGTAGCACGATGCCTTGGAAGTAGAGTGGGGACCCGTAATGGCCTTCTAGCACATAAATGTGCGTTGTGGAGTAGTCTTCAAATAGTAGGTGTCGATATAACACGGCGAAACATACCTTGAGAGTGCATGGGCCCTAACAGATGAAACTGAAGATGTGCGGTGTCTACGGACATATTGTACCAAATACCAATCCTACTTTTCATTAGATACTCGAAGACGTCCACTACGTGGTCTGTTTTCCACAAATGTATATATTTTTCATATCTTTGTACTATGTACTTTGTACACGGATGCCCAACGTATTCTATACCTGATGATTAGAGTGTCCTGCATCATGTAAAGTTGTCATTCTTGCTCGGGTAAATGCAGAAGTTTCACGTACTGCCATTATAATGTAAAAAAATTCAAAGGAACACACTACCAAAACTCACCAGATTTGTAAAAAAGTGGTAATAAAGTAAAGGTTCATGGTCTGCATTTTTTTATTGTTTTTTTTTGTTCGTTAAGTACATGTACTTTTTTCCCACATTAAGAAAAACCATTATGTTTAATCGAATCATTTTATATACTTTTGACGTTGTATGTACATTGAGAACGGGTCGAGGCTACGAGGCTTATGCCTTTGCCGCTCGACGCTTACTCATAATGCGTATTACGATTACGTATTAGAAAAAAAGAAAACAAAATGCACAGCGCACGAGTGTTGTTTACTTACCTAAGCTGTAAGTCTGAAAATAAGTTAATTTTATTTTTTTGATAAGGCAGGCTTTTTCGTAAGGGGGCGGTTGCCCCCTCTTGCCCCCCCCCCCCCAAACGACGCCCATGATCTTCACTGTTTTAACATTTTTTATTTAATAATATACAGGACAAGTAGAGAGAAATATACTAAAAAACATCAAAATAATAAGAAAAAACTCAAATGCTGGTACACGATTTTCATTTGTTTTCAAGGTATGATGTACATTTAAATAAAAAATAATTTATTGATATTCTATTAATCATAGCGTTCTTTGACAAACATCATCATTGATCTCTAAACATTTTCTGCTTTACGAAGGTCGTCTGTAGCTCTCCTGATTGCTGCATGTCTTGATGATACTATGAATTAGTGTCTTGAGAATTGCTTCTTATTATTTTGATGTATAGAATCTATTCTTAGAGTTTGGTGCAACTCACCCTCCTATGTAATTTTATTTTTCATTCAATTCATTTCATTCATCATATTATTATCATTTCACTTCATTCAATTTCATTTAATAATACTTGTAAACGCGTTGTCATTTAAAGTTCCACCTATTACTGAGACTTTACAGTTGAGCGATAGATAATATCTATTGCTCATGCCTGGAATAATAATAAAATAAGTATACAGGGTGTCCCAAAATAGAAGGCCATACCATTAACCACATATATTCTTTGGACAGAAATAATGCGACTTTCCTTATGCTATTTTTTATTTGGGCGTCCCTGTTTCAATATACAGGGTGTTACTTTATTTTATTTTATAAAATTTAGAATTATCCATTTTGTTTTAATTAGCAAATATTCATTCAGTAAGTATTACGATTTGCTAAGTTGCCAAGGTATTGTAATAATAGGTATATCCACAAAATTTCAGTTTCACTTGAAAATGATACAATAATAGATTTATGGGCATTACAAAAGAGACGTTTGATATTTCAAGAAAAAGCTGCATAGTGCGCACTTAGAAATAATTAGACTTTAGCACCCTGTATATTGAAACAGGGACGCCCAAATAAAAAATGTCATAAGGAAAGTCGCATTATTTTTGTTCAAAGAATATGTGGTTAATGGTATGGATTTCTATTTTGGGACACCCTGTATCTCCAGAATTCAGTGTGAAAATCCTCCTCTCTGTATATACATAAAAGCAAACACCAACCTGCTGCCATGCCATCATCGCTTCCATATGTTCTACATCGCACAATTACGGTCTATCGAAAGTGATTAAATTTAGCCAGGTGGCATAACGTAATAAATAACACTGTAACCAATAGTCGGCTATGGAGTGTTACTTGAAACATTACTTTGGCATATTGCAAACGCAAATAAGCCGCATGCCAAGTTGTAACCGGTATGATTGTTTCTATCTTGCACAGGGACGGATTTTAGCAACTTGTTGGATTCCACCCAAGTACTAATTTGGTATTTTATAACCGCTACAAAAATGTTTTTAAAACAAATCTTATAAAACAGCATCAGTCACAAAAACATCGTAAGAATGCTTATACATCAACTATGTATATAACCAAAATTGGCACTATATTATAATAGTAGCAGTAATTTAATGGTGTCACATATACAAAGTATTTACACAAGTCAAATAGCAAAATAAAAATTGCTTTATAGGAATATAGTCATAAATATGTTAAAATACAATAACTAAAATATACGTATAACAACACAGATAAGGTATTAAAAACAACATGAATAGTGAGATAAGTAAATAAAAACGTATCTAAAAAAATAAAAAAAGAGAATATAAATTACAAATTAATATTAAACACAGATATAACAGGCCTTTATAAAGTTTATATTGTTGACAAATTACTACCAAGATATTCATCATTGCTATAAAATGCTTTAGGTACTCAAAATTTAATACCCCAATAATTGGTGCCATTTCTTGTTTTATTCAGTCGAAGGTAAGTGGCTTGTAAAATATTTCTATCCCTTGTTTGATAAGAATGGGTCTCACTACTTGTGGTATAAGCATCTACATTACTTCTCACATGTAGTAAACACTGTAAAATATATACAGGGTGGTCCAAAAGTCTGGAAACGGTGAATTTATTTCGCGCACGGGTGGAAAATCGGAACTCTGATACTGGGGTCTTTAGTAATTTCGCCCGAGGAATCGAATAGACCCATCAGATTTTAGACCCGATGGGGTCTTATAATATGAGGCCCAACTTTAAAATTTCAAATGCAAACCCATCTTTTTTATTGCAGATTCGGATTCAGAGGGAAATTTTACATCCGAATTGTTTAACCCAAAATTTTTTCGTTCATTTTTGGGTCCTATGCAGCGTTTTTTGTTCAAGACCAGGGGGCACAAATCGATATTCTGGTACTGAGGTCCTTAGTAATTTTTCTCGGGCAATCGATTGGGCCCATCAGATTTTGGCCCGATGGGGCCTTAAACGAGATATGAGGCCCAAATTTGAATGTGGGCCTCAAATTTGAATTAGTGTTCACTTCACAGCGCTGTAAAACCCAAACTAATGAATATAATAAAAATGTATATAATAAAAATTCTTCGTTGAAAATCACTCTATAAAAATGCTCTGATGTCATTTTTTTTAAATAAAAACATAAATAAATTATGGCATCCAAAAGAATATTTGTCCAAAAGTTTTGATTGTTTTTCTTTAATATCTTTGTTATTTTTTATTTTACAACGAAAAGTTACTGGACTAAAATTGGAGAGGATTCAATTTGCAATAATAAATGTTTTTAAAAAAATTTGGTATGACCAATACCTGATAAATGCTAAAAACAATTTAACCCCGTTTTCCAAGATGGCGGCCGAAGTTGGAGGGTTATGACCTCACAAACTTCAAGTTAAGCTTTTTTTGACGGGGGGGGGGGGTCAAAAAAGGATGTGAGGGGGGGCTTTCACATCTAAACAATAAAATTGCGTCCTCTAAAAAATGAACGCTAAGGCCAAAATAATGTAATATTTCAATGGACTAATTACCGAGTGGATAAAGCTATGGTAAACTCTAATTAAAATAGGTGTTGATACCTTCTGAGCTAGACTGCGCAACAGGAATAAATTTTGGAGATCTTATTACAGATAGAATTGGTATGCTGATCCCATGACAATTTAGGGTCCAATTAGACTCTCAGAAACTTGAGAGAGTTTGGATTTTTAGTTTCTTTTATTTCTCTTAAATATGATGGTTTCTGTTTTAGATACATTTAGATGTAATTGATTTGAAAGAAACCAGTCTTCCATTATTAGTTCATTGTATTGAATCCTTTCAAGTAAATGTGCAAGTATCATGTCACGGCCAGTGAGACTAGTATCACCAGCAAACTGTATAGTTGTCCCAGTACTGATCCCTGAGGGACACCAGCATTTATATTTAGCGTTTGTAGTCACTCATCGCGCGTGGCAGCACACTACAGCACAAATGACGTAGGTGGCCATAGTCGTCAATTGGTTTCATCAGTAATTTGATGTTTTATAGAAATTATGACAAATGTCAAATATTTTCTAAAGTTTTACGTTTCTTTATCGATTTTAATTTTATAATTTGATACAACCTAAAATAATAAGTATTATGATTTTATGGTGAAAAGTGCAGGACCATATAGTCGCGGCAAGACTTCAGATGACTTACGTTATGCGAACAAATGAATAATTCATTATATTTCTATCAAAATATGTAAGAAACTGCAACTGAGACTAATAAAACCATATACTACACTAAATGTTTACATTATATATTGCAAATATCGACAATTATGTTGACAATAAAACAATTGCGTAACGTGACGTAAGACGTATGGAATTCTTGCCGCGACTATAGCATTCATTAGTCCATTATTAACACGTATGTACCCAGTTTTGTGAAAAATGTAAAACATTTAGACACAAAAGCTTTGTGTGAAGTATTGAAATGGTATCAGTGCTTTAAAACAGTAGATAAAAATACATACATCTGTGCCCACCAAATTAAATAAGTAGATTCTATTAAAAAATAAGCTATAGTGTCAATATCAAATGTCAAATTCTAATATTTATGGCCTGATGTGTTTGTTTCCAATAACTAGCATAGATGTAGCTAACCTACAGCACATTACAGAATTCTATACTCGCGTCAAGAATTCAGACGACTTACGTCATACGAACATATGTATAATTCATTACATTTTCAGCAAAATATTTAAGAAACTGCAACTGATAATAATAAAACTATATACTACACTAAAAGTTTGCATTATATATTGTACTAAATTGCAAAAAATGATTGTTTTTAGCGCGACCAAATATCGAATATTACGTTGACAATAAAAACAAATGTGTAACGTCAGCCATGATGTAAGACGTCTGAATTCTTGACGCGAGTATATATAGAAATTGAGCTGATTCGATCATCGTCTGCTAAATTGTGTGGCCTTGAAAAAGCACGGCTGCTGTGATTTACCCAACATTCGTGATTCAACAGACAAGTATTACAAAGGCGAAGCGATTTAGCAGACGAGTTTGTACATTCTAATCTTAAAAGGTCTCTTTAGGTATCTTAAAACTAGTTTCAAATAACTCCCGTAATGATGAGTCTTGCACCAGTTTTCTTAGAAAAAAATGTAGTTTCCAGGATGTCTTAAATATTATTTTTTAAAATGTAAAGAGTACAAAATAAATGGGAATCTTAGAAGCGGGGAATTATTTTATTAATTTGTATACATTTTGTTTCTGAAAATAATCGATAATAACTTTGTAAATTTGGAACTAAAAAATGCATTTTAAGTTACAGTCTGCTTAAGGAGCCTCTTACGTCCATATAGTATTAAGCGATAAGATACGAGGCAGACAAAGACAGAAGATGTAAGGGAAGTTGGACGGTTTCAGTGCACTTAGCGGAAAGGGCGAGTTGACTTGCATCTAGCGTGGCCCCTTAATTCATTAATACAAATATGCACGTCCGGCTCTGTATTGTGCACTGCATTATCTCAGTCGGCACTGATCTGCGATTATGTAATCCCTGAAGAGCGCGACGCGCCAGATGTCCTGCGGAAGCCAAACATTTGAAAGTTAAATATTTTATTCTTTTATAGATATGCCGAATGGGTTCGTTTATTCATCCCGCATAAGGTGCCATATTGGCCGCGTGTTCTGCGGAAAGGAAAACTTATGGCAACGTCCAGAAGAATTTACATACAGACGGCGAGGTTTTATGGACATTCCTTATGATAAGCGGAACATTCAAGCAGAAATTCCAGAAGTAATACAAAGTATGAAAGAAGGCATAATAATGAAGCAGAACCTTAAAAACTGAAGAAAATATTATCTCGAAGTACACAAGAAGAAAGGTTTTAAAATTTCGTGGATACTTTTAAATATACTTTGCGAAAAAGAAGAATAACTGTAAATTGTAATCAGTGGCGGGTCTACTAATGACTCAAGAGGGGGGAGGATTAAAACTCCAAATAAATCTTACGAATTTTTATTTTGAGCGTTCTGTAGTTATTATTTTTATTACAAAATAGGTTAGGGCGTATGACTAAAGTCCTGTTATATCCAAAATTAACAAAATATACAGGGTGTTCCTAAATGATACCCGAATATTTAAGGCGATGATTCTACATCGAAAATGAATAATACTTAACTTTATACACTATGATCCAAAAATTTTCCGTTATAATAATGGTAATAAGTTATAAAGGTGCATATTTTGCAATATAAACATAATTTTTATCTTTAACAGTGGCGTGCGTACGAGCACTGACTCTAATATGTTTAAAGAGAAAAATGATTCGCCAATGGTTTTCTCCTAGATAAAAATTATTTTTGAATTTCCCTTTCAATTTGAAAAATAACAGCCCTCTTGAGTTTTTGGACTGTACCTAATGCGCTGTTTTGAGAAAAAAATAAAAACCCTTGGATTGTCCGAGTTGTTCATGTAATTATTAAAGGATACAATTTTGCAATAAATCTTGGCTTGGAATATGTCACTTGCTTTGTAATTTGACATTTCAATCAACTTTTTGTCGTTAAAATCTGTTTGCAGTGAATATCTTATTTTTACAAATAATAATGGTGAACTATTCAAATGTGGAAATAGTGAAAATGCATTACGTGCATGGTCTAGCATTATGGTAATGCAGAGTAAGCTATTTATCACGAGAGGTATTCCAAAAACTGCGTGTATAATAATTAGGTACATTTAATTCACTTCTTGATGTAAAACAAAAATTTCTGGAATTTTTATTACTAAATAGATATCTATGCAAAGGAAATGAAACCGCAAATGGCTTATATGTAAAATAAAAAATAATATCTTTCAATCGTACATACAGGGTGATTCAGAAGCTATCTAAAATAATTTAGAAATAGATGCGTCATGAAAAATGGTGTCAATACCGTAAAAAATTTGTTTGTAAAATCCTTATAGTTTCCGAGTAAAACATTATTGAAATCGTAGTATTTTCAGCCTTTACATCGTGTGCAGTGAGTGCAAGTATATGCAACGCGAGGTAAATTTGAAACCGAATCGTAGAAGAGATGTAGGTCCAGAACTTCCGTGGCGTATGCAGCAGTGTGGTGTATCGTACACGAGGTTCATTTATATCCGTACCATGTACAGTATGTCCAAGCATTAATACCATGGCATTGGATCAGGAGAACTCGTACCATGGCCGCCACGATCTCCTGACTTTAAATCATTTAGACTTCTTCTTATGGAGATATTTAAACAATTAAGTGAGCATTTTAAGTTGAGCATTTCAAATCATTTTAGAACTGACCTTTTTGATTTTTTTACAAAATTGTATTTGTAAGAGTCCTCTGTACACTCAAAAAACTTTTTTTAGATAAGTTCTTAATAACCCTATATGTATGGGTAATCTGTGCCTGTACATCGGAATTAAAATTATGCAATAAAGTATCTCCTATACATATATTCTATGTTATAGTTTTCTATAATATATCTATGGGGAATGAGAATGCTTTGTAAAATACACGATTTAATAAGCAAAGTTTTTTTTATTTAACACACGTATACATATATTGATAAATAATAATGTTGCAATTACAGTAAGATTAGTTGTTACAATTTTCATATTATTATTTTACACACCAACAGATGCCTGCGTAACAAAATCCAGCAATGTATTTGTTATTGAGACAAGCAGCATTGCAGCTAGTACACGAACATGCTCTTGGAATGGGTTCTTGGGCTATATCTTTTAGGGGTACAGTAGTTAATCCCTCAAGACCTATAAAATAATTAAATTATATACTTATTTGTTAAATTATACAAGATGTGCAACTGTATAAATGATAATGTTGGAATGAACAAACGTGTGTTAATTACACCATGTAATACTGTATAAAATACCAAATACATACTAAACTACTAAGATAAATACGGTAGAATTACATTTTTATGCTAAATGACATAATTTTTATTAAAAATACGTAACGATGTTGTAAACTTGCATTTCATAGTCACTAAAATGCGATTATATACAGGGTGATTCAGTTTTTAATGAACAAACTTCGAGGATAAGTAGAACTTTGCAAAATAATGGCAGTTTATTATATGATATGAGCTATAATTTTGGAGCTTTATAAGGAAGATACAGGGTGTTAAAGTTTGAATAAAAAATTTGATTTTTTAGTATAATTGCTAAAGTAATGGTGATATTTAAGCCATACTTGGTACACAGTGTAGTTAGTTAAGGTGTCATAAAATGTGGAAACATCAAGCACTTTGAACAACTAGTGGCGGAAATATGGGCAGTTCGTATCTTTAATTTAAGAAAAAAAGTTGTATCGCCCTGTATAATGATAAAGTTTGTGAGATTTTTACATGTGTATTTTAATTTCTAACAAAACCACTATCTTACATTTTTTCGTATCTGCTTCGGTTACATAGTAAATTTGACGTTTTTGTTAGAAATCAATGACATTTAAAAATGTCATAAACTTTAACATCATGCAGGGCGATACAATTTTTTCCCTAAATTAAAGATACGAACTGTCCATATCTCCCCACTGGTTGTTCAAAGTGCTTGATATTTTCACATTTTATGACACCTCAGCTAACTACACTGTGTGCCAAGTATGGCTTAAATATCTCCATTACTTTAGTAATTATACCAACAAATCAAATTTTTTCTTCGAACTTTAACACCCGTTATATTCCTTATAAAGCCCCAACATTATAACTATTATAAATAAACTATACCATTATTTTTCAGAGTTCTACTTACCCTCAAAGTTTGTTCATTAAAAACTGAATCACCCTGTATATTCACAAGTGTCTTGATGTGTATTTAGGGCGGAATTCACAGTTAGCACATCACTTAAGTGTGACTTTTCGTTTAATGTATACTTAAATAAGATGCCCTTAAATATTTTGTTTCATAATCTAAACTAAATGGAAGCTTATTAAAATGTGCTACAAAATTATTAGTAAATTATGACCCAGTATTTTTATTTTGTAAATTGCAAAAATTGCAAAGCTAATATGAAATAAGTGCAGACTTAACCTTAAGTGTGATTTATGAATTCCACCCTTAGGTACATAATGTATTGTAAAATTCTTAAATGCTCGAATTTTTTAGAAAATGCGAAGAGATATTTAGATCAGAAATACTTATGTTGAAACATATAAACTTTTGAATATTTTATTTACCTAAAAAATGTGTAATTAAATTATTCCAATAGATATTGTTAGACAATTCGCTATCGAATTTATGTGGAAAATTTCACACCAACGTTTTCTAGCCATGAAAGCTTTTATTTCAATATCATAGTGATTTAAAAGATTTCCGGAAATTTTTATCTTCCTAAGAGTAAGTTGGCATGTAATTACACTGAAAATTTCACACCTCTACTTTAAAACCAATAAGATGTCTTTATTTTGACTCGTTACCATGGCAACCAGAAAAATTTCCGAGAATTTTTTCGTAGCGCGGCTATAATTAAGTGGAAATTTTTTGACAGTTGAGAAGGTAAACATATATGATCTACACATTGGCATATTATGTATATACGAAATATGATGGATGTACCTATACATATAAATTTCTTCGAAATTGCGTCATGCTACTTGTAAAAAATATATTTCTATACTCGCGGCAAGAATTCAGACGACTTACGTCATACGAACAAATGAATAATTCATTATATTTCCATCAAAATATTTAAGAAACTGCAACTGATAGTAATAAAACTATATACTACACTAAAAGTTTGCATTATATTTTGCACTAATTTGCAAAAAATGATTGTTTTTAACGCGACCAAATATCGAAAATTACGTTGACAATAAAAACAATTGTGTAACGTCAGCCGTGACGTAAGACGTCTGAATTCTTGACGCGAGTATACCACCTTTAACGATCTAAAATTGTCAAACAACGGTAGATTGAACTAATACCCATTTTAGCCTTTGATGTAACTAAAGTTGGTAATATTTTATTTAACGAAATATGGTGGAAATAGCTGCAAAATTCAACAAATTGTTTCCATACACTTGCTTTTGATTTTCTAGTGTTAGATTTTGAATTTCTTGTCTAATACGAGCCCTAACAACTATCCCAGTAAACACATATACGTTAGAAAAACGTTTATAATGCCCATACAACGTTTGAAAAAGGCGTGGCTTTTTTACGTACAATCAACTTAAAAATGTCGCGGTTTTACACGTTTCTGGTAACCAAAGTACAAACGTTTAATATTAGTAAATGTGAAACGATCATTTTTAGTATTAATAAGCTTTAAGTTTTACGTTTAATAATGACATTTTATTAAGGTTTTTAACTAACGTAAATTAAACCTTGTTATTTTAATGTCCAAAAAGATGTTTTAGAGACGTGTTTTTAACGTGTTTTACAACGTTGTTTTTGGATCCTTCTGGTGGCATTGTACAGGGTGGTCCAGAATTATGTACCATAAATGCTAGATTAGATAGTACGTTAAAAAATAAGGGTATTATATATATATATATATATATTTAAAAACTAAATAATCAGGTACACTTAATCCTGTAAACCCGCAAAATAAAAACCACTTCTTTAAATATCTATAACACTTAACTAACTATAATACTTTTATAATGAATTTACTTTTTTTAGGTGTTAGTACAATTAATTTTATGTCACCACGTATTCCATCCCTTTAAGATTAAAGCGTTGTTTTGAGTGATAAGTATTTTTTTGAAATACATAATTTCAAATTTAAAAAAATACTATCCAAAACTACCCCTTAAACATAAGTAATTGAATAAGTGGTAACAAAAAATTAATTATCCTAATATCATATACTCACCCCATGAACCCATTATTCAAAAGTATCTGAAAGACATTTAAAAAAATGATTTATATTTCATCCCTCAGAGGGTTATATCTCTCTTATTATTGAGTTTTGAACAAAAATTTATGTAAAATAGTACCCTTATTTCTTAACGTGCCATATGCTCTAGTATTTACGGTACATTCTGGACCGCCCTGTATTGAATAAATAATTATCAGGGAATTAATATAATATAAATAAAATAGTTACAAAATCTTCTCTCATTTAATCCTGTTCCTATTAATAATTATTATCGATATTCCAATAGTGTGGCTCGAATGTTGAACTCACTATCCGCCTGTAAATAAGAGTATTAGAAAATATCAATACCTGTTGTTTAATTTCAAATTTAGGTAGGTAACAATAAATAATTGGTTTTAATATCAGTAATAGTTTATTAAATAAATAAAAATACGTATATAATACAAACAAAATATAAAAATACCAAAATAATATATCTTATTTATGCTACTAATTGGAATCTAAAAACAATGAAATTAGGTCTGAACAAGTTTCATATCAATAACTTCACTTACATTGGATCATATAGATTATTTAAAGAAAGTCTAAACTTTAAACATGTCTAAGTTTAAATATAAATATAATAATAATGCTAATAATAATAACAATAATAATAACCTAATATACATTTAATATGACCACAAAGTAGATAGTTAAGAAAGGAAATAACAAATTTTAAATCATTCCCAATCATGATTAGAAATCACTGTATCTTAAATTTTAGTATAAAGTAAAAAAATTACCAAGTCATAATAATTGTTACCCATTTTACAAAGTAATTAAACGTAGGCATGTACGAGTACAAAATTCACATGCCTACTTTTACTAATTTTGTCATCGTCTTTGTAAGTATTTTGAAACATAAGTAGGAAAAGTTATAGTGGAATAAATTTAGATTCCATTATATAATTATTTGTAACATGTAATGTAAGCCTAATATTTTTATATTAATAAAATAAAATGAAATACTTATAAAAGTAGGTATACTTACCAAAATAAAATAGGGAAATATTTCACGGATCACAGTAGGTACGTACAGTGATGAATATGCAACTGACAAACTTTTACAAAAAAGAACTCGAAATGGTATGTGTGTAACACGTGATCTTTATCTGCCAATAAGATTATTAAATTCGTATAGAACGTTTAACGGCATTATAATAGACACGTGTAAAAAACGGCAATTCGCTTCCTTATTTCAATGAATGATTATAACGTATAATACACGTTTAAATTGTACTGTTTTTAACACTTGTGAGGTTTATTAAAAAATAATGACTATCTAGTTATTTGTATATATAAGTAACTATATATTCTAAATGCAATATCTTTTTATTAAATTATATTGTATAAAATTTACTTTGGATTGGTATCGTTCCGAAATATTTATTAATTGCAAAACGTTTATGATACGTTTTGTAAACATTACTTATGCCTGTTACTCTAAAACGTTACAAACACGTTTTTGTTCAATGTCAATATATTAATCAGTTGACACAGACGTTTTATAAAGGTTTAAATAAATAAGTTTTATTTAAATAATTTAAATAACGTTTATTTAACGTTACAAAAGGTTTGCCACCATTTTTTGTTAAAAAGTACGTATTTTAAACTTTATGTTAGACCTTTACTTTTCTAACCATAAAATAATGGTTGATTTTGTAACGTAACACCAATTATCAACCAAGGGTACGTTGACAATACGTTTAAATAACGTATGTGTGTTTACTGGGATATGTTGGAACAAGCATTTATTTTTTTAATCACGTGTCAATCTAGCAAAATGCGTTGACAGATTTTCTTGTAATTTTATTTATGCGTTAACAACATATTCCTTACCATTTTAAGGCAGTATTAACCGCACTCTACCTTTCCTTTTTTTTATTATAATTTATTGAGTTATAAAATGTTCGAATATAAAATAAAAACAAATGATCTTTGACAAATCATATTGTTGTATTGACGTTTTACCAGCAGTTTGCTGTATCGCGTTAGTTAGTCATATTTCGCAATTATACTTGTAATAATGAGACGAGGAAAGCCGATCGATACAAAAATACGTGAAATAATTATCCAACAATATTATAGAGACCAGACTATGGATGATATTTCAAGTGAGTTAACCCTAGCAAAGACAAGTATTTTTAACATTATAAAAAAATACAGAGAAACTGCAAATATTGAAGTTCGCGGCGAAAGTTCGGGTAGGCCGAAAGTAGTTTCTCAAAGAAATTTAAGTCATTTGATTAAAGTATGCAAGTCAGGACGAAGGGAAACTTTGAGAGAGATTACTGCGCGGTGGAATAATGAAACTGGATTGAATGTTTCAAGAGAATGTTGTCGAAATTATATCCACAAATGTGGTTGGAGTTTTTATAAGGTATGTTTAATATATTTTTGTATGCAGTACGTTTATTTCTAAATGACTGAAATTTATAGGCCAAGGAAAAACCGTTACTGCAATTCAAAAGAAAAATCGATACATTTGGGCAAAGTCTAAACTTTCGTGGACGAAAAGTGACTGGCATAAAGTTATCTTTAGCGACGAATCAAAATATGATGTATGTGTAGGAGATCATCGCAAACATGTAATCCGAAATAAGACTGAAGCTTTTCATAAGGATTGTCTTAAAAGGACAGTGAAGTTTCCAAAAGGTATTATGGTGTGGGGATGCATGTCGGCAAAGGGTTTAGGCACCTTGAAATTTATAGAAGGCACTGTCAATGCGGAGAAATATCAAGAAATTATTCATACCGCATTGCTACCAAGTATCCCAAAATTATATTCAAACGAAGAAAAAATGGTTTGGGGATAACAATATAAAGGTGTTATCACATCCATCCAGCAGTCCGGATCTTAATCCAATAGAGACACTGTGGCATATAACGAAGCAACACCTGAGAAACAACCCCCAGCGGACAATTCCCCAGTTGCGCGCCAAATTGCAAGAAATTTGGGATAATTTTCCACCAAATATGTGTGAAGACATTGTTGATACTATGCCTGCTAGAATTAAAGCGATTGTTAAGGCTAATGGCGATGTTACATCTTATTAACTGTATTTCAATTATTATAAAATTTATTTGTTCCAACATTTAGTTGTCACCAAATTCAAACATTTTATAATTAAATAAATTATAACAAAAAAGGAAAAGTAGTTTGCGGTTAATAATGGCTTAAAATGGCAAGGAATATGTTGTTAACGCATACATAAAATTATAAGAAAATCTGTCAACACATTTTGATAGATTGTCACATGATTCATAAAATAAATGCTTGTTCCAACCATAGACTTTTGGTTCCAACATATAGTTGTTAGGGCTCGTAACTTGTTGATTTTCTTTAACAAATCGTGACATTTAAGTATACACTTATTAAACTCAACGTACATACGCTTCGAACTAGTAATTGACATCTACAGTGACAGAACCGTTTAAATAAAAATGACAAATCAACATATGTCAACCTTGACCGAGTCAAATTAATTTAAAATGGTTTGATTTATAATTGGGGTGTGAAATTTTCTTACCGAATATCATACGAGCGTAAATTATTTCTGAAAATTTTGTAAGCTCTTGTGATATAAGTGAACATTTTTTTAAGTTTATGTATAGATTGACATTTCGTTTGGTAGAACATTGGATATTTTAATTATTTTTTTAATCTTCAGTTTTTCATGACTGCTATATACATTAAAATGAGCAAAACAGTAACTTATTATTATTTATTAAATTTCTATATGTAATTATTTTCAATTACAAAGTCTAAATTTCGCGTGTGATCCCATGCAATTTGTACCTTTAAATTAATAGATAGTTTGGTGTAAAATTGTCTTACCGAATATTCTTTAAATTTCCTCGTTCATGAATATTTGAACAAAATTTCAAAATATTCATGGCCTCGAAACAAAATATTCATGGCCTCGAAAAATTTCCGAAAATAATTTAAACACTACACGATAAGTAAACATATACAAAAAAAAACACTGTTAATATAATTACCTGGTTTTTGTTCTTTTTCCTCCGAACATTGTACCAAACCGATATAGAGAACGATGGCCAAGGCAAAGGCAGCAGATTTCATTGTTGATTTTAAGTTGTGGTTATTCGTTGTTCAACTGATTCTCGTTTGTACTAACTTTTTAAACCACCGACGGTATATATATAGTAAAGGCGTTTCCCAGGATGGTATTTTTTTAAATAATTTCATTCAAATAGAGCGCTGATAACATGTATTGCTTGTTTTGCAAAATTTATCAAAACAAATAGTATCACAATGATATGTTGAAATAGGTATAGGTAGTATATTAATAGTTTAAAAATAAATTTATATTAATCAGTAACTACTAGAATGCACAAAGAAAACAAAAGTAATAAAAAATATAGTGAAATGCTTTTGAAATATATATATATTGGAACGAATTTGAAATATGCATGTAGAAAATCACATGAAAGTACCTGACCGAACTTAAAGTTGAATAAAATTAATAATTATTAGTGTAGATTTATAAAAAATTATAATGAATTGTTAATATGGATATCCTGGATATAAATTTAGTAATAATAAATAAAATTACATAACAAAAAAATAATAATTTAATAATTTTATTATCAAGTATAAAATAAAATTTCATAAAACTGCATGACGTTGACAATTGTTATTACTCAGTACATAGAGAAAAAGTAATTTAAACCCAGAGCAACTTATATTGAATGATAGGTAAAAGTCTATAGATTAATCTGATATACATATTGTAGGCAGACGAGTAACATTATTGAAGATATATCCATTCAAAATAAACCATATCATGAAAAATAATTTTAAATGTCAAATTTTAGAATTAATTCCTGAACTGTCAAGACTAAAGGTGACTTTGCAAGAATGCCTTGTAAATGACCTAAAATACAAAATAAAGAGTATTTCGATTAATATAGTAAATAAAATTGTATAATAAAAATATAAGGACATTTATAAAAATGTATTAGTTATAAGAAGTTTTGTGATAAAGTGCATACAAAGGACATCTAAAGACTGTGAAAGGACCTTTAACATGGCAATCTACAGAAAGGAAGAAAAACAAAGAATTTGTTCATAGTTACGGCTTGGTTTTTGGAAAAAAAGTGCAACATCGCGAGACAGCTCCCGAAAATTTGCAAATTAGTCCAGAACAAACAAAGTTTAATTAAGAAAATACCTACTCACCAGCGAAATTTACAAATCTCCATACTCCAGAAAAGTTATTTTGCCAATACATGAAAATTTCAACCATTTCCAGGGAAATTGCAGCACCAGAGAACCCTACAGGACGGTTACCAGTTTCCAGAAAGGAAAACTATAAATTTTCCAACCTCAGGTACCTTTAAAAAATAAAGTGCATTATAAAAATTTCTATAGCTATAGTAAATAAAACAGGTTTTATTATTTCCTAATCTTTGCAAAGTATAAAGAATAACCCACAGTACTTACCTGTACAAAAATAAGTTTAATCCCAGCAATAATAACAGTAATATTTTAAAAAAATTTGCACAAGAATTATTATTATATGTAACTAATATCGCCATTTTTGCTGTAATATAGTTGAAATCTGTAATATCATTTTTAAGAGATACTCCCTGTAGGTATGCAGCAACCATTATAAGTAGAAGAATATCTATTTGCATAACTCATAAAAATTCTAAATTAAATTCAATAACAAAGTTCTACCTTATATTTAGTTTGTTGAAATTATTGACCAAATTAATTTAAAAAAAACCAAAAACATTAATCTTTAAATTGTGTTACTATATGTTATAACAATAAAACCCTGTAAACAACAGTCCACTCCTGAATTTAAGTTACTTTTACTGTTTTGATTTTGTGAAAATTAAATAAAAGGTTTGTATTGAACAAATTACAGCTTAAATAACAAAGACACAATATACACTAAGAAAACATAACACATCAAATATATCAAGCCGCTCAACAAATTTAATATTCAAAATTTGACATCACAAAACTTAAAAAAATTAAATAATGAAAATATTTTAATTAACACACATTAACAGTGTATAGTGAAGGGCTACTTTTACATGTATAAATTTCTCTTGTAACATACTAGCATCAGTAGCGTTCGTGCCATTAAATACCAATTTTTAGCAAAAAAAAAAACATTTCAAAAACATTTCACTAAATACTTTGTGTTATCTTTTTTATTTAAATCTGACATGGAATTCATGACAAACTGACACATGACACCTAGATTTTTGTTTTTTAATTAGTATTCGAAAGTTGGTCTATTGTAATGATTTATAAATTAATTTTGATTTCGAAAACGTTGCGTCAGGAGGAAAATGTCCGAGAGACACTTTTTAAGCAGAATTAACTTGGTTTTAAGAAAGCTATACCATTTTTTTTTTTACTAAAAATAGGTATTTAACGGCACGAACGCCACTATATTACAAGATAAATTTGTTGTGTACCAAATCTCATCTCAATATCTCGATTGCGTTTCGAGAAATGAAGACTATATAAGACAGAAAATTTTATTATATTTCGAATTTGGCGGACCCATGTTTATATACATGTTTTATCTTATTTTTAAACATAGAACCTGCTCCTAGATTTTCTTAACATCATTGTGTAACACCCTGTATCACTAAAAATAATATACCTACATTTACCATTTAGTTAGATTTACAAAATAATTATCAACGTGTTCAATTCCGGACTTGCCAAGGTGTACCACAAGAATCAATCCTGTGCCCCCTCTTATTCATTGCCTTCATTAATAACATAATCTTGAATATTAAATGGGTGCATTGTTACATCCAGCGGATCTCAAATAATAGCTATTTATGATATACGTGTTAAAAGTAAGATTCTTCACTTCACTTCACGAACAAAATAAAATCACTATTAACAACAAAGAAATCAGTTGTATTTAGACTTGATAGTATATATGCAAAAAGAGGTTATTAGCATAATATTTTACTTGAGCCTTTTTATTTTAGTGAACTAAAAGAGCGTTTTCTTATATAAAATAATTAACAATACGTACAAGGTCGCTCAATAAATTACTGATAAGTTCCTAGATTTTCCAACTGCGGAAATAAAATATTTGGGTTACATGCAAGAACCAATGTCATAAGAGCCTCTTTACTGTATTAAATGGTTGCTAGTTGGTAGTGTGGATGGTAATATGGATATATTTTTTGCAGTAAAGATCGAATTAAAAGATCGCGCACATTATACCAGCACGGACCTGCACAGCACTATTCATGAAGGTATACTCGCGACAAGAATTCAGACGACTTACGTCATACGAACAAATGAATAATTCATTATACTTTCATCAAAATATTTAAGAAACTGCAACTGATAGTAATAAAACTATATCCTACACTAAAAGTTTGCATTATATATTGCACTAAATTGCAAAAAATGATTGTTTTTAACGCGACCAAATATCGAAAATTACTTTGACAATCAAAACAAATGTGTAACGTCAGCCGTGACGTAAGACGTCTGAATTCTTGACGCGAGTATACCCATGTTATTGAATGGAGCAGCGCACACTTGTCGGTGACTTGCAATTTCTGTGCCTAGAAGCGCTAGTCCAGCGTAAGTTCTGTTCCCACAAAAATCAGGGATCGGTTACAAATTGTTAGAAATATCCGACTAGTTTAGTTGTGTTGTGGATGTGTCACTGAACTGTTGGCACCCTCGCTTATAGTGATGTAAGTTGTCTGAATTCTTGCCGCGACTATATCAACATCTATTACTTACCCTAAACAAACTACAAGTTTTTGGCTAGATAACGCTGCTCTGCAAAATCTTGTGTCTTAGGTGCTGTAGGTGAAGACGATTCAAGAGCTCGAAAAAAAAATTTAAATTTCACTTCCTTGATAATTTAGTTATAATACTGTTGTCATAGCAGCCTGCAAAATGGATCTTTTCACGCCCGCTGCCATGAGAACCCGAAAATAATGACATTTGGGATTTGTTATGGATATGATTGAAAATATCTAGTATCAGTCATAACCACAAATCAAGAAACGTCAAAGCTATGACCTTTTATAGTTTTTATTTCGTATAAAGTTGAATATAAAATGTTGTATGCGTCACGGGAGATAGCAGGATGATTATGCACTTGCGCTTGCAACCTGTCGCCTACGAGCATAATCAACCCTGTATCTCCCTTATTGGCTATTATTGAATATTTGAATATCAGGACAATTCCTTGTCATTCTCTAAAATAGGTACCTATTATATTTAAACATACATTTATTTATCCATGGCAAGTATTCTAAACAACTACAAAACTGCTGTGTTACATTTAAAAATTGATACTTTTTGTTTGTTCTGTATTACACTTTGTTTAAGACAATTTCCGGTTCTTTTCCAAGGATACACCAACACGCTCCAGCAAAACAGAATCCTCCAGGATATCCCTTGCCAGCACAATCGCTATTGCAATCACTGGGATCGCACTGCAAATTGTTACAATTCATATTTTTGATGGCAGATATTTTCTTTTCAGGTTCTTCTCCAAGGATACACCAACACGCTCCAGCGAAACAGAATCCCCCAGGATAGCCCTTGCCAACACAATCGCTATTGCAACCACTGGGATCGCATTGTAGATTGCCAGGATTAATATTTTTGATTGTGTATATTTTCTTTTCAGGGTTTTCTCCAAGAATACACCAACATGCCCCAGCAAAACAGAATCCACCAGAATATCCTTTACCAACACAATCGCTATTGCAACCGCTGGGATCACATTGCAGACTATTAGAATTTATTATATTTTTGATGATGGTATACATTTTCTTTTGAGATGCATCTGAAATAAAGGAAAAAGTAGTTTGTACGTATGTCTCACCTTCGTTGATATTTGGTAAAATATACACCATACAGCGTGTTCACCTAGTGCAAGGAAGTTCAATATCTATAGATTAATATAAGAGATAACTTTTTTTGCCTAATTTCTGAAGTACCATATTCGGTTATATATGTAGATGTACTAACTTTGTTTTTTAAATGGAGACCCATATTTTTTATTTTTTTTTAACGAATTTACTTGGAAAGTTAAGGGGAATTTGTGTATAACAACCCTATCAATATTTTGAGAGTTTTCGAGTTATCTGATATAATTTTTTTTCCTTAAATTTCGCAATTTCTAGTAGTTGACATATTTTGGTTGCATGAATAGATAGAAATAAAAAATGTTGAGGTACTGTAGAGAGAAGATGGGATTTTCAAAAAAAGTTTCAAAAATTGACCTGCGATTCTAGAACACTCTGTATTTTATAAAATTATAAATTCACAACAATTCGTACTTCGTACCACATAGACGTGTTTCAATAGTGCTCTGAGATTATTGATTTTTATATTGTTTTAATATATTGTGTGTCTGGAATTATTTTCTGGCTTGCTATCTGAGGTGGTAAATAGCTACAAGATGACCAGGACTGCTTCAAAAAATATTATTCAGGAGACTAAACATGATGAGAGCTTAAAAGATTACATAGCTAATTTAGTAAAGCAGTCAACAAAGGCTCTACATTAAAAAATATTATCTTTGGAACAGCAAGTAAGTGACTTGGTTTCAACAAATAAAGAACTGATTGGGTTGTTAACGAAGAATAGACATATTGATTCGTTAATTGTTAATGATTCTAATAATACGGTTAAGTCCTCCGCATTATCACAAGAAGTAGTAGCTGTGGGAGTACAAAGAAATACTAGGAATTCGACTAAAGACTTAGGAATCTTGACTGCAGTCTCAATGTATATTTTAGAGTGCGCGACATATGTCAGGGTTCACAAGTCTGAATTTACGCAGTTCGGGGATAGACATTTGACGTTTGACCTCAGAGATAGACATACTGTCGTGGTACCTAGACACCGATTGGCAAAGTCGGCTAATGGTCCATTTGTTATGGCACCTAAAATATATAACCATCTTCCTGTTAATATAAAAAATATTCAGAGCATTCCGTCCTTCAAAAAGTCATGTAGAGAGTTACTTTTGACAAAATATACGGTGCGTGAATTTTTTGAGTGTAGTTTTCTTTGATTGTCGTTTGTTATCTTGTACAAATTGAATTTGAAGTCAATTATTGTGTGTCATTGTTATTTATTTTGTTATATATTTGTGAATTTTATTATATTTACTTGACGTTTTCCATTAATATTATTATTATTATTATTATTATTATTATTATTATTATTATTATTATTATTATTATTATTATTATTATTATTATTATTATTATTATTATTATTATTATTATTATTATTATTATTATTATTATTATTATTATTATTATTATTATTATTATTATTATTATTATTATTATTATTATTATTATTATTATTATTATTATTATTATTATTATTATTATTATTATTATTATTATTATTATTATTATTATTATTATTATTATTATTATTATTATTATTATTATTATTATTATTATTATTATTATTATTATTATTATTATTATTATTATTATTATTATTATTATTATTATTATTATTATTATTATTATTATTATTATTATTATTATTATTATTATTATTATTATTATTATTATTATTATTATTATTATTATTATTATTATTATTATTATTATTATTATTATTATTATTATTATTATTATTATTATTATTATTATTATTATTATTATTATTATTATTATTATTATTATTATTATTATTATTATTATTATTATTATTATTATTATTATTATTATTATTATTATTATTATTATTATTATTATTATTATTATTATTATTATTATTATTATTATTATTATTATTATTATTATTATTATTATTATTATTATTATTATTATTATTATTATTATTATTATTATTATTATTATTATTATTATTATTATTATTATTATTATTATTATTATTATTATTATTATTATTATTATTATTATTATTATTATTATTATTATTATTATTATTATTATTATTATTATTATTATTATTATTATTATTATTATTATTATTATTATTATTATTATTATTATTATTATTATTATTATTATTATTATTATTATTATTATTATTATTATTATTATTATTATTATTATTATTATTATTATTATTATTATTATTATTATTATTATTATTATTATTATTATTATTATTATTATTAAAGAGTGAACAATTGTAGACACATTGGACTGGTGGGTGTCTGCTTAGAAGCAATAAATTATCTGGGTTGCAGTAAAAAACGACACTCGCTCGGCAGAGTCGGACTCGGACGGCATTAGAATTAGGCAAAATAGGTATATCACTGTATCATATTTTAGGATTACGAATAGGAACAGTTGGTCGCATCGGCGGGTCAATTAATAATGCTTAATATATTATTCCAATTCATGACCAATTTAATATTAGCAGAGTCGTAACAATATATATTATTTTTTACTATCATCCAATAATTTGACAAATGCAATGAAAATTATATACCTATAGTTGTGTTACTACTGTTACTCATATAATACACTAGACTCTTAAGATCAAAATGCGACGATTTATGCTAATTTACTTTCATGTTTTTGAATGAAAATGTAGAGCAAGTAGCACCAATGGTACCGATGAATCTACAACTGAAAAGATCACGTTCCCATAAAAATGACTATAATAGCAAAATGTTCACCAATCAAAAGATATAGCCCTTTAAAGTTTCTAAAACAGTATGAAATAGCGGCTGTAATTAGAAAACTGAAAAAAGGTATAAAAGTCAAATTATCTACTATAGTCTGTTTAGAAATGAAAGAAAGTTATAAAAGCTTATTATGTATGCAAATCGTAAATAAATGTAGTACTGGTGCGTATATTAAATATTTTTATATTACGTATTATCGGTATAGATGAGGTGTACTTTTAAAAAAACTTTGTATGACCGAGTTGTACTAAATTGTAGCAGGCAGCTAAAATTTAATCCCCGACAATCCGTCTTTGTCTATGCCTCTTCCATTTCTTGGTCCATTTCTCTTATAAGTAAACAATATAAAACAGCATTTCAAAACATGAGGCAACTTTAAGCATCATAACCGGGTTAAGAGGGTTTTTAGTAATTCAAATAAAATTATTCAACATTATTATCAAAATATTTATTTAAATTTAATGAATAGACTTTTATTCCACACAAAGATACATGTATTTTGAAAATTCAAATTATGGTGAGTAAATGTAGTGTTGTATAAATGTACAATATAGAAAATAAAAAAGTAGGTATATTAAAATTCATCCTCTGAATATTGTGATAAATTATCTTCGTCTCTTAGATTGATAACGATAGGTTCCACAGTAAGGTCAATTAAATTATTGAGTTATCACATTTTCTCCTCTTCTTTTTGTACATGATGTATACATCTTTGCCAGTTATCTGCAGTTACTCGTTCCAAGGAATTTTTTAACAAAATTTTCACGTCACTTAATTTAAACGTCGTATTATTTCGCGCTACATCTCCTATTACCTGCGTCCAGACTAATTCGATTGGGTTAAGTTCACAGTGATAAGGTGGTAATCCTAGTACCGTTATTTGGCGATTTGTTGTCACTTACATAACATATTTTTTCTGATCTTTATTAAGATTGACAAGTGTCAAAAGTTCCTTTTTCACCATATTTGTTTCAAAAGAAATGTTTTTTCCGGATAACCATTGAATTATATCGGCTTTCCTCCAAGCAGTCGTAGGCGTCCGCTCGGTCTGCCGTGAATGGTAACTGGCATTATCCATGACAATTACAGACCCCGGAGGAATAAAATTCAACATCTGTGTAAAATACTCTTCGAAAACATCTGCGTTCATGTCTTCATGATAGTCACCTGTATTTTTAGATTCAAATAAAAGTAAACCGCCATCTACAAAACCACTGGCACTACCTATATGTGTCACTATTAATCTTCGTCCTTTACCTGAAAGTGCCTTGAACCCTGTTGAAAGTCCATCCAAAAATGCTTGTCGGAAACTTTTTCGTTTAGATAATAAATATTCCTCCCTTCTGACTGACTTCCTGTTCTGCTTTTCCCAGCAAAAATTCAACTTTCGTAAGACGGCCCATAATTTGCTTCTACTGATTTTTGGCAAATCGTTGTCCTCTGAAAGTTCACTTAAAATTTTGTTTAGCGTTGGTATTTCTTTTTTAAAATAAAATGAGTGTACTTTTCTGCGAATGACATTTTTGAAGAAATCATCTATAACAACTTCTGACCTCCCTGTATATGATTTTGGGGGAATTACAGTATCTTGTTCATTTTTTGTTTCCTTTAAAAGTCTGTAGATAGTCGATTTTCCAATCCCTATCATCAACACCTTTCCACAATGTCGTCAACACTGTTGGTAGGGTTTTTGTGTTTCAATGCATTAAATACATTTAATATAATAATCTTCTCATTCTGAGACAGCGCACATCTTTTCACGCGTTTGGCAGGCACGTAATCTGATAAGCTCGACATTTTACCCAAACAATATTATATCCACTGGCACAATAGTTACTAAGCACAAGTCGAATTTTACTCTATTGCACTAGCACGTCTTTATATATTCAGCTCTAAGACTGGATTGATCTGTCACAATACACTGGCTCCTGCCCTATGATTTATCCAGTAAGACATACTAATGTACACCCATTACCTGTTGGCATTAGTGTTATCCGATAATTGCCTGAAACGAAATATTACCACGCCCATGGCCGGTTCTTATCTCGGGGTTTTATTACTTTCTTTCATTTCCAAACAGACTATAATGCATATGCAACTTTTTAACAGTTTTTTGAAAAATTCTGGGAGGAAGGGATTGAAATAAGCATCTCCTAAGTTCTATTTTACTACAACTTATTTGTTTAACATAAATTAAGTATTAAAAAATACATATCGGGTAGCCTGCTTTAGTTTAAAACTTTTACCTCTCACTTTTTTTACTAAAAGTAAATAACAAAAAAATTAAATTTATTATCATTTGCATTACAACCACACGATTGCAAGTAAGAAATATTTACACTAATTTTTGTCCTTAGATCTTTTGTATTTTTTCTTTTTGCTGCGGCACAGTATTTGCGACATTTAAATAATACTCGCAGCATGTCACCATATGTATCATTAGTAAAATTATTTGCCATAATTATGTTGTAAAAAATAAAATTTTTAAGTAGCGAATTTAATGAAGCACTAGCAAATATCACAAAAGGTCTAATGAGAGAAACTAGTATGATAGTCGCCTGCTATTAGCAGCAACCATGTGAGTGATAATGAATTTAATTTTTCTGTTAATAAACGGTTAGTTTTAAAGAGAAAAAATAAAAGAAGTCAACGTTTTAAAATAAACCAGGCTATCTGATACGTATTTTTAAATACTTAATTTTTGTCAAACAAATAAATTAGGGGATGCTCATTTCAACACACTCCGAGGGGCAACAATTTTCGAAACATTATTTAGAAGTTGCACATGCATTGGTATAAAATTTAACCATTATACTTTTTTTGGTTTTCAAATTCCACATATTTTTGGAAACTGAAAGGCTCTATCTCCTAAGCGGTGAACATTTTACTAAGGTAATTTTTATGCAAACGTGTTCTTTTTAACTGTAAATTCATCGGTACCATTTATGCTACTTCTTTTACATTTTCATTTAAAAATATGATTTAGGTTGGTTATTGGACTTCTTTGACTACGAGTTTAAAAAAATCGAAACACTACAAGATGTTCATTGAGGGTGATCACCCCTAAAATTATACCAAATTTTCTTTCCATTGAATGAATTTTTAAAGAATATTAATATCCAGCGCAGAATTTAATTTAAAATATTTTTACTCTTGTTAAATTTTAAAAAAACTTTAAGATTTCCAGGAAAATATGTATAAATTAAAACAAGATTTTAATAGTGTTTATTAGAAGAAATCAAAAAATCAGTAGTAGACTTTGTTTTAAAAATTTTACAGTAATAAAACTATGCAACTTTATATATAAGTATTATTGGTTAAATTGCAATATTTTGGGCCCCCTACATCATGTCCTACATGCACCTGCTTTATCAATAAAACAGCTATAAATTAATAATAATTTTTCCTTGCATTGTACAAAAAAAATGTGTATTTATAAACTTCTAAAATCAATTCGCATCCTTATTCAATAATAATTCATTACTGTAGGCAGCAGAACAGTGATGAAGATAGTTATTTATTTTTTGTGGCTGTTTCTTTTCATTTCATAAGTATTGCATATTCTTGTGGAAAATATAATTTACGCATTATGAAGTATATTACATACTATATTAAATTAATCATTACATGTATAGACAAATAAAAAGAAATGGTATATAAATTACCTAATTGCAAATTTTGCCACAAACACGACATAATTGTAAAAATCACGTAAAATTCGCGAGATAGGCGTAAACGGGCGCCGCCGACTCTGGTACAACTAGATTCCAAGTCTGCGACCCAGCATCATAGTGAGGGGAGCTAAGAAATATCTCTGGATTTAGTCCAGGGAAGTTAGGAAAAATAGCAGAAATTTTTAGGCACAACAGATATTGAGATGCGGTTTTCTGCATTGTGTTCAGGAAGGTCCCAGAAAAAAAGTCTATATCGTCTGGTTTAGCCATTTTTTGAAAATTGCCTTCTGAGCCGAAAAATGCATTTTCCAATTCCATCATTACATGCACCATTATAGGAACGACTGGAAACTCGGAAAAATCGCTCGGAAATCATTACTCGGGGGTTTTCGGGGCTGCCGAACTCGATTCTAGCATTAGAATTACCCGGGGATGCACGGGGGTGGCTCTGTGGGGTTGTCTGGGGGTGAATTGGGGGAGAAATGGCAGCGTGCATGAAAATCGCTCCAAACTCGTTACTCGGAGGTTTTCGGGAATACCGAATTCAATTCTGGCATTGGAATTACCCGGGGGCGCTCGGGGACGGCTCTGCGGGCATATCCGGGGGGTCATTCTGGGAGGAAAATTGTCCATGGGAAGCGCTCCAAACTCGTTACTTTGAAGCATATCGGGGATGCTGAATTTAATTCTCCCATTAGATTTCCCCAGGGGCGCTCGGGGGTCCCTCTATGGTGTTGTATGTGGGGATTGGCAGCGTCCATGAAAATCACTCAAAAATCAATACTCGGGGGTTTTCGGGGATGCCGAATTCAAATCTTCAATTCTAAAATTGAATTCGGCATCCCCGAAAACCCCCGAGTAACGATTTCCGAGCAATTTTTCCGAGTTTCCAGTCGTTCCTATAATGCAAGCAATGATGCAATTGGAAAATGCATTTTCCGGCTCAGAAGGCATTTTTCAAAAAAATGCTAAACCATTATAGACCTTCCTGAACGCAATGCAGAAAACCGCATCTCTATATCTGCTGTGCCTAAAAATTTCCGCGATTCCGGTCGATTTTGATCTAAATGCCCTGGACTAATTCATAGAATAAAAAAATTAAATAACTCATGATTTAGTATCTGCAATATATTGCTGAAGTCCGATTTCACTGGTTTCCTGTATATGGTGTGTATAGACGTAATTAAATAAAATAATTTAAAACTGGTCTTCAGCGCCATCAATATATTAAACTACATACGTGTAAAATTAATTACTTGATTAAAAAAAACTCGTGAATATAAACTAAATAAATAAATTAAGGAATTAATCGTTGAATAGTAGCACAAGTTCAAAATTTGTTAGATTTTCATTATTTATCTCCGGTGCATAAAAAAAATCATTAAATTTGGCCGTTGAGTGAATAAGTTTATAATTTGGCGTTTATATTAGGTACCATTGTTCACTCTTTCCAATAACTTTCTATTATTAAAACAATTCGTACTGTAATCAGTCACCTACCGGACTAAAAGTAAATTACTAATGCTCGATGCTTTTGTACTACGCTTACGTCATAAAAAACTGAATAGAATATATTTAATTTTGATATAAAAAAGACAAAAATAGTTCCAGTTGTTTCGAACATTGTACCATTAAAAAAACTTTTAGTACAGTGGAAAATTGCGCTGAACATTGTACAATTGAGAAAAAAATAATATACAGGGTGATTCAGAACTCATCCAAAAAAAGAATTTGAGAATAAATGCGTCTTGAAAAATGGGTCAATATCGTAAAAAATTGTTTATAAAATCCTTATAGTTTCTGAGTAAAACATTATTGAAGTTGTAGTATTTTCAACTCTAAGATTTCACATCGCTGAGCCACAATATTGAAATCCGATTACTTTTTGTAGACACTAAAGTTTTTGTGAAGCCAGTGTTTACATTAGTTTTTCAAGTTTCAAAAATGGCTTACGTGTATAGTAACTCGAGGTTGATGGATATCGTTTTAATTTATTACGCTGTGAAAATGCTTTAGCAGAACGATTTCCTGTCATATACAGTATGCGCCAAAAGTATGGAATAAATTCAATAAAAACGAAACAATTATTTTTTAGGAAAAATCCTCGAACAGGTCGATTTTTAATTTAAAAAATACATATTTTAGCGGAAAATGCGATTTTCAAATGTCATTTGTTTTCGAGTAATGACGTCATCGATTTTTTTTAAATGGCAACACCATATTTTTTTCTTGATTCTGAAAGATCATTTAATTCTCTATCAGACAGTACTAAAATTTTGCCCTCTTACATAGGAAAGTTTTCTAGTAAATGATGATTGAATGTTAGAAAACGTAAATTTTATCCATAAAAAAGTAACAATTCTGAGGTATGTAAAATAAAATACAATTGATTAAATTTTATACATAAATTAAATGTTCGAATTGCCATCCACCAACTTCTTGACAATGCGCAAGTCTGTGAAGAAATTCTTCTTGCACATTATGAATGATTTCTGGGGTAACTCTGCGTATTTCGTTCCGAATGCGGTTTTGAAGTTCTTCTAAATTACGTGGTTTATTAATGTACACTTTTGACTTCAAGTATCCCCATAAAAAATAGTCAAGAGGTGTAAGATCTGGCGATCTTGCAGGCCATTCTATCGGTTCGCGTCTGCCGATCCACCTCCCAGGAAAACAGTTGTCCAAAAAATCTCGTACGGGGCGCGCATAGTGCGGAGGTGCACCGTCTTGCTGAAACCATATGGTATCGTCAGGAATGTCAGGGTCATTATCGTTAGGAAAAATTCCTGCAAGGGCTGGAACAAGGTCATTTTCTAGAAACTAAAATATCTTTGTCCTGTAAGGGTTCCTTCAAAGAAGAAAGACCCTATTATTCTGTCGTCAACTATTCCAGCCCACACATTTAATTTCTGAGGGTGTTGGGTATGTGCCTCTGCCATCCAATGAGGATTTTCCCGACTCCAATATCTGCAAGTTTGACGGTTTACTGTACCATTCAGACAAAATGTGAAAAAAATATTTGCCGGTGTAAATTTCTATTTCCTTGACATAAATCCATTAGAATTTCGCAAAAGTGTAAGTGGCGATCGGGATCATCTTCATTGAGTTCCTGCATAAGCTGAATTTTGTAAGGATGATATTTTTCCTTCCTCAAGATACGTAGCACTGTGCTCTGACTAGTGTCATTGTTTAATGCAACCAATCGGGAAGAATTATGAGGATTATCCACCATACTTATCAAAATGTTCTGTTTCTGATTTTCATTAATGCTTGGACGTCCAGGTTTTGGAATATTTACAACATTGCCAGTTTCTATAAATTTAGACTCTATCTTACTGACTGTTGATTGGCTGATAGGGCGATCTGGATATTTTTCATTAAATAAATCGCAAACTTCCTGCTGAGTTCTAGTCATATTCCCGCATCCGACAAGAATTAAAATTTCAATTCTTTGAGTAACAGTTAAATGTTCCATAATACTTTAAATTGAATAATAAGTTCTATGTCGGTTACAATACTTATTAGAAAGTCGGTGTGACAATGACACTTTGCAACCTCCCACCTACCTCACCTACGTGATCCATAAAAGAACTATGGAATTCGAAAAACTAAACTTGATAACGTTTTTGCTTTATTTTAATTGATTTACGTTTTCTAACATTCAATCGTCATTTACTCGAAAACTTTCCTATGTAAGAGGGCAAAATTTTAGTATTGTCTGATAGAGAATTAAACGATCTTTCAGAATCAAGGAAAAAAATATGGTGTTGCCATTTAAAAAAAAATCGATGACGTCATTACTCAAAAACAAATGACATTTGAAAATCGCATTTTATGCTAAAATATGTATTTTTTAAATTAAAAATCGACCTGTTCGAGGATTTTTCCCAAAAAATAATTGCTTCGTTTTTATTGAATTTATTCCATACTTTTGGTGCATACTGTATATGCTAAATGCAGCTACTTTACAGCGGTATGCAGTGAGTGCAAGTGTAGTGCAACGTGAGGGAAATTTGAAACCGAGCTGAAAGGTCCAGGGCTTCCACGACCTATTGCAGCAGTGTGACGTATCATACACAAAGCTGAATTAGGATTGGGCGAGGAGGACCGGTAAAATGCCATTTGTTTTTCTAACTTCCTAACTTCTAAGGTATTACTTGAAAATAATTTAAAAAATGATTATTTTTTTACCTTTTTTGACACCTTGATGTGAAGCACATTCCATAGAGACAACTGTAATAGTTAACATAAAAATCACAGCAACAGTTTTCATTTTGTTTACGATTTCGAATTTTGTGTGTGCAGACTTCAGTTACTAATAAGGTTCTGTATGATCGTTCGTCTTATGCGCTATTATTCAAAGCACTATAATTGATAGTAGTTAAGGATGTAAGGGTCAAGATCTTTAACGGGATTACCCATCGTAATAAATGCTATTTTTATTATAATGTTGTATTTTTATTATAAATATTTGTTTCTACAGGAATTAATTGTTACTAAGGCGATAATACTTTTTATTTTAAATCGAAATATTCCACCAACATTGACATTGAGAATAGCACATAATTTCGTAAATATATGGCGTGACGTCTTTAATTAAAAAAAAACATAGATTTCTGACAGCAAATGAAGTAAAAATAATATAGGTCATCGTAGGTCGATTATGAGATTTGAATATCAAAAATATTTATCAAAAAAATTACACATTGCGATAGATGCAGTGCAGTGGAGCCTATAAGATCAATGCTGCCAGATGTGAATATTTTCTCCACATGAAATTTGTTTACCTTAATTGTAACATCTGTGAAGAAAAGATTTTTTTAAATACGATTAGTTATTTCGAGATAGCATTCTAATAGTATTAAAAAAGTTATACTTGTTATGTGTCGTAAAGTATGAATTTACATCTACTCTACAATCTCGGGTATTCATTAAACAATATGCCATACTTTAGGTTAGCTTCGTTGGACGAAAGTTAACTTACTTTAGTACAACTTTTCTCTTCCATAAGAAGTTATAGGTCTGTCAAAGTTTTTTTTTTAAATACCTCCTCAGGTCTACAACTCTCATCACCACTTCAATAAGTAATAGCCCATGGAGACAAAATAGATTTTTTACTTCAAAATATTGTACAATGAACTATGCAGTTGATTGTTGAAAAGCTATTTTCTCGAAAATGGCCAATTTCAGAGACTAATAACAAGTATACCTTTTTTTCTCAAAAATAATGTAGGTTTACGAGTATTTAATGGAAAACGTGATAACGTTACGTTGACATTTACGTCACAAATATGATGATTGTGGGCGCCTCTAGGAAATACGTCGCAATAAAAAGTAGATTATGATTTCTCATAACCAAAAACAACTATTCCCAAATTTTTAAGTTGATACATTCAAAAACTGTGTAATTATTACAAAAAATGCTTATTAAATTAACTTTAACACCCTGTATATTTTTTATTAAGGAAAGTTGGCTTAAATCGTAATATTTCCATTTCCTCCATGGGCCATTACTTATGGGTCCCAAAATTTGCCTGCCAAAAATTAACAGATTTTACGATCAAAAATAAGAAAAAAAATATAAACATAGATCCGTAAACGCCCCCTAATGGAGCTATTGCTCTTTAAAGAAGGAACCCAAAATTTGATTTTCTCTGTGAATTTAATGTTTTAATAACAATACCATAATTAATCATAGGCGTGCCAAATTGGGGGATTATTGAATAAATATTGCTCTAATTTTTTCATGTTTCTAGTTTTTTGCCGTCAGATCAAAAAATTTAAAATATTAAACAATTTTACAAAAAAAAGGTATCTTGTTTTACTTCGATAAATTATTCCGTTTACGAGTAATATTAATTTCAAAATTTTGTGACACAACAAAAATATTAGATATGAGTATGCAAGCGGTCAAATTGTCTCTAGTAGGCTTTGAAAAGTTATTTGTCAGTTTATATGACAGATATTACATATATTTTTAAAATTTTTTGAAGTATTAATAGGCTACATTAAAATTTAAAAATTTACAAATAATTACATTACTGACATGCATTTTAAAAGTATTTTAATATGTTAAAACGCTTGAATAATACCTTTAATATGTGTAAAATAAATCGACAGTATTTTGTCAGAGCCTACTAGGGATATTTTGCCTATTTATAGTTTCCATCTTAAACTTTTGTGGTATTGCACAAAATTGTTATATTAAGATTACTCGAAAACAGAGCAATTTACCGGAGTGAAATAGAAGTACCTTTTTCATGTAGAATAAACCAAAATTTTAATTTTTTTGATTTGACGACGAAAATCTTGAGATACAAGAAAGTTAAAGCAATATTTACCCACTGACCCCTCAGTTTGGTACGCCTATGACCAATTATGAGGAATTATTTTCAGAACATTAGACTCGCAATCTAATTGTGATATTCAATTTCAAATTGTATTGCTTTATCTCGATCAGTTTTGAAAATATTTCGAAAATATTAAATTTTGGGGTCCCCAGCAGGCATTTACAGACCTATGATTATACAGAGTGGTTGCGATGTACTGGGCCAAAATTCATGACATTCGTGAGATAGATTCCTGACGTGAAAATATTGCGATTTAGACAAACTCACCTTAGTCCAAAAGTTGATACTTACAGAGATACAGGGTGTTTAATGCAAAATATTATTTTAGTTTTTTCTTATTTATTTCATAATAAATGCTCATATCGAGATGAAATTTTGGTTTTCTAGGGGGAGAGATTGAAATATATGCATGGTTTGCTTGTAGCTCATAGAGAGCGCCACCTGCACTAGGTCGAATGCGTTGAAAACGACAGAACTTTTTTATCTTTCAAAAATCTATTTCTCAGGTAGCAAATTCTGATTTTACAACTTCTTTTACATAAAAAAGCTATACTTTTTGATAGTCGCTATCGTGCACCGTTCTCAAGATATTTAGCTTTGATAATTCGAGTAATCAAAATAAGGTACGAATGTCAAAAATAACAAGAGTTTATTTCAAATTATAAATTGTGATGAACAATTGAATATCGAATATTACAATAAATGTTCAACATGTCCGCCTCCAACTTCAATACATTTATTAACGCGTTTGTTCAAAGACTGCCGTATTTTAAAATAGAGATTCCTGTTACGAAATGATTCGGCGACATTTACAATTTTTTGCCATAGCTCTTCGCGGGTGTTTATAGTTTCTCTATAGACAACTGATTTCATGTAGCCCCAGAAACAAAAATCCATAGGATTAAAGTCAGGACTTCGAGGAGGTTATAATATTGGACACCCACGACCGATCCAACGATCCGGAAAAATGTGCTCAAGATAGTTCCGTACTCTGACAGAATAATGAGGGGGAGCTCCATCTTGCATTAAAAATAGATTTTGCCGTGTATTCAGTGGTAAATCGTCGACGTAGTCAACTAAATGGTGCTGCAGGAAATCTGAATACAAGTCACCATTTAGATTTGGAGGAAGTTCATGTGAACCCAAAAGGTGATTTCCTATGATTCCGCACCAAACATTTATCTTAAATTCATGTTGGAAGTGACGCTCACTGAGTACGTGAGGATTTTCATTATCCTATATGTGCTTGTTTCTAAAATTGAAAATTTCTCGACGAATAAAGGTCGCTTCATCAGTGAACAGTACATTATCCAAAAAATCCTGGTCAAGGTTTTGCTGATTGCGCATAAAATGAGCAAATTGTAATCTAGCTGGTAAGGCTGCTGCTAAAAGATTTTGTACGGGTGTAAAATGGTAGGGATATAAATTTTCCTTGTGAAAGATTTTGAGAACTGTTGTTTTACTAACACCGGTTTCTCTAGCTACCTGCCTACTGCTACCTTCTGGATTTCCTGCCAATCTTACAAACAAATTTTCTTCTTGGTGAACTGTAACAGTACGCCCTGCGTTGTCTCTTTTAGGACGAAAACTACCAGTTTCTCCAAGTCTATTAAAAAGTTCTTGAAATAGTTTCCGATTTGGTTGCTTTCTATTCGGATACAAATCTGAATACCGACGAAGCGCTCGACGTCCAACATAATCTGATTGCGCACAAACGCAAACCATATCGCGCATTTCTCCATTTGAAAATAAATTATGGCGTGGCATGTTATCTCGCACTACGATTTAGATCATAAAGTAAAGAATACTTTTAATAAGACATGAATAATACTGTAATATTACTGACAGCACTAAGATAAGTGGAACATGTCAAAATTGGATTTTAACATAAGCCTACTTGAAAATTTTTGCCGATTTGTAATTGAATGGATTTTTCGATGGCAAATTTTACGAGAACGGTGCAAGATAGCGACTATCAAAAAGTATAGCTTTTTTGTGTAAAAGAAGTTGTAAAATCAGAATTTGCTACCTGAGAATTAGATTTTTGAAAGATAAAAAAGTTCTGTCGTTTTCAACGCATTCGACCTACTGCAGGTGGCGCTCTCTATGAGCTACAAGCAAACCATGCATATATTTCAATCTCTCGCCCCAGAAAACCCCTAACACCCCTAAAACTATAAAAATATTTTGCATTAAACACCCGGTATCTCTGTAAGTATCAACTTTTGGACTAAGGTGAGTTTGTCTAAATCGCAATATTTTCACGTCAGGAATCTAGTCATGAATTTTGGCCCATTACTTCGCGACCACCCTGTATAACTTTTTTTTCTTATTTTTATCATAGAATCCATAGTTAATTTTTGGTAGACTAATTATGGGACACCCTGTATAATAAACATCGAATTTTTGCTCGACAAGTAGTTCTTTAGTTCATCTAGACCATTATTATTTTTTGGACGATAAGTATTCGTTTTTGTAATTCATTTTGTGTGTGTAATATAAAAATTTATTATTTATTCTCTCTTTACAGGTAGAAGTTGATTTTAAAAAAATCCTAAAAGCGGCTTTACTTAAATTTAATTCAAACATTGGACATTTTGCTACGACCAAAACTCTTGACTCGAATTGCTTTTTTGAAAAATTTAGACTCTCATATTATGTTATAACAAAGGGATTCTTAAACTATACGCATAAATTTGGGAAATTATACCTGAAGACACATAATAATGTAGTAAAATATTTTGCCTAGATATTAAAATCCATTTTTTTTAAATATTTGTTGATATCAAATTTTTGCTTTGAAATTACCAAAAAAATGTACACAAAAAATAATAAACAGAATGTACTTTTTTATGCAAAATACAGTTTCTTATAATATTATTTTATTGGTTTTCACATTAGAAGCAATTGGGTCTAAAATTATTTTAACACAGACAATGTAATAAAATAATATTATAAGAAAATCTGTATTTTGCATAAAAAAGTACATTCTGTTTATTATTTGTTTGCAATTGGCGTCTTTAAAACAGATTCTACATTATCTTGAGCAACACGAAAATATTTAGGTACATTTTTTTTAACTAAAATTGAAAAAAAAATGTAATAAATATGAAAGACAAGGGCAACATGTAGCATATTGCATGAAAGACGAAAAAACAGGCATTTTTTGTGGCCATAGCCTGCTTCAATAAAAAAAATTTTTATCCGTCTAGAGGGCGCAGCGAACCACATACGGGTTCTTTTGTTATTACTCATAAAGTTGGCCATGGATCTCAAATTTGTTTTACGAGCATAAAGACCTCCAAAAATGCAACAAAAAACCAATTAAAGATTTTTGACGTGTCTCGCATATTAAGCGAGATATATGGTAGTGACCCTCTTATGTGATACAGCCTGTATATAAAACGCATGCGATGCTCTAGACTTTAGATCAAATCTCTTAAAATTTTTCGAAACCTAAAAAAAACTAAAATCACTTATGCTTCACGAAGGATAGTTCGCATTAAGTGAATACAGAAACACTAATATTTTTTTTCTGCAAACACTTATGTTAAATACCACATGAAAAATTATTCTATTGTTTTAATATTTTAATTTATAACAAAATTATTGGACACTTAACAATTAACGAAACATTAATTACATTCAGCTTAAAAATCTAAATACTTTCTAATGTCGTTAAACATAAATACAATAACAGTCTCCAAGGTAACAGATTCCACCCAGATATCCATAGACCAAACAGAGATTGTTGCAGCTGCTGGAAATGCAGACTCTTGGGGTAGGCCCAGAGGCGATATCATTCAGTGGAATCCTTTTGGTATCAGCAATACCTGAAAAATCAAAACGGAAGCGTCAGTTTTATGAAAAATGGTTTGTAACAAAGAGAAGAGATTTTACATTTAATTGCAAAACTATTTAAGTATTGTTTAGTGAATAATGTTAAGTCAACAAAGAAAATGCGAACATCAGAGATTTAGATTATTAAATATCTTTTTGATCATATAGCGATATAACTAAATACAAAACATTATTTCATATTGCGAACAAGTAAAAAATAAAATCATAAAATTTGTATAAGGTGTTTTGTCAGTGGTAAAAAATAAGGGTTTTTTGTTATATAAATGTGGAGTCTTAGGACAACCATTGACTATTAACAGCCTGTGACAAATTAAAAAAAAATGTTTTTTCATAATCACTTAAGGTACCTAATTTATCCAAAGGTGTGCATATTTAGTATGATAGTAGGTATGCATAAAGAATTTACCAGTTTTAGAAACTTACCAGTCCTCTACTTAAGAAACACCCTGTGTAGCAGTAAATTTGAAAAATATATTCATTGGGTACCTACCTCCATTTTCTTGCTCTGCGATGGCATTGAAGATCAAAGCAAAGAACACCAAAACTGCAATGGTTTTCATCTTGAGTTGATTTTATATTTATTTCTTTTCTCGTCTGGTTCTAGACTATCTGCTTTGATATTTCGACCCGCTTATATATCAAAAATTGATCTGATATTCACTATTTTTCAGTTAACTGATAAACAATATATTTCCTGATATAATTTCTGGGTATTTTGAAATAGTAATCTGTTATTTGTAATGAAATACTCATAAAATAAAATGATTTTAGTGTCAGATTGTACAAGATAATCAAAATTTTATTTTTTACTTTTGGAAAACGTGTGCTGATCGCTGACGATTTTCCTCCAATTTTCTTTAGACGGCAGCACTAATGTAAGCTGAAATTTCCCAGAAAGTTATGTTCAAAATGATTTTTTATGGGTGTTATCGAGGTTTTATGAAAAATTAAAAATATATTTTTTTCTCTAGAATCGCTTGTCCGATTTTGATGCCGAAAAAGTATGTAATGGAACCTGATAGGCAACACTATAAAAAAAAAAGTTGAACTTTCTTTAAAAAATAAACTAGTATAAAGATATATATATATATATATATATATATATATATATATATATATATATATTTGGAATATAATACAGATACTTTAAATGTTCGACCACAAAAATGTTTGATTTGTTTAATACAAGGTGTAAAATTATCAAACTGATTGGAAGGGTATTCTATAGTTTGGAAAGATAGAACATGAAAAAATAATAGTTCTTCCTATAACATTTTTTCTTTCTCTTTTATTTTCACACATATATTTATCCTGCTAAGTCTTTCCTGCATACACCATGTAGACATTTTTGAGCATAAACGTCTTACAATTGTATACTAATTTCGAATACTACGTTTTTTTACAATATTTATCGTGTTGTGTACGCTTTTTCTTTATTTGATAAGTTCGATACAAAATTGTGCATATTATTTATGCATATTGTTTATAATGGGTATGCCTATATAGTTTTTGATATAGGTAACATTAAATTTTTCTATACAATTGTGTAGAACTCGCGTATGAGCAAAAGTTTTCTGGATATTTATTTAATGCATTGTTTACTATTTCTACACAATTCTAGCACCACGCATATTGCAAGGCAAAACGCAAAACCTAACATTGTTGGTTTATTATTAAGTTGGAGAAAAAATTGGTTTGAATTATTAGAAAAAAATTAAAAGAATTAGTATACCTATATTGCAAACACGGAGTTCCAGGAAACAAATACTCTGCGGGTTAATGCCCCGACCAGCATTGCAGCAGATATAGTAAACAATGCATTAAATAAGTATACCGGAAAACTTTGCTCATACGTGAATTCTACACAATTGTATTAAAAAAATGAACTACTTATACCAAAAACTATATAGTCACACCCATTATAAACAATATGAATAAATAATATGCACAATTTTGTATCGAACTCGTTAAATAAAGAAAAAGTGTACACAACACGATAAATGTTGTAAAAAACGTAATATTCGAAATTAGGTTACAATTGCAAGACGTTTATGCTCAAAAATATCTACATGGTATATATGCAGGAAAGACTTAGCAGGATAAATATATGTGTGAAAATAAAAGAGAAAGGAAAATATTATAGGAAGAATAACTATTATTTTTTCGTTCTCTTTTCCTAAACTATAAAATACCCTTCCAATCAGTTTGACAATTTTACATCTTGTACTAAACAAATCAAACATTTTTGTGATAGAACATCTAAAGTATCTGTATTATATTCTATAAAAAGGCAAACATTTTTTGAAATTATCTTTATACTAGTTTATTTTTGAAAGAAAGTTTAGCAATTTTTTTTACAGTGTTGCCTATCAGGTTCCATTACATACTTTTTAGGACTCAAAATCGGACAAGTGATTCTAGTGAAAAAAAAATATATTTGTAATCGTTTTGAACATAACTTTTTGGGAAATTTCAGCTTCCGGAGGTACGATGTTTCTGAGGATAAAGACAAAAAGAAACTACTGTTGTATCGAACTGAATAAGTATAAACAATGAAATGAGACATAAAATGAGACATTATTGCTGCCGCCTAAAGAAAATTGGAGGAAAATCATCAGGGATCAGCACACACATATACTTATCCTGCTGCCCTTTTTCGAAGCAATTAGAATGTAGCAAAGGTTTGCAAAATTAAAAAATTAAATTTTGATTATCTTGTGCAATGTGACACTAAAATCCCTTTATTTTATGAGGACTTAGATACTTTTTATTACAAATAACAGATTACTATTTCAAAATACCCAGAAATCCGATCAGCAAATATATTATTTATCAATTAACCGAAAAATAGGCAATATCAGATCAATTTTTGATATATAAGCGGGTCGAAATATCAAAACAGATAGTCTAGAATCAGACGAGAAGAGAAATATATACAAAATCAACTCAAAATGAAAACCGTTGCAGTTTTGGTGTTCTTCGCTTTGATCTTCAATGCCATCGCAGATCAAGGAAATGAAGGTACGTATCCAATGAATATATTTTTTAAAATTTACTGCTATACAGGGTGTTTCTTAAGTAGAGGACTGGGAAGTTTCTAAAGGTGGTAATTTTTTTATTCATACCTACTATCATACTAAGTATGCACACCAAATTTGGGTAAATTATGATTTAGTGATTTAGAAATTATTTTTTTTAAATTTGCCACAGGCTGTGGTCAATGGCTGTCCTAAGACCTCACATTTATATAACAAAAAAAACCTTATTTTTTGCCACAGACAAAACACCCTATATAAATTTTATGAAAAACAAAGTTCTTTGACTTGTTCGCAATATGAAATAATGTTTTGTATTTAGTTATATCGCTATATAATCAAAAAGATATTTAATAATCTAAATGTCTGTCCACATTTTCTTTTTTGACTTGACATTCATTATTCACTAAGTAATCCCTAAATAGTTTTGCAATTAAATTTAAAATCTCTTCTCTTCGTTACATTTTTATTAAGATTGACGCTTACATTTTGATTTTTCAGGTGTTACTGATACCAAAAGGATACCACTGAAAGATATCGCCTCTGTTCCTACTCCAAGAGTCTGCATTTCCAGCAGCTGCAACAATCTCTGTTTGGTCTATGGATATCTGGGTGGAATCTGTTACCTTGGAGACTGTTATTGTGTTTATGTTTAACGACATTAGAAAGTATTTAGATTTTAAAGCTGAGTGTAATTAATGTTTCGTTTGCCTGTTAAATTCTTAAGTGTCCAATAATTTTGCTATAAATAAAAATATTAAAATAATAGAATATTTTTTCTTGTGGTAGTATTTAACATAAATGTTTGTAGAAACGTAGAATGTTTGTGTTTTTGTAGTCAGTTAATGTTAACTATCCTTCGTGAAGCGTAACTGATTTTTATTTTCTTTATCTTTCGAAAAATTTTAAGAGATTTGATCTAAAGTCTAGAGTATCACACGTGAGTTATGAAATAAATAATAATAAGCTGAAAGGTCGTTATCAAATCGGTTAGAGTGTGTATTGAAGAATTTATGGACCAACCCTACTGTGAAAAACTTCTTGTAACTATCCTTTATATTTATTATTTATGTTTGAACTGAAAATCTGATTTTGAAATAATGGCGATAAGAATTGCTTTCCTTGTGTTATACCTATTTACACACAAATATTAATAAACGGAATGACAAAAATGAATACTTTATCCCCCAAAAAAATCTTAATGGTCTAAATGAACTAAAGAACTATTTGTCGATCAAAAATTGGATGTTTATACATATAGTGATGGCGACATACTAGACTGACTAGACTGACATACTAGATTTTTTACATCACAAAATATCACGTTTTATATAATACAATATGTTTTTTATTTCGACTTACTTCCTAGAGAACGCCACGTCCTCCATATTTGTGACGTAAATGTGAGCATAATTTTTGTTATCCTAACGTTATCCCGTTTTTATTAAAAAAACCTTAATTTTTTAAGAAATATTGTATACCTATTATACAGGAAAGGACCATTTTCTAGAAAATAGCTTTTCATCAATCAACTGCATAGCTGTACAATATTTTAACGTAGTAGGTGATAAAATTCCCTGACAAATTGGATATGTTGAAGACAGATCGATAAGCAATTAAATTTGCACTTGTGTAAAATCCTACGGGTACTACTTTTCAACATGCAATGTTTTCAAAATGAAAATCATACTGATTCTTGATTCTTGCAGCTCCAGATAGTCATTCTGAAGTAGTTTGTGGATAATCAATGAGAACAAGTTTTTTGTCTTTTCTTCTTTAAATTCCTAAACAGATATTTTAAATTGTTGACTATCAAGTTGTAATCTCTTTCGAAATCCTCCCAAATATTCTCGTTATCCAGCACGTCCATTGAAATTTAATTGTTATAAATAACAGCCATCTCTCATATTTAAAAATAATTTTTTTTTGTAAAGTAACCAAAACTGGATAAATACCTTACATTTAGAAATAGTTATTAATTTTAACATACAATTTTTTCTAATAATTGTTAAAATTTAACTTACTATTGGTGCCAACTACGTTAAGGTATTGTACATAGTTGTTGAAAAGCTATTATCTCTAAAATGATCAATTTCGAAGACTAATGACATGTATACCTTTTTTCTCAAAAATAATGTAGGTTTTGTACAAGGCGTGAGGGTCAAAAAAATTACGCTGACATTTAGGTCATAAGTATGACAGATATGGTGCTCTCTACAGAATAGGTACGTCCCTGAATAAACAACAGATTATGATTTCTCATATCCAAAAACAGTTATTCCCAAATTTTTAAGTTGATACGGTCAAACACAGTACAATTATTACAAAAAATCACTTTTTAAATTCCAACTTTGACACTGTATCTTTTTTTATTATCGACATTTTATTAAGGCATATTGCCTTAAATCATAAACGATATTTTGCAAATACGGAATTCTAGGAAACAACTATTCTGTGGGTTAATGCCCCGACCAGCACTGAATTACACCTGGAAAACCTATAGCAAACAGCTAGTTTGTAAAATATCGTTTCTCGAAGAACGCGATAAAGGTCAACAACTTTTAATGTTCGTTGTTTAAAGTGTATAAATGTCATGAAGAATAAATAAAAGGATTAAACTGGATAATTCTTTAATACACAACATAAGGTGTTGATAATAATAATTAAACTGAAAAAATTAGGTAAACATAATAATAATAATTAAACTGAAAAAATTAGGTAAACATAATAATAATAATAATAATTTATTTTCCTTAGAGACATAATATGTATAGGAATAGTCACATAAAACTTACAAGCTAAGAAAGAGTAGGTAAAAATTCCAATATGGAATAACAACATTTTTACAATAAAAACTGCTTTAAAGCTTTCTTAAATAAATATTCACTTTCCAACAATTTCAATTGGTTAGGTAAGTTATTAAATAGCCTAGGACCTAAACAGTTCGGAGAGTTAGACGTTATTCTTATTCTAGCAAATGGAATATGTAAATTCATATTTTGTCTTGTATTGTACCCGTGAAGTGCATTATTTATTATTAAAACAAATTTACTTTTATTTTGAAAAATATATAAACAGATCTCAAATACAAATAAACATGGTAAAGGTAGTAGGTTTAAATTTTTAAAAATATCCTTACATGAGTAATGACTAGAAACTCCTACCATATATCTTAACAATTGTGCAATAAAAACTTGGATAGAAAAAGTAGAATTTCCCCAGAAACAGATACCATACCTGAGACGAGATGAGACTTGTGCGTGGTAAAGGCAGATGAGTTGCTCAATATTTAATATCAAACTTAAATTGCGGAACAAATAAGTAAAAGAGGAAATTTTATTAGTTAGTAACGTACAGTGCATTGTCCAATTCAAATTTTTGTCTATATTGAGTCCTAAGAATTTTACTCGACATCAGTACTCAAATCATTATTTCCCACGGTAAAACCCAACATATTACAATACTTTTGCGAACTATGAAATCTTACAGCATTCGTTTTATTAGTATTAAGGTACAAGTTATTCTCAGAGAACCATTTTGTCAAATCTTTTAAATAAAAACGTTGCAATCTTTTTCAAATCATTATCGTTGGTGTTCGATGTAATAAAAGATGTGTCATCAGCATACATGGTAAAATGTGTGCTCGGTGAAACAGCATCTAAATCATTAACATATATTATTAAAAAGGGTACAGGTCCCAAAACTGAAGCTTGCGGTACACCCATCTTGACAGAATACTGCATCAAACAACTATTTTTTACTGAGACATATTGGGGCCTATTTTCGAGAAAAGATTACAACCAATCAAGAGGCAAGCCTCTGATACCACAAGAAATCAACTTATACATTAGCTTGTGATGATCAACACAATCGAATGCCTTACTCAAGTCGCAGAAGATGCCGACCAGGCATTCATCAAGCTCTATGAAATGGTAAACTTTTTCTAAAAATGCATGAATAGCCGTGCCTATAGACATACCACTGCGAAACCCGTGCTGATATTTCGTTAGAATATTAAATTTATGCAAAAATGGCATCAACCGCTGCAAAAAATAATATTCAAATACTTTTGAAAATGCACCAGGTCCTGTTACAGGTCTATAATTATTCATACTGTTTGAGTCACCGTTTTTATAAATTGGTACAACCCTTCCAGTTTTCAAGGAATCTGGAAATATGCCAGCAGTTCGCAGTTTAAACTCATTACAAGCGTTTGTGATTTTTGTAAACCTTATTTTTTAAAACCCCCCATACAAAATCGGGGGATGTTAGATCTGGTGACTTTTCGGGCCACTGAATAGGTCCATTAATCCCAATTCATTTTCCAAATAGAAATTTAGGTAGCTCACGTTGTTACGTATGTATGTTCATAAAAATAAGACCCAATTCAATGCCTACCGATGATGCCGCACCATACATTTACTACAAAATGGCCTTGGTTTTGGACTGGATTTACAATGTGGAGATTTTCAAAGCACCAGTAGTGTTCGTTGTGCCTGTTTGGCAAACCATTACTGACAGACACTTTTGTCGGTCCAAAGAACGTGCCGAAATGATTCTGATCAACAGTGTCTACATTTACTACAATTTGAGCTATAAAGTCTGTTTTCAATAAGATGCTCAGGCAAATACTTTAAATTGTGAATTTTGTAGTCATGATACCCATTGGCCTTTAAAATTCGTTGAACCATTGATTTATCCAAGTTCAATTTCCGGCTAGCCTGCCATCTTCATTTCTTCGCAAGGTCGCCTTCAATCTTGTAAAGGTTCTATGATCAGAAATGAGGCGCTCTGGATACCTTTCTCGATATGACTACAGAACTTCTTGAATTTTTTTGTGACTCACCGTAAATTAGCAACATATCAACATTTTAACCACAAAAGCACAAAAGTTATACGTTTGACGTTTGTAATGACAAGTATTTTGTGACATTTATGCATTTTAAACAACGAACATTCAGTTATTTTCCAACGACTACTTGATCCTTACACCGCTAATGTGAGTTTTAGGTGGTATTTCTTTTCAGACTCTTTAGGACGATATGGCTTATAACTTTATAACTAACTATATAAGTAATACAGACAAATTTCTAAAAGTATATCAGAAAAAAGAGAGCTTTTTAGCAGGAGTAAAATTTGGGTATGTTTCTGGAAAAAAAAAATTGATGACGTTATTAGTCGTTTCTGTCAAATCCCACGTGCCCCAAATTTTATTTAAATTTTTTGTATCCTCGCAGTGGGCCCATACCTTTGAGTTTGAGATACCCTGTACATTAGTTAGCTCTATGCCATTTCAACCATAGTTCATATAGACATCAATTGATGTTCTAAATTTTATTTTTTTATTTGGTGTTCTTAAATGAATTTTTGTAAAAAGAGTGTAAAATATTTCAGGAGATAATAGTATAAACCAAAATAAGCAGAAAAGTCTTAATAGATATGGGTCCGCAAAGTAACGGTTGCGGAGATATGGACCACTATTCGTTTTTCAAACATTTTATTTTATTAGGAATAAACCGACAAAGGAAGCTCTTAACAAACAAAAAACAAAGTTACAGAAGATGTTCAAAGTGCCCTCCGTCCATTTCCAAGCAGGCACGACATCTTCGTCTCAACGATATTCGAACTCTTTCGAAAACACCCTCCTTGGTTTAGATTTCTTGACACTTTTGAATAATCCGTAGCTGCAGCTCTTCCAGGCTATTTACAGGAGTACCATACACTAATGTCTTCAAATATCCCCAAACAAAGAAATCTAGAGAGTTCAGATCAGGCGATCTTGGAGGCCATAAAACAGGTCATCTATGTGGAAAAGTTTGGTGTAAATGCTCTCTAACGGCCATGGAAAAATGAGCTGGAGCACCATCATGCTGGAACCACATTTGTTGCCTCTGATTCAAAGGAATGTCTTCCAAAAACTCATAAAGTGTGTTCTGAAGAAAGTTGAGGTAAGCAGCGCCTGTTTATCAGCTTGGTAAAACAACAGGACCTAGAAACTTGTCACCTACAATACCCATCCAAATGTTTAATGAAAAACGTGCCTGATGTCCAGATTCTATTAGAATGAGGATTTTCGTCGGCCCAAATATGCGTATTGTGAAAATTAAACACTCCATTTCGTGTGAACCCGGCCTCATTAGTATAAAGAATGCAAGAAAACGAGGGTCTTCAGCATCATGACGTAGACACCAGCGACAAAAAACCGAACGTGCTTGATGGTCATTTATTGGATTTAAGGCCTGTACTCGTTGCACATGGTATGGATAAAGCAGTTGCTCGTGAAGGATTCTCCAAGCAAGAGGACCACTAATTCCTACCTCGGCTGATATTCTCCGCACACTTGTACCTGGATTCTGCTCTACCAGTGCTACATTTTCTTCTTCTGCTCTAGGAGTGGAAACCAACCTTGGTCTTCCGGATAAATGGCACTGTTTGCTCAAGGAACCGGTATCACGCAATATTTGGTGAACTCTTCCAAACATGCGTTGTGAAGGAATCTGGCGATTTGGATAAACGTCAACATAAAGACGTAGCGCTTCGGTGGCGTTCTCATTAGCACGACCATACATGAAATGCATGTCAACCAACTATTATAAGAAAATACACAACGTTTTTGCAAAATAAAAAAGGAAAAAACATAAAACATTCCATATCTCCGCAACCGTTACTTTGCGGACCCATGTTTATTGAGACGTTTATGCTTATTTTGGTTCATACTATTACCTCCTTAAATATTTTACACTCTCTTTTAACACCCTGTATAATATTAGAGGCGACTGTTAAAAAAAATCAGTTTTAGGTTACATGAGTGGACCGTGGACAGGCAAAAATATGGGTTTTAGTAGACATAATTTAAGTACATAAATCGTTTTTTATTTATTCTTACTGTGTTGCACGTATTTATATAATGTTTATTACTTCGAGTAATATACCTTGTACCTACCATATTTGTTTATTTGTTAAAGATTCATCAATTCTATTAGAACATCCTGATCATCTGTTTGAGTTATTCCTTTTATTGCATTCATATTTACCCCAAAATTTGTGTTCTATTTAGACTCACACGTACATAAAATCAACATTTATGTTGGTAACAAAGTCTTCAAAGTTGAGAAGAACTGAACTAGTTGACTATTTAAAAGAAAGATCACAAAAGAACTATACCGTACAGCTTATAAAATGAAAAGAAATTAAGTTTTATCCCATTTAGTTTATTTTAATACAAGTATCGATATAAAAACATTGAAACTAAATTATTATCTTAAAACTATGATTAGGTTGCATTTAATCTTCTTAGACATAGACACACCAACAACTGCTTTGGTAGCAAACTCCACCCAGATACCCGTATCTGAGACACAAATTGTTACAACTGCTGGAAACACATGCCCTTGGAGTAGGTGCCTGGGCTATGTCGTTTAAGGCCAGGGTTCTTACTGCAGGAGCACCTAAAATAGTTTTGAATAAAATAGCATCAAATGGGCATCTATCGTTTGATAAGCATTTCATTAAAAAGTTGTTACATATTTAGATAACCATTCATAGGTTCGTCCTAACAATTTCCTATTCTATAAAAATCGTAAGAACGTTTCCAGAGAAAATTTTATAAGCAATAGCTGTGTTCTTTTATTCAACATTTTAGCGTGATGGATCCATCAATGTGTTAATATTGGACAGTTTAATAATCCCTAATATTTGATTGACTGTACAGAATCCAGAACACCAAAATATTGAATAAAAAAACACGACCAATGTTTTTTCTGAGAACATTTTCAAACCGTTCTTACAACACTTATACCATAAAAATGGGCACCGTTATATAGAACTTTTTAGTTCTTTAAGCTGTTAAGGCCTGCAGGAAATCTTTCTGTATCGCACATATTAGAAACAACATGGATGGGCCAATAAGAACCAATAAGATCAACCTAATCAGCCTGCATAGGAATACTCACATCATTACGAATTGTTTAGTTGGTTTGTCCATCAGGGAGCAGTACATTTTAATGCGGAAAAAGTTTTATCGTGAAATATGTAGTACATAATAGTAATTTTTTGACGCGCCCTCAGTTAACCTTATATTTTCTATGATGCTGGAAATTTAATAAACAAAAGTTTTCTAAATCGATTAATTTAACAACCAACTGTATATAAAACAGTCAGAAAGTAATTATATTCATATTATTGATATCACTTCACCTATTTATATTGTATATGTTTTTAATTAAGATTTTTTTTCTTCAGAATATGGCGATAGAAAGAAAGGCTTTATCATGTACTTCCAATGGGCAATTATGGCATGTTTGCGTGTATTGCAATAATTATAGAACAAATACGCTTCGTAAGCAACATACCTTGCCACTTAATATGCACAGTGTTGTCATATTTTATTGTGGTAATTTCAATTATTTCAATCTTATTTAATAAAGCTAATAAAATTCTTTAACTTCAACATCTAGAAGTGCAAATGAATAATGTTTGGAATGGTCTAAACTAAATATGTTACTAAATTTCTATAAGGAAATCAGTTTCTATTAGTAATCAAATAAATCGTATCTATCGTAATGAAATTTTCTTTCTGTAAGCAGATACTAATTTCTAAGTCACGACTATGTTATAGAAATTTCCCTATTATACTTTGTTTTTGTTACATATTTACTGTATAATAACAACTGTATTATTATTATTCTCTATAACTGCTTTAAAGAGTTTTTTCTCTGAATTTCCTTAAAAGCTTCCATATTTGTAATTTGTTTTCCGCAGCACAATTGTAACTCAACAGCCCCTTACACAATAGTTTTATAATTATTAAACTATAAACGAGATTACGGAATAATTTTATAAGACTGTCATAGGAGATGATATAATTCTATAAACCACTATTTTTCATCAGTTTTACAGTAATTTGATTCTATAAGCACCGTTGCTGTAAGATTGTGTTATTGTCCACAAGTGTGTATAGGGCTACATTAGCAGTTATCTTTTTGCAACAAAATTAAAAAACAATTCAGTTTCTGAAGGCAAAATAGTTTCATGTGCAACAATTTAGTATTCTAGATACAACTATAAAATATTAATAAAATATTACTCTAAATTTATAGAACTACTTTGCTAGCTGGGATGTTAATCATTATTTTAGAATATAGAAAATATATTTATAAAATTAAAAAAGAAATATAGGTATAAAATTAAAAAAAAATGTAGATGGTTACGTACAAAATGAATTATTAGTAGGTATACAGCACCAAAATATTATGTTTGAGCTCATCAGGCCTTATACTCTCAATAATTGAGAAAGTTTTGATAGTATTACTCTGAAAATTGGTAGTGTTAGGTTTTTGGTATCAGAATTATGAATTTGACGTTACTTCTAGAGGGCGCTAGTTTTACCGTATTGTTTAGGTAAATAAAAACATATTTTTTTATTAGTTGAGCCATGCTTAAAAAAGTTAAAAATCTAAAAGAACGTTCAATTCTACATAAAAATTGTTGTCTTGTTTAGGTCGCCTAACTTTATCAGTTTCTGAGTTATTTGCATTTAAAAGTTTCAATATATTTTGTGTTGAATTTTCTTTTGGGCGCTGATATTGCAATTTTTTTCTAAGTAAGCTTGTGTCGAATTTTCATTTCAATAAATATTAGCATATTTTGCGTGCGTCTGATTTATTATCCGGTGAAAATTATTAGCTAGTTAAAAAAAAATGCCACAACGTAATAGTTTTTCCAACAGTGGCATGAATAATAAATCTTGCAATAATAATGGCACTCTAACAGTTTTTCGACTATTGGAAGTACTGAGTAGAACTAATGTTGAACATTGAATAAAGTAGATTTCATTACAAATACGTCAGCAGTTCGAAATAAAATGCCAGATTCATTAAAGAATGCCATTATTATCGCCATAGATTGTAAATTTAGAAAAAAATAATTAACTAGTATAAATCCTATACCATAATACAGAATAAAAATATTAAATTTAATGTGGAATGTGATAGTTACCTTCGTTTTCCGCATTTTCATTTGTACACTGTACAACGACGATGGTCAGAATAAAGATTAGGGCAACAACGGCAGTTTTCATTGTATATTTTAGTAGTCTGCTTATTCGACGAAAGTATAAGTGATTCTACAGATCTTTTGGAAATTCTCTGGGTATATATACTAGCAATGTCTGCCAAAATATACTTCTATTGTCCCAATTCGCACAAAATAAATTTATTTAGGGATCTATGAAGGGTTGTTAAAAAATAAAAAATAACATAGTAAATTCCTCCTTATGCTTTTGTTATCATTTATCTTAGTTTCTAGGTCAATTATTATACAGGGTGGACCAGCTTTTTCGTGCCAAACTTTAAGGGTATGTTCTACTTCGAAAAATAACCGTAGTTTGCTGTACAAACAACAGTCCAAAATTGCTTCGTTACGAAAATGCAGGGTGTTGAAGTTTATTCTGAAAAACAGAAAAATGCATTTTTTGTTTAAACCACTCGAGATAATTAAATGAAATTTGACAGGTGTCAATAGAAATGGAAGACTTAAGTTTTGAAATGCAAAAGTTTCTTTTACTGTTACCAGTGGTGCAAGTAGCGGATCGTCAGCGGCTATTTTCCAACAAAAAAATGGTCCGTCCCTGGTTTTTCCAAAAATTAATGTTATTTTTAAATTTCTCGTTCAATTTGGTAGAAAAAAAGTCTCTTGACTTTTTTTTTGTACGATGCACCGTTTAATAAATAATAAATTACTTGTTTGACTAATGTTTGTATAGCAAACTGCGGTTATTTTTCGACGTAGAACATACCCTTAAAGTTTGGCACGAAAAAGCTGGTCCACTCTATATACGAAAAATTATGAGCAAACGTTTATTTTCCTTATGTTCGTCTTAATTTGCTAATTCAGGTGTCCTATTTACGAGTAGTACGGAGTACTTATTTTGGACCCTGTCTGAGATTTGATTGGAAATTAATGTTCTTTGTTATACAATTCAACTTACAATCAATCACAGTATTTTTAAATTGTTCATACTTATTACAAGTGTATGAAAACATATCGGGATTGGCTTTTAAATTACCATTTTCTTTCTCTATGAATTTTTTACATTAAGGCTGGCGCTTCAAGGACAATCAATCGTGTTTACAGATGCACAAATAAAAATCACCAGGTACTTATTAGCGCAGTACTAAAATGTAATAGTGAAAGTGAATCATTTCCTTTAACTTTTTGGGGGAAAATGCGCTAGAGAACACGAAAAACCGTGAAATGTACCTTATCACTGTATTCCAGAGACCGTGAAAAATACTTAATTTTCATCAATTCAAGTGTTGCTAGTTTTTTGAAAGAATTATGCGGTATGTGACAATGTTTATAATATCGTAAGCAATTTTTTCAATATGCAATTAGCCTGTGAAATTCAGGATATTTTCTGATAAAACATAACAGTTGAAAATGATGACTTTTTTCTTATTCTAAATGACTTGTCAGCCTGGAAATTGTGTTATATCTTGGAGGAAACTAGTATAATTGACATAGTGAAGAGATATTGTTTCTAATTTTAATTTTTTTTAAACTGTCCCAACAAACAGCTATGAAATTCGTTGAAAATTTGCGTATAAAAACGGCCCCCTTAATGTTAAAGACTGAATCGAGAGATACTTACTTCTAAAAGTACAATAAATAAAAAAAATCGTGATTCATTAAGACAGGAAATGAATACCTTATCATTTTTAATCTAGGATTTGTGTTTTGGAGTGAAATGTTTGCTAATATGATTTTAATTTGTTTATTAAAAGTATTATCTTAGTTATGAAACTGTAGGATTTGTAGTGTGAAGTACAGATTATTTCGTAATTACTTTTTATTATAGGTTACAAACAAACTTTCAGATTTTGTAATTGTTTTTGCGAAAATATTAGAAATTGTATTATTTTATTGGTGTAATTAAGGTTAGTCTGAGGGGAATTTGATAAAAATCTAGTTTTGCTTCTGATAGCGAGATAAGATAAATGGTTGTTTTTAAATGTGTTTTAAATATTGAGTCGTATTTTACATTTGCTTTTTTTAAAAAAAAACAGAAATCTTGAAAAATGGAACACGTAGAACAAAAGTCAAAAATAAAATTATTGATGTTTTGTTTATCCACTTTTACTATTTAAATTCTCCTCAAATAAAATTATATGCAGAACTATGTAAGTTTAATTATATTTTCAGGTATTAATAATATTGTGTGAAACTAACTACTCAGTGGATAAAAGCCCCAACCTGCGTTGAATTACACCCACAATATCTACCCATATATTCCTTATTATTAGCTTCTGTAACATTTTTTACTGTTTTAGAAAGGTATTTTAAGCTAATGTAAATCAAATCTCCTGCAATTCCTATCAATGAAGTCATATGTATGTTCTCTGATACCAAACATCTAGGTATGCTAATGAACAATTCCACAGATAGAGCTCTATTCAATAATTATCTAAAGAAAATAATATAATTTACTAACCTTCTAATGAAACACTATAAATATCTAACTTCACTTTTTGGCAGTGGGAACACGACAAATTCAACCATAATAGATGTGATCTGACCTATTTCTGCATTTTTAGGATTGCTTCTTATATTAGCTTAAAATACCTTTCTAAAACAGTAAAAAATGTAAGTTTAAGTTATAACAATATTTACATCTACAGTTAAATTGAAAAAAAACGTATTTTGTTTTGATATCTGCACCTAAAAATTTGTTGGTTAGACCACTTGATGTTGTTATAGAGCCATACGTTAACCATGAATTCTTCATCGAAAAATAATACTAGTCTATAGTCCAAAAAGGCTTTGTTACAGCGTGTTAAAATTGCCATTTGAAAGAGTGTGTCATTCATAATAATGTGTTTTACATAATAATGTAAGAAAATAATGTTTAAAGATTTTAAAATTTAATTTTCACAATACTGTGCCGAATCGTTGGATAGGGAGAAGGGAACCGATTGATTGAGTGTCAAAAAATGTTCTAATCTAAATGTTCATTACTTCGAGTAAATATCTTGTGCCTATCATATTTTTCTATTTCTCAAAGATTCGTCAATTATATTAATAGATCCTGATCATCGGTTTTAGTTACTCCTTTTACTACATTCATATTTACAAAAAATGTGTGTTTTATTTAGACTTACAGGTATATAAAATCAAAATTTATGTTGGTAACAAAGCCTTCAAAGTTGAGAAGACTGTAGATGATTGATTTAAAAAAAAGAATCACAACAAAACTATACTCGTGCTTATTTAGATGAGCTGTTCTCAAATCGTTGGATAGGGAGAAAAGGGCCGATTAAGTGGTCAGCCATATCGCCTGATTTTACACCTCTAGATTATTTCTTGCGGAGATACTTAAAAAGCAAAGTATACGTTACTATACCGGTTAATTTAGAAGATTTAATAGCAAGAATTCGTCACGAAATACATCGTATACCTCATGAAGTTAGTGATAATGTCCAAAAAGAATTTATTAATCGTCTTGGCTACTGTCAGGCAGCCAACGGTGCACAATTTGAATATTTAATTTTGTCGATTTTTTACATAATCAATTTTTGTTATGTAACACCATAATTTTTCATCATGTAATGTATACACGCTCTTTCAAATGGCATGGTCAAAATTGGGGGTTGCTATTTAAGAAAATGGTCGATGACGTCATATCTCGAACAACAATGACGTTACAAATGTGGGTTGTATGTCAAAAAGTGCCTTTTTAAAAAATAAAATCAACGTGTCAGGGGATTTTTTCGAAAACTTCTCAATTTCAAAAATAATGAATTTATTCGTTACTTTTCGAAAGCACTGTATGTTAAAAATTATTTGTATTTATAGAAAATTTATTTAAAAAATACGGCGCCCTTAAGACAATTTCTTTTTAACTCTATTGTGAGTCATTTTGAAACATTTTTTGATTTCTACATGTATTTACAAATAAAAGATAATAGATAGGTAGCAATCTATAAAAAGCGAACAAATAGAAAACACACGCTTCTCAAAAGACAGATATGTCTGATTACTTTCTTGATAATATACTTAATCAAGTTTATTGCATTAGCAAATAGGAAATGACTTACTTTTTAGACATGTTATTTGCCAGTGAAAAGATTTTATAGATAATAGCCTGACTACAACGTTTGTAAACAAATAATGAGATAAGCTTTACTCACCTTTCGAAATTTATCCAATTTATAGAAATAAAAACTTAATTAAAATGGCAGTACTGCGAGACCATCAGAAGTTAATTTTCAGTTAAAAGTTGTAAAAACATTTTTTTAAATAATGGTATGTACCTATACAGGTTCAACTTTGACTTTGTGGGGGATCAAAATTATCATCTACCCATATTTTTGGAAAAACTGGAGAGGAAGGGATATTTTATTCCCTAACTTTGTTCTGACAAATTTTATAATGTAAAATTTTGTTCAGAATATTGCATTACTGATGATAATTTTTTGTAAAACTCATTCTTTCAAGATGAATTCGATATTTAAGCATGCATGGGTGAAGCGGAAGGTAGACAAATCTAATTTTATGAACATAGGTTTTTCTCATAAAGATCTTTCGATTTGTCATGCAAAAAAAATACCCCATTACTTATTATACAAAAAATGAAATATGAAGCGGTCAAATCTAAACAATTTGGTCTCATAGTGATTGAGAACATCTCTGAACGCTGTTATCAGTAAAATGATTGGGTGATATGTGCCACATAACTAACTAAATTTAAATGGTTAGTACTGTCAAAAAATGTTCTATTCTAAATGTTCTATGTTCATTACTTCGAGTAAATATCTTGTGCCTATCATATTTTTCTATTTCTCAAAGATTCGTCAATTCTATTAATAGATTCGGATCATCTGTTTTAGTTACTCCTTTTACTACATTTATATTTACTCAAAAATGTGTGTTTTATTTAGACTTACAGGTATATAAAATCAAAATTTATGTTGGTAACAAAGCCTTCAAAGTTGAGAAGACTGTAGATGATTGATTTAAAAAAAAGAATCACAACAAAACTATTATGGTGCTTATTTAGATGAGCTGTTTCCGAATTGTTGGATAGGGAGAAGGGGGCCGATTTAGTGGCTAGCCAGATCGCCTGATTTGACACCGCTAGATTATTTCTTGTGGGGATACTTAAAAAGCAAAGTATACGTTACTAGACCGGTTAATTTAGAAGATTTAAAAGAAAGAATTCGTCACTAGATACATCGTATACCTTCTGAAGTTATTGATAATGTCCAAAAAGAATTTATTAATCGTCTTGGCATCGTCAGACAGCCAACGATGCACAATTTGAACATTTAATTTAGTCGATTTTTTACATAATCATTATCATTTTCAGTATTGTGAAAATAAAATTTTAAAATTTTCAAACATTATTTTCTTGAAATTTTTGTCATGTAACACCATATTTTCTCATGATGTATGTATGTTCCATCGGCATGGTCAACATTGGGGGTTGATATTTAAAAAAATTGTCAAAAAGTGCCTTTTTTAAAAACAAAATCGACGTGCCAGGGGATTTTTTCGAAAACTTCTCAATTTCAAAAATAATGAATTCATTACTTTTCGAAAGCACTGCATACTAAGCAATATTTGCCAAAATATACTCATTGTCTCAATTCGCACAAAATAAATTTGTTTAAGGATTTATAATAAAAGGTTGTTAAGTAATAAATAATAACATAGTAAATCCTTATGCTTTTGTTATAATTTGCCTTAGTTTCTAGGTTAATTATTATATATACGGAAAATTATGTGCAAACGTTTATTTTTCTTGTGTCTTAATTTGCTAATCCAGGTGTCCTATTTACTACGGAGTATTTATTTTGACCCCTGTCTGAGATTTAATTGGAAAAAGTGGTCCTTGTTATCAAATTAGACCTGCAATCACACTATTTTTAAATTTCTCATATTTATTATAAGTTTATGAAAATATAGAGATTTTTAAATTACCCTTTTCTTTCTCTATGAACTTTTTAAATTCATGTTAAAGGCAGAATTTATAAATACTTACTTCTAAAAATACAATAAATGAAAAAAATTCGTGATTCACTCAGACAGGAAATGAATACTTTATCATTTTTAATCTAGGATTTGTGTTTTTGAGTGAAATGTTTGCAAATATGATTTTAATTTGTTTATTAAAGGTATTATCTTAGTTATGAAACTTTGTTTTAGGATTTGTAATGTGAAATACAGATTATTTCGATATTGTTTTTTATTATGGGTTACAAAGAAACTTTCAGATTTTGAAATTGTTTTTGCGGAATATTAGAAATTGTATTGTAGGGTATTATTGGTGTAATTAAGGGGAATTTGATAGAAATCTAGTTTTGCTCCTGATAATAAGATAAGATAAATGGATTGTCGATGATCGCTTGATTCTTCCATTCATACAGGGTGTCCGGAATTCAGGGGATAATTCTAGGCCCAAAATAAATGCCACCTCTTTCTATAACATTTTCTTCCAAAACGATATTTACAAATAACTTCTTAAGAAATCCAAATATTTACATAAAATTTGTAAATCGGGGGTTTTTGAGGACGAGAAATTCAAATATGTTTCTAATTTTGACGTCACTAGTAGAGGGCGCCACTTATGGCACATCATGTTTCTTTTAAATGACAAAACTTTTTTGCTGCTTAGTGTATCCATCTGACTATTGAAACAATCGATTCTCCTATCTGTTATATCTGAAAAAGATATACCTTATTGAAGTCGTTAGGAGTAACAGTTTTCGAAATAATCTTATTTGAAATATTCAGTACACCGATTGAAAACTGTTATCGTTTCAATTAAAGTACCTTTTCTACTGAAAATACAGAAAATATTACTTGAAGAAGTTGTTCAGAATGGTAAATTATGGAGATGTGCAAAATTAAAAAAAAAATCGGCCTGCTTTGATAAAATCTTTGTGCTTTGTTGAAAAATGGTTTCATCAAACCTCGCCGATCTTCTTAAAATTTTGCACGTCCCCATAATATACGATTCTGAACAACTTTTTCAAATAATATTTTGCTATATTTTCAGCAGAAAAGACACTTTACCTGAAACCAAAACAGTTTTTACTCGGTGCACTGCGCATTTCAAATAAGATTACTTCAAAAATGGTTACGCCTACTGACTTCAGCAAGGTGTACCTTTTTCAAATAAAACAGGTAGGATAATCGATTGTTTCGATAGTTAGATGGATATATTAAGATGCAAAAAATTTCTGCCATTTAAAAGAAACATGGTGTGCCACAAGTTGCGTCCTCTACTAGTGACGTCAAAATTAGAAGCATATTTGAATTTCTCGTCCGCAAAAACCCTCGATTTACACATTTTATGTATATTCGTATTTCTTAAGAAGTTATTTACAAATATCGAAAATAAAATTTTAACTTTTCGGTCTAGAGTACCTTAATGAAGTATAAGGAATACGATGGATTGGACGAGGAGGACTGTCCGCACTTAAATCCCTTGAACCTGTTTTTGTGGGGATATTTTCAAAGTGAAGTATTATATCATAGCTGCCGCCAATAACTTATTATTAATTAAAACAACAAACTAATCTTATTAAATTAAATTTAATATCTTTCTTTTCTTATGATATTTTTAAATTTTTTGTCCATTCATCTTTTAATATACTTTATTGCCGTGTCGACATGCTTCGCCTTGCACAAGGGTTAGGTTCTACAGTAAACCAGTTTCCAGTGCTGTGGGGAAGTGTATTTTTAAATCATGTTAGAACTACCTTTTTTGATTTCTTTTTCAAAATTGTATTTGTAAGAATTATTAAAAAAAAAATATTGAATAAATTTTGAATCATCCTGTATAGGAATTTTTATGCACATTCAATTATTGTAAGTACAAAATAATCATTGTGAAAATTAAATTTAAAGTCTTCAAACATTATTTTCTTGAAATTTTTGTCACGTAACACCATATTCTCTCATGATGTATGTAAGTAGAATGGCACGCTCCTTCAAATGGCATAGTCAAAATTGGGGGTTGATATTTAAAAAAATTGTCGTCATATCTTGAACAACGATGAATAAATTTGGAATCATCCTGTATAGGAATTTTTATGCACATTCAATTTCAAGTATAAAATAATCATTAAAAATACAGACGTAATAGATAATGTTGTAGAAATTTGTTTCTTACATTCTACAGAAAATTAAAATTTTTACAATTGGCAACAAACCAATAATATGGCTGGAACGAGCAGCCATTTTTTTTTCTATCTGGTAAACGCATGTTGGACCAACAAATAATTATTCAAAAATGATTCGTTGTTCGACTAATTGAATTTCCAAAATACTTTTTAACATCATAATTTTAGCTACATATTAAAATGTATGTATATACAGGGTGAACCTTAAATAAGTACAAATATTTTAATCAGCAGTAAAGTTCACTGTACAAAACTGTTTTACAAAAAAATCAGGAATTAAAAAAGTCAAATTTTAAATAAATTTCATGATTTTTCAATACAAAACTTGTTGAGGACTGCTGTCCTAGGAGTCTTGGTGGATGTGAATTCCACAGCGTTGCCAGTTATATTCGAATTTTTAGACATGTCATAGAATGATTGAAATATGTTTATTTATGAAAATATTAATGGCTATCTCCTCCCCTTTGGCATTTCTATACCTTATCAATAAATAGAAAATATTAACCAGATTATCTACTCACAATCATAGTTATCCAGAATTTGTTCTTTATCCATTTTTACTACACTCCAACTGATTTATTACAAATTAAATTTAATATGTTGTGTAAAAATCATAGTTTTTTGTTATTCGTCATAAAATAACTTTAGGAAATTCTGTCTTGTGTCTCTTTCTAACAGTGTACAATGACATTTAACTTGTGAAATGTGGATTACTGATTAAATAGTTAATTTTTAACAAACATGACATAGTAATATCACGTAATATCTTCCTAAACACTATGGTAGTATTGGACTTGCAGAAATTCATTTTTAATCGTTTATAGTAAGGTCAGTTAAGCAGTTAAAATTTATGTTAACATTGCTGTGTATCATACTACATACCCAATTTTACTGTACTTATGCTTAAAACAAGTATGTTTAAAATAGAATTAACCATATTACGCTACTATTACGTTAAAGGAAACGTAATATTTATATTACAGGAGATGTGGCAACCTCGCAACAAATCATATGCTTCATGACAGCGGTCCTCAAAAGGTGGGTATTTAAAAAAAATTAATATCTCCGTAAATATTAGAAATTTAAAAAATGGCTTTCACTAGACTGATCTACACCAGCAGTTAAAATATTTGTACTTATTTAAGGTTCACCCTGTATACACTTTTAACTAAAGAATTTCATCGTAATTTAAAATAAAATATAGCAGCAACAAAATTATTGTAATTTTAAAATTTGAGGATTTATAATATCATGAAAAAATCATAGCAACTGTTTAGTTTACTATATATTTTTCTTTGTTTTGCACTGTTAACAAAAGTTTACTAACAGTTTCACAAAATATTAGGAAGGTGTTATAGGTGATATAAAAAGTAATTCATTATTCTGAAATATTTATGCAAAGGCAATTTGTAGAAACTTATAAACTAAAAACATTCATTACTAACAACTTTAAAATCTACTTCTACAATATCGTTAAATATAAACACAGTAACATAATCCAGTGTAGCAAATTCCACCGAGGTATCCATAGAGCAAACAGAGGCTGTTGCAGTTGCTAGAAATACAGACTCTTGGGGTAGGGCCAGAAGAGATGTCTTTCAGGGGTATTCTTTTGATATCAGCAACACCTGCATAATTGTACGGAAAAGTTTCATATACACTATATTATAATAATAGTAAATATTTATGCAAAAAAGTAAATAGAACGTAATACAAATTCAAATATCTTTTTGAAAGAGTCTTACCTTGAACGTCCTGGTCTGCAACGGCAAATACAAGAAGAATTGCGAAAATCAAAACTGCTAGGACCTTCATTTTGGATAAATAGTAATCTTCTGAATTTTTTCTTCGAGAGCAATTGTTTGAATCTAGATTTAATAAGTTGCCTGCTATATATATATCTACTAAAATATAATTTGATAACACGTTAAACCTTAGATAAACAAAGGAGTTGCTACAAAATATTTAACTATCCTATCATTGCAGTAGTACTAATCTGTCTGTAACCTGGAAAGATATTTGTCGTAAACAGGAAAAGAATGATTTCTATGAATGAAAGGTGTTATTGAATCAACATCACAAAATTTAAATTACATATTAGTTTGGATTTTACATTTTGCAGGTACTATTTTTATTTAAAAAAGTGCAATAATGTTCTCATTTTTGAAACATAGAACAAACATGTTTCTAAAAACACATCCCTTTTGCATATCTATATTAAAAAATTCGCCACCAAGAAGACGTCTGACAAATTGAAAATTAAGGTAGTTATCTTGAATAAACGTATGTATCATCAAATAACTGACAACATGGTGCAAATAAGCTGCTGGCCACTCGAACTTACACAGAGATTTTTAGGCAAAATTTAAAGTTCAGTATTTTCAACAGGAATGCAAATTTTTGAACGCGGCTTGCAAATTTTAAGAGCTAGTTTTTTCGGATTAAGCTGCATGACGTATATCTATCCTATAACCATAGGTTTGTTATATACGGGGTGATCAATGAAGTCATGCAAAAAATCAAAAAGTTTGTATGAGTGAAATTTCGGCAAAAAATTTTTATGGTCATTTCAATATGATTCGTTACTAAGGTAACATCAATATCTCTAGATTCTTTTGTCAATTTTTGGATTAAAGCCTTTAGGCCTTGTACACACTACTCAACATAAAATTTGGGGAGCAAAATTTTTAAAATGCTATAACTTGACATTGGACTGACGGTTCTTGATGATTTTTACAGATTTGGAATCCTTATTTCACGTAGATTTTCTATGGTCTAAGCATTTTATTTGAGGGTTGAAATTATACCGGGTCGATAAAAACATATTGTACGACGCGCTCTAAGGTTTGGCAAGTCGAATACTTGTGCGGAAGGGGGGGCAGCACATTATTATTAAGCAGGCCGCATTTGCGCCCAGGAACGACTTAGCTATGTTGGTAGGTCCTAACCACCATTCAGTGCAGAAATTAGGGAAACCTGGAAAACCTCATTAATTAGAGGGGCAAACGTCAACCGGTATCAATCTCTCACATTGACCCAAGCCAACATTCTTCCACTCTACCATACCCGCAGAGAGGGTACCAATCCTCTCCACGAATATAGCTTATATACGGTCTACCGGCTGCGGGGGTCGAACCCACAGCGATTTAGTTACCTCGATTCAAGTACTGACGCGCGACCACTGCCCGGTCCATCTGATCCAAATAAACAAAACCCGTCATAATACGTATTAAGTATGTACGATGCACAACTATTTTGATTTATAGTTTGAGGTTAACTGCTATTGGTATTGAATTGCAGCGTTGTTACAATAGGTTATAGAGTTTGAAGGATTTTTAGGAAAACTACTGTTTACTTTATTAACACTGAAATTTACGTTAAATGGGCGTTACACTTTAGTTTGAAGTTTGATAACACAGGTTTGCATTTTACTGTAGTTTATTTTTCAAATATACAGGGTGAATCTTAAATAAGTACAAATATTTTAACTGCTGGTGTAGTTCGTCATTTAAATCAGTCTAGTGAAAGCCATTTTTAAAAATTTCTAATATTTACGGAGATATTAATTTTTTTAAAAAATACCCACATTTTGAGGACCGCTGGCTGATTTTTCATCCAACAACGTAATGAAACATATGATTTGTTGCGAGGTTGCCATATCTCCTCCAATATAAATATTACGTTTCCTTTAACGTAATAGTTCTATTTTAAAAATACTTGTTTTAAGCATAAGTACAGTAAAATTGGGTATGTAGTATGATACGCAGCAATATTAACATAAATTTTAACATCTGAACTAACCTTACTATACTTCAACGATTAAAAATGAATTTCCGCAAGTTCAATACTACCATAAAATATTTAGGAAGATATTACGTGATATTACTATGTCCAATGTTCAAAAATTATACATAAACGTGCACACAAGCTTACCTGTTTGTTAAAAAATTAACTATTTAATCAGTAATCCACATTTCACAAGTTAAATGTCATTGTACACTGTTAGAAAGGGACACAAAACACAATTTCCTTAAGTTATTTTATGAAGAATAACGAAAAACTATGCACGCGTTTTTTATTTAAAATGGAAAAAATGTCAACTTTTAGCAAATTTTATTGCTATTTTCATGCATTATGTGGGGTTAACAAGTTTGACTTGGGCTTCCGATAATCTGTCATGACAGTCAATGACAGTTTGATAATAAAAAATAATATAAAATGTTACATTTGACAAAATTCGCTAAAACTTGAGATTTTTTCTTCCTTGAAGCAAAGACATTTGTGTAATACTAGCAACACTGTGAACCACACGTTCAGTCTGTAGCACTATGACTCATAAAAGTATGAAGGGTCTGTATAGACCAGCGGTCCTCAACAAGTTTTCTGCTGAAAAATTACGAAATTTATTTAAAATTTCACTTTTTTATTTCTGATTTTTTTGCAAAAAAACTATTAATTATGTGTTCTACACACAAAACTATACTGCTGGTTAAAATATTTGTACTTATTTAAGATTCACCCTGTATTTGCAGAAAAACTATTTTTTTTTACTAATATTTTTTTCACAAGAGTTTCTTCTTTAAGATATACAAATCTTTTTCAGTATTGCCCGTAAACACAGCTTTATCGATATAACAATAATATTCTACCAGGTCATTATTACAAATATTCACTATTTTGCATTTGAAAATCGTTTATTGATTTGTTTCCTACACACATCTTCTACCGTATGTGGCTTGGAAAACATAGTTTTCATACACTTTAAACTTCAACTCTTGATAGCGTGGAATGTCCGGAGCATTTCTATTTGATGAATAAAGACACTACCAAAATCACTCCAAATTGAATATGAAAATTAAATTCCCTATAAAAATAGTTGAAGAAAAAGCTTTATTTAATAAATTTGAAATATATTAGTTAGCTATTGTAATTGTACCATTTCTTTTAATTTTATAAATAATGTATTTGCTATTCAAATTTGTTCTTGGAAGAAAAAGATAATTTCTATTTGTTCTTTTTAGTTTGAAATTTTGTAATATTAATCACATTTTATGAAGAGTAAGATTATATGATTATCGGATTATGATAAGTTAAAACTGTATTTAGAAAAAGAAAATTGGGAAAGTGTTTATGAAGCAGAAAATGTAGAAATATCTACAGATAATCTTATCGATATATTAACAGAATATATAAATAAATGTACTGAAGTAAAGAAAATAAAAAGAAGGGAAATAAAAAGAAGTAAGTGGATATCAAATGGTTTAGTAAAGTCGGTAAATATTAAAAATGATATGTATATTAAAGCCAAGCAAAATCCTGAAAATGTAACCTTAATGAGAAAATATACGCAATATAAAAAATTAAGTAATTTAATAAAGAAAGCGAAAGAAGATTATTTTAAATCCATAATTGATAAAAATGAGAACAATTCTAAAAGTTTATGGCAATGTGTAAATGAAGTAAATAATAAAAGTAATGATTCAAAATCTGTACAGTCTATAAAAATTGAGGATACTATTTTAAATGATAGGAAACAAATTGCAGATACTTTTAATAATTATTTTTCGGAAGTAGGTAAGAAATTAGCAGAAAATATTAAGGGCCAAGAAAAAATTGAAATACATTCAAAACAACGTTTAAAAAATTCAATTTTTCTTAGAATGATCAATGAAGAAGAGGTTAGAAAAATTATATTAGAATTAAAGTCACATAAATCTCCAGGAAATGATAATTTGAAGTCAGAAACATAAAAAATTCTTGTTGATTATCTTGCAAAACCTTTAACGTATATGTTCAATAATTGTTTTATTAAAGGAATTTTTCCTCGCAGATTTAAAATCGCAATAATAAAACCTATATACAAAAGTGGAAATAAATTAGACCTAAAAAATTATCGTCCTATTTCTCTTATATCAAATATTGCAAAAATATTTGAAAAGCTTATTAAAACACGTGTAAATGAATACCTAAACAAGTTTAGTATTATAAAAGACAACCAGTATGGTTTTAGAGAGAGTAGGTCAACACAAGATGCTATTACTAATTTAACATCAAAAATATATGATTCTGTAGATAAAAGTATTCCTGCGCTTTGTATCTTTGTTGACCTAGCCAAAGCTTTTGACACAGTATGTCATAATAAGTTACTTGATACATTAGAATGCATAGGATTTTAGGGGGCAGGTTTATGATCTTTTTAAAAGCTACTTAACCGATCGAATTCAGTTTGTCAAAATAGATGATATAATTAGTGAGCAAAGAACAGTAGAGTTTAGTGTCCCACAAGGGACGGTTCTTGGGCCTATTTTATTTACTATATATATGAATGATCTTTATGACTTACCAACATCTGGAGATATTGTTAGTTTTGCGGATGACACTGCCATTTTCTACAACGACTCTTCATAGTATTCTCTAAAACAAAAAGTTGAAAAAGACTTTAAAATAATTATGAACTTTTTCCAAAGTAAACTACTTACCATTAATGTTATGAAAACACACTTTATACCATTTACTAGCTATAAACGAAATTTACCTGAATATAATGTACTTTCCATTGAATTAGATGATAATATTTTAGAAATAACATCTGTAGATTATATTAAATATTTAGGGGTTTATATTGATTGCCATCTGAGATGGAATATTCATATTAATTATGCTACAAAAAAGTTGAGGTGTCTCTTACAGGTATTTAAGTACATGAAGAAAATATGCAATATGAAACAATTATATATTTTGTATTATGGATTAATACAATGTCATATAACATACGGTTTATTATCTTGGGGAGGTGCTACAAATAATTATATAAGGCCATTAGAAATTATACATAAACATATAATTAAAATTATTTGTGGCCTACCCCAATTAATTCCAACAGATGAGTTATATAATAATACAAAAATGTTTGATATTCGACAATTATTTTGTCAAGCTATTTTAATAGCTATGTATAAAGAAAAGACTGGTTTTATAAAAATTGATCATAAATATGATACTCGACATAAGGAACACCATGTACAAGTGAATACACCTATCAAAACTATTGGTCAAAGGAGTTATGAATATCTCATTACTAGAATATACAATAAAATACCACTTATTTTGAAATATATAAATTCATATTCGCTATTTAAAAGAAAAATTAAACTATGGATTCAAAAACAGACTAGAGAGTTCATACATAAGTTAGTAGATATTAAAAATGAATAACAGTTGAACATGATTTGTTAATTTATTATAATTATTATTATTAATTATGTTAATTAATACATGTATAGACGTATATATGCAGTATATAGTTATACTGTAAAACAGTAAGCCACATACAAGAATTTTCTTTGTGGTAACCTCAATTTTGTTTATCGTTTTAAGGATTAATATTATATTAATGCAAATATTGTAAATTACTATTTGGTAAATAAAATTATTATTATTATTATTATTATTATTATATATTTTTATATTACAGACAATTTTTAGATTATAATCAGGTGCCATTGTTGCAATAGTAAATAGAATTAAGTAGTTTACAGAAAATCTTTTGTTTATCCACAATTCCCTATATATATAATGAACTAAATATCAAATACAGAATCAAACAAGTGTTCGCAGTGAAGAGTTACAGACATAAATATTCAAAATGAAAACTATTGCAGTATCGTTGTTCGCCATCCTCTTCGCATTTGCCGTGGCAGAACAAGACATACAAGGTAAGATTTTTTAAAAAGATGTATCTAATTGTACAAAATAGTATACTAGCTAATATTGTATCAACTAACAAATTCTTATTATGCGTATGCTGTCTACATTTTTCGCTCTCTATCCACTTTTTTTATGTATTTTTAACTTTTTTTACACTTTGCAGGTGTTGCTGACACCAAAAGAATACTCTTGAAAGACATCTCGTCTGTTCCTACCCCAAGAGCCTGCATTTCTAGCAGTTGCAATAACCTTTGCCTGGTCTATGGGTATCTTGGGGGAATTTGTTACCTTGGAGATTGTTATTGTATTTATGTTTAATAGCATTAGATAGTAGATCCCACACCTGTTTTATTACTTTTCTTTGTTAATTTTCGTTAAATGTGATACATAAAATTTTTAATTGAATTTAGTAGAAGTAGACTTGTGTCAGTTGCATCATTTATCTCTGTTTACAACCTTTACACTTACAATTTTTAAATATTATATATAGTTACAAAAAACAACAGACTGGTATACAGAATATCCCGAAATTAAGGGTAATATTTCTCCAAAAATTACCATTTCTTCATATAAACAAGGGTCCAAGAATTCTTTCTAAGGAAGTTATAGGTTACTTAAAGGGGATTGGCTGCTTTTTTAAAAAATAACTTGGTAACCAATTGAGATTTTAAGAAATTTGGTAACTGGCTTAACTTTTACATACTCGGTTCGACACTGTAAATGTAACCAAAATTTACAAATGCTTCCCAGCTAACAATTTCCTGTTCTATAAAAATCGTAAGAACGTTTCCAGAGCAAATTTTATAGAGCAATGTTTGTTCTAAGAACATTTTCAAAAAGTTCTTACAACACTTATACCATAAAAATGGGCACCGTTCTATAGAACCTTTTAGTTCTTTAAGCGGTTCTGTAAGGTTTGTAGGAAATACTTATAGAATTGTTGAATAAACGTATTCACAGGTCTAAGAATTTTTATAAGACAGTTACAAAGCAATCTCATAAAAATTCTATAGCACTTCGTTATACAATGTTTTTGTTGCATGGTGTTCTATTTAGAGAACTTTAAAATCGTTTAATTATATCTTCTAAAAACAAAATGTTTCTGTATCGCACATGTTAGAAATAATATGGATGGGCCAATAAGAACCAATAAGATGGACCTAATCAGCCTGCATAGGAGTATTCATATTACGAATTGCTTAGTTGGTTTGTCCATCAGGGAGCAGTACATTTTAATGCGGAAAAAGTTTTATCGTGAAATATGTAGTACATAATGGTAATTTTTTGACGCGCCCTCAGTTAACCTTATATTTCCTATGCTGCTGGAAATTTAATAAAAAAAAATGTATTCTATATTGATGAATTTAACAACCAACTGTATATAAAATTGTCAGAAAGTAAGTATATCCATATTATTGTGATCATTTCACCTATTTATATTGTATATATTTTTAATTAAGATTTTTTTCTTTCTTCACAACATGGCGACAGAAAGGAAGCCATTATCTTGTACTTCCAATGGATTCTCACTAATATGACATTTTTGCGTCGATTGCAATGATTATAGAGCAAATATGCTTCGTAAGCAACTACTATAACAGATCTGTGCTACTTAATATCCACAGTGTTGTCATATTTTATTGTGGTATTTCAATCTTATTTAATAAATCTAATAAAATTCTTTAACTTCAACATCAAGTGCAAATGGATAAGGTTTGGAATGGTCTAAATTAAATGTTACTAAATTTCTATATAAGAAAATCAATTTCTATTAGCAATCAAATAAATCTTATGTATCGTAATGAAATTTTCTTTCTGCAAGCAGATAATAATTTTTACAAGTCACGACACATTTCCCCATTATACTTTGATCAAAATATTTCGTACTTTTATAGGCAGGTCTCGTCAGATGGGGATATGAGAAATATACATATATAAATGATAGTTCTATAGCGTTTCTTTATGGACAAAACGCCTTGATGATTTTATAACAACTGTATAATTATTCTCTATAACTGCTTTAAAGAGCTTTTTCTCTTAAGTTCGATAGCAGCTTCCATATTTGTAATTTGTTTTCCGCAGCAAAATTGTAACTTAACAACACCTTATACAATAGTTCTATAATTAAACTATAAGCGACATTACGGTGTAATTTTATAAGAGTGTCACAGGAGATGGCATAATATAAAGCAGTATTTTGCATCGGTTTTACAGTAATTTGTTTCTATAAGCACCGTTGCTGTAAAATTGTGTTATTGGACACACTTATAGGGCTACATTAGCAGTTATGTTATAAATGCTCTATAAATTATGCTCTAAGAACGTCCTTGTAACAAATTTAAAAAACGTTTCAATTTCTGAAGGCAAAATAGTCTCATGTGCCACATTAATGCAACTATAAAATATTAACAGAATATAAAACTCCTATTACTCTAAATTTATAGAACTACTTTGCTAGCTGGGTTGTCACATAAATATGGGGGAGGGGTATAATTGATCATAACTTATTTGTGCTTTGACTTTTTCGGCTTTTGGCTGAAAATTATAAAATTTCAGAATTTTAAATTAAATAACTTTACTCTTGGTTCACATTGATAGAAAGTTCCATTTTTGCTACTACATTTATAGCTGCCTGAAAATTCAACATAAATATCTACGAGGTGTGGCAATTAAGTTCCGGGAATTTGTCAATGAAAAGACAAGCCAAAATTTTATTATCGACCTTCACAATAATTTCCCTCTAACTCTACACAACGATTCCAGCGTTTCTCCCACTTAATATATTTATTTGTTGTTTTCTTTCATAAAAAAACGTATAATATGAAATCACTGTTTTAAAATGAAAATAAAACACATACCACTATTTGAAGAAACAATAACATTATTGATTTTTCCAAATTATATTTTCTTATTTTTCGCTGTTCTAAAGTTTCTGTTTATACATTTAAGAGTATAGTAACTGCCAAGCAGTTTTACTAAATAATACGGCAGAAATTTTGCACATGGATCTACAATTTTATCGTCTTTACATATTATTTCAAAACTGTTAATAGTGTAATATGAGATTTGACCAAATGACCCTATTATATTTAAATTACTAATATACAGGGTGATTCAGTTTTTAATGAACAAACTTCGAGGGTAAGTAGAACTTTGAAAAAAAATTGCAGTTTTCATCATGAAACTGCCATAGTAGATTGCCAGAAGCTCAAACCAAATTAACACCACATAATAATGAAAGGAGCAATAATATTTGTAGTGTTTTACAGTTTCGCAAATTTTGTCAATTGAGATTTTCCCGCTATAAAAATTTTAAATTTTGAAATAATTCTTATCATTTTTATTATCTAACGCCTCGAAGTTGGCAAAAATTGTTATATAACTGTTTCTACTAAAAATAATGGATGTTACGCCTGTGAAATGTTGCTCCCCGCACCCTTCACCCGTAGTGCTTGTCTACAAGCTAGCAATTAGTCACTCACTAGATTTTTGGCCGCCAAGTATAGGTTAGTGTATTAATTCGAAAGGCAGTACTAGTTGCTGCTTGCTTGAACACAGCCTAATGGTTTTCCTTATTTTTTATTATTTCTATACTAAATGTAAACAAATGTAAATTTGATGGGGAAATAAATGCATTATTATTATTAAGTACATAATATGAGGATGCAATTTTAGTAAAAACCATCCAGTATATGCTTTCGCTGTGCCATATGACAGACTTCACTCTGTACATACATTACAGGGACCTCATAGCGACATATGCGTACCAACAAATATGTAGATTGCGCTCAGAATCTAATAAGTGACAGCAGGTCGATCGCAGCCTTCTGTGACTGCAAATGTTCTCTCTTATGGTTTTATTGGAACACTAATATGCTGTGGCAAATGGTCAGGCTGATGGCAGTGTTTGCGATGCAAATAGACGGAAGTAATCGATAAATTTGATAATTACGTTATTCACTGGATCTGTGCCGTGCTCTGTGCTCCAACAAAGAACAGTTGCGCGCCGCTGCCGGCAAACTTCAGGAGTAATTAAAAACTGGGCTTTGTTTCCAGCTGCCAAGCTGCTAATTACGAAGATGTTGGAAGGATGACGACGGAATAGCCTTGATTATATTCTTCTCAAACTTACCAAAGAAAACACTGAGATTAGTGTTTTTTTGATATGGCAAATCCATGTTTGTAAAATAGTTTCTGAAAAAAAATTTATTGAAGTTGTAATATTCTATCCCCGTCTTTAGTATTAACGGTTTTGCGATAGTGTTTACATTAGTTTATCAAGCGTATAAAATAGCTTACGTGTATAGCAACTCGGAGTTGATGGATGTCGTTTTAATTTATGCAGCAGCTTCTCGTTCTCGTCTGTAAGCAGAACGATTTCTCGGTAAACATGTGACAAACGCAGCTACTTTCACCGCAGTAGTGCAACGTGGGCGTGATGCGGGAAATTTGCAACCGAATCGTAGAAGAGATGGAGGTTCAGGGCGTCCAAGATGTATTGTAACAATTGAGGAACACATTTTAGATGGCAGCGTGTTCAAACATTAATACCAAGGGATTATCAATTGCAAATTACATTTTATGAGTGGTTGCTGAACAAAATCTGAAAATCCCAGATTTACAGCGGACGTGTTAGTTACAACTAAAGCTTTTTTTTACACGGAATGGGATGTATAATATTCATAATACTCATGTTTGGGATTTTGAACATCCGCATGCGATCCAACGGGATCATTTTCAACAATGCTTTTCCTTCAATAGACAATGGATTGGACGAGGAGGATCTGTACCATGGCCTCCACGATCTCCTGACTTAAATCCTTTGGACTTATTTTTGTGAGGATACCTAAAAAGTGAAGTTTATCGCACCGAAGTGGACATTAGTGATGATTTATGCTAACTTATCATACGTGCTGCGAATAACTTACGAGCTCAAACTGATAAGAACCATAAACAATTGAAGAGTGGAAATTAGAAAGGGCCTAAGTGTCATATTTTCCGAAATGAAGTTTTTCACGTAGAAACGTTCTATGTACCATGCTGCAAGTGGCAAGAATAAAATTTAACCTTATAGGAACCTCTTGTGTACGTCGATAGTTGCATGTGAGCAAGCATTTTCCTAAGTCCAATAGGTTATAACATCAGTAATGTCTAGACATTTGCATGTTTTCCATACTATTGAACAGAAATTTCTTGTAAGCGGCCATAGCTTCATGCCCTGCGATAGATATTTCGTTTAAGTAGAAAAACACAAGAAAGTAAATACAGCATATGTACCCTCAGACTCAAACCACATAATAGTGGAATCAGCAAGGTACGTTTCAATGTTGTTGACATGATGCCATGCGGCTTTTGGGACCTAAAACGAACAGCAGATGAATATATTAATACTACTAAGTTAAATATCAGAATCCTACACTTATTAGGATAAAAAATTAATTTTCCGATCTTGAAGAAGGAGTGCAAGTTAATGTTATAAAGAAAGGGAAAATTTTAGGTGGACTTAGACAGGCTAATATAATGATGTTGCCATCAGAAAGCAAGGTATCAGAAAATAAAAAAAATCTTCTCGAAGCATTATTCCTTATCTTACAAATCCAGAACATCAACGCTTCTATAAACAACTACTTCAGATTGAAGATAATGATTTAGTATAACAGAAGAAGGACGAAAAGGTGTTTTATGTATGTTCCTTTATTAAACATCAGTAGTTAAGGCATTTTCCGACTTTTCCTAATGTCACACTTTTAAACATGTATAATATGTTGTAGTACAATGTTTAGTTTGCCAAGTTTTGTTAATAAACCTTCATTGTCATTGTTTTAGTTCGTTATGTTCATAAACGTAAACTTATGAAAGTTATCTGAGTTTTAGTTAGTTTTTCTTGATTATTTCAAAACTTCCTTTCTGGCACTTAGGCCCTTTCTAATTTCCACTCTTCAGTTGTGCTAGTTCCTAGAAACTAGATAAGACCATACACAAAATTTTGAACAGTTCTTATAACATCAGGTATGTCAAATTATTTTTATAATTAAAACCACAAATTAATTAATAGTAACAGTAGCGGCAAAAGCAGTTAAAGTTGCTGATATAAAATAAGTGCTATAAAATTTTATTTATTTATTTCCTTGGAAAATTCTTTCCGTTAATTTTTTTTACACTTTGTCTCCGCGCTGGCCGCCGACATGCTTTGTCTTGCCAAGGTAAAATTTTACAGTGGATCAGTTTCCAGTGTCGCGAAGAAGTGTATTTTTAAATCATTTTTGAATAATTCTTTTTTACAAAATTGTATTCGTAAGAGTATATTGTTGATCCATTTCGGATGCCAAAGTGAAAATTTTATTTTTGATATTAGTAAATTTTAAATAAACCAAATATTTGCATGCTATTTGGAGATAGGGTTTTTTTGACAGCGAAAAATTCAAATTTGCTAATTTTGACATCACTAGTAGAAGGCGCCACTTATGGCACATCGTGCTTCTTTTAAAAGGCAGAACTTTTTTACGGCTTACTGTATCCATCTGACTGGTTTTGATAATACCAACATAAGGAACCGAAATCAATATATGGGAGTATCCAAGGGCACTGATAACGAGTCCGTCCTCACAGAATCTAACCCAAGAACAAGTATAGGTCAAGGAATCCCAACTAAGATTCAGAATCTGCACATTAATTCTGTTATTGGCAGCGACCAGTTACCTAGGTCACGGCAATCCCGAAAAACCATTATAGATGGAATATACTATACAGAGTTCGCCTCTTAAAACCCCCTAAACTAGAAGGACAAAATAATCCCAAAGCAGAATAACAAAGGAAACAAATATTATAGGTACTATAAGAGTGAATTAAATACTTCTATATATTTCTTGTTCACTGTAATTCAGTAGTAATTACATTAGGTGCTAAATTTGTAATTATTAAACAGTTTTTTCAAAAATAATCGAAAAAGAAACAGTTCTTTTATAATAACGATAAATTTTAAAATAATTAATTGTGTCTTAATTAAAGGGTTTTGTCATTGGTTTTACATTTATGGTTAGGGTTAGTGATAAGCCATTTATGAAAAAATTATACAATGCTGTACACACAAAATTTGCTTACGGTATCTAAATATTTAAAGATTTGTTTTGACGAAATTCTAATTACTATTCATTTTTGTTTGTTATGATGGAACAGTTTGTCCAGCCACCACTAATTAATTAATATAATACATTTAATTACATCATTGTATAGGCAACATATAATACACAACTTTACACTTTCATCTTATCAAATAGCAACAGCTTACGCCCGTAATAAACTTATTCTTAATTTCGAAATACAAATACAGGGTGATTCTTTACCTATACTCATAAATTTAACTGCGTTTTCTAGACCTTAAAAGACGAAAACTCTATACAGGGCGATGCAGAACTTATCTAAAAAAAATTGTTTTAATGTTCAGGGGACTATTATAAAAACAATTTTGTAAAAAAATCATAAACGGCAATTCGAAAATGATTAAAAATATAATTCTGCACGGCACTGGAAACTGGTCCAATGTAAAACCTGATAAGGCGGCAAAGCTGGCAATCGGCGACCGGACAAAGAATGGTAAGACATTCCTTAGGAAAGAAAAAAATAACATTTTGTAACATCTATTTTATACAGCAAATTCAACTGCTTTTTTCGCTATTGTTATTAATTATTAGAGAATTAATTTGTGGTTTTAATTAATAAAATAGTTTGACAAACCTAATGCTACAACAACAAAATTTTGAGCCAGTTTTACCCAGTTTCTGCAAACTAACACAAATGTTTCTGCTTCTTGTCAGTTTTGAACTCGTAAGTTATTGGCAGCAAGTATATTACGTTTGCGTAAATCATCAATATACATGATATAAGTACCAATTATTTGAAGTCAGGATATCATATCGGTCTTCCTCGCCCAATCCCTTGGTATTAATGCTTGGTATTAATGCTTGGACATGCTGTACATCATGGGTATGCAAGTGCTCCAGCCAGATTCGCAGCAGCAAAGTGGGGTGGTGGGGATGGGGCCTTTCCCGACACATGAAGGAAAAGGAAGTAACTTTTAGTTTGTTACTAGTTTTTCCTCAGTGGTAAAATTTAATAAATCTGGTGTTTTTAGGTTTACTACTAATTTCGTAATTTTTCCACACTGTCATTGTTTACTTTTAATACTTTTAACGAATTTACTTCTTGGTTATTTGATGATTATAATAATATATTATGCAATAAGAAAAAAATAAAAATTAGAAATACCGACTAAAAGGAAAATGATAAGTAAAGATTTATTTTCCATATAAATGCAGAGGTAAATATACTAATGAATTTAATTAAAATTTTTGCAAATTTGCTTTTAGTCACATTTGTATGAAGAAAGTGTAAATTAATTTATAATAAATGCATGCAGTATTTTATACATGATGATTATATTATATTATTTTTTATATAGAATAAATACTCGATCAGAATCAGAACATCCAGTTAAAATGATTTTTTAATCATTCCATTTTGTGGATGTAGATATTTGAATTATTTTATTTACAATTGTAGGTACAGAGAAAATGTAACAATGACTTGCCACCAGATGCGATCGAAAGATTATACTATATGAGCTACAGAATACCAGATATATACAAAGAACAGGTCTATTATATATATTATGATTTTGAATAAAATATATATGTATGTAAATTATAAATCATGTCAAATCTCATTACATTATGTTCTGCTCTTGCAAATATCCATCGGGTAGGATCGGTCATCAAACCGTAAAGTTTTATATTGCATTACGGAATTCTATTCATAGTGCAAATATTGAAAGCTTGTAGTATTTTTCCAAATTTGAATTATAAACATTTGTTTGTATGTCGTCTTTTTATAGATTCCGACTTTCTATATCCTAAAATTTGTAATCGCATTCTTGTGAAAACTTTTCCTATTCGTACAGTAGATTTAAGATTTAATAATGAATCATTGAATTATGAAGTGAACACGAGGTAAGAATTAATTCATTTTAATTTCATGTAATGCAAATTCTTTCCCGATTGGAGACAGACGATGTTGTTCAAGTACCTACCGTTGCTAATATTCGTAATAAAGTAATAATGATATATTCCAAGCGTTGATAAACAATATCCAGCTATATTTATTGTGAAACGATATTCAAAAATGACATGAAATATTCAAAACCAATGGATCATTCTGATAGATATTCATTTCTATTAGAGTAAATAAAATAATGTATCACACTTTAAATGTACATATACAATATTATTAAAACATCTCTATAATTATAAATATTAATTAATAATAAGATTTTGTTAATAATTTATTGTTACCGTTTTGTCCTTTAATACAATTTTTTTCAAGTCTCAAGTTTTTTTTATGAATTTGCAGTAATATTTAAATAAGTATACTATAATGTTACCATAGTAAATAAATGGCAATATTGTGTATGTTCTTTTTAAATATTATTGTAAAATAAAGGTGAAATAAAATAATATAAATTTGACCCTAAAGTTGACAATATTCAATATCTGTTTTACCGACGAAGCTGGTAAGTTATAAAGTTACCATTATTATCGACTAAGGGAATATTTTTAGTTCAATTTTTCAGGTGTCCCACACAATGAGGGTACCACAGTCGCTTTATTTGTCACTGCTGTTTCGATGTTGGAATAAAGAGAACGCCCTTCTTCTAGTTATATGTTTTGTGCTGTACACAGTACGGATATAATTGAGCCTTGTGTATGATAAGCCACACCGCTGCAATATGCCATGGACGCTCTGGACTTCCATCTCTTCTACGATTTGGATTTTTCCAATTTCTCGTGTGACGCCAGCGTTTGTACTACACTTGCAGTCACTGCATACCGTTGTAAAAGTAGCTGCATTTGGAACATGTTTACCGGGAAATTGTTCTGCTAATGCATTTTCACTTCACCATAAATTAAAACAATATCCATCAATTGCGAGTTGCTATAAACGTAAGCCACTTTTTATATTTGAAAAACGAATGTAAATACTTGCATCACAAAAAAGTTAATACGATAAGTAATTGGATATTTGAAGTTGCCTGGGTAGAGACTACTAGCCCGGCGATGTAAAGATTGAATCTACTAGAAATTCAATAATTTTTCTCGGAAACTATAAAGATTTTACAATTTTTTTTTACGATATTGACTCCATTTTTCATGACGCATCTATGCCCAAATTTTTTTAGATAAGTTCTGAATCACTGAATAGACACGTATTGTTTTGTTTTCGATATACATGCTGTGAAAGGTTAATTCTTGATGACGGATTTTAATTAGTAGAGATAAGTTAATGAAATTTAGAAAAAAACCTATAATTTTTTAATGTTCTTTTTTAAAATCTAAAAAGAAATCAATATATGTCCAGGGGCAGTGCTTGTTCTGATAATTTTATGGCAAAAATTAAAACTCTAAGGATTCTTACATAAGAAAGGTACTCTTGTTGAAATTCGATGTCGGCGACAGTTTTTGAGAACAATGGATTTTAATATCTGGTCGCAGGCTAAATTTCATTAAAAATATATTAAAGTTGAAACATAGTTGGCTTTTAAATTAAATAAAAGAAACAATTTTGCCATCAATACTTATAAGTATGTATGGCGTTATAGACAACAATTTTCACCTGATATTTGTATAAACTTCCGATATTAAACATATTTTCCTACATCTTTTTTTCCTTATTCGTCATTATTTGTCCTCAGCTATAATTTCCCAACTTTATGCGTATAGGTTAAGAATCACTCTGTATAGAATTGAATTATTTTACATACTGCATAATTTCACAAGTTACAGGTTACATCTTTCAGGTTATATTCACGTCTTTGTTGGTGCACCGACGAATATGGACAATGCAACTATCAACTATAGTAGTCCCAGGACTTTGCCTTGCCATTAACGACCATCTGTCTCACCATCAGTTCATATTCTACACGTTTTGATGTAATATTCATTACGTTTTTGCCACGGATTCATTGCTGCAGATATCTGTTCCATTAAGTAGCTCAAGAATGCCAAACAATGGAGGAATGAATAATGAAACGTTAGTGTACGAAGAATATGGCAAATGATTTGAATATTACTTTGTTAAAAAATTATATAATTTTCTAAAAATATTGTTTAGAAAGCTAAAAATTAAACAAATCGTGTATATGTAAGTATGTACTTATACATATGTATACTACGTGACAAAGAAAGGTAAACATGTTCATTAGATTTTAATAATTTTTGGTACATAGATTCAGGGTCACTTAATTATTGAGTCGTTTCATTTTCAGCAAGATCAGGGAATCTACTGCGGAAATTGGTTCAATAGTGTGTTGGGAACCCAAGATTCCTAATACACTCATTGTCATTGATACGCCTGGACGTGCGTGAACTTAGCCCCCCTTTTTTTGATAAACTAGAAAATAAAGGTTGTGCTGAATTGTGCCGGATTTGTGCTATATTGTGCCGTAAAATTTGATAGAAAAATAATAGCCGTTTTCCTAGAAAATGAAAAAATCGTGTTTTTCACGTAGCCCCCCCACTTCGCGAAAATCGTATTTTTTTAATGTGCTATATTGTGCTAGTTGTTCTGAATATTGTGCCATTTAAAAAAAATTAATATCTGCCTTCGTTCTCTCAAAATCTGGAAAAACCGGAATTTTCTAGCCCCCCATTTTATCACAATCCGATTTTTTTGTGCTAGTTGTGCCGCTTAAAAAAATTTGATATCTGTCTCCGTTCTCCGGAAAATTCGGTAAATCCGGATTTTTCTAGACCCCCATTTTACCACAATTCGATTTTTGTTCGATGTGCTAAATTGTGCTAGTTGTTCTGAACATTGTGCCGTTTTAAAAAAATTGATATCTGTCTCCGTTTTTCGAAAAATGGAAAAAATCGAAAATTTTGACGTGACCTTACTGTTCCACCTACTTTGCGAAAATCGTGTTTTTCTTTAATGTGCTGAATTGTGCTAGGTGTTCCGAATATTGTGCCGTTTAAAGAAATTTGATATATGGCTCCGTTCCCCGGAAAAACCGGAAATTTGGGCGTAAACTTAGCCTCCCATTTTTCTCGAAAATTAAAAAAACGGGATTGTGCTGAATTGTGTAGGTTGTTCTGAACATTGTGCCGTTTAAAGAAATTCGATATCTATCTCGGTTCTCCGGAAAATCCGGAAACACCGGAAATTTTGGCGTGAACTTAGCCCCCCATTTTCCTCGAAAATTAAAAAGCGCAATTGCGCTGAATTATGATAGTTGTTCTGAACATTGTGCCGTTTAAAGAAATTCGATATCTATCTCCGTTCTTCCGGAAAAACCACAATTTAGAGGTTACAGTGTTATAATATGATAGTACCTAAAAGAAATAAATGTACTACTGTACAGTAATAATAAATGCATAATTTGCCAAATCAGGGAGCATAGATACATTGTAATAATCTCTGGATCTGATATATAGGGAAATCATTGATCTGGACGATCTACAAACGTCAAAATTTGTAGTCAAATGTGAATCCTTTCTTTGACTTATCTATTAGCGACACTTAGGTATATAACCATTATATAACCAATGGTTGAGGCATTATCGGCTAAATTGCAGCAGTCGTGCTTTTTCTAGTCTGTTCCATTGCTCGTTTGCAGTGACTCACCGCGCGCAGCAGCACAGTACATCACAAATGACGTAATCGAACATAGCCGTCAATTGTTTTCATACAAATTACAAATTATGACAAATGTCAAATATCTGTTTACGTATCATTTTTAAATTGACACAACCTAAAATAATAAGTATTGTGTTTATATGGTGAAAGTGTAGGAGTGTGTGAAAAATGTAAAATATTTAGCTACAAAAGTTTTGTGTGATCTATTGAAATGGTGTCAGTGCCGCATAGTTTAATGTTATAAAATAGTAGACAAAAAATTACATACATATTTGCATACCAAATTATTCTATAAAGTTATTACAGTCTCAATATCAAATGTTAAGTTTTGACATTTATGTGTATGTTTCTAAATACTAACATTGGTGTCGCCACACTACAGCACCTACCAGTCGTGTATTACAAAGGCCATGCTATTTAGCAGACGATGGTTGGAGTTTTGCATGCACCATCCATAAACAAATTCATCAAAGAAGCATCAATTTCCTAGTAAAGCGTCGCTACAAAACACAACAACGCCTTCTGTCGGTACTTTCAAATGAATAATTTATATAATCTCTACAGATTTTTTTATATGACTATACTACACGTCATACAAAAGAAACTCTTAATTCTAAAATAGCAGAAAATGATACAAGAAAATAAACACAACTTATATGCATATAGAACATCAAGAAGAAGACTTATCCTCATAGATGGAAAACTTATCCTCATAGATGGAAAATTCGCAAAAATTGTCGCGCATTTCGCAGATTTTGATTTAAACTATTAATGACGGCAAAGTGTCGACGAATTTTACAAAACAGGAAAATTATCGCTATTTTCTTCATTATGTGGGATTATAAGTTTAACTTGAGCTTCTGACAATCTACTATGATAGTCAATGACAGTTTTATGATGGAAATGATTGACGATTTTTTAATTTCGCGTCCAAGGACAAGGCTTGACACTGAACTACTGAACCACTAAAAAATCACACGGTAACAGAAATTGTTGATAAAAACGCTCACTGTGTTATCCACAATTCGCAACTACCATGAACTGTCTTTCTTAGACTCAACTTTACTACAAGTCTTTTGAAATCCCCTTGGCTTCATCCATCTGTAAATTTAGATGGCTTTTTACCGCCCCATAAAACAACTTGACAAAGTCCGATGGCAATCCGGTCGACGCGAACTGACGGATGGCGCGGCAATCTAATTAACGGTAGTGCTCCGTTTCATTACGAGGTTTTATTAAAAGGGGGCGCCGAAGCGCACGACGCCACCCCTCGCCGGGGGAGGACCTAATGAATATTTGTAGTACAAGGAATGAGCGTGTGTTCCTTACGGGTGTGCGCCTTTATTAGATTTTCGACGAGAGCGCGGAATTTCATTTGCCCGGCTGATTCATGCTAGGAATTTCTGCTATGTTTATATTGGACAGGGACGTTTTAATATTGCATGTGCTGGACTGGCTCGATTTCAATGGGAATTCCGAGTTTTTCAACACTACTAGCTAGAATAGAGGCAAATTGAAAATAAACTTTCCAGCGTGATTTTAAAGTAAATTCACTTGGAAACTTATATACTTCTTCCTTTGTAAAAATTTTTGAACTTTTTGGCCATGTAATCCTTTGAACTTAAAAAACGCGATTAGTTGAGAAAATTTGCTTATATCTTGATTTTGCTCAACTGAAATCATAGTTCTCAACATTGAGCTTCTGAACTTCTGAATTTTTTAGGCAACTTACGATCAAAACCTTTATTAAATATTAATAAGAACTATCTACATTATTTATTGTAAACATTAACAATAACATGTTTGTTGAAAAAATTATTCCAGAGGAGGCAAATTGGTTCGACGTTTTGTTGATTTCTAATTTGATAATGTATTCTTTACTCTCAGACTGTTCGTTTCCTATTTTAAATTGACGTTTCAATATATCCTTCACCCACCGCGTTACTTTTCCAGAATTTGTAAGCAAAGAAGTTGATGATTTTCGAAAGCATTACATTATATTTGGTACCCTGAAAAAAGATGCAACATTTTTCGGCATAGTGCCAATTGTGTTAATACCCTTTGGCTGTTTTGTACATTTGGCATTCTTATATCCAACAAAAAAACCTTTCATGATCGCAAGTTGAAGGACGTAGTACTATGTACTTTCGAATTACTTCCTTCAGATTTTGTCTTGAGAAATATCCCGACCTGAAGTCCACGTTTTTCGTATCATCGAATAATACGTCCAAAGACTTGAAGGGTTATAGCTTTTGGACAAATTCTCGAAATAAGCTAACAGCATCTTTTCATTCACTCTCGTTCTAATTTTCTTCCTATCGCTATTCTTGATTTTTTTGGTAAAAGTCTAATGGAAGAGTTTCAGACTTACTCATTATGATAAAATAAAGAGAAATTATAAATTTCCAAAATTATTGACGTACAAATTACAAATTTGATTTTCATGACGTCAAAAACTATGCTCCTTCGATATATATATAGACAAAAGGAAATATCAGACATTCAATACCTATGAAGATTTACATGTTTATTTAAAAACCATAAAATATTATTGAAATTATTATTGTTGTTAAAATTAAAATACAGTAGAATTGAACAAAATATAGAAAGAACAAGTAAAGATCATATATTAATTTACTAAATATATCGACAGGAGTCAAGCAAAAATAATAAAAGTATTAACAATTTAAGTAAATAAATTTTATAAAATGTTCAGATATGTCAAATAAATTTCATAGCCATGTACAAATGTCAAGCATAAAGTTGGCTTCACAAGAGATATCACAATGTACACAAAAAAGTAGTTTTTTTATATATTTAAGAATATTTAAATATTTACTTATAAGTAAAATTGTAAATACATATGAAAAATTGTAGTAGGTTAAGCAGCGCAGTGAAAAACATAAAAACAGTGCATCGAAAAACTCATTAAAATCATATGTATAAACCATAATATGTATGTAAGTTTTAAAACAAGGAATCAAGATATAAAATTGATAGAAAAAAAGGAAAAAAAAAAGTTTTTGTTGATTAGATACGAAGAAAAGAAAGAACGTGCAGCGTCGGCTTTTAGAGAGGTTCCCGAAAATTAAAAAAATTAACAAGAAAAAGTTAAAGCAAAAGTTAAAAATTAATACTAACGTTATAAGAAAATTATTGATCACCATTAGAAACAGAAATCCAGGTCCAATCTAGGAATTTGGCAGTACCATACAGTGGGCAAAGTATTGACCAACATCTGCAGCCCTATGTCACAAGTTATGAGGGATTTCTAGAAGATTTCCAGTAGAAGTCCTATAAAAATCAACATTAATAAAGATATTTTATGTGCACAAAATTTAATAAAATAAAATAAACGCTAGCTAGCCATTAAACTCAACAAAAAGACAGTAACACACTCAAAAATTTAGTAAAACAATACAGTTACTTACCATATAGTTAATGATATTCACGTTTCCAAATTTGTTATTTTGTGGACCATCTGTCAGAATAAGAATCATTTTCCAATATAGTATCACCAGCAATGAACATCAGGCAGAATAAATACCACTGAATAAGAAATTTTAAGAATTTTTGTACTATAATTTTAAGTTCTAAAGATAGGCAACTTTTAATACGCAACTGCATTAAAAAAATTATCTGTTACCTATAAATTAAATGTACATAAAATTTAAAATATTCTTGAATAAGTATTAGACAACAATCTCTTATGAAATAAACATTGTCAATTGTGGAATGATATTTATTTGATAAAATAAAGTACAGTGTGTTGTAATAAGATTTCACTTGACGAGCGAACCGACTACCAGAGTCTATGTTCTACAAGCAGCCAGGGTAATTGAATAAGCTAGAAAAGATAATATACAGGTTTGCAGCCCAATAAATACATTTTTTTTAATGAGACATAAACACAAAACATAAAAAAAAACAAACACAAATTAAATATCAATATTAATTGGCGCCCAACAAATTAAATATATTACAATAATATATATATTTCATGTTATTTTTTCTTTGTTTATAGAAAATACGTCAGCTACTTGCCGCATTATTTGACACTTTTCGCTTAATATAGATAAGATTTTGTACAATATTCTTGTTGTAAATTCATATTACAACACGAGGTGTTAAAGATCGAATCTTTACAACACATATAGTAAATAACTTACCTATTCGTCTTTTACTTTACCTGAAATTATTGGGTTAAATCAAGTTAATTTTAAAATATGATGTGTTTAAATAAGTAGCCACATTATCTCTTAATTTAATATATATTTTTTTAATAAATTTTGGTGTGAATATAAAAATTCTATTGATGCATCAGATGTTCAACCTTGCATTTAACTATAGTGCTCATGCATAACACAATGACTGCAAAAGATAAAAGCGAGCGATATGCTTTCGACATATCCATTTTGCGTCAAACAATAAATCTGCAACTTTCACTGGCACGGCTTCCACCTACACCAACGCTCTCTTGCCGCTTTTCCCATTTGATAATAATTAACCGAGACGACAAACAGAGTATGAACACAGGAAGCTTGAATAAAGATTTCTTGCGTGGTTCATTAGAATAATTTAATTCTCGTCGTTAATTTTTAAGAGATTAGTCACTTTTTATTGCTCAGAAGGCGGCATGACAGCTACAACTGATGTGGGTAATTACGAACAACCTCATGTCTAAGTCAGACGAGTGAGGCAACTAAGAAATATATAACACACCTGTAGTAATAATACTAAATTTAAATTAGTTTTAACAATTCTAATTTGGAGATAATTAAATCAGGTTATGGTTGGTTCTCAGAATTCTAGATAAGCTGAAAAAGCGATAAACTTAAAAGACTGGATATGTCTCAAGTAGTATTAGTATTATAAAAACGAAAGCTTCAATTAAGTGGCTATTACTAAATCTACCACCATATAGCAAAAATAACTCCAATTTATGTTAACACTGTTGCAAATACTAAATCTTCAATATTGAAAATTACCTCATGTAATTTTTGGTGGGGCGGTTTAGTGTCTGGAACGTTATGAAAACTAAGCAGAAGCAAATTAAAGTTGCCCAAACTTTAAAGTGGATATTAAAGGTAACGGCAACCAAGCCATATCACTTACATATTACTTAGAAGGGGCAGTAGCTTTAAAGTGTTTGTAACACTTTTGGCGACGTTTTGGGAAACTTTATCAAACCATTAATTTGATTATACAATTGTGGCAGTTGTCGCTACGTTATTGCTTCATCCATAAGTGATTTCCATATTTTACATGGGATCAAAATTACTACAAAGTTGCTACTACCTTCAAAATCCACTATGAAGTAACTTTTTCCTAATAGTGACCAGCTGTCCACATGGCCTTCTATAGTTGACTTCCAAAATTGTAGACAAGCGCGACGGGCGAAGCATGCGGGGAGCAACATTTCATAGGCGTACTAAATTTGAATGCGATCAGATATAAAAAATATACAAAAATGATTGCATTACATATCCATTATTTTTAGAGTAGAAACAGTGATATAACGGTTTTTACCAATTTCGAGCCGTTAGATAATAAAAATAATAAGAATATTTCAAAATTTAAAGTTTTTATCTTGTATATCGGTGTTAATGGTAAGTAACGGTGGAAAGTTAATTTAGAAACTTTATCAAGACAAACTGAAAAGATTCTTACCAGCATTGTAAATATATCCTATAGCCTTCTTGGGCATCGATGACCCACCACCACCTGGCTCATATCGCCACAAGATGTTGACTATACATTTCATATAGGGTAATTCCAGGACAGATGGCTCACCTTTTTTAAAAAAACCACAAAACTGTAAATTTAAGCAATAATCCAAAATAAAAATTTATTTGCAAAAGTAAATATAATAGTAAATCAAAATGCCAATGTAAAATACAAAAAAAGTAATACATTTTTTCATAAAAAAAATTAAATGCAGCTCATGCATAGAGCTATCTATCCCGGATTGTACGGGTAAGATGACTCATTATTCAGGTTGTTATGACCTACATGAAAAAAATATATGTTGTCAAAAATTGGGTTGTAACTATTTTTTTCTCAGAGCTAAAACTCTTCCGCAATAATCACAGAGGTTAACAAATTTTGAACATCATTCATGAAACCATTTTTCACAATTTAAACATTTAACCCAATCGTCTTGTTTCGATGTAGAGAAGTAATGCTCTCCACATCCCGTGCATTCAGCGCTATCATTATCTTCAGGGCTGTCATCGGTTTACTGGTAAGTAAAATCGGAAATACTTTCATCCGACGATGAAACATTCATAACTGTTTTAGGTTTGGGTCTGCATGATGTTTTAGCACGTTTTTCTACTTTGGCTGCTTTAGATTTTGCCAAATCAAGTTTTCTTTTTTCGACATTTTTTCTTTTTTCAATGTTGTCAGACGAGGTCAACAGTGCTGCTACTTGTTTTCCACGTTTCCTTGTTTGTTCAACTGCACTTGACGTACTCGGAATAGGATTAATTTTGTTAAGCATCGTGCTTAGTGTGTTTTTTATCGGAGTCACTTCATTAGTTACTTGATGTGAACAACCAGCAATGAGATATTCATTCACATTTTCTAAAGCACGTTGTTTCTTGGGTTGACGTTCTTCAGGTCGATTTTCATTCAAAAAAGGATCTGGAATGGCATCGGGGTTGAACGGATGGATACCAGTTGCTCTAGAAGATGAAATTCCATTCGCCACAGTAGTTGATTTCGACCAAGCATCTGATAATAGTTGCCCTAATATCATCCTATTAATGTTTCTGGTAGGATTTGTCTTGATAAACAAGTTACAAGCTTTAGCAAAATGTGACTAGAAACTTTTGAAAAACCCTCGATCTAGATGTTGTAAAAATTGGGTAGTATGACTGGGAAGGCACAGTAATATTATTCCACATTCATCTGCATATTCTAGCATCTCTACAGAGTTGCAGTGGGTCGAGAGCCCATCCAAAATCAGGAGTATCATTCCACTAGGTTTTCTAGGTGTAAAATGGGTCTTCAACCATTTTAGGAATAAATTAGTGCTAATATATGCTAATTCAGCCAAATGAAATGTCATCGATCTAACATTTTCACGTGTTGGTGCAAGTACTTTTGCATTTTCTTTATGTGAGCGTTAAGCTTAATTTCGTTCTCTGCTCCTAGCAATGTAGGCGGTCCCAATTTTTTCTCAGATACGTCATTGTTTTTCATTCTCCTCCTTAATGTAGGAGCTGCAATCCCAAAGTTTCTGGACGCAGCATGCACACCCATTCTGCCACTTTCAACTGCTTCTACCGCATTTGAAAGCGTTTCTTGTGTCCATAATCTTCTTGATTCATCATGTTTTCTTTTATATTCAGTCGGCATAACTCTGTAAATAACCCGAAAGTGTGGGAGAAATGACTCACTTATTTTTCTGAATAACAGTTCGATCATGTGTCAAGACACGAATGTATTCCTAACCTCTAAATACTATATCAACGTATTATATTAAGGAACAGTAATTTTTATTTGATAAAATGTAATTTAATGACAAGTTAAACAATAAACAGAAAATATCTGAGGGTATAGAATTTTATTACCATGCATAACTTACCTAATTTCTTAGTTGACGCTACAGAAATGTTATGCGCGATGGGGCTTGGTAACAGCTTTCGGTACACTGCCAACAATAGCGGGAAGTTTAAAAACTTTAGAAAATGAACGAGCGAGTCATCTTACCCGCAGGGTCATCGCACCTGGAACTACCCTAGGTAATTATTTTACACTAATATTATCATTATCACTAAATTAGTACGCATTACGTCAGAATCAGAACAAACTTCACTATCACTGTATGTTCACTATTTATTAAAATAACTTTTCGACTCTTCTGCTATGATAACTTGCGTTATCCATCACAACAACTGCTCCTGGTTCTTCATATGATAAAATAGATTCTACCATTTTTCAAATACTTCACTGTTCATATCTTCATTCTACATATGATAAAATAGATTCTACCATTTTTCAAATACTTCACTGTTCATATCTTCATGGTAATCTCCCGTCCTACGTGATTCAAAAACATGCAAACCATTTTCTAAAAATCCCGAATCGTTTCCAATATGTGTTATTATTAACCTACGTCCTTTTTCAGAAGGCGCCTTTAATCCTGTAGAAAATCCATCCAAAAAGGCTTATCTTTTTCTTCGAACGTTACCATCCTGCCAAACTTTTGATACCGTATAACCTTCGTTTACCCATGTTTCATCCATGTAACATATGTTTTTGCCCGATGCACGAAATTCTCTTAGTTTTTCTAAATATTCTCTTCTCTATACTATCTACAATTTCATATTTTTCAACGAGCATATACTTTTACGATTTCGTTTTAAAAACCGAAAATTCATGTCATGCATTGTTATTCTAAGCACTTTGTCAGATAATTGAGGCATGTCCTCATCTTCAGCTATTGTAGCTTGAATTTTTTTATCGTCAGTATTTCATTTCTGAAGAAGAATCCATGAATTTTCCTGCAAATGGTGTATTTTACGTCATCATCGACTTCTGTTTTTTCCTCCTTCGTGTTTCTATTTTTTTCTTCTTTGGATTTACTTTCACACTCTTTTTTATAGCACGATATACACTAGAAACTGACACTTGTGTCAGTGTTGATATGTGTTGTTAACGAACTACACATATCAACAGCTTCACTAACATTTATGTTAGAGTTTCGCGCTCGAATTCCTTCGCATACGTTTTTTTATTATTATCAATTGTCCGTTACATAGGTTATGTCGATTAGTAACAGACCTTTTGTACTAGAACTGGCACTGATCCATTTTTAACTGTTATTTGTTAACTTCACGGTTGCAATAATTTATTTTTATAATTTAATATAACTATAGAAATAACACCCCGCGAATAGCAGCAAATGGCGTTCTAATCTCGGCAGAGCCTTGTAATAACGCTCACGGTTTACACACACCACAATATTGTTTTCCACAATGCAATAAACAGAGATAGAGAATACATCGGGTTTCAGTTTGACTGAGTCTTTATCGTGGTGCCGCAAATGTGAGTATAGTATCGTTGTTCATAGAAAACGGCACAGTAATAATGAGGTAAATAATGTGTAATCTCTTATAAAAATATTATACGCTTAATAGTAATAGTGTTTTTATATTATCTATTAGTCACTGTCTACAATTTCGACCGCTGACTATAGCCCTAGAGAAAATACATTAGTTTATTACTAGCTGAGGGAGAAAGTGGAGCGGTGAAAAAACATTGCATCTTGCAAAATTGCCAATGTGGACGATTTATAAAACAATTAAGAAAGGACACAAACATAAACACGAAATGAGAATATCAAAGAAATTTGATACGTCACATGAAAAACTGTTACGAAACGTGATACACATATAAGAAAAATAAAATACCGACTTTGGAATCTTTACAAACGGAAGTGTGCTGTGAATATATTTTTATAAGTACTACAATTTTTTGGCTGTCAAATAGAATTAAAGTTAAAAACCATTAGTAAGAGATGGAGAATAATGGAAATTCAGGAAATTTTATTGTTGCGAATGGAATATACATATTGCACTATCAAAGAGCTTGGACGGATGATTCAGATAAAAATGTAAGATAAGTCCCCAAATAGCGGAGATTATTGACCCTACATTGTGGTAGTGAGAAAGAATGGGTCTAATTGTCTTAAACATAGTGAAAAAACTACAAGTTTCAAACGTTGACTATCACCAAAATATGAATAATGATATTTTTGAGGTTAAAAATTCTTTACTTCCAAATATACAAACAATAGCGTCATTGTTCAGTCCTGGCTGCAAAAGAAAATCCGGATTCGAGTTGAAAGACACAAGTTTTTTTTTACAGAAACATAATTGAGAATTCGAGATAAATTTTACAAAATCACAGCATTTAGAAATTATTAAGTTTTTACAGAAATATGTTATAGATGCGATGAAATAAATCATTTTCATCATCATCAAGTTGCATTGTAAGTTCAAATAGAAAGGGAGATCTAAGCACGGCCATGTTCTTCTAAGTAGATAAGTCTTTACGACTTGGTTTTTTTCATTGTCGGCAACATAAAAATGTATTTTCTTTTTATAATATACAGGACGAAGTCAAGTTTAAATAGTGAAACTTCAGGAATAGATTCCTTACGAAGTTTTAAGAAAAAAATGTAAATTTATTTCGCTTTCCAGCAGAGATACACGGTGATCAAGTTCAAAGAAAAAAAATCAAATTTGCCGGTCGAAAATGGCAAGATAAACTTTCCCTAAAATTTTGGCTTACTTATTAGCTAGGGTGGATTATCTCATGAATCCGGTATCAAATTATAACCACTGGAGTAAAATTGTTGCATTTTTAAGGCATTCAAGAAAATTTATACAGAAGGTAAATGAGCTTGGATAAAACATTAAAAACATGCCTAGCTTATACGTCGGTATTCCCAAATAATGCAAATGGCATTTGACTATGAATAGAAATGGTACACATGTCTATTAAAATGTCTTATAAATTTTTCCACAAACTCTGTTCAGCAAAAGACAACCGCGGTTTTTCACTACTTTACCCAACTTATATTGCATTTTTATTTTAGTAAATTTAATTAATAATTATAAATTATACTGGCGACACAAACACACGAAATTCACCAAACTCGACGGCGAGCACGCCTGCGTAGGAAAACAGATCCGAACGATGTTCGACTTATTCAGCCGGTAACGTATTAAAGGAGAATTTGAACTGCCAACTGTTTAGCTGTGCCGATTACAGCCTATTCGATATCGGCGCTGATTACTATGGTTGGGCATTTATTATAAAATTCTCATGGTTTTATATTGATGTAACTGGGTGTTTATAAAAATGCAAATTTAATTATTGTCTGTTTCTGCTATTATTTAGCTGTTCTGCAGCGCTTGTCATTGAGTAGACATTAGAAACAAGGTTATTGACCTAAATACAGTAGATACAAACTCGGTTGATCGGATTGTTTGTCACTGAATAGGATTTAGTATGTGGATTTTTTTTGTTACTATCTGTATTTAAATACGAAATACGTTATAATACTTTAACCTAGTAGTATTGGATTTTGTTTCACTATTTATATAATGAATTGGTGAATGGTTTATTTTGATACGTTGGAGTTTGGTAATTTCAGTATTAAATATTTTTTATGTTGAAACTTATTATTATTAATATGTTAATGGCATACTTTTAAAAAATAAGTTATGGCATTAATTACATATTACAATAAGTAGGTACTATAGGAAAATATTTTAATTTGGCAACGTCGCGTCAGATCGACACCGAGCTGAATTGCCGCCAGCTGTCAGTGACAGTCTGAAAAAGGGGTTTAAATAATGGTTTGAAAATATTTTTTGTCGGTGTAGATATGCATTTAATTTTTTTTAAATCGCGTGTTCGTATTATACTCATTTTTTCCTATCATTTCTTAAAATTAATGACATTATGAGTGAATCACCCTGTATATTACTCATTTCAATACTATAGAAAACTTCAGCAAAAATTCTACGAAATAAAAGTTTTGCTTGGAAAGATAACGAGAATGTTATAAAACACTCGACAAAAAAAACAGTAGATACTTCCTCTAGACCTTTACATTTCTGTCAATTAATTCCCCTATATTAGTCTACTTGCTTCCTCCTGGTAATAACCGACTTTTCACCCGCTGTATGTAAAAAATATAGAATTAACTCAGATCTAATAACTCGCGATTAGTTGGTTAAGATTCGCAATGGAGGAAATTAAAAAAAATTATACTTATAGGCGTTCATCTCGGCTCGTACGAAACATCTGGTGTGTCGGGCAATCATAGGCCGGATGGCACTCTATTGAGCAGATTGGTTTCTTCCTGCAACTCTTCCTGTGCCCTAGTGCATGATAAGAGTCGGCACTGGAGGCAATTACGGTTGGATTAAGAGCATTGTTCATGTTTATTGCGTGGGTACTAGTAATTGTAAAACTCGGTAAACACACATACGTACATAAAACGTACGATTATGACTTAACATCATTTCAAAAATGGGTTTCATAATGCAGAATCAACTTTTCAATTACACGTTGTGGGATATTTATGTATACAGGGTGGTTTGTTTTTCATAACTCACCACTGACATTTCGTAAATGCGCCTTTTGATGATCATTAAATCAATCAAATCAAATCATTTATTGGTATCCATACATAATAAAATGTTTACACAAGTCCAAAAAAAGGGGAAGCATGGAAGATACATATAAACACTAAAATAAAATTCACAACAAGTAAAAGAACATTGAATATTATAAAAATGACATAATAATATAAAATTACAAAATATCAAATAAGTTAAAATTAAAAATATAAAAAAAGCAACAATTACATATCTAAAAACTGGTCGGCAAAGAATTTGTTAAAATCATAGATATTTTTTAATTCTGAACTTAAAACAATTTAGATCTAGTGACTGAATCTCGGTTGGAAGTTTATTAAAGAATTTAATACAAAAATAATTTGTGCCATCTCTGGATTTCGCTAATCGAAGAAAGTTTGGCCTGATATTATGTCTTTCTCTAGAATGGTGAGAATGGAAACGTTCCTGTCGAGCAAATCTATGTTCATTATTTTTAATGTAAATGAGACATTCAAGAATGTATATCGACGGCAGTGTAAGAACATTTAGCTGTTTGAAATGCTCACGACAATCTTCTCTGTACTTTATTCCAGCAATTATTCTTATACATTTACGTTGTAAACTAAAAATTTTTTCACTGTGAGAAGAATGGCCCCAGTTCAAAATTGCGTAAGTCATGGTGGCATGAAAAGTACCATAATATGCGGACATAAGCACAGACTTAGAGACTACACGATTCAAATTACGTAGTAGAAAAATATTCTTAGATAAACGTGTAGATAAATCGTTGACATGATTTTCCCAGCTTAATTTAGTGTCGAGGTGAACCCCAAGAAATTTAACATCGTTTGAGTTATCTGTAGTATTGATATGGCGAAGTGTAAAGAGCAAAGATTGAGTTTTGTCAACATTTAAATTTAATCTGTTGGTAATAAACCAGTCCTCTATCAGCAACTGCGCATTCACGGAATCCTCTGCAAGTTTTGTTAAATCGTTATTAGATTTTAAAACCGTGGTATCATCGGCGAATAAAATAAAATCGGTAGTTATGTCACAATTTGGGAAATCATTAATGTAGATAAGAAATAGAATAGGGCCCAATACTGATCCTTGTGGAACTCCATGAACTATTTCTGTTTGGTTTGATGAACAAGAATTATAAAAACCATACTGAGTTCTGTTGGATAGGTAAGACTCAATAAGAGACACACTATTGTCATCAAAATTGTAAAATTTTAGCTTATTTAAGAGGATCCCGTGTGACACACAGTCGAATGCCTTTGTCAAATCATAAAAGTTTCCACTGACAACATTGTTTGATTCAAAATTATTTAAAATAATAGTAGTCAACTGATTAATAGCCAAAGTTGTTGATCTTTTGTTCCTAAAACCATATTGTCTAGAGTAGAATAAATTATTATGTTCAAAATAATCTACAATTTGCATTTTTAAGGCAGTTTCGAAAACCTTAGCCAGAATGGGAACAAGAGATATTGGTCGATAGTTGGAAACATCATCTTTCACACCTTCCTTAAAAACAGGCATAACCTTTGATAATTTGAAGGCTGTAGGAAAGGTATTAAATCTAATACATTGATTAATTAGTTTAAAAAGTGGAATAATTATAATGTTTTTAAGTGTCAATAAAATTGAAACATTCATGTCGTAAGCGTTAAGATGAATCAAACTAATCCAAAATATCTACTGCCGTTCAAATATTGTGAAAAAACTGAAAATAGTGATTATATAAATAGCAGAAATTTGGTACAGAGGGATAAAAATACTATGAGATATCAATTTTCGTCAAAATAAAATGTCTACGACCAATACTTTCAAGTCAGATACTAGCTTATACTGACGGAATTGTGAAGAAAATAATGTACAAAACAATAACCAGTAGTTACATACGGAAGTGAAATTTGGAAAATGAATATAAAAGAAAAAACATCATTAGAAGTATTAGAGAGAAGTTGCGAAGAAAATATATGGAGGAATGAAGAGGGAGTTGTGTGGTGAAGGAAAACAAACGCTGAAGTGATGTAAATGTACGGGGAACCATCGATAACAAATATCATGAAAGCACAAAGAATGAGATTGTTGGGGCATGTAGGGAGATTAGAAGAAGAGCGGCCTACGAAGCAAGTACTGACAGAGGAAATAACAGGGAGGAGCGGGAGAGAAAAACCAAGAACCAAATGAATACAGGTAGTGGAGAAAGACTTAGAAGACATGGGAATAAGGGATTGAAGGAGAAAAAGAATGAAATAAAATACAATGGAGAAACATACGTAACCAAGACATGGGCCTCCTAGGCTCGTAGCACTGAATGTATGTATACTAGTTTCGCTTATGCAACAGTCAATGTTTTTTTTCTTATTAAAATTATGATGATTTACCTCTATATCAAGATGAACCAATGAGGAGATATTCGCATTTAATAATTGGCGTATTACGTAAACATGTGATATTTGGTACAATACTTGGGTTTTTCAATATCTTTACTTGATAGTAATTGCAGATAAACGAGAACTCCAGAAGGAGAAAATCGGGGGTGTCTTATCCCTAAATTTATGTAAATTTCTTATAATGGCAGCCAAAAATATTTTGTCACGTAAATATCGAATTGATCACGTAATTTAGATATTTATTATAAAAGTGCTTTTATCCACGACTACTATATTAAGAAGGTTTCCGTCTGTTTCCGTGGATTAAAGGCCTTTTAACACACTGGTGGATTAGAATTCATAATACCACGCTTCGATTTTATAGCATTTTATTATTATTAATATTTATCTTAAGAACGATCTAGACATTTTGACTGGAATTATTTAAATGTACTCGATAAGGAGTTTCTGAACGACTGGAGGGGCTCACAACTTCGCCAGACACGACCTAGAGACTTTCTAGTATTCAGCTGATAATCAATATTCTTGATTAAAATAAATTTATCAAAAATTACGTTTTTCAAAATCATAATTTTTCACCTGCTCGCAATGGCTTTCACTGTCCTAATTGACCCGTTTCGACATTTCGAAAAAATGTAACCAAAATGTTTCTATTTTTTTCTCGTGGATTAAAGGCTTGTTAATTCTCTTATATAATTAATAAATATAAGTCGTTTATTACATTATTTAACTAAATAATAATTGTTAAATTATCATATCTATCTTTCGATTTCATCTAAAAATAATCTTGAAACTGAACTGATAAAATTAAATAAAACTCGGATTCAGATTGAGAGCACGCCAAAAACAAATGTATATCTGGTCCACTTGTTTATCTATTTTTCGCTTTGATCTAGGAATGACCTTGAACCTAGGGCGATGGAGTTAAATGTACCCCATATTCGGATTCAGCGTGTGAAAATACATATATAAATAGGTCTTCTCCGTCGAACAGACCACTTTTTTTTATTGGTGTTGTGTTATTATATATGACATCGGCGCATTCGCCAAAATATTCAATTAAAACGATATCCACACTATTTAGTAGGAACAGCAAATTAATTTTATGTAAAAAAGCTATTTATTATTTGCAAAAGGAGGCGTCTTTCAAAATAACACTATCTTAAAATACATAAAGAAACAGACACTATTCAAACATATTCATTAAATAAATTTGGCATCAAGACACCATCCTGTTAGAACCATATGTCGTCTGTCAAATTGCTAACAATGAAATAAGGTACGCATATCGAGTGTGTGTGTAATGAGTGACAAATAGTTAGTGTCGAGATAATTTCTTATTAAAGTCACATCAACTTGGAGATATATTTTGTGGATAATAAAAAGCGCTTAACTTTAAATGAAAAATATTTGAGTCAATTTGTTGAATAATTATATATTTTTATGACTGGTGCAAACAATACTATACCTATATACGGAAAAAAATCTAATCTAATATTAAGTATAATAATATCCTCAAAATTTTAAACTTCATTCAAGTGTATAATATGTATTCATGTAATAGAGTATATTTCATAAGAATATTTACATATTCTTGAGATTCAAGCATCCTTATACTCAATTCAACACTTTAGTTTCTTAAAATAATACTAAATATAATATTTACTTATAATAATATTTTGTTAAAATATGAATTATTATTATTAATTATACAGTAACGAATAAATTCATTATTTTTGAAACTGAAGTTTTCGGAAAAATCCCCTCTCACGTCGATTTTGTTTTTTAAGAAAGCACTTTTTGACATACGACCCATATTTGTGACGTCATCGTTGTTTGAGATATGACGTCATCGACAATTTTTTTAAATAGCAACCTCCAATTTTGACCATGCCATTTGAAAGAGCGTGTCATGAAAAATTATGATGTTACATAACAAAAATTTCAGAAAATAATGTTGAAGATTTTAAAATTTAATTTTCGTAATACTGAAAATGATAATGATTATGTAAAAAATCGACTAAATTAAATGTTCAAATTGTGCACCGTTGGCTGTCTGACAGTAGCCAAGACGATTAATAAATTTGTTTTGGACATTATCAATAACTTCAGGGGGTATACGCTGTATCTCGTGACGAATTCTTGCTTTTAAATCTTCTAAATTAACCTGTCTACTAACGTATACTTTGCTTTTTAAGTATCCCCACAAGAAATAATCTAGGGCTGTCAAATCAGGCGATCTGGCTGGCCACTCAATCGGCCCACTTTTCCCTATCCAACGATTCGGGAACAACTCATCTAAATAAGCACGGACACGTTGCATAATGGGGAGGTGCACAGTATTGTAGAATAGGTTATTCTTCCTAAAATTATATTTTTATAGATTTGCACAAATTAAAATTTTTGTTTTGGTAATAAATCTCATACTGTATAATTTAAAATGCGATTATAGTGCAAAATAATAATATTTATACACTATATTAATAAAACACTTGTGGTGATTATTACCAAAACTATAGAGACACACTTGTACTATCATTTACTACAAATTGTACAAAATTTGTGTGTAAAGGTACCTAGACCGGCAAGTTCAGCATGTGGCCACAAAATGTATTTCCATCTTGCATCACGTCTACTCAGTCTCTTTTGTTGGATAAGTCGTCGGTTGCCTCGCCTCCTATGTCTGGTGTACCGCTAATGAATGACTTTGACAGTTTGCTATGTCTAGGTGGATATAGTAGCAACTACCCAACAAACAATTAAAGTTAAAATTACGTTAACTTGACCTCTAAATTGGTCAAAAACTTTTCATGACCAATTCCGTATAAGGAAAGTTTACCTATATTCGTTGGTCTTTTTCCTTATGTGGGGAAAAAAACTAAAGTAATATGGAAGTTAATAATTGGTCGGCAAGAATTTTATTCCAATAAGATAATTGGACCTAACAGAAATACGGACCAATTTTATGTTAAAATTTTAAAATATGAAAGACATTATTACCAAAATATACCCTAATTATGCCCTTTATATGACATACTTTTTCCAGAGAGAGATAACATTATATGTTTGATTTTATACATTCTAATAGGAAGAAAAAGAAAGACTATAAGTCAGACTACTAAACTACAAGTATAATAGGAGTTAGTATATTTATAGATATTTAGATTTTAATATTATAAAGTCTGTATTTTTGGTTTCCATTCATCAAATTGTACAACCCAGGAAATTTTTTCGTATAATGTCATGACCAAACTTTCATAAAAATAACGCGCCTTACAAATATACATTTTTACTATTGCTTTTTAATAAAATTATTATACTGAAAAATAACCTAAAATAAAAACTGAATGTACTTCGTGATAAAATGTGTTTAATAATCTTTCGTCATAAATTTATTAACTAATATTATCTGTATTAACATAATTTTAATGAGTAATCAATTAGAAATAATGAAAAAAACATTTAGTGTTTATTACAACATGGCCGCTCAAATAAAATCAACTTTGAAGTCAATTTGTCTGTAAATTTTAACCTATAGGGCAAATTGCCTATGCCAATGTTGACGTCACAGGAAAATATTAACTTTGTGGTTGAGATTTCCTCCAAATTAAGATATTTTATGGTAATTTATTACCAATTAAATTATTACTACCTACATATAAAATTCTACTCTTGGAGTTATTTGTGATTGAAAATTCAAATTAAAGCCAATAATATTATGTATGCGTATTAACAAAAACAAAATAAATATTTTCGAACGGAATTCAATTCGAATTTCAATTCACGTGCACTACTGAATTCATCTGACACGATAACAGTTATAAGAATACTTATATATTAAGTGTTTATCGATATATTATCATTAAAATGATTTACATAATATGCAGTGTTGGCTTAAATTCGTTTTTTACAACTCTGTAATATTGTGTAGGGCTTGGTTTTCATTGCAGATCGCCAAAACAATTTCTACGCGCTATTACTTGAAGATCTGTCGGAATACATATAACAAGAAGCTTGTTTCCTAAAAAACCTTTATAAGACACACTTACGTCGAAGTATTATTAACAAGTAAATTTATACCATAATATAGAATAATATTTCTATTAGGTTAATTGAAATGGTTAAATATTTTTTAGAAATTATCAACAAAGTTGAAAATAGGTTGATATTGTAATAAAAATAGAACTTAACCAATTGAAGGATTTAATAGGGCAAAATAACTAGTTATTACCTTATTTTTAACTACTAGTTGAAGACAAAATAAATTTTACAATTTCGTAATAAATATGTAAATATTTACCTATTGTAATAATTTAAAAAATCCTTGGATATTGAAGACAGATTTCAAGGCGAAATTAAGTAAATTATAACTTCGTCTTACACGTTATTGGAATGTTAGCATTTGAAAACAAAGAATAGGTAAACAATATGTAATTTCGAACTGTATAAATTGACATATATTTCATTTTACTTAGAAGTCATTATATTACTCTTAATTAACAAATTTTTGACTAAAATTTTGGTATTATAAGATTTTGTAACTTTGAAGACTATTTTTATGGAGGAAAGTAGTAAATCTTGATCAATTTCGAATTATTTTTCTTGTGTAGTAGTCTATTAGCCTTAAATGTTAGTTGGGTACTCTAGGAAGGAATACAATAAGAATATTGAAATACTAATTATGTATTTCCGTTTTATTTTTTCTTAATGCATCGTTATTATTTACTTCATACAAAACTATTCCAAATATTTGCAGTAATTCTTTCAAGTCACTTAAAACTTTAAATAAAGAAAACATTGTTAACTAATTAATCTAAATAAAACAAAATTTTATCTCATATAAGCATATTGTAGTTTTCTTGATTTAAGGTAATGTTTGTTATTAAATAAGGAATATGTTATATGTACTTACATATTCTTATGATACAAGAATAAGTTAATCTTTCAATATTACTATACGTTGGAATATGTTTATTAATGTTGATATTAGTATAGCTTTCTTTCTGTTCATAAAAGTAGTAAAAAATTATAATACACACAAGATTAGCTTATCATTTGTGCATATTTTATGTTGCTTTGACAATAGTTAATTTGTGTAAGAATAACAATAGTTAAGTACAGCAGTTTTGTCAACATTAAGGTAGCTTAAACACATTGAAAAAATTGGTGATTTGCTTCTCTAAATTATTGAAAGTGTATACAATTTTCTCCGTCTATTTTCAGTTTCCAATAACAATGTACATTATATCTGCTGAATTATTACTGTATTATACAGGCTGTTTCAGAACTTATTTAATTTTTTTTAATGCACAGGGGACTCTTACAAATACAATTTTGTTAAAAAAAAATCAAAAAGGGCAATTGGAAAATGATTTGCATAAAAATATATTTCTGAGCGGCACTGAAAACTGGTCCCCTGTAAAACCTGATATGGAGGCAAACCATGCAATCGACGGCAACAAAAAATGTAGAGAAATTCCCAAGGACATTTTATAACACCTATTTTATACAGCAAATTCAACTTATTTTGCCGCTATTGTTATTAATTATTAATAATCTAAAAGCAAAAGCAGTTCTTTCTAGTTATATCACTGTCAGTCATGAGAGAGATCCGGTGACTCATTCCTGCTGAAAGCGCGTCGGTCGCCCGATCAATCCTGCTAATTTAATAGCCCTAATGGAAGCCGCGTTTTACAAGAATACCATTTCATTTCCTTCAGGGGCTTCGCTCCGGGGATTTCCATTTGGTTAATGCACTACACCAGGCCCTTCGGATTGTCCAGATTGCGCTTTTATGAGGAATAATTTAACCTACGGCTACTAAGCTTTAATGATATAGCAAGCTATTTTGTTAGGCTTCAGAAGAATTTGCACTGAAACTTGAAGTTTAAGCCACAAAATCTGCTCCGAAAACTTTCGTGCTGTATTTTGAGTTGCATAATTCGATGACGCCAATTATTAGTAGCGTGAATCAAATCAAGTATGTATCCCATTTTGGTCATAATAACATCCATGTTTAGTAAATTTAGCTAGATTAATTTTTATTTTAGACAATTATTGAATAGAACTTTGTCTATAGAATTATTCATTATCATACCTAGATGTTCGGTATCAGAGAGCATATGACTCCATTGATAGGAATTATAGGAGATTTGATCTATGTTAGCTTAAAATACTTTTCCAGTACAGTAAAATATGTTACAAAATCTAATAATAAAGAATATATGGCTCAACGCTGGTGGGGGTTTTAGTCCACAGAGTAGTTAGTTTCACACAGTGTTTCTATACCAATAAAAACATGTATGTTATGTAGTTAAATGTTATATTTCATCACCTTAAATTTTTGTAGTATGTATCACCCTGTAACTGTTAAGGAATAACGATGTTATTTCTGACATGTTATGTAGAATTTTAACTTCGTTACAGGTTTATTAAATATACATTTAATTCGCGGTTTTATAAATGCACAAAAACATAGATATTTTTAATTGTTTAATCAAAAAGGTTTATTGATCTTAAATCGTATTTTCAACAATTTAAATAGTTTTGTTAGATTATTTTTGTTCGTTTTATTATTGATTTTCTCTTGGTTTTGATATTGGGAATTTTTATAATTAAGACGGAGTTCACATCTTGATCAATTATTAAACTGACTAATTCATCAGAACAGCATGCGCCTGCAATCCCCAATATCAAGACGATGTATAAAGAAGCTTTTTAAAAATTTTGTCCTTCTATTTCTAAAGTGTTTTCCTACATCATCAAATATAAATTATCAGGTGCACTATTCAAAAAGCAATCAATTTTCTCCTTTGTAAATACGCGATTTTTCGGTACATATCCCTCATTTTGCCTCTTTAGAAAAGCACGTAACTTTGAATATTTACTTGCTATGTCAATTCCCTTCGTTATATCCAACGTTGACCGCAATATTGAATATTATGACCAAAGCGTTGACTGTTTCATTTTATTTGCTAAGTTCTTCTGAGTGCAACTTAATCCATAAAATGTTGGTAGAAACATTCATAAATTTCTCGAGATTTTCTTTGGGAGAAGATTCAGAGCAACCTCTTTAGCACACTCCAGTATCTCCTCATGTACACCTAAATTTTCATTAGATTCCATTTTTACAGACATTTCAGCAAATTAAACTACAAGCAATCACAAATGAACTCAATTAGCGATATGGCGACTAATGTTTGACAAAGTAGGGGAGACCAGGTACGAAAGTAACATATTTTTGTAAAGCCGGATAAATAAAAAATTAACAAAGTTATATAACTTTACTTACTATAAGTCGTTTCCTTGGCATTTTATATATAGAAGAAAAATAATATTGAAGTAATTAAAGTTCATATTGATGTACAATTAATAAAAAAGTAGAGAGTGTACGTCGTTACAACCTACCCAATGGTGTGGGTCAAAAGTAACAGAACATGGGGACGTTTGTAACATATGAATAATAGGTAATAACCATAGAAAGTTAGTATTTACAAGATATTTGTTTATGGATTATACCTATATAAAAGTAAGTTGTAGTGCAGGTGCATATATTGCATTTATATATTTTTTTGAAAAAAATAAATAAATATAAAATAGTATAACAAATACTGAAGTAATTGTCTGTATATGTACAGGATTATCATTTTAAATATGACAAATACGATCATAGGTATTAAATATGAGGGACGGTTGTAACATGTTACAATCGTCCCCCTATGGCATTGTTACAATCGTATTACGCATTTTTCACCCGATTGACAGGATACTTGCTTAAAACTTTTTTTAACGATTATTTTTAATTAAAATACCATGCTTAGGTTATAGCCAACATTGGTATTAACTAAACAAGCCAATAAGATAATTTAAAATAACGTTCAGTTCTAGGATTATGATAGATTAAGATAAAGAATGAACACTTACTTTGCATATCATTTTGCACCGTGCAGGTCTTAACTCGAACTAAAACACACTACGGATATTGTTGTTCAAATAAGTTAATGTAGATTTTACTGCCGACTCTATGATTATATAATACCATAGACAAACCTCTTCAGAAAGACAATAGGCTTACTGTTACAACCAACCCGTGTTACTTTCGTACCCGGTCTCCCCTATACATGACTACATAGACATATCCTACTTATACTCGCGGCAAGAATTCAAACGTCGTACGTCGTACGCTGACGTTAGGCAATTGTTTTTGTTGTCAACGTAATTTTCGATATTTGGTCGCTATGAAAACAATATTTTTTTGCAATATATAATGCAAACTTTTAGTGTGGTATATAGTTTTATTACTCTCAGTTGCAGTCAGTTGTTTCTTAAATATTTTGATGAAAATCAATGAATTATTCTTTTGCTCCTATGATGTAAGTCGTCTGAATTCTTGCCGCGAGTATACTTACTTTGCTTTATAATTTGGTTAGAATAATTTCAAAATATAACTTAATAATTAAGTGGGGGATTTCGGATAGAGAAAAAATAGCATATTATATTTGGACTAAAAGTGTCTTTTTTGTCTTGCAATTTTGCTCGCCACAAAAGTGACACTTTTAATCCTAATATAACAATATCGGTACTATTTTTCATCTACGCGTATTTTTCACGATAGCGGTCTTTTGAATTTTGCGTATCTATTAGTGATAAAAAAATCGTCTTTTTTGACAGTTGGACAAAAAAAAATTATCGCTATTTTCGAACTACAGTCTTATAGCATACGATTTCTTTCCATGCATGTATATTTCATAAACAATAATGTACGCAATGGTGCTCGGTACGTAGTTTTGTTTAAATCTATATGCACCTTTATTGCACACATTTCCGTGCAGTTTCTTTCCGTGTAAGTGGTTTCCATTGTTATTATTCATATGACTATAACTCCCCTCCTCAGTCACATCTCCCCGTGAAATTAACACATCCTCCGACGGGAACGCAATCTGTTGCCCGATACCAAACATCGCGGTATAATAAAAGCACATCTCTCCTGCAATAAAACCATATAAAGACGGATCAATCGCCCCCCGCAGTCACGGTCCACCCCCGATCCAAATTGCGTAAGGGTAGTTTACCCCAATGAATACATCCAACTCATTACGCGGTCGCGAAGTCACCGGCTTTGGACAAACATCCGGAGAGAATCTGACACGAGCGTTTCCGAGTTGTAGAGAGACGGAAACAGTCGAACGGTCGGTTCTTGGCCAGCCGAGATTATCCTGCTGATGGCTTATTGATCCACAGTACGGAGCGTATGTTGAATCCCTTCAACGCTTTGGAAGGCACAGGAATGTCTTTATTGCTAAGCTATGTAGAAAGATATATAGAAAATATATATTATATAAAGTGTAAAGGGGGAACTAAAAAACGTTGTACACTGAACAAAATCTAATCGGTATTTAAGTATAACAATATACTTAAAATTTTAAACTTCATTCAAATGTATAATAATAATACTTTATTGGTCAAGAAAAAGATACAAAATTTGTACATATGGCAAGTCAAGTATAAAAAAATAACACACAGGTGATAAGGTAAAAATCACTAACAACAACTTATGAACTTTTTTACTGTTTTAGAAAGGTATTTTAAGCTAATATAAATCAAATCTCCTACAATTCCTATCAATGAAGTCATATGTATGTTCTCTGGTATCAGTAATGGGCCCAGTACAGAGCCCTGAGGTATCCCAAGAGCAACACTATGTAAATTAGATTTTTTCTCAGTTACACTAACTACTAGAGACCTATTTTCCATGTACGAAGTCAGCCAAGCAAGAATACTACCTCTTATACCCAGGGTATATAATTTCTGACTTAAAATCTCTTTATCGACAGTGTCAAATGCTCTGGAGCGATGAAACAGAGGTGAAACTACATACCAGCATCGAGACATTGATATACATATTCAAGTAGGTGACAGGATGCCATCTCAACCGATTTATTAGATCTAAAGCTATGCTGAGATGTAGTCAATAGATTATTTATTTCAACAAAAGAAGTTATTCTGTTATAAAATAGTTTTTCAGATATTTTAGACAGAACACTCAGCAAAGAAATTTGAGGGTAGTTTTCTAATTCGCATGGATCACCTTTTTTTAATAGAGATATAACGGTTGCTAATTTAAAACAATCAGAAAATATTCCAGTTTTAATTGATTTATTTATCAAATAAACAAAAGGCTCTAAGATATTGCTTTCTATATTTTTTATTAATTTAGCTGTTAAACCATCATAACCGCTTGAATTTTATTTTTAAGTTGTGAAACAATGTCATGCAGCTCCTCGACCGCAACATCTTCAAAGACCATTGAGTGAGAAAGTTATCGTTAAGTGTACAAGGTAAAGAAAGATTTGCGCCAAAATGCTTTTTAATTTTTATTTTGTGGTTCAGTAGAAAAATAGCATTAAAATTCACTGGCAACTTTATTACAGTCGCTTATGGTGCTACCATTAATCTTGAGAATGATTTGATCTCTGTTGGTTTTTTTTCCTATCTAACATTTTATTAACTATACTCCACGTTTCTTTGTTTTTGTTTGCTGAATTATTTATTTTATTGTTATAATAGGTATGTTTAGTTATATATTCTTCCTGTAATCTTTTTTTTCATTATCGTATTTTATCTTAATCTCACGTGCGTTTAAATTTACTGAAAGCCAAAACAAATTTTTTAAATATAAATTTTGTTGTTTCAGTTCATGAGTGAACCATTCTTTGTTGTTACTTAGATTAGTATTTGGTAAAACGATTTTTTTCCTTCAAGAACAGCTAGCTTCATAACACCATGAAATGCTGTCAAAAAAGTATTGAAATGCCTCAGTAAAGTTTAAGAAATATACTCTAGACCAGTCCGTGCGTTTTAATTTAATGATTAAAAGTATTAATAGTATTATCGTTTATAACACGCCGCGTATAGCACATAGTGACTTCAGTAGAACTTGGTTGCTGCTCTGCAAGATTCACAGTGAGGAAATTGGCTAGGTGATCCCCTAAATTTGGTTGTACAACTTCAGAATTATATATGTCTGGATCCAGGTTAGTAATCATGTTTTGTATATATACGAGTGGGCTCAGTTGATATAATAGTTAAATAAAATGAGTTTATAATATCATTTAGAATATTGGTGTAGTAACACTTAGTATTAGTCAATGTTGAAGTCGCCACATGAATGATATTCTTTGATACTGTCATGGCGATATTTAAGGCTTTCGTCAGATCAACAATAAAGATATTAATGTTACCATCACACGGCCTATACAGACATATATTTACGATTTTAAGATTATTAATAAAGTAACTTACACCACATAATTCAATATGGCATTCAACGGACAGTTTTTTCACAACTTTTAATTCATTCGCATGAATTTTATTATTAACCAATATTAAACATCCTCCATGTACATGCTCAACCCTAGAAAATTGACTGACAATTTTATAATCGGAAAATTTGATGCTATCTAAATTGTCATATCGAAACCAGTGTTCAAATACACATAGTACGTCAGGGCTTTTATTTTTTTACAAAACAATCAGTAATAAAGTATATTTGATATAAATATTTACATATTCTTGACATGCAAGCATTCTTGTACTTAATTCAAAACTTTTTTCTTAAATTACACTAAATTTAAGATTTAGGAATAATGTTTTGTTAAATATATATATGAACAAAATATTATCAATTATAAAATAGGTTTTTATTACTTAAATCGCAGGTTTATAGATCTGCACGAAATAAAATTATTAATATTTTGTAATAAATGTCATATTGTAAAATTTTAAATGCTCCTACAATGGAAAATAATAATATTTGTAAATTGTAATATTATTTATTACAAATTGTATTAAAGTTGTGTAAGCAGGTGGACCGTCAGGTTCAGCATGCGGCCATAATATGTAATTACATGTTGTATCACGTCTACTCAGATTCCCTTCTGCCAGATAAGTCGGCGGTTTCCTCGCGGTATATGTCTGGTGTGCCGTTAATGAATGACTCACATTTTGACAAATCCTGCCCCCTATTTTCAAGAGTGCTGATCACGAATATGAAGATTTGGCTGTTGCATCCAGTTTTTGAAAAAAAAATTCAAAATTATAACCTTTATGTTATACATTATGTTGACCTTTTTCATTTCATGACGTCACATTGTTATAAATAGACGTTATATTGCAACTTTAACCTAATGTAATGTATACATAGAGAACACGTTTTGGAAATAATAAATCATAATATTGCAATAAAACTTTAGTCGTTTTTATGTTGTTAAAAACATGTTATTGAAAACACTTGTTAAAATTGTCTGATTGAATACACAAAACTAAATAATGGAGCATTATTCCTACAGCAAATATGTATCTAATTTACGGGCAAGCACTCGGCAATAGTGGTGAGACAAGAAGATACATTTACAAATTGACGTTGAATGTACGGAGTTGATTGTACCTTACGTAAAAAGTCAAGTGAAATAAAAAAATGCTAAAATCTTCTGCTAATCCATTTTACGGAGCTTTTTGCTACATCGTGGTGGAGAAGGGCCTCCAAGAAGAGCAAAGAACCCTAAATTAGAGGAGGAAATTCTGGATGAAATTGCTGAAAATTCATTTAATAGTGTAAGAAAGCTGTCGGTTCAAGTTCATGCCACCCTTCAAAAACATCTACGACATCCTTCCATCACGTCAAAAAAACGCATACCTTGTCTCCCACTGATTATTCTGCAAAATCCAAATTTTGCTAATATTGTTTTGTTCACAGACGAAGCCGGTTTCACGCGAGACGGAGTAATAAATAGCCATAATTTGCATATCTGGCGTGAAGAAAATCCCCAAGCAATAGTACAGACAAAGCATCAACAAAGGTTCATGGTTAACATATGGAAGGGGATTATTGGGAATCATCTCATTGAACAGTTCTTTTTTGAATACAGATGAAATGGTACCACGTATTTGCCATTTTTGCAACAAAGCTTAAACGGTTTATTAGCAAATGTGCCCTTAGAAATTAGAAATCATATGTGGTTTATGCATGACGGTGCACAGCCTCATTTTAGCAATTTAGTTCGTCAGCACTTATCAAATACGTTTGGTTATCAATGGATAGGTCGAGGTGGGCCTATTTTATGACCACTGAGGTCACCCGACATGACTTCATTGGATTTCTTTTTATGGGGAAATTTAAAGAGGCTTGTGTATTCGACGCCAGTTAACATCAGGGAAGACCTGATAGAAAGAATAACACACCAGTTCAATGAAATTTGAGACAATCTTGGAATGTAATTTCAAATACAACGAGGAAACATCCGTCGGATAAGAAAATGTATAGATGTATAGGGCGCCTATTTTGAAAATCTGCTCAAGTAAACAACAAAAAGCAAAGCTTTCAAATTTTTAACATCAAAACATCTAAATGTATCAGAATAGTATATTCTGTAACAATGTTAGAAATATCGAATTTTCGTTGTAAGCAAGTAACAGATTATGTTTTCTCCACGACCAAAAAGTATGAATCAAAAACAATTAAATTAAATTTAAAAGAAAATAAGTTATTCATTGAGACATTTGTATTATACTGTATTAATATTTATATTTATAGTCTTTGATTTCTTATACAGCTACGTACTTTTTAGAAGAACGTTTTAACAAAGTTTTTGTATCTTGAAATATCGGTAATGTGTTTCATATTTATCATTGCTTTTAAGATTGAATATATTTTCCAGAGCCGATGATTTCTATTTTTTAATAAAGCACCAAAAAATTTTCGGAAAAGGAGTGCGTTTTCGTTTCTTGTCAACCCCTTAACAGTGCATAATGCTTTTCATATTCATGTATCTATTTTTGCGGCAGCAGGTTCTCGCTTATATTATTTGCATAATTTGTAATTTCAGGTGGAGTATTATCAAATTCTGTATCTGATCCACTCGATTTTTCACTCATTATTTTAGTTAAATTAAAACTTGTCTGAAAATAATAATTATTACGACACCGCCATTTACACTTGACACTGACAGTTTTGAAATCCATGGAAATCTAGTTGTTTATTTCGATTACGGTATGTTCATTGTGTACCTTGTTATAGAATGAAAATACATGCAAAACACATAAGAAACAAATGTTTCAGAATAAATATTCTAAGTCAAGAGAAAGAATTCTATTATTAAAAATATTTTCGGAATTATTACATTCACTAATAGTGAAGAATATTTTTTTTTCTTGCCTGCACACAATTGCCAATTGCTTGTCTATAAACATGGGTAAGTTAAGTCATCAAATCTGGAGGCCAAAGCCCCAGGTTGACTGCGTAAATATGTTTTTTAATTTCGTTCCTGAAATATGTATAAGATATTTATGAATAATTTTGGGAGGCTAATTGTAGGTGAATATTTAAATATTGTTTCATTAAAACTTTAGCTGTACTCTGGTGACTTTGCAGTTTCGACGTGGGGACATCACCAGACAAAACATACTTCATGAGGATAAAATATTAATGATCAGTCTGATGTTTTTCATTAAGCGCCCTCCTTCCCCAGAATGCAAATAATAAAAGAATGCAAGTAGCACGTGTTAGCAGCGCGTTATTCATCCACTGCTGCATTTTTTAATCGTGCGTTGCATATCCGTTGCACTTGGATCAAGTTAGCGGCGTCGCGTGCACGGGGCTCTGGATCTGGACGTGAATAGAGAGCCTGTGAGCTGCGAGACACCAGAAACAGATATTTCTCATTAATTCTAATTACGAACAGAACATGCGAGTGTGCTTAAGAAGCGCATTTTGTTCAGCGCTGGACGTTCGAATTCCTAAGTAGTAAAAAGTGGCTTTGTTTAAAACGCAGATTTCGCAGATGCGACCTATTAAGGGACTGAAGCGAAATACATACTCGTAAGCTTCAAAACGCGTTCAGTTTTGTGATTTCACCGAAAAATATCAAAATATGAGTGCACTGTTTTCACACACGCTGTAAGTTTAAACGTTGGTTATACAGTTATACACTTTTTATGTTTAAGACTTTAACCATCTATAGATCTCGTCAAAATAATGTCATTTTGAATTATTAAGCCTTGTCCTCATGAACGTAACATTTGAAGATTTAAGTTATTAATGGCGGAAAACTGTCAAGTCGCCGCGATTTTCGCAAAATAGGAATGTTTGTTATTTTCATTTTTATGTGGGATTAGTAAGTTTAACTTGGGTTTCTAATAAAAGCATGACCGTCAATGACGGTTTTATGGTGAAAATGATATAGTGCAGTTGTCAAAAATGGTTAAAAATTGAGACTTTTGCCACTATTAACTAATTCGCGATAATTTTCGCAAATTTCGCGTCTATGAGGACAAGACTTTAGGGACATAAACTCTTGAAAAAACATTTTACTCCCCCCCCCCCCCTTCAAATTGGTAAACGGTTAGTAGGATGTATTTGGGAAAAATCAGGTCGATTTTTATTTTCGAAATAACTCTTTTTAAGTTATCAACATTTATGTGGAACTTCTGGTTTTCCCGGAAATGACGTCCCCTCTCTTATTTTATATGGAACACTAATGCTTTTGTTACAGATATCAAAACTAAGGTAAATTCTGATTCAGATGATATGCCTGTCAAATCTCAGATCGTCCAAAAGCGAAGAAAAACCTTGAATAAAATATTTAACAATACGTATGATTTCATTTTTATTTAATAACAGTAATACTAATTTGATGGATTAAATGTTCGAAATGTATGTGAATAATTTTCAAAAGTTACGGATGTCACTTCTTATAAGGAACATCTATATTTTCCGTAAATTTTCCTTGCAATATCAAGTTTTTTAGATATGAACAGAGGAGCTCTTCCAACCACCATGCCGTTTAATAGTTGTAAGATCAACATCTCATTGGCCAATAAAATTGTTAAAGTGCGCCTCATACAATGGCCAGTATATGCTTCTGGATTTTTGATATTCACTAATGAAGCACCTACTAAGGGTACCTTCGCCAATGTGTTGAATCCAACAGGGTGAGAAGTACATTTTTGATTGACGAATCTTAAAAAGAATCTGTCTTCTTGTGTTAAATGAATTGGGCGCAGAGAAATATATTTTCTGCATATTTTAACAGCATACTCGCAAAATCCTTCTCCTATAATTGTAAATTTTCTTCAAATGCCCGTCTTGGTATCAAGTATTGAAACAGGTAGGTAACTGCCAACATTCTGTATGTTAATAATTTTCAAATTTGTCAAATCGCAGCATCGACAGGCACTACAAATCCCCATTATTAGTGCAACCTAAAATAATTAAAAGTTCACTAACAACATGTAAAAGTTAAAGAGGTTACCTTAATCATTAAATATTCTTTATCGGAAGCCCTATTAAAAAATTCTCTTCAATACTGCAGCTTTCCCATGCTTCAGCTTTTTTTATTTTTATCCTTTTTTCAAGCAGTAAGCTTATGTTTTCCAATATTTATATTTTATTACCTTTATAGTAGCCTTCAACCTCGAATACTTCGACTATATGTAATTTCATAGAGGAAATTGTATATTTTTTTCTTCAAATTTAAAAAATACGATAGAGGAACTTCATTTTTTATCATTGCTCTCCGCGTGGTAATATTTTGTTTCAGGTAATTATCGGGTAACACTAATGCTAACAGGTAATGGGTGTTAGTATATTTTACTGGATACATCATAAAGTAGGAGCCAGTGTATTGTGACAGACCAATCCAGTCTTAGAGCTGAATATACGAAGACGTGCTAGTGCAGTAGAGTAAAATTCGACTTGTGTTTAGTGACTATTGTGCCAGTGGATAAAATATTGTTTGGGTAAAATGTCTAGCTTATCCGATTACGTACCTGCTAAACGCGTAAAAAGATGTGCGCTGTCTCAGAATGAGAAGATTAAATGTATTTAATGCATTGAAACACCAAAATCCTTCCAACAGTGTTGACGACATCGTGGAAAAGTGTTCCAAAATGACAGGGATTGGAAAATCGACTATCTACAGACTTTTAAAGGAAACAAAAAATGAACAAGATACTGTAAATCCCCCAAAATCATCTACAGGGAGGTCAAAAATCGCAGAAAAGTACACTCATTTTATTTTAAAAAACAAATACCAACGCTAAACAAAATTTTAAGTGAACTTTCAGAGGACAACAATTTGCCAAAAATCAGTAGAAGCAAATTATGGACCGTCTTACGAGAGTTGAATTTTTGCTGGGAAAAGCAGAACAGGAAGTCAGTTCTTATCGATAAAGATGAAATTATTTGTTGGCGAATCAATTAGAAAATTCCGTGACGAAGGGAGGAATATTTATTATCTAGACGAAACTTGGGTCAACGAGGGATAATATACTGTAACAAAAGTATGGCAAGATAAAAATGTAAAAAGTTTTCGACAAGCATTTTTGGATGGACTTTCAACAGGGTTCAAGGCACATTCAGGTAAAGGGCGAAGATTAATAGTGACACATATAGGTAGTGCCAGTGGTTCTGTAGATGGCGGTTTACTTTTATTTGAATCTAAAAATACAGGTGACTATCACGAAGACATGAACGCCGATGTTTTACGCGTATGTTGGATATTATTCCTCCGGGGTCTGTAATTGTCATGGATAATGCCAGTTACCATTCACGGCAGACCGAGCGGGCGCCTACGACTGCTTGGAGGAAAGCCGATATAATTCAATGGTTATCCGGAAAAAACATTTCTTTTGAAACAAATATGGTGAAAAGCCAAAATCGCCAAATAACGGTACTACGGTTACCACCTTATCACTGTGAACTTAACCCAATCGAATTAATCTGGGCGCAGGTAAAAGGAGATGTAGCGCGAAATAATACGACGTTTAAATTAAGTGATGTGAAAATTTTGTTAAAAAATTCCTTGGAACGAGTAACTACAGATAACTGGCAAAGATGTATACATCATGTACAAAAAGAAGAGGAGAAAATGTGGGAACTCGATAATTTAATTGACGTTACTGTGGAACCTATCGTTATCAATCTAGGAGACGAAGATAATTCATCGGAATATTCATAGGATGAATTTTAATATACCTACTTTTTTATTTTCTTTATTGTACATTTATACAACACTACATTTACTCATCATAATTTGAATTTTCAATATACATATATTTTTGTGTGGAATAAAAGTCTATTCATTAAATTTAAATAAATATTTTGATAATAATATAGAATAATTTTATTTGAATTACTAAAAACCCATTTAACCCGGTAATGATGCTTAAAGTAGCCTCTAGTTTTGAAATGTTGTTTTTATATGTTTACTTATAAGAGAAATGGACCGAGAAATTAAAGCGGCATAGACAAAGACGGATTATCGGGGATTAAATTTAAGCTACCTGCTACAATTTAGTACGGTTCGATCACACAAAGTTTTTTAAAAGTACACCTCATCTATAACGATAATACATAAAATAAAAATATTGAAATAAGCACCAGTTATTCCCGATTTGCATACTCTCTTTCATTTCTAAACAGACTATAATTGATAATAAACACAACCTACCACGTTTCATTGAGTACTAAGAAATGTTTTTCGAATATTTTTTTATTAAATTCCAAATATGATTGTGATTATGGATAAAAGGTTGTATTGCATTCGTGTTTTAATTGCCTTTTATCCACTTAAGAATATTAAACGCTCAAACTACGTTCTCGCATATAAACATTCTTGCGTGAATAAAATGCTATTTAAAACACATTTATACAATAAATAACTATTAATCGTCACAATGTTCGAAACATGCTGACAAGCTATTTAAACAATTTGTTGCTCTTATATTTAGTAAATCGTGATTTTGTCTGTATTGTCTTTAAAGATATTACTAATTCAAATTAATTCCAAAAAGTTTCCGAAAATAGTGTAGAATGTAAACGTATACATAGGATATAAAACTTTTGAAGAAGTGATACATCATATATAGATTAGCACGAAATTAACTATGATCGACGTACGCCAAATTTACATCATATATACAACTTTTCGATCGAATCAAATTTGATAACCTGAAACGAAAATTTAAATATTGGAGGAAAAAGAAATAAACATATGTAAAAAGGCATAGAAGTCAAACAGTATTTGTTGAAAATTTTATTTGCAGTACTATTATGATACGTCTGAACAGAAAAAAATATCCATTTACCTAGCTTTGCCGGAGTTATCCTAGTCTCCCCGGATTCAGAATTATTTACAGCGACAGCACTTTCAGTTCGAGCCTTCCCCATTGTTGTTGCACGGTGGCTGAAAACGGGGGAAGCTGAAATTCAGCCCTGAATACGTAATGAAAGGCTCGGGGCGGAAACGTTGCTAGGCAACTCGCATTACAGGATCTAGCGGGGCGCCCGACTCCAACATGGCGGCCAGGATCAATAAGTCAAGTCCTTGGGGACCAGTTCAAAGAGTACGGGTACCTGTACCTACCTTGGAAAAGCGACGTAGCGAACTACTTGGGTTGTCAATTCAATCTATCTGAAAAAAATATGAGATTTATCCACAGAAAATTTTTACTAAATAGATATATACATTAAAAAGCTTGAATATTCTTCTAGAAGATAATATGAAAGATATTCAGTAAAGTAAAAATATTCAAATGTCAAATTTGATGTCAACAATTATAGACTTATTACAATTATTTGTAATTTTTCGAAAAGGTCATTAGACCTTATCATCATGGGTTCATGAAAAATAGATCCACTGTGTCTAATTTGATATGTGGCACTCAATATTTGGATACAAATACTCAAGTTGATTTTTGTATACTGATTTTTCGGAGACTTTCGGTAAGTTAGATCATAATTTATTAATTCAAAAGCTCCAATTCTTTGGATTATCGGATATGAATATGTTCAGTGTGGTGGTTACATGTCTGAGTCAGTGCTAGTATTCCTCAGGGATCCATTTTAGGACCTATTTGTTATTTATATTAACGATATAGTTAAAAATCTTGATTGCAATTATCTCTCGTATGTGGATGATTTAAAAATGTATACTGATGTTTACTACCTTGACGATTGTGTTACAGCATTACCTAGGCACTGTGATGACTTTCTCTAGGAAACGCTATCCCCTACTATATGTCACTCATGTGACATTATCCTGAACCCTTCTGAAAATGTAAAAAATCTAGGTCTACATGTTGATAATAAATTAAGTTTCAATATTCATATTTACAAAATCGTTCAGTCTGCTTATAAAAGTACAGGATTTTTAACTATGTCCTATGGCTTTTCGGATATACAAGTACATAATATGACACTTTTCAATGCTTTTGTTAGGTCTAAACAGCGTAGACATCATTTGGTCATGTTTCTTTATAACATTTTACATAATATGTGTAAACGTCCAGAGTTTTCAGGCAATACGTAGTAGCGGAGCGATCTTAGGAAACATCAATGCAGTGAACAATTTCATATAAAACTGAACTAAAATTTTATATTCAAAATTCATAAAATATCACCGCGGTTTGTGAATTTGACAATATACATTATGTTTTAGATATTAAAATCCAGCAATGCAACCATATGCGTCATCACATCAATTATTGAAAACGCCAGGAGTCATCGTTTTAAATAATTATCGTTTCATTCATTCAGGGCTTGGCAAGAATTTAGCAGTGTAAGGTAAAAATAAGAAAGCTGAGCGATCTCAAGTAATTTAGTAGGTATAGGTAAAAACTAAAAAGATTTATTTTGAGGATGCTAACACACTATATTTTGATTTAGACGCAAATGATATTATAACATAAGTTATTTATTTTTTCTTGTTATAAGATTGTGGACATAGTATTAGTATCTATATTGTTCTTTTGAAAAGTATTTGACTGTAACAACAAAATAAAAAGTAAATTTTTAACAATTCTGATGCCTTCATTTTTAAGATGTAGTGTTGCATATTTTAAATGTTATGTTGTTAAATATCTTATCACTGTGTACCATATACCGTGAAAAATACTTAATAATTTATACCAATTCACGTGTTAACTAGTTTTTTAAGAGAAATCTGCAGGGTATGAAAATATTTATAATGGCATATACAATTTTTTCAATGTGCGGTTGACGTGTAAGTATCAGAAAATTTTATGGTAGAAAACATCTTTTTCACTTGATATGGTGCAAATTATGCTTTTTTTTGTTAATTGACGCAGTGAAGAGATAAGTTTTCAAAATTATAGCATTTTCGATTGGGTTGGATTTTAGTACTCAATATGAACTGAGAATAGCTTCATATGTTTTTATCTTCTTTAATAAACAAAGATGATCTATTCTCAGTTCACATTGAGTTCAAGTGCAACCCAATCGAAAATCGTTGAGTTACAAATTTAGTAGTCTATGCCTTTTTAGTATTGAACCAAGCTAACCCCATCAAATACTCGATTGTCCATAATTGATATTCGAATTTTAGAAGCTATGCATTTTAGTGGTATGCATTAAAGATAAAGTGAGGACAGGAACAAAAACATTAGCTCTTCAGTTAACAAAAAAAAGCGAGGTTTATAAAAAAGAATATCATACAAAACTGTATTTTTTGATTTTTTTTCCATCAAGGCTTGTACAGAGTGTCCCGTTAATATGACGATAAAAATCAGGAGGTGTTTCCTTGAACAAATATAATAAATACATGTTTCTATGATCCTGTGTCCGGAAATGCTTCATTTCGGAGATAAAGGGTGTTGAAATTAAAAAAAATATATAGGGTTTTTATTAATATCTGAAGAACCCTAATTAGAAACTTTTTTCTTATTTTTGTTCAAGGAACCTCCTCCTGATTTTTTCGTAATTATAACGGGACATATTATTTGAAAATAAACATTCATCAACATAACTATGTTAGTCATAAAGAGCTAAGCAAATATTACAATAATGCATAATTATATTTTACAGTGTTTCTATATCAAGATTAATTTTGGAAAATATTTTTTTATAAATGCTGGACAAAATCGGGATAAGGATTATAAAAACGGAACAAAACCGGGACACGTGCTGAATCGGAACCGGTGGCTCAAAATCGAGACTGTCTCGCTTAAATCGGAACGGATAGTCACTTTAAACTTACATTTATCTTAACGATTCTATCAAAAAAAAATATATACCCATGTATATACTGCATTGCTTTATTTTAAGTCAATGGTTTTGGACCTTTTTGGTAGGTATACATATATATACTAGATACTCTGTTTAAGAAAAATATCCGTAAATTTGGACGAGAAAACCTCTTTCATTTTGGCACATTGCGTTATACCGATACTTACCACCGATAAATTGACATTTTAGTATTCATGGCCGGATGCAGACAGTTTTCCCCGGCTCTACTTAAAATTCAGAAGCCTTTTACCCCAAATGCTCAAACCACTTTCATCAATGTTCGATAGGGAATACTCTGCATTTTTTATGGCGTTATTGGTAATAGCCATTACTATTTCCACTAACCCTTAGGCAGGGGTTGAATTATTGAGATTCACTTACGTACTTCAGCAGATTTATGTGGCATTTTGAGAAATTAAGAATTTAGGAAGCTAAATATGAGGAAACGAGTTGATTAAAACATTATTTATTTATTCTCTTTACTTTGCAAAGGAAAACATTATGACTTCCGGCTATAATAATTTATTTCAGAGCTTGAACTCTGTGGAATGTTTTGCAAACGAGAGAATGGATCGATCACTATTGTTCAAACAACAACTTTTTAAAACCATTACTGTCGCAAAGAAATATTTTTGTAAATAAAATAAAATTACCGTATAAAATCGAAAAAGAACATAAAATTTCACAGTAATAATAATGTTATTGTGCATATAAACTTTTTATATTAAAATAAATAATTCAGTAATGTTTCTTACTTCAGCCAAAAGCTATTAAGTATTATAATTAGAAACATATTCTAAAATGTCATCTTAAAGCTATGTGGCATATGAAAAATTTAAGTTTATTCGTTTTAGATTAAGTGTTTGGTTTTTGAGTTATAGGCTTTAGTAACTTTATTGAATTTGGAACATTTATTTGGACTATTATGGCGTATTATTATTAAAACTTTTGTGAAATCGATATACACTGGATGGTAGTTTTCCTCGGTTACCAACCAAATTTAGCAGTCAATACTTTTACAATGATCGTATTTTTGTAAACGGGCAGCAACAATAAAATGGGCGAATATTCTAAATATTTTTTACCTCTTGAGGAGATATCGTTTTAAAAAAACATGAAAGAAAGAACATTTAAAAAATAATGAAATAAAAAAATAACAACCGTAATAGCAAGAACAAGGTAGAAGAATTAATTATTTCAATAGTCATATGAATACACTAAGCCGTAAAAAAGTTCTGCTCTTTAAAAAAATCATGATGTGCCATAAGTGGCGCCCTTTACTAGTGACGTCAAAATTAGATATAAATGTGAATTTCTCACCCCAAAGAAAAACCGATCTCCAAATTATATGCAAATATCTGGATTTTTAAACAAATATTGAAAATAAAATTTTAATTTTGATACCTTGTAGTTGGAAAAAGAACTACATTCGGATAAAGCCGGTCCCAGACGATGTGGCGAATGCCTTCCAACGTTGGACACATCGTCGTTTGCCACATCGTGTGGGCGGGTGCTGGTGAATTGCATGTGTCCAACGTTGGCTACATGCCACATTCGGGCTTCTGTCGGTATATCTGAACCGCGTCAAAGAAGCTTCCAGCATTTGAAGCATGTTGGAAGCATATTGTGTGAATTTGAAGTATTAAGTACGATACTGACGAACGTTGGTCCCACATGTGTGGGACCAATGTCGCAAGAAAAGTTCACCCCATCGTATAGGAGACACACTTGCCACACTTTTATGACGAAAATTGTGTCCAACGTTGGCACCAACATTGGAGCCAACATTTGAACCAACGTTGGACACATCGTCTGGAACCGGCTTAAGGCATATTTGACTAAATCGCTCTATTTTGATGTCAGTAACTTACAATTAAGTTCTGTCCCATTATTAATGAATCACTCTGTCCCAGGGTGTCTCAAAAATTACACGAAATGGGGATACGGTTTTCACAACACTGGATTATTTTTTCAAGAAACTGCCGTCATCAGAACATTCATAGACCTCTTTGTTTTTACAATAAAAGGCGAAACACCACTTTCAACAGATTCTTTGTATTACAGAGATATCAGAATGATAAAAATTTATTCCGATATAGTTATCTTACGTACAGTTCAGTGGTGCACTAGTTATTTCTATATAGGGTGTTCCTTTTAAGATATGACTCATACATTTTTTTAAATGGAAAACCTTGTACATTTGTATGCCATTCAATTGCATTATTTTTTTTTCGTCTATAATGATATATAATAGTAACTAGTTGCATAGTTGGCCATTCATTTTATACCGAGTGTTCCCACTTAGACTTTCAGTGTTTATATCTCAGAAACCATCATATCCAGTGCGACAAAATTTAGTATATAACATCAATTCTTATACAGGGTGTTCCATTTTTCCGGAAATCGATTTTGATTTTTTGGTAGTCAACGCTAAAACTTAGGTTTAAATCGAAATATACTTAATTATGAACACATTCTGAAACATAAATATTCAAAAATTTTAAAATTTTACATAAAAACGCCTCCAAAAAGTGCCCAAATTTCATTGTTTTGTCATGTGAAATGTGTATAGCCTTGAGCCAGACTTACACAGAAGAAACTAACATCGGTAAACATCAAAACTATGAATTGTCAAGTATTAATTTAGACTTGAGTTGAGGCTTTTGGAACATTGGCGTAGATACGCCGGCGCAGTCTTCCGTTACAGCTTCGTTCGTCGTGAATGTTGTGTAAAATAACTGTCGATATTTTTCTGTATTCGTACATAATTGCATAATGCAATACTTCTTCCATTTGCCCGCTGAGATGCACTTTCTGTGCCCATTTTACGAGTCTGTTTTGCAACTTTATTCAATACTAATGTCTATTTAACACAATAACACCTAATAATATCGCAAATGACAAATTAACTATACAAATATGAACTAAAGCAAATAGGTATTCATGTACGACCGGCGTCTGACGTCACAACTCTACACTGTGGGGGTGTGACCAGACTAAATTTCTGGGCTTATTTTTCCACAAAATTGTCTAGAACAAATGCCATTTCGAACAAAATAATAGTTACATTCTTTCGTCTGCACATATTTGGAAAAATCATGCAATTTCTCATTTACAAAGAAATAGGGGCACCCTGTACGTTTGTTTTATATTCAGTATTTGATGTAGGTGCTGTATTCCGTTTCTTTCCTGCTATAAATGGAAATGCTACTGGAAGCCTGTCTAAAATAAGTTTTCGGGAAAGCTCTGCGGCAGCTAGATCACACGCCTGCCCGAGTATAATCGTCAGCAAAGACGTTGCGTAGGCGGATGGTTATTCAGGTGGCCGGCTGACTGGCTGGTTGGGGCTATAAGTAGCAGTTTTGTTCCCCGGGGTCTTTTCCTGCTGAATATTCTCTAATTCCTGGCATAATTTGGGGGAGACGCGCACGTGGCCAACAAGGCTGTCTCATTAAGCTAACGAAGACACGTGCTCGGGTACAAGACCAGCACGTGCGCCCCCGCCGCGGTAATGCTTTTATTTTATGTGAGTAACTTAATAGTGCATGCGTTCGTATTTGTTTCATTACGATGGATTTCGCCCTGGATTTATTGCTTTTTTAAGTGACTTTGTTCATATCGATGACGAAAGTAATGAAGTTAAGAGACGAGAGGCTGCATTTATTAATAAGGGATCTGTGATGAGGGAGATGTGAATAGAAACTTTCCATGTCCAGTGACAGTATTGGACAGAAAGGAAAATACTCCTTAAAATATCATCAAACATCAACGAAATTTTACAACAAAAAAGCTGGAATGATGATATGTAATGAAAGAAGAAAAAAAGCAGAAAAATATAAGTGTAATCAAGTTCTAGCAAAATTATATATTAATATTTAGGAGACAGTGAGAACATACAGGGTGTCAATTTAAAAACAAACAGCATTTAATATTGCCTAAACTAATGACAGTGTCAAAATTTGGCGAAACACGTCAACTTACATATCAACGGGGATAACTTTTGAGGCATTTGTTGTCGTACTACTTTCAACCCCGTCACTCCCAGGGCACCTGCCCCTAAAATTTTAAATGGCAACCCCTATGCCATTTTTGAGTTCCTTTTGTAATTCTAGAAAAGTCTTAATTTTTTTTTGTTAAAATTGAAGTAGTTAACCTCATGAATGTGTAAAATGTATTTATCTTCTAAATTGACGTCATATCTCAAACAACGATGACGTCACAAATGTGGGTCGTATGTCAAAAAGTGCCTTTTTTAAAAACAAAATCGACGTGCCAGGGGATTTTTTCGAAAACTTCTCAATTTAAAAAATAATCAATTTATTCGTTACTTTTCGAAAGCACTGTATACAGGGTGTTAAAAAAAGAGTGTAAAATATTGCTGAAAAGTCTTAATAAACATGGGTCCGCAAAGTAACTGTTGCGGAGATATGGACTACTATTTATTTTTCAAGCATTTTATTTTATTAATGAAAAACGTGCCACATAGATGGGTAGGAACGGCCGGACCTGCTTTATGGCCTCCAAGATCGCCTGATCTGAACCTTCTAGATTTCTTTGTTTGGGGATATTTGACTCTTTTTTAACACCCTGTATATACAAGGTGTAAGATAGTAAGTATTCAAAACTTGTGAACTTGTAAAACAAGTCGAAAAATTGCGAAAATCTTAGTAAAACTTTTGTCAGTGGCGGCTCCTAAGGGAGATACACTCTCTTAAAGGGGTAAACAGTTTTTAATGTGTAACATCAAAACGGTTCGACATTAAGCCACGAAATTTTGAGATATTAACATTGACGTGCTTAATAAGTTTTATAAAATACATTTCAAAATTTTCTACAGGGGCGTGAGAAAATGCAAAGTTCTGGGACAAATTTATTCATATCTTTTTTGTAGTTAATTTTTTCTTATTTCTGACTCGAAAATATTGAAATTTGAAGTATTTAACATAAAAAAGGTGCTCTTGTTAAATTTCAGTAGAATGTACCGTTTTTCAGTAAAATCGATTTCAATCATTCCTAACGTGCCCCACATTCAACATCCATTACATAGCCAAATAAATTAATTGCAGTGTGCCATGGAGAAAACAAATAGTCTGACAGTTAACAGAAATGTCAAGTATTTTTAGTTTAAAATTTGTGTTATTTGAATCTACATAGTGCTGTATCATAGTGAACAAAAATAGTTAAAAATTATTTTAAAATGCAACAGTATACATATTCTGAGTATGTAGATATGCTTTTGACGTTAGGCGAGTGTCATTAACTGTATTAAATATATTTTATGAGACTTATTAAGCACGTCAATGTTAATATCTCAGTAAAATTTCATGACTTAAAGTTGAACCGTTTTGATGTTACGCATTAAAAACTGTTTTCGAGGTCACCCCTTTAAAAAAGTGTATGTCCCATAGCAGCCGCCACTGACAAAAGTTTTACTAAGGTTTTCGCAATTTTTCGACTTGTTTAACAAGCTCACAAGTTTTAAATACTTACTACTGTTACTCCTTGTATATATCATACTGTGGGAATGCTGTTAGTCATATTATAAACTACTGTTTAACTACAAACTGTATGCCTGACTGTTGGAAACATGCTATAGTCTTACCTGTACTTAAAAAGACAAAGTTAATATGTTGAATGATTTAAGGCCTATTAGCATACTCCCGGTTTTGTCTAAAGTAATTGAAAACATTGTATATAATCAGTTAAAAATGCATGTTGATTTGTATAATATTCTGCCTCACAAACAATCTGGATTTCGATCTAACTATAGTACAACTACAGCATTACTTGATCTGACTGACGATATGTTGCGAGCTACTGATAATTGCATGGTAACTCTAACAATTATGTTGGACTATTCAAAAGCATTTGACTGTTTGGATCATGAATTATTGCTTGCTAAATTAAGCTAAGCTATTATGGAATATCGTCAAATGCGCTGATCTGATTTAGGCAATATTTTAGTAACCGTAAACAGCAACTACAGTTAATTGCAGATGGTGTAGAAACATATTCAAATTCTCTGTCACTTAATAGAGGTGTCTTTCAAAGCTTCATATTGGGACCTTTGTTATTTCTTTTGTACACAACTGATTTAAATAAAGCTCTATCTAATATGCAGATGATTGTCAAATTTATGACTCTTTTAATTTTGATTTGCAGCATCTGGCAACGGATAAGATAAATACTGACTTGAATAATATTCTTTTATGGTCAACTAAAAATGCTTTATATTTGAACCTCATGAAAACAACTATACTTTTGACGGGTACAGACAAACAAAGAAATAAATTAAATATAGATAGATTAGTTCGAAATAAAGTGCCTCTGCCGGTTCAAGATTCATGTAAAAGTTGGTTAAAACCTTTAAGTATGTATTAAATTCGTCTATTGAATAAAAGTTGTAAGTAAACCGAGTCAATGTTTTATCACTTTTTGACTACTGTTATGTTGTTTATGGTCCTTACCTTAGTGAACATGATAGACAAAGACTTCAGATGGTACAAATTCTTGCATGAGATTTGTAGCAAACGTAGAGATGGGAACACATTACGCCTTATTTAGAAAGATATAGTTGCGACAAGATACATAGATATTCATTATTGTTGTATGATTTACACAATTATTAGCTCCAATCGACCATCATATTTGAAAAATAAGTTGGTATTTGGCGGGGATATATAATTCCCAGCACAAATACTTTATGCATATTCCACATCATTATTTAAGGGTTCACTATCATATAACTCATCATATCTCTTTACTGGTCTTCCTTCAACTTTAAAAAGTATAGCCAATTATTAGTATTTTAAACATAAATAATTTATTTAATTTATATATGGTAAGTCGTTGCCTGTGACACACACCTGACTAATTAATGTTATTTTTCTTTCTATTTTATTATGTTTATTATATTACTTGTATGTTAATTTTATATTTCTTTTTATGTAATATTTAGTCTAATGCAGTGTTACTATTAAGCTGTAATCCATTTTTCACTGAAGTTTAGGTATCACTTACATTAAATTTCAGCTTTCTTAGAATAAACGGATAATTTCCTTAGTCTGTGTATTCATTTATTGGATAATTCTAACGGACCTGTAATGAGTGAAAATGTAGTTTTGACAGTATGCAACGAAGGAACGAAGAATGAATGCAAAACACTGCAGCTGACCGGATTAACTGTTACCTATCAGGTACTATTATTAATAAAAATTGTTATAAATAAAAATGTTCATTTTCGTCTTTGACAACGCTGTAAAAAATGACAGGTAGAAAGTTGACATTTCTAGGCCATCTCGAGCAATGACTGTCATAGACGTTGTGCCTTATTTTTTAAACATAGAGCTAGGCCTCCCTGAGCACGTGGTTAAAATTTTTGTACTTAGTCATAGTTAACTCTTAGTCCATTGAAATGTTACATTGTTTTGGCCTTAGCGTGCATTTTTTAGAGGACGCAATTTTATTGTTTAGATGTGAGGGGGGGGGGGTCAAAAAAGCTTAACTTGAAGTTTGTGAGGTCACAACCCAATTTCGGCCGCCATCTTTGAAATAGGGGGTTAAATTGTTTTTAGCATTTATCAGGTAAACTATTGGTCACACAAAAATTTTTTAAAAATATTTTTTATTGCAAATTGAATCCTCTACAATGTTAGTCCAGTAACTCTTTGTTGTAAAATCAAAAATAACAAAGATATTAAAGAAGAACAATCAAAATTTTTGGACGCCATATTTTACTTATTTTATTTAAAAAAAATGACATCAGAGCATTTTTGTAGAGTGGCTTTCAACGAAGAATGTATATTACCTATATACTTTTTTTATTATATTCATTAGTTTGGGTTTTACAGCGCTGTGAAGTAAAGTTTTTTACAACAAAAAGTTACTGGACTAAAATTATAGAGGATTCAAATTGCAATAAAAACTGTTTTTACAAATTTTTTGTATGACCAATAGTTTACCTGATAAATGCTAAAAACAATTTAACCCCCTTTTCCCAAGATGGCAGCCGAAGTTGGAGGGTTGCGACCCCACATACTTGCGTCCTGTAAAATATGCAACCCCAAATGTAACTTTTCAATGGACTATCTGAAGGTGTTCCATAATGATGTGCGTTCCTTTGGAAAGTGTGTTCCTTGGGTCATTGTAGGGGGGGGGGTTCTTCTATAAAATTTTTTGAGCCTTCCCTGTCTAATTAAAAAAATAACAGAGGTTGGTGGTTGCAACCCTTTTAAACATTTGGTAAAAATACAAATCGTACTCAACAATGCCACTTAATTAGCTAAATGTACCGAAAATCACCGATTTTCAGATTTATAAGTTTAACCGTTTTTGAAAAAAAAAATGAAGACCGACATTTTTCCGATTTTTTAGAAGCCCTGATATCATCAGGAAGGACTCAAATCGAAAAATTTTATAGAAATAATCCTCCCCCTTCATTAACTCAAGTAACACACTCTCCAAAAAACCGTACATCATTGTAGGACACCTTGTATATTTGTAACAGATTACAAAAATTTCAAATTATAAATTCTACAAATAGCATTACTTTTTAATAAAATTTGAAATGCCTCGATAAAATTATATCTAATTTATGAAAAAAAATGTTACTCTAGAATTAAGGAAACCATTATGATAATTCCTAGGGTGGGCACGCAATTTTTTTTAACTTTTTTCCCAAATTGCAAAAACGTTCTCTTTCTACAAAAGTTGCCTATATGACCAAACTTTAGATTGTATATCTAAAGTTTGGTTTGGGTCCAATGTCTGGTTATTGAGATATGGCATACATGAAATCTCACCAGCCCCCATTGGATATTTATGTGTAAGAGCCGACTCTGGAATGGATACTTCAAATTCGTTCACGACTCGCTAGTTATTATAGGAGTTGTGTGTAATGTTATCAAAGTGAGCTACGACGATTGCTTTGTTCCAAGGCCAACTCGACGTCTTTGTGCGCTACCCTCGGCAATACGCGCGGCCGCCGTCGCGGAGTAGATCCGGCCACGTGACCGGAACATCTCGGGCCGCGTGCAGAGCCGGAACTGCAAGCCATATCGCACGGCCCGCGGAGATTATCCGCACGCTACGCTGACTCACTGCTTTCTCAATTGAGCGAAAGACATTCGATAACGCGTAATGCAATTTACCAACCCCAACCCAAGTTTGTGCAGCTGCACTGCAAGTGTGCATTGGCTAGCGTACTTGTTTTTCGAAAAAATCTTTTTTGCGGCAGTCGGCCGTGTTGATAAATCTATCTATCAAAGATACGTCTAGTCTTGGGAGGATGTATAACTGGTTGCATACCACTTAGAAATATAACCTTAACGATAATGATAATTTTTCAAAAAAGAAGGTACAATCTACATTTTATATAAAAATTGTAAGATATATAATACTTAGATGCCAAATAAATATATTTGCAAACGTAAGTTCCTTGAAGGAGGTTTCAGAAAAATGTTTGCTTATTCAATGACTTATTTATATATTCGGTTATCAATTATTGTATTATACAGGTAAATAAGATATATACACCATTGTATTTTGTGTTGCCTATAGATATATAATAACTATATTTTTATAAATTTAATTTCATAACTTGAATTAAGTATACATAGGCGTACCCTAAATCGAAAATAGCAGTCACAAAATAAATAACAGCAATACCTCCAAATGTGGAGAAAAAAAATAGGTAAGTGGAGTTTAGGTTAATGGATGGTTAACTGATGGAATAAGCCAATATGAATTTTAGCCCCATCAAAAAAAAAAAAAAAATTATAAATGCTACTTCTGCCTATGTATATGTATGTACATTCCAGCTAGCAAAGTAGTTCTATAAATTTAGAGTAATAGGAGCTTTATATTCTATTAATATTTTATAGTTGTATCTAGAATACTAAATTATTGCATTAATGTGGCACATGAGGCTATTTTGCCTTTAGAAACTGAATTGTTTTTTAAATGTGTTGCAAGAACGTTCTTAGGGCTTATTTTATAGAACATTTATAAGATAACTGCTAATGTAGTCCAATAAGTGTGTACAATAACACAATTTTACAACAACGGTGCTTATAGAATCAAATTGCTGTAAAATCGATGCAAAATAGTGCTTTATAGATTTATACCATCTCCTGTGGCACTCTAATAAAAATATTCTGTAATGTCGCTTATAGTTTAATTATAGAACTATTGTGTAAGGAGTTGTTAAGTTACAATTCTGCTGCGGAAAACAAATTACAAATATGAATGCTGCTATCGAACTTAAGAGAAAAAACTCTTTAAAGCAGTTATAGAGAATAATAATACAGTTGTTATAAAATCATTATAGAGTAAATACGTAACAAAAGCCTTTTTGTTCCATGAAAAACGCTATAGAACTAACATTTATATATATATATATATATATGTAGGTCTCCCATACCCTCATCTGATGAGACCTGCCTATAAAAGTGCGATATATTTTGATCAAAGTATAATGGGGAAATTTGTATAGCATAGTCGTGACTTGTAGAAATTATTATCTGATTGCAGAAAGAAAATTTCATTACGATAGATAAGATTTATTTGATTACTAATAGAAACTGATTTCCTTATAAAAATTTACTAACATATTTAATTTAGACCATTTCAAACCTTATACATTTACACTTCTAGATGTTGAAGTTAAAGAATTTTATTAGCTTTATTAAATAAGATTGAAATAATTGATATTACCACAATAAAATACGACAACACTGTGGATATTAAGTGGCATATATCTGTTATAGTAGTTGCTTACAGAATATTTGCTCTATAATCACTGCAATCAACACAAAAATATCCTATTAGTGAGAATCCCTTGGAAGTACAAGATAAAGCCTTTCTTTCTGTCGCCATATTGTGAAGAAAGAAAACAAATCTTAATTAAAAATATATACAATATAAATAGGTGAAATGACATCAATAATATGGATATACTTACTTTCTGCCTATTTTATATACAGTTGATTGTTAAATTCATCAATTTAGAAAACATTTTTTTTATTAAATTTCCAGCATCATAGGAAATATTACCATTATGTACTACACATTTCACGATAAAACTTTTTCCGCATTAAAATGTATTGCTCCCTGATGAACAAACCAACAAAACAAATCGTAATGATGCGAGTACTCTTATGCAGGCTGATTAGGTCATCTTCTACCTCGATTCTTATTGGCTCATCCATATTATTTCTGATATGTGCGATGCAGAAACATATTATTTTTAAAAGATATAATTAAACAATTTTAAAGTTCTCTAAGTAGAACACCATGCAACACAAAAATTGTATAACGAAGTGTTATAGAATTTTTATGAGATTGCTTTGTAACTGTGTTGTAAAAAATTTTTAAGACCTATGAGAACGTTTATTCCACAATTCTAAGTATTTCCTGCATATCTTACAGAATAGCTTAAAGAACTAAACAGTTCTGCAGAACGGTGCCCATTTTTATGGCATAAGTGTTGTAAGAATGTTTTGAAAATGTTCTTAGAATAAACATTGCTCTATAAAATTTGCTCTGGAAACGTTCTTACGATTTATATAGAACAGAAAATTGTTATCTGGGATAATATACATATAATGATACAGATGGAGTGGTTTTCTATAATATTTATAGTCTGATGTCCAGTGAGTTCTACCGCATTCATCAAAATTCGCTTTAAAGTTACACTTGGTTTTCTACAATTTTTATTTTATTTTATTTTGATTCGTTACCATGACAACCACAAAAATTTTCAGAAATTTTTTCGTGGCGAGACGACAATTAAGTAAGAAGGTAAACATATATGATCTACACATTGGCATCTTATCTATATACGAAATATGGAATGGAACATATGAATTTCTTCTAAATTGCGTCGTGTTACTTGTAAAAAAATCGTGATTATTTATTAAAAACACTATAGCATTCTCGCGTACTCAGGTTCCCTTCTGTCGGGTTAAACAGATTGGAACAACCAGGATTAGTCGTCGATTGCCTCACCTATAGCATATTGATAAAAGCTAACAAGCTAGAAACCGGTATATGCCTGGTAGCGCCGCTGACGAATGACTTTGTCTGTTGTGCCATTTTTCAAGTGCAATTTTATGCCAGTCTGGACATTAACCTGCAGAGTAGTTGTTTCTTGGAATTTCACTTTTGCAGTATCGTTATCGCCGATAACCATACGGGTCACTAGGTTTTGTCATCGCTTAAGGCCAGCATGAAGTAAATGTGCTGCGTGTTACAATCTTGCGTAGTCGTCAGCTACTGTTTTAATTTTGGATGATAGTTGAAATTGGGCTAGATCTTTTTTTAGCCTCAATAATTTGTGCTAGTACTTTGTACAGACTTTTTAGAGACCCTATATAGTAAATATTCCCAAACACAAACATAAAACGAATTAAAACAAACTAAGAAATAAACCCTTGCAAAAAGATTCAATTAAGATCATGGCAAGTTATTATGCACAGAATATTCCGTAACTTTAAAACTGTTTTCAAATTTGCCAAAATCATTAAAACGACTTTCTCTAAGTCCTAGCATGTCACGATCACGAACTTAATCAATTTCAGTTCTTTGTTTCAATATTGACCCCTTCGGCTTTGTTGATCGGAGTAATAAACTGCTGCAAAAATCAAACTTTCTATTTAAAATACACTTAAGACTTGATGAAGCTATAATAAATTTCATATCAAGCTGTTCGTTGGCATTATTCTTATGGCAAGCATATTAAGATGTACTTCATTTGTTTAACAAAGTGAGAATAGATGTCTTGGATATAAAGTACACACTTATGAAAAATGTGTGGAGTATGTTTAATAAACATATATCTTAGAGCCCCGTATTTTTCAGATACAGAGCGTATAAGATAGTTATAAAAAATCAAGTTTAAAGCACAACATATTTTTTCAAAATTTGAGAGTTTATTTTTCACACGGAGGTGCTCTTAATAAATTTGTTAATATTTACCGTTTTCGAGGTAAAAAAAGTAACTATGACAGCCATGCCTCTTCTCAAAAATACTGATAGAAGTCGCCTGTGGAATGGGGTCGTCAGGAAAATGGATCAACACCTTCACAGACGGATCAAAAAGGAAGGGAGGTGCAGGATGTGGAATCTATTCCAGATCCCTACACATCCATGCATGCTTATCCATTAGTGAGCAATGGATAAGCATGCTACCGTGGTACAAACTAATTTAGCAGGGATAACCATAGTTGCCAAAAAATTGTCCGTAGACAACGGGCAAAACCATCAGAATCTACACAGATAGTAGACAGTCACTACTATCTTACGCAATCATAAGATAAAAAACTAGATCAACATGGAAATGCCATCAGGCACTGGTAGTGGCCTCAACCAACAACAGTATATTTGTATGCTGAGTGAAAGGACACGGGCAGTGCAATGGCAATAAAGTAGCTGACAAGCTACTCAGGAGTGGGTGTCAATATTTTTGGACTTGGTCCTTCCAAATAGCTGTCAATTTGCTAAGGAGTTTATAGAGTACTCCAAGCATACAACGAAAAAGTACCTGGGCATGTCCTGGAAATATGGAACAATTTACCTCAAACTTTATGTTTACCATTCTTACATAAAATAGACTAAATATGGCTTCGATTTGAACGTTTATGTTTGTCATGATGACAAAATGCTGTAGTAGAATGACACATGAATGCAATAAACATTTTATTGCACTAAAGTAATAAAGAATCACTTTTTTTCATTAAATATAGTTAAATAAAGTTTTGCTTTTTGCATGAACGTAGAAAAAATATATTAATTGAAACCTTTACTTTACATGTTGTGTTTGTTATTGTCACTTGGAAATATGAATAAACAGTTTAGTGTACTAAAAACTTTGTATAGTAGATTTTATATATGAAGTAAGCGGCTATTTTTCATATTTAAAATGGAATGTTCATTACGATTTTTGCGGAATCAGGATTGAGTAGAAGGCATCACTTTATTGTGGCATAAATATCGCCGTGCTGTTTTGAAACGTCCTGTAAATGAAGTTCGAATAGCACCTTCTTATAACATTTGTTATTATCTTTAAATTTTAAAAAAGGACTGCTAGTTTAAAATTGCCCAAGAATGCTTGTTTCACTTCAGATCACACGGTACGTGGGATTTCGTATTGGACCATGAACAGAATTCTACAAATATTTCCCAATTGTTGAACAACGGGATGCTCATTGAAATCCTTAATACCGTAACGAATAATCCGATATCCTGTTTTCGTTTACAAAACAGAAACCGTAGTCACCATCACACGTGGGAGATGAAAGGGGATGCGTTTAAAAGAGGCGATCCTCAATGGTTGACGATATATACACCTGCAGCAACTTGTTTTACAACGTTGTCAACTCGTCGCAACATTGCTAACGCTAACAATATTTAATCGGTATCACAATGAAGGAATAATATTGATGACACATGTTCGAATTGATTTCTATTCAGTGAAAGTGGATTTATATTATAATGCAAAAAAAAAACAGCCCAAGGTAAGATGACAAGACGATAAATGATGTAAAACAGTAAGGAACAAGCTGAGTGGCAAAAAATTATAAGAAAGCCACGCGAAACCAGAACCTGTCGTTATACCTCAGCCAAAAATCTAACAAGATATATCTGGTTAAAACGGTTTTTAAGACAGTAGTTGCGGTAGTAATTTTATTTCATTGCACTACAAAAATGAAAAAAAAAGTAGTAATGTATGTACGTACTGATTAAGTGGATATTTTTGTCTAAAATTAATTATGTAGAGTTTATATCAACAAAAAATGTGCCAGCATAATATAAATTCAAAAGAAACATAACCCAAACACTACGGGACGTGTACACAGCAATAAATCGACACGGTATTATTTTGGAAATAGTAAAATAATGAAGTGTAAAATTTTATTTACAAAAATGTAATAATATTTAAAACAATTTAAAGGATAAAATCTAGAATTTTAATTATTTGAACAAATTTACACCTACATACGTAATTTATCAAATCGAGTTGAAATTTTAAACAAGAGTAAAGGGCCCCATACATTTCGGATATTTTATACCGATTTATCGGTTCGGATAAAACCGTACGGATTAACCCGTTGCACGCTGATGCCCATACACTTGCTAGCTGGTTACTCAATTTGTTTTAGCAGTGGCGGCTGGATTAGCCATAAAATAGAAAAGACAGAGATGTCGTTCAAAATTGTGTAAACAGTGGTTACTTAATCTTCCGCAAACAGAGTAAACTTATGTACACCGATATAAATTCAAGTCAAAATTCTTTGGTATCCATTCATTGGCGGCGGACCATCTTTTGATTGGAGGGGGCTCGAGTCCTCTTGAAAAATGTAATCTTTCATAAAATAAAAACCAATATAAATTTTACCAAGTTGGTGAAACATATCGGATGATCATTATCATAATCTTTTAAAAATAAAACGTAATTATTCAGATCTGAAAAAACTTTAATTCATATAAAAAATATAACAAGATGTATCTACTTATGTACTAGGCACTAGGCATTCACCATTGTAAGTAAATTCTTCCAAATATTTATTAAAATATATTTTTCAAGCATCTTTGTAAAATTTTCCGTGCGGCCTTTTCTGGACCAAAAATGGTGTAAATTTTTAAATTTTACTAATTTTACTTTTTGTTTGCTGTGTATAATATATAAGAATAAACTACAGTTTCCTGACGATAATTCAATAGAAACATTTTATCTTTGCGTTATTTTTCATGGAAATTAAATTTCAATTATGCATCGAAAAATTGTCAGTCCTAGCCGTAGCAGTTTTTTAGTTTCTAAACAAACAACATTTTCCCGGAAATGACACCAACTTTCATATTTTAAATGGAACGTTAATATTTTTGTTGCAAATATCGAATCTAAAGTAAATTCCGAGTCAAATGATACGGCTTGTTAAATCTTGACAGATCGTTAAAAAATGAAGAAAAACCTCCCATTAGACTGAATAAAATATACAATATGCATGATTTAATAACAAGTACAAAAACAACTCGTCTCCAAGAACTTTTGTGGCGATTTTTTTCTTGTTTTCAAGAGAGGTATCAATATAGCCTTCATACACGGTGTTGGACTGCCAACCACTATGTCGTTTTATAGTTAGGTCTGCTCCTGTGTTGGCTAGAAGTGAAGTAGATGATCGTCGAAAACAGTGCCTTGTGTACTGTTGAGACTGTGATAAATTGAGAAAATAAGCAACCTTCTTTGGCATTACACTAAAAGTATTTATACAAATAGGAAGTTTCATAGAATTACCACCTCTGTAACCAACAAAAAATCTTCCATGATCGGTATGACTAGGACGCAGAGCGAGGTATTTTCGTATTACTTAGACCATATTCACTTCGGTTTTCGTATCCGGTATGAAGATACAAAAAATGTTCTTCATTGTTTCGTATTCTAAGAGTAAATTAGTTAACTCGTCCACTCCAACTCCAATAATTAAGGCAACCTTAGATTATATATATTTATGAATTTCAAATAGCAAACATTTTCTTGGTCTTACCTTTGTTAGCAAGAATTTTGTGTCAACGGCATCTTGTAACAATTTTGAAACATACGCTTTCGTTAATATTCTTGACTTTTCAGAAAAGCAATTAAATTGTTGAATTTACTAATGTTAACATCTTGTCGCATACAGATTGTAGACCACAGCATAGAATAGAACACCCAAACACTAGATGATTTTTACTTCTTGAACAATTCAAAAAAATGCTAATAATACCTTTTCTTTTGCGTTCTCGATTTATCTGGTAAAAGTGAAGCTAATGCAGTTGCAGCGGCTTTTTCAATTTCGAGAAGCAAGTTTTCTGTTTCTGAATTACTCATTACTTCAATCAACACCACTATTTTCACAAGAAAATGTAAAAACGAAAACTCAACTTTGTTTATAACAAGTTTGACAGGTTACCATAACAATGCTGATCTGATCTGATTTTGAATTTTTGTCAAGTGAAGGTAGTTGTCCTTGTCGAGCTAATGAGTTAAAGTAATGCCTACATGACTTGTACTATAAATAACTATTGTTCGGTCTAAGTTTTTCTTCTTTTGAACGATCTGTCAAGGTTCTACAGGAATTGTGCCAAGTCATCTGACTCAGAACCTTGTATGCAAAATCTGTAAAAAAATATTAGTGTTCCATTTAACATAAGAGAGGTGACGTCATTTCCGGAAAAACCGGAAGCACCACAAAAATGTTGATAACTTAAAACCAGGTTTTTTTTGCTGTTTTAGAAAGGTATTTTAAGCTAATATAATTCAAATCTCCTACAATTCCTATCAATGAAGTCATATGTATGTTCTCTGATACCAAACATCTAGGTATGCTAATGAACAATTCCACAGACAAAGCTCTATGGGTAGATATTGTGGGTGTAATTCAACGCAGGTTGGGGCTTTTGTCCACTGAGTAGTTAGTTTCACACAATATTATTAATACCTAAAAATATATAAAAACTTTTATATAAAAAAAATGTTACAAAAGCTAATAATAAGGAATATATGGGTAGATATTGTGGGTGTAATTCAACGCAGGTTGGGGCTTTTGTCCACTGAGTAGTTAGTTTCACACAATATTATTAATACCTAAAAATATATTAAAACCAGGTTATTTCAAAAATAAAAATCGGCTGCTTACCAGTTTCAAAGGGGGGAGAAGCAAAACTTTATCGCTGCATTGTAGATAGTTTATATCTATAAATTATAAACGTTTCATCTTGTATATTGATAATTTTCTCTATTCTTTAGGAAAACAGTTAAAGAGGCCAAGCTGGCAACGGGGCATGTTTGGGTGCCGAAGGTACGAAGGTCTTTACCAAAAGCCCCGTCTGGCCCTGCGGTGAATCTTTGTGGAACTCCGAGGGGGGTGGCGCCGATTTCACGTGGCTTAAATGCCGTAATGGCCGTACAGGTGTCTGAGCCATTAACTCACGGCGTTTACAAGTGCCCGTCTTCCGAAATCTTATTGTTGGGAGTGAATAGTCAATTAGACACTTCTCGGCTTGTTTGGGTTGCTGGGAAGGTTTACGACTGTTCACTTTAGAAGTTATTAGGCGAGGCGATTCAACATTAATAATCTAGCGAGGAAACAAACGGTGTAAGACAGATTTTTAAGTCAAATGATCACTTTTACGAATGGCTCTGAAAGAGCTTCATTCATATTAGTTTGGTGTTTTGTTTTCTCGGAAATATTTATTATCAAAAATTAAAGTGGCGGCAAGAATTCAAACGACTTACGTCACATTATTACAATTTTTAACACATACTTTAAATAAATAACAAAACATTAACAAACACTAAAGCAATAACAAAGGTTTTCAAAGTACCCTCTATTTTACTCTATACCTTTCGTAAGGCCTTTTAAAAAATGTTTCCTAACCTTGCTGTCTCCCTGATAGTTTGACAGCCCTGTTATTATGAAATTTATTAACTGAAAATTAGGAAAATAAACCAGAATTTACCTTTCCCGCTTTAACAAGAATTCTGGAAAACATTATTGCAGGATTTTATGTTAAAACACATCTGTTCTGTATTATGGATTATAGCGAACTGGTCTATACATTAAGCCGAGAAAATTATCGAAAATGACAATCATTTAGTTACACCACCTGCAACTAATAAAATTTATCTTCCAAATCCCGTCTGAGCTGCAGGTAACTTATATTGGTAAAGCACACGTGTACTTTCTTCTTCTATTGTCCTTCCCTTAATCTGGGCTAGGTGTGTTGTGTAGTCACCCCTATATTTGTAATTAAAATAAAATAATATCTTTCTGGTCAGATGTAAATAAAATACCTATCTTGTGTCCAGTGAGGAAGATACTACAATAAAAGTCTTGTAGCATGCCAAATGTGATAAAAAAAATGCTACTGTCGAGTGATCTCCAATGGAACGATGTGTCTTTAATACAAGAAACGATGTATTACACTTCAATAATAATGTCAAGTTTCAATTTGATCGGTGTTCTTAGTTTACTCAATGAAAGTATATTTTGAGATGTAATGTCAGGCAATATTTTTGCAAAAAACATATAGAAAAACCACTTAGTATTTTATTTTGAATATGAATTGTTAATAAAATTTAAAAATAACTAAAGTAAATAAAGAAAACTACTGGATAACTTTGCAAAATATCTACCTATAGATAATACCAATACATAATACTTCTAGATATTTACAGAAAACAAAATATATATGTTCTTTATTTTAGCCAATTTTGAAGAGCAAATAGCGCCATTAATTATTTAAATCACAATTCGCGAAATTCGCGTCATAAGAACAAGATTTTACCAAAGTTTCTTGTTTGGTTATTTTTATTTTTCAGTAGAAAAAAACTACCTACGCGTTATTTTTGTTGCTTTCCCCCTTAATTTTTCCTGCCGGCGGCGGCGCCCATGTGTATGAATCAAATTAGGTTTTAAAGAGTTAGAAATATGATTGGTTCTAAGAGGACGGTGATTATACAATATGAAATTCATTTGCATGAGAACATGCGATTGCGGATTACCTTCCACTCTCGCATTTATCGCAAACTCTAAAAACTATGTAGGATTTCCATTTTGAGTCATTCTCGTTTTGTAGTCGTACCCTAAATGACGTGCAAAGACGGTGACGGGTCTGAGTGAAACTGTCCCACACATTTTTTCCAAAGGAGAGGTCCGGCTCTCGCGGAGTCTGCGGTCCGGCGGGCGAGATGTGGGTGAGGCGGTGCCCGAGGCCGGCGGTTCACACGGTGGCCGAGGTGCAGGTGTGCGCCAGACTCGGCGGCGCCACGGCTCCAATCTCGCCGCTCGGCAATGCCGCATTCCTATTCATACTCGGCTGGAGGAGACTGCTAAGCCTGGCCGGCTGGCCTACCTGCCCTTGTCTGACGCTGCATAGGCCGCGCGGAGCGGAGGGACGCTGTCAACTGCCCTTGCTTTCCGTTCGATACAAAGCAGCACTCGGAGAAACTTGTAGCATCTTTTTAAACCATTGGAAAATTTGAGAACACATCATTGCAAAACATCAAGTTTTATGGGTGATTGCCTGTAAACTGCAAAATATAGAATATGAGTAGCGCACTGTGCTTGGATTTAAGCTCTAATGGCCGAGATATTTGTTTTAAACACTCTTTGATTTAGTTTTCTTGGTCGCTAATTATATTTTTTATAATTATATGTAATAAAAATCCTATACATTTTTTTAAATATTTTAAATGTAAATTATCTTTCCCTTGGGTTGTATCGTCATAGCTTTAAAGTACTTAAACTTAAATTGGAAGTGTATTAGGCATGCTTAAACAAATAAACAACAAATTTAGATCAAATATCTAACTAAAAAAAAGTTGTTTAAGGTCCAAAGAAATGGATAATTTCCGTGCCTACAATATATGTGCAATTCCCCTGCACTTACAAAAACACCATTGCTAATGCCTAAGAGATGGGGCCAGGGGATTATTTTAGCAGTTTGAAAAAAATTGTTAGTTTTGCTCAGTTAGATTCCAATAATTTAAGGGAGAGTAGCAAAAAGACTACAGCACGTAGGCCTTATTGGGCTCCTTGCACCTCCTCCCATTGAGAGATCAATCCACCTGAGCCGCCAACCAACTTAATAGGGAGAAAAAGGTGGTGACGTTGCTCAGGGGTATCTCTCTAATGTAGGCCATATAAGGACATCGTTCGAGATGGCAATGAACTCACAGAGTGCATGAAGTATTGTCTCGTCCAACAATGTCCAGTTTGAATACCTGTCACCAGACGAAGATTTGTCCTAGGCATAGATAGGTACTTTTTCAGAACCGATGCGCTCCTAGCCAGCTTGTCAGCTACTTTATTGCCATTGCACCGGTCGCGTCCCTTTGCCCAACATACAGATATGCTGTTGCTGGTCGAGGCCACTACCAGTGCCTGATGACATTCACATGCCGATCTAATTGTTATCTTATGATTACGTAAGATCAGTAATGATTGTCTACTGTCTGTGTAGATTCTAATGATTTTGCCCGTTGTATGTCTACGGGCAATTTCTTTGGTGGCTATGATTATACCTGCTAATTCCGTTTGTACTACGGTAGCAGGCCTATTCATTACCCATTGGTATCGAATATGTAAAGATCTGCAATAAATCCCACATCTTGCTCCTTCGTTCTTTGTTGATCCATCTATGAAGATGTTGATGATGATCATTTCTGATAAGTACCGTGTAGGGTCTGTCAAACACAAAACGAAAAATACATTTCTTATGTAAGCTTTGACAACATTCTGGAAATATTACCACAGCCTAAAATCCTCGAAGAGAATATAAATTTGTTTTAAGTTTGCAAAACCAATAAATGTCTTCGAACAAATATAATATGTTAGATAATTACTTGTTTTTTTATCAACTAATAGTTAATGAAAACTATTTTTTTCTTGTTGTTAATATTGCTTATTGTAATATTTTTAGAATATTAGGCATTTACTCAATGTCTAAAATAAGTAGGTATTTGCTTTTAGTAAACTATCGATTTTTCCGCTAATGAAAAGTTTCTATTTCTGGTTATTGTTAGTATTAGAATACATATTTGCACTTGCAATATGCGTTTTTGTTTTCTAAATAATTTATTTATGACAGTTCGCCTTGAATTACTTATGTCATTTCTCTGGAAATACTACCATTCCCCTGTCGCCAAATTTAAGAAAAATCCAAATAAAAGGAAAAATAATAGTAAAAATAAACTGTGTCCTCCAAAGGTTTATTTTTAATTGATACATGAAGCTTTTCCTTCAGTTTTTTTTCTAAAAAATAATGTTTTTATATCTAAACCAAAATAACAAACTGTTTTCTTTTTCCTTCATTTGGAGGCATTGACATACATTCTAATTGTGCAAATCAGTTATAGAATATAATAGTAACTTATCTAAAACCATTTACGACAAAACTATATTCCATCTAAAAATGAAAGAATTTAATGACCAGCAAATATATTTTATGTACTCTAAAGCATAGGTGTACGTAAAAATAGGTATGAAAGGAAATAATTTAATAAAATTTAACTAGCTATATTCAGAATATTACTGGCATCCTTAACCAGAGACTAGTCGAGTTAACGGGTTCCCGTGTCGATTACCACCTCCAAGAGTGACCAAGCTCTTACTTACCTCGCTTACTAGGCAACTATTGTCAAGACGTGATTGTTGGATGGTTATCAAAGATAACACAGCCATGAATTTGAACACCTGAGCCTGTTGATTTTAGAATGGACTTTCAAAGGTTTTGTAAGAGATCGTGAACGTGAGTTTCGAGGATTCCTTCGTGGATTATCTAAATAACACCGATTTTTTGCCCCCATTCGGTCATTTGAAAGTTAAATATTGTTAAATTCCTTCGGTTTGGATTGGCCTGTCGTAAAAGTGACTTGTACACCTGCACTCTTCTTACGTGTTAGGATGCGGTTGCTTTGTTTTTACGTTTACCCGGATGAAGGATGTGAACATTTTGACGATTAATATAGTCATCTCATCAGTTAAATAGTAAACATGTTTATGTAAAAAAGACAGAGATAATTTATATACCTACCTGTTAAACTAATGTTGGTCCAGACAAGAAATCTGTTGCAAAATTTGAAAAATTACTGTTTTGTCTTACAAAACAAGAGAAGAGTTTTTTTAGTCTTGTTTTTACTCGATCTCACAAGATCATGGGTATTGAATAAAGTTGCAAAACAGACTGGTAAAATGAGGACAGAAAGTGCATCTTACCGGGTTGAAATATTCATTGTCATTATGTACTTATTACTAAGTATATTCATAGTTTAATCTTCAGAAATTTTATTGGGAATGGGGTCCAAATTGAAGAAAAACAATTTATTGGCAAGTATTATTATTCCAACATTGTTAAGTTATATACTACTGTGTCTTCTATAATATATTATGTTACCTAATTTAGTCTCCATTTTATATATTTGTATGTTACACGGAAAATATTACTTGAATTGTCCTGAAGAAGGCTTAAATACAGCCGATACGTAGGCTTGTCAATAAATTCGTTTTCTTTAATTTTGGACCCTATTCACAATAATATTTCTAAAAACTTATTTGACCGTGCCAAAAAAATTAAAAGAAAAATGTGGTGCAGGCGATAAGGCGGGACGAAAGGAAAACGTTATGCTCTTCAGCAGGAAATACAAAAGTAGACAGGTTTAAGTTCATCGAAAAAAGTTAAGTTTTAAACCTTCAATTCAGCTTTTCTATTAAGCTACCAGAATGTATACAGCGCGTTTAGAAAATCTATGGTAAAGCAAATTTTATTTTATTTTTTTCATTTAATGTATTCAGAGCTTTAATCCTATTCCAAATAGCATACTATGTATTTTTTCCTACAATTTACGAGATGTAAATTATTATTTTAGGTATTTATAAAATTTTGCTATCTGACTTCACTACATTTAATTACCTGTTTTATTCTGAAAACATAGGAAAAAAAGAATAAAGATTGTTTAAAATTGTTTGAAGATGAATGAAACCAGTAGTAAATAGCAATACAAAATTAATAAATTACTAATTGGAAAACAAATAAATAGATGTTAAATATCATTATTCATTACTTTTATTTATTATTTTTCAAATTAAAATAAGTAGGTAGTTTAATGTGACATCAGTTAGCATAATTTTATGAATACGTCAATTAAAACCTTCTACCTGGACGTAACTAAAAACATTGTCACCGTAATTTTCACTAGCGGATCTATATTGTAAACAAAGAAATACGTTACGTTTAACAATACCGAAGTTCAACACTAATAATTATGGTAATGTTAAAAACGAAAAATAGACACCTGCTCGCTTTGATTTCTGGTATTTCTACACTAATGAAGTTGGGATTCACACCAGTGCAGTTCGTAAGCATAAAATTCCATGAATCCACTTGTGGCAAATTGTCCGCGTCCGTTATCGTGGAATTTGCACAGTATTATCTTCACAGTATTTCCAATATAACCCAAAAATGCCACAGATACACAAAAACACAACACTGCACCTGTATCTACCTGAATGTCATGTGACGTCACACCAATGATATCGCGTTTTCCCCGCGTGGTTTTGTTCACCTAAATCTTGCCCCTTCATATGTTTGCAAGACTTTTTGCCGTTGCAATATTTCTTTTGTCTCGCAAGACTTTTTTAGATCTTAACTTGAAATTCGAACTGTCAAGTCTTGTCTTGGTGTTGTCTTACAAACCAAGACCAGACCAAGAAAACCAAGACACCACCATCCCAACTAACAATTTCCTGTTCTATAAAAATCGTAAGAAAAACGTTCTTACAACACTTATACCATAAAATTGGGCACCGTTCTGTAGAACCTTTTAGTTCTTTAAGCGGTTTTGTAAGGTTTGCAGGAAATACTTATAGAATTGTTGAATAAACGTTTTCACAGGAATTTTTCTAACAGTTACAAAGCAATCTTATAAAAATTCTATAACACTTTAAAATCGCTTAGTTGTATCTAAGATTTGTTTTCTTTCTTCACAATATGGAGACAGAAAGAAAGGCATTATCTTGTACTTCCAATGGATTCTCACTAATATGACATTTTTGTGTCGATTGCAATGATTATGGAGCAAATATGTTTGGCAAGCAACTTCTATAACAGATCTATGCCACTTAATATCCACAGTGTTGTCATATTTTATTGTGGTATTTCAATCTTATTTAATAAATCTAATAAAATTCTTTAACTTCAACATCTAGAAGTGCAAATGGATAAGGGTTGGAATGGTCTAAATTAAATATGTTACGAAATTTCTATAAGAAAAACAGTTTCTATTAGCAATCAAATAAATCTTATCTATTGTAATGAAATTTTCTTTCGGCAAGCAGATAATAATTTTTACAAGTCACGACTATGTTATACAAATTTCCCCATTATACTTTGATCAAAATATTTCGTACTTTTACAGGCAGGTCTCGTCAGATGGGGGTATGGGAAACCTACATATATAAAAAATGATAGTTTTATAGCGTTTCTTTATGGAACAAAAAGGCTTTTGTTACTTATTTACTCTATAATGATTTTATAACAACTGTATTATTATTCTCTATAACTGCTTTAATGAGCTTTTCTCCTAAGTTCGATAGCAGTTTCCAGATTTGTAATTTGTTTTCCGCAGCAGAACTGTAACTTAACAACGCCTTATACAATAGTTCTATAATTAAACTATAAGCGACATTACGGAATAATTTTATAAGAGTGTCACAGGAGATGGTATAATTCTATAAAGCAGTATTTTGCATCGGTTTTACAGTAATTTGATTCTATAAGCACCATTGCTGTAAAATTGTGTTATTGTACACACTTGTAGGGCTACTTTAGCAGTTATAAATTCTCTTTAAATTATGCTCTAAGGTCGTTCTTGTAACAAATTTAAAAAACAATTCAATTTCTGAAGGCAAAATAATCTCATGTGCCACATTAATGCAACAATTTAGTATTCTAAATACAACTATAAAATATTAACAGAATATAAAACTCCTATTACTCTAAATTTATAGCTGCTATAACTGCTTTACTAGTTGGGACACCATGTTGTCAACTGCACGATATCTGGTCCAATAAAGAAAATATAATTCAAAAATAATTAAAAACGTCGTTGAATAAAAATATACTTGATACCAAATGGTCATTTTATGGTAATACTTTCGGTATTTGCAGATACACATTTTATTGACAGTTTCTCACGAGAACGAATTACATACAAATTGGCTGTGGCGCAATTTATAATAAAATATTTTTATGCGTAGCTCGCTGCATATGCATTTAAGGTAATTTGCGATCAATAATTGATCAATAATTATTGTAATTAGTCTCAGTGGAATACATTAATTATTTTAATTAGTAACATACACATATACGGCAGGGAACAAAGTACTTTATGATGGTATAATATAAATAGTCTACCTACCAAGAGGGTAGAAGTTTTAAATCATTAGGCTTTTCGAAAAAATCTAAAAATATCTTTTGCCTTAATAACGACAGCGAATTTGGTGACTTTAAACTGCTGATGTATTTGTAACGACATCTACTTTCAACTTTTGGCATAAGTTCTTAATTGTACCACTCACCAATAGAGATCTAACAAAAAGTTCATCAAAAATCGTTTTGAGGGAGTATCATTATTATTGCAATAAATTGTATCTCGATGAAGTCGAAGGAAGTGTAAGTAACCAGCAGCACAATCACAATCCCGAAGTTAAAATAAATCTGTAAACTTTGTCTATCGCACTTACGCTGTACGTTTTTCGTATTATTAATAGTTTTAGTCGAAAAAATGGCGAAAACTTTGCATGTGTGTGTATGTTATTTAATATTTTATTTATATATTCGGCGTTATTGTGTTCTGACCTTTTGGAAAAATTTGGTGTACCGATTTGATTATAAATTTTGGAATGCAAATCCATACAGGTACATACCTTTGTCTCTTTATTTCCTATTAATGAAAGTTGACTTCGGAAGTGTGAAACTTACCAAAATAATATACACAACTAGTTAATACTGTTGTTAAAATCAATCATATTCATTCAGCATGATCCTTTATTTTCTTGGATTTTATCCGTAAATATACGTATTAGCGGATAATAGACTATAGCGAGTAGAGGAGGAGTTAGATGACGACGAAAACCTTACTATAATTTGTTTTTCAAACGCCTAAGTGAGCTACAACCACTGATGAAAAATGTGAAAACTTGATTTTTTACATCCAAAAAACATCTAGCTTTCATATTTTTACATTTCACCATACGAGCTGTTTGAAAAAAAAAACTGTACAAAGGTTTTCGTCTTCTTTTGACGTGTTTTATTTGCACTGAAAACTTATTTTAGAAATAGTTTGCATAAATGGAATGGATAGATGAAGAGAAATAGCAAAACATTATTATTATTAATTTAAGAAATCTGTAAAAATGTTTAATAATTAATCCGATATTATCGTTAACTATTTATTCTGATCCTTCAGATACGTCCCTCAATTCCAAATAGTTTTTTAATTGACATACAATCTATATGGAATAAGTCTTAAATTTTACATATAATGTTCGAGGTTACTTAGCTTTTGTGTAACATCAAATAAAACAAATAGTGTTCGACGGGATGTATTCTTCAGAGCTATTCAGCGTGCTGTTTATTAACACCTTCACATTTAATCAAAATGAGCAAAAAGGCGCTGTAAATACCTCGTGAACATCCTGACCCACTATCTACCAGGCAACTTGAATGGCTGCTGATAAAAATTCCCAATTACGTGAATCGAATTGAAATTTATGCATTCAACATCCTGCCATAAACACGGTTTATAACCAAGCGGGCAAAATCCAGATTTTATTTGAGTTCTTAGTTTGTCTCTTTGTTCTTTTTATTAAAGGAACAAATTAAATGCAACATTCTGGTACAGCATTTGTATGTGATAAAATAAAAGTGTACTGGATTCTTCAATGGTTAAGAAAACAAAAATCTGTTTTTGGAAATAGGCTTGGCAACTTTTATATTATTGTACTATTTGCAGTAGGTATACAGGGTGAATTAGAACATTTCTGAAAAAAAAATTTTTGAATACAATTTTATAAAAGAAATCAAAAAAGGCAGTTCGAAAATGATTTAAAAATACACTTCTGCACGACATTGGAAGGTCCACTGTAAAATCTTGCAGTCGGTGACCGGCACGACGGCAAAGTATAATAAAAAATGAACTGATAAAAAATTTCCCAAGAACAGAAGTAAATAGAATTTTATTACACTTATTTTATACCATCAAATTCAACTGCTTTTGCCGCTATTGCTATTATTAATTAATAAAATTAAGTAGTTTTAATTCATAAAATAATTTGACACACCTTATGTTACAACAACTGTTCGTCTTATCCAGCTTCAACAAATTCAAATGTTTCTGATTCTTGTTCGTTTTGAACTCGTACCTAAGTTACTGATAGCAACTATAAGACACTTTTTACATATCCCCACAACAATAAGTCCAAAGGATTTAGGGCAGAAGATCGAGGCCGCCAAGTGATCGGTCCTCCTCGTCAAATTCATCGTACTCCTTGAACATCATTAAGGTACTCCTGAACATTTTGTCAGAAATTAAAGGGAAACCATCGTATAAGAATCACATTCAAAGTTGCATAGCTAAGAATACATTCAGAAGTCCAGGCAGATTATTATGAAGGAACTCGAGATACTAAACTCCATGCATTCGATTTCTTATTATGAATTAAAATATGAATAATATGAATTTAAGTGATCATCGACAATCCTTCCCAAACATTTAAAGAGAAGCGTTGTTGGAAATGATCCAGTTGAATCGCGGACGAATTTTCCCAAACATGAATATCCCATTGTGTGTAAAAATGACTTCATCTGTAACAAACACGTAATCTGTAAATCTGGGATTTTAACCATTTTATTGCAACAACTATTTGCAAAATCTAATTTTTAATGCATAATCCCTTGGTATTAATGCTTGGACACGCTGTATTTTCCTGCGTCACGCTCGCGTTGCACTACCGCAGTAAAAGTAGCTACATTGGACACATTTCTACCGGAAAACCGGTCTGCGTACAGTCGAGAAGCTGCTAAAGCATTTTGCTTTACTTCACCATAAATTAAAAAGATATCCATCAATTCCGAATTGCTATACACGTTTCATCCATTTTTGACACTTGAAACTAATTTAAACACCATCGCAAAAACGTTAATGCTAAAATCAGATTTCAGTATTCGGAATCACCCGCGTTCTGATGACGCTAGAAGCTACTGTAACGGTTGAAAATACTCTATAGTATGTTTAGAAATGAAAGAGAGTAATAAAAGCTTATTATGTATGCAAATCGTAAATAAATGTAGTACTGGTGCTTATATTCAATATTTTTATATTATGTATTATCGGTATAGATGAGGTGTACTTTTAAAAAAACTTTATGTGATCGAACCGTACTAAATTGTAGCAGGTAGCTAAAATTTAATCCCCGACAATCCGTCTTTATCTATGCCGCTTCAATTTCTAGGTCCATTTCTCTTATAAGTAAACAATATAAAAACAGCATTTCAAAACATGGGGCTACTTTAAGCATCATAACCCGCCACCTGTATTTTTAGATTCAAATAAAAGTAAACCGCCATCTACAAAACCACTGGCACTATCTATATGTGTCACTATTAATCGCCCTTTACTTGAAGGTGAAGGTGGGGGATTAATAGTATTTTGTTCATTTTTTGTTTCCTTTAAAAGTCTGTAGATAGTCGATTTTCCAATCTCTGTCATTTTGGAATACTTTTCACGATGTCGTCAACACTGTTGGTAGGATTTTGGTGTTTCAATGCATTAAATACATTTAATATAATATTATTCTCATTCTGAGACAGCGCACATCTTTTCACGCGTTTAGCAGGTACGTAATCTGATAAGCTCGACATTTTACCCAAACAATATTATATCCACTGGCAGAATAGTTACTAAACACAAGTCGAATTCTACTGCACTAGCACATCTTTGTATATTCAGCTCTAAGACTGGATTGATCTGTCACAATACACTGGCTCCTGTCTTATGATATATCAAGTAAAATATACTTATGTACACCCATTACCTATTAGCATTAGTGTTACCCAATAATTACCTGAAACGAAATATTACCACGCCCATGGCCGGTTCCTATCTCGGGGTTTTATTACTCTCTTTCATTTCCAAACAGACTATAATCCAATAATTTTTCTCTCGGAAACTATAAGAATTTTACAAACTATTTTATTTACGATATTGACTCCATTTTTCATGACGCATCTGTTCCTAATTTTTTTTGGATAAATGTGAATCACTCTATACAAATAACATTTACTTCATTAAACATAGACGTAAAATTAATTTTTTACACCTGTACCATTAACTGCATACATATGCATGCATGCTTATAAACTGCTTCAGTTTATATAATTCATGCAGATGGTAATTATAAGATCAGAAGAAGCTCATATTCCTGTATCTCTTTTAATAAACATAACAGTTTTCTTATGTAATTTCACACATAAGTATTATTTGTGTATCTCTAAATTATAAAAGTTTTAACAGTTTTTATATAAGAATGATGCATTATTGAGCAGTAAGATATTCTCTGGAGATATTTATTTGTGGCATAATTCTAGTTTTTCTTTAGTTTAAGTGAGTATTGCCACACTTTCAAAAAAAATAAAGATTAATTGAATAAACCATTGTGCCAAACGAATCAGTCACCTAACTAAAAATTCTCACAATGTTAAAGCAGATAATTAAAAAATAACAAAAATCACATCACTGCCGCGTACTTCAGTAATTTTTGACGTTTTGAAAAACTCTGTTTTCAAAATAGCAAATGTATTTATTTATTTATTAACAATATTGTATCTACAGGAGAATAAAAAGAATAAAAAAGTATATCAACTTTGACAGTTTAAAATTTGTTTATCTGCTTCCATCGATATGTTAAATGATTTTTATTTTATTGTTACTTATCCTGATAGAACTGTAGTACAATGATCAATGTTTATTGAACAGTTTGACACACACTTATCTCCGTTCAACAAAATAGTCGCGGTCTCTTTTAATTTTCTTTTTGTTGCATTATCCTCCTTGCCTAAAATTTTTGCCGAACCCCATTGAATCAAATGACCGTTTTCTCAAGTGTGTTCGCAAATTTTTAATTTTTCAAATTCCTGTATTTTTATATAATTTTTAAGTTCCTCAACTCTTCACATTCATAGGCCGAGACGTTTCTCCAACATAATGTTTATTGCATTCACAAGGTATGCTTTAGATGCAATTTTTGAATTTTGTATATCATTTTTGGACGTGTTTTTGACAAAAAAGGATCGTAAAGCATTAGTTGTCTGAAAAGCTATTCAATATCAAATTTGTTACCGATTGTTCTTAATCTTACTGATAATATAGGAAAGTATGAAATTTTTATTTTCTCTTATTTTTATCTGTAATATTTTTGAATGTTCTATCAACAAAATTTGGAGGGTATTCATTACTTATTAAAACATTTTAGTTCGTTGTTAAAAATTTCGTTGTTTGATGACATTAATTTTGCTCTATAATATAAACATTTTTAATATCAATGTGATGGTTAAATCTAAAATTTAAATATCTGTTGGTGTGAGTTTATTTTCTATAAACACTTACAGAATTCGTTTTTTTTTAATTAAAACATCTAAAAATGGTAGCATATTGTTATTTTCTATATCCAAAATGAATTTTGTAGTTGTTGTTTATTATTAATATCATTTTAAAATTCATTTAATGTTGCAACAGTAAAAGTAGGTCAAATTGCAAAAATATCATCTACATATCTCCACCAGACAGTAGGTTTTTTTATTTATACTTTGAATATAGCTTTATAAAAAAAAAATCATAGAAATGGTACTTAAATTTGTCAAACGGAGGTAAGTGTCTGTCAAACTGTTACAATAAACATTGTTGGGTACAGTCCACAAATCTAGAAAAAACATAGACAGCGTCGGTTCATGATATAGGTCACGTGACAGTTCCCGCGCTTCCTAGGCTCTTACGATCCAGAAATGGATATTTTATTTGTTTTATGTTGGCGGTTGTGCAAATATGATGGATGCATTGCAATATGAAATTAACTAACTTGCTGTCATTTTAAATGTCATTAAAGAATGTGACCAATCACATTAAACAAATGAGCTTCACATTACAATACAACCAACGTAAATTGGCATAAAAACCAAGGTTTAGTAATTCTGGGCCTTTTAGGGCAGCCATGAATTAGCGGTCGCCGGCAATATGACACTGGCATATTTTTTCTAGGTTTGTGGTACAGTTGTATCAAGATGAAGTAAGTAACCATAAAATAAAAATCATTTAACATCTATGAAGGCAGATAAACAAATTTTAAACTGTCAAACTTGACATACTTTTAATACATTTGTTAAGTAAGCGACAGTAACGCGATTTTTGTTATTTTTTACTTATCTGCTTTTTTAGTATGAGATTTTTTGATTAGGCAAACTTAGTTTCAAAAATAACCCTTGCCTGATCCGTTCGCGCAAGGGTTTATTCAATTAATCTTTTTTCAGAAGCGTGGCAAAGTACCTAATTAAACTAAAGAAAAATTGAACAGTAACATATTAGATTGTGACAAATAATTATTTAAATGTAGTGAAGATACAGAAGAAGTGCACGTTGCGACAAGAGTAAAAGTAAAAGGAAATTCGTCACGTAATTGTATGCAAGAAATGGGATTGAAATAGAGAGAGAGAGTTTCCGCTGATACGGTGCAGGTACGTGTATAAATAAATTACAATAAATAAAGAACATCATCAAACTGGCGAGCGTATGAGAATTTTACCTTGCCATTCTCTCCTATCAACAGCATGTCGCGATTCTACCCAGCGGCGCGCAACACAAGGGACGAAGGGTTTGAATTTTATTAAATATGCTATAGAACCAACATACAGCCGATTGTAGATCTGATAAAGAAAATACTGCAAGTCGAATTCAGGAACAACTTTGAGTATCTCTATTGTATCAAAGGTGTTTTCAAATTTGAAGACCAAGAGGATTTTATTACCAGTTAGAGAACTTAGGGAAGGTTTCAAGCTAACCATACCTTTCCCAACTTTGACAAAAATCTCAGTCATGATAAAATAACTATTCAATTGCTTTATCATGTTATCATGCAAGGCAAATGCGGAAAAGATGTCAAATAATTTGAATAAAGCAAGACCAAGGAGTTATTAAATTAAATGTGTAGATAATTGAAATTGAAAGTTATTTGATATTTATGTTCTATTATCCCAGGTATTTATACATCCATGCTTTATATAATAAGACAGTATTATGTATATTATGACAGTATTATTTGCATAGTAATTGTCATGGATTTTTTTTTATTTAATTGCTTTTTTTGCTGACCGAAATTCCTGTTTTTTTACACTTCCAATCAATTTTCTGTTTAGCCAGGAAGCAAAGCAATTTCAGACAATGAACCTCCGTTACTTTCATTATTGCTCGTGTTTTTGTTGTACCAATACAGATTCCATTGGATTGTCTAAAATAAACGGTATCTTTCTCTAATTTTTTATAAGTAAGCGCTCAAATGAAATCAGTGTTCCAACTGGAATATTCTCATATTTTAACAAACCCTATAAATAAATAACAAAGTAAACCACAAATTTAAAAATTCCCAAACTATAGTTGATGAATCGCAAAATTTACATGCACTATTGGAATGCATCCAACGAATAAATTATTACGTGGTCACTTTCTACTAGTTGATGATTATTTAAACGTTAATTCGAGGCGTGGAAGTAAAAACTATTAATTAATACAAATTACCATCGTTTAATTTACAAATTTTTACGACTTGATTATTGAGTGGTCAACCGGGTAGTTTGGATGTGGATTTAATGAATTAATTGCCCTTTGAAAAATAGTAAGCATAAAGATACAGGGTGTCTCGAAACTAATGGGACATAAAGCAAGAGTAGCATTCTGGCGATAAAATAATGGGATGTAACCAAACTTACTTTAGTCAAAAGTTGATGGTGTAATATACAGGGTGTTAATGTTAAAATTTTGTTTTCGATATTTATAAACAACGTTTTAAAAAATCTAAATATTTGCATACATTTTGGAGAAGAGGCTTTTTGGAGGGTAAGAAACTCAAATTTGTTTGTAATTTTGACGTCACTATTAGAGGGACCTCATGCTTTTTTAAATTTCAGAAGTTCTTGACTATTGAAACAATCCATTACTTTACCTTTTCTATTTGAAACAGGTGGACTTTGTTGATGTGGTCGAAATATTCAGTTGACGTAAAAACTGGTTCACGTAACGTGCCTTTTCCGCTGAAAATACAAAAAATTATTACTTGAAAAAGTTATTCAAAGTTAATTTTGATGACATGCAAACTATCAAGAAGATCGGTCTGCTTTGAAACCAGTGAAAATTTAAAGATGAATTTTGTAAATCGGCTAATTTACCATTCTGAATAACTTTTTCAAGTACCATTTTGTTGTATTTTCAACGGAAGAGACACTTTACCTGAAACCAAAACAGTTTTGCTTTGTGCGTTGAATATCTCAAATAGGATTATTTCGAAAACGGTTACTCCTAACGACTTCAACAAGGTGTACCTTTTTCAGATAGAAAAGCTAGGAGAATCAATTGTTTCAATAGGCAGATGGATACACTAAGCTGCAAAATAGTTCTGCCATTTAAAATAGCTTGATTTGCCCTTTATTAGTGACGTCAAAACAAAAACAAATTTGAATTTCTTGCTCTCAAAAAAAAAAAACGATTTCCAATATGTCTGCAATTATTTGAATTTTTTTAGTTAGTTATTTATAAATATCGAATATACAATTTTAACTTTGACATCCTGTATTTTTTTAACTACCAACTTTTAACTAAAGATAAGTTTGGCTACATCACATCCTTTTATAATCAGGAATATACGCTCTGTTTCATTAACTTCGAAACGCCCTGTATAGGTAGTACGAAAAATACAATTTTTTACATTATTTTCGTTCTTATGAATTGATTAATTGGTTTTGCTTTGTAATTGATTCAACATTGATATTTATCTTTGAACACTTTTGGCACTTCTTATTTTTAAAGGTTTGTAATGGTTAACAAATGCCTAAAATAAGTAATTTTACTGTCTTCATCTCTTGTTGACTTTATAATTTGTCATATATAAAACAACACGCCATAATTTTATTGAGTTTGTATACTATTGACATCCAAAATATTTTCTGTCGATGTAGCCTTGATGAGAGAGGATTTGTCTGTGGAATTATTAACAACGTAAATTATTAAATTAAACTTATCTCTCGAGGATAGGAGACTGATAACTGATATTAAATTTATTTATAAAATTATTAATAATTTAATTGATTCATCTGAAATTAATAATTTGATAAACTTTATAGTTTCATCGTATGCAATTAGAAACAAAAGCATATTCCATTGTGAACATAATATAAACACCAATTATTATTTGAATTCACCTCTAAACAGGTGTTTATCTAGTTGTAATAAAATATTCCAAAATATAACTGTTGATATTTTTTCTGTCTCACTTGTATTCATTAGATAAGACTCTCAAAAAATATTTCTGTAATTTTATTTAAATTATTTGCATGTATTGTTATTTTTTTACTGCTTGGATGCATTGTGTGTATATGTTATTCATTCATTTTTTGTGTTTTTCCACATACTTCTACTATATGTATGTGTATGTTTTCAATGTATGACCTTGGCCCCGAATGTTAGGGGAATACAAGAGATCAACCAGAACTGTGGTGCATTTGCGCATGCTCCATAATAAAGCGCTATTTTCAGACCCAAACTAGTAACTGATTCATCATGATCCTAGACACATTAAATGGTTATATGTTAGCTTATTGTGAGCTTGCGGATTACTGTGGCTGTTCTCTCGTTAATTTTTTTGAATTAAAATGAGAGACCATGATCCCAGACAAGTTGTTTTTCATAAATACTGTCCCAGAAGTACTGGGAGATATTTTAAGAATAGTTGGTTGAAACAAAGATAAGAAAGTGTTCTATATTTATTATTCGTACAACTCTCCGTTTCGGAATTTTTGATATTTTAAAGTTACATCGTAAATGTAAAATCAGTTTTAATGAAATGTGGATTTTGTTTATACTGACATTAAGTAATTATATCAATATTTATCTTGTTTACCAGGTATGCGCTACTCTTATCGTAAAGTGACTCAACTTTGACACATTTCCTCTTTTTCAATATGCAATTGTTTATATATATAAAATAAAAAGACCACTCTTCATTTACAACCAAAAAAACTGTTTTTGAAGCTATTTAGGTTAGTAAGTACCTATTGTTTTTTTCGAAAACGTTTTATTTTTTTATTGAGATTTTTTATTGTACTAAAGAGTTTTAACGCAACTGGTATTTCTCCATTTAATATAAATTTTTATTATTACGAAATTTAAAACTATTGAAAATGGTGAATATTAATATTAAGAATATATACTATTTTTAATAAAAATATATATATGTACATGTATATAATCATTATTATCATTAAACATCAGTGCTAATGAAGTCTTATTTAGTAATTAATTAGAAAAAATTATTTAAAAAATGACTTTGAAATCTGCGAAAATGAACGAACGAATGTGCATATCACACCACGGTCTGGTCGTCTTAGTTGCCCCTACTATTTGGGACCAGTCTGGTTTACCACTGAGCAGTATATAGTAGAAGTATGTGTTTCTTTTATACATTTCTTTCATATCCACTACTGTATGTGTTGTTATTATTTATCATATAAGGAAATACGTATTATACAATAAACAACAATAAACAACTATTATTAACTAGAGTGAAGTAAGTGGGGAACGGCTCAAGCGACCCTCTTTCCACAGCGTTGTGGCTGGCGGGCGCCTCTGGTGTTGTGCAAGGAAGCAGCAGAACCAGTCGTGACGGACAAACAAAACATTATTTAAAAAAGTTCACGAGAGACAGAATCAAAGCGACGGTGGGCTGTGAACACCTGCAAAGTGAGCATCTTAGGAGAGGCGTTTCGTCATTTTTCCGTTGCTTGCTACGTACCAGGTCGGAATATAAAGTGCTTATTTAAGAATATGCAATTCGTAAACATGTAAAATACTATAAAATGTAACACTTGCCGGTAACTAGTAAGTTATGTATGTATACAGACTGTTCCGTATAAGGACCGACACAGAGCAGATGCATGTAGGGAGTCCCAAAATATTGCAATTTAACTAAACACACCTATACCAAGTTCTACACAGGCGAAGTTACAGGCCTTTAAAATGGGGACAAATATTTCGAAAGAAATAATATCTTTGAATTACTTTAACTTGGAATAACGAAATTTGGTACATGATTTAGATTTATTATTGGTCTTCTTTGATTAGGAGTTCAAGTAAATCGAACTCTACAAGGTGTTCATTGAGGGTGACTCCCTCCTAAAATTATACCAAACTTTTTTTTCATTGATTGAATTTAAAAAGAATGGTAGTATCCCGCGCAGAATTTAATTTGACACACTGTTTTACTATTGTTAAATTCTAAAAAACTTTAAGGTTTTCAACAAAATATGCATTAATTAAAACAAGATTTTAAGTGTTTATAAAAAAATAAAAAGTCAGTAGTAGGCTCTGTATTAAAAATTTGACAGTAATAAAACTACAAAATAAAATTAAAACTTAAAAAATTATTCAAAATGGGCACCATTTTCTCTGAAATTTACTCTAATAAATGATGATATTAATGATCGCGTCTTATAACGTTGGCGAGGAATAAATAAAATCCTTGTGTTCACAGAAACCTAACACAAGTAACGTCTCAACTTGTTCGCTGAATGTAAATTTCCCAGCCAGTTTCAACAACAAACAATAGCAGAAATAATAGCTATTTATGCCATCAGTTACGAAATGCCTAATTTTGTGTAACGCGTGAGATTTTTGCGGAACGAACGAAGTGAGTTTCGCAAAAACTCACAAGTTACACAAAATTTCATTTCGTAACGTATTGCATACAAGATTTTTTCTAATTTTGAAGAAAGTAATAAAAAATTAAATTTAATATAATTAACAAAAATTTGGAAAACATAAATTTAGTTTGTTGCTGTTACTTCATGTTAGTTGTCAGTTTGACATTTTGTAAAAAAGTCTAGACGGAAGGTTTTTAGCAAGATTGATATATTTTTAGTTTTATTTTTAAAAAATGAGTGATTCAAGTTCTGAAGAGTTACCAAGCGATAGTGGAGAGGCAGCAGGTAATGCTCTATTATCAGTAATTCCCAAAAAGTCAAAGGCAGTACCTATATGATTTGGCATACGAAAAATTTGTTACGTGGTGTGATGAGAAGAAAATTAAACAAGTTAATGAGAAAGTTTTACTTGCATATTTTGAGGGTAAGAAAGATCTAAAAGTTTCCAAATTATGGACACTTTACTCAATGTTAAAGTCTGAACTAAATCTGAAAAGGAATATTGATATTAAAAAATATACAAATTTGATAGCATATATTAAAAGGCAAGCGGACGGGTACAGTGCTAAAAAGTCAAAAGTTTTTATTAAAGAAGATTTTGCCAAATTTTTAGTGGAAGCTGATGACAAAGAATACTTAATGGCTAAGGTTGCAATGATAATTGGAATGGCAGGAGCATTCAGAAAAGCAGAATTAACATTTCTTCCAGTTAAAAATGTTATAGACGAAGGAAGCCATTTTCGTGTTGATATCCCACCTTCAATAACAAAAGTTATACGGCAGTTTGCAATTACCACTGGAGACATTGAAAATACGAATCTTGTTGAAATATTAAGAAAATTGTCGGTCAGTGGTCGCGCGGTTTAAGGCGTCAATACTTGAATCGAGGTGACTAGATCGGAGTTGGTTCGAGCCCAGCTGCCGGTAGACCGTATATAAGCTATATTCGTGGAGAGGATTGGCACCCTCTCTGCGGGTATGGTAGGGTGGAATAATGTTAGCTTGGGTCAATGTGAGAGATTGATACCGGTTGATATTTGACTACCCCCCTAATTAATGAGGTTCTCCAGGTTTCCCTCATTCCTGCACTGAATAGTGGTCAGGGCCTACCAACGTAAGTCGTTCCTGAGCGCAAATGCGGCCTGCTTAATAATAATATGCCGCCCTCTCTCCCGCACAAGTCTCCGACTTCTAGGCTAATCCCTGTGATTAGAATGAGGGGTAGAGATGTTATTATTATTATTCACCCTCAATGGACACCTTGTAGTGTATCAATTTACTTGAACTCATAGTCAAAGAAGACCAATAATAAACCTAAATCATGCAGCAAATTTGGTTGCATATATAAAACAAAATATCATTTTATAGTAATGTAGTAGTAGTAAGCATTTCCCTAGTAGGTATAAATATTTAACACACAGGAATACCTGCATTCGGATTTTTCATAACAATTGTCAAAATTGCTACTGAATTATGTTAACGACATTATTAACAGCATTTCTTGTATAAAACTTTGTGTTGTATCTATAAAAATATTTAGATTGTAATATTTCCAAGAAATAATTAATTTTAATTACCTATACTCTGACCTGATACTCAGAGTATCAGTGATGATGATGAAATTAGGCTTGCTACATACTATGCGTGAATTAGCGATTTGTTATGCGCGATTCGTGATATGCGAGGAATTCGCGATTAGTGTGTAGAGTCTTGTTTGTTAAAAATCCATTCATAAAAACCCTACACACGATGCACGAATTCCCTACAAACCACGCATCGCTAATTCACGCATAGTCTGTAGCGAGCCTTAGACTCAATGAGTTAAAATAAAGCCATAACACTTTTTATTAAATGCAAATAATTCGTACTTATGGAATTACTTTAGTATGACGTCGTGGGAATATTAAATATAAACAAATTTATTTTCCATTAGCATTTGAACTTTGCTTTTAATCATTTACACAATCGAGTTAAATAATGAGTACCTGGTAAACATTTTAAGCATATATATCATACGTCAATATTTATTAATTAATGCTGCCAAAACATCTCATTTTTCATGAAAATGGTCAATTTGCTTTAAATGGTTGTCGAATTAGAAAAACCTTCTGAAACTATAAAAATATTAAGAGCAAAAAGTTATTTTGTGATCACCCACACACAAATATTATTATTAGAATGTTGAAAATCGATTTTTCACCGTAACTTTTTTACTTCTCATTTGATTTGGATAATTTTTGTATAAAAACTAACTACTTCGAAAACATAGAAAACTTTTTGCCAAAGAGTTTGTCTTTTCTCAGTGTAATTTATTTCAAATAAAAATAAAAGAACGTGAATTTCATAAAATTGAAAATGCATTTAATTTATGATAGTAATTATTGTTCGAAGTTATTTCCTTGATAAATGTTTATAAACCGTCATTATTTGTCATCAGCCATAATTTCCAAAGTTTATGTGTATACAGGGTGACTCAGAACTTATCTGAAAAAAATTTGTGAATGCACGGGGAACTCTTACAAACACAATTTTGTAAAAATAAAATAAAAAAGAGCAGTTCAAAAATGATTTAAAAATACACTTCTGGCCGGCACTGGAAACTCTAAAACCTGATAAGGCGTATAATCGGCGACCGGACAACAAATGTACAAAAATACGTAAAAGAATTATTAGACCACATTATATAGAATTCATTTGCAATAAAACAGGTTTCTCAGGACATTGTTATAATTTTTAATATAATTTTAGTTTTGAGGAAACAACTGTCATTGGAAGGCAACAAATATTGAAAAAAAGACTGTTTAATGTGGTGATGAAAATAAAAAGAAATCAAGACTTTGCAACTAACAAACAAAATATTCAATTTTAAACCAGTATTTTAATTTAATAAAAAGGATTGAACAGTAATAATTGTCACCCAGTATATTCCTTTATGTGACACCAGATATTATTTTAAATACAATATTCGTTTTCTGATGAATTTTTATACACATTTTTTTTGTTTTTATTAGGTAACAGATTTATTTGTCCTGTCTAACACAAATTAAATTATTCTCGCTGATAACTTAAAACTGTCTTAAAACTTGTAAACTGTCTTTCTCCCGTTAGACTTTGAAATCCAAAAAGGAAATTCTATTATATACTTATAATTTTTTCAAATGAATGGATTACTTGTCTCCCTAAATTTAATTGTTGACATAATGTTCGTTTACACTAATAAAAAACAACATTTTTCGGTAAGTACTGCCTGTTTTTTGATAATCTACGTAGTATTATTGTACTTTTTAATTTATTTGTGATCTTGTAGCATCCTGATGATGACATCATACATGTCGAAACGTTGATGATGTAAAATAAAAAGTCTTTTAGTAAATTTATGACCTCATTCCTACATTTACCTTAAAAATAATTGAATAAGGTCACTATCCTAGAACTATAAATATTTCTCCATCTTGTCCGTTTTGAACTTGGAAGTTATTGGCAGCAGCTCTATACAGGGTGAACCTTAAATAAGTACAAATATTTTAACTAGCAGTAAAGTACACTGTATATAACAGATAATTAACAGGCTCTTTACAAAAAAATCAAGAATAAAAAAGTCAAATTTTAAATAAATTTCGTGATTTTTCAATAGAAAACTTGTTGAGGACCGCTGGTTCGGGAGTCATGGTGGATGTGCATTCCACCAGCGTTATACTTGAATTTTTAGACATGTCAAAGAATGATTGAAAATATAAACCAGATTTTATACTCACAATCATATCCAGAATATGTTCATTATCCATTTTTACTACACTCTTACTGATTTACACAATACGTTATTTTTATCACTATCACTGAACACTACTTACTTAACAAATATGCATGTCAACCTTTTCACTGTTTGAATAATGCGCCATATTTTATTTAATCACACTGTATTTCACGAAAAATGTTAATTAAATACACAAGACACTTAAGAGAAAAACACTGTCCGTGAAAATAATAAGACAATTTAAATACGTTTTATACGTTAGTGCGACAACTCTTAAAACAGGTGCGTCAAGCGGTGCATTACTTAAAGAAGCTATTAGCTTAGTTCGGTTTCAGAAGATGCAAAAGTATCTCATATTAACTTTCAATTTACGTGTATTGAAATTATCAAATCCCTTTCCACAAATATTACATATTTTGATTGCACTTGCCTGTGCCACAGCTTATTCCTTTGTCCAGTGCACCGGTATCAACATCAACATCTATCTCTATCAATCCTAGAGCCTAGGGATGGGACTTGTGCGGGACAATTCGCCTACTGCTCCTGACACCTACCTGTAGATGTGCCTACATCAGTTTCTTTGTGAATGCGAAACTAAGAATTTTACAAAAAAATTTTTTTGTTGACTCAATTTCTCATGGCGCATCTATTCCCATTATGTTAAGAATCACCCTGTACATCATTGACGCGACCACAGTACTTTGAAATGGAGTATACCTAGTTCATTCATAGTCTGATGATAAAAAAATATAAAAGTCATTCGAGTATCAGTCAATTAACGCGGTCACGATAGCGTTAAACAGCAACAATCCCAGGCCCCAATCACTGAATCTAATAATCACAGGAAACCTTTCTATTCAAAGAGCACACCTGAGCGGATAGGCCATTTAGCGGAGGAATAGCTGGGGATAATTAACTCGTGGAAGCGGAGTCAATCAGCAATTATCAGCTATTACGGCGTAATAAGGGAAAACACCTGTGCTGGCCCACACGACATGGAAAATATCTTCGGCTAAGCACCGTTTCCGGACACATCCCTTCATGGTGTTCGAACACGGGCGCAGGATGTGCTAGCATAAGTCAAACGCGCTACAGTTATCATCAGTCACGCTTTCCCATAAATAGTGTATGTTAAAGCTATCAGTAAACAGTTTGGAAGATTGTATCCTAGTTGTCTAATAAATATTATTTAAAATCAAGTTACATAACATTGTTATAAAGTACAATGATGTGCCTGTTACTGATTCAAAACAAATTGCTGTTTTATTTAATAACTATTTTGATACTGCATCTAGTGATGTTTTGAAACAAATTTCTTTTGTTAGTGAAGGCTGTATGCAATACATCGATAATATTAAATCACCAAATAAGTCATTCTTTTTGATTCCGTTTACTGCTGCGGAACTATATGAGTTACTTTCCAAAAAAATTGAATTATAAGTATTCATCGGGGTATGATGAGATTCCTCCATATATCCTGACGAGGTGTTTGCACGTGCTGATACATCCTTTTATCTATCTAGTTAACTTGTCATTTGCTGTGGGTCATTTTCTGGATTGCTTGAAAATAAGAAGAATAAGTCCGGTGTTCAAGAAATATTATAGTCCCTTGGAAAATTGCAGACCTATTACTGTGCATTCTCCAAGGTTTTGAACATGCTTTTCTACAAAACTGTTGTTATTTATTGACAAGAATATCTACCAGTCAACATGGTTTCCTAAGCAGTAACTCTGCTGCTACTGCTTTGTATTCATATTGTTGTCGTATTACTGGTCTATAGAGGCTGGAGAATGCCCTGTTGGAAATTTTTCGATCTCAGCAGGGCATTTGACTGTGTAAATCACGATATCCTGTTAGACAAGTTGGAGAGATATGGAATTCGTGGTATTCCTTTAATGTGAGTGTCATCTTTTGTTCGAAATCCAGATCAATATGTTGCTATTAACAATATATCTTCCGAAATAAAAAAAAAGTTGATGTAGGTACCTCAAGGATTGATGTTAAGCCATGTTCTGTTTGTGTTAATATATTTAAGGATCTAGACAAGTTGTCAGAATTCTTGACTTTTTACTGCTTTATTATTTATTATTATCAAAGCTAACTTTCAAGTAATCAACACTAATTTTTATTCTTAAAAATCATTGTCAGTACTGCGAACTGTGGCAATAAAAAGTACTACCATTAAAATTTATCTGAATTTCTCTGTGTTGCTTGCATCACAATGTAATGATCCTAGTTTTAGGAAAAAGTTATTGATTGGGGACTACACTGATAAAAGTTGTCGTATTTTTTGGTAAAAGCTATTCACTTGGGAATACATTGATAAAAATGGGTAGAAATTTCTAATTTTGTCATGCTCTTTTTAGATAATATTTACAAGTCAAGTATGTGTTTTTACGTACGTAATAAAATTAGTAAATTTTAGGAATAATGTAGTAATATAATTCGACGTGGGAAAAGAAGAACATCGTATCTCGATATTTATCGAAATTAAGAATCATTTTCTTATAGGGAAAAATTTACTTTTCCCATAAAATGTGTTGTCATAAATGAATTTTGACCATAAATAGTAAATTTTTTCGAATATTTTAATAACGTATTTCGATTTATCCCATTCTGACCCTAATAATATTCTATCTCTAGTTACGATAAACAGCTCTATAAATAAAAAATTAAATTTTATCTTATCTCTACTTGTGGTTTAATTATTGTTCCATTTTTCTCTAATTTTAGAATACTAATATCGTAACTAGAGAGGTTACCTTTAGCTCATGAATAAATTGGACATTTTGCTTATTATATTATCGTATGTAAAATACGATGTTAGTTAAGCTTGGTTGCAGTGAAATACGATATTATGCTGTCAGCGTCACAACTTGTATGGCGCTTCTTCAGATAGTAATACATTTCATTTGTTGTGCCTGTGTAGAAATAAGTGTTTTGTTGTACTTTTTGTACAAACATTTGACAATGTCTAGAAGGACAAAACTTATATTGGAATTAGCTAAAGGTAATATTAATGTAGAAATATAGAAAGTAGAAGAAAGAAATATAGAAGTAGAAATAAGTAGAAGGTAGAAATATTAATGTAACCATAAAGATGAAGAAGAAGAAAATGAAATAAATCTTCAACGAATCAAAAGTAACAAGTTCAAATACAGTAAAAAATGGAAAACAGAAAAAAACGAAACGATAGAATCTTTAATATTACTGAATATTTTAACTGTGTTATTTCTTTCACTTATTTAATTTTTTTATTATCAAATCTAATACAAAATATACCCAAAACAACGTATCTACAGATACAAATAAAGTGTTCAAACTTTTGTTGAAATTGTGTCATCGTATCTCATTAAAAAGTAAAATTTTATTGAAAAAAGATTTTATTCAAAAAATTGTTTATGATGAACAGTTACAGAGGCATATTATCTAAAAATTAAAGTTTTTAAGTTACGATGTTCTTCTTTTCCTACGTCGAATTATTTACTTTTTCTCAATTTTTTATGAAATTTTAAGAAAATTTTTATATGTATTGCACATGCGCAGATACACATCAATCTAACCCTCTAACCTAATTCGTTTTAGTTGTGTTAAGGTGTGGTAGACAAACATTATTGTACTGTATAGTAATAAGGACTTATGTTCGGAAAAAAGTAAGTATAAGATTTGCAACGTGTGCACATGCAGCTTATGCCAATTTAAATATTATATAATTTATAAATATAATAAAAACTGACGTTGTTTAGAGGTTTGCATTACCTGTGTCTGTGAATTATACAACAACTTTCATTTCAAACATATTTATTTTTGTGACAGGAAAATATAGCAATAATTTTACAGATATTACAGAGTTATTGGACGTCTCATAGAGTTAAACAGTATTTAGGTTTCCCTTATGTTGACATGTTCTGTTTTATTAAGGCAGCAGTAATAAGGATAGTGCTTGACCATATTTATGCATGATTAAGGTACTAAACAATATCCCAATCAACAGTGTGGTGTATTATACAGGAGACTTAATTGCGCCAATAAGTTACGAGTTCAAATTGGACAATAAAAATTTGTGTCCATTCGTATAAACTGGGTAAAACGGGTCTAAATGAGTTTACATGTCGGTTTACAAAATTTTGAGCAATTATTGTATTAATTATATTTTATTAATTAAAACCACAAATTAATTTTGATAATTAATAATAACAATAGCGACAAAAGCAGTTATTCAATTTTATTTCTTTCCTTGGGACAATCTTTATTGTCGCCGTGGTCGTCGACTGAATGGTTTGCCTTACGCAAGGTCAGGTTTTACAGTGGATCACTTTCCAATGCCGTTCAGAAGTGTATTTTTTATACATAATTGTATTTGTAAGAATCCCCTGTACATTCAATTTTTTTTCGGATGTTCTGAATCACCCCGTATACTACCTATAGTAGTTCAAAATGCTTTACACAAGATTCTAAGCTCTTCTGGTCATATTTATCGGCTAGAAGAAAGTCAACTAGAATTCCGGGTGACATCAAATATAATGACCAAGTTTATACGCAACCTGAGAATAGATATTGTAAATGCTTTTGCAAATTTTTTTAATGATGTTTATTTACCACACGATCATAACTTTGATAACTTCACACTGGGTTTTATTAATTAACGAAACATTTTCCTTATCATCTTTTGGAATTCACGAAATTGAAACAGTTATCAGGAAACTTAAACCAAGATTTACTTCTGGCCCAGACCAGATTCCAACTTTTTAATTAGAGACGGTATTTAAGTATTTTGGTTGCCTCAGCAAATAATTTTTAATTTATCCATTAAAATTAGTGTATTTTCTGTTTTTGGAAAATTGTTGGAGTCACTCCTGTACTTAAAAATGGTGATACATCACTTCTTAATAATTATCGTCCTATAGCATTGTTGTCAAATTTTGCTAAGGTATTCGATGTGTGTTTATATAATTTAATTTTTCCTTCTATTAAGCATCTGCTTTCATCTATTCAGCATGGATTTTTAACTGGTATATCAACTTAAAGTAACCTACTAGTTTTTACTCAATATTTGTCAGATATTTTGGACTCACATGGCAGAGTAGCTGTAATTTACATAGATATATCTAAGGCTTTTGATAGAATAGATCACTGCATTCTGTTGAAAAAGCTGGAAGGGTTTGGTTTTAGTCCTGCTTTGATGGATCTATTTTCGTCTTATATTGACAATAGAGCCTACTTCGTTGCGTTTAATGGGTTCAAATTTCAGCAGCTGGTTGCAACGTCAGGCGTCCCCCAAGGATCCAATTTAGGCCCTTTACTATTCTTAGTTTTTATAAATTATATTTGCTCTATCTTAAAATGAGAAAATCTTATTTTTGCCGATGATTTGAAAATTTATAGGAAAATTGATGGTATGTCAGACTGCTTTAGCTTGCAAAAGGATTTGACTAATATTGAAGCATGGTATAGGGCAAACCGGTTAGCTGTTTCTAAGTGTAACGTGGTTACGTATTCGAGAAAATTAAATTATGAAAAATATATTTATATAATTAATAATCAGAATTTGCAGTATGTGGAAACAATTAAAGATTTAGAAGTTTTGTTTGATTGTAGTTTAAGTTTTGTCGATGACATCAACACATTCAGTCTCATGGCAGAAAAATTGAGTATTGCTCGTTGATTTGGAATGCTTATTATCGTACACTCTGACATTCTTAAAAATGTGCAAAGGCGTTTTTGAAATGTTTTTCTTTTAAGTCTACTGGCATATATCGGGTATAAGATTTTGATCACAATGCATTATTAAATGTGTTCAATTTCCAAACTTTAGAAACCCGCAGACGATGTCAATCAGTGAAATTCCTGTACAATCTAGTACACAATAAAATTGATTGCCCAGATTTGTTGGAGCAGCTAAGTTTCTTAGTACCTCGCAATGACATGAGAATTCATGTCACTTTTTATTTACCAAGGGCTAACACAAATTTATTGCTAAAATCAGTTTATTTTATGTGCAAGACATTTAATTCAATTTGTAATACTTGCGATATAAATTATTGTTCTGTCAAAACGTTATGCATGAATATAGTGAACCATGACCACAGTTGATGTACGCTGCTTTCTGTCTCTGGGTTCAGTCTTTTTTCGCTTTAAGTTATATATCTTAGGTCAGTTTTTTTTATTAATTCCTGCACTTTACTGTACTTTAGTATTCATTTGTTATTTTATTGTTATGGAAGTTATCATTATTTATATCAGTTATTCCAGTGTAATTTAGCTCTCTAAATGGAGTTACTTCTGTTGGGCTAATAAATTATTATTATTATTATAGTATGTAAAACACTAGAACTTTATTTTTAGTATTTTACATTGTTCTTCATTGCATAAGAAGAGACAAGGCTCTACTGTAAAAAATGAACATCATATTCATTTATGGAATTAATTAAATACTTTGAATACAAGCAAAGGGAAAGGCAAAATGCTTAAGCTTAACGGTATGCCAGGAAATAATTAACTTTGCCTACAGAAATCGCAGTTAATAAAATTAAATTTAATTTCATTTAGATCGTCCCGTTAAATTACAGTCTCCCAAGATTTAAAATCGACTGCCAATTGGTACGCTTTCTTGATAATAACGCTTGCGGTAACGCGGTGAAAATTCGATATAAGTATTTTTTTATTTTTTCCACAGTAACTTAATTTCACGTTAAAAAGTAGTTATCAGGCAATATAAAAAAGGTTAATTACGAACATGACTCTTCAAATAACAATGCAGTGTTGAGGAGTCGTAAGAGAAGAAAGTTGTACTAATATAAATAAATTGAAGATATAAAGCATTTAAAATATTATTTTTTCTGTTAAGATGTTTAATGCCCGTTTGCACCGAAGTTAATAAGCATCAGTTAAAAATAAGACATGCTTAAGTATGCTTTTGCTATTGAACCATACGTTAAGATCTTCTTAAGTATGAAAACAGATACTTAAATTTAAGCCCCTGTTTGACAGTTACTTATAAAATTCTTTAATTCAAATAGAGTTAGAATGTGCGAAAAACAAGCATAAAAATTTAAAAAACGCGGAGAGTGCAAATATAGTGGTCAATGCTAATGAGTGTAGTATTAAAGTAGTAAAAAAGTACCTATAATGGATATTAGATTATATTTGATGATTTGGATACTTTGGAAATTATAGATTTTGCATTTCTAAAATTAAATTATACAAGATCTGATCATGGATGAATTGAATGAAGATTATTTAGCTACTAATATTTACTACAGAGAAAATAAAGTAAATTATTATTATTATTAGTTTGTCTCTGATATTAACTAGTCTTGATGAACATCAACAACAATCATACCTATATTACAAATGACAACAACAAAAACAAACACCACAGACATGACATTACACCGAAATCTAACCTTACTTCCATGTAACAAACTGAAGAAAAATAGAAAGAACTAAAATACCTAACATAAAGTAACGAAAGTTACTAGATTTGTGCGTTGTTGCCAATACAAAGACGCACTTTGCTAATTATGGTTTATAATACGTCGGTGCAATACTTTAAAAAAATAAGCATAACTTAACTTAACTAAGAACAACTTTATTAAGTTGTTCTTAGTAAAATGTCGGTGCAAATGGGCATAATTGCTTTATAATGTATTTTTAAGTAACTGAAAAGCAATTAGTTACTTTATTTAAAAAAAAAAATAAAAGTAAAACAAATCTACTGGCTTAGCTAATTGTTTCCACTTTTCCGACATTGTTCTTAAGGTTTTTAAATATGAATTTACTTTTATTTGCTAATGATATAGGGCATTCAAAAAAATATATATATCAGATTGATGTTTGAAGTTTTTGACAAGATAATGATAATTGAAGAAGTTGCACATTTTTCCAAATAATATACATAAATGAGTACGGAAATGTGAGTGTTGCAATAGATATAACTACCTAGACGTGCTACTTGAGAAGGGTTAAAAGAACACAAAATTATCAAAAATAAGTCGTCGAGTGAACCTAGCACATTAACAGTTTACTTTAAATAACTTTTTCTCGAAAACGGTTCATTTTATCGGCAATGAAATAAAGGTACCTTATTTTTAGTCTAAGGTTGAAACTATCCAAATGTATTATTTTAAAGTATTTATGGTACAGGGTTTTAAAAATTTAGGCATTAAGTTGTAAAGCTTAGCCCGCCCTGGTAAACTAACAAAGCAAAGCAACACAATTTCCTCAAGTTATTTTATGAAGAATAACGAAAAACTATGATTTTCACACAGCATATTAAATTTAATTTTCACCACATAACCCCAAATGAGTCAGTATTAACCATTTATTTCGAATCCAGAACCATAACGTGACTTCGCACTTTAATCAGTAAAACAAATTTTAAAAATAAAGGTACACATAATATTAAATAACATTTGTGTAACACTGGCAACACTGTGAATCACACGTTCAATCTGCAGTGCTATGACTCATAAATGTATGAAAGTCAGCGGTCCTCAACAAGTTTTCTACAGAAAAATTACAAAATTTATTTAAAATTTCACTTTTTTGTTTCTGATTTTTGTATAAAAAACTATTAATTATGTGTTCTGCACAGTGAACTATACTCCTGGTTAAAATATTTGTACTTATTTAAGGTTCACCCTGTATGTTTCAAGGAAATGATTTTAAGAGCTCCTTATTAGTGTCCATCACATTAAATTTTGATTAAATTATATTAAGTAATTTAAAAGTTATTAAAAAAATCGATTTCCATCGACGTCCTTCAGGGACACATACCTCCGTAGGGAGGACCTATAGGAAAAAATTGTATAGGAACTTGTCATCTTATTTTTTCATGTTCTATTTTCACCCGAGAGATTTCTCACATTTTCCCGAACTCCCTGTATAACTGATGTCTTATCCTTGCTTACTCCGTATCTTTTTTGTTAGAAATTGGTACCTCATGTTATTAGGTTCTTGCAACCTGTCTGGACATTCAATAAATAACACAATTCGATTAACTTAAGCAGTATCCTGATTTAACGGACTGTAGTTATGGTATATTACGTCCAAACTACCCCTTCCGCATTATTAAAGCAAATCGTGCATTTAAAGGAGCGCCTTTATTCGTTTGTGCCGTCATGCCGGATGCCTCAGGTTATATCCGCCATAGGCGGACGATTCTACGGTTCTGTTATGTATTTTATGACAAATCTCATTATTTCATTGACTACCTGTTTCATGAATGAAGACCCGCTACCTGTGGACTGCGTAGTTGTTGTGTGCTCACGTATTGGATCGTAGGGCCTTCTACTCTCTAGCTTTGTGGTTGTTGAAAACAGATTTGCCAGGTGCCAAGGCAATAGAATGTTCATGTTTGAACCTGTTTCTTTTCGTTTCATTTTTCGGCAGAATGGTACAATATTCTCTGAAGCTATTTATTTATGGCATAATTCTAGTTTTTCTTTAGTCTAATTGGGTATTTTCTTTCTCTCTGTTTTCGTTCTCGAAAATTGCAAATGCATTAAATGAAAGTCAAGTTTGACAGATTAAAATTTGTTTATCTGCTTCCGTAGAGATGCCAAATGATTTTTATTTTATTGTTACTTACTTCTTCTCGATACAACTATAGCCTACAATGATCAATGTTTACTGAATAGTTTACCACACACTTATCTCTATTTAACAAACTGATCGCGGTCTCTTTTAATTTTCTTTTTTGATGCATTATCCTCCTTTTCTAAAATTCTAGAATTTTTACCAAACCCCATTGAATCAAATAACCGTTTTCCCAAGCGTGTTCGCAAATTTCTGATTTTTAAAATTGCGTTTTTTATATCATTTTTATGTTCCTCAACACTAATATTCATAGTCCGAGACGTTTCTCAACATAATGCTTATTGCAGTCACAAGTTACTTCTATAAATTTGCCTTGCAACAAATTAGCAAAATACTTATTTCAAGTTATTAAACCTTTATTTGGACAATCCGATTCTTATATTAAAAATAACAAAATATCTTTTAGAAAAAATTTCTTCTTCAAATTATTGTAATAATCATTTAATGGTGAGTTTTGGCGTAGTTAGTTTATTCACTAATGTACCAGTAGACAAAACACTAAATATCATTAAAAATAAATTGGAGAATTATATCAATTTGGCAAACAGAACAATGTTAAACGTAAGATGTACAATAGAACTACTAAGTCTATGTATAACAACATATTTTCAACTAAACAATGAATTTTGTCAACAAAATCTCGGAATGGCAATGGGCTCGTCATTAGCACTAATTTTAAGTAACATTTTTATGGTTTTTTTTTGAAGAAAACATATCCAAAATATAAATAAAAAACCTACTCTGTGGCTTAGGTATGTAGGTGACATTTTTACCATTTGGCCTTTTACTATTGCAGAATTAAATGAATTTTTGAATGAAATTAACAACAAACAACCAACGATAAAATTCACTTTGGAAATAGAAAATAACAATATGCTGCCATTTTTAGATGTTTTAATTAAAAAAAATGGAAGTTCTGCAGAAACAAGTGTTTATAGAAAACAAACTCATACCAATAGATATTTAAATTTTAAATATCACCATCACATTGTTATTAAGGAAGGTGTTGTTAGATGTTTGTATGATAGAGCAAAATTAATATCAAACAACGGCATCTATTACAATTATTTAAAATTTATTAAAGATATTTTAATAAATAATGAATACCCTTCAAATTTTGTTGATAGAATATTCAAAAATATTAACTAATCACACAAAAAAAATTTCATACATTCCTATATTAAGAGAAGAATCGGTAACACATTTGATATTAGAACAGTTTTTCAGATAACTTTACGATTTTTTTGTCAAAAACACGTCCAATAACTGATATACAAAATTAAAAAAATTACATCTATACCATACCTTGTGAATGCTATAAACATAATGTTGATTATGGCATTTAGCAAAAATTTTAGAGAAGGAGGATAATGCAGCAGAAAGAAAATTAAAAGATACCGCGATTATTTTGTTGAACAGACATAAGTGTGTGTCAAACTATTTAGTAAACATTGATCATTGTTGGCTACAGTTGTATCACGAAGAAGTAGGTAATAATAAAATAAAAATCATTTAACATCTCTATGGAAGCAGATAAACATATTTAAAACTGTCAAACTTGACTTACGTTTAATATACTTGCAATTTTTGAGAACGAAAACAGAGTTTCTCGAAGTCAAAAAATACGGAAGTGCACTATAATGATGCGATTTTTGTTTTTTTTTTGCTTATATGCTTTTTCAGTGTAACATTTTTTGATTCGGCAAACTTAGTTTCAATAATAACTCTTCATTGATCTGTTTGGCGTAAGGGTTCATTCAATTAGTCTTCATTTTTTGAGAAGTGTGACAAAATACCCAATTAGCTAAAGAAGAAGGGACCATGCTACTGACTCTTTGATTCCTTCTAGGTAATAAACACTATTAAAATCTTGTTTTAATTAATGTATTTTTTTTTGAAAATCTTACAGTTTCTTAAAATTTAACAAGAGTAAAAAGTGTTTTAAACTAAATTCTGCGCGCATACTTTTCAAATGCGATAAAAGGAAAATGTCTGATATTATGTTAGGAGTGACTCACCTTCAATGAACATCTTGTGGAGTTATAATTTACTTGAACTTATAATCAAAGAAGACCAATAATAAACCTAAATCATGTTCCAAACTTGGTTATTCCAAGATAAAGTAATTAAGAGATATTTTTTTTTTCGAATATTTGGTCTCACTTTGAAGACCTGTAATTCCGCCTGTGTACAACTTTTTATACAGGTATGTTTGGTTAAATTGCAATATTTTAGGACCCACTACATGCACCTGTTCTGTGTCGGTTCTTATACAATACTCTGTATTTATTCAGATTTCCAGTCTTTACACAAATGTCATAGCTCTCGGACTATCGAACGTCATAATTAACACTAACAGTAAGAGCGAAGCATATGGCGACATCCTGGATTTCCCTTATTCGTATCGCCCGTACGCCGAGAGTTCAACGGCTCCGTACTTATGGAAATAGAAATATTTTCAATAAACCACATTTGGGACCGCATTTGGTCACTGGCAGATACTTGAAAAATAATTCTGCCATCTGTCGCTCGGTGTGCAGGCCTGCGATATCGACTTTTATTGCCTAACTGGCGTAGGATAAATTAAAAATATTCATCGTAAACACTGACCATGTGCTCGTCGTGACTCATGGAGTGTTTGACTAGCAGATCGTCGTCTATGGGTGGCGAGGAGGCGGCCCGTGTGAACAACCGGCGACGTCGACGGACGGCCTGATCGTCGGAGTCTTGTTATTATTGTCTACTGCCGCCTCGTGTTCCAGATCTGCTCTGCATATGGCTTATCTGCTACAGGGGCATGGCGAAAAACTGAGACGTGATGCTTTTGCTGGCAGGGCCAGTTTAACCCAAGTAACGATTTTAGTTTTTTAATAACCTACAGGATACTCAGAATTCTATAAAACTACTAATAAGTCTATATTTCTGCAACAGTAACTTTAAAAGTCAATAAATATAAAAAGGGCCCAAGAATATTGCTCTTCAGAGATTATTAAAGCAAAATGTTTAAAACAATTATAAAACTTATTCTCAATTTATCATGTTTAGAAGCTTAGAGAATTTCATAAAACCTATAAGAGTATTTTGCCTTAAACAAGGGGTTTTATTGAAACTTCCTTGCTGCTATTAAAAGGTTAATTTGCATGTTCCAAGAATATTTCAATTTATTGTTGTATGCAATAAGACAAATATATTTTACACCCATACGAGAAGACTACAGAGCATCATGTCAATAAAATTATTTTGTTACCTTACCAAAAAAAAAAACGATATAAGTGGTGGACGATATAAGTATCTGCTGCAATGTAGGTCGCTTCCTGCAAGTCGAGCCGCTTAGGCCGAGCAGGAGATGGCAGACCTCTCACCTGCATTCAGCTTATATGTGAACATACATTGTATGAAGGAATAGCCAGTTCAATTGTCGGTCATCTCACCTATAATAGCATACTGATGAGGGATAACAAATCCGAAACCGGTCTATGTCTGGTGGGGTGGCCGACAAGGGTTCTTGCCTGTTCACACAGATACTGCAAGTGTAATTCAATAGCGGTCGGGGCATTAGTTCGCGGAGTAGTTGTTTCCTGCAGTATCATTTATAGATTTAATGGCGCTTCGCCCAGGGCGAGAGGTCTGTATTTTAGTATCTGCTGCAATGTAGGTCGCTTCCTGAAAATTGAGCCGCTTAGGCCGAGCAGGAAGTAGCAGACCACTTATATCTCACCTGCATTCAATTAATATGTGAAGAAACAGCCAGTTCGATTGCCGGTCATCTCATCTATGTCATACTATGAGGGCTAACAAGTCCGAAACTGGTCTATGTCTGGTGGGGTGGCCGACAAGGGTTCTTGGCTGGTCACACAGATACTGCAAGTGTAATTCAATACCGGTCGGGGCATTAGTCCGTGGAGTAGTTGTTTCCTGTGGTATCATTTATAGGTTATTTGAGGCATTTATAAAATTTGATATCTGACTTCACTACATTAAATTATCTGTTTTATTCTGAAAACATAATAAACAGAAATAATAAATAAGGATTTTTAAAAACGTTTAAGGAGAAATTAAGTCAGTAGTAAATAGTAATAAAAATATATTAAATTATCTATCTTGTAGTTACCCAACAGCATTGTCGCCGTACTTGTTACGAGCGGATCTATATCGTAAACAAAGGAAGTTACGTTTAACAATACGGTAACTTCTACTACATCTATAGCAATTTATTAATATTTTAATTATTATGTGATTGCTGCCGACATATTCTGACCTTTCAATATGCTAGAAAGATTACCCCATAATACATTTCAGACGGTTATTCGGTCAGTGGTCGCGCGGTTTAAGGCGTCAGTACTTGAATCGAGGTGACTAGATCGGTGTTGGTTCGAGCCCAGCTGCCGGTAGACCGTATATAAGCTATATTCGTGGAGAGGTTTGGCGCCCTCTCTGCGGGTATGGTAGGGTGGAAGAATGTTGGCTTGGGTCAATGTGATTGATACCGGTTGATATTTGACTACCCCCCTAATTAATGAGGTTTTCCAGGTTTCCCTCATTCCTGCACTGAATAGTGGTTAGGGCCTACCAACGTAAGTCGGTCCTGGGCGCAAATGCGGCCTGCTTAATAATAATATGCCGCTCCCTCTCCCGCACAAGTCTCTGACTTCTGGGCTAATCCCTGTGATTAGGATGAGGGGTAGAGATATTATTATAGACTAATATAAAATTAATGCTGCCCCTTTCTTGAATTTGTAAACTATTAAGCATTATTTTGAGAAATAAAAAAGTCGGTCAAGTGCCGAATGGATCCAAATTTTGAAAAAGAATTAGATAAGTGTTTTTTTTTTCAACTAACTAAAACAAATAAAATGCGATCATCATCTCCGACATAAATTAACAAACAGTTTTTATTCTCCAGATCAGCTTCTAGCAACGTTAATGAACAGATCTATAGAAACAACTCCATCCTGATTTCCAGAAAATTATATGGTTTCTAAGAAATTTTCGATAATTTACCAGACTACAAATAAATTATTGTTTGTTGTATTATTGCACTTGACAATTTATGAATTTATGTTATCTTGTTAAGTATATTTTTGCACTGGCCGGAATGCCATTAAATTTATTACTGTTTATTAATATCTTCTTTAGATATTTGCTTTACAAAAATTGCAGATGTTGTTTTCATTACTACTACTGTATCAGTTATACAACAGTTGCGCATATATGGTACAATATTAATAAATAAAGATTTATGTAGCAATTTTTTATATTTTTTTTCTTTCTATATGTATTAGTGCATGACCTTTGGTCATATGGTTTATTTTGTTCCTGTAATAGGTCAGTATAGGAAAAAAAGGAAAACAATTTTCTACAAATTGCCAACGTTTAACCTGTATTAGATTTTCTTCAGGGAAATTTTTTAACAGTCTTAACAGTATGTTAAAAGTTTTAAAAAATTCTTTTAACATACTGTTTATTAGAGCTCTAAGGAATACCTAATGTAAGCCGAAATGTTGGCAATTTGTGGAAAATTGCTTTCCTCTTTTTTCCTGTATTGTCTTATTACCAAAATAAACCAAATATGTCTTTTACTACTGTGATTTTGGAAGCACGATTAAGTCAATCCTGCTGAATCAAAAATGTGGTTGATTATCTGATTAAGATTATCAAATAATAAAACAAAAATATAATATTTATTATTATGATCATATACGAAGTGTCCGGAATGTGACTACCTTTATTTTGCTGGATGATAAACTGTACCAAAAAAAAAACAAATTTGACTTAACAATTTTTTTGTATGACCAACGGTGTCAGAATTATGACAGTATACAGGTCTTGAATATGTAATGAGATCGCTTATATACCATGTCAGTATTGTCCGGTATTTGTACAAAATAATAACATATAGGTACTTACACTAAAACATAGCTACTTACTGTGGTTTTCTTACACATTTTCCACTTATGTTGCTTCCTAGAAGCACTTACCGTACAAACGTCTCCTAGCCAGAGTTTTTCCCAGATTCTCCATAAATTAAAATGTCATGCAGCTGGTCATGATTACCATAAATTGTTCATTTTTGTATATTGAACAATTATCAAAGAAGAAGAGAAAAACCACATGCACTAGCCACAGTACTACTATGACTAATATTACATTGTAGAAAAAGTTGCTGTGTAAGTGAGATTTTCCAATATGTAATTTAGGATGTGTAAAATTATCGTATTAATAGTTTCACACACTTTTTTAAACGTTTAACACAAAGGTGTTAAAATTACTAGTATTATAATAAAATATACTATATTTGTGTAATATTTACCAGTGATGTGTTAAAAGTACATCAATTTGTGTAAACTTAACACACTTCTGTGTTCTATATCCCTACACCTGACTGGTTGAGCACAATTGAACAACTGCAATATATCAACTGTCACTACGCCATGTTGGTCGTGTAGCGTTGTTATCACAAAATATTCAGTGGTGTTGTATGACTCATGCTATTTTTGGATAATCTGTTTAAATCAATAATTTCCAGGTCTGATCTATTTTCCAAAATTTTATAGCTGAGTAGTTGAGGATCAAATGAAATGGTAATCATGGAATGATACACCCGAAATATATTTTACTGAAATAAGAAGCAAATCAACTATTTTTTTATATCCGGTGGAAACGGCCATTGTTACTTACCTATTTCTATCACATCTTTATGACATAAATTTTCACTTTCCAGTTTACACCATACATTTTTATGCAAAATGTAATTTGAAAATGTATTTACAATTGCGGTTCATGGTCCATGATCCGGTTAGAACAATACACTTATAATTATCGTCCACAGACAACAAAACTCCCTCCCTCTTTCACTTAATAAAAAAGTGTAATATCTACAACAGTTGGTGTTATTTTTACACAATATGTTCTCATTCACACGCATATTTTAATTTCCCTAACCAAATATTCTGTAGATAAGCTCATTTCTTTGTTAAAATGTAAAATTTACTGAATGTTATTTTTTACTTAATATACCTACTATTAAGTACGTGTTGGTTAAAGTTTCCGTAACTTTGTTGCCCCGTACGTCTTTCGCTACCACAGCCGGTGTCCTACCCGGCGCCCAACCCCGCCCCTGCGGGTATTTCAGGAGCAGCCCGGTGATATGTGGCGGCGGCGGCGTCACGACGCTCCACGTGCACCGCCATGTGCGAGTTGACAGACGGTCGCATGTGGCGCGCTGTTTGTCAACGCGGGCCCCGAAATAACCGCCGCGGCGCGCAGCTGTCACACCTGGCCGGACATTTTTTGCCAGCCGGCGGCCGCCAACTCTTTTCCCGCTGATTTACTGGAAATTTAATTAGCGACCGGGCGCTGCGAAGCAACAGTTTTCCGAAAAAGGCCGGGCGTCTGACGATACGCCGGATTTCACGCAACTTTATCTGATATTTTCCTAGATGCGAATTTAATTATACAATGTCGATGATAATTAATGTACAGGGTGTCCCGAAATTAAAGGGCAATATTTTCCAGGGTGTTCTATGTCGAAAAAGATTACTTTTTATTCATATAAACATGGGTCCAAACATAATTCCTAAGGAAGTTATAGCCACTTAAAGAGGCTATCAAAATTACAAATGTTTATCACGTAAGTTCCAAGTTGGATGGGTAAAATGTACCATAACTTTTTTGTGCTTTGACTATTCACTTTTTAACTGAAAAATATAAGTTTTTTTTATTTATTAACTTTAATATGTTACTTGCGGTATAATGCTGGACAGATATTGTAAATGTCCTCTGTCATATAACAGGTTGTGAAAAACAAAAATGCGTTTCACGACACTTACATTGACAGTTCGTTACTGCGAATTGGTATTAGCCGAAAATGAAACATTTGACCAATGTAGAGTTATCGATATTAACTACATTCATGATATTTGTAATGAAAATGTGTTAGGTGTGATAAAAGTAGACTACTTCATTACCATATGATATGGTTTATCTCATCGATATAAGAGAATAAAAAACAATGGGATAATAAACTGTCATAAAAATATCAACGGTTTCTGCATGCAGCCGATGAGACGTAAACAGGACCGTATTTACGTTAGATACCAATATTCACTGAATTTTGCTAATATTAATTTAAAATCAAATTAAGTATATAATAATGAATGTAAATGTGACTGTTTGGATAAAAAAGCAAATACTAAATACTTATTTTGATGAAATGTTGGTTGTTATTATGTAATTTTAAAATAATATTTCCCAGCAAGGATCACGAAGAGGTAGTTTTCTCTGCCAGGAGGGTGGGATTAGGATTGACTAAGGTAAGGATACATAAGAGAGAAAAAAAACTAATGAGTTAAAACGGAAAGAAAATAAAAAAAGTAACAGAAAACACTTATACAAAAATATTTTTTGGATATATTGATATCCTAGTGATATACAGTATGCGCCAAAAGTATGGAATAAATTCAATAAAAACGAAACAATTATTTTTTTGGACAAATCCTCGAACTGGTCTATATTTAATTTTTTTTCAAATGTCATTTGTTTTCGAGTAATGACGTCATCGATTTTTTTTTAAATGGCAACACCATATTTTTTTTCTTTGATTCTGAAAGATCGTTTAATTCTCTATCAGACAGTACTAAAATGTTGCCCACTTACATAGGAAAATTAAAGTAAATGACGATTGAATGTTAGAAAACGTAAATTTTATCCATAAAAAAGTAACAATTCTGAGGTATGTAAAATAAAATACAATTGATTAAATTTTATACTTAAATTAAATTTTCGAATTGCCATCCACCAACTTCTTGACAATACGCAAGTCTGTGAAGAAATTCTTCTTGCACATTATGAATGATTTCTGGGGTAACTCTGCGTATTTCGTCCCGAATGCGATTTTGAAGTTCTTCTAAATTACGTGGTTTATTAATGTACACTTTTGACTTCAAGTATCCCCATAAAAAATAGTCAAGAGGTGTAAGATCTGGCGATCTTGCAGGCCATTCTATCGGTCCGCGTCTGCCAATCCACCTCCCAGGAAAACAGTTGTCCAAAAAATCTCGTACAGGGCGCGCATAGTGCGGAGGTGCACCGTCTTGCTGAAACCATATGGTATCGTCAGGAATGTCAGGGTCATTATCGTTAGGAAAATTTACTGCAAGGGCTGGAACAAGGTCATTTTCTAGAAACTCTAAATATCTTTGTCCTGTAAGGGTTCCTTCAAAGAAGAAAGACCCTACTATTCTGTCGTCAATTATTCCAGCCCACACATTTAATTTCTGAGGGTGTTGGGTATGTGCCTCTGCCATCCAATGAGGATTTTCCCGACTCCAATATCTGCAAGTTTGACGGTTTACTGTACCATTCAGACAAAATGTGGCCTCATCTGAAAAAACTATTTGCCGGTGTAAATTTCTATTTCCTTAATATAAATCCATTAGAATTTCGCAAAAGTGTAAGCGGCGATCGGGATCATCTTCATTGAGTTCTTGCACAAGTTGAATTTTGTACGGATGATATTTTTCCTTCCTCAAGATACGTAGCATTGTGCTCTGAATAGTGTCATTGTTTAATGCAACCAATCGTGAAGAATTATGAGGATTATCCATCAAACTTATCAAAATGTTCTGTTTCTGATTTTCATTAATGCTTGGACGTCCAGGTTTTGGAATATTTACAACATTGCCAGTTCCTCTAAATTTAGACTCTACCTTACTGACTGTTGATTGGCTGATAGGGCGATCTGGATATTTTTCATTAAATAAATCGCAAACTTCCTGCTGAGTTCTAGTCATATTTCCGCATCCGATAAGAATTAAAATTTCAATTCTTTGAGTAACAGTTAAATGTGTCATAATACTTTAAATTGAATAATAATTTCTATGTCGTTTACAATGACACTTTCCAAAGATTTCCACCTACGTGATCCATAAAAGAATTATGGAATTCGAAAAACTAAACTTGATAACGTTTTTGCTTTATTTTAATTGATTTACGTTTTCTAACATTCAATCGTCATTTACTCGAAAACTTTCCTATGTAAGAGGGCAAAATTTTAGTACTGTCTGATAGAGAATTAACCGATCTTTCAGAATCAAGGAAAAAAATATGGTGTTGCCATTAAAAAAAAATCGTTGACGTCATTACTCAAAAACAAATGACATTTGAAAATCCCATTTTACGCTAAAATATGTATTATTTAAATTAAAAATCGACCTGTTCGAGGATTTTTCCCAAAAAATAATTGTTTCGTTTTTATTGAATTTATTCCATACTTTTGGCGCATACTGTATAGACAGAATATATAAGTAAAATAATATACGAGCTCCAAAACTAAGGTAATACAAAAAAGCTCATCAGAAAAATTTTTGATTGACTAATATTTTACTACATATACACACATAAGTACAGTAACTTTTTCACATAACACACTTTCTGTAACCCCTTTGCATGGTAGTATATCGCCTGGGAATTGATCCATTTGATAACGCCAGTCTCGAGTTCATCATTTGAAATCGTCCACCCAGTCGCTTTTTTAAATGCAAGAAGAGAAAGTAGTCGCTTGGCGCAAGGTGGGGACTATATGGAGGGTGGTCAAAAAATTCCCAACAAAAAACTCGAATTTTCTCCCTGGTTTTGGCAGCGATGTGAGGGCGTGCGTTATCGTAAAGGAGGTTTATGCCAGAAGACAATATCCTGCTGCGTCGATTTGGGATCGCACGTGTCAGTTTGGTTAGCGTTTTGCTGTATACGCCAACTGTAATTGTGTGTACCTACGGTCCATGAAATCAATCAAAAATAGCTGAAGATCTTTTGACTAGCGAAAAATCTAATCACACCACGCACTTCACAACTGGCGTGATCTACGATTGTCTTCGTCATTACAAACGACTACAGAATCAAGCAAACACTGCAGTGGTTTCTTAAAGAGTCGATAGACAGCGCTGCATGCATGAAATTTCATTCAGGCCTACCAAAAGTTAAATATTGGTCACCGGAACTTAGTTTTGGAATACGCCACGTATTTCCTATATATTTCATATACTACATAACCTCGACATTATAAAAATACAACAAAAAATATACTTATACATTATAATAAGAAAAACACAGTAGCACTAGCACTAACATTCATCAGTCATTACTAACGTCACTTGTATACGATTCTTCATCAACAGTTATGATACAACCACTATTATTTACCCTAATCAATTGGTGTAGCTTATAGTCTTCCTCAATTTTTATATGTTCGACGCATTTTTTCCAATTAGCTGATGTAATTTTATTCACATTACTACTTATAGCATCTTTAACTGTTTTGTTAAGTTTTGGAAAGGTATTATTTCTTTCGAATTAAAAACATAGCAGTATGAACACAATCGCACAACGGTATCTTCCTGAACCGTTGCAATCTCATCAATAACGTATTTCTTTGCAAAATTATTGCTCTTGACTATAGGTATGCAGCAATTAATATTTCTTCAAACAAGCATCGTACTAGTCCAGGGAAGTTAGGAAAAATAGACGAAATTTTTAGGCACAGCAGATATCGAGATGCGGTTTTCTGCATTGTATTCAGGAAGGTCTCAGGAAAAAAGTCTGTATCGTCCGGTTTAGCCATTTTTTGAAAAATGCCTTCTGGACCGGAAAATGCATTTTCCAATTACATCATTACATGCACCATTATAGGAATGACTGGAAACTCGGAAAAATCGCTCGGAAGTCGTTACTTGGGGGTTTTCGGGGCTATCGAACTCGATTCTGGCATTAGAATTACCAAGTAATTCAGACATATTAATTTTTTTGTCGAATTATTTGGCTCCACTTTGAATGCCTGTATTTCCGACTGTGTGCAACTTTATATTTGAGTTTGTTCGGCTGAATTACAATATTTTAGGACTCCCTACATGCACCTGCTCTGTGTCGGTTCTTATGCAGGAAACCCTGTATTTGTTTACATATTATTTTTGAAAAAAAAAACTTTCTATCCGGTAAGCAGATGGGTACAGAACGACCTTAGTTTAGATCTTGTACTATCTGGAGTTTGCCGGAGCCTCAGAGGTGTGACTGGCTTTTGATAAATAATGACAATAATAATACCTAATAATAATTTTAAGTTTCGTTTATCTTGTTATTTTATGATGATTTTGGCGTACTATATCCCGTTTGAAAAAATCATTCTGTTCGGTTCTAGTCAGTTTGGCCGAAATAATATCTGGGAACATGTGCTCTACATCAACATTTTTCTGTAAGACGTGCGTTTTCAGTTCCCTTTGTATTATTTTTATCCTTGGTAAGTACATCAGGAACATGTATAAACACACTCGGCTGCTTCCAAAATAAATGGCCTCACCGACTGCTAATAGACAACAGGCAGATCCTTCCATGTTACAAAACAAATTGCAACATTTACCTTAGATCGTGAAAAATTTCAATCTGGACAATCTTGTTTGCTACAGCCAACGGTATGTTTAACATTAGCGTGAGATCCGAGAATAATAGACGTAAAGCTAAGCTCCTAACCACGTCACAGCATGGTAAATCTGTTGAGGCAGAATCGTGTCACTTTTGGAATATGTATATGGGTCTCTTAATAATGGTAAATATGTTGTCTCGTTGTTATTTGACTTGGCTAGGCATTTGACACTATTAATAAATTTTTACTAAAACAAAAATAAGAAAACATGGGCTTTCAAGGGAACATTTTGTCCTGGATAATTTCATATATGAGCCATATCCCTTGAATCTTGGAGTTCTACAGGGATCCGTACTAAGTTCTTTGTTATTTTTGCTTTATGTTAATGATCTACCTGCTTGCATTACAAATGGCCATGTAACGATGTTTGCAGATGATATTACAATCACAATTTCAGCCTGAGAAACTTCAGAGGAAGGTAATGGAGGTTCTTGATGAGTTCAGTGCTTGGTGTGATCGTAATAAGTTTATACTAAATAAAAATAAGAGATTGATAATAAATTGCGGCATACAAAGGTCACTTCCAAATAACTTTCACCTAATGTTAAACTTCTGGGCACATATTTTGATTCCACATTGTCTTATGATAATCACGTTGACTATGTTTGTAAACAATTGAATACGACATACTTTGCTACAACTAAAAAGTTCTCTTGACGAAAACTCTTGTTAAGTGCATATTATAGTTTATTATATTTAAAGTAAAAATACTCTTGACATTACCTTCATTATATATACTGAAATGTAGTATGTTTGCTAAAAAAATGAATATTTATTTAGAACATGCTCATCTTATCACCAATATAACACTAGACATGGAGATTTGTTATTAATCGTACCTAAGCATAATACTGCACATTTTGAACACTCTCCATATTATAAAACAGTAGCTTCATTTAATATAATAATAATAATAATAATAATAATAATAATAATAATAATAATAATAATAATAATAATAATAATAATAATAATAATAATAATAATAATAATAATAATAATAATAATAATAATAATAATAATAATAATAATATAATAATAATATATCTACCTCTCATTCTAATCGCGAGGAATAGCCCAGAAGTCAAAGACTTGTGCGGAAGATGGGGAGGCATATTATTATTAAGTAGGCCGCATTTGCGCCCAGAAACGACTTACGTTGGTAGGCTTTAAACACAATTCAGTGCAGGATTGAGGGAAACTTGGAAAACCTCATTCATTTAGGGGGTAGTCAAATGTCGACTGGTATTAATCTCTTACATTGACATAAGCTTACGATCTTCCACCTTATCATACCCGCAAATAGGATGCCAATCCTCTCCATAAATATAGCTGATATACGGTCCATAGACTGCGGGGCTCAAACCTGGTCTAGCCACTTCGATCCAAGTACTGACCCCTTAAACCGAGCGACCGCTGATCGGTAAATGGTGTAAATTTTCTTTAATTTAGCGATATCTCATATTCTATCTAATTTTAAAGTACCAGTTTATATATTGTTCCTAATTTTTAGAAATTGTATTCGAAGAAATTACCTGCGCTTTTTACAATGTTTCTAATATTAAGGAGTCCATACTCTTTTGTAATGTTTGTTATTTTAGTAAGTAATATTTCACTTTCCTTGTACTTTTGCTATACTTTTTGTTAGTCTGTTAGTTCTATAATTTATTATGCATGTTTCACAAAATTGACTTGCCATATTACTATCTGTATCTGTAATGGTGAAGAGTTAAATAAATAAATAAAAATAAAGCAAACTTTTTCCATTCCCATAATCTGTTGCACCTGACCGGACATCTCTCTAGAAAATAGAAAACTTAATTGCCGCCTCAGCCGAAAAAACTATCCACCTACTACTACTTAGACTTTTATTTGCTTTTCTACGTTTAGGTGGCATTTAAATTTAGAGGCCGTGTGATTAGAAACACATGTGGTGCAGCGCGTATTATGTTATTCTTTGTCAAATAAAATGGTTAGCTTTTTATTTATGTTTAACATGTTGCTAATAAATTGTGTTTACTTTTCGCAGTCTAGGATCTTGTCCACGAATTTATTTTAACGCAGGTGAATCGATTTTTAACGTTCGGTAATGTAAAACATTTTTTGAATTCACTGCCCAACATTGCTTCTACACATACAAATAATTTTTCAGAATTTCTGAAATATTGTAGAAAGAAATGTGCCAAAAACACACAGGCAGGTGAGACTGGGGTCCTTTCTATTATTAAAATTATGTAGAAAATAGAGTTAAATAGAAAGTACAGTTTGTGCATAATAGAGTCATACGAATTCCTCAAAATGTTGTTGAAGAAGAGGAAAATGATGTTACTGAGATTCAAAATTAGAAACATATTGGATATTGGATTTTTAAGTTTCAACTCTATTTTTGTAGGTCTACTAAACACTGTCAATTTAGAGTATAATTTAAATTTGTTAAAGATTCATTCACTCAAATGTAACTAACTAACTAAGTAACTCTAGAAATGACTAAGGCGATAAGGCTATTTGCTCAGTGACATGTTTATGTTAGTATTACCTATTTTTTTCAAGAAGACCACTCAAATGTAAAATCAATCTAGGGTGTCAATTATGTACAAATGAGAGATATCCTAATGTGAAGACTCCCAAATTATGCTATCAAATGTGGTACTATACTAACTAACTAACTAGGAATAGCTAAGGCCACAAGGTCATTTGCTCAGTGACATGTTAACCCTCGGTTTCTTTTTATGAAGACCACTCAAATGTAAAATCAATCTAGTGTTTACCAATTATCTACATGAATGAATGATATTCTAATGTGAAAGCTCCCAAATAACGCTATCCAATGTGGTATTTCAAAATAAAATGAGTTGTTGCATTTTGCATAAAAAATACATTTTTTCATGTCGTTCCAGTGTATGGTTCTAGGTGACTAACGTTTTCTATGTTGATTTTTGCTTAAAATCATTTCCAAATTTCAGGAAGTTTTATGCCCTTATTTCAGTATTTCAATTTGTCTTCTTCCATCAACTGAGTTCTCACTGTTGTTATGTGTTCTGTCTTCAACCTCGTACTATATAAACTGTATATACTGTTTTAGAAGAGACTGTCTTCCTTGAGGTGATGTAGATTAATTAACATTATTAAGAAACAGTTCATTTTGCCAGAGCATTATTGTAGATAGGTAGTTGTCAAATATTCCTCCTTTTCCTTCCCAACTAACACAATTAGTCGTTGGAACGTAGCTGCGATTATTGTAGGTACTTTAATGTGTTTATGCATCAATTTATTAAATTTGATGCATAAACATAACAACAAAATCTTTATTTGCTAAATTAAGGTATATTGCAATAATGGCAATCTAAGCCTTGCCAGTCAAAATGGCGCTTTACTTTGTCGTTTGCTCTAAGAAAGGCAACTTGAAAGTAATTTATACTTTCGCATCCGTAACGAGAACTGCAAATATGAGACTTTCAAGTAGGATTTACTACAAGTATCTAACGAAGTTCCCACGTTCCCATTGCCACTTCTTAGTAACATTTTTCCTGTTATTGATTCTTTTTGAATATTATCGTTTAGTAGTACATATTTGAATCCCTGCATAACTATTTTCATTATATTTCTTTATTTCTTTGTGACTTTACTTGTTACCTCTGTTGCATGTTTTGTCCTTTGGATTTTTTGTGGTGTTTTGTCCCATATATTTAAAATGAACAAGTTTATAGTTTAGTATAGATAATAATAATATCTCTACCTCTCATTCTAATCACGAGGAATAGCCCATAAGTCGGAGACTTGTGCGGGAGAAGAGGCTGCATATTATTATTAAGCAGGCCGCATTTGCGCCCAAGAACGACTTGACTTACATTGATAGGCCCTAACCACCATTCAGTGCAGGAATGAGAGAAACTTGGAAATCCCCATTAATTAGGGGAGTGGTCAAATGTCAACCGGTATCAATCTCTCACATTGATCCAAGCTAACATTCTTCCATCCTACCATACCCGCAGAGACGGTGCCAATCCTCTCCACGAATACAGCTCATATATAGGTATAGTTTTATATGGAGTTCTGATGTTCATATTAATCAAATTACCTAATAGTTATAAAGAAATATGATAATATTCACAAAAACAAAAAGTACACTCCACACGTGACATGATCTAATAGGTACAGACATTACACAATGACTAACAGCATAGAGATTTTCAATCTTGGAAAACTGTGTGGTAAAATTTACCTCATGGTGAATTTAAGAGGTGACATGCAGTTTTTAGTGATGATGCTTTATAATTTTACAAGTAGCGATAACTTTGTTGTAGAATATTACAAGTTATACGTCTTTAAACAAACAATTAAGGTTGCTCACGTGATTGCAATTTCGAAGTCATGTTTTAATAACATGAGTTAGTCGCTGCCACAATCAGATATCACTTTAAAGTTCTGAAAACGTAAAGGTCATCTTACTGGTAACTCAGATGCCTTCAATACCCAGCTAACAATTTCCTGTTCTATAATAATCGTAAGAATGTTTCCACAGCAAATTTTATAGAGCAATGTTTGTTCTAAGAACATTTTCAAAATGTTCTTACAACACGTTGTATAAACGTTGTTGAATAAACGTTTTCACAGATCTTAAAGAATTTTTATAACAAAGCAATCTCTTAAAAATTGTATTGCACTTCGATATACAATTTTTGTGTTGCATGGTGTTCTATTTAGAGAACTTTAAAATCGCTTAATTGTATCTTCTAAAAAGAAAATGTTTCTGTAATGCACATGAAATAATATGGATGGGCCAATAAAATGGACCTAATCAGCCTGCATAGGAGTACTCACATTACGTATTGCTTAGTTGGTTTGTCCATCAGGGAGCAGTACATTTTAATGCGGAAAAAGTTTTATCGTGAAATATGTAGTACATAATGGTAATTTTTTGACGCGCCCTCAGTTAACCTTATATTTCCTATGCTGCTGGAAATTTAATAAAAAAAAATGTTTTCTATATTGATGAATTTAACAACCAACTGTATATAAAATTGTCAGAAAGTAAGTATATCTATATTATTGTTATTATTTCACCTATTTATATTGTATATATTTTTAATTAAGAATTTTTTCTAAATACTAAATTTCTATTAGCAATCAAGTAAACGACTGTGTTGTACAAATTTCCCCATTATACTTTGATCAAAATATTTCGTACTTTTACAGGCAGGTCTCGTCAGATAGGGGTATGGGAAACCTACATATATAAAAAATGATAGTTCTATAGCGTTTCTTTATGGAACAAAAAGGCTTTTGTTCCTTATTTACTCTACAATGATTTTATAACAATTTTTGATTTTGTATTATTATTCTCTATAACTGTTTTAAAGAGCTTTTTCTCTGAAGTTCAATAGCGGCTTCCATATTTATAATTTGTTTTCCGCAGCAGAATTGTACCTAACTTAACAACGCCATATACAATACTTCTATAATTAAACTATAAGCGACATTACGGAATAATTTTATAAGATTGTCACAGGAGTTGATAATTCTATAAAGCAGTATTTTGCATCGGTTTTACAATAATTTGATTCTATAAGCACCGTTGCTGCAAAATTGTGTTATTGTACACACTTATAGGGCTACATTAGCAGTTACGTTATAAATGTTTTATAAATTATGCTCTAAGAACGTTCTTGCAACAAATTTAAAAGACAATTCAATTTCTGAAGGCAAAATAATCTCATGTGCCACATTAATGCAACAATTTAGTATTCCAAATACAACTATAAAATATTAACAGAAACTTCTATTACTCTAAATTTATAGAACTACTTTGCTAGCTGGGTATTAGGAGAGGAAATTAGAAGTTACATAACTGTAACCAGAAGTAGTCTAAAATACGTAGCAGTGACTGTAACTTTGTCGTATGAAGTTATTTATACAACAAAGTAGCTTTGGTGACTGTTACGTACCTCTTTTAAGGTTCTAGTCTCAGTTAGAGTTACTTTGGTGCTAGTTGGGTTATTTTAAGTATCCTCCTGATGACAGTATTTCTCTTAATATATTCCTTTTTTCTAAATAGTTTACCTTAACGCTCTAAGGAATTGATGATGCTTTGCTGATCTGATGTTTAAAGGTATATATTTCATGAAATAATCTATGACCATCTACTTATCGAATTCTTAAATTTAATATATTTCATGAATGAATAATGGGTAATATCGCCGAAGCACTAAGGAATTTTTTGGGGACACCTTGTAGCATTCAGCAGTGCTCTGACCGTAACTCGGCTACTTTCTATCGTGGCAACGTTTCTTTGGTCCTAACTGTACCAATATCATGTTCCACGATAGAAAGTACCCCTCATAAATAATAATTACGATATAAACCATTGTTTATAGTTTCCAGAGAAGTTCAAGAGTTCAAAGTTGATTGGTTAAAAGCACAATAGGGGCCATTGTTTCGCGGCGATCCTCGACGAATATTAAATTTACGCCAACTCTACACCTGCGAACAATCTAGTTAGCATGCATGCCTCTCATTGTTTTCGTGGATGTGATATATATTTTTTCGACTGCGGCGGCTGCTACCGTTTGCTGGCAATGATACATATCAACGAGTTCCAGTTGTTCGGCCTGTACACATCACACGCCATTTGTTTTAAGTTTAATTAATCTAGAGAACAATTCCCGGATTTCTATACATACATTTGGTAGAGCACACTCGCGCATTGTGTAATGGATATGTGGAAAATTTTAACAAGTGTTCAAACAACTTCAATTTAGAATGTCTCGATTTCATCATAATGAGCACTGTAATCTAGTACATCGGACCAAATTATATTGTTTTCTCTGGAAAAATTCACTCGAAGTATTTGACGGATTACGTAATTTTCTGGTAACATAAGTAGGGGAGAGTGGGGGAATATCGCGCACAGGGTAATACCGCGCAGTGACGTGTTGCCCGCGTAACAAATAATTGTTCAAAGCAAATATTGCTGACATCTAGCGGTCGATCACCTAAGAACTGTAGAGCAGTGAATGATTCGTGAAATTTTTATAGATGACGTCAGCTAAGTTTTGTTTGCAGTGCTTGTATATCTTATAATATTTGTATTATCTTTAATAAAGCAAGGTAACTCCTAATTCAGTACTTGGATTTTAAGTTTGTTTTGTAGAAATTTCTCATATCTTTGTAAATTATTTTAAGCCTGAACGTTAAAATGAATCCATTATTTTTTTCTGTAAACCAATTTTGTACACAGAAGCATCTAGGGGTAATCCCGCGTAATCCCAACATACTGGAATCAACGTTGAGAGATAAATTTATAAATGTGGAGCCACTGAGCGATGTACAATTAGGTAGAAAAACCATATTTACTCCCCAACAAGAAGAGGAACTAGTCAAACATACGAAAACCTTAACCAAAGTTAGCCAAACTGTTATAGAGTGACTCCCCTTAATCTAAGCTAAAACTCAGAAAAACTGTCTATGATTTTGCAACAAGAAATTTTTAATCATGAAAAACAATTTACTACATGTTTTTCACATTGAATGTGAAATGGAACCTGTAGCACCATTAGTAGGTCCAGTAGGTAAAATATCAGCATCGGCAGGTTGAGTAACCCCTCAGTTGTGAATGTTTAAGACTTGGATCCAATTCCAAAAAAAGGATTTCGTAAAATAATAAAAATGGAACTAGAAAGCAACTCACAAATTTTAACAAGCTCACCTTCAATTAACTTTTAGAAGAAAAAAGAGTTGAAAGCACTGAAAATCGCTGCAAAGTATCTGTATGTAAAAAATAAATATGATTTCTATCACTTAGTTTCTATTCAATTACGTTTTTAAGCATTTGTGAAAAAAATTGCACTTTAAACTACAATTCCGAATATGCGCGATATTACCCTACAGTATGCGTATCATTACCCCGCTGGGTAATGTAATCTAAAAATTATAAATGAACTAAAAGAACATTGAGTACTCCTTAATAAATGCTGATTATGTTGTACCAGTTTTAATTTTTCAAATCACTTTCAAGACCTAGTAATGAATTATTTTCTTTAGGTGCGCGGTATTCCCCCACTTTCCCCTAATGTTGTTATTATTTACCAAACTGCGTGAGTTTCTATTGGTACTAATAAGTACTTGTCTATTATAATGAAATGCATTATGATAGACAAGTACACAAACTAATGAGCGGTATAATGAGTCTTTTGGAATCTATATTTAAGGGTGTAATTATTTGCACAAAAAGAAACATTGGAGTTCAATTTACTTCTCCGTTAATATTTAAAAAGAATGTCTGGGTGTATCTAAATAACACCAAAAAAATGTAAGCGGCGATTATCTGGTGAAAATTAATAAGGGCCTCTGGTATATTTTTTTTTTAAAAAATCCTTTCCTTAAAAGTTACAGCCCTCCAAAAATTAAAAAAAAACTGTTAAGCTAAAGAAACTTGGTGAACATTATCTGTCAATAAAATTACACTTTTTGAAACCTTTTCAACCCTAAAATATTTTTGTAAGGGTTTGAAATAATCACTTTTCTAATGAATTTCATCATACTAAGTTTTAAATCACAATTTACTATAAAAATTTGAAGGAAGAGCAGCATCCTAGAGCTTTACTTTGTTTATACAATTTCAAAAATCGTGGCACAGATTATTTTAACATAAAAGTGGGCTTATTATAATTTTATAGATCTTAAATCGTCTGTTTAAGGTAGTTAACATAGTGATATATTTATTTTTCTACGTTCATGCAAAAAATAAAACTTTATTGAACTATATTTAGTGGAAAAAGTGGTTCTTTATTGCACTAGTGCAATAAAATGTTTATTGCATTCATCTGTCATTCTACTACAGCGTTTTGTCATCATGACAAATATAAACGTTCAAATCGACGTCATATTTTCCTAGAGTTAGTGTCATCTAAATAAAACATTTTTTTGATTTTTGCATGAACGTAGAAAAAAATTGTATGCAAATCGTACTATTGTTGCTTGTATTTATTTAATTTTATGGCATATTAACTCTTCTAAAAATTCCTGTTTCTTTGGGAGAAACACAGGGTGTTCCGCATATGAACCGCCACAGAGCAGGTCCATGTAGAGGTCCCAAAATATTGTAACATACCTATATACAAAAGTTGCACACAGGCGGAGTTACAGGCCTTCAAAGTGGGGTCAAATATTTCGAAAAAAAATAATATTCCTGAATTACTTTAACTAGGAATAACCACATTTGGTACATGATTTAGGCTTATTAATTGTCTTCTTTGACTATGAGTTCAAGTAAATTGAAATAGCATGAGGGGTTCATTGGGGGTGAGTCACCTCTAAAATTATACCAAATTTTTTTCCATTGATCCAAATTAAAATGAATGTAAAACACTTTTTTACTCTTGTTATCTTTCTAAAAGATTTTAATAGTGTTTATTAGAAGAAATAAAAAAACAGTAGTAAACTTTGTCTTTCAAATTTGACAGTTAGTAATAAAACTATTTTATTACTGCTGCTATTTGTTATAGAAGATTGCTAAAAAAATTACATTCAGCGAACAAGTTGACATGTCACTTGTACTAGGTTTCTGTGAAGGAAACTGTAGAAGATGCGTGGAAGAATATCGTAGGGATTTCCAAGTCTAGTGATTCTCCATAGAGACACATTTTTCTCCATGCTGAAAAACGGTCGCAAAAGACAGGAATGTTTTTCAATAATATCCGAGAACATCCTAGTGTAATAAGGGTACAAGATGAAGAAAATATTTTGCAAGCAGTTGAAGATGAACAGCAAATAAGTACTAAACGTTTATCTCGAGAAACTGATCAAGAACTTCCATGCACCAAATTCTTAAATGTAATCTACTACATCCATATCACATTCAAAAAGTGCAAGAGCTATTGACTCAAGATTTGGATCGACGAGTGACCTTTTGCGAGTTTATCTTGCATCAGGATATTAAATTTTCACTGATGAGGCTTGTTTCAACCGTAATCGAATAAATGTAAAAAAAACGATCATTATTTATTAGACAAAGTAAATTTTAATTTCCGATAAAGAGTGAAAGAAATTTATGTTACAGAGAAAATGGTGTCCAGTTTTAGTTTATTTTTTTTATTTTATTATTTTATTACTAACTCAAATTTTAAAGACGAAGCCTACTATTGACTAATAAATATTATTAAAATCTTGTTTTAATTAATGCATTTTTTCTTGAAAATCTTGAAATTTCTTAAAATTTAACAAGAGTAAAAAGGTGTTTTAAATTAAATCCTGCGGGGGATATTAATATTCTTTTTAAATTCGTTCAACGGAAAAAAGTTTGGTATAATTTTAGGGGTGATTTACCTTCAAAGAACACTTTGTAGTGTTTCAATTTACTTGAACTGATACTCAAAGAAGACCAATAAAAAACCTAAATCATATATCAAATTTAGTAATTCCCGGATCAAGTAATTCAGAAATATTAAATTTATTTGAAATATTTGAAGGCCTTGTAACCTTGCATAAATGAGCAATATTTAGGGGCTCCTTACATGCACCTGCTCTGTGCCGGTTCTTCTGTGGAGCACCCTGTATACTTTACGAAACCTCGACGAGTTAAAAATAAATATGGTTTTTCTAAGTACATACTCTTATTACCGTCTAACTTAAGAGTTCTACAAATATCTCCACAGTGATTTACTTGTGCCCGTAGAGAGCCGAGTTTGTTTTTTATGATAAATTGCGCACCGATATTTACTATCTATGTATTCCACACTTGCAACGAAAACGTCCAACAGATGCCAGTCGTAAAATCTGGTCATCTATTTACAAAACTTCGACTAGGCAATAATTTGTTTACAACTCTAAAAAGTATTTATTATAAATTATAATGCCTTTCTGTCGAACACATGTACGTTCGGCGTTTCGGCATAAATAATTCAGAGGATTCATTCCCAACAACACTATAAAATATGCAGGGCATCAATCCCGTAATAGCGTTATGAATAATGAAGCGGGGTGTTCCGCGTTAACCTTGTTATTCATCAGTCCGCGTCCTTTGAGAAATCAGGAAGGATTAGCCGTCCTGCCACATGGCGCGGTGAGGCCTATGGTACACTCTGGGGGAGGTTAATTATTTAAATAGGTTAAGACTGCGTAGACGTGCATAACAGATTAGATGACGTATCAGATTACCTACACAGAAAGCAATCAGGAAAGTGAATGTTAAAAAAGGACATAAATCTTAGTAGACCTACAGATCCAAATCTTGAAACGGAACACTGAACTTGTTTCATGGGTAGAGAAGTATTAGTCTTCTTTCTGCGGGTATGGAATTGTGGTGACTTGGTGATCTTATTAATTACTTACAAATATAATTCATTAGCAGATACTCACGTTCATAAAGATATATTTTTAATCGTTATTTATTATGTAAAATCAACTATTGTCTGCGGTAGCTAAAAAAATAAAATTTTGAAATAAACAGAGTAAATTAGAAGCTTCAGTTAAATAGTAACATTCCTTGAAGTTTATACTGATTCTTCAATTCCTTATACATTGCAATAGCTTATGTTGAAAAGTCGATGAGGTCCAGGTAGTACGTCCTCAACATAAAATTGGTGACACCGACATAGAACATCCGTCGGAGAAGATTTGACGAACAACGTTTGACGCACCTGCCGAAGAGCAGAGAAGAAAACACTGGACATAAGGAAAGAAGAACGCAGAGACTGAACACCGAGACGAACCAACATAGTGCACAGAAGCGGAACACCTGATAAAGAACATCAAAATAGGACACCAGATGAAGAACATTAGGAACGCGAAGCCACCGCAGACCTCCAAGTAAAAAAAAGTAGTTCGAAAATAAGAAAGAAAAAGAGTCATCACAAGTTTTAAAAAACATAATTTGAATCAACAACCCGTAAGGCACTTCTGGAGGTTCTTAATCATTATTTATTATATAAAATCAACTATTACCTGCGGTAGCTAGGAAATGACATTTTGAGAAAAACAAACAAAATAAATTGAACTTTCTATTTATATTGATAAGTTGATGAGATCCAGATAGCACGTCCTCAACATAGAAATCGTCATTATTTTCGTAGCATCTATTCGTTTGGTGTTTGGCTACAATTTGTAGATACAAAAAAGTTTATGATATTTAGAAAAATTCTTCTAAAAATAATGTTTTGACTGCCAAGAGTCTCTAAGATTGACATTTTCCTTACTGAGAAAAAAAAATGGTATCTTAGCAACAAAAATATTCACTTTTATTCCTAGAAGCTAAAGTTGAAAGTAATCCTTATACTGAAAGTGATAATCAAGTTTTAATTTTATTTAACAATATTTACAATAATTTTTGTTTATCTACATTGATGTTAAATACACAGTTTGGACAAGTATTAAAATTAAATAAACCACTGAAACTGCCACTACCCTCATTCTTGGAGCAATTCTCAAAACAGTCCAACATGTTTTCATTAATAGTTATATTATTTTCACGTGTTGTGATCACTATCAACTTTCAGTAATCTTTATTCAAAATCTCCATCGTCCGCGTTTTTTAAGGCAAGTGAGGTCACCATCGCCGTCAACTAAAAGGGTAGCAGACGTTCGTCGGAATGCGTGTCCACTGTAATCTTTCCAGTTGTCCCGCTTCAAAAATTTTGCTATAAAGTTTTTTAAAAATGTTGTTCTTTTATTTTAAAAGCGTTTATCTACATCATCAAATATAAATTATCAGGCAAATTATTAAAAAAACAATCAACTTGTTCCTTTGTGAATACACGCAATTTTTTAGTACATATCTTCATTTTGTCTCTTGAGGAAAGCACTTTGAATATTGTCACAAAGTGTGTGTGATTATCTAGTAGGGAAGTCTAGGGCTTCCCTCGAATGTCACGTAATGAGTGTGACTGTCCTGCACCACCTATAAACATATAGAAATAATACCTCTCTTGTATTCTTGGGGTACTCGCTTGGCTTCTGCGAGAGGTAAAGAAACTGAACCTTTCAATAAAAATAAAGATTTATTAAAATCATAACAACAACCATACTTACAATAAAGTGGACTTTTGCGCTGGGGAGTATCTCTTCTAGAGATCAGAGCCAGCCAACGGCTGACCGCCGACCTTTGGCCAGGGACTGGCTCTGGTCATGGACTGGCTCTGGCTATGGACTGGCTGGCTTTGGCCCAGTTTCAATAGTATTTATACACATTCGGAAAATGCTGACTCCGTCAGAATTATACTATCTATTGAAACTATGGGAACAGCCAGCAAGTCTATCGCTTAGTTCTTAGAGAGAGCAAGAAGGATAGACATAGTTTAGTTTGATAGTAACCTTTCCAACTGGACACTTTTAATTGTTTTGAATTTCACTTGTGTAACATTGACACACTATCGATTGTAAATATGTTTATACTTTTGATTCAATAAAATAATTTGATATTCGTATATATGCTAAAATTATTAATTTAAAATAATTAAAATATATGCCCAGCTGTAGTAAGTATCTCTCTAAGATCCTCTTTGTTGACAATATTTGTTTATATCAATCCCATTCTTTATATCCAGCGTTGACCGCAACATTGAATATTGTGGCCAAAGCGTTTCATTTATATTTGCTAAGATTGAGAAATATACCATGAATATATCTTCTGAATGCAACTTAATGTTTTTTCTTTGTACCAATCCATAAAACGTTGGTGGACACATTTATAAATTTCTCGAGATTTCTTTGGGAGCAGATTCAAAGCAACCTCTTTCGCACACTCCAGTATCTCCTCAGGTACACCTAAATCTTCATTAGATTCCACTTTTTATAAAGTTTTCAGCAAACTGAACCACAAACAATCACAAATGAACTCAATTAGCAATATGGCGATTAATGTTTGACAAAGTATACACAACAACATCGATATATCCTATTTACCTACTTTGCCTTATTATCCAAATTTGGTTTGAATAATTTCAAATCACAAATTAGTAGTTCCTTTAGTTTGTTGCTAAGCAACCGCCACGAAACAGTACGAGAACGTTACTTTTCCAACCTAGGCTGAGAAAGTAAATTTTTCTGTACCATTTTTTTATCTAGATGTATTTATTTCATATAGTAAGTATTAGTGTTATTTTAAATGAAAGTCCAGTTATTAGCAGTACAATTTATGAGGTTTGTGGCCACTGTAGTAAGAAATATCACCCGTTGGAAGGATGTACCTAAAGCAAATTCTAAAGCAAATTTTATACAACTCTTGTCATGTCTTGTAAACGTCAGCTCCTGTATCGACAGGTAGATGTTTTTTCAATCTTTCTGAAATTGAAAATATGAGAAACATATTACAGCCAAGAGGCAAAATACTTAATACAAATTCAGTTGTTCAGATTTTTTTTACAAGAAAACCACAATTAACTAATATTAAAACATTATAGAGATATTAAAAAACTCCTGTCTTGTCACAGCAAGGAAAAAGTCTTTTTAAAGTCTTGTTCTGATATACTAGTTAAAATTGTGATTTTTTTTTTGTAAATAAAATTAGAACAAATTCGGTGTTAAAATGAAGACAAACTGTTTTACTTTAATACAATAATTCATGATCTCTCCTAACTTATTTTTTCTACCCTTGTGTCGAACCTAACAATTACATTTGCTTCGTCAACGTCTTTATTGAAATATTTTTTTTACTTGCATATAAATAACCTATAAATATTGTTACTGGAACTACTGTGTCATTTCTACATAATTTTTCTTCAAATAGGCACATCTTACACCTGTTTCAAAGTGTAAAATATATTTTTATACATATTAAATGATTTTATTACTTAGGGTCACCTTTTGACTGCTTTTATTACCGATCTTACCCAATTTTTGAAACGATCCAAATAAAAATCTCGTAAATAACCGATTTTATGTCCTCGACATCTCTAGGTTTGTAATGACATAGTAAATTGTGCACATGCTTCTCTAGAGTCCAAAATTTCTACTTCAGTCACTCAAAATAGTATACAGGGTGAATAATGATAACATTTGAATGTAGGTACTAGAATACGTAAAAAGTAGAAAATAGAAGAGAAATAGTCAAATGTAGACAATAATATGAAGATCATGGAAAACAGAAAAATTATTAATTAAATAAAAAATAAATATTAATTTTGCTTTATTTTTTTTTTAAATGAGAACTATTTCAGCAGTGTAGCTCCATGAAACCTTATAAAGGGCATCATATATACAGGCTGTATCCCATAAGAGGGCCACTCTTATGTATCTCGCTTAATATGCGAGACACGTCAAAAATCTTTGATTGTTTTTTGTTGTATTTTTGAAGGCCTTTATGCTCATAAAAACAAATTTGAGATCCATGGCCAACTTTATGAGTAATAACAAAAAAACCTGTAAAGTGCCCAAACTTTAAGGCTGTCTAACTTTTTTATTTTAAGAGATAGAGGTAACTTATTTGTTGCAAAATTGATACCTTCCACCTGATATAAACAGATTTTTGAAATATCGTATGTGGTTCGCTGCGCCCTCTAGGCGGATAATTTTTTTTTATTGAAGCAGGCTATGGCCACAAAAAATTGCCTGTACTTTTTTATGCAAAATATAGATTTCCTTATAATATTATTTTATTGGTTTTCACATTAGAAGCAATTTTGTCTTTAAAATTATTTTGACACAAGACAATGTAATAAAATAATATTATAAGAAAATCTGTATTTTTCATAAAAAAAGTACATTCTGTTTATTATTTTTTTGCAATTGACGTCTTTAAAACAGGTTCTACATTATCTTGAGCAACACGAAAATATTTGGGTACATTTTTTTTTTAACTAAAATTGAAAAAAATGTAATAAATACAAAAGATAAGGGTAACAGGCAATTTTTTGTGGCCATAGCCTGCTTCAATAAAAATTTTTTTATCCGCCTAGAGGGCGCAGCGAACCACATACGATATTTCAAAAATCTGTTTATATCAGGTGGAAGGTATCAATTTTACAATAAAAATTTATTACCAATAAGTTTTCTCTATCTCTTAAAATAAAAAAGTTAGACAGCCTTAAAGTTTGGGCACTTTACAGGTTTTTTTGTTATTACTCATAAAGTTGGCCATGGATCTCAAATTTGTTTTTACGAGCATAAAGGTCTCGAGAAATGAAACGAAAAATAATTAAAGGTTTTTGACGTGTCTCGCATATTAAGCGGATACATGGGAGTGGCCTTCTTATGTGATACAGCCTGTATATACCTCCTTTCGCAAAAAAACAAATTTGCACTTTGATCATTAGCGAATTCATAAATAATAATGATGGTTATAATTTTACAACCCATCTTGATGGTGCAACGGTTTTAGACATATTACTAGAGTTTAAAAAACGTTTTTAACATTGACACTCCGCAGATAAAAATAAAAATTGATTATGTAATGTTTGATTCAAAGACCTATTTTGAAGTTTCATTCAGGAGACCGTCAAAATTTTCCATTTTTATTCTAATTATTCCAAATTTTAAACCCAGGAGTACTGAAAACGGTTTCACCCACTACAAAAGTTAATCTTGTTACTGGCAGCGGCCAGTTACCTAGGTCACAGCTTAACAATCCGTCACTATAGATCAAATAACAGCGCTGGCTGTGGACTTACCAAAACCACTATTCCAAAAGTACTTGCCGAATTTCTCGTCGTAATTCTTCTACAACGGCTTTTTTTTCTTTTATGCATTAATATTCGAGAAAAGTGTGTAATACGAAACTTCAGTTACATTTACCTACATTTAATGGATTTTAATAAAGCTATTTTCTATGTCCTCTTCAACCTATATTTAAAACATATTATAAAAACATCGTATAGAAATATTTATACTACTTGATAAAGTCGCATTAAAGTGATTCTCATAATCAATCTTGTATCTGATACAAGATCAGATATCTGCATTGCACATTGCCATTCTTTGCTTTTGCGCTATGCGCATTATGTAACTATATAATACTTAAAATTATTTTTTGCACTCATATTGAATCAAACAAGCAGTACTCCAAATGAACGATACTCCGAAAATATATGTACCAAGCATCCAGTCGAGCGCAATGGTTGGACATATGCATATAGTGACGTAGCGCCTGGCCACGCCCCATTTTCGCTTGGTGAGAATTTGAAATTAATTTTAAAGTACTAAACGTGCGAATACAATTCAAATATTTTGCAGATCCATTATTTTTCACTTATACTTTCGATTTATGACATAAAAAAATGCTGAACAAGTTTATTATGTAATATTTTAAATATTCATTGCGTACCCACTGCCCTTTGATTTGGTTGGACACTTCTTATTGTGTATACTACATCTTATCGATATCAGGGAATATAAAAAATTTTAAAAGACTCCGCAACTAAGTCGTGAGATAGAATGGTACAATATATTTTCAAGGAAAATTATTAGAATATGTGGATATATGTATATTATCATAATTCTATAGATGAAGCCTATTATTAGTCATTTAACTCGATATTATTCAAAACAGGGGGTTATTATGAAAATATATTTATATTTTGTCGTCAAATTAGTATTATTTTACCCCAATCGAATCCGCTGTTCGAATATAAAAGCTGATATAGGAATGACGGCTATAAACCGCTATTTGAATGCAACGTTGTACATCTCACACAACAATCGAACGTATATCACGGAAATGGGTCCTAGTCTTTTAAAAGGTATTAAATATGTATATATAACATTACGAATTATTAGAACTTTGGCAAATTCGCAATAACGTTTTTAAAAAGTCGTTTAATTTTATGAATCGTAGGCAATAAAGTTGATAACTATGCAATCTCTCGAGTACTAACTCGCCGACATACGTCATTCCTGAACACCGTAAAGAAGACAAACAGGGCAGTTAACGATGCGAATTAGATTATTACTTGTTTACTTTGCTGGCAGTGCAGAACAATTTATTTAATAATATTAGCCAACGCTACATACCATTCAGACATCAGAAAGGATTCCAGATACTGACAAAAAAGAATATTTAAGAATTTATTAAAATCCATAAAACTACGTACGATGCTAGTTTGAAGAAAGATGCGTTGCTGTGTGTAGTCAAGGGAAATCATTTTGCAAAGAAATACGTTATTGGTCAGGTGGCTGCGACCATTATTATTATTTACGCAATGTTACGGCCCAGGGACATACCATACCATTCTATGATCGCATCCATACTACTGTTTTTGAGCTCATTGAATTAATATGGCCCCAATTAAAAAGAGATATTCAAAGAAATAATGCGTTTCCAAAATTTGACAAAACAGTTATAGATGTTATAAGAAGCGAGGTGAATAAAATTACATCACCTAATTGGAAAAAATGCATCACACATGTCAAAAAAGTTAAGGGAGACCTATATATATATATATATATATATATATATATATATATATATATATCTTACTATCTATTCCGCGTCCATACATTTTAAATTTACATATCATTCAGCGTCCACCACCTTTCTACGTCCATATACGGACGCAGAAAAAACATTCGTCTTTATTGCAATCGGCAATCATCGCTGGATGATGTGGTACAACAGAAATGATGCAGTTTCATACCTAATTTAATATCTACCGAAAAAGAATTCTGTAAGTTATTTTGTGTAGCTGTACACAATTTCTGGTCGGACGCAGAAATATTAGTAATATGTAAAATAATATACATTTTAAGGTTCAGCAGTTTAACACCAGTTGGCGCTGAATAGAGTGGCGTATATTTCCCGACCGTATAACCATTTTAATTATCTAAAACATTTTCAGATGATTGTGCGTCCACATCTTGGCAACAATGTATTTAGTTTATTTCCTGCATGTCTTCACCAAATCAGTCCTCTCTTTCCTCGTTTACCGCGGATAACTAATTTAATGCTGTTTTAACAACATTTTTTTCTGATGAATTCTGAAAATTTTTCATAAATTTTAGAGTTGAGGCTAATTCATATTTGGCTATTAATTTTATACTATTTATCACAACAAACAACGATAAATTTTGAAACATTGAGTAAATTTTTTGAAATTCAATTTCAATTTAGTCAGTTCCTTGGAGCAAATATCAATATGCTGTTGTTCTCTATATACACAATGATTTAACTTTAAATACAGAAATTGCAGCAATAGATAAATTGCCAAAAAATAAGTGTGCTCTATAAACTTTTTTTCTGGGAGACGCGGTATTAGACATACAGGGTGTTAAAGTTTACAAAAAAATATTTTTTCTGTAATATCTTCATAAGTAGCATGCCACTGGTTAAAACCACGAGGTTAATATTACATTCAGTAAAAGGTAAAATTATTTGAATACGATGTAGTAAATTTCATTCAACGTCAGCGCAATATGAAGGTACTACAGAAAATATATATATTTTATTGTAAACTTTAACACTCTATCTCGAATACCGCTTCCCCAAGAAAGAAGTTTATAGAGCAAACTCTACTTATTTTTTGGCAATTAATGTGTTTCTGCTTTTTCTGTATTTAAAGTGAAATCACCCTGTATATTAAAATACCTTGCCCCTAACGCACAAATGATGGCATCTTTTTTGCGATAGAAGATACTAGATCAGTCTCAAAATACTTTTGTTCCTATTTCGGAATAAACGTTTCATGTTGGGAGTAAAATATTTTGTGAACTACTGAATTTTTATTTTTTGGACAGGTTTGTTTATGTTTGAACTCCATATTAATTCGCGAGAGTTAAGACCAAGACAACATTTATATGGGACATAATTGCCTTCTAAACAGTCAACGTTAACTTTTGTACACAGATTTATATAAAATTTGTGAATTTGTTAGAAATTTCCCTTACTGGTATTTCCTATGTTTTAGCAGCAAAAATAATGAAGCAAACAAATACAAGCAATTTTTATTAGTAATTGCAATTTTTGTTGGTTATTTTTTCATGATTTTTAATTAGAACTATATGTTCCTTGTTTTGTTGAGCAATTGTTTTCTTAAGAAAGCTAATATTAATTTATTTCCATCACTATTTTGTGAAATTCGTATTTAAAATCAAAATTTGTATCACCACAATTAGCGTTATAAAACTCCTAACATTCAGTATACAAATAACTATATTAAGTGTCAGTTTTTACCTTACGTAATATCCGAATACCTAATTATAACAAACAATACTTGTAATAGAGTAATAGTAATAATAAGTTTTATTTTGCTCTATAGACCTCGTTTAAAATTTGCTCTGCTTGCATGTCTTCCCCTCATTTCTTCACAATCACGCAGTAGATGTTCTACCACTTCTCTCTCTTCCCAACAGGCCCTTTCACTTTCATCTGTCCGCCAAGTATTATTTTTTTCCTCAACTGAATCTTGCTAACATTATCCTTTCCTTCTTACTCTCCTTCTTTAATTTTGTTCTTCTTTCTTGCCTTTCTATATCTGTGTCTCTTAGCTGAAATTCTTTCCTCATCTGTCTGCCTCCAGTTCTTAAGCATTCTATTTCTGTGATTGCATACCCATTTCGTCGGAAGTATATCTCTCTATCTGTCCCTATATTCTCTCCTCCTTCCTTCTTCTCTTCTAACCCACACTGTTGTAGTATCTTGCAGTATTTCCTCCGCATTATCTTTTCTTTGTATTTTACTGTTAGGTTTCTTGCTTTCACCCTCATTTTGTCTCTTTTGCTTTCTTCTTTGACAATGTAGCCCGGAATTCTCTCTGTCTGTTCCTAGTATCCACCTTAAATACTTCTCCTGTACTTTTTCTATTCAAATTTTATCCATCCTCACACATCGGCCCCATACAGGAGTATGTTCCCCACTAAACTGTCGAATAATATTAGTCTCTTATGTCTGAATTTTCTTTCTCTCTGTCCCCCAAGCTATCCCCATTGCTTGATTTACCTTCCTTATATTTATATGTGCTGCAAATGTATTCCAAAAATCATCAGTTTTGTGTTCTCCACATTCACTTGTCTTATCATCTGTTTCATTTCGTTCTCTTCATTTGCTACTATAATGATGTCATCTGCATATTATAGAGTACCCAAACCTTTCTCTGTCCCACTACTGCTCCTCCTGCCTGAGCCATCCTCAATCTCTCCTCAATGTCGCCAATAAATGCTGCAAATAAAGAAGAGCTTAGTGGGCACCCCTGTCTCACTTATTTGTTTGTATAAAATTCTGTACTTTCCATCCCGTTCACTTTCACTCTATTCAACGTTGTTTAATATAATATATATATCCTTAAGTTTTCTTATCAGGTGTTTATCCACTCCTCTGTCCTTTAGGTGTTCCTACAATTTTAGTCTTTGTACATTATCAAAAGCCGCTTTTAGATCTATGAATAACGCATACAACTTTCCATTTTTCTTCTGCGCTTCTTTGTTAATTAGATGATGCAATATGTATACATTGTCAATTGCACTCTTTCTGTACGCTGCCTGCCCGTCTGGTATAATTTCTTTTCCCTCCATTCCGCCTTTAGTTTTTTGTATAGCAGCTCTGTAACGTTTTGTTTCCTGGTTTATCCCTTTTTATAAATATGGGAGATTATTCCTTCCCTCCAGCTTTTTGGCTTACTCTTCCCTCATTGATAATTTCACAGAGACTGTTTACTACAACGTCTGTGCCGTAAATCCTAGCCTCATTTTGTATTGTGTCCTTTCTAGCATTTTTTCCTTTCTATAAATTTTTAATCTGTTCCACTATCTCTTCCCTATCTATTCTTTGGTTTCCATCTTCTATTTGCACATTATTTTTTTCTTCATATTCTTCGTTTCCACTTAATAATTCTACAAATAACTTTTCCATTCTTCCATTTTTATCTGCTCGCTCACTTTTTCCGCTTCTTTCTCTCTTTATTAATATACTTCCACGCTTCTGTTTCCGTTTTTATTTTCTTAATATTCTTCTCTTCTTCTTTCTCCTAACTCTGTTTCTTTTCCTTACAACTCTTGTTGTTTTCGCTTGCATATATTCCTCTTTTGTAGTTTTGTTCTGTCTCCATTTTCTCAGTTGTCCTCTGGCTTGTCGATTCAGTTCTCTGCATTCTTTATCCCACCAGCTGTTTCTTTTATCCCTATTAAGTATTTTCTTTTTCTCCCCCTATCCATTCTGTCAATTCCCTCATCTTCTCATCGACTGCCTTTCCCTTAACGCTCATCATCTGCGTTCTTCCTCTGTACTTTACTATTTCCTCTTTTCCCCATTTCGTTATTTGTAATTCCTCTCTTATTTTTGCTTGTCTCTCTGTTGCTTCTATCAGGTTTTCCGGTCCCCTTAAAGTTTTTTCCAAAGGCATATGATCCGACTCCACCCTGTCTGCTATTTTAAACTTTCCACTTCCTCCCAAGCATCTTCATAGACTATTGCATAATCAATTACCGACTCTCCTCTTGGTCCCAGATATGTCCAGTTTCCTTTCTCGTCTCCCTCCTTATTTCCATTCAGTACATTCCATCCATTATCTTTTATTATTTCCTCTATTAATCTCCCCATTTTATTATCTATTTTATCTTTTCTCCCTTTTCCGACTCTTCTCTTCTTTTTGCCATTTCTCCCATTAGACCATTAAAATCTTCTGCATTTTGTCCTTGGAGCAGTCATTTACTTTTTCCTTAATTTGCGACTTCAAATCTTTCATCCCTGTACTATATACCGTTATTATTCTCCATGTATTCTTTCCTATGTTTACTCTGCTACTTATCATGCTCTTGTGTTTTTCATTTCCTTATTACTTCTATTCCCTCGCGTATCCCCATTATCAACCCACCCTTCGCTCTGCCTTTCGTCTTCACCCTTTCGGCCCCTTGGAGTTCCCATTTGAAGCATTTTGATAATCTGTACTTAATTTTTCCCACGATTTCTCTTCTGCTCATGTTTCCATCATTCCCACTATGTCAAACCCTTCCACGTATTCCCAGAAGTCTGTCTCCTTATTTGTTACACCTGCTACGTTCCAATACAGCGCCTTTCTTCCTGATTTCTTCCCTCTGTCTACCTGTGTTTTTCCCATCTTTTTCTCTCAGTTTGTTAGTAAAATTACTTTCCTCCTTCTTATCCATGTAATGGATTAAAAAGTTAATACTTTTACACAACAAAATGCCATCTTTTTCAAATTTGAATTTAGATCAACGTGACACGTGTACTAACAAATGATTATACTTATACACTTTTAGAGAAACGTATTTATTATGCAGTAATTAGATAATCTTTAGTTGTTTGCATTTTTCTCAAATGTGTTTCAGTAGGTGTGACTTCTATTGTTTATTTTTGCGTGGATAAGAAACTTGTTTTTTGTTTTTCTACTACACAGCGCGACGATAAATAAACAACAATTTTATAAATAAACTATTTTTTATGTTTTAAATGTATAAATATTTTTTTAATATCACGTTTAACATAATTAAAGATTATCTAGTCTGTCCTGTATCAAATAAAATTGAAAAGTTCAATGTTACCAATAATTGGTTAGTGAGCAAATAAATTATCTCAAACATTTCTATATCGCGTCGTGTCAGACCCAGGAAAGAATATACTATATAAATATTAAAGCTCGAAGTTGTCAAGGAAGTGGCAACTATGTCGGACGCTGAAACATTGTTACTAAGTATTATAATATACGATTGGACGCAGAAAAGATACAAACATATAAACGTATATCGGACGCGGAAATAATAGTAAAATGTAAGGACGCAAAATCATTGCAAAGTAGAAATCTTCTATTATTGAAGGCAGCAAAAAGATTTCTGTTATATACTCTGTATTTTCAATTATAAAACATTTAAGACGCCACCTATGTCTAAAAATATTTCACTATACTTTAACGGACGTAGAATCGTTGTAATATGAAAAGACGCAGAAAAGATAAGAAGATGTATATATATATATATATATATATATATATATATATATATATATATATATATATATATATATATAAACTACGTACGATGCTAGTTTGAAGAAAGATGCGTTGCTGTGTGTAGTCAAGGGAAATCATTTTGCAAAGAAATACGTTATTGGTCAGGTGGCTGCGACCATTATTATTATTTACGCAATGTTACGGCCCAGGGACATACCATACCATTCTATGATCGCATCCATACTACTGTTTTTGAGCTCATTGAATTAATATGGCCCCAATTAAAAAGAGATATTCAAAGAAATAATGCGTTTCCAAAATTTGACAAAACAGTTATAGATGTTATAAGAAGCGAGGTGAATAAAATTACATCACCTAATTGGAAAAAATGCATCACACATATCAAAAAAGTTAAGGGAGACCTATATATATATATATATAAAGCTGCACCCATTGGGCTAAATGAGTGTTTTCATCATAATTGTTGATTAAGAATCGGATAAAAGTGACGTTAGTAGCGTTTTTATGTGTCATTATTTAGTATATGAAATATATGGGAAATATATTATTCTTGTTATATATTGTATCTATATATCGCTAGGATATAGAAACATCCAAAAAATATTTTTGTATAATTGTTTTCTGTTATTATTATTTTATTTTCTTTTCGTTTTAAAAAACTATATTTTAAATTTTTATTTATTTTTTGCTCTCTGTTACGTACCTTTACCCTACCCAATCCTAATCCTTCCATCCTAGCATAGAACGCTCCAATTGGTCCTTGCTGGAACATAATAATTTAAAATTACATAATAACATCCAACAATTAATCAAAATATGTATTTAGCATTTGTTTCTACAGCAGTTTGTTATGTCGAATTCTTTTATTCCTTGATATCGATGAGATAAACCATACAGCTTTGCAATAGAAGATATCTGATTACTATTGAAAAAATGTTTTCGAAGTTCGTGGATTTAGGAATATTCCATAAATCAAAGTATCAATCTGTTTGTATTACAATATCGAACCTGTAAAACAGAACACACCCAGCACGGATACCATTACAAAAAAAGCATGTACCGGATCACAGTTCACGCCGGGTGTCTGACATCCAACATCCAAATAGCCGCTATTTTAATGTTTGAAATCTCAAAGGAGCACACCGGTGCGTCTGTAAAACATTTGGCTGCTGAATTATTGGCATTTGTTTCTCTGAATCTGTTCTCACACGCAAAAGAATAAGAGCAAAGCCAGCCAGCAGACACGAATAGTTCTACTGAATATCCAAAAATCTGTACGCAGTATGTTCTCGTACAGGGTGGACCAGGTTCTGTGGTGTCAATTTTGAGGGATACTCATATTGGAACAATATTTGTAATTAATATTAAATTATAAGTGTTATTAATAATTGTTAGTCTTATGAAGTAATGTTGTGTATTACCTGATGTTTGTAAATATTTACGCTTGCATTCTTAGGTAGGTATATACAACCTACGTACCTTTTAAGTTATTAATGGCCGGTTTCTCAACATTTGGCGCAATCGATTCGATAACTATCGAGTACATAAATTTATCAGACCGATATCTTTATGTTGGTTTCTGAACGCATGCCTTCCAAATTTTGTTGAATACATAACAGTTGAATGGATATCTTAATATCTGCAATAATCATAGAGGGAGCTAGCAAATGCACAACTGTTTGCAGATGCCATTTATGGAAGTAAGACACTTTCAAGAAATAATTGTAGATGGCGCCACTATCGGCTACCTAATGATATCACATCACATTAACTAAATAAACATATATACAAACTTGTTGCATAAAAACGAAGTTATTAAAACCTTTTCTAATACTGATAGTAAATTTGTTCTAGTACTAGAGACTTGAATACTATCTCCTATTAAATCTATCAGTAAATTTACAGTTTCTTTCGTTAAGGTCGCCGTATTTCTCGCCGTAAAACGATCAAATTTGTGGTTTTTTAGGTACTGAAAGTTTGAAAAATAAAACGCGTAGAACAAAAGTAATATCAAAAATAAAATTACTGATGTTTTGTTTATCCAGTTTTACTATTTAAACTCTCTTCAAGTAATATAATAACTTTTAAAATGCATTTGTATGACACACATTATTTCGCTATTCTAACCCCACATTTTAACAATTATTTTCACATACTTATAAACAAAAGTGAACAATGTTATATGCAGAAATATGTAAGTTTATGTTATAACAATGTTTACATCTATAGCTGAATTTAAAAAAAAATACATATTCTGAAAGTTTTCAGTACCTAAAAATTTGCTGGATAAATCGCTTTCTGACGTTATACATTGATTTTATTTCGGTACCTTTGAATATTCGCTGGTGGCATGAGATAACATTGTTGTTATTTGCTAAACTCTATATTATTCAGTTCTTAAATGTCTAAAATTACTTGTATTTTTTGTGGAAAGCACTATTTCAAGAATACGGCCCCCGTAAACCTCTCTCGAAATTCTGTCGCTTTATTTTTCATACTGGTTTTCTCTTTCACGAGAAACGTCTTGGCGCTTGGCGGTTCAAGATATCTGAAATATTCTTCATCTGAAGAGGCAGACGAATCAGAATTTTCCATTGCACAAAGTAATCGCCACGAAAATATCAAAAAAGTTGGGTTAAGCCTTACAATAAAGATGTAAACAAGCAACAGCTAAATCGCTGCGCGCGTGCGTTAATGTTTATTGGACAGATATTATGCCATTTTTCTTTGGATATCTGTTCGATAACTTATGCAATAGATAAGCATTATCGAATGGTTCAGAAACCGAATTCATGGGATATCTCCAGTTTATGGAATCGATAAGTTTATTTAATAGATATCTACTAGTTGAGAAACCGGCCATAAGTGAAATTAGAGTTTCATTTCAGCAAGAAGACACTTGCAAATATGCGAAGTGGGCAATAAAACGTTGGTGAAACAAAATGTATACATTTATTTCATTTCAACTTATACCTGCTTATGACAGGTATAACTGGGTGGTGCAAAGAAGGACGTTTTTAGAAATGCATGTGCGGTGGAAAGATTAGAGCAGTGCAGGTATGTCGGTACTCAATTACCTATAGATGTAAATTGCCAGGGCTGGGAAATGTTTTCATTGGAAGTCTTCTTTTTATTTCGGAAATACTCCAAAATATTTAACACAAGTTTCCTACTTTTCTCGTTTAAAACTTCACGATGAGCCATCTTCAGATTTCGTTAAAACTGTATCACAAACACATCGCAACAGAAGAATCAACACGACGCAATAGAATGACCAATATTCCAATATTTCTCCGTAACGTTAGTCGTACCTTATGAAGAGACGTATAGTTGCGGCAAGAATTTAGACGTCTTACGGCATACGAACAAATGAATAATTTATATTGTCATCAAAATATTTAAGAAACTGTGATAATATTAAAACTATATACTACACTAAATGTTTGTAATATATATCACACTAATTTACAAAAGAATATTGTTTTTAACGCGAGAAACTATCGAAAATTATGTCTGAATTCTTGCCGCAATTGAACATGTATATATTAGAAACAAGTGGAAAGGGCTCAGAGGTATATGTCGGGTTTCAAAAACGTTTTATTGCCTACTTCGCCTTCCGAAAACGATTCTATTATATTTCGATTACATCCTAAATAGAATGTTTTTTTAGAAATTTTATATTTTCATATAAACTTTTAAATATTTAAAATCATAAAGAATAAATTTAAAGGTTTGTTTACACACCCTGTATATAAACTTTAAATTCACTAAACTAAAAATTTTTGACTAATATAACTATTGTTTTGCTGTAGCTAACTATATAAAACTCTGTTTTTACTTTTACTTACTTAAGTACCTATCTGCATTATTTTAAAGACCTAGCTGCTATATTAACGATTTTATTTTAGAAGTTATCGTTGAATTTTTCAGCTCTCATTTCAGCACTTACAAATTGGTGATTTGCATTAAAATAGTTTTTACTAATATGTTTTAATTTAATACAGAGAGATCCTTGCTCGAGTTCTAAACGGATTCCAAGTAACTGTACCAAGAAACTGTAGGAGGCAATAACGTCACGCCTCGTGATCCGATTAATTCCAATTTGACTTCGTATATTTCAAAAATTACTTATCAGATCGACTTCAAATTTTCTGGATTGACTATACATGGCAAATACTTCATAAAAATTAGTGTAATTTGAGTAAAGTGCTGTAAATCAATGCAGTGGAAAGGTACAGTTTTTTAACAAATGTGTTTGTTGTGATTATCTTGCGATAAAAAGTAGTGAAACTGAAAAAGCAAAAAAGTCAACTACGTGACAGGAGAAAAATTGAAATTAACAACAACGTGAAATACGAATTTCTAACACTAATAAAAATTTAATCAGCAATCGCAGAAGACGAACAAGGGTACAATGTTTCCCAAAAAGTTTTGCTACTACTATGCATAAAATGAATTTTCATTACTTAAAACGAAATAGAAAAAGTCTACTAATAAAAACTAACGAAATTGTGGTATGAGGAAGAGAGTATTTAGAAATAATAACAAAAATCATACTGTCGTATACAGGGTGTTAAAAAAAGAGTGTAAAATATTTAAGGAGGTAATAGTATGAACTAAAATAAACAGAAAAATCACAATAAACATGGATCCGCAAAGTAACAGTCGCGGAGATATGGAATGTTTTATGTTTTTTAGCCCCTTTTTTTATTTTGCAAAAACGTTGTGTATTTTCTTATAATAGTTGGTTGATGTTTAGTGAAATAAACAGTACGTATTTGACAGTTGTTCTCAGTGCACAAGTTTTCTTTCGCTATGACTGGTTACTCTAACGCAGAATTAACAGACATGCATATCATGTATGGTCTTGCTAATGGGAACGCCACCGAAGCGCGACGTCTTTATGTTGACGCTTATCCAAATCGCCAGATTCCTTCACAACGCATGTTTGGAAGAATTCACCAAAGATTGCGTGATACCGGTTCCTTGAGCAAACAGTGCCATTTATCCGGAAGACCAAGGTCGGTATCCACTCCTAGAGCAGAAGAAGAAATTCTAGCACTGGTAGAGCAGAATCCAGGTACGAGTGTGCGGAGAATATCAGCCGAGGTAGGAATTAGTGGTCCTCTTGTTTGGAGAATCCTTCACGAGCAACTGCTTTATCCATACCATGTGCAACGAGTACAGGCCTTAAATCCAATAAATGAATGAATGGTTTCTACGTCATGATGCTGAAGACCCTCGTTTTCTTGTAAAAATTCATTTTAATGATGAAGCCGGGTTCACAAGAAATGGAGTGCTTAATTTTCACAATACGCATATTTGGACCGACGAAAATCCTCATGCTCTAATAGAATCTGGACATCAGGCACGTTTTTCATTAAACATTTGGATGGGTATTGTAGGTGACAGGTTTCTAGGTCCTGTTGTTTTACCAAACCGATTAACAGGCGCTGCTTACCTCAACTTTTTGCAGAACACACTGTATGAGTTTTTGTAAGACATTCCTTTGAATCAGAGGCAACAAATGTGGTTCCAGCATGATGGTGCTCCAGCTCATTTTTCTATGGCCGTTATAGAGCATTTACACCAAACTTTTCCACATAGATGGGTAGGAAGGACCGGACCTGTTTTATGGTCTCCAAGATCGCCTGATCTGAACCCTCTAAATTTCTTTGTTTGGGGATATTTGAAGACATTAGTGTATGGTACTTCTGTAAATAGCCTGAAAGAGCTGCAGCTACGGATTAATCAAAAGCGTCAAGAAATCTAAACCAAGGAGGGTGTTTTCGAAAGAGTTCGAATATTGTTGAGACGAAGATGTCGTGCCTGCTTGGAAATGGACAAAGGGCACTTGGAACATCTTCTGTAACTCTGTTTTTTGTTTGTTAAAAGCTTCCTTTGTCGGTTTATTCCTAATAAAATAAAATGTTTGAAAAACGATTAGAGATTCATATCTCCACAACCGTTACTTTGCAGACCGATGTTTATTAAGACTTTTCTGCTTATTTTGGTTTGGTTTTTTTAATACCCTGTATATCGAAATGAAAAATTTATTACCTCGACGAGATATGAATAAATAAAAGACGTACGTCTTCAAAGTTTGGCAAGATTTAAACATCAACACCCGAGATGCATTTTTAGGTGAATTTTCTGCCAGACAAAGACATCCTTGGGAAGGGATGGTGATTACTAATTACAGATTTCAAAAGTGAATGCAGGTGCAGGTTTTTTATAGTGATGTTTGTCCTTTTAGGAGTTGTAATGGTTTTATTGATTTTATGACACCTTGCTGTTACAGTACTATGTATTGTATAGAGTTTTTGCAAGAGCCACTTGTCTAATTAGTAAAATCGTTGACTGCATCCCAAAATGAAAAAAAAAACCTATGTTAATGTAAATAAAATAGTACCTACCTACCTGTTGGATATTTGGAGTTTGGACATTCTAAAGTGAGTGTAAACTTGTAACTAGAGTTGGCACCTTGTCTTGCCTTTTCTTGACCTTTTCTTGGTCCCACAAGACCAAGACAATACTTGACCTAAAGCAAGATTTAAAAATTGTCTTGCGAAACAAAAGAAGAAATATTCCTACGGCAAGAAGCTTGCAGTAGCAATATAGCAATATAGTAGTATAGGATAATTAGATATCTGAATCAACAAAGGAGACCATCTGATAAAGGCAATCATAGAAATACAAAAATAGGTCAGATCTCATCTATTGTGGATGAATTTACGATTCCCACATGTTCAAAAGTAAATGTGAATTTTGATTGTTATAGAATAATTCATTACCAGATATGTCTTGTTTATAATAAATTTAGCTAGATTCATTTTTAGTTTAGATAATACAACTTTGTCTATGAAATTGTCATGAGCTTACCTATTTGGAATCAAAGAACAAACATGTGACTTCATTAATAGGAATTGTAGCAAAATTAATTTATATAGGTAATACCTTTACAAAACACCAAAAAGGGGAGGAGTAATATTTAACTGACTTAACTGAAAAAATAAATATTGCATTTCTATTGTAGGTATATATTTTATTTAAAGGACATCCAGCATATAAAATTATTTTTAAAACCAAAGTTCTGCTGAACTATAACTAATTATAAATTCACTGCCACTTGACTGAAAGAACTCCGATTCTGTTGCGCCTATTTCGTAAATAGCTTATTATGTAAAACTGGCCGTTTCTGTACTTTATAACTTCTATCAGTCGACCACTATCGACGATCGACCATATCGCAAAAATTATGCAAGAAACTCTCGCAAGACAATACAATACGTGATCTTGCAAGAACTAGCAAGATTTATTGTCTCAGCCAACACTACCTATAAGGCTGATCTAGCTCTACCAAAATCCACATAATATTATTTATTAATTTTATGAACCTTCTATAATGATACGTCCATGGAATCACGAGGATCCACACGTTGAAATGACGTTATAATTTTCGGCACCTGAGTATAGATGGTCATACTTGTCACCCTTGTTTATAAAATAAAAAATGATATTTTGCGATTCACCATATTGGTTATTTAATTATAATTATAACAAAACTAATTAAGTATATTTGTATAACAACATTATCTACAAAGCGCTCCTTTGAATGTTTCAAAGGAACGTAGATACGAAAGAATATTCGTACTTATACTTCAGACCCTTCGATTCTCTCTAGAGAAGTTTCTATTATTTAAGGTACAGATACAGAAATCTCGAAAAATAAAACACGCAAAGCAAAAGTAATATCAAAAATCAAATTCTTGATGTTTTATTTATCCACTTTTACTATTTAAATTCTTGTCAAATAAAATAATAACTTTTAAAAAGCGATTGTAAGACACACATTTTTTACTACCCTGACCCCAAATTTTAACAATTATTTTCACATATTTTTAACAAAAGTAAACAATCTTATATGCAGAATTCTGTAAGTTTATGTTATAACAATATTTTCATCTGTAGTTAAATTTTAAAAAATACGTATACCGCTTTTTGTCATTATACATTCGTTTTATTTCGGTACCTTTTTTATTCGCAGGTAGCATGAGATAATATTACTGTTATTTGCTAAACTCTATATTATTCAGTTTTTAGAAGCGTAAAATTATTTGTAAATGTAGAAAACTTTCTTGACTTTCTTTAAATTGATTTGATTTTTTTCTCTAGCCAGTCTAATCAAAAGTATACATTTAAAAAATTCACTAGGCTGAGTAAAGCTGAAGCACTTCTTATATCCAAGTCACGTTTGTAAATTCAGAAAAAAGTGGGATGTGGTCCACCCTGTAGGCAGTGTGTTACCAATCGTACTTTTAGCTTATTTTAGCTTTGAGTTATTTTGAATTCCCACAATCTGCCTACCATATTTCCCAGTTGCTCGCACAGCCTGCCAATGATAGCATATGGCTCAATCAGTTTTACACAGAGCAGATACCAGATTCGTTTATAAGCAGGGCATTGTTGATTATTGTTAGACTTAGACGGAATGCCTTCGCAGCCTACATGAAAAGACGTAATAAAATTTATTTATTTTCTCCAGAAATTCTGTAACCACAGGTCAATTCGCTGTTCTGTGATCTGGCATTTGGTGCCTTAAGGTCGCCGTATTTCTCGCCGTAAAATTATCAAATTTACGGTTTGTTTTAGGTAGGTAGGTAATCTTAGAAGAAAAAGAAAAATAGAACACGTAGAGAAAAAGTAATATCAAAAACAATATAATTGGTGTTTTGTTTATCCACTATTTAAATTCTCCTCGAATAATATAATAACTTTTAAAATGGATTGTAACACACATTATTTTCCTATTATAACCCTACATTTTAAAAATTATTTTCACATACTTATATATAAAAGTGAACAATCTTATATACAGAACTATGTAAGTCTATGTTATAACAAATATTTACATCTACAGTTGAATTTTAAAAAATACGTATCTTGAAAGATTTCTGTACCTAAAAATTTGTTGGTTAGATCGCTCTAAGTTTGTTTAAATCAATTCTATTTGATGGCAGGAAGCTATGTTTAAGCTGGGTCCCATTACTTTCCGGACACCCTGTATATTCGTTTTACTTCGGTACCTTTAAATATTCGCTGGTGGCATTTGATAACATTCCTTTTATTTCCTAAGCTCTATTTTACTCAGTTCTCGAAAGTATAAAATTTTTTGTATTTGTAGAAAATATTATTTCAGTAATACGGCGTTCCTGGGGAATACTTGTCAATTACGAAATACTGTTTAGAGGTTTGTAAAAGTTACAGCTGAAAAATGTCCACTCAAGTGCATTCCTATTTAAAAAAAAATATAAGAACTTTATTTTTTACAATATTATAAAGATATTTAAGTTAATTCAAATTCAATTTTCCCACAATTTCTATTAATAAAGTCATATGACATATGATAGTGAAACTATTATACAAGGTGATTCAGAGCTTATCTAAAAAAAATTAGAATGTACAGGGGGAAAATATAAGCAGTTCATAAATGATTTAAAAATACAAGTCTGCACGGCACTGGAATCTGGCCAACTGTAAAACTTGACAAGGAAAAGCATGGAATCGGCGAACGCAAAATAATTGAAGAAATTCCAAAGGACAGAAATAAATAACATTTTGTAACAACTATTTTATACACCAAATTCAACTGCTTTTGCCGCTATTGTTATTAATTATTAATAGAATTAATTTGAGGTTTTAATTAATATAAAAATTTGGCATACCTAATGTTACAACAATAACATTTTTGGTCTATCTTACCCAATTTCTACAAACTAACACAAATGTTTCTGCTTATTGAACTCGTTATTAGCAGCAATGATACGTTTGCGTAAATCATCAATAGTGTCCACTTCGGTGTGATAACCTTCATTTTTTAAATATACTAAATAAAGTCCAAATGATTTACAGTCAGGAGATCGTGGCGGTCATACCGGTCCTCCTCATCCAATCCCTTGGTATTAACGCTTGGACATGCTGGACATGGTACGGATCTAATTGAGCTTCGTGTATGCACTGATGCAATACGCTGTGGATGCCCTGGAGCTCCATCTCTTCCGCGATTTGGTTTCAAATTTCCCGTGTCACGGTTGCGTTGTACTACACTTGTACTCACTGCACACCGCGATAAAAATAGCTGCGTTCTCCTAAAGCACTTTCATATCACCATAAATTAAAGCGATATCCATCAACTCCGAGTTGCTATACACGTAGGCCATTTTTGACACTTGAAAAAATAATGTAAATACTCGCATCACAAAAACGTGCTACTTAATTTTTCTCGAAAATTATAAGGAATTTACAAAAATTTTTTTACGATATTGACGCTATCTTTCATGACGCATCTATTCCCAATTTTTTTTAGATAGGTTGAGAATCACCTTTTACAGGTAGATATCTGTTTCAAATATTATGAAACAAGGAAGAATAATTTGTTACAAATTTTATTATGGTCGCCCACATTGTGCAAAATTTTATCGTTGAACATGGACATATTTTAAAATATGTGTGAGTCATCTTGGTTATGAATAATTACAAAAATTTGCTAAGAAACTGGAAGAGAAATATAGAATTCAAATTATTTATTCTTCAAAATGGAGACAAAAAAAAATTGTGAATATGTATATCGGTTTTGTAAAATTATGTATTTGGTTTTCCATAATTTTGTTATGTAATATATCACATATACATTAGAGGTCATTACTTATTTTCTTATGAAATGTTTTTTATTAAACGTGTTTGTTTATAATGGGATTTCCCTATAAGTAATTATAAACATTAATAACCTCAAAGCAGTGACATGTACAATGGTTATCTTTATTTAAAACATATACAGGGTGTCCGGAAATGATGGGGAAAAAATTCAGGGGATAATTTTAGACCGAAAATAAATGCTACCTCTTTCTATAACATTTTTTCCAAAACTGATTAATAACGGAGTTACTGGGTGTTACAGTTAAATTTTATTTGCAGTTTTTTGCAATACACTCATAATATTTTGTATATAGGGTTTTTTTGGGATGAGGATTATAAATTTGCCTACCATTTTTTCGTATTGTGTACTAGTCTTTGTTTTATTTGAATGGTTCCAACTTTTTTGTGCTACACTTTATGCGAGATTTTGACATAAAAAAGTATACTTTATTTGTTTCGATAAATATAACCGTTTTCGAGAAAAACGCTAAAATAACATTGCTTGCATGTGATGAATATGAAATCATTTTAATCATTTTTATTTTCTATACTAAACATAGCATGCTTTGGAAACAAGCGCTTAGTTGCCTTGGAAACAAGTTTGTGGAGAATTGGTTTTGACAGATAGTAATTTTGTACAAGTTCTTTGTAGTAATTGTTATCATAAAAATAATAATAAAAGTGAACAACAATTACTACTCTAACGCGGAGGTGTGGGACATGCATTATTATTACGGTTTAGCTGCTGGCAATGCTCTTAGTCGCGTCAAATTAGCATTTCACTTGTAACTTTTTGCGGAGAGGTCCGATTGAGAAGCGGTTTTCTACAAAATGTTCAGCGAAAACAAAAGGGACATCTAACCTCTGTACGCTCGCAAATTTTTAACTGTTTATTTAACAAATGACGCATTTTTGTTGAACATATGGCAAATGTCACACATGATTCAACGAAAATGTCTGGAAAATGTTCTCTCGGGGGTTTTCGAGGTCCCTCTTTATCACTTTGGTGTTAGCTTTATTATTAAAAATTCCACCCCCGACATCACTAGAGAACCGGAATTTTTTCCAGGATTTCTGGCTTATTAAGGCAAACCATCGGTACAAGATTTTTGCAAATATAATTGTTTATTGTTCGATTGTTGCAACCTCGCTAATTAACAAATTATTAACTCTACTCCCGGATGTGGCGCCCTCTACAAAATGCGAAAAAACGGTGGGCAATAATCCTTATACCGAAAAACCTCATATACGAAATTTCATCAAAATATTATGAGTGTTGCAAAAAAACCGTAAATAAAATTAAACTTTAACACCCTGTAACTCCGTTAATAATCAGTTTTGGAAAAAATGTTGTAGAAAGAGGTAGCTTTTATTTTAGGTCTTAAATTACCCCCTGAATTTTTTGCTCATCATTTCCGGACAACCTGTATATTGACATTGGCATTTCGATTTCAATATATTAAACTGCTTTAAAAGAAAAGGAAAGTATGATTAACTAATCCTAATGGTTGCTTTACATCGACAATAAAAATTAAAGTCGATGTGGATAGGCCTCTTAAACGATGATAATAAATTAAATAATGAAATAAATGTCAACGGCCGTGAATGTTTTATTGCAATAGTAAAATTCGACGCTACATAGTAGTAGCACTTTAAGAATAAATCGGCTCTGGCTTAGACAGATATAATCCTCATTTGTTTGTTTGTGTATATTACATAGGGTGAGCGTCTCACCGCCCCCTTAAGTGAGGCTTACAATGAGGGCATTATATGTTGAAAATAGTGGTATAGTTATGGTTACGACACAAGATTGGGTAAATAAACGACCTATTTAAAATCAGGAAACAGAAAAAAGCTGTTATTAGTGTCAAATTTTCTAATTTTCAAGAAACAATGTGAATCTGACTGATTTTTGTTGAGCAAAGTCTTCACATACATTTTTGCTTGACAATACAGGGTGGTTCGCTTTTCACAGCTCATCATTATCGTTTCGGAAACCGATAGAGTGCTCAAATTAGAACAAAGTTGAGCCTTTTCATGGCTTTTAAGATAAATCAAAGATATCCGATGCCGTTGAAAGAGTTGAAATTTGGTACAGGGGGATAAGAATATACGAGAAATCGATTTTTATGGAAAGAGAATTTCAACGACCACTAGTTTTGGTTATGTAACACTCAATTTTTTCTTTCTTATGGACGCCATATTGAATCTTGAATAAAATTACAAATACGTTAATATGTAACAATACTATTTTATTTGAAGAATAACCTATAAAATTTAAAAAATACAATAATTTAAATAAAACATCTAGTTGTTTTTGACGTAAAACAAAACATTTGACAGATTAGACATTTGATATACAGGGTGAACTTTAACAGTTTTTTTACAAAAAATCAGGAACAAAAAAGTCAAATTTTAAATAAATTTCGTGATTTTTCAATATAATACATGTTGAGGATCACTGATCCGACTCGTACATTGAGATTTTTAAGTCATGATGGATGTTTAGACTTCAAGAAAGTTATAACTAGAATTTTTAGACATGTTAAAGAACAATTAAAATATTTGTATTTATTAAAATATTAATGACCACCTTCTCCCCTTTGCCATTCCTATACCTCACTAATAAAGTATGTCCATGTATCTAAGTAATGTTCATGACATTGAAAACATAAATCAGATTCTCTACTCATCCAGAATTTGGCCATTATCCATTTTTATTATACTCCAACTGATTCATCATAATACATACTATCGTTATCACTGCTTAACAAATAACAAATTTTTGAATAATACGCCATATTTTACTTAATTACTGTATTTCTCCAAAAATATTAATTAAATACACAAGAAAGAGAAACACTGCTTGTGAAAATAATGAATCAATTTAAATATGTTTTATAATATGTTAGGACCGCAACAAATGTGTCAAGCAGTGCGTTATTTAAAGAAACGATTAGCTTAGTTCGGTTTCAGAAGATGAAAAAGTCTCTCATATTAACTTTCAATTTACGCGTATTGAAATTATCAAATGTCTTTCCAGAAATATTACATGTTTTGTTTCCACTTGTACCTTGCCTTTGCCACAGCTTATTCCTTTGCCCTGGACCATACTAGTGCCCCGGTATCATGTCGCCTACTGCCCGTGACACCTACCTGTTACCTATGTTTACGACACCAGCTTCTTTTTTTGCATGCGATTGACACTACTTTTAAATATTTTACTTTGCCTTCTCTTGATTTTGAACACAAATATCAAGCTAGTTATTTTGTTATTCCATATTTTGTGTTTATTTTTCAAACTTGCTTCACACACTACGAAACTACGAAGTACGAAATGGTTTGCACTGACACATTGTTTGAGGTTATGTGGCGAAAATTAACTCAAAGGTGTTGTGTGAAAATCATAGATTTTTGTTATTCTTCATAAAATAATTTAAGGGGATAATTTGATCTTTCTGACAGTGTACAATGGTATAAACTTGTGATATGTGGATAACTATTTAAATAGTTAGTTTTTCAGCAAGTAGGTGAGCTTTTATGCAAGCTTATGGATAATTTTTGGAATCATTGAACAAAGTAACCTCCTAAACACTTTAATTAATAGGATCGAACTTGCGGAAATTCATATTTTAATCGTTTATAATAATTTTACTTTACTTATTTCTAAATTCAAGTGTTTTTAAATTAGAACAACCGCAAAAATTGAATTTACGTTAAAAAATTATATATCTTATAGACATAGACGATATGGCAACCTCACATTCAGTAAATTATATGGTTTATTTTATTAGATAACGTGTTACGTCAGTGGCATATCTGGTCAGCAGTTCTCAAAATGTGAGTATTTAAAAAAAATAATATCTACGTAAATTTTTAAAAATGACTCACTAAACTCATCTATATGACGAACTACACCTGCAGTTAAAATATTTATACTCACTTAAGGTTCACCCTTTATAGTGATTTTCCGGGCTGTCATGCCGTAACCTCGGTAACTGGTTGCTGCCAATAACAGAATTAAAGTGCACATCCCCAGCTATAACTGAGATTCTTTGACCTGCCTTTGTTGTCTTCGGGTTAAGCTCTGTAGAGGCGGTATCTCAGGGCCTGCCATATATTGATCTCGGCTAATGTCGTTGGTATTACGACTGATACGGTCAGAACCGTTCCTCAGATAGTGGCGATGATGGTAATTATAGCACCAGCTCTGAAAGCTTAAAAACCACTAAATTCGACATTTGTTAACATTGTCACATTTATTTCAGTTTAAGATTTTGATACACAGGATCAATTAATTTTACAAAAAAAAAAATAATAATAATAAATGTTAGATCCCACGAACATCTGCACAATATACTTTTTTCAAAATCACTGTGATAGTTTCATATTTCAGGATTCTAGTGAATTACTAGCAATATTTTCTATAAGTACTTTCTTATTTCTTTGTTGTTTTAAATGACTTTATAAATAAAAATCCATAATGGTCAAATGGGAATTCCAAGATAGTTAAAAGTTTAATCTACGTATTCCTCTTCCTTCCAAATACATGACATAACTGATTGAATGAAATAAATTAAACAGAAAGAACAACATATGTGAAAAATGTAATTGAAATAATTTGTCAAGAATTCATTTTCAAACGAAGTTGTTCTTTTCTCATTTTTAATTTGTTATTTCATACTTTTGACGATAAATGGACCGTGACCACTTTGGTGTCCCGATTTGGTCATGATTGATTCTTATTTATGATCTATTTATAATAGTGTCACTTTTGAAAATAATAATGAATTATTGAAAAACAAAATTATAAACACTATTCTCCAATACTCATCTAGTATCTGTTACCGGATCCAATATTTATTACTTCAAAAAAATATTAATTATTAATAGCATAATCGTTGACAATATTGTTATGAAATTGATTTATATTTTTATAAAATAAATAAATCTATTTACTATTCCCAATGGAACCATTCGGATACACTAAAATATTCCCTTTTCTGAAACACCACATACTGAAAACACATCAGAGTCTCCAATGTAACATTTCACGATAGCATTAATGCCTATATTAATATTTGAACAAGCCAAATAGATTCTACCCTCCCTTTATTTGTTGCATGGATTCACAAAGCTTTAAAGTTGGTTGTACGATTTGTGATGACTGTATATTTCTTGTTAATGAACCAAGGATGAAAATAATGTATGGGGTTTGTTTTAGGGGTGGATATGGGTAAACACTAAATGAAAAATCTATAGCTGATATCGTGTTACGGGTAATGGAGTTTATATTTGAGGATGGTTAAATTCTTTTTGATCATTGCAACTTCATTGGTTGAGAACCATAAATGGTAATACTGACAGGAATACTTTAATTGGTAAAAGACATAGTTATGAGAGCAACAGGGATTGGGAGAGAATTTGCCCGAGGTTATTAATATCCAATAACTCACGTGATAGATAAAGATTTTTAATTCATACTAATGAAATATGAAAACCAAATTTTTGTTTTGTTGCTCGTGTGGCACTACTACCATCAAAGTCAGAACAAAAATATAAAAAAGAATATGACAAATTCATGCAGTGGCCGAAAGTTAACTGTATTGAAAACCAAAATATAAGTGAAACTATAATGTTAGCTTACTTTCAAGACATGAATTATTCTTCCACATTCTAATATAAGTGATATTGATTTATTTTTTTACAGTTTGAATCGTACAGTCCTAATTCCCGGTGGACTAAGTGGTCAATGTTAAAATCAGCGATGACAATTTATAATAATACAGATAAAGAAAGTTTCATGAACTGGAAGCGGTTATCAAAAGAAAAAGTAATGGTTATTAGTCAAAAAAGTCTAAAGTGTTTAGTCGGGATGACATTGTCAAATGTTTTAAGGATGCTTTCGCTGAAGAACATTTACTACATAAGGTAATGCATTAAACTATAAGAACTCTATTGTAAAGGTGGTCTGATTATGGTTTTTTTCGGGGGCTGTAGAGATCAACAACTTTTGAATATGAAGATTAATCATATTGAAGATAGGGACTCGGTTATGGTGGTTGACATTCCGGAAAGTAAAACAGATATCCGTAAGAAATTTACAGTTGTGGAAGAAAACGAAATCTCTGCAATGGATCTAGTGAGGAAGTCCGTCGCATTCAGAAAGATTTCTTCTAACGTATCGCGAATAGCGTTGCACAGTTCAACCTGTTGGGAAAATACATTTGGAAAAATGCCAAGCAAAATTGCTAGTTTTTTGCCAGATCTAGAAGCTTTCACGAGACGTTGTCTGCGGAGGACTCCCTCAGCTGCTTTGGTCAATGCAGTAGCAAATATAACGACACTGAAGAGACATGGTGGATGGCGAAGTTCAACGGTAGCAGAAGAGTATTTGGCCGACAACATAGAATTGAAAAATAAAACTGCAAGAATGTTGGCTGGCACGTCTCGCATGAAGGAAGTCAAACATCAACTTCATGTTTGACTACAGTTATAGGCAGTGACAATATTTCATCGGAAAATTCTTGCAATTCGGGAAATAATTTCAGTGGAAAATTCGTCGACAACTGTCGGTTTATTTTTGTAAATACATTAGAGGGAGTTAAGGATTTATAACTACTTTGTGTAACTCCCAAGGGAGTTATGAACATTATATGTTTATAGTTACAGTAGCTAACGGTTTATTTGTTTATAATGTATTAGAATGAAATAAAAGATTAATTCACATAATGGCTTCCTTTCACACTTTCATAATAAAGCCACTCCAGCATTTTTTTGTTTACTAATATGGTTTTCCTGACAGTAATGAATGTCCAAAACAAAGCTCGGTTTCGACTTGCGGTTTCCTTAGTAACGGATCACCTTGGTTTGTAATTGAATTTGACTGGAAATGCAAAACGGTTCACCTTGCAGGGGAGTCCATAAGAAATCGTAAGAAATCAAGTCATCTGACGGTGTTATTCTCATTGAGGTCGTCTTGGTACGTAAGCGTGCAAAAAAACATGATTTGCTACGGTACACAACCTTGTTTGCGTGCTAATACACAGTGCAAACGTACTCGAATGTACACAGGTGTCCGTCCCAATCCGCCTCGTCGAGTACTGGAAGGCGTATATGAACTGCACGTGATCACCATATTTTCAGTCTGGAAGACGTCAAAGTTAGAAAATAATTTCTCGAGTCTCAAAGCTGTTTCTTCAGAGTAGAACATACGTGTATGTTCTTTACAAACCAATAGAATCAAAACTAGTATAGATAACCTTTCATAACTATACAGAGTGTCCCAAAATTAACCTGCCAAAATTTAACTGTAGGAGTAAAAATAAGAAAAAAGAATTATATAAACATAAATCGGAAAACATCTTTAAGGGGGTTATGACTCCCTAAAAAAGGGGCCCAAAATGTCAACAATATACAGGGTGTTTCAGGAGGAGATGTGCATACTTCAGTATGTTATTTTAAGCAAAAAATTTCCTATGAACATAGGTCTGAAAACGCTTCGATATACAGGATGTCAAATTTAAAAAATTAAATACATTTTCTTCAATAACTCTCAACTACGTTGAGTTAAATTCATGAAATTTTATATATTATTTATATATTTATATTTTTTATTATTTATATCTCGTCTTGAGACGAGAAATTCAAATTTTATGGACTATTGGCTGTATCTCCTAGAGGGCGCCACAAGCGACCATTTTTTTGTGCCACAGTGTATATTATCTCGGAATAGAAAAACATTTTCTTCTACTTTTTCTGCTTAAGAAATATAGAGATAAATATCGATCAAAAATTATCGCCGAGTGGTCAAGTGGTCAGTACTTGATCAGCTATATTTATGAAGAGAATTGGCACCCTATCTGTGGGTATGGTACGGTAGAAGAACATTGGCTTGAATGAATGAGATTGATACCGGTTGGCATTCGACCATCCCGCTAATTAATGGTTTTCCACATTCCTGAACAGTGGTTATAGCCTACCAACGCAAATCGTTCCTACGGTCTTACAAATTTCAAGTTGATATATTTGAAATATTTGATAGAGTGAATAATTTATCAAAAATTATGTACTACGAACAGTTATTACTCTTGTTTTTCTGTTTGTTTTGACAAGAAGAATCAGCCTTGGAAGTCTGTTGCAAAATATTGGAATAATTATCTCCTCTGTGCAGTTGAGGATCTTCCTGAAGTAGGCACTTGATTTTTCGTACCTACATACCGAGCTACTTAACTCTATCAGTGAATCAAGTCTGCCTTATTTGGTGTCGAGACAACAGTTATATAAAAATATTTATTAAAATTGAATTTATCAGTTTATGGTATTGCTGTAAAATTAAAAATGCGATAGTTACTTATATATCTGTAAACACCAGCTATAAATTAAGCCAAGCTACAAGCGAAACGTTTACGTCGTAAATAACAGTAAATTGGTCTCTTAATGGACACAGGATTTTTTTAAGTATTTCATATCTGTAGGTGTTTGTATAAAAAATAATTATTTTAGGAATATTATTTGAAACACCTGTAGCCTGTTAAAATAGCGTCATATGTTTCTATAGTATTCAGAATAAGATTCCAATTTTTATTTTTAGGTAAGTAGTAATGTCGTCTCTAAGTTATTATGTAATATAGATATGATAATATCTATATTATATATTATATAATACTTTTAAGATGGGCAGTAATATTCTAAGCCAGAAAAAATATAAAGTGCGTTAGATAATTAATCTTTATAATTTCATAGTCAACTTTATATTTTCTTGTAGGTCGTATTGATGAATGAATCACAGATATAGGTATAAGCTAAACTATATAGGGTGTGACGTTTTTAATGCAGAGCATATCAAATACAGATTCCTAAGAAAATTGAACTTCAAGTAGTGGAAAAATGGATTCTAATACGGCTCAAAAGTACTAATCTAACGGTTGCCTATCAGTGTTGCCAGATGGTATAATTTTACGGAAATTTATAAAACGAACAAATACAGAGATAAAGAATTTTCATACACTAATTAATTTTTAATAATATTAAAAATATTTGTATACTTAAAAATTAATTGAAATTTCTAAAAATGTATAAAAATTAATAGTTTCTCTTCATAAGAAATTTAAAATTTAATTCAACAATTGTAAAAAATTTCTAAATAGAGAAATTTTTTGAAAAATTTTTAAAATTAGAACGTATTTGATTTTCATTAAATTATAGCCTCTTGTATGACCTGAAGATGAGGTGCAAAATTTGACCTTGAAATCGGTCATCACTATTGAATAAAGGATTGTGAGTTGGTAGGACTTTTCTTTCCATTTGATATATTTTGTGTAAAACCCTTGACTATATACACTAAGACTAGTCAATCTAATGGGAGACCTTGTTGGCCTGAATGGGAAACCAACTCTCGCGTAATGGGAAACGATCTCAAAAAGAACGTTTACGCTTGGGCTATTTGCTAATAGATGGCGCAATATTAGGTACTAAAATGACATGAATTTGGATATATAATTTTGAAAGCTCCTCCCATCGAAGATGATTGGTTCATACATATTATGTTATGTACAATCGTTTGCAATAATATTGACACTCTTTAAATTCAATTTTGCTATTTCTTTTGAACTGCTGACGTATTTGTAATGAAATCTGCTTTCAACTTTTAACATTAGTAATTAGTTGTTTCACTTACCAATATAAATTTAATGAGTTTCTACTCAGAAATTCGAGAAGTTCAAAAACTGTTTTAAGAGAGTGTCATTGTTATTTCAAAAGCTTGTATGTACTTAAAATTCATAACTTTAATGACATTCGATAGGATTACTGTTTATTTTATTATTAAGTGAATGTGTTAGTCATGAGGAAGCAGGCAGGAAATAAATGTTAATTTTTAAAATGTAATAAAACTAGATGAAACATTCCAGGAATAAAACTAAAACTAAAAGGCGAAAATCGACTATAATAATAGATTTTGAATTCTGATAAGTAATTATAGTAATTTCATCACGATTTTTAATAAAAAGAAATACAGAAGTGCAGTTATCCAGTTCATATTCACTTTCGCGTATCAATGAAAGTCAAAGCTTAAAATATATTAACCGCCAGATAACACTTTTATCATACTCCTCCAGCTTTGGTAAATTCAAGTGAAGAAGTCATTCAATACGTGTCGATAAAAATATACAGGGTGGGCCATTAATAAGGGGACATAGAAGAGGAGTAACATCATTGGGAGGAAATATGAAGATATAGCTAAATATATCTTCGTAAAATATTTCTGTGGAAAAAGATACAAGGTGTCAAAGTTGAAATATTTTTATTTGTGTTTTCTTCTTTTGTATTAACGCAAGTATCTCTCAACTGATTGAAATTTAATTAAAAAAAATTAGTAGGTATCAATGAGTCGTTTACTTTTTTTAAATGTCCAGAGTAACTTTGGAAAAAAACTCATATTTGAAAAAAAAATTATCTACATATTTACTTTTATGGACAAAAATAACAACAGAGCAGTAAAAACAACTTAGCCCTTGAGCAAACTCTCCCTACTTCTACATGTCTTAATTAATTAAACTAATTATTACAGCTAATTACAGAAAATTTTCAATATGGCAATTTTCTAATGCTCCTAAGAGATTTCCTCACGTCGAAAAATACATTTGGTTGTTTTAGATCAGTTTTCTGGAAAACGGTAGAAATTTCGTTAACAAAAAATAAGATAGAAATTGTCATCATCTGGCAATATCTGTTTTAATAGGTACCTACTACATAAATTATGATTGCTTTTCTTAAAATATGTTTCCCTACCAAATTTGATGACAATCGATTGAGCGATCCTAGTTATTAAAAAAACAAAAAACAAAAAAAATATGTAAACCTGTATCTTTTTCCACAGCAACATTTTAGTAAGGCATATTTAGCTATATCTTCACATTTTGCTCCAAAACTGTCATTCCTACTCTGGCATATCATTAATGGTTCACCTTATATAATACTTAAAATAATAAACTACACATGAAACACATTCTTTTCTGATGAGGCCTGTAAAGTTCACAAATTATTTTTACTAAAAACATTAGCGCATGTAAATTTATTTAAATTTGCATGCGTAAATGTTAAATTATTTGAATTTTTAAATTAATTTAAATTTAATTTTAATTTAAAAATTAATCTTCAAAAAGACTACAAAATAATATTTCACACCATCACAAAATTATACGTAGATCAAACATTGAAAAAAGATACTTGGTGTTTTAGAATTTTTACTAATGAATTTTTCGCAAAATAATAATGCATCTTATGCAGTAAGAGAAACCCACACGATAATCTGCAGTTCTATATGTCTCTTTATAGAAGTAGGTATGTCGAATTCATTTGAATTATCTTAATATGTTTAAAGAAAATAAAACAGAAAATGTAAATTTTGGCGTATCGCTGAAAACTCTTTTAACAATCTTATTTTTCTGTTTTTTTTTAAAATTAATTTACAGTTCATATTCTTACTTCTCTAACGCAATAAAATAAACTGCTTATGTTTCAAACTTTATGATCTGTGGTTTGAATATAAATATATTGCCACAATCTTATTATTTAGGCAGGTATATGAAAAAGGGTCACGCGGCCACGCCCTCGAAACGCCTTCACAGTTTTTTGCAGATTAAAATAGTAGCGCTTTATTTCCTTCGTTTGAATAAATGCGTATTGTTACACAGTACGACATCTAACAGGAATTATGATAACTATTTAGGTCTTTATTAAGGATTGACTCTCTTGGTGTAAATACTCAAGGGTAAAACGTATAAAAAGCCAGAGTACGTTCAACTTTTAACACGGAAATTTTACACATTATCAATTACACACTGAATTATCTCATTTACGTAACTAGCAGTGCATGGAGGAAATAAATATTTTCACTTTTTTTAAGCTATTACAATTATAGCAAAATTTGATTTATCTTCGATTTCTTTTCATTTTCTTAAATGGCAATGGTAGTGTGAATATTTTATTATTATTTTTAATTTTGCCCACTTTATATCGTATTATATTTTTCGGATTTTCTTGAAATTTTGTATATTTTTTTTACAATTTTGAATAAAACTCAGTATTTTGATAGAATCACAACCTCGAGCTGTTAATGTTAAGGCCAAAATTCAAATCTATAACCACAACGAAAAAAGAATAAAGTTAAAAAATTACAATATCTGAAAACACTAAAACTGGTTTCTAACACAATTTTCTAACTCAAAATTAATTACCTACTATTACATGTATATCATTTGTATTATACAATTTAAGTCCCGTATCTGACATGAACTAATAAATATCGTTGACTCTGATACAGAAATGTTTTATACTCGTCACGCTTTTGTTCCATCGCTTTTTTCTCATTTGATAACTAAAATTTTCATTATAAATCGCAAAGCTATTCACCTGCCGGATGCGACTAATCCACAGTTTAAAATTGAATATCACTAATCACTATTTACTGTCTAAAGAAAAGAACAAGAACAGTTACTTTGTAGTTAATTACTAAAAATAACAGTGTTTGGCCAGTGCCTTTACGTGCGAAATTTCTTTTCTCTGATTAAAAGGTGGTGCGGATGCACTGAAAGAAAGAATACTGTTATTAGTAATTGCCAGTGGCGAAGCGCGAAATTTTTTCATGGGTAGAAGTTGATAGTAAAAAATTGGACAAAAAATTATATTATTTTTTGTGAAAATATCTGGAGCATGTTTAACTAACAAAATTAAGTACTACTTAAAAATAATAAATAATAAAAATAGAAAACAAAAAGTTAAATAGAATATATTAAATAAAACGAAACGCAAAAATAATATTGCCCGAAATAAAAAATTTAAAATTAAAAAGCATTAAAAACTATGCAAATACATAATGAAATTTGATTTTTTTTTTAAAAAGCGATTCGAGTCGACGAGTTTTGGCCGTAGCATAATATTCAAAATTTGCGTTAAATTTAAGTCACATCGCTTTTGCGAATTTTTTAAATTAATCTTATTTCAAAAGATAGAGGAAAAAAATGTCTTTAATGTAAACTGTTGGATCCTATATATCTGTCATCTTATTATATAGGGTGTTAGAAGTTTAACACTGTCATAAATTTAACAGGCGATAATATACATCAAAAGAACAAAAAAACCTTAACAAATCTCCAACTTCAAGTTGTAAATTTCGATTAATTAAGGGTTCTTACCATCATTTTCAGCATTAAATGGCTATGGTACCTGAACTTCGAAGTGTATGTCGCTTGTTGCAAATTCTTTTATGTACCACTTCTTCATTGTTTGTTGAAATATTTAACATAAGTGAGTATTACTTTATGGAGAAGTTCGCCGAAATTCTGCAAGAGCACGACGTATTTATTTACATCGTTTCCCAACAGAGGCTGTCTAATGGGGACATTAGACGTAGCATCTTAACGTCTTCTTGATATTGGTAGTCTCCAAGAATTTTATAATTATAACATTCTATTTTATCATTATAACGTAGTATATGTGGAAAATAACGGTGGACATTTTGAACATATGTTGTAATTATGCATTACGTTTGTTTAAATATTTAAAAATGGCATTGCATTTTGATTTTCGGTAGGAACTTAATTTTTTACATAAGTTATGATTACTTTCGCGACGTGAGTCTTTTTAGAAGTTTTTATTACTTATTTTTCAAATTGAAACATTTAATATAAAAAAAATTATACCTATCATTTTCTGTAAAAAAATAAAATTGCAAAACAGTTGCCTAAACTAAATTCGTTAAGTTTCACAATAATTGTTTATCTTTGGATTTTTATCTTTACTAAAAAACAAACTGGCACCGACAAACCACTCGCTTGGAACAGTGGGTATTGGCACTGTTGTCACGTTGTGATAAAATTCCTAGATATAATAACTCGAGTAATTTTAAGAACGACCTTTGTACTATTTAAATTTTCTGTTCACGTAATCTACGCTACTAAATAAAAAATAGAAACATTACACCCGAAGAGTATTGCATCCGCAACATACTTTGCTCGTCGACTACAGTAGGCAAATTAAGAGTTGTATTTTTCACCCATATATCCAAGGATTTAATCTGCAACACTGAATTGCTTACGCGGTGGCGAATTCGCGGTGCAGTCGCCTGCCGCTGGCCACGGGAAAGATAAATTCGAATATGTTTACTCAGTTGTTATTTAGCATTGTGTAACTCCCATCGGTTTCTAATATACAGGGTGTTCCAAAATAGGAGGCCATATCATTAACCACATATTATTTGGACAAAAATAATGCGACTTTCCTTGTGCCATTTTTTTATTTAAGCGTTCCTGTTTCAATATACAGGGTATTAAAGTTACATTTTAAAAAACTATTTTTGTTAATAATCCCATTGTCTTGAAATTTTGCACGTACTTTTATCTTATTCCGGCATACTTATCATGTAATTTTGGTGAAAAAAATCGAAGGGTGAATGGAGGTAACTGAGGGATGCAGTACTCTTTACCCCCTCCAATTATTTCTAAGTACGCCTATGCAGCTTTTTTGAAATATCAAACGTAGAATTTTCTTCTGATCATTTTATCTCTATTGTAATTTTTTGTTTAAATGCTCCGTTTGGAAGAAAAACGGCAACTTATAGTGCCCATAAATCTATCATTCACTATCATTTTCAAGTAAAACTGAAATTTTCTGGATATACCTATTATTACAATACCTTGGCAACTTAGCAAATCGTAATACTTACAGAATGAATAATTGCTAATTAAAACAGAATGGATAATTTTAAATTTTATAAAATCAGGAATACTTATAAATTGAAAAAATAATATGGCATTAAAAGCTGTAATACAGTTCTCTTATCAACCAAAATATAATAGTCTTGTTTAGTAATATAGTAATAATGAATGATCAACATAATAACTTTTTACCTAAATAACATTAAATAAAATAATTTATTAATTATTACTAGTTTAACAAAAGTTCTACTTGCCCACCCTCCTCATTAACACATGTACGTGCCCTTTTAAGTAGCGAAAACTTTATATTTTGAAAGATATTCTCTTTTTGTTTTAAAAAGCATATTCATTCCGTAATTATTACGATTTGCTGCTAAGTTGCCAAGATATTATAATGATAGGTATATCCACAAAATTTTAGTTTCACTTAAAATGATAGTGAATTATAGATTTATGGGCACTACAAATTGCCGTTTTTCTCCAAAACAAGGCATTTAAACAAAAAAATTACAAAAAAGGTAAAATGATCAGAAGAGAATTCTACGTTTGATATTTCAAGAAAAAGCTGCATAGGCGTACTTACTAATAATTAGAGGGGATAAAGGGTACTGTATCATCCCTCAGTTACCTCCATTCGCCCTTTTTCACAAAAATTACATGATAAGAATGCCACAATAAAATAAAAGTAGGTGCAAAATTTCAAGTGTGTATCTTAGAAAACAATTGGATTATTAACAAAAATAGTTTTTTAAAATGTTACTTTAACACTCTGTATATTGAAACAGAAACGTCCAAATAAAAATTTGCATAAGGAAAGTCGCATTATTTTTGTCCAAAGAATATGTGGTTAATGGTATGGCCTTCTATTTTGGAACACCCTGTATACTTAATTTATTCGAATTATCTATTATCAGCCGGTCAGGTAATTAATTTGATCCCATGTTGTTTTTTTGGCTGTTAATACAATTGGAAAATATAATACATTTTGGGTAGACAATCTTGTCTCCCCGTACGCTTCGCCACTGGTAATTGCATTCTCGAAGTGAGAGAAATACCGATTCATTTTTAATTCTACTTTATTATATTCTTCGGAAGTGTAGATAGGTATCAGGTCGTAATTTTTCCACATATTCGTTTAATTTGCCGTCGTTTCTTGAAGTATATAATAAAATTAATTGTGTGCTCAATATAAGTTAATTGATACAGTGGCCATATCCATAAATATTGTTAAATTATTATGGACGTGGCTGATTCAATTAAGTACCTCACACCACGTCATAAGCATAAGGGTAATTTTGCAAATCTTTTAGAATTTTGAGAAAATTAAACTCTCGAGCATGTAAGCGTTTGTAATGACACTTATTATTAGTAGCTATATAGTGTTATATAGATCACTATATCATTCATTTGAATCTGATGATTCCAGAATTGTAATAATTACTGACAAAAATATTTTTTTTATTACAAAGAAATAATATTTTTGTCACAATTAAATTTTTATTTGTTTTACTATTCCGAGAAAATTGAAACTTTACTTACCTAACTGTTGCTTATTATTACTAATTTAATTATGCACGTACAAAAAGATGTATGATTATAAGAGTTTATTATAATTTAAAACTATTTAATATTTTTTTCAAAACGCCAGAAAAATTATTCTTACTTAATTTGGTGTATTATAATTTTTTTTGACTAATGAAAATTATTTCACCCATTTTTGATAACCAATCGTTCTCTGTAAAAAATATATACATATTGTCTTAAACATCTAAGTATTATTAAATTTTAAATTTATATTAAGTAATAAATTTTTAGAACAAAATTAATTTTTAAACGAATACTTTAATACCTCGTAATTACCTATAACTATACTGATATTTAATATTACGTGCTTTTTTCGGTAAAATTATATTTCCTGTACTCTATATTTAAAATCAATTCATTTTCGAAAATGTCTTAACATTTTTTATGAAATAATTGAAACAAAAATGTTGGGAAAATATTTAGAATTAATTTAAATTCATTCAATACATTTAAATTAAAATAAAAGTACATAACTTGTTTAAAAAATTCTTTATTCTCGTGCAATTTCTCAGTATTTCTCTGTTGATTTTTCAGAAAATAAAAGTTAAGAATACATTACTTTAAAAGAAAATTCATACTTTTTTTACTGTATTAGAATGGTATTTTAAGCTAATATAATTCAAATATCCTACAATTCCTATCAATGAAGTCATATGTATGTTCATTAGCATATCTAGATGTTTGGTATCAGAAAATTCATACTGTTACATATTTTGGAGATCCCGCATATTTTATTAAAAGTTTAACTGTAGTTCGTAACATCGCAGAGTAAGCATTTTTTTCATCGAAAAATCCGAGTTTAAAAAGACGCGGTATTCCATCCAGGGACACACTGTAGGATTCTAAATATTGGTCATAATATTTCTTCTACGATAAAAAATTACGATCTTTTAATTAAACATTGGAACCAAACGAAAGTTACCAATTCATCATTTATATACCTAAATAGTAAAATCCTAGACCATGATGGAATCTTCCATTAGGTACGAATAATCGCTAGTGGCCATTAATTTCGACGTAGTCGTGTTAACCACGTGTGATAAGTTAACTTTTTCTATTTGCATAATTAAGACGAACTAAAGGTGGCTACAAGTCACTGCATCACGGTCAATCGTTTCGCACGAACACTTTTGAGGATCTGTAGGACAATGGGGAAATTGCATGATTTCTCCAAATACGTGCAGGAGAAAGAATGTATTATTTTAATCGAAATGGCGTTTGTCCTAGGCAATTTCGTGGAAAACTATGCCTAAAAACGATATTAAAAAATTTAATCTGGCCACACCCACATAAAACGGTCGCCGCCACAGTGTAGACCTGTACTTAAATATGGCAGTGTGCATTAGTTCATATTTCTATACGATTTCCATGCTTTCGGAAAATGCGGTACACAACTTTAGAAGAGTTAATTTGTCATTTGTGATATTATTAGGTGTTATTGTGTTAAATAGACATTGGCATTGATTAAGGTTGCAAAATAGACACGTAAAATGGGCACAGAAAGTGCATCTCACTGGGAAAATGGAAGAAATGGATTATGCTACGAATACAACATACAACGCCTAATACAAAATATTTCACCGTGCAAAAAATTAAAAAGAGTAGGGCGATGAAGCTCGACGAGAGGGAGCATTGCAACCTTTTTTGTTTATCAAGACCAGTTTAACGTAAGATTAATTGGAAATACAGGTAGGTTTAAGTTCATAAAGAAAATTAAAAAGTAAAGTTGTAAAATATCAATTAAATTTGTCTATTAAGCTGCCAGAATGTTACAGGGCGTTTAGAAAATAAGTGGTAAAGCAAACTTACATTTTTCCTCATTTATTCTATTCACCGCTTCCAAATAACATGTTTTTTAACTGTATTTGCTCCTACCATTTACGTGATGTAGAATGTTATTTGAGGCATTTATAAAATTTTGCTATCTGCCTTCACTACATTAAATTCGCGTTCAAGTGTTGAGGCAAAACTCAGTTGCCAAGTCGCACAGTGGCGCAAAGCGCCACTGTGCCACCCAAATTACTGTACACCCCTTAGGGTTGGGCCGTTTGAGGTGATTTTTTTTAAATGTTCGTGATAAAATTGCCTATCGATCCCTCTTTCTCAATTTTCGCTTTGGGTCTTCATTTTCGCCGGATTTGGCTCCAAAAATAGGTTTGCATGGAAAAAACTAGATTTTTCGCACAAAAATGACGCTACGGAACGGAGATTGAGATTTTGCCGGACTTTTTTATAGGGGAATGCTCGTCTTCTACTGAAAACTGGGAAAGTATTGGAAAAAATCTCATCTCACAAAAATTATTTGTACACATTCAAGGAATCCGCAAAAATTTTTTTAGAATTTTTAGACAAAAGTGGCCATTTTGAAAACAATAGTTATTTGTTAATGAGAAATGATTGGCTATTCCCGGAACTGTTCGGCTGGAAATGTATGATAGTGAAAATTTCTCCCCGAAATCTAAGTGGACAGTCTTGTAGGGCTTTTCAAGACGAGCATTTCCCCATAAAAAAAAGTCCGGTAAAATCTTAATCTCGTGTTCCGTAGGGTCATTTTTGTGCGAAAATCTAGTTTTTTCCATGCAAACCCATTTCTGAAGTAAAAATCCGCGAAAATGAAGACCAAAAGCGAAAATTGAGAAAGAGGGATCGATGTGCAATTTTATGACGAACATTTAAAAACAAAATCAATTCAAGCGGCCCAACCCTAAGGGGTATACAGTAATTTGGGTGCCACTGTGCGACGTGGCAACTAGGTTTTGCTTCAACACTTGAACGCGTCATCAGAAAATTTGTAGCGTAGCAGGAGAGCCGTATTGCTGGTTGTTATGGGTTCACTAGCTTATCTTTTGAAGGGTCGCATTTTTTTCGATTTTCTGTCATTATTAGGCCTTCGGAATGCGTGGTTAACATTAATGACATTATGACTGAATCACTCTGTTATCACCATGTTATTGAAATTGACTTATATTCAAGAATATTTGTACCGTGTGGCGATGAAAAGAAATTGTGCGTGCTTGTACAAAAAGCTTATCAAAATTGCAGTAACGTGTATAGCCACCTTAAAGTAATTATCCGGCGAATCTCGACGACCTAATTAACCCTTCCACCTGCACGTCGCTGCGTGTGACGTCACGGCACTTTATTGCTTGTAAAACCGTAAACAGCAATTAAAATATCAGACGCCACACGAAGATAAGTTCCGTCGGTCATTGGAGAAGTCATTAAGTTGAAAATTTAATTATCTGTACAGAGTATTAGCAGAAAGCAGAACAATTTGGTTACAGTAGATATTACTTACAATCTGTAAAGCTATACCGCAAGTAACACTGTTACTGAGTAATATCAATGAGTAAAAGATACTATTATTTTACTGCATGGTAATATATAGAAAAACTATGAAGATGAAGTTAAATAATATTATAGTGCGTGTTCTACAAGCTCTATGTCAAACTCTGGCAGATGGTTGCTGAGTTAATTTCAAACATTTTTTCTTATATGGAAATATGCCCAATTCGTTTTTGTTTACAAGCATTTAAAAAAATATAATTTCATATTTGAAAGTAGCCTGACAAATAAAAATGATGGTAGCTATGACAAAAATTATTATTTGTATTCAAAGTTTAAATTATCAAATCTTAACACTATAAAAATTGTTCAAAATGTCCACCTTCGGCTCGAATAAGCCTCACTAAAGATTTTGTGACTCGACAGATGATATTTGGATCATTTATTATCTGGTTAGTTGCGTGCTGAATTCCTTTCTAATGGATAGTGATTTCAACAAGGTAGACAAGTTGCTTCATATATCCCCATAAATAACTCCAAAGGATTTAGACCTAACGAACACAGTGGCCATGCTATTGGATCTTATTGACCTATCCATTTATTCGGGAAATGATCATTTTACCAAGCAGTTACTTGTCTCCTTCTATGTGCCCTTCACCATAATGCTGATACCACATATTTTGAACAATATTAAGCTCTACGTCATCAATGAAATCGAAAAGTTTGTGTTCCAAGAAGGTTCTATATAGATCTGCATTTAAACGATCATCTAAAGCTTGTACAGGCAGTAAATTATTGATGAAAGTGCTGCATCAAGCGTTGACACTCAAACTTGCTGAAATCATTTGCTGAAATCAGATGTTTATTATGATTATTATTTATGCAATGGGTAACGATTAAATAAATAAGATTTTTTCTACGTTTATGCAAAAAACAAAACTTTATTGAACTCTATTTAGTGGAAAAAGTGGTTCTTTATTGCACTAGTGCAATACAATGTTTGTTGCATTCATCTGTCATTATACTACAGCGTTTTGTCATCATGACAAACAAAAAAGTTGACGTCATATTTTCCTAGACTTAGTGTCATCTAAATAAAACATTTTTTTGGTTTTTGCATCAACGTAGAAAAAATATTGTATGCAACTCGTACAAAAAGTATATTACCCTCAGCATGTTGTCCTACTCGGCCTGACGGCCTCGTTGGACAATTTCACGTCGCGTGCAATAAACACTTACTTTTTGTACTTGTTGCATAAATAACTATTAATAACTGTACCGCATTAGCAGGGAACCCGTAAGCAAATAATTTGTACAGCAATATTTTATGGTCTATGCGATTAAAAGCCTTTGAAAAATCTGTTTATACAACGTCTACTTGACCTTGCACATCTAATACATTTAACAAAAATTGGCATACAATATTTTTTCTACGTTCATGCAAAAACCAAAAAGTGTTTTATTTAGATGACACAAGTGTAGGAAAATATGCGGTCGATTTGAACGTTTATGTTTGTCATGATGACAAAACGCTGTAGTAGAATGACAGATTAATGCAGTAAACATTGTATTGCACTAGTGCAATAAAAAACCTTTTTTTTCACTAAATATAGTTCAATAAAGTTTTGTTTTTTGCATGAACATAGAAAAATCAAATTAGTGTTGACCGTTTTTCCATGGAGCCGTGCTAATCTAGCGATATTATATTTTTAAAGTGAGGATAGATCCGGTTATACAGTGTAAATTCAAAGGTCTTTGCAAAATTACACAAAAGAGTAATAGGTCGATAGTTTTGTACACGAGATGGGTCACCACTTTTTAAAATAGAGCACACGCTAGCCGTCTTCCAATCATCAGGAAAAATGACGCAATGACAAGTTGAATATTGTTTGCAAAGGATATGCTAAAACTTGAGCGCAATCTTTAACAACAAAACTTAAATCGGGTCCGTCATTTTATTTTTAATTTTCTTTATGGAATTAATTATCTCGGATTCAGAAAAAGTATTTATAGAAACAGTAGGCATATTAATATCAATATCAAAGTTCCGACTGGCATCAAAGGTGTTATTGGATTGAAGAAAGACACTGTGAAAATATTTTTTAAATGATTCGGCAATATCGCTAGGATTGTTAAATTCTTGGTTTTCACTGTCTCCCATAATACCGGGAATTCTATTGACACCTCTTTTGTGAATAAATGAATGACCAAAATTGTTTTGGTTCCGTTTTTATATCTCCTGTAACGTTAGCTAAATAATTTCTGTAGTCTCTATCAGCAAGAGTTTTTGCATCAGATCTAAGTCTCTCGAAATTGATAGGTTATCAACGTTCTTATATTTTTGTACCGTACCGAATAAAAATATTATTTTTGGTGTATGCAGTTTTTCAATACAGAACTGAATCAAAATGGATATTTGTGCTTTTTTGTTATGTACTGAGGCACATAGGTATCGACAATTTCATAAAGTTTGGTATAATATTTATTGTATACTACAAGGCGTCTTACGTTTTTCGTAAATATCAACTGATAAATAATTTAAACACTTTTTTACGTATGTACTTATCATAAAATTTATACGCCATTACAATTACAGCAAAAAATCAGATACTTCGAAAGACTACTTGCAAATGGAGAATATGATACGCCAGTTTTTGTTATCATTTGCAATCGCTGATGATAGAAATTGTCTGCAATACAAATTGTCTACGCCTTACGCATGACAATCACCATTTTTTATACGGCGCCTTATATGTTGCAATAGCCACTTTTGATATTTTTAAGCTATATCAAACACCTGAATTGGTTTTTCACGCTGTTTTTATAGTTTTGTAAGAAGAGAAAGTATGCTACCACACTCTAATAACTTGGTTTTTGCAGCTTATAACCTAAATAAACTATGTGATCTTACACATAAAATAAATTTTGCAGCAGGAAAATCCGTTATAGCAAAACTTCTTTCAAAATGATGTTATTCCAACAAATGTGACGAAAATATAGATATATTAGGTAGGTACAGTTAGTCACTGCTTTTTGTTACATCGACATCGTTGTAGGAATACTAATTATTTTATTTAGGTTGCGTGTTGAAATCCGTTTATGTTAAATTGATTGCGCACTATACAGTATGCGCCAAAAGTATGGAATAAATTCAATAAAAACGAAACAATTACTTTTTGGGAAAAATCCTCGAACAGGTCGATTTTTAATTTAAAAAATACATATTTTAGCGTAAAATTCGATTTTCAAATGTCATTTGTTTTCGAGTAATGACGTCATCAATTTTTTTTAAATGGCAACACCATATTTTTTCCTTGATTCTGAAAGATCGTTTAATTCTCTATCAGACAGTACTAAAATTTTGTCCTCTTACATAGGAATGTTTTCGAGTAAATGACGATTGAATGTTAGAAAACGTAAATTTTATCCATAAAAAAAGTAACAATTCTGAGGTATGTAAAATAAAATACAATTGATTAAATTTTATACTTAAATTAAATGTTCGAATTGTCATCCACCAACTTTTTGACAATGCGCAAGTCTGTGAAGAAATTCTTCTTGCACATTATGAATGATTTCTGGGGTAACTCTGCGTATTTCGTCCCGAATGCGATTTTGAAGTTCTTCTAAATTACGTGGTTTATTAATGTACACTTTGGCAATTCGAACATTTAATTTAAGTATAAAATTTAATCAATTGTTTTTTATTTTACATACCTCAGAATTGTTACTTTTTTATGGATAAAATTTACGTTTTCTAACATTCAATCGTCATTTACTCGAAAACTTTCCTATGTAAGAGGGCAAAATTTTAGTACTCTCTGATAGAGAATTAAACGATCTTTCAGAATCAAGGAAAAAAATATGGTGTTGCCATTTAAAAAAAAATCGATGACGTCATTACTCGAAAACAAATGACATTTGAAAATCGCATTTTACGCTAAAATATGTATTTTTTAAATAAAAAATCGACCTGTTCGAGAATTTTTCCCAAAAAATAATTGTTTCGTTTTTATTGAATTTATTCCATACTTTTGGCGCATACTGTATGAAATACATCGGTAGGTACATTTCATCGATATAAGAGAATATAAAAATTTCAAAGGACGCCGAACCTAAGTCATGGGATATACTAAGCAAGTGTTATCAAAATCATTAGAATAATGTGTGTATAAGCATAATATATTATCATAATTCTATACAGGATATATACAGGATGTCCGTGAAAATGTGGGAAATCTCTCGGGCTAGAAAAAGTTCGACTTATGTTTGCATCTATGAAGTTTTTCAATAATTTCGTTAACGCCTCCTGGGACACCACTGCGTTTTAAATTTTGTATTATTTCGGATACATCTTAAAATTAAACTTTCCCATTGTTTGAATGACTTTCTTATCGCACTTTGTTGTCGGAAAGGAAAATAGAAATCATGGCCCTTTTTATTAAAAATAAAACATGAATTCGTTTATTATTATTTTTCTCGTAAACGGTTAATTTTATCGACAATAAACTAGAGTACCTTAGTCTAAGGTTGAAGCTACCCATATTTATTATTTTAAATACTTTATCATACAGGGTGTTAAAAATTTGGGCATTAAGTTGAAAAGCTTATTCCGCACCTGATAAAGTAAAAGAGCTAAATATGTTTCAAGGACACTATTTTAAAAGGTCCTTACTAGTGTCCATTGCATTAAATTTTTATTAAATTATATTAAGTACTTAGGCCTGTAGGAAAAAAAAATTATAGGAAATTATCATCTTATTTTTTCATGTTTTATCTGCACCCGAAAGATTTTCCACATTTTTCCCGACACTCTGTATGTTAGTCATCTAACTCGATATTATTTAAAGCGGGGTGGCTATTAAGGAAATATTTTATCTTCCTCGACTTATCGAAATATCGACTAAATTAAATGTTCAAATTGTGCACCGTTGGCTGCCTGACAGTAGCCAAAACGATTAATAAATTCTTTTCGGACATTATCAATAACTTCAGTATACGATGTATCTCGTGACGAATTCTTGCTTTTAAATCTTCTAAATTAACCGGTCTAGTAACGTATACTTTGCTTTTTAAGTATCCCCACAAGAAATAAGGTGTCAAATAAGGCGATCTGGCTGGCCACTCAATCGGCCCCTTTCTCCCTATCCAACGATTTGAGAACAGCTCATCTAAATAAGCACGGACAAGTGTTGCATAATGGGGAAGTGCACAGTATTGTGAAAATAAAATTTTAAAATCTTCAAACATTATTTTCTTGAAATTTTTGTTATGTAACACCATAATTTTTCATGATGTATGTATGTACACTGACGCGCTCTTTCAAATGGCATGGTCAAAATTTGGGGTTGCTATTTAAAAAAATTGTCGATGACGTCATATTTCGAACAACGATGACGTCACAAATATGAGTCCTGTCAAAAAAACAAAATCGACGTGCCAAGGGATTTTTTCGAAAACTTCTCAATTTCAAAAATAATGAATTTATTCGTTACTTTTCGAAAGCGCTGTATATATAATTTACCCTTTGATGAGAGTATTAATTTTCTCAATCAATAATCAATTACATACATATTATCTGATTTAATAATTGAATATTTATTATGTTTTATACAACTTAGGAATTTAAATTATAGTTATCAGCGTGTGTGTCATTTCCTATACAGCAGAGGTAGGTTGTTGTTCATTTTCCTGTATAAGGCGTAATTTCTATAAGCATTTCTGCAATTTTGTTGCTCATTACTACTAAGTAGGTCCTACTTTTCAATAGGCATTCGTTATGTAAATTAATTTAATATAAACAATTCAACCATTTCTTTGAATAACATTCTGTATAAAATGTTATATAGAATCTTTCCAGAATAAAGGCAACAAAGAGAATAATTGATTGTTTAATGTTTAATTAAAATTCCTATAGATAATATAAAAACGGGTTCACAAAGTAATAATGCGCCAAAGAAATATTTACACACCATATTAGAAATTTTCGTTAAATGTTTAGGAACTTCTTCAGTATTTTATTCTGTAATCTAGATGGCAGCGCTAACAATGACCAATATTAACAGTTAATGGGCTCGCATACGAAGATTTAGAGAGAAGTACTAAAAATTTTGTTATTTAATTTTTTCTCTAAATTTTCCAGCTAATTATAACGCTAAAAAATACATAAAGATTATCTATGACATCACAAACATAAATTTGCAAAAAGGCAAAGTCGCAAATTCCACTGAATGTTCCACACATATTTCAATAGACAAATTTATGTCAAAAACTGTTAGTGATCTTTCTTAAAATTGACTGTACGGGTTAGGTCAATTTCGATACTTTTCGAAAACTTCGAAAAAAACTTAATTTCGATGTCTTTCGTTTTGATATATTTATTATAATTTTAGGCCTTGTCTATGATGCCTTATAATTTTTATTTCTGAAAATATTTGTCACTTTCACTTTTTTGTGTTTTACGCAAACTTGTAAAAAAATTAATAACATCCTAAAATTTTTCAAATAAAGTATTGTATGTACATGATATGTATGTATGTACTTTTTTCAAGTTATAAATATACTAACAAATTCTTTTTGTAAATAAATATTGCGAACATATTCAGGGAAGGTGATGAAATAAATTACACGTTGAATAAAAAAATCCATATGACGTTCAATTAAAAAAATATATAAGTATGTTATAACGAAAAACTAGAAGTACATACTACGCAAGCCACTATATACAGAAAATATTTCATAAGTTACACACTTATCATAGAGAACAGCCAAAATTGAAAAACATCATGTAGGTATCTCTTAAACAAATAGAAATATCGAAATGTCCCCATTCAAATTTTCTTAAAAATTGAGCCAGAAACATCGTCTCTATTTTTTCTGAGTTTTTGGAAAATAGGAGAAACCTTCTATACCTTTGTGCTTTGTACTTTGCAATTTTACAAGTAATTGTGCAATGTGAGAATACTCTTTGTATTGTAAAATTGCAAGGTAATATTACAATTACAATAGGTAAAATTATTCCGGAATTTACAATGATGATTTGGTTCGGTCAGTGGTCGCGTGGTTTAAGGCGTTAGTATTTGCATCGAGGTGACTAGATCGCTGTAGATTCGATCCCCGCAGCCGGTAGACCGTATATAAGCTATATATTCGTGGAGAGGATTGGCACCCTCTCTGCGGGTATGGTAAGGTGAAAGAATGTTGGCTTGGGTAAATGTGAGAGATTGATACGTTGACGTTTGACTACCCCCCAAATTAAGGTTTTCCCCATTTCTGCACTGGAATGGTGGTTAGAACCTACCAACAAAAGTCGTTCCTGGGCGCAAATACGGCCTGATTAATAATAATATGCCGCCCCCTCTCCCACACAAGTTTGACTTCTGAGCTAATCCTCGTGATTAGGAGGAGGGGTATCTATTATTACTATAATGAAATTTTACATTTTATTTGCAAAATCACAATCGATAAGAAAATTACAGCAGTAATGAATGGTAAATAAATTGCCATCTATTTTTACTATAATTATATTTTACACTGTAGGTATATGAACAAAAGTAACATCATAAAGTATTTACCCTAATATTTTGAGAACCATGTAAAAACACCTCACAGTGTCTAATTGAACATTTCCTTTTTACTTTTTTTCAAACATAGAGTCCATTAACATCGTTATCTAGGCAAGGTCTACAAAATATTTCACCTGTAATTCAGTTTCAGTTGCTGTAACTTTTTTCTTCACCTGTTTCACAGCATTCCTCGTTCCCATTGTGAGAGAGTGCCCTTTGTTCAAGGAGGCATTCTACCTGGATAAAAGCGTAAAACAAGCCGTAAATCACCGTACCTAGTAATTTCTAGACACTTATTTTACGGTAGTACCTCGCACACGTTCGGTGCGTTAAAACAATGACCTCGTGCAGGTGTTTGAAGAATAAATAAAGGCGATAAGCGTCCATTTCTGAGAGCGGTGTCTTGCCAAACGTCCACCGATCTAGTATCATAAATAATATTCTTTATTATCATAGCATTTAAAACCCACCATATAACTGTTTTCATAAGTAAAATTATATATAAATTGTTACGTATATAAAACATATTTAAAAAATGAGTCACTTTTGACAGCAGCCATAGTTTCAATGCAGTTTAGGCCGTCCACGGATAGGGTGCAGTGTAGTCGAGGCTGTCAGATGTCAAACTTAAGGACGTATGCGACAAATCAAAGCAAGTTGTAATACTGTAAAAATACAGTATAATATTAATAGTTATTTATACAGGGTGAACCTTAAATAAGTACAAATATTTTAACCAGCGGTATAATTCACTGTGTAGAACACATAATTATTAGTTTTTTTATAAAATAATCAGAAATAAGAAAGTGAAATTTTAAATAAATTTTGTAATTTTTCTGTAGAAAACTTGTTGAGGACCGCTGACTTTCATACATTTATGAGTCATAGCACTGCAGATTGAACGTGTGGTTCACAGTGTTGCCAGTGTTACACAAATGTCTTTGCTTTTCTTGATATTAAACGCATACGTCAAGCTGCTATTTTGTCATTTAATATTGTGTGTACCTTTATTTTTAAAATTTGTTTCACTGATTAAAGTGCGAAGTCACTTTATGATTCTGGATTCAAAATAAATGGTTAATACTGACTCATTTGGGGTTATGTGGCGAAAATTAAATTTAATATGCTGTGTGAAAATCATAGTTTTTCGTTATTCTTCATAAAATAACTTAAGGAAATTGTGTCTTGTGTCTCTTTCTAACAGTGTACAATGGCATTTAACTTGTGAAATGTGGATTACTGATTAAATAGTAAACAAACAGGTAAGTTTGTGTGCCCGTTTATGTATATTATTTGAACATTGGACATAATAATATTATGTAATATCTTCCTAAATACTTTACGGTAGTATTTAACTTGCGAGAATTCATTTTTAATCGTTTATAGTAAGGTCAGCTAAGCAGTTAAAATGTATGTTAATATTGCTACGTATACTACATACCCAATTTTACTGTACTTATCCTTCAAACAAGTATTTTTAAAATAGAATTAACCGTATTACTTTACTATTACGTTAAGGGAAACGTAATATTTATATTAGATAAGATATGGCAACCTCGCAACAAATCATATGGTTCATTAGGTTGGTTAAGACGGCGGTCCTAAAAATGTGGGTATTTAAAAAAAAATAATATCTCCGTAAATATTAGAAATTTTTAAAAATGGCTTTCACTAGACTGATCTATATGACGAACTACACCAGCAGTTAAAATATTTGTACTTATTTAATGTTAACCCTGTATTATACAAGACGATAAAATGCTAATTTTATGTCGATCGAAAATGATTAACTAAACATCAGCGATAAAATCGAGAGTAAATTAATTTCAGAAGATGATAATGGAATTTTATCTTCGGGTGTAAAACAATGTCTTTTTCTCCATATCCAAATTATTACCATCAAAATCTCTATGATCTATGAAAGAGTTTATAAAAAAATGTCAAAAATGGAAGAACACAAGGAAGACTAAGGATCTAAGTGATAATGTACTGGTAGAAAATTTTTCGAAAAAATCGGAGAAAATGCATCCTTCAAGATTATGGTCGTATTATTCAATGCTTGTGTGTCATACTGGTGAATAAAATATCGATATTTCAAGGTAAGGATAAATTAAGGAGCCGCTTAAAATCACGCAGTATCAATTTAACTTTTATTTGTAGGTACAGCAAGCTCATAGCTTTCTTGAAACAATCAACTAGAGGTTACAAACTAAAAAAGTCCAAAATTTTTGACCTGCAGGATGTGATAGAATTCTACAAACAGTTGCAGATGATGAATATCTGCTTGTCAAGGTAAAACTCAGAATAACCTCTAAAATATATGTGTATATTACTCGTGGGTTGTTGTAGGCTATACCTAATACGATTACATGGAGCGTGCCGTTCGGATGAGCTGCACAAATTAGAAGCTGGAAACATTGATGATCGATAATCTGTAATGCTTGCTGGACAGTGAATCTGCAATAACTTTCCGCTACCGTAGTCGATTTCCAACCACCATGATGTTTCACAGTGGTAATATCACCCCCAGCATTGGCCAGTAATGTTACCAAAGAACGCCTCATTCCATGTCTGGAAAAACTTTCTGGATCAGGAAGCCCAAAAAATATTGTGTAGTACATTTTCCAACCACATATCGCAAGAAATATCTCCCACCGATCTTTAGGTTGCAGATTGATGTATTTTCGACACATTTCTACAGCATTGACTGAAAAAGCTTCTTCCATGATCGTGAAACTTGTTGAATTTTGAATATTTGTTTTCGTATTCGGAGGTAACTGCAACTCCGATGATCGTTGTAATCTGTAAAGAGTTCAAAATAAAACGCTCAATGTGTAAATTAGAATATTAAGATCGTGTATTCTACCTTACCTTGTAAATATTCCTCATCCGGTGCCTGTTTCAAAACATTTTCCATTTGGTTTCTCTCCAGTATCTTTGCCGTTTTTGGTTTATAATTTCTTGACTCTACTTTCAACTATGAAGTAAGTTTGCCATACTTCGAAATATCAATAACTTTGTGCACTTTCAACATCGATTTTAGCTTGGAATATTTTGTTCACATCGCCGTTTCCCCACATTGAAAAAGTAAGATAGTAGCACCTTCCTTCCTTTTTTTGCCAGTTATCGAATTCCATCAATTATGACGTTTTCCAAAACCATAATTTTTCACCTGCTCTCAAACGACTTTCACTTTCCTAATTGACCGGTTTTGGTTGTGGATGAAACGTTTCCATTCTGGAACCAGCCTTTAATCGTCTCTAAAAAATGTCCATTTTTTCTCGTGGATTTCAGGCTTGTTAATTTCCTTAGGTATATAATTAATAACTACTTTTTTCGTTGCCAATTGTGTCAAATCGAAAAATCGCAAAAATTTAAAGTGAAAAAATAAAATAATATACCAAGCGGAAATCAGTTTTGATAGCAGTCGAGACAGGATGCGTTCAGAAACAGGTCAATCACTCTCCGCCACTCTGTATATACTATATACATTTATATGCAAGAGCCCGTTGTCAATCTAAAAGGATAGTTAAAAATGTTAAGTCATAATCTTTAGGTTATAAACAGAAATCAGAACTCAATTTATAAATCGGGGAATCGGCTCTTTTGATTTCAAGTTATAACCTGAAACTTATGAGAGATATAGCTACTATTGCCCATAGAAAGTTGTAAAGCATAAATTAAGGTCAAATTTATATAATTTCGTACAAATATCGGTAACACAGCTGCGTTAGTTTAAAATATATTGTTTTTCATTTCAGCGCAACAGGTGTGTGTCTGTAAAGTATCAAAAAAGATAAAAGCGAATTTATTAAGTAAACATATGAAATTTTACACCTGTATGCACTAGTTATCTCGAATCTCGAATTACGTCTAATATTCCAAGTTCGAATGTACCGAGCGGCGTACATACATGGATTGTTTGTTTTTTTCTTATCGGAGTTGTAAAAATTTAATTGATTGACAAACGTGAGTCGAGTACTTACCGATAAAAATAAGTATGGACAAATGGGAACTACGGATCAGCATAAATCATACTTCGCAAATAGAAGTGACACAATTTTAAAAGATGTAAGACATGTAACTAAGTTAGTTATATGTAGAGAAATAAAAAAAATGTTCTTAAATCATTTTAATGAGTTGCAACTGCAAATTTCATTTAAAAAAATTGCAATAACTGTTTAACCTTTATCACACAGGCACACAAAATAAAAAAAAACAAATATCTAAGAAAACCCACTACAATATTTCTATGGATGTAGACATTGAACAGAATCTGATGAATCTTCAGTTTTTAGTAAATTGGTTAAAATGACCGAAATATTTGAAAAATAGTTTTTCTCCAACCGTCACAATCCTTAGATTAAAAGTGTTAGTTAAGTTTCAATTTATAAAAGTTTATTCAACAATATTTACAATGCCTCTCTCTCGTCAACATCGAGCCAACTGCTTACAATGGTGTAGAGGGAGGATTCAGTGGGACCAAGAATGGAAGCAGGTGATCTTTAGTAATAAATCCCTTTTCTGCCTGGGGATGCACGATGGTGGTGCAAGGGTGAAAAAGCAAAGTGGTGCAAGACGCGGTCCACAATTCGACAGAGTCATGTTCGGCACATAGTAGACATTCTGATATGGGGCCCTATCGCGTATGATAGCAGATCACACTAGTTTTGATTACAACATAACAGCCCAACGCTACATCCAGGAGGTGCTGGAGCAATATGCCTTTTCATATCTTCACACCATCCACGCCACTTTCCAGCAAGACAATGCTAGACCAACAATAGCTTTTACGGATCAACATCAGATCAACCGTTTACCCTGACCACCAAGATCGCCGGATTTGCCACCTATTGAACATGTCTGGTATATGATTGACAGCTGCATTTACAATGCCCCCACAAAGTTTAGCGTGAAGTTCAGATAGCTTGAGATGAGCTAACCCCAAGAACTTATCGACAGCCTTATTAGATCCGCCCAGACGTATCAATGAATGTAGTAGGTATCGTGGGTTCTAAACACACTATTACCAATTTTTGTAGTAGGTACGATATCGACGAATTTTAAATGTATATATTTTGCACTGATGCATTAATTTTGAGGTACATTAAATAATAAATTATGGAATAAGAAAAAATCTAATCTAACTTTAACAAAAATACATTTATCTTTGTCAGTCAATATTGAGGTAATACAATCTTGTAATATGTATATTGACTATATCTTTTTCGGTAAAGGAAAGATTAATATATATTCTTTATTTCAAATATTGTAATATTTATAAGGAAAATAAGTACATTTCAGTTTAACTATACCTATGAAACATTTGACTTGCTTTGATTTACTTAACATTACAATATTTTTTATTTATCCACATTGATATTAAATACACAGTTAGAACAAGTACAAAAATTAAATAAACCATTGAAACTGCAACTACCCTCATTCCTGGAGCAATTCTCAAAGCATGTTTTCATTAATAGTTATTATTTTCAGATGTTGTGAAATCAGAAATGACAACGGTGCTTGGTTTATCATTACCGCTATCAATTTTCAGTATTCTTTTAGCAATATTTTCGTTATTCAGAAGTGAGTCCTCAATGTAGCCCTCTGCCACATTGCTCGATCTCCACCTTCCGTGCCTTTTAAGAAAAGTGAGGTCACCACCGACAACTAAAAGAGTAGCAGACGTTCGTCGTAATGCGTGTCCAGTGTACTCTTTCCAGTTGTCCAGCTTCAAAAATTTTGTCACTTCTTGCGAGGGGGCACTAATATTATGTATAAATGCCGACCATCATTCGATAACACTTTTCACTAACATATCTGAGAAATAATCGACGTTGTGCTAATCCCACATATTTTCGATAAAAACTTAAATAATTGTCTCCCAGCACAGTAAAAGAACGGTCTCTTGGTTTTGGTATTGGGAATGTTTAAAATTAAGGCGGATTTAACACATTCAACGTTATCAATTGTTAAATTAAATAAACTATCAGAAAGACATGCGCTTGCAACCCAAAAACGATCTATACATCTTTTAAAAAAAATTCTTTTATTTTTAAAACGTATACCTTTATCATCAAATATAAATTATCAGGTGCACTATTTAAACTGTAATTAACTCGTTCCTTTGTAAATATAATTTTTTTTAGTATATATCCCTCATTTTGTCTATTGAGAAAAGTACACAACTTTGAATATTTGCTTATATCAGTCCCCTTCTTTATATTCAACGTTGACCGCAATGTTGAATGTTGTGATCAAAGCGTTGACGGTTTCATTTTATTTGCTGAGATTGAGAAATACACCATCAATACATCTTCTGAATACAACATAATGTTTTTTTTCTTTGCACCAATCCATAAAACATTCACAAATTTCTCGAGATTTCTTTGGGAGGAGATTCAAAGAAACCTCTTTTGCACACTCCAGTATCTCCTCAAGTACCCCTAAAACTTCATTAAATTCCATTTTTACAGACTTTTCAGTAAATTGAACCACAAACAATCACAAAAGAACTCAATTAGCAATATGGAGACTAATGTTTGACAAAGTATCCTAGGGTTGAGAATACTTCTTTTTTTATTTATTCTACCATGGATCTGTTGGGCAATAAAGATTATTATTATTATTATCTTCATATTTTCTCCCAAAGATGTCGCGCTTGCTCTTATTGTCCATTATTGCTGCATGCTGTAGAATCGAAATACTCATAATTCACATATTCTCCAATTTTATAGCGATTTACGGAGATTTTGCCGAATATGATTTGCAATTAGGTTGTATTTGAGAACTTTTTTATTACTCAATTATAATTAGAGGGTGTCTAAATACTCTAAATTCATTATACAATTATACTATCACCTGGGAAGAAAAGCAGTTAACTACAGAACATAATTCGTTAGCCATTTGACATATTTACATTATCCATTACCTGTACGTAATTGTCGTCTTAATTTAACAATAATTGCGGTTTTATGCAAAACTGTTTAATAGCCTTCATCGTATTCCTCGAATGTATGGTCACATTTATAATATTTTTAATGACTTAAACGTGTCAGTTTTAAAGGGTCAATTTGCACATACGTATAATAGATATAAAAAAGTACAATAGTAAAGTGATGAAATGTCAGTATTACAATTCTGATGAATTATATTTTTGCATAATTGATTTTGCATATTTATCAGTAATTTTTTAATAAGTCTAAGCTGTCTTTGAACGCTTGTACTTTGTAACATCAAAAAATATTTTGCCTAACAGAATGTTCTTTTTTGTTGTATAAAAGCAAATATGACAAATAAAATGCCGTTTACCAGATGATCTCATCTTGGTTATTTGTATCAAGTCGTTTGATAAAACTTTTCTTTATCAATTATGGGGATAAATCAATAAAAAAACTGCAAAAAAAATTTGCAAACGAGATTTTCCGGTGTGTATCTTAGGATGACTAAAGTGTTATTTAATACATTCTGACTATTACCTTTTACAAAAATTTATTAAAATGGCTAGTAATAGAATAAAATATATGTGTAATATTTACCAATGTATTAGGAGTACTTCGTTTCATGTTAACACCTTTGTGTTCTAATATCCTTATTGCGCATTTGCAGTACATCAGCAGTGCTAACATGTTATTTTAATTTTTTTGCTGTTTTAGAAAGGTATTTTAAGCTAATATAAATCAAATCTCCTACAATTCCTATCAATGAAGTCATATGTATGTTCTCTGATACCAAACATCTAGGTATGCTAATGAACAATTCCACAGACAAAGCTTTATTCAATAATTATCTAAAGAAAATAATCTAATTTACTCACTTTATAAAAATCTAACTTCACTTTTTTGGCAGTGGGAATATATGGGTAGATATTGTGGGTGTAATTCAGCGCAGGTTGGGGCTTTTGTCCACTGAGTAGTTAGTTTCGCACAATATTATTAATACCTAAAAATATATAAAAAATGTTATTTTAATGTTGTATTCAGTTAATTAATTAATTCCGGTTGGAGATGTATATAAATTTAAATTGAGGTTAGATTAAGGAAAACTTAAGTTCCTAAGTAACTACCTAACGGTAATAAATATTATTGCAGTTCGAAAATTCACACTAAATGTTCAAATTATTACTATTTCTGTATTTTGTTTTTCTTATACGGTTTTAAAGAAAGAGTTAATATATTCAAATTACTGTGAATTAAATTTCGTAAACACCTATTATCACAGATAAATATAGCTAATTTATCTGTGCTATTATGAAGTAGGTACCTAAATACATCTTTGTTAAATGTACCTATTTTTGTTTTGTTGGTAATGGTTTACTAGAATGTGAACATTTATTTTTAAGTTCTCTGTTACAATATGTTAAAAACTAAAACTAATTACTTTGAAAATTTGATTGTTGTTAATTTGAATAATATATTTTTTAAAAAATCATATAATAAGTATCAAATTTGTTCTTTTATTATTATTTTCCACCAAACAATTGAATTTATTTAAATATAATTTCGACGAGTATTTGTTTAAACGAAACAAATAGTTATTTCATTTGAACATCTTATGAAAACTAACCTGAAATAAAGGTGTAATTCTATGCTGGTTGGGGCATTAACCCGGACTTGATAATAAGGTGGAAAAAAATCTTTGAAATATACAAATAAATATTATTTTATCATATATATAATTAAATCAACACCAAATATGTATCATCCAAATAATGGAAAAAATGCTTTTTTACACAAAATTGTGAAGAAATACATATTTATTTGGCCCTATACAAATAAATTATTTATTTCCATGAACCAAATTTTTATACAGACACCAATTTTTTTTTCGGTATAATTTTTCAATTGCCTAAATTAAAACCAACACATCTATAATAATATAAATTGGTAACACAAAATTACATGTAATTTACTATTAACCCAATGGATTGTAATCTATAACACATCACTACTTCACATATAGAAATGGGTAAAATATACACAAATCCGTGTGGACTTGAATTAACACAAGACATTGTTTTTCTGTTAGAATGTGTGATTTTTTTCAGTGTAGAAAGTAACTTTAATATGTTAGTACTTGGAATAGAAGGTGTTTTATTTTGTGATTTTACTGTAGAAAGACATTTGCAAATCAAAGAAGTGAAATATTATAGAAGAAAAAATACTGCAGATTTGTATTTAATACTATTTTTTTTCTTAAAAAAAAAACTTTTTTAAACTGTATTTAGTGGCAAAAGTAGTTCTTTATTGCACTAGTGCAATAAAATGTTTATTGTATTCATCTGTCATTCTACTACAGCGTTTTGTCATCATGACAAACATAAATGTCAAATCGACGTCACATTTTCCTAGACTTAGTGTCATCTAAACAAAATTTTTTGGTTTCTGCATGAACGTAGAAAAAATATTGTATACAACTCGTACATAAAGTGCTTATTGCATTCGATGTGTTGTGCAATAAACACTTACTTTTTGTACTTGTTGCATAAATAACTATTTAATGTAAATTATTATCCGTGGATACTGTCAAAAATTAGTGCGTACAATTAGAAGCTGTATAGTTTTTTAATATAAGTTGTGTAAAAAGTATGAAAAGGTAAAATCGTTCTTTTACGAACGTGATATATCAAATAAGCATCGAAAATTAGATTTCAAAAATTCGTCCCTACTGAAAAAAGCTGTAAAAGTCCATTGCAGATGCTCAAATTGTCCCTCAACAAGATGGTAAAGGATTATTTAATTCAGTTATACCGTCTTAAAAAAACTGCATAATTGAGAGCCGATTTTACTGCACTAAATGATCAGACCTAATATTTACGACAAATATTTGATATTTTTCGTTCACCTGCACTGAGTTCCACTAGGCTGCACTCGGTGCAGGTGAATACCTATTAGAGCATAGAAAAAATGCAATTATTCTTCTACCATATTTCTTCATATGCTGTTCAAGATGTTTGTAGGACTATTATAGCTCTGCATTAAATTGCTAATGAGTTGTTTGTATAGCTGTTGACAATAGTGACTAGAATTTCCAGAAAACAGGCAACATAAAGCAATAAACGTCCATTGACAGATAGAAGTAGTGGCGGCCTCGTAGGCTGTTTCCCACGACAGGTAGAATAATCACACGGTGTGCCATGAGAATTCCGCATCGGAGCGTTGAACTAGCCGAGGAAGTGGTGAGATATCTAAAACTGGGTTTTGAAAATCCGGGTGGTATCGCTTTTGCGGGACTTTTTCCGTTGCCGTTTCCGCGTACTAGTACCAGGGCCCGCATGGCCTGCTGATAGTACCGTTTGACGTGGTGATAACACAGTACAGTTGGTTTATTGCCGGTTTGATATTTTCATATTATATCATACTTTCATTTTTTTTACTCTGTATCAATGGCGAAGCTAAGGTAGACATTGTCTATCCAAAATATTGAAAAGACTTGTTCCGTCAAATTTCTTTTATACGGGGTGTTTATTAATTGAATGCCCATACTTAAGGGTCATATGTCCTAAATCTCTTAATTTTTGAGATACAGGGTGTTAACAGTTTTAAGAAAAAATTTACTTTTTTATTATAATTTTCTTATCACTCCAGATGTTTTTATGAAATTTTGCATACACCTATTAATCATTAAGAAGCATTGTTTAATGTAAAAAATGTTTTAAAATCTTTGCCAATTACGTCCGTACGGGGCATGAACGAAACATTTTTGAAGAAAAAAATGGTACGCCACCACCTTTTCTAAAAACTAAAATCATTTTTAAAATCTCCATTTATTTTACAGCAAATTCGGTCCCTAGACTTACTCTCGTACGACGCACCATTTTCAAGTAAAAAAATTAAAACCAGAAAAAGTTTTTTCCCCAAGTTCATTGAGACTGCTTTTGATATTTTGTTGCAATTTTGTAGACACACACAATGCGTGGAAACACTTTTTGTGGGGCAAAAATTAATTTTCTACTTTCACAAATGACGTTCACGTAGGTATGATATTGAATATTTGAATAGAAAAAACGATAAGCTCATTAAATGCCCCCCTAAAGCAAATTAAATAAAAATTAGTAGGCTGGATAAATTGTCATAATTTTTGGCGCTTCTTTTCGCAATAAAGTTGACATTGATTTTTCTTTATTAAAAAATTATTATTAGAGTAGGAAGTAAAATTTCATAAAAAATGGTAAATTTTACAATCGGTGAATTAGCTGACATGCATTTTACTTATGGGGTTGCCGACGGAAATGGAAATTTAAAAGTAGACCACAGTGCTAAAGGAGTCCCTGAAACAGTAAGAACACCGGAACTTGAAAAAGGAATTTGACATGAAATTGAGGAAAACCCCAAAACTAGCACGAGGAAAATCGCGGCAACATTTAATGTTTCACACGTACTTGTTTGGACAATTATTATCGAAAATTTGTTATATCCATGTCACATTCAAAGAGTCCAGGCATTACTCCCTAGAGATTTCCCGTTGCGCATTAATTTCTGTGAGTGGTTTGTTCAAAAGCTGCTGGAAAATCCGTTATTTGACCATTCTTTTTACCGATGAAGCTAGTTTCTCTCGAAACTCAATACGAAATTTCCATAATAACCATTTGTGGGCGGATGAAAACCCTTTTGCAATTGTTGAATCAAATCATTAAGAACAGTTTTCATTAAATGTTTTTGGGCTGGTATTATTGACGATTATTTGATAGGCCCATTTTTTCTCCCAAGAAGATTATATATACAATCGTATTTACACTTTCTTGAAGAAGGTCTGCCCCCAATGCTTGAAGACCTTCCTCTTTTATTAAGAAACCAGATGTGGATAATGCACGATGGTGCGCCTCCACATTTTAGCTTACAGGTGCGTGAATTTTTAAATCACAACTATCGCGATCGGTGGATAGGCCGCGGAGGAACACAGTCATGGCCGCCCTGATCAACCGGCCTTAATTGTTTAGACTACTTTTTTTGGGGTCATCTGAAAAGCTTAGTGTACGCAGTGACGATTCAAGCCGAAGAAGAGTTACGAAATCGTATAATAGTATGCTGCCAAACCATAAGAGACACCCCAGGAATTTTTGAAAATGTACGTCAGTCTATGCGAAGAAGAGTAGATGCTTGCATACGTGTGGGTGGAGGACACTTTCAACAACTACTGTAAATACATAATTTGGGTTCTTTATTTTGTTTGTATTTTCTTGACTTGTTTCGTTTTAGGTTTAAAATTTTGAATCATTTTACTAAATAAATAGCGATTTTTAAAATAAAATTTAAAAAATCAGAGGCGTACCGTTTTTTCTATCCAAACATTTAATATTATGCCTACGTGTAGGTCACTGGTTAAAGTAGAAAATTAATTTTTGTCCTAATAAAGTGTTTCCACGCATGGTGGGTGTGTACAGAATGGCAACAAAATATCAAAAGCAGTCTCAATGAACTTGGAGAAAAAGCAGTGGCATACCATTTTTTTCTTCAAAAATGTTTAGTTTAAACCTCGTACGGACGTCATTGGCAAAGATTTTAAAACATTTTTTATATCAAACAATGCTTCTTAATGATTAATAGGTGTGTACAATTTTATAAAAATATCTGGAGTGATAAGAAAATTATAATAAAAAAGTAAATTTTTTCTTAAAACTGTAACACCCTGTAGCTCAAAAATTAAGAGGTTAAAAACATATGTTGATATTAAGTTTTCTTCTTAAAATGACAAGAAGGATCCTACACCTACATCTCTTCTTCTGTCCATAACATTCCATATGATTTACTTTTTGCGTTTTCTAAAACGATGTGCTTGCTTGTGACGTCACTATACGCAACTCTAAACTAGGAGACCTACCGATAACACACTAATACCAGATCAGATTAAAGTGTGCTATGTTGTTTCGTTGCTGTGTTGTAAATATTTTAGTATAATGTATTCTATTGACATTGAATTTAGTAAGCTGATTCTGACAATCTACCAGAAGTTGACATGTCCATCATTACGGACTACTTTAATGAAGATTGAGGTGATATATTACATAAATGAAAAGAATAAAATACAAAGTTATTAACATATTAAATATTTTTTCGTGTCATTCTTTTTCCTCGTGTCACTCAGGTTGGAATTAATAAAATTAAACTATAGGTAAATAATTTTTTATTTAGTTTTTACTGTTATTTAAATCTATTATTACTATTACTCAAAATGTTACTTATAATTGATTAATTACGTAAAACAGTAGTGGTATAAAATAACAAAGTTAAAATTGATCTTTTCTCAAAATTATAGTGTTTATTTTTGATTTTAAAACTTCAATATCTGATTAATTTTTATTTATAGAATAGCCATAAAAATGATAAAACAAAACGAGTTATTTTATTTTTTAACTGTACAGTTTTCTCTAAAATATTTAATTTATCAGTACTAAGGCTGCTAAATGGCATTTAAGAAAACCAGGAGTACAGAAAACGGGTGCGCTACTCACAGAGCTTAGCCTGAGAACAACAAAGCCAGATCAAAGAATCTTAACTAAAACTAAAAATGTGTAAGTAAATTATGTTACCGGCAGCGACCAGTTACCTAGTTCACAGCTTAACAACCCGAAAAATCATTATAGATCAAATAAATAACAGCACCGGCCGTAGAAGCTTCAAAACCGCTACTCCAAACGTAGCCAAAATATCACGTAATAATTCTTCTATAACGAGAATGGCGGGAGTGACGCGACGCTAACGTATTTCTAATAATTTATTTTTTCTGTGGCTAGCGGCAGGCGATTGCACCGTTTATTGCCATCGCGTAAGCAACCTAATGTTGTACTTTAAATCTCTGGATATGCGGGTGAAAAAGATAACTGTTCATTTGTCTACCGTTGTCGACGAGCGAAGTCCTGATTGTCCTGATTTAAAGTATGCGATACATGTGGTCAACTAGAATGTTTCTATTTTTTATTTTTGGATTATGCACTTGACATAAAGTCGGCACTTCTTTGATCATTTAATTTGTGCAATACATTTTGTGTGTGTATTATAAAAAATAAAATATAAGATGACAGATATAGAGGATTCAATCTTTTATATTGAAGACAATTTGTTGTTCTTCTCTATCTGTAAAAAAGTTAAATTTAAAAGCGACATAATATATGAATTTGACGCAAACATTGAACATTTTGCTACAATCAAACTGTTTTTTAAAAAGTTTAAAATCTCATATTAGGTATAATATATATTTGTATGTTTCTATATTTTATTTCGTGCAATACTATTTTTGTGTTTTTCGTTTTATTTAATACTTTTTATATATTTTCTATTTTGTAGAAAGTGCTTAATAAACATTTTTGTTATTTGTTATGTTTAAGTAACACTTAATTTTGTGAATTGAACATGCCATGGACATTTTTGAGTAGTGACAGATGAGTAAGGGAGATGAGGGTTGCAAGGGACATGATTCCATAGACGTACCACTTGAGAAGTGTTCACAGAACACAAAATTACCAAAAATGAGTTGACGTTGAGTGAACATAGCACTTTAATAGTTTACTTTAAATCTCACCTACTCCGTTCTCTTGGACTTGATAATTTGTCTTAAATAGATTCTTTGCCATATCATTATTTCGTCTTTTTCTATTAGCATAGTTTTTCGATTTTGTTTAATACAACGGAAATTTATGTCACGCAAAAGCATTGTTCTATTCTTGACATTCTCATCCTGTGTCATAAAATAGTTATTTACATGTAGTACTAACCTAAGTAGGTTATCTACTGCAATAATAATGGCACTATTTAAAAGGAATTTGGCGATTTATTTAGAACTGTTGACGTATTCGTAATGACATCTACTTTCAATTTTCAACATTAGTTCTTAATTGTTTTCCACCCACCAATAATAGATATCTAATGAAACTTTTAATAGTTCAGAAACTAATGTGAGTGTCATTATTATTGCAATAGATTGTACGTCGTTACGATTTATCGCTACGTGTATAACTAGCTTTCAACACCAGAAGTTACATTTTGTTCTTTCCAGAAAGATCTGTTGTCGCTAATTATTAGTTAGTATTAAATAACTATACTGAGTTATGAATACATATATCTACAGCTACCAACTCTTTTTATTTTCTGCGAATAGAAATGTTTTTAAAAATTTGTAATTCTAGAGATATGTTGATTATCATCTGAACCATTTCCTTTTGACTTTAGCGAACGCATTATAAATGATATTTGGATGGAACTGTTCTTTATTGTCTGAAGCTATTTATTTGGGGCATAATTTTAGTTTTTTCTTTAGTTTTATTGGGTTTTTGCCACACTTTTGAGAAAATAATAAAGATTAATTAAATAAGCCCTTGCGCCAAACGGAACAGTCAAGGGTTATTTTTGAAACTACGTTTGCCTAACCAAAAAATCTCACACTGAAAAAAGCAGATAAGTAAAAAATAACAAAAATCACATCATTATCGCGCACTTCCGTATTATTGACGTTTCGAAAAACTTTCGGTTTTCGTTTTCAAAATCGTAGTAAAAATATTAAACGTATGTCAAGTTTGACAGTTTAAAATTTGTTTATCTGCTTCCATAGAAATGTTAAATGATTTTTATTTTATTGTTACTTACTTCTTCTTGATACAACTGTAGCCAACAATGATCGATGTTTACTGACACACACTTATCTCCGTTCAACAGTAAAGGTTTAAATAATTCTGTAACACCAAAAGATATCCCTAAATTTGATATAATAACATCAATAGAACAAATTGTTAAAAAATTACCATTAAATATTGCTAATGAATATAGGATCCGATCAAAAACTGAAATTGAGAAAAATTATGTAATTAAAAGTAATTTATCATTAGAGGAGAGGAAATCTATATCATCATTTAAAAATGATAATAATTTTAAAATTTTACCAGCTGATAAAGGTAATGCCACAGTTATATTAGATACAACAACTTATGATGAAAAAATAAATAGTTTAATTAATGACGGAAATTATACAAAATTAAACAAAGACCCAGCTAAATCTATTGAAAACAAAATTTATAGAACATTATATAAATACAAACGGGAATTTTCAGATATTGAAAGAAAAATTTTAAACCCACATTATAGTAAACCACCACATTTTTATGGTTTACCAAAGATTCATAAACGTGATGTACCTCTAAGACCAATAGTTAGTTCTATAAATTCACCTTGCAACAAACTAGCAAAATATTTGTTATAAATTATTAAACCTTTATTTGGACAATCCGATTCTTATATTAAAAATAGCAAACATCTTTTAGAATAGATTTCTTCCTCAAATAATTTTAATAATAATCATTTAATGGTGAGTTTTGACGTAGTTAGTTTATTCACTAACGTAGTTAGTTTATTCACTAACGTAGCAGTAGACAAAACACTGAATATCATTAAAAATAAACTGGAAAATGATATCAATTTGGCAAACATAACAAAATTAAATGTAGGATGTATAATGGAATTACTAAGTCTATGTATAAAAACAACATATTTTCAATAAACAATGAATTTTATCAATAAAATTTCGGAATGGCAATGGGCTCATCATTATCACCAATTTTAAGTAATATTTTTATGGATTTTTTTGAAGAAAATTATATTCAAAATATGAATAAAAAACCAACTATCTGATGGAGATATGTAGATGACATTTTTGCAATTTGGCCTTTTACTGTTACAGAATTAAATGAATTTTTAAATGATATTAACAATAAGGAATCAACAATAAAATTCACTTTGGAAATAGAAAATAATAATATGCTACCATTTTTAGATGTTTTAATTAAAAAACACGATAATTCTGTAGAAACAAGTGTTTATAGAAAACAAACTCACACCAATAGATATTTAAATTTTAGATCTAACCATCACATCGATATTAAGAAAGGTGTTTTAAATATTTATATGATAGAGCAAAATTAATTTCATCAAACAATGATATTTTTAATAACGAACTAAAATTTATTAAAATTGTTTTAATAAATAATGAATACCCTCCAAATTTTGTTGATAGAACATTAAAAAATATTACAAATAAAACGAACACTGTAAGACAAATAAAAGAAATTAATCATACAATAAAAATTCCATACATTCCTATATTATCAGATAAGTTAAGAAGAATCAGTAATAAATTTAATATTCGAACAGTTTTTCAGACAACTAATACTTTACGATCATTTTTGTCCAAAACGCGTCCAAAAAATGATATACAAAATTCAAAAAATTGCATCTACAGTATACCTTGTGAATGCAATAAACATTATTTTGGAGAAACGTCTCGGCCTATGAATGTTAGAGTTGAGGAACACAAAAATTACATAAAAAGACGGGAATTTGAAAAATCCAAAATTTGCGAACACGCTTGGAAAAACGATCATTTGATTCAAAGGGGTTAGGCAAAAATTTTAGAGAAAGAAGATAACGTAACAAAAAGAAACTTAAAAGAGACCGCGATTATTTTGTTAAACGGAGATCAGTGTGTGTCAAACTGTTCAGTAAACATCGATCATTGTTGGCTACAGTTGTAACAAGAAGAAGTAAGTAACAATAAAATAAAAATCATTTAACATCTCTACGGAAGCAGATAAACAAATTTTAAACTGTCAAACTTGACATACGTTTAATATTTTTACTAAGATTTTGAGAACGAAAACAGAGAGTTTTTCGAAACGTCAATAATACGGAAGTGCGCGATAGTGATGTGATTTTTGTTATTTTTTACTTATCTGCTTTTTTCAGTGTTAGATTTTTTGGTTAGGCAAACGTAGTTTCAAAAATAACCCTTGACTGTCCCGTTTGGCGTAAGGGCTTATTTAATTAATCTTTATTATTTTTTCAGAAGTGTGGCAAAAACCCAATAAAACTAAAGAAGAACTGTTCTTTGTTGTCCGTCTATAAATCTGTGTCATCAAATATTTATTAGAAAAAACACTCTTTATTTATTTATCCAGGTCTGCAATATTTGTTTCTTCATCGTCGTCATCCGTTATTAACCTTATCTGAGTAATGCACTCAAGTCTTAGTAAGCTCCCAATCACAGTTCACAATTATTTATTGTTTGGGTTCATGTAAGCAATTTTTGATATCATCCTATCTCAGGTGTTGGTATCTAATGAGTATATAACCATATATGGTGATTTTACATATACAGACGTATGCTATTGGTTAAGATGATATTAACGCAGGACATGTGATGTTCGTGTACCGCAGACACTTAAAAGTGATTTTATACTAAATTGTATGAAATGTTTAATATTGCGAAGCTAAGGTCGGTCAGTGGTCGCGCGGTTTAAGGCGTCAGTACTTGAATCGAGGTGACTAGATCGGAGTTGGTTCGAGCCCAACTGCCGGTAGACCGTATATAAGCTATATTCGTGGAGAGGTTTGGCGCCCTCTCTGCGGGTATGGTAGGGTGGAAGAATGTTGGCTTGGGTCAATGTGAGAGATTGATACCGGTTGATATTTGACTACCCCCCCTAATTAATGAGGTTTTCCAGGTTTCTCTCATTCCTGCACTGAATAGTGGTTAGGGCCTACCAACGTAAGTCGTTCCTGGGCGCAAATGCGGCCTGCTTAATAATAATATGCCGCCCCCTCTCCCGCACAAGTCTCCGACTTCTGGGCTAATCCCTGTGATTAGAATGAGGGGTAGAGATATTATTATTATTATAATTATTATAATGTAATTATGACTACTGTGGTTTGGCGTTTGACTTAAGATTGTGACATACGCTTTAGCTATCATTAGCTTCTTCAAAATATTCACTAATAATATCTCTCGTGTAATATTACAAATAAATTATCATATGCGTCATTGTATTATTTTCACTTTTTGTTTCTTTACATTTTTTGTATTCCAAACCTATTAACAACAAAATTGATTTATTTCATCAAATGCATTTTTACACAGTTATTGAAATTACTTCAACATATCTTAGGGAGGCCATGCAAAATAATGATAATAAGAAGTCATCTTATTTAATAGTGCGCACTGTCAATTTACTGTTTATTTTTTAAAAAGAATAAGTTTTAATAACGGTTTATGCATATTCGAATGCTGCAATGGCCAATGTGGTTTACATGTATGACCTTTCAAATGGAAATGGTACTGAGGTTATAGTCTGTTTGGAAATGAAAGAGAGTAATAAAACCCCGAGATAAGAACCGGCCATAGGCGTGGTAATATTTCGTTTCAGGTAATTATCGGGTAACACTAATGCTAACAGGTAATGGGTGTACATTAGTATATTTTACAGGATACATCATAGGGCAGGAGCCAGTGTATTGTGACAGATCAATCCAGTCTTAGAGCTGAATATACGAAGACGTGCTAGTGCAGTAGAGTAAAATTCGACTTGTGTTTAGTGACTATTGTGCCAGTGTATATAATATTGTTTGGATAAAATGTCGATCTTATCAGATTACGTACCTGCTAAACGCGTGAAAAGATGTGCGCTGTCTCAGAATGAGAAGATTATTATATTAAATGTACTTAATCGACTATCTACAGACTTTTAAAGGAAACAAAAAATGAACAAGATACTATAAATTCCCCAAAATCATCTACAGGGAGGTCAAAAGTCGTTATAGATGTATTCTTCAAAAATGTCATTCGCATTTTAAAAAAGAAATACCAACGCTAAACAAAATTTTAAGTGAACTTTCAGAGGACAACGATTTGCCAAAAATCAGTAGAAGCAAATTATGGGCCGTCTTACGAGAGCTTAATTTTTGCTGGGAAAAACAGAACAGGAAGTCAGTTCTTATCGATAAAGATGAAATTATTTGTTGGCGAAGATCCTACTTAAGATCAATTAGAAAATTCCATGACGAATATTTATTATCTAGACGATGGACTTTCAACAGGGTTCAATGCCCCTTCAGGTAAAGGGCGAAGATTAATAGTGACACATATAGGTAGTGCCAGTGGTTTTGTAGATGGCTGTTTACTTTTATTTGAATCTAAAAATACAGGTGACTATCACGAAGACATGAACGCAGATGTTTTCGAAGAGTATTTTATACAGATGTTGGATCTTATTCCTCCGGGGTCTGTAACTGTCATGGATAATGGCAGTTACCATTCACGGCAGACCGAGCGGACGCCTACGACTGCTTGGAGGAAAGCCGATATAATTCAATGGTTGTTCGGAAAAAACATTTCTTTTGAAACAAATATAGTGAAAAAGGAACTTATGACACTTGTCAATATTAATAAAGATCAGAAAAAATATGTCATCGATTAAATGGCAACAAAAAACGGTACTACGGTTACCACCTTATCACTGTGAACTTAAACCAATCGAATTAGTCTGGGTGCAGGTAAAAAGAAATGTGGCGCGAAATAATACGACGTTTAAATTAAGTGACGTGAAAATTTTGTTAAAAAATTCCTTGGAACAAAGATTCAGTAATAACGTGATTAGACGATGATTCCAGAACCAGGCTAACCTTTGCCACTCAGATCACCCGATATGAACTCTATTGACTTTTTTGTTTGGGGACATCTCAATACATTAATTTACAAGATTCATATTTAATCAGAGAAGCACTTACGTCAACAAATTATATTTGGTTGGATTTGATTGGATAAGAGCTACCTACTCTTGGAATTTGTACACGTATTCGAGCTGCAATTTCAAGAAGATATGAAGGATGTATTTGTTATAATAAATCATAGTAAAGTAATTCCATTGTTAATAAATTATTTTGTTATTATTTAAGTAATGTAATGAGCATCGCAAAAATGCACTTGATCAAATATTGTTAATCCGATTGGAATACAAAAAAGTTAAGATAATACAATGACGCATATGATGACTTATGTTATATTATACTTTTTGGCAAATAATGACCGATGATACCCACACCTCCGCAACTGGTAAGTTTCTAAAGCTGATAATTTCTTGTTTAATACTTATACATATGCACACCGAAATTGGTTAAATTATCTCAAGCGGTTTAGAAATTAAAAACTGATTTTTTTTAATTTTTGACACGCTGTAGCTGGACAATGGCTGTCCTAAGACCCCACACTTATATAACAAAAACTCATATTTTTGGCCACAGAATACCCACCTAGATGTTTGACTTCTATTTAAGAAACACCCTGTATATTAAGAAAGTGGATCGAATTTTATGTATCTGATTTTATCTAACATATTTTAAGCTGTCTTATCTTATAATACATCTGTTAATGTGTACGTGGAAAGTAAATAATACATATTGAGGATTATTTACAGAGCTCTTTATAATCTACAGTTCAAAAGACCTTTAGAGTGCAAATGCACTAGGTTTTTAAAATTAATTTGCGGAAAACCCAGCACAACTTAATCTGTCATATACTTTCGAGCTGTAATCTCTATTAATACATACATCACTTGTGTACCGATATATGTTGTAAAATATATCTTTATTTCTGTAATATTTGTACTTGTACTTGCTTATTTCATCATATTATAGAAGCTATTTATCAGTTTAATTCCACAATTAGGTAGGTACTTCTAGGTAAATAAGTATTTTGGTGCAGAAAAATCAAATTCGTTGTATGTGCACTTTTCAAAGTAAATTTAGATATCTACATAATATCTGAAAGTTATAATCCTTTCTAAATACTTAAATCTATATGTAATTCATTCTTCAAAATAAAAAAGAATATAAAAAATAAAAACGTGGTGCAATAGTGCAATATTTTCTATTTATTTATTATTTTTAAAATTGTAAAAGTATTAAAATGCTATAATTTAGAGATTACCATATTTTTAAGTAGTGCAAGTTTGACGTTGAAGATAAAAATATTTTTTTTATTAAAACTGATAGGTACAATTAAAAAAATATGACCAATTTTAATTTTTAACATTTAGAACAAATTTAAGTACAAATACGTAAAGCAATTTACTGAAAACTTTCTAAAATTTGTAATAACTAAATCCGAAATTTTAATCTTGACATTCTGTATCTTTTTGCTATATCGCATTACTTTGTTGTCTCGAGTGAATTTTTATTAATTTCTAGATTCTATTATTCATCATTTTACGGAATGGTTCTGGCTCTGTGAGAGATAATTATAGGTGTTATACAGGGTGTCCGGAAACATGCGAACATAGGTCGAAATTTTTCTCGTAAACGGTTCATTTCATCGACAATAAACAGGAGTACCTTTCTTTAGTTTAAGGTTGAAGCTACCCAGATTAATTATTTTAAAGTCTTTATCATACAGGGCATTAAGTTGTAAAGCTTAGTCCGCCCCTGGTAAACTAAAAAAGTTAAATATATTTCAAGGACACTATTAAGAGGGTACTAGTGTCCATCGCATTAAATTTTCATTAAATTATTTTAAGTACTTTAAAAGTTATTCAAGAAAAACCGATTTCCAGCGGCGTCCTTCAGGGACACATCTCCGTAGGGAGGGCCTGTAGAAAATTTTTTTATAGGAACTTGTCTTATTTTTTCATGTTCTATCTGCACCCGAGAGACTTCCCACATTTTCCCGGACATCCTGTACGTAATTTTACTCAAAATGTCAAATATTTGTAAGCTAAATATTTGTCGAATAAGTTATTCATTAAAATATGATATACGTGTTGTGATATTGTCGTGACTTCTCAACAATGTTATTACTTTAAAATCTAGCTAGGTAGTAAATACATTTATAGGATTTAGTTATTAAAAAACGCTGGGGGAATTCTGCCCCTTTTACAGATATGATGGGGAGGGGCAAGCGCTCCCCTTTGCGTTAAATCGGCGCCTATGTAATCAAACAATAAAAATACTAATGCTTGCTTTTATCAATTATTTCAAACGAAAAATCTTGAAACTTAAAACGATCCTATTCCAAGAAATATCAGCCCATCCGCAAAAAGACGATCATTGTTGTATCATGCTATATTTTGTGTACGTAAACACTTTGTTGTGTTTGTTTAAACCTATCGTTTAAGTCTAAGTCTACAGGTGCTTGCAAATACCCAATCAAAAATTATCGTTTTCAGTTTAAGTAAACAATTTCTAAAACCCATTGTATCCACCAAATCTACTCAAAAAACGCGTTATTAATTTGTCACTTGAGATAAGACGTTCCAGTTGGTTAAATTTATTAACGATAATTTTAAGGACTGAAATTAGTAGAAATTGTATTATATATAAAATATATGACTTACGAAATAATGGTCACTGTTAGGAAAAAAATTAATTGAATGAAAATTAAGTTTAATGTTGATATCTACGACCTTGAAAGGGTGTTTTCTACAAAGACGAAATATTTTAATTTTAAACATTACCTAAATATTTGAACTACAGTATGACCCATTAAATATTAGGACATCCTTCTAAAAAATTAAATGATTTCGTTTAATATACTCGTATTAGCCTTCTAGATGTACTTGTTGATCCTATTACGACGCTCCAGCATCTAATCCACAGTCTACTATGATTTTTTATGCAATCTATTTTTTCGGATAATACTTTAGCACTTTTTATTAAAAATCTGACGATGTGGTGTTCTTCAGCATCGCCTGAAACTCCAGTAGCCTAAATTTCATCAATTTGTATCAAAGAATAATTTTTTTATAGAGCTCTAAAGTTTTAAGGTTATAAATGATTGTTGATTTAAAATATTTTCGTGTATTTACTCACACATTAAAATATTAACGTAAAACAATACTATTACAATAACTAATAAAATTTAAAGTAAACGAAAATTGAAATGTTTGACAATAAACAAATAAAAGCAACTGAACAACAATTAACAATAATTTTCAGATATTTCTAATGTAATGTAATCTTATAACTTACATTTTACAACAAAAAAAAATAAATTAAAATCGCACGTTCCAAAAAATGTTTTAAAAGACTGTGCTAATCTTTATTGAGTCACACTGTATTTAAAGATGAACAAAAAATATCAGATAATATTATATATAGATAGGTATAAAATCGGCAGTTGTTAGCAATATAAAAACATTAACAACTCATCCTGACTTATTCAATTTATGGTAATTAATAATGCATCAACATTATTTATCACTTTAACCATTTATTAAATATGGCTCATATAATTCAAAAGTAAACGTTTAAATTTGATAGTTCCGAAATCCAAAATTTGCTTTACTTCAACATATTTCAGTTCTAAAAATAATTTCTATAATAGGTATCGTTTTTAGGTATTAGTTAAAACCAAAAGAAGCGGGGCGGTCGAATATTTCGCGAAATTTACATCGGATCGAAAAACTGAAAAATACGTGTTCAATATTTTTAAAAAAATCTATCGAATGACACCAAACATGACCCCCTACCCCCAACTCTTGGGGGTGGGGGGGGGGTCAACTTTGAAATCTTAAATGGCAACCCCAATTTTTTATTGCAGATTTGGATTCCTCATGAAAAATAAATAACTTTTATTCGGGACATTTTTTTCTAATTGTTGATAGATGGCGCTATAATCGGGAAAAAACGACAACCACAAAAGCAAAGCAAATAGCACGTTATATGTCAAAAGTACACGTTTAAATTTTATAGTTAGTCGAAATCTAAAATTTGCTTTCTGTGATAGGTACACAAGATCACATACAACATAAATTTAAACTTCACTTTGTATATTTCCTAAACTGAATAATTAATTAATTTAGTATCTATATATTAATTTCTTTCAGTGTAGAATATGAAATGAAAATCAGTTAGAGGTTAATGTTTTTAATTTTTTTAAAGTGATACATGTAGGTAATAGATTCAACAATAATTAGATAATACACGTATTTAACTTGCTAATATTTTGTTTACGAATATATTTATTGCTATTTCTTTTTAATAAAGAAACAAACAAGTTTTGACAACAGAATATTATTTTCCTTCAATTTGATTTTATATTGAACGTTAAAATTTGTATCAAATACAAGCAAATTAAAGTAGGTACAGGGTGCTCATGCGATAATTGCTTCCTCTTTTTGTCAGAAAAATAGAAGAAGAAAAAATTATAAAAATAGTTCTAATGTCCCCCTTCTTTTTCAGTGCAAAGTTGATTGAGACATATGATGTTGCATATTATCAATAAACATGTAATACATATATTGAAAACCATAAAAGATAAGTATCTTGTATATTTTCAAAAAGTCAGATGACGGTCTTCCCATGGGCGAAGTTAGAGGGGCTTGGGGGGCTTAGCCCCTCCAGAAATCAAATTAGCCCCCCCAAAAATATTCGTAAACAACTCACACATATTCCACAAGCAAAATTGAACACAGTCCACCCGGTGTTTTAGCCGCTCCAAATTTGATGACCAAATTTCGTCCATGGGTCTTTCTTGTCAGAATCCCCCCTTGGGTTGGGTCTTATACTGCACTACAAACCTGCAATCACTAATCACTTTATTCGCCAAAATTTGACAACGCGGTCAGTGAACTAGATCTCCTACGGCAACCCTGCGTTAGGGTTCACCTGCAACTAAGTTCTAATTTTATTTTTGTAACAAATATTATTCGTGCCTGTTTATTATTTACATGTTTATTATGAGATCGTTTTTTATTTACTTTTTATTATTTTAATTTATTAAAAATTATTATTTTTTTTTATTAAGGATATATTATTTTATTTAGGATTAATAATTGTATTGAACAGTAAAATATTAAACATTAATAAACAAATATATTTAAAATGCTGCTGAGTCATGAGATATATCCACTTTAAAATAAGACAATCTTTAATAAACCCGTTGATAAATAAATGTATTGAAGTTAGTGGTGGATATTTTGAGCAATTGTAGTCAAAAAGGCATATATTTTTTTACTAATATTTACTATTTTACTGTGCATTACAATTTTTAGTTCTTAATAAACCCTTGTTTTTGACATTAAATTACTTTAATTATTTCAACTATTAGCATTGGAAGTTTCAAAGCCAAACATCTTGAAAATGATGCGAGACAGCTACTTTCATAAAAAAATACCGTTTTGTGTCAAAAAAGTTGGAAAATAAAAATTTGATATCAAGGATGAGATAACTTAAAGTATAAAAAAGTTATGTCGTTTTTGAACTCATTCAATTTGAACAGATTTCAATTCCTCGAGTCAAAGAACCCCAAACCCCAATTTTGTGTGGATATTTGCACTTATTAAGAAATAAATAAAAAAATCTAAAATAATATTTTACATTTAACACCCTGTATCTCTTTAACTATCAACTTTTTGAACTAAATAATATTTTTGCTCGGGAATGAATGAATTTTGGTCCATTATCCCGGCACTACTCTGTATATTTAGTAACAATACAATGCATATATGTATATTTTAGCATTCAGTATAAATTTTATTATGGTTATGCCATCATGGTCAGTTAAAGGAGTATCTAAATGAAAGAGAATGTCTTATGCAAAATCATATTTTATTTCAAATCAATATCTTTATATAATATAATAAAATTTTTAACAACGTTCAGTTGCTATATGGGTAACTATTTACAAAGTTTTCTAAACAGAAATGTACAGAAGTCGAGGTCAGCCCGCTTAACAAACCATCAGATGCTTTCTTAATCGAATGACCCCAACGCATAATAAATTTGTACACAAATTATACACTAAAAAATCACAGGATAAAAACTCACAAATATATAATCAAATAGTTACAAAAGAATCTGTGATCGTGGCAGAGCGTCAAAATTTCAGGGAAAATTTTGATACAACACCAAAAACTATACATGAAGATTGTTGTAAACCCGCCTATTATTCATTTACCATATTTACAAAACAATAAAATAAAATCTAAATAACAAAATTGCAACATAAACAGGTACATCACTAAGTGCTCTCTATGCATCCCTCTCTCTGTCTCTCTGTCCCACTCACACCTTTACATTATTTACTAAGATCACTCTTCTGTATATAAATAAATGATTTCAGTCGTTCCCTAATACGTGTAGTCAGAATGAGGTGATTTTCTTCCAAAACGAAAAAGACGGAAGGGTCTTCCTTCCGGTCGCTGCTCTTCTTAGGGAATTGGAATGAGATGACAACATGATCACGTGATATATTCAACATCACCCTGGAGGATTCAACAGGACACTTGCCTGTCCGACGGCGTCAGCGCCTCGGGAGTCTGCAACAAAAAACAACCATAAGACAATTGTTATTTGGGTACGGACAAGTCCGATCAAGTTTGCACATCTGTGTGGCATTGTTGCGTTGCACGTGGGTTTAAAACGAAATTTCACAAGGCCGGATCATGTATTGAAAACGTGCGAACAGCTGGGAAATCTGTCGCATAGGGGCAATATAAATTAATTAATACCCCTAAATGCCATGTGCGCAGCCAGACAGCTGACCTTCTAATTACCCCAATAGACATGTGTTTGTCGAACACTTGGCCCGCAGTTGTGATAAGAAGCAGGGAGAGAGTCTTAAAATGAATACTCTTATTATTAGATTCGATTATTTTGCTGGGATCAATGGAGTGTGTGTTCGGGAAGAAAGGAAAACTTATCCAGATGTGCACGTGTGCGTACATCTGCATGAGACCGTTACGTTCGTCTGGAGGGTACACCCAGGTGTCTGTACGGGTGTCGATCCCGGATATACCCGACCCGTGGGACAATGCCGGGACTCATGGGGTCAGCGATGAATTTTTATCAATTAAACATGTGTAACTTTTATTGTGAGAGCGTAACAATAGGTTAAATCACACCTGCTAGGTTACGACGCGTCGCCGAACGGTACCAGGGACATTGCTATGCATTGGGGACGGAATCCGAATACAAAGCGCGATGTGCAAACTTTTTCACTCTGTTTTCGCAACTTCGTCGTTGCAAAATTGTTTTTGTTTGTCCACGGGTTGCGTTGTTAAGCAATTTTTCGCCGTACGCGATATTCCTTGCAAAGCAGTTTCGCAAATTCCTTGCATCATCAAAAACTGTCTATGAATGATTAAGGTGTTTAAATGTATTGAACTTATCTTGCATTTTTACTGAATTATGACTTTCCAGTAACTTGCAAAAACTCACCAAATCTCTATGGAATAGAGGAAAAATTACCAAACTTATGTATTTGCTAAAAAAATAGCCTTATGTGAGGATATTGTAGTTTTTGTAACTAGATTCTGCTGAACAATCAGTAGCAAAACATGTTGGGGAAAATTTGCTTAACAACGCTTTTTTTTATTAATCCTTCTGCGACTTACCGTGATATTTTGTAGAATAGGGGCCTCGCACGGCGTTAAGATAGTGTTAGGGCTGGGCCGGACTCCTAGGGGCTGCCTGGGGCTTACGGCCGCCTGCGATTTCTTCTGACTGAGCGCCGTAGCTGCGTCGAAGGCGTTGACGGCGGGATGAGTCTCCAACGCACTTTGCAGGTCACAGATGTAGTCGATGACGTACTGGATGACTTCCAGCTTGCTCAACTTCTTGTTTTTGGGCATGAAGGGCACCAAGTCCTTGAGTTTGCTGAGGTACATCTGGATCTCCTCGTTCTCGATATCCTTCCTCTTGGACACTCGCCCGCTCACGGCGGTAACACCGTTTTCGGTACACACTGCACTGACGGCGGCTTTCATTTTGACCAAGTCAACACTGAACTGAACTGAACGCGACTGAGAGAAACAAGCGCACCTAACTGAAGCGATCTGGCGTTTGACGGAAATCGCCGCGGCGCAGGGTTTTATAGGCGCAGGGGGGAGCGCCCGGCCAATGGTCGGAGGCGCCTGTTATTGTGGGGCGGGACCAACCAATGTGGATCCTTGATGTCGCAGGTAACGTGGAAGGCGCCTAGTTTAGCGCTGCACAGTCCTTCCTGCCAATCATAGAGGCGCCGTTTCTGCATTTCCGCTTTCGACGTGTGACAGATTGCTTCGTCCCTGAAGGTTTGCTGATCTCCGTAGACTTGGTGGTTTTGTCGATCTTTGGTGTCGAGATCAAAGGATGCATAATATCTGGATTAGGTTACAGATGTATTTTTGTGAATAGGCCTGTGCTTGTGTGGTTACCTTTAATGAAGAGTGAAATGACACGATGTTTTTTTTTAATACAAAATCATAATACCAATTCTATTCCCTAATTCACAAAATTCTACAATTTAAATTTTGAAATCTCAGAATGACACAATATAGTCAGAAAAAAAAATCAATTTGTAAAATGTAATTAACAGTTAATACAACCAAATCACGTTAAACGAGCTACCCAGTTACAAATACTCTCTAATGAATCACTATGTATATCACAATTACAAGCAATTTTATTATAAAGGCCACACATCAAAGATATAGGAGATTTCGATAAAGTGTTTGCGCGGGAGGTAAACATAGTAAAACGCAGTTGGTGTCTAGAATTTATGCGGAGTATCAAAAAATTTATTTTTTCTAAGAGTTCAATACAATCAATTTTGTTATTCAAGACGTTATACAGAAAACGAATCAACATAATATTTCGTCTGGTTTCCAACGAATCAAAATTAAATATACCCCCCTAATTAATGAGGTTTTCCAGGTTTCCCTCATTCCTGCACTGAATGGTGATTAGGGCCGACCAACGTAAGTCGTTCCTGGACGGAAATGCGGCCTGCTTAATAATAATATGCTCTCTCGTACAAGTCTTCGACTTCTGGGTTAATCTTCGTGATTAGAATGAGGGGTAGAGATATTATTATTATTAAATCTGTTAAGCAATGGAAAAACCTCTAGGAGGATAAGAGCCATCTTGCAAAAATGACATAAATTTTCTTCCCCTCCCTCTCTCTCTCTCTAAACGTTTAGATATTACAAGAGCGCAAAACAAGGTTTGAAGGTGAACAGTTGATAAATGAAACCATACGATTTAAAGGCACTAGAAACAATATTATTGATATGATCGATTAAAGTAAGTGTACTGTCAAAATATATGCCCAAATCCTTGAATACATCAACCCTACCCACGGCACTGTCACCAATTGAATATTCATAAATGGGAAAGCAATTCTTGCGAATATAAATCATTATATTGCATTTAGAAATATTAAGTTTCAGACGATTTAGCTCGCACCATAAAGACATTTGCTTGATACATACAGATGAATAGAATCTGTAGGACATTTAATTTCAGAGTAAAGTTTAAAATCATCCGCAAATAACAAATGTTCACAAGTAACCTTAGGAAGTTTTTTACTGTATTAGAAAGGTATTTTAAGCAAATATAAATCAAATCTCCTACAATTCCTATCAATGAAGTCATAATATGTATGGTCTCTGATACCAAACATCTAGGTATGCTAATGAACAATTCCACAGACAAAGCTCTATTCAATAATTATCTAAAGAAATTAATCTATCTAAATTTACTAACCTTGCTTTAATGAAAACACTATAAATATCTAACTTCACTTTTGGCACTTGGAACACGACAATTCAACCACAATAGATGAGATCTGACCTATTTCTGCATTTTTAGGATTGCTTCTTCATTAGCATACCTAGATGTTTGGTATCAGAGAACATACATATGACCTTCATTGATAGGAATCGTAGGAGATTTGATTTATATTAGCTTAAAATACCTTTCTAATACAGTAAAAAATATTACAAAAGTTAATAATAAGGAATATATGGGTAGATATTGTGGGTGTAATTCAACGCTGTTTGGGGTTTTTGTCCACAGAGTAGTTAGTTTCACACAATATTATTAATACCTAAAAATATATAAAAAATAACTTTCTTTAATAAAAAATAATGGAATATGTACAGATTAACTCATAAGGATAAATGTGACCAAGCCAATGAAATGTGTAGATATATATCGTGTAATTGTATATTTTTCAATAATAATATTTGCAGTTTTATGGGGCTAAAAAATTTGACTGATAAAGGTTAGGTACCTACTATTAATAACCGTTGTAAAAGGTCATTCCGCATTGCTTTCAGGTAAACAATTTTCCATTTCAGCGATAATTGTAAAACTCAGATATTATTATCAGCACATATGGCAAGAATTTCTTAGAATTCTATAATTAATATTAATTTAATAGCATTTCAATATGCAGGAATTCTTTTTGTTAAGCTTCACGTTTATTTATAGTGTAAGATAACCATTTACTTGCTGGAAAGTGTCACCACACCAAGTGGATAGTTGAAAAAAAATAACGTTGTAAATGTAAAAAAAAACAATACTGGTTGCCACTATGGAATGCTACTACTAATTGGAATTTTATTACATTTTTTTGTATATTTTTTAATGTGCATATTGTATTATGTAAATGGTACATTTAGGTGTGAGAAAGAAAAATATAACTGTATTTTTATGTCATTAATTGATGTCAATTACAAAATGTATCTATACAGGGTGTAGCATACCTAAGTGTATACAGAAGATTCATAGATATATTTCTTGATAAATTTTAAGGGGGATCTTATATATATATTTTTTAATTGGAGCCTCCCTTAAAAGTTACAGCTTTTGAAGGAAGGGAGTAAAATGTGGTTTTTCCACTTTTTCTCAGAAACAAAATATAAACAAACGAAATTTGGCATCATCGTAACACTTATAAAATTACATTTTACTGACATATTTCTCATTTTCCTGATTTGTTATAAGGGAGTGAAATAAACCACCTCTTCCATGTTTAATTTCCAAACTTTCTTAACCGAAACGAAATTCTAAAGTTATTCAGAAACTTTTTTGTCTCCTACAAATATTCCATATTATTTTTAATTTTTGAGAAAAAATATTTTTCAACATGAACTTTGTTTTTGTGCAATTTATTCTTACGCTGCTGTCACTATAATTAATTTTAGGTAAATGTCAAACAATTAAATAATACCTCTCAAGTTTTAAATACTTACAGTAGATAATATTTATTTACCATTTACCTAATTATATGGAACACAGTCAGCAATCTGCATAATAAATAAGTAAATACTAAATATTGATACTTATGTACTGTGTTCAAAACTTGATATTATTCTAATTGTTTAACATTTACTGAAAAGTAATTTTAGTGACAGAAGCCTTCTAAGAATATATTCCACAAAAACTCCGAAGTTTATATCGTATTTTACATATTTCTAAAAATATGTTTATGTAATATGTTTCTAAATAAACAAAGCTACCTTAGAATTCACCCCTTTCCTTTAAAGGGATGTAACTTTTTAGGGGAGGCATCAATTAAAAAAATATATTTAAAAAACTTTATAAATTTGCCAAAAAATATACTTCTGAATTGAATTTTTTTTATACACTTATACGATACCCTATATACCTAATAACTAATAATAACCATTAATTTCGATATTGATATTTTGTGTTCAGTTAATAATATTATTATTCCATACCTCTGGATTTTATAAATCAAATCCACATTTCTTGCAAAATTTGAAGTACTTAATCGATAAAAAGGCAACATTTCCTAGAATTATATCTATTTATTAAGAAATATGAGTATATGAGTAAAGAATTTTATCACCGACAACTAAAAATCCTTACTTCTACTTTACCAGATCTGAATCCCACATAATCCACAGATTATTTACTTTGTATTTAATCTATGTTCAACAAATCAAATGGTCAAATATGCATCATTATCCTCATCAGCCTTATCAAGCAACATGGCAGTTTAAACTTAAAAACTGAAAAAAAAACGACACTCAAAATTTCAAAACACAGTGTCCAAATAGAAAGTTAACATTACCTGAAACCTAAATGTTTACTAAGACGTGACATGGATAAGGATGTATTTCAACATATTTAGCCTGCTAAAAACTATAAAAACTGCATCCCTTATTGACGTCACTGGAAATCTGTATCGGTGGTGATGAATGGGGTCAGAATACAGCATCTTTAAAGGGGTTGAACCGTTGTCATGTTGATATGACAATGAAATGTGATACAAGAGTCGATTTCTTTGACATAATAAGCCTCGCCAAGTGTGAATAATGCTTGGTGGGTTTTCTACACAAAGAGAACAAGGTTACTTGAAAATTGAGACCGCAATAGAAATAAACAATACAGGGGTCATTTTGTTAATTGGGTATTTTTGCAAAATATGACCATTTAAATCTACTTATCTATATACAAAAAATGCCTCCTATAAAAGATACAAGATGTTAAGTTTGAATTTTTGAAATTGTTTTTTCGCTATAATTTTTTCACATTTTCACGTATTACTTTGAAATTTTATATAGTCTTATTATTTACCAAATTCTTAAGGATATTATTGTAAATTACGCCTAAAAAACAAACGTAGAAACGAGGGAGAAGGAGATATTTTATCCCCCCACTTTTTTTATATCGTACGCCTATAGACAATTTTTTATAACGTCATAATGTAGAATTTTGTTTAGAATATTTTATTACTCTTGATAATTTTTCGCAAAATTCTTGATTTTTTTAGATAAATTCGATTTTTGAGCATGCAACATTAAAGATAGTCGCATTAAAATGAGTTGCATATATAACATTTTTAAATTTCAAATTACAAAGGAACAATTTGTAATGTTCTAACTTGTTCTGAAGTATTCTTTTATACAGTGTATGTGAATACAGAGCTAGTCAAATGTCATTTTTACACAAATAAATGTTTTTATCAATGTAATGTTTACTAAGAAAAACGGAGATTCAATAAACATATTAGTTATTAAACAGAAAATGTATACTAAAATTTTATTGAAAACTAATGTTAACACTTCTATTTACTAATTCAACATTTTCATTGTTCCACAATACATAATCGAGCAATAAAGAATATCTGATATTTTGAAAAATCTGTGATTATTGTCTAATTTTTTCAGCTGCATTTGTAATATGCTTTTTCAGTTGATCAATATTCTCAATTGATTCGGAATAAACGTCGTCCGTCATAAATATCCGAACACTGAAGTCCACTGGATTAAAATCGGGGGAGCGTGGTGGCCACTCAATAGTTGCGTCTCTTCCACTTCCAATCGATTTGAAAAAATTAAACTTAAATATTGTTTAACATTTATTCCAAGATGAGGCGGAGCACCATCAAGGTGCATCTACATATTTTAACAAACACTAAGTGGCAAATTCTCGAAAAATGTGAAAAAATAATTTTTGCAGATTTTTAGGAATGTTGCGTCATTTAAACTTGTTGTTAGTCTAAGGATATATAACTAACCTGTTTCTCAAATCTCTATTTTTTCCTTAATAAATGGATTTACATAAAACCTTATGCAGAAATTGTGGATTAATTTCTGTTGAATCTAAAACCCATCTACAAAAATTTGAACGTTTTTCAGCATCTCCTGGCAACAAACCTTGAACTGGTTGGAGATGGAAAGTCCTTCGATGATCTTGTTTGAGTGCTCTCAGTACTTTTGATTGAGATAAATGGAGTTGCCGAGCTGCTCGGCGTGTGCTTAAAGTTCTATCGACATCAAAAAGATTAAGAATTCGCTGATTATTTCTTGGCGGTACATTACGATTATGATCATTGTAGCGGCGCAAATCATATTCCGAAAATCGACGATGTACATCTACAAAAACTTGTGCATTTGGAATTCTTCTATTAGGGAAGCGTGTTCGGTACTCTCGAACTGACGCGTTGGAATTTCCGTCATAGAAACCATAAACATAATGTATATCGGCATATTCAGCATTTGTAAACGTTCTTGGCATTTTTTCTTAGCACTAAAAATGCTCTTTAAATAATACTTTTACAGTTTTACAGTTTACACAAATTACTGAGTTTTGTTTTCATGGGTTGCTGTAACGTTAAATGAAATTTACGCGGCTGGTGCGCTACACTGTCACTAATTTCTTTGAATATCTCAGAAACAAGACTAAACGTCGAAATAAAAAACAGGAGACGAAATAGTTTCGAAATTAATCAGGTCAAAGTGATGAAGTTTTGAAATAAAGTAAGAGGGGGGTAGCATACAAAATACACTTCTAAGAGAGGTAGGTAGTTCAAACTTAAGGAGCTTATGTAAGATCATAAGAAGTGTTTGTGTTCCGAATTTTACTTAAATCGGATAAGTGGTTTAAAACTTATGAGGGAAAAACGAGAAAAAAATTCCTACTTCAACGCCCTCTTTCTCGGAAACGATGCGTTTTAAGAAATAAGTTTATATTTCAAATGAACATTATTTTAACCTGTTCTATCGATTCCTGAAGTTATCAAGATTTTATCTGAATCACCCTGTATATCTTAAAAAATCTCGAGAAATAATGACTTTACTACTATGAAGGAATAGTAGGTTAAAATGCATAGAAAGTATTGAAGAATTGAAAAATTGTACCAAAATAAAAATTTCTGCCAGTAGCGTAGAAGTTAGGAATGATAAACTACCTCTCTACCTCTGTCATACACCTCTGGTAGTAGACATGAACGATTTTGAAGCATTTTTAATATATTATAAGGTATCTATACTTTATGCCAAGTATGATAGGGAAATATCATAGAGGGTTAAAATAATGAGTAAAAATCATTTAAAATTTTTAAAATTAAACACCCTGTAATTTCGTAGGACGGAAGAAGCTATATTTTATCTAAGCGTTATGTTATCTTCATACTTTCAGCCCAGGATTATCCAGTTAGCGTATGTACAATTATTAATGAATCACCCTGTATAATTTTGAAGCAGCGAAATATTAGTTTGAATATATGCAATACGTTATACTTTATGATGCACCTAGTACCTAGCATTTACTTTTGATGCCCCTTGTATACCTGTCTGTATTTTTCTACCGCATAACCTCATCATAAGCCATGAGACGAACTGGAACTGAAAAAAGTAATGAATTATTCAAACCGCTAGGCCTTGGAAGTATTTGTCGGCTAGAGTCCGGCCTTATTTGGCATTCTACGTTATGAAACGTTGAGAAACTCGCAGTAGCAATCCTGTAAGTTTTTAAGATAAGCATGTCGAATCAATTAACATCGACTCCCACGCCAAAAATTTCGGACTTGACATTGACAAATGTTCAAAACTCCTTAAATAGCTGTTCGTATAATAATTTTTTGTTCCAGCAACGCATTGTGCTCGGGGATAGATATTCTTTAGGTATATCAATTTATAGGAATAAGTAGCTGTTTCGACTTCTATATCTTAATTCGTAAATAAATGTAGACGTGCATGATAAGAAAATTAATGAGATTTCCGATAGACGTTGGCGCCACGCAGCAATAAATCAAACAAACACCAGTAGTGAAATCCCACAAAATGTTGAATTTTAATTTTAATCTCGTATTTTTAGATATTCATGGATTTCTTAATGGTGACCAGATTTTCAGTATTTGATTTATTAGTGATTTTAGAAATACGATCCCTAAAGTGTGCCAAAAATTATGAAAACAAATGTTTTTATCAATTTATTTAATAGTGTCTGAAAGTGTGTTATGGATCCGAAATTGTTAATATTTTTAAACTAAGATTAAATTACAGCATTAGAGGAAAACATTATTTTAAGTAACAGTACTTTATAAAAAAAACAGTTTCCACCCTATATGCTCAAACCTGTCAATTTTTTTTCAAAGTACTGGTACTATAAGTAAATGACGTGTTTTACTTTACCAATGGTGCGAAAATAAAAAACAATCAAGAAATTTTAATCAAATATTTATTTACTTGATTAAATGCACAGTTAGAAAAACTATAATTAAAATCGTTTTGCAAGTCGTTACAATAATTTTAGGAGGTGATAGAATACTTGATTTTGAGGCGATTGAAACAAATATACCTATATACAAAGTGTTACAATATTTGTGATAATAATTTTTTTAATATTTTTTAATTTAACCGTGCTTTTATAAATTATTGAAATATAGAAGAAAAACAAACCTTTTCAGTAAATGTCGCTACTACCCCTAAACCTATATAAACTACCCTTAAATAGCTTTAAATGGATAATCATTAATTATTGTTAAAAAATTCGTGTAAAATGAAAAAAATGCTTGAAAATGATTTGAACAGACAGTATGTCAATATAAAAAGTGATAAATGACTGTAAAAGTGCCCATTCAATGGCGAAATAGCGCCAATTGTTCTCACTTTGCGAGCGCGTACTGAAAAAATGGCAATTTATCCTTGCGCCCATTTTTCAGGTCGCAATAGTATAAATGAACCTTAAAAGTGATTTAAGCATTTTTTTTTCATTCTAAACGAATTTTACAACAATAAATAATGATTATCTATTTTAAGCTATTTAAAGGCAGTTTATATAGATAGGGGTGCAATTAATATTTCCCCACTTACTTAATGTACTCTAGTATCAGTTTTTGCATTTTTTGACAGTAATCTATAATTTTTTTCTAGCAATAGGCGTTCCCTTGAACATTTAAGCATTATCTATTTTTGATGTCGAAGTAAGCTCACCATTAGCTATTGAAAGTCGTTTTTTTAATTTTTAGGGGTGGAATGGACATGTTTACAGTTATTTATCACTTTTTATATTGATATACTGTCTGTTCAAATCATTGTCAAGCATATTTTTCATTTTACACGAATTTTATAACAATAATTAATGATTATCCATTTAAAGCTATTTAAGGGTAGTTTAGGGGTAGTAGCGACATTTCCCCCAGCTATCTGACGTATTTCTGGGCCATTTCTAATGTTAATTAACAATAATCAATTGATTTTTTTATGATTTATGCGTTCCCCCGGATAAGCCAAAAATCGGCTATTTTTAACATCTTTAAAACCTTGTTTTTGAAATGTTTAAGTTAGTGTATAATACATTTTTTTTTTATAAAATAAGTAAATAGAAAAGCAAATGGAAATTCGAATAAAGAAAAGCGTCTCTATGAAGATGGATTTTTCATAGCAAGAATTCACCATATTTACTTATTTTGTAAAAAAAAATGTAATAAAAACTAACTTAAACACTTAAAAACCAAGTCATTCGTTAAGCCTGACATGGAATTTATGACAAATTGACACATGTCACCTAGAATATTGTTTTTTAATTAGCAACCCAAAGTTGGTCTATTGTAATGATTAATAAATTAATTTTCGTGTCGTGTCATATTTATTCTTAATGTACATTATGAAAATTCTTGGATGATTAGTGTTCACTGGACGGAGGGTTATGTACATTTTATAATAGTTCAAATGTACCAGTATTAACAAAAGTTGGGTGCTTATTAATTTATGTATCTGGTACCTATATGCATAACTAGTGTTCCCATATCTTTGATAATATTGACTGTCAATTGCAAAATTCTTTGCGGCGACAGGTTTCAAATAGATACCTACACCGAAAATTACGACAACCTTCTGTATGAGATATGTTTCATCCTGCGCTTCTGTGAAAAATTTGTCGATTTGTTCCCTGGTCAACACTTTAGACTCTTTTGCTTGATATCCTCGGCCCTTTCACTTCAAAAATGTAACAATCTGTAACATTTGCTTGTCCTGATCATTGCCTTCAACATGGAGCAATTAGATCAAAGTGTTGACAATTTTCATATTTTGGACTCTGTTTTCAATGCATACCAAAAGTACTTTTTCACTGAACTTGCCACTAACATTTTTCAGATCACACCATCTAAAAAAACAATTGGACGAAAACTCGTACTGTTGCTTTGACTTACTACACAAAATGCATTTCCGTAGACTGCATAATTTTGCAATTATTATTATTTTTGTATTAGTTTTCGTAAAAAAGTATTTTTATGGACAATATCGAATAGAACACGCTATATAGAGAAGGACTTTATTTCGGTGTGCTTCTTGACTCCATCGATATCTAAAAAAAATAAAATGGAAACTTTTCATTGGCTCTCCCTGTAATTTATAAATCAACAGATTTGAATTCAGTTCCATTGCTTTTTTTTCTAAAGCTACTTGAATGAATTTAAAAAAAATGATACATTAGACAATTTTTGTTTCGCTCTTTCTTAAACTTTACTAAATCTCTGTCCAATAGAAGACAAGTATTTTTATGTACCTAAATAATAGGTACATATTAAAATAATTGTGTATAGATAGGTATGACACTTGAAATATAAATAAAAATAAATTCAGTAAGTGCTAATACAATCGGTAAAATGCAAATTATTTGTTTATAAATATTACATTCCACATTTTATGATTAAAAAATTGTGTTATCAAAATTACTGATTATAATGTAAACTGTGCTACTTTTAGGTTGATAAACTGGGTCTTGTTTTGTTAAAATGTGTTGCAATTTTTAACATAATAACGTGGTTACACATATACAAGTCGTTCTACTAAGTTTATAAAATTGTAAGGTACAGTCTATTGTAATAATAATGGCATTCTTTAAAACAAAATTGGCTGGCAGTATTGATAAAACAGATAAATCGTTATACAAGTCGGATGAATGAAATAAAACTTAAATATTTTTTAATAAAAAAACATCAGTACGCAAACTAAATTGTATTACAAAGGTACATTTAGGTGTATTTAATGAACCCTTAAACCAGGGGCGTAGCCATGGAGGCGCCAGGGGCTCAGCCCCCTCAAGTGGCAATGTGGGCCGCCCCTGGAAAAAAATGTGATATGTATTTAATGTAAATTGAGTGTAATTGAGTGTATATCTCTGTATATCTTTTTTGTCACTTTGCATTTGTTTTAGGGCTCCTCCAAGATTTGACTTAACCACCTCTGCCAAATCTAGCTGGTTACGGCCCTGCTTTAAACTAGATACAAAAGGACAGTAACAAAATAGATTTTTTATTTATATTATTGTATTTTTTAAATTTTATGGGCTATTTTTCAAATAAAATAATATTGTTACTAAGATAATAACGTGTTCGTAATTTTATTCTGCATCTATTACTGTCAAGATCCAATATGGCATCCCTAAAAAAAACAATTGATTGTTGCATAAGCTAAACGAGTGACAATCGATTTTCGTATATTCTTATCCCTCTGTAGCACAGCTCTTTCTGTTAAGGAATAATGACGCTAGATGGTATTTTTTAAAATCGCTATATACAGTTTTTTCACAATATTTTAGCAACGTCAGCAGATATCTTGGACCTGCTTGGTTATCTTAATATTTTACGGTTTACTGTAAATTTATTCTACTATATATTTATACTTTAAATTCAGAAGAAATTAAAGTGTATATTACTTCCCCAAAATTAATTTTATACTTGATTGTCTGGTTCTGGTACAGTGTGTCCCGTTTTCCAGATTAACAAAGGCAAATCAGTTTTTTACAATAAGACATTTTTTTATCAAAAAGATAATATTACCAGACTTTTCAGCACCTATCAAAATACCCATATATCAAATTTGATCGACAAATGTATACTGAGTGTTTTTAATGGAGTGCCAAACTTCGGAAAAATCAGACAACTAAAAATTATAATACCTAAGCGGGTCAATGATTGCCATGAAAGTGAAAACAAATATCAATCGAACAAATAAAAAACACATACACTACAAGTTTAACACTTTCAAATTGCGGCCACAACAAAAAGTATTAACGTATAAAAATGTAATAAATTATGCACATTAAATTGTTAACAAAATACAAAAATTTAATCTAAATTAAATTTTAGTTTTCTCCACCATACCTTTTTAGAGGTGAACACATTCCTTCGATCTTCTTAAATTTAAAATTGCCTTATATAGCTAATATTTAAATTTAAGAAAACGATTGGAAAAACATGTTCAATTGGGGAAGGAGATATAATAGAAGAAACTAAAATTTAATTTAGATTGACGTTTCGTATTTTTTTGTTTAAGAATTTAGTAGGTATTCATAATTCGTTACATTACTTTTATGACAATCTTTATTTATTATAATTTCTAGTTGACTGATTTTTCGAAATTTGGCACCCCATGAAAAACATACAAGATATTTTTCAATCAAATTTGGTACTTATATGGGTATTTTGATGGATGCCGAATAGTCTGGTCGGGAGTTCCGCAGGGTTCTGTCTTGGAACCAGTTCTATTTTTGGTATACACAGCCGACGTCTCGCTAAAGCTCAAGTCGAAGCATGCACTGTATGCCGATGATGCAAAGATATTTGGGAATGCACTACAAGACCAACAAACCCTACAATTTGATATTATTTCCATAGAGCACTGGTGCAACGATTGGCTCATCCCACTGAATTTCGTTAAGTGTACTGTTCTACATATCGGCAGAAATAATCCCACGTTTACATATACTTTCAATCAAGGTCAACCTTTAAAAACTGTTGTTAGCCAGAATGATTTGGGTGTACTAATTAATTCCAGTCTCACTTGGTCTGAACATATTTCCGCCATTGTGAAAAAAGCCAATTCTATATTTTATCTTTTAAATAAATGTTTCCAGAGCTCAAATGATCAAGTCCTTTTAAAATTATATAAATCATATATTCGCCCGCATCTGGAATACTGCGTAAACATATGGTCTCCTTACCTGTGAAAGATAAGAAACTGATAGAAGGAGTTCAGAGAAGTTTCACGAAATGGATCCCCAAATTCAGATCACTTCCATATCACCATCGTTTGGATAGTTTGAAAATTACCTGCTTGTACTAATATGAGACGTATGCGTGGAGATCTTATTCAAGTATACAAGATTCTAAAAAATCACTACAGTTTAACTTTTGTGGATTTATTTGGGTTAAATCTGGATGAACGTTTACGTGGTCATCAATTTAAATTGTGCAAAGAAAACTTTAAAACATCTTTACGTCAACACTTCTTTCCAAATAGAGTGTTCTATCACTGGAATAGCCTACCTTCATCTTTTGTTACTGCTCCATCGATAAACTCCTTCAAGAACAGATTGGATGCGTGGATGACATCGCAATTTGTGCAGTGAGTGCGCGTCTAGTGTATTTTTCGTTTGCGGTTTATGGCCTGTCACGCTAGTGAGCTATGATTTGTATTGTGATTTTAGTTTTTTTGTTGATGCATTTGTTCTTTTTATTCTCTTTGATAAAAAAAAGCCTAATATATTCGCGACAAGAATTCAGACGACTTACGTCATACGAACAAATGAATAATTCATTATATTTTCATCAAAATATTGAAGAAACTGCAACTGATAGTAATAAAACTATATACTACACTAAAAGTTTGCATTATATATTGCACTAAATTGGAAAAATGATTGTTTTTAACGCGACCAAATATCGAAAATTACGTTGACAATAAAAACAACTGTGTAACGTCAGCCGTGACGTAAGACGTCTGAATTGTTGACGCGAGTATACCACTTTCTGGAAAAACGACTCTTTTGAATCGTACTAGGACAGGCTATTGCCACAACAATAAAATGGTTAGTAGAATATAACCTCTCTTCAGGGTACGAATTGTAAAAAAAATTGCCTTACGGAAATTCCACTGCCTTCTCACATTTCTAGAGGTAGTAACCTGAAAACCGACATACACTGTAGACATATTTCATAGAGAATTTTGAAAGATTCTAGTCTCCCCGATCGAATATATTGAGACAGATAGAGCACTGCCAGTTTTTTTGTCGGATATTAGATATCGTAAGGAGACAGCAGAATTCTAAAACAACAGCCACAATCAACTTATCGCCGGCAATTAACAATCAGTACACAGCAATGAATGGGAGTATTGATAACTATTCTCTTGCAGCTGTTCGGTAGTCGTCGGGGTCAACCTAGGGGTCGAGATCGTCGAGCAGGTCTCCCTCTGGCTGATAGTCGTGGCGCCGATCCACAAACAGAGCGTGGACAATAACATGGATTACCCACAGACACATCCACAATCACCCAATTATCCTTTTTCATTAACACAAACAGCTGATTAGGGATACACATGTGTTGGTTATTTATTTAATTAGTTTAATTAAGGTCCAGGGCCGGTTGCGATACTTTTCATTGCGCGTCATAGCTATACAGAAAATAACGTTTCTTAAAAAATTATATTTTCCATGAGGTTTGAAAATGTTTTTCTGCTGCTAATGCAAGTCATAAGAGAGGATATAAGACTCCATATACCTTCTTATTTCATTTGGATAAGCTGATGATAATCATAGTATACATTTTTTTATTTTTATATAAAAGGATAGAATATCTCTATTTTTGAGAGCAATCGCAGCATTGTTTTGGACCGCCATCTGGTTTTTAACGATCAGGCTACTTGTTTATTACTACTTTATTAATTAATACTCCACTTTCAAAATCGTCTAGTACATTGAATGTGTTTTTCATTTAAAAATTTATTAGCGATATTACACGGTGGACTGTTGGCTATTTATTGCCTAGGCCAATAGTGTCAAATAACATACCAGAATGTAAAAATTACTACTTAGTAATATAATATGCACTTTTTCTTATAGTCGCGTCAAATTGGTATGAAAAAAGTGAAAATGGACAACTTTTTGCGGAGAAGTCCGATTGAAATGCGGTTTTCTGCAAAATGTTCAGGGAATTGTTTATAACAAAAGGTACATCTAACCTCTGTACACTCGCAAATTTTTAATTGTTTATTTAACAAATCACCCATTTTTGTTGAACATATGGCGAATTTCACACACGATTCAACGAAAATGTATGGAAAATGTTCTCTCGGGGGTTTTCGAGATCCCTCTTTATCACTTTGGTGTTAGCTTTATTATTTATTGCTAAATTGTTGTAACTGGGCTAATTAACAAATTAAAAACTCCACCCCCAAAATCACTAGAGAACCGGAATTTTTTCCAGGATTTCTGGCTTATTAAGGCAAACCATCGGCACAAGATTTTTGCAAATATAATTGTAAAATCGGATTTTTTTTTGCAATAATTCTGGAATCAATTGAACAATATACAATGATATTTGCAAAAATCTTGTGCCGAGGGTTCGCCTTAAAAAGGCAGAAATCCCGGAAAAAATTTTGGGTTTCTAGTGATTCCGGGAGTAGAGATATTAATTTGTTAATTAGCCAGGTTGCAAAAATAGAAAAATAAACAATTTCGTGCAACAACCTGGTGCCGATGGTTCTCCCCATGATCCCAGAATTATTGCAAAAAAAATCCGATTTTCTAACGATTCCGGGAGAAGAGTTATTAATTTGTTAATTAGTGAGGTTGCAACAATCAAACAATAAACAATTATATTTGCCGATGGTTTGCCTTAATAAGCCAGAAATCCTGGAAAAAATTCCGGTTCTCTAGTGATTTCGGGGGTGGAGTTTTTAATTTGTTAATTAGCCCATTACAACAATTTAGCAATAAATAATAAAGCTAACACCAAAGTTATAAAGAGGGACCTCGAAAACCCCCGAGAGAACATTTTCCAGACAACAACATTTTTGTTGAATCGTGTGTGACATTTGCCATATGTTCAACAAAAATGGGTCATTTGTTAAATAAACAAATAAAAATTTGCGAGCGTAAAGAGGTTAGATGTACCTTTTGTTATAAAAAATTCACTAAACATTTTGCAGAAAACCGCATCTCAATCGGACCTCTCTGCAAAAAGTTGCAAGTGAAATGCTAATTTGACGCGACTATTAGTAAAGCCGTGTTTTTGTACACATTAACTATAATTTTACAACTTTATTATGTATTTTCAGAAAAAATCATTTTACATGAACGATGTAAATGTAGGGTACCTATAGATTCTTGTAATACAGCACGGATTTGGTATTTTTTACATTAAAGTATAATTTGAACAATGTGTAAATTTACAATATTTTTTATCAGTGTACTTATATATTCGAAGAACAATACATAGAAAAATAGTTCAATAAAATATTATGCAGGGTGTTGCCTAACTGCGTGCAAAATATCCAGAGCTGTATTCTATGCTTAAAATTAAGGTAATTTTCTTAAATAAGCATATAGGGTCTCCAAAGTTGACGAAAAAGCAACTTCTAAACCCCTTGAGATACTGTTGGAAAATTTTTTAGTATGATGGCAGATATAGGTATCTAAAATATAACATTTGCAGCTTACGTAAAGTACCAGTAGCGGGGTTATGGATAATATCATGATATTTTTCATAAGTAAAAGTCTGTCATGCAAATAAAATTGGTTTTGCATTCTCATTATTTTTTCTCTCTGCAACGATACACCATTGGTACTTTACGTAAGCTACAAATTTTATATTTTATGCCAAAAATATCTGAAGAGGTGTAGAAGTTATGAATTTTATTTTTTTACGCACACAGTACAAAATACCAAAATTGTAACGATAACACGATTTGTTTATAACACCGAGATTGGCACTTTAAGGTTAACTAAAGGAAACGTAGCATTGAACAAAAATCGCGAGCATTTTATTACGACCCTTATCGATGACTCGCTGATGGCCAACAACTGCACATACTATTGCAACAATAATGACACTTAAAATTAATTTAGCGGATTTGGAACTGCAGGCGAATTAGCAATGAATTTTATTCTCAATTTTTAATATTAACGGTTCCACTCACTAAGAGATTTAATCACGAATACCTACGTCAGTAGCAAGTTGCTAAATTTATTTTATAGTGTCATTATTATTACAATATTATGATATAGTACGTTTGTTTGAACTATTAAGGTAAGTTAAGGTAAGTAAGATTTATTCAAAATTTGCAATAAGTTTAAATTAATGCATCTCCTGCTATAGTGTAAACTTAATAACACTTTCAACATCACCCTGTAAACAGTTGATAATCTTGGATAGTAGTAGTATCTTTATTTCACATTGCCACGTGTTTCTGAGTACACAATATATAAAAAATTCATATCAATAGTTTATTAAACATTATTCAGAATTACTTGCTACAGGTGCAAAGGTATTAAAAATTCCAGATTTAGCCTTAATAAACAAATATGTATATTACATCTACCTACACAATTACTAATGCTGTCATATTTATATTTAAAAAGAAAACAAATTATAGGTAACTGCAATAAACGGTTCATTTTATCGATAATAAAAAAGGGTACCTTTTTTAGTTTAAGGTTGAAGCTACTCAGATTTATTATTTTAAAGTCTTTATCACACAGGGTGTTAAAAATTTAGAAATTAAGTTGTAAAGCTTAGCCCACCCCTGGTAAACTCAAAAAGCTAAATATGTTTCAAGGACACTATTTTAAGAGATCCATCATATTAAAATTTTATTAAATTATATTGAGTACTTTAAAAGTAAAAAGAAAGACCGATTTACAGCGGCGTCCTTCAGGAACACATTTCTCCGTAGGGAGGGTCTGTAGGAAAATATTTTATAGGAACTTGTCATCTTATTTTTTCATGTTGTACTTGCACCCGAGAGATTTCCCACATTTTCCTGGACACCCTGTATATTACGCAAAATTATTTATAAAATAATATTAATTATACTTTTAGAACGTTTGGCGTTGTAAAGGTTGAACTTCGCCTTTTATTTTCAATTTTGTAATTATAAACTACATTTAATAATTATTTTATTCTATTTAAAAATAATAAAGACATTATTATTATTATTATACATATATTTTTGTGTATTATGTTATATTTTTGCAGTAAGAGCCAAACTTAAATTAAGGCGGCCGTATTCTTGAAATAGTGTTTTCTACAAATACGAATTATCCTAGATATTTAAGAACTGAATAATATAGAGCTTAACAAATAACACCAATGTTATCTCATGCCATCTGCGAATATTCAAAGGTACTGAAGAAAACGGATATATAACGATAGAAAATCGTCTAATCAACAAATTTTAGGTACTAGATGTAAATATTGTTATAACATAAATTGTATATAAGATTGTTCACTTTTGTATGTGAAAATATTGTTAAAATGTGAGGTTAGAATAGCAAAATAATGAGTTTTGCAAGCACTTTTTAAAAGTTATTATTTATTTGAGGAAAATTTAAATAGTAAAAGTGCTTTTTATCTACGTGTTTTATTTTTTGAGATTTCTGTCCCTAGAAAACACCACAACAACGGAAACCTTAATCTCTTTAAATTTCTCATGTAAGATATTCCTTGCATCCCCAATTTCAGTTGAATTAAATTTATTTTTGCATAGTTATTAAAGAAAAACGAAAAAATAGTTATTTAACTTAAACACCGTATATCCCGATTACTTTTAACTTTTGGAATATAACCCAATTACATTACATATATTTCTACGTCACTGCTCTGTATCCCATTACTCAAGGTTAACCCTGTATATGAATATTACTCTGTATAAAACGACTAAAAATTGTATATAAATTCAATACCGTGTCCAGACACTGTTTTGGGAGTTTTAAGGCGACATGATCGTCACCTTTTGCAATCATTTATGAGTTCTGAAGATATTATTCCCTATAATGACCGGATTTGAATTATCTCTCTCATGGTCACATCTGGATCTGACTAATATTCCTGGAAATGAACGGAAAGCACTGTGATTTAATTGCTTGGGCGTTGAATACAATACAGGCCTGTGATACTTGTGACAATTTATTATTAGTTCAGGTTAACAATGGGACAGTTAAGCTATCTTATTCATTAATCATAGTACGAAAATATGAGCTGAGATAGACAGTAATATCGCTCTTGGTACTTGCGGGGAGTGTCAGTACTACGCTTTATAAATTGATTAGCATTTTTAAGGGAAAATATCTCTTCCATCTTTTCTCAGAACAAATTGTTTTAGATTTCACTATTTATATTTTGCAACGAGCATGTTACATAGTCGAAATTAATTAAAAAATTAGTCGTTTTGCAAATAAATATATTGGTTTTTTTTTTAAATATAATTTAAAATACAATGTTTTAAGTCAAAATTTTAAAAAGTCCGTATTTGAATTTTCTAAAGGAACAAATGTCTAAAAAAAACAAAATTTCTACGTCAATAACTTTTTGTATTATTGACGCAATAAATAAATTACATTACAAAATGACTCACAGGAAAACAACTCTTTAAAACTCATTTATTTGGTGTATCCGTTTAAGAAGATATCTTCAAATATGTTTCAGAGAATGTGATATACAGGGTGATAAAACAGATAAAGATAAATGATTTGATAGACTCTGTATAGACTTTGTATAGACTCTAGAATAAATGGCTTTACTTGTGAGTACAAATCAATATTCTGCAAACCTGAAATTATGTTTTGTTGACAGCAGTTTTAAAAACTGATGTACATCAATGATCTCTAAATTATAAGGAGCTTTTGTGGTATAAACAGTTTTCAAAAAAGTAGTTTCCAATATACTTGAATTCGAGGTTTTTTTTTTCAGAAGGAAGATTTTTTAAGAGCAAGTTTTCAGGCATAGCTGCTGCTAATTTCCATCATATTAAATTGCGCGACAACGGTTCTTGGCTGTTCACACAGATACTGCAGGAGTAATTCAATGCCGATCGGGGCCTTAGTCCGCGGAGTAGTTGTTTCCTGCATTATCATTTGTAAATTTTGTTATAACATAAACTTATATGTATAGTTCTGCATATAAGATTGTTTACTTTTGTGTAAGTATGTGAAAATAATTGTTAAAATGTGGGGGAAAGCAAAATAATGTGTCTTACAAATGATTTTAAAAAGTTATTACTTAATTGTAGAGAATTTAAATAGTAAAAGTGGATGAAGCAAAACATCAAGAATTTAATTTTTGATATTACTTTTGTTCTACGTGTTTTATTTTTCGAGATTTCTGCGCCTAAAAACACCACAAATTTGATCATTCTACGGCGGAAATTACACCTACTCTGGAATAATGTGTTGTACCGCCTGATACATTTCCTGATTAAAACGTGAACCACCCTTTATAAATATATCTACATACCTTTTAAACTTATTCATAAAACAAAAAGTGCAACAAGGTGTTAAGTACCACACTCTCTTCTCCTTTATATCTAATGATGTGAAAATTTGTGAGTACAAGAAATTTAAATTAATGGTTTACCTTACCCTTTGAGCAAGCTACAATTTCAGGTAGAAGTGCTTAAGCCCAGGATAATAACAGTAATGCCCAATGTCCATTAGCATCAAATCTAGGCTTGTCTATCTCTCAAAGAATGTAGTCCAGTCCGCTAGGCTGACGTGCATATAATTTCAGCCATTTAAATGGCCATTATTAGATAATACCGACAGCAATAACAAATGACTAACGCTTAACTAAAATAAAAAATTTTATCTGCAGATGGAATGGCAATTTAGATGAGCTGAGTGCCCCTCGCAATAACTTTCTCCGAGCCAATACACATTTTACAGATAGAACACGTGGCTAATTGTTCCCAGAAATGATTTGAAGGCAAACAGAAATGGAAAAACATCAATTTGTTTCCAATTTACAAGACTATTAACGTTAAGCAACGTCTGTGTTTTACGATTTCCAGTCGATTTAATGGGATTGTGCATGTTTTCGTCTACTGCGGCACAGTGGCCGTATAGTTGCTGGTAACTGGTCGACCATCAACAAGTGGTATTGTACAGCGTGCACCCAAGTTGGGTATCCCAATGGGCCATATCGATTGATGTAGCAGCTGAAAAAAAAACCAACAGTATGTCGTTACATAAAATCTAGTGCGTATGTATGCTGCTTGTTCAAATGTTTTTATGCAGCGCGTTTGTGTAATAAATACATTCCTTCAAAAGAGCAAGGAAAGATAAAAATGAAAAATGTTTAAGTGTCAGATTTTCAAAATTAAATAAATTTGAAACCGGCCATGTTTATTAATTAATTAATTTATTTATTTATATAAAATACAACATCCCATGGGACTAACCTGGTGATGAGGTCACATAATAAATAATAATAATAACAATGTTTATTTACCATAGTAAAATAAGTACAACAAAAGTAATAGTGTAGGTAAATCAACACAAAAGAGACCTACAAAGGAAAACCTGCACGTAGGCTTTCCTGTCAGTTTAATAACACTAAAATACTTACATAATTAACACATTTCATTATACATGATATACAATTATAAACATAAATTGTCTATAAACATACACATATAAATATAAATATAAATAAGTAAATTTGTATACATTAAAATTTACATATCTAAAATAAAAAATATTAAAAATAAAAACAAAATAGCAATAAAAAAAAAAACACATTTAATACGACTGCAGTTGCTAATATTGCTCTATTAATGCATGAAAGATTTCCCGGGGCATTTCAAATATCCATTTCGTAATCCTGAATTTAAAGAGGCGTAGTGAATTAATAATCTTCCAGTGATTTGGTACAATATTATATATTCTGGGTGCTAAATATATAAAACTTTTCTGGCCAATTGTTTTATTCATTTTAGGTGTTCTCAAATCATTCTTAAACCTAGTTTCATGTCCAGTCTCTACTGCAAGTAAATTGAAAAAAATTTTCTTTTGATACATAATAACAACCAACGCATAAATCTGTCTCCCATCCATCAGCCCAGACTCCACAAAAAGATCATTGCTTGGATACATCCATACAGTAGGTATAGATAAGAAAATTATAGTAAAATTCCAATTTAAAACAAAACTTTGTTAAAATTATAAAAGTAGAAAAAAACATTAAAAGCAAATTATCTACATATATACAAACATAACTATAATAGGAAAAAGCCAAAATCACAAACATATCAGTAAAATAATTATGCAATAAAAGAGACAATTGTAAAACAAACATTTCTATAAAAGTATATTAAAAATGGATCCAAGAATAAATGCTTCTGATTTGTTGAATAAAACAAACAAATACATCAAGCGAATCTTCGACATCATGGTAATGTTTAATCACTTAGTATAATGGTGACAACAGATAGTTTAAAACCATGATTGTTTCTTCATTTAAATCTAAGTACTCTAAGAAAGACTTGTAAAAGAACCCTCTCAGATTTAATGTAATTATGTATGACCTTGAATAGGAAGAGTATTGAGTAAACTGCTCTACGCGATGAAAACTGCACGAATTAGTACGCTGCAACAAATTTTCATTAGCTGTTCCTCTAGGGGCATATTCTCCATCAATCACCAAATATTGAAATCCGTTTTTTATGTATTAAAGTTTTTGTGATGCCAATCTTTATATGTGTCAAATGCAGCTACTTTTACCGCGGTATGCAGTGGATGCAAGTGGAGTTCAACGTGAAATTTGAAACTGAATCGTGGAAGAGATAAAGAACCAGGGCGTCCACGGCGTATTGCAGCAGTGTATCGAATCATGCACGAGGCTCAATTATATCCGTACCAATTACAACGTGTCCAAGCATTAATATCAAGGGATTGGACGAGGAGGACTAGTACCATGGACGCCACGATCTCCTGACCTTAAGTCATTTGGACTTCTTTTTGTGGATATTTAGAAAATGAAGTGTATCGCACCGAAGTGGATACCTACTATAAATGATTTACCCAAACGTATCATAGTTGCTGCCAATAAATTACGAGTTCAAAACGGACAATTGTCCAGGGAAGTTAGGAAAAATAGCGGAAATTTTTAGGCACAGCAGATATCGAGATTCGGTTTTCTGCATTGTGTTCAGGAAGGTAACAGGAAAAAAGTCTATATCGTCTAGTTTAGCCATTTTTTGAAAAATGTCTTTTGGGCCGGAAAATGCATTTTCCAATTGCATCATTACTTGCTCCATTATAGGAACGACTGGAAACCCGGAAAAAGTCGCTCGGAAATCGTTACTCGGGAGTTTTCGGGGCTGCTGAACTTGATTTTGGCATTAGAATTACCCGAGGATGCACGGGGGTGGCTCTGTGGGGTTGTCTGGGGGTGAATTGGGGGAGAAATGGCAGCGTGCATGGAAATCGCTCCAAACTCGTTACTCGGGGGTTTTCGGGGATGCCAAATTCAATTCTGGCATTGGAATTACCCGGAGGTGCTGGGGGATGGCTCTGTGGGGGTTTCCGGGGGGTCATTCTGGAGTAGCGCTCCAAACTCGTTACTCGAGAAACATTTGTGTTAGTTTGTAGAAACTGGGTAAGACGGGTTTAAAATTTTGTTGTAACATCAGATATGTCAAACTATTTTATTAATTAAAACCACTAATTAATTCTATTAATAATTAATAATAATAGCGGAAAAAGAAGTTGAATTTACTGTATTTTTTTGTCCGATTGTGTGCTTTGCCGCCTTATCAGGTTTTACAGTGGGCCAGTTTCCAGTGCCGTGCAGAAGTGTATTTTTAAATGAATTTCGAACTGTTCTTTGTTATTTTTTTACAAATTTGTATTTGTAAGAGTCCCATGTACATTTAAATATTTTTAGGTAAGTTCTGAATCACTCTGTATGTAGAAGACCAAACGACTGAAGCGTATTCAAGTTCGGGCGCACGAATGTTTTATATAATAATTTTAGCGTATCTATATTTGCAAAATTTTTAGAATTTTGTAAAGCAATATTGTCTTCAGAACCTACTCTTGCTGTGTGTTCCATTAATTTCAGGACACCCCGTATTACGAAAATGCACTGTATGTTCAAAAATGCTTCCTTCATGCAGGCAGCAACGTCAGTTTTGGGTGAAAAATGGAATGGATTACTTGTTTACAAGCAAGCAAGATTCATTTCTCTTATGGTCTGTTTAGAAATTAAAGAGAGTAATAAAAGCTTATTATGTATGCAAATCGTATATAAATGTAGTACTGGTGCTTATATTCAATATTTTTATATTATGTATTATCGGTATAGATGAAATGTACTTTTGAAAAAACTTTGTGTGACCGGGTTGTACTAAATTGTATCAGGTAATCATCTATAACGACTTTTGACCTCCCTGTAGATGATTTTGGAGGATTTACAGTATCTTGTTCATTTTTTGTTTCCTTTAAAAGTCTGTAGATAGTCGATTTTCCAATCCCTGTCATTTTGGAACACTTTTCCACGATGTCGTCAACACTGTTGGTAGAATTTTGGTGTTTCAATGCATTAAATACGTTTAATATAATAATCTTTTCATTCTGAGACAGCGCACATCTTTTCACGCGTTTAGCAGGTACGTAATCTGATAAGCTCGACATTTTACCCAAACAATATTATATCCACTGGCACAATAGTCACTAAACACAAGTCGACTTTTACTCTACTGCACTAGCGCGTCTTCGTATATTCGTATATAGCTTTAAGACTGGATTGATCTGTCACAATACACTGGCTCCTGTCCTATGATGTGTCCAGTAAAATATACTAATGTACACCCATTACCTGTTAGCATTAGTGTTACCCTATAATTACCTGAAACAAAATATTACCACGCCCATGGCCGGTTCTTATCTCGGGGTTGTATTACTCTCTTTCATTTCCAAACAGACTATAACTCAGTCAACGACGACGTTTCAAACTGAAAATTTGAACAGTTAACGTTTTTTCGTACTTATGCTCTATTCCATTCGTTTTTTTTTAAAATTTAGCGTAATAGCCTATTGTTTTGATAGACCCAAAGGGATTGGATTCTTCCTAAATCTATGACTAGACCCAAGTCATAAGTGGCCATACTGACTGCATACCCATCAGATAATACCTCTTTGTGAGGTTGAGACCATTCCAGATACTTTATCGGCTTATGATTTACTGCACTTATCTTTCAGTTATCTATTTAGTCAAATATCTTTATTTGGAATTTGATTTGGCTTACGGCCCGATTTACAACGGGCATAATTCAACATTTATCTGCACTATTTGAATGTTTGGACGTGAAACTGATAACGCTCCGCATTAATTCATAACGCACGTCTATTTACGACCGGCTGGCCGATATAAGGAGCGATAATAAAACGGATCCGATATCCTGTGAGGTCCTAAGCACACATATATCATATCAGGAGCAGCCCAGGGCCAGTAAATCAAGATAACTGCGAATCGGCCAGATATGCAGCCGAGGATGCAGCTTTTATGCGTTATAAATCGTTTCTGCTTAAACGTAACCTCCTTTTTACCTACAGAGGAGACACGTCTTGGCTTGTTCCAGTTTTGTCTGAAGCTTTTTCATTTGGCACAGACAATGTGAGGAATCTTTTTCTCTGTTACTATTTATTTGATATACAGGGTGTTCCGCATAAGAACCGACACAGAACAGGTGCATGTAGGAGGTACCAAACTTTTTTCCATTGATCGGATTTAAAAAAAATGATAATATCCAGCGCTGAATTGAATTTAAAACACTTTTTTAGTTAGCAATAGAATTATTTTATTTCTGCTACTGTTTGTTGTTGAAAATGGCTATTCAGTGAACAAGTTGACATGTTACTTGTGTTAGGTTTCTGTGAAAGGAACTGTAGACGAAGTGTAGAATAATATTGTAGGAGATTTCCAAATCGAGTAATTCCCCATAGAGAAACATTTTCTAATGTTGAAAGATGGGCTAGAGAGGAAAGTTTTCAGTAATATCCGAGAACGTCTTAATGTAATAGGTACAAGATGAACAAAATATCTTGCAAACAGTTGAAGACGAACTGCAAATAAGTACTAACTACTGTACACCGAATTCTTTAACGTAATCTACTACATCCATATCACATTTAAAAAGTGCTATTGCCTCGAGATTTGCATCGACTAGTGATCTTTTGTGAGTGCATCACTATATTAATATTCACAAGAAAATTCTTCTCACTGATGATGAGACTTGATCACTCGTAGAGGAATTGCAAATGTTCACAACTTTTATGACTATTCCGATGTAAGCTCCTATGTAATAAGTCCTAGACATTTGCAACGCAAATTTAAAATAAATGTTTGGAATCGAAATAATTGATCGTTATTTGATTAGAAAAGTTATTTGGAATTTCTGCAAAATACTCTTCCAGATTTGGTTTATGCATGATGGATACTTTTTAATTTTAAGTTCCCAAATAAATGGTTAGGACGAAGAAATAATTGTCCTATAAAATTGGTCACCACGATAGCCAGATCTCAACAAATGTGATTTTCCGTGGGGAATATTGAGGGATTTTGTTTATCTCTCGCCAATTGAATCTCCAAAAGATTTCTGGAATCGTGTTATGAATAAATAACTTTTTATATATTTTTAGGTATTAATAATACTGTGTGAAACTAACTACTGTGTGGACAAAAGTCCCAACCAGCGTTCGTAATTTATATTAGCTTAAAGTACCTTTCTAATACAGTAAAAAATGTTATAAAAGCTAATAATAAGGAATATATGGGTAGATATTGTGTGTGTAATTCAACGCTGGTTGGGGCTTTTGTCCACAGAGTAGTTAGTTTCACACAATATTATTAATACCTAAAAATATATAAAAACTTTTACATAAAGGGTAAACATTATTCAAGTAGGTATTGTCATATTTAATTCATTGACAGACTGTCACTTTTGTCATTGTCGATATTTAATTTCAAATAATTTTAATTTATATAATAATTTTTATAATTAGATATTTGACTCAATTTAAAGGAGAGCACCTGAAGAAGCAATCCTAAGAAATGCAGAAATAGGTCAGATCTCATCTATTGTGGTTGAATTGTCGTGTTCCAAGTGCCAAAAGTGAAGTTAGATATTTATAGAGTGTTTTCATTAAAGCAAGGTTAGTAAATTTAGATAGATTAATTTCTTTAGATAATTATTGAATAGAGCTTTGTCTGTGGAATTGTTCATTAGCATACCTAGATGTTTGGTATCAGAGAACATACATATAGCTTCATTGATAGGAATTATAGGAGATTTGATTTATATTAGCTTAAAATACCTTTCTAATACAGTAAAAAATTCATAAATAACGTTATAAGAAACTATGATAAGTTATTGGACAAAGCAAATTTGAATTTTCGACAAAGAGTAAATTTATGATTCAGATAAAATGGTACCCATTTTGATCAACTTCTTTAGTTTTAATTTTATATTTTTACTTTTATTACTAACTATTAATTAAATTTTAAAATCAAAGCCTACTACTGACTTTTTGATTTATTTTAATAAACACTATTAAATCTTCTTTAATTAATGCATTTATTCCTGAAAACCTTAAAATTTTTTAAAATTTAACAAGAGTAAAAAAGTGTTTTATATTAAATTTTGCGCGGGATATTATTCCTTTTAAATTCGATCAATGGAAAATAAAAGTTTAGTATAATTTTTGGGGTGACTCACACTCAATGAACACCTTGTAGTGTTTCTATTTACTTGAACTCATAGTCAAAGAAGACCAATAATAAACCTAAATATGTAACAAATTTGGTTATTCCAAGTTAAAGTAATTGATAGATATTAATTTTTTTTCGAAATATTTGTCCTCACTTTGAAAGACTGTAACTCCGTCAATGTACAACTTCGTCTATAGGTATGTTTGGTTAAATAGAAATATTTTGGAACCTCCTACATGCATCTGCAGGTTGCTAGCACTTCTACAAGAGAATATATTTCACTTTTTTTCGAATGTATTAATATCGCAGTAGGTAAAAATTCAAAAAATGAAAAAATTCTAACGAATTCCATATTTTAAGTATTTCTCAGTCTGTTAACAATAACCATGATACTGACATTGAGGTGTATTGAATTTGGAAAGGACTACAACACACTAGTTGACATTTTATATTACCATTTGTTGCATACAAACATTTTCATACTTATGGAATGCAGTTTAGATTATTATTACACTGTCTATTTTACATGTAGGTGGAGTAGGTGAATTGTATAAGGGTCTTACGGCTTTTAATTTACATATTATGTAAATTTTCCACCAATACAGTGCGAAAAAGGTTTCACTCATGTTGTTGAATCAAAAAACACATGTTACCAAGGCTGTCAGTCATAAAATGCTTATCCTGCCCAAATTTAAAAAAGAGAAATTGAGCTTGGCGAAATAAAACCGTTAAATCCACCACGCAAGAAACGAATACGGTCAATGGGACCGAAATGCATGTTTAGTGAAAAAACCCACAGACAGAGGTAGGTAGAATTGGACCACACGTGTGCCAATATCTTGAAATTAGAATATTGATAATTCATCTTTAACTTGGGAAACCCTAATATAAAAGTAAATAGTTTATTTTAGGAAATTCCAGACATTTGAAACAAGTCTAGATCAGTTTCCAAGGGATTGAATTAAAAGTTGTCAGGTATCGGAACTGAAATGTCTTGTTTATACGATACTGTAACTACAGGGTGTAATTAGGACAACGATCTGCCAAATTGTACAACAATGTGACACTTTTGGGGTTTTCAGTCGATTTTTTGTAAAATTTATTTCGTAGAACTTTGTTTTACATTTTTCTGATAGTATTATCAGTTGATTACTAGTTACAATTTATAATTATATCCACTGTTCTAATTAGTTTACATTTTCGCAAATTGCATTATGTGTAGTTTTATGAGATTCGTCGCAAAGCCAAGCTGTACTGGAAGTTTATGATAGACCAACAAATTTAAATTGAAACTATTCCACATTACTATAATAAAGTCTCGTACCTTATCATTGATGTTTTGTACAATCATCAACTACTTTATACAGAGTGATTCTTAATATATACGCATAAATTTAATTGCGTTTTTTAGGCTTCAAAATGAAACAAAAAGTCTATAGTCGTGGTAAGAATTTAAACAAATTACGTCACGGTTGTGACAGTTATGTGACAATTGTTTTTATTGGCAACATAATTCTTGAATGTACAGGTGCACAGGAGGTGGACTCTTAGAAATACAATTTTGTAAAAAAAACGAAAAAGGGCAGTTTGAAAATGATCTCCCACTTTTACCCAGTTTCTACAAATTAACACAAACGTTTCTGTTTCTTGTCCATTTTGAACTCGTAATTTATTGGCAGCAACTACAATACGTTTGTGTAAATAATTTATAGTTCACTTTGGTGCAATATATTTTAGTTTTTAAATATCCCCATAAAAATAAGGCCAAATGATTTAAAGTCAGGAGATCGTGGCGGCCATGGTATCGGTCCTCCTCGTCCAAATCCTTGGTATTAATGCTTGGACACATTGTACATGGTACGGGTATAATTGAGCCTCGTGTGTGACACGCCACACTGCTGCAATACGTCGTGGACGCCCTGGACGATTTCCCTCAACTGCGACTTACTATACACGCAAGCCATTTTTGATATTTGAAAAGCTAATATAAATACTTGCATCACAAAAAAGTTACTTAGAATACTATAAGCAATCGGATACTTGAAATCACCTGGCTAGAACAAAATTTTTTTTCTCGGAAACTATAAGAATTTTGAAAAAAAAATTGTTACGATATTGACTGAGTCTTTAAATAAACATTTTATTTTAATCTTTTACGATTTTAAATCTACATTTCTCAACATCTAGGTTCTCCAGCAAAAGCTTCTTCTTGCAATAGTCATTCTGCATTATAAAACTTTATTATTCGTCAAATAAATACACAATAATCTTCGAATTATTCTACACAGTGTAAATAAATTGAAGAATCGTAGCAAATCCAATAATCAAAAAAATTAAAAATGGTGTCATTATTATTAACTGTCAAACTAACTGTTTGCTATTAACGCCATATTCAATGGTCACGTGGTTTGAATTGCTTAATTCCTTGCGATATTTTAAGAAAAAATGTTTATGCAAACATGTATCCGGGATACAGTGTGCTGAAAATGTAAAAGAAATCAATAGTAGTGCAAATAAATCTTGAATGGTTAGTACGTTTGAATTTGTTTAAGTGGGAACACCAGTCAAAAAGCAAAAATTTAAATAAAAATTACATTTTTATCACATTATGATTACGTTTCGTTTTTTTAAATTTATTTAAAACCATCTTCAAATCAAAAAATGTTTGCAACGCAATAAATCTGCGATAAAGCATAATGAAGTTAAATATTTATTTTTACGTTTACCATTTGTATGGTTTATTGTTGAGAAAAGTTACATATTTATTTTTGATAGAATTTGTATTTTTTTCTAACAATAAAGTACACAAATGGTAAATGTAAAAGTCAATATTAAGAGGATTTTTTTGGACCTGCATGTTCAATCCAGCTATTAGAACAGGTGTTGTCTAGAGACTGGCACTCGTCAATACCTCAAAACAAAACTAAAATTAATTGGAGCACCGTTATTTATGATTAAACCACATACATAAGATGGAAGTTTCGGTTTTTTAATTCTTTCCATCCATGATAAAAAACAAGTAAATATAGAAACAAATTATTGCTCGTATATTAGTGCAGAATTTCAATATTTGTATGATTATTGTTTTTAATATCCGACCACTTTTCTAATAAATGGATAATATTAGGTAAAAATTAACGGTTTTCGATGTGCATTCTTAGGAGCATTTGGAAATAATACAGGGTGTTTTTCAATTGCGTGCACAATATTTTAGTATGTCGGTAGGTATAAAATATAAAATTTGCAGCTTATGTTTTCTTTAAATATCGTATAGTTAGGAATCGTACTTACAAAACATTCTATATTTACTTGGCAGTTTGCTTAATCATTTTATGAAATAAGTCAAATAAAATGAGTAAACCAATACAACAAAGGAAAATATTTTAAAAATATTGTTTTGTGATGAAAAGATTTCTTTGTCTAAATCTTATATAGTTACGTTTGAACAGTTAAAAAGTGTTCCGCAAAGTTTTCAATACTTAACTAGCTTAGCTGTTGCCAAACACTTTCTTTTTGAGAAACACACCAGTATCAATGGAACAATCCTATTTTAAGTCAGCCAGCATTTGAATGAGGCTGCGCACCGACTCAATTAGTGGCTTGTCGCTAAGTATTTGTATTATCTCCAGGTACTAAAAAGAAACCATTGGAACTAAATTAAATGTATTTTCAGTTCCCAACGCAGGTGTGTAAACACTGGTTGTTACGTTTTGCCCGTATATGACAACGGCGCACTGTTTTAAACTAATTAGAAACGTAGAATTACGAGGGAGATTCGTATTTAAAATAAAACAGTGGCATCCACAGTCTCTCTCCTGTCGCCCGAGAACGGTCTCCTTTTATAATGAAATTCACATAATTCTATGTAAATTTCACCCTTGCCATGAATACCACCCTTGTTTATATATGATATGGTTAGTTAACTATTCAATCTTAGGAGTAAAAACAATAGATGGCGATACTTACTAATTACTTACTAATTTTGAAACGGCACTGTTAGATGACTAAATGGAAAGTTACGGCCTTTGCCAGTTTTTTGTTTATAAAATACGCCAGATTGTTTTGAATTAGCCGATTTAATGTTCACTGAGACAAGAAATCTTGCAAAACTTTAAAGTATTGCCTTGCAATACAGGGTGTTTCTTAAGTAGACGTCGTATTCTGTGGTAAAAAATAATAATTCTTTGTTATATAAATGTGGAGAGAAATTAGAACAGCCATTGTTTGGCTACAGCGTTTCAAAAATTAAAAAAAAAAACAGTTTTCAAATTCTAAACAGCTTGAGATAATTTAACGAAATTCGGTGTGCATTTTTAGTATGTCAATAAGTATGAAACAAAAAATTAACAGCTTCAGAAACTTACCAGTGGTGGAGGTGTGGGTATTATCGATCACTATTTGCCAAAAGGTATATATATATATCATCCAGCCCCGGATCTACGATTTTTTCGAACCGGAGCAAAACCTTAATGGTGGCGCCCCCTCCCTTCAGTGTTTGAGATAAACTGTTAAAACTGCCAATGAGTAGCATTTTTTGTGTTCATTTGTGAAAATAATAATCCTTTAATAAATTTAAACTTTTTATTATCTAATAACTAATAACTTTCGTGACGTAAAACAGAAACACAGAAAAAATATATAACCAGGAAAGACTACAACTTTACACGGCGTGCTTTCTTTTCTGCGAAAGAATCTATTAGCTCCTCAAAGTCCGTCGCATAGGCAGTTTTGTTTTCAATGGCTAGGATCGCGAGGCCAGATAGACGCTCCTGACTCATTGTTGAACGTAGATAAGTTTTAATTATTTTCAGTTTGCTGAAGCTTCGCTCACAACTTGCTGATGTTGTTGGTAATGTGCAATAAATTCTTAAGGCTATACTAACATTGGGAAATGCTTCTTGCAAGTCTTGCTTGTACAGATGTTGTAACAGGTCGAAGGCACTTGATTCATTAATATCATGTACTAGTTCTTTAAATGCGGCAAGTTCCTGGCAAAAACCAGCGTTCAAGCCTTTTGAATATTTTAAAGCTAGATCGGCTCCATTTTTTTGTAGATCTTCTGTCGACATATTTAAAAAGGCTTGGCTTCAATAACTAACTGGGCGTGTGGAAATAGAAAAGTTTGTTTTTGAAACATATTTAAGATTCGATTATTTTTTTATAATATAAAAACCTATGAGATTGTAGGAAAAGAGGCTTCATTTGTTCGATATTTCGAATTCTTGTCTCAAGGATTTGGCGCCCCCATGAAACTGCCGCCCGGGGCAAGTGCCCCGGTTTGCCCCCCCTTAGATCCGAGGCTGATATCATCCTATATAATATTACAAATAAAATAGGTTATGATATGCGCCATTGTATTATCTTCAGTTTTTTTTGTCTTTTCACTTTTTTGTGTTCCAAACCGATTAACAACAAAAAACTGATTTATTTGGTCAAGTGCGTTTTTATATAGTTACTTACTTAAATTACTAAACATATCTTAGGAAGAATATGCAGAACAAAAATGATAAGAAGCCGTCATCTTATTTAATATTATGTGAATTGTCAAATTAAGCAAATGCTGAAATGTCCAATACGGTTTACATTTATGGCTGTGTAGCTTCAAGTAGCTCTGACAGTTGCTGCGACCTTCGGGGAACCTTTATTGTTTGTTTAAAGTCGTGCAACTTGTAAGTAATATTTATTAGTCCGAATAACGTTATCACCACTTTTAGAACTACTAAGCATCACCACGCGCAGCAACGTAAACAAAGTGCGTAACATCTCTTAAATTCACCATGAAGTAAATTTTCCCCAAAATTGAAAACATTGCGTAACATCTGTACTTATTGTATCATGATACATGTGTGGTGTACTTTTGGTCCTTGAGAATATACATATATCATATTTTTTACAACTATTAACTTAGTGCTAAGTATGGCATCAAAACGCCATAAAAAACTATAGTATAAACTTTGACTTGCAATAAATATCTGCGTCAAAACACCACAAAAAATCCAAAGGACAAAACATGTAACAGTACAAGAAAAGTCACAAAGAAATGTGAAAAAATAATAATGCTGGGATAAGTATTCAACTAAAATTCAAAAAGTGTGTTCAATGCAAAACGTCGACGTTCAGAATAAAAAAAACAAAAAAAATGTTACGAAGAAGTAGCGTTGGGAACTTAGAACAGACATTGTGTAGTAGTCACAATTTTATTACTACTTTAAAATAATGCTATAGCTTCGTTCAATACTTTGTAGTAAATATTACTTGAATGATATACAGGGTGTTCCTAAATAAATGTCGCGGAAATCTGTAAATTCCTCTTGAAAAATGAAACATATTTTTCCTCTTCCATTTTTCTCTCCGGGCTCTCGTTTTCGAGATACACGGTGTCAAAACTTTATTATTTTTTTTTAATTTTTTTTTCCAATATCTTAGGAACCGTTTGAACTACAGGACTGAGCTTTTGTAAACACATTACCACTATTAATAGCTACTTTTTCGCACCCTTCTCGAATTCATTGGACGTGCCAGTGGTGGAAATTTTAAAGTATCGGAAGAGTTTTTTCCCCATAACTTTAACGCAACTGGAAAAATCGACATTTGACAGCAAATTCTGAAGCGTCAATGAATTTTGCAAAAAAATAGTTCTCTTGGTTCATTGCTCTAAAGTCAACCGTTTTCAATAAAAATGACTTTCTATGAACAAAAACAAACATTTTGCTAACGTTTCGAAAATCTTTTGTAATTCAAAAAATAGGTAGTAATAATTAATAATATGGTGAGACACCCTCACATTTTGCAAGTGCAAGACCTCAAGAAAACATCCGGAGAACGATGAATCGAACCGCCGGATGGTGATATCTAAAATGCATCGTTTATGAAATTCATGTCAATAATATCACCGATAGGGCAGAAAGAAACATGATTCGAAGATGTAATGCGTGCTTTGAAGTCCGTGAACGTAATTTTGAACAGTTTTTGTAATTTTAATCGCCAAATTGATAAAAAAAGTTAAAATCCTATCAGTTGTTAAATCTCATTAAAATTGTTAATTATACTACCTATTTTTTGAATTACAAAGATTTTCGAAACGTTAGCAAAATGTTTGTTTTTGTTCATAGAAAGTCATTTTTATTGAAAACGGTTGACTTTAGAGCAAAGAACCAAAAGAACTATTTTGATTTTGCGATTTTGAAGTTCATCTAAATTACGTGGTCTATTAATGTACACTTTTGACTTCAAGTACCCCATAAAAAATAATCAAGAGGTGTAAGATCTGGCGATCTTGCAGGCCATTCTATCGGTCCGCGTCTGCCGATCCACCTCCCAGGAAAACAGTTGTCCAAAAAATCTCGTACAGGGCGCGCATAGTGCGGAGGTGCACCGTCTTGTTGAAACCATATGGTATCGTCAGAAATGTGAGGGTCATTATCGTTAGGAAAAATTACTGCAAGGGCTGGAACAAGGTCATTTTCTAGAAACTCTAAATATCTTTGTCCTGTAAGGGTTCCTTCAAAGAAGAAAGGCCCTGCTATTCTGTCGTCAACTATTCCAGCCCACACATTTAATTTCTGAGTGTGTTGGGTATGTGCCTCTGCCATCCAATGAGGATTTTCCCGACTCCAATATCTGCAAGTTTGACGGTTTACTGTATCATTCAGACAAAATGTGGCCTCATCTGAAAAAAGTATTTGCTGGTGTAAATTTCTATTTCCTTGACATAAATCCATTAGAATTTCGCAAAAGTGTAAGCGGCGATCGGGATCATCTTCATTGAGTTCCTGCACAAGTTGAATTTTGTAGGGATGATATTTTTCCTTCCTCAAGATACGTAGCACTGTGCTCTGACTAGTGTCATTGTTTAATGCAACCAATCGTGAAGAATTATGAGGATTATCCACCATACTTATCAAAATGTTCTGTTTCTGATTTTCATTAATGCTTGGACGTCCTGGTTTTGGAATATTTACAACATTGCCAGTTTCTCTAAATTTAGACTCTACCTTACTGACTGTTGATTGGCTGATAGGGCGATCTGGATATTTTTCATTAAATAAATCGCAAACTTTCTGCTGAGTTCTAGTCATATTCCCGCATCCGATAAGAATTAAAATTTCAATTCTTTGAGTAACAGTTAAATGTGCCATAATACTTTAAATTGAATAATAATTTCTATGTCGCTTACAATACTTATTAGAAAGTCGGTGTGACAATGACACTTTGCAAAGATTTTCACCTACGTGATCCATAAAAGAACTATGGAATTCGAAAAACTAAACTTGATAACGTTTTTGCTTTATTTTAATTGATTTACGCTTTCTAACATTCAATCGTCATTTACTCGAAAACTTTCCTATGTAAGAGGGTAAAATTTTAGTACTGTCTGATAGAGAATTAAACAATCTTTCAGAATCAAGGAAAAAAATATGGTATTGCCATTTAAAAAAAATCGATGACGTCATTACTCGAAAACAAATGACATTTGAAAATAGCATTTTACGCTAAAATATGTATTTTTTAAATTAAAAATCGACCTGTTCGAGGATATTTCCCAAAAAATAATTGTTTCGTTTTTATTGAATTTATTCCATACTTTTGGCGCATACTGTATTCAAAGAAATGAAATGTAACGTGATAACAATATTAGCTGCCACACAAAGCAAAAGTGGTGGGAGGGTATTGAATGAAGTTCCTTATTAGTTGTGGTTTCCACTCCTAGACGTCATCTCCACAGGATAACAACGTCGCTGGAACGTGACCGTATGAATTCCGGAAACGTCGCAGAATGTAGCAGGCACCAAAAATTTATTCCCCATTTTCGTCGTAGGTACGTAATAGAAACATTCCCATTACGTGGCCATGACTAGTGGCAAAACATTTTAAAGTACCTTTAATAGCCGTATCTATGTTCCAATGACTAATCGTACTAATTGCGTTATGTGGTTTTTTATTGAATTATGTTAACCTGTTTTATTTTTCTGCCAAAGCTTTCTGCTACTTCTTATAAATATTTTTCCTATTTATATTAAGTTGGAAATTAGTACAGTTCGATAAGTCACAAAGCTTAATCTTATCGTAGTCCCCTCGTAGAGAAACACCAAGCGCTTAACTAATTAGAAACAGTAAATATTTTAAAATTCCTCCGCTCTGTAAACGAGCCACTTTCTGCCTATTTAAGGCCATAATTGATATCGTCAACGGGTCGCTCGCTCTCCAATGGCTTTTTTGCCGGATCACTGATTAAGCAAGTGTAAATATTATAATGCCGCGTTGTAAATCAGAACACCTGACCGTTTATGTTGACGTAGATTTACTCGCTCAATAAACAAATAGGTGTTAATTGGGCTGATGTATTCAATGTGACGATTCATCGGCTATCGCCCAAGAAAAGGGACCCTTTCATGGAAGATTATGTGACTTAGCACCTCTCAGTGGCAGACAGTGGCATCCGCATGGGTGCTGGTTAGGGTTGCCACCTGTCCTTACTTCAGCTTCTATGGCGTTCCATCTTTACTTTTACTAGAAATGTCCTTGTTCAGCGAAAATAGTTAAATTAGAGTTATCGGGACACAAAGCAAAGAATCGAAATATGTTAAAAATGAGTTCAGATACTTTGTAAATAGACGTATAGAACCCTTCCCCCTGCTATTCGACAAAGTGAGAAATGTCCTTACTCGAACATAATGTAAAAAGGTGACAACCTTAGCGGTGGTGGAATATGCAGTGTGTCGTGTCGACAAATGTCTACTGAGTGTTATTATAAGGTATAAAATTTCTAAAAATAATCAGGTCAGTGACTGCCATGAAAGTGAAAATAAAAACCAATCGGACAAAGGAAAAACACTTTTAATTACAGCCACAGTAAAAATAATAGTTAAGTAAACAAAAAATTACAAAACGTTAATCTAAATTAAATCTTACTTTTCTTCCAGTCGAACATATTTCTCCAATCGTTTTCTTAAATTTAAAAGTACTTTATATAACTGTCGTGAAGTAATCTCTACACAAGCTTGTCTGATGCGATTCAATAGATCATAAATTTCTTGGTCTGTTTTTATAAACCTTTTGTTTTATAAAACCCCAAAGGTAAATGTCCATAGGGAACAAATCAGGGGATCTTGGTAGCCATTGTACTATCGTACTCCTTTTGCCAATGCACTTATCCGAAACTGGTTAATAAGCCAAATCCAATTGTTGATAGGAAGCTCCATCCAATAAATATCTTTTCTTTCCGATAAAAGAATATCCTGTATAATGACTGGAAAAATGTGTTCGATTAGAAGGAGGTTTGGTGGAGAAAACTAAATAATTTAGATTAACGTTTTATAAATTTTTGTTTAACACATTAGCATTCATAATTCACTACATTTTTTGTACGTTAATTATTTTTTTTTCTTTTTAACTTTAAATATATAAAATGTGTAAAAAAATTATTTTATTTAAGGCCACCGTAAAATGTTCAAATTTGTGATGGTGTTTTATAGTTACAGAAATCTCGAAGAATAAAACACATATAAAAAAAGTAATATCAAAATAACATTCATGAGTTTTGTTTATCCACTTTTACTATTTAAATTTAAATAAAATAATAACTAAAGTTATTGTAAGCACACACATTATTTTGCTATTCTAACCACACATTTTAACAATTTTCACATTTTTTATTTTGAAAGATTTCTGTATCTAAAAATTTGTTGGTTAGACTGCTTTCTGTCGTTGTATATTCGCTTTACTTCCCATTTCATTGATTTTTGCCATAACTTTCACATATTGGGATTCCGTGAGTCTATATTCTCAAATATTTAATATACTGTAGATCTAAAATATATATCTCTATATATCTATAAATATTTGAAAATTTGACAACAACATCCCTAAAAAAGTTATAGCTGTTTGAAGTCGTCAAAATGTAATGGCAAAAATAAAATTCTTGGTATAATATCTTTAACTTTACCATGTATCATAGTTTAGAGTCGTCCAAGTTCTTTATGTATATCAAAAAAAACTTGATATCTATTTCCAGGAAGAAGTTGTGGATATCTCCACACACTCTACCATACGCCAATTTTTTCTTAATAAATTAATATTGCAAAATCTCTAGCTATAGGGAATGTTATACAAAAAGAATTTTCCGTAGAATCCAAAAATTCAATAATATACAGGCTGTTCAATTTAAAATAACGAAGTTGGTGTCTACTTCCGGTATAATCAGAAGTGCTGGAGAGTTTTAGATATTTTAGTTGTATTCGTTCCGGGAACTTTGCTATGTTGCCAAATTTTCAAATATTTTGGATCAGTACTTTTCCGGATAACCATCTAAGGAGTTCCCAGTGGGACACTATATAGGCTATAGTTTAAAGGCTTTAGAGAATTTTTTTTGCATCACACTAAAATTACAGAATTATTCAGATAATATATTAAAAGAAATGCTAAATGATCCCATTACAACATAATGTATTTTGTATAGATAATTACCGGATAATTACCACTCTAACCTCAGGGTTTTCTAAAATTTTTACCTACATCGTTTTATGGCATTTCTTGATAAGCATCATATCATTTCGACTAATCAGCATGGGTTTTTGATGGGTAAGTCTACATGCACCGCTATGGAGAACTTTTATGAAAAAGTGTTGCAATGTGTTGAGGCAGGCGAGTGCCCAGTTGGGGTTTTCTGTGACCTCAGTAGGGCATTTGACTGTGTCAATCATGATTTATTGTTGTCGAAATTGTCTTCGTGTGGTATTCGAGGTTTGGCTCTAAAATGAATTCAGTCATTCATAATAAATAGAAAGCAGTTTGTAAGTTTAACACATAACAAGAAAGGAATTGTAAATAAAATCAATTCGGAGTGTGCTTTTTTTAATTTAGGAGTTCCTCAAGGCTCTATAGTGGGTCCAATATTGTTTTTACTCTATGTAAATGATTTTGATAAAATAATTAATGATGCTTATTTGACAATATACGCTGATGCATCTCGCTTAATTTCTCATAAAACAGATGTGTCGTTGCAGACTAAGTGCAACATTATATTGAATGACATCGCAAGCTGGTATGTGACAAATTCTCTTCATTTTAATGTTAATAAAACCTACTTTATAAGACTCCACAATTGGCAAAAATATTGTTTAGATTTAAATATTAATATTTATGAAAATTTTTAGGGTTAAAATTGGATGAATGTTTAAATTGGAAGGAGCAGTGCATTGATTTAGTATCAAAATTACACTCATTATGTTATCTTTTTCAAAATCTAAAATATATATTACCTATGGAAACAATCATGAGTTTGTACCATGCACAAGTGGCACAAAAACGTATTATTAGGTACATTGCGGGTGTACCCAGCAGGTATTCTTGTAAAGAAATTTTTAACACACATCTGTATCTTGTACTTTTGACTATTTCCCATGCTATATTGTATAGTCCGTTGGAATAAATTATTATTATTATTACATGAATCTACTTAGTAATATTAATTTTATTATAAATTGAAAAAGTTTAGAGTTGCTTTCTTACGATACCTATAAGATACAATAATATAACTTAATACTTTATATTAAAGTAAAAGTACCTACCAGAGCTAATATGTAATAAAAAATATTATATTGCAATACAGTTTGTACTGTTTGTAGTGGTTGTTAGTGATATTAACATTATTGTTATTAGCAGAAACCGTAACACAACGCTTTCTCACGTTTTACACAATTCTGCCTATTAAAGCGACAAAATAAATTACAAGCCATGTTTTGCCGCAGAATTTTCAGCCATTTATGTATGCTATATTGTAACGAGTGAAACATTTCATAACTAGGCGTATTATTTTAGCTTGTAACAAGAAACGTCCAAATATGTCAAACCTAATTAAATGATATCTATATAAGACAATTCTCAGTAAAATGAGGAATGTTCTCATTAGAATTGTTACTGCATTTCAGACTGTGCAATTAATTTTTAAAGACATGTAATAAATGTGTTACACATCAATGTATTACAAGATTCTTGTACATGTCAATTTTCTACCAGAATTTGTATGGTAAATAAGAGAATATCACAAACAATAACGAGTAAAGGTCATATAAGCAAGTGTCTAAAAATATATGTTGCCACTTATATGTACAGGATGTTTAGTAAACAATGTACCAGCGTTATTTTTATATATATTTTTAAAGTTATATTTCTTGATGTTTCTGTGTGTTATGTTTCATGCTGTTCTATAGGAACTGCATTACTAACTGTAATAACTCTTTGGATTAATAATTTATTAATAATTTATTATTTATCATGCAGATATACATTATTTTTAATATGGCTACCAGATACAAACCGAAAAAATATTTGTCAGATAAGGAATTAGAAGAAATTCTGGAAAATTTGTGACAACGAGGATGGTTTAGATTTTGATGACGATGACAGTGTGAATGATCCTGATTTTTTCCCATAGAAATAAGAGCCCATAAACGAGGTATTTGATGATCATGAAAATGCATCAGAAGGAGACGAAGAAGATCTTAGGGAAAATTAACCAAGTGGTATATCAAGAACGTTAAGAGCAGTTGAAAAACAAGGTAATTTAGACACTAAAAAATTAGTTTGGCTCTTACCTAGCTAATTCTAATTTTTAGATATTGTTTAGAAGGAGAAAAATTTAATTCTAATGAACAACAACTTCAGTCTCGTGGAGATATTTTATTTCCTCAAAGTGTATTGAAAAGCCCATATGAATTTTCTTCTTATTTATTTACGGAAGATATTTTTGACAGAATTGTACAGGAAATTATTATTATATCTTTTCGCGATTAAAATAGATCCAATAATAATAATTTTGTGTTTGCTTTTGTACCTTCATGCACAATGTTGTAAATTTACAACAGCATATTTTTTCCAAAATAAATATAAAAGATTGTAAATTAATTTTTTTATTTTCCTCATAAATCTTTGCCTTTCTCATCATACAGTGACGGGTTAATGAAAGGTTATTTCAAAGTAACTAATCATTTTCCAAAAATCTCTATCCTTAAACAAATCTGAAAAGAATAGTATAGTGGGATAAGCGCTCAGAACGACCTGTACATAAAAATCAAAAATCAATTAAATATTCGTGTTTATTATGCAAAAAAACTCGTTTTCCAATTCCATTTGAGTACAATTATCCAACAAATAAGAAATATTGAAATTAAAAAAGTACATTTCCAGACCTCTAATTTCTTAAGGTAGTAAAATTGAACAAAAGTAAGTTGATTTAATTCACATTATCTTTGTTCACGAAACATATACATACGTATAGTGTTTTCCAAAAATGTTGTTTTCGACACGAGTTCAACTTATTTTGATAGAATAATGATTAATTCTGTATGCCAGTTAATTTTATAAAAAATAAATAAATACAATTTGAAATAAATTATAAACATTAAATTAATTTAAAAACTATGGGATAGGAAAAAATCAAAGAATCCAGAATAAAAAGATATGCCAACCAACTAACGATCTTTAAGAAGTTTTATTTATTCAAATCTATCTATGGTACATATCACCTACGCATACTTTGGTCTTAACACAAACAAATTTTTGGCTTCATAATAATATCTTTTAAAAAAACATTTATTTTTATGGTTAAGTATGTCAAATTTGTTGTAAATAAGCAACTGAAATTATAAAAAATATACACAATATTTTATTAAAAAGGGTTAATCAAGCTTATAGTACTATTGTTGCTTTTATTTGATATATAGCGTTTTTCCGGGTTTTTATGCCGTGATATAGGTACCTGGTCGCTGCCAGTAACAGAATTAAAGTGCACATCCCTATAGTGTTAGCTAGAATACTTTGACCTGCCCATTTCGTTTTTTAGTTAGACTATGTGGAATCGGAGCCGTTATCAGTACCCCTAAGCGTTCATTTCTCTTGTCGGTATTACGGCTGCTACGGTTGGAACGTCTCCTCGGATAACGGTGGTCTTGATCGCATCACATGTTTCCAAACGTTTCGTTGCTCTCCACTGTCTTCAGTGATAGCCCCTCAAAAGCTTCGGCGCGACTGAAGTTCTAACTTGCTAGTAATTTCTTGGAGACAAAATATGGATTAAGAAAATCATGCTAATTTTAAATTTATTAGGTTTCCAGAATACCATTCCACAGATCAAACTCAATATTTTAGTAGTCATGTTTAATAAGGTAACAAAATTTAAAAACATTTTTTTTATCCTCGCCAATAAAAGCCAAATATAATGATAATTAACATAATGAATATGTTGAATAAAGAATTATATAAGTATCTGTGATTTTTTGCCTATATTATCGAAAACTGTTAGATATGTAAGTATCAATGCAATTCTGAAAACCTGCTGAAAGTTTTAGTTTTATTATTATCCTGAAGATGTCACAATATATAGTGACGAAACGTTGACAGGCAAGTGTTTTCTTTGAAATTTGACCTTATTTTCTATTATACCGGCACACAAAAAAAAAAAAAATAAATAATATAGGAATGTTATCTTATGCCACCTGCGAATATTCAAAGGTACCGAAGTAAAGCGAATGTATAACAACAGAAAATAGTCTAATCACCAAATTGTTAGGTGCAGAAATCTTTGAAAATAGGTATTTTTTAAAATTTAACTGTAGATAAAATATTGTTATCATTTGTTAGGAGGTTGCAAATCCTTCAGAGGGGATTTAGGTCATAAAATTTCATATGATAACGTCATACAATCTACTTCCAATTTTTGATGTACTTACATTCATTAATTATGTCTTCTATTGAAAGGTGTTGATTCTTATGACATGATTAAGCTCATATGGAGGGATATATCCCCTTTACCCCCCCTCCGTAAGTACGCCACTGCCAAGAACAGTTTTAGCTTAAGAAATCCGCACGGCGAGACCTTTTGCGTACTGTCCGCTAACCAGTGGCACTTTTTCGGAAGTAAACTTCCTTCCCCGTCGTAGACAAAGCTAGTTCAGGCCTTCTTGCAGCTGCCGACCCATTCTTCCCCAAAGGGGTTGCTAGGAGCACCGCAATGCTGCATAAAGCCCTTAAGTCAGCGGGTGCCGCGCCCTTTTCGCTTTCTAGCGTCGAGCGGCCCGGCGAGGCAGAACACCATGTGTAGTGCGCCGTTTCTCATGGGTGCAGGTGTTGATTCAATCAGCCTGTTACCTTATCTTGCCACACAAACATCATTTCTGTGGGAAAATCTCGGTTTATAGGCGGTCACGCAACGCGGGGCTTCTTATGCGCGTCTGTGTGTTTAAGAAATGTGTATCTTTACACACTCACTTATCGAATCTCGGAGTAAATCTTTGTTTGTTTTTGTTTACGGGTTCTCAGAAAATTACTCTCTCAGGGCGGTGTCTGTAATAACGATCGGCTGGATCGTCGATATCTGATGCTTTATCAAATTCCGTACTATACTCTGAGAAGTCTGAAAAATAGATTGGCAGTATTTCTGGCTACTGTGTAGAAATTTTTATTTTATTTTTATTTAAAAGCACACCACCAACCTAAAGTATAAGTAAAAAAAAAGTGTAGTAATGACAAAAATATCATTTCAACAAAAAAAAACAAAAAAATAACAACATTTTTGGATTTGAAGTTATATGATTTGGAAATCTTTCCATATAAATTTGCCTAGCCTCAGCACCATTTCCATTTGCAAGGCCATACATGTAAACTATATTGGACATTTCAGCATTTGAATATACATAAATCATTATTAAAACTTAATTATTTTTTTTTAAATATGCTTAATTTGACAATACACAATATTAAATAAGACGGTTTCTTATTATCATTGTTTTGTCCCCTTATGTTTAAGTAATTTAAGTAAATGTATAAAAATGCACTTTGGTTTGGAATACAAAACAGTGTAAAAAGACTTAAAGTGAAGATAATACAATAGCGCATATGGATCTATCTTATTTGCAATATTATACAGGGAGATATATTTTTTTGGCAAATAATTATCGATGATACCCTCACCTCCGCCATTGCTTAAATTATCTCTTCAATGTGGTTCAAAAAGGATTCGGCATAATATTTTGTCTACTAGGCATTTGAATACATGTTTATAAATATACTAAAAATACGAGAAAAATTAAATTTGTAGAAAAGTAATCACCGTATGCGACATTTTATGACAGCATCTGATGTTGTCGCCGTCTGTAGGCCTCTACTGCAAGGTGTACTTCACGCCAATAAATTTTTAAACATCGTGTGTTGTTGGGGAATTAAATTATGTTTAACCGGATTAACAGTTACTGTTTTCTGTCAGGTACTTAAGTATTATTATTCAAAAAAATGTTTCTTTGACTCGTTTCTACATTTGACAACGCTGTAAAAAACGAACGCATGGTAGTTGACGTCCCTAGCCATTTCGGACGATGGTTGATTGTTATAGGCACCGATTTTCCAAAGGAAAACAGGGTTTTACACACATTTTTTAAACATTGAACTAGAATTTCGAAATAATTTTGCTCTTAGGCCTCTCTGAGCAAGTGGTTAAAATTTTTGTACTTAGTCATAGTTAACCCTGTAAACAAAAAACTCTTATTTTTGGTCACAGAATTTGCCTCTGGACTTTAGACCTCTAGACCTCTACTTAAGAAACACCCTGTATTACTAAAGTTATCTGAAAAATTAAATTTTGTTTATAAAACTGTTGATATCATGATAGAACTGGGCCATTTTTACTTGGAACATGGAATTTCAAGTTTCATAAATAATAAAAACCTTGATATTCAGTTTTAAATTACTTCTTCAGTCCGAAAGGCCATATTTTGTGCTCAGTGAGAAGTTATGTCTCGGAGCGATATCATTTCATGCAAATTTCAACCAAGAGGGGGCAAATTTGCCGGCGATTATTCGATGCGCCATATATAGACGCAAAGTATGATGAACGGTAATGCAACGTATACATTTTAATTACAGCCATGCCTGCAGCAGACCACCTAACAGCAACAGCAGCCCGTGGCCGGTCACACATAAAATACGACCCAACAAAACGCAGAAGAGCCCGAGACGAGTTCCAGACCGGCAACTCACAGCTGCATGTGAAAGAAATCATTGAACAGGATGCCTTCCCCGACGCTCTAACACTGTGCAGACTGTTACGGGCCGCAGATGCATCTTAAACGCCCAAAAGAACCCAAACAGAACGTCGCACCGAGCATGTGTCTTGCTCAGATTGTTCTACATGTGGGAAAGTTCAGTACGCGGCTTTTTGTGCACGACGAAAATCCGAATTTCACGTGGTGTCGCCAGGAATGGCACCATAAGGGCAAGCAGGGCCATTAAAAAGCAGCGAATAAAAAAGTTAAATAACGAGGAGTCTATTCCTTTAAAGGTTCGGTGATGGCTTGTAGTGGGCATGTACAGCTGGGGCCGGATCCTCTCTCGTTCTTTCTAAACTGATATTTTTTATTTATTGTCTTACGAACAACTAAATTGACCTCTGGCTTTGCTTTTCAGCCCGTAAAAATCGTTGCGAGATGGAATGGTTAGTTTTCAATTTGTTAATTAATTGTCTTTGGGACCACCTAAGTTGTCACAGCCGTACTAGTTATTATCGTTTCCTACCTTAAAACTTGTTACAAATAGCAACTGGTATTACGTAGGTACAACTTACGCATCTAATTACATTTTTTTAACTTAAATACATTTCACAAAGTTCCAAAGGATTATTTTGATAAAGTTGTAAATAAGTAAATATTATGTTAAAAAAATATTTCCATACTTAATTCGACGTTAAATTGATTTTTTCTACATTAATACAAAAAACAAAACCTTATTGAACTATATTTTATTGGAAAAAGTGTTTTTTTATTGCACTAGTGCAATACATTTTTTATTGCATTCTACTGCAGCCTTTTGTGATCATGACAAAATATAAACGTTCAAATCGACGTCATATTTAGTCTATTTTCTATGAGATGAACGTTTTAAGCAATTGCATATTTTATATTATTTTCAATCACATTTATTGTATACTGGATTACTAAATAACTAAATAAAATGTAGTTTATTAAAAATTAAATTAGTTTCCTTTGAATATCAACTGAATTACGACATATTTTTTGATTTTTGCATAAACGTAGAAAAAACATGGTACGCAACTCGTAGAAAAAGTGTGTGTGTGTGTGTGTGTGTTGCACGCGACGTGGCAATACGTTGAGTGCAATAAATACTTCCTTTGTTGCATAAATAATGATGATGGTGGATGGTGGATGGATGATGATGATGATGTCGGTCAGTGGTCGCGCGGTTTAAGGCGTCAGTACTTGAATCGAGGTGACTAGATCGGAGTTGGTTCGAGCCCAGCTGCCGGTAAACCGTATATAAGCTATATTCGTGGAGAGGATTGGCACCCTCTCTGCGGGTATGGTAGGGTGGAATAATGTTAGCTTGGGTCAATGTGAGAGATTGATATCGGTTGATATTTGACTACCCCCCTAATTAATGAGGTTTTCCAGGTTTCCCTCATTCATGCACTGAATAGTGGTTAGGGCCTACCAACGTAAGTCGTTCCTGGGCGCAAATGCAGCCTGCTTGATAATAATATGCCGCCCCCTCTCCCGCACAAGTCTCCGACTTCTGGGCTAATCCCTGTGATTAGAATGAGGGGTAGAGATATTATTATTATAACTATTTTCTACGTTCATGCAAAAAACAAAACTTTATTGAACTATATTTAGTGGAAAAAATGGTTCTTTATTGCACTAGTGCAATAAAATGTTTATTGCATTCATCTGTCATTCTACTACAGCGTTTTGTCATCATGACAAACATAAACGTTCAAATTGACGTCATATTTGCTTTGCACTTTCTGTCATCTAAATAAGACATTTTTTGGTTTTTGCATGAACATAGAAAAAATATTGTATGCAACTCGTACAAAAAGTGCTTATTGCACTCGACGTCCAACTCGGCCTGACGGCCTCTTTGGACAATTTCACGTCGCGTGCAATAAACACTTACTTTTTGTGCTTGTTGCTATCTCGTTCTTCCTAAACTGATATTTTTAATTTATTGTCTTACGAACAACTAAATTGACCTTTGTTTGGCCTTGCTTTTCAGCCCGTAAAAATCGATGCGATATGGAATGGTTTGTTCTTAATTTGTTAATTAATTGTCTTTGGGACCACCTAAGTTGTCACAGTTGTACTAGCTGTTATCATTACTTACCCTAAAACTTGTTACAAATGACAATGGAAATGACAACTGGTATTATGCATAACTGTACTTAACTTATTTACATCTAATTAAATTTGTTAACACTAATAACACACATTTCCAAAGGATTATGTTGATAAATTATAAATATGATGATATTATTTTGAGAAAAATGTTTCCATTTTTAACTCGACCATAAACTGATTTTAGTTTAATATACTCAAATAAATTTGTTTATTTTAAGCTAGTAGATATACCTGCTTTTCCATAGCACAGATTAAATACAGTGAATCAGAATTTGTTAAAAAAAAATGGGAATAGATACGTCAAGAAAAATGGAGTCAATATCGTAAAAAATATAAGAAAAATCCTTATAGTTACCGAGCAAAAAAATATTGAAGTTCTAGTAGTTTCTACCTTTACATCGCTAGGCTACTGTAATCAGGCGATTTCAAATATTCGGTTACTTATCGTATTAACTTTTCATTTAAATCAACAAACAAATGTCAGTTAAAAGTGATATTTTACTATATAATCAGTGGTCGAGCAATTTAAAGCATCAGTATTTGAATCGATGTGGCCAGTCCGTCGTAGGATCGAATTCCTCGACCGGTAGACACTAGATCAGCTATATTCGTAGAGAGGATTGCTACCCTCTCTGCAAGTATGGTAGGGTGAAATAATGTTGGCTTGAGTCAATGTGAGAGATTGATACCGGTTGACGTTTGACTACTCCCCTAATTAATGAGGTTTCCCTCATTCCTGCACTGAATGGTGGTTAGGGCCTACCAATGTAAGTCTTTCCTGGGCGTAAATGCGGCCTGCTTAATAATAAAATGCCGCCCCCTCTCCCGCACAAGTTTTCAACTTCTGGGCTAATCTTCGTGATTAGAATGAGGGATAGAGATATTATTATTATTATTATTATTATTATTATTATTATTATTATTTTTTTTTTTTTTTTTTCAGTAACACCTTCCGAAGCTCCGACACATTCGGAGATGTTCTGAAGAGTCAAACAATGACCACTCTCCACTCCGTGGAGTCAGTAATCATTGCGCCCGTAAATCGTGCGTTCTGAGCAGACGTAGCGAACCAAGGACGATTGCCTTCTGCATTCTGCCGGCTAAGATCTCTGCCGAATTTCGGCAAGCCGGTATGATCTTTAAGTCAGAAAGCAACGTATGTCTCATTCCACCCAGGACGCCTATAATGAGCACCACAATCTTAACAGAGTGGTCTGGATACAGCCTGCGGAGCTCGGAGAGAAGATCTCGATACTTCCTCCGTTTTTCCTCCTCTTTTAGGACGATGTTGTTCTCTGCGGGAGCCGAGAACTCAATCACAAACATCGTCCTAAGTTGGTGGTCGAGGAGGACTACATCAGGCTTATTGGCTTGAATTTGCCTGAGGGTGGGGAATGAATAGTTCCAATAAATTCGGCACTTCTCATTCCCCACAACGGATTCTATATCCCCCGGAGCATAAGGCAGCACTGGCGTCTCGTCTATCTCATACGAGTGTCGTAAATGATAATACAACACCCGTAAGGCTGAATCGTGTCTTTGAATATACGCTGTGGCCGCATATACCGGACAGGCCGACAGGAGATGCATAAGCGTCTCCGGCGCCTGGCGGCAGGTCCTGCATCTTATTATTATTATTATTATTATTATTATTATTATTATTATTATTATTATTATTATTATTATTATTATTATTAACTTTTTGGTGATACAAGTATTTACATTAATTTTTCAAATATCAAAAATGACTTACGTCTATAGCAACTCTCAGTTGATCAATATCGTTTTAGTTTATGGTGAAGTGAAAATGCTTTTGCAGAACGATTTCCTGGTAAATATATTCCAAATCCAGCTGCTTTTACAACGGTGTGCAATGAGTGCAAGTTTGGATATTGAAAAAATTAAGTATATTGCACCAAAGTGGACACATTGATGATGTACGCAAACCTATCACAGCTGCTGCCAATAACTTACAAATTCAAAACGAACAAGAAGCAGAAACATTTGTGTTCGTTTGTAGAAACTGGGTAAGACAAGCCCAAAATTTTGTTGTAATATCAGATATGTAAAACTATTTTACTAATTAAAACAACAAATTAATTTTATTAATAATTAATAACAATAGCGGCAAAAACAGTTGAATTTGCTGTATAAAAATAGGTGTTGTAAAATGTAATGTATTTCTTTCCTTGAGAAATTCTTTTATCCAGTCCACGATTATACACCTTATTAAGTTTTACAGTGGACTCGTTTCCAATGGCGCGCGGAAGTGTATTTTTAAATAATTTTTGAACTGCTCTTTTTGATTTTAGTTTTGCAAAATTGTATTTATAAGTCCCCTGTACATTCATAAGTTTTTCTTTTAGATAAGTTTTGGATCACCCTGTATATATTTTGGTTTAAGTGGCTTCATATAACATTGTTGTGGCACCGTAACTTATAAAACTCGCTGTAAAACTGTAACAGGACGTCACATGTTCATGCGCTCAAATCATTTATAACGATAAAATACTACACAAGGGAGTCGAGTATTTGAAAGAGAAACAGCTTTTTTCTTGTTCTAATTAATTTGAATTTTAAATTTCCATACCGTTTATTCAATTAAGCTGATTGCAGTTTAGTTTTATTATTTTTTAATTAACAGGTTCGAACATGCAGGTAGCTTATTTACATTTCTTGTAAATTAATTTGTAGCAGGCATCGCTGCTAATTTATTCGGAATTCGATGTGTGCATGAACTGCAAGTGCAAACCAGATTTAAATGGTGGTTGAAGGCCCCAGAAGATGAGGTTTTGATTGGATTTCAACGTAGGTGGTTCGACGATTTCCATTATTTGTTGGTATTAGTGTATTTTTACATATGTATACCTTAACTCTATGCGGTTACAGTATGGTGTTACATAACAAAAATTTCAAGAAAATAATGTTTGAAGACTTTAAAATTTAATTTTCACAATACTGAAAATGATTATGTAAAAAATCGACTAAATTAAATGTTCAAATTGTGCATCGTTAGCTGCCTGACAGTAGCCAAGACGATTAATAAATTCTTTTTGGACATTATCAATAACTTCAGGAGGTATACGATGTATCTCGTGACGAATTCTTGCTTTTAAATCTTCTAAATTAACCGGTCTAGTAACGTATACTTTGCTTTTTAAGTATCCCCACAAGAAATAATCTAGGGGTGTCAAATCAGGCGATCTAGCTGGCCACTCAATCGGCCCCCTTCTTCCTATCCAACGATTCGAGAACAGCTCATCTAAATAAGCACGGACAGGTGTTGCAAAATGGGGAGGTGCACAGTATTGTGAAAATTAAATTTTAAAATGTTTAAACATTATTTTCTTGAAATTTTTATTATGTAACACCATAATTTTTTATGATGTATGTATGTAGAATGACACGGTCTTTCAAATGGCATGTTCAAAATTGAGGGTTGCTATTTAAAAAAATTGTCGATGACGTCATATCTCGAACAACGATGACACACACAAATATGGGTCGTATGTCAAAAAGTGCCTTTCTAAAACTTCTCAATTTAAAAAATAATGAATTTATTCGTTACTTTTCGAAAGCACTGTATGTACAACTTTAACTTGAATCCACGTTATGCTATTGCAAATGGTATCGTTAGTTATTATTAATCTACTACTACTACTTTATTACTTGGATTAGCGTTTTGCTTGTCAGATGTTTGTAAGAGCATTGGTGATTCTATTAATATATTATTCCGTAACTGGACAAACATATAATGCATGAGATATGATTTGAGATTTTTGTTCAACCCACAGTTACTAGCTGGGTAGCCTCCCGTATGGAACCTCAGTACCTTCTGACGCAAGTCGGCTAGCTAACCAAAACCCTCTTCAGTTTTATATGTAGAATTATTATATTACCGTGAATTCAAGTACTGCAGTGCAGATCATTGCAATAGCGACACCGATTCTTTGAATTGTGATCCGGGTTTGCTCTGTCGTGCTCTTTTACCCCGTGAATTCAAGGCTGAGTACGGCACTGATAGGTGGTTAGGTAGGCTATTACACCATTGACAGAAAACTAATAAACAAGGTGTATTTAGTAATTCGTTTTGTCTTATTTAAAACTACTCAAATCTCCCTAATTTCGTAAATATGTAGCACATTCGAGGTAAGTTAATAAATAATAGAAATAAACACAACGTAGGCAAATCTTCTCGATTATTCTCCAAATACTTCCTCTTTCAACAATGTTGAACGAACACGGGTATGTTCGAACACTACACACCCAAGTGGAAACAGAAAATGACTTGCGCGAACAGATTTTTGCCAGTGCACATTAAATAATGATAAATCCGGGTATATTCTATCTAATATAGAAAATTTCATTAATTCTACCAAACTGTATTAAAAAATAAAATTGCAAAAAGTTGCCTAAATTAAATTTATAAATTTCACAACAGTTGTTTACCTTTGGATTTTTTTGTTATCAATAAAGAACAAGCTGGCGTGTGGTAGGCAACCTGCAAACGTGCTCAGCTGATGCAGCGAAATAATTAGAGTATTCGCACTGTTGCCACGTTGTGATGAAATTCCTTGATATAATAACTTAACTAATTTTTTGAACGGCTTGAATTAAGCTCTTGTAGTATTTAACTTTTTTGTTCATTTATACCTTATCTATCTTATACTAAAGTTATACTGAAGTATTGTATAGGTAAGTCCAAGGATACTGATAGCAGGTCCTCCCCCACACAACCTAACCCAAGAACAACAGGCTAGAGTGTTCAGGAAATCATAATATATAAAATTCCGTTGTCTGAAATTTTCATTTCATTTTATACAAAGAGGTACAAATATACAGGGAAATCCAATTGCCAGTGCCCGGATATATATTCTACAATAAGACAGAAATAAGAATATTATTGCGTATCGATTAAATATTTCTGAAAGCTGTTTAACTTTAACAAACTGCTTGTTTCCCCGAGTTAAAGCTATACGTACATTATTTACTTTAAAAAACAAGTCTATCATATTTAACCAATGTCGTCCCTACTTCAATAAGGAAGCGATTATAAAAACAATCCCTCCAAAGCATTCTTCAAGGGTATCGTAAAACTATGACAGAATACAAAATTAAAAAAAACCTACCATTTGTTCTAAAAATAAAAAAAATATAATTTCATTCACTATTTAAAAGACTACAACTCAATCAAGAAGCATTTAGGGGATAGAGAAAAATATGAAATAACAGAATCATTCTTCAAAATAATGCGAAACATTTTTTTTCGAAACTATATTAAACTCGTATTTATCGACGACTATGATCGTCCATCCACTGCGAGGTTATTTATTTGGCACGTTTGGAGAGTACAGCACAAGATTTTATAATTAGAAATTGTGGGTGCATTCAAAGTTTTCTACTTTCGTTCGATTTTATTATAATAAAGAGCATTTTATTTAGTTGCATGTGGAGTGTATTTTGTTATTGGTTGGTACTCCTGACGGACTTGTCACATCAAGCTAGAATTCCGAAATAATTTTTTATTGTCTTCTAGGCATCCTTAAGTTAAACTTTTTGTACTTAGTGATGGTTAACCTTGAATAAATACAGTTTGACATTACATGTTTTTTCGTAAAATACAACAAAGTAATGCGATACAGCCAAACTTAATTTAACCCAAATGCTAATGGAAGAACAGCAAATAAATTTTAAAAATTCAAACTTTGGGACATAAAACTAATAGATAATAAAAAGAATACTAAGAAAATTATTTTTTCTGTATAAATAATTATATGGGAGAAAACCTTTTTGACCAATTTGTATCTACTAAGAGTACATTTTGCAGCGCCCTCTATCGTCTAAAAGAAGTTAAGTACAGATTTGTTTTCTTCCGAATTCAAATTTCATAGCGATTCATTGAGAACTTACCAAAAATAAAAAGAATTTTGAATTCACCTATTATTTTGTCGCCAAGAATATATTCTTGTCCTCTGTTCAATTAAGTTCGAGACACCCTGTATATTGCCCAATCGCAAATAATTAGTCATGGATTTGATGTAAATGAAGGAGTCAAAATATCAGTCAAAGTATGAATAATGACAATGACAAGACAGCTCAGCCAAGCTAACTTCCATAAGGCAATGACATCATATTATAATTTTCATTTAATTAATATGGACAGCATGCCAATTCATACACATTGTTATTTATAGAACAAATATTTATGCTAATTGTGATATTTATAAATATTGTGTCGGCATCCGAAGGTGTGCGCTGAACTATTTAGGGAAAGGAGACAAATTCGCATTAAGTAAAAGTTTTTCATTAAAAATAGGTGAATATGAAGAATGATAGCTTTAAATATATGTGATGAAATTGAATTAGTACTATTGTTTAAATGACAAGGATTTCTATTCAAATTCAAATTTATTCATTTATTTGCCCGTGTTTGTGAATGGTGAAAAGTTTTTGAATTGGAAAGTGTGACTATTATACAGGATGAGGCAGAAGTGGATGTAAAAAACTTAAATTAGGAATATGTCATAATGACTATGGTGAACCTCTTTTTTAAAAAAAACTATGTTGCACCACTGACTATTATTGAAAACAAGTAATGAATTTTTTAGATTTAGTCATGTTTTAGTACAAAAAAGTATTACTACATAATTTCAGAAAATAGTTCCCTTTTGGAGTAAAGCAACTTTTTAGGAAAATATTCAAGTATGTACTTCAGTTATTTATTTAAAAAATACTGACAGACAATCCCAATTATAGGGCACGACTACAAGGAAACAAACATACAAAAGAAGAGAATTCCATAAACAGATACAATCAATGACCTAAACACATAATTCATTCTTAGATACACTAGTATCAAACAACTGATACTGCTTTTGAATTAGACACATGGAATAAGTTGACGAATGTTTCATAACATTGCTATATGGTGTTTATAAATGTAGTAATGTATAGGAGCAAGAATAGAATGAAGATATATTAAATGCTACATACCTGAGAATATCAGAACAATCAATGCAATTATTAAGCAACTTAAACAAAAATAACTGTGAACAGTAAGTGACAAATTGTGTCTTAACAAACACATTGTACAAAATAGACGTTGTAGAAACCACTCTGAGGTGTCTCTGAGAAGCATTTATTATAATGAAACCAAGATTTTTATTTACAAGAGGTATAGTATTATTAATACGAGAAGCAAAGGTTAATTTAGCGTGAAAAGTAACTCTCTTATATTTAAATTCAGTACAACGACAGGCAGTCTCAGAAACCATGTTGTACATGTAAGTCATAATTTAGAAATATTCAAAGGCAACCATCAGTAAAATACAATTATCTGTAGATGAAACAGATGTGTACAGTTTGAAATTATCCGCATATAGAACATTGGCTCAAAGACTGCCACAGATATCATTAATGAACATATTGATCAATAGAGGGCTCAGAACTGAGCTCTGATGCACCCTAGATTTCACCACCACTATGGAGAAACCTGTTAAAAAGGTAAGATTTAAAGAATTTTATAGACAAACCGAAATTAGACAGCTTACGAAGGAGAATACCGTGACCCGAAACCTTTGATAATTATAATAATTGAATAATAATGATTAATTGAATTAAATACCCAATGAATCTGTTGCTGTCATTAAAAGTAATTCATTGTTAAATCTAGTAAATAATTATTTGAAAATTCATTTACGTCCCTACATTTTTTATATGGAAGATTTTACTGCATAAAAACTCGCTGACATGGTTTACGATACGTACTATATGGTTTTGGTAATACAAATGGTTTGGCAGCTATGAGAGAATACCATCCCAGATTGCCTAACAGAAGAACCCCAAATGGTTAAGCATTCCTTCCGAAGATTGATTGAACTTGAAATTTCAAAGGCTGAAAGGGCTGGAGCACCGTGAAGACAAAATGTTGCAGATTGTGAAGAAGCTCTAATTGATGCAGGTTTAGACAATCCTACTATAAATATGAAACGAGTTTCTGTGCAATTAGAAATTTAACAAAGTTTTGTTTCGAAAACTGTACGTACGGAGCTACTATACATTTACCATTATACAAGTGTTCAAGCTCTTCATCCTGGAGATGCCTAACAACGTTTACATTTTTATCAGTGGCTTATTAGAAGAATAAAAGATAATCTTTATTTTGTTTCATCAGTTTTATGGACAGATGAAGCCATGTTTACAAGAAACGACACATTTTCGAAACTTGCATTATTCATCATTAAACAACTCACATGTTAAGACAAGTAGAAGATTCCAGTACCGATTTTCTGTCAATATTTGGCAAGGAATCGCAAACAGTTACAGAGACTTTCTTGAAAAGCATTTGTATGACTTACTAGAAGACATTCCATTGAACATTAGACAGCTACTACACCTTTACCAGTATACAGGTGTTCAAGTTCTTCATTCTGGCGATGCCGAGCAACGTTTTTGTCAGTGGCCTATTAAAAGAGTAAAAGATAATCCTTATTTTCTTTTGTCTGTTTTGTGGACAGATGAAATCATGTTTACAAGAAACGATTACAAATTTTCGAAACTTGCTTCATTATTCATTGAACAACTTACATGTTCACAGAAGTAGAAAATTCCAGCACCGATTTTCTATGAATATTTGTAGAGGAATCGCTAATAGTTATAAGGACTTCTTCGAAAACCATTTGTACGACTTACTAGAAGACATTCTGTCAACATGTAATGTGTGTGTAACTACTCAAAATAGAAGATTTGTGACAGAATGGCCGAATAATAATTTTCTTGATAGATGGTTTGGACGGATTTATAGCGAAGCAATTAACACTAGAGAACAATCGCAAGAACGAATTACGATTGCTACAAGTGAAATTTGTGATACTGATAACTGAAATATGCACCATGTGTATGGCTAATACGACGATATCAGGACCGTACTGTGGCTGAAGGTAGGCACATTTGCTAGTTCTCCCTTCCTTGTATTTATTTTCTGCATTGTTTTTTTTAAATTCTAAGACCATTTCAGAAATAAAATTCATTTGATTCGTAAATTTGTTTTGGGAAAAAAAATTCGTTGAATGTTTTACATATAACTATGGCTTACTCTGGTCACTATTTTTAAGTAAAAAAGTTAATTTGAGTTATTTACTGAAAATATGTAGTAAAAAATGATAATCTAAACAATTGATTAGATGTGATATTATACAGTGGCGCAACATAGTTTTCTTAAAAGAGTCCACCATAATGATGATTCCATTTTCCTAAATGTCAACACCCTGTATTTTTATAAAGAGACATGTTAGAAAATTTATTTAAATAAAAACTTTGTTGTGACGGTAATAATCTTCAGTAAAATTTTTTACACCTACTTTTGACTCACACTGTTAAAGTTGTTCAAAGTGTTAGCGGAGTCAATATCAGTATATATACTCGAAAAATATGTAGCCGTTTACATTATTAATGGGACTGTCAAAATTCTTATCGTCTAAAAACATGTCTAATGGTATACGTGTATTGCCTTTTTTAGTTTGAATAAAGGGCCAAAAGTTTCTTACACAATGTACTAAATATGGTTTAAATATCCTCACTACTTTGGTAACTATACAAAAAAGTCCATATTGTTTTGAAAACTTCAACACCCTGTATCTCCCTTGTAAAATTCCAGAGTAAGAAAAATGTAATAAGCTGACCCATTCCGTTTCAGTTAAATTAAATAACATTCTGCACAATAAAATTTTATTTTTATTACAAAATGACTTGCAGTCGCTAACTAAATCAGGTACACTTTTTCATATGAAGCAAATTTGTACTGCACTTAGAATATAGCTACCTTAATGAAATACCTACAGCTTAATGTATTTAGTTACTGATAACTATTATAAAAATATTAACAATAATAATAAAACAGGCGAAGTACCAACTTAACCTAAGTTGATTCGATATAAATTAACAATAGTAACAATAAAAAGAAAAGTGGATGTATTTACAAATGTCTTTAAACATAACTAAATAAACATGACTTTTTAATAGTACGAGATCCGACCGTGTGGTTATTATGCTCATCTGACTTTTTAATTAAAATGCAATTTTAATAGATGATTATTAATAGAGGAATACGTTACTGTCGGGTTGCCAAAATATGATAGCAAGTATTCTTAGTAAACATAAGTTGTCCGATTCCCGAATGGGTCGACATTTTTATTTTTTGTTTTAATTAAATTGTACTTTTTGGGTTATTTTTTTTATATTTAACATTTAAAACTATAATATCGTCGCGAAAGAACTCGTGTAGATCTCAGATAAAATAACTACCTACGCTGATTACAAAATTCTTTTCGATCAATTTTGATGTTTCGAGTGACGTTTGCCGAATCATATTAATTAAAAAAAATGAATTAATAATACCTGCAGCCATATTTTGCTAGATTGTTAACAATAATCTATTAAAATTGCATTTTAATTAAAAACAGATCGAAGTAGTAATCACGTGGTCGAATCTTGGACTATGAACAAAACGATTGGATGAGTTAGTCAGTGATAAAAAAAGAAAGATTAGGTTCTAGTTTAAAACACATTAACACAAATAAAACCATTACATAGACAAAATATAATTAAACAAAAAAAAGTACTCCAAACAAGTAATTAAATTCATAGAGCCGTTTTTATGAAAACAGGAACAAATTGCTCCATGTTTCCTTTTAAATTTTGATCCAGTCTGTTGAATATAATATGGTAGTGTGCGTTTGAAACAATCTGTTTATTAAATCTGTGGGTGTAACTGAACGCACAATGAATAATTATACACGCAGGCCGAAAAGACGCGACAAGAAAATATTACTACTAATAATATGCAAAGTTAATATTCATATTAGAAAATCCAGAGGATATGCTGCGGGTAGCTCTGTGCATGCGAAATTACACGGTAATCGTTTTATTTTCAGAAAGAGTCGATGGATGTTTCCACGATTTTACAGCTTCATATATTTTATGATTTCCCTGTATTATACGCTATGCTTTTTGATTTATAATTACCCTACTTTGGTACACATACATTTGTTATAAAGACGATTCACCGCTACTTTTACTAAGGTTTCGAAAAATATAGGTTATCAGTGCCAAAATCATAAATATTCGTGTCAGATACCAATTTATTTTTTATACATTACTTTTCTTTATCTACAAGAACGATCATTCAGTTTTTAGACTGTGTCCTAGACGATTCGTCTTCTATGTGACATATTCTCCAGTTTAATGTCTTTTTTACATAAAATATATCTCATTTAGAAGAAAATATATACATTCCAAAAAATGTAAAGTGTCGTTTCTAGAAAAAAATGAGATAATAATTTAATATAATATATTCTAAAACTTTCTATATAATTAATTTCATAAAGCGAACTATAAATTCCAGAATTGAACCTAGTTTTACCTAATTCGAAGCCTAACTCACACAATTCTTTCTGGCCAATAACTTTTTTAAAAGAAAAAATGCAACAGGTTAGAGGAAACTATATTCTTATGAAGTTACTAGCATTTATTCCAAATTTTAGATGGCAGGACTATATATATATTTAAGTAATTTTGAGTTTGAGGTACTGGACTGATGAACATGATGAATAATTTTCTATAAATTCGATGTTTCACATATTTTAAAAATATGTTTAGTGACGTAATTAAATTAAATTGATACATAGAAATATATAGTGCTTTCGAAAAGTAACGAATAAATTCATTATTTTTGAAATTGAGAAGTTTTCGAAAAAATCCCCTGGCACGTCGATTTTGTTTAAAAAAAAGTCACTTTCTGACTTACGACCCATATTTGTGACGTCATCGTTGTTCAAGATATGACGCCATCGACAATTTTTTTAAATAGCAACCCCCAATTTTGACCATGCCATTTGAAAGAGCGTATCATTCTACATATAAACTATGGTGTTACATAACAAAAATTTCAAGAAAATAATGTTTGACGAATATTTTAAAATTTAATTTCCACAATACTGTGCATCTCCCCATTATGCAACACCTGTCGGTGCTTATTTAGATGAGCAGTTCCCGAATCGTTGGATAGGGAGAAGGGGGCCGATTGAGTGGCCAGCCAGATCGCCTGATTTGACACCCCTAGACTATTTCTTGTGGGGATACTTAAAAAGAATTAAGTTAATTTAGAAAATTTAAAAGGAAGAATTCGCCACCAGATACATCGTATACTCCTGAAGTTATTGATAACATCCAAAAAGAATTTATTAATTGTCCTGGCTACTGTCAGGCAGCCAACGATGCACAATTTGAACATTCAATTTAGTCGTTTTTTTCATAATCATTATCATTTTCAGTATTGTGAAAATTAAATTTTAAAATCTTCAAACATTATTTTCTTGAAATTTTTGTTATGTAACACCATAATTTTTCATGATGTATGTATGTAGAAAGACACGCTCTTTCAAATGGCATGGTCAAAATTGGAGATTGCTATTTAAAACAATTGTCGATGACGTCACAAATGTGGGTCGTTCGTCAAAAAGTGTCTTTTTTAAAAACAAAATCAATATGCCAGGGGATTTTTTCGAAAACTTCTCAATTTCAAAAATAATGAATTTATTCGTTACTTTTCGAAAGCACTGTATAATTCAGTTGAGCTATCAGTAGGCTATGAAAATGGTATAAATACCAAAATTTCTTATGATCTCATCAAGTACCCTGATGAAATTTTTCTAAGATATAATATTATATCTAAGGATAAAGTTCACTGTTCAAAGTGGAGCATCCGATATATTTTTCACAATACACAAATATTTAATTTTTTAGAAATTCTTATAATAAACTATGTTTTTTGTTAAATTTTTAGATGCCTTTTATAGTTTAAATATTAATTAAACATAAACTATTAATATACAGCATTTATAAATACAGATCTATGCTAACAATTGCTCAATATGAGCAAAACTATTATTCACAGTCAAATATATTTTTTTTGCAACTTGACAAATATTTGGAAACAATATTTTTCAAAATATAATTTCCTTTGACTGTTTCCTCTTATGATAAAATAATCGCCTTGCAGTTTTAATTCACTCCACAACACGAAAATTAAATCATTTTCAAATTATCATTGGTAGTTTTACATATTTATATTATAACTTTAAATTTACAACCAGTCTTCATCCATTCTTCTCTGACATCACTTTAAACACACATCAATACCCTCAAAATCTTCACATTCTTCAAGCTATAATAATGTCTGTACCTCAGATGTGTCTTCCTTCAAATTCATTTCCATGAATCCTTTTCATCTGATTAGATTATAACATCACCAATTAAATAATTTTAATAATACTATTTGGTTCCAAGGTACAGACTTTCTAAATCAGTCATCGGCAACTACTATCCTGCCTAAAACCTCAATCGCGGCCACCTCTCTCTTCAATGTGAAGACCACGTGGTATCACTAAAAGTATCTGTCTATGTTGATCAAATTAACCACGGCGTTGTTTTTTACTTTTGTCAGGGGAGGATTGAATTTGTTGGCCAGTGGTGTGTCTGTCAGATCTATGATTCTGGGATAGGTCTGATTTTTGAACATGTTTTCGCTCAACCTGTAAACACCTGTATTTACCAGTGAGAGGAACATCAAATTACCCAGTGGTGCAAAGCTGTTTGCTTCTATCAGAAATATGATATTGTTGTCCATCATGAGATTCCTCAACTTGGGAAGCTTGCAAAAGGTTATTTCGTAGATTTGCTCTATCTTGTTGTCAGATAGAATCAGCGTTTCTAGAGAATGAGATTGCAAGAATGACCTGTTGGGGCTAAAACTGATTTTGTTGTAAGACAAATCTAATTTTTCCAGTTTTGGATTCGATTTGAAGGTATTGGAGTCTATGAAAGTTATGTTGTTCCCCGATAAATCGACCATTTTCAATTGCTTCAGTTCCTTGAACGCTCTCTGGCTGATTTCGGATATTTTATTTTGACATAGCTCGATTCTATGCAATATCTTGTACTGGTTATAATGGAAGACGTAGGGAGGTAAAGCTGCAATGTGATTGTAGGCAAAATTGATGGACCTTACGAAGGTATCTCCTGGAGGAATACGTTCAAGGCCTTTGCCCATTTGAACAACATGCATAGGCATTTGCGTCGCCGTTTCATAAATTTCTGGCAATGGATCATCGGCTTGCAAAGTCACTGATCTGCAAATAAAAATTAAACTATGAGAAAAAATAAATAAAAAGTGCAAATTATTAAAAGTTCTGTTATACGAATTAATAGTTTGTGCAATATTATTTGACATGGTAATACCAATCCACAATAGGAACTGAAGGTACAATAGGGTAATCCAACGAACTGTCACCTTGCTGTCAAATCACTTTAAAAATGGCGGCTGTAGGACAAACAACTCGACATATGACAAGCAGAAATTTGTGCTTTTGTGTAGATCTTTTAGTTATTGGTCTGTGTGTAGAACTGTGTGTTTTGCTCATTATATTTTATACCTATTTCGGAATACCAAGTATAATTCAGACTATCATAATGGTTTTGTTTTGTTGTGTTATGAATTGTTGGAGTAGAGGACAGCGAGAAGATCAAGTTAGATTTTTTAGGATTCCTGCTGCATTGAATTATAGACAGAACTGATCTCAATGAACTCTTATATAAGACGGCAAAAGTGGCTTAGTGCAATAAAACAGCAAGACCTAACTCAAGAAAAAATTAAATACAGTGTACAAGTTTTAAATATATTATTTATAAATAAGTTCTTTTTTCTCTCCAACTAGTAGCATAATTACACCCCCGCCAGCCCTTAATTACTAAACTATTACAGAGGTACGTAATTTGATTTTAACAATTATTTATGCATAGATACATGGCAGAATTTATTTTCAGTTAAAGAAAAATTCTGCGGGGGCTTGAAATTCTTAATAATGCCACTGTTTCTAATTCACATATATTTGACAAAAATTATAAATAATAAATAAAAGTCCATTTGATAGAAAAAATCTAAAATATATTTAATAAAAAATATTAAAAATAAGTTATATATACAATTCTAAAAAAATTGGGTACATAGATAAATAGTACAAAATGTTTAATAATCAATTGGTTTTTTGATATTTTAAATAATTGCGGCATTGCAATAATAATTTAAAGTTTGTTACAGCACAATAAAAAACATTAGCAGTAGGGAAAATCAAAATTGAATGCACCAAGTTCATTTTTGATTAGTCAACTATTTCTTGCCTCGGCACATTTGAAAGAAAAAATTTGTAGATATACCGAAGTACAGTGAATACGGAGAATAAAAATAATTTTACGAATATTCAGCAACTAGAACGTTTTACCTAAAACATAAACCCACTTTTTCTTATTATAATGAAAATATATGAGAAATAGGCTCATATTACACTTTCTAATATGAGATATGAAAGAGTTGCTGATCTGGCAGGAACTAGGGGGCCCCACTAATCGCAGGGCCCTGCCCAGTGCCCAATGGAAAATAGGGGCCTGCATAGGTAGGTATATATTACTTTTACATATAAATATTGCAGATATTTAAAACTTCAGAAAACATTAGCACAACACTACATTTTTGTTTATATCTACTCATCTTGGTCTCTGACAACGTTGCAGTGGTAATTTGATAACCCAAATGCAATGTAGGAATCCAGATGTAAGTTATTTATTAAAGCAGCCGGTTTACCTGAAATATATGCTTTTAAATTGTTGTATATAACTTTTTATTAACTAACCCGATACAAAATGTTTTGAACAAACGACACTATTTAATTTTTTCTTGAGTTAGGTCTTGCCGTTATATTGCACAAAGCCACTTTTGCCGTTTTATATGAGAGAGTTCATTGAAATCAGTTCTATGTCTATAATTCAATGCAGCAGGAATCCTAAAAAATCTAACTTGATCCTCTATCGCTGTCCTCTGCTCCAACAATTCATAACACAACAAAACAAAACCATTATGATAGTCTGAATTATCCTTGGTATTCCGAAATAGGTATAAAATATAATGTGCCAAACACACAGTTCTACACAAAATCACAAATTTCTGCTTGTCATATGTCGAGTTGTTTGTCCTACAGCCGCCATTTTAAAAGCGATTTGACAGTTCGTTGGATTGCCCTATTGTCAGAACATAAAAGTTTCTAACCTGAAAACTATTAAAAACGTATTTACATGGATCAAGTGAACTGATCAGTCCACATAAATTCATCTGACATCATTGCGAGTTGAACGTCTAAAACTGTCGATTCATGTCTATTGATTGCTTGAACTGACGCATTTGTCAGTGCATCATTGTTCAACTTTTTCATTCATTTGGCTTTATAATGGCCGTATGTAGATGATCGAAACAAAAGTCGGTCATATTTGTTAAGATTTATGAAAAATATAAATATTTTAAGTCTTGTTTCTTAATTCTATTTATTTAATTTCATTATATAACATAAATTGTTATTTGAGGAACAGAATAATGCCAAATAGAAATGTATTCCAGACAGTCTCCAACAATGCACGTGAATCTAGAATGTTCCCCAATGTGAGAATTATATCCCAAATATGGTAGAACGTAGCCTGGGTGTAAGTACAAGGCGCATTGCAAACCGTCTCCAAATTAATCAAACTACGGCATGGGAGGTCATTCACAAAGATGGTTTAAACTTTTCCATATTCAGTGCGTCCAGAATCTTCAGGATGGTGATTTGCGGTTACATCTTTGCAATTGGATAAACGCAAACCATACACTTTACAAATACATTTTCTTCACTGATGAGGCTCAATTCATTCGTGATGGAGTAAATAGCTGTCATAATGAACATCGTTCAGACAAAAATCCGTACGCCACGGTGGAAAGTAATTTTCAACATCGGTTCAGCATTAACGTGTGATATGATTAGTAATCAATTACTTCGCCCAGTTGTGCTAGATAGTTGTCTTAGACATTGGAGCTAGATATATATAATTTTTAGAAATTAATTTGATAGACCTACTGGACGATGTTCCGTTGGATATTAGACAAAGCATGTACCTACTTTCAGCATGATGGTTAACACTTGCTTTCCACAACGCTGGATTAGCCAAGGTGATTTCCAAAATTGGCCACCAAGGTCACCAGATTTGAATAACCTTGATTTCTGCCTTTGGGGATGGTTTAAATCATTAGTATATGTAACCAAAGTGAACCCAAGAGAGGCGCTACTCGATCGGATTGTCAATTGTGCAGCACTCATAAGAGAAAATCACCGCGCATTCCATAAACGGAATTGGAAAATTTTATTCATTAATTTAGGTTTATTAGATCTTTAATCAATGTTATAATTTATAATAGCTACAGAACAAACACTTTTCTCTACTGATGCATTACAATTAACTCGGATAAAATATATTCATTGATATGTCAGTAACCGTTGATATTCGACCATATGTTTATTAGGCATTTCTGTTCACTTTTATCCCCTGAACACCCCTTACGAATATTGGGGGTTCCCATCCAATCACCCTGTATATAATTTAGCTCTGGAAACCTAGAAGGTCATTGGCTTGGTCGATTATCCTTCTCAATTGCGTTCTCTGTTACTTTTTCTTTCCATCATACAATTTTTAATTGTTGTTATTAAGATTCTTCATATCAAATTTGTTTTTGCACTTTTAACTGCCCAAACTAAATGTTAAAAATATTTGTGTTATTTGTTCTTGAAAACAGAGCTGTTGTGAACCTATGTTTATAACTGAATTTTTTTGTCTTAATAAGATCAATCATCTCACAATTGTTAACATTAACATCCTCTATACTTTCTAAACCTATGCAATAGGTCAGTTATTTTTCTCAAAAATCATTGTGGCAGTTATTCAAATAGTCTATAAAAAGTCAGCAAAAACATCAATTTTTAGACCGGAAACGGGGAAAAGCCAGGGAATCTTAAAAAATTCATCCTGTAGCCACCCTGCTAAGTGTGTTTACACATTTTAGAAATGTTAATTAAATATTATTAGATATTTCTTATAAACATCATGACTTTAACTGCCTTAAGCCTTCTAAATCATTACTATAATGATGGACTTCATGAACTTACATCAATATTTATTTATTTATTAAATACTGATTACAAATGCAATTGATAGTGCAATAACATGACATTGTGCCTGTTTACGTCAATATCAATAACGACAAACTATTTGAATTTAAATGAATCTAGGTGATCTAAATGGTACCTATACATTTACAAACATTATAAAATAGACATGTATTTAGTATAACAGTAAAACAATATTCTAATTCTTTTTTGCGAAAATAATGGTGTTATATTTTGGATTTTCTTTGGAATATCTTCATTTGTATTTACATATTATTTAAATAATTAATGTGTCAACATGGTCTAAATATAATTGCAAAATTTGCATGTTATCAAAATCACACGTAATAAACAAATAATATTGTTAACCTTCTTGAAATTATTGTCAAATAATTATTTACTTACATATTATTAATTTATTGGTTTGATTAATAAATATCAATTAATTATATAATTGTTAAGTTGTGATGGCATGAGTTAACTTAAAAATAAGAAATTTTTAAAGGAATTAGCCAACTTTCTCATTTAGCGTAATGCTTTGATTTTGAATTTTCGATCACGACAATAATAGATGTTTTAAAAGGTCGATTTTATTTTTCTTTCCTTCCTAAGTTTTGTAAAGTTTTAAATTTATCTGAACTGAATAAATAATTCGGATTACTAATTTAAAGGTATTCGTAAGACAATCTTTAGAAATTAGAATATATATGTGGAAACCAAAATTTTTCGCTCATATTCGCGGTCATATTTTAATTTGCTATTAATTCATATAAAAAGAATGATGTGCTTTATCTTCTGAATATTGACAGAGATCACAGTTTTTCTTATTACCAACCGAAAAAAATTATTCAAGATTATAATTTACAATTTATGATTTTTTATCTACTGTTAAAAAACTTTTTTTGTGTCGTATTATGTTGAAATTATGTATGTAATTGTGTATCTCTATTGAGCAACAAAATATAAAAAATCCGATACTTGAAGCTCTCTCATTTTGATAAGAAAGTATATAAAGATTCAGAAATGTAAACTAATGTAATTACTGATAGTTTCTACAAATTCCTCGTCAATTTTGGAAATAGTACGGTCTAAAGCTTTTTATTTACTTCAACAATCTATTTATAATTTGTTTACGGATTTTTCTTCTACTTTTATCACCCCAAAAGACTATGATAAACCAATTTTAGATAGTTATATTTAGCTGTTTTGTTCGCAAATATAGACAAACATTTATTTATTAATACTGAATAATTAGATAAAACGTGGGTAACTATAAATTCACAATAAAATAACGGACAAATACAACCCAATTGCTTGGACATATAAAATTGTGGGTATAAGATATGGTGTCAATATGCTACAGGGTGTCTCAAACTCTATATTATGGGCCTACTGTGAAGAGACAAAATATTTAAATAAAATTTAGGACACGTGGTGTTAAATGGGACATTTTCAATCGAAAGTACTGTCTTTCTAGAAACATACCCAAATTTTTGTTCTTGTTAAAAATCTCTCTTTTTTTAGTGAACTTTAAAAGTTATAAGCAATATCATCCTAAAGAGTCTCAAAAGAAATACCACCTAAAAATCACATTAGCGGTGGAAGGTCAAGTAATCGTTGGAAAATAATTGAATTTCCGTTGTTGTAAAGTTGTTGAAGAAGTTCCTTTGTAAAGTGCATAAATGCCATTAATAACAAATATAAGGATTAAAACAAAAGGTAATGATAACAATAAATAAAATTAAAAAATGAGGCAAACGCCCTCATACTACTACATACATATTGCAATCTATTCTTCGACCTTCTCATTCCAAGATACATATTCAATTTGTGCGCTGCGTTTATTAAAATTTCGCCATTTAATTCATTACAAGCATTTGTGATTTTTTCAATGATCAATGAATGATGAATTTGTTTCGTAAACCTTATTTTTTAAAACCCCCCATGAAATAAATCGAGGGGTGTTAGATCTGGTGACTTTCCGGGCCACTGAATAGGTCCATTAATCCCAATCCATTTTTCTGGAAAAGTGTTACCTAAATATTGCTGCACAATCCTGCAGCGAGCTCCAGAAGTGCAGGAAGTTCTTCTTGTAGGAAATTTAGGTAACTAACGCCATTCAATGTATGTCGATAAAAATAAGGTCTAACGATGATGCCGCACCATACATTTACTCCAAAATGGCCTTGGTTCTGGATTGGATTTACAATGTGGAGATTTTCAATAGACCAATAGCGTTCGTTACCCCTGTTTGGCAAACCATTATTGACAGCTTTCATCCGTCCAAAGAACGTGCCGAAAAAGGTTCTGATCAACAGTTTCTACATTTACTACAATTTCGCTATAAAATTAAGACGCTCAGGCAAACACCTACTCCAAATTGTGAATTTTGTAGTCATGATACCCATTGGTCTTTAAAATTCGTTGAACGGTTGATTTATCCAAATTCAATTCCTGGCTAGTTTTCCGTATAAAATTTCGTGGATTTTGTTCGAAATACTGTAACAGGCTAGCTGGTCGCCTCCAATGTTTTACGATCAGGAATGAGGCGCTCTGGATACCTTTCCTGATATAACTCTGCAGCTCTTCTTGAATTTTTTTGCGAGTCGCCGTAAATTAGCATCATATCAACGTTTTATAACTGAGGAAACACTTAACACTTGTAAGCACAAAAATTATAAGTTTGACGTTCGTATTGGGTAATGACATGTATTTTGTGACATTTATGCATTTTAACCAATATTCAATTATTTTCCAATAACTACTTGATCCTTCCACCGCTAATGTGATGTTTAGATGGCATTTCTTTTGAAACTCTTTAGGACGATATTGCTTATAATTTTTAAACGGGAAGTAAGTAGTACAGAAAAATTTCTCTAATAAAAGTTTATTAGAAAAGAGAGAGCTTACTATCGACTTTGACACAACCTGTACTACTCTTATATGTTAGATCATGAACAGGACTGACACACAATACAAATTCATTTATAATATCATAAAGAAGGTGTCTTCCCATAGGAAATGTATTTTATTCCATTAAAAAAATATTACCTTAAATGAGAAATGTTAGAACAACTGCGCTTCATTTTTTTCTTTAATAGATTCAGGGCACCTTGAACGTAACATATAAATATGCATGTGTATTTGTAATTCTGCTTTCCATTCTTAAAAACAAATCAAAAATTACTTAATGGTTTTACAAGCAGTTAGGTAAGTAATCTTAAGGCCGGAGCAACAGACCTTTGTGTATCTTAAAAGCGACCACAACAAAATGAGATCTACAAATTAGTTCAACCTACATCTAAAATTTGTTTTTAACATTCTCAAACATGTCTTAAAAGCGACTTAAATGCAAAAGCAGTCGTTTCCTCCAGTTAGATCAACTGGACTCCATACTGACATGACAAGCTCAAAAAAGCACCGATTTAGTAAATAGTAGTCACTGCATATTGTATTTTTTATTAAACTAAAAGTAGGAATTGTATGAAAAACTCACAGTCAAAAACAAGCAGTACTCTTTTCGAGTAAAAAATGGAAGCAGTGAATTTAAGTGACGTAGAAGTACTAGATATATATCTACTCATCAAGATTAGCTGAAAATGTAAATGGTAATCACCGTATATTGTATTTTTTGTAAGGCCAAAAGTAGGAACTATATGGAAAGGTCACAGTCAAAAACTAGTAGAACTATTTTTGAGTAAAAAATTGAAGCAGTGAATTCCAGTAATGTGGAAGTACAAGATATATGTCTACTCATCAATATTGATTAAAAATCTAAATGGTAGTCACTGCATAATGCATTTTTTATGAAGCAAAAAGTAGGAACTGTATGAAAAGGTCACAGTTAAAAACAAATAGAACTCTTTTTGAGTAAAAAATGGAAGCAGTGAATTCAAGTGATGTAGGAGTGTCAGATATATGTCTACTCATCAATATTGTTGAAAATCTAAGTGGTAGTTACTGCATATTACATTTTTCATGATGTCAAAAGTAGGAACTATATGAAAAGGTCGCAGTTAAAACAAGTAGGACTCTTTTGGACTAAAAAATGGAAGCAGTGATTTCATGTAATGTAGAAATGTCAGATATATGTCTGCTCATCAATATTGGTTAAAAATGTAAATGGTAGTCACTGTATATTGTATTTTTTTATGAAGTCAAAAGTAGGAACTGTATGAAAAGCTCACAGTTAAAAACAAGTAGAACTGTTTTTGAGTAAAAAATGGAAGCAGTGAATTCAAGTGATGTAGAAGTGTCAGATATATGTCTACTCATCAATATTGTTGAAAATCTAAGTGGTAGTTACTGCATATTACATTTTTCATGATCTCAAAAGTAGGAACTGTATGAAAAGGTCGCAGTTAAAACAAGTAGAACTCTTTTTGACCAAAAAATGGAAGGAGTGATTTCATGTAATGTAGAAATGTCAGATATATGTCTACTCATCAATATTGGTTAAAAATGTAAATAATAATCATTGTATATTGTATTTTTTTATCAAGCTAAAAGTAGGCAGTGAATTCAAGTGATGTATAAGTACTAGACATATATCTATTTTCTTCACCTTCAAACGAATTACAATTAACTGAGTTAAAATGGATTGGCATCTACTATTCTATCATTGTGAATTATTTTGAAGCAGATTGAGGTTTTACATCTCCTTATAACATGATGTTAATGACTAAATTGATCAAGTTTTGTAGCCAAAGTTTACATTATTTGTTCAATAATTCCTGATCTCTTTTATTACTATATTATATAATACTCTGTACCCAATTTGTCGATATTTTGAAAAATGACAGTTTTGATTTTAGGAACTCTACGATTTTCCATTCCGCTGTAGAAATTATTAATAAAATTAAGTTAATCAAAACATTTACCGTATATTCGTTAAAAAGAAGAAACATATTGCTAAAGTCAATAGAGACGTAACAACATTTACACTAATTCACACGTTTCCACACAAATGTAAATAATGTAAGATATTAAAGATAAGATTTAAATGATATTTTATAACAATGTTTCGAGGAATGTATTACTTAATTATTTGTTTGTAAACACTAAATACTTATGTTATCTACTACAGAGGTAATGGCAGAGGTATGTATGCCGTTACTAAATGAATTTTTGAGATTATATTTCACCTGCAGAATGTTTGTCAAGGTTAAAATAATTTGTATATTTTCTTTAACAACTAGTCAAAGCTAAGCTGGGTGTTCTACGTTTTTAGGTAAAATGCGATTAATTAAATAAGTCCATTTATGTTAAATATTACTTAATTTTAGTGCACATATTTCAGCTTTGCTATAACTTGGGTTTTAGGAAGACGCGTTGGTAGATTTTCAATAATTTTTTTTTTTTTTTGAAAATATGTAGGTTTAGGCTTCGGAGCCATTCGGAGGTAATTCGATGAGCAAATTTGGGAATGGCCTTTAAAGAATGCGCATAAAGACAATTCGAAGAGAAAACACAGTATTTCGAAGAAATCCGACAAAAATAATCGATATTTGCTTAACTTTACATAGCATTAACACATTTGCTCTTTATCTAACCTAGTTGATAATTATTCCGTGTTTAAGGTCAAAATACAAACTAAAACTGCGTCTCTAGACAATGGTGCAATTAAAAAGAATGCCTGTACTTACACTGTCACCGTCCAAAGAATGAGCACAAAACAAACTGCACATATATCCATTTTATGGAAGAAATCAGCACTACTCGTGGGAAGGCATGCACGCCAAATGTCTTCGGATAACATTTAACTTTATCGCGATTATTGCGTCACGCGCGCCAAATTTGAATAAATTTTAATACACTTTATCACAATTTCAATGTAACAACAATTACTACGACTTTTTGGGTAAGCCGCCAGCGCTAGTGCGCCAACCTTCACATAAATCACAGACTGACTGATATACAAAATTGCATTTTGAATCGAATCTGTTTTCCAAATATTCAAACAAGGTTATCAGGCAGCTTTATCGGCTTTTATAACTTTTAATAATTCGTTTAGTGTACATTAATAAGGACGATAGACAAATATTTATGAAATATTTTTTAAATCAACGTGACCCCACTTTTTTATCTGTTCTTAAAACGCTACGAATCTAATTTTAACGCCAGTCTTAGAAGCAGGAGGACATTTTTTAAAATTAATTCATGGCCATGTGGTGATACACTTTTGATTATAAAAATTCGACATATTTATTTCTTCATCCACAAAGTACTTTTCCGGCTAGAAGCTGGTTTTTTAAAAAAAAAGTTAATGTAAACAACTGGTATTTTATTAAATTATAACATAAGTTCCCGAATTTTCTGTATGGGATAACATATTTGTAATTTTTACTTGACCATGTAACAAGTTCTCCACGTATCCTTCGGCTGCGGCGTTGGATTTCCATCATCCCAATTTTTTTAACTGTAGGATGTCTCCACCTGTATTTACTAGCAATGTGGCTGAAGTACGTAAAGCAATGTCCCGTAAACCCATGAGCATTTTCTAATTCAAAAAAGCCGCTACTTTTTTTAGAAAACCTCCATCGCATTTGCAGCCGCCAGATATGCCAATAATTAAAGCAATCTTAAAGTAAAATATACTATTAAACACATAATTGATATGAATTAAATAGTAGAAATATTACCTTTTGAACAAGATATTCCTCTGGCGTCTCATTTACTGATGTTTTCTTCTGAGAGAACATTGGACTTTTTAGGTTTATATCCAGCAGTCTGCTTTTTCAAAAATGCTAGCAATTTGGAATACTGACTAATGTCGATATTTTGCTTGAAATTAAGTACAGCTCGCAACATCGAATATCGAGACCATAATGTTGAAGCTTTACTTTCTTTACTCATTTCAACATAATATGCAAGCATTATCGTTTCTGAAGCATGTTGTATACCCTTAATTGCGCTCCATTTAATGTAAGACGAAAAATTTTTCTCGTACCTTTCATTACTTCTCCGACTTCCGGAGGAGTACAGGTTAATTCAAAATAAGACATTATGTACTTGTTTAAGAAAAAACTTAATTTTCAAAACCAATAAACTAGTAATATTGCCTAGCACCAGTTTCATAGAGTTCTTTGTCGATGAAAATATTAATTTATGATAACAAATTTTCTTAAAATTTATGTTTTTAAAAGCTTGTAACTAAGCGATTGTGAATAAAATAGTATACATACCACGCAGGAAGGTATGTAATATACTATTTCTAGAACTCAATGGTCTTTACTTACTACTTCCCCGCTACTATAGGTATACGAAAATTTTATTAAAATATACAGGGTGGTATCAAAGTTATAACCCTAAACGTTAATTTCGAGGTACCCCTTTGACCCTCCATAACTCCGTTAGGGGGCACATTAGGAAAAAAAATTATAGGAAGGACTAGTTTTATTTTGACCTCCCCTATACAGTCCCGAGAGATTAGGAGGTACTTACCGGACACCCTGTATAATATACTATTTCTAGAACTTAATGGTCCTTAATTACTTCCTACACAGATAGAAAATAATTGTTCATTCAATTCAATATATTTTGTCAAAAAAATATAATTAATTGTAATTAATATAATAGACACAATGTTTAACATGACAAGTCCAAATTATTATTATAAATACATAGTGAATTAAAAAGATATAAGACATTATTGATTTGAGTTTAAATTCCTATCGGTTAAACAAATAATATGTTTAAATAAATAAAAATAGATAAACATAGTAATTTAGTTAAAAACATGATTCCTTAAATTTTAACAAAATAATGTTGTTCAATTTTAAAGCATAATCAATCACGGATTGATCACTATTATTTAAGACTTACTTTTAATATTTATATTATACAAATTTGTGCAATTTTGAAAAAATAAATAACATACATGATTTTTTATTTATATCCACAAATACATTTCTTGACCACTAGATAGTACACACTTACATCTCTCGCATTTTTGGTCAGACCGTTATGACAGGTGAACATTTGCCAACAGCTAGCTATCAACTACACGGAAAAAAATGTTTTTGCAGCAAACAATTTAATTTATTCACGCGACACAATTTTTTTAGTATAATATTCACTTTTTTGTCAAAAATAAATTGATTTGTTTGGTAAAAAAATTTAATTTTCTTGATAAGTATTTATTTAAATGAAACAAATAGTTATTCCATTTCAACATTTTATGAAAACTTAATTTAAAAATATAATTTTCAAATATATATATATTCACTTCTCTAAACAATTTGTTCAAATCTGTATAAAAATCACGTTTTTAAATAAAACAATGTTTTTTGATTGAAATTATGTGCATTTCAAATCAAATAATTTAATTTAATTGAGGGATGTGGAAAATATGTGATATTGTAATTCTTTTGGTAAAGCTTTTAAATGAAGGTTTATTAGGTTATCTATTTTTATCTTTTGAAAATCCGTAAATTAAAAAAAAATCTATTTCCTAATATGTATAATCTTATCGTCGAAAATAAATATTTGTTGGAAAGGTAAAATTCAAATTGTTTATTATAAACAAAAAATAATTGTCAATAGGTGGACGCTATCCTATATTTCGCGTACTCAGGTGTATCGACTTTGAGAGACATGAACAACCAGAATTAGTCGTCAGTTAACTCACCACTCACCTGTGGTGAGATATATGTTGACTATCTATAAATTTTTCAGGTGTAGTTCTATGCTAGTCGTAGTATAGTAGTAAAATTAATTAAAATATACAAACGTTGTTTTTATCATAAAATATAATTAAATTAGTACCAGAAGTGTATAATTGAAAAAGAAATAATGTTTTTTTTAACGGAAAAACAGATGCTTTTTTTTACATAAAATAACTGTATTTTTGCTATTTCAAAAAAATGATTTGGTATCAAGAAATAAATATTTATTTGACCCTATACAAACACCAATTTTTTTTTCGGTGTAGCAAGCTCAAAGCCTATAAATGTCTGACGGCACTGTTGCTGACAACTAACTGTGGCTGTTTGCTATAGGTTTTTCAGGATGTAAGAAACAACCCAGTGTTTGCATAGTGCATAAGTAAGTACGGAGTAACAATAATATTTTGTAATTTTAAGTTTTTCTTGTCTTTAAATTAAAAGTTATAAATTGTTTATATGAGTATTCAAGTGAATGCTAAAACCAAATGAAATGGTGAGTGACTTACTGACAGCTGATATAAAACGAAATATTTTGTTAGTTTGAATAAATACTCCAATCAAAAAGAACCATGTATGATTGTCTTAACCAAAGATGTATTCAGAAACTAACAGAAATAATCAATTGGCTGAAACATATATTTTGTTGGGCATATATGACCAAATAATTTGGTTAATAGAATCAAAATTTCCTTGGGTTTGACTGTGCGGGCAAAATAAAATTAGTCTTACTATTTTGTCATATTTAATAAAAAGTATGTTTTCGCTTCAATATGTTTCCATATTTCATAGGTCAACATCAAGTAAAATATGGTTAATTTTTACATGTCTTCTGTTCAGGTGATACTAAATCATAATAGCCTGAGTTTCTTATAGTACTGCTAATTTTTACAGTAACAGTCAATATCGTGTAAATTTACATCATTTTTATCAGTCTACACTACAATAATTCTGTTCAACATTCATTTATTATTATCTAAAATGATTAATACCTTAGTCTTCTTAAACTATGGGTTGCAGTAAATTAATAAGTTAATTAGTATAAATAGGAATTTGGATGTAAGTTTCTAGGAAATATACAGACGTTTATTGCTGATAATAAAGCAATACCCATTCGTTCATACACATGCAAGTTGCAAATTTAAGAATGGAATATTCTTGAATGATAACATAGTATTTATTTACAAAAACAGTAGTATGTGTGGGAATTATTTTATCATCCATATGCATTCCGCAAGTCTCTAATGAATTAATAATTTGGTATTAAAGGAAACATTTTAAACAATATTCCATTTAGAACTACTATTCATCATTTCATCGAAATTATCTGAAAGAGGCGCGTAGTACAAATTTTTTCTTCAAAATGTCTTACCTGTCTTACAGTGTCTACATTTTTCAAATTTAAACGTCATATAAAGAAAGTTTAAAACAGTTTTCTATTTAATTAATGTAATATATACTTTCATCGATCATGAAGTTGTCTTTCACAGGCGATGGTAGCAAAATCATCATCATTATGTTCACTTTGTCAGAATATTTGATTTACTGAAACTAAAGACACAAATGCATAGGATAGTGTACAAACAACAAAATAACAAACAAATATAGTTATATATATAATAGAAATGCAATATTTATTTAAACAGCTAATATATTCACTACACTTTCTCACATTTGCAGAATTATAGCTTGTAGCAATATTTCTTGTCACGCAAGACTTTTTTTCTAGTTTTCCATTTTGAGCTGTCAAGTCTTGTCTTGCTCTTTTCTTGTCTTGGTTTTGCGAGACCAAGACAAGATCAAGAAAAAAACAATACAAGATGCCAACACTATACTCATTAGTTACAAATCTGACTCTCTAGATACAGTTTAAATTTTTGTTGTACGAGGTCGCAGTCTTCAGCTTGTACCATCAATAATTTGTAGATGTTACCATATTTAAACGCAACTTGTCAATTAGGTAATATAAATTTTGTATTTTGGAAACAACTACATTATTCAAAGTACCCAACGATCTTCCTAGCTAAAACGTCACCTGCTGCTCGTCATTATTAATCATCAATCGAAATCACCGCAAATAACGAGCTTATTATCGCGCGATCCGCTATAAAGGGTGTCGCGTTGCAATCGGGGTTGCAAAAGGGCTCTCACGGTGCGGCCGTACACACCGGAGGACGGAAAGGCATCATAGGCATCACACAGCTGCGCTACGCAAGTGTTCTTTGAAAGGATCGGGCGGTCTTCTTACAGGCCCAAGCATATACGTGCTTCACTACATAAAGAAATATACTAATCTCAAAACTAGAGCAAAATTATTAATATTAGATAATAACATTATTAACAACAATAATTTTAATTACCTCTATCTGTTTACGGCATTATTCGAAAACTGAATGTAAAAAACAGTAGATCTAAGTCAGACAGATTTTCTGTGGAACAACAATCCTAACAAATCTCTCTAAATGCATGTTATAATAAAAATGTATAGAAACAAATGTTTGAAAAACTAGTAATGACAATATAAAATAATATTATAGAAAATTTTAAACAACATATAATAACGAATTAAAAATCAAGTGGAAATAACTATTTTATTAAAAAAAAATCAGAAAAATGCTATTTTTAACGATGTAAACGCGGATTGCGTGTTTAAAAGTGAGTTTGAATTTGAAATCATAATTTTGTCAGGTATGTTTCTCTCCTTAGTTAATTTGGGTAGGTACGTTAAACACAAATGTTTCTGGTGCCCGTTTTGAACTTGTAACTTATTGGCAGCAGCTTTGACACGTTCACGTAACTCATCACTAGTGTCCACCTCGGTACGATACACCTCATTTTTAAGTATCCCCACATAAAGAAATTTAAAGGATTTTAGTCAGGAGATCGTGGCAGCCATGGTACCGATCCTCCTCGTTCAATCCATCGTACCCCTTGAACTTCATTAAGGTACTCCCGAACATTTTATTGAAAATGAGAGGGAGCATCATTGTGCAAGAACTACATTCGAAGTTGAACAGTCAAGAGCACATCTTCCACAAGTTCAGGCAGATCATTTCGAAAGTTCTCGAGAGACTGAACCCCATCCATTCGATTTGGTCACATGAATGGTCCAGTCAAGTAATCATCTACAATCCCAAATATTAGTATTGTGAATGTTATACCCATTCTGTGAAAAAATAACTTGATCTGCAACTAACACGTCAGTTGTAAATCTAGAATTTTGAACATTTTGTTGCAGCAACGATTCACAAAATCTAATTCATAAGGGATAACCCCAGGGTATTAATTCTGTACATGATACGGATATTTGAACCTCGTGTGTGATACCCCACACTGTTTTTCTTTCTCGGAAACTATAAGGATTTAATTTTTTTATGATATGGACTCCATTTTCATGACGCATCTATTCCCCAGTTTTTTTCGAAGTTGTGTAGGTACAGGATGTATGTACTTGCACCTAAACCTAAGTAAATATTTCCATATCCTTCAGTCGATAGTTGTTCAGGTTTTCATCGTCCTCCCCAAGCAATTTGATGCAATGTTACTAGTTTTGGTTACCGATACATTAAGAATATTTATTTTATTAAAGCTATTAAAGGAGGACAACCTCCAACAAAATTTAAAGTCATTGGCTTCTTGCATTTTCCACTTAAATAGTATGTGATTATATTAAATAACTATGAGCAGAATTTTTTAATGTGTATTTTTCTAAAAATTCACGCGTCAGGCCTGCTTTACGCTATGGCCTGCTTATAAGGCAAGTCTTAACCAACGGTGGCTGTGATTGTCCCGGTCCCATCTGCATGTTTGGTCCGGGTGTGCTCTGTTTTCTGTTTATATCACTTTCATAAACCCAACAAATGGTCTCTTTCTGAAAAAACTTTGAGGTTCTGGCCTCGGTTTATTATGTTTTTGTCGGTTAATTATTTTGAGCAATGCCGAGAGAAAAAAATTCCCGGGTTTTGGTCTGTTTAGGCTTAGAAAAAATACAGAGGTCTTTCACAAAATTCTTACAGAAAGACTTCTTGTTTACTTAGTAAATTATAGTAATAAAATACACAAACGAACATTTTTAATAAAAAAAGTTGGATCTAGAGAATATTTAAATGGATATAACATTTAGAAAATGAATGAAATATCTACTAACAACTATTAATTTTAAATTAAATTATAACATTTTCAAACTTAATATGGCTCCAAGATATGGTAGATAATTATTGCTATGACGTAAGTACATACAACATACATTTTTGTTTATTAGTGGTTAAATCAAAATAAAAGCATTCAATTGAATACAATCACTATCCGATCAGGTTAGGTAAATAAAGTATTACGTCGTTGATTATTGCAGACCTAAGTATCACTTTTCCTAATTATAAGTTTTGCGATTACGTTTAGCCTCAAGTTCAATGCCAAGGCAGTGGCGTAGATAACATTTTTAACATTTCTTAAGATATTCATATTTACTAAAATTTATTCATTCTCCAAAAGAAAAAGAAAAGACCACCAATATTCTATATAGAGTAGATTCAAAATGGATTATTCAAAAGACAACAGTAAAAAAACTAATAGGCAGAAAATTAGTACCTAGAAAAAACGACAAAAAAACTCAAGTCTGAATTGCCGGAGATTTTAAAAAATATACTACATACGTATTTTGTAATATACAGACTATGTAAAATTTAAAATATTGCTTTAGAAAAAGATTTGACACTGTTCAGAAACCGATTGTCACCAAATTTGGTAGGGAAACATTTTTTGAGAAAATGAATCAGGTTCGACCATAAAAGGCGCCATATTAGCAATATCTGATGAAATTTATCTCTTATTTTTAAAGTCACGCGTAAGCAGATATATTTTGGGGCCTTTTCTCCAAGACGGTAAAAATTATCAAGTTCTACCAAGTGCCTTTTTTGTGTAGAAATGACTCCAAGACATGATTTTGTAGTCAACCGAATCAGAAAATTTCGTTACCAAAAATAAGAATGAACTTTATCATCAAGCACAGCTAATGTGGCGCCCTCTATGGCCAAACCTGATTTATTAAATTAAGATTAATTTTCTTCACCCAATTTGGTGACAATCAGTAAGCGATATTCAAGTTACTATAAAAAAAAACGAAAAAATAATTTCAACTTTGACACCGTGTTTTTTCCCACAGCAACATTTTACTAAGACTAGTTAAATTATTTAGCTATATATTCATATTTTATCCAAAAAATGTCGTCCATTATTAATAGTCAGCACTGTATATATGTTTTATACAAAAACTGTTTTAACTGAACTGAAACCTAATCGAGGATAATGAATCGATAATTGTTTAAAATTATATTGATTCTATAACTGACGTCAAAAATTTTCACACTGTATGCAAATTATAATTACGTCTTAATAAAAGTTAACTCCAATCTCAATATGTTACAGATTAAGAGAGTTTTTGGATGGATGGATTTTTTTCCTGGATAAATTCAGTGAAATATTCTAAAATTCGCTTATGAGACAACTTATTATAAACTAAAATGAATAAATAAATAAAATAAGACAGTGGTTGCTTTGTAACGAAGTATATACTTTTCCAATATTTTATCTTGTCTAATAATAATTTTAAAACAATTCATCCGGGAAATATATTCGTATCTTGAAAAAAAATGGTCTTTTACTGAGCGCTTACCTATCTTCTCTATTCTTTACAATTACAAATCAAATATAGCTGTTTACCTAGTTTTCTATTAATTTTTAGCCGGCAGTGCAGCTAAATAGAATTCTCTTATTCTGTAAAACAAAGACAGCTTATCTATTAAACGATAATTTCAAAAATTGATTGGATGAATTGCATGGTGCTAAACTAATGCCCAAGTTTAAAACCCGGTAGCTGATTTTAGGAAAATTGTTTTCTTCATTATAAAATTCGTTTTTTTCTTTTAATATGTATAATTTTTGCGAGAACCTCATTTTCCTGCCTCTATGGATTGATAATGTTTTAATAGATAGGCTGCTTTCCTGCTGAAATTGGAGATTTTAATTATTTGTGTTGGTACTGTTGGTCGTTTCCGCCAAAACGTCTTCCTGAACCAATGTGGGGGAGATTTATACAAAAAAAAGAAGGAAAGCTAACTGGCCGAAAAAGGTGTGTCTGATTTCTAGTGTTTCCCATTTTGTGGGTACTTTTCCATTTCTGGTTCTGGTTATTTTGGAAAAGTTATATAATTCTCACGAGGACGCAAGCCAGGTTCTTAAAGAGAAAAACCTCCTGACAGAGAAAATGTACCTACCTTCTATACTTTTCTTTGCTTCAGGTAGTTATAAAAGAGCTTAAGTAACTGTTATTTCATTTATAGTTTTTTTTTCTACTTATCCTTTGATTTGAGTTTCTCTTGGAGCATTCTTTATCCTCCTACGCTCCCTATTAACTGTAATCTGGATACTGTTCACCAGAGGTGTCTGTGGAATTGGGTTACCACAATTTTCAGAAAATTGCTTCCATACAGGGAAAACTTCTATGTCGGCTCCGTTTCTTCCAACGCTGCGTACCGGAAAATTGGGTGCGGCTTTACTAGTGCCACAACAACCCATTCGGATTGCAGCTAAGGTATACAGGGTATCCCAACGAAAATTTGACCCCCCCCCTATAATTGGAAAACCGAATCATATTTCAAAATTCTCTGAGACCCGTCGATTTTTGTTCTTGGGGGGAGCTTTTTTGACAGTCAAGCCAACTCGATATGTTCATCCCCCTAATGCCTAGCAACCCCAACTTAAAAATTTCAAATGCAACTACCCCACTTGTGGCACATCATTTTAAAGCCCTTTTCATTGCGAATACAGTGACGTACCGTTTTTAGAAATCGGTTGAGATTTGACAGAATTATTGGTTACAAACGAAAAGATGACAAACCAACTTACGCGTAGTAATTTCTACACAAATGCCCATAAGTTTTTCATCTACTACACATGACCGCATTACCTAATTGTTATTGATGTGTCTATCAGTTTACAAAAAAGTCAGAAATGAAATAAAAAAGCTGAAGCAAATAAAACTAGATACTAAAATAGTTATTAGTAGAAGATACTTAAGTTTATAGGAATTCAGATCTTTCCAAAATAACAAAAAATCAGTACTACAAAAAAAGTCGGTGTTTTTTGCTTGTGACCAAGAAATAGTTAGTTTCAGCCGTTATTGAAAGTATTAACGTGTGTTCGAAATGGTTTATTCTATCGCGGAAAGAGTAGAAATTGTTGCAATATATTATCGAAATCACGATTGCGCTAAAGCTACAGCACGAATCTTTAATGCCAATCATCCTGAAAAAAATGTAAACCACCTGTACGTTAAACACCTGATTGACAAATTTGTTGCAACAGATTCGCTTTTAAACAAGAAACGTGAAGTAATTGGGCCAGTTCGAAATGAAGCAGTTGAAATGGCAGTTTTGGGTTATGTACAGATGGATAATAAGCAATCGATTACAACTGTGTCTCAAGCTTCTGGCGTATCCCGTTCCAGTGTTCATCGAATTTTGAAAAAATACAAGTTTCATCCATTTAAGATGACGCTGATTCAAGAGTTACATAAAGATGACTTTGATCGCCGTAACCAATTTTGCGAATACTTTAGTGAACAACTTCTACTGAATCCAAATCTTCTCTACAGTACATGTTTCTCCGACGAATGCACATTTATGTTGAATGGCGAAGTGAATAGACACAATTGTCGTTATTGGAGTGATACTAATCCGCATTTAATCAGGGAATTTCATACTCAGACACCTCAAAAATTGAATGTTTGGACAGACATTTTGGGCGACCATCTTGTTGGACCATTTTTCATCCAAGGTAATCTCAATGGAAACACCTATCTAGAATTATTGGAAAGTACAATTGATCCTAGGATAACAGAGATTTGAGAAAGTGACGACAATTTACTAGAAAATGAAATAACCTTCCAACAAGATGGTGCGCCCCCGCACTATGCTGCTGCTGTGCGACAATTTTTGGATGACCATTTCCCGGGGCATTGGATTGGCAGAAGAGGTCCTGTCGAATGGCCACCAAGATCTCCGGATCTGTCCCCTTTGGGCTTTTTTCTGTGGGGTCATTTAAAATCACGAGCGTACGGCACTCAGCCGGAAACATTGCAAGTGCTACGTCAGAGAATTGTAGAAGAATGCCGATTAATAACTGCGGATGTCTTTAATAATGTTCGACCAGAATTTGAAAACAGACTGTATTACTGTTTGGGAGTTAACGGGGGTCATTTTGAGCAATTCATCAAATAAATCTAATTTATTATTTGCTTTATCTTTTTTATTTCATTTCTGACATTTTTGTAAACTGATAGACACATCAATAACAATTTGGTAATGCGGTCATGTGTAGTAGATGAAAAACTTATTAGTGGTGGGCATTTGTGTAGAAATTACTACGCGTAAGTTGGTTTGTCATCTTTTCGTTTGTAACCAATAATTCTGTCAAATCTCAACCGATTTCTAAAAACGGTACGTCACTGTATTCGCAATAAAAAGGGCTTTAAAATGATGTGCCGCAAGTGGGGTAGTTACATTTGAAATTTTTAAGTTGGGGTTGCTAGGCATTAGGGGAATGAACATATCGAGTTGGCTTGACTGTCAAAAAAGCTCCCCCCAAGAACAAAAATCGACGGGTGTCGGCGAATTTTGAAATATTATTCGGTTTTCCAATTATAGGGGGGGGTCAAATTTTCGTTGGAATACCCTGTATGTCTACTGCGCAGTTCAGATGATACACCATTATACCTATACATATTTACCACTCGATGCAACCGCAATAGAACAATTGAACCATTTACTTTCAAATTCCATTTTGATTTTTTCTTTATTTTTCAGTATACTCTATATAATCAAGTGAGTGTGATTTATATGCATATAGTTAAAATAATACTTTAGAATAATCGCTATAATATTGTTAACCCGTTATAGGAACGTGGAAAACTAACCACGTCCCTGTCTACATACATACTAATATTTTAATATCAATCAAATTTATGATAATCCTGTGAATTGTCGGAAGCAGTGTTACCCACTTAAGTGAATCTTTTATAAGCTACTATAAACAGTACTTCCTGTGTCCTTCGTAGTCGTCTACAGCGTATATCCTAAATATTTATTCATATTTCCCATCATAAAAATTATCATTGAAAATAAGTTTGCTTGAATTGCATAGATAAGACGCATAGAAGTCACAATCCTTGCATCACACCATTGGCTAATGTTTGTAAACTTCTAATAATATCCTCAATTATCAATTACAATAATGCGCATTTATATCTTTGGGTACTGTTAAACAATATTATCACAAGCTTGGACAGGACTATAGAAATGAACACAAAAAAATAAAACGTGGACGAGATCTAGAAGAATAATCGAGTAAATATTATAAGAATGAATACGTGACCCAAAAAAAGTTTCCAGTAATGTAAATAAAACAAATATCTAAAGACAAGTCTGCCCCCTTGATAACATTCCAAAAATAGAAGCAGATAGACTGAGATATATTTTGTTTGTCATTTTTATTGCCATTTTTTCAAAAGGATTGAGTAATTCTATAGTTTTACGATTTAACAAGGCCGGTAACCCAGTTAAATCTTATGTAATTAAAAAAAATCAGCATGTGACAGTGTCCTTATCAACGATAAGGTTTCAGCATCCCCTCCAACAGATGCAGATACAGATACAGATACATGCATATAATTTTGTACTAAGCTTTAGATACTATAAGTTAAAGTTGGCAATACAGCACATTAGATAAATGTATAACCTTATTTAACCTCATTAATTACTTGTATTTCACACAAAATATTTAAAAAATGTCCACTGATCGTCATTTTATTTGCTCTGATAGATAAAGAGTAATAAATGTGAACTATATTCTAAAGACTTAATGATAACACTTAGATAGGTATAATATCTAATGTTACAGTTGGATCTCTTTCAATGTAAACAGTGTTGTGAATCTGTACTTAACATAACTCCCGGCAACACGGCGCTTCTAGTACGCAATAAATTTTTTTATGACGAAGCCATGTAAGCATTCGAGCGTTGAAGTGAAGCAGCGTTGCCATGGTGGGACCACAAACATACTAATATTATTTAACACAATGTTTTATCTACCATCATCAATTGCATCTCCTGTATTTTTTCCTGCAAATTTGAAGATCACACATATGGAGTTATTTTATGTCGGATTAAGATATAGTATATCTGAAATATCACCAATCGCGACTGCTTGAAAAATTAGCATTAGTATGTAAATAAAAACTGTTTGTTTGGGAAGGCATACTAATACGTCTTAGAAGTCATTGCTGGACAACTATAGCAATTTAATTGCATATTTTTAAAAAATAATGTATACAATTCATTACTATTTTAACATTTAGATATTATTGGCTGAAGGCAAGAAAAAAACATAAATATTTCTAAAATAGTCAATTCAACCGTATATTTATGATGTTCAATTCTAGAAAAATATTTTCATTTAGCAACGTCGCATCAAGCCGACACCGAGTTGATTTGGGAACTGTGAATGAATCAAAGCCGCCAGTAGTAACAAACAGTCTAAAAAGGTGCCAGTTAGCGGAAATATGAATTTAATTTTTATTTAATCGCAAATTCATATGATACTCATTTTTCCGTTTCCCTTAAAATTAATGACATTATAACTGAATCATCCTGTATATAGCTCGATGATAAAATTATATAGGTTGACGTCACTTCAACATACGAACAGCGATATGCCGATTTTTTTATGGTTCAAAAAAACTATTAAATATAGAATCAATCTTGGTAAAAACTAAAAACGAAACACTCATTGAAATATCCAATAAATAGATAGACTTTTTTATATCTACCTACATTTTTTTTATTTTAGAACGTAGCCAACACTTCTTCATTCTCTTTAGTGTTGTAACTTCTTTTAAAATCTGTACTTAAATCTCTATATACTTGTAACACACACTCTTAGTTTAAACCTGCACCTTTCCACGCATCATTTACCGGTATATGCGCGTTGAATTCACAAATTCTCTGATACACATTATTTACATTCTTTATCTGTTAACTTCGGTCGTTTACAGTTACTGCACTTTCCCAGTCGTAAGCCTATGACCCGTTACAGTTGTTTCTCCTCTTGTAGAGGATAAATAGAAATAGTAATAGAACCATATCATAACGATCGATGTAGCGGAATATAAATGTTTGCAAGTAGAGAATACACAAAATTCAGGTTAACAACTTTGATCTCTATAATTTCAGTAACCCATTCGACGCTTCTAGATTTTCCGTTGCAGCTTCTTAAACATGAAAAATAAAAGGCCCTAGTCTAGTGACTTTGGCATCTCCAGAACTGTTAAAAACATACTTGACTGCGCTCTCCCGTTCCGTCAAATCAGTCCATTATACTCCCAATCCCAGCGACATCAAGGCCGATTGTGTATCGATAAAGAACTCCGGAGTGACAGCCGTAATACTCTGATAACCCGGAGATGAATGAGACGTAGGGCAAGGGCGTTCGACACGACACTCGCTGGTTTCATTAACTGCTGTAATCCGCTGATATTAGGGGCGGATACGGCGTCGAATCCATTGTAAGCTGCAGTTTAGTGAACGCGGTCACGTGGCGCGATTGCACTTTTTTAATGACATCCCATGTTTGCCTCAACGGTACAGCGAATTCATTAAATGGTAGGGAGTCAGTAGAAGGAATAGTAGAGTTCGACAGACACTTGAAACATTTTTACAAAATGTTACTTTATAGGGGTGTTCCATAGGCTAATTAAAGGGTGTAACACTCAAAAGGGTGTAATTCTTAAAAATATTTATGAATACATCGAACTCACAAAATTAATTTGACTTTGCGATAGGTACATGGAAAGAAATCTAATCTATATTTAAGTATAATCAAAGTTTACAGAATAAATATATAAGTTGTTTCACTCTCCAACACGCTCCGCCCTACCAATTCCGCTCTCCTCACCCGTCTCGGGGACCGGTCGGTACCCAGGATCCTACACGGTGGCCGACGCTAGAACTGTAACGTGTTGAGTGCGATCGATATAGTGTGAGACAAAAAACCTTGAATATCTGTTAGTGATTATTTTATTTAATTTTTCTTCTATAAATGCCCTTAATATATTGTACTGTGACTAATTGTCCCTTAAGACGAGGTTTTTCCTTTTTCCATTGTTCAAGTATTTCATATTTCATAAAGTAATATAAAGAAATATGTTACGATATAAAATTTTACGCGGTACGCCGATAAAAATTAACATCTTCATTTGAAAGATTGTCCTGATCAATACTATAAAAAAATTAGAATTTGAAGCAAACATTTTTCAAATGAAACATCAAACATTGTTTTTGTATGAACCAACAAGTAAGTTCTTTGTACTGGTATTTATTAAAAAAATATAATATAATATAATATAATATAATATAATATAATATAATATAATATAATATAATATAATATAATATAATATAATATAATATAATATAATATAATATAATATAATATAATATAATAGAATATGCAATAATTATGTAAGTAGGTACTTAACTAGTAAATGTAAATTTTACACTCAAGCATTTTTTGTTCAAGCAGAGTTTTTGACAATACCCAAATTATTTTGGCGCCAAAATTCCAAGATGCTGATGTTCAAACTGGTACACCGATTCTAAGTGATACCTGTACACAAATAGTATATAATAATGGTATGTACAGTAAAATCTTTAAATACAATACGACTTCCAAGATTAACTAACAAAACTTTATACATTTACCTATAATCGTTTTATAATATTTATATTTATTACATTACACATATTTTATTTATACAATAAGCAGCCTTACATCACACTTTTGGAATATTCCTCGGAAGCATTCTTCTACTTAATTCAACACTTTTATTTCTTAAAATAACACTAAATTTGTGATTTACTTAAAGAATATATTTTGTTACAATATGAATATTATGTTATTCTTCCTTAAATTATAGTAGTAATTTTGTGGGGCCGCCAAGTTCAGCATGTGGCTGCAAGATGTCAGGTAAGTCGTTCGTTGTCTTACCTATAATATACTGAATTGAGGAGAGCTCATAAACCGAAAGCGGTATATGTCATATGTCTGGTGTGTCGTTGATAAATGACTGGCAATTTGTTATAAGACTTTCAGGTGTTTACACAGATTTATTTTATAGACATATGTTTTGTGTGATCCGCTTTATATAAATAATTAAATACGGCTCTAGAAAGAAAAGCAATATATATTTAAAGCAATAATACTAATTATGTACTCCAGTTTTATTTTTTCTTAATGCAATGTTATTATTTAGTTTATTCAAAATTATTTAATATTATTTCAAATATTTGCAATAATTCTTTCAAATAACATAAAAGTTTAAATAAAGAAAACATAACTTTGATGTTTTGACAATAACAATTGTTGACTCAGGTAATTCATATTGTCTAAATAAAACGAAACAATTTTTTAAACAAACATAACATTCATCTATCTCATTTTAAGTATACTTAGTAGTTTCCGTGTATAGTATAAACTTATTTTTTTATCTCTATTAATATCTCAGAGAGATCAAAACCAATTATTTTCAAATATCATGTAATAAATGCCATAGTGTGGAACAAAAAAGAACGACAGAGAATGTCAGTACAACCTACACCACTCGATCATTTTTATGAAAAATATATGCTACGGCGTATCCTTTACTGTTAAAGAACTGGAAGAACTTGCTGAAAGTGGAAGTAAGGAAGTCGTGAGTGTTCCTACAATTCCTATTTTGGAAGATATCCTAAAACAACAGAGACAAAATTCCATCATCTCAACTCCGATGTTCTAAAAGTTGTTAATAAACGAACAGCTCAATCTACAGGCGGTAAGGAAAACACACAACACGTTCGTACGTACAATTCGTTCTGTTCATTTACAAAAGAAGTGATATGTTGAAAAAATATACGCCAACTTACCAAACAATTTATAAAGTATATATTGTATTTATTTGGATATTTATATCTGTTAATAAAAATGAACCAATATGTTAGAGATGTTCAAGCTTTCTACAACTATGCGTAAATTCACGATTCGTGAAGGGCGATGCGTGATTTGTATGGAATTTGTGCTTAGTATGTAGGGTTTTTATGAATGGATTTTTAACGAACAGGACCCTACACACTATTCGCGAATTCCTCACATACAACAACAATCGCGAATACACGCATAGTCTGCAGCAAGCCTTAGATTTAATTTTTTTTTCAAAATTGATGGTTACCAAATGATTTGTATCGAGTCGATGGTGTGTTTGTTTATATGAAAGCTGAGTACAATTATAATTATTCCTACGAAATAAAACAACTGGGTCTAATGAAAGTTATATTATTAATATGAATGAAATAAATGGGCAAAAAATTATATAAATCCTATTTACAAATGTCATGATATTACACCTTTTTCTTTCAATGATCACTTGAAATTATTTAATCCTAAACAGAACAAAAGCACTTTCTTTATTGTTGATGCCACTAATGTAGACATAAAGTCAAATTATCCCAACGATTATTTTTTAAACTTGCTCAGGACATTAGGGTTTGCTTCTTTAATTAACAATTTTACAAGAATTCGGAATGGACCAAAATGGTGCCTTGGCCATATTTTATAATTTAGACCAGCCCATTAGAATTTGGCAAAAGTGCTATTAAATAATACAAAAATATTAATGTTGTTTTTTAGAACCAAATATCATTGATCTCCGAACATAATACTGTTTTAAAAATGAAAGCAAAATATTAAACATACTGTCCGATACTTCACAAGGTTTCATTAAACTCTCTAATCCCTCAAAATTAAGAGCTGATACGCTGCCTTCATCCACTGGGACAGGGACTTTGATAAATGGTGGCCTCGTGGCAAAGCACGCGGCAAAGATTACGATTGCACTTTTTGAATGGCATCTGATATTTAGTCTAGCATTACACTGGATTCATTAAACGGCTCAGGATTTAATGATAATACATAGCATGGTGAAGGGCGGAGTGTTACGAGCCAGCGATCTAACAGGAAGAGGAGTCCAATTATGTGGAGGTGCACTTTATGGTCAGTCGGTTCCGTTGTCGGGTAATAAGAGAGCAGTGTTTTATTTCAATTGTAATCGTTTTACAGACGTTATGGCAGAATAACGTAGTTTTAGTTTCACAAATATTTTATTATAGATTCAACATCTTGGGATAGTAGGTCATTTGAGAGAAAAAAACAAAAACACAACGAAAACTTGAAATTAACGTACGTTTCGGGTTTATTTCATAATACCCATCTTCAGAAAAAATATATTTTCTTATGCTAAAAGAGTAAACAATAAAATGTAAATGACATTTTTTTAAGACATTTGGTTTAAGCATACCTAACATCGTATAAGAAATTTAAATTTTCATAATTTTTCTAAAAAAAATATTTTAGATTTATTCACAAAAATTTTTTATTAAAGTTTGTCTTGCGATACGAAATGAAATATTAAATATTTGAACGCGATATTAAGAATGAAAGACGAGCTCATATTTAGGAATGCCAGAAAAAATTTTCAATTTTTTAACAAAAAAATATAAAATGTCAGTGAAAAAGTAAATTTAAAAGTTTCTTTAAAGAGTATATACAGGTAGTGTAAAAATCTACAACAAAAAGTCAGTTGTTAATCAAGTCATAATATACATGTGACAAACCATTAATATCAGTGTTATTGTTGATAGAATTAGTATTTCTCTTAATTTGAGTTATTTCAAGAATAGTTTTTGTAAGTTATTTTCATTATTGAAAATGTCAATGTTTTCAAAATCAAAATTATAGTTACTTTCAATTGCATGTTTATCAAGGGCAGTAGAATTTGTGTTTTTAGTAGAAATATTTATGATTATAAATACGTTTATACAAGTATTGTTTTGTTTGATCAATATAAGTTCCATTACAATCAATACAGTTTGTTTTATAGACAACATTTGACGAGAATTTTTTTGGAATAACCGGTTTGAATTTAGTAAAGAATTTTTTGGTTCTCGTATATGGTTTATGTGCAATATTTATATCATATTTTTGACAGTAACAATTTTCTCAGACAAGGCAGATACATAAGGTAATGAAATATGTTTTTTTGTTTTTATTGCTGGAGTTAATATGGTTATTATTATAAATATTGTGGATTCAATTTCAAAACATTCTTTATTTTTTTAATATTCTTAAGCCTATTGCAAGGATGGGATAATTTTATAGCATTGTCCGTCAAATTATTTATAACATTTTTTTATATGATTAATTGGGGATACGGAATTGAAATTTAAATATCTTTTGGACCAAACTTCCTTAGTATACCAATTTGTTGTTATAATATCTTCAGAATCATATTTAATGGTTAAATTAAGGAAATTAATTTTTTTGTTATTTTCTAATTCGATAGTAAACTGTAATTTAGGATGAAACTTATTGAATTCATTCTTAATATATTCCACTTTTTAATAGGAATACATACAATGCAATCATCAACATATCTCTTATAAAAATGTGGTATAAAATCTAATTTTTTGATAACAGTAGTTTCAAGTTCATCTTATACCAAATTTGCAACTGTTGCAGAAATGGGTGAACCCATTGCAGTACCAAAAATTTGAGAATAAAACTTATTGTTAAAGGTAAAATAAGTAGAGCCTAAACAAAACTTTACAGTGCAGATAAAATCATCCAATTTTAATGGAGTAAATTCTTTTAATGACGACCACTTTTCTTTAATACATTTAATTGCCAAATCAGTAGGAATGTTTGTATATAAAGATGTTACATCTAACGAAATGATAATATGATCGGCAGGAATAACTTGATCTTTAATAAATTCATGAAAATGCCAAGAATTTTGTATATGGAATTGACTTTTTCCGATAATATTTGAAATAGATTTTGCTAAAAACTTGGAAAGATTATATGTGGGGGTAGCACAATCGCTAACAATTGGTCTCAGAGGAATATTTTCTTTATGTAGTTTTGGTAGCCCATATACAATTGTAACAATTTAAAGAATGTTTAGTTTTAGAATCAATAAGCCTTTTGTTGAAAAAGGAGTTAATTAATCTGTTTAAATTGTCTTGAATTTTTAAGGTTGGGTCAACTTTTTCCTCCCCTATCATTTAATTGTGAATTAATTTTGTCAAAATATTCATCTTTATACATAATAACAGTCTTATTACATTTGTCAGCTGAAAAAACAAGAATATTATCATTATTTTTTAAAAAATGCCTTGTTTCCTTCATATGAAAATTAAATTTTTTCTTGGCACAATTTGTTTTTTGTCTACTATTTTTAGATTTATGTTTAAAGTTTGTTAAAATATTACAAATCTTATTTCTAATTTCTGCTTTTATATTTGTTGCGAGAGAGGCAATACCATTTTCAATACCAGCAATAATGTTATCAAAAGGAATATTATTCGAATACCTATTTAAACAAATAGGTATCTATAATCCACAATGTGTAAATGTAAATATTCAAATAATATTACTATTCGAATAATTTATTTATTCGATTAATAATTATCGATTTGGTGATGAAATAATGAAGCAACCTTATGCAATCCAAAATTTGTTACTACTGTTAAACGTTCTAGGTGAAAGGTGAAAAACATACAGAAAATTTGTTTTACAAAAGTAAAAATAATTATACTGATAGATATAAGCATAATATACAGAGCGTTAAAGAATGATTTTAAGAAAATCTAGCGGCAGGTTCTAAAATAAGACAAAATTTTTATATAAACATGAGTTCGAAACTGTCTCATTTTCGAGATATAGGTTGTTTCAAATTTTTTCTTTAACAGCCTTCATTTCTCAAAAACCGATTAGATGAGATTTGGCACACAACAGTGTTTATTAAAGGGCTACTCTTACGTGTATAAAATTTCTCTTGTAATATACTAGCATCAGTGGCGTTTATACTGTTAAATACTAATATTTAGCAAACAAAATGTACGCCACTGATTTTTGAACAAATTGGTAAAGCTATCTTAAAGCCAAGTTAATTCTCCTTAAAAAGTGTCTCTTGGACTTTTTTCTCCTGACGCACTGTGTTAGAAATAAAAATTAATTTATTAATCATTGGCCACATTAATCTAGGTGGCATGTGTCAGTTTGTCAGGAATTTCATGTCATACTTCAACAAAAAAAGATAATACAGAGTGTCCAGTGACTTGTTTTGGAGTGTATAAGTCAGTTTTTAATACATTTTTTTACAAAATAAGTAAAATAAGTTATTTTAATGATTGCGGGTGTCTCTAGTGTTTACATCGTATTTACATACTTTAGAGTTTAAGATAATTCACTATCGAATAAAAAATTTAAATTTTTAAAATCTTTATATTTGTACTTTTTTTACTGTATTAGAAAGGTATTTTAAGCTAATATAAATCAAATCTACTACGTATCCTATCAATGAAGTCATATGTATGTTCTCTGAGACCAAACATCTAGGTATGCTAATGAACAATTCCACAGACAAAGCTTTATTCAATAATTATCTAAAGAAATTAATCTATCTAAAATTACTAACCTGCTTTAATGAAAACACTCTATAAATATCTAATTTCACTTTTGACATAGGGAACTCAAAAATTCAACCACAATAGATTAGATCTGACCTATTTCTGCATTTTAGGATTGCTTTTTCAGGTGGCCTCCTTTAAGTTGAGTCAATAAATGTCGAGTGTAGTAACATGAATTTGCAACAACAATATTGTACAAAATTTGGTGTATTTTCTATGCACAGAAAAAGTACCTGCTATTAAGTTTACAGATCAAGTCTTCTTATGTTACCTTTCGCATGGTTACTGTCAAAACTTTGTCAAATAAACCTATAAATATAAAAAGCGTTATCCAAAACGGGTAATTCTGATGGAAATTTACCCTCTGGTATAGAAGCAGCGGCAAACGGAACGATCTGAAGTCTAGTTCCGACAAAATCCAAGGCGCGGTACAAGTTGAAGTACCAAAAGTATGAAAATTGGTGCAAAGTTGACAAAGTATAGAAAGTCTCCAAGAAAAAACTCTTGTTTTTCGGAAAGTAACGTTCCCAGAAACCATCTACACTATGGACTCACTACGCAATGTTGAGAACTATGATTTCAGTTAAGAAAAATGAAGATATAAACAGATTTTCTCAACTAACTGCATGTTTGAAAACAAGTTCAGAGGGTTACAAGGCTGAAAAGTCTAGAATTTTTACAACAGAGGAAATATATAAGATAATGAAACATATTTGAAGGTTGTACTATAAATAACTATTACAGTACTAGTGGGATATAGACAATATTATACATGAGTGAGACATTTGCACGACGAGAACGTAGTCCGTATCGAGTAATTTCACGAATGTCATAAAAAATGCTGTTATGTCACGTGTGTATATAAAATATTATTTAGAACTGTAAAAAATTAATCGACAACTACCTTAAATTGAGAAAAATCCAAAATCATATCCAGTTTGTAAGTTTTGATTCAAAATCAAGAAGCAAAGGCATTGTTGTGGTAACCTGTCAAACTTTCTGTCAAACTTGTTATAAACAAAATTGAGTTCTCGTTTTCAATTTTTTTTGTGAAAAATAATGATGTTGATTCAAGTAATGAGTGATTCAGAAACAGAACACCTGCCTCTTGAAATTGAAAAAGCTACTGTAACTGCTTCACTTTTTTGATGAAGTATCCAAGAAGTACAAATCATCTAGATTTATTCTATGCAACAATTTAATTGCTTTTCTGAAAAAGTAATTAGTGGGAGACAAACCAAAAAAGTCAAGAATATCAACGAAAGAGGATGTTTCAAAATTTTTATGACGATGCCGATGACACAAAATTGTTGCTAACAAAGGTAAGAACAAAAATACCTTGCCCTGCGTACTAGTCATGCCGATCATGGAAGATTTTTTGTTGGTTACAGAGGTGGTAAATGCATGAAACTTCCTAAATACTTTTAGTGTATTGCCAAAGAAGATTGCTTTTTTTTTCAATTTATGGCAGCCTCAACAACATGCAGGGCAATGTTTCCAACGATCATCTCTTTATTTCTAGCCAACACACGAGCAGACCTTCTAACTGTAAAACAGCATGGTGGTTGAAAGTCCAACACCGTGTGTGAAGGCTATGTAGATACGTCTCTTAAAAACAAGAAAAAAATCGGCACAAAGTTCTTGGAGGAGAGATTTCCGTCATTGGGGCTACTTCAAGTGATTACAAAGAAAATTTAAGCATTGTTAATACAAATACAAACCAACCAGTATTCATCTGGTATTAATCTTACAAATTGCCAAAGTTGTATTGTTAATATTTATAACAAATAATTCAATTTAATTTAACTTAAATTATCTATTAATTGTCAAATTGATAAACCTATTGGTTCTTAATAAAAATAATCATTAAGCAGTGATCTCTTTTTTAATATTTTACTAGTGAGGTAATATGTAACATTACACATTCACATGGTAGTATACGATTTTTAGGACTTTGTTTGGACGAATACTTGAATTGGAAGCCCCATTGTGAAAAATTTATTTCAAAACTAAACAGTTTAAGCTTTCTTTTTTTAAACTTACGATCTGTACTCACCATAAACCAATTGATAAATGTTTATTATGCAAAAGTGGAGTCGATGTTAAGAAATGGTGTGCACTGTAAAAAATAATTACAGTTAAAATAGATGGCAATTTATTTACCACTCATTATTGCTGTAATTTTCTTATCGAGTGTAACTTTACAAATAAAATGTAAAATTACGTTGTAAATTTATTTTGTGGTGTAATTTTTGGTTTTGAAATTGTAATATTACTTTGTGATTTTACAATACAAAAAGTATTTTTACAATGTAACTTCCACAATTACTTATAAAATTACAAAGTAACTTTACAGGCAATTGTATAGTTACATTATAATAATACATTTTATATTATGACTACAATGTTTTTTTTATTTATTGTACAGGATAGTCCAATTTGGGCACTTAGGTATAGAAGGTTTCTTCTATTTTCCGAAAGAACAGAAAAAAATAGCCAAGATATTTAGAGCTTAATTTCTGAGAAAAGTTGAATAACGAGAATCACATTTCGATATTTTGATTTGTTTAAGAAATACCTACTTGATATTTTTAAATTTTGGTCGTTTTCTGTGGTAACTTTTCTACTTATCATATTAATATTTATACATTGTAAAGACATTTTTTCTCTATGTGTAGTTTATAGTGGCTTGAGGAATATTTTTTTTATAACTTCTAGTTTTCCGCTGCTATATGTTTTAATGAAACATCATACGTATGTAACATGGGGCATCATAGAAAATGCCTAAAATTAAAAAAATGGTATATAAAAACTAATCAAGATATCGAAATAAAATTTCCGTTATTCAATTTTTCTCAAAAATATTGCCGTGACATTTGGACTATCTTTTCGGAGAATAAAAGAAACCTCTTAAAAGTGTCGAAACTGACCTAACTCGTACACAGGACATCTTGTTTACAATATTCGAATTCACTAACAGTGCTTTGACATACCTAGATCCCTAAAAAAATCTGAATAGCAATTCATTTATAACTAATAGATTAATATGCCTACATGAGAAAAATTTAAATATCGTAAGGAATTAACGATTGTTACCTTAAGTAACATATCAGGCTTTTCCGTGAGTTTCTCAATAGCATCACTGCATCAGAATGTTATTTCAAAAGAAAAATATACTCATATTAAGTAACCTAAGTAACATGAATGTCAATTGCTTCTAATGTTAACAAATACACATAATAGTAATATTGAATTTTTGATATGATATCCCCAGTGAAGTCAAACATTTTCGAACTAATAGATTTGTTTTCTATATGCTTTTCAGATTTATATACAAAAAATTAAGTACTTTGGAATTTATGACGCATTTAGTTGAAAATAATACTTATTTCTATTATAGCCTCGATGTATACCTTAAAATCAGCAGAATAATCCTTTTTAAATTTATAATTAAAATTTTTGGACAAATTGTGTAAAAAACATTTGTTACACAAAACCGTACTTTTCCTAACTGATTATATAAATAGCTATTTTGTACTCCGATTACGGCTCAGTTAGCTAATTAGTAGTTACAGCTTTATTATATCTTATATCTAAGTGCCCTATGCTTATTTTTAGCTTATAAATAGATGTACATACAGGTACTGAAGTAATAAAATATTATGGTTTTACAGCAATTTTTTATTAAAATTTAGTACCTACACATTTAGGTTATTTGTACAAAATAGAACACTTAACTTTATACAAGACATATAACAATGTAAAAATATATTCGTAGAACTAAAGTTAACATTTTATAATATTTAAACGAAATCTATGATCTTATACTAACTATTACAAAGTAATATTAATTATATAAATGTGCATAGAGAATAAGTAGATACCCAGAACTTAAATCATGCTAATCCTCTCCTGTTCATCAAATATGTATAAAATATAATATAATAGAAAATATATAATAGAAAATATTAGATTTTTATATATTATGTAAGATGAACAAAACAACAGTGGGGTACCCAATTTTTGTAGATGCAATGTTTCTTTGTTTCAATAATTATGTATAACTTACATACCTATTAGTTCTTAATCTCATTGAGGTTATGTTTAAACAAGCACTAGACAAAACTATTTATAGTACTAAAAACACTCACTTATCACTCTAGATATGTTTATATTGCTAGTCACTACTCACTAAATTAATTATGTAAGTACCTAGGTCCTAGGTACACGCTGCATTCATCGAAATAAAGCAAGAATAATGAGGCGTCACCACCCAACGCTCTCAACGGTTAAGTTAGGTTAACGCGTTTTAAACCTTCACATACACATTAGGCATATTTTTACAGTCAATTATATAGCAAATTTGGTATTTTCAGTAATTTTACAGTGTAAAAATGGATTTCACATTGTTAATTGTAAATGTATTACAATATATTCTATAAATGTACAAATTATATTATAATTACATAGGAAGTTTACGGTTTTATTGTATATTGGCAGTCTTCTTGTAAAATTACAAGTGTCAGTGTAATATCATCATTATTTTTAGAATTATTTTAAGACAAGTATAAGGATATTCTTACAAAGTAAATTTGTAAAGTTACTGACCTTTTTTTCAGTGTGTGTTTTTGGGCTAACTCGACTAATAGTCCTAAAGTATTCATAGCACAAAAACGAATTATTCGGTGTATAGCTAATACATCCTTAAAAGCATCATGTAGAAATTTGTTTAAAAAATTCCGTATATTAACATTGACCTCCTTGTATATTTTTGAAATAGCTACTTATGTATTTGATAATTCTAGCATATTTAATTTAAATGAGAATATTCACTTTTATAATACACGTCAAAAACATCATTTTCACATGCCGTTTGCTAGAACAAATTTAATAAAAAACTCTCCTCAATACCTTAATTAAAAATATATAACAGGCTTCCTGAATGTATAAAGTCTTGCGGTAATATAAAAAAATTGAAGATTTGTTTAAAACAGTATTTGCTGGATAAGTCTTTTTACTCTTTATCTGACTATATTATGTAATATTTGTAAGACATATACCTATTTTTATTTTTATATATTGTTCGTAAATGTTATATTTCCTTGTAAATTGTTTGTACCTACTATAGTGTTGTTTTCTATATTTCTATGTGTAATTTTGACTATTCCTATACAATAATTGTAATATTGTCTTAGAGGAAAATAAATATTATTATTACTATACAAGTAATAAGTAAATGATGTAATGAGGCTCTTATAAAACCGTTGTAAATAAATAAATTATATCATAACATAATAAACCAACTGTTCCGTCTCTCCAATATCGACAGTTTGTTCATTAGGCCTCCCTCAAATTCAAATTTAATATTCTCAAAGTAGGTACGGCTGCCACGTGCGTCAATTTTCCAGAATTGTCCCAAAAATCTAATGAACTGACCCCCGTCTCCGTAATCGGAATACACCCATTGTTGCCTTTGTGGGCTATCCTAATCTGTTAATTCCCTCTCACAAGAGCGGAGTGGAACAAACGGCCGGTGTGCCCTATCGGGGCGAGATTGCGAGATAGGGGTTGGACTCGTGTGAACGCGATTCGCGTGTAGTTCACAACGCGACACGTGCACTCTCGTGCCGCCGATCGTAGTGCGATGCGCGCTTGTTTCCGCAGCTGCCCGGATCTCTTCTTCCTTCCTCCGGGTGAGAAATGGCTGCTGTAGCCGAAGGATCGGATTTGGTGGCAAGGCGGTGGTGATTTCTGATAAGTGTACGCTGAGCAGCTGCAGATGAAGATATTTTCGTAAAATACTCCAATTTAATTCGTACTTTTTTTGATTTATTTATTTATTTATTTATTTACTCTTAAAATATCCAATGGGTATTACCCACGGTTTCTCAACATTTGGCGCAATCGTTTCGATAACTATCGAGATACATAAATTTATCAGACCGATATCTTTATATTGGTTTCTGAACGCATGCCTTCCAAATTTTGTTGAATACATAACAGTTGAATGGATATTTTAATATCTGCAATAATCATAGAGGGAGCTAGCAAATGCACAACTGTCTGCAGATGCCATTTATGGAAGTAAGACACTTTCAAGAAATAATTGTACATGGCGCCACTATCGTCTACCTAATGATATCACATCACATTTACTAAATAAAAATATATATAAACTTGTTGCATAAAAACGAAGTTATTAAAACCTTTTCTAATAATGATAGTAAATTTGTTCTAGTACTAGAGACTTGAATACTATCTCCTATTAAAACTATCAGTAAATTTACAGTTTCTTTCGTTAAGGTCGCCGTATTTCTCGCCGTAAAATTATCAAATTTGTGGTTTTTTAAGTACTGAAATTTTGAAAAATAAAACGCGTAGAACAAAAGTAATATCAAAAATAAAATTACTGATGTTTTGTTTATCTACTTTTACTATTTAAACTCTCTTCAAATAACATAATAACTTTTAAAATGCATTTGTATGACACACATTATTTCGCTATTCTAACCCCACATTTTAACAATTATTTTCACATACTTATAAACAAAAGTGAACAATGTTATATGCAGAAATATGTAAGTTTTATGTTATAACAATGTTTACATCTATAGCTGAATTTAAAAAAATACGCATTTTGAAAGTTTTCAGTACCTAAAAATTTGCTGAATAAATCGCTTTCTGACGTTATACATTGATTTTATTTCAGTACCTTTGAATATGCGCTGGTGGCATGAGATAACATTGTTGTTATTTGCTAAACTCTATATTATTCAGTTCTTAAATGTCTAAAATTACTTGTATTTGTAGAAAACACTATTTCAAGAATACGGCGCCCGTAAACCTCTCTCGAAATTCTGTCGCTTTATTTTTCATACTGGTTTTCTCTTTCACGATAACGTCTTGGCGGTTCAAGATATCTGACTATATTTAAATATTCTTCATCTGAAGAGGCAGACGAATCAGAATTTTCCATTGCACAAAGTAATCGTCACGAAAATATAAAAAAAGTTGGGTTAAGTCTTACAATAAAGATGTAAACAAGCAACAGCTAAATCGCTGCGCGCGTGCGTTAATGTTTATTGGACAGATATCTTGCCATTTTTCTTTGGATATCTGTTCGATAACTTATGCAATAGATAAGCATTATCGAATGGTTCAGAAACCGAATTCATGGGATATCTCCAGTTTATGGAATCGATAAGTTTATTTAATAGATATCTACTAGTTGAGAAATCGGCCATTAAAGGATAAGTAGTTAAACTAGAAAAGTTACAGTAAGAGAAAAACAAATACTTAAAAAGATACCTACATATTAAAAATCGATTGTATAAGATAAAATATAAGTAGTATAAAAGTCTAGACAAATAAAAACAGTTTAATATCTAGTAAAAATAAAAAGTAATATACCTGAAAGTTAAATTGTCAGATAATATAAAAATAACATAAGAATTAAAAAACAAATAAAAATTACTAAACAAGATAAAAATGAATAAAAAGAAACAAGAATATACACACGCACCTATTGAAAATACTTTTTTGTATCACGTACACCACAAAAGTTAATGTCAAAACCCTCCATATTATTGCTATTGTTTAGCATTTGATACAAAGGCGACTTTAACAACATATTTGTACGGGCAAAGGGTAACATAAACAAATCACAATTCCTAGAGTTCAATCTGGGAACTCTAAATAATAAATCTTTGGTAATGCATTCACATCTAATTTTAAAATGGATTATTTTATATAATAAAATAATACCATGCATGGTACGTCTACTGGCAAGACTTTGTAGATTAAAACAGGCACAAAATAATTCCTGTGGAGTACCTTGAGTAGGATAAACTCCATCTAACATATATGTGGCAGATATAAAAAATCTTCGTTGGACTCTTTCTAGTAATAATGTATATGTAATATAAATTGGATTCCATATAACTGAACCGTATTCAAGTTTGGATCTCACAAAAGTTGTATACAATAATCGCAAAGTAGACTGATTCCTGAAATCTTTAGAGTTTCGTAAAATAAATCCCAAACTCCTGTATGCATTGGATAAGGAACTGTGGATGTGCTGTAAGAAACTCAACTGAGAGTCAAAAATAACACCTAAGTCTTTAGTGCTATCAGACCTCTTGAAAATGCTGTCTTGCAACATGTAATCAAACATGATATGTACTTTTTTTTGATGGAACGACATAACATTACACTTGCTGATATTAAGAGGCAACATATTTCTGCTACACCAGTCGTTAAGTGAAGCAAGGTTATTCTGAAGATTCTCACAGTCCAAAACAGAGTTAATTTGACAAAATAATTTTACGTCATCAGCGTATAATAGGTATTGTATATTAAGATCCTCCGCAATATCGTTAATAAATATATCAAATAGAAGAGATCCAAGCATGGAGCCTTGAGGAACACCTGATGTTTGGAGAAACGTGTCAGATTTGAATCCACGATATTGCACATATTGGGATCGATTACAGAGGTATGACTGAAATAATTTTAATAAACCAGTACAGAGGCCTACGTTGTTAAGTTTATTTAACAACTTAGAGTGGTCGAGCCTGTCAAACGCTTTAGAGAAGTCTGTATATATGACATCAACTTGACTTCCAACATCGAGAACTGCAGAAGTGTATTGAGTTTTACATAATAAATTAGTAATTGTGGAATGACCTTGAATAAGCCCATGCTGTCCGGGAATAATAATATTTGAGGTATGATATGACATAAAGCTGTGCAAAACAAATTCGAACACTTTACAAAAATTGTTTAAAATAGCAATGGGCCTATAATTTGTAAATTAATTTTTTGCTCCTTTCTTATGGACAGGCGTTATACGGGATACTTTCCGTCAGACGCCGTTCGCACGTGTACTAAATACAGCAGTATGCTTTAGTTCATGTCTGTATATGATTTCCGTGCTTTCGGACAACGCAGTATATACATTTAAAAAAATTAATTTGTTATTTGTGATATTATTATATGTCATTGTGTTAAATAGACATTGATACTGAATACATTTGCAAAATAGAATCGTAAAATGGACACAGAAAGTGTCGTTATGTACATACGAATACAGCAAATAAAATAAAATAATTAAAAATATAATAAAAAATATTTCACCGTGCCAAAAAATGCCAAGAAAAATGTAGTGTAGGGCAATGAAGCTTGACGAAAGGAAACATTGCAACATTATTTGTGAAAATCATTTTAGTGTAAGTTTAATTTAAAACACATATAAGTAGGTAGGTTTATGTGTGGTAAAGCAATCTTACATTTTTCTCATTTGTTGTATTCGGCGCTTCATTTCGATTTCAAATAAGATATTCTGTATTTACTCCTACTATTTACGTGATCTAGGCATTCTTTGAGGCATTTATAAAGTTTTGCTATCTGATTTCACTACATTAAACCTATTTTATTCTGAAATCGAAAGTAATAAATAAGGATTTTTTAAACATGTTTAAGGGGTAACGAAACAGTAGTAAACAGCAATACAAATTTAATAAATTAATTTAAAACAATAATAAATTATAATTCATAACTTTTACTTCTATTTTTTTAAATTAAAATAAGTAGCTTAATGTGAAATCAGATGGCATAATTTTATAAATCCCTCGAGTAAAACCATATATCTCGTATTTGCCCAACAGCATTGCCGCCGTAATTGTCACGAGCAGATCTATACTTATTGTAAACAAAAACGTTATGTTTAACAATATCGTAAATTCACCACATCACTACTAATAATTGTTACATTGCCTACACAGTATTTACACTGTATCTATGACCCACAAATGCCACAAAAACTCAAAAGAAGCAAACGCCTGTTTACATCACCAACACCATAACCTGCACCTGTATCCATGGAAACAAACCGAGCTAACCGGCGTGTAATGTTACATCAATGATATCACGTTTTGGGCCACATTTTGGGTCGGTCAGTGGTCGCGCGGTTTAAGGCGTCGTAATAAGAGGGGGTAATAAATATCATCCGACCTTATTTTTAAATTTATTAAAAATGTAGCTATTGACTAAAAATGTTAAATAATGACATTGACTTCTTTACAGATTTTCGTCGTTCGTTTCATCGAAGCTGATGATTTTTCTTTAACAGAGCACTTTTACAGGAAAACATTTTGTATACACATTAACTTTATTATTAAATACAATTTTTTATTTAGTATATTTTTCTAATCTTAAAAATATAAAATTATGTCATGACATCCCTAACCAATAGGCTTGTATACTACTAATCCAACTGATCAAAATGATTTCAAAATCTTAGTTAAATGTGTGGTTAAAAGGCACTTTTAATAAACCAATTGAAATTTCAGGCACATTCATATATTCAAAACCCCCCAATTTTATAACATCCATTCAATATCACAAAGTTCCGTCTAGACATTACAAAAAATATAATTGATTGTTTATTTTGAGTTGCAAGAATGTTAAAACTTTAAGACATGTTAACGTATAAAGATAGGCCTTATCGGTACACCCAAATCGCCTGTCAGACAAGCCAAATATGCCAATTTGACTAGGCGTTTCAACAAATCAAGATAGGTGCGGACGAGGCATTTAACAGAGACACCCCACATGTGACAAACAGGCAGATAATAACATATTTTGTGTTAACAATCTGTTAAAACTCTGCCAAACCACCCATACGTTGCGCAGCTGTATGTCCTTACAGGGTGGTCCAATTTCGTTACAAAGTTGGAATAATTCCTATTAACTTAACTTATTTATTTTTTAAATAAATTGAGCTGCCAAAACAAGGAATCGGTTGTATGTTAATCTGTTGTCCAGTTATTTATTAAATGATATTTATAAGAAAAAAGTAGCAGCATATATAAAAAATATTTTTTATCTACTATTTTCCCGACCATATATAATAATTCAAATATGTTATATATTGGTTGGAAATATTGGTCAATATGTACCCATCATCAGGCAATACATTTTTTTAAATATAAACAGATTTTCTTATTTAAACAAATAACTCAATTTGTATGTAAAAAAAAATTAACAATATTGTGTGAAACTAACTACTCTGCGACTAAAGCCCCGACCAGCGTTGAATTACACCCACAATATCTACCCAAATATTCTTTATTATTAGCTTTTGTAACATTTTTTTACTGCATTAGAAAGGTATTTTAAACTAATATAAATCAAATATTCTACAATTCCTATCAATGAAATCATATGTATGCTCTCTGATACCAAACATCTAGGTATGCTTATGAACAACTCCACAGACAAAGCTTTATTCAATAATTACCTAAAAAAAATAATCTAGCTAGACTTACTAACCTGGTTTAATGAAAACATTCTATAAATAAGTTCACAGTGTACAATTATTCAAAAATAAAATATTTTGTTCAAACTAGATTTTTGTTGTAAACATATATTTTAATAGTTCTAAACACAATGACATTTTTAAGACATTTATAGTAACATCGATCAGATTATATTTAGGAATGCTGAAAAGAAATTTTCATATAATATGCGAAGCGTAAAAATCTGCAACAATTAAAATATGTATGTGATAAAATAACAGTATTATTATTAATAGAATAAATAATTATTTTTATTTGGATCCACAAAATTCTATACGGCAGGCTAGCCGGGAATTGAATTATAGATAATTCAACCGTTTCACGAATTTTAAAGGCCAATGGGTATCATGACTACAAAATTCACATTTGGTGTATTTGCCTCAGCACCACATTGAAAACAGACATAATTTTATAACTCAAATTGTAGTAAATGTAGAAACTGTTGATCAGAATCTTTTTCGGCATGTTCTTTGGACGGACGAAAGTCGGTTTGTCCGTAATGGTTTGCCAAACAGGCGCAGACACTACTGGTCCATTGAAAATCCCCTCATTGTAAATCCAGTCTAAAACCAAGGCCATTTTGGATTAAATGTATGGTGAACATACATTGAACAGCGTGAGTTACCTATATTTTCTACAAGAAGAACTTCCAGCACTTCTGGAGAATGTACCTTTGCAGCTAAGGAAAAACCAATAGCGTCAGCACGACGGAGTTCCACCTTACAAGGCTAGAATTGTGCAGCAATATTTAGATGATACTTTAGATGAATAGATTGGGATTAAGTGACCCGGAAAATCACCAGACCTAACACCTTTTGATTTTTTTTATAGGAGAGTTTACAAAATAAGGTTTACAAAACACCTTCGCCTCATTTTTTAAGTTTAGTTATTCTTATCATCACCTTTTGTTTTACCTGTTTTAAAGAATTATCAAGTCTAATTCTTTTATTTATTCTTAATGAAATTTATGCACACAAGGAACATTCTCTAATAAAGGTTTATTAGAAAAAAAAGGAAAAAAGTACATTTCTGGAAAAATATAATTAATGACGTCATTAGTCGTTTTCTGTCAAATCCCAAAGATAATACTTTCTATTGAAAATAGAGCATCACGTGTCCCAAGTTTTATGTAAATTTTTTGTATCGTCACAGTAAGCTCATACTATCGAGTTTAAGACACTCTGTATAGCGGGTCCAAGTATTAATACCAAGGGATTATTCCTTGCAATTGATTTAGATTTTGAAAACTTGTTTGAGACACCTTGTACACATGAAATGTAATTTTATAACATAGAGATTTTTATAATACGGTATGAATTTGGTGGGTTTTACATTAATGTACCTCAACGGGTAAATTTACAGTCATTTCGATCAGTACAGTTCAGTTTGCAACATTTAAAAGATTACAAGTAGAAACTGAAGAATGGTTATCAATTTAATGCTCAATGCTCTTATAGTTACTTTTACCCTGCCTGCAAATTACGAAATGACAAAAATGGACCACCCTGTATCTGCCCGATTCAACCCAGAAACGCATCCTCTCTGGTAGAGCTGAACCAGCATCGGACTGATTTGATGGCCCGTAATACATAATTAAGAGAGCCCTAATTGGCAGCTTCCTGGCAAGTGGCACTGCGAGGCCACAATGGACCTGCTACTTCACCACTCTGCCTAATTAGTAACCGCAAACTCAACGAGAAGATGCGGCTGTAATTTATTTACGTTTTTTTATTATTTGCGTGGTGGTAAACAGTGTGAGTAAAATGTGGGGCATGATTCTTTTCCATGAAATATAAGGTGCTATGGGAAATGTTTATGCACTGGAAGAAGTGTTTTGTGTAAAATGGACCATACAATTTACCTGGAATTAAATGATAAATATTTTAGAAATTGATCATATATGATCTATGGTTTAAACATATTTTGAATAGTTGGTTAACTACTTTTTTGATATGCTGATTTTAAATTTAGGGTTTCTACAATAATCAATTCTGGTATTTAAGGAGACCATGTATTTACATGGTAAAAATTGGGTGTGCTTGTTAAATCCTAATATTTGAAAATGTATTATTTAAAGTCACCGTAAAATTTAACATTGAAACATGTAGAGCAAAAGTAGAATAAAATTCTTGACATTTTGTTTATCCACTTTTAGTTTGTAAGACATATTATTTTGCTATTCTAACCCCACATTTCAACAATTATTTTCACATACCTATAAACAAAAATGAACAAACTTATATGCAGAACTATGCAACTTTATGTTATAGCAATATATAATCTACAGGTAAATTTTAAAAATACGTATTTCGAAAGATTTTTGTACATAGATATTTCTTGGTTAGACCGCTTTTTGTCGTTATACAGGGTGTCCCGAAATAAATGAAACATAGAATAAGAGTAGATCCTTGACGACAAAATAATGCGATATTGCACTTATATGCTCATAATCCGTTTCATAATGATATCCATTACGATACAGATTTTTCATTACGATACAGATTTTTAATCAATAGAAACCCATAATTTTTCAATCAAGAATGCTGTGCATTTGACGATTATCCTAGGTTCCTATGTAATTATTTTAGATGTCAAAATCAGTACGTATTAAATTTTCGTAGATACCTAGCTAAACTTCGATAATTTATCAAAATGTCTGATATTAGCGATATAGAAGAATTACCATCGACTCCTCCACATATATCGGAGAAAGCAGAAAATGCAGTTCTTACGAATAATTACTGTTACCTATTGTGTTCAATAAAAATATAAACTTTATGGTTTTTGATTATTTATCGGGTGTAGAAAAAATAGCGTATGCAACTCTCATGTAATGGTTATTAATACACGAGCATTAACCGGGATACGAAACGAGCCGAAGGCGTATGGCTTATGCGAGTAACCATCATTACATGATCGTTGCATAATATACTATTAGTAGCGTACCGTGACAATTGACGTAATGTTTAAAATTTAATTTTTTTATAAGAAATCCATTGCTTTAACAATGGTGTTGTGGAAATCAAATTATTACACATGCACTACTTTAGCACTATGTTAAATTTTTAGTATCGCAATTTTGCAAGACTATTGCATTATTCTTGCATACAAAAGAGGAACATGGAACTTTATTTCTAATTTGGTGGTTACTCTCGGTCGGCTATGGTCCCGCTCGGATATAAGTATCGATATGGTCAATCGTTGACACTGATTGGTAGACGTTACAAAATATAGAAAGGCCCATTTTTACTTAATAAGTAATTTACGAAACAGGAGAAACAGAATCGGAGATCAATCAAGTGGCAGTCAATTTATAATTAGTTCTAGTTCAGCAGAACTGGAGCTAGCCTCAATAAAGTTTGATTTTAAAAATAATTTTATATGCTGAATGTCCTTTAAATAAAATATACCTACAGTAGAAATACAAGCTCTATGACCAAGTTTGGCAGATGGTAGCTGGGTTAATGTCAAACATTTTTTTTTCTTTTATGGCCATAGATATGATTCGCTTTTGTTTAGAAGTTACAAGCATTTTAAAAAATATAATTTCGTATTACAAACAAAGTATACTATTAAATAATAATGATTGGTATAACAATAATTATTATTTGATTTTCTCTATTCATTTGACAGTTAAAGTTAAATTGCTGAATAAACGATGCATTTTTTTACAACTGAAGAGTATGCAAATATTGTCTTTGTATATGGGTATTCCAATAGCAACACCAGACAAACAGCCCGAGACTACCAACGAAGATACTCAAATAGACATCGATTTGCTCATACAGTATTTAGTGCATCATTTCGTAGACTTCGAGAAGAAGGTAACCCCGCTCCAAAAGTACCATTCATCCTACTGAAGTGAATGTACAAACTAAGAAGTAATAATAGATGCATTGGCAACTCTTCAATTAGTCTTCGACATGTAGCAAGTGATAATCATTTTTCACCGAATTTTCTATGGCGTGTACTGAGCAGATAAATGTTACATTCGTTTCAGCATCAAAATGTATAAGAGTTACCTGCTGGAGATGCTCCTCAGCAATTAGATTTTTGTCGCTCGTCGCACACAAAAATTATAGATTCATTTTGCGTCATGTAATCTAATGAAGCGTATTTTACAGCATAAACTTCATAATGAACATGTTGAAATCACTACCCGTCTTGTCTTATCTCCCAAGGCTTTTTTAAATATTGTCTTGCAATTCGAGCTGTCAAGTCTTGTCTTGAAGCAAGACAACATTGCTAACATTAAGCAAGAGGAAATCTTTAGCCGCAAAATAGAGAGTGAGCCGATTTAATCTAATTTTGTGAGATGGCACTCCGTACTATTTCCGTGATTTTAAAAGCTGTCTTCTATTTGGTGGACTATACACATAGACAAAGTTTTAGAATTAGATGTCAACAGTTGGGCTCTTCATCCTTTAACACTTCAACATCGATCTTTCGTGAACCAACCCAATAATTAATTGACGCTCGATATGTTCAGTTTCTTATATAAGCAATTATAAAATTAATATACTTACTAGTCTATGTACGTTAATAAAACTAGTTCTATTAATTTAATTAAGACTATAATTATCACTAATAAGAATTGAATAATATTTATATAGGTGACATTTGACGTCCTCCTTTTTAATTTCACAACCATACCGGTAATTTGCCTGACAACTAAATAGATACCACAAATCGTTAACACTAATCAGAGAAATAGCGTCTGAAAAACCGTAATTCACATTAAATGGCGTCATCGGTTCATTAACGCGGCCTTTCCGAAAATTTATTATTAATTAATACCACATTTATTTTAGATGTGACTAAATTAAACACGACGCCTTGGAAATGGTTATCGCCGCATCATTAGCATAGGTCTGTAAACATCATTAAACCTATACACTTAATTATCCACTAATTAATAAGATACACCGTAACAGGTTTTAATAATGCATCCTTTAGGAGGAAATACACTTCACGATCAGGCTTGTTCATATTAAACCCATGTTTATATATTTATAAATACGGGAAATGTCAATAATCGATAGAGGACAAGTTTAAACGTCTTCTTTTTTCAGGTAGGCAGAATTGTAATTAAACAGAGTAGGCATATGTAGAAATAATGATGTACAAGGTATAACTTTCAACGACGCAGTAGGGGTCAAAAATAAAAGTAATAAAATAAAACCAATACATTCAGCTATTCTCATTTCGCCGAATTAATGTTGGTCGTTTGTTTTTTCTCAGTCTATCATCTTTTTATCATGTCACAGCAGGTGTCTATCGAAACTAGATCAATATAACATATCGTAAAGTCCTAGAAAAATTAAATTTATATAAAATGATTTTCCATTGCAGATACGCTTTCTGCTATTCCGTATCCTTGTCTCTCGAAAATAGTAGGACCTGGCATCAGATCGGATAGTTTTGATTTTTTACAGAGTTGTTTATGATGTTGACCCAATGAATAACGCAAAAGTCCAAAAAACTACGAAGTTTTCTACCGTTCTTCAGTTTTTGGCGAATTTAATCCTGAAGTACTAGTTTTCGATTGTTTTGAATTAGACAGCATATTATAATATCTTACCAGAATGCCTGTTAGGATTTCGATAAGACTACAGTTGTACGACAGCATTGAAGAATATAATAGATGATATTATTCGAGCTGCAGATAGATATTGGTAGACCTACAGCCCTTACATTGTTAGATTATTCAAAAGCATTTAACACTTATTCATCACGAATGTATTTTATTCATATAATTTACAAATTTCTTAGGTTTTCCAGATCAGGCAATTTATGCTATTAGAAATCGAAATAGAACCCAATTTATTGAAACTGATGATGAACAATCAGCTAAAGAGCGTGTATAGTGTGGTGTCCCACATGGATCAGTTCTTGGCCCCTTCTATTTAGTATTTATACATATGTTTAGCAACCTGTATCACCATGTTCTTCATTTATATAAGGATGACATACAATTATTGTACTGTACATTTTTTCTAAACGATTTACATATAGCAATGGACATACCATACACAGTACCTATTAGGAGTTAGGAGGAAACCACCAGTGAAGACGAAATCATCATCTTCACAGATGGGTCAAACACATGCAATATCAGTGGTCAATGCATATATTAATAATGGAATAAGCAGTGATAATCGTAACTTTCAAACAAATTGATAGTACAAACAATCAGAGTCTAGACAGACAGTAGACAATCATTACTGACGTTGCGTAATCATGGGATAATGACTAGATCACCATGGAGATGCCATAAGGCACTGGTAAAGGAATCAGTCGTCAATAGCATCTGTATGCTGAGTCAAAGAACATGAGCAGCGCAATGACAATAAGGAAGCTGACAAACTAGCCAGGAGTGCATCGAGTCAATACCTGGCCATGTATAGGACAAACCTTTGCCTGGTGACTAGGCATTCCCACTGTTAGAAACATCTCTAGTATTTGAGTGTGTGAAACACGTCTCTCTGTAGAGGTTGTGAACAGAAAGACGTGACAGTATTTTATGCACTCTGTGAGTGGACTACCGTCTAGTCAACAATGGAATCTGTAATAAGAGAACGATGGCCTTCTATAGCCTATATTACAGAGGTTCTCTTAAGTAACGTCATTATCTTTTTGTCTCTAATAGGTTGGTTAACGGTTCAGGAGAGTTCATATCCTAACTGAGGAAATACAAAAATATCAAAACTATCTAATATTTGTCACAATAAGGAAAATTTTTCTTAAATCTGGGTTCTAAAGTAAGCTAGTCCATTAATATTATATGAAAATAAATATTTTTATTGCTTAACGTAAAATATTAAGTACAGTTTTTATATAATTAATAAATTTTAGGACAGCAAGGTGGAGTATGTATTATTTTTATGCTTTCTTAGGGACCTGCTACCTGCCCCCGATTTTCCCATACTTAGCAAAACAGGTGGCGAATTCGTTACATTTTTCATTAGCGACAAGTAAGGAGGAGCATATTATACTCGTAGCCACCGCGTTTGGGCAATTAGAAATCTACACACAATCTAAGACAATCCGAGGAAGCATGGTCGGCGAACCGCCAGCTGCCCAAGAACTGCAGAGCACAGTTCCGGATTGGAAAGGCACCTGTGCTCCGTTTCCGGTGAATCAGGTGCATCCTCGCGGGTCTTGAGAACCCCGTGGAACGGTCTCGCAAAGGCGCATCTCCAACGGCTATTGAGCTGGTGTTCTTTACTGGAAATGGCAGGAATGAAATTATAAGAATCGTTTCACAGATCAGGTTGAAAGTTTCAGAAGCTGATATGTTTCAGGACAGCCGCATTGATAGAGGCCATAATGGTTGCGTTAAGTTGCTTTAAAAAGTTTAATCCAAATACAAGCTACTACAAAAGCGATTAGTCATTGAGAGAAGCACATGAATTTCTTCCTCTTACTATGGATTGGATATTGCATAATCAAAATAGGTACACTGGAGCCATGTTTTAGTGTACATTCTCGGCAAAGCCTTATCAGTGTTTTAGGGGTTGTTAATTTTTTCATAATTTGAAAAACAGAAATATATATTTTACGAGAAATTTAAAGTTTTCAAAAAATAGTAGTCTAAGTAAGTTAGAAAGAATATATCTTTACTATGTCAACCTTTCGATACGATTCTTTGTCCTTGAAACGTCAGCTGCGATGCTATCGTACCTCATTGAAATCCCAATTGACGTTCTGGTAAGATTTTATATGCTGTCTGATTTGAAATTCATAAATTCTCTAAAAATGTGAATACATTAGGTAGGAAATATTATCAGGCATAAATCATAATAAAACAAGGCTTACACATAAATCACATTCCCTATTGTAATTGTGTTTATTGGTAATTTACAAATATTCAGTATTTTTTCATTGACATTGTAAAAATACAATGGCCATTTTAAAAAGGTACGTATTAATTTACAAATAAGTAAAAAAAAAACAAAAAGAGATGGATTTTTAGTATTTGTACATGTTATTGCGATAATATACCATTTTCTTGGCAAAATGGAGAAATTGCAAATTTTTTCAAAAAATTGAGCCTAAATACGGTATAAAACAAGTAACTTAAAATATGAAATCAGATGGTATAATTTTATAAATACTTCAAGTAAAATCTTCTATCTGGACATAGCGAAGAGCATTGTCGCCGTAATTTTCTCGCGCGGATTTATATACAGGGTGTCCGGAAAAGACGTGTAGAACGGAAGACCACAGACTCCTGGGTTCAAAATAAACCGATTTAAATCAATTTACTTATTTCCAAAATTGCTTCGTTCAGCCGCTAGAGAGCGCCAAAGTTCGCGAAAAATTATTGTTTATTCCGAATATCTAGAAAACTACTTGATCGATTTTAACCATTTTGGACACTTTTTGACATTATTTAAAACCTTTTGCAGTAATTAGAAATATAAGAAAAATCATGTATCATGCAAATATAAGCACATATTTTTTAACCCCCTATATAATTATTCTCAGTTTTTTTCTATTATAATTTTGAATAGATGAGAAGTTTAGGTAGAAAAAATATTTTTCGTATGTTAACAATATCAACATTCGTTCTGCCTCTAGAGAGGGAGGACCATTCTTTTAGTTTCAGTCCAAGGTTGAAGTCTATAGCCCGTTTGGCTTGTGTTTAATTTGTATTTTTTGGGAGTAACTTTTCTAGTAGCATCGTGAGAATGAGTGACTCAAATTACAAGCAGCGTGTTGTGATTCAATTTTCAGTGAAATCTGGCGAAAAACCCTCGGAAATCCTTCGAAAATTGCAAGTGGTGTATGGATACGAGTGCATGTCCAAAATACGCGTGTTTGAATGGGCAAAATGGTTCAAGGCAATGTTGATCATTTTTTTCAATATTCACGGCATTCATTGTGAACATGTTCCTGCCGGCCAGATAGTGACTGGAGAGTTCTATGTTGGTGTCCTGGAACGGTTGCGGGCCCGCGTTTTCTGTGTGCGACCCGAACTCGCCGAGAACGGCTGGATCTTGCACCACGACAACGCGCCAGCCCATTTCTCGTTCATTGTGCAAGAGTTTTTGGCAAAAAAGGCATTACAACGTTGCCGCACCCACCCTATAGCCCCGATATTGCCCCCTGCGATTTTGTTTATACCTCAAGATGAAGTCGCACCTCAAGGAAACTCATCATGGCGGCGTACAAGACGTCAAAGAAGCTGTAACCGTGGTGCTGAATGGATTAACTGCGGAGGATTACCAAGGGTGCTTCCAATCGTGGGAGCACCGTTGGAATCGTTGTGTAGAGTTAGAGGGAGACTATTGTGAAAGTCGATAAATTTTGGCGAAATTTAATTTGCTTGTTTCTTTCATTGACAAATTTCCGGAACTAAATTGCCACAGCTCGTATGTTCTATTTTTCGATATCTAGACACCAGAAATTTGAAGTTTTTTAAACCAGTAATAAGGCGACCTCAATAAAAAGTAAACAAACTGTTTTATCAGTGTATCCCAGGCACATTTTTGCGGAACCTCCAACTCGTACGTGAACCACGCAGTCCCGACTGTACGAATTATTCGTGACAAACGTTCTGATTTTTTGCCCGACCTTTATCCGCTATCGGGCAAAACGACGATGCGGCGGCGTCTCAGCGGCCGCTGAAAATCCCCGCGAATCGTGAGAAATAGCGGGAGCATTCACCTGCCCAGATCTCGTGGGAATCGCGAACGAGCACCTGCGCGACCGACCCGGCCGTTCCCGTTCTCATCTCGATTCGGTCCTCCGCCGCCGCAGAGGTTTGTATTGAATTCATTTCGTGGCCTGAACACCGCTAGTCCAATATCGGATCGGCTTTTTTCTTAAGAGGGCCTCGGATATTGCCTGCCGTTCCGAGAACTGCTATCTGTCGACAATCGAAATTGATGTCTGGCAATTGCTGCCAAATGCCTTCCGCTAGACATACAGGGTATTAACCCATTAATAACCAAAACATCGTTAACAAAACATTTTCTAATATATTTTTTTCATCCCTTTGCCATGATTAATATAATAATTTGTGTATCAGGCCGTCTGTGTGTAGATATTAGTACATAATTGCCCAAACAGTGGTAGTTAGATCATACACGTTTCTTTAATAATAAAGCAAATTTCATCAATCTATATGTAATTAATGTTAGTAAGCATTATAAACTATAAAATATTTTCTGGTCAGTTATAGTAAGCGTCTTTTTATTCACTAAAGGATGTGAAATGATGTCATATAAACAAAAATTGTGACACTGTTTATAATAAAATTGTATGGCCCTTTAAAGTAAATGTTTCGTTTACGAACCTTTGACATGATTCATGAAATAAATCTAACTGCAGGTGTGCTGACTAATTTTATGTAAAAACAAACAAATCGTGGCAGTTGGCTAAAGAGAATACGTTTTTTCATTTTAACAAGAATTTTGTGCCCTGTGGATGTATTAGTAAAGGGTATGATTCTATTTTATTTAGAAAACTGTATCAACATGTCTAAAAGGTAAGATAATAATTACTTTATAACATACATAGTTTTGTAATTATGTATTTATCTATTATACAGGTATGCATATATTGTAAAATATACAAAGTCTTAAAAACATATTTCTTTTCTAGATTTTCTGAATATGAATTGAAACGGGCTCTTTCATTACAAGAGTTAGAAGCATTACTGGATTCAGATGTAGAAGGAGCCGATGAAACAGACGCAGTTTATATACCTCCCTCAGTTGATATTCTAACCGAAACCGAAGAAAACTTAGATGATAATTTTATTCTAGAGAAAGGAAGCGCCATTGATATTGCTGTAACATTTGAGGTCCACACGAGACCTCGAGAGAATATTGAGACCCCAAGAGAGTCAGCTTCCAAACCATCTATCAAGTTGTTGACCTCTTTGATCATTACAGAATACGAGTAAGAGGTAAGAAGTGGTGGTGGCCCTTATTCACCAATCTTGTAGACTGCACCGTGTAAATTCATGTAGAATTTACAATATTGCAAATGAGTCGCGAATGTCGCAATTAGATTTTCGCTCCTCCTTGGTATTATCAATGCTAGGTGAAAAGAGGTTCACGGCAACAACCGCAGAAGACACCGAGAAAGGACCAGCAGCAGAACTAAAGCCGTCAACATCTGCATGAAGTCGTCCTTCTAAATCTAGTTTGCCTTCTGATGTGCGATTTGATCATAATATCGTACGTGATGAGGAGGGTCGAAGACGCAGCTGCAGAGTGTGGAAGTGCACTTGCATGCTGACTGTTTTTATAAATTCCATAAGAAATAAAATAGTATATATAGGAATTGTTCACATTATTATTAATATTATTATTTATCCATTTACTTCATATATTATGTCAAAGTTTCGTTAACGAAACGAATTTTTTTGTTTTTTGCTATTATTATTATTACTACTAATATCAGGTAAAGTGGTGTTCTTATATTATTATTTGAAAAATATATATAATCAACATGTAAAAATTCTAATTATTTTAATGCTTGGCTATTAATGGGTTTTAATACAGATTGGGAATTCCTTTAATACTGCCGAACAGTTTTAGTACGGCTTTATTTAAATATATTAAATTGTTATTAATTTGTCGGACGGAATTTGTTGATTCTTTTGTTTATTTCTCTCAATTTTGAAAAAATGAGGAAAAGTTTACTTATCCTTATTTCATTTTTCTTGATACATGTGACGGAACTTATTAAAAAAGCGAAAACCATTTTTTTTTATTTTAGGTTAGGACGGGTATGACCGATTACGGTCGAACGACCGGATCTATCAAATAAGGGATTGCTTATTTAAAAACAGGTATGTTAGTGATGTTGATAATTACCTCCCAATTTGCATACTCCCCATCTTCAGTAAAATTTTTGAAACAATCCTTACTAATAAATTAGTTACTTACTTAGATAAAACATTCGTTCTTAAATCCGTCACAGTTTGGTTTTTGGTGTGGTAGATCGACTACACAAGCAGTACTGAATATTATCGGTTACATTGTTGAAGGTCTTGAAGGCGGCCGGCATACAGCTATCACTTACTCTTGTTTCAGTCAAATTTATTTAATCGTAAGCAATGTGTTACTACAAATACCTCTCAGTCTGAATTAAATTAGAATTAAATCATGGTGTGCCTCAGGGCTCTATTATTCTTAATATATGTGAATGATTTTATATTTCTCCATTTAGACATGTATTATTCGCAGACGATATGCGCTGTGTTGCGAATGTTGAAAGGCTATTGCGCCACTCTACACAGAACGAAATGCAAGCAAATCAATGGTTTTTAACCAATAAATTGAAACTTAATCAAGATAAAACACAGAGATTAGTTACCTCTTCTAACAGCTCCTTAATATGCCTATTCTCCTATTTAAAGAATTGGGCATAATGCCTCTTCCCTCATTGTATATCTACCAAAATGAGAAATGAGATCCATAGAAGTGCTTTGGGTCTCGCTATTCAAGCTGATAGTCACCAATATAATACTCGTAAAGCAAACTCTCTTAGAACACCTTGTTACAATATAATTCTTGAGTGCAAAAAATTCCCTTAATTTTAATTTGTTCAATCAACCTTATGAGTTTAGACTGCTAAATTCGGTGTTGTTTAAAAATGCGATTAAAAAACTTCTCAAATATTGCTTCTACTCTATAGAAGAGTTTCTGGAAGTGCCACTTACTTAAGTTACTGTGTGTTGACATGTACATACAAATTCACCTCATATCTTGACATTTATTTATTTTTTTATTGAATTGTTTGTCGCAATATGCGTATATTTACATTTATATTTATGTTTCTAGTTATTACTTTTACAAATTCAGTGTTTTCTGTAGTTTTTAACATTAAAATTGTGACCTGTTTCAAACATTTATGTAAAGCATAATGTTGTGATAAACACTACTCTATTCTATTTTATTCATAAAAATGGTCAAGCACTATCCTTATTAGTGCTGCCTTAATAACGGAGTAGATAAGAGCAGGCTTAAATATCAACATAAGGGAAAATTAAATACTGCTTAAACTTATGACATGTCCAATAACTCTAATGATAGATTCCTTAAATCGGAATAGGATGATTGAATCAGTGACGTATCCAAGGTGGCAGTGGAGACTAGTACATACGCGTGAATAAGAATGTAGCAAAAGTTTTTTATTCAAACTTTAAGGCCACCGTATTCTTAAAATATTGTTTTCTACAAACACAAGTAATTTTAGATATTTAAGAACTGAATATAGAGCTTAGCATACCTATAACAGGGATGTTATCTAATTCCACTTGAGAATATTCAAAGATACCGAAGTAAAACGAATATATAACGACAGAAAGTGATCTTACTAAAAAAAAATTTAAAAATTGTTAACTTTTTTTTATAAGTATGTAAACATAATTGTTAAAATATAAGGTTAGAAAAGCAAATTCATGTGTCATACAAATGTATTTTAAAAGTTATTATATTATTTGAGAAGAATTTAAATAGTAAAAGTGGATAAACAAAACAACAATTTTATTTCTGATATTACTCTTGCTCTAACTGTTTTATTCTTCGAGATTTCTGTACCTTTAAAAACACCACAAATTTGATCATTTGACGGCGAGAAATACGGCGACCTTAATGATAGATTTCCTAGATCGAAATAGGCCGATTGAGCCAGCGACGGATCCAAGGTGGCAGTGGAGGCTAATACAATGAGACAGAGACAGATGAGGAGGCTATATAAAGGGTTTTGCAGGATAAGTAAGGAGAGTGCGTACAAAAGACAAATCCAAATAAGTTTTTTTCCCAGATTTGCACTCTTTACTATGGTTTCTAAGATTTACCGCATAAAAATGTAGATTTCATTCAAAATAAGACATATTATACGAAGAAAATTTAAAACTAAACACAACAGTACAAACCTATTAGAGAGTTATTGGACGTGTCATAAGGTTAAGCAGTATTTAAGTTTCCCTTATATTGACATCTAAGCATGGGCATACGTGCTGTCTTATTAAGACCGCTGTAATAAGGATAGTGCTCGATCATATTTATGCATGATTAAGGTAACGTTGGGCAATCCCTTATTTGACAGATGGGGTCGTTCGCCGTAATCGGTCATACCCGTCTTAACCTAAAATAAAAATAAAATGTTTTTTAAATATCTTTCAAGAAAACTGAAATATAGATAAGTAAACATATTTCTTATTTTCACGTTTTCAATATATTGACTTCTATTCCTTTTCCCATTCACCATTGAAATGGAAATAATTGAGATATAAACAAAAGAATAAGGGAATACTATCCATCAAATCATTAACCAATAACTATATTTTGCTGGACAAACACTATTTAATATAAGTCGTGCCTAATACTGTTCGGCAGTATTAAACGGATTTCCAATAACTCTCTATTACCTTAAACAGCTACACATATTACTGACGATTTTATTTCAAATATATGATAATAATTATAAATTCAAATACATAAAAATGTATCACCTTGTATTTCAGAGCTTCTTTCCCATTTCTAACAGATAATCTGTAGAGTATTGCAACAACAGTATGTGGCTTTCTGAAACGGCAGATTTTATAGTGGCTGCACAGGGTAACGAATTTTCCACCTGCTACCCCTCCGGGTGGCATCAACGACAGGTACAACTTTAAATAGAACAGATTGTTACAGGAAACCGTTCTGTTGAGGCTAATGATACTCCCTTTTATTGTCGTAATTAAAGAGTGGTTATGAAGCAATGAGTATGTCTACAATACGCTTAAGTAAAATTTTTATAAACTCAAAATTTTACCGAAAACATAAAATTAAAAAAAAAACAATATAAAATATACATATATACGGTATTTTGAAAAGGCATCACAATATTACTAGGGTTGGTAGAGCCTTAGCAGTGGCGTAACTAGAAATTTCCGGCACCCCCGCAGAATTTTTTCAAGATCATCTTTCCACTCACAATATTGAAAATAAATTTTCTTAATATTCCCCAGGGCTCCTTGTTTTAAAAATAAGCTTAATTTGATAATATAAGTAACTGTATACAAATGCACCTGCTCAAATAAATCAATTTTGACACAACACAAAAAAGTGTAGAGAAACAAAAAGTGAAGATAATACAATTGCACATAATGATCTATTTTATTTGAAATAATAGGTTTGTTCAAGCAAAGAATCCGGACTGATTCCAAACTGTCAAAAACGCTCGTCCAACTACTTCCTGCACGATCTCTGCTGAAAACAAATTCATAATTTTGCTGGTCGAATATTTCTGACAGTTTGAATCCATTACGGATTCCTTTCTTGAACAGACCTATTATACAGGGTGATATATTTTTGATCGAGGTATTCACACCTCCGCCATTGGTAAGTTTCAAAAGCTGTAATTTTTTGTTTCATACCTACTGTCATACTACATACGCATACCGAATTTGTTTAAATTATATCACGTAGTTTAGAAATTAAAAATTACTACTATTTTTTGACACGCTGTAACTGGACAATGGCTGTCCTGAGACGATCCATTTATAACAATAAACCCTTATTTAACCATAGAATATGGCTCTTAATTTTTCATCTCCTCTTAAGAAACACCCTGTATGCCAAAATATGCAATTTCTCAAAGATCGTGTTTAAATGGTATATTAATAACCAATTTCCTGGCAATATGAATTCCATATGTCAACGGCCCGAAGTGAATTTCTCGTTAATTTGGCAAAAGGAAGCTTTGCAGCGTCTTCTAGCTAATCCATGGGAAGTCCTCAACGAACCAGACATGTGTTTACCAAAACAAAACTGGATTGTGTGGCCCAATGCCTCAAGTGTACTCTTTTACGACATGCATTTTGGAAATTCTGTGCTACACATGTTATCCTCCACTTGCAAGACTTCCGAACAGTTGTCCGAACTTTTATTGTCCCTCGATGTAAACAGATGGCTGTAACATGATTTTTATAACTGGATTCGGCACCCTCGCACTAGTTTTAAAATGTGTGTCTTTAAGTACTTTATTGCATGGTCTTGGTAATGAGATTGCCGCATGTGTTTGGTTAGAAGTATCAACAGGCGTGATTCTGGCTTAAAAATTTCGCAGAATTTATTGCCTTGCAGCACGTTTTATGGGCCACAAATGTTCCTATTTTTATTTTGTCAGAGCCAGAGGGAAAGGTTATTATTATTAAGATGTCTTAAGTATATTTTGTATTTTAATGTCTCCAAATTTCCAGATCGAAATTTATAAAAACGTATCTACATATTCCCATATTAAATGATTCTTTTTTCTGCAATGTTGATGATATATCTTCCATCAGTTTTTTTATATTTAATAAAATATAAAGAATTACATGGAAATTGCTAAATCTTACTGTTGTAACTAAAGTCCCTTAATTTTATAATATGTAGATGTTCGTGTAGTCGTAGATTAGACTTACAATTTGAAGCAAAACAGTAATCAAATATAAGCTGCTATGGTCGGTGGTAAGCTCGCAATAAGCAGAAAAAAAAGGAGACGGGCCAGGTGATATGATAACCTCCTGTATGACGATCGGAGCTTGAGTCAGGGATTTAGCCGATAGCTCAGTCAGAGATTGGGAGTGGAATGCCCGTCTCGATCCCTGGTTATAAACCACTGAGGGTACGATATCACCTACACAAAACAAGACAGACGATAACAAAAGAAAATAAATCAAGAATTCAGTAGACAAATAGACAATATCTATATTTGTAAATAATATAGTTAAATAGTTAATAATTACAGTATTATTGCATTGGTTCAGGTAGACTTTGGCAAAAGTTGGATACAGCCCTGTAGCCACCAGTTAGTGAAGCTGACAGAATTTCTTAATATAACAGAGTGTTATTATTTCTAAACTAAGGCGATGCTTGTTTATTTAGTCTATTTAAATTTGGTATACGATTGTAAAATTACCCAAAATACTGGACACAGTACTATACACAGAGTGGACACAAGCCAGTAGAATTTATTTTAGTCCTTTTGGTACATATACGCAAAGGTTACAGAATGAACTGCAATTAATAAAATAGGCTACTAAACATGCCTTAGTGGTAAATGGGTAAATGATTCAACGTATAACTCGTTGAGTGTTGTAGGTATAAGTAAGTTACTTAATTTATAAATATATTTTTAGGAAACCACTAACTTATGAGTTTTTATAGGTATGAATCAAGTTGTTTTAGATCATAATAACATATTATACAGCTAAATGTGACCTGAGTGGAATCCTCCAAAGCCGTATCTGGCAGTGAAGGAGGATGATGACGTCCCGTTCGAGACCTGGTGCCCCAGACCAAGTGGATGTTGTCGAGGTGAGATAGCAGTGAAACTTCTCTAATAATGCTCTAAGCCACAAGCAGCGGACAGGGCAGGAGGAGGCAGTAGATAAAGCAATATCGAGTGGGAGACATGCAGCACAATTTATGCCCATCAACGAAAAAAGACCTAAAAATGAATGATTTGCTATAAACTCGGTACGAGTAAGAAGTTACCGCTTGACTATAAAAATGCCAGTACATACATCTGCGATATTAGGCGGTCTTAAGGAGGTACTCTGTCGTTCAGTAGAGAATTATTAGTTGCTATGAATCTCAAACTGCAGGAAATCCTTCTCGAATATCACAGCACAAATAATCTCAATTTTTATTACTTCTCAGATATAAAATCCACAACAACGTGCAAGTCTTTCAAGACTATTCATTCAATGATATGCAGGCACTTTTTCGTATCTGGAGCAAAAACCATAGAAGAAGGACAGAAGTTGGAATGTTTTATTTTGTAAAGATAAAACAAATAACGGATTGTAAATAGGCTGAGGGCCAGAATTTTACGGAGAAAGAAGAGGTCATGAAAAGAAATAAGGCAATTTAAAATTCAAATTCATTAGGCAATGGTATGATTTGGCATATGAGAATTAAATGAGCATACATTCATTTTTAGTCATTTATAAGCTCAACTACCTTAGTTTTTATTGGTTCCTCAATATGATAACACATTTAGTGAATTTTAACCGATAAATATTCTTTATGGCTTTCGAGCTAAGTAAACCATAACGGGATCGTAACAAAGCAATAGGTATGCTTTATTTTTTTTTTCAAAATATTTTGCAGGCGTGACTCTGGAGATATGCAAAAGCTATTAATTACAATTTATTATAACCAGCTAGAAATAGAAAAATATTTACTGTACCTACTTACTTTTATAAAACTGTCTACCACTTTTCTGACAAATATACATTTTTCTCTGATTTATAATTTTGCGGTATATAAATAATTTCATTTTGTTTAAACAGATTCGGAAAGTGCTAACGTTTCTGTTGGTCTACTATAAGAAAGAAAAGAAAGAAATAAGCCCTTGTGTTAAGACAGTCATGCGGACAGACAGACAGAACAGAACAGGATTCAACGGAATTATGATTATTGATTTTTTGTGTTCTCTCCATCTTCGTTATTCACATAAACATAAATCAAATAAAATAGGATGGATATAGCTTTGGAATGCAAGTGAGGGTAATATTATAATTAGTTGGTTCACTTCTACCTCCTGCCTAGTTTTCCTTCAGCCGACGCTCTTCTTCCAGCCTAATAATTAAATATCGATGGCCGGCTTACCCGCCATTCATTGCGTAAATTCGAGTCTTCTGCAATGGTTGTGAAAAATTTGGTTTTATTAAGTGAAAATTTGAGATCCTTCCACTACAAATAGACAACATTATGGAATTATTTAGATCGTAAGGTCTTGGGAATATAATGTCTATTGTTTATCGTACAAATGATTATTTACTTGCTTTGTTCTTCTTACATAAAAGCAGGTACGAAGAAATGTGAAAGAAGGTAAAGGAAATTGTAAAGGAAGTTTACTTGTTTGAACATAGATACGTCTGTTTACTAGACAAGTATTACAGTATCAATATAGTATCTGCAAATTAAAATGATTTTTTGATAAAATAATAAATATGTGCTGCAAAAATGGTAAGGTTCTTAGTTTACAAAAAAATAATTTGAATTCTAAAAGCTTCATTTGTTAAAAGAATAGTGAGTACTTACCTTCAAATACATCTTTGACTTTTTGAAACATTTCCCACTGTTGTACTAAAATGCTACATGTAATTCCAATATCTCGGACATCATGCACAACACAAGACAGGCAGTAAATAAATTAATGAAGAAAATCTGACTATGATGCCGTTTTATGATCTTTTAACAGTAGATCAGATGGTTTTAATGCGATCGGTTAAGAATGCCATTATTTTGTCTATAAGTTCTAGCACATCTTGGTCGTAGACTTTGAGATAGCTAAACTAATTCACATAGCACGATCCACATATGAATATAAATCAGTTAAAAGCCACATAGAATTTTTCATGTTTATATCAGAGTGCATCATCTAGCGGTGATTGTAATAGTTTGGTCGACAGGTATTCTTCTTTTCCTTTTTGATGGATCTGTCTAGCGTTTGGTGTGTTTTGCTTTGTTAGATAGGCTCTGTGGAAAACGGTGTTGTCTCGCCGAAGAAAGCAAATAATTTCCCATAATTTAGGAAATTGCACGTGTGGTGACCCAAAAATTCGTGCTAGGGTAGTTTAAGGTTAAAGCTATTTGGAGAACCTTAGTCGCAATAGTAGTTTTGCGAGAAGGTATGCCACATGCATATGTAACCTAAGTTTCTAAGACGGTATTTCGTGTTGTAGGTTTTTCCCACTACCCTTATATGTTAGCTAGTGAACTGTAGTTTTCATGTGGAAATTTGTATAGCCTGTTTGCTTCAGGCTGACCAAGCAAATTTATTTCATGTAGAAGATGTTACTGATATTTTATTCTAAGCCTGTTGGGACAGAATTTAATACACGATTAGTGAAGGTACGAGCCTTGTACGAGATATGAGGGACTTCTTATTGAACTCGAGGTATTTGACAGTTGTGTCCTGTGATATGATATCGCATCGGGAGCAGCGAGGTATCAACTATTTGCAGTCAGGAAGCCGAACACCTGTTGAAGTAATCAGATAAGTCCTACCTCCATAAGCTTCATAATGGCAAGATTTGTTCTTGCCATTTCATGAGTTGTTGGAACATATTTATTTGTCAGTTTATTATCACCTGTTGTTGGTATGTCATTTATTGTTGGTGTAACCTTCTACTGCATCACAGCGGTAGTAGGGGATGCAATAGGTAGTGATGGAAATTTTACTGTGTGACGACCTTAATTATTTCAGAAAATCTTCGCCCTTCTCAACTAAAGCTAGCTTGTAGCAAATATACCTCTAGCATTCCGTCAAAGATGGCGTCACATTTTACTGAGCCTTAGATAGACCAACTAAAAAGTTTTAACCAATGATATAAACCGCCGAGTTAGTTGTTGTTTATTAAACTCTAGGTAGGCCAAAACACAAAGCGGTTTTCACCGCCTCGTTTTTGAAAAAGGTATATGTGTCATCCCCCATAAATTGTGCCGATTCGGCATAAACCGCTTTGTGTGTCATCGCCCTTACAGCACACATCTCTGTGTCATTCCTTTCCACGTACATTTCCGTGTAATATTAAATAATACTTCGCTTAACCAAATACCACTAACGTTAAAATTTTAATACCGAACAATAATGAATTGTTAGCGACCGTAACTGCAGCAAAATCGATTCGGCTCTTCCCCAACAATGGCGAATAAAATTTTACTGCACTTTATCCGAATACAAACAACTTAATTTAACAGGTTGCCATTGTTTGTTTTATGGACGGTTCGTGTTAGTCAAATAAACAAGGATATAAAGACATTCGGGAAATTGCTAAAAAGCACGGTGCAAAATTAAGTTATTATTATTCAGCGACTCACTCATTGTTTTAATGCAAAAGTTTGGCTTTGATTTCTACAGAATAGCACGTCACGAGATTGTCTGATAAAAAAATTGATAAACGTGGTCAGCGGCTTTTATACCTTTTACCACTTCTGCATGTGAATATGTGGTTAACATATTCTTAAACCTTTAAAATATTCTGTAATATAACTCCCATAATATCCCACTGGATAAATTTAATTCAAATTTTAGATAATAATTGCTATAAGGGATATGCATTCAACTGAGTCTGAACTCTGCATCTAATACTGTTATTTAGGAATTAATTAAATTCTACACCCAGAGAACAGTATTTTTGTAATCAATAGATTACGTTTATCCTAAGCAAATGCTGGTTTTGAATATGATCTAACAAACATAATTTTCTTTGAAATACGTAATATATTTGAACAAACTACTGTACAAGAAAACATGTTAGATTCGATATTAATACATTTGTTTGTGGCAAATAAACTCTTTATTTAAATGAAATTGACAGTTTATATACTAATATGTAAATTAGTAACTCCCATTTGAATTTATTTATGTGTAATAAATATTTCTTCTACGGTAAATACATAATTCAATGTGTAAAAAATAATATAATATTTAACCCACCACCAAAAAAATATATGATATTTTAAATCCTACTCTATAAAAGTTTTGTTACCATTTAGCATGTAAAATGCTTAGTTTAAACTGCTCAACTAAGAATAATAAGAACAGCATTGTCAGTGAAAAAGAATATTGCGCTGGAAATTTGAAATTGAATCGTGGAAGAGATAAACGTTCAGCGGGTACCAGGGTTATTGCAGCAGTGTGCAGAAGTGGACACTATTGATGATTTACACAAACATAACATCGCGCTGCTGTCAATAACTTACAAATTCAAAATGGACAAGAAGCAGAAACATTTGTGTTAGTTTTTAGAAACTGGATAAGACGGGCACAAAATTTTATTGTTACATCAGGTATGTCAAACTATTTTACTAATTAAAACCACAAATTCATTCTATTAATAATTAATAACAACAGTCGCAAAAGCAGTTGAATTTGCTGCATTAATATTAATTAAATAGAAAAATAATAATTAAATAGTATTAAAAAGTGTTGAAAAATGTAATTTATTGTCTTCCTTGGGCATTTCTTTAAATTTTTTGAAAGTGCCATGCGGAAGTGTATTTTTAAATTATTTTTGAACTTCTCTGTTTAGTTTTTGTTTTTACAAAATTGTAATTGTCCCCTATGCATTCAAAAAATTGTTTTTAGATAATATTCGAGGAAAATTTAAATAGTAACAATGGATAAACATCAAGAATTTTATTTTTGATATTACTTTTATACTACATTTTTTTTATTTTTATTTTAAAAATACATTTGATTATTTTGCAGCGAAAACTACCTTAAAAAATATCTACAACACTTGCATGCATAATAATTGTTAGAAAAAATAATATTAGGCACTTTTAATAAATATATGCAAAATAAAACTTTCACACGAGAAAAGTGTATACAAAAAAGTATTGGAAATTTGTACTTGCGGAATGCACATAAATGTTTACATAGTATATGCAGAAAATCTTGCTTTTTAAAGTATGGCTTCATTAAAGGACATATTTTCGCTCAATATCTTTCAAAAAAAATTTCGTTTGTCTCCGTTTCTGCTTGATGTCAGACGTGCCATGCCAATAAGTGCTCGTCAATAAAGCCGCCCCAATGAGAGACCGTTATGAAAATCACGCGACCAAATGTTGGAAATGCACGAAGGCAAGCTGCAAACAAAAATTCATATCATAAATAAATTAAAAGGAACAATTAAAAGACACAATGGGTCCGTACATATGCAGTACGAAGGGCATATGTGCAAACATGTGCGTAGTCTTATGGGAAATCACCTGGCAAGGGTGTCGCAACTGGGCCCGCCATGGGAATAGGGCCTTTCATAGAGAGCGGGAAACTCCGTCCGTCTGTCGGGGAACACTCGGAGTTAACCGATGCCTATTAGTGGAAATCAAGGAGCTCTTAGCGACATGTGGGTATGGGTCAGCAATTGTATTAAGATGTTTTGCACAGTGTGGCTAAAAATGTTTGAAATCGTTTGCCATACAGATTCCACCAAACACAAAATGCAGGATGGGCAAATGTCGATGTTTTTTATGAAAGATAAAAAAAATTACACCACCACTTCGATCTCATTTTTTAAGAAAAAATTTGTGGTCAAAACTAAAATGACCTATCGTCTTTTGTAATAAACAAAATTTTCCACATGCCTGTAATTTGTCTGAAGCTATTTATTTATGGCATAATTTTAATTTTTCTTTAGTTTTATTGGGTTTTTGCCAGACTTCTGAAAAAATAAAGATTAATTAAATAAGCCCTTGCGCCAAACGGATCAGCCAAGGGTTATTTTTAAAACTAAGTTTGCCTAACCAAAAAATCTCACACTGAAAAAAGCAGATAAGTAAAAAATAATAAAAAATCACATCACTATCGCGCACTTCCGTATTATTGACGTTTCGAAAATTAGAATGAAATAGAAAAAAATTAGCACACACTGAAAATAGTATAACTTTTTTGTGTAAGTGTAGACAGTTTAAAATAATTCCGAAAAAAAAATTTAAACTGTCAAACTTGACATACGTTTAATACTCTTACTACTATTTTGAGAACGAAAACAGAGAGTTTTTCTTGTTTAGTCTGTACAAAATAAGTTAATAATTTAAGACAAGTTAAAACTTTACAAATGTTTCCTTTGTAATTTGAAATTTAAAATTGTTATAAGTGCAAGTGCAAATGTTGCAAGTGCAAAAATAGAATTTTTGTTAAAAATGAAAATTTTTTACTAGAAATTATCACGAATAATAAAATATTGTAAACAAAATTGTACAATATGACTTTATAAAAATCGTCTATAGATGTAGGTATGTCAGAAAAAATTGGGGAGATAAAATAACCCTTTCCCTCCCGTTTCTACATTTATTTTTAAGGCGTCGTTTACAATAGTACCCCTAAAATAGTTAGGGTTAAATCATCATATTTCGCCGCCAAAAATACACGGTTAATGGGATGACCTGCTTTTTTGTTATACCCATATTTCATAAATTAATAAATTAACCGCAATATTAAAAAATATATTCCACAAGTGTATATTAAGACCCATTTATTTTTTATTTTCTACAATTGCTTCAAAAGTGATACTTTCTTATGTAATTATCAGGGTAAATAAATAATTGTTTTTTTTTATAGGAACTTGTGCAATAATAATTTTTATTGCAAACATTTATAGCATAATTTAAAAGTTTACTAGTTTAGCAAGAAACATCATTGTTTATTAGATCAGAGCGCGTCGATCGCGAAGCTCTCTAGATCCAAACGTCAAAATTTATCGCTAAAGTAGAACTTGATAATGACGAAATTTTTTGTTGGCGAAGATCCCCTCAATTAGAAAATTCCGTGACAAAGGGAGGAATATTTATTATCTAGACGAAACTTGGGTCAACGAGGGATATACTGTAACAAAAGTATGGCAAGATAAAAATGTAAAAAGTTTTCAACAAGCATTTTTGGATGGACTTTCAACAGGGTTCAAGGCACCTTCCGATAAAGTTAGTGCCAGTGGTTTTGTAGATGAACGCAGATATTTTCGAAGAGTATTTTACACAGATGTTGGATCTTATTCCTCCAGGGTCTGTAATTGTCATGGATAATGCTAGTTACCATTCACGGCAGACCGAGCGGACGCCTACGACTGCTTGGAGGAAAGCCGATATAATTCAATGGTTATCCGGAAAAAACATTTCTTTTGAAACAAATATAGTGAAAAAGGAACTTTTGACACTTGTCAATCTTAATAGAAATCAGAAAAAATATGTTACCGATGAAATGGTAACAAATCGCCAAATAACGGTACTACGGTTACCACCTTATCACTCTGAACTTAACCCAATCGAATTAGTCTGGGCGCAGGTAAAAGGAGATGTAGCACGAAATAATACGACGTTTAAATTTAGTGACGTGAAAATTTTGTTAAAAAATTCCTTGGAACGAGTAACTGCAGATAACGGGCAAATATGTATACATCATGTACAAAAAGAAGAGGAGAAAATGTGGGAACTGGATAATTTAATTGGCGTTACTGTGGAACCTATCTTTATCAATCTAGGAGACGAAGATAATTAGATCACAATATTCAGTGGATGAATTTTAATATACCTACTTTTTTATTTTCTTTATTGTTCATTTATACAACACTACATTTACTCACCATAATTTGAATTTTCAAAATACGTATATTTTTGTGTGGAATAAAAGTCTATTCATTAAATTTAAATAAATATTTTGATAATAATATTGAATAATTTTATTTGAATTACTAAAAACTCTCTTAACCCGGTTATGATGCTCATGTTTTGAAATGCTGTTATTATATTGTTTACTTATAAGAGAAATGGACCGAGAAATTGAAGCGGCATAGACAAAGACGGATTGTCGGGGATTAAATTATAGCTACCTGCTACAATTTAGTACGGTTCGATCACACAAAGTTTTTTTTTAAAGTACACCTCATCTATACCGATAATATATAATATAAAAATATGGAATATAAGCACCAGTACTACATTTATTTATATACCAAATGAACATTTTCCGAATAAATAGATAGGTCCACAATATCAAATAGCATGTCTACCGCGTTCAGCAGATCTAAATCCTATGGACTTCTATTTATAGGGACATATGAAGCAGCTGTAGTCTTGAAATTTATTAATTTGAATAATAAAGCTTAACTAATGTTTAAACTTTCAACAAAAATAATAATGTTATTATTGTTATAACAGCCATCATAAGAAAAAATCACATTAACGTACCTACCATCTGCCAAAGTTTGCCATAGAACTTGTGGAACACCCTGTATTTATTCTTTCTATGTAATTCTCACTATATACTCGTACAGACAACACCAAGTGGTATCATTAAAAAACCAAAAGGTGCGTCTAGCAGTTGGTTTCAGAAGGATTCGTTACGAATAGGCTTATGCAGATGGATACTCTTAGCCCCCTTCGAATTTCATTTGGGTCCACCCTTGGTGAAAAAGTCGCATCTGACTTCACAAGTTGTGTACGCACATGTCCTTTAAAAACCGACATATGTATGTACCTACCAAACAGAATACCCACTCTAGACAACTGGACAATAAAAAAGCTTTTTTTGGTGTTTACAGATTTTATATTTTAAAAGAAATAAATTTAAACAAATATTTTTCTCAATGTCAATTTGTTAATATATTAAGCATATGTACAAGTATAAAATTAAATGTGTAGGATTTATTCGTAATTAGTTCTATCTCTACATTTTAATTGACATAAATGCTAAATTACTTGACGAACATGCCAAGAATGTCAAATCAAAGATACATTATTAAATAATAATTTTAGGTGGGTGAAAATGAACCTCAATTTGTTTCTGTAGGAGTACATGTAGGTTAATAATTGAAATATATACATAAATTGGTGCTGACTTTCCAAATCCATGCAGAGAGGAATGTATGTAAAATTTGACTCAATTTGTGCGTAGTGTATCTATAGCGGTAAAAAAAGTTGTCTTTTTTGACAGTTACACAAAAATATATATTTTTTTGTCCTTTTTTAAAGTTGGATAACTGTCAAAAAAGACGACTTTTTTACTCGCTATAGATATACACGGAAAATTTATCATTTTTTAACACGATATTGTGAAACAATTGAAACAAAAACGCGCGATCGTGCAAAAAAGTTTTTTTTTCACAGTTCGGTTACTTTTTTCACGACCATGTCCCTTTTGACATTAACACTTACAGTAGCAAATATTTTGTACAGTTGGATAAAAACTATTGCTTATATATTTTGTACGCGAAATCGGTGTTTCATTGCACTTTCGAATGATTTTTTTTTTCTCCACCTACGGCCTCGACCAAAAAGATTAAAACACTGACTTGGCGCAATTAATATAGATAAGTATTTTCACATGATTTGTTGAATGAAATACAAAATCCAATTTCCACGATTTGCATTAACATCATTAAATAATTTCTGTTTATACATAGGATCTTTTCAAAAGAAGTGGCACAATTGGTACCGGTGAATCTTCAGCTGAAAAGAACAACTAAAATATGATATAAAAACGACCTCAGTAAAATATTTACCTTCTGGGATATATATCTTTTCAATGCTTCCAAAAATATGGAAAAGGGGCTGTAATTTGAAAACCAAAGGTATAATAGTCAAATTTTACACAATTTTTCTAATAATGCATGTGTAACTTGTTAATAATTTTTCGAAAATTAAATAAATAAACAAATAAGTTGAATAAATATGTATCAGATAGCCGGCTATATTTTAACGCTTACTTCTCTCACTTTTTTGCTTTAAAATGAATCGTTTATTAACAAAAAAATCAACAACAACAGCTCACTCGATTGCAACTAAGAAATATTTAAGTAGGCAGCTGTCATGCCAATTTCTGCCATTAGATCTTAGCTTATTTCAACCCCCACTAAGGGGCGAAATTTTCAAAGAATTGTTGAGAAGTTGCATATGCATTAGTAGAAAATTTGACTATTATACCCTTTTTGATTTTAAAGCTGTTGTTCCATATTTTTTTTGGAAACTGAAGGGCTATATCTCCTAAGAGATGAACATGTTAATAAGGTCATTTTTATGCAATTATAGTTGTAGATTTAACGATACTATTTGTGCCACTCCAAAGAAAGTACCCTACTCCCCCAATAACTACTCCACTGGACTGAGTATACTTTGGAACAAGTTATCCATGAAAAAATAGTCACTACTAAACAAATTACCTGTAATACCAGATTTCACTAACTACATGCAACATATGGCCCCCATTGACAGCTTCTCTTTTACTGAAATTTCACCCTGGGAGGCAGCTCATATAATTTTGAGTCTTAAAAATAAAAAGTATATGGATGTTTATGATATTAATACAAATATTCTAAAAACTGTCATGACTCCTGTTTTATTACCGTTGACTCAACTAATTAACAATTGTATAAGAAATAATATTTTTTCAAATTGTTTAAAAATATCTAAAGTTGTATCAATTTATAAAAAAATAATGTCAGTGATCCGTCCTACTACTGTCCAATATCAGTCATACCTCAAGTTGCTAAAGTTTATGAAGGAGTGCCTAAACTTCAAATTACAAACTATATGGAAACTTTTCAATTATTTAGCTCTCAACAGTTTGTGGATTTCGCAGCAATTTATCAACAGTGCTAGCAATTGATAGATTAGTTTCGTATATAAATAGTTCGAGGAGAAAAAATTTCTAATATCAAAGTTTTTGAACCTGACTTATGCGTTTAATTGTCCCCCATAAAATTTTATTAAATAAATTATACTACTATGGTTTCTCTACCAAAAGTGTTTGTTTACTGCCCACTTGCTTAATTAAGAAATTTCAATAAATTCCCTATATTAGAAATAAAACATTGAGTTGTACAAGGTTCGGCCCTGGGTCTTTTATTGTTTCTTATCTATATTAGTGACTTTCATAACATTTTTGGAACCGACATTTTGAGTATTCTGTTTGCAGATGATACCAGTATCTATATTTCTAATTTATCTACTTTACTTAGGATTATGCCTGAGACACAGTGGTTGGTAAATAATTGGTTTCATAGTAATAAACCATAAATTTATCTAAGACAGAAAAAATTATATTTAGCCTTCGCAGTCTGAACGATACAGATAATCCTGAAAGTGTCAAATTTCTAGGCGTTTGTTTGGATCATAAGTTGACTAGGAATGAACATACTACTTATCTTTGCAACAGAATATCTAAATCTCCTTATTTACTTAGAAGCTTGGTTCATCAATTGTCTCTATCTACATTAAAAACTGCGTATGACTGTTGAATATATTCAATTATTTCTAATACTATTGTCCTTTGGGGTAATGCTCCTTCTAGTGCTCAGGTTTTTTCTCTAAAGAGGAAATCAATATGGATTATTTCAGGGTTGGGATACGGAGATGACTGTAGAATGTCCTTTACTAATTTAAATACTTTTACTGTTCCTGCTACTTACATATTCCAATATCTCCTTTGTGTGTGCATAATTTCCATAGCAGAAGTCCATTATAATTTTAGAAATAAAAATGACTTTAATTGTAGTTCCTTTCGATTTCTGAAAACTGGAACGGGATTTAATTATATGGGAATTCAGTTCTTTAATAAATTACCTCCAAATATAAGAACACTCTAATTTGTTTAAAACAAAAATTAAAAAATATTTATTGAAACATGCTTTTTATACCTTAGCTGAATATTTTGATTAAGTTTTATCAATTTCGACAATTGACATATTTTTTATTAATGTTTGTTTAACTTTTATATGGTTTCATCATTTTCTTCATAGTGTATAGTTCTTTATTAATTTGTATCAATTTTGTATTGTTAATTGGCTTTATGCTACATCATTGTTTATTTTAAACTGTACTATTCTTTTTTCTATAGAATTTGTTTCCATTTTCTCTTGTCTGACGTATGTAAACACTTTGGGAAATGTAACACGAAAATTAAATAAATACAAAATAAATAAATCAATTCTTATATCAAAACTTTAATTTTTTGCTAAAAGCAGCGGCCTTTGAAAAGGTGGGTCAACGGTGCGCCTGACAGTTGCCCGTACAGAAATTCGTTGCCGAGACAGATGCCGCTTTTCACCCCTTGAGATTTTCTCCGGGTCCACCCTTGGTGAAAAACTCGCATCTGACTTCGCTGATTGTGTATGCACATGTCTCCGACAAAACCGACATATGTACCGCTACTGCCGCTAAACGGGATGTTTCCGACAGATGATCCGATCATCTGCGTTGGAAATTTATGTGCCCTAACGGCACCGAGGCCTGGCCCGTCATTAGGTCGAGTGTGTGTGTGTCTAAATTAGTCATATAAATTGGGTGCGGAGAGGGAGATGATTATGTCGTGTTTGTATAAACACACATTAAGGGCTTTGCTACTGCGAGATTAATTACTGAGGGTGTTGGGAGAAACGGCTCAATTTAAAAAATTATCAAAAATTAATTCGTATATGGGGTAGTTCCTATCAACAAATTTTAATTACACAGTGTGCCTTCTTTTTTTCAACTACAGTAAACTATTGAACAGGACAAAAATAACAGAGGCCCTTCTTATAATAATTTTTTTGCCGATCGACATTATAGACATAGTTTTAGTGATAGCTGTCAGGTTCTAAAGTGTCTCATTTACTACGTAAGCATTAGCATCATGTTTATATATAAAGCTGTTTACAGGCCTTTTAGGTGCCGAGCTGCGTTATTTTCCTCCATTCCGTTCTGTTCTTCGCCTTTCTTTTCCAATCCGTTACATTCTTCTCTCTACAACTGTCCTTTAATCTTCCATCTGTTCTAGATGCCCTAGCCACTGCACTCTTTTGGCTTTTATTTTTCCTTACATAGCCTTCCTCTGTCTTCTATCCCCCTAAAATTCTTCTTAAGATCTTTCTTGTCCTCCTTAACAGGTTTTCTCTTGAGTTCTTATTGAGGATCCAGGCTTCACTGCCATACAGCACGGTCAGCCTCAAAACTGTTTTATACATTCTAAATTTCAATTTTTTTATTTCATTAAATGGTTCCTGAGCAACGTCACCACCTTTTTCTCCTTATTAGGTTGGTTGGCGGCTCAGGTGGAGTGATACTTAATGGAAGGATGTACAAGGGGCCCAACGGGGCCTAAATGCTGTAGTCATTTTGCTTAATTCCAGAATTCCAGAATTCCAGTGGCTGCCGAACTTCTGTTTGCTTTTATTATTCTGCTATTAACTTCTTGCACCTCCTCACACTTAGCTGTTATCAGCGCTCCCAAATACACATACTCCTGAACTTCTTCAAACTTCTTCTCTCCGTGCTGCGTTCTCAATTTGAAATTGATATCTTTGTTTTGTTCTCCTATTCTCAAACGCTTACTTTTCTCTTGATGATATACCCCTATAGTTTCTGCAGTCTGTTGTATATCTCTTTTTTTAAATTGGTATAATCATAGCATCTCTCCAATATTCAGGCATACATTCTCCAAATGTTTAGAATCACTTCGTATATTCGTTGTCTTAAATCCTCTCCTGCGCACTTAATGTTCTCTGCCTTTATTCCGTTTTTCCCTGGATGTTTGTTATTCTTTAAAGCTTCTATAATTATGTCTATTTCATTTCTTGTAGGCTCTTCTATTTCCACTCCCTCTTCCCTTACCAGAATCATCTCCTCCTGATCCTCTCCTCCATCTTTCTCTCACTTCTGTTTCCTGTCTTATTAAATTGCTACTTTTATCCCTCACATATATCTTTCCTCTCGCGTTCTATTTCATCTATTTTTTAACCTGCTCTGCTCTCTTCTTTTGTCTAAACACTTATATTTCACTGTATATTTCGTTATCTTCCTCTTTGATACACTCCTCATCTCACCATCCCTTCTTCCCTGCAAACTATTTTTTTGGTATTACTTTCTCACTTGCTGTTTGTATGATATCTTCTATATTTAACCATTCCATATTTATGTTTGCTTCCATCAGCTGTATATTTTCTTGCAAACCTTTCCTTATCTCTTCTTCATACTTCTTTTGTATTTTTATGTTTACTGCCGCTAAATTAAACATTATAATTTGTTCCTTAATGAAAGCACTGCTATTTATTGTCAACATTTATAGTGAATTTAGAACAGCCTGTAAATAATATCCCTTGCCCTGTTTGTTTTGAAACATTTTTAGGTACCTACTATGTGTTTTCACTAGTAGATGGTTTATGAACTACCGAATCCTCCAAAGTAGTTGACTTATTTAAAAAATTGCTTTCAGCACTTGATGTAGTTGCAGTGGGGATTTTTTTTTCTTAACATCTAATTTATGAGTTATGAACTGCTCAATGTAACCTTCAACTACCGTTGAAGATTTCCATCCACCATGCAGTTTTAAAGTTGTAATATCATCTTCTGAATTGATTAATAGTGTAACTGAAGTTCTACGGAACCAATGCATGGTATATTCGTGAGCATCCTTTAATTTGACAACGCAGCAACCTGTTAATTGGGTATATGCTTTACCACTTGAATATTAAAAAAATCTACCCCAAAACCAAATTATAAGCTACGTATCATAAATGTATTGACCCAAATTTAAAAGATTTGCAATGAAAAATTTAGATATTAACAAAATACATATTTTTTACAGCATTTGCAGTCATAGGCTTATAGCATTTTTTTCGTATTTTTGGATGTAGAATGTAGAATTGCAACACGTCACGAGTGATTTCTTTTGACCGTATGTGAATGAGCTAGTTTAATTAATGTGATAAATATTTTCTTTCCTTTTGTGCCTATCCACACATTGCTGTTCTTATACAACTTACTTTTTTCTAATCAGAATTTGTCATGTCGTAGACCTGTTATTATCTCATTTTTTCCACATCCGCGGTCCTAACAATTAACAACGAAATAATAAGCAATTAGTGTGATGAATCGAGCAAATCGGACGCCTTATGTGGTAAGAAGCTTCGTGACCATATGCAGAAAGAACAGTGATGATTAATAGTTCGTTGACAGATCGAATGATGAAAAAGAAATACTTACCATCCTTCGACTACTATTTTTTCTGTTGTTTTTTTTTTCTAAGCTTTGTAAACTGGATTTTTAACTCGACAATGTTAGATCAACATCGAGTCTGGCAGAGGTGGAATGACCTTTTACTGCTCATACAAACCAAAGTAGGAATACAAAAAATTACGACCTATTCTCTGCAACTGCGATAAAAATTGCAATAGTAACAAATAATATTTTATTTACTTGTGAATGAATTTTTTTCTTAATTCATACATTCATTTTAATAATACACCAACAAAACACATAATTAGTCTTGACGATGAATATTAATATTGCAGTTCTTTAAACCAGTGAAGTTGAGAGTTGATACTACTACCAACTGGAATGGATACTTGCTCCGAAACGTTATGTAAATCCGAAATGTATCAATAAATAATATTTTTTATAACTTCAATTTTATTTTAAATTAACTGCTCTATATAGACTTGCGCAACAGAATCGGAGCGCCATCCACCATGTCCTTTTAATACTTATAAGCATTTGTTTCAGCAAGCAAAGTCGCCGAAGATATACGAAAACTGTGCCCAGTATGTTAATAATAATAATAATTCTTTATTCATCAGAAAAAACCTTACAAGTAAGGACATGAAACGTCATAAAAAGTGGGTTAATCGTTTACCCGATAAAGTACAAAATAAAGTTATAACTCTAGAATGTTATAAACGTAAATCATAAAACAAATATATTTTAGAAGACATACAAATCACGCACAGCTACATTAAAAAAATCCCGGAGGTCATAAAAACATTTCTCTATAAGATATGCCTTTAATTCCTTTTTAAACCTATTTTCACATCTTACTTCTTTTATTACATTTGGTAGTGGTCATGGATATCATTGAAGAGGGTTAATTTTTTAAAGTTTACAAATATACTTGTCTCATATATCAATATCGATGGTAGTGATAATAGCTTACCACTAATAAAATGCGGCCGACATGATTCTAGAGGATATAATTTTAAAATTAATCTAATTAGTCGTTTTTGAGATACAAAGACTATGCATGTCCGCGGCCAAACCCCAATAAATAACACGATACCTCAAATGAGGATACGCCAAAGCATAATACACATTAAATAGATGTTTTTGTCAACAACATTTCTCAAATTTCTTATTGCGTAGTATGCTGAACTGAGTTTTTTTACAACATGATTTATGTGAACGGTCCAATTTAATTGTTGATCTATGAAGAGTCCCAAAAACTTAGTACTAACTGTTTTTGTAAAGACCTTATTGTTATATGCTAGTTGTATGTCATGTACAGTTTTACGCTTATAGTATACTAAATAATTAGTTTTTGTCGCATTTACAATGAGTTTGTTTTACTTTATTCAGTTGTAAAATTGCGGCAAAACTTCATTAGTTGTGGCTTCCAAGTTCAGGAGATTTTACTCTCTGATACTAATTGTTGTATCATCCGCGTACATTATTAATGACACATCTTTTCTAATATGTTTCTGCAGATCGTTGATGAACACCAGAAATAATAAAGGAGACATTCCAAGTTCAGGATAATTAAAATCCGAAAATTGTTCACCAATTCTCACCCTTATGCTTCTGCCCGAGATAAAAGAGGATACCCACCGATCGACTGGCTCTCTTATGCCCCGTTTTTTAAATTTGTCTACAAGAAAGTCATTATTCACACTGTCGAAAGCTCGACTAAGATCGAAAAATATTGTTACTACCAAGTTATTTTTGTCTCAAGAAATTCATAAATGAAAAATAGTAAATCATACGCAGCGGTATTTGTTGAATATTTTTCGCGAAAATCATGTGCATTCATGTGCATTTTCAGTTCCAAGAAACTCTGCTTTGCATCTTAGAGAATGTAATCAAACCTACAGACTGCACTGTGCATTTTTTATTTTTATAAGTTAAAAAAATCGTCCATGTGGTACATTACTTGGCCACAGTTCCATATATTTTCGAAATACGTCAATTACATGAAAAACATTACTTCTGTTGACTACAGTGAATATTCTTTGCTTATAAGTCTTAGAATTTAGAATTGTGATAACCAATACACTTCCTCCGTCTTCAACATCATCGATAGACGTAGCTATGTCTATCAAAGTTCCCCAATTCTACAACCTCCAGAAACTCTCATAATTAGGACTACTTTTAGCAATAAATAATTGATATTAGGGGCCGTATCTGAGAATTTTTTGAGATCTTCTCTAGTAAACACTCAAAATATTGAATGTTGACATGAAATACACTTCAATTATTTGTATCATCAAGATCTAATACAATCTCAGAAATAACTCAGCTCATTTGTTTTAAATTAGTTTGGGAGTATAAAATTACGTTAAATATCAATAATCTTTCACTAGAAGAAATGAGCCCACTCGCCTGACGGCTTGTGAGCTAAACTTTCTTCTATAGTCTGTTTGGAAATGAAAGAGAGTAATAAAACCACGAGATAAGAATCGGCCATGGGCGTGGTAATATTACACTAATGCTAACAGGTAACATTAGTATATTTTACTGGATACATCATAGGGCAGGAGCCAGTGTATTGTGACAGATCAATCCAGTCTTAGAGCTGAATATACGAAGAGAGTAGAGCAGTAGAGTAAAATTCGACTTTTGTTTAGTGACTATTGTGCCAGTGGATATAATATTTTTTGGGTAAAATGTCGAGCTTAGCAGATTACGTACCTGCTAAACGCGTGAAAAGATGTGTGCTGTCTCAGAATGAGAAGATTATTATATTAAATGTATTTAATCCATTGAAACACCAAAATTCTACCAACAGTGTTGACGACATCGTGGAAAAGTGTTCCAAAATGACAGGGATTGGAAAATCGAATATCTACAGACTTTTAAGGAAACAAAAAATTAACACGATACTATAAATTCCCCAAAATCATCTACAGGGAGGTCAAAAATGTTATTCGCAGAAAAGTACACTCATTTTATTTTAAAAAAGAAATACCAACGCTAAACAAAGTAAACTTTCAGAGGACAACGATTTGCCAAAAATTAGTAGAAGCAAATTATAGTCCGTCTTACGAGAGTTGAATTTTTGCTGGGAAAAGCAGAACAGGAAGTCAATTCTTATCGATAAAGATGAAATTATTTGTTGGCGAAGATCCTACTTAAGATCAATTAGAAAATTCCGTGACGAAGGGAGGAATATTTATTATGTAGACGAAACTTGGGTCAACGAGGGATATACTGTAACAAAAGTATAACAAGATAAAAATGTAAAAAGTTTTCGACAAGCATTTTTGGATGGACTGTCAGGGTTCAAGGCACCTTCAGGTAAAGGGCGAAGATTAATAGTGACACACAGTGGTTTTGTAGATGGCGGTTTACTTTTATTTGAATCTAAAATTACAGGTGACTATCACGAAGACATGAACGCAGATGTTTTCGAAGAGTATTTTACACAGATGTTGGATCTTATGCCTCCGGGGTCTGTAATTGTCATGGATAATGCCAGTTACCATTCACGGCAGACCGAGCGCACGCCTGCGACTGCTTGGAGGAAAGCCCATATAATTCAATGGTTATCCGGAAAAAACATTTCTTTTGAAACAAATATGGTGAAAAAGGAACTTTTGACACTTGTCAATATTAATAAAGATCAGAAAAAATATGTTATCGATGAAATGGTAACAAATCGCCAAATAACGGTACTACGGTTACCACCTTATCACTGTGAACTTAACCCAATCGAATTAGTCTGGGCGCAGGTAAAATGAGATGTAGCGCGAAATAATGCGACATTTAAATTAAGTATCGAAAAATGGCGAGTTGAGAGCCAGAAGACCCCAATATTCTGAAGCATTAAAATCTCTAATATGATTTACCGATTTTAAGCCACATAAATGGTATCGTAGCCGGCCACGGCTTCAAATTTTAGAAAAGGTACGTACGAGACTGTTTCAAGGTGTATCCAACAAAAAAAGTTGATTGTATTTTTGACGTGTACTTAATAAACACCCTCTATAATGTCGAAGGGTTGTTTTCAAATATTTTAATACATGGAAATAGAACTGTATTCTAGGACTGTTGCGGCAACCTCGGATTCTCGGGTACGTCCAGGAATTTACCCTCTGAATCTCCGGTTATCAAAGAATGGGTAATATGACTTTCGCGACGAACGCAATGCCATATGGACGATATTGGGCCAGATTGGCCTCAGTGATCGACAAACGGGGCGCAACTGTCTCTGATCGAGATAACGCCGCATTCATACTTCATTTGCCGCGTATGGTGCCCGAATGTTGCTTTTCGTGTTTGCTCATATTCATTAGACTAATGGAACACGCTCGCACCGGCTCATCTCCTCGTTTATCTCGATATTGAAATTTGTTCCGAGACACATGGACGCTCAGATAACGCGTTTTATTAGAATGCGAAATAAAAATAAGCGGGACGGATTGGTTGACAGCTGTGAGCTCGGCTGAATACACGAGTAGTCGTATCCTACGAACCTCAGACACGAGGTTTGATCAAAAAGTTCTAGGGGTCATTTTTTTATAAATGGCTTGACGGATTTGCTTCAAATTTTCTGTAGAAGTCAGCAATAATGTAAGCTTAAATTTCTCAGAAGGTTATCTCAAAGAATTGTTAATGTGAGTTATAGGGGTTTTATAGAAAAAGAAAAATATTTTTTTTTCTGTGACATTTTATATCTCTTGTCACTTTTTATACAATTACTTTTTCCCCAGCAAAAAGCTAATACTTTTCTTCTCCAATGACCCCCAAATTGAAAACGGCTTTTCAATGACACCTAACAGACTTAAAAGGTGTATTTTTACTGCCTAGGCAGAAAAAGTTCCTTGCTAGGTTCGTTCCAGGTAAACATTTAAATCAAAATGGTAATTAAAATTGACAATGGTATTAGGTAAACACAAAATGATGGAGTTTGAAAAAAATTATACAAAACTGGTTTTAATATATCATAACTACAAACTACATTAGGACATTTTTACTTACAACAATTTTTGCTATAGTCTGTTTGGAAATGAAAGAGAGTAATAAAACCCCGAGAAAAGAACCGGCCATGGGCGTGGTAACATTTCGTTTCAGGTAATTATCGGGTAACACTAATGCTAACAATTAATGGGTGTACATTATTATATTTTACTGGATACATCATAGGGCAGGACCCAGTGTATTGTGACAGATCAATCCAGTCTTAGAGTTGAATATACGAAGACGTTAGTGCAGTAGAGTAAAATTCGACTTGTGTTTAGTGACTATTGTGCCAGGGGATATAATATTGTTTGGGTAAAATGTCGAGCTTATCAGATTACGTACCTGCTAAACGCGTGAAAAGATATACGCTGTCTCAGAATGAGAAGATTATTATATTAAATGTATGTAATACATTGAAACACCAAAATCCTAACAACAGTGTTGACGACATCGTGGAAAAGTGTTCAAAAATGACAGTGATTGGAAAACCGACTATCTACAGACTTTTAAAAGAAACAGAAAATGAACAAGATACTGTAAATCCCCCAAAATCATCTACAGTGAGGTCAAAAGTCGTTATAGATGATTTCTTCAAAAATGTCATTCGCAGAAACGTACACTCATTTTATTTAAAAAAAGAAATACCAACGCTAAACAAAATTTTAAGTGAACTTTCAGAGAACAACGATTTGCCAAAAATTGTTGGGAAAAGCAGAACAGGAAGTCAGTTCTTATCGATAAAGATGAAATTGTTTGTTGGCGAATATCCTACTTAAAATCAATTAGAAAATTCCGTGACGAAGCAAGATGGCAATATAAAAATGTAAAAAGTTTTCGACAAGCATTTTTGGATGGACTTTCAACAGGGTTCAAGGCACCTTCAGGTAAAGGGTAAAGTCTAGTAGTGACACATATAGGTAGTGCCAGTGGTTTTGTAGATGGCGATTTTTATTTGAATCTAAAAATACAGGTGACTATCACGAAGACATGAACGCAGATGTTTTCGTAGAGTATTTTACACAGATGTTGGATCTTATTCCTCCGGGGTCTGTAATTGTCGTGGATAATGCCATTTACCATTCATGGCAGACCGAGCGGACGCCTATGACTGCTTGGAGGAAAGCCGATATAATTCAATGGTTATCCGGAAAAAATATTTCTTTTGAAACAAATATGGTGAAAAAGGAACTTTTGACACTTGTCAATCTTAATAAAGATCAGAAAAAATATGTTATCGATGAAATGGCAACAAATCGCCAAATAACGGTCCTACGGTTACTACCTTATCACTGTGAACTTAACCCAATCGAATTAGTCTGAGCGCAGGTAAAAGGATATGTAGCACGAAATAATACGACGTTTAAATTAAGTGACGTGAAAATTTTGTTAAAAAAATCCTTGGAACGAGTAACTGCAGATAACTGGCAAAGATGTATACATTATGTACAAAAAGAAGATGAGAAAATGTGGGAACTTGATAATTTAATTGACTTTACTGTGGAAACCTATCGTTATCAATATAGGAGACGAAGATAATTCATCAGAATATTCAGAGGATGAATTTTAATATACCTACTTTTTTATTTTCTTTATTGTACATTTATACAACACTACATTTACTCACCATAATTCGAATTTTCAAAATACATATATTTTTGTGTGGAATAAAAGTTTATTCATTAAATTTAAATAAATATTTTAATAATAATATTGAATAATTTTATTTAAATTACTAAAAACCCTCTTAACCCGATTATGATGCTTAAAGTTACCTCATGTTTTGAAATGCTGTTTTTATATTGTTTACTTGTAAAAGAAATTGAAGCGGTATAGATAAAGACGGATTGTCGATCACACGAAGTTTTTTTAAAAGTACATCTCATCTATACCTACCGATAATACATAATATAAAAATATTAAATATAAGCAACAGTACTACATTTATTTACGATTCGCATACATAATAAGCTTTTATTACTCTCTTTCATTTCTAAACAGACTATAGTTAGAACCTAAATTTCAATTATTTGATAATAATACTCAATATTTTACGAACAACAGTGGTGTAGAGGTGGGAGCAAAAATTCTGTGTACTGAAATTTAATCTTTACCTATAATTTGTCTGGGAACAACTTGTTTTGAAAATTTTAGTTTAGTTTCATGCACTTTATTCTCAAAGACTCATGTACAATTTCCAAAATATTGTAAATATTTACAATTTACTTCAGGCAAATTAATATAAGCACTATTTATATCTTACCTAGTACTTGAATGTCATTGATCCTGATGTTAAGTATCTCCTATATCTTTAATTGCTAAGGAACCAGTTTTTACTGTATATATTACTTTCAATTTAAATTAAATAAAACAGTTCCTGCCAGTATGAAATTAGAAACCATGAAATATTAGAAAAACGTTCTTGTATTTCAGCTGGTAACTCTAAAAGTTGGCAATGGCTAAAAATATATTTGTACATTCATTTACAAGAAATATCTGTATGAATGTTTGATTTAAGTCACACAGAAACCTGTACAGGACGATTTCTATGCCCTTTCTAAATAGTAGGTCGGTTACGGAAAACCTACTGCCTAATCGTCAAGACTTGGAGTGGGCGATAACGGTTTGGAAATATCGATTATCGACAAATAAAATAAACGATCGATAATTCGATAATATATCGGTATGGGATATCAGTATTATCGATAATATCGATATTATTTATATATCGATAATTTGTCGTTATTTGTCAGTCCTTGTGGAAAAGTATTATAGAACCACTTAAAGTGTCAAAATAATTAAAATATTGAAGTAATAACTTCAAATAATTAATAATTTTTATATCACAGCGTGTTCTACCGACAAGTTGTCGCTTCTCTTTATAAGATATAGGTAAGATAAAATACAGACTGTAGTTTTTATATATATTAACAAAGTAAACAAGGTTATAACTTCAAGTCAAACTGCTGATTAGAATAATAATTATTATAAAATGATTCGAAGCACAAATAACTATTTAATTTGGTTGATGTAGACGCAATCACATCATTCTCGGTTGCAGATTTTACATTTTTATAGCTGGTTATGTCTGTTCTCGACAAACCCCCTGCATAATTTACGACAGTGCAATAATCCACCTATCTCTAATTAGAACGGCAATTACTTCGTTGCAATTAGTTGGCTGTGGAAATGGTTGTAAATTATTGCATCTCATACGCCTCGAACACAAAAAAGGCAGTCCCAGTTTATGATTTGAGTTATCCTATAATAAAGACTAGATAATATATGTTTTAATTGAAGGTTTGCATGCTATTATTTTCAATGATTTATGATTTTTTGAGGATCGTTGGTACATAGTTTGAAATATTTTTTCTACAAACGTCACAAAACTATGACATTTTTTGTCTATCAGGAAAAAAAATGGTGGCAACAAAAATATTCACTTTTAATCCTAGGAGAATCAAGTTTTAATTTATAAAAGTTTATTCAACAATATTTACAATAATTTTTGTTTATCCACATTATTAAATACACAGTTTGAACAAGTATTAAAATCAAATAAACCACTGATACTGCCAGTACCTTCATTCTTGGAGCAATTCTCAAAGCAGTCTAACACGTTTTCATTAATAGTGACATTATTTTCACATGTTGTGAAATCAGATATGATGACGGTGACAACTATCACTATCAGTATTCTTTTCGTAATATTTTCTTTATTCAAAAGTGAGTCTTCATTGTAGCCTTCCGCCACAGTGCTTGATCTCCATTCTCCATGTCTTTTAAGACAAAAATTAGCTCACCACCACCGTCAACTAAAAGGGTAGCATACGTTTGTCGTAATGCCTGTTCACTGTACTATTTCCAGTTGTCCAGCTTCAAAAATGTTGCCACTTGTTACGAGACGGCACTGGTCTTAACCGACCACCATTTGATGATACTTTCCACTAACAATATTTTTTTCTGGGTATAGCAACTATCGAATACTTCATAAATTTCTTCGTATAGTAGTTTGGACTTTACTGGCAAAAGTTTTAAGCTTAATAACTCTATTATTACTTCGGCAGGAATATCTGATGCATCGCTAAAATCACTTTCTTTGGTCACGATTAACGCGTTGTTTAAGAAATTTGTGAAAATTATCTGTTACAATAATGGCAACTTCAATAATTGAAATTGTACTATGCACTACGATAACCAAATTTTGTTCTAATTCTTGCTGGTATGTATTGCGATTTAACGTTTGTACTTTGAAAATGATATTAACAAATGGTATTTTTAATTTTTATAGTAAAAAACCGCTTTTTCTACAAACAATTAAGAAATTTTAAATCAAAGGAATATTTATTTACTTAAATAAATGTACAGTCAATGAAACTGCAATTAGAATTAGTAATTCCATGGCCAATCTCAGTAGTAACTATTTCTGCAAAATTTGTGCCAGTGTAAGGAGCAATTTTATCCGTCAAACTTTTGGACATAGTCTTCTATACCGGGTGTTCCCTCTAAGACTTTCAGTGCGAATATCTCAGAAACCATCATAGCCAGTGCGACTAAATTTGGTATACAGACACTAGATGGGGCGTAGAATCTAATGATAACATCAATTCTCATACAGGGTGTTCCATTTTCCATATACTTAATTATGAACATATTCTGATAAATACACATTAAAAAATTTCAAAATTTAACATAAAAAACGCCTCCAAAAAGTACCCAAATTTCATTGTTTTGAAATGTAAAACATGCATAGCCTTGAACCAGACTTACACAGAAGAAACTAACATCGCTAAACGTCAAAACTATGAATTGTCATTGAATTGTCAAATATTAATGGTATTATTATGTATTTTATTTTAGATGAATAACGCTAAATAATGTATTTAATGCAATTTACGTATACACAATGGTGGTATTGAGACTTGTCGATAAAAATTTAGACTTGAGTTACAGCGTGAATATTGTGTAAAATATCTGCGGATATTTTTAAATTGTTCCATTATAATGTAATTCAACTTCAGTAAATTGTATTTTTTATGTTACGACAGTGTACATAATAATTAGGTACCCGTATTTTTTATCACAAAATAATTTACAAAATTTGTGTAAGTACCTAAAGAATATCCCCCTTTTCCAACTGCTGTAGTTATGTATTACTTATTTAGCAACAAATAAATTCGAACAAAACGATTCTTAAAACTTTTTTATTATAATGTGAACATGTTTGTCGTTGAAAGTCAGATCTGAACTGAACCTACCCCAGCCCGACAAGACAAAAGAAACATTACGAAAGCATAACCTAGAAATTATTGATTCTTGTGTCCACATATTTCAACACTTTCTGATGGATAAAATATGTTTAAGAAGAACTCTACATCTGTAAAATAGTAAACAATGAACTATAATTTCTCTATTTCATATGATACAGAACTAAAATAAAGCTACTGGTTTTTGCTAGGAAGAATCACCTGCAAACGTACTATACCCAGTAGGTACCTACCAAATAGTCATTTAAAGCTAGATAATAATTTGTAATTATTGTTTTTATCTTTCAGTTATGTATGTTTAGTGCCACAAATTACAATAAAACAGACACCAGAAAGAATAAGCGAAAAATATTACACAGACATTTTCGTGGAAATAATTCTAAATATGGAATGATGGATAATATTATAAAAAAGTCTCTAACTCACTTTGAAGAGTAGGTATTCTATAAGACATTAAATTCAGTTGTCTGTAGTGGGTTTTAAAATTTCTAAACGAATAAATTTAAGAAAAATAAACTAATTTCATAATTTTATGTACAGTATGAAAACATCTCGTTAGAATATCTTAAAAATGTTGAAAGCTAACTGTTGTTACAATATACACAACATAACGTAATAAGGTAGGTATCGAACAATGAAATGGCAAGATTTGTTTCTAATCATACATACATGACCATCCTTCAGATTGAACGTTGCTCTGTAAAAGAAATTAGAATACAGAATAACTGTTTAATATAAAACCAGATGTAATAATGTAGATACTTAATGTAATTTTATTTTATTAATAAATTAAAGTCTGTATTTGTTGTTGTTTGTTGTACTTAAATTATTAAACAGAAATGTTGGGTATAGTACGTTTGCAGGTGATTCTTCCTGGTAAAAACCAGTTGCTTTATTTTAGTCCTGTATCATATGAAATACAGGAATTGTAGTTCATTGTTTACTATTTTACAGATGTAGATTTTCTTCTTTAACATATTTTATCCATCAGATAGTGTTGAAATATGTGGACACAAGAATCATACATTTCTAGGTTATGCTTTCGTAATATTTCTTTTGTCGGGCTGGGGTAGGTTCAGTTCAGATCTGACTTTCAACGACAAACATGTTCACATTATAATAAAAAAAGTTTTAGGAATCGTTTTGTTCGAATTTATTTGTTGCTAAATAAGTAATCAATAATTACAGCAGTTCGAAAAGAGGGATATTCTTTAGGTACTTACACAAATTTTTTAAATTATTTTGTGATAAAAAATACGGGTACCTAATTATTATGTACACTGTAGTAGCATAAAAAATACAATTTACTGAAGTTTAGTTACATTATAATGGAACAATTTAAAAATATTCACAGATATTTTACACAATATTCACGCTGTAACCGTAGCTGTAACGGATGACGGCGCCAGCACAGAGAATGCTCCAAAAGCCTCAACTCAAGTCTAAATTTTTATCGACAAGTCTCAATAACACCATTGTGTATACGTAAATTGCATTAAATACATTATTTAGCGTTAATTATGTAAAATAAAATACTTTATGCCATTAATATTTGACAATACAATGACAATTCATAGTTTTGACGTTAGTTTCTTCTGTGTAAGTCTGGCTCAAGGCTATGCACGTTTTACATTTCAAAGCAATTAAATTTGGGTACTTTTTAGAGGCTACTTTTTTATGTTAAATTTTGAAATTTTTGAATGTTTATTTATCAGAATGTGTTCATAATTAAGTATATTTCAATTTAAACATAAGTTTTAGCAGGGCTGACAACCAAAAAATCAAAATTAAATCGATTTCTCGGAAAATGGAACACCCTGTATAAGAATTGATGATATCATCAGATTGTACGCGCCATCTAGTATCTGTATACCAAATTTCGTCGCACTGGCTCTGATGCCTTCTGAGATATTCGCACTGAAAGTTTTAGAGGGAACGCCCGGTATATAACACTTCGCTACTGTACTGGATTTGTATCCACCGTGTCTCTTAATTGTAGTAAGATTAGGACCAGAGTTTGACAATAAACTAACCGAAGATCGTCGGAAGCAATGTCCAGTATAAAGGTGAGAATCAGGGAAGTTTAGAAATTCAGCAACGCTGGTTGATTCCAACTGGAGGCGTGCCACATTTATTATTAATCCATTTTATGAAAATTCTTGAATGATTAGAATTTGCTGGACGAAGAGCTGTGTACTTTTATAATAGTTTAAATAATGTACCAGTAACAATGAAAGTTCGTTGCGCAGTAGTTTTGTGTTTGGTATATGCACAACTTGTGAAGTCGTATCTTCGATATTGTTGAATGTCAAGTTGTACAGTTGTTCTAAATACTCCGAAAATTACGGCAATCTTCTACATGTCGACGTCGGAAAAGAAGAACATCGTATCTCGATATTTATCGAAATTAAGAATCATTTTCTTATAGGGAAAATTTTACTCTTCCCATAAAATGAATTTTGACGATATGTAGTAAATTTTTTCGAATATTTTAATAACGTATCTCGATTTATGCCATTTTTAACCCTAATAACATTCTATCTCTAGTTACGATAAACAGCTCCATAAATTAAAAATTAAATTTTATCTTATCTTTACTTGTGGTTTAATTATTGCTCCATTTTGCATTTTAGAATACTGATATCATAACTACAGATTGGTTACCTTTAGTTCATGAATAATTGGGTATTTTGCTTATTATATTATCGTATATAACGATACGATGTTAGTTAAGCTTGGCTGTAGTGAGATACGATGATATTTCATCAGTTGTATGCGAGATACGATGATATTTTATGCTGTCAGCGTCACAACTTATATGGCGCTTCTTCAGATAGTAATACATTTCATTTGTTGTGCCTGTATAGAAATAAGTGTTTTGTTGTTTATGTAACACTTTTTGTACAAACATTTGACAATGTCTAGAAGGACATAACTTATATTGGAATTAGCTAAAGGTAAGAAATATGTAACCATGAAGATGAAGAAGAAGAAAATCAAATAAATCTTCAACGAATCAAAAGCAACAAGTTCAAAAACAGTAAAAAATAGAAAACAGACAAAAAACGAAAGGATAGAATCTTAAAACTAGACGATTAAAAGTGAGATTATTAGTTTTGTATTCCTTTAATATTACTGAATATTTTAACTGTGTTATTTCTTTCACTTATTTAATTTTTTTTATTATCAAATCTAATATAAAATATACCCAAAACTGTTTACTTCTTTTTTTACACAAAGATACTAGAACAATAAGCTGAGAGATCTTTACAAAAATTACAACTTATCTACAGATACAAATAAAGTGTTCAAACTTTTGTTGGAATAGTTTCATCGTATCTCATTAAAAAGTTAAATTTTATTGAAAAAAGATTTTTTTTCATAAAATTGTTAATGACGTATAGTTACAGAGGCAAATTATCTAGTTATATGCCACTATCTATTCAAATAAATAAAACCTTATGAGAATTACAATGTATACAAACTCTAAAACCCTCTCCTCAAAAATTAAACTTTTTAAGTTACGATGTTCTTCTTTTCCCATGTCGATGTATGTTTCATCTAGTACGACTGCGAGAAAGTCGACTTTTTTGGTCGATATCCTTCGCTCTTGGCTTCAAAAATGCAGCAAGCTTGTAGTATTTGCTTACGTTCTGGTGCTTCATGTTCATCATCGTCTTCAACATGGAGTAATTTGACCAAAGCGTTGACGATTTCTATATTTTGCTTCAAAATATGTCAAAGGCACTTTTTTATAAATAACATTTTAAAAAATTCAAATATTTACATATATTTTGGAGAGAGAGGGTTTTCGGGATCGAGAAATTCAAATTTGTTTCTAATTTTAACATCACTAGTAGAAAAAGTTACTCAAAATGGTAAATAGATTTTTTAATAATGGTTGCATCAAAGCATAAGGGTTTCATCAAAGCAGGTCGATCTTAGAAATTTTTGACATCGCTATTATTAAGCATTTGAATAACTTCTTCAATAAATATTTTGCTGTATTTTCAACGAAAAAGGCACTTTAACTGAAAATACTGAACAGTTTTACTCGGTGCACTGAATATTTCAAATATGATCATTACGAAAACGGTTACCCTTGACGGCTTCAACAAGATACACCTTTTCCGCATAAAAAAGTTAAGAGAATCGATTGTTTCAATAGTCAAATGAATGTACTAAACGACAAAAAAGTTCTACCGTTTGAGGTCGCCCTCTTTCTCGCCATAAAATGATCAAATTTGTGGTGTTTTTTAGGTACTGAAATCTCGAAAAATAAAACACGTAGAGCAAAAGCAATATCAAAAATTGGTTTTGTTTATTCAATTTTGCTATTTAAACTCTACTCAAATAACATAATAACTTTTAAAATGCATTTGTATGAAACATTATTTCGCTATTCTAACCTCACATTTTAACAATTATTTTATACTACTTATAAACAAAAGTAAACAATCTTATATGCAGAACTAATTGAGCTATGTAAGTTTATGTTATAACAATCTATAGTTAAATTTAAAAAATACGTATTTTAAAAGATTTCAGTACCTAAAAATTTGATGGATACATCGCTTTCTGATGTTATATATTGATTTTACGTCGGTACCTTTGAATATTCGCAGGTAGCATGAGATAACATTCTTGTTATTTGCTAAACTCTATATTATTCAGTTCTTAGATATCTAATATTACTTATATTTGTAGAAAACACCATTTCAAGAATACGGCGCCCTTAAAAGAAGCACGATGTCCCATAAGTGGCACTCTCTACTAGTGACGTCAAAATTAGAAACAAATTTGAATTGCTGGCCTCCAAAAACCCGCAATATTCAAAATGTATGCAAACATTTGAATTTTGCAAATATCTAAAATAAATCTTTGATGTTCCATGTTTTTTTACCCATCAACTTTTCACTAAGGTAAGTTTGACTACATCGCTTTATTTTGTCGTCTGAAATATACTCTTGCTCTACAGTTTAGACGCCATACTCCTCGGAAACGGCTTGACCGATTTTTATGAAATTTTATATGTATATTCGGTAGATCTGAGAATTGGTCGTAATCTATTTTTCATACCCCTAAGTGATAGGGGTGGTCCACCCCAAACAATTTTTTTTTATTTTTTAGACAAAATTTTTTATTTTTATTTTTTATGATGTGGTATTAAAAAATACATAAAACCCTTAATTTTCATCCTTCTATCACAACCTCCATTTTTTAATAACCATTTTAGTAATTTAATCATTTTTAACTCTGGTCGATAACTGATCGATTATCACTAGATCAGTTATCCCCGCCAGGCATCTACCGGTGTCACTTCTCACCCAGTAAACAGCACGGAGTAGGGATGAGAACGAAGCCGGTCTCCTGTCTCTCTCACAATAAGCCTTCTCTCACTCCCTACACAGTTTTCGACCATTATTATTGTATATAAATCGAGCGTAATAGTGACGTTTACAATTATCATTTTACCTTCTAAGTGTAATTCTCAAGTAAATTTATTATTAATTTGCTGGACCATAATCATTTATTTCCTATTTTATCAATAATTAATAAAATTATTAATTTTAAGTGTAGTTATCATTATTAGTTAATTAAGTGATCTACATAACCTCAAAAGTACGCAACATGTGTCATGAGCTCCCGCCAACAACGGCTATTATTTTACTATATGATTATTTTTTTGTACAGTGAACAATGCCAACAAGACGTAAAGGGGCTAATTTTGGCCGTCAAACAAGTAAAATTCCAGGCACGCGAAATAATTCAATTTTCGTGTTTTGTTATTCTTATAGGCCCTCATCGTTCACAGTGCTCCATTCCTCTTTTAGTCATATACCACATCTCCACACACTTACAATAAGTTAGTTATTTTTTATTTAACTGCCAAACTATTCACTAGAAATAATTCATATGGCAAAACAACGTTTGCCGGGTCACCTAGTGTAAATATAATAATTATAATTGCAGCATTGCAACTCGCAATATTAGAACGATCTATAAAGAAGCTTATTATTAAACATTTTGTTTTTTTATTTTTAAAGCATTTACCTTCATCATCAAATATAAATTATCAGGTGCACTCAACAAGCAATCAGTTGGCTCCTTTGTAAATCCTCGTAATTTTTTCGGTGCAGAGTGTGCTTAAAATAACATCACATAATAATCATAATATAAATATCGTATTTTTAATTGCCTCTAAAGTCTTTGATAACTGGTGTACTGCGGTGAAAGATATTTTGGATCATAAAAAGTTATCAATAAAAAGTAATCAAAAAAATCTGGGCAATAAAAACTTATACAAAGTGTTCGTATTTTCAACGCGCCTACGTTTTGTCCTCTAGGGCCGTAAAACACTTGAAAATCTGCGGTCCACTCGGTCAATAAACGAGTGCCAATAAAGTAATAAAAGTGCGACCGGCAGCCACAGCCTGCCGAGATGTGTCTCAATGGTTTATGATGTTTGTGATGGTGCTGACAAAACTGAACAAGTGCTCACAACCGGCTGGGACATCATTCATCACACCGAGACGCTTGTTAAGAGGTCTAAGTTCAGAAGTCTGGCATATCTTTGAACATTTTTTATCATACTAAATACTTTTTTCTCACAAGTGATCAAAGAAAATTACATAATGTTTTGTAAAACACATATCGTCACTCAAAAATTTATCTATAAATGATACACTTTTATTGCAACTTCTTCATACACAGTAAAATTTCAATGGTTATTTATACAGGGTATTTCTTAAGCAGAGATAAAAATCCGGGAGCGTATCTGGTAGTCAAAAATAAGGGTTTTATGTTATATAAATGTGTGTTAGGACAGCCATAGTCCAGTTACAGCGTGCCAAAAATTAAAAAACAACATCAGTTTTTAATTTCTAAACCGCTTGAGATAATTTAACCAAATTCGATGTGCATATTTAGTATGACTGTAGGTATGAAACAAAAAATGACCAGCTTTAGAAACTTACCAGTGGAGTGGGTATCACCGATTATCATTATTTGCCTAAAAAATATATCACCCTGTACAATATAAAAAATAAAATAAGTCATCAAATGCGCCATTATATTATATTCATTTTTCTTTGCTTTACACTTTTTTCGATTCCAAAGCGAGTAACAACAAATTTGATTTATTTGATCAAGTGTATTTTTACGATATATTACTTAAAACAATAACAAAATAATTAATTAACAATGGAATTACTTTACTATGATTTATTATAATTAATGCTGGAAATGGCCACCTTCAGCATACATGCTTTAGATCTTCTTGAAATTACAACTCCAGCACGTGCCAAATTCCAGGAGTAGCTCTTATTACATTAGCTACAACAAGCTATAATTTGATGACGTAAGTTCTCCTCAGATTCAATGTGAATCTTGTAAACTGACGTTTTGAGATGTCCTCAATTAAAAAAAATCAATAGAGTGATCTGGGTGGTCAAGGTTGATTTGGTTCTTGAGTGCCTCGTCCAATCAAGTTATTACCGAATTTTTCATTTAAAAATTCACAAGCAGTCTAGCTATCAAAACGTGTAATAGTCCTATTATTTACAGCATACATTGTAATAGTTCTATTTCATTTTGTAATTTCAGCAGCAAATCTTGTAAAGTTCTGTAAATTTAATAAAAATGACCAATATTATGTAACATACATAACTACCAAAGTTATGGTAAACACATGCGCCTAGAGCATCCCGATCCAGTAGAATAAGAAAATTTACAAATCGTAAAATTGCTATGATAGCTATGGGTATACAAAAATCAATGACAATCATGGTAAATTTACATGAATATATTTTTCAGTGTTCTTATTAAATTGATCATTAATCTGAAAAGGATTACCTTTACTGTGCTGCTGTTTTATTTTGAATATTTTTGTTGCATTTTTTTATCTAATAAAATTGAATAAATGCAGTAGAAGTGCTGTGTCGTGGCATTTTGGCACCAGTATCCTTCTTCTGATAAACACTCCACAATAAATGCAATTTTCGTAATTGCATTTGGCCACCAGGCCACAAGAATAAATAAAAACGGCTTAAACAAATCCATCGGCCATCTAAAAGCAGTAAATCCGGCTTTCCAGAAATAAATAAAACGCACAATATAAAGTGCTGGTATAAATAGTCCACAGTTTTATGCGCCGCAACTGGTCCACACCTGTTTTTAAAGCCTCAAACGCTCTGGAAATCGATGGGGCACAGGTGAAAATTACCGAAATGCTTGTTGTAAGCAATGACCTCAGCCGTACCAGCCCGCTTCGTAAAATAACACGATAATTTGTCCATGAATTATCCAGTTAATCTCAGTTTACGATAATGTTCGTTAAAACGGGCGTTTTCGGTGTAATATTTTGTTTAAAGCGTCCACACACGCAGGCAACTAATCAGCAATAGCTTGTCCTAACCTGACCGATTTAGGCTTTGTCGATTTGCTTATGCGGCAAAAATTTATATTTATAAGTGCTAAACGTGACATTTTATTTTGTGGGAAGGGAAGTCGCCCATTCCTTCAAATAAAATAAAATCGCATTTTGCACGTATATCATACACTATTTTTTCTACAAACACCATTAAGATACAAATCAACGCATTGTTTACGTTATTAAATTTATAAAATATCAATTTGAAATTCAATTGTACAGGGTAGGCAAATTTCTATCCAGTGGCGGTTTTGTAACTTTTATTAAGACAATAATTTATTATAGCATACTTTGTTTCTTTTATTTTCTTGAAGTAGGCGTGTGTCATTTGAAATAATTGCCTGCTACCAATCTTTGACATTTTCGTTTCGATTGTTACGTATCAGCAATGCTATTTAGTTTTTTCCATACCTATTAAGTTAATTACATCCAACAATTACATTAATTGTATCCAAGGATACATTCTCAGAATGATGTTATTGCGAATATACGATTTTAATAATACCATTATTTGTTTAGTAACTCATTCTGTCTAACGTCTTGTCAAAAATATTTTTAAAATTAAATTGATACTCTGGAATAAATTGTTTCCTCAATAAAATGGCGAGTAATCATATTTAACCTCACATATTATATATTAATGAAAAGAGAAAAAAAATAACGAATTCAACTGGCCCGTGACTACTTACGGTTTGTATTAAAAAGAAAACACAACTTTAGGTTATAACTCAAGAATTAATAAAGATACAATAAATTTAGGCACGCAACTGGACTCAAAAAAGGTTCTGAAGAACGTATTAATCATTTTTTTATAACATTACAAACAACCAAGTTACAGACATGTATCGAAAAGGGAAAAATTAGAAATTTTGTTTATTACTGGAAAACAAAAGACGATCGGTCGTTTAAATTTTCGTCATTAATTCTCTTTCTCATTTTGCCTAGTAAGTTATTTAGTTATTCATTTATTGTTCCAACAGGATATAATCCAGATCACAGGAATAAATAAGAAAATAAAATATGACATCATTCAATAAAATAAATTATAGTTAATAATACACACATAATCAAGCAAACAAGTTATTCTGCGAAATATAACAACAAACAACACCATTATATATAAATTGTAACAATTTGAAATATACACAGAAAATCAAATGAAAATAACACCTGACCAAACCTAAAGTTAAATAAAAATTAATAATTATTAGTATCAATTTATAAAATATATAAAGAATTGTTAATATAGATATCCTTGGATATGAATTTTACATAGAATAAATAATATTACATAACATAAAATACTAATTTTAATAATTTTATTATCAAATTTAAAAATCAATTTCAAAAATTTGCATGACGACGACTATTATTATCATTCAGAACATAAAAAAAGAAATTAAACTCAGAGCACCATATAGAAAATAAAAGGAGAAAGTCTACAGAAAAATCTGAGCATATGGTATGCAAACGAGTAACATAATGAAAGATATTCCAGTTACAAATAAATCATGTCCTAAAATTTAAAATGAAATGTCAAATTAAAATAATCAATTCTAGAAATGTCAGAAAGTAAAGGCGACTTTACAAGAATTTTTTGAACATGAACAAAAACACAAAATAAAGACTATTTTCCTAAATAAAATAATTAAAAATTGTATAATTAAGATAAAAGGACATTTTAAATTTGTATTAGTTATAAGTTGTGTGGTGAATTGTGCATAAAAAAAGACATACAAAGACTGCAAGAAAATCATGTGAATGGACTTTTATAACATGGCAATCTGCAGCAAGGAAAAAAAACAATGAATTTGTTGTTAGTTACGGCTTGGGTTTAGAGAAGAGCAGTAGCATTGCAAGAGAGCTCCCGAAATTATAAAAAAATTGATTAAAAATAACAAAAAAAATCAAAAAAATATCGTCCTACCAGTTAAAATTTACCATTTGTACATCATCCAGTATAGTTTTTATTGCCACAACTGAAGATATCATCCGTATCCAGGGAAATTGTGCAGTTCCATAGAATCCCACGGGATAGTTTCCAGTTTCCAGGCAGTTTGCAATTTCCAGGAAGGAAAATAAAACATTCCTAACCTCAGGTACCTTAAAAAAAAATAAAGTGCACTATAAAAATATCTATAGCTATAGTAAATTAAAATCGATTTTAACAATATCAATCTTTGCAAAGTATAAAAATAAACTATAGGACTTACCTGTATAAAACCAAGTCGAACTCAACAAAAAAAAAAAAACATCCACATTCAATTATTTCACTGGAGCAAATAATATCTGTCATCCAAAGAGAAGCCATTTTACTTTAGAATATAATTATGTTTCTGTAGGAATGCAACCAATATTACAAAAATAAAGGATATTTGAGTATAATTTATAAACTTCAATTAAATTCAATATCCAAGTTTTAATCTACATTGGTGTGGTAAAATTCATTATCAGAAAGGTAATATTAAAAACAAAATATTCTTTATTGTTTTACAATTGATTATAGCACAAAATTATTGATAATCTTTCAAAAGTGTTACTAGTTATTACAATATAAAATAAAACCCTGTATATTTTGAACCGACTCCTGATTTAAGTTTCTTTTGCTTTTTTGATTTAAAAAACTGTGTCTAGCAAGGGATAAACAAAATTTGGTATAAATAAGGTAAGATAAAGATAAAACAAAATATTATATAAAAGGTTTGTATTGAACGAAATATAGTTGAAACACAACATACACTCACAAAACATAATACATAAAAGGATCATTGGCGCCCAACAAAAATTTAATATTTAACTTTAACATCAAATACACAATAAAATATTAAAAATTAAAATAAACAATAAATAATAAAATTCAAATTAAAAATAAAAAAAAACATACATAGATATAATAATAATATAACAATATATATCACATTTGGATGCAATTCTATTAAATAAACTACACATTAAAAACAATGGTAAATTAGTTCCAGAAATGCCAAAGTAAAAAGATGTCTGTTGTCTGGAATTGCCACGTGAAACCTGGAAAAAACCCGACTCAAAAGTTCAGAGCAATCAACTTTGCTGTTGAATATGTTGTGAAGATAACGAACCAGTGCAACATCATGACGCACATCCAGTGATTCTAAGCCGAAACGTTTTAAAACACTGGCATGCTCAAATCCTATGGGTGGATATAAGCCGCCTAGTAATTCCCAGATTTTTGTATGATTCGACATGGCTAATTATGTACTCATTAATTTAGTAATTGTCAGTAATAAAATTAATTTTACGGGAAAATGACCTTGCTTTACACTTGGAGATATTCACACCAATTCGTCATACGGTCTAAATAAAGTTGTAGATGAAAACAAACAGACAGAGAGCTTATTACAGAGTATAATTTTGTACGTTGATTACATGAAACAACATCAGAAAGATCATTAACGAAAAGCAAAAATAAGAGTGGCCCTGGATTAGAGCCTTGTGATACACCAGAAGACGGAGATAACGAACGAGAAGTGAAATTTAAATATCTGACAATTGCTGTTTGATAGATACAATTCAAAGAGTTTGATTGGTAAATCAGAAAAGCCAAACCGAGGTAGTTTTGCTAGAAGTATATGATGACTTACCTGATCAAATGCTTTTTGAAAATCGGTAAATATTGCCTTGCCCTCCATTATCCAAAACTTCAAATATATATTGCGAAAAAACAGTAAGGTTAGAAACAGTTGATTATTTCTGCATAAATCCGTGCTGATGTGTGGAAATTAGTTGATTAGTGAACTCGTAAATCTGATTTTTTTTTAAATTGCATAACAGAGAAATAGATCTGTAATTCATTATATCATTTTGATTGCCTTTTTTTAATATGCGAGTAGGACAAACGTACGCGTTTTTGTAAAGGGATGGGAAAACAAATTGTTTTAGAATACCAGTTAAATAAAACACATAAAGGTTCAGCTAATACGGAAAGCGCAATTTTTTAATATAAAATTTGGAATACCATCCACCCCCATGAGGAACGAATTTCGTTGTTGAAATATCTTCCTATCTGACAGTTGGAATGATTATAAGTACACCCAAATTATTCTTATTTATAAATCTTGAGGTGTTAGTTGGTTGAACCTGTTATAATATTCACCAAATGCCAAAAGTCAAAGCAACAAATTTTTGTACAATCGTTTCTTGAGATGATGTGACCTGAAAAATGTTAGTAGCAAGTTCACTGAAAAAGTGTTTTTGGCTTAATTTGAAGAAAAGTCCAAAATATAGAGATTGTCAACGCTTTGATCAAATTACTCCATAGTGAAGGCAATGATGAACATACAAAAATTTCTCACAGAAACGTAAACTGATCAGTGTATTCGTAGCCTGTCGCAGCTAAGCATTGTGCTACTTGGCATTGAATAATATCGAATATTTGAGAACTTCACTAGTTGTGCATATGTCAGACACAAAAACTAATGTGCAACGAACTTTCGTTGTTACTGGCATCTACATTATATTCGAAGTGTTGTAAAAAGTGCATAACCCTTCATCCAGCAAACGTTCAAAGTCTCTCCAAATATACGGTGAAAAACAATGGGTGGTATGAATAAAAGTGAAGCAAGTGCTAATACTACAAGTATAAGAATTTACTGCGAAGTATCCGCTTCAATATTTAGGAACGTACTGTGCGTCAAAGTAGATACTGATATTTTTCCGGTTGCTACAGTGAACAGTATTCTCTTGAAAACTCTCGGAGTATTTACTATAGCATGAAGTACCTACTTGATGCTTTAAGTTTAGCAAAGATGGTAGTATTTATTTCGACTAATGCAAAGCTGGTATCGCACCAGCTTCACTTCGCATACTACAGTTGGAAGTAACGTAATGGCCCAGCGACGCAAGAGAAAAATGTATAATTTAAGGATTAATCGTGATGATGATTTACAGTCGCTAATTTTTTTTTTAAATCTGTCAACTTTTTTATTTTGGTTTTCATATTATTAATTTTTTTAATATTTGCTTCATACCTAAATTTTGTTTTGTATTTATGTTCTGTTAATTCCTCAAGTGCTGTGTCCACAAACCTAGATCTAGGTTTGTGGCTGTGTCTTTTGCCGTTTTAATATTGGGTGTCATTCTTTTGTCTAATATTATATTAAAATCTCCCAGCATAATGACAAATGCTAATTGTAAGTGTTAATTTTGAACCTCTTCTTGCGTCATTTCATCATCTCAAGACATCTTAGCTAACCTAGGTAGATATTTTATTAAATGAACGATAAATAACAACCTCACAATTGTAAAGCAAAGCACTACTATCTTTGGCATGTCTACACTCGTAAACTGTTGATATCGGGTAGCCACTCTACAGAAGAAATGCTATTTATTTTGTAGAATTTACTACTTGACAGGAACAGATTCTTCATATAGTAAAGCATATGCTGTGCAGAATTTGCTATAGAAAATAGAGTAAGTACTACCGCAAATTACCGTTAACTACAGGCTGAAGTAGAGACTGCATAGAAAATGCTAAATTTTGAAGTATTAATAAGTACTTCATTTTTATTCATACCACCAAATGTTTCCTACTATGGTTCAAGTACCTACTACTACAGCTACTAATAGATCTAACCTGGGAATTACTTATTTTATTTGTCTGAATACTTGTTTGACGAAAACAGAAAAGTCAGATCATTAGTTCTATGTAACAGATACCTCATCAGTAACCCTTTAATGTCACAGATATTAAATCCTCCAATATTTAGAGAACAGAGATTTAAATTTTATACTACTCGCAGATTACGTAAAACTTATCACATTTCTCTACTGCTTATATGGGTATGGCTAGCCTTATAATACTACAAAATGTATCAACTAAACTTGTTGTGTCTACTTAAATACTAAAACTATTTGGTTATGAATACCTCTACGTTTCATATTCCGGAATAGCTCGAACAGCGGTAGGCATCATTTAACACCACCAAAATCCAAGTACGAATAAATGTCACGGAGGAGTATTTCATAGATGAAACAAGGAATTTGTGTGGCGATTACTTGGAGAAATGTAGGTTAGTACGTGTTTCTCTAGGTTGGTGTAACTATTTGTTTATTGTTGTACGTGTAAATAATTTTTCATGCCAACTAATGTGTGTTTATGTCTAGGAATTGGCTTGTTAATGAGTAATATATGCTGATGCTGAGGATAAACTTAAAAAATACAAATTTAAGAATTAGTGCTTGTAATCAGCGGTCGAAATTGTAGAGGCTGACTAATCGCTAGCTTGTAGACTAGCACCACGGGCGAAGCGTGCGGGTAGCAACATTTCATAGGCGTACTAAATTTGAATGTGATCAGATATAAAAAATATACAAAAATTACAAAAATAATGGCATTACATAACATCCATTATTTTTAGAGGAGAAACAGTGATATAACAGTTTTTACCAATTTCGAGGCGTTAGGTAATAAAAATAATAAGAATATTTCAAAATTTAAAGTTTTTATCTTATATTATCAATTACACAAGGTCGAACATAATAGAGAGAGACTAATTCACAACACAGAGATGACTAGGGAAGATACATGTGGTATGATTACCTAAGCGTGTCACTTGAGAAGAATTAAAACACACAAAATTATCAAAAATAAGTTGACGTCGGCTGAACCTCGCACATTAACAATTTACTTTAAATGTGCCACCTGTATCATCCTCTCTACAAATTAGAATGCCGTCCTTTTGGACGGCAATTGCCCACCACCTCCCACTTACACCTACCTGATGCGCACTCCGCGGATATCACACTTAAGCGTTGTCCTCATGGACACGAAATTCACGGATTTTTGCACGAATTTTGAAACTTCTGTTTTAATTATTTATGGTGAAAAAATCTCAACCTTTGACAATTGCAATTTTTGAAACTGTCAAACACTACAAATATTATTACCCTTTTCATTATCATGTGGTGTTAATAAATTTGTTTTGAGCTTCTGATAATCTACTATGGCAGTTTCATGATGAAAATGGTAGATAATGTAGTTGACAAAATTTGTTACAAATAGATATTTTTCCACCATTAAATAAATCGCGCAAATATTTGCGATTTCCGCATTCAAAAAGACAAAAGGCTTTAGAATACATACACACTATTTACTATTGGTTATATATCGTACCGCTTTCCATATGACCTTCATACGCCCATGTTTCGTCAAAATTTAATGTATTCTTCGATCCAGATTCTTATTTTACAATATTTATTATACCATATCATTATTTCGTCCTTTCTATTGGTATACTCTTTTCGATTTCATTTACACGGACTAAGTTTCATCTTGTAAGATATAGCAATAGATTTTTATTTTTTTTTTTTTTTGGAAAACTCATTTTAAAAATACAATCTTCCTTCCACGAGATTCCATCACTTTCCGTTTCACAGTTGTACTTCTTTACCACTTTTTTATTTGCACACATGCCTATGCTATTCACGTACAATTTTGTTAATGAATACATATTTCAACATCACTTACACTCATTTTGACCTCGCGCTCTAAACTCTTCATACATGTCATCATCCGATATTGCTCATTTCGATCAAATCGCTAATAAAATTAATTACATTCATAATTAAATTAACGAAAAGATACCCGAAATTTTGCCCGCCCGAACGATATACCCGCCCATGATATGGACTGCTATAAATTGTGAGCAGGTTTATAACATTAGTCACTCTCTACAATTTTGGGAGTCGACTATAGTTACAATTAAATTGTTTTTTTGGTGTTCATTATCGTAAATTTATTCTACATTTTATTATCAGAAAAAATAGCTACTTCACATATCAAGAGAACCAAACTGGTACTGTGCTTGCTTCAAAAATGTATCGTAACTGAGCTACCAATGAAGACGTGCAGCAATAACTTTTCTGCTTCCATCTAATTCATTATAATTATCGTGCTCTGTCATATTTCACCATCTAATTTATATGTATAGCAATTATTTCAACGTGTGCTGGAATAATTGTGAAGTCCGTCGATAAATGCAAACATGAATGGTGTTACACGTAGAGAACCGAATATTTATATTTTTTACGTAATAGTATATTGTTACATTAGGATTAAAAGTGTCACTTTTGTGGCGAGCAAATTTTGCATTTGCGTAGTGAAACGTGTAGCGTAGCCGACAGGATGCAAAATTGCGTGAAAAAAAGACATTGCTATTTTTTCTCCGACCGACCCCATTTAATTATTCATTTATGCTTTGAAATAATTCAAACCAAATTTGCATAATAAAGCAAAGTATATAGGATAGGATATAGGAAGATATATCGATGTAGTTATGGATACTTTGTCATACAGGGTGTCCCGAAATAAATGCAACAAAATTTGGTCAGAAATTCTTAAGAGAAATTTAAGGGACCCGTATTTTTTACTTTTGATAAGTGCGCCTTTCGGAGATATAGCCCCCTGAAACAAGCCCCTATAAATTTAATTTTTTTTATATCTCAGAGCTATATCGCACAAAAACCACCAAATTTGGTACACAGGGATTTTATGACATGTAGAATGCGATGCTGATAAGCTTTTTGGCAAGACACTTTTTCGGGGGCCCCCTTGCCTTTGGGGCCACCGAACATTAGTTGCATATTTAATTTTTTAAAAAATAAGTAGCCTCTTAGAAACTCCAGGGAATTTAAAAACTTTTTTGTCTCTTAAAATTTTTTCTAAAAACGCAGCGTTTTTCGAAAAAATGGCAAAATGTGATTGGATGCATATCGAGGTGTTAATCGTAGGTGGCTGGCATTCGCAATAAACAATCAATTTTATTCTGTGACAGTTGTCATTAACCAGTGTCAAATTGTTACCATTCATAGTTGTTAGTAATCATTGTTCCCGAAAAAATGGTGAGATTTTCTGTCCAAGAAAGGGTACAAATGCACCTAATTTACGGGGAGGCTCGTGGAAATTCACGTCTCGCACGCAGATTGTACGCCGAGCGATTTCCTGCACGCATAATCCCATACCATTCAATGTTTGCACGAGTACATCGGCAGCTAATGGAGGCAGGATCCGTAGTTGTGAAAAAACCTAACTCAGGGAGAAGTTATTTATTAACTCCCGAACAGGAAGAAATTATCTTAAATTTAATTGAAGAAAATCCCGAAATAAGCATAAGACGCGCGTCATCTCAACTTGAGATTCCCAGAACAAGAATACACCGCTTTATCAAACGACAACTGTTGAAACCTTTTCACTTTCAAAAGGCCCAGGAACTTAAAGTAGAAGATTTGCCACGAAGAAGACATTTTAGCTTATGGGCTCTTCAACGTTACAACTTAAATCCGGAATTTATACGAAATTTTTTCTTTACCGATGAGGCGTGCTTTACAAAAGATGGCCTAATAAATTTGCACAATCTTCATTATTGGGCTATGGCAAATCCATTTGTCTTAAGGCAGACTCATTCGCAAGAAAAATTTTCAATTAATTGCTGGGCTGGAATTGTCGGAGATTGCATCATCGGTCTATATTTATTGCCTCCACGATTAAATGCTGAAAGTTACCTTAATTTTTTGTAGCATGAACTACCGCCTCTTATGGAAGATGTTCCTCTCGGTATTAGACGCAATTTGTTCTTTATGCACGATGGTGCCCCATCACATCGGGGGCACTTCGTAACTGAGTGGCTGAATGAAAATTTCCAAAGGCGATGGATAGGTAACAATTCTCCTCATGTAACATGGCCCCCCCCCGTTCTCCCTATCTAAATGCCATGGACTTTTTTTCTGGGGGGCCATGAAGGATCGCGTCTATGCCGTACCAATTAGAACCCGGGAACAATTACATGAACGAATCCTTGCTGCAGCTGAAGAAATTAGACAGGCTTGTGTTGAACAAAACGGTTCTCACTTTGAACACGTTTTACGGAACTGACCAGTATGATTTTAACAAACTTTTTAGAATTAAATTATTTAATCATGAAGTACCATTAATTTTGTTATTAATTTCCAAGTTTATTGTACCTTATTTTGATATTCACATTTTCTTATTAATTGTTAATGTTTAACTTGTGATTTCTTTAAATTAAAATTAAATTTCTTTAAATTGTGATTTTTTACAACTAGTGATCCTGTCTCTATGAGCTCCCGATGATGGTTAATGACAACTGTCACAGAATAAAATTGATTGTTTATTGCGAATGCCAGCCACCTACGATTTACACTTTAAAATTTCATATGAACCTCGATATGCATCCAATCACATTTTGCCATTTTTTCGAAAAACGCTGCATTTTTCGAAAAAATTTTAAGAAACAAAAAAGTTTTTAAATTCCCTGTAGTTTCTAAGAGGCTACTTATTTTTTTAAAAATTAAATATGCAACTAATGTTCGGTGGCCCCAAAGGCAAGGGGGCTCCCGAAAAAGTGTCTTGTGGGGGCCCCTTGCCAAAAAGCTTATCAGCATCGCATTCTACATGTCATAAAATCCCTGTGTACAAAATTTAGTGGTTCTTGTGCGATACAGCTCTGAGATATAAAAAAAATTAAATTTTTAGGGGCTTATTGCAGGGGGCTATATCTGCGAAAGGGGGCCGCACTTATCAAAAGTAAAAAATACGGGTTCCTTAAATTTCTCTAAAGAATTTCTGACCAAATTTTGTTGCATTTATTTCGGGACACCCGGTATATTAGTCGCCATATTGCCAATTGAGATCATTTGTGATTGTTTGTAGTTTAATTTGCTGGGAAGAGACCACGTTTTTTACTGTTCTGGGAGACAATTATTTAAGTTTTTATCGAAATATGTTGCTTTATGTTCACCTGGATTGGTAGAATGTCAATTATTTCTCAGATATGTTAGTGGAAAGTGTCATCCAATAGTGGTCGGTCTTCATAACATTAGTGACATCTCGCAAGAAATGGCAAATTTTTTGAAGCTGGACAACTGGAAAGAGTACGTGCAGTGGACACACATTACGGCGAATGTCTGCTGCCCTTTTAGTTGACGGCGGTGGTGACTTTACCGTCACTTGTCTTAAAAGACACGGATGATGGAAATGGAGCACTGTGGCGGAAGGCTACATTGAAGGCACACTTTTAAATAAAGAAAAATATCGCGTAAAGAATACTGGAGGTTGATAGTGGTAATGATAAACGAAGCACCGTTGTCATTGTGACTTCACAACATCTGCTTGAACAATTGCTCCAAGAATGAGGGTAGTGACAGTTTCAGTAGTTTATTTAATTTTAATATCTCTTCCAACTGTGTATTTAATATCAATGTCGATAAACAAGAATTATTACAAATATTGAATAAAATTTTATAAATTCAAACTTGACATTAGGTTTGTTTGAAGAATGATCAGAAACTATCAGAACTAGGCCTGTGCGATTTGTGAAAAAACGATTCGATTCCTCAAAAGATCGTATCGATTAATCAGACTATTATACTTTTATTTTAATCGAGTTAAATCGATTAATCCTATGCAATAAAACGATATATATGCAGGGTGAGTCAGAAAGAAATGGTCGACACTAAGCTGGAGATACTAAACAACAAAATATTATGTTTGAGGTCATCATGCCTTATACGAATATCGCTGGTTTCAGTTGGGGTTTTTGGTGTAAAAATTGCGAATTTGAAGATTACTTTGACGTTGCTCCTAGAGGGCACTAGTTTCACCGCATTATTTAGGTAAATCAAAACATATCTTTTTTTATCTGTTGAGCTATGCTTAAAAAAGTTAAAAGTCTAAAAGAACATGCAAAAAATGTACTTTTGTTTAGGTCGTCTAACTTTATCGATTTCTGGGTTATTTGCATTTAAAAGTTTTAATGTATTTTGTGATTTTCTTTCAGGCGCTATTTCTTTTCTTAGTAGGCTTATGGCAAATTTTCATGTCAATAAATATTACCGTATTGTGCGTGCGATTGAATATTTGCGCAATTCTTGAGAAATTTCCGAATAAAGTTTAAACCTTAAGCACCCTGTATTTCTCAAACCAGCATATAAGACATAATAAGCTCAAACAAAATATTTTGGTATCTCCAACTTAAACTCATTTTTTCTGACTCGCCCTGTATATCTACTGGAATCGACACAAATTGTAAAAAATGGCTTGCGGAAATTCCACAGCCTTCTCACCAGAGATGTGCATCTGAAACACGGGACACACTGTAGATGAAAAGCTAAGTCAGATTATAAAATTTTCTTGCAAAAATGTGCGATTAATTATAAATATATTATACGACTACTGTGAACCTTAAAGGTAGTGTGACATAAATACCAAGCAAAGAACCACTTTTCTCAGTGTAGCAGCTTTAATAGTGGGCCGCACACCAGGGCACGCTCGAGTTGCGGACATAACTACGGTGACAACCGGATGAGTATCACGATGAATACAGTAAAATGGTTTAATTAAAATCATGGCAAGAGTTGACGGGAGTGGAGCTGAGACAGGACGGAACTGCGTCCCAGTAGGCCGTGTCGTCCGTCCGTCCGTCCATTCATTCACTTCTAGCCAGACGTTATGATAATGCGCTCATTCACAACAAACAATTATCTGCTGGAGGATCTTCTAGCATGGGTGGTTATCCGCAAGAAGCTTGGCGAATATTCGCACAGCGTGTCTGTTTAAAAAACGTGATTTTGAAGATATTGAAAAAAGTGCAAAAATAATAATCAATGTGTTCAAAATTTTAGCGCTAATAGATATACAGGGTGTTCCGCATAAGAACCGACACAAAGCAGATGCGCGTGGGCGGTCACAAAATATTGCAATTTAACCAAATAAAGTTGCACACAGGCTGAGTTACAGGCCTCCAAAGTGGGGCCAAATATTTCGAAAAAAATTATTATCTCTCTTAATTTGGAATAACCAAATTTGGTACATGATTTAGATTTATTATTGGTCTGCTTAACGTGGCGAAGAAGAAGATGGGAATTAAAAATGCTTGGTCCATTGATGGTAATATCTATGCCTGGTCCGAGGAAAAGCGGAAGAAGTTTGTTGTGACATGTGAAGAGGACCTACTGGTTTAACGATGCGGTAGAGGTTAATAGTGGTTCGCATATCTTGCTGTATTCTACTTATTGGTTTTTGTATTGTAATTATCTATGTCGTTTTTTTCAATTATCACTTCTTTTTTTGGGTTTTGGCTATATGGTTTCAAACAATACATATTTTTATCATTGCATTTTATAAAATATATAGTTAATTAATTTGATATTAAGATTATTAACCTATTTTGTATACATTTTTTTTTCATCTCTGTTTTTTACTGTATAATGAAATGCGTAAAATTATTTTTAGAAGGAGCTATGTTTTAGCGTTTAAGTACTTCTGCTACATGCCTAGTAATGCATATGTTAATTTCTCACATTTTAATGTTGGATCTATTTTTACGGGCTTTGATTTGCTTTCAGATTTTATTACAGATAACTCTTTAGACATCGTTGGACTTTCTGAGACCTGGTTGAACTCCTCATTTCCTAATTATGGAGTCAATATACATAACTATAAGTTAATTCGCAATGATCGTCCCTCACGTGCTTTTTACATTAACTTACACTTTTTTCCTAATTTTGATTGTATTGTATTTGGAGGCGATCTTAATATTAATGTGTTGGATGTCGGTAATATTTATAGGACTAGATTGTTCGGATTGTTGGAGAGGTATGGATTACACCAATCAATTACATCATATATGATTTGATAATTGTTTCTGATACTAACCTGGTAAGTGACTCGGTTGTGATTGACATGGGACAGGTGTCAAAGCATTCTTTAATAAAATGTGACTTAAAAATTAAGAAAATTTGTCAAAAACCAAAAATGGTGACAATTAGAGACTTTTCTAATTTTGATTTTGATAATTTTAAGTTGGATCTAGCCCTTGTTAATTGGGATGATATATATTCACTGGCCTCTGTTGATGAAATGCTACATTTTTGGAATACATCTTTACTTTCAGTTTTTGATAGTCATGCTCCAATCAGAACCTTTAAAGTTACCAAGAAACCGGCACCTTGGCTTACTCCCAATCTCAAGCTCATGATTAGTATTAAAAAGCGCGCGTTTGCTAAATATAAAAAATTGAAAACGGATTCATCTCATGACGAGTATAAAGACTTACGCAATTTGGTAAACAGATGTGTCAGGGCGGAGAAAAAAGCATTTTTACTTTTTCAGTTTAAAAATAATCCTAAAACCTTTTGGAAAACCTTAAAATATCTAAATGTCACTGAATCTAATGATAGTGCCTTTGAAATCAATCCCGATATGTATAATAACTTTCTGTGTGGTGAGTTGCCTCAGCCTCCTAATATTTTGGATTTAGGTTTATTAGATAAATACATGGGCAGATTTCCAGGAACGAGAGGAGAATTTAAGTTTAATACTGTTACTGCTGACCAAGTGCAAAAAATTATTTACAACATAAAAACTCAAGCTAAAGGTTGTGACAACATTAACCAAAAGATGTTAGTATATGTTTTCCCTATTCTTAGTAATCATTTTACATTTATTATTAATGAGTGTTTAACCTCAGGTATATTTCCTGCGGTCTGGAAAGATGCTCATGTCTTACCGTGTCCGAAAAAGAATAATCCGGAGGCTTATTCTGATTTCCGTTCCATCAGTATTTTGCCTACATTATCCAAGGTGCTAGAGAGAATTGTTGCTGGACAACTTAATACATTTTTGTCTGAAAACCATGTATTACCTCTTGTCCAATCTGGTTTTAGGGAGTTTCATAGTACAACTACAGCTCTATTATATATCACAGATGACATTTTCAAGGCTAATGACCTAAATCATAATACTTGCTTAATCTTGGTAGATTTATTTTAGTAAAGCCTTTGGTACTATTGATCACACAATTTTGCTTAACAAAATGAAATATTGCGGATTTGGTAACAACGCACTATCATTTTTTTCTAGTTATCTATCTAACCGTCGTCAAAAAGCTTGTTCAGGGAACATCTGCTCGTCTTATAGATTTATTAAGCAAGGGATTCCACAAGGGAGTATATTGGGGCCTACACTTTTTTCAATTTATACTGCAGACTTTCACTCATTTTTCACTCACTGTAAAATTCATCAATTTGCGGTGACACACAACTTTACTTTTCTTTTAATTCGACGGATGCTTCAGTCGCTGCTAACTATATTAATAGGCATTTAGAAACGTTAGTGCATGTTGCTAGTTTACATTGTTTGGTATTAAATGAGAAAAAGACTGAAATGTTAATTTTTGGCAAAAATAGGCTACGATTGGTGGATAACCCTGATTTTGAGGTAAAAATTAATGATGTACTTTTAAAGCCAGCTGATCATTATAGAAGTTTAGGTCTTATTATTGATGGTAGTCTTACATTTAACAATCATATAAACAGTCTAGTTCAAAAATCGTACAATAAATTAAAAGTTCTTTATATGCAGAGAGATTTTCTTAATACTGACACAAAGCTACTGTTGTGTGACTCTCTAATTATATCGCAATTAGCTTACTGTGATGTTATATATTGGCCTGCGTTAACTGTTAAAAATAAAAATACGCTCCAAAAGATACAAAATTCTTGCTTACGATATTGTTTTAATTTGCGGAAATTTGATCACGTATCGGCTGATTTTGTACGCTCCAAGTGGCTTAATCTAAGTGAAAGATTTTGTTATCATTTATCCTGTCTTGTCTTTAAAATAAATTATTTTCACTTACCTACTTATCTTTACGAGAAGTTGATACGTGGTTGTGATACGCATCAATTGCCTACTCGTGGAAGGGATCTGTATACCGTACCTAAACATAACACTGCGCAATTTGAAAAATGTTTTACTTATAACGCTGGTAAAATTTTCAATGACATTCCTATTTCTGTTAAGTCCTCGTCTAATATTAATTTGTTCCGGAAGCGAATCAAGGCCTGGATTTGTTCTAATCGATAACTGTTGCGTTATTTTTATGTATGTTAGGTTAAGTACAATATGTATACATTGTTTCTATGGTTTGTCTACTACTTTTTCTATGGCTGGTTGGTTACGTGGAAGAGCGGCATGTTGCCGAACGGCGCCAACCTTATATCAACTATATTTTGTATGTACTCTTGTGTATGAATAATAAAGGCAATATTATAATTATTATTATTATTATTATTATTATTATTATTATTATTATTATTATTATTATTATTATTATTATTATTATTATTATTATTATTATTATTATTATTATTATTATTATTATTATTATTATTATTATTATTATTATTATTATTATTATTATTATTATTATTATGAGTTCAAGTAAATTGAAACACTATAATGTGTTCATTGAGGGTGAACTAAACTTATACCAATTTTTTCCCCATCGACCAAATGTAAAAAGAATGATAATATCCCGTGCAGAATTTAATTTAAAACACTTATTTACTCTTATTAAATTTTAAGAAACTTCAAGGTTTTCAAGTAAAACCGCTTTAATTAAAAAAAGATTTGAACAGTGTTTATTAGAAAAAATCAAAAAGTCAATAGTAGGGTTTTTCTTTAAAATTTGATAATTAAAACCATAACATAAATTAAAACTAAAGATATTGTTCAAAATAGGCACCATTTTCTCGGAAACATAAATTTATTCTTTGCCGAAAAGTGAAATTTACTATAACTAACAAATGATGATTGTTTATATATACAGGGTGAATCTTAAATAAGTACAAATATTTTAACTGCTGGTGTAGTTCGTCATTTAAATCAGTCTAGTGAAAGCCATTTTTAAAAATTTCTAATATTTACGGAGATATTAATTTTTTAAAAAAATACCCACATTTTGAGGACCGCTGGCTGATTTTTCATCCAACAACGTAATGAAACATATGATTTGTTGCGAGATTGCCATATCTCCTCCAATATAAATATTACGTTTCCTTTAACGTAATAGTTCTATTTTAAAAATACTTGTTTTAAGCATAAGTACAGTAAAATTGGGTATGTAGTATGATACGTAGCAATATTAACATAAATTTTAACATCTGAACTAACCTTACTATACTTCAACGATTAAAAATGAATTTCCGCAAGTTCAATACTACCGTAAAATATTTAGGAAGATATTACGTGATATTACTATGTCCAATGTTCAAAAATTATACATAAGCGTGCACACAAGCTTACCTGTTTGTTAAAAAATTAACTATTTAATCAGTAATCCACATTTCACAAGTTAAATGTCATTGTACACTGTTAGAAAGGGACACAAAACACAATTTCCTTAAGTTATTTTATGAAGAATAACGAAAAACTATGCACGCGTTTTTTATTGAAAATGGAAAAAATGTCAACTTTTAGCAAATTTTATTGCTATTTTCATGCATTATGTGGGGTTAACAAGTTTGACTTGGGCTTCCGATAATATGTCATGACAGTCAATGACAGTTTGATAATAAAAAATAATATAAAATGTTACACTTGACAAAATTCGCTAAAAGTTGAGATATTTTCTTCCTTGAAGCAAAGACATTTGTGTAATACTGGCAACACTGTGAACCATACGTTCAGTCTGCAGCACTATGACTCATAAAAGTATGAAGGGTCGGTCTAGGCCAGCGGTCCTCAACAAGTTTTCTACTGAAAAATTACGAAATTTATTTAAAATTTCACTTTTTTATTTCTGATCTTTTTGTAAAAAAACTATTAATTATGTGTTCTACACACAAAACTATACTGCTGGTTAAAATATTTGTACTTATTTAAGATTCACCCTGTATATATATATATATATATATATATATACAGGGTGATATATATTGTATAACGTTACATTTAATCATAATACGATTCCACAAATATCGGAGTTCAATTGGCGAGGAATAAACAAAATCATTCAATGTCCCCCAAAGAAAATACTCACATTTGTTGAGATCTGGCGATTGTGGTGGCCAATCTCTTCCTTGTCCTAACCGTTTATATTTATGTACAATAAATTAGTTTATTAACGCTGTAATAATAAAGATATACCTTAACCTCGCATTGAAAATGTTTACGAGTTATTGCCACAAAATATTACTTGACAGACTTGAAGATATCGGTATAAGAGGTGATGCAGTGCGGCTTTTCCAGAATTATTTGTCTGACCGAAAACAATGTGTGAAAATAAATGATTGCACTAGTGGCTTTGAAGTAGTTGAATATGGAGTACCGCAGGGTACAGTTTTGGGACCCATACTATTTACAATATATGTAAATGAGTTGTTCTCCATTCAGGGCAGTGGGAAGCTATTTTCAACAAGTCATGTTCTTGGGATCTACTAAAAAGTAACGTCGAAAGAGATTTAACAAAATTGTCGTGTTGGTTTGATAGCATGCTTCTAACTGTTAATTATAAAAAAACTAGTTATATACCTTTTTACTGTGACAGACGGTCTTCATCAAATTTTGATTCCATTGAAATTCATAATGATCATTCCACCCATTCAATTGACTCAAAATTAGAAATGAAATACCTTGGTATAATTCTTGATAACCAATTAAAGTGGAATTATCATATTAATTATGTCATTAAAAAATTGAGATGTCCTATATAAAATTAAATATATACGTGACTTTTTACTTATTGGTGAATTAAAGTCATTATATTTTTCATTGGTTCAATCACATTTAATGTATGGATTAGCAGTATGGGGAGGAGCCCTAAATTGCCATATTGCACCCCTGGAAATCATACAGAAATGTTTTCTAAAAATAATTTTAAGAAAAGATAAATTATACCCTACAAATAATTTGTATATGGAAGCTTCGGTATTTGACTTAAGACAGTTGTATTTCCTACATGTATGCATACAACAATATAGAAATCAAGATCAGCTGCAACAAATACCAAATATTCATAATACTAGATATAGCAGCTATTACTTATATAGAGTACCTTTCTCGCATACAGTTTTATTCCAGCGTGGATATTTGTATTTGGCTCCCAGGCTCTTCTCTTCATTACCTGCAAACATAAAAAATGAATTAAAGTTAAACATTTTTAAAAATAAGTTAAAATTTTTTCTGAGAGAACACAACATACTTAAAATACATAAAATGATTGACTTAAAAAATGTTTAGATGTCCTAACTCTTAATAATATATATTGTATTTTACTTACCTTACCTGTGTACCTATTATCTATGTCTATCTATTTGTATTGTTATCTTTTACTTGCAATTTTATATTGGATTACCTGAATTTTAGATTTTTACGTAATTGTTTTGTTTGTTTCTTATCAAATTTTTATATTAGTATGTCTATCTATTTGTATTGTTATCCTTTTACTTGCAATTTTATATTGGATTACCTGAATTTTATATTGTTACGTAATTGTTTTGTTTGTTTCTTATCAATTTTTATATTAGTATAACTAGTTTTTAAATTGTATTTTTAATTTAAGTTTATTGTTTTCTACTAACTCACGTACAAGTATTAACTTATGTGAGTCTTTCTTGTTTATTTGTTTATTGTGGTGTTACACCGGTGTGGAAATTTACTGTATTCCTAAAAAATGAATGAATAAACATTATTATTATTGTTATTATTATTATTGCATAAGGGTTTAGAGCGGAATATTCATGAAAATGAATATTTGAAACGAGCCTCATCAGTGAAAAGAATTTTTTGAAAATTAATATCTTGGTGCAAGATAAACTCGCAAAAGGTCACTGGTCGATCCAAATCTTGAGGCAATAGCTCTTGCACTTTTTGAATGTGATATGGATGCAGTGGATTACGTTACGAATTATTACACTAGGGCATTCTCGGATATTACTGAAAAACTTCCTATCTCTCGAGTCCGTTTTTCAACATTAGAAAATGTTTCTCTATGGAGAATTATTCGACGTGGAAATCTCCTAGGATATTCTTCCACACTTCTAACGTTTCCTTTAGAAAAACCTAGCACAAGTAATATGTAAACTTGTTCATTGAATGTACATTTTCCAGTCAATTTCAGCAACAAACAGTAGCACCTGCTCTGTGTCGGTTACACATATATAAATACTGGATGTTTTTAAAAGGTCTGTATATAACGCTAACGCAATATCCTGAGACTAAAATACGAGTATCTAGCCCATCTAAGTCCAAAAGTCAGGAATACAGGGCGTCAAAATTATTATTTTTTAAAACTTTTTGTAAATATTTATCTTAATAATAAATAGCATGAATGAGAATCTAAAGTTTCATAACATTGTTGTGCCTCTGTATATTCAATTTTTAGTTACAAATAATCCCATGGGCTTCTAGGTACGATATTTTCCTTAAATTGATAACAGTCAGCCGATATGTACTAAGTACTTTTTTATGTGAAAGTTTCTTAATATTTTGGATCATTAAATAGAAATATGTCGGAAAAGTACTTAAAACTGATAAATGGAACAGTGAGAATTGAGATTGGGATATTAGAGTGCAGTATTTTAAGAAAATGAGTTAGTATCGCATCTGTAGGCATCAGTTTAAAGTTTCCGGCCATTTTACAAGTTTTCTTTCGGTTCTGGGAATGTATCTAATTTAATTTATAATATTCCTGTTGAGGCTCACGGCGGTGTAAATTTAAACCGAGCTATAATTCCAGGCGGGACAGATGGCGACAAATGTTTAAATATATGCGGGCATTTCGCTAGGAAGTTGTCGACGTGGATTGCTAAAATATAGTTTACAAAGTAGCCGCTGTTTAATCTATATATAATAACTACCACAAAGCTATTTGCTTGTAAAGCATCTGGCACGATTTGTTTAAATTTCTTGGTTTGTCGTTTTCTTGGATAAGTCGAACGCTGCTGCGCTGCGGCAATTTATGATGCAATATTAAAAAAGCCTAAAACTATGCGACTTTAAAGTCCCGCTATAAAATATGTTTATAGTGATTGTTAATCGTTAGACAAGCCAATAAATATAATAACATGAAAGCTACCTACATGTAGCTGACTTTAAATATTCTGAAAACTACAAAAATAAACTCAATAACTGACTGGTGCATCATATGTTGCAGTATATTTTGGTCACAATAGTTAATTGTATATACATGATGGTTCTTAAGTAGAAGTCAAAGATCCAATGGCGTATTCAAATCACACATTAATAAGTATCTCACCTGACTATTTGTTACACAATCAGTAAAATGCAGGTGCCACCTAGTACCTTAATTATATTTTTAAAAACAATGCAATTTCTTCAACGTCCAATTTAACTAAAACAATTACGTAGAATCTCTTTTGGTTGTCTCCAAATGCCACAGTAGTTCAACTAGTTGCACCATGTGCCATATTGTTGCGGTGCTATATGACCTTAAACAAGTATCTAATATCATTCCTGGCATCTCTTTTGGTTATCATGAGAAGGGAGAAATAGCCTTGAATTTTACTTTGTTTATTCCTGAAATAAATATTCTCTGAAATTTAAAAACGTACAACCTGTAAGATCTTCATATTTAAAGCTGGTTGGTTGTCTGCCTGTTATAAAAAGAACTGTGGGGTGTAGATAAAAGGTTTGTTCCTACAGCAGTTGGAAACGGTTTGAAACTATCAGAAATGTTCGTCCAACTGCTTTTTGCGTTAAATTCATTGGTAACTCGTTCTCAACTTAACTGGTCGAATATTTCTGACAGTTTTGAACCGTTTCCAACTGCTGCAGGAACAAACATATAATATTGACTGCAGGGACAAATAATATCCTTTATAAGTGCATGAGATATAATTTTTTTTAGTGTAGCACCTCGAATAATCAAGATTATTTTTGGCAGATGTGCTATCAATATTATCCAAAACATGATTTAATTCAAAATTAGTGATACGTAAAAGCTGTTATGCTATGAAATAATAGATATTGGCCAAGATACCTTGTATAAATAATTCAAGTCACTTTATTCCGTATCTGTTATAAGGTTCCTACGTATCAATTTTTAAACAATGACTGAATTTAATTGAACCAAATTCAAATTAAAAATCAAAGGTTTTTGAATGGGTAGTTCACAATAGACGGTTTAGAAATTACGATTATGAATGAGGTTGCGGAATATTTACATATTTGCTTGGCAGTAGGTCCTACTGTAAGACTTCATTGTGTTATTTTCTGTTTTGAATTTACCAATGTTTACTCAACAAACTGTCGCACATAACGCTACCAACTTTTAGAACAAAAACCAATCTTATGTACCTAACTGCAGTTGCAAGCATTTAATATTACTTATTTGTTATTATTTACAATATAAACCAGTGTCAAAATTATATTTTTCAAATTAAATTGGTACTGTGGATTAAATGAATTGATACAGAAACATCACATGTTCACACAATCAAATTATGACAGAATGGAATAGTATATTTCATTAGGAGTCTGGAAATAAAGATCTTTCCGTGCACGTGTGAATTCGGGAAGTCATGTAAGCACGGAAAAATCTATTTTTGGATGTGTAATGAACGATATTTTTTATTATACTTCTTTGAAAACAAAAACAGATAACATAAAAAAGAGATACGAAAGAAACTTGGAACATTTTTATTTTCATAACAGTTGTAGGAATAAAAAACATTTAACTACTACAGTAAGAGTATTGCTCCAACTAATAATGGTTTTAGTTTGAATTGTTATTTTTAATGGTTATGTTTATTGTGCAATTCTTATTGTTGCACGATGCACAGGTTTATTCCTTTTGGAATTTCATTATGTGAAACTGCACGAATTATGCAGTTGTATTTTGCGCTTGGAAAGGGTTAAACAGTTTTCCATTTTTCTTTGTATGAATTCTTCTGTATATCCTTCTGCTACATTGGAAGAACGTTATTCTCCGTGCCATTTTAAAGTGAGTAAATCAACGACGCTTTCCACCAACATGGCTGCCGAAAGACGCCTTAGTCCATGCTCGGTATATTTTCTGGGATCTTCTACTTATAGGTATTCATCAACAATTTTCGGAATAGCGATGATGATATGGCATCCAACCTGTTTCCATATGCAACAAAAAATAATCTTGTACTGTTCGTATTTTTAAATTGTAGAGCTGTACATTTACGATAAAGTGTGCAAGGCTCAAATGAGTTTTTCCACGCCGTAAAAACATGACAAAAAGCGCTCATTATCTACCACATCGTCTAAACTTAAACCTATTAATTCATCTCTTCGACACACACCAAAGATCCCAAACACTAAAATTGCTTTTGTTAAATAGTATATATTGTTCACCTGGAGCTTCATATGTTCTGTTAAAACTTTGGACTTTGGTATATATCCTACAACTTGACGCTTCAAGAAAGCAATAGTTTTTGGATATTTGTTGATACTCGACTCCATAACGTGGAAAATTTTATAGACTTAGCTTTCTCGACAAAGTATACTAGAACAATGTCACCAGTTACAGTTTCGATTTTGTTCAGATTTCACCATTCAGTTGTGTCTGGAAATTTTACTGGTAATAAATTTCATGCTTGTGAAGCAGCTGGGAACTAAGAGTGCTGGAAGTAGTGATTCTGGGACACGGGTAATTCAGAAAATATGGAAGTTGATATTGAAGAGGTGAAGATGACTTTGTGAGAGAAGAATAATTAAAGTGCCCGGTAAAAATATATAAAAAAAGTAAATGTAATATCAGGGTGACGATTAAAATCAAGCAAATATATAGATTTAAACCTCCATAGCGAAAGAAGAAATAACTGTCTTGAAAAATAATCCAATGGAGATAAATCCGGTGAACGTGCGGGCCATTCGGTAGGTCTTCTCCTCCGGCAACAACCATTTTACTCAAGTACATCAGTGAAAGTGGAATTTATAGCGTGGTTCCAGCATGATGGTGCTCCAGCTCATTTTTCCATGGCCGTTAGAGAGCATTTACACCAAACTTTTCCACATAGATGGGTAAGAAGGACCGGACCTGTTTTATGACCTCCGAGATCGCCTGATCTGAACCCTCTAGATTTCTTTGTTTGGAGATATTTGAAGACATTAGTATATGGTACTCCTGTAAATAGCTTGGAAGAGCTGCAGCTACGAATTAATCAAAAGTGTCAAGAAATCCAAACCAAGGAGGGTGTTTTCGAAAGAGTTCGAATATCATTGAGACGAAGATGTCATACCTGCTTGGAAATGGACGGAGGGCACTTTGAACATCTTCTGTAACTTTGTTTTTTGTTTGTTAAAAGCTTTCTTTATCGGCTTATTCCTAATAAAATAAAATGCTTAAAAAACGAAAAGTGGTCCATATCTCCGCAACCGTTACTTTGCTGATCCATGTTTATTGACTCTTATTATTTTGGTTCATACTATTACCTCCTGAAATATTTTACACTCTTTTTTAGCACCCTTTATATTTTCATGTCATCAGCATACAACAAATGGGGCACATCCAAGCAATTTACGACGGTATATTAATAAATACATTAAATAAAATTTAGTTAAATAATTATTAAAAATCACAAAAGGGCAAACCATCGTCTTTGCATGTTTCGTAAGACAGGAATAGATCATGAAAACCGGTTAACCAGAATATCTACATTACGTAAAAATAGATCACGACATATTCATGTGTGTAATCAATCAATTATTATTGGTTTTTTTCTTGTTAACGCTGGGGAACACGTGTTAGAGAGTATATTTAAAGCGATACTTAAAACAGAAATATGTTGAGCAACTACTCACCGTCCGCATGAATAAATGCATACGAAACAGATATTCATATCGCTTGAGTCGAGCCACGACGCGAAATTTGAATAATTGACAAAAATTAATGTATTTATGTGTGTGGCGGCCTTTCGTCGAACGCATTTGAAATTCGATTTCGCTAAAATGACGTCCCGCAATGCAAATCTATCGAAATTGCCAACCAAATTTCATACTTACATATGTTAAACTAATCAATTATCATAAAGGTATGCTAATGGAGGCTGCGGACGTCTGTCTTCATTTAAATTTTTTATGGGCGGAGAACTGAATAGCTGCGAAATTGCTGAGAGTACTCACACAAATGGCAGATTTATAGACAAACGTAAAATTAAGCAATTTACGCAAATTGCATGTAAGATACTGGCACTAATGAAAAAAACGAAATAACCCAGTTGACCCTTGAATTTATGTAACGGGAAGTGTTTAGAGTTAATGAATTTTTAACACCTATACGTTTTCCTATTTTTAGAGTAAAAATTTTAGAAATCGTTAAATCAGTACGTGACACTAGAAAATTCGAATTTAGTGCCTTAACACTTTTTGAGAAAATTCTCTTTTACTTAAATTAAATTTGGTATACAAATATCGCAGTAACCTAAATTATTTTTATCTATTTATCAGAAATTTAATGTTCATTTTATATCCATATGTATTTTGTTTGTGGGTATTTTAACAAAATGTTGTTTAAACATTATTTTATACAGTGTGATTCAGAAATACTAGAAAAAAATCGGATATATAATCTACATGAGAAATTATTTTACCTGTATTTTTTTGATTTTCCCGAATTCAAATTTTTGGAGGTTACTTGATATTGGGTAAATATGTTGTTTTTTGCAAATATATCCGGAACTCCTACGCTGTACAAAGTAGTTTTGTGAAATAACATAGAGGGCGCTGTTAGCGAGTTTAATTTCCATTTTTCTCTAAATTCTTTACCACAAAAAAGTATTCTTTACTTTTTTACATTTGAAGCTTAATTGTCCAGAAAAAGCTGTGATACCTACTACCATTGACAAACAAAAAAAATATGAATGCATAAACTGAAAAAGATGTGATGATTCAACCAGATTAAGTGACATGTCGATTCGTGATTACGCTGTCACTTTATTTTTTTAAGAGATTTAAATATTACATAATTTTAACAATTTTCAATTATCCGTTTATTTGCTAAAGACGGTACCATAAACCTGAGTATATCAGACGTTAAATGAAGAAAACATTTGTTCTAGCATTTATAGTCTGTTTAAAAATGAAAGAGAGTAATAAAAACTTATTATGTATGCAAATCGTAAATAAATGTAGTATTGGTGCTTATATTCAATATTTTTATATAATGTATTATCGGTATAGATGAGGTGTACATTTAAAAAAAACTTTGTGTGATCGAACCGTACTAGCAGGTAGCTAAAATGTAATCCCCGACAATCCGTTTTTGTCTATGCCGCTTCAATTTCTCGGTCCATTTCTCTTATAAGTAAACAATATAAAAACAGCATTTCAAAACATGAGGCAACTTTAAGCATCATAACCGGGTTAAGAGGGTTTTTAGTAATTCAAATAAAATTATTCAATATTATTATCAAAATATTTATTTAAGTTTAATGAATAGACTTTTATTTCACACAAAAATATATGTATTTTGAAAATTCAAATTATGGTGAGTAAATGTAGTGTTGTATAAATGTACAATAAAGAAAATAAAAAAATAGGTACATTAAAATTTATCCTCTAAATATTCTGATGAATTATCTTCGTCTCCTAGATTGATAACAATAGATTCTACAATAACGTCAATTAAATTATCGAGTTCCCACATTTTCTCCTCTTCTTTTTGTACATGATGTATACATCTTTGTCAGTTATCTGCAGTTACTCGTTCCAAGGAATCTTTTAACAAATCACGTAATCTTCGCCCTTTACCTGAAAGTGCCTTGAACCCTGTTGAAAGTCCATCTAAAAATGCTTGCCATACTTTTGTTATAGTATATCCCTCGTTGACCCAAGTTTCGTCTAGATAATAAATATTCTTGCCTTCATCACGGAATTTTCTAATTGATCTTAAGTAATATCTTCACCATCAAATAATTTCATCTTTATCGATAAGAACTGACTTCCTGTTCTGCTTTTCCAAGCAAAAATTCAACTCTCGTAAGACGGCCCATAATTTTCTTCTACTGATTTTTGGCAAATCGTTGTCCTCTGAAAATTCACTTAAAATTTTGTTTAGCGTTGGTATTTCTCTTTTAAAATAAAATGAGTGTACCTTTCTGCGAATGACATTTTTAAAAAAATCATCTATAACGACTTATGACCTCCCTGTAGATGATTTTGGGGGATTTACAGTATCTTGTTCATTGTTTGTTTCTTTTAAAAAGTTTGTAGATAGTCGATTTTCCAATCCCTGTCATTTTGGAACACTTTTCCACGATGTCGTCAACACTTTTGGTAGGATTTTGGTGTTTCAATGTATTAAATACATTTAATATAATAATCTTCTCATTCTGAGACAGCGCACATCTTTTCACGCGTTTAGCAGAGGTACCTAATCTGATAAGCTCGACATTTTACCCAAACAATATTATATCTACTGGCACAATAGTCACTAAACACAAGTCGAATTTTACGCTACTGCACTAGCACGTCTTCGTATATTCAGCTCTAAGACTGGATTGATCTGTCACAATACACTGGCTCCTGCCCTATGATGTATCCAGTAAAACATACTTATGTACACCCATTACCTGTTAGCATTTTTGTTACCCGATAATTACCTGAAACGAAATATTACTACGCCCATGGACGGTTCTTATCTCGGGGTTTTATTACTCTTTTTCGTTTCCAAACAGACTATAGAAAAATATTCGTCTATATAAATTATTTTTATATAAATATTTCTGGAAACTTCAAATAAAAAAAAACAGTAGTCACTCTTTTGTGTAGAGTGAAACGCTGCTTCGAATACAAAGAATGGCAAAGAATTTAGAAAAAATGGAAACAATAGTTTTTGAAAAAAAAAGGATAATAAATAATGATCACATAGACTATATATAACCCCATACCAAATTCCATTAAAATCGGTTAAATTAGAGATTGGAAAAACAAAATAAATACGATTCAAATAATTTCTCACGTAAACTTTGTACTTAATTTTTAGTATTTGTGAATCACCCTGTATATTACAAAATATACAGGGTATCTCAAGTATTACTGACATCCTTGAAAGAGTTGATTTATCTATATCTAAGGATCATCTAAGTTCACCGTTTTCGAGATACAGGGTATCAAAGATTTGAACATTTTTATTATATTTCTTATTCCTTCGTGATAAAAGAATAATAATTTTAGGTGCAATGGGATATGTTTGGTCTAATTATTCAGTATTTTTAAATATTTTCATTATCACCAGTGGTGTAAAAACCTTGTGGCCCTATTCTTTTACTTACAATAAAAATAGTATGCCACTGTCTTAATGATAAAAAAACGTAAGATACTTTAAGTTGTGATTATTTTGAACAAATAATTATCCTTTGAAATTTTCCTTAAAATGTATGGTATATAAGTAATTATTGTTCATTTAAAATCTATATGCATCTATGATTTTTTTATAACCGAATTGAAATTTTGAAAATATCTTTGAAAGGGCATTCAATGTTATTCATAATAGGTCCCCTTGTTCGAAATCTGTAGGACGTGCAATTTTCAAGGAAACTGAATACTGTTTAGAAGTTAAAACATATTTTTTAAACATTGTGTTATAAACTAAATTAAATAGCTAACAAATTCAGCCAAAATTGTTTTTATTTAATTAAATGGAAATAAATACAAAAATAAATAACGAAAATCATATTGACTACTAACAAAAAATATAGCTAATCATGAAAGATTTGGAGAGGCAATAAGGCAGGGGGTGTAACACCCCCTCAACCCCCCTCGTGTAAATACTCATGGCCGCAAATATAGATTCCATAATGTGAATAAGCATTCGCATTTTATGATTTTCACAATATATTTTTTAAATATTTCAATGAAAAAGGGGAAAAACTGGTTATTGGTCCTATTTAACAAATACTTTGTTTGTGTTGAATTTAAATAAACAAAAACAAAGAAATGTAGAACTTGCCTAAAGGTGTGGTTAAGGTTAAGAGAGGTCAGTAACCTTAACTGAAATAGAAACATCTGCCAAAAATTATCACAACTTTCGGGATTTTAATGTAAAATTGATACATCATATTTCAAAATTGTGTCTTGCTAATTGAAATTTCGTCCGAAATAATTATAATTTAAATTTGGGTTGAATGGAACCTAAAATTAATAAAAATGGATTAGTAACAAAGTAATTTAAAGAATTTTGCCTAAAAATGCGATTAAAAAAGGCCAATGAACCTAACTGGAAATGAAACAGTATTTGGAAAACACCTGCCCAAAATACGCTTTTTGGATGCTGATAAAACATCTATAATCTAAGAATTTGCTGAAAAAAGTATTTGTAGAAAAGAATACTTGCAGATATTTATCTTTCACGATTATCATTTCAACTTATTTCCATACTTACGACATAAACGTTGACAGCTGTTATTCAAAGTAGTCAACGTTATCGTTGCATCGCGATTTGACAAACACCATCGCCCGCAGCATCACACTTCCTACCGGGATAACATCTGCGAAAATTATTCATATGAATGAGGAAAACGAGTTACGGCTAATCGCAAAAAGTGATATAATTCATGATATAATCAATCTCGAAACGAGAATAAACCGCGTATGACTCTCAGCCTTAAATAGAATCCATCCAGTTTCCTTATTAGTACCAGCATAGAGAAAAATGTCGGTTGTAAACAATCCCTTGGAAATATGTAATAACTGCTGGTTCGTCTAGCCTTAGGGGGAAAGATATGGATGCAAATTCGCCTCCATTGTAATGTTTATGCCGTCTCTGGGTGAAAACAAACAAGCGCGACTCGGTGCCGTATACAAAACAGAAGAAAAACGCGTTAGTGCAAACATTTGCTCGTCCAGTTCGAAAAATCGAGCAGGCTGACAAGCGAGAGAGGCGGAGAGGAGAGATGGGAGAATTCTTATTCTCAGATAGTCGACTTCAAGGTGTTGCACACGGCATAATTATTAATGTTTTACTCCAAATTTCCATATCTGTTTGTATGGAACAATTGTAAACTGTGGTACGGGGTGTATAGATGCAAAGTATGTAAACGCGCAAAGAACTAGCACATATGAAAACTGTTACAACAACAGAAAAATAAACAAAAAATCTTTATAATGAAAAAAGGAACGGTTATAATAAGGTAATCAGCAACAAAAATACGAGCATATTGCTTGAAGATGGACTTTTCACATTTTTATAAATGCAAACACTTTAGTTGCCGTATTAAAAATACACATACAGGATGTTTCTGATATTCCTACAAAATGGGAAAAGAGACAAAAAGTTTTAATACTGGCCTTGTTGTTGTGTGAAGAACAAGTGGAAATATGGCTTTCCAGCTAGCAAAGTAGTTCTATAAATTCAGAGTAATAGGAGCTTCATATTCTGTTGATATTTTATAGTTGTATCTAGAATACTACATTGTTGCATTATTGTGGCACATGAGACTATTTTGCCTTCAGAAGCTATATTGTTTATTAAATTTGTTGCAAGTACGTTCTTAGAGCATAACTTACAGAACATTAAAGGAGGACGCGCACTGAATCCGCTCGGATCGAATCGGCACGGAACGGATCGGATCGGCACGGCTTTTACCCGCGTACTGATTCGACTAGTATCATTCAGTTCTCTTTCGGCTTCCGAGCAAACTAGTATCTAGAAAAGAAAATGAGTTCATCTGGTTCATCATCGGATTCTGAGAAGGATATTATTATAGCTCTAGCTTGTGAACAAATAGAACAGCAAACTCCTAACATTTGGATTCATGATATCAATCTAAAAAGAGAACAAATACTAATCAGCTAGCGCGACGTTCGGCAGAAGTTGCCTTCCCAAGGAATGTCGGCCGTAGACGAGTCGAGTCGACTTGTCACTGCCGTTTCGATCGGAATGAGTGCACGGGGATATATATTTAAATAGGGACAATGCAAAACTGTCGGCCATGCTGTGCCGTGTCGATCCGAGTCGAGCGGATTCAGTGCGCGTCCTCCTTTGTAAGATAACTGCTAATGTAGTCCTATAAGTGTGTACTATAACAGAATTTTTCAGCAACGATTCTTATAGAATCGAATTGCTGCAAAATAGCGCTTACCATCTCCTGTGACACTCTTATAAAATTATTCTGTAATGTCGCTTATAGTTCAATTATAGAACTATTGTGTAAGGTGTTGTTAAGTTACAATTCTGCTGCGGAAAACAAATTACAAATATGGATGCTGCTATCGAAGTATCGAAGAGAAAAATCTCTTTAAAGCAGTTATAGAGAATAATATAATACAGTTGTTATAAAATCATTATAGAGTAAATAAGTAACAAAAGCCTTTTTGTTCCATACAAAACGCGAGAACTACCATTTATATACATATGTAGGTCTCCCATACATCTGACGAGACCTGCCTATAAAAGTACGAAATATTTTGATCAAAGTATAATGGGGAAATTTGTATAACATATTCGTGTCTTGTAGAAATTATTATCTGCTTGCAGAAGGAAAATTTCATTACGATAGATAAGATTTAATTGATTACTAATAGAAACTGACTTCCTTATAGTAATTTAGTAACATATTTAATTTAGACCATTCCAAACCTTATTCATTTACACTTCTAGATGTTGAAGTTAAAGAATTGTATTGCTTCATTAAATAAGATTGAAATAATTGATATTACCACAATAAAATACGACAACACTGTGGATATTAAGTGGCATAGAGCTGTTATAGTACTTACAGTAGTTGCTTACGAAGCATATTTGCTCTATAATCATTGTAATCGACACAAAAATGTCATATTAGTGAGAATCCATTGAGAGTACAAGATAAAGCCTTTATTTCTGTCGCCGTATTGTGAAGAAAGAAATCTTAATTAAAAATATATACAATATAAATAGGTGAATGACATCAATAATATGGATATACTTACGTTCTGACTATTTTATATACAGCTGGTTGTTAAATTCATCAATTTAGAAAACATTTTTTTTTATTAAATTCCCAGCATCATAGGAAATATAAGGTTAACTGAGGGCGCGTCAAAAAATTACCATTATGTACTACATATTTCACGATAAAAATTTGTCCGCATTAAAATGTACTGCTCTCTGATGGACAAACCAACAAAGCAATTCGTAATGATGCGAGTACTCTTCTGCAGGCTGATTAGGTCATCTTCTATCTTGGTTCTTATTGGCTCATCCATATTATTTCTAATATGTGCGATGCAGTAACATTTTATTTTTAAAAGATACAATTAAACGATTTTAAAGTTCTCTAACTAGAACACCATGCAACACAAAAATTGTATAACGAAGTGGTATAGAATTTTTATGAGATTGCTTTGTAACTGTGTTATAAAAATTCTTTAACACCTGTGAAAACGTTTATTCAACAATTCTATAAGTATTTCCTGCAGACCTTACAGAATAGCTTAAAGAACTAAAAAGTTCTATACAACGGTGCCCATTTTTATAGTAAGTAAGTAAGTATTGTAAGAACGTTTTGAAAATGTTCTTAGAATAAACATTGCTCTATAAAATTTGCTCTGGAAACGTTCTTAAGATTTTTATAGAACAGGAAATTGTTAGTTGGGTGCCACCTCGCATCGTTTTTTACCTGTAGAAATGTCTTTTAAACATATTTTTTATAGCGTTATTAGCTTAGAAAGTGTTTGAACCCGTAGCACTGAATTTTTTCAAAACATAATAGTAGACAAAAATCTACTTCCCATAGAAACAAGTCATATATAAATTATATTCGTACGTCTCCTACATAGTTACATTAACATAACATTTACAAACACAGAATTCTAGGAAACAACTACTCTGCGGGCTAAGGCCCCAACACCTATAGCAAACAGCTAGAGTCACTCGTCAGTAACTTACCAGACATATACCGGTTTTGAGCTTATTAGATCTCATCAGTACGCCATACGTGAGGTATCTGACGAATAATCCTAGCTGTTTCAGTCTCTAACCCGGCAGAAAGGACCAAGAGTGCGCGGTGTAGAACAAGCTACATCTATCTGTCACTCCGCGTCGGACTGAAATGCCACAGACACAAAGCGTTTTACATGCAGTAGACACAATTGAAAACTGTCGATCTTTATTGCGTTTGGCGAGAAACAATATTTTACAAACACGGAATTCTAGAAAACAACTACTCTACGGACTAATACACCTGAAACCGCCTCTAGCCGAACGGAATAAAGGTAGTGTCTACTACATGTAAAATGCTTCATACTCAGTTACAGATTTTTTTACGTGTTTTAGTAGTTGTTCAAAGAGAATTCGGCATAATATTTTGTCTACTTTCAAAACGTCTTTGGTATTACGCTGCCACACGATATGCACTTCCTGTAAATTACATAAAAATGCGCGAAAAATTAAATTTGAGCAGGCAAGTACTGAAAAATCCGTATATCATATACGACATCTTATTTTTGACAGAATCTGGTCATAGACTTCTAAGGTCTATGAATCAAATGCCACAGTCAATAAACTGCTGATGCAGCCTGCAGTGGCCATCTGTAGGTCAGTAGTGCAAAATGTACTTCAAGCCAATAACTTCTTGTATTGCTAGGCTATTCAATTCTGCAATATTAATAATAGAAACGATATTAACAATAATCGACGATGTTTACATAAAATAATTAGTACTATTTTAACCTTAATCCCTTAGAATATTCATTCTAAGTTTTTGATCAGTATCCTCAAACTGGAGAGACCTGGTTGAATACAAGTGACTAATTTTTAGAGTTTTACAGTAATAAAATAAAGAAATTTTTGTCGGGTATAGATATTTTTCCCTATAGCATGATATGTGATGTTGGTTTTTCTAGAGTCAAGGACAAATCCAGCGGACAATCGTGCACAATTTTAAATTTTACACAAGTACTGGACTGCCACGGGTGCATTGTTTTGCGGTATTCATTACATGACATTTCAACTTTCTTAGAATAAAAGGGCATTTTACTTAACACGGTTTGTGTATTCTGTTAGTGCATAATTTTGACGGACCTGTAATGAGTGAAAATATTGAAAATGTAGTTTTGGCAGTGGGCAACGAAGGAACGAATCCAAAAAACTGTAGCTACTTACTATTATTAATACAATTTATTATTAATAAAAATGTCTATTTTCGTCTTTTTGCTTTTAGAACGCTGTAAAAAACAACATTTGACATTTATAAACCATTTCGAACGATGATTGTCATAGGCGCCGATTCTTCGCGAGAAAAGAGGGTTTTGCCCCAACTAGAATTCAGAAATATTTTTTTTATTGTCTTTTAGGCCTCCCTGAGCACGTGGTTAAAATTTTTGTACTTAGTCATAGTTAAAATGGATGCAGTGTTAACTTCTAGATTATTATAGAGGTAGATTTTACATGATTATTATTAACATGTGACTTCTTAAAAGACTTTAAATTGAATTTACGGAACTTGATACTTCACTTTGTAAAAACTAATAATTTAATTTATGAAAGTTTTCGATATATCAAGTTGATAAAAACTTCACAAACTGAATGAAAAACTATATACTACTACTACTACTACTACTACTATTACTGATTTTCAAAAATTTAAGTTATCTTGAAAAAGAAGAGTTTTGCGAGAAAATATGAAGGGTAATAAAATATTCTAAATAAAATTTTATACTAGATATTGGAAGTACTTGTCCGTGGGCGTACTTAAAAAAAATGGGGGAGGTCAAATCCCGTTTTCCCAATTTCTACATTTGTGTTTTAGGAGTCGTTTACAGTAATACCCTTAAGGATTTAGTCACATGAAATATCTCTATTAAATTAATATTATGTGAAACTAACTACTCAGTGGACAAAAGCCCCAACCTGCATTGAATTACACCCACAATATCTACCCATATATTCCTTATTAGCTTTTGTAACATTTTTTACTACTTTACTGCCAATGCAGAAATAGGTCAGATCTCATCTATTGTGGTTGAATTGTCGTGTTCCCACTGCCAAAAAGTGAAGTTAGATATTTATAGAATGTTTCATTAAAGCAGGTTAGTAAATTAAATTAATTTCTTTAGATAATTATTGAATAGAGCTTTGTCTGTGGAATTGTTCATTAGCATACCTAGATGTTTGGTATCAGAGAACATACATATAACTTCATTGATGGAAATTGTAGGATATTTGATTTATATTAGCTTAAAATACCTTTGTAATACAGTAAAAAATTGACAAAGTTATTGCGAAAAAACAATCCCAACTTCAACACCTTGTACCTCTTGAGAGAGATATTTTTGTATATAGGTATGTAGGAATAAATATTTTGTCGTCAAAAATACGCAGTTAATGGAATGACCTGCGTTTTAATTACATATATAATGGATGACCTTCTAGATGCAATGACTATGAGAACAAGGTATTGGTGGAATTCTCATATTTTAAGACTTACAACGCGTCTCATTGCGCCTTGCGTCCGATAATTAAAATATTTTGAAGGTTTACAGCACTGATTTAAGAGAGAATACTCCGAGAATCATTCAACGGATTTAAATCGAGTTTAATTGTGTTAGATCCGCATTTAAATTGGTAATCAGTTAACTGTAAAAGCTGTTTTGGACTTACTAATAACTGTATTACCATAACGACATGTATAATGGACATATGTGTGGTAAATTAGCTGCGAGATAAAGCCGATGGGTGGGTGTTTTAATTCCGAGAACCCGTTCCGGTGTGTGAAGAAGGATAAAAAACAGATCGAGTTTAAGAGTCTTTAATTTATTAGGTTTGGGCCTTCTTGATCTTGATTTATATGTGCCGTAATGAGTTTGCAACTGAATTTTTCAAAATCTTTTGACCTTTTAAGTTAATAGAACTGTTGTGTTGTCAAAACTCAGTCAGTCAAACTTATTTTATTAAGTTACAGCCGAATCAACCAAGTCTCAACTGAAGCTCCAAATACTGACACTAAATTTTAATATTTGTTAATAACCGATGTTGAAAATTTAAGATTAGTTTTACATTAAAAAAATAAACAGCTACAGGGTGTTCAGTAAAGGATGAGCAACACTTTAAGGCTAGCTTTCTTGAGCAAAAATAATGCGAACTTTAGCACAATGTTGCTTCCTTCAGAAGTTATAAGTAATTTTTTTATTTAATATTTTTACGGTAATTGTACTCAAATTTTGGAAAAGATTATTATTTTTTTAAATATACGCGAATAACTAATTGTTTTTTAAGTTAAATATACAGAAAGTTCTGTAAACTTGTTCAATGTTGCCAAAATGCACCATTTTAGAGAAAACTTGTTTAGCGTATTTGTTGATCTTGGAAATAATCAGCACATAAATTCGAACAATGTATTACTTCAAGAAGTTACTGCAGTTAGTAATGTGTAGTAAGTAACTGTAACTTCGCGGATATTTCAAAAATAAATTTAAAATTTTTTACTGAAAATTATTTGCCATAAGAAAAAAAGGCGACAGATATTTTCTCTTTAAAATTGAACAAGGGATTAAAAAATAATTTCTATTTTAAGAAAAATCAATGACGGGTAATTTTTTTCTTTAAACATATCCAGAGATGTGCCTGTGCGCACGCTACTGGTGAATTTCAAATATCGCAAAATATTTATTGCTGTTAACTATCAAAACCTGTCAAATATCATTAAAATATTCTGAGCGGTTTCCGCAATATTAATGAATTTGTATTTTTTGTAGACACCCTGTCGATAGGAATCTAAGCGTTTTCAGAATATGGAACATATCACAAATTACTTAACCTCCTGCAAGAAATATATCGACTTGCCAAATTTGAAAATTAAAACACGTAACACGAACTCCTTCAAATACACGGAGAAAACGCTATCCTATTCCCAATTATATGCCTATTCAACCAATCACACACTATGCTCAGTATTCCTCGGACATAACTTCGTTCAGTCCAAACATAACCTTGTTATTGAAAACTAAAAGCTTCTTTTGAAAATCATTAACGATTCAATGGAATACTATCATTCTTTACCCTATTAACAATTATTGCTTTAATAATAAACTGTCATTCAGTCAACTATAAGATATTTTAGACAGAACTTGTAATATTTTCGAAAAATATATATTTTTCTACTGTTTTAATGATAAATTATTATTACCTGGAATATAGGATATTATGAAATGTATACGTTGTTATATTTGTCACATTTGTTTGTTTCATTTTTTCTAATCATTTCCGACATATCCTATAAATTCAATTACATATAAATATACTTTTAATTTATGAATATTTGTGGATTATAAAACATTAAAAAGCATTTAAATGACAAAAATTTTCTTATTTTTAAATTTTGCAATACATAGAAATAAAATACATCAATAAAAAAAAACAAAAATTGATTATGTACAGCAAACTATATCGGATCATTCTGATAAAGCCGTAGAAGGACTGCATATGGCGGTACGAAAAATACAATCTTTATAAAAAAAAAATAAATATGTTCTCATTGCCATGAGGTTTAATTATTAAAGATTTTGTCGAGTGTTACTAGATTTAAATTATTTAAGGAATGGATAATTTTAAGGGAACAATTAATAAAACCTAATAGCAATACAATCTGATAATAGTTTTATTTTATTTCATTAAATAACATGCTGCAATTGCTCTTTAATATGAAATAATGTTTTTAATCTTCATTATTACCTAAATGTTACCAACAAGTTACACGTAAATTCCAAAAATAAAAAAAAAACAATGGAAACGTTTAATGCTAAAGGAATAAAGGTAATACTTTCAGAATTAGATCTCCTACGGATTGGTTTGTAGTTTTTTCCCTCTTTGGCCCTGCTATTTGGAGGAAGTAACCTTGGTAACAGGTTTATAAAAATACTTTAGAGTCTAAAAAAAGTAAAGGGTTAAATATAAGAATACATTTTTTGTCGTTTATTGTATCCTATTTTATTTTTACTCAACAACAGAAAATACTGATGCAATTCAGAAATCAGTGATGGCCATTTTAAAAAATTTATCTAGTTACCTTCAGAAAGGTTTTCAGAATTTCCTTCCAGAATATTAAGGAAATCCTGTAACACTTCGTCTTCTGTTTTAATGTCCTTTAAAAAAACAAGTCCCATTTAGATAATAACGTTTATTCCTTTCTAAGATGAGGATATTTAAAATCACATTCAATCTACAACACAAAAAAATATCCATTTATATGTTTTAATAAAAAATATTGGCAGATATTATAATTAGGTGTAGAGAGATCGGAAGTATTTGAACAAGGTATTATAACATATACTAACATATTACATAGTTCTGCATCTATGTGAAAGTATTATTAATATGTGGGGTTAGAATAGCAAAATAATGTGTGTCTTACAAACGCTTTTTTAGAATTATTATTTTATTTGAGAAGAATTCGAATAGTAAACTGTAAAATTGGATAAAAAAACATCATGGACTTTAATTTTGATATTACTTTTGTTCTAAGTGTTTTATTTTCCGAGATTTCTGTACCTAACAACCACCACAAATTTGATCATTTTACGTATTATATGCAATTAAATCAACTATAATTAATATTAAGTGAAACTAATGGTTGCCAAGTATACGTATTTCATTGAAAATACTATATAATTTTTTTTCGTGTACTGTCAATAAATTGTTTTCAATTTTTGTACATTATAATACATAAAAATGCCCACTTTTATATAATTTACTAGATATTTACACACCTAGTGAATTAAATGAGTATTTATTCACGAGAAGAAAGTTTCTTTTAGTGAATAAATTCATTTAACTCACATGGCGTATACAATATTTTATCCATTTGTGACAGATTATTGATATTTAACGTAATTTTATACTCGCGAACTAATTTAGAATAAAAATGTCACGTGTGTTCACCAGAAAAGGCCTCGAAAAATTATTAGAAAGGGCCCCTGATATCAGTTATTTATTGCTAACGGTAGTTTTAATTGTGAGAGTTTCTGGAGGTTGTAGAATTGGGGAACTTGTTGCTATGTCTATTGATGATATTGAAGACAGAGGAAGTGTATTAATTGTCACAATTCCAGATACTAAAACTTATAAACAAAGAATATGTTGCATATTTTTACATTGCATTAGAACCTATTGAAAATCCTCATACTTCAACTGTTTCATTGGCCCGCAATCACAATGCTTCTCGAACTGCAATTCGAATGTTCTTGAAACAAGAGAAATACCACCCCTATAAGGTATGTCTTGTCCAAGAGCTTTTGGAAGACGATTATGATAGGTGATTACAATTTTACGAGGAAATGATAACACGGTGTGACGACAATAATGGTTTTCAACGAGACGTACTTTTTTTCGGATGAAGTTACGTATTATTAAAATCCACACTGGGCATGCGAATCGCATACGCAGCACCCACAGAAAGTTAATGTATGAGCAGGTATCATCAACAACAGCATATTGGGCCCATTATTTTTTTAATAAAATCTTACTGTCGCACGCTACCTGGATTTCCTAATATTTGACCTGATACCTGCTCAAGCTGTGATTTTTCCTCATGAAATTGATGCAGATATACCGAATGGAAGAATTTGGTTCCAGCAAGATGGCGCTCCCCCACATTTTGGTATTGATGTTCGAAGATACTTAGATGAAGTGTTTCCAAATCATTGGATTGGTAGAGGGGGTACAGTTGAATGGCCGCCAAGATTCCCCGACTTAACGCCCCTGGATTATTTTCTTTGGGGATATTTGAAAGAAAGAGTCTACCAGGACAGAGCGGATAATATTGAGAATTTAAAGAGCAAGGTTAGGGCGGAGGTGCATAATTTATCAGCTGAAGTCATTCGGAATGCTCTGGACAGCTTTTACTGTAGTCTTGTAGAATGCCAAATAGTGAATGAAGGACATTTTCAGCATTTGCGAGATTGAGTTTATTTTTGTAAATTATCTAGTTGTTTCAGTTTCTAAATGAAAAAAACTTGTTATTGAAAACATAAAACTTGTTTATTTGGTATGGCTGGATTCGGTTTTCTATAAGCTTTTCAACGAGCTCCCTCATGCCTTATGTTTCCATTAAAAAGGTAGGGTACCTGGGGGTTAGGGGGTTGGAGAAAAATTAATTATTATATAACCGAAAGATGGAAAAAAATCAAGATCAGTTAACGTGATTGGCGTTTTAAACAAAATTAACTCAACTTCACTGGTTTAAAGAATTACAATATTAATATTAATTATAAAGATTAATTACGAATTTTGTTGGTGCATTTTAATAATAAAAGTTTCCTATCCAAATTGCAATGATGTTAAATTAGTAGACTGATTTAAAAAAAAATCACAAATGAATAAAAGATTATTTGTTGCAGTTAAATAAAGTCGTTTCAATATGTCACAATTAGTTAAAATATTTTAAGTGATTCTTGTTAAAAATATGAAGTGTGTAAGAATCTGTGACCGATTATAACCAGCAGTTTCTCTTACAGTTACAGGCTGACCATCTGAAAAATATTTATTATTTTACGGCCCCAATTTGCAGTAAACCTATTTACAGGCCCCTTACACAAAGAAGCAATTTTTTCCACTAAAACCAGATTACAGAGCCGTACACATGGCCGCAGTATGTGTTTATTGGAAGTTCTCCAACGCTGGTGTATCTCTCGTGATTCACGAAGAAAATCTGCTGCTGTTGCATCTCGACTCGGGTTTTAGAAAGCAATTTCGTTTGTAGTCAGTGATGCGGCAAAATTCCAACTCGATGTAATCCTTATTGTTCCAGTTTTTGTGTTTGATAGGTTAATACAACGCTTTCGTAATGGAACTCTTAACAAATTGGTATGTACGGCGATCGGACAAAGACTCGTGATATATAGTGTTCATGGGTGTACCGCAAAATAAGAGGGCTCTATTTTATTTGTAACTATAATATCACAGAATGTAAAATCATTGAGTACCTCTAATAAGAACAGAAATTCTTGCAAGAATCTTCCTGTATTTATTATTAAGAATAATTAAATACTCCCAAGCAACACATGATAGTCTAAAAAACGTTTATTATATGAAATAATAGTTTAAATTTCGTTATCGTTTATTTACGAAACGTTTATGGGTAACATTTATATTCTAAATGTTTTTTATACGTATGCTTTAAACGTATTTCTTTCAAACTTGTATAAGAAACACATAATACTTGAGTAATATTTAATTAAAACTGTATTTTGGTTGTAGAATTACACTGATCTTAACTTAATTAACTGAAAACGGTATTTTCATTTTTTCATATCATATTATAGTTTTTTATATACGATTTTTAAACGTATATACTAACTGTATATATAGGCAACGTTTTTTATAGGTATGTCATAAACATTTGTAAATGCAGAGAATATCTGAGAATTTATTTATTAGTAGCTATTCATTTCCAACCAATGCCAATGTTGTAATGACTACTTCCAGATATAAACATACTGATATGTTTGGTGAAAATTCAATCTTGACAAATATGTTATGTAAATTTTAATAGAAGTTGATTTATTTATTTCTTATATTTTATTTGCACTGAAATATCTAGTTATACTTTATAACAATCATATTTTCTATGACAATAACACGTTATATAATAATTAGCAGGTACAAATGTTTCATTACTTTAGGTACTCCAATACGTACACCTAGCGTAAATAAATGTCTATTATTTCTAATTTGAAGATTTGTCTGTTATGTGTGTGTTATATCTTAAATAAAAAAAAAACGTAACGGAATTTAAGTTTTTAAATTTGTAATAAATAAATCACATGATTCCCCAGAAATTACTTAAGGCTTTGTATTTATCTTTCGAAACGTGTAAGGGAAATGGATATATAAAACCTTAATAGAAAATAAAATATCTATATTTTTTGGAAAAAAATGTTTAAGTATGTAGGTTTACATCATTTATAAAATCTGGTACAATTCTAGTAATTTTATTTCTACGGGTTGGTACAATCGACATGATCAAAGTTAGCAATACTGAACTCTGCCGGCTTACATCGCACATCGCTGTTTGAACTTCATCTTCGTTCCTTCGCAGTGCAACAAAAACAAAATAATCGCCATTATGTATTTTTATTCCCAATTTGTTTGTAATATGGAACTAGGTTTCATTTTAGTTTGTGCTTACCGTGTAATAAGAATACAAGAACTATAGGTAGGTGAGATAAAAAAACGTTAATGTCTGTATTTTATAAGCAAGTTAATCTCGTTAAATTAATATAAGTTAGGAGTTGTGTGTTGTAGATAAGTTCCGAATAGAAATAACTTTAAATTTTTCAATACTCATTATATTCATACCTACGAAATGGGTAAAGAATTGTATTTGTGATGCCTCATATCTACTTTTGCATTTATACAGTTTTATTCACATAGGTTTTGTTTTATATACTGATCTACTGTTACAAATCCAACCTGCCTATTTTAATATGAAACAATAATAAAACAGTATTTAAACAAAACAGAAAAAAAGACTGAATAGACGTGTGGAAAATTCTAATATCCTAGACCTTCAAAATGTTTTGCTTAATTACAGTACACTGAATTTTCCAGATTTGAAATCATGGCAGAGTTTGTTTCATAAAAAGGAAGAGCTAGATCCTAGAAGACCATATTTCAATGACATGTAAAATCACCTATCTGAGGACACCCTATATGTAATAAAATATTATAATAATTAATAAATCTGTGCAACACACAGTCTGGTAGTATTTTATAGATATATTTCCCTCGCCAAAAATATTTTAAATGTTTATTACCTATATCTATGTATGTATGTGTGTGTATGTATTTTTTTCTACATTTTTCAACTTCAAAGGTTTACCTATAAATATATACAAACAAAAAATATTTTTATATCATGATTCGTAACAAGGTAAGTTAATTTTTATTTTTTAATGGGCATCTAATGTCTCAAAAACTAACTGCATTCTTTTTTTTCCAGGACGTGTGTTAGTGCCATTAAATCAAGTGTGTTATGTGTTTTTCATGGTGTAATTTTCTTGATCCAACGAGGTTCCATATCTTTTCTAGTTTAAAAGATATACAAAACTGAAAATAATTTTTAAAATTTTTTGAAATTTCAGAATATTTATAAACTCGTGAGAAAATAATATCCTACATAGTATTTTCTCACGAGTTTTCTTAAGTCTATTCTCATGTGTTTTCGAAACATATGGTTAAGTATATTGAATCCTCTAAAAATCTAAAAATTTGTTCTTTACACTTTCGTATATCTCAAATTGAAAAAGATATGTAGCCTTATTGAATTAAGCAAAGAACGCTATATATACTAATATTAAAAACGTTGATTATCGCTTTTATATAAACGCATATATTTAACATATGATACAACAAATATATACGTTATCCATAATCGTATATTTCTAATATATAATATATGAAATATATACGTTTTTTGATGTATATATGTAGGATACAGTATACTATATACATACCATTTTTAAACGTACATATTTTATATATGATACACTAAATATATACGTTTTTCGTAATCATATATATCTAATATATAATATACGAAATATACACGTTTTTTGCGCGGACATTCGAACGTTAAATATATGTTGCGGTAAGCGTGATATATACTATTCGTATAAACGAAATCGAAATGTTTAATAAACCATTTGGTGTTGCTTGGGCTGATAAAGAATGCATTTCATCAATACAGGGTAATTTTTAACCTATGCCAATCAGTGGCGTCTCGTCGCGCATTGAGGTGGTTCTTTTCCCTTAATTATTCAAAATGACATAATAAATATCTCGAATCGAAATACTGCAATACGCGTAGTATATTATGAAATTAGTTTATAATGCAACAGATTATGGCATGAGTGAATTTTAACGCATGAGTGATAGCGATTGCGCTAATTTCACGAAGGTCGAGTCAAGGTCAAGTTCAGATTAAGCCAAGTACCTACTAACATGTATCATATCGTCACTCCAACGCCAAAACCACGAATGTGCAAATCAATAGTTTTGAGGTAATTGCGTTTTAAACATTTGTAAAGCTGCTGAAAAAAATATATATTCAAAAACATTTGCTGCTGTATCATTATGGACTATTATTAGTATTCTAAACTTTGTTCAAATTACATTTTGTAACAATCCATATTTTTTAAATAAAAATATATTCGTTGTTTTGGTCTTGCCAACTATTTAAGAAAGCCAAGTTGGATTATTCCTTTTACACGGGAACTCATTTTTCTTAAATAAGACCACAACACCGCGGATACGCTAGAACTACTAGTGTGTACACATATTCGTCAAATTGTAGTTAAATAATTACAACGCCAAAAGCACGAATATGGTACATTCATTGAGGGCAAACAGGCATAATAAGTACTCTCGTGAAATAATCTGTGGGGCCTAGCGGAAGTAGGATTGCATTATACACATTCGCACTTTCGTTGATAACTTTCATGGTTAGTAATGTAACCATAGACAAAATACAGAAATATTGCACATTCGTGATTTTGACATTAAAGTGACGATATATGAGGCAAATTAACTTGAGTGCTACCTACTTCATCAATTAAAGCAAATTTACACGGATCAAGTAAACGGTTATGTCTTCTTGCACCGTGTAAACAGTTTCGGTCAAATCAATTATTGACTTGAGACCTGTATCATAATTTTCATCACTTGACTGCCTACTTGACCGCTTACGTAGAAAAAAATCACGCAAGTGTGAAGGTAAGTTACTTGACTGGCGACTTGATACGTATAAACGCTCCTTTATATTTCTCCATCGTCTATTTGATCGCTCATTTTGGTAAGATATCTATTGAGTCAAGTAGAACAAAATGACGCAAATGTAAAGGTAAGCTGCTGGACTCGCAACTCGACCCATATAAATGCGTCTTTAATCGCCTACTTAACCGTTTATTGTCCCTGTAGTGTCAGCATGCAGTCTGACAGGGTCGAATACGATTTTAGTTTTACTTATTTACGGAATGCTGTAATAATCGGTGTCGCGTCGAGACATTTCTTTTTACGTCTGCTGTAAGTTGTATTCGCCGTGTGTATTTAAATAACTATTTATAAATAGCAACCTAATTTACATTAATAATTATTACTTGAGGGGAGAAGTGAATGAAGTACAAGGAGGATACCTAATGAGGGAAGACATAGACATATAGACATAGACGGGAATTTCAAATGAAATGTGACACAAGACATTTCAAGAGCCATGCCTCGTCCAGCGCTGAATCGTATTTTTCTATGAACTTATCGACGCCTTTGGTACGAGCAATATTCCAGGGGTCTGTACTTGGTCCGCTGATCTTTTTAATATTCATAAATAATCTTCCCCAGCATATTAGTAGTGACTGTACTGTTTTATGTGCTGATGATGTAACTCTTGCTGCCGCTGCTGACGGACCTGAGAACCTTCAATATCGTCTGAATAAGTTGTCAGTTGAATTTTCAAACTGGTGCAATAGAAATGCATTCATTTTAAATGCGGAAGAAACCGTGTGCATGCAGTTTTCTTTGCGTAATAATCAGGCACCTTTTCACGTCACAGTAAATGGCAGAACAGTTCAATTATCTGACACTACCAAGTTTTTAGGCACCTACATTGATTATGACATGAGCTGGAAAAGTAGTGTTCAGTTTATTTGTAAAAAACTTAATAGTGGTTATTACGCTTTCCTGCAATTAAAATCTCCATTTGATACTAAACAACTTCTCGATATTTATTATTCATTGATCTATTGTCACTTGTCATATAATGTAATCATATGGGGTAATGCAGGTAGTGTTAATATCAGTAGAATTCTCATTTCGCAGAAAAGAATTGTCCGTCTTATTTTTGATATATATTGAATTCTTGTAGACCGTATTTTATAAAAAATAATATACTAACATTTCCATATATTTACATTTATAAATGCATTCTACAGATTGCAAAGAACTCTAGTAAATTTATTAGAAATGATCAAACTCATTGTTATAGAACTAGGCATGGTAATCTATTTAGAATACCCCATCATAAAACATCATCATATGAAAAAGCACCTTCTTACATGAGCATTAAATTTATGAATCATTCATCCGTTAGTTGTTCAAATCAAAATTGAAAACAAGAAGAGACGTTTTTAGGAAGGCTTTACCAGACGTACCTCTGCCTTCCAAACCAGTTATAACTAGATGGAGTACTTGGTTAGAAGTCGTAGCGTATTATGATAAACATTTCGATGACATAAAATATGTTATTTGTAGATATAATCCTAATGACAGCAGCGCTATACGCCATACACATACACTGCAGAACTTACTGAGGACCAAAATATTAGCGATGACATACGTTATATTAAGAGATATTATAGTTCCTTAGTTAGAATGAATAATTTGACATAATGCCAATAATATATGCCCAGTAAGTAGTACGATAAAAGGAAAAATAAAAAACGTGTTGAAAAAAAATCTGGGATACCTACACCATTTTGGAAAACATATGTTAAATTTTAGCTGGTACATATCAGGAGTTGCCAGCAAGTATACAGGGTGAATCTTAAATAAGTACAAATATTTTAACTGCTGGTGTAGTTCATCATTTAAATCAGTCTAGTGAAAGCCATTTTTAAAAATTTCTAATATTTACGGGGATATTAATTTTTTAAAAAAATACCCACATTTTGAGGACCGCTGGCTGATTTTTCATCCAACAACGTAATGAAACATATGATTTGTTGCGAGGTTGCCATATCTCTTCCAATATAAATATTACGTTTCCTTTAACGTAATAGTTATATTTTAAAAATACTTGTTTTAAGCATAAGTACAGTAAAATTGGGTATGTAGTATGATACGCAGCAATATTAACATATATTTTAATATCTGAACTAACCTTACTATACAACGATTAAAAATGAATTTCCGCAAGTTCAATACTACCGTAAAATATTTAGGAAGATATTACGTGATATTACTATGTCCAATGTTCAAAAATTATACATAAACGTGCACACAAGCTTACCTGTTTGTTAAAAAATTAACTATTTAATCAGTAATCCACATTTCACAAGTTAAATGTCATTGTACACTGTTAGAAAGGGACACAAAACACAATTTCCATAAGTTATTTTATGAAGAATAACGAAAAACTATGCACGCGTTTTTTATTTAAAATGGAAAAAATGTCAACTTTTAGCAAATTTTATTGCTATTTTCATGCATTATGTGGGGTTAACAAGTTTGACTTGGACTTCCGATAATCTGTCATGACAGTCAATGACAGTTTGATAATAAAAAATAATATAAAATGTTACACTTGACAAAATTCGCTAAAAGTTGAGATTTTTTCTTCCTTGAAGCAAAGACATTTGTGTAATACTGGCAACACTGTGAACCACACGTTCAGTCTGCAGCACTATGACTCATAAAAGTATGAAGGGTCTGTCTAGGCCAGCGGTCCTCAACAAGTTTTCTGCTGAAAAATTACGAAATTTATTTAAAATTTCACTTTTTTATTTCTAATTTTTTTGTAAAAAAAACTATTAATTATGTGTTCTACACACAAAACTATACTGCTGGTTAAAATATTTGTACTTATTTAAGATTCACCCTGTATTAATATATAGCACATTTAAATATCTTTTAACCACTTCTCATATGCCAAGAAAACTTGTCTCAACATTAAGGTTAGCCGGGTAAAGGTAATCATTTTTAAGTGTTATCTTAATTTATATAGGTAATTTAACCTCGAATTAACCTTACCATTTGGTAATAGTACTATATTGCGATATATTTTCTGCAAACAATTTAAACTGACTGCGGTCCTGTTGAACTCCTCGCTCTACTGTTTCTATTCGTTACTATCCAATAAATGTTGTCTCAACTTTGAAATAAATATTCTCCCAACTTTAAAATCAAGCTATACATTATCATAGAAACCCGTATGAAAAATATTTATCGATCGAATTAACGTTACCAAATTCTGATGGTAACATACCTATTCGAGACTAAAATCTTAAACCTCCTGTTCAAGTAGTCCCCTATCGACCTCATTTATTTCAACCACGTAGGTTGGGTTATGGGTTTGTTTGTTTACACATGAAATGATCGCACCCAAGTCCCTAGCGATTGCTAAGATCACATTTGTCCGAGGAAGTGGCTTAGCCGCCTACTCAAATCAGATCGACTATTAAAACCATTAGTTGGTCGGTTAAGCACAAACGAAGTCGTGGGTTGCAGGACATGGCTAATTTCTCAATCAGGGTAGGTTAACGACTCACGAAGTGTCCTCAGCGATTCGGAGATTTGTTTAAAACGCAGATAAGTCGCCGCGATCGGATTTAAACGCGGTGAGTCAAACACCACTCCTTGCTCTTGGCTGCTGAATGAATGGTTTGATTGGGCTTCGACGTTTTGCGATCAAAGAGAAATTTGTATCAATGCAATCCTCGAAAGGATTTGTTAGTTACCTTTGTATTAAATAATACTTATTAGTGCACATTACTATGTGTCATACTAAATTATAAAAAGTCTATAATGATTTCTATACAGTAAATTTAAAAAGAATTAAAGTAGCGTATCAGTCATATATAAATAATATCCAGATCTCAGTTGAAAACGATAGTAAAGAATTTTGGAAATTTATTCAATATAAAAGAAGCTCATTTAGAACTCCTGCGCAATTGTCTGACGACGTTACCACATTTAACAGACCGGATTTTATTGAGAACGCTTTTTGTCTTTATTTCAATAGTGTTTATACAAACAGTAGAAATGCAACTTCTAAAATTAGGTTAAATAACTTTTCTGGCTTAATAATCGATTCGATTTCGATTTTAAATATATTATCGTCTATAGATAGTCTAAAGAAGAAGCCAATTTCCGGTCATAACAAAATACCTTGTTACTTAGTGAAAGATTGCAATCATATATTTGTATATCCTTTATTAATCCTGTTTAATTTGATCCTAAAATCTGCAACGTTTCCTGAGCTGTGGAAAGTGGGAAAAGTATATCCTATTCTAAAATCTGGAAATCCAACATTGCTTATAAAGTTATTATCTTATATTTTCAATTGCCCAAGGTCGAAAATAATAGAGAGTGACTAATTCACAACACAGATATGAGTACGGAAGATACGGGTAGTATGATTACCTAAGCGTGCCATTTGAGAAGAGTTAAAGCGTAGAAAATTATCAAAAATAAGTTGACGTCGACTGAACCTCGCACATTAACAATTTACTTTAAATGTGCCACCTGTGTCGTCCTCTCTACAAATTAGAACGCCGTCCTTATGGACGGCAATTGCCCACTACCACCCACTTACACCTACCTGATGCGCACTTCGCAAATATCACACTTAAGCCTTGTTCTCATGGACGTGAAATTTACCGATTTTTGCACGAATTTGCAACTTCTGCTTTAGTTATTTATGGCGGGAAAATCTCAACTTTTGACAATTGCTATTTGCAAAACTGTCAAATATTATTGCTTCTTTTTATTATGTGGTGTTAATAAATTTGTTTCGAGCTTCTGAAAATCTACCATGGCAGTTTTACGATGAAAATGATAGAAAATGTTATAAGTAGTTGACAAAATTTGTTTTTCCACCATTAAATAAATCGTGCACATATTTGCGCATTCCGCATTCAAAAGAACAAAAGACTTTAGAATACATACACACTATTTATTATTAGTTACTAGCACTGTCACTATAACGGTCACACATTAACACATTATAATCATATCGTACTGCTTTCCGTATGGCATTCATACGTCCATGTTTCGTCAAAATTTAGTATTTCCTTCCATGCAGATTCTTATTTTTTAATATTTATTCTAAATAGTTTCTTCACCATATCACTATTTCGTCCTTTCTATCAGTATACTCTTTTCAATTTAATTTATACGGACTAAGTTTCATCTTGTAAGATATAGCAATAGAATTTTTTTTTTTTTTTTTGGAAAACTCTTTTTAAAAATACAATCTTCCTTCCGCGAGTTTCCATCACTTTCCATTTCACAGTTGTACTTCTTTACCACTTTTTTATTTGCACACATATGCTATTCACGTACAATTTTGTTAATAAAATATATACATATTTCAACATCACTTACACTCACATTTTGACGTTGCGCACTAAACTCTTCATACATGTCATCATCCGATATTCCTCATTTCGATCAAATCACTAATAAAATTAGTTACATTCATAATTAAATTAACGAAAAGGTATACCCGAAATTTTGCCCGCCCTAACGATATACCCGCCCATGATAGCCTTGGAAATAAAACAGCTGGATCCAACAATTCGTCGCAGCCAATGAAATGCCAGCAGCGCATGCGTACTAACTTATACTAACACAGCGCATGCGTAGCAGAAGCTGTGTAGTCTCAGAGATATGCGGCACACGATTTTGTAGGAAAAATATAAAAGCTACATGTATATTTCTTTGTGTTGACTGCTATAAATTGTGAGCAGGTTTATAACATTAGTCACTCTCTACAATTTTGGAAGTCTGGTATAGTATACCCTTCTGTGTCTAAACGCATTTCACCAAACCAACACGGATTTATAGAAAGGAGATCTACTACCACAAATCTCGTGAGTTTTACACAGTATTTATCGAAAATTCAGTTACTTAAACTAAAAATTGAATTAAATCAAATCCATTTTTGCAAAGGAATCGATTATATTTAACTTATTTGTCCCCTCTTCAATGACAATAGGGTTTCTGAACTGTATCAATTTTAGATTGTAATAACTCTTTAATTGTTTTCTGCTAGATTCTTATAATAATCCATCTAGCCTAAAACTTCAGTCGAAAACTTTCAGTTTAGGAAATTTAGTATGGTACATTTCTTTATTACCACAAACTGTCTAGAGATGCCTAATAACTGCAACTGTACTCTTATTATCAGTATAAGGTCATCAGCAACAGAAGGCGACGTCTACGTATCTGGGACGGTAAAAATAAGGTCAGAACATACTGGATGTTCTGATGAAAATGGCTCATTACTTACGCAACAATTTGACCTTACTTTTACATACATTGCATGGATCATGAGATTTAGATGCGTTTTTCTCAGAAACCATTGCTTCTAGCGACATCAACAAGGGGTAACTTTTTTAACTAGAAAAGATAGTGAAGAAAATTTTTCCAGTTCAAAATGAGATACAGTGTAGCACAAAAAAGTCGTAGCGATTTAAAGGAGTTCAAACCATCGTTGGTGGCGTCCTCTAGCAGATACACCAAAATCGTCATCATATTCGAATTTCTAATACCAAGAAACCCTCCTATACCAAATTTCATAAAATACGGTCGAAGCGATCGAAACATAATAAAGAAAATGTGATTTATTTTTTCAACTTTGACACCCTGTAGATCGGAAAGGAGCAGCATTCGGATAAGGCATATTTGGCGTAATCGCTCTATTTTGAGGTCAATCCTTAAGCTCTGTCCCATTATTAATTAATCACTCTGTATATTCGTTTTACTTCGGTAACTGAATATTTGTAAGTGGCATCGTGTTATTTGCTACGCTCTATTTTATTCAATTCTTAGAAGTCTAAAATTATTTGTATTTGTAGAAAACACTGTTTCAAGAATACGACGCCCTTAATAACTTTCTCATTTACACACGGTATCGTTGAATGGAGGTTTTTTCCTCGCCACTCGCCTGTACCCTGTACATACTGATTTGTTCCTGCCTGCTGCTTTCCTTTTGGGTTTCTTATTGTTGCCATTATACTCTGATTTCTCGCAGTATTGTTTTCACTCACGTAGACCTTGGATGATATCTCACCGCAGCGATTTTTAAACAGGCACGCCTCGTATTTTCCCTCCGCGTCAATGCGCGCAACATGTGTCATCTTCGCGGTCAACGTCGGCGGTCAGCGGCTCAGGCCGGATCTGTCGCCGTGAGTGTTTTCGAGCCGCCAGTGCACGTGTTCGTCGGGAGGAATGCGAGCCGGCGCCATCGAGTCTGGGTAACACCTGCACGGCCGCTGAGCTGGACCACGCCAATACTGTCCCACGGAGGTAGGACGCATCGCCAACTGCGAAACTAATCTACGGGCCCGCTAATGACAGGGCCAAAAGCTAAGGCGCAATCAGTTGTGAAATTTGGAGGACCACTTTTTAAGGGCGCCGTATCCTTAAAATGGTGTTTTCTACAAATACTGCCCTTCTAAAGCAAAAAGTCCTATCTGCAAAGATAGATTTGGATTGGAGATAATTAATTTTTAACCATATTTAGGTATAGCATAGGTACTAATTTATTCACATAGGATAAAACTATTAGGTGTTACATGCATAACGTAACCATACGTCCCGCTCTTAAGCTGTGTCCCGCTGTCCCCAAAATAAGTGCGTAAGTTCGTACCGTGTGTATCGCATGTCAATATCGTTCAATAAAATAAATTTTCATTAGTATATGAAAGCATTATTCTTCGACTCTGTAAGAGATAGAAGAGAAAGAATTTAATACTGTTGTTTGAAATAAAAAAAAAACAATTTTTAGCGAGAAAATTTACATTTAAATTATTTGGACATACTGATAAATCTCATTTCTTTTACGATTTTAAGCAAAGTATACCTTAAAAACGATTGAATGGTAGCTGTCATATTGCTTTGACGGTAAAATCAAACCTTGAGAACTTGAGATATTATTTCTTCGAGTAAAACCTCTAAATTTTCTGTGCGGAATTTCCGGACACCCTGTATAACGACAGAAAGAGGTCTAACTAACAAATTTTTAAATACAGAAATCTTTCAAAAATACGTATTTTTTTATTTAACTGTAAATTTAAATATTATTATATTTTTTTATAACATAATCTTGCATAATTCTGCATAGGTATAAGATTGTCCACTTTTGTTTATATGTGTAAATAATTGTTAAAATGAAGAGTTAGAATAGCAAAATAATGTGTGTTTTACAAACGCTTTTTAAAAAATATTATTTTATTTGAGGAGAATTTAAATAGTAAAAATAGGTGAATAAAACATTAACAATTTTATTTTTAATATTACTTTTGCTCTACGAATATTTTTTTCGAAAAATATGCCGATCATAAAGTTTATTTCTTATTGTGTATAATTTTCTAACCCTAAGAAAAGTCTTATAATTTTTGTATCTTTTGAGCCTGTCACAAAAGTGATTTTTATATATTATTTATTAAATAAACATTTACAAATTAGAACCACTGAAGGAATAACGAAATTATTATTGCATCCTTGATTTCAAACCCTTTGATATTCGCGATATTGCGATTAGAACAAATTACTGTCTCTAACTACGTTCCAACTATAAATGTCTTTTTTTATTCCAAGGTATATTAAAAAATAGAAATTTAAACTCAAATTTAAAGTCTGTACCTATGACAAGATAAAAAAAGGTTCAAATTTTGAATGTAAAATATATCTTATCGTATAATAAAGTAAATAGTACTGAATAATTTTGAAAAAAAACTAAGACTTGCTCTATACCGGGTGACAACGGAAAGTGGGAACACGCTGTAATTTTTTTATGACTGCAGAAAACAATTTGAAAATGGGTGGGTTTATACTAGATGGTGCCATGAATTCTTTGAGGTCATTTCGGATATCATGACATTTCCGGTTTGACCGGATATGACCGTTGTTGGAATCAGCAGATCATTTTACGTGTGGTACGACCAACTTTCTGACACATTTTCAGGATGTAAGTAATTTTTTTTAATTTTTCAAAATAAAACTAGAAGGCCGCCACTGGCAGAAATTGTTTTCTTTTTTGGCGGATTTTACAAATTGTACCACAAAATTCAATAGGGCCCACCCTCTTTACATTTGAAAAAATGAGTTTTTAAGGAAATACAATTAATCGAAATTTTTAGTGGTAATAACTAAAAAAATGTACAAAAATATTCAAATTTATAATTTTTCCCATAATTAAAAACAAAAAGAAAACAATTTCTGCCAGTCGCGGCCTTCTAGTTTTATTTTTAAAAATTAAAAAAAAATACTTACATCCAGAAAATGTGTTAGAAAATTGGCCCTACCATACGTAAAATGATCCGCTGATTACAAAAATGTCAAAAAAATACAGAATGTCCCATTTAAAAATATAAATTTACGGTCAACGCACCCAATTTCAAATTTTTATCAGCAGTCATAAAAAAGTTACAGCGTGTTCCCACTTTCCGTTGTCACCCTGCATATTCATTCAATATGTGTGTTTACGAACATGTATATTCGTAATCAATTGACAGTAACAAAACACGTAATACCTTAATTTTCTGTTTACTTTATTACGCGATCACAGATATTTGCGATCAATTTTACATTCAACATTTGAATCTTTTTTTGATCGTGTCATACAGGTTTAATACACTAACGCTGATAAGGTCCTCTTTTAGGTCATTCTTCTTCGGAAAACGGTAAGGAGAATTAATTTGTGCAAGAAGGTTTAATATTTTGTAATGTACTAACACTAATTAAATCAATAGATGTTAATTAGTTTAATTTTTTCTTCCTTCTCCAATAACAACATCTGCATTTTTATTTGTGTATAAAAGCGTATATTTTGAATATAGCGACTGAATAATTCAACGATTTTATATTGACAACACTGTTCCTTATCCTCTTCATTAAGTTGATATATAACCAATGATCCTCCTGCTAAGTGTCACTGGAAACGATACTTGTAAAAAACAATAAATTTTGAAATATGATCTTCTTTGTTTGTGACACAAAATTTGCTATAAGTTCAGAACCGTAAAATTAAATATGTCTTGGAAATTCAGTAAAATCTGTGTTTCTTCTCTAAAGCTCACTTTACAGTTAGCAAAATCTATTGGCGGCAATAAAAATTGCCGATTTTGCTCTTGCGAGTCTACGCATTACTGCTATCTTCGAACAGCCGTGACACTTTTCATTGCATTACAGAAAATAGAACCTGTCCTAATTTTATTGCATTGCGGTTGCAATTCTGGTGACATTTTTGGTAATTTTTATATCGCTAACGTTATAGAAATTGGAGAATTGACAGAGACAGAACTGGCAGAAGTTGCTGCTTCTGTGCTTTTCTTTAATCTTTTACTTGGTTATAAATATTGGAAGTGTACTGTGTAGACGTGTTTTTGTATTGTTAAAGTGAACTCTACATACACAATATCCCTCCTGACAGCTGCCAATTCAAACCTAACCTAATGTTAGTTTCTGTTTCTTAAGATGGTTACCCTGTACATTTTAAATACATATTTAATAAGAATTGACACTTTATTCCGTGGAATTGCTAAGTGTAAAGACAAGCTGCAAGAAACATTGCCGGCAATAAAAATGTCTTGCAATAAAAATTGTCAACTGTAAAGCGTGCTTAATAAAGTTTATATTATAAGATAACAACTGAATGTCAATTTGTTCGCTGAATGTACATTACTATCTGTCAAATTTTAAAGACAAAGCCTACTACTGACTTTTTGATTTATTCTAACACTGTAAAAACTAGTTTTTTAAATTTAACAAGAGTAAAAAGGTGTTTTAAATTAAATCATGCGTGGAATATTGTCATTCCTTTTAAATTCAATCGATGGAACAATTTTAGTATAATTTTAGGGGTCACCTTCAATGAACACCTTGTAGTGTTTTAATTTACTTGAACTCATAATTAAAGAAGACCAATAATAAACCTAAATCATGCGCCAAATTTGGTTATTCCAAGTTAAAGTAATTCAGAGATTTTTTTTGGAAATAGCCTTACTTTGAAGACCTTTAACTCCGTTTTTGAGCAACTTTATGTATAGGTATGTTTGGTTAAATTGCAATATTTTAGAACCCCCCTAAGTATAAGCACTGCTCTGTGCCGATTCTTATGAGGAACACACTGTAGATCTAGTTTATCCCTAAAAACGATATTTTATGACGATGGGTTTAGAAAAACCTTTAAAGCTGCGTTAGGTACAGTTCTCATGATTTTCGGCCAACATAGTTTTTATACCACTTAGGATCCTTTTCATTTCTGCTTGTAGCCTCTTCGGACAGCATGCCACGCATCTTAAAAGAGATATTTTGGTATTATGATTTCCCAGCTTCTTTACACAATTCTTTTCATCTTGGCACTGTGCCCTACTGTTTCGATTTGATCTATGATCCTTGCTTTTTAAATGTATTTTGTTTTATTCTATATTGTTTCCAATTTAAGTCTTGCTGCACGCTGCTTTGATTGATATAATGTGGTATTATTATACAATTTTTAAACAAACTGTAAATACTATTTATTATTCAATGCTATTACTAAACGTTTATCAGAAATTCTCTGTATTAAATTTCTTTTCAGCAGTTGTTAAATACGTCGTACGTTTTAGCGATGAATGATGTTAAAATAATTCTTGAAATGTTTCAATTCACAAAAGCATCAATCTCCATACCACTGAGATGTCCGTTAAGCGGAAAATCGAACATCTGTGAAATTTGTGGGATATTTCTAGAACCAATTTGCTTTTCTCGTTGGAGATTATTAAAATATTAAAATTTATTGGGATTGTTTGTTTAAAAAATCGCTTCTATTTACTGTCGGTGATTCAGACGCAGCTGCGGCCATCCTCTCCGATGCGTTCGCCTCGTCAGCTCATTGTAATAAACAATTTTAGGCTCGTGATGATGCAGTTATTTCGGTATCAATCGGATAGCACGCCAAAAAAACAAATAATCCGATGAGTGAAATCAGTGGAGGCTGGATTTTTTAATAGTCAATTCCTATTGTTAAATTATTACTTACAGAGTATCAAAATGATTGTTGTATTTTTCGTATTTTATCGAGGAAAAGTTCATAATCGGGTAAAATAATTTTAGATATTTTCTCTGTAAATATTTGTTTTTCGTACTGAAGTAATAACTTCACTCCCTTATGGCAGGCACTTAGTATGACTTTTTGTCCTTCTTTGATTAAATATTGACTGAAATCCCGGAAGAATTAAATCACAAACTAAATGTAATAGGTAGTACTTGATCGAGATGATTGATCACTCTTCTGGCAGGTTCGAATCCTGCAGCAGGTAGACCGTAGACCAGCTATATTTGCGGAGAGGATTGACACCTTCTCTGTGGATATGGTAGGGTGCAAGAATGTTGACTTGGGTCAATGTGAGAGATTGATACCGGTCGACATTTGACCACCATTTTTTAGAAAAAGTGTTAAAAAGTTGTATGACTTTCTGAGACCCTCAAAATTTCAAGTTTAGAATAAATAAATGTCAGAAATTCTTGAAAAAATCACATTTTTCTATAGGAAACCAGCATCCATGTTGCATTTAAAAATGATTGAAATTTGCGTGACATCTGGTCACAAATTCATTCTTTAAGCAGAAGAGCGTGTGTTATTTTTTAGAAAACGTAAATAATCAGCACTAGCACATGGTAAATATACGAATATAAACGCATTGTTTCATAAATTTTAAATATTATTAATTCACTTTAGATAACACTGACATAAACAGGAACACTTGTTTTACGTAAATTAATACTACGCAACGTCTTTGACTAAAGTAGTTCTGTTAAATACCCTACACTAAAGCTAGTGTATCCAAATTACCTTGCTAATTAATAGAAAAGAACAAATAAAATGTTCGCAGGTGCCACTTGTTCAATTAGGGAAACGTTGGATACATTCCAAGATAAAAAAAACTGTGTGTAGATATTAATAAAAAAATATTTACATATCTGTAAGATATTTGGATATATCAAGATCAATGTAAATTTGTAAGGATAATATAATTAGCAACATCGACATATATATTTTTGCTCTATATTTAATAGTTTTTTAAACCCTGTAAAACGATACGCCCATGGATATTCTCCGCACACAAATGTTAAAATGAGACTGTTCTATATTTTCGGCATCGATGTATTAGAATACCGGGTGACTTAGAACTTATCTAAAAAAATTAGGAATGGATGGGTCATGAAAAATGGAGTCAATATCGTAAAAATATGTAAAATCCTTATTCTGGAATTGAGGGGAGGGTAGCAAAAAGGCTACAGCACTTAGGCTCCATTGGGCCCCTTTTACCTCCTCCCATTAGGAGATCAATCACCCTGTATACTAGGATAACATTGCATATATGAACGGGCTGAAAAATAGGATGGGATTATTTGCTAACATTTTTTTGTCAATATACGGGCATTATTTGCTTTAATGCGGAAAAAATTTTACGTGTACGCCTCTGTCCCCTTCTTTCTACCAAACTGTCTCCCCATATCTTTGCATCGCCTCAAATCACCGCCTAATCGTATCAAATTACCGATTTCTCTTGCCATAAAGCCAGCCCGAACGAACACTTGCACTTTTCAGAAATTAATTGCGTCTGCCCACACATACCGAGCGTAAACTTCGCGGTCGCCGTTAGTGAGTTACGGCGCACATTCCGACTCGAGTCCTCTCGATCTCGGTGTCCCATGAATTATCCGCCCACGGCCTTTACGGCCGCGGTCGGTTGTTACTTCGCTGGGTATTCAAAAGGTACAAGCTTTAATGATTGTTAAGGAAACGCTTCCCTTATCGTGTGCCTCGCCGTGGATATATTGCTTTAGATACGCGATAAGTACTCGAGGAATGGCAAGAGGGCCGTTTCCTAGATGGTAGCGACAGGTGGAGGCGGTAATGGTCTAAAATTAACACGAAGTTTAGAATAATGTTTCAATGTAAAACTAGAACGCACGCATGTAATTTTTTAACCTAACATGTAAACTTTAATTCTGATACATGTTCTGAGCTTCTACACCAAAAATTTTAAAAATAATAATTTATTTTAATAATAATTATTTATTTAATTTTTTTTCGATTAGAATTCTCTAATACAATTATTGCTGTTATCCTTAAGGTAATTTAATCTTATAATCGGTACCTATTTAGAGAAAAATAAATAAATTTAAACAAACTGTAAACATAAGCTCTTTATAAATAATAATATTTCTACACTTCAAATCGCAGACTTTTACATGAGAAGAAATATCATATTATTATTCAAGAGTTCGCATTTGAACCTAGAGATAACTTAAAGTTGGTAACTCTGAACCACCATTGGGTGCAGGAGGATAAACCTGAAACACATCATTATGATGGTCAAACTCCGACTTCATCAATCTCCTAGATCCCAATCCAACATGAGCATGGCATGACCCACCTTTGAAAGTACTCCTGGATTGATTTCCAGTGATTACTTCCTCTTCCTGAAACTGAAAAAAAAAAAAACTTAAAAAAGGTAATTTCACATTCGTTATCTTATTAGCCGTTGAAAGTAAAAATCCATTGGTTCAAAAATGTCTTCAAAAACATGAAAATAGCATAATAAAAAAAAATTAAATTAAAAACATAGTTTAACAAGAATAAGAAATCAAAATTTAATAATAAAAAAGGCAAATTTAATTAAACTGACTTTAGCAGTCTTTGACTCAAGGCCGTTAGGATTTTTTTACTACAATATTGTAACTTCTATGTTGACTTAGCCTTGAAAAACGTTACGTAGAAAAACAAGCTTTATTGTCACTACTTGATTACACAACAAATTATACTTCAAACAAATTCTCAAGTGTCAAATCTTTATTTTGACGTTTATGACTTTCGTGTTCGGCTTCTCAAGACAAACTAACTGTAACGGCAAAACCGATCTGCTTATATATTTTTTCGGGTTACCGAAGCTTCCGCGGTATCAAGAACGTGTCGGGAACTAAATCGAATATGGTCTGGAATGTTCTAGAAATCTTCAAAACAAAGATATTACAAAAATCATAAATTCCAACGTAAACAGGAACACAAATAACAATCAAAAATAATCGGTCTCTTTTATTTTAAATCGGATATCAACTTCTTTTGACCAAATATGTTGTAATATAAAATAGTTTTAGTGGGGACACAGTAGTGTAAAAAAAGTTAAGTAAGTAAGTATAATACAAGGTTTCCCACGGAAAATCATCTGGTTAACTTTTCTATTTTTGACGTTAGATAAAGTTACCTATATAAGTTGTATGGCCTTTTGAGGGTATTTTCCTATAGGAAAGAAGAAAACCATCATCTATATTTTATCTAAAAATGTCTGCAGTTGAATATCATTAATTTACATTTGACAACCACAATAACAGGAACACTTATTTTAATATGCTACTGAACGTCTGTTATTAAAAAAAAACTGGCTTAAATAGCCTATACTGACGGTAGTGTACCCAAATGTCAAGTGTACCGCGCTAGTTGCTAGAACAGAGCAACGTGTGAGAAAGACGAGCTTAAACTTAAGCATTTTCAAAATAAGGATAAACATTTAGTTCTGTTCTGTTTGCAGCTTTTCCTTTAAATAATAAAAATAAACATTTTTTTATCGTCGTTCGACATTAAAGGCGTAATTTTAGCGATATTTCTATCATATCGAAGAATGTAAACATTTCTGTTTGATGTATTTCTATCTCAATCACACCAGTTCCCGATACTGACACTGATAATATCATCCTGAGTGAAACCACGCTTACTACAGCTGTCTGGCACTAAAGTGTCACATTTATTGAGTAAGCATTAGAAAAATCAGCTCTGACCATCGCATATATTGACCATAATGAAGAAGATTTCATACTTTATCCTCAGCTTGCTAATCAATAATTTTTTTATATGTTTGCTAACATATTTCCTTCAATAGGGCATCTGCACGTGACGTGACGATTTTCAAGGTCGTTGTTTGGAGGATAAACAAAAGTATAACCTTATATTTATTCCAATTTATTATTAAATATTTGAGTGTTATTTGTATTATAAAATGCCTAATTATTGTATGGTAGTAAACTGTGGCAGTAATTCTGCAAGGGACAATGTTAGTTTCTTCAGAATTCGTTCTGAATTCGACAGACATAAACAATTTAACCAGATAGCATCTGAGAGGCGAAAGGTTTGGATGAATAGTTTAAAAAGAGCTGACCTTACAGAGTCCAAAATTAAATTTGAAAGGATATGTTCAAAACATAAAAGAGCAAAAATTATACATTTATTATACTATAGAGAAACATGCAAATTTGATTGGATTCCCACTGATATGAGTTATACATCTGGTACTTCATCAAAAGAATTAAGAAAAGATAGATATGAGGCGAAAATTATTAAATGGAGAAAAAGAGGTTTGAAAAAATAAATCATATCAATTTTCTGTGGCTGTGCAAACGCCACAGCAGCATATGTATTGATTGGATTTAGTGGCAACCTATTTCAGGACTAAATTTTTATTTATTCTTATTCTGTGGATACGTACTTTTGGAAAACTTTGTTTAAAACTGGCACATATTTCTGCTATTTACGAATTCAAATGTTTTCAGTAATATTTTTTTTTGTGAAAAGTTTAATATTTTATATAAAATCTTGTAGAATGAATACCATATCGGAGTACCATTTTTTAGTTATAAATAAATATTTCTTTTGTAGGTAAATTAGATTATTTGAAATGAAACTGTTTTAGCATGTTGTATATGCATACCTATATACATAATATGCGTACATTTTCGGTGAGAAAAATTACTTTCTAAGCCTTTAATATGCTTTAAGGGCGCCGTATTCTTGATATAGTGTTTTGTACAAATACAAGTAATTTAAGAACTAAATAATATAGAATTTAGAAAATAGCAAGAATGTTATCTCATGCCACCTGCGAATATTTAAATGTACCGAAGTAAAATCAATACATAATGTCAGAAAACGATCTATCCAGCAAATTTGTAGGTACCTACTGAAATCTTTCAAAATACGTATTTTTTAAATAGATGTAAGTATTGTTATAACATAAACTTACATAGTTCTGCATATAAGATTGTTTACGTTTGTTGATAAGTATCTGAAAATAATTGTTAAAATGTTGGGTTAGAATAGCGAAATAATGTGTATCATACAAATGCTTTTTAAAAGTTATTATATTATTTGAGGAGAGTTTAAACAGTAAAAGTGGATAAACAAAACATCAGTAATTTTATTTTTGATATTACTTTTGCTCTACTTGTTTTATTTTTCGAGATTTCAGTACCTAAAAAACCACAAATTTGATGTATGTGTATAAGAACTTTTATTATATAACAAATAATTTACAGTATTTGGATATAAAGTTTTAGGAAAATCTTCATCATTATCAGATTGAATGTGTATGGATCTATTCCAATTTCACTTATTTTATGTCTATATCTATCAGCACTTTCAGCATCTATAACTTTCATTGTATAATAATATTCACTATACATGATTATATAAATGAAGGAATGTTGTAGCCACAAAAAAACGAAAAATAATAACAACAATAAACTATAACCAGAACACAACCACTTAAGATAACGTGAAAACATTGTAATAAATACATTTGAGGTTATGATCGCTGTTTGTTTATCCTCCAAGCCAGTAGCCACGGCTACTTTGATCACGTGCCGCAGATGCTCTATTTTTCTGGTCATAAATTACACTTTATTTGCTTTGCTGGATCTGTCAGTGGTCGTGCGGTTTAAGGCGTGAGTTCTTGAATCGAGGGGACAAGATCGCTGTGGGTTCGACTCCCGCAGCCGGTGGACCGTATACAGGGTGATTCATTAATAATGGAACACAACTTAAGGGCATGTGCTGACCTCAAAATAGAACGATTAAGCCAAATATTCCTTATCCGAATGTTGCTCCTTTTCGATCTACAGAATGTCAAAATTGAAGAAATAAATCACATTTTCGACCGCATCGACCGTATTTTATGAAATTTGTATTATTCATGAAAGAAGTTTAATACAATTTTAATAATAAAATAAATAGCATTGTTTGGTATTATGATAAAATTAAAATTGATCACCGAAAAAATTACGTGTTTAACTTGGCAGTAAAGTAGATTTAATGCTTTGGCTATCACCTTATTGCACCTTATTCAATCAACAAAACAAATAAGGAATTAACTAAACATTAAACTTTTATTTTGTGTTATTACAGTGCCTGAATGATAGGTTTGTGATCTTATTAGGACTTTTTTTGCTATGTACTACAAGGTAATTTTAATTCTATATTGATTTTTTGAAAATTGGTAACATGTAATTGTATTTTGTCTGTCATCTATCCATGTTTCAACGACGCCAAAAAATCCGACGATGAAATATGGAAAACTGCACGCTTTCAAGACCTGCTTTCAAAATAAACATCCAGTGCGTTAAATTTATAGGCATCGCGCTGCGCCATGTGTTAGGTATGTTTTCGCCACCGGGGCGTCATAAAACCGAAACATATTAGCCCGTCATATATGTCCACATGACTAAGATGGACGGCGCGTTGCCTTCTGGCTAACCTTCCACCGAATGGCACCACCCACGTACGACATTAACCTATTTCGATTTACCCACAATGTCGCCATACTTAGTTGAGTATGGTCAGCGATCGCCGCGTAAATCGCTACAGGATGATGTTGTAATTAAGGTAAGTGAATTAACAGAATAAACGTAATTATTACTGAATTTATTTGATGGAAGCTAATTGCTAGGGCAGATAAATCGGCGGCGATATGCGAGACGTGGAGATCGCAGTTTGAGATTAAATCTATTAAATAAGGATACTGGATGTGTATACCAAGGAGCATTCACTTTGCACATCTGCACTAGTCGTAGATTGGCGAAAGATGAGGGTAATCAACAGACATAAAAACTTCTATAGAACACCAGTGTTTTATGTAGAGGATATGATGAAATGAGTAGAGGATATTGAAGGTAAATGACCAATCAGTAATTATTATTACTCTTTAAATAGAAAATCTAAGTGAACAGCTGTAAAACCTTGTTTAATAGAGCAAATTTATGCACTCTATTGGCACTTTCCCATTAAGCTAATTTTCAAGATTAGATAGTGCTAACACGTTATCCGACACTGTCCACATTAGTGTTGGCCGAGACAAGAAATTTTGAAAAATTTTAAAAAGTCTTTTCTTATCTTGCAAAACAAGTTATAAGTTGTTTTAAAGTCTTGTTCTTGCTCGATCTTGCAAGATCATGTCTTGACTCGCAAATTTCATCTCTCGTAATGTTGCAAGACTAATAATTCTTGCGATACTCTTGCATATAAATGAGATACATGGAACTTTGGGTTTGTTCCAACAAAGCAAGAATTGAATCCGACCGTCCAGAACTACTTACTCACTAGTAAATGTACTTTCAGCGAATGCAACGTAAGACGGATTTGGTCAAACATTACTAGTTCTCGACAACTGTAGGAACAAACCTTTTGTTACGAATTTGATGAAAATGGTGGTTACTCTCGGTCGGCTACGGCCCCGCTCGGAGCACACACGTAACTATAGATATGGTCCATCGTTGACAGTGGTCGATTGGTAAACATTATAGAAACGACCAGTTTTACATAACATACATAATATACGAAATAAGCGAAATAGAATCGAAGTTATTTCAGTCAAATGGCAATGAATTTATAATTAGTTCTAGTTCTACAGTTCTAGTTGATTATAAAAATAATTTTATGTGCTGGATGTACATTAAATGAAGCGCATACCTACAATAGAAATGCAATATTTATTTTTTGCTAATGTTTCTTTCTTATATTTGCAAGATATTTGGTCGTAGCATTTCTTGTCTTGTCTCGCCAAGACTTTTTTTAAATCCTGTTTTGCAATTCGAGCTCTGAAGTGTTGTCTTAATCTTATATTGTCTTGTGAAACCAAGACAAGATCAAGAAAAGGCAAGATTGCTAGTCGACATTGTTGCTGTGTTTGATGTTATATGTTAAACTTTCGTATTACTGGGTTTTCTTTTTTTGAGACTAGAATTTATACGTAAGACTCATCCTTTTTGAGGTATACTTTTGCTTCAACTCGACTACTGCATCCGGAAATATAACAGAAGGCTAGTGCATTTTTTTTGTCTAATTTTATATGGCGAATACAGAAGTTTAATTGTTGTACACTAGTGCCACCACTACTGAGACATTTCTATTCATAAATTAATTTTAGGTACCATTACTTGAAGCCTTTAACTACTGAATTTCTTAACCTAACCTTACATTCAGTTCAGTATTTCATAAAAAAGAACCAAGCAAGCAACATACAAATAATTAATTATATTACAAACAAGTCAAACCAACAACTCTATAGAATTAGTTCAAATTTTTGCCATTATGACGAGTTTGCCATTAGAATCTCTTTAGACCCTTTCTGGATCTGAAAGACAAGACCAAGACCAGACAGAATTTAAAGAAAGCCTTTGATAAAAAATATTATTACAGCAAGAAGTCTTGCAAACGTAGGTGAAACATACAGTCGAAAAGTAACGAATAAATTCTTATTTTTGAAATTGCGAAGTTTTCGAGAAAATCCCCTGGCACGTCGATTTTGTTTTTAAAAAAGGCATTTTTTGACATACGACCCACATTTGTGACGTCCTCGTTGTTCAAGATATGACGTCATCGACAATTTTTTTAAATAGTAACCCCCAATTTTGACCATGGCATTTGAAAGAGCGTATCATTCTACATACGTACATACATCATGAAAAATTATGGTGTTACATAACAAAAATTTCAAGAAAATAATGTTTGAAGATTTTAAAATTCAATTTTCACAATACTGAAAATGATAATGATTATGTAAAAATCGACTAAATTAAATGTTCAAATTGTGCATCGTTGGCTGCCTGACAGTAGCCAAGACGATTAATAAATTCTTTTTGGACATCAATAACTTCAGGAGGTATACGATGTATCTCGTGACAAATTCTTGCTTTTAAACCGTCTAAAACCAGTCTAGTAACGTATACTTTGCTTTTTAAGTATCCCCATAAGGAATAATCTAGGGGTGTCAAATCAGGCGATCTGGCTGGCCACTCAATCGGCCCCCTTCTCCCTATCCAACGATTCGGGAACAGCTCATCTAAATAAGCACGGATAGGTGTTGCAAATGGGGAAGTTCACAGTATTGTGAAAATTAAATTTTAAAATCTTCAAGCATTATTTTCTTGAAATTTTTGTTATGTAACACCATAATTTTTCATGATGTATGTATGTAGAATGACACGTTCTTTCAAATGGCATGGTCAAAATTGGGGGTTGCTAATTAAAAAAATTGTCTATGACGTCATATCTCGAACAACGATGACGTCACAAATATGGGTCGTATGTGAAAAAGTGTCTTTTTTAAAAAGAAAATCGACGTGCTAGGGAATTTTTTCGAAAACTTATCAATTTCAAAGATAATTAACACAGCAGACTGACAAATAACCATTATACAAGCAAGAATATTGTAAGAATCATTCCAAAATTGCGAGTCAAGAAATTTACGAGACTCTCACAAGATAACACAAGGCATGATCTTGCAAGAATAAGACTTTCAAAATTCTTGTCTTATTTTCCAAGGCAAAAAAACTCTTTCAAATTTTGCAAGATTTGTTGTCTCAACCGAAACTAGTTTAAATCTTTCCTCTTTTATTCATTTTTTTATTATAATGTCGAAAATCTGAAGCGTATAACACTAAAACAAACTATGTCATAGATACAATATGTATTATGTGTGTTTTTCAACTTACCACGTGTTATAACACTTAAGAACTCTTCTGTATGGTCACGGTTTTTGCAGTGTTTAAACAATATTTACAGCTTTCCTTTGACAGATGATATTTATTTTCTCAACTCTCAAATAATCAACTATTCAGCCTTTCCAATATTTACTGTGTTATTATCCAATAATAACCTTCAGCTCATTGAAAGAAATTTAATTGAATTCTTCAGCAACTTATAATTCGCAGTACGGCGTTAATATTTTTATGCCCTTTTGACGAGGCGACCAGCGAAGCTTTCTCCATAATAGTTTGTATCCGCACCAAGAAATACGTGGTTGTTTTTACAGATAACAAGAATACGTCTGAACAGGAGAAAGGTTAATACATGTAAGAAATACAGGAAGCGACAAAAAGGGAGCTCTCACTTTAACTAGGTTCAATTTACGAACGTGTGTAAAGTTCAAAATTTTATACTGGGTGCTATGAAAGGATAGTCATAAATGATAAACCCATTGTTTAATTATAAGTAACAAATTAAAGAATGAAGAAAAGCAAGGTAAGATGACAAATGTATATCAAAATCAATGGATAAAAGAGGTAAGAAACAAAATTTTTAAGACTGTCATATAAAATGCAAAAGTTCTCATATTAGTATTATTTGAATATTTCTCACCTTTGGCAGAGACAGAACTAGATTCTTCCAAAATGTATATCTTCTAATTGAAGCTCTTATTTTTGTCGAATCATTGAGCAAGTGTTACTTTAGAGAGATTTAGACCTCCTTATTTAAGACATAAGTATACAGAGTCAACTATGACTAAGTACGCATATTTTAAGAGATGATAGTGAAGAATAATTAACGAAATCTATCTTCAAAAAATTTCCAAAATTTGATCATGATTGTGTGTTTACGTTGTGATTTTGTGTCTTCCATCAGTTTTTAGTGTAGGATACAGATATTTTTGTATAATATGTTTGCAGAAGCACTTTAAAGCTGGATATTAAAGGTAATGGCAACCAAGCCATATTACTTACATATTACTTAGAAGTGACAGTAGCTTTAAACTGTTTGTAATAATTTCGGCGATGTATTGACGACATTTAACAAACCTTTAATGTGGCGGCAGTTGTCGCCACGTTATTGATTCATCCATAAGTGATTTCCACATTTTACATGGGATCAAAATTACTACAAAGTTGACTTCAAAATCCACTATGGAGTAACCTTTACCCAACAGTGACCTGCTTCCATGACCTTCTAGAGAAAATACATTAGTTTATCACTAGCTTTATCCTTTGTCTGTGTACACTTTTTGGCATTCGACTACCTTTTCTAGAAAACTAAAACAACAAACAAAAAGTGCTACAACTCTTAAACGAAGAAGAGCATCTTTAAAATTTTCTAATTCTGACAATTTTAAAATGCACTTAGACCAAGTGTCTTAGGGAGCACGATAGGATTGCGTCTTAAAGTTTCTTTTTGAGAATAGTTTAAATGTCCTGTCCAGAATAATGTTCTTTCATTTTCCCACTGGTATGGAACGACACAGAAACAAATACCGTTCTTCTTTTTTGTAAACACTATTTTAAAACTCATTGTACAGTTACACTAGATATAAAAATACGCGAGGTGTGAGATTTTAACATGAACTACATACTACAATTTTGAGGTTATGACAAAACAACGTTATGGTAGCGTTGGTACCATATTTAAGTGGCCGAAGAGTTGATGGGTTAGTTCCATTGTTTGATGAATACAACTAAAGAGTTATATATTTTTAATGTGCATGTTTAAGTATACATTTTAGGTGCAGTCATGTTTACAGATGTATGTTTAAGGTCACCATTTTATAACAGAAATTTAAAAATATTATTACTCATCAGTGCTACACAAAATTTGTAGGTCTATTGATAAAAACAATTTTTGAAATGTACATACATAATTTTTTGGTTCGCAAATTTTACAGAATTATTATAGTTTGTTAATATCGAAATATAAACAAGCGGTACTTGTTTACATTACGTGTTGCATTCGATAGAGTTTAGGAAAGGATGAAACAAATGGCTGCCAATTTGCTAAGGAGTTCCTAGAGTACCCTTGCAAGGAATAGCCAAAAAATACCTGGCTGCGTCTAGGAAAAATCTTCGCTTGGTGACGGGTAATCAAACTGGACACTGTTTGCTAAGGAAGCACCTCTATTACATGAGGAAGTGCCAAACACCTCTTTGTATGGGTTGCAAATAGGAAGGCGAGACAATACTTCATACACTCTGTAAGTGCACTGTTATCTCGTCAATAAGGGAATCCGTGTTGGGAGAACGATGGCCTTCTATGGCCTTTAGAGATATGCTGCTAAGGAACGACACCACCTTTTTCTCCTTATTAGGTTGGTTGGTGGCGCAGATAGATTGATCTCCTAATGGGAGGAGGTACAAGGGGACCAATGGGACATAAGTGCTGTAGCCTTTCTGCTACCCTCCGCCTCAATTCCAGAATTCCAGAGTCTATCCCTGTTTCTTCTGTTATATTTATATTTAGAAAAATAATAGTTATTATAATAGTGTAACCTAACATTTAATATAGAATTAGAATAATCTCAAGGATTAGAATGAAAGGTTACTATCAAATATAAAGTCAGAAATAACATGAAGGAGACAGACTAAGCTACATACGAATATTTAGCCAATAAAAATAAGTATATCTAGTAAATTTTCTCTGTTCCTAAATATAAATATAACAGAAGAAACAGGGATAAAGTCAGAAATAACATGAAGGAAACAGACTAAACTACATACGAATACTTATCCAATAAAAACAAGTATATCTAGTAAACCACATCCCCCCATTTTCTCCACGTAATCACAACGTGGTTTAAACGTATTTGTAGGTATAAGATGCGAAAACGTCGTTGGAGCGTAGCTGCGTCCAAAAAAGTATTCTCCATTTTAGTGAACTCCTATCATTGTTTCAAATTGGGTATTTTATTTAACTGTACGCGGAGTGTGAGTTTTGCTGTCAGCGGGTAATCTTGAGTGAAAATATAGTTTTGACATTTTGAAACGAAAAACTAATGCAAAATATTGCAGCTAATCGTATATTTACCAGGAACTATTATTCATAAAAATGTAAATTTTTGTCATTTCTACATTGGTCACGCTGTTAGTTGCTATTTAACTAGACAACTACTCTTTCTCTGTACTACCATCTTCTTTCACTATCCACCAAATCGACGATTTAATCATCCTGCCTTAACTGGAATCTGAAATTACTCAGAGATGATGAGCTCAGCCTCTGCACTCATACAGTTAGGTACTTGAAACGTAATATCCTTTCCTGCAAACTTTCGCCATAACGAGCGGCATCCGCGACCGACAGATCTTGTTCCTGATAAACGATGCAACGCTGAAGAGCGAGCGATGAAGCAATAAGAGATGCCTGCAAAATAAGCGCGTACTGGGTAGATTTACAATTTTTTCCTTCATTAAGACTTTTTATATAAACACAAAATGTGCCAGTAAAAACGCCATTCCCATGAAACAGTATTTCCTACAAAGACAAAATACTATAAAGACTTAATAACTTTTTCAAGTATAGGAAGAAACGTGGAACAAAGTAATAAAAAGCGAGATCGCAATGAAATATACGTATAAATTGAACTTTTGACGTCAAAGCATGCAGAATTAAATTTTGCAATTAGTTTTTAAAGCAAACATGACAAGAATGATGTTAAGATCGATTTTGATGAATCTTTACCTGTAATGAAACTATCCACAACGTAAATAGTCTAGCAGGTACTGACAAAAAAAGAATAGTAATCGCCTTTACAATAATAATTGTAGATCTATGTATGTATGTATTTGTTGTGATTATATAGTTCCAAACACAAATTGTAGTATTTTTTTACATATTACGCTTACAATTTTTTAGTAATAATCTCCAAACACTATTTTACTACAACAGAAATGTTACCAAATACTACATATATTGTTGTACCATTTCTAAAATTCACCATTTCTGCGTTTATTTACACAAAAACTACAAACGTTTACCAGCATTTTTGTAACCCCCACTACAACGTTGTATAAGAATGTTTAAAATTACCAGTGAATTATATAACAAAAAATACATATTGAAATACAGTCATTTTAAAGGTTTTGCTACGATATTTAGTTCTTACACATATATTTATTGGCAGTATTAATAATATATTTCCGTAAAACGTTAAAAAAACATGACGTGCAATCATTAAATTTTGGCCACTACATCACATCATCCTTGATATTGAACTCCCCGACATGAATATCTAGGGGAATCTAGGGGACCTATGTGGATAGATATTTAACGAGTTAACAATAAATTTAGCGCAGTTGGACGGACATTTCTGGCAGTTTCAAACAGTTTCCAACTGCGGCAGAAACAAGCCTAATATGAGACATGTAAATACACTCTTATCAAATCAGAATCGTTCATAACCAATACATACAAACTTATTTCCAAAACCAATATGTATAACGATAATAACACAAAACTTATTTCTTACCTCGTTGTTTGAAAATCGACTACAGTATTAGGGCTGTTCGCTGTACGCTTTTTTACAATTTGCACACGACCACCTGTCTCTATAGTTTTGGTCTCTATAGTGTTGCAATCTCTAAATATTGTTATTTTGCACTACACCTGCAGTCTTTGGTGAAGTCACGCGTTGTTTATAACCTTAACCTTAAATAACAGTGTAACACGTACGGAAACGAACCGTGGTAGTTTTATTATTTTAGGTATTTTCTAGTATGCGCGTAGTATCATTTTGCATTACACGTAATTTGCCGACACAATGGCCCAAGTATATTGATAATAATGATCTGTGGTTATGTTATTAGTATAAGGGAGACTGTAATCAAGATCGGCTGGCTCTGTTCCATGAAACGCACAGAAAATTTGCTTATAAATTATATTTCTCTGCACAATGATTTGTTTTTTAACACCACGAACCTAAAATACAGGCAAATGCGAAAGGCATACTGTAAGAATACAGGACCAGGCTTATATAGTTTAAAAATGCAAAAATAGGTGAGTTATTTATGATTTTTTATTTTATTGGGCTAGGTTTAAATGGTGCTAACTACCTCAATTTTTTTCAATGCAGTTTCCCTGGTTTGCTAGGGTACATAAAGAAAAAATATACCTTCAAATGTAACATCCAACATGTGATTACAAGTTTCATAGATTTTAATACCTAAAATGGCTTTTGTTGCAATTTGTGTTCCTTCGATTCTTCGGTATCCTTGAAGATTACCCAGGTGGTGTAAAATAACATTCCCGTAATTTGCTAAGCTAAGCTAAGTTCAGTTATTATTAAATGCTTAAAATCATTGGCCTTCCTAGAAAACACTATTTCAAGAATACAGCGCCCTTAAAAGACAAAGCATCACGTTCTACACTTGCATAATTCACTCTGAATATACAGAAGCGTGGTGGCGACGCTTGACCAGTGCCCTGACGTCAATCGACCACATGTGCCTTATGATTGTTTAGGTGATGACCAGCTGTTGCATCTGTAAATTCTATTCTGAGGAGTGAAATTTGAACACTGCGCGATAGAAGAACTGTAAGTTTAATTTATGTATGGAAAATGCTGCAATTTGACCACAGCTTTCATTTACCTCCAAAGTACAGGGGGTAACATTGCGGCATATCAAAATCCAAATTTAAGAATATTTATTCACTTACAAACGTAGGTAAATGTGGACGCTTCATTTGTGAGATGCGGCGATGTTGAAATTTAAAAACAATCAGATAAATATACCACATCACAAAGAAAGGTAAATATCATTAAATTTTCATGTTTATCTGTTAAGCTTTTTGGAGTTTGCATAGGTCATACTTTGATAACGTAGCATTATGTTTGAAAAAATTTTGCTCACATTTGTATTGTGACAGGTCATTAGACGTAGATTTGGGCGGATTTTCCAGCTTAGTGACTTAGACAGTGGATTGGATTCCGCAAAGCAGGCTTGTCGGTGAGAGAAATTTCTATAGGAATTAACAGATCCTTAGGTACCATAGTACGTTGTTATTAGGTGTGCATTCAGAAAGGTCGTACACACAGAACGAGAGGCGTTGCTCGTCTTAGAGGAATCCAGATGTTTTCAATAACTTAATATATCCACATATACAGGGTGTTCTACGCACTCTATGACAAAATTTGGCAGATGGTAAGCTGGGTTAATGTCAAAGATTTTTTCTTATATGAACATAGGTCCGGTCCGATTCATTTTTATTTAAAAAAATATAGTTCTATATTTGACTTAAAGTAGCCTGATAAATAAATATGATAACTGCTATAACAATAATTATTATTTATGTTTAAGGTTTAAATATTAGTTAATCCATACTAAACAAGAAAATAAATCAATACTATAACATTTATTCAAAATTTCCACTCTCGACTCGAATGCAAGCCTCACATTGGCAACCTAAAGATTTAGTCCAGGGAAGTTAGGAAAAATAGCGGAAATTTTTAGGCACAGCAGATATCGAGATGCGGTTTTCTGCACTGTGATCAGGAAGGTCCCAGGAAAAAAGTCTATATCGTCTGGTTTAGCCATTTTTTTAAAAAATGCCTTCTGGGCCGGAAAATGCATTTTCCAATTGCATCATTGCTTGCACCATTATAGGAATGACTGGAAACTCGGAAAAATCGCTCGGAAATCGTTACTAGAGGGTTTTCGGGGCTGCCGAACTCGATTCTGGGATTAGAACTACCCGGGGGAAGGCATTTTTCAAAAAATGGCTGAACTAGACGATATAGATTTTTTTCTTGGGATCTTCCTGAGCATAATGCAGAAAACCGCATCTCGATATCTGCTAAAAATATTTTTTTATCTGGATAATTCTTTCAAGTAACTACTAACGAGTAGTGATTTCAACATGGCAGAAAGTCCAAAGGATTTAGATCGGACAAATGTGGTGGCCATGCTACTAAACCTTGTTGAACTATCGATTTATCCGGGAAATGATCAATCAAGCAGTTATTTGTCTCCCTCTATGTTGTGGCATACCATCGTGCTAATACCACAGATTTTGAACAATATTAAGTCCTACGTTATCAATTAAGTCAAAAAAATTGTTTTCCAAGAAGTTCTATACACAGATACATTTAGTAATAAATTATTGTTGAAAATCCTACCGTTAACGTTAACACTGAAACGTTGCTGAAATCGTATGAATGTGAATTTTGTAACGCCCAGATATGTTCATTATGAATACTACTTATGCCGTCCATAGTGAAACACGCTTCATCAGACCACATGACAACCGAAATGAATCATTCTAATCGCAGAGGAGCATCTCCCGTATGCAACGCTTGTACATTTTGAACAGAAAACGGATGTAGCATTTCTCTTTTCAATACACACCATACAAAATTCGGTGATAAATGAAGATTACTTGCTATACGCCAAACAGTAATTGAAGAGTTATCAATGACAGCATCTGCTTCATTGTATACAATCACTTCAGTAAGAATTTCCTTCTTTTAGAGCGGGGTTAGTCTTAGTCTTAGTTCTACATGAGTGGGCCAAAAACTAGCCCTCCACTGCGACCCTGTGGTCTATTGTGGCTCACATACTTATTATATTTCACCCACCAGGTTTAGCCTCTTTATGAAGCCAATAACCTTGTTGGGTGAAATTCTATCCAGATCTTCTGGCAAGAGATGCACTTTGCCAAATATAGAAGATCTGGTCCGTTCTCCAGCCGGACAGTGACATAAAATATGTTCTGCCGATTCGTCACTTTCTAAACACAATCGGCACTCGGCCTCCTCAGCCAGCCCCAACTTGTGCATGTGGCTCCTTAACCGGCAGTGCCCAGTATATAGGCCAACCAGAGTTTTCAGGTCAAGCCTATTTAACTCTAGCAAGTTTTTAGCTCTCTTTGTCGAAGTGCCCCCTATGAACGCCTTCGAATGAGGCAGATCTCGCCAGTACTCCCTTATCTTTTCCTCCGCCCAGGTCGCGATGACTGCTTTGGCAGTAGCCGAAGCTAAGCCAAGAGCCGGTTCCGGACCTATAAAGCTGGAAGAGGCACCCTGTCTTGCTAACGAGTCCGCTGCCTCGTTTCCTTGGATACCCGCATGACCAGGTATCCAAACCAGGGTTACTCTGTTGCTTGTATCTAACCGCTCCAGAGCCTTTTGACAGTTCCATACCGTTCTTGAGTTACACCGGTAGGATCCAAGTGCTTTTAAAGCTGCTTGGCTTGGAGCGGGGTTACCTTCTTCTCGAAATGATGCACTAAAGACTGTGTGGGTAGGTTGATGTCTATTTGAGTATATTCGTTGGAATTCTCGGTCTACTTGTCTGGCGTTCCCATTGGAATACCAATATACAATGGACAATATCTGCACTCTTTAGTTGTAAATAAATGCAATTTCTAATTGGCACTTTAATGGCTATAAATCAAGTGTAAACATGTGTGTAGGTTGATGTCTATTTATTTATTTTATGCAAGGCAATCCAACATAATGCTATCAAGCATTACAATTATAGGGTGCACAATAACTAAAAAATAACAGAATATAGAATACAGAATACAGGTACGTACAATGACGTGTAATGACAATAAAAATATAGCTAATCCTTAAGCTAAATTATACTACAACTAAGCTAAAAAAGAGAAATATGAATGTGATTAAAGAACATGTTGTATTGTTTTTGTAACAAACTAATAGGTGAGTGAGTTGAGGCGCTGGAATTGTATATTTGATGATAAAATAAATTCCATGATCGAGTAGAACGTAGTTTTATATTGAAAGACAAACGACCCAATATATAACTGCAGTTAATTTTACCAGTTAACAAATTAAACAAAAATAATATATGTGCAATATTTCTTCTAGAAATTAATTTTAACATATTATAGTGATTAAGTCTTATATCATAATTTTCAAATTACGATTGTATCGGTAATTAAGGTGCTGAATAAATTTGTTTTGAATTTTCTCGATGCGGTCAATATATTTGACATATTGAGGATTCCAAACCAAACTCCCAAATTCAAGATGAGATCTCACAAATGCATTGTATAAGATAATTAGAGTTCTAGGGATACAGAAAGACTTAGAAATACGCAAAAATAAATCACAAGTTACGTAAAGCTTTTCCTACAATATTATTTATATGGCATTCAAAAGATAATTTAACATCTAAAGTCACACCAAGATCTTTAATATACTGTACTTTATTTAATGGAACAGTGTTGATGGAATATATATAATCAATATTACTTTATAGACGAGTAAATTTAATAGAGTTGCATTTGTTAATGTTTAAAAATAATCTATTGATATTACAATATTCAGAAAAGAGATTAAGATCTACTTGTAAATTTTCACAATCGCAAAGAGATGATATAGATTAAAATACTTTTAAATCATCAGCATATAATATAAAATGTGAATGAGAGAAACAGGTGCCAATATCATTGATAAATAGAGAAAAGAGTAAAGGTCCCAGATGAGATCCTTGTGGTATACCTGAAGTAATTTTAACATAATTTGAAGTAGAACTATTGAGTATATTTGGTGGTATTCTCGATCTACCTGTCTGGCGTTCCCATTGGAATACCAATATACAATGGACAATATCTGCGTAATCTATAGTTGTAAATAAATGCAATTTCTAATTAGCACTTTAATGGCTATGAATCAAATGTATAAACAAAATGACAAATAATAATTATTGTTATGTCAACCATCATTTTATCAGGTTAATTTGATTGAAATATTATATTTTTTAAAAATGTTTAAATGCTTGTAACTTCTAAACAAAACGAATCGGACCTATGTTCATATGAGAAAAAATGTTTGACATTAACCCAGCTACCATCTGCTAAAGTTTGTCATAGAGCTTGTATAATACCCTGTATACATATAATATTTTATAATATAGTCCCCTTTTTTACTTAACTACCAAATACCATCCTTGAATTTCGTTTAGAAGTTTTAACCTTATCCCTCTTTCAACAATGTATTTGGGCAGTGGGATATCAAAAAACAAGAAAACAGGTTGTAAGCGTCTCCATTGCGATACCAAAGTTACGATACCGAGGCATGTAGCTCGTTAGCGGTTGAACGTTTGGTCAGACCGAGCATTCGATATTTGTTATAGTGTCAATCCGAGATCAAATGGACCGAAATAACATGTGTGCGTGTCGTATCGCAGGCAACACGTGTGAGGAAAATTACTAGTATTTCCTTCACTTTATTTTTAAGTGTTTATTATGGTAGTGATTGAGCCGTTACACTGCTATTTCACCAGCAATGTGTCTCGTACTCCTTTGACCGCGACGGTTTTGGAACAGCACAACTACAGGGTCGTTGCAGTTAAGATGCACAAGCAGATCTAGAGAATTATAAATTTTAGCCATTCGCGAAATTCACGAACCACTAGATGGCACTGTAAAATTCAAGATGTCAAATGTAGGGGTGATCTAAGATTTGTAAACAAAGGAGGTTGCCTACAAACTTTCGTTCAATATCATTGCAGTATTTTTGACACCGGATGACGTAGAAGGAATTGAAAAATTATTCTCTACATCCAACTCAGTGTTACTTATATTTGAATTTTCATTCGTTTTACAAATTTCTGTGTGGATATATATTGCTAAACAGTAGGTACTATACAATATTGTTAACAGTTTAGAACATATAACAAAGAATCGCAAACAGACAGTTTATTCTGTAACCTATAATTAAGTAGTGAGGTATGCTAAGTTAATCGAGTTCATATACAGCAGTACAATTAGATAAGAACCGGCCATGGGCGTGGTAATATTTCGTTTCAGGTAATTATACATTAGTATATTTTACTGAATACATCATAGGGCAGGAGCCAGGGTATTGTGACAGAAGTGCTAGTGCAGTAGAGTAAAATTGGACTTGTGTTTAGTGACTATTGTGCCAGTGGATATAACATTGTTTGGGTAAAATGTCGAGCTTATCAGATTACGTATCTGCTTAACGCGTGAAAAGATGTGCGCTGTCTCAGAATGAGATTATTATATTAAATGTATTTAATGCATTGAAACACTAAAATCTTACCAGCAGTGTTGACGACATCGTGGAAAAGTGTTCCAAAATGACAGGGATTGGAAAAACGACTATCTACAGACTTTTAAAGGAAACAAAAAATGAACAAGATACTGTAAATCCCCCAAAATCATCTACAGGGAGATCAAAAGTCGTTATAGATGATTTCTTTAAAAATGTCATTCGCAGAAAAGTACACTCATTTTATTTTAAAAAAGAAATACCAACGCTAAACAAAATTTTAAGTGAACTTTCGAAGGATAACGATTTACCAAAAATCAGTAGAAGCAAATTATGAGCCGTCTTACGAGAGCTGATTTTTTGCTGGGAAAAGCAGAACAGGAAGTTAGTTCTTATCGATAAAGATGAAATTATTTGTTGACGAATATCCGAATATATAATGGCGAATATTTATTATCTAGACGAAACTTGGGTCAACGAGGGATATACTGTAACAAAAGTGTGGCAAGATAAAAATGTAAAAAGTTTTCGACAAGCATTCTTGGATGGACTTTCAACAGCGTTCAAGGCACCTTCAGGTAAAGGTCGAACATTAATAGTGACACATATAGGTAGTGCCAGGTGACTATCACGAAGACATGAATGCAGATGTTTTCGAAGAGTATTTTACACAAATGTTGGATTTAATTCTTCCGGGGTCTGTAATTGTCATGGGTAACGCCAGTTATCATTAACGGCAGATCGAGCGGACGCCTACGACTGCTTGGAGGAAAGCCAATATAATTCAATGGTTATTCGGAAAAAATATTTCTTTTGAAACAAATATGGTGAAAAAGGAACTTTTGACACTTGTCAATCTTAATAAAGATCATAAAAAATATGTTATCGATGAAATGGCAACAAATCGCCAAATAACGGTAATACGGTTACCACCTTATCACTGTGAACTTAACCCAATTGAATTAGTCTAGGTGCAGGTAAAAGGAGATGTAGCGCGAAATAATTCGACGTTAAAATTAAATGACGTGAAAATTTTGCTAAAAAAGAAAATGTGGGAACTCGATAATTTAATGGACGTTACTGTGGAACCTATCGTTATCAATTTAGGAGACGAAGATAATTCATCAGAATATTCAGAGAATGAATTTTAATATACCTACTTTTTTATTTTCTTTATTGTACATTTACAGAACACTACATTTACTTACCATAATTTGAATTTTCAAAATACATATATTTTTGTGTGGAATAATTTGTGTGTATATCCGTTAATATTGAGTTTTCGAAAAATTGTTATAGGACTTTATGACCCTAATTTTTTGTGAAGAATCACCTCCTGAAGTCTTGACGCATAATTTCTGGACAACCTGTATATTCGTTTTACATCGGTACCTCTAAATATTCGCAGGTGGCATGAGACAAGATTCCTGTTATTTCCTAAACTCTATCTTGTTCAGTTTTTCGACATCTAAAATTACTTGTATTTGTAGGAAACACTATTTCAAGAATACGGCGCCCTTGAAGAACAAATTTTAATTTAACGGCGGTAAAAATGATTCCAATGTCAGGCAGTAAACGTAACAATTTAGTGCCTGACAGCTGTCACTAAAACTACTCCTTTAATGTAGATGGACGAAAAATATATGTTATACTACGCAATGTTAATTCCTGTATTGTTAAGGGTGTTCTAAAGAAAGATTATAAACAGGGACATAGTAGAGGAGGTTAAGATCTAAAAATGTATATATACACACTCTGTATACAACAATATTGTTGCATCATTTTTAAATTTACCTAAGCATTAAAATTCCAATAATCATGATTCTGCCTTATTTAACAGTAATGTATCAAATAACCAACAAACATTTAAAATTACGTTAACTTAACCTCTGAATTGGTCAAAAACTTTTCATGATCAATTCCGTATGTGGAAAGTTTACTTATATTTGTTGGCCTTTATCCTTATCTGGGGAAAAAAAACTAAAGTAATATGGAAGTTAATAATTGGTCGGCAAGAACTTTATTCCAATAAGATAATTGAACCTAAAAGAAAAGCTACAAGCAGAGTAGGAGTTAGTATATGAGTATTTATAGATATTTAGATTTGATTTCCATTCAACAAATTGTACAACCCAGGAATTTTTTTGTATAATGTGATGACCAAACTTTTATAAAAAAATAACGCGCCTTATAAATATACATTTTTACTATTGCTTCTTAATAATATTACTTAGCTGAAAAAAAAACCTAAAATAAAAACTGAATGTATTTCGTGATAAAATGTGTTCGATAATCTTATGTCTAGTGTTTGTTACAACGTGGCCGCTCAAATAAAATCAACTTGTCAATCAAGTCAATTTGTCTGTAAGTTTTAACCTGTATAGCAGATTGCCTATGCCAAAGCAAAATATTAACATCGTGATTGAAATTTCCTATAAATGAACATATTTTATGGTAACTAAATTGTCACTAGGTACCTACATATAAAATTCTACCCTTGGATTTATTTGTGATTGAAAATTAAAATTAAAACCAATATTATGTGTGCCTAATAACAAAAAATAAATATTTTTGAACGGAATTCAAATTTCAATTCACATGTACTAGTGAATTCATCTGAGATTTTAACAGTGTTATCATGTGGAATATTTATATATGATATGTTTATAGAGATATCATTAGCTTGATTTACCCACATAATATGCAGTGTTGACTTAAATTTGATAGGCGAAATATGAAAACAATAATTATTTTTTAATTCGTTTTTTACAACTCTATAATATTGTGCGGTATTCCGCCTGCAGAGCTTCATCTTTTGATTTATTCATACGACATAAGTTGGTTTTCACTATAGATCGCCAAAACACAAAACAATTTCAACGCCCTATTAAATAAAAATCTGTCTGAATACATATAGCTTGCTCCCTGGAAGACCTTTATAAGACACATTTACGTCGAAGTGTTATTAAGTAGGTAAATTTGTAGCATAATATAGAACAAAATATCTATTAGGTTAATTGAAATGATCAAATATTCCTTAGAAATTATCAACAAAGTTGAAAATAGCTAATAAAAATAGAACTTAGCAGATAGAATTATTTAGGACAAAATAACTAGTTACCTTATTTTTAACTACTAGTTGAAGACAAAATAAGTTTTATAATTTCGTAATAAATATGTAAATATTACCTAAAAACTCTCTGGATATTGAAGAGAGATTTCAAGGCGAAATTAAGTAAATTATGACTTCGTCTTACACGTTATTGGAATGTTAGCATTTGAAAACACAGAAAAGGTAAACAATATGTGTTTTTTTATTCTTAGTTAACAATTTTTTGACGAAAATTTTGGTATTATAAGATTTAGTAACATTGAAGACTATTTTTATGTCGGAAGGTAGTAAATCTCGATCGAAGATTATTTTTCTTGTGTAGTAGTCTATTATGCTTAAATGTTAGTTGAGAAAGGTCTGTAATAATAATTATCTTTTTATGCACGTTTTTGCACTTTATTAATATTGCAATTGAATAAATATATTTTTCCGTAATTATTATTCTATTTTCACATTAAACAATTTAACAACTTAAGAACCATTGAAATTTGTCATTCTATTTCCATGGAGTAGTTGTTTGACTTATATCCATTACTATACATATTAGTTTTTTGAAAAATACACCTGCGTAACTTCTAAATAGATATAAAGAAATGTTTGTCGAAACTTGTTTAGAAATATGCAATATAGTCGCTAACAAAAATATATTGGTATGTGGAAAACAATTGTTGGTGACGTCATATCCCCTGCTTATATAATACCTAACATTTTTTCTCATAATGAACTCTATTTTCAGACTACAAGTCCAAGTATGAATATATTTTAAATTCGGTTTTCTATTTTTTTCGAAACAAGATTGACGCTTCAAGTTTGCAACACCCTGTACAACATAATATATCATGCATATTTGCAATTTACTCAAGTATGCTTATTATTCCGTTTGTGTTTTGTTATTAGAAATTAGATTTTGAGATAAGATCTGTCACATATCATATTGAACTAATTCTGTTTGTATTATTTATTTTTAAATCGTGGTGAAATATTGTGCCCCAAATTAAGAGCATGTGAAACCTGTAGTAATCCCACGCATTGATAATAAAAATTTACGTGCAAACAAAATCGTCAAACACAGGTGTTACTCTTATGCGTGTAATTCTACTAAGGATTCCTTATCGCTATACAAACATCTTTTTGTTTTCGTCAAACTCGAGAGTTTTAGTTCGTTTGCACTGGAAATACTTCATTGAAAGTTCAAACACACACCTAGCCGTGTAAATAAGATAAAATAGTGAGACACATAATAACACTTGTGTTTACTAAAACCATACCTTAGCTCATATGCTACAGTTTACGCAGATACAGAGTGGTCGAAAATATTCGAAAAATACAATTTTTTGTTCAATTTCCTCAGTAAAATAAAGTCGAGTTTCATTAGTCCGTTTTCAAAAGATTGGTGTAAATCATTCAATATTTCTTTTTGATCTTTCATTGATTTGTGCAAAACAAAGACTCTTCCTTCATTTTACTGCAATGGAACTAATTAAAGAAGCAAAAAACATTTTTTTATTCTGCGTCAAAAAAAACGGGTATGATCGATTACGGCCGAACGACCCGATCTATCAAATAAGGGATTGCTCAACGCATAAATATGGTCGAACTCTATCCTTATTACTGCTGCCTTAATAATACAGCGCATGCTTAGATGTCAACATAAAAGAAACCTAAATACTGCTTAACCATGAGACGTCCAGTAACTCTATTTGCTTTGAAATTTTATTACAAATATATTTTTCAAATTATTTGGTGTATGAAAACCAAATTTAAAAAAAATGGCATGGAAATGGAAATGAAAAACAGAAACTGTATAGCCCTGGCCAATAATACATATTTCCAGCGAATGTAATTTAACTCAATAAGTAGTAGAACGAACATTTCTGTTAGCTTCAAACTAGTTCCTGACTGCTGTTGGAACAAACCTCTACTAACATTGTGGCATGAGCCGGGTGGTGGTGGGTCATCGATGCCCAAGAGACCATCGTTTTATAGGATATATTTACAATGTTGGTAAGAATCTTTTCAGTTTGTCTTGATAAAGTTTCTAGATTAACTTAGGTACACCGATATACAAGATAAAAATTTAAAATTTTGAAATACTCCTTTTTATTATTTAACTCCTCGAAATTGGTAAAAACTGTTATATCACTGTTTCTACTCCTCTAAACATAATGGATGTTATGTAATGCAATTATTTTTGTCATTTTTGTATATGTTTTATATCTGATCGCGTTCAAATTTAGTACGCCTATGAAGTGTTGTTCCCCGCACGTTTCTTCCGTCGCGCTAGTCAATAAGCTAGCGATTAGTCACTCTCTACAATTTCGACCCCTAACTATAGTAAGATTTTGACATTCTAGAGAAAGATTCATAAGATATAGCAACTAAATTTTTTTATTGACTGGAGTTTATTTTTAAAATACCATTTTCCTTCTGTGTGTTTCCACTATTTTCCGTTTCACAGTTGTACTTCTTTGCCACTCTTTATTGCACTATAGATATATACTACACAAGTACATTCATGTTATGAACTACATATTTCAACATCACTTACACTCATAATTTGACCTCGCGTCCTAAACCCTTCATACATGCCATCATCCGATATTCCTCACTTGTCACAAACAACAGAAATCGATTTGCTGCAGCAGAAGCTGTGTAATTATAGGAAAAATATACGGGCTGTATGTATTTCATTTTTTAATTTTTTTTTTTCGTGTTACATTCACCAAAGTGTTTACACACGTCAAACAAGAGAAAATAGCAACGAATTCTATAGAAAAAAGAATGTATAATAAAGTCACTTAATAATATAAAATTGATACAAATTAATAAAAAACTGCACACTATGAAGAAAATGATAAAACCATATAAAACATTAATAAAAATTTAATAACATTACAAAAATTAGTATACAAAATTCTGTCGAATAAACTGTGTATATTAAACTTAAAATAAATAAAATGATCCAAACAGAACATTTCTAATATAGAAATGCCCTTTGTCAAAATCATTAAAATATTCAGCGAAGGTATAAAAAGTATGTTTCAAAAGAGAACCTGTCAATGATACGTTGCATGTAGTTAGTGAATTCTGGCATTACAACAGGTAATTTGCTCAACAATTTTCATCAGCAGCATTAATAATGAATTTATTAAATTCGTCAGACGTAATATTAGAAATTTAAGTAGTATGTATGTTTCTCTATGTCGACTACTATAAATTGTAAGCGAGTTTATATCATGAATCACTCTCTAGATTTTCGGCCGTTGGGTATACCTGCTTTTCTACAACTGTTGCATCTACCGTCCTGTAAAGCACCGTATATGGTACAATAAAGTGGCACGACGCGTTAATATTTGCGGTTTGTGTAAAAAGCACGTCGTTTTGAAGAAAGGCACTTTCTTAAAGATAAATTTATCGCAGAGAAAATATTTGCTCGTCAACTATAAGAAGATAGTAGGTAGAAGCGGCGTGGGTAAAATAAATATTATTTGGGACCGTAACGCCAACATACTGTTCCAAAAAGCGTTGATATCAAAGCCGGCGGGTAATCAGGGTGACTGATTTGGGTTTTGGTATAATTAATTGAACGAAAATAAGGCGGAGTGATAAAAACCAGGTTGGGATGGTAATTACAGCGGGTGATTTCGTAACAGATGGTTTTTGTCTTAAAATTAACAGGTTCTCAACTGAAGCCGGTTGTCACGTCTCACCGACGCGATACATATTAGTGTATCTGAACTCCTAAATGTCCGCCGTGTGTATTTAGGGAACGTAAAAAGTATTGCGGTAACCGTTTGGAATATGTACCAGTACGAACAGTGGCGTATCTACACACAAATTAAACTTTGAGTCAGTCGTCGATAAATTGTATTGGATTGTCGAAACTGTCAAATATTGAATGTATCAAATATCGTTTATATACAGAGTGTTCCGCATAAGAACTGACACAGCAGGTGCATGTAGGCGGTCCCAAAAAATATTGCAATTTAGGCAGAGAAAAATTAATATCTCTGAATTACTTTCATTTGGAATAATCCAATTTGATACATGATTTAGGTTTATTATTGGTCTTCTTTGACTATGAGTAAGTTGAAACATTATATTATCATTGAGGGTGAGTCACCTCTAAAATTATACCAAACTATTTTCCATAGATTTTAGAGAACTTCGAGGTTTTCAAGATTTGTGTGATATGTTCATTAGAAGAAATTAAAAGTCATTAGTAGGCTTTGTTTTGCTTCTGATGATTGATATTCTAATCGTAAGTCCTGAAAGGACTCAGAAATCGATGTCTTCTGATTATTATGTTTTAAATATTAAAAAAAAATGAAAGCCTGTTTATTCGCCCTGTTCGCAACGCAAAATATTAATTCAAATTAGTATCGTATTATAACTTGAGGCGATTTATTCTATCCCCACATTCGCTTAGACTTAGGTTCAAATTTTAACAGGTTGCATAGACATAAAATAAAATTTATCCTTTCGATTATACAAAACTAATCGTATGTGTATTTAAAATATATTAAAGCATAATGCTTGGCACATAGAATAATTTCATATAAAAATGTCAATTTTAGAAAAACATGGACATAGAATAGTTTGGTTATCAGGCGACGAACTTTGACACCCTGTATCTTTTCAACCATCAACTTTTGACCAAGTTAAGTTTAGCTTTTATTTTGTCGTAAGCAATCTACTTATGCTATATATCCCATTAATTTCTGGACACCCTGTATGTACAGGTTAAAAATATTTATAATTAGAAAATCTACAGAGTTAACTATGACTTAGTACAAATATTTTAAGAGGGGATAGGGAAAAATAAGAATTAACGGAATCACCCTTCAAAAAAATTCCAAACTTATTTATAAAGCCAAAAAAAATTGTTTTCGATATTATTTTAAATCCTTATTTAACGCCGCCAACTTGCTTGTTGGTTGCCTACTCTACAAGCATGCAACAGTCGCTCAGTTGGTATCGCTGTCATGTCATAATTCAATTCCTGTGTTTACGTTGTAATTTTGTGTTCTTCTTCAGTTTTTAGTGCCTTGTTTAATTTTTAAACGTTTTATAGTTATTAAATAAAGACATTTGTGTTGGGTGCAGATACTTTCCCACAATATAGTTCGCCGGTTTGGTTTTATAGGTTATGGGACAAGACTGCTGCAGTTACAGTAAAACATGTCTATTATCTATTCCTTTCGTTCGACTTTGTTATAATAAATATGCATTTTATCTATTTGTACCTACGGGAAGTGTCTTTTATTGGTAGTGAGTGGCTGTAATGAGCGAATATGTAGTTTTACCCGTTTATAATGAAATAATGAAAAACGAATGCAAAATACTGGAGCTAACTGGATTAACTGTTACTTATCTATCAGGTATTATTACTAATAAGAATGTTAATTTTTGTCGTTTCTACATTTAGAAACGCTACAAAAAGACGACCGCATGGTAGTTGACATTGTTGACAGATGTAAGCTTTATCTATGAATCTAAGCCATCTCAGTTGATTTTTATCATAGGCGCCGACTTTCCGTAGGAAAAAAGGGTTTTGTCCATTTTTTAAATATCGAGCTAAAATTCTGGAATATTTTTTTTATTGTCTTTTAGGCCTCCCTGAGCACGTGGTTAAAATTTTTGTACTTAGTCATAGTTAACCCTTCAGAAACTAAATTGTTTTTTAAATTTGTTGCAAGTACCTTCTTAGAGCATAATTTATAGAACATGTATAAGATAACTGCTAATGTAGTCCTATAACTGTGTACAATAACACAATTTTACAGCAACGGTGCTTATAGAATCAAATTGCTGTAAAACCGATGCAAAATAGTGCTTTATAGAATTATACCATCTCCTGTGACACTTATAAAATTATTCTGTAATGTCGCTTATAGTTTAATTGTAGAACTATTGTGTAAGGCGTTGTTAAGTTACAATTCTGCTGTGGAAAACAAATTACAAATATGGATGTTGCTATCAAACTTAAGAGAAAAAGCTCTTTAAAGCAGTTATAGATAATAAAACTCTTTTTGTTCCATAAAAAACGCTCTAGAACTACCATGTAGCCCTTTCGTAGTCTTTCTGAATACTTAGGGAAAATCTTGCTCGTGATCCAAATAATTAGTACCTACCCTAACTGAATTTGTTACATTAATATTAACATCATTTAGAAAAGTAATTTGCCAAACTTATTATTGGATATAATATACTTATTTGTATACATCAATTTTTCAGATTTTCGTGTCCCTGTATATATCTTGTACGCTTGAAAGACGCGTTGCTTTTGGTCGAATTTGTAACATTAATATTAACATCATTTAGAAAAGTAATTTGCCAAACTTATTATTGGATATAATATACTTATTTGTATACATCAATTTTTCAAATTTAATTTTTCAAGATTTTCGTGTCCCTGTATATATCTTGTACGCTTGAAATACGCGTTGCTTTTGGTCGCGGCTGTAAATTAAAGGTGAATTGAAATCGCTTTCAAAGCTTCTCGCTGTAATGCGGGCAAGTAGTCAGGCAAGTAATCAGCTCATGAGTCGGAGGTGGAACCGAATCATCATCATCCTCAATCTGGTGAAACTGCTGTAACAACGTCAATACATGATTATACACTTAGGCGAGCAACAAAAACCGCTTCCGGGACTCCACCACGAAAGCCATTTATCTACTGGAATTACTCAGGTGTCCGCATAAAAACCCGCTCGAACTGAATGGAATAAATTTGTTGTAATAAATTAAAAAGAAAAAAGATGTGAAAACGCGGTTCTATTATTCACTATGACTAATGCGTTGGTCGGGTTTTTTTGCGGGAAATAGTTTGTTTATTGCTCAATAAAAATGCTAAATATCGTAAACACAGGATATTCAGATTTTGTTGACGTAAATATTTCCAAATTCGTGTAACCAGTTTCCTACAAAAAACGAGATTTGTAACTTATTTTAAATAGCGTGCTTCCAGGTTGACAATCTGTCGTTTATTTCGGTATATCGAATTATTTTTAGACTTTCTTTTCAATATGTTATGAATAAAGCCCGCACGTCGTTCGTAGATGACGTCATTATCAGGGACGCACTTAGGGCCCTAAGTTAATGTTTGTATAAGCCGAGGTGCAAATATATACTTACAAAAAGTTAAAATCAACACCTTACCTAGTACTGCTAATTTATAATATCCTCACATTATTCATATTAAGTTTATTCGTTTACAAAACACTACATAACTATTCACTTATAGCACTGGAATAAAATTGAATAACCAACAACTGCTGTAAATGTTCAGATGTTACGCTGTGGCGTTTGTCGCTAATAATCCATTTTGGTTTCAAAAATGTGTGTTTTCAACGTCGATAGAGGTCACTGGGGCATATTTAAAATATATATAATTTTTTATAGATTTATGGTGGTTTCAGAAAAATCTACTTCTTTGTCATCAAAAAGATCTACTAGTCTAAGATCCCCACACCGAGCTGGTTAATGGATGAAAAGTATTTTATATCCAATTAAATATGTCAATAAATATATTGCAAATGGGTTGTCTAAAAAAATTCAGTCCAGAATTAACAATTAAAAATTATTATTTTTTTTAAACATTTCACTGGTTTGGTCAATAGACAAATTCCATACCAATCGAGAGTATGAAGCCCACAGAATATGCAAACGTTAGGTTGAGTATTTTTTTCTCGTCACAACTCTTGGGTAGGCAGGTATAAACAGGTAAATCGATAACTTGCACCGGTGGGTGTGGTTAATAAATTAAAGTTAAATTAAAATAAAGATTATTTCATTACCAACACGGTGGTATAGGGTTGTCTGCGAAAAATCAGTCCTGAATTCCGGTTGTCGAATTTTAAAAAGTGAAATATTCCCCAGCGAACCATTCCATGCTTTAGAAGAGTACACAGCATTGCAGCTGTGTAGTTCGTCTATACCGAAAATGAAGACGATCCGTCTATCTGTTTCTACAAAAAATCGAATAAAGTCAGGGGGCGGTGGTATTATTATTAATCTGCCCCTAGGAACCCCTAACGCGAAGACGGACTAATTTTTTCGATTCCGCGTCTCAAAGTGTCTTTAAAATGTCTATTCGATCGGTTGGGGGGTGGCTCCGGGGGCGGTATCCCGTTTTTTTTTAATTTTTCGGTACATTACCGGATGCGCCCCCGCCTTATCGCGAAGTATACGTACATAAAATTTGAGGTCGATCGGATTCGTGGATTTGTGGCCGTGAGATGTGCGGAATTTTTTTTTTCTCCTAACGATGAACATGAGGCTACGTAAACGGCGGCTGTGGGACGGGAACGGAGGTTTCCCGAATTCATAACTGAGGGGTGGAGTCTCGAAGTCACGAGTTGGAGAAATCGACCTTTTCTGTTTCATTTCGAATACATATTCGAATATTTTTTATGAAAATATGAAAAAATTCTTCTATAGAATCTTTTATACAAATAACGGTTTACGAGTTGGGCGGCAAAATACCACCGCCCCCGGACTTTATTAGATTTTTTGGAGAAACGGATAAACGGATTGTCTTCATTTTCGGTATAGACTATTATTTCCTGGTAGTGACTTGAAATAATATTATGACGTTCCTGGCGCCCCTCCGGGGGCGGCCCTTGAAAACACGAAATTTGTCTAAAATCATTGAAATTGTTTTGTGGCTTCTTCTCCACCTTCCCTATCGAAAAGTCTAATAAAATTTTATGATTATATGTATCGTTTCCTTAAAAAAAAATTAAACGTAATCCGGGGCGACAAATGGATTATTAGAAAATTTTATTTTTTACGGGTTTTCGATCTCGACATATCATTAGTAGGGTCGAAAATGTTGTTTTATTGTTATTGAAGGGCGTTAAGGGTTCCTACAGGCAGATTAATAATAATAGGTACCGCCGCCTCCGGACTTTATTCGATTTTTTGGAGAAACGGATAAACGAATCGTTTTCGGTATGGACGAACTACACACAGCTGAAATGCGGTGTACTCTTCTATCGCATGGAATGGTTCGCTGGGGAATATTTCACTTAACTCGACAACTGGAATTCAGGACTGATTTTTCGCAGACAACCCTATACCACCGTGTTGGTAATGAAATAATCTTTATTTTAATTTAACTTTAATTTATTAACCACACCGGTACAAATTACTAGTATCGATTTACCTGTTTATACATGTCTACCCAAGAGTTGTGACGGGAAAAAAATAGTCAACCTAACGTTTGCATATTCTATGGGCTTCATACTTTCGATTGGTATGGAATTTGTCTATTACCCAAACCAGTGAAATGTTTAAAGAAAAAATAATTTTTAATTGTTAATTAATCATATTCTGGACTGAAATTTTTTAGACACCCCATTTGCAATGTATCTATTGACATATTTAATTGGATATAAAATACTTTTCATCCATTAACCAGCTCGGTGAAGGTCGTTTTATAGTGGGATCTTATACTATACTATACGGCATAGTAAAGAAATCCCGGGTTGTTCTGCAAAACGGTATTATTATTTTTTCTTCACACGTTCAGCACTAGGTCCTTATAACTGAGAAGTAAGCTATCGCAAATAAAACATTAACTGCGTTATTTATTAAATATCCTGATGCTGTCACAGTGCGCTTCAAGACGACAAATAACTGAAGGTATCCGTGAATAATTAAAATATATCTATGATAAATCTTCACGAATTGTAGGATTGTGAAATATCCGTTGAATATATAAAATATAAGTAGCAGTAGCTAGTGTAGTCGTTGTACAGGGTGTCCCGAAATTAATGGAACACAGAGCAAGAGTACATTCCTTACATCAAAATAATGCGATTAAGTCAAACTTACCTTGGTCTATTTGTGGCTAATAGAAAAGTTACAGAGCGTTAAAGTTCAAATTTTGAATTCGAAATTCTTAAATTTCCTATAGTTTTCAAAGGATTCTTTTGAAAATTTGGATTAGGCGATTTTCTGGAACGAAAAAAACGAATCCCTACTTAATTTTGGTATAGACGCTAGAGGGCGCTACGAAATGTATAATTGGTTGATAAAAACTGTTTATAACTTTTTTATCAGTGTGTGTACGAAAATTTTCATAAAGAATATTGTTCTCCTATCTATTTTTCACAAATAAGGTATACTTGTTTTATGTCGATAAATCCGTTTTCGATTTATTTCTTGTTTTTCTATTGGATGCAATAAAATAAAATAAAAATTTGCAGTTACTTACGTAAAACTGTCATAGCAAGCTTTGGTTATTTGAAGACAAATTGTACTATTGACAATTAGCTGATTGACAAGTAACTTATGTTAAATAGTGTATTCCTTTAAGTTTTTGTTTACAATTAATAATCTCGCGTGAAATACGCCTCGCCATAATTTATTTTCTAATGAAGAAATGCGAGATATGGTATGTATTTATGCAAAAGAAAATTGTAATGGACGTTGTGCGTGTCGCAGGTATTTAGAAAGTTACCCAAATAGATTACAAACAAATCACAAATTATTTTGAAAATCTTTATGACCGGTTAAGAGATACTGGATCGTTTCGTCCTAAAAGACGAAATATTTTGCTTCGTGTAACAGAAAATCCTGAAATAAGTTTACGATAAATGTCTGCGGCTGTAGTGGTACCTAAATCATCTATTCATAAATTATTTCATGATGAAAAACTGTACCCGTACCACTTTAGCCCAGTGCAGAATTTACTACCTGCAGATTTTCCAGATAGGAAACAATTTTGTCTTCGATTCTTAGACCAACACAATGATGATCTACACTTTTTAAGCAAGATGCTGTTTACAGAAGAAGCCACATTTACTCGTCGGGGCGTTTTCAAATTCAGAAATAAACATGTTTGGAATAATCAAAACCCACATGTATTAAGAGAACGTCATTTCCAACATGAATTTAAGATAAATATTTGATGTGGTATTGTTGGAAATCATGTGTTGGGCCCTGTTGAATTGCCATATAATCTGAATGGCCGTTCTTATATTTCTTAGAACATGATTTTGAGGAAATTATTGATGATTTACCATTAAATATGAGACACAATATGTTTTTTATACAAGACGGTGCCCCTACCCAAATTTTTTTAATTAGCCACAAATGGACCAAAGTAAGTTTGGCTTAATCGCATTATTTTGATGTAAGGGATCTACTCTTGCTCTGTGTCACATTAATTTTGGGACACCCTATATAATACTATTTAAGTCGTCAAAATGAACGTCGTAATACGACGTTGCTTCTATTAAGTACGTATCGCAACTTATGGTTCCCTTGCAACTGTTTTGTTTTATGAGTAGTAACCTGCTGTAAGTATAAACATGTCTAAATAAAAACAACACTACTGGGCCTTGAATGCAGTAAAATACATTCTAGTGGGAATTCATCCAACTTCAAAAATTCCTAAGTATATTATCTATGTGTATATTTACAATTCTTGAAACTTTATATTCCTTTCCTTTCCTTTAGCAAAAACTATGAGAAATAATTCTCTAATGTTTTATGGGAAATAGCTACCATGAGAATACAGATTTGCATTTTATTATGAGAATTTACGTCACTTTCTCAGGGAATGTGTTTCACTAAACTCAAGAATGAAGAAATGCGAGATATGGTATGTATTTATGCAAAAGAAAATTGTAATGGACGTTGTGCGTGTCGCAGGATTTAGAAAGTTACCCAAATAGATTACAAACAAATCACAAATTATTTTGAAAATCTTTATGACCGGTTAAGAGATACTGGATCGTTTCGTCCTAAAAGACGAACTATTTTGCTTCGTGTAACAGAAAATCCTGAAATAAGTTTACGATAAATGTCTGCGGCTGTAGTGGTCAGGATTCATAAATTATTTCATGATGAAAAACTGTACCCGTACCACTTTAGCCCAGTGCAGAATTTACTATCTGCAGATTTTCCAGATAGGAAACAATTTTGTCTTCGATTCTTAGACCAACACAATGATGATCTACACTTTTTAAGCAAGATGCTGTTTACAGAAGAAGCCACATTTACTCGTCGGGGCGTTTTCAACTTCAGAAATAAACATGTTTGGAATAATGAAAACACACATGTATTAAGAGAACGTCATTTCCAACATGAATTTAAGATAAGCATTTGATGTGGTATTGTTGGAAATCATGTGTTGGGCCCTGTTGAATTGCCATATAATCTGCATGGCCGTTCTTATATTTCTTAGAACATGATTTTGAGGAAATTATTGATGAGTTACCATTAAATGTGAGACACAATATGTTTTTTATGCAAGACGGTGCCCCTACCCAAATTTTTTTTATTAACCACAAATGGACCAGAGTAAGTTTGGCTTAATCGCATTATTTTGATGTAAGGGATCTACTCTTGCTCTGTGTCTCATTAATTTTGGAACACCCTATATAATACTATTTAAGTCGTCAAAATGAACGTCGTAATACGACGTTGCTTCTATTAAGTACGTATCGCAACTTATGGTTCCCTTGCAACTGTTTTGTTTTACGAGTAGTAACCTGCTGTAAGTATAAACATGTCTAAATAAAAACAACACTACTGGGCCTTGAATGCAGTAAAATACATTCTAGTGGGAATTCATCCAACTTTAAAAATTCCTAAGTATCTATGTGTATATTTACAATTCTTGAAACTTTATATACTTTTCCTTTCCTTTAGCAAAAACTATGTGAAATAATTCTCTAATGTTTTATGGGAAATAGCTAGCATGAGAATGATCAAGAATACATATTTGCATTTTATTATGAAAATTTACGTCACTTTCTGAGGGAATGTGTTTCACTAAATTCAAGAATCGAACCCCTGCAGGTAAATAAATGGTTTCTGTCATTAGCTGGCATGAATAAGATTAAATTGGTATATTTAAATATTAAGGTCGTCGCTGAGTCGGGACCTAAGATCTACGAAGTGCGTGCTTTAGTTATGAGAGCAAAAAAATGATCTAATGAAAATGGATTCATTGAAATCGTAGCTCCCTTAGAAAGTGTAAGTGCTTGAGAGAAAAACTATACTAAAATTTTCGATATCTTTTGCCATATCCCACATGCACTGAATACTCATTTTAGAAGCACCTTATAGAAAAGCAAGAAAAATAAATAACAAAAATTTTAATGCTTGCTGATAGTACCATTCAAACACTTGAATTAAGAACAATGAAAGCAGCTGATGAAAAATCCAGAGGAGTATATTTTTATAATTAATGCATGCATTAAAAAGTTCCAAATATTTACATTATCAAACATTGCTATTAAAAGAACTCGATGACATATTTCATTTACATTTTTTATCATTAAAACAAATCACGATACGACTATTTAGGAGGCAAGTAACTGAAATTTTGCAGATGATTGATCTACTGCGATATTGATATTTTGTAAATATCACTTATTAGGAAATAATTCAAACTGAATATGAAGTAGGTCAACTTAATTGTGGTTACCTATAATAAATATCTCGAGGTATATATATTGTTATATTATTATATATCTGTGTGTGTTTTTTATTTTTAATTTGAATTTTATTATTTATTGTTTATTTTAATTTTTAATATTTTATTGTGTATTTGATGTTAAAGTTAAATATTAAATTTTTGTTGGGCGCCACTGATCCTTTTATGTATTATGTTTTGTGAGTGTATGTTGTGTTTCAACTATATTTCGTTCAATACAAACCTTTTATATAATATTTTTTTTTATCTTTATCTTACCTTATTTATACCAAATTTTGTTTATCCCTTGCTAGACACAGTTTTTAAATCAAAAGAGCAAAAGAAACTTAAATCAGGAGTCGGTTCAAAATATACAGGGTTTTATTTTATATTGTAATAACTAGTAACACTTTTGAAAGATTATCAATATTTTTGTGCTATAATCAATTGTAAAACAATAAAGAATATTTTCTTTTTAATATTACCTTTCTGATAATGAATTTTACCAAACCAATGTAGATTAAAACTTGGATATTGAATTTAATTGAAGTTTATAAATTATACTCAAATATCCTTTATTTTTGTAATGTTGGTTGCATTCCTACAGAAACATAATATATTCTAAAGTAAAATGGCTTCAATTTGGATGACAGATATTATTTGCTCCAGTGAAATGATTGAATGTGGATGTTATATTTGTTGAGTTCGACTTGGTTTTATACAGGTAAGTCCTGTAGTTTATTTTTATTCTTTGCAAAGATTGATATTGTTAATTTCCTTTTTTTGTATGTTCTAAATGATAATAATAGTCGTCGTCATGCAAATTTTTGAAATTGATTTTTAAATTTGATAATAAAATTATTAAAATTAGTATTTTATGTTATATAATATTATTTATTCTATGTAAAATTCATATGCATGGATATCTATATTAACAATTCTTTATATATTTTATAAATTGATACTAATAATTATTAATTTTTATTTAACTTTAGGTTTGGTCAGGTGTTATTTTCAATTGATTTTCTGTGTATATTTCAAATTGTTACAATATATATATATATATATATATATATATATATATATATATATATATATATATATATATATATATATATATATATATATATACGAAACTAATACCGCGTCTAAAATGAAGATATAATGTTAATTTTATACAGGGTGATTCCGAGGTAATAAGTTAAAAGTAAAGTAAAGTAACTTAGTTTACTCCAATTCTTTGAATTAAAATCTGTTCAAATTTTGGTGAAGGTATAGTTCATAGAGGGCGATATCTGCAGTAGACTGAATGTGTTAAAATTGACAACTATGACTAAGTACAAAAATTTTAACCACGTGCTCAGGGAGCCCTAAAAGATAATAAAAAAGTTATTCCAGAATTTTAGCTCGATGTTTAAAAAATGGGGCAAAACCCTTTTTTCCTACGGAAAGTTGGCGCCTATGATGAGTATCGACTGAGATGGCTTATGATTTAGATCCATAGTTGACATTACATCTGTCAACAACTACAATGCGATCGTTTGCAGTGTTTCTAAATGCAGAAACGACAAAAATTAACATTCTTATTAGTAATAATGCCTGATAGATAGATAACAGTTAATCCAGTTAGCTCCAGTATTTTGCATTCCTTTTTCATTATTTGGTTAGAAACTGGTAAAACTACATGCACACATGCACAATGCCTGTGTATTATAACAAACTCGAAGAAAGGGATGAGTAGGTAGGTTCTAATAGATAACAGAAAACGTTTAACACCCGCGGCAGTCTTGTCCCATAACCTAGAAAAACAAACCGGCGAACTATATTGTGGGAAAATATCTGTACCCGACACATATTCCTTTATTTATTAACTATAAAACGTTTAAAATTAAAATAAGGCACTAAAAACTGAAGAAGAACACAAAACTACAACGTAAACACAGGAATTAAATTATAACATAACAGCGAACCGACTCGACTGGACCGACTGCCGACTGTGGCCGACTGTTGCATGACGGTTGCTTGCTGGTTGCATGCTCTGATTCTCGCATTGGCCGCGTTAAATAACGATTTAATAATATCAAAAAAAAAAGTTTTCGCTTTATAAATAAGTTTGGAAATTTTTTGAAAGGAAATTCTGTTAATTCTTATTTTTTTCTATCTCCTCTTAAAATATTTGTACTTAGTCATAGTTAACCTTCTATACTCTAAGGTATCTCATTTTTAGTATCAAATTTTTATTTTCCAACTTTTTTACACAAAAAAGGTATACTTATCAAAGTAGCTGTCTTGTGCAGTTTTCGAGATATTTGGCTTTGAAACTTCTAATTTATAATTTAGAAATATCTAAAAAAAGGGTTAATTTAGAATTCAAAATTGTAATGAACAGTAAAATAGTAAAAGTAGTAAAAAATATGCTTGTTTGATTGAATTGCTCAAAATGTCCACCTCTATCTTCAATACGTTTATTAAAAGATTATTTTAATTTAAAGTAAATATACCTTTTCTGTGTAAAAAAAGTTGGAAAATAAGAATTTGATTCCAAAGATGAGATACCTTAAAGGATAAAACAGGTATGTCGTTTTAACACATTCAATCTACCGCAGCTAACGCCATCTATGAATTATAACCAAAATGTGAACAGATTTCAATTCCTTGATCCAAAGAACTCCAAATCCCAAAATTGTGTGTGGATATTTACATTTATTAAGAAATAAATGTTAAGTTCTAAAATACTATTTTACAGTTCAAGGATAGTGGCCTTAGTTAAATACAGTTTTTGAAGGTAAAAATAATAAGAATGAGCTCGGATCAGTCGATGCCAAGCTTTTGCGGAGTCACCGCTGAAGATGTCGACAGTGAAAAGCTGCGAAACGTTTGTAAGCATGTGATGCAACCAGTTGCAGCAGCGGCTACGGAACAGCTCGGAGGACCACCACTGTCCGAGGAACGGTTCCGACCGTAAGAGTCGTAATACCAATAGGAACCGGAATCAATATATGGGCGGGCCCAGAGACACCGATGGCGGGTCTGTCCGCACAGAGCCTAGCCCGAGGACAACTAAGGCAGGTAAAAAAATCCCGGATCATGGTAGGGATGTGCATTTTAACTCTGTTTCTGGCAGCTACCAGTTACCAAGGTCACGGCATAGCAACCCGGAAAATCACTATGTATCAAATGATAGCACCGGCCGTGAAAGCCTTAAAACCACTATTATTAATTCTGTTATGTTTATTTATTGTACCTGAATGTGATTATAAACAATTTTATTTAAGCTTCTTACTATGTACTATGGTTTAATACATTATCAATTTTTTTATGATTTTATTTTGTGTGACTCGGTCTTTAAGATTTTTCAATATATTTAGTTCGAGTAGTTAGAATAAAAAATTAAAAAACGTTCAGAAAACGGTGATTTATATTATTTCAACACCCTGTATCTCTTTAACTTTCAAGGACTGAGTTAAGTTCGACTATGAATTTTGGCTCATTACCTCGGAACCACCCTATATTAGATTCCTACATTTATTACAGCTTCAGACGATATATTATAGTCGACTTCCAAAATTGTAGAGAGTGACTAATGTTACAAACCTGCTCACAATTTATAGCAGTCAACACAAAGAAATTATACATGCAGCCCATATATTTTTCCTACAAAATCGCGTGTCGCATATCTCTGAGAGCATACCCGATTACACAGCTTCTGCTACGCATGCGCTGCAGTAAGTACACGTTAGTACGCATGCGCTGCTGCTTTTGATTGGCTGCGACAAATTGTCGCATCCAACTGTTTCATTTCCGCCGTTATCGTGGGCAGCTATATCGTTCCGGCAAAATTTCGGGTATCTTTTCGTTAATTTAATTATGAATGTAATTAATTTTATTAGCGATTTGATCGAAATGAGGAATATCGGATGATGACATGTATGAAGAGTTTAGAGCGCGAGGTCAAAATATGAGTGTAAGTGATGTTGAAATATGTATTTCATTAACAAAATTGTACGTGAATAGCATATGTGTGCAAATAAAAAAGTGGTAAAGAAGTATGATTGTGAAACGGAAAGTGATGGAAACTCACGGAAGGAAGATTGTATTTTTAAAATGAGTTTTCTAAAAAAATCTACTGCTATATCTTACAAGATGAAACTTAGTCCGTATAAATGAAATCGAAAAGAGTATACTAATAGAAAGGACGAAATAGTGATATGGCGAAGAAACTATTTAAATTAAATATTGAATAATAAGAATCTGGATCGAAGAATATACTAAATTTTGACGAAACATGGGTGTATGAAGGTCATACGGAAAGCGATATGATATGATATAATAAGTGTTAATGTGTGACCGTTATAGTGACAGTGCTAGTAACCAACAGTAAATAGTGTGTATGTATGTATTCTAAAGCCTTTTGTGCTTTTGAATGCGGAATTCGCAAATATTTGAGCGATTTATTTAATGATAGAAAAATCTCTATTTGTAACAAATTTTATCAACTACCTATAACATTGTCTATCATTTTCATCATGAAACTGTCATGGTAGATTATCAGAAGTTCAAAACAAATTTATTAACACCACATAATAATGAAAGGGGTAATAATATTTGTAGTGTTTGACAGTTTCGCAAATTGTAATTGTCAAAAGTTGAGATTTTTCCGCCATAAATAATTAAAACAGAAGTTGCCATGAGGACAAGGCTTAAGTGTAATATCCGCGGAGTACGCATCAGGTAGGTGTAAGGGGGTGATGGTGGGCAATTGCCGTCCAAAAGGACGGTATTCTAATTTGTAGAGAGGATGACACAAGTGGCACATTTAAAGTAAATTGTTAATGTGCTAGGTTCAGCCAACGTCAACTTATTTTTGATAATTTATTGTGCTTTAACTTTTCAAGTGGCACACTTAGGTAATCATACCACACGTATCTTCCGTGCTCATCTCTGTATTGTGAATTATTATTATGTAATTATTGTGTAATTATTCTCGACCCTGGGTGATTGATAATACAAGATAAAAACTTTAAATTTTGAAATATTCTTATTATTTTTATTATCTAACGCCTCGAAATTGTTAAAAACTGTTATATCACTGTTTCTACTCTAATAATAATGGATATTATGTAATGCAATTATTTTTGTCATTTTTGTATATTTTTTATATCTCATCGCATTCAAATTTAGTACGCCTATGAAATGTTGCTCCCCGCACGCTTCGCCCGTCGCGCTTGTCTACAAGCTAGCGATTAGTCACTCTCTACAATTTCGACCGCAGACTATAGCATTTGTAAATACCTGAGTTAAAAATTTTTAATCAGCTATTGCTTAATCCATCCATATTAGTTATAACAATATCTAATGGTGAAGAAAATGTCAAGCATCAATTTCAAATTATCAATACTCTCTCATTAGCGAGAAAGATTAATTGACTTTGGTCTCTTTGGTATAGCCTATGGTGATGGTGTCATTAGACCCCATTTGTTTTTTTTTATATAATATGAAGGTTATACTTTAGCAGAAAAAACATATGTTTTCAATGACCCCAAAAAATATCCTCCTCAAAGTTATGAAAAATCGGCGCCATACTACTGATTTATGCGAAATCATTATTTATTCTAATCGTGAGAAATGAATGAAATCGATACTTTTTTATTTGGTATTTAATAAATAAATCGGTGAATTATTATCCTGGCGTGTTAATAATTTTATTCTAAAATAAATGCGAGACTTCGAAAGCCGACAGGTTCATCTGTTTGATTTATGGGCTTTTAGATTATTTCATCGACTTTAGATAAGTGATAAATGGGTAGTTTGTTGGCTCACAATTTACTACCGTGCTGAAAATGCAGGCTTGTTGGATTTATCACTTTCTGATCTATGTTTCTATGTAGAGACGAAATTATGTTTAGTTCATGTTGTCCAAAAATGCAAAACAATTTATCAAAACAATGAATTAGTGTCACATTTTAAAGTTATTATATTAATCAGACATTAATAATGCATTATGTTTACTTCGTCAGATATACTCATAGGCGCCCGCAGAAGAATTTCTCATCTATCCAATACTCTACACGTCAGTGGCGGCTTGTTAGAGGAGGCAGGGGAGGCTAAAGCTTCATTCACATAAAATTAGTGCGGTTGCATTGGTACTGCAGAAAAAAAGTTATTAAAAAGGGCGCCGTATTCTTGAAATAGTGTTTTCTACAAATACAAATAATTTTAGACATATTTAATAACTGAATAATCTAGGGTTCAGCAAATAATAGGAATGTTAACTCATCCCAACTGCAAATATTCAAAAAAAATAGTAAAACGGCGAATAATACGGATGACTTTTGTAACGTTCAGATAAACTTAACAGTTACGCCTTTGTACTGCAGTTGTATGGCAGAAGTTAAAAACATTTTAGCTTTTACCATTCCTTTTCCAACAATCATACAAGGACCAATCAGAAAACAGTTTTTTTGACAGTAAACAGAAGATTCACATTTTTGCAGGTTAAGTTTTTAAATTATATTCTAATTTAGATATTTAGTTTAGAATTGATTTGTTTTTAAAAAATGGATGAAGAGGACTGTTTGGTTAAGAAACAATTACTTTTGCTGCTCTTATTCGCAGCGACGTCAATATGTATAAAAACTATACATGTAAAAAAAAATGAAAAGAAGAACTCGGAGTTGGTGGGTGCGACCTATTAACCGCAGAAACCACATGCAAGGTGATTTCTATAATTTATATAGAGAAATGCGAAATGAGAATGCCGATTATTTTTTCACTACAGGCAACTTACAGCGGAAAAATTCCGCAACTTCTTAAGTCTACAGTAATTTTATGTAAACAGAGAAAATGGTATTTAACACCATACAATTACAATACAACAGTACAATTGCAGTGCCATTGCACTAACGCTTATCTGAACGTTACTTAAGCCTCCTCTACGGTGTTTGTAGCATTGTTAAGAAAATGTCTTATTTATTTTTATTTTACATTACATAAGTACCTACCTATATCATATTTTTACATTTATTTTGTTATAAATCCATTTTCAACTAATTATTAATTGAGATTTTGAGTGAGCAAATACATACGTGATTTTTAAATGTTCTTGAAATTTCGCGCTCTCCGAATACGTGGCCCATGCCAACGGAGCTGCTGGCAGCTAAGCGCGGTAAGCCTCCAGCTCATTCACATATGTATCTAATAGTGCACGACCTTGAACGATAGGGATAGCGTCGTTACCCCCGCAAATAAAACTCACGACAAGCAATTAGTTGCCATCAACTATCTCTTTTTAACATGTAAGTTTTTTTAATATAGCCATCCTTCTTCTATCACCACGCGATCGCCCGTCGTGAAGTCTCGGCACTCTCGGCAGTAATCGGAAATAGAGCAATTCGAACAAAACAAAAAACATTGACCATTTGTCATTTGTAATCTATGAACTCTAATTTCGCGGGTTTCTGTGATTAACGGGTGTTTTTGTGTAATTTAAAAGTGAATTTTTAACAATTTGTGTTTGACAAGCAATCTTACATTTTACTGGTACGTATTTAAAACTTTATTTAAAAAATGAGTGCTCAAAGTGACAATAACGTGAACAGCTTCTCTAGTTGCATGGACATTTTAGATTATTTGCTATTATAAAGATTTCATACTCTCAGTTACAATGAAAAGCTGATAATTAAACAAAAATCTAGACCAACACCTTCTTTGCCGTGTTTAGTTGTAGTAGGTGAAAAATAAAATAGAGGATTTAACAATAATAATTATAAAAACAACGACTGGTTAACCGCATCAACTATTAGAAATAAATTATACTGCTGGCAATGTTTGTTATTTACTCATGATAATTTATCAGTATTGGGCAGGGTGGGTTTTAATAATTTGCAAAATATAACAGGAGGTCTCGAAAGGCATGAAAAATCTCAGGAACATATTTCATCGCGTATTAAATTTGAAATACTGGGTAAACGTATATTTTGTAAATGCTTTCGATTCTGCTCACAAGATAGAAATACAAAATTATAATGAAAAGTTTCGTGAAAATGGAGATATTTTACATAGATTAATCGATGTAGTAATATTTTTATCAAGAAATTTCTTTTCGCGGTCATGATGAAAAATCGGATTCTAATCAGGGAAACTTTAAAGAATTGATAAATTTATTAAAAATATACGATTCTAATTTGAAAAATTTCTTAGATAATTCCACTGTTTTTTTCGGGAACCTCTAAAACTATTCAAAATGATTTAATTGAGAGTATTATAGTTCCATTGTCAAAGATAAAATTTAGAGAAAGAGAAAGAATTAAACAATTGTGACTTTTTTTCCTGGCAAGGAGATGAAACCACAGATATTATTACCTCTAAGTCTCAGCTATCAGTAATTTTTAGATATGTTATACATGGAGAAGTTGTTGGATTTTATGACGTAACAAATGGAAGAGACGCGCACAGTTTGTTTACATTATTAATTAATGAATTTGGCAAATTTGACTTTGAAAAATAAATTAATCGGTCAAACCTATGATGGTGCCGAAGTTATGTCGGGTCATGTTTAATGGTTCTGAAAGAAAAATAAAAGACGTTGCTCCTCAAGCTTATTTTAATCACTGCCATGCACATAAATTAAATTTAGTGTCAAGTAAAGCTTGCAACGGAATTAAAGTGAGAATTTTTTTCCAAATCTTCGGATTTTCGTAATTTTTTTCCAAATCTACTAAAAGATCTGAAGTATGAAATAGAATAATGCAACACAGAATTCCAAGTAATGCTCCCACTCGTTGGAATTTTTCTTTTAGAGCGGTTTTTATTGTTGAAACTTATAGAAAAAAAACTTTGATTCCATCTCGGATACTGACGATTATTTAAATAACCAGCAAAGTTTGGGATACGCTTATGGATTAAAACAATTGTTTTTATATATTTTTAGGTATTAATAATATTGTGTGAAACTAACTACTCAGTGGACAAAAGCCCCAACCTGCGTTAAATTACACTCACAATATCTACAATTGTTGTTGGAAAAATGTTAATTTTTTTTCTGAAAACCTTTAAAATGATTTTGGAACAAACCGATGTTGTATTCCAAATTTTACAAAATAATGTAACAGACGTAACATATTCTAAAAAGAGAATTAATGCACTGTTATCAAAATTGAAAGACTTTCGCAATAATGAGATACATTTCAACACACTGTATAGTATTTTCTTAGAAGACTTTGTACAGAATATTAACGATGACTCGCCATCAAAGAAAAGAAAAAGATCATATAATTTTGAATGAACTAATAATCATTATAAACAATTTTTTTGTGAAATTTTGGATACTAAATATAGTGGTTCAAATTGAAATTAGATTTTCTGACTTAACTTTAAGAATACATTATTTTAACACCTATTTTATACATCAAATTCAACTGCTTTTGTATTGTTATTAATTATTAATAGAACTGATGTGTGATTTTATTTATTTCATTTATTTATTTATTTAATTAATTAATTAATTTAAATACATATCCAACAGGCTACTGGCCATTTACAGGATATAACCAAAATATATAAACATTCGTCATACATTACTTTTTGTATACAATAAAAAAGAAAACATAAATACAATAAAACACAAGTCATCAAAATAATAAGACAACATGCAAAACAGGAAATACACAATCAGTACACTACACAACAAAAAACTACTATCAACGATTATACACTGTTTAAAATTTATCATAAAATATACACACATCTGAATTACAAAACAAAAGCAAATCATTTTAAAAATCGGTTTTTTATTTAATTAATCGAACAGAAGAATATATCTGTACTGTCCTCCACGTCACGATAATTAGTAATCATTTGATACAGAGGAGAAGCCTTCATGAGATTAGTGCTTATAGGGGGAATATTAAAAATGTTATGGGCTCGAGTCGAAAATCGTGGTAGTTTAATTGAAATTTTATTTAAAAGCCATGCACAGTCAATTAGACTGTTTATTATTTTATATAAAAATATAACGTGATGAGCTGATCTACGTTTTTCTAGAGCTGAAATATTAAACCGTGCAAGCAACACATCTTGTGGAAAACCTCTTTCAGGATACGTACCGTCAAGAATGTACAGCGCTGATTTTAATAATTTTTAATTAATAAAACAGCAAATTAAACTGTTTTTGCCGCTATTGTTGATTAAAATAATTAATTTGTAGTTTTAATTAATAAAATAGTTTGACATACCTGTTACAATGTATGATACGCTACACTATTGAAATACGCCGTGGACGCTCTGGACCTCCATCTCTTCCACGATTCGGTTTCAAGTTTTAAAATGTAAATACTCGCATCACAAAAACGATAATACCTATTATAAGTAATCAGATTCCAATAAAAAAAAAGTTTTTATAGGATCATCTTGTTTAATACACGGAAATATCTTTTAAAAATGGTAAAGCTGCAAAAATCGTTCTACTCATTACACAAGGTGTCCCGAATTGTACAGACGAAACTTTATCAGGTGATAGAGCTTTTTAAAATAAGTTCATATAGTTAGCTTAGTTTTAGAGATACAGGGTACCAAATATTTTGAAAAACAGGAATTTGGAATGACCTTAATTGTAATGGCCAAAAAATTTTAAATTGTCAAAAATACTTTTGGAAAAAATCTAGGAAAAAAAAATGTTTAGAATTCGCCCCTCCAAATATGTCTCAACGTACGCCTATGGTTTTAAAACTAGGTACGCTCATTTAATAGCAAATTTGATTTAAAAACTTTTATGTCTCTTGACATTTTTTAGTTTGAAGCTTAATTTTTAAAAATATTTTACATTTTCTTAGTCAATTACTTTTGCCGCAAATCTGTACAAAATCAGTACTCAACACAACAAAGCACTTATTAGGGAATAATACAGGGCATTGAAGAAAATGTGTAATACCTAAGAAAACTAAGAAAATGTATAATATCTAAAAAATTAAGCTTTAAATAAAAAAATGTGAAGAGACATAAATAATCAAGTTTCAATTCACATCTGCTATCAGATGAATGTAGTTTCAAGATCATATGCGTACATTGAAAAATATTTGAAGAGGAGAAATGAGCCTTATTTCAAACAATTTTAGCACCTCTGAAAGTTTGATCCCTGTAATTCGGAGCACCCTGTACATATTATAATCTCATTCAATAATCACACAATTTTGGAATAATGCTGTATTTTAATTACACAATAAGCCTATCATGCATTTTAATTATAAGTGAGACAATAAGTTCTCAGTTTTTCAGTGACTAGATGAGAGATATGAGTTTAGATTAAATCAGGAAGACACCTACTATCTTAATTATCTAACAAGGACATTCAGGTGCTACTTTTAAATATGATATTACCCAATTGTTGTGTTAGATATCAATTTAGTAATCTTTCTAGCACAATAGACTGCTTACTGCTGTTCAGTTTACTAGCCTTGTTAATTTACAATATGCAAATCATTCATAGATTCCTAGAGTTCTTGTTTATCAGTAACATTACAGATTTTTGGACGTTGTAAATTTATTGCAATGTTCTATTTTCTATTCTTACGTTATTAGGAATTTCATGCCTTAATCTACACACTACATCTAAATTCCTTGTATAGCAGAGTCAAGTCTATATAGGTAGGAACATGTAAGAGTACGTATCCTTAAGAGTACCTACGTATCCCTTAAGAGTACGAATTTATTTTTTCAGTAGTTGGCAAAAAGTTAAAAAGTCTTTTGGTTTTTATGATTACGGGAGTTGTCGATTAAAAATGGAAGTTGTTGCGTGCGTACTATTTGAAGTGACACCGTAATCGTTATTAATGATACTAGTTCGCTATGAACACTATAATATAATTAACAAAGTTCATATAGACCGTGTATCATTCAAAATTTAAGACTTAGGAAGATACTGCACATTGTTTTCACAGATCATTTGCGTCGTTGTTTGCAGATTCAAGAGTCGATTTATTAGCTGTTAAGAGGCATGGTGGTTGGCGCTCTAAAACAGTGGCAGTGACACAGTGGTCTATATAAAAGATTCCAAAGAAAATAAGAAGAAAGTGGCCTAAATATTTTAGATAACATTTCAAGCCCACTTATCATCTGCTAGAATTAATTTGAATAGAATAGAATTGTTCAGAAGTTGTACAATAAATAAATGTTTTCAATAAATAAATGTTGTTGAATTTTTTATAGCAACCTTCGGTATTCTACAAGGGTCAAATTTAGGACCATTTCTTTTTGTATTATTGTGAATGATCTATCTTTGTTTCTAAAATCCTGTTATCTTTTTTTTTGACAACTTGAACTTGTTTCATAGCAGTTCATATATTGAAGATTGTACTACACTTCAAGGACTTTTTAACATTGTGGAGGAGTGGTTTAAATATAAGTTAAGTTAAGCGTTAAGTTCTTTCCAATGATCATACCTCTTTATTATTGACAATGTAAGTAATACTGGATCCACTCTATCATCTAGTAGCTGTAATTTTTCTCAACTTTCGAATTTTGTTCAGAAATCGTTAGCTCATAACTTAATCCCGCTTTATGGACATTTAACAAGATTTTTTTGCACCTGCGTCAAATAATAATTATCACCACTAAAGTAATAATTCATTGTGTGCCATTCCATTTAAAACTTTATCAGATATTCATAATTTATGGGGAAGACGTGATTTCGTGAGTCTTCACTTCCATTGTTAATTAATATCACGATCACTATTTTGTTACACCAAGTACTGCTACTGCATTTTTTCTAAATGGTTTACGATGCTTGTACATATACTACCAATTCAGTTATTAAATTTTATAGTTACAAGAAATTATATATACATCACCAACGTTCATGACATGAAAGTACTTTATAAATATTTAACTTGGTTTTATACAGCTAGTGTGAATAAAGAGAAGAATAAAATTATGTCGCAAAATGGGTTATTGGGACCTCACGTGTTGTTGCTAATTTATACAAAAATATAGAAAGACTAAGAGTTATTAATTATAAATATTTTTTTGCTGAATTGATGTACCGACATAAATATTTTGTTCCGTACGTTATGAACAGATGTTTTGCACCTATTCGAGGACAAAATCCAAGATAAACCGAATATGTGCCATCTTGATAAGAGATAATTTGTCACATACTAAATTATACAGCCCGAGTGTGATCGGCGCAACGTTCAAGAACGGTTTATTATCGATATTCACTTTGAAGTACCTAGGTATTTATTAGCTGTCTCATGATTTATTTTTAAGTACCTAGTCGTGCAAAAAATGAATTCTACTGTCATTAATTTTGCCTTCAACGCGTTGTTATTAATGAGCTAATAAACGGTGCTACGCTGAACATTTTTTCGCATGAAAAATGTTTTACAACACCGTAAAAATGGGTTGTGAAGTTTTAAAAGCCATCTTAATAGCCTTGTACATTTTTGCAACATTATGATCCTTTCTTTTTTTGCTAAGGCTTGATGAGGCAGTTTAGCAGATTTTTATTGTTTAATTCGTCGATTGTAAAGACTGATGATTAGAGTTTGACTTGTGCGTGCGAGATCTAGCGTCACTAACAAATTTAAAAATAATTTATCTGTGCTAAATATGTACAATATTTTTTTACTATATTGTAAAGGTACTTAACCTAATATAAATTAATTTTCCTAGAATTCCTATCAATGTAATCGTATGTATCTTCTCTGATACCAAATATCTAGGTATGTTAATGAACAATTCCATAGACACAGTTGTTGTATTCAACAATTATCTAAAATAAAAAAATAATCTAGCTAAATTTACTAACCTGGCTTAATGAAAACATTCTATAAATACTTAAACCACTTTTGAAACTGTGGGAACTCGAAAAGTCAATCACAATTGATCAGATCTGATCTATTTCTGCATTTTTATTTATGTAGCCTCCTTTAAGTGGAGTCAAATATCTATAAAAGTTCTTGTCTATGGAATTGTTCATTAGCATACCAATATTTGGTATCAGAGAACATACATATGACTTGATTGACAGGAACTATAAGAAAATAGATTTACATTAACTACAATACAAAAGCTAATAATAAAGAATATATGAGTAGATGTTGTGGGTGTAATTCAACGCTGGTCGAGCCTTTACTCCGCAGAGTAGTTAGTTTCACACAATATTGTTAATATCTAATAAAATAATATATATGTACAGTGTGCCCCAGTTTAGTTGTAATGTAGAGTATCTCAGAAACTGCAAAAGATAGAAGGATGCGATGCCGTAATCAGAACTTTCATAGACCTTTTCGTTTTTGAAATACAGAGCGAAATTTAAAAAACTTACTTTTAAGGAATTTTTTGTATCTCAGATACAATAATGAAAATTGCTTCTGATAGAATTTTTCACATCGAGTTTAGTGGCGTCCTTCTACTTTCGTTACAGGGTGTCTCTTTTAAAATACGTGACCCAAATATATGTTTTTTTTAAGTAGAACACTCTGTATATTTTTATGTCATTCATTTGCATTATTTTTTTATAATTATACAGGTTGTTCCAAAATAGAATGCCATACCATTAACCATATATTCTTTGAACAAAAATAATGCGACTTTCCTTATGCCATTTCTTATTTGGGCGTCCCTGTTTCAATATACAGGGTGTTAAAGTTAAATTTTATAAAATTTAGTATTATCCATTTTGTTTTAATTAGTAAATATTCATTCAGAAATTATTACGAAAAGTAATAAGAAATGACTGTAAAAGTATGTAAAATGCTTACCACTTTACCGTTATTTTTAATATTCCAGAGAGGGGCAACTACCCCCCCTGCCCCCCTGCCGGCGCCCTTCGTAAACTGTAGCCCCATTTTTTATTAAATACAACAAAATGATATTAATTTTTATATATTTTTAGGTATTAATAATATTTTGTGAAACTAACTACTCTGTGGACAAAAGCCCCAACCAGCGTTGAATTACACCCACAATATCTACACATATATTCCTTATTATTAGCTTTTGTAACATTTTTTACTGTATCAGAAAGGGATTTTAAGCTAATGTAAATCAAATCTCCTACAATTCCTATCAATGAAGTCATATGTATGTTCTCTGATACCAAACATCTAGGTATGCTAATGTGGGTGTAATTCAACGCTGGTTGGGGCTTTTGTCCACAGAGTAGTCAGTTTCACACAATATTATTAAAAATGCTATTAAAATGCTAGATTCAAAGTCAACTTATTTTTCATATTTTTGTGTTCTTTGAACCCTTCTCTATTGGAACGCCTTTGGAATCTTGTCCCCTGCAAACCTCACCTCTCGTGCTCATATAAGTGCTGTGAATAAATCACTATTGTTTTTGGTCTCGGCTATAGTGGGTAATATTTTTTATGCAGAAACGAATCTACTTGTCCTGCAATCAGTTGTGATTATTATTAAATTTATGATATGAATAAAGAACCAATTTAGGACGAAATAAAAACAGACGAATCACGTTTACGGTTATTCTATTCCAAGGGCCCGTTCCACCGGGGGCCAGATTGACGTAAAAATGACGGAGAGGATGAGTTGCGTGAGCGGAGTAATGGATTATCTGCCTGAGTCACGGAGCGGGTACATTTCACGTGTTTTCGAACACCTCGAGGAATATGAAATTATCTTAAACGATCGGTACCGAGAGATCTTCTCAGGTGGTTGGGACACCTGTACACACAGGTGCGGGAGGGCCAGAGGTCAAACCAGCCACGGTGCACGAGAACTGGAAACTCTTCCAGTTGAGCGTGCATTCCGACTGCTATCTACTTTATCATTTCGATGGCATGATTGTTTGTGTACCGTTGGACTGACGTGTACCGAAACTTACGAGTGCAAACGATCGAGAAAAATATGAACAAATTTTAATAATGATACATTTTTGGAGTATAGCGTCACCACTAGATGCTCATTTAGCATTTTCACGACGTTGGCAGCAAGTCATTCATAACAATATAACAAATCGTCTAACGTCATAGGATGTCGCAGATTTATTAATAAAGGCAAATGTAATTGTTTACATTTTGAAGCAATCAGGGAACTTTATTCTACTTATTAATCCGAGCAAGTGGAAGGTTCCCTACGCAGGTTCAGGTTCAATAATTGCTATAATTTCATTTCTATAATAATGTTTGCATTTCTGTAATAATGTTTGGATTACATTAATTAATGAATTAATTCTACCATAAAACAAATGGCAATTTATGAGTGACCCGTTCGGTCTGTGTCTTGTTGGTCTGTGGTATGGGGGACAGGGTTAATTATGATTAAGTACAAATATTTTAAGAGGGTATAGAGAAAAATAAGAATTAACTGAATCGTCCTTCAAAAAATTCTAAATCTTATTTCTAAGGCGTATATTTATATAGGTTAGGTATATTAAGCATTTCTAATTATCTCACAAATAGTCCGTCCGACATCTCGGCATTTAAATACGATATACTTGTATGTGTACATTACAAAATACAAAATATACATAGTATACATAAAATATACAAAATACGCGAAAAATTAAATTTGCGAGGAACAAGTAAGTATTGAAAAATTATTTCAAGCTAAACACCGTATGCGATATTTTAGTTTTGACGGAATCTGATGCAGCCATCTGTTGTACGCCACTAGTGCAAGGTGTACTTCAAACCTATAACCTTTTAAGCTTCTTGAGTTGTTGGGGAATTAAATTATGTTAGTACTAATAATAACAACAATATTAACAGTAATCGACGATGTTTGCATAAAATAATTGCTACTATTTTAAACTATAACATCCCTTCTTTGACCGTTGAAATCCTTCTTTGACCCTTAAAATATAATATTCTAAGCTTTGACGTTTGGAGAATATGCAACTATCAATGCTAAGTTCTAGGTTACAGTTCAGTTTTAGTAACTAATTTTGAGTACTGTTTGTTTTTATACAGTCGAGGGCAAATCCAATGGAGCTACGGCAATCGTACAAGATTTTATAATTAAAGACTGCTGTAGTGCAATCCGAGTTTTCTATTGGTATGTATTTCTTACATTAAATTTCAATTTTCTGGGTATAATTCAGATTTGAAAATTTCCTAGATTCCAATATTTAAAAAATATATATTTATTTTAAAAATATTGGAACCTAGGCAAATTTTTCAAATGTGAATAGGTATATTAGGATTATTATTATAAGGCGGAAATCAAGTTCTAACTACGTATAAAGTATAACAATTAAGTCGTATATTTTCAAATAGAACTTTAAAACTAAAGATTCATGCAATAATAATATGCATATTATACTTTAAACCTTCTCGCAAATTCTGTATTTTTTCGTACAAAATTTCTTTTCAAATAGATATTCAAACAGTTAAGATATTAAGCTCGATATCAAGTTCTCAATAATCTTCTAATAGTATTACAGTACATTTTAACAAACTCTCTTCTAATGACATAAACACCTCAACTGCCGTTTTACTCCCACAGAGTTCTTGTGAATAAATAATTAATTTTCATATAGCCGCCAGGCACTTAATCAGTAATCTGTTGTATAAATATATTTAATTGTATTCCATTCCATTTTTTAAATTATGGACAATTATTATATAAAAAAGTATCATATTTTATAATCAAAATTTTCCCATATGGCACTCAGCAGTTCGTTTTTTTTCCAAAACTGTAAGACATCTGGATGATAGCGTCTGTACCATATGGTAATTTTGTAAAAGTAATATTCAAATTATATCTTTGATTGTCAAGATATGGATATTAATTTTGATTTAAAAAACATTCATCACTTCAACATTTAGTTAATATTTGTATCTTTTGTTATCCCGTCTTCCTTGAACAGTTTTTCTCAATTAATTATTTTTCTTGGTCACTGAAAGAAATATTACTGAAACAGTTGCTACAGAATAGTGCTTACAATTTTATCGTAGATTAAGCTGCAAGTATACAGGGTGGTCCGTAAGTATGGGTCCATGACACATCAAAATATTACTGTTTAAGCCAACTTGCTTTAATAAAACGTTAATAATAAAAAAGATACAGGTTGTTAAAGTTGGAATTTAAAAAGTATTTCTTTGTAATAACTACACTGTGTTTAACTGTACCTACCTATCAATTTAAAAAATTTGGGAATAGATGTTTTTGGATATTGGAAATCATACTCTGTTGTATATGTCGATGTATTCTGTAGAGGGCGCCACAGTCATATTTGTGATGTAAATGTGAGCGTAACTTTTTGGCTCTAAGATTATCACGTTTTTTGTTAAAAAACTTAAACCTACATAGCTTATAAAAAAAGTATATTTGTCATTTGTTTAAGAAATTGGCCATTTTCAACAAATACAATATTTTAACATAGTAGGTGTCAAAATTCCCTTGCAAATTGAATATGTTGAAGGTAGATCGACAAGTAACAACATTTGAACTGGTGTAAAATGCTATTCATGAGTTTTGAAAGAGTATACAGAAATATTTTATAATTTTAAAACTATTTGAAGAATTCATGTTATGATGCTCATGCAATTTGCGCCAATTGACTAGTGCAAGCTAATTTGCGCAAGTAAATCGTTGTATGTAAACCAAAGTATGAAGTTTGCGCAAGGCGAAAAGTTTGGCTTGAATAAAATCTGTTCTCGCAGAAAATTTGCATGAGATTGGTGTATTTGCATGAGCGTGTGAACGATAATTGTTCCAACTGTCCAACCTAGCGCATGAGCATTAGTGACAGTTTGTACGGTAACTGTCACACACGACTTGTAGTCAGCTATTTGTAGTATTGCATTTATTGGAAGTTTTAAAAAGAGTATAGTGAATGGTTAAATCGTTAATAATGTAGTTGATAGTCAGCTCTTGACTTTAATAGTGTAACTTAATTTAGCAAATACTGGTATGTGGTTTCGTCCATACACAAATAGTTGTGAAAATCATCAGGTTCACTACGTAATTCATCAATTAAATTGGTGTGACAAAACAATTGATAGGGCATGGAGAGTTTATAAGAACATCTGATGACAACATTATGGTGTAATTCCCAGTAACGTACTCCCACGTATCATTTCCCAAAAAATGTAGCTGGAGATACAGCTGCAAAAACCATCAACCCAAAAAAAAATCACCGTTAGATAACACATTCCTAGCAAAAGCTTGTTTCAATCAGGAGATGGCAGCGAACAAAATTGCCATTATCAGAGATATAAATTTAGCAAATGCTGATATGTGGTTTCGTCCATACGCAAATAGTTGAGAAAATCATCAGGTCCACTACGTAATACAGCAATTAAATTGGTGAGAAAAAACAAATCCCTTTTTAGCAACCAGCGTTTGGACCATATTCTTTTTTTTTCCTTCAATTTTAGCTTTTTTAATAACACAAACCGCAACTGTAGCAGGAATTAATTCTTCATCAATCCTTTCATTCATTTTTGTCATTAAAACAACGCTATACCGTTGATGCTGCCGACAAACTGTGCAGAGTAAACTGAACATGCGAACAGCAACACAAATTCAGGTCATTTGTAGAATTTTGCATGCACAAATCGACTTGTGCAAATTGCATTAGCCTCTAAGCATGGCTTTATGCTGGGCACACACCCCACGGTTTTCCAGGCGGAGGTTTTTGCTATTTTGATGGTAGCAGGCAAGGAAGAAGTAAGGAATTGTGTGGAGGAGAAAATCTTCATCTGTTCTGATAGTCAGGCTGCACTCAGGGCACTTAGCTCTCCGGTGACGAGATCTATTCAAGAGTGTGGAGATGCCCTGAAGTCCCTGGCCAGACAACGGGAGGTGGAGTTGGTCTGGGTTCCTGGCCATAAGGGAATCCCCGGTAATGAGACGGCTGACTTGCTAGCTCGTCTCGGATCTGGGGCACCTTGCCAGGGACCCGAACCCTTTTTGGGAGTTACGCGAGGTAGTATGAATAGTGCCCTTAATAAATGGGCCTATCAAACACTAGGAGGGAATTGGAGAAGGAACGGGGGATGTAGACAGGCCCACGACTTCTTCAATGAGCCTAATAAATCTAGGACGAAGTGACTGTTGAGCCTTAGTCGAGGATCCCTGAACCAAATGGTGGGGGTCCTGACAGGCCACTGCGGACTCAGGAGGCATTTGAATTTGATAGGCATTGAGGAAAGTCCCTTATGTCTGGAATGAGGAGAGGGGGAGGATACCCCTATCCATTTCCTAGGATATTGTCCGGCTCTTGGAAAACTAAGATATAGGATCTTTGGCACCGAGGAGCTGCAAAGGGAAGAGATGAGGGGCCTACCATGGACCAGGATCCTGGCGTTCATTAGGGCGTCGGGTAGGTTCAAGGAAGGCCGAGGGAGAATAGTGGAGGGGTGATGGGATGTCAGGGTAGGCAAAAAGGGCCCATGTGTGGCCTACTTGCCAGGCTGAGGCCGCCCACACTTACTACTACTAAGCATGGCTTTATAGTTGCCTGATTAGATCAAATTTTCATTCGAATGCTTTCTTAAAACTAAACAGTATTATTAGGCCCATTTGACGGTAGTAATAACACTTCTACAAAACTACTGTCACAGAAAGCCTAAAAAGTTTTATTGTCAAGTTTTAATGTATATTGCAAAAAATTTGTTTATCTGCTTCCATTTAACATCTCTATGGAAGTAGATAAACAAATTTTAAACTGCCAAACTTAACATGCGTTTAATACTTTCAGTACTATTTTGAGAACGAAAACAGAGAGTTTTTCGCATCGTCAAAAATACGGAAGTGCGCGATAATGATGTGATTTTTGTTATTTTTTACTTATCTGCTTTTTTCAGTGAGATTTTTTGGTTAGGCAAACTTAGTTTCAAAAATAACCCTTGACTGATCCGTTTGGCGCAAGGGCCTATTTAATTAATCTTTATTTTTTTCAGAAGTGTGGCAAAAACACACTAAAACTAAAGAAAGACTATAGTATTTATAAGACATAAAATTTTAAACAGCTTGTATTCCGAAAACGAGGCATTTCCGGACCTATGTTTATATAAACTTTATTCTTAACATATTTCTGTAACATCCTGTACATAAACAACTGAATAAGCGAGTACAATTCATTCTTTTTTTTTCAGTGGAACACGAAAATTCCGACGAATTACAGATACAGTTTACGATTTAAGCACCCACAAAACCTTCGCCAGTTTTGAGCTCCGAGGTTAAGCATGTAATTAGGCCAGATCCTGCGTCAGTACGGAAAGGTGGAAAACAGAGTATACACATTCGGATGGGAGAGGTTGACCTCCGGACAGCTCAGGTGTTCGTCGGCCTCAGAGGCGCCTAGCCAGCGTCATCCTGCACAAGATACGCTCCTACTAACGTAATTCGATTGCAGAAATTTGCATCACAAACAGGGAACTGGTCTATTCTAGGAAAAATACCTGAATGGCGGTTTTGCACGTGTTTCGTATAAAGAGAGTAATACGCCGTCTTTTCGCTTGCCAAAGAAATACAAATTAATAACTGTGACAATCGCAGTGACTAACTCTGGAAATACCTACTGCTACCATTTTCTCCAAAATATATGAGTTAATAATCCATGCTGAAAATACTTACCAGGCTTGTTCCGTCAAATTTCTTTAATATAGTTTTTATGCGTTCTTGTATAGTACATGATACTCTCATTACGCGCATAAAATTTCATATAATTTACTTTTTGCATTTTTGAGATATAAGAGATTGAAATTGGTGCTAGTTTCAAAAACGGTTTGCCCGCTTGTGACGCCACTACTAGGAGATCTACCGCTAATACCCAGACCAGATTAAGACGAGTCCATTTTCCACAGCATTGTCCGAGAACAACAAGGGCAGATCAAAGAATTTCAGCTGAGACTAGAAATGTAAAAGTAAATTCTGTTACCGGTAGCAACCAGTTCCCTAGGTCACAGCTTAACAGCCCTTAAAATCGCTATAGATTAAATAACAACACCGGCCGTAGAAGCTTAAAATCCCCTATTTCAAATGAACTTATCAATTTCAGGATAACAACCTTTCCTTTTTTCTGTGTTAATAATCAAGACCTAAATATAACGGGAAACGTTTCTGATTTCTATTATATTCTCCCACATTCCACGGGTTTTAAACACCAACACAACAGCAGAACTGGACCTAAACTTTGATTTTAAAAACAATTTTATATACTAGATGCCATTCAGATAAAGTATACAATTTATCAGAAATTTTTTTTTAAATAGATGCGTCATGAAAATTTAATTCAATAGCGTACAATTTTTTTTTGTAAAATCTTTATAGTTTCCGAGAAAAACAATTCAATAAGTCACAAATGTTCAAAACATATTGATATAATATATCATATATTTAAGAGAACAAGTTCAACAAAAGAAAATAAAACTTGTTTATATTCCTATATGTGAGCTATTGGCAGATGATTTTACAAAACAACTTCCAACCCCAAAATGCCTTGAATTTCGATGCCAAATGGGCTTGGACAAATACTTTGGACTCTCTGGTCTGGTTGAGTTTTTGAGAGGTTTTTTCCCAATCCATGCAGTAAATGTTGGGCCAGCTTTTAACACATCCCTTGCCCAGATCCTCGTGTTTGTATCTACGTGTGCAATAAGTGAAACAGTATCGACTGTTTTTTTTTGAGTGGACATATTGGATACATACAAATATAAAACGGTCGACTAGTCTCTACACATGCATGATTTGTTTCTAGACCGAAGTTATTTCCCTCATTGAGCCTATGTTTGTTATTCTTAAATATTAATGATTAAGGAAAAAAGTGATAAATATACAGGGTGATTCAGGTTCAGGTTCATGTTCATTTGTGATATAAACTTGTTTCCTAAAACGCATCGTTTCCGAGATAGAGGGCGATGAAGTAGGAATTTTTTTCTCGTTTTTCCCTCATAACTTTTGAACCACTTATTCGATTTAAGTGAAATTCGGAACACAAACACTCCTTATGATCTTACATAAGCTTTTTAAGTTTGAACTATCTACCCCTCTTAGAAGTGTATTTTGTATGCTACCCCTCTCTTACTTTATTTCAAAACTACAAAAAAAAAATAATTTCAATAAAACATCTACACACCACTTTGACCTGATTAATTTCGAAACTTTTTCGTCTCCTGTTTTTTTTTCGACGTTTGGCCTTGTTTCTGAGATATTCAAAGACATTGCCGCTTAAATTTCATTTAACGTTATAGCAACCCATGAAAACAAAACTCAGTGATTTGAGTAAACTGACGTTTTGGGCGCCGCGATAGCCGAGGTGGCTGGGAGACGACTGCTCGTGGAACCAGTCTGGATCGGCTATGTCGGTGTGGGTTCAAATCCCACTGTAGTAGGTACCATGGATGTTTGTGCTCGTCGAGAGATGCACAATAAGTCTATAGGCTGCGGTGCTTCCGGGAACACTGTCGGACAGCTCTCAAAAAAAAACTGACGTTTGTGAAAATCATTGTCAAAAGTATTATTTAAAAAGTGTTCTTAGTGTTAAGAAAAAATGCCAATAACCTCAAACAACAATATTTCAGTATTTATTTAGTAACAACTACTTATTACAAGATTTACAACAAACATATCAACTACTAAAAATATTACAATAATTGTTCAAAGTGCCAGCCTCAATACGTTTTTAGCATCGACGAACTAGTGTATTAACCGCTGCTGATATTTGAACAGGATTGTTTTTATGTCATCACAAGCATGTCTTATCTTTTGGATCAATTCCTCACGGGTATGTACTGGTGTATCATACACAATTGCTTTTAAATGGCCCCAAACGAAATAATCCAGAGAATTCAGATCTGGCGAGTGTGGAGGCCAAGCCAATGGTCCTTCGCCAGGAATCGACATATTTGGGTGATTGTTGGGTTACCGTCCAATCCATCGACGAGGATAATTCTCATCCAACAACTGCCGTACTTGCCTTCCGTAATGTGCAGGGGCACCATCCAACTGCATCCAGTTCCCTTGGCGTAAATTTAAGGGGACATCGTCAAGCACGTCGGGGAGAGAGTTTTGCAGAAACTCATGAAATAAATCCCCATTTAAACGAGGAGGCAAAATATGCGGCCCACAGAGGTTGTTACTTAAAACACCTATCCACACATTTACACTAAAATGTTGCTTAAATGAAGATTGTCTGACACATCGAGGATTGACTTCACTCCAAACGTGAATGTTGTGGTAATTCACAATTCCAGCTTTTGTGAAATTAGATTCGTCGGTCCATAAAACCTTATGCAGAAATTGTGGATTAATTTCTGTTGAATTTAAAACCCATCTACAAAAATTTAAACGTTTTTCAGCATCTCCTGGCAACAAACCTTGAACTGGTTGGAGATGGAAAGCCCTTCGATGATCTTGTTTGAGTGCTCTCAGTACTTTTGATTGAGATAAATGGAGTTGCCGAGCTGCTCGGCGTGTGCATAAAATTCTATCGATATCAAAAAGATTAAGAATTCTCTGATTATTTCTTGGCGGTACATTACGATTACGATCATTGTAGCGGCGCAAACCATATTAAGAAAATCGACAATGTACATCTACAAAAACTTGTGCATTTGGAATTCTTCTATTAGGGAAGCGTGTTCGGTACTCTCGAACTCACGCGTTGGAATTTCCGTCACAGAAACCATAAACATAATGTATATCGACATATTCAGCATTTGTAGACGTTTTTGGCATTTTTTCTTAGCATTAAAAATGCTCTTTAAATAATACTTTTGACAATGATTTTCATAAACGTCAGTTTACACAAATCACTGAGTTTTAGTGTCATAACGTTGCTATAACGTTAAATGAAATTTACGCGGCTGGTGCGCTACACTGTCATCAATTTCTTTGAATATCTCAGAAACAAGACCAAACGTCGGAAAAAAACAGGAGACGAAAAAGTTTCGAAATTAATCAGGTCAAAGTGGTGTGTAGATGTTTTATTGGAATTTTTATTTTTTTTTTTTTTGTAGTTTTGAAATAAATTAAGAGGGGAGTGGCATACAAAATACACTTCTAAGAGGGGTAGGTAGTTCAAACTTAAGAAGCTTATGTAAGATCATAAGGAGTGTTTGTGTTCCGAATTTAATTTAAATCGGATAAGTGGTTCAAAAGTTATGAGGGAAAAACGAGAAAAAAATTCCTACTTCAACGCCCTCTATCTCGGAAACGATGCGTTTTAGGAAGTAAGTTTATATCACAAATGGACATTATTTTAACCTGTTCTATCGATGCCTGAAGTTATCAAGATTAAACCTGAATCACCATGTATATACAAAGAAGTGTATCTCTTTGTAATTACCACTCACTACTCACCATTCAACTACAGCTAACTACAGTCATATAGTAAATCCAGAATAATGTTGTAACGTATAGTATTTATAAAGTGTTGATACTGATATTAAAGTTATTTTAATATTTAAATCTGCGTTATTCTTCCATATACTCTCTCTATCTCTCTGTGTCTTTCTCCTCATAGGAGATTCCGAATACTGAAATCCGATTTTAGTATTAACATTTTTGCGATAGTGTTTACATTAGTTAAGGTAAGTAAGATAAAATGCTTTAGGAACTTCTCTTCTGTACGGAGATCGATTTCCCGGTAGACATATGCCAAATGCAGCTACTTTTACCGCGATAGTGCAAGGCGGGCGTGACACGGCAAATTTGCAACCGAGTCGTGGAAGAGGGCGTCGAATAAGTACCAGGCATCGCTCAACAGATACAAGAAATGTCCCAATCAACAGTGTGGTGTGTACACGAGGGTCAACAATGTCCGTACCCTGTACAACGTGTCAAAGCATTAAACGAAGGAATTCTCCCGTATGAATTAGGCAAAATACTTAAAATCCTAGATTAACGGCTGACGTGTTAGTTACAGATGAACCTATTTTTATACGGAGTGAAAATGTTTAATATTCATAATACTCATGTTTGGGATTTTGAAAATTTCCACGCGATTCATATTATCAAATCGAATGGACGGTATTCAGTATCTCAAGTTCCTTCAAAATGATCTGGCTAGACTTCTGGAAGATGTGTTCTTAGCAGATGTGCTTAGTTTGTACCGACTCTGCAGTCGAATCTGCACAATTTGTGAGGGATGACGCATACAGCGGTTTTCACAAATAATGACACATGGTTTATATAATTTGACTAAGACGTTTTCAAAAAACGAGGCGGTTATTGGTAGTCTTGAGTCTATTTAACGGTTAGTAAATAACAGCTGACTTGGTGGCAGACGAAAACCACTATGTATATCATACTCTAATAAATATTAAACATTTATTTAATTAGCAGTTAGCAAAAAGACCAGACGCTATTTGTTATTTTCTGGGAATCTGTATCGGAGTAGATATATTCTTCTTTATTTCTAGATTTATCTGTCTGAAGGATGTACTATTATGCAATTTATCAAATATTACTGTAATGAAGGAAATAGCAATTTAACTGACCTATTACCCACAAAGCTTCGTCAAATTAGCGTGGATAACGAGATAGCATATAATAATGTTGCCTAGAATTTGCATGAAGATGAAAGATTTGAAGTCTCTTCACCGTCATCATCTCTAGAAGACAGTCTTCGCTTGGCAGTTAGACTCAGTTAGCTAACTGATACTTCAAAATGGCTTAAGGGACGCCATTATTAGATTTCGTTATTACGTTACTAGGAAGTGCCTTATAATATTTTCTAAAGAGCCTTTTACAGATAATTGCGGTCACAGGCTTCTTCGTTAATAATAAAGATGTAAACCTATTATTTGATCGAAATGCATATTAATTTCATTCAACAGACACTTTTTTATTTAAAAACGTTATTTTTATACAGATTTAAACAAAACATTTTTTTAAATTAAATTTTCATAAGATGTTCACTTTCTTCCCAAATAAATCAATTCATTGTTGACAAAAAAGTGAGTATTGCACCATAAAAAATTATGTTTAAATAAATTGAATTATGCGTTGAAGAAATTTGTTTTATTTCTGAGTCCGGAAAATGTTTACTTCCCGGACTGCTTTAAAAAAACACAATATTCACATTTTTAAAAGATTTTATCTTTAAAACTACAAAATCAAGCCTATAAAAACTAATTATAATTATAATTAACAGTAACTGTGCAATGTGAATTTCCTTGCAGGCTGAATGCAGGCATACCTTTAGGGACAGAATCTTCACTAGACACGGTAGTGGTGGTGGATATAGTTTGTTGCTTGCTCTGAAGAACCTGTATAAAGTTTTCTCTATTTTGAATCATCCTTGCTGCTTTTGTTTTGGTTTCTAAGGAATCTTCAATGTATTGTTCCGCAACAGATGAGCTTTTCCATGCATCATGATGCTTCAGTGTTGATAAATCAGCTCCCGCATTCGCCAAAAAGTGGCAGATGTTCAGCGGAAACAATGTCTCATATATTTTTCTGGGTGTTCCAACTTCAAATATCCCGCAATTTTTTTTGGTGACCCCCCCTCTCTCCCCAATGATATGTATGCCCGCTCTTCTATAACTCAAAAAAACAAAATCTTCCTTCATATTTTTAGGTCGGAGCTTAACGTATTCTCTGAATATTTCAGAAAGTTTATTCTTTCATTGTCGTCACTCAATACAGTAAATACCCGTTTTGTATTCGTCTTAGAAATGGGAATGGTTATAATTAGTTTGGTGCCACAATCTTCAATGTCTTTTAGTGTCATATGGTATAACTCTTCTCGCCGACAACCACCAGCAATGCCTATCATTGCGATTACCTGTAACAATAGAGAAAATGGTTTAAAACTGATTGTCAAATTGATGAAATTTCGACTAACGAAACCAAGAAATGTATTTTTTGTAATTAATTGACACTGAGTACCTATATCATTCAAGATGCACATTGTTTAATTCAAAACTAATGAAAAGGTTAAACTTGTTTACCTTCATCAAAAGATGCTCTTCTGATGGGGCTTCCTTCATGAATCTATTAATTTCTTCTCTTGTTAGAACTTTTTATTTGTTTGCCTGATGACCAACTGCTTGCCTTTTTAAGAAAGCCACCAGTTTTGGATATTTTTTTTTGCAAAAGCATATTCTCATTCATGCCGTTTTCCACCTTATAGGTTTTTCTCCACACGTTGAAGAGGTGGTATTCCTTCTCATAACGAGCAGAAGCCTTCGTAGATACCAATTTACTGGTTGCTTCAGCACATTTTAGCTCGATTTCATCCATTTTTTACGAAAATTATCACAAAATACGCACGGGATGACAAACTGTCAAATTTGTTATTTTTGTTTTTACATCACTAAGCTAAATCAAAAGCTATGCGATAAAACAAGAATCGAAACCACGCTAACATCTACATACAGGCAGGTTATGTAAAATAAAACATTAAAATTTTATTTTTAATACAACATAGTATGAAATAGAACGTTGTACGATACACGGCCGTGAAATGTCATTAAAGTACTTGTAACGTAAATAACTATTTCGGTATACTCGCGTCAAGAATTCAGACGTCTTACGTCACGGCTGACGTTACACATTTGTTTTTATTGTCAACGTAATTTTCGATATTTGGTCGCGTTAAAAACAAACAATTTTTGCAATTTAGTTCAATATATAATGCAAACTTTAAGTGTAGTATCTAGTTTTATTACTATCAGTTGCAGTTTCTTAAATATTTTGATAAAAATATAATGAATTATTCATTTGTTCGTATGACGTAAGTCGTCTGAATTCTTGTCGCGAGTATATCTTAGTCAGTTGAAACAAACTTTGTTTGGCAATGCTCACTTTGCTTCGACCGTTTACAAGAGAAATGCATTTCCCATGACAATTTAATTTATATGCAAAAAAACCCACATGTTACAGTGTAATTGTTACATTTTGACAGCGGCAAAAGTTACTTGCAACTTTTACAACGACAAATGCACTAGTGTTTTTATTTTTTCATTTTTAATCAATTATCGCGATGTGCGTTGCCAAAATAAATAGTTTGACATTTTTGTCAACAGCTTGCATTATTAAACACTAACAATGAGTCGATTCTGTTCTGAGTCTACGAACAACGAAATTAGTCATATTGTTAATATATGTGGCCCTGCTAGTCAATGATCAATCTGGCGACAATTTTCTACTTTTTGCGATGCGAAAGGATATAAATTTAAGCCAGATACTTCCATCGAGAAATTGTATGTAATATTGCAAGATTGGGCTTTTAATATGCGAAAATATGTTGGAAAAGGCTACAAAGAAGCGGTAATTAAAACAACTTGGAGCACCACCGCTAAAATGCTACAAAGTAAATATTATAAAGAATTCAATATTGTATTTAACTTTTTCACCGACGTACAGTTTAATTCATCACGAGCTGCACGTAATGCTAAACGTAAAATTCTGCAAACACAACCTGAAAAGAGAAAAACCAGTAATCCAGTAATAAATGTATATATTTGCAATGGCCAGATTATATAACGAAAATGAACCGGAAGTATTTCAAAAGATACCTATATCGTATTTTGGCGTTTGAATTATCTTGACACGAAGATGAAGCAACTTACAGCAAACCAGTTATTTCGTATTCGAGATTGAAAATAATGGAAAAGAAACTGTACGTATCGAATATAATCCTCTATTTTCGAAAACGAAATAAGTCGGTGACAATAAATTATGTGACAGCAAGTGGATTACGCCTAATATTTTAGAAATAGAAATAGAAATAGTTTATTGATGTTATCAACTTATAGAAGTTTTACACAAGTCAAGAGTGTACATAATATATATAATATATTGTATAAGAAAATTAAAATAGTAAATAGATAACACACATTACTTTCGACAAACAAGTATATAAAATAACAAATTATGTAGATATACACACATTAAAAAATAGTTTTAAACAATTTCATTCGAAAAATCAGTCAACAAAAATTCGTCATAATTATAATAAGCTTTACTTAGACATTTTTAACTCGACTACAAAACTGTTTGTACGGTAAGGAAATAATTTGGGTTGGAAGTTTATTAAAAAAGGTAGGTCCATAATAATTTATTGCATTTCTACTTTTTTCTATTCGTAGATATCTTAAAGATATTTTATTATTAAACCTTGTATCATGACGATGTATATCGCCATGAACGGCGTAATCATTTAGGTGTTCTTTTACATAAACCAAGTATCGATATATATAAAAGGAAGGAACTGTTAATATTTCGTGTTCACTGAATTTATGTTTTACGTCATCCCTATACCCAAGACCGGATATCACTCTCACAACGCGTCTCTGCAGATTAAATATTATGTCCAAGTGAGGTGTATGGCCCCATGTTAGGATTGCATAAGAAAAAGTCCCTTGGAACAACGAATAATAAGCTGTTTTTATGACGTTTAAGGACACTTCCCCAGCTAAGTTTTTTATCATATAAACGCATCCTGACAGTTTTTTTGAGACATAGTCAACATGATGGTCCCAAGACAGTTTGGGATCTAGAACCACTCCCAGAAATTTCACATTATTTGGATTTTGATAGTTTTCAATATTGCGGGTAGAAAAAACCATATTTGCTGTCTTGGTATCGTTTAAGCATAACATATTGGCTTGAAACCAGTCGCAAGTGGTCGACTGTGTTTGCAGCATAACACTCTCCAACTCACTCAAATTTTCATTGGTGTTCACTTTAGTTGCGTCATCTGCGTATAATACGAAATTAGCATTTAAAACATATTGGGGTAAGTCATTGACATAAATCAAGAACAACAGAGGTCCAAGAACAGACCCCTGTGGTACTCCATGATTTACATCAGCTATTGCAGATGTTGTGCCATTATACACAGTGATTTGATTTCTATGTTCTAAATAACTTTTAAGCAATTTTAATGAAGTAGATTTTATACCATATTTTTCTAATTTTCCGAGTAATATATTATGCCGAACACAGTCGAACGCTTTTGAAAGGTCATAAAATGTGCATCCCGCATAATCCTTATTTTCATATGCATCAGTGATATATTCTAGGAGTAGGCTTATAGCATCTGTTGTTGATTTCTTTGATCTGAACCCAAACTGCCCAGTAAAAAAAAGATTGTTTGTTTCAAAATAGTAAATTAATCTTTTGTGTAACAATTTTTCAAAAATCTTGCCAAGAATGGGTATAATTGATATGGGGCGATAATTAGACATATCATTTAAGTTACCCTTCTTAAATATTGGGACCACTTTAGACGTTTTTAGAGAGTCAGGAAAAATGCCTTCTTTTATGCATTCATTAAATAATTTTGTGAGAGGGCCAATAAGTATACCCATGACGCATTTTATTATTTTAATATTTATTTCGTAATAATCTTTACTAGCTTTATTTTTTATTGAATTTATTGATTCCCTCACTTCATTAGTTGAAAATTCAATAAATTGAAACTCTATATTATTTGTTTCCATATCAAATGAATCCAGTAGGCCAACTGGCTCAATATTTGATTCAGGAATATTACTAGTTATTTCATTTATAACACTTACAAAAAACAAATTAAGATCATCGGAGTTAAATTGCTCGGAAAAATTCTGACTCTTTGCTAGACTAACTTCGCGTTTGCTATTTATAACGTTCCATATGGCTTTTGACAAATTGTTGGAATTTAAAACATACTTATCGTTGGCAACCTTTTTTGTTTCTTTTATCTTTTCCCTTTATAATTTACGATATGTTTTATACTGTATCATAAGGTTCTAATTGTTCGGATTTTGAGTATGAAGAGCTCTCAACATATTTAAGGTTTCGCGCCTACATCGTAAGTCATTATTGTACCATTCAATTTTATAATTATTTTTGGCAACTGTTTTTGATTTCAAGGAAAAAGCCTCACTAATTTCATCAACGAGTATAGTCAAAAACCTTTTGAACTTTTTGTTTACATTTATATTGTGTTCATCTACAAAATTCCAGTTTTTGATCCGTATGTTATTAAATAAAGTATTTAGACCGTTTTGTGTGATGGGTCTGTGTTTTATTTTTTGCAACTTGTTATTCTGCATTGGAAGTGCAATTTCAACTGACACCGATTTGTGATCAGATAAATACGTTTCATTAACATAGGCATTGAGTTTTGACTTTAGAGGAAGATATTTGCCCAGTACGCTTATTTAAAATATTGTTTGGTATAAAAATGTGCCGATTGGAATTAAAGAAATTTCAAACGTGTCAAAATTACAATTAAGTGAAAGTGGAATTGAAGAACAAGCTCTAATAAAAATTACAGGACACAGCAATTCAACATCAACAAAACTATATACTCGCGTTAAGAATTCAGACGTCTTACGTCACAGCTGACGTTACACATTTGTTTTTATTGTCAACGTAATTTTCGATATTTGGTCGCGTTAAAAACAATAATTTTTTGCAATTTAGTGCAATATATAATGCAAACTTTTAGTGTAGTATATAGTTTTATTACTGTCAGTTGCAGTTTCTTAAATATTTTGATGAAAATATGATGAATTATTCATTTGTTCGTATGACGTAAGTCGTCTGAATTCTTGTCGCGAGTATACCTACAAGTTGACAAATAGTACTATCATTCGAGCATTATTCAATCGATTCGATCTACTACAGAAAAGATTAGCTATGATAGCCGTAGCGATATTAGTATTCCTCGTATGACGCAATAACTGCGTGTTTAATAATTGTACACTCAAATAAAAATTTATTTATTTTTAGTGTTTCATAAATAAAGTTTGTATTAATATGTTTCTAAATTTATTATTCATTAAATTATTCGGCCGAATTACATTCAATGTTTGTATTGATATGTGGTAAATTTGTGTTGTTTAAATTATAAACTGTTTTCTTCAGCAGACTCAAAAAACTGTCAACTTAAAGACGTTCCACCTTCAGTGTCGCGTTTTTAATATTTGACAGTTTTTCTCGTCTAATTGCTAGGCAACAGTTTCTCATTAAACATCCCAAATTTATCCGGTAAAATACAAACCTCTTGTGTTATAAGTGATAAAATCATCCTGTACATTATTTGTATTTAGTCACAGTTCTATATAGGCAATAATTTTTTATTACTAAACACCTTTTTTATTAGTTTGTCAAGATTAGCTAAGGATTATAAACTTCTTGTTTACCCGTGTTATCCAGATGTCGGATTTGACTTTTATTTTACGAGTACCACACTTGGACTCGTTAAAAATAGGTCGAATTATTGGTCTTCACCCAACCAAAAATTCATTTTAAGAGATGCATATTCAAAACGGAAAAGGTGTGAACATATAATTTTAAGGATCCCATATGGTCCTATCAGTTTCATACCGGATCATATAAATGTCTCTGGATTCAAACTGAATAAATTATTACAGCTAATTATAAATACAGCATTTGGAATGCGACAAATTTTTGCTAATAAATTAAGTAAACTTGATATCCCATTTATTATTTACTTTTTCTTGAAACGTATGAATGTTTTTTAGTGTTACAAGTAGGAAGCGTCGCGCATATGAATATCCTTTTGATGTAACCGTCGAATATAGGTGCAATATGCTGTCATAACCAAGCATTTTTAGCCAAGCCGAGCAGCATGGTGCATAGTAAACGGTTTTTTTGTTGATGAGGAGGACACCGGCAACACCAACGTATTACAAATCACACGTTTATTTCTGACGTGTATGTTAATTAATAATAATTTCAATTGGAAGTTGAATTTTTATATAGTTTCTTGTCTAATCAATTTAAATTTTAGGTAGGCGGACTAAAAGACGTGTTTCTAGTCAGTGCAAAATAGTGAATAATTATCAACCGAATATTCCTAAATGGTAAAAATAATTGACTTTTGTTTTTTTAATGCGTATTACGAAAATCATGAAAATAAATTTTGATGCTTAATCCAAGTAGCAGAAAGCAATGGCCAAATCCTAAATCGGTGGCTTTAATATTGGTTGTATATTGGGTAGCTATGTCGGTAAGATGTGGATATGTCATCAATTTGCAATATTGATTTTTTGTTTCCTGTCTCTAAGCCAAAACGCTTTGCAAATATCTTACAGAACACCACGTTAAATTTTAAAAAACGTTAATTTTCTTGATCTGTATTAACGTATTTCGGATCAACATATTTTTGGGAATTCATTTCACATTTTGAGAGTGAATATTTGTCGCTCATCTCCCTGAAAAGTCGTCGAAAAATACTTCATATCCCGTGTAGTTCAGTAGGCACAGCATTGATAATTTTAAATTTAAAAATAAATCTTGGAAAATGTACAAGATAACTCGAAATGAGGAAGATTATACTTATTTTAAACATCTACGTGCCTTGTTAAAAACACAAAAAAATGCTTACAGTACCTATTTAATGGATATCGAAAATCAAATAAAAACCAATCCCAACAAATTCTGGTTTTTCATAAATAGTACATCAGGTTCAATATCTGGTCCCTCATCTACATTATCTTATAATAATGCATATTTTACTAATCCTTCTGACATAATAAACACGTTTGCAAACTTTTTTCTCAGTCGCTTTCTGTAAATAATGATAAATGTGTCAGATCACTTTATTAAGACATGATTCGTCACTGATATTACCTGAAATTACCGAAAATGAGGTTATGTTGACAATTAAAAGACTTAATCCTAATATAACAGTAGGACCAGATGTCATTCCAGCATTTTTTCTTAGAGATTTTTCGATCAGTTTATGAAACCCACTTAGTATGCTATTTACTCTTCCAAACAAGTGGAAGAGAGCTAGAGTTTGCCCTGTATTCAAAAAATTAATTTTAATTAATTATCGATCTATAGAAATTTTAAACAATTTTTGCAAGGTGTTTGAAACTGTACTGCAAGACCTCCCACCATTTGGAAAATCAAATTTCTGAATCCCTGCACGGTTTTATAGCTGATCGCTCAACAGTATCCAACCTTGTATGTAAAACGTAATTTATTGCCGATTAAGGAGAAGTTAGGTTGAACATTGATTCATTTTTTTTGCTACAATTGCTTATCACACTTTTATAGTATCAAAAAAAATAATAATCACACGATCTACTTATTAATGCTTATTTATATGAAAATGTTAAAATTGTTTCTTTCATTCCAAGGCCAACTATGTTTCGAATATGAATTGTAATGAGACCGATAAATGCTACGAAATATTAAAACAATTTGTTTCTCAAAAACTGTTACCTACATTGAATTTCACACAAGAGTACCTCTTTCATGTAAAAATCTTTAGAGTTTTTATATTTGCTTTGAAATTATCACAAAAAAAATTTTTGAACTACACTACCCCTTATTTTACTCACCCCAGGACAAAGTGTGTTCATTGCCTTTTGGATTTTCGAAAAGAGCATACAGTTATGGGATGGTGCTAAATTTCATTAATTTATCTCTACGCTTTTGGGAAATATTAATTAAAAACCATCATCAGGAACTCACCTTTCACACCCTGTATGTCGAAAAAATCTTTTTACGATACATGACTTTTTGTGATATTTTGGGGTCTAGAAAGCGTAGTTAAGTTTATGGTTTTACTTTTAGAATCACCTTGTATAATTATTAGTACTTCTCCATCTCTGATTAGCTACAGTAACAGCATATGCCGCACAAAGGAAATATCCTATTATTCATCTATTCACATTGCTGTTCATTGAAGTATCAACTTTTTATAGAATTTTGATTTATAATGGTTTATTAAATTCCCGATCGTGACTTCTAGATGCATCCGGGTCGAAAATTAACTTTTTTTTCCCCAAGATTGCGAAATGGCAAAAAATAAATTGACCTCAGATTCGAGAAATATGAAGAATGGCTGTGTCTGTTCCATCGAGCAGGCTGTCGTATCGATGTCTCAGAACACGTGCAGCACAAGGAACTGATTTGAATAACGTCGAGAAACTCAGATATGCGGTAGAAATGCAGTTACTTTATGTTATGTAATCATCGCGTGAAGTAACTCATACCTTCCACCTCGATTTATAATAATCGTGAACATTTGTTCGAACAAAAGCGTTGCAAGGCATCAATCAAGTCATCGATAATGTGTGTCGTTGCGTAACTGCGTCTCCTACAGGGCCCGAAGTAGGTCGTGATAAGCGCAACATGTTGGAAAAATATTTATCTCCGAACAAGACTTGAGTTGCGAACATTTTGAAGTTTTAAGTACCTTGAAAGAATTACTGCAAATATTTGAAAAAACATGAAGTAATTTTTAAACCTCATATCAGTGACTGCATTCGCAGAGCTTACTGTAATATTAAATTAATTTATAATAGTCGGCACTTGTTATCAAGGAAAGTTAAATACATTTTATGTGAATCCTTAGTCTTGTCCAAATTTAATTTTGCTAATTCTATTTATGGCCCGTGCATTGATGCTATTGATTCTAAAAGAATCCAGTTAGTACAAAACTCTTGCTTAAGATTAATCTTTGGAATTAGGAGACGTCAACATATTTCTCATAAATTATGCGAAATTGGCTGGCTCAATATGTATAATCGTCGGTTTTTACATAGTGCGTGTTTATATCACAAAATAATTCTATATAAAGCACCTTCCTATCTTTAAAATAAAATTTCTTTCATGACTGATGTTCACAATATTAATATTCGTTTTAAAGGTACATTGACTCCTCCCCAACACCGTACTGAATTTTTTAAACGTTCGTTTTCATACCAGATCTCCAAAATTTATAACTTTAAAAGTAAGAGCATTTATCAATTTAAAAAACTATTAAAGTCTAAACTTTTTCTTGAACAAAATAGAAAAAACCAAATTTGGCATGTGTAGTTGTCATGTGTTCTGTCTTCCACTGTTTCTTGTTTATTTTTTGTTACTGTTGTTTATTAGTATGCACAGCTTAGAAGTAGGTGAATAAGATGTTTATTATGTTTATTATGTTTTTTATACTGATTAATTTGTTTCTATTGTATATTGCTGCGATCAGTTTAGGATTAATACCAGAGGCTGAGCATTAACCTGCTCAGTCATCTGATCCTTGGCATTTTTCCTTTTTGTATTTATTTCTTTTCTCTATACCAATATTGTTATTTAATTATCTTGGAAAATAAAGGCTATTATTATTATTATTAATCATATTAATAATAATAATAGTTATTTATAGTATAAGTGGGATATAGGCGTTATTATACATGAGTGCAAACATTTGGTTACAGTAATTTCACGAATGTAATAAAAATGCCGTTATCCTACGTGTGCTATATAAAATTTTATATAGAACTGCAAAACATTTTATATACAACTATCTTAAATTGAGAAAAATCTAAAACCAGATCCAGTAAGTTTTGATTCAAAATCAAGAAGCAAATTCATTGTTATGATTGTTATGGTAATCTGCTAAACTTGTTATAAACAAAATTGAGTTTTCGTTATTACATTTTCTTGTGAAAATAGTGGCGTTGATTGAAATAATGAGTGACTCAGAGACAGAAAACTTGCCTTTTGAAATTGAAAAAGCTGCTGCAACTGCATTAGCTTCACTTTTACCAGATAAATCGAGAACCAAGTACGAACAATGCTAAATATATAAAATATGAAGCAAAAGAAAAGGTATCATTAGCATTTTTTGAAGAATTATTCAAGAAGAATCATCTAGTCTTTATGCATTCTATTCTATGATGCGGCAAAATGCTGACGTTAGTAAATTCAACAATTTAATTGCTTTTCTGAAAAGCTATCAGTGAGACACAGACCAAGAAAGTCAAGAATGTTAACAAAAAAGAATATTTCAAAATCTTTACAAGATGCCGATGACACAAAATTCTTGCTACCAACAGTAAGAACAAGAAAATGTTTGCTATTTGAAATTCATAAATGCATAATTTAAGGTCGCCTTAATTATTGGATTTGGAGGTACATGCAGAGTGGACGAGTTAACTAATTTGCTGTTGGAAAACTTAAAAAATGAAGGAAATATTTTTCATATCTACATACCGGATACGAAAACAAAAGTTGTACAGAGATAGTACATGCATGAAACTTCCTGTTGGTCGATATAAATACTTTTAGTGTAATGCCAAAGAAGATTGCTTTTTCTCAATCTATATACAGAGCACTGTTTTCGACGATCATCTACACTTCTAGCCAACACAGGAGCAGACCTTCTAACTATAAAACGGCATGGTGGTTGGAATTCCAACACCGTGGGTGAAGGCTATATTGATACGTCTCTTGAAATCAAGAAAAAAATCGCCACAAAAGTTCTTGGAGGAGAAATTGCCGTCATTGAAGCTACTTCAAGTGCTTACAAAGAAAATTTAAGCATTGTTAATATAACTACAGACCAGCTGCATTCATCTGGTATTAATTTTACGAATTGTCAAAGTTGTGTTGTAACAAGTAATTCAGTTTAATTTAAATTATGCATTACTAATTGTCAAATTGATAAACCTGTTGCTTCTTAATAAAAATAACCATTAAGCAGTGATCTCTTTTTTTAATATTTCACTAGTGGTGTAATGACCATTATTATTCAACTGAAAGAGTGCCAAATAAATGCTGTAAAGAGGTTCTTATAAAGCAGTTGTAGACAAAGTAAATAATAGCATTGCATTAAAACTGAAGTACATAAATAGTATTCTTGCTTTATTGTATTACTTTTTAGAGTAATTACTACTCTGTCCACCTTATTCTCATATAAGAATAATTAAATACTACACACTCAGTAGCATTTAATTATTTAAAGGAAAGAAAGACTTATAGCAAACTGTCAAAGTCATCCATGAGCGGCTCACTAAACATATACCGCCATAAACGAGCCTTGTCTGTGTATACCGAGCTTTGAGCTTGTTAACTCTCCTCAGTATGCCATAGGAGGCGAGGCCACCGACGACTTCGATTCGATAACATGAAACCTAAGTAATCGTGATGCAACATGGAACTACCTCTTTTGGCCACATGCTGAACCTGGTGGTTGACTTCCAGGTGCTTTTTCTTCCGTTGGACAATTTTCCGCAAAATTTTCTAATAAATATATAACTACATAGTTTGGTTACAGTAATTTTTCTTGCTCTATTATCTAGTAAAGAAATCCAAATCATATTATAGTTTTTCATATTTATAGTGTATATAAAAAATGACAAAATTTGCGCAAATGTGATACGAGGTGAGTAGGGCAACATAATTTTTAAATGTCCGTAGAAAATCAATGTTATAACAGTTAATTTATTTCACATACCATAATGATTTTATCAAGTACACTTATCCAGATAAATTGAATACAAAATTAACGAGAAATAGAAAGTAAATCAGTAATTACATATCTTATCGGGTATTCAATTTAAAGGTTGCTTTGTTTTACCCTAGGTGGGACATAAATAAACAATTCCCGCTTGCAATTTGTTACTAGAGTGAGATATTTGCTGAGTCAATTGCGACTAGCCGCTATTGGCCATTGCTGTCACTACCATCTAAGTCGCAGAATAAACCACAACGGAACTAACCTATAAAAATTCATCATTTCCTCATTTTAATATTATTTTGAAAAATTTAAATGAAGCGAGGCAAAAAGTTATACTATTTGTAAATGTTATATTTCAAAAGTATTGTACGTTAAGTTTTACATACAATTTTACTGTACGACCCTTCCTTTGTTCTACATATCAGGAAATGTCCCAAATACTACCACTTCTCCTGGAACTTTGGACACGGTAACTGCTTTTTATATTTTTATTTTGTTTCCAACTGAAATATTTTTTGTGGGTTTTTTCGACTCATATATATTTGACCCAAATATGCCAATAGTTTGAAATATGCCTCATTTGTAAATGACATTTTGTTTAGAATACATATCAATTTGTGTCGAATACAAACATATTCATTAACTTTTACTAATACTGACGGAACTTTAGAAACTATTTTCCACATTATCGGAGTACTTCTGTTAATTGCAAAATGCTGTACTTTATTTATTATCTCCAAATATTTCTGTGGGCCTTGTACAACATATTGTTTGAAAAATGCTTCATCTATCATCACCTTCACTGCCCAAAATATGAATTAATTGCTACCCAAGATGACACCAGGAAACTTTTGTAAATCATAAAGGACATGAAAGAGTTACCGCCTGTTTAAAATTAGCATTTCAAACTTTATAGTATTGATAAACATCGGCCAGTGTTGTTGTATAAGTTTGGCAACCAGTAGCGGCACTAAATTTAGTTAGACAAGTCGACATTTATTTAAATATTTCATTTATCTTAGATACTTCAGAATAAATATTGTTACAGAGACTCACCAACCTGTTTAGTATGTTAATTATGGTTGTTTTCAAATTTATAATTATTGTAATACCTTTCAACGTTTTCTAGAACATCTCGGGTTATATTCTATTTGTTTCTAGATGCGTTTTAGAGGACCTTCGAGAACCCTAAAAAATATATATAGAGTATGCGCCAAAAGTATGGAATAAATTCAATAAAAACGAAACAATTATTTTTTGGGAAAAATCCTCGAACAGGTCGATTTTAAAAAATACATATTTTAGCGTAAAATACGATTTTCAAATGTCATTTTTTTTCGAGTAATGACGTCATCGATTTTTTTTAAATGGCAACATCATATTTTTTTTCCTTGATTCTGAAAGATCGTTTAATTCTCTATCAGACAGTACTAAAATGTTGCCCTCTTACATAGGAAAGTTTTCAAGCAAATGACGATTGAATGTTAGAAAACGTAAATCAATTAAAATAAAGCAAGAACGTTATCAAGTTTAGTTTTTCGAATTCCATAGTTCTTTTATGGATCACGTAGGTGAAAATCTTTGCAAAGTATCATTGTCACACCAACTTTCTAATAAGTATTGTAAGCGACATAGAAATTATTATTCAATTTAAAGTATTATGGCACATTTAACTGTTACTCAAAGAATTGAAATTTTAATTCTTATCGGATGCGGGAATATGACTAGAACTCAGCAGGAAGTTTGCGATTTATTTAATGAAAAATATCCAGATCGCCCTATCAGCCCATCAACAGTCAGTAAGGTAGAGTCTAAATTTAGAGAAACTGGCAATGTTGTAAATATTCCAAAACCTGGACGTCCAAGCATTAATGAAAATCAGAAACAGAACATTGTGATAAGTATGGTGGATAATCCTCATAATTCTTCACGATTGGTTGCATTAAACAATGACACTAGTCAGAGCACAGTGCTACGTATCTTGAGGAAGGAAAAATATCATCCCTACAAAATTCAACTTGTGCAGGAACTCAATCAAGATGATCCCGATCGCCGCTTACACTTTTGCGAAATTCTAATGAATTTATGTCAAGGAAATAGAAATTTACACCAACAAATACTTTTTTCAGATGAGGTCACATTTTGTCTGAATGGTACAGTAAACCGTCAAACTTGCAGATATTGGAGTCGGGAAAATCCTCATTGGATGGCAGAGGCACATACCCAACACCCTCAGAAATTAAATGTGTGGGCTGGAATAGTTGACGACAGAATAGTAGGGCCTTTCTTCTTTGAAGGAACCCTTAGAGGACAAAGATATTTAGAGTTTCTAGAAAATGACCTTGTTCCAGCCCTTGCAGTAATTTTTCCTAACGATAATGACCCTGACATTTCTGACGATACCATATGGTTTCAGCAAGACGGTTCACCTCCGCACTATGCGCGCCCTGTACGAGATTTTTTGGACAACTGTTTTCCTGGGAGGTGGATCGGCAGACGCGGACCGATAGAATGGCCTGCAAGATCGCCAGATCTTACACCTCTTGACTATTTTTTAACGGGATACTTGAAGTCAAAAGTGTACATTAATAAACCACGTAATTTAGAAGAACTTCAAAATCGCATTCGGGACGAAATACGCAGAGTTACCCCAGAAATCATTCATAATGTGCAAGAAGAATTTCTTCACAGACTTGCGCATTGTCAAGAAGTTGGTGGTTGGCAATTCGGACATTTAATTTAAGTATAAAATTGAATCAATTGTATTTTATTTTACATACCTCAGAATTGTTACTTTTTTATGGATAAAATTTACGTTTTCTAACATTCAATCGTCATTTGCTCGAAAACTTTCCTATGTAAGAGGGCAAAATTTTAGTACTGTCTGATAGAGAATTAAACGATCTTTCAGAATCAAGGAAAAAAATATGGTGTTGCCATTTAAAAAAAATCGATGACGTCATTACTCGAAAACAAATGGCATTTGAAAATCGCATTTTACGCTAAAATTTGTATTTTTTAAATTAAAAATCGACCTGTTCGAGGATTTTTCCCAAAAAATAATTGTTTCGTTTTTATTGAAGTCAAGAAGATATAAATATATGAAGAAAAGCCAAGCAGATATAAAGAACAGCCATGACGTAATGAAGGAAGATTTATAGAAAGAAATGAAGAACAACCAAGATGAAATTACAAGTAATCAAGTTGAAAGAGATGAAAGATTTGAAAAGGAGAATTTAAAACTATCAAAAGGAAGTGAATAACAGTTTAGAGAAAATGGAAATAGTCAGGAAGAAATGAAAACCAGTTTACAAGAGAACAATAAAAAATTGGAAGATACAATTAAGGTTAAACTCAGTGCATGTGAGGAAACTATTGAACAGGAAATCAATAAATTGAGAAGTACAAAAGAAAATCCAAGTCGTATAACAAAGTGTTAGTAAATTACAGAATGAAGTTGCCGAAGTCGTAGAAAATATGATTAAATTAGAACATGAGGCTACAAATTTAAAGTCACAGTTATCTGCAAAGGAGTCCAGTAAGAATGAAAGTAGTTTTCTTGCACCTCCAATTATTAACCCGCCACCGTTTGATGGAATTATAGGACGTTTATCTTAAACATTTCGAAGCAGCCATCTTAACAATCAACTGATCAGACGAAGAAAAGGCCATCTTTCTAATAGTTGCTGTACATAGTGAAGCCATGGAGATATTAAGAACACTAGCTGAGGATAAACAAAAGGTATGGTAAAGCCCATCTACAGCACATTTACCAAGCACAACTAATCTTAAAATCTACAGCAATTTGTTGCAGATATAGCAAGCATGCTGATACTAGCACCTCACCGCATCAACAAATTTCCAAGAACAGTTAGCGCTGAGTAGCTTCATTGATGGCCTGCGAGATTCTGAGACTAGTCAAGCATTAGGATTAGCCAGACATAAAAATGTATCTGTTGCTCTAACCTTGGTGCTGAAAATTGAAGCCGCTCGATAAGCATCTAAAAGTGTTCAAGGTAGGACAAGGCCAATTAGGCTTTAGATGGAAGAACAACGAGTCCAAAAGAATACAGAAGAGTTTATGAAGAGTCTACAAGATTTATTATATAACTTTGATAATGAATGGGACAGTGCTGATTTAATCATATACAAAAGGCAAAAATCCATCCTGTGTTGGAACTGTGGAGAAAACATACATCTCAGGGATTAATGTCCTAGGGATATATTCAATCAAAAAGAGCCTGGCAATTGGAGAAGAAGCAATAAAAGAGTCCAGCCAGAAAGTTCCAATATTGCGATACAGAAGAACCAATTATTAAAATTAAGACAGAAAATGGAAAAGGAGAAAACAGTAATTTATCTGGACAACCAGAATAAAACTTTGGAATATATTAATTCCGCACTTTTCAACCAGATTAAACAAAAAATTTAAAACATAAAGATCAGTTGCTGCGGAAGTTAGATACCGATAAAAACAAATTAAAAAGTCAACGTGACAGACAGTATGATTTATCACTAATAAAATCTGAAGTTACAGTTTTCTTAATGTACGTCATGAATTCTGTTGAAAATGTAATTACACAGACTGCAAGAAAATATTTTAAAGATTATTTATACGGAACCCATAAAATGCATCAACACACTACTTTATTGCACAACGGATTCAGTCTTACAGAAATAATTTCATTTGCCAAAGTGGCAAAAATACGATTTATTATCACAATACAGGAACTAGAAAATGATATTATGGTGTAATTCAGCCTATGCCGTTATGTAATACTTTATGTTCATCAAATTTATTAAACACCGAAGGAAAAGTTCAGTTATAATCCAATTACAAAGTTTACACTTGTTTCTGAAGCAAACCCACTCACTTGGCTCCAATTTGGTTAGGCATAATGAAAATAATCAATTTGGTAACACGAAATAACTAATTCTGTGGATACCTAGTATACAGGGTGTTAAAGGTTTGACCACCATAAATTTAACAGGCGATAATATACAGTGATTTACTAACTTATCTAAAAAAAATAGGAATATATGCTTCATCAAAAATGTTATCGTAAAAAAATATTTTGTAAAATCCGAGAAAAAAATTATTGAAGTAGTACTATTTTCAACCTTTACTACTCCAGGTAATCCCGAATGTTGAAATTCGATTACTTATAGTATTAACGTTTTTCTGAAGCCGAAATATTTGTGTTAGTTTGTATAAACTGGGTAAGACGGGCCCAAAATTTTGTTGTTGCAACATCAAGTATGTCAATATATTTTATTAATTATACATTTACAATTACATTAATAATTAATAACGATAGGAGCAAAAGCAACTGAATTTAAATGTAAATCATATCTACCATTTCTGAACATATGAACTGGATCAAACTTCTACATCTCCAAATATGGTAATAACTGTTTTACCAGAAATATTCTGATTCTTTCACCGACATATTCAACGCGCCTTTTTTACGAATTGATGAGAACGGGCTTGGAAAATGTTTCACACACTCGAAACGTGCAGTTATTATACGTTTCAAAAGTATAAGTTGCCATCCCGTAACTGATTATCAAGGTAAATTAAATAAACAGGTCTAGTTTGGCATTATAGATATTCGGAGCTATTAGCCGAGAAGTAAAAATAAATAAACGGCGCTGTTAATTAATTGGATGTGATCGGTTCTAATTAAAACACAGTGATAAATAATCCATAAAATTGTCTCCGACATTGCTTTTGGCAGAATAAAAACAGAACTTTGGTTGGCACAGCTGATTGATTTATGGTTTGGGTTTTTCTATATTTTTTTTAACTCAACTTGATTTTAAGTTGTGTCAGTTTTACTTTCATTAGATATTTGTAAATTAATGAAAATTGAAATGTCACCATTAAATACCCCTTTCGATCTTATTACCTCTCATCAGTATGCTATAGGTGACGTAACCGACGAATTAGTTGTGTTAAGTCTGCCAGACAGCAGGGACCATGAATAACGCGTTGGTATATATCTGGTGGGCTGATGAGTGACTTTAGGTGTTTGCTATAGGTTTTCCAGGTGTAATCCAATGCTGGTCGGGGCATTAGCCCGCAGAGTAGTTGTTTCCTGGACAGAGGTCGCTAGCTTTCATTGGTTTTCTATTGCGATGTAGAACGATTCGTGTACGTGGCTTGTTAGTCCGGCATGGTATAGCGAATGGCCGCTAGAGGAACTATGCTACCCCGCGTTAGGGATGTCATATACAGGGGACAATAGTTTTTAATGCTTTTGAGGCTCCTTTGATAATATATGTTTCGAGAAGCTTAAATAAAGTACTATCAAATATAATACCCAAATCCTTTCTAGAACTGTATTTTCGAGTTAATATGGTAATCATATACAACAGGATTGGATTTACGTAGGGGTGGAAAGTTTAATGTTAATAGACCGAGCTATAAGTTTATTTAACTCTACCTGAAGATTATGGGCCTGGTTTGTTGAAGAAATGCAAGTAAAAATTTTTACGTCATCAGTATACAAAAGCTTCCCAGAATTCAATACACCGTCAAGGTCATTTATTAATAGAAGAAACAGTAGCGGACCCAAATTCGAACCCTGAGGAAGTCTCAATGCAGCGACAGGTTTTAAATTTAAAACACATGTAACACATTGCAACCTATTGTGAAAGTAGGAACGAATAAATATAAGCAATTCATCACTAAAACCAAATGTATTGAGTTTCTGCAGTAAAACTAAGTGTTGTATCCTGTCGAAAGCCTTAGAGAAGTCAGGGTACACCACATCAACTTGACCATGGTTATCTATAATATTGGAAGTATACTGTGTAAATCAAACAAGGTTGAAGGTGGTTGCTATGTGAGATAAAAAGCAATGTTGATTTATTGAAAGTATTTTTTTACGGAAAGGTAGATGCGGTTGTACACTGAAATCTCAAAGACTGTTAAATTTATTTAATATGGTAATAGGACGATAATTTTAATGCCAATATTATTTCCTCTTGAGACAGAGATTTAATGCTCAAGCAATGTTACTGTCCATATTGGCTGTTACATCTTGTTTAAGAAAAACACTTTCGAAGTGTCGCCTAAAATTGTCTACTGTCAGTTGAAGGTCACTGATTATTATATCGTCTAAATGCATAACCCCTGGTATAAAAGTACAGCGTGTTTTATTTTATATGAAGGACCAAAAGTAAAAGTTTTTGCTGTTATGTGAAATTGAATGTTCTGCTTTAAAATAAATTCGTTGTAGGCTGTATTGATTAACGTCTTGTTATGTTGTTTGAGACGTTTGAAGATTTGTAAAATATAATCTAAATAAAGATGCATATTCACCTTTATACAATTAAGAACATACTTTGACGGCAACAACCTAATATACGAGGGAAATCAGGGTTTCGCGAGAAACATTCATGTGAATCAACGCTTCAGTTTGTCTGTGCCAAATGGAGAGAAGCTGTCGGGGATGGTAAAATAATAATAAGTGTGTTTATCGATCTCAAGTAAGCTTTTGAAACTATAGATAAAATAAGATTGTTGGAAAAGTTAGTAAGGTATGGCCTAAAAAATAGGGTTATACAGTGGATTGGCAATTATTTAAGTAATCGTGGTCATAGAACTAAAATTCATGAGCGTGTGTCAAATAGAATTTTTAATGACATAGGTGTCTCTCAGGGGAGTGTATTGGGCCCTTTGTTATTTATAATTTATGTTAACGATCTTAATAGGTCATTAAAGCAGTCGTTTGTGAATTTATTTGCAGACGATACCCTTATTTTTTTTGCTGGTAGTGATTTTATAGCTGTTACTGATTGTGTTAATGATCAGCTTAACATTTTGTATAATTGGTTACGTGTTAACAGATTAAAACTGAATACTAGTAAAGCAAAATACATGATTATTGGCACAAATCATAATTGTGATAAATACAGTAAAATGAAACTTAATGTTTGCATTAATGACAATAAACTTGAAGAAGTATCACAAATAAAATATTTGGAAGTTGTTTTGGATCCTCAATTGACATTTAGTTGTCACATTGAATACATACGTAAAAAGCTTGGTAAAAAAATCGGATTATTTAATAGAATTTCTAAAAATTTATCTCCTTGGTGTAAGCGACTGGTATACAATACAATTATTTGTCCACATTTTTCTTATTGTGCTTCAAAGAATTACATTGGATTAATGTCTAGGGACGGATTGAGGAGTCTAATTTAGTTTTCATTTGTAAGATGAGAAAAAAAGAATTGCCCAATTATTTACAAAATTACCTTGTTATCCGTTTAGATATGCACTCGTACAATGTACGTTCTGCCGGTAATTATAATATTGAATTTTCAAGGTCAACCTATAAGCAAAATTATATTTTTGGAGACGTTATTAGGCTTTTCAATCAGTTACCGGAAACAGTAAAGAATTCTGTGAATACTAAAATGTTTGTAAAAAATTTAAGGATGACGTACACATAGTGTGGTCAATGATTTGTATTAGGTCTTTACTTATTGAATGTATAAATGTATAATAATTCATTGTAATGTAATAATAGCTTGAGCTAAATATATTATTATTATTATTATTTTAGACATCGCAATAAAGAGGAGAATACACTTTTTCGATCTAAACGTTTTCTCTATCTCAAGGTGAAAGACACATTAAGAAATTAATTAGAAACCCTAGACGATGCGAACTTTCGTTGTTGCAACAGTAAGTAAAGGCGATATTATCTCTCTTGAATTAATTCAAGGCGTATTAAATAAAAATTTCATATATTGTCATGGTCTATGGGCATCCTTTCCAACACACCTGCACACGAAGAGCAGTTCTCAAATCACAACCATTACAACACAGTGCAGGTGTCTATATTAAACTACAAAAAAATCTGGGCTAACTGCGCCAGCCTGTGGGGAAGACAGGGGCATGCCAAATATGGAAACTGAAAGCCTTTCAAGCGAATATACATGTCAATATGTGGGTGGAGGAAGTCGACGTGAATTGAAATTAATGTTTGACTATCTTTTTATAATGATCAGAAGACATACCATTATAAATTGATTGTTTAGTGCTGGCGAATGTTTAAAATTCGTAATCTTAATATTTTAGGCAGCACAATAAAAGTTGGTTATTGTCTCGATAATAAAAATTGCCATAGTTGTGGCATGTACAGGGTGATTGAAAAATACTAGGAGAAAATTGTGTATGTAATCTGCATGAGAAATTATTTGACCCGTATTTTTTTGTTTTCCTGATTTATGTCTTTTGGGGCCCTTGAAATTGAGCCTAAAATATTGTTTTTTGCAAATATCTTCAGAGCCCCTAAGTCGATTTTAATGGAATTTTACACAAAACTAAATTTTCAATTTCAATTTCAAGGGCCTCGAAAAATAAGAAATCAGAAAAATAAAAATATACGAATCAAATAATTTCTCAGGTAGATTTTGTACGAAATTTGTTTCCTAGTATTTGTGAATCGCCCTGTATAAGTGCAGCTAGCTGTTAATTCCGTAAAACTTTACCACAATATTTTTTCATAATACAGATTCACGGAAAAAAGTGCCACGTGCAAGTTAGCTCATTTTCAAGGTCATTTGAAGATAAATTGTTGCTTGTTGTATGCATATTGAGAAAGAGCGAGCCAGATACGTGGTTGAGTCATTTTTGGATGGTCGCGTTCAAGGTCATTTGAAGGTCAACACATTCTTTTCTGAAAATGCATTTCTTAACTGCGTATCCTGAAAGATCGAGGAATTTCACGTTTAGATACACGATTGAGTTATCTTTTAAAGTAATTTTCAAGGTCATTTAAAGATCTAATTCTCATTTTGAAAGTTTCATGTTGGTATTTGTCAGCATGACGAGTTATAGGGGAAATGACGTCTGTAAAACTGTTTGGGTCATCAGAGAGCAAAATCTGTCATTCCTGAATTTAACCTTGTAGATTATATTCAAGGACATGCAAAATCCAATCCTTGTCTTTAATGGTAATATAATTTCTGAGTCCGTACTGTGTAATACCGTCTTTTTCGAGCATTTTTCTATTATAATTATAGAAATCATATGGAACGCCAAAAGAGGTTCCGAAAATAGTCAATCTATGCAGAAAGAACTCGAGTTTGATAATATTGCAGTAACTTAGCTTTTATGAGTTGGTTGCACTAATGAGTAGCTTCACACTAATGGGGTATTGCAAAATATGAAAATTTTACGTCCAATTCCAAGAAACATATGATTTCTATGGCCCATTTCCAAACATTCGGTTTTGGTTTCAATGGTATACTGGGACTAACAGTACATACAGTATAACTAACAGCTACGTTAAGTTTTCCCTAGATGGCTGCTTTCTAATCTCCTCCATAGTCTGACTATGTAAGAGTGCCTAATGTAAAAGCTACTGGTGTTTTATATATTTTATGATTTCTATGGTTATAATGGTCACGTTTATCACAAAATGGTCTGAGGAATGATTTCCTTTTATCTTTGGCACCTTTTTCCGTTTTCTCTTCAAATTCTAGCAGAAACCTGCTATCGCACTGACGTTCCCTGCATTCAGACTGTAGACTACAGACTTTAAATCTGCCGACAGTTTAATTGGTTACTTAATTATCATGTATTTATTACCATAAATGTCTTTATGGTAAGTAAGCAACCAATTCAACTGTCTGCGAATTTAAAGTATATAGTATGTGGAGGACCTAATAGGTTAACCACTTCGTGAAACATTGAAGAATTTAATAATGCCACATAATTCTTTTTCAGATTACCATTTCTACCAAAAAAAAAATATATACAAGAAATATTGATGATCTTGAGCTTGCGACCGATATTGGTTGGTAAATAGAAGGAAATATATCGGCAAGTGTGGAGAGTGGACCAACTTATTAGATTATTTTTGAACAACGGGAGAGGGCTTTGCATGTGCGCATCTTATGGACATGTGTCGAGTTCCTAAGCTATATCTGTCCTATTTTGTTTATATGTTGAATAAAAAAGAAATAGAACTAGTTAATACAAAATTGAGCAAACAACAGGCTACAACATATATTCCTTTCCTATTGCATACAAGACTGAATATTTGAACTTTCAGCAAGGCCATGAATCTATTCTATAGCTTTCAGTTTAAATTTTGGCATGAAATGCGACCCACTCTCCCCCACTGCGCCACTAAGAGATTTATTACAATAACATTCAGTTACGAACGCCTAAGTATGTATTTTATGAGCTTAGAGCTGTTTTTAGACACTAGCGTTAAAATTATAACGTTGGCTGTGCAGCAGATGGCCAAAATTATTATTTGATGGGCATTAAACACTGGAAATTATTGTTTGGCAGTAAGGAAAGCCATATAACGTTTTTAATAAGTTGGGCAAACGTGGTGGTCCAGATTGCCAGGAGTGCAGCAGATTATTTTAAATGCACGGAGTGACGATGGAATGAAGTTGGTGAGGGTTTGACAGAATGTCACGACATATATAGGATGTTTATTAAACATAGAGGAAAGATTCAAGAGGTGATTCTGTGCATTATTCTTATTTTCGCTTCAGAAATTCAATCCAATTTAAGTACTTTTTGATATCAATATTCGCAGAATTCGCATTCGGTAGGTGTAACCATTTTTGAAATAATCCTATTTAAACTAGAAAGTTTTCTTGAGGAGCTTGAAATAACACAGTTGGTAACAACTCCTACCAGAGTTACTAAAAGTACTTCGAGTCGTGTCGATTTAATTTTAACTGCTAATAAGAATATAATTCTTGATTCTGGTGTAATACTCTATGAATTTTCTGACCATGATGCAATTTTCTGTGATGTATCCGTTGATACATATAAACGCAGTCAAATCTATAAGTTATGTAGGGCCTTTAATAAAATAAATTATGACAATTTTTATAATGATGACTTATGGTCAAATTTAGACTTGATTTATTTTTGTATAGATATTGATAAAAAAATTGAAATTTTAAACAATACTATTCTCCAAATTATTGATAAATATGCCCCCGAAAAAGTTATGAGATTTACTAAACCTCCAGCCCCATGGCTAAATATGGATATTAAGGCCTTAATGTTACAACGTAATAAGGCAAAACTTAAATTTATTAAAACAAAATCTATTGCAGATGGAGACATCTATAGAGCGCTAAGAAATCAGGTGACATCTTCTATACGAGCTGTAAAAAAAATATATTTTAGGCAAATTGCTGAAACCAAGAACTTTTCACTTATTTGGAAAAATCTAAAATATTTGAATATCACAAAAAGCGAGAATGCAATCCCTTCGTCATTGTGCAAGGTAAATGAGATCAATAATTATTTTATAAATAGTATTCCTAATATTAATGTGAATTCTAACCTAGTAAACTTTTATAATACTAATGTAAAAAATGGCATAGAACCGGATTTATTTAATTTTCGTTTAGTAGACCTTGAGCATATAGATGTAGCCCTAAACAAAATAAAAACTAATGCAATTGGGACTGATGGTATAAATTTAAAGATATTAGATATTTGTTACCCTAAAATTAAATTATACTTATTAAATATCATAAATAGTTGTATATTGAGCAGCTACTTTCCCCGTCGTTGGAAAAGTGCCGTGGTAATACCTATCCCTAAAAAACTCAAAGTTGAAAATTATAAAGACTTGAGACCTGTAAGTCTACTTCCTACAATGTCAAAAATTTTGGAGTCTATAATGTCTGTTCAGATACGTGAGTATTTAGATTCTAACAATATTTTACCCAAACTGCAGTCTGGTTTTCGCCCTTACTATAGTTGCACAACTGCGTTACTTCGAATAACTGATGACATACTCAAAGCAAGTGATAACTCAAAACTAACATACTTGATTTTATTGGACCTTAGCAAAGCTTTTGATTGTATACATCATAATATGATGACTGCCATTTTAAAATATCTAGGTTTCAACAAAAATTCAGTAACCATGCTACATAATTACTTGTCTAATCGTACGCAGTGTGTAAAAATTGAAAACTCTAGGTCTGAGTTTAATTCTTTGGATAAAGGAGTACCTCAAGGTTCCATACTAGGTCCCCTTTTGTTTTGTCTCTATACATCTAATTTTTTTGATTATGTCAAGTATTGTAAAATGCATATGTATGCGGATGACACTCAGTTATATTTTTCTTTTCCTTTTAATGATCTAAACACATCTGTCGGTAGAATAAATTTGGACCTGGAATCAATTTTACGTGCAACTAAAGAGCATGGCTTGAGTTTAAACGCTGAAAAAACTCAAATTCTTCTTTTTGGCAATAAAAATCAATGTGCTTACATTAGTAATAACGGTATTCCTTTAATAATGGATAGTACTCGTCTTACATTAGTAAATGAAGCAAGAAATTTAGGTTTAATTTTTGATAATTCACTAAAATTCCACTCTCATGTTTCCAAATGTATCAAATCTGCATACGGATCTTTGCGTTTGTTGTACCCTCATCGGCATAGTTTAAGCAAAGAAGTTAAAGTGATGTTATGTGAAACATTAGTCTTGTCTAAATTTAATTACTGCTTACCGGTTTATGGTCCATGTTTGAGTGCTGCAAGTAAGTACAAAATCCAGAAAGTACAGAACTCGTGCCTGCGTTTCATTTTTGGCATCAGAAAGTGTGAACACATTTCTCATAAATTACAAGAAATAAATTGGTTAAATATGGAAAATCGCTTTATTCTGCAAATGGCATGTTTAATTCACCAAGTTAAAAATAGTAAGAATCCTGAATATTTATTTGAAAGTTTGACCACTCATGAAAATCTGCACATAATCAATACCCGACATAAAACAAATTTTGTTGTTCCTATGCACAGTACTGCTAATTATGAGAAATGTTTTACATACATGTCTTCCAAAATTTATAACAATGTTCCAGTGAATTTTAAATTGTGTAAATTGCCTGTATTCAAAACTCGTTATCGAGCTTTTCTTCAACAGAAACAAAATCAACAAATTTAAGTTCTTGTGTGTGTTCTTTTTTGTTCTGTTATATTAAATAATCACTTTATATTTATATACTGAAATACTGTGTCTGCTCTCTTATTTACTCGCTCGCCTGTATGTATGTATCATTGACCGGAGTTAAATGGAAGAGCAGTTGCAGCTTCTGGCTGTATTCTGAATTTCGCTCCGTGATTTTTTTTCCTTTTTTTATCAGTTCTGTTTATAATAATTTTATATATTATTTTGTATAAAAGTGAGAAAGGAAAAAATAAAAAGACATTATTATTATTATTATTATTATTATTATTATTTGAAATGCTCAGTGCACCGAGTAAACTGTTTTGGTTTCAGGTAAAGTGCCTTTTCTGCTGAAAATACAGTAAAATATTACTTGAAAAAGTTGTTCAGAATCGTAAATTATGGAGACGTGCAAAATTTCAAGAAGATCGGCGAGGTTTGATGAAACCATTTTTCAACAAAAGCACAAAGATTTTATCAAAGCAGGCCGATTTTTTAAAAAGTTTGCACATCTCCATAATTTACCGTTCTGAATATTTTTTTTTAATTGAAACCAACACATTTTTTACTCCGTGCACTGAATATTTCAGGTAAAATTACTTCGAAAACTGTTACTCTTAACAACTTCAATAAGGTATACTTTTTTCAGACATAACAGGTAGGAGAATCGATTGTTTCAATAGTCAGATGGATACACTAAGCAGCAAAAAAGTTGTCATTTGAAAGAAACATGATGTGCCGTAAGTGGCGCCCGCTACTAGTGACGTCAAAATTAAAAACATATTTGAATTTCTCGTCCGCAAAAACCCCCGGTTTACAAATTTTATGTAAATATTTGGATTTCTTAAGAAGTTATTTACAAATATCGAAAATAAAATTTTAACTTTAACACTCTGTATCTCCGTTAATATTGAGTTTTCCAAAAATTGTTATAGGAGTTTGTGACCCTAATTTTTTGTGAAGAATCACCTCCTGAAGTCTTGACGTATATTTTCCAGACGCCCTCTATTACATTTGTCGATTAACTTGACAGACAAAGAAATTGTTAATGTAAATCGGGCTTAAAATATTTACAACACAGCAACGAAACAACATAGCTCATCTTAATCTTATCGGGTATTAGTGTCTTAAAGGTAGATCTCCTAGTCTAGAGTTGCGTGTAGTGACGTCACAAGCAGGCGCACCGTTTTGCAAGCACCAATTTCAACCTCTTATATCTCGAAAACGCAAAAAGTAAATCATATGAAATTTTAAGGGAATAATAAGAATATCGTGTACTATACAAAAACGAATAAAAACCATGTAAAAGAAATTTGACTGAACAAGCCTATTATAGTTCAATAATTCTAGTGGTAAACACCTTAACTTATATTTCTTCTGAAAGAAATTGATCAACTCGTTACAACTGATGTTCTAGATATATAGATTTCAACTAAGTAATATGGTACCATTGCAAAAAACTCTTAGGCCACTACTAGAATCGGTTTCCTAATTGTTTTGTCCCAGACACTGGCACGCACTATACCGGTCGTGAAGATGTATTATATGAGATAAGCCTTAATTTGTTCAACCGTTTATGATTGCGCTGTCGATACTCTGAATGATCGAACACATTAGCCTTCTTTTTTCGTTGGGCAGAACAGTCAACGACAGTAATGGATTAGTTTTTAATCAAGTAAATGACATGGGTGAAATAAAACGACGGGTGCCGCCTGCTGCTGATTCTTATCTGGTTGATTTAAATTGATTAGATCTTGCTTAGTTGTTATCGAGAACAATACCTTGGTATTGTTCGGTACGACCAAGAAGAATACTGAGTATTGAATATGGATAAAGAAATTTATATAAATAGTCGCCAAGGACGCGTATATTTGATGACAGACTTGATGTTTAAGAATCAAAAGACATCAGCAAAGGATAATGTACTTGTTTTATTGTCTTCGAGTGAACCATTTTAAATAGTACCCACATATGTGGGTGCAATTTAATTGCAAGCATCTTTTGTATAATGCTGTCAGTTATTGTCATGCTCTTTATCTTTATAGTTTTATTATTATGAATGTGCTGCTCTTTCTTTTCTTATTAATCTTAGATAGGTACTTCTTCCAAAGCCTAACATATATGGATAAGATTTTGGATTAAGTTTTCTTAGTTTTTTTAGTGATTTTTTACTTTTGATTTCAGTTGATAAAAGTATCAATGACAATGAAATGAAAAAAAGTAGCAATGCCAGATTATCTGAATCATGTCTGTTATCTATGACCAGAAGATGAAGACATAGGTACAAATCATATACAGGATGAGTCAGAAAGAATGGATCAGCACTAAGCTGGAGATACTAGACACCAAAATATTATGTTTGAGCTCATCATGCCTTATAAGAATGTCGATTAAGAAATACAGGGTGTTCAAGGTGTAAATTTTATTCTGAAATTTCTCAATAATTGAGAAATTGTTTTATAGCATTACTGAAAACTAGTGTGGGTTTTTTTTATGTGAGAAGTACGAATTTGAAGCTTATTTTGACATTGCTCCTAGAGGCCGTTAATTTCTATTTTGTGGTGATTTTTTGTGGCCGCTATTTTGTGGCGATTTTCTTTCAGGCACTGGTAACTATTGCTATTTTTATTCTTAGTAGGCTTGTGTCAAATTTACATATTAATAAATATTAGCGTATTTTATGTGTGTTTGATTATTATTCGTGCAATTATTGAGAAATATCAGAACAAAATTTAAACCTTGAACACCCTGTATTTCTTAAACCAGCGACATTCGTATAAGGCAAACGTAATATTTTGATGTCTAGTATCTCCAGCTTAGTGTTGCCCAATTCTTTCTGACTCACCCTGTATAGAAGACTCTTTACAAAACAAGAGCATTTCGGGCCAAATTTTGTTCAAAACATTGGCGAATTATATTGCTCCCTACCCTGGTAAAAGTTTCGCATAAATAATTACTGCTACAGCTACTAATGAGATTGACCATGAATTATAGTTATTCCAATTATAGTTTTTTAACTGTACATTTAATTAAGCAAATAAATATTTCTTTGATTTAAAATTTCTTAATTATTTTTTATTTTCGCATAAGTATTAAAAGTAAAGTCATGTCATTTACTGTTAGCACCAGTGCTAAAAGTAATTACTACACACCAGTACTCTAAAACGACATTTTCACACTGACAGCATGCGTTAAAAATGACACTTTTACTGACGGTTGTAGAAAAATATTCTGTACCTATCAATTTACACTGAAACCGGCTCTGAATCTTATGCAACTTTAAACCCCATGGCAAAAACTAGTAATCAGAAATCCATTAAAAACGATGTTTTATGTAAAGTTATGAAAATAGCACAATCTCATGGCAACAACCATCCGCAAAACCTCAGCTTCGTGTTATAATTTCCTCAACCGCAAACAACTGTCTATATCGTTTTTTGTCGCGTTTACTCATCACTACACGCATACGCGATTAACAACTGTGATGGTACTCAGGCCTTATTGAAAAAGAAAAAAGTGAATCGCGTCCTGTACCGTCTTGGGACACGTTTAAAAAATAAACACGAAGGCTGTCATCCGATATGGTTAGTGAAAACCGCGGTGTTATGCTGCTGATGGCGACGGATGGTGTCATCGGGTGCCTAATTTCTCTCGCAAAAGGCAAGTGTTGCCAAATAGAGCGTTTTATATCAACATAAATCGTATTAAGTGTTGTCATAAATGTATTGGGGTATTGCGTATAGGTTATAAGATTCTAGATAACTTTGAAATAGGCACTTTGAGGAAGGTTTAAGGGCGCCGTATTCTTGAATAATGTTTCCTACAAGTAGTTTTAGACATTTAAGAACTGAATAAGATAGAGCTTACCAAATAACAGGGATGTTATCTCATGCCACCTGTGAATATTCAAAGATACCAAAGTAAATCAAATAAACTGCTCAACAGAAGTTAAGGAAGTTCACAAATATCGAGATTTATTTTAAAGGTTGACATTTTTTGTTTTCTAAATGGTTCTAAATAAAATGTTTACTTTCTTATCTGAGTGGTTTTTTGCTTATCATTGAGCGACTTCAGCTTTCGACTAATTCTTATCTTTGGTCTTTTTAAGAATTTTGGATCAGTCGTTGTTTCCAGTTTATATTCTTATTCAAAACTAAACATTTTGTTTTGCAATAATGCCTAGACGTAACTGAGAAGCTGCTATACTCGCGTCAAGAATTCAAACGTCTTACGTCACGGCTGACGTTACACATTTGTTTTTATTGTCAACGTAATTTTCGATATTTGGTCGCGTTAAAAACAAACAATTTTTGCAATTTAGTTCAATATATAATGCAAACTTTAAGTATAGTATCTACTTTTATTACTATCAGTTGCAGTTTCTTAAATATTTTGATGAAAATATAATGAATTATTTATTTGTTCGTATGACGTAAGTCGTCTGAATTCTTGTCGCGAGTATAACAGAAAATGTCATTGAAAGACCGCGGAGTGGACGCCTAAGATCTGCTACCCCTACACAAGACCGGTTTCTAACAGAATCCACCCGCAGAGAGCTTCTGAGTACTTGTCGGATCATGCAAACGCTTCTGGTGTTACGGTTTCAATTGAAACAGTTCATAGAAGACTGCGAAATGTTAATCTACGTTCAAGACGACTTTTGAGAAGAGTTCCATTGACACAAAGTCATATGCGACTACGGTTGCAATGGGCTAACGAACACATGAATTGGAATGATCAATGGAGGTCTGTATTGTTCACAGATGAGTCGAGATATAGACGGTTTTCGAATAGTCGGCGTGTTCAAGTATGGACACTTTCTTTGGCACGCAGAATTCGTAGAGCCATCCAAGAAGTTCATTCAGGTGGTACAGTTGCTGTTTAGGGAGGCATTTGTTTTAATGGGTGTACAAAGTTATTGGTGCTTAATGAAAACATGAATCAAACAAGTCATCAACAATGTCATCTCTTTGTTTCATGCTGCAATTGGGCCAAATTTTTGATTTCTTGACGTTAATGCGCGACCTCATCGTGCGAGAATTGTTGCCGATGCTCTGGAATTTCATGGTATTCCGCACTTGGCACTGGCGCCTTTCTCGCCAGACCTCAATCCAATTGAGCACTACAAACTACAACTACAAAGAGCCTTAGATTCGCATCATACACTTCAAGAACTCAGAGGACTTTTACCATGCCTGTGGCTAAAAATTGATCAAGGCTACTTCAACAACCTGAGAGACAGTATGCAAAGACGTTGCCAGGCAGTCATTGAAGTGTGTATTAAACTTTTTGTAACTGTTTTAAGAATTTGAATTTTGTATTAAAATCATCAAAAATGAAACTACCAAAAACTGAAAATGCTTTCTAAGGAGGAACAAAAAAGCCACTAGTATCAAACAGTATACATTCAAGATAGCATATCAAGAATATTTTTGAACAAAGATTGTCAACTTTCAAAATAAACTCAAGATTTGACTTCGTTAACTTTTGTGGAGTAGTTTATATAACAACAGAGAGCGGTCTAACCAATAAATTTTTAGGTAAAGAAATACTTATTTTTTAAATTCAACTGAAGATGCATATATTGTTATATCATATCCTTACATAGTTCTGCATATAAGACTGTTCGTTTTTATTTATAAGTATGTGAAAATAATTGTTAAAATGTGCGGTACAGCTAAATAATCTGTCTTACAACCGCCTTATAAAAGTTGTTATTTTATCTAAGGAGAATTTAAGTAGTAAAAATGAATAAACAAAACATCAAGATTTCATTTTTGAAATTACTTTTCTTCTACGCGTTTTATTTTTCGAGATTTCTGTACTTAAAAACAACATAAATTTGATAATTTTTCGAGAAATTCGGCGACGTTAACATTATTTTATTCTTAACCATTCTGATAAATTTAGTTAGATCACCTTCGTTTACTAGACATCGAGCTACGCGTTCTTACATAGTAGTAACTGATGATTAATTGGTTTTCTCAAGATTTCTTAAGTCGATTTTCATGTTTGACAGAGCCATAACGCTGACAGAACGTAAAACAATTTATCTAAACGTAAAGGTAAAGGTAAAGGCAACCCGTACTGTTTTCAGTGTTTTTTAATAGGATACATGTTGTTGAAAGAAATTTATTAATTAAATATGTGCGAATAACGCTTTGTGACCTGTATCGCTCAACCGTTGTTAATAATTAATGCAGGATGTTCATATATGCGGGCTACTTGATTTCCTGGTTATAATGCAGGCAACCAGTTTTATTAATCTGTTTTAAGATTCTGATTATATAAAAAACGTGATCAAAACATACGTTTTTATGGAATTAAAATAAAACTGGTTTTGACTAGAACGAAGAAAAATGTTTCCCGTATAACGCATCTTGTACGTATACAGGGTATGGCGTTTGTAATATACAATTACAAACATCACATCCTGCATTTTGAAATTCAAATGGTGAAGTACCAACCAACATTGGTAGCCGGTTTAATGAAAGTACTGCTTGATTTTAACGATTACTTCCCCTACATAACGGTGCTGAGTTTATACTATCTGAAAGTGATAGTAATCTCCCGCAGCAAGATGAAATTCCTTGCAGTGCAGCGTATCAGGAAACAATTTTCATAAAATCCTGGAATTAAACAAGTCTTGTTATTGAATTTTGCGTTACTTATTGCAAATGTATACCCACATCTCTCTTTGTCGTTAATACAAATTTGGGAAATAGGCATACACGAACATATTCAAAAAGACAGTGTGATGCACCGCTGTTGGATGGAATTGAATGCCTGATATTATGCCAAAAATAAACTTTTTTGAGCATAGTAGGTCATGATATTTAAACAGAAACAAAAACTACACGGTGAGATCTCATCAAGTAATCCGTACTAAGAAAATAGTGAAGTGAAGAATAGACTGTTATGTCAAGAACAACTAGATTTTTTATTTAAATTATTGTATTTTTAAAATGTTATGGGCTGTTTTTCAAATAAAATAGTATTGTTACATATTCACGTGCTTTGCAAGTGTTTGTAAATAAGTGCGAAATATTTTAGGAGGTCGTTGTCGAAGTTATTTTGTGAAAAAAGTTCATATAAACGTAGGTCGAAATATGTTTCGTTTCCGAGATACAGAATGTTTAAATTTAAATTTTGTATTTATTTTTATTAATTATTTCAAAGTTATAAAGACATTGACTCGAAATTTCAAACACGCTTTGGAGGGATAAATGTGCATTTTTTAGGGTGATCCGAATATTTCTGCTTGTACCAGTGACGTTCGTGCGAGAATGCCACAAGCTTTTTTAATAAAAAAATGGTACACCACTGACGTTTTCCCGTTTTGATATTTTTTTAGAAATCCGCCATCAATTCTGAATGAAACTGGTCTTTTCAATTTTTTTCGTAGGATGGACCGTTTTTTTTTTTTTTGAGGGAAAAAACATATTTTATTGTAGGTTTTATATTTTTAATTTTTATTGATACATTATCTAGTACATAGGTTGCTATAAAAATATTTCTAAATAAAATACAACCACCTCGTCAAAATACCAAATTAGCATTGTTTCATTATTTGGTTGCTAGGAAGTAAATGTCAATAAATGGATAATTTTTGTGTCTTCAAAAAAAAAATAATAATAATAATAAACTTATAAATACGGAATTGGCAGATATGCATTTTGCCTATATTCGAAGTAATGGAAATGCTCTGCAAGCTCGACGACTATATACTGAGTTGTATCAAGAACTTAGGATACCTCATCACACAATATTTGCTCATCTGCACCAACGTTTGGGCGAAAATGGCGCATTTATGATCCATATTTCCTCCTATTACTATTAAATGGCGAAGCTTATCAACACTTTCTACAGAAAGAGTTATCTTCCTCTTCTGCTCAGACAAAATTTATGGTTCATGCACGATGGTGCCCCAGCCCATTTTAGCATTAAAGTACGTCGTTAGTTAGATACTGTATATCGAAATCGTTGGATAGGTAGAGGAGATACGCAACAATGGCCGTCTCGCTCTCTGGATTTAAGACCCTTAGATTTTTGCATTTGGGGTTTTCTCAAGTCATTAGTTTGCTCCAATCCTGCCAAAAATGTTGAAGACCTGAGGAATCGAATTACAGTCGGATATGAGACAATAAAAAATATAGTAGGACTATTTCAGCGAATACGACAGTCAATGAGGCGAAAAGTTGACTCTTGTATCGTTTATGCGGGAGGCAAAACGACAACGTTGCAGATTCAACTTTTCTGCACATAATCCAACTTAACAAGAATAAAAATTATTAGTTTTTTTTCTTAGCTGAATTCATTTATATTTGTTTATTTACTTTCATAGTGAGAGTTAGCATAATTATTTTTGATCATTGATAATCTTTCAATGTGCTTTCCCTCTAGAAGCTTGAACCTTTCTATATAAAATCTTTTCAACGTTGCCAGTATCTAAAGATAAAAAAGTATTGACACATAAAACTGTTTTTTCAATAAAAACATTTGTTTTGACGTGAAGATTCTCACCAATTGTTTATGAAGTAAGCATGTGGAAATTAATTTTTGAAATTGATACGTCTATTTAAATTAGGCTTAAGTGGATTAGTTTTTTTATAATGTACTTCGAAAATTCGAAATTTGCCGGTCACGATCGACTCTTATCAGTTGCATTCATCGTTTGGTGTAAATAATTAAAGCCCATTGTTTATGTTTGACAACTTGCAACTTCTGCTTTTGGCTCTTATCGGCCCCAGTGATCTCCACACTGCGGTTCCCGGTTAGTTAGGCAATGAAACCACCGAAATGAGACCGATCGGATTTGGCTCCTTTCTCTGATCTTGGCAGGCGGTTAGAATGATTTTGCAACAGCAACGAATTCTGTAGGATGGCAGCTAACCCCAAAATCAACGAAAATATAGTATTCGTTGAAGTGTTGTATGATTGTGATAGTGTGTTTTTCAAAATAATATAATATTTAATCCATTATTATTATTACAAAATGAGGAGGGCAGAGAAAAATATATTCTCTAAAGCTTTATAGAAGAGTTCAACGTATTCTCTGTTCATATAACTTTTATTTAGAATCTGATAATAATATATGTTATATAAATAGATTGATCCTCAACCTCAATGTCTAATAACTAACATAGTGTCAAAATTGTAATATAGAATTTTATAATTTCGTGTATGCTAGGACTATTCCAGAACTCCTTGTACACGATCTTGCGTTAAAATAACCCCCAGCGTCTAATCATATTGTAACAAATCGGAGCACTCTCCATTTCCCTCATACCAACGACATTTTTTCTGCCTACTAATTCAATATCGATGGCTGGCTTGCGCGATTGTCACGCAATGAGAGCAGAATATTTGATTTTATCGTGTAGGGATTTGAGATTCTACCTTGAGATCTCTACTTCTTATTTATTTATTTATTTGCTATTAAAATATCTAACGGGTATAATTCACTTAAGTTAAACAAGAAAATTAGCTACAATAAGAGAAAAGAAATCTATACAAATAATTCCTATATACTAAAAATCTTTTATTTAAAATAAATCTAACTCGAATAAATGTCTACATATATAAGAACAGCTTAAAATCTAGTAAAAACAAAAATAACGAACCTGAACGTCAAATCGTCAAAAAATATAAAAATAACAAAAGAATTAAAAACCAAATAAAAATTACTAAACTAATAAAAAGAAACAAAAATATATATATTCCTAAATATATTTTATTATATCACGCACACTACAAGAATTAATGTATACAATATGGAAGGTTTTCATTCCATATTGTTACTATTGTTCAGCATTTGATACAAAGGTGATTACATATTTGTGCGGGCAAAGTAATAACATGAACAAAATACAGGTCCTAAGAAACTCAACTGAGAGCCAAAAATAACACCTAAGTCATTAATGCTATCAGGCCTCTTGAGAATAATGTCTTTCAATACATAATCAAACATGATACGCATCTTTTTTTCGATGAAACGACGTAACATTACGCTTACAGATATTAAAAGGCAACATATTTCTGTTACACCAGCCGTTAAGTGAAACAACGTTATTCTGCAGATTTTCACAGTCCAAAACAGAGTTAATTTGACAAAATAATTTTACATCATCAGCGTATAATAGGTATTGTATATTAAGACCTTCCACAATATAGTTAATAAATACATCAAATAGAAGAGTTCCAAGTATGAACCCTTGAGGAACACCTAATGTCTGAAGAAACGTGTCAGATTTGAATCCAGGATATTACACATATTGAGTTCGATTACAGAGGTATGACTGAAATAATTTTACTAAACCAGTACAGAGACCTACGTTGTTAAGTTTATTTAATAATAATAATGATTTTATTACCATTAGATATTGCATGAAATACAAATAATATGAAATTAATATTTTCGTAAATGGCAGGGTGCAGAGGTCTAGAACCTCTGGCTCTTCCACTCAACCTATAATGAGAGAGAAAAGAAAATATATAATTATAAAGAATAAATATAAAATGATCAATCTGTCATACATATCCGTGAAAAGCCACAGTGAAAAAAGAGTTAACACAATAAAGAAAAAGATATTAAGTTAAATAAACGTATTCATAATTGATTTAATCAGTTCAATTCTATTTTTTTAAGAAAATTGTATAAAAGAAAACGGTATTTTATTCCATACAGTTGCAATTTGATATGAAAATCCTGAGCGAAGACTAATAGTTTTGTGTTTAGGGATAGTTATTGTAAATATATACCTCACATTTAAATGATGGACATCCATTCTGTAAGTAATTTTAGAGATAAAGTGGTGTTTGAAAAAAAATATCTTTATGGAAAAAACAGCAGTTATGTAGTAGTCGTAGTATGTCTATTTTCGATATTGAGCCAATCAATTCCCCTCAAAGACCAAGACATCGAGTCATACTTATGTAGTCCACAAATTAAACGAACACAGCTATTTTGTATAATTTGCAAACGCTTAGCACCAGACTACCTTAAAAAATGGTAATAAACAACAATTGCATAATTTATATGAGATAATACTAATGCTTCGCATAAATATTTCTTTGTTTATTTACTTAACATACACTTACTGGAATAAATCAATTTTAAGTTAGAGAAAGCCATTTTTACAATAAAATATACATGTTCTGTAAAATGAAGATCTATATCAATAATTATTAATAATAATATAATATATAATAATTTAACAACTTAGAGTGGTCGAGCCTGTCGAACCCTTTAGTGCAGGTGACATCGACTTGACTTCCACCATCAAGAACTGCAGAAATGTATTAAGTTTTACACAATAAATTAGAAATTGTGGAACGGCCTTGAATAAACCCGTGCTGTTCGGAGATAATAATATTTGAAGTATGAGATGATATAAAGCCTGTGTAAGATAATTTCAAACACTTTACAAAAATTATTTAAAATAGCACTGGACAACATTATTACGTTCTCTTTGGCGATGTAACAAATGTAATATGTATGTGTACTAAGGGCACCAAGTGATTGTTCTTTTTATACCTTCCAAAATATTAAAATTACTAAACTAGACAGCCAAAGATTTCTAAATTTCAATAAAGTGTAAGAATAAAAGTGGGTATTCTAAATAACTGAATATATTAAATATCAACAAATATATTGTAATGAACACAAAAGTTAAAATAAAAGGAAATATACTTAAATAAAAGTTTCAGTCATTAAAAAAAAGGAGGAATTTAAAAATTAATGTTTATCATATTTAGGATATTTATTAAAAAAAAAGGTGTAGAAAAACGGAATCAATGCACATGAGTATAATTTTGAAGGAAGTGGACAGTGTAGTGTAAATAAGATAAATATTTATTTAATAAAAGTCTAAAGGTTAAAGAAAAATATGTAGATAGATGTCAAAATAAAATAATAAAATATAAAAAAAAGAAATTTTGTTAAATCTAGTTTATAATTAGTAGATGTATGTGAAATGTATTTAAAAAAAAACTCTCTGTGAGATATTGAGGACATTACATAGGAACGGAAAAAAATGAAAAGGTTGTTGATTTTTAAAATAAATAAGTGGATGCCAGAATTTGAGAAGTTAAGAAAATTTTATAAGAAATTATTAATAAAAACCAGTACCTGAGTCAATAAACTTAACCTTCAAGAAAAATAAACATTGCTGTGTCACAATCCAAGATCTCAGAGCGGAACAAACCTATATTAAGGAGTATATCCAATATTTGCCACATAACAAGAAACATATCACTCAGAAAACTCCATAAAACGGTATTGAAATGAATAATAACCTATTGCAAAGCCACACTGGATATTTGCAAACCGGGTGAAGATCAAATCTGACAGTTTAGAAGGCGCCAAATTCAAAAATGACAGTAAGCAGTTCTACAAGGTATCTTGAGACGAAGCATCTAAGGGCAAGGGAGAATTGGAAGAAAACTAGTAGACTTTTTAGTTAGTAGACATTAAAACAGGGTTATAAAAAATATATATTTACGAAAGATAATGTTATTAATTATAGAATTTAAGTAGGTAGATATTGTGGGTGTAATTCAACGCTGGTTGGAGCTCTTTAATCCACAGAGTAATTAGTTTCACACAATATTGTTAATACTTAAAAATATATATAAAAAAACCATTACATAAAGGGTAAAATTTTGTTATTAATTTAGTAGGTCGTTATGATGTTTAAATTCATTGACAGATTAATCAATTTTGACATTGTCGACATTTAATTTCAAATAATTTTAATTTATTGGCAAGTTTTATAGTTAGATATTTGATGAAGCAATCCTAAAAATGCAGAAATAGGTGGGATCTCATCTATTGTGGTTGAATATTCGAGTTCCCACATTTTCAAGAGTGAACTTAGATATTTATAGTGTTTTCATTAAACCAGGTTAGTAAATTTAGCTAGATTAATTTTTTTTAGATAATTATTAAATAGAGCTTTGTCTGTGGAATTGTTCATTAGCATACCTAGATGTTTGGTTTCAGAGAACATACATATGACTTCATTGATAGGAATTGTAAGAGATTTGATATATATTAGCTTAAAATACCTTTCTAATACAGTAAAAAATTGTTATGGTTGCTTCCACAATTCCATTAAACCTATATTGTGTATTAACTAAATAGATTTTCTATCTATTGACTGTAATTTTTAAGACATCATTAATTATAATATTTTATTATTAATTTTATTATAATTAATTGTAACAATCATGATGTTATTAATAATAGTAATAATAATAATAATTATAAATATCTATAAAGTAACAATTTACAATTTGAAAAAAATTAAACACATTCAATAAGTACACAATCTAATCGATCTAATTTTCATAAAAACTGTGGAAGAACCAACAGTATAATGAAAAATTATCAGTATTTTGAGTTTATTACAACACTAAAATTATATAAAGTAACTCATTACTGATTGAAAATGTACCTATACAAATTGAGAAAAAATAACGGAATAGATTAATAATATAACTCTATTTTGTGTTTGGAATAACCCTTAGTTTAGAAAGCTAACTCAAAAATTGTTCAGTGTTACCCTTAAAAAATTTGTTTAGCTAACAAATAACTGAGTGAACATTACTCTACGAATTGTGTTATTATTTCAAGACAATCGAGTGGGGACTCATTTTGACAACCATTTGTGTTGATTTTGAGTGAAATTTTACTCAAAATTTTTTACGGTGTACGATTGCCTCTCTACTGCGGTTGTCCTCTTTTTGGTTGAGCCGGCGGCCTATTCCCTTCGACAACCGCGACCGGCGAAAAGACCGCGTATAATTAGCAAAGGTCGCGAAGAGCGCCGCGAGGTGTGCAGGTGTTCCGCAGACGCGCGGGCGCCCATCTGCATTCCGCCGCTCTCCGCTACGGCCGCCTAGGACCATGGGCGGCTCCCGGCGCGTTTTTTGCTTGTCCTTCTACAGTGTTGCCCTCGTAACGGCCTGCCTTCACCGCAAACTGCATGGTTTTTATATGAGATTGGAAGAAATAAACGTTAATGAAAGGTTAACTTCCAATCGAAGTCTGAATTTTTATAGATTCGGTCTAGGAGGAGCCTTACACTTTAGTTAGTTCCTCCACATAGTTAGTATTTCCTCTAGATAGTTAAAGTCCGTCGATCAGCCAAGATCCCTAAACAGAGTAGGTTGCCTTCAAACTTTCGTCGTTGAGACAGGATGATGTTAAGATAGTTAAAGTCTGTCAATCAGCCGTACCCAAAATCCCTAAACCGAGGAAGTTGCCTACAAACTTTCATTCAACAGCATTGCAGTATGTTTGAGACAGTATGACGTAGATGGTATGTATAAACATAATGAAAGGTTAGCTGCCAATCGAAGTCTGAATTTTTGGATATTAGGTCTAGGAGGAGCCTTAGACGTTGGCTATTTTGTCCACCTAGTTGGTATTTCCTCCAGATAATTAAAGTCCATCGATCAGCCAACAACCCTAAACAGAGGAAGTTGCCTACAAACTTTCATTCAATAGCATTGCAGTTTGAGACAGGATGACGTAGATCGTATGTATAAACATTAACGAAATGTTAATAGATTCGCCAGTTTCCTTTTTCATTTTGGTTTTACAAGTGGCCACGATATAATTGGTGCCCCCAGAATTATAACGCAACGTAATTTGAGATACAACATAATACTTATTTTATTTTATTTTTATTGTAAGAAACAAACAGGTTGTAAAACCTAATTACATGTTTCTAGACAAATTCATACACATGTTACATAGAATACCTTATCAAAAAAAAAAAAAACAAACTAATCTCCATATAAAAATAAAATTAAACACAATTATTAGAACGAAGTTGAGAACTAAAAATTCTAAATTAATTTTCACTGAAAATTTAATTTACAAATACAATTCTTAAACTGCTCTTCGCTCACGTTAAAAATCCCACTAGAAACTTGTTGTTGATATTTATTGAATAAACTACACATATCGTTCAATAGACATTTATTTTTTGTCACGTTAAACGTTACTTGTCTTGGACGCACACGGTAGTCAGGAACGCAGAGACCCAGGCGAGACAAAAGGTAAGGACTGTCCAATTTATTATTTAATAATTTATATAAAAATACCAACTGATGGCAGTACCTTCTATGTTCTAACTTGGCAATTTTAAATTCAATGCGGTATGGATCATAAGAACAAAACTCTGGATTTCTATTATGCTTCTTGTAATATAGATATTTAATAAATTTATTTTGAATAGTCTCTAAGGATTTATTTAATTTTTTTATGCCAGGATTCCAAATTCGCACACCAAATTCGAGCTTACTACGAACAAATGAATTAAACAACGCTATAACAGAATAAATATTTTTAAAGTCGTAGGTCATTCTTTTGACAAAGCCAAGTAATTTGTAAGCCTCTGAGCATATAGTTTTTATATGATCATCGAAGTTCAAATCCGACTGAAATAATATTCCTAAATCTTTAACTTCTTTAACTCTCCTAAGAGGAGTATCGTTTATCATGTATAAGTAATGTTCCGATGTTTTATGTTTACTATATGTCATTATACTACATTTATTTAAATTAAAGTACAGTTTATTTGTGACGGACCAATTATATATACTATCTAAATCATTTTGTATTTTCAAATAATCATCAAAATTACTAACTTTACTGAATAGTTTAAAATCATCTGCATACAATAGATTATCCGACAGAACATTTCCAGGTAAATCATTAATAAAAATAATAAACAACAGGGGACCCAAATTAGAACCTTGAGGCACACCCGATCTTGCTAAAAAGTAATTCGACTTCTCACCCCTATAAGTGACATACTGATTTCTACTTTGTAAATATGAACTAAAGAAATTTAATATGTGGTCACTCATGCCATAGAAATATAACTTTTATAACAAAATATCATGGTTCACTCTATCAAACACTTTAGCAAAATCTGTATATACAACATCCACCTGGGCTCCCTCTTCAAAAGAAGCCCAAACCTTATCAACAAAAGTTACCAAATTGGTATCAATGGATCTCTTTCTACAAAAACCATGTTGATTGGTATTAATATATTTACTCATGTGTACATAGAGTTTTTCATATAAAATGAATTCAAATAATTTTGCAATACAGTTCAAAACTGCAACCGGTCTATAATTAATTACTACTGATTTATCTTCTTTCTTATATATAGGAGTAATCTTTGTTTTTTTAAACTCAGAAGGAAATACTGCAGTTTCTAAAGATTTTTGGTATATGATCAATAACGGATACAACAAGAAGTCTTTACAAGCTTTGAATATATGGTGGCATATCATCAGGTCCCGAGGACCGCTTCGGTTTAAGTTTCTTAAAAGCTGCCTCCAATTCATCTAAAGATATTTTGCTAAAATGGCAATTTTGTGAATCAAAATATTTATTTACAGGTGTAGCCTTTATTTTATTAATTTCATAGGATGAAGTTTCCCTATCATAGACTGAACAAAAATACCTTGCAAATTTCTCGGATATAATCTTTGGATCTGTAGTAATATTATCATTCATTCTAAAATGCGATTTCCTGCTGTTTCTTTTAGTATTGTTGACAAAGTTCCAAAAAACATTTGAATTAGTAAATATGCTATTTTTGACACCCCTTACATATTCATCATAAGCCTTTCGAATTTTAACTTTTAGTTCCTTTCGTACCTCTCTATAGTTGTCAAGGTGAGTAATAGATTCAGATTTCTTTTTTCTATAAAATTCTTTTCTCTTTAAATCAGATTTAATTTCCTGATTAAACCAAGGTGGATACCTTTTAGAATATTTGCCAGAAAATCTATCATATACAGGTACACAAATATCTAAAATCCTATATAATTTATCATAAAAATAGTCTACCATACTATTGACATCTCCAAATTGATGTAAGGCGTCCCAGTCACAATTTTTTTACATTTCATATAAGCGAGGAAAGTCCGCTTTAGTATAATTATATTTGTTTTGGAGATTTTTTACATTACTACCACTAAATTTCATGTTACTAATATCTATCTCAGCAATCAATGCGGGATGTTTTTTATCAACATCCGTAAGGGCCATGCATTCTTTCTCTATACTTATCTCAGTATTGCCAAGTATAAGATCCAATGTACGATTATCTTCATTTAAACAGTTGTTATATGATTTCAAATTATACAATTCCATAAGATTTGATATTAAAGCAATTATTCCGTTATTGTTATTGTTGTTATTAAAATTAAATACTTCATGTATTCTCAACAGCACTTACATAACAACCAAACCGTAACGGTAACAGATACTAGAACAATAATTATTACGACAAAACAAGAAAATAATTCCAGTAATACAAAAATAATATCACGGGACACAGACATAATTCTAAAACAAAAATAAAAGACGAAATTTATTATAGTCTGTTTGGAAATGAAAGAATGCTAACAGGTAATGGTTGTACATTAGTATATTTTACTTGATACATCATAGAGCAGGAGCTAGTGTATTGTGACAGATCAATCCAGTCGTAGAGCTGAATATACGAAGACGTGCTATTGCAGTAGAGTAAAGTTCGACTTGTGTTTAGTGACTATTGTGCCAGTGGATATAATATTGTTTAGGTAAAATATCGAGCTTATCAGATTACGTACCTGCTAAACGCGTGAAAATATGTGCGCTGTCCCAGAATGAGAAGATTATTATATTAAATGTATTTCATGCATTGAAACACCAAAATCCTACCAACAGTGACGGCATCGTGGAAAAGTGATCCAAAATGACAGGGATTGGAAAATCGACTATCTACAGACTTTTAAAGGAAACAAAAAATGAACAAGATACTGTAAATCTCTCAAAATCATCTAAAGGTGGGTCAAAAGTCATTATAGATGATTTCTTCAAATTTTCTTCAAAAATGTCATTCGCAGAAAAGTACACTCATTTTATTTTAAAAAAGAAATACCAACGCTAAACAAAATTTTAAGTGAACTTTCAGAGGACAACGATTTGCCAAAAATCAGTAGAAACAGATTATGGGTCGTCTTACGAGAGTTAAATTTTTGCTGGGAAAAGCAGAGCAGGAAGTCAGTTCTTATCGATAAGATGAAATTATAGATGAAATTATTTGTTGGCGAAGATCCTACTTAAGATCAATTAGAAAGTTCCGTGACGAAGGGAGGAATATTTATTATCTAGGCGAAACTTGGGTCAACGAGGGATATACTCTAACAAAAGTATGGCAAGATGAAAATGTAAAAAGTTTTCGTCAAGCATTTTTGGATGTACTTTCAACAGGGTTCAAAGCACCTTCAGGTAAAGGGCGAAGATTAATAGTGACACATATAGGTAGTGCCAGTGGTTTTGTAGATAGCGGTTTACTTTTAATTGAATCTAAAAATACAGGTGACTATCAGGAAGACATGAACGCAGATGTTTTCGAAAAGTATTGTACACAGATGTTGGATCTTATTCTTCCGGGGTGTGTAATTGTCATGGATAATGCCAGTTACCATTCATGGCAGACCGAGCGGACGCCTACGACTGCTTGGAGGAAAGCCGATATAATTGAATGGTCATCCAAAAAAAACATTTCTTTTGAAACAAATATAGTGAAAAACGAACTTTTGACACTTGTCAATCTTAATAAAGATCAGAGAAAATATGTTATCGATGAAATGGCAGCAAATCGCCAAATAACGGTACTATGGTTACCACCATATCACTGTGAACTTAACCCAATCGAATTAGTCTGGGCGCGAAATAATACGACGTTTAAATTAAGTGACGTGAAAATTTTGTTAAAAAATTCCTTGGAACGAGTAACTGCAGATAACTGGCAAAGATGTATGCATCATGTACAAAAAAAATGCGGGAACTCGATAATTTAATTGACGTTACTGTGGAACCTATCGCTAATAAATTTCAAATTCATTAATATAAGGTAAGGTATTTAAGCAAGAAGACCATAATTATATAACAAAAATCACTTAAAACTATTTAAAATTACTGAAGACATGATTATGGTTAAGAGGATACCATTTATTTGAGAATTAATTAGTAGTAAACTAATATTGAGATATTTTAGATCTATCCAAATTGTAGAAGTATATACCGCGCATTGCCCAGAGTCAGAGAATGTTTAAAGGTTTTATAGCAGGCAACTTTAAGGAAAAAACCTAACTGGTGAGTTGTAATTAATGTCAAAGTTTTTATTTGTATTACAATCTTTATTGACATGGGCTAGCTGGCCTCTTTTTTTACTCGGAACCAGCAGATTAACTATCGTTAAAAAGCTAAAAATTACCAGTTATGGCCACACTGCTGTTGTTGTTTTTCTTTTTGTTTAGGTGCTGATGGATATAGGCCTGGAACCTATCATTATCATGATAGCTAAATGTTAAGGCTTTTTCCAGGGCTGTGGTATTGTAATATATTTTGTGTGTTACTGTGGATTTAAGTACCTATAATTTGTAACTAGTTTAATTTATCATTACAATCGGGGTTTTCTCTGCCGTGCTCTTTTCCCCCGTGAATTCAACGCTGAGTACTGCACTCTAGTTCTCATTTATATTCCACTCAGCCATTTATAGTTAAGTCAGGTTTTTGTTAATAATATTCATTGTCGACAGAAAATAAATAAAGTAGGTGTATTCATTCTTTTTATAATCTTCCCCTTTTGCCTAATTTTGTACGTAGCTAGCCTATCCCTAGTAAGTTAATAAATAAAAGAAATAAAAAATAAACACAAGACGTACGTAAATTTTAATCTAGCTCTAGTAATCTTTATTATTTTGCTTTGCAAAATAGAACAATTACATTTTCATTAATTCGAGTTTTATTGTCATAGAATGAAGTAAACCTAACCACCCATCCTACCTGCTGTGCTTTGCTTTGAGATGCTCTCCACCATTTGCCAAAACTGAATTACAAGAACTGATTGACAAGACAGAGATTTACGTCATTTTTTAATAACTTAATAATAATAATTTGTATAATATTTTTTTTATTAACATACCGCTTTCAGGTGTAACTCAAAAGTGGTATCTACTAAATTTTTACACTATCAAAAGTAACACAGATTTTTTTTATACAAATTACATATAAATTGTTAAAAAATTAGTTTAACTTTCAAGCTAAAGAAGATTTTTCTTATAATTGATACTAATATTACAATTGCGTAAAAAAAATCATTTTCAAAATAGTCCAATTTTTAAAATATAAGTTTTTTTTACTTCAGCATCAATTGCAGAAAAGTTACAAAAATAGTTTTATTTTTTAACAATTTTTTATACGATTTGCTGCGGTAAACAATGTCGATGTAATTGTAAACAGCCCCGGTAAGTATAAAATATTGATTACTCCCTGTATAAAACTTCACATTTGGGTTAGAAGATATCCGCGCGCTTCATTAGGAAATTTGCGCATGTTGACGATCATTCTCCCTACTCCATTTCTCTGCATAAACCACGTGCTGCTGTGAGTGTCATCTCTCAAAAACACAAACTGCTGGGTCAGCTATCGCTCTAATTCTAATTTTGTCGAACGTGACCTTAATACAATTCACTACCTACCTTAGAATTTCCAAAATATTTTTTTATCAAACTTCTTTCTAGTATAAGCTTATTTTTGTCGTCTGCATCAACATCATCATAAGCACTTTTCTATTTTTTTTGGTAAATATTTCGAAAATAGAGAATTTAAGATATCTCTTAAGAATGATATTTTAGTTCAGTTTTGGCTGCTTAACTGAGAATAAAAATAGTAAATATTTACAGTTCCCTGTTTGACCTACCGGTTCTGATAATATTGTTTATTTCGACCACCGGTTTGTTAATTGAAAAATATTAATTTCAGAATATAATTGATAGTTTTGATGACGTTATTATAACCAGAAACATTGAAAAAATATATTTATTATTATTTTGTTGCGGAATTTCGAAGGATCAAATTACGAAACCGCTAGTGTGACAGCAGGTTCTCAAATAAAAACTGCCGGAATATTATGCTGATTAGCATATCTACTGAAATTAGACCAGTTTTTGCTACAATTAATTAACATGCAAAATGTATAAAATACAGGGTGTCCGGAAATGTTGACTTCAGGAAGTGATTCCTCACAAAAAATCAGGGACACAAACTCCTATAACAATTTTTCTAAAATTCAATATTAACGGAGATACAGGGTGTTAAATTTTATTTTCGATATTTGTAAATAACTTCTTAAGAAATCCGAATATTTACATAAAATTTTTGTAAATCAGGGATTTTTGCGGACGAGAAATTCAAATATGTTTCTAATTTTGACGTGACTAATAGAGGGCGTCACATATGGCACATCATGTTTCTTTCAAATGACAGAACTTTTTTACTGCTTAGCGTATCCATCTGACTATTGATTCTATTCTCCTACCTATTTTATTTGAAAAAGGTATACCTTGCTGAAGACCATTTTTGAAATCCTATTTGAAATGCTCAGTGCACCGAGTAAAAACTGTTTTGGTTTCAGGTAAAGTGCCTTTTCTACTGAAAATACAGCAAAATACTACTTGAAAAAGTTGTTCAGAATTGCAAATTATGGAGACGTGTCAAGAAGACCGGCGAGGTTTGATGAAACCATTTTTCAACAAAGCACAAAGATTTTTTCAAAGCAGGCCGATTTTTAAAAAAATTTGCGCATCTCCATAATTCACCGTTCTGAACAACTTTTTCAAGTAACATTTTGCTGTATTTTCAGTAGAAAAGGCACTTTAACTGAAATCAAAACAGTTTTCATTCGGTGCACTGCATATTTCAAATAAGATTATTTCGAAAATTGTTACTCCTAACGACTTCAATAAGGTATACCTTTTTCAGATATAACAGGTAGGAGAATCGATTGTTTCAATAGTCAGATGGATACACTAAGCAAGAAAAGAGTTCTGTCATTTGAAAGAAACACGATGTGCCATAAGTGGCGCCCTCTACTAGTGACGTCAAAATTAGAAACATATTTGGATTTCTCGTCCGCAAAAACCCCCGGTTTACTAGAGCTTTGCTTAGCGTAGGTATACAAAAACTTAGGCCTTATTATATGTAATTTGATCCTTTATCTCTTATATACTATGTTTGTTAGATTTAAACTTGAATACTGTGCTGTCATATGGAGTCCCGTTTATGATTGTCAAATTTTTGCACTTCAAAATGTTCAGAGGAGATTCTTTAAATCTGCAGCATTTATATATATTAAATGGTTTTTATTCTGCTAGAGGAACACCACAGAATATATTTTACAATCGTTTCCAGTTAAATAGCCCTGTCTCCAGAAGCAAATAGCATTCTATATTAGTTCTTTTTAAAATAATTATTTATTTATATTTATTAATGTTTTTTTATATGTTTATTGTATTTATATTTGTTGTATATACTACTGCATATTTGTCTTATATATTTTTCCAATTTGGTTTTTATGATTTTGTTTAACATTATAGTTTTTATTGTTGACTTGACATTCATTGTTTTTTTTTTCTACACTTGTTTTTTTTTTATCTACATAACTTATCCTGTAATTTTATTTCAATAAATAAATAAATAAAAATTACGGAAAAGTTAAAATTTTAGGATGTATAATTTATAAGGGATGTAATTGACTTCATTTTTTTTCCTCTCATAATAATTTACTTAATCAGAAAGAAATTTGAAAACAAAATCAGAATAATTAATTCACAAATTTCTTTTGTCTCATCTTCTTATGTTTCTTTTTTTCAACAACTTGAAATTATTAAAATTGTTCAGTAAACATATAATTCCAACTTGGGAATTAAAACGTTTTTTATTTTATAGCTGACAACCTGCATATAATTTATAAATATGAATTATTTATGGTTGTAATAATAAAAGGAGAAACAAATAATGCCACTGTACATGTCTAGCTGAGTTTATTATCATTTCAAATGCAACAACAGCCGGTGGCAGGCATAAAAATGTAATAAAATCGTCGTAAACGTCCAATATCTCAAATAGCTTATTTGTCAATGTGGTTCGGGGTTCACCTTGTTTCAACAAAATGCTCTTTAAAGGACACGAAATCTTTTAAAGCACTAGACACGTTTGACTTTGCCGTCGTCCAACGTGTATACTGACACCGCAAACAAATAATATTGTTGCTTATTTTGTTTGTCGCCTATCATACTGCGTTATACAAGACAAAAATAAATCTATTACAGGTTCTGCTAATAACGACAACATTCTTTGCAAGGATTTGTGAGAGTTAACATTAATTAAGAAAACATGCATTTGTTTACAACGATATTCCAATAAAATTTAAATATATCAAACAATTTTTATTCGTTGGCTGATTGTTGTTCTTGATTGTTGGCTGCAATTTCCGGGCTGATTGCCACGTTGCCAGCTAAGGTTTCGTGATATTTTGAAAGATTCTTTCTTAGAAGTCTCTGAAATAGTTATTTATAGAACAAAAATATAATAATTGTCTGTCATATAAGTGCTAAAAGTGGAATTTTATTTTGCGATAAGGGAAGTTTAGGACACGACGTCGAAAGCATACATTTAATTAAGTAGATAATTATTTCTTTGATTTCAAATTTGTTAATAGTGTTCTATTTTTGCACAAATGTTTCCCCGTCATTTACTTTAAACACCAGTGCCTTAAAATAACATTTTAGTCACTGACAACAAGCGTTATAATTTTACTTTATTACTTAAGACAGTAAAAAATTCTAGATTTTTTCTTCAGTATAGGAATAGAAAATGTACAGGTCAAGCAGTCAAAGGAAATGCTTTTGCAAAAATTTTGAGTATAATTGCATCCTCTCTTAGATTATCTAATACAGCAAAATACAGTGTTCTCGGATAGGTGAAAAGACTCTTGCAAGAGACAAAAAATGTTGGTGTTGAAAAATGATCTGGGATTCAGCTCTGCTTGTTGAAGAAACAAAATGTGCCTGCACGTCGGTGAAAGGGTTAAATACAATATTGAATTCTTTATAATATTTACTTTGTAGCATTTTAGCGGTGGCGTTCCAAATTGTTTCAACTACCGCTTCTTTGTAGTCGTTTCCGTCACATTTTCGCATATTAAAAGCCCGATCTTGCAATATTACATTCAATTTCTCGATGGAAGTATCTGGCTTTCGCATCGCAGAAAGTAGAAAATTGTCGCCAGATTGATAATTGAGTGGCAACAGTATTAGCAGGCACACAGGTATTAACAATTTGACTAATTTAGTTGTTCGTAGACTCACCGAATCGACTCATTGTTAGTGTTTAATAATTCAATAAGTTTTTGACAAAAATATCAAACTATTAATTTTGGCAACGCACACCGCCTTAATTGATTAAAAAATGAATACGGCAAAATATTATTAAGAAAAGATTCTTTAATTCTTCATTCTAAAAAACTTTTCTCAATAATAGTTTGTCGTATCTCAAACAGATATAGCACTTCACTGGTGAAAAAAATCAGTTTCTTCTATATTTCCAAGGCATACTGCATTTAATGGATTTGAAATCATGGCAGATTTTGTTTGAACTAAATCCCAGAAGGCCTTTTTGCAACACCAAAATTTTTTATCTCTTACAAGAGTCGTTTCATTTATCCGAAGACTACATACAGGCCATGGCTTTAGTAGGTCTTACACGTTTCTTTTAATTGACTTAGGGGCTCATATTTTAAGACGAAAATTGCAAGCGGTACTTTTAGTGACCTTTCGACAAAAAATAATTTTATATATTTCTACCCTTCTGTGTAAATTTCAGCTCTTTCTGTTGAGAAATAATGACCTTAGATGCCATTTCTAAAATCGCTATTTTTATTTTCTTTCTTTCTTTTCTTTAAAAAGGCGCAATCTTTATGTAATTTGAACCAGCCTGTATTTTTTAAGTTTTTCGAAATGCAAATGGTGAACCATAAAAAACAGACCACCCTGTATATTTCAAGTTACGACTAAAAGAATCAGGAGTTAAACCTATATTCAAATCCTCTTAACATTATTGATCATGATCACATTGTTTGTTTTGTAACCTTGTCAGTCCAAAAACCGTCTAAATCCCTTTATTTTGCGTGCTCCCCTCCCACCACCACGCCTTCCATTAAAATTCTTATAGCGGACGCGAAGAAAAAACAAGACATCGCGAATTACACAAACAAAGCCTGACTTGGTTCGTGCCGATGAAAAAATGACATTCCAAAATAGGAATAATTGATTGAGATTGAGCATGGGAAGATATCTTTTTATAACATCGACCCCCGTGGTGTCGAGATGGATTCATTGCCAAATATTTCAGCTTAAATTGGTTGCATTAATGAGACCAAGAAAAGTTGTTTCACATGATTTGCCATCGGAAACAACAAAAAAAAAACAGAAGATAAAGCTGCCTAAAATCTAGATTATAAATCGTAAATAATTACAAATGATTGGGGATAATTCTGGGAACTTCAAAATTTAGCTCACTCATTTTATTCATTTACTTACCTACCTCTGTTTTAACTAATTAAAGTTGGGTAATAGTTTAGGATATCGTATACAGTGTGGTCCGTAAGTATTGGGCCATGGAGACATACCTGACTTTTCACTTCAAAATATTACTCTTTAAGCCAATAAATATACCTTAATAAAATGTTGATAAAAAAGATACAGGGTGGCAAAGTTGGAATTTAAAAAGCGATTGTTTGTTGTAATCACACGGGGCACATCCTGTAACAATACAGTCAAATTGTTACAGGATGTGCCCCGCTCGCTCCCAATTCGACGACTGTGGTATCGCGACATGCTACATTGCTCCGTTTGCCTTTATGCGAATCTTGCAAATAAACAAAATAATGCCGTGTATCGAGGCGCGCCTGGAAAATTGAGAAGTGACGAGAATCGTTCGAGAAATGGATCTAGAGATGCTAGAAAATACCTGGAAAATTCGTTTGGTCTATAAAAGAAGAATAAACGGCCGAGTCAGTAGTCTTGAATTAGAGAGTTCTCATTTAGATGGTTCAGTGAGATCAATTACAATTCAGAGCGATTTAGATAGTGGTCAATTAAATAGTGTTTAGTTGACTTGTAATTAATATTCGGTAGTGTACAGAGTGTTAATAAATATCAGTAAAAATTAACTGTTTGTTTTTCTAGTAAAAGAAAAAGTCGGGTTAGGAAACCCCTGACAGTATCAACTTAAAAATTTAGGAATACATGTTTTTAGATATATGAGAAATCATAATGTGTTGTCTATAATAATAATAATAATATATTTATTCCAAGAGATTATGGCTACATAGTATAGGAAAAGTCAAAAGTTACACAGTAAAATACACATCTATACCAGACTTCTAAAATTGTAGAGAGTGACTAATGTTATAAACCTGCTCACAATTTATTGCAGTCAACACAAAGAAATATACATGCAGCCCTTATATTTTTCCTACAAAATCGTATGCCGCATATCTCTGAGAGCATACCGGATTACACAGCTTCTGCTACGCATGCGCTGCGCTGGTACACGTTAGTACGCATGCGCTGATGGCATTTCATTGGTTGCGATGAATTGTGGGATCCAGCCTGGATCCAGCTGTTTCATTTCCAAAGCTATCATGGGCGGGTAAATCGTTCGGGCGAGCAAATTTCGGGTATATCTTTTCGTTAATTTAATTAGGAATGTAATTAATTTTATTAGTGATTTGATCGAAATGATATCGGATGATGACATGTATGAAGAATTTAGTGCGAGACGTCAAAATATAAGTGTAAGTGATGTTGAAATATATATTTCATTAACAAAATTGTACGTGAATAGCATATGTGTGCAAATAAAAAAGTGGTAAAGAAGTACAACTGTGAAACGGAAAGTGATGGAAACTCGCGGAAGGAAGATTGTATTTTTAAAATGAGTTTTCCAAAAAAAAATTCTATTGCTATATCTTACAAGATGAAACTTAGTCCGTATAAATGAAATCGAAAAGAGTATACTGATCGAAAGGACGAAATAGTGATATGGTGAAGAAACTATTTAGAATAAATATTAAAAAATAAGAATCTGGATAGAAGGATATACTAAATTTTGACGAAACATGGACGTATGAGTGCCATACGGAAAGCGGAACGTTAATAATAATAATAATAATAATAATAATAATAATAATTAATAATAATAATAATAATAATAATAATAATAATAATAATAATAATAATAATAATAATAATAATAATAATAATAATAATAATAATAATAATAATAATAATAATAATAATAATAATAATAATAATAATAATAATAATAATAATAATAATAATAATAATAATAATAATAATAATAATAATAATAATAATAATAATAATAATAATAATAATAATAATAATAATAATAATAATAATAATAATAATAATAATAATAATAATAATAATAATAATAATAATAATAATAATAATAATAATAATAATAATAATAATAATAATAATAATAATAATAATAATAATAATAATAATAATAATAATAATAATAATAATAATAATAATAATAATAATAATAATAATAATAATAATAATAATAATAATAATAATAATAATAATAATAATAATAATAATAATAATAATAATAATAATAATAATAATAATAATAATAATAATAATAATAATAATAATAATAATAATAATAATAATAATAATAATAATAATAATAATAATAATAATAATAATAATAATAATAATAATAATAATAATAATAATAATAATAATAATAATAATAATAATAATAATAATAATAATAATAATAATAATAATAATAATAATAATAATAATAATAATAATAATAATAATAATAATAATAATAATAATAATAATAATAATAATAATAATAATAATAATAATAATAATAATAATAATAATAATAATAATAATAATAATAATAATAATAATAATAATAATAATAATAATAATAATAATAATAATAATAATAATAATAATAATAATAATAATAATAATAATAATAATAATAATAATAATAATAATAATAATAATAATAATAATAATAATAATAATAATGTTTATTTATAATATTTGTTGCACAATAACAATAAAGACAAACTAAATAAACAATCTACTCGATAAGTGAGAACACTTGTTTCGAGAAAAAGGTAAATACAAAAATATAAATACATGTACTTGGACCTACATAATATACAGATATAGGAATGGGAATGGGAGATGCATAGTAGTCGTAGAACCCATTATACAGCACATAAACATTAAAAAGATTAATTAGAATATAGGTACTACGTTTTTAACTAAATAACGTGACATTAGAACAGTGAAATAGAATCAACCAAGTAAAATAATTTGACAGAGAATAAGAATAAAAACATATTCCATATATAAACAATATTCACACATATATGTATCAAATATTAAAACAGGACGAACAACAATTAAGGCTTACAAACTACATGAAAATAAAAATACGGAACAAGTAGCCAGATGAATTGATGAATACTACATTTTAGAATAGTACTCAATTTTAGGAAATTTTGTAACTGCATGGCAAATAAATTGCTTCGACATTAGGAGGTAAGTAGAATATTATATCTTATGCAATATAATTTATTAACTATTTTTTAAGTCAATATAGTTATCAAATGTTTCTAGTGGATTAGACAATATAAATAATTTTAACTTCTTTTTAAATATATAACTGCTTTTAATATTACAAATTTCTTTTGGCAGAGAATTATACGCTCTTGGTGCTAGAAAGAAGAATGACCGTTGTCCAATACTTTTTGTCATAAAAGGAATCCTATGCCTATCCTTCTGCCTTGTAGTATATTGATACGCTGGTAATGTGGATTCGATATGATTATAATAAGTGTTAATGTGTGACCGCTATAGTGACAGTGCTAGTAACTAATATGAAATAGTGTATATGTATTCTATAGCTTTTGTTCTTTTGAATGCGGAATTTGCAAATATTGTCAACTACCTATAACATTTTCTATCATTTTCATCGTAAAACTGCCATGGTAGATTATCAGAAGCTCAAAACAAATTTATTAACACCACATAATAAAAAGAGGCAATAATATTTGCAGTGTTTGACAGTTTCGCAAATTGCAATGTCAAAAGTTTAAATTTTCCCGCCATAAATAATTAAAACAGAAGTTGCAAATTCGTGCAAAAATCCGTGGATTTCGCGTCCATGAGGACAAGGCTTAAGTGTGATATGTCCGGATGGCATTCTAATTTGTAGAGAGGATGACACAGGTGGCACATTTAAAGTAAATTGTTAATGTGCGAGGTTCAGCCGACGTCAACTTATTTTTGATAATTTTCTGTGCTTTAACTCTTCTCAAATGGCACGCTTAGGTAATCATACTACCCGTATCTTCCGTACTCATATCTGTGTTGTGAATTAGTCACTCTCTATTATTTTCGACCTTGGGAAATTGAAAATATAAGATAAAAACTTTAAATTTTGAAATAAATAAATTATTTTTATGATCTAGCGCTTCGAAATTGGTATAAACTGTTATATCACTGTTTCTACTCTAATAATAATAAATGTCATGTAATGCAATTATTTTTGTCATTTTTGTATATTTTTTTATATCTGATCACATTAAAATTTAGTACGCCTATGAAATATTGCTCCCCGCACGCTTCGCCCGTCGCGCTTGTCTACAAGCTAGCGATTAGTCACTGTCCACAATTTCGTCCGCTCACTATAGAAAGAATAATAAGACAATTAAATAAAGACAGCATACCTAAAATAAAGCACAATATTAAAACAAAATAACAATACAAAATTTACTAATAATTAACTTAGAAATTCGGAAACAGAATAAAAATTCTCATGCAATAAAAACTCCGTTATATATTTTTTGTTAAATAATGCAATATTTGTTATTGATGTCAGATTCAATTCAATTTCTTATATAAGTTAATGCTTAAATAATTTGGACTATTTTCATAAAATACTAAATTGTGTCTAAGATTTGTTAATAACTGTTTTGATCTTGTTTTATGATTGTGAAAATTACTGTAACTTGCAAATTATTTTCAGTGTTGACTAACAACTCGTAAATATAAATACCAGACAAGGAAAGAATGTTGAGATGTTTGAAATATTCTATTCGACATATTCTCTAGAGGGCGCCACATTCGCGATTAGTGACATAAATGTGAGCGTAACTCTATTGGTTTTAACGTTATCACGTTTTTTTGTTGAAAAATCTTAAACCTACATTGTTTTTGAGGAGAAAAGGTATACTTAGTCTTAGAAATTGACCATTTTCGAGATAATAGCTTTTCAACAATCGTATGCGTAGTTCTTTGTACAACGTAGTAGGCACCAATAGTAAATTAATTTTTAACAATTATTAGACGAAAGTTATGTTAAAATTAATAAGTATTTCGAAATGTAAGGTATTTATCCAATCAAATATAAGAGGTGACTGTTATTTGTTGGTAATTAAATTTCAATGGACATGCTGAGCAACGATAATAATATTTGGGAGGATTTCGAATACAACCTGATAATCCAAAAATCTGTTTAGGAATTTAGAGAAAAAAAAGCGAAAAATTTGTACATATTGTAGATTATCCACAAACAAATTCAGGACGACTATCCGGAACTGCAAGAATCAATATTACTTCCATTTGAAACACGTTGTGTGTTCAAAAATACTATCAGTAGCATTTTACACCACTGAAAATTTTATTAAACTAAACACATGAAACTATATTGCAAACTTTTTCTTATAGAGGATTTTATGCCAGGTAATTATAACAAGGTTATGTTGTGAATTATTTAAGGATGTTTTTAAATCTGTATTACGCTGCCAATTTGCTCCATTTAATAAAATATGCATACTTCAAGGAGAGGCTGATCTAAAGCAGACGCTTATAGCGCATAGACTTTTGACAACATGGGACTTTTTGTGTTCTACCACAGACAAAATTATATACTTCACCTTATTTTTAGACGTCGCACTGGATCACCCAAGTATTTCAAGATATCTCAAACCGAACCATCATATCTGAATCTGAAAGGTTACGAGTATACTAAGAATTCACGATATATATTCACCAACAATTTGTCTTACATTAAAGTTAAAATAATCCTTTAAGTCCTAAAACACACTTTCATCAAAAACATAAATACAAAAAATTACACCATAAATTAAAACATCCTTGGCAATTAAAAGCTTTATAAACCTTACTTTAGGATTGCTCTATTGTTGCATGAACTTATTGGAAGCAGTTAAAATAAATACAAACGTTTGCTCATATCAAATGTACTGATAACCATGTGATTGATATAAAAATAGCTGTGGCAGGTCTGTTTTATCATTGCCGCAACTCACAACAGGATGTGTATATAAACAAATAAGTCTGCAGTCCTCGCTCCAGGCGACACTTATTTAGCATCCGTGCAATTTAACCTTTAGAAGGCGCCAAAGTTTTTCGACTTACCTCTAATTCTCATAAATATTCATGGTTCGCATAGCTTTCATAAATACGAATTAAAAATAAAATAAAAGAATGAACGTAAACAATATTTAATTAATTCTCGGTTTTTTATGAGTTTTACTTGTTGGTTTTGCGAGCCGCTAGCGGCATGTGATCAATAGCGCAGTTAATGATTTGAAAACAACTAAAGACAATATCATTATTAATTATTTTTTATATACAGGGTGATTCAATCATAATGTCTTTAATTTTAAGAGGACATAGAGAAAAATGGATTAAAAAATATTTAAATGCATATTTGCGCTTAAAAAAATATTTTCAAATCATTATTTAAACCCCTATTTAGGATGTCACTGGCCGTTTCATACAGCTACGTAACCATTTCGTTGACCGCCAGGGTGCAACGCTGCAAAATTGAAGAATTTTAGACATCAAAAATAAGCTTGGTTACGTACTAGGTATCTACTCTATTGCCTCTTTATAACGAATTTGGCAACTTGTTGATTTAGTAACTGCTGACGTATTTGTAACGAAATCTACTTTAAACTTTTGGTAAAAGTTCGTAATTGTTCCATTCACCAATAGAGATCTAAAAGTTATCAAAAGTAGGTGCGTGTCATTATTATCGCAATAACTTTTACGTCTGTATCTCGATGCAGTAGAGGGAAAAGTGTAAATATGCAACCAACAGTACAATCAGAATCTTCGAAGTTATTTCAGCATAATTCAATGCTTGTCGGGGCATTAGCTCGCAGAGCAATTGTTTCCTGAAATTCCGTTTTGTAAATATTAACTTCTACTTATATTTTGACTGAACCCTGTATATTGTACAGCCCGAGGCTTGGACTCTAACATGGTTTATGTACTTATTTGTTTTGTTTGCCTTGCAGGTAGAAACTTGATTACAGACACCCTAAAAATTAATCATACAAACAAAACAAAAAATGTTAATAATAAACAAAATGTTATGAATATTAAAAGCTACAGAAAATAACGCAAGCTTCCGAAGCATTAATATTCTAGATAGTGGAATAGTTAAAAATATCTAAATTTAATCCATTATTGCATTATTTTATTTTATTCATTTTCACATCTAGCAGGCTGACAGCCCATTTACAGGAGTATCACACTCATGAGTGAAAAAGGCAATACAATGAGGGAAAAAAATCTTAGCATATTAACAATAACATACTTATCTAAATTGCATAAAATATAAATATAGAACAGTGACGGATAATATATCAACAGTTACAAAGGTCTCAAAAATTCTACATGTTAGATATATAGGACTACTAAAGCAATGATAGGGATTAGGAACAGGAAGATAGAATGTTCTACAACTTCTTGAAGCAGGTCTAGGGGTGTGAAATAAAATGCGGGCAAGTAATTCCGGTGAATCAACAAGATTATGTATGATCTTATATAAGAATACTACACATCTAATGTTACGGCGTCTACACGGAGGTAAATTTAAAATCACTTAAAAGCAGATTGTATTTAAAATTTCTTATGGAATAAATATGATATTTTTTGAAAGTAGTGTATTTCAGAAACCTTCTCTGTACAGACTCCAACATGTCAACATATGTGGTTGTATGAGTGTTCCAAACAAAGCATCAGTATTCTAGCTTACTTCTGACAAGCGTGAAATAAAGCAAAGAAATCGTATCCAAAGAATTAAAATATCTGCTGTTTCGAAAAACAAATCCCAGCAATTTGAAGGCCTCCTTAGTAATATTTGCAAAGTGACTGCAGAAGGACAGTTTTATGTCAAATGTAATGCCCAGGTCCTTCACCTCATAAATACAGTCAAGCATCGATAGTATAATCAAAATTCACGATATTAAAAATCCTATGAAATGTCATGACCTTGCATTTAGCAATATTCATACTTAACTTATTAACACCACTCGCTCAAGGAAACCTAATCCGACTGCAATAACAAACAATCCTGGATAGTGCTTATCTCTCTAAACAACTTCATGTCATCAGCAAAAAGCAGCTTCCTAGAGGAGAGAGCACAACAGATATCGGATATGAATAATAAGAGTAAGAGAGGCCCCAAGTTGGAGCCCTGGAGTACCGCTGACGTTGCAAAAAAAGTGGAAGATTTAATACCGCTGATTTCAACATGCAACATTCTATCACTTAAGTAGGATTGTAACAAGTTAATTATTTGAGATGAAATTCCAAACGAAGGTAATTTTGACAACAATACACTATGTGATCCGTGTCAAAGGTCTTTCTAAAATCCGTGTAAATGACATCAACCTGTTTCTTCGAGTCAAGTGCATGGGATACAAATTTGGCAAAGCAGCAGAGATTGCTCTCAGTGCTATGATGTTTCACAAAACCGTGTTGTTCAGTAGGCAAGCTATTTTTAACATGCTCATACAAAAAATCGTTTAATATAATTTCCAATAATTTTGAGAATACAGAGGTTAGAGTACCCCGTTTTTATAAAGTTGTTAAAAATATGATACAAAGGTATTAGCAGAACATGAATACAATCTTTTACAACTAAGGAAGGAATTTTGTCAGACCCAGCCAAGAGTTTATTTTTTAATTTTTTACTAGATGCAATTATATCGTTAAGGGAAATATGCTTAATATTGAAATAACTACTAATATTATTACATTCAAATGCATAATAGTTATTTACCGGAGCACAATCCTGCAAGTAGACACTGTTTAAATGTTTAGCAAAGCCCTCTGCAATTGTGTTTAGTGACGATAATTGTTGATTGTCATAGGACATTACACCAGGTAAGTGAGAAGTATTCCTTTTCGAATTAACAAATGACCAGAATTGAGTAGGATTGGTATTTAACTCCGTTTCAGCCCTTGCCATATATGTTTTATGGGCAACCCGTATTTTAGCTTTTATTTCACGCCTGAAATTGTTAGCACACCGTAAATAATAATTAAGTTTGCTTCTTTCATACAAATTCAAATTGTGATTCTTTAATTTAATTTTACTTATAATCATACTATCAAACCACACAGGAAGTCATGGATTGGTATAAAGAGGGCATTTTTAAATCGTCATCTGCGCTTTTCCGTGAAGAAAACTGGCAAACCTTGTTTATGATAAAATCTGTCATTATTAAAATTCAGTTAAGTATATTTTATTAGTGTGAACGCTACAGTCCCAAGCTACTACCTCGTATTATTTAGTTCAGATTTCAGATAGGATCTTAGTCGCATCGTTATATCTTAACTGTTGTATCGCGCCAATATCCTTGGTTGGATATATGACCTCGGATGAGCGGGGTCGAGAGGGATTATCTCTCTTTACCCACTTCATCGCTGTAGGCCCGGACGCCTCGTAGAGGTGGGTTCCTTATCTCCGGTCAGCCTCGACCGCAATCGCGGCCGATGCCGGCGGCTCGAGGAACCTTCTCCTGTCCTAGCAAGCCCCGTCGGCAAGGGCTTATCTTCTGGCGCTCTTCTTTCTTCGCCGACCCGTTAACCCCCGGGGTAGTCATGTTTTGGTCGCGGCGCGAACGCCTCCGACCAGGTAGAGGTTTGAGTTTAGTCAGGATTAACACTGTGGCTCTAGGGAGACGCTAGGTCGAAGAACCGTAAAGGCCCTATCGTCCAGCGTCGCGGAAAGGATAGGGTAACGGCACCCGCCTAGGCGGGCGCCGGGGTAAGTTAGGGAAAAGTCAATGTCTCTTCGTGGTCCTATTCTTGATCCTGGCGGTCCTGAAACAGAAGAAACGTCTCAACTTACCCCGCGTCCAGGAGTTGAAACCTTGGCCGCCTGTACCTCGCGGCCGCATCGGGTCGGTAGTCCACCGCCGCCTGGATCAGCTGGTTGCTGTGGACTTCTGCGCGTGCGAAGGCAGCCTCCGCTCGCGCTTTCATCGCTTCCAGGGCTGGCGTGAATCCCAGATCCCGGCGAATATCGCTGTTGCGGACGAACCAAGGAGCCCCTGTCGCGCAACGCAGGGCGATATTCTCGACGGCCTGCACTCTGTTTAAGTGCGTCTTCACTGCGTATCCCCATGCTGCTCCGGCATACGTCAACTGTAGCTGCAAAACAGACTTGATTAACCTTACCTTGTTGCCAAGGCTCAGTCGGCTGTCCCTACGGAGTAACGGGTAGAGTTTCGCCCTCACAAATTTGCCTTTGCGAACCACTTCGTTGACGTGTGGCTTCCCGGTCAGCTTTCTATCTAGGGTCACCCATAGATATCTTTGCTTCGTCGGTCCACTGGATGTCCTCGTCGTTGAACGTCACGCGGCCTCTCGGCTGCGCTCTGTACCTACGAGAGAACATCATACATTTGCTTTTCTCCGCGTTGATCGCCACCTTCCAGCGGTTACACCAGTCCTCCAGTCTGCCAAGCGCTCTCTGGAGTCGCCTCGTCGCCATTTCCTGGTTAAGGGAATGGGCAAGTATGGCGGTGTCATCGGCGTAGAGGCACACGGAAGTGTCCTCCGTCCTGGGTAGGTCCGCTGTGAAGATATTGAACAGGTGCGGAGACAGCACGACGCCTTGGGGGACGCCGGCTTCCATGGGTCGATAGGTGGACAGGGCCCCGTCCACCTTCGCACGCAGCTCTCTGCCACTTAGGAAGGACGCCACCAGCTTCACTAGGCCGACAGGGTAGCCAAAGTCGAGCATCTTTACGATTAGCCCATCGTGCCAGACCCTGTCGAAGGTCTTGGCGACGTCCAAGAAGACTGCTCCGGTCGATTCTCTGGTGTTGAAACCTGCGGAAACAAGTTCTACTAACCTGAGAATCTGTTGCTCCGTCGAGTGGCCACGGCGGTACGCGAACTGCTCGTCCGGGAGGATTTGCAGTTCTTCCGTGGTCTCGTGCAGTCTGGCCAGGATAACCCTCTCGGCTACTTTGCTCATCATGGGCAGGAGACTGATGGGCCTGTAACTAGAGGGGAACGTTAGGTTCTTACCTGGCTTAGGGATGAGAATCACGTCGGCCTTTTTCCATCTCCTAGGAAACCTGCGCAGTCTCAGAATGGCGTTGCAGATGTTCAGCAGCGCCATCACTCCCCGGTGGGAGAGCTTTCTGAGTAACCTGTTCCCGATTCCGTCGTATCCTGGTGCTTTGCGGGGGTTCAGGTGGCGCAGGATATCCTTTACCTCCTCCGGAGTAGCGGGTCTGATGGGTGCTGCATCGGGTAGGCGTCTTAGACGCCGCACACGGCGCTCCACCTCGTCGGTGTGGTCCTCGTCCTCGTCGTCGAGAAGGTTTTCCCTACACTACAGTTCAAGGCTGTCCGCGAACGCTTCTGCCGGGTGGCCGGTGGCCGGTTCTCATGGCCCGTCGCTTGGCCGCGCGTCTCTCCCTGATCTGCTCCTGCAAGTCAAAAGGTAACTCACCTGCATAGTCCGCGCGTCTCCTTTCCGTCCTCTCGGTGGTGCTGCTTTCCAGGTCGGTGCGGATATCCGTCTCAATCTTAACTGTTGTATTGTGCGACATTATACTTTATACCTACTCCAATGGAATTTCAAGTGGTTTTTATGTTACGTTTAAAATTTTTGCGTAAATTCTAAAATAATAAATACCATGTAACAATATACACCTCCAAATAAATAAAGATACTCAAGTGACAACACTTGTTTTGAACTGAGAAGGAGAACGATTATAAAAAGAGGAAAACGGAATAGTTTTCTACTAAGGCAAGGTAAAGTAACCTTAATTGCTCCAAATTAAAGATATATCGCAAATACTTAAATACTACTAATTTCTTTGATGAATATGTCATAATATGTATGTGTGTCTAATAACTTAATGAATATTTGAATTCTGTTCTAGGCATGATGACATATTTTTTCTCATGCATTCAATTTTTATCTGAGTAAATCCCAGCTAACAATTTCCTGTTCAATAAAAATCGTAAGAATGTTTCCAGAGCAAATTTTATAGAGCAATGTTTGTTCTAAGAACATTTTCAAAACGTTGTTACAACACTTATACCATAAAAATGGGCACCGTTGTATAGAACTTTTTAGTTCTTTAAGTGGTTCTGTAAGGTTTGCAGGAAATACTTATAGAATTGTCGAATACACGTTTTCACAGGTCTTAAAGAATTTTTATAACACAGTTACAAAGCAATCTCATAAAAATTCTATAGCACTTTGTTATACAATTTTTGTGTTGCATGGTTTTTTATTTAGGGAACTTTAAAATCGTTTAATTGTATCTTCTAAAAACAAAATGTTTCTGTATCGCACATGTTAGAAATAATATGGATGGGCCAATAAGAACCAATAAGATGGACTTAATCTGCCTGCATAGGAGTACTCACATTACGAATTGCTTAGTTGGTTTGTCCATCAAGAAGCAGTACATTTTAATGCGGAAAAAGTTTTATCGTGAAATATGTAGTACATAATGGTAATTTTTTGACGCGCCCTCAGTTAACCTTATATTCCCTATGCTGCTGGAAATTTAATGAAAAAAAATGTTTTCTATATTGATGAATGTAACAACCAACAGTATATAAAATTGTCAGAAAGTAAGTATATCCATATTATTGTTATCATTTCAGCTATTTATATTGTAAATATTTTTAATTAAGATTTTGTTTCTTTCTTCACAATATGGAGACAGAAAGAAAGGACAACTGTCCTGTTGTACTTCCAATGGATTCTCACTAATATGATCTTTTTGTGTCGATTGCAATGCTTATGGAGCAAATATGTTTGGTAAGCAACTACTATAACAGATCTATGCCATTTAATATCCTCATTGTTGTCATATTTTATTGTGGTATTTCAATCTTATTTAATAAATCTAATAAAATTCTTTAACTTCAACATCTAGAAGTGCAAATCGGTAAGGTTTGAAATGGTCTAAATTAAATATGTTACTAAATTTCTATAAAATCAGTTTCTATTAGCAATCAAATAAATCTTATCTATCGTAATGAAATTTTATTTCTGCAGGCAGATAATAATTTTTACAAGTCACGACTATGTTATACAAAATTCCCCATTATGCTTTGATCAAAATATTTCGTACTTTTACAGGCAGGTCTCGTCGGTGGTGTAGCGTTTCTTTATAAAACAAAAAGGCTTTTGTTACTTATTTACTCTATAATGATTTTATAACAACTGTATTATTATTCTCTATAACTGCTTTAAAGAGCTTTTTCTCTTAAGTTCGATAGCAGCTTCTATATTTGTAATTTCTTTTTCGCAGCAAAATTGTAACTTAACAATGCCTTATACAATAGTTCTATAATTAAATTGTAAGCGACATTACGTAATAATTTTATAAGAGTGTCAAAGGAGATGGTATAATTCTATAAAGCAGTATTTTGCATAGGTTTTACAGTAATTTGATTCTATAAGCACCGTTGCTGTAAAATTGTGTTATTGTACACACTTATAGGGCTACATTAACATGTTATAAATGCTCTATAAATTATGCTGTAAGAATTTAAAAAACAATTAAATTTCTGAAGGCAAAATAGTTTCATGTGACACATTAATGCAACAATTTAGTATTCTAAATACAACTATAAAATATTAACAGAATATAAAACTCGTATTACTATTAATTTATAGAACTACTTTGTTAGCTGGGAATGGAGGAAGACCAGACACATAGCAGCTAAATGGTAAATAATAAGTGTGTCAATGTTTATTAGCAGTAGTTTTTATTATCGAACCAGTTCTTAATGTACATTAGCGTTTACTACTCTAGTTCCTTTCAGGTGCTGGCATTAAAAAACACTGCAGTGTTATCCCCAAAACCTATCATCTCCGCTCTACACAAAGATAAAGAAATTAAGTCGTTAATATAGGTTGAGGACAAAACAGGACCCAATACTGTACCTTGTGAAACTCCATATGTTACAGTCCAGCCAGTTGAAATTCATACTTTTAGAAGTATACTAAGCAAAATTGCCAACTATCTGCATTTACCAAAACCATCACTACCATACACCATACGGGATATTATTTTCGTCTTACGTCCGCCACTCTTTGCCAATGCAGGCAGCAGTAAAGAAAATTTAAAACGTCACGGATTTTAAGTGAAGATCAAACTGAGAACATAATTATTACCAATGCTAGTTCTACTAAAGATTTACAAATTGATAACATAGATAATAATCCTCAAACATTTTTAATTGAAACTTTAAATTCAGAAATTAATTTTTATAATGTCAGGGTGTACGTTTACGTTTAATATGTTACATAACAAAAAATAAGTAGATTTGTTTTGTATTTTTCTGTTTACTTTGTCATAATAAAATGTGATCAGTTATAATATCTCTTTTTGGAATTATTAAATTTTACAGTTGGCGATAAAATTTTGTATGCACCACGTCAGTAAAATGTCTTTATCGAACTCGCCTCGCTCGCTTCACTCACTTTTCTCATAATCTCAAGCTCGTTCAATAAGAATTACTTTACTAACATAAATAATTATTATTGCATGCTATAAATATTTTTATTGTTTTCGTTGTTTCATGCATTACAGATCTCTACAAACTTCTATATCTAATTTGCAACTGAAGTGCTTACCCGTAATAAACAAGAATCAGCACTCCTAAAATAAATTTAAAACACGCTTGTGGGCATCCCTAATTGAATTACATTTAGAGAACACGCGATGGTTTTAAATAAAATTACACAATTTACGCTTGAATTACAGTTGTAAATTAAACATTATACATTTAAAATAGTTCTGTCTAGAATTTTCAATCAGACCAAGCGAAATGCGGTAGTTGTTTGTCAGATTTCCTGCTGATGGAATCGCTAATTTACGATTATATGTATTTACTTACAATGTGTATGATTTGACGATAGCATTAAGTACATGCGGTAATCAATTCTGTAATGTCATGTTTAGCATATTTATCGGATGCTATTTTTGAGCGAGCAGAATACCCGATACAAAACTAAATGAGGAAATTGCTTTTTCATGTATTATAATAATGATAATAATAATAATAATAATAATAATAATAATAATAATAATAATAATAATAATAATAATAATAATAATAATTATATATATATATATATTTGAATTTATTGGAACTATTCATTCCCCACCCTCAGGCAAATTCAAGCCAATAAGCCTGATGTAGTCCTCCTCGACCACCAACTTAGGACGATGTTTGTGATTGAGTTCTCGGCTCCCGCAGAGAACAACATCGTCCTAAAAGAGGAGGAGAAACGGAGGAAGTATCGAGATCTTCTCTCCGAGCTCCGCAGGCTGTATCCAGACCACTCTGTTAAGATTGTGGTGCTCATTATAGGCGTCCTGGGTGGAATGAGACATACGTTGCTTTCTGACTTAAAGATCATACCGGCTTGCCGAAATTCGGCAGAGATCTTAGCCGGCAGAATGCAGAAGGCAATCGTCCTTGGTTCGCTACGTCTACTCAGAACGCATGATTTACGGGCGCAATGATTACTGACTCCACGGAGTGGAGAGTGGTCATTGCTTGACTCTTCAGAACATCTCCGAATGTGTCGGAGCTTCGGAAGGTGTTACTGGAAAAAAAAAAAAAAAAAATATATATATATATATATATATATATATATATATATATATATATATATATATATATATATATATATATATATATATATGCGGCCACAGCGTATATCCAAAGACACGATTCAGCCTTACGGGTGTTGTATTATCATTTACGACACTCGTATGAGATAGACGAGACGCCAGTGCTGCCTTATGCTCCTATTGGAACTTTTCATTCCCCACCCTCAGGCAAATTCAAGCCAATAAGCCTGATGTAGTCCTCCTCGACCACCAACTTAGGACGATGTTTGTGATTGAGTTCTGGGCTCCCGCAGAGAACAACATCGTCCTAAAAGAGGAGGAGAAACGGAGGAAGTATCGAGATCTTCTCTCCGAGCTCCGCAGGCTGTATTAAGACCACTCTGTTAAGATTGTGGTGCTCATTATAGGCGTCCTGGGTGGAATGAAACATACGTTGCTTTCTGACTTAAAGATCATACCGGCTTGCCGAAATTCGGCAGAGTTCTTAGCCGGCAGAATGCAGAAGGCAATCGTCCTTGGTTCGCTACGTCTGCTCAGAACGCACGATTTACGGGCGCAATGATTACTGACTCCACGGAGTGGAGAGTGGTCATTGCTTGGCTCTTCAGAACATCTCCGAATGTGTCGGAGCTTCGGAAGGTATTACTGGAAAAAAATAATAATAATAATAATAATTTATTTCCTTTCAGACAATTACAAATTGTATAGGAACAGTCAAAGTTGTTATAATCTAAATACATATAAATATAAATATAACTACATACCTACACCTAGGAGTGCGTCTCTTCACTATATAGATAATTTTTAAAGTGTCTTAAATATATTGTTTGTTTTAAATAGGACGGTAACATATTATATATATTTAATCCTAAATTTGCTGGCGACACTGCAAAATGGTATATAAAATTTGTCTTTCTGTCTTGTGTTGACACCATGCGTATTCCTAACTAATTTATAATCACATATATTTTTAAAAATGTTTACACATGACTCATAAATAAAAACATTAATTAAAGTTAAAATTTTAAAATCTTTGAATATTTCTCTACAAGAGTGTGTTTTACTAATATTGACCATGCATCTTATAATTCATTTTTGAGCTATAAATACATCAGAAGCGAGGGTGGAGTTGGCCCAAAAAACTACTCCATAGCTCAAACGAGAACCTACTTGAGCGTGATATAAAAAGGTAAGTTGTTCCTTTGTCATAATTGGTCTCAGATTTCTAAAAAGGTAACAGATCGAGTTCAACCTCGTGGTTAGATTTCTACAATGAGATTTCCAATTTAAGCACTCATCAATGATGATTCCTAGAAATTTAATAGAAATTTCATTTATTTGAACATTTAGATCAGAACATACCCTCTGCCTATTATGAAATCTAATCATTTGTGTTTTGCATTTATTAAAATATAGTTTATTATAATTAATTTTTTTAACATAGATAGATATTGATTTTTTTGTGATAATATACTTTAGGTTGATTTGCAGGTGTCCATAGGCTTGTCAAATTATATAAATAAAGTACAGGGTGTCTCAAAATCGACAGTATGGGACTACTGTGAAGATACAAAAAATTTTAATATAATTTGGTGCAAATTGTGTTAAATGGGATGAAGTAAGCTCCATTTTCAGTAGAAAGTATTATTGGTATTTGACACAAACGACTAATGGCGTCATCAGTTATATTTTTGCCAGAAGCATATCCCAATTTTGTTCCTCTTAAAAAGCTCTCTTTTTTAGGTATAATAAACTTTTATTAGAGAAATTTGTCTGTCAACACTACTTAGGCCCCATTGGAACCCTTGTACTTCCTCCTATTAGGATATCAAACCACCTGAGGCGTTAAACAGCCTATTGGAAACAAAAAAGGTGGTAATTTTGCTCTCTAATATAGGCCGTCATGCTCTCAATTCGGATTCTCTTGTTGACGAGACGGAGTTCACTCACAGAATGCATGAAATACTGTCTCGTCATTCTATTTTGAATCTCTTCAAAGAGACACTTCCTCATATACTAAAGGTGTCTCCTTAACCAATAGTGTCCAGTTTGAATACATGATACAGTTGAAGGTTTGTCCTAGAGATAGCCAGGTACTTTTACAGTTAGTTATGTTTGCCTATTTTGACATCCACAATGACCTCTTTAAAGGAATGCCCTGAAATATTCCTCAAGCAAACTCTTCCAATCTATGTTCCATTGTAAAAATAAGTGCACATCGCACGTTTCTATGCGCTGTAATTTTTTCTATGAGTGAAGTTTCGTGTTTAGATCGAACACGCCAGCCTCTTTATTGACTTGAAAGCAGTAAACCATAATTTATGGTAATTCCACTAAATGTGCAGACCGCATTGTTATTGTTTATATTTTCTATTTTTACATTTAATCTGTGGGAATTTTCTGCGGGATAATAATAGCGCCTAATGATTTCATAGGTTAACGTGATATGCAGATAGAGCAATTTGATAGAATTATAGGTATTATTATTCGCACGCTGTTATTAGTTATTGAGAATGTGGCGTTTCAAAAGGCAGTTAATAACGCCTAATTGCCTTCGATAATTAATAGGTTGCAATTAATTCAGGTCGTAATTTTCTCATCACTTACGATGGCGATCGTTAGGTGTTCTGATTTTTTTACAACGCGATAATCCCCTTATTCGCTCATCTTCTGACCATACTGATAAAAGGAACAAGACCAAATTAGTGTTAAAAAATATTCAATATTTTATCATCTTGAAAATTTAAGTGAGTCAGTCAAATCCGCCTTAGGAAATTTACTTTGTAGTAAGGTAATTTTCAAATTGGAAAGTACACAATTTTGATTGTGGTTGATACCAATGAATCAATTAAGATCTAAATTCAATAATTTGTTAATATGTAAAACATTTTTATTAAAAAAGTTTCTTTAAAAACACAAAGGAGGGTGTTCTTTTTTACTATTTGCGAAATGATTTTGACCATAGACTTGCAAAAGGAGACTGAACCGTTCGTTTTAAATTGCTATTTGTTTTGTGTCAAACATTGTGCATGTGTATGACAAAGACAACCGAGAGCGAGAACGTGAAAATTCCGACTCCGTACAACGCAATATATTTACCGCAAATAATTTCCGAGCGAGTGCTGAGAATTCCAGTTGACGAAACTTACTTATGAAAAGATGATTCAGAATGAAAAGAAATCAATTTTTCACACGCTTGACACTGGCAGATCACTTTATTAACAATTTAAATAAAAGTTTAAAAGAAAAATATCGAGAAACCATACAAATTTCGACTAACAGCAACACTGCACACCGAAACTTACTATGTGTAGAGGCGGGACTGATATCACTGAACCACAGCCTTCTTCATCTTAGATGACAAGACCAAGAAAAAGCAAGACAAGAGTGTCAACACTACTTAGGCCCCATTGGAACCCTTGTACTTCCTCCAATTAGGAGATCAAACCACCTGAGGCGTTAAACAACCTATTAGAAACAAAAAAGGTGGTGTGATGACTTTGCTGTCTAATATAGGCCATCATTGTCCCAATTCGGATTCTATTGTTGACGAGACATATACTAAAGGTGTTTCCTTAACCAACAGTTTCCAGTTCCATTTTAGATGAAGAAGGCGTTGCCATACTTCCTTTACTTTTTAAATGGAATAACAATTGACAATTTCAAATATTCGATTACTTATCATATTAACCTTTTTGTGATGTAAATATTTACATTAGTTTTTAAAATATCAAAAATGGCTTACATCTATAGAAACTGGCAGTTGAAGAATATCGTTTTAATTTATATTGAAGTGAAAATGGCTTAGCACAACGATTTCCCAGTAAACATGTTCCAAATGCAACTAATTTTACAACGGTGTACCGTGAGTGCATGTGTAGTGCAATCGCTGGCGTGACATGAGAAATTTACAATCGAATCGGCGTATCGAACAAAGAAGTGTGACGTATCATACACGAGGCTCAATTATATCCATACCATGTACAGCGTGTCCAAGCATAAATAGCAGAAGATGGGACGAGGAGGACCGGTACTCTGACCGCCACGATCTCCTGACTTTATGTCAGTTGGATTTATTTTTGTGAGGATATTTAAAAAATGAAGTATATTGCACCGAAGTGGACACTATTGATAATTTACGCAAGCATATCCATAGCTCCTGCCAATAACTTACAAATTCAAAACAGAAAAGAAGCAGAAATATTTGTGTTAGTTTGTAAAAACTGTGTAAGACGGGCCTAAAATGTTGTTGTAACATCAGGTAAGTCAAACTATTTTACTAATTAAAACCACAAATCAATTATATTAATAATTAATAACATATCGGCAAAGCAGGTGAGTTTGCTGTATAAAAACAGGTGTTGCAAAATGTAATTTATTTCTTTCCTTGGGAATTTCTTTCAATGTTTTGTCCTGTCTCCGTTTATACGCCTTATCAGGTATTTTATTTTTACAAAATTGTATTAGTAATAGTTCCTTGTACATTCAAAAAAATTTTTAGATAAGTTCTAAATCACCCTGTATATTAAAAACTAAAATATTAACAACGACGAAACAACATAGCACATTTTAATATGATCGGATGTTTTCTCCCAGTCTAGGATTGCGTATAGTACCGTCACAAGCGGATACGCCGTTTATGAGACAAACACCAATTTTCTCTTATATGTAGAAAACGCAAAAAATTAATCATATAAAATTTTAAGGACATAATAAGAATATTGAGTTTTATACGTATGAAAATCATATAAAAAATTCGCGAAACAAGCCTTTTATTGCAATAGATTGTACATACATACACTTTTCGTTTTCCAGTTTTAATTGTTTTTGTTGATCTTCTAACGTGTTTTATATTCTATATCGTTTTTGATATGTTTACATACAGGGTGAACGTTAAATAAGTAAAAATATTTTAACTGCAGGTGTAGTTCGTCATATAGATAAGTCTAATGAGTCATTTTAAAAATTTCAAATATTTACGGAGATATTAATTATTTTTAAAAATACCCACATTTTTTTGGACCGCTGACCAGATAGACCACTGACGTAACCTAATAAAATACATATCGTCTGTAAAATAAATAATTGTTTAACGTAAATTAAATTTTTGCGGTTGTTTCTAATTTAAAAACAATTGTTTTTAACAATAATTAAAGTAAAATTGTCAAAAACGATTAAAATATGAATTTCCGCAAGTTCGATACTATCAATTAAAGTGTTTAGGAAGTTACTTTGTTCAATGATTCCAAAAATTATCCATAAACGTGCATAAAAGCTCACCTACTTACTGAAAAACCAACTATTTAAACAGTTATCCACATTTCAGAAGTTAGTACCATTGTACACTGTTAGAAAGGTTATCACAAATTATACCCTTAAATTATTTTCTGAAGAATAACAAAAAAAACTATGATTTTCAAACAACACCTTAAAGTTAATTTTCGCCACATAACCTCAAACAACGTGTCAGTACTAACCTTTTGGTACTTCGTAGTTTCGCAGTGAGTGAAGCAGATTTAACACAATAACTAGCTTGATGTATGCGTTCAATATCAAGAGCAGGCAAAGTAAAATATTTAGAAGCAGTGTCAATCGCATGCAAAAAATAAACTAGTGCCGTAGGCACAAGTAACAGGTAGATGTCACGAGCAGTAGGTAAAATATCTCGGACCAGCCCCACTCTCTAGGATTGATCGATAGTCGAGGTCGACAAAGAGGTTATATTTATACGGGTGCACTTGGTCCAACGCAAAGGAATAAGCTGTGGCAAGTTACAACTGGAAACAAAACATGTAATATTTGTGGAAAGGGATTTGATAATTTCAATACACGTAAATTGAAAGTTAATATGAGATACTTTTGCATCTACTGCAACCAAACTAAACTACACTTCTTTTTAAGTAATACACTGTTTTACGCATCTATTTTTAGAGTTGCGGCGCTAACGTATAAAACATATTTAAATCGTCTTATTATTTTCATGGGTTGTGTTTTTCTCTTGTGTATTTAATTAATATTTTTTGTGAAATACAGTGTGATTAAATAAAATATGGCGCATTATTTAAAGAGTGAAAAAAAGGATGACATGTTAAAAGCATATTTGTCAAGTAATGATAACTAACGTATTGTGATAAATCAGTTAAGAGTATAGTAAAAATGAATAATGAACAAATCTTTGGATAACTACGATTGTGAGTAGATAATCTGGTATATATTTTCAATTTATTGGTGAGGTATAGGAATGGCAAAGGGGAGGAGATGGTCATTCATATTTTCATATATAAAGATATTTCAATCATTCTTTGACATGTCTAAAAATTCTATTCGATGACATGTAACACTCGCAACGCTGTGGAATTCACATCCACCATAACTCGCTGATCAGCGGTTCTCAACAAGTTTTCCATTGAAAAATCACGAAATTTATTTAAAATTTGACTATTTTATTCATGATTTTTTTTGTAAAAAAAAACTATTAATTATGTGCTCTACACAGTGAACTGTACTGCTGGATAAAATATTTGTACTTATTTAAGGTCCACCCTGTATACGAGTAATCAATTGCACGTAAAAATGAAAGCTAATTCATTTTTCTTTTTAACGTTTCATTTGTCATTGGGTGATTTATATAATTATTTATACTTTATTCATAACCTTTCTTCTTTTTTATTTCGTTTTCCACAGTTAAATTCTAGACGATGAGTAACGCTAATTAATTACGGGATATGCTTAATCCAAATTTAGAAGAATCAAATTCAAAAGTAAGGCGAAAAAGAATATCTGTAACCTTATTGTCCGGTGAATAAATCAATTAATTAATAAGTAACGCCCTTACACGTCAAATACCGTTAAAAGCCAAAGTTTAAGGAGAATAATTTAACAATTTATATTCCACAATTGTGCAACCTTGGCATTAGCAATTAAACGAATCATTATTTTTAACAGCCTATAATAAAGCTCTGACGGCTCCGGTGAATATAAAAATACGACAAAAGTTACATAACCATATTGACAGAAAAATTAATAGTTCACGTAACAGTTGGTTTATACGAAAATCGCTTAAACATATGCAAGAGTTATTAATATGTTATTATACTTTGTAAATATTTTAATAATTGCTGTTTACCACATGTTGCCTCGCTCGCCTGTCTATCAAGGGCGGCAAAATTCTCGGGACATTCACGCCGATTGGAAATAATTAGGCGTTTTTAGAAACGCTATTGACGGTCTTTTTTGTTAAATTCCGAAGGACAATGGGCGGTTGGTATGGTTCATTAAAGTTATTTTTGTTAAATAAAGTAATAAATAACGATATCATGAAACGAATTTGAATATTTCTTTTTATCTTAAGGTCAAAAAGAAGATTCTTCTCGACAATATAATAAATTAAAACCCATTGTTTTATAGTACAATTTAAATTATTGGTGATATACTTGTATTTTTATATTGGAAAGATTTTGAAATCATTTTTGAGATTTAAACTACATAAAATAAAATTTCGCTAAAAATATCACACCTCTATTATGTATCCAATCAAAAAACGTTAGTATGGTAACGGAAATAATATCCGTATGTATTTTTCTCATATGTAGGCACCACTCAATGTTGCTGTATAAAGCTTATACAGTAAATTAAAGGGACATATAGCAAGAGTAAGTTCCTGACGACAAAATAATGCGGCAAAAGTTACCTGCAACTTTTACAATGACAAATGCGCTAGTGGTTTTTCACTTATGGTCGGTTTCTCAACATTTGGCGCTATCCATTCGATAACTATCGAGTACATAAATTTATCAGACCGATAACTTTATATTGGTTTCTGAACGCATGCCTTCCAAATTTTGTTGAATACATAACAGTTGAATAGATATCTTAATATCTGTAATAATCATAGAGGGAGCTAGCAAATGCACAACTGTTTGCAGATGCCATTTATGGAAGTAATGATATCACATCACATTAACTAAATAAAATATATATAAACCTGCTGCATAAAAAGTTATTAAAACCTTTTCTAATACTGTTAGTAAATTTATTCTAGTACTAGAGACTTGAATACTATCTCCTATTAAATCTATCAGTAAATTTACAGTTTCTTTCGTTAAGGTCGCCGTATTTCTCGCCGTAAAATGATCAAATTTGTGGTTTTTTAGGTACTGAAATTTTTAAAAATAAAACGCGTAGAACAAAAGTAATATCAAAAATAAAATTACTGATGTTTTGTTCATACACTTCTACTATTTAAACTCTCTTCAAATAATATAACTTTTGAAATGCATTTGTATGACACACATTATTTCGCTATTCTAACTCCACATTTTAACAATTATTTTCACATACTTATAAACAAAAGTGAACAATGGTATATGCAGAAATATGTAAGTTTATGTTATAACAATGTTTACATCTATAGCTGAATTTAAAAAAATACGTATTTTGAAAGTTTTCAGTACCTAAAAATTTGCTGGATAAATCGCTTTCTGACGTTATACATCGATTTTATTTCGGTACCTTTGAATATTCGCTAGTGGCATGAGATAACATTGTTGTTATTTGTTAAACTCTATATTATTCAGTTCATAAATGTCTAAAATTACTTGTATTTGTAGAAAACACTATTTCAGGAATACGGCGCCCGTAAACCTCTCTCGAAATTCTGTCGCTGTATTTTTCATACTGGTTTTCTCTTTTACGATAACGTCTTGGCCGTTTAAGATATCTGACTATATTTAAATATTCTTCATCTGAAGAGGCAGACGAATCAGAATTTTCCATTGCACAAAGTAATCGTCACGAAAATATCAAAAAAACTTGGGTTAAGCCTTACAATAAAGATGTAAACAAGCAACAGCTAATGTTTATTGGGCAGATATCTTACCATTTTTCTTTGGATATCTGTTCGATAACTTATGCAATAGATAAGCATTATCGAATGGTTCAGAAACCGAATTCATGGGATATCTCCAGTTTATGGAATCGATAAGTTTATTTAATAGATATCTACTAGTTGAAAAACCGGCCATTTTATTCATTTTTTAATCAATTATCGCGGTGTCCGCTGCCAAAATAAATAGTTTGATATTTTTCTCAACAACTTAATAAATTATTAAACATTAACAAAGAGTCGATTCGGTGAGTCTACGAACAATGAAATTAGTCAAATTGTTAATACCTGTGTGCCTGCTAATACAGTGTGACTCAATCATCAATCTGGCGACAATTTTCTGCTTTTTGAAATACGAAAAGATATAAATTTAAGCCAGATACTTCCATCGAGAAATTGAATATAATATTACATGATTGGACTTTTAATATGGGAAAATGTGGCGGAAAAGACTTGTATTTAACTTTTTCACCGACGTACAGTTTACTTCATCGCGAGCAGCACGTAATACTAAACGCAAAATCCTAGAAGCACAATATGCTGTTAATAAATGTGAAATATTTGCAATAGCCAGATTACATGACGAAAATGGACTTCAAAAGAAATTATATCACATTTTGGCTTTTGAATTAGCTTGGCACGGAGGAGAAACAACTTACTGCAAAACCACTTATTTCGTATCTGAAATGGAAAATAATAGAAAAGAAACTGGACGTATCGAGTATAATCTTCTATTTTCGAAAACAAGATAAGGCAGTGACAATAAATTATGTGACAGCAAATGGATTACGCTTAATATTTTAGACAAAGATATTTGCAAAGCATGCTTATTTAAAAAGTTGATAGTAAAACGATGCACTTCTTTAACATTGGATTATTTCTTACACCAAATCTGTTTTGGAAGAAGAAAAGTTCTAAAGGTTGGTAAAAAAATGTGCTGATTGGAATTAATGAAAGACTAAACGTTCAGCACAACGCATTGATATAGATATCAAACGTGTAAAAATTCAAATCATATCCATAACGAGATTAGTATTTCTTATACCAATTTCAGTAACTGAGTGTTTAATAATTGTACGCTCAAATACGAATGTATTTATTTTTAGTGTTTCATAAATAAAGTTTGCATTGATAAGTTTCTAAATTTATTATTCATTAAATTGTCCTGTCGAATTGCACAAGAGGTTTGAATTTTACCTGGTAAATTTGGGTTGTTTAATGAGAAAATGTTGCTTGGCAATTAGACGGTGTCGCGTTTTTAGGTTGACAATTTTTCGAGTTTTATAAGTCAAAATAGAGCAAAATGTTACTTGAAGGATTTATGAGTTGTAGAATATTTATGTATTTTGATTGGTGTTTAACGTCAAGAACAACTAGATTTTTTATTTAAATTATTGTATTTCTTTAATTTTATGAATTAATCTCCAAATAAAATAGTAGTGTTACATCGTCAGTATGGACGTATTTGTAATTTTATTCTATTACTCTTAAGATCTAATATGGCGCCCATAAGAAAAAAAAATTGAATGTTGCATAACCGAAACTAGTGGCCGTAAAAATTTTCTTTTCAGGAAAATCGATTTTTCGTATATCTTTATTCCTCTGTACCAAATTTCAACTATTTCTACTGAGAAATAATGATAGTATTAGAGATAGTTAGATAGTATTTTCTAAAATTTCTTTTTTTCAAAATATTTCAGCAACGTGAATCTGTTTGGTTTATCGTAATGGCCATCAAAAGGCGCGACAATTACACTAGATGTTTGGTATCAGAGAGCATACATATGACTTCATTGATAGGAACTGAGATTTGATTTATATTAGCTTAAAATACCATTCTAATTCAGTAAAAAATGTTACAACCATTACATAAAGGGTAAACGTCATATTTAATTTAAAATTCGTTGACAGGCTAAACTCACTTCCGTCATTGTCGATATTTAATTTCATATAATTTTAATTTGTATAATAATTTTTATAGTTAGATATTTGACTCAACTGAAGAAGCAATCCTAAAAATGCAGAAATAGGTCAGATCTCATCTATTGTGGTTGAATTTTCGAATTCCCACTGTCAAAAGTAAAGTTAGATATTTATAGAGTGCTTTCATTAAACCAGGTTAGTAAATTTAGATATATTAATTTCTTTAATATATAATAGATAATTATTGAATAGCTAAATGTTTGGTATCAGAGAGCATACATATGACTTCATTGATAGGAATTGTAGGAGATTTTATATTAGCTTAAAATACCTTTCTAATACAGTAAAAAATAATTATTTTTCATGCAGTGACATTGACTCGGACTAGCAGAATCATCCTGTACTGCATAATAGTTCAGAATTAACTGCCTATCAAGATATATGCATTAAACAAATAGGAAATACATATTCGAAATTTCAATAACAAGCACTGTAATAAAGCTATAAAATTTATTGGCCAATAACTCCGGTTTCAATGTTGCATAAACACCTGTGTGTGCATTATAAATTCAAGTAATAATAAAACAAACGACTAATTGAGAATAATATCAGAGGAGTACAGTCGTAATATCCGAGGAAAGGAGGCTGGTCGCAATGGTATAAATTTATCAGCAGGAGTTGCTAGCAGTGGAGAATACACCGTAGAACCAGCTATGTAAGCAGATCAACCTCAATTAAGTCGTCGTAAATAAGAATTACGGATAAACCGGGAGAAACGTTGATTGTGTTAATTATACGTGTAAGCCAATTTGCCACGTCATCGACGATATGAATGAAAATCACACGTAATTACTTCATTTTTGAAGGAGCAGCGATAAAGTACGTAGTACTAGCACTATCATATGATAACACAAAGACAAGAATGTCATTGTAAGGTGTTTTCTTCAGCTACATCACAGTTTTCATATTTAGAAACAACAGAGACAGTAGTTTGGACCATTTGAATATATGTATTAACTGAACAGATATTTTTTATTTCGATTTACCATGAGCTTCAGTTAAATATTGAAGAAAGATACGTTGATAATAAGTGGCCCAAATCTAATATCAGACCATTGTTATTTTTACCATTTATAAATTATTTATGCAAATTATAGATTGTTAGCATCATATCGAATAATATGAATACATTTCTTGCGACCTGGTATTCTTATTTGCAATAGCTGATATCACGATGAACAAAGACAAGTTAGACATGCAAGGTCTGGTCAAAAAGTTTCATTCCTGATTTTTTATAAATACCTTTATAAAAAATATTGGAATTAATTCGCCTTCGCTTCAAAGTACTACACTGTCAAATAAATAAACTTCTAATGCTGCCTCCACTGCCAAAAGCATGTAAAACATTTTTAGACCTCTCTTCTCTAGGGATTTTTTGTCTCCTTAATTATGTCAAATCTTCATCTCCTTTGAGGGGGAAGGAGACTTGAGCTTGGAGAATAACCGTAAACCATTTATGAAGATTATCTTAAGAAATGTGTTTTCATTGTTTGCCTTCAAGAAGATCCTTCAGGGTTCATCTCGAGAACAAACTTTACTACTAATCTCCGATTGATAGCTATTTGGCTGGCAAAAGTCATGCCTCTAAAAAGTCAAAAGAACTTTTTGTGCTTTTACAACAGGAATATTTGCACAATAAATTACCAATAAACAAACAGATGATTACTTGTGAGGTTATGCCATTAGTAATATAAGCTTCGGTATGAGGTAAGTCAAAGTATGACTACTTTTAGTTATATATTTAATACTACTCTATTTCAACACTGACAGAGCTCACCTGCCCTCCACTTCGACACTGGCTAATTTTGAAATTATAAGCTATAAAAATACTATATTTTTGTAAATATGTGGTCTTAAGATCGCTGAGGTAGTTTAGACAATTTGTATTTTACTAATCTACCTATTGGTGACAATCAAATTAAAATAGCTGGTACCTACACAACAAAAGTTATTAAAATGAATTAGAAACATACATAGAGACGCTCCACTTACGACTTGTATTCTAGTTAAACCTCAAACAATTTTAAAACGAAGACAAATATAAAACGAGGATGTAAAACTGTGTTTGTTAGAAATTGGATAGAGAAGCATAGGCAAGGAACATAAGATATGTTACAATTTGAATGAAGAATTTAGTAAATCCTATAGCATATGCAAGAGTATCTATAAAATTTGTTTCCTTTTCTGAATCTGAGATTTCCTTGTAGCTACCTACTAATAAAACTTTTAAACTGACTCTTTTCCTAACACAGACCTCACTGTGTCGCCATCTGGATCTTGAATGTCTATCAACGTCAAAACTTCGGGGCAATATTAACAGTTACATTAGATTTTTATGTTCCCATATGATATCATTATTCATTAGATTTATTATAGTGAAGCTTATAAAACCAATGCTTATATTCAAAACGGAGATACCAACTGACTGCCAAGTATGACAGTCCTTTTTTATCAAACCTCAAAAGACTGCTTATCAAGAGAGATTAAAGGAAGATGTTAATTAAATGATTCAGTTCATTTTTTGAAGTGCTGTTATTGTTCTTGTTCCTCTTATCACTCACTATACCTTCCATTATTTTTTTGGCAAATGCATGAACGTATACGTGACAATTAATAGTAATTAACATCACCTTTTTGAAACAAAATCTAAATTGTAATTACAAGACATGATACATCGCCCATCCTGTTTGAAATCCAGACGACAGAGGCCTGCATTAATATACTTATTGGACAGAAACCAATTTGTTTAAGCACTGATGTAGATAACAGAGACACGCTCTCAAGTTAATCCCTAAAGATAACCGGGGTGCATAGTGTTACGGGTATCAGGCATGGTTAGGAGGGTTGTAGCTGGGCGTGGAGCCTAAAATGCAGGGTGGGCCGAGGGTGGCTCCGCAACCCCACGTAATAACCTGCCTAAAGGACCTGTTAGCAGAGCATTTAATCATAATGTAATACCGTCCTGTTTGGAGGTGATTACTAGGATTACGTTGCGCTTTGGGGCCTTAATGAATATCTGCTTTTTAATGGTTATTGTATAACCATGTAGTTGGTTAATAATAAAGAGCTATAGTGTCATTATTTCTTTGTCATGTTGTATACAATACAAAGTGTTCTGAAATGCAAGTGCCTATACTAAAAGAAAAACGTTTATAAAAAGAAGAAGTAGTATATATTTTTTTATATAAGGTGATTTAAAACTTCGTAAAAAAAATTACATCGCTGGGCTACTGTAATCTCTAGCGTCATCGAAATTCAGGCGATTCAGAATACTAAATACCGATTGTAGTATTAACGTTTTTACAATAGTGTTTACATTAGTTTTTCAAGTGTCAAAAATGGCTTAAATGGCGTCCACGATGTATTACAGCAGCTAAGGAACACATTTTAGCGATTGTTGAAAAGAATCCCCGAATAAGTACCAAGCAAATCGTTCAACGAGTACAGAGAATATCCCAGGCAACAATGCAGTATATAATACACAAAACTTAATTATATGCGTACTATGTACAGTGTATCCAAGCATTAATGCCAAGGGCTGCCTTACGAATTAGATTTTGTAAATCGTTGCTGCAACAAAATGCTCAAAATCTCACACTTACAGCTGACATGTTACAGATGAAGTAATTTTTACATGGAATAGGAACATTCCAATACTCATGTTTGGATTTTTTTTAAATTCGCGCCCGATCCAACGGAATCATTTAAAAACGTTTTTCCTTGATTTTTTTTGGCAGGGTTTGTCGATTATCGCTTGATTGGACCATTCATATTACCAAACCGAATGGATGGGGTTCATAATCTCGAGTTCCTTCAAAATTATCTGTCTGAACTTCTGGAAGATGTGCCCTTAGCTGTCCGACTCTCAATGTGGTTCTTGCATGAATGTTCGGGAGTACCTTTGAAGTACAAAGAGGACCGGTACCATGACCACCACGATCACCTGACTTAAATCCTTTGAACATCTTTTTGTAGAGATATTTAGAAAATGAAGTGTTTGTCGAAGTGGACACTAGTGATGATTTACGGAAACGTATCATAGCTTTTGCCAATAACTTATGAGTTCAAAACTTACAGGAACCAGAAATATTTAAGGGGAAACTGGGTAAGGCCCAAATGTGTTTACACATCGATGGACAAATCATTTTATTAATTAAAACCACAAATTAATTTTATTAATTATTGTATCTATATAAGTATTTTTTTTGTTCGTAAATTTTTTATTTCACTTTGCCGTCGTGTCAGTCGCCGACTGCATGCTTTGCCTTGCGCAAGGTCAGGTTCTACAATGGATCAGTTTCCAGTATCGTAAAGAAGTGTATTTTTAAATCACTTTCAAATTGTCCTTTTTGATTTTTTGTTTACAAAATTGTATTGAGTCTCCTACATATTCAAACATTTCTGAATCACCCTGTAAATTGTAGTACCTACTTATCCAACAGTCAGAGACCTTTACTGCAAAACACTTAATGCAAAATTACAAGAAAAATAAACTATATAAATAAAAGTAAAGTCTACAGTACTACAGAAAGAGTACCTAAAAGTCAGTCACATATTAAACAATATACAGGGTGTTAAAAAAAGAGTGTAAAATATTTCAGGAGGTAATAGTATGAACCAAAGTAAGCAGAAAAGTAACGGTTGCGGAGATATTTACCACTATTCGTGTTTCAAACATTTTATTTTATTAGGAATAAACCGACAAAGGAAGATTTTAATAAACACAAAACAACGTTACAGAAGATGTGCAAAGCGTCCATTTCCAAGCAGGTACGACATCTTTGTCTAAACGATATTCCCCTCCTCCTTGGTTTGGATTTCTTGACACTTTTGATTAATCCGTAGCTGCAGCTCTTCCAGGCAATTTACAGGAATACCATACACTAATGTCTTCAAATATCCCCAAACAAAAAAAATCTAGAGGGTTCAGATCAGGCGATCTTGGAGGCCATAAAACAGGTCCGGCCCATCCTACCCATCTATGTGGAAAAGTTTGGTGTAAATGCTCTCTAACGGCTATGGAAAAATGAGCTGGAGCACCATCATGCTGGAACCATTTTTGTTGCCTCTGATTCAAAGGAATGTCTTCCAAACACTCATACAGTGTGTTCTGCAGAAAGTTGAGGTAAGCAGCGCCTGTTATTCGATTTGGTAAAACAAAAGGCCTAGAAACCTGTCACCTACAATACCTATCCAAATGTGTAATGAAAAACGTGCCTGATGTCCAGATTCTATTAGAACATGAGGATTTTCGTCGGCCCAAATATGCGTATTGTGAAAATTAAACACTCCATTTCTTGTGAACCCGGCCTCATCAGTAAAAAGAATGTTTGCAAGAAAACGAGGGTCTTCAGCATCATGACGTAGAAACCAGCGGCAAAAAACCAAACGTGCTTGATGATCATTTATTGGATTTAAGGCCTGTACTCGTTGCACATGGTATGGATAAAGCAGTTGCTCGTGAAGAATTCTCCAAACAAGAGAACCACTAATTCCTACCTCGGCTGATATTCTCCGCACACTCGTACCTGGATTCTGCTCTACCAGTGCTAGAATTTCTTCTTCTGCTCTAGGAGTGGATACCGACCTTGGTTTTCCGGATAGATGGCACTGTTTGCTCAAGGAACCGGTATCACGCAATCTTTGGTGAATTCTTCCAAACATGCGTTGTGAAGGAATCTGGCTATTTGGATAAGTGTCAACATAAAGACGTCACGTTCCCATATCTACGCAACCGTTACTTTGCGGACCTATGTTTATAGAGGCTTTTCTGCTTATTTTGGTTCATACTGTTACCTCCTTAAATATTTCACACTCGTTTTTTAACATCCTGTATACATGTTCGGAAAATTCGCGAATTTGTCGCCATCTGTACAGGGCGTTAGTTACATCCTGTTGCTTCAGTAAATCAGAACACATTTTTTTATCTAATGAACTATAACTAAACTGAGTTAAAAACCTAAAAGCCAGTTCAATTTTCCATAAAAAAGTTACTCTTATATAATTCATCTAACTTCGGTTTCTGAGAATTCAACTTCAAATTTAATTCTCATAACAAAAAACATGTGCCAATCTACTAATTTTCGAGTTGATTCTGCTAAAAATTTCTAAATTATCGAGAAATCTCAAATTAAAATCCCAACTTTGAACACCCTGTATCTCGCTAACCTGTATTATTTGTATAAGGCATATTCAGCTCAATCATCATATTTTGGTGTATAGTATATAGAATTTAGAGATGTCCTTTCTTAATGAAATACCCTGTATAAAGAATGGGGAGCGATATTATTAGTTACTATGCCATCACGATATTAAAATAAATAAACTATCTTAAGACCTTGCAAGAATGAAATATAGATGAAAGATTTTATTTATACACTTAGTTCGCAAACACTTATTATACATGCATATTTGCCTTACTAACTAGATTTATTAAACTCTTAATCGTATTGGGAAAATCTAGTAGTGATATTTACGATCGAATTAGGTTCATTATACATGAAAATGGTAATTTTAATTAACATTTTATTCTAAATGCGATTTAAGAGCAGTTAGGATCGCTATATCTTACGGAATAATGATGCTGTATCATAAGATACATACATAAACTGGTAGAGGAATTTATTCACGTTATTATTATGCAGGAATTGCAGTCGTCATTAGCGGGAGTCTTCGTTCATTATAAAAATGCAGAAGTCGCCGCTTAGATAACAGGTAATGAATGTAGTCACTGTAATTCAAACTACCTTAACTTGTCGTCTTATAAAAAGATAGATAGGTGCTAAAAGAGACATTTTATTTTGCGAGAAGGGAAGTCTCATGTCTTCGAATTAAATAAAATCAGTTTTAGCACATGTTTATTTATTGTTATATTATACACTATTTTTTGTACCACTATTGAAAGCACAAGTCATAGCATGTCTTACATTATAAAATTTATAAAATATCATTTATCTACGACCACTATATTAAGAAGGTTTAATACGTCTGTTTTCAATGGATTAAAGGTCTTTTTTCTACACCCGTATTATAACAATGCACTTATATGCCCATAATCCGTTTCATAATGATACCCATTACGACACAGATTTTTCATTACGATACAGATTTTTAATCAATAGAAACCCATAATTTTTCAATCAAGCATGCTGTGCATTTGACGTTTATCCTAGGTTCCTATTTTAGATGTCAAAACTAGTACGTATTAAATTTTCGTAGATACCTAGCTAAATTTCGATAATTTATCAAAATGTCATATATCAGCGATATAGAAGAATTACCATCGACTCCTCCACACATATCGGAGAAAGCAGAAAATGCAGTTCATACGAATAATTACTATTACCTATTGTGTTCAATAAAAATATAAAATTTATGGTTTTTGATTATTTAACGGGTGTAGAAAAAATAGCGTATGCAACTCTCATGTAATGGTTATTACATGATCGTTGCATAATATACTATTAACACACTAGTGAATTCATAACACCACGCTTCGACATTCAAGCATACAGTGTTACGCCGATGATACTCAAAATACTCATTCTTTTAATCCATCAGATATGCTGCAAGCAAGTAGGAATATAAATGAAGATCTTCATTCACTTAGTGTGTACAGCAGAAACCACCATCTTAAATTAAATGCAGATAAATCTTCCGCACTATTGTTCTGTTCCTCTAATTATTACGAATACATTGCATCTAATTTGAATATAATGCTGAATGGCACTCGTCTCGTTTTTACTGGCACTGCAAGGAATTTGGGGGTGACTTTTGATAGAAAACTTAATTTTTCAGGTCACGTCAGTTCATTATTACAAAAATCATACGTTCGATTAAAACTTCTTTTTGCTAGTAAACATATTCTTAATTTTAAGACTAGGAAATAATTATGTGAATCTGTTATTTTGCCGGTATTTTACTACTGTTCATCGATGTATTTTCCTTTCTTAGATTGTCACAATAAGTCGCTGCTACAGAAGGTGCGGAACACGTGTTGTATATTTATATTCAATATGAAGAAATATGATCATGTTACTGATAAGCTCAAGCAACTCAAATGGCTCAAGTTTGAGGAGAGCTGGAAATTGGAACTGTTGTCTTTTACACATAAGTTACTCACAACCTCTTCTCCGTCTTATTTAAAAAACAAATTAATAGCTCGTAGAGAAGTTCATGACGTAAATACACGCAATGCCGGCAGTTTTTCCATGCCTAGACATTATACAGCTAGGTTTCAGAAAACTTTTAATGCTATTCAACAATATAATTTTCTGGAAGAACGTTTTAAGTTATGTTCAGCTGCGGTCTTCCGCAGGAATCTTAAAAAAGCACTTGTAAATAACCTAGGTTAGTGGCTCGTGTTCGTTGTGTATTATATATACAGGGTGTCCCAAAATAGAAGGCCATACCATTAAGCACATATTCATTGGACAAAAATAATGCGACTTTCCTTATGCCATTTTTTATTTGGACGTCTCTGTTTCAATATACAGAGTGTTAAAGTTACATTTTAAAAAACTATTGTTTTCTAAGATACACACCTGAAATTTTGCACGTACTTTTATCTTATTGCGGTATACTTATCATGTAATTTTGGTGAAAAAAATCGAAAGGCGAATGGAGGTAACTGAGGGATTTGTAGGCAATTTCTAGTGCCCATAAATTTATCATTCACTACCATTTTCAAGTGAAACTGAAATTTTGTGGATATACCTGTTATTACAATACCTTGGCAACTTAGCAAATCGTGATACTTACAGGATGAATAATTGCTAATTAAAACAGAATGGATAATTTTAAATTTTATAAAATGAGGAATACTTATGAATTAAAAAAATAATATGGCATTAAAATCTGTAATACAGTTCTCTTATCAACCAAAAAATAATAGTCTTGTTTAGTAATAGTAATAATGAACGATCAACATAATAACTTTTTATCTAAATAACATTAAATAAAATAATTAATTAATTACTACTAATTTAACAAACGTTCTGTTGTCTGGAAAATGTTCTCTCGGGGGTTTTCGAGATCCCTCTTTATCACTTTGGTGTTAGCTTTGTTACTTATTGCTAAATTGTTGTAACTGGGCTAATTAACAAATTAATAAGTTAACGCCCGAAATCACTAGAAAAACAGATTTTTTTGCAATAACTAGGATGATGAGGAGAAGCATTGCCACAAAGTAATTGCGAATATAATTATTTATTGGTCGATTGTTGCAACCTCGCTAATTAACAAATTAATAACTCTTCTCCCGGAATCGTTAGAAAATCGGATTCGGATCAATTGAACAATAAACAATTATATTTGCAAAATTCTTGTGCCGATGGTTTGCCTTAATAAGCCAGAAATCCTGGAAAAAATTCCGGTTCTCTAGTGATGTCGGGGGTGGAATTTTTAATTTGTTAATTAGTCCAGTTACAACAATTTAGCAATAAATAATAAAGCTAACACCAAAGTGATAAAGAGGGACCTCGAAAACCCCCGAGAGAACATTTTCCAGACATTTTCGTTGAATCATGTGTGACATTTACCTTTTGTTCAACAAAAATGGGTCATTTGTTAAATAAACAATTAAAAATTTGCGAGCGTACAGAGGTTAGATGTACCTTTTGTTATAAACAATTCCCTGAACATTTTGCAGAAAACCGCATCTCAATCGGACCTCTTCGCAAAAAGTTGTAAGTGAAATGCTAATTGACGCGACTACTATGATACGTTTGTGTAAATCACCAATAGTGTCCACTTCGGTTCTCCTTGTCCAATTCCTTAGTGTTACTGCTTGGACACGATGTACAATCTATTGCAATAATAATGGCACTCCCCTAAAATAATTAAATGGTAAATAAAATTTTTGATGAACTTTTTGCTAAATCTCTATAGGTGAGTGGAACAACTAAGACCTAATGCTATAACTTAAAAGTGGATTTCATTATCAATACATCGACATTTCAAAATAAGTTGCCGAACTAGTTTAAAAGAGTGCCATTATTATTGCAATAGATAGTACATGGTACGGATATAATTGAGCCTCGTGTATGAAACGCCACGCTGCTGCAATACGTCGGTTTCAAATTTCCCGTGTCACGGTTGCGTTGCGTTATATTAGCATTAACTACACACTGCTGTAAAAGTAGCTGCATCTTCCGAGAAATCGTTCTGCTAAAACATTTTCACTTCCCCATAAATTGAAACGGTATCCATCTCCGAGTTGCTATACACATAAGCCATTTTTGACACTTGATAAACTAATTCAAATACTCGCATCACAAAAACGTAATATCTACTATAAGTAATCGGATTTCAATATTCCGAATCACCTGGTTACATACTACAGTAGCTCATCAGCAATGTAAAGGTTGAAAATGCTACAACTTCAATAATTTTTTACTCAGAATCTAAGGATTTTACGAACATTTCTTTACGATATTGACTCCATTTTTCATGACGCATCTGCTCCAAAATTTTTTTATGATTTTAATTGTTCTTCATTTGTATATATGCCTCTTGCTTTCCACCGTTATCAACTATTAATGGACGACAAGATAACATCAACAAAACTCGCTTTATATATATAAGCCATTTTTTTTAAAACGTTCAACGATAAATAAATAATTTTTAGGACTTTCGCAAAAACAAATCAAACGCCTACAGTGGAATTTGATACTCTGTAACTGTTTCTCGGAGAACCCACGCCTCTTTCCATAACGATTTTGTACCACACGTCAACAATTTGTTTTGCAGGCGTAAAAGTATTGACGAAAAAAAGTAATAAACAATTCTAATCACGTTCACAATGAGATACAGATAACTTTCGTGCAGTGCTACCACTTAACCCAGTTCTACAGATTAAATTGCTACTATTGTTGATGCGGAAAGAAATTACAGTAAGAGCGTGGTGAGTAGGTGTTTGATAGGCATTTACGAAAGATGGTGGTCGTTGAAGTGATTTTTGCATATTATTTAGTATACTCGCGACAAGAATTCAGACGACTTACGTCGTACGAACAAATGAATTCATTATATTTTCATCAAAATATTTAAGAAACTGCAACTGATAGTAATAAAACTATATACTACACTAAAAGTTTGCATTATATTTTGCACTAAATTGCAAAAAATTATTGTTTTTAACGCGACCAAATATCGAAAATTACGTTGACAATAAAAACAAATGTGTAACATCAGTTGTGATGTAAGACATCTGAATTCTTGACGGGAGTATAGCTTTATTCTAACTAAACTGTCTGCACTCAGACAATTGTCTGTCAGAGAAACATACTTTCACTATAATTACTGACAGTGTGACAATTTGAAAACTTACAATGGCTAAATCTGAGAAAAGATATCAAATATCCCTTGAAACCGTTTCTGTAGTATAAAGGGGGAACCCAAATCATATATTAACTAACTCGTTCCAACTTACGATGTTAGTTGGTCGAAGAGCTACATACTTTCCTCTACAGGGAAATGCATAAGTGTTAACCACGATTACACGTTCAACACGTGTATTCGAATCAGGAACTTTTACAATTAGCGCTGCGTTTATCTTCAAAAAAAAAAGCTCCAGGTTCGCAAAATAAATGGGTACTACCTAAAAATAAAACAGTTATTTTCATTTTAAATTATATCCTTAATTTATCTTTCACAGTAAATAATCAACATCTGGGGCATTTTCCAGGAAATAGCGTCTGCTAAACACAATTATTTTATATTTCCTTACATCAATATTGTCGTCAATACTGACCATACATACATTTCAGCATTGAATATGCACTCGATAGAGATGGCATTTAACACAGCGCATTTCCGTTGTAGATAAGCCAATAAGATGAAGCATGAAGATCAGTTGGGACTTTCAGCTCTCAGACACCTATTTAGCAGTGACTGGACTTCTGCAAATCAGTGGTTTTAAGAACATGGTCGGTATGCGTACAGTATACCGCCGAATACGAAGTTTCGACTTGCCTCTCATGGAATCAGATGATCTTTAGTGACGATTCTGTGTGGAAATGCACGATGGTCGTGCAAGGGCGAGAAGACGACGTGGTGAAAGAAGACGTGTATAGTCTGTTTAGAAATGAAAGAGAGTAATAAAAGCTTATTATGTTTGCAAATCGTAAATAAATGTAGTAGTGCTTATATTCAATATTTTTATATTATGTATTATCGGTATAGATGAGGTGTACTTTTAAAAAAAACTTTGTGTGATCGAACCGTACTAAATTGTAGCAGGTAGCTAAAATGCAATCCCCGACAATCAGTCTTTATCTATGCCGCTTCAATTTCTCGGTCCATTTATCTTATAAGTAAACAATATAAAAACAGCATTTCAAAACATGAGGCAACTTTAAGCATCATTTAGTAATTCAAATAAAATTATTCAATATTATTATCAAAATATTTATTTAAATTTAATGAATAGACTTTTATTCCACACAAAAATATATGTATTTTGAAAATTCAAATTATGGTTAGTAACTGTAGTGTTGTATAAATGTACAATAAAGAAATTAAAAAAGTAGATATATTAAAATTCATCCTCTGAATATTCTTATTGATAACGATAGGTTCCACAGTAACGTCAATTAAATTATCGAGTTCCCACATTTTCTCCTCTTCTTTTTGTACATGATGTATACAATGTATACATCTTTGCCAGTTATCTGCAGTCGATAACATATTTTTTTCTGATCTTTATTAAGAAGTATCAAAAGTTCCTTTTTCACCATATTTGTTTCAAAAGAAATGTTTTTCCGAATAACCATTGAATTATATCGGCTTTCCTCCAAGCAGTCGTAAGCGTCCGCTCGGTCTGCCATGAATGATAACTGGCATTATCCATGACAATTACAGACCCCGGAGGAATAAGATCCAACATCTATGTAAAATACTCTTCGAAAACATCTGCGTTCATGTCTTCGTGATAGTCACTTGTATTTTTAGATTCAAATAAAAGTAAACCGCCATCTACAAAACCCACTGGCACTACCTATATGTGTCACTATTAATCTTCGTCCTTTACCTGAAAGTGTCTTGAATCCTGTTGAAAGTCCATCCAAAAATGCTTGTCGAAAACTTTTTACATTTGTATCTTGCCATACTTTTGTTACAGTATATGTCTCGTTGACCCAAGTTTCGTCTAGATTATAAATATTCCTCCCTTCGTCACGGAATTTTCTAATTGATCTTAAGTAGGATCTTCGCCAACAAATAATTTCATCTTTATCTATAAGAACTGACTTCCTATTCTGCTTTTCCCAGCAAAAATTCAACTCTCGTAAGACAGCTCATAATTTGCTTCTACTGATTTTTGGCAAATCGTTGTCCTCTGAAAGTTCACTTAAAATTTTGTTTAGCGTTGGTATTTCTTTTTTAAAATAAAATGAGTGTACTTTTCTGCCAATGACATTTTTGAGGAAATCTTATAATTTTAGGAAATTTTATAACCACTTTTGACCTCCCTGTAGATGATTTTGGGGGATTTACAGTATCTTGTTCATTTTTTGTTTCCTTTAAAAGTCTGTAAATAGTCGATTTTCCAATCCCTGTCATTTTGGAACACTTTTCCACGATGTCGTCGACACTGTTAGTAGGATTTTGGTGTTTCAATGCATTAAATACATTTAATATAATAATCTTCTCATTCTGAGACAGCGCACATCTTTTCACGCGTTTAACATTTACGTAATCGACATTTTACTCAAAACAATATTATATCCACTGGCACAATAGTCACTAAACACAAGTCGAATTTTACTCTACTGCACTAGCACGTCTTCGTATATTCAGCTCAAAGACTGGATTGATCTGTCACAATACACTGGCTCCTGCCCTATGATGTATCCAGTAAAATATACTAATGTACACCCATTACCTGTTAGCATTAGTGTTACCCGATAATTACCTGAAACAAAATATTACCACGCCCATGGCCGGTTCTTATCTCGGGGTTTTATTACTCTCTTTCATTTCCAAACAGTTTATAAACTATTTTAATAAATGAAACACGATTCCCGAGCAAGACACTACATTACTAAAATCTACTAAATTACAACAATTATATAAATAATAAACGGAGCATAAATATAGAACAACCCATCCACCACTAGTTTTCATTAGAGGCAACATGACAGCCCAACGTTACATCCAGGAAGTGGTGGAGCCATATGTCATTCCATATCTTTTTCAGGCTCTGTGGTTCTTCTATGACTGACTGTGTATCTCGCTCTGTGTCCACTTGTACCATAAATGTAAGCAGAAATTTTTAAAACAGAATGCTTCGCTATCAAAGTACCACCTATACAGACTCCAAATGAAAACTTAAGAGATAAACTTAAAAATGTAATCATTTTCTACTTTCAACGAGAGCTAAGAATTATCAAAATAAAATGATGTTTAATGGGAGTTTACCTTTTCGTTCTCACATAGTATAATTATAAATTTCTAACACTTGACTGAAAGATTTCCGATTCTGTTTCATCTATTTCGTCCATTATTTATAACCTATTATGTAAAACTGATCGTTTTGATTCTTCATAACGTCCACCAATCGACCACTGTCGACGATCGATCATGTCGATAGTTCCATGTGAGCTCCGACCGTGGCCAACCGAGCAAAGTAACCACCACTGTTATCAAATTCGTAGTAAAGTTATGCAAGAATTTCGTAAAATCCATGTAAGAGTCTTGTAAGATTGCAAGACAAGATGTGATCTTGCAAGATCGGGCAAGAACAAGACCAAAAGATACTTTTGTCTTGTTTTCCAAGACAAAACAAGACTTTTTCAAATTTTGCAACAAGATTGTTTGTCTTAGCCAACACTAATACCACCTGCCCTGTTTTCTTTTTTTACTTCTTCACGCTCTATTATAATCGCATATCCATCCACCTTATAATTATAAATACGTTACTCCAACTCAAATAATGTATTAAATTAATATCTATAGGAAGTTTTCTTCACTTTCTTCTTCTTCTGTGAGTACTTCCTAGATTTGCTATTTAAAAATATTATTTTTTATGAAAACTTGGAAATAATTATGACTAATAATTTTAGTAATGATTCATATGTTTACTATGCTGCGAATATTTTTTGAATATCGAAAATATTGTGCCGCAGCAAGAAAAAAAGTCACAATAAAGTCAGCTTCAGAGAACGACGTAGTATTGCCACCAACACTAAGTCACATGACTTTCAGCCAATGAAATTAATTGCATTCGTTGTTGAAGTCGAGTGAATTTCAAAATTTCCAACTTCATTCCGATTCTGAAGAGCAATATTTGTGCATAACATAACCAACTTTATAAAATCTTTTCATTTTCATAGAAATTAAACTGATGGTGGCGATGTTGCCAGCAACACTACATTGTTCTCTGAAGCAGGCTTAAGTCTAATGACAGAAATTAACATGACAGCCACCTACTTAAATATTTCTCAGTTGCAATTGTGATAATTGTTACGCCAATGATAATGAAATTTATTTTTTTGTTAATATATGGTTAGTTTTAAAGCAAAAAAGTGAGAGAGAGATTTCAAATAAATCAGGATATGTATTTTTGAATAATCAATTTTTTTCAAAGAAATAAGTTGTAGCTAAAAATAACATAAGCGGTGTTTATTTCAACCCCAGAATATTTATAAAAAATTGTTGCACATGCATTGGCAGATTTGTTTTTCTCAATACATGGGTAGATTTAAAGCAAAAAAGTGAGAGGTTATGTATTTTTAAATAATCAAAGTTGTAGCTAAATATAACTTAGGGGGTATTTATTTCAACCCCAGAAAATGTTAGAAAAATTGTTGAGAAGTTGCACATACATTAGTAGAAAATCTATGTTAAATTTGACTATAATACCTTTTTAGTTTTCAAATTACAGCAACTATTCCATATTGTTTTGGATACTTTGAAGGACTGTATTTTCTACGGGGTAAACTTTTTGCTAAGATCATTTTTATACAATCATGTTCTTTGTAAATGTAGATTCACCGGTAGCATGTATACTACTTCTTTTGAAAACACACTGTATAATAACTTTGCGCTTGCGTAAGATTGTACAAATTAATATCACATTCAATAAATATATACAAAATATCAATGAAATGGCATGGATTTCACAGAAAAAAGTGTATACGAAAACTATACCATAATAAATTTAAAATATTTTTGTTGTGCAGCAAAATGATGCACCGGGTTAAATAATCTCAATACGTAATATACGCAATTTGTACCTAACTTATTAAGGAATAAATAAAAGAAAGACGTACAGTTTACGTACACTTGCATTCAATAAATATTTTTATCTACAACTGCTTCATAAGAGCCTCATTACAGCATTTAATTGACACTGCTTCAGTTGAATAATGAAGATCATTACACTAGTGAAGTAGTATGAGATATTACCTCACCTAGTGAAATATTTAAAAAAAGAGGGTTATTTGTATTAGGAACCAACAGGTTTATCAATTTGACAATTAATAGATAATTTAACTTAAATTAAATAGAATTACTTGTTATAAATATTAACAACACAACTTTGGAAATTCATAAGATTAATACCAGATGAATGCAGTTCTGTCTGTATTTGTGTTAACAATGCTTAAATTTTCTTTGTAAGCACTTGAAGTAGCTTCAATCTCTTCTCCAAGAACTTTTGTGACGATTTTTTTCTCGCTTTCAATAGATGGATCAATATAATCTTGACACACGGTGTTGAACTTCCAACCACCATGCCGTTTTATAGTTGGAAGGACCACTCCTGTGTTGGCTAGAAGTGAAGTAGATGATCGTCGAAAACAGTGCACTGTATATTGTTGAGGCTATGATAAATTGAGAAAAAAACCATCTTATTTGGCATTATACTAAAAGTATTTATAGCGACAGGAAGTTTCATATATTTATTTACCACCTCTGTAATCAACAAAAAATGTTCCATGATCGGCATGACTAAGGCGGAGGGCGAGGTATTTTCGTATTATCATATTCACATTTATTATTCTACCGGCAGTGATAAAGAATTCTCTAAAAAAAATAAAAATTTTGAAACAACCTCTTTCGTTAATATTCTTGACTTTTTTGGTTTGTATCCCACTGATTGCTTTTTCAGAGAAGCAATTAAATTGTTGAATTTACCGAAGTCAATATTTTTCCGCATACAAATTGTAGAACTCAGTATACAGGGCGAGCCATAATGTCATTAATTTTAAGACGAAATAGGGAATAATGAGTATAATGCGAATACGCGATTTAAAAAAATCTAAATGCATATTTACGCCGAAAAATAATATTTTCAAATTATTTAAACCCTCTTTTCAGACTGTCACTGACCGCTGACAGCCTTGATCGTTTACAGCTCACAGTTCAACTCGATGTCGACCTGATGCGATGTTGCCATGTTGAAATATTTTTCTAGTACCTACCTACCTAGGTTTTAGACATCACAAATAAACGGTTGTACTGACTATTTTAGTATATAATTTTTTCTTGCTCAGTTCAACTTCAATAATAATTTAAAATGTTAATATCCAATGAAATCAAATAATAATAATCAAATAATTCTATTAAAAATTGCAAGTAACGCGGTCCACTCAGGTTTTCCGGTAGAAAATTCGGTCCAACCAAACGATACCCGTACACTCCTGCCCATACGATGACAACAAATCGCTTCTGAAAGTTAAACCGACAAGTAGCGTGCGGATTTTCCTCTGAGCACATGTAGCTATTATGACTACAAACAAATCAGCTTAGTTACATTGAAATCACAAAACTCCAACGTATCTAATAATAAACCGAGTAATAAACCATTTACATAAAAAGCCTATACCCAATGGGTAAATTATTAAGAGAAGCTGAAAAGTTTTTCGAGTTTAAATACTAAATAATAAAAAACCATCGTGTTGTCGACAGAAAACTGTCCAAGACCGAAATGGCACACCTCTGATCTGATGCTCATAAGTTATCGAGAGTGAATCTTGACCTACCGTATTATTAGGTCAATAACCTAGTTACCTAGTTTTTGTACTGTTATTTAACGACAAGGAGTAAAACTATTTTTTTTTAATATAGATACATCAATGAATTTTCCTTAAATATTGATTTATTTGTTAATAAAAACAAATGTAGATAATGAATAAATGTTTTCGAATGTTAGGTTATTACAGAGTAATAATTTTGATATTACGTTTTCACTACGTTTTACAAATAAATATGAATTTTTAGTATTACTCGTACGTACAATTAATTATTCAGTTTGTAGTTACGTACATCTAGCCTAGAAATTTATTGCTTTTAAAGTAGTATGGTACTAACCTGTTTAAAATGCCAGTTCGAGTAAAACTGGACTCATCTGTCCAGAGCACTTTATTAATAAAATTAGGGTCAGCCGCAATTTGATTCACCCGACGCAGTTTCACAGAACCCGTATCACGAAGGCACTTACACAAAGTTCACGCACCTGGAAAATGTCTTGTTAGGTAGACATCTCCAATATTCCGTAACAGCGGCATTTGCATTTTGTAAACATTCTCCGTATAACACTACCATTTCCGCATATTCGGAAAATGCTAAATGGGGGTAAATTTGAATAAAACGCTGAAGTAATATTATGTATGTAAACATGATGTGGCAACGATGTTTAATCTGGCATTCGATTGTCGTATGGGTGCGTCATCAGAAAGTTCGTAGCGCGCCAGGAGCGTCGTGTTACCGATTTTTATAGGGTGATTTATTTATTTTTTAAAGGTCGAGTAAAAAATGTTCTGCCTTTATTAGACCTCCCGAATACGTGGTTAAAATTAATGACATTATGACTGACACCCTGTTAGAATAGAACGCCAAAGACTAGATGATTTGTACTTCTTGGATAATTCTTCAAAAAATGCAAGTAACACCTTTTCTTTTGCTTCATATTTGATATTCTTAGATTCGTTCATTAAAATTTTATATAGTTGGGATAACGACATTTTCTATTGCATTTGTCTAATTGTCTCACTCATAATGTCTATATCCTACTTGTACTATAAATAACTATTAAAAGCTCAATATTTGGCATTAGTCCACTATTGTAAGATTTTTAGGCACTAAAATTTTTCCACAGCTTTCCTCAATTAAATAGAAGAATACTCTATGGATGTTTGGCATAGTTCTGAATCTTATCAAATTAAATGATTCATTGCTAGCATACCTATCTCATACTGCTTAAAAAACACTCAGCCTAGACCATTTAAATTCTTGACTTCTCCTTGTTTGTTTGTTAGTTCAAACTTATCTAAAGCCGACACAAAAAACGAATGCGTTTCGAATCGTCAGACGAGGAACTTTAGATCTGAGATAAGCTTAAGCATTTTAATCTAATTTATTCCCCAAAAATCTAAATCCTGTTAAGAGCCGCGTTAAGGGTGGCCATGGTCCTCACCGACAGCCTATTGTATAAAAATAACCGGACATACAAGGTCCAAATTGTCGAGATTGTCCTTATACGGACTGCATCCAAACTACCTGTCCTTTCAGGGAATCCGAAATCTCCTTTTTTGCGACAATTATCGGTGAATTTCAGTGTTGCATATTCTCACGTGAGGATCGGCCAAATGGTCCGTACAATCGGAGAGGAAAAAAGAGGAAACGGGACCGGGCTTTGAAATGGGGTATTTGCCAAGTTTCAAAGGAGAGCATTTAAGTGTTTCTCGATGATAGCTATTATGACAAACAGGTAATAGTACGGCTCAACTCGAAGTAACTCCCAGTTAGTAATTCACAATTTCTTAGGTGAGACGATTCGTGAGCTTTAGAAGGAGGTCTTCGTTACAGGACGGAGCGTAGCGAAGCGATTGTGACGAGATATCTGCAGTAGTTTATTCATAACTATAATGTGAACATCTGAAAATATTAATAATTATTCACGTCAAACACAAAAGGCAAATGTGATAAAACACATAGTTTATTCTTTATCATACACTATAAAAATTATTTTTTTATAATTTACTTGTATTATAATAAATAATATACTGCCGTGCATGAATATGTTTTTATACATCATACATATGTAAATTTTCTTGAGAATGTAAATTTACATAGATCAATAGCAAGCAGTCATTTACATTCACTTCTTGCTAATGTTAAATTTACAGTCATTTTAGGAAAGTTATTCTCGGTTGCAGAATTATTTACATAGTTTTGCGTGTAATTTTAGATATTAAATTGGTACTTGGTATCTAAACATTAATATAAACGCATCTAAAAACTCAGATGTTCTCTTCCTCTGTAGTATAGAGTCTATACGAATGATGTGTTTTCTAGTATCTGTAGCAGTGAAAAGAAAACATGCGCGGTAAATATAAACAATTTTATTAAACATGAAAATAGTATTTGATTATTGTATGGTAAGTATAATTATTTTTCTATAAAATACAGGGTTTTCAAAAGAAGTAGCACAAATGGTACCGGTGAATCTACAGCTAAAAAAACACGTTTGCATAGAAATTATCTTAGTAAAATGTTTACCCCTTAGGAGATACAGCCCTTCAAAGTTTCCAAAAAAAATATGGAGCATGATTTAGTTAAGTGTTACTGCATTAACTTAATAAAGTAATATGTTATTAAATATACTAATTGATATTTATGTTTCAGTTTATTGGTGCTATATATACAAAAGTATTTACACAAGTCAAAAAAGATGAAAGAAGAAAGAGAGATAAAAACAGAGTGGGATTTATGCTTCCTGTTAAGGTGATCTTAGAATGCAACTTGCTCAATTTTTGCCATTCATTCAGTTTAATTTTCTTTTTTTAATCATTTAACTTTTTTATTTTAGTTTTTGATATTATTATTATTTTTAATATTTGCTGGACACCTAAATTTTGTTTTGTATTTTTGTTATAAATATTTGTTAATTCCAAAGAAATAAATACAATTTTATAACAATATTTATATTAACAAATTCAACTGCTTTTGCAGCTATTGTTAGTATTAATTAATAAAATTAATTTTTAGTTTCAATTAACAAAATAATTTGACATACTTGATGTCAAATGCCTATCTTACCCAGTTTCTGCAAACTAACACAAATGTTTCTGGTTTAGCAGCTTTGATACGTTCGGATAAATTATTACTAGGGTCCACTTTGGTGCTATACATTTTTTAAATATCGCCACAAAAGAAAGTCCAAAGAATTTATGTCAGGAGATCGTGGTACCTTCATTAAGGTACTCCCGAATATTTTGTCAAAAATGAAGGGAAGCTCCATCATGTGAAGTGTGAACCACATTCGGAGTCGAACAGCTAAGGGCACATCTTCTAGAAGTCCAGACAAATAATTTCGAAGAAACTGAAGATAGTGAACTCCATCCATTATACATCCCATTCCGTGTAAAAATAGCTTCATCTGTAATTAACACGTTAGCTGCAGCAACCATTCACAAAATCTAATTCATTAGGGATAATACCTTGATATTAATGTTTGGATGGATATAATTGAGTCTCGTGTATGATACGCCACACTGCTGATTGGGACATTTCTTGTTACGTCTGTGTTGCACTACCATAGTAATAGTGGCTGCTACATTTGGCATATCGCTACCGGGAAATCATTCTGCGTACAGACGAGAAATTGCTAAGGCATTTTGTCTTACTTCGTCATAAATTAAAACGATATCCATCAACTCCAAATTTCTATACACGTAAACCATTTCGCACGCTTGAAAAACTAATGTAAATACTAGATCGCAAACACTATTCCCAACTAGCAAAATAAATTTTATAAAGGTTGTATAAATTGCTATAATAGAAATCTTAAAGGAGCTTCAAATTCATATAACGTAGTTAAATGAATGTATACAACACTTAAAAAACAATTTTATACAGCAACTATAAAAACGTTTTGTAGTCTGTATTTTGTTATTATTTAAAGAAAGATTATATTTTTTAGTGAAGAATATTTGAACCAAATCATTTAAAAGGAATTGCGAGGTTCAACGCTATTGTTGTTCTACCACCTAACCAATCCCTTACAAATGATATATTAATATAACTATAAACCATATGAAATATTAAAAAATACATAATCAACTAGCATACATGAGGCACAACACAGATTTAGCTTAAACCACTAACATATGATTTGACCCGCTCTTTAAAACTATGTAAACTAGAAGCAGATTTAATGTCAGAGGGGAGTTTATTATAAATTTTAACAGCATTATAACTAAAAGATTTTTGAAATTGAGCAGTGCAATGCCTTGGAACAGTGTAGAGACCACGAAATCTAGTGGGTCTTTCATGTTGGTCCTTGACAAGTTTATGAAAAAGATACTTAGGAGAACCAGAATCATTAATTTTATAAACAAGAGATGCCATATGAGCCATATAACGCTCATTTAGTTTCAACCACTTGGATTGCTCGTACACTTATATGATCATATTTTCTCAGACAATAGGCAAATCTTAAACAAGTATTTTGAAGTTTCTGAAGGCTTTCTTTATCTCTATTTAAAATAGCTGGCCAGTAAACTACACCACAATGGGCTATACTACTAAGAATCAACGTTTCACACAATTTTAGTTTAACATCAGTGCTAAGAATTTCTTTATAGAGATAGAGACTTTGCAGCTTACAGTAGGATTTTTGTAATAAGTTTGATATATGCTTATGAAATCTTAGATCTGTATCAATGTAAATTCCCAAATCCCTACAACAAGTGACAGGCGTTAAAGTTTTTCCGTTTAAAAATATATTTAAATCATAATGATTTACTATGTCATTTCGACGCGGTCCAAATATCAATAATTCCGTTTTCTTCTCATTTAACATTAAGCCATGAGAATTGGACACTGTAGAAATAGTGTCTAAGTCAGAGTTAATACACTGTATAGCGGAATAAATATCTGAAAAAGAAAAACTATAAAATATTTGATAATCATCAGCATACTGATGTGATTTAGAATGTCGCAAAAAAGTCGAAAAATCAGCCGTATATATTGAAAACAACAAAGGCCCCAAAACACTCCCCTGGGGAACACCTCTATGTATATCATGTATATCAGAGAAAAAATTATTTAAACACACCTTCTGGCTCCTAGCAGATAGATAACTAGAAAAAAAAGTAACAGATGCATCACTAAAGCCAAAATATTTAAGTTTTAAACACAAAGTGGCAGGTACCAATGTATCAAACGCTTTACTGTAATCCAAAAGTACTAAAAAATTGTTTTTGCGAATATCCCCTGACCTATAGAGTTCATCAGTAACGTCTAATAAAGCTGTAGTTGTACTATGATTTGCTTGAAACCCTGACTGAGTTGCCGGTAGAATATTGTTAGAATTTAAAAAAACGGAAACTTGATCATAAACAATTTTTTCAACGATTTTGGAAAGTGTAGGTAAAATACTAATAGGTCTGTAGTCAGAAATGTTATTAGGACAACTATTTTTTGGCACAGGAATAACATGGGCTACTTTCCAAGCGTCAGGGAAATGACCAGTTATTAAACATTTATTAACTAAGTAAGTTATGTAACGACTTATCTGCGGAAACAACGATGTGAGCATCTTTAAGTCAATCCCATCGCATCCTAAAGCATTTGACTTAATTTTAGCAAAAACTTTTTCAACTGTAGACACATCCACCTCTGAAAATTGAAAATTGTTAGTTGTTAAAGCTTGTTTATTAACATAAGTGTTATTAAGGAAGTCATCGTTAGCAGTGCTTTGAGGAATACAATTAAGGAAATAATAATTAAAATCATTCGCATTACCCACATTAATATAATTATTATATTTATTGTTATTACCAATATTTAAATATTTTAAGGTACCTACGCCAAAAAGCTTTAGGATCCGCTTTAAACTTATGATGAAGGTAAGCTTTTTTTTCAGATTTTACCGCTGTATTCACCATATTTCTGAGTTCTTTGTAAGATTCCCAATTGCCATCCGTTTTTACTTTTTTATATTTAGTATAGGCACTTATATTTAAAAATGAAGTCACTCAATGGCGATTATTTTCAACAACGAAAATTTTATTGCGCCGCAAATTTTATATTGATAAACTATGTATATATATATATTGTTATATTATTATTATAATCTGTGTATGTTTTTTTTTTATTTTTTTAATTTGAATTTTATTATTTATTGTTTATTTTAATTTTTAATATTTTATTGTGTATTTGATGTTAAAGTTAAATATTAAATTTTTAACTGGGCGCCAATGATCCTTTTATGTATTATGTTTTGTGAGTGTATGTTGTGTTTCAACTATATTTCGTTCAATACAAACCTTTTATATAATAATTTTTTTTTTATCTTTATCTTACCTTATTTATACTAAATTTTGTTTATCCCTTGCTAGACACAGTTTTTTTAATCAAAAGAGCAAAAGAAACTTAAATCAGGAGTCGGTTCAAAATATACAGGTTTTTATTTTATATTGTAATAACTAGTAACACTTTTGAAAGATTATCAATAATTTTGTGCTATAATCAATTGTAAAACAATAAAGAATATTTTCTTTTTAATATTACCTTTCTGATAATGAATTTTACCACACCAATGTAGATTAAAACTTGGATATTGAATTTAATTGAAGTTTATAAATTATACTCATATATCCTTTATTTTTGTAATGTTGGTTGCATTCCTACAGAAACATAATTATATTCTAAAGTAAAATGGCTTCTCTTTGGATGACAGATATTATTTGCTCCAGTGAAATGATTGAATGTGGATGTTATATTTGTTGAGTTCGACTTGGTTTTATGCAGGTAAGTCCTGTAGTTTATTTTTATACTTTGCAAAGATTGATATTGTTAAAATCGATTTTAATTTACTATAGCTATAGATATTTTTATAGTGCACTTTATTATTTTTTTTAAGGTACCTGAGGTTAGGAATGTTTTATTTTCCTTCCTGGAAACTGTAAACTGCCTGGAAACTGGAAACTATCCTGTGGGATTCTATGGAACTGCACAATTTCCCTGGATACGGATGATATCTTCAGTTGTGGCAATAAAAACTATACTGGATGATGTACAAATGGTAAATTTTAACTGGTAGGACGATATTTTTTTGATTTTTCTTGTTATTTTTGATCAATTTTTTTATAATTTCGGGAGCTCTCTTGCAATGCTGCTGCTCTTCTCTCAATCCAAGCCGTAACTAACAACAAATTCATTGTTTTTTTCCTTGCTGCAAATTGCCATGTTATAAAAGTCCATTCACATGATTTTCTTGCAGTCTTTGTATGTCTTTTTTCTATGCACAATTCACAACACAACTTATAACTAATACAAATTTAAAATGTCCTTTTATCTTAATTATACAATTTTTAATTATTTTATTTAGGAAAATAGTCTTTATTTTGTGTTTTTGTTCATGTTCAAAAGATTCTTGTAAAGTCGCCTTTACTTTTGACATTTCTAGGATTGATTATTTTAATTTGACATTTCAATTTAAATTTTAGGACATGATTTATTTGTAATTGGAATATCTTTCATTATGTTACTCGTTTGCATACCATATGTATATCAGATTTTTCTGTAGACTTTCTCCTTTTATTTTCTATATGGAGTTTAATTTCTTTTTTTTTATGTTCTGAATGATAATAATAGTCGTCGTCATGCAAATTTTTGAAATTGATTTTTAAATTTGATAATAAAATTATTAAAATTAGTATTTTATGTTATGTAATATTATTTATTCTATGTAAAATTCATATCCAAGGATATCTATATTAACAATTCTTTATATATTTTATAAATTGATACTAATAATTATTAATTTTTATTTAACTTTAGGTTTGGTCAGGTGTTATTTTCATTTGATTTTCTGTCTATATTTCAAATTGTTACAATATATTTGCGACAAAAAAATTATGCGCCTTAGTTTAGACAACATTTGCTTTAAAGTTATAAAAAATAAATTTAAAAAATATCTTGTTATAAAATAGTCTTCCAAAAATAGCAAAGTTTGAAGTATTAGTAAGTACTTCATTTTGATTCATACCACTCAATATTTCTACTCTCTGGCCTGGACGATAGCAACTGCCATCTCAGCGGACCGCTAGCCGTATTCCGAAGTTGAAATGAAATCCTCAGGTGTTTAAATTGTATAGGCGTAAAAAAGAAATAGCTTTATATAGTGTGTTATTAGTGTGCCCAAGAAGGCAAAACTGAGCCAGATACACCTGTGTGACAGACCGAGATGAACTGCCGGCTCGTCAGACGGGAGAAAAGGACGAAGATGTGGCGACACTGAGACGGAGAATGCGGTGAATCCTATTTTACCTGTGGATGACACACTGCTTGAAAATTGAAGCGGAAAATTGGAAGTCGTGTCGTATATCATGTGAGACAATATTTTCTTCATTAACTGTTGAGAACGTTTATAGTCGTTGTCACACCAAGGAAGTGCCAATTTATTAATTTAGACCTCAAATATGTCACATTACATAGATAGATAGATAATATTGACCTATAACATATGTGTACAAGTATGGTTAAATTATAAACATAAATTAAAAACATTTACTTATGCAATAGAGTTTCAATATACAGGGTATAATAAAAGTCGTCCCATTAACTGCACATTTTTAGCGACAAAATATGACGGTCTACAGGGTGTTCGAAATATGATCAATTGTGTATTTAAATAATAAATTGCACCAAACAAAATATAATTAATAAAATTGTCAGATACTTTGTACGTAATAATTACAAATGCACCTAAATATACTGTGAATATTTTTCTTAGAGCTTCTTTCACAACAGAATAAAATGTGAAACAGTTATAAGTATGGTTACTATGAATTGCTCGATTTCTGAACATTCACAAATATCAAGCAAACACTAAGTAGGAAGAAAAACGATACATACTAAACAGACTATTACTACTAGGTACTACTACTAAAACATAAGTTACAGTTTTAAGGATTTCTTGAGAAACTTGTATTGTTTACTTCATTAATACTGACAAAAAAAAATCCAAACAAATTACGTTACAGAAGCATTTACTTAACCTTAGTTGTATTAACAACGGACCAAATGTTTTAGTGCGAATTGCTGAAAACACACGTACAAGCACACGTCAAATTTCGGCAAGTAAGAGAATATCTTAATAGAAATTTTCCGCACCGTTGGATTGGACGCGGCAGCGAAATTGCTTGGCCTACACATAGCCCTAATTTAAATCTGCTAGATTTTTGTTTTTGACTATTATTAATAGTCAAGAACAACTGTGGGAAAAGATTCAAGAATCATTTAATATTATCAAGCAACATAGAACTTTCGTCAGATAAAATTTGAATAAGAGGCTAGGAAAGTGTAGGTACATTTAATTCCCGCCGAATCTCAAAACCTTAAATCGTCTGCTTCTCGGAAACGGAAAGGTATTTCTATTTCTTCTTTTCTTATTTTCTGATTAGAATTGAAGGTAGTTTAATAGTTTCTTATTAAAAAATTCAAAAGTGTAAAATACAAAAAGGTAGACATTTTTACATCGACAGTACAGTATAACTAGCGCCTCCTAGTCGTGACCTCAACACTATTTGCATATTCGTAATTTGCACCACAAACAACATAAGATTACAAATTTTCAAAACAATCGATCCATACGTTCTTAAATTATAGCAAAAATTCGAAAACATTTGTCCAACTTTAACACACTATATAATAACAAGGAGCAACAATTGAATAAGGCATGATGGGCTCAATCGCTTTATTTTGACGTTAACGATCTGCCCTTCAGTTATGTACCATTATTAATGACTCACCCTGTACACACCATTAAAACTAAAGAATAAAAAATAATTAAAATATCAAGTTCCAGCTAACCAAATCTATTTATAAACGTTAAAAAATTCCAGTGTAATCACATGCATCTTAGTCCAACGAGGATGAAATATTTCGGAACTTTTTTGAATTACCATGGTAACGGAACAACATACAAGCCTATAATTGGTTAGAAGCCGTTGGTGTGACATTTTCTAAGTAATTTTACGTTACAGACAATCAAAAACCAATTTTACTCTTCCATGTTTGTGCAGTTTGTCGTCAAAAAAGGTTCTATTATAAAATGGAGCGCTCTGTTTGCACCGAAAGCGTGCAAGTGTTGATATTTACCGACAATTGTTGGGAGCGGCACAGCTTACGCAACCCCAAAGTTGCCAAACAATAAGGCAAACCGTAGAATGATAAAGACAGGACGGGTGGTACCCTAGTGACATTTTATGGATTTGCTAAAGGATCAAAACAACTAGACAGTTTTGGTAATATTTTATATATGACGATTATTTGAAAAGAACGGTGTACATTGTATATAGCCTTAATGTACCGAGTATACGAAAAACTGAAATGTGACGAATTTTTTTTACAAAACAATATGCAGAGTGATTAATTTCTTCAGTAGCATTATTAAATGATACATATCAGATTTTTTTTTGAAGTAACTAAATTTTCTCCATAGGAAAACTGCATATTGCTATAAGAAGAAAAGTATGAAAACACTTTTTTATGTTTGGTAATTAATAAAAATAATTAGTTGTATATTTTTGTTCAAAATTTTACTTTAAAAAGTAGTAATATAAAAACCACATAAAATTATAGGTATTTACTGTACAGTGTAAGGGGTATTGATTTATACTGACAGTAAGGTGTAAGGTTTAGTACGAGGGGTAAACCGCACTGGAATTTTTGTGTACACTCACTTGGAATTAGTGGAATTACCTCTGGAATTAGAAGAATTAGTACTGGAATTAGTGAAATCAGTTGTGGAATTAGAAGAATTAGTCGTGGAATTACTGGAATTAGTCTGGAATTAGTCCTGGAATTAGTGGAATTCGTGCACATACTGACAACAATGTTAATCCAAAAATCTAAAAACATTGTGCGCAATACGATGCAAGTGGCAATAGCGCATATTTCTAATGTTTTGACTGGGGTGTAATGTATGCATTCTTTTGTTGTCTCGTGATTGTGCACCTGTTACTTGCAGCATTGAGAGAGCCTTGTAATTTTTTACAAGATTTTTTATTTATGTAGGTAAGTCGGAATATTAGGGAATAACAAGGGAAATAATACTATTTGAAATACGTTTCATTGGATAGTAGGTTCGGGAGGATTGTGAGATCAGATAGGTATTTGTGGCAATTATATGACAGTGTCTGTCTTTGTTACATCGTTTAAAAGTCTTATTTCATGAGAATAATAATGTTAAGATTGAACAAAGAGTCACTCTTATTATTATTTATTATAACCAATTAATAGATAGTAATAAGTTGACCAAAATTTTAAATAATTAAAAAAATACTTGGTTTTCTTCTCTATACAAGGTGTAACAGTAAGTATTCAAAACTTGTGAGCTTGTAAAACAAGTTAAAAAATTACTAAAACTTTAGTACAATTTTTAGCGGAGGCGGTTCCTAAGGGAGATACGCTTTTTAAAGGGATGACCTCGGAAACAGTTTTTAATGTGTAATATGAAAACGGTTCGATATTAAATTACGAAATTTTGGTCAAATATTAACCCTGACGTGAATAAGTCTGATATAATATATTTCAAAATTTGCTACAGGGGCGTGAGAAAATGCAAAGTTATGAGACAAATTTAATCATATATTTTTTATAGTTAATTGTTTCTAGTTTCTGACTCGAAAATATTGAAACTTGAAGTGTTTAACATAAAAAAGGTTCTCTTGTTAAATTTCAATAGGATGTACCATTTTTCACTAAAATCGATTTCAATCATTCCTAACGTTCCTCACATTCAACATCCATTAATAGCCAAATAAATTAATTGCAATGTGCCATGGAGAAAACAACTAATATGACAGTTAACAGAAATGTCAAGTATTTTTAACACTCTTAGCTCCGTTTTCGATAAACTTGCAAGGGAATATTTCTAGCGATAATTGTAAGTTTTAGTAATAATCCAGATATATTACTTATAATTTATTCAATGTTTTGTACATTACTTTTGAAGGAGACGTCTTTGAGAATACTTGAATTTGTGGTAGATATATTAGTGGTGGAATTAGCGAAATTAGTAATGGAATTAGCTGAATTAACTTGGAATTAGTGATAAAAGTATTAGCATTAGTGGAATTACTCCTGACTAATTCCACTAATTTCCTGAATTCCCTGAATTAGTGGAATTAGTAGAGTAATTAGTGGCATTACTTGGAAATAATTGGAATTAGTGTACAACATTTCGGGCTGCGGTTTGCCCCTCGGTTTAGTATGTACAATTAGAAATAAAAAATACAAAAGTTATTCCTATATACCATCTTTTGGATTAATTTAAATAAACAAATAAATATCAAAGAGCACATGGACATTCGCATTTGTTTATTTTAAGAAGAGTCCTAAAACTGTTGTCATTTATTTCTTTTACTTGTAATAAATCTTCCACTTGGATGTCAAAATATGCAAGAAAGAACACTCTGTACTTTGAAAATTTACATGACATATAGTAACTGATTTACATTTACATTTTTGAAAAATTTACCAAATCAAAATAGTGTAAATTTCGGCTTTTTGCAAATATATGGAGATACTCTTAAATATGTGTGAAAATACATATTTTTAGCTCGATTTTTAACTACAGTACGTAACTAGAACTAATGTTTTAATCTGTTGTAAACTATAGCAATTTTTACTGTCACAACGATAAATGTGTTGATTGAAAAGAATGTTTATAGTTTAGAGAAACAGGTAGGTATAATGGCGCAGTTTCGACAACGTCAACATCATTTCAGTTTCTATTATATTTATGAAAGTATTCTCTGAAGGTATTTATTTGTGGCATAATTTTAGTTTTTCTTTAGGTTGATTGGGTTTTTACCAAATTAGAACTGGAAAGTACAGTACACTGAAAAAAAGGTCAGTAACTTTACAAATTTACTTTGTAAGAATATCCTTATAATTGTCTTAAAATAATTCTAAAAATAATGATGATATTACACTGACACTTGTAATTTTACAAGAAAACTGCCAATATACAATAAAACCGTAAACTTCCTATGTAATTATAATATAATTTGTACATTTATAGAATATATTGTAATACATTTACAATTAACAATGTGAAATCCATTTTTACACTGTAAAATTACTGAAAATACCAAATTTGCTATATAATTGACTGTAAAAATATGCCTAATGTATATGTGAAGGTTTAAAACGCGCTAACCTAACTTAACCGTTGAGAGCGTTGGGTGGTGACGCCTCATTATTCTTGCTTCATTTCGATGAATGCAGCGTGTACCTAGGACCTAGGTACTTACATAATTAATTTAGTGAGTAATGACTAGCAATATAAACATATCTAGAGTGATAAGTGAGTGTTTTTAGTACTATAAATAGTTTTGTCTAGTGCTTGTTTAAACATAACCTCAATGAGATTAAGAACTAATAGGTATGTAAGTTATACATAATTATTGAAACAAAGAAACATTGCATCTACAAAAATTGGGTACCCCACTGTTGTTTTGTTCATCTTACATAATATATAAAAATATAATATTTTCTATTATATATTTTCTATTATATTATATTTTATACATATTTGATGAACAGGAGAGGATTAGCATGATTTCAGTTCTGGGTATCTACTTATTCTCTATGCAAATTTATATAATTAATATTACTTTGTAATAGTTAGTATAAGATCATAGATTTCGTTTGAATATTATAAAATGTTTAGTTTAGTTCTACGAATATATTTTTACATTGTTATATGTCTTGTATAAAGTTAAGTGTTTTGTACAAATAACCTAAATGTGTAGGTACCAAATTTTAATAAAAAATTGCTGTAAAACCATAATATTTTATTACTTCAGTACCTGTATGTACATGTATTTATAAGCTAAAAAATAAGCAAAGGGCACTTAGATATAAGATATAATAAAGCTGTAACTACTAATTAGCTAACTGAGCCGTAATCGGAGTACAAAATAGCTATTTATATAATCAGTTAGGAAAAGTACGGTTTTGTGTAACAAATGTTTTTTACACAATTTGTCCAAAAATTTTAATTATAAATTTAAAAAGGATTATTCTGCTGATTTTAAGGTATATATCGAGGCTATAATAGAAATAAGTATTATTTTCAACTAAATGCGTCATAAATTCCAAAGTACTTAATTTTTTGTATATACATCTGAAAAGCATATAGAACACAAATCTATTGGTTCGAAAATGTTTTACTTCACTGGGGATATCATATCAAAAATTCAATATTACTATTATGTGTATTTGTTAACATTAGAAGCAATTGACATTCATGTTACTTAGGTTACTTAATATGAGTATATTTTTCTTTTGAAATAACATTCTGATGCAGTGATGCTATTGAGAAACTCACGGAAAAGCCTGATATGTTACTTAAGGTAAGTAACAATCGTTAATTCCTTACGATATTTAAATTTTTCTCATGTAGGCATATTAATCTATTAGTTATAAATGAATTACTATTCAGATTTTTTAGGGATCTAGGTATGTTAAAGCACTGTTAGTGAATTCGAATGTTGTAAACAAGATGTCCTGTGTACGAGTTAGGTCAGTTTCGACACTTTTAAGAGGTTTCTTTTATTCTCCGAAAAGATAGTCCAAATGTCACGGCAATATTTTTGAGAAAAACTGAATAACGAAAATTTCATTTCGATATCTTGATTAGTTTTTATATAACATTTTTTTAATTTTAGGCCTTTTCTATGATGCCCCATGTTACATACGTATGATGTTTCATTAAAACATATAGCAGCGGAAAACTAGAAGTTATAAAAAAAATATTCCTCAACACATAGAGAAAAAAATGTCTTTACAATGTATAAATATTAATATGATAAGTAGAAAAGTTACCACAGAAAACGACCAAAATTTAAAAATATCAAGTAGGTATTTCTTAAACAAATCAAAATATCGAAATGTGATTCTCGCTATTCAACTTTTCTCAGAAATTAAGCTCTAAATATCTTGGCTATTTTTTTCTGTTCTTTCGGAAAATGGAAGAAACCTTCTATACCTAAGTGCCCAAATTGGACCATCCTGTACAATAAATAAAAAAAAATTACATTGTAGTCATAATATAAAATGTATTATTACAATGTAACTATACAACTGCCTGTAAAGTTACTTTGTAATTTTATAAGTAATTGTGGAAGTTACATTGTAAAAATACTTTTTGTATTGTATAATCACAAAGTAATATTACAATTTCAAAACCTAAAATTACACCACAAAATAAATTTACAACGTAATTTTACATTTTATTTGTAAAGTCACAATCGATAAGAAAATTACAGCAATAATGAGTGGTAAATAAATTGCCATCTATTTTAACTGTAATTATTTTTTACAGTGTACTTTACACTTCCAATAGTAAAGTTGTAAAATGACATTATCGAATGACTTTGCAGCATAATATATGAATTTAATAAAACTGATATAAATATCAACACATGTGACAAAAAATCGTACATACATGACCAGAAAAGTTAAAATAATTAGACATTAGATGTTCTGCCGTGGTCGATGCTTGACTGCAGACGTTTTGTCATAATGGCATCTTCAGTGCTTCTCGTTTCTTGAGCGGCGGCTGAATGAGAATTAAAGAAGATGCCATCTGTTAAGTATGGCGAAACGTCTGTAGTTAAGCATCGACCGCTGCAGAACAGCCCAGAAAGCGTACATCATTCAATTGACACCGACCGTGAAAACCTACGAACTTATTTAGACATTGTTCGTGTTAACCAGCGCATCCGCCATTTCATAGAATATGTTCCAATATTTAAAATTCTTATAAATATACTGATTTTACCTGTGTCGAATTTAAACAAAATTAACTAACTATACTGTAGATATTTATATTTATATTGTTACGATCACTCAGTCGACAATTAAGAAGGTATTAAATGAAGTGATCTATTAATTTCGCATGTGAATAAATAATTAGTGTAAATTTAAATATACCTGGCTAGCTGTAATAAAAATGAGTTATCTCATCTTATGAAACACTATCTAATAAATATAAAATAAGGATTCAAACAAAACCATTATTAATACTTTACTTAATATTAAATAAATAGTTGATACCTAAATACCATGACCAACAATATTAATAGTGAAGTCTGCTAAGGTATATTTTAATTTATGTAACGTATTCTTATTTTTTTTAATTAGTCATCAAAATGCAATATTTATAATTTTAGCCATATAGTATCTAAATAAATTATTGAGATAAATAGAAAAATTAAAGTTGAAATATAATATTATGGATAACTATCCGTATATTTTTTAATTAGGTATTACTTATTTCTTAAAAATATACACATAGCTTAGCGCAAGTTATTATATAACTACAGTTTTCTCTAAAATGGTGCATTATAGCGACATGCAACAATTATAACTTTTATAAAATGAATAAAAATATCTATGACATATTGCTAATATCCTTAAACTTGTATTTAGGAAGGAATAATCAGAAAACAGGACAATATAGTTAATGGTCTAGATTTAAGCCAACGTTTCGATTTATTTTAAATCTTCTTCAGGGCTACAATGGGAAGCAAGAGATAAGAATTATAAAACAATATTGACAATTTCAAATTTAAAACAAAACAAAAGAAAATAGTTATGCATACATATGAATAATTTGAAAAAACATATCTTCCTAAATTAACAAAAATAATTAATTATTTTCCAAAAACAAAACTAAACAAAATCTGAAACTGTAACTAACTAAATCTATAGTGGCATGCCCTCTACATTTGATGCAAAATTCAATCAGATATTCATGTTTATTTCACAAAAAATCTTCTTTTCCAAAACTTTAGTACAATTACTCAACTGTTATTATCGTAAAAATATATAATAAGAAGGTACTTTGTTAGGTTTATAACTTCTTAGGGAAGCATATTTGGATTAAGGTGAGATGATTTAAATCACATAGGGTAAGGTGTGGAGAGTTGGACCATTTTTTAAAAAATTGATAATAAAAATTAATTCAAAATGGGAACATGAATATAAACTTAGTAATTTCTTTTGCTACAGTTTAAATAACACAAAATTATAATTTGACAAAAAATTGAAAACAAAGAATTCAAATTGTATATTAGTAAAAAAATTAAATCATACTTACTATGCATTATCCAAAATAAAGAACTGTATGCCGCTGAATGTTTTACTAAATGTGTACTATAGCCTGATTTATAGTCATTTGGCTTACAGTGGTATCTTATGGGGTAATTTTACTGATAGTAAAAGAATATTAAGGAACTTTCTTGTAAATCTGAACCACCTAATTATGGTACAAGATATGATCTGCTTGTACTTACAAAACACAAAACAGCAAAATTTAAAAACTGTTTACATACATAAGTATGAAATTATATAATCACCTTTCGCTGTAGACGAGAAAATTGGATTTTAAATGTTTTAAAGTCAGATTGAAGAAAATTTCACTAAAAAAGTGTTACCATAGTTTACAAGTGTGTCTCCTTAATAGTGAATTATTTGTAAATTTTATCTTTATCTGTGTGTAATGAGTGCGATGTGTGTTGTCAATGGTATTGTGTTGATTCTGTTTTTTGGCCGGTTTGGCTTAGATTTCCTATAGATTTTAAGTCGCAAAGAATTATAAAGATTATTATTATCATAGTTGTCATAATAAACGTTTTTTGAAATGTGTGTTTGTAACATATCACAATATGATAGTATAATAAAACATTACTTTTTTAAATAAAAGTGATTTTTTCAATAAAAAAAGTAAAGGTATTGCCTATGCCGCGCTAATTGTGCCTATGTCTGTAATTTTAATGTTAATCTCTAGTTCCTGAATAAGAAACCGTGAGCATTGCGATCTTAGCTGATGTAGCCGGTGTCCGTGGGTGGCGTACACGTGGGAACCTCGTCGACCACCGCTGCACCTGAGTATGCAGCGCGCCGACAGCTCGGCGCCAGCATCCCGAGCTATACCGGACGGCCTTCGTCCAGGGCTGCCGCAAAAATGGACAAATCTGAGTCAGATGGACGCTGGACTCCTTGACCTCGACATTGCGTGGATATCCATGCGAGAAAGCCCCGGTCAGATTATTTTTTGAGGTGGATTCAGTCTTGTCCAAGCTGAAACAAAAAAACATGTATAGGTAACGCGTTTTGAATTTGAAATCTATCTCAAAAAATATTCAGATATATAGTCACTAACAAGTACAGCGAAAAAAAGAAACAAACAATTTAATTTATTTAAACAAAATTTATTTTCGAAAAACAAACTTTTTTTGGTGTAATGCTCACTTTTTTGTCAAAAATAAATTGATTCATTTGGTAAGAAAATTTCAGTATATAGTTATTTCATTTGAACATCTTATAAAAACTTAATATTGAAAAAATAACTTCAAATAAATAATATAAGTATTCAATTTGTCAAAGTTTTGAATAATATAAAAATATACTTTGATTGAAATGACAAATGAATATGCATTTAAACAAAAATATGTATTCTTTTAATTATTTTGTTTTTGTAAAGTTTTTATATGAAGTTCTCTTATGTTATACAGTATGCGCCAAAAGTATGGAATAAATTCAATAAAAACGAAACAATTATTTTTCGAACAGGTCGATTTTTAATTTAAAAAATACATATTTTAACGTAAAATGCGATTTTCAAATGTCATTTGTTTTCGAGTAATGACGTCATCGATTTTTTTTTAAATGGCAACACCATATTTTTTTCCTTGATTCTGAAAGATCGTTTAATTCTCTATCAGACAGTACTAAAATTTTGTCCTCTTACATAGGAAAGTTTTCGAGTAAATGACGATTGAATGTTAGAAAACGTAAATCAATTAAAATAAAGCAAAAACGTTATCAAGTTTAGTTTTTCGAATTCCATAGTTCTTTTATGGATCACGTAGGTGAATATCTTTGCAAAGTATCATTGTCACACCGACTTTCTAATAAGTATTGTAAGCGACATAGAAATTATTATTCAATTTAAAGTATTATGGCACATTTAACTGTTACTCAAAGAATTGAAATTTTAATTCTTATCGGATGCGGGAATATGACCAGAACTCAGCAGGAAGTTTGCGATTCATTTAATGAAAAATATCCAGATCGCCCTATCAGCCAATCAACAGCCAGTAAGGTAGAGTCTAAATTTAGAGAAACTGGCAATGTTGTAAATATTCCAAAACCTGGACGTCCAAGCATTAATGAAAATCAGAAACAGAACATTTTGATAAGTATGGTGGATAATCCTCATAATTCTTCACGATTGGTTGCATTAAACAATGACACTAGTCAGAGCACAGTGCTACGTATCTTGAGGAAGGAAAAATATCCTTCCTTCAAAATTCAACTTGTGCAGGAACTCAATGAAGATGAACCCGATCGCCGCTTACACTTTTGCGAAATTCTAATGGATTTATGTCAAGGAAATAGAAATTTACACCGGCAAATACTTTTTTCAGATGAGGCCACATTTTGTCTGAATGGTACAGTAAATCGTCAAACTTGCAGATATTGGAGTCGGGAAAATCCTCATTGGATGGCAGAGGCACATACCCAACACCCCCAGAAATTAAATGTGTGGGCTGGAATAGTTGACGACAGAATAGTAGGGCCTTTCTTCTTTGAAGGAACCCTTGCAGGACAAAGATATTTAGAGTTTCTAGAAAATTACCTTGTTCCAGCCCTTGCAGTAATTTTTCCTAACGATAATGACCCTGACATTCCTGATGATACCATATGGTTTCAGCAAGACGGTGCAGCTCCGCACTATGCGCGCCCTCTAAGAGATTTTTTGGACAACTGTTTTCCTGGGAGGTGGATCGGCAGACGCGGACCGATAGAATGGCCTGCAAGATCGCCAGATCTTACACCTCTTGACTATTTTTTATGGGGATACTTGAAGTCAAAAGTGTACATTAATAAACCACGTAATTGCAAGAAGAATTTCTTCACAGACTTGCGCATTGTCAAGAAGTTGGTGGATGGCAATTCGAACATTTAATTTATGTATAAAATTTAATCAATTGTATTTTATTTTACATACCTCAGAATTGTTACTTTTTTATGGATAAAATTTACGTTTTCTAACATTCAATAGTCATTTACTAGAAAACTTTCCTATGTAAGAGGGCAAAATTTTAGTACTGTCTGATAGAGAATTAAACGATCTTTCAAAATCAAGGAAAAAAATATGGTGTTGCCATTTAAAAAAAAATCGATGACGTCATTACTCGAAAACAAATGACATTTGAAAATCGCATTTTACGCTAAAATATGTATTTTTTAAATTAAAAATCGACCTGTTCGAGGATTTTTCCCAAAAAATAATTCTTTCGTTTTTATTGAATTTATTCCATAATTTTGGTGCATACTGTATAGTTTTAATGTTATAAGTTTAATTTTAGGGTTTGAAATGTTTACAAAAATAATTAAAAAATTACATTTTTGAACTAAATAAACGTATTATTCGTTTCGAATTGCACATTCATTTCAATTAATTATATAAATAATGCAACAGTAACAAACAAACATTACCTAATATGTTTTGTACTTATTACCTATTGCTAAAAGTTAAATGCACAAACAAATACAGTCGCACATAGCAGACAAACAAAAAATAAAAACGTGCTTAGTGTTGTGAATTTCCGTTCCAACAAATATAACTTAAGTTTTGACTTAAATTTTTTTAAAGATGTTATATCCCTAATATGGCTAGGTAACGAATTGTAAGTCCACACAGCAAGGCAAGTAAAGCATCTTTGCCCACAAGTTGTTTTATATTTTGGTATTCGTAACAAGCTATTTAAATTTCCCCTTGTCTTTTTCAGGTTTGATTTCTCTTTATTTTTCCATTGATGGAGAACACACTGATAGAAATATAACACTATGTTCATTACTTTGATGTCATCAAATAAATCACTTGATGGGTAAGTACGTTCTGTTTAAGTATGTTTTTTAAAAGCCGTTTCTGCAAATTCTCTAAATTTCTTATGGTTGTATCTAGTACTCCTTCCCAACCTAATATATCATATCTTAAGTGCGATTCAACAAGTGCAAAACATAAAATTTTTAATTGCTTAATATTAAGCGTACGTAATCAATTATCCAATTTTAATTTACACACAATTAATATTGCTAAATACCTAATATCTTTTTCATATGATATTTTGGTGTACAACAAGTTGATTAAAAGGAGGAGCAGACATTTCATAGAGATAAAATGGAAAGTATTTTGTTTTTGTCGAATTTAATGTAAAATATTGGCATTGTATCAAAGTACATATCTTTTTCAATTTTGTTTTGTAGGTTTTTCCAAGTTGAACTTGAATAGAACATAACCGTATCATCAGCATAACTCAAAATCGAATCAGAGGTACGTACAAATAGTGAATTTAGATACATGATAAATAATATCGGTCCCACTACCGTCCTCTGCGTTACGCTACATTCAACTGCCTCGGGCTTTCAGTGTATTGTACTCTTTTTGTTAAGTGTGATTTCAATAATTTTAGAGTAGTGTTTCTAAAACCCATGTACATGCGCAATCGCATCCTTTCATTCCCTTTCTAAAACCAAATTGTGAATTATTTGTTATCTGATATTTATCTAAAAAATCTACAATTTTGTTTTCAAAACTTTTTCAAATATCTTTGATACATAACTGATTAATGAAATTGGTCTATAGTTCGTAATTTCTTCCTTATCGCCACTTTTAAATATATATTTTATTATGCCAACCTTAAGCTTTTGGACACTCACCAATGATATTGCCTTATTTATATGAGTTAGCGGTTCCGCTTGGTAATTTTAAATTAAGATAAATTACCTTAAAGGATATTCAATGACAAAATTTTGAGTATTTATCAAAACTCGAGGTGTAATCGGCAAGATAATTATTTACACACAAAATAAATTGTCAATCTGACATTTTCGGATTTTCATCTTCTTTACTGAAAATACCCTATGGAGTATTATCGCTGTAATCATTTCATGATAGCATGGACGTTGTCACATGACAGGAAGTATAGAAATTTGATTGCTAGCTAGATACACAATAAAAAATCATCACTATTAAGACTAATCGGCTGCCTATTTCTACGTGATCTAATCTTCAAATGGTGAATGGTATACACGGCACTTGTAGGTTGTAAAATCACCAAAAAACGGAGGACGCGCTTATTGCTTTGGTGCTTTCGGCTGTAGTTAATTGGGATTTTGTAGTAGGGCGTGGTCGCGATAAAAAGTCGAGAAGCATCCGACACAGAAGATTACTGGGGAGATAAAGTTCTAGTGTATACATCACACGTACGGGGTATTCATTAAATTTGATTAAAGCATCTCATTACGGTTTACCGTTTTATTTATTTTATTTCTTTTGTTGGTATCAATCTCATCGGTATGGGATTTCCCAAATTTTTTAACAGAGGCGTGGGAACAAAATCTGTCATCCCACAGTTTCATTCATAACACGGATACGAATAAATTTTGATCTTCTGTATCGAGAATGCCTTCTTGTTATTTTTTATCCAAAAATATATTGAGTTAACTCTCTCAGCTCTCAGATAAAAGTGTCGCAAATATTCATGCATTTTTAGAAAATAATGTGCAGTAAGTTTTCTATAATTTTCCAGTAAATATTCATGTGGACCATAGAGTGACATAACCATAATGGGAAAATTGCATGGCTTTTCCAAATGCGCGTAGAAGAAAGAATGTATTATTTTAATCGAAATGGCGTTTGTCCTAGACAATGTCGCAAAAATATAAGTCTAAAAAACTGTATTTCAAAATTTTGTCTGACAACGCCGCCACAGTATACACAGTGTATACTTAACTACAGCGGTGTGCTTTAGTTCATATACGTTTAGAAGAGTTAATTTGTCATTTGTGATATTATTAGACATTATTGTGTTAAATAGACATTGGTATTGAATAAAGTTGCAAAATAAACTCGTAAAATGGGTACAGAAAGTGCATCTCACCGGACAAATGGAAGAAGTATTGTATTATCCCATTATATATGCCGTGTGCCAAAAAATTGAGCGATGAAGCGCGACGAAAGGAACAATTGGTACATTGTTTGTTTGTGAAGACCATTTTAATGTAAGTTTAATATAATGTTGTAAAGCCTGGCTAGTTTCTTATCACCTAATACTATTTGAACATAAGGGCTCCTTAAACAGGCTTTACCTTAAAATGCACTTTCTTAGTTCCAAATTTACAAAATTATTATCAATTATTTTCAGAAACAAAGTGTACATAAATTAAAAAAATAATTCTCCGCTTCTTGGATGCCCATTTATTTTGTTCTTTTTACATTTTAATCCTTAGTTTACTCATGTAAAAAAAATATTATTTAGGGCATCCTAGAAATTACATTTTTTTCTAAGAAAACTGGTGCACACCTCATCAAAATTGGATCATTATCACGGGAGTTATTAAATTACCTGTTTTCGGCGGGAGACCTTGATACTTCCTCCGTTTCTCCTCCTCTTTTAGGACAATGTTGTTCCCGCGGGAGCCAAGAACATCGTTCTAAGATGGTGGTTGAGGACTACATCAGGCTTATTAGTCTGATGATGGGGAATGAATAGTTCCAATAATTTTGACACTTCTCATTCCCCACAACGGATTCTATATCTACCGGAGCACAAGGCAGTAATGGCGTCTCGTCTATCTCGTACGAGTGTATCAAATGATAGTACAACACCCGTAAGGCTGAATCGTTCTTCGGATATACGCTGTGGACTTATTTACCGGACAAGCATACGTGCATAAGCGTCTCCGGTGTTTGGCAGCAAAACCTGCAGCTGATATCAGGTACCTCGACAGAATGTCGATAGACGAGCGTTAATACACCATCTTGGCAAGCCATTATAAATCCCTCGGTCTCAGAGTTCAGCCCCGTTGACGTCAAAAAGGCGATCAGCTTTTCAGATAAACCAAGCTCTAGATGACAGTAGAAGAGACCGTGCATAGGCTTATCCTGTAATTTGGGCTTTTAACTGAGCAAGTTCCGACTCAGTAATAGAGTCTGGAATTTCCCGCTCAGTATCGAACACGAGACCAAGTTCACCGCCTGCTCTTCTCGTTGTCTTATACACGCTCATATCCCTGTTGCTTCATGGTCTTGGACCATGCAGGGAAGGGAATCCGAGCTTCTGGTGACTTTACAAGCCTCACCCTAAACCATTCTGCCATGGAGACACTCTAAAACTCAAGAGTCCACGGCCTCCCCGATATCTTGGGAAGTATAACAGCGGAAAGGACGATTTCGGATGCATGATGGAGATGCATCATTTTGCGGGTACATCGAGCTACATCGAGTTGCCTCAGCTCTTCTTGTGTTTATTTCACTACTTTAAAGGAGTAGAGGAGCATCGGAAAGACAAGCATATTTGTAGCACTCACCTTAATCTTACCCGACAGCTCCGAAGAACAAATCTGTCGGAGGCGGTGCCGATACCTGCCTAATATTATTCATATTTGAATATAAAAAGTAAAAATTAACAAATTTTCTCAAATAGCTGCGTCAGCTCTCGAGAGAAAATCTCTAGTGGACACCTAGCTTTAGTACTAGACTTAAAACCACGTATTCAATGAAATGTCTCAATGCATGTGGTCTACGTCTGGAAAATATGCAAATTAATAAGTGATTATAAAATAATGAATATGAATACTTGACTCTAAATATAAAATATATTCCGTACCTTGATGGAATGATTAATAATTATAATTCCTTTTTTCAGTTACAAATACAGAACTATTACAATGAACGCAATATAGATATTTCTATTAATTTTCGCTAATATCATTCTATATAATTATATTACACATATCTATTAATTATATACCCTACATACTTATCTGTTGATCTGTTATAATAACGTAGTCTTGCGCTTGTTATTGATATTCTTATTTATTGTTCAGTATAGCGGTATAGACGTACGACGATGTCTTGAAAACGTTCCGCCATGAAAGGTGTTAATTAGTCACAATTATGTTCCAACTAAAAATCCAATAGAGGAATTTGAGGCGATTATCTGCTGAGATAATTGGATATATTGCGGAGTTGTTGTGCTGATATACGGTAATGAGATTACTTTGATTGATTTGCATTTAACGTTTGTTGTTAAGCAAGAATTCCGCACAGTTGTGCCTGTAGTACCTCAGTAAATATAAATTAAGCGAATTAAATTCATTTTTTCCCGTCTCACATGTGTGTTTACGTGTTCGTACAGCAGCAATTTAGACATCAGCAACTAACGACGTGGAATTTTAACCCTTGAGGCCAAATCTTGAACCAGAATATAAAAATTATATCCAGGAAGTAACATTTCAAACAAAAACGCAACCTACTATACTTCAATTGTTATTTCGGTTATAGACACTAAAAGAAATACTACTGGAAGAATTTTGGGCTAATGATTTTGTCGTAGAATCAACTACAAAAGTAGTTAACCATATAAGTTCGTTATTGGTGGTTGTGGTAATTGTCTAGTAACCATATACATCAGACCGGTACTTCTGATTTTAGACCAGTGCAAGCCTTTGAAAATGGTAAAAAGTAAAAAAAAATAATAGTAGGATGAAACCCATTGGAAAAGGAAGAGAATACAACAAAAATGAGAGGAAAAATAATTTACGGGCGATCTGTGGTCGGGAAGTGGAAGGGGGTGAGTTTTTAAAGGTAAAAAACGGTTTATCTTGATTTCCGGCAAAACTACAAGTCCTATGGAAAAAAGTTAAATAGCAAAGTTATAGGTAATAAAAAGATCTACAACTTTTATATTTACACTTTTTTCACATAACCTCAAAATTTATGTGAAAGATTCAAATAACCAAGTTTTTGGATTTTTAGTTTTATCATTTACAAAATATAATTTTTTTTCACTTACCTTTTTATGTCCCAAATACACTGTAACTTGCCAAACCAAATTTCATAAAATACGGTCGATGCGATCGAAAAATAATATAGAAAATGTGATTTATTTTTTCAACTTTGACACCCTCGAGATTGAAAAGGAGCAACATTCGGATAAGGCATATTTGGCTTAATCGCTCTATTTTGAGGTTAGCAACATAGTCTTAAGCTCTGTCCCATTATTAATGAATCACTCTGTATATTATCTATTCGTGTTTTCGCCTTAAAAATATTGTGGTATTAGATACTGCATATCTATCAAGATACGGAGAGAATATTCAGATCTTGGAAGTATTTAGAACCTCAACCTGGTACAAGTAGAGATCACACGAATAGTGATAGAGAAGATGCGGAGATTAGGACGCACGATATGGAAAATATAAATTCTTAACATCTTGGCAAGCAAGCTCAGTTAATTAGATATAATTATATAGAAATATAAAACACATAAAATGACTTATTTAATAATAGTGTCATGGTATTAGAGAACTCTTCATACCATTCAGGAATTTCAAAAAACCATAATATTGCATACAATGCTAGTTTTAAGAAAGATGAGTTGCTGCATATAGTCAAGGACAATATTTTTGCAAAGAAATACGTTATTAATGAGATGGCTGCGGCTCAGGGACACGTAGTTGTACGATTGCATTCATACTACTGTATTTTTAATCCCATTTAATTAATATGGAGTCAACTGAAAAGAGACATTCAAAGAAATAATACTTTTCCAAAATTTGACAAACCAGTTATAGGTGCTATAAGAAACGACGTGAATAAAATTACATCAGTAATTGGAAAAATGCACGAACATGTCATAAAACTTGAAGGAGAAATAAAGCTTGGGCCAAATAAAAGTGACTCCATCATAACTGTCGATGAAAAATTGGATACAAATGACATTAATAGTGATTCTGACAAATGTTAATTAATACTAGTGTTTTTCTTATTACAATGTATAAGTAAATTGTTTGCTGTTTTATTTTATTGTGTTACGTAGTATATAAAATATACAGTGTGATTCAGAACGTATGTAAAAAAAATTGGGAATAGATACGTTATGATTGTATCTTTTAATTTATGGTGAATGAAAAATGGTTTAGCAGAACGATTTCCCAGTAAACATGTGCCAAATGCAGGTATTTTTACAACAGTGTGCAGTGAGTGCAAGTGTTTTCCAAACACAGGCGTGGCGCGAAAAATTTGTGACTGAATCGTGGAAGAGATGGAGGTCCAGGGCATTCACGGTGCTGCTTTGCAGCAGTGTAGCGTATCATACAGGAGGCTCAATTATATCCTTACAATGGAAACGCTCCAAGCATTAATAGCAGGAGATCGGACGAGGAGAACCGGTATCATGGCCGCCGCGATCGTTTGGACTTATTTTTGTGGAGATATTTGAAAAATGAAGTATACTCGCGTCAAGAATTCAGACGTCTTACGTCACGACTGACGTTACACATTTGTTTTCATTGTTAACGAAATTTTCGATATTTTGTCGCGTTAAAAACAATCATTTTCTGCAATTTAGTGCATTATATAACGCAAACTTTTAGTGTAGTATATAGTTTTATTACTATCAGTTGCCGTTTCTTAAATATTTTGACGAAAATATAATGAATTATTCATTTGTTCGTATGACGTAAGTCGTCTGAATTCTTGTCGCGAGTATACATTGCACCGATGTGGACACTATTGATGATTTATGCAAACGTATGATAGCTACTGCCAATAATTTACAAGTTCAAAACAGACAAGAAGCAGAACCATTTGTGTTAGTTTGTAGAAACTCGGTAAAATGGGCCCAAAATTTTGTTGTGCTGTATGTTGATTTTATTTTTACAAAATTGTGTTTGAGTCCCCTGTACATTCAAAAATTTATTTCAGATAAGTGATGAATAGCACTGTATATGATAAATATATTACTTTTATTTATTGTATCGATATATTGCTAGGATATAAATACATATTAAAAGTATTTTTATATAATTATTTTTTTTATTACATTTTTTTGTTCTCCTTATATACCTTTACCTTACCCAATCCTAATCCCACCCTTCTGGCAGATAACGCTCTTATTTCGTCGTAGTCTTTGCTGGGCAATAATAATTTAAAATTACATAATAACATCGAACATTTAAACAAAATATCTAATTAGCATTTGTTTTTTTTTTCAAACAGTCACAAATTACATTCATTATTATATAGGTACCTACTTAATTTTATTCTAAATTACTATTGGCAAAAATGAGTAAATCCTGGTATCTGACGTAAATACGGTCCTGTCTGACAAGGTACACCCGGAAGTCTTTGGTGTTTTTATGGCAGTTCTTATACGGTTTTTTTATTCCCTTTTACCGATGAGAAATATATATGAAATATTGAAATAATACTGAAAATTGTGTTTGGAGCTATAATTACAAGTTTTAATTACATAGATCTACAATTGTCTAAGCGATTACAATTATTTTTTCTCACATAGCACAGAAAAAATTACACATTTCAACGCATCCTATGTTAATCGAGGTCCACTTGGGATTGTGTATCTTTTTACGCATTTCTCTCAAATGAAACATTCTGTAAAATCGACAACAATTTTGGTATGTGAAGAAACTGATTTTGCGTATCTAATTTTATTACAGATACCTATTTAATTAAGTATGTTTTTGTTCACTCAGTTCGTCGTTAAAATTACATCGATTTAAATCAAATATAAAAAAGGATTTTAGGAATTTGAACATCAACTTAATATCTACTACAAAAAAGAATTGCAACACATGTATGTTATAATAACAACATATCATTTGCTTCATATGGACTTAAAAAATATCCCCTAAGGCACAAAGCAAACTTTAGAACTGTTATTACAAACAGTAGAAGGTATCGAAACAAAAATAAATATTTTTTTTTTTCATCGACTGTCAGAATGAATAGATTAGAAAGTGTACATTCCGAAAAAATCGATTATAAAACCGTAAAAATTAACACCTGGCCTTTGCAATTCATGCAACATTCAGCTAGATAAAATCGCAAACAGAAATTTGTCCCTAGGCAGATCCAGTTTGATGATAGGTTGATACTTTCGTCCCAGGACAAATAAACTAAAGCATATAAATGAGAGTTCAGTCATTAACTGTTACTACAAATAAAGACGCGTCATTGCACTGTCAGAAATGTCCATAAATACAGATTGATTCAGAACTTATCTAAAAACAAAATTCGAATGTACAGAGTACTCTTACAAATACAATTTTGTAAAGAAATAATCAAAAAGGGCAGTTCAAACTGATTTAAAAATACATTTCTACATGGACTGGAAACTGGTTCACTGCAAAACCAAGGCAAAGCGTGCAATTGGCGACAAATTCTCAATGAAAGAAATAAATAACATTTTATAATATCTATTTGATACAGCAAAATCAACTGCTTTTGTTATTAATTATCAGTAGAATTAATTTGAGGTTTTAATTAATAAAATAGTTTGACATACCTAAGGCCCGCTACAGACTATGCGTGAATTCGCAATGCGTGGTTTGTAAAAGATTCGTGCATCGTGTGTAGGGTTTTTATGACTGGATTTTTAATGAACAAGAACCTACACACTATTCGCGAACTCCTCGCATATCACGAATCGCGCATAACGAATCGCGAATACACGCATAGTCTCTAGCGAGCCTAACGTGACCATTTACTTTTTTCCTCAGAGTGGAACGCCCTTAAACTATTAGGTCTGTTCAAGCAAAGAAGTCAGACTGGTTCCAAACTGTCAAAAACGTGCGCTCAACCACTTCCTGCACGATATGTTTGCTGAAAACAAATTCATAATTTTACTGGTCGAATATTTCTGACAGTTTGAAACCATTACCGATTCCTTGCTTGAACAGATCTATTACTGTTTTAAAATACAACTCGTTTTATAGGACCTGTAGATATATTTTTGTTAGATTTTCTAGTGTTGTTAGTTCAGTTTTCAGTGATTGATCTAGCAAATTTAGGGTATTTATTTTCTCAAAATGGTCTATTTTCAGTTTTACTGCTATTCAAAGAGATTAGGTACTCTTTAAGATCTTACTCGGGCAATACACGTACGGTACAGACAATTAAGACATTTTGCTTGCGGCTACGCTTTTGTCTTGTCAAAGTAGGACATTTTTTCGTATTTTGGGGCAGTGGGACACATAGCTTAAGAGTCCGTTCTCTGTACACTCCTCGGGTAGCGCTCCGGGGTCGGGTGCACGGGCGTTAAGGCTGGAGGCGGAGATTATCGCTCTCCCACTACAATGACTTTACGGTGGACGTATTTAGAATATTTAGATTTATTGGAGTAAAATCGGCTAGCAATTATGCCGTTTTGTTTTTAAGAAAATGTAACCATTTTGTAAAAGGACATTTTTAGTATCCAAAATGGACTTGTACAATTTTTTTTAGTAGAGCCGCATTTTATAAAAATAAAATCAAATTATCGATGCTTGGGACATTATTTGACAATTACATATTACGTTTTTCGTTACAGCGCGCTTGTAAATCAACGATTTTACTTATGTTCGTAGTTTTTTTTACAGCTTATATAAAAAACTACAGTACTTCTCACGGTACACACCAATTTTTAATAACTTAACGCCTTTTCGGAAAAAAATTTCCAAAGTCGGCCCGGAAAATTTGTGCATTACAAACTTATATTAATTATTTGCTATTGATATGTAGTTATATCGATCAAATGTAGTCAAAACTATAAAAAAGTGTTTTAAAAACAGTTTAGGGTGTTACACTTTTCTTGAAATTAACTTTGTGCACCGTGTGCATACTTATGATGCAGAAATAGGACAGCGCATTCATTCGACGAGTTAAAAATATCTATATTTTCCATAAGGAGAAAAACATTTTTATTGTACATATTATGATTGTGTTTAATATATTTATGACATTAGCCTCTTTAAAATTAGAAGAACAAAGATTTGAGAACAGGTAAATTTTTATATAAAATAAATATAGTGACTACATTTATTTCAGTGTTTTATGTTCTTTATTATTTTAATATGGAAAATACTTATTTAATTTGCGGAGAATTTTGTTCAATTTGGAACTTATGAAAAAATGACATTGTTTTAATAAGCAATGTAAAAATTGCATACCTAAGGAATTCTAGTAGAAATTCTTATATTTCCGGAACTGTTGGTCTAAACGAAAAAATGTATTCTACAAGAAAGGTTTAGACACCACCGCCAACAAAAGAATCAGCCTCGAACTCTATAAGATCGATTAATTCAATACTGTCTCAACGGAGAACGTATAGATTATAAGTGACTATGTATTTCTTTGAACTCCGGTCCTGCCCGCATTTACCAATCTCTAAGCCCATCCCATTGAGTGAAACACACATGGTTGCAGCATTTAAAATATATTCGTATCTGAAGTTGTAGACGTTCGGCATTTAGCATAGAATTTTGAGTAATTTTTATCAATTCGATATAATTTTGGTATCTCTGCAAAGCTAAAAGACAAACTTACTTCCCTCGTGTAACCAATTTTCGATTTAAGCTTTTATTTTTAAGTAAATAAATTGTAAATATAACGATTTCGTGCACAGTTTCCTCATTAAATTTAAATAATTAAAAACTAATTTTGAAATAAATATTACACAGCAGCCTTAGGAAACAACTTTGTCTTTCGATTGTTTTTTTATTTGAACCGCTATGTTTATTCGTTGTCTAAATAAGTGATATGGGCCGAGCGTAAAAAATCGGTTTATTTCAAGCGCGCGACGGACTCTTAAAAGCGGCACGTATGGTCACGTTAGACATACCTGATGTCACAAGACCCGTCTTACCCAATTATAACAAACTAACACAAATGCTGCTGCGTTTTATCCATTTTGAACTCGTAAGTTATTAGCAGCAGCTATGGTACGTTTGCATAAATCATCAATAATGTCCACTTCAGTGCAACACACTTCATTACCAAATGAAGAAGAAGTCCAAATAATTTAATGTGAGAAGATCGTGGCGGCCATGATACAAGTCCTCCTCGTCGAATCATACTGGCATAAACTAGCATCCAATATATTTTAAATACTTATAAAACTTATTTTAGATTTTTTCTCTTAAATATTCTGATAAATCCGTCTAAAACTTTGTTGTTGTTTTTTCTCAGCATCAATTTCAGTTTGTCGGGACAATTTTCGTAACAATTCGTGTCGATCTATGTAAACCCTAAAAAACAGTCAAATATAGGTATGTACAATGATATTGGTTTTTATAAAATGTGATTTTTTTCCATATATATATAAACATAATATTTCATACACTAAGTAAGATTAATAGTTATTTATGCAACAAGTACAAAAAGTAAGTGTTTATTGCACGTGACGTGAAATTGTCCAACGAGGCCGTCAGGCCGAATAGGACAACACATCGAGTGCAATAAACACTTTTTGTACGAGTAGCATACAATATTTTCTCCACGTTCATGCAAAAACCAAAACATGTTTTATTTAGATGACAAATGTAGGAAAATATGACGTCGATTTGAACGTTTATGTTTGTCATGCTGACAAAACGCTGTAGTAGAATGACAGATGAATGGAATAAACAGTTTTGTTTTTTGCATGAACGTAGAAAAAATATATTTAAAATAGTTTGTAGTTGTCCGTTCTACAAGTAACAAATAATACACGCAATACTAACACGCAATAAATACACTTACCTCTCCTACAAAGTCAGAAACTATGCGCACTTGTCAGCTTTCTTTATGAGACAATTTTCCTCGCCCAAATGAAAACACTTGAGAGGTACACAGAAATAAAGCTATATAAGGTGTATTAACATTAATACACTTATTCCAACACTAGCTTAATTTCACCATTCTTCAAGTACTATGCTGGTGTCAATAATTTCATCAATTTTGTTTTAATATTTCATTGAAAACATAAGTATTCAAATCTCAGACTAGGAGATTGAGGATCTTACGTCGTTGATACCATCTTGATATTAATATTTCATATCCAACGTCTCGCACTTCCACCTCATACACTTATTCAAGCCGCATCCATCTCTTATTAAATTTATTTCTTATTTCCTACTGTGATAATAATTTTAGTGATTGCAGTCGTTTTAAATAATATCTTAATTGTTATTCAACGGGCTGCGCAAGCCATAAAATCTGAAGTTATACGCCACGGGAAGGCATCATTATTTTTTTATTAATTTTTATTGTTTGTTTGAATCTATAATCACTACGTGGGAGTTAAATAGGTAGGAGAAGGAAAAATATCGTTACATTAACGGAGACAGTTATATTGTGGTGGTAAAGTATAAAATATGCGACAATTTTATATTTCCCGTTATCTATACGGCTGTATTATACAGGATGTTCATTGTATGTCCAGGGGCGAATAGGGAAGATTAAACCGGCCCGGGAAATCGGTAGGATCGGCCGGCCCAATTTTGTTGAGAAAAAAGATGATTATATTAATCTACCCCACCAAAAGAGTAGGCCACCTATCTGTACCAAAGCGTCCTATCCATCTATCTTCATAATGCTCGTTTAGCCATACCCAAATCTCCCTGCTGTTATGTGTAGGACAACCATCCATTTGAAGCCAGGAATTAATCTGAAAATTTAAAAGAACCTCTTCTAATATAGTATTCAGTTCGTTCTGAAGAAGATCAAGAAATGCCTCTGCATTTAATTTATTTTCTAGTATAATTGGTCTAAGAACGTAATTTCCAATTATCTCCATCCATACGTTAACTTTGATTATTGGAGGGCCTGACAGCATGAGGATTCACAGCTGCTCACGTATGGTCATTATAACAATTAAATGTGCCATCTCTAGTAAATGTTAACTCGTCAGTCCAAATTATATCCTTGTAAAATTGCGGATCTCTGTTAGTTTGTTGGATTATAGCACTGACAAAACTGAATACGTTCTGCCCTATCACGATTCAGAAAACTTTAAACAGGGGTCAAATGATAATGGTGAAGGTTGTTTCTTCTAAGATTTCTGTGAACTGACGTATGCGAAATTCTCCCAAGTTGTATTGCTGCCCTGCATGTACTTAATGTGGGAGTTTCTTCAAAAAAGCACTGTTATACTTTGGTCTTGATGACGATTTACTTGATTGGGATTTAGACGATGATGCCCTGGAACACTCTCATTTTCTTCCAAAACCTGAAATATAGTTACAAAAGTTTTTCTGTTTGGAATGCGTCTTTCAGGATAACGGCAAGAATATTCTTCAACTGCTGCTATAGAATTTCCATTGCAAACACCATACACAAATAAAATATCTCGATACTCGTTATTTGTGAAAAAACGTGGCATCTTAAATTTAGATACTCAAGTAATCAACAAGAACACTAAAGTACCTAATTTTATGACTTTGACGCACTCTAAACAACTCATTTGTAACAATATTTCGGATTATAGGAGAAAGAGAAAGAGTTAAAAAAACAGCTTTTTGAAGAAATTCCCACAAAACACACAAGTTTGTGTTTTATTACTTTTGCCCTTGGTATTGTTGCCAAAAAAATAGCAAAGTCAAAAGTTGATATATCATTGAAAAGCTTACTAAATACAGTAGTTTTTGCTGAAAAAAAAACATGTCTTCATTAACAAATTTTTGGGGCTACCACCCTTTAAACCCTCATATATGCTCGTCTTGTAGTAAATTTAACGCTATTTCCGATGGTATGTTTAAATTTGATGTGGCGGATAACAGATATTTTTGTATTTATGAAAAAAGGCACCAAATTTTTTTAAATCAAAAAATGTTAAATAAAAGAGCAACTATCAACTTTCCAACAAAATCTTATAATACTTTTTTGTTGAAAATTACTTGTATAATAACCCCCTGAAGCTTGGCCATCAGCATCTGTTACACCCCGAAATAAATATTAAAACTTATAAAGTAAGTCAAAATCAAATGAAATATGTAATATAACCAAACAAAATAACTTTATCACACATCACACTTAGACCGACCCTGGCCAACTGGCCCAACATCCAAGATTTGGCTGTTATGGTAATACTAGTTTATTTCAGTCCTCGTTCGTGCTTATAAAAAAAATTGGTTAGTAATATTCAAAAAGGCTTCTTAACCAGCACCTGCACAATAAAATAAACACGTGCCACGCACGGCTTTTCCTTGTTTCAACTATGTTAATGCCTTATCAAACTAAAAAAAATAGTCGCGGGCTGCAGCGGCCCGGAAGCAACCGGCCCTTCGGGAAAATTCCCAAAATCCCCTTTGGCCCATCCGCCCCTGTGTATGTCGCCAACAAGTGGGCATGTTCTAAGACCAAATATAAAAAATCCCTTTAGTTCTAGTTTCATTATCCAAGTAGCATTTTTAAGGAATGGAACGTGGCAGCCACTTTAAAATGTATTAACAAAGTCACTACCACAAGATAAAAACAGTTCTATTACGTGACTAAAACACTTTTTGGAGGCAGCTACCTTCCAACAATGTTTTTGTATCTTATATAATTGTGAGGAAAACAAGCGAATGTGGTTGCCGCCTCTAAAAGTGAAACTGGAGAAACAGGGAAAAGTTACTAGATACAAGGTGGGCAACGAAAATTTTACACCTCTATTTTCGGGTGAGGGGTGTTGTGATACCTAATTTTAAATATCTTATCCTAGTACTATCTGACCATATAATTTCGCGTCAAAATTTTTGTTGATACCCAAATAACAGCTAAAATAGTGAAAGAAGTAATATGGAATTTACCTCGAACATATTATTTTTATCAGTCTGGCAATTTTGAGAAATATATATTTCTTTGTAATTTTTTGGTAAAGAAATGTTTGTGGACGCATCATGTGATCGATTTATTTCAGTTCATCGTTAATTTTTTAGAACGTTAATTTCTAGTAGAATTAAAATGGTATATTTCATGGAGAAAAGGGTGGAAATTATAAAATTATTTTTTAAGAATACTATGTGCGAGTAACAGAGGCTTTACTTAACGAACGGCATCCTGAAAAAAACTGGTTGCTAAATTTAACGCTACTAGTCCCCATTTTTTGTACCCGGTAATCTCAATGACGAAATTTAACTGGAATTATTAGAGAATGCTATTTATCCAGTCCTCATGGTTGTAGAATGAAGAAGATCAGCATGGACATTTTTCAGCAACATGGCACCCCATCCCATTTCGTGAAACCTGTCCCACAATTTTTAGATGAAAATTTTTCTCAAAGCTCAAACAAATGGGACATATTGAGTAGCCACTCAAGTTACCTAATTTGAATTCACCGGACTTTTTTGTATGAGGTCATCTGAAATCTATTTATACTACCCAGTCTGAATCACTGTGAAATTTTAATGACTTAGACCATATATGGAATTTGTAAGCGAAATACCAAATGTGAAGTCTGACAAAATTCAAGTAAAGGTTGACCACTTTACGATGTTCCTAACAACTATTTAGGAACTAAAAAAACATCACTTGAGAAATGAATTCTTGTTTGTATAATGAAATTTAGTCGATGTTTAGCCAGCTTTAGAGTCCTTAGTGGGTATTAACGTTCTAAGAAAGCGGTAATAACAATTTAAACAGCATTGAGCAATACTCTCCGATGAACCTTTTGGCGATTGTATTTTGTAAAAACAAACAAGCTTAAATTGAACAGGTGTGCTAACATAAAAAACCATTTAATTCTGATGAAATTATGCCGAAGTGTTTACGTAAATAAGTGGAAGAAGTTAATATTTGCATGGCGATTTGAATTTCTGCATGGCGATAGATTTTTTATAATGCACTCATCAAGAAGGATTACATGTTTCCTTGCCTTCTGCAACAGGTGTATTTTTAATGCATGCAAATGGTATCTATCATTATACTTGACACTGGTAAATAACCGCTTATGAAATTGGAAAACATTATTGTATAAAATATTATTTTCAAACATTTTGTGTAAAGATTTATAATATCTATTATACAGGGTGGGCTAATAGTGTGTGGACGGAAGATTGTGATATATATTTTTAAAATATGTTGTTGGTAGGGGGTAGTAAAAGCTACAAACTAAAAATATTTTTACTGAAATTTCTAGATATATACAGGGTGATTCATATTAAAGTTACATTTTTTTAAATGGAACCCCCTGTATATTATTTCATATTTGGATTCCTCGGCCAATTATAGTGTGACTTCATGTATGTAGTGCCTAAAACGTACCGTTGTTGTCTAGAAACAGTTGAATATCAGAGGTGGGCGGCAACATAGGAGGTTGTGATTGGGGAAAATTCTTGACCACCCTTCATACTACCAGGACCTAGAAAGGCAATTATGAGCTCTGTTAGTTATGACTGATATCGTCGCTCTAATTTTGAAAACTTTTCACGTCACCAGATAACACATTTCATTACCTTTCACCCGATATAAAGTTATTTGTATTTATCTCTAATACTTTTCCTCTAATCCACAATTACTTTTTACTATGATGGATTTATGCAAACCAATTAATTTAAACTAAATTGAAAAATAAATAAATATGACGGTGGACCATAAGTTATGGTAGAGTGGATTTCTCGTATAAAAACATTGAGCTTTTGGTAAATTTTTCTTAGTTGATACTAACCGACATACAGAATGTCAAAGTTAAAAAAAGTTTTCTAATTTTTTTCCCATAACTATTGAACACATTTTAATATGGGCACGAGTTTGGTACGGTGAGTTTCTTGGGTCGAACAATTCAAATTTGTTGACAGGTTACCAGCAAGTAGTAGAGAGCGCGACCTGCGTTACTTTGTACGGCTCTAAAGCATCATAACTTCTTTTTACCTTCATGTATATTTGTTTTTAATAGGTAATCCTAGTTCCTCATATTTTTCACTTATAATTGCACAAGAGGTTTGTATTTTACCGGGTAAAAGGTTGTTTAATGAGAAACTGTTGCCTATTAATTAGACGAAACACAGTCTTCACCATTCTTGCATTAACTGACTGATAACTTAGCAGTATATTCTTAAACAGAGTATTAGGGAAAAGTTGTATTCACCAAAAATAATCATAGGTGGTTAGAAAACAGTCTGTTAAATAAAAATCACTATATTTTTATATTGGCAACAGTAGATTTTAAAGTAGATGAGATGCAACTGGTCTGCTACTTCCTGCTCGGCCTAAGCGGCTCGACTTGCAGGAATCGACCTACATTGTCGTAGGTACTTAACCGCAGACCTCTCGCCCTGTGCGATGCGCCATTAAATCTTCTCTAGAGAAACGTACATACATGTGATTGAAAACAAAAAAACAGCAGTGCTGTATATAACAATATTTATAAATTCAATGTCATTTAATTGTTCATATAAATTATTTCGCATTATAGGGTTTCAAACAACTTGAAGGGGTTCTTCCTCATTATCTGATAATACATCTGACAAAATATTTAAATTAATTTGTTCAAGTCTATCCATTTGAATTACAAACTTAAACTACAGGTTCAAAATGTGAAGGTGCCTTACACCCAAAATACTAGATTTGTGCTTATAAACAAACGAGTTTTGCTAACAAAATCACTGCTTTTAATAACAAAAACAAATCCAGGAAAACAAGGCAAAGTATCGATTCTAAGTTACAAATTACCATAACCTAATTTTAAACATTTAACACTCCGTTAAAGTTTTAAAAGGCCAAATTTCTTCAGTTACTTTACCAGTCGTTTTAACAGTTTGATAAGGATGGTGAATACCAAAAAATAATTTAACCGACTGATAACTGACTTAACAGTTTGTTAGAAAGGTAACTCCTGTTGAATACGGCTATTAGTGCCTAAAACGTACCGTTGTTGTCTAGAAACAGTTGAATATCAGAGGTGGGCGGCAACATAAAAGGCTGTGATTGGGAAAAATTCTTGACCACCCTCCATACTACCAAGAGCTAGAAAGTCAATTATGAACTCTGTTTGTTATGGCTGATATCATCTCTCTAATTTTGAAAACTTCAATTACGGATAACTTGATTTTTTTAAATGGAACCCACATATTTTTTTCACGTTACCAGATAACACATTTCATTACCTTTCACCCGACACAAAGCTATTTGTATTTATCTGTAATATTTTTCTTCTAATCCACAATTACTTTTTACTATGATGGATTTATGCAAACCAATTAATTTAAACTAAATTGAAAAATAAATAAATAAATAAAGATGGTGGTGGGCCATAAGTTATGGTACAGTGGATTTTTCGTATAAAAATATTGAGCTTTAGTTAAATTTACCTTCATGTATATTTGTTTTTACTAGGTAATCTTATTTCCTCATATTTTTCACTTATAATTGCACAAGAGGTTTGTATTTTACCGGGTAAATTTGGGTTGTTTAATGAGAAACTGCATGTTGCCTAGTAATTAGACGAGACACAATTTTTCGACGCAACTTGCTAAAAGAAATAGTTTCGAATGTAAAACAACACAAATTTACCCGGTATCAGTAATGAATAATAAATTTAGAAACATAGCAATGCAAACTTTATGAAGCACTAAAAATAAATACATTTTTATTTGAGCGTTATATTTCATTTAAAAGAAACATGATGTGCCACAAGTGGCGCCCTCTACTAGTGCCGTCAAAATTAGAAACATATTTGAATTTCTCGTCCGCAAAAACCTCCGATTTATAAATTTCATGTAAATATTTGGATTTCTTACGAAGTTATTTACAAATATCGAAAATAAAATTTTAACTTTAACACCTTGTTATAGGACTTTGTGACCCTAATTTTTTGTGAGGAATCGCCTTGAAGTCTTGCCGCATAATTTCTGGACACTCTGTGTACGAGGAATACTAATGCCGCTATGGGTCCCACAGGTAATCGTTTCGGTGGTAGATGTTGAAGTTTCTTCTTTTTTCAAATAAATCGATTGAATAATACTCGAATGATACTCTCTGTCAACTTGTAAGTATGGTTTTATTGATAATGAATTGCTGTGTTCTGTTATTTGTATTAGAGGCTGTTCTTAAATTCCGCTTTTAGTTAACTGCTGCCGCTCGATTTGAGTGATTTGTAATTTTGACACGTTTGACATCTACATCAATGTGTTGAGCTGAGCATTTAGTCCGTTTAGAAATTTCAGTCATTTCAATCGGCACATTTTTATACCAACCATTCGAATTTTTCTTCTACCAAAAGGGATTTAGTGCTCTGTCCAATGTTATAGAAATGCCTCGTTCTTCCATCAACTTTTTAAATAAACGTACTGGGCAAATATCTTCCTCTAAAATATTAGGCGTAATCCATTTGCTGTCACATAATTTATTGTCAGTGCCTTGTCCGGTTTACGAAAATAGATGATTATACTCGATACGTCCAGTTTCTTTTCCATTTTTTAAAGCTAATTGAAACGCCAAAATGTGATAGGAATACCTTCTGGATCTTTTTCTTCATATAATCTGGCCATTGCAAACATTTCACATTTATTAAAAACCAATGCACTGGATTTTTTTATTTCGGGTTGTGCTTATAGGATTTTACGTTTAACATTAGCTCGTGATGAATTAAAAAAAGGGTTAAATACAATATTGTATTCTTCATTTCGTCAGAAAGGTTAGGAAACACCCTGTATAGCTTTTTTAAAATTCCAATTTTGGTTTCTACTCACAATACAGCTACATTTATCCTTAGATGTAAGCAGGACTTGAAACTGAAACTAATCCTTGTTTCCTTTTTTTTATTTCTTGAATACCGTGACACCCAATTGACGTAAACCGCAAGAATGCGGATTTTTGGGAAATCCAATGGTTCTACATTCTAAAACAAAAAGAGAAATAAATAACTATTTTTAGTTCCTAATTCTGTAACAATAAAAAAATGTAGTGTCGCCCACAACCAAAACTAACATCCATAACATTTGAATTTAACTAGGTATAAATTATCTTGGGAGTATTCAGATATTTTTAAATTTTTCTATTATATGTTTACAATGAATTTTTAAATATTGAACAGTTCACTTTTTTAAATTTTCATACATATAATAACTACTCCTTACTAATCCACTAATCTTTTTCAATAAAATTATAATAAATTTCAAAGCTGTTTTTCTCTATATTTCGTCAGCAAAGCGCAAGTAGTTTTCATTTTTTTTTTATTTGCCTCCAATTTGGTGATACATTTCTGTTTTTATGTAAAATTATGTACAGATATCTACGTCGTAAATAAAGAAAAACAATTGTTACGAGAACGTACTATGCTTGCTTTGATTTACATATTATTTAAAATTTATTAATATATATTTGGAATACATTTAAGGCGATAAAAATAAATTCCTCTATAAATACCGCTGGCTTAGTTAATTGAAGGTCGAATTCTATAAATACGTATTTTACTTTTTTATTAAAACCTCATTCCGCATCGAAATCAATTATCAATCTTTATTTACAAATACCATGTCTACATAATACGTATATAGATACTGAGTGTCATAAACACATGTTCAAGTGAAATCCAATAGATATATCTAGATAACATAATAAGAAAAACTTGGAATTGAACTTTTAAAATAAAATATAATGTATAGGTGTGAAAAACAATTTTGTATGTAAAAATTATGTCAATATGTTCCCTACTATCACTTGCAATCATCTGCATAACTTACTATTTGGTGACATTTAAACAATATGTGTCCTTCAGCTGACTATCTCTTATGACCTTTTCTAGTAATTAAAAAGAAGCGTTGAGTAAAACCTTCCGAACATTCACCTTTTATTCGGACTTTACTTTTGGTATTTTCTAAGGTGATTTTCAATAGCCTAATCAGTTTACTTGGTATCCCAAATTGTTTCAATATTTTAATTAATTTATTCCTTTTGACAGAATCACGTATTTTTCTGAAGTCCACGAATAAGACCATTGCTTTATTCCCATATTTATAGGATGTAAGATTTGGTCCATTGTGGCCCTTTCTAAAACCTGTTTGATACTCCCCCTACTATCTGTAGTTCTGCTATGGGTTCTATTCTCCGTTTTATTAATATTGCCATGATTTTATTCCTTATCATTTCCCTTATAGTTTCTAAAGTCTCTTCCATCTCCCTTTTTAAAATTGGTATAATCATAGCATCTCTCCAATCTTCAGGGGCACATTCTTTTTAAGATCAATTCGTATGTTCATTGTTTTAAAGCCTCTCCTGCGTACTTAATGTTATTTGGTTTTTCCCTGAGCTTTTGTTATTTTTTAAAGCTTCTATAATTATGTTTATTTCCTTTTTTGTAGGCTTCTACTTCCACTCTCTCTTCCCTTACCAGTATCATTTCCTGATCCTTTCGTTTCCTCTCGCTCTCTTCAATCAACATCTCTGTCTCCTCTATTTCTTCTACTTCTCTTTTTTTTACTATTAAATTGCCACTTTCATCTATATATTATTCATCTATAGTTCTGAAAAATTGAAAGGGTACTCTGATTTTTGCATTTTTGGAATATTTGAAAACAAACACTGCTTACCTATTTTTAAGAAAATATAATGCAATTTGTTGAAAACCTTGCATTATTCATGTGTGTGCTATACTATAATAAGCACAATTTAACACCTGCTCAACATTTTGCTTCCTCAAATTGCTACATTAAGTGCAGTAAATCGACAATGTGAATTTCTTGATCACATTAACTTTTATTAAAAAACAGGAACATGTATCGATTGTCCTCCAGCATTTTTTGCCGCAAAGGCAAGCCTTACCTTTTTGTCCGTAAATCCGTTAATTGGACATTAAGCAAATCCAGCAGCAATTAAATGTTAAACAAATCCTTACGATCAGTGTCGTTGGCTTCACCTTTTATTAAGAAGACTACGTTCAAAGAACACGCCAGTCCAATGACAGGATTTGAAAAAGGGAATGTTTAAATGGTATAAATACATTTGCTATTCAACTAATTAATGCTTTTTTCTAAGAATATACAGCGTTAACTATGACAAAATACACATATTTTAAGAGGGCGTAGAGAAAAATAAGAAATAACGGAATCACCCTTCCTAAAATCTTCAAACTGAATTATAAAGCGAAACAAATTTCTAAACTATATTAAACCCCTATTTATCGACGACTCTGGCCTTCTGTCAACCATTAGGTTAGCTCAAAGATGTCAAAGGTAGTTACTTTCATAGAAAAAAAATTATTTACAAAATGTAGATGATTATTTAATGAAAAACACGATATAGCAGCACAGGGAGGTAGCACCTACCTTACTGATATTTATTTGCTGGGTTGATATTTGAAGATATTTTAAAAATGTTCATTTTCTATTTCCTTACTTGTTTACATTAAAGTTTGTCATTGACTTTTGTACTTGCTGAGTGCTTGCCAGGGACCTCTGCTTTCCTCAAACATTATTTTTGTTTAAAGCGAGGTACTCGGCTCAACGATCACGACCAGAGGAACCACAAAGGGTAAAAACACGCAAACGTACACTCAAGTGTGAAACACTTCTTTATAGGGGTTGTCAAAAGAACACGAGACCGTGCTTCATCAACAAGAGAATCCGTGTTGGGAGAACAATTGCCTTCTGTGGCCTACATTAGAGAGATCCATCTGAGCAACGTCATCACCTTTTTCTCTTCATTAGGTTGGTTAACAATTCAGGTGGATTAATCTCTTAATGAGAGGAAGCAAAATAGACCCGATGGGGCCTAAGTGCTGTGGTTCTTTAAAACTACCCTCTCACAATTTCAGAATCCAGAATCAGACAATGTACATAAAAATACTGCTACATGCTTACCGTCAAGCCATTAAGAGCAGTTGTTCAGTGTGGTTCAAAGACGATTCGGCATAATATTTGGCGTACTCGGAAAACGCCTTTGGTATTCGCTGCCACACGATAATATGCACTTGTCACATATTTGTCATAAATCAGCACCTTATCCGTTATATCGGCATTTGAATACATCTTTGTAAATACACGAAAAATTAAATTTTCGAAGAGCAGTTACTGACATAATCTGATACAGTCGCCATCTGTAGGTCACTAGTGCAAGGGGTACTTCACGCCGATAAATTAATAAACTTCTGTTGTTGGGGAATTAAATTCTGTTAATACTGATAATAGTAACAATATTAACAATAATCGACGATGTTTGCATAATATAAGTAAGACTATTTTAAACTATAACATCTTGAGACCTTTATAGTGTATCGTAAAAATCCTTTTTTTGATCCTTAGAATATAATATGCTAAATTTTGACCAGTGTTCTTTGATGTTTAAAGAGTATACAACTAGCAATGCAAAATTCTACGTTATGGTTCAGTTTTAGTGACTAATTTTTAGTTTCAAACGTTTTATAGTAGTCAAATAATGGAATTTATGTCGGGTACAGATATTTCCTTATAACATGGTTCCTCCTATATATGAATTTTTTATATTTAAAAACTGAATTCCGAGTTTTCTATTAGTAATTTATTAAATTTCAATTTTCTTAGAATAAATGGGTATAATACAAGGTTTGTTATATTTACGGTTTAACTGTCAAATGTAGGCCTCTTAAAGCGATTCATTCGTGGACCACCTGTGTCGGCAAAGTAAAACAAAAAACGAGGCTACATTCAATGCCGCTTTATTAGCTAAAAATGCTAAAAGCCTCGAAGAGCAAGAGCAACAGGCAGGGTTTAACCTCCAGTTTTGATAAAAGACGACTACAAATATGGATATACAATTTTAATTTATGCATAAGGATGTAGAAATGCGTTGCACCTTCAACACTTCGACTAAGGTGAAAATCGTACCAGTCCATTTCAACTACAGTGTGAACTACACTCCATGACTCCTTAGTTAATAAAATTATTGAAATAAATTGTTTTTTTTTATTTGCCGGAAAGAATCGTTAAGGTGGCCGTTATGTGGTTTTCAAGTACAGAAATCTAAAAATAAAAAACACGTAGAACAAAAGTAATATCAAAAATAAAATTCTTGATATTTTGTTTACCCAGTCTTACTATTTAAATTATCCTCAAATAAAATAATAACTATTAAAAATAGTTATTTATGCAACAAGTACAAAAAGTAAGTGTTTATTGCGCGTGACGTGTTGTCCTACTCGGCCTGACGGCCTCGTTGGACAATTTCACGTTTGTACGAGATGCATACAATATTTTTTCTACAAAACTGTTAAAAGTGGGCTTTTTAATTGTCATTTTTGATGTTAAAAATGTAATTTTTTGACACGCGTGTTGAAAGTAAGTTATTTTTAACACTAGTGTTAAAAGTAACTTACTAGTACTTTATTTAAATTTTGTTTTGAAAATTAATAAAACGTTTTAACAAACACATGAACAACTTTTTATTTTAAATAAGTACAAACCAACATTTTAACTAGTTATTACTATTAACATTTATAGTAAAATTAGAACAATTTGAAATTGTAATTCCCTGCGGAGGCATCATACTTAAGTTGGTTTTACTGTCAACATGTGTGACACATCTATTTTCTGCAGAAATACTACTGGCAGTACTGGTGGTCTTACTAGTAGTTGCAGTAGTAGGAAGTATTTGGCACGCAATTTCCTTCTTCTGTTCCAGTGAATTTTCAATGTAGCCTTCAGCTACCGTCGAAGATTTCCATCCTCCATGTCTCTTGATGGTAGCAAGATTTGCACCAGAATCTGCTAACAATATCGCCGATGAAAGACGAAAACAGTGTCCGGTATAGAGTTGAGGATTTGTTAGATTCAAGAATTCTGCAATGTCGGCAGGCATTTTACCAAATATGTTAATTCCGACTGGATTCTTCACACATTTATTCTTCATATATTTAAGAAAAAGTCGTCTATGGTCAGCGTTGGGTGGCCGGAGTGCCATATACTTTCTAAAAAAGTTTAAATAGAATTCACCAACAACACTGAAAGTCCGAGGCACTTTCGTATTGCTGCGACTTTCATCATCAGATACTTTTGATACGTCTTCTGCTTCTGTGAGAAATTTGTCGATATGCGTCTTCGTCAAAACTTTTGACTTTTTTGCTTGATATCCTTCACCCTTCCGTTTTAAAAAAGCAATAAGTTTATAATGTTTGCTTATATCTTGATCTTGCTTTATTTTTAACATAGTTTTGATCATGGAATAATTTGACCACAAGGTTGTCAAAATATGCCAGTAAAACACTTTCGTTACATTTCCCAGGGACCTTTTTAATGTTGCACCATTCCGAAAAGCGTCTATAAGCGATTTCGTACTGTTCCTTTGATTTCGCCGGCAATAATTCCAATGTTGCTCGACTGGCGGCTTCTTCGATTTCAGCAGATGGATTCGTTACGCTCATTATCGAGATTATTCATTATACTTATAATATTACTAGAAAATGCTTTTTCCGTAACTAACAACAGCATTGGCTGCTACGAAAATTTTGGTTCATAAACATTGCGATCTGTGTGGTATTTTTTGATTTCTTATTTTTATTGACTTTAAAGTTCTTCCGATTGTTTTGTAGAAAAAATAGTGTATGATATACGTGTTAAAAGTGATTTTATTTTGTTCGTGAAGTTAAAAAACTCGCTATGCTCGTTTTTTAATCATCTTCACTGACAAAATAAAATCTTACTTTTAACACGTATATCATAAATAGCTATTCTACGTTCATGCAAAAAACCAAAAAATGTTTTATTTAGATGACACTAAGTCTAGGAAAATATGACGTCGATTTGAACGTTTATGTTTGTCAGGATGAGAAAACACTGTAGTAAAATAACAGATAAATGCAATAAACATTTTATTGCACTAGTGCAATAAAGAACCATTTTTTCCACTAAATATAGTTCAATAAAGTTTTTTTCTACGTTCATACAAAAAACAAAACTGAATGATGATGGCATGTCCTATATTAAGAATGTATAATGTACATTGCTTGATCTTTTGGAATGAGCAAACACACAAACAAACAAAAATGGCCGAATATGTCACAGTCTCATTCTAACACAATTATTTTAGTTTTCAATTTATCAATTGGTGGCTGATGGACACAATTGTTTGACGTCACCTATCCAGTGGCGGAATATCCGATAGACGTTAATAAAATCAATATTTTCGACGATATTTGATTTATGATATGAATGTTTATGTGTTATACGTAGTCTTCATCATGTAAATCTGATCCTCATTCAAAGTTACACCCTGTATATGCCAATTTTTAACTAAGTATTTTTTTCTTAGTACAAGTAATATATCCTTTCGTTAATTTTTACTATTCTGTACCTCAATTAAGTGTTTGTAGATACATGTTCGTAGCAATTTTGTCTGTTAATTTGTGATGATACAAACCGAATGTAGAATTTGTTACGAAAGTTTGGTGCAGAATTTCAGTTATGCTTACGTCAAGCTCTCTGCAAAATCTTTCTGTTTATCTAAATGCCATGAAAAGTCACACTACTTTATATGCTTGAGGGAACATCTTTTGCATATTTTTACACATTTTAAGTTTATTCAAGGACCAAAATATCGGATGTCCCTCTCAAAATGAGGTTACAACTGGCACATTGGATGAGCATATGGCCACTGTTGTGCCATCTCGGAAACAATGACTGTGTGCAAGCACAGTCAACCGAAGACAAACACGTACAAGAAAGACGGTCTCTGAGGATCCAGTTTTCTCGAAGCCAACCCAAGAGTACAAAGCACACGTGCAGACGTTCCTACGCTGACATGACAGTGTTATATTCGGCGTTGCCAGATCTTTTTCAACGGTATACATATTATCAGTGTTATTTATTAAAAATTATTTTTTTCTTTTTAAGGTATTAATAAAAACATTATTCAATTTCACATCCTGTAAGAGTTAATACCCCATATTCCCGAAACAAAGTTTTGCACGTGTGATAACTTGGAATACCCTCAATACATCTCAATACCCGGGGCAATCTTCTTCTGGGCAATAAATACACCAGGTGACAGGGTAGTATCTCCCCAAAAACATACACCGTATCTCAAGCGAGACTCAACTTGAACGTAATACAAATTTATAAGCTGATGCTTCGTCAGACTAAACAAGTAGCACAGAGAATTTAATTTTGCTATTAGTCTGGTGCAGTGCTCGCAAAATTTGTACACAAAATACCTATAACATATCATCATTAATAGAAAGTATTGTAACATTAAAACATTTTTACTGTATGTATTAGAAAAGCATTTTAAGCTAATATAAATCAAAGTCATATGTATGATATCTGATACCAAACATCTAGGTATGCTCATGAACAAATCCACACACAAAGCTCTATTTAATAATTATCTAAAATAAAAATTAATCTAGCTAAATTTACTAACCTGGTTTAATGAAAACATTCTATAAATATCTAAGTTCACTTTTGAAACTGTGAGAACTCTAAAATTCAACCACAATAGATGAGATCTGACTTATTTCTGCATTTTTAGGATTGCTTATTCAGATCGACCGTAATAAACAATATTGTGGTTGAATTTTCGAATTCCCAGTTTCAAAAGTGAACTTAGATATTTATAGAATGTTTTCATTAAACCAGGTTAGTAAATTTAGCTAGATTAATTTTTATTTTAGATAATTATTGAATAGAGCTTTGTCTGTGAAATTGTCCATTAGCATACTTATGTTTGGTAGCAGAGAGCATACAAACGATTCATTGATAGGAATTGTAGGAGATTTTATTTACTAATTATTTACTACTATTTATTATTTAATTAGCTTAAATAGTACATTATACTATAAGGGAGAGAAATGCGTTATTTTGGCAGAGGTGCAATTTGAAGCCCGAGGGCGAAGTCCGAGGGCTACAATGCACCGAGGACAAAATAGCATCTCTCCCGAATGGTATATACTATTTTTTCCACGGTCTCATTAACTTAAAAACACATATTTTGTCATTATGAAGTAAGTAGCACCAGAATTATTGTATTCGGATTTGAGCATTTATTTAGTAGTCGTTGAGTTATTGTCATAACTACAAAATAAATAAACAAAAAGAATTGTCAAATTAAGGTGCTAGTTTGGTTTAGTTTAAAGTTTGTTTACTGCACAATGAATAACTGTGAGTCGGAAGAGATTGTGGAGGCTGCAAATATTGCAATAAGCAATTTGCTGTCTACGAAGTCAAGATCTTTATACGATATAGCCTACAATCGGTTCAAAAAGTGGTGCGCCGAGAAAAATGTTCAAGTATACAGCGAGAATGTTTTGTTGGCATACTTCAGTGAAAATGCAAAGAATTACAAGTCTTCCACATTATGGGCGCAATATTCTATGGTTAAGTCATTCTTGATAATTTGCGACAACATAGATATAAGCAAATTCCCCAAGCTAATCGCATTTTTGAAAAGAACGGGTGACGGATATCAAGCGAAAAAATCGAAAATATTGACAAAGGGTGAAATCGACCGTATTCTATCAAGTGCAGATGACAAAGAATTCTTAATGATTAAGGTAAGATTACTTTTGTTGTTAGATATTTCGATTATTAAGTATTTTGATTTTTTATAGGTTGGATTAATTCTGGGGATTGCCGGAGCTTGTTGAACAGATGAACTAGTCAATTTAGCTGTAGATGATATTGAGGATGTAGGCTCTTCCTTGATTGTAAAAATTCCAAACACTAAAACAAAGATTCCACGAACCTTTCTGGTTACCGATGTGGGAAATATGCTTGAATTGTTTCGAAAATACCTGTCCCTTCGTCCTCCCCACGTCAAGCATAAGCGCCTTTTTTTGTACTACAAAGCAGGAAAATGTAGTTTGCAGCCAGTTGGCAAGAATACCATGGGAAAAATTCCGAGTGTAGTAGCTTCGTATTTAAAATTACCTGATGCTGCATGTTATACTGGTCACTGCTTACGAAGATCTTCAGCGACATTACTGGCAGATGCTGGTGTGGATATCACGACAATAAAGCGTCATGCTGGTTGGAAATCAACGACAGTCGCTGAGGGTTATGTCGAGAACTCCATTGAAAATAAGACCAAAATTGCTAATCAGGTTTTCGTAGGTACCACTACTAGCGCAATCACAAAAACTGTAAATGTAAGCGAAAGTAATATTCCTTCTAATATTAATTTTGAAAACTGTACAAATGTAACATTTAATTTAAATGTCAATAAAAAATTTCAATGTTATCTTTTTTTTGCATGAAAAACGTTCTTCATAATGTAAACTTCCTTGGGAATAGTCGACTACTTCTGTTTTAATTTTGATGTCATAGAAACTGATTTCTACTCCCGACCGTGGAAAAATATCTTTTTGATACAGTAAAAAATGTTACATAAGCTAATAATAAAAAATATATGGGTGGATATTGTGGGTGTAACTCAACTGCTGGTCGGGGCTGTAGTTCACAGAGTAGTTAGTTTCACACAATATTGTTAATACCTAAAAATATATTTAAAAAAACATAAGAATACACAGATTTGAGAGAACTTAGAAGATTTATCATGAAGGAAGAAATCAAGAAGAGTTATCAAACAATATTTACATTAGATTATAAAGTGAATACTATTTATGACAGGCTCAAGCCTCTTGTATAACCTGAAGATGAGGTGCAAAATTTGACCTCGAAACCAGTCATCACTGTAGAATAAAGTATTGTAAGTGGATAAGACTTTTGTTTCCCTTTGAATTTTACCAATAATAACATTTAATGCAATACTTCACGAGAATAGTCACCAGATTGAAAGATTCCAGTAAGCTAGCACAAAAACGGTGAATCTGGCAATACTGCCGCACAGTTGACGGTAAGATCGTCTAGCAAGCGGTGCACACCTGCATTTTTACAATGGACCTGGACACCTGAGATTTCAACATTCCGCGATTCCGGGCCTACCAATCTTGGTGCAGACTATAAACCTTTACTTGTAATTGTCCTCTCGCATCTCTAGAATGAAAAATGACTTTTTTATTCACGGGTTCCAAGAATCAAGGCGCACTGGAAGCCGGCAGTGGGTCGCTCCTCTCGCACATTTTAAAATGTATCAAACTTAATAGAACCACTGTGATAAGCAATTATTCGCATAGTTTATCTGCAATCTGCATTTCTGCAGTAGTGGATACACCAACATACATATAATCATTAAGGCCCGATTTAATAACTTGCTGCATGTTTTATGGTTGTTTATGAAAATCTAATTAGCTACAAACGTATATTCACAGATATTTCACTTAGAACCTGCACCGTCTAGGATCAACACATCATATTTCTACCCCACTGGTTAAAATAGTGGACAGCTCATGTTCCACTCGAGTGCTCATTTCACGTCTTTATTTGCAGATGTGTAAATCGAGCATATGGAACAAAAATTTCAATATTACTTGCTCGGTAGGCTCTGTTGCCAATTTCTATTACTTACGCTGTTCATGTCTCAATAAGTTTTCTTGAATTTTATAAAAATAATTCACAAATTCTGTAATAATTTCTATCTACCAACATTTCTGTTATGCTAATATAAGATTCGATATAGAATAGGATATTACCTTTTGTTTTCACAAAAAAAAAATGAAAAAAAGGAACCAGTACTATGTCTCAGAACTGTCAGATACAATCCCTGAGGAATGAAAATAGACAAATGCCATTTATTGGCCAACAAACGTCATTTGTTGTACACGATTGTAGTCAACCAACATTTAATCAAACTTTATCAAAATAAACAAGCCATATGTGACAGCTCGCTGAAAATAAATATCAGTGGTGTAACAGATTTTGTTGTAAATGTAAATAATATTAAAATACTAATATTTATTAAAGCTGTGGAATATATACAGTATTTTTAAAGGAATTGCGTAAACATTAATTGGAATGGTGCAAGAATAAAAAGAAATAATAAAAATTAATAAGCAATATTATGTGCAAGCAACAAAAAGTAATTATAATGAATGTAGACCGAAAATAACTATTGGCATATAATCATATAAATTTATTTTAAAAACTTACATTTTAAGAAGTTAAAATTGAATGATAGGAAATTGAATTAGGATCTGATTCCAAAATTTAATTAAATATTAATTTATGTAAATAAGGTCTTTTATATAAACAAACTGATTACATATTGATGGGAAACAATATGTATACATAGTTGAAATTGTTGCAAATGCATAAAGTACAGATTGGTTAAGGCAATGGGAAACAAATGTTGGTATAAATATATGTTATTAACTACATGTCAACAAAACCTACTAAATAAAGAAATAATTTTTATTTAAGCCTTGCAAGAAATAGCAGTTAAAACTAAAAATGCTAACCAAAAATAACTGCACGATACATTTATAATTAAACAATTATTATTTTTGATGTTTAAATAAAATTGTTTCAACAAACACTGGCCTAACTCTTTGTTTAAAACTATCAAAAATGTATTAATTACATTTATGCTGGCCTCATTTACTAATTTATACATTGTGTGATATAAATACATTTATGTTTGTAGATGTTCCCCTTATTGGGATAACAGAGATTGTATAAGAGGAGGTATAATATCAGAGTGACATGAGTGTGCTTTCTTAATTTAGAGTTCTGTTAAAACAACATAGAGAAACACTTTCTTCAGCGTGATAAAGCGAAAAAACTGGATTCGATTGTAACTTTGCTACACCGAAAAACAAACTTGGTGTCTGTAGAAAAATTTTATTTCATGGAAATAAATTATTTGTTTGCATAGAGTCAAACAAATATTTCCTCATACCAAATCATTTTTTTGAAAAGAAAAAAATACGGATATTTTTTGTAAAGAAAGCAATTGTTCAAATTAAAAAATATTATTTTTCTTTTCAGTCATACACTTCTGACGTTGTTTTAATTATATTCTATGATAAAACAATAGTTGCATATTTCAAATATTTTTCCAATTAAACATCTGTTTATTTAATTCCACAATTTATTTCTCAAGACCTACGCGAGTACGCGAAATATAACACAATACATCTAGGGGGCATTTTTTGTTTATAGGAAACAATTCAAACTTTTCCTTTCAAACATATACATTTTCGACGATACGACTATATTAGCAAATTGATTTTTTTTTAATTTACTGTTCTTCAAAAGAATGTATGCATTTTTAAATTAAATAAACGGATTATTTGGTTCGAAATGCACATTCATTTCAATCAAAAATCAATCTTTTATTTCAAAATATAATTTTTTTACAGATTTGAAGAAATTGTTTAGGGAAAAACTATATTTATTTGAAAATCATTCTACAAATTTTCTCTAAATTTTCAGAAGATGTTCAAATGGAATAACTATTTGTTAAATAAATCAATTTATTTTACTCACTTTAAAAGTGAGCATTACACCAAGAAAGATTTGTTTCCCGAGAATAAATTATATTCAAATAAATTGAATTTTTTGCTAAAATCAATTTTTTTTCCGTGTACCCTAAGATATCGGCGAACTGAAATATGCATTCCTTGATTCATTTTTCACACAGATCAAAAAAAAGTTTGCTAGTTTTCGTACCTAAAAAATGTTTAAAAGTAAACTTTTTGATTGCCAAAAAACGTTGACGTCATTGATAGAGCCATTTTTTTTATAAATCGGTGTCGGTTTCCAACTTTTCTGTGTCTTTGATTTCACATTTTTTTTTTTTTTTTTTTGAAAAAACTCATTTAAGACTACAGATTGCTTAATAATATTATTATCTATTTTTACGTCCTCTATTACCCTTTCAAAGAGATATACTTATTTCAGAAACACTCTGTACATAGGACTCGATAGGGATATTGATACTCTCATTAGACACCTAAGTTCCTGTATAATGAATGAAAAAGTATCCTTCAAAAGCTGTAAATTTTGTACGTTACATAATAATTTACATTCCTAACTGTCCTTTAAATCTAAAAAACTATAAACTTCCATCATCTCATAAACAAAAGCATAAAGTAAGTAACCTTAGAGAAAAATTCTTAACGATCTTAAGCTTTCAAGTTTACCTACAGAAAAAAATACAATAAAATATATTTTATAGATTTTATATTGAAATTAGGTGTTAATTAAATAATATATCTTACGTGGAAGTTCAGATTTATTTGCCGATTACATCAAAACAAACAAACCACTTCCCAGCGAGGCATTAAATCTAGACATCCATCTCCAGAGATCGTATCTCGACGCAATAGAACTTTCAGTAAACGACCAAGGCCTCCTCTGTCGCAAGGAATCAGCATCGGCATTAAGAACAATTGACTTCCTCTTACTTTTAACTCAAACACGGACAGAGATGGTATTAAAGTCGAAACGGAAAAATGACACCGTAATGTCCCGCCATTGGCGTAGAGTAAGAGTCACATCCACGGAAGATAAAAATAAACTAAATTTTTCAATAAACCTGATTAAAAAAATGTTTAAGAGATTTTATGTACAGGGTGTTTCAAACTCGATAGTATAGGCCTACTGTGAGGATATAAAAAATTTAAATAAAATTTGGATCATTTTCAATCGAAAATATTATCTTTGGGATATGTTCGAAATGACTTATAAATTATATTTTTTCCAGAAACATACCCAATTGTTTTTCCTGTTAAAAAGCTCTCTTTTTCCCGTTTAAAAGTTATAAGCAATATCGTCCTAGAGCCTCAAAAGAAATACTACCTAAAAATCACATTGGCGGTGAAAGGATCAAGTAGTCGTTGGAAAATAATTTAATGTTCGTTGTTTAAAGTGCATAAATGTCACAAAATACTTTTCATTACTCAAAATGTTGTCTCATTCAGAAAAAGTTGATATGTTGCGGCGAGTCACAAAAAAAATCAAGAAGAACTCTAGAGTTATATCGAGAAAGGTATCCAAAGAGCCTCATTCCTCATCATAGAACCTTTACAAGATTGGAGGCCACCTTCCGTCGAAATGAAGATACATTTTCTGTTCGGAAGAATCAAATAATTGACAGAAGGGTAAGAAACAATGTTAATACAGCTAGATTGTTAACAGTTTTTTTAACACAATCTAAGAAATTCTATACGGCAGGCCAGCCGGGAACTGAATTTGAATAAACCAACTATTCAATCAATTTTAAAGCCCAATTGGTGTCATGACTATAAAATTCACAATTTAGTAAAGTATTTGCCTGAGCGTCACATTAAAAACAGACTTAATTTAACAGCTCAAATTATAGTAAATGTAGAAGCTGTTGATCAGTAGGTACCTTTTTCGGCAGGTTCTTTAGACGAACGAAAGTCGATTTGTCAGTAATGGTTTGCCAAAAGGCGGGACGAACATACTGGTCCATTGAAAATTCCAAGTCCAAGGTCATTTTGGAGTAAAAAGTTCTATTTCCTATTTAGATTAAGCACACAGCGTTATACGGACAACACTTTTATTGCAAAACCAAAAAGTCATACAATTTATATAATTTGTTATTTGACTGTAAAACTATCTTTACTATCTTTTGTTCTTTAAGACATGATTAAACTTAATTATAAAGCTAGATCTTTAACAAACATATATTCAACAGCATGTTACGTAAATTTTGCTACAAGAAGAACTTGCATTTCTGGAGAATGTGCCTTTGCAGTTAAAGAGGAACCTATGCTTTCAGCACGACGCAGCACCACCCCACAAGGCCAGGATTGCGCAGCAATATTTACAGAAATAGATATCACATATTTATTTTAAACGGCACAATGTAGCACAAATCCGGCACAATTTAGCACAACCGTTATTTTTTATTTTATCAACAAATGGAGTGCTAAGTTCACTCACATAAATTATGTAGTTGATATTTGCTGAGAAACACGTACCTAGTTAAAATTTAAGCGTAATATTCAGACCCCCTGAGAGCGCCCATGTGCGACGCCGCTGGCGTCGGCCGATTTGCAAGTGATAGAAGAATGGTCGGCAGTGATTTACAAGATCTAATTGCTATTCCAAGTGCGCACCGACCAGGTATCCGTGGCGCCAGCTCGTCGCGCTGAAACAATACGAGCCCAGACGTGACATATAGAATAATACTGTCTACCTACCTGTGAGGCACTGCAACGGCTGTTGTTGCTTTGTGCGTTTATGACTGTCGTACTGTCGGGTACCGAGCCATAATTGGAGGCGATTTGGGTGCTGCGTGGAATTCACGATCTGGACTGTACAGGGTGTCCCAAAGTTTGGCGTCTCGCGCTTATAACAAACAAACGAAAAACGACAATTCAGACGGCATGAATCTGAACTTACTAACTCCATTTTTCACTTTTCCATTTTTTTCCACGAACATACATTTATGATAACTTTCTTTTACGAATATTTTTCATGTGCAGGGATATGACTAAGTACAAATATTTTAAGAGGGAATAGAGAAAAATAATAATTAACGGAATTGACCATCAAAACATTTCCAAACTTATTTATAAAGCAAACAAAACCGCGTTGTCACGTATATCGTTGTCACTTTGAAAGAAAAAAAATTAATTGCAAATTGTAGATAATTATTTAATGAGAAACGGCGCAAGGTAGCCTTTAACTTACTGATATTTTTTTCTTTAGTTTTATTGGGTTTTTGTCACACTTGTGAAAAATAATAAAAATTAATTATATAAGCCCTTGCGCCAAACGGAACAGTCAAGGGTTATTTTTGAAACTAAGTTTGCCTAACCAAAAAATCTCACACTGAAAAAAGCAAACAAGTAAAAAATAACAAAAATCACATCACTATCGCGCACTTCCGTATTATTAACGTTATAACCCTTGACTGTTCCGTTTGGCGCAAGGACTTATTTAATTAATTTTTATTATTTTTCAGAAGTGTGGCAAAAACCCAATAAAACTAAAGAAAAACTAAAATTATGCCACAAATAAATAGCTTCAGACAATATCTTACTAATATTTATTTCCAGGATTGATATTTGAAGAGATTTAAAGCATGTTTCGGTTTTCTTACTTGTTTACATTAAAACTCGTTGCAAAGATTTTTTATTTGCTCGTTTTTTGAGGACATTTCCTTCTGTCGATCGTATGTACACAAATACATAAAAACAGTGCCACAGGTTTACCGCCCAATGCATTGTAGCAGTTATTCATTGTGGTTCAAAGAGGATTCGGTATATTTTGTCTACTCGGAAATCGTTTTTGGTATTGCGCTGCCACACTATAATATGCACTATAACAACAATTTAAATATTAGAACACCATTGTAGAATTATGAGGACTGCGCCTTCTTACTGAAACATTTCTAATACTTATAATGCAATGAAAGATTATCAGTACATTCTCCATTTTCATTCCTAAAATATTTAAATACTTCTGAGTAAGGCATCCAACAATAAAAAGAAACCTGTCAAAACGTTTGTTGATTTTTGTTTTATCAAGAACAACTAGATTTTTTATTTAAAATATCGAATTTCTTTAATATCATCGGTTATTCTTCAAATAAAATAGTAGTGCTACATATTGATGTGTTTGTAATATAAATATCCATATGGATCCAATATGGCCCACATAAAAAACAATTGAATGCTGGATAATTGAAAATATTGGTTGTAGAAATTTTCTTTCGACGAAAATCGATTTCTTGTATATTCTTATCCCTCTTTAACAAATTTTCCAGACCTTATCTAAACAAATTTGGGAACAGATGCGTCATAAAAAATGGAGTCAATATCGCAAACAAATTTTTTTTTAATATAGTTTCCGATTTCAAATAGTCGATTTCTTATCGTATTAACTTTTTTGTAATCCAAGTATTTACATTAGATTTTCAAATATTAAAATGCTTTTGCACAACGATTTTCCGATAAACATGTTTCAACTGTAACTCGCCTGAATCGTGGAAGAGATGGAGATCCAAGGTGTCCACGGCGTATTGCAGTAGTGTGGCGTATCATACACGATGCTCAATTATATTCGTACCATGTACAGAGTGCCCATGCCCAAGCATTAATACCAAGGGTTAGGACGAGGAGAACCGGTATCATGGTCGCCACGATCTCCTGACTTTGGACTTATTAAGTATATTGCACAGACACTATTGATGAATTACGCAAACGTATGATAGCTGCTGCCAACAACTTACCAGTTCAAAACGGACAAGTAGCAGAAACATTTGCGTTAGTTTGTAGAAACTGAGTAAGATGGGCCTAAAACTCTGAAATATACGATATGGAATGCGTTTAGTCCATTTGCGCATCCAAATAAAGGTACCAAACTAGGAGCAGACAAAAGGAGGCACATGAAACTTAGCAAAGACATACTTCATTGGTTATGTATGTGGGTGCGAGAGAGACAACCATCTGCACGTACGATATGAATTGTGTTCTTAATTTCCTATTATTTTGTTTGTAAACACGTCATTGGCGTACAATGTGGTTTCTTCTTTTATCTTGTATCTCGTTAGTGTTATTCTTTGTGTATTTTTGTGGGTGTTATTTTTGAAACATGTCATGTTTTATAAGGAACAGTAAAATTAACCAGCATATAGCACGAACTAATTTTCCATATCCAGAATTCAATTTCATTTCAATTCACAATTAGCTAAGCCCCTACTGCTTCGCCATTCCGCCTGACGTTTTGACGTTGTTAGAGATATGACGTCATCTACAATTTTTTTAAATAGCAACCCCCAATTTTACTATAACGATACTGAAAATGATAACGATTATGTAAAAAATCGACTACAGTAGCCAAGACGATTAATAAATTCTTTTTGGACATTATCAATAACTTCAGGGAAGATACGTCCCCTTCTCCCTATCCAATGATTCGGGAACAGCTCATCTAAATAAGTACGGACAGGTGTCGCATAATGGCGAGATGCGCAGTATTGTGAAAATTTAATTTTAAAATCTTCAAACTTTATTTTCTTGAAATTTTTGTTACGTAACACCATAATTTTTCATGATGTATCTATGTAGAATGACACGCTGTTTCAAATGGCATGGTCGAAATTAGAGGTTGTTATTTAAAAAAATTGTCGATGACGTCATATTTCGAATAACGATGACGTCATAAATATGAGTTGTATGTCAAAAAGTGCGTTTTTAAAAAACAAAAACGACGTGCTAGCGGATTTTTTTCGAAAACTTCTCAATTTAAAAAATAATGAATTTATTCGTTACTTTTCGAAAGCACTGTATATTGGATTACACAAAACAACACTAACTCCAAATTCAATGAACGACAGACAGCTTGCCTGAATACTCGACAGGAAAATGAATGGCGCCTCGACCAAGAAACTCTTTGCGTCTCCAAAGAAAAGAATAGCCCACGCGGGAAGAAAAATATGCGGAAATAAAAGGAATTGTAATTTGACAATTTTATAATTGAATTTAAATAACTCATAAAAACTGCTGACTTAATTATGGATTCATTTTGTTACCTAAAGCTTAATATTTAATCAATTTCAAATTTAAATTTCGAAGAGGAAAAAGGAAAGACTGACAGAAAATAAATATTGCCAACTGTAAGAGTTTAAAAGGGAGAACCACTACTATAGCTTGTTTCAGTTGATGATGGAAAAATGAACGTAACAGTATGTCAAACTATTTTATTAAAACTACAAATTAATTCTATTAATGACAATAGCGTCAAAAGCAGTTGAATTTGCTGTATAAAAATAGGTGTTGTAAAATGTAATTTTTGTCCAGGCGCCAACTATACGCCTTATCAGGTTTTACAATGGACCAGTTTCCAGTGCCGTGCGGAAGTGTATTTTTAAATTATTTTTGAATTTCATTTTTTATTTTTACAAAATTGTATTTGTAAGAGTCTGAAGAGTTCTGAATCACCCTGTATAATTGGAAAAATTATATATGTATAAAATTAGTTGATTATAATTTGTTTTTATCTGCTGAAAATGTTGAAATAGGTAATTTTAAAGTAGCCTTAACATATTGATATTGTATGTTTTCCCATAGTTTACAACGTCTATCTATTTATTCTGCCTAGGTGCGCCTTTAACACGAATTCTGTCTTGTGTATTTCCTGTATTGCATCCAATTTTTCACGCCTAGATAGCTTTTCTTTCGCCGTGTGATTTAATTATGTTGATTTAAGTATCCTTGAGTAATATGCTAATTCCAGTTCAACTGTTTTGTTCCGTTTATGGTGAAAATTCGATTACCGGCCTTACCGAACGCCAGTAAGTTTCGTGAAGGTGTATCTTGATGGCGCCAAGCCTCTGCTTTATTGTTCATTTGTTATTATTTATTTATGAGCCACAGATCCGATATCGTTCTATGTAAATAAGCTGAAGTTTATGGCCCGGTTTTACAACCTGAGGCGCCGACAATTCAAATTTTGTAACTGGCTCATAATCGGCAGAAAAGAAGAATAGCGTAGATTTTACCTTTTACGAATATTTTGCATGACTAATATATTACACTTTCCAGCATTAGGTATCGCTGCCATGGCAAGTATCAGAGTAAGAATATAAAATATACAAATGCAGAAACTATGCTGAAATATGTAGTAATAAATGCAGCGTGTTTGGAATATAAGTACCGATACTAAAAAGGCTATATCCGACAAAAAGCAACAAAAAGCTATTATGAAAAAATGTTAAAATGAATAGTTTTTCTCCAAATACATTTCAACTGCATAAAGATGCAACTGGAATAAAATGCAATACTGTTTTGCGAAATTACAAACTCAGGTTAAGTAAACGCTCCTGTAACGTTATTTGTTTTTGTAGCAGTATTAATGACGTAAACAATTGAAGTTTCCCAAAAACTACTTAAAAATGTAACGTACTGTAACATATGACAACATTGCAATTCATCAGCTGCTGCTGTTAACCTAAAAGTCATAGTAGTTTTCTTGACATTGGGAATGGATGTTTTTAATGTACAGTGGACTTTTACAAATTCCAAAAAATCAGGCACTAGAAACGGATGCACTGCAAATTCTGACCTTGCGCAATGCAAAGCATGCAGTGGGCTACCGGTGGTAAAATGTAATTAAAAAAAACGGACTGAGACCTGAAAGAATTTCCAAAGGAGAGAAAAAAGTAATAATTTTATTACATAACACCTATTTTATTTCAGCAAATTCAACTGCTTTTAAATATTTTGACATCAGGTATGTCAAATTATTTAAAGAATTTGCTAAGGGAAGAAATAAATAAAATTCTGTAACACTTTTTTATATCAGCAAATTGTACTGCTTTTTCCACTATTGTTTATTCTTAATTAATACAATTAATTTGTGATTTCAATTAATAAAATAATTTGACATACCTGATGTTACAACAACTGTTCAAAATTTTGTCCACCGACATGTAGACACATTTGGGCTTGTCTTATCCAGTTCCTACGAACTAACACAAATTAATGTTTCTATTTCTTGTACATTTTGAACGTGTAAATCATCAATAGTATCTTATTTAGGTCATTCGTCAGTCGAGCTTACATTGTCATAAAAAAATACGCAATTGTCACATGGTTTGGGATTTTATCGTTAGCTTAAATTATAATAAGAATCAGTATTAACTAAAATATAAAATGTTTGAGCATTGACTCTTAAGTTTTAAAATAATTTTATAAGAAAATCTGAATTTTGCATATAAAAGTACATTCTGTTTATTATTTTTCTGCAGTTGACGTCTTTAAAACAGGTTCTACATTATCTTGAACAACACAAAAATATTTAGGTACATTTTTTTTTAACTAAAATTGAAAAAAAATGTAATAAATACAAAAGATAAGGGCAACATGTAGTATATTGCATGAAAGACGAAAAAACAGGCAATGTTTTGTGGCCATAGCCTGCTTCAATAAAAAAAATTTTTATCCGCCTAGAGGGCGCAGCGAACCACATACGATATTTCAAAAATCTGTTTATATTAGGTGGAAGGTATCAATTTTGCAATAAAAATTTATTACCAATAAGTTTTCTCTATCTCATAAAATAAAAAAGTTAGACAGCCTTAAAGTTTGGGCTCTTTATAGGTTTTTTGTTATTACTCATAAAGTTGGCCATGGATCTCAAATTTGTTTTTACAAGCATAAAGGTCTCCAAAAATGCAACAAATAACAATTAAAGATTTTTGACGTATCTCGCATATTAAGCGAGATACGTCTCCCCTTATGTGATACAGCCTGTATATATATCTAAAATGCATGAAGCTAAATAGTACTGGTAGCGCCACGTGTTGGCCAGAGTAGTCATTTCGTCTGAGTATATAAAAGTAGGATGAGGTTTACAAATTGAAAGAAGCCTCTATCGTCAGCGTCTAGATGGGATATCAGTATATAAAATTACGAGCACAGTATCCTGTGAAAGGAGCGGGTTTGCCATCTTTCATTGCCTTCAAATCTTCAAATTGAAAGCAGCTTGGGTCATCAGCGTCTAGATGGCATCTCAGTAGACTAACAAACTTGTCATGTTTTTTCTTATTATTAGATTTCCTTATTTTCCTTTACTGTTACTCCGTAAGAACCGTTTTACACACAAGAGATTTCTTCCGAAAATTATAACGACAATTATGGGCAAATTTTTGCGAAGAATTTTTATTAAAGTTTATATGTGTATTTCAGCTATCTACGTTACTTTACAAATTGCCAAACTGGAGATTTGCGCAAATTCTGCCGCACTTTCTCGATTATAGTCATAAAAATATAGAACATGTTCTATATTTTTACGAATAAAAATTTCCATTAAATTATTGATATAATTCTCGTATGTATAGAACGGCTAAAAAGTTTCACGAAAATTTTTAGCAAAATTATGAGATAAATTTTTGCTATAATTCTTGTGTGTAAAACGGTTCCGTATTATAACAATCTAAATGATAAATTTTCCTATTCTGTTGGTGACAAACATTAAAAAAATGCCCTTGTCGATTTCTATGGTCTAAATAAACTCATATATGCTTAGCTATCGACCGTTATATAATCTTCTTGTTCACTCAATGCTTTATTCTTTCTATTAGAGTTCTATAAAAACAGGCATTATGAAAGTTGTTATGCCGTAAATAAGTTTTGTACAAAAAATAAAAAGAATATTTTTGTCATACAATTTTCATAGAATATGTTTTATTGAAAGTAAACGAAAATATAGTTGTATAGGTTGTACAACATATATTGATTTAAACATATTTTCTGTAGGTGGCAGAGAGTGTTGAATCTTAAAAACCAAAAATTATTAGATGTAATTTGATTTTGTACCGCAACTTTAGTTGCTGAGGCAATTTTCTGTTGCTATAATAATAATTATATTTGTTGGATACTTTTAGAGACCATAGAAGTATATCGATTCAAAGTTCGTCTGAAACCGTTACAATAATATAAATTTTATATAATGCTATCAAAATTTAAAGCAGGTTTAAATTCGCTGGATATAAAAAACTATCTAAAAAATAAGTAACTATTATATATACAGATGCGTCCATGTTTTTGTTATCATTAATCACAGCCTATTGAGACCGAATCGATGAAATTTAAAAAAACATATTAGGCTTAGTTTTATCGAAAAATATAATCAAGAAAAAATGTTCGGAATTAAGAATTTAGCCAATATACAAAGTTTTAGGAACAAATACTTACTTTTCAATGTTATTATTGAATCTTATTTAAGCAAGAGAGAGCAATTTGTTTATTATAATGGTTTTGAGTCGACTCATTATATTGCTACCTCAGGAGTTCCTCAAGGTTCCATACTTGGACCCCTTTTTAATAATAATCTGATATTAGTTCTTGTACTTTTTTACGCTGCTGATTGAAAGTTTCTATTTATATATATATTCTATTATAAATAGTTTAGAGGATTGTTTGAAGCTGCAAAAATTGATTTTGACCGTATGAATTTTTGGAGCTTAAAAATAGATTGTATCTTAATCCTTCTAAATGTAAAATTCTTGCTTTCTCGAGGAAACAATTGCTCTATGAATTTCTATACAGCATTGACAATAATAATGTATCCTGTTGTAACTCTTATTTAGGTCTTGGAGTAATTGTTTGATGCTAAATTAACATTTTCTTCATCAATTAGTGAAACTGAATTTTCTATTGTTGGTCTTGTCGAAACTTGGCTATCACCAGACATTAATAGTAGTGAATACTTTCCTTTGTCATACAATGTGATTCGATGGGATCGTAAGTTCCATGAAGTAAGTACAGCCTGTCTAAGGGTGGTGGTGCATTGGTGGCTGTCGGCAGTGATTTGATTACTGATTCTCTAAACATGTCTTATATTACAAATACTTTGGTAAATATTGACATTGTAGGTTGCAAATGTTTTTTGAATGATCATTTTGTACTTTATGTTTATGTAACTTACGTACCACCTTCTATATCTGTAAATGAATCTGAACTATTTTTTGAACTTTTTGGTCATTCAATTAATAACCATAATAATGCTTTAATTATGGGAGATTTTATAATATTACATATTTCAATAATAATGATATCGTTGATACTAAATGTCAATTAATTAATGATTTTATTAATTTTATTTCTTTGAACCAAGTAAATGATGTGGTTAATGTTGATGGCCGTTTGCTGGATTTAGTATTTACCAATAATGTAAAGCTTCTCATGATCACTTGCCGCTGGTTAAGGAGGATTTACATCACCCCGCACTCCAACTGGAACTATCGCCCAATGTTAGCTTTCCTACATTTCCAGTGAATTTTGTGGAAAAAAACTATAACTTTTGCAAAGCTAATTATCCGAAATTATACGATGCTTTATATAATACGGACTGGTCGTTTCTCAATCAATTCTCTGATGTAAACGATGCTTGTATCAGTTTTTACAATAAAATATTCTTTATTTGACATGTACGTACCTTTATATAATAATAGAAAATCTTTATATCCATCATGGTATGCACCTGATTTGAAAAGAAACCTGAGACTTAAAAACTGCTATAGAGATAAATACCACAAGACTGAAAATGATATTTATTTACAGGATTTTTATCGTATGAGAACAGTTACAAAAATACAAATATCGGAATGTTTCAATAACTATGTTCGTGATGCTGAACAAAGTATATTGACGGATAGCAAGCGATTCTGGGCTTTTATAAATATGAAACACGGTAATTCAAGTACTTTTGTAGTGTATACGTACAAGATGACGCTAGCCTTATAATACCTGATAATATATTTAATAATCTACCTTGTGTTAATATTAATCAATTAACTGAGAGTATTGCGAGACAGTTTATTTCCAAGTTAAAGAACAAATTCACTGCGAGTCACGATATGGTGCCTAATTTTTAGATTGTGCAGGTGTCTTTACTGCTCCGTTGTTAGCAATCTTTAATTTGTCCTTATGCACTTGCCCATGCAGTTTCCAACTTGTTGGAAATTGGGTAGAATATGTCCTGTACTAAAGAGTGGAGATATAACTAATATATACAATTTAAATTCTTTCCAATTTTGCTAAGGTCTTGGAGATCTCTCTATATAGCTGCATATATCAGTCAGTAAAAAACTTACTCTCTCCATATCAACACGGATTCCTAGATAAACGATCATCAATAACTAATTTGGCTTTAATTACCCAAGATTTATGTGAGGCATTTGATTTTAGAGGTCAGATTGATGTGGTATACACAGATTTCTCCAGGGCTTTTGAAACGATTAGTCACAATATATTGTTAATAAAACTGAAGGAATTTGGATTCTCCACTCCTTTGGTGCAATTTTTCAGAACTTATTTAGTAGATCGATCTCACTATGTTGCATACAATGGGTTTAGATTTCGGCCTTTCTTAGCTGTCAGGTGTTCCGCAGGGACCAAATTTTGGGCCCCTCTTGTTTTTGTTATTTATTGATGGATTCATGAATTCTGTTAACTGCTATAAACTTCTTTATGCAGACAACCTTAAAATTTATTGTAATATAAATAGTATTACGGATTGTTTGTACTTGTAGTCTCAGATAGATGCAATTGTAAATTGGTGCAGGTTATTTTCACTTAAATTAAATATTAATAAGTGTAAGGTAATTAGTTTATCCAGAAAGAAAAGTCCAATTATGTTTAATTATGCGCTGAATAATGTTATCCTGAAAAGATGTATAGTGGATGTCTTAATATTCTTTGACTGTGCACTTATCAAGCTACTTCTTAATATTTTTTTGATATAGTGATTTTCCAGGTTATGCTGTGACTTCGGTAACTGGTCGCTGTCAGTAACAGAATTAAAGTGCATTTTCCTAGCCTTAACTGAGATTATTTGACCTGCCCTTGTTGTTCTCGGGCTAGGTTCTGTGGGGGGCAGACCTGCTATTGACATCTCTGGCTCCGCCTATTTGTTGTTCGTTTTTTATTGTTCTGCGTTTTTAACATATATTTCATCATAAGCTAAATTGACATATTTTGATAAAAAAACTACATTATTTTTTAAATTTTGCTATTCCATTCCTGCAAACCAAACCGAAGTGTGTGAAGCGAAAATAAGACGTAAAGTTACGGCACCATAGTAAAAAACAATAAATGCTCTATAAAATAGTGAATGTAAATGTAGTTTGAAAAATTTTTGATATGTTGAAAACATAGGACATTTTTGAAAAAGGACCAAAGGAGAACGGTTGACAACCATCGAAATTAAGTGAAACAGTAATAAATATTTTAATAAATTATTTATTTTCTTGCCGATTTACATACAAAATTTATTCTAAATTCTTATCATCATAATATCACATTTCTGATGTGGATATTACAAACCACGTACTTCTAAATTAAGTAATGTACAACATTACAGTTTACACCACTTTTACGAGAAAATGATTGCCTAAAAAATAAGTAATAGGCACATTTTAAGTCGCAAATTATTTGGCTAAACAGACTGATAAGCTACACTCACAACCTCCTAAAACTACTTGCAGAATTCAATTAAAAGTTTCATTCAACAGAAATTAAAAAAAAATGAAACTCACAGGATGTCCCAAAAATATATTCCCAATATTCATATTTACAGTCTGAGTTCGTTTAAATTACGGATATTACGGAAAAAATTCGTAATAATGGATTTATGAATATTGGCAATATTTTTCAACACCCTATACACTTGGTGCATGGAGTGTTTGTAGGCAGATAGAAGAGCATGTCTTTGAACATATTCTTAGTAATATGCTAGTTGCTTGATAAAAGCCTCAACTTTAATTTTGGTCAAGTTGGGAAGTTTGAATGTTCTACTCATTTGGGCATTACGTAATAAATATCCACAACACTCGAATTAACTAACACAAAAATAAGATAAAATTAACCAAATCTTATCTGAAGTACACTAAAATTTGCTATTAAAAATCACCCCCCAAATGCTTAACACTTGGTGGAGTTCCTTTAAGTAAAATTACTTTAAAAATCAAAAATTAAGTAGACCAATATATATTCCAATGATAGAATTACTGGGATGTCATGGCAATTGAAACTAATTACCTAAGAATGATCTTGAGATTAAGTTAAGTCTGTCTTTTTAATAAGATTCTGACAAAATATCCCACTTCTGATTTTCAAAAATCGCAGTCACGTGTTTACATTGTCCTTACTAATCTAAAAGGTATTTTTAATGTTGAAATGTTGGCTATAAACATTACCCTAAATAGAAATTTACATTTCCAAATAATTTTTTTTTTAAGTTGGATAAAATAATTTTTATTTAGTCTTGTTTTGTCAGATATGACATTTCAACACATTAAATACCATTATTTTCATTTAAAATTGTTCCAATTATTCGAATTGTGCAACTTCCAAAAGAATAAAATGAAAAAAATTCTATGCACGAATGTTCCTTCTTGAATATTTTTTAACTGGCAAAAGTGCTCCAATCCTTGAACACATCACTGTTCAACAGTTAAGGTACTTAGTCTTTGATAAGTATATAAATATAAATATTAAAACTTAACAACGTTAATACTTTACAGTCACAGCCTATCTAATGTAGATAGAAATTAATAGTCTTCGCCCTCCATGTTTGACAGAAGAGTTTTCTTGTCTTCTTGGAAACTCCTCGGTTCAAAACACGGCTGAAACAACAAACAATCTGAATAACAATTCATCGACTGGTAATCAGGCCTATGATTGAACATTCAGGTTAACATAACCAATAGCAGTTAAGTTAGGATAACTGGGTAGACATAACTGAGCTCATAACCGAATTGGAAAGATTGCTATGACTGAACAATCAGTTATCCGTCCTGTTGTTATGGCCAGATAACCCTGTCATGGCAGTTAATTTTTTCCCATAGGTCATCTGTTATCACTCATATGTCAAAAATTGTCAACTAACGCAATTAAAATTTAAACGATAGGTACTTAAAAGTGAGTAAAAATAGCAAAAAGATTAGGGCGTACGATCCAATGACAATAAGAAGAAATGCTAAATTTCATTAAATGTAATGGAATATTGTTGGGAGGTAAAGTAAATCCCAATGCATGTCAATATACGCACTTTTGCAAAATTTTGAAGTACATATAAATTCTTTAATTTATGAACCGGAAATAAATATCCAACAGTGATGGCAGGTGCGTTAAATATTTCATATTAACTTATCGAGACAATTATTTAAATTATTTTAGCTTCATGCAGAGTGGAAGCAGAATGTAAAAAGGAAGAGCATAAAACTTCATCGGGAATCAAAAACTAGAAAAAACTGGATACAAATATTAAATATAACTCAGCTTACGTAGGCAATCAAAAATGTACCTTTAGGCATGTGATCTGTGCTAATTACAATTTACTACGCTTTGGTGAAGTCAATGTTACAATATGGTATAATTGGATGGGATGCAGCTCATCAGTTACTATAATCCATAAGAAATTATTGTCACGTACCTACATATAATAAATATAATATTTAAAAAAGATGAAATGTATTATTCACACCTACATCTTTGTAGAATCTAAATTACTACAAATAATTAAAAGCTAGACAACTTTTTTCATTGTACGTTTTCCCCTATTGTATTCATAAATTAATTATTTAATTATTAATAATATTTGTTAATAAATTATATTTCCTTTTGTTTGTTAATATTCATTTAAGTATCGCTATCATACTCAGAATAACAATTTTAATTGTACAAAATTGTAATCTGATCTAGAACAAACTTTAGGTTTTTTTAAGTTCTATTTACTGTCAAACTAGTAATCCTTTATTTTACTTATTATGTAAAATTATGATATGGCAATAAATTGAAACTGAATCGTGCTATAGACAAATAATAATAAAATGATACATTATATTATGTCAAATGTCATACGCCAATTAATAGAAATAAATATCTGACCAATAAAAAGCTCCAGTTACATTTAACGGCAGGTTATTCCAAGCAGTTTCATAACTGGGTCACATGATCATTATTAAGTTAAGTAACTGGGACAGCAACTCAACAGAAGTGTCAATCATACGAATTTCTGATTAAGCTACCCAGTTACCTTTAACAGACCTGTTAGTGTTAACTGGATGTGATCAATCATAGGTGTGAATATATGTCAATATAGTTATTTAAGCATCAAAAGCAGTAAGGGTTATTTCCTGGTCAAAGGCAAAAGATTGTTGGTCCCTTGTTGGTGAGGTACCGAGGCCTATCAATTTTGCCTGAGACCCGTAGCCCTTAACGTTGTGATGGTTATTAAGTTTTTTGCACGATCCATGCAATAACCAAATTATATGGTTTCAATGATTTTTATATTTAAATTTTGTTTAATGACAATTCTGTAATAACTATCACTTACTAAAAAATGTATTATTTATTTACTTTTATAATATCCAACGGGCCCAATTACAGGATAAGGAGAAGGATTATTAAATAAAAATATGAATAAAAAAAATTAAATAAAAATATGAATAAACTATAGAAACAAAATTACAAACACACATAAAGTTGCAATGAAATAGTACGAAACAGATAAAAATACTATGATAAAATTAAATGTGGACATATTTTTAATACAACTGGTGGTTGCACAGAACACATCCAACCATGATTCAACTTCCATGTAGTTAGCACATATTTAGTTCGATGAATGCTTAAATGAAAAACGATGCTTATGTCTCACATTCACTCGAGAGATATGAAAGTCCACGAGTTTCAACAAATTCTCACAATGTAATCAATGAGGAATTTTAAATAAAAAAATTACGGAATGCATTTTTCGCTTCGGTGTCAGGCTACACATGTTGAAACGCTCAAATAATGCCTCTGATGGAAAACCTCTTGGAGTGTAATGACTATCAACTATGAATACAGCCGACTTGAAAAAACGACACTGCACTTTTTCGATACACAACATATGACAAAAATAAAGGGAAGTCCAAACCAAGGACGCATATTCCAATTTAGATCTGACAACCACTATAAAAATATTCTGGGATTTTGAAAACTTGTCATATTACGCACAATAAAATCTAAGTTTTTGTATGCATTTTATGCATACAAAATATGCTGTATGCTGTGAATGACAACTTTGGATCAAATAGAACCCTTAACTCTTTAATTACATCAGGTCAAAGAAGATTAGATCCTTCAGTTTATAGTCATATGAAATTTGCTTTAACTGGCGACTGAAAGACATAATATTACATTTCGCTACATTAAGGGGTAATGGCAGTACACAACAAATTTTCCAAGTTTCTTTGAAGGTTAAGTGCGTCAAGTTCATCATTTATAGAATGATACATTTTCATGTCATCCGCATATAACAAAAAATGTACATTTAAATTAGATGCTATATCATTAATAAAACTGGAGAACAATAACAGACCCAGGACAGAATCCTGGGGAACACCTGAAGACTGAGCAAAACTGGCAGACTTAACTCCTAAAATCTGGACAAACTGGGTTCTTCCAGAGGGATATGAAGTCATAACCCTCAACAATGAAGAACCAATCTTGACAGAACCCAATTTAGACAATAATACATTATGGTCAAGACAGTCCAAAGCCTTCCAAAAATCCGTGTATATAATGTTCACTTGACCTCTCTGATCTAGAACCTCATGGATATACTATCACACAAACTAAGTTGGTGACTGTTGAACGCCCCTCAATAAAACCATGCTGTTCTGGTAAGACGATATGTTTAATGTGAAATGATCCGGTGTAGGTCGATTTCAAAAATTTTGCTAATGTTACATATGATCGCAATAGGTTGGTAATTCTTGATGTCATTTCTATTGTGATGATTCCAATCTTGAGGATGCATGGCAGATAGCATGTTTGGCTGTTACATCATAGAAATCAAGAGTTATGAAATTGTTTTAAAAGCATGGTGTAATGAGAAGAATTATGAACATATTAGCGAAAAGGTGGTATTGGCTTATTTTACAAGAAGAAGTGAAAAGCTTCAATCACCAGGGAGTTTATGGGTGGAATACTCCATATTGAAATCTATAATTTTCCTTAAAAATGGAACTGATATTTTGAAATTGACAACATTAATTGCTTTTCTAAAAAGAAAAAATGTTAGATATCGACCTAAAATTTCCAGATTAAGTTTATTTAAATGTGAAAATGTTTGTAGAAGAGGAGAATTATATCAGATGAAAATAGAAGATATCCAGAGTGGATCATTTATTACATTCCCAATACCAAGACTAACATTCAGCGAACTTATACAAGAACCAATTCAGATAACAGAACAATTATCTGGAGTACTTTAGAAAATATTTGATGTTAAGATAAAAAAAAAAACCAAGTCTTTTAACTTTTTCTTAGCAATGCACAATGAAAAAGTCACCAATTAAGTAGTAGGCAGAAATATAATAGAAAGTTGGTCTTCAAAGATCGCAAAATGCGGATCCGTCTTCATATTGGGCATGGGTTTAGAAGAACTTCAGCTACCCTTTTGGTGAATGAAGGTGTTGATATTTTGGGCCTTAAAAGACATGGTGGGTGGCATTCATCATCTGTTGCAGAAGATTATGTAGCTGATTCGTTAGTGAATAAAATTGAATTTTCACGAAAAATTTTGCATGAAAACACGTCTAGGGAATCTCATTTCTAGTGACATAATGACTACAGAAAATCTTGTTATGGAGAAGACACAAGAAACAATTCGAGACTAAATGCATCCAAAGATTCTACCTTTTCTGGAACCAGAAATCTTTTTAACAATTACACTAATAATTGTACTGTTAATGTTGTAGTCAAAAATTACACATTTTTCATATTTGATAATTTACTGCCTTCCGATCGGTAAACGACTATTCTTACTGACCTATCATTTGTAAACACAACTTACTATTCCTTTTAATCCAACCAGTACGTTAAATTGACGGATCGTGCAAAAACTCCATTTAATTGAAAAATACTTACAGTTTCGCAGACGTTCATGTTGCAACAGTTCTCGATGGTGATCTCACACTGTTCAGTGTTAGGCTGTGGCCGATAAGTTAAAGGAGTTACGTTCTTGTTGACGATGATCCTCTTCTTGATCCTGGGGCGCCTTTTCCGGACGATGCGGATGTAAGTGAACAGCGCAATGATAATGAGGAAACAAATGACCACAAGGGGGATGAGGATAAGAATGCCCAGGTTGCCGTTGCCGAAGAAGTTATCCTGTTCCTTAGAAACCAATAATCTGGCAGATGTATGGTTTCTATCGGAGAAGATGTTGAAGCCCTCTTTACACCTGGAACGAAAATATTACTTTCCTTAGCTTTATCCATACTAGTTACAAAATACGGTTATATGATGTATTGGAAAATTTGGAAGCAGCTACGAATATGCCGTATATATAAATACCGTTGACTACTGTTATATACGTGTATATTTTTTAATGAAATTGAAGTAGAAAAATAATTTGGGAAAACCAATTGTTTTGGAAGAGCTTAAAATATTCAGAGGTGTGCATAGCCTTAGCAATTTAGAATTACATAAAACTGAAAGGTCTAATATGTGTTAACGTCGTACCATCTAGGTCCGTGTCTCAGCATTGGACGAACAAATTCAAAGGTCTCAGTCTAAATTTAGAAGTAGTGACACTAATAACAGACAAAAATTAATAATTGTTTAATTTAATTATCATTTATTTATTATATTCAATAACATTAGAATATAGTGACTACGTGATATGTGAAATGACAATATCAGGAGACTCAGGCTCAAGTACCATCGACAGAAGATATGAATTATGGGAAAAAAACTATAGCGCCCAACTATAAATTTAACTAAAAGGTTAGTTAATGTCGTTCTCCCGGTCAACGAAACCACACTTTTAATAAATAAATATGAATGGTTTATCAGTAATACGAAACCAAAATAAACTTTTTTGGTGGGTATGTGTTTAGTACAAGAGGAGGATAAGGAAATGTACAGGGAACAAAGACGAAATCAAACAAAGTGTTTAGACGGAAGAAGAGAGCAGAACAGTTTAAGAAAATAGATAAAATAGAGCATCATTATAAGGGAAAAGAAATATGTAACTTCTACAGAGAGATAAAAAAGGGAAAAAAAAGAGAAAGGAGGAAGTAATATACAGTGCTTTCGAAAACTAACAAATAAATTCATTATTTTTGAAATGGAGAAGTTTTCGAAAAAATCCCCTGGCACGTCGATTTTGTTCTTAAAAAAGGCATTTTTTAACATACGACCCACATTTGCTACATCATCGTTGTTCGAGTATAACGTCATCGACAATTTTTTTTGACCATGTCATTTGAAAGAGCGTGTCATTCTACATACATACATCATGAAAAATTATGGTTACATAAAAAATTCAAGAAAATAATGTTTGAAGATTTTAAAAATTAATTTTCACAATACTGAAAATGATAATAATTATGTAAATAATCGACTAAATTAAATGTTCAAATTGTTCTTAGACATTATCAATAACTTCAGGAGGTATATGATGTATTTCGTGATGAATTCTTGCTTTTAAATCTTTTAAATTAACTGGTCTAGTAACGTATATTTTGCTTTTTAAGTATCCCCACAAAAAATAATCTAGGGGTGTCAAATCAGGCGATCAGGCTGGCCACTCAATCGGCCCCCTTCTACCTATCCAACGATTTGGGAACAGCCCATCTAAATAAGCACGGACAGGTGTTACATAATGGGGAGGTGCACAGTATTGTGAAAATTAAATCTTAAAATCTTCAAACATTATTTTCTTGAAATTTTTGTTATGTAACATCATAATTTTTCATGATGCATGTATGTAGAATGACACGCCGTTTTAAATGGCATGGTCAAAATTGGGGGTCGCTATTTAAAAAAATTGTAGATGACGTCATATCTTGAATAACGATGTCACAAATATGGGTCGTATGTCAAAAAATGCATTTTTTAAAAACAAAATCGACGTGCGAGGGGATTTTATTCGTTACTTTTCGAAAGCACTGTATGTGAAGGATAAAAGTGGCAATTTAATTGGAGAGGAAACAGAAGTGAGAGAAAGATGGAGGCAATACTTTGCAGATATGTTAAATGAAGAGAGCGAAAGGGAAGGAGAGGATCAGGAGTGCAAAAAAGAGTGATAAAGAAGTATACAACTGTGAAACGGAAAATAGCGGAAACTCACGGAAGATGGTATTTTCAAAACGAGTTTTCTACAAAAATGCATAACTTGCATAGATTTTGAGCATAGTGTGTAGGGTTTTTATAAATGGATTTTTAACCAACAAGATCCTACACACTATTCACAAATTACTCACAAACCACACATCGCACATTACGAATTGCAAATTCACGCATAGTCTATAGCAAGCCTTACCGATGGATTGTTATTCTAACACTGTATGTGTAAGATTGCTATAAAATATCTCACCTGCACAATAACTCAAATTTCTCGGAGAAGAGATCATCCCCTCGATCCGTACAGTAGATGTCACAGATTTCGGTGCTGTACTCGCACCTGTCGCCCATGAATCCATTGGGACATCGACACTGGGGCCTATCTCGAGGCGAAACTATGGCGCATTCGCCCCCATTCAAACAAAAATCATCACATTTGTTTCTTTCGCAACGATTACCGACGAAACCTGCATCGCAGCGACACGACAGCTTTCCCAAATAGGATATCCGGCATACACCATTAACACAGAAATTTTGGCAGATGGATGTTTCACAGTACGTGCCATTGAAACCCCTTTTGCAAAGACACTTGTTATCGATAAGCTCTCCATCATTTAAACACTGTTTCGTTTCATGTTCCTCCGTTTGCGCAACGGCAACTGGTTCTTCCCTTTCGCTTTCCTTGATATTCTTAATACCCGATTCTATGTATTTACATTCACTGAGATCGTTGATGCGAAAACTGTTCGTCACCAATCCCATTGGCCTTCCATCGAATTCGATGATTTTCTCAGGCTCGGATTTTTTCGACATGGAGATTCGGTACACGCCGTTGTTGTTAATGTCTGTCCAATATATAATATCCCCATCGACTGCTAGACCAAATGGTTTGATGTGGATACCTTGATATACCATCTCCCTCTCTTTTCCTTCCAAGGTGGTACTCTCAATCCTTCCGTAGATGGACCCTCCTCTACTGTCTGCCCAGTACAGTCTTTGGGATTGGTAATCTATTGCTATGCCTTCTGGATTTAGAATGTCGGTGTCTACTAGGATCTCGTGACCGGTACCGTCAAGCTTCGCTCGTTCTATGGAAGGGAAATCGGACTTCTGATTCGTCCAATATATGTACCTGAAATAAAAAGATTAATTGAAACATATATATTTGCTACTAACACCTGATTAATTAGGTAATACGCTGATTTTTTAATTAGTTCACAGAAACTACAAAACAGGTAATTTGTGAACTAATCAAACTTTTCCACAAAAACTAACCAAAAGCATTTGAATTCTTTAATCCGTGATTTTAATAAGCAGTGGTGGTGATAATTGTAGCTTCTATCTTCTATGATGTTCGGAATCGGGATTTGGATGCTAATGGTGATTTCACGACTGCATTTATATGAACTTAGAAATTATAGAATAGGCTAGCCATGATACGCTCGATATGTTTCTCATTCACCAATACGATTCATAAAGATATCAAAATACAGAAAATCAATATTGTCATCGCTAGTTTATGGTAAGTAGTGAAGTCAATACGGGAAGATATTGCAAAATCCTATTGTGACAAGTGCACATAAAATAATTTCTATTTATTTTTTGATAATATTAAGAATTTAGGAAATATTTTGAGATATCTACATAATTTGAATTTACCCATTTTTATGTTTATTTATTTTTCTAATCTTAAATACAGGTAACAACTTACACAATATAACAAAAACATTTCACATTACCTACAACTGTATCTAATCTATAATTTATTAAGTAATTAGTATTATCTCTCTTGTCTTGCTTGACACATTCATATCAAATGACAAAAAAGATAAATGCTGTTAAGAGTACAATGTTATCAGATTATTTAAATATGTAAGTCTGTTAATATCGATTGACACTTACCGTTTGCAGATGTCAATTACAATAGCATGGGGGTACTCCTTTTTGAAGGAAAGAAATTCCTTTGACTCGTAGGAGGTCTCATTCATAGGAACATAGTTTATGGTGCCATTGATAGCGTCTGTCCAATACAGTATGTCATCTATTGGATCTATGGCTAACCCCTGAAAATAAAATTTAGTTATTATAAATAAACTTAATAGTAGTTTATAAATTAAATAGTGTTAAATTAAAATACCATCAGTAGTGTGAATAAAAAATATATAGGTTTCCTCACCAAAGAAAACTTATGATATAAGTATTAAAAATGACATTTTATTTTGTGAGAAGGAAAGTTTCCCATCATTTCGAACAAAATTAAATCACTTTTAGCATATATGATACACTATTTTTCTACAAACAGTAGACAGTTATAAAATTAAGAAAGAAATATTATTAAAAATATAGTAAGTTTGTTACATTTGAAAGTTTCTACCACCCTCTACATTCAACAATACAGTACTGATTCCTTTAACTTGTCTAGCTTAGTTATTAACACAAATATTATCTACTTACCAAAACGTCATCAGGAAGATCTTGTATAATGGGTGTAATATCAGTATCAGTCTCTTCAGTTAACTGGACAGCGAAAATTGTATCGTTCAGTCTGTCTGTGTCGCTGACTACAAACTGGTCACGGATGTTGTCGTATGTTAGTGCCTTTAATTTATTAAATGGTTGGTTTGATGACTCTATTATAGAACCATTAGATTGTAGTAGTTCTATGTGGTTGCTAATGGCTACTGCTAGTTCTGAAAAGAAGCATATATTTAATACAAAAATTACGAATGATGGTTTTTTAATATATTTTCATTTTATTTTCATAACTTTGTACAGATGCGTAGAATACGCAGCATATCTGATTGTTTAAGTAGAAATTTATTGAAATTTAATATATATTTATTAGATAATGAAAATAGAAGTGCATTATTGAGCTGATTGTTATCTAAATACAACAAACCAATTTTAAATAAGTGTGACATAATACTGATTGTCATTTTTTAAACATTTATGAACATTCTAAGAAAATCAAATTACTGTAATTATTAATCTCTTCTGATACATTATTTTACGTCTTCATCTTGAAGTCTTATTACACTAGAACTGTCGGACATTATTGAGGAATTTTCGTGTTTTTCAAGCCCGTCTTTCAACATTAGAAAATGTTTCTCTATGGACAATCGCTCGATTTGGATATATCCTACGATATATATATTATTTTTATTATATATATTTTTCCACCCTTCTTCTTCCAGAAACCTAACGCAAGTAACACATCAACAACTTATTCGCTAAATGTAAATTGTCCAGCTCACACTCTTCAATAACACACAGTAGCAGAAACAAAATAGTTTTTTGATTTCTTCTAATAAACACTTATTAAAATTTTGTTTTAATTGATGCATATTTTCTTGAAAATCTTTTTTTTTAATTTAAAAAGATTAAAAAAGTGTTTTAAATTAAGTTTTGCGCGGGATATTATCATTCTTTTTAAATTCAATCAATGGAAAAATATTTTGGAATAATTTTAGGAATAACTCACCCTTAACACCATTTAATTTACTTGAACTCATAGTCAAAGAAGACTAATAATAAATCTAAATCATGTAGCAAATTTGGTTATTCCAAGGTAAAGTAATTCAGATATATTAATTTTTTTCAAAATATTTGGTCCCACTATGAAGGCCTGTAACTCCGCTTGAGTGCAACTTTGTATACAGGTGTGTTCGGTTAAATTGCAATTTGTTGGGACCCCCTACATGCACCTGCTGTGTCGGTTCTTATGCGGAACACCCTGTATAATTAATTAATTTTCTACATTTTCAATATTTACCACAAAGCAGTAGTAAACCTATAGTTATGTGAAATTATCTTTAAACTGTTAATGAAAACCGTATTTTCCAAATAAAACATTAACTTCCACTGGCATCCTTGTGTAATGAACAGTGCTGCCAATGACATACTGTAAAAATATCCTCTGAACACATGCAAATTACACGAAATTACACGCACTTGAAGAATATTACACGATTAGGTACACCCCTGTTTTCAAAATTTAATTGTTTTAATTAATTTAAACAATTGGAGAAAATTATTTTACATTATAACTTAAGGCTAATTTATTGACGCTTTTCAATATTTATTCAAATCGCAGCGGCCGTGCTTTGTCAAGGCGACGCGATGTAGCAGACGATGGTGTAGGCATAGGTCAAGAATTTTATAATAAATTTTGGGTATACGTAACCACACAGGTAGGCGACCAGATATAACACAACTACTCTGCAAATAATTTTAGCATTCCCTAAGAAATTACAACCTTTTAAAAGCAAGTTCTGAAATCAAGTTTCCATGTTTTTTTTAGTGTCAAAACAACAGCTAAACTTATCATAAGAATGATAAAAAGCATTTCAATAAATCGGTAATAACGGTTGACAACTATAATGATAGGAGCCTACTACAGAAAGTATCGTTTGCAGAATTTTAGGGTTGAGATGCAGGCTTTATTTTTTTTTTCTATGCAAACTAGAAGATATTTAGTAATGTGTGTAGATACAAAAAAGTTTTTTTTTGAAAAGGACTATTCAGATATTTTTTTTTCAAAATTTTTGTGTGAGATGTGTGAGGTGACAACGAGTGGAATAGGTCAGGAATCCATTGTTTTATTTACCGCAACTTTTTTGGAATCACCCTGTATAAATCTTATGATCAAACCAGTCAATAATGACAGAACACAGTATATATACATTCCTGATACAATCATAACATCCATAATTTTCTAAAATCCATTAAAGCATAGATTAAAGATAAACCAAGTCGCGGAAACTCCACATGGTGGTTACAGTTACAATCACCGAATACTCTCACCGGCACAGAATTACCATCTAAGAAGAATTTGTGTTAAAATACTTAAAATATCCGTAATTACACACTTTTTGAGTGTTAGAATTTTACACACCTACTCTTGAAATTACACGTATTTCGTGTAATTACAGACTGATTGGCAGCACTGGTAAGGAATTTATGCTGTGGTGTCGTTATTTGTGTAAAATTGGTTGCCTAGCATTCGCCAATACATGGTAGGTACTTGGGAATTCTTAAAATCCAGTTTGATATCCAAGAATAATTCTTGGATATTACATCTGCCAAATAGCGTCACAAATTCGAATTTTGTACAACAAGTTATAAACATTCCCAGCAAATATATTATTGACGCAATTGAAAGAAAAGTGTAATCAATATTAAAATTTTATTCATATAGGTCAATTATCATATACTGAATTAATTAAACATTAGCACAAACGCGCAATATTTGTTTATATTCGTTTATACTAGTATAATAATGCGTTATCATGACGGTATTAATTCTATATTCACAATAAAATGATGAAGAAAACAACTTGGATATACTAATAAATTTCGAATCACAAATTTCCAATTATTCGTTGGGTGTATTTTTCCTTCACAAGGCGTCATTCTAAAACCCACATTTTTCATATTCATGATTACTACCTACAGTTTCATACGAGTAATGATGAAATAGTAGTATTTTTAAGTACCAGTTTATTTTTATCTTTGTACCTATATCTAAATAAATTTTGAAATACTAAATTCGTTAATATTTGGAGCGTCTGAAAATTGCATAATACAGCCTTCGAGTATTTTTAGAAAACATACCCAACATTAGCAATACCCGCCCTGCTTTGTTACATGTTGTAAAGAAGTTTGAAAATGATTGTCAAACTCCCGAACAATCTATTTGCAGATGAAGCATGCGCGATTCGAGTGAAAACCACGTGGCAATTGCAATCACATTCACTAACTAACGCACAGTTGCTAGCAATGTCACATTAGAAAAGTGGAATTTATCTTTGGACTTGAGCAGTAGACTGTGCAATTACTCGATTATAAAATTTAAATTTGATTACATGGAATGCAAAATAAGATATTTAGGTGTTCATGTTTGAACAAGTTATAAGAATTATTTATTATATTTAGGCCAATCTTTATTATCGCTATTATTAGAGATACAAAATAAAGTTTCGAATAAAAGTTGTAACTGAACCACTTTAATATGTTAATGAAAGCACAGCAAGAAGCAATAACAATTTTTTTAATAATAATAATTCGTTCTTTGTAAGTCTTTTTCGGAGGATATTTTTTAGAAAAAACAACTTTTATTCCATCCACCAACACGAGTTCGAGTTCTTATTTCTGACCCTATCATTGATCTACAGGGTGTTTCAGGTATCACTGGGATCCTTGGATTAGATTGTATTGTCAAAATAAACGAGATTTACCCAAATATACTTATATCACTGTTTCCGAGATACAGAGTGTCAGAGTTTTATTTGCTTGGAAACCGTTCGTGTTAAGGTTGTCGTATTTCTCGCCATAAAATGATTAAATTTGTTATGTTTTTTAGGTACAGAAATCTCGAAAAATAAAACAAATAGAGCAACAGTAATATCAAAAATAAAATTATTGATATTTTGTTTATCCCCTTTTACCAGTGGCGACTGGTGAAATTTCAGGTATGTCATATCTTAATGACCAGATATGGAACCCAAACCAAACTTTAGTATATATGTACTGTGGTTATATAGAGAACTTCAGTAGAAGGAGAATGATTTTGCAGTTTGCGAAAAAAAGTTAAAAAAAAAACGTGGGTCTCACCTAAGATTTCCAAATTGGCTTGTTTAAATTTCGACCGGCCGCCACTGCCCTTTACTATTTAAATTCTCCTCAAATAATATAATAAGTTTTAAAATGCATTTGTATAACATACATTATTTTGCTATTCTAACCCCACATTTTAAGAATTATTTTCACATACTTATAAACAAAAGTGAACAATTTTATATGCAGAACTATGTAAGTTTATGTTATAACATTATTTACATCTACAGTTGAATTAAAAAAAAAAATATGTATTTTGAAAGATTTCTGTACATAAAAATTTGTTGGTTAAATCGCTAAAGTAATTGTTTATTTAAAATATTTCTGCATTTCGTTTCTGCATTGTGCACATTCATTCATGTTTGTGTCAAAAGCTGAAGGAATCTTTTGAAAATCCACTCTAACAATGACTCGTCAGTGCTAAAGTATAATAATTGTTTATGTCGTCATTCCATGTCATTTTTATTGTAAATAAAAGAATAGTGGCACAGGGTTTCTATGTCACTGGTGATAATGGGTATATTTAAACATACTGAATAATCAGACCAAATATATCCTAATCGCACCTAGAATTATTGTTGTTTTGTCATGAAGGGTTTCCAAGTAAATAAATAGTAAAAAATAGTAATAAAGTAACAAAAAATCGATATTTTTAAGATCTCGGAAACGGTTAATTTTTAAATATATTTTGGTAAATCTCATTTATTTTGGCTGTACAATCACCTCTTCCAAGGACGCCAGTAATACCTGAGACATCCTCTATATTCAAAATTTTAAAGCCTTATAATTCTTCTAAAAATGTTAACTTGATTATAGGTGTTCTACAAAGATTGCTATGTAAAAAAATATAAAATAAGATGGATATTAGTACACTACACCTGGCAAAGGTCCATTTAAGAAACTCTAAAATTTATAATTAAGTAGAGTATACAGTATGTAACATAGCACACCTTCCAAATGTTATAATTAAATAATTGCCTATTTACAACATAAAAAAGTTATAATTCTCTGTAACATGCGTTTTAAGATGTTTTAAAATGTAAATAAAAAAGTTAGTTCTTTTAACCTTGCCACACGTTTATTTCTATTTTATCAATTAATTAATTTTTTTCTTGAATTTTTAATATCGCCTTTCTTTTTTATATAATATTTATTATATTATGACAGGTTTTTAGATGTCTCCATTAATAAAAATTAAAAATATTATATCAATTAAGACGACGTGGAACTAGACAAACAAAATTGTACATATACCATTGATTTATTATTTATTATTTTTAATGTATATGTATTTTTATCATACACGTCAAAAATAAAAAAAACCCTTTGGAGGAAAGCTTAAAATCCGTCTCAATCTTAGTAAAAACACGAAAATAAATTAATACTGTTATTTTTTCTGTTCTTTTCCGTTTAATTACGTAGGCAGGTATGTGGTTTTATCCAGTCCATGCTACTGACGACCAAGACCTTGACAAAATAGATTAAAAATATAGGAAGGCCTATCGTATTCACTTTCACATTCACATATTCATTCATGAATCGTCATCATTTTAAAGCTTACGTTTACGTATTCATTTTCTCTGAACAATATTTACCATATTGTAAGATTACTTTTCCAATTGAACATTTAATTATACAACAATAAAATTGTTCCACATAAGTTTGGTATTCTGTAAATATCACATTCAAGAAACAGATTGCATGGGAGGTTTTTAGCAATTAATTGCTTAAACAAAAATATTTATTACTGTTTGTTTTATTACTTATCTACGTTTGTCAGAATGCGGATTAACATTTTTAATTATGTTGGCACCAGATTGTTAGTTTAATTTGCAGATCAGGGCCGTAGCCAGGTGGGACCCCCTCCCCCACCTACTGAGAAAAATATAAACATGTTTGGAATATGAAAAAAAAAGATTAATAGATAAACTAACTATTGTTAACAGTTCACTCTAATAAATTCTAATGACCTATCACATTACACATGTATCTAGGTAATCCAAAAAGATACTAGAAAAAAATTATACATAAATTCTTGGGGCCCCTTGAAATTGAACCCAAAATTCTGGTATCTCGAACAGCTAGGCCAATTTCATTGTATTTATAAGAAAAAAATACCTACCTATACCTGTCGGTTATTTGGATATACCAAGGTAAGTAAATTTGTAAGGATAATCTAATTTTTACCAAATTCGTTTTATCTAGTTGCTGTTCTAATAGAATATAGTGCCTATGAATAATTCATTATATTTTCATCAAAATATTTAAGAAACTGCAGCTGAGAGTAATAAATCTATACACTACACTACAAGTTTCCATTAAATTGCAAAACATGATTGTTTTTAACGCGACCAAATATCGAAAAGGTTGACAATAAAAAAAATGGGTAACGTCAGCCATCACTAAGAGACATAGAGGGCGTTAATTATGCGTAATGCTATTTAGTTCTTTTTTAATTTAATATTTTCTAGCGGACTCTAAACACAGTTTCACTACACAAGAAAGAGGCTAGATTTTTCATTTAAGGGTTAATTTATTAGAAAACGTCGTTATTTACTATTACCATTGGCAGGCTCGAAAATTCATGGAATTCACTTAGATAAACTTGAGATTTTTGTAAAATATTAAGCCGGAAATAAAGACAACATTTGTTTGTGCATTTTGGAAAATATTTATCTTGTTCTTATTAATTGGGCAGCATTTATACATTTTGTTTATGGATTTTTCAATTGAATTGGCAATATTATAACTGTGTAGAAAATTAAATTCCAGATATAAAAGGTAATTCAAATTTTAGAGCCAATTTTAAGGGACTATTTCTAGGGACCCAAGAGCTCTTAAAAATTAGAATCAATGAAAACAAAAAAATACGTATCCAATAATTTCTCTCCATTATAATATGTACCCATTTTTCCTAGTATTTCTAAATCAGTCTGTATAAGAAAGCAATATTTTGTTCTAGAGTCCCACCAAGTTTCGTTTAGACCCCACCCCCCCGTTCCCCTTGAAATGTTAGCTCTAAAAAGTGGCTGAAAATAAACTTTTCATTAGAAAAATGGAAAATATTCATTAATAAATCATTTTTATACAGAAAAGTCTAGAGTGATATCAGATTTAATAATCCTATTTTAGAGAATTTTGAGATTTATCATTATCTTAACATTTTAATTTTGTTAACAAAGATTGATTGTATAATTATAAGAGGGTACTTTGCTTAATTTTAAGTCCGTGTGCACAAGCTGCACTCGTTGCAAAGTTTGATTAAGTTACACTATGTAATTATTTTAACGTTTTGCACACGACGATTAAAATTATGCTTTAAAAATTCATCAAAGCATGATTATGGTAAAACTTTAATATAGGAGTTCCGTTGACTCCGTGTATTTTCAAGATGACAACTTGACCCATATTATCAATATGCGAATTTAAGAATAGCATCAGTGGGTTTAGGTAAATTAGACTGGGTTGATAAATAAATAAATCATTTATTTTGTTTGTTTAGTCTTATTTATAGGAAATTTTTTGCTTAAAATTGAACGTAAAATAACATACTGAAGTATGTACATCTCCTCCTGAAACACCCTGTATATTAAATAAGGAGATTGCAATTATTGCAATTAGACAGATTTTGGTTATGCTTTCTTTGTTTTAGTATACGTTTTTTCTTTCTTTGAAATCTAATTAATAATTACAGATTTTATTTTGTGATCTTATCCTTATGCAGGTGCCATTCAAATTTCATGTTTTTTTTTTTTGTATACCTACTACATTTTTCTTTAAAATTCAATTAATGATTGCTTCAGCAAATTTTATTTTATTCTGCAGTGGCCATGTTAATTTTCCTTGTTTTTTTTTTGTTTCGTATATTTTTACTTTCCAGTCTTCCCAGTCCAATTAATGAATGCTTTCATTTCAATGCTTGTATCTAGTTATACATATTATCAACTTAACGTTACTGTTCTTCCTGATAATTGCTTTTTTATTATACAAAAATTGTGTGTTTCATGATCATTCGTCTTTATTTTTTAATGCTGCATACATATTTACTAGCTTATAGCACAGAATATATAGCTATTTTCTGTGCTTATAGTTATTTAAAAAAAACATCATTGTCATTCATATTGTATACATGTATTATGATAACCGAAAGAAATCTCATCTAAGAGAATGATGTGTGTATTTGACTAACAAAAAAACACAGTTATTTATATTACATAATTTTATTTGCGGAAAATAAATATGTTTTGCAATCTTATTTTTCACAAAATATTCATTTTGGCGCACTGGCAATTGCTATGTTATTTTTATTCTTCAATAATATTTATGATTGTTCTAGAATACAACTTCAATTGTGACGAGAAGTGAAATACATAAAGTATTCTAAATACTTGTTATATTTTACTCTTTTAGATGAAAGTTTATATTATTAGCGATAGTGAGAAATGGACGAACCGTTCAATTTTTACTAATAAAATAAATACAGTACGTATACAGGGCAGTTTGTGTTTCGTGACCATTTGGCATCCCGGAAACTAAGGGCGTGGCTCAAATTAGAAAAAAGTTGCACATCTTGATGGCTATTAAGATAAATCAAACAGATCAAAGAAGTCTGCTGCCGTTGCCGAAATATATTGATAAAAACTGAAAATTGTGATTTTAGAACATGTCATCTAGCGTCGTTATTTCTCAATAGAAAGAGCTATCCAACCCCCTTGGCTTCTGAGTATGAATCCAATTACATATTACAATAAAAACAAAGTTAGCAAATGTCAAATATGTCAAAATGTTTGTTGATTTTTGTCTTACATCACGAATAACTAGATTCAGGAAATTATTTATACAAATTATCGAATTTCTTTAATTTTATGGGCTATTCTTCAAATAAAATAGTAGTGTAGTTTCAGCTGTTTCTACTGAGAAATAATAACGCATATTCAAGAAACAGCAGCAGATATTTTGAACCTGTTTGGTTCATTTCCATGGCCATCAAAAGACATAATTTTTTTCTAATTTGTGCTACCCTGTATATTTTATGGTGTACGAAATGAAAATGATGAGCCATGAAAAACGGACCAACCTGTATAGAGGTATTCAGTTACTAATGAAAATATAATTAATAAAAAAATCGCGTAGAAAGTTGAAATTGAAAATGTGTCAGTAGTGGAACATTTGTTTTTTTTATAAAACTACCTCGAGAACGAAATCATCGCGCCGCTGGTTTTTTGAATTTTCAACCTGATGACAATAGGTCAACGTCAGTACCCTCCATGCCATGGCAAACTATAAAATAATTACTTAATTGTCATACGTCCAAAATGTATCTAAAAATAGTTTTATATTGTACTCACTGTATCTCAAAAACGAAGCATTTTTCTATTAAATTTTATTTGAATTACCCCTTTAAGTTTAATCGTAGGATGCTTGGTCAATTATTAGTAAATGAACACCGGTATAAGTAGCTATCAAATAAATTTTCATTTAGTTATATAAAAAATTATTTTATTCGAAAAACCTGACAGACAATGAAAAAACATAACAAACATCTCATTGCGGAGATTTCAATATTTTGGTTAATAAATACCTCGACGATAAATATGACGCATTTAACTCTTATCAAATTTCTTTTATTTCCATGATTTTTACAATTTGGTTGGTCAAAAGTTAAGTTACGGGAATTTTACTTTGATTGGAGAATAAGAAAAATTTAAAGTTAATTAAAATTTGTTATTACTTTAACACAAACATTAGATTACTCTATCTTAATAGAGTTTCGTGTTTGTTGCGCACAAATAAATATTTACGTACGCAAATCTGTAGCGATTCGATATTCGGTATCTAATAAACCACTAATTGCTTATTTTGCGGACACGTATGACGGGAACAATTGAAAAACTTAATTGTTTTCTTGCTCAGCGATTTGCTACGTTGTTTTACAACAGCAACAATAGCAATCTAAGCGTCTGTGAGCAAGCAGAAAGAGATTATGAGCCGGTTGTCATGAAATCTAGGTGCACGGACTGCAAAAAGGCATTTTTTGCATACGGCTCAAATGTCTGGGCCTACGTGACCGACTGCATGTTCAAATCCCCGACCACGTGGTATCGATTGAAAGCTCCATAGGCATGCGTTTGGGGTATCGAAATTACGACCATTTGAACCGAGTGAGATTGTAAGTCTTATCCGTTTATTTCTTTTAAGTGTTAATTAAAAGGACATCTGTCATAATGACTGGTTACGAATTATCTAACAGAAATTATTTATAAGTCCATCACGGATCCCTTCGCAAATATCTGTCGTGATAGTGAACTTTACTTACAGGTTACGACACTTTATAGTGTTTGTTTTACGCTTTGCTCATAAAATTAATAATACTTCACGTAAATTAACGATAAATTAGGTATAACCTTATATAAGGAGGTCACAACGTACATTTCAAACACTTTCTTCTTTATCCATTGTTGAATATCTACTGATTTTTTAAATGAACAAACTTTTGTGCAAAATATGTATATTCTTCGACAATTTCATTTGTGGGATCTTTAAAATAGTTGTTTAGTCGTAATAGTATATCCATATGTAGAAAAAGTTTGTTATAATTGGACCTGAAACACTCTTATTAAATTTGAATAAGTAGCGAGGTTTTTCTAATAACTGGCAAAGCAATAGCTTTCATGAAATTTTCTTTGCAAGACTGAAAATAAAAACATATATATATGGTGTTTTAAAAGTCCATCAGAAAACTCCTGGAGGTGATTCTACGGATTAAAATAATAGCAGTATGTAATGAATTTTTTTTCGAATTCTATTGTCATTTGTTTGAAAGTTACAGCTTGTTAAAGATCAATTTTTTTTATTTTTCTTTTTAAATAACTTGTTTAATTCAAGTTCAATTATTCTCTCATTAGGCACACCCACTAAGCAGATCAAGCTTTATTGGACCAGTCAAAGAAAAGCTTTTTATGTGCCGCTTGAGGGAACTTTACCTAAAACTCAGAATTAGTTTTATTCATAACTTTTTTTTCTTACTAGATATCACAGAAATTTAAACATTAACAGAACAACAGAAAAAATTATGTACTCTTTATTCAAGCCGATAAATGTAACCGTTTAGCAGTAAATCGTTATTAAAGTTTTATTAAACATCAACTTTTAATAATTCTTGGTGTAATTAATCAAGTTACCTTGCTTCAAATATATGTCATTAGTAATTTTGGTGTTATAAATTATATTATATATAAGTTATGAATTTATGTGTAATGAAAATTTATTCTCTTGTTGGTTTACAACTACATTTAACAAATTTAATCTGTAATAATAATAATCTAAAGTAATTTTTGGACCTTTCCAAGGCCTCCTCATATAGCCAAACAATGTTTATCTGTTTTAGTAATGTCAAGGCTTTGTAGACAAATAATGGATGAGAATAATTTCGTGCAATTAGGATGAATGGCTTTTAAGAGATGTTGTTCATAAAAATGTCATTGATATAAAATCTGGAAAAATCACTTCGAGAGAGATCACAGCAGGGAAGCCATGAATTTTTAACATTATATTACGTCGGTAAGTGGATCTAAGGGAAATATATTAAAATCACACACCTTAGTTAAATTTGAAAACATTGTACAAAGTGGTTTAAATGTTTTTGAGGAAGATTCCAGACGGTTCTGTTCTGGAAAAAGAAAATCTGATAGACACATCTTGAGTTATTTCTTCGAGAAAGTAACAATGGCGAAAACCACATATCTCTATTTACTACCGTTTTCGAGCTACAGGGCGTTTGCAAAACTGAGTGATACCAACAAACGCCCTGTAGTTTAAAAACGAGATAGAAAAATGCAGTATTCGTCACTGTTAAAACTTGTCCTCGAACAGATTTCGATTTAAATTAGTAATGGCGGCAAAGTTTAAATTTTTCGCAAATTTCGCAAAACAGGCATATTATTACGAGGGGAGTTCCAAGTATTCTCAGTATAAGTATGATCTGCTACCGGTGTGGGTATTTTTATTATTGAACTAATGTCACTATCTGAGAGTATGTATATAAAATTTCAACTAATTGTGACCATTTGTTTCTTACACAATACGTGACTGTGGTTTTGAAAACCTGAACCACTATAGTCCCGATTTAGTCCCCACTGACCTGTTCCCAAATTTAAACAATATTTTCGTGGAAAGCGTTTTTCAGATGATGAAGAGGTCAAGGCGGCAATTAACACACATTTTTCAGACAAAAAAGATGTGAATTTTTTACAGGTTTTACGAAAGTTAATTTCTAGATGTATTGGCGTTATGGGAGATTATTCTGAAAAATAAAAATTATTTGAAATTATTTCTTTTCTTATAATACTTTGAGCGCCCCTCGTATTTTCATTATTATGTGGAGTTAGTAAGTTAATGACAATGAAAGTTTTGTGAAAAATTATAGAAAATACTGCATTTAGCAAAATGCGTTAAAGGTTGAGACTTTTCCCGCCATTAAATAATTCGCGCGAATTTTCGCGCATTTCGCGTCCATGAGAACAACTAATTATATTTACTTATTTATAACTGAAATTGTGGGAAAACATGTTAAACCACAAAAGATTATATTATTGATAAATATTTATGTAAATCTAACATACTTCCGCATAAGGAATAACAGAAGATTAAAATGTGGAAAAAATCACTAATTAACTAAAACCATATTTATAAAATTTTTATGGTATGGTAAACTTTTTTTTATATTGTAAAAATGTCATTACAGGTTCAATAAGCTAGAGATATGCCACGTCACGCTCTATATGCACTCATCATGACATGAAAAATGTGTCTTAGTCACTGTATTTTTGACGTAAATAAAAGTCATCTAGTGTAGTATAAAATATATCTATTATGTATTTAAGTCAATAAATATATCTGAAGTCATTAGCTACATATTACATATTTCTTATCACGTGAGATTTCGTGTTCACGTAAAAATTCAAGTGTCGTGTGTATCTCATTATAGTAATGCATTATATTTCTGTGTAACAATTTCGACATAGTGGAATGTGAACAACCAAAACTGCACGAAACTGATAAAAAAATGTAATTGTGACGTGATCAGACCGGGTCCAAATATACAATGATATATCAATTATTTGTATTTACTAATATATATGTGTAAACATTTTTTGACAAAATATCGGTACTGAGAATATGCAGTAGTTGAAATTATCAAATCAGTTGTTTTTCTTAATAAAATTAAACATAAATTAATTAAGATATAACATTTTTTTAAAAATGTGTGAGATTAAAATGTACTAAAGTTTCAAAACACCAAATCGCATCTTATTTATTATTTTTCAGAAGTCAATAATAATAGTGTTGAAACCGCAAAATGTGGCGCCTGAAGTGATTGCAGATAAGTTCTGATTAATCTTTAATTTCTAATAATCGTTATATAATTACAAAGTCGAGTACTTGGAGAAATTATTAGTTATTAAAAATATATTATATTTTAGTCAACCGGTTTGATATACAGGATGTTCCACGTAAGAACCGATACAGAGCAGGTGCATGTATGAGGTCCAATAATATTGCAGTTTAACAAAGTTGCACACAGACGGATTTACAGGCCCTCAAAGTGGGCAAACTATTTCGAAAAAAAAATAATGACTCTTTAACTTGGAATAACCAAATTTGGTACCTGATTGGAGTAAATTGAAACACTGCAAGGTGTTCATTGATTAAATCAAGATTATTTTGTAGAAATTCCAAATAACTTTCTCCATTTAATCGATTTGGAAAAATAACTGGTTCTATCAGATAACGATGAATAATACCGGTCCAAACACAGACCACCTAGACTGAACTATAGGGCATAGCTAGTTAAGCCTTCCGTCGGCCTAACCTCGGCCCAGGCGGCCTCATGCTCTCAGTCAATGTTAGACTTTCGTTTTAGTAACATTGTGATTATTTTGTGAAATTACGAGTTTTCTTTGTATAATTATGGAGAAGTACATTGTTGACAATTGTAACAGCCTATCAGATCGGAGTAGTGATGAAATTTCATTTCTTAGGTAAGTAATAATTAGAAATAATGGAACACGTTTTATGGCATTAAACGGCTCTGCGCAGGCATTGTGCTGACATTTCGGCTATTACAATTGTCAACAATGCACTTCCCCATAATTACACAGTGATTAGAACTTATTAAAAATATATTCCTTCCTATTTCACATTACTTTTAAATAAAAATTATTAACTTTTTAAAAATTTCATCAAATATGATAATAATATGCATTTTACTGAATCAGACTCTGTCAAAAGAGGCGGAGCCAAACTTCCGCACACACTCCACCGCTCCCTTGTCGAGGCTTCATTGGTATAGTTGTATTGAACAGCATGGGTACAGTCTAGATGGTCTGTGGGTCCAAACATTTATCTTAAACTCGCGTTGAACATGTCTAGGAGTTATTGCATAGGGGTTTACATCGGAATATTCATGAAAGTTGTGAACATTTGTAATTCCTCTACGAATGAAACAAACCTCACCAGTGAAAAGAATTTTCCTGTGAAAATTAATATCCTGATGCAAGATAAACTCGCAAAAGGTCACTCGTCGATTCAAAACTTGAGGCACTTTTTGAATGTGATATGGATGTAGTAGATTCGGTGTACAGAAGTTCTTGAAAATCCAGTTTCTCGAGCTAAACGTTTAGTACTTATTTGTGGTTCCTCTTCAAATCATCAACTGTTTGAAAAATATTTTCTTCATGTTGTACCCTACGACCCTAGTATACTACGACGTTGTCTGATATTACTGAAAAACTTTCCTATCTCTCGAGCCCTTATTTCAACATTAGAAAATGTTTCTTTATAGTAAATCACTCGATTTGAAAATCTCCTATGATATTCTTCCACACTTCCTTCCTCTACAGTTCCCTTCACAGAAACCTAGCACAAGTAACATGTCACCTTGTTCGATGAATGTACATTTTCTAGGCATTTTCAACAACGTATAGTAGAAATAAAATAGTTTTATAACTATCATATTTTGAAAGACAAAGCCTACTATTGATTTTATGATTTCTTCTAATAAACACTATTAAAATCTTGTTTTAATTAATGCATTTTTTCTTGAAAACCTTATCATTTTTTAAAAATTTTTACTATATTAGAAAGGTATTTTAAGTTAATATATACCAAATCTCTTACAATTTCTATCAATTGGGATATTATCATTCCTTTAAAATTTGATCAATGGAAAGAAAGTTTGGTCTCACCCACAGTGAATACTTTGTAATATTTCAATTTACTTGATCATAGTCAAAGATTATCAATAATACCTAACCTAAATCATATACCAAATTTGGTAATTCCAAGTTAAAGGAATTCAGATATAAATTTTTTTTAGAAACATACACCTGCTCTGTATCGGCTCTTATGCTGAACATCCTGTATAATCAAATCTGCCATTTACGATGCATAGAAAATTCTTATATATGTATAAAAAAATATGTAAGATGTATTTGAATGAATTGAACAAATTGACTCATAGTAGTGTGGTAAAAATATCGTTAGCAAATTTCTGAGAAATCAGACCGGAAGGACCAACTTATATCCTGCTTAATGCGGAACAGTTATTCAGTTAGGTGAAAAAAAAATAGTAAATTGGCCAAGGTCTGTATTTGTTTCACAAAAAAATGTATGAGAAGTAAACATTTTTTAAATTAACATTAAACGTTTTGGCGCAAAGTAGGGTGTTATAGGATGTACCACGAAAGTAACAGCTGATAACTAATTTAGTCTACTACTTCCAAGGCCATTGTCCATTTTTAAATTAATTTCAAACCGTATTTCTGATGTACGCATTTTGACCCCAAAGTCAAACTCATTTCAACCGTGACAATAAATAGTAAAAGTATTCCGATATAAAAACGCTTTAAGGTTAATATTTTTCCTTGTTCGTCTTGAGTGCAATATTTTTTTCAGGAAAAAATAACAGTAACAGATATTAGTTAGTTCATAAATGAGTAACTATGTTTGAATCCTGCATAATTGAGTCCTTGTAATAAATGCCTAACAAACCAAAACGATTTATTGTGCTGCGATAGAGGAAGTAAACATTGCATGAAACTGTGTTTATAGTTAATTTAGAAGAAGCAAGAAATTAATATGTTTGTCTGATATTATTTCTGTGTTTTTAATTTTTCCGGTAATTCCAAACCATAATTTGAAAAATTAAAAAATTATTAGGAGTTGACTGAACAAATTTGTTTGTGTCTACTTTGAATTTTTATTATGAAGAGTGCATAAATATCTCGATATCATACGTTACATGATTCTGTGTAGAAAAAATTTCATCATAAACTTCAGTGGCCAGTCAGGAGTTGGTTTAACAAATTTGTTTGTCTAATTTGAAATTTTATTATGAAGAGTGTATAAATACCACATGTGAAAAATATTATTTTTAAAACCAATGCATTTTTTACTCACATGTGACAGTATATGATATATTTTTATTTAGCTGCATACTTTCATCTATTATTTAATTTGATTTAAATACTTTTTTACTGTTCATCAAATTTGATCACTTGCTTAGATCAGCTCTCCACATTTGGCTGGAGGCACATTTATATTCAAAAATAGAAAAATTATATATAAATCTATCCTTCATCAGATTTATAGTATAGTTATGATAACTTTCTGTCCATTTCAAAATTGTGATCCGTGAAAATTATATCTAATAAAATAAAGTTGGTTCTAGAAAATCATCGATTTAGTGCTGCGTGTTGACAAAAGGACAATGTCAATGAAAGGACTTTGTTTCGCTAATAAATCAATGAGTAAATCTATAAACATTTTATAAGTTATAGCTTGCAAAAATGTACTATTGGAATTCGTACCCGTCGAACAACATCCATCGACTTACACATTACTAAAATCAGAAATTATTACATTGCTTCTTGAATTAAAAGTAAAAAAATAACAAGAAACATTATCGTTGTTACCCTTACTGCAACTACCACTTGCAAATTTCTCTTACTTATCTGAAGCGAACTATAACATCTACTGTAACAATAAAATATTGAGCTTGAGCAGGTCAAATAAAAAGTCGAAAAAGGTCATTCTCTGTGACTAAGTTGATTAGATTTATGACAGGACTTGCAAATAATAATTAAAATCTTCTCGTCTGAAAGTTTTGCGCTGGCCAAGGGTACTACAAATTAACAAAAAATCGTCGCTTAAATTACTTCCTGGCTACTTCGAATGGAGTTTATTGGCTTCAGAAACAAAAGAAAGAACCGACAATAGTATATTGTATAACAAGTGCCAAAAATGACATTTTTCACACGCAGTGTGAGAGACTCGTGCAACAAGCACGAGTGTGAAGTCCTTTTCGCACGTGTTTTACTCTATACTTTTCCTCTGGTTACATTTACGTCACTTTTGTAACATTTCGAAGAAATATATGGTCTTGGTTTTATCACAACTTATTTCTCTTGTAAGTTTAACAGAACTCGACGTTATTTGTTATAAAATTTTATAAGGAGAAAACTGTAATTCTATACAAACAAATTTTATTAATTAATTTAGTAAATATAATATATATAAAAATAGAATTAATAGTGAATAAAAAAAGAGAAAATAATATGGTCCTTCTGGGATTTTTTAGAATGGTGTGAAACCATTCTAAAAAAATGTTGGTATACACGATTCTATCAATTCTTTTTCGATCAATTTTTTCGACAATTTAAGAGTTTTGCTTATAAAAAATGTGATATTCTTCAGCATCACCCCAAATTTTATCAATTTTGTTGGTATCGATGTATCATTCAAACAGGGTTCAAATAACACAAAATTACCCATTACAACGCTATGGTTATTAAAAAGTAACAATGAAGGAAGGGCCCTTCAGGATCGAATTTTTACACGAAATTTGGACACGGTAATACGCTGACACTTTTCGCCGTCTATATTCGAAGTGTGTCTATCGCATATCTACATCGAAACACAAAAAAACTCTTTCCAACTAAATCGCGAAAAAAATATTTGAAATAAAATTATTACTATTTATATTGTATGTTATTATTTTATGAAAAAAGATAATATATTAATAATTTGCGGTAAAGCTGCAACATTACCATTAGTAAGTAAGTGATGCTGAGTGAACCTAGCACTTTGTTTGTGTTCTGTGAACTCTTCTCAAGTGGTACGCCTATGGATTCTAGTCCCCTGCAACTCACCTTCCTTACTCACCTAACTACTGTGAATTAGTCACTTTCTACTATATTTAAATTCGGGTATAAACACTAGTGCAGCACTCAAAATTAATTGGTAAGTACGTATGTATTGGTTAAGTATTGGTATTACATAAAACATTATAATAAACGCTTAGCCATTATAGTTCTAAAATTAGTTACTTTTACCTACAAATAAAATTTTAAATACTTATTTAAACGCTGCAAATGTTTACAGAATATAACGATGCACAATGAATTTATTGCTTATTTCACTAGTTTTTCCGCCCGGTAGGTTTCAACAGACGTAGTATGGCCGGTTATTAAGCAGGCAATACATAGTGGCTTGCGCTGCTGTACTTCCAACTATTTAGGAGGACAGTCTTTGATGCGTATGGATCAAAGATGTCGACAGATAGTGTTCCAAATTACACAACGTGAATTGTTTAAACTAAAAATAACATGAAATAAATTATAAATGAATGAACGATTAATTATGAAAATTTAATGCATTTGAACCAGTTTAAGGTTATAAGCATACATTTATCACATAAACATATAAATAACTCTGTAGAAAACTATATTTCGCGAATTACTTTTTATTTATCTAAAAATAGAGGTCAGCCCTTATCAGATAGTTTATTATTATTGTTTACGAAAGTAATGCATTGTAACGTAATACTTCTGTGAATGTAAATTTGTTTGTAACTGTTGATAAGGTTATCTATAGTTATAGATATTTTATCAACGATAGGTACTTGTTATTATATCATCAGAATTGTTATATATTCTAAATAAGACCCATTATATAGAAAATAAAGATAGCCATTGCCATATTATGCCACAATATGGGAATTGTTAAGAACAATGCATTCTTTGCTTTTAAAACGTTTATTCAAAGTTGCATAACTGTTCATTCATGGCTTCGACGTAGTATAATCAAAGTTGCCTGTGAAAATATTGCATATACATACTCCTTTATTAATGTGTGGAGAAGAGCTGCGTTAACAGTTCAAAATTTGATTAAAAACATTAGCTCCTATAATCTAATGATTATAATAATCTATAACCTATCTGAATATGTGATGTAAATTTTTGACAGTTGACACTTAACATCACAGTATACTAGTATACTGTGCTTAACATAAACATTAGCTCCTATAATCTAATGATTATAACAATCTATAACCTATCTGAATATGTGATGTAAATTTTTGACAGTTGACATTTAACATAACTCAAATCTATGCACTAGAGCCCTTATGAATTGGCTTATTTTTTTACTGTATTATAAATGTAATTAAGCTAAAACAAATCAATGTTCCTAGAATTCCTATTAATGAAGTCATACGAGGTGTGGCAATTAAGTTCCGGGAATTTAGTTATAATTCGGAAACTCGTTTGTCAACGTTTTACTAGAGGGTCCTTTCTTTTAGTTTCAGTCCAAGGTTGAAGTCGATAGCACGTTTGGTTTGTGTTTTATGTGTATTTTTAGTGGCGTCGTGAAAATGAGGACTCAAATTACAAGCAACGTGTTATGATTCAATTTTTAGTGAAATCTGGCGTGTTTGAATGGGCAAAACGGTTCAAGGAGAGACGTGAATCGGTAGAAGACGATCCATGTGAAGGAGCTTCCCTCACCTCTCGTACTGCGTGCACTGACCACGTCTAACCGGCTCCTAAGCATTTGTGCGTTGTCTGACGAGTTAAACGTCAACAAAGAGACCGTTCGCAAGATGTTACACGAAAATTTGAATATGCAAAAGATTTGGGCAAAGATGGTGTCAAAAGTTCTCACTCGTGAACAGAAAGACATGTGAAAATAAATCTGCGAGGATTTGTTGCCCCGCATTGGGAGCGACGGTAGAGACTGGATGAGTCGGTTAGTCACTGGAGATGAGACCTGGATATTTGAGTATGACCCCGAGACCCGTAAACAAAGTCAGCAGTGGGTGGAAAAGGGTGGAGAGCGGCCAACGAAAGCGAGGATGTCCAAATCACGACTGAAGTTGATCGTTTTTTTCGTTATTCACGGCTTCATTCATCATGAATAATGTGACTGAACAGTTCTATGTTGGAGTCCTGGAACGGCTGCGGGCCCACGTTTTCCGTGTTCCATTACAGTTGTAACATTACATTCTGGTGCGATATTTAATACTATTTACCAAGGCAATAAATAACCAACAATCCACCGTGTATAATATCGCTAATAATTTTTATCAGTGTATGCAGAATTTCGAAGAGAATCAGAATTCATAATAAAAAATACTGATTGTATTTTAAAAAATTTGATGTCGTTACCGTGAGGGAGAGAGCAGGGTTCCCAGTCAGTCTCCTTTTATGGACTTGGGCCTTATTTTCGAAAAAGTCCCTAAAAAGTCCGTAATTTTAGAATATGGCCCCTAAAGTCCCTATTTTCAACGAATTGCATCGATAATTACGTTCGAGTACGTATCATTTGTTAAAAAACCGTAATGAGCATTTCCTTTTTCTTGGTTAATTTTTTAAATGTTTTATTTGTAATCAACAGATTAGCCAGTCAAATCGTTGTTGTAAGAAGAGCTGTCATAAATCATTTTAAAAAATATTTAAATTAAAGAAATATACTTTTCATTTGAACAAAAGATTTAAGTCAACGATATTTTTCATTTGAACAAACAATTTAAATCAGAAAATATATTCTTTCAGCAAAAAGTATTTACATAATAAATCCATTTTGCCGATTTAAATCGGTTCGGAGAATTTAAATTGTCCAAAATGATTTAAATAGTTTTATAATACGTATATTATTTAAGGTTTTAGTTGTAAAGTTCATCATTTCGGCGACTGGACAAAAAAATTGAAAGAAATTTCCAAGGAAAGAAATAATTAAATAACAAATATTTTATGTACAGCAAATTCAACTGCTTTTGCCGCTATTATTAATTATTAATATAATTAATTTGTTTTTTTAATTAATAAGATAGTTTGACATATCTAATGTTACAATAAAACTTAACACAAATGTTTCTGCTTCTTGTCCGTTTTGAACTCGTAAGTTTAAGTTATTGGCATCAACTATGATACGTTTGCGTAAATCATCAGTAGTGTTCACTTCGTTGCAATATACTTAATTTTTTAAATATCCCCACAAAAGGAAGTCCAAATGATTTAAAATCAGAAGATTGTAGCGACCATGGTCCTCCTCATCCAATCCCTTCCAAGCCTCGTGTATGATATGCCACACTGCTGCAATACGCACGATTCGGTTTCAAATTTCCCGTGTCTCGCTCCCGCGGCACTACACTTGCACTTACTGCACACCGCAGTAAAAGTAGCAGCATTTGACACATATTTACCGGGAAATCGTTCTGCTAAAGCATTTTCACATCACCATAAATAAAAACGATATCTATCAACTCCGACTTGCTATACATGTAAGCCATTTTTGACACTTGAAAAACTAATCTAAATATTCGCATCAAAAAAACGTTAATACCTACTATTACGGATTTCAATATTCGGAATCGCCTGGCTAAAGACTATAGTCGCTCAGCGATATAAAGGGTGAAAGTACAACAACTTCAATCATTTTTTATTCGGAAGCTATAAAGATTTTAGAAAAAAAATTATATTAACTCCATTTTTCATGACGCATCTACTCCCAATTTTTTTTAGATAAGTTGTGAATCACCCTGTATAGTGGTTACAACATTGTTATCACAATACAAATTTCTTGGACTCTTAGTAAAGCTGCTACAAGCTTTTTATCATTTTTAATTTACATGACGATGTACTCAATAGATTTTTAAGTGAAAGGTAATAAAAGGTAGCTGCCATTGACCCTCTAAAGTTTTTAGCACAAAACATTTATTACAGTTTCGTGAGTGTCTAAAAACGCAACGTTTCATGTCAATGAATTGTTTTGTGTGTGGCATGGCTAACAAATTGATTTTATTAGAATACTTGCCACTTTGGAAATTACTAATATTAAAACAGGAAGAAAAATATTACTGTGGTCTGTGTTTGTGCTTTCTATGAAACCATACACAAACTTTGAAATGCTCTGGATATGTTACATTTATTACTAAGGGTAACTTTCACACTTCCATGCCACCCATTAGGCACTTGTACTTTTTATCTTATGTTAATTTGTATCAGCAGTGCTTGTTTACTATATAATTAGAAGGAACCCAAGAATTCCTTCCTCAAGGCTGAATTTGGAATTGTAATCTAATTGCCTAGTTAAGCAAATGAATATGGAAAATAAATAATTGGTAGGTATCAATGAACGATTTTTTAATATTCCATGGCCCTGCAAACTCCTTCTATTACATTTGACCGTCATAATTAAGTATTTTTTTATATATTCTCACTCAATTAAAACTCAAGCATTAAATATTAATATAGATTGTGTTTTAAAATATAACAGAAATTACGGTAAATTGTTTATTTTCTGATTTGATTAGTAATTTGTTCCGTGTGAATATTGTAATCACGTTAAAATTTTGTTCTCCTCTGTTTGTTACGCGCTACTACATAATAATAATAGGAACTTATACCAGCAGTGCAGGTGTGCAGATGGTGACTTTTAGAGGAATATCATCTAGCGCCCTTTACTTTGTACAAGAAAACTAATAATACCAGCGTGTTCGGTACCTCCAAAAACGTACCTGTGTCAAATTTGAATGAAATCTGTTGGTATTTAAAAAAATGGCATCCAAAATTTGATTTTTTCAATTATCTTACATGCACGTCCTGTACTTCAAAAATGAGCAAACCTCATTAATTTTGTAATGATCTATCAGCCCTAGCAATATTGCCATTACTTTTTAAAACACTCTGTATGCATATTTTAATAGATTGCATTCTGTTACATGAAAGAATAATTATTACTATTTATTTGAATTTCTTGTACCCTGCGTTTCAATAACTTTGTTAACATTTTGATCAGCTGTAACTTTTCTGTTTTTAAAGATATCGGAATGAAGCAGAAACCATATTGCATAGTGGACTAGCAACTTTTTTTCTTATTTGAAAAAAAACAAAAGACCAATGATTTTGAGAGATCTTAATCTAACTTATATGTTTCTTAATGGAACGCCCTGTATATTATTGGATATTTGGATTCTACTCAAAATTCCAAGCATATTTTGAAAAGCATATCCTATACCTATCTTCAACTGTTTCTGAGAAATAGTTTTACAAACATGTCAAATTATCATAAAAATTGCTCTACTTGTCTGCCATTTTCCTCAACACAACAAAACACTAAGGCTCGATTGTTACCGGCACGGCTCAAGCAATGCTGAACTTCAGGTGACTTCAGCTTTAGCTCAGTGCAAAGTGTGCGATGAGCAAAACAATTTGTTTACATTTTAACTTATACCGACGCCATTTTCTCAGAAACAGTTGAAGATAGGTACAGGATATGCTTTTTAAAATATGCTTGGAATTTTGAGTAGAATTCAAATATCCAATAATATACATTAAAAAAAATATGAGTTAGGTTAAGATCTTTCAAAATCATTGGTCTTTTTTTTTCAAATAAGAAAAAAAGTTGTTAGTCTACTATGCAATATGGTTTATGCTTCATTCCGATATCTTTAAAAACAGAAAAGTTACAGCTGGTCAAAAAGTTATTGAAACGCACTGTACAAAAATTTATCTACATAACTCCGTGCTTTAAAATTTAATACATACAATGCTGTAAAAATTGACTATTCAGATTTCTGTCGCCATACTTACCTAATATTAACACAATAGCACTTGTTTTATATTTTTCCAGACGATTACAGTAGCCTTCAAACGAAATACATTTTTATGAAGTTCAACACAACAGCAGGATGCGTACCAGAACAAAAAAATAACATTAGAGTTCAAAATTATGATAATTTTATGTCTAGAGGGTAAAATAGGTATATTTAATAAGTATATTCATAATTTTTTAGTGAAAATAGCCCTTTTAGTATCATGCGACATATTTACGGATGTAGCAAAGATATAGGAGGATATTTACCAAAAATATTTTTTTTAAATAACTTCACAATAACTAAGGTCCAAGTAAAACTTGGTGTGAGTTTTTATATTGGAAATTGTAATAATTTCATGCAGAAATAATTTTTTGTCGTTCGTAAATTATCGATATTGAACAAGAGCACATTTTTCTGTGTTCATGCTCCTTGCAAGTTGTGTATTTGAATTCATGTGCATAGGAAACTTTTTGCTTGATCTGACAATTACTACCTCCTGTTTCAATTTGGCATATTTTAAGAACATCATGTATATTTATAATCCTTTTTCATTCTTCTAAAATCTTCAACTATCTAAGTAACATTACTAAAAACTGAGCCTACATTTTTACATAATGACAAAAAAATCAATGAAATACGAATTGAGTAAATAATAGATACTTATATGAAAAATTTTATTCATGCTTTCATGCATTTGGATATGAGGAACTACAAAGTATGCTTTGCATTATGCCAATCATGTGATATCCTCAATGCATGCGATTATATAATTGGTTCTATTTTCAGTTCTATGGAGGTCGAAAAAAATTGACTGAAGCCAAAGTATAAAAATATGAAGTAATATTTCAAGATAAAAATAAAAAATAGCCTCACAAATTATACATTATGCATGCAAGAAATTTCAATTGTAATCATAAATTATACATCACTAAAAACGCCTACTTCATTGTCAGAAATGGTTCTTTTTATTATTTAATATATAATAAATATCAAACAAGCATCTAATGTAGTAATGCAATTGAATATTTTTTACTGAAACGAATCAGAAATAAACATTGCAAATGTCACATTACTCTGGGGTATCACAATACATACTGAATATGTTATATCACATTATTACTTACTTCAGTTATGTCACTGATAAGCTTATATTGCATTATTTTTATGGAAACATTCAGCCCAATATCTAACTTAGTCATATATGGATTAAATATGAATATCATTTTATAACCTCACGTAAAAAAGATAGCAATAATAAATAAATTTATAATGCAGGTTAAGTAAACAATAAATTATCCCAAAATTAGAATACCCTTGGATTTGCAGCATAGATATGATGATGATAAATCAAATTTTCTGATTGCTTGTGCTTACACATCAATTTTTTAAATGTACTTGTCTACAAAGCCTTAAGCCTAATTTAGCATTTAAAGAAAAAAAATTATTCAAGTCAAGTTCCTTCAAAAATTGTTATTTTGAAATAAATATGACACTGCGAATGAAGCCCCTGACCTTTATGTCACTTGAAGTGCAAAACAAAATCGACGTGCCAGGAGATTCTTTCGAAAACTTCTCAATTTCAAAAATAATGAATTTATTCGTTACTTTTCGAAAGCACTGTATAAAATTTTTGTACTTTTTATTTAGGTATATAACGACTTGCTAGCTGTAGAAATAACACAATCGATTTAAACAAAATTAATACATCCAACAGTAAGATTAGATTTCACTGATATTCTGCACAAAACTAAAAATTTATAACGACACATTGATCTTAATTTATTTTGCCTGAATGTTGTCCTAATTCAGTTTTAGCTATGTAAGCAAAATGCAATGCGAATGTAAAAGTAGGTACGTGTGAATGTTTCCAAGCCTATTGATCTTGATTTTAATTAATATATGTGGAAGTAAGCATGGAAATATCAAATAAACAGTAAAAGTTTGAATGACTGAAATTTCACAAAAAAATGTTGGCAAAAAGTCGTATCTACATCTGCCTACACATTTAAAAATATCAATTTCTAGGTGAAAGATATTATAGAGATAGAAATCACAGGCAGCATGTGACAAAATTATATAACAGATAAAAATGTTTCATTGACGATAGTAGATACGATATTATTATATAATTGTTCGTTAGTTTGTGGCTAATGTGGTCAGTTTGTGGAATTTCACGGCAATTCTGCCGTGCCGTCGTGCCGGGTGTCCTACGTGACATTTTGAATCATCGTGATGGCGCGCGAAAATCTCCTTATGCAAAAGTCAAAATTCCCACTTACCCCAGTCCAGGATTTTGTCTTGGCCGGCGGCAAACCGAATAATGGTGTAAATAACACTTAGTTTAATAAACATGTCGGGAGAAATCGATCAAAAAATTAGTAAAACCGTGCTGAAAGGTTTTGAAACCAAGGCACATGCAGTTCGCACGGCAAATGCGAGCAGAAGCTACAGAATTGGAAGACTGCTTTTAATATAATGGAAATGTAATAGTTGCCCTCTTTGTCTAGTCCGTTCTTGTGATATTTGCCGTCTCACTAGAGATTTCGTTGCTTCCAAACAGTGGCGTGGTGTGACGTCGGAACTTGACGAGCGCAATTTTTCACACGATTTGCAATGATTATTGTAATTTAAGAACATCAATTGTAAATAAAAGTTGGTAAAAATAACCTATACACCTATTAATATTTCTAACAGACAGTTTTGTTTAATTTCATCTAAAATACTGAAAAGTACCTAATTGTTGCTTTATCATACAGGTTTCTAAATTTAAATATAAGGTACTGATAAATTCAATACTAATTGGAAATACATTGTTTAAACATTATTGAACCAATTAGGCCTTCAGTGAATATCTTGGGTCTAAAGTTTAAATAACTATTATATTTCTCGTTGTAATTTAAAAATTAAAGCGTGTTTCTGTACTCATTAGTCAATCTATTCCAGTATTAGCATATTATCAGAAGTTTATTTGTGTATTAGATATAGCAAATAGGTAATTCTATCATTAAGTTTTCAAATCGTATAGAAAATTTTAATAAGTGAAGCAAAAAATTATACAAAAAAATTTATGAAATTTGCCTAGACTACGTACTACTATTACGTACTACTATGTTTATTTAACTGAAGTAAACTATAAAAATTTAGTATTTTCGCATTTTTTTTTTTTTCAATTAAGTTATAGCATACCTACTTACTGTAAGAAAAACTTAAAAATTTTAATATTTCTTTCCATCACATCATTCACATTAATAATCGTTTTATGTTTCTGAATGACGATGACTAATTTCCTTATAAAAAGCGAAATTAAATTTTCAAAATTCACTGTATACACAAGAGAGCAGTGTTTTAGTTTTTTAATCACAATCAGGGGCTGTTAAACCTATGCCATTCTTGATAAGATTAATTATGACAGCTTTAGTAGGTACCTATAAGAAATAATGCAAAGGAAATTATAACCGCAATAAATAAATTCATTCATAAAAAGAATTATGTAATTGTATTTTAATGTCAACCTATTGTTTTTAATTTGTATGAAATTCATTGATTGCGTCTCATTCCAAAAATAAATCTTCTATAATTTTCGCAAAATTATGCATATTTATGATCGAATGTAATATCAATATCTATCAAGGCAGGTACTGTAAATATTTTCACAATAACTACTTAGGGACAATACGATATAGTTCCATAACACTTTTTTCTATCTTGATTTAAATGATATCCATATGTTCAATTGTTTTTAATAGAATGTCGTTTCATAAAAACGCTTTACTTGCATCATCCTTAAATTTAAAACTGTTATCAATAGTAATATCAATTTTTTTTGCAGAATCCTTAAAGACGATGACATACGTAGTGGTTTGTACCGCCTCGGCAGTTGAATCGGCCACCGAGTCGATTGTTGTTGACCAAGCGCTAGGTAGACCAAGACACACCGCTGCTGGTAACCGCCTCGTTTTTTGAAAACGTTTTGGCTAATGATAGAAACCACGCGCCTCATGTGTGTGTCATCTATAAATTGTGCCGATTCGGCTGCCGAGGCGACACAAACCGCTGAGTCTGCCTCGGTCTTATTGATTCTTAAAGAAACATTCTGTAATAAAACAGCTCTGATATTCTTACTTCCAAAAACAATTGCATGTTTTCCTTCGATTAATTTTAATGTAAGCTGCTTGACAAACGTTGTTGACGTTATTTTAAATCGATACCTACTAATATCAGCATTATTTACACGAGAAGCTGCAAACGAAAAGTAAATTCACTTATCATACGCGTACATGCGATAACTGCAATATATCAAAGCTTTATAAGATTTGAAATGTATACAGAATACAGTAGTGGTCCTAATATGTTTCCCTGTGGCATACCATACCATTGCTCCTTATCAGAGAGAAAAGAAGCTACTAATGCAATGCAATTAAATAAAGGCTTAATAATAATATTAACATGACTCAGTTTAATTTAATAAAAATAAGATTAATCATAACATTGCTATTAATATTATAAATATGTATGTAACACTTAATCCATATTTTCCTAAACTTTTATTTTTAGTATTGTTGTATTTTATCAGTTTCATTGTAATATTATCTTATCTTCCCCAGAAAAATGCACATTCAACTGTGTTTTCGGACTTATTTGTCCTCATCAGTAAATAAAACGATCGAATAAATAGTAGAAACATTTTTTAAAATGAGTGAAGTGTATTAATTCAATTAATTGCTCCGTAATCTCAGTATAACGTTTGAGTAATAACAACTCTATAATATTTTAGCAATATGTATATGTATATATGATTTTTTCAACTTCTTAATTTCAGCTTGTTTTGTTTACCTAACTGAAATGCTTTACCTATGTAGCAAATTAATTTGTATCTGCACAATTAAAAACTTTTTGTTTCTATACGATAACAGAACATAAAGATGATTCATTATCATATACATAGACACAGATATCTGTTACCCATTTTTATGAGAAAATGCAAACGATTTTTTTTGAGATTTTTAGCCAACTAATAAAATGGTTGGTTGACATAAGGTCGCCGTATTTGTCGCTGTAAAATTATCAAATTTGTGGTAGAGCAAAATTAATATCATAAATAAAATTATTCATCTTTTGTTTATCCACTTTTACTATTTAAATTTCCCTCAAATTATAATAATTTTTAAAATGCATATGTATGACACACATTATTTTGCTATTCTAACCCCACATTTTAACAATTATTTTTTCATATTTATAAACAAAAGTGATATTTTGAAAAATTTTTGCACCTAAAAATTTGTTGGTTAGAACGCTTTTAGCCGTTATATACTCGTATTATTGCGGTACCTTTGAATATTTGCATGTGGCATGAGATAACATTCCTGTTATTTGCTAAACTCTATATTATTCGGTTCTTAAATGTCTATTTAATTTATTATTTATTTGTATTTGTAAAAAAACACTATTTCAAGAATCCGGCGCTGATACTTTCTAAGGTAGGGTCGGCAAATAAGGCCCATTTTCTGTGGTGGCGCCATCCTGTGTACTAAATAGTTAGAACTAGATGTCACACACATTTGAAATTTTAAAACATCTTCAACAGCCATCTGTTGAAGTAGCTGGTATTATAAAATTTATAGATTTTTGACTTGGTGGTTAAATATTCTTTTCGCATATTATTATAATTTGTATTTTAACAGGTAAATATATATATTATATTATGTGTAAAAACCTTACCTATTACCTTTTTTTTATTATATATTATCTAATTTAAAAACATACCGGAACAGAAATAAGGCCCGCCCAAATGTATGGTGGACGTGAAAATGCACGGTTTTTCTTTTCTTCAAACCACCAGGCTATTGGCACCATGAGAAAGTGTTAGTTGTGTCCGAAATAAGTTTATGAGGAATGTACGAGGTTAATAGATTCCGATTATGAAGATTGCAAATATCAGATTTATTTATTTTATTTATTTTTTGCTAAGTATGTTACCAAAAAATTTTATTTTCAGATTTACTTTTTATTAGTGCTATTAGTTAGTTATACATTTATTGTTTACAACATTTTGAGTAAAAATCAATAGAGTACCTTATTTTTGTCTTAGGTAGAGATAAGTCCCACTTTCAAGGTATTTAAAATAGCCCTGTAGGTACTTTTTTAATTTTGCATATATAAGAGTTATTTTATGTCTGGTTACATAGGTAAGTAAAGGTTTAACTATGTTTTCATATTGGAATGTCGCTATTTTGTTCAGGTTTTTTTTTTTTTTAAATAATGTTTCTTAAATGGGCCTTATTTGCCGACCCTACCTCAGTCCACTATTCCTAAATACATGTTGAAACGAATCAGATGTAGGCTGCTTTAAAATGTATTTTTGTTCGTTTTGTTTTAAAACGAAATGAAATTATAACCGAAATCAAGAAGACATGACTGATGAACCCGATTCTTAACTTCCAACGTATAAATAAGTTAAGTGTTTTCATCGGCGAAGGCAAAACCCCTGAAACTAATTAAACTCAAACAATATAAATTATTATCTATAAAAATTAAATTACATCTCTTATTAAAATCGTCGACAGAAAATATTAGGAAACAACGTTCTCAATACTCAATATTTTTTACTGTGATCAATGGAAATAGGAAGCAATTATTTCAAAGAAAATGCGCAAAAATTAAATTAATGATTGAACTTATTAAATTTTTGCATCAACTACATCTGTTGGATCGTATAACCTTGCAATATGAAGAAAAAAGGTAGAGTAGCAATGCAATTTGTACCTAAGATCTAGAAATAATTACAAGAATTATTAATAAAGATTTCTAATGTATGTAAGACATACAAAATCTAATTGTACGTATAAAAAATAACTTTGTTGTTTCAGTATGAAATAAAAATATTTGGAAAAATTACATATCAAATATGGATGTTTCTAAAAATTAAAAAATTTTTGTTGTTTCTACAAAGTGTAATGTTAGTTAATGACTAAAGTACATAATCCGGTAAAGAAAACTGATAAAATTAAAATTGGTCTTTTATAAAAAAATTCGAGCTTTGATTAATTTATATTTATGAGAAAATATCACATGGACCATTTTGATGGTGTATATAGGAATTGAACCAACAGGGAGACTCTATTTTCATCTGCGTCTACCATAGGCATAGGAAACTTGCTACGTTGATGACATAAAAAGTTTCTACACATATTGTGTTAGCTTATTGTTGTATTGAATAAAACACCACTTCACGTCTATTATCCTGGTAAGCCAACTTCAGCGTTCTCTAAAAATAAGTGATCGATATTTTGCTGTACCACCAATTTCAGTTTTGTAGCTTGTGCTGTTTTCGAGAAAAACGATAGATACAATTTTTTGTACCTATATCGTTTTTTGGATTATTATTCTTATTATGTCCTGAAACTTTCATTAATTGTCTGGGTTTTCGAGATATAAGTGGTTGAAATTGGTGTTAGACTCAAAGACTATGCGCCCGCTTGTGACGTCACTATACGCAATAACTTTAGGTGGAAGATCTGCCGTTAATATCACCTTAGATTAAAAGATGATATGATGTTTTGTTGTGTTGTAAATGTGTTCAATTGAAGTTAGATTTAGTAAAACTGATTCTGACAATCTACCACAAGTTAATATGTTCATGATTATGGACTACTTATAAAGAGTATATCAGTACAGAAATTAAGGGAATAAAGTATAAAGTGCTATTTGAAATTAAAATTAAGTGCGTACCCTTCAGTGCCCCCACCCTATCCCACTTACAAATAAAATAAGAAATTCAATAATGAATATCGCATTAGAACACTCTTATTGAAATACTATATAGAAATTAATCCAGATACAGCTGTAATCTTGAATGATTATAATAACTTTTCTTGGAATAAAAGCAAGTAATAAACGTATTTAAATAATTAGGTTATGAAGATATTTATGATTAACCCTCGCCTCGTTTTCTACGATAATCTCAATAGCTGACTGTAACCTTTTAACTGTTGATCGACATATTTATTAAAAATATTACACATTTTTACTGCATTAGTGCCCTAGACTAATGTCGATTTTTAATGGCAAATTGAAGAAATATTAAATAGCACATTCAAATTTTTGCAGCAAATACTAAAAATTATATCACAATAAAGGAGACATAAGTAGGAAAAATGGGTAGCAACTAATATTGTTGAGTGAATAAATTATTTGTTCACTCAACGCTAATATCGTTTTGCCAGAAGCATTAAATACAGAGTATCTCAGCGAAAACTTAACCCTCCCTTTAATTAGATAATCGAAAAATATTTCAAAATTCGCTAAGACCCGTCGATTTTAGTTCTTGGGGGAAGCTTTTTTGACAGTCAAGCCAACTCGATATGTTCATCCCCCTAATCCCTAGCAACCCCAACTTTAAAATTAAAGCCCTTTTCATCGCGAATACAGTGATGTGTTGTTTTTAGAAATCGGTTGAGATTTGAGAAAAATATTGGCTATAAACGAAAAGTTGATAAACCATTACCTATTTTTATTGAAGTGTCGATCAGTTTACAAAAAAGTCACAAATAAAAAAGCTGAAGCAAAAAAAAGTTTATACGAATTCAAACCTTATATACAGGGTGTTTATTAATTGAATGCCGATACTTAAGGGTGTGAATCCTTCTGTCATTTTAAGAAGAAAACTTAATATCAACATATGTCCTAAACCTCTTAATTTTTGAGCTACAGAGTGTTAGAGTTTTAAGAAAAAAATTACTTTTTTATTATAATTTTCTTATCACTCCAGATATTTTTATGAAATCATATCGAGTTGGCTTAACTGTCAAAAAAATTCCTCCCTCCAAAAACAAAAATCGACGGGTCGAAGAATTTTGAAATATTTTTCGGTTTTCTAACTATAGGGGGGGGGTTAACTTTTCGTTGGGATACCAGGTACATTAGACTTCGTGACAAAGAAAGGTAAACACCCGTTAAATATCATTTTATTTTGATATTTTTTTGCTTGTTTACTTCTCTCGGTGAAAGTAAAAACTTTAAAAATTTTCAGGTTTATCTGTTAAATTTTTTTGGAATTTGCATAACGTACCAAACTGTTCTAAAAATATCTGCTCACATTATTTATGTGGCAGGTGTTGCGCATCTTGTTGCAAACGGCATTTTTTACAGCTGATTATGTCTAGAGTACGCAGATTTAGACAGATTTCCCAGCTTAGTGAGTTTAGGAGGTGGCGAATTGTTGAGTTGCGCGAAACAGGTTTATCGGCGACATAAATATCTAGAAGGATTGACAGATCCTTACGTACCATAGTAGGTACGTTGTTACCAGGCGTGGACACAGAGTGGGAAAATCATCGATTGCGACTTTTAGCTCTCAGAGACCGATTTATCAGCAGCTGGACTATTGTATATCCGTGGTTTGAAGGACAAGGGGGATGGTCGGTATGCGTAGAGCATATCGCCGAATCAGGTGGTCTTTAGGAACAAATATCGTTTCTGCCTGGGGATGCAAGATGGTTGTGTAAGAGTGAGAAGGCGACGTGGTGAAAGATGCGATCCACAGTTTGACAGAGAGCGTCATGTCCATCACACAGTAGGCGTTTTGGTATGTGATGCTATTGCGTATGGTAGCAAATCACCACTACTTACAGCTACATCCAGGAAGTGGTGAAGCCATATGTCATTCCATTCCATTCATGTTCTGTGGTTTCTCTACGACGGTCGGTGCATTTCGCTCTGTATCTACCCACAGCCTTCCTGACACCGTACCACGGTACGTAAGGATCTGTTAGTCTTTCTAGAAATTTATCTGACCGACAAACCTGCTTTGAGCAACCCAACAGTTTGCTCCCTCTCGGTCCCTAAGCTGGGAAATCTGTCCAAATCTACGTACTCTAGGTATAATCAGCTTTAAAAAAATGTGGTTAGCAACAAGCTTCATAACACTTGCAACACAAATGTGAGCAGAAATTTTTAAAACAGAATGCTACATTACGACCTACGCAAACTCCCAAAAAAAAAATTAACAGATAAACCTGAAAATTTAACAATTTTTTACTTTCACTAGAAGTACGCATGAAAAAATTATCAAAATAAAATTATACTTAATGCGTATTTAGCTTTCTTTGTCACGTAGTATAAATGGATTGTCAAATTGTTACCAGTTTCTGTCTTAGAAACAATTTTCTAACATGCATTTTACACAGTTGTAAAAATAAATATTAATTAGAATTTTAAAACGTTGTATAATGGGTTAACAGTAGCATCAGATAAAAGAGAAAAACTGTATTAAAGCACCTACCATTTCAACATATGTGTGCTAAAGTTGATAAAAATCTTTCACTTCACAAAACAAACATGTCCACACCACTTGTAATTTTATTCCAGAAAAGCGCACTTAGAAAAAATTTACGTTTTCCACTAACATTTTCATAATTATTTTTGTTTGGCAATATTTAATAGTACGAAATCACAGAACTGTACTTAACACTTTGCAATTTAGAACTTTTGTCACCATATCGTCACTCTAGACTAAGTTGGTATACAGCGCATGTCATTTTTACGTGCTTCAGATAGTAAAAAAATGATTTTATTGTGACGTCATTTACTTTGTGTGAATGAGCCAAGTAAAAACTATAGCAAACATTTATTGATATGCGAACAAATCATTGAGAAAACTCTTTCTTTGGTAATACTGGCCTTTGTTGATAATTAATAATTACGCAATTTTCAGCAACACATAGATGGCGCCACAACTGACCCACTATAAAATTCTAAAGAAAGAATTTTTCCACAAAGGCAGCAGTGGCAATTTGACATGTTAACACGAACCTAGATTTTCAATTAAATTATCTAATCCACTTGATGTAGTTCCCGTGTATCGGTAAATATTTTTAAACAAAGAATAATAATTGAAATCTCTCACGTACCATTTTATCAGGACAAACATTACATATAGGTATCAAGTTGATAGCCTTCCTGTTGCTGTCATTACAGAAAAGTATAGTGTTAATTATTATATTTCACTTAAAAAAATGCGAAAATTTAAGACTGCAAAAATGTTTTTATCCTCAAGTACTCGTTTTTCATTTGTTTTCCTCGAATCTTATTCAAGTAATACAATATATGTAGTGTCTTTGGACATAGGCCATATACAGGGTCGGAAAACACTGATGGTCTATCTGAGTTTACACGAGAGCGACAAAGTAACGTATAGAAATCCGTGCGATAGACAAGGATGACTATATTGACGACGTTTTAAAATCTAAATAGTCACCGCCCGTTTCCTCATTCAACAAATAAAATCCACTCCCACTTATATCTCAGTGACCAACCGCCATCTTTGCCTTTCACTTTCGCAAGAGATGTCGCTACTTGTGCAACTCCAACTCCGGTATTCTGATATTTTACCAGCGGTCGAAATTGTGGACAGTGACTAATCGCTAGCTTGTTGACCTGCGCGACAGGTGAAGCGTGCGGGGAGCAAGATTTCATAGGCGTACCACATTTGAAAGCGATCAGATATAGGAAATATATAAAAATGACAAAAATAGTTCCATTGCATAACATCCATTATTTTTAGAGTAAAAACAGTAATATAACAGTTTTTACCAATTTCGAGGCGTTAGATAATAAAAATTATAAAAATTATTTCAAAATTTAAAGTTGGAGGTCATACGGAAAGCGATACGATATGATATAATAAGTGTTAATGTGTGACCGTTATAGTGACAGGGGTAGTAACCAATAGTAAATAGTGTGTATGTATTCTAAAGCCTTTTGTCCTTTTCAATGCGGAATTCGCAAATATTTGCGCGATTTATTTAACGGTGGAAAATCTCTATTTGTAACAAATGTTGTCAACTACCTATAACATTTTCTACCATTTTCATCATGAAACTGCCATGGTATATTATCAGAAGTTCAAAACAAACTTATTAACACCACATAATAATGAAAGGGGCAATAATATTTGTAGTGTTTGACAGTATCGCAAATTGCAATTGTAAAAAGTTGAGATTTTCCCGCCATAAACAATTAAAACAGAAGTTGACAAAATTTGTACAAAAATCCGTGAATTTCGCGTCCTTGAGGACAAGGCTTAAGTGTGTTATCTGCGGAGTGCGCATCAGCTAGGTGTAAGTGGGTAGTAGTGGGCAATCGCCGTCCATAAGAACAGGGACACATTTAAAGTAAATTGTTAATGTGCTAGGTTCAGCCGACGTCAACTTATTTTTGATAATTTTGTGTGCTTTAACTCTTCTCAAGTGGCACGCTTAGGTAATCATACCACCGGTACCTTCCGTACTCATCTCTGTTGTGAGTTAGTCACTTTCTATTATTTTCGACCTTGGGTAATTGACAAGATAAAAACTTTAAATTTTGAAATAATTCTTATAATTTTTATTATCTAACGCCTCGAAATTGGTAAAAACTGTTATATCACTATTTCTACTCTAAAAATAATGGATGTTATGTACTGGAACTATTTTTGTCATTTTTATATATTTCCTATATCTGATCGCATTCAAATTTAGTACGCCTATGAAATCTTGCTCCCCGCACGCTTCGCCCGTCGCGCTGGTCCACAAGCTAGCGATTAGTCACTGTCCACAATTTCGACCGCTGGTAAAATATCAGAATACCGGAGTTCGAGTTGCACAAGTAGCGACATCTCTTGCGAAAGCGAAAGGCAAACAATAAAGGCAAAGATGGCGATTGGTCGCTGAGATATAAGTGGAAGTGGATTTTATTTGTTGAATGACGAAATGGGCCGTGACTATTTAGATTTTAAAACGTCGTCAATTTAGTCATCCTTGTCTATCGCACGGATCTCTATACTTTACTTTGTCGCTCTCATGTAAACTCAAATAGACCATCAGCGTTTTCCGACTCTGTATTTATTTGTCAATGGTTTCATTTACATAAATAAGTCGCAGTATGAATATCATTTAAGTGTTTCTTTGCTAGTTAATTCGTTTATAAAATGCGGAAGCTATAGCACGTCATATACTAACTATCATTGGATATTGGATTCATAATTGAAAATTATATCAAAAGTAATGTAATTAATATATAAAGGTCGATTTAAGGTTAAATTATAAGAATTACTTAAATGTTTTTATAATAGACATATTCCTCTATCACTTTATTGGAGAATGAGGTTTTTTTTAAAAAAAAAGATACTTGTTTCTCTATTTTTTGACAAATCGAACGATTAAAATATGCAATATTAAACAAAACAATTACTCACCGCTCAAAATAATGCAAGCCACGCCTAGTAATTCCAGCAACATTATAATGAGGAAAATTATAGTAAAAAATTAATCCTCAAAAATATTCAGTAGTTGAAAATGTCCACACTTCACTAAATATTAGTTTTTGCTAGATTTGTCCAGAGTCCAGACCTACGTTATAACTGACTAATGAAATGAGTCTTAACTTTGAATAGTTTGAATGTGATGCAGTTGACACAACAATGCCGTATATTACGAATAGGTAACTGATTCATCGATAAAAATGATCGTGAAATATTTTTTCATTTTGTTTTAGCTAATGCCAGTTATGTTACGGCAAATCGTAAGGATAGTCCAGGGAAGTTAGGAAAAATAGCGGACGTTTTTAGGCACAGCAGATATCGAGATGCGGTTTTCTGCATTGTGTTCAGGTCCCAGGAAAAAAGTCTATATCGTCTGGTTTAGTCATTTTTTGAAAAATGCCTTCTGGGCCGGAAAATGCATTTTCCAATTGCATCATTACTTGCACCACTATAGGAACGACTGGAAACTCGGAAAAATCGCTCGGAAATCGTTACTCGGGGATTTTCGGGGCTGCCGAACTCGATTCTGGCATTAAATTTCCCCGAGAATGCACGGGGGTGGCTCTGTGGGGGTGCGCAAGGGGTGAATTGGGGGAGAAATGGCAGTTTGCATGAAAATCACTCCAAAATCGATACTCGGGGGTTTTCGGGAATGCTGAATTCAATTCTGGCATTAGAATTACCCGGGGGCGCTCGGAGGCGGCTCTGCGGGGATATCCGGGGGGTCACTCTGGGGGGGGGGAAATTGCATAGTCCATGGGAAGCGCTCCAAACACGTTACTCAGGGGATGTCAAATTCAATTCTAGCATTAGATTTCCCGGAGAGCGCTCGGGGGTGGCTCTGTGGGGTTGTCTGGAGGTGATTGGGGGGGGAGAAATGGCAGCGTCCACTTCAAAATCGATACTCGGGGGTTTTCGGGGATGCCGAATTCAATTCTGGCATTAGAATTACCGGAGGGGTATGAATAATTGATCGAATATTAAATAAATAAATATTACACATTTTATAAAAACAATTGCTTTGGAAGTCTTTTGTGCCTCGAAACTGGATTTGAAAAAGGCGCCAAAGCTATAAAGAGAGTAGAGTATCGTTAATTTAAGTTTATAATAAATAATTCAACATTAATAAAAACTCTTATTTGTTATTTGAATAAAGTATTATTTTCATAACCCGCCACCGGGGGTGGCTCTGTGGAAAATGGCGCTGCTATTTCCCCACCAATCACCCCTAGACAACCCCACAGAGCCACCCCCGAGCGCCCCCGGGGAAATATAATGCTAGAATTGAATTCGGCATTCCCCAAAACCCCCAAGTAAAGAGTTTGGAGCGCTTCCCATGGACTATGCAATTTCCTCCCAGAATGACCTCCCCGGATACCCCCGCAGAGCCGCCCCCGAGCGCCCCCCGGTAATTCCAATGCCAGAATTGAATTTGGCATCCCCGAAACCCCCGAGTAACGAGTTTGGAGTGATGTTCATGCACGCTGCTATTTCTCCCCAAATTAACCCCCCGCGCACCCCCACAAAGCTAACCCCGTGCATCCCTGAGTAATTTTAATACCAGAATCGATTTCGGCTGCCCCGAAAACCCCCGTGCAACGATTTCCGAGCGATTTTTCCGAGTTTCCAGTTGTTCCTATAATGGTGCAAGTAATGATGCAATTGGAAAATGCATTTTCCGGCCCAGAAGGCATTTTTCAAAAAATTGCTAAACCAGACGATATAGACTGAACACAATGCAGAAAACTACATCTCGATATCTGCTGTGCTTGTGTTGCGTAGTGCATAGTTGGCCATGCACTTTTATATAGGGTGTTCCATAATGATGTGCTTGGAGGGTGTGTTCCTTGGGTCATTTTAGGGGGTTTTTTCTATAAAATTTATCGATTTGAACTCTCCCTGACGAGATAAGAACTTCTAAAAAATTGAAAATATTTTCGGTTTTCATTTTTTTTTCTCAAAAACTGTTAAAGTTATAAATCTGAAAATCGGTGACTACATTTAGTTAATTAAGTGACATTGTTGAGTACAATTTTTATTTCCTTCTCTTTTCAATGTGGGACTGTGAAAACGAAAACGAAAACGAAAATGGTATGCACAAGGGCCTCTACAGCAGGATAAGCTCTACTAGTTTGAAGACAGATACAGTAGTTTGTGCCGTCTCAGCAACCGAGTTGGCTGTTTATTAAGAGCTAGATAAATAAACCAAAACGCAAAAGCAACTGATATAAACCACGCGTCGTTAGCTATGAGAGAAAAACGTGTGTGCCTCCCATAAATTGTGCCGATTCAGGACTGCTGAGGCGGCACAAACCGCTGTGCCTGTCGTCTGTCATCGCTGTTAGTCTTGATAAAAATTATTTTTTCTTTTACAGGAATACTATTCTAACGAAACACAAAATAAAATATAAATATTCAATTTACTTATATGCAAGCTAAGTTGTAACAGTTTCTCTAGTGTCTAAATGACATAACACACCATGAGGTCGCGGTTTAGGCGCATCGCGGACCGCTATGATTACAGACTTTTTCAAAAATCAGTTGCATATGAATTTCTCTATACGTTTTTGACTTAATATCATTACAAGATATTTCACTAGATGAGAATAAGACTAGCATGATCCGCGGTGCGCCTGGACTGCGACCGCCTGGTGCGTTTTCTCCTTAAATATTCTTGAAGAATTATATGAAGACGCATCCATGTATTCATATCAAAATAACATATCTATAGTTTTATATTCTGTAATAACTGTACCTAGGTACATGTTTTTTTGCTGCCGATTTACTGCAGAACAGCTTTCTTCGTTCTGTACATTTTTTTTATTGAGACCATGTTACTGTAATTATAAATACTTTACCGCTATTAAAAATTTGTTTCGTATTATAACAAAACCACTAAAGATTGTAAACAAAATTTTTATGCTGTACTATTTGCTGCATATTATGTGGTGTGATTTTATAATCGAAAGTTTCATGGACATTGTTAATATATTTGTTGATTTTTCATACAATTTTATCCATATAATAAAAAATGAGGCATGACGAAAATTAAATTTGATAGTGAAGTTTTATGTGTGACTACAGAAGCAAAACAGATTGCAAATTAGAATCTATTAGACTTTTTTCTCAGAAGCAAGGCTCGGCCTACTAAGTAGGTATATTCTATTTTTGAATCAAATATTTTATATTTCTCAGTTCAATATGTTCGAGTATTGCTATTTTAGTTTTTGTTAAGCGCTATTTTTTATCAAGAATTTTTTTAAAATTTAGTTAAACAAATATTAATTGCGCCCAGCATCCTGATTACAAAATCCCAAAATAAATCAATAACAAGAAAGAATAATTTTTTACTGTTTTAGAAAGGTATTTTAAGCTAATATAATTCAACGCAGGTTGGGGCTTTTGTCCACTGAGTAGTTAGTTTCACACAATATTATTAATACCTAAAAATATATAAGAAAGAACAACTTCCATCTACTAAAAAACTGTTGCTAACTTCTAGTTAAAATACTACTTACTACTACTAGTAAGGACTTTTTATTATAACAAAAGTATTTTCTAGCAACAGTAAATTAACTTCTACAAATGGAAGAGATATATGTACTATGTACTATTTGCAATAGTATATTTTATTGAGTACAAACTCATTATATAAAGTTTTTTTCTGGGTCAACAATATTAGGAATATATAATATTAATGAGATTTTTACAAAGTAGTTTGCTATAGGAAGTATATTTCTTGATTAGCTGATATGTTGCCAATTTCTTTGTTGTCACAGCACTTAACTACTTTTTGTTATTGTTTTATGCCAATACAGGCCTTTATTGTTCTTGTATACCTACTAAGTGTTAAAAAATACAGAAGTTCCGTTTTCTCTCAAGAAATTGCATTGTTTACCATTAAATATAAGTAATAAATGAAAATTCTTACATAATTAATTCGTATACAGCACAGCAACTATTTTCCCATCTCTTCACGAAGCTGGGAAAAATATTTTATTTTATTTCTACAGGTCAGACCCCTATTTTGTTGCCTTACGAGCCGCCGAGGACAAGTGAGAACGCGTGCGCCGTGTCGCAGTATTGAAACTGGCAGTGTAGTAGTCCCAACTGTCAAATTAGTGTAGTTTTGTATCTATTTTTCGTGATTTTAAATAAATTTTAATATCTAGTGGACTATCGGTTGGCAGGTTTAGTGTGGAATGTGAATGTTCGATTAAGGTAAGGTTTTTCAGTCATAATTTCGTCTAAATTAGCTTAGTTTTCGATTTTACCGCTCGACCTGTTGTTGTTTTTGAGGTTATGTTACCATTTATGAAAACATATTTTGTTTGTTCGAAACGATATTTTCGTTTTCTTAATGTTTTTTTCTATAAAAATGTATGGAAAATAAATGAAATCGTGCAGATACGGTTGTGGTTATTAGTGCGAAATGACAATTTCCAAGAGATGTAACTGTTAATAGTGAGTAGTGATTAGTAGTTCCAATATTAATTTGAAGTAATAATTTATTTTGGAGGAATTTTCATGGATCTACCACAAAAACGAGGCTTCATAATGGAGAACAATTATTGTGGTGAGTTTATTATTTGTTTATTTACTTTTATCTTCAGTTCAGTTTAAGTACCTAATTTCTAATAGCTTCTTATTCTTATTAAAATTGCATAAAATTACCAGAATAATAGATATAATATAGTTTTTGAGATAATGCATGTAAGTACTTCAATTCATTCAGTTGGTGATGAAACATAATGTGAAATTAAAAAACAGTAATATACTGTTAAGTATACTATTTGCTTAATTACATCTGGCTAATTAAATAGAATTAAAAAATTAAATAGAATTAAAAACTATTTTCTGTTAAAAATTAATTTAGTTTGCAATATTGCCAATATTTTATATTTGATCTCAATTTACAGATACAGATTTTATAAATTATTTTAATAATGCGTAATTTAAGTATAACTTTTGTACAAAATTATATGTTTTTATTTTATTATTTCATTTTGGATTTGCACTTCATACATATGCATAGGTATAAGTTTTTATCAAATACCTAAGTAATTTTTAAGTTGTTTTAGATTTGTTTAATATATTTTTTTTATATTTTGTTAATTCCAGGCAATAATAATGTACATTACATAAATATTAGGTAGATAAAATGTTTAAAAAGCATTTATGATCTTAGTGGATTAATTTTACATTAAGGTTCCTAGTGCATAGGCAACCCATAATTCGCTGATGTGAGATTGTATTGTAAGTTGCCTATACCGCAAACCGTATTTGATATTTTTAGGTTTGCATGTGATTCATGATTTTTCTAAAATGTACGTAGGTACCTAATTTATATCATTGCGTTATGTTTTAACGAAAAGAACGACTTTGTGTACTTTACGAATGTGTACTGCAACCGAGCCAGAGAAAATAATGTTATGAAAATGTTTCTTAAAATTTTTAAAACAGTTTCTATTGAAATACATTATGTACATAAATACAGGGTATTTCAAAATATCTGTCGAAATGAAGGATGTGATTATTTGACTCATTTTAGCGATGAAAAATAGTTTTTTGAGATATAGGGTGGTTTTAAAATTATAAACGATTTATTTAACGGGAAGTAAGTAAAAAGGCAATATAATAGTATTACCATTGCACAAACCGGCGGCCGCCAAAAACAAGTTATAGATATTTTGTTGCTAATTTGTATCACCAATTTCAATTTTGTATCTTGTGCCGTTTTTGAGAAAAATGATTACTGCTAGCATAATATTACGCTAGAAGACCATTGAATTGTTTGACAACTACAACGATAGCAAACTGAATTTTGCACCATATTTAGTTACTGAACAAGTATATTCAGAAGAAATATAATTTTTTTTTTAAATCAAAAAATTTGGCCATTCAACTGATACAGTCCTTTTGCTTGTCTCAATAGTCATTAGTCAAATTCCAATAATATCAGTCATTTTTTGCTTCATTAAAATGAATTTGTAAACTGTTCTCAACAAAAAATTAAATTTTCTGTTTTGTCCGTCTTGCGGAAAAATTCGATGTTCTAGAGAAGTAATATGCTAGCAGCCAATATTTTTCCCGAAAATGGCGCAAGATACAAAATAGAAAGTGATAATACAAATTAGCAACAAAATATTCGAACTTGTTTTTGCGGCCTCATTTTATTCTTCGTTTTTCGACAAACGTATAAGGCAGCAACAATTTTTAATTGACTAAATTGAAAGGTCGAGTTTTTATTTTTGTAAAACACTATACACCTAATAGTGCTCGAAGAGCAACACACATAGCACAAAAATCATTTTATTATCGTTCTTAGTTACGAAGCAATTCTATGGTCTACTAGCGCAATATTGCGTTAGCAGTCACCATTCTTCTCATTTTTCTCGAAAACGGCACAAGTTACAAAATTGAAATTGTTAATACAAATTAGCAACAAAATATCCAGACTTGTTTTTAGCGCCTGTATTTGATTTTTTGTTTTTAGACAAGCATGTAAGGCAGCTACTAATTTTTAACAACTGCATCTGTTGTGTTGTTTTTATTTTTGAAAAAAACTATACCTTCTGAAAGTACTCGAGCAATAAATTATGATGCAAAAATCACTTTGCCGTCGTCAACACACAACAAAACAAAAAACTCACAAAATAAAGGGATTAATTCGTAATATAGTAACCTTGTAACTACTTGCAACAACGATATTATTTTAAAATGTTTGCGCTAGATAGTAAATAGGTACTTCTTATACGACTTTAGTAAAAAATATTATTGGGCAGGGGGGCCCTAATCCCTTGAAAATTTGCTGGGAGCTTTACCCCAGTTAAATGGGCGCCTATGGCTCAAACAAAATGTTCTTTGTTATGGAACAATTTAATAAGTCATCCTCGAAGTCCTCCCAAAGGTCCTCCCTTTTAAAGCCCAGATTCAAATATATCTCTCCAAGTAAGAAAATGAACCTACAATGCGAATCTCCAAACATTCCTGCCTAAACGTTGAGTTTTTCTAGAGGCTGGTTGTGAAATATTCTTGGATTGTTGTCCGACCAACAACGGCAATTATAACTATGGGTCCATTTAAAGTTTTAAACACAACATTTTATGCAACACACCCTGATAAGAGTTGCTGTAACGCTTCGTACTCGAGTGTTACCTTATTACCTATTCACAAATGCTCCATAATGGGGAAATTGCATGATTTTTCTAAATACGTGCAGAAGAAAGAAGGTATTATTTTAAAAATGGCGTTTGTCCAAACAATTTCGTGAAAAAATAAGCTTAAATACGGAATTTAAAAATTTAGTCTGGCCACGCCCCCACAATGTACACCTGTGACGTCAGACGCCGTTCGCACGTGTATATCTAATTACAGCAATGTGCTTTACAACAACACAGTATATACGTTTAGAAGAGTTAATTTGTCATTAAATTTGTATTATTATTATTAAAGATATCGTGTGAAATCACAAGAATCACTTTAGCGCAGGCGCAAAACTTGTAGACCGAAGGTAATTTAGGCAACGCCACGCCATAAAATTATAGACCCGACTGACTAGACAGAATCGGTGTAAAGTTAGCAGCCAATTTCTGACAGTCAAAATATTCAGCAGCCATTTAATTTTTGCGTGAAATTAGCAGCCGTTTTTAGATACCGAGGGGGTTACCACTGGATCAAAATTGTGACAAGATTTCGCAAAATAGAGATTTCCATGGGATTTTGTGGAATTCTGGACAATTTCCAATTTCCACATTTGATAAAAATTACTTCAAAAAATTACTATACTTATACAAGGTGTCTGTAAAAGTTTGAGAGGAAACCGCATATTCCAAGGGTCAAATTATGATGGCCTAAATCAAGTTACCTTAGTCCAAAATTTTATAGTTTCCGAGATACAGAGTGTTGAACTATTTTAGTTTTTTTTCAATAATTTATAAATTGTAGTAAATAGATAAAACTTGACAGTACCTAGTGAGTTTTCTGAAACAAAAAATTTAAATGTGACCTCGAATTTGCTGCCAATTGTAGAGGGCACCACATGCATTTAAATCATTGCCTTCTTTTATACTTTCAATTAAGTACTATCAAAATTTACTACAATTTATATGAAGTTATAACAGTGGAGGCTGGTGAGATTTCAGGTATGCCATATCTAAATAGCCAGACGTGGAACCCAAACCAAACTTTAGGGTATATGTACTGTGGCCATATAGAGAACTTTGGTAGAAGAAGAACAATTTCACAGTTTGCAAAAAAAAAGTTGAAAAAAACGTGGGCCTCACCTCAAATTTTCAAAATGGCTTCTTTAAATTTTAAGAAAATTTTTTTCCATAAACGAGATGTAATTTTAGGGATAGGTTTCAAGTTTTATTAAAAAATAACTACATTTGTAGAATTTATAGCATTTTGAAATTTTTATAATGTATCACAAATACAATATTAATTTTCAAACTGCTGTAACTTTAACAAAAATTAAAATTTTTTAATAAAATCTGAAACCTATTGGTAGAATTATGTCTAGTTTATGAAAAAAAAAATGTTTCTCGAAATTTAAACAAGCCAATTTGGAAATCTTAGGTGAGGCCCACGTTTTTTTAACTTTTTTGTTGCAAACTGCACAATCGTTATCCTTCTACTGAAGTTCTCTATATAGCCACAGTACATATATACTAAAGTTTGGTTTGGGTCCCATGTCTGGTTATTAAGATATTGACATACCTGAAATTTTACCAGCCGCCACTCGATACGTCGATAATGACGCAAGGTGGTAGTGATGCAAACTTTAGTTACTTTTGAGTACTTGTAACGATTAGTTACTTCTAATATTAGGATTCGTTACTTTGGACTCGTTACCTAGTTACTTAGCAGTAGCAGCAATAATGATTGGTAAAACAAAAAAGTGAACGTATCGCGTAGGTGCATACATAACAAATTGAAGTAATTATTGTATGTAGCTACTTATTGCCTATATTTATGAAAATAAAAAATCTCCTTTTGTCTAAAAAAAGTAAAATACTGTTTCTTTTTTATCGTGCGTGAAGAGAAACTAACATTTGAAATAATAAATCAAATCAAACATCAGAAGCTAAAACCGTCAAATTAAATGTCACCTGGAAGGGTGTTAGCAGTAATTATCATAATAACTGTATGGGCAATAGAATATATAACGATAAGTTCACTCGTTGTCGATTCTTCATATTTTGTGATTAGTTACATTATTTCGTTATAATGAGTCGAATAAGTAGTAATTAAACAGCCTAAGTAACGAGTCTTTTTCAGATTAGGTAATCGTTACTTTGAGTACTTGACAAGTAACGCTTACTTTGTAACGAGTAGTTACTTTTTTCTCATCACTACAAGGTGGACAGTATTGTCAGTCTTTGCGGGTAAATTTACATCCAGATGATGCGGAATTTTGCGTGATTTCGCACAATTTATGACAAGATTTCCATGAGGTAACGCGGAATTGTGCATGCTTTCGTACGATTTCTCGGGATTTCGTGACAAGATTTCCATGAGTGGTTACCCCCTCGATTACCTACTCCACAAATGTTCCATAATTTTAGAAAACATTTTAAATAGTGTCTTTCTATTGCCTTTGCCGCATGGAGGTTGGTATTGGACATTTTCGATGACCTCACTCCCTAACTGTATAGCACGTTGATAATTTTTTAGTTTCCCCCGTAGCATCCCGTCTGTCTGCACCTAGAGGGGGCCTCGGCGACCGGAAACGCTCCAAAAAGTTTCCAGGCCCAGTTGAACGGCTCTCCCGAGGGCACCCCTCTCGACGTCCGCCGGGACAACGTCGGATGATAACCTGCGGTCGGACCGTGCGCGGCGCCGCCTGAGCTCCCGTCAATTTTGAACGTAACCCGCGCTCAGTACCGTCTTAAATCGTTTTAAATGTGCATTTAAACTCACGCACGCACGCCACAGAAATAGTTTAGTCACATTTCCTAACTTTTCCCATAACAGTTGCTCCAGTGAGTGTATATTTTCGGAACCCCGATGTAATTTATTAGTGCCGTTCTGTGCCTGTTCTGATCTTTTTTTTTGGATGGGATTTATCAGCTGTTCGCCGCCATCTGACCCATGACATCACGGAATTGAACTGCTTAAATATAAAATGTGAGTTAATTGTGATGTTTACTTTACGTGGGATTTTATTAAGGCTAATTTACAAGTATGGGCATGTGCGTCAGGCGTAGTAATGTAGTGCCGCTGTTTGTTTAGTCTTTTGTTCCAGTGGCGACTCCGTTTGCGGTAAATAAATACACTCGCTTAGTTAGAGAAGCTGCTGAGTTCAAAATTTTTGGCAGAGCGGGCGACATTCTTGAAAATAATGAAACAGTAGCAATTATTAATATAAAATTACTTACCGGTTTCTATTTTTTTTTTGGTACGTTTAATGTGGTTTTCTTGAATAAATTTTAAGATAACTATCTTCGATTTCGGCTTTAGACCTGGAATGCAAAAACCATACTCATTTTTATACAGGGTGTCCGGGAAAATGTGGAAAATCTCTCGGGTGTAGATAGAACATGAAAAAATAAGATAGCAAGTTCCTATAAATTTGTTTCCTACTTGCCCTCCCTACGGAGATATGTGTCCCTGAAGGACGCCGCTGGAACTTTTAAAGTACCTAATATAATTTAATAAAAAATTAATGTGATGGACACTAGAACCTCTTAAAATAGTGTCCTTGAAACATATTTAGCTTTTTTAGTTTACCAGGGCAGTCTAAGCTTTACAACTTAATGCCAAAATTTTTAACACCTTGTATGATAAATACTTTAAAATAATAAATCACAACTTGACTGGTCGTATATTTACTTGAAATCAATCCCTGTCTCGTAAGAACAGACCTAATATAGAATAGAATAGAATACAAATTTATTTTTGACGTTTATAAGTGTTTTCTCATAGACGCCCTAACGTCTAATTTTTAAGGGGGCTAAAGTTCGAATGATAATTTCCTATCAAGCTACGGTCGAGGCACGAGTTGTAAGTAGGTAATGACTATTTTGGTTGCGTGTGTTAAGCGCAAAGTAGTAACAAATTTTTAACTGAGTGGTTCAGTTGAATGGAAAAAATACATATGTTTTTGCTACCAGCCACTATTGTATTCGAAAACGGCACAAATTATTATTATATGCTAAAAACGAGGCTAAAAAGTAAACATATTATGTCATGTTTTTACCATGGTAAATTAGGTAAATTTACTTTTTTACTAGAGCAGTACTGATCGTACTATTCAAAATTGCAATCGGTGTACAAACATTTGAACAGTGAGAGGCTTCTCAAAAATAATAAGAACTTGTATTTTTATAACGGTGCATATACTTAACACTAAAAATATTGCATCTATTTGGTTTTGACTTTGTTCCGAGCTTTGTTCTATTAAAGAATCATAGGTACTAATCATGTTTTTATTCTTTTTTTCTTCACCGCGAAGGGCTAATAACTTATTATTAGATAACTGTTGTGTTTCGTTAACATTCGGAAATTTTATTTTAATAATTAAAGTAGATACTTACCTACCTATAATTAAAATGTAATTTACTTAGTTTAATTTAAATATCCACTCTGATGCACTAATTTCAGTTTAACGACTACTGTTAAAAACTCTTTAATGGAGATTGTCTTCTAAGAACATATTACATTTTAATAAACGTCATTTTCTGAATTAAATTTGGTACCTATTACCTATAAACATAATTTCGGGAAGAAGATACCACTGTTACAGTACACTATATTCATTGTCCGTCCGAAATTATTAAAATTTCATTATAAAATTCGCATAATTTCGAGACGGAGACAGACTATGAATACCACCGTATGTCTTTCCGAAATCTAGTCACCGGTGTTTTCTTCAGGTTGATTCTATATTTAGGTGTTGTATTTGTTTATATTAAAGCGATGAGTAAGCTTCATATTATATTCGTAAATTGTCGGTTCCAATTTGGTCTTAACCTTGTGCATATTGTTCAGAGAATAATAGTGACGTCTGCCAAAATAGTTTTAAAATAATACATAACGATACTTTTTTCGCCCTTAATTGAAACACTGAAAAAATGTGAGATGAATTAAATTATACAGGGATGTAGTTTCGTTCAAAATGTGTTTAATCATTTTAAAAAAAATCTGTCCCCTCTAATTTACGGGCTGCTAAATTAAAATTGTTGTTATTCAGGGACATCCTGTATATATTTTTCATATCTATAGCCATATGTGGTAATAGAAAGCTTACCGATAGACCAATACATTACTGTCGATTCATTCCATTCCATACATATACGATCCAGAGCTTCACACTAATGAGCGGAAATTTTAAAATATAAAAATTTTACTTCCAATTCGTAGAAATAAGTATATGATTTCTATGCTTCAATTACAAACATTCCGTTTTGGTTTCAATTGGCGAAAATCACGAAGTGGCTGACATCTGTTGATAGATTTCGGAACTGCTGCAGGAGTGAAGAACAAATTACTAGCATAATAGAAATGTGAAGTTTTGTGTTTTTTTAAATATTTTCCTATTTTTTTTGCATAAATAGTATCAGAGCAGTTTGAAAATCCAACAATCCAACAAATCGGTTTTGTATGTTTAGGTGTAGTGGAAATTTTCTGTATTTTTAGTAATTTTGCAGACTTTATTGAGATCGTACGATATTTAGTTATAAAAGGTGTACAAAAATGCAAAATATACGCAAGAATATTTACACAAAATCTTGGTGCTGTTCCCCAGTGCTCCTCTTTACTGGAGGGGTAAACCACTGCTTGAAATTTGTACAACGAAATACCCATTTTTTAAAATATTACCCATAAATACCCAAAAAAATACCTCAGCAAATAAGTAAATACCTAAAAAATACCCAAAAACCACAAATGCTCAAAGAATACCTATGAGTATTACCCAATAATATCCTCAAGTACCTAAAAATATCATTAAGTACCCAAAAATACCGAATAGTACCCAAAAATACCCTTAAATACCCAGATATCTAATAAACAAAAAATAAATTACACCCACGATTTTGCTTACTATACCTTCAATTTTTCAATACTCTCTCATTCTTAAAAATTATTCCAATATACGTAAATAATATAGAACTATCAGTAATTTCATTAACAATAAGTAATTTTTTTGTGAGGAAGGGTTTATTGACTGATATCACATTTATATAAGTATTAAACATAAAACAGAGAATTATTATATAAACTAAGGTCTAATCCTTACTCAAATAAATCAATAAATACATTCTAATATTTAATATACAAAATAATTAAATAAAGTTGGTTCTTTGGAAATGTAAGTATATAGTTACATATAATAATGATATATTGGACACAATTTTTATTTACTTTTTAAGAAGTTTTTGAGGCATTTATATTATTTTTTATTTTATTTATGTCATATCTTATCATCAAATTATATACGCCAGTGCCGATTAGATTAAGCGGTCCATAAAATATATATTTTCTTTCAACATCTGCAATATCCTTTTTAAAACATACCCTTTTTAAAACATACCCTTTTTAAAAGTTTAATCAAAATTTCATTTGAAATTTTATTATTTTGAGGGTTTTAGGAGATTGGTTCAGTTTTTTTTAAATACCCTATATTTTTTCGTTAATTAGTGATCTAATAGACTCTTGTTAAAAGTTTCATCTAAATCTTTGTTTAAATCCATTAAAGTTTAGAGGTTTTAGATATTGTTTAGTTTTTTAAACACCCTGTATTTTTTTCATTAATTAGTGTTGTAATAGATCCTTGTTAAAAGTTTAATCAAAATTTTATTTAAAATTTTATTATTTTGAGGGTTTTAAGAGATTGGTTCAGTTTTTTTTTAAATACTCGTTAATTAGTGATGTAGTAGACCTTTGTTAAAAGTTTCATCTACAATTTTTTTTAAATCCATTCATTTTCAGTTTTTAAAGATTGTTTAGTTTTTTTAAACACCCTGTATTTTTTCATTAATTAGTGTTCTAATAGACCCTTGTTAAATATCTGATAAAATTAATTTTTTATTCCATTAATTTTTAGGATTTTTTTAGAAATTGGAAAGACCCCAGTCTTTTAAACACCCTGCATTTTTTTGGTTAATTATTATTCTAAAGAACCCTTGTTAGACGTTTTTACCAAAAACAAGTTTTTAGCTCTCTTAATTTTTTTAAGTTTATTAAGTTTTTTTAACGGTAACAAATTTTTCAACACTTTGTATACAGAACGGTCTTTCGCACGTTTAATAACCATTCTGAAGTTAAATCTTCAAAAATAAAATTTTCTCGAAATTGGAAATTTTATTTTCTCCTTATCAATTTTTATATTAACACCCTGTCTATCACTCTGTTAAATTATAGGAGTAACATCTTCGAATTTTATGAAAAATACCCAATAAATACCTTCGTAATACCCACTAAATACCCATTATTACCTTGACAGTACCCAAAAATACACAAAATACCCAAAAATTCCGAAAAAATACCCATAATTACGCACAAATACCCAAAAAATACAAAAAATACCTTTAATTACCTACAGCTTGTACAGTAAAATACCCCAGTCCCCTCGTCTTTACTGTACCTACTTCTGATATTTCCCTGTATAAATTTACCGTCGACCTGAAACTCTGTAAGCAGTGGAAAATTAAATTGAGAATCGGGAAACCGATAACAAAACACATGAAAGTATCTAGCAAACATAATCTTATAAAGGATTTTATACCAGGTAATTAATTATAACAAGGTTATGTTGTGAATTAATTAAGCATGTTTTAAATCTTTATTACATTACAGCCACACTGACTGAATTAAAGCAGACGTCTGTAAACACAGGTTTTTGACAACTTATTATTTTTGGGTACTATCAAGTTAATAATGGGTATTTAATGGATATTACGAAGGTAATTAATGGGTACTTTCGGAGAAAATTAGTATTTTTCCGACAATTTTTAAATACAATGGCGATCGCGCATGCGTTATGACGATGGCACAGTTTAAATATAAGACAGTTAACCGACGCAATGACCAATATAAAAATTATTAAACATTGGTACAAAAATATTTTTTAAATATATTAAATATTCCTCGAGATAGTCTGTAAAATTTTTCGGGTACTACTAAACCACTGTGTGGCCCTTTACTGTCTTCGTAAGCCTTTAACAACTAATGTTTAAAATTGAAAGTAGATTTCATTACGAATACGTGAGCAGTTCGAAATAAATCGCCAAATTCGTTTTAAACGGTGCCATTATTATTGCAATAGATTGTACAGTACTACTAAACAAGTATCACATGAATGTTTATAAGGCATTTATGTAGAAAATATCCCCGCACTTTCTCCTTTTCTGTTAACAAATTTTAGTATGGTACAATTTAAACTTATTTAAATTAATATATTACATATTATACGATACGACGTGTTAACATTAAGTTTGGTCAAACTTCACCGACATATTTTATTGATGAAAAATATGTAATAACAAGTAAATGAAAGTTTATAATAAAAATTAAAATATTGCTAAATTAAGTTCTCCTATCATATTCTATTTAACAAAAAAAGAAGGCTTTTTATGTAAACAATTGCAAATTATCTAATTCTAGTGATAAATGAAGGAAATCAAGCTAGAGCTAAAATCGAATTCCCCCTCGATACCCATTTATGTATACTTGTTCATGAAAATTTGGTACCCGGTAGTTTGTTTTTAGTTAATTTCAAGGGGGCATGGTCTAGGTATTGGCATCCTTCTTGGGTGCGCCAATAGGTTTATGATCCAGTTTATGTTACCCAAAATATTATTTCCAGATGTATTCAGATCGAGTCGAAGGATCGATCTAAGTATCAATTCCACGATCAGTCGCAATATGATAACACAACAATAATAATAAATATTCTACCAACTTGGACACGAATTTAGATATGTTTACTTACACCACAGATAAATTAGCTTTTATCTGTGCTTACACTGAATAAGGATTAGAAACTAATATTTCTGTAGCCCTTAAAAAGCTCTATGTTATTTACGTAGATCTGTAGATGGAGTAATTTACAATGAAATATGAGACAGTTTTGGAAAATTAAAGGTATATTAAGTAAAATCGTGGGTCATTTAATGTATTTTTCGTTTCTTAGATATCTGGGTATTTAAGCGTATTTTTGGGTACTATTCGATATTTTTGAGTACTTAACGATATTATTCGATAATTCTCAAAGGTCTTCTTTGGGCATCTGAGGGCAATTTGTGGTTTTTGGAAATTTTTGAGGTATTTTTTTGGCAAAAATAAGGTATCTACGGGTAATATTTTAAAAAAATGGTATTTGATTATACAAATTTCAAGCAGTGGTTTACCCTTCGCTTTTCCTTTCCTCTGGCGTTCAATATATTTTGTGATTTCTATGGGTAAAATATCCTTCAATGTCAAAGGGCCTAAACTGTCTTTGGCCTTAGAATGAATTGTAACTGTTTTGTTTGAATATTTTTATAAATTTGGATAGCATAAGTATAATTAGAAAGTATTAAATTTTTGTTTAAATTAATCACCTTGTTTTAATTAAAATAATAATAAGTTAAAATAAACGAGTTCTGAGAAGAACGATTTTAGGAGCTGCAGAACATTTACGTGTGATAAACAGTCGCTCATGTGAACTAATTTTCAAAATGAACAAAGCACGTCTTGAAATCAAACGCTTTAGTTCCCTTAAACATGTTGACATAAAATTAGTTGTGAAGGATAATAATTGTGCAAGCTTCCTCGTGAAATCGAAAAAAAAAATAATTTAAAAAAATCCTTGAGGCTCTGTAACTCCGAAAATTTAGAGTTTTCGAAAGATTACAGGACATTTTGACATTAATTTTCGCTCGAAATATTAAGGCTTACGGTGAGTGCTCTATCAAACGATATATAAGGACTGTTCCAACAACCGTCGAGAACTGGTTCAAAACCGTGAGAAATGTTTGACCAACACCGTCTTGCATTGCATTCGCCGAGAGTACATTAACAACTGAACTGACTGACTAATTTTGGGCGGTTCGGAATCGATTCTTGCTGTGTTGGAACAAATTCATAGTTTTCACTCAGTAACTCCTTAACGGATAATGATAAAAATATGCGGTTTTTTAATAGACTATAACTATTATTTTACGTCAACGCTGTGTTTTGAAATTTGGAAAAAGTGCAAAATTAATTTTTTTTAATGAATTTTGCATATTTTCAAAATTTCCAAACACAGCGTCGACGTAAAATAATATTTGTAGTCTATTAAAAAAAACCGCATATTTTTATCATTTTTCGTTGAGGAGTTACTGAGCAAAACTATATCCCTTTGGATAACGAGCGCTCACCGTAAGCCTTGTATAAATTGTTTTGATAAAATTTTACATTACAAATGTTTTAAGCATGAATTTGCTGGCTTCAAATCAGTTACTGTGCCAGCCTGATAAGTTTATCGAATTATGGGAGACAAAAAGGTTGTCTTGAAAAACTCGACAAGTACAAATATTTTACTAAAAGTGATTTATCTCCGGGTAAACTCGTAAATAGCAACCTTGCAACGAAAATATGACAGGGTCGACAGCGAAATCAAGGAGCCGAATATGACGTATGGGTTGTTGTGGGTTCATAATTCCCCGCTACCTACATTAAATATATACAAATCTGACGGAGATGATATTCATGTAGAACGACAAGTCATAAATTTAATAGCGGACATGTAAAGGAAATGTAGATTTTTGGTGTCGGTTTGGCTTAATAAATTTTGCAAAATATAGAAAATATCGTTTTGTTGGACATATCGTGAAGTGTTGCTTATTGCTAACTGTTCCAATAATTATTGTGACTTGTTTTCATAAGCATGTCTTAGCTGTGAAAAATATTTATATTTCATAAAATGTTAATTGGAATTATAGCAAAATTTTGTACAGGGTGTCCGGAAAGTAATGGGACCCAACTTAAACATAGCTTCCTATGATCAAATATAACTGATTTAGACAAGCTTAGTTTAGTTCAAAAGTGCTTTGTTTAGACGTTACAGGGCTTCAAAGAAAAAAAAATTGTTTTCTTGTTATGGGCATAATTAATAAACGAAACGGCCAATTATGTTTAAATTTGGTACAGTTTGGTTTGGCATATAGTAGAGGGCGCTCTTGGCAGTTTTTTGCAATTAATTATTACCTTATCTTTTTTGTTGGTCCTAATCTGATACACTCGACTGAAAATTATTATGGATAAATTAATTTTGCATAGAAAAGTTATACTTGTTCCATGTTGATAAAATGCACCGTTTTCGGTAAAAACACATTTGAAAAGTTCCGCACACTTAAATTAGATAAAATTAGATCAAAAGCCTGTCAGATTAATATTAATTATTGTACTGAGTTAGTAATTATCGTTGTGTAGTTGTGTAAAGTGTAAATGTAATGTGTATAATTTCAAATTATTAGTATTATCTTGTCAAATTTTGAAAACATTCCTCGACATAAACAGTTTTGCAACACAGAACGGCAGATATAATTACTATTTACTGTCAAAATCAATTTAATGAAGGAGCTGCAGAAAGAAGATACAATTACATGGATAGCTTTTCTACGCAAAATTAATTTCTTCATCATGATTTTCTGTTAAGCGTATCAGAATAGGACTAACAAAAAAGGTACGATAAAAATGAGTTACAAAAAAAACTGCCAGGAGCGCCCCCTACGATATGCAGCACTACTGACTCCTTCGCAATGCTTGTACTTATTTAAAACATTACTGTACCATATTTCAACATGATTGGACGTTTCGTTTCTTAATTATGCCCATAACAAGAAAACAATTTTTTTTGCAGCCCTGTAACTGCTAAATGAAGCACTTTTGGACTAAGCTAAATTTGTCTAAATCGGTTCTATTTGATCACAGGAAGCTATTTTCAAGCTGGATCCCATTACTTTCCGGACACCCTGTATATGGGTAGATATTGGGGTTGTAATTCAACACTCTACTGCACACTGTACCGGCAATATTAACATGTTAATCTTATGAATGTCAAAATATTGTATAATTTTTTCAGTCAAAAGTTTGCTACAATATTGTTAATAGTCGTTTACAAAGTATAGTAGGTATTCTACTTGCATATAATGGCTGGAATTCACTCAAGTGATTTACATGTCATTATATGCTTTTTGAATAATACACTATATATCTTCTATATCTAGTACCTGTGTCTATTTATTTATAATTTTTCCCTTATGTTATTTAATGCTAAATTGCTTTGTCCAATAAAATTATGTTTTTGGTGTTGGATTTTTTAAGATTTTTTAAGATTTTTTGCACGTAGCAAGCCAATTAAATTATATAAATGTTAAAGTGTGATAATTAAATAACCGTTTCTCAATAATTGGAATCAAATACTTGCTGAAATTGTAAATGTAAGAAAATGGTATAACACAAGAAAAATTAAAATGCTTAGCTTATTACAGTTTGAAAATATTTTCATTGTTATGCTCACTGACAATAGCAAAAAAATAGTTTCTATAACTTTTGGGTTACATCCAAGGAATGCATTTTATTATAAACTAAGTATATACCAGTAAATTTAATATTAGCACTAAAACATGGTTCAAGTTTAGTCGCAAGCGTAGCTTGAAGTTTACGCAAAGGAAATGTTAAAAAAATAAGTAAGTCTGCAATTCTTTCTGCAAGTTGCAAGTCTCTTACACGTACTGGACATCAACGCTTGATTTTTATTGCAGCTTTTCTGTAATTCTAAGGAATAATTTAGTGATTTGTATGGTTACCACAATACGCAGAAATTCCTAGGCTGAATTGTCAACTTCAAATTGCCTCATTTCGTTGCTACTTGTTTATTTAATTGTTGAGCTTGAAAAATATATATTATCTAAAAAGCCTTTATTTTATATGTTATGCTGTTTGTTATTGTTGCTTGTCAAATATGGATAAACAGTTTAGTTTTTAGTGTGTATTCCGGTTAGTGCTTCTATTGCAATTACAGATTGCCGGATGTAAAAAAAACTGCATGTCAGATTTTTGGAAAAGGAATTGTAGGTGCGAGGGCTTGCTACAAACCGTTGCAAAAAATTGCGGACTGTATAACGGATTTAAGTTTCTTCAATATATATCAATATCGTTAGTATTTTCTACAGTCAGAATCCTTTTTTAAAAATGGCCTTAGAAACGACATTTAAGAAAATAGATTTTATAGATGATATTGGTTTTCTAATCAGTTTTTAATCAAATTTGACTTTATTTATTTTCTTTTACTTTGTTATTTTACTTCTAAATTATTTTGGTTTTGTTCATACCGTGTAGTACTCATCTAAAGAGAAAGCGTGTTTATTTTATTTTAAGTACAAAGATGAAACATAAAATTAGAGATGAAACGATTTAATTTCTAAAAGCCGGTCAGTAGCGTTTCACATCCCGAAATTTCAGATGCTCAAAATAGAAGGCATTGAAAATCTAGTGGGCGCACGGACAGCTGTAAGACCAAAACCAGTGGCGTAGATTGATATTGTGTATTTTTTTCAATTTTAAATTATACAAATGTATTTGTAGTTGCTATAAATGAGGATATGGGATCGCTTATTTGATCGAATGTTCAAAATATTTCCGCATTTCTTCTATATTTTTTTTTCTTATGACTGATTGGAATGTGATTTACTTCTTAGGTAGATATTTCAAGATCAGGTGTTCCAATTTTTTATAAGAAAGTAAAACATGTACAGATGAAAATAATAACGTTTATTTGGTAACCTGTTTTAAGCATATACGAGTATAATCTTGAATTAAATAACTCGCTCTTCAATCAAGATTTTTTTAAGTAAAGTAAATTTAGTTAGTTCAAAATTTTAAGACTCTTTTATGTACATATGCAAATACAGGCAAATAATTTATTAGCTGTGGTTTCAAAGCCAATGTTATTATCCAGCAACCTGAAAAACCACCAGATTAAATAATTATTTTGCATATACAGGGTTAACAATGACTAAGTACATATATTTTAAGAGGAGATAGAGAAAAATAAGAATTAACGGAAACACCAAAATATATACATATAAAGCGAATTTTTTTTTAATAATATAGTTCGCCAGTTTGTTTTGTCAAGGTTATATTAGCATTTCTTTCATTCGATTTTCTTATAATAATTGAGCACTTTATTTAACTGTACACGAAGTGTGTTTTGTTGTTAGTGGGTAATGCTGACGGTCTTATAATGAGTGAAGATGCAGCTTTGACAGTTTGGGGCGAAAGAAGGAAAACCGAAAACCACACTTTTTTTACTATAATTGAATTATTTTATTAATAATTTAATTTATATTTTAATTTTATTCCCAATTAATTAGTCGTAATTGATTGTCGGAATTTTCTATTGCTGTAATACAAACTCTTGATACTTCAAAATTATTTTCTAATTTTTGGTTCGGTTTGCTATTAAAGCGTATTTTTTTAGTTTTTTTAAATAATATTTTTAATAATTTATTTGTATACAGTTCTGTTAAAGTATTTACTTTCTATTTATGAACGGTTCTCAAACTCGATCTGAACCGTAGATATGTATAGTAGTACATCCTGATATTCTTCTAGGTTACAAAGCCAAGACAAAACGATTATGAAGGCTCCACATTTAGAACGTGCTGAATTAAAGCCATGCAGCGGTGCCAATGACCGATATTAAATATATTTCACCTTTAACGACGAGGGCAATTTTTAGATTCATCAGTGTTCCATAAGAGATACGTGTTAATTAGTTATTAGTATATAGTCTAAATAGCCTATATACTCTATATCTGCTTAGAATTATTTAATTTTTAAAGTTTGTTTTCTTTTGTTTATGTACGTATACAGTATGCGCCAAAAGTATGGAATAAATTCAATAAAAACGAAACAATTATTTTTTGGGAAAAATTCTCGAACAGGTCGATTTTTAATTTAAAACATACATATTTTAACCTAAAATGCGATTTTCAAATGTCATTTGTTTTCGAGTATTGACGTCATCGATTTTTTTTTAAATGGCAACACCATAATTTTTTCCTTGATTCTGAAATATGGTTTAATTCTCTATCAGACAGTACTAAAATTTTGCCCTCTTACATAGGAAAGTTTTCGAGTAAATGACGATTGAATGTTAGAAAACGTAAATTTTATCCATAAAAAAGTAACAATTCTGAGGTATGTAAAATAAAATACAATTGATTAAATTTTATACTTAAATTAAATGTTCGAATTGCCATCCACCAACTTCTTGACAATGAGCAAGTCTGTGAAGAAATTCTTCTTGCACATTATTAATGATTTCTGGGGTAACTCTGCGTATTTCGTCCCGAATGCGATTTTGAAGTTCTTCTAAATTCCGTGGTTTATTAATGTACACTTTTGACTTCAAGTATCCCCATAAAAAATAGTCGAGAGGTGTAAGATCTGGCGATCTTGCAGACCATTGTATCGGTCCGCGTCTGGATATTTTTCATTAAATAAATCGCAAACTCCCTGCTGAGTTCTAGTCATATTTCCGCATCCGATAAGAATTAAAATGTCAATTCTTTGAGTAACAGTTAAATGTGCCATAATACTTCAAATTGAATAATAATTTCTGTCGCTTACAATACTTATTAGAAAGTCGGTGTGACAATGACACTTTGCAAAGATTTTCACCTACGTGATCCATAAAAGAACTATGGAATTCGAAAAACTAAACTTGATAACGTTTTTGCTTTATTTTAATTGATTTACGTTTTCTAACATTCAATCGTCATTTACTCGAAAACTTTCCTATGTAAGAGGGCAAAATTTTAGTACTGTCTGATAGAGAATTAAACGATCTTTCAGAATCAAGGAAAAAAATATGGCGTTGCCATTTAAAAAAAATCAATGACGTCATTACTCGAAAACAAATGACATTTGAAAATCGCATTTTACGCTAAAATATGTATTTTTTAAATTAAAAATCGACCTGTTCGAGGATTTTTTCCAAAAAATAATTGTTTCGTTTTTATTGAATTTATTCCATACTTTTGGCGCATACTGTATTATTGCAGAATAATATAGAATCGCGTTTTCTCTATTTATTTTTTTTTGCAAAAGATACGCCTAAAACTTTTATTACTCGTATTTAGGTAGCAGTTTCAAAGTTTGTTTATGTAATCGTTATATGTTATACATTAAAATAAGTTCTTTTGTTTTTGTATAAGTTGTGTTACCTTGCGCTAGTGATAGTCTTAATACCGAAATAGGGGGGGTGGGGACGGTTGTAACGATTTTCATGGAGACGGTTGTAACGTCAATTTTATAATAGACCAAAAAGTCCACGATCTACACAGATACTCCTGAAAAGGAAGCTGTTAGAAAAGAGTATGCAGAGCGACAGAAAAGGTTGAGAAATAAGCAAACGAAGAAAAAAGTACTTGAACCATCTACTGGAAAAACAAACAAAGGCAAAGAGAAAGGGAAAGCAAAGAACAAGAAGATTAATACATCACTAGAATCATCAGAAGAAGATGAATATTATTGCCTTCTTTGCCTAGAGACGTATTCAATGAGTCGGTCCGGAGACACTTGGATTTAGTGTCAAGGAGGTTGTAAGCAATGGTCTCACATAGCCTGTACTGACGGGTGTAGATATTATATATGTCATAATCATCAGATTTTGTTGATTAGTGATTACTTAAAGATTATTTCTGTTTGACGAGTCTGACTGACTTTAAGAGAACTCGAAAAAAAGAAATATTATTGTTGATTTGTTTTACTAACATTTTGATATTTTAATTTAATAAAATTGATTTAAAAATCCTAATTTTTGTTTTAATTTCGAGTGTTACAACCGACCACCATTGGTGTTACAACCACCCCTGGCATGGGGTCGGTTGTAACAATCGCACACACTCAATAAAATGCCATTTTGCTAACTGTTTTACCTAAGCTACTGATTTTGATGTTAATTTAAAGACAAATGACTATGCTTTCATTCTAAAAGCTTTGATCGTTGTATACAACTGTAATAGCTAAGCTGTGAGCAATTAAAGAAAAATTGTTACAACCGTATCCAGTCTCTCCTACATAACATCAATAGATTTAAATTAACGGTTCAATATGGTATTTTACAGGGCATAGTACTCGTATTAGATAGTGAAGCTTATATAAAACCCATGGTATTAGGTCCAACTTTCTTTCTCATATACAGGGTGATTCAGAATTTATCCAAAAAAACATTTTTTAATGTACAGGGGCTTCTACAAATATAATTTTGTAAATTAAAAATCAAAAAGGGCAAATGATTTAAAAACACACTTCTGCACGGCACTGGCAACTGGTCCACTGTAAAAACCGACCTTGCGCAATGTAAAGCAGTCAGTTGGCGACCGGCACGATGGCAAAATGTTATAAAATTATTTAATAATTTCCCAAGGAATGAAACAAATTAAATTTTATGACAATTCAACTGCGTTTGCCGCTATTGTTATTATTAATTAATAAATTACTTTGACATACGGTATATTACAACAACTGTTGTAAAATTGTATCCACCGACTTCTAAACACATTTAGACCCGTGTGGGAGGAAGGATTTAAGACAGGAGATCGAGGCGGCCATGGTACCGGTTCTCATCGTCCAATCCATGGTACTCCTTGAACTTTATTAAGGTACTCGCGAATATTTTGTTGAAAGAGGGAGGGCACCATCGTTCAGGAACCATATTTGGAGTCAGATAGTCAACGTTATGTGGGGTCCAAGCAGATCATTTCGAAGGAACTCGAGATACTGAATGGTCCGATCAAGCGATCATCGACTATTTATGCCCAAACATTTAAGAAAAAGGGTTATTGGAAATGATCCCGTTGAATCTCATGCTGGTTTTCAAAATCCCAAATATGAGTATTATTACCCATTCCGTGTAAACATAACTTCAGCTGTAACAAACACGTGAGTTGTAAATCTGGGATTTTGAGCATTTTGTTACAACAACCATTCACAAAATCTAATTCGCAAGGGATGATCCCTCGGTATTAATGCTTGGAGACGCTGTACATGGTACGGATGTAATTAAGCCTCGTATATGATACGCCATCTGCTGATTGGAACATTCCTTGTACCTGTTGAGCGATTTTCCTGGTACAATCTCTAAAGTGTGTTCCTCAACTGCTACAATACGCCGTGGACGCTCTGGCCACGATTCGGTTGCAAACTTCCCGTATCACGCTTGCGTTGCACTACCGCGGTAAAAATAGCTGCATTTGGCACATGTCTGCGTACGGGAAGCTGCTAAAGCATTTTCTCTTATTTCGTAAATTAAAACGATATCCATCAACTCCGATTTGCTATACACGTAAGCAATTTCTAACACTAGAAAAACTAATGTAAATAAACACTATTGCAAAAACGTTAATACAAAAATCGCATTTTAGCATTCGGAGTCGCCTTGGGTTACATGGAGAGAGAGCGCCCAGTGATGTAAAGGTTGAAAATATTACAACTTTTTCCCGGAAACTATAAGGATTTTACAAAATTATTTTTACTATATTTTTCATGACGCACTCTGTACATGATATTGTTGTTTTGCGCCATGTAGTTTTATGGTTTTAGGTATATTCTTGTTTGATGATAAATTAGGTGCACCTATGTTTTGTTTTTGTGTCTTTTAATTATTGATACTACTAAAATTGAAAAACTGTTTTTATGCTTCTCGAAACAATTGTTTTCATTTTATTCGTTTATCTATTCTACCGTATTTTTGTTCGCATTATTGATTGAACAAATTATTATTAAAAAAAATATATTATTATGGCGTTTAATTGTTTTATAAGTGAAATTATTGTGACCGTCTTAATAATATGGAGTATAAAATTCTCACCTTGGCTCATAAACTCATAAAGTGAATCAATGAAAGGCAAGGCGTGTATAATTTTAGAAAATCTGAAAGTATGCTACCTATATTTATCATTAGATGATACATTTCCATAATATTGTTAAAAACATATTAACTGATGCCAAGAAAGTGACGTCAAGAATTGAAAAATTCGTCGGAAACTATATATTAATTGTCTGCCTTGTACATTAGTAATTATGGTTGAAATTCCTTTTAATGTTGAAAGGAAGAAGATAACTGTGATTAATTGAAGATTGTAATATAAGGATTTAATTGATCTCAATTTTTAATTAGAAATTAAGTAAAAAGAAATGTTTCGATATTTTCTCTTATTGCTGCAGTTATTAAATAGACGTACGCAATTATATTCCCATTAGTGTTATAAGAGACATTAATGATCCTCCTGTTTCTACATTAAAAATTAAAGTTAAAAAATATAAATTGCAATGGACTGATATAGATAGTTCGAGATAATCTGTGAAAATAATCATTTGATTATTAATATTGATTGTTTCTGATTTGTTTATCGATAAATCGAGTTAGACATATTTTATTCATATTTATTTTTAAAAAGACACCTCGAAAGACACATTGATATAGGTATTTGTTAATCTTCAAACTATTCATTAGATGCTAAATGTGAAGCACTGTTCCCATTACAATTGAGTATACCGGAAGTAGAATCGACACGTTTTATACACACACACACACACTTACTGTCACGTCGGAGTATGGTTTTCGAGTCATCTCTCATATGAACTATAAATTGAAATCGTCTAGTTCATTTTTAAAGATCGCATCGCTGTTTTTTAATGTTTGTTTTACTTTACTGTTTGCTGTTACTTACTTGTGCCGTTTATTTATTTTAATTTACTGAGTAACATGAAAATGACAATTTAATACTTAGTGAACTATGTACGTTTATTTAAATCAGCAAGTGTGGATGTAAATATTTTTTCTTTAGTTTTATTGGGGTTTCGCCACACTTTTGAAAAAATAAAGATTAATTAAATAAACCCTTGCGCCAAACGGATCAGTCAAGGGTTATTTTTGAAACTAAGTTTGCCTAACCAAAAAATCTCACACTGAAAAAAGCAGATAAGTAAAATATAACAAAAATCACATCACTATCGCGCACTTCCGTATTATTGACGTCTGTCTCTCTGTTTTCGTTCTCAAAATAGTAGTAAAAATATTAAACGTATGTCAAGTTTGACAGTTTAAAATTTGTTTATCTGCTTCCATAGAGATGTTAAATGTTTTTTATTTTATTGTTACTTACTTCTTCTTGATACAACTGTAGCCAACAATGATCAATGTTTACTGAACAATTTGACACACTTATCTCCGTTCAACAAAATAATCGCGGTGTCTTTTAATTTTCTTTTTGCTGCGTTATCTTCCTTCTCTAAAATTTTTGCCGAATCCCATTGAATCAAATGACCGTTTTCCCAAGCGTGTTCACAAATTTTGGATTTTTCAAATTCCCGTCTTTTTATATAATTTTTATGTTTCTCAAGTCTAACATTCATAGGCCGAGAAGTTTCTCCAGAAGTGTGGCAAAAACCCGATAAAACTAAAGAAAAACTAAATTATGCCACAAATAAATAACTTCAGACAATATGATGTAAATATTGTTATAACATTAATAGTTGAATTTAAAAAAATACGTTTGAAAGATTTCTGTACCTGAAAATTTGTTGGTTAGACTTCTTGCTGTCATTATACAAGGCGATTCAAAACTTATCTAAAAAAAAAACTGATTGTAGAGGGGACCCTTACAAATACAATTTTAAAAAAATCAGAAAGGGCAGTTCGCCGCAAAGCATGCAGTCGGCGACCGGATAAAAAATGGAAAGAAATTCTCAAAGAAATAAATAAATAACATTTTATAACACCTATTTTATACAGTAAGTTCAACTGCTTTTGCCGCTATTATTACTAATTAATTTGTGGTTTTAATTACTAAATTCGTTTGACATACCTGATATTACAACAAAACTTTGGGCCCGTCTTTCCCAGTTTCTACAAACTAACTCAAATATTTCCGCTTCTTATCTGTTTTGAACTCGTAAGTTATTAGCAGCAGCTATTGATACGTTTGCGCAAATCATCAATGGAAGGTATCCACTTCGATGCGACACACTTCATTTTTTAAATATCGCCACAAGAAGAAGTCCAAATGATTTATAGTCAGGAGATCGTGATGGTCATGATACCGGTCCAATTCTGTGGTATTAATGTTTGGACACGTTATACATGGTATGGATATAATTGAGCCTCGTGGATGATACGACCTCCATCTCTTCCGCGAAACGGTTTCAAATTTTTCGCTCGTTGCACTAACTGCACACCGCGGTAAAAGTAGCTGCATTTGGCACATGTTTACCGGGAAATCGTTTTTGACACTTAAATAAAAATAACTAATGTAAAGACTGGCATGATAAAAACTTATACCTACACAAAGTAATCGGATTTCAATATTCGGAATTGGCTGGCTTGAGACTACAGTAGCCCAGCGATGTAAAGGTTGAAAATACTACAACAATAATTTTTTAGTCGGAAGCTATAAATATTTTACAATTTTTTTTACGATATTGATTCCATTTTTCACGAGATTTTTCATGAGCCATCTATTCCCAATTTTTTTTTAGATAAGTTCTAAATCCCCCTGTATGTACGTTTTACTTCGGTACTTTTGAAAATTCGCAAATAGCATGAGATAACATTCCTGTTATTTACTAAGCTCTATATTATTCAGTTCTTAAATGTTTAAAATTATTTGTATTTCTAGAATATGTACATTATTTCAAGAATACGGCGCTCTTAAGCGGTTTTTATTGTTTCATTAATGTTTTTATTAATATTAATTTATACAAATTAAAATTCATAATGCATAAAGGTATTATTATAATGGACAGAAAATTTTCACTAACACAAAACGTCGTTTTACTTTATACACGTCGATATATTTTTTTCTTATATTCTACTTACGAGTATTTCTGATGTTCCTGCAGATAACTGAATCTGAATCTTTTAGAAATTTTAGTAAAGGCTTGTTTTTGTATGTGGCACAGCAAAAATAAACGATACTGAATAAATAATTTGTATATACAAACAACATTTTATGTGCTATAAAACTTTAAAAGTACAAAATATGTTGGCCTAGAAAACAAGTACATTAAAATGAATTAAAATTGACATGATTGATAAACTTCTGCGTAATTACGACTGCACAAAGTCGAGAATAAAACGTTCTATGTCATGGCCAGCGGTCACCGCTTTGATAACGAAATTAAAATGTTGCATAATGATTTCACCAATAATATTATCAAATAATTGGAACTGAAACACAATACAGGGTATTCAGAATATAGTGCTTTTATTTTGCTGTATGTTAAATTGTATCACATAAAACTTATTTGACTTAATTCTCGAGCTCTGGGAAAACACACTAACAATGCATCAGACTGAGACTGAGACGGTCAGAGTCACGATGAAACTTTTGCGGAGTCACCTCTGAAGATGTCGGCAGTGATGAACGGCAAAACGACCGACCGTAGCAGCCGTAGGTAATTCCAACAGCAAGAACCGAATTCAATATATGAGCGTGTCTAGAGGTACTGGGTAGAGATGGGCTTAGCAGTTCATTTTAATGATTCAGTTTTCGAGAACTGAATCACTAAAAAGAACTGATTCTTAAAACCAGCTCTTTAAGAACTGGTTTTACGTCAAACACTGCACAGATATACGCTTCTCTCCGAATCCCGCATCTCCGTCAATCGCAGACGGTCTTTTCTTCCGAGTTTTACGATTGCGACCCGTTTAGCGTTTAGACTTTAGAATAAGAATTCTTAATCAAAATATTTGAAGCGTCTTTTTTCCAAAATATCTCGAATCATTTAGATACTGATTTTTATTTATTTTTTATTACATAATTTAATTTATATTTTTGTAAAGTTGTATTTTACTTATTAATAAAATTCAGTTCTTAATTCTTATACATCATATAATTATAATTAATGACACATACCTATATCGTTTTTATTAATGTAACAATTTGATACGGACGCCTATGTGCGCCGGTATGCAGTTCTTGGATATTATATTTAACTAAGAATGGTATTAACGCTCCGCAATCGAATCACCAATCAGTTATTCAGAATTCAGATCGCCCGTATGATTTTGAAGCTCACATAGGGTGTGAACACTCGTTCACTATTCACTTAACAGTTCCTTCTGACGTCTAAACTTGAAAATATCTCTCGCACTCTACATCAACCGATACAAATCAGTTCGCAAAGAACTGATTTGTCAACTTCTCGAGAACTGATTCTCGCAGTTCAGTGTCGAAACCCGTTCTTTTAAACCAGTTCACTCGGGAACTGCCCATCTCTAGTACTGGGTATTCTTCCCTACAGAGCTTAGCCCAAAAACAGCAAGAGCAAGTCGAGGAATTCTGTGTTATTTGCAATGACCAGTTGTCTATATCACTGTATAACAGTGGAAGAGAAGTTCTAATTGAACAAAACTACAGTTTGATGAAGTTATTTTTAGGCTTTCACGGCCAGTGCTATCATTTGATACATTGTAGATTTTCCGGGTTGTTATGCCGTGACCTCGGTAACTGGTCGCTGCCAGAAGCAGAATTAAAGTGCATATTCCTGGCCTTAGCCGGAATTATTTTACTTGCCCTGGTTGTTCTCGGGCTAGGCTCTGTGGGGGACAGTGCTAACGGTGTCTAAGTGTTTGGGCTCTTATTGTTGGTATTACGACTGCTACCGTCGGAACCGTTCCTCGGATAATAGTGGTCCTCCGAGGTCGTATCCCATACTTCCAAATGTTGCGCCGCTCATCACTGTCGGCATCTTCAGTGGTGACTCCGCAAAAGCTTCGCCGCGACTGAGAAGGCAATAAGAATTTAGTATAATATCGAAAAAACAAAATTTTTTCCTTTATAAATAAGTTTGAAATTTTTTTGAAGGATGATTCCGTTAATTCTTATTTTTTTCTGTCTCTTCGTAAAATATTGGTACTTTCATAGTTAATCCTGTATATGTTAACATCTCCAGAATTTTCCATTCATAATCTTTTCAGAAATAGGTTTACAAAACCAATTCTCCACGTCTTTGGGAACCGCTTGTAATTAAGATCCAATCCATAATAAATATTTTATCAAATAGTCAGTGATTCCAGTAAACACGGCACAGTAATAACTCTAAATCAGCCGTATTTTCAATTAAAACATTCCAGCGTCTTGGAAGTGTTTGAAATCCCGTCTGATTTGTGCGGGACGCCTTTAGGCCCTCATAAAAATACTTTTAGTGGCTAGTTAATCTACACCTAGTACTATATTAAAAACGTTTAAAATAAATTTGTGCTACGCACGCCCTGCACCAGCGTAACAATAATAAATCCACAGGCCAGACGTGTACTTAGAGACGAATTTCTATTTTTATCGGGAGTCGATTAGAAAATTTGTTTTACAGTTTTATAGTCCTTACAGTATAAAAAAGTTCTTCGCTTTCCTTTTTGTTATTAGATACTGTGCGTATGCTGTGGTTACTCCATTTTCCATCATTTTTAATTTGTCACTAAAAATCCGTGTTTTTTACGATAAATGGGAAACGTCTCGTATTTCTCCAGTTTCCAGAAAAGGTGTCAAATTTGATATTAACGATTATAGACCTATTACAATTATTTGTAGTCTTCCAAAAATGCTCTTCACAATTTGTTTTATCCACATGTACAGAGAGTACATCATGGAGAGTTATCAGCATGGGTTCACTAAAAATAGATCCACTGTGTCTAATTTGATATACTCAAGTTGATGTTTTGTATACTCATTTTTCGAAGGCTTCCGATAAGTTAGATCATAATATATTACTTCAAAAGCTCCATTTCTTTAGATTATTGGATTTACTACTAAAATTATTCGAATCATACTTGGATAGTATGATATGGTGGTTACATGTCTGAGTCAGTGCTAGTCCATCTATCCATAAGACCTTTTTTGTTTGTTATTTATATTAACGATATAGTTCAAAATCTTGATTGCCATTATCTCTTGTATGCGGATGATTTAATTTATAGTGGTGTTACTACCTACCGTTGATGATTGTGTTAAGTTACAGTACTCCCTAAGTCGTATTCGTGATTGGTGTATAATTAACATATTTATCTAAATAACAAGTGCACTTGTAAAGACTTTCTCCAGATAACGCTATTCTATACTATAATATAATTATAATATGATTATTATCCTGAATTGTCCTGAAACTGTAGAAGATCTAGAAGATTTTGATAATAAGCAATATTCATATTGACAAAATCGTTCAATCTGCATATAAAAGTCTGGGTTTTCTAACTAGAATGTTCTACGGCTTTTCGGATATTCAATATGAAACTTTTCAATTCTCTTGTTAAATCTAAACTCGAGTACGCTAACATTGTGTGGGATCCTGGTTATAAGGTGTTACAATCTGAAATTAGAGATATCCATAGGCGATTTTTAAAGTTACTTTTACTTTGTCAGGATGGAATTTATCCTCAACTAGCTCTTCCTCATGGCATTTTAACTTTATAGTGTGTAGTCTGGAACAACGTAGATGCAGTCGGTCATGTTTTTTTTTATAAAATTTTACATAAGTGTGTGTCCAAAGTTTTTGTCATTAAGGTCGCCGTATTTCTCGCCGTAAAATGATCAAATTTATGATGTTTTTTAGATACTGAAATCTCGAAAAATAAAATACGCAGATCAAAAGTAATATCAAAAATAAAATTACTGATGTTTTGTTTATCCACTTTTACTATTTAAACTCTCCTCAAATAATGTAATAACTTATAAAATGCATTTGTATGACATACATTATTTCGCTATTCTAACCACACATTTTAACAATTATTTTCACATACTTATAAACAAAGGTGAATAGAATAATCTTATATACAGAACCATGTAAGTTTATGTTATAATAATGTTTACATCTATAGTTGAATTTAAAAAAAACGTATTTTGAAAGATTTCAGTACCTAAAAATTTGATGGATAAATCGCTTTCTGACGTTATAATATTGATTTTACTTCGGTACCTTTGAATATTCGCAGGTGGCATGAGATAACATTCTTGTTATTTGCTAAACTCTATATTATTCATTTCTTGAATGTCTAAAATTATACTTATATTTGTAAAAAACACTATTTCAAGAATACGGCGCCCTTAATCCATTTTCAAATATCGAATCGGGCAACACGCTGTAGCCGTTTGTTTTACTTGCCGAAAACGAATTTATAAAAATTTTCAATATTTAGAATGTGTTTAACTTGTAACGATCTGTTAAATGAAGTTAATACCTGTAGCATTAATGCAATTAAGAATATTTTTAAAATTTCTTTTTTTATTTTTGTTTATTTTTGTTTTTTATTTTTATATCTGTGTAATTTGTTTATTACTTATATGTTATAGTTTTTGTAGTAAATTTTTCTTTTCTGTATCTGTAATTTTTCTATTACTTGTTGTTTTAGTCATTCTATAATTAAAAAAATAAGTATTATAAGAAATGCTGAATTTATGCGTTACCTTTCTAATTCACTGTATCTATAGTAATGATTTACATAAATTATTCCTATCACGATTTTATTATGGATTTGATGTGGTGTTATTCACAATTTGGAGCAAATTTTCACATATATTTTTCTCTGTGTACTAATACCTTTAGAAAAATGGTCGGAAAAATGCTTATTTTAGAAGATCGAAATTTAGGGAGAATTTTTAAAATCGTTTTATCTTAATACCTTCTAGATACTAACTTCAAATTTTATACGAATGTTATAAATATACAAGGTGTGTTTGAAATAAGTGCGTTTCTTAAGGGATAATAAACAGTATAATCATTTTCAAGATAAAAAAATTCTTAGATGTATAAAGATGCCCGACATCGAATTTTGACAGTCGAATTTATTATTATTTAACACTGCACTATTTCAGGAACAGCTTGCATGGAGATTTGTGCACTTGTGAATTTTTCGTTTAGTAAACGAGGAAGTATTTATTTATAAATTGTATACTAATACTTCGTTGCCTATGATTTAGATTCTGTTTGATTATGGATGTGCTAATTTTAAAAATAGTATTTCATCTGGTGCTTTGTATATCTGGCGATTCGTATTGGTAGTTTAAAAACACACTGCGTGAATAAAATTAGAGGTAACCTTAAAATATTTTCGTATTTAGAGTGCTGTCAGCAGTAATAATCCTTTTGATATACAGTCGCAGCATATCAAAACTAAATATTTTCCAAGCAGAGCGTTGACAGTTTGAGTTTCCCCCATCGTTTACTTGCAAATTTTTTAGTAAAAAATATGTCTTCATACTTTATTTTCATTTTGCAAATGCAAGTAACATAAATAAGTATAATGTGTGTAAAGTAATAATGAAGTGACTATAAAAACCACTTTCAACTTTTATACAGCAAGGTTATAGGAATGTACCACTGGCATGTGCTTTAAGGTCGCCGTATTTCTCGCCGTAAAATGATCAAATTTGTGGTGTTTTTTAGGTACTGGAATCTCACATATCACATACTTATAAACAAAAGTGAACAATCTTATATGCAGAACTATGTAAGTATATATTATAACAATGTTTACATCTATAGTTGAATTTAAAGAAATACGTATTGTCACGGATTTCCTAATCCGAATTTTTCTATTGTCAGAAAAAACAATCCGTTAATTAATTACTTCTTTATTAACTATACTCAGTACACTACTGAACACTAATTCGAACTCAACTATACACTTGATTTCAACACTGTAATACAAGACTTATACAAGAGTAACTTAATCGGCCGTTTATTTTTCTTTTATAGACCCAACGAATATTCCAGGTATATTCTAGCATCTCTAGATCTATTTTCTAGCATCTCTAGATCTATTTTCTAGCATCTCTCGAACGCTTCTCGTCGTTTCTCAAATTTTCTAGTCCCGTCTCGATCCACGGCATTTTGTTTGTTTAACAGAATCGTGTAGGGGCGATCGGGGCAATATTAGTAATTCGCGGTACCACAGTCGTCGATTTGGGTGTGAGTGGGGCAAATTCCGTGACAGTATTTTGAAAGATTTCAGTACCTAAAAATTTGCTGGATAGATCGCTTTCTAACGTTATTTTGATTTTACTTCGTAGTCGCGTCAAATTAGCATGAAAAAAGTGAAAATGGACAACTTTATGCGGAGAAGTCCGATTGAGATGTGGTTTTCTGCAAAATGTTCAGGGAATTGTTTATAACAAAAAGTACATCTAACCTCTGTACGCTCGCAAATTTTTAATTGTTTATTTAACAAATGACCCATTTTTGTTGAACATATGGCAAATGTCACACACGATTCAACGAAAATGTCTGGAAAATGTTATCTCGGAGGTTTTCGAGGTCCCTCTTTATCACTTTGATGTTAGCTTTATTATTTATTGCTAAATTGTTGTAACTGGGCTAATTAACAAATTAAAAACTCCACCCCCGAAATCACTAAAGAACCGGAATTTTTCCAGGATTTCTGGCTTATTAAGGCAAACCATCGGCACAAGATTTTGCAAATATAATTGTTTATTGTTCGATTGTTGCAACCTCGCTTATTAACAAATTAATAACTTTTCTCCCGGAATCGTTAGAAAATCGGATTTTTTTTGCAATAATTCTGGGATCATGGGGAGAACCATCAGCACAAGGTTGTTGCACGAAATTGTTTATTTTTCTATTTTTGCAACCTGGCTAATTAACAAATTAATAACTCTACTCCCGGAATCACTAGAGACCCGAAATTTTTTCCGAGATTTCTGTCTTTTTAAGACGAACCATCGGCACAAGATTTTTACAAATATAATTGTTTATTGTTCAATTGATCCCAGAATTATTGCAAAAAAAATCCGATTTTCTAACGATTCCGGGAGAAGAGATTTGTTAATTAGCGAGGTTGCAACAATCGAACAATAAACAATTATATTTGCAAAAATCTTGTGCCGATGGTTTGCCTTAATAAGCCAGAAATCCTGGAAAAAATTCCGGTTCTCTAGTGATTTCGGGGGTGGAGTTTTTAACATTTGCCATATGTTCAACAAAAATGGGTCATTTGTTAAATAAATAATTAAAAATTTGCGAGCGTACATAGGTTAGATGCACCTTTTGTTATAAACAATTCCCTGAACATTTTGCAGAAAACCGCATCTCAATCGGACCTCTCCGCAAAAAGTTGCAAGTGAAATGCTAATTTGACGCGACTATTGGTAACTTTGAATATTCGCAGGTGGCATGAGATAACATTCTTGTTATTTGCTAAACTCTATATTATTCAGTTCTTAAATGTCTAAAATTACTTGTATTTGTAGAAAGCACTATTTCAAGAATACGGCGCCCTTAATATAAATAAGTAGGTGTTTAATAATGTAAGTAATTGTTATTATTAATAACTATACAGGATATTCTATAAGTTCTATGACAAATTTTGGTAGATGACAGCTGGGTTAATGTGAAACATATTTTCTTATATGAACATAAGTCCGATTCGTTTTTATTTAGAAGTTACAAACATTTTAAAAAATATAATTTTAATCAAAGTATCCTGATAAATAAAAATAATGGTTGCTGTAACAATAATTACTATTTGTGTCATTTTGTTTACTCATTTGACAAGTGCTAAATAAAAAAATAACTGAAGATTATGCAGATATAGTCTTTGTACATGGGTATTCCATTGGCAACGCCATATAATGCACCCAAGAATACCGACGAAGATACCCAAATAAACATCAAACTGCCCACATAATCTTCAGCGCATCATTTTGTAGACTTCGAGAAGAAGGTAACCTCGCGCCAAAAAAGGCCATTCGTTCTACTGCACGTACAAAATGAAGAAGATATAATCGATGCCGTCACTGACAAGTCATCAATTAGTGTTCGGCATATAGCAAGTAATATTCATTTATCAACGAATTTAGTATGGCGTGTTTTGAACAGAGAAATGTTACATCCGATTCATCGCCAAAATGTACAAGCGTTACACGCTGGAGATGCTCCTTGACGATTAGAATTTTGTCACTGGTTACTTCAACAACATGCACAAAATGATACATTAATTTCGCTTGTCATGTGGTCGGATGAAGCGTGTTTTACTAAGGACAGCATAAATAATAATCATAATGAACATAGCTGGGCGTTACAAAATCCGCATGCTATTAAATCAAGACTATTTCAGCAACGTTTCAGTGTCAACGTTTGGAGTAGCATTTTCAACAATAATTACCTGCCTGTACATGTTTCAAATGATGTTTAAATTGACCCCCCGAATACCTGGAGCTCAGGAACGCCGACGAACGTCATCTCCGGGGACTATCCCGAACTTTATGCAAGAGAGGAGAGAAACTGGGCACCCGGGGGTTTCTTGGGTCTTTGTATTCGAATATACCATCGGCGAACACCCCACGGACACCTGGTGGGCCCCAACCTGGACGCGGACCTCATCTTCGACAATTTTTCTGGAAATATCGACAGTAACGAACCGAAAATCGTTATGGGGGCTTTAAGTGTGGGCTGAATCCGAATTTTATGTTGAAAACGACCACCCGAACACCTAGTGCGCCCTAACCTGGCCCTGAACGTCATCCCCGAGGGTTTTCCAGACATAATTGAAAAAAACCACCCGAAAATCGTTACGGGGGGTTTTTTGGCTCGCTGAAATCAAATATGGCAAATTTTTGGTTAGTCATGTTCAATTGTGTCTGGAAACCTCTCGGGGATGACGTTCAGAGCCAGGTTAGAGTGCACCAGGTGTCCGTGGGGTGTTGGCCGGTCCAATATTTGATTTCAGCGAGCCAAAAAAAAACCCGTAACGATTTTCGGGTGTTTTTTTTCAATTATGTCTGGAAAACCCTCGGGGATGACGTTCAGGGCCAGGTTAGGACGCACCAGGTGTTCGGGTGGTCGTTTTCAACATAAAATTCGGATTCAGCGCACACAAAAAGCCCCCATAACGATTTTCGGTTCCTTATTGTCGATATTTCCAGAAAAATTCTTGATGACGTCCGCGTCCAGGTTGGGGCTCACCAGGTGTCCGTGGGATGTTCGCCGATGGTATATTCGAATTCATCGACCCAAAAAACCCCCGGGTGCCCAGTTTCTCTCCTCTCTCGCATAAAGTTCGGGATAGTCCCCGGAGATGACGTTCGTCGGCGTTCCTGAGCTTCCAGGTATTCGGGGGGTCAATTTGAACATCGTAATCGTCATTAGCGACCTCGAAAACCCCTGGGTACCCGACTTGAGCCAATTCTGACTTACTTACGAAGTTATTAAATTTACCAAAAGGCCTCTCGAAAGATGCATTTTTTGCATGCATTTTTGGCTGCAGCAATACAACTTCTGGTTTGTAATAGGTACAAAGTACGAATGATATAAATAATTTTTGCAAGCGAATGCAAAAAACCGCATTCCGATACGTCCTATCCTAAAAGATTTCCTATCTTTGGCCTTTTTAGTGCTTCAATGCCTCCACTTTGTAACCTCTAAACAAAAACGAATTGAACCAATATTCATATAACAAAAAAGTGTTTGACATTAGTCCAGCTACCATTTGCCAAAGTTGTTATAAAGCCTGTAGAACACCCTGTAGGTATGATTGAAAAAGTTATTAAAAGTTTTGCTTGCTCAAGTAGTTTTCCATGACTTAGATCTTTACAAAAACAGTAAATATTTGCGATGTAGTGTAAAGAGCATAGCTTGAAAACCATTTTATGATCATAATGCCGTAGATAATTAATAATTTTCCAATATCAAAGCATGTTTATCGGTGGTTATGTGACACGTTAATCGAATAAATGTTTGGGGTTATGCAGAAAGGTCAATCTAAGTAATATATCGCCTCATGCATTGTTTACACATGTGTGTGTGTTTATATTGAATATTTGGAACGCTTTTATAATGCCGACAGTTTTTAAAAAAAATCTTATCAATGTAATATACATAGGCGCAGCTAAGGGGGATCGAGGCGTGCTAAGCACACTCGAATCAAATAATTTTCAATTAACAAAGACTGGAAAAAAAGACGTGAGAGATATCGTGCATCCATAAAAAAACCGTTGCCACTCAAAATGGTTAACTTTTTAGGAGAAGCAGATCAAAATTATTGTGCGGTATTCTTTGTCGAATAGTGTACTACATAGAATAGGCTTTTTAGAATTTATATTTTCCTCTGGGCAATATATTCAGATATTCATGTTTTGGATTCTAAAATGGCACAGGAAGGTAGTAAAGTTAAAATACATAAAATAATAGAACGTAAAAAGGGTACCATATAAAAAGAAACAAAACGTTTTTAGTGCTTTGAATTTTAGCCTCCTCAAAAATTAAATTCTAGTTACGCCTGTGGGAATATAATTAATGTATCTAACAGATGTTCAACCCAAATGAAAATTGAGACTCGGTGACAAAATATTGTATTTTAGTATTATCTATTGATATGATTCGCACTGAAATTTGTCAATAAAATACTTGCAAAAAAACAATTTATTAGATAAAAAGTTTTTATATTTTTACAAATAATTTTTTGATTTTTATAGATTGTTTGGGATAATATTCAATCAGTGTATTAGCATTACTATGATATATTCTCAGCACTGAAGGTCGTGGGAACAAATGCTAAACCGCAATACTTATTTTCTCGCAGACTAATGGGATTAATTGAGTAATTGACCCTTATTTGAATAGACAACTCTGATAGATTGGGAGTCGATTGATGATAAGCATTTGTTCTTTAATAAGTGAAGAATTAGAACCTTTGATAAATGATTAATTTAGTGATCTTAATCAGTGAAGTTCTTCTGGTTTTTCTTTTGATAGATACGTATTAGATTTTTAATTTCAAAGAAATGGATTTAAACACCTAATAGAAGTAAAACAAATATGTTCTGAATTATTAAAGAATCAATGGAAAGATTGTACCTAAATTTTACTTGATGATTCAAAAGTATCTTGGTTTAGTTTGCAGACTTCCATGCATGGCAGTTATAGTTGAATTATGGTAATTTTTCTTTTAAAATATTAAATTGTTTTTCACTGTTTCAAAATAATTCTGGAATTTCTTGACAAATATCTGTCACACTTTTTTTTTATATATATTTTTAGGTATTAATAATATTGTGTGAAACTAACTACTCAGTGGACAAAAGCCCCAACCTGCGTTGAATTACACCCACAATATCTACTCATATATTCCTTATTATTATCTTTTGTAACATTATTTTACTGTTTTAGAAAGGTATTTTAAGCTAATATAAATCAAATCTCCTATCAATGAAGTCATATGTATGTTCTCTGATACCAAACATCTAGGTATGCTAATAAACAATTCCACAGACAAAGCTCTATTCAATAATAATTATCTAAAGAAAATAATCTAATTTACTAACCTGCTAATGAAACACTCTATTAATATCTAACTTCACTTTTTGACAGTGGGAACACGACAAATGCAACCACAATAGATGAGATCTGACCTATTTCTGCATTTTTAGGATTGCTTCTTCAGGTGGTCTCCTTTAAGTTGAATCAAATATCTAACTATAAAAATTATTATAAAAATTAAAATTATTTGAAGTTAAATATCGACAATGACAAAAAATGACATCCTGTTAATGAATTAAATATGACAATACCTACTTGAAAAATGTTCTCCTTGTATGTAAAAGTTTTTATATATTTTTAGGTATTAATAATATTGTGTGAAACTAACTACTCAGTGGACAAAAGCCCCAACCTGCGTTGAATTACACCCACAATATCTACCCATATATTCCTTATTATTAGCTTTTGTAACATTTTTTTACTGTTTTAGAAAGGTATTTTAAGCTAATATAAATCAAATCTCCTACAATTCCTATCAATGAAGTCATATGTATGTTCTCTGATACCAAACATCTAGGTATGCTAATGAACAATTCCACAGACAAAGCTCTATTCAATAATTACCTAAAGAAAATAATCTAATTTACTAACCTGCACGTCATGTTCTGCGCAACTGCTTCGACTTTTATCTCAAAACATCGTAATTCCTGGATATTTTAGCGAAAAATATTAAAAGTATGATGCCAATTATTTTATTTTCTTTCACATTTAAATGCATAGGCTTTTTGTGACTTATCATATATTTAATATCTATAAAATGTGATCCTCAACTGCTGCAATACGCCGTGGACGCTCTGAACCTCCATTTCTTCCACGATTCGGTTACAAATTTTCCGTCTCACGCCCGCATTGCACTACTGCGGTAAAAATAGCTGCATTAGGTACATGTCTACCGGGAAATCAGTTTGTGTACAGGCGAGAAACTGCTAAAGCATTTTGTCTTACTTCACCATTAAATTAAAACGACATCCATCATCTTCCATCCATCCACTATCTGTGTGAACATTGCTTTGAACTTGAAATGTAGGAAAAGAAAATCTGAATTTAAAAATACAAGATATTAGGCGATTGAAATTAACAACATGAAAATTTATACTTAACGTTATTCCTCCAAGATGTCTTTGCAATGGGTTTACATTGAGACTGAATTACACTTAAAGGTATGTCATAATCAGGATCAGAATCAATCTCTAATTGATTGAAGCATCTTCATCGCCAATTAAATTCAGAATTACTGGCACCGCGTATTCGTTAGATACTGCATCATCCGAGAAATCCTCATTTCAGAAATTTCATATTCATATGCCTCAAAAAAAGTACAACTTCTTTAGCTTCTATAATTTACAGGCACAATGTCTGTACAAATGAACATATTTTTTGATTAACTTATTAATAGTCAGTCACTAAGTCTCACTGTCCATTGAAATGAACATGGGATATTTTCTACGGAAGAGCAACATTTCTACATAACATAATCAACAAAAACAAAACCAACTCTATAAAATCTTTATTTCACTGAAATTAAACTGGTGGTGGGGGTGTTGCCAGCCACACTACGTTGTTCTTTGAAGCAGGCTTTACGTTGCCAGTCCATGCTATTCTAAAAATAAATAAAATAGTTTTTTTCATAACTTAGCAACGAATTGCATTGCCGCATATTTTTGAGTTTTTTTCTAAATTTGACGCCAAAATGATCTAGTTATATTTTCCAGTTACTTTTTCCTGTGCTTCCTTCATTTACTTCTCTTTGTTTAAAACTAGAGTATAGAAGTGTAGCATTTGATATAGACCACAGTTGGCAGCACTAGGATATTCGTTACTTTAAACACAACTATATTACAGCCAAATAACTGGCTGTTTAATTTAGTGAACTCTAGATCTCTCATAATATCAAAATTTCCAAAATTACAGAATGAAGTGGTATGTATAGGACAGTAACCTTCCAGGATCTAGTACTGTGGAATGTGTGAGTTTACTTTTCTTTTTCTCTAATCATGTGTGTTTGCATTCCTCAAAGTTCGTGGCATTATCTTCCGATGAAGATCTTAATACTTGGAAAACAGTAGATAAGTTGGCATTTCATCTTTAGCGCGAATCTAGTGGCAAGTTTTCAGCGAAGCAGCAAATGCACTCTCTCTCGTCGATTTGGGTGTTTTCTAAAACACCATGCCATGTTGCTTATTAATAGAATCGGTTCTGCGAATCCGTCCTGACACAGAAACCGAATCCAGGCAGATATTAATTTATGTGTATCCAGTAAATATTTACCGGAACTCGAAATAATATTTTAAATTTAAAATGCCTGAGTGAAGGTTTGCTTTAAATGCCGTTGTTCTGTTACGTTTTCCGGATCGCAGTGGCAGTACGTAAACTTGTCCAAAAATAAAGAATGAGATCCGTTTATTTTGTTTATGTGATTCATTTTCCGGGCGGTACAAACGCAGTTTAAATGTTTAATAGATCTTACTTCTACGTCGTCCTTTACGAAACTAGAACCACCTCATTACCTGTGAAATAATGTTGGGCATATGAATGTTACATTTTTTTTCATAAAATTAATATTGAAGAACTAAAACATTAACATTAAACAGATAAGTTTAAAATTAAGCTACCTAATTAAGATTTCGTCTAAAAAATTGTCCAAACTTCTCATTAAATAATTTCTTTATTATTATTTATACAGTATAATAAAAAATGAACGGGCAAAAAAAAAGGAAAGAAATAAATAAAATTTGATAACACATAATATTTTATATCAGCAAATTCAACTGGTTTTGCTGCTATTGTTGTAATAATAATAATATCTCTACCTCTCATTCCAATCACGAGGATTAGTCCAGAAGTCGGATACTTGTGCGGGAGAGGGGGCGGTATACTAGTATTTAGCAGGCCGCATTTGCGCCCACCCCTAACCACCATTTAGTGCAAGAATGAGGGAAACCTGGAAAACCGCATTAATTAGAGGGGTGGTCAAACGTCGACCTGTATCAATCTCTCACATTGACCCAAGCCCACATTTTTCCACCCTACTATACCCATACCTGCAGAGAGGGTGCCAATCCTCTCCACGAATATAGTTGATATACGGTCTACCGGCCGCGGGGATCGAGCCCAGAGCGGTCTGGCCACATCAATTCAAGTACTGACGTCTTAAACCGCTCGACCACTTAATTAATAAAATTAATTTGTCGATTTAATTAATAAAATAATTTGACAAATCTGATATTGCAACTGTTCAAGATATTGTCTACTGACGTGTAAACGCTTAAATACATTTGGGCCCGTCTTACCCAGTTTCTACGAACTCACAGAAATGTTCCTGGTCTAAAATCCAAATAAGGACAGAAAATAATGTGGCGCTTTTGGTTGCCACAGCAACGAAACTATTGGCTCAGAAACTTAAGGTTACTTAAGAATGCGAAAAGCTTTACTGGAAAAGTTATTCATACATATTGGGCACCTTGTACAGGTTGCCTCGAAATTAAAGGGACATAGACATACATACCTATACATACCTTAGTTAAAAGTTGATGGTTAAAAAGGTATAAGGTGTCAAAATTAAATTTTATTTTCCATATTTGCTTGTCATTAAGCCAGTTTGTTGAGATCGCTGACCCACTCCAATATTAAGACTTTTATGACGAGTCATAATATTGTATGAATTAGATGTGTATCCCACAGCGTTGCCAGTGTAACAGTCAAAGAATGATTGAAATATTAGATATTGTATGTTTCTAGCCATCTCCCGTTTGTCACACCTCAAAAAAGTATATCTATGTATGTACATACAGAATCTCTACTCACAGTTTTCCAGAATTTGATCGTTATCTATTTTTATTACACTCCAAATGATTTATCATAATACTATCGTTATCACTATCAGTGCCCTCCATGTCAACTTTTTCACTGTTTGAATAATGTGCCATATTTTGCTTAATTACACTGTCTTTCACCAAAACTGTTAATTAAATACACAAGAATTTAAAAGAAAATCATTGTCCGTGAAAATAATAAAAACGTTAGGCATTGTCTTACCACAAATGTTACAAGTTTTCTTTTCACTTAATCTTACACTGCAGTCTCTCGACCGGTATCAACATAAACTCTTTGTCGACTTCGCTGTCTCTCCGTGAAAATAATAAAACGATTTAAATACGTTTTATACGTTAGAGTCGCAATTCTGAAAACAGGTACGGTATTGCCACCACAAATATTGCATGTTTTTACTTTCACTTGTACCTTGCCCCACAGTCCTTGGATCGGTACCCCTAAGGGACATTGTGCCTACTGCCCACCGCCCGGCCCGTAACACCTGTGCCTACGACACCACAACCATTGACTTTTTAAAAGTCAATGCCACAACCTTGCGCATAACCTTTGATAATATGTGACCAGATTGTGACGTAACACCACGTCCAACGTTGTTTGAGGTTATGTGACGGGACGGCATATAAAAAATATTTGTGGCAGAAAATTAACATTAATGTGTTGTGTGAAAATCATAGTTTTTTTGTTGTTCTTCATAAAATAACTTAAAGGAATAATTTATGTCTTTCTAACAGAGTACATTGGTAAGTTGTGAAATGTGGATAACTGTTTGAATACTTGTATATTCAGCAAGTAGGTCTTTTATGCACGTTTATGTACAATTATGGAATCATAGAACAAACTATCTTCCTAAATACCTTAATTGGTAGTATCGCGCTTCCGGAAATGACTTTTTAAATATTTTATGGTAGTAAGGCCAGTTAAGACCTACGCAATTTTACTTTACTTATCGCTTAATAGTTATTTATGCAACAAGTACAAAAGTACGTAGTTTTGTACGAGTTGCATACAATATTTTTTCTACGTTCATGCAAAAACCAAACTGTTTTATTTAGATGACACTAACTCTAGGAAAATATGACGTCGATTTGAACGTTTATATTTATCACGATGACAAAACGCTGTAGTTGAATGACAGATGAATGCAATAAACATTTTATTGCACTAGTGCAATAAAGAACAACTTTTTCCACTAAATATAGTTCAATAAAGTTTTGTTTTCTGCATGAACGTAGGAAAAACAAGTAACAGTCTTAAAGATTTAATTTACGTTAAAATAAAAAAAATATTCCTTCAGCAGATCATATAGTTTATTAGGTTCGTGAACGCTCATATAGTCTGCGGTCCTCAAAATGTGCGTATTTTTTTAAATTAATATCTCGTAAATATTTGAAATTTTAAATAACTTTCACTAGACTCATCTATATGACGAACTACACCTACAGGTAAAATATTTGTACTTATTTAAGGTTCACCCTGTATATGTCACTCCTAAAGTGACGTCATGTGCGATGCATTGTGGTCTTGACAATATAGTATTGTAGGTGGTAATGGTTAGGTGCATCAAATCGTCGTTACAAACCAGCGGCTCTGTTTACACTACCTTAACGCCAAAGCTTTTAGCGTTAAAATCCGCGCCACGGAGCGTGTTGAGCATCGCAGTCACCCCAGGCTTAACACTCTCGTGAACTTAAATGACCTTACCGCATTAAAGCTTTGCCGGCCACGCCCTCTGGAGCAAACAGATCCCCATCCAATTAAATTCATTTAGTATATTTAGGCCTACGACGAAGTGGACGAACAAACACCCGCTCGCTGTAAGGGACTCTTTACGTCTGTTCAAATAAGCTACTCGCGCGTATTGCGACAATGTATATTTGTTTTGAGAGCCGTAAGTGCACTACACTCGGGAATCTGAAATATGACTCGGCTAATGGAGTTTTATGTCTCATAAATATCCCGCTTTTCTAATTTGCAACATTGTAGGTTTAAGGCGGCTGAAGACGGCGGGTTTTTCTGTAAAATGAAAATGTTGAGACACAGGAAAGAGGTGACACATTTAAATCACCACATATCACAGACAGCTCTGGATTTAGGACTATATGTCTCCCTGATGATAGTAAATTTACGCACCATGTACGCTACTGTAAAAATTACCAATTACATTTTGTACTGCAAGAAACTCAAGATAAATATAGTAGAATTACATCTTTTATGCCATACTCCTAAATGATATGTATTTACATAATATATTGTGAATTTGTAAACTAGATGTAATAGCGTCCAATAAAATTGTTTGCACCATATCACGTGGTAACGCGTGAGATGAGGAGTTACATTTACAAGTATTCTCAAGGAAGTACACTTGAGATCGTATTTTGTGCTGATGTGTTATATTTTACCATAGAAAAAGATAGATATAGAACGTGCTTAAAGATGCGCTAAGTGGTCATCATGTGCTTTCCGACATTTTTAGGTATGTTGAAGCCTGTAAATTTAAATTTGTGTGTCCACCGTATGTCACTACTACTAAGTCACTAATAAGACGTTAGAAAATAAGTCCTTTATTATAATTTTAACTACTTGTTCAACTGCAAGAGGTATTTATTTATACATATAAATTACAGAAGGTAATTCAGATATACAGATTACAACAATTAACTTATCATATTACCTGAACCATCTTGGGGAGTATCCTACTCTAGAGGGGCATACCTTAACCATCTATCATGAACTCTAAACTGTGAACAGATTTCCTTTTTTCCACCACTTCCTCTCGATAACTCTTTTGTACAGTATACTAGCATACTCGTTACATCTTTTCTTAACTTCAAGAACTCTTTTTCTTTACTTTCCTGCGCTTAAACTGAAATAGAAATAAAAAATGTCAGACATATTTTTTTTTGTTTTAAGTAAATATAAAATATACCTATAAATGTGTACAAAATGAATAAAAGTAGTCTTTTTTGTTTCGTACTGCTGGATGTACTGCCAGCTGATGTATACTAGGAGGGAACTCAGCTAATACAGGTTTTCTAAAAAAGTATTAAATATATAAATATTTTTATAAAGTCATCGTTTAATTTAGCTAAATGCAAATATTAAATTATGTAACCTACTTAACCCTTTTTCTTGTTTTATGGGGTGAGCTTGAAATACTGGATGTACAGAATTGGACGGCATTTCTTCAGAGCTTGACAACTTTTCTCTCGTGAAGATAATATCACAGTACTTTTAGAATCTTCAGGAAGTGCACTACAATTTATTATTGACAAAATTATACAAAATAAAGAAGTGATAAAGGTTATGGAACTACCTAGTTCTAGTTCTTCGCATTTTTTTTTTCTGAACATATTCATAATTTTTCAATTTCACGGGAAACTTTGTTCCTTCGTAAATTTCGAGATGGATCTGCAACATTTTTTAAAATGCATCATTTTCGTTTATTAAAATGTTCTCAACAGATGCCTATATTTTCTAGGATTCCACTGTAATTTTGGAAGATCTTTTATTTCTAAAATACGTTAAATCGTTCACCTCTGGGAAACCTAAAAGTAAATGAATTATTGTCAGACATGGTATCTGCAAATATTTTAAATTATTTATTTGTACTATATTATGCATAATATTATAGTACGATTTACCTATGGAATGTTACAGTAGTTCCTGGATCCGTTAGATGGAAACGTTTTTACATTTTGGGACTGTAAAAGTCATTCTGTCTAAAAAAATATAACTATTATTTACAAATTTGTTCATATTTTACTTATCTATAAAATGCACTTTATTATGTACTACATATTAAAATATAATAATATATCACCCTTTCGGAGGAAGGAAAAATAACTTTCGATAAGAAAAGTAATAATGGTTAAATACTATATACTGTAAATGAAAACTACACTATAACTACAAACACTATATTATTCAAAAGTTATAATAAACTATCTGGTTATAAACGAAGATATGCAAAACGTAAATAAACAAAACCACAGAACGCAGTTTTATTTGTAAACAAACCACAGAAACATGACTAAAAATGGCTGCCTGCAGGCTATGACTCAAAAAGTGGATGCGCAAACGTCTAAATTCGTTCCATATCTATCTTTTTCTATGTATTTTACAGAGTATGTGCAAATGATATATATATTATATATAATTACTTATTCATTATTGCACTTTTTAAAAAAAAATCAGTTTTGACCAAGTTCATAGGTGACACAGGAATGTCGCAGCGTGTAATAGCATCTTAGAGAGGCAGAAGTACTGTTTTTGCCTTTATTTTAAGTTGAATTTAAAATGTCCAAATGAGATAGCAGTAACGCTGGAAATGCTATATCGTTTCTATTCAAAATCCATCCGCAAATAACTGTATTAGTAATATATAGTTGAAGGATATGTTACGTTAGTTTAGGCAAAATAAAGAACATATATATTTATTTCCTGTAGATATGTCTAGGTATTTTCAAAGATATATAGTAGTTTTCTTTATTTTACTTTAGTTACTTTTAAATTTTATTAATACTTAATATTCAAAATTGAATACTAACAGTGGTTTTCTTGTGTTTTTTGCAAAAAAAATGATGCCTAAAAACATTTTTACGAAATATTACTATTTTTGTTGGTCATATAATGGTCTTATTGGTATTAATTTTACATGTACAGTACAAATCAAATTGAGGAACGTTACGGGTTAGTAATAAAATGAAATGGGAAAAATAAATATAAATCTTATATGAAACTTACATAGTAAAGTTAGGAACAATACAAAAGATATAGAAAGTTACATATGATATTTATATTATACTGGTATACTTTACACTTCAAATGGTAATTTTTTGTAGCTGTAACATTACATTCTAGTGTGGTATTTCCCACTATTGACCTAGGCAATACATAACCAACAATCTATCGTTAATATAAAGATATAGAAAGTTACATATGATATTTATATAATACTGGTATACTTTACACTTCAAATAGTAATTTTTTGTAGCTGTACATTCTACATTCTAGTGTGTTATTTCCCACTATTGACCTAGGCAATACATAACCAACAATCCATCGTTAATATTACAAATAACTGTTGATCAGTGTAGTTTGTAATTTTGTATTACAGTTTTGCATTTTATTGTATTTTTATTTTTGAAATGTATCTGTAACAAAACTATTCGTTTCAGACATTTTTTTCATAATAGTTTGTTTGTTATCAATATAAAGGACTTTCAGTATCGGTACTTATATTCCAGACACACTGTATATTTTACATATAGGATTCACTCCAGGCAAAATGTAACATTTTCCTGTACATATTATAATACTAATATACTGCTGAAGTCGCCTATCTAGTGTATGTGCAACTATTTAAATGAGTTAAATCCATGTTTTGATATTCATTTTTCAAATCAATCTGAATTGTTGCATTGTGCTAGGCAGGTATTTAATATATAATTATGGTAGAAGATTTAAGTAGTTTTTTTTTTTGTAGCTAAACTGTAGACATATCTAATACTAATATTTGTATATGTGTGCATATGTGGATATTATTTATTATTTTTGTTTTTTTATTTTTTTGCACACACTTTTATTTATTTGTTTATTTCTTTGTTTATTTCTTTGTTTATCTGTATTTTCACAGGTATGTGCTTCTATTATAACTAATTATATCTGAAACTAGTTTATTGTATTCTGGCTAGTCCTGTAATTAATTGGGTTTGCACCTGTTGGACTAATAAAGTGTATTATTATTATTATTATTATTATTATTACATACAAAAAAAACAACATTACAAAATATAAACTACACATCTGTCATCATGTTTTTGTTGAGCAAAAATATTATTTTTATTGAGATTCCATTGTGATTTTAGATGACATTTCAGAGGACATTTCACAGAAGTGTTATTTAGAGTTCATAAATAATTTTTCATCCTGCAAAATATTTCAAGGCAAGCCATATTTTTTAATTGTTTCTTCTTAAAATAAATCATATGTAATCGATTCTGGCGTTGATCCAAACTGCCCCGATAAAAATTGCAACTTCCGTGAGCTAAGTAATCGATATGTTTTAGAAATATAAAGAACATATACAAAAGTGTGTTAAAAAATTAATAGTTTCTTTGCTTTTGGAAAATAGACGATTAATAATATTGTGTGAAACTAACTACTCTGCAGACTAAAGCCCCGACCAGCGTTAAATTACATCCACAATATCTACCCCATATATTCTTTATTATTAGCTTTTGTAACATATTTTACTGTATTAGAAAGGTATTTTAAGCTAATATAAATCAAATCTCCTACAATTCCTATCAATGAAGTCATATGTATGCTCTCTGATACCAAACATCTAGATATGCTAATGGACAATTCCACACACAAAGCTCTATTCAATAATTATCTAAAAAAATTAATCTAGCTAAATTTACTAACCTGGTTTAATGAAAACACTCTATAAATATCTAAGTTCACTTTTTAAACTGTGGGAACTCGAAAATTCAACCACACTAGATGAGATCTGACCTATTTCTGTATTTGCTAATTCAGGTGGGTTCCTTTAAGTTGAGTCAAATATCTACAAAAATTATTATACTAGTAAATTAAAATTATTTGAAATTAAATACCGACAATGTCAAAATTGATGACTTTAACCTGTCAATGAATATTTAAATTAAACATGACCAATACCTACTTAAATAATAAAGAGGTAGCATTTAGAATTATCTCCCGAATTTGTTGCTCATCACTTCCGGACACCCTGTATATTAGCCAGCGTTGGTGCCACTCTAGTATAATATACAGCCTTTTGTGTAGATACCAATTTTATTTTGAAAAATATATAATGACTTTGCTTCGAAACTGCCAACGGATTTATTTAGTCGTAAATGCCTAGAACGGACTGTAATAGTATGTACTCGTATAATCAAGTGGCATGTGTTACACTAATATGCGCGTTTCATATTTTTTTTTATTTACATTATGGAACTGTGGACGTAGGAATTGTCTAGAAGCTTTTAGAAAGCGAATAGTGTTGGTATATTGTCTTATTTTTTCTTGATTTTGTCTTGGTCAGAACAAGATAAGATAAGACTTGACAATATTTAAAAGAAAGTCTTACGGCCCAAGACAAGAAATGTTGTTACGGCAGAGTCTTACAAATATAAGAAGAGGTAATTTTTAAGTGACCATCAGCTGAAATAATAAATATGTATTTCATTTTTATTGTAGATACATACTTTACTTTATTTTATTTTAAAGTACACAATCTACAGTACAAGTGCCATTTATAGGTGGGTAGACACAAGTATAATAATAATAAAATTATCATTTCAACCAAAAAAAAATACAATAAAGAAAAACTAGAAATAGTAAAAAAATAATAATTTTTTACTGATTTGTACTAGAAACTGAAGAGTTAAACAAATCAAATTTGTCATTAGGTAAATAGGGGAATGCAAGTACAAGTGAGTTCTAGATTTTGGGAGAATGCGTTGTTACGTGTTGCGATGTATGGAATATTAAAATTTAACAATTTTAACAATGCCGAGCAGTTGATCAAATTGTTAATTAATTTATAAAGCATTATTTGAGCATACATGATAAATCTGTTTGCAAGGCTCTGTATATTGTGGCGATTAAGCAGATCAAAGTGGTCAATTCCTATCTCGGGATATACCCCATCTATTTTAAAAGATACATATTTTAAAAACTTTCTCCGAATGCATTCAAGACTGTTAATAGATGTAGATAGCCGCGTCAAATTAGCATGAAAAATGTGAAAATAGACAACTTTTTGTGGAGAAGTCCGATTGAGATGTGGTTTTCTGCAAAATGTTCAGGGAATTTTTTATAACAAAAGGTACATCTAACCTCTGTACGCTCGCAAATTTTTAATTGTTTATTTAACAAATGACCCATTTTTGTTGAACATATGGCAAATGTCACACACGATTCAACGAAAATGTCTGAAAAATGTTCTCTCGGGGGTTTTCGAGGTCCCTCTTTATCACTTTGGTGTTAGCTTTATTATTTATTGCTAAATTGTTGTAACTGGGCTAATTAACAAATTAAAAACTCCACCTCCGAAATCACTAGAGAACCGGATTTTTTTCCAGGATTTCTGGCTTATTAAGGCAAACCATCGGCACAAAATTTTTGCAAATATAATTGTTTATTGTTCGATTATTGCAACCTCGCTAATTAACAAATTAATAACTCTTCTCCCGGAATCATTAGAAAATCGGGTTTATTTTGCAATAATTCTGGGATCAATTGAACAATAAACAATTATATTTGCAAAAATCTTATGCCGATAGTTAGCCTTAAAAAGACAGAAATCCCGGAAAAAATTTCGGGTCTCTAGTGATTCCGGGAGTAGAGTTATTAATTTGTTAATTAGCCAGGTTGTAAAAATAGAAAAATAAACAATTTTGTGCAACAACCTTGTGCCGATGGTTCTCCCTATGATCTCAGAGTTATTGCAAAAAAATCTGGTTCTCTAACAATTCCGGGAGTAGAGTTATTAATTTGTTAATTAGCGAGGTTGCAACAATCGAACAATACACAATTATATTTGCAAAAATCTTGTGCCGATGGTTTGCCTTAATAAGCCAGAAATCCTGGAAAAAATTCCGGTTCTCTAGTAATTTCGGGGGTGGAGTTTTTAATTTGTTAATTAGCCCAGTTACAACAATTTAGCAATAAATAATAAAGCTAACACCAAAGTGATAAAGAGGGACCTCGAAAACCCCCGAGAGAACATTTTCCAGACATTTTCGTCGAATCGTGTGTGACATTTGCCATATGTTCAACAAAAATGGGTCATTTGTTAAATAAAAAATTAAAAATTTGCGAACGTACAGAGGTTAGATGTACCTTTTGTTATAAAAAATTCGCTGAACATTTTGCAGAAAACCGCATCTCAATCGGACCTCTCCGCAAAAAGTTACAAGTGAAATGATAATTTGACGCGACTAGAACTAGAACTAATTATAAATTCACTGCCACTTGACTGAAAGGACTCCAATTATGTATAACTATACTTTACTATACTTTATAACGTCTATCAATCGACCACTGTCGACGATATCGATATCGATAATTACGTGTGAACTCCGACCGGGACCGTAGCCGATCAAGAGTAATTGTCACTGTTACCAAATTCGTAACAAAGATCAATGTTTCTCATTTGTATGCAAGACTCTCACAAGGATCTTGCAAGTCTTACAAAATTGTGAGACAAGAAATGTCCGACACTTACAAGACGATACAAGACATGATCTTGCAAGATCCAGTAAGAACAAACTAAAGAAACTCTTGTCCTGTTTTGCAACACTATAAATTTTCCAAGATTTGTTGTATCAGCCAGTACTGCTATAGTCATTTACAAAAAAAAAAATCTATTTCGTTTTCTTATTGAGGAATATAAATATTAAACACAAAAGCGTCAGCGACGTTTAACATTGTGGCTAATACCTGATTGAAGGTACGTATTTCCATATTTATCAGCAGATTGCTGACTTCCTGTCAGTTGTTTAAGTGTGTCAGTAATTACCAGATACTGCACTACACAATGTTACTGTGAGACCTGTTTGTAAACGTCATTGTTATTTCAGTACAAAATAGGTATATTGAGAAAGTGTAATTTATTTGTACACCAATAGTGCTATTTTCCGCTGCATCTCGTCTTGCTTGTAGTTTTCGGGGGTGGTTGAGACTGTTTCTAACTTTAGCGACGTTGAAAGAAGTTATCTTGGCGGGCCATGAGTCCATGCGTTGCGATTGTTCCAGGTCGACGGACGTCTGTCAAGTCAAGCCATGGTCAACAACCGACTATCGATTCCTCATTAATTATCGCATGGCATACTTGGACTTGATTGAAAAATGCAGCGCGGAAAATTGGGCGGATGCCGGCAGTGATTTAATTGGCTAGGGTAAGATCAGGACATAATGGGGGAAGTAGAATTAGAAATCTTCCATATGTATAAGATGTCCTATAATATATGAGATGGTTATTTTTAAAGTGTACCTATAGTATGCAAGGTGTTCTACAAGATCTATGACAAACATTGGTAGATGGTTAATGTCAACATTTTTTATTATATGAACATAGGTCGGATTCGTTTTTGTTTAGAAGTTGCAGGCATTTTAACAAATATAATTTCGAAGTAGACTGATAAATAAAAGTGATGGTTGCTATAACAAAAATTATTTTTTATGCGATTTTATTTATACGTTTGACATTTGTCGTTAATGTTAAATAAAAAATACATTTACTTACAACTGAAGTTTATGCAGATATGGTCTTTGTATATGAGTATTCCAATGGGATCGCCAGCCCAAGAATACCGACAAATATACCTAAATAACATATCGGAATGTTATAGACGATTTTAGCAACGTTTCACTGTTAACTAACGTTCGGGGTAGCATTTTCAACAATAATTGACTGCTGGACATGTTTTAAATGAAAACGATCATTTAAAATGCAGATTTGTATAGAACCTTCTTGGGGGACAACCTTTTTGACTTCATTGATGACGTAGAGCTTAATATTGTTCAGAATATATCAGCACGATGGTGCATCACCACATAGAGGGAGTCAAGTAACTGCTTGGTTAAATGATCATTTCCCGAATAAATGAACAGGTCAACAAGGCGTGGCCACTGCGTTCTCCAGATCTAAATTCTTTGAATTTTTAATTATGGACAGATATGAAGCAGCAAATCAGACTGCCATTTCTTTTCATTGAATGTGTAAAATTTGGCCTACGTTTCGGTGGAATTTCTGCTTTGTTGCCGCCCTGAAGAAGTTACACATTCTACTGAATCGTTGACATAATGTAAAAATTGCCACAAGGCCCAATTTTCTTGTTATTTCTTCTACATAATTATTATTTACGCTTTGGATATTGACAACATTTATTTTAAGTAAATATTGCATGTGTTTTAAATAAATTTTACATGTGACAGTGTCACGCGACACTTTTTTAATTTACTTTCTTAAATGCGCATTTTATAAACTTTTTTAATAGTAATTACAGTTGTAATTGAAATGCCAACCAGTAAAAAACCGTTAGATTCTAATTTTAATACGACTACATACATAAATATGTATTATTGTCTCATTGTTTATGTTTTGAATATTTAATTATTAACACATTGCATGCAAATTATCATTATTATGGTATTAGTCACTTGAAACGTAATAGAGAATAGAGTAGGTATTTCTCAAAATTGACAATGAGAGTAATAAACGACAGTTTCTGGTTCCTAGGCATTTGTTCCAGTGGCGTCACTAAGGAATTTAAAAATAATTTTACTCTGTTACAGAGAAAAATAAGAATTAATGGGATTGTTCATTAAATAATTTGCAGACTTATTAATAATAAAGCGAAAAATATTTTTTATCGAAACTATATTAAACCTCTATTTATCGGTGTGTGAGCTGCGAGGTTAGGCAAAAAGGAAAAAGGAAAAGGAAAAAATGTATTTACGAACTGTAGATGATTTAATGATTTACCTAATGAGAAATACGATATGGTAGCACAGGGAGGTAGCACCTACCTTACTGATATTTATTTCCAGGATTAATATTTGGAGAAATTATAAAAAACATTGAATCATTTTCTGATTTGTTTACATTAAAACTTGTCATTGCAAATATTTATGTACTTGCTGAGTGCTTGCTGGGGACCTCTCCTTTCCTCTAACATTCTTTTTGTTTAAAGCTCGACCCGAAAAACCACAAAGGGTAACAAAATACATACAAAAATGTAAACAAATACATAAAAACTGACACACGTTTACCGCCAAGGTATTACAGCAGTTGTTGAATGTGTTCAAAATTAAATTTGCGATGCCAACTACTCAAAAATTATTTCAAAGTAATCACCGTATGGGAAATTTGACTTTTGACAGAATTTGATGCACTCTCTATCTGTAGGCCACTAGTGTAAGGTTTTTTAAATTTATTGTGTTGTTGGGGAATTAAATTCTGTTAATATTAATAATAGCAACAATATTAACAATAATCGACGATATTTGCATAAAATAGTTAGTACTATTTTAAACTATAACATCCCGAGATACTCGCGTCAAGAATTCAGACGTCTTACGTCACGGCTTACGTTTCACATTTGTTTTTATTGTCAACGTAATTTTCGATATTTGGTCGCGTTAAAAACAATAATTTTTTGTAATTTAGTGCAATATATAATGAAAACTTTTAGTGAAGTATATTGTTTTATTACTATCAGTTGCAATTTCTTAAATATTTTGATTAAAATATAATGAATTATTCATTTGTACGTATGACGTAAGTACACAATAAATGTTCTTTGATATTTGGAAAGTATTCAACTAGCAATACAAAATTCTAGGTTATAGTTCAGTTAGTTCTAGCGATTAATTTTTAGTTTTAAACGATTTATAGCAATTAAATAGAGATATTAGAATTATTAAAATGAATATTGTCTGTACTAGTTTCGTTATCATATACGAACCACAACCGTTAGAATTAATGTGCTCGCTTTTTCTTGATCCTGATTTGGTCTCAAGACAAGGTAAGACCAAGACAAGATTTGACAGCTCGAATTGTAAGACAAGATTTAAAACAAAATGTTGCGGGACAATACAAGAAATATTATTACGGCAAGAAGTCTTGCAAATGTGAGAAGGGGTAATGTTAAAGAGAACATTAGCTGAAAGAAATACATATTTCATTTCTATTATAGGTTAGTACCCTGCGTTTCAATAACTTTGATAACATTTTGATCAGCTGTAACTTTTCTGTTTTTAAAGATATCGGAATGAAACAAAAACCATATCGCATAGTGGCAACTTTTTTTCTTATTTGAAAAAAAGAACAAAAGACCAAAGATTTTGAGAGATCTTAACCTAACTTATATTTCTTTTAATGGAACGCCCTGTATATTAATGGATATTTGGATTCTACTCAAAATTCCAAGCATATTTTAAAAAGTATATCCTATACCTATCTTCAACTGTTTCTCAGAAAATTTTATAGTGTCCTGAGGATGTCACGATAAGTGACGAAACGTCGACAATTGGGAAATTTTGGTTTTTTCTTTGAAATTTGGCCTCTAATTTCCCACTATCGACAACAAATTGTAAATCAGAATGTCCCGTTTAAAAAATGTTCTTCTTTTGGTTGTAACGGCCCACACTAAGTGAAGCAACGAGTAACGAACTGAAGTGAGAAACTCTAGTGCTAACCATTGTTCAAATTTACCTTCCTCGCCACAACTTTTAGTAATTTGAGTAAACAGGAAACAGTTTAAAAATTTTACATTCACATTTTTGATGATCCAGAGATAAATATGTCAACAAATATGTTCATCTTTAATTATAATAAGATAATAAAATATATATTGGCCTTTTGTTTGAAATTAAATTAATTATATTTGTCTCTTAATATTACCCTAGCAAACTAATCTAAATTTAAAGCAGCTAGGCGCTAAGCAAGGTTAAAAAACATATATTATTTCCATTAATTTTCGGTTTTCACTCAATGCATTCTATAAATAGAACCCATTCATTCATGTCTTAGTGAAATGGATGTAATCCAAGTAATAGCTCGTGCATTACCGATCCTGTGGTTTCATTCAACTAAACATAAAAGCAGACATAATGTGTTTAAACTACGTATACACAATATTATTTTTATAATTTACTTGCTTTTAATCTATAAGAACGTTAGTTTACTCATTACCCTAATTTAAATAGTTTAGCGGAAAAAGATTTCGATGCTTTATCATTATCAAATACTCGAGCCGGGAAGTTTTATTCGAAACACCCTGTATATCATTGAGGATGTAGGCTCTTTCTTGATCGTAAAAATTCCAAACACAAAGACAAAGATTCCACGAACCTTTCTGCTTACCGATGTGGGAAATATGCTTGAATTGTTTCGAAAATACCTGTCCCTTCGTCCTCCCCACGTCAAGCATAAGCGCCTTTTTTTGTACTACAAAGCAGGAAAATGTAGTTCGCAGCCAGTTGGCAAGAATACCATGGGAAAAATTCCGAGTGTAGTAGCTTCGTATTTAAAATTACCTGATGGTGCATATTATACTGGTCACTGCTTACGAAGATTTTCAGCGACATTACTGGCAGATGCTGGTGTGGATATCTCGACAATAAAGCGTCATGCTGGTTGGAAATCAACGACAGTCGCTGAGGGTTATGTCGAGAACACCATTGAAAATAAGACCAAAATTGCTAATCAGGTTTTAGTAGGTACCACTACTAGCGCAATCACAAAAACTGTAAATGTAAGCGAAAGTAATATTCCTTCTAATATTAATTTTGAAAATTGTACAAATGTAACATTTACATTAACAACTAAACATAAAAGCAGACATAATGTGTTTAAACTACGTATACACAATAATATTTTTATAATTTACTTGCCGTCTATAAGAACGTCAGTTTACTCATTACCTTAATTTAAATATTTTAACGGGAAAACATTTCGAGGCGCTTTATCAAAATTATGCTTTATCATTATCAAATACTCGAGCCGGGAAGTTTTATTCGAAACACCCTGTATATCATTTGAATTTTTTAGAGACGTTTCGTTGCAAATTTGTTTCTGATAACGATCCGAGTTATTTCAAGGACTTGTAAGATGTATCTCAAGTACCTCTTTACAAAGTTCTAATGGCACTTACCATTCCTGGCAGAACCTAAGCAGACAGGAAAGTGCAGTTTGGGACATAAAACGTACAATTCCGTGTCAAATGTCGCCGCTTTTATCTTCCAACTGCATAACTGGGGTTGCTCTTGATGACTGTTAGCAGGTAGCAGTCTAGAATGTAGATGTTTGTGCTGTTTAGATAAGGAGTACCTATTTTTGTCCTCCCTTTCGTCGAAAACAATACGTTTTCTTATACACGGTTAACTACCACTACAAAAATTTTAATGACGTACTCAGGCGAGCATAAAAGACAATAAAGTTATTTCGATATTCTAATTCGATATTTAAAAAACGGGGCAAAAAAAATACCTACTTGTTCGAAGAAAATCGAACGAAAGAAATTTTAATAAACAATAGATAACTTTGAATGAACCTGCGGTATTCTTTAATTATAAAATCTTGTCCGATAGCCTAGAAAAACACACCAGTGAACTTTATTATAGAAAAATATCTGTATCCGACACAAATTTAATTACTAAAAACGTTTAAAATTGAAAACAAGCAGTAACAACTGGAACAAAACGGAAATCGCAAACGTAAACACACAGGACTTCAATTATGACAAATTGTTGATGGTTGCCTAACACTCTAAACGTCAACGTGCGCTGGCGGCTGGCCGTCCGCCAGAGTCGGCGATAAATTAGGGTTTAATATGGTTTTGAAAAAATTTTGTTTTCACTTTATAAGAAAGTTTGTAAATTTTGTTAAGGATGATTTCGTTAATTCTTATCTTTCTCTATTCCGTTTTAAAATATTTGTACTTAGTCACAGTTGTGTTTGTGGGGTGCGGCAAAATGTACCCAACCAAGTTTAAAAAAAATCAGTGTATACAGCTGTATCACATAAGAGGGCCACTCCCATGTATCCCGCTTAATATGCGAGACACGTCAAAAATCTTTAATTGTTTTTTGTTGTATTTTTGAAGGCCTTTATGCTCGTAAAAACAAATTTGAGATCCATGGCTAATTTTATGAGTAATGACAAAAAAACCTGTAAAGTGCCCAAACTTTAAGGCTGTCTAACTTTTTTATTTTAGGAGATATAGAAAACTTATTGGTAATAAATTTTTATTGCAAAATTGATAACTTCCACCTGATATAAACAGATTTTTGAAATATCGTATGTAGTTCGCAGCGCAGCAGTTACGAAAATATTTAGATACATTTTTTTTAAACTAAAATTGAAAAAAATGTAATAAATACGAAAGATAAGGGCAACATGTAGTATATTGCATGAAAGACGAAAAAACAGGAAAATTTTTGTGGCCATAGCCTGCTTCAATAAAAAATTTTTTTATCCGCCTAGAGGGCGCAGCGAACCACATACGATATTTCAAAAACCTGTTTATATTAGGTGGAAGGTATCAATTTTGTAATAAAAATTTATTACCAATAAGTTTTCTCTATCTCTTAAAATAAAAAAGTGAGATAGCCTTAAAGTTTGGACACTTTATAGGTTTTTTTGTTATTACTCATAAAGTTGGCCATGGATCTCAAATTTGTTTTTACGGGCATAAAGGCCTCCAAAAATGCAACAAAAAACAATTAAAGATTTTTGACGTGTCTCGCATATTAAGCGAGATACATGGGAGTGGCCCTTTTATGTGATACAGCCTTTATATATTTTTTTCATGAAAGCTATAAGGCATGTAAAATTATTTATGAAAAACAACACTGAGTATGTATTCAATTTTATATTCATTGTATGTTACTTGTGCCTAGTATATTTTATTGCATTAATTGAAAGTTAGCGATGTTTTATTTCATTTTCCAAAAATTCCCTCAACGTATGTTTGTTGGCAGCAATTCAGGTACTGATTTCTTTAATATTAATTGTTGTGTGATTGATATATCCATGTTAAATACAAACTTTATAAATAAAAAGTGTATTACGGGGCAAAGAGTTTTGTTTTTAAGGCTGCCGTTGTAATTAATTTTTTTAGAGCAAATTTAAAAACTCGGTGGAATTTCGTTAATAACTCCAATATTTTCATTAAATCTAATTGTGATGCATTGTCATTAACGTTAACTTTCAGATAATTATTCTGTAAAAAAATCTAAGGTATTTAAGTCACATGATTGCGGTGGCTAGCTTAACATAAAAAATAACGAAATCTACAAATCTTTCCCTAATAAAGTGATGATTTTCTGTGCAGTCCAGCACGTAGCAGCGTCTTGTAACCGAGAGGTTCATCATACCATACAGGTGGAGCCACAAAAAAGTCGGTTATTATTGTTCTTAACTATTGTCATTAACACTTATAGCAATTTCATAATATACTTTATAATATTTACGCGCTGTGGAATCATATAATTCTGCATAACAATTTAGTAAGTAAGCTGGAAACATATGCTAAAGGTGTAAGTTTATTTTTTCCGATTTAATTTTTAGATTGTCATGATATTAATATTATATATATTTATTTTGAATATTTCAAATTTATTTTGTCATTACATTTAATAAATTAAATGCTTATGAATGAATTTGATTTTATCGATAATAATTTCTGCGTCAGACAGTCTGATTTGTCTCGATAAGTTTTTAGAGGAGCTAGGTAACTATTTTGGTATTCAGACCAATTCAACACCCCAAGGAAATTCTTTGTGTCTGGATATAGTCGGCTTTAAATGAAATTAAAGGCTATTAACTGTGAACTATCAACTAAAAATAGACTAGACGAAAGTCCGGAATTAACACACCTAGAATTTGACGTATAGAAAACATTTGTTTTCAGTTTTTTAAAACGTGTTTGTTTATTAAACAAATAATATATGTTACTGTGTCTTGAAACCTTGTACATGAAATTAAGGCGTTGAATAGAAATTTGGGACGGAACATAACTTTTTTTAAGTTTTGTCTATTCATGCAAAAATTCAGAATAATAGTGAAAATAGTTTCCATGGTATAGTGATGTATATCTTAAAAAAAAAATATTATTCATTTGCCAATTTTTTTAGGACAACCCTTATAAAAAAACCTCCCAGTGTAATTGTTGTACGACCTATGGGTAATAATTTGGGACGGGTCGTAGTTTTTTACCTTAAACCGATCTCGAAACTCATTTCTAGAGGGTTTTTGGGTTTGTAACTTTATTCTAAAAAGAAGAGTACATAATATTTGCACTCGTGTGATAAATATGATATGGTATACAGGGTGGACCTCATATAGATCAGCCTAGTGAAAGCCATTTTTAAAAATTTCTAATATTTATGGAGATATATATTTTTTAAAAATACCCACATTTTGGGGACCGCTGTCTTAACCAACCATAATGAACCATATGATTTGTTGCGATGTTGCCATATCTTCTCTAATATAAATATTACGTTTCCCTTAACGTAATAGTAAAGTAATACGGTTAATTCTATGTTAAGCCATTTCTAGACTTAGTTAGTTAGTTAATTCTATTTTAAAGATACTTGTTTGAAGCACAGTAAAATTGGATATGTAGTATGATACGCAGCAATATTAACATACATTTTAACTGCCTAACTGACCTTACTATAAACGATTAAAAATGAATTTCCGCAAGTTACATACTATCGTAAAGTATTTAGGAAGATATTACGTGATATTACTATGTCCAATGTTCAAAAATTATACATAAACGTGCACACAAGGTTACCTGTTTGTTAAAAAAATTAACTATTTAATAAGTAATCTACATTTCACAAGTTAAATGCCATTGTACACTGTTAGAAAGAGACACAAGACACAATTTCCAAGTTATTTTATGAAGAATAACGAAAAACTGTGATTTTCACACAGCATATTAAATTTAATTTTTGCCACATAACCCCAAATGAGTCAATATTAACCATTTATTTCGCATCCAGAACCATAAAGTGACTTCGCACTTTTATCAGTGAAACAAATTTTAAAAATAAAGGTACACGCAATATTAAATAACAAAATAGCAGCTTGACGTATGCTGTTAATATCAAGAAAAGCAAAGACATTTGTGTAACACTGGCGACACTGTGAACCACACGTTCATTCTGCAGTGCTATGACTCATAAATGTATGAAAGTCAGCGGTCCTCAACAAGTTTTCTACAGAAAAATTACAAAATTTATTTAAAATTTCACTTTTTTATTTCTGATTTTTTTGTAAAAAAAAACTATTAATTATGTGTTCTACACAGTGAACTATACTGCTGGTTAAAATATTTGTACTTATTTAAGGTTTACCCTGTATAATTGAAACTAGAGTACTCTGAAACTTTTTACAAAGTTTGTAGTGTTCGACTCATAGTTATTACACTAGTTTATTTTAAGAAGTATTCTGTGTCTACGTTATCGCATTTTATAAAAATCCAAAATATCTATGTTTTCTTTTGCCGATGTTTCGAATTTTCTAAATATTCATCGTTTTGTTGCGGATCAAAGACTTTTATTTAGAGATCAGCCTTGTACGCGATTACTTTGAAGATATGCATAAAATTAACAAAACAGTGGATGCTACATGTCTTTTGTTGTTTACAGTCGCATTATCATTATTGTTTGCTGCGTCATGATAAATAAATGTGTATGCAGTTAGTGTTACCCGTCTTCAAGTCGTATAATTGTGTAGCTATAAAGCGCATGTGGTTTACAAATTAGATGGTTGAATGGAAATACTTTCACGCAGAGATGCATGTTGGACTTGTACTGCAGCACAATGTTAATTATTAAATAATTTTGGCAGTAGTTTAGCAGTAGTTTCATTGACTTAAAACTTCATCATACCTGCTGGGAATACACGTAAAAAAAAACGAGCCACGAGCCTCCAGACTCTACCTCGTAGGTGGTGGGAAAAAGAGTCAATAACTATTAAATAACAATATTGAAATGTCTATAATAAAAAACATTATTATAAAAATAATTAAAAACTATGCCATATCATTGATATAAATTTATACTTATCAGTAGGGAAAAATAGTGTTCACTTCACAGCGCTGTAAAACCCAAACTAATGAATATAATAAAAAAAGTATATAATAAAAATTCTTCGTTGAAAATCACTCTACAAAAATGCTCTGATGTCATTTTTGTCTAAATAAAAAAATAAATAAATTATGGCGTCCAAAAGAAAATTTGTCCAAAAATTTTGATGGTTTTTTTTTAATATCTTTGTTATTTTTGATTTTACAACAAAAAGTTACTGGACTAAAATTGTAGAGGACTCAATTTTCAGTAAAAAATGTTTTAAAAAATTGTATAACCAATAGTTTACATGATAAATGCTAAAAACAATTTAACCCCCTTTTCCAAGATGGCGGCCAATGCTGGAGGCTTGTGACCCCACAAACTTCAAGTTAAGCTTTTCTTACCCCCCCCCCTCACATTTAAACAAAAAAATTGCGTCCTCTAAAAAATGCAACCCCAAATGTAACTTTTCAATGGACTATCAATAGTTTTCGAGAAGAAAGCGATTTTACTGTACGTTTGCCAGGACCTTTAACTTGTTTTATTTTTATTTGAAACAAATTAATTTAGGAAAAAAATTCTAAATTTTATTATCAAGTCAAAATAAAGGATTTTAAAATAGTTATTTTTGTTACAAATACCTAAAATACAGTTTTTTCAAAAAAATTGTTGCTGTTGATCTAAAACTTTTTAGGTACATGTTGCGAACAACATTTTTTGTTGCTTCCAAAACACATTGAGACCTCTTATTATGTATGAATAATGTGATCAGAGCAAATATTTTTCGAAAATATAGTGAACTTCGGATTTTCACTCTTCTTCGGATTACCATGCCATCATATAGTAACTAGACTGTTTAATGTAAACACAATATAACTATTGAGTGAGTCTGAAAAATACTCATTTTAGGAACTCAAATAAGTCTTTGGGAACGTATACAAAAAAATAATAATTTTATTGCTGAAATATTTCTGACTGGTATATTTGAGCGCACTTTTGGCAACTTACATTTTTTTCCTTTCCTCGATACACTATTTTAAATTCTAAACTTCTTTGGATAAACACAAAAATTTTAGTGACCAATAATTACTCATTTTCGTGAATAATTAATTATTTAAAACAGGCGTATGTACGTATTTAATAATAAAACTTTTTTTCGATTAATAACAACTGCTTTTTGTATCTGTTATGTCACATATACAAAGCGCGACAGTTTTTAATTTAATATCGGTTATTAATATGTATGTAAATTTTTATAAAGTTACACTGAAAAAAAATATATAAAATTGTAGTATGAGCCTTAAATGTTTAAGAATTAATAAAACAAATCAAAATCTCAACGATTACGATTACTGATTTGTGTTAATTTGTATTAAACTTTTTGTTGAATATCATTTATTTTTACTTACGGCTTAGCGATTTATCATCATGGGGAATGTGAAGTATACACATTACATATTTCAGTAGTTTATTATGTACTGTTCTTAAGCTTCTACTTTTATCAATTACATTTTTATTGTAATATAGTGACCTTGGATTATTATTATATAATATATAGATGAAATTAGCTTAATTTGAACAGTGACAAGTAAATACATTTTGATCTTTAAAATGAATATTTAAATCTTGATAAACTCTTTATTCTTAATATTTTTGTTTACTTGATTCGTGCACTGAATAGTGGTTAGGGCCTACCAACGTAAGTCGTTCCTGGGCGCAAATGCGGCCTGCTTAATAATAATATGCCGCCCCCTCTCCCGCACAAGTCTCCGACTTCTGGGCTAATCCCTGTGATTAGAATGAGGGGTAGAGATATTATTTACTTCGTCTATATGAAAGTGGCACACATTAAAATATTGAAAAATATCCTCTTTCATAAATTTAGTGCAGTTATCCAAAAGTTTTTTCTCTTTTTATACTTAGGAAATCTACAATCAAACAAGCGGTAACTATTCTCTGATTGGTGGGTGAGAGGAGAGGGAAATTGGCAGGATGCGCAATAGTCGTTGGCTTATCTCCCTACTCCTAAATCTATGTGTTTATCCAACGAATATTTAGAATATCTCTATTTTACTCAGTTTTAATTCTGGATAATCACTATTAGGGTAGTTCTAATTTAGGTTGTTTATTATTATGAGATATGATTGAATGGCTGCCGTGATGAGGCATATCAATTAAGGTAACAAAATTAGATATTTCAAGCACTAGAATATGTAGGTATAAGCCACCAAATTCAAATCTGTCCATATTTAACGTGCAATAATGTGATAAAAATTAAAAGTTGCATTACCTTATGAAATGTGTATTACTCTTACTGAATAGAATAAACAGTGCAATCTTTATTCAGGACAGCGAATTTTATAAAGGAGTGGATTCTAAAGAATGAGAATTATGACATTCTGTTAGTTGTATCATGTCCCGCATATATATTGATTTTGTTTGTGTCGTCAACTGGCCTAGATTCTTACTGTCCTTTATCTACTGGATTCATACATTTCATTTAATTTTGTAAACAACGCGATTCTATTAGCATGAAAGGTATATACGTCTCTGTATGAACACATATATAGTGATTGTTCAACTATTTTATTGGTTACCTTAGTTAATATGTAAAAGGGTCATAGGTACTTGTACTATCTATCATTTCAAGATTTAGTTTTTATTTTTTTTTTTTATTTTTAACACATACACTACCCTACAGTACACAACCAATTACAGGGTAGGAAAAATACTATTTACCAAAAACAGAAAACAGAACATATACAGTACACAAAATACATACATTATCAGTTACACTGAAAAAAGCAGTAAAAATTAAATTAACACTTAAAAGTACCAACGTAAGTATGTTACAATAAATTAATAAAAATATCAAAAAGCCGCCTTGCAATTTATTATAATTTTCACCAATCGGTGAATGGGTGAATATTTAGTTGTATTAATTCTCGGCGTTGATGCACAACATATTAAGCCTAGAGCCACGTCTCGGTCTCCTGAAGTTAATCAAGTTAAGTATATGAGTACAGTCAACTAAGTTATGGCAATAATTTATACAAAAATATTTGCCGAGCCATTACACGGCGGGCCGCCAGGCTACTGATACCAAATCTGTGCCGTAAACTCTCGTAAGGATATCCAATAACTGGATAAACCCCGTCGTCCTTGTAACATAAGAACTTCAGGAAGCGTCTTTGAATGCGTTCTATGCGATCTATATGAATGTTATAACAAGGACACCAAATTAAAGAACAATATTCCAGTTTTGATCTGACAATAGGCTGAAATAATAGTTTTTTAACATGAGTGGAAGAAAAATCATTCATATTACGAATTACAAAACCCAACTTTCTAAATCCATCACAAGTAATAATTTGAATATGAGGTGTAAAGGATAATTTGCTATCAAATGTTACCCCAAGGTCACAAAATGTAAGTGATCTGGAAACAACATCATCTAATTTATAATGGTATTCCATGGCGCTATTTTTAAGTGTAAAAGTGAGAACATTACATTTTTTTACATTCAGATCTAACTTATTTGCAGAACACCACGCATTCAAACTATTAAGAGAATTCTGCAGATCAATACAATCATTAAAGTAGTCGATTCTGTTATATATTTTCTTGTCATCTGCATACAAGAGACACTTAACATTTATGTCCGTAACTATATCATTTATAAAAATGTTAAAAAGCAATGGCCCAAGGACAGAACCCTGTGGCACCCCAGATGGTGGAATGAACTGAAGCGACTGTTGACCAGAAAATTCCATATGTTGTTGATGATTTTCAAGATAAGATTTAAAAAAGGTTAGCAAATTATGGGAAAAACCAATATTATTCAATTTAGATAATAAGACTGTATGATTTAACCTGTCAAAGGCTTGCTGAAATCGGTATATATAACATCTATCTGGGATTTCTGGTCAAATGCAGTAGCAATAAACTCCGTTAAACAGAATAAATTGGTCGATGTTGACCTGCCTTTAAAAAAGCCATGCTAATATTCAGTTAATCTATTCTTAACATAGGCAAACGTGGGTTCATATAATACCATCTCAAAATACTGTTGTTTATAATGGTAATGGGTCTGTAATTTTCGATAACACTATTAGAATTTTAAATATAACATTCTCTAATATAGGGTGATTCAGAACTTATCCTAAAAACAAATTGGGAATGTTCAACATACATGTACAAATATGATAATGCAAAAAATAATAATATACACGTTATGAAAACTATTTAATAATATTTAATCGCACGCCGCTGGAATATGGTCTACGGTAATGGAGTGACAATGCAAACTGCAATATCACATATTGCACAAAAAAACCTCTGAAGCTCTGTGATTAAACTGGATTAAACCGACACCGACGCAAACAAGATTTGCAGTGTTTTTACTTTAAAATAAACTTAAATATAGATAGATCAGATCTGCTACACTAATTTTGATGAAGAATTGCAGTACTCGATAACTATTAGAAATATGAAATTTATAAAAAAAAATTAGGCATCTTATTATAAAAACTGTTCAAAATCTTGTCACTCGATTTGTACACACATTTGGGCACGCGTTATCCAATTTTGCGGTACTAAAGCGAATGTTCCTCCTGTTTCATGTTCTTGTAAACGCGTATTATTTGCGGCAACCGTGATACGCTCGTGCAAGTCCTCGACGGTTTCCATTTCGGTATGAGAGAGTTTAAATCGGGAGACCGTGGATGCTATACTACCGGTCCACTCCGTCCAATCCACCGTACTCCGTGCACTTGATGGATATAATCCCAAACATCTAGCCGAAAGTGAGGAGGTGCTCGATCATGTAAAAACCACATGCGTTGTTGGGCAGCTAGGTGTACATTTTCAAGAAGGTCATTCCAAAGAAATTCGAGATATTGTAAACCACCCATGCGACTGGGCAATATGAACGATCCAATTAGGCGCTCATCAACAATTCCTGCCCAAGTATTCAGTGTTAGAAGTCGTCTCGTTAAATTGCGTGCGGATTTTCGAGTTCCCAAACGTGTGTATTTTGAATGTTCTGTATTCCATTTTGAATAAATATAACTTCAGCTAGTACATCAGCAGCAAATTGGGGGTTTTCAGCATTCTGCAACAAACCACTCACAATTGAGCTTCTTGTAGTAAGCGCCACACCGTTGATTGGGATACTCCAGGCACTTATCTAGCAGTATGCTTTGTACTTATTCGAGGATCACGGATCGCATTCAGCACCTCCCGGAGCCATCATCTCCGCTGCCCTAAAAGTTTCATAATTTGCGTGTGTCGATCGATTTCTCGATCGACACATAAGTGCGAAGCTGCCGATGCATTTTGTCTAACTTCACCATAAATAAGAATCATATCCATTAACTCAGAATTGCTGTACACATGAAAATGTTAAAGATTGACAATGCCACGATAAATAAAACAACACTACTGATCTTATTCGTTTATTATCTAGAGAGCATATCCCCACTCCCAGGCGTGTTGACATACGCTCTAGGCGTAACTTGTCTACTATTTTTCTATACCAGATGCCGTTGAAGTACAGTTGACCAGCTACGTACTCCTTTATAATGTTAGATCTTTAAACATTATTTACGCGAAATCTGTTACTTATTAAATTTTTTTGGTGATATCGACTTCTTATTTAAGGGTACACATATCCTCAAAATTTTTCGGTTGTGTTTAAATCTAATGTCACATAAAAGTTAAAAATACCTACATATCTATTTTGCTTTCTTAGAACATGTAACGTCAGTGTTCAAATATTTGTACTATCTGTGAATCTATTTAATTTTATAAATTCGTTAATAGTCACTGAAAGGTTTCCAAGAACGAACAAAATAAGCGGTTTATTCTATTTTATGGCCTTTAGTTCCTCAGGTTTCCTTTTAAGATGTTTTGTTTTGACATGAATACCGTAGCTGGTTTACTGCATTATGAAGATGTTTGGATTCGAGGTTTATTGCTTCCTTGTTGCCTAAATGTGAGATAGTTGGAAATATATGATAAAGTAGATAACATTTTTAACCAACGTACATCAATAAATTTAGTAAGTTTCATGTAAATGTAAATTAATGAAGACGTATTGTGATAATAAAAAATCGTAGTTTTATTAGGAAGATATTGTGATGAATATAAATGTATCAATAATAAAAAAGTGGGCACAGTATTGAGATAGAAAGATTCAGTTTGAAAAATTCAAATTGTTGTATAAAATGAAAAATTTAATGAAAGAAAAACAGAACGTAAACACACAGGGTTTTAATTATAACAACAAATTGGTTGGCCAACTCACAAAATTTTTTTCGCTTTCTGAATAAATTTGGAAATATTTTGAAGGACGATTCCGTTGATTCATATTTTTCTCTACCCCTTCTTAAAATATTTGTACGTAATCATAGAAATTCAATTTTCTGTCAGAAAAAACAGTGAGGTATTACGAAACTAAACTAACCAATAAAAGTAAACACAAATAACCACCAGCATGGCTGCTAGATGTAGCTTTGCTACCTCGCGATAAACACCCACATAAAATTATAATAATATTAAACATTACAATATATTGAGCGATACTCTATAAATTGTATACCAATGTAGTATAGTACAAGGAAACTACGTAACTTAATTTCCATTTCAATATTTAAAGAGCAAAATAGATATTATGATTTAATTATCCGTAACCTTTGTCGAAATTGGACTGCAACCTTTTTCAGGCGTTTACCATTTTTATGACTGGATTTACAAGTAGCTGCATGTAAATAGGGTAACCGGTTGGAATAAGTATGGGAACATTCACTGACCACAGTACAATGTAGGTCATATAGGGTGATTTAAAGGGCACTAGGACCTGCAAATATGCCTCAGGAGAGAATATAACAAGAGAATCATTTGAAAATATAACATTCAGAACGGTGATTCAGAAGCATTGTGAAATTCAGCTTTATGGATTTTTAAGTTTGGCAAATATTTTGTAAAGGATAAATAAATGGTTTTGTAGCAATAAATGAAGTAATTATTAATTAATTTTTGCTGAATTCTAAGGAAAAAAATATTATTAGTGATTAATGAAGGCGACGAAGATGTTGATGGTGAAGGTGATGATGACAATGATGAAAATGATGAAGATGCTGATGATGATGATGTTGAAGATGATCATGATAGTGATGGTAATGATGTTGAAGATGATCATGATAGCGATGATAGTGATGACATGCCTAAGCTTAATGCAATATATCATTATCCGTATTAAATGATATTCAACAAATTTAAAGATCCCGACATGTAAAATATTGATATTTGCATATAGAGTTTAGAAAAGAAATTAATAGAATAAATCCATTGAAATAGATATGGGAAAACGTATTTCAAGATTTAAAACCATTTGAAAATGATGCCAAACGATTTAAAAAATAATTCATAGTCTGTACGTAAAACGTATATTGTAAAACCATTGAGTAATAAATTATCACCCAAATTGTACTTGATTGTTTATAAAACATAATATCTTTCTTGATTCCTGTACATGAAATTAAAGTGTTGAATGGTTTGAGATAGATTATATTCTTTTTAGTTTAAAGAGAAGTATGCAACAAAAACTATAATTTTAGCAAACACATTCTTACAATCTCATATAAGTGCATAGGTGTAGTAAATAAACTTCTTATTTAGGTATTCTTTTGCAACGCCTTTTGGGTATTCCACTCATATTTAAAATTAACTACAGTTAACAGACTTTATAGAAATCTAAAATATGTTAAAATTATGTAAATATTCATAGTTTTGTTACGAATCACACGATTTTATTTATATATCAGTTTTGGACGCGATTTATTTACTTAGTTTGAAGATGTGCATAAAATTAGCGAAACAGTGGATGCTTCATGTTTTGTTGTTTACTGTCGCATTATCATTTTTGTTTGCTGTATCACAATAAATAAATGTGTATGCAGTTTACGTTACCCAACTCATAGTAGTATAGTGTGTAGTTATAAACGAAGACAAAGAATATTAATTATTAATAGACGAATGACATAACATAAAAAGCTCATAGTGGTTGATCACAACGACGAAGGTGACGATGACGATGATGAAAATGATGAAGATGCTGATGATGATGTTGAAGATGGTTATGATAGTGATAATAATGTCGAAGGTGATCATGATAGTGATTTTAATTATGTTGAAGATGATCATGACCAATGATGATATGCCTAAGTTATAATATAATGTATCATGCATATAAAATGATCTTCAACAAGGCACAGAAATGTAAAATATCGATATTTGCATATAGAGTTTAGAAGGAATTAATAGGGTAGTAATAGGTATGGGAAAATGTATTTGAAGATTTAAAACCAACTAATACTGAAGTCAAAAGATTTCAGAATTTATTGTCTGTACATAAAACGAATATAATACTGCACCGTAAAACCATTGAGTGAATTGTCACTCAAATTAAGATTAAGTGAATTATTCACTTTTTCAGATTCTAATTGTAATTTTGTGAGTGAAATTGTTCAAGTAATTATCAACTCATGTGAATGGGAAGAATAGACAAACATATATGATGGATTGAGTAGAAATAACTGACGATATTAAACCGGCAGAAAACTATACTAAATATAGTTTATTTGAAGTATGTATACATGTAATCATTGTTATGATTTAAATGCAGTTGATCAAATTTAATACAAATACTGATTTTGTTACAAGCTCAATATTGTGCGAACTTGTACTCAACAATGTAACTTAGTAGATTCACCATGTTGAAGATGATCATGACCACTGATAATATGCCTAAGCTTAATACAATTTATTATGCGTATAAGATGATCTTCAATAAATTTGAAAGCCCAGAAATGTAAAATATTGATATTCGCATATAGAGCTTAAGAAATTAATAGGGTATTAATAGATATGGGCAAATGTATTTTAAGATTTAAAACCAACTGAAACTGAAGTCAACAGATTTCAGAATTCGTTGCCTGTATATAGAACGAATATGCACGAATGCACTTAATAATGTATGTTTATTTCCATAAAAGATTAAGTGAATTTTTCACTTTTTAACACGCTTATATTAGCTTCACCTGTATGTATGTATGTATGTATGTATGTATGTAACGGAATCTTTCAGCGTAATTTTCACCAATTTCAAGAAGTCTGATCAGCTTGAAAATTTGCACAGGGGTCAAGGACTGATGACAATACAATTATTTAATAACTTTATTCTAATGTCCTGACTAGGATCATCAGAATAAAAACTATTTAGATTACTTTGCAGGTTAAGTGTATACAATCCATCAGTGTTGTTTCCAAGCAGGCAAGGCAGGGGCAGGGGACTGTAATAGATTCGTGCTCTTGCTTTTCACGTATAGATGGCGACCTGACAGAATTAGTTTTCGGTTTTCGCTTAATTTTAAATTAAAATTTTTTATAAATAAATAAAAATTTGATAATTTATAAAAAAATTCAAATAAACATTTTGATTAAAAAAAATTCGAAAAAATACAGAATTCAAAATTAAAAAAAAAATTCTAAATATAAAATTTTGGAGTTTAAAAAAGTTTTGAAATGTAAATTTTTTAAAAAAAATTCTAAATATAAAATTTTGGAGTGTAAAAAAGTTTTGAAATACAAATTTTTAAAAAAAAATTACATTTGAAAATAAAAAAAAAAATTCGAAATACAAAATTTTGTAAATAATTTTGGATTGTGGAATTACATGATAAAATCAAATTTAAAAAATTTTAGAAATAAATAAAAATTTGATAATTTATAAAAAAATTCAAATAAAAATTTTTGGAAAAAATTTTTAATTGAAAAATTTTAAAATTCAAAAATTTAGAAAAAATTTCGAAAAAGACATTGAATTTTAAAATTTTGAAGAGCGTAAATTTTCAAATTCAAAGAAATTTTGGTTTGAAAATTTTGGCAAGAATTTTGAAGAAAGTTTTGAATCTCTAAAATTTTGTAAAATTAGAAAGAAAAAAAAAAGATTTTGATACGAGAACGTTGACAAAAATTTTAATTTGCATATTTTATAGAAACAAACAAAAATGAAAAATGAAACTATAACACAAAGAAAGAGGAGACTGGAGAAAAAAAATGTATAGAAAAACTATATGAAATGGAAAGGTTACGTAAACATGAATGAAATGAATTTAGATTTATTGTCAAATATAAGATATTTTAAAAATTAAGGCTCTTAATTATAATTACTTTTGTTATTGTTTTGAGACTAAAAATTAAGAAAATAAATTATAGTTTAAAAAAAACTAAAAAAACACGCTTTAATAGTAAACCGAACTAAAAAGTAGAAAATAATTTTGAAGTATCAAGAGTTTGTTACAGCAATAGAAAATTCCGACAATCAATTACGACTAATTAATTGGGAATAAGATTAAATTAGAAATTAAATTATTAATAAAATAATTCAATTATAGTAAAAAAAAGCGTGGGGTGCTTGATATTAAATGTTACCATTATTTCAGTAGTGCAGCTATTTATAAAAATAAAGTCATTATGAAAATATAGTAAATTGCACCCCACGTTTTTTTTTTACTATAATTGAATTATTTTATTAATAATTTAATTTCTAATTTAATCTTATTCCCAATTAATTAGTCGTAATTGATTGTCGGAATTTTCTATTGCTGTAACAAACTCTTGATACTTCAAAATTATTTTCTACTTTTTAGTTCGGTTTACTATTAAAGCGTGTTTTTTTAGTTTTTTTTAAACTATAATTTATTTAGATTCTAATTGTAATTTTGTGAGTGAAATTGTTTAAATAATTTTTACCTTGTAGTTTTGACCTTGTTTCGCAAACTTATGATCTAGCATTGGGAAGAACAGACAAACATATATGATGGATTGAGTGGAAAGGACTGACGATGTTAAACCGGCAAAAACTATACTAAATGTAGTTTATTTGAAGTATTTATACATGTAATCATTGCTATGATTTAAAAACGTTAAAAACTCAATATTATGCGAACTTGTACTCAACAGTTTAACTTAGTAGATTCACTCAGTACTTTTAAAAGCAATTATTTACAGTCACTAAAGCAATTCAATTTTGCGGATAAACTAAAATGAGTTCGTGGTGGACCGTCGACGACATGGTCATCAGCCTGTAACAACCCTTAAAACGAAACCTACCTCACCGCCGGCGGCTAGGGCAACTCTATAAGGGAGAGGGGACGCGGTCGCGTGTCTCCACACTACGGCGAAGGTGCGGAACAGAGTACACCGTTGAACAACCCGGTGCACTGTATAGTCGCTCCTCAGACGGCACGAGAGTACGAACGGATAGCCAAAGAAGCAACAGGTGTACGCTGAATGTGGGTTTGTGTGTGAGAAACCACGCGAATCGGTACATCGTCGATCCAGAAAATGAAAGTGGAAGAACCGCTCGGGTTCTCGTTGGAAACAGACCAATGAAGACTTGATCGGAAGTGTTTTCTTCTACATAGTCTGGTTCCAGTTCCATTTTTAAATACCAATATTAGTGATCGGTGTGTTTGCGAAAGAATTTGCAACGAAACCTATTAAAGAGAGGAAAAGATAAAGACTTCCTAGTCTAACCTTTATTATCAAAGTTCGAAACATACCGCGTAAACAACTTTTCGTGAGTGTAGCAGTGTTTACCAACAGACCTGCCAGTGCAGTTGCTTTTCGATAAGATAACGAGTATGTAGACTTGCTGACACAACACCAACATTTAAGTATTCCATTTCTACGTTCGCATTGCTTTGGAAGGTAGTAATGTGTTGGAGGTCTTCTGTAGGATAGTTTCTGGAAACTCACCATCTTCCATTGTTGGCCAACGCAATCGAGGAACATGCCTTTGAGCACTGTTTGCGTCAGTGTAAGTACCACATGCTATGCTGATTTGAATACAATGCGTCATCGAGCGTTAAATGTCTTGGTCGGAAGGCCTCGTCTGCAATTAAAATTGTGTTTGGGGTTTTCGGTTTGGGGCCAGTCGCACACACATACGGGCTTGTAAATTGGATAATTTAATGTCGGACTTTTTGATTTAACAGTTTTGTCACCAATGATTGGAGCGTTTGTACTAATGATAAATGTAAAGCATAATATTTTTCTTCATGTTGCATAATATTAAATATAGGTGACAAGGTGTAATTTTAGAAATTTTTTTTTTATCAATTTCAACTTCTTCAAATTAAATTATTTTCACTTGTTCATTGAAAAAAATTTTCTTATTTGAGATAATTTATCTCTACAATGTAATTCATAAATATTTAGAGGGAAAAGTATATGTATGTATGATTATAATTAATAGATAGGTAGGTATTTGTTTCTCATATCAGTAATATAAAACTGAATTTTATTTTAAACTTAAATTCAACTTAGCCTTAAAATAATTATATATTTTTCAATCAGTATTTGAAGGTCATTCTGTACAGTGTGTCCCAATTTCGTTGTAATTTCGGTGTAGCTCTTTTGAGAAACTGAAGATACCGTAATCAAAATTTTCATAGACCTCTTCGTTTTTGAGATGATGACGAAATTTTAAAAAAAACTACTTTAAGAGACTCTTCGTATCTCGGAGAATAGCTAAGATATTAGAACGGTAAAAATAGCGGTAATTATTTACATTAGCGGAAATCTCTCCGATCTTAATTAAAAAATTTCTACCCCCTATTTTCAAGGGTGCTGGACACGAATCTAAAATTAATTTTGTGTGGTCGGGCCTCATTTAAAAAAAAAACTTTCAAAATTGCAACCCCTATTTATACATTACATTAGGATGAAGTTGGAATATAACCGTGTACTTCCTGTAGTTCACACTGTCTCAAAATTAATAGGCGTTATATTGCAACTTCAACCTAATGTATTGTATACAGAGGTTACAATTTTGAAAAAAAATTTTTTCGAAAACTAGAGTCGACCGCACAAAACTAATTTTAGATTCGTGTTCGGCACCCTCGAAAATAGGGGGGAGGGGTAGCAATTTTTTAATTAAGATCGGAGACGTTTGCGCTAATGTTGATAAGTATCAAAATAGCTTCTGATAAAGTTTTTTATGTAGAGTCCAGTGGCGTACCTGTAATATATCTTCAGGAAGTCTTTATTGAAATATGAACCAGATGACATTTTTTTTAATGGAACTCCCTGTATATTTTTGTGTCATTCAATTGCATTATTTTTTCTTCATAATGCTACTTTATATTTTCGCAATTGTCAAATAAGTTAAATTATTGATATAAGTGGTGTTGCATTTTTATATAATAATTATACAAAATTCGTTCATGAACTCTACCTTATAGTTACTCAAAGAAAAATACTCGGAAAAATTTATACAAAATAAACAGTTGTTTAAACAATTACGTTATTTAATAAATAGTCTATATTTTCAATTCATTCAATTAAAGATATTTCTAAATTACTTAATTGCCTAATGTAATTATCTATTTCTCAAAATTATTTTTGTTATTAAAGAGAAAATAACTTTTAGAATTATTAAGATGAATTAATTCATAATTCAAAGGATAATTATATAAAAATGCATGGACAATTTTCAAAATATAAAGTAGCTACTTCTATATATATTATGAAGCAAAAAAATACAATTGAATAGCATAAAACTATACAGGGTGTTCCATTTAAAATAATGTATATTTATCTCATATTTTAAAAGATATGACTTGTAGAGAAATTACAAGTATACCACTGAACTCTACGTAATAAATTCTATCGAAAGCAATTTTTTCACCATTCCGATATGTCAGCTATTCTCTGAGATACGACAAAAGCCCTTTTTCTGACTCAGATCTGACAGTGTCGATCATAATATCTCCTGGATCCTGACAGCATATAAACGTGCAAATACTATCATGTTTCGATATATCTAATGGGCATGTCTTACTGCTACAAACGGAGATATGAAACCCTATATCACTGTACATCTGAAACCCTGTATCATAATATTTAAATATATACAGGATGTTCCGTTTGAAAAAGTTCAAGTTAGCTTTGTTTTCTATATTGTTTGGCATTCATTTGTTTGTTGCGGTTTGGGAAGTGCCCTAACACTGTTGTATACACATAATTTTTGTCTAATTCTTACGTAATGAACACCCTGTATATACATTTGCAAATAAAAGATTCAATGCGTAATACTATTTTTATCTTTATTTTTACTGACAATATTTATATAACAAAGACAACAAAGATATGTGTGACAAATGTAACATAACTGATATTCGCCCAAAATGATATCAGAAAGAAGTAGGTATTTAAAATATGATTTATATTAATTATTTGTTTTATTTTATGAATTTCTTATTAAAAACTAGTAGGTACTGCAATCAGTGTAGTTTTTATTCTTCAAATATATTATCTTTTTCTCAACAAAAACATATATTTATAGATTTTTAATCATTGAAAATGTAAAATCTTTCGAAGAACATATAGTGTAAATAAATTTAGTAACTTTGTTATACATTTCTATGGCATTAGTAATAGTAAAATGATTTGCACTATTGTATAAAACGACACAGTTGACAGCTGAAGCGATAAATTGTTTTTAAAGAAAAAATACATAGTAGAGGTTTTGTTGACAACGTATTGTACAGCATAATATAATCACTGACAAAATTGGTGTGGAATTTAAAAATTACAATATAATTTCTGTATATTACAGCATTGTTTCTATGTATTTATTGACATTGCAACAATTGTTGCATGAAGAAATTTTTATAATGAAATTCTCATCAGAAACGAGTTTTTCGTCTTTGCTTAACGATTTTTTGCTGTGGATGTTTTGATGAGTTGATATTTTATTATAATGAAAGGTGGCAAAATGTTATTAAACAAATTGATTTTTTTGGTATATTGTCCATTTAAAAATTGTAGAGTCGAATCAGCTTTAAAAATTACGTACTTACGTATTCTTAAACAAAGGCATGTGTTGTATCTTTTTGAAACTTTTATTAATAGTCAGTAGTGGCAAATAGAGGTATGAATGAAGATATTTTGTTATAGTTCATTAGCAAGGAAAATATAGACGTTTGAGTTTTTTGCTGTATCAATAAATAAATACAGAGTAATTAAGAACCTCAGATTTGTTTTAATGTACCTACAGGGGACTTACAAATACAATTTTCTAAAAAAATCAAAAAGGGCAGTTCGAAAATAATTTCAAAATACACTTCTACACGGCACTGGAAACTGACCACTGTCAAACCTGATTGCGCAAAACAAAACAATCAGTAGGCGACCGGCACAGCGGCAAAGTGTAATAAAAAATGAACAGACAAAAAATTTAATATCAGCAAATTCAATTGCTATTGCTGCTGTTGTTATTATTAATTAATAAAGTTAATTTGTGGTTTTAATTAATAAAATAATTTGACGTACCTGACAACAACAATTGTTCAAAATTTTGTTCACCGACGTGTAAACCGAGGTGTAAACACATTTGGGTGTTTCTGGTTCTTTCATCACTACTCTCTCATTACTTCATTTTTTTAAATATCCACACAAAATGAAGTCAGGAGATCGTGACGGTCCTCGTCCATTCCACCGTAGCCCTTGAACATTTTATTGAAATGAGGGGGAGTACCATCGCATAAGAACCACATTCAGAGTCAGACAGCTAAGAGCACATCTTCCAGACGTTCAGGCAGATAATTTCGAAAGAACTCGAGATACTGAATGATCCGAAACGATCATCGACAATCCTTGCCCAAATATTTAAGAAAAAGCATTATTGGAAATGATGCTGTTGAATCGCGTGCGTAAAAATAGCTTCATCAGTAAATAACGTCAGCTGTAAATTTAGGATTTTGAGCATTTTGTTGCAACAACCATTCATAAATCTAATTCGTAGCCCCTTGGTATTATTATTTGGGGATTGTCTTCAACAATTCCTCAACTACCGCAGTAAAAGTAGTTGCATTTGGCACATGTCTACCGGGAAATGGTTCTGCCTACAGACGAAGCTGCTAAAGCATTTCCTGTTACTTCATAAGAAATTAAAACAATATCCATCAACTTCGAGCTGCTATACACGTAAGCCATTTTTGACACTTGGAAAACTAATGTTAACACTATCGTAAAAACGTTAATAAGGGATTTTAATATTCGGAATCTCCTGCATTTCGATGACTCTAGAGACTACGGTAGCCCAGTGATGTAAAGGTTGAAAATACCAACTTTTTTTCTCAGGAACTATAAGGATTTTACAAAAAATATTGACTCATCCTGTACAGCGATGCTTATGCCGTTTGAAAGCCGTTTGTTACAGTATACAAATTTCGTCCTTGGACTCTTTCTTTTTTGCAGTCGATATTCTTTAATTTCCTACATATTATCTGTTCCCCATATAACTATAATATTTGTGAGTGAGAAAACTTCTTTTACGTTACATAAAAATTATTCTCAATCTTACCGATTTTAGGAATTATTTCAGTTTCATTATTTTTTCAAGTATTAGCAATTTTAAAAAAGAACTGTTTGCAGTATAGCATATTTTTATTCGACAGTTGTTTTTTTTTATTACAAATGCCTCCGTTATTTTATGTTATTTAATAAGACAACAATACTAAATAAAAACGACGTAAACATGAAACTTTTATTTGGTATCGTTAAACAAGAAATCAACGATAAATTTAATACATTTCCCAATTATTGAAACATTTAGAAATTAGATATGATCACATAACTGCAGCATAATTACTTATGAGATAGATTGATAAAAATGATAAAGTGTTCTGTTGGATAAAATTCGAGCAAAAATTGGTCTGCTTTAGCTTAATTTCTATTCAAGTATTTAGGTACGGATAATTACAATAGACAATTACACATCAAATCACTTCCCATGTTCTTAGAAGCTTATGAATTATGTATACTGTGGTGTAAATAATATCCAAACAGCAATTCCGTACTGTACTCATTGGCTTTACATGTTGATCAATTTTGTAGGCATTTTATTTTAGTTGGTGGTTTAGAATTAAAACGACTAGATTTACGCATTAGCCCTCAGTATCCACAGTCACCCCTTTTGAAGCAAACAAAGAGCGGCTTTTAACAATACAGCAAGGAACTTTGAAGGGGTTTTAAATTATTATAGTGACTCGTTACGTTACCGACATACAATGTTCAAGTAGGTTATATAATCAATGTTACAGTCACTACAGAAGATTCTATTGTTATAGGTTGCTTATAAATGGCATATTAAGTTCAGGTTTCGGGATAAAAAATCAGAAAATATATGCACAGGAGCTGCGATATTCCTTACTTGTTAAATTAGTACGTTTACGATTTTGAGAATACTCTGTAAAGCTTTAATTATTCTCCATTTTTAAGAACACAAAATGACTAATAAATTAATTACATTCATAATTAAATTAGCGGAAAGATATACCCGAAATTATGCTCGACCGAAAGATACATCCGCCCACGATAATGCTGGAGTTGGAACAGGTGGATTCGTCAATTTGTTACAACCAATAGACATTTAACCTTTCGGTCTGGCTTTTTCAAATTTTACACGTCTCCATAATTTGCCGTTCTGAACAACTCTTTCAAGTAACATTTTACTGTATTATCAGTAGAAAAGGCATTTTACCAGAAACGATAACAGTTTTCGATCGCTGCACTGAATATTTCAAATACCATTTATTTCAAAAATGGTTACTCCTATTGTCTTCAACAAGGTATACCTTTTTCGGATATAACAGGTAGGAGAATCGATTGTTTCAATAGACAGATGGATACACTAAACAGCAAAGCAGTTCTACCATTTAAAAGAAACAGGCTATGCCACTAGTGACGTCAAAATTAGTTAAAAATTGTAATTTGCTGTGCCAAAAAACATAATTGTGCCATTTTTTTAATCCTCCGACAGGTTTCAAAGTTATTGAGATATTTCAAAATAAAATTCTAGCATTGAACGCCCTATATTTTTGAAACCAGCAACATTCGGGTAAGGCATACACTGAAAAAAAAATGTTCTTATTTCAAGAATACAATATTTATTTTAAATAGATTACACGTTTATATATACGCAAGAAAATATTTTCTTTGTTTAAGGAAAATATATATTGGACTTTATTTCTTCTCATAAATATTCATTTTTCGGTTTAAATATATAAACTACTTGTACTAAGTACCTTTTTACCTTAAATGTAAATCAACATTAGTTTGTGTTTAACTTTTGGTATTATTTAATATGAGACTGGTTCATTTTATTCAAATGTATGACATATTTGACACAAAATAAAAAGCTTTTCTGCAAATGTTTTTTAGTTTTATTTTAAAAACATATTTTTCTCTATTTAAGTGTCAATTATTCCCATTAAACGTAGACAAATGTGTCAACATAAATATGATGAATTTGTTGGTTTAAGTCAATAATAATATAGCTAAAATGAAATAAATATATCTACTTGTTTTGTATTTAACAATTATTAACTTTGAAAAAAAGGAACCTTTAAATTAATAATTATAAATATTTGATCCAATCATTTGATAAGGTTTCGTTAAACATAGGTTGGGTTAATTGTAAATAAAATGAATAATTAACTAAAATATAATTTATTATGTTATTTTTACAAAGAAAACATATTAAATAAACTTAAGTAAACGTAAGTAAGTAAAATAAACTAAACATAATATACGTATGTGCAAACTTGTTTTTATTTTGGTGTACGTAACAACTTTAGTAATTTTTTGAAACTAGCATTTCATTATTTTTGTTTATCAGCAAGCAAGGGTCTTTTGAAAACAAATCGTAAATGCTCACGAATCCACATTTATCAGAGAATTGAACACAATATGCCCTATAGTGGATATTAAAGTATTTTGTTGTTAAATACTTTACAAAAAAAATACAGTAGGTATTATCACTATGATCAAGAAATATTTCTATTATCTGACAAAATTGAGGAAAGTGTGAATCTTTGAAAAGTAAAATTTTATTGGTTTTATATTTTATACCATTTATTTCATACCATGACGTAGAAATGTAGTTTTCCAAATTAATTTCATGTGACTTATATTTTGAGGTATCCACTTCACATATGTCGCCTAAAGATATTATGTTTTCAAGACCTCTGCGTGACATTACTCTATAACAGAACTTTAATTGATGTCTTTTGGATAATGTATATGGTAAATTTTTTCTAGATTGTATAGCATGAGCACTAGATTTAAATTGTTTATGCTTGGCTTCAAATCTCATAGAAGATAATAAATGGGGGGGTCCAATTTTAGAAATAACGCTGGGATAATGCACCAGGAAATGGTGTTTCGGCTTAAGATTTTCTTTAAACAATTTCATATAAAGCAAGTGGTGCTCTTCCACTAACGTAGCCAACAGTTCTAGAGATGTTTGTGATATTGTAGTAGCAGTGACAATTTCATCAATTTCCAATAGCAGTAAATAGAGTGCCCAGTATTCATTATTTGTATGAACCAAATCTCCAATGAGAAAACGAAAGTTCTTTACTAAACAGTGCATTTCTGATGCAGACATTATAATTACTCCTTTTTTTAAACTGTCCAATTTAATGGGTGGTGGTATATTTTCAGAATCATCATAAGAAAAATATTGTATTCTGGCGTTTAAATACTCCAAAGTAAATGCACTTTCCCCAATGAGACGGTTTATAATGCGTGCCATATCATAACGGTAAACACCTTCATAGAGATCGTGCATTATATCAATGGTATGATTCTCATACACATGAAAACTGTTCAACCAATTCCATACGCAATTTTCCTTAACTCCATAACTACGAAATTTTACGTGACTATCATAATTATATTTCTTTCGCAATTTAGTAACATCTTCTCGGGTTTGCTTGGCCATTTCTGTTGCTGTGGATGTACAAAATCTACAGTAATATTCTGCAGAAAAACTTTCCACAAATCCCATTATTGAATGTATGCCAAGATTGTCACCGGTTACGACTACTGATTTGAAATAAACATTATATGAAATATTCTCTACCTGAATTACAATGCCCTTATTCTCCAAAATGTTCAGTTCTTCTATTAGGATTTTAAAAGCACGCTCATTTCCGAAGTCAGCTCTATCTGTAGTATGAAACAAAAGAGCTAAAAAGATATTTTCTAATCTACTAGAAAAAGCTGGTGGAATCGAAAGCAATGATAAATAAGCAGCACCTAATTTGTAACAGCCAGCGTGGCTTCCTAAAGGATTCCCTGCTTCAAAATCATCAAAATAAATTATAACTGGAAAACAAATTTTACTCCTAAACAAGGCCATATTTTCCGATAAAAATTTCCCATGTAGGACATTATACATAACATAATTATCGTTACATTCCAAAAGTTTATTATGATAGTCCAAAATTGGCTTAAAAGTATTTGGTATTTCAAGAAATGTTTTTAATGTCGATGCTACAGGAACTATATAACCAGATCTTTCTTTAAGGACTAACGATGTTTTATAATTTTTAGAATGCCTGTCTGTTGAAACACCAAATTTGTAAGGAACTGGGTCTATGAGAAAATCGCACTTTTTGAAATATTTGAAGCGTTTATATTCTGTATTTACTAAATTAAATGGACTTTTTAATGAGGTAAACATAGTTTTAATACAGTTATGCAAAGTTGTGTCGACAGAATTTTGTGTCTCAAAAAATATTTCATTTATACTTTCTTCCACAATATCAATCATACCTGAAGATAAGAAATCTGACGTAAACTCAATAACATCTTGAATAGCTGATCTACATACTGTAAAATTGTCGTATAATTTTGAAATAAATATTTTGATGGCATTACTCAAAACACAGTTAAAACTGGAAACATGTAGTTGCATTTTTGACTTAATGTTTTTTTTTATTTCGGACTTATTCGGTACTTCAGAATTGTTTGGTTCAATTATGGATTTATAAGTGGTATTAGAATCATTACAATTAACTTTATTCGATTCTGGAATATAGCTGTTTCCTGACTTTTCTTTGTGATGAATATTGTGTTTTTTATACAAATGTTGTTTAAATACATATCTTTTATGAAACACTCTTTGGCAGTTTAAAAGAGGACACACAAAGTTGTTACGTACACCATGAATACATTCTATATGAAACAAATATTTTTCTACCTTTACAAAACACCTTCCGCACGCAGAACATTTCATAGTTGTTTCTTAATAAATTCGATTATGTCTATTAAGGATGGAATTACTTTATCATGTTTTGTATGAATTCCATATATTCCCTGCTGAATTAACAACCAAATATGTTCTGCTTGTGGAGGATATTCAGCACTAATGACATGGAAAAGTTTAAAGCATACGTCAACGGCGGTCTTGCAACTGTTAAATTGATATTTTACATCATCCACGATGATATATGCCTTGTTAATTGTAGTCAATGCAGGACCCTCTACTATTATATATGGTTGAACTTTTTGTTTGCGTATTACTGCCTTATTCTTTTGCTCTGCAATTATTTTTTCAATATCTCCAGGTTCCTACGAGTAAAATACATCATTTAATGCACAATTTAGGTTCTTAGGATATTATTATAAATTAAATAGTTGAAAGAAGAAGCAGAGGAAACCTCTATGTTTTAAACTGTTTTCTTTAAGTTGTAAAGTGAATTTTATATAAAAAATTGTTACATTTAAAAATAAGAGAACGTAATTCGTAAAATTTCCAATATTATTGATTCTTTTTGAAAATGAATGGCTTTCCATTTAAAATGTAAACTTATTACATATTTTACTCTGTTTTCTTTAACGTAATATGCAAAACTAATTTTTTTAAATAAAATTACGCATGACTGTGGCATGTAAATTTTATTGATTTGCAATTGATATTTTTTTATCCCTTAAACTGCTTCACTTACCCGCGCATGACATAATAGAGCTTCGGCTGCTTCAGCTGAAGAAAATTTCCACACTGCTCCTTTGTCTAGTCGTAGCCTTCCTTTGGGAGGAATGATATACGGCAGTATCAGCAGCTGTGCAGCAAATTTGTCTTCTAAACGAATACAATAAAAATTCAAATCAATATTATTCGTATCACCGTTTAGTGATTGTATTTATTTATTTAATTACACATTGAATAAAATTTAATAAGAAGTAAATTAGGTAAGTAGAAAAACCATAGCCGCCCAATAATTAGTTGATGCTTTTACAATATCTACCTACTATATACTATAAAGAAACCAAGCCTTGTCAAATTTTGAATCCAAGATATAAATAGATATATCGGTGTCATGGAAAGATATTCACAACAAAAAAGAAACGTATAGGTCTCACTAATATTTTCCAAACTAATATATATCTCTGATCCAAAATTTGAATTTGAGTTTCCTCTCTTGATAGGTACATTTATCACCCAACGGTTTGACTTGATAATATGGAAACAAACTAAACAAAAATTATACTAACCTTCTCGTGTGTCTTCATCTTCAATTATTGAAAACAGTTGAAGTACATATTCATCTTTAGATTTATTTTTAAATTGTACAATACTTTTAAACGCTGATGTCCAATTTAATAACAGTTTGAAGCTACTTTCTGGATACAGTTTCTCAAAATCCAAATTAATCTGAAATTAAAGATGAAAAATTACATTAAAGAAGAGAAAATATTTAACCATGCTAAATCTTACAAGTATTTCTGCACGTAAGTCTTTTAAAACAGGCCACTGTTTATAAAACTCATCAACAGTGCCACCACTCAATGTATTGTGTCTATACTCAAATGTATTTCGCCATTTATCTATTACTTCCTCCCATGGCTCGTTTCTAAATTGTAACCATAATATATCATCTTTAAGTGAACCTTGAATTAAATATATAACCTTATTCATATGAACTGAATGTGGTCGGCTGTATATTGCTTACCACAAAGCTCATCTAAATTAAATTTAGGTGCTACAGTTTGTTCTTCTTCCAAACTCCGTTTTCTTCTTCTGGGAATGACATCTGCACAACTATGCAGAAGGTTTTTGCACTTGTCCACAAGTTTCCCTTTCGCTAGAATTGGTCTTCCTATTTTCGAATCCCTCTTTTTCACAGCCGGAACGTAATATGTTCCTGGATATTCACTTGGGAATAGAGAAACAATTTTGCTGGTAATTATGTTAAACTCTTCATGCCTAAGGCGGCTAAAATTAGGAGTCACTGTGTATATTATTATACTTGTAATGTGTCTAAAAATGTGAACTTACTGTTTTATTATAAAGTTAAATATATGCTTAACAATAATATCCGTAAGTTTATTCCTGTGCGAATTTTCCAGTTTTCCATGAATTTTATAATAATTTAGTATACTTAGACCAACTGGAGTTGTTGATAATAGAGTGTTAAGGTCAAAGTTGGGAAATTCGATGGGCAACAGTAGTTCTTGTAATGAATGTGACGAAACTGTTCTATGTTCTTTAGGTATGATGATGAACTCGTCTACATTCTGGAAATAAATTATACACATTACAATTCGAAAGATAACTTGCATAATACTGCTAGAACGTTTTTCCCAAAAATCGCTTGTAGATATCGAAAAATTCCAAAATTCCATAGAAATTCCAATTTTTGATATAGTTTCCAAACTCTGGGAGAGCTTATTATTTATGGAATAATATTTTTTTAATAAATAGTGACATTTATACTTAACAAAACGATAATTTAATAATTGAATATTTCAAAAGACAGTAAAACATTACAAGATTAAATTTTATTGCATCCAATGATAATAATTATTAATTAAACGACTTTTGTGTTTAAAAAGATGTAACATATTTTCATATCACTGCACATAAAGAAAAATGATATAAAAGATCAGAAAAATGTGGAACTATATCCAAAATCGTTATTTAGTCAGAATCTCATTAAATATCCGACGTATTTATCAAGGCAAAAAAATAAAATATAGTGTAGGTAGATCTTACAAGTTCACTAATTTGATGATCATCAAGCTGAATAACGTTAGAAGGTGTTGATACTACGGTTGAATTACTATCAGAACAATCTGTATTATTTTCTGTTTCAGGCAGAATAAATAAGTTTGGACTAATATTTTCTTCATTTTCCTACAAAGAAATAACATTAAAGGAATCATTTATCATCATTGCCAAAAAGTACTTTACATTTTTTATTCTGTTAAATGCAGATACAAATCGTAATCTCACTTCAATGCTAGGAAATAATTCCTTAATTAATTCCTCGTTAAGGCCTGATATGTTGTTAACATCTATATCATTGCCTATATAAAAAAGACATATAATTAGTAAAAATGTAGAAAGATTGAGAGAAAAAAATTGTGGCAGCAAATTTTAAATTTAAATTTATGAAATGACTGGGTATAACATTATATTTTTTGCGATTATACTAATTTAAATTCCTATAAAAATTTTACTTGAAATGAAACATTTTGTTACTGAATTTATTAAATATTCCTAAGCACAAATTTTTTAGATCTTAAGTCAATTAAGCAAAGGATATTGACTGCACTTTTCCACATATTACTATATTATTAATGTATAGTATTTCAAAGTCTACTTTGTATATTATATGGGTAGTTAACTATTATACTTACGGGCTAAAGCATCCTTAAATTCTTCGTTATTTAATAATTCTTCCATTGCGTAGTATTCACTATTCACATGAATGTACCCAAAAGAAGTAACAAACAGAAACACTACACAGTGTATATGTACTCTTCTAGTTCTAATAAATAATACCGGCGAAATCACAGGTTAGTCTTAAGATGCAGTAGATGAAATTCAGTAAACGGAGCTGTTGACCTGTTGAGTCTTGTCAGAAACGAAGTTGAGTACAAACGTCGCGTCGCGGTCGAACCGTTTTGCTCTGTGTGATCGTTGATTGTGCCGTAACCTGTTGAGTCTTGTCAGAAACGAAGTTGAGTACAAACGTCGCGTCGCGGCCGCACCGTTTTGCTCTGTGTGATCGTTGATTGTGCCGTAACAAAAAGTAAATGATATTATAAGCAAATCATTTATGTATTTGTATTAAATGTAGTAGTTTTACTTGAAGAAAACGTACCTTACATTAATAAACATGTATATTTAATCTTAATAATCCATGTAGTTACAATTAAGTATTTCATACATTTATATTATAATGATATGGTATTAAAAACAAATGTATCATACTTAAAAATAAGAAACTGTAATGGTTTTTCATAAATAAAACGATTATCTTCACTGAAAGAAAAATATTAGTTGTCAAAACTATTTTAGAACTTGTTTTAAATATATATATTCAAAAATAATATAAATTTCAAGAAAATTTATAGATTACGATAAAGTTTGAATTTAGTTTCATTAAAATAAATGCACTTACATCTAATACATATGTATTTGTGCTAACTATTTCATTTTAAAACTATCAGCTCACTTGAACCTAATGTTTCTTTTTTTGAGTGTATTTGGCTCAATCGACTTTTTTTGGTCACCAGTATCTCCAGCTCCGAGATTTCCCAAACTTTCACAGACACCCTGTATAAGTAAAGTATTTGTTGCTCTGTTGTATATACATGAAAGGCGCCTTAGAATGTATAGTAAAAACTAAAACAGCAGGAAATATAAGAACACATCAGTGAGTTAAAAAAAGATCTGTCATGTGAATCAGCCATCTCCGACAACAACGCATACCTAATTATGTGTTCCTGCTTTATCAGTATTAGAGTGCCATGGAGTGCCATGTGCCATGAGTGTGTTTTTATAATTTTCTGCTCAGTTCTCTAATCCGAGTGCTCCTTTTGTTTCTATAGTATAATGTAGAGGCGGTGTCCTAAATCTACAGGACCTAGCGACGCCGACGCTGCTAGGAATGCATTTACTGGGGTAAAGACGTGTCTGATAAGACCATAGTAGGGATTGGAACGGCTGGAAATCTTTATAGGTCGCCGTCTAGTCGGATTCTTCAACCCTCTGGTCGCCACAGTGGTTGTTTCAGACTGCTTATAGACAATTTTCAACACATATTGTTCAATTTATCTATCAATGTCTTTACATAGGGTGTGGCGTCTATAATGTATAAATATTAACACAGCTTTTTGACAATATTTAGAATATAAAAAGTAGACCTGGGCAAAAAATCGATATGTCAAATCGGAATATCGGATCGAGATATCGCGTCGAATCGGATCGAGATATCGCATCGAATCGAAACGTCAAATCGAGTCGGTAGCAAGCAAATCGGAATATCGATTAAAATCCATTTATCGAAGAAATCGAATTGGAATATCAATCTGAATCAAATCTGAACATTGATGTGTAGTTTTACATTGCTCCAAAAATTTAAAGTAATCGTATTTTCCATTTTTAAGTTTAGTAATTTGTTTCGAATTGCTAGTATAGTAACCTACCAAATACTTGAGTTATTTATTTATTCGCCTAAATTATTGGTAACAAACTTATTGATGTTGTAGTGTTTTGTTACAATTAAATAATTTTTCCATTTCATTCTATTGAAAAATACAAATCGAATCGATATACAATTTTTTTCACGCCTAACTGTTGACTCAAATAAATTTGACTCGAAAATTAAATGTACCGATTTAATTTAGTTCGATTCGAAATTATTAACCATTCGATATTTCGATTAGATTTTTTGGACGATTCGATTCAAAAATAGAAATCAATTTGAATCGATATATCGACATAATTAGTCGATTCGAATAAATTTGATTCGATTCAAATACAATTATACGATTCGATTAATCGATACCTACCAATCGATTTTTTTGGTGAATCGAAAATCGATTCGTTATTTCGTGAATCGCGTAGGCCTAATAAAAAGTATGTTTTCTTGTAATTTAATTACGATATTAGAAAAATATGAACGCCGGTCCTGTGTTAATTTGTCAACCATGAAGAAAACGATTATTGTCTGGCGTACTGCGTTAAAAACAGGCATAAATCACTCTCGAACTCGTCATACGACCCCAACGCGGTGCAAAATTGGTGTATGTAGATATTTTTACTTTTTTTTTTCATGTGATTTCCTATTTGCTTTTGGATGGAAATTACATTACTTATATATAGATGGAAATTACATTACTTATATATTTATACTTTATGTATACGACTTTTCTGTTGTAAATATTGTTAGGCAGCTGTATTTTAATTTTTACAGTTATGGGCAAAAAGAGTGGGCCAAATAAAGATTGTTATTAAAGAATTAAATATATGAGTACTCAAAATCAGTGTCAAATTCCGATTGAATAAGCGTTATGTAAAAGAAAAATTACTGAATATCCGTAACTCTTACGGCGAGAACGCACTATATATGAGGTCGCGGTCCTCTCGCACCGCAGACCGATCTATACCGAGCTGATCACGGACTTTTACAAAAAGGGTCGCATGTCTTTTTCTATGCGCTTTCGACATGTTCTACTATACTATTTAGATATTAAAATATGATCTGTAGAAAATGTATTTTTATTAGCTCTTTTATTTGACGCGACAGGTCGAAATTCATCGAGAGATCGCGACGTACGCGAGTTCAGCTGGCGACCCGCTTGTGCGAACGTGTACATTTAAAAGCATTAGAAGATTATTCACTAAACGTGTACAAGACTAGCCTGGTCCGCGGCACGATGGGACCGCGACCGCCTAGTGCGTTTCTACCTGTATTATTGACTTAAGGATCGCATACATTATGCCTGCATGGACCAGCACGGCCTGCACAGCATGGACCTGCAATTTGCAAAGCTGATTCATGAAGGTTCCCATGTTATTTAATGCACACCAGACCAGCATCTGCCTGGATCGACACGTGCAACGACCGTCACTGCAGGTCATGCTGGTGGCCTGCAATTTCTATGCTTGGCTGCGCTAGTCCAACGTTATGTTCCCACAAAAGTCAGGGATCAGTTCTAAAGTTTTAGAAATATTCGACCAGTTATTTACTACTTTATTTATTTACCTACCTTAAATAAAAGTCCTTCGTCAGATGACATTACGCTACGAAATCTTATGTTTTGGTGGCGAAGACTATCCAAGAGCTTAAACATTTTCTTTTTGACCTTCGGATATACTGAAAAAAAATTGTTGGCCTATCTTCAATTCAGAAAATAAATTATAAAATTCACGTACAACTTTCTCTTTTTATTGATAGGGTGAATCCAAAACATTTCCATTTTTCTCGCGTTTTTCTTCATTTGAGCTACACAGCTACTGCTTCTTAAAAACATCAAAACGTTTGCCGCACAGATAATCTGCACAGAAAGTTGCTGATCTGTGCGGGACAAGTGCGCGATCTTTTAGGTACTCATTACTTCTCTGGCAAACTGCTACCATTATTTTAATCTATAGAATCCCTTCTACGAGTTTCCTAAATATTTTATAAACGCTCCATATGTAGATATCTTTCATTTTAAATAAACTAAGGATACATATTTTCTCCTTTCATTCTATGCTCCAATGGTATTGTTTGTATGCAATATCTCTTAAGAAAAAATAAATAGTGCTTGAAAACAGATTGGGCATATCTCAGCAGTCAGTGACATATTGTATAAAAATGTAAATAATGTTACTTACCATCATTCAAACACTTTCTCCGGTTGCAACTCGTGCATTCCAAAAAACCAAGGCGCGACTTGTGGCTACGATACATTTGCATTAATGAGGATTTTATTTAAAACCTAACATGTATTATAAACTTTATATATATTTCACTTAGTGTTAAAGAGATGGAGATTGCGCTGCAATGATACATTGGTTTTGTAGGTAAAGTTATTTTTTTGTTTCTACGGCATTTATCTCTTATAATCCACTAATTTTTAGAAACCAACTTCTTGGAAATCCTTTCTATTGCGTTTGGAAGTTAGCCATCCATGAAATAGAACTATTCATTTTTTATTATAGCATGCTTTCTAACAAGTAATCGATGGTTTTAGTGTAGAATGTTTATAATAAATAATAATTAAATCATAAAAAATACTCAGTAAAATAATACCTTTTTCTGGTCATTCCATTAATCAAATAATATTGTATTGTTTGCGTTTTTCATAATCTAGCTATTCTTATATTTAAGAAAAATGATGGTTGCTCTGATTTTTATTTACATCATGAAAATTTTTATCACCAATGAATCGTGAATATCATACATTATTTCAGTATTTTATTTTCTATTTCCCTGTTTTATTTCTTAAAAGTTGTTTTTCTTTTATTTCGAAAGTTTTCTTTGTGATTATAGAAATCATTATTCAAATAACGGTACGGGTTCTGTTTGTCCAGAATTAATAGATAGTATCTAACATTTGTCTACATATTAATGTAAGATAAAAATCTAAATATGTATATACTCGTACATATCACACATCATTTAAAAAACTGTCCTGTTTATTCAATTTTATCAAATTTTTAATTTACATTGCGTTTAGTTTTACAAATTTGTAGTTAACTTGAATTTTAATAAATGTGTCCTGCGCCAGTACAACATGTTAAGGAAATGATAATAATAATACTTTATCATTAGCTGTTAAACAAACATACATTTTTATACAATAGGTCTGTCCACAAAATTTTGATGCGTTGAAGGAGGCTTATGGGTACTATAGATAACAGTGGAATTTAAAAGAATAATAGTATTTTTCTTCTCTTAGATATTCGTAGTAAAAATATCTTTAATAGCTCGAGGCTAGAATACGTTCCCTCAGTTAGGTGTCTGGAACGTTATGAAAACTAAGCAGAAACACCTTAAAGTGGCCCCAACTTTAAAGTGAATATTAAAGGTAACAACAACCAAGCCATATCACTTACATATATGTTACTTAGAAGTATCAGTAACTTTAAAGTGTTTGTTATAGTTTTGGCGACGTATTGGGAACCTTTAATAAACCTTTAATATGGCGGCACTTGATTTTACAATTGTGTCGCTACGTTATTGCTATGTCTGTGCGTAAGACGGATAACAATAAAAAACCTCGCAGAAAGAAGACCTTTCGTTTTAAGATAACTAAAACAACAAAGAGAAAATGTTACAACTCTTAAACATTATTTTTTTTCGAGTTGAAGAGCATCTTTAAAAGGAGGAGGGCCTCTAAGGCCGGTTTTCGGCCTGTTTATTTTCTACAAAAAAAAAAAACATAAATCGATTTGACCCTAAACGGAACCTCAAATACCCGACCCCTTCCCCTTATTCACAGGCAGGCAGGAACATACTCACGATGAATGATGCCGTGGATATCGAAAAAAACGATCAACATTGCCTCAGTCGTGACTTGGACATCATCGCTTTCGTTGGCCGCTCTCACCCTTTTCCACCCACTGCTGTCATACTCAAATATACAGGTCTCATCTCCAATGTACTACACTCAGTGCTGCCAATCAGTGTGTAATTACACGAAATACGTGTAATTTCAAGAGTAGGTGTGTAAAATTCTAACACTCTCAAAAAGTGTGTAATTACGGATATTTTAAGTATTTTAACACAAATTCTTCTTAGATGGTAATTCTGTGCCGAAGAGAGTATTCGGTGATTGTAACCGTAACCACCATGTGGAGTTTGCGTGACTTGGTTTATCTTTAATCTATGCTTCAATGGAGTTTATTTTAGAAAATTACGAATGTTATGATTGTATCAGGATTGTATGTATACTGTGCTCTGTCATTATTGACTGTGGTTTGATCATAAGATTTATACAGGGTGATTCCAAAATAGTTGTGGTAAATAAAACAATGGATTTCTAAAGGTTAGAAATCCATTGTTGTCACCTCACACACCTCTTTCACACAAAAATTTTTGAAAAAAAAGTGTCTGAATAGAAAAAAAACTTTTTTGTATCTACACACATTACTAAATATCTTCTAGTTTGAATACAAAAAAAGTAAAATTGAATTAAAAGCCAGCATCTCAACCCTAAAATTCTGCAAACGATACTTTCTGTAGTAGGTTCCTATCATTATAGTTGTCAATCGTTATTACCGGTTTATTGAAATGCTTTTTATCATTCTTATGATAAGTTTACCTGTTGTTTCGACACTAAAAAAACATGGAAACTTGATTTCAGAACTTGCTTTTAAAGGGTTGTAATTTCTTAGGGGATGCTATAATTATTTGCAGAGTAGTTGTGTCGCCTACCTGTGTGGTTGCCTATGCCCAAAATTTATTATACAATTTTTGGCCTATGTCTACAGCATCGTCTGCTACATCGCGTCGCCTTGACACGCACGGCCACTGCGATTTGAATGAATATTGAAAAGCGTCAATAAATTAGCCTTAAGTTATAATGTAAAATAATTTTCTCTAATTTTTTAAATTAATTAAAACAATTCAATTTTGAAAACAGGAGTGTACCTAATCGTGTAATATTCTTCAAGTGCGTGTAATGTCGTGTAATTTACATGTGTTCAGAGGATATTTTTACAATATGTCATTGGCAGCACTGACTACACGACTCATCCAGTCTACCGTCGCTCCGAATGCGGAACAACAAATCCTCGTAGATTGATTTTCGCATGTCTTTCTGTTAACGGGTGAGAACTTTTGGCACCGTTTTTGGAACCGTTTATATCATGTGATAGTGATTTTGGCAATACACTTTTCAGTGTCGTAGCTGCTATCTTCCATTCACAAAAAATATTACTTGGGATCTTTAAATGGTCTTATTTTCCTTAGGAGACAATTTAAAAAAATATATATATATTTATATTTTTATCTTAAATTAATGTGCAAAATGCGCCCCTCAAGTAGCGCCCCAGATTTTTGTATATACAGCCTGTATATCACAAGTGTCAATAGAGATATTATTTTGAAAGTAAATCAGTAAGATTTTTCCACAATTGCTTAAAATTTTTCTTTCTAGTTCTGGTACATCCTGTATATGGAGTTTAGGGATGTATCTTGTTCGAAATCGGTGTAGATTAGAATGTTGTTAAGAGATAATAGTTTTTCGTTATTTCATTATCAGCCGCACCCGCAGAATACTTGAAGGTGTGGTTGGGGGATTGAAGGGTCTAATTTGGTTTGAGGCGTTAGTTTCGGGGTAGACGGGGGTGTGTGCTTGGAAATGTCAGAGGGTGTGTTTGAATGTCGATGCCTCTGGTTGCAGTTGAGTTTATTAGCCTTTTGAATGGGTGGTTTTAACAAAATAAAGAAATATATTAGTGGACGTGATGAAATTTTGCATTGGTTTCGAATTCTACACGGATTTCCTATATAACAAAAATTGCGTATTATTTGTCAAATCAATTTGATCGGTTCAGTTTCTAAAAATGAGATTTTTTGCATATGAGGTATTGTGTAATAGAACTTAGATGTGTAACACTAGTATTTTGACAAAGTTCAGATGGAATCTAAAAACATAGTCGGCCAAGGTTAGTCATCAAGTGTTGGCATGTAGAGATAAACATCAGCAACTTACTAAAAATATTTAAAAACTAACCAAGAAGTTCCAATAGATCGCTTTACTGAAAAAAGATTAATGGATATTTTATAAAAGCACATTTGAAGGTAAACGTGTTTAATATCTGTTCAATACAATAAATATAAATCAGTACAATGATGTAAACGTAACACGTAATACTACATATAAGTAGAAGATTGTGTTTTTGATTATAATCAAAATAAAGCCTCACCGTCCTAGAATATTCTAAATAATATATACAGGGTGATTTATTAACAATGAGACAAAACTAATGGCAGATTGCTGACTTCAAACTAGAACGATTAAGTCAAATATGACTTTGTCCGAATGTTGTTCTTTTTCTATGTACAGGGTTTCAAAATTTTATTTTCGATATTTGTAAGTAACTTTTTTTAAACTCCAAAGATTTGCATATATTTTAGTGACGTTTATTGGAGCCGAGAAATTCAAATTTCTTTTTAATTTTAAGGTCACTAGTAGAGGGCGCCAAAGGCAAGGTTTGCACGTCACCATTTTTATTTTTAAGTAGGTTTTTTAATAATATTTGCTGTATTTTCAGCGGGAAAGGTACTTTACCAAAAACCAAAACAGTTTTTACTCGGCACACTGAATATTTCAAATAGGATTATTTCGAAAACGGTTATTTCTAACGACTTCAACAAGGTATACTTTTCCCATACCTTTAAACAATGTAGGGGAATCGATTGTTTCAATAGTCAGATGGATATACTAAGCCTAAAAAGTACTATTTAAAAGAAGGATGTGCCATACGTGGCGCCCTCTACTAATGTCAAATGTCTAAAAAACGACCCCAAAATGTACCTATGCAAATATTTGGATTTTTTAAATAGTTATTTACATATTAATATCGAAAATAAAATTTCAACAATGACGACATAGATCGAACAGGGGTATTTCGAGAATAAAATTCTACTTCAAATACAAATATTAAAATAACAAAATGTCAGTTTGTTATTGTTTTGAATTTTCACTAGGAACATAAAGGTAAAATTGATTCTTTCTTAATATTCTTTCGAACACTTTTTTGTATCTTGGTGATATGACAATCATAATTTGCTTAGTAAAAGTAGGTACTAAAAAATTATAAAATACGTACATTTTAAATTAGTTGCTGTTATTGCCACATGCAGTTGCACTAAATTAATGTTTATCTAGAAATCCAAATATGTTTGATATCCTGACTAGTTCATCTGGAGTCTCAGAAATTATTTCTCAAATTATGTAATAGTAAACATCACGCATCAATTCCTTGTAACCTTCATCGCGATATCTCAAGCATTTACTTTTCCTATAGAAACAATATTGATATCAATTATTCCACATTATTCCCACGATGTTGAACATTATTTCAAGCAGATGTTCCTAATTTATCAATAAACGTTTGGAAATACTAAATACATATTAATGCGGTCCCTCTCAAAATCAAAATGATTTATTGTTTTTTGTTTTCTAGTAATAAACAAAATTTCAAATTTTCCACTTTTCGATACATGTCTGTAACTTGGTTGTTTGTAAAGTTAGAAAAAAATAATACGTTCATGAGACAGTTTTTTGAGTTGAGTCCAGTGGTGTGCCTAATTGTTTTGTAACTTTATTAATTTTTAAGTTATAACCTAAAGTTGTGTTTTTTTTAATGCAAACCACGGGCCAGTTGAAAACGTTATTTTTTCTCTTTCCATTACTATACATATAATATGTAGGGTTAAATATGATTATTCACTTTATTGAGGACACAGTTTATTCCAGAATATCGATTTAATTTTTTAAACATTTTTGACAAGACATTTAGAAGAAATCATGACAGAATGAGTTACTAAACAAATAATAGTATTATTAAAATGATATATTCCCAATAACAATCATTCTCAGAATGTATCCAAGACGTAATTAAATTAATGTACGGAAAAAGCTAAATAGCATTGATTGTTGATATGTAACAATGGAACGAAATGTCAAAGATTGGTAACAGGCAATTATTTCAAATGATACATGCCTACTTCAAGAAAATGAAAGAAGCAAAATATGCTATAATAAATTATTGTCTCAATAAAATGGCAAATAATCATATTTAATTTAACCCCACATATATATTAATGGAAAGTGTCTGAAGAACGTATTAATTATTTTTTCTAACTTTACAAACAACCAAGTTATAGACAGTATATCGAAAGGTAGAAAATTTTAAATTTTGTTTTTCAATTCCTATAGTTAACGAGATTCCTATAAAAACATCGAAATTTGCCCACTCTGTACAGTAAAAATTACAAAATATTAACTAACTTTATACAAGGTGAGTCAGAAAGAATGGGTCAACACTAAGTTGGAGATAATATACGCCAAAATATTATCTTCGAACTCAGGTAGTACAAGGTTTAAATTTTATTCTGAAATTATTTTGACGTTGCTCCTAAAGGGTGTGGGTAGTTTCACATTATTATTTAAGTAAATCAAAACATATTTTTTTTATCTGTTGAGCTATTCTTTAAAAAAATGTAAAAATCTAAAAGAACGTTCAACTCCACATAAAAACTGTACTCTTATTTAGATCGCCTAACTTTGTCGGTCATTTAAAATTTTCTATGTATATTGTGGTGATTTTCTTTCAGACGCTAATAATGCTATTTCTTTTCTTAGTAGGCTTGTGTCAAATTTTCATGTCAATAAATATTAGTGTATTTTGCGTACGTGTGATTTATTATGCGTACTGTTATTAAGAAATTTCCTAATAAAATTTAAACTTTGAACACCCTGTATATCTTTAACCAGCAACATTCGTATAAGGCATGATGAACTCAAACATAGCATTTTGATGAAAATTCAATGCTTGTAAGAAATAGACATGGAAGATATTTGTTCCTGAATAATAAAATAAGTTCGTCAGGTGAATACCTCAATCCCTGGGTTTTTTATCTATTCCAGTATACACATTTGTAAGAAAAACAGTGACACTAGGAAGTTTATTACTTTTCTGTTTGTTTACCTGAAGATACATACTCCTCTCTAAGAAAATAACCATGTTTGTTAAATTTTACATAATTTGTGTGTAATGGTCCACGAATATATGTTTGCGTGATGCAAAGCACCGTTGTTTTGTACAAATATGGACAAAATAAGTTCATATTTCTACATGCAGTGGTTGAGAAATTGACATTAACTTCACTAAGGTCATACTTACATGCTATGTATTAAAATATAGGTTGGCAGTTTATTTTTTTTTTAGAAATTACAAGATTTTGATAAGATTGAAAGAATAGGATGTATTTTTCAATGAAAATTTAAACATATTGACGATTATTCTGAAACTAGCTCTGATAAATTTTTCACTAATAGACTCTTAGCTGCTTTTCTGCTTTTAGAACAATGTGAATTATGAGGTGTAATAATTCAATTAGCATGGGCGGAATACTGCTATTAGGATTAATTGCAGGCTTGGTGAGAATATTAAAAGCATTCCCCAGCGGCAAAATAAATCGGTTTTATGACCTTTCCGGGTAAGGGTAGCGCGGTTGTAAAAAAGGGGTTTGGTGAAAAAGAATATGTTTGTTTTTTATGATACTGTTGGTTCTACTTTACCTTTACTAACTACTAACTTATTTTAGGGATTTTTTAACTAAAACAACGCATTCTGAAAGTACAGGAAATATAAAATTACTATACCAAAACGCACAATACAACATTTTCCTTGAAGTAGGTATCTACCTATAAAATATTTTCATTGGAAAACGAAACGAAACCCATTATATTTTAAAAATTTGAATTTACACAAAATAAACATATAGTACATATAGATATGTATAATAGAATAGTTTTCGGAAGATGAAGTAGGCAACCCGGTGAAACCCGACATATACCAATGAGCCCTTTCCACTTATTTGTAATATGCCTTAGTCATGCTCAGGTACGCTCCTTAATAAGGTACGACTAACGTTAAGGAGAAATTATCTGCATTAGAGAAGAATGGCCAACAAGATGTACTTCTTGTCAAAAACAGACGGTTGCACAGGGCCGACTCGTTGAAATGTGTTGATCATTCTATTGCATTGTGTTGATTCTTCTGCTGTAGTGTGTTTGTGACACGAAATTTGAAAATGGCTCATCGTGAAGCTTTCGACGAGCAAAATAGGAAACTTGTGTTAAATATTTTGGAGTATTTCCAAAATTTGTACTATCATTGATTATGTGAAAATGTCCCAGTCGACCCTGGCAGTTTACATCTAGAAATAATTGAGTACTAACATACCTGCACTAGCATAATTTGGACTGGCTCGCCAGCTACCACCCAGTTATACCTGTCATAAGCGGGTATAAGTTGAAATGAAATAAATGTATACATTTCGTTTCACCAACGTTTTCAGCCCACTCCCGAAAACAAATGTACAATATTTACAGCTACATTTAAGATACGGGGTGAAACATAAAAAGCGTAGTGTGGAATTTGAATATTACATCGATTAGAATATTTTTAATAATAATGAAAATAGACACAAATATTATAGAGTATTTTAAAATATTTGTGGGCAAATTTCCAAACATTCCAGTTTTCTTGTTTTCTAAGAATAGGTAGATATATTTTGATCATATTATTCAACATTTTATACTTACCTAAATATTAGAGATGATTTGAAGCATAGAAAAATGAATGGTGTTTAATAAATACAAATCTCAAAACTTGTTTTCTGCGAAAATAATGAATAATAGTGTTATTTTTAATTTACATACAGTGTGTCTACTTTTAATTGTGTATAAATCCGTAAACTTATTATTTATTCTTCAAAATAATTCATCAAATGTTTTATTATTTTAAACGCCATCGAAAACCGTTTCTTTTGATCCTACCACCGTTTTTAAGATGACGATTCCAGGTATCTGCATAGTTTTTGTTCAAAATTCACACATATGGGTTTTGCGGGATCCTATAAAGAGCGCCGTTTTCATACGCAAATTTTCAACTAATTTTATAGCTCTTTGTTAAAACAGAAAAAAAATATGAGTAAGTTAGAAAGAATATCTGTGCACTGTCAATTATATGTTTTATACAAATTCCACCCCACAAGGCCAGGATTGTGCAACAATATTTAGATAACACGTTCCCAGTAAAATGTATCGGAATTAATGAACCTATTTAGTGGCCCGGAAAGTCGCCAGATCTAACACCCCTTGATTTTTTTATGAGAGATTTTAAAAAATTTGGTTAATGAAAGATCTTTGCGAGATATTAATAATTTGAAAGAAAAAAATCACAAACGCAATGAGTGAAACGGTGAAATGTTAATAAATGCTGCCACAAAGAAGTCAGGCGAAGATTGAATATGTTTCTAGAGATGACAGGTCATATAGAGAATAGTTTGTAATATGTATAAAGTACGAGGGCGTTTGCCTCATTTTTTAAGTTTAGTTGTTGCATTCATCACCTTTTTTAACTGTATTAAAGTATTATTATAGAGTTTAATCCTTTTATTTATTCTTAATGACTTTAAACAACGAACATTCAATTATTTTCCAACGACTACTTGACCCTTCCACTGGCAATGTGATTTTTAGGTGATATGTCCTTTGAAATTCTATAGGACGATAACTTTTAATTGGGAAGTAAAACAGGAAAAATCTTTAATACAAGTTTTTTAGATGAAAGAGAGCTTTTTAACAGGAAAAAAATTTTGGTATGTCTCTGGAAATTGTTGACGTCATTAGTCGTTTCTGTCACATCCCAATACTTTCAATACTATCGAATTTGAAACCCTGTACACAATAAAAGTAGATACACTGTAGGTATACAGGCTGTATCACAAGAGGGCCACTCCCATGTATCTCGCTTAATGTGCGAGATACGTCAAAAATCTTTAATTGTTTTTTATTGCATTTTTGGAGGCCTTTATACTCGTAACAACAAATTTGAGATCCATGGCCAACTTTATGAGTAATAACAAAAAAAACCTATAAAGTGCCCAAACTTTAAGGCTGTCTACCTTTTTTATTTTAAGAGATAGAGAAAACTTATTGGTAATAAATTTTTATTGCAAAATTGATACCTTCCACCTAATATAAACAGATTTTTGAAATATCGTATGTGGTTCGCTGCGCCCTCTAGGCGGATAAAAATTTTTTTTATTGAAGCAGGCTATGGCCACAAAACATTGCCTGTTTTTTCGTCTTTCATGCAATATACTACATGTTGCCCTTATCTTTTGTATTTATTACATTTTTTTCAATTTTAGTTAAAAAAATGTACCTAAACATTTTCGTGTTGCTCAAGATAACGTAGAACCTGTTTTAAAGACGTCAACTGCAAAAAAATAATAAACAGAATGTACTTTTATATGCAAAATACAGATTTTCTTATAATATTATTTTATTGCTTTTCACATTAGAAGCAATTGGGTCTTTAAAATTATTTTGACACAGACAATGTAATAAAATAATATTATAAGAAAATCTATATTTTGCATAAAAAAAGTACATTCTGTTTATTATTTTTTTGCAATTGGCGTCTTTAAAACAGGTTCTACATTATCTTGATCAACACGAAAATATTTAGGTTCATTTTTTTTTAACTAAAATTGAAAAAAATGTAATAAATATGAAAGATAAGGGCAACATGTAGTATATTGCATGAAAGACGAAAAAACAGACAATATTTTGTGGCCATAGCCTGCTTCAATAAAAAAAATTTTTATCCGCCTAGAGGGCGCAGCGAACCACATACGATATTTCAAAAATCTGTTTATATCAGGTGGAAGGTATCAATTTTGCAATAAAAATTTATTACCAATAAGTTTTCTCTACCTCTTAAAATAAAAAAGTTAGACAGCCTTAAAGTTTGGGCACTTAACAGGTTTTTTTGTTATTACTCATAAAGTTGGCCATGGATCTTAAATTTGTTTTTACGAGCATAAAGGCCTCCAAAAATGCAACAAAAAACAATTAAAGATTTTTGACGTGTCTCGCATATTAAGCGAGATACATGGGAGTGGCCCTCTTATGTGATACAGCCTGTATAATAATAACTTGATAATTTTTAAATATGTATGAACCGCAGTTCACAAACCTTATCTTCGTTTGCCCAACTCATACAAGGAATTATCACTATTTCGTGAACGCGCAATGACAAAACGATTGTTATTTAAGGAAATTAATCTTCAGTAACCACTGTATATGGTTATGTAAATTGGTTTCTAATATGTAGAGTAGATATCAGTCTGGAATGTTTGTGAACAAGAACAAAAAATGTAAATATTGAGCAGCAAAGTCGTTATATATTACGTATTCATATAATGCTACTTAAATTAATTAACTTATTGGGTGTAACAAACCGAAAGTAATGACCCTAAAATCACAGCGTTAAAAAATGACCAAAAAAAAACGTTTCATTGTAACACTCTTACTTAATTGCATTGCTTTCCATTTGTTCAAGTTGTTAATTAAAATTCTGCGCATTTAATAAGGCTTACAATGAAATTATATTATCTCTTTATTAATAGGTATGTAGTACTGGTCTGGTATTTTTATGAGTAATAATTTAGAAATAATAATTTACCAAAAATTATTTGATATAAACATACTTTTCTAAATCAGTCTTAAAACTTTGTTAAGATGTGCGCTGTCTCAGAATGAGAAGATTATTATATTAAATGTATTTAATGCATTGACACCAAAATCCTACCAACAGTGTTGACGACATCGTGGAAAAGTGTTCAAAAATGACAGGGATTGGGAAATCGACTATCTACAGACTTTTAAAGGAAGCAAAAAATGAACAAGATACTGTAAATACCCAAAAATCATCTACAGGCGTGTCAAAAGTCGTTATAGATGATTTCTTCAAAAATGTCATTCGCAGAAAAGTACACTCATTTTATTTTAAAAAAGAAATACCAACGCTAAACAAAATTTTAAGTGAACTTTCAGAGGATAACAATTTGCCAAAAATCAGTAGAAGCAAATTATAGGCCGTCTTACGAGATTTGAATTTTTGCTAGGAAAAGCAGAACAGGAAGTCAGTTCTTATCGATACAGATGAAATTATTTGTTGGCGAAGATCCTACTTAAGATCAATTAGAAAATTCCGTGACAAAGGGAGGAATATTTATTATCTAGACGAAACTTGGGTCAACGAAGGATATACTGTAACAAAAGTATGGCAAGATAAAAATGTAAAAAGTTTTCGACAAGCATTTTTTGATGGACTTGCCAGTGGTTTTGTAGATGGCGGTTTACTTTTATTTGAATCTAAAAATACAGGTAACTATTACAAAGACATGAACGCAGATGTTTTCGAAGAGTATTTTACACAGATGTTAGATCTTATTCCTCCGGGGTATGTAATTGTCATGGATAATGCCAATTACCATTCACGGCAGACCGAGCGGACGCCTACGACTGTTTGGAGGAAAGCCGATATAATTTAAGGGTTATCCGGAAAAAACATTTCTTTTGAAACAAATATGGTGAAAAAGGAACTTTTGTCTCTTGTCAATCTTAATAAAGATCAGAAAAAATATGTTATCGATAAGATAGCAACAAATCGCCAAATAACGGTACTACGGTTACCACCTTATCACTGTGAACTTAACCCAATCGAATTAGTTTGGGCGCAGGTAAAAGGAAATGTAGCGCGAAATAACACGACGTTTAAATTAAGTGACGTGAAAATTTTGTTAAAAAATTCCTTGGAACGAGTAACTGCAGATAACGGGCAAAGGTGTATACATCTTGTACAAAAAGAAGAGGAGAAAATGTGGGAACTCGATAATTTAATTGACGTTACTGTGGAACCTATCGTTATCAATCTAGGAGACGAAGATAATTCATCAGAATATTCAAAGGATGAAATTTAATATACCTACTTTTTTATTTTCTTTATTGTACATTTATACAACACTACATTTACTCACCATAATTTGAATTTTCAAAATACATATATTTTTGTGTGGAATAAAAGTCTATTCATTAAATTTAAATAAATATTTTGATAATAATATTGAATAATTTTATTTGAATTACTAAAAACCCTCTTAACCCGGTTATGATGCTTAAAGTAGCCTCCAGTTTTGAAATACTGTTTTTATATTGTTTACTTATAAGAGAAATGGACCCAGAAATTGAAGCGGCATAGACAAAGACGGATTGTCGTGGATTAAAGTTTAGCTACCTGCTACAATTTAGTAAGGTTCGATCACACAAGGTTTTTTTAAAAGTACACCTCATCTATACCGATAATACATAATATAAAAATATTGAATATAAGCACCAGTACTACATTTATTTACGATTTGCATACATAAGCTTTTATTACTCTCTTTCATTTCTAAACAGACTATAGACTTTATTTTTTAATTTACACACACAATTTTCAACATAAAATTTAGCAATCCATTATTAATTTTAATTCATATACGCGCCTACGGGACTAATCATCAAATGAGAACATCGCGTACCAACTGTTAACACGAATATTGATATGTATGTCGTATTTGGGGTTTTTAATTAATTACTGAAAATGGGCGTGCCTCGTTGGTCGCGAAAAAATTTCACGTCCCAGATCACTCTCGTAATTATAATTGGCCCCATTTTTAAAGGTAATTTACAATTATTATTACGATTAATTTAGTTTATGGATAAATATTTTTGCTACATTCTAATTAACGGAGCTGTTATTTGGTTCTAAATTATAAAGTTGCGTGCAAACGAGCAGAACGGAACGAACGGTTCCATTACTCGTTTTAACAAAGGTCGGTTAGGTTGCATCTAGTGCAGAAATCTCATGCGACTCTGCCAGAGGTAGTACAGTTGTGCTAGGTATGGTACATTTTCTTGTAATAAAAAATACGTCGATACTATGCTGCCTATTTTTATACAAAATTTAACGAATAGAAAATACATATTTTTTTGGTTTTGTTTATAATGTGTATGACAAAGACATTTTCCCACTTCTGGAGAATTTCTCTAAGTTAGGATTTATTCATATTGTCAGTTAGATCAAGTAATATATTATTTTAAAAATACGATATTTTTCTACTTTTGTAGGTAGTTGGTACTTTTTGGACTAGAGTGTTTTGTTAATACATTTATTAACTGCAGTTGCTATATATATATACATATATATTATTTGCACCTAGCAACGCTATTCCCACATTGTTCTGTCAAGTTAGGGACCGATCTTGTTTGCTAATAATTTTTCTCATATGTAAATGTTGTCACAATTAAATTGTTTTTTTTTTTAGTTTCTAAAAATCTTTCTTAAATATCAAATCATTATTATGTAGAAAAGTGTATCGTATATTTATTTAAACATTGTTAAGAGTTGATTGAATTAATAAACTCGCCAATAGAGTTGCCCATCAGTTTTTTGTTTAGTGCTGTTTTATTAAAAAGTTTAAAATAATGGAACCATTTTTACTACTGAAAATGAAATGGCACCGTTACAATACTTGTGTAAGTCGAGTATATCCCGCACATACTTCTACTATATACAGCGCATTTTGTATATTTTCAATGTATGACCTTGGTCCCGAATGTTAAGGGAATACAAGACATTAACCAGAACTGTGGTGCTTTTGCGCATGCTCCATCAAACTAGTAACTAATTCATCATGATTCTAGACACATTAATGGCTTATCTGTGAGCTTGCGGATTACTATGGCTGTTCTTTCATTTATTTTTTAAAAATGATCTCAAACTAGTTATTTTTCAAACTGTCCCAGAAGTACTGGGAGATATTTTAAGAACGGTTGATTGGAACAAAGATAATACTAAAATGTTCTATAATTATTTTTCGTACAACTCTCCCTTTCGGAATTTTTCGTATTTTAAAGTTACATCCTAAATAGAATCAATTCAATTTTAATGATATAAATTTTTATTATTACGAAATTTAAAACTATTGAAAATGACGGCGGCGTCAGTCTCTCGCATCAATCGATATGACCCGCCTCGTTGTCATATAGTAAAGAATAGATACTATTTTTAATAAAAAAAAATGTGTACAGATATATATTATCATTAAAAATTATTTCTAATGAAGTCTTATTTAGTAATTAATTAAAAAAAATTATTTAAACATTGTAATCTGGCAATATGAATCAACGCATGTGCTTAGCACACCAAGTCCTGGTCCCCTTAATTGTCCCCACCATTTGGGACCAGTCGACCAATCTGGTTTACAAGTGAGCGATATATCGTAGAAGTGTATGATATTCCACGATTCTTCAAAAATAGCCAATTACTGTTTACTTAATGGTATAAACAAATACATAACCTTAAAAATACTAGGCAGATAAATGTCACATTTTGATCGTTTCGCTTTCCGTGATCTATTTTAGTTCCAGTAAAACGGCAAATAAGAAATTATAAGACAAACCCGTGTTTCATTGTGGAAGTATGTCATTGCGTGGGCGGTACGGATCGATAACAGTTCAGAATTAGTTTACGAACGAGGAAAACGCGGCGATCGATTTTTGATCTGGTTTAAATATTTGTTTCAACACCTTGGACACCTTTGTATACAGTTTTAATATTTCCGAAAGATCGTAACGGTTAAAAGCGTCCCAGTGATCTGATGTATGTTTATACATCAGTTCAAATACATGTTTGTAGTTTATTAGAAGTTCGATGTTCAAGGACCCGCATACAATCTCGCAAAATTTGATAATACCTTCTCAAGATTTTTTTATATATTTGGCGCAGGTTCCCTCGAATCTCCATCACTGGTTAACAGATACATAAAAATTATTTCCTTTAATTAGTTACATCATTTCCCCAAGTTTTATAAGTCTATGTCAAAAAACCACAAATGTAAATGAAAAAAATGTGATATTTTTCAAAAACCAGGAATAGTATAATAGTCACATTTTACAGAAATTTTCTACTAATGCAGGTGCAACTTCTTGACAATTTTTCGAAAATTTCTACGCCTTGGAGGGGGTTGAAATAAGCATATCCTAGTTCATTTTTTTTTATTACAATTTATTTGTTTGACAGAAATTGAGTATTAGCCTTTATTTTAAAACTTTTACCTGTTACTTTTTTGCTTTCATACTAACCTCTTATTAATAAAAAAAACCATTATCATTGGCTTTATAACTCACACGATTGCAACTAAAAAATATTTAAGTAGGCGGTTGCTAATTTCTGTCATTAGATCTTTTGTGAATTTTGTGAGTGCTCAAAAAGATTTGCTACGATAACTTGGGAGGAATTATGGTAAATAATTTTACCAATAATCAATGTGATGACATGCTGTAAATATTTTTATTTACTACCATATATGCAATTTTAATATTTTCAATCTTACAGTAAGTTTGAAAGAAACATATTTCTGACTTTGACAAATATCCCGATGGAAAGTGACATTTACCAGGGTAATCACTTTCCACCTAGACAAATGTCATTTTCGACCCAAGTAAATGTCAACATTCATCGAAAATGAATGAAATGTTTGTTTCAGAAAATATTTTACTGTACATTAAAACATTTTCAACCAATTTTATTCACATTAAATATTCCAAATAATTTGTTTAATTTAATTGTAACATTCAAATCCATGCTGAACATCTTGCGTAGAAATGGTAACGGTTTTAGTACTGGAGTTTGGCATTTTGCCAGTTTTTTTTTGTGGCAATTTTAACCCGAGACTCTATAGACTTGTCGACGTACCCTTCCGCTCTAATCTCTTCAGCTGAGAATGTCACCACCGCAGAGGCGACCACACTACTGGTAAATACCGTTCTTTGGAAGCAGTGTCTCGTGTATATTTCACAATGTGGAAGCTTTAGAAACAGTGCATTTTTTTTGGGAAATTGACCTATCGAATTGTGGCCAAATGGCTGGCGAGTGATTTTATCGAATCTAATTATATAAAGAAGTTTTCATCTATAACGTCTAAACAAAGTGCAACATATGTTAATTAGCATTATCCATTCTTCATTAATAACTTCGGAAAATTTGGAGATATGGACTTTATCTTTAATATTTAAAGTAGTATGGAATATTGAACAAATGGACCAAACGGTTGACGGCTTTTTGATTTTGGCAATTTCGGTAAAATATACCAGCACAATAGTTTCAGAAACAGCTTACACTTCTTGAAAACATCATACACTTTGTCGTACCTTGCACGACTCTTCTTAGGTAGGTAACAAATCTTTTTCAGTGGCATTAGGATAATACTGATTCATGACTAGATATAAAAGATTCTCGTAATAATCACCCCACCTTGAATAATATCGAGTTAAAACAACATCTATAGAATTATGATAATATACTAACCACATATCCACATATTCTAATAATTTTTATGTCACTGGCTTGAAATTATTGTATCTTTCTGTTTTATGACTTATTGTTGGCATCTTTTGAAATTGTTCATATTCCCTTATGTCGATGAGATAAGGTATATTCTTCCAATTTCTGAAAGTTTTCTTTGTACTGCTGAGAAAGTGGAAAAATTTACTATGATACCTTTTTTGGTTTCAAATTACAACCGCTATTCCTTATTTTTTTAGAAACTTTGAAGATCTCTTAACTTGTACTAGTAGGTCGAGGACTCGCGTCGCAATCTCGCCGAAAACTTTTTGGAGAATTTCGGCCAATCTTGTCAAATATAAAATCTAATAAAAGTACATATTCCACAAAACATATTTTGACACCTAAATAGTACAGTAGAGTCGGGAGCGCATAGAAAACCACATATGGGACAATTTTCTAAAAGGCCGTGATCAGCTCACCACAGAACGATCCGCGATGTGCCTAGACCGCGACCTCATAGTGCGTTCTCTTCTTTAGATTTTCAGGTACCTAGATAAACATACGGTTATCCTCTTCAAAATGTGACAGTTTGAAGAACCTCACTTGAATAGAATTAATGCCTGAAAGTGCTTCTTATTGTACCACTCGTTAATACGGTATGTAAACATGGTGGGATATTATGAAATTGTCGAAAATAAACATGGACGTTTATTTGGCTGTCACCGTAAGAGAATAGGTGGTGGGTGGTCGGTAATATATCTTCCAGAAAATATACTCGGCGAACTGTAAATTATAACTGGTACTGGTTTTGGGCTATAAATATTTTATATTTAAATTTAGGGAAGAAATAATAGGGAGATAATTATGTTTTCCGTTTATGCTTTTATAAATAGTTTTGATGGAGGAGCAGAGTTGCTCAACAAGCAATTTATATATTTTTCTGACAGTATTGACCAATATTTCTGACTATAATAAATAAATAAATATAAATTCTCATAGGGTCGCGTGTCGTTAAGAATTTTTTGGTGTATAATAAAAAATACATACTTAGCTACTATTTTCCTTTTCTGTATTTTGGTCAGGATATAATATAAAATGACTTGAAAGCATTTGCGTGAAACGATATAACAATAATTAATATTATTTTATGGTATTATCTACGGTATTATTTCATGGTATTATCTCTAGAGTATTATTTTATCTATATTAACCTTCATGCTTCTGATTGAATATTAAATTATAAATTATTAGAATCTTTGTGGAAGAGCAAGTCTTAATAAAAGCAATATAATTGCAGAGTAACGTTCCTATTAAAAGTATTTTTTACTATTTCTTGCTTATTATAATGTTTTTTAATTATAATTATTGACGTAGAATACCAATTACGTGTTGGAAATTGTGAAGAATTTTTAATTTATCAAGGCAATTCCGATTTGTCGTTGATGGAAATTTTAATTTCAAGTCAGGTTGAGGCGGTTTTCAGAAAATCAATAATTTGTAAATGCAATGTTTTATAATATTTGGATACTTTCAATCAATAATAATACTGTAGTCGGTTAAGTGTACATATAACAACTATTTTTTTAAATTTCACAGTAAAAAAACAATAGTTAAATAAAGGTTTATACAGGGTATCCGCAGCTTTTCGTTCTTAATTTTGGGAAAGATAAAACATGGAGAAATAATCTTCCTATTTCCTTTATTTTATTTTTTATCTAATAAATAAATATTTTCCTTCAAACTTGGTATGCAGTAATCATAATAGACGTGAATAACTTTTTTTAAGCTAAAGCTAGTGACGTAGGTATGGGGTCTTCTTCTAGTTTCTGAAAAAATGCTTTTGAGTAAATTCACTAATCAGCTTTGTTTTTCAAATATTTTAACTCAGTCATTTATTAAACCCATAGAAACAATGATTCGTAATTGTAATTTATGTCTATGCATTGATTTCTTAGGAACGTTTTGTCCGACTTAGCATGTCATTAGTCACAAAATCTTCGAATACGATGCAGCTAATAGATTTTTTCTATTATACACCGTATCTGCATACACTTTCTTCTTTAAAAAGCACCAAAAAAAAATAAATTTAGTAAATTTAAATCCGGTGATCGAGATGGCCAAGCAACTGGACTACCTCGACCATCCTTTCCCGTAGATGGTGAAGTTATAATTTCAACATATTCTAACCGCAAAGTAAACAAACTGATTTGACATGGCATCTGTCATTACTATTGTTACAAACTTAGAAACAAGCAATGCCTATTTAATCTTATATATATTTTTTAAGATCTTTGTAATCCCATAAGATAAACCTTGATTAGGAAAAGTGTAAACATCTGAAGAAAAAAGCTTCTTAATAGATTTCCTCAAGAGCATTTTTTTCAGAAAATAGATCAAATATTAATATTTGTACTGTTTAAAAAAGTTAATCATATCAAAATATTGACTTTCTATTATGATTGCTACATACCGAGTTTGAAGGAAAAATATTTATTTGTTTAGTAGATAATAATAACATATTTTTTTAGTACTGAACGTCCTGTATGTTTGTCATAGAGAAAAATGTTATAGAAAAGACGACTATTGTTTTTTCATGTTCTGTCCTTCCCAAAGTTAAAGGCGCCGTTTCTATACACACATTTTCAATGAATTTGATAGCTGTTTGTTGATACAGTCTTAAAAACATTTAAGTGAGTTATAAGAAATATTTCTTCACTGTGTCAATTATACAAGTTTTCTCCAGGTTGTTGCTGGAAACTGTTCCAGGATTAAAAGTCATTTAGAATAAGAAAAAGTTAAAGAAAATAATTCAATTTCAGCATTATATTTTAATACAGCGCTAATAAAAACCTTTTTTGTGCATCTTAAAATACGATTCCTTATTCTTGAAAAGCCAGCTAAGAACAAAAAACGGGCACACCCTATAAATCATGTAAAGAATCTTCGAAGCATGTGACAGTGACACCTACAGTTTTTCCTTCAAATCCTATTAAGAATTTATTAGGATCGATATTCTCACGTGTATCCTACGCGTTTACTACAGGTATAGTAGACACAGCTTGATCATCCAAATCGCAAATGTTCTTGAATTTAGTCGCATTTTTTTTTATTTTCAATGTCAGGCGTGACATAATGGAAATACTCATTACCATACTTTTTTGGTGAGGGACTATTAGATGATTTATAAAAATAAAGCGTGTTTTACTTCATATCTGTTTTTAAATTACGCGGGTAGATATGCAGGGTGAGTCATTTAGAACTTCTCAGGCAGATTACAGGAGAACAAAAAAGTGTAGTGACGGCCTGTAAAATTCAGCTTTTAAGGATTGTTAATGCATTCAATTTTATATGCAGGCACACTGTAGACGACGGCGTCCATAATATTTATTTGGCGGGAACTTTAAAACCTCTGTGTAAAATATATTCCCCAAAAAAAGTTTTGAAACCAACAATCTTTCTAAATATAGCACCGCCAGAGTTCCTGCTAACAGAAAATTTTGGGCTTCGCGACATCGATGTCTGGAGCGTCATCGTGGTGTCTGCATAGAAAATTTGAGCCATTAAAAATCCCTAAAAACTGGCTTTTACAGACCATGACTTCCTTTTTTAGTTTGCCTGTAATCTGCCTGGGTAGTGAATCACCCTGTTTGTGATATACATTTTTAGGTAACATATTAGGTCACCTATTATACGTATTTGTTTTACGGAAAAGTAGGCATATATAAATACATATGTATATGTATTTTAAATATTATGCATTGTTATGTACTAATAGACGGATATTAAATGAAATAAATTAAAAATATGCAACAAACTAATAATTTACTATTACTTTTTCGTAACATTCGACACCTATTAATATACCTACCTGTGCAATTTTGATAAGAGGATACTTATCGTGAAAGTACTGGAAAATAAATGTAGTCATATGTAGAATTTTTTCTTTTGTATGTATCTCTAGTTATCTTTGGTCTGATGATATTTTTCATAGTTGTTGGTAGGTATATCCTTAATAAAGGAAAACAGATTTACGGTAATCATATGTATAGTTAAACAGAAATTATTTTCAAATTATAATTTTATTACTACGACATTACCTGGAATTGATACGTATCACAACAACGATGACAAACAACATTCAGTTTGTCGTTTCACTGGGGTCTGGAATCATTCAGTTCGTCACAATTATTAAAAAAAAACTGTTACTTATCAGTTCTGATGGTTATTGCAAATGATTGTAATAAGGATAAAAAGAAAATGTAGATGAAGAATTGGGTGCAGCAAAAAGATAAGTACTTATAATAATAATAATATCTGTACCCCTCATTCTAATCATGAGGATTAGCCCAGAAGTCGAAGACTTGTGCGGGAGAGGGAGCGGTATATTATTATTAAGCAGACCGCATTTGCGCCCAGGAACGACTTACGTTGTTAGGCCCTAACCACCATTCAGTGCAGGAATGAGGGAAACCTGGAAAACCTCATTAATTAGGGGGGGTAGTCAAATGTCAACCGGAATCATTCTCTCACATTGACCCAAGCTAACATTCTTGCACTCTACCATACCCGCAGAGGGTGTCAATCTCTCAACGAATATAGCTTATATACGGTCTACCGGCTGCGGGGATCGAACCCACAGCGATCTAGTTACCTCGATTCAAGTACTGACGCCTTAAACCGCGCGACCACTGACCTTAGATTTAAATTTATTAAATGAATTAAGAACAAGTCCAGATGACTATAATCTAGGAGTGGATGAAAGAAACTACAGTAAAATAAATAATTAGAAATGGATAGACCTTTTATAGAAAGGAAAGATACAATTTTGAGATAAACTGTATCTGCAGTTATAGACTGCTTGCTACATTACATGAAAAAAAAAACATACATTGGCGCTAGTTTTAATTATGGAAAGTGAAATAATGAAAACATTATTTATTTTTTGTACATACATTGGGACTGACTGACCAATTCTGACTTGTCCCTGAGACACCTGTTCTCAGTTTCCATTGACTGACCACAGTTTGTTTGTGTACGTACACAGCTACTCTATTAAACTAGGCTCAGTGTCCTTGTCGCCACTAGGCAGTGCAAAATGTGCTTCATGCCGATAAATTGTTGAAGTTGTTGTGTTGCTGGGAAATTAAATTTTGTTAATGCTAATAACAGCAACATTAATCGACGATGTTTGCATAAAATAATTAGTACTATTTTAAACTATAACATCTTGAGATGTTAACAGTGCTCTTTGATATTTGGAGAGTATGCAACTAGCAATGCAACATGTCAGTTGTCATAATCGAAACCTAATTCAGTATTGATGACTAATTTTTAGTTTTAAACGCTTTATGGTAATTAAATATAGGAATTTATGTAGGGTGCAGATAGTTTCATATAACATAGTTCGCCCTATGACGTATACTGTTTGTTTTTCTAGAATTAAGGGCAAATTCAGCGGTGCTACAGTAATCCTACAAGATTTTATAATTAACTACTGCCCTGGGTACATTCCGAGTTTTGTATTAGTGGTTATTCCTTGCATTAAATTTCGATTTTCTTACATTAAAAGGGTATGTTATTTAACCAGATTTGTGTATTCTGTTGGTGGATAATTCTGACGGATTTGTAATGAGTGAAAATGTAGTTTTGCCAGCGCGCAACGAAGGAACGATTAACTGTTATCTATCTGGTACTATTATTAGTAAAAATGTTTATTTTCGTCTTTTCTACATTTGACAGCTCTGTAAGAAACGACATGTAGGTAGTTGACATATCTAGGCCTCTCGAACGATGATTGTCATAGGCGCCGATGTTCCACGGGAAAAAAGGGTTTTGCCTCATTTTTTAAACAGGGCTAGAATTCCAAAATAATTTTTTTATTGTCTTTTAGGTCCCTCTGAACACCTGGTTAAATTTTTTATTGTTATTTATAGTTAATCCTGTATAATTTGTAAATACCATCCGTTATTGCTCCAGTTCCTGTAATTTTCCTGGTGCTTTTGTTTATCAAATGTGGTCTGTATAGCAGGGAAAAGGATGGGCATTGGAAATATTCATTAAGCATTATGACTTATTTTTAAATTCAATGTCATCATCAGGCAGTGAAAAGTCGTACGAAAGGTGTTTCCGATTTAATCAGCTTTAAAAATACGTTTTACGTTTTCTTTAAAATTTTAAATTTAGAAATCTAGTAGCACTGTGTTTATGCGAAGAGTTCAGAGGCAGTTCAAGTTATTTATATTTGTCAGTATAAAATAATGTTGTTAAGAATGGAGAAAAACTTAGCGAAAGGAACGAGTAATGGAATTTTTTTTCGACTGAGCTTTTTTCCAATTAGCGCGGGTTTCGTTAAATAATAGACTTCATTATAGGTTTTTGCGACTTACCCAGTCTTGCGGTGACTTATTTTGTACAAGTTGTTTCTATTGCAAAATAGTATAATTCAAAAGTGCAGTGAGCAATGTTTTTAATTCAATTTCAACACTTCAAGGTATAAATAAATAAATGCAGTTTGAGGTTAAAGGTTCACTCCAAGGTTTGTATTTCTTATAAAAGTAGGATTTTATATAGAAGCAGTGATGGTCTGGTGTTATTACTGTTGAAAATTTATCTCATATGTTAATCAATCCGATGTGAAATATGATTTTAATATCTTCTGAAAGAAAAGCTGAAAACAATTTTACAGGCTTATTGCAATAAAATACTCCACTGATATCATTCTGACACATATTAGGTTTTGAAGTAATGTTTATGTGTTCTTGAAGAAACTGGAAATTTATAATTACGCCTCTGGTTGTGTAATAATACTTAATTATATCATAAAAGAAAAAAATTATAAACCACCAATAATGATGCAATTATTTTAGAAAAAGTTTGCATATCTAATTACTGATGTTAAGTCGAAGCAGAATTACTAAATGATTTCGGCCTTGACCTTGGCTATAGATATATTATAATCCATTTAAGAAAGCCATAAACAGCTTGTTAAAATATTAATTAAACAATATATGACCAAAGCTGATTCTAACATTATAAATCTTATTCGACTAACAATTCTTTGAATTATGATTTATTTTCTATCTGGATATTTCCTCGTTACTTATAAGTGTTTAATATTAATAATTAAAATTGGTTTTACCGGATTTAACCTTGGAGCAGTTTTTGGATTCAAGAATTAACAGTTGTTTTATTATACATACTTCTTGATATACTCGCATCAAGAATTCAGACGTCTTGCGTCACGGCCGACGTTACACATTTGTTTTTATTGTCAACGTAATTTTCGATATTTGGTCGCGTTAAAAACAATCAGTTTTGCAATTTAGTGCAATATATAATGCAAACTTTTAGTGTTGTATATAGTTTTATTACTATCAGTTGCAGTTTCTTAAATATGTTGATGAACATATAATGAATTATTCATTTGTTCGTATGACGTAAGTCGTCTGAATTCTTGTCGCGAGTATATACGATATACAATATATGCCCAATTTATAACAATTTAGCTAAATCGGTGATTGCTAAGGTGTGATACATTTGATTGGTTGTTGCTAAGGATTTTAATTAAATCCAGTTTAAACTTCCTTGAGTTTGAAACCAATTCCTAACTTTTGTGGGAACAGACCTTACGGATTAGCGCAACCAGGCATAGAAATTGCAGGTCACCGACACGACCTGCTGTGACGGTTGTTGGAGGTGGCAGTACGTACTGATGCTGGTCTAGTGTGCGCTGCTCCATTAAATATGAGGAGGTTTTGCTGGGCCTTGTGCAGGTTTGTGCAAGTATAATGTGCACGACTTTAAGACTATATTTTGATAAAATGTAAATTACTTACCGCTGTAATCGTCGCTAAAAAGTTATATACTTGTTTTTGGAGGTCGCTTTGTGCGGTTAACATACATTTATATTGCATATCCTATTATCATGCAAATAATGATAGTATCAGTTTGTGGAGCAGCTATATCGTCATTGACCACATTTTGCTCTGGAGTAAAGGTAGTTTTGCCATATATGTATGCAGAATGGCAACCTTGTCTATAAGAATATTCGACTTGTACGTATTTATGTAGATACTCAGGTTTTTTTTTTCTTTAATCTCATTAATACTGAGGCGTTATTTTTTTATTTTAATTATTTATTTATGTTTTAAGAAAATAGTCATAACCATTGTAATAATCAATTATAATCTAAAATTAAAATATTCTAAACAATTCTTGCTTTCTATGGTAAGTAGTAAGTGTCACAATGTGAATCCTCGAAGAAATTCGTAATTATATAGGGTGTTACAGAATGATGTTAAGAATATCTAGGGACAGGTTCTATGTGGAAAAATAAGAAAGAAGATTATATAAACATGGGTCAAAATGTCTTGTTCTCGAAATACAGGTTGTTTAAAATTTTCTGTGTTAAATACTATAGTCTTCATTTCTCGAAAACCGATTCGAGATATTGAAATGAAATTTTGGTACATAACAGTGTATAGTAAAGGGCTAGTGCATAAATTTCCCTTGTAATATACTAGCATTGGCAAAAAAAATTCGACGCCACTGATTTTTGGACAAATTGATATTGCTCTCTTAGAGCCTTTTCACACGGGCCACCGTGCAGCGCTGCTGAGTGGAGCCACTAATTTATGGTTGACATTTCGGTGGGGGTCGGCGACTACGCGCCACCGTGGCGCTGCTAATTCTATGACACATGCGCAAAGGCCTGCGCAGAAATCTGCGCCGTGAAATGAGACTGAAAATTAACAAAATAAATTATAGTTTAAAAAAACTAAAAAACACGCTTTAATAGCAAACCGAACTAAAAATTAGAAAATAATTTTGAAGTATTAAGAGTTTGTATTACAGCAATAGAAAATTCCGACAATCTATTACGTCTAATTAATTGAAAATAAGATTAAATTAGAAGTTAAATTATTAATAAAATAATTCAGTTGTAGTAAAAAAAGCGTGGGGTGCAATTTACTATATTTTCATAATGACTAATTTTATAAATAGTTACACTACTGAAATAATTGTTTTAATTTAATATCAAGCACCCCACGCTTTTTTATTATAATTGAATTATTTTATTAATAATTTAATTTCTAATTCAATCTTATTTCCAATTAATTAGTCGTAATTAGTCTATTGCTGTAATACAAACTCTTGATACTTCAAAATTATTTTCTAATTTTTAGTTCGGTTTGCTATTAAAGCGTGTTTTTTAATTTTTTTAAACTATAATTTTTCTTATTTTTAAACATAGAACCTGCCCTGAAATTTTCTTAACATCATTATGTAACACCCTGTATAGACGCGCTCCTCGAAAAAATTAAAATCGTAATTATATAGACGCTCCGTCAGGATGAAACTTTCTTTCGAAATGTTTATGAGTTTTAGCGTTGCCAATTGTAAAATAAATAAATATCTCTGGACTAACGGCTAATAACGAGACCGCTTCCATACGCTGAACCATTTCGCTTGAGGCGGAGAAATTAAAGCCAAATAAAATGCGATTTACCTACCTCTTTACGGCCTCGCCCAAATGAGTAATATTCATATTCGCCGACATCCTTCGGTGGTATTGTGGGTACCGAGAGCAGTGGCGTAACAGAGATCCACTTCTGCAAACTGGAAAAATCTGTCAAAAGTCAAAGTATTGGCACAGTTTAAATATAAGTAAATAGATCACTTCTTTTATGCGATCAAAGGCGACACGGTTTTTTTGCCTGAAGTTGCAAACCACTTGACAGGTGCAGTACGAGGGTTATCGACAAGTTCTACATGACATTAGCTGCGACGCAGCATATACGAGTTTTTTTTATAATATTGCTGTGCTAGGTATTAAAATTTTTGTCAATACAAATTTTAACACTGTAATATGCATATTAGAATAGCTTAATACATACATAGATTATTTATAAAGTTTTGCAGATTTTAAATATTATTATTGTTAGGTGTAATTATATAAAATCACAAACGCATTATAGTTGAAATATAACGTTAGGCGGATTTGAGTTGTACAGGTAACATCAGGCATATGAAGAAAAATATAAAGTAATTAAATTTTGTAAACATTTTTCAATAATACATTCTGTACAATTTTTAATTTAGGATTTTCTTTTTACAATTATGTATTCATAGATTTTAATCCCTTATTTTTCAAATTTAAGCGTATAATAAATTCTAACTCTTCTATACAGTGAGCGGCAAAAGTAATGTACATACAGTATGCGCCAAAAGTATGGAATAAATTCAATAAAAACGAAACAATTATTTTTTGGGAAAAATCCTCGAACAGGTCGATTTTTTATTTAAAAAATACATATTTTAGCGTAAAATGCGATTTTCAAATGTCATTTGTTTTCGAGTAATGACATCATCGATTTTTTTTTAAATGGCAACACCATATTTTATTGATTCTGAAAGATCGTTTAATTCTCTATCAGACAGTACTAAAATTTTTTCTTCTTACATAGGAAAGTTTTCAAGTAAATGACGATTGAATGTTAGAAAACGTAAATGTTATCCATAAAAAAGTAACAATTCTGAGGTATGTAAAATAAAATACAATTGATTAAATCTTATACTTAAATTAAATGTTCGAATTGCCATCCACCAACTTCTTGACAATGCGCAAGTCTGTGAAAAAATTCTTCTTGCACATTATGAATGATTTCTGGGGTAACTCTGCGTATTTCGTCCCGAATGCGATTTTGAAGTTCTTCTAAATATCGTGGTTTATTAATGTACACTTTTGACTTCAAGTATCCCCATAAAAAATAATCAAGAGGTGTAAGATCTGGCGATCTTGCAGGCCATTCTATCGGTCCGCGTCTGCCGATCCACCTCCCAGGAAAACAGTTGTCCAAAAAATCTCGTACAGGGCGCGCATAGTGCGGAAGTGCACCGTCTTGCTGAAACCATATGGTATCGTCAGGAATGTCAGGGTCATTACCGTTCGGAAAAATTACTGCAAAGGCTGGAACAAGGTCATTTTCTAGAAACTTTAAATATCTTTGTCCTGTAAGGGTTCCTTCAAAGAAGAAAGGCCCTACTATTCTGTCGTCAACTATTCCAGCCCACACATTTAATTTCTGAGGGTGTTGGGTATGTGCCTCTGCCATCCAATGAGGATTTTCCCGACTCCAATATCTGCAAGTTTGACGGTTTACTGTACCATTCAGACAAAATGTGGCCTCAACTGAAAAAAATATTTGCCGGTGTAAATTTCTATTTCCTTGACATAAATCCATTAGAGTTTCGCGAAAGTGTAAGCGGCGATCGGGATCATCTTCATTGAGTTCCTGCACAAGTTGAATTTTGTAGGGATGATATTTTTCCTTCCTCAAGATACGTAGCACTGTGCTCTGACTAGTGTCATTGTTTAATGCAACCAATCGTGAATTATGAGGATTATCCACCATACGTTTTCTAACATTCAATCGTCATTTACTCGAAAACTTTCCTATATAAGAGGGCAAAATTTTAGTACTGTCTGATAGAGAATTAAACGATCTTTCAGAATCAAGGAAAAAATATGGTGTTGCCATTTAAAAAAAATCGATGACGTCATTACTCGAAAACAAATGACATTTGAAAATCTCATTTTACGCTAAAATATGTATTTTTTAAATTAAAAATCGACCTGTTCGAGGATTTTTCTCAAAAAATAATTGTTTCGTTTTTATTGAATTTATTCCATACTTTTGGCGCATACTGTATAAAATCACAAATGCATTATAATTGAAATATAACGTTAGGCCAATTTGAATTGTACAGGTAACATCAGGCATATGAAGAAAAACATAAAGTAATTAAATTTTGTAAACATTTTTTAATTATGCATTCTGTACAATTTTTAATTTAGGATTTTCTTTTTTACAATTATGTTTTCTTAGATTTTAATCCCATATTTTTCAAATTTAAGCGTATAATAAATTCTTACTCTTGTATACAGTGAGCGGGAAAAGTAATGTACATATAAGGAAAGTAAATATTTATATGGGAAGTTTGGGCATGGGCGTTCAGACTTTACATTTCATAATGGCAAATACAAAAATTATAAAAAATAGATACAAACATATTTTCTACATAATTATATTAAATAGCCTGTAAAAGACCGTTACACCATTAGATAGCTCATTACTGCCTTCTTAAACCTTTAGTGTAGATATAGTGATTTGAATTAGGTGTATTACAGTACCCTAAACAAGAAATATCACATGAATGCTTTTTTTTAAGGCATCTACGTAAAAAATATCCACACACATACTAACACATTCCCTTCTTCTGTTAAAAAATTTTGGTATCGTATAAGTTCTTAAACTTTACCTTTAATTTAATATATTACATATTATACTGGGTGTTAACAATAAGTTTGGTCAAAAATGTACCGTCGTATTTTCTCGATGAAAATAATTGAGTTTTGTTAAATAACAATTTTCGATTCAAAATTTAATAAGGGAGTTACAATTGTATATATTTTTTCTTTTTTTATACTAAATATTGAGAGAGTGAAACTTTTAATTATTGTCATGAACAACTACAGTTCCCTAACAACATTTTATGACCTAAGCCAAAACGAAAATGTAACTTGACACTTAATTTACCTTTACTTATTTGCTAATTTGTCAATTAGTTCACCACCAGTCAATTTTTAGGAGATTTCACAAGAATTTTTGCCAAAAATTGATCAGAAATTTGAAAAATATATACTTTTTGAATTATAAGTGGCGTACTTTTTTCTTACAAAAATATACATTGCCCACCCAGTAACTACGCCACTGGAATATATTTTATTTTTTTATGAGTGCACATATAAATAGTTCATGTAAAAATATCATCGCCCAAATATTGCCAAGAAGGCTGTGTAATTTCAGCAAGCCAAGTTTTACAATTAGTACCCTGAAGGCAGGGTATATTCTGCTAACCATTTCTTTATGTGACAAGTGTGGCGAACTACGATTTTTTAAAAGGGACAATTTTCCAGAATGTGGTACTAGGCATTTTATTATAAAAAAAAGATAGATAATATTATCAGGCTATAGCACTTATCAAAATACCCATATATCAAATTTGGTCGACAAATCTATTGAGTATTTTTTATAGTGACAAAATTAGAAAACTCAAAATTATCACAGCAGGTCAAAGATTGCTATGAAAGTGAAAACAAATATCAATCGGACGAAGAACATAACACTACAAATATAACACTTTAAAATTCACTCACAGTAAAAATTATTAACGTACAAAAAATGTAATGAATTATTGTATTATAATATGAATTGTTGTATTGTTGTGTACATCAACTGGCACTGTATTTCGACAGATTTTTTATATATATTTCGTCTTTTTGTGTTCCCGTGTTGTTTTAATATGAATTTAAGCATTTCCGCCAAGTAAGTATATTTCTAGTAAATGTAAAAACGGAAGGACACAGAGGCTTAAGTAAGAACAGGTGGCGACTCTAAATATGACATTGCAAAAATTCGAGGAAAATAACTTAATATTAATAGATCGTTCTGCTCTAATTTCCTCCGCATTATGTATTTGTGTATTTGATCTCCCCTATGGTGTTTCTTTAGACAATGGGTGAATGGCAATTAGTTGGACAAGACGAATATTAGATTGAAAACGTTCCCATGCAAATTTCTTTTCCAATTTTATTCTTTTTCATCCGTTCATCATATCGTCGGGATGGGATGAGAACTCGCGTGTATTTGCATCGCAAAATTCGGTATATATAGATCGTGTGAAGTTAGATGCCGTATCTCGATCGATCGCATTATAATAGGCCGTAAATAACCGTCGATTATAATGAACCGTAAAAACTGAGGTTTTTACGGTGTCATTCATTAGCGGGGAATTATCTGGTACGATCTGATACGTGTTTCAAGTTTTCAGGAAGGAGATAAGATTAGTTCTATAATTTGGTTATGTTTTAATTCATTCCAAATTGTTATTGGGAGATTACGTACTCACTAAAATTAAACATTTTTGTTAGTGCATATTAGGTACTTCATAAACAACAGATTTGTTTATATTATGCTACAGAACATATACAGAACAGATACATCTAAATGCATATTTCTGAATTACTTATCAAATTTTGTACATAATTTAGGTTTATTATTGGTTTAGCGTGTATTTATATTTACAATCCTTTTGAAACTCTTGTTAATGTATCTAGTAACAGTTTTCGATATTGAAAAAAACTGGTGTACTTTGCTTGTTGTTACTTTTAAACTGTTTTAAAAATTAAACATCCTGTATGTAAATTCAGTAGAATAGTAACATTTTAAGACCTCTTATAAGCTCGAATTCTGAAATTGCATTGCTGGCATTTTCGATATTTCTTAAAATTGTATTCTGTAAGAAGTATCAGAAAAAAAATTATAATTTTAAAAAACTAAAAAAACACGCTTTAATAGCAAACCGAACTAAAAAGTAAAACATAATTTTGAAGTATCAAGAGTTTGTATTACAGCAATAGAAAATTCCAACAATCAATTACGACTAATTAATTGGAAATAAGATTAAATTAGAAATTAAATTATTAATAAAATAATTCAATTATAGTAAAAGCGTGGAGTGCTTGATATTAAATATTACAATTATTTCAGTAGTGTATAGTCTGTTTAGAAATGAAAGAGGATAATAAAACTCCGAGATAAGAACCGGCCATGGGCGTGGTAATATTTCGTTTCAGGTAATTATCGGGTAACACTAATATTGTGACAGATCAATCCAGTCTTAGAGCTGAATATACGAAGACGTGCTAGTGCAGTAGAGTAAAATTCGACTTGTGTTTAATGACTATTGTGCCAGTGGATATAATATTGTTTGGGTAAAATGTCGAGCTTATCAGATTACGTACCTGCTAAACGCGTCAAAAGATGTGCGCTGTCTCAGAAAGAAGATTATTGTATTAAATGTATTTAATGCATTGAAACACCAAAGTCCTACCAACTTTCTTCAAATGTTTTGGCAAAATTTTTTTTTCAAAACTTGAATTTTTGAATTGAAAATTTTTCCGAAAATATTTATTTGATTTTTTTTTAAATTATCAAATTTTTATTTATTTCTAAAAATTTTTAATTTTGATTTGATTATATAATTCCAAATTCCAAAATTATTTACAAAATTTTGTATTTCGAAATTTTGTTTTTAATTTTAAAATGTAAATATGTTTTCAAAAATTTGTATTTCAAAACTGTTCAAAATTATAAATTTTTAATTTTGAAACTCCAAATTGTTATATTTAGATTTTTTTTTAAATTTTGAATTCTGTATTTTTTTGAAATTTTTTTAATCAAAATTTATCGTTTCAAAAATTTTTGAATTCCAAAACTTTTTTTTTTCGAAATAAAATTTTTTTCTTCACAATTTTTCATTCTTTTTTTTTCAAAATGTTTAAATTCAAAATGTCTGTTAAAGTTCAGTTTCGTTTCCGTTCCAAGTTTTGCAATGTAATTTTTTACAATTTATCTTGAAGTTTATTGATTTAAAATTAATTCAGAAACTTATATTTTAACTATTCCTATTATTTTTTTCTCAAAATCTCAAATTATTTCAAAAAAACTTAGAAGTGGTCCATTATAATAAGTTTGACTTAATAATTCAATAATTTGCAAAATATATGTAGAAAAGTTCCGTAGCGACATCTATCGTATCATAATCGTACCATTAATTTTCATCAAATATACTCTAGAGGTAAGAATTCTTATATCGGTAAAGAAGAATGTCATTTATCATCGTTCTATGGATTGTATTCACTTAACCTGCAAACTAATCTAAATAGTTTCTTTTTTTATTCTGATGATCCTAGTCAGGACATTAGAACAAAGTTATTAAATAATTGATTTGTCATCAGTCCTTGACCACTGTATAAATTTTCAAGCTGATCAGACTTCTTGAAATTGGTGAAAATAGCGCTGAAAGATTCCGTTACATACATACATACACACATACAAGTCAAAGAGTATAAAGCATGCAGAAAAATTGTAGAACGTGTATTCATATTTACAACCCTTTTTGAAACTCTTGTTATATAATATATTTAGTAACAGTTTTCGATATTTTAAAAAAGTGGTGTACTTTCCTTGTGGTCACTTCTAAATTCTTTTAAAAATTAGACATTCGGTAAAATATTTTTAAGAATTTGCAACAAATAGCAAAACTTATTAAGAGTGACATTATTGGACAAATTTTCAAATAACATATTTTCATAAAAAAGAAGCTTGTGTATCAGTTGTAAGCCCGGCAACGATATTCTAGGATGATAAAAGCATGTAAATACGATATAACCATTAAATTATTTACATATTCTAACGTGCCATTATTTTCGCAATTCAGGTGTGAAATAAATGTTAGTCATTTTAGGTTAGACAATATCACTATATAGCTCTCGACGAGTCATTCATTTCAACAGTGGCAAATATAATTAAATACTATCGTACTTTACATTTGGACATGTGGTTCAAGGTGAGTGGAAAACCTCCAAATACAGACGTAATTATCGTTCTCGTTACCATTGCTCTAGCACCCAAACAACAAACGTACACGTATAAACGCTTCGGTAGCCATTCCTCGCACGTAGCAAATATTAATTCAAGGAATGTTGGGTGGATAATTTTTAATCAGGAAAAATGCATCGCATGTAGCTCGGCACAAAGGAATAAATACCTAAAATAATTAAATGTGGTTAGTCAGTCCACAAATACAAATTTAAGTCTTAAGTATCTATACAGGGTATTCCGCATAAAAATCGACACAATACAGGTGCATATAGCCTCAAAATATTGCAATTTAACCAAACATACCATAGACGGAGTTGGGATCAAATATTTCGAAAAAAAAATTCTCTGAATTACTTTAATTTGGAATAACTAAATTTGGTACATGCTTTAGGTTTATTATTGGTCTTCTTTGACTATGATTTCAAGTAAATTGAAACACTACATGGTGTCATTGAGGTCACCCCTTAAATTAAAGCAAACTTTTTTCCGTTGATCGAATTTAAAAAGAATGGTAATATCCCACGCAGAATTTAATGTAAAACAGTTTGATAACCTTTAGTGTTTAAGAAAAACTGCATTAAGTAAAACAAGATTTTAATAGTGTTAGTATTAGAAGAAATCAAAAGTCAGTAGTATAGGTTTTGTTTTCACAATTTGACAATTAGTAACAAAACTATTTTATTTCTGATACTGCTTGTTGTTGAACATGGCTGGAAAATTTACATTCAGCCAACAAGTTGACATGTTCCTCGTGCTAGGTTTCGTGAAGGAAACTGTAGAAGTGTGGAAGAATATATTGTTTAGGTATGAAAATATAAATATTAATTTAGCATCAAATTTTTTATGCACTACTTATTCAGATTTAGTGGAGCAATATTTTCCGCTTGTGAAAGTCACTCCGCAAAACCCCTGTTAGATGGTTTAATGAAGCTTTGCGTCGAATGAGAGAGACTTTGTCAAGCGTAAAAACTGTTTTTAATGTTACACAGAGATCTTCAGATTTTGAGGTTTATAAGATTCTTCGGAAAAATTATATTCGCGCGTTAGCCGAGGCAAAAAGAAGCTCATACCAAAACTATATAAGTAATTTCACCAACAAGATAAAAGCTAGCTGGAGTGTAGTAAAGTTTGAAAGTAACAAAGCACAATCCCAGTCTGTGTCTTCTACACTGATATCCGTGAATCAATTCAATACATATTTCACCAACGTAGCCAATAATATAAGTAAGTCGCTTCCACCTACCCATTTAATAATGGATGACATTATAGGCAATATGCCTTCGCCATGTCGCTCTTTTTATTTGGGTTCGGTGACCGAATCTGAAGTGTTGGATGCAGTTAATTCTTTAAAAAACTCTCCATGTACTGATGTTTTTGGTCTAAACTCAAAAATTATTAAGGCAACAATTGACATAATACTTCCTGCTTTAACTATATTGATAAATACATGTTTTAGTAAAGGCATTTTTCCAGACTGCTTTAAGTTGACAAAGGTAATTCCTTTATTTAAAAAAGGCGACCCGGATAGTACTGACAATTATCGCCCTATCTCGATTATTCAAATTTTTGGCAAGGTAATCGAAATGTTATTGAAACCACGATTATATAAATATCTGGAGAAGAATTCAATCTTTTGCGCATGCCAGTTTGGTTTTAGACCTGGGTGTTCTACGTCTAACGCAATCCATAGGATTGTAAGCGACGCAGTAGAAGGTTTTGAGATAGGTGAGCATACAGCCATTGCCCTCTGCGATTTAACAAAGGCCTTCGATTGTGTTCCTCATGACCTACTAATTAAAAAGTTAGAACATTATGAGATTAGGGGATTGCCTTTGGAATTTTTTAAATCATATTTACAAAATAGTTGTAATTAATAACATATCATCTGAATTTATGGGTATTGAGCAGGGTGTGCCACAGGGTTCAATTATTGGACCAATATTGTTTCTGATGTTCATCAATGACATTCATTACTTTATTGCACCTAATAAGTATGTACTATTTGCGGATGATACTACACTGGTTATATCTCACGAAAATATTTTTTCTCTGAACTTAGTCCTGGAACAACTTGAAAAGAGCGTAGAACAATGGTTTGTTGCTAACAAATTGAAACTTAATAACACTAAAACTCAAAAAGTCTACATTTCTTCGAATCGTGAAAATATAAAAGGCGACTGCGTTAAGTTACTTGGGGTAGTTATAGACGACTGTTTAAATTGGTCCGGCCATGTTGCATATCTTTTGAGGTCGCTCCCAAGCACCATTTTTTTGTTACGACAGCTAAAAATTATAGTTGATTTAAATACTTTAATTATGTCCTATTTTGCTTTTTTTCATTCTCGCATATGCTATGCAGTTTCTTTGTGGGGCAATTGCAGAGAATCTATAAAAATATTTCGCTAGCAAAAGAAAGCAATTAGAGTTATGGCTAATGTGAATAGTAAAGAACATTGTCAACCGTTATTTATTTCCTTCGGTATTTTACCCTTACCATGTTTGTATATTTTTTCCCAGGTTGTTGAAATTCATAAGAATATAACCAGATTTACATTGCAGTCGGACATTCACAGTCATAATACAAGAAACGCTAATATGCTTAGGACTGACAGCTTCCGTCTATCCAAATCAGTACATAATTCTTTAAATGTGAAACTTTATAATAAACTTCCATACTCTATTAGACTGTTAAACATGTCACGTTTTAAATTAGCAGTTAAGAAGCATTTGCTTGGGTTTTGTTTTTATACAGTGAAAGATTTTCTGGCGACGCCATATTACGAATAACATAGTTTAATGTTTGATTATTTATATTGTGTGTAAGTTCTTCTATTTTTTTAATAACTTTTATATATACATAACAGTTTTTATTCTTTTATTTTATTTTTTGTGTATTTTGACTTGCCATAAATGTATTATTGTATATCAAATGGTCAAATAAAGCTATCTATCTATCTATCTATAGTAGGAGATTTCCAAATCCAGTGATTCCCATTTTCTACTGTTGAGACTGGAAAGTTTTTCGATGATATCCTATAACGTGCTAATGTAATAAGGGTACAAGATGAAAATAAAATAAAAAAAGTAAAATTAAAACTAAAGAAATTGTCCAAAATAGGCACTCTGAAACATAAATTTACACTTGAAAATTGAAATTTACTCTATCTAATAAATGAAGATCGTTTCTTATAACGTTACATTTATTTGTAATACGATTCCACAAATCTTGACTGGATTCAATTGACGAGGAGTAAACAAAATCCATAAATTTTCTTCAAACCAAATAATCAAAAAGTCTCTAACAGTAGCACTAAAATGAGGATGGTGCCTTAAAAGTCTAGTTTAAGTTGCAACGGTAAATCTTGGATTAAATTAAGGAGAGTATTTTGCAGAAATTCCAAATAACTTTCCTCATTTAATCGATCGATTTGGCAAAATAACTGGTCCAGTCAAATAACAATCAGTAATACCGACCCAAACATTTATCTTAAACGCGCTTTGAAAATGTCTAAAAGTTATTGCATAGTGATATTCATAAATGTTGTGATCATTTGTAATAAAGAATTTTCTTGTGAAAATGAATATCCTGATGCAAGATAAACTCGCAAAAGGTCATTCGTCGATACAAATCTTGAGACAATAGCTCTTGCACGTTTTGAATGTAGTATAGATGTAGTTGATTACATTATTAATTCGGTGTACAAAAGTTTCTGATATTCCAGCTCCTCGAGATAAGCGTTTATTACTTATTTGCGGTTCATCTTCAACTGTTTCTAAAATATTTTTTTCATCTTGTACCTTTATTACACTAGCACATTCTACCGTCTTTCAACATTAAAAATGTTTCTCTAAGGGGAATCACTCGATTTGGAAATCTCCTACGATATTCTTCCACACTTCTACAGTTTCCTTTACAAAATTCTAACACGAGCAACATGTCAACTTGTTCGCTGAATGAAGATTTTCCAGCAATTTTCAACAACAAACAGTAGCAAAAACAAAATAGTTTATTACTAAGTGTAAAATTTTAAAGATAAAGCCTACTACAGGCTTTTTGATTTCTTCAAATAAACACTACGCAAATCTTGTTTTAATTAGTGCATTTTGTTCTTGAAAACCTTGAAATTTTTTAAAGTTTGATTAAATTGCAATATTTTGGGATCCCCTACATGCACCTGCTCTGTATCAGATCTTATGCAGAACACCCTGTAATAGTTATAGTTTTATCTATCCAAATAATGAATTCACAAATTGAAGTCATTCGCAATAAGTATCTGTATAATATTCGCCGTTTTATCTATTCAAATAGTGAATTCAGGCGATAGTGATTACACATTTCTTTTTAGCATATTGGACCAAAGTTGGATATGATTCAGTATTCTTAAAATAAATTCCACCAAATTTAATACAGAAGATAAATGAATGATACCACTAGTTAAATGGAAAAAAATTATAGTACCAATATTTCCGATATTTCTTTTAAATTAGATGAATTATCCTCTGTGCACCCCAAATCCTATCAGTTTCTACCTATACAAGCGTTCTTAAGATTAACAAATGATCTCTTCATCTACCAGCAAATGATAAAAACAGTCAGTGCCCAAGAGACAAGCTGTGGGACAATTCCGTAGCATTTTAATTTTTTACTTGTACCACATGACATGAATCAGTTTCACTTCAATTAATCCTTAATTACAGACACTTCCTGCTTATTGTTTTACATTTCTATAAACATAAATAAATAGTCTTGGTTAAGCTGGGTGGGAAAATGTACCTAATTATAAACAACGAGTTCTCAGAGTTCGGTCGTGCCGGTAGGTTTCCCAAAAATTGCACAACATCCTTGGAGCAGGTTATATTTACCATAGGATCCCTCTGACGCATTTGTTTGCAAGCGAAATTGTTCAGCTGAATGGATTCAAGTGTGGGAAAAGTAAAAGCTTTAATAGCGTAATAACTATATTCGTTTTCTATATACGTATTCATATTCTATATTAGTTATGAATTTGTCGATTATGAGAAAGGTGAATAAAAAATTATAAGTCTTAACACCCTTGATTTGATTAACTAAAAATTGTATAGCTGTTATTCAACAAATAGTTATGTATGCTTCATAAGTTTTGGGTATTTAATTTTGACCGTTCTGTCAATAGCAGAAAAAACAGTTTCTTTAACAGCAAAGTCACAATTTAAAAAACCATCAATTTTGTGATTATTAGAGTTTCAAAAAGATCTTCATAACTGATGTTCCTACACCACTGCACATTACAGAGCAAAAAATTTTGTCTATTGAACTTCTACTGCCCACAACTATTGTTCCTTTATTATCGTAAAGATCTTTGATGACAATATGCAAGTTATTTATTGTGCTACAAATGAAATGTTGCGGTGCAATGAATAAACCTTTAATAAATTATTTTTCTTAATGACAGAGGGTTTGTTAAAATCTATATGTATGTATAGTATGGTAATAAAGAACATTCAGGACATCCAATGTAGGTGGTATGTGGTACTATTACTAATTGGCAAAAATTATGAAGTGGCCGACATGTGTTGATAAATTTCTGCTGCTGAAAAAGTGAACAAACAGTGAAAGTACATTGTTTACATATAGAATATTAATTTGACAGTTTAAAATTTGTTTTGTCTGCTTCCATATGTCAAACTTGACATACGTTTAGTACTTTTACTACTATTTTGAGAACAAAAACAGAGAGTTTTTCGAATCATCAAAAATACGAAAGTGTGCGAGTTATTCTTTACTTATCTGCTTTTTTCAGTGTGAGATTTTTTGGTTAGGCAAACTTAATTTCAAAAATAACCCTTGACTGATCCGTTTGGCGCAAGGACTTATTTAATTAATCTTTATTTTTTTCAGAAGTGTGGCAAAAACCCAATAAAACTAAAGAAAAACTAAAATTATGGCACAAATAAATAGTTCAGACAATATCTTAACATACATATGTTGGAAATCGAAGTGGGTAGATAGTAAATTAATCTATATTATTATATTAATCTATATTTATATTTAGTCATTATAAATCAATCAAATACGACGCCACTGATTCTCTCCATTCAATTATTCATGAAAACGTGTTAGTGACATCTGTGTCATAGAAGGTGAACTAAATGTAAAGCCTGTAATTCCTCCTAATTCCTAAGAGAATGAATATGTAAACAATATGGAGGGAAAAACATCCGATTTTGTAAATTTTACAGATTTTAAAGTAGCTCTCGTATTGAAATTTGTCTTCGAGTAGTGTAGAAAGGCCTATTCTAGGATCTAAAGGTAATACATTTTGGAATAAACAAGTTAAAAACTTTGATTTTCATTTTCAAACTAAAAATGCGTTTATTGGGCTTACACAATAAAATATCTGATAAAAATTGTGTCATTACCTACTTTGCAATGTCTAAAATATATATGTGAAGAGAAATTTTAACGTACTCTTGTATTAATAAAGTTGTAAATCTAACAAAATAAATACCGGTGACGCCATCCTTTTCCGTAGCGGCAGAATTCCTCCTCTTAACAGGTCGCACACGATCCCCCAAATATGTTAAGATATCGCTAATTTTATTAGTACCTACCTCTAGTTCTAGTTCCTACCATCTTAACTGGAGGGCTTATGACGTCAAACTAATAGTAGATTAGTAACTACATATTATTTGATACGTAGATGTACATAAAATAAAATAAAATTAATTTTAATCACTAAAGAATAAATAAAAATGATGTGAATGTTTTGTTGTTCATCTTTTCACGATTTTTGCAGCGCCATCTATTGTTTCATGAATTTTGCCAATAGTGGATACAACTGGCTGTAAGAAGTTCTAGATAACATTTATGAGGTTACTGTAACATTTTAAAATATGTCCTATAAACATTTTTTAATTGGAGAAACTTTATTCAAAATGTCGGTTTATATCTGGGTTTATTTTTATATGAAGTGCGACTAAACAGTTTTTATTACGGTCTATTATTAAATTATTTCGTTCGCGATTTCCGGTTATATTGCTATAATTTCGTTGCCAATTTAATGCTACAATTGCTCCTATAAATGCGATGGTTGTGTTGCTTGCTGGTTGCACATACGTCACCAGATGGTCTATATTTAAACAACTTGGCCTGCACTCACTTTCTCTAAATTTTGTACCTCGCTCAAAAGACAAACTAGTCTCATTCAGTATATGTATTATCATATCAGGTGACTAAATATTTCATGATCTGTAATTTTTTTTGTATTAATTCAGTATTTTATTTAAATTTTTTAAACTTATTAAACATTAGTGCGTGCCAAAATAGCGGTAAATAATGTCTACAGAACCTGTTGTTCTAAAGTACAATGACTTTCGAATTTTTATTTCTTTCTATCAAGCCTCGCAAAATATATCGGAGGTCTTTGAACTTTTTTAATCCCAGGATGCGTTGTAATGTTTTGTACTTAGAATAGCTTGCAACTGTTTAAAATTATTATTGAGTCTTACAAAAATATTTTTCCCTTCAAAGGATCTGCTTCCAATATTTGCTTTAAAGGTACTTTTATAGATATTAATAAGACGTCAAGAAAGGTTATTAAACTGATGGCATCTAACAAATGTAAGGATATTGCAGAGGAGCGTGATTGGAATTCGTCGTCGAGATTTTCTTTAGAATAATGTATTAGTAGTATCGATTGCATCAATTTGTTCACTATGTATTGCAAAACAATAATACAGTAAAATATGATTGGCTAATATATTTTTTGGTTTGATGATAAAGATGTTACTAATATGCTGATTTTATACGTACGTCAATATTTCAATAATGACAAAAGCACAGCAACTTTTCATTGTTTAAGTGAACAAATTTGTTTCAAATACAACAAAAAAGAGTCTAGTCGGTCTAATACAATATGAAACACTTATTATTTCCTAGTATAATTATCATAGATGTTAACAGTTTTATATTTTAGTATGTGTCAAATGTACAAAGTGAATATTAATTAATTTCTTTGAAAACTTGGATATGCATCGATATTTTATTTTATTTCAAGGATAAGAGTCATTCACCTTCAACGCCATATACTGTGTGGTAATAAAATAAAACCAAAAGGCACCTATACAGGGGCTGACAACCAATTTTGATTTTTTTGTTTATAGTTGGTTATAATGTTGACCTTCAATATGAAATTTCTCAGAGGGAAGTTAGGTAATTGGGACAGAGGTAAAAAATTGATAGAGAATTTTTATCTACATCAACGTTTCGATCTTTATTAAGTCATCATCAGCATGCACATAATAATAAAATAATTTATGTAATATTATTATTCAAAACTAAGCATTAAAAATTAATTAATAATTACTGAAAATTGGTTCTCTTTTGTCAATAATATGTAATAAAACATTTGTGTGAAAGCGAATTCGGTCCCTAGACTTACTCTGGTACGACGCACCATTTTCACGTAAAAAAATGAAAACCAAAAAAGTTTTTTCCCGGACGTCATTGGCAAAGATTTTAAAACATATTTACATCATACAATGCTTCTTAATGATTAATAGGTGTGTACAAAACTTCATAAAAATATCTGGAGTGATAAGAAAATTATACCTAATAAAAAAGTACATTTTTTCTTAAAACATTAACACCCTGTAGCTCAAAAATTAAGAGGTTTAGGACATATGTTGATATTAAGTTTTCTTCTTAAAATGACCCAAGGATTCACTATTACGATACAAATGATAATCTTTCAATATATAATTATTATAATATTTCAGTATCCAGTACCAAATAATTCGATTTGATATTTATTAATCATTAAGCAGCATTGTTTGATGTAAAAAATGTTTTAAAATCTTTGCCAATGACGTCCGTACGAGGTTTGAACTAAACATTTTTGAAGAAAAAAATGGTACGCTACTGCTTTTTCTACAAACTAAAATTATTTTTAAAATCTCCATTTATTTTACAGCAAATTCGGTCCCTAGACTTACTCTGGTACGACGCACCATTTTCACGTAAAAAAATGAAAACCAAAAAAGTTTTTTCCCGGACGTCATTGGCAAAGATTTTAAAACATATTTGCATCAAACAATGCTTCTTAATGATTAATAGGTGTGTACAAAATTTCATAAAAATATCTGGAGTGATAAGAAAATTATACCTAATAAAAAAGTAAATTTTTTCTTAAAACATTGACACCCTGTAGCTCAAAAATTAAGAGGTTTAGGACATATGTTGATATTAAGTTTTCTTCTTAAAATGACCCAAGGATTCACACCCTTAAGTATCGGCATTCAATTAATAAACACCCTGTATATTGCCCTTATTACTAATACTATTTGAGAGAAAGGAACAATTTAAACCATTTTAGGTATATGAAACAGAAACTGAAGTATAACAAAATAAAGTGAACTTTCATTGTATAGCAAAAACTATGGTGAAAGTTAAGTCGGTTAAATATAACAGATTTATACCAACCATTTTTACAATGTACGTTTTTAGGTGATGCTAATAGTGTGTCCAGAAAAAAAAATCAATTAAAGATTGGGATAAATAACCCGAAAAAGAATTATTTTTATGTCAAGATAGAATTCTTATTTAAATCTGCGAGTCGCAATATATTAAATTATATTTTACCATTTATTTATTTTTCTATCATGTGGTTATAATTGGCTAAGTATTTGTATATTTTTTTATTTTATTACTTTTAAAAGTTTATTAAGCGATTTCCGCCTGTCGTTGCAAGATATTTTCACCAAGTACCTACCGGCAGAAATTGTTTAGTATTGGCTGAGACAAGAAGAAATTTTGCAAAATTTGAAAAGTCTTGTCTTCCAAAACAAGACAACAGTTTCTTTAATGTCTTGCTCTTGCAAGATCATATCTTGTATTATCTTGTTTCGCAATTTTGCAAGACTTGCATGGTGGGAGATTTGCATATGGCATAAACATGGAACTTTATTACGAATTTTGTAACGGTGGTGGTCACTCTCGACAGTGGTCGATTGGTAGACGTTATAAAGTATAGTAACGGCCAGTTTTACATAATAAGTTAATGTGATGCACGAAATAGGTGAGAATGGGAATTCTTTCAGTCAAGGGGCAGTGAATTTATAATTAGTTCTAGCTCAACAGAATTGGACCTAAACTCTAAACTTTTACTACTACAAATATTCAGGGCGTCTCGCAAGTCGTTACAACAATTTTAGGAGGTGATAGAATACTTAATTTGAGTCTATTGAAACAAACATACCTATATACCAAGGGTATACTTGTGATAATTAATTTTTTAATATTTTTTTAGGTAATTTAACCGTGTTTTTCTACAATTATTGAAGTGTAGAAGAAAACAAACCTTTTTTATAACAAATATTTCTATATGTTTTTATTAAGGAGGATTAATTAAATGATTTAACCAATACAATACAAAATGACTTCGTTTCTTACCTAGAACATCATAAACATGGTTTGTAGAAGTGAAGAGTCAAATTTAAACGTGGATTTTATTTAAACCTTTGTGTGTGTGTAACTGAGATTCGAACGTATAGTTTGACAGTTGATCTACATTTGCGATTACTATGGAAACTAAGGACAGTTTTCTCATGACATACCAAGCTATTTAGAAAGATTGCTTTTCCTCTTTACGCCGTCACTTTAAATTATCTTTTAAGATTTGAGCAATTGAAATAAATATTTGGCGTTTTGAATCCTCCGATATTTTAATAACTTCAATATTTTCTAAAGGTTGCGTTCTTGTTAGTAAATTTCTTGATTTCTTAAACCATTTTTATTACATACTAAATGGCTGTCCCTTGTTTTGGCGAATTCGCTTCCTGCATTCTTAAAAGTGTTAAGATTAATTTCCGTAATTTTTAGAATGTTTATACAGAAACTTTTCCTAAGAACTGAAAGAGCATTGCTTAGATAAGTTTTTAATAATATCTGAATAAGCTTACACAAAGGTTTAAATAAAATCCACGTTTGAATTTGACTCTTCGCTTTTACAAAGTAGAACCATGTTTATGAAGCACTAGGTAAGTAACGAAGCCACTTTGGATTTTATTGGTTAAGTCATTTAAATAGTCCATTCATTCCTAATAAAAAAAAGTATAGAAATATTTTTTATAAAACTGTTTGTTGTTCTTCTACATTTCAATAATTGTAGAAAAGAACTATTAAATGAAAAAATTAATTATCATAAATATTGTAACACTCGGTATATAGGTATATTTGTTTCAATCGACTCAAAATCAAGTATTCTATCACCTCCTAACATTATTGTAACGACTTTCAAGGCACCCTGTGTTAATTACATTGTTATGTTTAATGTACAACTGTGTATTGTATTTTAGTCTTAGATTCTTTAATAGTTACTAGCAGGTATATTTTTAAATTTAAATATAAGATATCATCTATAGTTATGTTGCACATAATTCTTCTCTACGACAACCTCCACATACGCCAAAAATCAGCGCCACCTACTTAAAAAATAATGTAGCTACATTTTATTTTAGATTTGAAGATGATCATTAAAAATATTTCATCGGGTACATTTTTCAGAAAAGTGTCAATTTCCTCTCTAATCAATGTTCTTGACTTCTTCGGTTTGTCATCATCATTTTTTCTTTTTAAGAATGTTATTAATATTGAATATTTGCTAATGTCGAAGTTATGATGCAAAAGTGCCGTTGAATTTAACATTTAATCGAACGACCACAAAGAGGAGGCCTTATAGTTCTCACATTTTTCCAAAAAAATTTGCTAGAAGAACGTTTTCAAATATATGTATAATATATGAAAATATCTGTCAGTTTGCTAGAGGCTTTTCGTGTACTAAATATGGCGTACATAAAAACCGCGTTTGTTGATAATATTGCTAGGCATCCGTTACAACTGTCAATTCGGCTCTAACAAAAATTACTTGATTTTAGTTATGGAGACACTTATTTCAACAAATATATAATATGATGTAGTGTTCTAAATACTCTGTTTAATCGCCACCAACGGGCTTAGTTTATAAAAGTATGTTTATAAATTTATGAACAGGATGCACTAAATCTTACACTTTTTAATGTTTTGTTTATTTTAACCGGTCATGATCTCTTCTTTCAATTAGTGTCCGATATTTTTTGGAAATATGTTCTTAGCCGCCTTAAAATATTTCATGCTTGTCAGGCTATAAATAGGCCAGTGTCAATCGCCTTAGAAGACACGTGACACATGCATCGTTCGACTCCTGTTGACATATTGTTAAATGGTCATTATGATTGGAAAAAATATGCACTATAACAAAGTATACCACTGAGTAAATTTATTAAAATTCTCTTATTTTAACCCGAAGAGTGTGTGGCAGTTCAATGTACACGAAATACAAAGCTATCATGATGCAATCCATCTGTTATTTAATGTATAAAGATCTAACAAAATGCATCAGATAATTAGTTTGTCTACCGTATAAAAATACGCAACTCTTTGGAGTTCCTCAAGACTTTCACTAGGACAAGCCAGCAAACTGACCCAAACAATACTTAATTTTAGGAAGGAACTAATTAGTACGTAATTATTTTTTGCTGGCATTTCACAATGAGAAGCATCAACGAATGAAGATCTCAGAGATAGCATCAATTTCGGGTAATACAAATTTGGTTGCAGTTTAATTGTCGTCACTTTCCTTTTTATTATATAAGTATTGCTTTAAATAATCTGTTACACAATTTATTGTAACAGTTTTATTATAACTGTCACGAAATTTACTATGAACAACAAACAGCTCTTTAAAATTTAACTCTTGTCTTACAGTCAAAGAGATTGGAACGGATAGAGGTAACAAAGACTAAATTTTATTTGCTCAAAGGCAGCCTGTTTTCCGGAGACTGGGTGACACTTAGGTAGGGGAAACATCAGGGTTGTATTTAAAATTTTTTATTGGCCAATGATTACTCATTTTCATGAATAATGATTTAAAGCAAGCATATGTACCTATCTAACAATAAAAACTTTTTTCGATCAATAACAAATGCTTTTTGTATCTGTTATCTTACCTATATAAAACTGGGCAGGTTTTATTCAGTACAGGTTATTAATATGTCAATTTTTATAAAGTTATACTAAAGAAAAAATAGAAAATTGTAGTAGGACTTTAAATATTTAGGAATTAATAAAACAAATCAAAATCGATTATGATTGCTGATTTGTGTTAATTTTTATTAAATATTTTGTTGAATATTATTTAGTTCTAATTAATACTAAGCGTTTTATCATCATGACAAATATAAATTATATACATATTTTCTCATATGTAGTATACTTTTAAGACTATAAAATTATAATTTAAAAAGACAGGTGCTGATTAAACATTTTTATTATAAATTTTTAACATTGAAATTGATTGATAAAATTAGCTTAATTAGATTTGGTAAAACGTAAATAGGTACATTTTGTTCTTTAAAATGAATATTTAAATTTTAATAAAGGGTCATTCTTAATATTTTTATGTTTTTTCATTTATAGGAAAATGGCACACATTAGAATATTGAAAAATAATCTCTCCTTAAATTTAGTGCAGCTATTCAAAAGTCCTTCTTTTTTCATTTTTAGGAAATTCAAAATAAAACTTCAGCAGGCAAGCAGCAAGTTTTCTTAGCTAGAAATTAATAATTACTAGCTACATTTTTATTTGTACCAAGAGTAGTAGTAAACAACAACATTATATTAAATACAGTCCTTGTGTACGGACATTTATGTTATGGAATTTCAAGCTACACCAACAAACAATGCTAGAAAACGATCATACAAGCAGTAATATGGCATTATTCAAATTGATGTTTGTGATTGGTGGGTGAGAGAAGTGGGAAATTGGCAGGATATGCAATAGTTTTGGCTTATCTCCTTTACATTCGTGCTTGCAGTTAGCCGCCAAATTTTAATTTTACAAATTGAGTCATAATGAAAAGCACATAAAAATTATAATCTTAACAACTAAACTTTGATTTTCAAATTTTCTTGAACTTTTCACTTGTTTTTTGTAAAACATGAAAGTTATCATAAGCTTCCCTCTAAACTGAAAATTTCGCTGCTTTTGCTAAAAATTTTCTGTTGCATACATCATAACCAAAAAATCAGTCCGATGAGCTTTTGTGTAGAAAATTAAAACAAAACAGAAATTTATTGTCTATTAATTTTTCCATCATTTGCAATACTTAAATTCATTTATTTTACAGTTATTTTTTCATGGTAAGTAAACCAGGTTTTGCTAGTTATAATTTATCAATACGAAGATATTGTTGTCCTGTAAGGAACAAACTAAAATGAATCTCCTATAATTAAGCGATACCTCACTACTTTCACATCTCACTGCTATAAATAACCATCTACACATCGTGTAGGTTTGAAATTTGGGATCTCGAAGAAATAAATATACAGCCTTTGTTGTAGTTACAGTGTTCAATGAAATTTGAAAGTTTGTAATTATACTCGTATATGAAAGTATTTTCAACAATATAATTCCGTTAAACAATTATTTTGTGTCATTCAATAAATAATATATTTTTAATTACAGAATTAATTCGGACACAATAGATATATATACAGGCTGTATTACATAAGAGGGGCACTCCCATGTATCTCGCTTAATATGCGAGACACGTCAAAAATCTTTAATTGGTTTTTGTTGCATTTTTGGAGGCCTTTATGCTCGTAAAAACAAATTTGAGATCCATGGCCAACTTTATGAGTAATAACAAAAAAACCTGTAAAGTGCCCAAACTTTAAGGCTGTCTAACTTTTTTATTTTAAGAGATAGAGATAACTTATTGGTAATAAATATTTATTGCAAAATTGATACCTTCCACCTGATATAACAGATTTTTGAAATATCGTATGTGGTTCGCTGCGCCCTCTAGGCGGATAAAATTTTTTTTTATTGAAGCAGGCTATGGCCACAAAAAATTGTCTGTTTTTTCGTCTTTCATGCAATATACTACATGTTGCCCTTATCTTTCATATTTATTACATTTTTTCAATTTTAGTTAAAAAAAAATGAACCTAAATATTTTCGTGTTGCTCAAGATAATGTAGAACCTGTTTTAAAGACGCCAATTGCAAAAAAAATAATAAACAGAATGTACTTTTTTTATGCAAAATACAGATTTTCTTATAATATTATTTTATTGCATTGTCTGTGTCAAAATAATTTTAAAGACCCAATTGCTTCTAATGTGAAAAGCAATAAAATAATATTATAAGAAAATCTGTATTTTGCATATAAAAGTACATTCTGTTTATTATTTTCTTGCAGTTGACGTCTTTAAAACAGGTTCTACATTATCTTGAGCAACACGAAAATATTTAGGTACATTTTTTTAACTAAAATTGAAAAAAATGTAATAAATACAAAAGATAAGGGCAACATGTAGTATATTTCATGAAAGATGAAAGAACAGGCAATGTTTTGTGGCCATAGCCTGCTTCAATAAAACAATTTTTTATCCGCCTAGAGGGCGCAGCGAACCACATACGATATTTCAAAAATCTATTTATATTAGGTGGAAGTTATCAATTTTGCTATAAAAATTTATTACCAGTAAGTGTTCTCTATTCCTTAAAATAAAAAAGTTAGACAGCCTTAAAGTTTGGGCACTTTATAGGTTTTTTTGTTATTATTCATAAAGTTGGCCATGGATCTCAAATTTGTTTTTATGAGCATAAAGGCCTCCAAATACGCAACAAAAAACAATTAAAGATTTTTGACGTATCTCGCATATTAAGCGAGATACATGGGAGTGGCTCTCTTATATGATACAGTCTGTATATATATTAAATTTTAAAATAATAATAATACCTACACAATACAAATTTTCTAATATTTATAGTTTAAAGTTTAGTAAATTCTATCATTTAAAATATTGAAATGTAGGTCATCAAAAAAAAGATTGTTTTCAATTGTTTGAGATGCAAAACTCGGTGTCATATGAAATAAATCGGACAACTAGTTTAAAAACAAAGGTTTTTTTCTAACTAAACACATTATCACTTTATTTCATGGTTTTCATCATAAGACGCCATTTATGTTGAAAACGGTTTGTGTTAGAGGTTTTGATGATGGGTAGCATTTTTGTGTAGAACATTGCGGTTTAAAATTTGCTTTCAAAATGCTAGTTTTTCTCCCTCGCATGAATAAAAATTAAAAAAAAAATGATAATACGTGTACAAAAAATAGTTGAGATATCGTCAAACAACTGTAAAAAAATATAATTTTTTTGACACCCTACATCTCGAAAACTTTTTTTTCTCTTAAAATAAGCCAAAAAATCACACACTTCATTTTCCAAGACATGTTTTGAAACTCCCTGTATAATCTGTTATATGTAGGTATACCGTCATATAAATACAAGTAGGTATTCGTCTGACAAAATTTTTATTGAAAAAAATATGCTTTTGTCCTACTAAAGTTAACACACTGCAAAATGGTTCATGCAAGTTTAAATTATTCCGAAGGTTGTAGAAAATAATGAGTATTTTCGTTCTACATTTTACGCAACCTTGGCAAGATTTACAGCTGCCATTAAATTGGTGACCCCCTATCCCAACCTTTGTTTTAACAGTTTATAAATAAACTTATCGTTTTGGGAATCATTACAAATAAATTGAAAGTTTTAAAAATACTAACATATTGCTAGTACAATCATCAACATAGTGTCACATTGTCATATTGTAATTTTAACTTCCTTCAACTACTCACACAAACAACAATAACTGACATGTACTATACGATCACAGCTTACAGAATTGCTAATTAAATTGAATCACTATCCGAATCACTATTCAAATCACCTCTGATATCTCAACTAAATTGACTGTCTATAATAGTATTTAAATAGTCATAATTCAAACGTAGGTAACGTCTTGAATTTTCTGTACAATTCCAAGATGTGGACTCGATTCATCCAGTTGTATGTCGAAGGTACATCTTATTTAATGGGCCTTTCGATGGTGGTGGCGATCGGAGAAAAACTCGCGACATCGTAGTAGGGCTCTTTGGGGCAGATATTGTAAAAATATCTTTTAAATTGGCACATAAGAAACACGATTTGTGATTATAAATTTTAACAGCGTCGGTTTACAATATTATGGGATTATTTAGCATTTTTTATTGATGTTTTTTTTAATGATTTTGTAATTTTAGTGCTTTAGTCAAATAAAGTGTAATTAGAGACACTAAAACAAAACAACAAACTTTAGATTATTGTATTGTAGCGAAATGTCCCAGTACATCTATAAAATGCCCAAATAAATTATTTATTAGTTTACACGAATCCCAATACACGAAACTTGTAGCAAAAGCAATAAAGCGCGTCATATTTCTTGGAGCCAAAACAAATAAATATGTGTTGTATAATAAAATTTTTAATAAAATCAGTTTGAAATAATTTATGTAGAATTTATTCTTGATTTTTATTTCAAATTCTTAGGTGCATATACTTATGTACTTTAAAACTAAAAATAACATGCCTACATATGAAGTAGGTAGGTACCTTATTAGCCTTTTTAATATCGAGTTTATAGATTCTTAATATTTGGTTTTATATTGTGCTCCAATAAAATAAATCAAACTACTAAATTCTAATAAAGCTTCTGAAATTAGTATGCAATTTAAATAATTTGAATAATAAGATTTATACAGTAAACATCTACTTAATTATTTTTATAGCTATTGTGTGGAATTGGGTGTTTCTTTTAGTTAGAAGGTTTGCCTGTAAAATTAGTAACCGAATTTTGAATTAACTAAAATTGAAAAAGGCTAACTAATAAGTATATAACAAAACAAGTATAACATAAAATTATTCTTTTAGAAACTAAAGCATTCCATTTTATTATTAATTTTGTAATTATCTACATCATTGGTAAAACCTAGCACTTACAAATTGGTGATTTGTATTAAAATAGTCCATTACCACAATTAAATCTACCATCGGTAGATCGGATTTTAAAAGTAGCTAGCGTTTGCTTATCTGTTTTAATGTAACACAGAAGGTCCGTGCACGAGTACCGAGAAACTGTAGGAGACAGTGACGTCACTTCTCTCAAGCGTTTAATTCCAATGGACGGCATTAGTGTGACGTCACAGTAGTATGCAACCCGCGGTACTTTGTTTCATAAGAAATTTAATTTCAATCAAGTGTCATTATAAAGACCCTTATGAATCCTATATTTACAGCCATACCTTCAGAGAACGATGTAGCGTTGCTGGTAACATCCCCACGATCAGTTTAATTTCTATGAAGCAAAGATTTCATAAAGTCGTTTGTTTTTGTTATGTACAACTGTTGCTTTGCTGAATGGTTTGAAGTTCATTGGCTGCAAATCACGTGACTTCGTTGGCAACACTACGTTGTTCTGTGAAGGTGGCTTTATGATCAAATTATTTGACTGAAAATGAGATATTGGAATTTGATCATTTCTGTCAATAGAAGTATTTAGAAATTCCTTCACTTGAATTCGATAGAAGAACGTTATTTGTTAATTTTGGAGCGAATATTCTAAAATATTGTTCTATAAATGTTTTAAATAAATTTTTAAAATGTGTTATTTCTCCACCAATAGCAAAACAGAATTAAGTTCAATTGAGCAACTAATTTCATTTGGTTTATCTGTCAGAAAACAATTTGTATATTGAGATTATGTCGATTTTGAGTTGTTTAGTGTTAAATCTTGTATAAGTGAGTTTATCTAAGGAAAGGAAATAATGAGTGATATTTTGTTGATTTTACTTTGACTCTTAAGTCTCCTTCCCTTAATGTTGAATTTTACAGGTAAGTCTTCGCATCAATTTTTTTATGACACTTGTAACGCTGGTTGCCTAATTTGTGACGTCACCACTAATTCGGTCTATTTGAGCTCATATATTTCGAAAAGTTCTTATCAGATCGACTTCAAATTTTCTGCAATGACCATACATCATCAATGCTTCATAAAAATTAGGCAAGGTTTGAGGTTTGTTTGCTGCAATTATTGCAAGATAATTCACCAAACCTCTTTCTCGGTGTATCTTTGGTTAATGCTCATTGGGAAGGGATAGGATTTTCACGTTCATGTTAATGGGAAAGCTGCACAGCTCTATTTTTAGAGCGTGGTGCGAGGATTCTCCGCTCTTGTGTACGCTTACAACTAAAATACCGTTTTTAATCCATTCTTCTATGCTCCGATACTTCCAGTTATGCAGGTTGGTGCACGAAAGCAATCAGCTGTTCACGCGTTTTAGTTCAGCACGATGGATTCATTTAATTATGCGACCACTAAAACAGAATGGATATGCCACGTTCATTGTTACGCTCATAGGCATAAATTTGTAGACATATTATCGGAAGAATGCGTGACGATGAGAGGACTCTGAAGTGACATCTAGAGAGTGATTCATAATGGAAAAGCAACAACATAAGACATATAACGTCGGGCAAGAATTCAGGCAGCTTACGTCACAGCTGACGTTACGCAATTGTTTTTATTGTTAACAAAATTTTCGATATTTGGTCGTGTACTTTTTGCAATATACAGAGTGTCCCAAAATTAGCCTGCCAAATATTAACTGTGAATTCTACGATCAAAAATAAGAAAGAAAAGTTATATAAATATAGTTCCGTAAACGCCTCCAAACGGAGCTTTTGCTCTTTAAAGGGGGACCCCAAAATTTGATTTTCTCCAAATATTTTCAAAACGGATCGAGATAAAGTAATCAAATTTAAAATCAAGAATCACAATTAGATTGCGAATTTAATGTTCTATAATAATAATTTGTCATAGGCGTGCTATACTGTGGGGAGAAGGGTTATTGAATAAATATTGCTCTAACTTTTTTCATGTCTCGAGGTTGTTGCCATCAGATCAGAAAATTAAAAATATTGAACAATTTTGCAAAAAAAGTACTCTTGTTTAACTTCGATAAATTATTCCGTTTACGAGTAATATTAATTTAAAAATTTTGTGATGTGCCACAAAAATATTAGATGTAATATGCAAGCGGTCAAATTGTGTCTAGTAGGCTTTGAAAAGTTATTTGTTAGTTTATTTAACACATATTACATATGTTTTTTAATTTTTTTGAAGTATTAATAGGCTAAATTAAAATCAAAAATTTACAAATAATGACGTTACTGATATGCATTTTAAAAGTATTTTAATATGTTAAGACGCTTGAATAACACCTTTAATATGTATTAAATAAGTCGACAGTATTTTCTCAGAGCCTACTAGGGATATTTTGCCTATTTAAAGTTTCCATCTTAAACTTTTGTGGTATGTTACAAAATTTTTAAATGAGGTTTACTCGAAAGCAGAGCAGTTTGTCGGATTAAAATAGGAGTACCTTTTTCGTGTAATATAAACACGAAAATCTTGAGATGTAAGATACCCACTGACCCCCCCCCCCATTTGGCACGCGTATGACCAATTATGAGGTATTATTTTCAGAACATTACATTCACAATCTACATGTGATTCTCAGTTTCAAATTTGATTACTTTATCATCGTCCCTTTTGGAAATATTTGGGAAAAATCAAATTTTGAGATCCTCATTTAAAAGGACATATCTCCGTTAGAGGGCGTCTACGGACTTATGATTATATAACTTTTTTTTCTTATTTTTGATCGTAGAATCCACTGTTAATTTTTGGCAGGCTAATTTTGGGACACCCTGTATAGTGCAAACATTTTGTGTAGTATACATATATATAGTTTTATTATTCTCATTTGCAGTTTCTTAAATATTTTGATGAAAATATAATGAGTTGTTAATTTGTTAGTACGACGTAAGTTGTTTGAATTCTTGCCGCGGCTGTATGAAAGATCGACAGGGAGAGGGGGTAATTTCTCTTGACCATGTCTCTTTTAAGGACTTGTGCCCACTCAAGTATAGTTTTGCACTTACATTTTTTTTAACGTAGTTTTATTATTATTTATTGATAAAATTCATAAAAAATATAATACCTATCACAGTCGGTAAAAACTATGGAAGAATTAGGTAGGTACATGTGAAAGTTATGTTATTTTATAATGAAAATGGTAGAATGCATTAAGATCGATAATAGCTCAAGGTAATTTGTGATATATAGGTTTATAAGCTATTGAGTCAGATTTGACTAAATATTGCGACTTTACTGCAATAATAGTCGAAAGGCGCCCCATTATAAATAAGTATGATTAGTACATACTACATTGTGACTCTATCCCTTACTTGTGTGCAGTGATGTCACGGAAATTCGGGATTCTGCTAATTTTCCTCCCCAAAAATCCCGGTATGCCACCAGCTTGGTTCCCGGGACTTTTGGGTTTGACCATGTCAATTTTATAAATACGTTGCAGTCTAATGTGAAATATGAGGTCACAGAATTAATTAATACACAGATATTATATTTAATTTAGTGACCAGGTCTGAAAAATTAAACATTGATCACATTTTTACAATGTAATAACTGCTTTACAGTCTAATAAATATTTTTTTTCTACGTTCATGCAAAAAACAAAACTTTATTGAACTATATTTAGTGGGAAAAATGTTTATTGCATTCATCTGTCATTCTACTACAGCGTTTTGTCATCATGACAAACATAAACGTTCAAATATACGTCATATTTTCTAGACAGTATCATTTAAAAAAACATTTTTTGGTTTTTACATGAACGTAGAAAAGATATTGTATGCAACTCGTACAAAAAGTGTTAATTGCACTTACTTTTTGTACTTGTTGCATAAATAACTATAATACGGCTTTATTCAATATATAAAAGCAAAGTCTGAAAGATAAGAGTCTATGTAATCATTTCAGCCAGATTCAAGTACAAATAAGAAACTTTCGTTTTTTCTACTTTAACCAAAGAAACGGAATTATATAAAAATGATGTATTCTACGATTTTTTATCAATTTCACTTACAAAAGTAAAATCGGAAAGGGCCTTCTCGACGGTTGGAAGGTGGTCCACCAAAATTCGTTGGAGTTTGAATCCGAATGTGCTGGATGAATTACTTTTTCTTACACATATCTTAGCTGGATTGTTTGCTGTTGTGTTTATGCATCGCGGTACAAAAAGTAATTCTTTGCTGCTATAATTATTTTAATATACTTTTGTTTTTTATAAACTTCGCCACTGATATAATCATCCTGTAACTCGTAATTTATTACAAAGTTAACGCGTTAGCTACAATTTTGTAAACTAAAAAGTAGCGTCTGTAGCCACCTCAGCGAGCATGTGACGTCACATGGCTAGCCTCTAACTGAAGTAACGTTTGCTAGCCTCGCTCTTTTAAGGTATTTCTTCTACGAATAACTAAGGGAAGAAAAATACTACATTTTTTTTATTTTCACAGTTGTCTACAGCACCTATAAGCCTACCCCTTTCGGTGAAGACTTTGTAGACAGACCTATTGATACAAGCTCAGAAAAGCTTATAGATTAATATTTTGTATGTTGCCAGAACCTTTATTTGTTTTCCCCCTACTTTATTATTATAATATTTATATTAATAAATTGAGACCGGTTCTGTTAGAAACCGCGGACCTCGGTTTCTAATAATAACATTCCAATTTTTTGTGCCAAACTTATCAACGCCACATTTGCAAGAGGTACGTTTTATCTTTATCATCTCGCATTCGTCCGTTCACCTGTTTGGCACTCAGTTTTTTGTTAATCCTCGCCGACACAGGTCCTTCAAGAACGCAGTAGCCTCCGCATTATGTTGCATGCGAATTGAGCCTTATCGTCGATCTGCCGCGCCTGGTTAAATATAATTCATTTCAATTAATATTCTGACAAGGATAATTTCTGACAGTGCTATTTTAAGACGGAGCCTGCTTCCTTTTCGTTTCTTTACGGCGACAATAAAATTGGTGAGAAATGGGCTATTTATATTTGCGCGTTCCTGTAAGACGCACTGGCTCACAAGATACAAGAGGCCAGTGGCGGATCGTGCTTTTTTAAACTAGCGAGGCAAGGCAGTCGGGCAGGGACTGTTCCAAATACGAACTACCTAATTAAAATTTTTTGGAACTTTTTCGGTAATTATTTACATGAGCGTGAAAAAATTCCTCCCCTCCCTCTGCCCCTATTTTCGAGGGTGATGAACACGATTCTAATATTTGTTTTGTGCTGTCTAGGCTATTTTCAAAAAAAAAAATTCAAAATTGTATTGAAGTTGTAATATAATTCCTATTTATTTTGGGAATAGTGTGACTTCATGAGATGAAGATCGCAGAAGCGCTATATTGCAACTTCAACCTAATGTAATATAGACGATGATTCAGTCATAATGTCATTAATTTTAACCATGTATTCGGAAGAATAAAGATAGAAAATCGAAAAAAAATATTTTACTCGACTTTACAAAATATAAACAAATCAACCTATAACAATAACACTACGCTCCTGGTATGCTACAAATTTTCTGAATGACGCGTACGAGTATTGAAGCTATATAGGAGTCCAGCAGCGTTGCCAGGACCACACGCATATAATAGCATGTTTGGTGAGTGGAGTGATATTTTGCCAAACTTCGTTTTTACAATATAAAATGTATGCATTTTGTATATTTTTTGAGGTATCTTTAAAAATTGTTGCATTTTTAAGGTATTCATTGAGTGTTTTGTCAAGTTCTGACGTAAAATTCAGTCATCATGCCCTAGTAATGCAAGTTCAAAAGCTCCACAAAATTGTATACAGTAAACAGTTAGAGTTTTGTATAAAACATTAAAACCATACCTATTTTGTGTTACTTTTTCGATGTTCTTGAAATCAGAATCAAGTTGAGCAAAGTTATTACAGTCAGTAATGTCTAGAAAGTAGCTGTCTAAGCTAAATTAATATGCATTTGGTTAAGCTGATGCTTCGTTTTACATTTTTCTATGCGCCTTAGTAAATAGTTTCCGTGTAATATGCCCGATCTAATTACTCCAGAGCCCCCAAAATACAGTTACTTAAATCACTAATTGTTTCCGGAAACCACTATTATTTTACGTAATTGTCAAATTCTCCGAAAAAGGTTTCGGCATTGTCTGAATATAACACCGAAGACGATGTTAACGACTTGGTGGAATAAATTACAGAGCAAAGTTCTTTTTTGTCTCCACGAATTGTTTGCAGGCTAAGTGTAGTCCCGTAATTAACATTCAAGGTCACTAATTGTTGTAACAATCGTAATAATAGACCCTATCAGGCTAATTGTATGTGTGAATGTTTGTATATAGTTAATTCAATGTCAAATTACGCATGTCTGTGTTGTGACCGGTCACATGTTTTTGTAGTCGGTCGGAGATTATCTTCTGAATGAAATATGCGACATGATTTGATAGAGTAATATGTTGTAAACATTGTAATGTATATATTACATACATTTCAATGATAATTAGTTATTATATGATGCTGTGAATTCGATTATAGCTGCCACTTAGCCACTATTAGAGGATTTATTGTATGGAATGCCTCAAAGCTCAGTGTCTAGGCTAATGTAATATTCCGTTTTGGGTACAGCATCGGATTTCTTCAGTCTTCAGTGACAGAAATCGAGAGTCGCTGTATATGCTATGTGTTATGTTGTTTCGTTGTTGTGTTGAAAATATTTTAGTAAATATGTTCAATTGAAGTTGAATTTAGTAAGCTGATTCTGACAATCTACCTAAAGTTGATGTGTGAACAAGGGCATATCAAAGAATCTCAACTAAGACTAGAAATATACAAGTTAATTCTGTTATCGGCAACTATCAGTTACATAGGTCGTAGGTTAACAACCCGGAAAAATCTCAGGTAATAATTCTTCTATAACGACTTTTTCTTTTTTTGTGTTAATAATCTAGACTTAAAAGTGTGTAATACGAAACGTTTCTGATTTCACTTATGTTCTGCCACATTTCATGTGTTTTACATAAAAATAATTTTCTATTACCTCTTTTACCTGTATTTAAAACAAAAACTACTAAACAACGTGATTCTCTTAATAAAATCTCGTGCCTTTGTCGCATACAAAATCAAATCTCAGCATTGCACGTTACCATGGTCTTCTTTGCTTTCGGCCCATTGACAAACAAATAAATAATTTTTCCGGCGCATTTGTACTTTTATTTGTGCATTCTGCAACTATCCAATATTTAAAAATCTTTTTCACATTTATACTGAATTAAACAAACAGGAGCAATACTCGGAAAATACATGTAACTAGCATCAAGTCGAGCGGAATCGCTGGGCGTGTGACGTGACGTAGTGCCCCATTTTCTCGCACTGGAGATTTGTAATTCATTTTAAGGTACTAAACGTTCGAATAAAATGCTAATATTTTGCAGATCCATTATTTTTCACTTATATTTTCGACTTATGAAATAAAAAAAATGCAGAATAAGCCCATTTTTGTTATTGTTTAAGAAGGGTAGTAGTTAACAATAGTAATAGAATATGAATCTTGCCAACATTATTATATTATTTGGAGAGTAGTAAACCTCAACAATAATTTTCATTGTTAAGATGTTTTTTATAGCATTTATTTTATGATATTATACAACATTAATTGACATAGCTCATTGGCAGTGCCCCCTCTCAAAATGTTGTAAGTTAGTCATAACTAACCCGTATCAGTATTATTCACATGAAAATATCGTTTTGAAATTGAAATCGAGAAAATGATAGAGTCCAGAATTATGAAAGCTTCTTGTAATTTTTGCATAACTATAAGGAAATAGTTCTTGTAAATAATTTTCACAAGGCAACTGAGGAAACAATTGCATTTTGTTATAATTGTAGTGTCAAGTTGCGTAACAGTATTAAATTGTAATTATTAGCAGAGTAATTAACTTTGTTCCACCAGTCGAATTGTGAAAAATTAAATGAGTGTCCAGCTAATTTTGCAACACTCCTTTTTTAAGAGTACTATTTTTTGTGCAATTGCACTTTTAAAGCTCTGTGCAGAATTATTACGTAATTGTTGTTTTTTTTTCTACACAAACTATGTCGGACAGTGGTCCAAATCAAAGTACTATTTTACAATCTACCGTGTAGAATTATTTGCATTTAATATATACAGGGTGTCCAGAAACTCTCCTGACAAACGAAGACAGGAGATTCCTCAGATAATTTTAAGACAATTTAACCCAATTCACCTAGTCCGAAAATGCTTCCTAAGGGAACTAGAGCTCTTTGAAGATGGCGCCTTGTAAATAGTTTTGTTTAAATACCTCCAGAACGCTTCTACTTAGAAAAACAAAAACTGGTATGCTTGTTTAGCCTTCAGAGATGAATCGGTTCCATCAATTGCGAATTTCTAGTACCAGTCATAGGCGTCCGTTTTGGGTAGGTCAACGGTTATTTTAACGCATAACTTTTTTGTCTTTAAATTTTAAGCATTTGTGACACTAGATTATTAAATTTTCAGGTATTCTAGTACTAAAAGGTACTCTTACTTTTAGTCATTAGGATACACCGTTTTCTAGAAAAATGGATTTGAAAATTTTTCGTTTTTTCGTCATTAAAGTTTAAAAATTTTAGTTAAAGATTTTTAAAAACAAAGTATTTATTACAATGGAACGAAAGTAACAAAAAAAAGTATCAAAGGTAGATAGTTACAAAAGATGCTCGTGTGATGACCATTAGTCTCTATGCATAAATTTACCCTTTTGCTTAGAGAACGCCGAATTCTTGCAAAAATTCCAAAGTTATTTCTAAATTCGTTGCAAGCATCTTGTATCCTTCCCCAGAGTTGTGCACGATTTTGTATTGGAACGGAATAAACAAATGATTTTATGTATCCCCAAACACAATAATCGCAAGGATTCAAATCCGGCGACCTTGCTGGCCAAGCAACTGGACCTCCTCTTCCAGTCCAATGGTCTTCGTAGTTATTATCTAGAAAGTCTCGTACATTCCTGCTAAAGTGGGCCGGACAGCCGTCGTGTAGAAACCATAAGTTTTGCCGAATATTTAAACGCACCTCATCTAACAAATCAGGTAAAATATTTTGCAGGAAATGTAAATAATCAACACCATTTAAACGAGCAGGTAATTCCATAGGTCCAAGTAGATAATCGTCAACTACTCCTATCCAGACGTTTATCTTAAACCTATGCTGATGCTTAAATTGTTGAACAACGTGGGGATTGTCACCAACGTACGAATAATAATGTGCATTATGTACATTAAAAATTCCATTTTTTGTGAATGTAGCTTTGTCACCAAACAAAATGTATCTGAAAAAATCTTTATCTTGATTTTTCTGGTTTTGTAACCATCTAGTGAATTCTACACGAGCAGGAAAATCTTCTTCTAGCAGGGCTTGTACCTTTGTAAAATGAAAAGGATATAAATTTTCTTTGTGTAAGATATTTCCTACGGAAGATTTTGAAATTGTGGGGTACATGGCAGATAGTCTTCGAACGCTAATTTCTGGATTTTCATCAACTTCCATTAAAATAACATCTTCATGTTCTGCTGTTACATCATTATGTCTCCCTGTTTCATTATTTTTTGGGACCACTGAACTTGTTTCTCTTATTCGTTGATGAAGAGCTGTAAATGTTGAGTGAGTAGGATGCTCACGATTGGGAAATTTATCAGCATATCTACTTGCGCTGGTCGAGCGTTACACCTCATTTCGCCATAAACTAAATGCATATGGGGTATTTCTCATTAGTAAAAATCATTTTAAAAAAAATTGAAATCGTTGTGTTTGAATTCCACAAAGTAAAAAATTAGAAGATAAACTTCGCGAACTGACAACAATTTGACAATGAAAAACGTATGTTTTACTTTTGTTAGCAGTTCAGAGCCAACTAGTGCAAAAAATAAAAATTGAACTTTAATGACCGAAAAACGAAAAATTTCAAATCCATTTTTCTAGAAAACGGTGTATCCTAATGACTTAAAGTAAGAGTACCTTTTAGTACTAGTATAACTGAAAATTTAATAATCTAGTGTCACAAATGCTTAAAAGTTAAATACAAAGAAGTTATGCGTTAAAATAACCGTTGACCTACTCAAAACGGACGCCTATGACCGGTACTAGAAATTCGCAATTGATGGAATCGATTCATCTCTGAAGGCTAAACAAGCGTACCAGTTTTTGTTTTTCTTGTAGAAGCGTTCTGGAGGTATTTAAACAAAACTATTTACAAGGCGCCATTTTCAAAGAGCTTTAGTTCTCTTAGGAAGCATTTTCGGACTAGGTGAATTGGGTTAAATTGTCTTAAAATTATCTGAGGAATCTCCGGTCTTCGTTTGTCAGGAGAGTTTGTGGACACCCTGTATATGTATACAATTTTTACTACTTTAGAGACTTACTTACTTTACACTACAGAAATTTTTCTTGCAAACAAATTCAGAATAACTGAAGTTGTATTTAAGTCTGTATACAGCTTTTATATACAGGGTGTTTCCTAACTGTGTGCAGAAGATCCAGGGGCGTATTCTGGTTGGAATTAAATAAGGTAGGGTCTCAAGAACGTATCTTTAAAGATCAATTTAAAATTCATAACTTCTAAACACTTTAGATATTTTTGGTAATTTTAGCATAATTTTTTAGTATCTTGGTAGATATAAAATTTGCAGCTTACGTAACGTTGCTTAAAAATTATGAAACCATAATAACGTCCACAGTTGGCAAATTATGTGAGTCTCCCTTTTGAAAACCTTCAATAAAACGGATGATGCAAAGGACACAACAACACGCAAACATTGGTAAAAGCAGAACTGGCGGACTATTTCATAAAAACCTAACCTAACTACTAATTTTCGCGTGCTACCTTGTCTGCGTTGTGACAACACAGAACGTTTCGCGCGTTTAGACGAATATGAATTGTTGTGTTTTCCGCATATAACAAATTGTTTGCATAACTTTGTAGATGTGATTATATAAAATAAATAAATATAATTTTTTTTTGATATCTCTATTGTAAGACTGCACAAAAATTTCTGCATAGCATTTTCTAGACTATGAACCTTTGGGTAATAAGAGCATCGTGCATACTTTACTCTAAAGGAACATATCTAACTTTAAACAATTGCTGCATAAATGAACACTTGTTATTTCTTATACAGTCCATTATTGTTAATATTCTTTCATCTATTTTTCTTATTAAATATATAGGTCGTGGGAAAGTTTACGTTGACGAACGCCTTACTTATTTAATTTCATAATTGAGCAATTACTGACATGATTGACTTAAGTAGTTTAAGTGCTTTGTTAACTAAATAAACAGGTATAATTAGATTTAGTCAATTTATAGTACAAAGATACATGAATTAGTTATAGGTCTAATCACAAGGCGACATCTTTTAAAGGGTATTTAATCATTAACAAGAATATACTTTTTATTTGTTACCCATTTGTAAACGTCAATTTATTAAAACACCGTATTAATCAAGAAAATTTATTTGTACAAGCTACTAACTTGTAAAACCTTTCATTTTATGGAGTAGGGATTTGAAATACTCCCACTACAAATGGGTAGTATTATTTAGATCGTAAAATATGCAAATATAACCGTCATTGTCTATCGTCAAGCTTTGACTTTGTTCCTTCCTACGCAAAAGAAGTGAAAATATAAGTCCACTTACATTTAAGGAATTATTTTAATTCCAACTGTATATTTGCGATTGTTATATGTTTGATATGTGTAAACAGTCAATGTAATTATTTTATAGATCTCTCGGTGCATTTAATGCAAAATGTTTATTTTTTCTAAATATGGATGAGGATGATTTCCATATTTCATAACCTATAGCATTTATCGCAACATATTAAAATATATAAGAATATAGATAAATGCATAAATTTCAGAAAGCATAACGTTTACTACACAAATGTCTGTTAGTGACAGTGAATTTTCATAGTGACTTTTGTTGCAGCAAATGTTACTTTCAAGAAACTAAATAGTGCCAGTTTTTATAGAGAAATATTGCGACCATAATATTATTAACATACATTACAAGTCTTCTATTTTAAAACTGAATTTCAAGAACACTGTAGCGTTAAAAGTTGAGTATGTATAAATAAATATACATTTAGTGAATCATATCTGGTTTATTTAACATTCAAAGTATTTATGTTTTATTGCCGCTTACTTTCCTCGATAATTCTTTAGACAGCTTCAGTACAAATCGCTGTTTCTTAATACAGTGTCCCAAATTCTTTTCTGTTGGCATTGGCAGGCAAAAATAACGGGCTTTTCTCAAACGAATCGGTTGCGAAAATGTTGGTTGAAATAGCAGCACTTTATTTTTATCTTAATGTCATATATATTTCCTTCCGTGGTATTGTACAGGTCACTAATTGTCTCATTCATTTCTGCGGAAAATCCACCATATGTTTTGCTGACATTCTATATTTACTCTTGCAGTTGTTAAATATGGCGCCGACTGATGTAGGTAAAAATAGAATGATTTTGGCGAGGCTCAGCCAGTAAAATTACATGCATTATCTCATCATTTAATTTGTTTGTTTTAAGAAAGTAATTAAATAATGTAGAGATTTTTTAAGCCCCTCCCACGTTTTTAACTTCTTTTTTTTTTGAGGTAGTGGCCAAGAATATCCGGCGAACAGGTAATCCCACTAAATCTGTACCATGACGCTACCTGTTTATTGTATATTCTTGAACTGCCGTTAATAGTAACAACCTAATTTCAGTTGTTTCTGTTGCAGACTGTAAGCAGTCGACCAAGGACCTGGTCGTCGTACTCAAACATTCGTGCCAAAGATGTTCAGGACCTAATAAACATGAACAGTACAGAAGAGATAACGATTTATAAGGATCCGAACGATCTGTACCAATCTCCGACGCTAACTAGGCGAACTCTAGGTTATAGTTACGATTTTCCTGAAAAATCACAAAAGAAGGACAAGAAATGGTCCATAGGCAGCATATTTCGTAGGAAGAAAAAGGACGATAGTGATAGTAGTAGCGAGGATGATACTCAGAAGAGAGGATTCCTCGGCAGGAGGAAGAAGAAGACAGAGACTAAAAGGAAAAAGCCTGTGAAAACTATCGGGACTTTTGACCATGTCGTAATACCTCCTCCAAGGAATTCCCAAATTTACAATGGGTATAACGTCCACGAGGATCCTGGTATTCTCTCGGATCCTACTGGTGGATTCTGTAACTATGTAGGAAGAGCTTTACCACAAATTCCGTCAGTGGACTCTAACCAGAAGTTTAGCAGGGAATCTATAAATGATAACAATTCCAAACTAAGCACCGGATCAGGATCGGTTGATAGCGTAAGAAAGAGCAGGAGAGAAATGGCAAAAGCTCGGGCTGAAGCCAGGAGGAAGAATGGTAGTAGTTCTGACGAGGATTCCCAAGTATCCAATTCTTCGTTGAAGATCCGAAGCGAGGAGAATTTAAGACAACGGGATATTTCACTAAGTAGAAAATCGAGAGCAGCTAGAACTGAGAGGTATTTGAAACGCCACTCTAGAGATGGAGAAAATCCCCACAATTATTTGAGACTGTCGAAATCTGACGTAGAAAATTCAACGATGAACTGGAAGTTATCTGACGATAGCAACAGGTCTCCAAGTAGAAGTCCTCTTGTTCCAAGTCCTATAATACCCATGAATGCCAAAAATAAATTATCTTACACCAGCCTAAACTCGCAAAGCACCAATATGTCTGGTTTGTCAACCATACCGCCTAGTCACGCTAACCATAAATTCAGAGTTAGTAATTCCACCAGCAATCCTTCCTATCGACCACCTCAATCAATGAACGATTATAATAATAGCACAAAAAAACTTACGGACGTAAACATGGACAAGTATTTCAACAATCAACGTAGTATGTCATACGATGCTAACATACATAAGGCACCTTCATCTGAGTTCAGCGAAGATGTCATCCACGTGCAGTTTCCTATAACGAGACCCAATAGAGGCTACAGAAATTTAAGTTTAATAGACGCTTCTCAGATAAACAGGATCAGGCAACCGCCGCCTCCACCTCCTCGTGATCCTAACAGAATGGTGGGGCATTACTTCGAAAACGGAAGACCAAACACTTATTACTTTGACAGTAGCGGAGTGAAATCTAGGTCTTTTAGCGGAACTACCCCACATCCTATGATACAGCAAACTAAAAAATTTAGTTCATTTAACCTCCATCCGAATTTGAGATCAACTTCGGAGGACTGTTTACCTAAAGAGCCCATGAACCTTCAATTGACAATCAGACCTTCGTCGACCACACCCGATGTCGAAAAGTCTCAACGGTTCACAAGAAGACGAGAAATCAAAACCAATCCCGAGGGATTTAGTTACTTGACAGATAAGCAACCTAGAAGTCGCAAACCGATTTTTATCCAAACAGGACACAAGTCGCCAAATACGAACGAAGATAAATCTCCAGAAACCAACGGCAGTCAAAAAGCCTTAGATTTTTGGAAACAGATCGATAAACAGAACGCCAACCTTAACGAAAAATCGGTTTTAAAGAAAGCTCGATCTAACAGCCCACAAATGTTTACGAGCCACACACATGTCCAAACCAAAGTTTTTCTTCCTAGTGTTCTTCAAAACGATATGAATAATTCTAATAACAACAAAATGCTAGACGTTAGCCGCGGTTCAAGTCCTTTTAAACCTGTTTCACCTACAGTTCAAGAACCTCCACCGGAAGTCCTGGAAAAAATTAGTAAGGAGGAGATAAAACGTAAATCTGCCAATTTGGAAGAAGCCCTAGATGAGTTAGAGGCGATTTATAACAGTTTAAGACTGGGCGATGAAGACTTACTCGAACGAGCGGAACAGCGCGAGAAAGAAACTCAAGCCAAGAAGCTTTTAGAGGCGAATATTGACCCTCATCCGGGCTACGGTGGTCGTGGCACTTTAAGCGATTCTAGTTTTAGCTACGAACCCTTCGATACAGTGGACTCACCAAGACGCAAAAGAATGTTTAGGAAGAATCGCACCGCTGACATAAAACACGACGATATGGCTTTTAGAAAGATACATAAAGATCGTGCAACGACTATAAGCGATCCTCAGTCAGTCATTTCGAAAGTTAGCTATTTACTAGCTTCTCCAGTCCACGGAAAAAGTTTGAAAGATGAAGAAGTAGAAACTCATGCTGAAGGTGATGAACCTGATATTACTTTCGACGATGTAGTTTACAGAAACGTGAAATATGCCAACAAAACACCAAAGGTTATAGAGCCTCAACCGCCTTTTGGTATACCCTTGGGACCAATCACTCCGGCAGCTAACAGCGACTATCTTCACGCTACACCCAATGACATATATAGACCAATATTTAAACCTCGAAAAATTCCCGATATAGTAAAAGATGATCTAGCTTTCCGGAATCTGAGAAAAGATTCCAATAAGGGACCGGCTCTACCTCCTCTATCTACAGATGATTTCAAGAATAACAATTCCGCCCTTGAAAATAACAGGTTGGATCTGAATTATTTGAAGAAGAAAAGGGCACAGCGATCCTTGTCGGCTAATATAGGATCTTTGATCCACGAGGAAATGATGGAGAAAACTCGAAATAAACGTGCACAAGCCAGCAAGGACGTCGACAATGAATTTAAAACGTTGACAGACATTGCTGATGCTATGGAAATTGCTAGAAAAGTTCTAAGGGAAAAGGAAAATAAAATATCGGCAACAAGGAAAGCTTTCATGAGCGATACAGACACTAAATATGTCCAGCCAATCTCTAGTACCAATGGCCTGAGGGAAAGCAGACTGAACTTTTTAAATGGTTTGAAGACCACACCTGCAGATTCAAATGCCAAACCAACGTCGCCTTTACTTGGAGATGACATTTTATCTAGTAAACCTCCTAGAGGTCTTACTCCTGAGAGAAAAGCTAGGTCTCCCAAAGAGTCTACTCCAATACCACTTTCTCCTTTAGAAGATAAAAAGTCTATCATTAGTGGATCTACCTCGTCTTCTCTAGAAGATCTATTGAACGCTTTAGCTGAGGAGGCCAAAGAAACTACTGAAAGAATAACAAACGAATTAAAAATGCTTGGGGAGGAGAAACAGAAGAGAACTAGTTTGAGAAGAGTGAAAAATGTTGAAAACGAAGAAAAATCCAGCGATTTAGAAAAAAGATTATCTGAAATCAATGCCGTTTCGGAACATGCAAAGATGTGTGAAAAGTTATTGGAATCTGTGGTAGACAGTAACGATCTTGTTACTTCTACCAAAACTCCCGAAGAAGAAGTGAAACAAATCGAAGTAAAGCCAGCTACAGTAGAATCTGCCAATATAGTGTTATCGAGGGTTGGTTCTAAAGACGAAGGACATGAAGAAAAGGAAGGAAAAGACTCTGAGCCCGATTATGAAAACTTGATGTCTGATAAAGAACTTAATGTCGACGAAGTTGATATAGCTAATTCGTTGGAGGCATCTAAAGAGGTTGAAAAATGTCAATCGCCATTTGAAGAACAGAAGGCGGAATTAGTGGCTAGTTTTCAAGAACTTAAAAAAAACGTCGGAAACATAGACTTATCATTAAAAAAGGGCGCTAAAATCCAAGATGCGGAGAAGACAAGCGTGAATGATGAGGGGGACGAGAAGTTGCTTAATTCAGGTGCAAAATGCAGCGATGAAACTAACGGGGTTACAGGTGAGGAGGAGTGTGTTGGTGTTCTAGACAGTGTAGCTTTCGCAGTCAAAGAATGTGCCTCCATAACACCGTCCAACATTAACACTAACATTGTAGATAACGATAGAATTTTCATTTCTAACTGTGATATTATTTTAAATAAACCTAATCAAGCGCGTACGGTATACGAGGAATCTCGGGAGGATTCGGAAAATAGTTCGGGTTTCCACTCCAATTGCTCGTGTGGCGAGAGCTCACATTACTTAAAATCCGATCACTTACCGGACGGTTTTAGCTCGAATAACAATTTAGACTCCTTGGAAAGTTTGAAGTCGCCAAAGTTGGTTTTGGAAACTTCCCACAAGGTGCTTTCTTGCGAGAAACACGATACCGAAGTAAACAAACCGGAAGGCATGTCTGAAAATAACGAAAGGGGTCACAGTTTGCCTCGAAGTTCCAGACTAGTTTTGGAAGTCGCTCAGACCTCTAAAAGCGACCCCTTAAAGGAAAAATTAGACGCGCGCGGGTCATGTTCGCGAGATTCATTAACGAATTGTGATGAAAGTATACAATTTAGAAGGGCAGATGACCCCGATAGGCACATTCTTGACGACGTTGAGAAGCCAACCCCTACCTGGTACCGTGACCCCGCTACCATGGCCCTTGCATGCTCCTATGGCATTGCATGCGCCCATCAACTGGCTTCAGTAGATATATTCGCTATTTTAAGCATAATCTTTGCTATTATTTCATTCATCGCGGCGATGTTTTTTTAATGCTAAAATTATCCCGTCATATTTCTCCTGTACAAGGTGGTATGTCCATAATTCCAGCTCGTATAAATAATCATTATTTAAAGTTGTTTTTTTAACAACATTTGAAGTGGGTGGTAAAGTAGTTTCACCACAAAAAAATATAGTAAGTAGTATAGTTTATTGTGCTGTTTACTTTTTTTTGTTAATTATGCAAGTGGGATTAAGGATTGACTACCTATTTTTTTTGTTTTTTTTTTGTTTTAACATTTTTTATGGTGATTTTTGTGTGATTCACTCACTTTGTAAATGGTTTGTAAATAAAATCCAAACAGATTTAATGCCAAATAGTAATTGTAAGGGAACATGATTCTGCTGTATCGAATGTATATTGTTGTAAATGTATATTTTATTTATTTTTCAATAAATCATCTGGTAATAGTTTCAGGAGCACTCATTTCATTGATTTCAACATTATGTGAACAGTCCAACTGACATATAGCCGACAATATTTTTGACATTTAGCACATTATACTACTAGATAAAGACTCCACACTTCCATATATTTTTTATGGTAGGTTTTATTCGGATTAATCTGTGCTTAACAAAGTATATATTATTACAGAACAAACATGAATAAAAATCAATATGGCTGAAATGCCCGTGTTAAATCGCCATGTATTTATGGTTGCCTAACAAGCTAAAGAAGTATTCGGCGGTAGTAATAATTGATTCCTTTTTATTGACTAATTTCATGGTATATTGCGGTAATGATATTATTTGATATATTAAGAAAATAATTACAGTATCAAGTAGGTCATATTGAAACGGTTCGTACCGTCGAAGTAACCTCATTCTTACATTTTATGAAATAACACGTACAGACGACTTTTATAATCCAAGAGAGTCATTATTATTGTTGATTTTTAGTATCCATTTCAGTGTACAGGTTTTTTTGTACCGGATACATTAAAGTATGTGAATATATTTAATAATACATTTCACTCTATTGAAACTGCGTGAAACTTAAATACGGGTTTTAAAACGCTTTCTTTTGCTTTTTGCGATGTACGATTCCTATTTAAAAATATTATGGAATGGTTATATTTTCTGTGTTTATTTGGACGTTTTACTACTTTTAAAAAAGTAGTTAAATAGCCTTTCACCGATTCTTTTGGCGTAAAGGTTTATTTAATCAATATTTTCATTTATTTTCACACTCGCATAAATAAAGAAACAAATAATGTAACAAAATCTTGTCTACTATTTACCAAAAATTCTAGTTATTTTATTGCTGCTTATTGCAGACTGTCCGACTGGTTTTTGTCTATCCTAAAAATGGCATGTTGTAAACAAGTGCAAGTAATATGGAAAACAGAAAGTTATGTTATAGTTGCGACAAGAATTTAGACGACTTTCATCGCAGCTGACGGTATGCAATTGTTTTTGTTATCAACATAATTTTCGATAGCTTGTCTCGATAGAAGCAATATATTTTTGCAATTTTGTGAAATATGTAGTGTAAACATTTAGTAGACATATAGTTTTATTATTCTCAATTGCAGTTTCTTAAATATTTTGATAGAAATATAACGAGTTATTCATTTGTTCGCATGACGGAAGTAGTCTGAATTCTTGCCACAACTATAACTTTGTCACTTCCAGCGTTGTCATTTTTGAAAACCCCTAAATTTGATCGAAATGCTTATTATATCTATATTATTATGTATATATCTAGATTTGCGCATCATAGTTATGTAATAAATGCTACTAATGGTCGATTCTGTGCGCATATATATGCAAATCTGTAAGATTTCGTAAAGTTACAGTGGATTTGCAATTCCGTGTTCACCTGTAAGCTACTGAAATACTACAGAACTAGTAAATATTTATAAGCAGCGATGATGGCATCATAACAACTTACAGAATTACAGATCCATATTGTGAGGTTAGGTAATAATCATTTTTGTAAATATTACCTGAACACCATTTCCTTTTATTTATGCATTAATATTTTAAGATTTATTATTATAACGACGAATATGAACAGTATACAAAGGTTTCATTCATAACTCATTTATATTAACAGATTTATAAAATTACAATTTCGTTTTTGAAGGATTAGAAAAACAAGTTGCAACGCTCAACGTTGTTTCTCTAATGAAGGAATACTAATGAATAAAACTCAAAATGTAAGGCCTAAATCCCTTGCCAATACCAACAAAATGATGAATGATATTGATGATGTGAGATGATGTCAGATCGTAAGGATCATATTTCTGAAGTTGCAGTAGTTCATTTGCACAACTGTAACAGGCTGCCTTATAGAGACAAACGCAGAATTGCCATATCTACGAATCTATAAATGTTTCCGTTACAGATTAACTGTAGCTACAACTCTGTAAATTTTATAGAAAACGCAGAATCGACCTATTAGTCTCTTAGTTTCCGTGGTAAATACATATTTTTTTTATTTGGAATGTGACTTAAATACGCATAACAAGCCAGTTTTTAATTTAATAAAACAGCTAGAAGGCCATCGGATGACAGAATTTTTGGTATTAATGAAGGGTGGAGAGCCAGCAATACATTAACACGACTTTACCAGCACAAACGCTAGTTTTAGAGCCATTTAATGCTGTTTTATGTTAGCTTTGCACATTCCTATGTCAGTGTAGCTTCCGATTAGTAATTTAACCACCGAGGAAATCCACAGCATCATCGACTCGCTGCACCAATAACTAATCCGCAATCCTAATCCACGCCGACCAGTATGCATCGCTCCCGTAGTTAATCCTGTTTTAGTGACGTCGTATGTTTGGTTGTAGGTAAACTGTAACAGCTGCCGCAACTTCTACTACCACTCCCTCTATCGGCAACCGACTTCAGGTAACTGCCAGCGTCTTCGCCACAACTAACTATCACCCCATCGGAAAATGGAGAGCGTGTTCTACTGAAATTCACAGTTTTACAGATAGAGTCTTAAGTTTCACATAACTAAATTGCCATTGTAAGACCGAAGGTTTAATGATGAGTTTATAAAAAAATGTCAACCCTAACTTAGCCTGAGCCGTAACCTTAGTCTTAATCTTAATCCTAAGATTTTGACACTGTTTATATATATTTAGTCGTAACTTAACCTTTATTTTGGCTCCACGACGCCGCACAGTGGCGCAAAACTCCACTGTGCCACTGTAACCACTGTACAAAAATTTTCACATATCAGAAATCGTTCTACTGAAAACTGGGAAAGTATTGGAAAAAAACCTCATCTCACAAAAATTATTTGTACACATTCGATGAATCCGCAAAAATTTTTCCAGAATTTTTGGACACATTTTTGGACATTCACCAAAATGGCCACATACATATTATCCGAATTTTTCCGTAATTCTGAAAAAGGTCAGAAAGGTTCCATAAAAAATGATTTTGAACATGTTTTTGGGAATTCAATTTTTTGACAAAAGTGGCCATTTTGGATACAATAGTTCATTGTTAATGAGAAATGATTGATTTGATTATTTTCTTCCCAACACAGAGATAACATAAAACAACGTCGAAATTTGCTTTTTTATATCGAGCGCTGTACAAAAAAAAAGAAATAAAATATACAAAAACAATATCTGCCCTAGAAAAACATACACTATTCTACATTAATTTATATACAAGGTATTTATAAAATATATAACAATAACCCTCCAAAGACTGAGACTTTTGAAAATTTGTTTGGGCAGCCAAAATATTTAAACGTTTCGGGAATGCCAGATGATTTCCCAGTATTTTTTAACATTTGTGGATTTTGGATCAAAATGACCAAAAAGAGAAAGATCCTCATAAAATCTTATGGTCTCGAAAGTTTAAAGCATCCAGTAGGTGCTGAAGACTTTCACTATCATACATTTCCATCCGAACAGTTCCAGGAATAATCATTTACGGGAAAATTCGGAAAATCTGTATGTGGCCATTTTGGTGAATGTCCAAAAATGTGTCCAAAAATTTTGGAAAAATTTTTGCGAGTTCCTTGAATGTGTACAAATAATTTTTGTGACATAAGATTTTTTTCCAATACTTTCCCAGTTTTCAGTAGAACGATTTCTGGTATGTGAAAATTTTTGGATGATTGTGGCCATTTTAAGGGCAACAGAAAAATTTCACCCCGAAATCTAAGTGGACAGTCTTGTAGGGCTTTCCAAGACGAGCATTCCCCCATAAAAAAGTCCGGCAAAATCTCAATCTCGTGTTCCGTAGGGTCATTTTTGTGCGAAAAATCTAATTTTTTCCATGCAAACCCATTTTTGGAGCCAAATTCCGCGAAAATGAAGACCCAAAGCGAAAATTGAGAAAGAGGGATCGATAGGGAATTTTATGACGAACATTTAAAAAAGAATCACCTCAAACGGTCCAACCCTAAAGGGTGTACAGTAATTTGAGTGGCACAGTGGCGTTTTGCGCCACTGTGCGCCGTGGAAGAAAATGGAGAACTTTTGCGCATGCGTACTTATTTGATCTTAGTATTAAGAAGTTAAAAGATAGGAACTTTCAAGGTCAGGTCTTAAGACGTCTAAATTACGATTACGTGCACATGAGAATGTACATTTAACTTAGGGGAAATATTAAGACTAAGTTAGAATTAAGACTTTTTATAAACTCACCATAAATTCATATTTTTAAACTGTTACCAATAAATGTTTAGATTCAACAGATAACTGCAGTTATGTGTGGCTAGAATCAAGTTACATTTGGCATTTAATAATGATAATATAAAAAATGTAACTTTTGTCTTCAGATATAACTCTACTTTCTACTACTAGTTGTCTGAAATGCAAAGGACCCACTATATATACGAGATTCGTGATTTTATTATGCATGATTATCAGTTGCATCTTATGTAGTACCAAAGTGGTGCTATTTATTCAATATTACAATAAAGTGAATTTCGGTTTGAACATCTCCATTTTTTGCAATTAATTATACTCTTACATGTAGTTCAAATGTCAAAACATGTCTGATATAAAATCATATGCTAGTGAATAAGCAGCCAATTTATTATAAAATATATAATAAAGAAATTCAAAATGTGTTTATAGAATATGATCAGTATTCATAATTTTAAAATTAACTGTATCACATATAATTTTTGACAAATTTGGTTTGACAACTCTATATTTTCCTCTTTGGCGTTATACGTTTTGATGATCAGTTAATTAAAAAAGATTTTATAATAGTATACATAATTTCGTAGTAATAATTATAATACATGTCTACATTTTCTGCCAAGTTCTCAGTATTGATTAAATCTCCGTCAGTTGTGTATTGTTGGTTGTCTAGCCTACGTACCAAAGATATTCTGTAATCTGAACATTGTAAATATTTCATCGTACTTTAGTGTTTCCCAAAACAAATTTTAACGTTAGCCTCTCCATACTTTTAGATAATTTACTGTTGATCTATATATATTATTTAAATAAAATATTTATTTCCTTACTTGTGTTGTTATTTCTGTTTCTACTTCTATGCTGTTATAAAAATGTGAATTGTGACAAATTTTCGACATTTTGTGCCAGTGAGGAAATAACAAACGCATTATAAGATTTTAAAAAATTATTGAGTAATGAAACATTTAGATTTCTTGAATACTTACATATACAAAGCGTCCTGGCGATATTAGTAATAGAAAAGTTTTATAGGAAAAAGTTCTTTGCATTTTTTTTTGTAAATTAAAATTAATATTTCAACGAAAATGAAGGACGACTATGTGTTATTTATTGAATACGGAAACGTTTTTATTTATAACTTTGTTTAGAGCAGTATAATAGTACTAAAAGAAGGTTATCTGCATTGTCACAAAAAAAAATCTGTGCAACCAGCTGATTTAGTATTTCATTATTAAGATCCTAGTGACAATTTCACGATACATATTTGAAATTTAAATTATACGAAAAACGGGCAAAAATAGAACTTTTTCGTATAAAGCTAGTACGGACGGTGAGCGATAATATAATATATATTTATTTCTTTGTAATAAGATATACCTATTCCTACAGACAAGTAAACCGCTTAGATATAAATATATATTATAGCGTGAGTGCGTAACGTTTTATGCAATTTAATCACAAGCGATATTTTTGTAATTTATCAGATTATAGCTCACCGTCTGTAACTACCTTTAGACTTTTCTGTTACAAATATCTCCAGGAAGCTGTAGAAAAAGGAGATCGATTTTGTTTCTATTTAACAATAAAGTGTTTATGATGGTATGTTTTACAAATTTACAAGTTAGCATATACCTTTTCCATAAATAGCTTTTGATAACAATGTCATGTTTATTGTTTGTTGAAGAGCAGGTTTCTTAAAAAAATATGGACGCTAATGAGAAATGCCAACGACCGACCTTGTTTTATATTTATCCGTGTTATTAGCAAAATTAACTAGAGAGGAGTTCATATATTGATCACTTAATTTTAATTGATTCTGCTTTTAAATTAATCAAGCAACTCTATTAATAGCATTTTTATTGTAATATCTAATTTCGGATGAATAATAAAATTTATTTATATTTTGATTTCAATGCAACTATAAAATGTGTTTCTAAATAAAAGTACGCACAACATCAAAAGTCTTTGACTCCTCCTCATTCTTGTTAAAGAAATCTTTTTGTCAGAAAACCCAAATACATTTATAAAAGTATATTTTCTGAATCTTCTTTTCGTGAAAAGAATATGTTCGGTAAACTGAGTACTTAGAAAATTAAAAACCGGCAACTAATAGTCGGTATGACCTCCACCACGTTCTAATAGCATATTAACATGTCTTTGCATTGAGATAATCCATCGATTAACGATCTCTTGCGGAATATTATTCCATTCCTCTTCTGCCGCGACTAACTCATCTGCAGTCTGAGGTGGAGGAATATGATTATAAATGGCTCTAGCAACGAAAGTCCACATGTTTTCAATAGGATTCATGTCAGAAGAGTTTGGCCAATATAATCTATTGATATTTCCTGTTTCGAGTGTCTCTTGAACCCTTCTTACGCGATGTGGTCGAGCGTTGTCGGCAATAACACACCTAATTAATTACTTAGGGGGTAGATAATGGGCGTAATAACTTGTTCGATGTAAATTTGACTGGTCATATTCTGTGTTATGCGAATTAATGGCGTGCGGCGATTGAACATTATTCCACCCCAAAACATTACGGTACCTCATACATAGGAGTTCATAGGAGCAACTTCACGGGGAAAATGAAGTCGATATTGACCACCTGGTTCTTTCCAGACTCTTTGTCGATTGTCATCAGTAACCAGCCCAATTCTGGTTCTGTCTGTATATAAGACCACCGCCACTGGCGTAAAAGCCAACCCCTATGCTCTCGAGCCCACTAGAGACGGGCAGCACGCTGCCTTGGAAGTAGAATGGGGATCCGTAATGGTCTTCTAACACGTAAATTTGCGTTGTGGAGCGAAACGCACCTTGAAAGTGGACCCTGAGAGCTGAAGATGTGCGGTGTCTACGGGCATATTGCACCAAATACCGATTCTCCCTTTCATTAGATACTCGAGGACGTCCACTACGTGGTCTGTTTTCCACAGTATCAAATTCTTCATATCTATGTACTATTCGTACAACAGATAATCTAGGAATGCCCAACATGTTCGATATCTGATGATTAGAATGCTCTGCATCATGTAAAGCAGTCATTCTTGCTCGGGTAAACGCATTAAATGTACAAAAATTCAAAGGAACACTTGAATAATACACTGCCAAACTGACCAGATTTGTAAAAATATTGGTAATAAAGTAAAGGTTCATGGTCTGCAATTTTTAATTGTCTTTTTTCTTCCCTAACTACATGTACTTGTATACCACATTAAGAAAAACTGCTAGGTTTATCGAATTATTTTATATACAGGGGGGTCTAAAACTTTTGACGTTGTGTATACTTTTCGTATACGTTTGCAAAATTGAATGCAAATTTGAAGATTAATTTTAGATACTGTAGCATATATGTTTTATATAAACTTAATTGAAAGGTTAGCCAAATTCCGGAATATTAAAAATGGGAAAATCAGTTGTGAAAAAAATAATGCCAGTTTTGTTAACTAATCGTTGACAGTTGACAGTAACTTCCAAACATGCGTTATTTATTATACATCGCACGTGAATTGTAATTAGGTTAACGATGCTAATTTACTACAAAAGAACCCTAATTGTCTTCTTGTTTGTAACTCATTGTTTACGACCTACGGTTAATCTTGTTTTAAAATGTTAGTTAAATCATTCTTTATTCTTATTATTATACAAAAAGAATTAAGCAGCTCACACAAGAGCAAAGTTTTCGAGAGAAACTATGTACGTAGTGAGCTTGGTAATTTTTCAATTGAATAGCTTTCTTAGCTTCGAATGCGCTAAACCATAAAACACAAATATTCATATTTATTTATTAACTTAAAAATATCGTAGACCACTTCTATAATTATTAATCTTTACTTACAAATTGACTTGAACGCATTTTTTGGCCCTTCGAACCGGATTTCCAATAATAGTCATTGTGTAGGAGCAAACTTAGCAACAAAATATGTAGCTGTAGATACATGGCAATAAATTTGTTAAAATCATTTATAAAACGTAAATATGTACTTATAAATCTTCTAGAAGATCTCGATTGATCTTCTGTAACATAGTTTATCACTTTCCAATCAGCTTAGTCCTTGTGAGAATATCTGTTTTACATCAACAAACACTTGTGGAATTTTTATAGCACCTTTAAATTAAAAAACGTTTTAACTTCATTCTCTTAACTCGGCCGCATATCTGTCGATATGTTTTGAATCATTCGTTATTTCATTATAGTCGTCCAAGGCTAACGCGATTTTTAAAAATAAATAGAGGTTATTAAATTTTACACCTACAGAGTAGAGACGACATGGAATTTCCTGGTATAATGCATGTGGTTACAACCTAATATTTATTTTCTATTTTCCTCGGTATGTACAGCTGTCTGAAAATTTAATGTTTTTTGCCAAAAAAAAGTATGAGAGGAACAAATATTTGTCAATTAAAATTCACTTGTGTGCTGATTTTTTATTTGTTGACGATAAGTAATTAGAATGCGTTGCAAAATTTATACCTAGTACTTCATTATACTTATTAGATAGTAATTAGCGAGTGATAGTTGGATGTTATTGGCTTTTTAAGCAATATGAATTAGAAATTGCTACCATAATTATCCCGTCCAACCGTATTAGTGTCAGGTAGCACGCCAAGTTGTTTCACATACCTGAAATAAATGAATAGTTGATGAAATTCAAAAAACGTTTGTGAAAGTAACGTCCCCTGACCCTGCTTAACTTAGCATCGTATTTGCAAAACACCCTGCATGCAATATTCAGGGTTAACTGTGCCAAAGTACAAATATTTTAAGAGGAGAGAAACGTAATTAACTGAATTGTTCGTCAAAAAATTTTCAAACTTATTTATAAAACGAAAAAAATTTTTCAAACTATTTTAAATCTCTATTTATCACCGACTCTGGACGCTTGTCAGCCGTTAGGTTAAGTATGCTACACATAAGTCAAAGGTAGTAGGGCAGCGTTTTATCACATGTATCGATTTATGCCGCTTTGAAAGAAGAAACATTATTTACAAAATGTAGACGATTATTTATTGAGAAACACGGGTAGCACAGGGAAGTAGCACCTAGCTCACTGATATTTATTTCCAGGATTGATATTTGGAGATATTTCCAAAACGTTGAATAATTTTCTGTTTTCTTACTTGTTTACATTAAAAATTGTCACTGCAAAGATTATTGTATTTGCTGGAGACCTCTCCTTTCTTGACAGTTCTTTCTGTTTAAAGCGAGGTACTCGGTCTGACGACCACGATCAGGTGGATTCCCCCTGTCGGAAAAAAATACAAAGGGTAACAAAAAAACACGCAATGTACACAAATATAAAATCACTTCCACACGTTTACCGCCAGGGCATTATAGCAGTTGTTCAATGTTGTTCAAAGAGGATTCGGCACAATATTTTATCTACTCGGAAAACGTCTTTGGTATTACTCTGCTGCAGGATAATATGAACTTGTCACACTTCCCATAAATCAGCACTTTACCCGTCATCTCGGCATTTGAATACATGCTTGTAAATTTACAAAAGAATACGCGAAAAAATAAATTTGCGAAGTGTAAGTGCTGAAAAATTATCTCAAACTAAACACCGTAGCGATATTTTATTTTTGACAGAATTTGATGCAGTCGCCATCTGTAGGCCACTAGTGCAAGGTGTACTTCACACAGATAAATTTTTATATTAAAATAATATGCTGTTTGCATAAAATAATTAGTACTATTTTAAGCTATAACTATATAGGGTGAGTTAGTTTTTTGTAGTCAAACTTTAACAGAAGATAGAACACGTTTTTAAGAAAAAAAGTTTCTATAAATGTATGTCGTAGAAGGCCTCGTTTTCGAGATACAGGATGTTTAATATAATTTTTTGTTCTCGAATTTTCATTAAACTTATAAAGGAATGCTTAGATTTTTTTCATATTTGGGGGATGATGCCTATTAATTAAAGGGCATGAAACAAGCGATAAAAATGTTTAAAACTTGTACAGTGGCGGAGGGGAGCGGGTGCTCAACTCCTTTCTTAAACACAAATTCTACGCCAATGACTATTTAAAAAAAACTGTCTACATACAGTTTACCAAAAATAATGTCTGTTTAGAAATTCCTGTGCGTTTCCGAGTTATTTTGATTAACAATTGTTCATTAAATGTTGTTATAAAATAAAAAAAAATCCATAAACATTAACATCAATGTTCATTCAATGTTACATATATTTTTTTTTAATTTAGTTGCAATACATTAGTATTTAGGCAGCACAAAATAAATAAGGATTGTTAAAATGTGTGTACTAAACAAATTTCAACTTATAAAAGTCTTGTATTTGAGTATGGCTTGATATAACAAATAATTATTTTGTCTACATTGGAAAGAGATAAGGTTTCGTTGAAAGAATTAAATTAGCCAATAATTGATAATAAATAAATTACTTAATTTAGTATCACATCAAACAATAAATATCAAAATAACGCAAAGGAATTTCGAAACAGAAGAAGAGACATTATTTTTGGTGAACTGTATGTAGATAATGAAAATAATAGTTTTTTTAAAAAATAGTCATTGGCATAGAAGTTCTGTTTAAGAAAGGGGTTGAGCACCCTCTCCACTCCGCCACTGTGCAAGTTTTTAAACATTCTTATCGCTTGTTTTATGCCCCCTTAATTAATAAGCATTATCCCCCAAATATGAAAAAAATCTAAGCATTTCTTTATAAATTATAATGCAAATTCGAGAACAAAAAATTATATTCAACACCCTGTATCTCGAAAACGAAGCCTTCTACGACATTATGTTTATAGGAACTTTTCTTTTTAATAATATATGTTCTATCTTCTGTTAAAGTTTGTCTACAAAAAACTGACTCACCCATTAGTACTATTTTAAACTACATCCCATCTTCTGTAAACATTTTTCTTTGATCCTTAGAATATTTCTAAGCTTTGACTAGTGTTCTTTGATGTTTGGAGAGTATGCAACTAGCAATGCAAAATTCTAGGTTATGATTTAGTTGTAATACTAATTTTTCGTTTTAAACGTTTGGTATTAATTAAATAAAGAAATTTATATCGGGGACAGAGACCCTATAACATGGTTTGCGCTATGCTATGTAGGTACTATTTGTTTTTCTTGAGTCGAGGGCATTCAACGGAGCTACCGCAATCGTACAAGATTTTATTTACTTAATTAAAAACTGCCGCGGGTGCATTCTATGTCTTACATTAAAATTAAATTTTCTTAGAATAAATGGGTATTTCATTTAACTGAACACGTACTGTGTATTTTGTTAGTGGATAATTCTGACGAACCCGTATTGAGTGAAAATGTAGTTTTGGCAGTGTGGAACGAAGGAACGAAGAATGCAAAATACTGCAACTAGCCGGATTAACTGTTACCTATAACGTACTTAGGTATTATTATGAATAAAAATGTTTACTTTCGTCGTTTTTACATTTGAAAACGCTGTAAAAGACAACACATGGTAGCTGACATGTAGTTCTAACCGATCTCGGACGATGATTGTCATAAGCGCCGATTTTCCGGAGGAAAAGGGAGTTTTGCTCCATTTTTTAAACATCAAGCTAGAATTCCAAAATAATGTTTTTATTGTCTTAGGCCTCCCTGGGCACGTGGTAAAAATTTTTGAACTGCATGAGAATACAGTAGATAAATTTTGTGTCGTGCAAATAGCGTTTCAATAATAATTATTTTATGTGACATTAATTATGGATGTATTCTTAACTTAATACACCAATCCGCATCCATAATAATTGTGATCTGAAATGAATTAACAAATACTTCTGTTATGCTATATCTTGCGAATCTAGTCACCACCCGCGTGCATTGGCGAAAATTGCGACGTCGATAAAATCAAGTAAAGTAGGCCATGGATGCATTAATTATGAAATATATCATTGACGAAATACGTATTTTGTTTGAAAATCTTGTTCCGCAGCGTTATTGCAGCCGTGTGCCGCATAGGGAGTGTAAATATACATATGCAGATATTTTCATATGTTGGAACCGCGAGCTACACGAACCATATGACAGTTGTTACGCATAAATCAGTAATTAATATGCCGTTGTAATTTCATTCACGAATTTGGTTAATTAAAGCAAACTGTAGATGAACTGGGTACAGTGTATCATGAACGAATATACAGAAAGATCCAGAATGATCGTGCCGCTTTTTAGACATATTTTGTATCACTCACTTAGTTTTTTCCTGCTACAGTAGGCAAGACTCATACCTTGTTGTCAATTAGGTTAAGAACAACAATCTCCCTATGTACTAGATAAGAAGAATAAGCATTTATTGCTGATATTGATAGGACCTAAAAACTGGCTTCTCTGTCTGATTTAAGTAAAGTCATATTCAGTAACGCATAGTAACAGAGCTACTTCTAGCGACCATTCGTTACTCCATCCCGGACTGAAAAGCCACAGGCAAGAAGCGTCATACATCGCCGCGGAAACCATTGAAAGCTAGCGATCTCCATCGCGAAACGATATGTTGCAAACATGAAATTCCAGGGAACAACTACTCTGCGGGCTAATGCCCCGACCAGCATTGAATTACACCTGAAAAAGATTTTAGTGCAATAAGAGATTTATTTAAGTCGGAAGGCATCCCATATTTTATATTTTAGAAATTTAATAATTTAAAATATAAAGATACGGTCCCTCTTCTTCATGTGGCGACTAAACGTTTCAATTTACAATTTAACGATTAAAGTGTTTTGTCCATTTTGCGCATTTTAAAACACGTCATTTGGTAGTAAAATTTTTCAAAATGGAGATGGTGCATGCGTTGTTAGATGACGAAAAGAAAGAACTAGATTTTTTTGTACCTTATTTGTATAAAAAACGACAGAAGGTAAAATAATACAGTGTTAACTATGACTTAGTACAAATATTTTAAGAGGGGATAGGGAAAAATAAGAATCACCTTTCAAAAAAATTTCAAACTTATTTATAAAGCCAAAAAAATTGTTTTCGATATTATTTTAAATCCTTATTTAACGCCGCCAATGTAGAGTAGGCAACCAACTTGCTTGTTGGTACCCTAGAAGCATGCAACAGTCGCTCAGTCGGTATCGCTGTCATGTCATAATTCAATTCCTGTGTTTACGTTGTAATTTTGTGTTCTTCTTCAGTTTTTAGTGCTTTTTTTAATTTTTAAACATTTTATAGTTATTAAATAAAGACATTTGTGTTAGGTGCAGATACTTTCCCACAATATAGTTTGCCGGTTTGGTTTTCTAGGTTATGGGACAAGACTACCGCGGTTACATTAAAACTCATTCAATTCTTATTATAGGCGCCGACTTTCCGTAGGAAAAAAGGGTTTTGCCCCATTTTTTAAATATCGAGCTAAAATTCTAGAATAATTTTTTTATTGTCTTTTAGGCCTCCCTGAGCACGTGGTTAAATTTTTTGTACTTAGTCATAGTTAACCCTGTATATTAAAGTATAAGTGGATATTAAGGTCTTTAAAACATGCGCCATTTTTCGAAATAGAGAGAAATAGAGGTATTTTAAAGATCAGATATCCACGAATGCTTTACGCCATTTTTTTTTTTTTTTTGTACACTTTGTAATAATGTAAAATGGTTGAATTCGTGATGTGACATCAGTATACCTTTTGTTGTCATGAAAATGAGAAAAACAAAAATTAGTTTGTAATCTGTCACATAAGATTAATTCTTGTCACGACAGTTGTTACAGGTTGTATATTGTTTAAAAATGAGTTCCAACATTGATTACTTAAATAGTAAAGCAGAATTGCGATTAATACCACAAAAATCAGAAAATGCTTATAAAAAAGAATACGAGTTCATCAAATGGATGGAAGAGCAAAAGGTAGCAGATACAGATGAGCGAATCGTGCTTGCTTACCTTCAGAAAATGTCGGAGCGGTACAAGGCGTCGACTATGTGGGCTAAGCATTCGAAATTGCAAAGTATGATGAGAATAAACGAAAGGGTTGATTTAAAATCATTTCTGAAATTGCAATCTGTCACATAAGATTAATTCTTGTCACGACAGTTGTTACTTGTTGTATATTGTTTAAAAATGAGTTCCAACATTGATTACTTAAATAGTAAAACAGAATTGCGATTAATACCACAAAAATCAGAAAATGCTTATAAAAAAGAATACAAGTTCATCAAATGAATGGAAGAGCAAAAGATAGCAGATACAGATGAACGAGTCGTGCTTGCTTACCTTCAGAAAATGTCGGAGCGGTACAAGACGTCGACTATGTGGGCTAAGCATTCGAAATTACAAAGTATGATGAGAATAAAGAAAAGAGTTGATTTAAAATCATTTCTGAAATTGCATGCATTCATGAGAGCAATTATGATGTAGCCAGGAAGGCATATGTATTCAAGGAAGACGATTTGCGGAAGTTTTCCAGAGATGCACCGGACATTACGTATTTATTGTTGAAGGTTGTAGCCATTTGCGGTATCTTTAACTCTTGTAGAAGATGTGAATTGTGCTACTTACACTTACATGAAACCAAGGAAGAAGAAATCGACAGCTGTGGCGACTGGTTACGTAGAAGGTGGTATTAGGAATAAAAAGAATGTTTCACACATTATTGGGAATGCCATTAATGGAAGTGCAACCGCATTGACTTCCAATAATATTAACAGTATTAACATGAACAGCATTTCCTCCGATTTAAAAAACCGAAGTATTAATATTTCAAACAATACCAGCTGTACTATTCACATTCATTTAAAAAAATAATATGTGAATATTTGAATAAATCATTTGAAACATTTGTTAGTAATATTTCATTTGACGCTACAAGGTACTCCTGTCTCATCAATAATTAAAAAGGTGACATTTAGACTTTACGTTTCTGGGGTAGTTGATTTTGCCATGGTAACTTTAAAACGCGCGTTTTAAAAATAGAATTAAAAAACGCTGAGGCGTGCTTTAAATAAGCAAAATAGGGTAGTAATTTAAAAAAGTTTTTGAACCGTTAATCTGATTACAAATGTTAGTAACGTGCAAACAAGGATGTTGTCCCATTTCATTTTCCAATGTGCAAAGCAGACGATTTTCTTTGCTTTTGGCCATTTTCTTTTGAGCGATTACAAATCGTGCGCGATTAATTTACCTCTGGAGCAAGTCGATTTTTAGAAGCTTCGACTTGCAGCTGGTGGTAGTGATTAAAACGTAGATCAACTTGAGTGAGTCAAGTAGCCATATATAAATTTATAGAAAATACACAATTCTTGAAAAATTTTCACGTTTTTGGGGCCCCAGGGCCCGCTTTGGCTCTCGACGGCTCTGTGTATAAATATTCACGAAATCATTGGCTAATAACGTAGCATTTTGAGTTAGGAGTATTTGCAATTTTATTTCTTAATACAGAGATGCCAATCTATATAGTGACTGATAGATAACATTTAATGAGGTTTGGTCGTGTCTTACGATATATCAAATAATGTAACAGCTGAGATGGCAATAACGATATACCACGTTGAACCTTCTACTGCTAACTGGTTCCTAACCGCTGGTTAATGTAGACACTCAGTTATGAAATACTTTGTGGATGTAAATGAAGCATACATGCACTAACTAGAACTCCTTTGCAGCCTTGTTTTGATGCCTTTGCAATTTTCTGATACGTGAAATAATTAATTGGCATTTATTTAGCTGTTCACTCCCTGCCTATAGAAGATTATGCCGTCAATAAAACGATCCCAACAACACTCATAGGTATTCCGAGACCGTAAAATTTCAACGGGATTAAATGTTTATCCAAAGTAATGTAATTCGCTATGATACATCCCTTCTGAAGTTCTCAGACGGAGTTGGGAATCGATATACATGAATATTTTATTTAAAAATGTCCTTGATAATTTATAAAAAGTATTATTACGGTGGTAGAAAAAAATCGACTTCAATTGTGTAGAGAACAAATATGGGAACGTAAAAAAATAATATACGCATTCTGAAAACTATTTAAAAATATTTAATTGCACGTCGCTGGAAACCGCCGCTGTTAGAAACACGAAATTTATAAAAAAAATACCACATCTTATTACAAAACTGTTCGAAATTTTGCCCCTCAACTTGTATCGGTTTAAATCGGAAGACCACGGAGGCCATGCCATTGGTCCACACCGTCCAATCCACTGTACACCGTGCGATTGATGGAGATAATCATCTAGCCGAAAGTTGGCTGACAGGAATAAATTTTCAAGAAGGGCGAGCAGATCATTGCAAAGAAATTCGAGATATTGTAAACCATCCATAGGATTGGGCAATATGAACGGTCCATTTAGGTGCTGACCACAAAAACGGTGTTGGAATTGCGAATTTTCTAGTTTCAGCGTGTGTATTATGAATGTCGTGTATCCCATTTCGAGTAAATTGGGTATTTTCAACATTTTGCTGTAATAACCATTCTCAAAACCTAACTCGTAATGGATACTCTGCTGGTAAAAGTGCTTGAACACGCTGGATATCATATGAATATAATTGAACTTCATGTAGTAAGTGCCACCCTGTTGATAGGGATACTCCAGGTACCAGTCCAGTAATCTGAATTATACTTATTCACGGGTCACATTCAATACTTGTTCTTCAGTTGTTAAAGTACGTTGTGGTCGCCTGGAGCCACCATCTCGTCCACAATTTGCATGTAAATTATAAGTATCACGTCCACGTTGCACGACTGCCGTGAAAGTTTAATGATTTTGACGTGTTCTGTTATTAATTCTAGGCACACGAAAAATATATCAGTGACATATTGTTATAAGGTGTGTCTGTCATGGCTCTCAGTATACATCATCCAGAGAAAAAACTGCAGATTTAAAAAATAACGCCTATGGTCCCTTTAATTAGGCAATTAGGAAGAATGATGTATCCAGGAGGGCATATATATTCAAGGAAGACGCGTCTAATTCAGTAATATACTAAGATCTATGCTCGTGAGAAGTATGTATAGACAACATCTACTTGACTGGTACAATCTAAGGCATCAATAACAAATTGAGTCTTGCATCAAACATTAGTGACAGTAGACCGTCCTTTAAAAAAACATGTTGCTCTAGTACAATAATACAGGATGATTTTTAAAGTGGGGGTATTAATTTTAACTGATGACAGTGGGCATTAAAATAAATCATTTTACAAAATATTGTCCTAAAAAATGTATTTTAATAACCGTAATAAAACTCTAACAGAACGGATTTTTCATGATTATAGGTCGATGCGTCTTTGATAAGGGACAGGATAGCGCGCAATCGTTGTTGAAGGTTCTTTGGGTAACCTTACTAACCTTAAACTTCCATTCCAACTGAACCAACGTATTATACGTGTTAGGGTTAAAATGTTGGTGTTTGTAGTGCGCCGGATCATTTTGAGTTGAACGCACTTAATTTGCTGACAGTGATAACAATGGCCCAAGTGTTTTGATAACAATGACCTGTGGATATGTTATTTATGTATGGATAGTGTAATCCAAATCGGCGGGCACTGCTGGAGAAAATATACAACGAACCCGAGATACAGATAAACAGGGAAACGTGGATATAAATTTGAACATTTACCATGGTGTACAGGACCGGCTTACATAATTTAAAAACGCGAAAATAAACGAGTTATATATGTTTTTTATATTAACATTTTATTAGGCTATATTTTGCATATCACTTGTCTTTGAATATGTTCGTGTATATTAAAATTACTACCTCACTTTCACAATCACCCTGTATAATTTATATCAGTAACCGTATCCGGTTCTGTCAAGAGCCCCACATCCCCGGTTGTATTTATCACCTATCGTTATCCGACTTTTGTTATTGTTATTGATATACAAGAAACTCCAGAAGAAATCTATTATTCCCTTGTATAGAATATGACTCATCTGGCAGCTATGCTTATGGCATGGCTTAGTATTACTAGTTGGATAATAAAAATTTGTATACATAATATTTTCAAGAATCTAAACTAACAACATAACAATTAATTATATTGTATTAGTTATTGTTATTTGTAGTGCGTAATGCCTAATATTATTTTCAAACAAACAACTGGCTGTAGGAACATTTTTCTGTTGCTGTTTGTTATAAATGAGATTCAAGCTTATTATTCAATTATTCAAATGAATAAAAAACATCTTAATGACATCTATTAACCAGAAACGTAGGAAAGAGGATATAAACTAACAGTCACTTATTTAACACACGCATTACATGTACAATCTAATGCGATAATAATGTCAAATTAAAACATTTGGTGATTTATTTGGAAGTGCTGACATCTTCGTAATGAAATTTACTTTCAACCTTAATTGTTAGTTGTTTTCTCTCATGAAAAAAGATCTAATGAAATTTCTACTCAGAACTTCCAATAGATCAAATCTGATTTGCGATAGTGCCATTATTATTGCAATGGGTTGTACCTACTATTCGCTTTGTTCTTGAAAACTCGAATACACGATTACACGAATTTTTCATACATTGTCTGATATTAATAGTACAGGTGTCTGTAAAAGATTGAAGAAAAATGCTATCACATATTCCGAGGGCCAATATATGCTGGTCTAAATCAAGTTACCTTAGTCCAAAATTTTATAGCTTCCAATGTACAGGGTGTTTAAGTTACAGTTTTATTTTAGAGTTTTCTCAATTACTTTACTGTTGATTATAGTAAATACATAAAACTTGGTAGAGGAGAGTTTTCTGACACAAGAAATTGAAATATGGCTTTGGATTTGCTGTCACTTGTAGAGGGCACCACCTACAGTAGGTACTTCACATGCATTTAAATCGTCAACTTTTTGTGTCCTGGTATATTGATTTTTTATCAATAATTCTTATTAGACTTTACTGGTGAGTTGTTTTCGCCTAATAAAAATATTTCTTGGAGAAAAATGTCTGGGGAGGGAACTTTAGAACACCCTGTACTATTCCTTGCATAATTTTATTCTCCGTCCCCCTAACGGAGATATGGCCCCTTAAATGGGGACCTCAGAATTTGATTTTTTCCAAAAGGAATCAAGATAAAATAAACAAATTTAAAATTGAGAATCACAATTAGATTGCGATTCTAATAATCTGAAAATAATTCCTTATAATTGATCATAGGCGTGCCAAACTGGGGGGTCAGTGGGTAAATATTGCTCTATCTTTTTTGTATCTCGAAATTTTCGTCGTCAGATTAAAAAAATTAAAATTTTGGTCTATTTTACATGAGAAAGGTACTCCTATTTCAATCCGATAAACTGCTATGTTTCCGAGTAATCGTAATTTAAAAATTTTGTGACATACCGCAAAAGTTTAAAATGGAAACTATAGGCAAAATATCCCTTAGTAGGCTCTGACAAAATACTGTCGACTTATTTAATACAGATTAAAGGTGTTATTCAAGCGTTTTAACATATTAAAATACTTTTAAAATGCATATCAGTAAGAGATCAAATTTTAGGTTTCCTTTTAATGGGATATAACTCCGTTAGGGGGCGTTTACCAAGCTATGTTTATAGAACTTTTTTTCTTATTATTGATCGTAGAATCCACAGTTAATTTTTCGCAGTAGTTAGAAATATCTTGAACTACTTGAGGGATCGTGTGCGACCTCTACAAGAAGGTGAGGTACATAATTTTATCTGAGGTAGAACGCGAGAAGCTCATGTTGTCAAAAGCTTGTGTTTAATGTTTACTGTTTTAGTTCAATCACCCCAAGAAATATCCATCTTTTATTAAATGAGGAAATTGTCAGTGTAATGTGTAATACAGGTTTAAAAACATCCTTAAATAATTCACAACATAACCTTGTTATAATTCTGGGATAAAATCCAAAAGTTTGCTACATATTTTCATGTGATTAGTGATCGGTTTTACGATTCTCAATTTAATTTTTCCACTACTTACAGATTTTTGAGTCTGCGGGAACTGACGGGAATTTTATGCAGGGAAATATCAGAAGTAGATACATTAAGAGTAACACTGGGAACAGCACATATTTTCCGAGATTTTGTGCAAATATGTTTGAATATGTTTTGCATTTGTGTACAATTTTTAATACTAAATATCGTACGATCTCAATAAAGTCGAGGCAATAAAGTTGGAGCAATAAACAACCGCATGGTAGTAGATATTGTTGACAGATGTAAACTTATCTATGGATATAAGCCATCTCAGTCGATACTTATCATAGTTGCCGACTTTCCGTAGAAAAGAGGGTTTTATATTTTCCGAGATTTTGTGCAAATATTCTTGAATATGTTTTGCATTTGTGTACACTTTTTAATATTAAATATCGTACGATCTGAATAAAGTTTGCAAAATTACTAAAAAAAAAATACAGAAAACTTCCGCTACAACTACACATACACCCCACACTCGATTTATTACAAATTGTCTTATGCAGATTCTGTACGTTTCTTCATTAAAGATAAAATTATACTATTTTCAAGATGGTACTATTTGTACAGAAAATATTTAAAAAGCATACAAAATTTCACACTCCTACTATGCGACTAATTTGTTGTTCACCATTTTAGCAGTTCCGAAATCTATCAACAGATGTCAGTCACCTCGTGATTTTTGCCAATTAACTGGCTCTGTATTTTAAAAACGTCAAATCATACTTAAACAATGGCAAGCAATAAAAATTTTAAATTTTAATTCTTAAAAACTGTGAAAAATGATTACTTTCCGAAATATTGTATATGTCTCGAAATCAATATGGATTAGGTATAGAAATCTTATTGAAATAACGTAGGAAACAAAAATTAAATTATTCATTCCATTTAAAATAACAAAACTGGAAAACGACTTAACTTGCAAATATTTTCATGGAAAAGGTTATATTTTGATCAATTTTTCAGAAAAAAACAATCACTACGACCGTGTAAACTAACGGTTCATCACCCTGTATCTACCCATTGCATTATACAGTATGCGCCAAAAGTATGGAATAAATTCAATAAAAACGAAACAATTATTTTTTGGGAAAAATCCTCGAACAGGTTGATTTTTAATTTAAAAAATACATATTTTAGCATAAAATGCGATTTTCAAATGTCATTTGTTTTCGAGTAATGACGTCATCGATTTTTTTTTAATGGCAACACCATATTTTTTTCCTTGATTCTGAAAGATCGTTTAATTCTCTATCAGACAGTACTAAAATTTTGCTCTCTTACATAGGAAAGTTTTCGAATAAATGACGATTGACTGTTAGAAAACGTAAATCAATTAAAATAAAGCAAAAACGTTATCAAGTTTAGTTTTTCGAATTCTATAGTTCTTTTATGGATCACGTAGGTGAAAATCTTTGCAAAGTGTCATTGTCACACCGACTTTCTAATAAGTATTGTAAGCGACATAGAAATTATTATTCAATTTAAAGTATTATGGCACATTTAACTGTTACTCAAAGAATTGAAATTTTAATTCTTATCGGATGTGGGAAGATGACTAGGAACTCAGCAGGAAGTTTGCGATTTATTTAATGAAAAATATCCAGATCGCCCTATCAGCCAATCAACAGTCAGTAAGGTAGAGTCTAAATTTAGAGAAACTGGCAATGTTATAAATATTCCAAAACCTGGACGTCCAAGCATTAATGAAAATCAGAAACAGAACATTTTGATAAGTATGGTGGATAATCCTCATAATTCTTCACGATTGGTTGCATTAAACAATGACACTAGTCAGAGCACAGTGCTACGTATCTTGAGGAAGGAAAAATATCATCCCTACAAAATTCAACTTGTGCAGGAACTCAATGAAGATGATCCCGATCGCCGCTTATACTTTTGCGAAATTCTAATGGATTTATGTCAAGGAAATAGAAATTTACACCGGCAAATACTTTTTTCAGATGAGGTCACATTGTGTCTGAATGGTACAGTAAACCGTCAAACTTGCAGATATTGGAGTCGGGAAAATCCTCATTGGATGGCAGAGGCACATACCCAACACCCTCAGAAATTAAATGTGTGGGCTGGAATAGTTGACGACAGAATAGTAGGGCCTTTCTTCTTTGTCTTCATTGTCAAGAAGTTGGTGGATGGCAATTCGAACATTTAATTTAATTATAAAATTTAATCAATTGTATTTTATTTTACATACCTCAGAATTGTTACTTTTTTATGGATAAAATTTACGTTTTCTAACATTCAATCGTCATTTGCTCGAAAACTTTCCTATGTAAGAGGGCAAAATTTTAGTACTGTCTGATAGAGAATTAAACGATCTTTCAGAATCAAGGAAAAAAATATGGTGTTGCCATTAAAAAAAAGTCGATGACGTCATTACTCGAAAACAAATGACATTTGAAAATCGCATTTTACGCTAAAATATGTATTTTTTAAATTAAAAATCGACCTGTTCGAGGATTTTTCCCAAAAAATAATTGTTTCGTTTTTATTGAATTTATTCCATACTTTTGGCGCATACTGTATCTTCGGGCCAGAACTTGTTTGAATGTGGATTAATTAAATAAATATTTTGGTCTTAATACATACCACTATAAATTTATCTCCATCCTGTCAGCATATTATATTTTTGTAAGGAGAAATACCAAACAAATTAGTGTAGATAAAAGTAGAGGCTGCGGTAGAAATACCCAATAAAACGATTAAGATAACGTCTTAACAGTTACAGTTACTTTTATTTCAAAATATATGATGTCCCGTAAATAATTATATTTTATCTCTATATCCATTTTGGGCAGCTTGCGCGACAGGATTTGATGGTATAGGTCACGTTAAAATTTGAGTGCTTAATCTTTTGGCAACGGGAGAACCCATTTTAATCAAATCAAGAAGGTATCTCTATCTCTTTTGAACCATAGGGTTTCTGAAAGCCGGATCGTAGTAGGTTCGGCCTTTGTCCTTTACCAAATTTGAAAATCATATTGTGCCGAGCCCGATAGTTGGCCGTGCCAAAGAAGTAATAATAACAATAAGGAAGAAACGTCATTACATTGAAATAAAATATTTCAAAAGGCGACATGGGTAATAACTTTTCCCCTAGTGAATTACAGCCATTTTATACTCGTTGTATAATAGATATCCTATTATACAGGGTTAACTATAACTAAGTACAAATATTTTAAGAGAGGATAGAGAAAAATAAGAACTGACGGAATCGACAATCAAAATATTCCCAAACTTATTTACAGGGTTAACTATGACTAAGTATAAATATTTTAAGAGGGGATAGAAAAAATTAAAAATTAACGGAATCACCCTTCAAAAAAAAATTCTTATTTATAAAGCGAAAACATTTTTTTTTCGAAATTATATTAAATCCTTATTTAACGCCGCCTATGCGACTTGTCAGCCACACTTTTACAGAATCAGAGTAGGTAACGTAGGCAACTAGCAACACAACTGTAAAATTTCCAGTCTTGTTATAATTTAATTCCTGTGTTTACCATGTGTTTACGTTGTAGTTTTGTGTTCTTCTTCAGTTTTTAATGCCTTAAAATTTTTAAACCTTTCATTGTTATTAACTAAAGATATTTGTGTTGGGTGCAGGTACTTTCCCACAATATAGTTCGCCGGTTTGATTTTCTAGGTTATGGGACAAGACTACTGCGGATACATTAAAATCTTTCTATTAGCTATCCTTTCGGTCGATTTTGTTATAATAAATAGGCATTTTATCTAGTGTACCTACGGGAACTGTGTTTTATTGGTAAGGAGTGAATGAAATTGTTGTAGTTTTGCCAGTTTGTAACGAAATAATGAAAAACGAATGCAAAATAGTAGAGCTAACTGGATTAACTGTTACTTACCTATCTATCAGGTAGTATTACTAATAAGAATGTTAATTTCTGTCGTTTCTGCATTTAGAAATGCTGCAAAAAAATCGTCCGCATGGTAGTAGATATTGTTGACAGATGTAAACTTATCTATGGATCTAATCCATCTCAGTCGATATTTATCATAGTCGCCGACTTTCCGTAGAAAAAGAGGGTTTTGCTCCATTTTTTAAATATCGAGCTAAAATTCTGGAATAATTTTTTTATTGTCTTTTAGGCCTTCATGAGCATATGGTTAAAATTTTTGTACTTAGTTATAGTTAACACTGGATAAAGCTATATTAAACCCTATTATTATTCGCCGACTCTGACCTTCTGTCATCCTCTAGGTTAGGTACATGCCACAAGTCAAAAGTGTCACAAGTAGTGACAGGGCACCGCGTTGTCACATGTGTCGATTTACTCAGCTTTGAAGGAAACAATTTTATTTGTAAAATGTAGATAATTATTTAATGATTTAATGATAAACACGTCGAAATACCTTACTAATATTTATTTCCAGAATTGATATTTCGACAGATTTCAAGAATGTTTTCTTACTTGACACGTGACTGCCTCTGATATTGTGAAAAAAATATTCAACAGGCAAAACATGCCTCCTATCATGGTGTATAAGTGGCAGTAAGAAAATTTTAGTCTATTTTTAAAGATGTTCAAAAATAATCTAAAAAAAATAAACTAACGTCCTGTAACTCAAAAAGGCACTTAGAAAAAACTTTATATGAACTTTTCTTCATGAGATTATATTTCAAATTACTTAAGAAACATTCTGTATACAGGGTGATTCAGAACTTAACTAAAATAACATTTTTGAATATACAGGGGATTCTAACAAATACAATTTTGTAAAAATAAAATCAAAAAAGCATTTCAAAAATTATTTAAAAATACATTTCCGCACGTCACTGGAAACTGGTTCACTAAAACCTATTTTAAAGAAATTCCCCAGGAAAGAAATAAATTATATTTTACAACACCTATTGTTATACAGTAAATTCAATTGCTTTTGCTGCTATTGTTATTAATTTTTAATAGAATTAATTTCTGGTTTGAATAAGTAAAATAGTTTGACATACCTGATGTATGTACAACAACATTTTGGGTCCGTCTTACCCAGTTTCTACAAACTAATACAAATGTTTCTGTTTCTTGTCCGTTTTGAACTTGTAAGTTATTGGCAACAGTTATGATACGTTTGCGTAAATTATCAATAGTGTTCACTTCGATGCAATATACTTCATTTTTTAAATATTCCCACAAAAATAAGTCCAAATGATTTAAAATCAGGAGATCGTGGTGACCATGGTACCGGACCTTTTCGTCCAATCGCTTGGTATTAATGCTTGGACATACTGTACTTGATAAAGATGCAATTGAGCCTTGTGTGTAATACGCCACACTGCTGCAATACGTCGTGTCACGCCAGCGTTTGCACTCACTGCTCACCGTTGTAAACGTAGCACATGTTTACCGGCAAATCTTTCTTCTAAAGCATTTTCACTTCACCATAAATTAAAACGATATTCATCAACTGCGAGTTGCTATACTTGTAAGCCATTTTTGATATTTGAAAAACTAATGTAAATACTTGCATCACAAAAATGTTAATACGACAAGTAATCGGTTATTTGAAATCGCCTGGCTAAAAACTACAGTAGCCCAGCGATGTAAAGGTTGAAACTACTAGAATTTTCTCTCAGAAACTGTAAGGATTTTACAAAAATAAAAAAAATTACGATATTGACTCAATTTTTCATGACGCATCTATTCCCAATTTTTGTTAGATAAGAATCCCTCTATTTAGACTTTTTATCTTAAATTAATGTGTAGAACACGCCTCTGCAGTAGCGACCTAGATTTTTGTAACACCCGTACAATAGTAATAATGACCTAAATTTGATCTTAAGTATGTCTACTCATTTTCAAAATTATTAAAGTGCAGATAAACGTCGCTGACTCCTTCCTCGGCCTTCCTACTTCTTTTACCCGCTAACCTTTCGCACACGCATTCTTGTCCCATTCATCCTTCCCTCGCCGGATCGGACTTGGTGAGTCACGGCGCATGCAGCGGGCAAAGCCTACTCCGATCCGCCGGCCAAAGCTACAGGTTGGAGCCGTAGAGGTTGGTCTGTCTGTGTCATTTCGCGCGTGATACTGTTTGCGTTCGAGCATCCTTCCACACAGCATCGCGCCCGCCGCTCCCAGGATAACGCGCCAGGACGACATCCTTTGGCGTACGCCGGGTTCCCGTGACCCGCATTGTTGTTGCAGACCGGCGACGCGTCGAACCCCGTCTAGATCGCGGTGGTTGTTCGTTTGTTTGTATTGTTGTAGTGGGTGTTTGTTTACCGGCGGTGACATTTACTCGTTCTGTGGGATTGTCTGCGAGCTTTGTGACATTTCGAGGAAAGAGGCGCATTTGGTTGTGATGTAAGTTTGTTTTCTACTACTCGATATACAGGGTGTCAAGTATTACTGGCATCCTTCGTGTTTATTTTTAAATATGTTTATGTAGCAAACGCCAATTACTGTTCAATTTAAAATGTCACAAAAGCAGTTCATGCAGCGATAAATTAGGTAGTTACCCTTTTCGTGTTTATTTACTGTTTAATGAAAAACTATAGTTTTTGTTATATTATTTAAATCATATTTATCTTTCACAAATAAAAACGAAAGAGTAACTACCTTAGTAGTTACTCTTTCGTTGTTTATTTACTTTTTAATGAAAATCTATATTTTTTATTATATTATTTAAATCATAACAAATGTGTTCCAATTTAGGTTTATAAGTAATTTTGAAATATAGCGCTTTCAAAAGATATTTCATACTTTTACCCTGAATTGATTTTCCTAATATGCATTTTTTCAATAATTTAAATCAGATATTTCCTACCACTAATGAGGCTATTTTAATTTGTCCTCAAAACAATCACACGATACTAGTATGTCTTAGGAAAAATGCAAAGTTCCTAACAACGTTAAGAACGTTTAGTATGACCTAGGCCAAACTGAAATATCCTGTAATCGGATATTTCCTGTAATATGACATACATCTGACTACTAAAACAATCGATTCTTCTTCCTTATTCATGTGAAAAAGGCATACTTTATTGAAATAGTTAGGAGTAGGTAACCGTTTTCGAAATAATTCTATTTGGAATATTGAATGCACCAAGGAAAAATTGTTTTGGGTACAAGTAAAGCGTCTTTTCCACTGAAAATACAGTAATTTTTCGTGTAAATAAAATACCTACTTTTTATTTAACAAGCTAAAGTAGACCTTGTTTGAGATATTTGCCTTTAAAATTTAGTACGTCTGTACTAAAGTAAAGTCGTAGTCTACACGTGATATTTTGTCGTTAGTCTTGCATGCTCATGTCAGATTGTCAAATAATACGTTACATACATGTAGACAACAAGTTGAAGATTTTGCATGAATTAAATGAGATTTGACAAATTGACAAAAGTCGGATGGACTGGAGTACAAACAAGAAGGTAGGTAGGTCAGTGCGTGTGTAAAACCTGGTCTACACGTAATGTTTTGTTGTCAGTTTTGCTTGATTTTTAATGATACTGTTCATTTGTAATGGGGGCATCTCAAATCCCTGTTCAATAAAATCAAATAATCCATTGTGGGACACTTAACGAATCGCCGGCCTTCGATATTGAGTTGGTAGGCATGAATAAAAGCGTCGGTAGAAGGGAAATTTGAGGCAGTGAGTAGACAATGAACGACCTATTAGAATATCATTGGACGGTCTGCGTGTATAGCATTCCAAAGCTATATCTATATCCTCTTCTGTTTGATTAAAATACAGTGGATTTCACTCTAGACTTAGTTTAAAGAGGTGTTCTTATTTACAAAGCATTGTAGAGCGTATGTTCATAAAAACTTCTTTTCAAATTTTGATCAGTACTATCTCGTCCTGCAATCTATTTTTTATACCTTGTATACAAATGGAAATACATTGCCGGTATTTGTTCAAAGGTAAAATCTTTGTTTTATCAAAATTTTTATTAGAATTTTAAATTTTTTAAAGGTGTCTATTGATTTTTCTCTTTTTGTCAATTTTGCAATAAACTTGAAAATTATATTGTCTCTTCTAAAATACTATTGAAACAACTGAACTTTGTTACAATTTTCAAACTATTTATTTTACTGAATTAGCTTGAAAAATACAAATGTTTAGATGATTCTTATTCTACCACTGTAAAATGTGTTTCTCATCTGTTTTGTTGTAAATACTCAGGTAAATGATATGAGATAAAGAACAGCTGGAAATACCCATTACCAATCGATCTCAGTTTATGACTTCAATTTTGAAACTATACTACTATATATACTACTAAAGTACCTTTATATGAATAATTTTGTATGTAAATATGATTGTAACGTATATCACGGAAAATGATTTTTATTTTTATGAGTAGTAATACCATGTTCAAGGTGCTATTATTTATACAGTGTGGAAGAAAAGTATGGAACAAATTCATTATTTCTAAAACAACGAAGTTTCATGAAATTTCCTCGGACACGTCGATTTTGCTTTTTAAAAAAACTCTTTTTTCTATACCAACGCATTTCCGACGTTCATTTGTTTTCACGTGATGACGTAATCAGATATTTTTTTCAAATTGAACCCCTATATTTTTTCATCTGATTCTTGTAGAGCTTAACTTGCTGAATTCAAAAATGTATAATTTCAACACTTTATTATTTCAACTTTTCGAGAAAAAAAATAATAACCGATCCAATAAAATCGCCTGGAAAAAAATGTGAATATTCCCATTTGTGTCTGTGATGGGCTGGTTGAGAGTAAAATGGATATAGTTAATTTATCGGCAATATCACAAAATAAGGACTCTTTATTTTTAAAACAATTTATCAATAAACAACTAATTTATTAATTAATAATTATATTCTGGTTGCCTCAATCGTATTTGACCACCTAATTTATTATTTTGTTTTATTAGATTGCATGTCAGAATATTACATCTTTTGCTAACTAAAACAACAAATTAAATCAAGTCACCTCAGAAACTGTTTCTGGCAGTTAAACAAAATAGAATTCTTTACTTTGAAACAATTTAACAACAACGTATTATTATTATTTTTCTCGGAAAGTTGAAGGAATAAAGTGTTGAAATTATACAATTTTGAATTCAGCAAGTTAAGCTCTACAAGAATGAAAAAAAATATAGGGGTTCTATTTAAAACAATATCCGATGACGTCATCACGCGAAAACAAATGAACGTCGGAAATGCGTTGGTTTTAAAAAACAAAATCGACGTGTCCGAGGAAATCTCATGAAACATCGTTGTTTTAGAAATAATGAATTTATTCCATACTTTTCTTCCACGCTGTATATTCTGTAATTTTCCTTTACCGTCATAACTTCCTATGATATTATATTTTGCCGCAACAATATTTTGGTAGCTTACTCATTCATTTTATGTGAACTATGCAGTTCGTCTCTTTGTGTTTGAACAATACGCTAGTTGCCTTTATAGCCTTGAAATACTGACCTACGATAAGTTATACCTGTACACTATTGTAATTGCAACACCTCCGTGTTTAATTCTACAAACCTCTTGCGTTCCAGGTGATTGTAACATTTTCTATTAAGTATTTGAACATATGTTTATAATGACTGACAGCATTCATAATCTTAATTATTAATTTAATATTTTTTATTTGATATAGACCCGTCTTTAAAACACTACAGTGAAATTTGTAGTTGAATGAGTTTGGTGTCAGGTATTCATTCTTAGGCAGTAGCGTGTGTTATATTTTTTTGGAAAATACTTCAAGCAAATTATTTATTTATATGTTTATAAATATCCAAAGAGCCTAATGAGGTTATTTTAGCGCAATCAGAAAAAAATATATTTTCAAACGCCTTTAAAATAATTTGAGAACATGGTAAATTGATGTCACTGCCTTCTATAGCATGCCGGGTTGCGCTCTACCGTACTTGTATTTAGAGAACGAAGCGTAGGAGGCTATTTCAATTATGGAAAATTCAAATATGTTAGACACTAAAACAACAATCAAATTTTAGATATTGTATTTTACCGAATGATAAAATGTCCCCAGATGAATTATTTATTAGTTTACCCCGGAATGGCAAAAAGCAATGAAGCGCAACATATTTCTTGGATCCAAAACAAATAAATATGTGTTGTATAATAAGATATACAATAAAATCAGTTTAATAATAATTAATAACACTTATATAAAATTACGTACTTTAAAGCTAAACAGCATACCTACGTTTTAAGTAGGTTATTACTCTTTTTAATATTGAGTTTATAGATTGCTCTTTGGTTTTATAAGGAAGCCCAATCAAACAAAATCCAACTACTAAATTCTAATAATGCCACTGATATTAGTATGCAATTTAAATTTGAATTTTGTCAAAAATGCCGCGCGATCGACTGTCTAAAGTACCCTTATGGACTCTACAGACTCTATTTTGCAAACGATATCAGCGTCGGTTTTCTGCTCGACGGTTGCAGTTGGTAGAAAAAATCCAAAACTTCGATCGACTGTAACTCCCGAACAGTTGCAGATACGGAAAAACTGACAGGTCAAGTTACGACGTCCCAAAAATAGCCTATAATTTAAAAAAAATCCAAATATCTCGAAAATCGTTCGTTTTAGAGCAAAACGGTTCTGGATACCTCTTGGAAACACCGGGAAACACCGTTTTTAAGAATATACCTTATAAAAATTTCGTCAAAAATGTCAACGCAATAATGTATCGATTGCGGCCGTTATGGGCGCTACAGACGCTATTTTGTAAACGGTATCAGCGTCGGTTTCTCCTTCGATAAGATTTAACTAAATATCTACTTAATTATTTTTATATTTATTGTGCGAAATTGAGGATTTGTTTTAGTTAGAGGACACTTGTAGATTTCTATTTTAATTAAAATATAAACTGCATTGCATTGTCTCGTGCCGATTTTAAGTAGAATAGTTTTTAGGTATTTTGACTTTTATATAAAATTTTCAATATTTAAGATCAGAAAGAATAATTTTGAAGATTTGTTTACACACCTTGTATAATTAGTTATCAAACTTTAAATTAACTAAAATTAAAAAATGCTGGCTAATGGGTATATACAAATGTTTTGTTTTGTCGAAGGTACCTACCTACATAAAATAATTTTTTTAGAAACCAAAACATTCCATGGTATTATTAATTTCGTAACATTATAAATACATATTTTTTAGTTTCTTAGGCACCTATCTACATTATTTGAAAACCCTAACTGCTATTAACGATTTTATTTTAGAACTTGCAATTTTACACCTCTCATTTCAGCACTTATAAATTGGTGATTTGTATTAAAATAATTCACCATCATAATTAACGAAATGTACTATCGGTAGATTTGACGAATACGATTTTAAATAGCATGTAAATTTTGAACGTAGTCAGTTTTTATTAATTTGTTTCAATGGCCCTTGTCCAAGCGAGGAGCGGACGAGTTGTAGGAGGCAATGACGTCACGCTATCGTTTAATTCGAATTCGGCCTCGTATATTTCGAAAACTACTTATCAGATCGACCTCAAATTTTTTGAGTTGACCATACATCATAAATTAATGCTTCATAAAAATTAGGCAAATAGTGTAATTCGAGGTTTGATCAAATTAATATTGCATGACAAGAGTAAGACAAATAAAATTTAAAGAAGGAACAAAAACACATTGTAACAAAATTACAAACATATATAAAAATAATTACAGAAAAATGATTTAAACAAAACACAGAAGTAAGTAACTAAAATGCGTTAACAATAAAAGTAATACATGAAATTAGATATGGGTTTTGTACAAATTCGGAATACCTATATCCAATTGTTATTTACTTATTTATTTATTTATTTACACAACCAATTTCAGGGTGGGTGAAATATTCTATAGTTAAAGTTAATAGTTACAAATATTAAACTGTCAATGTACAATCAAATAAACCAACAAATAAGTACAAGCAGTAAACAAAATATAAAAGCCAGATAAAATAAATTTGTTACATACTTGATATTACAACAAAATATGTAAATAGTATTAGGTCTTACAAGGAATTAATAACTTATACAAAAATACTACCGAATGCATATTCCGACGTTAAACATGTTCAAAAAAATATTTTTCGAAAATTCAGTATTGGAATATATTCCTTGAGTTTAGAAGTGCATATACTTTAAGAATATTCTCTGAGCTGCTCTTATAGATTACATATTGGGGCTACCAAACTATTGATACATACACCAGGCGAGATCTTACAAAAGAATATATAAACACATTATAGTAGAAGGATGAGCAAAATCTGTACAATTTCTGATCACAAACCCTAATCTTTTATAGGACGATGAAGAAATATTTCATGGAAAAATAATTTCTGATCAAGCATAACTCCTAAAATCATTAATTTTATAATCATAGATCGTAGGACAAGTCATTCAAGAGATATTACACTTATTTATATTAACAGAGAGACTATTTTCTGTACAACATGTATTAACTACTGTTAAAACATTTTGTAAATGCAGAAAATCATTTAAAGTGTCAATTTTAACAAATATTTTCTTATCTTCGGCATACAGCAAAGAGTTAACATCTAAATCAAAAAATATTGAACAGTAGGGGTCCTAAGATGGAACCTTGCGGAACTCCAGACAATACCATTATGTTTTCAGATTTAAATCCCCTATATTGAACATATTGTACTCTCTGGAACAAGTACGATTTAAATAAATTCAACACGCTTGTTGAAACGCCACATACCTCTAACCTACCAGCAAAACTCTATGATCTAACCTGTCAAACGCTTTACTAAAGTCTACTTAACCATGATTATCCAAAGTTCTGGAGATATAATCTGTAATAATGCACACAAGATTATTAGTAGTCGATCTACCTTTCATAAAACCATGTTGATTAATATCAATAATTTATTTAACATGCTCGTATAAGTGACTATGCATAATGATCTCCAAAAATTTGACCAAAATTGCATATTATCCTTCTTATTACCATTTTTATGAATCGGACGTATTTTTGATGCTTTCCAGTCATTTGGGAAGGTTTCCGTTTTTAAAATTACGTTAAAAATAGTTCGCAAAGGTTTGGCAAATACATCTGCATGTTATTTAACTTTAGTGTAACTCTTTTTGAATTCTCAATTTATTTTTTCCAAATATGCGCGTCTTTAAAAACTGAAATGGGGACTGGTGTCAAAATCGTAGGATTCTGTTAACGCCCTGTAAAATTAAGTCTCTTTTTATGTGCCACCAAAGACGATACAGTATTGTCTTTTAAATTTAATTGACGAATAATTATAATTTTTATAAACAATGATAGCTGTTGTGATTCCAGCCGTTATATCAAGGTTACGTACCGCCAACAATGAGTGTAACCAAATAATAATAAAAAACAATAGTTCCACTTGCAGAGAGCTCGAATTCTTGACAAATTGATTAGCGATAGCAGTGATTAATCAGAAGCCCATTAGTAAGTAATTAACCGCTGGAAAATATTTGCTTTGAAGAGCTTGGTAATTAATAACAAAATTATCAGTGTAAATGTTCTCTTACGTTTATATGTATTTTAGCATATCTCCAATTTGATGTAGCGGGAATTCTTATCTCGATTGATTACGCTCATATCTAGCTTGGTGCTTAAACAGAAAATACCAGCGTCCTCTTTTTCAGCAGTTTAAGAGTACTTATAAAATGTTGTATCATAATCACTAGATAGTATACAGGGAAACCCATTTAACCATTCCCATTCTATAAAATCGGTGTTTTCAGTTTTTTTTACAATATTTCAGCAACAGCAGCATTTATTTTCGATCTGTTTGGTTTAATTTAATAGCCATGAACAGGGTGATTCAGTTATTACGTAGTTAATTTTCACCACATATTCGAAGGGCCTAAGAAAGACAGAAAATCGAAAAAATAATTATCCAATATCTTAAATTGAAGCAAATCAACTCATATCTCCCGGTAAAATGGTGCTCCATGTTGACAATAATTCAAAATTTATAATTAATAGCATCGTCTTTTTCAGCGGTTTATGAATACTTATATAATTTTATATCATGATCACTAGATAGGGTGTCCCGTTTCCACTGCAAAAAGAGAAAATCGATAGGACGAACAGTTTTAGAGAAACATTAAGTCGGGTCAATTTTGTGACAATATAATGTTGCCATTTTGTATTATTTATACAGGGTGGTCTGTTTTTCGTGGCTCATCGTTGGTATCTCGGAAACCGTAAAATATACAGGGTGGCTCAAATTAGAAAATAGTTGCGTCTTTTCATGGCCATTAAGGTAAACAAACAAATCCAAGATATCTGCTGCCGTTGCTGAAATATTGTGAAAAAACTGAAAATTACGTTTATATGTATTTTAGCATATCTCCAATTTGATGTAGCGGGAATTCTTATCTCGATTGATTACGCCCATATCTAGCTTGGTGCTTAAACAGAAAATACCAGCGTCCTCTTTTTCAGCAGTTTAAGAGTACTTATAAAATGTTGTATCATAATCACTAGATAGTATACAGGGAAACCCATTTAACCATTCCCATTCTATAAAATCGCTGTTTTCAGTTTTTTTTACAATATTTCAGCAACAGCAGCATTTATTTTCGATCTGTTTGGTTTAATTTAATAGCCATGAACAGGGTGATTCAGTTATTACGTAGTTAATTTTCACCACATATTCGAAGGGCCTAAGAAAGACAGAAAATCGAAAAAATAATTATCCAATATCTTAAATTGAAGCAAATCAACTCATATCTCCCGGTAAAATGGTGCTCCATGTTGACAATAATTCAAAATTTATAATTAATAACATCGTCTTTTTCAGCGGTTTATGAATACTTATATAATTTTATATCATGATCACTAGATAGGGTGTCCCGTTTCCACTGCAAAAAGAGAAAATCGATAGGACGAACAGTTTTAGAGAAAAATTAAGTCAGGTCAATTTTGTGACAATATCATGTTGCGATTTTGTATTATTTATACAGGGTGGTCTGTTTTTCGTGGCTCATCGGAAACCGTAAAATATACAGGGTGGCCCAAATTAGAAAATAGTTGCGTCTTTTCATGGCCATTAAGGTAAACAAACAAATCCAAGATATCTGCTGCCATTGCTGAAATATTGTGAAAAAAATGAAAATAACGATTTTGGATAATGCCATCCAGCGTCATTATTTCTCAACAGAAAGAGCTTAAATTTGGTATAGAGGTATAGGAATGTAAACGAAATCGATTTTCATCGAATGGACATTTCTACGGCCACTAGTTTCGGTTATGCAACATTCAATTGTTTTTTTTTTCTTTTTAAGAGCAGCATATTAGGATTTTGAAAGTAAAGAACATAGAATAAAATTAAGAACAGGTCAATGTGTAATACTACTATTATATTTGAAGAATGACTTATAAATATTAAAATTTAAATACAAAATTTAGTTGTTGTTGACGTTAAAGAAAATTCAATACTTAACTAACCAAAAAAATATACACAAATATTCTACAAATTCTTCATAAATACTTCCAAGCGACGCCCATTTTCGGGCGCACAAATCTCAGTTCTTAATCTAATGTCCACAATGTTTTGAATAATTTATGAAATAGATTTAAAAGCACAAATTTTACCGCGTAGGTCTTCTACATATATATATTCGCAAGGACTGTAATAAATTTTATCTTTCGGACTATCCCAAAGAAAAAATTTAATGGGTGGAGGCCAAGCGACAGGCCCATGAGTACCAATCCAATTACATATTAATTTGGAAAGCCTCGATTTAAATATTGGAACACCATTGCAGAATTATAAGGCTCTGCGCCATTTTACTGAATTTCTAATACTTATATTTTAATCCGTTCCATCTTTAAAATATTTAAATATTTTAGAAGTAAGGCTTCCAATAATAAACACAAAATTAGCGTGTCGAATCTATTAAAATAATTGAAATGACAGAAATTGACTATAATTTATCGATTGCAATAAATTATTAAGAAAAATTGTAGGTTTTAAAACATACCTTCAATTTATTTCAAATAATGTGAAACAGAAATTGGCTATAATTTATTGGTTTCAGAAAATTGTTAAAATAATAAAGGTTAGCTTAGCTACTTTAGTTGAAACTAATAAAAAATAAGTAGAGGATGGTATGAGTTTAACTCATAGAAAATATAGAAATCAACTCAAGAGGATAGGATAGTCAACCTATGGATAAAACGAGAGTTTGGTAATATTGCAGTAACTTACCTTTTATGACATTAACGGACGGGAATTTAAAAATATGAAAATTTTACGTCCAGTTTATAGAAACATATAATTCCGTTTTGGTTTCAATTATACTCTGGGATTAAAATGCAGTATTACCAACAACGTACATTAGTTTTCCCTAAATGGCTGTTTTCTAAGGTCCTCCATAGTCTGACTATTTTTAAGTGCCTAATGTAAAGACTTTTACTTCTATATACTTTATGATTTCTATGGTTCGACTACGAAATATTTGAATATTGGTTGAGGAGGTTCTAGGTTGACAGCAATGAAATTGGCTGATAAATTGATGTAAATATTGGAATGTGTAAAGCAGTCTTCAAAATAGTGAAATTGATCGATTTCTTTGCAAATAAATTGTCAATTTATTGTACAATAAACTGTTGTGTGTAAAACAGTTATTACTTATTACATAAATCTATGAGGTGTGGCAATAAAGTTCCGGGAATTTGTCAATGAAAAAAACAAGTAAATTAAATTTCGTCAAAATTTTATTATCGACCTTCACAATAGTCTCCCTTTAACTCTACACAACGACCCTTGGTAATCCTCCGCAGTTAACCTGTTCATCACCACGGTTACAGCTTCTTTGACCTCCTGTACGCCACCATGATGAGTTCCCTTGAGGTGCGACTTCATCTTTGTGAATAAAAAAAATTGCAGGGGGCAATATAGGGGCTATAGGGTGGGTGCGGCAACGTTGAAATCTCTTTTTTGCCAAATCCCCTTGCTGAATAAACGAGAAATGGGCTGGCGTGTTGTCGTGGTGTCTTCCAGTCGTTCTCGGCGAGTTCGGGTCGCACACGGAAAACGCAAGCCCGCAGCCGTTCCAGGACGCCAACACAGAACTGTCCAATCACTGTCTGGCCGACAGGAACATATTCACGATGAATGATGCCGTGGATATCGAAAAAAACGATCAACATTGCCTTCAGTCGTGACTTGGACATTATCGCTTTCGTTGGCCGCTCTCCACCCTTTTCCACTCACTGCTGACTTTGTTTACGGGTCTCGGGGTCATACTCAAATATCCAGCTCTCATCTCCAGTGATTACCCGCATGTCTTTCTGTTCACGGGTGAGAACTTTTGGTACCATCTTTGCGCAAATCTTTCGCATATTCAAATTTTCGTGTAATATCTTGCGAACGGTTTCTTTTAACTCGTCAGACAACGCACGAATGCTTAGGCCCCGTTCAGTAGTGATCAGTGCACGCAAACGGTCAACATTCGCGTCAGTACGAGAGGTGACGAGAGCTCTCTTTTGTGGAGCGTCTTTTACCGATTCATACCCGTCCTTGAACCGTTTTGCCCATTCAAACCACTGAAATGTACGATATGGAATGCGTCTAGTCCATTTGCGCATCCAAATAAAAGTACCAAACCTAGGAGCAGACAAAAGGAGGCACATGAAACTTAGCAAAGACATACTTCATTGGTTATGTATGTGGGTGCGAAAGAGACAACCATCTGCACGTACGATATGAATTGTGTTCTTAATTTCCTATTATTTTGTTTGCAAACACGTCATATCTCGTTAGTGTTATTCTTTGTGTATTTTTGTGGGTGTTATTGTTGGAACATGTCATGTTTTATAGGAAACTGTAAAATTAACCAGCATATAGCTCGAAATAATTTTCCATATCCAGAATTCAATTTCATTTCAATTCACAATTAGCTAAGCCCCTACTGCACACAATAAAATATGGCGCTGATCATAAATAATCTATTCGCGCAGCTTTTAGCGCATTCCAGTCATCATATATAAAATTACATTTCAGTGATTCAAACACGCGTGTTTTCGACATGCACTCGTCTTCATACACCACCTGCAATTTTCCAAGGATTTCCGAGGGTTTTTCGCCAGATTTCACTAAAAATTGGATCACAACACGTTGCTTGTAATTTGTAATTTGAGTCACTCATATTCACGACGTCACAATAAAAGTTACTTCCAAAAAACACACATAAAACACAAACCAAACGTGCTATCGACTTCAACCTTGACTTAAACTAAAAGGAAAGTCCCCTCTCTCTAAAAAAACGTTGACGAACGATGCAGTGTTGCCAGTTTCCGAGTTATAACTAAATTCCCGGAACTTAATTGCCACACCTCGTATGGCGTCTTTGTCCGAACGCGCCAAAATTTTGCGGCGCGAATTTACCCGTTCTTGAACATTCCTTAAATTTGTTGGGAAACACAACTTTAATTGCGAAATTTCGTACGTCGGCCTCATCGTTACCAGTCGCCAGGTTACCATGTAATTATAGGTGTATGGTCCGGTGAAAACAGCTGGCGGCTTTCAAATTAAATAACAGTTATCTCGTCAGGAATGCCTCCGGTATTTGATGTGAATAAATTTAATGCAGATTTAGCACGAGAATCTTTAATTCCTGTGGTTATACTAGAGGCCATGAAAAAGTCTGAGGTCTTTGTTTCAAGAAGTTTGTAAATGAAACCTTTGTGGCTTAAGTCTTTTCAACGGAATCTCAATTCTGCATGTGTTACATAATTCCACTGTTTTTAATTAACATAAATACATTTTTTGTTTGTAAGTATACGGGGGGTTTACATTCTACATAATGTAAATGGTAGGAGTAAATACATAACATATTATTTGGAATCGGAATGAAGGGCTGAATACAATAAATGAGAAAAAATGTTTGCTTTACCATTGATTTTATAAACGCCCTATATACATTATTATAACTTAATAGAAAAGTTTAATTCATTCTTTACAACTTTACATTGTAATTTTTTATTTAAACTTACCTGTATTTCCAATTAAACTTACATTAAAATGGTTTTCACAAACAAACAATGTTGCAATGCTTGCTTTCGTCGCGCTACACCACATTTTTCTTTTCATTTTTTGGCACGGTGAGTACTTCTTCCATTAGCCCGGTACATTCTGTGCCTATTTTACGAATCTATTTTGCAACTTTATTTAATACCAATATTTATTGAACACAATAACACCTAATGATGACCAATTAACTCACTCTTCTAAACATATGTTATGCGTTGTCGGAGAGCTTGGAAATCGTGTACGGATATGAACTAAAGCAAACCGCTGTATTTAGGTATACACGTGGGAACGGCGTCTGATGTCACAAGCGCTGTAGTGGCAACCGTTTTATAGGACGTGACCAGACTGAATTTTTAAATACCGTCTTTAGGCTTATTTTTTCACGAAATTGTCTAGGACAAACTCCATTTCGATTAAAAAATACATTCTTTATTCTGCACGTGTTTGGAAAAATCATGCAGTTTCCCCCCATTTTAGATAATAAAATTTTATATTTACTTTTTTTAAAAAAAACAACATATTTGATCAAAATTTTACACAAGTACGTTTTTGTTGGTGCAGAACACTGGCGTTATTAGATTTTTGCATAAAGTAGAGGGCGGTATTTGTTAGAATTTCCGCTGACAATTAATTCTTTAACTTTAACAAATTGCTACGTCCTCCCACTCTTGGGTATAGTAGCATACTAAAAAAAACGAGACTGCAAGTTATATTGGCCTTATTGACAGAGGGTGCAAAGTAGAGAGTCCCGCAGCTCAGGGAGAATGGGCGTGGAGGTGCAGTCTCTTTCTCTGCTGTTGCACCAAGGCTATGTTATAAAACTACAAGAAATTATAGAAAAAAGGTATACTAAACGAACTACTTTAATGATAAGTAATAATCAAATAAAAATGGTTACAACAAAACATGAAATAGCCACAAATAGCAGATTGGTCAAATCTATGGCCGTAATAGGTCAAAATACCCCGGGAGGGGCGGTCATAAACATATACGCGGTGTCCTAGACAGCTATATGGTAAAAATGCAAAATTAAGTCCCTTTTAGTATATATACTGTCAGGTTTACAGTCGTAAATAAGTTATTAAATAGGACTTTAAGTGAAATTAATAGATGCATAATTTAATTAGTTAATGAGAAGCAAAATGAATAAGACCTGGTGACCGACGTTTGTAGGTTGTGAGCGGGCGAAGCCTCTCTGCCTGGGTCGGAAGTCCTGGTACCTTCGCCCTGGTCTGTCGCCTGCCGTTCGCCTCTGCGCCTGGGACTCGGATTGTACTGCAGTACTTATTGGGGGCTCTTTATTTCCACGGTATATTTTGCAATTACCAGCAATTAAGGGCAGCAACACGAGGAAAGAAAAAAGGCCTAGAAATGAAGTGTAGTTGAGGGAAATAAACTTTAATACAGCTGAATGAATCCACCTCATAAAGTCATATAAATGGCTTTACAGAATTAATGAAAAAGAATGTATTTAGGTACCTTGGATATTGGGCGGCCTTTCTTGCAATTCATATATGTTGCACAGTACGATTGCAAATCCAGATTGACACTGCTATCTATCAGCGATAGATACACTAATCAATAAAATGCAACAAACCTATTAAATAAAAGTGTATTTTTAAAGGTTTCTATTAAGATTATAATATACAGGGTGAATCTTAAATAAGTACAAATATTTTAACCAGCAGTATAGTTTTGTGTGTAGAACACATAATTAATAGTTTTTTTACAAAAAAATCAGAAATAAAAAAGTGAAATTTTAAATAAATTTCGTAATTTTTCAGTAGAAAACTTGTTGAGGACCGCTGGCCTAGACCGACCCTTCATACTTTTATGAGTCATAGTGCTGCAGACTGAACGTGTGGTTCACAGTGTTGCCAGTATTACACAAATGTATTTGCTTCAAGGAAGAAAAAATCTCAACTTTTATCGAATTTTGTCAAGTGTAACATTTTATATTATTTTTTATTATCAAACTGTCATTGACTGTCATGACAGATTATCGGAAGCCCAAGTCAAACTTGTTAACCCCACATAATGCATGAAAATAGCAATAAAATTTGCTAAAAGTTGACATTTTTTCCATTTTAAATAAAAAACGCATGCATAGTTTTTCGTTATTCTTCATAAAATAACTTAAGGAAATTGTGTTTTGTGTCCCTTTCTAACAGTGTACAATGACATTTAACTTGTGAAATGTGGATTACTGATTAAATAGTTAATTTTTTAACAAACAGGTAAGCTTGTGTGCACGTTTATGTATAATTTTTGAACATTGGACATAGTAATATCACGTAATATCTTCCTAAATATTTTACGGTAGTATTGAACTTGCGGAAATTCATTTTTAATCGTTGAAGTATAGTAAGGTTATTTTTTTACTGTTTTATAGAGTGAGTAAATTAGATTATTTTCTTTAGATAATTATTGAATAGAGCTTTGTCTGTGGAATTGTTCATTAGCATACCTAGATGTTTGGTATCAGAGAACATACATATGACTTCATTGATAGGAATTGTAGAAGATTTGATTTATATTAGCTTAAAATACCTTTCTAAAACAGTAAAAAAAATGTTACAAAAGCTAATAATAAGGAATATATGGGTAGATATTGTGGGTGTAATTCAACGCAGGTTGGGGCTTTTGTCCACTGAGTAGTTAGTTTCACACAATATTATTAATACCTAAAAATATATAAAAACTTATAGTAAGGTTAGTTCAGATGTTAAAATTTATGTTAATATTGCTGCGTATCATACTACATACCCAATTTTACTGTACTTATGCTTAAAACAAGTATTTTTAAAATAGAACTATTACGTTAAAGGAAACGTAATATTTATATTGGACGAGATATGGCAACCTCGCAACAAATCATATGTTTCATTACGTTGTTGGATGAAAAATCAGCCAGCGGTCCTCAAAATGTGGGTATTTTTTTAAAAAATTAATATCTCCGTAAATATTAGAAATTTTTAAAAATGGCTTTCACTAGACTGATTTAAATGACGAACTACACCAGCAGTTAAAATATTTGTACTTATTTAAGATTCACCCTGTATTGCCGAAATGTACTGAATTTAAAAGTACTTAATTATTTATTATAAAAAAATGTTAAGCCATTTATTTATCTTTTATTATGTTTAATTTCAACCTCGAACAGTTCATTTCTAGTTCGTGCAAAAATGTTTTAAATATTGCCACCGCAATATTACAATCGGCTCTATACCGGGTGACAAAATAAACCCGTAACAAAATTAAGTTAACGGAAATTTTAGCAAATAGTGCCCTCTAATTTGTACAAAAAGATAATACCAACGTGTTCGGCGTCACCAAAAACTTATCTTATACACCCCAGTATCTCAAAAATGAGTAGCTCTAGGATATACGTTTATTAAGCAAAACTCCACATATGTTTCAATGTTCTATAAGCCCTAGCAATATGGCCTTATCTTTTTGAAACACCCGTTATAAGCAAATCTGTACAATAAAATTGTGGGAGTTCATTTTTCAAAACTAAGTGAATTTATTTTCTATGTGCTATATTTTTTTGAAGATTACTCAATGTTTGTTTTGAAAGTTTACATTCGCTAAATTGTTAATAAGTTAAAATATATGTAAAAGTGAAGTCTCTAATAGCGTGGGTTACTTATTTTTGCTTTCCAACTCACTGCAAGTGTATTCTGGCATAACAATTCAGTTCAGTAAAAATAGTACTTAATATCTGCAAGTCCCGTATATTTTCTTAAATAAAATAATAGCTTTCTGCCACATGTATTTGATATCTGAAAATAAATCTACAGCGAAAGTATGATGATCTATTCTGTAACGTAATAAACAAGCAGAATATCATATTTCTATAGTCAGTTATCATATTTTCGGAATATTTAGCAGCACATCGAATACGTAAAGGAATTATTATGGTAACATGATAACAAATAATAGAAATATGATATTTTGCTTATGTTTATTTTGCCACAAAATAGAATTATATCTTATCATGCTCCCACTGCTGACCATAATCAAATAATCATTGTATTATAAGATATGTCATACACTATCGCTCATTTCTGTACGAATTGTTTTTAAACGTGAAGATGTATGGAATACCTTAGATCTGTAGTTGGCAGTTAACAGCTGAAAACCACTAGACATTCTCCTTCAGATATTTATTTACATTGCATAACTATTACCTTAACAAATACATATACATGTGTTACCTTGCTGTTACTTTATTAAATCATATATCTTGTTGAATACATTTATGGCTATTTTTAAAACTTATTAAATGTATCGGCTGTTCTCTTTATTAGTTAACAGCTATATTTAGCTTCTTATTAATTAAATGTTAATTGTGATATTGCATAAAAGATTATAAAATACCGTTACCACTCGCACATTCAGTTTGCGAAAGGCTTAAATTTATTTAAACAATTATTCCTTACTTTTTATGGCTCTGAATCTTAAATTTCAAATACTGAAATAATTTTAAAAATTTGGAACGGTGTAACAGTTTGTTATTACAAATATTGTATGGTATATTCAAAGTTCCAATTAATATATTACCAAAGCAATATGGGTCATTCCATTTGAAATCGTCTAATTGGCAAAGCCGACCCATTTTAGATTTTGGTGTAACTTTGAAAATCTCTTCTCTAGGGTCCCAAACAACAAAATGTACACGAGTTTGATTTTTAAAAGCGCTTGTTTCCGCCTATTTAAATAAAGACTCTTAAAAATTGCTATTTTTAAGCTTCATTAATTTTTGCTGTAAATTTTTTCTGTTTGAAGATATTTGAATGATCAGGACGGAATTTCAATCGATTCTAGCGTCTTAACTGTTGAGAGTTAAAAATTCATGCTCCGCGGGAATTAAGTATACATATCATAGACAAAATTCAGCCACAAGTTGACCTGAGTAGCCCACTCTTTATAGAAGAAAACTTTGCTTGAAGTTTTGAAATTTTTAAAAATCCCAATATTCAGGCTATGAAACGAGCGTTTGACAGCGAGGTAAAAATTTGATACTCACAGAATCTACTGTTCTTACCTTCAACTTTAAATTACTACATCACTTGTTTTGTTATTTTCATGTTTAGTGCATGTACATAATTTTCTCGTTGAAAAATTGTTTACAGTTACTATTTTCGATGATAATTATTTCCAGAAACAATTTTACACTCTAAATATCCATAACTTTATTAAAACTTGAAATATTTTTCATATTTATAATTATTTTTGATGGTAAGTAATTCATTAGTTAAAACGTCCAGATTTTTTCTGTAAAAAAACGGCTCGTACATGCACTAAACATGAAAATAGCAGAACAAGTGATATAGTCATTTAAAGTTGAAGGTAAGAACAGTAGATTCTGTGAGTATCAGATTTTTATCTCGCAGTCAACACGCTCGTTTCATAGCCTGGGATTTTTAAAAATTTCAAAAGCAAAGTTTTCTTCTATAAAGAGTGGGCTACTCAGGTCAACTTGTGGCTGAATTTTGTCTATGATATGTACACTTAATTCCCGCGCAGAATAAATTTTTAACTCTGAACAGTTAATACACTAGAATCGTCCGAGCCAATTATCTTCATTTACACTGAAACTACTATCTTTCCCATTCTGAATTCCATCTTGATCATTCAAATATCTTCAAACAGAAAAATTTTACAGGAAAAATAGCAATTTTTTAGTCTTTATTTAAATAGGCGGAAACAAGCGCTTGTAAAAAAAGTTACACCAAACTCTAAAATGGCAACAATTTTTATTATTTTCAGACGATTTCAAATGGAATGACCCATATGTAAAGTATTTAAGTATGTTCAATCGCTTGCAATAATAATAATACCCTTTAAAATGAATTTTGCGATTTTTTTTGAACTGCTAATGTATTTGTAATGAAATCTATTTTCAACTTTTAACATTAGTTCTTAGTTGTTTCACTCACCAATAGATATTTAATGAATTTCTACTCAGAATTTCCAAAAGTTCAAAAACTGTTCTGAGAGGGTGTCATTATTATTGCAAAAGCATGTACGTACCTACATTTTAATTTATAGAATTAAAAATAAAAACCGTATATGTTATCGTATACTGCTTTAGGTATTGATAGAAATTGAATGTATTATTTATCTTTTGTTAAGCGTCATTCTCGATGATAAAGAATATATCAAGTTTCCGGTACACATATTGTTGATATAATACGCCTGAATGTTTTAACTTTTATTTATCTAGTGGTTTGAATTGAAATAAAAAGACAATCGAATTTTCTTTCAACAGTACATTTAATTTTATCGGAGTGGTCTTAATAACATGATTTCCCTCGTCAGTTGTTGCATTATTGACACGAATATGTCGTACACATTAAAGTAAGAAATAAATTTCATAGCATTACAAAATCCCATACTAATACTAATAATATTGTTTCAAAGGAAGAAAAAATAAATCATGTAATCACAATACATACAGTGTGTCCCGTTTTTCAGGAACAATCCCTCTGGAAATGTAATAGGGCTGTGGAATTTCGGCAAGGCAATTTTACAATTAGTACCTGAAGGGAGGTTGTATTCTACTAACCATGTTAATCTAAAGTAACAGGACACACTGTATATTAAAAACGTGCAGGGATGAAGTAATTTATTATTATCATATAACAAATTGAAAAGTTGTATTAGTAACTAAAAGCTGGTGAAGCCTAACTACCATTATATACGTAATAACATGGAAAAACTGTAAAAAAAATTATCGCTGCTACACTATAAATAATTTCAGACTATATCTTTATCACATCACTCTTGAATAATATACGACGCGATAATTTTGAACTTACAAGACCTTTTACTTCACTTTTAACATGTCAAAACAGGCCAATAAAAAGTTCAGATCCATCACCTAAATAATTTAGGCTAAATTTGAAGTATTTATTTTTCAAACCGTAAAAGGTGGAAAAGTTTTTCAAACGGTTCCTGACAATACAATAAAAATTAACCTCAACATTTTTCTAAGAACGGCAGGTTTCGTTTAACAGCTTTATTAGTAATAATATTGACGTAATTTTTTAACAAATACGGCGTGAACTCGTTTTTAAGTACTAGTTCTTAGAATTCTGCGTTGTGTTGATTGACAACTAATATAGCTATTTTACCGTATGAAAAAGATAGGTGAACAATATATAGGGAATCAACAATAGGCTTAGCATAAGGTCAACACGGGTGAGGTAACTGTAAAAATGATAAAATTGGAATTTCCCACTCCGACGAAATATAATTTTGCTGCAAATTGTTTGATTTCACGCTTCGTCAATATTTTGCAGAATTTGGAATCTTTCAACAGTAATCATTTGGGTATATGAAACTGTCAATTGTTAGTCCATTGTTTACAGTCGCATTTATTATTATTTAATAAAGCATTTATCCTTAATACTTAGTTATGTTTATGTTAATATTAGTTTTGTTCGAAGAATGAATTTGCAACGATTTGAGTTTGGCGCCAATGTGCATGTCTTGTCCATGACTGATTCTAAATCTTCTACAAATGCAATTCTAAAGCCCAAGATGAAATAACTTGCCAACTGTAGTATTCTAAATTTTTGGTTTATGATATGTAGTTTTAATTTAGGGATGGAAGGTATTTATTCTCTCGGCTACTTCATTACTATGTTGAAAAAACTAATGATCAGCATACAGGGTGTTCGGAAATAAATGCAATATAAATAATAATAAGAATAATAATAGATGTTTATTGCGCAACAGATAGATCCAATTAGAGGCCAATTATAAAACGAAAAAGAATACATGAAATTTAAAGTAAAGTAAAATGATATCATAGTGTACGCTCAATGTTAAAGCGAGTAACTAACATCTGAATAACTTAATGGTAAAACAAATTAATCCTAAAAATATAACTAGGAATACTTAAATAAAATTAACGAACTATTTAGGGATTTATGACCAACTCTTTAATTTTAGTTGAGTAACTTTCAAAAGACCAACAAAACAAATCACAATTATTGCTTATATGATTTTAGGAACACATCATAGAATATACAGGGGACTTACTAAGTACATTTGTTCGACTTATTTGACAATAAAACAGGTCATTTTGACGTGACTGAAATGTAGGTATTTTAAAATTAATTTTAGATAGCAACCATGGACAATCAACTAAATAATTTAATAGTTTATATAGAAAACACAATGTTACAATTAATTTTCGTTGTTCAAATGATTGCATACCAAATCTCAACAGTAATAAATCATTAGGATAGCCTCTATCAGGATAAATGTTGTCTACTTTGAAAAATAAGTACTTCATAAACCTCCGCTGAATTTTATTTAAAGATTGTACATGTATGTTATATATTGGATGCCAAATAATTACTGCATACTCAATCTTGGAACGTACCATCGAATAATATAATATCTTAAGGGTTTCAATACTGCTAAAATTCTTGCAATTTCTAATAATAAAACCTAATAGTTTAAGAGTTTCGTTAACGGTCACAGTAACATGTTTTACAAAAATAAAGCAAGAGTAGATTCCTGGCGGTAATACAATGCGATATACAGATAGGGAAAATATTTAACCGATCATATGAAATGCTAAGAATAATCCCTTCCACTGCTCGCCGTCCAAGCTTGACGCGTCCTCCTCTATTTTGGCGGACTAAACCAGTATTCGTATAGCACACTATTCGTTTGGCGTTCGGCCGTGGGCGTAGGAGAATAGGGGAGTACTGACTAAGCCCGCCCTGCCGTGCGTCATCTTCCCACCAATACCCCATGCATTTGAAATGTATGGAATAGAATCTCCCCATGATCGGTTAAATATTAATGTTAAATAAATTTGATTTAATTTTAACGTCACTAGTAGAGGGTGCCACTTATGGCACATCCTGTTTCTTTTAAATAATAGATTTTTTGTGGTTAAGTGTATCCTTCTGACTATTGAAACAGTCGACTCTCCTACCTTTTTTTATCTGAAAAAAGTATACTTTGTTGAAGTCGTTAGGAGTAACCTTTTTCGAAATAGTCCTATTTGAAATATTCAGTGCACCGAGTGGAAACTGTTTTGGTTTCAGGTAAAGAGCCTTTTCCGCTGAAAATACAGCAAAATGTTACTTAAAAAAGTTATTCAGAGTGGTAAGTTATGACGACGTGCAATTACAAGATGATCGTCCTGCTTTGATGAAATCTTTGTGCTTCAATGAAACCATATTGACAATTCAGTTTCATCAAACCTTACACAAAATATAAAAATCTGGTTGGCCATATCTTCAGGGAGACTGTATAAAATTAAAGTTTTAAGAAAAATTATCAACAGTAATAATATTCCAAATAAAATTTTACGCTATTGGAAGAGTATGTCCATAGACCTATATTAAAAAAATATGGGAGAGGTAAAGTACCACCGTCTCCCTAGCTTCTACGTTTGTTTTTTAGGCAATAAATATCCTTAAAGATTTGGCCCACAAAAAATATATCTCTATTAAATTTCAAACTGATACGAAAAAAATTGACAAAGTTAATATGATTTGACAAATTATTGAGTACATTTGAATTTTACTGTGTACTGTTGTTATATAAATCAACCCATATAACAAATAAATAAACATGTCTAACGTTAAAATTCTGGTCAAAATACAGACATGTAACGAAAGTTATGTTTTCTGTGTTTATGCGTATGCATTCTGATAAATTGCAACTAATTAAAAAGTAGTCCTTTACCTTTTACGAACATCAAAATTATTATTAGCGTGATTTGGTGTTCTTCTAAGAGCATACAGGGTGAACCTTAAATAAGTACAAATATTTTAACCAGCAGTATAATTCTCTGTGTAGAACACATAATTAATAGTTTTTTTTACAAAATTAATCAGAAATAAAAAAGTCAAATTTTAAATAAATTTTGTGATTTTCCCAATAAAAAACTTGTTGAGAACCGCTGACCGGACGATGTTTATGAGTCACAAGTGTTGCAGAGTGAACGCGTGGTTTACAGTGTTGCCAGTGTTACACTAATGCCTTGGCTTCAAGAAAGTTGTAACTTCTATTAGTATACATTACATTAGTAAAGTTGCAATACCTATAGACGTTAAAATTTAAAAAAAAAAAATAAATAATGTAGGCGAAAATTTTACTTTAATGTGTTCAGTGAAAACGATAGTTTTTCGTTATCCTTTATCCATGTTTATGTATAATTTTTTAAATCTATGAACAAAGTAATGTCATTAATACTTTAATTGGGAGTTGGCATCAGATATCAAACTTGCGGAACCTCATTTTTTAATCGTTTATGGTAATGTCAATTAAAAAGTTAGAATTTGGGTTAATATTACTACGTAGCGTACTACCTATCCAATTTTACCTCTCTTATCACTTAAAAGAAGTATTTTTTAATTCAATCTATACAGATTAACGTTAAAAAAATATTTATTTTAAAGACGATATGGCAACCTCGCCTTGATTGGATCATCTGGTTTATTAAGTTACGTCAGTGCTCTGTTCTATATGATCAGCGACCTTCAAAATATGGGTATTTTAAAAAAATAATATCTCCATAAATATTAGGAATTTTTAAAAATGACACACCAGACTCATCTATATGACGAACTACACCTGCAGTTAAAATATTTGTACTTATATTTAAGGTTCACCCTGTATTTTATGCGCCTGATGGTTTCCCATCATTCTTCGAACAATGTATCAAGGTGAAATATTTTATAAAAAAAGTTAGTAGTGATTTAAGAGATACATTGTCAAGATTATATAGCTCTGTACGAATTTATTTACAGCTGCTCGATGCAACGTATTATGGAATCGCTAAATTTAAATCTACGAATGCCGTTCTCTTCCTTAATCTTGCTTTCTCATTAATATTAAAACTAGGTACCAAACCATATACTTAATCTTCCTGATTATGCGTCAATAAATTTTACATAATTATGTTTATTCCGTGGTGGTATTTTCATCTTGGCTTAACATGTTTTTTAGAAATGTTGACAAACACGTCACTACACTGATTAGTAATAAGGATGTATGTAAAGGTCGAAACTCTTACGCTATTATTATTTTAGCAAATCGCCTTGTAGGAAGCGACATTTGTAAAATTTACTAGGTCATTAATTTTTTTCTACATTACACTTTGACAGTAGTTGTTAATTTTGCAAATAGAAAATGCTTCCTGAATACTTTCTTAAAATTTTATTAATATATTAACATAGCGATTATGTAATACTTTTGTGTAACTGATTTTTGAGAAATGAACTTATGAGTGTATTTACACACAACGTCAAAAGTCTTGGACCCCCCCCTCATTCTTATTAAAGAAATCTTTTTGTCAGAAAAACCAAATACATTTATAAAAGTATATTGTTTTCTGAAAATAATATGTTCTATAAACTGAGTACTTAGAAAATTAACATTTTTGACAAAATTTATTAAATCAAAAAGAAATAACAAAGCAAGTTCTCTACTTGACTAATAGCCGGTATGGCCTCCATCACGTTGAAATAGCATATTGACACGTCTTTGCATTGAGAATGCAGCGGAATATTGTTCCATTCCTCTTCTCCCGCCACGACTAACTCATCTGCAATCTAAGATGGAGGGATATGATTATCAATGGCTCTAGCAACAAAATCCCACATGTTTTCAATAGGATTTCATGTCAGGAGAGTTGGCTGGCCAATCTAATCTATTCATATGTTCTGCTTCGAGTGTCTCTTGAACCCTTCTTGCGCGATGTGGTCGAGCGTTGTCGTCCATAAACACAAAATTTTCACCTAATATCATCATCATATTCTGTGGTATGCAAATTAATGGGGTGCGGCTGTTGAACATTATTCCACCCCAGAAAATTGCGGAACCCCCTTCATACGGAGTAACTTCACGGGGAATATGAAGTCGCTGTTGACGACCTGGTTCTCTCCAGACTCTTAGTCGATTGTCATCAGTAACCAGCCCAATTCTGGTTTCGTCTGTAAATAAGACCCACCGCCAGTGGCGTAAAAGCCAACCCCTATGCTTTCGCGCCCACTGCAAACGGGAAGCACGATGCCTTGGAAGTAGAGTGGGGACCCGTAATGGTCTTCTAGCACGTAGATTTGCGTTGTAGATGTCGATATAACACGTATTTTGAAAGTGGGCCTGGGAGCTGAAGCTGAAGATGTGCGGTGTCTACGGGCATATTGCACCAAATACCGATCCTCCCTTTCATACTTGAGGACGTCCACTACGTGGTCTGTTTTCCACTGTATCAAATTCTTCGTATCTGCGTACTGTTCGTACAACAGATGAACTAGGAATGCCCATCATGTTCGATATCTCATGGTTAGAATGTCCTGCATCATGTAAAGCAGTCATTCATGCTCGGGTAAATGCAGAAATTTCACGTCCTGGCATTATAATATACAAAAATTCAAAGGAACACTTGGCTGAATACACTGCCAAACCGACCAGATTTGTAAAAACATTGGCAATAAAGTAAAGGTTTATGGTCTCATGGTTTATTGTATTTTTTGTTCCCTAAGTACATGCACTTTTTTCCCACATTAAGAAAAACCGCTAGATTTAATCGAATCGTTTTATATACAGGGGGTCCAAGACTCGTGACGTTGTGTGTATTACGGCTAAAGCGTAACTAACTACTAAACTAACTGAACGGTTGGTTATTTTTATAGAAAACGCGTATTACACAATTTTAGCGGATACTCTATAAACTAACCCACTCGCTTGGCTAATTTACTTGAAATAGTCGTATATAATATTTCTGATTATTACAAGTAAATTAGTTTATAAAGTATCTAATATCCAGTTATTTTACAAACTAACCAAGTTTACACTTGTTAAACGAGACAGCTTAGTATAGAGATAAGTTGGTTAAAACACCATCATCGCTTCTTATGCAGAACATCCTGCATTTGAGTTTACTTTTGTGGTCGATAACAATTTTCTTAGGCATTCAAGATAAAACATTAAGTTGCACCACATATCCGTTGTAGTACATACAGCTGTTTTACCGGTTTATATTATTTAATATTTCTATTTTTAAAAATACATTAGTACAGTATCAGTTTCTTATTAACTTAAGTAGTTATTACATATTATTTCTGCCTTAAAAAATACCGCTTAAGAATTGTAACATGGAAAGGCGTGTAGGTATTATAAAAATAATGATAAAATAAACATGAATAAAGGTTTTTAAAAATAGACTCGACAAGTGGTGGGCAAATAGTAACAGTATTTCTGTGATATAACATTTGTGCATGACTGTTATATCGTAATGTTAAACTGGTTCTATTCTTATATATTAAGCACTAAGGCTTTTAGAAAGCTATCATTAATATCGGTCAGTGGTCGCGCGGTTTAAGGCGTCAGTACTTGAATCGAGGTGACTAGATCGGTGTTGGTTCGAGCCCAGTTGCCGGTAGACCGTATATAAGCTATATTCGTGGAGAGGTTTGGCGCCCTCTCTGCGGGTATGGTAGGGTGGAAGAATGTTGGCTTGGGTCAATGTGAGAGATTGATACCGGTTGATATTTGACTACCCCCCTAGTTAATGAGGTTTTCCAGGTTTCCCTCATTCCTGCAATGAATAGTGGTTAGGGCCTACCAACGTAAGTCGTTCCTGGACGCAAATGCGGCCTGCTTAATAATAATATGCCGCCCCCTCTCCCGCACAAGTCTCTGACTTCTGGGCTAATCCCTGTGATTGGAATGAGGGGTAGAGATATTATTATTATTATTATATACATATAATCACAGTTCATAGAGTAAAATGTGGCATATTATTTAAAAAGGTCGATATCAATCCTTTCGATGTAGTTTGAAAGAAATTAGGAACATACAAGATGTTCCGCATAAGAAACGACACAGAGTAGGTACATGTAAGGGGGTCCAAAATATTGTCACGAGTTTACCAATCCGACTTTTTCTTTTACCAGAGGAACAAACAGTTAATTTTTACTGATCTTTATTAACTACTCTGTACACTACTGAATACCACTTACAGCTCTAGATCCATTTCTCGAACAATTCTCATCGATTCTCAATTTTCCAGTCGCGCCTCGATACACGGCATTATTTTGTTTGTTTGCCAGAATTGTGTAGGGGCGACTGGGGCAATCTAGCGTTTTACGATACCACAGTCGTCGAAAGACAAAGCCTACTACTGGTTTTTTGTTTTCTTCATTATTAAAATCGTCTTTTAATTAATGCATTGTTTCTTGAATACTTAAAGTTTTGTAAAATTTAATAACAGTAGAAAAGTGTTTTAAATTAAATTCTGCGGACGTTATCATTCTTTTTAAATTGAATCAATGCAAAAAAATTGGTATAATTTTAGGGGACCACCCTCAATGAACACCTTGAAGTGTTTCAATTTACTTAAATTCATAGTCAAAGTAGACGAAAATTAAATTTACCAAATTTAGTTATTCCAAGTTAAACTAATTCAGAGATATTAATTTTTTTTTAAATATTTGGCCCCAATTTGAAGGTCTGTAGCTCCGCCTGTGTGCAATTTTCTATACAGGTATGTTTGTTAAATATTTTGGGATCCCCTACATGCTCTGTGTCAGTTCTTATGAGGAACACCCTGTATTTTATTTATTATTTACATTTTTATAAAGTGCATACTCATATACAGGGTGGTCTGTTTTTCATAGCTCACCATTGGTATCTCAGAAACAGTAAAATGTACAGGGTGGCTCAAAATAAAAAAATTCTCATTTTGATAGTCATTAAGATAAACCAAATAGATCAAAGATAATCTGCTGTCATTTCCCGTATCGACAGAGTAGGTATATCCAGCAGAAACTAAACATCTTATAGGGCTGAAAGTAATTTTGGTTGTTGCCCTGGCTAAATCGAAGCAACTTTTGCTTAATATGTTTTTTGCGAGTTGAAAATAGGGCCGTTACGGAACAATGATGCTTGGTTGGGACACTCTGTATATCTGGTAAAGTTAACAGGAACTTTACCAATTTATCACATCTGTTGCTTATTCGAACACGTTTCTCGTCAGTTTCTCTATATCAAGTTTAATGGAAGTTTTAAATGAAACTGATGTATCCCCTGAATAAAACATGGCCAGAAGCTGTTTAGCAAAATCGCAGATGAAATTTTCCTACATATAGGGTGGTAACGCGAAAATTACCCACGCCCCTTTTTCGGTTATTATTCAAAATGGGGAAAAAGTGTAGGAAGTTGTAGGAACATTTAAATATTTTTCCTTCTCGATAAGTCCTTATTAAGACCCTCGGGCGTTAATTACTGTAGTTACTGTAATACACCAAAAAATATTCACTCTCCTTTAACCAATGGTGTGTACTCTATTTTTATTGAAAGAAGATATCATTTTGTGTACCACATTTTATGAAAGATAAAGAGCTATAAACAGTAAATTACAATGTAATCATGCCAATATAATTATGATAGTCATTAAAAATATTTCATCGAGAGCATTTCTCGGAAAAGTGTCAATTCTCTCGCTTTTCAATATTCTTCACTTCATCGGTTTGTAACTATATTTTTTTATTTTTTAAGAATGTTATTAATTTTGAATATTTGCAAATATCGATATTATAGTGTAACAGTACTCTTGCCTTTAACATGGAATAATACGTCCACAAATAGGACGGCTTACAGTGTTCACATTTTTCAAAAAAATATGCAAAGACCACATTTTCAGTGAACATTTTGAAAACACTATTTACGAAAGTTTTGTTTGATTTTTGCTGGCAACAGGCTTCCTCCGTTGCTTACTTAGATGTACTCGAAATGTCTTCTGTACTACTGTCACTATTGAAATCCATATTTTAGTAATTATATATGAAAAATCTGTCACTTTGCTAGAGATTTTTCGCATACTAAATATGGCGTACATGAAAACCGCGTTTGTTGATATTATTGCTAGGCATCCGTCACAACTGTCAATTCGGCTCCAACAAAAATTACTTGATTTTGATTTTAGAGACACTTATTTCCACAATAATATGATATATGTTATCAAATTTATAACTGTTCTAAGTACCGGTCATGTATAAAGTTTTGTATAAATGTTGTGTGTCATAATGTCATAAGCCGAGGGCTATTATCTTCACGCTACTGGTATTAAACGCCTACTTAACGCCCTTGATATATAAATAACTATTAAAGCATAGGTATCTAGGTATCATAAACAATTGAATATCGCATCGCATTGCAATTGAATTTTGTAATATGCACCACCATAACAAATGACATAATAATAAATATAAATATCTTTTTAAAGATTTTAAATGAAATATATGACAGCATTTTGAATTGAGAATTTTGTTTTAAAATAAGGATATGCAAAAATGTTTTTCAATTTTCGCTTGTCCACTCTGTATATATAAAATGTGATATTGCTAACATTTCTTAGATAACTTTATTTGCCCACAATAATGTGTGCGTATTCAATCTCAAGACAATCTCCTATTTAAATTAATTGATTTCGAGGTTAATAATTTCTGGTCTCTACTTATTTTATCGTGAATCATATTATTTTGGTACCGAATTTGTGTCATTGTGTTATCTATTTCTTATATGACATTTACGTCAACTAACATTTATGTCTAATGAGTAAAACTATACTTTTCCGAGAACGCTCGGTAATTTATTAACAGATAATAATTTGCTTTGTTAAATTTTATTATAATTAATGCATTTGTAATGTTTATTTTATGACTTTTACTTGGGTCTATTAGAATAAAATGACGTCAATCTTCTGTTGATACGGCGTTGCCAAATGTATGTTTTTCCATAAACATGCATCTACACACTCAATTGAACTCAAATTTACTCAATAATTTGTCAAACCAAATTAAATGAAATTTCATCGTATCGATATGAGAAAAATTAATAATTTTTTGACCATACAGGGTGATTCAGAAGTAATGGATATTTTACTTGCAGATTCTATAATGGAAAATATTAATTTTTTGTTTATTAGGATACAGGGTGGAAAGTTATACAAGTAATTTTTTTATTTTTGTCATATTTCAGTTATTTTTTCACACAATATAAAATTGGGTACAATAAGACTTTTTGACGTGAGGAAATCAAATAAGCTATATTTTTTTGTGAAAGCTTACGTACCGTAAATTATCTTGGATTAACACAATCCGTTATAACTTTTTTATACTTCATTCATATAATCTCATTGCAATTTGTTTGTATATTCATTATTTTTAAAGAAAAAGGAATATATACTCGCGTCAAGAATTCAGACGTCTTACGTCACGGCTGACGTTTTGTTTTGTTTTTACGCCCGTCAACGTAATTTTCGATATTTGGTCGTGTTAAAAATAATTGTTGCAATTTAGTGCAATATATAATGCAAACTTTTAGTGTAGTATATAGTTTTATTACTATCAGTTGCAGTTTCTTAAATATTTTGATGAAAATATAATGAATTATTCATTTGTTCGTATGACGTAAGTGGTCTGAATTCTTGTCGCGAGTATACTATACTTGTTTTATCGTCTTAAAATGCACCCTTATCGAAATATTTACATTTTGAAAATTACTATGCACTCATATTTGTTTCACTTCTTTAAAGTGATCTTTTCTTTTTTAAAATGTAAATATCTCGTTAAGAGTGCATTTCATGAACATGAGATAGGTACTCCATTTTGTTAAAAAATAATAGTTAAATAAAATATATCGAAATTATAAATGAATCATCCTGTATATTTACATATAATTTATACAGTTCAGTTTATAAAATTAAATCATATCAATATAATGAAATGTCACTCAGTTTGGTGTGGGCTTAGCTTGGCAATTTATTGAGTGATATTGAGCCCAAATGTTTTAGAATGTATTACAACAATAAGTATTATATACACTTAATCTTTTGGTTCATCACGTATTGGCAATGTAATTTTATTATTCTTGGAAATTAAATCAATTATATTTTTATGAAATAGCGCCACATATTTTTATGAAATCAAATAAATTACTTAATATATGAATTATCTATAATTTTTTAGCATGCAATATGTATGTAATAAAAGATTAGTTAATCATGTTGTTTTGTATTTCAAAACAATTTAATTCTTATTTGGTATAAAATATCAAAATGAAAAATCAATGAAGCAATAATTCTACACATTTTCTTACTTACACCAGATATGTGTTACGTAAACATACAGGGTGTTCGAAATAATTATGGCGATACTAAAGGGGCTTGTATATCTGATCAAAAACAACAAAAAAAACTTATGAAAAAAATATCTAAAACGAATAGTTTTTTCTACAAATACATTTGAAAAATAAAAATGTAACTGCAATAAAATGCAAAACTATGTTACGAAATTACAAACTAAGGTTAAGTACAAACACCTGACAATCGTAACATGGTATGTGAGCGACGTTAACACCTATTCAAGACCTGTTTGCTGTTATCATTCTGTTACCTTGTGTTGTTTGGTACAATTCTTCACTCAGCAAAATAAAGGCACTCATATTCCGCACACGCTGTATAATAGATTAATTAAGTAAATTAAATAATCAACGTCTATCAAATGAATTGAATAAAATAAGTTAATTGTTTTTGTAAGATTTCTAACTTTGATTACCGACACCTACTTGATGCACATTACTTCCTCATGGATACCTGTTTCAACAAGTACCTGTTCTTGATATACAGTTCAAGTTACTAATAAATATTATACGATGTAGGCTCAGAACCTTGTACAACTATCTATTCTACTTAACAGTCGTATATCTTACTATGATGGACATAACGTAGTGTATTTTTTATAGTTCAAACACCTAACAGGATATCATAGTTAGTCGCAGGGTATTTTTTATGCGATATTTACCGTTCTTTAAAAATTATAACATAATTTTTGGATGAGGGGGAAAATTGAAAGTTATAGTAGACGGATTTTTTTGAGCATAACACTGTACTATTTTTTTCCAACAGTTTCAGTGGATTTTACAAATACCATTATCTTGAATAAGCAAAGATTATTCCTATAAATCTCTCAAATACAATCCTACCAAATCTTTTAAGGGAAAACTGAAACTGAAATCGAGTAAGAGCAAAGTAAATGTTGACTAAAGCCTGTCAGTACGAAAATTAATATGCATATACTTAGCCGTAATTGTGTTTCTTTGGCTTGTCCTTATTGTTGTCAGCCTTAGCTCTGTTAGAGCGGGTCCGCTAACATTTGCGGTTGAGTATTGCCAATTAAAGCCTTGCTAATATTTCTATGACAAAAACGCTTCTAAATTTATCAATGAAATAAAATGGCACACCTTCACTTCAACGGAAAGAAATTCAATTGCCAGAAAAAGCTTAATCATGTAGCTTACCAATTTTGGAAATAAAGATAGAATATCTTTGAACAGTGATCAGTAATAAGTTAGAAAAATTATTAATGATTAAATAGTGATGATAAAAACTGTCGTTCAGCACAGCACTGATCACTGATCAAATACAAAGTTGATAACTAACTGCGGCTGTATGCTGAACGCAACCATTCGGTGGATAGATGAGCCTTACAAACCATTTTATCAACAGTTTATAGAAAAATAGTCTTCAAAATCAACCTACACCTTAAACTGTATGTTTGACATAAAAAATATTTGTTAATTGTCGACATTTATTTCATAAACAATCATCTAACTTGAAATATGTCTGTTAGACCTTCATGTCCTTCAGAGAGAATGTCCAGATCATATCTAAACATAAAGGTGTGTAACGACTCATTTTTACTCAGAAAGCTGGCGTGTTCGATGTTTGTTGCATTTGCTGTGTTCCCGCCAGTTTTATCAGTGATGTTCTAGTGGCAGCTGGTGCCTTTTTCCTGATATGTAGTGTCTCAGAAGAAAGAAAAAAAATAAATCAACAAAAATTTGGATGAGGCGCCTCTTTTCACAAATTAAAAATACGGCGTTGCTAAAAGATATGAACAGCTTATATCTCGAGAGAAGTATCTCAATCTTATTAACTTCTTCGGTAACACATCTCATAACTTCAGCAATAATTCCGTAATCATACTTTTTAACTTTATTGTAATGTAATTCATGTTTTGGATTCTGTAATGCATAATGCTCCATTTTCAAAGTTACAGCCAACTAACTAAATTGGTCTTGACATTACGAAAACTTCCGTACTCACTGAGAAAATTTAATTTACCGACAAGGCACGGATAAAGTTTGGCGCGTTCTGTTTGGCTCGGAGAGACGTACTGATCAACCCATTGAAGAAATTTTGTAAATGTAATATGTTACTTTCATTTTTAGCCAACATCTAAATAAAGAACTACTAATATTATCGATTGATAAGGACATAACAGACTCATGTATATCCAAAGAGACACAACGGCAGTAGCAGCAACGGGATATATTTTGACTTGCATATAATGGCACATGTTGTACTCTGTACATAAAAGTGATGTCTTATTATAGTTTACTTAATATTTAATGTTGAAAGGCTCACCTTTATCAATATTTATGTAAATACAAATATTGCAGAATATTACCCAATGAATTTATTCTTTTCAATACAAATACCGCTATTATATTGTTGCGCGCGCTAATGACCGCCGCACTCAACTGTCTCCGAACTCTCGTCGATGACGCCCGATCGTATGGAAAACTTATTTTCATTTGTTGGCATTTGCTTTATTTATGTGCATTCGCAAAAAAGCCTGGAAAGCCGCCTTTGAGGGGTTTGAATTTGTTTGTACTAACTATCCGAATGGAATGTGCGCGCACAGCGCATTTGATTCTTTAGGAATAAAATGCTCAATACGCATCTTAATGTAAATGTCACAAATATTTCACACGTTTTCGTCATTTCTGCAAAAAGTTACTTATTTCGATTATTTCACCAATAAGGGATTTTCTTTCATTGTTAGTTAAATTTCGTTCACTATTCCTCTCTTACTATTACCATTCGTTAATTTTAGTAGGTAACTGAAAAAACTAGGAAATTAAATCTTTTCGGATACACAAAAGTTTTCATCAACAAGCCGGTATCATGTTAGTATTATGAAAATATGGAATATAATATTTGCTTATTTTATTTCTTATCAGTTTATATTTAGAAAGTACACATTTGTCAACTAATCGCTTAAAAACACTCTTCAAGGCCTTCGTATCGCAAAAGTATGACATATTCGTGTTTATATAAAATCCTCAGTGTTATTCAAATTAGAAAATGAAATATGTGATCGATAAGCTCGTGGAATCGACTAGTGCCAGTAGTTCCGTGAGTCATGGAAGAACACCCACTTTATTTATTCGTCATTTCGTTCTAAATGGTTAAGTTATTATACTCCTTTGAATCATTCTTTACCGTTGATCGACACCGTTTGTACCGCCTGTAACATTAAATTGTGCCTTTAGGTAAATTAGTACGCCTAGACTGCTACAGAATTATAAAATTATGTTTTCATAAATTTGAGGCTTTTGCATTGTTAAAGGTTAAAGTAAGAAGGCTTTGTCACAGGAGAAGGTACTTAATTTTGTAACAGCTAAAAGGTTGAAGGTAGGTGGTGGTGCTTTGTCGAGCAATATTTCTTATTGAAGCAGGACTGAATAACATTTTAATGGTTTATTGCCTTTTCCAGACAAGGTAGGGAGGTATGCGAGTTCAGTATTAAATTATTGCTTCGGTATTAAAAATATTTATTGTATAGAGGTTAAACGTCTCAAAACTAATATTAAAAATGGACTAAAGGTAGCTTCACATAATCCAACATTTCATTTTGTTGTAAGAGTATAAAGCTGTGTGTTAAAGAAATACGAGGTAAAAAATTTGTTAAAGATGCTTAGGAAATGAAGTTGATAATTCCAGTTTTATGAAGTACCCATACCCAACCTCCAAAAATCTAGAGACTGACTCATCCCTAATTTGTAGATTAGTCCAGCGGGCGAAGCGTGCGAGGAGCACCAGTTCATAGGCGTACTAAATTTGAAGGCGATCATATAAAAAAAATGCAAAAATGACAAAAAAAATTGTATTATATAACATCCATTATTTTTAGTAGAAATAGTGATATAACAATTTTTGCCAATTTCGAATCGTTAGATACTAAAAATTTTTATTTTGTATTATCAATTATCCAAGGTCGAAAATGAAAGAGAGTGACTAATTCACAGCACATAGGGAGGTGATGATTGCAAGGGATATGATTACATAAACGTGCCACTTGAGAAGGGTTCAAACGACAAAATTATCAAAGATAAGTTGACGTCGAGTAAACCTAACATATTAACAGTTTACTATAACTATTACCTGATGCGCACTCCGTGGATATCATAATTATTATTTTTGCCGGGAAAATCTCAACTTTTGACAAATTTTGCAAAGCTGTACAAATATTATTGCTACTTTCATTATTATGTGGTATTTAATAAGCTTGTTTTGAGCTTCTGACAATCTACCATGATGATTTCATGATGGAAAATGTTATAGTTGACACCATTAACCGAACGTATATTCGTGAATTCAGTATCCAAAATGACAAAAGACTTTAGAATACATTACACTATATATACACACTATTGGTTACTAGCACTGTCATTATAACGGTCACACATTAACACTTATTATATTATATCGTACCGCCGTCCATATGACCTTGTATCCATGTTCGTTTAATATATTCTTCGATTCAGATTCCGACCTTTTAATATTTATTTTAAATAGTTTCTTCACCATGTCACTATTTCGTCTTTTTCTACCAGCATACTTTTTTCGATTTCATTTTATACGGAAATTTACATACCATATTTCATATGTCACTCATAATTCGCAAAAGCACCCTTCATATATCATCATTTTTAAAATACCGTCTTCATTCCGCGAGTGTCCACTGTTTTCCGTTTCGCAGTTGTACTTCTTTGTCACTCTTTACTGCACTATAATAATAATCTGTTCACTGTTAATCAACTGCATATTTCAATCACATCACTTACACTCATATTTTGATCTCACGTCGTAATCCCTTACATGTCATCATCCGATATTCCTCACGCCTCAATTTGGGCGTTTACGATTTTAAGAATACGCTGTAGAGCTTGAACTATTCTCCATCCTTAAGAACACAAAATCAGTAATCTATTAATTACATTCATAATTAAATTAGCGCAAAGATATACCCGAAATTTTGCCCGTCCGAAAGATATACCCGCCTATGATAGATGGTGTAACAGGTAGATCTGTCAATTCGTCTCAATCAATATAAATGTAATGTTTCGATCTGGTGCATGCGTATTTGCTGCAGCAGAAGCTGTGTAATCGGGTATGCTCTCAAAGATAGCGGCACACGATATACGTATGTTTTTTGTGTCAACTGCTATATAGATTAGGGGCAGTTTAAATATGTCTATTAACAGTTGGACCTTTTTCTATCCCCCATCACTCATTCTCGTGTCTGTTAACCCGATTCATCAACATCGACTGCCGATCATCGGCTATTTATTGGGTCTGTTTGATACCTAGTGTCCTGTGAAAATTTCGAGTGAGTTAATTTTATTGGTCAGTACCTAATAATGGTTTGTCGTGATCTTATTGTTCAGTAGATTATTTTAAGATATATAGTAGATTATGTAAGATAATGTGCATATTTCGTTTTTCCACTTTTCCAAGGATCCTGAAAGATAATGCATTTATAAAAGATGTATTTACAAGAATTCAAGTTAATGAATTACAATTACCAAATGTCGGAGAGCATACATTTGTCAAACTAACACCTGCAGAGGCTCATAAGCGTATACAAATACGTGCTGCGCATTTCAGTTATGAATCATTCACTTTGTCAGGGAAACGATTGTTAAAATCTGCAATCCCTATAAAATTATTACCAGAATTAAAGAAATTATCATAGCGTACCATACCAAAATTTCTTAACAGAAGAAGGAAATGCGCTGGTATAATAAGTGGATATTTCTTGCGTAACTGTCAATTATGTGATACTTGTTTAGAGTATTGTAATGCACTTAATTCTACATTATTTTCTAAACTAAGGACTTGCGAAGGCAGTAAACACCATTTAGTGATTAAACAGAGCCTACAAAAAATTTTACAGACTTTAATATCTCTAGAAAATATTTTTGTATCTATTTTTTTTATTAATTTCAGGTAGAAACCTTTTTATTGTTCACTGATCTACATGCTTTAAAACTAATAAATCTTTTGAAGTGCTCACAATTTTACGATAAAGCAATAATGTCAACGTGACTTCCTTTGATTTCACCTCATTTTTTTATCTGAACACAAGTTAAATATGTTAAAATATAGGTTCCATTCCAACATTAAGATAACACTTTATCGAAGAACATAAAGAGAGTTGGACTAAATTTATTCCATATCATTTGTTTGCACAATTGCTTTCAATGCGACTGTTGAACTTGCCAAGAAATGCCCACATGTTTATATACCAAAATATGGAGTCATATCCTTTATTTTGGGATATACGATTTATACGATGTAGTTTTAAAGAAAAATGTATTTTGATATAATAACGATCCGTTGCAAATAAAGGCAACATAAAACATTTTATTTATTATTATTTTTTTGAAATATAGAAATATAATTTATTGATTGGCCAATAGTCCAGGCGTCAAAGATTCTGGTTAACTGTAAAATTCCTAGTGAAAGTTTTCTTTTTCTAGCGCTTTCTTCATACCTAAGAAGAAAAATAAAAATAGACACCAAAATTCGATGCGTTTAGACCACTGAGAAGGAAATCAATTTTTGGGGAAAAATGCAATAATACTCCTCAAAGAAGATCCCCGCTCCTAGCCCGTCCGCTTCAGGGAACACATCAGCATCATGTGATAATTGATATGTTGTAATGCTGTTTTACTGGAGTTTAGAGCTCAACAGGTTAATCAGTCTATCTTTGTTCTAGCGGTTGAAGAAAAATAATTCCTGAGTCACTGAGACTTCAGATTGAAGTTGATGTCGACACACCTTTTATCCGATAGCGCCTTTCCCGTTATGCCGACTTAGTGCTATTAGGTGAGCTACTATGTCCATTAAGAACAATGGTACGTCTTCTGCCTGGATAGTGGGTCTTGACGAAATTCACGTAGTCACAAATTGTGGGAACTGGGGATTCTCTTTGCTGGATGCCCTTATGTAAAAGAAAGTCTCTATCAATCAAATAAAGGTTTAGTAGATATACTGATTGGTTTAAACAGCTTGTAAAGTATGGATTTGTTTCTTTTCCTCATACCATTCTCATTCAATAAGGCCAAGGGAAATGGAGGCAACAAAAAAGGGTTCCTTTTAACCCCCATCCCTCCTCCTGAAGCGGACGGTCTAGAGGCGGGGATTTTTGCTATGTTTACGTCCTAACTACCCCAAACACATGCCCTCTCAATGCACGCTACAACCCCTTCGTTGCTCAGACCATTAATTAATCTTCGTTTTTTACGTTCGTGATGTTCATTAAGGTGAGGTGGCGTTGTTAGCTCGCAGTTTCTACTTCCTCTATTTTCACATCTTATTCTTATTTATTTATTTAGAAGTACACCACCCAACAGCCTAGGTCAACAGGTTGGGAAGATACAATACAAAAAGACAACTACAATAACTGATAAATAATAATAACATTGAAAATATTGATATAGTCAGATGGATACACTAAGCTGCAAAAAAGTACTGCCATTTAAAAGAAACATGGTGTGCCACAAGTGGCGCCCTCTACTAGTGAAGCCAAAATTAGAAATAAATTTGATTCTCGCCCGCAAAAACCCCGATTTACAAATTTTATGTAAATATTTAGATTTATTAAGAAGTTATTTACAAATATCAAAAATTCAATTTTAACATCCTGCATCCTTTTTACTATGCGACTTGGGATATACGACTAAGGAATCTGTGGTCTCATTTTTGCTGCTTCATTTAAAAACACTCTGTAAGTGAAATCAATAACCAAACGCATTACCAGACTAAATATTGCCAACTGTAGCTTAAAATCACTTTAGTCGTCCAGGGAAACAAGTAATACAAGGTACTTATTCTATAACTAACTAGTCGATCCATTTCCAGTAGCAAGCATATTTCTAAATTATTCCATGAATACATGAATACGTAAATATTTCATGTGCAGATTTGATCCTCCAGGCTATTTGAATTAGTTAGGCAGCAATCCAGGCCGAAAGTTGGAGTACTTGAGTTAATTAAATACATAGAGCCTTAACTAACCATGAAATGGGTAATTATTTCTACGAAGTTCTGGTTCTGTATACCTATTAGGTAAATGTATTTCTGGTTTATTTCTTAAATAACGACAGAAATGTGTTATAGAGTCAACAATTTTTCTCCGAACCGTAACTCAGAAACTAATGACACAATTCAGTTCACGAACTCATTATAACATAAACTGATAAATGGGTCTATTCTGTAATGCTTTTGGTTAAATTTTAACGTCAAGGCCAAAGTTAAAATTTTAACCAAATATGTTTAAATTTAACCTATTGAATAACAGTATAAATCACGATTGTTATAATTAATCTCTATTATTTATTTCCACATAAATATTATAATGGCACTTCAAATTAATTATTTTGTATTGGATGAAGCTGAAAGATTAGAATAGACGTAGTGTATTATTTGTATTTGTTTGATTAATAGTTTCATATTTATCTATTATTTTCTTTCAGGCTCAATTTTAGACTTTTTCATAAAAGTTTGAGGGATCAAAGCAATCCGTTTGAATTGAATTGAAGGATCAAAGCAATCCGTACTTTTGTACTTTTAAGTAACTCTAGATTTTGAAAACTGTCATTTATTTAATCAATTATAATTTCATGTGGCTGCAATTTGTTGTTTAGTAAAATATTGTCGACTTTCAAAAAGTCAACAATTAACTGGATCTGTTTTTTTTTGTCTTGCATGGGGAACGTTTTTTTTCATCCCCCATACTCGGGTAAATCACAAGAATCTTGTAAAATGGTTACTAAAACAAACAAATTTGTACTAATCCAGTAATCGAGGTTATGTTATCACAAACCGACATCTTTTACTCATAGAAAAATATAAATATATTATATGCTTTTACTTTAGTGCTAACTTCACTAACACTGAAATATTAGCATACGGTTGAAAAATAATTTTAACTGGGCCGTTAAAAAAGCTTATACAGAATACCAATTGCAGTTATTATTTTTAGTATTTTAACCGGATGGTTATTTTTAACCTATAAGACACAGAATGCAGCTAAAAGGATCTTTAATATTCCGCATTATTAAAAAGTTATGAAGCTTGAAAACCATTATAATTAACTTTTCTTCAAATATAAAGTAGCATTTAAGCTATCGTAAAGATAAGCACCAATTTTAACTTTTGCCATTTCTTACAAAAGTATTCAATATTTGTTAGTATTTCAATTAATAAAACTTGTTTGCCAATCATATCTGAAAATATATTATAAAATTTCTAAAGCACTGAAGCGCGAATGGAAATTGATAAATAATTTTCGATCCAATTATTAGTTTGGAAATCGGAATGTGAAACTCTGATAAGTGCTAACACTGGCGCTGGTTTCCTGCTTTTCATTTATTTTCGTAACCGACAGGTTGGTAGGGATCAAGATCCCTAAACTGAGGAGGATGACTACAAACTTTCGTCCAATAGCATTGCATTTTTGAGATAGAATGACGTCATTGGTTTTTAATTTGATTTTCTCCTTCTAACTCAGTTGTATTTGAGTTTTCAGTCGTTGTAATCATTTCTCTGTGGATATATGTTGGTAGACAGTACTGTTACGATATTATTAAAAGTTCAAACAACCTTTTACAAACATTCTAAAACAAATACTTTAAATATATATATATATATATATATATATATATATATATATATATATATATATATATATATATATATATATATATATATATATATATATATATGTAAGCTATATTGTAATTTTAAGTAGTTAGGTATGCCAAGTGTATTCGATGCTGCTGTAAAGTATGACTCAAGATTTCGGTTCAGATGCATTTACCTTAAAAATAATTACTTACTTCTAGCATGAACAAGTCATTCTTACTAAGGGGTCACCATGTAGGTACTAGAAGCAACATATTCATATAAGTTCATCCCGTGTATCTGCAACAGCTCAATTAGCATTACCTATACGTACAAATACGACCAAGCAAATTAAATTTCGTCAAAATTTGATTATCGACCTTCACAATAGTCAATACTCTACACAACGATTCCAACGTTGCTCCCGCGACTGGAAGCACCCTTGGTAATCCTCCGCAGTTAACTCGTTCAGCACCATGCTTACAGTTTCTTTGACCTCCTGTACGCCGCCATGATTAGTTCCCTTGAGGTGCGACTTCATCTTGGGGAATAAGAAAAAATCGCGGGGGGTAATATCGGGGCTATAGGGTGGGTGCGGCAAAGTTGGAATGCCTTTTTTGCCAAAAACTCTTGCACAATGAACGAGGAATGAGCTGGCGCGTTGTGGCAGGAACATATTCACGATGAATTATGCCGTGGTGCCGGATTATGCAGTCGTGACTTGGATATCCTCGCTTTCGTTAGTCGCTCTCTATCCTTTTCCACCCACTGCTGAATTTGTTTACGGGGCTCGGGGTCATACTCAAATATCCAGGTCTCATCTCCAGTGACTACCTGACTCATCCAGTCTCTACCATCGCTTCGAATGCGGGACAACAAATCCTCGCAGATCGATTTTCGCATGTCTTTCTGTTCATATTCAAATTTTCGTGTAACATCTTGCGAACGGTTTCTTTGTTGACGTTTAACTCGTCAGACAACGCACGAATACTTAGGCGCCGATCAGACGTGATCAGTGCACGCAAACCGTCAACATTCGCGTCAGTACGAGAGATGACGGGAGCTCCTTCACGTGTGTGGTCTTCTACCGATTCACGCCCCTCCTTAAACCGGTTTGTCCAATCAAACGCGTGATTTTCACATGCACCCGTCTCCATACACCACCTGCTATTTTCGAAGGATTTCCGAGGGTTTTTCGTCAGATTTCACTAAAAATTGAATCATAACACATTGCTTGTAATATGAGTCACTCGTTTTCATGACGCCACTAAAAAAGTTACTTCCAAAAAATACACATAAAACACAAACCAAACGTGCTATTGACTTCAGCCTTGGACTGAAACTAAAAGGAAGGTCCCCTTTCTCTAGAAAAACGTTGACGAACGATGCAGTGTTGCCAGTTTCCGGATTATAACTAAATTCCCGAAACTTAATTGCCACACCTCGTATGTATACTTGAAATATGGTAGCAGATATAGTAAAATACAATATATTTTTACCCTCTAACCGATAAAATACCATAACAATTCTTAACCTTAGGGTAAGCGCAGTACGCAGAGCTGTGATACTAGGTGATAGATGAAATGACAGCTGGTTTTTAGAATTTGTAAAAATATATCGTTCTTTAAATGAAAGAGTGTACGTACTTCACAACATATTGCATTGTCAACTAAAAATCCAATTGAAATCCTCCAAAAGTGTCTAACTTTACTCGTTCTTGAATATTTAGTTTCTTATTTTATTAATATAATTGTCATTTAAAGAAATGATAAATTATTGAATATTTGATTAACTTTTTTTTATACTCGATTCTTACATCATGTTCCACAGTTGTTTTAAAGCCTCTAACTAAAAAAATTAAGTTAGGTGAACGATGTTCCAGTTCATTGACTCCCATGCGCATCTTGCTTAAATTTCTATGATTTTTTTTTTGTTTGTTTGAAGTTTGAAGGCCTTAATACAGAGTGTAATATGTGAGTATTGATACAGTGATCATATTGAACAGTTGTATGTGAAAATCGTGTTGTACAAGTTATTGTGTTTATGTCATTTGTAAATGTATTTATTAGTAAAAGTCTAATAAAAAAATGAATTAACCCAAAACTATTATGAATACAAACATCTTATAACATTTGTTTGAACAAATCTTACATCTTTACGATACAAAAAGATCTATAGCATAACGCCAGATAAAATTATGAGAGGGGATATTTTTTACAGTTGTGTTAATCCAACTGCTTTGTTCATTATATTACGAAATGGAAGTATTAGCGTACCAAATTTCCATAAAATTTAAAATGCGTTTCAAAGTTACTTGAAAAAACATTTTTTTATCAACATGTTTTCTAGCCTCTAAACTTGGCAATTTTGATATGCATTTACAAATGTATGTAAAATACGTATTTTTTTTATTTAACTATAGATGTAAATATTGGTATAACTAACGCAAGTAATCCACATATTTGGGTGGTTGTTGGGTGTTGGACGGCAGTCCAATCCATCGACGAGGATAATTCTCATCCAACCACTGCCGTACTTGCCTTCCGTAATGTGCAGGGGCACCATCCAACTGCATCCAGTTCTCTTGGCGTAAATTTAAGGGGACATCGTCAAGCACGTCGGGGAGAGAGTTTTGCAGAAACTCATGAAATAAATCCCCATTTAAACGAGGAGGCAGAATATGCGGCCCACAGAGGTTATTACTTAAAACACCTATCCACATATTTACACTAAACTGTTGCTGAAATGAAGATTGTCTGACACATCGAGGATTGACTTCACTCAAATCGTGAATGTTGTTTTAATTCACAATTCCAGCTTTTCTGAAATTAAATTCGTCGGTCCATAAAACCTTATGCAGAAATTGTTGATTAATTTCTGTTGAATCTAAAACCCATCTACAAAAATTTAAACGTTTTTCACCATCTCCTGTCAACAAACCTTGAACTGGATGATCTTGTTTGAGTGCTCTCAGTACTTTTGATTGAGATAAATGGAGTTGCCGAGCTGCTCGGCGTGTGCTTAAAGTTCTATCGATATCAAAAAGATTAAGAATTCGCTGATTATTTCTTGGCGGTACATTACGATTATGATCATTGTAGCGGCGCAAACCATATTCCGAAAATCGACGATGTACATCTACAAAAACTTGTGCATTTGGAATTCTTCAATTAGGGAAGCGTGTTCGGTACTCTTGAACTGACGCGTTGGAATTTCCGTCACAGAAACCATAAACATAATGTATATCGGCATATTTAGCATTTGTAAACGTTCTTGACATTTTTTCTTAGCACTAAAAATGCTCTTTAAATAATGCTTTTGACAATGATTTTCACAAACGTCAGTTTACACAAATCACTGAGTTTTGTTTTCATGGGTTGCTATAACGTAAATGAAATTTACGCGGCTGGTGCGCAGCACTGTCACCAATTTCTTTGAGTATCTCAGAAACAAGACCAAACGTCGAAAAAAAACAAGAGACAAAAAAGTTTCGAAATTAATCAGGTCAAAGTGGTGTGTAGATGTTTTATTGATTTTTTTTTTTTTTTTGTAGTTTTGAAATAAAGTAAGAGGGGGGTAGCATACAAATTACACTTCTAAAAGGAGTAGGTAGTTCAAACTTAATAAGCTTATGTAAAATCATAAGGAGTGTTTGTGTTCCGAGTTTTACTTAAATCGGATAAGCGGTTCAAAAGTTGTGAGGGAAAAACGAGAAAAAAATTCCTACTTCAACGCATGAGCAACGTTGCGTTTTAGGAAATAAGTTTATATCACAAATTAACATTATTTTAACCTGTTCTATCGATTCCTGAAGTTATCAAGATTAAACTGAATCACCCTGTATAAGATTGTTCACTTTTGTTTATAACTATGTGAAAATAATTGTTGAAATGTGTGGTTAGAATAGCAAAATAATGTGTCTTGTAAATGCTTTTTAAGTTTTTTTTAGATAATTTAAATAGTAAAAGTGGATAAACGAAACATCAAGAATTTTATTTTTGATATTTTGTTCTATGTATCTTATTTTTCGAAATTTCTATACCTAAAAAGCACCACAAATTTGATCATTTTACGGCGGGAAATACGGCGACCTTAAAATTAATTACACTAAACAGAATCGCTCTGTATAGTTCTTTTAAGTATAAACTGCGAAAATTTATATTAGCTATAAACTAAGTCTTAATAAAGTAGTAACTATCAAGAATCTAATTACTAAGAGCTGCCTCTGATATTGCCGCTAATTTATCTTTATCGCAATCCCGTTAGCGTGGCTCCTTGTTAGAAATAATTAAAAATCATTACGGCCAATTACAACATAAAAAGCTGGAATAATGAGGATGTTGAGCCTTCGAAGGCTTGTCATAAATTTCATTACGATGTAGACATCAATCCCTGTGGGCTACCTAACCACCGCTCAGTTTCAATTTTTAGATTAATATCCCGACGCGATCAAATATGTTTTTTCTTTTCGTTTAGAGAATTTAGGCGGCATATCAGGGATGGACTTAAATGTCACTTTCAACACTGAAGCTACATTTTCAATAGCTTTATCGCAAAATTGATCTTAAATCCGTTTGTTAGAATACTCTAGTGTAACCTCTACGTTGACTTGCCTTGAAATATGTCACGTAGAAAAACAAACTTTATTATCATCACTTTACGTTACACAAAGAATGTACTGCTGCTCAATATGAACTGAACTGTGGCGGCGAAACCGATCCGCTTATATATGTTTTAGGGTTCTCAAAATTTCTGCAGTGTCGAGAAACAAATAGACCATAGCCTGAAATGTTCTAGAAAACGTCAAAATAAAGGTATTACTAAAATTATAAATTGTAACGCTAACATAATTAACAAATTAAAAAGGTAGGTGAGATTCCGCAACAATAGGTTAGTTTTTGCAGCAGTTGGAAACGGTTTGAAGCTGTCAGAAATATTCGACCAGTTGGACGGATATTTCTGATAGTTTCAAACCGTTTCCAACTGCTGCAAAAACAAACCTTATGAAGAATACGAGACATTAGTATTTCTAACAGCTTATCTTCTTATTTTCATCTATGGTTCATTTAAACATCCTGCGTGTTATTTTTAATAAAAAATATTAAAATCATACATATACGGATGGATTTTTTTTATTTAATAGAGTTCCTGGACTATTAAATCATTAATTAACAATTATCAGTGGCACCCGTGAGTAACTTATGCCGATGCTAGTGAACCCAAATGTCAAATGTACCTCGCCAGAACAGGCAACGAGCGAGAAAGATGGGCTGATACCTACGCATTTGTAAAGCAAGGATAAACAATACGTCTTTAAAGTTTGGTTCCATCGTTGCCATTTTTCTTCGCATTAACTTGTAATAAACATAATCGGCAAATTTCAGAATGAAGTTCAACCTGTACAAGCCTATGCAACCAGTTCTACTCAAGTGTCGAATAGGGTGTACTGTATGCATAGCCATGATGTAAATTATGAATAATATTGTGAAAATGTGAAATTTAAACAAATAACAAAAAGTCAGGTTAGGAATACAGTAGTTTTACATAAAATTTGTTTTAATTCACTGAAATATTGTAAAGGTTCGCCTGATACTTAACAATGTCGATTACCTACTGGGAAATGTGTATATGAAGATAGATAATTTAATTATTAATTATATCTATGGAGTATAGTAGAGGCATGTAGAAGTTATATTTTTTTACAGTTACCGCACTTATTTGAGAAATCAGAAGTATAATTAAATCAGATAAACTTGAACCTCTCTAGACTACCACAATCATTCATAGATTGTAATAAGTCATTTTCCATTTCGCGTTTAAAGTGCTGGCTTGTCATGCCCCATCAGTAAGAATTAAAACTTTCATTTTATCAAGTAGGGATTTGATGTGCCTCCACTTCAAATAAACATTATTGTTTAAATCGTGCAACATTTCTATTTATAATTATATCTACCGTCTATAGACTTACTTTGTTCCTTTCATGCAAAGGTAAAAGACAGGCAGTTTTTGATATGATATACAGGGCGTTCAGTAAAGAATGGACCATACTATACAGTAAGGCTAGTTTCCTTGGACAAAAATAATGTGAATCAACTTAGTACAACTTTGCTTCCTTAATATAAGTCTGAGAAATAACTTTTTTTATTTAATTATTTTACGATAATTTTCTTATTTATTAGGTAATTGTACTAAAATTTTGGAAAAGAAGGTATTTTATATTATTACGTTGCAACACAGACATATGACAACACGAAAAAAAGATATTAAAAAATAATAAAATAAAAAAACGCAATAACACAAACAAAATCTTTATTTTTGAAATATACGACAGTTACTTACTAGACATTACTAACTGCAATAACTTTTTGAATTAATAATTTTCTAGAATTTATGCATTGATTTCCAAGCTAAATAAATGAATACATTAATCGCAGTTTTCTCTAAAATGGTGCATTTATGACATACAACAACAATATCTTTTTTAAAACTGACCGAAGACTGTTTAATATGGACCATACAATACATATGGAAATTATCGTAAAAAAAAATCAAAAGTACTGACTCGGACCTTAGTACAAAATTGTACGTAAGTTGATTTAAATCACAATATTTTTGTCCAATGAAGCCTAGCCTTAAGATATGGCCCATTTTTTATTCAACACCCTGTATATACTGCTATTATTTTCGTATATATAGGCCCTTCTTTTAATTTATGATGCAGATCCGTTATTAAAGTTTGCCCACTCATTTTAGTTAGATCCTGTACAGAAGTGTACTTTATAGTAAAAATTAATGGCAAAATACAGAGTTTTCTATTTAAAATAAGACAGTTGGAGACCTATTTTCATACATTCTAAATGTCATATATTATGGAAGAGAAATGTTATCAAATGCTCATTCATTTTACTAGTGTTACTAGATTAAGTGCTTTTATATTTTTTTACGTTTCATGTTACATTTAGTATTCCCGGTCACCTTTTTAAATATTCTCCAACCCGAGAGATAAAAATAGATCACACTGCATGAATATAAATCAGCATTTTATTTTTCACGGCTTTGCGTTTCGTTACGACGTTTAATGGAAACATCTATTATTCATCTGGCGATCTTATAGTAATTGGTGGAAACAGTTAAGTGTTTACTACGACTACTAATGCAAAAACCCGCTAGGAGCATAAACAGGCAAATATTTCACACTGTAATGCAATTGGGTCTTAGTAATCGCAGGCCATAATTCATTAATAGTGTTCGTACAGGAAGTTGTTAAGATTAGCAGTTGAACGAGGTAAAATGTACTAAAAAGTGTACACTTTGAGTAATACAAACAGAGCGTGTCATTTTAATATTGAATAGCAGTATAATATGTATACGGTGTGTCTATGTCAGAAATATCGCATCAAATGTCAGAATAAGATTATCAAGTCATTTATACAGAGTTAACTATGACAGTACAAATATTTTAAGAGGGGACAAAAAATTATTAACTTATAATTAACTTATTTTTAAAGCGAAAACAATTTTTTTTTCGAAACTATATTAAATCCTTATTTAAAAATTAAATTTGCAAAAAGCAAGTACTGAAAAATGATGCAAATAATCAGAATACCTACCGTAACCGTATGAAATATTTTTTGACATCTGCAGACGGCCATCTGTTGACCACTAATGCAAGGTGCACTTCACGGCAATAAATTTTTAAATTTCTTGTGTTGATGGGGAATTAAATTCTGTTAATACTAATAATAGCAACAATATTAACAGTAATCGACGATGTTTACATAAAATAATTAGTAATATTTTAAACTATAATATCGCAAAATGTTCTGTAAAAATGTTTCTTAGACCCTTAGAACATAGCTAAGCTTCGCATGTTCTTTGAAGTTTGGAGAGTAAGCAACTAGCAATGCAGTATTCTAGGTTATGTTATTTTAGAACAGTTACTGACTAATTTTAAACGTGTTATATTAATTAAATAAAGCATTTTATAATGGATAATTATGACGAATCTGCAAGGAGCAAAAATGTAGTTTTGGCAGTGTGCAACGAAAGAACGAAGAACGAATACAAAATACTGCAACTAACCGGATTAACTGTTATCTATCATGTACTTAGGCGTTATTATTATTAATAAAATTGTTTATTTTCGTCGTTTCTACACTTGACAGCGCTGCAAGAAACGACCGCACGGTAGTTGACATATCTAGCCATCTCGGACGATGATTGATTGTCATAGGCGTCGTAGGAAAAGAGGGTTTTGCCCCATTTTATAAACTTTGAGCTAGAATTCCGAAATCTTTTTTTTATTATCGTTTAGACGTCCCTGAACACGTGGTTAAAATTTTTGTACTTAGTCATGGTTAACCCTGTATATATTATTTAGTATATTTTTTATAAAACTATGCTGTCCTTATATTTGATATTATATTATTCATATAATTAACAATAATTAATGTTTATTGACTGTCAATTTCCTTCTTCCTGGAAAATTGCTCTAATGACCCCAATTCCAAAGTCCTTATCTGATTTACGTCCAATTAGCATTTTACCAAGATTATCAAAAATTGAAAAAAAAGTAACTGAAATTCAAATTCGCTATTACTTAGGAGACTATAACGTTTTACCTGTTTTTCGTTCTTGACATAGTTGCTCTACAGCCCTAATGCACATCATAAATGATATTGTTGATGCTGCTGACACAGGTAAATGTACCCTCCTAATTTTACTTGACTACAGCAAATCATTTGAAACGATAAATCATGATGTTTTAATTGCTGTATTAAGATCATGTGGTTTTGAGAATGATAGCATAAAGTTGCTACATTCATATCTTAATAATAGATCACAATTTGTAAAAGTCTCTGAGAACTTATATCAATCAAGATCCATCTGTAAAGAAGTTCCTCAGGGTTCTATCTTAGGGCCTTTATTATTTACAATTTATACATCACAGTTTTTAAAATTTGTTAAATATTGTTCTCTTCATACGTACGCGAATGACAGCCAACTATATTACTCGTTTTATCCTAGAGATTATTAGTCATCTAGGCATAAGATAAATGATGATTTAAATGCAATATTGATGTTTCCCTATAGCATTCTCTTAGTATAAATCCTACAAAAACAGTTTTACTTTCATTTGGGAAGTAATCTAAAGTATTTGTATTATTATTATTAAGCAGGCCGCATTTGCGCCCAGGACTGAGGGCGCTGCGTGAGCCTCACATCCAGTGTATATTTTCCTGACTCCAAAAACGATAATTGTGCCTATTAACCACTCCGCTTTATCCGAAAAGATTATATCCAGTGGAAATCCATTATTCGTTAGACCGTCTCATCATTTCCTCACAAAATTGCAAGCGCCTATCATAGTCATCTTCCAAAAGCTCTTAGACAAGACATACTTTATACTGATGTTTTTAAAAACCTCCCAATCGTAACTACGTCTAGACGCAGCATGATTTTGGGCCAATGAAACCGTTGAAGCTTAGAGCTTTTCCTACAGAGTTAATGCAATCTCCAATTTCTGATCGTCATGTGACGATCACGTCACGTGAGCAACCACTTCTTCAGTCTTTCACTTACCATGTTCCTCAAATTTGTGGAATATTTTACTGACAGTAGCTTGTGAAATGTGATTTTCCGGATATTTTGCATTAAATAAAGCGCATACTTCACTTTGACTTCTCATTCTATCTCCACATCCCAGCAATATCAAGACTTCGATACGATGCCTTTCTGACAACCATTTTTGTTGACAAAATTGAAAGACAACACTCTGGACTATCAAAATTAATAAAATGAACATTTCAATTTAATTTTACAAGAATATGCTACAAGTTTTTTTTATTTTATCAACGTAAAATAAGAACTCATTCATAATTAAAAACAACATACTTACCGATATTTAGGTTTTATTTGCTACCGCCTGGAAGCATGCCAAGTAGACGATGTAGGACATTTTCAGGATTTTCTACATCAAATTACTGCTAATGTTGTATTTGTAATTGTTTTATTTGTAGAAGAGTTGTTTTTTTATTTCGTAATAACCGTATACCTAAAAGAAAAAAATGGTATGGTTACATGGCACCTCAGGTTACAGATTGCTTAATTAATTGTTTATTTTCACGCCCCTATTAACTTATTTCAGAATCATTGTTCATTTTGTAGCATTATATGAAAAACAACAAAAGTTTTATTATCCGTCTTGAAAAAAAAACAAATAACTATATATATTTTTTTTTTGTTTCAGGTAAGTTTCTCCTATCTCTCCCACTTCACATAATAAACGGGAATATATAAGATGGTAAAGTATATTTATTTGTAAACAATATAAAATGCGGCACAAAATTTCACGGAAAAAAAACTGACAAAATTGACTGGGATAATCCCATTTATATTTATATTACCTATAGACTGCGAATTATACTACTACGAACAGTATTTGTTTTAATATCAAATTATAGCTTTCAAATTTTTCGGCATTTCCTGTATCTTTAAAAAAAACATTCAACAATAGGCAGCTATGTGGTAGAATTAACTTTCTTTTCTGTACATATTTGAATTTATAAGCAGACTTTTCCTTTGACTTAATAACACGCAATTGTAACTTCCCTGCAATCAAGCGTAATATAGAGTTGGCTTTCGATATTTTGTAATTCTTATATCAATTATTAGAAGATTTATCCATATTATTTAGTTTTTTATTATTTAAAATTGAGTAACCGACTGAATAACAATGTTCCGATGTTAAAAGAGACACAAAATATTTGTTACTGGTTTTATGATTGTATTAAATCCGCTATCAAAAGTCAACCAGAAATCTGCGCTGGACCTTCATGTCCACGGATGCCATCAGAATAGGAAGTTCATGTGATATTCCTTGACAATATAGGCGGATTTTATTACCCAATTTTCATAAAATAATTTTATAGCGTCCAAAGAACCAACGATATCCCTTTTGTTATATAAAGTGATAAAATTATCTGCACAAAATTTGATAACCTTCGTAACAGAAGGCAGTATAAGAATCCAAACAAGCTAATTTTCTGACAAGCCTATCGAACCTATACATATTTTTGATATGCATAATTTTCTCGGATAATGAAATATTGATTGTGATAATCAGTAAATTGAAAATGATATGAGTGTTAAGCAAACATTAAAAAAAGGAACAATATTGTAAAAATAATGTTGCGCACAATGTTGCGCATTTTTGTGCCTTTCAATTTCCTGGAAAGAAATACGAGAGAGTTTATTTCGTGAAATAACGGCTGAAAACTGGAAAAGCGTAGTTTTCCTCTCATTATAAATTGAAATGTTATTAAATTTGGTAGCCTTAATTTGTTCGATATGAACTTTCCAATGGAGATGGATCACTTTTTCAGTTTTTAACCGGTATATCAGAAAATTGAAGGGCATAAAAATGCTCAACTTTTTTCTAATACGCCACTCTGTGCTACTGTTTGCAAGATCCGTGTACTGGGCGTCATAAAAGTGATCACCCTGTACATGTAGACTGGTATTGTTTCACTCGTATTTTACCAACTAATCGCTGTTTACATTTCATCATAGTTCGTATTGTGCATGTTGATCATAGTGATTATTGAAATTCTAATTATAGTAGAATACATATTTGTCCACGATTTTAAAACATCGTGTCTCTGCAGTTATGTTATGCCTAACATATAATGTATGCTGCATTATTTATATGTACGCATAAAATCTATTAACTGGACAAACAGAATTGTGGGTTTTTCTATTTTTTCCTACCTCGAAACAGAGTAAATAGAAAATGTACATATTAAAATATTTTCGATAGTTTATTTATTTTTCATTTCACTATTATTTGTTTATTTCATTTTGGATACGGTTACTATAAACATATAGTATGCGCCAAAAGTATGGAATAAATTCAATAAAAACGAAACAATTATTTTTTGGGAAAAATCCTCGAACAGGTCGATTTTTAATTTAAAAAATGCATATTTTAGCGTAAAATGCGATATTCAAATGTCATTTGTTTTCGAGTAATGACGTTATCGATTTTTTTTTAAATGGCAACACCATATTTTTTTCCTTGATTCTGAAAGATCGTTTAATTCTCTATCAGACAGTACTAAAATTTTGCCCTCTTACATAGGAGAGTTTTCGAGTAAATGACGATTGAGTGTTAGAAAACGTAAATCAATTAACATAAAGCAAAAACGTTATCAAATTTAGTTTTTCGAATTCCATAGTTCTTTTATGGATCACGTAGGTGAAAATCTTTGCAAAGTGTAATTGTCACACCGACTTTCTAATAAGTATTGTAAGCGACATAGAAATTATTATTCAATTTAAAGTATTGCAGGAACTCAATGAAGATGATCCCGATCGCCGCTTACACTTTTGCGAAATTCTAATGGATTTATGTCAAGGAAATAGAAATTTACACCGGCAAATACTTTTTTCAGATGAGGCCACATTTTGTCTGAATGGTACAGTAAACCGTCAAACTTGCAGATATTGGAGTCGGGAAAATCCTCATTGGATGGCAGAGGCACATACCCAACACCCTCAGAAATTAAATATGTGGGCTGGAATAGTTGACGACAGAATAGTAGGGCCTTTCTTCTTTGAAGGAACCCTTACAGGGCAAAGATATTTAGAGTTTCTAGAAAATGTCCTTGTTCCAGCCCTTGCAGTATTTTTTCCTAACGATAATGACCCTGACATTCCTGACGATACCATATGGTTTCAGCAAGACGGTGCACCTCCGCACTATGCGCGCCCTGTACGAGATTTCTTGGACTGTTTTCCTGGGAGGTGGATCGGCAGACGCGGACTGATAGAATGGCCTGCAAGATCGCCAGATCTTACACCTCTTGACTATTTTTTATGGGGATACTTGAAGTCAAAAGTGTACATTAATAAACCACGTAATTTAGAAGAACTTCAAAATCGCACTCGGGACGAAATACGCAGAGTTACCCCAGAAATCATTCATAATGTGCAAGAAGAATTTCTTCACATACTTGCGCATTGTCAAGAAGTTGGTGTATGGCAATTCGAACATTTAATTTAAGTATAAAATTTAATCAATTGTATTTTATTTTACATACCTCAGAACTGTTACTTTTTTACGTTTTCTAACATTCAATCGTCATTTACTCGAAAACTTTCCTATGTAAGAGGGCAAAATTTTAGTACTGTCTGATAGAGAATTAAACGATCTTTCAGAATCAAGGAAAAAAATATGGTGTTGCCATTTAAAAAATAATCGATGACGTCATTACTCGAAAACAAATGACATTTGAAAATCGCATTTTACACTAAAATATGTATTTTTTAAATTAAAAATCGATCTGTTCGAGGATTTTTCCCAAAAAATAATTGTTTCGTTTTTATTGAATTTATTCCATACTTTTGGCGCATACTGTATATGTTTATATGAGTATACTCATATCGCCCTAAGGCATAATGAGCGGGCGTAAAATTACTTTTACACTCGCTGATTTGTTTTGTCTCTTAATTTCCACTATTGAAGTATTTCATATTCTTTAAAAGATAAATGTTTTCATTTCATTGGCAAATCTTGTGTAGCTTTATCTACAATTTTCCTAATGTTTTCTGATACATCCACTTTACAAAATGCATAAACTGCACACAAACAGTTAAGTATAAACAGCAAACGCAAAGCATCAACAACTGTCAAAATCTACTAGATAAGTGATTTGAAATATATCCAACTTACTTTTTATTAAAAAAATATTTTATCAATAAAATCTTGTATGTATATCTTTTCTAAAATAAATTGGGAATAGATGAGTCTTGAAAAACGGAGTTAATACCCTAAAGCAAATTTTTGTAAAATCTTTACTCCAAGTTGCCGGGAAACATCGCTGGGCCACTGTAGTCTCTAACGTCATCGGAATGCAGGCGATTCTGAATTCTAAAATCCGATTGTAGTATTAACGTTTTAGCAATGTATAGCAATTTGGAATTGATGGATATCGTTTTATCTTCTCGTCTATACGTAGAATGATTTAGATATATGCCAAATGCAGCTACTTTTACCGCAGTAGTGCAATGCGGGCGTGACATGGAAATTAGCAAGAGAATCGTGGAAGAGATGGAGATTCAAGGCGTCCACGGCGTATTGGAACAGCTGAGAAACACTTTTAGAGATTGTTGAACAGAATGCGCGAATAAATACCAAGCAAATCGTTCGACAAGAATATCTCAATCAACAGTATGGCGTATCATACATGAAGTTATGCCAATGACTTATGAGTTCAAAACGGACAAAGACCAGTGTTAGTCTGTAGAAACTGGATAAGACGGGTCCAAATGTATTTACACGTCGCACAGTGGCGCAAAACACCACTGTGCCACTCAAATTACTGTACATCCCTTAGGGTTGGGCCGTTTGAGGTGATTTTTTTTTAGAATGTTCGTCATAAAATTCCCTATCGATCCCTCTTTCTCAATTTTCGCTTTGGGTCTTCATTTTCGCGGAATTTGACTCCAAAAATGGGTTTACATGGAAAAAACTAGATTTTTCGCACAAAAATGACCCTACGGAACACGAGATTGAGATTTTGCCGGACTTTTTTATGGGGGAATGCTCGTCTTGGAAAGCCCTACAAGGCTGTCCATCTAGATTTCAGGAAGAAATTTTCCGTTGCCCTTAAAATGGCTACAATTATCCAAAAATGTTCATATATCAGAAATCGTTCTACTGAAAACTGGGAAAATATTAGAAAAAAATCTCATCTCACAAAACATTATCTGTCCTAGAAAAACATACACTATTCTACATTAATTATACAAGGTATTTATAAAATATATAACAATAACCCTTGAAAAGACTGAGCTTTTTGAGAATTTATTTGGACAACCAAAATATTTAAACGTTTCGGGAATGCCAGATGATTTCCCAGTATTTTTGAACATTTGTGGATTTTGGATCAAAATGACCAAAAAAAGAAAGATCCACATAAAATCTTATGGTCTCGAAAGTTTATAGCATCCAGTAGATGCTGAACACTTTCACTATCATACATTTCCATCCGAACAGTTCCAGGAAAAATCAATCATTCGGAAAATCTGTATGTGGCCATTTTGGTGAATGTCCAAAAATGTGGCGTTTTGCGCCACTGTGCGTCGGTGGACAAAATTTTGAACAGTTGTATCAGGTATGGAAATTATTTTGTTATTAATTAATAACAACAGCGGCAAAAGCAGTTGAATTTGCTATTATAAAATAAGTCTTATAGAATTGTTTTTATTTCTTTCCTTGGGAAATTCTTTCAATTTTTCGTCCGTTCATTTTGATGCATACTTTGCCATGCGCAAGTACTAATTTCCAATGCCCTGCAGAAGTGTATTTTAGAATGGTTTTCGAACTGCCCTTTTTAATTTTTTTCTTTTTTTGATAAGTTCTGAATCACCCTGTATAATTTCCATAACACACTTGGTGCATAAATAACCTATTATTTTTATACAGGGTGTTTAGTAATGCTAACTTGGAAAATATTAATACGAACTATATCCACTTAGCTTAATACAATTTTGCTTGCTTAAGAAATTATATGTCCGAGATGGTACTTTTTTATTTAATTGTTTTACGATAGTTTCTTATTTGTTGGGTAATTGTACTCAAATTTCGTAAGTTTTTTTTTGTGAGACCGAAATCAGAAACTTGATTGCAACAAGACAGGTGTCACTGTTATTAAGAACATTATACATAACTTGCGTACATTTTATCCAAGTCTGTTTCGAAGCTTTAAAAAAAATGCCCACGTTCCGAACTGTATTTCAAGGATAACTTTGATCATGAAAGCGAATGGGCTTTGTGTCATTTTGTAATTAACTTGATGGTTTCCAGCAACGCAATTCGGTCATTTGCGAGCTTCAAATGGCGAGTTTACAAAATTACCGTTCACATTACGTTCAGAGGTGTAAGCTCTGTGTACAGAAACATCATTAGCCTTTAATGTGGATTAAAGATTACACGGATCTCAGATGGTTAAGCTGATAATTTTGTAGAGCATTTTAATAAAGTCAAGAGCTGGTGCGAAATATACAGTGTGTCATAACATAATGGAATAAAATCGATATTATTGAGATTTAAAAAAATCGCAGTAACAATTCAAATGGTATATAGAAATTACCATTTTTCTGCAATATTTTCTTTGTTTTTAGCAAAGTTGTCACCTTACCGACATTTTTTTAAATCAGACGCTTTATATTTTATAGTATACAGGGTGAACCTTAAATAAGTACAAATATTTTAACTGCTGGTGTAGTTCGTCATATAGATCAGTCTAGTGAAAGCCGTTTTTAAAAATTTCTAATATTTACGGAGATATTTTTTTTGTTAAATTTAATTTTAAATACGTTTTGAGGACCGTTGTCATAACAAAACCATATGATTTGTTGCGAGGTTGCCATATCTTCTCTAATATAAATATTGAGTTTCCTTTAACGTAATAGTAAAGGAATACGGTTAAATTCTATTTTAAAAATACTTGTTTGAAGCATAAGTACAGTAAAGTTGGGTATGTAGTATGATACGCAGTATTATTAACATAAATTTTAACTGCTTAACTGACCTTACTATAAACGATTAAAAATAAATTTTTGCAAGTTAAATACATACTACCATAAAGTATCTAGGAAGATATTACGTGATATTACTATGTTCAATGTTCAAAAATTATACATAAACGTGCATACAAGCTTACATGTTTCTTAAAAAATTAAGTATTTAATCAGTAATCCACATTTCACAAGTTAAATGTCATTGTACACTGTTAGAAAGAGACACAAGACACAATTTCCTTAAGGTATTTTATGAAGAATAACGAAAAACTATGACTTTCACACAGTATATTAAATTTAATTTTCGCCACATAACCTCAAATGAGTCAGTATTAACCATTTCCGCTCCAGAGCCATAAAGTGACTTCGCACTTTAATCAGTGAAACAAATTTTAAAAAAAAGGTACACACAATATTAACAACTTGACGTATGCGTTTAATATCAAGAAAAGCAAAGACATTGTGTAACACTGGCAACACTGTGAACCACACGTTCAATCTGCAGTGCTATGACTAATAAATGTATGAAAGTGAGCGGTCCTCAATAAGTTTTCTACAGAAAAATTACAAAATTTATTTAAAATTTCACTTTTTTATTTCTGATTTTTTTTGTAAAAAACTATTAATTATGTGTTCTACGCAGTGAACTATACTGTTGGTTAAAATATTTGTACTTATTTAAGGTTCACCCTGTATAGTCGGAAGACTTGTGCGGGAGAGAGAGCGGCGTATTATTATTAAGCAGGCCGCATTTGCGCCCAGTAACGACATTTGTTGGTAGGCCCTAACCATTATTCAGTGCAGGAATGAGGGAAACTTGGAAAATCTCATTAATTAAGGGGGTAACATTTATTTGGTTACATATAGCTTCATTTTATAAATCCTAAAGGCAGGGTATCCATTTGTGCCAAACGCCTCGTAACGTTACACCGAACATGTTACGTTACAGCTAGTGGAGACGGAGAATTGTTGCATGATACGTGTAACCAATTTGACACATGTAAAGGTGGGTATCCACTTATGCCAATGCTCCGTAACGTAACAACGAACATGTTGCGGCCTGTTGCAAACGTGATGCGGTTCGCTGTGAAAGTTTGTGTGGTTTTGGTCGTATCATTCATTCCATAACGTAACAAAATAAAGTTACGACACGACACAGAAACATTTTGAAGTTAATGTTTTATTTACTCAACTGCATGGCACAAACACAGAAAACACACTCTCCGCATTCACCGCAGAAGGCAGACTGACGAAACAAAAAATAAGTGAAAATCACGAACGCAACAGGCAACGTTATAGCCAGAACGGCAATTCGTCTCAACTTGTCGCAGAGCGTAACCTTTCTTTGATGCGACAACTAGATACCGGCAACTGACGTTCATCATGGGGAGAGTGTGCTTTTTGTGCTTGTGTCATGGTTGAGTAAAGAAAACATTCAAAATTTCGAACTGTGTCATGTCGTAACCTTATTTTGTTACGTTACGGAATGAATGATACAACCAAAACGTCACAAACTTTCACAGCGAACCGTGTCACTTTTGCAACAAACCGTGATCGTTGTTACGATACGGAGCATTGCCACAAGTGGATACCCGCCTTAACATATCATTTGAAAAAAAAATGACACGAAATAGAAAAAATATTTAATATGTTAATAACTTTGTACTTTATTCTCTTAATTTCTGTAATATATATACAGTGTGACCCATTTCAAATGGAAACAAGCCTGTAAAAATGGTAATTATTATCCGATTTATTTCGGTTTTTTTCCAAAAGATGGAGCAATAAAAACTCTATTCTGGCACAAAGTATTAAAATTATTTTTTTGTTTTCAAGGCCTACTTCGAATTTTTTTCTCGGTGAATTTTTACAAAAAGTGTTTAGCGATTTTTTTATTTAAATCTAACTACGGCACTAGATTTAGCATTTGAAACGGTTCTGTGCCAAATTTCATAAATAAGTGTTTAAAATTGAAAGATTTATAACAATTTTAATGCAGGCTTCATTTTATTAAATACTTTTATAGTAATTTTCAATAAATACAAGTTGGCTATGAAGAATGAATTAAAAATTTTGTTAATTTATTATTAATTTGACGCTTTTAATTAATCGCATTAAATATAAAAACTTATAATTAACGGTTAGCGATAATTAGGTATTTTAATAAATAACTAAAATAACAAGGGAAAATTACCGCGTTACATTAAAAATAGGATACAAAAATACAATAAACTTGATATCGCAATTTTCAAATCGTTTACGAATATTTTTTTGAACATTCTGTAGTTGTTCTTCACAAACTTGTCTTATTCTTGTGCACAACTCTTCACTTATAAACTCTGAATGTTATGATACCACATAAAATGTCAAATAGTAAGGAAAGTAGCACAAATTTAACTGAAAATGAAGATTTACTCTTTCCTGTACTGAAAGTTCATGTAATATATTCCAAAATTAATTTCTTAGGAACTGCAAAAACTATATGTTATTTATATTTCCCTCAAAAAGAAAAGGCCAATGATTATTTCATTGAGTATCCGACACTAAACATTAACTTTTTGAGAATATTGTCGTTTACAATTAATAATCCACTCTGGTCTTGAATTTTGTACCGATACTACACGATACTGCGATTCGAAAAGTGCATCCAAATCAACGGTGGCCTTGTAGAGGCTACAAAAATTTAAAATTTATTGTGACGTTAAACTTATTGTATTTTTGTATCGTAGTTTTAGTGTAATGCAGTCATTTTCCTTTGTTATTTTACTTACCTATTTATTAAAATACCTAATTATTGTGAACTGTTAAGTCCTTACATTTAATTTGATTAATTAAAAGCGTAAAACTAATATCTCACTTTTTAAAATTATTTTTCATAGTCAACTTGAATTTTAGGAAAATTACTATAAAAGTATTTAATAAAATGAAGTCTGCATTAAAGTTGTTATAAATCTCAATATTAAATATTTATTTATGAAACTTGGCATAAAACCGTTTTAAGGGATGCTAAATCTAGTGCCGTAGTTAGATTTGAAGTAAAAGAATTGCTAAACAGTTTTTGTAAAATTTCACCGAGTAAAAAATTCGAAGTAGGCCTTGAAAACAAACAATTTATTTTAATATTTTGTGCCAGAATAGGGTTTTTACTGCTCCATCGTTTGGAAATAAACCGAAATAAATCGGATAATAATTATCATTTTTACAGGCTTGTTTCCATTTGAAATAGATCACACTGTACATATATATATAGCCTCTGGTAAATTGTCAGAATCAGCTTTATAAATATTTACATCACAGCAACAAAACATCATAGCATTAGCTTTAATCTAATCGGGTATTATCGTCTTAGCGGTAGATCTAGTTTAGAGTTGCGTGTAATGACGTCACTAGCGAACGTACTGTGTTTGAGACTAGCATTAATTTCAACCTCATATCTCGAAAACCCAAAAAGTAAATCATATAAGAAGAGTAATATCGTGTACTATACAAAAACGTATAAAAATCATATAAAATAATTTTGACCGGACAAGCCTATTCGACAGTGTTTTATTTTTCACTGTAGTATAATTCTACAAAACATATTCATAATATTACATTACTCACAGATAATATCGTCTCTTTACCTTATTGAATAACGTTTCTGTTGCAACAGTTTTACGTACAAGTAATTAACTAGATACTTTAAAAGTAATTCGATTCTGCTTATCTTGATCACCTCCATATGGAGTCTGACGGCTTTCATGTCGCCTCGCAGCTAATGTGTCTGTCGAAACAACTTTTGCGAAAATATTTCGTAGTCACTTGCAATATGGGTCAAGGATAAGTGTACGAACAAGTCACGCTGTCTGGTCTTTTTGTGTATCGGTAGTTTCCATAAACATAGAGCTTCCAAAGTTTACAACTTAGTATTCACCATAAATATTTTAGTATTCGTTTCTACATTTGTTTATCGTTGAACAAACATGATAGAACAAGATGACTTGAATAACGTAGTTATATTAGTAATTAAATAGAATTGCAACACAGAACTCTCTGCCAAGAAGGAAACTTCTAACACAGAGGAAATGACGGACAAAAAATTGAAAGAATCTCCCAAGGAAAGAAATAAATATAATTTTACTACACCTATTTTATATCAGCAAATTAAACTGAATTTGTTGCTATTGTTATTATTAATTAATAAAATGGTTTTAATTAATAAAATAATTTGAGACACCTGATGTTCGAAACCGACGTGTAAACATATTTGGTCCTGTCTTACCCTGTTTCTACGAACTAACACAAATGTTTCTGGTTTTTGTCTGTTTTGAACTCGTAAGTTATTCACTAGTTTCCATTTCGGTGCGATACACTTCATTTTTTAAATATCCCCACAAAGAGAAGTCCAAAGAATTTAAGTCAGGAGAGAGTGGCGGCCATGGTACCGGTCCTCCTCGTCCAATCCATCGTACCCTTTGAAGTTCATTAAGGTACTCCTGAAGATTTTGTCGAAAATGAGAGGAAGCACCATCGTGCAAGAACCACATTTGGTGTGGGACAGCTAAGGGCATATCTTCCAGAAGTCCCGGCAGATCATTTCGAATGAACTCAAGATACTTAACCCCATCCATTCGATTTGGTAATATGAATGGTCCACTTAAACAATCTCGGCAAACGTTTAAGGAAAAACGGTGCTGGAAATGATCTCATTGAATCGCGTTCAGATATCAAAATCCCAAACATGGGCAATCATCAACCAGTTCTATCGGGCGTCCCTCAAGGTTCGCTGTTAGGACCTATTTTGTTCCTGATATATACTTCAGATCTTCCACACATCTATGCACGCGTCTTATGCGGATGATACAAAAGTATTTGGTGATCCTATAAACAACATCTTCAAGATGATATTGTAGCCATAGAACGCTGGTGTGAAAACTGGTTGATTCCTTTGAATAAAAATAAATGTACTGTTCCCTAATTTGTTCCATTTAAATTCGGATCTGCGTCTACGGGGTCACGAGTTTAAATTATCCAAAGAAAATTTCAAAACTTCTGTACGACAATATTTATTTCCATATAGATTGTTTACTCACTGGAACAACCTACCTTCATCAGTTGTGTCAGCATCTTCCATAAATGTGTTTAAAAATCGACTGGATGAGTGGATGTCACGGGAGTTAGTGTAAGTGCGCGATATATATTTTTTTACCGAGTGTGGGTAATGGCCTGTTTCGTTGGTTTTGTGAAACAAATATTTATTGTAAGGATATTTTTGTTTATTGTTATTTTATTTTATTTTTGTATATTTGTTTAATTTGCTGTCTACTATGTTTTTTTATGTATTTTTAAATTTATGCTATGATTGTTACCTTCTGGACATTATAGGCATTGTGCCTCTGTCCTTCTAATTAAATTAAAAATGATAATAATAATAATCGAGCTTCGTGTATGACGCGCCACATTATTTATTGGGGCATTTCTTGTACTTGTTGAACAATTTGCCTGGTACTTATTCGGAGATTCTCTTCAACAATGTTTAAAATGTGTCTTCAGTTGCTTCAATACGCCCTAGACCTCCATCTCTTCCACGATTCAGTTGAAAATGTTCCGTGTCAAGCCCGCGTTGCACTACCGTGGTAAAAGTAGGCAGAAACTAGGTATAAGGATTTGACAACAAAAATTCTACGATATGGACTCCATTTTCCATGACGCATCTATTCTCAATTTTTTTTTTGGATAAATTGTGAATTACGCTAGATTTTGTGATATTAATTTATTAAGAAATAAATTGACGTATGCTAGGATAAATTAAAAATATTTTACCAAGTGTTTTATACTTGCCTTTATATTTTGAAATGAACTTTACATGCAAAAGTCTCAAAATTTGTATTAGCAAGAACATCATGATGTGCAATCAGTAAAATGATTTCAAACCGAAAATTTATCATTTCGATTCTAAATTATCAGATAATCATTAATGCTAAACTCAGGGTCGTGTGCAGTAATATATTAGATATTAGGTCCTATATTTGTGAGAAAACTGAAAAATTTATATTTTCATTTATGATTTGTACTCTGCATTATTTTGCATATGGTTAGCATATGTGCTTATTCATTATGCATTATATAGAAGCTTAGTAAATCATAAATAGCAGCTGACAACACCGCAGGTATTCGGATGAAGCAGAATTTATGATAAGCGCATACTTGCAAGTGCGAGTAAAATCTCCAACAATTCCTTGACCATAGCAAAGTTATAACAGATGATCTAACATAATTGTTTTTACATTCATTAAAGTAGATGTGTTGGTTGTGTGTATGGTAATATTGCGATCAGCTAGATTCAAACATGACCTCATGCTCATGCTGTTTTTGTTCAATGTTGATAACTAGCAAATACTTGACTCACTACGTTTGATATTTTTGACGAGAAGTTATAAATTCGATTTTGTTAACAGCTTGATTCAATAAAAGTTATTGTTGACAAATAGAGAAATAATTGGAAAGAGAAGTTGGAAATATATTAATGAATGCAATTTTTTAAGTCTAAGTTAATCATATGGATGTTACTTATATAATAGTGTGACTAAAGTTATTTCTTTCGTATACGCCTACACGTTTATAACTTGTTTCTCTACTTGTTCTCTAAATCTGAATAAAAATCCAGTATATGAGCGTTAAGAGTGGCATTACTGATGTAGGTTTCCATTTCAGTATTTTTTATAAAACAATATTTCTATGTGTTAGCTATAAACCCACATATTTTAACTGTAAATAAATAAACAGTTACTTCATGGATAACCTTCAGGATGTCTATCTGCCCATATAAATAAATACTGTTCGAAATATATGAAGGTGAATCAAATATTAACAGGATAATTTTCATTTATATTTGGTAATAGAAATGTATATAAATACTAGACGTATACAGGATGGCTCAGGGAGGCCTAACAGACAATAAAAACAATGTTTTGGAATTCTAGCTCGATGTTTCAAAAATGAGGCAAAACTCTCTTTTCCTCCGGAAAATCGGCGTTTATAATATCCACCGTCCGAGATGGCTTAAATCTATTATTTACCATGCGGTTGTTTTACAGCTTTATAATAACACCTGATAGGTCTAGTGGCCGAAAGTCCAGCAGACGACAGCTAAACAAAAGCTCAGCCAGGTACAAAGGATTGTCTGCCTAAGAATAACTGGAGGTATACGTACGACACCTACCATTGCAATGGAGGTGGTGCTATGTCTGCCACCTTTGGATATTTATCTAAAAGACGTAGCTGCGACAACTATGATGAGTTAATCCAGTTAGCTGCAGTAATGCATTTGTTTCTTGTTATTTAATTCCAAACTGTCAAAACTATATTTTCAGTCATTACAGGTCTGTACAATAGAACACACACTCCGTATACAGTTAAATAAAATGCCCATTTAAAAGAAAATTGAACGAAAGAAATACTAATAGATAATAGAAAACTTCGAATACACCCGCGTGAGTTTTTAATTATAAAATCTTGTTCTGCCGTCACAGTTGTGTTGTTGGTTGACGTACTCTCCAAGCGTCAACGTGCTAAATAAATAACCTAGAGGCGGACGGGCGCCCATAGTCATCCTGAAATTGAGGTTTAATATAGTTTCAAATAAAATTCTTTTTCGTTTTATAAATAAGTTTGGAAATTTTTTAAAGGGCGGTTTCGTTAATTCTTGTTTTTCTGTATCCCTTCTTAAAATATTTCTACTTAGTCATAGTTTACCCACTAGGTATATTAATTTTTCTGTATAAGGTACTAATAAGGAAAACATATTTTCCAGGTAGTTTCATATGTTACCGACAATAAATGACAGTTACTTTAAGATAAACATACGATTTGGACAGTGTGATTAGTTATATAATTTTAACTAAGAATATTACTCATTAAAATAGGCAACGGGACTTTTTTATATAACTAACCCTGATTCTGCGAATGGCTTTTGAATCAACAAACAGAGGATGAAAATTTTACTAAGAAAGTGGGGGGGGGGGATTTTAGATGGAATGCTTATTGAGTCACACATTTTACAGGATTGTTTAATTGCGCTTTGTATTTGGATACAAATCCACCTTCCTATACTATTAAACGAGGTTCCATTAAGCATCAGGCTTTTAAAACTTAAGCAGGTTCCCATTTAAGTTAGAAAGCACGTGAGTTTTTGGACAATACGTTTCGGAATATGTGAGTTAGTTGAAAGGGACCACTTTCGTCGCCACCAAGGTCACCGGATCTTAATCCATGTAATTTTTTGTGATGGTACATGGATGATTTTTGGGAATTTTCAAATTAATTGTATGAAAAGCTTCTTATGTTAATGTGTAAAATGCATAATTGAAATTTTCAGCCACTGTTAAAATATATTCCATTCACGTTTTCGATTGTGTTTTTAATTAAAATTATAATACCGTTTTATCTAGACTAAGCTAATAGGGTCACTTTTAATTGGCAATTCCGGATTGATTAATTTATCTTTTTTTAAATATTTGGGATTCGTTAAAATGTGTGCCTTTGGGAAGCAGCTGAATACTTCCAATAAATTATCGAATTTGTTGTGTCACTGAGTTTTATATGAAGACGAATTAAGTGTATATAACACGTGTCGACAATCACTTGTTTTAGGTACTAATAGTATATAAATTACTAGTTTCGCATATTGCAGATTCATTCAGCAAATGTTCTAATTTCCTGTTTCTTCAACCTTGACGTGATAAAATAAACATGTGCCGTTTGATGTAATCATTTACTAGTTAATGTAAATAAATAATAGTATTTTTAATCAGAAATTTGATATTTTAAGATCATGTATTCATTTTGCCATGTGAAGTAATATATTCGATAAATAATTCACCCCGCAGGATACCCAAATACAAGATTAAGTTATTTTAAAATAAAAATGCAGTAGATAAATTACAAAGAAACTTTCTTTCGTTGCCAAAGTCATCGAGATAAAATAAGATTTTTTACAGGGTTAACTATGACAAATATTTTAAGAGGGGATAGGGAAAAATAAGAATTAACGGAATCACCCTTCCAAAAATTTCCAAACTTATTTATAAAGCCAAAAAAAATTGTTTTCGATATTATTTTAAATCCTTATTTAACGCCGCCAATGTAGAGTAGGCAACCAACAAGCAAGTTGGTTGCCTACTCTACAAGCATGCAACAGTCGCTCAGTCGGTATCGCTGTCATGTCATAATTCAATTCCTGTATTTACGTTGTAATTTTGTGTTCTTCTTCAGTTTTTAGTGCCTATTTTAATTTTTAAACGTTTTACAGTTATTAAATAAAGACATTTGTGTTGGGTGCAGATACTTTCCCATAATATAGTTCGCCGGTTTGGTTTTATAGGTTATGGGACAAGACTGCCGCGGTTACATTAAAACTTGTCTATTATCTATTCCTTTCGTTCGATTTTGTTATAATAAATAGGCATTTTATCTAATTGTACCTTCTACATTTAGAAACGCTACAAAAAGGCGACTGCATGGTAGTTGACATTGTTGACAGATGTAAGCTTTATCTATGAATCTAAGCCATCTCAGTCGATTCTTATCATAGGCGCCGACTTTCCGTAGGAAAAAAGGATTTTGCCCCATTTGCCCGATTTTAAATATCGAGCTAAAATTCTGGAACAATTTTTTTATTGTCTTTTAGGCCACGCTGAGCACGTAGTTAAATTGTTTGTACTTAGTCATAGTTAACCCTGTATACAGTTTGAAATTAAATAGGTATATAATGGAGTCAATTCAAATTTGAAAATGTAAATTAAAGATTTCAGTAAATTTGCTGTTAGTAATGTTCATAAAAATACACATGACCGCCTATCCAGGGTGAGAATAGATGCATCATGAAAAATGGAGTCAAAATTGTAAAAATAATTTTTGTAAAATGCTTATAACAGGTGTACCAATAGCAGTTATAGAACTTTAATTGTAAATAAAATACAAACTTTTTAAGCTAGAAAAATAAATTGTGTATTTATTGAAAAGATATTTTATGCCATTCATGTTTTGAACATAATATCATTTATATGTCCCCATCTTGATGCCTTGCAGACGCATACGATGGGTCCAATTTCTCATGGTTGTATTGCTTCAATTTGTCGAATTATGTTTTCTTTCAGCTACTCGATTGTTGGGGGGTTATTGGCAAACACAAGCGACTTTAAGTAACCCCAAAAAAAGGAGTCCAGGGGCGTCAAGGAACAGGAACGCGGCGGCCAATTGCGTAGGGTATGGCGAGAGATAATGGGTTGACCAAACCTCGTCCTTAATAAATCGATTGTTTCAGCCGATGTGTGGCAAGTGGCACCATCTTGCTGGAACTACATGCCATTCAAGTCTAAATCATCCAGTTGGGGCCAAAGAAAATGTGTTACCATTAATCGGTAATATTTCCTGTTGACGGTAACACGTTAATTGTCGTTCTCAAAAAAGTACGGCCCGATAGTGCCGCCAGCCCACAAACTGCACCAAACAGTAACTATTTGGAGGTATAATTGTTTCTCTAGCATTTGTCGAGGATTGCGCATATTTTGTTTGTTGATGTACCCATTGAGGCAGAAATGGGCCTCGTCGATAAAGATGATTTTCCTCGAAAACTCCTTGTCGGCTTCGATCTGCTCCAGAGCCCAATCTGCAAACTCACGACGCAACCGATGGTCGGCAGGCTTTAATTCTTGCGTCAGCACCAGTTTGTAAGGATGTAGACCCAAATCCTTATGCAAAATACGCCACGTTGACATTGTGGATAGACCTAATTGTGCGCCGTCTGATCGATGTCGAAGAAGATTCATCCGCACTGGCAATAGCTGCGATATTTTTTGCAGAACGTGCAGCTCTTCTTCGAATCGGTGGCTTTTGGGAATGTAATGCGTAATTTCCTTCGAAACGTTCAACGATATGACGAATCATCAATTCGTCACTTGACAGTGACATGTCCAACATGGCGGCAATTCACGTCAAAAGTTCTATCACTGCTATTGGTACACCTTTTAGTTTCCGATAAAAAAATTATTGAAGTTCTAGTAGTTTCAACATTTACATCGCTGGGCTACTGTAACCTCTAGCTAGGTGATTATCGTACTAACTTTTTTGTGATGCAAGCATTTACATTAGTTTTTCAAATATAGTCTATAGCAACTCGCAGTTGATGGATATCGTTTTAATTTATGGTGAAGTGAAAACGCTTTAGGAGAACGATTTCCCGGTAAACATGTTCCAAATGCAGCATGCATTTGCAACCAAATCGTTGATGGAGGTCCAGGACGTCCCCGGAGTATTGTAGCAGTGTGGCGTATCATACACGAGACTCAATTATATCCGTACACCAAGTCCAAGCATTAATACCGAGGAGTTGGACGAGGAGGACCCGTATCATGGCCGCCCTGATCTCCTGACTTTAAATCATTTGGACTTCTTTTTGTAGGAGACATTTGAAAAATGAAGTATATTACATCGAACTGGACTATTGATGATTTACGCAAATATATCATAGCTGCTGCCAATAACTTACAAGTTCAAAACGGACAAGAACCAGAAACATTTGTGTTAGTTCTTAGAAACTGGGTAAAACGGGTTGCAATGTGTTTACACGTTGGTGGACAAAATTTTAAACAGTTGTTCTAACATCAGGTATGTCAAATTATTTTATTAATTTAAACCACAATTTGACAGATCTCAGTGTACCGATCGCAACGCCCTCTGGATTTGGACGACCTACAAGGCCTACATAGGTGTGTCAAAATTTATTGTCAAAGTATATCCTTGTTTTAACTTATCTGGTAACGAAGTTTCGTAAGTAAGGCTGCTTATTTCATTAAATTCAATTAAATTTCAAATAAATTATACTTACAGACACAAAAATCTATAGAATACAAATCTATATCAACTTATATTTCACTTAGCGAAACATGTACAGCATCATAGATCATAACGAGATTATCATTTTCAAATTGTATTACAAACAAGCAGTTAACATCGATAAATCAATGTTAAAAAAACACTTAATATGAGTTTAAGCGAAATGCGTGTTATGTGTTTTGCCTCTTGCAACGTCCATTTGTCTCCATCAAGTCGTAAAAGCTTAGCGAAAGGGCATGCATATTCGAGCATAGCAAGTATCGACAGCGAGGCGACAGCCTCATCTGTCAAAAATGAAAAGTGATGTATCGCAGTGCATTATTAAAATTAGATATATAGGCTAGCTTAGATAACCAAGACACAGTTCTGAAAATTTAAAGCAAAATGCGTATTATATTGAAGTTCTTTTACAACCAAGTAATTTATATGTAACTTGAATTAATATTTTTAAATTGCCATTTTCTTTTATAAGCAAGTACTTTTATACGAATAATGTGATTGTGATTATTTGTGCATATTATTCAGAAGCTCTTTGTTTCATTTAAAATATAAATAATTCAGCAAATTAAATATGGATAAATAATACACAGACTTGTTCTATTAATAATAATAATGACATTTATTTCCAACAGGAAAAACCCAATTACAGGAAATACATAAACAGAAAAAATAAAAATAAAGTAATTTCATATAATAATAATAATAACGAATCACAAATAGGCTACAAACAAAATAACGATAAATAACAGTGACAAGTATATTTACAGTCGCTCTCTAGTATATACTGTTTTTTTATTGTATTCAATGATGTAAAATTTATCACAATTATTACAGATACTATTAAACGTATTACATCCAAATAGGTGCTTTCAGCAGTGTTAGTTCTAGGTCTGTCAGAATAAAAAGTTTGATTATATCTTGAACCAGCACGCGGTACTAAAAATCTTACAAAAAAGATCATCACAGTCCACATTATTATGTATCAAGTTGTACAAAAATGAAACAATAGACCATGTTCGCCGTAAGTAAGAGAAGCAATATTGAATCTATCCAGCAGTATCTGATTAATCTATGATTAATCTCTGATTAATTAAATCTCTGATTAATTCCACTAATAGGATAAATACCATCTTCCTTAAAAGAAAAATATTTTAAAAAAACGCCTCTGGACAGATTCTATATTATCAATATGGCACTGATATATAGGGAACCAAATAATCGATCCATATTCAAGCTTACTTCTGACAAAGCAAAAATACAAAATTTTCAATATATTAATATCTCTAAAATTCTTACATTTTCTCAATATAAACCTTAATGCCTTATTTGCATTATCAATCATGTAATTAATATGGTTAACAAACGTAAAGGTAAAATCAAAGAAGATGCCCAAATCCTTCACACAATAACTTCTTGAAATTGCAGTATTGTTAAGTATATAATCAAAAATGTAAGTTTCCATTTCCTACAGTACGACACTACATAACATTTATTAATATTTAGATTTAAGCGATTTGTTTTGTTGATTTGTTGCACCAATCGTTAATGCGATCCGCTTGAGTCTGTAAGTATTTGCAATCATCTACGTTCTTAATATCTGTATAAACCTTTCCATCATCCGCAAAAAGAAGTTTACAGGAAGATATAGTATCGGGTAAATTATTTATAAACAAGTGGAACAGCAAAGTTCCCAAAGTCGAACCCTGTGCTACCCCCGACGTAACTACAAATTTTGATGAATTGAAACCCTCGCATCTAACAAATTGCTGTCTGCATTAAATAAGAATTTAAAAATTGAACAATTGTATTGTTTAGGGGTAAAAATTTGTGCCGTGGAAGAAGTATCTTTACTAGCTCTTTCCTCCAAAAACTTTTCGGTAAAAATATTAATGCAAACGTGTACATATAAAATCATTACAAGATTATTTTCTACATGAGCACGAGACTGCATGATCCACGATGCATCTAGACCGCGAGTGCGTTTACTCCTTTACGTTACTTTTCTAAATAGTCACCATGTCGTTTCAAATATTTTTGATATCGTGGAATAGGCTTGTACAAACTCTCTACATAATATTCCATCACCTGAGGTTCTAGCTAGTTTGGTGAGGTTTTCAATTGTTTAGTTTTCTCGAATCCTGAGATACATAGAAGAGATGATAGTTATCGGTTAAGATTATAGAGTGGATTGCCATAAATCTCTTATCACATAACAATTTTCGATCTCAGCATTCGTCATCGTTGAATTTTGAACTGAATTAGGCATTTCTTTCAAAATGTGCCATGAAAGAAAATTGCAAGGTTGTGACAGATAACAGGAATGTCAACTATTGTTTTGAGAATATTATTAAAGCCGCTTTACAATCTAAAAGTTTTGGCTCAATTTGCAAGTTTCTTACCTTAGGCATGCGCAATCGAGACAAAATCGCGATCAACTCATTATTTTCAAATTCAAGAAACTTTTCAGTTCCGACAAAAAAGTTTAACAATTTTCTTGAACAATCCTGGTGTATGCGGTAATGCCAACAAAAACAAAAATCTCTAAGCAGAATTATTATTTTCCATATGTACTTATTGTGTTTTTTTTTATGGAAATTATGGAACACCGAGTGGAAAGGTGAATATGAATCATCACAATTATTTTTGTACCTACAATTTGTGAAACAAAGACTCATATAAAACCCCTAGAGTATCTTAACTTTCAAACGTTGGCTGTATTGCACTAAATTTAAGAAAATTGTGAATTGTATAAAGCGATTTGACTAGAAACTTGAACTATAATATTGACTCAAGGAAAACTTCTGGTCTGTAGAATGGGTTTTAGTTAGATATTATAGTCGCGGCAAGAATTCAGACGTATTACGTCACGGCGGACATTACGCAATTTTTTTATTGTCAACGTAATTTTCAATATTTGGTCGCGTTAAAAACAATCACTATATATCACATATAATGCAAACATTTGTGTAGTACATAGTTTTATTACTCTGTTGCAGTTTCTTAAATATTTTGATGAAATTATAATGAATTATTCATTTGTTCGTATGACGTAAGTCGACTGAATTCTTGCCGCGAGTATAGTAGTAACGAGAATTGTATTTAAAGCATGTTATAACATTTTCAAATCGATGTTACTGGAGAACATAGCATCCTATCGATATATATTCATCAATAAGAGTGCCTTTTGTAGTTTTCATAGTTTTCACTCAGAAATTAGAAAAATCCACCCATAAAAAGATTAAAGTATACTTTACCCTCGATCAAGTAATTTTCTCACACCCTCATATCAATTTTGACATGTTTTCTATTGCATTTTGTTAAGCACATAAGATTCAGTAATTGGACAAAATTTTATAATTCAATATTATATCGTGTTTTGTGCACTAAAATTTAGAAACACGTTGTATATTTAAGACCACTTATACATTTTTCATTTTCTCATTTCTTTGTTTATAACCGATTGGAATGTATTATCGAAAATAAGCCTCGTAACAGCATATGGCCTTCAAGAGAAGTCAAAGATAAACATGGAAAGTAAACAGTTCTAGAGCGGCCACTGGAGACTAGAAATGGGGTTCTCAGTCTGATTTTCTGTTTTGTTTATTTTACTTCAGTCGTATAACTTTAACAAATTCCCTCCAGACCTAACCATATTAGTAAATAAATACAAACCACTGATGCCTTGTGGGCGTGGTATGGGATGTTTATTATTGAAAAACTGATTATTTTGCTCTTAGGTATCATTTATGGAAAATTCTGCAGAATAAAATATCATATATTGCGATGCTTGCTTTAGAAGAAATGATTTGCCTTAGACCCTAAGGTATACAAGGTGGTCACTAATTTTGCTATTTTTGTTTTGTTACTAAAAGTAGTATAACAAAATTTAGTTTATTTTCTGTTTCGATTATTGCAATCGCTAATAATAAATATAGTCTAGAAATGTTTAAATTATATATACTACAAAAAAGTTGAAGATCGTCAACGAGATATTTATTTTACAATTTGATTGAATTATTGAAAAGTCTGCTGTGATAATGTTGAACAAAAAGACCCCAAATTGGATCTATCCTGTGTTGTTAGAATTTTAAAGCTTGTATCTATTCTTGTAAACTACTTCCTACAATGTGAGTGTTAAGTAATTACAAAATAGGTACAATGTATATGGTGGTCACATGAAAGGACAATGTTAAAAATAGCCGATTTTTTGGCTTATCTGGGGAAACGCATAAATCATAAAAAAACAATTGATTATTGTTAATTAACATTAGAAATGGCCCAGAAATACGTCAGATAGCTGGGGAAATACTACCCCTGAACCTATATAAACTACCCTTAAATAGCTTTAAATGGATAATCATTAATTATTGTTATTAAATTCGTGTAAAATGAAAAAAATGCTTGAAAATGATTTGAACAGACAGTATGTCAATATAACAAGTGATAAATGACTATAAAAGTGCCCATTTAATGGCGAAATAGCGCCAATTGTTCTCACTTTGCGAGCGCGTACTGAAAAAATGGCAATTTATCCTTGCGCCCATTTTTCATGACGCAATAGTATAAATAAACCTTAAAAGTGATTTAAGCATTTTTTTCATTCTAAACGAATTTTTCCACAATAAATAATGATTATCTATTTTAAGCTATTTAAAGGCAGTTTATATAGATTTAGGGGTGCAATTAATATTTCCCCACTTACTTAATGTACTCTAGTATCAGTTTTTGCATTTTTTGACAGTAATCTATAATTTTTTTCTAGCAATAGGCGTTCCCTTGAACATTTAATCATTATCTATTTTTGATGTGGAAGTAAGCTCACCATTAGCTTTTGAAAGTCGTTTTTTTTAATTTTTAGGGGTGGAATGGACATTTTTACAGTTATTTATCACTTTTTATATTGACATACTGTCTGTTCAAACCATTTTCAAGCATATTTTTCATTTTACACGAATTTTATATCAATAATTAATGATTATCCATTTAAAGCTATTTAAGGGTAGTTTATATAGGTTTAGGGGTAGTAGCGACATTTCCCCAGTTATCTGACGTATTTTTGGACCATTTCTAATGTTAATTAACAATAATCAATTGATTTTTTTATGATTTATGCGTTCCCCCGGATAAAATCGGCTATTTTTAACATTGTCCTTTACGTCTCCGTTAATATTCAAAATGAGAAAACGTGTAAAATGAAAGTTGTAGGAACGTTTGAATATTTTTTTTGTATACGCTGCTAAAAATATTTTAGGGAACTCCTAAAAATAGCCCCAAAATGAGTATCTTTCGGACTACATCCCAAAAAGTTTCCATGCCGTATTTTATACAAAATAAACGTCAATAATTATTTGATGTTTACACTAAACAGTGGAAAAAAGTTGTACGGCTGTAACTGAACCCCTTTAACTGTAGTTGAAGGGTACAAGAAGTAATAATATATTTTTTAAAGGAAGCCCTGTGTATTCATGCATTGTAAAACAATATTGACGTTGCTGTATTAGGTCCTTAAAGGAAGCCCTGTGTATTCATGCATTGTAAAACAATATTGACTTTGCTGTATTAGGTCCTCTAATGTTTTTGCTGTTTATTAATGACCTACTAGAAAATATTACTTACAAAACTATCATGTTTGCTGATGACTACTTTATTAGTTAGAGGAAAGCGTGTAAATGATCTTCAACGGAACATAGAAAATGCCATATCTGAGATACAATCATTTTATTGTGGTAATCACTTGAAATTAAATGTTGATAAAACAAAAATCATTAATATAAGTACCCAAAATCGGGAAAACATAGACGTGGTCGTTCAGCAAGAGAGACCACTTCATCATCTCATACAAAGTTTTTAGGTGACATTTTAGATAATAAACTTAATTGGAAAGAACATGTGAAATATTTAGCTTCAAAATTAAGTAGTTTCTGTAATGCTCTCAGAATACTGTCCCATTCGACCGACGAATTTGCATGTTTGACTGCTTATTATGCTTATGTTTTATCAAGGATTAAATATGGAATCATTTTTGGGGGAAATTCCGCTGAATCTAAACGAATATTCATCCTACAGATAAAATACATCCGAATTATGTATAACATGACGAAAACTGATTCTTGTAGAGAAATCTTTAAAAACAAACAACTACTTACTCTTATTTGCCTTACTATATTAGAGAGTGCATGTTTTGTAAAACAGAATCTTCCATTATTCTCCAAACATGAATTCCAACATAAATAAAGCAGCAGACAAAGTAATTTATTAGTACCTTTGAAAACCCATTTGACTGTCTTACAAAAAAATGCAGTTGGTCAACTAATAAAAATTTATAATCATATTCCGGAATATATAAAAGTTTTAAACAGTGAATTATTTAAGAAAAAAATAAAAGAACTTTTAACAGTAAAGGCATATTATTCACTTCAGGAATTTTATTCGGATGGGTTTTAGTCTGATCAAAAAACTTTTTTAGATATGTTCTGAATAACCCTGTATATCGACGTCTAGTCGCCGTAATACATCGCTTTCACTTTTCACCCGCTATATGCAAATGTGCGTGACAGGTACTTTTAAAAAAAAGGTGAAATATTACCAGTGAAAGTTTGACAGATGAGAGTTGCTGGCAAAGTGGAAGAGATATTTCACTCGGCAACGAAAACATTCATCTCGTATAAGAATTACGAAATGTTGGGGCATTACGATAATGTGTTTTGTATATTGGAAACAACTCGACTATTTGTTTCTCGTACGCGGGGCAGTGACTTACTTGCGTGGTTTATCGTAAAAGGAACATGTTGAAATGTTGGGAACTTGCTGCATGATAGTGTGTAGTTTGATTTCCTTGTTTATTGTTTTACTTAGGTATTGAATTATGCAAAATTTAATTCAACAGTTCCGACTTTGTTAGCCACATGTTTGTGTAAATCTACCTAAGTTCTGTGAATATTTATTTGTGGTTGCTTCTTCCTCGATTTCTAATTGATTATAACTTGTTACTTTATTATTGAAAACTATGTAGGATGAACAAACTCTGTGAGTCAGTAAAACTTCGAAAGTACAGATATTTTAAGAGAGAGTAGAGAGTAAAATAATAATTAACTGAAAAAATTTTCAAATTTATGTATAAAGCGATATTTTTTTTTTGAAAACTGTTTAAACCTATATTTATCGTCGACTTTTTGCAAAACTATTGATCTCGACTATATGCAGCAACTCTTCTTCTTTCTTCAAACTATCAACGTACGCAATATTATGGATTTTAAAGAATTATGCCAGTATTTGGAAACCTTTCTGAAGGTCTTGAATATTAAATAATCCGTGTCTTATATTTTTATAAACATTATATCTAATTAACTGAACTTGTTCACTAAGATGTCGAGAATTTCTATTTTCTTTATCGTCCGTTCTAATCTCCGCATCTTCTCTATCACTATTCGCTAAATAGACATCATCTATAGAATTATGATAAATACTATCCACTTATCCACACTTCTAATGATTATTGTGTCGCTTGAAATTATACAGGGTAAACCTTAAATAAGTACCAATATTTTAACTGCTGGTGTAGTTCGTCATATGGATCAGTCTAATGAAAGCCATTTTTAAAAATTTCTAATATTTACGGAGATATTAATTTTTTTTAAAATACTTACATTTTGAGGACCGCTGTTATAACCTACCTAATGAAGCATATGATTTGTTGCGAGGTTGCCATATCTCCTCTAATATAAATATTACGTTTCCTTTAACGTAATAGTAAAGTAATATGGTTAATTCTATTTTAAAAATACTTGTTTTAAGCATAAGTACAGTAAAATTGGATATGTAGTATGATACACAGCAATATTAACATAAATTTTAACTACTTAACTGACCTTACTATAAACGATTAAAAATGAATTTCCGCAAGTTAAATACATACTACCATAAAGTATTTAGGAAGATATTACGTGATATTACTATGTCCAATGTTCAAAAATTATACATAAGCGTGTACACAAGCTTACCTGTTTGTTAAAAAATTAACTATTTAATCAGTAATCCACATTTCACAAGTTAAATGTCATTGTACACTGTTAGAAAGAGACACAAGACACAATTTTATGAAGTATAACCAAAAACTATGATTTTCACGCAACATATTAAATTTAATTTGTGATAAATCAGTTGCAGTGTAGAAAAAATGGATAATGAACAAATTCTGGATAACTATGATTGTGAGTAGATAATCTGGTTAATATTTTCAATTTATTGGTAAGCTATAGAAATAACAAAGGGGGGGGGGGGGAGATGGCCATTATTTTCATAAATAAACATATTTCAATCATTCTTTGACATGTCTAAAAATTCTAATGTAACACTGGCAACGCTGTGGAATTCACATCCACCATGACTCTCGGAACAGCGGTCCTCAACAAGTTTTGCATTTAAAAATCACGAAATTTATTTAAAATTTGACTTTTTTTATTCCTAATTTTTGTGTAAAAAGGCTATTAACTATGTGTTCTACACAGTAAACTGTACTGCTGGTTAAAATATTTGTACTTATTTAAGGCTCACCCTGTATTGCTCCATTCAGTACCACGACTTATTGTCGCCGTCTTATAATTTTTTTTTCGTAAAATTATTGCATAAATTTCGATTATCATTTCCTTATAGAAAACAATCTCTTTTACTTACATATGCGTAAAAGTAAAATAAAATAACTTTTAAATTATTTATTTATTATGAATAATAATAATACAATCTTTCAAATCGGACAATTATTGGACATTAGGTAAACATAATATATTTTTTTCTTCGTTTCGTATAACTTCATTATTGGAAGAAGATAATACCTGCATCCTGGTGCTGATGATGCACTGAGGTTTTGGAATGAAAGTGGTATTTCCTTTCTCCCTGAGAATTTTCCTTACTCTCGCCTGCTTATTTTGTATGGAATTTTCTATGTACCCTTCTGTATCTTGGCTCCTGTGCATCTACAAGGAAAGTTGCAGAACATCGTCTAAAGCAGTGTCCAGTATACTAAGCAACATTTGGTAATCTAAGAAATAGAACCTGTGTTATATATACCCACTGCTCGTGTAGTACATTTTGAATTCCTGTAAGTGATAAAAAAATCGGTTGCGATCAATGGTCGATGAACGTAGACTTATATACAGGGTGAACCTTAAATAAGTACAAATATTTTAACCAGCAGTATAGTTTTGTGTGTAGAACACATAATTAATAGTTTTTTTACAAAAAAATCAGAAATAAAAAAGTGAAATTTTAAATAAATTTCGTAATTTTTCAGTAGAAAACTTGTTGAGGACCGCTGGCCTAGACCGCCCCTTCATACTTTTATGAGTCATAGTGCTGCAGACTGAACGTGTGGTTCACAGTGTTGCCAGTATTACACAAATGTCTTTGCTTCAAGGAAGAAAAAATCTCAACTTTTAGCGAATTTTGTCAAGTGTAACATTTTATATTATTTTTTATTATCAAACTGTCATTGACTGTCATGACAGATTATCGGAAGCCCAAGTCAAACTTGTTAACCCCACATAATGCATGAAAATAGCAATAAAATTTGCTAAAAGTTGACATTTTTTCCATTTTAAATAAAAAACGCGTGCATAGTTTTTCGTTATTCTTCATAAAATAACTTAAGGAAATTTTTAGTGTTTTGTGTCCCTTTCTAACAGTGTACAATGACATTTAACTTGTGAAATGTGGATTACTGATTAAATAGTTAATTTTTTAACAAACAGGTAAGCTTGTGTGCACGTTTATGTATAATTTTTGAACATTGGACATAGTAATATCACGTAATATCTTCCTAAATATTTTACGGTAGTATTGAACTTGCGGAAATTCATTTTTAATCGTTGAAGTATAGTAAGGTTAGTTCAGATGTTAAAATTTATGTTAATATTGCTGCGTATCATACTACATACCCAATTTTACTGTACTTATGCTTAAAACAAGTATTTTTAAAATAGAACAATTACGTTAAAGGAAACGTAATATTTATATTGGAGGAGATATGGCAACCTCGCAACAAATCATATGTTTCATTACGTTGTTGGATGAAAAATCAGCCAGCGGTCCTCAAAATGTGGGTATTTTTAAAAAAAATTAATATCTCCGTAAATATTAGAAATTTTTAAAAATGGCTTTCACTAGACTGATTTAAATGACGAATTACACCAGCAGTTAAAATATTTGTACTTATTTAAGATTCACCCTGTATTTGCGGAAAATTTCCAAAAACATTGACTTCTTCTATATCTACCTCTGGTATTGTAAATAATCTAGTAACATTAGTTTTGGTATTGAGAATAGTCACTTTAATGAACGACTTAGCAATGTTCTCTTCAATGTTCTCTGTACATAACTAAGTTAATTCTTCTAATATACCAATAATTAAGACAACTTTTTGGAATAAATGCTTTTCATCATCTGCCTCTTTGATAAATCTTTCAACCTTTTCCTAGGAAAATGTTCTGGATTACCACTGATTTCCTTTTGAGGAAAGCAATAACATTGGTATATTGACTAATATTTTTTTTATTATTTAAATAAATTTTAATTCGCAGCATGGAATAATTACTCCATAATGTAGAGGTTGCACATTTTAAAGATAATTGGGACAAGTACGCTAGAAATATTACGTACCTTTTTCCGTACACCAAATACTAAATTAGGCATAAGTTTTTTGGTACAATTTCTTCGATTTCTGAGGAATCAATGAACATAATAGCTGCCGCATCATTTTCTATTTCAGAATGTTCAGTATCACAAGAATCTGCGTCACACATACTGATTTTTATGAAGAATTAATACCGATGTTAATTATTGGGGTTTAATCTTCACAAACGTTCAGAGATTTCAGAATTTTTTGTATAGTTTGTAAACATCGTATCATAGCAACTGCTCCATAGCAACAACTTTATAGACAACTTAGTTTAAGTTGTTTAAATAAAATAGTCTAACGATCATATTAGCAAATGCAATGGAAGATTATGTCAAAAGTATTATGAATATTTATTTGACGATTTTACGAAAAATCTTGTTTGATGCATGTTGCGATATAGGTATTTTAGGTACTTCACTAAGCTTTGTTCGCGATAGCAATCCCGAACTAATTCAGACATTAGATTCATGCGCAGTTTGAAGTTGGGCATTCGCGGTGCACCTAGTGCACGCTCGGAATTATAAATCCTGCGTTCGCGGAACCCAGATTTATAAATTTGAACGTGTTCTGAATCCGTCCCATGCATCCCCGGACCTGAGACAGAATTTTTAATCCCACGCATGCGTATTTTACTATTTTAGTACCTAGTTGTTGCATATACTGGATCTAGATGTCTTACATATTCGGACTGCTTTCAAAAATATTTATGTAGAAACAGTATATTAATCTATTAAAATGATTTCATATAAATGACCCAACTTCATCAAATGCCTATACAGGGTGATCCCGAATAATATGCAAAAAAAATGGAGGGTAAATTGTACGACTGATTTTAATAGGGGCCCTGCTTATAACATTTTTTAATATAAGCCCCCTTTAAGGACTTACGACCCCTTAACAGTGGATTATGAGTTTAGAGTTTTATTAACAATCTTCCAAACACTTTGAAATTAAAAAGTAAAATTTGGAAAGGTATTTAGGCTGATGAAACTTCTTCTGGCCGAGTATTTTTTATTCTCTTCGTCCTGTCATCAGAGGTGTTGAAATAAAGTATCCCATGTATATTATTCATTAAATTTTTTGATGTTAATTTTTCGATTGAAAAAAAAAACATATTATTGAATGCCTGTTGAATTAAGAATGAAATGAAAAAATTAAGTTTATGACTCTACACGCACATTGTTTCCTCTCCAATATCTAATTTACATATCGATAGTAGGTTTAAATCATTTTGCATTATCGTCTCTGAATCTCAATTGGTCAAAGAGAAAAAAAGTTTAGCACAATTTTAGGGGTGAGTTACCCCCAAATAAACACCTTGTAGTGCTTCAATTAACTTTAACTCATGTTCAAAAACGACCAGTAATAAACCTAAATCATGTACCAAATTTAATTCTTCTACGGTAAAGTATCGCATAGATATATTTTTTTTTCGAATTTTAAAGCCCCACTTTGGGGACTAATCACTCCTTAGGAGTGTAACTTTGTATTAGGTAAGTTCAGTTAAATTACAATATTTTGGACACCTCTACATGCACCGCCTGCTCGGTGTCGGTTTTTATGAGAGACACATTGTATATAATTTATTAAATAATTTAACATCTTGTCATGATAACAAGATATCGAATCTAATACAACGAATAGTTATGACTACCCCACTATAACTTCTATTACAAAATATATTTTATTAAAAAAAGGAAACGATACAAAAAGAAAATGGCAGTTTAAATTTGAAATTGTGATCACAGAACTCCAAACCGTTGAGTGAATAAGTATACAAGAGCCGCAAGTCCAATGGCCCAAAACGAATTCATGCAGGTTCCCCACCATATTCTACCCCTGGTACCGCACCGTCCACAAACTATAGCGCTGATCTGAAGCGCCGCCTAGGCCGATCTATTTCATTTATTTGAACTAACTGGAATCTGTCCGGCTGCGGCATTGCGTGACTCACTCAACAGCTGCGGCTTGATTCGGAGCCGAATTCAATTTGTTTTCTTTCTTTTTAAGATCAGGTAGAATTTGAATGAAGCAGATTTTACATGTGTATGCTTAATATACAGAGTGTCTCAGGTTTAAATAGCAGGACTTCAGGAATTTTTATAAGATCTCATTTTGAGACGAAAAGTTCCAATATATATATATGGGTCCTAAAACGCTTCGTTTGTGAGAAACAGGATGCTCAATGTTATATTTGTTTTGTTTACTTATTTTTTAACTAAATAACCGCTAACAAAATAAATCGTCATGTTGCGGCAAAAGACCTATTGGAGAACAAATAATTTGACACCGAAAATCATCGCATATTGATTGCAGTGGTGGAGATAGAGGGGTATCTATTAACATTTTTATATAAAAAAGCATAGCTGAATTGAAATGTTGCAAATGTTTTCGAAAAATATGAAAGAACATGCAATTTTACCCAGAAAAGTCCCTCTTGTCTGAAGTCAGTAGGACGTGAAGTTTTGAAGAAAAAACGAAAATACAGTTTAGAAGTCAAATAATAATTTTTAACATTGTGTTACAACTAAATTAAATAGTTAAAAAATTAGGTTAAAATTGTTTTTAATTAATTAAATAGGAATAAATAAAAAAATAAATAACGAAAATCATATTAAATCAAAGTAAATATTCGAAATGTTTACTCATTCTAAAAGATAAGAATTTTCAATTTTTGGGACTTTGAGGCTCTATATAAGAACATGCAACGACATAAATTAATGAAATTTTGGGTATTTGGGTATAAAAAATATCTCCTGAAATAGAGGAATTTTGGAAAAATATCCAGACACGTCGAGTTTTAAATTAAATTTGCCACTTTTTGAAATAATTAAAAATTGTGTACAGTGGCGTATCATTGAGCAGGAAAAAAATTGTTTTTTCTGGAATATAAAAAAGCTTTTTTTTTCTGAATATGGCGCCATAAAAATTTTGGTAAGTAACGTAAAAAATCGAGATAATTGGAGATTCACGATATCGTATCATAATTATTATTGTATGACAAATTATCAAATTTTGATACAGAAACTATTTTAATGCCTACTACTCGGCAATGAGGACTTTAAAATCAAAATATAGCTATTAGCCTACAGAAAAATTATAGATAATAATTCAGTGTTTTGATATCTTGAAATTTCAAATGAATTTATCTCGAAATTTTTCTTAAATAGCCTAATAAAAATTTTATACCATATTAAAAAAAAGCTCTTTCATATTCGAGAAAAAAATTGGAGTTGCCATTAAAAAAAATACTGCTCAATGATACCTACCTGTCCTTAATACTTCATCATTTCAAAAAGTGGCAAATTTAATTAAAAAATCGACGTGAGCATTTTTCCAAAATTATATTATTTCAGGAGATATTTTATGTATTCCAAACTTTTTATCGACACTGTATATGTGAAAGAAAGTTAAAACTTGAAAACCACAGATTAATGAGACAAATCTCACCTTTTTCAATAAACTGTATGGGAATTGCATTTTTAGTTAACGATTTTCTGTTATTGTTTATTATAATATAGTTCTGAGAAAAATGCACCTCACAAATTAATTTATATTTTAATTCATTAACGTCCATTAGAGCAATACATAAATTACCGCAATTTTTTTGTCACTCCTGGGCACGTTTACCGTCAGTAACTGGAAATTTAAAAAAACTTATTCCTTTGTTTCGTCTTTTATTATTTAAACAGTTTTTATAAACACAGTTGTGATTAGCTGTTGTCATGATTGCAAAAAACACTACTACAGTAGAAACTAAAACTACAGATCACACAAAACTGTTTTCTAATAACAGACGAGCGGTCGATGTCACTCCCTCAACTGATGGCAGCAGACTGAGAAATCTCGGGCCCAATTCTCCAGCAGCGCCATCCAAATCTCGAGCCCAGCATAGCAGTCGTTTATTTGTACAGGGATGCGCCTTTATATAAACTTATTCACTCAACGTCCAAACTTAACACAAAATATATTTGAGAAACGTTCGCAGATTAGTAGAAATTGAGATCATATTCAGAATATCGCATGTGCATTTGATATGTGCGGTATAAATTCAGTATTAATTATATTCGGAATCACTACCGAACAAAGCTTATATCGACATGATAAAGAATTCCCCATCTCGGTTTTCGATTGCGCAAACGTTTATAAGACAATATATTGCACAATATTGACGTTATATTGCACCATAAATTTTAGCGTGTATAAGACTCTTTGTCCAGCTGAAGACAAATGAGAATATGAAAGAATTTCTTTTCCCATCTTTTCCTACATATTTCAGTAATGTTTTTACACAAATGTAATAAAAGGGCATACAATCAGAAATATGCAATAACGGCCATGTGTACCAGTCCGGCTTAATCAAGGAGCACTACCTACCCCATTAATTAAGCCTATATATGCAAAACGGCGCAACCTCGTTGCAGTAATAAATATTAAGTATTCGTGTAACAGTATCGCAAGTGCATTAAGCGAAAATGTGGTCGAGGAAATGCCCGAATGGCACGGTTTAGTGCATTACCGTGTTATCGGCAATGCGGAGGCCTCGTCAGTCAGTGAGTTCGTTTCCGTTTTGTCCCGTTCTTTTTACGTCGAGTGCGTCCTTAAAATGTTTCGTAACAACAGCTTTGCCGGCTTGCTGGACATCCTCAAGGGAGGTAAAAATGGTTCATTAATTTAAGCTTGTAAACCGATTACGTATGTAACAAAGGCCATAGTGAAATGTAATCGTATTAGGTAAACAAATGCTTTGGTCATTTTTTGACGTTGATGGAGTGGAAGTATTGTGGAAATCTGTTGGAATCTGTTAGATTTGGAACTGATTGGGTGATTTGATTGTGATTAGTATGTATGCACTTATGTAAAATAGGTGATGATGAAATTATTTTTTACAAATGACAGTAAGCATGTTTAATGCGTGTGTAATTTTTTTGTATGAGCATTCTATTTCTGATTGTTAACCATACTTAGTTTTAGAACAGTATATTATATTTACCGGTTGCCAAGCAAAAACCCGTCGGTAAGTAATTACTTACTGTTCTGGTTTTGACAGGACTGAACGGTAAGTAAATTATATTATTTGTTGTGAAAAAATACCCAATTAACAATAACAATGATGCTATCTATTTATTTATCTATATTAAAATGAAAGATACAATTATTAATACTAATAGGAAAAGCAGACTTATTGTCAGTATCGTTAGTATTAAGGGTATTGACAGAAAATTCATGCTATTTAAAAATAAATTTACAAGCATATCCATGGTAACGACAAAACCTACTTAGTTTGGTGGATATGTTACACACAGTACTCGAATTTGGACAATGTCCGAAAAAAGTATGCAAAACTAGTTCTGAACCCAGAAAAATTCCCATACACGAAATTTTACGTTTAAACGCCTTTTGACTACTGTAAAATAGCAGAACTAGTTCTGGGCATTATAAATTGTTCAAAATTAGTTTTGTGCATTTTTAAATGACCAAATCTAGTTTCCTTCATTTTCTGCAGGTTACGATATACATAATATTCAAAAAAGTATGCACAACTAGTTTTGAGTTCAGAAAATATATTAATAAAATGACATAACCCTACTTTTAATTAATGTAACTATCATAAAATTAATAGAACTAATTCTGGTCATTTCAAAATGCACAAAACTAGTTTTGAACAATTTATAATGGGAATCTTTTGGAGGTCAGAACTAGTTTTGCATATTTTTTTCGGACATTGTCCGAATTCCAGTATTGTGTGTAACAGATATACGAGACAAAAATAATTTCGTCGATCGGTAAACTCTCCTTACTAGGGATACTCAATATGCTATTGTGACAGACGTTAGTTTTTCTGAGGAATTACTTTTCGTCTTATAAAATATTGAATTAGGGCCTGATTTTATTTTCTATATTCGCTGCGTGCAGAGTATGAGCTGGGAGTAATGAAGTAGATGGCAGCACTTGCAATGGAACAAATTACATTAGCGGACTGTCACGTTATGCCATCTTATCTACAGAACAAAAGTGAATTGTTCAGAGAGGACACTTAAGAAACTTACAACATTACCCGTAACGGAATTAGGGTTGCCACTTTTTTAATAACAAAAAACCGGGCTATGGGCTAAGTAAATTCTAAATGAAAATTTCAAAATAGGCAAGTAAAACTTTATTTAAAGAAAATGCTTAGTATTTTACGTGTGTAACTTTTTGCAGCTTTTTGTATCCATCTGACTATCAAAACAATCGATTCTCCTACCTGTTTTATTTGAAAAACACTTTGCTGAAGTCGGTAGGAGTGACCATTTTTTAAATAATCTTATTTGCTCAGTGCACCGAGTAAAATCTGTTCCCTGTAAGACTTTCAGTGCGAATATCTACAGGCTACCAAAAAATGAAAATTAAATCGATTTTCTGCAAAACCGTACACCCTGTATAAAAACTAATTCATCCAGCACATTCTAATTCAAACTCGAACGAATTTTGGTGGATTACGTCGAGAAGGCTCTCTCCGATTTTACATTTGTAGTTGAAATTGATTATAAAAAATCGTAGGATACACCATTTTTTATAATTCCGTTTCTTTGGTTAAAATAGAAAATAACATAACTTTCTTATTTGTATTTGAACCTGACTGAAATGGCTACATAGACTCTTTCAGACCTGGCTTTTATGTGCTGAACAAAGCCGTATTAAAAATATCTATTAGGCTGTTATTACTTTGTAAAAATGTGATCATTGTTCAATTTTTTAGACTTGGTCACTAAATTAAATACAATATATGTGTATTAATTAATTATTCTCTAGCCTTGTATTTCACATTAGACCGCAAGATATCTATAAAATTCACAAGCTCGAACCCGAAAATTTCAGGGACCAAGCTGGCGGCATTCCGTTAATTTGGCGACTGAAAATTTACAGCCCTAGTTCTAATTCTCTGAGAACTCTGTTAGTTTATGCCGAGCAACAGATAAAACAGGTGACAAGCTTTGTCTGTAAGGAAAAGACGTACCCCGTTATATTCCAGACACTGCCAGTATCATTGAATGGCAAAGCCTGGTCAAAAACTGTCGATTAGACTGTAAATGTGTGGTCAGCTAATGAGAAGATGATTTAGCTCGTGATGTGTTTTTTGGAAGAGTTCATTATTGCTTTCAGTAATTTTCCAAATTTATTGACTTTCTGTTGAGCATGATAGGAAAATGATTGTTAAGCCGTGCTTTTCTAGGAAGCATGGCGGAGACGGGGCAGATTCCGGGGATGTTGCACAGATGCAAAATATAAGGTCAGACCGGTGGAAAACTGGCAAGGTGGCAACCCTAGTCAAAATTCATAAAAACTACAAGCTTACCAGATTTTTAATAATATTGCGACTTAGCTATTTAACCACGTTGATGCCACTTACACAAGTTACAACCCCCAATATTTAAATAAATAACATAATTATAAATACTTGTTTACTAGCTTTCGAGCCGCGGGATTTACCGCGGGAATCCTTTGTCTTCCTGAGATAAGAAGCATCCTATGTGTTAATTCAGATCATGATCTATCTGTCTACCAAATTTCATCCAAATGCGTTCAGCCGTTTATGCGTGATTGAGTAACAAACATCCAAATACATAAACTTGCGCATTTATAATAGTAAGATTATCTTTAAAGAAATAAATAATTTTTCCTAATTTTTTATAAAAAATGTTCTAATTTGTTTATATTTATTATTATTCATTTAGTATTACATAAAATCTACATTAAGTCTACATGTTTTCCAGTGAAACTTCTTATTTCATGTATCACATTATTTTTATTGGTACCAGCCGTAATATTTTCCAAATACAATACTTGTAGATAATGTCGAATATAAAAGCTTTCTCTACATAATTGTACGTTATCTCTGACTGACTGATTTAAATTTAATGGGATTCACGTGCAAATTTAATATTATCAATTTTATCAGAATTTTTGACAGGCACATGACAGCCCTGACAGCCTACAAAGTTGTGCGCTAGGCGGCACTGATGTCGAGCACATAGCGAATAACAGGATGATTGATTGGAGATAGACAATACTCAAATATGCTTTCTGCTAATGTCACGGGTTAAATTTGCTGTTTTACACACACCAGATTGTTGGCAAATAAATTAATGAACTACATTTTTTAATCAATAAATTGAGTATTTAAAACATGTTCTAATTTATTGGTTCAACTTTAAGAGAGATCTAGTATTTTGCCTAACAACCTAATTTTGATTATTGTATACAGTATGCGCCAAAAGTATGGAATAAATTCAATAAAAACGAAACAATTATTTTTTGGGAAAAATCCTCGAACAGGTCGATTTTTAATTTAAAAAATACATATTTTAGCGTAAAATGCGATTTTTCAATGTCATTTGTTTTCGAGTAATGACGTCAACGATTTTTTTTTAAATGGCAACACCATATTTTTTCCTTGATTCTGAAACATCGTTTAATTCTCTATCAGACAGTACTAAAATTTTGCCCTCTTACATAGGAAAGTTTTCGAGTAAATGACGATTGAATGTTAGAAACCGTAATTTTTATTCATAAAAAAGTAACAATTCTGAGGTATGTAAAATAAAATACAATTGATTCAATTTTATACTTAAATTAAATGCCATGCACCAACTTCTTGACAATGCGCAAGTCTGTGAATAAATTCTTCTTGCACATTATGAATGATTTCTGGGGTAACTGCGTATTTCGTCCCGAATGCGATTTTGAAGTTCTTCTAAATTACGTGGTTTATTAATGTACACTTTTCACTTCAAGTATTCCCATAAAAAATAGTCAAGAGGTGTAAGATCTGGCGATCTTGCAGGCCATTCTATCGGTCCGGGTCTGCCGATCCACCTCCCAGGAACCCTTACAGGACAAAGATATTTAGAGTTTCTATAAAATGACCTTGTTCCAGCCCTTGCAGTAATTTTTCCTAACGATAATAACCCTGACATTCCTGACGATACCATATGGTTTCAGCAAGACGGTGCACCTCCGCACTATGCGCGCCCTGTACGAGATTTTTTGGACAACTGTTTTCCTGGGAGGTGGATCGGCAGACGCGGACCGATAGAATGGCCTGCAAGATCGCCAGATCTTACACCTCTTAACTATTTTTTATGGGGATACTTGAAGTCAAAAGTGTACATTAATAAACCACGTAATTTAGAAGAAGAGACGCAGAGTTACCCCAGAAATCATTCATAATGTGCAAAAAGAATTTCTTCACATACTTGCGCATTATCAAGAAGTTGGTGGATGGCAATTCAAACATTTAATTTAAGTATAAAAATTAATCAATTGTATTTTATTATATATACCTCAGAATTGTTACTTCTTTATGGATAAAATTTACGTTTTCTAACATTCAATCGTCATTTACTCGAAAACTTTCCTATGCAAGAGGGAAAAATTTTAGTACTGTCTGATAGAGAATTAAACGATCTTTCAGAATCAAGGAAAAAAATATGGTGTTGCCATATAAAAAAAAATCGATGACGTCATTACTCGAAAACAAATGACATTTGAAAATCGCATTTTACGCTAAAATATGTATTTTTTAAATTAAAAATCGACCTGTTCGAGAATTTTTCCCAAAAAATAATTGTTTCGTTTTTAGGTTTAGGTTTTAGGTTAGTCCTTTCCTTAAAAAAACATAATAATTATGTTGAAAACAATTAATTAGTCTTCCATTACCTTTAATTACCTTAGTTAAAATTAATAAAAAAGTAATATTTATATGGTGGAATTGGTTACAAAATATTTGAATTTTAGTTGACGAGATTCGAGGTTGAAGACAATGAAATTAACTGATAAATTGTTGTAACTAGGGCAAACTTTTTGATACTGTATGTTGTCGTATAGCCTATACCTATAGTAAATATCTGAAATTTGTGATGGAAGTTATCAAGACAGACAACTTATTTATCGTATCCATTAGTATCGAGCATTTTATTTGTTATTGCATTGGAATCTAAACTGTTTATATTACGTTTATAGTGAATACGCGCGAATTTATAGGTTGACCTAATGTTTACTAAACGAAGGTTTTGAAAAATATACGTCTATTTCTCTTATTCTAAAAATATAGGGAATGACCATTGCCATTTACAACGTAACTTAGAGAGCTTGAAAATTACTCAGATGTTCGGATTTGACATAAACATTCAGCACCTACCTAGCCGTTGTAGCTTCCGTATGTGGAATGTTACATATTGAAAATAAGATTACTTGAAAATTGTTTTTCTTTGTAATTTCTTATATTCTACCCTCGCATAGCTACTCAACAGAAGCGGTGCCGTTCTTTGTCAAGTTTCTGTATATCTATTCGTACGCTAGCAAAGACAAAGGCGAAGTATTTCTCAAAGCATTTCCAGGAAAATTTCAGTAACTTCATTTCCACATTCCATTCCTGTAGTAGGTAACCTTCCGCGCGAGGTTTTCGTATCGTAGATTAGATACAGTGTGGCGGAAATTACTATTAGCAACATTTAGGGAAGAATCCCACTAATCTAATTAATGTTATTTAAAAGTTATACAGGGTGAGTAATTAATAATGATACATAGCTTAAGGGCAAATTGTTAACGTCAAAATAAAGCGATTGACCCCATCATGCCTTATTCAATTGTTGCTCCTTCTCATTCTACAAGGTTAAAAAAATGTTTTCGATTTTTTGCTATATTTTAAGAACGTATATATGGACTGACTGTTTTGAAAATTTGTGGTCTTTTGTTTTTTGAGGTGGCAATTACGTATTGTATTTTACTTTTGATTTTTTTAATAAGAAACTATTGAACTGCCCTCAGTTCTAAATAGAAAAGGTGTGCCTGTTACAAATCGATAAACTCAACCGTTTTCGAGAAACAGACGATTAAGTTTTTGAGATTTGGCGGGAATTATATTATAAAATTAGGTCTTAAGATATCAAAACGGAATTAACAAGACGAACACAACTACAACAACTGAAAAGTTTATTATGCATATCTTAACAAATCTCGAAGTGACCACCAGGGACTTTAATGCACCTTCTTAGCCTCTTATTTAAATTTTTTCTGACGTTGAATAAAGTTCTATGTTGCTTGATAATATTAACCAATTCTTGAATCTTTTGTTCTTGACTATTAATATATATTGATATTCTCTTACTCATCAGGGGTAATGTGCAGGTGCACCACCATGAAAAAATCAGAAGTTCTGCCTTAAACTTAAGGGAATACCTTCAAGAAGCAGTGGCAAGTCATTAATTAGAAAATTTAAATAATGTTCTCTGTTAAGTGGACGTGGTAGTACGAACGACCCCAGAATATTATCGGAGAGAATTCCACAAAATGTACTTCTGTTGGCAGCTGAGGATTTCCTAGTTCCCAGGAATGACTATTTCTCCAATTAAAAGTACCTCGTCGGGCAAATGTGGCTTCGTCCGTAAATAATATTTTGTTATAAAATGTTGGGTCATCATTTTGTTGTTAGCGAAGAAACTGTGCAAACCGTAACCTAGCTAGAGGGTCTTGTGGCGTTAAATGTTGAACTGGAGTAAAATGATATTGATACAATTTTTATTTGTACAGGATTCTGCTAACGGAAGACTGACTGATGCCCATCATCTTCTTGGTCCGCTGTTAATATTTTCGGCCTTCCAACGTTTGTTTTCGGACGAAATGATCCTGTTTCACCTAATCTGTCGTACAATACAAATAGTATATGATCGGGTTGTCTGTTATCTCGATATAATTCCAAGTATCATGTTTCTCATTACAATGTTATTTGGAAAAAAATAATTTTCTAATTTCATTCCCGCCGAATCTCAGAAGCTTAAATCGACTGTTTCTCGAAATATGAGTTTATCGATTTGTAACAGGTATGCCTTTACTATTTAGAATTGAAGGTAGTTCAACAGTTTCTTATTAAAAAAATCAAAAGTGTAAAATATAATACGTAATTTCCACCTCAAAAAACATAAGACTACAAATTTTAAAAACAATAAATCCATGCGTTCTTAAAATATACCTAGCAAAAAATCTAAAACATTTTTTCAACTTTAACACCCTATAGAATAAAAAGGATAATTGAATGAGGCATGTTAGGCTCAATCGCTTTATTTTGACGTTAACAATCTGCCCTTAAACTATGTACCATTAATGACTCACTCTGTATATAAAATTTATTTTTTGTACTCAAAATTGTTTTTTGTTGTAAAAAATATTACTTTGACGGTTCCTATTAGCTAATGACATGACGAGAATTTCCAATTGTGGTAATAAATCAATTGGAGGGGCACGTAAAAATATATGTCTTAGAATCATTTTTACTACTGCGAATTTAAAAATTCAGTTTGTTCTTTAATGAAAGCAATTTTATTTATTGTAAACATTTATAATGAAGTTAGAATAGCCTCTAAGTGTTTTCAATAGTAGATGGTTTATAAACTATTGAATCCTTCAGTGTTTGGATATTAAAAAATCTCTTCCAGGACATGATGATGTCAGCTCCTGAATTCATTAATAGTGTAGCTGAAGTTCTATGGAAACAATGTCGGGTATATTCGTGGGCATGCTTCAATTTGAGAGACTCAACAACTTGTTTTGGCATTTTCCAAATGTATGAATTTCTGTTATTTGATATACCCGAGGGGTAAACCACTGCTTGAAATTTGTACAATGAAATACCGGTTTTTCAAAATATTACCCGTAAATACCTTATTTTCCCAAAAAAATACCCCATCAAATAAGCAAATACCTTAAAAATACCCAAAAACCACGAATTATCCTCAAGTGCTCAAAGAATACCTATGACTATTACCCAATAATATCCTTAAATACCTAAAAATCCCGTTAAGTACCCAGAAATATCGAATAGTACCCAAAAATACCCTTAAATACCCAAATATCTAAGAAACGAAAAATACAATAAATGACCCACGATTTTACTTAATATACTTTTAATATTCCAAAACTCTCTTTCATTTCCTTAGAAATTATTCCAGTTACAGGTCTACGTAAGATTTTTTTAAGGGCTCCTTTGACTCGATCTGAATACATCTGGAAAGAATAATTTAGATTACATAAAATGTATCATAAACTCATTGGCACACCCAAGAAATTAACATTTTTAATGTTACCCTTGCTATGTGGAATTCCGCCAATTTTTACCCAGATTTTGGTGACCATTTTTTCTGTTTTCTTGTTTTAGGGGTGGTTTCCACCCTTTCAGTAGGGGTAACTGATCAGAATCCGACAGAAGAACGAATTATGGGGGCATGTATTTCATATCATTTGGAGTTATAAGGAAGAGTGGCACAAAAAAGGCAATTCATGAAGGGAACATCATTTGCCGCCGGTTTTCGGCAATAGGGGTGGTTTTACCCCCACGCGGGAGGGTGTTTTTCACCTTGAGCATTTTTGGAAGAACATCCCTGATGTATTCCTTGCCATTCACGTTCCCGCCAATATTTACCAAGAATTGATCGACCATTTTCCACCCCTTAAGTAAGGGTAAGCCGGACAAATATTGAAAAAATCGAATTATGCTCACCTAGATTTTTCATGACGATCAATTTAAGCCCACGGAAACCTCTGGACTACCTTCCCTGTTCTTGCTACATACTACGCAAAAACGGACGAAAAAATGGTGTTTTTTGCGGTTACTCTTTACTAGATGGAACTCTAAAAATGCTTGAGGTGGTCCTCCAAAAGATGTGTCAAATCTATTACTGAAATTTCTCAGTAATTAAGAAACATGATAATTTTATTGTTTATTTTATGTTTGTTTAAGAAGTGCAATAATACAAAATAAAAGTTATATATATATTATTCTGTATTTAGTTTTGTTATTTTGTTAAACATCATACTCGTGCAATAAAATATCAAGTGACAACCACTGAAGGAGAATTTTGAAGATGTAATGTTCTGGCGAAGTAGATTTGATATTTGTGCGCACTATCTTTGGTTCAAGTTAGTCACTTGCGGTTTTTTGTTAACCACAGATGATTGGTAATATGAATTTATATGAAAGAAGTATTTATCTGGTTGCTAAAAATGAATCAAAGACTTAGTACTATTGAAACTTTGCTAAAATAAAAAATTTCTATGCATGTATTTATCATGGCAAAAGAACGCGAATGCCTAAAAGTATAAAGATACTCCTATGTCTTAAGGCCACTCAACTCTCAAGCATTTTTTAGATGAACTGTAATTTTGAAGCATCTTGTATATTCTAACATACATTTTATACGTGTAATAAACAGAGCTCGCTAAGTTAAACACATTAACCCAAAATAATTCATCCTGATTACGCGAAATATTTATTTTTGTGCTGGTTTCATGCATTCTTGGCTGGGAAGCTTTCCTACGTTTGTAAATACAAGTCATCGGTCTATTTTATACAATTAGGATTGTTTATATGAATGGACCGTGCACGAGAATTTTGTTTTTGATATTTTTGTGTCGCTCTTTTAAATTGAATTTGGGGATTTATTGCGAGCAATATTATTTTTATTAAAAACATGAGTATCTCTTAAGTTAAAATTTAAAACTTGCACTAATTTAGCTAGAATAATTTTGATTCTAAATATTTTAAAAATCCAACCTTATCTATGGAATGGTTCCTTAAGATATCTAGATATTTGGTACCGAAGGCCATACATATGTAACGCGGAGTAGCAGAGCTACGTCTAGCAGCCATTCGGTACTCCATGCAGGAGCAAAAAACTACATACAAGAAGCGTGCTGCATCGCAGTAGAAACCATTGAAAGCTCGCGAAACCGCGATAATGTTAACTCTGCGAGCTAATGCCCCGACCAGTATTGAATGCAATTCAATAATTCAAATTGAATGTAATTCAATGCTGGACGGGGCATTAGCCCACAGAGTAGTTGTTTCCTGGAATTGCGTATTTGCGGCGTACATATGGCTTCATTAATAGGAATTGTATTAAATTCACATAATATGCAGTAAAAAATGTATAAAAAACGATAGCATGAGGCTAATATTTGAATGAAATAGGTGAATTTGCATCATGCAATCTAGACAGATTATCAGCATAATATAATAATACAATATCTTTACTACTCCTACATAAAAGAACTATGGTAAAAAAATTGTCAGACGTATTCCTGGAGAAATATGAATTTTTTTTACGTTGTAAGACGATCAAATTTATGATTTTTAGATACAGAAATCTCGAAAAATAAAATATGTAGAACAAAAGTAATATCAAACATAAAATTCTTGATGTTTTGTTTATTCGCTGTTATTTAAATTTTCGTCAAATAAAATAACTTTTAAAGGACGTTTATAGACGTTAACAATTATTTTTACATACGTACTTATTAATAAAACTGAACAATCGAAAAAATACATATTTTCTGTAGATTTCTGTACCTAAATATGTGTGTACATTTTTTACTTGAAATTTCGTAAGGAATCTATTCTAAAGTTTGACTATTTAAACTTGGGTCACTCTGTATAATATTGTGACTGTAATTAAACGGTTTCACACAATATTATTAATATACTCTGTCAAGCTATTTATTTGTGGCATAATTCTAGTTTATTTCTTTAGTTTAATGGGGAAATTGCATGAATGTTATATTGGTTTGAGGTGTATTACAGGCTAATTTGTTAAACATATTTATTCAATAAGTCAATAAATTTAAGAGAAAAAAAATGGACTATATTGAAAAAATAGAAATAAATGATTGTTTATCTAGTTAATTAACCGCCCTAAGTCCACAAAGAAAAAACGACTTACCCTTTAACTTTTATGTGTAGATACTATGCCGGCCGGCCTTCACTCCACTAGTGTTACTCTCTCGCACTCAGCCATGCGCTTTCCCGCGGAGTTGGTAGTACCGCGGAAAACATAAAATTTAAAGTAATGATCGAACAATATTGAAATGTCAGAACGTTTGTCTAGCGGCAATAATCACATAATAATTAAAATATTGCCATACAATCTAAACAAAACCATGTGGCCGAAATCGCGATATCATTGGTGTGGCGTTACACGCCGTTCGACGCGGTTTGTTTCCATGGATGCACGTGCAGGTGTTGGTGATGTAAACAGGCATGAGTTTCTTGTAATTTTTTGTGGCGTTTGAGGTCATAGCGACAGTGTAAATATTGTGTAGATAATGACATTAATATTAGTGGTGAACTTACTGTATTGTTAAACTTATTCCTTTGTTTACAATATAACATCCAGATAGATAGTTTTAAGTGAGGTATTTATAAAATTATGCCATCTGATTTCACAATTGAGTGCAGGTGAGATGTAAGTGGTCTACTTACTTCCTGCTCGGCCTAAGCGGCTCGACTTGCAGGAAACGACCTACATTGCAGTAGGTACTTCAATGCAGACCTCTCGCCCTGGGCGACGAACCATTAAATATATACTAATGCCCCGACCGGTATTGAATTACACCTGCAGCCACTTGCATCTCACCTGCACTCAGTTTATATGTGAACATACATATGAAGGAACAGCCAGTTCAATTGTCGGTCATCTCACCTATGGCATACTGATGAGGGCTAACAAGGCCGAAACCGGTACCTATATGTCTGGTGGAGTGGTCGGCAAGGGTTCTTGGCTGTTCACACAGATGCTGCAGGTGTAATTCAATACAATAATAATACCGGTCGGGTCCGCGGAGTAGTTGTTTCCTGCAGTATCATTTATAAATAAAAAATATTATTAATGTCTGAAAAAAAAATGTATAAGGTACTAATTGTTTAGTGAAATAAAAACTAATAAATAAAATAAAATATATAATTTAAAAAAACAGGAACAGAAATATTTAACGTTAGTAAATGCTTGAGAAAAACTTAAATAATTTTTATTAGTCCAATGCCTTCAGTATAGAGCATCTGCGGCACGTGATCAAAGTAGCCGTGGCTACTGGCTTGGAGGATAAACAAACAGCGATCATAACCTCAAATGTATTTATTACTATTTATTTATTATATGTTTTTACGTTATCTGAAGTGGTTGTGTTCTGGTTATAGTTTATTGTTGTTATTATTTTTCGTTTTTTTGTGGCTACAATATTCCTTCATTTATATAATCATGTATAGTGAATATTATTATACACTGAAAGTCATAGATGCTGAAAGTGCTGATAGATATAGACATAAAATAAGTGAAATTGGAATAGATCCATACACATTCAATCTGATAATAAAGAAGATTTTCCTAAAACTTTATATCCAAATACTGTAAATTATTTGTTATATAATAAAAGTGCTTATATACATACATCAAATTTGTGGTTTTTTAGGTACCGAAATCTCGAAAAATAAAACAAGTAGAGCAAAAGTAATATCAAAAATAAAATTACTGATGTTTTGTTTATCCACTTTTACTGTTTAAACTCTCCTCAAATAATATAATAACTTTTAAAAAACATTTGTATGATACACATTATTTCGCTATTCTAACCCCACATTTTAACAATTATTTTCAGATACTTATCAACAAACGTGAACAATCTTATATGCAGAACTACGTAAGTTTATGTTATAACAATACTTACATCTATTTAAACAAATACGTATTTTGAAAGATTTCAGTAGGTACCTAAAAATTTGCTGGATAGATCGTTTTCTGACGTTATGTATTGATTTTACTTCGGTACATTTAAATATTCGCAGGTGGTATGAGATATTTGCTAAATTCTATATTATTCAGTTCTTAAATTACTTGTATTTGTACAAAACACTACCTATTTCAAGAATACGGCGCCCTTAAAGCATATTAAAGGCTTAGAAAGTAATTTTTCTCACTGAAAATGTACCTACGCATATTATGTATATAGGTATGCATATACAACATGCTAAAACAGTTTCATTTCAAATAATCTAAATTACCTACAAAAGAAATATTTATTTATAACTAAAAAATGGTACTCCGTTATGGTATTCATTCTAGAAGATTTTATATAAAATATTAACTTTTCACAAAAAAAAATATTACTGAAAACATTTGAATTCGTAAATAGCAGAAATATGTGCCAGTTTTAAACAAAGTTTTCCAAAAGTACGTATCTACAGAATAAGAATAAATAAAAATTTAGTCCTGAAATAGGTTGCCACTAAATACAATCAATACATATGCTGCTGTGACGTTTGCACAGCCACGGAAAATTGATATGATTTATTTTTTCAAACCTCTTTTTCTCCATTTAATAATTTTCGCCTCATATCTATCTTTTCTTGATTCTTTTGATGAAGTAGCAGATGTATAACTCATATTCACAGTGGGGATCCAATCCGGATTATTTTGCTCGTGCAAATTTGCAGGTTTCCCTATAGTATAATAAATGTATAATTTTTCCTCTTTTATGTTTTGAACATATTCTTCCAAATTTAATTTTGGACTCTGCAAGGTCAGCTCTTTTTAAACTATTCATCCAAGCCTTTCACCTCTCAGATGCTAAACTGGTTAAATTGTTTATGTCTGTCGAATTCTGAAGAAACTAATATTGTCCCTTGCAGAATTACTGCCACAGTTTACTACCATACAATAACTAGGCATTTTATAACACAAATAACACTCAAATATTTAATAATAAATTGGAATAAATATAAGGTTATACTTTTATTTATCCTCCAAACAACGACCTTGAAAATCGTGACGTCACGTGCAGATGCCCTATAGGGCTATAGGTACATGATTCACGGCTGCCGCCTTATCTAATGTAAATAAAATGTATTGATACGCTCAGATAAAACTTAATTGTGCATTGTGATGTGACGCTTTACGCGAGCGAAAAATTCCAGGACATTGTTATTATTTATCAAGCAATATCTGCAGGTTTCGTTTGATCGGCCTCCATCTGATATAACCATCACGCCTCGGTCGGTGTTTATCACATCTAAAGAAAAAACAGTGCGCGTTCGAAATAGCAAACATTATTTTGTGTGTGTGTGTGTTCGTTTGATTTGATGAAGGTTAGTTTTAGATATAAATTCAAGGTAAAATAAATACTTGGTTTTATTTTGAGTGTACCGGTTCGTGCTTTACTAAAGGAATTTGTTTAGGAAAAATGCTTCCTCATATTTCAGTAGTGTGTGGCAAGAAGTTCAGCTCTATTGAAATGGTCAAGTGCAGAGAAAGGGAATGTAAACGTACTAATAATATGATTCTAAAGTATCTAGTACCATATTAATATGATTCGAGTATGTTTGTAATAAATCTAATATTAATTCAATATGATAGTACAATCTAATACGCTTCTAATATGATTCAATAACGATAACATTGATTTATAATATTACATGGTGGATTGTTGGTTATTTATTACATAGGTCAATAGTGAGAAATAACACACCAGAATTTGGAATGTAAAGTACTGTTATTAGTTCTATATATAAAATGTAATTTTCAATTTCTTTTATATTATTACTAACATTACTATGTAATTTTTATGTAAGGTTTATATTTGTTTTTCGAATTTCCGTAATGTTTCTCAATCTGCCTTGTAATGTGCATATCAAAAATAGATATCAATGAGAAGCTTACTCAATATTATCAACAAAAATAATCTTTTGCTTTGCATCGAATGTGCAAAAGTTTTTATGCATTATTTTTTTGCAAGAAACCGTTAAAAAACCGCTTACTATTTAATTTTGAACATTATTAATTAAATCTAAAAGTAATTAAAGAGAACTTCTAGATGACTGAAAATACCTACATATATTTACAGAAAACAAATATATACATTCCTTATTACAGCTAAACTAACGTAACATAACCTTTAAAGGGCAACTCGATCGTTCCTCTAAGCGCATTGCAACCATCCGACTTCCCTTACATCTTCTGTCTTTGCCTACCTCTTATCTCATCGCCTATTTGAACATAAGCGGCTCCTTTAGCAGGTTTTACCTTAAAATGTACTTTCTTACAAATTTACAAAGTTGCTATCAATTATCTTCAAAAATAAAGTGTATATGAATTAATAAAATAATTGGCGTTTCTAGAATGCCCATTTATTTTGTTCCTTTTACGTTTGAAACCCTAGTTTACTCATTAACAACTACTGTTTTAAAGGTTTTAATATATAAATATTTTGTTAATAAATTGTATTAATCCTGATAATTGTCTCCTGCTTATTAATTTATACTGTCACAGAATTTGCCCCGCTCGCACCCAATTCGACGACTGTGGTATCGCTACGCGATTCTGGTAAACAAACAAATAATGCCGTTTATCGAGGCGCAACTGGAAAACATGAGAATCGACGAAAATCGTTCGAGACATGGATCTAGAGATGCTAGAAAAAACCTGGAATATTCGTTTGGTCTATAAAAGAAAAATAAACGGCCGAGTTAGTTAGACTTGAATTACAGTGTTTAGTTGGAAATTTCCTGGAGATTCAGAGCGATTTAGATAATTTAGTGATTAATTAAATAGTGTTTAGTTGAGTTGTAATTAGTATTCAGAAGTAGTTAATAAAGATAAGTGATTAATTAACGGATTGTTTTTCTGGTAAAAGAAAAAGTCGGGTTGGGAACCCCGTGACAATACTTTCACTATTTTGAATAGTAGTATGTGAATATTTTAAAACATTTCTCAAAAATTTAAAGGTCTAAAACATGTTTAGCAAAATAATTGATAAAGTAACTTTTTCAAGTACCAAGTGCCCGAGTAATTAGTAATTGAGTTACTTTTTCATTCAAGTGATGGTAATTGGTAATTGTTTACTATTTGAAACTAATTTGCAAATAATTTTATTGGACGTTATCCTGTTTGCAAATTCACAATACATTATGTAAGTACACGTCATACACTTGTGAAGAAGTATGAAATGCAATTTCACTTCATCGTTACGTATTTTTAATAATATTATGTCATTTGGCATAAAAGATATCATCATTACTATAATTTTTATCAATTCTCTTATATATTTTTAACCCCCAAAATTATAAAACATTAGGCACCTTAAGTGGCCTTGCTAAAAGCACAAATTTTATGTACTTGCATAATAAATTAAACAACTACACAAAATTAGATAGGTAATAATAAATTGTTGAGAACGTTTTCAATTCTGATGATATTTTGATCTGTAATTGTACTCTTTAAAGTTATCTCGAAGTTGTAAAGATAATAATAATAAAATATTTTCATCTTTTTTTATAAATTTGAAATTTTTTTTATATACCTACCCAGATTTTCCACTTACAAAAGGAACAACTGTTGAAAATAAATAAGGTTTATAATTTTGTACCTTAAAATTATGAGATAATTGGTCGAAATACGCCACAATTTTTACACATTTGGATTGATTCTAGGCCTCCATGGTTTTTTTAATCAAATGAATGTCATATTGAAATTTGGTTTGATATTCTACTTAAAAATTTCCTAAACATGAACAGAAAAGTGATGCGATTAAATTAGGGTTCTAAAAAAATGTAGTCAAATCTACATTGAATTATAAAAATGTAATTACACTATGTATTTTTACGTCCAGAGTTTTGTTTGTATAAGTTATGGTACTCTTATGAATATCATCACAAAAACATCTGTCAAAATCCATGGCAAAAAATATGCTATAAATGTCCGAGTCCCCTGAAGTTAACGGGGCACTGTATAATTTTATAAAAAATATAATAATTGCTTAAAGTCACGCTGTTTTTTCCATTCCATATATGTATAAAACAGCAGTGTAATCTTCTTTTATCAATTACTGTATTAACTATAATTGTATGATATGCATAACATATTAATGATGAAGGTAATTTATGGCTACTATAATTTTATCTGGTAGGTTAATTGCTTCCGCGAAACATTAATTTTGTACCTGAATAAAATAAAGAAATTTCTTCAGTTTCTTAAAAATACGCAATTTTCTTTGATAACAGGGAGACTTAGTTACATATGAGTCACTATTGTCTAAACACATTTTGTTCTTTAAAATGAATATTTAAATTTTGATGAAGAATTATATCCTTAATATTTTGTTATGTTTATTTCGTCTATATGAAAATGGCTCACATTAAAACATTAAAAAATATCTTCTTTTCTCAAATTTAGGAAATCCAAAATTATAATTCTAAATAAAACTTCAGCAAGGAAGCAGTAATTTCTCATAAATAATATCACGTTTCATTTTCTTTCCAATACATTATTTTGTTACCCAGAAATTAATAATTATTAGGGACATTTTTTATTTATACCAAAACTAGTAGTAAACAACAATATTATATTGAGGACGACTCTGGTACGGTCACGTGTTATGGAATCTCGAACCAATCAACAATAGCCCTGTTCGCACAGCAGTTGGAGACCGCTTCCAATTGTCCGGCGCACGCGCAGTTTATTTATAATGCCTCCATAATGTTGAAAATCCATTGTTTTAGTTGGAATGCGCATGCTCCGGACGATTGGAAACTAATTTGTTTATTGTGCGAACAAAGCTAATAAACGATCTAACAAACGGCAATATCGCTGTATCCAAATTGATGTCTGTGATTGGTGGTGAGAGGAGTGGGAACTTAGCAGGATGTTCAATGGTCTTCGAATCGAATCGAATAAATCTAAATCGCTCTGTCAACTTTCTCTTGATATGTTGTTGTTTTTAAGATACGTATGCGCTTCTAAAGAGTAAGATTAAAAAGAACCGCAAACATGTTTCAAGAGTAAGTACCTAGTTATGAAGTTATTAAACTTTTTTAAAGTGGAACGTCAGAATTAATCATCTGAAGTTATAATTGAGACTAAAATGAAATGAATAGCCGACGTGGTTTCTCCAATATAAAGTATGAAATTGCCTCTTATCTTTTAATAAAATTATATGGAAGAATTGAACTTGAATTTTATTTCGCTTCAGTAGCTGCAAGTCGTTTTTCTTTATTAATACGATAACTTCTGTTAACTTAATCGAATTTTCTTTTACATAGAGTGGGGCTGAATACAAAAATTATTGCGTATCTGGTTATATTTAAACTCTTTAAGGTCGCCGTATTTCTCGCCTTAAAATAATCAAATTTGTGGTGTTTTTAGATACAGTAAAAAATACGTATTTTGAAAGATTTCTGTACCTAAAAATTTGTTGGTTAGACCGCTTTATGTCGTTACACATAATGAACCTTAAATAACTACAAATATTTTAACCACTACACTTCACTGTGTGGACCACATAATAATTAATACATTTTTACAAAAAAAAATCGGGAATAAAAAAGTGAAATTTTAAATAAAATTTTGTTTTTGGATGTGTATTCCACAGCGTTGCCAGTGTTACAGTAATGTCTTGAAATAGAAAGTTGAAAACTAGGATGTTTAGATATGTCAAAGAATGAATGAAATATGTTTATTTATAAAAAATTTAATGGCCACCTTCTCCCCTTCGCCACTCCTATACCTCACCAATAAAGTATGTCCATATATCTAAGTACATGAAATGGAACATATAAACCAGATTATCTACTCACAGTTATTCAGAATTTGGTCATTATCCATTTTTATTACACTCCAACTGATTTATCACAACATACACTATCGTTATCACTATCACTGATTGCTTTTAGCATGTCAACCTTTTTACTGTTTGAATAATGCGCCATATTTTGCTTAATTAAACTCTATTTCACGAAAACTATTAATTAAATACACAAGACAGTTAAGAGAAAAACACTTCCCGTTAAAATAATAAAATATAAATACGTTCTATACGTTAGAGCCGCAACTCTTAAAACAGATGCATGAAGCAGTGCATTACTTAAAGAAGCCATTAACTTAATTTGATTTCAGAAGATGCAGCAAAAGTATCTCATATTAAGTTTCAGTTTACGTGTATTGAAATTATCAAATTCCTTTCTGCAAATATTACATGTTTTGTTTCCACTTGTACCGTGCCATAGCTTATTCATATGCCAGTGCACCGGTATCAACATAAGGTGCGGGACATTTCACCTACTGCCCGTGACACCTTCCTGTTACCTGTGCCTGCGGCATCAGCTTGTTTTTGCATGCAATTGACACTGCTTGTAAATATTTTACTTTGCCTGATATTAAATGCATACATCAAGCTGGTTATTCTGTTATTCCATATTTTGTGTTTATTTTTAAAATATGTTTCAACCATTACGAAAGTACGAAATGGTTAGTACTGAGTTGTTGTTTGAGGTTATGTGGCGAAAATTAATTCTAAGGTGTTGTGTGAAAATCATATTTTGTTTTTCGTCATAAAATACTTAAAGCGGAAAATTTGTGTATCTTTCTAACAGTGTACGATGGTATTAACTTGTGAAATGCGGATAAATGTTTAAATAGTTGGTTTTTCATCAAGTAGGTAAGCTTTTATGCACATTTATGGATAATTTTTAGAATCAGTGAACAAAGTAACTTCCTAAATATTTTAATTGGTAGTATCGAACTTGCGCGAATTAATTTTTTAATCGTTTATGGTAAGGTTAGTTAAGAAGTTTTAGTTTGGGTAAATATTATTGGGTAGAGTACTACTTACCCAATTTTACTTTACTTATTGCTAAAAGCAAGTATTTTTCAATTTGAATCAACTGCGAAACTTAAATTTACGTTAAGAAATTGTTTATCTTACAGACGATATGGCAAACTCGACTTCAATAAATTATATAGTAATAATAATAATAATAATAATAATAATAATAATAATAATAATAATAATAATAATAATAATAATAATAATAATAATAATAATAATAATATTCTAATCACGAGGATTAGCCCAGAAGTTGGAGATTTGTGCGTGAGAGGGGGCGGTATATTATTATTAAGCAGACCGCATTTACGCCCAGGAACGACTTAAATTGGAAACCCCTAACCACCATTCAGTGCGGGAATGAAGGAAACCTGGAAAACATCATTAATTAGGGGGTGGTCATATGTTGACCGCTATCAATCTTTCATATTGACCCACGCCAACATTCTTCCACCCTCCTGTTTATGATATTAGATTACGTTGGTGGTCTATCTGGTCAGCGAACCTAAAAATGTGGGTATTTTTTAAACAAAAGTTAATATCTCCTTAAATATTTGAAATTATTTTTAATAAGAAGAATACGGCGCCCTTAATTAGCTTTGGCTAAATATCCATCATTTCGTGGTCAGGTGATTTCCGGGCTGGTTGCCACGTCGTCGGTTTAGAACTCTTGACGTTTCGAGAGACATATCGCTCTCTTCTTCAGAAGTTTCTCTGAAACTGGAGCTCTACTGGTCGTCGCACTATTTATATCAGGGGTGGTCACTGATCCATGATGTTCCAGCGGGGTGGTCTCTGATCCATGATGTTCCGATGGGGTGGTCACTGATCCATGATGTTCCGATGGATTGCTTTCACGGATGAATCGTTTTCAAATACCGGACAGATCCACGCCACCGTCCCTGTTGAAATTGTTAGGATTTTATGATGTCTCTCGAAACGTCAAGAGTTCTAAACCGACGACGTGGCAACCAGCTCGGAAATCACCTGACCATTAACGGCAGCCACGGAAGCCTACAAACTAAACTATCCATCATTTCAACTTACCGAATATTCCGCATGTTAGTCTGATATAGTAATTCTTTTTACCAGTCCGTAATTTTCAGACGACTGTAAATTTTACGGTTTATGCCTTTCGATTCCGTGCGATTCCACGTTACGACTTCGATATTTTACGGGAGTTGTTGCATGTACGCTCCCGAAATTGAATTTGCCTTTGGCACGGAATACGCGGACGCCTAGCACCTGACATGCCAATAAAGTAGCATATTTTATTTCCAGGTAAACAACATCCGACCAGACGATCCCGTTCCCGTTTACCTAGATGGCTGCGGTTTCATTCTGTCGGGAGTGTGCCGGACCAACCAGAAGACATGTCTGAGAAGCAGGAGTCGAGGTAAGGGCGGTAAGCGTTGGTGACAGGTTTTATTCCAAATCGGAATTTTTATCCGAATTATGTATGCATAAAATGTCTTACGTAGGATTAGTTTGTGGTAGGACTTCTAGCCAAATAATCAAATACAGACGTTTCATTTCTTTATTATTAAGGCATCTTCAGGATACCAGTATTTAAAAACTTTCAATACAGGGTGAACCTTAAATAAGTACAAATATTTTAACCAGCAGTATAGTTCACTGTGTAGAACACATAATTAATAATTTTTTTTACAAAAAAATCAGAAATAAAAAACTGAAATTTTAAATAAATTTTGAAATTTTTCTGTAGAAAACGTGTTGAGGACCGCTGACATTTATGAGTCATAGCACTGCAGATTATACGTGTGGTTCACAGTGTTGCCAGTGTTACACAAATGTCTTTGCTTTTCTTGATATTATACGCATACGCTATATTGTTATTATAATATTGTGTGTACCTTTATTTTTAAAATTTGTTTCACTGATTAAAGTACCAAGTCACTTTATGGTTCTGGATTCGAAATAAATGGTTAATACTGACTCGTTTGGGGTTATGTGGTGAAAATTAAATTTAATATGCTGTGTGAAAATTATAGTTTTTCGTTATTCTTCATAAAATAACTTAAGGAAATTGTGTCTTGTGTCTCTTTCTGACAGTGTACAATGACGTTTAACTTGTGAAATGTGGATTACTGAGTAAATAGTTAATTTTTTAACAAACATGTAAGCTTGTGTGCACGTTTATGTATAATTTTTGAACATTGAACATAGTAATATCACGTAATATCTTAAATACTTTATGGTAGTATGTATTTAACTCGCGGAAATTAATTTTTAATCGTTTATAGTAAGGTCAGTTAAGCAGTTAAAATTAAAATTTATGTTAATAATACTGCGTATCATACTACATCATACCCAACTTTACCTGTACTTATGCTTCAAACAAGTATTTTTAAAATAGAATTTAACCGTATTACTTTACTATTACGTTAAAGGGAACTTAATATTTATATTAGAGGAGATATGACAACCTCGCAACAAATCATATGGTTCATTAGGTTGGTTATGAGAGCGGTCCTCAAAATGTGGGTACTTTTTTTAAATTAATATCTACGTAAATATTAGAAATTTTTAAAAATGGCTTTCACTGGACTGATCTGTATGACAAACTACACCAGCAGTTAAAATATTTGTACTTATTTAAGGTTCACTCTGCAACAAAAAAAGCAAATTATCACATTAACTACATATTTTTTACGGCAAAAATGACGATTTAACCCTACTTATCTATATATAAAAATGCCAACCTTAAAAAAGACAGGGTGTTTAAGTTGATCTTTTAAAATTGTTTTTCCGCAATAATTTTATTGTTTTTGAAATTAATAGTGATTTTTCTTGTGCTTGGCCAAATTCTTAAAGGTATTATTGTAAACGACGCCTAAAAAACAAACATAGAAACAAGTTTTTTCAATAATGTGTTAAATTTTATTTGGCATATTTTATCACACTTTGTAAATAGATTTTAAATATCCTAAATGATTTTGTACAGAATGTCTCTGAACATAGGGTTAATCAGATATACAGATTTTCCATTTTTACGCGAAGAAATGTTTTATTTTCTATGTAATTTCATTTAGTAAGAAAAATGAAAACAGAAACAGATTTAGTTATTTATGCAACAAGTACAAAAAGTACACTTTTTGTACGAGTTGCATACTTTTTCTACGTTCATGCAAGAACCAAAAAATGTTTTATTTAGATGACACTAAGTGTAGGAAAATATGACGTCGACTTGAACGTTTATGTTTGTGATGATGACAAAACGCTGTAGTAGAATGACAGATGAATGCAATAAACATTTTATAGTGCAATAAAGAATCTCTTTTTCCAGTGAATATAGTTCAATAAAGTTTTGTTTTTTGCATGAACGTAAAAAAACACATTTATGCAGTAAAATTAAATATAACATGGTAATATTAACATTTTTATTCACTAATTCCATATTTTATTTGACTAATTGCTCCACATATCCACCTACTTAAAAAAAGTATTAACGGGCTCTGCTAATTACTTAAAATCTAATATTTTGAAAAATTTGTGGTTGAAGTTGAGCTTTCAAAATTATATTTCCCCAGTAACTTCAGTCAGTCAGTCAGTTTTTAAATTTAATAGTGTAATTTATTATGTTTGACCAAATTTTTATGGGTGTTATTTTAAACGACTCCTAAAAACAAACGTAGAAACAAGTTTTTTAAAAATCGTAGTCTTAAATTTTATTTAGAATGTTTTATCACTCTTGATAATTTCTCTTAAAAGTCTTCTTTTTCAAGATAAATTTGATTTAAAAGTAATCACAGAGAAACAATTATAAATTTCAATTTCCAAATAAACAATACAAAAATTCTGTGTTGGTTTGAAATGTATTACGGGGTAATCTTTCAAACATTGAACGATGAGAACATGTGTCTGGCGGCAATCTATATATATATAAAATTCTGTCACAGTGTCTACTAGTTTAACGTTTTTAGTATGGGTAAAGCAAAGAACCGTGCCTTGACTTTATCATCTGAATCTGAAGCTTTGACACTTTACTATTCGAATAGTTATACCCTCACGATTCAGCAATAGAGTGAGAAAGGACAATGTTAAAAATAGCCGATTTTTGGCTTATCCGGGGGAACGCATAAATCATAACAAAATAAATTGATTATTGTTAATTAGCATTAGAAATGGCCCAGAAATACATCAGATAGCTGGGGAAATGTCGCTACTACCCTTAAACCTATATAAACTACCCTTAAATAGCTTTAAATGGATAATCATTAATTATTGTTCTGTCACCATACTCCTCGGAAACGGGTTGACCGATTTTTATGAAATTTTATATGTATATTCGGTAGGTTTGAGGATCGGTCGTAATCTATTTTTTCATACCCCTAAGTGATAAGGGTGGTCCACCCCAAACATTTATTTTTTGGACATTTTTTATACACAACCCTTAATTTTCACCCTTCTATCATAAACCCCTATTTTTTAATAGCCATTTTAGTAATTTAATCATTTTTAACCCTGATAGATAACTGATCGATTATCCCTAGATCAGTTATCTCCGCCAGGCGTCTACCGGTGTCACTTCTCACCACAAACCTAGAAAAAATATAGACAGCGTCAATCCATGATATAGGTCACGTGACAGGTGCCGCGTTTTCTAGGGACCTAAGGTCCAGATAATTGATATTTTATTTGCTTTATGTTGGCGGTTGTGCTGCATTGCAATATGAAATTAACTAACTTGCTGTCATTTTAAATGTCATTAAAGAATGTGACATGAATGTGACCAATCACAGTAAACAAATGAGATTCACGCTACAATATAACCAACGTAAATTGGCATAAAAACCAAGTTTTAGCGATTTTGGACCTTTTAGAGCAGCCATGAATTAGCGGTCGCCGGCAATATGACACTGGCACAGTTTATATTTTTTCTAGGTTTGTGCTGCTCACCCAGTAAACGGCACGGAGTATTCACTAGAAATAATTCATATGGCAAAACAACGTTTCCCAGGTCACCTAGTAATCACATAATATTTAAAATAATCACAATAATAAATTGCCAGGGAATGTAAATAAAACCACGTGGCCGAAAACGGGATATCATTGGTGTGACGTCGAGCGCGGCTCTCTTGCTTATGTTTTCTTAAGTATACGTGCAGTACCACGGTGTTCATGATATAAATAGGTATTTGTTTCTTGTTTTTTTACGTTTTTTTGTGGTATTTTTGTGTCATAGATAATGTTATTTACATAGATATTGTTATTTACATTTTCTATGTAAGATAGTGCTGTGCTAACGATGAAAGCCGGTTTTGTGCAAGCACAATCAGACAATTTGCCACGAATGGATTCATTTTGGCTTATAAAATTCTTTGTTGCGAATTCCAACGTAATTAGTGCATAAATGCGGCGAAGAGTCAAAGCAAGCAGGTGTGTCTATTTTCCGTTTTTAACATTACAATAACTATTAGTGGCGATGTGGTGAAGTTACGGTTAGGTATTGTTAAACGTAATGTAACTTATTTATTTGTTTACAATATAGATCCGCTCGTGAAAATTACGGCGGCAATGCTGTTAGTTACGTTCAAGTCAAAAGAGATAAGAGGCTTTGCATAATAAAAGGGAAAATTTAGAACATAGTGTTTATTTATTTATTATTACTATTTAAAGTTTCCTAACATAGCTTTTAAAAAGTCTTTGTAAGACACACATTATTTTGCTTCTATCCCCACATTTTAACAATTATTTTCACATATTTATAAATGAAAGTGAACAATATTATACGTAATACTAAATAAGTAAGTTTATGTTATAACAATATTTACATATACAGTTAAATTTAAGAAAATGCATATTTTCAAAGATTTCTGTACCTAAAAATTTGTTGGATATACCTACCGCTTTTTTTCCATCATTTATATTTGTAAATAGTTTACCGAGATTTTAAATATAACTGATTTTGTACAAAGTGTGTTTGAACATAGGGCTAATCAGATTCAGGGATTTATCATTTTTAAATGTTTTTTTATCTATGTAATTTCATTTACTAAGAAAAATGAAACCGTTTTGTAGAGCCTACTTGGTAGTTACGAGTACCACCTTTAATGTGTAACTCATTGGAGGGAATTTTGTCTAGATAAATTATTGTAACAATCTATTTTGACGTCTAGTTTCTGCCTTAAAAGTTTGGCTGCATATGTTAGCATCACCGTGTATAGATAGATACTTTCTTAATATAAGATACTTTTAGTTAGGTAAAACTGAACTATAGTCTGTTTGGAAATGAAAGAGAGTAATAAAACCCCGAGAAAAGAACCGGCCATGGGCGTGATAATATTTCGTTTCAGGTAATTATCGGGTAACACTAACGCTAACAGGTAATGGGTGTACATTAGTATATTTTACTGGATACATCATAGGGCAGGAGCCAATGTATTGTGACAGATCAGTCCAGTCTTAGAGCTGAATATACGAAAACGTGCTAGTGCAGTAGAGTAAAATTCGACTTGTGTTTAGTGACTATTGTGCCAGTTGATATAATATTGTTTGGGTAAAATGTCGACCTTATCAGATTACGTACCTGCTAAACGCGTGAAAAGATGTGCGCTGTCTCAGAATGAGAAGATTATTATATTAAATGTATTTAATGCATTGAAACACCAAAATCCTACCAACAGTGTTGACGACATTGTGAAAAAGTGTTCCAAAATGATAGGGATTGGAAAATCGGCTATCTACAGACTTTTAAAGGAAACAAACAATGAACAAGATACTGTAAATCCCCAAAATCATCTACAGGGACGTCAAAAGTTGTTATTCGCAGAAAAGTGCACTCATTTTATTTAAAGAAATACCAATGCTAAACAAAATTTTAAGTGAACTTTCAGATGACAACGATTTGCCAAAAAGTAGAAGCAAATTATGGGCCGTCTTTCGAGAGTTGAAAAGCAGAACAGGAAGTCAGTTCTTATTGATAACGATGAAAATATTTATTGGGAGATCCTACTTAAGATCAATTAGAAAATTCTGTGACAAAGGGAGGAATATTTATTATCTAGACGGAACTTGGGTCAACGAGAGATATGCGGTAACAAAAGTATGGCAAGATAAAAATGTAAAAAGTTTTCGACAAGCATTTTTGGATGGACTTTCAACAGGGTTCAAGGCACCTTCAGGTAAATGGCGAAGATTAATAATGACACATATTAATATAGGTAGTGCCATTGGTTTTGTAGATGGCGGTTTACTTTTATTTGAATCTAAAAATACAGTTGACTATTACGAAGACATGAACGCAGATGTTTTCGAAGAGGATTTTACACATAATGTTGGATCTTATTCCTCCGGGATCTGTAATTGTCATGGATAATGCCAGTTACCATTCACGACAGACCGAGCGGACGCCTACGCCTACTTTTGACACTTGTCAATCTTAATAAAGATCAGAAAAATTATGTTATCAATAAAAGTCTATTCATTAAATTTAAATAAATATTTTGACAATAATATTGAATAATTTTATTTGAATTACTAAAAACCCTCTTAACCCGGTTATGATGCTTAAAGTAGCCTCTAGTTTTGAAATGCTGTTTTTATATTGTTTACTTATAAGAGAAATGGACCGAGAAATTGAAGCGGCATAGACAAAGACGGATTGTCGGTGATTAAATTTTAGTTACCTGCTACAATTTAGTACTGTTCGATCACACAAAAGTAGTATCTATACCAATAATACATAATATAAAAATATTGAATATAAGCATCAGTACTACATTTATTTACGATTTGCATACATAATAAGCTTTTATTACTCACGTTCATTTCTAAACAGACTATTAGGGATCCTTCGAGTATTTTATTACAAATGTCAATCTATTTAATATTGATCAAAAGCTCAGTGGAAACTCGGGAAAATTCAGCCGGAAAATTATATTATCTAGAAGTTGCTCGCCTTTTTTTGCAAATAGTAAACAGTCGAGGTTAATTTCCTCAAATTTACGCTCACGCCACATAAGCTATATTCATAAAAACTTACTATACCTACTATATTTCCTTAATGGTAATGTCCTGTTTTTTTTTTGCTCAGGACCGATCGCGTGGCCCGCTACAAGGAAGAGCGCAGGCGCCAGCTGGCCGCGCAATTCGGCACCCACGAGGATTTCCCCGTGGCCACCAGGACGCGTAGCAAGGACGCCACTTCCAGCAGCTCCGAGGGGCCGCGGCCCACCAGGGCGTCCAAGTTGAGGGCGGCCGCTCTCTCGGGGCAGGACACCGTTACTGCGAGCCGGGGACTCAAGGTCAACAGTGCAGAGGTGAGTTTGTAATGAATGTATCGAGAAATTGTTACAGTGTGCAGAATATGAATGGCTAAAAGCTACAAAAACTCTTACGGAAAACATATCTAAAATGAGTAGTTCTCTACAAATACATTTCAATGAAAAAGTAAATAAACAATAAAGTATAAATTATTGAAGTAAACAAACATAAGAAAATTTCCTAAAAATCCTTCAAACTGTACAGGGTGGGCAAATTTCGATGTTTCTATAGGTTCTCGTTAACTATAGAAGAAAATTTCCCCTCCCCCACTCTCCATCTCTTTTAAGAGAAAATTAATGGTCAATATAAAAATGACCTATCGTCTTTTGTTCTCGAGTAATAAACAAAATTTCAAATTTTCAACATTTCGATATATGTGACATTTTTTTAGTAGAGTCCAGTGGCGTGCATAATTTTGATGTAACTTTATTAATTTTTGATTTATAACCTAAAGTTGTATTTTTTTAAATACCAACCATATGTGGCTATGAGCCAGTTGAAATCGTTATTTTTTTCTCTTTCCATTAATATATATAATATGTAGTGTTAAATATGACTATTTACCATTTTAGAGAGACAATAATTTATTATAGCATATTTTGCTTCTTTCATTTCCTTGAAGTAGGCGTGTGTCATATTTGCTAATTAAAATATAAGGTTTTCGCTACTTAAAAGGCACGTTCATGTGTTAATGAGGAGGGTGGGCCTAACGTTTGTTAAATTAGTAGTAATTAATAAATTATTTTATTTAATGTTATTTAGGTAAAAAGTTATTATGTTGATCGTTCATTATTACTATTATTTTTTGGTTGATAAGAGAACTGTATTACAGATTTTAGTGCCATATTATTTTTTCAATTCATAAGTATTCCTCTTTATATAAAATTTAAAATTATCCATTCTGTTTTAATTAGCAATTATTCATTCAGTAAGTATTACGATTTGCTAAGTTGCCAAGGTATTGTAATAATAGGTATATCCAAAAAATTTCAGTTTCACTTGAAAATTCTAGTGAATGATAGATTTATGAGCACTACAAATTGCCGTTTTTCTTCAAAACGGAGCATTTAAATAAAAAATTACAAAAGAGATAAAATGATCAGAAGAAAATTCTACGTTTGATATTTCAAGAAAAAGCTGCATAGGCGTACTTAGAAATAATTGGAGGGGGATAAAGGGTACTGCATCCCTCAGTTACCTCCATTCACCCTTCGATTTTTTTCACCAAAATTACATGATAAGTATGCCGGAATAAGATAAAAGTACGTGTAAAATTTGAAGTGTGCATCTTACAAAACAATGGGATTATTAACAAAAATAATTTTTTAAAATGTAACTTTTACACTCTGTATATTGAAACAGGGACGCCCAAATAAAAAATGGCATAAGGAAAGTCGCATAATTTTTGTCCAAAGAATATGTGGTTAATGGTATGGCCTTCTATTTTGGGACACCCTGTATTGTAAATAACTATTAAAGTACCACAATTTGCGTATATCTATTTATGTAGAGAGATGGCAATAAAATCTCCAAATTTCTGATAAGGTACCTATTAAAATATGTAGTCTTTGGAAAATACAACAATACTGAATCTAACAACTAAATAGTGTAGTTAATTATATTTACAAAGCTACGTATGAAATTGATCCATTCTTTTTCTTATTGATTGTTAAATATTTGTAGGTGCAAGGTCGCGTTTGACATTTGTTGGTACACTTTGTTTGTTTTTAATTAGATATTAATAGCACTGCAATTAAAATATAATTACCTACACATTACAATACTATGTTGCATTTATATACGTCTGTGTAAGTTAAATTGTAATTTATCATAAAAGTATACTCGTATCATGAAGGGTTATTAAAAAATTGCATTCTGATAGAAAGTCTTGGAAGATTCTATTGAATCAATTCGAATGTTACAAACTATAAGAAATGTTGTTTGCAATTTGAATTTGTGATTAAATTTTAGATTATTCAGATAATACACTTTAATTTAGACGTTTCATTTTTATTTAATCGAAGATATAACCTGTCGCATTCGCCATTTTATAGAAAATTTTCTGATGATTGAAATAATATTCATTCTATTACAATTTACACGAATATTTTAAAAGCGTTGCTTTTCCAGTGTTTTTCAAGAGTCAGCTGATTACTTTGTATATTTAAGGAAAACATTTTTTGAAAAAAACTTGTAAAAACAGGAAATAGGTTTATACAGGGTATTAAAAAAAGAGTGTAAAATATTTTAGGAGGTAATATAGTATGAACCAAAATAAGCAGAAAAGTCTTAATAAACATGGATCCGCAAAGTAACGGTTGCGGAGATATGTTTTTCAAACATTTTATTTTATTAGGAATAAACCGACAAAGGAAGCTTTTAACAAACAAAAAACAAAGTTATAGAAGATGTTCAAAGTACACTCCGTCCATTTCCCAGCAGGCACGACATCTTCGTCTCAACGATATTCGAACTCTATCGAAAACACCCTCCTTGGTTTGGATTTTTTGACACTTTTGATTGATCCATAGCTGCAGCTCTTCCAGTCCAGGCTATTTACAGGAGTACCATACACTAATGTCTTCAAATATCCCCAAACAAAGAAATCTAGAGGGTTCGGATCAGGCGATCTTGGAGGCCATAAAACAGGTCTGGCCCTTCCTATCCATCTATGTGGAAAAGTTTGGTCTAAATGCTCGCTAACGGCCATGGAAAAATGAGCTGGAGCACCATCATGCTGGAACCACATTTGTTGCCTCTGATTCAAAGGAATGTCTTCCAAAAACTCATACAGTGTGTTCTGCAGAAAGTTGAGGTAAGCAGCGCCTGTTAATCGGTTTGGTAAAACAACAGGACCTAGAAACCTATCACCTACAAAATACCCATCCAAATGTTGAAATGAAAAATGAAAAGCGTGCCTGATGTCCAGATTCTATTAGAGCATGAGGATTTTCGTCGGCCCGATTATGCGTATTGTGAAAATTAAACACTCCATTTCCTGTGAACCCGGTCTCATCAGTAAAAGAATGTTCGCAAGAAAACGACGGGTCTTCAGAAACTAGCGGCAAAAAACCAAACGTACTTAATGATAATTTATTGGATTTAAGGTCTGTACTCGTTGCACATGGTATGGATAAAGCAGTTGCTCGTGAAGGATTCTCCAAACAAGAGGACCACTAATTCCTACCTCGGCTGATATTCTCCGTACACTCGTACCTGGATTCTGCTCTACCAGTGCTAGAATTTCTTCTTCTTCTGCTCTAGGAGTGGCACTGTTAATAAATGGCACTGTTTGCTTCAGGAACCGGTATCACGCAATCTTTGGTGAATTCCAAACATGCGTTTTGAAGGAATCTGGCGATTTGGATAAGCGTCAACATAAAGACGTTGCGCTTCAGTGGCGTTTCCATTAGCACGACCATACATGAAATGCATGGCTGTTAATTCTGCGTTATTATACTTTACTTTTAATGTATTAAAAATTATAAATAAAACACCGTAGTAGAAATATTTAATTCAAAATTGTCTATAAGAAAAGAATATATAGTGATTCTTAATACTCACATGTTTATTACTTTAGTATTTTTAGAAACTTTCCAAAATTTAATTAACCTTAGTATCGACTTTGGGAGTGTTGCTTCCGAAACTAAATGTTGAGGATATGAGAAACATAATACAAATAGAAGTGTTATAAAAAAGAGACAAAAAATGCATTTCGTTGCAAATGTAAATGCGTATGTATAGGCTAAGGCAAATGGGTGTGTGATATGTTGACAACGCTTTGGAATTTGATCTAGATAATGTACACCTGTCTATTATGTAACACTTGGTATAGCTATGTGCCTACTAAGCTTGTGAAATACGGATATACGAGATATTACAGAATTTACAAATTTGCAGTATTTTATGAGAAATGGTATTTTTTTTTATTATACCTAGTCAAATATACAGATAGAGAAAATATTTAACCGATCATGGGGAGATTCTATTACATACATTTCAAATGCATGGGTCGGTCCATAAAACCTTATGCAGAAATTGTGGATTAATTTCTGTTGAATCTAAAACCCATCTACAAAAATTTAAACGTTTTTCAGCATCTCCTGGCAACAAACCTTGAACTGGTTGGAGATGGAAAGCCCTTCGATGATCTTGTTTGAGTGCTCTCAGTACTTTTGATTGAGATAAATGGAGTTGCCGAGCTGCTCGACGTGTGCTTAAAATTAAGAATTCGCTGATTATTTCTTGGCGGTACATTACGATTATGATCATTGTAGCGGCGCAAACCATATTCCGAAAATCGACTATGTCCATCTACAAAAACTTGTGCATTTGGAATTCTTCTATTAGGAAAGCGTGTTCGGTACTCTCGAACTGACGCGTTGGAATTTCCGTCACAGAAACCATAAACGTAATGTATATCGGCATACTCAGTATTTGTAAACGTTCTTGGTATTTTTTCTTAGCACTAAAAATGCTCTTTAAATAATACTTTTGACAATGATTTTCGCAAACGTCAGTTTACACAAATCACTGAGTTTTGTTTTCATGGATTGCTATAACGTTAAATGAAATTTACGCGGCTGGTGCGCTACACTGTCACCAATTTCTTTGAATATCTCAGAAACAAGACCAAACGTCGAAAAAAAAACAGGAGACGAAAAAGTTTCGAAATTAATCAGGTCAAAGTGGTGTGTAGATGTTTTATTGCAATTATTTTTTTTGTGTAATTTTGAAATAAAGTAAGACACAAGTAATACACTTCTAAGAGGGGTAGGTAGTTCAAATTTAAAAACTGAAACTGAAGGAACTGAAGAAAAACGAGAAAAAAATTCCTACTTCAACGCCCTCTATCTCGGAAACGATGCGTGTTAGGAAATAAGTTTATATCACAAATGAACATTATTTTAACCTGTTCTATCGATTCCTGAAGTTATCAAAATTAAACCTGAACCACCCTGTATATCAAATATATGTTCTTTATTTTGTCTAAACTAACGTAACGTAACCTTCAACTATTTATTATTAATACAGTATTTTCTTTGATAGATTTTGAATGGAAACATTGTAACATTTCGTAACATTTCCAGCGTTACTGCTACCTCATTTGGAAATTTTAAATTGAACGTAAGATATAGGCGAATACTTTTCCTGTATAAGTATTTCTCAAAATTGTAGTGTTCTAAAATCATTTGTACATACTCTATAAAATATAATACCTACAACAGCACAAAAAACGATCACAAGATGCTTGATGGAGAACAACCACTTAAGAATATTAAAAACATTCTTACGTGGATAAAATACTACTTAAAACACTTATACAATAAATAACTACTATTAGTTTAGAGGAACAGGAGTTTTTATCGGTGATAAAAAGCTCCGTATCTTTTTATCGCTGTCAAACTGACAAAAACGTAACTATTATATACACATTTTTATATGGGAGTTAATTTATCAATGTAATTGCATACAATCAGATTCTGAAAATATTAAGTATTACATAACCTCAAAGTCGAAGGTGCATAAAAAGTGTGCCAAACCTCTTCGCAGTCGAAACCAGTCAAGGCCCAGACCCGCCGAAAGCCGTCGGTATCGATTTTCTTTAATAACACATTTTAACGCGTATTTAATGCCGCAGACAACCCACTTTTTATATCGAATGTAAATCAATTCAAGCGGCGAGACATCGTGTCAACAGCGACGCTATTGTAAGCTCACCTTATAGGTGATTTATTCGTTTCCGATGACGTTCCGAAAATTAATTGGCTAGTTTTTTTCCCCGCAGCGCGTTATTGATATTGTCATTTACAAGGAATACGTGGACTGCATGATTGCATCAACGAGATCTTTGTTCTCGTTACAATTCATGGCTGTATAACGATCTTGATCGATCACTTCGCATATTCGTAAGTGGGATGTGATATTTTTTGAACGTCGATCGTTTTTTCTTTTGGAAGTTAATATTTTTCTATTAGGAGAGGTTCTCTGTATATTGTACTCGTTTATAGCAAATATTGTTCGCTTTTGTGTTTTGTTAATACAGGGTGTACTTAAAATGCATATAGGTACCAGCAAGCTACCCTAGATCCTTAAGGTCAGAATACGATGGTTTATGCTAATTTAGCTAGATGCAAAAATGCACCGTTAGGGCGTTAGGGGACCCCAAAGTTTTTGAAAATAATTCAGTAGTGGGTTACAAAGTGGAAAAACGTTGAACCATTAAAATGCAATTTTTATATGAAAATATATTGCTTTAAATATATATATATATATATATATATATATATATATATATATATATATATATATATATATATATATATATATATATATAAATGAGGAGGAGCACAATGGTGCTCATGTACAATTGTACATGAACCATATTTGCAGTATATCTCATCGATATAAGGCAATATAAACAATTTCACAGGATACTGACAAAAAAGTTATGGAACGGAGTGGTTCAATATGTAATAAAGCAAGTAATATAACAAGTGACATAAAAATATTAGAATATGTGGACATGTGAATAGTATATTCCTAATTCTATATACATATGATACCCATTTAAGTCATCTAATTCGATATTATTCAAAACTGATCTATAAGGAGTTAAAGATGGGGATGAGATTCTTGTTGCACCCAGCAACAGGATATCCCCTACCTATGCTTGTCAAAGAAATTTTAAGGTAGAATTTCCGACTAGAGAAGCCTGGCTCGTTAATCCTGACGCTCAGGTCTCAAAAGGGCTCCAAGTCCAAGACAGACCAGGGCTCAGGAGCGGGGATCTATGGAGTATATGACCTAGAGTGAATTTATTTCTCTCCTTGGGGAAACACGCCACAGCTTGAAGGGCTGAAGTATTAGCTATCTCTACCTGCGTTCAAGAGAATATCAGAAGGAGATATGTATATCAGCATATTATTATATTAAATATGCACAGACAGCCAGGCAGCTTTACGAGGGCTTCTGTCTTTCAGGATCATCTTTTGTGTGGTCCTGGAATGTGTCAGAGCTCTTTCTCTCTTGGAAAGGAACAATCGTGTTAAGCTGACCTGTATTCCGGGTCTCAGTGGTGAAGAGGCAATGAGAGGGCTGATATGTTGGTCAGACAAGGCTTGAGCAATCAATTTGTGGGGTCTGAACCAGTTTTGGGGTTACCACAATGCCATCTCGCATGGTCCATTGATAACTGGATCAAAAAGCAATCAACTGAAGATTGGTCGGTTGGATCCGGTCTGCGTCAGGTCAGGCCACTTATAGGGGGTCCATGGGCTGACGCAAACCGAAACTTCATTATGAACAGAAGCAACATCAGAATTATCACGGGTCTCCTAACAGGCCACGGACATCTGAACAAGCACCTACATAGCATTGGCTTAAGCAGTGTCGCGAGGTGTAGACTTTGCGACAATGCAATTCGATTCGCATCCATTGTAACTGTGTCTGTTTAATGGTATAGAGACACAAATATCTTGGAGCGGCTTTTCTGTCCTCAAGACATTAGAGAGATTCCAGCAGAGCTGTTGCTTGCTTTTGCGCGCAGCACAGGCCCGTTTTAAACTCTATGATCAGCGGCATGTGCAATGGGGCTTCAGACCTGAGTGCTGTGGGCAATCTGAGCCACAACAACATAACACAAGCGGGGTGGTTATTAAGGGATCTTTTATACCTCGTCATCAATGAGTAATATTTTACCCCAATCGAACCCTCCGCCGTTATTTGAATGCAACGTTGTAACATCTCACTTAAACAAGGTAATCGCTTTCTGTACATCACATCATGCCGGCAACATAATATATGTACGTTTTAAAGAGGTATATTTCAACTTATTAGTTATTATTTTTCCCTCTGTTTTTTTATCCGAGCAGTCACATTAATAATTTTAGATATACTTAATTTTATTTTAAATTATTGGCGAAACCGAGCGAATACTGATATCTGACGTAAATACGGTCCTGTCTACGGCCCACAAGGGTACACGCCGAAGTCTTCGATGTTTTTATAGCAGTTCTTATGCCGTTTTTTATTCCTTTATATCAATGAGATAAATTGTAGTTTATTATAATTAGGGATAACATTAAAAGTCATTCAGATATATTTCATTGTTTAGAGTGGTTACAGTGTCAATCAGACCCCAGTAAGATTACCATCTAATGAAAAATTGAAAATTAGTAACTTTTTTTATTCTTTTAATAAATGTTTTTTGAGGAGTCATATTGTCGGTGAGCAACTCAGGAATTAGTTTTAAAAAAGTGATTTAGGAAAACAAGTATTTTAAATATATATTATACTACGTGACAAAGAACGGTAAACACCCATTAAATACTGTATATTTATACTTTTTTGTATATTTTCTTGTCTCGGTGAAAGTAGAAATAATGAAATATTTAGGTTTATCTGTGTTTTTTTTAGCAACTTTGAGAGGAGGCGGATTGTTGAGTTGCACGAAGCAGATTTGTCCGTGAGAGTAAGTTCTAGAAGGACTAACGGATTCTTACGTACCATAGTACGGTGTTATCAGGCGTGGATTTAAGAAGGCCGTGGACACAGAGCGAGAGGCACCGGCCATCGTAGAGAAACTACAGAGCATGAAGAAGATTTGGAATGACATATGGCTCAACTACTTCCTGGATGTAACGTTAAGCCTACTGTGTGATTAACATGAGGCCCTCTGTAGTGTAAATAGTGGATCGCATCTTTCACCTATCGCGTTTTACCTGACAAACGTGATTCATCACTAAAAGTCACCTTATTCTATTCTTTTTTCCATTGAATTTTCCCTCTACCCACCATTGTAAGCGGTTGTTAGCTCGATGTTGACAACAGAGAGGCAGCACCCAATGAGGACAATAAGACAAGAGACTAAAACTTCGTATTCACCTGGCAGCATCGTACTATGGTACGTAAGGATCTGTTAGTCTTTCTAGAAATTTGCCCAAATCTACGTACTCTAGGCATAATCAACTGTAAAAAACATCGTTTGTAACAAGTTTCACAACACAAATGTGAGCAGAAATTTTTGAAATAAAATACTACGTTCCCAAAGTACGACATATGCAAACAAATATACCTGAACATTTAATAATTTTTTACTTTTACGAAGTAAACGTACAAAAAATATCAAAATGAAATGATATCACAGGTCCACAAAAAAAAAGTGGTGTGTGCTGAGGGTCCCATTATATTTTATCCACGTATTTTTTCCTGCTGAACACGAATCTAAAGTCAAAATGGGGGGTCGCACAGCAAATTTTAGAGAAAACCCATAAAAACGATAAAAAATTGCATCAAAAGTTTACGCAGGTCCACAAAAAAAAGTCAAATATGCTGGGAGTTAGACAATATTTTTCTTTTGTATTTTTACATGCTGAACACGAATCTGAAGTTAAAATTGGGGGTTACACAGCAAATATTTGAGAAAACCTAAAAAATGGATAAAAATCACTTTCTCGTAATTTATTCTATATGATACTCTTTAAACTGAAACAATGAGAAATGCTGTGAATTACTGAATATAACTCGCGTCAAGAATTCAGACGACTTACGTCATACGAACAAATGAATAATTTACTATTTTACAGCTGTCTTGGTATAGTTATAACTGTAAAATAGTAAATATTCACTAATTCACAGCATTTCTCATTGTTTCAGTTTTAGTGGGTATCATATGGAATAAATTACGAGAAAGTGATTTTTATCGATTTTTTAGGTTTTTTCAAATATTTGTTGTGTAACCCCCAATTTTAACTTGAGATCCGTGTTCAGCGGGAAAAATACTACAGAAAAATATAGTCTAACTCCCAGCACACATGACTCTTTTTTTTTGTTTTTGGACCTGTTTAAACTTTTGATGTGATTTTTATCATTTTCATGGGTTTTCTCTAGAATTTGCTGTGCGACCCCCCATTTTAACTTCAGATTCATGTTCAGCGGGAAAAAATACATGGAAAAAATGCACACACCACTTTTTTTTTTGTGGACCTGTGTATTTAATGGATATTTACCTTTCTTTGTTACTTAATATATGTAGATATCTAAATTTTACGCCGTTTTATATTTCAAGGCCCATTGATTACCAACTGTATGGAATCCTACCTCGTTTTCTACAGCGGTTAATTTGGTTTTAATGAGATTTCGAGTATATCGGTAACGCGTTGTGTTGTACAGATCGTTCGCATTCGCGTTACCAACCAGATGATTAGGAGAGCTGTTAATTACGCAAATAATTAATCAATTAATTAAATTTATGTCACTACCGGGGATGCCATTATAATTTTCAATCAAAGTTTCACACGCCGTAACAGGTATATTGGGCCTGTGAGATTTTCATTAACGTTAACGTCACGTCATGCGCAGACTTCCTTCTGCTTGATGGACGGGTTAATTAATCTTGATTTTTCATATTCGTGAAATGTGGTTGGCCTTTGTTTGTGATTAATATGGAATACAGCTCTGTGTATAAACGTATAACAAATTGCAATCTGAATATGCAAGATATAAAGATAAAATATTTAAAAAGTAAAGGGGTGAGTCACACATAACAAATTTAAAAGCAAAAGGTAGACATACACACGTCAAAAGTCTTGGACCCCCCTCATTCTTGTTGAAGAAATCTTTTTGTCAGAAAAACCAAATACATTTATAATATAAGTAACAAAGCAAGTTCTCTGCTTAACTAATAGTCGGTACGACCTCCACCATATTGACACGTCTGTGCATTGAGATAATCAAGCGGTTAACGATCTCTTGCGGAATATTGTTCCATTCCTCTTCTGCCGTCACGACTAACTCATCTGCAGTGTGAGATGGAGGAATATGATTATGAATAGTCCTAGCAACGAAATCCCACATGTTTTCAATATAATTCATGTCAGGAATGTTGGCTGGCCAATCTAATCTATTGATATGCCCTGCTTTGAGTGTCTCTTGAACTCGTGATGTGGTCGAGCGTTGTCGTCCACACAACATTTTCACCTAATTCATTACGTACGGGCTAGATAATGGGCGTAATAACTTGTCCGATGTAAATTTAACTGGTCATATTCTGTGGTATGCGAATTAATGGGGTGTGGCGGTTGAACATTATTCCACCCCGAAATATTACGGAAACCCCTTCATACAGAGCAACTCCACGGGAAAAATGAAGTCGCTGTTGACGACCTGGTTCTTTCCAGACTCTTTGTCGATTGTTATCAGTAACCAGTCCAATTCTGTGTTCATCTGTAAATAAGACCACCCATCGCCGCTGACGTAAAAGCCAACCCCTATGCTCTCGCGCCCACTGGAGATGGGAAACACGATACCTTGGAAATATAATGGGGACCCGTAATGGTACCGTACCTTGAAAGTGGGCCCTGAGAGCTGAAGCTGAAGATGTGCGGTGTCTACTGGCATATTGCACCAAATACTTATCCTCCCTTTCATTAGTTACTCGAGGACGTCCACTATGTGGTCTGTTTTCCACTGTATAAAATTCTTGATATCTGTGTACTATTCGCACAACAGACGATCTAGGAATGCCCAACATATTCGATATCTGATGATTAGAATGTCCTGCATCATGTAAAGCAGTAATTTTTGCTCGGATAAACGCAGAAATTACACATCCTGGCACTATAATGTACAAAAATTCAATAGAACACTTGGTTGAATACACTGCCAAACTGACTAGATTTATAAAAACATTAGTAGTAAAGTAAAGGTTCATGGTCTGCAAATTTTTATTGTCTCTTCTGTTCCCTAAATACATGTACTTTTTTACCACATCAAGAAAAACCACTAGGTTTAATCGAATCATTTTAAAATGGTTCGCGTAAAAGGTAAAGTATAAACAAATAGATAACGCAATCCTGAATGTGTTAATCCGCAGTCCGCAGGAGATTTCTTAAGTAGCATTTTTACAGTTACTCTTACGCACAGTAGTATACTGTGCTCTTACGGAGATCATGAAAAACAAGTAACAAAAATAAGCCGTCATCTTATTTAACATTGTGTATTGTCAAATTAAGCTTATTTCTAAAAAAGATCAAGTTTAATAATGACTTATGCATATTCAAATGCTGAAATGGTCAATATGGTTTACATTTATGCGCTTGCAGATGGAAATGGTACTGAGGCTAGGCGAATTTATATGGAAAGATTTCCAAATCACCTGACTCCAAATCCAAAAATGTTAGAAATATTTTTCAACGTTATTTCAGAAAGGCCCAATTCCTGGAAGACCTTTGAGTGCTAGAACCTGGGTTGGAATAAGCTATTCTTCACGAAATTGAAGAAACCCCAAATACTAGTACTAGGAAGATCGCTGAAAATCTAAATTAGTTTGATCCGTTTTGAAGCATCAAAAGTTACATCCGTATCACATACAAAGGGTTCAAGCCTTCCTGCCGCAGGACTATCCTACTCGTCTACAATTTTGCCACTGGATTTTGTAAAATAATGGGCAAATTGTTGACTTTACTGCTGGCATATTGTTTAAGCCAATTTTTCCAGAGATGCTATAATTAACTTCCACAATATACATGTTTGATATAATGAAAACCCTAATGCCATAATCGAATCTCGATCTCACCATCAGTTTTCTTTGAATATATGGGTGGGTATTTCTGGAAATTTTCTTGTTGGGCTTTACGTTTTACCACCGGTGCCTTCTACAGACATTTTATTGAAAACGTTTTACTTGAACTACTTGACGGTGTTCCCTGTTCACTTAAACAAAGGAGCACTCAAGAACCAGCTCAACCTTGGCCACCCAGATAACGCGATATGAACCCTATTGATTTTTATTGGAGATATCTCAAGCCATTAGTTTACAAGGTTCACATTGAATTTAAGGAGCACTTACGTCAACAGATTATGATATTGAGCATGTATTTTGGGTAAAGGTGGCCATTTCCAACGTATGTTGGAAAGTAATTTCATTGTTAATTAATTATTTTGTTGTTATTTCAAGTATTGTAATGATTATCGTAAAAATGCACTTGAAAAAATAAATCAATTTTGTTAATCGGTTTGAAATACAACAAAGTATAAATAAATAAAAAATTAAGACAATACAATGGCGCATATGATGACCTGTTTTATGTGCAATATTATACAGGGTGATATATATATATATATATATATATGGTTGTAAAATTTCTCCGGGTTCTTTTCCGCGATGAATCTGCATGGTCTTCAAAAGAACCATTTGTTTGACAACGTTTCGGTAAAATCTCATTTACCATCTTCAGGTCTTCTTACTTCTGCTTCGCGTTACAGTAAGCCGAACGTAGTAACGCGAAGCAGAAGTAAGAAGAACTGAAGATGGTAAATGAGATTTTACCGAAACATTGTCAAACAAATGGTTCTTTTGAAGACCATGCAGATTCATCGCGGAAAAGAACCGGGAGAAATTTTACAACCATATATATATTTTCTTATAATATTATTTTATTACATTGTCTGTGTCAAAATAATTTTAAAGACCTAATTGCTTCTAATGTGAAAACCAATAAAATAATATAAGAGAATCTGTATTTTGCATAAAAAAGTACATTCTGTTTATTATTTTTTTTGCAGTTGGCGTCTTTAAAACAGGTTCTACATTATCTTCAGCAACACGAAAATATTTAGGTACATTTTTTTTTAACTAAAATTGAAAAAAATATAATAAATACAAAAGATAAGGGCAACATATAGTATATTGCATGAAAGACGGCAATTTTTTGTGGCCCGTATCTCCTCCACCTCTTGAAAAAATGCATCCATGAAGCCCTCGCGACCCTCGACGTTGACAGCAACATCGTCGGGTCCAACATCGTCATCGTCACTTTGTGCCGCAACAAGAGCTGCTAATCTATCCTTAGTCATCTTGACCCGGCTTTAATCACACACCACTTAAAATTTTAATTTTATAAAATAATCCCATTCAAATTGTTTAAATACCACCACAACTATAGAACTAGAACGACCGACAAGACGGAGCGAGCGACCACCAGTCCTCCACACGAAAATCGATAGAGTTCTGCAGTGCCGTCAGTATGCTTCGATAAAAAAAATTTTTATCCGTCTAGAGAGCGCAGCGAACCACAGACGATATTTCAAAAATTTGTTTATATCAGGTGGAAGGTATCAATTTTGCAATAAAAATTTGTTACCAATAAGTTACCTCTATCTCTTAAAATAAAAAAGTTAGACAGCCTTAAAGTTTGGGCACTTTACAGGTTTTTTTTGTTATTACTCATAAAGTTGGCCATGGATCTCAAATTTGTTTTTACGAGCATAAAGGCCTCCAAAAATACAACAAAAAACAATTAAAAATTTTTGACGTGTCTCGCATATTAAGCGAGATACATGGGAGTGGCCCTCTTATGTGATACAGCCTGTATATATATATTTTTTTTGGCAAATAATTATCGGTGATACCCAACCTCCGCTAAAGCTGGTAATTTTTTGTTTCATGCCTTCTGTCATATTAAATATGCACACCGAATTATCTCAAGTGGTTTGGAAATTAAAAATTGATTTTTTTTTATTTTGGCACTAGCTGGATAATGGCTGTCCTAAGATTCCCTAATTTTTAGCCACAAAATGCGCCTCTGGATTTTTTACCTTTACTTAGGAAACATCCTGTATAAACATAAATCAGATAAGATGGATACTTTGGAGATATGAACACAAACGACACTTGTTTCATAACATATTACCTGTATTTTGTGTTTATTTAAAATTAATTGATCTTAAATATGAGAGTTGTTCTAAGAATTAAACTTTCCCAATGTTTTCTAGTAGTTTTACTCTTATACTCTGCAATTGGAAATAAATGTATTTGTATTGCCATCCATTCATCGAGAACTGCTCCAAATAAGTAACATAAATCTTCAACTGGATGTATTGCGGCTGAAAAGTTATCCCATATTAGTTTAGAAAAAGCCTTTGCTCTTGTTAATGGGTTTAATTAAAGTAGTAATTTATAAAGAAACCGATACTACACGTCACATATGGCCGGTAAAAAGTTAACTGATGTACACCAATAAATTCCTAACAGGAAATACTCGAAGCCAGTAGTCACGCTTTAACAAATAACAATTTATAAATATTTTCATTTAAATTTAAAATTGAAAACGAATTTATAATGTCGGACTCTGATTCCTGTTATTGAATCATTTGTCTGAACTTCAGTTCCTCAAAATTGAAAATTATATTTTTCATTTATTAATGATTTATTTTATGTGATTTAATTTTATATTGTAAACATCGATTTATTATCAAAATGGGGATTCTTAACGAGGGCGAATTTACCTCCATTATATAAAGCTGCAATTATTCCCTTCATTATCAAGTATATTCACGGTAATAAATTTATTGAAACAAAAAAATAACCGAGGTTCAGACAAAAATTTTAAATGAAGTCAGTGGTTCAATGAAAACGTCTTTCATTAATGACGAATGATGAAAATATATTTTTCTAATTTTGACATATAAAGTGACACTTTTTAAAACTGATTGACATTATGAAACGTCTTACTTTTTGTAACTAGTTGCATAAAGTAAAATTTTATGCAATTGGTGACGAAAAATGTATTTCAAAATTAGTGACTAAAAGAATTATTCTATTTATTAAACTGTTATAATACAAGTTAAAAACATAAATTATAAATTAATTATTATAAATATTGATAACACAATTATTGCAATTATTCAAATTAATTCCCGACGACATATTTTTTTCATTGCTCGAACTTGCTGTTATTTGGGAAGCGGCGCACATTGCATTAGATGTTTCACCAAATATTTCTTGCGCTATAAGTTTTTTATTATTCATGGAATTTTCAACATATCCCTCCGCAACAGAGCTAGATTTCCAACCTCCGTGCCTCTTTAATTTTAAAATATCAGCGCCACTGTCTGCTAGGAAAGTGGCAGAGCTTCTTCTGAAGCAGTGGCCAGTATATAGAACAGGATTTGAAAGACCAAGAAATTGTGCAATAACTTTTGGCAGACTGCTAAATGTGTTAATTCCCACAGGATTTCTGGTACATTTTCCATTCGCATATTTTACAAAAAATCTGTTGTGTTTAAGAACCTGGGGACGCAACTTAATATATTTTCTTAATATTTCAACAAGATTCGTATTTTCAATGTCTCCAGTGATAATTGCAAACTGCCGTATAACTTTTGTTTTTGAAGGTGGGATATCAACACGAAAATGGCTTCCTTCGTCTATACCTTCAACTGGAAGAAATGTTAATTCTGCTTTTCTGCATGCTCCTGCCATTCCAATTATCATTGCAACCTTAGCCATTAAGTATTCTTTGTCATCCGCTTCCACTAAAAATTTGGCAAAATCTTCTTTAATAAAAACTTTTGACTTTTTAGCACTGTACCCGTCCGCTTGCCTTTTAATATATGCTACCAAATTTGTATATTTTTTAATATCAATATTCCTTTTCAGATTTAGTTCAGACCTTAACATTGAGTAAAGTGTCCATAATGTGGAAACTTTTAGATCTTTCTTACCCTCAAAATATGCAAGTAAAACTTTTTCATTAACATGTTTAATTTTCTTCTCATCACACCACGTAACAAATTTTTCGTATGCCAAATCATAAACTGCCTTTGACTTTTTGGGAATTACTGATAATAGAGCATTACCTGCTGCCTCTTCAATATCGCTTGGTAGCTCTTCAGAACTTGAATCACTCATTTTTTAAAAATAAAACTAAAAATATATCAATCTCGCTAAAAACCTTCCGTCTAGACTTTTTTACAACATGTCAAACTGACAACTAACATGAAGTAACAGCAACAAACTAAATTTATGTTTTCCAAATTTTTTTCAATTATATTAAATTTTATTTTTTTATTACTTTCTTCAAAATTAGAAAAAATCTTGTATGCAATACGTTACGATATGAAATTTTGTGTCACTTCGTTCGTTCCGCAAAAATCTCACGCGTTACACAAAATTAGGCATTTCGTAACTGATGGCATAAATAGCTATTTTATTATTCATATATATTTTTTATTGCACTGAAAATAATTATTTATAATAATATACGGTGAAATGTCTAGATCAATAGTGTGAAATAACACCAGAATGTAAAGTTACAATGTCACTAGACGCCTAAATTAAGACGTGGGATAGAGTGGTGCAATATAATTTCAAGCAAGTGACATAAAAATCATTAGAAATATGAATATGTGCATAATATATGTATATCATAATTCTATAGATGACGTCTATTTTAGTCATCTAACTCGATATCATTCAAAGCGGGGTGGTTATTAAGGAAATATTTTTTATCTTGTCGTCAAATCGGTATTATTTTACCCCAATCGAACCCACTGCTCGATTACAAGAACATATCGGAACGACGGCTACAAGCCGCTATTTGAATGCAACGTTATGGCATCTCACGAGGAACAAGCTCAGTTAATTAGATATAATGTATATAAAAATATAACACAATGAAGGAGAAAAGAGGGCATTAGAAAAAATGGCTTATTTAATAATAGTATTAGACAACACCCCATACCATTTAAGACCATCAAAAAGGATTCCAGATACTGGCACAAAAAAAAAGAATATTCAAGAATTTCTTAAAATACATAAAATTGCGTACGATTCTAGTTTGAAGAAAGATGAGTTGCTGCATACAGGGTGGGCCAATAGTGTGTGGACGGAAGATTGTGGTTATACTGATATATATTTTTAAAATCTGCTGTTGGTTGGGGGTGAGGGGTAGTAAGAGTTACAAACTAAAAATATTTTTACTGGAATTCCTAGACATACACAGAGTGATTCATATTAAAGTTGCATTTTTTTAATGGAACCCCCCGTATATAATTGCATATATGGATTCCTCGGTCAATTCTAGTATGACTTCATGTACCATACTTGGTGCCTAAAACATACCGTTTGGACGTTATTCGATATTTTGTCAAAAAGTTGATGTCTAGAAACAGCTGACTATTAGAGGTGGGCGGCAACATAGGAGGCTGTGATTGGGGGAAATTATTGACCACCCTCCATACTACCAAGAACTAGAAAGTCAATTATGAACTCTGTTATGGCTGATATCGTCGCTCTAATTTTGAAAATTTCAATCATGGATAATTTGATTTTTTAAATGGAACCCACGTATTTTTTTCACGTCACCAGATAACACATTTCATTACCTTTCCACCCGATATAAAGTTATCTGTATTTATCTCTAATACTTTTCTTCTAATCCACAATTACTTTTTACTATGATGGATTTATGCGAACCAATTAATTTAAACTAAATTGAAAAGTAAATAAATAAATATGATGACAGCATTTATTCATACGAATTAATAATTAAAGTGACTTTTTATAAGAAATGAGAGAGTTTAATTCAATTGGTCTCCATAATATCACATTTAGTTTTTTTTCAAGCACTCAGGAGTAAAGTTGGCCATGGAAAACAAACAGTAGGTTTCATTATAATTATTTATTAAATAGTAACACAAATAAATGAACAAGAATTACAAAAAACATTAAGAACATTTTCATTTAAAAAAATGACACTTTAATATGAATCACCCTGTATATGTCTAGGAATTTCAGAAAAAATATTTTTAGTTTGTAGCTCTTACTACCCCCCACCCTTTACTAACAGCAGATTTTAAAAATATATATCAGTATAACCACAATCTTCCGTCCACACACTATTGGCCCACCCTGTATAGTCGAGAGGAATAATTTTGCAAAGAAATACGATATTGATGACATGGTTGCGACTCAGGGACATACCGTTCTAAGATTGCATCCATACTGTGCTTTGAATCCCATTGAATCAATGCGGAGCCAATTAAAAAGAGACATTCAAAGATATAATACCGTTCCAAAATTTTACGAAACAGTTATAGATGTTATAAGAAACGAGGTAAATAAAATTACATGCTAATTGGAAAAAATGCATCGAACATAAAAATTGAGGGAGACTATATAAAGCTGTACCAATTGATTGTGCTACGTAAAAGTGGTTTCGACATAACTGTTGATGAAGAATTGGATGCAAGTGACGTTAGTAGTGACTCTGACGAATGATAGTGCTGGTGTGTTTTTCTTATTATAATAATAATAAATAATTACATTTTTGCTGTGTTGTTATGTAATATATGAAATATATAGGAAATATATTATGGATGAAGTATACAGTGCTTTCGAAAAGTAACGAATAAATTCATTATTTTTGAAATTGAGAAGTTTGCGAAAAAATCCCTTGGCACGTCGACTTTGTTTTTAAAAAAGGCACTTTTTGACATACGACCCACATTTGTGTCATCGTTGTTCGAGATATGACGTCATCGATGTAATTCTACTCTATTTACCTGGAAAATTTACTATAATTTTTATCAGTGTAGATGGCATTTTAGCTGATTGAGACACTGATAAAATGTGGCTAATATGAGTTAAATTGTATGGAAATGTTATAATTTTATTTTCTCCTTTCCGTTTCCCCTTTGAAAAAAAATTACAAACACTAACTATTGGCTGACTTCCAAAGAAGTAGTAGCGCAAGAATTAGTCAGCATTGCCATAATATAATAATGACAGTTATATTTTATGTGTTTTGGCGCCAGTCCCGCCTTGTGCAATCCATATTTACCTACAATAGGAGTTGAATGTATCGTAATTCGAACTAGGAAAACTTATAGTCGATTCCCGTCACACTGGTTTCAGTTCAATCATTTGTTTATATTTTCAAATCATATCTGCTCGGGTAAATAAGTAATTTGAAAGGTGATGATTAAAATTAACCTCGTTCTTTCAGTTATTAAATTAATGAAAACAAATTAAACGTTAGAAGTATACGTGCAATCTATTGCAATAATAATGAACTCTTTAAAATGAATTAGGCGATTTATTTCGAACTGCTGACGTATTCATAATCAAATTTACTTTTGTAGTAGAATGAAAAAGCGGTTGCCGCTAGAGATGGGCTTAGCAGTTCATTTTAATGATTCAGTTCTCGAGAACTGAATCACTAAAAAGAACTGATTCCTAAAACCAGCTCTTTAAGAACTGGTTTTACGTCAAACACTGCAACAGATATACGCTTCTTTCCGAATCCCGCATCTCCGTCAATCGCAGTCGGTCGGTTTCTTTTCCAAAATATCTCGAATCATTTAAATATTGATTTTTATTGTAGAATTTAATTTATATTTTTGTAAAGTTGTTGTATTTTACTTTCTGTTGTTTAAGTGTAGGTAAAGCTTTAATTTTGTTAATAAAATTCAGTTCTTAATTATAATATAATATAATTATAATTAATGACACATACCTATATCGTTCTTATTAATTTTACAATCTGACACGGATGCCTATGTGTGCTGGTATGCAGTTTTTGGATAATATATTTAAATAAGAATGATATTAACGCTCCGGAATCGGATAATCAATCAGTTATTCAGAATTCAGATCGCTCGTACGATTTTGAACCGCACATAGGCTGTGAACACTCGTTCACTATTCACTGAAGAGTTAGTTAATGACTTCCGACGTCTAAACTTGAAAATATCTCTCGCAGTTTACATCAATCAATAAAAATCAGTTCGCAAAGAACTGATTTGTCAACTTCCCGAGAACTGATTCTCGCAGTTCAGTGTCGAAACCCGTTCTTTTAAATCAATTCACTCGGGAACTGCCCATCTCTAGTTGTCGCAGCCGGGATTCGAACCCGGGACCCCTCGCTTTCCGGGCGATTGCTCTCTCAACAGAGCTACTACGGGCTACTTTTCCACTCTACTAATTTGGTACTGGCGTTACAAATAATTTACTACTACACTTTCAATATTACTGATTTGATAGATTACTATTAGGATTATACCGGGTGATTCAGAACTTATCTAAAAACAATTTAGAATGTACAGAAGACAAATACAATTTTGTAAAAAAAATTCAAAAGAACGGTTCGAAAATGATTTAAAAATACACTTCTGCACGGCACTGGCAACTGGTCCACTGTAAAAACCTAACAAAGCAAAGCATGCAATAAACCAATAATATTTTATACAAATAATTATTAGATAATATAATTAATTTGAGGTTTTAATTAATAAAATAGTTTGACATACAACAACAAAATTTTGGGCCCGTCTTACCCAGTTTGCACAAATGTTTATCCTTTTTGTGCGTTTTGAACTCGTAAGTTATGCAGCTATGATACCTTTGCGTAAATCATCAATAGTGTCTTCTTCGGTGCGATACACTTCATTTTTTAAATATCCTCACAAAAATAAGTCTAAATGATTTAAAGTCAGGAAATCGTGACGATCATGGTACCGGTCCTCCTCCTCCAATTCCTTGGTATTCATGCTTGAACACGCTGTACATAGCACGGATATAATTCAGCTTCATGTATGGTGCGCCACACTGCTGCAATACGACGTGGAAACTCTGGACCTTCATCTCTTCTACGATTCAGTTTGAAATTTCCCGTGTCGCGCCCGCCTTGCACTACACTTGCACTCACTGCATACCGCGGTAAAAGTAGCTGCATTTGGCATGTTTACACGGAAATCGTTCTGCTCAAGCATTTTCACATCACCATAAATTAAAACGACAATCATCAAATACGAGTTGCTATACACGTAAACCATTTTTGACACTTGAAAAACTAATGTAAATACTCGCATCTAAAAAACGTTAATACCAACTATAAGTAATCGGAATTTCATATTCGCAATCACCTGGATAGAGAGTAGAGTAGCCCAGCGACGTTAAGGTTGAAAATACTACAACTTCAATAATTTTTTACTCAGCAGTTGTAAGAATTTTACAATTTTTTTCACGATATTAACTTACGATATTTTTCATGACGCATCTATTCCGAATTTTTTTTAGATAAGTTGTAAATCACCCTGTAGGATTACCTATAGAAAGTTGTATCGTTCAGTAAACGATAAAAAAAGTTTATTATTCATATCTTTTTTAAGATTTTTTCTACAAAACTGTTAAAAGTGGGCTTTTTAATTGTCATTTTTGAAATATGTCATTTTTTGACATGCGTGTTAAAAGTAAGTTACTTTTAACACTAGTGTTAAAACTAATTCAAAGTTTATTTAAATTTTGTTTTGAAAATTAATAAAACGTTTTAACAAACACATGAACAACTTTTTATTTTAAATAAGTACAAACCAACATTTTAACTAGTTATTACTATTAACATTTATAGTAAAATTAGAACAATTTGAAATTGTAATTCCCTGCGGAGTCATCATACTTAAGTTGGTTTTACTGTCAACATGTGTGACACATCTATTTTCTGTAGAAATACTACTGGTAGTACTGGTGGTCTTGCTAGTAGTTGCAGCAGTAGGAAGTATTTGGCACGCAATTTCCTTCTTCTGTTCCAGTGAATTTTCAATGTAGCCTTCAGCTACCGTCGAAGATTTCCATCCTCCATGTCTCTTGATGGTAGTAAGATTTGCACCAGAATCTGCTAACAATGTCGCCGATGAACGACGAAAACAGTGTTCGGTGTAGAGTTGAGGATTTGGTAGATTGAAGAACTCTGTAATGTCGGCAGGCATTTTACCAAACATGTTAATTCCGACTGGATTCTTGACACATTTATTCTTCATATATTTAAGAAAAAGTCGTCTATGGTCAGCGTTGGGTGGCCGGAGTGCCATATACTTTCTAAAAAAGTTTAAATAGAATTCACCAACAACACTGAGAGTCCAGGCACTTTCGTTTTAGTATCTGGTATGGTCACAACAACCGAAGTGCCCAAATATTCGATATTGTCGATGGTCATCTGACACAATTCCTCCCGGCGACACGCCCCGAAGACACCCACTATTGCTGCGACTTTCATCATCAGATACTTTTCGTCTTCTGCTTCTGTGAGACATTTGTCGATATGCGTCTTCGTCAAAACTTTTGACTTTTTTACTTGATATCCTTCACACTTCCGTTTTAAAAAAGCAATAAGTTTATAATGTCTCTTGCTTTATTTTTAACATAGTTTTGATCATGGAATAATTTGACCACAGAGTTGACGATTTCCATATCTTGGCTTTTTCCTCAAAATATGCCAGTAAAACACTTCGTTACATTTCCCAGGTACCTTTTTAATGTTGCACCATTCTGAAAAGCGTCTATAAGCGATTTCGTACTGTTCCTTTGATTTCGCCGGCAATAATTCCAATGTTGTTCGACTGGCGGCTTCTTCGATTTCAGCAGGGATGGATTCGTTACGCTCATTATCGAGATTATTCATTATACTTATAATATTACTAGAAAATGCTGTCAATATTTTTGCATTTTTTTCCGTAACTAACAACAGCACTGGTTGCTACGAAAATTTTGATTCATAAACATTGTGTGGTATTTTTTGATTTCTTATTTTTATTGAGTTTAAAGTTCTTCCGATTGTTTTGTAGAAAAAATAGTGTATGATATACGTGTTAAAAGTGATTTTATTTTGTTCGTGAACTTAAAAAACTCGCTACGCTCGTTTTTTAATCATCTTCACTCACAAAATAAAATCTTACTTTTAACACGTATATCATAAATAGCTATTATAAAGACTAGTTTTTCCAAATTTCATGGGTTTTCCTGATTTCCAATCTAAAAATTCTCTTCATAGCCAATTTAAGCAAAGGTCACAATGAGAAATAATGCTAAAATTTCGATAAAACAAGTTTCCTACATTTTTCTGATACCTCTTATTCTCGAAAATGCTATAGTTCCATTTTATTTTTGATAAAATGTACATTTTCTATCTTCTTTTGACTACATATCTAATAGTTTATCATTTATTTCAATTCTTTTAACAGGTCGCAAATTCCTTTTCTTCTTCAATATGTATTTAGACCCCTATAGAATATTTGTTTGTTTCATAAAGTAGGTATAGTAGTGTTTGGTTGCATTGCGTATCTGAATTTGAAGTTATATTTCCATAAATTGATACATTTATGCCTGAGGTACCGGAGTTCAAAGATCAACAATCCTTGACCGTAGTTAAAAAAAAAGAAATTATGTATTAACCAGACATTTCTCTTTTTTCTCTGGCCATTAGAAATATCCCTAACTTTCACGGTTTGCTATTATATCTGCAGCAATCCTGTGTTGCATATACATAGTTTAACTAGATCTAATCTAACCTAACGTAACTTTAATCTTACTACTATTTAATTCTAAACGGGATATTTTGATTCAAAATGACCATGAGAATAAATACTATATCAGCATTATTGACAAAATAGTTAATTTGAAATAAAACCCAATTATAGTTTTTGATTCAATTGACTCTAGTCCATAGGACTTGTTGACTCTCTGAAATAAATGACTGCAATTGGGCCCTAAATGGAGCTCGCCGGTGGCTCCCAAGGCCGTCTCTGGTTGTTATTTTATAAGAGATAAAGCTCCTTGTACGGCCATGCAACCAGTCGACAGCCGATTGCGTGTGGGATGAATCAGCACCTGTCCGCTGATCGAACTGGTTTCGATACGGTCTCGAAAGAATCTTCTCTTAAAAAAAAAACGATGTTGTAGATGTAGGTGCCGATTCATGAATTTATCAACTTCTGTTATTGACAAATGCCGACAGTTGGAAAGTGCAGCCGTCGGCTGTGTAAATTAGCATATGCACAGACGTATTTAAATAATAAATTGCAAAGTTTGGAGCTTTATTGGTTAAAATTCAAATGGTGATTTGAATAACGCAGCTTGATCTTCTTTGACTATGAGTTCTAGTAAATTGAAACACTATAAGGTGTTTATTGAGGGTGAGTCACCCCTAAAATTATACCTAACTTATTTTCCCATTGATTGAATTTAAAAATAATGTTAATATCCCGCGCAGAGTTGAATTTAAATGCTTTATTATTTATTTTTAATAGTGTTTATTACAAGAAATCAAAAGATCAGTAGTAGGATTTTTTTTTTAAATTTTACAGTAATAAAAATATTTTATTTCTTCTACTGTCTGTTGTTGAAAATGGCTGGAAAATCCACATTCAGCGAACAAGTTGACATGTTATTTGTGTTTATGTGGAAGAAACTAAAAGTGGGGAAGAATATCATAGGAGATTTCCAAATCGAGTGGTTTCCCATAGAGAAACATTTTCTTATGTTAAAGACGGACTCGAGAGACAGGAGAGTTTTTCAATAATATCCGAGAACGTCCTAGTGTAATAGGGTACAAGATGAAGAAAATATTTTGCAAATCGTTGAAGATGAATCGTAAACAACTACTAAATTGTCAAGAATTTCTGTACACCGTAAACGTAATCTACTACAAGCATATTACATTAAAAAAATGTCAGAACTGTTGCCTCAAGATTTCGATTGACGAGTGATATTTTGCGAGTTTATCTTGCATTAGGATATTTATTTTCATAAGAAAATTATTTTCACTGATAAGGCTTGTTTCACACTCGTAGAGAAATTACAAATGTTCACAACTTTCGTGAATATTCCGATGCAAACCCTTATGCAATAACTTCTAGACATTTACAGCGCAAGTTTAAGAAAAATGTTTGGACTGGTATTATTGATCGTTAATTCATCGGACCAGTTATTTTGCCAAATCAATTAAATGGCCAAAGTTATTTCGAATTTCTGCAAAATACTCTTCCTGATTTAATGGAAGATTTACCGTTGTTACTTAAAGTTTTAGTTTATGCATGATGGGGTACTACCTCATTTTAGAGCTACTGTTTGAGGCTTTTTGAATTTAAAGTTTCCAGATAAATGGTTAGGACGAAGAAATAATTGTCCTCAAATTTGACTACCACTATCGCCAGACCTCAACAAATGTGATTATTTTTTTGGGGGAACATTGAAGGATTTTGTTTATTCCTAGCCAATTGAATCCCGAGAAGATTTGTGAAATCGTATTACGATTAAAGCCGGTCCCAGACGATGTGTCCAACGTTGGATCAAATGTTGCTTCCAATGTTGTCTGCTACACGATAGGGTATACTTTTGTCGCAACATTGGAATCACATGTGGGGCCAACGTTCGTCAGTGTCGTAGTTATGCTGTAGATTCACAGAACACAGTAAAATATAAAATACGTGCGCTCCTGGAATGCGTCAAACACACGATCGCTCGTTTGGATGTGTGCCGAACGATGCTTCCAACATGTTTCCAACGTTGGAAGCTCCTTTGATGCGGTTCAGATTTACCGACAGAAGCCCGAACGTGGCATATAGCCAACGTTGGACACATGCAATTCACCAGCGCCCGCCCACACGATGTGGGAAATGGCGATGTGTCCAACGTTGGAAGGCATTCGCCACATCGTCTGGGACCGGCTTAACTATAACGTTATAAGAAACGATCATCAGTTACTAAATTTGGTTATTCCAAGTTAAATAAATTCAGAGATTATTTGTTATTGATTATTTGAAGGCTTGTAACTTCGCTTGTTTGCAACTGTGTATGATAGGTGTGCTCGGTTAAATTTTTGAACCCCCGACATGCACCTGCTCTGTGTTGGTTCTTATGCGGAACATCCTGTATAACTAACACAGTTGGATGATGAAGATCAAATTATATACCAATGACGTTATCCTATGTCAGAAGTGTTGCAATGCTATCGGGTCAAACTTTCTAGGCAACCTCTTTATTTTAGGGATATTGGGCAACGGAGTGGAATTACTGGTATATGCTGTCCCATATGTATCCTATAAAACTGATAGAAGTATCACGTCATCTGATTCTGCCAAAGTTTACAGAATAAGTACATTCAAGTTGGATAATTTTCCTTGTAGAAAGAATGTAGAAGAATGATGTTTAGTTTTGTATGTATTCCTTCATTGGAGTCGCCATAATTTGCTAAACTTGCCGGCGCTGTGTTCTTGAAATAGTATTTTCTACAAATACAAGTAATTTTAGACATTTTTTTTATATATACGTATTTTTAGGTATTAATAATATTGTGTGAAACTAACTACTCTGTGGACAAAAGCCCCAACCAGCGTTGAATTACACCCACAATATCTACCCATATATTCCTTATTATTAGCTTTTGTAACATTTTTTACTGTATTAGAAATTTATTTTAAGCTAATATAAATCAAATCTCCTACAATTCCTATCAATGAAGCCATATGTATGTTCTCTAATACCAAATATCTAGGTATGCTAATGAACAATTCCACAGACAAAGCTCTATTCAATAATTATCTAGAGAAATTAATCTATCTAAATTTACTAACCTGCTTTAATGAAAACACTCTATAAATATCTAACTTCACTTTTGGCAGTGGGAACACGAAAATTCAACCACTTTTGTCCACAAAGTAGTTAGTTTCACACAATATTATTACCTAAATACCTAAAAATATATAAAAAAAACTTTTACATAAAGAGTAAACATTATTCAAGTAGGTATTGTCATATTTAATTCATTGACAGGCTGTCACTTTTGTCATTGTCGATATTTAATTTCAAATAATTTTAATTTATATAATAACTTTTATAATTAGATATTTGACTCAACTTAAAGGAGGCCACCTGCAGAAGCAATCCTAAAAATGCAGAAATAGGTCAGATCTCATCTATTGTGGTTGAATTTTCGTGTTCCCACTGCCAAAAGTTAGAGTGTTATATTTGGTATCAGAGAACATACATATGGTTTCATTGATAGGAATTGTAGGAGATTTGATTTATATTAGCTTAAAATACTTTTCTAATACAGTAAAAAATAATTTTACACATATTAACTGAATAATATAGAGAAGAATACATTATTTCAAGAATATGGCACCCTTAAGGGTATAATTTTGTCGCTTGAAAAATTGAATGACAGTTTCCGACAAAATCGTTAGAGAGGATACGACGTAGCATACCACGTGTAAATTCGATACATATCGAGCAGAACGAAATCGTTTTTCGCATGGTTTTGTCGGGCCCATTATTACCCGTGGTCAAAACACGCATACCCATCGATTGTTCGCTGGTACGCGTAACAGGTCACTTGCCCAGCGGTCCGTGATGGTCATTCGGGCAGTGCTCCGGTACACCGGCGCTGTAAAGTGTACGGGCGTTAAATCACCCGCTCCTGCCAGTCCTGCATTATCTGCCCCTGCAACCTGCGGCCGGCCCGCGACGGTGCTCCTGCTGAACGCGACGGTTTCGACTTAAGAGGATCCGGTATCCCCAAGTTATCGCAACAGGTATGACCAGTATCGTAAAGTTTCAACTTTTAATTTCGATAGTAAAGTACCTACCGGGTATGACCAACTAGTTGTGATATGTACCTAATACAATTAAAACAAAATGTTGTTCGAATTTTCCATCCAGAAATACGAAAAGTTTCTACAAATCTAGGTCCGTAAATGCTATCAAGTTTTTTTTGAATATGTACCGGGTGTCTACTTTTATTTGTGTACAAGTAGGATCAGAACAAGCAGTTTTTGATGCCATTTAAAATTTTTAAAAAATGTTGGATTCTCTTGAAAAATAAAGTTTTACGAATTGGTACACACATAAAATTTTGATAATGTCTAGAGTAAAACACTCTGTATAGCTTTTATTCAAATTTCGCACATAGGGGTATTGAGGGACCCTGAGTAACACCACCTTATCAGATTTTAAATAAAAAAAATTGCTAAACATTTCTTTTAATTCCGGGGGTATAAAAATAATCATAGCAGGCCTTGGATCGCCATCTTAAACGCCGTGATAGGATTAGAAGGAGAGGTTTTCGATGCCATTTAAAACATAAAAATATTTGTTGCGTTATTTTGGAAAATAAAGTTTTTACAGAGTTTCATAAAAATAAAACTTTGAGAGCGTGTAGATGAAAATACTCTGTATAGTTTTTGTTCAAATTTCACACATAGGGATTCTGAGGTCACCTTATCAGATTTTAAATAAAATATCGCTAAACGTTTTTACTGAATTCGGGGTGTATAATAATAATCATAACAGGCCATGGATCGCCATCTTCGCCGTGATAGGATTGGAAGTGTCGGTTTTCGATGACATTTAAATCAAAAAATATTTGTTGCGTTATTTTGAAAAATAAAGTTTTTACGAATTTTTACAAAAATAAAACTTTAAGAACGTGTAGTAGAAAACACTGTATACTGTGACTGTTATAGTTTTTGTTCAAATTTCAGATATAGGGGTTTTGAGGGGTCCTTATCAGATTTTAAATAAAAAAATCGTTAAACGTTTTTATTGAGGGTATAAAAAAAAATTATAGCAAGTCTTGGATCGCCATCTTAAATGCCGTGGTAGGGTCAGAAGAAGCGGTTTTCGATTTCATGTAAAATTAAAAAAATATATATATTATCTTGAAGAATAGAGGTTTTACAGATTTGTATACAAATAAAAGTAGTTACCTGTATGGGTTTTTATTGTTAAATTTCCAAATCGTTTAAATTTTGGTCAATACATCTATTAGGTTTGTTCCTGCAGCAGTTGGAAATGGTTTAAACTATCAGAAATGTTCGTTCAACTACTTCTTGCGTTAAATTCACAGATAACTCATTCTCAACTGGTCGAATACCGTTTCCAACTGCTACAGGAACAAACCTATTATAAGTAGGCTATAATCAAAGAGGTTGGAAGGAACAGAGGTAACAAAGACTAAATTTTACTTGGGCAAAGGCTGCCTGTTTCCCGGAGATTGGGTGACTTAAGTGGAAGAAACATCAGGGTTGTATTTAAAAAATTTAGTGACAGATGATTACCCATTTTCATGAATAATTGCTTGTAATGATTTAAAACAGGCATATGTAGGTATTTAATAATAAATCTTGTTTTTCGATCAATAACAAATGCTTTTTGTATCTCTTATGCCTATATACTTATAACTATACAAAACTTGACAGTTTTTATTCAAGTTATAATGAACAAACAAATAGAAAATTGTAGTATGAGGCTTACATTTTTAGGATTTAATAAAACAAATCAAAATCTCGATTATGTTTACTGAAGTGTGTTAATTTATATTAAATTATTTGTTGAATATTATTTACTTTTATTTAAGGACTTTATCATCATGAGAATTGTGAAGTATATACATATTTCCTCATATGTATATTAAGAAAACAATAGGCACTGATTAAACATTTTGATTATGAATTTAAAACATCAGTCAGTGACTCTTAAACAAAAGTAAGTAGTTTATTATATACTGTTCTTCTAAGCTTCTACTTTTATCAATTGCATTTTTATTGCCTATATAATATATAGATAGATTTAAAAAAACGGTGGCTGAGTTCTAGGGCAGAAAGTAAATAAAAAGAAAAAATTTCTAATAAATATAATTCAAGACGTTAAACTTTCATTAAATTTATACATTATCTTACATATATTATCTGGATAATTCCAAAACGCCTTAACATTTTAATCTCAAATTTTCTACGTGCAGTTAACACCTAAAGACTAATTATTTGAAGTACTACTCAATATTTTACAAACAACAGTGGCGTAGAGGCGGGGGAAACGTAAAAGTATTTTAAGGTCACTGTTATTTTTTGTGAAATGGATACAATTTCCGTATAAATTGTTCCTTTATATATCAAATTGATGTCTTGGAAAATTTTTCAACCATTTTTAAATAACGTTTAATATAATTTCGTTGGTTATATTTTATTTGGCTCGGCCTCTACGCCACTGTTGTTCGTAATATATTGAGTAGTACATCAAATAATTAGCTTTTAGGTGCTAACTGCATGTGGCAAATTTGATATTGAAATTTTAACAAATTTTGAAATTATCGAAGATAACGTATAAATTGAAAGAAGCTTTAACGCCCTGTATATCGTTAAGGAGCCATCTACGACTCCATCTTTAATAGGAATTTTTGCTTTAAGTTTTGATATAATTTTTGCTCTAACAGTTTTTTTTAATTACCCAGATGAAATTAACTTAATCAGATTTGAAATAACAATACATTTTGTTCTTTAAAATGAATATTTACATTTTGATAAGTAATTATCCTTAATATTTTGTTGTTTATTTCGTCTATATGGAACACACATTAGAATATTGAAAAATGTCATATTTCCTTAAATTTAGTGGAGTTCTGTAAAAGTCCTTTTTTCCATCTTTAAGAAATTCAAAATTATAAATAATAATTATTCCAAATTACACTTCAGCAAGCAAGTTCTGCTAAATAATCACATTTTATTTTATTCCCAATTACATTATTTTTCTACCCAGAAATTAATAATTATTAGGAAAATTTTTATTTGTACCAAAAGTAGTGCAAACAACGTTATATTAAATACGACCCTAGTACGAACACGTATATTAGAAATCTCAAACTACACCAACCAACAATGTTAGTAAATGATTAAACAAGCAGTAATTGATATCTGTGATTGGTGGGTGACAGGATGCGCAATAGTCTTATCTCTCTCCTTCTAAATCTATGAGATTAATTTATTACAAACCAACAATGACTGTTCAGATATAGTTTATATTTTAGCCGTATGGTGGCGCAATGTTCAGCTTGATCCACCAAACAAGAATTAGAAAGTAAAATTCATTTTAAGTTAGAAATTTCAGTGAGACCCACTGAATAACCTAGTATAACATTTTATATAAAGTTTAATTTAATTTCTAAAATACGTCTTCAAAGGGTAAGTAAATCACCACAGCAAGACAGTATTGTAACAGGAAAAGCAAGAATTAGTAGCTGTCGAACAGAGTTTTCCACGGGTAACCAGATAATCACATAAGCTGCCTGCTAGAACGTCGCAGCTTATGTTAGATGAGCCTAGATAAACGTGCCTTTTCCGTAATTCAGTCTATCCTGGCTGACGGGAGCTGGATTAGCGGAGCAGATCCCGGATTAATGTTTAAATCATCCGGCCCTAATGAGAAACAAATATATGTTGCTGGCGGTTTGCTGTGCAAACGTGAGGGCACGAATCTGTTAAAGATTTTTCCTGCTGTGCAACTTTTTTAGTATGGTTGTCTGCTGCGATGTTCTCTTCTAAAGCGAACATTATTACATGAGATTTTACTTTAAATTTTTCAAGAAGAATAAAATTCTAGTCCCAGTTGAATTCTGGCAGAGTAAATATTATGCAATTACGCAATTATTCACGGTGTTTTCAAAAGATGTAGCACAAATGATACCGGTGAATCTACAGTTAAAAAGAATACGTTTTCAAAAAAAATATGATATAGCGGGTGTAATTTGAAAAAAGTATAATAGTTAAATTTTGCACAAATTTTCTATTAATGTATGTGCAATTTCTGGACAATTTTTCAAAACTTTCTACCTCTTTCTACCCATTGGAGGGACTATAAATAAGCATTCCTTTAACAAATAAAATCCATTATCATTCGCATTACAACTCGCAGATTGCAACTGAGAAATATTTATGTGGGCTGATGTCATGTTAATTTCTGTCATCAGATCTTTCTTCTTGCGGCACAGTATTTCCGGCATAAAAAATACTCGCAGCATGCCAAAGTATTCGTCATTAGTAAAATTATTCATAATAATTCTTTCCAAGTTATCGTAAAAAAATAAAAAAGTAGCAATTCTAAGGAAGCACTCACAGAGAAGAGAAGATATAGTGACAAAAATCACAAAACGTCTTCCCTAAAAATTAGCATGACAGCCGCATACTTAAATATTTCTCAGTAGCAACCATGAGAATTGTAATGCGAATTATATATATTTTTTTTTTGTTAATAAACGGTTAATTTTCAAATGAAAAAGTGAGAGGTAAAGTTTTAAAATAAACCGGGGTATCTGATACGTATTTTTGAATGCTCAAGTTTTGTCAAATAAATAAAGTGTAGCAAAAAAAAAATAACTTAGAGGATATTTATTTCAACCCCCTCCAAGGGGCAGAAATTTTCGAAAAATTATTGCAAATTCATTAGCAGAAAATTTATATAACATTTAGAGCCGCTATTCCATATATATTTTTAAACTTTGAAGGTCTGTATCTCTAAGGGGAGAACAATTTACTAAGGTCATTTTGACAATAAGACTAAGAAGTAATATTTTCAGTCTAATTGTAAAATTCTGGTTGTTTTTATCGTACACATTATTTTATCGTATTATTAGACCTTTTTTAATTTTAAATTAATTTTATAATATACTTACCGTATCCTAAATATCAAGTGCGCTTAGAAATAAAATCTGTTCGCCCTATTTTCCAAAATTTCTTGCATTAAAAATTTGACAGTGTCCATTTTTGCACCGTAATTCTTACACTATTATAAATGCATTTCTTTGTTGTATATCCAGTGGCGATTCGTAGCTTTTTGAAGTGGGTGAGCAAAATATTCTTCTGCTATAGTCAATGGCATATTTAGAGTAGAGGGGATGGGGTAAATGGAGCAATACCTTATCAAAAGTTTCGGGTATAATAATTAATTTTTATGATTAATTATGGCGCGTAATTTATAATTATTTTACTTTGTCTAAGATAATCATACATTTTGTGAAACTACTAGAAAAGAGGAATAATCGTCAAAAAAATCACCGTTCTTTAATTTTTATTGCAATGCAATTTATTTTATATATCAACCAATTTATAAATAATTATGTATTATTACTAATTTATTTGAACTATCAAGATGAAAACTTTTTTACAATTGTTTTTGGAAATAAATGTTGCAATGTTTAAAAGTACACCACCTAATAAACTGAAATTTCGTTGGGATGAGAAAAATCCTTTTTTTTTCTGATGTTTTCCGCATTTCGACGGAGCACCACTGCATATATTGGCATTTTCCAGTTTTCTATGTCTAATTATAAAATTTGATTAGGATTATGAGTTTACTTTTTCTTTTTCTGAAGTATTTCGCATCTCAACGAGGCGCCACTGTCTATATTGACATTTCCTATGTCATTTGACTAAATATCATTTAAACATTATAAGTCCTATGTTTAATGTTCCCATGTAATTACCTATAAGTATATTAGCTCATTTGGCGCCGAACTGTGATAATGCGTTTATATAATTTAAACTGAAATTGTTAGATTAACACTGGTAGCCACGCATTGTCTGCAAATATAGATAAAACTCTGTTCGTTATTAATTTGTTTATTTTGGATCAGAAAATATTTACACATGATAATTAGAGCTTAAAAAATAATTGTAGCTCTTACCAAACATTATTCATTTTAGTTGAGTCAGTGTCATCGGACAGTTTTGTTTTCTGTGGAATTGAAGTTTGTATTGTTAAAGTGAGCAAGTTATTTTGTAGATCTTATTGGAAATATTTATTTACTGTGAAATCACATCGAAGCAGGTATTGGAAATAAACCAATAATAATAATAATATTGCATTACCTTTCCTTCTCTCCGTATATGAAAAATCGTAGATTTTTTGTATAGTAAAATTACTACTAGTATCATGTTTTTCTTGTTCCAACATTTAAGATATGAAATTTTACGTTTATATTCACTTCATTCGTTTCTCGCGTGTATAGCCTACAGGATTCTTCATTCGCAGATCTCAGGTCCGGACTTGGCGACAACCTTAATATTTAAACATACTTTATTTATATTGAAACAAATTTAATCTTATTCATGCCAGGTAATCGACAGAAACCAAGTTTAGTGGAATACATTCCCTCAGAAAGTCACGAAAAAATTCATATCTTTGTATTCTTGACTATTCTCATTGTAGCTCTCATCAAATATTGGAGAATTATTTCACATGGCTCTTCCTAAACTAATATAAAACTTCAAGAATTGTAAATGCAGGGTGTCCCAAAGAAAAACAATTTATAGAATCATAAGTTCGTAGATGCCCCCTAACGGTGCTATTGCTCTTTAAAGAGGCGCCAAAATTTGATTTTCTCCAAATATTTTCAAAACGGATCGAGATAAAGTAATCAAATTTAAAATTGAGAACTATGACCAATTATGAAGAATTATTTTTAGAACGTTAGATTCGCAATCTAAATGTGATCCTCAGTTTCAAATTTGATTACTTTATCTTAATCCCTTTTGAAACTATTTGGAAAAAATCAAATTTTGAGGTCCCCATTTAAGAGGTCATATCTCCGTTAGGGAGCGTCTACGGACGTATATACCTTTTTTTTCTTATTTTTGATCGTAGAATCCACAGCTAATTTTTGGCAGGCTAATTTTGGAACATCCTATATATACATGAACAATAATACTTATACCTCACTCGAATTTATTTTACTGCATTCGAGAATCGAGGATCAGGAGTGTTGTTTTTATTTAAACAAGTTTAGACTTACAACAGGCAAGTTTTACTACTCGTAAAACAAAATGGACCGTACGTTGGCATATTTACATAGTTAGAAGCAACGTCATATTACTACGTTCATTTTGATGACATAAAAAGTGTCTACAGCGACTGCACTCAAGTGATCCTTCTTCTATTTTATATGCTCGACAGATATTTAACGATCCTAGAATTCGCTAAGATTTAGCATACCTACATACATTGTATTCATACAGGGTTAACTATGACTTAGTACGAATATTTTAAGAGGGGATAGAGAAAAATAAGAATTAACGGAATCACCCTTAGAAAAATCCAAACTTATTTATAAAACCAAAAAAAATATTTTTCAAAATTATATTAAATCCATATTTATCGCCGTCACTGACCTTCTGTCAGCCGCGAGGCCAAAGGCAAAGGTGTCAAATATAGTGACAGGTCATCGCATTGACGCGTGTATTAGTTTAGGCCGCTTTGAAATAAAACAAAATCTAGATTATTATTTAATGATTTCATGAGAAATACGGTAGTAGAGAGGCAGCACCCACCTTGCTAATATTTACTTCCAGGATTGATATTTGGAGAGATTTTAAGAATGTTGAATCATCTTCTGTTTTCTTACTTGTTTAAATTAAAATCTGCAAAGATTTGTACTTGCTGTGGACCTCTCCTTCCCTCAATCATTCTTTTTGGGTAAAGCGAGGTACCTACTTGGTTTGGCGGTCTTGCTCAGGTCGATTACTTACGTCGGGAAAAGCACAAAGGATAACAACAAAATACACGTAAATGTACACAAATACATAAAAACACTGCCACACGTTTACCGCCACGGCATAAAACAGCTGTTCGATGTAGTTCAAAAAGTCATAATGTTTTGTATACTCGGGAAACGTCTTTGACGCTGTCGCACGATAATATGCACTTGTCACACTCCCATAAATCAGCACCTTATCCGTCATCTAGGCATTGAATATGACATGTTTGTAAATACACAAAAAATACGCGAAAAATTAAATTTGCGAAAAACAAGTACTGAAAAATTATGTAACTTACTACCATTTAACATCTACAGACTACATCTGTAGGCCACTAATGCAAGGTGCACTCACGCCGATATATTTTTAAACTTCTTGCGTTGTTCTGTAATTAAATTCTGTTAATACTAATAATAGCAACAATATTAACAGTAATTGACGATGTTTGTATAAAATAATTAGTAATATTTTAAACTATAACATCCCAAGATGTTTACAGTGTTCTGTAAAAATTTCCCTTAGATTATAACTAACTTCGCATTTCTGCATGGTTTGGAGCATGGAAAGTAGGCAATTAGCAATGCAGTATTCATAACCTAGAACTTACTGTTACTTTAAATCAGCTAAATGACTAATTTTAAACGTGTTATAGTAATTAAATAAAGTATTTTATGTCGGATATGTTAGTGGATAATTATGATGAATCTGCAAGGAGTGAAAATGTAGTTTTGGCAGTGTGCAACGAAAGAACGAAGAACGAATACAAAATACTGTAGCTAACCGGATTAGCTGTTATCTATCAGGTACTTAAACATTATTATTAATAAAAATGTTTATTTTTGTCCTTTCTACACTTGACAATGTTGAAAAAACGACCGCATAGTTACAGTAGTACAGTAGACATATCTAGCCATGCGGGATCATGATTGATTGTCATAGGTATCGACTTTTCGTAGGAAAAAGGGTTTTGCCCCATTTTTTAAACATCGAGCTAGAATTCCGAAATAATTTTTTTATTGTTTTTTAGACCTCCCTGAGCACGTGGTTAAAATTTGTGTACTTAGTCATAGTTAACCCTGTATATTCCTTCAGTTATTCGCATTCTTGATGCAACTGTGACAGCATCAGGATATTAAGTAAATAACGCAGTAAATAATCTAATAATCCATGAAGAAATATACAGGGTGAACCTTAAATAAGTACAAATATTTTAACCAGCAGTATAGTTCACTGTGTAGAACACATAATTAATAGTTTTTTTACAAAAAAAATCAGAAATAAAAAAGTGAAATTTTAAATAAATTTTGTAATTTTTCTGTAGAAAACTTGTTGAGGACCGCTGACTTTCATACATTTATGAGTCGTAGCACTGCAGATTGAACGTTCACAGTGTTGCCAGTGTTACACAAATGTCTTTGCTTTTCTTGATATTAAACGCATACGTCAAGCTGCTATTTTGTTATTTAATATTGTGTGTACCTTTATTTTTAAAATTTGTTTCACCGATTAAAGTGCGAAATCACTTTATGGTTCTGGATTCGAAGTGGTTAATACTGACTCATTTGGGGTTATGTGGCGAAAATTAAATTTAACATGCTGTGTGAAAATCATAGTTTTTCGTTATTCTTCATAAAATAACTTAAGGAAATTGCGTCTTGTGTCTCTTTCTAACAGTGTACAATGACATTTAACTTGTAAAATGTGGATTACTGGTTAATTTTTTAACAAACAGGTAAGCTTGTGTGCACGTTTATGTATAATTTTTGAACATTCAACATAGTAATATCACGTGATATTTTTCTAAATACTTTATGGTAGTATGTATTTAACTTGCAGAAATTCATTTTTAATCGTTTATAGTAAGGTCAGTTAAGCAGTTAAAATTTATGTTAATAATACTGCGTATCATACTACATACCCAACTTTACTGTACTTATGCTTCAAACAAGTATTTTTGAAATAGAATTTAACCGTATTACTTTACTATTACGTTAAAGGAAACTTAATATTTATATTTGAGGAGATATGGCAACCTCGCAACAAATCATATGGTTCATTAGGTTGGTCATGAAGCGGTCCTCTAAATGTGGGTATTTAAAAAAAAATAATATTTCCGTAAATATTAGAAATTTTTAAAAATGACTCACTAGACTGATCTATATGACGAAATACACCAGCAGTTAAAATATTTGTACTTATTTAAGGTTCACCCTGTATATACTTTAAATATGCCCCACTGAACTTTGTGGACGTTGAACACACGTTTTCGAAACCGAAATGTATTATTAACGACAAACACTACAGCCTAAAACTTGAACATTTACAGTAGTTGCTGTTTCTTCAATTTAAATCTATAATAGAATTGTTTTCGGAAGGCGAAGTAGGTAATAAAACGCTGGTGAAACCCGTTTCCACTTGTTTGTAATATACCTAAGACATGCTCAGATACGCCCCTTAATAAGGTACGACTAACGTTACGGTGAAATTACCTGCATTAGAGACGGATGGCCAATAAGATGTACTTCTTGTCAAAAACAAACGGTTGAACAGAGCCGAGCTTGGAATAGTCGAAATGTGTTGATCATTCTATTGCGTTGTGTTGATTCTTCTGTTGTGGTGTGTTTGTGATACAGTTTTAACGAAAATTGAAAATAGCTCATCGTGAAGTTTTGGACAAACAAAGTACGAAACTTGTGGTAAAATGTTTGGGGTATTTCCAAAATTTTTTCTATCATTGATTGTGGGAAAATTTTTCAGCCGACCCTGGCAATTTACATCTAAAGATAATTGAGTACCTACATATCCGTACTACGGTCGGGTCAGGTGATTTCCGGGCTGGTTGCCATGTCGTCGGTTTAGAACTCTTGACGTTTCGAGAGACATATCGCTCTCTTCTTCAGAAGTTACTCTGAAACTGGAGATCTACTGGTCGTCGCACTATTTATATCAGGTGGTCACTGATCCATGATGTTCCGGTGGGGTGGTCACTGATGCATGATGTTCCGGTGGATTGCTTTCACGGATGAATCGTTTTCAAATACCGGGCAGATCCACGCCACCGTCCCTGTTGAAATTGTTCGGATTTTTATGAATTTCTATAGCTTCTCTGTATAGTCGGGGATATTATAAATTACCAGTACAAGGTAAGATGTTGATTTTAATTTTTTGTAGGCATATGTTTGCCCTTCGGTTTCTACAAACATCTGCGAACGAAGTGCGGGCTTTAATTATAATACACCATTCCTTCGTGCCATCCTCAGTTTCATTGGGGTGTTTCTCATAGACCAGTTCCTCTTAAGGACCTCGCGGGGTACCGTCTCCAACGCTCCGAGTTTTTGTTTCTTTGCAGATGGGATCTACACAGGTCGCTAAACGTGGAAGAGCGCGAACATTATATTATAAGATTTATTTTTAGATTAAATTAGCTCGAGACCAAGTGTTATTTTTCTTTTTTCCCTCGAGGCACAACTGCGTTGCACTCTGGAAGACACAATAGCGCAATTTGCTGCTCTTAACGAGGAGTCAATTATGGAAATTAATTGGTGTGGCGTTACGTGCGGAGTTCTTTGCTCTAGTAGTCTTTGTTTTGGTTTAACCTTTTCTATAGTATATTCATCATTCACATTGAAAATTTGTAGTCTTATGTTTTTTGAGGTGACAAGTACGAATATGCAAACAGTGTTGAGGTCACGACTAGGGGGCGCTAGTTATACTGTACTGTCGATGTAAAAATATGTAAATACGTTAATAAGAATTATTGAACTACCGTCGATTCTAAATAGAAAAGGTATACCTGTTACAAATCGATAAACTTTTTCGGGAAACAGACGATTTAAGTTTTTGAGATTCGGCAGGAATTAAATTAGAAAATTATTTTTTCCAAAGTAGTAGGCGTGAAAATAATAAGTAGCTGTCACTACAATACCATATTGTTTCTGTCAATGCCACTCAATTCATAGATTAGGCTACAAGACAACAATAAACAACAAAAATCAAAGAAACTACAACATGATAACTAAAAAGTACATAATAAACTAATTAAAAAGATTATGGATATCCTCTACTCGATATGGTTCCTCAGTTATCAGTATGATCCCTCCGCTGTCAGTATGATCCTAATAGTCCTTTTGAAAAGATCTAATGACTTTATGTATTTTATTTGCTTTGGAAGTAAATTAAATATTACTAGGCACTGATAAAAACACCCCCTCTCGAATAAAGTAGTATTATGACGTGGATAACAAAATTTTTCCTTAAATCTAGTATTGTACATATGTTGGTTGAGATTCTTATTAAAATACGTCTTATCTGTAAATGTATAAACCGGTAAAAAAACTGTATATTTGGACTTTATGGATTTGTATAATAGTTTCAGTGAATATAAGACGTATTTTGATGCTTTTACCATCGCGAAAATCTATAAACCTGTAATAAAAACATTTCATCTCAAATTCTGTAGCAAAATTGAATGTTTTTGCGTGCCTTTTGGCATAAACCCCTGAACAAAAACATGCTTTTCATCGCACAATACTGGAACAATCGCATAATGTAAACAGAAACTTCAATTCCCTTTGTCGTTCAGCCACTGCCTTTACTATTTGCGAAACTTGGGGAACATTTAACTTTTTATGGCCCAACTTTGATCGTCTCGTTCCAGTGTCATTTAATATACCTACTTCGCTAAAAAGTTTCCGTCTATAAATTTTAAAACAGCTATTCGTGGAAAAATGAAATTTAAAATGACGAGTAGCGGATTGCTTTGTTTTTGTCGTCTTTGAACGGGTCAGCGACACAGTTGGGAAGTTGAATAAAATTAATAATAATTTATGTTTAGAAACACCCAATCAAATCGAAGAAGGAAATAAGTATAAAATATACAGGGTAATTCAATCATAGTGTCAGTAATTTTAACCACGTATTCGGAAGGTGTAATAATAATGACAGAACATCACGACACAATATGTAAGTCTTTCTTGTTCCTCAGTTGGTACCGTTCAAAGAATAAATTCTGGGTACAGGGAAGTGGGTATGGGTGTGCCACAGGGCTCAATATTGGGACCTATATTATTTGTGTTGTACACGAGTGAACTTGATACTTTAATATCCGCTGCATTCCCAGTTATGAACGCTGGCGATACGTCGCTAATTGTTTCTGATAAAACTGATGATACACTGGCACTCAAATGCAACTCGGTTTTAAATAAAGTAAGCGATTGGTGTGGCTCTCACTCATTATATTTTAATCCTTCAAAAACATCGTATATTAGATTCCATAATTATCAGAAAAAATGTTCTAAACTAAATGTTCAGGTATACAATTCTCCATTGTCTGATACTGTAACAACGGTCAATTTTCTAGGTTTCACATTGGACGAGTGCCTAAATTGGAAAGAGCACTGCACCAACCTAATAGCAAAATTAAATTCTCTGTGTTACCTATTTAGAAACTTAAAATCAGTTCTGACGAAGCCTCAGCGTATGAATTTGTATTACGCTCAAGTTGACTCTCGCCTGAGATACGGTGTATGTTTTTGGGGCGATACTACCCTAGCACCTGGTGTATTTATTGCCCAGAAACGGGTATTGAGATGTATTGCGGGTATTCCAAGTTATCACACGTGCAAAGCTTTGTTTAGGGAATATGGGGTGTTAACTCTTACAGGATTGTTAGTTTTTGAACTATGTATATATATTTTTAAAAATCGAGCAACATTTAAAATGAATAGGGACATTCACGCAATTAATACTTGTCAAAATGGTGACTTCCGGATGCCCCTATATTTAATATATCACAAAATTGTCCTAACTATCTTGGCTTGAAGCTATTCAATCATTTGCCAGAAGAACTAAAGCGAATCCAGTTTTTAAAAAGTTTTAAATGTAAATTAAAGTTATTTTTAGTGGACAGGTGTATTTATTCTGTAGATTAATTTCTATCGTCTTAGGTTAAGTAACATTAACTATTCCTATATATGTGTACACATGTCTTAAAGGAAAATAAATGAAAAAAAAACACTTGGTACGCTACAAATTTTCTGATGACGCGTACGAGTATTGAAGGTATACAGTGCTTTGGAAAAGTAACGAATAAATTCATTATTTTTGAAATTGAAAAGTTTTCGAAAAAATCCCCTGGCACGTCGATTTTGTTTTTAAAACAGGCACTTTTTGACATACGACCCATATTTGTGACGTCATCGAAAATTTTTTTAAATAGAAACCCCCATGAAAAATTATGGTGTTACATAACAAAAATTTCAAGAAAATAATGTTTGAAGATTTTAAAATTTAATTTTCATAATACTGTGCACCTCCTCATTATGCAACACCTTGTCCGTGCTTATTTAGATCAGCTGTTCCCGAATCGTTGGATAGTGAGAAGGGGACCGATTGAGTGGCCAGCCGGATTAACTGATTTGACATTCCTACATTATTTGTTGGGGATACTTAAAAAACAAAGTATACGTTACTAGACCGGTTAATTTAGAAGATTTAAAAGCAAGAATTCGTCACGAGATACATCGTATACCTCCTGAAGTTATTGATAATGTCCAAAAAGAATTTATTAATTGTCTTGATTTCTGTCAGGCAGCCAACGGTGCACAATTTGAACATTTAATTTAGTCGATTTTTTACATAATCATTATCATTTTTAGTATTGTGAAAATTAAATTTTAAAATCTTTATACATTATTTTCTTGAAATTTTTGTTGTTGTGTAACACCATAATTTTTCATGATGTATGTATGTAGAATGACACGCTCTTTCAAATGGCATGGTCAAAATTGGGGGTTGCTATTTAAAAATATTGTCAATGACGTCACAAATGTGGGTCGTACGTCAAAAAGTGCCTTTTTTAAAAGCCAGGAGATTTTTTCAAAAATAAAGAATTTATTTGTTACTTTTCGAAAGCACTGTATAGAAGCCCAGCAGCGTTGCCACTCAAGACATACATATAATAACAACATCTTCGGTACTGAAGTGATAGATTTTTTTTGCAATCTAAAATGTATGCATTTTGTATATTCTTTGGGGTACTTTTAAAAATTGTTACATTTTTCAGGTATTTACTAAACGTTTTGTCAAGTTTTGACGTAAAATTCATTCATTATGCTCTCGCAGGGCAAGTTCAAAAGCTCCGCAACATTTTATACTGGATATAATTTTAGATAAAACATTAAAAACATACCTATTTTGTGTCACCTTTTCGTTATGTTCGCAGAATCAAATCCATTACTCATGATCAGAAGATACCAAATAACACAGACGCACACGGAAAACACAGACACAAATGTCTATTAAAATGTCTTTTATATATTTGTCCACGGCTCTGTTCACTTTACCCAACTTGAATTGCATTTTTATTTAGGCAAATAGTATTTTTTTTTAATATTTATAAACTAGACTGGCGACACAAGCAGACGAAATTCACCAACATCTACCACACGAAAATAATGACTGATGAATGAATAAGGGAGAGAACTGAGAGCACGAGCCGCGTGCATCTGTTCCAAATGCATTTTGCCTTTGTCTGCATAGGAAAACGGACCCGAATGATGTTGGAAATTTGAACTACCAACTTTTTAGTTGTGCCGAGTGTGCCGATTACAACCTATCCGATGTCGGCGCCGATTACTGCGGTTGACATTTATTATAAAATTCTCATGATTTCCTATTGATTACACCGAGTGTAAAAAAAGTTATTTGTCAGCGGTGCACCAAACATATACCGGTTTCGAGCTTAGTAGCTCTCATTAGTATGCCATAGGTGAGGTAACTGACTAATCCTGGCTGTTTATGTCTGTCAAACCCGACAGAAGGGACTAATAACGAAATTAATATATAGACGGATCAAAGATTATTGGTTAAGGCCAGGATAGTCCATGGTAATTCTGTGACAGAAACCTCTTACCTACAATGATATAACAACCCGAAAAACCATTTCCGTTGATAAAAAGTCGAAAAGCTCGCTGGTATTCTTGATTTAAAAATAGATATCATAACATGATATAGAATGATTATTTTCAACATATGTATATAGATTGTGTCTATAATAAGATACCACAACTAAATAACAGGAAATATTTGTTTAGTTATTTTTTCTAAATTGGGTGCCATTTTAACATTTCTTAATATGTTCTCTTCTGTTCCAATTTGGCACTGTATTTTAGAAATTCCCTGTATAATACTGCAATTATTTTTTTGCAATATTCATCTGCAGACAATAATAACGGAAATGTGTTTTATTTAGTTGTTGCTTTTACAGTACGCAAGATAATATAAGACAATACCAAACCAAAAAAAAAATGTGACGAAAAAAAAAACAAAAACAATTGCATGTGATAAATATAAAATTATAATAAGCTTATACTTTGTTACTACTATTACCCCAAAATTCTTTGTGTACAAAATTTCGTCAAAATATGTTACTTAAAAAGGAAGGATTCTCAAAAAGATTTAAACAGAACAGCTTGTTGAAAATATATTTTCAGAATAATCGTAATCCAGAAGATTATTACTCATTTTTCAAAAGGTCTGGGATTATCTCAATTTTTTTATGTTATGCCCTGATTTTACAATATTAAAAATGTAAATATACGAAAATATTGATAAACGACACAAAAGTTATATTTATTTTTTGTAAGCAGTACTAAAATATTTAAAAAAAGACTTGACGGGCAGTTGCTTCTGCTCGTTAAATCTCTCCCCTCTTTAATTTTTTTGAGCTTGCATTAGTTCTAATAATCTATGTTTTATTCCAGAAATCTCCCACATCTCCTCTAAACGGAAATGAGTCGAGATCGTTAGGAAGCCGGTGTGTAGAACGGGACAAGAGCAGCAAACGGAAGTCGAACCTAAATCGTTCACTGACATCGGAAGAAGTTCCTCCAGCGGACTTTAGCGGTACGTTCACCCTTGTTTGTTTGTTTATTTACTTTATTGGGACAGATACAGAAGCCACGTTATACGTCTGCTCTAAAAATAAATCGTTTTTGCTATATATAGCTTGGAGTTCTGCAAGTTACGATTTATTTATTTATATAGTAAATATGATCTGCTCTGTAAAATCAGACGTACCTAGTAATCGTTAAAATGTATATACGGCGACATGATCTAGGTTGCTTAGACTTTATCAAAATAAAACAATAAACGCAATTTATAACAATAACTATTAATATTTTACTGTCAAATGCAGTACGGTTATTGAAATATAACCATTACTATCCAAAATATCTGATAAAAAAAGTGGTAGGCTACCATTTAAAAAGTGTACTTGTTTTAGTTAAAGGAAATTGCTTTATTTGAGAAACATTTATTTCAAATAGTCTTAGTTTACTTTTTACGGTAAAAATTCTGGAGTACCTAAGTTATACTATCCGATATAAAACTATTATCACAAACCTAGAAAAAATATAAACTGTACCAGTATCATATTGCCGGCGACCGCTAATTCATGGCTGCCCTAAAAGGTCCAAAATCGCTAAAACTTGGTTTTTATGCCAATTTACGTTGGTTGTATTGTAGCGTGAAGGTCATTTGTTTAGTGTAATTGGTCACATTCTTTAATTACATTTAAAATGACAGCAAGTTAGTTAATTTCATATTACAATGCAGCCATCATGTTTGCACAACCGCCAACATAAAGCAAATAAAATATCCATTTTCTGGACCGTAAGACCCTAGACAACGTGGGACCTGTCACGTGATCTATATGTAACGCGCTTTGTAACTATTACCTATGTTTTTGATTCTAAATTAGGTAAAGTAAATCCACTTATATGTCAACTACTAAGCTTTCGTTTATTAATTTGGATAGTTGTCAAAAATACGTCTTAATAAATAATTTTTATTTTGTAACTTTTTTTTAAAAAAAAAAGGTTCAAATGGATTTAGGTCTTATCCTTAATGTGTCCACGGATTACTGTCAGGAAGAAAACACTTTTTTTTATTTTTTTCATTCTTTATTTAAATTATTTGTGCTTAAGGACGCCCTATTCTTGAAATAGTGTTTTCTACAAACACAAATAATTTTAGGCATTTAAGAACAGAGTAATAGATCGGTATCAATCACTCAGATTGACCCAAGCTAACATTATTCCACCCGCAGGGAGGGTGACAATCCTTTCTACGAATATAGCTGATATACTGTCTACTTGCCGCGGGGATCTGGCCCACAGCGGTCTAGCCACATCGATTCAAGTACTGACGCCTTAAACCGCGCGACCACTGACCGACCATTGCTGCTATTCTTGATTCCTTTCCTTTCACCAATCTTTAGGTTTTGCATAACTTTGCTGGTATGTCTGTCTTGATTTTTCGGGAAGTAGGGATTCGACAACGCTTTGCGCAATGTCTTCGATATCCGAAGAAACACTCTCGGAAGCAGAATCACCCATATTAATATTCTTTTTCACTAAAACTCAACGTATAACACAAAATTGGATGCTAATAATGAAGTCAGAGTCAAATTTAAAACAATCAATAACTGTGGTTACCATGACATCGTCAAATAAGAGCACCTAATAATTTTGAATTTCAATTTATGAAGACGTTGCTGTTTTTAAGATAAATCGAATCTTCAAATAAAATCTATTTGGACCGTCGTAGATAAAATTTTGAATGATATATACATGATCGATATGAACTTTGTTAATGGAACTTGTGTAACTACGTTAATTTAACGTTACACGTGTTTCATTATAGTGTTCATATCGAACTAGTATCATTAGTAACTATACTTGCGTCAAGAATTTAGACGTCTTACGTCACAGCTGACGTTACACATTTGTTTTTATTGTCAACGTAATTTTCAATATTTGGTTGCGTTAAAAACAATAATTTTTTGGAATTTAGTGCAATATATAATGCAAACTTTTAGTGTAGTATATAGTTTTATTACTATCAGTTGCAGTTTCTTAAATATTTTGATGAAAATTTAGTAAATTATTCATTTGTTTGTATGACGTAATTCGTCTGAATTCTTGTCGCGAGTATATAAATTCACTCGATAAATTGTGACATATTTATTTATTTATTTATCAAGTTCGGAATGCAAACAGGCTAGCAGCCCAAAACTGCATCCACAAGTACATTGTGAACATAATATAAAAAGTGGGAAATTAACAATATAATGGATATATCAGTGAAAAAATATACGTATATATCAAAAATTAATTATGTGAACTGGATATTTCTAATAAATCTTTTGAAATTACCAATAGTAGTATTGAAAATATCAAAATTAAAATCGTCAATGTAACTATTATAATTGATAGTCACTTTATACAATGGATTATTTATTTAAACCGAGATTGGTATGTTGAGTTGATATATTAAATAAATTAGCCGTTCTAGTATTTCTAGAAGGTACATGAAAATTTAACAAAGCAATTAAGGGGCAATCCAATAGAGTATTTAATAACTTAAATAAAATTATAAAATCTGCGTGAATCCTCATGTTCTAATGGGAAGATATTAAATTGTTGTTTGGCGATGGATATGTCATCAACATTATAAGTACCATTGACTCTGAAGTTAAGATAACGAACAAATCTGTTCTGGACCCTCTCCAATGTTAATTTGTCTGTTCTTATGTCATAATTAGGATTCCAAATGACACAGGCAAAGTTCAGTCTGCTATAAATGTATGCCTAATATAAAGATTTAAGAGATCCCTGCAAGTCCTAAATATAAAACCCAACATTCCATTACACTTTCAACAAACATAATCAATATGATGACCAAAACTGTCGAAGATAACGCCTAAATCTTTTATTTCCGACACGCGCTCAATCTCCTCATTGTTGATCAGATAATAAAAGATATAAGAACTAATATTTTTGGTAAAGGTGATTGAATGGCATTTATACATTTGACATAAATCACTTTTTTATCATGCGGTGTTTACATGTAAAATAGTAGTGATACCCTCCCAAACACCATCTAAATTGTTAATTTTGTGATGGTTTTCAATCAATGATCGACAGTCAGACATAGCATCTATACCGACCAGTTTTACCTAGATTAAATTGACTCATACAAAATAACCATGTTTGTCATTACCGGTGCATACTGCATAACGTGTTTGTCGCCCGTAGTCTGACGAAATGATTCATGTTTTATTGTCTCGTAAATAATTTCATATTTAATAGTACCGCAACCGCAGTCGAGACGGAGGAAACTTGCGCCTGCATTGTTAGTGCAATCGTTTCCCATTCTGCACCAGCAGCGAAACGTTCCCAGCGATAATTTAATTTTCAACAGGGCCTTGTTTAATTTACAAGCGTTTAAATGGAACGACGATATTACCATTTCAAAGGGGTGCTTTGCAGGAATCCGAGCGGACCAGACGCATGTTTTTAGGTCGATTTTAGTGGCGGACATTATGCAGCCTTTCGGTCGTTGCATAACTTATAAGGTCACAATTTTAATATTTCATTTTGTTTGTTGATATGAAGCGTTTTGTTAGAATAAATTTCTTTTGAGGCGGAAGAAACGTATAATAGTACTGGATTGCTTTTCAAAAGGTTGCAAACAAAAAATTCTATTACGTTTAGGTACATCCCTGAATATGTACATAATCGAATCGTTAATTATATTGAAAACCAACAGCGAGTTTAGTCGTCACAGATTATGACTACAATTCTGTTCATGCGTGAACAAATGAATATCGCAAAGGTATCAAAATAAACATACTTTTATCTAAAAAATGGAAACACTGTATATTTTACATAGCAAAGTTTCTTGCAAATACAGTGGTAAGAGGTTTGAGAGGTCTAATGGAGAAAAAGCGCTATGCAGTCGCGTCTAGGCCCATCACGGACCGTTCCTTACCGAGATCACGGCCTTTTACAAAATCAGTTGCACAATATGTCCTTCTTTATGCGCTTTCTACTTGTTCTACTGTACTATTTATATATCAAAATGTAAGATGTATTTGTATTTGCTCTTTTATTCGACGCAAAATTCTCCAAAAAGATTTCGCGATGCGAACGAGTTCGGCTCTCAATCCAAACACGTACATTTAAAATCATCAGAAGAGTCTTTACTAAACAAGAACAATACAGCATAGTCCGCGATGTGCCTAGACCGCGGCCACAAAGTGCGTTCCTTAATAATAACAAGTAGATAATAAAATTATTATTCAATATCTATATAAATTACCTTTACTGAGATAGTCCCACCACCAAACCTTGTATCACTACAATCGGACCTACGAGTGTAAGAAACTGTTCCAAGTAAAAATAAACATCTAGCAGCTTATTTTGTCATTTTTGTGATGTTCATTAATATATTTATTTTATAAGCAACACGCTGTACATGCAAAATGCAGTATCCGTTATATTTTTAGATGCAATACTTTCTTATACCATTCCAATTATATTAAATGATGATTCATCTTTTACAATAATGCAGATACTTCCAAAATTTTGATATGGTAAAATTATTTTCTGTATCATGTCATTTATTATTGAAAATAAGACCTTCAAGCTGTCACTGTGATTTCGAGAAAGAGTTCTAGCTAACTATTTCAAAATGTGCCACTTACAATGTTCCTACACGTTCCATAAAAAAAAAATTGTAAGTGTGATTTAACAACATACATATTTTTTTATTTTAAACTAGGCGTAGAAGAATTATAACACGCTGTACATTTGTATTTAATTAATCAGGTCGAAAGGTAGAAATATAAAAAATCAATTCGGTTATATTTTATTGTCCACGCATCCTGTGCAGTCTCTTTATAAAGGGCGACTCAGAAATGCTAGGAAAAGATTAAGTACAGAATCTACGTGAGAAATTATTTGACCTGTTTTTTTGTTTATCTGATTTTTCGTTTTTGAAATTCGACCTAAAATTTTATTTTTTGCAGAACTATTTTCTTAATAATGTACAGATGGACTGTCTACAACAACCCCTTATTAAATTCCATCAAAATCGGCTTAGGGAAGATATTTGCAAAAAAAAAACACAATTTTATGCCCAATTTCCCATGGTCCTAAAAATTAGAATTTGGGAAAACAACGGGCAAAATTGGCAAAATACGGGTCAAATAATATATTTTTTTTTAGATTATATAACCAATTTTGTTCCTAGTATTTCTGAAACACCCTATATACCTATTTAATTTAATCATTCGATTTTCTATGATCTAACTACATTTTATATAAAACAGTTTTTTATTAAAATAATTCTGTGAAGTTCCATTCAAATAGTTGCCGGCAAACTTTTGAGTCAGTATAGGCAACTAACAATACAAGCGCGATTAAATGTGCGAGTGCTTAGAAGTGTTTATGTAGTTATTGCTGCATATTTTTAAATTCTGTTTTGTTAAAAGAATTCTTGTAACGATATATAGTACTTTGTTATTGTTGTAAGTTATAAGTGAATCACCGTTAATTTATAAATACTACCTAGAATATTGTCCGAGTTGATTATTAATAATTAGAAAGAAGGAAACGAAATGGTTTTTAATGGTTTCTGAACCAAATAAACATTCTTCTATCGTCGCATACTTGCAAAATTGGTTGTCTACCTTCAAGTGCATATGGTTTTTGATATGAAGCCAAACCGGTGAAATATTCAGTGTGTCTTGACTATTTTAGTTCTCCTGGTTCTCTTTGTAGCAGTATACAAGGTATTACTAATTCGTAGGTCAAGCCCTTAACCACATATTCTTTGAATCAAAATAATAGGACTTTTGGTACGCCACTTTTGATTTCGGAACTCCATTTTCAAAATACGGGGCATCAAAATAAAAATTTTAAAAATTATTTTAATTGTTAGCTCCGCTCCGGTGATTTTAGAACTATTTGTTTGAAATTTGACATTTTTATTTTAAGTGGGTACACTTTCTGTGTAATTATGGTCTAAAATAGCAAAGCGTGAGCTTAGAAAAAGGAGTTTATATACCCACGGACCCCCCTCCGCAGTTTTTTTAATAATAATAATGTCTTTATTGAGATGAAGAAATACATTATGTAATTTTAACAACATTAGGATTATCTCAGAGACGATGTCTCTCTTTGGGTATACGTGAGTATACTTTGTCCTTATCAATTACTAATATTGCTGGTTTTTTATCTAGATGTTGGCTACAAATAAAAGTAATATATTACATTCACAAAGCTCCTTCTAAGGGTTAGAATTCGTTGATTAGAACCATATAAAAGAAATCTTTCAAACATTCTAATATTTTTTTCTTTTTTACAAAACTCTTTCATGGACTTGATGACTTGCCTCTGCGGTTCGTCAAAGTATGTGGTTTCAGTTTGACGGTGCTCCTTCGCACTGCGGTCAAAATGTTCAGAACCATTTAAATTATATGAAGTGAAGAACACATTAAACTAAAACCACATATTTTCCGAAATTTTATTACACCGTTACGTTAATTAACAGAGCCCCAGGTAAAGGTACACATACACATATCGAATATTTAGTTTGAATTAAATTTTTAACTTTTTTGCTCTTTGTTGGTAGTTTTGCTATACAATATTATTTCAATTTACTGAATAAAATAGAAATCGTCATTTCATACTTATTTTGCGATATTGTATTTGTGCCAAACACATCCAAAAAAGTTGCAATATTGTAAGCTGAGCCTTAAATCAAAATCTTATAAGAGTGAAAAACTAAATCTATATGTAAAAAATATATGTATATGTATTTTGAAGCCACAGGCGTACTTAAAGAAAATTGGATATTCCGTGGGTACTACAACCCCGTTTTTCTCCGTTTTTGCTTTGATATTTTAGACCAAATTTACACAGAAAGTCTGCCGACTTAAGATAAAAATAACTGCTAAATTTCAAACAAATATCTTTAAAATCACTGGAACCATCAATAAAAATAATTTTTAAAATTTTTATTTTGACACTCTGTTTTGAAATTCAAGCTCCAAAATGGAAAGTGGCACAAGAAAAGTCCCTTTATTTTAGTCCAAAGAATATGTGATTAACTGGTTCACCAATGATTAACTATAGTCTGTTTGGAAATGAAAGAAAGCAATAAAACCCCGAGATAAGAACCGGCCATGGACGTGATAATATTTCGTTTCAGGTAATTATCGGGTAACACTAATGCTAACAGGTAATGGGTGTACATTAGTATATTTTACTGGATATATCATAGGGCAGGAGCCAGTGTATTGTGACAGATCAATCCAATCTTATAGCTGGATATACGAAGACGTGCTAGTGCAGTAGAGTAAAATTCGACTTGTGTTTAGTGACTATTGTGCCAGTGGATATAATATTGTTTGGGTAAAATGTCGAGCTTATCATATTACGTACCTGCTAAACGCGTGAAAAGATGTGCGCTGTCTCAGAATGAGAAGATTATTATATTAAATGTATTTAATGCATTGAAACACCAAAATTCTACCAACAGTGTTGACGACATCGTGGAAAAGTGTTCCAAAATGACAGGGATTGGAAAATCGACTATCTACAGACTTTTAAAGGAAACAAAAAATGAACAAGATATTGTAAATCCCCCAAAATCATCTACAGGGAGGTCAAAAGTCGTTATAGATGATTTCTTCAAAAATGTCATTCGCAGAAAAGTACACTCATTTTATATTAAAAAAGAAATACCAACGCTAAACAAAACTTTAAGTGAACTTTCAAAGGACAACGATTTGCCAAAAATCAGTAGAAGCAAATTATGGACCGTCTTACGAGAGTTGAATTTTTGCTGAGAAAAGCAGAACAAGAAGTCAGTTGTTATCGATATAGATGAAATTATTTGTTGGCGATTCCTACTTAAGATCAATTAGAAAATTCCGTGACGAAGGGAGGAATATTTATTATCTAGACGAAACTTAAGTCCACGAGAGATATACTATAACAAAAGTATGGCAAGATAAAAATGTAAAAAGTTTTCGACAAGCATTTTTGGATGGAGTTTCAACACGGTTCAAGGCACCTTCAGGTAAAGGGCGAAGATTAATAGTGACACATATAGGTAGTGCCAATGGTTTTGTAGATGGCAGTTTACTTTTATTTGAATCTAAAAATACAGGTGACTATCACGAAGACATGAATGCAGATGTTTTCGAAGAGTATTTTGCACTGATGTTGGATCTTATTCCTCCGGGGTCTGTAATTGTCATGGATAATGCCAGTTACCATTCACGGCAGACCGAGCGGACGCCTACGGCTGCTTGGAGGAAAGCCGATATAACTCAATGGTTATCCGGAAAAAACATTTGTTTTGAAACAAATATGGTGAAAAGGGAACTTTTGACACTTGTTAATCTTAATAAAGATTAGAAAAAATATGTTATCGATGAAATGGCAACAATCGCCAAATAACGATACTACGGTTACCAATCGGTTATCATTGTGAACTTAACCCAATCGAATTAGTCTGGACGCAGGTAAAAGGAGATGTAGCGCGAAATAATACGACGTTTAAATTTAGTGACGTGAAAATTTTATTAAAAAATTCCTTGGAACGAGTAACTGCAGATAACTGGAAAAGATGTATACATCATGTACAAAAAGAAGAGGAGAAAATGTGGGAACTCGATAAGTTAATTGACGTTGCTGTGGAACCTATCGTTATCAATCTAGGAGACGAAGATAATTCATCAGAATATTCACAGGAAGAATTTTAATATACCTACTTTTTTATTTTCTTTATTGTACATTTATACAACACTACATTTACTCACCATAATTTGAGTTTTCAAAATACATATATTTTTGTGTGGAATAAAAGTCTATTTATTAAATTTAAATAAATATTTTGATAATAATATTGAATAATTTTATTTGAATTACTAAAAACCCTCTTAACCCGGTTATGATGCTTAAAGTTGCCTCATGTTTTGAAATGCTGTTTTTATATTAATAATAATAATAATAATAATAATAATAATAATAATAATAATAATAATAATGCTTTATTGCCCAACAGATTCCTATTTACAGGGCAATTTACAAAATAATACAACTTAAGAAACATAAACCAAGAAAAATAGAAAATAGAGAAAAAAAATTACAGAATATATAAGCAGATACATATACCTCAATATACTTATACAAGTGTGTTTAATATTACAATTACATAAATTTAATCCAAAAGTGAAACATTCAAATAAAAAATAATCATTGCCTTGCAGCGTTCAATAAGGTATGTAAAGAACAAAAAAATATATCACACGAGTTACACAATGTGTTAAAATTGTCACACATGATATAAACCGGTGATTCACATAAAATATTAGTATTTGGCGTTGCAAGTCTAAAGGTGTTAGTACTTCTTGAATTTATCCTAGGCACTAAAAAGTTTATAGCAGCAAGCAAATCAGCACAGTCAATGGTGCTGTGCAATAACTTATATAAAAATGTGAGTGACATACAAATTCTACGAGAATCCAGAGTTTCAACATCAAATCTACTGACTAAAATGTCGTAATTAAGTCCAATTTCAGGATAAATCCCATCAACTTTGTAGGCTAAATATTTTAAGAACTTTTTTTGGACTCTTTCAATTCAATTTCAATATTGTTTACTTATAAGAGAAATGGACCGAGAAATTGAAGCGGCATAGACAAACACGGATTGTCGGGGATTAAATTATAGCTACCTGCTACAATTTAGTCCGATCCGATCACACAAAGTTTTTTTAAAAGTACCTACACCAATAATACATAATATAAAAATATTGAATATAAGCACCAGTACTACATTTATTTACGATTTGCATACATAATAAGCTTTTATTACTATCTTTCATTTCTAAACAGACTATAGTTTGGAACACTCCATAGTGTCCACTCAAACTTACTTCTTTCCGAGGTTCTTTTAGACGCTGTTGAATATTTTGATATGTTGGAGAGACATTAAATAGCATTCTGCCAAGCCAATCACGTTTTATCCAATCCAGACTTTCACTAGACAAACCCACATTCCCCCCACCCAGTCTGTCGGGGTTATTTAAAATTTACAATCTTGACTGGGGGTTTTACTTAGGGAGCAAAGGGCAAAACCTTCTGCTGTTTCTGTCTACGTCTCTATCCTAGAAAACGTTCACCTGTGTTGTATCGTTCTCGTCTGCTACCATGACGACCGCCCAGTCAGACTTTACAATCCAGTCTCCGATTCTCCGACACCGATAAAAAATATAATAGCTAAACAACTTTTTGCTCGGCGGGCTTTGTCGAATTCGCCCCGACGAATCCATCAGATTTTCCCATTGCGCTCCGCTCCTCGTTAAATACAAATTGGGTGGACACTCGCAAACTGCCCCAGGGTAAACCTGTTTCGCCATTGTGTCGGTAATGATGTAAATATACATTGGATTTTTAAATATGTAACTATTTCTAATTACGGGTACAGTTTGCGATATAAAATGAGTCTAGTTAAAGAAATTTTTCAAAATTGCTTATAGTGTGTACCACCTCTCCTTGTTTTTTGATTATCTTAACACTGACTGTGCAAATCTGTAACCCGTAACACTCGTCGTCTGCTCGCCAGTGGCAGCATAGCGGAGGCGTGCATCCAACTAAGCGATCTAGTCGGGTCTCAAAATAGTAGGGGACAAAATTTCATAGTCGAAAATGCTTTGTTTTAGATGCAGTGCGCGTGCTTCTGGCGGTTGGAAAATGATTTTAAAGCCGGGTCCACATATAACGAACGAACATTACATAATTTTACATGAATTATTGAAAAAGAAAAACAAAAAGAAAACGGCGATGGTGGAACGTGTCCGTCGCTTATAAATAATAAAATTAAGTCATTTGACCACTCCATGTTTGATGTTAAAAGATAAATATATATAAATAAAAAGACAACCTTATTCTAAATTGCTTAAAAAACCGTCCACACGTGCCGCCCACAGTCGCACACGAACGACCCCTTTTTCTTTGATGTACCAACAGGCGATTGATCATGTTCGTCGGCGCTCCACCTAATTTGTTGGTGCTTATTTATGATTAACAATCATAAATCATTGACGATGTTCATATTTGTTCATGTTATTATATTACATTATATGTAGACCCCGCTTAATGTAGTCTTTTACGAACAAAACTGTTATAGGGTGGTGCATTATCCATACAACCATGACAGCATGACATTTTGTCATCGTATGGCCTACATTTGTCCATGCTTCGTCAGTGTTTATATAATATACATATAAATAAATATACAAAATATAATCTTAAATAGTTTCTTTGTCATACCACTATTTCATCTTTTTCTATGAGCATGCTCTTTCGATTGCGTTTTATAAAACTCATTTTTAAAATAGCATCTACGAATTGTTTGCGAATTTTGTACCATCAACCTCTATTTTCTTCCTTCCACAAATTTCCGCCATTATTTGTTTCGCAATTATATATTCTTCTTTGTCATTCTTTATTGCGCGATATACACTACTCACAGACACTCTTGTTAATGAACTACATATTTCAGCCGCATCACGTCCACTAATATTTTGGTGTCGAGCCCCAATACTTTCATACAAGTATTTTATCATCCGATATTCGTTACTCGTCAGATTAAAGCGTGCACGATTTTAAGAAAATGCTTTAGAGCTTAAATTATTCTCCATTCTTTACAACATACACATAAAGTCACTCGTAGGAGAATCGATTGTTTCAATAGTCAAATGGATAGACTAAGCAGCAAAAAAGTTCTGTAATTTATAAGAAACATGACGTGCCATAACCCTCTACTAGTGACGTCAAAATTAGAAACATATTTGAATTTCTCGTCCGCAAAAACCCCCGATTTACAAATTTTATGTATAGATTCGGATTTCTTTACAAATATCGATAATAAAATTTTAAATTAACACCCTGTAACTCCGTTAATAATCAGTTTGGGAAAAATGTTACAGAAAGAGGTAGCATTTATTTTCCCCTGTATGTCACATTTGCATAAATTGACGTTTTGCAGTGGGCGAAAAGAAGGGCAATTTATATTTACCCTTTCTAACGGGCGGTAGTCTAATTTAACAATATTTTCTTGTCACACAGGCAGGCATGCATTTTCGCACGAAGGATAATTAGAGCCGTTTGAGGACGGCCTAAAGTAAATTATTTAAGATCAGTGCCGTGAGATAACTCAATATTCTGCTTCGAAAATTGCTTGTAGTAAGACAACATTGGCGACGGGCCAAGTTTTACACAACGAATAAGTAACAGTTGTATGTAAAAACATAATGCATACGAAAAAAATTCTCATATGAACAATTATTGAAATAACAAAATCTACTACTACTCCATTTTTTGATTTCACATAGTAATAATTAAAAATTTGATTTATTGTCATTTGACTGAATTTTGTAAAGAGGTATATTTACCCCCATTATGGCTCCCCATAGATGTGATACTTTAGTGCAACACCCATTTACTACTGCACCAAAGCGCACTAATAAAACAATTGATTATTGGATTGGTGAAAGGAATTCTTGATGAACATCTTTCTAATTATCAATGACAACAGTCAACATGATCTTAACATTCGGTCTTGACTGACGTGACTTGTAATAACTGGATTTTGTTATCCAAGTTTCAACACCTATAATGTTGCACTTAATGAATGTGTCGTCCATCATTGTTTACCTTTTCAAGAAAACTCTCATAGACTTCAACTTCGTTAGTCATAATCGGAATCAAATTTTGCTACAGCACTACTAATTCCAAGGTTTTTTGTTAAGATCTATAAACACGAACCAAAAAACGTATAGTTTATCAACGGCACAAGATCATTTACTAGTGCAACGTGACACTTGCCGGTTGATTTTGACGATCATGTTGAACCGATTGTCATCTCCAATTGTTTACCGGCTTACTTTTTATTTAAAAGGCTAGCGCATTACTAAACAATTTTTCTGTTTGTTTCAGATGATCCGAAAAATCGAAGACGCCGCCGCCGTTTCTTCCCACCGGAGGTGTTAGAGCAGTCTAAGGACTCCAGCGATGACAAAACCCGAAGTGATATGACCCTCACTGCCTCTTATATATCTCAGCCATCTACTTCACCAATCACTGCCTCGTCTCCGACGTCTAAGACCACACCTAAGAAATCCGACTTGCGGGTTCACATGGAGAACGCCCGGAAAGGCGCCAGCCCCGCCTTCTCCGAGATGGGAAGATACAAGCCCTTCGCCAAACGCGCTGTCACTTCAAGTCCCAAAGAGAAGCCGTCGTCTCCTAGGACCCTCAACCCTCCGTCGCTAGAAAATTTGACTTCTAAATTACCGATAAAGGAAAATACAAGGAACCGAGAACCTTTAAAAGTTAGCTCAATATCAGACAACGACGACAACCGTAGTAAAAACATAGCCAAGAGAATGGAGGAGCTGACAGCCTTCACCAGGCAGACTCTTGCCAGGGTTGAACGTTTGGCGAACAAGAATAGGGAATCTCCCAAAAAAGAACTGAGAAAACCTCTTACTAGTAGTCCTATTAAGCAGATAGATAGATCGAGTAGTAGATCGAATAGAAAATCGCCGTCTGTAGAAAAGTCGGTGCCGTCCTCGATACTAAAGAAGAAGTCTACCGACGAGCCATTGCCTATTATCATAGAGCCGGCACCTCAGATATCAATTTCCTCAGCTGGGCCCGTTTCTATATTGAAGAGAAAGGTGTCCCAGAATGACCACGGTAAACTAGAGGATGGTCTGCATTCCTCCACACCGCCCGTCACGTTCTCTCCGAGTGTTGTAGAGCCGACTTCGACCAAACGCAAACAGGGTATTTTGAAGAAACGAAGGAGCCTCGACGAATCTACCGTCATGAGGCACCGCAGTTGCAGTCCCGATGTGGCCAATAAAACCGACTCCCGTTCCATTTTGAAGAACCAACGCAGGTCTTCACTCGAGGAACTTACAAGGACGCAGTCTCCTGAAACTCCTCTTCAAGGCATACTGAAGAGGAAGACTTCAAGGAACGAGGATGACGATCATTCCTTGAACTCGCCACAGAGCATATTGAAAAGACGATCAGGTGCCAGCAGCGCTGGTTCAACAGGTAGCACCCCGCACGTGTCCATCACAACTGCCGTTATATTAGCAGCTGCTGGTGGTGCAGAAATGGTCTTAGAACCAGAAGGTGAACCCGTGAAGCCAATACTGAAGAAGAAGAGCTTCTCCGAAGATCATTCGTTCTATAGCGAAAGCTCATCTGAAACCCCTAAACCTATACTGAAGAAAAAATCCAGCACAGACACCGATGACTCAGAGGAAAAACCTAGACCTATCTTAAAGTTACCTAAGAGTTCTTTGGAGAGAGAAATTCTAGATACTGGCCAAGAACCCAGACCAAACACTTTTAAGCATGTTGAGACTGAATGCGAAGTTAGACCAATTCTCAAGCAGTCCATTTCTAGAGAGGAATCTCCTAGGCCAAGACTGTCGTTCTGCGGTGGCCGCGATTCGAAAGACGAAGAAATTTATAGATATAGGTCATCGAGAAGGTCCCACACAATCTGTACCGATTTCAATGTTGCTTCTTTGCAAATAGATACCAAGGAAGAGGATAGGCTTCTACGCAAACCGAGACCTTTGTCCGTTCACGAATTAGTGATGTCTTTTGAGAAGACATCCACGGGGGCCATTCCGAAAAGGACCAGTTTGAAGAGGAATAGCGACAGATACCGCACGCAACCCGTCACATCAAATGAATTAGAAGCTAGGTAAAATATTTCAATTTAAATTTGTAATTTCTCATCTTCACTGAGTTATATCCAACTGCAGAAAGTCATTGCTAGCTTGTAGACTAGCTCGAGGCATACTAAATTTGATAGCGACTCATATATAAAAAATATACAAAAGATGCAATAAAAATAATTGTATTACATAACATTCGTTATTTTAGTAGATACACTGATATAAATAAGATTTATTGCCAATTTCGAGACATTAGATAATAAAAATGATAAAGTTATATCCAAATTGAAAATTTTTATTTTGTATTATCAATTACCCAAGGTCGTAAATAATATAGAATAACTACAACACATAGATGAATACGAGAGGTAAGGGTTGCAGGGGAAATGATACTAGGCGTGCCACTTGAGAAGGGTTCAAAGCATACCAAAACTAAGTAAGGCGTCGAGTCAGCCTAGCATTTTAACAGTTTACTGTACCCCACGTTTCATCCTTTATACAAATTAGAACACCTGATGCGCACTCCGCGAATATCACACTTTAACACTTAAGCGTTGTCCTCATGGACACAGAATTTGCGGATATCTGCGCGAATTTCGTAACTTTTGTTTTATTTATGGCAGGAATTTCTTAACTTTTGACTAATTTTGCAAAACAGTACAAATATTATTGTTACTTTCACTATGATAGAAAATGTTATAGTTGACAAAATTCGTTAAAAGTAAGACTTTTCCATTATTAAATAAATCGCGCAAATATTAGCGAATTTCACATCCATAAGGATATAAGGCTTTAGAATATATTGCAGTATATATTAAACACTATTCACTATTGGTTGCTGGCACTGTCACTAGTCATACATTAACACTTATTATATTTTGTCGTACTGCCTTCCGTATGGCTTTCGGTTGCGGAGATATGGACCACTATTCGTTTTTCAAACATTTTATTTTATTAGGAATAAACCGACAAAGGAAGCTTTTAACAAACAGAAAACAAAGTTACAGAAGATGTTCAAAGTGCCCTCAGTCCATTTCCAAGCAGGCACGACATCTTCGTCTCAATGATACTCGAACTCTTTCGAAAACACCTTCCTTGGTTTGGATTTCTTGACACTTTTGATTAATCCGTAGCTGCAGCTCTTCCAGGCTATTTACAGGAGTACCATACACTAACGTCTTCAAATATCCCCAAACAAAGAAATCTAGAGGGTTCAGATCAGGCGATCTTGGAGGCCATAAAACAGGTCCGGCCTTTCCTACCCATTTATGTGGAAAAGTTTAGTGTAAATGCTCTCTAACGGCCATGGAAAAATGAGTTGGAGCACCATCATGCTGGAACCACATTTGTTGCCTCTAATTCAAAGGAATGTCTTCCAAAAACTCATACAGTGTGTTCTGCAGAAAGTTGAGGTAAGCAGCGCCTGCTAACCGGTTTGGTAAAACAACAGGACCTAGAAACCCATCCAAATGTTTAATGAAAAAACGTGTCTGATGTCCAGATTCTATTAGAGCATGAGGATTTTCGTCGGCCCAAATATGCGTATTGTAAAAATTAAACACTACATTTCTTGTGAACCCGACCTCATCAGTCAAAAGAATGTTTGCAAAAAAAAACGAGGGTATTCAGCATCATGACGTAGAAACCAGCGGCAAAAAACCAAACGTGCTTAATGATCATTTATTGGATTTAAGGCCTGTACCCGTTGCACATGATATGGATAAAGCAGTTGCTCGTGAAGGATTCTCCAAACAAAAGGACCACTAATTCCTACCTTGGCTGATATTCTCCGCACACTCGTCCTGGATTCTGCTCTACCAGTGCTAGAATTTCTTCTTCTGCTCTAGGAGTGGATACCGACCTTGGTCTTTCGGATAAATGGCACTGTTTGCTCAAGGAACCGGTATCACGCAATCTTTGGTGAATTCTTCCAAACATGCGTTGTGAATGAATCTGGCGATTTGGATAAGCGTCAGCATAAAGAGGTCGCTTTTCGGTGGCGTTCCCATTAACATGACCATACATGAAATGCATGTCTGTTAATTCTGAGTTAGAGTAACCAGCCATAGCGAAAGAAAATTGTGCACTGAGAACAACTGTCAAATACGTATTGTTTATTTCACTTAACATCAACCAACTATTATAAGAAAATACACAACGTTTTTGCAAAATAAAAAAAGGAGCTAAAAACATAAAACATTCCATATCTCCGCAACCGTTACTTTGCGGACCCATGTTTATTGAGACTTTTCTGCTTATTTTGGTTCATACTATTACCTCCTTAAATATTTTACACTCTTTTTTTAACACCCTGTATATTCTTCAATTCAGATTCCGACCTTTATTTAAAATATGTAGTGTCTTCGCCATATCATTATTTCGTCTTTTTCTATCAGTATACTCTTTTCATATGTTACGCGTAATTCGCAAAAGCACCCTTCTATATATTTTAGGCAATGTTTTATCTGGAAAGATATAGCAACCCAAATTTAATTCACGGACATTCTTGTTAATGAACTACATGTTTCAACCACATCACTTACACTCATATTGTGATCTCGCGCCCTAATCTTTTCATACGTGTTATCTTCCCGATATTCCTCACTTGTTAAATTAGGACGTTTACGATTTTTTGACTTCAGTGTTTCTATGCGGCACATGTGTATTTGCTGCAGCAGAACCTTTGTAATCGGATATGCTGCACTTACAATTTTATAGAAAAATATGTGGGCTGCATGCATGTTTCTTCGTGTTGACTGCTATATGTATATTATGAATGGCTTTATAACGTTAATCACTCTCTAGATGTACGGCGGTTGGATATAGTTTGTTTGAATTTCGTTCATTATCAGATTGATTCCCTGTGATCATCTCACGTATGGATTTGCTAGATTTCCGTAATTAACTCAAATTATTGTCATTTGTCACCAATACAAATAATCATCAACAGTAAAATAAATGTCACAATGCAGCAACAGGTTGATCGAAATTTATCATGCCGGTGTTTTTTTGCGTTTCTAATGACCGTCATTAATCGTTTATCGACGGCGAACCATTTAGTAGCTGCAGGTTCAATACAGTCGTTACTTACTTCAATTCCGATATCAAGGGACTGTTAAAATAAACTCTGGCTGCAATAAACCAAAAGACAGTTGGGAGTTTAGCACTCCTGCTAAATTTAGACGTTTCCGGACGCTGTTTCGAATTGTTTTGAGACGGATAGACAATACCGCAATGGGCTCCGCATAATCGATATGTGTTTTGCGGCGTATTAAAATTTGAAGATTTTCTATAAATTTTGCTGCCAAATGTTGGTTTAAAAATAGATTTTCTCACCGACAGATTCAGTTTGTGCGTCGACATCTACAGTGAAGGTGGTTTCTGTGAAAAAGTGTGTTTTTTTCCGATTGTTATTGTAAACATTTGAGGTTAGTAAAGTGTTCTTGTTTAATGCTCAATCGAGTGCTAGATGAGCGGTAATTGTTTTTTAAATGGAAATAAATTTCACGGGATTACGGGTCGCGGTTGGCGTAGGAGATCAGCCTACGCCAACTTAAAAATAAGTATTCGATACTATTCAAAAAGTGTCGAAAATCGTTTTTGCGCGATGTAAATTAATTGACTCTGGATATAGACTGGCAAAAAATAGAATATCGATAAAAGTAATGAATAGATGGTTCAAAATTTTTAAAGCTTTTTACGTCCGTATCCTCTGCAACTTTTCATAATTAATCTAATAATTAAGACGAATCGATTTCACTAATACTCTTTTTGAAAATGTATCGGTGTGAATGTTTCAAAGAAACCGCAATCCCATTATTTTAAGTGCGGCAGAGCGCATCAGTTTTTTGTATAAATAACTTTTGTAAACAGAAAATAAATCTAATGTCTTAATCTTTCTACACTCTCTATTAAATATTGCATTACTGTTACCTAAATTATGACCTATTTAAATAATTTATTGCAATAAGGAATGTAAAACGTGTATTACGGTTAAGTTATTGAAACAAATAAGACCAATAGAAATTATGAAATAACTGAAATATCTCACTAAAGGTTTAACTACGTATAAAATGTTTTATATATTTTTGGAAATTAACATAATAACTATTTGAGAAGTAGTACAGTGTGTCTCAAACTCTATAATATGGGTCTGCTGTGAGGATATAAAATATTTAAATAAAATTTGGGACACGTGGTATTAAATGGGATAAGGTAAGCTCCATGTTCAATCGAAACTATTATCTTTGGGATTTGACAGAAATAACTAATGACCTTCTCAATTATATTTTTTCAGAAACATACCCAAATTTTTTTCCTATTAAAAATAATTTAATGTTCGTTGTCTAAAGTGAATATGTGTCAATAAGAATAAATAAAAGGATTAAACTCGATAATTATTTAATACAGTTGATAACAATAACTTAAAAAATGAAGCAAACGCCCTCATACTTATATATTACAATCTATTCTCTATATGACCTTCTCTAATTTCAAGACACATCCAATTTTCACCTGGCTTCTTTGTGAACTGCGTTTATTAACATTTCGCTTTTAACTCATTACAAGCGTTTGTGATTTTTTCTTTCAAATGATTAATATCTTGTGAAGGTAAAGGTGTGTAAACCTTATTTTTTAAAACCTCATAAAAAAATCGAGGAGTGTTAAGTCTGGTGACTTTCCGGGCAAGTGGATAGGCCCATTAATCCCAATCCATTTTTCTGGATTGTATTATTTAAATATTGCTGCTTAATCCTGGCTTTGTGGGTTGGAGCTCCGTCGTGCTCACTCACGCTGTTCAGTATATGTTCAAAAAATTAAGCCCAAGTAAATGCCTACCGCGATAATGCCATATCATACATTTACTCCAAAATGGCCTTGGGTTTGGACTGGATTTACAATTTGGGGATTTTCAATGGGCCAGTAGCGGTCGTTGTGCCTGTTTGGCAAACCATTACTGATAAACCGACTTTCGTCTGTCCAAAGAACGTGCCGAAAAAGGTTCCGATCACAACTTTCTACATTTACTACAATTTATAAAAATTAAGTCTGATTTCAATGTGACGCTCGGTCAAATACTCCAAATTGTGAATTTTGTAGTCATGATGCCGAATGGTCTTTAAAATTCGTTGAAAAGTTGATTTATCCAAATTTAATTTCCGGTTAGCCAGCCGTATAGAATTTCGTGGATTTTGTTTGAAATACTGTAACAATTTAGCTGTATTAACATTGTTTCTTACCCTTCGATGATCAGGAATAAGGCGCTCTGGAACCTTTCTTGATATAACTCTACAGCTCTTCTTGAATTTTTTGTGACTCGTCGTAAATTGCCAACATATCAACTTTTGCTAAGTGAAAAACCATCTTGTAAGTACAGAAGTTATACTTTTCACCTTCGCATTGAGTAATGAAAAGTATTTTGTAACATTTACGCACTTTATACAACGAACATTCAATTGTTTTCCAATGACTACTTGATCCTTCCACCGCTAATGTGATTTTTAGGTAGTATTTCTTTTGAGACTATTTAGGAGGATTATTACTTATAATTTGCAAAGGGAAAGTAATATAGAAAAATGTCTCTAATAAAAGTTTATTAGAAAAAAGAGAGCCTTTTAACAGGGAAATATTTGGGTATGTTTCTGGATAAAATATAATTGATGACGTCATTAGTCGTTTCTGTCAAATCCCAAATAGTTTTGATTGAAAATGGAACTTACCTCATCCCATTTGACACCTCGTGTCCCACATTTTATTTAATTTTTTTTATCTTCACAGTAGTTCCACAGTATAGGAAGACCAGTGTCGGGCCGAAATAATAAGTCGCGCATAGCTTTCAAGCTGCAGAGACCTCACTGACCTGAGTTTACATCCAACTCTGAGAGTGCGAACATCGGTTATACAGAGCCGTATTAAAGCAATATTTTGAGTCTGATCGAGGAACGAGTCGCTGCGCAGCAGTTATATATTTAAATATATCATCTGTAATTAGTAATTTAAGTTTCTTTAAATTTCCTAAAGACATAAATAAGTAATCTATAATATACTGTACAAATCATAAATGATATTTTACTGCTATTGCCTTACCTATTAACTTATTTTTTAAGTATAACATTGGAATAAAAATACTTCTTATGAAAGTGAAGTTTAAAATATACATATTTATATTTTTCACCAAATACAAATTTTTATTTTAGAGCAAAGTTCTGTGCAGAGGCTTCTAATAGAGAAGATTTGTTAGAAAAGCTGCTCAGGATTAGTAATAGTTCATACAAACTGTGTCAAATACATTTTTAAAATAATATGTTTTCTAACGATTCGCGCAATAGAATAGGCAAAGAGGCCGTTCCAACGTTTCCTGCACAAAACGACTCATCTTCAAATTATGTAGATGATCATATTTCTTGTAGTCACTATAATGAGAGTAAGTCTCAAAACAAAATAATAAAAAATATTTTTTTTCTAAATTTACATTTTACTGCACTTTTATCTCCAATTTAACAATTTTTAAAGTTAAGTACATAATTTTTCTGTTCTGAAAAATACTTGTCTTCTGGTTTACGTAGATCATTTAAGACAAAAATAAATCATAATAAATTATTTGTCCACTAAACGTCAAATTTTTAATTTAAAAAAATCCCAAAAAAATTGAATTATCACTAATAACAAAAAAAGTAAGTAAATAAATAAAAATGTTTTGTAGCGCAATAATATATATTTTAAACTCTTTTTTTTAAAGAGTCCAAAGAAGTAAATCGAATTTTCACACTGTACGTTAGTAGCAGTAAATGATAGTATATAATACATGTTGAATTACCCATTTATAACTGTATAATGAATTATTACATAATGTGGATAGATATAACGTAAACTTTCATGTGGAATAACTACGCTTTCACGCGCAAATAAAAAATTCTTATTCCGGTCCTGATCACCGATTCTGTAAATTCTATCGGATGCGCTATCGCACTCACATTTCGAGGTCACCGCAGAAAACTGAAGCAGTTCAAAGTACCGACAACGGAGTGAAATTGCTGGTCAATCTATGCTGTGGTAGTTCCATACTAACGAATTTTAGACATCCTGTACTTATATTATTATATTATCCTTGATTAAAAGAAAAAATAAGTCAAAGTTGTCTGATATTTACTTGACCTTGACTATCCATTTATTCCTTGTCTAACCCATTCTGCACCTTCATACTCAAATAAAAATAATAATACGTAAAGACTATCAGTTTTCTTCAAAACTCAATCTTTTAGCTTAAATTTGGTGAAAAGTCCTCCCACGTTCGTCGAAGACCAAAGCAGCCAAAGCAGTTTCTCCCATACATCACGTTCGTTCGACATTCATTCCCTGCTCGATTTCACATCGTCCTTAGAGAATGACCGCCATCTGAACAACATATTCTCTTCCTCACTACACAATTCAACTAGTCCAGAAGGCACTGTGTACGGAAAAATGTCTTCGGATTCAGCTTTCCAATCTCTTGGAGATGGTTTAGAATTGGAACAGGTAAGTCAAGTTATCCGTAATGACTTCTACATGTCAATGCCTCTTATAGCAAAAACGCGATTTAATATTTTAATTTTTTATACTCATTAAAGAATATAACAAACTTAATTGCTGTTTTCCCCGATTTTTGAGTTTTTTGAAATTAATAAGTTATTTTAATGCCCCAACTAAATATCGTCCTGTATATTTAGAAAAGATATTCCGATTTAATTATTTCCAAAATTTAGTTTACGTAAGAACAATTGTGATTTTTTTGTTGGTTTTCAAAATGGGCTTCAGCATTTTTTTATTCCATAAATCGAAAGTGCAAGTGAAAAATAATGGATCTGCAAAATATTTAAATTTTATTCGAACGTAGTATCTTAAAATTAATTTTTCAAATCTCCAGCGCGCGAGAATGAGGGGTGGCCAGGCGCTACGTCATTTTACGCATAAGCCCAGCGATTGCGCTCGACTCAATGCTAGGTTACATGCATTTTCGAATTATTATTTATGTTGCGTACTGCTTGTTTGATTCAATATGAGTGCAAAAAAGAATCTTTACTGTTGCATAGTTTCAGCATACACAAATATAAGTACAGATGTGTCGGAAAATTATTTATTTGTTTGCCATGGGCTAAAAGCGAAGAAGAGCATGATAATGTGCAATGCGGAGATCTGGTTTTGTGTACAACAAAGGCAGGAGATTTTGTTTTAAATATAGGTTAAAGAGGTCATAGAAAATTATTTTTGTTTAAAACCCATGAAATGTGGGGTAATTTGATATCAGAAACGTTCCGTATTACACATTTTAAGTCTTGATTATTGACATAAAAAAAAGAAAAAGTCGTTATTAAGTCGAGTTTATTTAGAATAGTGGTTTTGAAGATTTTATGGCCGGTGTTGTCATTTAATCTTGTACATATAGTGATTTTCCGGGTTGCACATTTCTAATCTCAGATGAGATTCTTTGATCTGCCCTTGTTGTTCTCTGACTAGGCAATATGGAGCACGGACCCGTTTTCAGTACCGGTGGGCCTCCTCATATAATGATTTAGCACAAATTTCAACCTCTTACGAGTATGTTTTCTTTAGTTTCATAGGGTTTTTGCCACACTTCTGAAAAAATAATAAAGATTAATTAAATAAGCCCTTGCGCCAAACGGATCAGTCAAGGGTTATTTTTGAAACTAAGTTTGCCTAACCAAAAAATCTCACACTGAAAAAAAGCAGATAAGTAAAAAATAACAAAAATCACATCACTAGCGCGGACTTCCGTATTATTGACGTTTCGAAAAACTCTCTGATTTCGTTCTCAAAATAGTAGTAAAATTATTAAACATATGTCAAACTTGATGTGATTTTTTTTATTTTTTACTTATCTGCTTTTTTCAGTGTGAGATTTTTGGTTAGGCAAACTTAGTTTCAAAAATAAACATTGACTGATCCGTTTGGCGCAAGGGCTTATTTAATTAATCTTTGTTATTTGTTCAGAAGTGTGGCAAAAACCCAATAAAACTAAAGAAAAACTAAAATTATACCACAAATAAATAGCTTCAGACAATCTCTTACGAGTAAATCTCAAAAACGCAAAAAGTAAATCATATGAAATTTTAAGAGCGTAATTAAGGGTATCATGTTCTATACAAAAACGCATCAGAATCATATAAAGAAAAATTGACAGAATAAGGCTATTGTATTAATACATTTCCAGTTGGAATAGTTATTTTAGCGCATCTTAGTTAACATATACCTGTTTGTAGCGTCTCTAATAACCGTAACGAAGTAAGCGCCGTTTCTTTTTCAGGAAGAGGATAGTACGGCGCAGGATGTCGTCCCAGAGTCGGTTAAAGTCAAGGGCAAGCTGGAGCCCTCTAAATTGGAATTGCAGATGAAGGCTATCGCCGAGGAAGCGAAGAAAATGAGATTGGGCAAGGGTAAGTAGCGCCTGTAACGTTAACATTGATCTTATTTACTCATGGCAGTATAAAGGGCACGTGTGTTCCCTACAAATTTTGAAGGTAAGAACTGACTAAGAAATAATCCGTATGCAATAAAGTTCGGAGATATGTACAGTCTTGTGCTTGCTCATTACGTTTTCACCTTAGTTTGTACCAATTTCGGCTTTGGTATTTATTTATACTATATTCCTTTTACTAAGTAAATTGGTAAGGCATTGGCTCTGCAAATTGTTTATCACATATTCAATTGTATTATTTCTGGTTTAAATTTAACCTTATAGCTCATAAAACAACATGATTATTACACGGACTTTTCAAAGGCATTCGATCGTATTAACCACAAGATTCTGTTAAGCGAAATTGGAACGATATGGTTTTTCCGTGTCCTTGGTTGATTTACTAACTTCTTACCAAGCCAATCGTTTGCAATATGTTACATTTAACGGTTTTAAATCAAATGTTGCCACTGCCACGTCAGGGGTTCCACAAGGGTCCAATCTTGGTACGCTTCTTTTCTCTGTTTTTATTAACGATTTTAAACTCTGTCATTACGTGTAAAAAATTATTATTCGCCGATGATTTAAAAATATATACACCTATTACATCCAGAGCCGACTGTAAGTTTACAGACTAATACTAATGACTGTTGTGCAAGATTGAACCATCTCAACCTGAACATTTCTAAATGTCAAGCTGTAACATTTTCTCGCAAAATTAACAACATTGCTTTTGATTATCAAATTATTTCCGATGTTTTAACTCGGGTTAGTGAAATTAAAGATGTGGGAGTGCTTTCTGATAAATGTTGTGTCACATTTTGAATTAACTGTTTCATTGTCTATGAAATTGTTGGGGTTTGTTTTCAGATCAGGTCGAGAATTTTAAGATATTAATGTCTTTAATAAACTTTATTTTACTTATGTTCGATCTAAATTAGAATATTGTTCTTTGATATGGAATCCTATTTGTCATATTAATATCATTGACGCAGTACAAAGAAAATTTTTTAAATTTCGATCATTTCGACTTGATGATACGTAATGATAATTAATATAAATTCACTTTATTTTAGAAGAAAATTTTACAATGTTAAATTTTTGTATATGTAATGTAATGTTACAGTCGATTATTGCATACTTTTTATTATTTGTGTGCCCACATTAACATTTTGTTAAAATCCCTAATTAACTTTATGTGCGATAATTACAACCTTATATCTAATATTTGTGATATATTTCACAGTAATATTCAATCATTATTTGTCGCTTTTAAAGATTGTAATGCACCGTGATCTGTTATTTTGGTAAACCTAGTTGATTAATCTTCAATAGGTACATTACTAGTTTTTAATCATTATCTTTCATCAATTATTGTATAATATTAATTGTTTTTGTTTCTTTTGCTTGTTTTGTCATGTAATTGTAAATATTCTTTGGACAAATAAATCTATTATTATTCTTATGATAAATGTATTTCTATTTTAGGTAATGCTGGTATTGAAAGATACAGAACCAGAAAAACTGGGACTACCGAAAGACTGCCCTCTCGTTTCTCCACTCAGCCAGTCACCTTCGAAGAGGTCCAAGAGGCTTCAAGGATCAACAAGGCATCGGACGAGGATCCAGATGGTAAGAATATCAGCATACAAAACCGTTCACGTAATGCTTATAATTTTATTAACTCGCAAGTGTAAATTTTGTATATATAATAATAATAATAATAATATGTATATATATGATGCACCACAGTGTATATTATAATGCATTTACTAAACAGGATTTAACAGAATATTGCGATTAGCGTCGTATTATTATTCCGTTTTAATTTTGTGAAATTGTATTATGCATGTTGAAATGAATGAAGCTTCTAGTGTATTATATTTAGTTCGATAGGTGGAAAGCATATTGTCGATGACAGGAGCAAAATTTATGCCCAGTTTTGGCACATATTGCAAATGAAATCAATATAAATTAACACCTGCAGGAAATGTTTTATAAAATTATGTGAATTTTAAAATGCCTATGGCATTGTATTTTTTATTCATATTTCGTAGTAGCGCGCTGAAATAGAAAATATGGAAAATGGATTATAGACTATTTTGTGAACTATAAAGTTATTCAAGACCTAGTTACATTGGCAACGTTCCCAGAAAACGCAGATACAGTTATTCCGTACATTGCGGTTGTAAGAACTTAAGTATAACTTTTCTAAAGTATTTCCTGACAGGATAACACAGGGTGTTTCTGAATTCATTCCTTCAATGAGGCAATAGAGGACGTAAAAATAAATGTCATTAAGCAGCCAGTGGTTTAAAATGTATATTTTTAAGATGAAAAAGTTGTCAAATCCAAATAGTTAATGTTGGAACAGGTTGTGCTGTGTATGTGCCATATAAATTGGCAGTATTCTGCTGTTTTTTGTACCTGCCTTCAAATAGTTGAAATTTAATTCGTGAGATGATAGGTTTGTTAAAAATGGAAGGTCCGATAGAAATTTTGTATCTACAAATTGATTTTCCGTAGTGTCGGATTTCACTTAATCTTCGTGAGTAGAGCGAAGGCGCTGCAAACAAGTTTCCGACGCTTAACCAACGAATATCAATGTGAAGTAATAAATTCCCATATACAGGGTACGCTTCTTTGGAGGGTGTGTTCCTTGTGTCATTTTAGGGGGGGGTTCTTTCTATAAAATTTTTCGATTAGAGCCCTCCCTGACGAGATAAGAGCTCCTAAAAAATTGAAAAAATTTCGGTTTTCATTTTTTTTTGTTTCAAAAACGGTTAAACTTATAAGTCTGAAAATCGATGACTACATTTAGGTAATTATGTGACATTGTTGAGTATGATTTTTATTTTTACCAAATGTCTACAAGGGTGGCAACCACCAACCTCTGTTGTTTTTTTAATTAAACTTTTTTCTAAACGTTACCCTCATATTTTTTGAGGTCCGCGGGCCTCGTGTTGGACAGCCCTGGTCTAATTTCATTTGCAGAAAAATACGCTATCACTTACACACACTGTATCTGCTTAATCTTGATTTTAAAAAGGCATTTTTAAATAAAACAACGTAAATCAATTTACAATCGGCAAGACACGCCGGCACTGTTAGTGTATTGTGTAGTATATGTAAACATTTGATCAAGTGAGTCCAAGCAAGTTCGGCGTAATAATTGTTTTATTAATTAATTTGGTTGACACCCTCTCTGCGGATATGGTAGGGTGGAAGAATGTTTGCTTGCGTCAATGTGTGAGAGTGATACCGGTCAACATTTGACTTCCCCCCCTAATTAATGAGGTTTTCCAGGTTTCCATTCCTGCACTGAATAGTGGTTAGGGTCTACCAACGTAAGTCGTTCCTAGGCGCAAATGCGGCCTGCTTAATAATAATAATAATATACCGCCTTCTCTCCCGCACAAGTCTTCGGCTTCTGGGCTAATCCTTGTGATTAGAATGAAGGGCAGAGATATTATTATATTATATTATTAGTTTTTTCTGGGATACAAGACATTTTAAACCACAGGCTAGCTTCAATGAATTTTAACGAAATTTTTCTATTTTCCTCCGTCTTCTATTATTATTATTTCAGAAACATCCTGCACACAGGGTGATTACAGCGCATGTTAAAAACTGCAGATGAAGATAAAGCATTAAAAACGTTGCACATATGTATAAACTCCCTTTTTTGTTAAATTTTTCGATCGTGTTGGAGTGCATTTTTATATGTACTTATATTCACAGCATTTTTGTCGCAGCCTTGCCATTATTTGTGCTTACTGTTTTGCCATAGGAAAAGAAGCAGATCCCTGTAACCTGAGCTTAATGGAAAGAATACACATGTTCGATACCATAGTGGTTAAAAGCAAAAATAATGTCAGTCCTAGGGCGAGTGTGCGCCTGTCGCCCAATCGCTACTCGCTCGATTCCGCAACCGCTAACGCTGCCACAACGGCGCGCCATCTGTTTCTCAACGCATCTGTGGCTTTAGGTGTGCTACTTTTTTTTTGTATATAAATTATGTGGCGCAGGATCGACTGACGCACTCTTTACACCTTGCAACTATTACACAGCCCCACAAAAAACAATTATTTCTCAGATTGGCGATTTGGAGTCATGAATCCGAATCTGGGGTCTGTTAAACCCCATCAGGGTTTTGTTATTATCTAAAAAAAAACAATAATTTAAGCTTTTCAAGATTATTAAACGCATATAATCCCATCACTCAAAATTTAAACACAAAGCGGAGCACAAAATGCAAGCTGTTAACCTACACACCCATACAACAATCACCCCATAAACGCAAAACTTCAACCAATAAACCCAATAACATCGTTATTCAGTACTTGAACGTATCTCACATCACGATTGATCAGGGTTTTATAAACAAACATCATCTCATGGATGCTAGTTCTACCTGTCCGCATCCAGGGCACCCATTACCAAGGAAGGTGGGACGTAAATATGGTGGCTGATTTCTGTTGGATGCTAAAAAGAAATATACCAGAAGGACAAAAAAAACATAAAATAAATTCTCTATGCAGATCATTTGAAGAAAAGAAAACTCGTTATAGCTCTAAAAAAGAAAATAAATAAAACATAAGTATAAGTATGTATAGTACATATATCTTTTCGTGTTTGGGACAAAAACACCTGTTATTATTTTTGGGGTGTGAAGTTATGGGGTTCTTGAATTGTGAGGTTATTGTGTTCTAAGTTTGTGGGGTAGGATATGTTTTGTTTAAAGAGCAAAATCGCGCGATGGAGGATAAGTTCAAGTATCGAATAACGCGATTATTGGATTTATTGGTAATGGAATTTTGGGGTTATAAAGTGACTGATTTATGGGTTTGGGATTAACATCTTGGGTTTTGTGTTTAAAGTTTAAGTTATAGGGTTATATATGTTTAATAATGTCGAACAGCCTACATTATTGGGTTTTTTAGATTATGGCAAAAAATTAAACGAACCCCGGATTCAGGTTCAGCAACCCCATAAACATGTAGTAAACATGGTCCGTTTAATCCCATCACGTCAGGGTTTTATCATAACCTAAAAAAAACAATAAGTTAGGTTTTTCAGCACTATTAAACATATATAACCATATAACTCAGAATTTAAGCGCAAAACCTAAAATGTTAACCTACAAACCCATACACAAATCACTAATAGTGTTAAAAAGCCTAAATTATTGGGGTTTTTAGGTTATGGCAAACCCCTGACGTGGTGGGGTTAAACGGACCCCGAATTCAGATTCAGCGACCCCAAAAACATGTAATAAACATGGTCTGACCTCCAGATTTGAGAATATTTTTTGTGGGGCTGTGTTACTAAAGATTATTGTTATTCTTATAAAAGTGTTAGTTTAGTCAATCCTGTTAAAACTAAGCCTGTCACAAATCACAAATGTTTTTCTGTACAGTAGATGATGCAGAATATTAAGGAATATTAAAAATGCCACCAACTTCTATTGTATCCTTAAAACTAATAAAACGCTTTTGATTTGGTGACTGGCTGCTTCTGATTTTCATTTTTTTTTTTATTATTTTGCAGCATTTGTATGTAACACTTACTCATACAGTATGCGCCAAAAGTATGGAATAAATTCAATAAAAACGAAACAATTATTTTTTGGGAAAAATCCTCGAACAGGTCGATTTTTAATTTAAAAAATACATATTTTAGCGTAAAATGCTATTTTCAAATGTCATTTGTTTTCGAGTAATGACGTCATCGATTTTTTTTTAAATGGCATCACCATATTTTTTTCCTTGATTCTGAAAGATCGTTTAATTCTCTATCAGACCGTTACTAAAATTTTGCCCTCTTACATAGGAAAGTTTTCGAGTAAATGACGATTGAATGTTAGAAAACGTAAATTTTATCCATAAAAAAGTAACAATTCTGAGGTATGTAAAATAAAATACAATTGATTAAATTTTATACTTAAATTAAATGTTCGAATTGCCATCCACCAACTTCTTGACAATGCGCAAGTATGTGAAGAAATTCTTCTTGCACATTATGAATGATTTCTGGGGTAACTCTGCGTTTTCGCCCCGAATGCGATTTTGAAGTTCTTCTAAATTACGTGGTTTATTAATGTACATTTTTGACTTCATGTATCCCCATAAAAAATAGTCAAGAGGTGTAAGATCTGGCGATCTTGCAGGCCATTCTATCGGTCCGCGTCTGCCGATCCACCTCCCAGGAAAACAGTTGTCCAAGAAATCTCGTACAGGGCGCGCATAGTGCAGAGGTGCACCGTCTTGCTGAAACCATATGGTATCGTCAGGAATGTCAGTGTCATTATCGTTAGGAAAAATTACTGCAAGGGCTGGAACAAGGACATTTTCTAGAAACTCTAAATATCTTTGTCCTGTAAGGGTTCCTTCAAAGAAGAAAGGCCCTACTATTCTGTCGTCAACTATTCCAGCCCACATATTTAATTCCATCCACCAACTTCTTGACAGTGCGCAAGTCTTGCACATTATGAATGATTTCTGGGGTAACTGCGTATTTCGTCCCGAATGCGATTTTGAAGTTCTTCTAAATTACGTGGTTTATTAATGTACAAATTGGCAATTCGAACATTTAATTTACGTATAAAATTTAATCAATTGTATTTTATTTTACATACCTCAGAATTGTTACTTTTTTATGGATAAAATTTAAGTTTTCTAACATTCAATCGTCATTTACTCGAAAACTTTCCTATGTAAGAGGGCAAAATTTTAGTACTGTCTGATAGAGAATTAAATGTTGCCATTTAAAAAAAAAATCAACAACAAATGACATTTGAAAATCGCATTTTACGCTAAAATATGTATTATTTAAATTAAAAATCGACTTGTTCGAGGATTTTTCCCAAAAAATAATTGTTTCGTTTTTATTGAATTTATTCCATACTTTTGGCGCATACTGTATAGTTACCTGCTCTTCTCCAAGTTTGTGTGTCCAAGACAAACATTGCATACCATATCTAAAATTTTAAACACTGTATATAAGCAACATAACAAGCATGCAAATAGCAAATAGTTTTTTTAATACTTTGTACGTAAATTAAAATGTATTTAAAATTTTAAATTTTATTTGTATATAAAACGAAGTGTCTAGTGTCATCACAAGGAAAGAAAATAAGTAAAAACTAATATTCATTGCATGTATTATAAAACTACTAATTCCTTGTATGTTTGTATGCACACAAGTTTTGGTTTAGTATTTCTCGGTGATTTTGCGTGTATAATTCCATGGTGTAATTCAATGTCATAAATGTTTACACGCGCGTTCGAAAAAAAAATTATTCGTTATAATACAGGTTGCAATCTATAAATCGCACTACAAAAAATAGTTCTATGGATATTTTTGGTTACATATACAGGGTGATTCTTAAACTATACGTATGAACATGTGAAATTGTGGCTGAGGCCAAATACTGACAAATAGTGAAAAAAATGTAGTAAAATATTTTTATTTCCGAAAGTTTAGAAAATATATCAGGTGAAATTTTTTGTTTACAAAAATTTAGTAAACAGGTCAGGGCGATATATTCGGTATTTGTAGCAGTACTTTGCTATCAGTTGTGGTCCTATTCGAATTTGTTTTCACGCGATTATAAAAGTATGACGTATAATTTCTCAAACGAAGAATTTATGGACATGATACTGGCATACTGGGAATAACATTAAAATTCAGTAGCTGCAGCTCATCTTTACGCCCAAAGGATCCCTCAAAGACATCATTCGAGACGTGAAGTATTTTTACGTGTGGTTCAGTGAGGTAGACACACTGGCAATTTTCGGCCGAGGTCTGGGCAACATGGGAGATCTAGGCAAATTGGACAGCCTGGCAAAAGCACTGGGACAACTGCTGCGTAATTTGAGATATCACAATCCATAGTTTGGCGAACGTTAAAGCACGACTTACTCTACCCCATTTCACGTGCAGCGGGTACAAGCCTTACTAAGGGATCTTTTGCTTCTAGTGAACTTTTGCTTGTGGTAGCACTTCAGCGAATACACTTTCAGCAACCATTTTCATAAAAATAATAATAAATATGTGGCCTGGAATTGTGAACGGAGCCCTTTCATTCTGGAAAATCTGTTAACTGATGCTCTATAGTTACAATTTTTGCGTAATAATTTACCGGCACTCCTCGAAGAAGTTAATCTCAACGATAAACAGCAGTGGTTTATTCGCGATGGTGTTCCATCATATTTTGCGCGACTACTGCGACAACATTTGGATCATGTGCTTTCCGAACTATGAATAGACCGAGGTGGTCCAATTGGATGTCCTCTTCGATCGCCCGGCCTAAATCCGCTTGACTTTTATTTTTTGGGTCACGTAAAAACGTGCGAGATCGTAATAAATTGGTAAGTAGTAGTTTTTTCAGTATTCGTCATGATTTGCCCTCAACTGTAATTCCCAACTTTAAGCGTATAGGTAACGAATCACCATGTATTATCGAAATATTTTTGTTTATTAAAGCGATAATGGACAGTGCAGCAACGGTGATAAATTTTAATTTTGTCGTAGCTGTAACAGTGGCGCTTCGAACTAAACAAATTTATTTCTAATTAAGCAGAACCCGACAGCTGAATTTTGATGCTCCTAAAAATACCCTCATTGCACCGAACATCCTCGAATGGCCCCTTTTTATAACTTCCCATTCCAGCTCCCGTTCGCCAGATGGAATTTTGTACTAGACGACACGTCTTCATCATCATCACTCAACGCAACGCGACAGCCCTCGATGGCGTTTTTAACACATTATTCCTTCTAATAAATTCAGAGCGCGTCGCTTTCTGACACCTTTTCAAAGCGCGGCGTAAAAAATCTCCCGAAATATGATGGAGCAGCCAAACGAAGTAGATTAACATATTCAGTAGGAACAATATCTTCAAGAAGGATAAAATGATTATCCATTGTTTTCAATGTATAGTGTTGCCCGAATTCCAAAATAGTAAGAGTGTTTCACTAACAGCACTTGGATGAGTACGGAAGGTGAGGGTTGCAGAATACAAGATAGGTGTGCACTTGAGAAGGGTTCAAAGAACATAAAATTACCAAAAATAAGTTGACGTTTAGTGAGAGTGACTCATGTTATAAACCTGCTCACAATTTATAGCAGTCAACACAAAGAAATATACATGCAGCCCATATATTTTTCCTACAAAATCGTGTGCCGCATATCTCTGAGAGCATACCCGATTACACAGCTTCTGCTGCAGTACGTACGCATGCGTTGGGGCTTTTGATTGGCTGCGACGAGTTGTCGAATCCAACTGTTTCATTTCCAGCGCTATCATGGGCGGGTATATCGTTCGGGCGGGCAAAATTTCGGGTATATCTTTTCGTTAATTTAATTATGAATGTAATTAATTGTATTAGTGATTTTGTGTTCTTAAGAATGGATAATAATTCAAGCTCTACAACGTATTCTCAAAATCGTCCTAATTTAACAAGTGAGAAATACCGGATGATGAGATGTATGAAGAGTTTAGAGTGCGAGGTCAAAATATGAGTGTAAGTGATGTTGAAATATGTATTTCATTAACAAAATTGTACGTGAATAGCATATGTGTGCAAATAAAAAAGTGGTAAAGAAGTACAACTGTGAAACGGAAAGTGATGGAAACTCGGGGAAGGAAGATTGTATTTTTAAAATTACTTTTCGACAAAAAAAAATTTATTGCTTTATCTTACAAGATGAAACTTTGTATAAATGAAATCGAAAAGAGTATACTGATAGAAAGGACGAAATAGTGATATGGCGAAGAAACTATTTAAAATAAATATTAAAAAATAAGAATCTGGATCAAAGAATATATTAAATTTTGACGAAACATGAACGTGTGAAGGTCATACGGAAAGCGGTACGATATGATATAATAAGTGTTAATGTGTGACCGTTATAGTGACAGTGCTAGTAACCAATAGTAAGTAGTGTGTGTAGTAGTATTCTAAAGCCTTTTGTCCTTTTGAATGCGAAATTCGCAAATATTTGCGCGTTTTATTTAATGGTGGAAACATTTCTATTTGTAAAAAATTTTGTCAACTACCTATAACATTTTATACCATTTTCATCATGAAACTGCCATGGTAGATTATCAGAAGCTCAAAACAAATTTGTTAACACCACATAACAATGAAACAGGCAATAATATTTGTAGTGTTTGACAGTTTCGCAAATTGCAATTGTCAAAAGTGGAGATTTTCCCGCCATAAATAATTAGAACAGAAGTTCGTTCGTGCAAAAATCCGTGAATTTCTCGTCCATGAGGACAAAGCTTAAGTGTGATATCCGCGGAGTGTGCAGATATACGAAACAAACAATTCAATACAATTTTATAGAAAAATATTCGGCCAACATGTACTTCTCTTTATGTTGACAGTTATAAATTGTGAACTGATTTACGAAAATATTGAAGTAATAACTGTTCCGATCCCCTCCGATCTCGAGATCGAGACACTCTTTAATAAAGAAATTATTATTAGATTCGCAACATATAAATAATATTGTCACAGAATTTGCCCCGCTTGGACCCAATTCGACGACTGTGGCATCGCGAAACGCTAGATTGCCCCGATCGCTCCTACGCGATTCTGGTAAACAAACAAATAATGCCGGCTATCGAGGCGCGACTGGAAATATTGGGAATCGACAAGAAGCGTTCGAGGCGTTCGAGAAAATGGATCTAGAGATGTTAAAAAATACCTGGAATATTCGTTTGGTCTATAAAAGAAGAATAAACGGCCGAGTCAGTCAGTCTTGAATGAAAGTATTGAATTACAGTCTTGAATGAGAGTCTTGAATTACAGTCTTGAATTGGAGTGTTTGGTTGGTAATTTCGGAGGGATCAATTGGAATTCAGAGTGTTTTAGATAGCGATTAATTAAATAGAGTTTAATTGCGTTGTAATTAGTATTAGGTAGTGTACAGAGTGTTAATAAAGATAAGTGATTAATTGTTTTTCTGGTAAAAGAAAAGGTCGGTTTGGGAAACCCGTGACAATATCAAATTCCAATTTTCATTGAGTTATCTTGAACGGTTTTCTAAATATCGAAAAAAACTACTTTCAGTGGGGATTACTGTAACAGTTGTAGCCTTCTTAGATGGCATTTCTCCCATGTTCATGTAAACTCTATCTTTTATTTTTAAAAAACGAAGTTCGGAAAGAAATTCTTCCAACAGAACTTCGTTGAGTCTATTTCCTGAAATTCCGTTTTGCAGAACTCCGTTGCGTTGCGAATGATCTAAAGCCACAAAACCTCGATGTGTAACTGTATCTCGAACAGGGTCAAAGTAGTTTATGATATGTCTGTTACGCACACCCAGCGTTGCCACCATCAGTAGGTTCGTATTAGATTTTGTATGTTTTTCACAAATTTAATACATCAGTACGCCGCTGACAAATCTAGTACGTTTTCGCTTGTTCTTATTTCTCTCTAAGAACAAAACAGTTAAGTGCCTTTGTAAGTAGTTTCAGACACTGTTAGATGTCTTAGGGTGGAATTCATAGATCACACTTAAGGTTAAGTGTGCACACTGTGCACTTAGCTTTGCAATTTACAAGGTAACAACTTGTTAATAGTTTCATACCACACTTTTTAAGTTTACATTAAGTTAGATTATGAAACAAAATATTAAACGGCATATTATTTAAATATACCTTAAGTCACACTTAAGTGAAGTGCTGACTATAAATTCCACTCATCAGCGTTGTTCTCATGTGAATTTTGCAGATAATTTATTAACCGCGGGAAAGTATCAACATTTCGCGAATCTTGCAAAATAGGGAATATTATCGCGATTTTCGTCATTATGTGGGATTAGTAAATTTAACTTCAGCTTCTAACAATCTACCATGACAGTCAATGACAATTTTATGATGAATATGATGAAAAGTGCAGTTAGCAAAACTGATGCATAAGGACAAGGCTTTATGCACCCTTTTACTAAATACTATAGCTTTAGTACGAAATCAAGAAATCTAGTACGAAATATTACGCTCTTTTGATACGGAAAAAATTATTGAGGTGGCAACACTGCGCACATCATCGTTTGACAACGCACATGAGTGTGTTCGGAAAAATTTTTAAGAGTATCATAACCTGATCCTGTTCTAAAATGCTGATAAAATATTGGAAATTAATTTCAGAATACCCCCGTATAAGAAAGGATAATCCCTCATGTACAATAAATAAGTCATTGCCCTTTATTTCCCATGACGCGCAGCGAATAATCATAAATTTTTATGTGGGTCCGTAAAACGTAAAAAAACCGCGTACTTACACACTTCAAGTAGCGTTTTATTTGTAAAAAGAGACCTAAACAATCTTCGGCTTCGTACAGTGTCAAACGGGGACATAAAAAGGGAAGTAAATATGGTGTGGTTGTGGGATTGTCAGTGTTGGTGCGAAACGGTGGAACAGTGTAGCGGAAGATATGTAGGAGAGAATGAGTATTTTTTAATTCGTAGGTATTGGTGCCGATTTTCATTCATCATAAATAAAAGTATTCGTAACATGCCGTGATGTGAGTTATTTTTAAATTAATCGGATATGTTTCTTAAAATGTTGAGATCAAAGTAGCATGTATACGTACAAAGTGCAGCAGCAGTGCAGGATGTTTATAAATAAGGGAACTTGAGATGCAATCTTAATAATTTTGTTTACATTTTGAAAGTATTAATGTAACATTTACTTCCCTTTTCATTTCTCTAAAGATTGGTGTAAAATATTTAATCGTACTTCACTTTTTTTTTTTTTTTCTTTTAAAGGACCCTCTTACTCCTGCCATATTGAACTAAAACTCTCATATTACACATTACTCTTTTTTGTATTTAATAATAATATCTCTACCCCTCATTCTAATCACAGGGATTAGCCCAGAAGTCGGAGACTTGTGCGGGGAGGGGGCGGCATATTATTATTAAGCAGGCCGCATTTGCGCATTTAGAACTGCAATCTCCAATCGTTTACAGAACATCGCGATATTTAATGATTTTTTGCTAAGCCATGCATATGCATTTGACATAGCAACATACTGTGATGCCATGTTACACTGCCATCTGTTTATCTATGTGTTATATAACACTCAACTGCGATCTAAGTAGACTATTTAACATAGATAAACAGATGACAGTGTAACCGTGGTTCCATTATATGATGTCTTAGAACTTTCACCTCCATAATAACTTGGTGGCGGTTAGGAGAAGTTAAAAATTTATTTTGGCCACCGTAAATTTTTGGCCGTATTTATTGCTGGCGACAGCTTTAGTTATGCGAACCTAGAGGTTAAATGTACTTAAGGAATCTATTGCAATGACCAAATTAAAAGCCTATGGATAGCTAAGATATTTTTCCAAAAGATTTATCATTGTTCCGCATTTCTTTGAAGCCGCAATTTTCAAATTTCAGAAAATTATCTTTATACATACCAACGAGACCAATACTTGCATCAAAGCTTGCAGAGATCAATATAAATTCCCAACTGACGACTACACAAGAAAAATATACCTAAATTGATCGAGATTTACTATTTCCCACTATAAAAATAGTCTTTAATGTTACAAAATCTTATAACGTCAACATTTTAGCCAATAATTTGTTATCCGTGAGTAATATAATGGTTTCCAAGAAAAATAAAATATGTCAATTTATATGGTTCGAAATTACTAATTGTTTACCTTTTCTGTGTTTTCAAATGTTAACATTACAATAACGCGTGCATATTTATTACGAAATTGTAAAACTTATTTTGCCTTCAACTATTACTTAAAAATAAGGTAATAACTACATAGTTATTTTGCCACGTGAAAAAAAAAATTCGAGAGCTATACTTGTTCATGTTTCTAATCGATGTCTGACACTTTTGAACGTATCTAATATAAACCTTACCGAATTTTCATATTCAGTACCAATATCAAGTTTTGTTTATTTTTATTTGGTTTATTAATAAAGAATTCCTACATGCAAAAAAATCGTTCAATCAAATGGCGTTCCAGGTGCAAATTCAACACACTAGATTTTATCTGGATTCATTCAAAAGTCAGCATTACGCATTCGGATTTACATGTAGTTCAGTGGCGGCTCGTCAGGTGACGCAAGTGACGCATCGCTGCACCTATAACAGTCGGTTATGCGTATCACTTAAAATTATTTTTAATCTAGTATAAATTTTGTAATTTGTATTTTTAGATTAAAATATATGGTTTATATGTATTGCATAATTATCAAAATCAGTAATAATAATTAACTGGGCTCTGAACTTCTCACAGAAATAGTGCTTTCGCCGAGCACGACTACCAATTTCATATAATGCAGAAGAAACGTCCGCGGAACTGGCATCCCTGAAAATCCGCTGCAAATCATCAGCCTTATTTACGGCGGTTATCATGACAACGGTGATAGCTGATAAGAACTCGCGGGTGCCGCGGAGGTCGAGATCTGCTTCGCCCGTTTATACAATTAAAATAAAGCGCTTGTCTGTGTCAGTAGTGTTATTTTTATGTGTGTTCGGTTGTAAATATTGAAATTTATTGAAATATTTTCAGTTTACAAATACCATTTTCTAGATGGAAAAATGAGGATAAAAAAGACTTTTTCGAAGAGGCCTGTGTGTCTTCATTTGAAATTGACAGAAAAGGAAAACGAAAGGACAAAATATTTAGTATTTACAATATAACTATGGCTGTGTGGAAGCATTTATTTAAAAAAACCTTTTATACACTGTTAATTGCAGGTGTAAAATCTGGCATGATTGCCATAAGCATGAGGCTTCCTCAGAACATGCAATGATAACTTAAATATTGAAACAAATTCAATCAAATTTGTACAGAGCGAACAAAGAAATGCTCGAACTCACCCTTAGTTTATAAATGCGCAAATTCTGACAAGCATACAATGAGAACGCAAACGTTGGAGTAAATTCGAACAGAGTGAAAAAAATATTTTATGATGTCATAATTGTCGCAAATATGACGTCACATCCTGTTTTTAAAAAAAAATTTGTAACCCCAATTTTTGATAGCGCCATTTTATGACACTATATTATCGTATAATCGTGACGATTCTCGCTCCTAGTGTTTCGATTGAAAAAAGTTTTTCTTGCTTAAAAAGAGTTAAAACTTATTCGCGTAACTTAATGACGGAAACGATATTTACAAATTTGGTAACAAATTCAGTTAAAGGGAACTAATCAGTGCAAAATTATTTTGCAACCACATCATCGATAAGTTTGCTCTTTAAAAAAATCTTAAAATATCTTATATTTAAAAAGAAGATGGGTGAATTAGATAGGTTATTTTTTACTATAAAATGACAAATTCGCCTGGAAGTATCATTTAAACTTCCACTTCACCTATTATTAAGTCCACGAGCCGCCACTGTTAAGAAGCAATAACAAAAACGTATATTTATTTATAAGGCGCGGTATTTTTATTAATGTTTGGTTATAGGAACAAATTTCCTGGGCTGGTACAATTTGTTGAATGGAAACCAATGTCATAAAAGTCTTGCCGACCAATTATTAACTTCCATATTACTTTAGTTTTTTCCCCACATAAGGAAAATGGCCAAGAAATATAGGTAAACTTTCCCTATACGGAATAGATCTAGAAAATTGTTTGATCAGCGACTAATTCAGAGGTCAAATTAACGTAATTTTAATTTTGATATTCTGCACCGATATCAAGTTATTTGTTAATAAAGAATTTCTACATGCAAAAGAAAATTCGTCACATAACTGGGCCAAATGGCGTTCCAGGTGCAATTTCAACACACTTAGATTTTATATTTCATTGAAAAGTTAGCATTAAACATTCTGATTTATATTTAGTTCACCCATAGACTTATAAGCAGTATATCTATGAGTTCACCATATATGTTATTTTCAAATTAAAATCTATCGTTTACCAGATGATTGCATTCTTTTCTATGTTTCAGATGACAGCGAAGCGAACAAAATATCAGAGAGGAAGAGCATCCTCAAGACCGCCGTCGACTCGTCCGTCCGCCGCGTCAACGTCACCTCCGGCGCTCCGAAATCCGTCCTCAAAAAACGCGACGCGAACGTTTCGCCCAGCAGGCGCTCCATCCTCAAGACGGAAGTGTCGCCCGACAAGGACGACGAGGGCATATCGTGCAACGACTCTGATTCCGATTCGGATGCGTCTCCGCACGCGCAGTACGGTTCCAAGGAGGAGGAGCGCCCCAAGAGGGCAGGGGACGACGAGAAGGGGGTGTCCAGCAGGTATGGGAAGTTCAACGGGGACAGCACCTCCGAGGGGGAGTCGTCCGGGGGTAGGGAGATCAGGAGCATCTTTAAGAATGACAACAGGCTGCGAGTCATGTAAGTACTCATTTTTATTATTTTTGAATCTATTCAGAGATAGATAATCAAGGCGATTCTGTTTGAACATTGTCATCTAGTTATCGATAACAAGATTTTTAGATTGCTTATTCTATAGCCGTGTTCGGCAAAGCCTTCGGATCGCTCAGATTCGTCCAGATCGTTCTTTTATTGCACATGGAGGTAGGGGAGGTATATCTCGATCGTTAGGCAAATAAAATCAGAGCGATCTGACGTTCATCAAAATGGTCCAGAGTTTTAGATCGAGCACAGCGATTGAATTGAATTTTCTGTCAACTGCCTGAATTCAGAGTGCGTCAGCCTGACAGTTGCATGTTGTCTCTTGCACCGATTGTAGACTTGCAGAAATATTTATTTTTTAGTTATGCATAATTGAGACAATTAGAAGTAAAGGGGTGTAAAGTGCAAATTTTACCAATATGAGAAAAGGAGGATCGAAGTTAAAAATCTATTAAATTATCACAGGTATTTGAAAATTAATGAGATTCTGATTGTTTCTAAAGATTTAATAAATTGTACTTGTTTTCAAAGAACGAGCTTATGCATCTGCGTAGATTTGACAAAAATAGTATTTGTCAAAGTGCTCTATAGCGGGAAAGAAAACATAATATATCAGTCTTATCAACAAGATAAAACGTATATATTGAATATCAGTAAGGAAGAATACAATGAAGTTGTTGAAAAAGGCAGTAAGAACAACATAATTTGCATCTAGTATCAGCCCTGTTCGCTTGGCAACTTCGCACAACTTCTTCAAATGTAGCAGGGGACATTCTAAAATGTTCTTAAAATTGTCATTAACATTCGGTACTGTCCCCTCAACAAAATTTTCAATTTTTCCTGCTGCACTTATATCGTAGTCTTCCTCATCACCATCTTCAAAAATAATTTGGTGTCCCTGCACCACAGCTGTTAATGCAGCTTCCAACATATTTAAATTTCGTAATAAGTTAGAATAATAAATTATTTGACCAATAAATGACAAACACGAAATAATATGCATATCATATGAAAAGCGAGGTTAAGAAAAACAATCTGTTCCGTTCGTTTATCACAGATAAGTCTGTTTGATCTGTAGTCACGCGACAAAAATCCACTCGCATCTGGGAGCATATTGCCGAACACGGCTGTTTTACAAATTTTAACAAAATGATCTGTCACTATAATAAGTTAGGTTTTTGTTATTGAATCTTATTATCTCAGCACAATCATTTCGGTAATTGCTATCAGATTGCGAGGATTGTACTTATAATTAAAATGGTTGTAAATCCTGAATTTATTTTCAAATTAATTTCTTTGAGGAAATTAGATATATACAGTGTAGACTATTTTGGTGATGCATGTATTGGTATCTTGGAAACTATAAGTAATAGGAAAATGGGGAAAGTTTTAGATGGTTTCGTTGCTAAACCGGTCCTAGCTCTTTAGATTTTTGACTATTTTGAGAAAAAGTAAATTTGGCGTTTTCAAAAATTGTAACTTTCATTTAGAGGAATTTTTAAAATCTGATAATACTTTTTCAGAGGAAGTTTTTTCGAGGAATTTCACTGTATATTTCAATTTTCATTGCGATATTTATTTTCGTTCAAAGTAGAAAATGCTAGTTGTCAGTAATTAATTAACACCACCGTCTTCGGCACTACCAAAAACGTAGTTGTGTCGTGTCAAATTTTGATGAAATATATTGTGCTTTAAAAAATTTACATTAAAAATTTGATTTGCTAAAATTGTGTTACACGTTCTGTATCTCAAAAATGGGTAGCTTTAGGAGATACGTTTATTTAGCAAGTTTATTTTTTAATGTTCTATCAGCTCTAACAATATTGTTATGTCTTATTGTAACACCCTGTATATTACAGATACTTACCAATAATCCTTCACCCTTCAACTTCTCAAATGGAAAATTTATGATATTAGTGTGTTTAAATAAAACAGCAACTTTAAAATTAATTCCAGATCTGGAAATATTTGTCGATGAACCTACCGGAAAAGATAAAGTGCCATTTCTATTTGCTGGTAACTATGTAGTAACAAGTTTTAATTGTGTTGGGTAGTAATAGTTCTTTTTTACGTTTTTGCAAGCTTATTATTTTATTCGCAAGGATCTTATGAAACCAGTGCCAACCAGTGGCGTATTTGTTATGCTGACTATTTTCTTCAATAAAATCTTGGATTCTAAATCGATTTTTTTTCTTATCTTAACATAAGTAAAATCAGGAAGTTGCTGTATCCTTCTCCATCCTTGCAGGATAACCATTTAAAAGTATTTTGTTGTCAACAAAATTTCAAACCCTACCCCAAGAACAATCTTAAATACGTCACTCGGGTCAACACAAACCGATTTAGATTTTTTTTAAATCTTAAGTTTTTCTAAAATTTTACACAAATAATACAATGGATCAAAACAAAAGTTATTTTGTTTCATAAAATTTATAATTCTACAAACCTATTTTAGTAGTTTCTCTTACTAAACAAGAAACACGAAATTCTCCGCAGTACATTGCACAAATAGCAAATTTTGGGTTATAATCTTTTCACTGACAAAGTTACAAATGCGATGTTGCCAAATATGGTCGCTCTTGAAAAATTATGTATTTTAAACAATATTGTTATCATTGTAACTATGGGTTTAGTAAGCCATTTTGTTAAACCTAATTTACAATAATGGCCAATAAACGAACAGAATCGACATTATTATTCTACCAGCCAAATACGTCCAAAGGGTATAACATCCTCGCAGGTATGATAGCGAACATTAGTATGAAAGCTTTGTAATTAATGATTAAAAATTTTAATAAATAATATCGTATATATCAAATATCTTCAATGTTAATGAAACTATAGAACCCTTGAAAAACGTGTGACAGAATGGTTCTTTCCACATTTTAATTGAACGACTTTTAAACATTCAGAGAGTTATCGAAACTTTTTATTACTTAGGAAATGTGTAATTTTATGATTTATTTTCATGTTTAAAGTGGTGCAATATAAAATAAAAATTTTACGTTTGAATATATCATGGATAATTATCCTTATTTTACAAATAAGTATAATCCTATTTCTTTGCTTGTTCCTCTGTTGAGGTATATTTGGCATTTGAATACATTAGCGTTAGTGTAGATTATTTAGGAGACCTGTTAACCACAGACATATTAATTTATATATTGTTGTTAACTGTGAATTAATGATAGGTATTTGAACTTTATTCAAACAAAAAGTTTCTATAACTAAATTAAATTGATATTGATTTTCTTTCCTCAATATATCTTTATTTATTTTTGACGATATTGATGATGTAAAACCAGTTGCTGATAGAATATTTCAATAAATTCGGTAAATCTTCAGTTTCTTGTTTGTATTATGTTCTTGTCGGTACTATAGCTACTGATTTATTTAGATTAAAATTACTTCCAGCAGCTGTGAACTATAACAAAATTACGTTGAACAAGAAAAGTTTCCCCTTCAATGTTCCGCTTATTTGAGATGATAAGCCCGAGGCATAATCTCATTCGTTTTCATTCATCCTTCGAAAGTTATAGGAGATAAAATTTGTTGATAGGCTCGAAATATACAGGGTGTATCTTAAGTGATGACTTTAATTCCTTGTCATATTTTAAGCAAAAAAGTGCATATGAACATCGGTCCGCAAAGTTGGGAAAATAAATCGCATTTTCTTAAATATCTTTTGACTGATTCGAAATGATATAATGAAATTTCATACACGGGGGTTTTTTGGAATAACAAATTCAAAGCTGTAGTCAATTTAGGTGTGTTACGTAAAATGCGATTTATTTTCCTAACTTTGACACCCTGTATCTCGGTAACGAAGCACTTGCGGAGCGATGTTCATATGCACTTTTTTGCTTAAAATATGACAAGGAATCACCCCTTGAAATTAAAGTCAACACTTAAGATACACCCTGTATAAGATAAATGAACAGCATAAAACTGATTCTTTTCATAGTTTTAACATGTTTGTAAAAAATGACAATTTCCATTTATATCTAGAATATTTCCTTTTACTTTACTGTCCTTGCAAATCAATTATTTCTTTGAAAAATAAAACTTTAAAAATCAGTTCTCTATCTGAGCTTGAGTATTATTCAGATTGAGAAATACGCGCACGCATATTCTTGTATTATGGTACTGAAGAGGTGTTAAATAATTAACAGCCTTTACCCACTCAAGTTTATAAATAACTTGTACAACTGCCTATGCGGATGGCAGACTCACTAACACTTTGCTTTATTTATTTTGAGGTCGCTGAGGTTTATTGGTATTTAAACAAGTGTTTACATTTTCGCGATTTTCACTGGTAAACAAAACACTTTTCGTTTTTGGCCATATATCTGCAGCTCTACTCAAGCGTCTATACAGGATGTAGGAGGTTTGACTGCCATTGCTTACAAAATTATACAGGGCGTTCCGTAAGTACAGGTCAAAAATCCAGGGACTTATTCTGTGGCCAAAAATAAGGGTGTTTTGTTATATTGTGGGGTAGTGGGGTTTTAAGACAGCCATTGTTCAGCTACAGCGTGTCAAAAAAAAATCAGTTTAACCAAATTAGGTATGCGTATTTAGCACGACAGTAGATATGAAACAAAAAATTACCAGCTTTAAAAACTTACCAGTAGCGGAGATGTGAGTATCATCGATCATTATTTGCCAAAAAGAAAATATACAGGGTGTCCGGAAATGATGAGCAAAAAATTCAGAGGATAATTCTAGACCGAAAATAACCTCTTTCTATAACATTTTTTCCAAAACTGATTATTAAGGGAGTTACAGGGTGTTAAAAGTTAAAATTTTATTTTCGATATTTGTAAATAACTTCTTAAGAACTCCAAATATTTACATAAAATTTGCAAATCGGGGGTTTTTGCGGACGAGAAATTCAAATATGTTTCTAATTTTGACGTCACTAGTAGAGGGCGCCACTTATGGCACACCATGTTTCTTTTAAATGGCAAAACTTTTTTGCATCTTAATATATCCATCTGACTATCGAAACAATCGATTCTCCTACCTGTTTTATTTGAAAAAGGTATACCTTGCTGAAGTCGGTAGACGTAAGTTACGTCACGTAACCATTTTTGAAATAATCTTATTTGAAATGCTCAGTGCACCGGGTAAAAACTGTTTTGGTCTCAGGTAAAGTGTCTTTTCTTCTGAAAATACAGCAAAATGTTACTTGAAAAAGTTGTCCAGAATCGTGAATTATGGAGAGGTGCAAAATTTCAAGAAAATCGGCGAGGTTTGATGAATCCATTTTTCAACAAAGCACATAGATTTTATCAAAGCAGGCCGATTTTTTTTAATTTTGCACATCCCCATAATTTACCGTTCTGATCAACTTTTTCAAGTAACATTTTGCTGTATTTTCAGTAGAAAAAACACTTTAACTGAAACGATAACTGTTTTCAATCGTTGCACTAAATATTTCATATAAGATTATTTTGAAAACTGTTACTCCTTACAACTTCAATAAGGTATACCTTTTTCAGATATAACAGGTAGGAGAATCGATTGTTTCAATAGTCAAATGGATACACTAAGCAGCCAAAAAGTTCTGCCATTTGAAAGAAACATGATGTGCCATAAGTGGTGCCCTCTACTAGTGACGTCAAAATTAGAAACATATTTGAATTTTTCGTCCGCAAACCACCCTGTATAATACTTATTTGGGTTCAACCTATCACTTGTTAAAATAATGCCAACGAATTCCCTTACACTGTGTATAGAATCATGCACCAAGTGCCAATAATAAAACGAACACACTCTCGAGATGTACTTGACATGGTAGATGTAGAGGCAAAATCCCCTGCCTCTCCTATCAGTCAATAAACGTACGACTCTCCAATTATAAAATAATAACATGTCCTTACAAGTAAACCTTATTAATGGAGGCATTACATACATTGCTGGCGGCGTGTAATTGTTAATATATCCGCGATTACCAGCACCTACAAAGTCGCAGGTGCAAGCCGTTCTTTTATTATAGCAGAGATGGTCATTAAGATAGGTGCCCAGCAAAAGGAAAGTAACAAGTAAGCAAATAGACTGACCGATTGCGATGCACTTCGTTACTGCCGACCTTGGGAAGTCAAACTGGGATCGGATGCAGGGCCGTTCCGTCTTATTTCGCAAGGCGTTAGATATTATTATATTATTCGAACAATTGGCGAAAATCACGAAGTGGCTGCCATCTGTTGATAGATCGTACCTGCTGTAAGGGTGAACAACAAATTACTTGCATAATAGAAGTGTATTTTTTAGTTATAAAAAATGTATACAAATGCAAAACATACCCAAGAATATTTGCACAAAATCTCGGAAAATATGTGAAGTTCCCAGTGTTAACTCTTAATGTACCTACTTCTGATATTTCCCTGTATAAACTTCCCGCAAGTTCCCGTAGACCCAAAACTCTGTAAGCAGTGAAAAATTAAACTGAGGATCGGAAAACCGATAATTAAACACATAAAAGTATGTAACAAACTTTTTCTTATAAGGATTATGCCAGGTAGTTTTATAACCTTGTTATCAAACTTATGTTGAATTATTGAAGGATGTTTTAAAATCTATTATACTGACAATTTTCTCCATTTAATAAAAGATGAATATTTATGGGGTGGTTGAACTAAAGCAGACGCAGACAGGTTTTTGATAACATGGGGCTTTTCGCGTTCTACTCTAGACTTATATCTGAATCTGAAAGGTTACGAGCATACTAGGAACATGTATGCATTAGAAATTTGTCTTACATTAAAGTTAAAAATAATCCTTTCAATGAGTCCTAAAATACACTTTTACCTAAAAAATTACATAAATACAAAGAATAAAACACAACATCTCAATTAAAACAAGTAAAAGCTTTATAATCTTAGCGGCAATTGTAAACAAATTGTTGATCACTCCTACATCCGACATCTTGAATTTTACAGTGCCATCTAGTGGTTCGCGAATTTCGCGAATACTTGCTTACTAAGAAGAAGAATTAGATTTTACCCTTCTTCATAGCTTGTAAACTAATATTGTGTACTGCATGCTTTGTATTAGTAGAAAAAGTAGAAAAGAAACTCCAATGCCTGGCGGTACCAAAACAGATACGCCAAGGATTTTCCGTTGAGATATTGGGAAATTTCTCTTCTTCGTTGCAACTTAAATAATTTGCTCCAGCAGTTATTCAACTTCATTCTTTACTTTTACGTTTACGGCATTTATTATTGTTCACCAAACATTTCACCATCTCTGATGTTTCGATTTATTTTCTGTTTTTGTTAACTCCCAATTTTAGCAGACATCATTTTTAAAGAAAGATACATCTATATAATTCTCAATGGATATAATTATTTTATACTGTATAAGAATCTTCTTCGAATATATTATACCATAAGTAAAACAATTCAACGCTCAACATTTTATATTTTCCTCTAACATCTGAAACGTTAACAGAAAGACAAATATAGCCAGAGTACGACCCTGTACAACTTGGTGCTGTTCATTTCTTCCCAGCACCGCAATCTTCTCCACTTTTTCACATGTTAATCATTGCTTTCTATTGAAAAATCAACCTATAAGTGCTACGAAAAGGCAGTTAAGTTTTATAGCTTCGTATACAAAGTAAACATAGATGATCCTATCTCATCTTATAAGCCTGTATATGCTTGTGCAGCCAATCTAGACTTGTTCACGTTTACGCTTGTTTCTATTTATATCAGTACTTCCTGGATTAGCGGTGTCAGAAATGGTATTTTTTGTCTAATTTAATGACATGTTCGATGATTTTTTTCCAATTAGTTGATATAATTTTATCCACTTCGTTTCTAACAACATCTATAACTGTTTTGTCAAATAAACTATAACACGCTCCAGCCTGCAAAATTACCTAGCACTGAAAAGTATTGTCTTGCACTGCCAGCAAAATAAACAAGTAATAATCTAAGTTGTATCGTTAACTGTCCTCTTTGTCTTCCTTATGGTGCTCAAGACGTATGTCGAAATGTCATAAATATTTGATACCTGTTAAAAGACTAAAATTTATAAAGACGAAACTCCATTTCCATAATGCGCAGAAAGTGGTTACCTTGTTTTGTGATATGTTACAACGTTGCATTCAAATAACGGCTTATAGCCGCCGTTCCGATATAAGTTTTTTATATTCGAGCAGTGGGTTCGATTGGGGTAAAATAATACTGATTTAACGACGAGCTTTGAATAATATCGAATTAGAAGACTAAAATAGACATCATCTATGGAACTATAATATATTATGCATATATCCACATATTCTAATGATGTTGCTTGAAATTATATTGCACCTATCCCACGTCTTAGTTTCGGCGTCTTTTGAATTTTTTTGTTTCCTTATATCTGTGATACTAGGTTTTCTATAAACAACAACTAAATATAATCCCAAAATGATAACAAATGTAATTACAGATGACCACCAGTTGATGAGAAACATTATAGCGACACATAGGATGAAACCAAAAAGACTTAACCACGTACTATAGTACTGAAAATAATTAAAATATATGCAAACAATATAAATATGTAAAAATAAGAAGCCGATCTCCATCCTAAAGATTTCACTAAGGAGGCATGCAATGTGCAGAAATTTATAAGAGCATAGGAAGCCAGATAGAAGTTGGAAATTAATGGTGCAATGGTATTTAGATTAGCTGCAAACAATAATCAAGAATTACATAAGAGCAATATTAATAATTGTGCTTCTTGAATATAATATACGATATTTTGACAGGGTTTTCAATAATTCTTTTATGGCTGTTAATATTTCTGATCTGTTACATCTTAGTAGAATAATTTTTAAAAATGAGGCGCTAAATATTTAAAAATAAAAACTGGTCTTTAGTGAGAGATAGTACTGTTATTCTAGGTGACACCATATTAAAGACTTCCATTTCTGTATTCTGTATATTTGTGTGATCCTGTGGTAATAAGATTGTGAAGTTTTGTTGGCTAAATCAAATGTAATCAAAAATAAAATAATGTTGTATGATTACAATATTCTGTGTCGTGTTAATATGAAATTTCAGGCTTTGAATGGTTATCTATATAGCTGTATTCCTTCCACTATGTCTGATGAATTTGAGTTTCAAACTGTTCTATAAAATATGCAACTGTTCCTGATGCTATGATAACTAGTATATGCTAAAACTTACCATTACCTAAATATTCACAACGAAGAAATTATTAAGCAAATAGATATAATGTTATTAGATCTTGTAACATTATAGAACATTATATCCCTCGTCATCACCAATTTGAATTCCGCTAGAGAAAATGGAGCTAGCTACAAATGAAAATGTCGACTAGTAATTGACTGAAAAGTTAACTACTGTACTTTATAATATTAATATGTTATTATTTTACTGCGCACTTCCAAGAAGGTACGTAACGAACCAAAAAAATTGAAATAACTTACGGTTTACTAACATCGCGATATACCGACGACAAACGTTGAACTCGTAATAAACATACAAAAAACCGTACGATTTGGTAACAACACAAAGCAGTTCAAAAACCGTAGGAAATTTAACAGAAAAAAGCACGCAACTGTGTGATTTTTATTCGGTCAGAAGACACGCCCTAATAATTTCAGGCAGCATTCAATTGAGCGGAAAATTGTCATTAAATGTGCCATTAATGTACGCTCTAGTTTTTGCGCTGATTAAGTTTTTGAGTGTTAGAAAGCAAGTGCTTTAAGATTCTGTGGTCTTTTTATTTTATTTTTTAAACGGAAATCGGTCACACTCTGAAAGTTAAATCCTGTTTAGCGCAATGCAAATGTGGTGAGATAATAACGGTTGTCACTGCAACTGGTTTTGGTTGATAAGTGAAGAAAATATTACGTTTTTGATAAATTTAAATGAAGGCTAATAGTGGTTAGATAATTTCTGAGCTAATTGCCATTAAGCCGGTTATGAACGGCGAGCAATAATATAATATACAGAGTAATTCAGTCATAATGTAATTAATTTTAACCACGTATTCGGAAGGCCTAATAGAGACAGAAAATCGAAGAAAAATGTTTACTCGATCCTTAAAAGATAAGCAAATCACCCTATCACAATCACGACGCTCCTGGTACGCTATAAATTTTCTGACGCGTACGAGTATTGAAGCTAATAGAAGTCGAACAACGTTGCCACATGCATTTTTAAAGTATTCATTAAGCGTTTTATCAAGTTCTGACATAAAATTCTATCATGCCCTCGAAATGTAAGTTGCGCAAAATTTTATACAGTAAATAATTTTGGATAAAACATTAAAAACATACCTATTTTGTGTTACCCTTTCGTTATGTTCTTGAAAGCAGAATCAAATGGCGCTCGTATGTTGATATTCCCAAATAATCCAAATCGCATTTAATTATGAATATGAATCTGAAAACACAGATGCACATGTATATTAAAATGTCTTTTATAATTTTTTATACGGCTCTTTTCAACAGAGGACAACCGCAGTCTTTTACTACTTCACTTTACTCAACTTGAATTTTTATTTAGGCAAATAGCAAATTTTATTAATAATTATAAACTACACTGGCGACACAAACACGAAATTCAATAAACCTCCACCACGCGAAATCGTGAAAATGTAACTGATGTATGTGGAATGTGGATGAGAGAGAGAGAGAAGTCGACGACAACAACCAGATGCCGTCAACGACAGGCACACTTGTATAGGGCCCGAATGATGCTCGACTAATTCCGCCGGTAACGTGTTAAACGAGAATTTGTACTGATGCGAGTGTGCTGATTACTGCGGTTGGCATTTATTTTGAAATTCTTATAATTTCCTATTTATTACACCGGGTGTTTATAAAAATGCAAATTTAATTATTCTTTGTTTCTGTTATTATTTAGCGGTTCGGCAGCTTTGCAGAGCTAGTCATTGAAACATAGTTATTGACCTAAATACGGTAGGTCAAGATTCGGATTGTTGATCACTGAATAGGTATGTCTCGAATTGTTTTTTGTTGACAGTAGAATGGTTTTTTTATCTGTCTATTTAAGAACCTCTTTAGGTATCTTAAAACTAGTTTCAAAATAACTCCAGTATTAATGATCCGATTCTGATACAACTGCACCAGTTTTCTTATAAAAAAATCTAGTTTCTTGGATGTCTTAAATCATATTTTTTGACATGAGTAAACTAAGGTTTAAAATGTAAAGGAAACAAAATAAATAGGCATCCTAGAAGTGGCGAATTATTTTACTAATTTATACACACTTTGTTTCTGAAAATAATTGATAATAACTTTGTAAATTTGGAACTAAGAAAGTGCATTTTAAATTAAAGCCTCGAGTTGACTTGCATCTAGCGTTGCGTCTTAAATACAAAAAAAGTTTCAGTCTTTCTTAATAATTTAACCTAGTGAGTATTGGATTTTATTTCACTATTTACGAAATGAAATGTAAGTGGTTTATTTTGAACCGTAACTGTACTATATTGAGCTCGAAAACTTGACTGACGATTAGGTAACAAATCTTATGACTGTATCACCCTGTATATGAAAGCTCACCGTCCGTAACCGGCTTTATAGTAAATGATTTGAGATACGTTTCCTTTAGAGGAAACTCCGGTTTTTGGAGATTAAATTTTCATCGTCATAGGATGTAGTGCCATTTGTCTTTCGTCTTGACTTTGTTCTTGACCTGAAAGTTCATTTCAATTTACAATAACTGTCATTTTTGTTTTTTATTTGGCCTTTTTCCATCTGCCGCTGTTAATCGCTTACCGATTACTTAACCGACAACCATCCAATGAAAAATTTCAGAGGCGAGGTTGAGTTCCTGGCGGACAATCTAACGCGGGAGGCCTTGATTGCTGAATAACTCGTCGAGTAAAAGCAAAAAAAAAACAACGTGACACCCAACCGACAGGTGTGCCAACGGGAAATGTTCGTTTTGTAATAACCATTACATTATTTAATTTAAAAGTAATCTCAGATGTGCCTATTGTGAAGGAAGAAAATTATTGTTATTAGCGTTGACGATTGTTATTATGGTATTTATTTATTTGTTAAGAAAGGCGTTGCCAAGGTTAAACAATAATTAGGTATCTCAATAGTGGCATCTTCTGTAAGGAAAGATTATACAGGATTATTGAATTCTGTTGGTGAAAATGAAAAAACATCTTAAGGGGGGCGTTTTTGTGTGCATTTTTCAACGAATTTATAGGTGTTTCTTGTCGCAGTTAAAGAAAAATCTAAGCAAGTTAGAAAAAATATCTCTTCACTGTGCCAATCATACAAGTTTTCTCCAGGGTGTGACATATTTTATAGGCTGGTAAGTCATTAGGAAATGGGAAGAAAACCATGTTTTCGCCTCCTATGTTTCATTGTTACGTTTCAGAACTTTATAGGGCAATTATGCACTGAAAAAATCGTATGCGGTATTATAATCACTGTCACAACCGGCAGGATACTTTTTAAAAGACATTAACACTTGAACTGATATAAATTATTGAGTATTTATCACAGTAATTACAACAAGGCTAAAAGGTGCAATTCACGGTCTTTGCATAGGTAAATCTGTTTTCTAGCATGTTTCTTCACCAAAAATTAAAGGACGTGAATTAATTTCAGCATGTTTTAGTTGGGACACTATCGAAAAGATGCCGTTAGTTACGGTCTGTAGGGTATTGGCACTCCAGTATTTTTTTTATCCGTCAGGGTCGGACTAGCTTTTTAATGCTTATTATCAGTAGTAGTAGTACCTAGCAAATCACACACAAATTGTTATACAAAATTCAGAAAGTATCATTATTGATGTTGAACATTATGGAGGAGATAACAGCAAGTACAGCGTCATGCAAATCACAACGAAATAGTAATGTTTTTTCAATTACTATATTAAAAGAAATTTTTTGATAAAACCTCTAACAGGGGTCTAGTACAAGACAAATTAACGAAAAAACTACCTTAAAAATTTATGGAATTTAAACAAATTTTTTTATGGAACTTTTAACAAGGGTCTGTTGGTACACTAATTAACTAAAAAATACAGGGTGTTTAGAAATAACCGAACCAATCTCAAAAATCCCTAAAAATTGGGAAATTAGACCAAGGTTTTTGATTAAACTTTTAACAAGGATCTGTTAGAACACTAATTAACGAAAAAAATACAGGGTGTTTCGAAAAACCGAACCAATCTCTAAAATCCCTAAAAATTAAGAAATTTGACCAACATTTTTTATTAAACTTTTAACAAGTGTCTGTTAGAACACTAATTAACGAAAAAATACAGGGTGTTTAGAAAGAACCGAACGAATCTCTAAAATCCCTAAAAATTACGAAATTTGACCAACGTTTTTGATTAAACTTTTAACAAGGATCTGTTAGAATACTAATTAACGAAAAAATACAGGGTGTTTAGAAAAACCGATCCAATCTCTAAAATCCCTGAAAATTACGAAATTTGACCAACATTTTTGATTAAACTTGTAACAAGGGTCTGTTAGACCACTAATTAACGAAAAAATACAGGGTGTTTAGAAAGAACCGAACCAATCTAAAATTCCTAAAAAATACGAAATTTGAGCAACATTTTTGAGTAAACTTTTAACAAGGATCTATTAGAACACTAATTAACGAAAAAATACAGAGTGTTTAGAAAAACCGAACCAAACTCTAAAATCCCTAAAAATTACAAAATTTGACCAACATTTTTTATTAAACTTTTAACAAGGGTCTGTTAGAACACTAATTAACGAAAAAATACAGGGTGTTTAGAAAAACCGAACCAATCTCTAAAATCCCTGAAAATTACGAAATTTGACCAACATTTTTGATTAAACTTTTAACAAGGGTCTGTTAGACCACTAATTAACGAAAAAATACAGGGTGTTTAGAAAGAACCGAACCAATCTCTAAAATTCCTAAAAAATACGAAATTTGAGCAACATTTTTGAGTAAACTTTTAACAAGGATCTATTAGAACACTAATTAACGAAAAAATACAGAGTGTTTAGAAAAACCGAACCAAACTCTAAAATCCCTAAAAATTACAAAATTTGACCAACATTTTTTATTAAACTTTTAACAAGGGTCTGTTAGAACACTAATTAACGAAAAAATACAGGGTGTTTAGAAAAACCGAACCAATCTCTAAAATCCCTGAAAATTACGAAATTTGACCAACATTTTTGATTAAACTTGTAACAAGGGTCTGTTAGACCACTAATTAACGAAAAAATACAGGGTGTTTAGAAAGAACCGAACCAATCTCTAAAATTCCTAAAAAATACGAAATTTGAGCAACATTTTTGAGTAAACTTTTAACAAGGATCTATTAGAACACTAATTAACGAAAAAATACAGAGTGTTTAGAAAAACCGAACCAAACTCTAAAATCCCTAAAAATTACAAAATTTGACCAACATTTTTTATTAAACTTTTAACAAGGGTCTGTTAGAACACTAATTAACGAAAAAATACAGGGTGTTTAGAAAAACCGAACCAATCTCTAAAATCCCTGAAAATTACGAAATTTGACCAACATTTTTGATTAAACTTTTAACAAGGGTCTGTTAGACCACTAATTAACGAAAAAATACAGGGTGTTTAGAAAGAACCGAACCAATCTCTAAAATTCCTAAAAAATACGAAATTTGAGCAACATTTTTGAGTAAACATTTAACAAGGATCTATTAGAACACTAATTAACGAAAAAATACAGAGTGTTTAGAAAAACCGAACCAAACTCTAAAATCCCTAAAAATTACAAAATTTGACCAACATTTTTTATTAAACTTTTAACAAGTGTCTGTTAGAACACTAATTAACGAAAAAATACAGGGTGTTTAGAAAAATCGAACCAATCTCTAAAATCCCTGAAAATTACGAAATTTGACCAACATTTTTGATTAAACTTTTAACAAGGGTCTGTTAGACCACTAATTAACGAAAAAATACAGGGTGTTTAGAAAGAACCGAACCAATCTCTAAAATTCCTAAAAAATACGAAATTTGAGCAACATTTTTGAGTAAACATTTAACAAGGATCTATTAGAACACTAATTAACGAAAAAATACAGAGTGTTTAGAAAAACCGAACCAAACTCTAAAATCCCTAAAAATTACAAAATTTGACCAACATTTTTTATTAAACTTTTAACAAGTGTCTGTTAGAACACTAATTAACGAAAAAATACAGGGTGTTTAGAAAAATCGAACCAATCTCTAAAATCCCTGAAAATTACGAAATTTGACCAACATTTTTGATTAAACTTTTAACAAGGGTCTGTTAGACCACTAATTAACGAAAAAATACAGGGTGTTTAGAAAGAACCGAACCAATCTCTAAAATTCCTAAAAAATACGAAATTTGAGCAACATTTTTGAGTAAACATTTAACAAGGATCTATTAGAACACTAATTAACGAAAAAATACAGAGTGTTTAGAAAAACCGAACCAAACTCTAAAATCCCTAAAAATTACAAAATTTGACCAACATTTTTTATTAAACTTTTAACAAGTGTCTGTTAGAACACTAATTAACGAAAAAATACAGGGTGTTTAGAAAAATCGAACCAATCTCTAAAATCCCTGAAAATTACGAAATTTGACCAACATTTTTGATTAAACTTTTAACAAGGGTCTGTTAGACCACTAATTAACGAAAAAATACAGGGTGTTTAGAAAGAACCGAACCAATCTCTAAAATTCCTAAAAAATACGAAATTTGAGCAACATTTTTGAGTAAACATTTAACAAGGATCTATTAGAACACTAATTAACGAAAAAATACAGAGTGTTTAGAAAAACCGAACCAAACTCTAAAATCCCTAAAAATTACAAAATTTGACCAACATTTTTTATTAAACTTTTAACAAGTGTCTGTTAGAACACTAATTAACGAAAAAATACAGGGTGTTTAGAAAAATCGAACCAATCTCTAAAATCCCTGAAAATTACGAAATTTGACCAACATTTTTGATTAAACTTTTAACAAGGGTCTGTTAGACCACTAATTAACGAAAAAATACAGGGTGTTTAGAAAGAACCGAACCAATCTCTAAAATTCCTAAAAAATACGAAATTTGAGCAACATTTTTGAGTAAACATTTAACAAGGATCTATTAGAACACTAATTAACGAAAAAATACAGAGTGTTTAGAAAAACCGAACCAAACTCTAAAATCCCTAAAAATTACAAAATTTGACCAACATTTTTTATTAAACTTTTAACAAGTGTCTGTTAGAACACTAATTAACGAAAAAATACAGGGTGTTTAGAAAAATCGAACCAATCTCTAAAATCCCTGAAAATTACGAAATTTGACCAACATTTTTGATTAAACTTTTAACAAGGGTCTGTTAGACCACTAATTAACGAAAAAATACAGGGTGTTTAGAAAGAACCGAACCAATCTCTAAAATCCATAAAAATTACGAAATTTGATGGGGATTTTTGATTAAACTTTTAACAAGGGTCTGTTAGAACACTAATTAAGGAAAAAATATAGGGTGTTTAGAAAAACAAAACCAATATCTAAAATTCCTCAGTTTATGGAATTTAAACAATTTTTTTTAAAACTTAACAAAGATCTAGTAGAACACTAACGAAAAAAGTACAGATTGTTTGAAAAATCAAACGAATTTCTAAAAATTCTTAAATGTCACGAATTAAAAAAAATGTTTGTCAAATTTCAGCATCAAATGAAGATAACTCGATTCAACATTTGCAATACAGGGTGTTAAAGTAACCAAACATGAAAAACCCACAAAATTGACAGAATTTTACATCTTTTTAAAATGAAATGCCAGCTACTTTTAAAAATTATTGTCAATAAAAGTCAGCCAAGGTCGGGCAGCAACCTTGCTGTACCTTTCTAGTTAATATTATTTGATGAAAAATTGACGTAACTGAGCTTAATGTAATATAGGAATGTACGTTACTATTAGGACTAAAAATTAATCATTTATTTCATATTTTAAATTACACAGTATAATAAAGCTCTAAGCTAAAGCATGAAGTACATTATTTCCATCACTGTTGCCGTCTCGATGAGTTGTTGGCTCCAGAAACTGAATAGAGATCTTCGGTTTAGGGAGCGATTCATATTTATGGCTCGATACGCAGTGGATCGCGTCAATGTTATAATTAGGTGCGCCCGATGGATTTTAAAATTAAGTTAAATTTATTCAATAGTAATAATGGCATTTTATTTTTATGTTGGCAATTTTAAAGCAAACTAATTTCTGGCGGTTTGTTTACTATAATATCAGAATTTTAAAAAAGTAATTGAATATTAAATTTGCGCTAATTGTAACGGTACGAGTTTACCTATATGTATTGGATATTTTTTATACGTATGCATACCATATTTTTTTTACAAACCTTCATGTAAATGAAATGAAAAAGACCAGTAGCGTACACACTTCATTCTTTTATAAAAAAAATATTGCGCTTTGTATGAAGCAGAAATCATATGATATTTAATAAGGAAACAAAGAATTTTCAATAAAATTGTGTATGAACACTAAGTAATTTTCACCTTACATTTTAGTGGTAACATTAAATCGATTAGCAACTGAACATTCAGGCAGCTAAATCAGAAATTTTATCATCACGTATCGTTGTTATTTGTTACATTACCTTCTTATAATAGTAACAATTTAGCTCTAGTTATAGAACGACTTGGAACAATTATAAATTAATAGATTACGTTATTATTATGTTTTATCATTTTTTCCTATTCTGTCCATGAAAATCTTGAAGAAATAGGCAAATACTGTAAAAGTCAGTGCAACCTTATAAATATTTATCTAATTTAAAAGTCCCAAACGTTTTTTTTTTACTGTTTTATTTCAATGTTACTTTATGACAATGAAGAATGTTTCGTACATAAATAAATGTCAAATAATGTGATGGTAATCGAATAACTATCTATATGAAAATCTATTAAAATAATTTCTTTTTTCAGGCGCACACTTATTAGCAATCTTGCGACTGCTTTGACCATCTAGTGCGTGTACATTTGATACACGACACATTTATATCTGTATTGACTATTGACCTTCGGGACCACAGTATATGGAGTCTACCTATGCTGTGTTCGGGACCGGATTACCTAAATCACGATACTGAATAGGTTGTTACGCGCCGCAAATTCTTGTGATTTATAGAGTATCTCAAACAATTCGTAGTGAACTTATTTTATTTAATAATGTCCAGACATCGTTAGTCTGCGGATGGGTTTTTTACTGCATACGATAGGTTCCATGGGGACCATTTTCCAATGAAAAGAGGTAAACACAATATAATAATAAATTCCAAAACATAGTTTACGACTCAGATTTTTCTCCTGTAAAAAGGTAAATTTTCAGCAAATATTTGTATAAGAACTTTCTTACAGAAATAATGCTTTATGCTTTAGAGAAACACATAAATATGGTGATATTTCTGCAGATCAGAGTTATAAACTAATAATACAAATACAAATCTGTCGTTCCTTCTCTAACTATAAAAATTATAGGTGAGTTAGCAAAATAGAAATCCGTATCATTTCTTTATAAGAAACTGTATATATATTATTACGCATGAGAATTAAAATGAAAACAAATAACCTTTGAATAAAACGTGTATGTATTAAGACAAAAAAAATCATTTGGTAGCTCTAGAAATATTCTGGATGACATAATAGCAATGGAGGATGCTTTTCTTGACATGTTTAACAATTTGTGAAAAGTCATTTGGCTAACAATTAAAAAGTGAATTTTTAAAAATATTATATCACCACCCATGTACTAACTTTCCTTTCGACTATTTCATTTCACTATATACAAGAGTATGTATTTATTTTACTTTAAAATCATAAATATATACATAATATGTAATAAAACATGAAACGCTGTTGCAAAACTTAATCTTAAAAATTTATAAAAAGAAAATATATTACAAAGTTGCTGGTAGTTAGGTTACTATGTCTTACTGTATTAATATATGTTTAAGAAGTTCTATGTTATTTTTTGGAAAAATTACGCCAACAAATTTTTACAAACTTGATACACATATGTAATTATTCCAACGAAATAAAATTATTTAACCAATTTTAATGGGTAGGTATCCAGTTTCTTTAATAAAGTCATATTACGGAAAATAGTTACAAAAAGTCATTTGTTTTTTAATTTCATTGATATTAATATCGATCCTTGTCAACGCCAGAAACAGAATTCATGACTGGGTCACCTCGTATAAACCAGTCCTCGGACTGTTTGGCGGTTGCGCTTTGACCTGGCTTTTTCAAAGACGTCGCGCTGAAATAATTCTGTAAATTTCGGTACGGTGTACGACTCAGTGCTTCACTACCTATCGTATAACTTTTTCAGTTGTATTTGATAGATATACAAATACTCGTATATACGTAATATTGGGAAAATTTTTAATTTACTTCAGGTATCATTATTGTATTAAACGATTTTCCATGTCTTTACTGTAGCCGTACTTTATAAATTTCTTTTGGCTAAATATTTTACTACAAATAAAGTTAAATATATACCTATATATTAAAAGATGAAAACCAACAAAACTATTGCAAGTATTTTATCTAACCGCTTTTCGACATACAGGATCTACCTCTCAGTTATTAAATAAATCGACATTCTTAGTAATAGTAAAGATAATTATCGGAAAAATAATATATCTAAAAATTTGTTTCAATAATGTGTTACTTTTTCCTGGAACAAAAATTTATTGTATATTATTTATCCCAACAAACCTTATAGAAACATCCTGGTATGTTATGACTATATTCTGTGCAGATACTGATATTGTTTTGTTGTTTCTGTACTTTAGGCCGATTTTCCTTAATACGTCTCTGATCCTACGGATAAAACGTTAGGCGAATCTACCGAGTAAAGAAATCTGCAACACCGATCTTCTACGCGAAAATGTATCTAGCTCTAGTTCGGCTTTACGCTAATTGGAACCGCCACATCCTGAGTGGATTGTCTTTGGGCGATTTTCGACGACTAAAACGCGGCCCTTAAAAATGTCGGGAAGCATTTCAATTTTCAATGTAATGAAACGGGTCAATGCCTTATTAAAAATTAAATAAGCAGCAACAAAACCTATACTAGGTGTACCAATTTAGCTTTTATTTTATAATTTTTATTTCTTTTCCTGGGACAACCGACGCTTATTAACCTTTTTTGTTAGTTTGTGATGACCAATATTTGTTCATAAAGCTCAGAAAACCATAACGGGTTCAGATTTGTGTCATTTTTAAAACATTTTTTTTTTTGAGTACCTAATAATATATTCTTTCATTTAACATTTCGTAGAAAATTAAGTAAACACCTAAAGAGAAAAACAGTATCTAACGGACGGTTCAGATTTAAAACAGAAATTTAAAAATTGTTACTCAGCCAAATACCAAATAGTTTTAACCAATACCAAGCTCACAGGAATCTGTTAATGAAATTGGAAGTTTTCGAATTTTTGCTGCAATACAATTGCACACTCGTGTCGCTACTTTAAGACAGATCAAATGTCTAATAAATAATGTTTAAATATTAATAAGAGCGTCCAAAACGGTCTATTCTACCCTCATTATGGGTTTTATGGAGGTAAAAAGCAATTTTAATAGGCTTTTAGTTCGCTTTTGTTATGATTTCTTTTTTCCCGAAAACTGTACGGCAAATAGTGTCGGAGATACGGTCGCTCGTCAATCGTACTAGGACACCTGATCAGAAAAAATTAAAATATATTTTCACAGGATTTGCCCCAATCGCACCTAATTTCGTGGCTGTTGGATCACGACACGCTAGATTTGCCCCGATCTCCTGCAAACCAATATGACCTGGAATGTTCTAGAAAACGTCAAATTAAAGATATTGCAAAAATTATAAATTTGAAATCAAACGGGATAATTAACAATTTAAACAGGTAGGTGAGCTTTCGTAACAGTATAATGAAATTTGTAATTAACATTATTTGTTAACAAAATGAGAAGACTCGATTTTTATTATTAAATAATTGTTTTTGTTTATGAAAATTTTGTATTTATTTTTCTATAGACATACCTGTTATTTTTTACTCTAAAGTTATGTTTCATACTAAAAAGGGAAACTAATTCTATTGTTTTATAGTTTGTTTAGAAATGAAAGAGAGTAATAAAAGCTTATTATGTATGCAAATCGTGAATAAATGTAGTACTGGTGCTTATATTCAATATTATTATATTATGTATTATCGGTATAGACTTTGTGTGATCGAACCGTACTAAATTGAAGCAGGTAGCTAAAATTTAATCCCCGACAATCCGTCTTTGTCTATGCCGCTTCCATTTCTCTTATAAGTAAACAATATAAAAACAGCATTTCAAAACTAGAGGCCACTTTAAGCATCATAACCGAGGTAAGAGGGTTTTTAGTAATTCAAATAAAATTATTCAATATTATTATCAAAATATTTATTTAAATTTAATGAATAGACTTGTATTCCACACAAAAATACATGTATTTTGAAAATTCAACTTATGGTGAGCAAATGTAGTGTTGTATAAATGCACAACAAAGAAAATAAAAAAGTAGGTATATTAAAATTCATCCTCTGAATATTCTGATGAATTATCTTCGTCTCCTAGATTGATAACGATAGGTTCCACAGTAACGTCAATTAAATTATCGAGTTCCCACATTTTCTCCTTTTTTTTTGTACATGATGTATTCATCTTTGCCAGTTATCTGCAGTTACTCGTTCCAAGGAATTTTTTAACAAAATTTTTACGTCACTTAATTTAAACGTCGTATTATTTCGCGCTACATCTCCTTTTACCTGCGCCCAGACTAATTCGATTGGGTTAAGTTCACAGTGATAAGGTGGTAACCGTAGTACTGTTATTTGGCGATTTGTTGCCATTTCATGGATAACATATTTTTTCTGATCTTTATTAAGATTAACAAGTGTCAAAAGTTCCATTTTCACCATATTTGTTTCAAAAGAAATGTTTTTTCCAGATAACCATTAAATTATATCGGCTTTCCTCCAAGCAGTCGTAGGCGTCCGCTCGGTCTGTTGTGAATGGTAACTGGCATTATCCATGACAATTACAGACCCCGGAGGAATAAGATTCAACATCTGTGTAAAATACTCTTCGAAAACATCTGCGTTCATGTCTTTGTGATAGTCACCTGTATTTTTAGATTCAAATAAAAGTAAACCGCCATCTACAAAACCACTGGCTCTACCCATATGTGTCACTATTAATCCTCGCCCTTTACCTGAAGGTGCCTTGAACCCTATTGAAACTCCATCCAAAAATGCTTGTCGAAAACTTTTTACATTTTTATCTTGTCATACTTTTGTTACAGTATATCCCTCGTTGACCCAAGTTTCGTCTAGATAATAAATATTTCTCCCTTCGTCACGGAATTTTCTAATTGATCTAAAGTAGGATCTTCGCCAACAAATAATTTCATCTTTATCGATAAGAACTGACTTCCTGTTCTGCTTTTCCCAGCAAAAATTCAACTCTCGTAAGACAGCCCATAATTTGCTTCTACTGATTTTTGGCAAATCGTTGTCCTCTGAAAGTTCACTTAAAATTTTGTTTAGCGTTGGTATTTCTTTTTTAAAATAAAATGAGTGTACTTGCGAATGACTTTTTTGAGGAAATCATCTATAACGGCTTTTGACCTATATGATTTTGGGGGATTTACAGTATCTTGTTCATTTTTTGTTTCCTTTAAAAGTCTGTAGATAGTCGATTTTCCAATCCATGTCGTTTTGGAACACCTTTCCACGATGTCGTCAACACTGTTGGTAGGATTTTGGTGTTTCAATGCATTAAATATATTTAATATAATAATCTTCTCATTCTGAGACACATCTTTTCACGCGTTTAGCAGGTATGTAATTTGATAAGCTCGACATTTTACCCAGACAATATTATATCGACTGGCACAATAGTCACTAAACACAAATCGAATTTTACTCTACTGCACTAGCACGTCTTCGTATATTCAGCTCTAAGACTGGATTTGATCTGTCACAATACACTGGCTCCTGCCCTATGATGTATGCAGTATAATATACTAATGTATACACATTACCTGTTAGCATTAGTGTTACCCGATAATTACCTGAAACGAAATATTACCACGCCCATGGCCGGTTCTTATCTCGGGATTTTATTACTCTCTTTCATTTCCAAACAGACTATAACTGTTTATATGAATGTGGATGACACAAAATTTTACAAGATTTCACCATTATCTTCCCCCCACCCCCATCCCAAATGATAGATGCGGCTCTGTCCCAGCGTACGCCCATGGAAATATTCAACTACGGTAATTTGTGACACATCCTGTATAATTAATTATAAAATCTTCTCGATCTTTTTGAACTTGAATAGTACAACTTTCGTAACCACGACGAAGTGGGCGCAATTAAAGCGTCTGATAAAAATGTTATGCAATTATTCCCTTAATTAAACATTAGTCGTGTGATAGTTGAGCATGTATCTTTACGTTCCTTCTTCCTCGTAATTAATTTTCCTCTGCGAGCACTCCCACGTCGATCAATTAAGATAGTAGTTTATGAGTTTGTGCGCTGCGTATCGGTTTTTGTCCCGCCGGACGATCGCCTGGCCATAAAAATGGTTTAAACTTTAAACGGATGCAAATTAAAACAAACAATGAACAACTGGGGTTACAACAACAGCAGCGAAGCATACGGGTAGACAAGGTAGACAGTAGGTCTGTTCAAGTATCGTCTGCTAAATCGCGACGCCTTTGTAATACTTGTCTGTCGAATCACCTGAGTTTCAATCTAGAAGTCTGTAATGTGCTGTAGTGTGGCGACACTTATATTAGTATTTGGAAACACACATCATGCCATAAATATCAGAATTTTACATTTGATATTGACACTATACTATAATAATGTCATAGAATTTGCCCCGCTCGCACCCAATTCGACGACTGTGGTAGCGCAAAACGCTAGATTGTCCCGATCGTCTTTACGGGGTGTTGAACAAAATAATGCCGTGTATCGAGGCACGACTGAAATATTGAGAATCTTTCGAGAAATGGATCTAGAGATACTAGAAAATACCTGGAATATTCGTTGGGTCTATAAAAGGAGAATAAACGGCCGAGTCAGTCAGTCTTGAATGAGAGTCTTGAATTACAATCTTGAATTAGAGAGTTGTTATTTAGATATTTCGGAGAGATCAATTAGAATTCAGAGAGATGTAGATAGTGACTAAATAAATAGTGTTTAGTTGAATTGTAATTAGTAATCAGTAGTGTATAATAAATATCAGTAAAAATTAACTGTTGTTTTTCTGGTAAAAGAAAAAGTCGGGTTGGGAAATCCGTGACAATAGCTTATCTTTAAATAGAACCCGCTTATTTAACTTGGTTTGCAAAAATGTACATTTTCAAATACTTCACACAAAGCTTTCGTGTGTAAATATTTTACATTTTTACATAAAACCGGATACATATGTATTAATATTGGGCTGCTACTCCTGCATTTTCACCATAAGAACACAATACTTGTTATTTTAGGTTGTATCAATTTATAAATTTAAAAAGGACACGTAAACAGAAGCGTACACTTAAACAGATATTTGACATTTGTCATAATTTCTATGAAACAACTAACGACTATGTTCGACTACGACATTTGTCTGTAGAGTGCTGCCACGCGCGGTGAGTCAGTGCAAACGGGCAAAGGGACATACTAAAAAAAGCACGGCTGCTGCGATTTAGCCGACGATGGTTCAAGCACTCAAGTAATGAATCGAGACTGGTTTCAAACTGTCAAATCTTGACATTTGATATTGACACTATACCTCTCCTCTCGTATCCAGAGAGTTTTGCCGAGAGATTCGCCGTAAATTAACATGTCATGCATCTGGTTATCTATAAATTCATCATTCATCAAAGAAAAACTAGAGAAAAATGAAATGCACTAGCTATACGCACGACTATGACTAATGTTACTTTTAGGTTATCAGCAGCAGCCTGGCACTGTAACGTTGTCGTACGTTAGTTTTACCGAGTTTCTCGGAAACTTCAATTGTTTACATCATTAATACTGATCCAAAAATTAAAATTACGTTACAGGCGTTTTTACTTAACCTTAATTGACCTTAGTTTGTATGTTATTGCAGTTGTATTTTTATTTGTGAAATGTATTTGTAAACATTTTTTTCATAGGAGTCTTTTTTTTGTATTCCGTTAAAAGCATATTTTTTGACGGCAAAATATAAAGATTTTACCCTACTTATCTGTATACAAAAATGCCTCCCTTAAAAGATACAGGGTGTTAATGTTGGACTTTTAAAATTGTTTTATTTTTTTTTTCTGACATACGCCTATGGACGATATAATGGCATGTAGAATTGTGTTTAGAATATTTTATTATTCTTAATCATTTTTCGTAAAATCTAAATTTTCTAGATAAATTCGATTTTTGAACGTTAGAAGTAGTCGCAGCAAAATGAGTTGCGTTTAATAATAACATTTTAAAATTTCTGCACTTAACGCGATGACCTGCTTTTTGTTACACCCTGTATATTAAAGATCGATTTCAGTTTACTCCCAATGTCTACCCATGAAAAAATTACACGCTTCGCCACTGAGTTATAATGCAGAGGATCTCGGCCACTAGATAGCAAGAGATTAAACAAAGCGGATAACAGTAGGCTTCCATGTGTGCGACGATAATATGAAAAAGTATTACTCATTTTTTGGGTTTCTTAAGCTTCTATTAGATTGGATGTCACTACATAGAGGATGTGTCGTTTATTGAACCGTAATAAATTTTAATTTTTCTGCAGATACGGGCTCTGATTTATGCGTTATTTATTGCGTTGACGTTTTAATCGTAAGAATTCTTTATTAACAAATGACTTGATATCGGTGTAGGAGATGGAAAATTCCTCAACGTTTATATTAAATACGTTCGAGATATGTTTCACATGCCGTAGTCGCTACCAAGACCAGTCGTTTCGATGCTACCTCTACAGCGTCTTTACATGAAGATAAATGCAAAGTCTTAATTGCTTTCTTATTGTGTTTCCATCATGGAAACGATTAATAATACTTATTGGGAAAAATTAATTCAAGGACAGTGACGTTTAAATATTAAAATTCTTACACTAATATACTAAGCTCATTTAGCACTTTTGTATTACATTTTCTGAACGTTCGTGTAATTTAAGTGCGATCTGAAAAAAATTATAGTTTTGTGACGCCTCTAAAGCATTTAAAATAATTTGAGAAATTGGACGTGTGACGTCACTGCGTCGTATAGCATGCCGGGTAGCGCTCGCTACCAGTTACTTGTATTTTGAATACGAAGCGTAGGAGGCCGTTGGTGTCGTTAGGATTATGGTTTTTATACCTATCGACTATGGAAAATTTTAATATTTAAGGTGTTATTTGGACACACTAAAACAATACGATTCAACTTTTGATATTGTAGTGTACCGAAATATTCCAACGATAAAATTCCCAGATAAATTATTTATTAATTTAAGCAATGAAGCGCGACATATTTCTTGGACCCAAAATAAATAAATATGTGCTGTATAATACTATTTATAATAATCAGTGTAGTAATAATTTATAATATACTATACGAGGTGTGGCAATTAAGTTCCGGGAATTTAGTTATAACTCGGAAACTGACAACACTGCATCGTTTGTCAACGTTTTTCTAGAGAGGGGGGGACCTTCCTTTTACTTGATTTTAAAACTAGTTAGCTCCTGCTAATTACTTTTGGTGGTTAAAGATATTAGTCTCTGTAGATTCTGAAAGGTCAGACATTCCCACTTGATCTACAAAAAAGAAAATAAAAGAATAAACTATTAAATTAAGACTGAGAGAGAAAAGAACCGTTGTCAGATTGTGGAAATGTTTATTTGCTTTATTTTATATATATATATATATATATATATATATATATATATATATATATATATATATATAGATTGTCCATCTCCGTTATTACCATGAACGAATATAAAGATCTAGAACAAATATACACATGTAAAGTGCACCATAAAAGCGTATATGCACATTTTTCTGCAACTACCACCACCACCATTTAATGGGGTTCTAAAAATTTTGCTCCTACCGACACACATCCTCTTGCCTATTAACCCGATATCTATGATTATTCGCCGGATTGATACGGTGGAAGTGGAAAATTTGATTTTATCGAATAGGGATTTTAGATGCTCCTACTACAATCTGTATCCGAAAGCGAACGGTGTCCCAATCTTCCTGGGATGCCCTGTACGCAAATAAATATGTGGAAGAGGTCTTGCGAACTCAATTTACTCAAACCAAGCTACTGAATTATAGAAACAAACAAGCTAATAAAACAATCGTGCAAACGTGAGTGAGCAACCTCATTAGACCGTAATACTACCCAACAGACCGTAACCTGTACCTGCGTAATGTCGAGCGGATTTCATAAAACGCCGTAAAAATTTGCATAAAGCCGCAGTTAGGAGTACGCGGCCCCGTGTACTTTCGTTTCTATTAAAAAAGGGACCACACAGTTACGGGCCTTGTAACAAATTTTATGGCTTGTAAATTGACATCGGCAAATAGTCTATAAATTAATAATCATTACATACGTTGACGACGACACAAGATCGTTAAAGATATTAATAGTGTGTGGCTCAACTCCAACGAGATACATTTTAATGAATCGGAAATCTATACAGGGTGGAAGAAAGAAATAAAAAGCTGAATCATGATTTTAGTAGGTAGGAGCTACATTTTTTTATTTAGGATGTGGTTTAGGTAGAGAACGTCATTTTAGTAATAATCTCACAAGTAATAATAATAACATAGCACCACAGAATAAAAGTGTGTTTGTGTCCGATGGACGATACATATATTCATATGTATCTTCACTAGTTGGATCCGAATCTGAGGTCCATTATCCTAGGTTCAAGATCATTTCAAGGTCAAAGCGAAAGACAGATATGTAAGTGGACCAGACCGTCGTATATTTATGTTTTTGGAGTTGTTGAATCTGGGATCCATTTAACCCCGTTGCCCTAGGTTCAAGGTCAGTCCAAGGTTAAAGCGAAAAATAGATATGCAAGTGGACCAGACTTTCGTAAATTTATATTTTCGGACTCCCTGAATCCGAATCTGGGGACCCTTTTAACCTCATGTTTAAGGTCATTTCAAGGCTAAAGCAAAAGATGGATTATGTTTTTGGAGTCGCTGAATCTAAATCTGGGATTCATTTAACCCTATTATATTAGCTTTAATTCCAAGGTCAAATCGAAAGATAGATATGCAAATCGCTAAAATTATCATACATTTGTATTTTTGGGGTCGTTGGATCCGAATTTGGAATTTATTTCAATTAATTTTATACAGTAACAACAAGTTTTGTGACTAGATAATACATGCGATTCATCCTCTTTCGTTATAATATCTAGCTCTTCTATTCTCAATGAATTTCTGCAATGGCTGTCTTTTCCGTTTTCTACCTCTTTCTGGTATATCTCTTGCGAGCATCCAGTAGTAATCACCCACCATATATTTATCCCATTTGCCTTGGTAATGTTGCTCTGCATCTTTCAAGTCCTGATGAAATATCTTTCACGTTGTTCAACGTTGTTCAAGCAACTCGGTTTTCTATAGCTTTCCACCATTTGCTCCACTTTTGTCCAGTAATATAAACTTTTATAGTTCCCCAGGAAATTCTCGATATTCCATTTGAAACAGCCATGCCGAAAAGTTTTTCTCAATATTTCAGATGCAAAACTGCGAGAATACATTTTTAATAGATTTCAGATTCGTAAAATGATGAGAGACGACATTTTTGGGGCAAAACTGCGAGAATACATTTTTAATAGATTTCAGATTCGTAAAATGATGAGAGACGACATTTTTGGGGAAAAAGTAACGCAAATGGAACTATAGGAAACTGGGTTTTTTTAATAATCCATTTCACAGATCCTTTGAGTGTAAGATAATCATAAAGAAAGAGAAGGAATAGCACACGTTATGAATCTAGAAGACTGAAAACCCTTAAATTTACAACAATTGTTGCTGTACAGAATTCCTTTTTCTGAAAAGTCACAAATAAATATCATACGATGGTTTTGCTCATTTGCACATCTATCTTTCGATTTGACCTTAGAATTACTTTAAAACTGACCTAATAGGGTTAAATGAATCCCCAATTCAGATCCACCGATCCCAAAAACATAAATCTACGATGGTCTGGTTCTCTTGCATATCTGTCTTCCTATTTGACCTTGAAATAACCTTGAAACTGACGTGATGGGGTTAAATGAATCCATGATTCAGATTTAGCAACCCCAAAGACATAAATATACGATAGTCTAGTCCATTTGCAATGACCTTGAACCTAGATCAATGGGGTTAAATGGACCCAGATTCAGAGGGTGAAAATACTAGTTCTAGTTCGTCGGACAGACCACTTTTTTGTGGTGTTGTGTAATTGGGGCAATACATAATTTTTGCATAAAAATATTAAAGTAACCACCCTGTATATGTATATCTAAGACCGCAGGTTGCGGTGAAAACTATTTATTTTCATGTCATCCTCATCTCTCTGAAAAAAACTGCATCTATTTGAGACACACTCTGTATATACCGTTACCCCCTATCTCACCTGTAATTTGTAGGCTTTTTGTAAGTTTCTCTTTAATGCAACAGAATGTTTTATTATTATTTCTGTAAAGGCTTGGAAATTCCAGTGCATAACGTACCTATGCATAAACTAGAATCATGAATAGAACAAAGCGGATTCCAGCAGCGCCCTTAGGATGTATAATGCAATATAATATATATAGCGTGCCGCATTTGTTGCCTAATCAGTCATCTCGGATAAACGAGAATTTCTAATGCGCTCCGAAGATGCATCACTGGGAGTGTTGCAAAGCAAGGAGAAGAGTAGAGGCAGTGGCGGAGCTAAGAAGCTGCAAACGCTCACTGGATTAAATGGTAGAAAGGAATTTGTGCAAAAGGGCGAAATAAACATCTAGATATTAAACATAAACAAACTTCAGTTAAGAACTTGATATTTCGTTAAAGAAAAGTGAATACAGAATAGATTTAACCTTCTGTCAGTTATGCAGGGTGATCCACAGCTTTGGGAATAGATGCGTCATGAATTAATGGACTCAGTATCGTAAAAATAATGTTTATAAAATCCTTTGAGATTCCGAGTAAAACAATATTGAAGTTGTAGTAGCTCTAGCATCATCGGAATGCTGACGATTCCGAATACTGAAATCCGATTTTAGCATTAACGATTTTGCGATAGTGTTTACATTAGTTTTTCAAGTGTCAAAAATGGCTCACATGTATAGCAACTCGGAGGTGACGGATCTCATTTTATTTTATGGTGAAGCAAGACAGAATATTTCAGTAGATTTCCGTCTACGCAAAACGATTTCTCGGTACACATGTGCCAAATGCAAATACTTTTACCACGGTAGTGCAACGCAGGCATGATACGGGAAATTTGCTACCGAATCGAAATGGAAGTCCAGGGCGTGCACGGCGTAATGCAGCAGTTGAGGAACACATTTTAGATATTGTTGAAGAGAATCCCCGAATAACTATCAAGCAAATCGCTCAACAAGTGCAAGGAATGTCCAAATCAACAGTGTGGCCTATCATACACGAGGCTTAATTATATCCATACCATTTACAGCCCTTCCAATAGTTGTTGCAACAAAAATGCTGAAAATCCCAGATTTACAGCTGACATGTTAGTTACAGATGAAGTTATTTTTACACACAATATGATGTAGAACATTCATAATACTCATGTTTGAGATTTTTCAAGTCCGCACGCGATTGAAATGTCCCAATCAACAGTATGGTATCATACATGAGGCTCAATGCCAATAAGTTATGAGTACAAAACGGACAAGAACCAGAAACATTTGTGTTAGTTCGTAGAAACTGGGTAAGGCGAGCCCAAATGTGTTTTAAGTGTTTACACGTAGGTGGACAAAATTTTTAATAGTAACATCAGGTAGAATATATCAAATTATTTTATTAATCAGAACGACAAATTAATTTTATTAATTAATAATAACAATAGCGTCAAAAACAGTTGAATATGCTTATTATATAAAATGGATATTATAATATTTTATTTATTTCTTTATTTGGAAAAAATTGGAAGATTCGAAGATTTAATTTTATCGAATAAGGATTTGAAATGTCCCCACTACAAATGGACTGTATTATTTACTACGTAAATTATATACTTAAACAACAAGTAGCAGACGTATTTAAATATATGGAATAAACACAAACACACATTTGAGGGAATAAAAAATAACAGTAAATACATTCTTATGACACTTATTTCTAAATATCTTTATACATACGAGTGTATATGTATATTAATATAGGAAAATTTAATTCTTATAAGGAAAATATTTATTTTTTTTATTTTATCATTTACTTGACACAGGTTGTATTGTATAGTAACACTTGAAAAACTACATGAAATATGAAAAATTACAAGTAGGTACTTCACTGAACCCTAGCACGATTATAAATTCACTAGTATTTATCCATTATTCAAGGATTACTCACATAAGGGATCATTGTTGAAATGGCAAATTCGTGATGCAATGTCGTCGTGGTCTCTCCAATTACGAAGTCGAAAAAATCCTTGAGAACGGACGATTTCTACGTCTATAAAGACGAATTGGAAAAGGATGTATCAAAAGGTACGGCAGATTATAGTTATCTTATATATGTGTTTTAAACCAATAATGGTTTCATTCTTGTTATACTCAGTGAAATTTTAGCTCAAGAATCACTTGTCAAAACATCAAAAAAATTGTAAAGAAATATAAAACTGATATAATTCTGTAATTATTATAATCTTATAAATATGGTTTTAACTTATTTACCTTTTTATCGTAATATTATTTGAGGTGCTTTATTTATAAAACACCATGTAGTATTTTTAATATGAAATGCAATGACAGCATAGCATAATTGATTCAGATTAGTATTGACGTAATATCTCCAGATTATTATTATCGGCATGATCATATATCTGTAGTTTACTATATAAATAATTAAAGTGAGCATGAGCTTGACGAGAAAAAATAGCAATATTAAAAAGCGCATTCATGAGACATGATTTCGTGGTTAATTATTTCCACTTACTCATCATAAAAAAAAATAAATATACAGGGTCGATTAAGGCTTCAGTAGTACCAAGTTGACTGATGAAAAAGAAAGAAATGGATAACAAATGAAACAAAGACAGTTAGTCACACAATGCATTGTTGCAAGTATTTAGAAAAGACAATTTTTAGATTAGACAAGTACTATAATGTTCCCATTTGCCCCAAAATGTTTACATTCCAAGCGTGTATTTGAAAACTATAATCATGTTTGAGCAATTTTCTACCTTCATATTCTAACGTACTATTATTGAAATATTGATGCAAGTACCCGCAATCCAAAATAGTAGAGAGTGAGAGACTAAGTTACAGCATGAGTAAGGGCGATGAGGGTTGCAGGGGACAAGATTTCATAGGCGTACAACTTCAGAAGGATTCAAAGATATAAAATTACCAAATATATGTTGCCGTTGAGCGAACCTAGCAATGAAAAATTTTAAAAAGATTATAAACCCACTCGTGTCATCCTCTTCACAATTGTAGAATGCCGTCCTTTTGGACGGCAGTGGTCCACCACCACCCACTTACACCTGAGGTACCTGATGTGCACTCTGCCGATATCCCACTTTAACACTTGTAATACATTGCATATACTACTGTCATTCACAGCTACACATTAACACTTACTATTGTATACACTATACTACACTTATTATACACTACCGTCTTCCGTATGCCCTTCATTTATCCATGTTTCATCAGTATAATATTTTTCTTTCCCCGTCATTATTTCGTCTTTTTCTATTAACATACTCTTCTGATTATGTTTTATAAAACGGCAACTCATGTCACGCATAATTTGCAGAAGCACCCTTCTAGATACTCTAGGCAAAGTTTCATCCTGTGAGATGCAACTTGATTTTGTATTGTCGGAAGCTCATTTTTGAAGTAACATTTAATTTTTCTACAAATCGCGTATTTTGTGTCGTCATCAACCTCTACCTTCTTCTGCAAGTTTTCACTATTTTTAGGTAAATCCAAGTACGTAGTAACGTAGCCGAATTAACGTCAATATCAATAGAAATCAAGCATTTCGATATGCGCATTTGCTGCAGCGAAGGCTGTGTAATCGGATATTCTGTGCGAGGTATGCGATACATACAATTTTGTATGAAATATTTACAGACGACTTGTATTTCTCTTTTTGTTGATTGCTATAAATTATGAGCTGGTTTAGAAAATGAGCCACTCTACTATTTTGAAACCCGACTATAATATTTCAATGTAGGTACTAGGGATTTTGAACAAAAATCCTCAATTAATTGCGGTATTTTAACAATCTGTTACAGGATAGACTCGCGCGCATCCTTTCATGAAAGGGCATTGTTGCAGATGTTGTGCATAGAACTTAATAAAAGCTAGAACTGTCTGTCATTGCCAAGGTCGTATAAATTTAATGCAAATATCAAATTACTTAAGTGTCTGAAGTGTAGCTTGTAAACTCAATGATCTCTTTCATATCGTCAAATGTAATCTAGCTTGTCCATTCAGATCTGGAAACAATACAGAGTTTAAGTGCGATCCTTCAAAGGCGTTATGAAAATAAACAGATTTGATTAAGCATTGATTTGTGGTCGAAAGTGTCATGTTTTTTTAGAAAATAAATCAAATCAAGCATTATTTAAGCCATACTGTTCGATTGACTACACACATACATGTACTGCTTCCTCTCATATAAATGCCTGACCTAAATGTTCTACTTTCTAAATAAGGTGTCAGCGAAGCATAATTGAATGAATTTTTTATGCCATTTGTATCGGTACAATGATCCTTGACACAATGAAAAAAGTCAAAACCCACATACACTGTTGTGCGAAATATAAGTACTTTATTTTAGTGCAATGTGTTTATAAATTGTACAAAAAAAAATTACATCGCATTTTTTTTCTGGGATGGTCTAATGCCGACCGGTATCAGTCTCTCACGTTGCCCAAGCCAACGTTCTTCCACCCAACCACACCCGCAAAGAAGTTACCAATTCTCTTTGCGCCGTTTTCGAGCAAAGTCGATTATTATTAAGCGACACGTTGGAAGGAAGTCCAGTAATAGCAGGAGGTTATACAGTGCTTTTGAAAAGTAACGAATAAATTCATTATTTTTGAAATTGATAAGTTTTCGAAAAAATCCCCTGGCACGTCGATTTTGTTTTTAAAAAAGGCACTTCTTGACATACGACCTACATTTGTGACGTCATTGTTGTTCGAGATATGACATCATCGACATTTTTTTTAAATGGCAACCCCCAATTTTGACCATGCCATTTGAAAGAGCGTGTCATTCTACATACATACATCATGAAAAATGATAGTGTTACATAACAAAAATGTCAAGAAAATAATGTTTAAAGATTTTAAAATTTAATTTTCACAATACTGAAAATGATAATGAAATGTAAAAAGTCGACTAAATTAAATGTTCAAATTGTGCACCGTTGGCTGCCTGACAGGAGACGATTAATAAATTCTTTTTGGACATTATCAATAACTTCAGGAGGTATACGATGTATCTCGTGACGAATTCTTGCTTTTAAATCTTCTAAATTAACCGGTCTAGTAACATATATTTTGCTTTTTAAGTATCCCCACAAGAAATAATCTAGGAGTGTCAAATCAGGCGATCTGGCTGGCCACTCAATCGGCTCCTCTATCTCTATTCAACAATTCGGAAACAGCTCATCTAAATAAGCACGGACAGGTGTTGCTATTTAAAAAAATTGTGCCAGGGGATTTTTTCTACAACTTCTCAATTTCAAAAATAATGAATTTATTCGTTACTTTTCGAAAGCACTGTATAGAAGACTCGTTACAAAATAAGAAGAGCATCCGGAACAAATTTTGTCCAAAACTTTGGACGGATAACATTGCTCCCTACCTTGGTACAAGTTTCACAGTAATAATTAATTACTACTACAGCTACTAATGGCCATGGAATTACTTATTCTAATTGTAGTGTTTCTAACTGTACATTTAATTAAATAAATAATATTTCTTTGATTTAAAATTTCACAATTGTTTTCTATTTTCGCTCTAGTATTAAAAGTAAATCAAGTCACCAGCAGTGCCTTAAAATGACATTTTAAGCACTGAGAACATGCGTTAAAAATTGTGCTGATGTTTGTAGCAAAAGATATTTATTTTCCATGATGCGTTTTTTAATAAACATCATTATAATCAGATGTTTTCATTACGCTGTCCTTTTTTCCTGAATTGAAAATTAAACTTTCTGAATTACTACTGGTATTTGCATTCTCGCGTCATATAAATTGGAACACCAGTTTTCTGATAGGTTTGTCATGTCCAATGATCGCCATTCCTAATCTAAAAATGACGTCTTCTAATGAAACCGTCTGTATAAATGAAAACTTGAGTGACGTAAATTGCCAACGGCATTAGGGAAACTCTCGGAAAATCCCTTTCAGAGTGAAATCTGTTCAGGATTATTCATTTCATAAAATCCTATTGATGTTACTTTCATCGTTGGCCTGTCAAAGGGGATTAGTGAAAGCGCGAATATGGAAGTAATAAGCAGGCAACAATTATAAATATTTATTACATTACGTAAATGCCAGCGGAGCTATTACAGAAATTACGTGGAACAAGGCGTTTAAATGCATAGAAAAATGTTTTGTGTTTACAGTTACAGGGAGATTGTGGATCAAGGTCAGAGAAACTGCTGCTGAATTGAATTGAAATATATATGAAACCCAAGAGTACAAGGGATGATGTTTGAAATAATTATAGCTTTAATGACCTTTATATTTTCAAATTTAGTCCACAATGTTGAATTTAATGATACGTCCACAAGAAGCAGCTAATTGGGTCATTCAACAATTTTTTTATTTAATTTTTTGAATAATTTTATAATTTTAGTGCGATCTGAAACAAATTATAATTTACTAACGCCTCTAAAATCTTTAAAATAATTTGAGAATGTGGACTTACGTAAACCGATGTGTGACGTCACTACCTCCTATAGCGCGCCGGGTTGCGCTCGCTACCGTATACTTGCATTTAGAATAGGAAGCTTAGGGGAGCTGTCGGTATAGTTAAGTATGCAATTTTTATTTCAAGCATTGAAGATGTTTTTTTAGTCACTAAAACTAAACAATCAAAGTTTGGGTATTGTATTGTATCCAAATATCTGAGTACAACGATAAAATGCCCAGATAAATTATTTATTAGTTTACCCTAGAATCCAATACGCGAAATTTGGGGCAAATGGTGTTGAAGCGCCACATATTTCTTGAACCCAAAAGAAATAAATATCTGTTGAATAATGTGCAGGAATAATGAGGGATACCGGGAAAACCTCATTAATTAGGGGGGTGGTTAAACGTCGACCGATATCAATTTCTCACATTGACCCAAGTCAAGATTCTTCCACCCTACCATACCCGCAGAGAAGGTGCCAATCCTCTCCACGAATATAGCTGATATAACGTCTACCGGCCTCGGGGATCGAACCCACAGCGGTCTGGCCACATCGATTCAAGTACTGACGCCTTAAACCGCTCGACCATTGACCCATAATACCGACAATATACCTACAAATTAAATAAGTACCTTATTAGTTTTTTTAAGATCGACTTTATAGATTGCTTGTTTTTTAGTTTTACCAGTTGGCCCAATAAAAGAAATCAAACTACTAAATTCTAATAAAGCTGCTGAAATTAATATGTAGTTTAAATTTGAATAATAAATGTTATAAACCAAACATTAGTCTACTTAATTATTTTACAGTTATTATGTCTCCTTTATTTATTTAGGAGACACAAATTTTTATTTTATTTTGAGCATAAGCCACTGCATTGTCTCTAGCTTTCTTGTGAAGATCTTAAATATTTCTATCTTGAATAACTTTAGACATTTTATATATATATTTTTATAAAAAAAATTAAATATTTAAAATCCTAAGAATAAATTTGAAGGTGTGTTTATACAACCTATATAATTAATATCCAAACCGTTCGACTTCAAATTTTCTGGGTAGACTTATACATCATAAATACTTCGTAAAAATTAGGTAATTTGAGGTTTGACCAAATGACTCTATTGTGTAATTTCTAATCTCCGTGAGCATTGTGCGAAGAGAAGTGTCAGGAATGCTTAGAAAAATTAAAAAACAATTAAGTTCTGTACACTTCACACAATAGATTCTTTTTTGACATCTTTTTTCTTCATTTTTTCCCTTCATATTTGAAGCATTGTTTCACTATTCACAAAAAAATATAGGTACGTTCCTTTTTTTATTTGAGGCTTTTTAATTTTCTAGAAAAAGTTGCTAAAGCTGTAGTACTGCCAGTAGCAAACGCAGTTGATAAATCCGTAAGCAAAATGTAGCTCCTAATTATTGATGAGGATGCCATAAGACAAATATTTTGCACAGTGCACAAGTACTCTTTTAATTTCCGAGTTGGTATTCGATATTTAAAAAAATCTCAAGTTTATGGTACGTATTCTGTTTAGTAAGTAAACGAATTTTAACTGAACATTTTTTAAATTCCATAATTTATTAAAATAATCCCAAAAAATAATATAGCAGCAACGCATAACACCACTTTTTGTCGTTCAATCTGGTTGAATTATTTTTGCAGCTACCTTTTCTACTTCATTAATTACACAACTTTCTGATGGTAGTACCCGAGAATAGCAACCACATGCTATTACATACTGCAATTATTTTAACGTTGTTTTCTAGTAAATTAACATAACTGAAAAAGTAAAGAGTACCTTTTTCTGCATATTGAAAAGGTGTCTCGAGTTTGCTGGAAAATGTTTTGAAAAAAAAGATTGAATAAAATTTTTGAAAAACTAAATTACACATAACCAGCGTTCTCTGTGTCACTTGATAAAGTTAGATACTATATTAAACATGTTCAATTTTGGACCCAGCTTCAAGAAGCCTAAGACAAATAATGAGATTGAGTTCAAAAAGTTGCAATGTCAAATGGTCCTGATCCATCTAATTCAGAAGTAAATATTTAAACCAGACTTTCACACATCGTGCTATCTTTATAAGGAATAAATATAGCAACAGGTTCTAATTGTACAATTAATATTACAAATGCAAATAATAATTAGTATGGCTTCTGCCAATCGTGAGAATTAAGTCATACTTTTGCGCGTTGCTGATTTGGATGCAGCTCATAAAAATCCATCGGATTAGAAAGCCAATTTTTTTCGCTTTATGGCATCGAGCAGACCAAGCATGCATACAAGGACAGTACCGAACGAATAAAAACGAAACCAATACACGGCCACCTGCTCCCCTGACCTCATTAAACCAATTTAACGGATTAGTTTGATCGATATGTAAATACTATGCAGGTTTGATATGCGCCGAAAAACACGCACGTGATTCATAGTGCTTCCCGTCGGCAGTCCTATTGATTATTTCCCGAATCCTGCGCCCGACCTAACCGGCCTCTGGTGTACATCGAACCGAGACAGGTTCGTCCGAAGTCCGAATCGAATCTTCTCCTGCGGTGCACGTGCTGCCTCTCAATGTTGCCAAAAGCAGTCCATTGGTACCAGATCCTATACTTTTTGGTTTTTTGTTCTGAATTGGTACTTGTACCTACGTCCATTTCGCTCCTAAAATTTCCCTCCTGCCGACGCACTTCCTCTTACCTACCAATTTGCTGTCTTTATAATAATGATTTGTCTTGAGTTTCTGATAATGTGACTTGACAGACAATGGCTACTACTGTTGTGTTGATGTTTGCAAAACAATGTAACCGCGTCATATTCAGCCACCCCTATCAAAGAAGTGAACCAACTATTTAGAATACCTTTAAACGATGCATTTAACTGATATATAAGCGGTCTGCTTACTTCCTGCTCGGCCTAAGCGCATCGATTTACAGGAAGCGACCTACATTGCAGCAGGTACTTAACGCAGACCTTTCGCCCTGGGCGGCGAGCCATTAAATCTGTAAATGATACTGCAGGAAATAACTACTCCGCGGACTAATGCCCCGACCGACTAATATTAGTAATTCAATGCCGGTTTTTATCTGGAAAAAGTTATTCATTAAACAAAGGTGCCACTGTGAACATACTGACGTATTTGTGGAAAATTAAACGTAGGTTCTAAGCAACTAGTGGTTGGTGGCTATCAAACCTATGATCACTTGTGGCTAAATAGTCTTGGTGGTATGACAGTCTTTAAACAACCAACCAAGGTTAAATTTTCTGACTTCCATGGACAAACATATCTGACGATAACTCAGCTTCACATGGTGATGCTGTAGAAATCATCCTGGATTTAATCGCTCCATTACTATTGGAAAGAGAAACCAAATGGATAGAAGACAGATGCTGAAGAATATAGAAAACCATAACACTCTCTTGATTGTCTCATATATTGAGACTAGAAGGATCAACTATAGACTGTCTTTCAACATTTTCCTTTCTGGTTGAATGAAAAAATTCGGGGCCGAACAGATCTCTTAAAGGCACACATTTTTTAGTACAGACGGTTCCAAAAGTATAACTGGAGAATTGCAATTCAAGGAATTAGTAAACGTTAGTGCCTATACAACTATGTTTCAGACAGAAACTTGTGCCATTCAATATGGATAGCTGTCTGACCGCCTAGTTCCACGCCACTAGCCAATATAAAGGAATTATAAAGATTAAAGGAATCAGTCAGTGGTCTCACGGTTTAAGGCGTCACTACTTGAATCGATGTGACTAGATCGGTGTGGGTTTGAGCCCCGCAGCCGGTAGACCGTATATCAGCTACATTCGTGGAGAGGATTGGCACCCTTCTGCGGATTTGGTAGGTGAGGTTTTCCAGGTTTCTCTCAACGTAAGTCGTTCCTGGGCGCAAATGCGGCCTGTTTAATAATAATATACCGCCCCCTCTCCCGCACAAGTCTCCGACTTCTGATTAGAATAAATAGTAGAGATATTATTATTATTATTAATTTAACGCTCTGTATCTCAAAAACGAACCAAGTGCACTTTATTTTCAATAAAGAATCAATTTCTGAAGTTTCAGTATTTAAAGTGAAATACCTTGTATGCCTGTAGGGAAAAAATCCAGATTTTCCATATTTGTCAAAGTTTATTTCTTGCTGGAAGAGCTGGAGGAAATCTTACCTAATAAGGTCATTAGTTTCATAAAGAAGCTAAACCTACCTATCAATATTGTTTACAACTGTAGATATTTCTTTACAATTTGTATGAAATCAATTTCAATTGTAAAATTGTGTCTGATATACGATTGACAGTTTGCTTAGCTTTTTATTTTATATGTATTCCGTTCTACATTCAGCTGAACTAAAAATAACTGAATTATTCTTCTGAAATCGAAAATAGGAAAGATGAAAGTCTCTAAAAATAACTTATTTTTCTAAATGGAAAGAAATTTGAAAGATAATAAGGTCTAAGGACACAGTCAATTCTTTTGCCACAATTCCAGAAAATTCTTGTTTTCTGTACAATGAAGTTAATGAACTACGAAACTGATTGTTGAAAAGCTATGTTCTCGAAAATTACCAATTTCTGAGACTAATGACAAGTATACCATTTTTCCTCAAAAACAATGTAGGTTTAAGATTTTTTAATAAAAAATGGATGTCCTCTAGGGAATACATTGTTTTTGAGGAAAAAAGGTATATTTGTCGTTAGTCTCAGAAATTGGCCATTTTCGAGAAAATAGCTTTTCAACAATCCCTGAACCTGCATAGTTCATTGCACAATATTTTAAGGTAGTAGGCGTCAAAATTCCTTTGCAAATTGGATATGTTGAAGATAGATCGACAAGCAATAAAATTGCACTGGTGTAAAATGCTACAGATAGTCGTTCTGAAATAGTTCGTGGACAATCCACAATGTGAACAAATCTTTCGTCTTGTTTATCTAAATTCCTAAACAGATTTTTTAAGTTGTTGATTATCAGGTTGTACCTAATCTATTTCGAAATTCTCCCACATATTCTCGTTGCCCAGCACGTCCATTGAAATTTAATTGCCAACAAATAACATCTCTCATCTAAATTATTGTCTCAGAATTTTTCGATTTTGTAAAGTAATTGATTTGAACCAAAACTGGAGAAATACCTTACATTCGGAAATACTTCACTTCACTTTTTAAATGCCAATTTTGGCACCCTATATCTTTTTTTATTATCAACATTTTATTAAGACAAGTTGGCTTAAATCGTAATATTTTGAAGTGAAAAACCTAGTATGTCTCCATGAGCCATTACTTGCGGACCACCCTGTAGAACTGAGTGATAAAATCGTAACCAGAGAAAACAAGCTGCCGTTTAGGGTCGAATTCCTTCAAGTCCGGCCCTGTGCGTACAGCACAGGACCTGAACGCCTGCCTCCGACGATCTAATTTCCGCGGGTGATGCTCAGTCCGCGTTCAACCGGAGTCAGCCAGGCCCGAGGCCGGAGGAAAGACAGAGTGGTCTTCGCTCCTCGATTCCGTTTTGTTTTGTTATTGTTAGTTGGTGCGCGTACGCGTGAGCAGCTGCTTGTTGTACCTGGTGCACGGCCAGAGAAGCGGGTAGATCGAAATGTGAATCGTCGTCCCTTCTAAGCGTTCCATTCATTCACAGGGAGATTCCCTTCGATTCAGTTTTTTTTTTACCGAGGAAAAAGATACTTGTAGAACGTTCAGATGAATAGGGTATGTAACTGTAACGTTTGACATTAGCTTAATAACATTATTGATTTTATTATGAGCATAGTAAATAAAAGAGTCCACAGAAAGGAGAAACCTCCAATTTTTTTGTCGATTTCTTGATACAAAATATGATCGGTAGCAATGTATAGAAAAAAGTTTCCTCACATTGTTAATCATCCATGTTGTAGTGCAGTAATATCATAGTCAAGGTCGCACATAACTCTAAACTAATGATACTGATTTATAAATATATTTTTTTAAGATAATAGAGTGTACATGGAAAATTTTGCAATTTTGCGAAAATCTGTAGATCAGGCATATATTTCCAGTTAACGTGCGTGAGGATGTTGAAGTAATTATTTTTGCATGGTAAGCAAATGTGTAGCTGAATAAACTAAATTGTACAAAACACAAAATTGTGTGAAATAATTTTTATTCATTATATCTCATATTCTTTATTTTTAACAGTTTAAATACAGTCAACGCACCACTACCTATGTTGTCAAAAATAATACATTTACAATTTTTGCCATTTACAAGTAGGGTTACTACCTTTTCATATTGTCAAATTTTTCGCTATGGCGAATAGTGGGTGGACGATTGATTGAAGTAATGTTATCCAATTTTTTTCTCATTGTATTTAAACACATTTTTTAAGTAAGGAAATTTCTAGTAAAGGTAGTTTAGTAAAGACTGTTCTTCCGGAATAAAGACAACTCTATTTACAAATCAATGCTAAATAATACACTGTAAATAATTATGGGAAAATAGAGAACAAACTCAATGTATCCTTCAAATTCAAAGGACCAAGACTATACGACGCATGCCTTGACATTTGATCATCAATAATGGAAAGTCGATACTAAAGAATAAGCTTTTATTTGCTCTGGAGATCTTGTCTAACTATGTTTAAGTTATGTTAGTTTTAAGGGCGCCGTATTCTTGAAACAGTGTTTTCTACAAATACAAATAATTTTAGACATTTAAGAACTAATGTAGAGAAGAGAGAGAAGGAGAAATAATGTAGAGTTTAGCAAATAACAGGAATGTTATCTCATGCAACCTGCGAATATTCAAAGGTACCGAAGTAAAATGAATATATAACAACAGAAAGCGTTCTAACCAACAAATTTTTAAGTACGGAAATCTTTCAAAATAGGTATTTTCAAAAATTTACTTGTAGATATAGATATTTTTATAACATAAATTCCATTGTTCTGGATATAAGATTGTTCACTTTTGTTTGTGAATGTGGGGTTAGAATACCAAAATAATGTGTGTCTTAAAACCGCTTTTTAAAAGTTATTATTTTATTTGAGAAGTATTTAAATAGTAAGATAAGTGGAAAAACAAAATCTGAAGAATTTTATTATTGATATTACTTCTGTTTTACATGTTTTATTTTTCGAAATGTCTGTACCTAAAAAATATTACAAATTTGATAATTTTACGACAAGAAATACGGCGACATTAACAAAGTCCAATAAATTCGTTAAATTTACGTACTTATTTCGATTTGAAAGTAGTATTTAATTAATTATTATAGATATTGTACCTACCCAATATTTTTTTAATAAAACATATTTGTTTTAATAGTATAATTGCTATAAAATTTAGTAAAGCTTCCTCACTAATTAAAATAATATCTGATCGAGGTCAGGGACTTCATCGTCGATTGCAATAGGTGTCAAGGTTAATTATTGATTAATTATTAATTACTATTTACAACAAATCACAATTTGTACTCAGGATATTAACAAATATCTTTCTCGCAAATATTCAATCATTTAGATGCGCGTGTTCTTAAATGCAGATAGCGGATGTATACAGGATGGCCTTAAATTGTTTGAAACTGTAAGACTGGATAACGCTACCTACAGAGTGATCCCGAATAATAAGCAAAACATGAGGTTAAATTGTACGACTGATTTTAATAGGGGTACTTCATATATTTTTTTTATCTGAGCCCCCTTAAGGACTTACGACCACTTCTTAACAGAGAGTGATACATTTAGAGCTTTATTTAGTTTCTTCCAAATGCTTTGAAATTAACAAGTGAAATTTGACAAGGTATGATGAAACTTTTTCTTAGCATTTTTTATTCTACTCGTCCAATTGCCTATATGACGCATATTATTCATTGATTCGTTTAACTTTGGTACCTTTGAAATTTGCAGGTGGCATCACATAACATACCTGTCTTAAATGTATAAAATTATTTGTATTTGTAGAAAACACTATTTCCAGAAGACGGCGCCCTTAAGCTGCAAATTTTATACCTATCAACATGCTAAAAAATTATGCCAAATTTGTCAAACATATGTCAAGGGATTTAGAAGTTACGAATTTTAAATTGGTTGGAAACTCCTGCCTATACAGGGTGTCCCAAAATTAGCCTTCCAAAAATTAACGGTGGATTCTACGATCAAAAATAAGAAAAAGAGTTATATAAACATAACGCGTAAACGCCCCCTCACGGAGCTATTGCTCTTTAAAGGAGGACGCCAAATTTTGATTTTCTCCAAATATTTTCAAAACGGATCGAGATAAAGTAATCAAATGTAAAATTGAGAATCGCAATTAGATTGTGAATCTAATGTTCTAAAAACAATACCATAATTAATCATAGGCATGCCAAACTGGGAGGGTAATTGGATAAATATTGCTCTAACTTTTTCGTGTCTCGAGGTTTTTGCCGTCAGATCAAAAAATTGAAAATGCTGAACAATTTTACAAAAAAAAGGTACTCGTTTTACTTCGATAAATTATTCCGTTTGCGAGTAATGTTAATTTAAAAATTTTGTGACATACCACAAAAATATTAGATATGATATGCAAGCGGTCAAATTGTCTCTAGTAGGCTATAAAAAGTTATTTGTCAGTTTATTTGACACATATTACACATATGTTTTTCAAAAATTTTGAGGTATTAATAGGCTATATTAAAATTCAAAAATTTACAAATAATTACATTACTGATATGCATTTTAAAAGTATTTTAATATGTTAAAACGCTTGAATAACACCTTTAATATGTATTAAATAAGTCGACAGTATTTTCTCAGAGCCTACTAGGGATATTTTGCCTATTTATAGTTTCCATCTCAAACTTTTGTGATGTCACAAAATTTTTAAATTAAGATTACTCGAAAACAGAGCAGTTTATCGGATTGAAATAGGTGTACCTTTTTCATGTAAAATAGACCAGAATTTTGAATTTTTTGATCTGACGACGAAAATCTTGTGATACAAGAAAGTTAGAGCAATATTTACCCACTGACACTCCAGATTGGCATGCCATGAGCAATTATGAGAAATTATTTTCGGAACATTAGATTCGCGATCTAATTGTGATTCTCAATTTCAAATTTGATTACTTTATCTTGATTCTTTTTGGAAATATTTGGGAAAAATTCCCATTTAAGGGGCCATGTCTCCGATAGGGGGGCGTCTACGGACTTATGATTATATCTTTTTTTTATCGTAAAATCCACAGTTAATTTTTGGAAGGCTAATTTTGGAACACTTTGGATACAGGGTGTTCCAAACTGAATGAACTTTGTGTCTTGAAATCAATCATAGATTAACCCCTTAAAGTTTGTTCACATACTTAATTAACACCCTGTATATCGGAAACGACGCTCTTGCTTATTTAACAAAATGACCTTAATTTTAACCATAGAACGCGCTCCTGGTTTTTCAGCACGCAATTAGAAAACACCCTGTATTTTCTATTTTAAGATATTTCTATTGTTCATTTTTGAAAAAAATACCCTAATTTTATAGTCATATTTGTCTGAAAAATAATGGGAAAAAGTTTAGGGTAACCTTGCATGTAAAAATACATATCTATTTATTTTTTACGCGCTATGTAAAATCATAACATCACTTTTGTCCCGCCTTGTCTGAAGTAAAGGTAAACCCATGCTAGAACAAACACATATCCATTACGCAAGTGAAGAGAAGTATCGATTCTGGAGCTGCGTTGTTGCTGTTTCCCGAAACCAGACGCTAATGGTTATGTATTATCCCAGGCTAGACCCTAAACTCACGAAGAGGGTTGTTTACCCTCCGACTAAACCTTCGGTCCATTTCACTGCGACGTCGAATACGTCCTAGGTCGATTACTCATTACAATTTTGTTTTAGTTCGTGATAATAATAGGTAGCCATGAATTATTGAGGGATATATAAGGAGGCAGTTAATTTTTAATTTAAAAAATCAGATCACCAGCCTCATAGACGGTGATTATTACAGTGGAAGGTCAAATTTAATAGCGCGTTTTGTGTGTTAGTTTTATTTCTAAACTGTTTGACTGATGTTGCAACAGCAATATGTATTCTATTTTTTGTAACGCCTTTCTCTTCGTGCTTTATCTTAGATATTTATTCAGTAAAAGGGTAATTTGTTAAACAGCATGAATATTTCTTTCGTAATTATGATTAGGTATGCTTCAATCCTGACTATGTTTACACATGAAATCCGTTTTACAGATCTGGTAATTATTTATTTAAAGGAAATATTTGTGATCATTCATTTTTTTAATTTAAATAAATCAGTTAAGGATTCGTGTCGTTTATGGTAAAAGCCAAATATATAACAGCGTATAAAATGTTAACTATTATCAAATTTGTCTCGAGACGTAATGCGTTAAGATGACACTTTACTTAAGTTTTTCGTTATCTATATGTACTTACTACTCGACCTCTTATTTTTATATCGTTTCTTGTTATCAATAAAGTATGAACGTAATTAATTAATTGTTTGGAAATCAATTATTATTATCCAATGTTTGTTTGTAAGTATTAAATATTTTTTCGTTAAAGATAACATTCATGTAACTTTTCTAGTCAGATTAAGAAACAAGCAAGTCAAGTGGCAGCGTGAAAAAACTGATGATCTTATTGACATTTTCTACATTTCTATATCATGAGTTAGTATCACTACTTAACCCTAAGTTCAACCTCCTTCGACTGAACAAAATTGTTAATCAGCAGTGTAATTAACTAGTTTCATTGTCATATCCTGTATTAGTGGTATCTTTTCAGACCATAACAGTCGCGCCATTGTCAAGTAGGGAAACTAAAGTATATACATACAAAAAGTCAACTGCTGTCAGTTTTATTCATAATAATACACACAACGTCAAATGTCTTGGATCCCTGTATATAAAACGATTCGATTAAGGCCCGGCACAAAATGAGACGCAGCTTGGTGAGGTGACGCAGCGTGAGTCACGGCGAGTTTTTGTGAATCTAAGTAATAATACGAGGGTTGTCCGTAATTTAAAGTCTCCAATGTTTTGTCAAATAGTAAACATCTTTTTATTGCAAAACTAAGTACATACTCTGAAAGCTTGGACTTTTAGCTATTTTTCAACGTAGTCCCCGTCACGATCAATGCATTTTTGGAGTCGTTCTGGAAGCTTTTTCATACCCGCATCGTACCACTCTCCCGCCGACTCGCGCAGGAAGGTATCGACGGCTTCCTTCAGCTCTTCGTCGCTGTAGAATTTCATTCCTCCTAAGTGTTGTTTCAGGTTGGGAAACAAATAGTAGTCACTAGGGGCCAAATCAGGGCTATAAGGAGGATGGTCTATGATTTCCACAAGCAAATGCTCCTCAAATTTCGTCACTGACTCGTCCGAAACTGATGGACACCCGCGGCCGGCCTCGTCGTGCACGTTTGTACGACCGGCTGCGAACTCTACACCACATTTTCTGTGTCCATACACTTTTCTCCATACACATCGGTCAACTGACGATGAATTTCAATAGGGGGTGACCCCTTAAACCACAAAAATCTAATCACCGAACGCAATTCACACTTGGCTGGAGCGTCGATTTTTCCTTCCATCGTTAACGGCTGCTAAGCCAAAACCAGCGATGTTAACCTTTTAAAACTTGTCTCCCTACGACAAAGTATGAAATTCTCCTACTTTACTATAAATTTCCCTACGCTGCCTGCCCAAGCCATAGACCAAGCCCAAGTTAGAAATGTAAAAATTCTGTATAAAAGATAAAGCGCTGTTGGCATATTATTGTTTATAAACGAATATGAGAAATGATCCATAAAATCTTATTTTCTTTTAAATAGTGAAATAGTAAGTATTTGCGAAACTTATTATTTTGTTCTTTTTCCCCTACAAAATAAGAATATTTTCTCTACCAACCGATTTATTGACAAATTTTTCCTACCAGTAGGGAATTTCCCTACGTGTTAACAACACTGGCCAAGACTCCAAGATTGACCGTCACAGCGAGGCAGTGATCAGCCAGATTAGTGGTGGGGGAAGCAAGGAACACGGTGCTGTTGTCAGATTTAATCTAGGGGAGCTTGTTGGAGACCTTAATGTACGGACAACCCTCGTAGTTATTCCACATATTTATTCGCAGCGTGACGTGACGCAGTTTTGGCTCAACATGACCCTGCGGAACGCAGTGTAGTTGCCGCAATTTTAGAAATCCTGGCGCGTGTTTGAAAACATGGAAAAAAATTAATCGAGACTGTGCGAATTCGACAAGTTTTGTACGATACAATGCATGTAGACTATATGAGAACAAAATCGTCACTAAATTCTTTAGTTAAGGCAAATTCTCCATGAGTTTTTGTTTTTTTTTTCAAGTACAAGCTTTTCACTGACTTTTTATTACTACCCATCTGGGTGACACAGGATGCCATTTCGCACTCAAACTCGTCTTCTGAATCAAATTCAGAACTAAATTGATAATCAATGAGTGCAGTAGCAGTTGACATTTTTCAGTAATATGGCTTGCCTGCGAAGTGAAAACTGCAATCGTATGTGCGCGGTACCCGCGCTAGCAGTTTCCTCCCGCATAAAACTCTCCGTGACTCACGCTGCGTCACGTCACCAAGCTGCGTCTCATTTTGCGCCGGGCCTAAACCTAGTGGTTTTTCTTAATGTGCTAAAAAAAGTACATGTACTTAGGGAACAAAAAAGGCGATAAAAAATTGCAGACCTTTACTTTATTACCAATGTTTTTACATATCTAGTCAGTCAGCCAAGTGTTCCTTTGAACTTTTGTACATTATATACCCGAGCAAGCATGACTGCTTTACATGATGATGATTTGATTCAGTGGAAAACAGACCACGTAGTGGACGTCCTCGAGAGGAAAGGGAGGATCGATATTTTGGTGCAATATGCCCGTAGACACCGCACATCTTCAGCTTCAGCTCTCAGGGCCCACTTTTAAAGAACGTTTCGCCGTGTTATATCGACACCTACTATTCGAAGACGACTCCACAACGCAAATTTACGTGGTAGAAGACCATTACGGGTCCCCACTCTACTTCCAAGGCATCGTGCTGCCCGTCTTCAGTGGACGCGAGAGCATAGGGGTTGGCTTATTTACAGACGAAACCAAAATTGGGCCGGTTACTGATGGCAATCGTCAAAGAGTCTGGAGAGAACCAGGTCGTCAACAGTGACTTCATTTTCCGTGAAGTTGCTCCGTATAAAAGTAGTACCGTAATGTTTTGGGGTATTCAACCGCCGCACCCCATTAATTCGCATACCACAGAATATGACCAGTCAAATTTACATCGAAGTTATTACACCCATCATCTACTCCCTACGTAATCAATTATTATTATTAACCACATCGCGCAAGAAGGTTTCAAGAGACACTCGAAGCAGGGCATATCAATAGATTAGATTGGCCAGCCAACTCACCTGACATAAATCCTATTGAAAACATGTGCGATTTCGTTGCTAGAGCCATTCGTAATCATATTCCTCCATCTCAGACTGCAGATGAGTTAGTCGTGGCGGCAGAAGAGGAATGGAACAATATTCCGTAAGAGATCGTTAACCGCGTTATTATCTCAATGAACAGACGTGTCAATATGATATTGGAACGTAGTGGAGGTCATACCGACTATTAGTCAAGTAGAGAACTTGCTTTGTTACTTCTTTTTGATTTAATATATTGTGTCAAAAATGTAATATATGTGCTGGTTTTTAATTTTCTAAATACTCAGTTTATATTCTTTTCACAAAAAAAAAAGATTCAGAAAACAATATACTTTTATAAATGTATTTCATTTTTCTAACAAAAAGATTTTATTTAACAAGAATGAGGGGAAGTCGAAGACTTTTGACGTTGTGTGTATAATAATACTATATGGCTTATACATACAGTTCCACTGCTCCTGTGATCCTTGTTCATTATGGGTTTGTTCCTGCATACAATCCATATATATTGACAGTCACAGATTTTGAAAGAAGGGGCTGAACGGACATATCTGACAATTTGTAGTAGTTCCGAATTTCTTGCTGAAACAGTGGATTGTGGATTGAATGAATGACGGAGCACGGAACAAATATAAAGAATGACCGGTGACGGCGATAGTAACATTCAGAAGTTTTAAACTATGACAACACAGATACACAGATTATTTTAGAAATTAAAGTAGTTAAACTTAGGTTATAACAGAAACAGAGACAACTATCCATAAAATTATAGGTTAATGTTAGATGCCTAGTAAAAGTAGACAACTGACAGACTAATACGCATGCGCCGGGCTATCACTTTACGAAGAATCCGCGAACTTTTTATACTGTCTTGATCGTGCTGGAACGGCGGATTAGAAGTTATGGATTGTAGTTGGATTCATGCTGGAACGCTTACGTCCATACTGCGCATGTCTCTGATAGTTATGGACTGTTGCAGGAACAAACCTATTATAAATAAGGATAACAGGGATTTTATGGTACAGTCGCCATCTAGTATTTTCATTCCTAAGTTTGACGAGTTAGCTAACTGTATTAAAATTACTTTCGTCCTTACAACACGGTCATGTGTTTATGACATATGATACTGAAACACACTGTATGTAAACAAGAATAGCAGTTAAATGTTCTTTTGGTTTTTCAGACATTGCAAAAATTCTTTCCATTAACCTGATCAATTGAACTGCACAATGAAATAATACAAAACGAACACATTCTTTATTTACCTTTTTAACGAGGAGTGTCTGTTATGACCAATTCCAAATAAAAAAAAAATTAATCGTTATTAATGTTTCCTAACATTGCTACAATGGTACAATGATTCACATTTGTAAGGTAGGTAGGTACCGTTACTGAAACTAACCCAAGTAATAAACTTGTGTTCATGGCTTAATGAGTTCAAGGTCAACCCGAAAGTACTTTCTTTTTTTTTATTAACACGCAAAGTAAACATTGAAATTAGTTTCCAGGAGATATGTTCTCACTTTTAACGGCACTTTTACTATTAATTTTTTGTTAGGATGTTTATTTTGTTATTAATGTTAATATTTACTGTTAATATATTGCGCGCTACACGTTTACTTAAAACTTCGTGTGTATTTTCTTTAAAATTAAATTTATGATAAGCATACTCACGGCGCAATGTCGAGAAGGTTTTCTTGAAAAAAAAAATTACAGATTTTACCACCAAATAAACTTCTTTATACAATCACTTACACCTAACTAACTGCAGAACAAGTGAGTAGAAAGCACAAAATAATAGAGGTGAACATAATAATGTATAATAATCTCTACATCGTTACCAATAGTCAGTAGGAATGCCTTGATCATATTACGATGACGAGGGTTTGTTATATCATCTGAAGAAGACAAATCCTTGAACATCTTGAACAATTTACATCTCGTGACGTTTGACATATATGTTTATGGAAACTTAAGGAAGCTATACCAACGTAAATTCTTCTTCCAAGGTTAAAATAAATTAGTTAAATGCCTATTTTCTCATAAAAAGTTGATTTTCTTTTATTTTGTATGAAAGAAGCATATAAGGTTTGAAATTATCGTCAAAGCAATATGACAGCTATCATTTAAATGTTTTCAAAGTATAGGTACCTACTTAATGAGCATCAGTATGTCCAAAAAATTTAAATGTCACTTTTCTCGCAAACGATTGTCTTTTTTTACTTCAAATATGGGTATGAAATTTTTAGATAAATGTTTATTCTTTAAAAGAATGCCAATTTTAGAAATATTTTATCTGAAAATGCGTCTCTATAAAAATAACAAGTGTGCCAAATTTGAAAAAAAGCGTTCCAGTATTAAAAAAGAAATTTAAAAAAAACTTTGAGATTACGTAGCTCCGTTAATATTGACTTTTCGAGAAAATGTTACATGAACTTCCGAAGACCCTGTATACAGGGTGGTTTAGAACTTATCTAAAAAAAAAAAAATTTGAATGTAACATGGGACATGGGACAAAGGCAGTTCGAAAATGATTTAAAAATACACTTACGTACGGCACTGGAAACTGGTCGACTATAAAACCTGATTAGGCGGCAAAGCTATGCAATCGGCAACCGAACAAAACATGGAAAGAAATTTCCAAAGAAAGAAATAAATAACGGTTTATACAGGCAAATTCAGCTGTTTTTGCAGCTATTGTTATTAATATAATTAATTTGTGGTTTTAACTAATAAAATAATTTGACATACCTGATGTTACAACGAAATTTTAGGTCCGTCTTCCCCAGTTTCTACAAAATAATGTAAATGTTTCTGCTTCTTGTGCGTTTTGAACTTCTAACTTATTTTTTTTTATACATTTTTAGGTATTAACAATATTGTGTGAAATTAACTACTCGTAAGTAATTGGCAGTAACTATGATATGTTTGTGTAAATAATCAATAGCCACTTCGATGCGATACATTTCATTTTTTAAATATCCCCACAAAAAGAAGTCCAAATGATTTTAAGTCAGGAGATCGTGGCGGCCATGTTACCGGTCTTCCTCATCCAATCCCTTGGTATTAATGCTTGGACACTTTGTACATGATTCGAATATAATTGAACCATGTTATGATACGTCACACTGCTGCAATACGCCGTGGACGTCCTGGACTTCCATCTCTTCCACGATTCGGTTTCACATTTCTCTCGTGTTGCACTCCACTTGCACTCACTGCACACCACAGCAAAGTAACTGCATTTTCACATCGCCAAAAATTAAAACGATATCCATCAAACTCCGAGCTGCTATACACGTACGCAATTTTTGACACTTGAAGAACTAGTGTAAAAACCCGCATCACAAAAAAGGTTAATACGTACAAAAAGCAATCGGATTTCAATAATAATTATAATAATAATAATAAAAATAGTTAGCTTCATTGCTCAACAGTTACCCATTTACAGAGCAATGACACTAAATTGCTTAAATACATAATAACGTAGTGTATATTGTAACAGAAAATATGAGTAGCCAGTTACAGTTATATAACGAAAAATAAAACAATAGAAGATATATTTAATTAGATAACAAATTAACCGAATATATGATCCTCAGTCAACAATTACGTAGCAGTACTCACTTAATGCTTAAAATTATCAACATATATATCACAAACACAACACAATTTATTAAAGTTAAAACACATTGAATATGTAGGGTATTTTAAGCAAAGATTAGTTTTCGGCTTGTTAAGAGAAAAAGTTTGTACAACTTTCAAGTTGGATCTAGGTACATTAAATTGAATTTGCGATAAAAAAGCAGGGCAGTCAATGTCATTATGCAACATTTTATATAAAAAAGATAGTGAAGAACACTTCCTTCTCAAATCCAAACTGGAAACATTAAATCTTTCTAATAATGTGTTGTAATCTGTATTAATTTCTGGATAAACTCCAGTTACTTTGAAATACAAAAATTTTAAAAACTCTCTGAATTTTTTCAATATCGATTTTGTAACATTTATAATATGGATTCCATATTACAGAATCGTATTCCAGTTTAGACATAACGAAGGAATAGTACAATGTTTTCAATGTTTCAACATTGTCAAAGTTTCTACAGTTCCTCACAATGAAGCCATATGATATTGCTGCCTCTTTTACTTTGTTAAATATATGCTCTCGAAAGGATAAAGCGCGATCAAATAATATACCAAGATCCTTTACAGTTTCACAACGGACGAGTGCATTATCATCAATAGCATAATCGAAAACATTAAACAATCATCTATAGAACAAATTGAAGAAACCATTTTCATATCATCAGCAAACAATAATTTATGGCAATCTACTACTTGACAAATATCGTTAATAAAAAGGAGAAATAGTAAAGGTCCGAGGTTTGACCCCTGAGTAATAATAATTATAAAAAAAATTGAAAAATTATAATTTTTAATTTTCAAGTACAATTTATTTGAATATGTAAATAGTGAAAAATATCTGATTTTTTTTCAAGTATTTTAAACGTCTCAAAGGCGTGTATTTCTATTTTAGAACGTTGCCGGCGGAGTATGTGACGGTGTTCTTTATCGATCCTCTGCGCCATTTTCGGGGTATCGAATCGAAATTAGACTATCTAAACCTCGACATTTCTCATAGGGCGCGGAACTCCTAACCGAAATGTTTATGAGGACGTGGACTTACTTTATCTTCCCATAAATATTTTTTATGTTACCTTACGTCAGACAAGCCGTAACAAGACCTAGGTCGTCGCACTGTTATATAAAAAACAGTCACCTGTGAAATGTGAATTGTCGACAGCAGTTGTTCTTTTGTACACTTTTTTATAATGTCTTTTGTTCTCATGTCAATCCGTAATTGACATATAGGAATCTACGACACTATCTGTAAATTGAACATGACATACCTATATACAAGGTGTGCTGAAATTATCATGCGGTGTAGCCTATTCTACGATATAAATATGATAAAAAAATGTATACGTAGGCGGCTACATATAGCTCTCTGAAAGTAGTTTCTGAGAAAAATGAGGTTTTGTTGGTGAAAAAATGGTATATTGTTATATTAGGATTAAAAGTGTCACATTTGTGGATGCAAAATTGCGTGGAGACAAAAAAAACACTTTTAATCCGAATAAAACATTTTTCCCCAACCGAAATCCCCCATTTAATTTGTACTTTGAAATTATTCAAACCAAATTTAAATAATAAAACGAAGTACTTGAATAGGATATATCGATGTAGTCATGGATATTTTATCAAACATTAGTCGCCATATTGCTAATTGAGTTAATTTGTGATTGTTTGTGGTTCAATTTTCTGAAAAGGCTGTAAAAATAGAATAATGAAGATTTAGGTGCACCTGAGAAAATACTGGAGTATGTGAAAGAGGTTTCTGTGAATCTTCTCTCGAGAAATTTATGATGGTGTCCAACGTTTTATGGATTAGTGCAAAGAAAAACACATTTAGTTGTATTCAGAAGATGTATTGATGGTATATTTCTCAAACTTAGCAAATACAATGAAGACGTCAACGCTTTGGTCACAATATTCAATGTTGCGGTCAACGTTGGATGTAAAGAAGGGGATTGATATAAGCATATATTTAGAGTTACGTACTTTTCTCAAGAGACAAAATGAGATATGTACCGAAAAAATCGCGAATATTTACAAAGGAGCGCGTTCATTGTTTTTTGAATAGTGCACCTGATAATTTATGTCTGATGATGAAGGTAAACGCTTTATAAATAAAACATTTTTAAAAAACTTCATCCTAATATTGGGGGTTGCAGGTGCATGCCGTTTTGATGAATTAGACAATTTAACAGTTGATACTGTTGAAGTTGCGAAATCTGCCTTAGTTGTAAAAATACCCAATAGCAAAACCAAAAGAAACCACGTTCTTTTGCTGCACTGGATGACAATTATTGAAGTTTTTATCGAAAATATGTTGCTTTACGTCCACCCGGCTTGGTAGAACGGCGATTATTTCTCATATATGTTACTGGAAAGTGTCATCGATGGTGGTCGGTATTCATAAAGTCAGGCCCTTCTCGCAAGTGGCAATTTTTTTAAGGCTGGACAACTGGAAAGAGCACAGTGGACACGCATTACGACGAACGTCTGCTACCCTTTTAGTTGACGGCGGTGGTTACCTCACTTGTGTTAAAAGATAAGGAGGATAGAGATCGATCAGTATGGCGGAAAGCTACATTAGGGACCCACTTTTGAATAAAGAAAATTACTGCTGGCAACCGAAATCGGATTTTTGGATAGTTCGGTTAACCGGTTTTGGGATAATTCGGTTTTTTACAAAACCCGAAAACCGGTTATTCGATTCTTCAAATAACCGATTTTAGTGGTGACAACTGAAATCGGTTTTTTGGATAGTTCGGTTAATCGGTTTCGGACAATTCGGTTATTCGATTCTTCACATAACCGATTATTCAATAATCTGAGTGTAAATCTGTTCATTCGAACCAAACATCCGAATAATCGGATAATCGATTATTAGGTGGTTTCTTTCTATGAAAAAAAAATCTCGTTTCTCTTCACTCCCCGTTCCTCGCCATCATTCCACATAGTTGATGTACTCGAGTAGAAAATGTACAGGGTTATTCATGCAACTAGAAGGATTGGCAGATAGCGTAAACATTTTTTTGTGAAAATTTGATTCCTTGGGTAATTCAGTACGAACTTTTCAATGAAAATATTTTCATTTTTCAACGCTATACCACTTCCGGTTATACCGGAAGTATAGGAGTGGTATATCCGGTAGTAGGTACCAATTTTGTTATTTTAAATGCAACGCCCTGTATATTTTTGCATTTTTGAATTCTATAGTGAATTTTAGTGTCACTTTATATGACATTTATCATCTAAAATGAACTGTTTTGGAGGTATTTCGATTTTTTTTTTTTTGTAAAATTGCATAGCTAACTTTAAACATTTATATTTTAGAAACAATAAAAAAGGTGATCTTTATTTTTATTAAGTGTTATGCTTCGTTTTGATGTATTCATATTTAGCCTGTCATGTACAGGGTCCTCAAAATTAATTGACAAACTTGACAATATTGTTGAATAAACTTTTATAAATTAAAACTTGATTAACCTGTCAACTTTAGCTCCTAAGGTTAAAAGTGAATACTTTTGTTGCTAAGATACCATTTTTTTCAGTAAGGAAAATATCAACCTGACAGTCAATAAATATTATAGTTTTGTGACGGTTGGAGTTTGAAATTATAGCAGCATTTTTTCACAACCAAGCAAAACTGAATCCGAAGTAAATTTTTTTAATCATCTTCACGTTTATCTTTTATAATAGTCGGTTTACCTATTCTAAGACACCCTGTATTGTTTTGACTGTTTGTGCAATATTTAATTATTTTATTTACTGATTCTGCACAATTTCAAGTCAAATGGATCGGAGTTTGGATCGGTCAGTGGTCGCGCGGTTTATCGCGTCAGTACTTGAATCGAGGTGACTGGACGCTGTGGGTTTGACCCCCGCAGCCGGTAGACCGTATATAAGCTATATTCGTGGGGAAGATGGCACCCTCTCTGCGGGTATAGTAGGGTGGAATGGCTTGGGTCAATGTGAGATATTGATACCGGTTGACGTTTGACTACCCCCCTGGGCACAAATGCGGCCTGCTTAATGGGCTAATCCTCGTGATTATAATGAGGGGTAGAGATATTATATTATAATTATTATATTATTAAAAGGTCATTGCTGCATAATTATACTCTTTTGCTACTAAACAAATATTTCAAAAAAGACAAATATATAGAGTTCCATTAAAACGAAACAAATCTCGACTTGAGAAAGAGTACATTGTGTACCTATCTAGATCTAGGTACAGTACTAAAAATTAGACCCAAAATTTTTGTGTCAACTTTTTTTCTTTGATATAGACTTTGTCGGGGTTGAATGTATTATTTTTTGAGACAATGCAATTAATTGAACTGTTACAATTAAGTATTAGTTAACATGTGTTAGTCTTCTGTATGTATAGTGAATTACATCGTAAACTAAAAATTGATTAATTAAAAGAATCACCTTCACTCTGTATACATGCGCATAGGAAATAAAAGCCGTCGTTAATTCATGTGCCAAACAAACACCGAAACAGCTTAATTAATAGCGAAACTGATCGGAACAACAAACATGAGGTTTATTTCTGTTTTTAGGGTGTACGAAATCCCACCTACATTTTAATTAGCACAAATCACCCAATAAAGTTTCGCAAACTAGACGCCGATATAGTTCTTCGGTTTACACAAACTTTATCGCGATTTTTACGATCTTGGATAAGGCCACGAAGCTGTCGAGGCCGATAATTTCCAAATAAGGTGGTGTTTTCTTCGCTGATGCCGTGTATCGATAAAAAATGGAAATAATTAATGATTTTTAGGTCACGACCGTGAGTGATGCATGAAGATGTGTCATCTAAACAGAAAATTTTATTAATTTTTTTTGCTTTTTTTGGCCTGTGGGGTGTTTTTAAAGTATTTATTACATGGCTATAAATAAATCAAAATTTAAAGTTTTTAATCAAAAATAAGCAGTATTTTTTTATTATTTTGGGAAAACGTTTAACTTTATCATTTTATACCATTATTTTTTGCGTAATTAATCAATTATAAGTAAAATATAGAAATAGACAAATGTATGTAAATAACTTTCTAATTTATTCTCTTAATTTCTGTAATATACATGGTAATAAGAAAGAGTGTAAAATATTTAAGGAGGTAATAGTATGAACCAAAATAAGCAGAAAAGTCTCAATAAACATGGATCCGCAAAGTAACGGTTGCGGAGATATGGAATGTTTTATGTTTTTTAGCCCCTTTTTTATTTTGCAAAAACGTGTATTTTCTTATAATAGTTGGTTGATGTTTAGTGAAATAAACAGTACGTATTTGGCAGTTGTTCTCAGTGCACAAGTTTTCTTTCGCTATGGCTGGTTACTCTAACGCAGAATTAACAGACATGCATTTCATGTATGGTCGTACTAATGGGAACGCCACCGAAGCGCGACGTCTTTATGTTGACGCTTATCCAAATCGCCAGATTCCTTGTTTGGAAGAATTCACCAAGGATTGCGTGATACCGGTTCCTTGAGCAAACAGTGCCATTTATCCGGAAAACCAAGGTCGGTATCCACTCCTAGAGCAGAAGAAGAAATTCTAGCACTGGTAGAGCAGAATCCAGGTACGAGTGTGTGGAGAATATCAACCGAGGTAGGAATTAGTGGTCCTCTTGTTTGGAGAATCCTTCACTAGCAACTGTTTTATCCATACCATGTGCAACGAGTGCAGGCCTTAAATCCAATAAATGATCATCAAACACGTTTGGTTTTTTGCCACTGGTTTCTACGTCATGATGTTGAATACCCTCGTTTTCTTGCAAACATTCTTTTTACTGATGAGACCGGGTTAACAAGAAATGGAGTATTTAATTTTCACAATATGCATATTTGGGCCGACAAAAATCCTCATGCTCTAATAGAATTTTTACATCAGGCACGTTTTTCATTAAACATTTGGATGGGTATTGTAGGTGACAGGTTTCTAGGTCCTGTTGTTTTGCCAAACCGATTAACAGGCGCTACTTACCTCAACTTTCTGCAGAACACACAGTAAGAGTTTTTGGAAGACATTCCTTTGAATCAGAGGCAACAAATGTGGTTCCAGCATGATGGTGCTCCAGCTCATTTTTCCATGGCCGTTAGAGAGCATTTACACCAAAATTTTCTACATAGATGGGTAGGAAGGGCCGGACCTGTTTTATGACCTCCAAGATCGCCTGATTTGAACCCTCTAGATTTCTTTGTTTGGGGATATTTGAAGACATTAGTGTATGGTACTCCTGTAAATAGCCTGGAAAAGCTGCAGCTACGGATTAATCAAAAGTGTCAAGAAATCCAAACCAAGGAGGGTGTTTTCGAAAGAGTTCGAATATCGTTGAGACGAAGATGTCGTGCCTGCTTGGAAATGGACGGAGGGCACTTTGAACATTTTCTGTAACTTTGTTTTTTTGTTTCTTAAAAGTTTCCTTTGTCGGTTTATTCCTAATAAAATAAAATGTTTGAAAAACGAATAGCGGTCCATATCTCCGCAACCGGAGTCAAATATGGGTGGAGCCAGAGATACCCATAGCAAGTCTGAACCTCCACAGAGCCTAGCTCGAGAACTAGAGCAGATAAATAATCCCGGCTAATGTGCACTGTAATTCTGTTTCTGGCAGCAACCAGTTACCGAGGTCACGGCATAACAACTCGAAAAATCACTGTATAAAATGATAGTACCGGCCGTGAAAACCATTATAAATGTGTAACATCAAGCAGTTGCAGGACGTGTATACCACATTAATCAATATGTATCCAAAAAAAATTGCACAAAACAACTGAAAAGATTTTGCCACAATCATTTTTGGACTTAAATAAATCATGTAAAAATAAACTTTCTTACTCTCGTTGTTTATTCGAAATTTGTATTTTAATAATTTATTTTAAAAATTGATGAAATTGTTTTCCATTTATATTATTTGCTTTCTTCTTGATTATGTTTGCAAAGTACTTCGTTATTCAGATGTATCTTGTGAAACACGAACCTTATAAAAATAATTCTCTGGATTTAAATACCTAACCATAAGCCGTATGGATATTGTAGATATGTCACTGAATTTAAAATGACTACATTTGTATAAACAATAGGTACATTGACTGGTGCATTGACTAACTATTCAATTTTGAATATAAATGAATTTCGACATGAAATTGCTAAATAATGGATGTGACAATAGAGTTACTATAGCTTCATACTTTATTGTCTTCGCGCAAGATAAAAATCTGTGATATATCGTTCCACGCATGAGACGAATATAAAAAGAATATAATCATGTATTTAGCAGAAACTTTCCTGAAGTCGCAGTGCGGAAAATTGCAGCAAATTCAAGAGGTGTATTTCCTTTAATATTGAGCGAAATAAGAAGTACGACAAAATGTTTCCAATTTTTATATAAATATGAAATAATATGTAAGCATACAGGATGTTCCGAAGAACACTAACATAAATTCAGGGCCTGATAGATTTTCAAAAAATATTACAACTTGTTCCTATGAACCATGGGCGTATCTTTTTCCGTTTTCAAGATACAGGGCGTTGAAAATATTTTTTTAGATCTAGTTTAGGTCCTATCTTCCGCAAAACTCACCCGAATGAACAGAAATTTTGTTATGTGGGGTCTCTGGGAATAATAAATGCCCTGGAGTTATTCATTTTTAGTTATATCATACAGGGCGTTTACTGCAGTACTCCGCGAGAACATTTTAGGAATTTTTTGCCCTTTTTGTCACTTGTTGTGGCAAATTTTATTCTAAACAAAAAAGGTGCTCTTGTAAGAAGGGCTAAAATTTGCCCATTTTCGATAAAAACCAGGCATAGTACGCCAAAGTCAGTTCGGCATACTTCAGCTTTTTTTCGGGAAAACTCCCTTTAATTGCGTATAATAGTGGTAACGTCAAGCAGCTAGTATCCCAAATTGTTGTATTCGTGAGAACGGAGAACATTTCCAACACTTATTCTGATTTTATTTTCCTTAAATTTTAATTTTCTGTTAATAATAATTAGTTATTCTTTCTAAATGAAAAAAAGAAACTGTCTAATCTATTACTTTCCATACTCGTTTTCATGGTATCCCAAAAGAACCTAGATTAAGAAGAAAGCAGAATGGTGGGTGCTGAGATGCAATAAAAAAGATACATATCTAGATAATAACCAAAGAATTTGCATAAAACATTTTCATACAGAAGAATACAAAAATTTATGTATAGAAGGAAAATTAACGCAGCTTTATATAAATTATAACCTACAGGTATAAATTCTTGCCATGTGTTGTGTGTACACAGCTATTACGTTAGGTAAATCATTTTAGCATTTTTTTTTGCTTAATCTGAAGTCAATATCGTACAATTGATCTGTGAAGACTGTTCCAACAAGTATTATTACTACCAGTACACTGGCTCTCCAAAACACAATAAGACAAGTATGGTCACCAGAAATTCGATTTACCAATGCAATTTCAAATTATTTAATCAGATAAAATAGATGTAGACACAAAATCGTACAGATAAGTACCTAAGTACCTACAATTAACTGAACAGTAAGATTGCACTGTACCACTTGTAGTTACTATTTGTTTGTGACAATTAGTATACCTATTTTCATATTAATATATTGCTTAAGTAAATAAATAATGATTGTCAAGGAAATTTGCCTCAAATTGGTGCAACTTTCTTCTTTCTGATCTGTTATAAGTACAGATGAAATCTATAAAATTACTAATTATGGAGTAAGTTTTTATTCAAATAGATTCCCAAAAGTGTTCAACATTTAATTTTCCAAGCCGCGCATATTGTAGATGTTTAAATTTGTTAGGAGAAAGTTTTTTAAGTATTTTTTATGTTATCTAAATTTTGATCTATATAAACATAAAATTAGCAAGCCATGCTATTAACATTTTTAAGGTTAAAAATTTGTTTGGGATTTTATGACTTACAGGGTAAAAATATATGGTATTTTACTATATCTACTATATAGGTATACATACTTGAATGGATAGGTAATGCTAATTGTGCTGCTGCATATGCAACCGAGAACTTGTAATTTTTTAGAGGTATAAAATTCGTTCCTTCTCGCACCTACATGGTTCTCCCCTAGTAAGAATAAATTGTCTACATTGGAAGTAAGTCATAAAATAAAATTATAATTTGTGACACTTAGCATACCTAACTACTTAATTATAGGTTACAGAATAAACTGTCTATTGATGATTCTGTATGTTCTAAATTGTTAATAATATTGCAATAGTTCTGTTCAGCAACATATATCCACATATAAATGATTAAAAACAACTGAAAATTTGAATATAACTAACACTGAGTTGGATAGCGAAAATGAAATTAAATACCATCGACGTCATCCTGTCTCAAAAATTTTGCAATGCTATTGGATGAAAGTTTGAAAGCAACCTCCTCTATTTAGGGATCTTGCCCCCAGAACGTCTACGCAATTCCCAGACACCCACGATTTATGTCAATGACTGTCGCTAGTCGGCTTGTGGCTAGGGCAATGACGTATTTTTAGTCGCTTTCTTCAGAAGCCTAAACCCTTCTTGAATGGCTCATTAATTACGGTTCTTCCGACGCGTTGCGATAAAAATAGTTATGGTATCTCTTCCAGTTCCCTACCGTTTGACATTTTAACGCGGCTGAACAATCGAAGGAGAATGCGTCATCGGGATATTACGTAAGACTTGCACGAACGTCCTCCCGTCACCAGTGACATCGAGCGGGAGCGATATATTAGAGCTTCTTGGTTGTGTATTTTTGGCGTTTTGAGCATATGGTACCACATAAAAAACCTGCACAAAAGTAAATTATACAGTACTGGATACTAAATAAAAGTTCAAAACGAAATGATGCTTATCAGAAAGGTCCGTGGATGAACCGTACGTGACGTATACATCAGGGCCGGATTCAGAGTACCACATTAACGTATGTACACTGGTCGCAACATATATCTAAATAGTTACAAAAATTCATAGGCACACGCTGTACTGTTGTACACTGTAGTTGCCTCTTACATAATTACTATTTCAACGCACTCAGAAATAGTTGTGAGGAGAAAGGGGAGTTGTGTTCTAATTCCGATTGTTTTTTTTTCAACAAAATTAGTTTCCTTTCTCTATGTTTTGTTGTTAAAAATATGCTTCTGTAAAAATGTTTCATATTACATGAAAACAAGGCGACCCTAGAATGTAGGATTAACTCACGGACAGTTACTTTTCGAAGTTCCATTCTTAATAAGCTAATAAGTATAAAATTTAACATCTTTAATACGCCGTTTTATGACCTACTTTCAGCAGTATGCCTCAATACTGCTATTGCAGATTAACTTTTATTATTTAAATCACTCCCTGTACCCTTTGCTGTAGTTTTCAAAATTCTGTATCCGAATAAATTTTATTTTCTTTTTTGCATTCTCAAAACTATAAAATTTACCTGACATAAGCCAAATTCCCCAATTATATTGCTAAATGAAATGGACAGCTTTAAAATCCTGTGGCAATGAAATTAAATCTCCCGTGGAATTTGAATTTGAATTTGAGACGTGATATTTGATGCTGACTTCAGCAAAATTAAAACAAAATGAATCAAGAAACAAGAAAGCACGGTTCGTTTGCAATAATAATGTATTGTACGTATTTTCCTTATGGTCGTCGTATTTCTTGCCGTAAAATGAACAAATTTATGGTGTTTTTATGTACAGAAATCTCGAAGAATAAAACACGTAGAACAAAAGTAATATCAAAAATAATAAAGTTTTGTATATCTACTTTTACTATTTATATTCTCCTCAAATAACTTTGAAAAAGCAGCACACATTATTTTGCTATTCTAACCCCGCATTTTAGCAATTAATTTCACATACTTATAAATAAAAGTGAACGCCCTTATATGCTTATATGTTATAGCAGTATTAAATTACGTATTTTAAAAGTTCTGTACTTAAAAATATATTGATTAGACCGCTTTCTGTAGTTATACAGGGTTTCCTATAAATATGGGTCCTAAAACGCTTCGTTTTTGAGATACAGGGCGTTGAATTTTAATTTGTATTTACTTATTTATTTTTTAACGAGAAAACCGCTAACAAAAAAATCGTCATGTTGCACAGAAAGACCTTTATTAAGAGCAAATAATTCAACACTAAAAATCATCGTATATTAATTCTAGTGGTGGAAATAGAGGGGTATCTATGAATCTTTTTGTAAAACAAAGTATAGTCGAATTGAAATTTTGCAAATACTTTCGAAAAATGAGAAAGAGTGTTCAACTTTATCCAGAAAAGACCATTTTCAAGGAAAACCGAAAGTAATGTTTCGATGTCAAATAAATGTCAATTTTTAAACATTCAGTCAAAATTGTTTTAAATATTTCATCGCAACATGACGATTTATTTTGTTAACGATTTTTTGTTAAAAAATAAATAATATAATTCAATGCCCTGTATCTCAGAAATGAAACGTTTTAAAACCTATATTTATAGCAACTTTTAGCCTCAAAAAGGTCATCTAAAAACTCCTGAAATCCTGCTATTTAAAATATGCCCTGCCCTGCATATTCATTTTATTCGGTACCTTTGAATATTCGCAGGTGACATGAAATAACATTCCTGTTATTTGCTATTTGTAGAAAACACTATTTCAAGAAAACGGCGCCTTTAAGATAGAAAATAATAGAAATACCTGTGTTTTATAATTTAGAAACAATAAAAATATAAATAATATTAATTGATTACTTAACAATAAAATCTGACCTTACACGAAAATTAATGAAAATCGATTAAATTGTCATTTTCGTTTATTGAAACAGGTATTAAAGAATGCTCAGCGTAGCACTCAACAACATCCGTTTCACCGGAACACTTCGTTATCAAAACAGGTACAATTTACTAATCCTTTAATTACCTTTTTACTGCTTCAATATGAAATGCCTTCTCATATCTCTCTCTGGGTAATCACCAAAACCATTTTTCATGTCGCAGCAAACCTTTCAGGTCTGTTCGGGCATTATCAATAGACAGTTTCATCCTCCCCATGAATGGTAGTGTTAGGGCTTGCGTTCGGTAAACATTCTACGTCTGAACCTTGTAGGGGTCATATTACTGTATTTTTCCCTTCGAAGTAGTTAGAGAATGAGTGTTTGTGTGATCGAGAGTGGGAAATTAAAGACCGGGGTGATTAAACGTGATGTTGCTTTTGGGTAAGTGAATAATCACTGTGTTTCTTTTGACATCTGATGTCACGAAGAGGAAACGATGCCAAAGCTGCTTAATAAAAAAGTTGTTGATAAAGGTGCATTGCTAAAAACACATTTTTTCAAATAATTCCGCATTGGCTGATCAGATCCAAATGACACTCAGGGCAAATCTTTAGATTATGAATGAAGAGGAAAAAAAGTCCCTGATTTTTTTGATACCTACTGTAATAAATTTGAAAAAGTATCGAATGAATAAGTACCTGCTCGGTATCGATAATCTGTACCATTTTTAAATAGAATATGCAATAACTGTTTTCGTTGCAAATTTTCATAATAAAAAAAATATATATTTAAAACTTATTATGTAGTTCACAATGGTACTCGTATATCAATAAATAAATGAATAGCCTTATCAAGTATCTACCAATGTTAAATAATATATGCCGTCAGTTTAAATGTTTACAGCGGTGGTCATAGTGACCGTCGCGAATTAGTGAAAGACGGAGTGGGAGGGAGTAACACATATTATTTACTTATACAAGTATTAACATATTTTGAGCTCTGTTTAGGTTGCGCATGATCAATGAGTTGGTTGTATTGTATATAAAATAATAGCGATTCTTACTTTATATTAATAAACGTTATTTATTTACGCATCATGTATAATTTTGGACAATTTTTTACATTAGTGGAAAACGCTTAAATTTGCTTTCGAGGATGCTGAATACGAATCTGAAATTATTTTTGTGTGGTCGAATTTATTTTTTTTCGGCTCGGTAAAATTTTTAAATAAATTTGAGATTTTTACATGTATTTTTCTGAATAGTTAGAGCTACTAAATTAAAACTTAGCACACACTAATCGGTTTTTAAAAACTACTTAGTTATTAAACTATATTTATTTCAATCATGAGCTATGGATAACCTTAGGAATTTTTCAAGGACAAAATTACCACGCCACTGGATTTTTTTAATTTGGTAGCTTGAGCGGTTAACGCAAGTAAAATGAAGTACACAAGTGGTACAGATTCAATGTGAACCATATAAATTAATGTCTTGAGATGTCCTCAAACAAACAAATCAATATGGTTCATATCGGGTGATTTGAGTGGCCACCCTGGTTGACTGAATCTTTCATTTAAAAATTCACCAGCAGTCAAAGTAAAATGTGGGGAAGCCCCGTCGTGCACATTCTTTGTCTTGGCGCATAGAGAACACCGTCAAGTAGTTCAGGTTTAACGTTTTCAAGAAAATGTCTGTAAGAGGTACGTGTTAAAGTTTTTGGTTAAAAGTAAGGCCCAACACTAAAATTTCCAATAATGTCCACCCATACATTCAATGAAAACTGATGTTGAAATCGAGATTCCATTCTGGCATTAGGGTTTTCGTCAGCCATCCATTTCCATCTGGAAAAATTAGCCTCGTCGGTAAACAATACGCCATTGGTCAACATTTCGTTTGCATAATCCAGCGGCAATATTGCGGCAGTACGGTGTGAACCCTTTCTATGTGACGCATATAACTGTTGATGCTTTAGAATGGACCAGACTAATTTATGATTCACATTAAGATTTGCAGCGATTTTCCTAGTATTTGGGTCTTCTTCAATTTCGTATTGAATAGCTTATTCAAACTCAGGCGTTCTAACAGTCAAAGGTCTTCCAGGAGTTGGACCTTTCTGAAGTGAGCCTGACTCTGAAAGACATTGAAATACATTTCTGAACATTCTTGGATTTGAAGTTGGATGATTTGGAAATCTTTCCATATAAATTCGCCTAGCCTCTATACCATTTCCATCTGCAAGACCATAAATGTAAACCATATTAGCCATTTCAGCATTTGAATATGCATAAGATATTTGCATAACTTTTTTTTAAAAAAAGCTTATTTTTACAATAAACAATATTAATATGGCTTCTTATTATTACTATTTTGCATGGCCTCCCCAATATATGTTTAAATAACTTAACTGTGTAAAAATGCACTTGATCAAATACATCAATTTTGTTGTTACTCGGTTTGGAATACAAAAAAGTATAAAGAATCAAAAAGAATATAATACAGTGGCGCATATGAAGACATATTTTATTTGCAATATTATACAGGGTGATATTTTTTTTGTCAAATAATGATCGAAGATACTCACATCTCCGCCACTGGTAAGTTTCTAAAGCTAGTAATTTTTTGTTTCATACCTACTGCCATACTAAATATGCACACCGAATTTAGTTAAATTAGCTCAAGCGGTTTAAAAATTCTTATTTTTAACTACAGAATACGTCCGTGTATTTTTGATCTCTACTTATAAATTATGATATTATTTTCGTAATGCTTGAATAATGATAACAATTTCTCACGAATATTTCTTGAACAGCTTTAGTTACTATGAGTACCTAATATCTACAATATCAATTTCTCAACAGATAAATTAAGTTGGAATCTTATTTATTGCATCCAATTTAATTTATAGCTTATTGCAAGTAAGCATTAGGTAAATAATATTTTATTATCTGACTTCCATAAATTATCAGTGAAAGAAAAGGAATCATAATATTTTTCTTTACATCTACAGGTGAATTTTGCATTGTTATTATTTATTTATTATCCACATGGGTTTATCAGTGGCTAAGATCTCGTATATGATGACATCAGAATGATGGATCGGTGATGCAAATGAATGTTGCCTTATCGATTATGCATACAATAATTTATTTTCATACTAATCTGAACGATTGTTTACTCTCGAATCGGTTAGAGCAGTTGTTTTCCCATTCGATTATTTTTTGTATGAAGTCTAGCATAATAATTTACTATAAACAGAGTTGTTGAGTGTATTATCAGATTATCACAGATTAATGGTAAGGCGGATTAAGTACTTACTTAATTAAAATTTAATAATAAACTTGCAAATTTTGTATACAGGGTGTTCATCTTAAAAACCGACCCAGAGCAGGGGTGCCCAAATATTGTAAATTGAGGGGTATGAGCAAGGTAATTGACAAATTTGTTAAAATTAACGTATTGTATTAAAATTTAAAAATAATTAATGTTTCAGGTAACATACAATGATCTAAAATGTTCTTTAAATTTGTACATAGAAATAAACTAGTTTTAATTAAATTCATGGCAGTATCCGCAAATAAAAATAAATTCATAAATTTAATAAATGATACTCAATACATTTCATATTAGAAACCTACCCATCTTTAATTTTGCATACCAAATCTATGCCTTTACAATTACGCAATCTGAAATTGCAAACGAATATTTATTTATAGCTGTATCCTGCACAAACCTATTTTAAAACGGGAAATTTTTATATTACCTCTAGGCAAATATATTAAGTTTTATGCACTAACTACAACAGGAAATTATTTCTAGCTTAAGGATTTGTTGCGTTGTTAGATGAAAACAATTTTTAATAGAGGTCCTGGACTGGTGCTACAAATGCTAATAATTTCGTCAGTTCTGTTGTATTCTATAATAAAAAGACATATTCCATATTTAGCGCCTCATTATCATTTACCTTCAAATTGCTAAATTTAAAATTACACGGATATTCTCAAATTTTGCGTCACAGACACGCCCATAATAGAAAATTTGTAAAATTTTGTTTTCAATTAACCCAACCTTTAACAAAACTGTAAGATAACCTTGTTCCACCACTAGTGTTAAATTATCTTTTATTCTGTCTTGTTTTAAGGTCATTTTTTTAAATAAATCTGTAACATTTGACCTGCCACTCCCGTTTTTTTGCAACATCACGTCTTTAAAGCTCCAGTTTTCTGTGACACTTAATTTTTCACTAGTCATTGAATTTGAATATCTTGTAACGTTTTGAAGTGGTGACTAAATTTCACCGCAATGCCAAAGGCCTTACCCAAAAGAAACTACAACCTCTCTCATCATACTCTTAAAATCAAATGTGTTTCGGTATTTCTGTGTCACTTATCGAGAGAAAGTGTCTTCTTGCAAAACAGATGAAATACATTTAAATGTTTTGCAAACAGTCGTGATAGTCTTACGGGACCTTGTTACCCCAAGATGTGTTGTGTTGCAATGCGATGGAGTTCTGTTGTTTAGTAATTATGATACGGACTTGTATTCGTTTTGTATAAATAACAGCGTAGCAGGATGTGTTTGTAATGCACTCTGCAATAAAAGCTAGCACTTCATGAATTTTCATTATTATCACGTTTGGAATACGTACGAGGAAGAACGCTAGAAAAATAGAATCGTTAAAATATGTATCCTATGAAGAAAATATAAATTAAATATGCGTTTGTATTCTCCATGTAGTACGCAAACCAAACCGTTCATGAAGTTTTAAAGTCTCTTTTAAGTGGCTAAAGACACAGTATACAAGAAAAAATCTCAATTTTGATATATTGGAGATGAAGAAGGTAGATTTATTACGCCATTTTTTGTTGTTCCTGATCCCATTACAGACATGCAGTCGAACATTGTTGCCTTGGGGCAAAAGTTCGTGTATTCGGGTGTTATGTGTTGTGGACTACATATTCTAAAACATTGAATTCAGCAGCAATACTTACCTTGTGTTGATTTTTTTCAAGCACATATAAAACAGTTTCCTCCATATCTACAGTCAAGCATGCTCATTGGTTTGAGATAAAAAAAATACCATCTTCTCTAGACCTTCGATCAATTGCAGCAAATACTGGGATAAGGGAATTTTTCAGCATATCGCCTTGTCGACTCTACATCTACATTCTACATTCATATTATACTAAATACAAGTCAGCCAATTACAGATGCCTTTCTGAAACTTAATACCTACACATAGTGTTTTGCAAAACTAGATCAGGCTCTAATTGTCAATTTACTTTCTCTGATTTATTTATTCAAGTCATTTAATGAAAAATGTATATTTACTAATTTATTTTTGAGAATTCTTATACATAGCGTTTAACAAAATTAAATCAGGTGTCACTTGACCAAGTTTTCTTGAAGTTTTATTGAAACCATTCTATATAAGATTTTATTGTTACTAACCAAGAGGCTCTTTGGGACACTACACATACAAAGTGTTTAATAAAATTGGACCGCATACAAATTGTGTCTACTTTTTTAAAAAATATCGGAGCCTTTCGATGAAAATTTATATTTATTAAGATGCCTCGTCGATAATAGTGTTTAAGGGCGCCGTTTTATACGCAAATTTTTAACGAATTTCATAGCTGTTCGTTGAGACAGTCTAAAAAAAAATTGAGTAAGTTAGAAAGTATATATCTTCACTATGTCAATTATACAAGTTTTCTCCAGGGTGTAACACAATTTCCAGGGTGACAAATCATTTAGAATAAGAAAAAAGGGCATCATTTTCACCTACTATATTTTATCATAAAATTTCCTGACTTTTACAAGTCAACTGCAGATTGAGAAAATTGTATACGACATTATAAACATTATCACATCCCGCAGAATTCTTTTAAAAAACTAGTGACACTTGAATTTATGTAAGTTATCAAGTATTTTTCACGGTGTATAGAACACAGGGATAAGGTACAAATTCAGGGTTTTTCATGTTTTCTACCACATTTTCCCTTCAAAAGCTAAAGAAAATGATTTATTTTCAGTATTACATTGTAGTACTACGCTAATAAGAGCCTCCACTTACTTGGTATAGTTTTTTTGTGCATATTTAAATACGATTACTTGTCCTTGAAACGCCAGCCGTAACAGAATTTGACAAGATGCAATTGCTAATATATCAATATCATATAACCATATACCTTTCCTTTTAGACATAATACACATAGTATTTAACAAAATCGGACCACGATCAAATAAAAAAAGAATACATTGTTTTTATTAGGTGTTTCATACTTTTGTATACATAGCGTTTAACAAAATTGAACAAGGTACTATCACTAACTGATCAAGTCTTACTTGAATTTTTAGGTTATTTATTAAAACCTTTTATGAAAATATACTAACTACATCTCCTTGGGACTTTGCCGCAGGTACGAGAGAAAGATCAAGTTGGTGTATGTGGCCAAAAGAAAAGCCTTACTTTCACATATCTGATAATAAAATTGTATCATATACATTACAATTTTACCGTAGTTGAAATAATCCTCACAAAAGTAATGGATACTTCATAAGTTGATTAGTGTCCTTACATAATTAAAATTAGTTATTACTTACTCTATTGTCGCGCAGGACTTTATTGTCTTTTCATATTAGGAAAAAAACATAGAGCTTATTCTGTTTCTGTAAATCAAGAAAAGATTCATTGAGAATCACTGTGTACCATTGAGGTTTGAAGAATAAACTTTGTTATTTATCCATCAAATACATATTTGAAAACTATCACCGCCGTCAATTGTTTTTATCTCACTTTGAATATACAAAACGACAACTACAAAAGCGTACGCGTCATTCAAGGATGCTTTGTTATTAAATCAATAATCAGCGTCTTTGTTATCAGCAGAAAGGCCGATTCCTTTCCTCGCTGTGGGTATAAAGTTTCGATTGACTTGTTCATGTGTAGTGGGTCGAAGGTCCGTGGCCTACTAGTTTTAAAACGAGAATTAAGTGCCGAAGTGTCAGTCAATGTCTCTGGCCTACTAGATGATCGTGATAGATGGTTTTGTTTATCTGAAAATTAAATCTAAAAAGACTTTCATTCACGGTCGTGCTCGAACGTGGTCTGAGGAGACAGTTTGTGTATGTAAATGTGCAGTCTCCTAATTTTGTACTTGGCTTATAAATGCGTGGTAACACAGGAAGACAGTGTGAATTGTCTTCGAAACTAAATTTATATCATATTTTAACTACCCCGCTAGCAGAAACACTTCATTAGAGTCAATTCATTGATATTAATATGCCGAATATCCATTATATTTATATAATGAGTAAAATTAAAATTCTGATGATATATTATTGCATCCAAAACGTAGACTTGAAGCAAATATCGTTTTATCTGATGAAAAGAATCGCAAACATTATTCAGGAATTGTGTTTATTTGTTATAGGCAAACCCTGGAGAACGTTCTGTCCAAGAGCAAGAGCCAAGGTGCGTTCGGTAATGAGACTTCAGAATCGTTGCCCAAGAAGACGGTCAATATACGACGTTCCCATACCCAAAACGAGATGCCTCGGTCCATAGCCGATTTGAGGGCCAAGCTGCAGGAGAGAGGGGAGTCGGAATGGAGGAAAAGGATACCCCAGAGCAACAACGCCACCGATGAACTGAAGCTGCTGAAGGAGAAAAATCGATATAATGTGAGTAACATTGCAAATTTCATCCATGATTTCATTGCTTTTGCTCCAATTATTGTGTAGAAATGTAATGAAAACTTGGGAATAACCAGATAGTAATCTATGTCTGACTCATACTTACGTTTATGATATGACGCAATTAATATTTGTTTACGACACCGACTGGCAGTGGAATATAATGGGGATTTAAAAAAGAAATGTAGTATTATTACGAATACCACAATTTTAATGCTAATATTATAACATAGCTTAAACAAGCGTACGGAGTGTTTCACTTCTCACCCTAATTGTTTTTTGAAGTTTAGTTATAATGCAATACAGAGTTAACTATGACTAAGTACAAAAATTTTAACCACGTGCTCAGGAAGGCCTAAAAATTATTCCAGAATTTTAGCTCGATATTTAAAAAATGAGGTAAAACCCTCTTTTCCTACGGAAAGTCGGTTCCTATGATACGCATCGACTGATATGGCTTAGATCCATAGATAAAACTTACATCTGTCAACAATATCTACTACCATGCGGTCGTTTTTTTGCAGCCTTTCTAAATGCAGAAACGACAAAAATTTATATTCTTATTAGTAATAATACCTGATAGATAGGTAGGTAACAGTTAATCCAGTTAGTCTCGAAATTGGTAAAAACCGTTATATCAATGTTTCTACTCTAGAAATAATGGATATTATGTAATGCAATTATTTTTGTATATTTTTTATATCTGGTCGCATTCAAATTTAGTACGCCTATGAAATGTTGCTCCCCGCACGCTTCGCCCGTCGCGCTTGTCCACAAACTAGCGATTGGTCTACAATTTCGGCCGCTGCCTATAGTGTTTGATACGCCACACTGCTGCAATACGCCGTGGACGTCCCGGACCTCCATTTCTTCTATGATTCAGTTTCAACTTTCCCTCGCGTTGCCTACACTTGCACTCACTGCACACCGCGGTAAAAACAGCTGCATTTGGCACATGTTTATAGGGAAATCGTTCTGCTAAAGCAGAAGCAGCCATAAATTAAAACGATATCCATCAGCTCCAAGTAGCTACTATACACGTAAGCCATTTTTGACACTTGAGAAACTAATTTAAAGTCTTGTATCACAAAAACGTTTAATACCTAGTACAAAAAGTAATCGGATTTCAATATTCGGAATCGCCTGGCGAGAGACTACAGTAGCCCAGCGATGTAAAGGTTGAAAATAATACAATTTCAATAATTTTTTGCTCAGAAACTATAAGGATTTTACAAAAAATGTTTTACGATATTGTCTCCATTTTTCATGACGCATCTATTCCCAAATTCTTTTATATAAGTTCTGAATCGCCGTGTATTTGTTTTTAGTAACTAATATTCCTATACGACGCTTGTTGAACCAGTGGCGGCTCGTCGTATGAAGCAATTGAGGCCAGTCCTCACTGTAAAATTTGGCTTTCACTGTATATTTTACTACTCCATAATTTCCAATCCGATTGCCTACTACATTTATCAAAAATCAATATAACGAGATAATATAATTGCTTCAATCTTAGCCCTCGTATGTTATAAAGTTTCTACCCGCGTGGGGAGTCCAGGTCACCCACCAATCCCATCACAGTGAGGCCAAATTTTCCGAGCCTCAAATTACGTCGCATATGTCAATACGTTATGGTCAACGGCAAATGGACGATGTGATAGTGGCTAGTGACCGTAGGTAACTTGTGAACTGTAGATTATTTACGTGTGTGACGCGACAACAACTTCCCTACAAGGTAAGACTAAATTTAACATGGAATAGGAACCTAATTTAAATAGATATTATCGATAGGCTCGTCGATAGTTATTTATAATAATGAATCGCTCTCACGATATTGTTTTATCTCTGTTTGAAACGCCTTTTTCAATACGTAATAAAGTAGAGAAACGATAAATTTTGAATAATCAGTCAACGCTTTAAAATATCCCGAATATGCAAACAAATTTCCGGAAATATCGTTTGATTGTTTACTACAAATGTATCCAAACATATTTGACATAGATAAATTGAAAAACGAACTTTATGTTTTGTACAGAGACGAACAATTTTATAATTTAGAAGTTCGTTCAGAAAACGGTAGAAATATTATACAAGGAATTTAAAATGATATTACATACAAATTATTTTGCTTAGTTTTAACAATTCCTGCAATAAATGTTTCAGTAGAACAAAGCTTTTCGTGCTTTAAGCGCATTAAACTTAAGAAATACGATGACACAAGAGCGCTTAAACAACTTATCGATGATGCTATAGAAAAAGAACTGTTGCAAAGTCTTAGCGCCGATTCTCAATTATATGAAGACATTATAAATAAATTTGCGAATTTAAAAGACCGACGAATAGACTTGTTTTATAAGAAGAGAAAGTATTAAAACATTTCTGGTAAAAGTGGCTTTGTTTTGTATGTAAATAGATAAGTAGTTGAAAATTGGTTTTTATATTGTTTTATATTTTTTAGTGTTTTAAACAGGTAGGAACAATTTTTTAAATTATTAGATGCTGAAACATACATTTTTTTCTATTATTTATATTGCAATTGGCGAAGACATCCATAATAAAAAAAATGGTCAACGCGTCAAGGAATATTACCTCAGGGGAGACATGTAAATTTATTCCTATTTAGGTATTATTTGGGCCTCACCTCTTGCAGCTACCACGAGCCGCCACTGTGTTGAATACCACATAATTATTGTAATTCTGTGAATTGAGAAATGCACATAATAAATAACTGTACCTAATGAAAATTATTACCATTCATTTTATGTATAGGCATGAGATCATATACCTTATGCGTCATATTGATACTTACTATTTATTTATCAATAAACACGCGTTCTGTACGCTGTTTGTCATTCACCATAGACGTTTCTACTTTCAGTTTTTCATAGCTTACTATGCGACGTATTGTTTGACGTTCGAATTTGTGGCTGCGCACTTGTGTAAATATTTGTACTTTTTCGAATGTGAGGATTCTGGTTTGGGTATAAGTTGTTAGGTCATAAAGGTAATTGACGTTCTCGTTCCACCCCAACTATTGAAGGATGCCTTAACTTTTTGAGGGCCCCGTATTCTTGAAATAGTGTTTTCTAGCAAATGATTTTAAACGTTTAATAACTGAACTATATAGGGTGTTTTAAAAAAACGCGATAAGTTTCTTAAAAATTATACATTACCTTCGATAATTCCAATTTTTTTCCTATTTCAAATTTGCCGCGTGCAGTTAGCACCTAAAATCCAATTATTTGATATAAATATTTTACGGACGTACAAGTGACCTTTCTGTGTGACAAAAATATTTTGTACGCCACTGCAAATTTTGTCAAATGTACACAATTTGCATATAGTGTTCAATTATCTATCAAATTGATCTCTTGAAAAATGTTGATTAAAGTACATACTACACAAAGTACGTTCGGAATAATTTTATTAGTCCTATTTTTGAAAGAATAAGATCCTTAACCTGGAAAGTGCGTCGAGTCTAAAGGTAGTCACTTCTAGCACCTTATCTAATTCTTTTTAATATGCCCAAATATATAATTTTTACTGTTCGATGTTTTACTTAAAAATTGTTGATTTAATAAAAAATCATTTTTATTACTTTGTAGCTTAGTCTTTTATATACTTTCTGCTCCTCCTGTATAAGGGTTAGCAAATAACGCGAATGTTCTCATGCCACCTGGGTATTTTCAAGGACACTGAAGAAATGATTATTCAAAAATGATTCTTAATTAGTTATTCGTCAGATAGCTCACCAATGGCATACTGATGAGAGTTAATAAGCTCGAAACCGGTATATGTCTGGTAGACTGCTGACGAGTGACATTAGCTGTTTGCTATAGGTTTTCCAGGTGTAATTCAATACTGGTCGGAGCATTAGCCCGCATCTATATATTTCTTCGGGAATAAGTGTCTTGAAATGGCGCTATCAAAAATCGTGGTTGCCATTTTTTTAAAAGAGGAGGTGACGTCATATTTGTGGCAATAATGACGTCATAAAATATGATTTTCTTAAACTGCGCAATTAAAGATTAAGGTTGAGTTCGAGCGATTTTTTTGTTCGTTCTATACAAATTTTGCAATATACATGCTCATTGTATGAAGAGACCTTATGTGATTACGACAACCTCGCGTAACATTTCTTAAATCCATCCTTGTATTAACACACCAGATTTTAAACCTGCAATTAACAGGATAAAGAAAGGTTTTTTAAATAAATGCTTCCACACTGCCAGTTATATTGACCAAACGGAACCACAAACTGGTCATATATGCGTTTTGCCGCTGCCATGACAACCGTCTTAAATAAAGCCGGTCCCAGACGATGTGGCGAATGCCTTCCAACGTTGGACACATCGCCATTTGCCACATCGTGTGGGTGGGCGCTAGTGAATTGCATGTGTCCAACGTTGGCTACATGCCACGTTCGGGTTTCTGTCGGTAAATCTGAACCGCGTCAAAGGAGCTTCCAACGTTGGAAACATGTTGGAAGCATCGTTCGGCACACACCCACACGAGCGATCGTGTGTTTGACGCATTCCAGGAGCGCACGTATTTTATTTTTTACTATGTTCTGTGAATCTGCAGTATAAGTACGACACTGACGAACGTTGGCCCCACATGTGATTCCAATATTGCGACAAAATTTTACCCCATCGTGTAGCAGATATACTTGCCATACTTTTATGACGAAAATTGTGTCCAACGTTGGAACCGACATTGGAAGCAACATTTGAACCAACGTTGGACACATCGTCTGGGACCGGCTTAAGGCTGATGATTTGCAGCGGATTTTCACGGGTGTCGGTTCCGCGGTACCCGTTGCTTCTACATTAAGCAATTGCTTGTGTCCAACGTTGGGTACATGCCACATTCGGGTTTGTCGATAAATCTGAACCGCGTCAAAGGATCATTCGTCACACACCCACGCGAGCGAACGTGTGTTTGACGCATTTCAGGAGCGCACGCATTCAATTTTTCACTCATATGTGAATCTGCAGTATAAGTACGACACTGACGGACGTTGGCTTCATATGTGTTTCCAATGTTGCAACAAAAGTTCACCCCATCGTGTAGCAGACACACATGCCATACTTTTATAACGAAAATTGTGTCCAGCGTTGGAACCAACATTTGAACCAACGTTGGACACATCGTCTGGTACCGGCTTTATACGAAATTGGTAGTCGCGCTCAGAAAAAGCACTTTTTGTGTGAGAAGGCGTTCAGCGCCCTACGTTTTAAAATTATTATTACTGATTTTGATAAATTATGCAATAAATATAAACCACGCATTTAATGCGAAATTACAAAATTTATATTAGACGAAAAAGAATAAGTGGTACGCACAACCGATTGTTAGCGGTGCATCACTTACGTCATCTGATGAGCAGCCACTGACCCAGCTACCATCTGCCAAAGCTTGTCATGGAGCTTTTAGAACCCCCTGTATGTATCTTAAAAGCATAAATAATGAATCCACTGCTTTTCCAGCATGAGCAGATAAATTATTCAATTAATTTATACTTCAAACTCAATGTGAAGTAATTACGATTGAAAAAAATCTTCGCGATGAAAATGCGTTATGCTGCATCTCGGTTCGCAGTCGCCTAGCCTCAATTATGCTCGATCCGCTCTCTTTTTGTGCCATTGTCGATCGTCCCGCTGCTAACGGAAGAGGTCGATTAACATCTAAATAAACACATGTAACCGAAAGCGTCAAAGACGTCGCCTTATATGGAAAATCGTCCTCTGCTACTTTCGAGGCACGTCCGACTTTGATGCGTCTGTCATAATAGCGGGTAACCTGAAGAAAAGAGGGCTACGGCTAATGAATACTAATGCGAGTGTTAATTTCAGTGACACGGATGGACACAGTAGTAGGTTTCAGGGGCGTAAAAATTATAATCATAGAGGATGACAGGTTATTTATCCAGACAAAAGATTTATCTTTGAAAGTTGTTATAATGAAACCCGTTTGACAGCACTGCAGATAGGTATATAGAGAAAAAGCTGAAATTAGATCGTAATATGACAATATTAAAACTCACTTCAGAATGGTTTTAAACATTTACTATATACAAGGTTCAAAATTCACATCACTGCGTCGATCATAGCATATACTTAAAAAATTATCATATTATGGATTACGAGGTATTTTATTGAATTGGATAAGTTCATTTTTGAATGACCGGAGACAATATGTTAGCCTTAAGCATAGAGATTCTTTGAGTGTTCAATATGTAAATTCAGAAATACAAAGTTTAACCATGGGTGTTCCACAGGGTTCTGCACTGGGTCCTTTGTTCTTTCTTTTATACATTAATGACATAAACGCCATTGCTTCTAATATTCATTTTACTATATATGCCTTTTAATTTCTGATAAGTCTTCCTATGACTTAGAAGCAAAATGTAATATTTTACTTAATAAATTATATACATGGTTCTGTAATAATAACTTATGTTTTAATGTGAAAAAGTCTCATGCGGTTTTATTTCAAAATCACCAACGGACAGATATAGAATTAAATGTAAATATAAATGGCATACCAATTAATAATGAGAATCATGTAAAATTTTTAGGAATTCAATTTGTTAGCAATTTGTCCTGGAAATCACATTGTTCAAATCTTTGTTCTAAACTGAATTCAATATGTTATTTATTCCGAAATTTGCGTACGGTGCTTGTAACTCCGCAGCTTATAAATCTGTATCATGCACAGGTGGGTAGTAGAATAATGTATGGTGTCTGTTTCTGGGGCGGGTCCACTATGTCTTCTGATGTATTTATATGCCAAAAAAAGATACTAAGATGCAGTTTTAATGTAAATATTTAAAAAATATATTTTATTCTAACTTTACCTTGACTTTTTATATTTGAATTGTGTAATTATATTTTCAGTAACAGATCTAAATTTCAAACCAATAAGGAAATTCATCAAATTAATACTCGTCAAAAAATGAATATCATATACCGTTTATAAGATTAAAGCTTCCCATGAATTCACCAAACTGTATGGGCCTTAAGCTACATAATAAATTACCTAGTGATATACAGACTTGCTGTACACTTGAGCGTTTTAAAAAAAGACTGAAATCGTACCTAATTGGTATGTGTCCGTATTCGTTAAATGAATATTTCAAGATTTAAAATTGCGATTTTTGTTTTTTTTTATGTGATTTTATATGATTTAGTGTGTTGTTTATTTATTTACTTTAATTTAGAATCTAATTTTATGTATTGACCATTTCTAATACAGTGTAAAACTGTCCAATAGAAAAATAAACAAACAAGTTTGTAAACAAACACAACCAGCTATAATTTGTAGACGTAAGTGCTTCTCACATTCAATGTGAAGAAAATTTCTGTAGAAGACACTGGTTAATGCTCTTGATAAAAAGTAAAGCCCAACAAATTTTCCAATAATACCCACCCATACATTCAAAGAAAACTGATGTTGAAATCGAAATTTCGTTATGACATTAGAGTTTTCATTAGACCAAACGTGTTTATTATAGAAGTTCATTATAGTATCTCTGAAAAAATTAGCTTCGTCAGTAAATATTTCAAATAAAATTATTTCGAAAACTGTTACTCCTAACGACTTCAATAAGGTATACCTTTTTCAGATATAACAGGTAGGAGAATCGATTATTTCAATAGTCAGATGGATACACTAAGCAGCAAAAAAGTTCTGTCATTTAAAAGAAACATGATGTGCCATAAGTGGCGTCCTCTACTAGTGACGTCAAAATTAGAAATATATTTGAATTTCTCGTCCGCAAAAACTCCCGATTTACAAATTTTGATGTAAATATTTGGATGTCTTAAGAAGTTATTTACAAATATCGAAAATAAAATTTTAACTTAAACACCCTATATCTCCGTTAATATTGAGTTTTCGAAAAATTGTTATAGGACTTCGTGACCCTAATTTCTCGTGAGGAATCACCTCATGAAGTCTTGACGCATAATTTCCGAACACCCTGTATAACAAAAAAACCTTTATTTTTGGTTTTACTTAAGAAACATCCTGTATGTAGTAAAATTTATATAGGTGTTTCTTTAAGACCTGTAGAAGCATGTTGCTGACGTAGAAACAAGAAGAAAACATACCTATATCACCAAATTCTTCGTTTTTGATATACAGGCCGATGAAGTTGATATAAAAAAACCTGAATGTGAAGCTATCCGAAATATACCAGGTATATTCGTAGTGTACGTAAGGTCAAGAGACTTATTCTCAAAATTAAATTGCGCACAACCGTCCTATTTTTGTTTTTCAATTTATATCGAAAACGGATCACAATAGCAAAAAACTAAAACGATATTTTTTTATAAATTATAGAATCTAGAGATTCAGTCCTCAAAAATCAATTTTCACGACAGAATTTGAGAAAACGCGGACTTATGATGTTTAAAAATAAGTATGATAAATGTTGAAAGTTACACCGTGTATTATAAAATTTAAAGTGTGCTATTTTTACACGCAATTTTCAACGAAATTCATAGCTGTTTTTAGAGGCAGTTTAAAAAAATTTAAGCAAGTTGGAAAAAATATCTTCACTGTGCCAATTAAGATACAAAATTTTTTCCGAGATAACAGTTTACAGGGTGCCAAATCATTTATAATAAGAAAAAACATATTTTCATCTGTTATGTTTCATCATTACATTTTCTGCTACTTTGAACGCCTGCTACACACGAAGAAAATCATACGGCATCATAAACAGTATCACACCCAGCTGAATTCTTTGAATTTTATATTTCAATTGATATAAATTATTACTTAATTTTAACGAAATGAGATACAAAACGAAACGGTACATTGTACATTGTATTTGTTTCCCCTAAAAGTAAAGGAAATATTTTGTTTCAACGAATTTAAATTTGTTATAATGTGTCTTTACACTAATAGGAATCCCCTGGGTGGATATTCTATTTTCTATGTAATGAAGTATTAAAAAAAACTGTGTTACCTGCCTGTACAGTGTGTGACTGGTAATTTCTACTGAAATATTCATCATCACAAAAGTACACCACTCTTCCATTCAGGATTTATTCTTAACAGTTGCATTGGTTATGTCTTGTTCTAGTACTTACATTTTCTATAAACAGAAATAGGTACTTATATCAACTGCATTTGAAACATCGCAAAAATCGCAATCGCAATCACAAGAAAGTATTCTTGTCTATCAATTACGTTAGATATTCCGAATCCTATTCACGTTTTTATATATAAATTAATTATTAATTGTAGGCAAGTAATCGGTTATTATTATACGAAGATAACCTATATTTAATATTGCACAAGCACCACACAGACAACACTTGGGTCACTGAACTAGTTCAATGGGATAGGTCAAGCACAGAGTTGAGTCAGTCAATCTCAGTGGTTCAGGTAAAGGTGCGCTGTTGCCACAGTGACAAATATTAAGTAATGTGACATTTTTTTTTTCATCTACACTAAGTTGCCATAGGTGGAAGAAAATGCAGTCAGTGCACATACACCCAAAATATACCTCAGTGGAAAATTTATTGTCATGCACCGGACCTGGTAGTAGGTAGCACGGGAAGCCTCGAACACTTTACAAATGATGCGGAAACCTTGTCCTAATAGTCTTTATCACATTATTGTTCTGTTTACCGGAAACAGCTATCTGTTTTCCGCATTTCCTTTATAGATTTACGGAAATAAAACCGCATGTCGCAATTCAGAATATGTCGCAACAGGGGCACCAGTTTAATATCACAACAAACAAGTGTCCCATTTATTTGTAATGTGGAGGATAGCTCCATTTTTAAAATGATATTGTGATAAAATAGGTATTACGGGTCATTGAAGTTATACATTTTTTTCATTATTATTCGTTTTTTTATCATCTGTTATAATAAATGAATGCATAATTGCACTTAATTCAACAAAAATAAGTAACATATGAAGATGTTAATTAATAAAGCATTGTAGAATATGCGCCTTCTTTATTACGTTAAGGATTTATAATTTGCACATTTCTGAAAATGCTTCCTCACGTCATCACGTCGGAGACAGTTACTTTTATCTTTTTCTTTTAGTCCAGTAAAACTACGACCTTCCATCAACAAATTTAAACATTCTAATATTTGTTAATTTTTTTAAGCTCAATTAAAGAAAATTTATTACAAAGGTATGTCCTAACCATTCCTCGCATACCTTTTACAAATTCAAATAATTAGCCTGTTAACTATATAGTGCTTTCTAAAAGTAACGAATTTATTTTTCAAATTGAGTTTTCGAAAAAATCCCCTGGCACGTCGATTTTGTTTTTAAAAAAGGAACTTTTTGACATACGACCCATATTTGTGACGTTATCGTTGTTCGAGATATGACGTCATCGACAATTTTTTTAAATAGCAATCCCCAATTTTGACCATGCCATTTGAAAGAGTGTTGACTGTATTTTGTTCTAATTCGATCACGGTCTCATTTACGAAGGTTTTGTACAGTATGACTCACATAACAAACATAATTTATAATGCCATAAAATTTATTATGTATTATTGTCGTAACCTTAAAAATCTCTGTATTTCGACACTATATACGATACGAGTACGTTTGATATATTAAGACACAGCCATTTACACTGAAAATTGTAATCATTACACATAAGGAGGATATTTACATTTCTTCCGTTAATAAATCTAATCTGGGTCCTCTCCTCTAATTTGCCCTTTATCTTACTACCAAAATAAAATTTTATAAAGAATTAAAACTTAAGCACAACTTAAATAACAGTATATGTATAATAACATCAGTTTGATTTGGAAGACGACTCTGTTAGTATGTTATAATTATAATAATTCAGATGCTGCACTTGCACACTGCGTTTTGTAGTATACGTTGGCGAAAAGTATGTCTTCGTACGGCAAAATTTCAAATTATATTGAAAGGGTCGTTGGTTTAAGTTGTTTGTAATATAATCTTACGTGTGCGTTTTGTAAAGGATACCTACTTTATAGTTTTCTATTGGACATTAAAATCAAGTCAGCAGATATCAAATTATTAGTTAAACTTTTCAACATGCAAAGTTAGGTTAGGAAATCCTAAAGTACTATGGTTTATTTACAAATATGTCTATATGTATGTATGAAAATGTCTTGGTAGGATTGTTACTACTATTAACACAACCATTAAAAGTGACACTACATAACATTAAATACCTAGCATTAAAAATATTCTCTACTTTCGCTATATTCCAGGACACAGAAGTAGAAGTAAAGTCACTGTATACCTTAAAAGGGCTTTCATACACTCATTTTGTTAAAAAATATATAGATACCGCAGTTACATATTAAATTTCAGTCTTAGAAAATAACTAATAATAATGGAAACCACCTTCGAGTGCGAAAATTTAACAAATAAGATTCAAACACAACGACCAACGGTAAGAGAATTATTATTACAGCAAACAGATCTAGAATATGTGACAACGTTGCTCACATACTATATTAGGATTGTTAGATATTTGTACATAGTAATTACAAGCAGGTACACCTAAACATAGGTACTTACTGTGAATTAATTTCTTAGAGCTCTTTTCACAACACAGAATAATAGTTACTAGTGTTCAAAACTTCTGCTGCTTGCAAGAATCGTTTACTGTATGTCTCGTAGCCAGAGGTTTGTCTAGATTCGCCATAAATTAACGTGTCATGCAGCTAGTCATGGTTACTATCAATTGTTGTGTATATGTACATCCACAAGTTTCAAATAAAAACTAGAGAATAATGAGCCACACTACAATACTACTGTTCAACTTCAACTTCAGTTGTTTACTTCATATTAATAGGTACTGATACAAAAAACAAATTACGTTATAGGAGCTTTTGCTTAACCTGAATTATACCTTAGTTTTGCATTTATTATTGCAGTTGTATTTTTATTTTTGAAATCTACTTGTAGACAAACTATTCGTTTGAAACCCATAAAATTACGGTACTCATATTCTGGACATCCTGTATATGATCCCGGACACTCTGTATAGTCATACAAAATTTAATTTACATTTTACAAGACGCCCCTGTCTCTAACCTTGAAAATCATCCAACTAGAAAAGTGCCTGATAATTAAAAGTTTTGAAAAGAAACAACAAATTTTTATAGAAATTAAGTGTTATGAAACCTGAAAAATTAGGTTATGAGTTCCAGGCTCAATATATGACGTAACTTGCATGAACTTGTTTTAACTTCGTACAGTGCAGCATACAACATTTTCTGCCCCACAATCTTCTTATGACATCCTCTGCAGCGAAAAACAGTATTTTATCTCGAATAAATTCCACAGACTAATACATCGGTATCTTATCAAAGTACAGTAATTTCTTATCCCACCGTTTATCACAATGTATCGGAAAAATTCAAGATTCGAAAAGTATTTCCAACGCGACGTATGCATAATCAGAATTAGCTCTGGCTAACTGCCTATCAATTCTGTGCGGTGACTCAGTGGGAGAGGTCCAAATGAGGACTCATTATATCCGTTTATAGACCCAACGGAACCATTCCTAACATGTACTTAGTCGTGGCGATTTCCATTTGGTTGTTGTTGTGTTACTTACTGTGCCGTTCTTCCGAGCAGGATGAGCTGTCGGAGAGGTCCCTGCTGGCCTCCAAGAAGGACGAGCTGGATGCGGCTTCCAAGCAATGGAAGGCCAGGGTGGAAAAGTCCGACGCCGAGAAGTTCTCCGTCGCCGGGAAGATGGGGGAGAAGATTCGAGACGCGGTGCCGACCATCAACATCCCCCAGCCGGACAACAAGAAGAGGACGCCGCAGGCCAAAAGGTTCAAGCTGAAGGAAGGTGAGTCCTTGAATTTTTCAAGTAGGATGAGATAATAAAATATATAAACAAATACTTAGCAAAAATGTACATGACATTAGTAAATATACTGCCTACGTCACTGTTTTATCACGATAAATAGCATCACGTTTAAGTATTAGTATTTATTGCTCACAATAAATACAACATCGCAACGTGTACAAAAGGCTTATTTTTGTTCCAATAGCGAACGGTTCTAGGACTGTTCAAAATCACTGACCATTTGATTAATAAGAGTTACACCAAAGCGACAATAACTATTTAGAACCGTTCTAGGACCACTTAATTTAAATGGAGAATCAAACCAAGCCTAGAACCTGTTATAATGCAACGATAGATTGGAAAATCGTTGTTATAATATAAACTATCATCTGTAAAATTTTCAAAATCATCAAAGTAAGCACAATTCGTTTTTAAAGATGCTTAGATCAGCCACAATGTTTTTTCTTTTACTTAATTTTAGTATACGACTTGTTAATTGAATCAGCTTCATTATTGTAAAAAAAGTGAAGTGTGTGTATTTTTTCCAAGGCTTCCAAGAATAATATATAATTTGTTACTCACGAGTTCTCACTAGTCAAGTTTATTGATCAATATTATTGAATATATGCCATTGCATATATACAGGGTGTCGCGAAATAAATGCAACATAGAGCAAGAGTAGATCTCTTACGACAAAATAATGCGACTTACCTTAGTCAAAAGTTTTGCAGAACGGTGGTTTTTGGGGGACGAGAAATTCAAATTTGTTTATCCCATCACTAGTAGAGGGCATCACTTATGAGACATCATGCTATTTTTAAATGATGGATTATTGAAACAGTCGATTTTCCTACCTTTTTCCTCTGAAAAAGTATACCTTGTTGAAGTCGAAGAATAATCCTATTTGAAATATTCAATGCACCGAGTAAAAACTGTTTTGGTTTCAAGTAAAGAGCTTTTTCCGCAGAAAATGCAGCAAAATGTTACTTGAAAAAATTATTGAGACTAGTAAATTATGATGACGGGCAAAATTATAAGAAGATCGGCCTGCTTTGATGAAATCTTTGTGCTTCGATGAAACCATTGTTGAAAATTCGGTTTCATGAAACCTTGTAATTTTGCATCTTGTCATAATTTACCATTCTGAATAACTCTTTCAAGGAACATTTTGCTGTATTTTCTGCGGAAAATGCTCTATTTTATCGTCAGGGATCTATTATTGCTCTATGTTGCATTTATTTCCGGACACACTGTAGAATTGAATATAAAACTCGTTCAAGATATCGTTGAACTATGTCCACATTAATCTATTCTATTTCAGTGATATAGATTCAATGATATCGGTCGAATTCTTACTAATCTGTTTCTTTGGTCAATTATTAAATCTATGCCATTGAAATAAAATAATTAAATAAGAAAATTTTATATTCAATTCTATATTCAATGGTATAGATTCAATAATATTGATCAATGCCTAGTAAAAACCCGCCTTAAAGTAGTTTATTTCAGTGGAACAAATTCAGTGCATGATATTGTTAATTTCATTGACCATTGAATATAAAATACACATTTAATTCAGTGGCATAGATTTAATGATATTGATCGATAAAAGCCCGCCTTGAAGTAGTTTATTTCAGTGGCACAAATTCAATGAATGATATATTGTCAATGAAATTGATTAATGATAGAATCACTAATTTTTAATATATCTTAAAATTTTGAGTAAGTCGCAAAAATAGCTAAAAATTGTAAAATATCACCCTAGGTTTAGTTAGATCTAACTATTTCTTGTGATTTTTGAATATCTGTGGGTGATGCCGCTCAGTAGACTTCATTCGAATTCAGTGAATTGAAATACATACAAACACGTGATAAAAGTCCGAAACAATTTTTCCGAACATTTTTTGCTTTTTTTCACTATTTTTCCGATTTACTCAAAATTTTGAGGATGTTAAACGGGCTTTAGATTCGAATTCAGTGCGTCAGAATACATAAAGATGGGTGTGATCAAAAGAACAGACAATTTTTTTTTGGTGTGCCGACATTATGATTAATTTTTATGAAATATGTATGAATATCCGATAAGAGACACACAATCATTGTCTGGACATAACAATAATTGTATAAAAATTGCAAATGTTCTCTCTAAATTACAGAAGTGTAACTTCTTTATCTTTGAATATATCGCAAAAATAAATTAATTTGCAGATTTTGCCTAGGAAAACATTCTTTTTCAATCAAATAAATTAAAACAAATTATACATCGTCTTAGATATAAATTTTGTTCTTTCTTAAGAAACGCCCTTATTTTTACATTTCCTTATAAAATACTTTCTCATAATCTTTAGAGTTGATATAGATATGAGCAAGAGAATTTGTCACACCACGTACGTAATGTGTTAGAAAAAAGATTATTGTTATTTGCTAAGCAGCAGCACAGCACACGATCATTCTGATAATTTAAGTGACGTATGTGAGTCATTATATAAAATAAGGAACCTTTATGAAAGGTGTTGCGTGAATTTATAGCTCTAAATTTTTATTTTACCACAGTAGGTGCCATATTTGTTTAGGTTTTATTTTATCATTATTGGAAAAAAATTGAAATAATTAAGAAATTTTTAAGAAACTTCCTTTATAAAGTAACAGTTTCACCAAATCATAAAATTCTATTATTTTTGATAATTATTGATCTTGCCCCCACCTACAAATTGCGTATGCCGCCTATGTGGAATGAACTTTAAAAAATGGAACAAGTTCATATTTTTCATACCTAAATGTGAATGTTAAATGAAATAATCCTATTTATATTTCATGTTTAATTTTTTTTTACCGATATGACGCTAAGAAAATATAATCCTTGAAATTTTTATATTTAAAAGTTTAAATTCGCTATAAATTGTTTACCAAATAATTTAATCATCTGTAACGCAAATGAGCGAATCTAAAGCAAACATTTATGCATAATACGTGTAACATGTATATATTCCAATCAACCCGCTTTAAGCACACAATTTGCTATTGATAGACGTGAGTAAACAAGGATATTTATATTTCAAATGCATAAGTAATTATAATATAGTTATTACCCAATATGTTTAGCTATATCAGTTTAATTTATTCATAAAGGTACAATCTACTACAATAATAATGACTTTAAAATAAAGGACAATGTTAAAAATAGCCGATTTTTGGTTTATCCGGGGGAACGCATAAATCATAAAAAGATCAATTGATTATTGTTAATTAACATTAGAAATGGCCCAGAAATACGTCAGATAGCTGGAGATATGTCGCTACTACCCCTAAACCTATATAAACTACCCTTAAATAGCTTTAAATGGATAATCATTGTTATAAAATTCGTGTAAAATGAAAAAAATGCTTGAAAATGATTTGAACAGACAGTATGTCAATATAAAAAGTGATAAATGACTGTAAAAGTGCCCATTCAATGGCGAAATAGCGCCAATTGTTCTCACTTTGCGAGCGCGTACTGAAAAAATGCCAATTTATCCTTGCGCCCATTTTTCAGGTCGCAATAGTATAAATGAACCTTAAAAGTGATTTAAGCATTTTTTTCATTCTAAACGAATTTTACATCAATAAATAATGATTATCTATTTTAAGCTATTTAAAGGCAGTTTATATAGATTTAGGGGTGCAATTAATATTTCCCCACTTACTTAATGTACTCTAGTATCAGTTTTTGCATTTTTTGACAGTAATCTATAATATTTTTCTAGCAATAGGCGTTCCCTTGAACATTTAAGCATTATCTATTTTTGATGTCGAAGTAAGCTCACCATTAGCTTTTGAAAGTCGTTTTTTAATTTTTAGGGGTGGAATGGACATTTTTACAGTTATTTATCACTTTTTATATTGACATACTGTCTGTTCAAATCACTTTCAAGCATTTTTTCATTTTACACGAATTTTATAACAATAATTAGTGATTATCCATTTAAAGCTATTTAAGGGTAGTTTATATAGGTTTAGGGGTAGTAGCGACATTTCCCCAGCTATCTGACGTATTTCTGGGCCATTTCTAATGTTAATTAACAATAATCAATTGATTTTTTTATGATTTATGCGTTCCCCCACATAAGCCAAAAATCGGCTATTTTTAACATTGTCCTTTAGCTATTTGTTTTAAACTGCTGACGTATTCATACTAAAATCTACTTTCAACATTAGTTCGTAATTGTTCCACTCACCAATAGAGATTAATGAAATTTTTGCTCACAACTTCCAGTAGTTCAAAAATTAGTCATTATTATTCACATATTTATAAAACTAGGAAATCCGCAGAATACGTGGACCATAAATGTTCTGGATAATATTGTATTATATATTACTTTGAATTTGTAACTAATGTAGGTACTCATATGTAGAAGCTGATTATTTCTATACATGAACTGTGTGATGTGTTATATATACTTTGTGATGAGTGATTTTTTTTCTTCATACGCCTTCTATATTCTATAGCCCTTTTCGCGTAACATAGGCCTATTTTTAACACTCTATACATATTTTAAAGTCTTTTATTTGATTAGATTAAATAATTCAATTGCAACAACAATTTATTTTTAAACGATAAAAATTTAAGTAACGGCAAATAAGATTGTTTCAACTGATATTAAAGATAAAACAATTATGAGAATCGAGTAATAGTGAAAAGTTAGTCTTTTTTCGTTTCCTAGATTGTACAGTCAGTAATGTCAGTTACAAAAATTTATTGTAAGTGAAATTTATTTATTAATGCAATCGATGTATGCAGAAATGTCTCATGTCCACAGAAGCACTTTATAAGGAAATTGAAAAAACATTTTACTATTATTTAGCCACTTTAATCATTAAAAATAATAGTATGAGGCTTTTCTAATATAATAAAACATTGATTTTTATTTTTAAAATGTTTTTTTCAATATTTTTAAACAATGAAAATGCGACTTTTCTGCGTAGTTTATGGTGAAATTGTAAATTGTGTTGTTATTCATATTTAAACAAGTTTGTATTTATGTTGATTTACATTTAGCAGACATTTTCCAAAATCGACAAAGATTTTCCAATAATTATCTAACAATCACAATAAATGTCAATTTACAATTATAAGTTTGTGTTAGACTTAAGAGCTTTAAATTAGTATGTACCTAATAGCCTTCCATATAAATAGAACAACATTATTAATTAAATAGATAAATTAACATTCTGCTCTTAATAGCTAGCAGGCAAAACAAATAAATAATCTTTTACATTCTTTTATTTCTGAAATATTTGTTATTCATTTAATATTCATTTTGTCAATTAAAATAATTCATTAAAATGTTTCCGTACATTTAGAGAAATATATTATTTGTTATAGGGTCTGATTCTACACCAACGTCACCAGAAAAAAATAACAAATTTGATCTCATCAGAAGCAAATCTGTCACCTACTCTCCAGTTTCCGACCATGACTCTTCTGGTAAGAATGATATTATGATTATAGATTTTAATAATTGTACTTTAAAAAATACATGACATTTACATATGCAATTCTATTGTAGGATCCGATTCTTCTATAAGAGCTTCCGGCAGAAAGGTGTCAGTTCTAAAACCCGACGATTTCACCTTTGAGACATTTTTCAAGAGCTTAGAACAGACGAAGAATGTGGAACAGGCGGATCTGTCTTTGGAAGACTTTGATGCTGTTCAAAGACAGTCGCTTCTAGTCATAAAGAAAAACGTACAAGTGCAAAGACGCAGGGGAACCACAAGGAACCCGATCAAGGCCCTGGCTTCAAGGACTGACATTACCAACGAGTACACAGAAGTGATCACGGGGGTTGCCGAGAGAGAGAAAAAAAGACTGAATATTGAGAAGTGTAAGTGATAACTATATTACTGTTGCAAACTGTTAATCAAAAATTACTTAAGAATATTTTCAGTAAAATATACAGGGTGTCTCTAAAAGATCTGGATGAAATGCTACCACTTATTTCCAAATATCATGAGTTCCTTAGTTCAAAATTTGATAGTTTCCATTGAAGTCACAATGTTATTGTTTTAATTTTTCTTCAATAACAGCATCATGAGATATTAAAATATGGTCTCGAATTTGATGTAAATTATAGAGGCCACCACCTACAGTACTTTAAATACAATTAAATTGTCATAATTTTTTGGTGCCCCGGTGTATTGAGTTTTTATTCAAATATTCTTATTCTCTGGTGTTTTTTCTAAGATCAACGCAATACATGATATTCGATTTTTGATATATCTGGATTTAAATGTTTACTTTCATAACCTTGCCATTGCCTTTTCTTTATTCAGGATTGAGACAAGTTCAAATTATTTCTAAAATGTTGAAGCATATTTAGTGGTCAATGAGCCAACATTTATTAAACATTTAAATAGCCAATGAGTCAACAACCACAGTATAATGTACAAACCAACGAGCCAGTAACAATAAAAATTACAAAAAAATGGTAAAGCAAACAAAAAAAGAATTGGAGTAAGTTAAATTCATTTGAAGTTAATACGTTCAAAATAACCCCAATTTTCATGGATGTAAAGGTTAATTTGTTAAAGAAAGTGAAACTAAACTCTTCACATAATCTCTGTATTCGTCCTTAAAATAGTCATTTTGTCCTCACGAATGTGGAGTACCTCACAGAAAATGATCTAATGGTGTTAGATCTGATGAACGTGGTGGCCAACCATCTATTTAGAAATGCATATTCAAATGGTTACAGACCAACTGGGATATTTAATTTTACCTTTATGTTCATTATTTTGAGTAAATTTAAGTAAAATGGAATGACTTGTTCCAGTTCTACTTTTTCTTCTCATTTTCACCATTTTATTTTTTTGTAATTTTTATCTTGGTCCACTGATTTCTGAATTCCTAACATTGATCAATATTTATTATTATTAGCTCGTTGGCACATAAACACATTAAAAATTTTTAGAACTAAATTGAACCAGATCTAAACTTGGATAAAGTGTGAAGAAAGGTATTGGCCAATTTATGAAATAAAATATTTAATTCTAGATATCTCAAAAATGATTGTCCAAAATGACATTTACAATACAAAAATGACGGAAAAAAAGAATTTTTTTTGCAAAACAAAATTCCAGTAAACATGAAAAACCCCCAAACAGCCAAAGTTATTCGTCAGCGGCCCACCAGACGTATACCGGTTTCGAGCCTATTAGCTCTCATCAGTATCCCATAGGTGAGGTAACCGACGAATGACCCTGGACAAAAACCTATAACAAACACTCAAAGTCCTTATACCCCAACCAGCCCACCAGATATATACCGGTTTCGAGCTCATTAACTCTGCTCCTCAGTATGCCATAGGTGAGGTGTCCAACAAACTTTATTTTCATCTAAATATGTTTAACTAACGTAATTTCCATAGGATATTTCAAGTCATGACTCATGTTTCAAAGCAATAAAAGTATTGTAAAAACAACCATATTCTATAAAAGTAAACACAAATAAATAGTTTTAAAATAAATTTGTATAACCTTCGCTGATAAGATTGTGTGAAATTCTTAGGTAGTTTTAGTTAACATATGCCGATATGACACCAGGTCCTCTCATTTACTTTAACTTTATAAATTTTAGAATCATACATTACAAATATAACATTTTTTTTATTTCAGTGGCCAAACATTCAAACAAAGCGCTAGAAGCTTTAGCTGGCTTGGCAAGTAACGAAGACTTCAAATCTGTTGCCTTAAAGAAATCGACTGGTCTGACACAACTCCTACCATGGAAGGACCTAATGCTGTTGCAAGTGAAAGGACGCAGACATATACAAACACGCCTGGTAGAACCCGTTGTAAGCAGCATTAATGAAGGAGATAACTTTATACTAATCACTCCCACAGTTTTGTACAATTACATCGGAAGTTATTCCAATGTCATCGAACAGTCGAGAGCGGCGGACATCGCCAATCACATACAGAAAAGTTCCGATTTAGGCTGTAAAGTGGAAAAAATAGTAACAATTAATGGCAAGAACGGCGCCACCAAACAAGTAGAAGCGTTTTGGAAGTTACTGGGGGCTGACGAAGTACCAGAAGTCGTCGAAGCTGGCCATCCAAATGAAGATGAGACATACGAATCTAACATTCTCAGTACGAATATGATATACTCCTTGGAAGGGGAAGAGCTAGTGCCCCACGAGAAATACTGGGGATCCATACCAAAAATCGAGATGTTACAGGAAACTAGCATACTAGTCTTTGATTTCGGTTCGGAAATGTACGTGTGGAGCGGAAAAAACGCACCTTTGGACAAGAAAAGGCTTGCTCTGAAACTAGCAAAGGAAATGTGGGAAGATGGTTACAATTACACCGAATGTAACATAAGTCCTTTAAATATAGCCTCAAAACTAGGCGCTCGGGAACAGGAAGATCTACCCCTGAAGGGCGACAGGCGTCCAGACTGGGCCCTGTTCGCGAAAGTAACACAACATCGAGAAACTGTCTTATTCAGAGAAAAGTTCCTTGACTGGCCTGACTTCTCCAGAGTAATTCGAGTCAAAAGCATCGAAGAAACAAAAGAAGTCAGCGCCTCGTACGACATCCAACCGTGCGACGTCAAAGAAATGCTTAAGGAGAAGGAGAAACAACCCGACATAATAATCGATAACATCCACCTAGGAAGAGGTGATAAATACTTTGACGAAGAGACTAGAAGACTGTTTGAATATGACACTTTGGAGATAAAAGCGTGGCGTATCTTGGAAAATACGCACGAAGAACTCAAAGACAAATCTATAGGACAATTCTACGACGGCGACAGTTACATTTACAGTTGGAAATACCGACAGACCGTCAAAGGCCGGGAACTGAACGGAAAGCCTTCCAAGCACGCCCAAGTCGGACGGGATCGCTGCGTGTTCTTCTGTTGGCATGGCAATAACTCCTCCATAAACGAAAAGTGCACAGCCGCGTTTCTAACCGTCGAACTAGACAAGCAGAATGCGCCACAAGTGAGGGTGGTTCAGGGATCAGAACCAGCCGCCTTCTTACGTCTTTTCGATGGTAACATGGTTATACACAAAGGTAAGCGCGACGAGGCGGAAGACACTCAAAAACCGAGACTTTTCATCGTCCGAGGGGAGGTGGAAAACGAGATATATTTGATGGAGGTGGCCTTGAGCATGAGCTCGCTTCGAAGTAGATCTTCGTTTGTTATAATAAACACCGAAGAAGGACAGATAACGATCTGGCACGGTAGTAAGTCTTCCGAGCAGAAGCGTAAAGTTATAAAGGACTCCGTGCACAAAATTATGAAGAACAAGCCAGCGGAACTGTATCTAGATGAGTTTGAGGAAGATTTGGACGTAGTAGAAATGGACGAGGGTAGTGAAAGTGAAGATTTTTTCGATATCATGAGCAACAACAGGGATGTGTACATGTCGCTGTTAGATAGCGAGGAGACGTTTGATCACACTTCGAGGCTATTTAGGATGAGCAGCGTTACCGGCACTTTTGTGGCGACCGAGATTTTGTGCCCTCACAGAAGTGAACATTCTAGTCCGTACCCGTTTGTACAGTCCGAGCTCTACTCAGCTAGTCAACCAGGTACGTTAAAAAACATTGAATTTAAAAACAATATATATAAAAAAATGTAAATACAAATACAAGTCATAAAAAAACATTTAAAAAAAACTTAATAATAATAAAATTGTGGATCAATATTCAATAATTTCAAAATGTGGTACAATTATTATTATAAAAGAAAATAGAGGAGAGTGCATACAATACAAATATACGATTAAATCAATTTTTAAATGCATATTTACGCTGAAAAAAATATTTTGAAACCGTTACTTAAACTCTCTCCAGGCTGTTACTGATCGCTGGCAGTAATCTAACTCGGTGTCGACTTGACGTGACGTCGCCAGATTTAAATATTTTTCTGGTAATATTGTCATGTTAAAATATGTAATGAACATATTTTTAAATATGTTTTTTTTTTTGTTTCAATTTAAAAAATATTTATATGCTATCAACTCCATGGTCATGATTTGTGTACAAATCAAATTTTGGCATATCATGAATAGTAGAATTTTTTTGCAATCTCGTATATTTCTTGTTCATTAAATTTAATACACTTAAAAATATGATGCATTTCCTTATTTATTTATTTCAAGATTTTCCGCATCAGTTTTGCATCACTTTTACAATAGTCTATTTTGTTTTCATAATACTTACGTTAATACGTCTTTTTTCTTGTCATTGTAACCTACCTTATTACCTTATTCCTTTTTTCTTTGAACGAATTCCAGTCCTCTGCTTCCGTAATTCTACCTGCTTCTATCTTGTTCTATTCTACTGTTTATCTCGTTCTTTCATAACCCATAAAATTTCTTCTGTAATCCATTTTTTATTTGCATATTTGGTTGGAACTACAATTTCTGATTTTTGATGGATTTGCTCTTATACAAATGATTTTTGCAGCATTATTCCTTATCGATAATCACTATGAACTATGGCTGTGGCAAGGCTGGTGGCCCGAAAAAGAAGACGAGCTGGATCTCAGCGATCAAACGGGGTCTGGCGCCGTACGGTGGCAAGCGGAACGCAAAGCTGCCATGCAAACAGCTGTCAGTTACTGGAAATCGACGCACGACGAGGAGGAGCCTGTCGTTGCGTATTTAGTTTGGGCAGGTCTGGAGCCCCTTCAATTTAAGAATTTATTTCCGACGTGGGACAATAAGGAAGACGTTGCTGAGCTGAATAAAAAGGTATGAACTTGACACTAAATTAATGGAGACACCTTTTCAATAACACTGCTAATCGAAATCATCTGTACAAATTTGGAAGTCTTTGTCTAGATGGATATGCCCGAGTACAACCACTTTGTGTTGCCAAGTTGTGATTTTTCTTCTATTCTAGGGACTTTTTTTAAGTCGGAAACATACAAAAAAATTTATGTTGCTTGCAAATATCTGTATGAAATTCCTAAGCGTGGAGTGTTTTTGGGAATAACACATCAAATGTTCACTTAACACATTTTTACACAGGGTAAGGGATATTTGGTGGCAAATTTAAACAAATATTGTTTAACAAAACTTTTTTATATTATTTTTAAGATGTGGAAAACCAGGAAAATCTTAAATTATCAGGGAATTTCATACATTTGTTTAGAAAATTTCTCAAGTGAGAGGGATTTTCTTTAAATTTCAATGGTACTGGTACTCAATTTTAGGTAGAACTGTGCTCGACAGCTTTTGAGAAAGATTGCCATAAAAACACTTCGTCTTATATACATTAGTACAATGTGTCTATGGGTAAGAAAAAGTTACCATAAATAACCTATACAAGTGCCAGTGTATTAAAATGTCAAACAGAGCAATGTGGGAGAAAGATGGGCTTATCTCCTGCAGCGGTTACTACTTTTCTTTAAATAGTAAAAATGACTTCAATATTTTATTATATAATGTTTAATAGATTAGTAGAACTCAAATGAAATCAAAATAAAAACAAACTAAATATTAAACTTATTTTGTATCAATGCATTAATCAAGAAATAAATGATAAAATCACACATTTCCCAATTATTGAAAAATTCAAAACTAGATGTAACAAATAGATGTCACATAGCCGAAAAGTAAATTCATTACAAGAGTCTATGGAAGTATAAAAATTGAAAAACATCAGTCATTTTTAATTTTTATTAACTGTTTTTTGCTTTAATTTTTACCTAAGATTTTTCTCCACAATAAAATTTATAATCATTTAATGGGAGAAATATTGTAACCTCTACGTTGACTTAGCCTTCAAATAATTCATGTAGAAAGACAAACTTTATTGTCGGCACATGATAATGAATAACAAATATATTTCAAACAATTCACAACCGTCAAATCTTTATTTTGACGTTTCTGCCATTTGTGTTCGACATCTCGAGTTTCTCTGTTCTATAAGAACGTATCTCGAACCAAATAGAATACAACCTTGAATGTTCAAGAAAACGTCAAAATAAAAGTATTATAAAATAATTATAAATTTGAAAACAAACATGAACATAATTTACAAACTAAAAAGGGTAGGTGAGCTTCCACAACATTTACAAGTTTTTACATAGTTGCATTAATATTTAACATAAAATATTGCATTAAATTTCTTAATATTTGTTTTGATAAGAATATCTAAATCAAAATGGTTACAGTTTGGTAACGAAAATTTTTCACCTTGTATATTCTACTTTGACAATATATATTTTTTGTAATTCTTACTAATTTAACAACTTAAAATAAAATATCAGGGAATGTTTTGGTGAGAATTTATCATCACCCTGCATATTCTACTTTGACATTATATTTTTCTGTAATTCTTACAACAACTTAAAATAAATTCACGTTTTTGTTGGTTATTCTAAATTTGCTGTTATTATTTACAGGAAGGTAAAAAGTCGGGAGACATGTTACCGTTAGAGAGGGAGCTGGCTCTTCTTTCCAGAACTACCTATCCATTGTCCGAATTGCTGCAAAGGCCTTTACCGGAAGGGGTGGATCCTACCCATATCGAGAAATACTTGTCTTCTGAAGACTTCCAAGAATTGCTGTCTATGACAAAAGAAGAATTTGATAAACTCCCTTCGTGGAAGAAAACCGCTCTCAAAAAGGAAAAGGGTCTTTTTTGACCACTGCTTAGCCTTCTAATAGAAAAACTGGACTACCTATTTGGTGGATGCTTCGACCCATCAAAGTCCATCGATTTTATTTAATACATACACATGATTGTATCTGAGAATTATTTATTATATGTTTTTTAATTAACGGACAGAAAATATCACACGTATTATTTTATTTCACATATCAAATTTTAGGGGCTTGCAGGTATTGGAGATATTGGAAATGCCTTTTAAGATGTATTTTTATAAAATATAGTGTTCTAAAAGCATGAAAAATTCACCTCAGCCGTTTAGCTAGCAGTATATCGGACAAGACGTCGTTCATTTTTTAAGCTGTTTTTGTCGAAATTGTAACTTTTCTTTTGTTATACCTTAAAAAACTGCCATTTACAATAGCTTTCCTAAGAAAAGTACTTAAGTTTTTTATATATTTTCGTTAACTTCCATGTCACCTAAATAAAATTAGCAAAATTTATTCTTCACAAAAGTGATATTATTTGGATGAAATAAGCAGAAAAATAATAATTTACGATGTTAATTAAGAAATTGTACGAATACCGATATTACTAAGGTTTGCTATAAATTTATGTTTTTTAATCTTTTAACAAGGTGAAGTTGTGAATAATGTTTGAGTAGATTTTAACTTGTCATTGTTTGGAAATTAATAGTTCATCAGTAGAAACTATAAAGTTTTTACATATTCTCCTCTCATTGATTACTATGAAGTCAAAAAACATCCGCCATTTATCCGTCACAAAATTTAATATTTTATGACAGGTAAACAGCTTTTTACTATTCAAATATGTATTATTTAATAATTTATTAGTAATAGCCTTGATTGTATATAATACAGTGAGACAACCAGTCAAACTTAGTAATTCAAATCCTAGATGGCGACTGTCTCGTAAAATCCCTATCACTTCTTTATACTGAAGTGGAAAGAACAGGGATTTTACAGGAGAGTCGCCATCTAGCAGTTTCATTCCCAAGTTTAATTTGTCTAACTATATTAAATATAAATAAGGGTAACAGCTTTGTTTATGTATAATATAGTTAGTCAAACTTAGAAGTAAAAGCAATAGATGGCGATACTCTTTTAAAATCCAAGTCACCCTTGTCTATAGTGTAAATAAGGATGACATGGATTTTAAAAGAGTATCGCCATCTATTGTTTTTACTTCTAAGTTTGACTGGTCGACTAATTGTATTATATACAAACAAAGATAATAATTTTATTGATTTCAATGTTTTTCACTATCTCCCGCTTCTCCGAATGTTTCTGATGACGAACTGTTCAGGTTGTAAAACTTTGACCAAATTAAATGTATTATTCTTGACACATTGACCGCAAACCTCACCTAAATAAAAATTAAGCATCGCGTAGCTCGCATTTGGTGAATTATTATTTTTCGTTAAATAATACGTTTTTGTGGAATACGCTTAGTAATATTAATTTTAATGATATATATCTGTGATTAGGCTACGTATTTATGTTGATAATTTGTAATATATGCCGTTAAAGAGTGTAAATAAAAATGGTGCCTTGTAATTTTTGGAATTGAGAGCTCTCGTTTTTGAGTTGCCGACCTTTTCTAGTCGTTGTGATCCTCAATGGCACTGGTCTATTAGTTTGTTTTGTACAATGTTTTTTTTTCATATGTTTTCTAATTTTAATACAGAGTTTTGAATGCCTTACTAATGAGTTTTAGATGATCTTTGATAATCAAAATGTATCGACTTCAACTTACTCCTTAAATTCATATAAGGCTTTTCTACCTATACTAAAAGTAAGATCATCAATTTATTATTATATTGTGTATCTTATGTGTTTTGTATATAACTTTTCAATTAATAAATATTTTCACAAACCAAAGCATAGTTTCTCTTCATTTGCTACCGCTATTTACAATTTTCTATTTATTTAGTAAGCATAAAAATTAACGAAACCACTGAATATACAAAAATAAATAAGAAAGTATTTATTTAATGGTTTTGATGATATAGCTGTGGTTTATAAATACATGGTGTGACGCTTTTAAGGCAGGAAAAATAAAATTCAGATTTCTGAGAATATTTGAGATAAAAAGTGTGAAATCCTATATTCACGTTTTGCCTATATATGAACCTATTACCTATCCAAAGGCAGTGTTGCCAGATGCTATAATTTTATGGAAATGCAGTACATTGCAGGAAATACTACTATTATTTTAACAGGTGATAAAAAATTTTGAAAATGACATTCATTACCGCAGAAGTAGACCTGGCAACAACACATTCAATTTAAGAGAACAAACAGCTTCTGATATTTCTTGTTAATTCCAGTGTAATTTACAATACCACTATTATACACCCTTCTGTTACTGAAACGAAAACAGTGAAACAAACACAACACAATGTAAATCCATAAATACAATAACGTGTAATATACTCTACACTGACCTTTTTCACACAACTTGATCTTCAAATAACAAAAATCTCAATGGGAAAGCAAAAACAATTAGCTTATTAAGCTCCTTATTAGCTCCTCTAGTTTTTCTTCTAGTGTATTCTCCAATTTTTCTAACTTTGTCTGCATTTCTTTCGTCTGATCTCTCATTTCCTGTTGTATTGTCTGAATCTGATCTTTCAATTTACACCCTTGATCTTCTAATTTCTCCTGCATGATTTGGGACTGATCTTCGATTTTATGCCCTTGCTCTTCTAACTTTTCTTGCATTGTCTGGGATTGATTTTCAATTTTATGCCCTTGTTCTTCAAATTTATTTTGCATTGTTTGTCCCTGTTTTTCTAATTTCTCTTGCATTATTGTTTTCGCTTGGTCTTTCATTTTATGCCCTTGTTCTTCTAATTTCTCTTGCATTGTTTTCGCCTGGTCTTCCATTTTCTTTTGCATTTTTTGTATCATTTCTAACAGTTTTGCCATTTGTGCATCCATATTGACTTGGCTTCTAGTTACAGGCATTCACTCTATTTGCAAAATTCTAGAATGTCCGAGATTGTCCTTCGCGAATAACACCGTTCACTTCCTTAAGTCACGACGAATGCGGTGATATGTCACACACAGCATAGAAAACAATATGCTGTGTGTCACACTTGGGACTTGGGTCTTTGGGCGTATTCAGACGAGATCAGCCGCTGAGCCGCTGAGTAAGAATTCATCTAAATGCGTGCGTTTGATTGGCCTGGATTTCTCAGCGGCTCAGCGGTTGACCTCGTCTGAATATGCCCTTTGTCTCACTTCCGTATAAAGCTCTAGAATGTTCGAGATTGTCCTATGCAAATAACACCCTTCACTTCCTTACGTCACGACGAGTGCGGTGATATGTCACACTTGGGTCTTTATTCCACCCACGCACAGGGTTCTCGAAAGCTCCTCAAACTTCCAGTTAAATCCACTTCCGACACCAAATTGACACGGGTTTCCTGCCCGACTTTTACTACTGCCAGAAAAACAATCTGTTAATTAATCACTTATCTTTATTAGCAACTCTGTACACTACTGAATACTAATTACAGCTCAACTAAACACTATTTCACTTTTAATTGCTATCTAAATCGCTCTAAACACTCCAATTCAAGACTGTAATACAAAACTAACTAACTCGGCCGTTTATTCTTCTTTTATAGACCAAACGAGTAAATATTCCAGGTATTTTCTAGTATCTCTAGATTTTCTCAGTCCCGCCTCGATACCGTTATTTCGTTTGTTTACCAGAATCGCGTAGGGGCGATCGGGGCAATCTTAGCATTTCGCGGTACCACAGTCGTCGAATTGGGTGTGAGTGGGGCAAATTCTGTGACAATATCAATTGCGTTCATTGCATCCATGTCCCGCTTGATCAACAGCTAAACTAAAACAAACTGTGCTAAAACCACAGCTTCTAAAGCTATTCTTGACAGACAGAGCCACTGGACTTGCGACAAAGAGCGCTTTGCATAAAAACGCCGATATACTTTCGTGCTTTTTTAGAACGCGTGTCGCCAAGCATTCTGTAAAGCCATCGCGACAGAATTGAAAACGCGAGAACAAATAAACGAGCGTGAAATGCATAAACGTAATCTCTGTTCAGGGTATCTTGAAACGCGACGTTTTTGTCAACTCCGCGTCGAGAGGAGAAAAACGCGTGCATAAAAGGGGTCTTATCCTTTGAAGGCACATGTCTCCACTCATGGTGTTCGGTAATGTTCTGACTTTTAGCAGCGTGTTGATTTATGAATAATTTGAATATCTTAACTGATGTCATCAATCAACCCTGAATTATAATTCAATTGTGTCAGTTCTAATGAAGTAAGCGCCCCGTGTATGAATTGCGCACTTTGTCATTTTTGTAATATTTTTGATATTTGCCTACAAATTTTGAACGCCCCCTGTATTGCGTCCGACCCTGTGATTTGGTTAAAATTGAACTAAAGTTACATTGAACTTCATTAGAAATGTTATTGTTTATCATACCGGCGACAATCCAACCCAGACGTGTTTTTTGTAAAATAGGTTTACTTGCTCCCAATGAAATAAGACCGACGGAAAGTAAATCCCAAAACAAATCTGTTCCTATTAAAACGTCAACGTTAGATGGCTCGTAAAAGGTTGGATTGGCCAATTTCATGTTAGGGGGTATTTCTAATTGAAAGAAATTTTTTCTTGTCCCCGGTATGTTTGTTGTTATTTCGGGTCTAACTAAAAATGGTAAAAGACCCCGCACTTTTTATATCGAAAAGTGGTTTCAGTCGTGAGGTCTAATTTTTGGTGGAAAAGGTAGTTCTCAACATCCTGAACAAAAAGGCTAATGGGTACAAAAAAATCTACCGTCAGGATTTTGCGCTACGGCGCATACACGGTCGGCACCTGGGTTTTCAAGAGTCGGGTTATTTTTATAAAAAAAGAGCGTGTTCAGTGTGTATGTTTGACCAACTAAAGATGCTCTTAAATAATGAAATTTCTGAATTGTGCTTATTATTTTGATTTGTATGAATTAGCGACTCGAAAGTTTCCCTAAATTCAAACCAATTTTCATATGACCCATCAAAAGTCGGCAATTGGATTGTCGGTAGCTTAATGTTCTGAAAAGTATTGCATGAATGATTCGAGTTGCGTTCGCTACCATCGCTTGAATGTATTGATTCATCGCGACCATTTGCCGCCACGTCTGTCTGAGATAATAATTGTGAAAATTCTTGCTCAAATTTATCCCTTTCATCATATTGTTCATCTGAGTTTTCCGCTATTTGTTCTATGTTCTATTTCGTTTTGAACCTGATCAAACTCTGTAAGTACCTGTTGAAACCGCGGAATTTTGAACTATAACTCGCGACTTTCAACATCTCTCAAATAGATGCCGACGCTTTGTTCACCTTGAATTTTGTGTATGCATTTTTTAAAATGAGTTAGTCTTGCCTTTAACACAGCATCTTTAATGAGGCCCCCTTTTTGATAAATGATGTGAAATCCATGTTGTGTATTTAAAACAAATTTTTCAAGAAATGTATGTCGTAAATTTTAAGATAATAAAACAAATGTGCACAAAAAGAGGCAATTATGATTTTGTAAAATGGGTAGTGAAGTGTGTTATAGTTAAGAAAGGAAAAGGCTCACCCTTGTTAGGTAGGTACTTGATGTATGTGTTTGTTGCTAATTAAATGAATATTCTATTCCCCGTATATGTCCATAAGTTCTTCATTTGCTAAATTATGCGCCATAGTGTTATGCCATGAAAATAAATTCGAATAGAACTACAACTGATAAAACTATTGCTACAAATACCAAATATATAGTTCTGACTTGTTTACTCCTTACTTTTTATAAACTAAAAATTTCACCTTTTTATAAACTTCCGAAACTAAAAATATGTTGCTACATTTTTTCACTACTCGTCATTATTTGTCATCAGCTATAATTTACCAAGTTTATGCGTATAGGTTTAGAATCACCCAGTAGATATATCTCGCTGTAGACATTGAGTAATAACTGTATATTTATTATTCAATACTGTAGACTTGTAGTTACAGTTCCATGTTCGTCGCGCTCCCGCTCTCGTTTCCGCAATCTTGCGTTGCGTTGCGCAGACCTTAATAATATTAGTAATTTTGCAAAAAAATACGTAATAAATTCATCAGTAGAATAAACCAACTGATAAATATATGTATTATTATTTATATAACAGAACATTTGAGACTGAACCGTTTATTTTTATTCACTAATAAATTACAAAAATAAATAATATGTTAGATATTGTACCTATGTCTTATTTTGTTATTATCGATCCATGTTTAACTGGTTTTATTCTTCATCCATTTCTTCATCTTCATTATTTTTTGTAACGGATTGTCGACCTGGCGGAAGATAACTTGGATTAGTGAATACCAAGCATGAATTCTTGTTTGACATCAATATTGGTGAATAAATATGGTCCTGAGCTCCATATGGTTTCAAATTGCTTGGTTGCAGGTGCTCGTTCAGATCGATTTCCTTATCGGCTACTGACTTAAAGACATTAAATACCTGATGACTTACAATTTTTCTTGGTCTGGCCGCCTCCAGTTCATACTTATCTTGTTTGCAAGTGTCTTGGTACTTGTATTTAATTGATTCATTTTGTTCTGGCAACTTATCTGCTTCTTCTGTAGAAAGCTCTCGGTTAGGTATCAACGTAGTGGCATTTTGATGGTTGATAGTTTTTTGAAAAAATTTCTTCTCCACTGCCTTTTTACTTTTCCTCCACGATGTACTTTCTGATCTATTGGGCACGTAACTATCCGATTTGCATAGCTGCAGTGAACATGATTTGTGAAGAGGTCTTGACTGATCATTGTCAACCCTCACTGCATTGAAGGAGTTAAGTAAACTATCTCGCTTACATTGTGATGATATGGAGGGGCTTATTTTACTCCCAAATGATTTTAAATATCTATAATTTAACATGACACAAAAATTTGGCACTGGTTTCAGTTTAAAACAAGTGATTTCATATGGCGTTGTCATAATACTTTTAACACACATATTTGATCTTCGAAAATAAAATAACGTAAATAGCAGGATGCTTAGATATACATGTCATATGTGCAAAGAAAACGTGATACCATAATCACAACATACCAGACAGGTATGAAGGTATATGTACAAGAATTACACAAATTCTTGATTCAGCGAAATACTTTATGATTGAGGATTGAGGTACCTATGACCTGATCATTATTATCATCATGTGAGAAAATAAAGCTAGGAACCACATTTATTTTATTTTTTATTATTTAAACTATATAGTTAAACAGTTCTATATTTGTAAATATACACTACTGAAATGGTTTGATCATGGGTTTAAATTTTACATTTTTTAGAATAGAATAAAATTTATTTTCCTGTTGACAAAACACTTTTGTATAGGAATAGTCACAATTTTAAAATAATACTAATTGTCTAATGACGTCTTCTATCGTAAAAATCTTGTAAATTATAAAATACATTTGTCACAAGAAAGTCCTTCAACATTTTCTTAAACAAATATATATTGGTAGCTTGTTTTATAGAAACGGGTAAAATATTAAAAATCCTTAATCCTAAATGACTAGGAGAATTATATGTATGTGACTGCATATTTACACTAGGGTACATGAAAATTATCCTTAAACCGAGTATTTTTGTGATGGATAGAGACGTATTGAGAGCAAAAGTACTTTTGTTGTTAAAAATAAAAAGACACGGTTCAAACAAGTATACATTGAACAAGGTTTTAGACGCATTAGCAATACAACGCATAAATCGTTTCTGCGCTATAAATACACCCACTGCATGAGAAGTCGGCCCCCAAAAGCATATGCCGTATCTTAATCTTGATGACACCTGTGCATGGTAAACCATAATGAGATGCTCTTGTGGTAAAAGAGTACATATATTTCTGATCAGAAAACATAAAGAATTTAATTTCGATGCCAACTGAACACAATGTTCTTTCCAGCTAAGACATTCGTCGATCGTAATACCCAAAAATTTTACATCTGTGTTAAATAACAATGTGTCCTCATTTAAGACTTTCTGTCTGTTATATAAAATCTCACGATCTTCGTTTTTTGTGTATTAAAACAAAGATCGTTAGATATATACCAATTATTTAGCAACTGCAAAACCTGATTACATTTACGTTCTAATTGGTCATCTGTGGTGTCTGAAATTAATAAGGATTGGTCATCTGCATATATAGTAAAATTTGCATCGGCAATAAGATTTAGTTCGTGTCTATAGAATAAAAACAACACTGGGCCAAGCACCGAGCCCTGTGGGACTCCCATGTCAACAGATTTGTACTCAGACCAGACCATTTGCATTCTAAAATCTCCTACGTGTTTTAGAGCAGTATATTGTTTACGATAGATTAGAAAAGATTTTATCCAGTCCAATGCTATTCCGCGTATACCATATGAATAAAGTTTCGATACAAGCTTATTTTGTACTTTACATATACAGGATGTTTTATGTAATACTGGCATCCTTGGAAAAGGTTGTACAGTGAAAATAAATGAGATTTACCCATATATAACTTTATCTAAAAGTTACATGGTTTCCGGGATACAGAGTGTCAAAAATTTTGAAATTTGTATTATATATTTTTTATTTACCTACTTGGAAATTCTTCGTGATAAAACAACAATAATTCTAGGTCGGAATGGGATACCTTAGGTCTAATTATTTAGTATGTTTAAATATTTTGATTGGGTGCATCTCACGCGTTCGAAATCCTGTGTGTTCGAAGTGCTACGTGACCGAAAGCCTACGAGCCCGAATACCTGCCTGTTCGAATAGAGATGTGCGCACTCCCGGCTGACTGGCGGAGAGAGAAGACCACGATGCAATTCGCGTTGATTACCAAAATGCAGCCTTTTGTTAAAATGTTTCCACACGCTTAATTATTATTATATGTACTTACTTGTGACTTGAGTTGAGTTAAATACTATCTACGTATTTACTTGGTATGCATGCAGTAGTCAGCTATAAAAGTACTGTTTTTTTGTATGTTTCAACTGTAAAATACATGTAGAAATAATTCGACTGAAGAATTGATATACCCATTTATACAGAAGTTATTTCAACAGTTGTAGGGACAAGAGTGTAATATTGCTATTATATTACAATAGTTATTCGCTACTTATTTATATAGATGTAAAGTATTTTTATTATAGGGTGTCTGAAAAATGATGCTGGTGGTAATTATCTGTGTAATAATGATTATCGTTGTTAGGCGCATTCTAATTCTAAGGTCATAGGTATTTTATAGTGATTATATTTTTTTTTATTTATGTAAAGTTTACGTTTTATTAACTATTCATAATATTGGAAACAAGTGAGATTTGTAACATTATGTAATTAACTTTAGTCATAAGTTTAGTAAATGTATTTAAAAAACATTTGTTAATTCATGTTTAGTGGAAAGTAAGAAAGGCATGACTTAATATTAACATTGGTTTAACAACATCTGATGAAGATGATTTTGAACATATAAAACTTTGAGCCTATGTTTGATAAATGTTTTCAAGAAATAATTAAATGCAAATATTTAAATATAACTAATACTGAAACATAAATATATTTTTGTTTTGATACTAGATACTTATCATACATATGTATTCCTAAATTTGATTTTTACTATTCTATCTGTGACCCTTTTACAGCTGCTTAGTACCAGAACCGGAAAAAATATAACTGTGAAAACCGTGAAAACCGTTGCGTTATCTTCTTACCGCGGGAACGAATCATCCAGGCGAATTGCATCGTGGGGTTCTCTCTCCGCCAGTCAGCCGGGAGCACGCACATCTCTATTCGAACAGGCAGGTATTCGGGCTCGTGGGCTTTCGGTCACGTAGCACTTCGAACACACAGGATTTCGAACGCATGAGGTGCTCCGTTTTGATTATCACCATAGAACATTAATATTAATACATAACTTTTACGCTAGTGCCCCTATCGGAATTTAATGACACTGAGTTAATGTAAATGCTCTATTGGTGGCACTGTTTTGCCTTTTGTGTATTGGCTATACTTCCTGTGATGTGATTGGTGTATTTGTTTTGTAAGAAAGAGGTTAGATTTAACTGTACGAAATTAGAGTTTACTTGTAGATTTTGTTGTAAATCTAACAGAATAAATAATTAAAAAATTAAAATGTCATCAGTAAATTTGGATTCTGTCACAGCAGCGTTACAAAACACCCGGGTTAGTCCAAGTGGGGTTAGTTTTGCTGGAAAGTCACTCAAATTAGACTCTGAAGAAGATGGTATATACTAAGGACTACTTTTTTGCTTATTTTATTAACAGTATCTTTTTAGCCAAACCTGTTGTCGAAGAAATAGGTAAGTGTTCAGAACTCCAATATCTTAATCTCGAAGGAAACACATTAGGAGTTGAAGCTTCAAAAGCGATAGCAAAAGCCTTAGAAAAACACCAGGAGTTTAAAAGGGCATTATGGAAGGATATGTTCACTGGAAGAATGAAAACAGAAATTCCTAAAGCTCTTGTAAGAATAATTTATATATATTTACTTTATTAATAACTTGTTAAAATGTTATTTTTCTTGAAAACATTAATTACGAAATACATTATAATATACAGGAGTTTCTTGGCCAAGGCTTAGTAACTGCAGGGGCTCGTTTAACTGAGTTGGACCTTAGTGACAACGCCTTTGGTCCTATAGGTGTTCAGGGACTGGCAGCTCTTCTTAGAAGCTCCTCTTGTTATGCTTTGGAAGAACTTCGTCTGAACAATAACGGACTCGGTATAACAGGGGGTAAACTGTTGGCATCTGCCTTAACAGATTGCTATAATTGCAGTAAATCAGAAGGAAAACCTTTAGCATTAAAAGTTTTCATTGCTGGAAGAAACCGATTAGAAAATGATGGTGCAACAGCCTTAGCGGCAGTATTTAAGGTTAGTTAGGGCTTTAGTTACTCAGACGTTCAATAAATATTGTTTTGTAGATGATTGGTACATTGGAAGAAATTGCTATGCCACAAAATGGAATATACCACATTGGTATCACAGCTCTGTCCGATGCTTTTACCTATAATAAAAACTTGCAAATTTTGAACCTCAACGATAACACTATTGGCCCTAAAGGTGCGGAAGCTATTGCCAATGCATTACCTAATTTACAGGGTCTGAAAGAAATCAATTTTGGAGATTGTCTTTTGAAAACACAAGGCGCTATTTTGTTAGCAAATGGTCTTAAAAATACTCATTTTGAATTGGAGGAAGTAATTCTTGGATTTAATGAAATACGAAAACAAGGGGCTCTCCTGCTGGCCGGAGCCATTGCTAATAAAACAAAATTGAAAAACTTAATATTAGACGGTAACCAATTTGGTAAAACGGGTAGGGCAGAACTGAAGCAAAAATTAAAGGAAGTGGGTATGTTATCATGAAAACTTAAAATAACACTGAACTAACTGAATTTTTTCAATTTCCTAGGAAAGTTAAATATTTTGGGTAGTTTGGAAGACGATGAATCTGAAGACAGCGATGATGAAGAAGATGCCGAGGAAAGTGAAAGCGACAGCGAAAGAGGTGTCGTGATCACTGAAATTATCGATTCAGAAGAAGTGAAAGCAACTGCAAAAGATTTTATTGCTACTCCAAGTGTGCAGAACTTTGTGGCTTTGGGAAGTAACAGGGCAGATTTGTTATTAAAGGAAATAAAGGTAAAATTTACTTAATAATAAACTTATTCCTAATAGTCCAAGATACGACCACGTGATTACTAAGTCCATCTGTTTTTTAATTAAAATACAATTTTTATAGATGATTGATAAATTTTTTGGCTCTCTGCTCCAACAAACGTTAACGATATTAGTAGAAGAGTTACCATTCCTCATAATAGACCCTAAGCTTTTATAAGACGATTTCGATATATATATGTATATGTATATTTCTTATATGCTGCGAAAAACTCAAATTTTAATCAAACGGAATGCCTAAATCTTTTATTCTACGCTCCCTATCGAAAATAACATTACTTAATGAGTAATTATATAACTACTAATTGCTTTACAGTTAGAGATGTTTTAACGCAAGTTAAAATGTATCGCACCAACTTTCAATATTTATTTGGGACTGCAAAAAGTGGCAATCATCAATGTTATTAATTTTGAAATAGATTTTTAATCATCAGTAAAAAGGAGTTTGGCTCAATGGCTTTTGTAAAATTATCGATAAATAGCAAAAATATGAGAGGTCCAAAGTTGGACCCTTGAGGAACTCCAGAAGTGGCCACAGATTTATAAGATTCAAATCAATTGAAAGCAACGTAGCACAACCATCCGTTTTAATAAGTTAATAAGAATTGAATAAATATTATAAAATCCATATAGATCATATCCATCAATCCTTTGGAGTCTAATACCTCAGCTATATCCTGTACAACTAATGATAAATTTGTTACTGTTGATCGTTTATTTATGAAGCCATGTTGATAAGTTATACATAGTGTTTTGCAAAACCACACCAGGCTACAATTAAAAGTTGTAAAATGTTACCGTATCCAGTTCATAAACTTTTAAAATGTTCAAATGCCAAAATAATGACTCCTTGTCGAGTGAACGGGCCGAAAAATATCTCCAAATACAAAGTCCTTTTTCAACAATTTTGATGCTTTGTCTGAGGTTTGTCGGACAAGTGGGTGAAAAAACTAATTGAAAAAAAATATATTAAAAATACTTGCAGCCACCTAGTACTAATAATCATCTATAAGAATTGCATTTAAATACAGATGGACGTAGAAATTTCGGGGTCGGTCTCGTACTATAAAGTTTTTTTTATTGTAGAAAGATGGTGATATTTGTGTGGATAATTTTGTGTCCGTTTTAATGAAAGTGGCATCGTTAAGTAATGATACGAAATCCGAAGTTGTTGAATCATCGCTGAAGTGTACAGAGTTGTTGTATAAAGATCTATTTATTTGGGCCCAACAATCTGATAAGACATCTATAGTGAACAATTCTATTCTAGTAAATTTGGGTTTAATAAAGGTAAGTGAAAAAGTTATATAACACATTCGCTGCCGGTTTAAAGTGAAATCATCCACACGTCATCCACAAATTTGCTTAGACTCAATTATAAAGTGATTTTGGGATATATTAATTTCTTTGTGACAACTTGGAAATGTTCTTTTCGTCTCATTTTCGTAGGAATATGATAGTGGGTGATGAAATCAATGTTTCAAATTGTTGTAAATGCATAATTGGCAAATTCTGACAAAGCAGTCATGCGTAGACGCAAACATGTTTAGTTTTAAGGAGAAACCACTGACCAAAGTATTAATAGACTATTTCCCATTTTATATAGGTAAACTCGTGTGTCTTTGATATTACCTACATATTTTCCTTTATTGCCACTTTTTCTGCAGTATTTCCCATCACTTAGAATTTCTTCACTTTATCAAATAGCCTATAATTTTCCCAAGTCATCTTGCATTACCTGCCATTTCCTTTTAACTACCTGCATTTGTTTATATGCTAGCCCTCGACTGTAGATTAATTTACGTTGTTTAATTTCAAAATACCTTATTCAATCAAGAATTAGCAGATATGTTAATATACGAGGCATGCAAATATAATTAAAATATGATGTTTGGCAACTTTAATGCAGAAATAAAATTAAATATAGATTTCTGGGAATATTCGGAATTAAATACTTGTATGTAAAGAAGTCCTATATTCACATTTTGCCAAGTAAATAGAATTTTAACTTTGTAGTGGAAAAATAAATACTAATTTTAAAGCTATGAACCTAGTGCTTGCCTAGCCAAACTTCCAGTCAATGTTGTTAGAATTTGAGCAAAATTTGTAAAACAAACAAATAAATTTTGACTACATTTTTTTTTACGGAAATCACATTTATTTTTATTGTTTCTTCAAGGTAGACTAGAACAGTAAAAATTAATTGAGAAAGGTCGACAGGGTTTAAAACAAGTGTTTTTTTTTCAACAGCAAGCCTAAATTTCCATAAAAAAATGTAGTTCACAATCAGTATAAATGTGGACATTAATTAATAATTTTAGACAGTTTAATAGACTCATCTCAATAAAGAAATAAACTGTGAAAGTGAATTGCTTACTTCTCTGTAAACGCTAAGATTAAATGCTTGTAGAAACAAAATACAAGATATTACAGAAAAGACTCCTACTATTTCAACATGTAATGGATAGGATTTCTACAAACAAATTTAGGTACAAACTTATTGTAGCGACACATCCAATTTAGAGGAACAAATGGCGCCTGACATTTCTTATTTTTTACTTAATGCAATTTACGGTAACACTATTATAAACTCTTCTGTTACTTAAATCAAAACAGCGAAACAAACACAACACAATGTAAGTCCATAAATACAATAACGTAATGCACCAGAACACTGCAAAACATTGTTTAGACTGTAAAATACTGTTGAAGTGAACCTAACACATTAAAGTTGCGGACAAGAAAGAGAGTAATAGCGATGTATCAGCACAATTTATTCCTCGTATTTTATTTATTTATTACTTTTTGTTATATGTTGTAAATAAAGTGATTGCGTATTCTTTTATAGAGTGAAGACAAAAAATTTAGACCTACCTGGAACCTTGACGGTTGCTTAAATGCATTGAACAACATCGTGAAGAAGAATTACGTTCCAGAGAGTACAAAAGATACCTTAAAAGTATTCATGCAAAGGCAAGTAAGCGAACAAGCTAGAATTGAAAATAACTAAGAAAAAAAACATTTTAGTCACTTTAATATAATTTTTTATACAGTATGTTTGTTTTATTTCTTAATTTTCTTTTAGGGAAATTGAGAGACATGGTGAATTTTTGGAAATGAAAAAGCAAATATTATCAAGTTTAACTTAAACTGTTTACAATAAATTATTATATATATAAAATTTATTTTTTATTTCTTCTAAAAACAAACAAAAAAATTAGATAGATATTTTATAAGCATTATTTATTTGGGTAATATAATTTTCCAAAAGGTTTTAAATCTCGGTGGTTTACTAAAACAATATGAATTTTCAATTATTTATTCCAAACTTCATATAAAATCTACATTAGGCTTCTAAATAAAACAAGTACCTATTTTTGGAATTAGTCAATAATTTGAGAACTATTATTAAATATTTAGAAATTATCACAATTTTCTTTATAATCTATCAGTCATTTGTAATAATCGATTTTCTAAGTATTATTTTTTATAATAAACCTGTTATTATATAATTTATTTTAATAATGTTATACAAAAATCTGCATTGTAGTTTCTATGTCGCTGCGGCAAATAGGACAAGTGTTATTATATATTTGCAAAGTGTTAATGCATTCGTTACACATACACAGATGCCTGCAAGGCAGCAACAAAACACATTTTATATGTTCCTGACAAACAACACAGTATCTGTCGTTTTCATCGCTCTTCGATGAATTCACAGGATTTCTTTCCGTTCTTATACGAGGCCTCCTTGTTGGTAGAATTTGTCTTCTATACACTACTGTATGCGGATGAGAACTTCTTGCACAATACCTTACAAGTTCATTATATCTACGTCGTATATTCCAGAACAACCTTTGAAGTTGCTCATACAAAAATGAAAACATTATAATGTAAAAACGTGCAAAAAGATATATCAGGCAGCATGATATTGTAATGCCTAATATAGACTCTACAGGTATTTCGGTAAAAAAATCGTATACCATTTGTGGCAAGTGAATACAAAATAATATGCCTGCAATTGTAAAATCTCTTGCCTTTCGAGACAAAAAGTGGAAATTTCCTACCAAATAGGTGCTTATATCAATAACAGTCTCTTTGATACCTGAGAGAATAGACCATAAAGTTTTTATTAAATATTGTACTAGATATTTGGGACTTAACAAAACCGTTTGAAGGGCAGTCACTACACTTAAAATTATTTTAAACACAAATTCACTTAAAGTTACTGCTACAAATATCAATGAGTGGATAATGTTTCTAATATCACTTAAATATGTTATAATATCTACTGAAGATATCGTCCTCAAGATATGTTGAAAGTTCTGTATTACATCTTGATAAAATGTTGTAAAGGATTCGAAAACTGCACCAAAAACTTCAAACAGTATATAACTAAGTTTTAAAAGCACATTTTGCAAGGAGCTGATGATATTTACTAAAAGGTATCCTATTTTATAACTAATGTATAAACTGTAATTAATAATAATCCATATTAAATCAATGCCGGCCTTTATAGTTTCAATCATTCTCGATCATTCGCCACACTTTATTAAAACTTCTAACAAATATTATGGAGAGTCAAACTTTTACTGGAAGATAAAAGAGGTTAAAAACACCAACGCGTGAGGGTTAATTGGTAATATTATTTAAATCTAGTAAATTTTGATTTAGAACCACCATTAATAAGATAAGTATACGTTTGAAACGATAAGTTTGCTCTCAGCCAATAGTGAACTGGCAAATGAAGAAGAAGATTTTAATCAATGTTTGCGTTAGCACCACAGTCTTAGCACCGCGGTTAGCATTAGCAAGCAGGTAGAAGGGTAGAAGTGAGCAGCACAAACCTAGAAAAGGTTTGAAGCCTAGTTAAAATATATGGTTTGTGAATCACAGCTATCAATTTATAAACAGTATCGTACTGACTTACTGAAACATCGTGTCAGAGTTCATATTATTTTAAAATGACCGCTTGTAATCACTTCGAAACTACCAAAATTATGCCATAGACAGAATGATCAGTTCGCCATCATTGTATAGGAAATGTTCTGTTTTTTTATTTCTTAAACACATGAATCTATAAAACAAAATTCAAATATTTTCTTTTTCTCCAAAACTTTTCATGTTCATAATCAAAATAATTTTATATAATATTCGCGATTTAGATACGACCCCCCTAAAACTTCAAGGAAACATAAGCATTGTTTTGTGAAAAGCATGATCACGACCTCATCATAAACCAGAAACAAACAGTGATCAGTGATGGTGTCGAAGCACAAACTAGGTTTGTGGGATAAAGGTCGATAATAGAAGAGGAAGGAGAAATAATGTTTTAGAGTAGGAACTAGGGATTTTAATGTTGATATATGTATGTTACTTTTCTGTAAAAAAGAAGTAGCGTCAAAAAATAGTAGTCAATTTGGTGCATGGTGCATTTGGAACTTGTGTATTTACTATTTTTTTGGTTCATATTTCTTGTTTCTGATTTCTGTTATCACAAGAGAAAAATATAAATTTTATATATACCTAATTTTATATTAAAAAAATGAACTATATAATTGATTTGGAAAACATTAAGCATAAATGTAGAGTATGCTTAACGCCTAGCAATCAAATGATTGCTCTTACTTGTAAATTAGAGGAGGAAAATGAAGAAAGCCCAGAAATATATACTGCTCTGGAAAATATATTTTCAACTAAGGTATTATGGAATTAATTTTACATTAAAAGAAGCTTAATACCAAACCAATACTGAATTCAAATAAAATATGACAATAATTTAAACGATTGTTAATATTTAAATAAAAATTGGGTTCATCCCTTTGATATAATTTCTGTATTTAATTTTCAGGTAAATTTTGATTCCAATTATCCTGAAGGAGTTTGCCTTGCATGTTACAAAAAAATTAAAATATCATACAGTCTAAAGGTAATGTTTAATAGATCTCAGTACATTTTGGAAAAGTATGTTTCTTTCTTAAATCTTGAGAATTCAAATGTTGAGAATTTTATGGATGATGTTGAAGACTTTCAAAATGTAGAAGAATCATTAGATGAGAATGACAAGAACGAGATAGATGTGTTTCCTGAACATTTTATAAAACAAGAGGCAGTTGAAGAAGAGTTACCATTAACAGATTATGTAATTTTGCAAATAACTGACGATAAAGATGACGAAGAGATTGAAGCTGAAAAACAAGAAGATATTGACAGAAATGAAAATGATGAAGAATTGAATGGTTTAAATAGCAATATTACAGCTGAGTTTATTGATCCAGATAAATATAAAATTGAAAAACTAGTTCCTAAACCTAGAGTTTTATATAATTGTCCATTTTGTAACAAGCCTGTCTTAACAAAAAGAAGACTTGATCAACATACAAAAATTTGTCAGAAGTATACATTGCAAAAGTGTGAATTTTGTGATCAACAGTTTTCATCTTTAACGAAAAAACATTATCACATAAAAGTGAAACACAGTAATGCTTTAAATAAAGAATCGAAATGTCAAATTTGTGATGAAGTGTTTGAAAATCAAAAAGCTCGAAGCTACCACATCAAAACGAAGCACGCTTTAAAGAAATTTGTGTGCAAAATATGCGGGAAAGCATTTCATTTTAAAAATGGTCTTGCTACGCATATGGACACTCATACAAAAGATCAATTTAAAGAGATATGTCCGGAATGTGGGAAAGGATTTCATTACAGAGGTAGGTTTTAAAGTTTCTTCATTGTAATGTAGTATAGTAGAACTCCGATTCCGGCATTTTTTGAGTAGCAAACTACGATGGCTCGTATTATGTAGTTTTGGTTGTGTCAGTATGATTACTTCTTTGCTACAAGGAAACTAAAAAATACTCTTTTTTTTTCTTGTGCAAATGCTTTAACATGTTTGTAAAAAATGATTGAAATCTTGTCATCCTTTCCCTATAAAACACTTAAATGTGTTTTATATGCCAAAATCGACTAGTTTTATTTACTGTATTGTAAAGATATTTAAGCTAATATAAATCAAATATCCAGCTATTCCTGCCAATGAAGTCATATATTGTTATGCACATTATATCTAATTAATTCAGCTTGTTTATTGTCTGTCCTAACCTCCGCATCTTCTCGATCACTGTTCGTTTGATGTTTGATCTCCTACTTGTACCAGGTTGAGGTTTGTACGAGAAATCCTCCCAAGGTCTGAATATTCTCTCCGAATCTTATTAGATATTTTTAAGGTGAAAAAAAAAAAAAAAAACGAACAGATATTATAGAGGCACTGAGTACTATACTCTGTTTTTAAACTAAGAGGAATGATTCAAATTCCTCACGCTTAAACACTAGCTTGTTATTGGTTAATTTGTCGCCAAGTTTACATAGCCCCACATAATTTAATGTTTATTGCCAATGTCAACTACACTAACCTTTAAAACGTCAGTATTAGTCTTAAGATTAACGTTGCAACTTCGTAGATTTATTTTGTGTTTATTCCTTCGTTAATGCAAAAGCAAATAAAATAGTTCTTTTCATAACTCCGTAACAAATTGTATTGCTGTTTTTGTTTTTTTTTTTTCAAATTTACTGCCAAAATTATGTAGTTGCATTGGCTGTGTTTAATGTATACCAAGCGAAAGCGAACACATGCAAGCTCCTTTCTGCTCATGTTCATTAGACAATTGCGCTGGATCTCAAGTGCTTGGAAGCAAACCAAGCTTAAAATATTTCGGCTCGGTGGCTTACACTTTATTCAAGCAGATGGTCTGCCCTGAAAAATGAATAGAGAATCAATTTGAATTTAAATTTTAGGTTAGGTTGTATTTATATGATTGTGGTTTTTGGTAGTTTGTATAGCCATAAGATTAGTCTTCAACCTTCCTCAAGCGGAGAACAAAAAAACCATCGTTTCAACGAACCGCAGCGCTTGCCAGCGAACTTTCAAAGCGCTACAAGCCAAGCGCTTGAAATAACTTTGTGCATTATGAAAAATTTTACAATTTCTAATTAAGAACCCTAACATCTTTAACGCTGCTGATACGATTAAGGAAATATGTCCATTAAACGACCATTTATTAATGGTACACCGAGTCTCAAATTTATTAAGCTGACCTTGAATAAATTCGCAATCATTGACTGACTCCACGCTATGATATATTTTCAAGTCATCTGCAAATAAAGCAAATTTGTGGTCTATTATAGTGCCAATATCGTTTATAAATATTAAGAATAGTAAGGGCCCCAAATTGGCTTCCTGAGGAACACCTGAAGTTAACGAGAATACTTGCGAGTTATAACCGTTATAAGATACAAACTGAGATCGGCTGGTAAGATAGTTTTTTAATAATTTTATAAGGGAGTCACTAAAACCATACTTAAATAATTTTGACAGCAATATTCCGTGATCTATACGGTCAAAGGCTTTACAGAAATCCGTGTAGACTATATCAGCCATACTGAGAAAAGAATCAAGTTAGTCTTTCCACAAAGGCATGTTGGTAAGGAGAAATCAAGTGACTCACTGAATTATAGATACGATTGTAGATATATATCTCTAATACTTTTGCAAAATTACTCATTATTGAGATAGGTCTGTAATTAGTTAATACTGAAGGATCACCTGATTTAAGTATAGGACAAATTCGAGCAATTTTCCATTCCCACTAATAATTCGAAATGTCATATATACATATTTGATACCTATTAGATGTTACAGCGTTGCATTCAAATAATAGCTTGTAGTTGCCGAAAAATACTGATTTGACGAAGAGGTACAAAATATTTCCTTAATATCAAGTTAGATGACTAAAATATACATTATCTATAGAATTATCATCATATATTATACATATATATCCACATATTCTAATGATTTTTATGTCACTTGCTTGAAATTATCTTGCACCACTCTATCCCACGACTTAGTTACGTCTTGATATTTTTAATATTCCCTTATATCGATGAGATGTACTGTACCAGTTGTATTTTTGTTTGTCTACATGTATAAACCATTTTCTTTTCAGGGGGGCTTTTCTATCATATGAAGATTCACTCGGGTGAACGAAATTACTTATGCACCTACTGCAGTGCGAGATTTTTGAACGTATCTGGATTAAAAAAGCATATACGTATCCATACTGGTGAGAAGCCTTGTCAGTGTGAATACTGTGGGAAAAGTTTTCGTTCGACAAGTATTTTGAAGAAACACGAGAAAACGCACACAGGACACAGACCCCATAGTTGCATGTATTGCGGAAAGGGTTTTATATCCACATACAACCGTAAGGTGCACATGGCAGGTCACAGTGGCAACCATCCCTGCGTATTCTGTGACAAATCGTTTTTGAATGACGATGTTTTAAAATTACATGTGAAATTTAAGCATGCTGTAAAGAAAGAGACTTTGAATAAGGAAGATAGTGAATAAATATTTATATCTTTATGTTATTTGTATAATTGTACGTTTTATAATGCAGACCTAGGATGCAAATAAATTTTATGAATAAAATTAGTATCTCTCTATTTTTATTTAGGAATCCTATACATAGAGAATAAAAGGACAGAGGAAACTTATATAAGGCTATATAGATTCTATGCAACCATCAGAAGCGCTGTAACATCTAATCATATTTGATTTAAATAAAAAATTTGGTTTTAATATTACTCTTATACAGGGTGTTCAGTAAAGAATGAGCCATATTTTAAGGCTAGTTTCCTTGGGCAAAAATAATGTGATTTTAAATCAACTTACCTTAGTATAATGTTATTCCTTAATTTATTTAACATTTTGTGAATTTCGCAAAACATGAATATTATCGCTATTTTCATTATTATATGGCGTTATTAAGTTTAACTTGAGCTTCTGACAATCCATCATGATGAAAATGATGGAAAATATTGCAGTTGGTAAAAATCGCAAAAAGTTGACATTTTTTCCGCCATTAAATTATTCGCATCCATGAGGACAAGGTTATATAGAGAAAATTGTGTTTAACCTATTTTTTAAGCTTGGAACTCAATACATAAATTCTAACAAATTATTACTTAAAAAAGCACTACAGTTTGTACTGTCTAGTAAGTAGCTGTCTGCTGTCAGGCGTATATTTCAAAAATAAATTTAAATTATAATTTTATATTTGCTATTGTCTTTTAGCTTATGCAACCAGTACTACTCAAATGCGTCGAATAGAGTGTACTACAATTAGTACAATTAATCATAATATCCTAAATGACAACAAAAGTGACAAAAGTAAGATTTTGCACCTTTGTAGAAGATCCCTAAATACAAAGAGGAGATATATTTTGTGCAAAGGAGGTTCATATTTTCGTCCATAAACAAGGAACCCTTGTTTATTCTTTCGTCCAACTGCAATCAATGCAGTATTTTTGGGACAGATAACGATAACGACTGCTTTCATTGTGTTATTCAATTCAATTCCAACCACAGTATACTGTAATTCCAACGAACAAAAATTTATATAGGCTTAAACTCTTTTTGAAACGATCCTCAAGAATGTTTTTTTAATCTAACTAAAACCTAACCTAAAACAGAAACAGATTGACATTTGACAGTTTATTTGTTATTTTGTTACCGATACCGAAATTATATGGAATTGAAAAAAAAATATATAGGAATAATTACAATATCATCATTAATGATAAGAGATGAATCGCTCGGAACAACTGAAAAAATTGAAACATTCATGTCGAGCATGTTTGTCCCAAGGAAAAAAAATGTTTTTCCTAGATAGTCCATTAAATGGAAATAGCAGCCTCTCAATTCTAGAAATATTAGAAATGATTACATATACTAAGGTATTTATTCTTATATTTATGAATATTTAATTAATAATTAACATGGATTTTCAGGTGAAACTTGATAAAAGTTACCCTTGTGTTGTTTGCGAGCATTGTTTACAATTCTTGAATGTAGCTTACGATTTTAAACTTAAATTTGAAAGTTCTCAAAAATTATTAGAAAACTCCCTAAAGAACTGTGAAAGAGAAGATGACTTTCTTGGGAATGATATCTGCAACATATTTTCAAATGACATAATTGAATCGGAGAGCAGTTTAGACAATTTAAAGGAATGTGAAACTAATGAGGATATGGAAATTATTTATATTAAATATACAGATTTTCATGAAGATTTAGATCTACAACAATCAGGAGCTGAAAGCTGTGGTGATAATATATTAGACAATTCTTCTGGAGCTTTTAATGCTGTTCGGGATAAAACTGAAAAGTCTTTGAAGGATGAAACTACGCCAATAAAAAAAATTAGGTCAAGACGTCGTGGCAGACGGCCGTCCATTGATGTTGAGAAATTTATAATAGAACGTGCAGACTCGGATCTCGTAACAGCAGATGTGAAAAATTTGTCAAATATTAACGACGAACTCATTCGGGCTGCATGTAATTTAAAATACAAATGTTCTGCCTGTCCCAAATTATATTCGAACCAGAGAAATCTGGAAAAGCATGAAGAGGCTTGTAAAAAATTAAAATGCAAGGTGAATATTCAAAATTTGTTTAATATTAAAAATATAAGTGTTGGTCAAGATAACTACTCTTTTCTGTACGAGTGTGATAAATGTTCTCAGGTGTGTTCGTCAATGGAGGAGTTAGAGCACCATAGTGAAACAGCACATAATTATTCCAATAAAGACAATTTTTTTAATTTAAAAGCAGAAGGACTCTCAGAAATCGATAAGGAGTTGTTTAGAAGCGCTTTGCTTTTGAAATATCAGTGTGATAGTTGTACGAAAGTATACTCGTCTCTTGAAAGACTCAATCGACATAAAACGGTTTGTAGAAAATCTAAAAGACCTAAGTTAAAGAAAAAGAAATAGTTGTGATGAAATGAAAAATGAAAAAAAGTTGAGATACAGATTTTAAGTACAAATGTTTATGTTACTTGCAGTGTTATAAGAATTTAAAACTATTTAATCTTCTTAATTAAATATAGTTATAAATAAATAAAGTTCTAATACAGCTATTAGAATCAGGGTACAACTTTGTATATGGATAAGTTTTATTAAATTATAATATTTTGGACACCCCTACATATACTACTCTGTGTTTGTTCTTATGCACCTTGTATATAGAAATATACTACGTGACGAAGAAAGGTAAAACACCAATTAAATATCATTTTATTTTGATAATTTTTCGCTTGTTTATTTTTCTTGGTGAAAGTAATTCAGATAATTTTGTGATATTTTAAGTATTCCTTTTTCAGTCTTTTATAACTTTTAGTGTAATCTTGGTTCTATTTCTTTCCTCAGTCTGTTCATTCCACACAAGGTTATGCAATTCTTATTAAAGAATTATGTACGCCACTGATGCTCTGTCCAAAACATGCCTTCTATCATAATGCACAACAGCAATTTAAAAAGAAAATTTTAATCTGCTTCAGTGATTTTCAAAACTATCCTAAAAAAATTAAAATTTGAACGCCTTTTAACTTAAAAACAGGCATTTAGAATAAACTTTTCTTGATGACATTACTTAAGGAATCACCTTCTGAAATATTTCAGATTACTTAGGATACACTCTGTATACAGAATGAGTCAGTCAGTGCCATTAATTTTAAGAAAAGATAAGGAAAAATTAGTATAATACAAATACGCGATTTAAAAATATTTTAAATGGATATTTACGATGAAAGGACTATCACTGAACGTTGGCTGCAGTTCAATTTGGTGTCGTCTAGATGCGACGTTGCCAGATTTAAATATTTTCCTATAGTACCTATTTATTGTAATATGTAATTAATGCTATAAATTATTTTTTAAAAGTATGCAATTAACATATTAACTTTCAAAATAAAAACTATTGTAATTACAAAACTCCAAGGAATCAAATATAAACTATTTACATTTCATTATATGTATAGTGAAATAAAATCTAATACAAACTTGGTTAAATTATTAAGAAAGGCTGAAACATTTTATGTATTTAGATACAGACAGTAATTAAGAAAACCCTTGTGCTATCAACAAAAAACAGTCTAAGACATACCTCTTCAGTGATAAACAATCAGAGTCTTGAACTCAGCGAGTCATATTTAGGTTAATAAACTTGTTTTTAGTGTCTACTCAATGACAAGCATTGCAGAACCGCTAAATAATAACGGAAACAAACAATAAATCAATTGCATTTTTATAAACACCTGGTGTAATCAATATAAAATCATAAGAATTTTATAATAAATGCCCAACTGCAGTAATCAGCGCCAACATTGTATAGGCTGTAAATCGGCATACTCGGCACAGCTAAAAAGTTGGCAGTTCACAGTCCCATTTAATATGTTACTGGTGGAATAAGTTGAACATGATTAGGGTCCGTTTTCCTATGCAGGTGAGCCCGCTGTCGAAGTGTATCTGGAACAGATGTATGCGGCCCCCACTTCTCTCCCTTCTTCATCCATCAGTTATCATTTTCGCGTGGTAGTGGTTGGTGAATTTCGTGTGTTTGTGTCGCCAGTATAATTTATACTTAATTAAATTTGCTATTTGCCTAAATAAAAATGCAATTTAAATTGGGTAGAGTGAAGTAGTGAAGGCCGCAGTTGTCCTCTGCTGAACAGAGCTCTGGAAACATTTATTTAGACATTTTAATAGACATGCGTTTGTGTTATTTGGTACCTACTGATCATAACGTATTTGATTCCGATTCTTATTCTACTTTCAAGAACATAACAAAAAAGTGACAAAAAATAGATAGATAGATCACAAACAAGTTTGTCATTAGAAAAAAAAACTATTACTCCACTCACCGAATGTAATTATTATATGCATGTGGTCTTGGCAACCCTACTGGACTTCTATATAGATTCAACACTCGTGCATGTCATCAGAAAATTTTTAGCTTATCAGGAGCGTCGTGTTAAGAAAATTTTTAATTTTAACAACACTGCAAATTTACATTTGTAGTTTTATTGTAGCATACTTTTTTACGTATAAATGAGAACTTATGACCTTTAAATTACAAAAAAATACTTCATTTTAGTTACTGAAAGAAAAAGTTCTGTAAAATTATGTGTAAGAAAACACTGCGATTCAGTTTGTATAGTTTTATTTAATCATAAAACTAAAATAAAAAATCTTTTAACGCTACAGAATATTAACTTAATTTTAATAAACACTGTCACCATACAAATAGTAATAATATTCTAATTGCTAAATAAATTCTTCTGGTTCTCTGGGCGCGTCAAGATCCCTGTAATGTATTACAGGCCTGAAATCCGTAGGACCACCTCTGAAAAAATATATATTTGAAAGATATGTCGAAGCAAAATGTATTTAAGAATTACCTTGTCCTTTGCTGGTAACCTCTAGTCCTTGGGGTGAAACTTTGATTGTAATACGGCGGCGGCCTGCCGTAACCTGGTGCTCCTCCGTATCCTGTACCATAGCTGCTGCTTAAAAGAAACAAAAGTAAACAAATTGTAAATAAATATTTAAATTGTTATTTTACCTGGGATGACTAAACGTTGGAGTTTCTTCCCGCTTCGGCTGTGGCGCCTCTGCCAACATCGGCCTCTTCGGATCTTTCAAGTAGTTGTTGAAGAACTCCACTTCCTTCTTGACTTCCTCAATCTTTTCCGCATGTTTGTTAAATATGTGCTTTCTTACAAAATCAGGACCTAAATGTGAGAGAATTATGTCATTTTAGCAGATAAAGGCTTTAGTCATAATGGGTCCATGTACAAATTTGGGAACATAGTCTATTTAGATAGCTGTCCATCATATGGAAGACAATCGTTGCAACTCAAAAACATTGCTTTTTCCAATGCAGTCAAAAGTTTGTGATCATCTTAATCGAATTTTTCAATGACTGATTTTACGTAAAAAGGGATTATTTATAGTAAAATCCAATGAGAAATAAGTCTTATCCGAAACATCATTTTTTTTATTAAGGCTGGTGTTTCTAGGACAATTAATCGTATCTAAAGATGCACAAAAAAAATCCACCCAGTAAGTGGAAGTTCTTATTAGCGTAGTCCTAAAATATAATGTTGAAATTGAATTATTTCCTTTAACTTTTGGGGTAGAAATGCGCTAGAGAACATGAAAAACCGTTAATTGTACTTTATCACTGTGCGCACTGTGAAATATACTTAACAATTTACAACAATTCAAGTGTTAATTTTTTTTTTTTATAATTTTGCGGGGTGTGATAATGTGTATAATATGCAGGATACAATTTTCTCAACGTGCAACGTGTAGAATTCAGGAGGTGAAAATGATGTTTTCTTTTCTTATTTGAAATACAACCTGGAGAAAACTTGTATAATTGATACAGTGGAGATATTTTTTCTAATTTACTCAGAGTTTTTTTACACCATCTCAACAAACTGCTATGAAATTGGTTGAAAATTTGCGTAAAATAACGGTGACCTTAATAATAATGGTATAAATGGAAGAGAAGTATTAAAGATTTGACAGTTGTAAATTGTTTGAAATATATTTTTTGTGTAATCAAGTATCAACCCTGTGGTTGTTACAATAATATCAATAATTATTATTATTCTTTATTGTGTAAACAGGATGATCCCAATTACAAGTAAAACTATGAACTGTGAACAAATAACAAAACATATAAATCAAACAATAATAAATTTATATATAACAGTGAAACTACAAAAACAATACAAAACAATCACAAATAGATAACAAAAGAAATAGACAGACCAAAGTAAACCAATTAGTTTTAAACGTTATAGAGATTTCTTCAATTTTAACCTCGCCAAAGAATCATTGAATAAATCATAATACCCATAATAATTATATTACTTATTAATGCACAAATCCACTGAATCTGCTGCATGTAGCCTAATAGAGCATGTCTATAAACAATTTGATTTTAAACGTTTAAACTGTTTAAATTTGAAATTTTTTGAACATAAATTATATAACGTAGGATTTCGTGGTATTTTTCTTGACTGGCTGATCAGTTATCTTTCACAAACAAAATTATATATCTATATCAAAGACCAGAAGAATTATATGCGGTAAAAACTGGAGGTTCTCAGGGTTCAATTATAGGTCCATTAATTTTTATGAATGACCCATCTGCAAATATTTGTGCAGATGTAATTGTACTTTTTGGTGATGACATATTCTCGTTAGTATCAGCTTTTCACCAAAAATTTAGTGATGTGTTTCACAGATTGGTGTGAAAATAACGGCTTAATGGTCATTTTATCGAAAACACAGTGCTTGTATTTTCATTGTTTGAATACAGTTCACGACATTCCCCTTAAAATTTCTGTTAGGTATACCCAAATAGTCTCAACTATACGCAAATTTAACTATATGTTGATTTGTTCGATGATTCTTTGACAACATATATAAGAATGAAATTTAAAAAACAAAGACACAAAGTCAAAACTCTTTGTAATCACTTGGTCACAAAAAGTTGATGATTACTGACTTGGTCACTTTTTACAGTATACCCACGATATACTGAAACAATGGCACTCAAACCTCTAACACATTAACATTAAGCCAATTGCCTTAATAAAATGATTTTTTTGTATTAATTACGCTGTGTTTGATTGTATCAACTTAAAAATTTGGGAATAGATGAGAATTCATAGATCGGTCAGTGGTCGCTCGGTCAGTACTTGAATCGAGGTGACTAGATCGCTGTGGGTTTGACCCCCGCAGACGGTAGACAGTATATAAGTTATATTTGTGGAGAGGATTGGCACCCTCTCTGCGGGTATGATAGGGTGAAAGAATGTTGGCTTGTGTCAATGTGAGAGATTGATACCGGTTGACGTTTGACTACCTCCTTAATTGATGAGGTTTTCCAGGTTTTCCTCATTCCTGCAATGAATAGTGGTTAAGGCCTATCAACGTAAGTTCCTGGGCGCAAATGCGGCCTACTTAATAATAATATGCCGCCCCCTCTCCCACGCAAGATTAGAATGAGGGGTACAAATATTTTAATATAATCTGTTGTCTATTTTGCAGTATTCCTAGAGGGTGCCATGTCCGCTATATTTGTGACGTAACTTTTTTTACCCTAAATTCACGTTTTTTATTAAAAAATCTTAAACCTATATTGTTTTTGAGGAAAAAATGTATATTTATCATTAGTCTTAGACATTGACCATTTTCGAGATAATAGCATGTACAATATTTTAACGTAGTTAAATTTTAACAATTATTAGACAAAATATGTTAATAAGTATTTCTGTATGTATCCAGTTTTGATTAAAACCAATTGCATTACAAAATCGAAAAATTATGAGACAATTTTTCATATTCAGATATGAGAGATGTGACTGTTATTTGTTGGCAATAAAATTTCATTGAACGTGCCAACGAGAATATTTGAGAGGATCTGAAAATAGATTGCAACCTGATGATCAACAATTTAAAAAATCCGTTTAGGAATTTAGAGAAAAGACGAAAAATTTGTTCAGATTGCGGATTATCCACACACTAATTCAGGACAACTATCTGGAGCTGCATGAATCAGTATGACTTTTCAAAAAAAAAAAAAAATTGACACCCTCTTTTTTATTATCAACATTCTATTAAGGCAAGTTGGCTTAAATTGCAATATTTTGAAGTGAAAAAGCTAGTTTATCTCCATGGGCCATTCCTTATGGACCACCCTGTATTTGTTATCCTATCCCTGTTATTTGCTTAATTTTTAGCTTGTGATGCCTTTCTTAGTTTCAAATGCACGAATCCATTTTTTTTTTCTGTAATAAGTTTTGCAATATCTATCAATATTCACGTGTCCTTTTTCATATTTTCTTATTATTGTATTCTCTATTTTCCAAAATGAATATATTTTTAATTAAGTTATCCTTACTCTGTTTATTTTCATTTTCTCATTGGAAATAAAGACATTTTATTATTATTATTATCATGTTAGACCTTTTGTATTACAGAATATAAAGCTTTTTTGCTCACCTTTAAATTTCTTTCCAGATAGAGGGCATAACCACTTGTCCTTGGCCAGTTCTCTAGTGTTTGCCTGCACAAACTTGTCAATTTCCGTGTCTACGTCCTTCAAAGATAAATTGATTAGCTTCGACTCATTCTTATCTTTGTCCTCCTTTGGCTTCTCTGGCAGGAAACTAGCCATCTTAGCCTCTATAGGGGCGCCAATAAACTGTGTCATGTCCGTCTGCAAAAAAAAAAAAACAACAAATAACGTTAAAACAGTAACAATGAAAAATTCAATATCGAACATTAATTCATTAACCTGCCTTTGAGGTCGGTCAATATCGAACATTAACTCACCTTTGAGGTGGGAGGTGGACCTCTAGCGTGGAGGATACCACACCTGTTGGGCATCTCGTCCTCATTGGGATACTCGCAGTGATTGTAGTAGTCAACGGAATGTACAATTCTCAAGTAAAGAATTATGCGATCTAGTACCGAAATCAAACTCTCGTCTCTTTCGACTGTCGTTATTGCATCCTGAGATTCGACGGTGTGTTCTATGCCTAACAGTTCTTCTTCTTCTGCGCTGGCTTCCTCTATGAGATAGTCGGTTATGTTGTGCAGGACGGGATTGTTTGATACTAGCCCGAACGTCTAATACAATAATAATGTAATATACAAAAAATAAGGCAATGCATACAATTTCAAGAACAGTCTTCAAGTAAAAACAAGCAGTCTCATCTCATTTTTAGTCTCATTTTTATATACAGATTTGGAAATTGCGGATCTTTACAGAGAAAGTAGAAATTGCCGCTTCATCCCAGGGTAGGTATGAAGTTTAAGAGGTGCGGCGACATGCATTGGTCTAGCATTTCCCACTACTAAGGTAATCGGTTCCGTATCGCCAACGCCAATTCGCCATTGCAAATCTAACTGTCCGGTCAACTGATGCCAGTGTTGTCACGTCTCATGCTTTTGCATGAGACCTCATGCATTCCGAGGAAATCGCATGCTCTCATATTTTGATTACAAAATCTCATGCTTTTTAATAGACAAAAAAAGAAATAATAAAATAATAAAATTATATAATATATAATTACTCTTTGAAATCTACCAAAACAAAGACCTAACGAGAAATAAAGGCAAAATGGAGGGCAAAATTGAATAGATAGAGGTAGGTATCTACAATATTTGGGTACTTGAAATGTCCTTTATTGTAGACTGCTCTCTTAATAATTAGCAATGAATACATAAATGGGTATGACAGTCTACGAATATGCGGTGTGTGTGCTGTATTCACGCTGTATTGCAGTGATTCTTAACTCTATTCCGTAAGAGTACCTACATTTTCTGGAAACAACAGATTTTACGACCCGTGAGTCACCCTGCGTCACGTCAACTGCGCCTCAACGTTTGCCCGGCCTAACAATAAAATAAATTAGAAAGGTTACGTGGTTAATAATTTTTAAGTAAGTACCTGTAAGTACCTACTTACAATGTAATATTATGATAAAATAGCAGAACATAATGAAATAAAAATGGCATTACAAAAGTAATTAAAAATTAAGCTGTCAAGAAGTGTTTTTTTTATAAATTAAGCCATTCATGCTTTTTTCTCCAAACCTCATGCTTCTTTGAAATTATTCTCATGCACTGAATTTTTCTGCACTGCTTGATGCGAACACGCTGTGGTGGAAGCATGACACAAATACACGCAAGCGGCAAAACACAATTCACCATCAAGATCCTCACTTTCCAAATCTGTATGTGTAGATTTGAGTGTTTTTTTTTTGTTACACTTTGTGGTTTTTACCGATGGAGGAAATCTACCTGGTTGTGGTCGTCGGACCGAGTACCTCACTTCAAACAAAGCGTCTGATAGAAAGAAAGATCCCTAGCACACACTCGGCAAGTACAAACATCTTTGCAATGACAAGGGTAGGTGCTACACCATACCGTGTTTCTCATCAAATAATCATCTACATTTTGTAAATATTTTTTTCTTTTGAAACGGCATAAATCGATGCATATGCCAATACCCTGTCACTAACTTAGTCACCTTTGACTTGCGAAATATACCTATAGAAGGCCAGAGTTGGCGATAAATGCAGGTTCAAGTTAAAAAAAAAAAAAAATTATAGTACCACCAAAGGTGCGTATACAAATCCCCCATATACAGGGTGGTATCTTTTATGTATACATAACGAAAATGTACTTTTCCAGTTTTCTGCTACTATTTCACAAAGCATGCAAAATATACTACTTTTTAGAAAATTGAAATGCATAAAATTGCACCATTTTTTCTTAATTTAAGCCGTGCTATATGATGTGTACATTACCGTTTTCGAGAACCCTATACTGGGCGTAGTAAATGTGACCACCCTGTATATAGGTAAATATTTGCATGAATTTTAAATTTTATTTAATAATACACATTTTGCAATAAACACACATAAGTATATTTGTAACTTATTTGGCTCAAAAATATTCATTATACACACTTTTAATATTTAAAATCAAAAAATATAATTATTTAAGAATATGCATTTCTCTCTAAATTTGTACATATTCCAAATACTTTAAAATTTCGAAAATTCAATTTTTAAACATTAATAAAATTACTTGAATTGAAATGAGGCCTTATATTTATTTTCGTGTATCAAAAAAAAAAAAAAAAAAATTAAAAACGATGTGTCTACACACCTTTGGCAGTTAATGGGTTAAAATAAGTTTGTCACAAAATACAATAAATATATTTCTGCCGATGGTTTGACAATTTTGACAGCACGAAAAAAAAATTATTCATTAATACAGCTGGAAAGATATAAGAAATTGTTGTTGATGGTTGTATAGTTAAACTGCAGGATAATGTCTGACATTTTGATTGTCATAACACCAATTGAGTGTTGTAGAACAAAGAAATGAAAAATATTAAGCTAATGTGATGGGTACAAATTTTTGACTACATTATTTTATACTGATTACACACGGTTGAATTTTTTGTGTTAAGGGGTTATACCTAGTTGAAATTTTGACAAAATCGTTTGTTCTTTTTTTTGCATTTTTAGAATGTATAAAGGGTTAACTATGACTTAGTACAAATATTTTAAGAGGGGATAGGAAAAGTTCAGAATTTACGGTATCACCCTTCAAAAAAATTCCAAACTTATTTATAAAGCGAAAAAAAAATATTTTCAAAACTTTATTAACCCCTAATTACTCGGCGATTATGCCGCCTATCAGCTGCGAGGTTAGGTATATTCTGCCAAAGTCAAAGTTGTCAAAGGCAGTGACAGAGCACCGCGTTGCCACGTGTAACGATTTACGACGCTTTTAAAGAAAGTTTTATTTACAAAATACTAGATTATTTAATGAGAAACATGATATGGTAGCACTGAGAGTAAAACCTACCTTACTGATACTTCCAGGATTGATATTTGGAGATTTCAAGAAAGTTGAATTATTTTCTGTTTTCTAACTTGTTTACATTATAACTTGTCGTTGTAAATATTGCTGTACTTGCTGGGGACCTCTTGATTTCCCTCGATCATTTCATAAATAAAAAAATATTTTTTTTCTGTAGGTATATCTATTATTGTAGTATTAAGAATGCTTTATTTTTATGTCACTAAGTAAAAAAGAAGTTACAAGGAATTTTAAAAAGTATGAAATTTTTTTTTTTTTATTTTCAAGTTAGATACATACGTATTTAAAACTCCAGCACGTGTAAAACAACATTTGTGGACGTTGTACAATTCGTACAAATGTACGAGGATTTGGCATATTCTGTCTACATATTTGGAAAACGTCTTTGATATTCTGCTGCTGCACGATATGCACTTTCGTCGCACTTCCCATAAATTAGTACCATATCTGTAATTTCTGCGATTACACAAATTTGAATGTGCGAAAAGGAAATACTGAAAACTAATATCAAAATATTTGCGATATTTGACGGATCTTCCGATGCTGGCGCCGTCTGTAGGTCATTAGCGCAAAGTGCACTAAAGCTCGTTCCATTTTTTAACTTATTATAGAATTAAATAATAATAATACTAATAATAATAACGATATTAACAATAATCGACCATGTTTGCATATAATAATATTGTAGTATTATTTTAAATTTCCCGAGGCGTTTACAGTGCTCTGTAATATTACTTTTCTGACCACTACTGCTGTTTGACATTTGGAGAGTATTAGAAACAATGCAACCAACAACACAGCATAGGTTTATATCGACTGACAAGTGCTGTGCGTGTAACCCCGTATCACGGAGGAAGTGTCAAAAGAATACTAGGATGAAGATAACCCACGATTGTTCACAAAAGAATCGAATATTGATTGCCATAAGAATATTTATCTGAAGAATATTAGGTTCTCGGTGGTGGCGGACCGAAGACTGAACGGTTGTGTTGACATTGTAATTTTAGTTTTCCGTTTTTAGTGACAGTTTCAGTTTTAAACTTTTTATTTATTAAATAATGGATAGTTGCGCTATATTAGGACATGTGTAGTTTTCCACAATTTTCTTTAAACGTACGTGGACATATTTTCTAGAGTTAAGAGCAATGCAGTGGAGTTACAGTTATCGGACAAAATTTTCTAAATGAAAAACTGCCACGGGTGTATTTGAAGTTTTCTGTTAGTATATCAATCAATTTTCTTAAAATAAATGGGCAATATATTAACTCTACGCGAAGTGTGTATTTTGTGGCGGGTAATTCTGATGGATCTGTTATGAGTGAAAATGAAGTCTTGACAGTTTGGAACGAAGGAACGAAAAACGAATGCAAAATACTGTAGCTAAACGGATTAACTGTTATCTATCAGGTACTTAGGTATTATTATTAATAAAAATGTTTACTTTCGTTGTTTCTACATTCGGTAACATTGTGAGAAACGACCGCATGGTAGTTGACATATGTAGCCATCTTGGACGATGACTGATCGACATAGGCGCCGTCTTTCCGTAGGAAAAAAGGGTTTTACCCCATTTTTAAAACATCGAGCTAGAATTCCGAAATAAACTTTTTATTGTCTTTTAGGCCTCCCTGAGCACGTGGTTAAAATTTTTGTACTTAGTCATAGTAAACCCTGTATGTATTTGAGTATATTCTCTAAAAATTTTAAATCAATCCGACAAATATTTTTGAAGATACAAACATATTTTTAAGAACATCTCCAAGCGTTGGAAGACCCTTGCTATTGTGTGTAATTATAAAAACCCTTCCTCGCTGAGGGTTCATCTTATGGCCCTGGAATAGATGACTCGATGTAAGTAATAAATTTTTTTTTTTAACTAAGTGTCAACGTCTTTTGAAACTTTGAATGTGTTTTTCTCAAAACAGTGTTTTCAATGACGGTGAGCACGATTTTTCTTGCTCACCGCCGAGGACCTTTTTGTGGAGGACGTCCAGGAGATCGTCTGCAGGAGGCGTACAATTTAATATTTTTAAAAACGGATTACGGCAGTTAAAAATATAAGAAATACACAAACTGTACATATTTATCATATATTCATTAAATAAAATGTCTCCTCATAAAAAATTAATGAAAAAACACGTTTTTTTTTGGCTTTACAACTAGGTATAACCCTTTAAGTGTTATATAAATTAACCATAAAATAAAATTGTTACAAATAAAAATAAACCTACCTGCTGAGGTTTGTCTTTCTTATCGTCATCGTCCAGCCATAACCCGACCTTGTTATCCAAGTTCAAAGCGACCCTCGCAGATATCCGAATATCCGATCGGACCACTTGTTTGTGGGCCATTATGCCATTCACCGGCCTGATACGTCGGCTCAGATCCCTGTTCACTATTGCACCCAGTTCGCACTCCCTCAGCCTGATGTTGTTCAGGTTCCAGCATATCTCCTTTATGTTAGCGTCCCTCTTAAACGTTACCCATCCTCTGCGTAACCAACGTCGCTCCGGTTGCGGATCGGCCAGAGCTACACGGAGAAAGCCGTCATATCTCGAGCACATCGCCTCGACCTCCTGTTTAGTGATGGTGGGGGCCAGGTTACGAAGGAATATGGAGGTGGTTTTGTGGAGAGACTTGGGCTTTTCGGGTTTGGCGGTATCGTCGTCGACTGACTGGATATCGTCGTCTTTCTTCTCCGTGGCCTCCTTTTCCGTCTCCTTCTCGTCTTTTTCTTTTTTCTCAGTTTCCTCCTCGCTGTCGCTGCTGCTGCTCGAAGAACCGCTGCTGCTTCCCGAATATGACCTCTTTCGTTTCTTTTCTAATACCAATGAAATACAACGGAAATAATTAAACTGTTTAAAAGCAAAAACGCAGATTATCGGCAAACAGATTTTGTTTGTACAATTTTGAAAATAAAATTCGATCAACTGAGGCTGAATATACTCAATAGAACCAAAAATGATTTCTTCTCTTTGAAACTCATAATTTCCTTTACAAGTTTTATTTCAAGAATAATTCATTTTTATAATTAATTACGGTCTGAATGAAATTTAAAGTTTCAATGTGTTCCATTAAATATTCCTCTACCTTTTACTAGATTTTTCTCTTTAAAGAGAATTTTTGTTATAATATTAAACATCTGTGTGCATGTATATACAGGGTGCAAAGAATGAACCATGTTTTAAGGCTAGTTTCATTAAGGCTGCCGTGTTCATAAAATAGTGTTTTCTACAAATACAAATAATTTTACACATTTAAGAACTGAATAATATAGAGCTTAGCAAATAACAGGAATATTAAAACATGCCACCTGTGAATATTCAAAGGTATGGAAGTAAAACAAATATAAAACGACAGAAAGCGTTATAACATAAACTTAGATAGTTCTGCATATAAAATTGTTCACTTTTGTCTATAAGTATGTGAAATTGTTAAAATGTAGAGTTAGAATAGCAAAATAATGTGTCTTACAAACGCTTTTTAAAAGTTTTTATTTTATTTAAGGAGAATTTAAATAGAAAAAGTGGATAAACAAAATACCAAAAATTTGATCATTTTACAGCGAGAAATATGACGACCTTAAAGGCGTGAGAAAGTACTTTTTTTATTTATTTTTTTTTTTGGTAATTCTCTTGGGTACCTCTAAAATTTTGGAAAACAAAGTTTAAGGATATAGATTTTTGGAAACTGATTTAGATCCATTGAAACAAGCTTCGATTAGCATTAAAAAAGGTAGCTGTCTGGTGTATATTTTAATAAATAAAGGTTTTGTTGCTGCTATTCTGTTTTGGTTAATTTTTTATTTTATATTTTTTTTTGTGTTGTCATATTTCTCTGTGTTGTATTTCACACTGTTTTATGATAATAACATTATTAATTAATAATGTATATTATATAATATTGATTTCAAAGCTCCACAAATATGTTAAACACAGTTTTCTCTGAAATAGGTTTAGCAGCATGCAATAATTATACGTTGTTATTTTTCAAAAACTTCTATCCTTAAAAAATCTGAAAGAAGTATAGTGGCATACGCCCTGTACATTTAACTCAAAAATCAATCAGATATTCGTGTTTATCTCACAAAAAAAACTTAATTTCCAAACTGTAAGTATAATTAACCAACAAATAAGAATATTAACGTAACAAAATTAATTAAAAAAAGTTCTTGTAAGCAAAATTATACTAAGGTAAGTTGATATAAATCAAACTATTTTTTTCCAAGGAAGCTAGTCTTAAAAAATGGTCCTTTCTTTACTGAACACTCTGTATATAACGTTTGATATATTTTTTCTTTGCATACTTACTATATTCGTGTCGAATTTTATTATTTAAAATTTTCAAGGGTCAGGTTATAATTGAGAAATAAACAGTTTGTTGTTGAATGTATTGAGCTGGTTAATCAATAATTAACATCATTGCTATCTACCAATTCAGTTTTTTATTTAAAACAATTAACAAAACATAAGTCCAAACTCCTAAACAAAATATTTCCTTAAACCACTGCCACTAATGAATGGAAACAATGTCAAAACCTTAAAAATGTGACATGTTATACAGAAATATCTGAAGAACTTACAGCGAGAGCAACAATCTTTTATTTTTTCCAAGACGTAAGTGCCTATTCCAACAAACTGCCACTAATTTAAAGTAGCAACAAACATTTTGTAAAAATAAATATTAAATTAATAACTGTAAAGTCACCAACCTTTAGCCTCTCCTTCTTCTTCTTCTTCTTCCTCCGGTTTCTTCTCGTCCACTTCCATTTTCTCCTCTTTTTCATTTTCCTTGGTCTCCTCACTTTCATCTTCCTTTTCCTTAGGCTCTTCTTCTTTTTCAGCCTCCTGTTCTTTCTCTTCTTCTCCTTCTTCTTTTTCTACGGGTTTCTCCTCGTCTTTCTTTTCTTCTTGATTTTCCTTATCAGGCTCCTCGTCCTTGTCATTAGTGATTTCCCCGGCTTCCCCTTTTGAATCGTCCGTGTCGCCGTTCAGCTTGCTCTCTTCCTCTTGCTTGCTCTTTTCAGAGTCCAGCTCGCCCTCTTCCTTTTTGATGTTCGCCTCCGCCTCCTTGGCCTCCTTAGCCTTCTCGGCTTCCGCTTCTTTAGCCTTCTGTTCTCTATATTTTTGCTCCATTTCTGAAAACCTCGCCGTCAGAATATTTACACATTCACGTTCTAGAGAGACTTACCTTCGTACTCTTGCTCCAGCAAAGCCAGGTCCTCTTCAGTACCTCCTTCTAATTTAATTACGACAGTGTCGAGAAGCTTCAACAACTCGTTGGTTTTCGCACAGTCCACAGTAATACTTCCGATTTTTCCGGTTTTCAGCAGGTCCAAGAATACCTCAACTCTTTTCTATAACAAGTAAAAGAGTTAAACTTGCGTCAATTATGTATTAGAAATATTCTTTATTACCTTCAAGGCTGCCATCTGTTCATCCTTCCTTTTTACGGAATCCTCTGGATGATATTTAAGACGGAACCTATAAGAAAGTGATAAAACACAAGTGTTAATCACCATAAAACCTAGAAGAGTAGATCCTGCATAATTTTCTCTTTCATGCAAAACGTTCATGCCAGTGAAATGTGATAAATATATTAAAATATGTAATAACAGATCATATAAATCGTAAAACGTAAAGACATTGCATTGGAAATATTCATGATATAAAAAATGAACACAAGATTAAAAAAAAAAAACTTACGCTTACTATATCAAAGAAAACCACTATAAACTATCCCCATATTAAATATCTATCCAAAATATTGTGATGTGTTCATTTTTTTTTTATACTTATATATAATAGCTATATTTTTTGAAAAATTTGAATTGTGTTGTTACTAGTGATGGCTAAATGACCAGTCAATTAAAATTCGGTAACATATCGAAGAAAACTTATGTTTCTATGCACTTGATCTTTGTTTAAATAACAAAATTATTCTAGGCATGTTAATTTTAAGTAAAATATACCTAATGTAAATAAAAATTAAACATGACTTTAATCAAAATAATATAGACTTTTATTACATTTAAATATAAATAAAATTATAAAAAATTTAAAAAAATAAAACAAAAAATTCTGATATGTCGTTAAATACAGGATGATTTTTTTTAAAACAATTACATTAATGCAAGCAAATATTGAATATTGTTTGATGTTAATATTTTAGTATTATTAAATAATAGCAAAACCACAGAATTTTAATGCTACTAGATATTTTTCAAATTCAATGAAAAATAATTTTTGGAGTTGCTACTAGTTCAAAATTCAATTGCTATAGTTCAATAAACTGAAAAAACCTTTTTTAAAAAAAAACAAGGCTGCAAACATGGACGTAAACATAATGAGTCAATGGAAAAATTAATAAATTAACTAGAGTAAACTGTTGACTTTGTCTGTAATTGAGGAAAAAAAAATCAGGAAAGTAAACAATTGAGATCGAGTTAAAGAAATTACAAACATGAAAAAAATCAGTTACTTTTAATATTTGACAATAATTTATGAAAATGGCCGGTCATTTATGGTCACTATGGTTAATTTTGGTAAGTGACTGCCATCACTAGGTACTCCATAAGATACAATTATTTTTTAAAAATACATTCAATTTTGATGCAGATATGTGAAACAAAAGGATGAAATGGGGATGGCATTCACACGAAAAAGCAGGCGTAAAATTTTCGGGCAGTGCAAGCGTCGCTCAAAATGATTACGCCTGCTTAAGGCAGTCGCGCCAACCATACAAAGATAAGTACATGAATAAATTGGTACGTTTCTTCTTGAACGTGAATCTCACCTGTCTCAAATTACCCTAACAATGTACGCGAAAGCCTGTGCATTGCGCGCACGGCTTTATTTTAACGGCTAGGATAAATTCCACGTTGCATATCAGTATCTTTATATATAACATTATACTTTCGATTTAAATAACGCGAATGATTCGTTGTGTATTCTCACAATGTTGTCACACACAAGACACATATTTATATTTTACGAAGAGGTCAGCTTGTTCTTGTATCAATGCTGTAGAGAAAAAGGATTTTAAAGTAAAATGCCAAGGAAAAAAAGGTTAATACAAAATATTTCTTAAAGCCTTTTTTAACCTAAATATCTACATTTTAGGGGCTGGAACACTTATGTACAGCTAAGAAAGGTGTATGTCAGTTCTAAAAGTACTTTTTAAAACTGATTGTTTTCCAATCTATATTAAAGTTAATCCCACAATAATTCAACAATTTTTTTTATATACTGTGTCTCACTTTTCTCACACCCCTGTAAAATTTTACCAAGCCATGCGATTTTGATTGTAATTTTTTTGTAACTAGGTGTACCACAGATGTACTTATCCAAGCCAGTATAACGGTCAGGGTACCTTTCCAGACCCTGCTATGTTTTTTCCATAGCAATTTTTTCACATCCGATATATCCAAAATTTTATGAAATTCTCGGAATATCCAAAGTAGTTATTGATAATTTAAGAAAACACCTACATTTACCCTAATATTCCTTATTTATCTATATATCACCTTAAAACTTGTGCTAGTTTCAATAAGCTCTTCTCTCAATAGAGGGTGATTCACAACTTATCCAAAAAAATTTGGGAATATATGTTTCATGAAAAATGGAATCAATATTTGAGAAAAAAAATTATTGACATAGTATTTTCAATCTTGGGTGAATAAGTGAAATATGACAAAATGCTTTAGCAGCTTCTAGTCTGTACGCAGAACAATTTCTCGGTAGGTGCCAAATGCAGCTACTTTTACCATGGTAGGGCAACGCGTGGAAGAGAGTCCAGGGCGTCTACGGCGTATTGCAGCAGCTGAGGAACACATTTTAGAGATTGTTGAAGATAAGACGTGCCCAAATGTGTTTACACGTCAGTGGACAAAATTTTGAACAGTTGTAACATCAGGTATGTTAAATTACTTTATTAATTAAAACCACAAATTAATTTTATTAATTAATAATAACAATAGCGGCAAAAGCTGTTGAATTTGGTGATATAAAAATAGGTGTTTTAATATAAATGACTTTCTGTCTAGGCACATGTGTAATGGACAAGCGGGTAAGCCTTCATAATTTAAACAAATACGATACTGATTCAGACTGGAAACATTTATGTTGTGATAAAGTATGATCCATTAAAAAATATAGTAGGCTATGTTATACTGCAGGATATCATTAAGAGAAATGTTTAAAATACAACTTGGTCGATATAAATTTTTACAAAAAAAACATTCAGGATAACATAACCTACAGTTTTTTTAAATTATCTTACTTGATAGATGAATGTATCTCATTCTTACAAAAAAAAAAAAAAACAATATTTTTGTTGATTATACTGAGAGAAGTTATTGATTGTTCAACTATTACAAATTTAAGTTGATCTGAAAATAAAATAGGAAGAGATATTACTAAAATTTTATGTAATTTTGGATATACGAGTTTTAGAGGGTGCTGATTAATGCTATGGTGTCAGATTTCCAATAAATAACCGCTAATACGAAATCTCTATAAATCGCTTTGAAAAAATCAGCAGACTCTGGAAAAATAACCTGGCCATGACCATTATACAGGTATCCATGAGTAAATCTGTGGTGTCCCTAATTACAAAAAAGAAAAAAAACAATCCAAATCCCGCAGTTCACCTAAATTTTACAGGTTAAGTGAATAGTCGGACTCAATATATATAAAATCACTACATTGAATTTTTAAATAACAAAATGAAACATCACCAATAATTATTTTTGATTAATAATACAAAATAGAGGTGTTTATAAAAAATAAGTAAATAAGTAAAGGGGTAATAGAGGACAAAAAAATAAACAATTTCCATTAACACATTCACTGCCAGGACGGACACCGGTGTCCTCTACGTTATCGACTGACTGCGCCAGGGCGGACACCGGTGTCCGCCATGTTTAGTATTAGTTTAGATATTATTTCCCAGAAAGCGCCTATTTTTGTGAATGATTTCGTTAATAATTATCCTCTTTGACTCTTTAGAATGGCCTACTGACTCTGGTTTATCAATAAAAACCTTTGTTTAAATTGTATGTGGACTGTGTCCGCCATTGCGACCGTTGTGGCGTGTAAAAAAGTTTTTAAAACAGCAATACTCTAGGCGCCAGGGCGGACACATTTGTTTTTTAAATGAAAATTATAACATTTTGAATAACAGAAACTTTATTGTTTTTATTATAAAAACATTCCGATTCCGCGTTACTATTGGTTTCCACGAGGGACATAATATGTTTTGTTCTGCTGTTCATTGTCACGTTTACATCGACCACTCCGAAAATTTGTTGCGAAATATCACTAACGAAGTGTCTAGTACACTAATTTACTCAATAGTGACGACGCAAAGACGTTTGGCGCGCGATGCTGACTGGAAAAAACACAAGTCACGACAACAACCGAGCGTGTCCGCTGATATATTTGTGCCCGCTAATATGTCCCCTGTGGCGTGGTAAAATGTAATATTTGTGTCCGCCCTGGTGTGGTGAAATGGAAAAATCTATTTTTTCCTAGTGCGCCAGAGCAGACACCAGTGTCCGCTGAGCCGCTCTTATGGGTGGCGTGCTAAGAAAGTTTTATGAAAACTGGTTTGGCAGTGAATGTGTTAAGCAACATGTGGTCGGTCTAAAGTGCCATATATTCCATAAAATTTATCAAGAATTTTTCAACTGTTTATATGTACTAAGTCAAGTTCACTAGATCGTGACTTTATATAAAAATGTGTTATTCAAAACAAGATTAGCAAAAAATATAGTGTGGTTGTGTATTGAACATCCCCTGCTGATACTATTGATCTTTAACCGAGTGTTTTTTACTGTAGTCAATTAAATTAGATATCTACAATATGCATATTATTGCTTAATATTGATTTATGACAAGTAGTTTATTTATATTTTTAAATTAATTTCAGTTGCAGCTGTTTCCAATGTTTCAAGTCCAGATTTTGATATTCTTGCAATTGGCAACAGAGCCAGCTTCAAAGTTTTCTGTTTCCCTGATTTCACAATTTTTTATATGTTCCATGACATTTTAGATAACACTTTACTTAAAAATTGCTTATTTTCACAGCTTCCATTACACCTATGAACGAATTCACTTTCAGAACCACCTTGTATATACTTATAATGTACTAATAAATTATTTTTAAGAGCAAATTCCATCTACAGAATAATATTATACAGCTCCTTCTCCCATTATTTTACAGCGTTGTTGCTACAAAGAGAAGTAGAGACTAATACTATCATTAATGCAATTTGTTTAAAATAAATTAAACTATACATACACCTTTAGAGAATAAAAAATCAGTTAGTAACTTAAAATTTAGTCTGAAATAATGTGAAACGTAAAACAATACACACCATTCGTCATCTTTATGGGCAACAAAGAATTCGTTAAGTTGCTGCCTCTGAAATTCCAGTTTATAATCGTTATACTTTTCGATGGCCTCGCTGTCAGAAATGTTATCGTCCTGTGTGGCCAAGAAGGCCTTAAATGACATCATAGGTGGCTGTTGACCCTCGATTTGAGAAGAAGACGGAGGATCTCTGAAGAAATAACCTCTTTAAAAGACAAGAAAACACTTGGGTTAGTAGAGGATTAGTATTTGAAGTAGTGTTAACAGAAAACGACATCTAAAGACAAAAACAAGCGCATACAGCCATAAAAAAATTAAAAACACTTATGCGATAAGTAAAATGCATCATGCACTTTTTCATGCATAAAACTCATTGACAATTTGATGTTTCATTAGGATTTATATTTTGCATGATGCCCTACGTGTTGAAAATAATAAAATGATTCAGGTTAGGATCCCAAACAGGGTGTATGCCAAAATTTGACCAAAAAAATTCACCGATATCTATTTCACTGTTTATTCAATCAATTTTTTAAATTTTATATGTTACGAAAACCACCATTTAAATTTTTTTTTTAATGATTATTAGGTCCCATCTTATACCAACATTTCCATTAGCATTAATTTGACTGAGGTAGATTTCCTTAATGAAAAAAATATAAACGTAATTTTCAATTTTTTTAATAGTGAGTAAATATTACCAGTTAAATTATTTGAATAATATGTAGAAATTCAAATGAGAGGTTAAAAACATGAGACTTTACAAAAAAGAAATATTGGAAAAAAAACAAAACCTAGCGGTTTTTCTGATTTACGAGTGATACTAGAAATTAGATCGATAATAAAAAACAATATTTTTAATTTTGAACAAAAAAATATATTTTTCAACAACATACCAACAGTAGCAGCTTTGGTAAATATTAATTGAATGCACTAAAACTTTTTAAAAATCTCGAAAAATTATATTAAATTACCTGATAATTCCAAATTATCTCAGGCTTCACACTAGTATACACCCTGTCAAATGAATTTTTTGAATCAAAGTTGTTAATACGAGATCAAAGGACTATCAGATATACAGGGTGTCCCGCATAAGAACTGACACAAAACAGACATATGTAGGGGTGTCCAAATTATTTTAATTTAACCAAATTTATTTATAGGCAAAGTTACACGGTTTAGGAGTTATTAGCTCCCAGGTAACCTTAAATAAAATAAATAAATAAATGATATATATGCAAAATTTTACCGTAGAAGAACCAAATGGTGCTTGTATTCGGTTTATTACCGGTCTTCTTTGAATATGAGTTATGGTGCTGTATGAACAAAATAAATTATAACTTTTTGATTATTTTCTAATCAACACTGTTAAAATATTGTTTCAGTTAACAGTTTTTCTTGAATAAAATTTAACAAGAGTAAAAAAAAATAAACTCTGCAAGGGACATTATTTTTAAACCTAATAAATTTAAATCATATACCAAATTTGATTATTTTACAGTAAAGTGACACATACAGGATGCCTCAGGTATTACTGGCGTCCTTGGAAGGGGTGATTGTACAGTAAAAATAAATGAGATATACCCAAGTATACCTCAAGATTTTGAAAATTTTTATTATATTTTTTGTTTACTTGGAAACTTTTCATGATAAAACAGCAATAGTCCTAGGTTGTGATATGTTATCTTTAGTCTAATTATTCAGTATGTTTGAAAATTCCCATTATCACCAGTGGCATAAAAACCCTCTGGCACTTATTTTATTTAAAATAAAAATGGTACACCGCTGTCTTAATTATAAAAAAACATACGATACTTTAAATATTTATTATTTTGAACAAATAATTATTCTAAAATATTTTCTTTAAAATGCATTGTATTTAAGTAATTGTTCTTTAAAAAATATCTTTGCATTTTGTAATTTGTGCGTGGCGAAACCTATTATACTTCAATAATACAGGATATTCCAAAATTAATGCACTATAGGGCAAGAGTGGATTCTTCACGACAAAATAATGTGATATAACTAAGCTTACTATAGTCAAAAGTGGATAGCTAAAAAGATACTGGGTGTCAAAGCAAAAAATTTATTTTCGAAAAAAATTCAAATATTTGGATACATTTTGCAAATCGAGGTTTTTTTGGGAGGCGACAAATTCAAATTTGTTTCTAAATTTGATGCTACTAGTAGAAGGTGCCACTTTATATGAACTAGGTATACTTTGTTAAAGTCGCTAGAAGTAACCGTTTTCGAATTAATCTTATTTAAAAAATATCCAATACACCGAGGAAAAATTGTTTTGGTTTAAGGTAAAGCACATTTTCCACCGAAAATACAGCAAAATGTTACTTGAAAAAGTTCCTCAAAATGGTCAATTATAGCAATGTGCAAAATTTTAACAGTAATTTTCCAATTTCCTTCAGCTTCTGATACAAATATGCACAAACTCCGAAATGGAGATATGTTAAATAAACAAATACTTGAATACAATGCATTATAAAGTTGCAAAGAATAATTATTTGTTCAAAACCATCAAAACTTAAAGTACCTTACGTTTTCTTATAATAATTAAGATAGTAACATACTATTTTTATTGTAAATAAAAGTGGCACAGGGTTCCTATGACACTGGTGATAATTAGAGATGGGTTGTTATTTACATATCTGCTATTCTATAATTATTGTTATCTGCTCAACGACAACGAATGTTATTTGTCTGCCAAAATAACAGGTATCAGTTGTCAACAATCAAGCAAGGAGTCACAGTCTCACTGAGAGGCAACTGCGCAGAGCATGTGAATATGGGTCGCGATCTAACGCAAAGCCGTCTTTGCAAATTAACGTAACAGTCTAACAGTGGATTAAAGAGGATGGTGAATCATAGATTGCAGTTTTTAGAATTTTCAACAACAACGATAACCGATAAGTTTCAGTTGACCGCAACAACAGCATCTAAAAAATAAAGTAACACGTTATAATAGTATAGGCCCTTTATTTATAATTTTAAATGTTTTCAAAAATGCTTAACAATGTATGCATATACCGGCAGAAAAATTAGTTTTATTTCAATGTATGTATTTGACACTTTTATTTTAGTAAAACAGTGAAATAAGAGAATTAGATTTACTAAGTTTATGACTGGATTAGGTTTCTAAATTGTATTTATTTAAACAAACAAATTTAAAAAAAATAAAACAGCCAAGTAAAAATAAATGTTCGTAACCTACTATTAAAAAATAGTTAAATAAAAATTAACTGCATAAATATTTAGAAAACATAATAAATCGCTAATATTGTAAATAAATAATTATTCAATCAACAATTCCCTTCAGTTTTATGGACCGTGATCAACGATGACTGTTATTTAAAAACAATGATAACAGTTGCAACTGTTATTTAAAAATAACGGTTTTGCCCATCACTAGTGATAATGGGAATATTTAAACATACCGAATAATTAGACGTAAAGTGTCCCATTATAACCTAGAATTATTGTTGTTTTATCAGAGTTTCCAAGTAAATAAAAAAATGTAATAAAAATTTCAAAATCTTTGACACCCTGTATCCCGGAAATGATGATTAGATATAGGTATATTTAACTAAATCTCATTTATTTTGACTGTACAGTCATCCATATAATACCTGAGACACCCTGTATATTATTATTTTCTTGAAATTTAAGGACCCACTTTGGGTTTGATAACTCCTTAGAGGTGTAATTATTTATATAAACAAGTTTGGTTAAATTATATTTTGGACATCACTACATGCACCTGCTCTGTGTCAGTTCTTATCTGAGACACACTGTATAAAAAATTAAAATGTTCTACTTACATTATTCAATTCAATTAGGTACAACCTTAAGATTTAAAGATGAATTTAATGTTTCTTGCACTAATGCAAAATCTAATCCCCAAAATTAAAAACACAAAATAAAGGTATCATGCTAAAATTAAAAAAAAAAAAACAATAACTAGTAATTTTTATTTACCTGTGAGCTGGTTGGTGATATGGATTATAGTGATTATAATAGTTATCCCCGTAATAATCATGTCGAATCCTTTTTGGTTGAGGCTCTAAACTCGGAGAGTAACCTCGATCTCTTACCCCAGCTCTATATTCCCTTGGCCTGGGACGTGACCAGGAATCCCTGGAAACGTCAATTTTAATCAACACTATACTATTAAGCATGCACTATAGAATTTTTCGAAATTCTTGGTTAACTAGATAAAATTATTTCATGAATATAACTATGAATTTTACCTCTCTGCCCAATCATCCCTTGGTCTTGCAACCCTTTCAGTACCTCTGTAACTCGCCTCTGCCCTTTCTCCACGAAATTTGTCCCGGCGTTTTCGGTCATATTCATCATCACTGTCTGCCATTTTTCAATTTCACTATGTAAATATATGTTAAAAATTAAACTTTACTCGAACTATTAAAAACCGCCGTATCAGTACATTTTCTCAAATATTAATCACAAAATACACTTGAGAAGAGTTTATAATTAGACAACTGAAATCTTAAGCTACAAAACTAGGCAAATGGTGCCAAAGATGACGTTGATTGCAAACAGGACAACCAGTTTTAAAGTCAAATAAATATATTCACATTATAATTTATTGAGTGTGTGTTTTTCTGATATACTCACGGTTTGTTCAGAATTTTCAAAAAATATGCATAAATTTCCTAATGGAGGGAGATACACCATAAATAAAATTAAAATTGTTTGCGGCTTAGCTCAGAATCAGAAAATGTATAGGTATAAAATATCCACGCATAGGCAACTCGCAACATCAAAACGCACAACCGTGCTTATCTGGTCTGTTCGTTATCTATGGTCTGTTCCTTCGTGCAGCACACTGCAGTACAAATGACGTAGTTGTCAATTATTGGCATCAATAATTTGAAGAAATTATGACAAATGCCAAAGATGTATGTTTCTATTCTTCTGTTCATTTATAAATTTATACAAGGTAAAATAATAAGTATTGTATTTTTTATGGTAAAAGTGCAGGATAAGCAGTCCATTATTAATACGTATGTACCCAGTTTTGTGAACAATGTAAAACATTTAAACATAAAAACTTTGTGTGAAGTATATTTTGGAATTATATCAGTATCGCATTTTAATGATTTTAAAAAGTAGATAAAAAATACGTACATTTTTGCAAACCAAAAGAATTGAAAATTTTAGTACCATATCTAATGTCAATATAGTACAAATTTCCCCTGCAACCTATACAATAGTACAATTATTTTTATTCCTAGAATAACACTGACAATGATCATAGAGTTGATAAAGTCTTGTCCTCATGGACATAGATAATTTAAATCTAAACCAGTGACAGGCACAGTCATGAAATTTGACAATCAGGAGAAAAAATTGATTCGGCATAAAGCCTTTGCCCTCATGGACGCGAAAATTAGCTTTCATTTTATATTATCATATATTTCGATAAATCTTTTATAATTTAAGGCTGCATATGTAGTGTTACTTTGAATTTCCTATAACTGGGTGTAATCTTTGGAATAAATGATATTACCTATTATTTAATAGCGGCAAAAGTCTCAACTTTTAGCCAATTTTGCCAACTGCAATATTTTCTATTTTCATCATTTGTGAAGCTGATATAAGTGTCATTATCTGTCATGGTAGATTGTCAAAAGCCACTGAAATGTACGATATGGAATGCGTTTAGTCCATTTGCGCATCCAAATAAAGGTACCAACACTGCAACCCTAGGAGCAGACAAAAGGAGGCACATGAAACTCATCAAAGACATACTTCATTAGTTATGTATGTGGGTGCGAGAGAGACAACCATCTGCACGTACGATATGAATTGTGTTCTTAATTTCCCATTATTTTCTTTGTAAACACGTCATTGGCGTACATTGTGGTTTCTTCTTTTATCTTGTATCCGTTAGTGTTATTCTTTGTGTATTTTTGTGGGTGTTATTGTTGGAACATGCCATGTTTTATAAGGAACTGTAAAATTAACCAGCATATAGCACGAAATAATTCTCCATATCCAGAATTCAATTTAATTTCAATTCACAATCAGCTAAGCCCCTACTGCTCCGCCATTGCTAGAGGCACAAAACAATATATGGCGCTGATCATGAATAATCCATTCGCGCAGCTTTTAGCGCATTCCAGTCATCATAATATAAAATTACATTTCAGCGTCAAAAGCTTAAATTGTGGTTAAACTTACTAATCCTACATGATGAAAATAGTGATATTTATTATTTCCCCCCGTTAATAATCTAAATCAAAATTTGCGTCCATGAGGACAAGACTTTAATTCTGCGAAACGGAAATTTTGAAAATATTAAATTTTAAAATAACTGTTTTCGAGAACAAAAAGCGTTTTAAAAAATCTGCCTAGTCTACTAAAAACGGTTTAGTTACATTGAAATTTTTTTAATATGCATTTGAGGTAGACTTTTTCTACTATTAATAATTTAAATCAAAAACTGTGAAATTCGCACTAATGTTCTTAAATTTCGTGTCCATGAGGAAAATTGACTGAAAAAGTGACAAAGAATAAACAAAATATTAAAAATTTTATATTACTTTTGTTCTACATTCGACATTTTTTCTTATAAACACATCACAAATTGATTACTTATTAGTCATTAAATAATACTTCAGAATATATTTTTTGCGACTAAATATACTTTAAAAAATAAATACAAATATTTATACAATGTGTATGTATGTACAGCACAAAAACTTTTCATTATCGTCTAAATTGTTTTTTAAATTTCTCATAATGATAGTCATCTGTTGCTTTTTCATCCTTCTTTTTTGGTTTTTCTACTTCTACTTCCACTTTTGCTTTTTTCTTAGGGATATCAGACGCATCTATATTAACTAAAAATATATAATTATGCTATAAGTTATGCCTTCTTATATGCAACTTACATCTGTTGTGTTGAACAAAATTTACAGCCATATTTGTAGGTACAAACTGTGAAGGACCGTCCTTTTTGTTTTGTTTCTCCCAAAGTAGTCTGAGTTTCGCTTCTTCCGTTGCTTCTATATTGCGTATTTTTGCCTCTATGCCTAAATCCACTTCAGGGATACCACTTAGCATTTGGTTAGACAGCATTTCTTCAGATCTCTTCGTAGAAGATTCCCTTTAATAGAATTTCTATTATAATTGGCTTTGACTAACAAGTACCTTCCTCTTACCTCAAATGTGTAGGTACACATCGCAATGCAGCTTCTTCTGGACTCAAATAAGTAGAACTTTTATTGTTCACATCTTCCTGTTCTTCCACTGCATCTGTTTTTCCTTTCCGTTTAGATAATTTTTCTTCAATAAACTTCATCATTTCCTCATCCTCATCTCTTTTGTTTGTTTCTGCACTGAATTGAGTTCCTATACCTGTATCGTATGCATCGTCCACTTGTTTCATTTTTCCACTTTTAAGAGCTTGCATGTTTATCATTCCGCCTACTTTAACATTAAAGGGATCTTTCTGAAATGTTATTTATTTTATTAAATACGATTTAGAAATTTCAATTTGTACTTACTGCTACAATTTCATCTTCTACAGCAACTTTAGTGCCCAAAGCTAATCCGACAATGCTAACTCCATTTGGCCTATCTCGTAATTTTTGGATTTCTTTCAACTCATTTAGTTTAGAGCTAAAACAATGAATTAAAACAGATTGCAAAAAAATAATAATTTTAGCTAATTATCTTTCACCTTGTTTGCTCAAACGAATCGTCTTCATCGCTTTCTTCCGTTTTAATTCTTTGTCTTAGTTGTTTTCGTTTTTTAGGTTTAAATACAATAATTTTCTCATTTTGTTCTTTATTGTCACATTTGTCACACTTTTCTTCGCCTTCTGACATTTTTTTAAATGAACTCAATGGAAATCGTATGGAGGTTATGATGAAGTTAGCTAGCTGTCAGAAAACTATAATTTTAAATTCAACCAATCAGATCGTCTAATTTCCAGATCGGAGCCTGCTTCAGAGAACAATGTAGGCTGCTTTCCATTTGCCACAATACTCTATTCTTACCTGAGCGTAAATTACGCTGTGTAATGGATACACATTCACAATAGTAGTAGCATGTAGTATGTAGTACTTGTAGTGCAAGCTGTGGTAGTGCTGCTGGCAACATCCCCATCACCAGTTTAATTTAAGTGAAATAAAGATTTTATAAAGTCGGTTTGTGTCATTGTTATGTTATGTACAACTATTGTTCCTATGGACAGTTGAAGTTGGAAATTTTGAACTTCACTCGATTTCAACAACGAATACAATTAATTTCATTGGCTGAAAGTTATGCGACTTTGTGTTGCTGGCAACACTACGTCGTTCTCTGAAAGAGGCTTAACTCAATTATGGGCGAAAAAACTTACACACTATACCTATTTTGTGCACTACACTACACTTACACTAGAACCAGACTAAAAACTACATCTAAACATATTTTGAAAAATGCCTTAAAATTTGATGAAACGAAGCGGTTATTTTTTATGCCTGGTTATAAATAATTAAATAATCTACCTGCTCATCACCTCAAGCAAATGATAACACAAAGGCCATCATGGAATTTGTAAGAGCAGAATTAAAACATGAGAAAAATCTTAATTTATTTTTCTTTAAACAATATTAAAATCAAGTATTATTTTAATAATAATAATTATGCATTAAAAAAAGTTAGTGGGCTCGTCCGGGATTTGAACCCGGGACCTCCCGCACCCTAAGCGGAAATCATACCCCTAGACCAACGAGCCGATACAGTTTTTTTGTTAAATCAAACTTAATTAGGTGAATGCAACTCTGTAATGCAAAAGGAAGATTGAAATAATTTGAATTTAAACTCAACACATCGTCGAATTAGTTACATGTATGTTATATTGCGCAATTCTTACAATTTATTAGCGAAATCCACTAATTTCCAACACGACTAACGAGAACGATCATACTATGTGTGATAGGAGATACCTTTTTCTTTATATCTAATTAATTCCGTAAAACCCTTATACCCTTATACCTACTCAAGGGTAAAACTTATACAAACAAATAAGTCTTAGTTTATTTCGTGACGGCTTAAAGTCATAATAACAATACAAACTTCCGAATTACTAATTAAACATACCTCTATATGGTAGGTATTTCAAATCAGAGCTGATTTCTAAATAATATCAAATAAGGAGCAACTCTGCAGGGTGTCCGAAATATGACTGCCTTAATTTTGCCATATGGTAAGGTGTACTAAACAAAACATATTTGACTTTTTTTTTCTCTGACCAACGGGACAGCAAACAGATATCTTAAATATGTGACATCTTTCATATACTATTATCTTATTATTGTTATATGTATTTATACATAATAATTAAAATGGGTACACCGAAACATGTACTTACTGTGAATGGTTTTCTTAGTTTTTTTTACAACACAGAATGATAGTTACACAAAGTGTTTAAATAAGTCACTTCTGTTCCTTGCAAGAAGCGTTTACCGTACAAACTCTCGTAGCCAGAGCTTTGCCTAAATTCGCCGTAAATTAACATATTAAGCACTGGTTATGGTTATTATAAATTGTTCCATTTTTGTTTATGTACACTCACACAAATCAAAGAAAAACTAGAGAAAAATGAAACGTACTAGCTTTATGTACCACTATGACTAATATTACTTTTTGTATCAGCAGCAGCCTTACACTGCAACGTTGTCGAACGTTAAAGTACGTTACAGTTTTATCAAGCTTCTCGGAAACAAATTACGTTACAGGCGCTTTTACTTAACCTTAATTGTACCTTAGTTTGTAATTTCGTACCATAGTTTTGAATATTTTTGCAGTTGTATTTTTATTTTCGAAATGTATTTGTAGACAAATTATTCGTTTTAGACAATTTTTTCATAAGAGTTTTTTATTGCTTTTGGTCATATTCCGGACACCATGTATATGTTGATATTAGATATTATTTTTATTACCTACACAGAATTGAAAACAAATTTTTAATAAAGTTATCTTAAAAATAAACACACATCCATTCCATTGCAATCGTTGTTCTAATCAGTATCTCTTTTCTCCTACCTTATTATAGACTTTGTACTTACTGTTTAGATTAGAGTTCAATACACGATGCCGATATTTCGACAGGCAAGTGCATTTGTTAAGATTATTCAAAAATTATAAGACTATTATTCTTTTCAGATTTATGGAGTTATTAAACTTCCTCTTATTATCAGAAATCTTTCCACCACCAGTGTAAGAACTGCTTCTCAAGGATATAATTTTGGTAAGTCGCTGTAACATACTGTAATTTAAACGCTGATTTCGTTATCAGTAGAGTGATTCGGTTTTGTTGTATCTTTATGGTTTTGTTTACTAACAGAGCACTTTAAATCTTAACTCGACGGAGTAACAGCGCAAATTATTTTTAATTCGTTGATAATATTTTTTCTACAATCGTGCCTATTTAACGTCTTTATTACAAAAATTTTCCCACACCGTGCGGGAAAATTATTGTTCCTGAACTCATACTTGAATATAACTTTGAAGAAAAATTTAAGTAGGTGGTGACAAAATATGAAAGTCTCAGATTGTTTCTTCATAAAGTTAGAATATTTATTTGATATTATCCACTAATTTGAATTTATGTTTTAAAACTAATAAATTTAGAAATATTTTATTGTGAAGAACCGTTGTATACATTAATAATTGTTGCTGTTGCAATTAAAAGTAACATTTGGTTCTGATTGTTTATGTGACAGACGTTGCTTGACATATCAATCTACAGTAAATTTTGATCTGTGTTTTCAATTTTATGAAATCGACAATAAATTCATCAAATGAAGAAATTCCTGAAGAAATTTTAGCAGCAGTTAATGAAGCAAGTTTGAATTTGTACCCGTGACGTCAAAAAGAAAAAAGAGATATGAGAAGCAATACTCCCATTTTATTAACTGGTGTAATACTAACAAGGTAAAATCAACAAAAGAGGAAGTATTTTTAGCATATTTTTTGGAAAGATAGATATTCAGTAATACAAAGAACCTAAGAAGTTAAACAAGATTTAGATATTAGCAAATTTCATAAAATAACTGCCTTTATAAAAAAGCAGAATGCTGGATTTCGTCCGAGAAAAGCTAATATTTTTAGTCAAAAGACGTAAAAAAATGAGTGAGGTACGGTACACCCGATGAAACTTACCTAATGATTAAGTTGGTAACGATTTTTGGATTAGCTGGTGCCTGCAGATGAGAGAAAATGACTAAAATCACTATCAACGATATAGAAGATAAAGAAGATCTGATAATATCAAGGACAAAAATCATTCTGCCAGGTCCTTCGTGATATGTAAAGAAACAAATAATGGATATGTATACAGCAAATATACAAACGTATGTCCATAAGAAACCTCACATCACCGATTATTTATATAGTACAACCATGTAAAATGTACTCTCCAATCTGTAGGCATCCAACGTTCCGAAATTGCAGGTTATTTACACCTTCAAAATCCGGAACTATACTCGAGTCACAGTTTTAGGCGGTCCTCGGTTACTTTTCTTGCCGATTATGGAGAAGGTATCATAAATATTAAACGTTGATTTCCATCCACCTAGGATGAAAATCAACTTCTGTTGCTGAGGGGTATTTAGAAGACTCCAAAAATCGGAAAAAAGAATTGTCCAACAAAATTCTTCATTTGAACGCTCCATCATCTTAAAACTGCTATTTACAACCATTAACGTCTTGCCCAGATATATCGTCAGTAATCAACAGCTACGATTTGGCGCTTGTTTCTGAAAAACCTTCTTTCCAATATTTGTTCCCCGTATTTAGAGCAATCTTCTTCCAAGAAGCAGCTAATTTCAACCTTCCGCAATTATCTTACACAACACGTCTAACTGTACGTTTACAACTAATATCACTAATAATAAGTAAGAAGATAATACTTCTCTTATTCCAATATATTTGTATTTAGTCTTGTTATGTTACTTGTGTTACCGTTTATAATACAGATTTAAGAACATTAAACTTTCCATTCGTTTTGAGCTTGTAGAAAAAAATGTTCCTAACTCATGCGGAAAGTATCCTTCTCGCACTTGACTGCTTGTGTTCGGACATCGTTCAGAAAGTGTCACTTTCGGCACTTAGGAAAATAATTATTATTTGCGGTTTACATAATTATTGGCAAATCACAATGAAATAATTTTTTACAGAATGAATTCATTCGATCTCTTAAGAGATTACTTGTCATTTTATGTTTTATTTCAGAACTCAGCGACACTCAGTTAGAATTCCAGCAACTGGCGAGAAAATTTGCAAGGGAAGAAGTTGCTCCTGTTGCGGCACATTACGATAAAAATGGAGAATATCCGCTCGAGTTGGTCAAAAAAGCTTGGTCTCTCGGACTGACGAATTTACACATACCAGAACACTGCGGTAAGTTGAATTATGGCCTATAGGTACGAGGTGCATGTTAAAAGAAAAGGCCCATGGGTTATAAAGATACGAGTAAAAATATTCATATTAGTAACGTGTATTATGTCTTTGCAAATACTTTTGATATCGTGGGACAAGTTTTTATAAATTTCTCGCATAACATTCCACCACCTGAGATTGTAGCTAGTTGCAATGTCGACAGTTTTCTAGAATGAATCGAATCAGTTTTTGAGATGTAAGAAGAAATGAAAATTACAGACCGATAACAAAAAATAGTTTTGCAAAAGTTATGTAAATTGCTTGTATAGGTTGTTGTATTCGCGTATCTGAGGATAAATTTGTATTCATCAGCACGGTTTCATGGTGCACAGGTCCACAACTACTAATTTATTCTCTGCTACTTAATTTATTGCTGAATATGGATAATAATACTCAGATTGGCGTAATTTACACAGTCTTATACAAAGTCGTTGGATCATGGTATTTTACTCAATAAATTGACTCATGTTGGATTGTCTCTGTCTTTGTCAAATTTTTTCATGTCATATAAGTCTAATAGCACACAATATGTTGAACATGGTGATTTTATTCCGAAAGAGATGAATATAACATATACAGTACCTGAAGGTTCCATTTTAGAACCATTGTTGCCTGTGAGATTTTCATCAATGCAGTTACAGAATACTTAGATGTGCCCCATCTACTGTATGCCGATGATGTTAAAATTGATTGTGCAATAATAGTTATTTATGCAACAAGTACAAAAAGTAAGTGTTTATTGCACGTGACGTGAAACTGTCCAACGAGGCCTTCAGACACAGTAAGACAACACATCGAGTGCAATAAACATTTTTTGTACGAGTTGCGTACAATATTTTTTCTACGTTCATGCAAAAACCAAAAAATGTTTTATTTAGATGACACTAACTATAGGAAAATATGACGTCGATTTGAACGTTTATGTTTGTCATGATGACAAAACGCTATAGTAGAATGACAAATGCATGCAATAAACATTTTATTGCACTAGTGTAATAAAGAACCACTTTTTCTACTAAATAAGTTTTGTTTCTTGCATGAACGTAGAAAAATATTATTTTTGCTTTAAATTACAGAAATTTTTAAATAACATGAATTCCTGATATGATGCTAATAATTTTCATTTCAATACTGCGAAATGGGCTTTGTTATTTGTAACTCTAAAGGTTTCACGGATGTTCATACCCTGATATTAATGCTTTTTAATACATTTGTAAAAAGTTGTTTTCTAAAGTTTCTTTGCTACAAACTGCTACCTTGGAATTGGAACACCTCAGCATCACCTCAGTTTTATTAAACAGATTTTCGGTTTTGAGCCTTGACCAACGTAGACGAACAAAATCATTAATAAAACTTATAGATAATAAAATTGATTGTCCATAAATACTTGAACAGCTTTGTTTTCATGTTTCACCTGTTGCAACTCATCATTGTAATACTTTTTACGTACCTAACCGCACGTATGAATATATTAAAATTTCCCACATTACATCTTATATATAATAACTATAATTACCTGCAGAACAAAATCATTAAAATATGACCTAAATATACAATTATTGAAATGGAAGATTTTGTATATTTTTATGAAATTCAATTTTTTTTTGTTATGCAAACAACACATTTTAGTGTTTGATAACGTTTATTTTAGAGACATTTTTAATTAAACTGTGGATAAAATGCTATTATCAATTGGCGATATTGGACTTGCCTTTTAAAATAAATTGATGATTTCAGGTGGTATAAACGAAACAGTTTTCAACGGCTGTCTTATATCTGAAGAACTGGCATGGGCATGCGCAGGAATAACTCTTGCTGTAGGAGCGTCAGAACTGGGCGTAAGTAAAAACGATTTATTCTATAAATGATTAGGCCAAACATACCTTAGGCCGTGTTTGTTGAAGCTGCGATAAGTTATTCTGAAGAATAACTTTTATTATCTTCAAATTCTGCTAAATGGTATATTGAAAATTATATGCGTATGTACATGTCAGGATACATTTAGAGAATTTCATCATTTATACAATGCACATATCTATTGTAATATTTTTTATCTCTTTGGTTCCATGAAGGTGATAAAGACTTCAGTAATTAATTTTTCAATATCCATCTTATTTAGTAACTGTAAATAGATTCACTATCCACTGTTCCCTGTGCAGTATAGTCGATGAGAGCAAAGAAATATTGACGTTGGTTTCTCGCCGCCCTTATCGTATGTATTTCATTGCTTTACCAGACGGCCGAAACTCTAGAGAGTGACTCAGGTTATAAACCTACTCACAATTTATAGCAATCGCCACAAAGAAACATACATGCAATTTGTACATTTTTCCTATAAAATAGTGTGAAATTTTAAATAAATTTTGTAATTTTTCTGTAGAAAATTTGTTGAGGATCGCTGACTTTCATACATTTATGAGTCATAGCACTGCAGATTGAACGTGTGATTCACAGTGTTGCCAGTATTACACAAATGTCTTTACTTTTCTTGATATTAAACTCATACGTCAAGCTGCTATTTTGTTTTTTAATATTGTGTGTACCTTTATTTTTAAAATTTGTTTCACTGATTAAAGTGCGAAGTCACTTTTTGGTTCCGGATTCGAAATGGTTAATACTGACTCATGTGGCGAAAATTATATTTAATATGCTGTGTGAAAATCATAGTTTTTCGTTATTCTTCATAAAATAACTTAAGGAAATTATGTCTTGTGTCTCTTTCTAACAGTGTACAATGACATTTAACTTGTGAAATGTGGATTACTGATTAAATAGTTAATTTTTTAACAAACAGGTAAGCTTGTGTGCACGTTTATGTATAATTTTTGAACATTGAACATAGTAATATTACGTAATATCTTCCTAAATACTTTATGGTAGTATGTATTTAACTTGCCGAAATTCATTTTTAATCGTTTATAGTAAGGTCAGTTAAGCAGTTAAAATGTATGTTAATAATACTGCGTATCATACTACATACCCAACTTTACTGTACTTATACTTCAAACAAGTATTTTTAAAATAGAATTTAACCGTATTACTTTAGTATTACGTTAAAGGAAACTTAATATTTATATTAGAGGAGATATGGCAACCTCGCAACAAATCATATGGTTCATTAGGTTGGTTATGACAGCGGTCCTCAAAATGTGGATATTTAAAAAAAAATAATATTTCCGTAAATATTAGAAATTTTTAAAAATGGCTTTCACTAGACTGATCTATATGACGAACTACACCAGCAGTTAAAATATTTCTACTTATTTAAGGTTCACCCTGTATGATTGCCTTCAAATTTAGTACACCTATGAAATGATGTTCCTCGCACGCTTCGCCCGTGGCGTTTGTCTACAAGCTAGCGATTAGTCACTGTCTAGATTTCTCGGCCGCTGACTATAGTATCGTTACTATCGTTGCTTTTATCGTTTCTAACAGCTCCAACATAAACATGTCCGTAGTCCAAAGTTACTGCGTTTCAAAATATCAGAGTGTTGAAGTGGAAATTGGATTTTTATTTATATCTCTGAAATCAATGCTTCCTTAATTTAAATACTTAACCTTATAGAACAATATCTTAAAAAAAATAGAAAGTGAGACGTGGTCACTAATTACCCAATGCTGGGTTTAAATATGGCCATAAGCAGAAAGAGACCCACTATAGGTACTGTAAATATTATCGCCATCGGTGTTTGTTGCAGGTTTTCAGGTTTAATACTGGTTTGGTCAATATTTCTCAGTGTAGGTAGTTGTTTGCTGGCTTTTCGCTTTTGCAATTAATATAATAATATATTATGAAAGAAACATTTTTTTCAGCAAGCTCCTGTGATATTATCAGGCAACAAAGAACAGCAGAAGAAATATCTCGGACGACTTATCGAAGAACCTCTTGTTGCTGTAAGTATTCTTACAAGTAGGAAATGTCTTTATAGAAAGTTCTGTGTAAAAGAATTTATCACATATTCTTGCAATCAAAATAATATGATTTAAACAGTAATATCCCATTACAATATCAAGAGTGTGTGGTAATTTTATACGTACTCGGAATATTGGGTCACACATATACAGGGTTAACTATGACTAAGTACAAAAATTTTAACCACGTGCTCAGGAAGGTCTAAAAGACAATAAAAAATTTATTTCGGAATTCTAGCTCGATGTTTAAAAAATGGGGCAAAACCCTCTTTTCCCACGGAAAGTCGGCGCCTATAACAATCTATCATCATCCGTTATGGCTAGATATGTCAACTACTGGTCGTTTTTTCAACATTGTCAAGTGTAGAAACAACGAAATGAAACATTTGTATTAATAATAATAATGTCTAATTACCTGGTAGATAACAGCTAATCCGGTTAGCTGCAGTATTTTGTATTCGTTCTTTCGTTGCACACTGCCAAACTATATTTTCACTCCTTGCAGATTCATCACAATTATCCACTAACATATCAGATATAAAATACTTTATTTAATTACTATAACACGTTTAAAATTAGTCATTTAGCTGATTTAAAGTAACAGTAAGTTCTAGGTTATGAATACTGTATTGCTAGTTGCCTGCTTTCCATGCTCCAAACCACAGACTGTGCTCCAAACCATGCAGAAAGCGCGAAGTTAGATTCAGCCTTAGTTGTGGATCATGTCGGTTAGATGGCGGGACTATGATAGGTTCAAAATCTCTTAAACGAGCCTTAGAGAAGTCGGTAAACAGGATCAAACTTACTTTATTTTAAAAACAAAGTCAGACTGACTCTGTTTACTAACTTGCCTAGGGCTCCTTTAAGAGATTTTGCACATATTATAGTCCCGCCATCTAACCGACATGGTCCACAACTAAGACCGGTTGACTAACTATACTTTATATAAACACTGTTATAATCTAAGGGTCATTTTTACAAAACACTGTAAACATCTTGGGATGTTATAGTTTAAAATATTACTAATTATTTTATGCAAACATCGTCGATTACTGTTAATATTGTTGTTATTATTAGTATTAACATAATTTAATTACACAACAACACATGAAGTTTAAAAATTTATCGGCGTGAGTGCACCTTGTATTAGTGACAGATGTCGTCTGTAGATGTCAAATAACGTAAATTTACGGTTACGGTACTCTGATTAGTTTGAAATAATTTTTCAGTACTTGATATTCGCAAATTTAATTTTTCGCGTATTTTATGTGTATTTACAAACATGTTGTATTCAAATGCCTAGATGACGGATAAGGTGCTGATTTATGGGAGTGTGACAAGTGCATATTATCGTGCGGTAGCCTCAAAGACGTTTCCTGAGTATACAAAATATTTTGCTGAATACTTTTTGAACCACATCGAACAACTGTTTTATGCCCTGGCGGTAAACGTGTGGTAGTGTTTTTATGTATTTGTGTACATTGACGTGTATTTTGTTGTTATCCTTCGTGCTTTTCCCGACGTAAGTAATCGACCTGGTCAAGACCGCCAAACAAAGTAGGTACCGGCTTTACGCAAAAAGAACGATCGAGGGAAGGAGAGGTCCACAGGAAGTACAAAAATCTTTAATTTAAACAAGTAAGAACACAGAAGATGATTCAACATTCTTAATATCTCTCCAAGTATCAATCTCTGTGCTACCATACCGTATTTCTCATTAAATCATTAAATAATAATCTACATTTTGTAAAGATTTTTTTCTTTCAAAGCGGCTTAAATTGATACACGTGTCAATGGACCTGTCACTATATTTGACACCTTTGACTGGCAGAATATACCTAACCTCGCGGCTGACAGAAGGTCAGTGACGGCGATAAATAGGGGATTAATATAGTTTTGAAAATAATTTTTTTTGGCTTTATAAATAAGTTTGGAATTTTTTTGAAGGGTGATTCCATTAATTCTTATTTTTCCCTATCCCCTCTTAAAATATTTGTACTAAGTCATAGTTAACCCTGTATATACAGCGTGAATCACAACTTACCTAAAAAAATTTGGGAATAAATGCGTCATGAAAAATGAAAGTAATATCCTAAAAATATTTTTGTAAAGTTGTAGTATTTTGAACCTTACATCGCTGGGCTACTGAAATCCAATTGCAGTATTAACGTTTTTACGTTAGTGTTTACAATAGTTTTTCAAATGTCAAAAATGGCTTACGTCTATAACAACTCGGAGTTGATGGATATCGTTTTAATTTATGATGAAGTAAAGCAGAATGCTTTAGTATTAGTAGCTTCTCGTCTGTATGCAGAACTTTTACTGCGGTAGTGAGTGATATGGGAAACCTGCAATCGAGTTATGGAAATGATATAGATCCAGGATGTCCAAGGTGTATTGCAGCAGCAGAGGAATACATTTTAGAGATTGTTGAAGAGAATCTCCGAATAAGTACCAGGCAAACAAGCAATGTCCCAATCAACAGTGTGGCGTAGTGGCTCAATTTTGCCAATAACTTACGACTTCAAAACGTATAAGAACCGGGGACATTTTTGTTAGTTTGTAGAAACTGGGCCCAAATGTGTTCAAGTGTTTACATGTCGGTGGACAAAATTTTGAATAGTTGTTATTTTACTAATCAAAAGCACAAATTAATTTTAATAATTAATAAAAACAATAGCGGCAAAAGCAGTTGAATTTGCTGATATAAAATAGATCTTATAAAATTTTATTAATTTATTTCTTTGGGAAATTATTTAAATGTTTTATTCTTTTAATTTTTATTACACATTGCCGCCGTGCCGATCGTCGACTGATTCCTTTGCCTTGCGCATTGTCAGATTTTACAGTGGACTGGTTTCCAGTGCAGTGCAGAAATGTATTTTTAAATTATTTTCGAACTGCCCTTTTTGATTTTTTTTACAAAATAGTATTTGTAGGAGTCTCCTGTACATTCAAAATTTTGTACATTTTTTTTTGTATTACAACGATTTTCTATTGTTCGTTAACGTTAATTGTTAATCATACGCTTTTTATAATTAACTATGTTCATATGTTGTTTCTCAGGCATATTGCACAACTGAACCAGGTTGCGGTTCTGACGTGAACGGCATTAAAACTAAGGCAGAGAGGAAAGGGGACGAGTACATTTTGAATGGACAGAAAATGTGGATTACAAACGGCGGCGTCGCCAACTGGTAATCTCTACAACTATTTTTTAAAAGTCAAAACTATATTTGCACAAAAAGTCTATCCTCTGAATTATATTTGAAATTCTGTAGGTTTGAGATCAGTCGCTCTAGCGGGTCACAATGAAAGATTCTGTTTTACATACTACTGTTATAGTCTAAGAATTAGAATATATTAGGACGAAAAAAAAAGGTTTGGAGGGTGGAAGGAGCAATTAAAATGAACAGCATTTGTTTCCTGCACTCTCAAATTCAGAGAGATAGAGATAGATAAAGAGAGAGAGAGAGATAGGGGAAAGAGAGAGAGAGGGGGAAGGGAGAGAGAGAAAAGTAGTAGTAGTATTCTTAAATTATCAGAAAACTTTAATTTTTCTACGGCTCCTTAACATTTTTTAACTGTGTCGTTTCATACATTCTAGTTCGAGCTTTTCTCGTATTTTGTTTGACGTAACTAAAATTACACCTGTACTCTCAATATACAGGGTGTTCCGCATAAGAACAGATAAAGAGCAGATGCATGTAGAGAATCCCAAAATATCACAATTTAACCAAACATACCTATATATTAAATTGCGCACAGGCGGAGTTACAGGCCTTCTAAGTGAGGCCAAATATTTCGAAAAAATAATATCTCTGAATTGCTTTAATTTCAAATAACAAAATTTGGTACATGATTTAGGTGTCTTCTTTGACTATCAGTTGTAAAGTAAATTGAAACACAAGGTGTTCCTTGAGGATGGTCAGCCCTAAAATTATATCAATTTTTTTTTCATTGATAGAACTTAAAAAGAGTTTTACTATACCGCACATAATTTAAAACACTGTTTTACTCTTATTAAATTTTTCAAAACTTTGTTTTCAAGAATAAATGCATTAATTATAACAAGATTTTAAGTGTTTATTAGAAGAAATTAAAATGTCATTAGTAGGCTTTGTATTTAAAATTTGACAGTTAGTAAACTTTTTTATATAATCGCATCAAGAGTTCAGACGTCTTACGTCACGGCTGACGTTTCACATTTGTTTTTATTGTCAACGTAATTTTCGATATTTTGTCGCGCTAAAAAAAACATTTTTTGCAATTTAGTGCAATATATAATGCAAACTTTTAGTGTAGTATATAGTTTTATTACTATCAGTTATCGTTTCTTAAATATTTTGACGAAAATATAATAAATTATTCATTTGTTCGTATGATGTAAGTCGTCTGAATTCTTGTCGCGAGTACAGTTACGGCAAGAATTCAGACGACTTAGGTACGTCATATGAACAAATGAATAATAATTCATTACATTTTCATCAAAATACTGCAACTGAGAATAATAAAACTATTATATTACACTAAATGTTTGCGCTATACAGGATGAACCTTAAATAAGTACAAATATTTTAACTGCTGGTTTAGTTCGTCATATAGATCAGTCTAGTGAAAGCCATTTTTAAAAATTTCTAATATTTACGGAGATATTAATTTTTTTTTAAAATACCCACATTTTGAGGATCGCTATCATAGCCTACCTGATAAACCATATGATTTGTTGCGAGGTTGCCATATCTCCTGTTCGCCATACCGCCCTCAAAAATTATACATAAACGTGCACACAAGCTTACCTGTTTGTTAAAAAAATTAACTATTTAATCAGTAATCAACATTTCACAAGTTAAATGTCATTTTACACTGTTAGAAAGAGACACAATTTCCTTAAGTTATTTTATGAAGGATAACGAAAAACTATGATTTTCACACAGCAATCAATTTAAAATTCACCACCATAAAGTGACTTCGCACTTTAATCAGTGAAACAAATTTTAAAAATAAAGGTACACACACTATTAAATAACAAAATAGCAGCTTGACCTATGCGTTTAATATCAAGAAAAGCAAAGACATTTGTGTAACACTGGCAACACTGTGAACCACACGTTCAATCTGCAGTGACTAATAAATGTATGAAAGTCAGCGGACCTCAACAAGTTTTCTGCAGAAAAATTACAAAATTTATTTAAAATTTCACTTTTTTATTTCTGATTTTTTTTGTAAAAAAACTATTATTTATGTATTCTACACAGTGGACTATACTGCTGGTTAAAATATTTGTACTTATTTAAGGTTCACCCTATATATTACACTACATTGCAAAAAATTACGTTAACAATAAAAACAATTGCCGCAACTGTATTCCTGCTACTGTTTGTTGTTGAAAATGGCAGAACAATTTATATTCAGCGAACAAGTTGACAAAGCCGACTACTAACTTTTTGATTTCTTTTAATAAACACTATTAAAATCGTGTTTTAATTAACGCATATTTTCTTGATAACTAGTTTTAAATTCGCTTAATGGAAAAACAGTTTGGTATAATTTTAGAGGTGACTCACCCTCCATGAATGCCTTGCAGTATTTCAATTTACTCATAGTCAAAGAAGACTAGTAATAAACCTAACCCCCTACATTCACCTGTTCTATGTCGCGGCACATCCTGTAGTATATTTTTATAAATGTCAATATTTCTCGGAATTTAATATTAAAAACATTATTTTGTTGCTTTTATTTATAGGTACTTTGTACTGGCACGTACCAATCCAGATCCAAAAGCTCCAGCAAGCAAAGCATTTACCGGATTTATTGTCGACAGAGACTTACCTGGCGTACAACCTGGTAGAAAGGTATAGTGAATGCAAAAAATACAAACGTTTTCAATCGTTTTAATTTTGGTAGGATCTTGGATATTAAATCTAGGTTCAGTATTAACTTAAACTATTTTACATACATACTTTTACTTCAGGAAGAGATGATGGGACAGCGGGCTTCAGATACGCGCGGTATCACTTTCGAGGACGTCCGCGTACCTAAGGAGAATGTCCTTTTGGGAGAAGGCCAAGGGTTTAAAATTGCTATGGGATGCTTCGACTTAACTAGGCCCTCTGTAAGTTTATTTTGATATAACTGCAACAATCTAATAAAATTGAAGTAAATTCTGATATTTCCTATAGATTTCGCATAAACTTGGGGTTGATATTTATACCTACCTTTGATCTTTAGAAATAGCATCAATTTGCGTCGTGAATACTGATACTTTTTTAACTTTTCCACGCGCATCATTTGCCAAATCGCAGCAGGTGATCCTAATTTACAAATTTATATATTGGCATTGTCATTTTGCGTGTTTCTATAAATATATATTATTTTGGCTTTTAAGTCACCTTTTCATAAGGTCGAATTTCACAGTAAAATTTGTCAAGTCACCACTAACGCCGTCCTTTATTTTGTCCTTGATCACTAGGTGGCCGCCAATTCCGTGGGTATAGCGCAACGAGCTCTAGACGAAGCCACCAAGTATTCCCTGGAGAGAAAGACCTTCGGCACCGCCATCTGTAACCACCAAGCAGTGGCCTTCATATTGGCTGACATGGCCATAGGTGTCGAAACGGCCCGTTTAGCCTGGATGAAGTCCGCCTGGGAGGTGGACAACGGCAAGAAAAACACTTACTTGGCTTCCATAGCCAAGTGCTACGGTTCCGAGATAGCCAACAAGTGTGCGTCGGATGCCGTCCAGGTGTTTGGAGGAGCGGGATTCAACAAAGAGTACCCCGTAGAGAAGCTAATGAGGGACGCGAAGATCATGCAGATCTACGAAGGCACCTCTCAGATTCAGAAGTTGGTCATTTCGAGATTACTTTTGGACAGAACGAAGAATGCCTGAATAAACACTTAATTCCAAAAGGTCACAGGACATATTATATTGTCATGAATGTGCATACAATTGTAGCAACACCAGATTCAACTCCAAATTGTGGCAAGCTTTGTGCCACATTTGCTATCTGATTATGTTTACAATTGTTAAGTAAGTTGAACCTCTATGTCCTATTAAAAATAAAACATTCATTCGTTTATTATTTCTTTTCTCATAAAAGGTTCATTTTATGAGCAATAAACAAGAGTACCTTTTTTTAGTCTAAGGTTGTAGTTACCCAGATTTATTATTTTAAAGTCTTTATCATACAGAGTGTTAAAAATTGAGAAGCTTAGCCCACCCCTGGTACACTAAAGAAACAAAATATGTTTCAAGGTGACTATTTTAAGAGGTCCTTACTAGTGTTCATCACATTAAATTTTTATTAAATTATATTGAGTATCTAAAAGTTATTAAAGAAAAACCGATTTCCAGCGGCGTCCTTCAGGGACACATATCTCCGTAGGGAGGGCCTGTAGGAAAAAAAATTACAGAAATCTTATTTTTTCATGTAATATCTGCACCCGACAGATTTCCCACATTTTCCCGGACACCCTTATAATATAAGTTGGTTGACTAAAAGAGTATTGCCATCTATCGTTTTTACTTTTAAGTTTGACTAGTTGACTATGTTCTATACAGGGTGTTAAAAAAAGGGTATAAAATATTTCAGAAGGTAATAATATGAACCAAAATAAGCAGAAAAGTCTTAATAAACATGGGTCCGCAAAATAACGGTTGCGGAGATATGGACCATTATTCGTTTTTCAAACATTTTATTTTATTAGGAACCGACAAAGGAAGCTTTTAACAAACAAAAAACAAAGTTACAGAAGATATTCAAAGTGCCCTACGTCCATTTCCAAGCAGGCACGACATCTTCGGCTCAATGATATTCTAACTCTTTCGAAAACACCCTCCTTGGTTTGGATTTCTTGATACTTGATTAATCCGTAGCTACACCTCTTCCAGGCTATTTACAGGAGTACCATACACTAATGTCTTCAAATATCCCCAAACAAAAAAATTTAGTGGGTTCAGATCAGGCGATCTTGGAGGCCATAAAATAAGTCCGGCCCTTACTACTCATCTTTGTGAAAAAAAAAAAACAACAACAGTAAGAAAATACACAACGTTTTTGCAAAATAAAAAAGGGACTAAAAAACATACTATTACCTCCTGAAATATTTTACACTCTTTTTTTAACACCCTGTATCAACAAGGGTTATACGCAAAGGAGATCAGGATACAATTTACAAAGCAACAGTGTAATTTTTCTGAATTTTAAAATAAAATAACTTACTGTTTTTGTTTGTTTTAGTTTACATATAGATCATTAAAAACTTCAAGTATTGTCAAACAAAATGTCAGTCTATATATATACAAGGTGTTAGAGGCCATAACTTCAATATAAGATAAAGTATAAATGAACAAAAAAGTTAAATAGTACCAGGGCATAACTCAAGCCGTGCGAATACACGTTGTGCCAGGCGAGCGTTTTGTGGGTTGCCTACCACGTGCCAGCTTGTTTTTTAGTGATGACAAAGAATCCAAAGATAAACAACTATTGTGAAAATTAATGAATTAAGTGATTTATTTTATATTAAATGTTAAAATTTTCGTTATTTAAATCAAATTGGAATGTGAAAAATAAGTAATAAAAACGTCTAATGTCGCAGAAATAGTCATTATTTATGAACAAAAAAATAATAATTTAAGTACTTACTGAAAATCAAAATACAATGTCGTTTTTAAATACCTAATTAAGAACACAATATTATAACATATTTTCAAAATGTTTACCGTTATTTTCCACAGATGCACGACACTTACCAATAATTTTATATTTATAATATAATTTCGTCTAAACCATTGTCTGCTAAATTGTGTTGTATTAATAAACTACAATCGCTGCGATTTAGGAGACGATGCCTGGACACTACCAATATTAAGATATTTCAACGGATGTTGTGCCGTTGGGGTAAACGATCTAAATAAATACATCGTGGAAATAGTGGTTTGTAAAAGAACTTGCGGCAAGCAACAGACACTTCGCAGTTCAGATACCAACTAATCTGTAGTCAGTGTAGTCACTGTACTTTTCACGCTGTTGCCACATTCTGCGATAACGAAAAAATTGTTTGTATTAAAACATAAATAAATTGAAAGAAGGATTAAACATTGCATTGTATGGTCATTTAATGCAGAAAATTATGCTAGAACCCTTAATTAACCGAATTTTTACACATGAAATTGGAGACTTGTTCATTTGTTTCTCGGAAATGATTGGGTTTAGGACCCATGTCATTTGTTTGTTCATTTTGGTATATACTATATACTATTGTCTGTTAAATTTATGGCAGCTAAACCTCTAACATCCTGTATACCTAAATCTGAAAACATTTCCAGTGTAATCACATGCAGCTTACTTGAAGGATAAAAAATTTCCAAAATTTTTTTGAATTACTATGGTAACGAAACAAAATACAAGCTTCCAATTGGTTAGAAAACGTGGGTGTGAAATGTTCACAAGTACAAATAAGTTACTTTTAACAGTACTGTTCAGCACACCACTAATAATTATGATAATGTTGAAAACAGAAAATAGATACCTACTTGCTTGGGCTCTCCGTATTTCTGCACTAATGAAGTTGGAATTAGCACCACCGAAGTTCAAAAGCATAATAGTATATTATGCAACGATCATGTAATGATGGTTATTAATACACGAGCATTAACCGGGATACGAAACGAGCCGAAGGCGAGTTTCGTATGGTTTATGCGAGTGTATTAATAACCATTACATGAGAGTTGCATACGCTATTTTTTCTACACCCGATAAATAATCGAAAACCATAAATTTTATATTTTTATTGAACACAATAGGTAATAGTAATTATTCGTATGAACTGCATTTTCTGCTTTCTCCAATATGTGTGGAGGAGTTGATGGTAATTCTTCTATATCGCTGATATCAGACATTTTGATAAATTATCGAAGTTTAGCTAGGTATCTACGAAAATTTAATACGTACTGATTTTGACATCTAAAATAATTACATAGGAACCTAGGATAAACGTCAAATGAACAGCATGCTTGATTGAAAAATTATGGGTTTCTGTTGATTAAAAATCTGTATCGTAATGGGTATCATTATGAAACGGATTATAAAATCTGTATCGTAATGGGTATCAATATGAAACGGATTATGGGCCAGGGCATTGTTATAATACGGGTGTAGAAAAAATTAAATAAAACCACTCATGGCAAATTGTCCGATTATGCTTATACAAAATTCGCTTCCGTGATCGTCGAATTTGCATTATCCACAAAGTATTTACACTGTCCATTACCCAAAAATGCTATAAAAACCTAAAAGCACATAAAAACAAACGCCTGTCTGCATCATCAAAACCGTAACACTGCACCTATATCTACGAAAACATAACGTGTTTTCAGCCACGTGGTTTTGCTTGGATTCCATGGCAATTTATTAATGTTAATATTTAAATTATGATGTGATTATTGCCGCCAGACACATGTTCTAACCCTTTAATATGTTTGAAAGATTAAACCAATATAAAATTTATGCCATTTCCCAATTCAATCTTTAGGCCCCCATAGACGCTAAGATTTACCGGAAGGCAAGCCTTCCGGCTATCGAACCTGCAGGCAAATCGCATGGTTAGTGGCCAACCAGCCGAAGGCGAGGCCTGAACTCTCGCCCTTCCGCGAAACTGTCGACGCTTGATTTCTGCCGGCCGGCCGTGCCGTAATTTAACAAGTCGTAACGTGTATGTGCATCGGGGGCCGATCCGGAAAGTTTTATTATTATGCCTAGGCGTCTACACAGTCTAGAGTTTTATTTTTTAGTGGGTTTATTAGTGGTGAACGTTATTACTATAGTTTATTATTATGGCTGATATGAGAAATTGGTCTCATGAGTTTATTGAAAAGTTTATTGAACGCTATCGAGAACTGCCGTGTTTGTACAATATAAAAAGCAAAGACTATACAAACAAACCAATGAAGGGTTACCTTCATGAAACCTTATAGTCTGTGGTGTGGCGCATCCGTGAGTCCAGGTTTGGCCTTCCGGTAAACCTTAGCGTCTATGGGGACCTTTTAAATAAGCAGTCATATTTTCCAACACGTTCTCCTCCAATAGTTACATTAAATAACTAAGTTTCAAAAAATCTAAACTTGTTATAGATAGTTTGGCTTTACGCTAATAGGAATCATGGATGCCTTTTTTTATTAAACGCCAACCTTAATCCTTGATGGTATATTACGTCTATGATTCAATTTTATTCCTGTCATTCAACGAAAAATCTTGTTATCAATACATTTTTATACGCAATATAAATGACTGCGCTAAATTACGAAGACACATTTACAGCAGGAATTTAGATTTCATTCATCTTAAAGTTCCTCGCTTCCAGGTAAATAGGTAATTATACAGGGTGGTTCGTAAGTAATGGTCCATAGAGACTTTTTAATTCAAAATGTTACGATTGGAGCCAACATGCCTTAATGATAATAACAAGGTGCAAGTTGGAATTTAAAAATTGAATTTTTATTATAATTAATTATAATGTTTTTGTATATATAAACTTGAAAATTTGAATGTAGATGTTTTTGGATACGAGTAATCATATGTTATCTATTTCGATGTACTTTCTATAGGGAGCCACATAAGCCATGTTTATGACGCAAATATGAGCGTAACTCATAAAGTTTTTTATTAAAAAATCTTAAACATACATTATATTTGTGAAAAAAATATATACTCGTCAATTGTCATTAGCCCTAGAAATTTTCGAGAAAATCGCATTCCAACAATCTGCTGCATATTTCAATTTTATCCTAGTATACGAAGTATGCGGACGCAAATTTTGACAAATATATTGGAATTTAAATTTTATTTTCAAAACTAGTTAAAGTGGAAATCTATTTAAACAAAGTTACGATTTAATCTAGAGTATAAAGCCTTGTCCTCATGGACGCGAAATTCGTCAAAATTCTCGCGAATTTCGCAGATTTTGATTTAAATTATTAATGGCGGGAAACTGCCACGTTCCGTGAATGCCGCAAAACAGAAATATAATCCATAATTTCATCATTTTGTGGGGTTAGGAAGTTTAACTTGAGCATCAGACGATCTAGCATTACAGTCAATGATGGTTCTATAAGTTGGCAAAATTCGTTAAAAGCTGAGACTTTTCCCGCCATTAAATAATTCGCGTGAATTTTCGCGAATTTCGTGTCCATGAGGACAAGGCCTTTATAAGTAAAAAACGGAATGCATAAGGGAAAAAATGAAGTATTTCTATGCAAATTTTCAATATATCCATCAATCTGATGGGATTAGATAGAAACAGGTTACTGTATAGAATCACTAATTTCTTGCTAATGTTAAGACCGCTTTACATTTATGCAATTCTTATTGTATACAAAGAAATATTGCATGCGCGCATGCGCATTAAAGTTAAAATTAATGACCGACGCAATTTTCAGTCCATTGCACGAATATAGAGTCTGCTCTAATTTGATTGCATTGCACGTGAAATTGTAGTTCCTTTTCTGATAATATTCAGTTTTGCCATCCTACACAAAAGGAACTAACAGCGAGGAATTAAGTAAAAAGTGAATTAACCTCAATTAACCATAATAATTTTCTTTTTTATTTCATCCATTAAAACTCTAGTGGCCGGTTTCTCAACTAGTAGATATCTATTAAATAAACTTATCGATTCCATAAACTGGAGATATCCCATGAATTCGGTTTCTGAACCATTCGATAATGTTTATCTATTGCATAAGTTATCGAACACATATCCAAAGAAAAATGGTAAGATATCTGTCTAATAAACATTAGCGCATGCGCGCTGCGATTTAGCTGTTGTTTGTTTACATCTCTATTGTAAGGCTTAACCCAACTTTTTTTATATTTTCGTGACGATAACTGTGCAATGGAAAATTCTGATTCGTCTGCCTCATCAGATGAAGAATATTTAAATATAGTCAGATATCTTGAACGGCCAAGACGTTATCGTGAAAGAGAAAACCAGTATGAAAAATACAGCCACTCAGAATTTCGAGAGAGGTTTCGTTTAAGGGCGTCGTATTCTTGAAATAGTGTTTTCTACAAATACAAGTAATTTTAGACATTTAAGAACTGAATAATACAGAGGTTAGCAAATAACAACAATGTTATCTCATGCCACTGGCGAATATTCAAAGGTACCGAAGTAAAATCAATATTTGTCAGAAAGCGATCTACCCAGCAAATTAGGTATTGAAATCTTTCAAAATACGTATTTTTTTAAATTCAACTATAGATGTAAACATTGTTATAACATAAACTTACGTAGTTCTGCATATAAGATTGTTCACTTTTGTTTATAAGTATATGAAAATAATTGTTAAAATGTGGGGATAGAATAGCGAAATAATGTGTGTTATACAAATGCATTTTAAAAGTTATTATATTATTTGAAGAGAATTTATATAGTAAAAGTGGATAAACAAAACATCAGTAATTTTATTTTTGATATTACTTTTGTTCTACGTGTTTTATTTTTCAAGATTTCAGTACCTAAAAAACATCACAAATTTGATCATTTTACGGCGACAAATACGGTCACCTTAACGAAAGAAACTGTAAATTTACTGATAGATTTAATAGGAGAGCTAGTATTCAAGTGTCTAGGACCAGAACAAATTCACTATCAGTATTAGAAAAGGTTTTAATAACTTCGTTTTTATGCAACAGGTTTGTATCTTTTTTTATTTAGTTATGATGTGCTATTATTAGGTAGGCGATAGTGGCGCCATCTACAATTATTTCTTGAAAGTGTCTTACTTCCATAAATGGCATCTGCAAACGCTTGTGCATTTGCTAGCTCCCTCTATGATTATTGCAGATATTAAGATATCCATTCAACTGTTATGTATTCAACAACATTTTGGAAGGCATGCGTTCGGAAACCAATACAAAGTTATCGGTCTGATAAAATTATGTACTCGATAGTTATCGAATGGATTGCGCCAAATGTTGAGAAACCGGCCATAGGTCGATTGAAATTTGACACCACAGTAAACAACACCGGTATGTTTTGATGGGCTTGTAGAAGACCAGATCGAAATCATTTTCATTTTACTAACTTGGCAATGGGCAATATATTGCATAAATGTAAAACAAATGACACCTTGCAATATTGCATGAAAGATTATGCTGCAAAATAGTTTTCATTGCATTGCATGCTTCATTGCCTAAATGTAAAGCGGCCTTTAGACGTGAGGATTTATAGTGTTTTTATAAACAATTTTTTTTATTGTGCCTCAAACCGAAATCTAAATAGTTGAAGTCTGGACAACGTGGCAGCCAAGGAAACATCGACCAGTCTAGGAAAATGTTGGTATGTATACAGAGTGATTTTGAAAGAGGGGTATTAATTTTAACTGGGGTGTTGCCCTAATAAATGTAATTTTAATAACAGATATAACTGAGTTTAAAGTTATTGCAAATTTTGTAGCCAACTCTGTAACAGATCGTGTTATGGTTAAAATTTTGTTGTTTTGTAGTCTGTGCGGACACAGTGACATAACAATGGCCCAAGTGTATTGATAATAATGATATGTGGATATGTTATTTGTGTACAGAGAGTGTAATCAAAATAGGCAGGCACTGCTGGACTAAATACACAGAGATTTTGCAAAAAAACTGCGAAACTTGGATATAATTTTGAACATTTACCACAGTATAAGAAGACCAGTAGAAACACTCGGGCCGAAATAATAAGTCGCGCATAGCAGCTCGCGCATCCATTTCAAGCTGCAGAGACCTCAGTTTACATCCAACTCTGGGAGTGCGAACATCGGTTATACAGAGCCGTATTAAAGCAATATTTTGAGTCTAAATCGAGGAACGAGTCGCTGCGCAGCAGTTAGATGTTTAAATATATCATCTATAGTAAATAGTAATTTTAGTTTCTTTAAATTTCCTAAAGACATAAATAAGTAATAAATAATCTATAATATACTGTACAAACCATAAATTATATTTTTCCTATTAACTTATTTCTTAAGCATAACATTGGAATATAAATACACTTCTCATGAAAGTGAAGTTTAAAATATACATATTAATATTTTTCACAAATACAAATTTTAATTTTAGAACAAAGTTCTGTGCAGAGGCTTCTAATAGAGAAGATTTATTAGAAAAGCTGCTCAAGATTAGTAATAGTTCATACAAACTATGTCAAATACATTTTGAAAATAATATGTTTTCTAACGATTCGCGCAATAGATTACGCAAAGAGACCGTTCCAACGTTTCCTGCACAAAACGGCTCATCTTCAAATTATATAGATGATCATATTTCTTGTAGTCACTATAATGAGAGTAAGTCTCAAAACAAAATAATAAAAATTTTTTTTTTTCTAAATTTACATTTTACTGCACTTTTATCTCCAATTTAACAATTTGCAAAGTTAAGTAAACATAATTTTTCTGTTCTGAAAAATACTTGTCTTCTGGTTTACGTAGATCATTTAATACAAAAAAAAAATCACAATAAATTATTTGTCCACTAAACTTCAAACGTCAAAATTTAAATTAAAAAAAATCCAAAAAAATGTAATTATCACTAATAACAAAAAAAGTAAGTAAATAAATAAAAATGTTTTGTAGTGCAATAATATATATTTAAAATTTTTTTTTTAAAGAGTCCAAAGAAGTCAATCGAATTTTCACACTGTATGTTAGTAGCAGTAAATGATATAATATATGTTGAATTACCCATTTATAATTGTATAATGCATTATTACATAATGTGGATAGATATAACTTAAAATTTCATGTGGAATAACTACGCGCAAATAAAAAATTCTTATTCCGGTCCTGATCACCGATTCTGTAAATTCCATCGAATGCGCTATCGCACTCACATTTCGAGGTCACCGCAGAAAACTGAAAGCAGTTCAAAGTGCCGACAATGGAGTGAAACTGCTGGTCTACCTATGCTGTGCATTTACCATGAGTGTACATGACCGACTTGGATAATTTAAAAATGCGAAAATAGGTAAGCTATATATGATTTTTTATATTAACATATATGGCATATATTTTGAATATCACTTGTTCACGAATAAGTATTTATCAAGAAGAAGTAGAGTGTTCTCATTAAACCAGGTTAGTAGTAAATTTAGCTAGATTATTTTTTTTTAGATAATTATTGAATAGAGCCTTGATGTTCGGTATCAGAGAGCATACATATAAGTTCATTGATAGGAATTGTAGGAGATTTGATACATATTAGCTTAAAATACCTTTCTAATACAGTAAAAAAGAAGTAAGTAACAATAAAATAAAAATCGAGGTGCAGGTGAAAATAAAAATAATTTAACGTCTCTATGGAAGCAGATAAACAAATTTTAAATTATCAAACTTGACTTATTAACTATTACATTTGTAATTTCTGAGAACGAAAACAGAATTGTTCAAAACGTCAAAATATATGGAAGTGCGCGATAGTGATGTGATTTTTCTTATTTCTTACTTATCTGCTTTTTCAGTGCGAGATTTTTTGGTTAGGTAAATTTAGTTTCAAGAATAGCCCTTGACTCTTTTGGCGCAAGAGTTTATTCAATTAATATTTCGGGATTGTGGCAAAATACCCAATTAAACTAAAGAAAAACTAGAATTATGCCATAAATAAATAACTTCAGGGCCGGTTGCAACGAAAAATATATAAGGCTGGCTTTGTTAAGCTCGCTTAAATATTTAAGTATTTCAAACCGGACTGAACTACTATGCGGAGATTAGTGCGTGTGGTTCGCGTTTAATTTCGCTTTATAACTTTAATTTCTTAATATGGAAGAAGGAAGAAAGAAGAAGGAAGAAGGAAGAAGGAAGAAGGAAGAAGGAAGAAGGAAGAAGGAAGAAGGAAGAAGGAAGAAGGAGAAAATGATTTTATTATTCGGAATAGTTTCTCTAATTATTCTGATTTTTTATGGTTTGTAATAAAAAAGTAACAATTAAATCACTAAAACAATAGTTTTAAGTATACTAACTTAGAATTTTTTATATAGTTTATACCATATATACCATAGCTTATTATATATGTGTATAAACAATATTTCCAACTTACTATCCATGACATAGCAATGTATAAAATATTTCCTGGGAATTGGTCAAAATAATAAAGTTTGCATAGTTTAAAATACAATGCAATCATAGAAATTTATTATTACGATATCCCGAAACGATCGTACCTAATAATAAATTTCTATGATTGCATAGTATTTTAAACTATGGTTTTATTATTTTGACCAATTCCAAGGAAATATTTTATACATTATACGTATATGTGTAGTGGAACAGATTTATCTAACTATATTTTATGTAAACAGAAGTAGGTACCAAAGAATTTAATTTAACAATATTAAAGAAGAGTGAGAGATCAATTTTTTTATAAGAATTGCATTTACGAATCAATTTATATGTACAAATTTTATAAAAATTACACCTCATTCCACTTTGACGGTATATACATAACACTATACTTGACTATAAAATGACCTGGTAATTATTTGCGAATGTGGGTACCGTCCACAGCGTCTATAATTTTTGCAAATATTTCTATATTAAAAAATTTTCTATGGCCTTTTACAATTACATTCTGATCAGGCATTTTAATAAATTTATCAGGCAAATGAGCCACACTTCTTAAATATAGAAACAGAAGTAAAAAAAACATATTGGACTGTATTTTTAAAACCTGTATCTTTTGAGAAATGTCAACTTTATCAAAATCTATTTTATAATAATTTTATGAAATAATTTAAAAATATATACCTATATGTGAAAGTAAATACAAGACCACGCATAACGCTAGGTTAAGTGATGGCAAAGCAAAGCTTTAAAAATCTTCACTTGACAAGTTTAAGCGTGGTTTAACAAGCGGCTTATTGCAAAACCAGGCTTATATTTTATCGGTGCAAACGGCCCTTTAGAGAATATCAACTATTTTGTCTCAATTCAGTGGTAACGCATCCAATAGATCAAGAAAGTAATTTTTCTGGAAAATTTAAACAACTGAAATTTCTTGGAAATTCATGTAGGGAATGTCGTTCACCGGTTAAATAAAAATTTTTAACTTCTCAACAATGGTTATTTCTTAAATTGAAGATACCTCAGCGAATAATAAATTTGGCTTCATCTATAAAGAATATTCTATTGTCAGTATTTTGTTTGTTACGAATATCACTTGCAAATTGATATCTTGATGAGAGATCGACAGGGAATAAATTTTGAACAGGTATAAAATGATATAAATGGTATTTTTCCTCATGTATCATGTTTAAAATTGATATTATAAAGAAAAAATATAAAATATAAAATATAGATAGAATTTCCTATATTGAAATATGCAACAGTATACTAATGAAAAGTATGTTTTTTATTCCACGAAAGTAATATAGGTTTAAATTTAACAAAAAAGCGTTAACGTTCCGGGTAAAAAAGTTGAGCTCGTATTTACGTCATAAACGTGGCTTTAGAAAATATATCGAAATCATAAAATATATAGAACGCCAAAAGAGATACCGAAAATAGTCAACCTATGCAGAAAACGCGAGTCTGGTAATATTGCAGTACCTTAGCTTTTATGTTGGTTACACTGACAGAGTAGTTTCACCTTACAGGTATACACCCAATTACAAGGTAAGAACAAAGAGTGAAAAATAGAACATTTTAACAATTAATGGTATGGTACAAAAAACAAGCATAAAAAAACTAAACTAATCTCACCTAAAAACAACAAAAATACAACGAAGAAAAAAAAACAAGTAAACAAAAACTATAAATAAGAGGAGAACGCACAATACAATCAAGGTAGAGAAGTAAACATGAAGCTGAATAAATATAAATAATGTTATAATCAAACAAATAAAATGAATTTGAACAAAATGAAATGAGCCAAAAAAAAGCCAGAGGTCTCAGTGCAATAATCTACTAGATGGTTGATAAAGAACAGCTGAAAATATCTCTGTTGTACATATCACATATTGAATATAACGGAGAGAACTTCAAAACATTTGTCCTCGGCGTTGGTAAATAAAAGACACTAGCATGTCTTTGATTGACTCTAGGTATATATAAATTCAATCTCGATAAAATATCTGAGCAGTCAACATGAAGTATGCTCTTCTTTCTTTGAGAGAAGAAAATTTACACCTTCTTAGCAGTTCATCATGTGGATAAAAACCGACACTTTTAAAAGCGTGAACATTATAGCCTGGAGCCCATACTACTGTCGCATATTCTAGCTTAGATCTCACATATGACGTATAAAGAGCCTTAATTGCAGCACTATTTGTAAAATCCCGTGTACATCGAACAATAAAACCAAAAGATTTCAAAGCTTTAGAAATAACTGCTTTTACGTGAAGAGAAAACGATAATATGCTGTCAAATAGAACGCCAAGGTCTCTAAACATGTCCACTCGCGAAATAGGAACGCCATTTAGTGAGTAGTGATAAAGCGTTGATTTTTTCGTGAAAGACATAACATTGCATTTTTGTATGTTTAGATGCAGATTGTTTGTAATACACCATTCATTAATTAATTCAAGATTTCTATGAAGTTGGATGCAGTCCTGTGCACACTCGATCCCTTTATACAATCTAACATCATCAGCATATAATAAAAAGTTCATAATATCAATATCATTCATAAACAATTTGAATAACAGAGGACCCAATACCGAACCCTGGGGTACATCTGATGTAGCAATATATTGGGCTGATCTGAAGCCATGAATCTCAACATATTGAGTACGACTGTCGAGATAAAACCGAAATAATGTTATTAAATCGTCAGAGGCCAAATTGTGACTTCAGTAACTTCTTTATCAAAAGCCAGTGGTCTAAGCGGTCGAACGCTTTAGTGAAATCTAAATATATTACGTCCATTTGATGACCGCAGTCCAATGATACAGCAATATCCTATGTAACAATCATAAGATTTGTTGTCGTAGACCTATCTTTATAGAAAGCATGCTGATAAGGTGAAAGCTGATTTTTTGTTAAAGGAAAAATTGAATTTTGAAGCAAAAATTCAAAAATTTTGCAAAAATTACATATGATGGATACCGGTCTATAATTGGTAACATCAGATCTATCACCTTTTTTATGTATCGGGCTGACTTTAGAAGTTTTCCAAATCATAGGAATGGTTTTAGATTTCAGGCATAAGTTGAACAAAGTTTGTAAAGGTTTAGCAAAAATAAATCTACAATCACGTATTACAAATGAAGGAACAAGATCAGATCCAGCTGTTAGTTTAGGCTTAGGTTCAACTTTTTTATAGCTGTTATAACCTCTTGTTCGCTGAAAGAACGTGTGTTGATGGTAGTCAAAATACAAACGTCATTTTGGTCATGTGTACTAATTGAGGAGTCATGCGAATAAGACTGCATAAAAAAGTCCGCATAAGAATTAACAATGTTAGATAGAGAAGTACTTGCATCATTATTATAAAACATAGTGGCAGGCATGCCCGGCAACACTTTTTTTTTCTTAATAAATGCCCAGAATTTAAGGTCTCTATTAATATCATTTTGAGTCCTCTTTATAAATAGGTTGTAAGACACATCTATTTCTGTTTTTATTGTGTTTCTTAACTTTTTAAAATTATCTAATTGTGCCACGTCACCAGGTTTCTTAAAAATTTTGTTAAGAGCTTTATGTTTGATATCCATAATAATATCACGCAAGAACCAGGGAGGATATTTGCTTTTCCGAAATTTACCATATCTTGGCACAAAAGCAACAAATATTAGATATATTTTATCATAAAAAGTATTACACACTGTTTCGACAGTATTACCGTCATTCAGAACAGACCAGTCTGTACCCAATAAGGTATTATACAAATCAACAAAGTTAGCTTTCCTATAGTTAAAATTGTGTTCAAGATTTGATTGATATTCCCGCTTGAAGTTCTTCGTCTGGCAATATTTTAAAGAGGTCAGCAGAGCTGGATGATGATTATATTCGCTGGTCAGCGTATCAAGAGTTTTATCAATCGAAAAGCCCTCGCAGTTATGAATTACTAAGTCCTGTTATTTATATTTCTTATCGTGTTGCTTTAAACAAAATTGACACAATTCAGAAAGTTATATTGACATTCTGTGTCTTTTTTATTATCAACATTTTATTAAGGCATCTACTAGTCTCTATCGACTACTATTTCTTATGTACTGTTTGTGTCGGATAGGCAAGTCTAATCCGAATTACATCGAATTATGAGTCGCAAATCAGCCAGTGTCGATCAGCGTTGTAGATAAAAAGTTTGCCACGTCGCATTATCATCCGAATAGTCAATAAAATTGTACGATAACGAATTGTAAAAATCCATTGGCTCCGCTACCGTTTCCAAATTGATTTATGGTTCCTTTAAAAATCTTTATCAGGTTTACAGTTAATTGTGTAGTAGACTTAGTAAAAATAAAGTACATAGGTTATTAAAATACACAGTGTACCTGTAAAATCATGTGATGTGTTGATGACAAACGAAATGTTTTAGTTAATGGAGTTATTTAGCATCTTTTTATTACATGTTAATAAAATAAAATTTTCAGATACCTCTAGTCTTTAAAATAATTGAGAATTTGGACTCTCGTAAACCGCTGTACGACGTCACTGCCTCCTAAGCATGCTGGGTGTGCTCGCTACCGTTTATTTGCATTTAGAATGCGAAGCGTAGGATCGCCGTCGGTGTCTTTAGGATTATGTTTTTTAATTTTTATTATGAAAAATTCAAAATGAAGGGTTTATTAGAGACACAAAGCAAATCTATCAAACTTTAGATATTGTATTTCAGTACATCAGTAGAATGCCCAGATAATTTATTAGTTTACCAACGAATCCCAATATGCGGAACTTATGGCAAAAACAATCAAATAGATATGTGTTATATAAGACTATAATAAAGTCAATTTAATAATAATTTATAATATATGTATGTTATTAGATACATATGGGTGATTTAGAACTAAAAAATTTGGAATAGATGAGTCATGAAAAATGCTGTCGATATCGTAAAGAAAATCTAAAATCCTTACCTATAGATTTTTAGTAAAAAATTAGTAGTATTTTCAACTTTTACATCGCTGAGCCACTGTAGTTTCTAGCCAGGCGATTCCGAATATTAAAATCCGATTACTTTTTGCAGGTATTTCAGTTTTTGTGATGCCAGTCTTTACATTAGTCAAGTATCAAAATTGATTTATATGTATAGCAATTCGGAGTCGAACTGCTTTAGCAGAACGATTTCCCGGTAAACATGTGCCAAATACATCTACTTTTACTGCGGTGTGCAGTGAGTGCAAGCGTAGTGCAACGCGAGGGAAATTTGAAACCAAACCGTGGAAGAGATAGAGGTCCAGGGCGTCTACGGCGTATTGCAGCAGTGTGGTGTATCACACACGAGACTCAATTATATCCGTACCATGTACAGCCTGTTCAAGTCAAGAAATTGGATGATAAGGACCTGTACCATGGCCGGCACGATCTTCTGTCTTTAAATCATTTGGAATTCTTTTTGTAGGAATATTTAAAAAATGAAGTGTATCGCATCAAAGTGGATAACTACTATTGATGATTTACGTAAACGTATCATAGTTGCTGCCAATAACTTACGATCTCAAAACGGACAAAAAGCAAAAACATTTGTGTTAGTTTATAGAAGCTGGGTCAAACTATTTTATAATTAAAACAACAAATTAATTCTATTCAAAAACCGTTGAATTTGCTGTATAAAATAGGTGTTATAGAATGTTATTTATTTCTTTTCTTGGGAATTTCTTTCCATGTTTTGTCCGGTCGCCGATTGCATGCTCTGCCCCCTTATCAGTGTATTTTTAAATCACTCGCGGACTACCCTTTTTGATTTTTTTTAGGTAACTGTATTAAGTTCTGAATCACCCTGTATATCTACGTATCTTTAAAACTAAACAATATACCTTATTAGTATTTTTAATATCGAGTTTATAGTTTCCTTAATTTTTGGTTTTACAAAACCAATAAAAGAAATCAAACTACTAAATTCTAACAAAGCTACTGAAATTGATATACAAATTAACATTGAATAATAAGATTTATAAACTAAACATCTACTTAATTATTTTTATAGTAATTGTGTGAAATTGGGGTTTTCTTTTAGCCTTTTCACACGGGCCACCGTGCAGCGCTTCTCGGAAGCGACGTTGAGTGGTCCGTTTTGACGAAACATTATTTTATATAGATTTATTTACACGGGCGCGGCGACAGATTTAGCAGCGCCACGGTGGCCTGTAGTCGCCGACTCCCACCGAAACGTCAACCATAAATTAGTTGCTCCACTCAGCAGCGCTGCGTAGTGGCCCGTGTGAAAAGACTCCAAGAGCCTTTTCACACGGGCCACTGTGTGAATAAGTCTATATAAAATAATGTTTCTTTAAAAAGGCTCTTAAAGACATTTGTAAATTTATCGTTCAATTTAAACATAAGCTGCACTGCATAGTCTCCGTAGCTTTCTTGTGAGGATCTTAAATAGAATCATTTTGTAGACATTTTATACAAAATTTTAGTCAAAAAGAATAAATTTGAAGGTTTGTTTATACACCCCGAATAATTAGTAACCAAACTTTAAATTAACTAAAATTTAAAAAGGTTGGCTAATAGGTATCTAACAAAACAGATGTGTTGTTGTACGCAGGCTACAAGGAACTCTTTTTTAGAACGTTCTATGCCATTTGTTATTAATTTTATAATAATAAATACCTATTTTATAGTTACTTAAGTGCCTATCTACATTATTTGAAAAACCTAACTGCTGTTAACGATTTCTTTTTAGAATTGACCGTTACATTTTTACGCCTCTCATTTACAGCAATTGCAAATTGGTGATTTGTGTTAACATAGTCCATCGTCACACTTAAATCTACCATTGGTAGATTAGACGAGTATACATTTAAATGACGTGAATTTTAAAAGTAGTTAGCTTTTGCTAATCTGTTTTAATGTAACACAGAAAGACTCTTGCCCGAGTTTAGGGTTACCAGTTGTGAAACATGTAAAGTATGACAATTGTAACAAAAAAGAATGATTTTCAATAGAAAAGAACATTTTTCGAACATTTTATTTTACTTTATTTAGTAACATAAAATATTACAAGTATCTTTTTTTATATATATATTTAATCTGTGACAAGTATCCTTAAAAAATATTGCACTGCATATATTGCGTTAACAAAACATACAAACTTTATAAAGTTATATAAATGAATTAATAATTATTAACTTTGAACTTATGTATAATACTGTAATATCAAAAATAAAGAATGTGAAATAATAAAAATAAAACATAATACTGTAAAATATTAAAGCCAAAATATAATTAGATTTAGACTATTATTCTCATCGGCGTTCTCTTTCGGGAGGTGATGCTTGAGAACAATATTTTTCCGTTCGAAAATTAGTTATCAGAGCGTACATAATAAATCCTTCATCAAAATTAGGCAAATAGTGTCCTTCCAAAAAAATTCAGAAAAAGGTCAAATATGTAAGTAACAAAACCTTATCATTTTAAGATATTCGCCCTGTAGGTATTTTATATTAGATATTAGAATTATCTTGTTGAAAGAAACCAGTTTCAACTGGAGGGGACGCAAATTTAAAATACATAGATATGTTATATTGAAATATAAAGTTTTATTATATGAAACAGTTGTAGTCTAGTATATCCAGGATATAGTGTGGTCTTGTGTTTCATGTCATAGATTATCACTAACAGAAAATATAATATTAATTTATGTATACTTTTTGATATGTTCGTATATGTTTAGCCAAACTTCACCGGCATATTCTATCGATGAAAATAATTGGGGTTTGTTATATAACATTTTTTTATTAAACGTTTAATAAGGGAACTATAAGGTGTTACAATTTCATTTTCTTTTTTGTCCACAATTTCGATACAGGAAAAAAATTATTTGGTAATATTTGGGCAGTGATATTTTCCCAACATAAACTATTTATTTATGCACTCATGAATTTAAAATATACTTCAGCGACCTAGGTACTAGGTGGGCAATGTATATTTTTATAAGAAAAAATAGTGTGCTACTGACATTTCAAGATATTTTTAGAATTTCCGATTAATTTTTAATAAAAAAGCATTATTCTGAAATCTTCGAAAATGACTGGTAGTAAATTAATTGAGAAATTAGTAAATACAGGTAAATTGAACGTCAAGTTACTATGTTTGCTACTATTTTGCGTTTCGACAACTTATGACTACTCTTCTTGTACCTATTTAAGTATGGATAAAAAGGAGAGAAACAAAAATAAAATTGCAACCCCTGTAACTTATTAAGCTTTGAATCTAAAATTGTTACATAACAAACATAAAATATTTTTGTCTATAGAATATGTTAGTGAAGTCTGTCAAACTTATCGTTAACCCCCTGTATGTTACAGTTTGTATACCTTTTTAGAAATTAGTGTAAGATAGGTACTATCGTTTGCAATAATAATGACACTCATTAAAATGAATTTTGCGATTTCTTTAGAACTTCTGATGTATTTGTAATGAAATCTACTTCACATTTTTAATATTAGTTATTAGTTGTTCCACTCACCGATAGAAATTTAATGAAATTTCTACTCAGAACTTCCAGAAGTTCAAAAACTGTTTTAAGAGAGTGTCATTATTATTGCAAACGATTGTACATTGTACGTTATTAAATGTTGAAGTGATTAATATTGATATCTGGACAATTTTCTTCAGTATGAAGATTATTAAAAAAATCATATCATTTAATGAAATATTTAGTATTCCTCTATAACAGCTACAAATTTAATTCCACAAGCAACTATAGTGCTGCATTTATTTGAAAAGGCAGCAGGAGTAGCTTTCACAACATTAATGATAATGAATAACTTAGAAAATGATAATGTTTTTTTATAAAATTAATTTTAAGCACTGTCCAAAATTATCTTAATATTAAAATTCAATTTTGCAATTGTTTGTTATCTTTCACGGGATTTGAGCTCAGATACGATTTAAAAAAGAAAAACTCAAATTTTCTCTCTCTTTCTATCAATATTTTTAAGTAAAACCACGTATTTGTACATATCAGTAACATGGATTATTAAAATCTGTATTAAAATCTTATTTTTTAAGCTTGTTTACAATTAAAAAGTCAAACTTATTCGAAAGGAAAATTTTAGTTTTTAATGCAGAATCACGATACTTTTTAGATTGCTTTTTTCCAGTTTAAAAGAAAAACATAAATAATAAATAAATACTACAAAATCGGTCACAACCCTTAAATAAAACGCGAGAACGGTGGATTTTTAGTTATTTATTACCTAGATCAAGACTGTGAAATAACATACCACAATGTAATGTTACAACTGTACCTAATGGAAAATTACGATATGAATATGCATTTTGACCTCGTACATTTCGAAAACTAGTTGTCAGAGCAACTGCAAATTTTCTGGTTGAGCATACATTTTTTTCATAGTAAAACCGTGTTTTTGTACACATGGAAGGTAATTTTACATTGTAATTATGTATTTTCAGAAAAATATATAATTTTACATGAAAGATACAAATGTACGGAATTCACAAAGAGATTCTTGTAATATAGTATCGATTTGATATTTTTTACGTTATGACCTGAGCAATGTGTAAATTTATAATTTTTATTAGTATACAGTCAATCTGGCCTATGCAATTGTTGAGAATTCGTTTGAAGTTTCGACCAGAACTATAAACAAAACTATTTTATCGAATGTGTTAGCACTCTTTTGTTTCTTCCTTAGGTACTGTACCTAAATCACTGAAATGTACGATATGGAATGCGTTTAGTCCATTTGCGCATCCAAATTAAGGTACCAAACTCATCAAAGACATACTTCATTGATTATGTATGTGGGTGCGAGAGAGACAACCATCTGCATGTACGAAATGAATTGTGTTCTTAATTTCCCATTATTTTGTTTGTAAACACGTCATTGGCGTACAGTGTGGTTTCTTCTTTTATCTTGTATCCGTTAGTGTTATTCTTTGTGTTTTTTTGTGGGTGTTATTGTTGCATCAAGTCATGTTTTATAAGGGATTGTAAAATTAACCAGCATATAGCACGAAATAATTCTCCATATCCAGAATTCAATTTCATTTTAATTCACAATCAGCTAAGCCCCTACTGCTCCGCCATTGCTAGAGGCACAAAACAAAATATGGCGCTGATCATGAATAATCCATTCGCGCAGCTTCTAGCGCATTCCAGTCATCATAATATAAAATTACATTTCAGTGACCTAAATGCATTCATGATCCTTACTGGGCGCTATAAGATTTATCAAACAAAACACCGATAATAATGATAATATAAACTATGATTAATACTCTACTATTTGAAACTCATATCATGTGAAATACTGACCACATTTTATACGTACAGTTTGTATAATACAGCATTGAAATTAAATGAATAAAGCTGGGGGCACATTGATCTGACGCTACACCACGCCACGCCATCCGACGTGTTGCGAATCCAATTTTCATCATGTCGCATGGCGTAGCGTGATGTCGCGTGGTAACAGTGTGCACTTGAATTTCTCGTCAAACACATAAAATTTATGAAATTTGATTAATGTTAGATGGAGAAATCCTTATTTTTCGTATCTCACCACTGAACGAATGATTTGTGACACGATAAAATAAGGAATAGATTGTTCCATTTGATATATAAAGTCGATATGTCATAGAATAGTTAAATAATTACATTATAACTACGAAATCAAGTGGAATATTTAAATAATTGTTTATTCAAATTTATACATGAACTATTGATATTTACTTGAACTATCTACCTTATTTAATCTCCGTTTTTACAATTGGAGTGCTCATGAAAATGATGTGGCGTTGGTAGCTCGCAATCGTTTATTTTCTTCAGTTTCCTCAGTGTCTCCAGTTTCTTCTGCTTCTTAATTCTCTTCATTCGATAGTTCAACTGTCAGAAAATTCTCTAAATCAATGTCAATAGGTTCATCAACATTTCAAGTTCGACCTTCGCAAGTGGTAAAAGTGATCGAACAGCTCAATCCAAGCTTACGACAGCCACAATTGTCCTTGTGCACACTTGGACAATTGCAAGAGATTATCTGAGTAATGCTGGTGGCGCTGCTTGTTTTTCAGTGGTTACTGGAAGTAAACCGTTGATAGCGCGTTTCCAACTACATTCAGTTGGTTCCATGAATTTCTTTCCAGCTCTGCATTGGGCGATAAACTCGTACGCACTGTACTGCTCGAATAGATAGCAGAGAACGAAGGTGAACCAAATTTTTGGCCACTGCCTTTTTAAAACACATAAATTGTATTATGCATTAACCAGTGCCAGTGATAAAATGTAACGTAACGAGGCATCGCATGGCGTGGTAACAGTGTACATACAGAGCACATATGTCACATCACGTCGGGTGGCGTGGCTTGGCATGGCATCAGAGCCTCTGGTTTAACTTCAGTAAATTGCAATAAATGCATCCGATGGAATATCAATTGCATATTTATGTAGTACAGTTATGTTAATATATCACATTTTTAATAGATAAAGAATAGAGATAAGAACAGTGAGCCAAGACAATTTAACGTTTATATTAAAGTCAATATCTTGTGCCAGACAAGCAGTTTATTGTTTGTAGTTGGTGGTGGTTGTTGTTGTTTATTTTTTTAATTTCTATCATAAAGGTAGCAAATCAATATCTAAATTCAGAATTCTCATTCTCGGTCATAATTTTAAAATGGCATTGTCTCGGGTCTGTCTGCTTCTATATTCCTAGGAATCCACGCGCTACAGATATTCTTGATCCTTGTACAATTTAATGAACTTTATAGTTCTTAATTCATTTTTGGAGGCGACATTTTATTTTTACATTTCTGCGACCAACCCAAACAAATTTAGGGTAGGAGAAGACTATTGTTAGCTATAATATCCCTAGGATATTGGTATATGAGATATCTAATTTTCTGGCAATCCAAAGCACGTTGCTCTGACTGTTACCAAGAAACATTAAATTGGCTTTTTTTTCTACTATAGAAGATCTATTACCACGCATAGTATTTATGATGTTATTGTGTGTTCTTGGTTATGTTTAAGTATGATTTTATAGAATTTAGATAGTGATCAGTAATTTTCAGCAATAATTGTTGTTCTTGCACATCATATTTTGCCCGTTCGCTAACAACATCCTTTACATTTAGGCCAATAGTTTCAGCCCATCATTAATAGTATTTTTTCCAACGGGGACATTGTCATGCCGAGTATCGATTTCCGTTTTCCAATGTCGATTAGGTTTTAAGATAGCCGTGGTGAGGTAATATGTTCGCCTCGTTTTGATATTAGTTTATGAAAAAGGCGTACAGGGCAGCTTTGACTTTCAGTATTGACAGAAAACCATTTACTATTTATGCAATTTTGTGAACCGCCTTGACAGGTATTACTGAACACCGGATTATATTCAGTGTGATTTGTTTGTTTTTCGATTTAAAAAAATTCAAGGGACAGACAACTGCCTCGCCTCCTCTCCACGCATTAAGGTAGAATTTACGCATACGACCTTCAGAGTTTTCATCATGGATTAATATTATTTGGTTTACTTCTGATAATCTTAAAGAAACTGAAATTGTCTTATGTTTACATGGATCACAGTTTCTTTCTGGTTGCATTGCGATCAAGTTTAACTACTATGCTATTAAACGGGTCAATGATAATCGTATGCTCATTATAGTACTACTGTTTGCACAAAACGTTCCACATAGCGTGGTGTAATCAAAGAGTATCTAATTTCTTTACAAGTTTATTGTTTGACTTACATAGTTGATCTGCTCTTTTAATGGTACCCAAAAGTTAACGAAGTTGCTGTTTTGTTTATTCAGCAATATTCGTAACACTATTACTACAACTAATAAGTTATTTCATATGAATCTAAGTGGGTCGGTACAATGTCCAAGCGTGTTAAGCTATAAAGGATGATTGCTTTGTCTTAGGACATTACAATAGTTTTTACTATTGATTGACCGACCAATTTTTACGATACGACTAAACGTTTTGACCTCGGTTTTGACTTATCGATTAAGGTGTGTTGTTCATTTTGCACATTTTAAAACGCGCTATTTATTAGTCCAATTTAGCGACTAAACGAAGTAGATGGACCGTGCCTTAAGTGTATTAAAGCAACAGTTTTATGTTTAATTTATTTATCTCTTAAATACTAGCATGTGTTATTGAATATACGCATTTTTCACATCACTGTATGGATTCATTTAATCAAATAAATCCAAAATCGTAGTATTTATTTAATACTTTGTTGTCGTCATGGGCGTTAGTACCAGATCCTACGACTTATATTTATAAATTTGAAGAGAAGACACAATAACCTTGAACTTCCAGAAAAATGTTCACATTATTTTAGCCCGGCAAAAGTTGATTAAATTGTTATACTGAAAATGTTCTTAAAAGGTGAGAATAAAGAAAAGGCAAGCTGCTCCATAGAAAAGTTACTTTGCTGACATTCAGATAACTAAAAATAACAAGTGGATACCTGATTTTTAAGCTTTCACGGCTGGTGCTATCGTTTCAAACATAGTGAGTTTCGGGATTGTTATGCCGTGATCTCGGTAACTGGTCGCTGGAATTATTTTACCTGCCCTAGTTGTTCTCGGACTGGGCTCGCTATCTCTGCTTCTGGGCCCACCCATATATTTATTTCGGCTCCTATCCGACTGCTACGGTCGGAACCGTTCCTCGGACAATGATGGTCTTCCGAGGCATTCTGGCAGTGACTACTTACCGAGGTCACGGCATAACAACCCGAAAAATCACTGTGCATGAAATGAAAGTAGATACCTATCAACTTGTGTTATAAAAACAACAAAAGACCGAATAGTTTTCAAGACGCCCATGTATCTGGAGCCAAAAGGATCACTAATTCGAAGAGTAACATTCAGTAATCCCTTATAAATTATTCGCCTTCAGTAATTAAGAAAACGGGGTATTATAGGGCAATAAATTGACTGTTTGTTTATTTTGCAACGTTGTGATTATCTAAAAAAATAGGCGTTGACAGAATATTTACAACGGCGGTAATCTAAGGATATCATCCTTTTATGACCAAGACTTATAAATATATAAATTCAGTAAAAAGTCTCTATTCATTTTATGCAAGCGAGTGAGAAGTGAAGAAAATGGGGAAGCTCAGTCTTGGACTGTTCTTGGTTTTGGTCTCCGGTGCCGTCCTTTCGGTCAGCGCCTACAGCGATCAAGAGGTCAAGCGGTTCATCAGCACCATTCCCGAAGAAGGTAATTTTTATTTGCAATAATTACTTTAAGAAGATATTTTCCTTGTAATAGATACATACGTTAAATAATAGTTTAAAAGTGTGTTTTTTGGTTTGTGGGCTATAAACCTTTTGGAGTAATCCGAGTATAATTTAGATCTAATTCAATTCTGATTGCTTATATTCAGTTCAAAACGTAAATCCAGGTGGTAGCTGTTTGAGAGAAAACTTCAAGAGTGAAAATTGAGAATTATTAGAAACTACGATGGTACACAAACACATTTTAAAATCCAACTAGTTATGCCTTTATTTTCAAGTTCCGATCTATCAACATCAGTAAGAAAAAATGTTTTTGCCGTTTAGACATGGCAACGAGTAATTGCATTATTCTTATGGTTTTATACATACATATTTATATTCAATATGCAGTTTTCAATTGTAGAATAAGTCATTACGAAATATTGTTTATCAGAATATATTTTGCGGTACCTACTTGTCAGAGATACAGAGATGATCATGCCTAAGAAGTGTACCAGAAAATATATTATAGATATAGTGACCTTGAACTGAACAGGTCGAAATATCTAAAGCAAGTTTTATATTTATGAATTTGTTGGTCTAATTTATTATGAATTTCAATAATTTCACATGATCCAAATAATCACTCAAATATTTTATATACATACTAGGTGACCCGGCAAATGATGTTTTGCCATATGAATTATTTCTAGTGAATACTTTGGCAGTTAAATAAAAAATAACTAACTTATTATAAGTGTGTGGAGATGTGGTATATGACTAAAACAGGAATGGAGCGCTGTGAACGATGACGGCCTATAAGAATAACAAAACACGAAACATTCATTTTTTGAATTATTTCGCGTGCCTGCAATTTTACTTGTTTGACGGCTCAAATTAGCCCCTTTACGTCTTGTTGGCATTGTTCACTGTACAAAAAATAGCCATATAGTAAAATAACAGTCGTTGTTGGCGGGAGCTCGTGACACGTGTTGCGTACTTTTGAGGTTATGTAGATCACTTAATCAACTAATAATGAGAACTACACTTAAAATTAATAATTTTATATATTAGAAGTATATATCTACAGATTAAAGAAACCCAAGTAATGCAAATTCACCAGCTACAAATGTATTCAATTGGACATCTGATTATGGCCTTTCTTTGTATTATATTGATTGAATGTATAGAAAGTATTAATTTTGCAATACTATGGATAAGAAAAGTGATAACTAAAATTTTAAAAAACATTATTTGTACAGTAGATTTGACGAAGTACTTTTGCATCGTTTTATCCAACTGTCCAACTTCAAGTGGCCCAAGGCTCGCTGTAAATAAAATTTCGGTGGTGAAGGCAGCATCATATATACAATACTTCTTATGCCTTATGAATGTTTTGTAATAGTTACAAAAAACGTGTTTGTTTGTATAATTATTTTTCTTTATTAAAAAAATAACAAATATATTATTAGTGGGAAGTTTGGGAATGTTAGTTTTCACTAATCAGTGTATCAGTATTAGCATTAATATTTGTTGTTAAACAAAGCAATTGAGTAAGTGACTTATCAGACAGAGAACACCTATATGTTGACTTAAATTTAATTATGGAAAAGCTGTTTTTGCAACGATTCGTGTTTTCGATCATTGAACCCACCATAGGGCCTAAGTCCAATCTTATTTCGCTACTTCTATAATGAAAAGGATCATACTGCAAATCACATAATATTGGCAATATTGTGCTGCTTTCCTTCAAATTCAACTCGTTAAGATGAGATGTCAGGTCTGTTAAAAATGCAAGGTCTAATAGAATTTCTCATCTACAATTTAATATTCCAATTTCGTAAAAAAATATAAAACCTTCTGTGATTCTGTGCGCGATTGCCCCCTCTTATAATATTAAACTTCATTCACATAAGATTAGTGCGGTTGCATTGGTACGGCAGAAAAGTTATTGAAAAGGGCGCCGTATTCTTGAAATAGTGTTTTCTACAAAATACAAATAATTTTAGACATTTAATAACTGAATAATCTAGGGATTAGCAAATAATAGGAATGTTAACTCATCCCACCTGCGAATATTCAAAGATACTGAAGTAAAACGGCGAGAAATACGTGTGACTTTTGTAACGTTCAGATAAACTTAACAGTAACGCCTTTGTACTGCAGTTGTATGGCAGAAGCTAAAAGCATTTTTGCTTTTACAAATCCTTTTCCAACAATCATACAAGGACCAATCAGAAAACTGCTTTTTTGACAGTAAACAGAAGATTCACATTTATGCAGGTTAAGTTTTTAATTTAGATTCTAATTTAGATATTTAGTTTAGAATTGATTTGTTTCTAAAAAAATGGATGAAGAGGACTGTTTGGTTTAGAAACAGTTACTTTTGCTGCTCTTATTCGCAGCGACGTCAATATGTATAAAAACTATAAATGCAAAAAAAAATTAAAAGAAGAACTCGGAGATGGTGGGTGCGACCTATTAACCGCAGATAGCACATGCAAGGTGATGTCTATAATTTATATAAAGAAATGCGAAATGAGAATGCCGATTATTTTTTCATTTCACCCGAATGACAGTGGCATCGTTTGATGATTTGCTGAAATTAGTGAGGCCTCATTTAACCCACAGTATATTAGTATACTGTGATCTAACCAAACATTCAAATAGACCATCTATTCCTGCAGATTGTAGGCTTATATTTTATCTAGGGTAGGCTTTTAAATACTATTCGGCAAATGATAAAAACCAACAATTTCCGTAGATAGGGACGTAGTTGACAAAACATAAACATAACCTCTCTGAAGGTCAAGAATCTTGATTTTTTGCATGTCGCTTACAGCGGAAAAATTCCCCAACTTCTTAAGTCTACAGTAATTTTATGTAAACAGAGTAAATAATATTTAACACCATACAATTACAATACAACAGTACAACTGCAGTGCCATTGCACTAACGTTTATCTGAACGTTACTTTAGTTACTTCAACAACCACTTTCATGACATTCATTTGAGGTAAAGGCTTTTGGCGCTTGGTGAACAAATCAGTGTAACACAGGACAGTTAATATTATTTTGTTTTAAGAGTCCTGCAAATCCAATTTCAGTTCCTATCACAGCTCTGGCTTCGTCAGTGAAATTACAGGGATATTTATCGAATCTCCCATAGTCGAATACCACCTTATTTACAGCTTCAAAGATATCCGTACCCTTTGAAGGAATAAGATGAAACATCTCTACTACACTGAAGACCTTTTGAATAGTTCCAACACAAAATTTACAAGTTGGTTAATGTCGGATAGGTCAGTGCTTTCGTTTAGGCAAAGTGAAAAATATTTACATTTTTCAATTCCATTGCTCAATTTTTTGGATAATGTGGTTAATGTGGTCATAGGTCTTTGACGTCTTGCTTGTTTGATACGACGCTGTGTCTATGTCGAATTTTTTGCCAATTTTTGGTTTATTGAATTGTTTTACCATATAGATTGTATATTTCTTAAATAAGCACTCCATCACTTTTTTTCGCTTTGACATTTTCCAGCGCTACTCCGGAAGAACCAGGAATATTGCATTTGTTATTAATGCCACACTTTTCAACAAAATGTGTTTGTTGTTTTAGTTTTTGCCTTATATCAAGCTGAACGTTTCTCTCGTGCAATGTAGTGTAATGTCGTTTCATACCACATTCTTCAGGAACTGATAGTACTTGCATGTCGTAGTGGGCTACATATTTTAAATACATGTTTATACATAATGTGAATTAAGATGTTTGAAAATAGTAAATACGTTTTGATATAGTTTATTAATATATAATTATTTTTCAGACAGACAAACTGTTTTGAGGTATGCAATCATTAGAGGTTATGAACTCACGGAAAGAAGGTCTAGTGGGCTGGAAATTCCGGAAGTAAGTAATATTATTTTTTTTATACAAAGTGGTGATTTATTGTCGAATTGTTTAACTTCGAACCGCCAAAACCTGGTTTTCATAAGTGGAACACCCTGTATATTATATAAAAAACTGTTGTAGAATTTTACACACTATCTATCCATATTACACTTCCCTATACCTATCCCTTTAAATTTTTCTGTTATTGACAGTTTAGTAAGTAAATAAAATTATTATTTCTTGTAAAAAACAAAACAGTCAATTAAATGATGACTTATGACATCCTTGCAAGAAATTGGATCATTTATTAATTTAACATACAGGGTGGCCAGATGAAAACGAAACAGAGTCATTTTCAGGAACTGCGTCAAGATGGTAGAAAAACGCTCAGACCCGTCGATTTTAGATTAAAGGGGGACATTCTTTGCTGGTATTTTTGACACCGCCACTTTCACTCCCAAGCAAGGGAGGAAATATTTAAATGGCATTAGGGGTTGAGTTATATTTATTTTGAAAGCTCTTACAATTCTCTTTACAACAGACTTTAAATTTTATAATTCCGCCTAATGCTTAATAAGAATTTTGATTTTAAAGTTGAAACTTATGTACAGGGTGTCCAGCATAATGCTCTCACTTGATTTGTGGCTTTAATGTCATAGTTAAAAAATGTGAAATACAGAAATTGCGTCATTTTTATAGATGATTCGACGTGTCTTAGAGAAAAAAAAAACAATAGAACATCGAATTAAAATAATTATTTATCGAAGTTCAATTTTATTTAATGCAACACCCTATGTATATTTTTAAATTCTGAAAAAACACAATTGTAAAAAACAGAAATGAATACTATACACACACAACAAACGTAAAATTAGTGGATTCCAAATTTATTTTCTAGTATTATTTGGAAGCGTTGGTTGGTACTTTATTTAATTGTGTTTTTGAAAATTAAACACTATGGTTTATTCCATTGCGGAAATAGTAGATATCATTTCCCTTTACTTTATGAACAATAAGTTTGCGAATACAACAGCACAGCTATTTAATGAACAACATCAGGATTGATATATCAGGAGGAAGTATGTTCTAGAGTCAATAAAAAACGAGAAATTGAAAAACCTATAGTTAATGCAGCTGGTGAAGATGCAGCTTTGTCACAAGTTCATCTTGATCCTACATTAAGTACAAGGCAGCTGGCATCTTTGTCTGAGATCAATCGAACTAGCATACAAACCATTTTGAAGAAGAATAAATTCCATCCATACAAGATACATTTAGTCCAGGAACTTTATGAGGATGATTATGACCGCCGTTTGCAATTTCGCGGAATAATGAGTGAGCTAGCAGGGAACGATAAGTTCCTTTTTAACATCTGTTTTCCTGATGAATGCAGTTTTTTCTTGAACGGGACAGTAAATTGTCACAATTGCCGCTATCGGTCAGATTCAAACCCAAGAGTTTTTCACGAGGTGCATACACAGCAACCGGAAAAATTAAATGTATGAGCTGGAATTGTTGATGACTGGCTGGTGGGTTCCTTTTTTCTACCTGGTAATTTGACTGACCAAATGTATTTGCAATTACTGCTATTGACCCTGTCTTGACTGATATTATTGAAAATGTTCCAGAGTATGATGAAGATCATTTAATTTTTCAACAGAACGGTGCGCCTCCGCGTTATGCGTTAATTGTCCGTCAGTATTTGGATCAACGGTTTCCATGGAATTGGATTGGGAGAAGAACCAGTGGCCTCCACGATTACAGGATTTATCACCTCTTGATCTTTTTTGTGAGAATACGTAATACCTAAAAGTCTGTTGTAAAGAGAATTGTAAGAGCTTTCAAAATAAATATTCAACCCCCAATGCCAGTTAAATATTTTAGGGTGATGCCTTGTTTGGGGGTGAAAGTGAAACTGTTTTTGATTAAATATACACGGTGTTCTATTTAGAAAAATCAAGTTAAGGCGGTTCAAAATTATGCAAATTCGACAATAAATTTTCACCATCCTGTGTAATATTAAACAATTTTTAAAATAAATACCTGTTCAAATGAAAATCTCTCTAAAGTCTTGTCCTCATGGCGCAAAATTCGTGGAAATTCTTGCAAATTTCGCAAATTTTGATTTAAATTATTAATGGTGGGAAAGTGTCAACTTTAACTTCTGACAATCTACCAAGACAGTTTTGTGATGAAAATTATAGAAAATATTGCAGTTGTCAAAATTGCCTCAAAAGTTGTAATTTTTCCCGCCTAAATAATTCGCACGAGTTTTGCGTCCATGGGGACAAACTAGGCTCTTTTAAATATCAATACTATCACGATTTTTTAGAAACCGTTTTTTTATAAAATTGAAATATCTCATTAGATGCAGATATAAGGAAGCTTGGTAAAAGTTTCTCTAAAATTACGCGTAGAATTCAAATATGCAGGATTTTCCATTTAAAATAAGCAAATATATGGCGCCGTCCGATAAAACTAAATTTTCAAAATTGAAATCGAAGTAGTATCTGAAATATTGTAATAGATTGTCGCGGTAAGACAGCCTGTATACTTTACAAAAAGTATCATGGTCATAAAAAGTTTAAACGACGAAAAATTGATAGTACATTTTGTTCAATATATAATTTTTAAAAATGTATTAAAGATATCATTTGATTTGAAACTACACTTGATATTACTACACTGTTCTGTAAACCTAACATTTAACAATTCGTTACTTGATGGCCAGGTTTCAGTGCCAAAACGAAAACTATAAAATAATGAGTTTTTCATAAAAAAATATCTACACATACAGCATACAAGATTAATAATTATAAACCACTAACATCCAACGACTGTCTAGATATAGTTTAAGCTTTTACCGTATGAATGCGTAGCCCAGGGGTGGCCAACGTTTTCAGTAACCGGACCAAATTTCGGAAATGATATTTCTAGCCGGACCGTACATCTAGTTTACACCTGTTTTTTTTAAAAGCAAATATGCTTTTTTTAATTAAGGCAAACCTTCCCAGCAGGTGAGATCGTGGTCAAAAGCAGACAATCAGTTTTAATGTAAAAGAAAACAAGAAATAGGTATACGCGTATTTATTTATTTTATTTTTTTTTAAGAAAATAAAACATATCTGAGAATCAAACATATTTATTAGATAATTTAAAAATATTTTCGCGAGACGCCTAACTTTGTTTTGCCGAACTAAGTGCATCAATATTGATTTCGACTGATGTTGTTGCTACATGCAAACAGCTTTCCAAATGAACATCAGTAATTCGTGTTCTCACTTGTGATTTCATGTGCTTCATGCGATTAAAAAGCTATTCACACGCATAAGTGTTTCCAAATAGTGAAACCATCAACAACGCATGTTTGTAAAAACACGTTTTATAGAACTCTTCTAAACCAACTTGATGAAATTTTTTCTTTAACTGCATATCACAACACATTTCACAATGTTCCATTTGTAATTTTCCTGGTAATAAATTCACGTCTACAGCGTTTTCAGCGTTTTTTAAAATCCTGAAATCGGTTTTCAAATTCAAGGTTCAAGTCGGCGATCAAAGAAGCGTATTTATTCGCCACCTCCTGTGTCATGTCTGGTTGCAATGACAATGTAGGAAAGTAAGTACAGGTTTTTGTCCTCAACTGTTGTTCCCAAAGGCGAAGTTTCATTTGAAATGCCGAAATAAGATTATATAAGTTATTAATTAATTGATCTTTTCCTTGTAGACGACTATAAACGTCATTTAGGTGGCTTGTTATATCACCCATAAACACGAAGTCACACACACTTTGTCTTCAAACTTTTCAACATTTTGGCACGGGTCAGCCATCTTCCTTCTGCATAAAATGTAACGTCATCATAATCCAAAGTCCAAAGATTTTAGAAATTCTTGGAACTGACGGTGATTCAACCCGTGTGATTTAATGAAGTTCACTGTTTTGACGACCACTTTCATAACATGATCCATTTTAAGGGACTTGGAACACAAATTCTCCTGATAAATGCAATGAAAATTTAGGAAATATTACCGACTTTTGAGGCCTTATTGTCAATCAGCTTTGCTAAACCGTCGTTTTTCTCAATCACTGTTGGAGAACCATCTGTTGTCAAGCCAGATAAGTTGTTAAGTTTGTTAAGTTGTAATGAAAACCTATTCAATGTCGATGTAACTGCCTCTAATAAATCTCGTGACTTAGTCGTGTTCTTAAGTGGATACAGTGTCGCTAATTCTTCTGTCTGGGCATCAACACCCCTGATAAAAATTGCCACTTGGGCAGTATCTACCATGTGCTTTCTCCAATGCTAGATCATAAAATATAAACTCGGATGCTCGACTTTTCAAATTATCTTCAATATGTTTTCCAATTTCGTCCACACGTCTAGTAATAGTCTGACGAGACAGATTTATTTTTGAGAAATCCTTCTTCTTATTTGGGCACAGAATTTCAACAACGCTCTCCAAACATTGCTTAACCATTTCACCATCTGAATATGGCTTCGATTTTTTGCTAGTATCATGGTTACTGCATAACTCGCTTTTACATAACATGTTGACTCTGAACTCGCTCTAGTAAATATGTTTTGTTGTGTAAAAAGTTTTTTTTTAAATCATTTACTTGGTCTTGTCGAAATGGTCCTTTGTACTTATCAAATTTATTTGCATGTTTAGTCTCATAGTGCCGTTTGCTGTTATAGTCTTTCAAAACAGAAACGGATTCCTTGCATATCAAACATAATACTAATACATAATGCTATAGAAAAACTTTTATTTTGTACTAAATTTAAAACTAGTTCCTCAGTGCTGAGCTCAGATAATATTGGACAATAGTCTTAGCCTGATTCGCTAATACTTGATATATCTATAAACTAAAGTTTTATCTTTTTTTAGGTTCATATTCATATCAGTGTCGGTATGATGAAGGCCATATATGGATACTACTTGAGGAACCACTCTATTTCAGAGCAAATTAACTACCCCTACCCCTTGGACATCATATGCTTCCCTAGTGGCTGTATCGAGATTGACGATCCTGGAATTCACCCCTAATAACCACAATGTTAAAATGATTTGTGATGTCTTTGACTCTGTATATGTTAAGCTTTAAATAAATGTATAAACTGGTAGCAAATAATACATATTGTAACATATTTATCTGGGTGAAGGGTTGATACGATTAAATATAATGCTCGCAAGATGTTGTCACACATTAAGGAATGAATTTTCTTTTCGGAATATGCAGAAATATTTTTCTTCGTCAGTTTTATGTCAGTTAATCCTTAAAAAAATATTAAGTAAACGTTTATTCAAATTATATGACTATTCTGAAAAGAAGATTTATTCCTTAAGAAATGTAAATGACTTCTTACCTAGATATTACACATATATAGGGTGAAAAAAATAATGTACGAACATTGGGAAGGTGATAGTACTGGTCAAACACGAAATGAAGTTCTTATAAACATACAGGTGTAAGGTTCTTATTGCCTGGTGACTAAGTATTCAAACTGGCCACTGTTGACTAAGAAAACGTCTTTACAATACGAAGAAGTGTGAAGAGACGAGAAAACGATACACTGTTTCATGCACTCCGCGAGTGCAGTGCTGTCTCGTCAAGAATGGATTCCGTGTTGGGAGAACAATGCCCTTCTCTGGCTTATATTAGACTACGTGCAGAGTGAATAGTGAAAGTTCACTTCTTTACGCTTTGCTCTCTACTAGACTCACCACTCAACACGTCAGTCTGAACGTACTCTTAGAGATATCATCCAGTGGCGGAATAAAAATTGAGTGCCGTTAGTTCATTTTTGAATAAGTTCATCGTGATATAAACCTACAAGCTACATATACTAATTATTATAAGTTTATTGCCCAACAGATTACAAATCCAATTACAGGACAAATATAAGAAACAAGAAGTAATAGAAATATACAACAAAAAAGTACTTTATAAGTATAACAAATATGTGTAAATATGACTGTCAAACTTCTTGATTAAACGTTGATTAATTATATACTTAATGAAATTGCTAACAATTTAAATTTATAGCATGTAGGTAGACACATATAACAAATAAAAATATTGAGACAAATTAATTAGGAACTGAGTTCAGTATATCTGTATACTAAGGAATTCAGCGTAAATGACGATTTTTAATGGTTCTGTTATAACAGTCTTGTGTAAAGGGAAAAGAGAACATTTTATAATAAAAAAATTATCATGTTTTTGTTTTGCCATTTGAGTTCGGGACACGGTTTTGTAATGTAGGTAGTAGCAAAGTCTTTAAAATGGAAAACGAACGAAAATATCGGTAAGGGATAAAAACAATATACAGACGCCTATAGCGCAATATTCAATTTATGTAAAATATAAAATTCGAAGTGTAGACTCGAAGTGCTTTCGATGATTTGAAATTAAACGAAAAAATCTACCGAAAGCGCCTACAGTGCAATAATATGTAAGACATAAATTGCGGGCAATGGATTTCAATGATTCGAGCTTATTGATTGCACTAAGAATTAAAAAAATATCAACACACTTTCCAGACGCAATTACAGTGGAAAACGGACTGGCTATAACAATCAGATTTTTGACTTCAGGATATTCGTATTCAAGTTTGCAATATCTTAGCCGTGACAAATATTAGTTCACTTACAAATGGATGCCCAGCAAGGGTTTGAGACAAACTGAAGGGTAACGGAGGTCCCTGCAGCCTGAAATGAATGTGCTAGCTGCAATGCGCGATTTATTATTTCGACTTCAGTGATTCTGTTGGTCGCTGTGCTTTTCCTCTACAAAATTATTGAACATCTCACGTTTCGTAATTAAAGTTTAGATGTAAAGTAATATGTTCTCTTTCGATGAATCAGGCCGTTACTGTTCGTGTCGAATTAAATAATAATTCAGTTTACATACATACTAAAATAAAAGATTTGTCGAATTGCTAAAATTTTATAACAACACGAAAAACATACATTTTTACAAATATTTCATTATATATAATTTTACACTACACGGATCACAAACACAACAATTTCCACAAAGATATGCGTGACAGAAATGTAACAGTTGCCAACAAATGCTCGTTGCGCCTCGTGAATTAGTACCTAGCAAATAGCTGCAGAGAACTAAACAATTAATAACTATTTAATCTATTTCAGATAATTATTTGTCATAAACTGATTATTTTAAGAAGGTAGATTATTATTATATTTTTGTAAGTAATTCTATTATAAAAAATAAAACATATAGAATATATACTTTAAATTATAATAATAATGCATCGATAATAATTGTTGTTAAGACTTGTTTATTTTTCACTTTGTGATTTTTACAGTTGGCTAAAGATCTACTACATAAAGATTTATTAGATGATCATCTAGTCACTAGGGAAAACAATAACATAATATTGGAAACTGGCAACTTGATCTTAATTTATTATAAAGTCAAAAGTTAATTAAATTTCCGTTAACAGTTAATATTTAACTATAATTTCTGCAACGTAAAAACAACTTTGAGGATCTCAGCAACATACTCAAAATAAAGAGTGACACAACATTTGAAAAGAAAATATGGCTTATGGCGTATACACATAAGAATATCATATTTTATTTCTCCATGTTAGATTTTGTGTGTATGAATATTCGATATATGAACAAATAACGGAAAGCAGTGTCGTAGCCAGAGGAAACGAGAATAATGTAATATAAGAAATTTGAAGTCAGTACAGATGAGTTGAGTCCATTTTTTATTTTTTATATTAGATGTCAGAACAAAATGAGCTTTTGTTTATTATTTCATACCATATAGATGCTGAAACTTAAAAATTGCTGAGAAGGAAAACGTGCCCCTATATTATGTTAGTTTATTGTTGTATTGACTAAAACTCCACTGCACGTCTATTACCCTGGTAAGTCAACTTCAGCGACCACTAAAAACGAGTAATTTATATTTTGTTGTTAATTTCTACCACCAATTTCAGTTTTGTGCCGTTTTCGAGAAAAATAGTGGCTATTACCATAATATTGAGCTATTAAACCACAAAATTGTTCGGCAACTAAGCAAACCGATTTTGGCATCTTACTTTGTTGCTTAGTGTGTACTTTTCGAAGGTGTATAGTTTTCTTTTGAAAAAGTTGAGCATTCAATTCATACAGTCCCTTAAACATTTGTTGCTGTCTTCCGCTTTTCTAAAAATTAAAAATCAAATAGTCATTACTCAAATTCAAATAATATTAGTCATTTTATGCATTTTAAAATGATGCTTTTAGATGGCACCAAACGAAATAATCCAGAGGATTCAGATCTGGCAAGCGCGGAGGCCAAGCCACTGATCCTTGGCAAGAAATCCACATATTTGAGTGGTTGTTGAGTTGACGTCAAATCCATCGACGAGGATAATTCTCATCGAACCACTGCCGTACTTGCCTTCGGTAATGTGCAGAGGCACCATCCAACTGCATCCAGTTCCCTTGGTGTAAATTTAACGGGACATCGTCAAGCACGTCAGGGAGAGAGTTTTGCAGAAACTCATGAAATAAATCCCCATTTAATCGAGGAGGCAAAATATTTGGCCCACAGAAGTTATTACTTAAAACACCTATTCACACATTTACACTAAACCAGTGGCGAATCCAGGGTCTTCGTCTGGGGGAGGCTGTACTCACAAAAAAGTTGTACTGTCATGTCATCTTAAAATTTTAATGGGTGGATCAAATATGTTATTAAACTTATTAAACCTTTATTTATATCATCGGTGTCTGAATTGAAATTTTGGAGAAAATTTATGATTTTAGAGATGTGACAATAAAACTGAAAATAGTATCAAGTATTAAATATTGTTTATTATTATATAAATAAAACACTTTTATGTTGAAGTTACAAAATGACAAAAAAATTATAATATAATATTCATGCGACGGCTCTTTTGACTTAAGCAAGGTTGCCAAATTTCTTAATAAGAATGAAAATTGTGGAAAAACGAGGTTGTGATTTTTCGTGAAAAAAATCGTCTGTTTCTTGGGGAAAAAAATCGTCTGTTTCTTGGGTTTCTGGGGGGGGCTGCAGCCCCATAGCCCCCCCCCCTAGATTCGCCACTGCACTAAACTGTTGCTGAAATGAAGATTGTCTGACACATCGAGGACTGACTTCACTCGAAACGTGAATGTTGTGGTAATTCACAATTCCAGCTTTTGTGCAATTAGATTCGTCGGTCCATAAAACCTTATGCAGAAATTGTGGATTAATTTTTGTTGAATCTAAAACCCATCTACAAAAATTTAAACGTTTTTCAACACCTCCTGGCAACAAACTTTGAACTGGTTGGAGATGGAAAGTTCTTCGATGATCTTGTTTGAGTGCTCTCAGTACTTTTGATTGAGATAAATGGAGTTGCCGAGCTACTCGGCGTGTGCTTAAAGTTCTATCGATATCAAAAAGATTAAGAATTCGCTGATTATTTCTTGGCGGTACATTACGATTATGATTATTGCAGCGGCGCAAACAATATTCCGAAAATCGACGATGTACATCTACAAAAACTTGTGCATTTGGAATTCTTCTATTAGGGAAGCGTGTTCGGTACTCTCGAACTGACGCGTTGGAATTTCAGTCACAGAAACCATGAACATAATGTATATCGGCATATTCAGCATTTGTAAACGTTCTTGGCATTTTTTCTTAGCACTAAAAATGCTCTTTAAATAATACTTTTGACAATGATTTTCACAAACGTCAGTTTACACAAATCACTGACTTTTGTTTTCATGGGTTGCTATAACGTTAAATGAAATTTACGCGGCTGGTGTGCTACACTGTCACCAATTTCTTTGAATATCTCAGAAACAAGACCAAACGTCGAAAAAAAAACAGGAGACAAAAAAGTTTCGAAATTAGTCAGGTCAAAGTGGTGTGTAGATGTTTTATTGAAATTAATTTTTTTTTTTGTAGTTTTGATATAAGGTAAGAGGGGAGAAGCATACAAAATACACTTCTAAGTGAGGTAGGCAGTTCAAACTTAAGAAGCTTATGTAAGATTATATGGAATGTTTGTGTTCCGAATTTCACTTAAATCGGATAAGTGGTTCAAAAGTTATGAGGAAAAGACGAGAAAAAAATTCCTACTTCAACGCCCTCTATCTCGGAAACGATGCGTTTTAGGAAATAAGTTTATATCACAAATGAACATTATTTTAACCTGTTCTATTGATTCCTGAAGGTATCAAGATTAAACCTGAATTACCCTGTACATATAATCTATAAGTAGATAAAATATATTCTTCGATTTAGATTTCGAACTTCTATTTGTCTTAAATAGTTTTTTCGCCATATCATTATTTCGTTTTTTTCTATCAACATACCCTTTCTATTTCGTTTCATAAAACGAAAATTCATTCACTCATAAAGGACGTTCCTCATAGACGCGTATTTCGCGAAAATTCTCGCGAATTATTTGATGACGGGGAAAGTCTCAACTTTTAGCGAATTTTGCCAACTGCAATATTCGTTAACTTCATGATAAAACTGTCATTAACTTCAGAAGCTCAGATTATACTTACTAACTCCACACAATAATGAAAATAGTGTTCATGTTTTGCGAATTCGTGAAAAGTTGACACTTTCCTGCCATTAATAATTTAATTCAAAATCTGCGAAATTCGCGAGGATTTTTGCGAATTTCACGTTTTTTATCATGCCATATTTTCACTTGTTAGATTAGGGCGGGTACGGTTTTGAACACATGCTGTAGAACTTAAATTATTCTCCATTCTTAAGAACATAAACACAAATTCACTAATAAATTAATTACAATTACAGTTAAATTAAATGAAAGTCTTACCAAAATGTTGTCACGCGCACGGCCGCACGGCTGCACCATGGTCATGCGGTATATGGAACAGCTAGATCCGTCAAGGCGTCTCCACCAATAAAAATTGAACATGATCTAGCGCATGTGTATTTGCTACACTGTGCAATCGGATATTCTGTGCAGGATATGCGGCACTTAAATTTGATACGATAAATAAAGACTGATTGGTGGAACCCACACTATTCGAAACAGGTGTTCAGGGAGCAAAAGTGAACCAAAAAGCCTGCATCAGTAAAGAAAAGTGTTTATTCTGTAGGTATTATAAATTATAACAGTGACTAAAGATCTAATAAACCAAAATTAATGAATTACGTTTTCAAATATACCATCGTCCGCCTCGATGCATGCATCGTTGAAGTGCTCGGTGATTTTCTCTTATAAGTGTTGCACAACTGACAATCCGATCGAATAGCGCCTCTTTCTTTTGTTGCATATACTAATGATTTAAATCATCCCCAAAGGCAGTAATCAACTGATGGCCAATTCTGGAAACCACCTCGGCTAATCCAGCTTTGTGGAAAGTGATTGTTACGATGATTGATTACAACCCGACTAAAATGTACATGTACATGTTTTGCCTAATATCCAATGGAACACCGTCCAGTAGATCTGTCAAATTATTTTCTAAAAATTCTACATATCTAGCTCCAGTAAAACAACCATTTAGCATAACTGGGCCAGGTAATTGATTATTAATCATACCACATCACACGTTAATGCTAAACCGGTGCTGAAAGATACTTTCCACCGTGGCGTGCGGATTTTCATCAGACCAACGATGCTCATTGTGACAGTTATTATCCATCACAAGTGAATTGAGCTTCATCAGTAAACAAAATGTATTTGTAAAGTGTATAGTTTGCGTTTATCCAATAGAAAAAAGGCAACCACAAATCCTTATCACCGTCCTGAAGATTCTGGACGCGCTGAATATGGAAAGGTTTTAAGCATGACTTCTCATGCCGTAGTTTGATTAATTTGAAGACGGAATGTAATGCGCCTTGTATTTATACCCGGGCTATGTTTTACCATATTTAGAACTTCTTCTTCCGCTCTTAGACCAGGGCCAGCTTGCCTCTCAGATGTAATTCTCACACTGGGAAACATTCCAATTTCATGTGCATTGTTGAAGACTGTTTGGAATACATGTCTATCTGGCCCATATACAGGTTGATTGGATTCCTCCCAATCACCCTGTACATGGGCTGCATGTATTTATCTTTGTGTTCATTGTTTTAAACAGCAGGTTTATGATATCAATCATTCTTTATTATTTTGAACCTTGACTATAACGCATACAAATTTTTCCTGGTCTAAAGCCACCTCTGACTTTGACGTCAGCTAAATCTGGCCTCTTGTGATAAAATGCATATCATGAGTATTAAGTATTAAGCTTTTGCACGTTGCTCATTGTTCACGCTGGACATTGGAATGTTTTCATTGTTCTATGTGAAACGAAGAAAAAAATATCAAATTCCTCTACGTGTGAATCTCCAACGATCTCAAGATAAGTAGCGTAAAAATAGATTCCTGGGTCTTTATTATTTCAAGCGACAGGATTAAAAAGTATATTTGTTGATTGAGCATGACTTCCAAGAAACAGAAATATAATCAACCAATAATAAAGTATTTCCAAGCGAAAAAAGGCTACGATTTGTCTCTGTAACCGTATGTCTGTTCAAGCAAATAACCCAGAATTGTTTCAAACTGCCAAAAACTTTTGTCCAACCACTTCTTGCATGATGTTTACTGAAAACAAATTCAAAACTTTACTGGTCGAATGTTTCTGACGGGGGTCGATTTAAAAAAAAGTATTAGCGATATTTTTAGAAGAAAACTAGTAATATATTCTTAATCAGCACCTCTAGAAATCTCCTTGTACAAGATTACATTGTTGTGGGTTCAAAGGTGTTTGAGGTATGGGCCGTCGAAAAACAACTTTTTTCAACTTAAGATAATTTGTATCTGTACAACGGGCTCTCAAATGAAAAAAATGTATTCTTTATTTTTTGTTCAGTGATAAGTGATTGTTAAGATGATTGATTACAACACGACTAAAATGTACATGTACATGTTTTGCCCAATATCCAATGGAACACCGTCCAGTAGGTCTGTCAAATTATTTTCTAAAAATTCTACATATCTAGCTCCAGTAAAACGACCATTTAGCACAACTGGCCCAAGTAATTGATTATTAATCATACCACATCACACGTTAATGCTAAACCGGTGCTGAAAGATACTTTCCACCGTGGCATGCGGATTTTCATCAGACCAGCGATGCTCATTGTGAGAGTTATTTACTCCATCACAAGTGAATTGAGCTTCATTAGTAAACAAAATGTATTTGTAAAGTGTAGAGTTTGCGTTTCTCCAATGAAAAAAGGCAACCACAAATCCTTATCACCGCCCTGAAGATTCTGGACGCAAAACAAATTGAAATCTTTACTGGCCGATATTTCTGACTGGGGTCGATTTAAAAAAAAAGTATTAGCGATATTTTTAGAAAAAAACTAGTAAGATATTCTTAATCAGCACCTCTAGAAACCCCCTTGTACAAGATTACATCGTGGGTTCAAAGGTGTTTGAGATATAGGCCGTCGAAAAACAACTTTTTTCAACATAAAATAATTTGTATTTGTACAACGGGCTCTCAAATGAAAAAAATGTATTCTTTATTTTTTGTTCAGAATAATGGTATCTACTGGTATGAAATGATTCTACAACAAAATAATAATACAAACTTTTGTTTTCATGGCTTACTTAGGTTTTTATTCAAGATTATTTGTTTACCTACGTAAAAATTAGAATTTTTGCCTTATTAAAAAAATATTACTTTGTTGTAGAATCATTTCACACCAGTACAATACATTATTCTGAACAAAAAATAAAGAATACATTTTTTTATTTGAGAGCCCATTTTCCAGATACAAATTATTTTAAGTGCAAAAAAATTGTTTTTCGACAGCCCATATCTCAAACACCTTTCAAACCAACAACGATGTAATCTTGTACAAGTAGTCGAGACAATGAAGCACTAAAAAGACCAAAGATAGGAAATCTTTTAGGATAGGACGTATCGGAATGCCATTTTTTGCATTCGCTTGCAAACATTATTTATATCATTCGTACCTACTTTGTACCTATTACAAACCGGAAGTTGCATTGCTGCAGCCAAAAATGCATGCAAAAAATGCATCTTTTGAGAGGCCTTTTGGCAAATTTAATAACTTCGTAAATAAGAGTCAGAATTGGCTCAAGTTGGGTACCCGGGGGTTTTCGAGGTCGCTGATCGATTATGATGTTCAAATTGACCCCCCGAACACCTGGAGCTCAGGAACGCCAACAAACGTCATCTCTGGGGACTATCCCGAACTTTATGCGAGAGAGGAGAGAAACTGGGCACTCGGGGGTTTTTTGGGTCGCTGAATTCGAATATACCATCGGCGAGGCGAACACCCCACGGACACCTGGTGGGCCCCAACTTGGACGCGGACGTCAAATCGTTATGGGGGCTTTTTGTCTGCGCTGAATCCGAATTTTATGTTGAAAACGACCACCCGAACACCTGGTGCGCCCTAGCCTGGCCCTGAACGTCATCCTCGATGGTTTTCCAGACATAATTGAAAAAAACCACCCGAAAATCGTTAAGGGGGTTTTTTTGGCTTGCTGAAATCAAATATGGCACCGGCCAACACCCCACGGACACCTGGTGCACCCTAACCTGGCTCTAAACGTCATCCCCGAGGGGTTTCCAACCAAAAATCGTCCCATAATTTCATACATTCATTCATGGGTAACTCTCCCCCGGGGCCCTCAAAAAATGTGATTCAGTCCTGTAAAAACGACGAGAATAATCCGAACCTTGCCGAGCGGCCTTTTCTCCCAACGCTCAAAAGGCTTCAGTGTAAGTATACACAGATACTTTCCCCTTCTCCAGGCTCCGCCCAAGCCGGCAGTAGAAAGAAGAATTCAGCGACCCGAAAAACCCCCAGTAACGATTTTTGGTTGGTCTTTTTCAATTGTGTCTGGAAAACCCTCGGGGAAGACGTTCAGAGCCAGGGTAGGGTGCACCAGGTATCTGTGGGGTGTTCGTCGGTGCTATATTTGAATTCAGCGACTCAAAACACTCCCAGTAACGATTTTTGGTTGGTCTTTTTCAATTGTGTCTGGAAACCCCTCGGCGATGACGTTCAGAGCCAGATTAGGGTGCACCAGGTGTTCGTGAGGTGTTGGCCGGTGCCATATTTGATTTCAGCTAGCCAAAAAAACCCCCGTAACGATTTTCGGGTGTTCTTTTTTTCAATTATGTCTGGAAAACCCTCGGGGATGACGTTCAGGGCCAGGTTAGAGCGCACCAGGTGTTCGGGTGGTCCTTATCAACATAAAATTCGGATTCACCGCACACAAAAAGCCCCCATAACGATTTTCGGTTCGTTATTGTCGATATTTCCAGAAAAATTCTCGAAGATGACGTCCGCGTCCAGGTTGGGGCCCACCAGGAATGCCTTTCTAATACAGTAAAAAATGTTACAAAAGCTAATAATAAAGAATATATGGGTAGATATTGTGGGTGTAATTCAATGCTGATTGGGGTGTTAGTTCACAGAATAGTTAGTTTCACACCATATTGTTAATACCTAAAAATATATAAAAAATTATGTGATGTTTCTGCATACATTGAATCAATTAAACAATATTTTTGTGTAATAATTAATAATCTATCAGCATCTATTTTTGAACAATTCTTTTTATTTATATCGTATCAATCATCAAATTTTGGAAAAAAAAACAAGAAGTATTGGCAAATATGACGTATGCATGACATATCAATTGGATTTTTTGTTATTTTTTATCTCATCTCATATTGCTTCATTCTATTTGCTAGACTTTATCAGTTGTGTCTGAAATTACGTAGATAACGAAAAATTCAAAGAATTTCAGTTATATGGGTATGTAAAATATCTTTGCAATGAATTATACGAGGAATAAAAAGAAAGTAGCTAGATGTCCTCGTTTTATTAAAACTTGGCAACATCGCAAAATTTAAGTTTCAATCCACAGCTAAGCTAAAATTCGACTCGACAAATATTCAAGTATTATTTTAATGATGCTTGTTATAATTTCATACAAGCTACGATGCGATTCGACAATAATTATTGTTCGCGTAAGAATTCAAGTTACGCGAAAAATGAAACAGATAATTGTTATCTATTCAATGTTATTACCAAAATGGAAGATGAAGTGAATGGTATGAAATGGATAGGTGAGATTTTTTTAGTTTGAAATTGAAATACTAAAATATTTTTTTTTTCTTATAGAAACATTGTGTAAAACTAGTTAATAATCACATAAAAATTAATTATTAAGTAACTTACAAGAAGTACATATTTAGAGTGTTTTTAAATGAAGTAGCAAAAATGAGACCACAGGTGATTCCTTAGGTGAAAATAAATCGATTTAACCTAATATACCTATGTTCCAAGTCGCATAATAAAAGAGATACAGTATGTCAAAGTTAAAATTTTATTTTCGGTATTTGGGGATAACTTCTTAAAATATCGAAATATTTACATAAAATTTGTAAATCAGGGTTTTTTACGGGCGAGAAATTCAAATTTGTTTCTAATTTTGATGTCACTAGTAGAGGGCGCCACTTATGGCACATCATGTTTCTTTTAAAAGTCAGAATTTTTTTCTGCTTTGTGTATCCATCTGACTACCGAAACAATCGATTCTGCTACCTATTATATCTGAAAAAAGTATACCTTGTTGAAGTCCCTAGGAGTAGCAGTTTTCGAAATAATCCTATTTGAAATATTCAGTGCACCGATTGAAAACTGATGTAGTTTCAGGTAAAGTACCTTTTCTACTGAAAACTCAGCAAAATGTTACTTGAAAAAGTTATTCCGAATGGTAAACTATGGAGGCATGCAAAATTTCAAAAAGATCGGCCTGCTTTGTTAAAAAATTGTTTGATCGAACCTCGCCGATCTTCTTGAAATTGTGCACGTCTCCCCATAATTTACCATTTTAAACAACTTTTCAAATAATATTTTGCTGTATTTTCAGCAGAAAAGGCACTTTACCTGAAACAATTTTTATTCGGTGCACTGAGCATTTCAAATAGGATTGTTTCAAAAATGGTTACTCCTACCGACTTCAGAAAGGTTTACCTTTTTCAAATAAAACAGGAGAATCGATTGTTTCGATAGTCAGATGAATACACTAAGCTGCAAAAAAGTTCGGCCATTTAAAAAACACATGGTGTGCTACAACTGGCGCCCTCTACTAGTCGCCAAAATTAGAAACAAATTTTTCGCCCGCAAAAACCCCCGATTTACAAATTTTATGTAAATGTTTGAATTTCTTAAGAAGTTCGTTACAAATATTGAAAATAAAATTTTATCTTTGACACCCTGTATCTTTTTTATTATGCGACTTATGACAGGTTAAATCGATTTATTTTCACCTAAGGAAACTGTGGTCTCATTTTTGCTACTTTATTTAAAAACACCACTGTATATTCTTAAACTAATAAATTAAAAATGTTATCAAATCAGATGATCACAACAGCAATAATAAAGTATTTGTTGATTCTGAATATTAAAAAAATAAATATAATTTTATGGCACCCCCCGTATTTTTCCAAGTGTTTTGATAACGCAAAACAAAATGCATTATTTCAAACGTCAGTTAGTCAAAATGATGAATGATGGCAATTTTTATCTTTTCATTCAAGTGTGAGAGTTTATAAAATAATTTTTTTACGTTCATGCAAAAACCAAAAAATGTTTCATTTAGATCACAGTAAGTGTAGGAAAATATGACGTCAATTTGGACTTGTTTGTCATGATGACAAAACACTGTAGTAGCGTGACAGATTAATGCAATAAACATTTTATTGCACTAGTGCAATAAAGAACCACTGTTTCCACCAAATATAGTTTAATAAAGTTTTGTTTTTGCTTGAACGTAGAAAAATAAAAAAGTACCATGGCAAAGCAGTCAAACAATGGGTCACACTAGTAAATTTTTTAAAAGTATAATTGAATAGAACATACGAAGAAAAGGTAAAATAATTTTTAGTTAAATTTATTTTAAGATGAAAAAAAATATATAAGTCAACATAGGTACCAGAAAAAAGTTGTTCAAATTTGGCGCTGGATCCCTTGCTAGCCTAAACGAAAATGGTAAAGTGCGTCATCATGAGTAAATGAGTCATCAATCCACAATTGACGTGGCTTAATTAGACAACATATCTGAACATGGTCAGACTAGTGCCAGTTTTAGCAATACCGGCACCCTGGAGAGATTTTTACTGCGTTTCTTCACATAAATGTGAAAAAAAAACAAGACAAAAATGAAGAAAAATTGAAATAACTTATATTTGCTCTCTTATTAACTTCGAAGTTCCCTTAACAGGGTGTCACCCCCATTCAGAAGTTTATTTAATTTCTTCCAAACGCTTTGAAAATAAAAATTGAAATTTGGCAAGCTTTTAGGCTGATGAAACTTCAGTCAGTCCAAGTATTTTTTATTCTCATCCTGTCATAAGGCGTTGAAATAAAGTACCCCTTGTATATTATTCATGACATTTCCTCTGAGGTTAACTTTTTCGATTGAAAAAAATATATATATTGTTACGGAAGCTCACCTACCTTGCTAGATTGTTAAATATGTTCCTGTTTGCGTTAGAATTGATCATTTTTGTAATACCTTTATTTTAACGTTTTCTAGAATAGTCCAGGCTATATTATATTTGATTCTCGACACGTTCTCGATGTCGCCGAAACTTCGAGAATCCTAAAAACATATATAAGCGGTTCCTTTTCGCCGACTCAGTTTATATTGAGCAGCCTAATACCAGTCATACGGGAACGCCGTAAACGTAAAAGTAAAGCGTTGACAATTGCGAAATTTGTTTGAAGGATATTTCATGTATAATCAAGAGTGACAATAAAGTTTGCTTGTCTACGTGACGTGTCCCCACGTAAAGTCAAGTAGATATTACATTGATGTCAGCAGTGCGACATTCTACAAAGAAGACGTTTGGAGTAGACAAGTGAATGCCGCTAACAATATTTCGAGCAACATAAATGGAGGAAACATTCAAACAATTAATGGAGATGATATGAAGAACAGCCAGGGCAAAATTAAAGAACACTTAAAGAAAGAAATGAAGGTCGAGATGAAGCGATGGAAGACTTGAAAAAGGCAATGAAATACAATCAAGAGGAAGTGAAGAACAATTTAAGGAAAATGGAAAGTAGTCAAGAAGAATTGAGAAACGAAATGAAAACCAGTTTACAAGAAAACAATAAGTTGGAAGAGACAATTAAGGTCAAACTTAATAAATTTGACGAATTTGTTGAAGACGAAATCAATAAATTGAGAAGTGAGATACAAGATAAAGTCCAAGTCCTAGAAGAAAGTGTTAGTAAGTTACAGAATTAAGTCACTAAAGTCGTAGAAGAAAATATAATAAAATTAGAACACGAGGTTACAAATCTAAAATTCCAGTTGTTCGCGAGAAAACTCATTAAGACTGAAAGCAAAGCCACCAACATTCGATAGAAAGGTGTCATGGAGTACTTACCTTAAACAGTTTGAAGCAGCTACCTTGGCAAACAACTGGTCAGACGGAGAAAAAGCTACCTTACTAATAGTGGCTCTATGAGGTGAAGGTATGGATATATTAAGAACGCTAAGTGAGGATAAACAAAATGATTATCAAACGCTGAAAAGTGATTTAGAACTGAGGTATGGCGAGGCTCGACTACAACACGTTTACCAAGCACAACTGAAAGGCTGAAGACAACGCTTCGAAGAAAATCTGCAGCAATTTGCAGGTATGGTGAAGCTAGCCTACTCCACCGGAACGACAGAATTCCAAGAACAGTTAGCAGTGAGTAGCTTCATTGATGGTCTGCGAGACTCTGTGATCAGTAAAGCGTTATGGTTGCCCAGACATAAAAATATATCTGCCCTGACAATCGAAGTCGCCCAGCAAGCTTCTAAAAGTAGTCAAGGCAGAACAAGACAACTAAGATTCAGGACGGATGGACGACGTGAAACCGAGAAGAACAAAGAAGGATTAATAAAAAATTTGAGAAATTTATTGGACAACTACCAGAAAGAACAAATTCGTACCGATTGTACGGTATACAGTAAACGAAGACCCATCTTGTGGAGCAAAGGGTAATGCTCTAGGAATATTTTCAATCGAAATCGAGAAGAGCCTGACAATTGGAGAACAAGCAACAAAAGAGTCCAATCAGAACTGAGTTCTAATATTGATACACAGAAGAATCAATTATTAAAATTGAGACAGGAATTGGAGAAGGAGAAGAAAACATTAGCTGATCTCAACAACCAGAATAAAACGTTGGAAGTTACTAATGCCAAACTCTTTAAGCAAATAAAATTAAAACAGGAATATAATTAATTACTAACAAGGTGGGTGAGCTTCCGTAACATTGCCGCCCTCTTAGAACTCATCGTCCCGATCAGGTTACTCCACTATATTTAGAACCTTCTTTACTTAACGTACAAGTACTACAATATCGACACCATTCTTCCACATCGTTACGACTTTCAAGCCAATAAAATCGTTCTCTGACTTTATTCAAAGTTTTATTTCTTCCTAAATTCACGCCACCTATACAACTATGAAAAGCTTCAAGAACTTCTGGCACGCTTTTTCAGGGTAATACAGAATGGGGTCTTGAAAAAAGTACTGGAAAAGCCTAATGGCAAAGAAAGGATTTACCAAATTGTATTACCCCGAAAAAGAATGCCAGAAATTCTTGAAGCTCTGAAAATTCTCAAATAAAAAATGAGGCGGCAGCTACCTTCTATACATTGATTCTTCAGAAATCGAAGAAATTGTACCAAGAAACTTATGCAAATTTGATGATATTTGGCGTGCCGAAAAAAAAGAATCTAATATTTCGGAGAAGTTATTCTAGCTTTAAAATGTGGAGTGTGGAATGTGGACATTATGGAGTAATTATTCCATGCTGCGAATCAGAATTTATTTGAATAAAACTATGGATATTAGTAAATATACCATGTTATTGCTTTCCACAAAAGGAAATCAAGTGGTTATAGACTCCGAATATCCAAGGAACTGATTGAAAGTGTTATCAAAGAGACAGATGATAAAAAGTACTTATTCCAAAAAGTTGTCTTGATTGTTGGTATATTTGGAGCCTGCTGCGTTTCTTAGATTACCCAATGTTACTGAGTATACTGGGCACTGCTTTAGACGATGTCTTGCAACCTTCCTTGGGGATGCAGGAGCCAACATATCGATGCTCAAGAGACACGAAGGTTGGCGTTCGACTTGTGTTGTGAGTGGTTCATAGAAAATTCCATACAAAATAAGCAGGCGATAGCAAGGAAAATTCTTAGGAAGATAGGAAATACCACTTTCTTTCCAAAAACTGCACCAGCAGGTGTTATTTTGTTCCAATATTGAAGTTATTAGAAGTGAAGAAAAAAATATTGCTCACTTAATGTCGAATTATCCGATTTGAAAGATTGTGTTATTAATATATTAATTCAATTATTTTACTGTACTTTTATGCACATGTGCGTATAAAAGATTGTTTTAAGAACATGTGCCTAAAAGACTGTCATTTCAATACCGAAATGTCATTATTATACAACGATTTTACGAAAAAAACAAGGAACTTTTACTTAACTTTAGTTGTACCTTAGTTTGTAATTTCGTATTATATTGTAATTATTTTTTATATTTGAAATGTATTTGTAGAAAAACTATTCGTTTTAGACAATTTTTCCATAGGAGTTTTTATTATTTAGTATAAATAGTAGTATTATACAACCAGCCAGGGCAGAGTGGTTTTGGAGGAGGCCTGTAAAGTCATCAGGAGCTCGGATCCCCTTCTCTGCATGGTCCAAGACTATGAAGCAGCAGGGATAGAAGCGTTTGTATATAAGGCAGCGAGAAGAGCAGTCAATGAACTTGGTCTCGTGTTCGATACTGAGCGGGAAAATCCAGACTCTGTCACCGAGTGGGACCCTGCTCAGTTAAAAGCCCAAATTAAAGCTGCAGAAACGCGTCATCTTCTGCAGCTACATAAGGATAAGCCAATGCATGGTCTCTTCTACCGTCATCTAGAGGGGCTTGACTTATCTGAAAAGTTGACCTTCGCTTTTTTGAGGTCAGCGGGGTTGAACTCTGAGACCGAGGGGTTAATAATGGCTTGCCAAGATGGTGTAATTAACACTCTCGTCTATCGTAGTCGTGTCTTCGGTATCGAGGTTCCTGATACCAGCTGCAGGGCCTGCCGCCAGGTGCCGGAGACGCTTATGCATCTCCTGTCGGCCTGTCCGGTAAATGCGGCCACAGCGTATATCCAAAGACACGATTCAGCCTTACGGGTGTTATATTATCATTTACGACACTCGTATGAGATAGACGAGACGCCAGTGCTACCTTATACTCCGGGGGATATAGAATCCGTTATGGGGAATGAGAAGTACCGAATTTATTGGAACCATTCATTCCCCACCCTCAGGTAAATAAACCTGATGTAGTCCTCTTCGACCACCAACTTAGGACGATGTTTGTGATTGAGTTCTCGGCTCCCGCAGAGAACAACATCGTCCTAAAAGAGGAGGAGAAACGGAAGTATCGAGATCTTCTCTCCGAGCTCCGCAGGCTGTATCCAGACCACTCTGTTAAGATTGTGGTGCTAATTATAGACGTCCTGGGTGGAATGAGACATACGTTGCTTTCTGACTTAAAGATCATACCGGCTTGCCGAAATTCGGCAGAGATCTTAGCCGGCAAAATGCAGAAGGCAATCGTCTTTGGTTCGCTACGTCTGCTCAGAACGCACGATTTACGGCCGCAATGATTACTGACTCCACAGAGTGGAGAGTGGTCATTGCTTGACGCTTCAGAACATCTCCGAATGTGTCGGAACTTCGGAAGGTGTTACTGAAAAAAAAAAAGAAAAATAATAATAATAATAATAATATCATTTATTTCCGACAGGAAAAACCTAATTACAGGAAATACATAAATAGAAAAAATAAAAAATAAAGTAATTTTATATAATAACTAATCACAAATAAAACCAAAAGAAATACATTTAAAAGGGCTGTTTTCTACAAAAAAAAAAGGAATAAAAAAATAAACGATTATTAACAGTGACAAGTACATTTACAGTAGCTCTTTGTTGTATATACTGTTTTTTATTGTATTCAATGATGTAAAATTTATATTACAATTATTACAAATACTATTAAACATATTACATGCATTACAAATAGGTGCTTTCAGCAGTATGTTAGTTCTAGGCCTGTCAGAATAAAAAGTTTGATTATGTCTTGAACCAGCACGCGGTACTAAAAAGTTTATCTTACAGAAAAGATAATCACAGTCTACATTATTATGTATCAAGTTGTACAAAAATGAAATGAATATATTTCTTTATAAAATTGGATTTTAAATAGTTAGTCCTCGTGATAAATTTAGCGTGTTTTCGATTAATTTCTCAGCAGAAGATATTTTTAAACATTACAATTGTGTGATAGTCATGTAAAGGAATTTTTCTGTTGCCAAGTGGCGTTCGATTGTGGGAACAATCACAAAAGGCGGGCATAAAGTATTGCGGCGGTTGTTTGTTTTCGTAGTTTATTTTAGGTATTACTTAAGGGATTAGCAGATTTTAGAGATATCGATTTATAATAAATACCTTAAAGCTGATATTAAATCAATCGTCAAGCCTCTCTGACGCTGTAGAGCTGTGAAAGATATGGATTTGAAAATTCTTCTCTTGGCGGCGGCATTCTTCGTTTGTTCTAGTGCGGCCCCGTTGGTGACTGATGAGGACCGAAAGTATTTGACATCCGTTTTGGAGCAGGTTCCGGAATCAGGTAAGCGAGGATATATATTTTTTAATATATATATCGAGAAGTACATATACGCGCATATAAATTGTAAAGATGTAACTATTTTTTAATATAAAATATAAAAATAGAACTTACTAAATTCGTAAACATCTAATGATAATTAGTTATTTATATTTTTTTACACTACTGGTAAAAGCAAAATGTAAATATTAAAGAAAAATGTATATTTGTTACTTAATATTTCTTTCAAAGTATATTTGTATTGTTTGTATATTCGTTTAAACTTCTTTCATTTTATTACATTATAGACGATCATTGAGGAATTTTTTAGTGGTGTTTGAAAAACAAAAAAATAAATATTAATTTTTTTAATTGCCAAACTTGGCCATTACAGTAGAAAATTCTGGACAATAAGTACCTGGTATTTTTAAAAATTAAAGTAAAAATGGTAGTATTTTACTGTAAACATATTATTCTTCAGTATTTATTAGGTATGACGTAAAATTTCTAATAATATACGGGCCTTAGCAAATGTCATACTTCAAGTAAAATGTCTTTCTATAATTTTGCTCTTTCAAAAAGTTAGACATTTTTGCATTTAAATTTACTAAATTCTAAAAATTCGTAAACATTTAATGATAATTTAGTTATTTATAGTTTCTAACTTACTGGTAAAAACAAAATATAAATATTACAGAAAAATGTATATTTGTTACTTATTTGTATTGTTTGTATATTCGTTTACTTCTTTCATTTTATTACATTATAGACGATCATTGAGGAATTTTTTAGTGAAGTGTTTGAAAAACAAAAAATAAAATATTCATTTTTTTAATTGCCAAACTTGGCCATGACAGTAGAAAATTCTGGACAATAGGTACCTGGTATTTTTAAAAATTAAAGTAAAAATGGTAGTATTTTACTGCAAACATATTATTCTTCAGTATTTATTAGGTATGACGTAAAATTTCTAATAATATACGGGCCTTAGCAAATGTCATACTTCAAGTAAAATGTCTTTCTATAATTTTGCTCTTTCAAAAAGTTAGACATTTTTGCATTTTTTACTAAATTCTAAAAATTCATAAACATTTAATGATAATTTAGTTATTTATATTTTCTAACTTACTGGTAAAAACAAAATATAAATATTAAAGAAAAATGTATATTTGTTACTTAATATTTCTTTCAAAGTATATTTGTATTGTTTGTATATTCGTTTACTTCTTTTATTTTATTACATTATAGACGATCATTGAGGAATTTTTTAGTGGTGTTTGAAAAACAAAAAATAAAATATTCATTTTTTTAATTGCCAAACTTGGCCATGACAGTAGAAAAATCTGGACAATAGGTACCTGGTATTTTTAAAAATGGTAGTATTTTACTGCAAACATATTATTCTTCAGTATTTATTAGGTATGACGTAAAATTTCTAATAATATACGGGCCTTAGCAAATGTCATACTTCAAGTAAAATGTCTTTCTATAATTTTGCTCTTTCAAAAAGTTAGACATTTATCATTTAAATTAACGAAATTCTAAAAATTCGTAAACATTTAATGATAATTTAGTTATTTATATTTTCTAACTTACTGGTAAAAACAAAATGTAAATATTAAAGAAAAATGTATATTTGTTACTTAATATTTCTTTCAAAGTATATTTGTATTGTTTGTATATTCGTTTAAACTCCTTTCTTTTTATTATATTATAGGCGATAATTGAGGATTTTTTTAGTGAAGTTCTTGAAAAACAAAAAATAAAATATTCATTTTTTTAATTGCCAAACTTGGCCATGACAGTAGAAAAATCTGGACAATAGGTACCTGGTATTTTTAAAAATTAAAGTAAAAATGGTAGTATTTTACTGCAAACATATTATTCAGTATTTCTTAGGTACGACGTAAAATTTCTGATAATATACGGGCCTTAGCAAATGTCATACTTCAAGTAAAATGTCTCCATAATTTTGCTTTTCAAAGAGTTAGACATTTTTGCATTTAAATTTACTAAATTCTAAAAATTCGTAAACATTTAATGATAATTTAGTTATTTATAGTTTCTAACTTACTGGTGAAAACAAAATGTAAATATTATAGAAAAATGTATATTTGTTACTTAATATTTCTTTCAAAGCATATTTGTATTGTTTGTATATTCGTTTAAACTCCTTTCTTTTTATTACATTATAGGCGATCATTAAGGATTTTTTTAGTGGTGCTTAAAAAACAAAAAATAAAATATTAATTTTTTTAATTGCCAAACATGGCCATGACAGTAAAAAATCTGGACAATAGGTACCTGGTAGTTTTAAAAATTAAAGTAAAAATGGTAGTATTTTACTGCAAACATATTATTCTTCAGTATTTATTAGGTATGACGTAAAATTTCTAATAATATACGGGCCTTAGCAAATGTCATACTTCAAGTAAAATGTCTTTCTATAATTTTGCTCTTTCAAAAAGTTAGACATTTTTGCATTTAAATTTACTAAATTCTAAAAATTCGTAAACATTTAATGATAATTTTGTTATTTATATTTTCTAACTTACTGGTAAAAACAAAATTTAAATATTAAAGAAAAATGTATATTTGTTACTTAATATTTCTTTCAAGGTATATTTGTGTTGTTTGTATATTCGTTTCAACTTCTTTCTTTTTATTGCATTATAGGCGATCATTGAGGATTTTTTTAATAAAGTGCTTGAAAAACAAAAAATAAAATATTAAATTTTTTAAATTGCCAAACTTGACCATGACAGTAGAAAAATATGGACAATAAGTAGGTAAAAATTAAAGTAAAAATGGTAGTATTTTACTGCAAACATATTATTCTTCAGTTTTTATTAGGTATGGCGTAGAATTTCTAATAATGTGTTTTAGCATGTCATCTTTCCGTAATTTTGTTCCTTCAAAAAATTAAGACTCATGCATTTTTGCAATCAAATTTTTTGTAAAAACACAAAAAATATAAGCTATCTTATTTATTTATCATAATTTTTTTACCATATTCTTTTGTTGGTAGGGAATTTGAAAATGTATTCTTTTGACAAAATTCCTTATTTTATTAAACAAAAATAATAATCACTCATTCAAATTCACCACTTTCTCTCTCTCTTAAATTAATTTTTAAATAAAAAATAAATAATTTTAAAGTAAATAAAGTACATTGTTGTCATATATACTAGTTAGGGGCAATAAATATTTCAACTACAAAATACATTACTTGTCTACATAACTATTATAAATACATAATTCTATAGAATTATAAAATTTCTTTGCATATACAATTCATTAAAAATTTTAACTTGAATTATCAATAACAATATATAAAAATAAATTAATAAATGTTTAACAAGTCATTCATTATCCTCATACAACTGCTTTTTTTGTCTCGTTTCAAAATTCATTATTTTATTTAATTACAGACAATGCATAACTTTCCGAATATGTGTTGGAAATTGTACATAAGGTATTGTCTGAAGCTATTTATTTGTGGCATAACTTTAGTTTTTTTTTAGTTTTATTGGGTAAAGACTAAAAACTAAAGAAAAACTGTATATAAATTAACAATGAATAAAGGGCAAAGGCCTCAAAGAACCTGCCGTTTGAAGAGTCTAGCCATTGTCATTACCGAGATACAGGGTGTTCTACCGATTTTTGCTATTTCTTTAACTTGCCATAAAAGACGAACCACTCTGTATAATCAAATAATATTCGGTAGGGGTACTCTTCTTAATTCTCTCAATCATAAGCAAATCAGAAATACAAGTCTGGTGGTATATATCATTTTAAACATCTTTTATGTAGAACAGATTTTGAAAAATCTGTTCAGACATTTTAGTGAAATAGAAATAGTAGAGTTTATGGTATTTAAGACTTCCAGTTTAATTTTCTGTTCAAGCTTTGAATATTGATTGATTCCTGCACCAAATGGCAGAAATTTCAGCATTTTTGTCAAATTTGACATAGTTATCAATTTTGAGTGTGAATTAATAAGTATGTTATAAGTGGAAATAATAATACTTATAATAATTTATTGTTTTGTTGTAAATTTGAATTTAATTTTCTAATTCAGCCAATAATCAACTTTATTTAAAGAGAAAAATAAAACAGTATACTATAGCAATAAAAATAAACTTAAAAAATAACAACGATAAAATTTTTACGAAACACTACAATAAATGCTCAAAGTGACCACCGTTACGTCGTACACATTTCCATGTTTTTTTATAATAGATGTTACAGATGTTCTTATTATATTAGAACTATTTCTTGCTTGATTCTAGGTGTATACAATTCGCTCAATCAGTTGCTCCGGACTGATAATTTTAGTTCCATGTACTTTCGATTTTATATGGCCTCACAGCCATACATACATAATCAATAAGACTGATGTCTGGTAACTTTATAGGTTACTCAATAGGTCCACCCCGACATATATACACATGTTTGGAAAATTATTGTTCAAATTTTATTATTTCATTTTACGTGTAAATTAAGAATGAATTGTGAATTTGATGATATAAGTAAATTTATTAATATTTACTTGAAAAAATCTTCCATAGACAGATATTTGATCGAACAATCAAACGTGATGGCTTAAATGTGCAACTACAGAAAATTGACCATAAACTCTACTATTCCTGCTCTATTCAAATGCCTGAACAGATTTTTCAGAATCCTACATACAGAGTATTGTTTTTGCGAATAAACAAAATAAAAAAATAAGCCACCAGACCTGCATTTCTGTTTGATGTTAGTGGAATGAGTGAAGTAAGAAGAGTATCTCTATCAAGAGTGGTTCGCCTTTTATGGTAAGTTAAAAAATAGGTAAAATCGGTAAAACATTCTGTTTCTCGATAATGACAGTGGTTATAGACTTCCTAGATGCACATTCACTATTAACGTATGTACATTTCCCGATTAAACATCCTGTATATGTGTGTTAAATGTAAAATATTATTTTAGTTTTGTTCCATTGATTTTTTAATAAATACTAATATCCATATAAAAGGTTCGTGTTTGGGTCGGGGAACAGATTTCCCAGTTTATAGGGAACACCAGTTACGGTAGATTGAATGTGTTAAAACCGACAACTTTGTTATCAAATTCTTATTTTTCAACTTTCTTTACACAAAAAGGTGTACTTCGCTATCTCGCACCGTTTTTTAGGTATGTGGCTTTGAAGCAGTGTCATTATTTCTTATTTTAAGTGTATCTACTGTTTGTCCTTTATTATGACTATTTTAGTATTGATATTTATATTTTGTATCTTACCTTAGGAATTGAATGTATTATCATATTTCCTCTTTTTCTGAAGTGTGTAAACACTTTATGTGTAACACTAATGTCTAAGAATAGTTCCCTTGTTTATGACAATAACTTTAGAGTTAATACCCATGTTTTTGACATGTCTATATTTTTAAATTATTTCAACTGTCAGCATTGGATGTTTCAAAGCCAAATACTTTTTTCGAGAATGGAGCGAGGCAGGACATTCATAAAGTTTACATTTTTGTGTGTAGCAAAGTTGGAGAATAAGCATTTCATAACAAAGAAGAGATACCTAAAAGTATAAATAAAATTCTGGCATTTTTAACACATTCAATCTACCGCAGAGGGTGGCGCCCTCTATAAACTACAACCAAACTGATCATATTTCAACTGCGGGTTGTGATACTGTTTATAATGCCGTATACGATTGTCTTAGTATGTAGCAGTATAAAATGTTAGAAAATGTAATCAACACATAACACGTTTCGACATCCTGGTGAAAATTTGCATAATTAGTCACAGCAGTCACATATCATTTCTAATTTGCTTACATTTTTTTAGACTGCCTCTAAAAACAGCTAAGAATTCATTGAAAATTGCTTTTAAAAACATTGAAATGATATTCAAAGGATTTCTGTGTTGATTTTTCAACGTAATTAGTTTCAGATGATATCCAATATCTATTATTGCATGCAAGTTGTTATTTTTAACGCTTTATACATGAAATATAATTTCCTGTTGGCAAAATAGCAATTAATTTAACTGTAGGAATGTGTCACAATCTGACAATTTTGATCGATTAGAAAATATCTTAAAACCATTTACGTTACCACAGCTTGTCATATTATTTGTCAGGTTAATCTCTTAAATCCCTCTTTCCTACAAAATGTAGAATATCAATAAATATATTTAATCATCATACATAGGCGGACTAGGGGGGAGCGGGGGTGCTAATCACCAAATTAAAAATTTTCAATTTACAAATATAATCTAGAAAATGTAAGTTTTATCCGAAAGAAAGCCCTTACAACTTGTTGACTTTTTAGAAGAAGCAATTGAAAATGAAATTAATTCTCATTCTCTTGACCGTTGATTGATTATATAACAAAATGTATTATGTAATATGCATTATAAAAATATAACCATTTTAATTTACACGTACTTTGTTTATCTTAGTTACATTGCATTTTCGCCAATAAAAAAATAGAAAATGATGATATGTCACAGTACAAATATTCTATTATTTTTCCTTATTTAGTAAATAAATTATTAAAAAATATATTTAATTTTCATACCGTTTAAAATTGTTTAGTACTTGAACCGGAATATATTTTGAAGGAATATTCACTTTTATAAAAAGCAGTAAAAAATATTAAACATGTTATAAAAAGTCTAAAAATTGTTAGTGCCATTTCTTGGGCAACACAAGGTTACATGAAATATTTCTCAATTTAGGCTCAATGTTATTTATTTTCATAAAGACCCATTTACTTTCGCAATTTGAGTTGTATATTATTGTAAAAACTAAAAGAAACATACAAAAAATATTAGGTAGTGGTAAGTTGAAATAAATATAATATGAGCATTAACATAAGTCTTATAAAATGACTTTGGCACATTTGATCTTCAGCCGCCTCCAAAAATTTGGTCCTATACGAGTTCCGCTTATGCTGCATTTTAGTTTGAGCTTGTTGGCCATGAAATAATAAATACTATTCTTGATTTCAGAAAGGAAGCAATTCGTTGCTCACCAGTTATACAAAGGATATATATTAAATCATCCAGATGGCATAGTAAGTATCATTGGTTAATAGTTATGAGAATTAAGATTACGCATTTTTGATATTTGACAACTTACTGTCTTCCGATCGGTAGGTGACTGTTCTTACCCGATTTGACATTTGTAAACACAAATTACTATTCTCTTTAATCCAACTAGTCAATACGTTAAATTAATAATAATAATAATATTTATTTGCACAATTCACAAATTACACTAATTATAAACATACAAAGAGATCACTAAGCATACAAAAATTATTGCTCTCATAGTACCACAAACTGCAAAACAGAGTGAAAAACAACATGGTAGAAGAGAACTACCTGCTGAACAAGTTTCAACCTAGAAAAATGAAATTTACTTTATTCATACAAAACTGTTTTCTATAGAGAAAAACAAAATAAGCCAAACAAAGTGTACACAATCGATTTAGTATTATTTCTGACTTAACTTAGATGTTTTTCTTCATTTTTTAATTGACGGATTATGCAAAAAATAAATATTAACTATAGGTAAATGAACAACAAACAATGCAGCAGATATGAAAATTATGTTTAAATAACGAGAAAATGTATGTTTTAAATTTATATTACAAAATATGTCAAGTATCTACAAGGTGTCCGGAAAGTAATGGGACCCAGCTCAAACATAGCTTCCTGTGATCAAATAGAACCGATTTAGGCAAATTCAGTTCAGTTAGTCAGTTAGTTAGTACTAGGTGTGGGCGGCATCAGCCTGGCAATTACCCGACGCCAGGATCTTGGTCCATGGTAGGCCTCTCATCTCTTTGCAGCTCCTCGGTGCTAAAGATCCTATATCTTAGTCTTCCAAGGGCCGCACAGTGTCCTAGAAAATGGATAGGGGTCTCCTCCCCCTTTCCGCATTCCGGACATAAGGGACTCTCCTCTATGCCTATCAAATTCAAATGCCTTCTGAGTCTGCAGTGGCCTGTCAGAACCCCCACCATTTGGTTCAGGGACCTTCGACTAAGGCTCAGCAGTCACATCGTCCTAGATTTATTGGGTTCATTGAAGTCGTGAGCCTGTCTACATCCTCCGTTCCTTCTCCAATTCCCTCCTAGTGTTTGATAGGCCCATTTATTAAGGGCACTATTCATACTGCCTCGCGTAATTCCCGAGACGAGCTAGCAAGTCTCATTACCGGAGATTCCTTTATGGCCAGGAACCCAGACCAACTCCACCTCCCTTTGTCAGGCCAGGGACTCCAGGGCATCTCCACACTCCTGAACAAGACTAGATCTCGTCCTCGGAGAGCTAAGAGCCCTGAGTGCAGCCTAACTATCAGAGCAGATGAAGATTTTCTCGTCCACACAATTCGTTACTTCTTCCTTGCCTCCTACCATCAAAATAGCAAAAACCTCCGCCTGAAAAACCGGGTATATACCCAGCGAAAAGCTCTGCCGAATGTCCAGGTTTTCCAGATATATTCCTGCCCTAGATAACTCATCCCTTACCCGGGATCCATCTGTATAGCATATTAGAGATCCCGGGGGAAACATGTCCTTCTGCCCTCTCCCACCGCTCTCTCGAAGGGAAGGCAGTGGTATACCTCCTTCCCAACCTTATTTATCCTTCGCTTCAATAACCCTCAAAGCGGAGACTGGAATCTCATTCTCCGTCCTTAAGGCTATAGCAGACAAATTCAGCTTAGGCCAACAGTGTCTCGCTTAAAAGTTACAAGACTTCAAGAAGAACATTCTTCTCTTGTTATGGGCATGATAAAGGAATGAAACGTCCAATCATGTTGAAATTTGGTACAGTTATGTTTTAGTTAAGAACAAGCAAGCAAGCAAGCAAGCAAGCAAGCAAGCAAGCGAAGGAATAAGTAGTGCTGCATATCATACAGAGCAATCTTGGCAGTTTTTTTGTAACTCATTTTCATCGTATCTTTTTTGTTGGTTCTATTCTGATACTTATGACTGAAAATTATGATGAGAAATTAATTTTGCATAGAAAAGCTATACCTCTTCCATGTTGATAAAATACGCGTTTGAAAATCTACGCACAATTAATTTCATAATTTTGAGTCATAAGTATCAGAATAGGACCAACAAAAGAGATACGATGAAAATGAGTTGCAAAAAAACTGCTAAGAGCGCCCTCTGCGATATGCAGCATTACTTACTCCTTCGCTTGCTTGCTTGCTTGTATTTATCTAAAACATAGCTGTACTAAATTTTAACATGATTGGACGTTTAGTTTCTTAATTATGCCCATAACGAGAAAACATCGGTTCCATCAGTCCCATTACATTCCGGATACCCTGCATAATTTCACAAAACAGAATGGTTTCGTTGTTGTAAATGAAAATATTGAAATGGAAAAAACAAAAAACATAATCTAGTAGTATAACCTCTTTTAACAAAGATTTCTTGTCGATTGTATGTTTATTAGATTTTAAATATGTAAAATCCTATGAAAATTTATTACAATTTCCTCATGATTGTAGTCAGTTCCCGTACCCGAAGAGACAACCCAGAAATTCTACGAGTTGTTCTTGCAAGATTTCATAATCAATCCCGTCGACAAAGAGGCATACTCCCAATTGTGCTTTCCGAGTGGTGAATGTGTAGACACCGACGATCCAGGTGTATATCCATAGAATACTTTAAAGACTTGAGACTGAGTAAGACTGTTTTCCGACATGCAAATAAAATAGTTAAACGAAGTATAAAACAGTGTATCTCTATAATCATTATCATTAACATAATTATCAAAAATAAAAGTCCTCAATACTCAACATTCCTTTATTTGGATGACCGGTTTCGAAGTGTCTAAAACTTCATCTTCAGATCCCAGAGACTACAAAAAAAAAACATTACAATTACATAAAACACCCAGAATATAATTACAAAGAACTATAATTATAAAAAACAATATATATACATCTCGCTATATTAGTATTTATACAATTCCACTATATTAGTATACTCGCGTCAAGAATTCAGACGTCTTACGTCACGGCTGACGTTACACATTTGTTTTTATTGTCAACGTAATTTTCGATATTTGGTCGCGTTAAAAACAATCAATTTTTGCAATTTAGTGCAATATATAATGCAAACTTTTAGTGTAGTATATAGTTTTATTACTATCAGTTGCAGTTTCTTAAATATTTTCATGAAAATGTAGTGAATTATTCATTTGTTCGTATGACGTAAGTCGTCTGAATTCTTGTCGCGAGTATATTTGTACTAATATAGCGAGATGTATATACAGGGTGTCTACTTTTATTTGTGTACAAATCCGTAATATCTTTATTCTTCAAGATAATCAAAAACATTTTTTTAAATTTTAAATGACATCGAAAACCGCTTCCTCTGACCCTACCACAGCATTTAAGATTGATATCCAAGACCTGCTATGATTTTTTATATACCACCAAAAGGACTCCGCACTTTTTATATGGAAAAGTGGTTTCAGTCGGAAGGTCTAATTTTTGGTGGAAAAGGTAGTTCTCAACATCCTGAACAAAAAAAAGCTAATGGGCACAAAAAAAAGCTAATGGGCACAAAAAAATCTACCGTAAGGATTTTGCGCTACGGCGCATACAAGGTCGGCACCTGGGTTTTCAGGAGTCCGGTTATTTTTATGAAAAAAGAGCGTGTTCAGTGACCTATTATGGAAACATGCATGCGTGGAGGTGTGTTGGAGTAAAAAAGTACTATATATATTATATATAGGGCGTCCCAAAATAGAAGGCCATACCATTAACCACATATTCTTTGGACAAAAATAATGTGACTTTCCTTATGCTTTTTTACATTTTAAAAAACTATTTTTGTTAATAATACCATTGTTTTCTAAGATACACACTCGAAATTTTGCACGTACTTTTATCTTATTGCGGCATACTTATCATGTAATTTTGGTGAAAAAAATTTAAGGGCGAATGGAGGTAACTGAGGGATGCAGTATCCTTTATCCCCTCCAATTATTTATAAGTACGCCTGTGCAGCTTTTTCTTAAATATCAAACGTAAAACAAAAAGAGAATATAAGAATATAAGGTTTTCGCTACTTAAAAGGGCACGTACATGTGTTAATGAGGAGGGTGGGCAAGTAGAACGTTTGTTAAATTAGTAGTAATTAATAAATTATTTTATTTAATGTTATTTAAGTAAAAAGTTATTATGTTGATCGTTCATTATTGCTATTACTAAACAAGATTATTATTTTTTGGTATTCCTCATTTTATAAAATTTAAAATTATTCGTTCTGTTTTGTGTAACATTAAATTTCGGGGGTATAAGAAATTATAACAGGCCTTGGATCGCCATAGTAGGATCAGAACAAGCAGTTTTCGATGCCATTTAAAAAAAAGAAGTGTTGGATTATCTTGAAGAAAAAAATTTTACGAATTTATACACACATAAAACTTTGAGAACGTGTAGAGCAAAACACTCTGTATAACTTTTATTCAAATTTCACATATAGGGGATATTAAGGGACCCTGAGTGACACCACCTTATCAGACCTTAAATAAAAAACTCGCAAACATTTTATTTCATTCCGGGGGTATTATAATAATCATAGCAAGCCTTGGACCGCCAAGGAACGGTTTTCGATGTCATTTAAAACATAAAAATATTTGTTGCGTTATTTTGGAAAATAAAGTTTTTACAAATTCTCATAAAAATAAAACTTTGAGGACATGTAGAAGGAAACACTCTGTATAGTTTTTGTTCAAATTTCACATATATGGGTTTTGAGAGGTCCTGATTAACACCACTTTATCAGATTTTAAATAAAAAAATCGCTAAACGTTTTTATTGAATTTTGGGTGTATAAAAAAAATCATAGCAGGTCTTGCATCGCCATCTTAAATGCCGTGGTAGTGTCAGAGAAAGCGGTTTTCGATGTTATTTAAAATAATAAAACTTTTTTAATTATCTTGAAAAATAAAGATTTTACAGATTTGTACACAAATAAAAGTAGATATTTTTGGAACTACGTTTTTGACAAACCTTGAGTAATTATTGTTAAGTATATAATTAAAGTTATCCTTAATAAAATAAACAAAACATGCCGAGTTCTTTAGGTCTTAATAGTTTTATTATAGTTCACCATTATTGTCTTTTATAATTGTAGTCCTTTGTAACTATTTTCTGGGTGTTTTATGTCATTGTAATGTTTTTGTGTAGCTTCGGGAATCTGAAGATGAAGTGTTAGATATTTGGAAACCGGTCATCCAAATAAAGGAATGTTGAGTATTTGAAGACTTTTGTTTTTGATAATTATAACATTGGAAACTCACATATGGGTTCTACAGTTCAACATTATCATTTCATTTAATTTATATAGGACTAAGTTTAAGAATTAACTTTCTGGTCAACTTTCTTTACATGCTTGTCATTTTGAAGAAACGCATTAAGCTACTTCAAATTAATTCTAAATAATTTTAATAAAAATCACTTTGGATTTTAATCAGCACGTCATTAACCAGGAGAGATGAGACCTTGAACTGTGATCTATGCTCAGAGATTTGCAATAAGGACGGTGATCTCTGATCTCTACTTAGTGTCCACTACAGTCGAGTACAGGTTACGTGCTTATTGATTTCAATGATTTCAAGCATCTCAAGTATTAATAAACAAACATTATTTTGTTAAGTAATTCACTTATTAATTTTAAAGTGGTAGATATACTGCATATCCATTGACGGCTTAATCCGTCTTTAGTAAATACTTACATCGAGAACTCAATGTTATCATAATATCAGGGATTACTTGATAAGTATATGCAAGATAAAATGTATTTGTCATATTATTACGCATGTATTTCTTATGGCATTTTACCAATGCAATATTTATAATTAAATAAACATGTTTATGAAAATCAAATATATTTATTTTCTCGTCTTAGTGACTTACTGTTATTTTATATATTTACTTCCTGTACATTTTCATTCATTTCATAAGCTGACCAATCTTGGTAATGCGATTTATTTCAACAAATCCCAACATCACAAATGGCGCCCAACGTGGGGCTATTTCCGATGCCAAAACTTATTGCTTTTAATGTGGATGAAGATACAATAATTGTGTCTTAAATTAATAGTCACTGTTCTTACAAAATATAGGACTGAGAAATAATCTAGTCTAACACAGCCATACTGAGTAATTGGTTATTTCTACAAGTTCTGTCTTATGTCCCAATAGGGGTAACAAATGAAACATTCATACTTGATCTCAAAATTAAACAAGTGTAGGCACTTAAAAGAATTTATTTTCTTTTAATAGAAGAACGGTATAGGATTATGAATCCCAGTAAACGCAACTGTCTAAGCCCACAAATATACAGGATTGTTGTGAAAAATACTATACAGGGTGAATCTTAAATAAGTACAAATATTTTAACCAGCAGTATAGGTTTGTGTGTAGAACACATAATTAATAGTTTTTTTACAAAAAAATCAGAAATAAAAAAGTGAAATTTTAAATAAATTTCGTAATTTTTCAGTAGAAAACTTGTTGAGGACCGCTGGCCTAGACCGACCCTTCATACTTTTATGAGTCATAGTGCTGCAGACTGAACGTGTGGTTCACAGTGTTGCCAGTATTACACAAATGTCCCAACGCAATGCTCTTTATACATTACATTTGTATTTTCAAAGTGTACAGTCGATAATCAAACACATTTGTGTCTTCAAAGAGTGCAGTCGAAAATAACAGAGAAATAAATGAGTCAATGGTGTGTCAGACTTATTTTTCAAATTAATTTAGTCTACCGCGTATTCAGATTTATTATTTGAAATGTTATCCAATTCATTTCTAAACCTTTTAAAGACATTACTATAGTGACTATGTCAATTCTGAGTACGTCACAGAAAGCCAAGAATTTGCACGCGATGAATGTTATGATGACAGTTGTGACGATTCATGTGACCCAACGCATCTTTATACATTACATTTGTATTTTCAAAGTGTACAGTGATAATCACATGCATTTGTGTCTTTAAAGTGTGCAATCGAGAAAAACAAGAGAAATAAATGAGTCAATGGTGTGTCAGACTTATTTTTCAAATCAATTTAGTCTACTGCGTATACAGAACTATGACTTAGTATAAATATTTTAAAAGTAACAATTAACGGAATCACCTTTAGAAAAAATGCAATCTTATTTATTAAAGCAAAACTTTTTTTTTCAAAACTATATTAAATCCTTATACAGGGTGAATCTTAAATAAGTACAAATATTTTAACCAGCAGTATAGTTTTGTGTGTAGAACACATAATTAATAGTTTTTTTACAAAAAAAATCAGAAATAAAAAAGTGAAATTTTAAATAAATTTCGTAATTTTTCAGCAGAAAACTTGTTGAGGACCGCTGGCCTAGACAGACCCTTCATACTTTTATGAGTCATAGTGCTGCAGACTGAACGTATGGTTCACAGTGTTGCCAGTATTACACAAATGTCTTTGCTTCAAGGAAGAAAAAATCTCAACTTTTAGCGAATTTTGTCAAGTGTAACATTTTATATTATTTTTTATTATCAAACTGTCATTACAGATTATCGGAAGCCCAAGTCAAACTTGTTAACCCCACATAATGCATGAAAATAGCAATAAAATTTGCTAAAAGTTGACATTTTTTCCACTTTAAATAAAAAACGCGTGCATAGTTTTTCGTTATTCTTCATAAAATAACTTAAGGAAATTGTGTTTTGTGTCCCTTTCTAACAGTGTACAATGACATTTAACTTGTGAAATGTGGATTACTGATTAAATAGTTAATTTTTTAATAAACAGGTAAGCTTGTGTGCACGTTTATGTATAATTTTTGAACATTGGACATAGTAATATCACGTAATATCTTCCTAAATATTTTACGGTAGTATTGAACTTGCGGAAATTCATTTTTAATCGTTGAAGTATAGTAAGGTTAGTTCAGATGTTAAAATTTATGTTAATATTGCTGCATATCATACTACATAACCAATTTTACTGTACTTATGCTTAAAACAAGTATTTTTAAAATAGAACTATTACGTTAAAGGAAACGTAATATTTATATTGGAGGAGATATGGCAACCTCGCAACAAATCATATGTTTCATTACGTTGTTGGATGAAAAATCAGCCAGCAGTCCTCAAAATGTGGGTATTTTTTTAAAAAATTAATATCTCCGTAAATATTAGAAATTTTTAAAAATGGCTTTCACTAGACTGATTTAAATGACGAACTACACCAGCAGTTAAAATATTTGTACTTATTTAAGATTCACCCTGTATAGCAATAAGTATAGAATATAAAAAGTCGTAAAGTAAAAAGTCATAAATATACGTTGATAAAAATGGACCAATATAACTGTTTTTCATTTTTTCAGTTGAAGAGAAAAATTATTTTTCATATATTTAGTTAGTATATAGGTAGATTCCGAAATAAGGGCTGTCCTTCAAAAAAAAAAAGTGTAATACAGGACGTGAAAATAAACAATTTTAATTAGGTGCGTGTGGTCTAAACTGTGACATTATCAAGATAGAAAAATCGAGAGTCCATAGAGTGCACATAGAAATTTCAAGGACATTGTTTGGTAATCTTTTCTGCACTTGGATAAAATTTTTTAAAGATGAATAAAATTCTGACATTATAAAAATCTTTATATATATTATAAATTTTTGGACAAATCTGTTAAAGCATCTCATTTCTTAAATCATATTCAATAAAACAATAACTTAATACATTACATTGACAAATTTCAAAAACACATTAAAATACATTTTGATGTATCTGAATGTTTCCAAGCTATTCATTCATTCAATGCAATTAAGCATTTCGAGAAGCACGTACTATGTTGCATACGATAAATATCTTTTTTCTGAAATTGTCTGTCAAGATCAAACTAATTCCAAAGTAATTCATTGAATTAGCCAGTTATTAAGGATATATTCCAATGTCACCAAGGTCGACACATTGCCTGTTAGGAAAGCAGATGATGGTATCACCGTCCCCATTAGAAGAATAATATGATATAGGGTGATTTGCTAGGTTGTGGTAGTAATTATAAAATTTTATAGCTTTTTGATCTTCCGAGTTCTGAAAAATAAAGAAATATTAACCTAAGACTCTGAAGCTGTAACTTATTCTAATATATTTTTGTTCACCTAACTGACATTTATTTTCGAGAGTGAATTCTAGTTTTTTGCAAGTGCTTCGACATTTATTATTTTTCGCGAAAAATTGTTAGAGAAAAATAACAGGTAAATATGCAAAATTTTACACAAAACGGACCCTAGACAAAAGAAAATTTGTAGAAACAATCGTTTTTAAGATGGAGTAAAGTTGTGATCTTCTTTTTATTTAAAAAATTGTTCTCTTTTACACCCCACCGCCAAAAAATATTGTGTGCATTTTTCTGTGGTATGAAAATAATTCAATTATTATTCTGTCTCTTCGTTCAGATCTATTTTCGTCATATCTACCTCGTCTTCAACAACTTCATCAATACGTATAAGGGAAATAGGTCTCCACTGTTTTTCAGTATGAGGACATTGCCGTATTGAGAAAATACGAAATAATGTCGATATCAATAAAGAAATAGCTCCAATGGCTTTCGCAGGTCAAGAAATGATAGAACCAACAGATGATCATATTAATGAAATTGTTGAAGATGAGGAAATTCTAATGAAAATGGATCTGGAGAAAGAAACCTAATTCAAATTGATTTTCTTCCATTGTATCGTATTTCGATGTGGTTAGATCTAAATACATAAAAAACGTGTTAAGTATTCTGATGGGGAAAAAAGCAAGCACGGACTTTTTAACAAAAAGTAAATTATTGCAGCTTTACCGCACTTTTTACATAAAAACGATAGATTCTACAGAAAAAAGTCTACATTGATAAAAATGAATGTAAATTTACACTTTGTTTACATTATATATTAATGTAAAAAACACCAAATTTATACTGTATTACAATAATATCCATGTGAATGTACATTTATATCTTTCATGTAAAATTACATGATTTTTTCTAAAAATACATAAAAAAGTTATGAAATTACATTTCATGTAATAAATAATTTCATAAATAATACATGACTATGAAAAAATACATATTCATAAGCAGTAATTTTCCATTACAATTGTAAGATTACATTCTAGTGTGTTATTTCACACTATTGACCTAGACAATAAATAATCAACAATCCACCGTGTAACATAGCTAATAATTTTTATCAGTGGAGAGAGATTTTATTGTGAAGCATTTTATAACTTAAAATTTTTCTCGTAACTACTTTCCTCGAAAAATTCAGCTAACTCTTTTTTCAAGATTTTATTTTTTATGTCTAGGAGTACATTGTTTTAACTTACATTAATTTTTTTGTAATAGTATGTACAGTCTTAAGAAAAGTTATAACCTACCAAAAAATAATTATTGCTTTCTATGGATCCATAAATTTGTTGAAGTATTTCTTGGCCTTGTTCAATATACCTTTTTATTGTACTAACATCTGAAACAAAAAATAACTTTATATAGAATGTTTAATTAAAAATGGCAAGAGGGATTTCTGAAATCAAGGCATGTCAAAGAGTCAAACACTGTTGCTCTCTTTTAATCTACATTTATTGCTCATTACTTTTTCATTCAGACCAAAAACAATTAATACTACATACAACGTCAAAAGTCTTGAACCCCCTGTATATAAAATGATTCGATTAAACCTAGTAGTTTTTCTTAATGTGGTAAAAAAAGTACATGTACTTAGGGAACAAAAAAGAATACAAAATTGCAGTCCATGAACCTTTACTATATTACCAATGTTTTTACAAATCTGGTCAGTTTGGCAGTGTATTCAGCCAAGTGTTCCTTTGAATTTTTGTACATTATAATGCCAGGACGTGTAATTTCTGCGTTTACCCGAGCAAGAATGACTGTTTTACATGATGCAGGACATGCTAATGATCAGATATCGAACATGTTGGATATTCCTAGATCATCTGTTGTGCGAATAGTACACAGATATGAAGAATTTGATACAGTGGAAACAGACTACGTAGTGGACGTCCTCGAGTACCTATCTAATTAAAGGGAGGAACGGGTCTCCACTCTATTTCCAAAGCATCGTGCTGCCCGTCTCCAGTGGGCGTGAGAGCGTAGAGATTGGCTTTTACGCCAGTGGCGGTGGGTCTTATTTACAGACGTAACCAGAATGGAGCTGGTTACTGATGACAATCGACAAAGAGTCTGGAAAGAACCAGATCGTCAACAGCGACTTCATTTTCCCCATGAAGTAATGTTCAACCGCCGCACCCTATTAATTCGAATACCACATAATATGATCATTCAAATTTACATCGAAAAAGTTATTACGCCCATTATCTACCCCGTACGGAATTAATTACGTGAAAATTTTGTGTTTATGGACGACAACGCTCGACCACATCGCGCAAGATGGGTTCAAGAGACACTCTAAGCAGGACATATCAATAGATTAGATTGGCCAGTCAACTCTCCTGATATGAATCCTATTGAAAACATGTGGGATTTCATTGTTAGAGCCATTCATAATCATATTCCTGACTGCAGATGATTTAGTCGTGGCGGCAGAAGAGGAATGGAACAATATTCCGCAAGAGATCGTTAACCGCTTGATTATCTCAATGCACAGACGTGTCAATATGAAATCGGAACGTTATGAAGGTCATATCGACTATTAGGCAAGTAGAGAACTTGCTTTGTTACTTCTTTTTGATTTAATAAATTTTGTCAAAAATGTCACACATATTTGATGGTTTTTAATTTTCTAAGTACTTAGTTTATCGAACATATTCTTTTCATAAAAAAAAGATTCAGAAAAGAATATACTTTTATATATGTATTTGGTTTTTCTGACAAAAAAGTTTCTTTAACAAAAATGAGGAGGGGTGGGTCTAAGACTTTTGACATTGTGTGTATATAGAACTTCGCAGTTTGATTCAAATAATTTTTTTATTTATTTTAGGTCCCACAATCATTTTGGAATAATATAATAATTAATACAGTTGTCAGGTCTAATAATATGCTCTACCAAATAATGATTTTGTTTTGTATCAAATGAAATGCAAGGGTATATTATTATCATAAAGTTGTTGAGGTTTACTTACAGTTCCTCTTAGAATTGTTTTTATTTTAGATCATACGCTACAACATATACGGCTGTATCACATAAGAGGGCCCCTCCCATGTATCTCGCTTAATATGCGAGACACGTCAAAAATCTTTAATTGTTTTTTGTTGCATATTTGGAGGCCTTTATGCTCGTAAAAACAAATTTGAGATCCATGGCCAACTTTATGAGTAATAACAAAAAGTGCCCAAACTTTAAGGCTGTCTAACTTTGTTATTTTAAGAGATAGAGAAAACTTATTGGTAATAAATTTTGATTGCAAAATTGATATCTTTCACCTGATATAAACAGAATTTTGAAATATCGTATGTGGTTCGCTGCGCCCTCTAGGCGGATAAAAATTTTTTTTATTGAAGCAGGCTATGGCCACAAAAAATTGCCTGTTTTTTCGTCTTTCATGCAATATACTACATGTTGCCCTTATCTTTCGTATTTATTACATTTTTTTCAATTTTACTTAAAAAAATGTACCTATATATTTTCGTGTTGCTCAAGATAATGTAGAACCTGTTTTAAAGACGCCAATTGCAAAAAAATAATAAACAGAATGTACTGTTTTATGCAAAATACAGATTTTCTTTTTAACTAAAATTGAAAAAAATGTAATAAATACGAAAGATAAGGCAACATGTAGTATATTGCATGAAAGACGAAAAAACAGGCAATTTTTTTGTGGCCATAGCCTGCTTCAATAAAAAAATTTTTTATCCGCCTAGAGGGCGTAGCGAACCACATACGATATTTCAAAAATCTGTTTATATCAGGTGAAAGATATCAATTTTGCAATCAAAATTTATTACCAATAAGTTTTCTCTATCTCTTAAAATAACAAAGTTAGACAGCCTTAAAGTATGGGCACTTTACAGGTTTTTTTGTTATTACTCATAAAGTTGGCCATGGATCTCAAATTTGTTTTTACGAGCATAAAGGCCTCCAAAATTGCAACAAAAAACAATTAAAGATTTTTGACGTGTCTCGCATATTAAGGGAGATACATGGGAGGGGCCCTCTTATGTGATACAGCCTGTATAGTAAATTTGATTTACTTACCAGGTTTTACATCCGGTATATTTGGCGCTCCTCGACAGAGTTTTGTAAAAATTAACGCAAAAAAGGCAATCAGCTTCCACATATCCACTATTTTAGATAGGTACTACAAACATTAGTCTGCAAAATGAAACGCATTGTTTGTGGTGTATCCGTCAATATATAGTCCATCCAATAAAGTTTATCAAGAAAAATTGGGGAAAACGATGTTGATTCAGCGTGACCTAATAAAAACTTATCTTAAGATATTGTTACAAGTACATATTTTCGAAACTCGGTTAATCAACCCAAACATAACAATTCCGATAATTTATGACATTTCTGCTGTTAACGGAAGGTAGTTGAAATTTTATCAGTTTTGTATACTCGTCTACTTCGAAAGTGCGTATCAAAGTATTTATCTAACAGGGAAAAAAAAAACAAATGAACTGGTGGCCTCGATGTAATCCAAGGAAATAACCTAGATGAATTACTAATTATATAATTTCACAATAATTATTTCACGGTTACAATTTCAAATCATTACACAATATTTTATTAATCAATACAAACAAAATTTTAAATCCAAAAATAGCTATTAATATCCGCTAGAATAAGAATCGCTCTATAAAGGGTGATTCAGAACTTAACTAAACAATTTTTTTTTAATGTAGAGGGGACTACAAATATAATTTTGTAAAAATAAAATCAGAAAGAGCAGTTCAAAAATTATTTAAAAATATACATCCTCGCGGCACTGGAAACTGATCCACTGTAAAACCTGATAAGGCGTATAATCGGCGACCGGACAAAAAACTGCAAAAAATTCCCAAGCACCTATTTTAATGCAGCAAATTCAACTGCTTTTGCTGCTATTGTTGTTAATTTTTAATAGAATTAATTTATGGTTTTAATTATTAGTATAATAGTTTAACATACCTCAGTGGCGGTTCGTGGTAGCTGCAAGAGGTGAGGCCCAAATAATACCTAAATAGGAATAAATTTACACATCTCTCCTGAGGTAATATTACTTGACGCGGTGACCATTTTTTATTATGGAGTCGCCAATAGCCCTACTATAACCATAAATTAAAAAACAAAATTACATCAGAACTCCGATTTTTATTTGCAATATAAATAATAGAAAAAAATATGTTTCAGCATCTAATAATATAAAAAATTGTTCCTACGTGTTTAAAACACTAAAAAATATAAAAAAATATAAAAACCAATTTTCAACTAATTATCTATTTACATATAAAACAAAGCCACGTTTACCAAAAATGTTTTAATACTTTCACTTCTTATAAAACAAGTCTATTCGTCGGTCTTTTAAATTCGCAAATTTATTTATAATGTTCATAAAATTGGGAATCGGCGCTAAGACTTTGCAACAGTTCTTTTTCTATAGCCATCATCGATAAGTTGTTTAAGCGCTCTTGTGTCATCGTATTTCTTAAGTAACTCTTAATGCGCTTAAGGCACGAAAAGTTTCGTTCCACTGAAACACTTAATGCAGAAATTGTTAAAACTAAGCAAAATAATTTGTATGTTTCCGAAAATATCATTTTAAATTCCTTGTATAATATTTCTACCGTTTTCTGAACTTCTAAATTATAACATTTTTCATCTCTGTACAAAACATAAAGTTCGCTTTTCAACTTATCTATGTCAAATATGCTTGGATACATTTGTAGTAAACAATCAAACGATATTTCCAGAAATTTGTTTGCATATTCGGGATATTTTAAAGCGTTGGCCGATTATTCAAAATTTGTCGTGTCTCTACTTCATTACGTATTGAAAAAGGCGTTCAAACAGAGATAAAACAATATCGTGAGAGGAATTCATTATTCGATAATATATATTTAAATTAGGTTCCTATTCTATGTTAAATTTAGTCTTACCTTGTAAGAAAGTTGTTTTTTATTTCCTTAAATGAATCCTACCTGCCTTGTCCCTAAAACTTTACCACCGCGCTTACTACCTAATCTTCAGAATATTTAAGAAGTCACATTCAACTAATCAACCACTAACACTAACCACTGGAAATTCAAAACACATAAATAAAAGTATTAACACTTGAACAATCGATTAATCGCGTCACACACGTAAATAATCTACAGTTCACAAGTTACCTACGGTTACTAGCCACTATCACATCGTCTATTTGCCGTTGAACTAAAAACTTGAGGCGTCAGAAATCGGGCCTCAGTATCGAGCGGACATGGAGCGAAAAACATCGATTTTAAGTGTCTCGCGTGGTGGGGGAAACCATAACGTATAGACATGTGCGACGCAATTTGAGGCTCGGAAAATTCGGCCTCACTGTAGTGGGATTGGTGGATGACCCGGACTCCCCACCCACGCGGGTAGAAACAGAAACGGCGGGATATTGAAATGTAAACCACAGGTACGTTATAACATACGAGAGCTAAGATTGAAGCAATTATTTTATTTCGTTACATTGATTTTTGATAAATGTAGTAGGCAATCGGATTGGAAACTATGGGAAACTATAAAATATACAGTGAAAGCCAAATTTTACAGTGAGGCCCGGCCTCAGTTGCTTCATACGACGAGCCGCCACTGACATACCTGATCTTACAACAACATTATGGGATTGTCTTACCCTTTCTACAAACTAACACAAATGTTTTTGCTTCTTGTTCGATTTGAACTCGTAAGTTATTAGAAGCAACTATGATAGGTTTGCGTAAATTATCAATAGTATGTATCCACTTCGGTGCGATACACTTCATTTTTTAAATATCTCCACAAAAGGAAGTCCAAATGAAGTGAGAAGATGTTGGTGGCATGATACCGGTCCTCTTCGTCCAATCCCTTGGTATTTATGCTTGGACACGCTGTGTACATGGTACGGATATAATTGAGCCTCGTGTACGATAGCCATACTGCTGAAATACGCCGTGGATGCCCTGGACCTCCATCTTTTCCACGATTCGATTTCAAATTTCCCTCGCGTTGCACTACACATACACTCACTGCACACTGCGGTAAAAGTAGCTGGATTTGGTTTATCGGCAAATTGTTCTGCTAATGCATTTTCACATCGTATCGTCCTACATTAAAACGATATCCATCAACTCCGAGTTGCTACTATACACGTAAGCCATTTTTGACACTTGAAAGGTAAAGGCTTGCTACAGACTATGTGTGAATTCGCGATGCGTAGTTTGTAAGAAATTCGTGCATCGTGTGTAGGGTTTTTATGAATGGAATTTTAACGAACAAGACCCTACACACTATTCGCGAATTCCTCTCATATCACGAATCGCGCATAACGAATTGCGAATTCACGCATAGTCTGTAACAAGCCTTACAGAAACGTTTAGTACCTACGAAAAGTAATCGGATTTCAATATTCGGAATCGCCTGGGTAGAGACCACTGTAGCCCAGTGATGTAAAGGTTGAAAATACATACTACAACTTCAATAATTTTTTATTCATAAGGATATTACAAAAATGTTCGATATTGTCTCCATTTTTTCCATTTCGGTGACGGCATACCGCAACAGCATATTTCCTAGATAGATTCAGTAATTACTTTCAAACACTTACTAGTATTATATGCTCGATAAACGAAACGAGCAGAGTTAATAGTTAATAGTGTGGAATAGAGATTAATATACAGAAAAACGTAGTATACGAAGTCGAAGTAGATGCTACATATGAGGACTTGTTTGCAACGTTTCTTCCCTCTATGCAAGATTCCCGTTTTCCTTAAGGATGGAATGGAGTGTGGCGTGGAACTGGAAAATCAAATGGTAGATGCAGTCTATCAGGCCTTGCATTTTTAATAGACCTGACATCTCACCTTACCGAATTAAATTTGAAGCTATAATGAAAGCAGCAAAATATTGCCAATTTGTATGGTCACATAAGAGGATTTAAAAATAAATTTACTTTTCAAATCTCCATTACAAAAACATGATTTTTATTTTTTCTCAAGCTGTAAAGAGCACATTGAACAAATGAAGGATTTTGAGAAAGTTTTATTTAACTCGTATAAAAGACATTAACAGAATTGCAGGAGAATTTGAAAACCGATTTTACGATTTGAAACTCGAATGAGCAATTTCAGTTTGTACTCAGCCACTTACTATTTCTGTTAAGAACGTAAGCAAAGCAGAGGGAATTGTGTGATTTGCAGTCAGATCTTTTTTTTAATAAATATAAATAATTATACAAACACGTTTTTGTACCTACTGCAAATCACTGATAAAGCTGCATATGAAGTATTTTATGGCACAATCGCAACATTATTAACAGCGGCCCTTGAGGGCCATTTGAAGTTGAACGGCTTTGTTTTAAAATATATAAAACAGTAGAATAGTCTGTGGTAGAAAGAATATAAGTTGCTTCACTTGGTCACCTGTTCGATATTTCCGGCATTTGTCCCCGCCTGCAATTCCAGCACACAGAGGTCACAAATCTTGATGTTAGCTTTTTATAAATCGAGTCCAGTACGGCAACTTACATCAAAGTTTAATATTTATTCCGTAAACTTTGCTCATATTCTGCAGGCTTTGGTTACGTGACTGGCAATTTGGATGTAAAGTATATGGGGACAGTGAGACATCCTTATGAAGTCATCGCAGTGTCCTACACCTTTTTCGAAACTAACAACATAGATCTTTATGACATATAAACTACAAACATGCGATTTTAGCAACGCTGATATAAACAGTCTACACAATTATTGCTACTTGTCAGAAATATAGAACCTCCTTACATTTTCAGAAATATTATGACTTTTCTCGTGGCATTAGCAACTTCAGTTATGTACCCGTAATAATTTAATTATTATATATGCTACAGACAACAATTTCCTTAACTAGATAAGGAGAGTGTTGCTTACATAGATAAGGAATCGGAAGTAGATTAGTTCAAATTTCATGTATTGCGTACTTTCACAGACGCAATCCTTTGTTCGTACTAAGAAATTTGAAAGTATTTATTGCAGTTATTGACATGCCATATATTTTCACTAATTAATTTCCACGCCACGTGTTTCCATTACCTACTCTAAATAATTTGTAGGTAAACATTTTTTATCGGTTTTTCCGTTTGTAATTATTTATTCCCTTAAGATTTGTTTACAAACACTTGCGTACCATACCAGGAATATTATGTTTACACAAAAATTTAATAAACATTACTCAGAATTACTGAATTCTGGAGCCATATGAAGAAATAGTGACATGACAATAAATGCATGTGATACGGGTGCAGAAGTTGGGTTTTTAAAGTCCAATGAACACCCATTTTTGTACAATTTTCTATTTGTCGAGAAACAATCTTTGTACTTGGTTCTTCTTCTACCAGTGCTAAGATTTGTTCCTTTTGTTAAGGGCGTAATTTTCTATGTAGGCCGAACTTCTGATCCATAAACTTTCCGGTTTCACGAAGATGTCGATCCAAATTTTAAAAAACCTTGAATTACTGAATTCTGGAGCCATATGAAGAAATAATGACATGACAATAAATGCATCCACTCCACAATCTTTTTCAATGACGTAGTTATTGCACATAGTTATTGAATGAATTTTCTCTTTCTGTCAATTTTACCACCCCAAAAAGTTAAAAGATGAAAATACTTTTGTCTGTTGCCTGTCTGTTTGGAAGTACCAATGGCATGGTTATGGGTACACCATGTCTTTTTTTCACGAAAAAAATTATATCACGCTGTATAGTCATGTAAACAAAATTGGTTTTCATATGCTCAACATTCTCAACTTATTTTTTCGCTGTACATTTTTTGTATTTCTAGCCGTTTAGAAACAAATTTAATTTTCTTAATAATGTTTTAATGTTGGTTATACCAACAACAGGTGCTGAAATCAATATATAAGTGGGCCCAGGGATACTAATAGAGGGTCTGCTCCCACATACTCAGTTTTTAGAGTTTAAGAATAGTGACCTTAGTTAAATACAGTTTTTAAAGGTAAAAATAATTGACATGAGGTCATAAATAGCCAAAAAGACTCTTAACCAAAACTGCCTTTCTTCAGATATATACCTACTTTTGAAATTCATAGATAAACTTATTGTTTAATATTCAGACGAATGGATTGCATGTCTCCCTAGAATCATTTGTTAGTGGAATATATTCAATTAGACAAATTAAAGACGTTTTTTTTCGCATCCTGATGATGACTTTGTATAAGTTGAAACATTGATGGTGTAGAATAAAGAATATTTTTGGCTATTGATCACTTCATTTCAATTATTTTTACCTTTAGAAATTCAGTTTTAGGTTTTGAGAAATTTTGTTAATAACATTTTGTCATATATTTACTGTTTTTCCAAATTTCCAGAGCTTATTGGATTTTATTGATTTGAAATGGCAGATTTTGTTTCTTAAGCCGAGCTGAATTCCAGGAGGCCATTTTTAAATATCAAAATTTTTTGTCTTACAGAAGTTGTTTCACTTATCCAAGGACATCCTGTGTACCTTTTAAATTTTGGTAACAAAGATTTAAAACCATCCTAAATCCAGTAGCACGCTCAGATTGAAAAAAAATAGCTAATTTCTTTTTGTGGCTGAAATTAGAAGTTGACCTTGAACATTTAATTTTCATTCTGAAATTTCGTACCAGAATAGAGTTATTGAATCTATCTATCTATTCTATCACTGAAAAAATAAAATCTTTTAAATCAGTTAACAAATGAACTATTGAGAGATACCCCGCTTTCAAATGGATCACTGTATATATAATTCATCGGTAATAAGTTATATTACTTATATTTATACAGAGTGATTCAGAACTTAACTAAAAAACATTTTTTGAATGTACAGGGGACTCTTACAAATACAGTTTTGTAAAAAAAAAATCAAAAAGGGCAGTTGGAAAATGATTTAAAAATACACTTCTTCACGGCATTGGAAATTGCTCCATTGTACGACCGGACAAAAAATGGAAAAAAATGCTAAAGGAAAGAATTAATTAACATTTTATAACACCGATTTTATACAGCAAATTTAGCTGCTTTTGCCGCTATTGTTATTAATTATTAATAGATTTCATTTGTGGTTTTAATTAATAATATAGTTTGATAAAACAACATTTTGAGCCCGTCTTACCCAGTTTCTATAAACTAACACACTCTGTTTCTTGTCCGTTTTGACCTCATAAGTTATTGGCAGCAACGTTTCTGTAAATTATTAGTATGTATCACCTTCATTTTTTAAAATATCTCCACAAAACGAAATCCAAATGATTTAAAGTCAGTATATCGTGGCGGTCCTTCTCGTCCAATCCCTTGGTTTTAATATTTGGACACATTGTACATGGTATGGATATAATTGAGCCTCGTGTATGATACACCACACTGCTGTAATAGACCATGGAAGTCCTGGACGTCCATTCCTTCTACAATTCGGTTTCAAATTTCCCTCGCGTTGCACTACACTTGATTCACTGCACACCGTGGTAAAAGTAGCTGCATTTGACACATGTTTACTGGAAAATCGTTGCATTTTTACATCATAAATTAAAATGATATCCATCAACTCCGAGCTGTTACTATATATGCAAGTCATTTTTGACACTTGAAAAACTAATGTAAAGACTGGCGTCACAAAAACTTCTAAGTTCTCTAAGTGAGTGGGCCAAAAGCTAGCCCTCCACTGCGACCCTGTGCTTTATTGTGGCTCACATACTTATTTTATTACACTTCATCCAGCAGGTTTAGCCTTTTTTTGAGGCCAATAACCTTGTTGGGTGCGATTCTGTCTAGATCTTCTGGCAAGAGATGCACTTTGGCAAATATAGAAAATCTGGTTCGTTCTCCAGCCGGACAGTGACATAATATGTGTTCTGCCGATTCGTCACTTTCCAAACACAACCGGCACTCGGCCTCCTCAGCCAGGCCCAACTTGTGCATGTGACTCCTTAACCGGCAGTGTCCAGTAGATAGACCAATCAGAGTCTTTAGGTCAAGCCTATTTAACTCGCCTTCGAATGAGCTAATCTTGGCAGATCTCGCCAGTACTCCCATACTTTTTCCTCCGCCCAGGTCGAGATGACTGCTTTGGCAATAGCCGAAGCTAAGCCAAGAACCGCTTCCGGACCTATAAACTGGAAGAGGCACCCCGCCTTGCTAACGAGTCTGCTGCCTCGTTTCCCTGGATACCCGCATGACCAGGTATCCAAACCAGGGTTACTCTGTTGCTTGTACCTAACCGCTCCAGGGCCTTTTGACAATTTCATACCGTTCATGAATTACACCGGTAGTATCCAAGTGCTTTTAAAGCTGCTTGGCTATCAGAAAAGATTTTTATCGACCTGCGTTTAAGTCTAAGCTTTTCCAGCTTCCACACACACAGTTCGATGGCATAAATTTCTGCCTGCCATAAAAACTTCAGTGCTTACAAAAAGTAATCGGATTTCAATATTCGGAATCACCTGTCTAGAGACTACAGTAGCCTAGTGATGTAAAGGTTGAAAATACTACAATTTCAATATGTTGTACTCGGAAACTATAAGTAAGGATTTTGGAAAAAGTTTTTTTAGGATATTGACATTTTTCATAACGCATCTATTCCCAAATTCTTTTAGATAAGTTCTGCATCACTCTCCTGTATAATTTATTATGGTAAAAAGTAATCTTTTTATTTTAGTTGTTTACTTTGTATTCTTATGGAAGAACTATTTAATTTTAAATAGATATATAATATAATAATTCATTAGGGTGAACGTTACAGCACGAGCCATAAGCGAATGTTGTAAATCACCTGAGTGAATTACAGCTGTTATATTTATTTATCAGTAGAATGTCCAACAAGCAAGTTGCCCAGTTACAGGATAAGGGAAGCAACAAAATAGTACAAAAAATAAAGCAATTACAGAAACAAAAGGCACATAAAACTTGAATAATAAAAGTAAATTACAAACATGCCTATACCTACTTGAACAAACAAACAAAACAAATAACTAATGTATCAAAATAGTATGTTAAAATGATGGATATGTTCAAACATTAAAAGCAACAGATAAAAGCAAGTAGGTAAATTATACATATCAGAAAGAAACGTATATTAAAACCTAACCAAGTCAATAATATGTTAAAATAATAAATATGTTAAAATACTGAATATGTTATAAGATCTATATATAAAAATCAAAATCAAGCAGGTGCATTATACAAACTCTTTATCTGATTAACAGTCGTGCAGAGAATATCCAACCGTGACTCAATTTCGGTGTAACTACTAACCATTTGAAAAACTGGGGAGGCTCTATATAGATTAGTACGATAATTTTTCATATGTAAGAGGTGTTGTTGCCATGTACTTGCTATAGGGATATGGAAACTTATCATTCCTAATAAGTCCTCGCATTTTATTATATTGCTTAAAATTTAATACATAAATACCACAGATGCCATTTTGCACCTGTTCAGTAGACTGCCCATATTAAATCTTTCATAATATGCCACTTGTGGAACACCTCTCGGCGGGTAATGGCCATCCAGCACAAATGCAGCTGATTTTAAAAATCGGCGTTGTACTTTTTCAATTGACATTATACTATTTGCATAGAGCGGTGCCCAAACCAAGGATGCATACTCAAGCTTAGATCTGACAAATGTATTAAATAATAAGATCAGTTTATCAGAATTTTGGAAATTCATCATATTACGAACAATAAAACCCATATTTTTATAAGCGGCTTTCAGCACGTTTTCAGTATCTTTAGCAAAGGAGAGCTTGGGATCAAAATATACTCCCAAGTCTTTAACTAGCTCAGGCCGCTGAAGGACAAACCCATCAAGTACATAGTCATACAAAATTTTATTCATCTGCCGACTAAAAGTCATCAAATTACACTTCGAGTTAGTCTGTTAACAGTGCATCAAGATTTTACTAAATTCAAATTTTGCTGCAAATTAAGAGCATCAATTTCATTACCTACCGAACAAAATATCTTCAGGTCATCAGCGTACAACAAATAACGCACATTTAAATCAGAAACCATGTCGTTAACGAAAAGTGTAAACATTAGAGGTACCAGGACAGAACCCTGAGGAACTCCTAAGGTCTGGGAAATTTCAGTGGACTCGACTCCTGAAATTTGAACAAATTGCATTCTACCAGTAAGATACGACGTCATAAGTCTCATTACTGAGGAACCCACCCCAGCAGTATTTAATTTACACAATAGTAACCCGTGGTCAAGACGGGGATTCTATCAATATATTATTCAGCATTTCTTATATATTTTTCGTATATACTTAAATATATATTTTTTTTAATAAAAAAATACCTTTGAAATAAATATATATATATTTGTCAAATTACATAAAACAGGTACTGAAAAAATTAATCTATTTACTAAAGTAACATTAACTAGAAATAATACTTGATAACAATAATTGTTCCTCTAAATATTCTACTCTTTCTTTCAGTTGCAGATTCTCAGACACCAACTTCTTGGTTTTAATATTCTCTTCCTGTATTTCCGACTGCAACTCGGAATAAGCCTCCTCCGCTTCCTTCAGCGTTATTTTTAAATTAATCTCCTCCTCGGTTAAAATCTTGATTTGCTCTTTGAGTTTAGGCACCACCTGGATCTCTTTTTCCAGCTGTTCCATTTCAAACCTCACTACGCACAATTCCTGCTGTAAGATATTTATTGTATTGTTTTGTTCGGAGATAATTTTTTCAAGACCCTCCCTTTCTTGCTTGGAAGATTTCTTTGGTGACGAATCTTCATCTTCGGTGGAACTGTCTAAGCTTATAACGTCTTCCTGATCTTTGAGACGGCTGTAGTAATAGTTGTTCAGGTTCCTTAATTCTTCACATTCTTTTTTCATTTCACTGATGACTTTATCTTTTCCTTCGTTCAATTCTCTGATTAAATCCTTATAACAAGATATTATGTGCTCTCTTTCCACCTTCTGCTCAATTCTGAATTCCCTGCTTTTGTTTTCGATTTCGGTGTACAGGTCGGATACAATAATTTTCAATCTGTTTATTTCGATGTCTTTTTCATCCTCTTCCTCGACTTCTTCTATAGGCTGAATGGATGCAGTTTTTCTTTCCAAGTATTGAGAGAATCGATTCTTCTTCTTTTGCCTCACAATTTTCGGCTGTTCTTCTACTAATATTTCCTTCGCTACCGCAGAGAAATTTAGGACGTGTTGGGATTCGTCAAACATGTCTCGAGACGGATTTATATTTACAATCATCATGATATCCTCTAAACCTAATAATGCTTTCTGAAATAGTTGTGTCAGTTTTGATTCTCGGAATGGTATCAGTCGATTATCTTTGAGTTGTTGGGCAGATCTGATGTTACTGATACATCGTCCTAAAAAAATTTCATATAAATTTAAGGCATGGTAACTTCATTTGTAAAAAGTAGGTATTATTTGATCAAATAATAGCATTGGCCGTGAAAGCCTAAAAACCACAATAAAAGCAGGAATTATTAAAAAATTGATTTCATTAATAAACATTTAGTAATTTTCTGTGGAAATAAACTTATAGTTTAATAAGGACATTATTTTATTATTAAAGTTCTTCTAGCAACATTATGGCTGTGAACTAATTAGGATTATTATGTGAAAATTATAGTCTTGCTGCTGAATGACGATTTTAACTGTTAAATTCAACATTTTACTATTTTGTGGATACACTGAGTGGTCCATTCTGACATTCATGATAAGTGGTAAAACTAGTCAAAATGCTGCCACATCATTGTTGCCACTGTGTGTAAATAGACATTGTACTTAATATCAACCCTTAAAAATCTTTACAATTGATTATTAAGCATTACATAAACAGAAAATAAAAATTGAATTTTGAGTAGCCTAGCCAAACTCTTTTTTATTGAAGTATACATTTTTTCTTCGAGTCAAATACACAAGAGCATCTGTTAGAATATACAATGTACCCCTTTCAAAGGGTTTCCCTCTGTAAAAATGGTATTTATTATCCGATTTAGTTTGGGTTAAAAATATGGAGCAGTAAAAACTTTATTCTGGTGCAGAATATTAAAATTTGCTGTCTATTTTCAAGGCCTACTTCGAATTCATTTCACTACCAAATTTTACAAAAACTGTTTTTTTTTTTCTTAATTATTCTTTTTCTTTGTAGCAAATTATACAAGGCGAGCACATTTACAGTGAACGTGTTAAGAAAGTTCTTAGTAAAGTCTTGATTCACCTTGACTTATCGATTTTAATACAAAAAACTTGCTAAATCAATGTTTCCCTTCAAAGTTGTTGGGTGGAAATTATAACTTTGTTGTAAATCCCAAACTTGCTGTCAGAATTTTTGTAACTATTTACAGTTTCATTTGTAAATTTTTTGCTTAGTGGGTGTATTGTGGCTAGTATGTGTTCGTTTTTCTATAGTGCTTCTTTGATTCTTGTAAGTGTACATAAACAAAAATGGAAAAATTTATAGTAACCGTAATTAGTTGCATTACATGTTAATTTATGCAAAATCTGGGCAAAACTCTCTGGTTACGAGACATTAAAAGTCATTTTGAACACTTGTTAACTATTTCACATTTTATTCTGTGGAAAAAGTTTTCAAGAAAATCATTCACAGTAAGTATGTTTAGGTGTATTTGTAATTATGTATAAACACTTGACATACAACGTTGTTTCATGTTCAAGACCTGTTTGCTGTTATAATTCCATTTATTCCATTCAGAGAAAAAAAATTGTTAAGTAAAATATGTTTTGTTTGGTACAATTTACCATATAACAAAATAACAGCACTCATATTCCGCACACCCTGTATTTGGAGCAAATATGCTACTATCATAGTCAGAAGTCTTCTTTATATGATTTTCTTTTTGTCATATACATGCACAAAGTTTGTAGGACTCTGAAGATAAAAGACGTATGAATTATCCAAAAGTTTCCAAATTTTAACACAAGGTTGGAAATACATTACTAAAATTAAGTCTCATTTTGCAGCTCGTTTACAGATCCGGGCATTATAAAAAATTTAAAAAACAACAATACACTATAACTTTTTCGCAAAAATTGGAAAAGTAATGCAAACTAAAAGGCATGTCAAGTGCTTCATTATAAATAATATCCAAAGTTTGCAACCTCTTTTTCCAACTGGAACCATACTAATTTTGAAACTTAAGTAAATTTTGTCATAACTTCGAAAAAAATTACAAAAGTTTTACAGTTTAAAATAATTTTTCGAACCTTCATGTCAATTTGCTTAAATTTGAGAGAACGGAAATTTGTTTTTATAAGTTTTATAGTTTAGCTGAAAAATTTATTTGAAAATAGGAGGTCAAAAAACAAGGTTGCAAATTTGTTAAATATTATTCTAAACTGTACTTTAAATTTGCAACCTCACGTGCATTTCGGAACATTGACAATTTTATATTTATAAATAATACCATTTCACTACATTTGAAAAAATTAAAAAAAAGTTGAAAATCATAAATCATGTTTTAATCACATTATTAGATATTAATCTCAATTTGCAACCTCATAAGATGTTGGGGAAATAAGAAAATTATTGTCTAATCAGATATATTGGGCATTATCAATTTCTCTATTAGTAAAACTTTTCCAAAAGTTTTGCAAGTTAGTGGTTAATTTAAAAATGTTTAAAAAAGATATTCGCATTTGCAGCTTTCTCGTATCACTGGAAGACCATTGTAAATGTCATCTAGATGTCGTAATATAAGGTAATGTTGTTCTCCATTACCGTAAATTTGAAAAGAGACCGCCCAACCTCTGTGGGAGTAGAGTTAACAAGGACATCCAACGGTCAACTTATTTTAGAGAGAAAATTTGAGTGCTTACTGAAGTTTTCGAGGAATGCAAGAAGGTTGCAAATGAGAATATTTATCAGAAATATTATTTTCAGCTAAACTACTATTTTGCAAAACTTTTGTAAACATGTTACTATTGGAGAAATTGATATTACCCAATATACCTGAACAGAAAATATTTTTTTATTTTCCGGACATTTTATGAAGTTGCAAATTAGCACTGACATCTGATAATGTTATTCAATCATAATTTGCAACTTTTTTGTAATTTTTTCAGATGTAATGAAATGGTATTATTTAAATAAATATAAAATTGGCTGCCCTTCAAACTTAATATGGATATTAAAAGATTATTTAGCACACCGTACTATACAAATTAAAGTCAACAACTGCCTTTCCAAGAAATTTAAAATAGAACAAGGAGTCCCACAAGGTTCATCCTTATCACCTTTTTTATACAATCTCTATTGCCATGACATATGTAACCTGAATCACGGCTGTCTTAGTTTGAACCTCTACATTTTACAATAGAGCAATCTAACGTAACGTAACGTGTCACCTTGCTGTCAAATCACTTTAAAAATGGCGGCTGTAGGACAAACAACTTGAAACTTGACATATAATAATAAGTAGAAATTTGTGTTTTTGCGTAGAACTGTCAACTGGTGTCTTCGTTCTTTGTATTTTATGCCTATTTCGTAATGTCATGGATAATTTAGACTATTATAGTGGTTTTGTTTTGTTGTGTTACACAAATTCGCACTGTTTGTCCTACAGACGCCATTTTTAAAGTGATTTGACAGCAAGGTGACAACACGTTGGATTGCTCTATATGCCGATGACACTGCTCTAATCAGGCACAACAAGACAATGACGGAAATAGTGTATGACCTACAACAATGCAACAAACAGAAAATTGGCTGAACAAATGGAGACTGAATGATAATCCTCAAAAATCACAGTTTATTCTGTTCCATCATAAAATAACACCAAATTCTCCAACTCTATTCGTAAATAACAATACAATAAACTGTTCCAATAACAAAATACTTAGGGATTACCACAGACAATAAATTAAATTTCAAGAATCATCTGGACAACATTAAGAAGCAGTGTAAAAAAAGAGGTCAACACTTCCGATGCCTAATTTATAAAAACCACAACCATATCAATAAGAACAAGAATCAACATATATATAAATTAATATGCCTATCCATCCCCAAATACAGTCATCCAATATTCTTAAACACTCTGCACTAAAAAATCTAGAAGTGGCAGAAACACTCTTCGGACCATTATGAAAATGAGACACCCAAGAAATCCACTCCATAATCCACCAAATACGTTATTACATGCAGGCATCACTCCAATAAATCAACATTTATACAATTTATCATCGAAATTTGCTAAACAAACCCACAATATTGAGTTTTTACAACCAATATGCAAAGAAAACTATATGGGAATCTATCCAGATCCTCCATAGCTGACGAGAGAAGAGTCGTTCTTTTTTTTTTAATTTAATGTATAGATTGTTTTAATTCAATTGTGTATGATATACTGTATATTCTGAAATATAATAGGCTGAAGGACTTTGGTTGATGGCTTATTGGTTCTGCCTATAAAATTCAATAAATAATAATAATAATATAAAATTGGCAATGTTCCGGTATACACGTGAGGTTTGAAAATTTAAAGTACAGTTTAGAATAATATTTAACAACTTTGTAACTCTGTCTCAAAACTTTTACATTATTTTGACCCCTATTTTCAAAAACATTATCAGCTCAACTAAAAAATTAGTAAAAACGTATTTCCGTTCAAATTGACAAAGGCTTGAAAAATTATTTTAAATATAATTTACAAATTGCAAAACTTGTTTTTTAATAATGTATCTCCAACCTTGTGTCAAAATTTGAGAATTTTTGGGATTTTGTTACAAAAATTTAGTTTGAGTGTCTTCAGTGACTGGCCTATTAATATACGCCCTGCAAATAAGAGCATTTTATTACCAATGTAGCATAACTGTCTTACCTAAAACTAACAAAGAGGTGTTTATATTGTTCGATTCCTTCAATCGAACGCCAACATTCATAGTTTTCTTTAGCCGTTCCGATCCAGCCAAATCACAAAAATTAAAAGTACTGACATGGACTCCCTCCTCGACTTCAGAAACTTGTATTAATTTTATCGTAAATATGCAGTGCGACCTACTAGAATGTGGATTTATCGACGTTGCGGCATATTTTAAGTTATGAAGGCCGAATTGGAGGATTTGATATGCCTCGATTCCGGATGAAACGTGGATGCTCGTAAGGTCCTTGATGAAACTACTGTCTTTTGAGTTACCAAGACGCAGCCTAGGTCGTTGTTTGCCTCTCATTGGAGACGCTTGCAGTAGGTCGTATATGTTTTCATTATAAACTTCTGCAAAGCTTACCCATATGCTTACGGATACGTTGGTAAGGTCATCGACTTCCGCTACCAGTTCGGAACTAAGTCTTTGTTGCATTTGTCTGAAAGAAAATGTTAAAATAGCTTATTTAATCTTTTAAAATTACACACATACTTGTATGTTTTAATGTGTATCGTGCGGTCAACACACGTGGCATTTAGAATTGCAGACTTCTGCAATTTTCCCACTTGGCACATTTGTTCGTCTATGTACTTCACGTCTCCGTTCTGTAAAGGAATTACTTTTGGTGGTTCTTTCAGTTGAGGTATTGTTCTGAATATGTATTCCAAGGCTCTTGGTATTAAACCAGGCTCTTCAGCAGTACCCACAATTGTAAATGTTTTGCCTAAAAAAAATTGGCCTGGTCAAAAGGAATAAACTAAGTAAAATATTGAAACAATTTGGGATACAAACCAAACTGATTAGGCTATTGAAAATAACCTTAGAAGATACTAAAAGCAAAGTACGAATAAAAAGTGAATGTTCGGAAGAGGAAGGACTGAGACAAGGAGACCCACTCTCAACGCATCTGTTTTAATTTAGTACTGGAAAAGGTCATAAGTGTCAGTTGAACAGAGGACATAAAAGTCACCAAATAGTATGTTATGCAGATGATGTAGCCATAATTGCAAGAGATAGTAGGGAATTAGAAAAAGTAAGAAGAAAACTTGTGGAGGAAGCACAGAAAGTGAGATTGCAGATAAATCAAGAGAAAAGTAAACTTTTGAAAATAGGATAACAGAGACTAATTTCAAATTGAGGACACAGCACGGAGAGATGAAATTTGAAGAAGCGCAAGAATATGTGTATTTGGGGGCGCTGATAACAGCTAAGTGTGATGAGAAGCAATAAATTAATAAGAGAATAATAAAAACAAACAAAAGTTCGGCAGCATTCAACCACTTAATGAAATCAAAAATTTTGACCAGGGGAGCAAAATTTAGAATGTTTTGTACATTTGTACAATTTTTAGGCCGACAGGCTGTGTGGTAGTGAAATCTGGATCCTCAATAAGAAGTCAAGAGAAAACCTGTTAAGGTGTTAAGGTCTTAAGAAAAATTATAGGGGGAAAGAAGGCTATATGTAAGGAGAAATAATGACGAAATATATGCAATGTACCATAGGCACCAAAAAATAGATGAAGTTGTAAAAACCAGAAGAGTGCAGTGGCTAGGGCATCTACAACATATGTAAGATAAGAGGGCAGTAAAAAATATTGTAGGTTGTAAACCTAACTATAAGAAAAGAAAGGGAGTCCAAGGAAGTAATGGAGAGAGGCAATAGATCTAAGGGAGAAAAATGTAACGGATTGAAAAAGAAAGGCAAAGAACAGAACGAAATGGAGGAAAATAACACAGTTCTAGGCCTGGGCCTGTAAACAGCTTTATGTATATATAATATTTATGTATAGAAAATATTTTGTATTACCTGAACCAGAAGCCCCGTATGTTAGAAGAGTTGAATTCTTTCCATTAATAAAACCTAACATTTTAGCTTTTACGATGTCATTAAAAATGTCTATCTGTTTCGAATGAGCGCCGAAAATTTTTGTAAAAGAATACGTTTTCATCATCTTGTCACCTTCTTTTATATTTCTAAGCGCATGAGATCCTTCCGGTACTTTACAAATTAACTTATTTCCATCAATCTCATACAGATTTTCGAATGGAATACCATTCTTTATTCTTAAAAATACTTGTAGATTGTGTTCTTCTGGTTCTTGCTAAAAAACAATAATTTCACCATATTCTAAGTAAATACCGTATATTACTGCAGTAAAAGAACATGCATTGATTATCTTAACTCAATAACTGGTATACAAGACCGATGACTGTAAACTAAATATTAAATAATTTAAAACACCCACCAGCACTGTATCTCTGCCAGAATCATCAAATGAATATTCCGAGGAATATTCACTTTCATCACTATCACTAACAATTATTTCACAGTAAGACATTTTGAGACAGAGAATGAATTATCTATTGAATTAAAACCAAGAAATTATCTATTGTAATTTTTACAACCACAAAAAAATATATTTAAAAAAAATGAGAATAAAAGAAACACTATAAAAAGGGAGATATGTCAGAAACAAGAAATATTAAAATGGATTTATTTTACTTACATTTTCAGTGTTTTCACTGTTTTCTCTAGTATTATCATTTAATAATTTCTCTGCTAAGTTTACTCTAACCTCATCCAAGCCGTGTCTATTCCAAGCCAAAATACTAGGATCCCTTGCATGTAAATACGAAACATTTTTTAAAACAATATTTTCAATGTCTAGCATAATAATTATTATGTATAATATATTACTAAACTAAGCTTCATACGCACAGAACACAATCGAACAAATTTAAAATTTCCGTTAAATTTGAACTTTCAAGTGATGAAGTATTTTTATTTTTGTAAAAGCTAAATGCTATTCACTGATTGGTCAAACGATCAAACTGTCTGAAATTCCATGTCTACCAAAACAACTTTGGTAAAAATTTAAAATCCCTGTTCCCAATGACAATCTCTCACCTGTATTCAAGGTTAGTAGTAAAAATTAGGTTGTTCCATTTACCTTTTTATAATAGATGAAAAAAATATGTCTTTTTAATGGATAAACAATGGTTAAAATGTACCACCATTAGATATAAAGGCATACAGAGGTAATCAATGATACTACATCTTGTTTTTTTTGCATGTTCGCTCATTTTTTATATTAGTGTAAATCAATTAAATCTATACTATAAATGACTAATGCTACCTAATGATAATATTTTATCAGTGTTTTATTAAATTTATATATCACTTGTATTCATTAATTAATAAACACCAACAAATCGAAATTTATTTCCTTGAAAATTCAATGGCTTTTGAGTGATTTAATAATATTTAAATGTTATTTATATATGTCTTATTCATACAGAAGTAAATAATAATAATTTGCTTATTAATTTGCAAACTTAATTTTTTAGTTAATCTGTGACAATTAAATACAATCCATTATTTTTAGTTACTTCTTACTTTAATTTGCTTGTCTAAATATGAAAATTATTTACTCTGGTTGACGTAAAGTATGTTGGGTTGCCTAACTACCTAACAGTTCAAGTACTTCAAGCAGAACTGATTGAGAAGTATTGGTGGACAAATGGAAAAAAACTACTTTAAAGAGAAAGTTTATATTTAATATATTAGGTATATAGATACATTGACATACATTTAAATACTTAATATAAGGTAAATTGTTTTGTAATTAAGGATGACTTTGACGTCTTTGTGACATATACAAATAGGGATGTTTTAAGGGTTATCTGTATATCAATTCTGTTATAGTATCTCTAAATAAATACAAGTTATTTTACTATTACAATATTCAGCGATTCGCTAGATTTGTACTATAAATTGATTTAATTAGATTCTTGTAATTTGTGTTGTTAAGTAATTGATTTCTTGTTCTGAGTCTTAGTTTCTTCTTCTTGAGTAAGTTCTGCGTAAAACTTAAATAAAATAAATAATATACATACAAACAAATATACAATTTCTGTTTATAGAAACAAAAAAAATACACAACAAAATAAGTTACAATAAAAAAATTCAGTAATTTTCAAGCATATCATATTGATCACAAGCACAATTACAATACAGGTATAAACAATTAAGTAATTTCACCTTACACATGACTAGACAATGTACAACTTATTGAAAAACAAAACATTTGGTTAAGAAAACCAAATGACCTCTTTGTAACCAAAATTACATCAGAAGTAAATGTCAGTCCTTCGGTAACGCGCTGTCGCTTTTCCCTCTGGCGTAGAGCCTAAGATTGCTGGTTCTTGTTCCCAACATCCTCTCCAACAATGAATGCTTCGACTTTCTGCGAGCAGCCAAGACTGCCCTGCACAGTTCTTGGAACACTACGGCGACGGGGGCCACCATTTCAGCAGCCGCCACCTCGGAGAAACCGCACTCGAAGTTTCTCGCCAGAATAGCGCCCTCCTCAGCGCTGACTTCTCTCAAGTGCACCTACAACAAAGATGTAACTGGTAACAGTAAAAATAATGCTTTCAAATGGAAGGAATAAAGTCTTTTTTTCACCCCACTAATAAAGTTGACTCTTTTTTGACGGATTTTAGAAATTGTTGTACCATAAAATTCAGAAAAAAATCCTTTATTAAAAAATCAATAGGGCCCACCCTCTTTACATTTGAAAAATGAGTTTTTAAGGAAATACAGTAAGTCGAAATTTTTAGTAGTAATAATTAAAAAATGTACAAAAATATTCAAATTTAGAATTTTTCCCCTAATTACAAACAAAAAAGAAAACAATTTCTGCCAGTCGCGGCCTTATAGTTTTATTTTTAAAAATTAAAAAAATTACTTACATCCAGAAAATGTGTCAGAAAATTGGTCCTACCATACGTAAAATGATTCGCTGATTCCAAAAATGTCAAAAAATACAGGTTGTCCCATTTAAAAATATAAATCAGACCGGAAATGTCATGAAATCCGAAATGACCTCAAAGAATTCATGGCACCATCTAGTATAAACCCACCCAATTTCAAATTTTCATCAGCAGTCATAAAAAAGTTACGTGTTCCCACTTTTCGTTGTCACCCTGTATAGTGCAAACATTTTATGTAGTAGATAGTTTTATTATTCTCAGTTGCAGTTCCTTAAATTTTTTGATGAAAATATAATGAATAATTTATTTGTTCGTATGACGTAAGTCGTATGAATTCTTGCCGCAACTATAACACCATGGTTCTTTAAACCTAAATACGGTAGGTCAAGATTCACTGTTGTTGGATTATTATCACTGTATATATCTCTGACTATTTTCTATTGACAGCACAAGGGTTTTTTGTATTACTCTGTGTATATAAATACGAAAAACTTTTCAACCTCTTTTAACTTAGTTTGCATTAGTTCTTTATCTCACTATATAGTACGTAACGAAATTTTTTTTAATCGTGTGTTTGTATTATACTAATTTGTCCCTATATTCTCTTAAAATTATGACACTGTGACTGAATCATTCTGTATAAAAACATTTTCATTTTATAGAAAAAAATATAGAATTACAAGAAATAACTTCTCTGTGTACTAATGCTTTGACCAGAATTGAATTACACTTGAACAACCTATACCCTTGAAGTGTACATACTCAAGGCCTATACCAAACAGTTACGGTTAATCGTCAGCAGTGCCACCAGACATATACCGGTTTCGATAGCTCTCATCTGTATGCCGTAGGTGAGACCACCAACGAAAAACCCTAGCTGTTTGTGCTTTGTCATTCAATTTTTCATTAAGAATCACAATCGAATTGAAATTTGAACTTACCATATCGTTTTTATTTGCTACGATGTAAACGGGAATGTCAGATTCGGCAATGATTGAACCCACTCGTTTAAGGTAGGCGATGGAACGTCTGTCGATGATGGAGTACACCAAAAGTAACCCATCTGCCCAGTTGATGGTTTCCGATGGAGGAAGGTCTTCATCATTCTGTAATAAGAAATAGATAATGATTCCTATAATGTTTAGTTTTTAGAGAAAGATGCAGGAAAATTATTTAACTGACTTGCACAAGAGATAACATTGAACCCATTGCCAAAGATGTTATAAAAGCAAAAATATCTTCCCTACGTCGAGTCTTCTTTAGAGATTACAACTTGCCGAGGTTTTGTGTTTTGCTTCGTTACATATGATTGAACTATTTTTAATAATTTGGGTAATGCATTTTCATTTATTTTTAAGAAACCTCTTTAGGTATCTTGACATTAGTTTCAAAATTACTCTGATAGCACCAGTTTTTATTACATTGCCTAATGAACAAGTCGCTATAATAGACTCAATTCTTGTTTGAGTTATGGGAAAATAATAGGCATGCAACATTACACGCGTGGTTGAGAAACATTTTTAGGTAACTCACTATAACATTTGAATATCTACTAAATTGCATCACAGGTACGTGCTTTTGCAATAATAATGACACTCCCTCAAAACAGTTTTTGATCTTCTGTAAGTTCTGAGTAGAAATTTCATTAAATCTCAATTAGTGAGTGAAATAATTAAGAATTAATGTTAAAAGTTTAAAGTAGATTTCATTATGAATATGTTAGCAGTTCAAAAGGAATCGCAAAATTGATTTTTCGTAAAATCGTTGCATAATCATGGCATTTCGATTGTCATTTCAGTATCGAAATAACAGTCTTTTAGGCACATGTGCTTAAAGTGCTTAAACAATCTTTCTTACGCACATGTGTGTAAAAGTAAAATAAAGGAACTGAATTTTAAATTATTTATTTATTATAAATATTAAATACACAATCTTTCCAATCTGATAATTAGACATTAGGTGAACATATATTTTTTTCTTCACTTCGTATAACTTAAATCTTATAGGAGCTTCAAATTTAGTTTAGCCTTTATACGATACTTATAGAAATGTATATAACACTTTTAAAACAATTTTATACAGCAATTATAAAAACGTTTTGTAGTCTGTATTTTGGTATTATTTAAAGAAACATTAGGTATATTTTTTAGTGAAGAATATTAGAACCAAATCATTTTAAGATTGGTGTATAACGCAGATTCATAATTATTTGTACATATACATATTTAAAAACGGGGTCACTCAATGGCGATCATTTGTGTAAATGGTAGAGAGGTATAATACCTTACAATATTATTATATCAACAATGAGTGTTTCAATAACGAAAATTTTACTGCGCCGCAAATTTTATTGATAAACTATATATAAGTTTGTGACAAAAAAAATATGCGCTTTAGTTTAGACCACATTTGCTTTAAAAATATAAAAAATAAATTTGAAAAATATTAAAATTATGCTTTCTTTAATTTATAATATCGTTGTGTAATTATATTTTTCTACACCCGTATTATAACAATGCACTTATATGCCCATAATCCGTTTCATAATGATACCCATTACGATACAGATTGTTCATTACGATACAGATTTTATAATCCGTTTCATAATGATACCCATTACGATAAAGATTTTTCATTACGATACAGATTTTTAAACAATAGAAACCCATAATTTTTCAATCAAGCATGCTGTGCATTTGACGTTTATCCTAGGTTCTTATGTAATTATTTTAGATGTCAAAATCAGTACGTATTAAATTTTCGTAGATACCTAGCTAAACTTCGATAATTTATCAAAATGTCTGATATCAGCGATATAGAAGAATTACCATCGACTCCTCCACACATATCGGAGAAAGCAGAAAATGCAGTTCATACGAATAATTACTGTTACGTATTGTGTTCAATAAAAATATAAAATTTATGGTTTTTGATTATTTATCGGGTGTAGAAAAAATAGCGTATGCAACTCTCATGTAATGGTTATTAATACACTCGCATAAACCATACGAAACTCGCCTTCGGCTCGTTTCGTATCCCGGTTAATGCTCGTGTATTAATAACCATCATTACATGATCGTTGCATAATATACTATTATACAACTATTTTATAAGATTATAATTAAAAGTCATTTGCCTAAGTATACAACTCTTTCACAATATGTTTACAATGCTTATATATATTTTTTTTAAATGTTGTATAATGTATTATAATACTTTTATAAAAATTTTAAAGAACTGAAAATTATGTGTTTTATAAAAAACACGTTGTAAAAACTATTATAAAACAATTTTACACAATTACTTTCATAAGAAACAAAATTATGGCAATTATTTGCTCTATAAAATCAAACTGTTCGTTAAACAACGCAATTCGATAGTTATAAAATAATTCGCTTCTTCTATAGCTATTAATGAGTGCCATTATTATTGCAAACGATTATCATACGTTACTTAATTGATTTAGTCATATGATAATAAATCAGTAATACTTCAAAGCAAAACAAAGTTGTAATAATTAAATGTGTTTATAGTTTATTATATTCAAATAACTCATTTTCTCAGTGTAAAATATTTCATATATGTAAAATATTTTACAAATTAATATTTTCTGGCAAAAATCCCGTTAAATGAGCGTAATTATGTGTTGTAAACTGAGTGACTGCACCGAAATAAGTTTGAAAGAATGAGTTTGCTTGCAAGATTGTAATTTTATCCGCAATTAAACTGGCCACTTCTCAACATCACCATCCATATAGATTTTATCATCGACGCCAACGTAGGAATTGTAAATATGCCAATAATTAGTGTTTGTAATGTCGGTTATTTTTGAAAATTCAGCCGTTTCGAAATGTTGGAGGTATTTTTAACTTGGCGAATAAAGCAGGACAACAATCTCTTTATGTTCGATATAAGTTCGTATGTTTACGTTTTGGTTTTTCTTTTGTTCCTTCACTTGTCACTTAATTAAATTGTAATATTTCGATATGCGTAATGTACAATCTATTGCAATCATAATGGCACTCTTTAAAATGAATTTGGCGACTTGTTTTGATATGCTGACGTATTAGTAATGAAATCTACTTTCGACTTTTAATATTTGTTCTTGAATGTCCATTCATCAATAGAGGTCAAGAAACTTCTACTGAGAACTTCCATTACTTAAAAAACTATTTTGAGGGAGTGCCATTATTACTGCAATAAATCCTATCGCGGAAGAATATATTCTTGACAAAACATGGATGCATGAAGGTCATACGGAAAGCGGTATATGATATAAGTATTAATAGGTACCTATTACAGTGACAGTGCTAGTAAGCAATAGTGAATAGCGTGTATGTATTTTAAAGCCTTTAGTCCTTTTGAATGCGGAATTCGCAAATATTTGCGCGATTTATTTGAAAATGGGAAAGTCTGTACTTGTAACAAATTTTGTCAACTATAACATTTTCTATCATTTTCAACATGAAACTGACATGGCAGAGTGTCAGAAGCTTAAAACAAATTTATTAACACCACATAATAATGAAAGTAGCAATAATAGTTTTAGTGTTGAGAAAGAAAGTTGAGATTTTCCCGCCATAAATAATTAAAACAGAAGTTGCAAAATTCGTGCAAAAATCCGTGAATTTCGCGTCTATGAGGACAAGGTTTAAGTGTGATATCCGCGGAGTGCGCATCAGGTAGGTGTAAGTGGGTGGTGCTGGACAGTCACCATCCAAAAGGACGGCATTCTAATTTGTAGAGAGGATGGCACAGGGGCACATTTAAAGTGCTACGTTCACTCGACGTCAACTTATTTTTGATAATTTTGTGTGCTTTGAACTTTTCTCAAGTGGCACACGTCACCCTCACTTTCTGTACTCATCTCTCTGTGAATTAGTCACTCTTTATTATTTTTTTGGGTACTTGATAATACAAGATACAAATAAATTAAATTTGGAAATAATTCTAATTTTTATTTTCTATCGCCTCAAAATTGATAAAAACGTTATATCACTGTTTCTACTAAAAATAATAGATATTATGTAATGTAATTATTTTTGTCATTTTTGTTTATTTTTTTTCGACCGTCTAGTATAGTATAAAAACTCGGCTTAGACACTGCGGCAACGATTCAGCCGCCGCTCAAGATATAAGATGCACTGAAGATGCCATGTGTTAATGGCGAAACGTCTGTAGTTAAGCATCGACCACGGCAAAACAGCCCAGAAAGTGTACATCATTCAGGGGTTATACTGATGATCTATTTATAAATATTGAAAGCAGTTAATATTCTCGAGAAGTTTCCAAAAACACCACTTTTAATTTTTACATAAACACAACACGCTTATGTCTAACACATATTGCTCAATTGCCTTATTTTAACCCCAAGATTAATCGCCACTATTTATCTATTTATCCAGTCTGTCTTCTTCTCCCATCTTGTATGTTTTCTTTAGGATCTAATATAGATCTAAATCGAGTTTTTACGGTAAATATTTATAGACATTTTTGCAACTTGCATATGAGTGAGTCATGCTAGAAATTGAAAACTCTTATAAACAAAAGCGATTTGTGTAATTTACTAGAGATCTATCAGAAAAAATAAGCAATCCTAGTGTCTTCACTTTACACAGTTTAGTGATTATCTTAAAAATATTTATGTGATAAGGGAATTAAAACACCAGTCAGAAGTCTGGATATCGACATTTTCATTTTAGCGTTCTAACAGAAAAATCTTCTTGATAAACTTTGATCTTCATTTTCACCGCGTAATAAAAATTCATTGGCTCGTAAATTTTCGCAAATATAAATATATATTGATTATAATTATAATTGATTTTTTTTGGACTCAGAATGTAAATACTGCATAACATGTAAGATCTGAGTTTTCAGCAGTTTTAGTTTACCACAACGAAATATATACAGGGTGTATACGTGTCAAAAAAACCAATAGCCAAATTCAAATGTAACTTGTTTTCTTATTGCTACATTACCATATAGCCTGATTCATTCTACACAAAAAAGGTCTCTTGTATTTTTTGGTAAAATTCACGACTTCTGAGCAAAAAATTATTTAAAATCAATTATTTTATCTAGTCGGCGCTGTCAGGGTGACATTTTGTAATGACAACTTAATTGTTATAATTAATGCAAAATGATAACGTGACAGCCACCTACTAGAAAAATTACAATTCCATTAGATTTCTGCCCTATGCCAATCATGCCATGTAATTGATTTTAAATATTTTTTGCTCAGAAAGCGTTAATTACAAGAAACCTTTTTTGTCTAAAATGAATCAGATATCTGAAATAAATTTTTAAATGGTAAGGTAGTAATAAGAAAAAAATTACGTATGAAACAAATCTTAGGGGTAGCTTTTCCACCCCTTACAACGGTAAGGGAAAACCAACAAATTATTTACTCATTGCCTCCTATGTCTACTTAATTCTGTTGCTGTCACTTTTTTGATATTTCAGAAAAAAATTAAAAACTACATTTTTTACTCCATCTTTAAGGGGTTGTTCTCTACAGGGGATGTTTAAATGAGTTTTTTATTGTATGAAAGACGCATCTTCTTTTTCCACACGGAATCAATCACCTCCTCAATTTTTCGTACTTATCTATTTTCACCCTGTATATTATTTTTCAGAAAGCCAGTGTTAATCGTTAAAATATATGTAGCTGAAACAATCTAGATGTTAATTTTAACGTAACGTATTCGTCTAAAAAAGTTATATTTGTATAAGAACAATAATTTTAAAGTTATACTTATTCAATGGCATTTTTAGACATAAAATTAAAATTTTTGATATCAATTCATCTCTTAATTGATTACTACTCATACCACACTGAACCGATGTTGAAAGTTATTTTCCACCGTGGCGTGCGGATTTTCATCTGACCAACGATGTTTGTGACAGTTATTTACTCCATCACAAGTGAATTGAGCATCATCAGTGAACAAAATTTGTAACTGTATTTGTAAAGTATATGGTATCCAATTGCAAAAATGCAACTGCAAATTATTATCATTGTTCTGAAGATTCTGGACGAGATGAATATGGAAAGATTTTAAATCATTTTTGTGATTGCCTTCCGATGCCGTAGTTTGATTAATTTGGAGACGGGGTGCAATGCTCCTTGTACGAGCTACGTTCTACCATATTTAAAATTTCTTTTTCCACAATTAGACCAGGACCAGCTTGCCTTTCAGAAGTAATTCTCACACTGGGAAATATTCCAGTTTCACGTGCATTGTTGAAGACTCTCTGGAATAAATTTCAGCTGGCACTCTTCTGTTCGGGAAGCGACGTCTATATCCAGCTACTGCACGATTAGCGCTACCGTTGCAAAACCCATAAATAAAAATAATATCAGCATATTCTCGGTGACTAAATCTGTCAGGCATTACGAAATTATATGTGTACAATACCGACTAAACGAAGGCACATGTAAAAATCAAAATAAGCGTTTAAATCACAAACGTCAAAATAAATGTGCAATTAATAATCACTAATGTGAGTTTGGTTTAGAATGCATGACCTACTCAAAATAAAATATCAAATAATAACAGCTAGCGCAAAAATATCAATAAAGATATTTTCATTGCTAGTAGTCGTTGATATTTGACCATATTATGTTTATTACGTTTTTTTGTTCACTTTTGTCCCCTAAACACCACTTTTGAATATTGGGGGTTCCCTCAATCACCCTGTATATGTCTTGTTAAATATTAGAGACCAATAAAAACTTGAGAGACAGCGTGCAAGCAAATATTTGACGTTGTTTAGACCAGCAGCACAAATATTTTAGTAAGCAGGTTATATATTTAGTACACAGGTAATCACCACAAGCACCTGTTAATAGCTGTTAGAACTTAAACATGTGTTTATGCAATTTGTAAACGAGAATTCATACACCCAACATACCTTCGGACATGTGTCTAATATTTCGTAGAGCACGGGTTCGTTGTCCACGAGCACCTCATGTTTATACCTAGTTTCTGAAACAAAATAAACGTTCCTAATTGTTTGGTATTCTTAATGGAAGCGGACTTCGGCTGGGTCAATTATTATTGGCGAGGGGTATTTGCCAATTCGTTTGCTGTTTAACCGCGTGTTTAATAAACAATTGGGATTTTAGTGCCGAATTTAGATTGCTTCCGGGTCTGCTGCATTTACGGTAAACTTAGTTATCATAAAATATACAGGGTGTTAATTAAGTATGTGCAGAAACTTTAGGGAGTTAATCTATGGTTGATTTTAAGACAAAAAGTTCATATAAACATGGGTCCGCAACGGCTTCGTTTTACAGATATAGGGTGTTAAAGATTGAAAAAAAAAATTCAAATTTTTGGATCTACTTTCTGAGTAGTAAGTCTTAGTTGAAACTTGGCACACCTTAATAGATAATTAGAGACTACATTTTGCGGGTATTAAATTATTTTTAATTTAGCCATTAGCGCAGATATGGCTAACCTTAATAATGAAATGGTACTCCAACGATTTTTTCCAGATTCAAAAACTCTGTTAATTGAACCAATTAAAATTACACAAAAAATTCGAGAAAATTTCTTAATTTCATTCTTATGCGCGCAATTTACGTTAGAGTTAAAATTGATCAGAACTTAACTCAAAGTTATTGCGAGGTAGGTAAATAAATGAAAAACATGACAATTAGCAATTATTGTTGTCAATGTATTTAAAAGATTTGTAGTTTTTTTATAAAGCGTTGGCTATTTTCCTTTCAAAATGATTCAATTTACTAAGAGTGAAATGACATGCATTTCTGTTATGGAATGGCTCATGGTAATGCTCAAGCTGCAAGGCATCATGACATATTTCCACAACGTGCGATGCCTAACATAAGAACTTTTGTAAATCTCCACTCACGACTTTTTTTGAAACAGGCAGTTTTAAGAGAACTACGGTAGTCACAGGAAGACCTGTAACTGTAAGGACAGTTCAAATTGAGGAAGCTGTCCTGAATGAAATTGAGAAAAACCCTACAACTAGTACGCGGAAAATAGCGCAGGAACTGAACATTACCCATGTAACCGTATAGCAAATTTTAAGAAACCAGCAGCTATATCCGTATCACATGCAATGTCTACAAGCTCTATTGCCTAGGTATTTTCCTATAAGAGTAGCCTTTTACTATTGGTTAGGAAATAAAATCGTAAGAAATCCAGTTTTTTTAAGTCAAGTATTGTTTACGGATGAAGCTTGTTTTTCTCGAAATTCAATTATGAATTTTCATAATAATCACGTATAGGCCAAAAATAATCCACACGCCATGATAGAAAATAATTTCCATGAACAGTTTTCTGTCAATATTTAGGTTGGAATTGTTGGTAACAACCTCATTGGGCCTTATTTTCTTCCACCTAGACTTAATGGAGAACAATATTAATGGCTTTTAGAGAACATTCACCCTGAACTTTTAGAGGAAGTTCCACTTAGGGAAAGATATCATATGTAGTACATGCACGACGGCATTCCAGCACACTTTAGTCTAGTTGCACGTCAATTTTTGAATGATAATTACCCTAATCGTTGGATCTGGAGAGCAGGTCTACAACCATGGCCTCCCCGGTCGCCCGATTTAAATGCTTTGTATTAATTTTTATGGGGTCACCTTAAATTATCGGTGTACAAAACTGCTGTTCAAAATGAAGAAGACCTACTAAATAAAATAGTGAATTCATGTGTAATAATCCAAAATACACCAGGTATTTTCGAAATAGTCCGTAATTCGATAAGGTGAATAGGCGGTTGTATTGGGGCTGAAGGAAGTCATTTCAAGCACTTAATGTAGCAATTGTTACTACTAATTTTAAAATTCGTTTTAGTTTTTACTTGTTGAAATTGCCGTCATTATTATTAATTACAAAAATAAATGTCTTTCATTATTTCAATACCCACCCTTCATCTCAAAGATTAAACACTTCTTGACACATGTTTCTCATTTTATTTTCTTGGAAGACCTACTTACCTCGCAATAATTTTGCGTTGAGTTCTGACCAATTGTAACTTAAATTGCATGCATAAGAATGAAATTAAGAAATTTTTTCAAAAACGGTTCTTCGTATAAAAAATTACCAAGAGACATTTTTTGTGTAATTTTAATTAATTCAATCGACGGAGCATTCTAATTTTGAAAAAATCTTTGAATTGCCATTATTTTCTTAAAAAACTCTGTGAAGGTTAGCCATATCTGCGCTCATGGCTAAATTAAAAATAATTTAACACCCGCAAAATGTAATCTCTAAATACCTATTAGAGTGTGCCAAGTTTCAACTAAGTAGCTATTACTACTCAGAAAATAGATCCAAAAATTTGATTTTTTTCCAACTTTAACATCCGTCTGTAAAGCCGTTTCGGACTTATGTTTATATGAACTCTTTGTGTTAAAATCAATCATAGATTAACCCCTTAATGTTTGTGCACATACTTAATTAACACCCTGTATATTTATTTGAGTACTGTCAATTGAACCTACAAGTATTTTATATACATGGTGTGGCATCTTTTATGCATAAAAACTTAAATATAGATTCTTGAGAATATTTGGAATAGAAAAGGTTTATATCAAAGGGCTATATTCATATTTGTTAAGGCTTACGGTGAGAGCTCTATCAAACGATATATAAGATCTGTTCCAACAATCGTCGAGAACTGGTTCAGTACCGTGAGAAATGTTTGACCAACAACTTCTTACGTCGCATTCGCTGAGAGTACGTTAACAACTGAACTGACTGACTAATTCTGAACGGTTCGGAATCGATTCTTGCTGTGTTGGAACAAACCCATAGTTTTCGCTCAGTAACTCCTTAACGGATAATGATAAAAATATGCGGTTTTTTTAATAGACTATAAATATTATTTTACGTCGACGCTGTGTTTTGAAATTTTGAAAAAGTGTAAAATAAATTTTTTTTTAAATGAATTTTGCATATTTTCAAAAATTCAAAACACAGCGACGACGTAAAATAATATTTGTAGTCTATTATAAAAAACCGCATATTTTTATCATTTTTCGTTGAGGAGTTACTGAGCGAAAACTATATCCCTTTGGATCGAGCGCTCACCGTAAGCCTTAAGAAAATTAAACTTCAATAGAAACCTGGTTGCCTTTACCAACATCTCAACATCAATTATTTTTATTGTTTCTTCAGGACTAGGATCATAGTTTGCTAAATCGCGTCGCCTTTGTAATACTTGTCTGGCGAATCAGATGAATTTCAATCTAGAATTCTGTAATGTGCTGTAGTGTGGCGACATTGTTAGTAGGTATTTGAAAATATACACTCAGACTTCTCAAGTCTCAACTTTTAGCGAATTTTGTCAACTTCAATATTTTCGATTTTTCATCATAAAACTGTCATTGACTGTCATGGTAGATATCAGAAGCACCATTTAAACTTATTAATCCCACATAATGATGAAAATAACGATAATATTTCTGTTTTGCGAAATTCATGAAAAATTGACACTTTTCCACCATTATTAATTTAAATCAAAATCTGCGAAATTCGTGACAATTTTCGGGAATTTTGCGTCCATGAGTACAAGGCTTTATAGCTTATCTTTTAAATAGAACATACTTATTTAATTTGGCTCACAAAAATGTACGTGTTTTATTTTTCTACTATTTTAAAACATTAAAATATGCGGCACCGATACCATTCCAATACTTCACACAAAGCTATTGTGTCTAAATATTTTACATTTTTCATAAAACTGGGTACCTATATACGTATTAAAAATTAACTCCTACTCCTGTACTTTCACCATAAGAACACAATACTTATTATTTTAGCTTGTATCAATTTATTAATTTAAAAATACACTTTAACAAAAATTTGTCATTTCTCATAAATTCAATGAAACGTCAAATTACTGGTGAAAACAATCGACGACTATGTTCGACTATGTCATTTTTGCTGTAGTGTGCTGCCACGCGCGGTAAGTTACTGCAAACGGGCAATGGAACAGACTGTATAAAACACGGCTGTTGTGATTTAGCCTATATTCCCGTAAGAAATTAAATTCAAAATCAGTAGAAATGTGGACCTTAATTAACAATTTTAGGCTGTTTAATAGAATGCTCGTTTTTATAAAGAGAAATAAACTGTAAAAGTGAATTGGTTACTTCTCTGTAAACGGTAATGTGCGATCCTAGATAAGATGTTTGTAGAAACTAAATACATGATAAGAATACTATTATTTTAACAGGTGATAGGTGACAGTAGGCGAACAAATGATGTTTCTTATCTTTTACTTAATGTAATTTATAATATAACTATTATACACTCTTCTGTTACTCAAATCAAAACAAACACAACACAATGCAAATCCATATACACAATAACGTAACACACCGATCTTTTTCACAGAACTGGCCTCGACAATTTTAACATTTGAACCTCAATGAAAAAGCAAAAACAATTGGAAGGCTTATTAAAAATCAACTTTGATATAAATGCTCATAAATTGAGTTTACAAAGGCCTATTGTCCAAAATAATGCCAAATGTCTATTCTACACTAAATACCTAGCTCTAATAACATTTTCCTATGTTACAGCTACATTCGAACAAACGGTGTGGTATCTTACTATCTTACTATTTATAAATAAAAAATGTACAGAAGATAGAAAATTTTAAAACTATGTAAATCAGAAAATTTTAAAGATTTGAAAAAATCTTTTCTACACAGGGATCAAATTTCAGGTTAATATTCTTCCATATGAATCTTGTATATGTTACGGCTAATGTGTAAACTTGGTTAGTTTTTTAAACTAGCTGACTAGTATGCTAGTATGATTATTTTGACAGAAAACGCATATTTCACAATATTAGCGGATACTTTATAATAAATTAACCCACTTGCTTGGCTAGTTTACTCGATATAATCAGATACTACGATATCTTTTTTTCTGCTTTGGTTAGTTTACAAACTATCAGAGTAGTTAGTTTCACACAATGTTGTTAATACCTAAAATATATAAAAAACAAATTGCATACTTTATAAACTAGTCAGAAAAAAAATGTATTTTAGCATCTCCGATTATTTCAAGTAAATTAGCCAAGTGAGTGTGTTAGTTTATAAAGTTTCCGCTAATATTGTAGAATATGCAATTTCTATCAAAATAACCAACGGTTCTGTCTTACAAACTAATCAAGTTTACACTTTAGTCGTAACATATACATTCAAATATATCAATTGTGTAAAATTAAGAATTAACTGATACTGGTTATATTAGAAAGGTATCAAATACAAATTGACACTAGTATATACAAAACCAGACATCAAAGGCAGGATCCAATCGTTTATTTAATTATGTATATGTAAGTAATAATAATGTACTACAAGTTGCTGTATTGTCTTTCCTATGTTAAAAATTAACTATTTTTTTCATTTTTGCCGAGAAACACAGATTAATATTGAGATGAAAACTCAATTTACGTACGTTTTTTGCTTACTTTTGATCCGTAGTTTGGTATTGTAACGGAGGAATTTAAACATTTACGATGTCGTAAAATAATCCGTTTTATTATAAATTTTAAATACTCAATCCAGTCTGTTTGGGTTACCACGAGTAAAAGAATAAACGTAAATAATCCTGAAAATGCATTTGTTTACATTTCTTCAATTTGCGTCAAATATCGACTTGAATAGTCTATCATAAAATTCTTGTAAAATATAAAAGTTTTATTTATAAACGTAAAGGAAAAGGCTGTTGTTTTCTTCTTTAGCCTTTCTGAAACATTAAAATAGATACCCTGAAAATGTTTCGCTTTTGTTACTCTTAAGCATGCATAAATTGTTGCTAAAGGAGTAGGAACAAATTGAATAATATCAACTTGATATATCAAAAAAGCAGTATTATCTATTCCTTATTAGAAACTGTATACAGAATAATGTATAATGGCTTGTATAAAACATTTTTGACATTTATAAATAGATATTTTATATATCTTAAATCATTCCACATATTCAGTGAGACTTCGCGGTTGAGTTGAAACCATAGAAATCATAAAATAAATGGACCGCTAAAAAAGATATTGAAAACAGTCAACCTATGAAGAAAACGCAAGTCTGATAATATTACAGTTACTTAGCTTTTATGAGTTGGTTGCATTAACAGGGTAGCTTCACACTAATGGGCGGGAATTTCAAAATATAAAAATTTAACGTCTAATTCGTACCAACATATGATTTCTATGGTCCAATTACAAACATTCTGATTTGGTTTCACTTGTATGCTGGTATTAAAATGCAGTATAACGAATAGCTTACATTAACTTTTCCTTAGGTGGCTGCTTTCTAAGCTCCTCCATAGGTTGACTATTTTTGAGTGCCTAATGTAAAGGCCTCTGACGTTCTATATATTTTATGATTTCTATGGTTGAAACCTAGATACCATGGGTATGCTTCAGCCAGATTCGCAACAAGGTGGGGATGGAGCCTTTCCAGACACCTGAAGAAAGACGTAAGGAAAAGGAAGTAACTTTTAGTTTGTTGTTAGTTTTTTCTCACTGGTAAAATTTACTAAATCTGGTGTTTTTAGGTTTACTACTAATTTTTCCATGCTAAAGTTTTATATTGAATAACGTAATTCTATTCATAGTGCAAATATAGAAAGCTTGTAGTATTTTTTCCAAATTTGAATTATAAATTTTGTTTGTATGTCGTGTTTTTATAGATTCCGACTTTCTATGTCCTAAAATTTGTAATCGCATCCTTCTGAAAACTTCTCCTAAACGTACAATAGATTTAAGATCTAATAATGAATCATTGAATAATGAATGAATAATAATGAATAATAAATGAATTCATTTCATGTAATGCAAAGATTGATAAATAATTTCCTGCTATATTTATTGTAAAATGATATTCAAAAATGACATGAAATATTCAAAACCAATAGATCATTCTGATAAATATTCATTTCTGTTAGAGTAAATAAAATACCTAATGTATCACACTTTAAATGTACATGTACAATATTATTAAAACATCTCTATATTTATAAATATTAATTAATAATTTGATTTTGTTAATAATTTATTGTTATCGTTTTGTCCTATAATAAATTGTTTTCAAGTCTCAAGTTTTTTTATGAATTTGCAGTAATATTTAAATGAGTATACTACTTACTAATGTTACCATAGTAAATAAATGGCAATATTGTTATTGAAGAGTGAAATAAAATAATATAAATTTGACCCTCAAGTTAACAATATCTGTTTTATCGACGAAGCCAGTAAGCTATAAAGTTACCATTATTATCGATTAAGGGACCTTTTTTAGTTCAGTTTTTCTGGTGGCCAGACACAACGAGGGTACCACAGTCGCTATATTTGTCACTGCTGTTTGGAATAAAGAAAACGCCCTTCTAGTTATATGCTTTGTGCTAGAAACTGAGTAACAGTGGCCTTCATGGTGATTTTGAGCTTTTCACGATCAATGTTGTTATTTGGTTCATAATGGTTTCCTTGGCGGTTATGTCGTGACCTAAGTAACTGGTGGTTGTCTGCAATAAACTTAATACGTAATGTTAATGTAATATTAACGGTGGATTCTTGGATATTTATTGTCTAGGTCAATAGTGTACTCTTTGGAAGTAAGTAAAATACTGTTACTAGGTCTACCTAAAAGTCATACATGTAACTTCCCATTTCTTTTGTATTATTAACCTGGGTTTTACTACCAGGAGATTCCGAATATCCGTTTTTTTATAATATTAACGTTTTTTTGATGCTAGTGTTTACATTAGTGTATAGCAACTTGAAGTTGATGGATGTCCTTTTATTTTATGGTGAAATGAAAATGTTTTAGCAGAACGATTTTCCGGTGATCATGTGCAAAATGCAGCTACTTTTACCACGGTGTGCAGTGAGTGCAGGACACGGAAAATTTGTAGCCGAATCGTGGAAGAGATGGAAGTCCAAGTCGTCCACGGCGTATTGCAGCAGTGTGGCGTATCATACAAAAGGCTCAATTATATTCGTATCATATACAGCGTGTCCAAGCATTAATATCAAGAGATTGGACGAGGAGGACCGGTACCATGGCCGCCACTGAGTTTAAATCCCTTCGACTTCTTTTTGTGGGGATATTTAAAAAATAGTTGCTGCCAATAACTTACGAGTTTACGAGCAAATAACAAAATAATGAAGATATTATTACTATAAGATAAAAATGGTATACGTGTTCTGTAGCAACAATTCTATTTCTATCTAGTTTTTGAGACATACACTTTCACACAATAAATAATTAAAGTCGACGTGACAACCTTCAGTCTCAAGTTGAAACTTCACCGTTTTAATTTTAACCAGGAAAATATCCCAGCGGTCAAATTAACGTAAATAATAATAACATCACATAAACATTGTGTCTCCTCTTCGGTAAATAAGTAAAATTTACAGCGAAGTTAAAGAGTTTAAGCTGTTGTTCTTGCCAAAGATCTAGACAATTTAAGTCGCATTCAATTCATAACATGCACAGAACCAAGTCGCTGAAATAACCTTGTAAGCACATATTTAATTTCCCGAAGGTCCGAAATGCTCTGTTTTCTGGGGCAACGGAAAAAATATTTACTTACAGAAATGATGAAATATTCATAGCACCGATTGATTTTGATATTATTATAAATAGAGAAATTTAATAGATTATTGTGAAACAGCAATTATAAATAATATAAACAAGGAGATGGGAAATAACCATTGCATCATTTGGCTAGTGATATTGTGAAGAAAAAACATATTCCAACTAATCGTTTTCAGTTAGAACAGTAAACTGTTATGTAAAAAACATTTATTTCACAGTTACTGTTATTTTTTAATATAATTTTTACAATCCTTATTATTAAAGACATTTTACAGAGACTTAGATTATACAAAAGATCAAAGTTTACAGAATAAATATGTTAAAATGTGTGTGTGTGTGTAAAATGTGTTAAAAAGAGAGTGTAAAATATTTCTGGAGGTAATAGTATGAACCAAAATAAGCAGAAAAGTCTTAATAAACATGGGTCAGCAAAGTAACGGTTGCGGAGATATGGACCACTATTCGTTTTTCAAACATTTTATTTTATTAGGAATAAACCGACAAAGGAAGCTTTTAACACACAAAAAACAAAGTTACCGAAGATGTTCAAAGTGCCCTCCGTCCATTTCCAGGCAGGCACGACATCTTCGTCTCAACAATATTCGAACTCTTTCGAAAACATCCTCTTGTTTTGGATTTCTTGACACTTTTGATTAATCAGTAGCTGCAGCTCTTCCAGGCTATTTACAGGAGTACCATACACTGATGTCTTCAAATATCCCCAAACAAAGAAATCTAGAGGGTTCAGATCAGGCGATCTTGGAGGCCATAAAACAGGTCATCTATGTAGAAAAGTTTGGTGCAAATGCTCTCTAACGGCCATGGAAAAATGAGCTGGAGCACCATCATGCTGGAACCACATTTGTTGCCTCTGACTCAAAGGAATGTCTTCCAAAAACTCATACAGTGTGTTCTTCAGATAGTTGAGGTAAGCAGCACCTGTTAATCGGTTTGGTAAAACAACAGGATCTAGAAACCTGTCACCTACAATACCCATTCAAATGTTTAATGAAGGAAGGGCCGGACCTATTTTATGACCTCCAAGAGCGCCTGATCTGAATCCTATATATTTCTTTGTTTGGGGATATTTGAAGACATTAGTGTATGGTACTCCTGTAAATAGCCTGGAAGATCTTCAGCTACGGATTAATCAAAAGTGTCAAGAAATCCAAACCAAGGAGGGTGTTTTCGAAAGAGTTCGAATATCGTTGAGACGAAGATGTCGTGCCTGCTTGGAAATGGACAGAGGGCACTTTGAACATCTTCGGTAACTTTGTTTTTTGTGTGTTAAAAGCTTCCTTTGTCGGTAAATTCCTAATAAAATAAAATGTTTGAAAAATAGTGGTCCATATCTCCGCAACCGTTACTTTGCGGATCCATGTTTATTAAGACTTTTCTGCTTATTTTGGTTCATACTATTACGTCCTGAAATAATTTACACTCTTTTTTAACACCCTGTATCCGCCAACGTACACATATTCTAATGGCGTTCTAACCTCGCTCACGGTTTACACACACCAAAATATTGTTTCCCACAATGCAATAAACAGAGATAGAGAATACATCGGGCTTCAGTTTGACTGAGTATCGTGGTACCGTAAATGTGAGTATAGTATCGTTGTGCAAAGAAAGCGGCACAGTAATAATGAGGTAAGTAAATAATGTGTAATCTCTTATAAAATATTATACGCTTAATAGTAATAGTGTTTTTATATTATCTATTAGTCAGTGTCCACAATTTCGGCCGTTGCCTATAATTGGTTAACTTCTTGAACCAAACTAATAAGAAAATTAAAGTAAAATAATGAAATACAAAAAAAACTACAACCTACAACACGCCATCTATTTCAAAATATATTTTTTATATCTACCTACTTATGCATTTATTCAATTCGATACTTTTGTATATTTTCATGAATGTGCTATACTTCCTAATAGTGAATCATATGATTAAATATCTGCGATGTAAATACTTGCAAGAGATCAAGTATCTACCTTTTAGTGGGTTTTCCTTGATTTTAAATAAATATTTCTATTTACAAATTAGTTATTACAATTTATGCCTAGTAAACATGTCGAAATTAATGCTTTTGCGAAATAGCACATCAGGAATTCCCTATGGTGCAAATGTAAATAAAATGTATAAATTCTATATTTTATATCCGCTTACAAAATTTTGTTTTACTGTTCATTTTTTGTCTGGAACTGGGAGACAGTTTTATGTTTTCTGTATTTCTATAAAAATTTGGAGACGTCTAGTCAAATAGAAAAATACAGGGCGGCCAAATGAAAACGAAGCAGAGCCATTTTCAGGAACTGCATCAAGATTGTAGAAAAACGCTCAGACCCGTTGATTTTAGATTAAGGAGGACCATTATTTGCTGATATTTTTGACTCCGCCACTTTCACCCCAAGTAAGGGTAAGCATCACCCCAAAATATTTAAATGGCATTGGGGGTTGAGTAATATTTATTTTGAAAGCTCTTACAATTCTCTTTACAACAGAGTTTAAATTTTATAATTATATTTAGTTGCTTACTTACTACTTAGTTGATTAAATGTTCAAACTGATGACCGCCCGCTTCCATACAAGAATAAAGATTTTGTTCGAAACGTTCGCGCACATTCTGAAGCATTTCCGGAGTGATTCGACGGCATTCGTCGACGATTCTTTGACGCAAATCTTGCAGCGACGCTGGCTGTGTTTAATAGATTTTACTTTTTAGGTGGCCCCCAAAAAAATCAAGGGGCGATAAATTCGGTGATCGTGGAGGCCACTCAATGCTGCCTCTTCTCCCAGTCCAATTCGGTTGAAAACGTTGGTCCTAATATTGACGGACAATGCGGAGGAGCACCGTTCTGTTGAAAAATCAAATGATCTTCATCATACTCTGGAACATTTTCAATAATATCAGTCAAGGCAGGGTCAATAGCGTCTTCCAGTAATTGCAAATACATTTGGCCAGTCAAATTACCAGGTTGAAAAAAGAACCCACCATCCGGTCACCGAAAATTCCAGCCCATACATTTAATTCTTTCGGTTGCTGTGTATACACCTCGTGAAAAACTCTTGGGTTTGAATCTGACCAATAGCGGCAATTGTGACGATTTACCGTCACCGTCCCGTTCAAGAAAAAACTGCATTCATCAAAAAAACAAAGGAACTGTGGATCTTTCCCTGCTCGCGCACTCATTATTTTGTAAAATTGCAAACGGCGGTCATAATCATCCTTATGCAGTTCCTGGACTAAATGTATTTTGTATGGATGGAATTTATTCTTCTTCAAAATGGTTTGTATGCTAGTTCGATTGATCCCAGACACAGATGCCTTGTACTTAATGTAGGATTAAGATAAACTTGTCCCAAAACTGCAACTTCACTAGCTTTATTAACTATCAGTTTTTCAATTTCTCGTTTTTTATTGGCTACGTTCCCTGCCTCTTGAAATTTTTTTACTAACTCTAGAACATACTTCCTTCTAACATGTCGATCCCGATGTTGTTCATTAAATAGCTGAGCTGTTCTATTCGCAAATTTATTGTTCATAAAGCATAGGGAAATGATTCTACTCTTTCCGCAATGGAATAAACCATAGTGTTTAATTTTCAAAAATAAACTACCAACCAACGCTTCCAAATAATACTAGAAAATAAATTTGGAATCCACTAATTTTACGTTGTGTGTGTATAGTATACAAATTTCTGGTTTTTTACAATTGTGTTTTATTACAAAAGTGATAACAAAGCCAGTGTAACGCAAGAAATACTAAATTTATACCATTGGCGTACCTCTTTAACTCGGGTATCGTTACTAATTGTTTGTACATAAGTTTCAACTTTAAAAACTAAATTCTTATTAAGTATTAAGCGGAATTATAAAATTTAAAGTCTGTTACAAAGAGAATTGTAATTGTCAAAATAAATATTACTCAACCCCCAATGCCAATTAAATATTTTGGGGTGATGCTTACCCTGGCTTGTGGGTGAAAGTGACCGATTGAAAAATACTAGCAAAGAATGACCCCCTTTAATCTACAATCGACGGTTCTGAGCGTTTTTCTACAATCTCGACGCTGTTCCTGAAAATGGCTCTGTTTTTTGTTTTGATCTGGCCACCCTGTATAATATGACAACGATAAAATATTTATTTCCAAGGTAACAACTTTAGACTAAAGAAATATTTACTGCTTTTATTTTTGGGAGACACAATGCCTCGATCGCTTGGCCTACATTGCAAATTTTATTTTTATTTTTTGTTGATTCGGCTGGATTAAAATATGCGCAGTTAGTTTTATGTAGGTTTCAATTTATATTCTCCTTGATATATGTTATCTTTATAATATCATCTATCTTCATATTTCTTATTTTTAAATTTTTTTGGGTACAAGTATAAGCTTTAAGGTCGCCGTAATTCTAGCCGTGAAATGATCAAATTTGTGGTGATTTTTAGGTACAAAAATCTGAAAAAAATATGTTTTGTTTAACCACACATAGACCGCTTTCAGCAGTTATACGGGGTGGTCCATTTAATTTGAGAAAGTTATATATTTCGAAAATGGCGCATTCTATGAAAAAAATGTGTCAAATATAAGTTAGTCGGTGTCGGGTGGTAGCTTCCCATTTGAAAATCCAAAGTTAACTTCGCTATGACCTTAAAAACATAGTGAAGGTCAAAAAACTGCATGACCATTTTATTTCTCCTACGACACTAAAATTCTATTTAACACATAGAACGCGCCGTTTTAGGAATATATACCTTTCTCAAGTTAAATGGGTTACCCAGTATATTCGTTTTACTTCGGTACCTTTGAATATACGCAGGTAACATGAGAAAACATTGCTGTTATTTGCTAAACTCTATATTATTCAGTTCTTAAATGTCTAAAATTACTTGTATTTATAAAAAAACATTATCTCAAGAATACGGCGCCTTTAACAGAAATGAATTTGTACAACTGGATACACGTGAAAATAATACAAACTTTATAGATGATAGATGGTTAAATTCAGTCAGAATCTTTATTTTTAAGACATTTGTAATAAAGGATTTTAGAAAGTAGGATATGTATCTAAAAATGAAAAAAATGATCTTAAAAAAAGTGAAAAAATATTCTACAAAATTAATATGTATTCTGAGTCATTTGAAAGCTTTGATGTTCAACTTACAGTGAAAAGTAAATATTTTCAGTATGAAGTATAAATTTCAGACCAAATTCAAATTAAGGCTGTCAATATTTATAATTTCTGGAATTAATCAAATCACGCCTCAAAACGTAGTTGGTAATAAAAATAAACATTTACTGTATGATGAGTTATTTTTGGAAAAAAGTTTATAATTTAAATCACTATATTTTTTCTGGTTGTTGTGCCGTGACCTAGGTTACAACAGCATAAGAATTACTATAAATTTCCTTATAACGCATACCTTGACCGGACTGAATAGCAGGGGATTTCGGTTCTTGTGGTTGGTTCTAAGGCTGCTGCGGCGGAGATGAGACCACGGCTTAAGAACTCGATAAACTATAGTATTATAAATAATGCATGAATTGTGAAATATACAGGGAGATTGGGGGGAACTCCTAATACTCGAAAGGGATGCTTAGGGGGCAAAAGTGAACAAAAAAATCTAATAAACATATGGTGGAATATCAACGGTTACTGAGATAGCAATGAAAATATTGCTATCTTTGCGAAAGCTGTTATTATTTGATATTTTATTTTGAGTAGGTCATGCATTCTAAAACAAACTCACATTAATGGTTACTACATTTATTATTAATAATCAGTTACGTGTCCCAGTTCTGCTAGATGGCTCTTACTAGAGCTAAATATGTAGAATTTTTAGAAAATAATTTGACAGATTTACTGGATGATGTACCATTGGACATTAGGCAAAACATGTACTTTCAGCATGATGGTGCCCTGGCCCATGGACTATTATTAACTACACGGTCGGGATCATTAGCAGGTAGCCTATGAAAACTGAAGACTTTTGTGACTACCAAAGTTACCAGATTTAAATACCCTTGATTACTGCCTTTTAGGATGGTTTAAATCATTAGTATATCCAACAAAAGCGAAAACAAGAGAGGCGCTATTAGATCGGATTGTCAATTGTGCAGCACTCATAAGAGAAAATCACCGTGTACTTCAACGAGTTATCCGTGCAATCCACAAACGAACTGATGCATGCATCGAGGCGGACGATGGTATAATTGAATATTTAATTCATTAATTTCGGTTTATTAGATCTTTAATCAATGTTATAATTTATAATACCTACAGAATAAACACTTTTCTCTACTGATGCATTACAATAATTAATTCGGATAAAATGTTTTCATTGCTCTCTCTCTCTATTCGACCATATGTTTTTTGTTCACTTTTGCCCGCTGAACACCGCATTCGAATATTGGGAGTTCCCCCCAATCACTCTGTATAACTACAAAATTTAAATAATATATTCTTTTAAAATGTTATACAAGCTGATACAATCTTACAACTTGTTCAAAATTAATTTCCATAGTTAATGGTTTTTAAATAGCATCAACTAAGTTTTATCTAAAATTATTCTGTATTTCTCCGCGTTTCTCATATTAAACAAGTATTTTACAGTTTTACAGATAAATATCATTTTACATAAATGCACCCGTAAAACTAAACTATATGCAGACATACACTGTCATTTAGCAGAGTTGGCGGGGAATCGTTACACGAGCAATCTGTAGTAGTGTTTACAAAATACAGATTTAAAAATAGACAGTCACACTAGTCGGGGCAATTTCCAGTTTACCGTTACTCACATTTAACTACTGACTAGGTGTGTACAGACATGACTATACAGAAAAAACTTACAAAATGAACAAGCTAAAATGGGGAACTTGCATGAATTTTATATTGGTTTGAAATGTATTTCAGGGTAACCTTTGAAACATATTGAAACGTCGAAACATGTATCTTTTCGGAAATAATCACATAACAATTAAAATATTATAAATAAATTGTAATGGAATGTAAACCAAACCACGTGGCCGAAAACGCGATATCATTTGTGTGACGTCACACGATGTTCAGCGCGGTTTATATTTCCGTAGATGCAGATGCAGTGTTACGGTGTTAATGATGTAAACAGGCATTTTTGTCTGTTTTAGCATTTTTGGGTCATAGGTAGTGTAAATACTGTGTGTAGGTAAAGCTTCATCCACATAAGATTAGTGCGGTTGCATTGGTACTGCAGAAAAGTTATTAAAAAGGGCGCCGTATTCTTGAAATAGTGTTTTCTACAAAATATAAATAATTTTAGACATTTAATAACTGAATAATCTAGGGTTTAGCAAATAATAGAAATGTTAACTCATCCCACCTGCAAATATTCAAAGATACTGAAGTAAAACGGCGGGAAATACGGGTGACTTTTGTAACGTTCAGATAAACTTAACAGTAACGCCTTTGTACTGCAGTTGTATGGCAGAAGCTAAAAGCATTTTAGCTTTTACCAATCCTTTTCCAACAATCATACAAGGACCAATCAGAAAACTGCTTTTTTGACAGTAAACAGAAGATTCACATTTTTGCAGGTTAAGTTTTTAAATTAGATTCTAATTTAGATATTTAGTTTAGAATTGATTTGTTTCTAAAAAATGGATGAAGAGGACTGTTTGGTTTAGAAACAGTTACTTTTGCTGCTCTTATTCGCAGCGACGCCAATATGTATAAAAACTATACATGCAAAAAAAATGAAAAGAAGAACTCGGAGATGGTGGGTGCGACCTATTAACCGCAGATAGCACATGCAAGGTGATTTCTATAATTTATATAAAGAAATGCGAAATGAGAATGCCGATTATTTTTTCATTTCACCCGAATGACAGTGGTAGTGTTTGATGACTTGCTGAAATTAGTGGGGCCTCATTTAACCCACAGCATATAGTATATTCTGATTTAACCAAACATTCAAATAGACCATCTATTCCCGCAAATTGTAGGCTTATATTTTATCTAGGGTAGGCTTTTAATTACTATTCGGCAAATGATAAAAACCAATAATTTCTATAGATAGGGACGTAGTCGACAAAACATAACTGAAGGTCAAGAATCTTGAGTTTTTGCATGTCGCCAACTTACAGCGGATAGATTCCCCAACTTCTTAAGTCTACAGTAATTTTATGTATACAGAGTAAATAATATTTAACACCATACAATTATAATACAACAGTACAACTGCAGTGCCATTGCACTAACGTTTATCTGAACATTACTTAATGCTGTGCATATTCCACAATAACGGAAGCGGGTTTTGTGTGTACTTATAAACTTTAATGATGCGAATTCCAACTTAATTCGTGCAGAAATATGGTGAATCAAAGCAAGCAGCTGTCTATTTTCCGTTTTTAACATTACCATAATTATTAGTAATGATGTGATGGACTTACAGTATTGTTAAACGTAACTTATTTCTTTATTTATAATATAGATACGATACAATAGTGTTTCGGTTGTGGTATTTATAAAATTATGCCATCTGGCTTCACAATAACTACTTGTTTTAATTCGAAAAATAATACATTCCTTCTTCTGCACGTATTTGTAAAAATCATGCAATTTTAGTATAGAATATAATTTATTAAGTAGCAGACGATTTATTATTTACAATTTGAAGATAATAGATTTGCTTTCTTCGCACGACACCTGAATCAGTTTCCAATCGTCACGAGTACGCGTACTCCAACCAAATCAAATTTTGCAAGGTACTGTGAGATGTAAAAAATTCGGGAACATGAAGTAAAAATTATATCAGAAACGGTTCATTTTATTGTATCGCAACGAGAGATACTTTTTAAATTAATTCTTGATACTCTTTAACATGGTGCTATTCAAATTCATAAAGCGGTGAAAACAAAAAAGTTGTAGGCCATAGATCGAAGATTAAGGTAAGGTTAGGCCCTTTGGCACTGGAGTATTTGCATCATATTTGGAATATAAATCTACAGGGGCTCTAGTAATACATAGGAAAGATTTGGAAAAAACCAATTCACAAATAAAAAAGTTATCTAAGAAAAACTAAAAAAAAATTCTTTTGACACCCTGTTAATATTTGGTTTTCGAAAAATTGTTACAGGCCTTTGTGACTAATTTCTTGTGAAGAATCACCCTGAAGTCTTGACGTATAATTTCCGGACACCCGTATATCTAAATTTTTCCCATGTGGATTTTCGTCACTAAGTTGTGACGTCAAAAACTGAAGTCTTATTTTTGTTGATAGCTACTACTACTGGCGGGACATCCTGTGCTAGAAACTTATGATTTGGCCCATAAAATTATGAACATTGTTCATAGAACAAGCCTATTCGTCTTAAAGCAAATCTAACTTGATTTAATCAGCCTGGGGTTGGTAACATCACTATCAACTATCCATAATTCGATTTTGGGCCTTAGTCTTACCTGATTGATGGTCGTACTCTCCAATGTATCTTCTAGTGAGAAACCTGACCGACAGCGCTGAAATAAAAAGAAAAATACAATGTTTATGGTTTTCAAAATGTTTCGGTTAATTTAATGCCACTAAAGAAGTCAGAACGTGCTGTTCCGAGCAATTTGGTTTGCTATTTAATATTTTTCTGCTTGGTTTTATGGCATGTTTGTAATTTCAGAGCTATTACTAACACATTTCAGGAGTATGAGACATGCTCGTGCTTATGTAGAGCAAAGCGCTAAGTGTTTTATTGCACAGGGGAAGAATTCAGTACAGAAATCCATTTATTTTATAGCTAAAATCGATTTAAATACCAATTTCTTGGAAAACTGTGCTTGTTTTAAACAGAAATGTATCTATAAATTTGTAAATGTTAACAAAATTTGAAAAGTTGCGTGTTTGAATAAATAGTTTTTAGTTGTAGTTGCAAATTTACAATGCAATGATATTGTTGCAGTTTTGTTGTTGTTATACAAAGTATAGAAATTAGTGTTGGCCATCTTGCCTGGCTGTTTCTTGCGGGACCAAGATAAGACCAAGACATGCAAAACAAGATTTGAAAAAGTTTTGAGACAAGTGAAGGAATATTGCTAGGGTAAGAAGCCGTGCAAATATAAAAAAGGTAATGGTTAAGTGAACAATAGCTGAAAAAAAAATATTGGTTTTCTATTGTAGGTACATACTTTATTTAAAGGACATAATAGTTATTTATAGTACCAGTGGGATAAAGGCATTATTATACATGAGTCAGACATTTGCACGACGAGGACGTGTGCTATATAAAATTTTATGTAGAACTGCAAACAATTTTATCTAAACCTACCTTAAATTGAGAAAAATCGAAAATCAGATCGTTTGTAAGTTTCGATTCAAAATCAAGAAGCAAAAGCAAATTTGTTATAAACAAAATTGAGTTTTACCAGATAAATCGAGAACCAAGTACGAACAGTTTTACAAACGGTTTACTGATTGGTGTGTATCTAAGAATATAAAATATGAAGCAAAATAAAAGGTATTATAAGCATTTTCTGAAGAATTATCCAAGAAGTAAAAATCATCTAGTCTCTGGGCGTTCTATTTTATACTGCGGTCTACAATTTGTATGCGGCAAAATGTAGACATCAATAAATTCAACAATTTAATTGCTTTTCAGAAAAAGCAATCAGTGAGATACAAACCAAAAAAGTCAAGAATATTAACGAAACAGGATGTTTCATTTTTACAAGATGCCAATGACACAAAACTCTTGGTAACAAAGGTAAGAGCAAGAAAATGTTTGTTATTTCAAATTCATGCATGCATAATTTAAGGTTGCCTTAATTATTGGACTTGCATGCAGAGTGGACGAGTTAACTAATTTTCTGTTAGAAAAGGGAAAATTAATGAAACAGATACAACCGGTGATGACTTCATTACTCGAAGGTAGGTTACCCTGCATATTAAATTATTATTTGAAAAAACAGTAAATTAAAATAAAAAATCGACCTGTTTTGGAAATTTTCCCACGTGTCTCGCCATACTATATCATAAACATTTTTTTTACATTCGTCTTAAAAGTAACAAAGTTTGAAACGTTGGCATTTTAAACAAACGTTACCATCTTGTCTTTTGAGGCATGATTATTTTCATTTCCACATATTTATCTCATTCCCTCACATTTTTTAGAAAAATCGGTGTCGAAGAAAGCCGATAATCTTTTTCGTATAGTTTAAATCATTAGCTTTCAATTTTGTATTGTATTTCATACTAAGTGATAAGTTATTTTAATATTTATTCGTAATATAAACGTTTTCACAATTTCGGAGATGATATACATATTAGATATTACAAAATTATTTATTTTATTTTTGAAGCACTTGATCAAATTTTTTCAATGTTTGCTTTAGAAATATACAGTTAGTCGCATTACATCATTAGATATTTCCACACGTCACTTTTCTGGTATCGAAAATAGCCGTAGCTATTGAAAATACTAAATGCTGGTTGCAACAAATTACAGTTAACTGGTGAAACGAAGAGTGACAGGTACATTCTTTGAAAATGGTAATACATACCCAAAACATTGCGAATTGAATAATTTTTATGTTTGAGTGGTGTTCTAAAAATACCGGTAGAAAGTTGGCTTGCATTCTCCGTACAAATGTGAAAATAAAACAATGAAAACGTCAGTAACTGGTGAATCACCCACAAATTTTTGTGAAATGTATAAGTACATAATAATCAAATATATGTTTCACAATTCGAACAATGCTGCTATTCGTAAATGCTTAATTCATTCTAGTTTATTTTCTTTGCAATTAATGGGTACTATTAAATATGATGCTAATAAATTATTCGGAGCTGTTGCTTGCTTGGTAGTAAATTTTATAATAAATTTCAGCAAAGGACGTTACATCGATTAAAACATGTTGGATTTTTCATGCATTACTTATGGTATGTTCAAAATTGCAAATTTTAATGACAGATCTAGCAATCTTAAATCATTTTGCCATAACTTCGAGTTAAAACAGTACATTGGACTATTACTAAACAATATAACTATTACAATTTTTTCATTAACTGATACAGAGGTAATACAGCTGTTTCACAGCTGACTTCCGATTTATTTTACGAACTGTAAAACAGAAATTGGGTATAATTTATTGACCAATAAATTAATCGCGAAAATTTACTAGAAAATTGACCAATGATATGACCAATTATAATAATAATTGTGATTTGTGAAAAGAGAACGTTTCAATGAATTTAAACAAGGGCACATTTTAACTAGTAATCTACAACCACAATATTGCTTGCTCCTTCTGGTTTCTACATCAGTGCACACAATTAGAAAATTTTCACTTTTCACCTTCTATTCTTATTGTTTTGAATTACACACAACGTCAAGAGTCTTGGACTCTCCCTCATTCTTGTTAAAGAAATATTTTTGTCAGAAAAACAAAATACATTTATAAAAGCATATTGTTTTCTGCATCTGTGAAAAGAATATGCTCGACAAACTGAGTACCAGCAAATGTGTGACATTTTTGACAAAATTTATTAAATCAAAAAGAAGTAACAAAGCAAGCTCTATTAGACTAATAGTCGGTATGACTTTCACCACGTTCCAATAGCATATTGACATGATAATCAAACGATCTCTTGCAGAATATTGTTCCATTCCTCTTCTGCGGCCCCGACTAACTTATCTGCAGTCTGAGGTGGAGAAATATGATTATGAATGGCTCTAGCAACGAAATCCCACATTTTTTCAGTAAGATTCACGTCAGGAGAGTTGACTGGCCAATCTAATCTATTGATATGTCCTGCTACGACTGTCTCTTGAACTCTTCTTGCGCGATGTGGTCGAGCGTTGTCGTCCATAAATACAAAATTTTCACCTAATTCATTACGTAGGGGGTTGTTGTTCGATGTAAATTTGACTGATCATATTATGTGGTATGCGAATTAATGGCGTGCAGCGGTTGAACATTATTCCACCCCAAAACATTACGGTATCCCCTTCATACGGAGCAACTTCACGGGGAAAATGAAGTCGCTGTTGACGACCTGGTTATCTCCAGACTCTTTGTGGATTGTCAGCAGTAACCAGCCCAATTCTGGTTTCGGCTGTAAATAAGGCCACTAGCGTAAAGAGCGAAGTTGGAGACGTGCGGTGTTTACGGGCATATTGCACCACATACTGATCCCCCCATACATTAGATACTCAAGGACGTCCACTACGTGGTAGGTTTTCCAATGTATCAAATTCTTCATATCTGTGTACAATTCGTACAGCAGATGATCTAGGAATGCCCAACCATGTTCGATATCTGATGATAAGAATGTCCTGCACCATGCAAAGCAGTCATTCTTGTTTGGATAAACGCAGAAATTTCACGTCCTGGCATTATAATGTACAAAAATTCAAAGGAACACTTAACTGAGACACTGCCAAACTGACCAGATTTATATACAGGGGGTCCAAGACTTTTGTCGTTGTGTGTAGTTTTCATGTTTCATTAGTTTTTCTTCGCACATCATCAGAATTTACCATTTTGAGTAACTTTTTCAAGTAACATTATTATATTTTCAGCGAAAAAGGCATTTTATCTGAAACTCAAACCGTTTTTACTTGGTGTATTGAAGGCAAAAAAGAAGTATTGCATAGTTTCAGAATACACAAATATATGTATGTACATATGCGTCGGAAAAGTTATTTATTTGTTTGCCAATGGGCCAAAAGCAAAGAAAAGCATGGTAACGTGCATTTCAGAGATCTGATTTTGTATCCGATAAAGGCACGAGATTTTGTTATATATAGTTGAGGTAAGAATTCAGAAGACTTATGTTACAGCTGACATTACGCAATTGTTTTTATTGTCAATATAGTTATCGATGGTATGCCGCGTTAAAAACAATCATTTTTTGTAATTTAATGCAATACGTAGTGCAAACATTTAACGTAGTATATAGTTTTATTATTCTTAGTTTCTTAAGTATTTTGATGAAAATATAAATATTTATATATTATATATTTGTTCATTCGCATGACCTAAGTCATCTGAATTTTTGTGGCAACTATATGAGGATTATTTTATTTAGTAGTTTTTGTTTTAAATATGAGTTGAAGAGGTCATAGAAAATTATCATTATTTAAAACCACATGAAATGTAGGATAATATAATTGAAATCAGAAACATTTCGTATTACACAGTTTTAACATTATTAATACAGAAAAGAAAAAGTCATTATGGAGTTATTACGAGAAACTTTAGCAAGTTCATTTGGAATAGCGGTTTTGAAGCTTCTACGGCCGGTGCTGTTATTTAATCTATAGTGAATTTCAGAGTTGTTAAGAATTAACTTGCACAGTTCTAGTCAACTGAGATTCTATGACCTGCCCTTGTTCTCGGGTTAAGCTTCGTAGAGAGCGGATCCGTTGTCGGTAACCCTGCCCCCCCCCCCTCATATAATCATTTCGGTTCCTCTATTCCTATTGTCGTATCTCCGATAACGGTGGTCTTCCCAGAGGTAATTCAGCGCAGTCTTCGTATTTTTAAAAATTAATTATTTTGGAGAAAACTGCAAATTCAGTTAAAAAATAAAATAACTCATTTTGTTTTTAAAATTTTTCAAATCTATTCACTATAAATATAAATTAATCAAACATCGAAGTTTTTAATCCAAAAATAAGCAGTATAATTTTTTATTTTATCTTTGTCCATTATATACCATTACTTTTTTTCGTAATTATCAGTTATAAGTAAAATATAACAAACAGTAATATAATATATTTAAATAATAGTAATAAATTAATTTGGTTACCTATAGCTTCATTTTATAAATCCTAACCTAAATGATATGAGAAAAAATAATAAGTAAAGTATGAGTAGAATGACACAAAATAGAAAAAATATTTAATATGTGTGTTAATAACTTATTTTCTTCATTTCTGTAATATATAGCCTTTATCTTTATTAAAGTAGTCCCTAATCATGGACATATCAACTTCTGGTAGAATGTCAGAATCAGCTTACTAAATTCAACTTCAATTGAACATATTATACTAAAATATTTACAACACAGTAATGCAACAACATAGGACATTTGAATCTGATGGGCGGCATTAGCGTGTTAGCAGTTTACCAATTTAAGAGTTGAGTGTAGTGACGTCACAATCGGGTGGACCGTTTTTGAAACTAATATAAATTTCAAAAAGCCAAATAATATGAATTTTTAAGGGCGTAGTAAGAATATCGTCATAAAAGGCAAGGTCGATATCGACTAGGGTCGATAATTTTTGAAACCAAAAAGATAATAGTAGGATGGAACACATTGGAAAAGAAAGAGAATATAACAAATATGAAAGGAAATATAATTTACGGACGATCTGAGGTCGGGAAGTGGAAGGAGGTGAGTTTCTAAGGGTAAAAAACGGTTTCTCTAGCAAAGTTGTAGGTAATAAAAAGATCTACAACTCTTGTATTAACACTTTTTTCACATAACCTCAAAATTTATGTGAAATACAAATAACCAAGTTTTTGGTTTTTCATTTTTCTTTTACAAAAGAAAATTTTTTTCCACGAAATTTGGTGAAAACTTACCTTTTAATGTCCCAAACACACGTAAGATTCCATGTTACATTGATAAACAAAAAAATTACAACTCCATAAAACATAAAGGTTGCAAAAAACATGCGAAAATAGTTGTTCTAAATATTAAAGATAGGATTTAAAAGGGATTTCATCTAAAAAATGTGACTGCAGCTATTTTTTTCAGTAAAAAAAGTTGATTTATTAAATTCTAATTACATTTATGTCATAGAAAATCTCATACCTAATACAAAAATATACTTGTAAATCGTACTATTGAATTTATATACTTTATACTGATTACTTTATTGATTATAATACTTTCAAAAACATTAATCTTTTATACCATATCTTGAATTCTAATCACTTATCCATTAGTTTTTGTCTCTTTTATGGCATTTCTTTATCGTTAGATTCGACAAACCTTCCCGATTCTAGTAGATCTTCGAAATTTAGTGACGTTGAGCTGTAACAGGTAACTATCTTCAAGACCATCACCGTCTTCGTCTCCAATATTATTTCCAGTCTGCATTGGTTCTTCATCCACAATTTCATCTGAATCATTAACTTGTCGTACGTTTTTCGAGTAATTAAAGTATACATTTTAATAAATAGCTCAAAATTGTAAATAATGATTAAACAAAACTTTCGGATTCGAGTTTTTTTCGTTTCTTTGCATTTTTTGAGAACATTTACCATAGTAATGTATATTTTTTTACACCACCAGAAAGTAAAGATTTCAACGATTTTTTTTTAAAAGCAGATACTTTCACGTGAGAATTTTCGATTGAAAATTAGGGTGCTTTTTCGATATTAATTCAAAATAAGGTGAAAAAATAAATATTTTGTGTGTTTGGAAGATAAAAAAGTAAGTTTTCACCAAATTTCATGAATTTTTTTTTTTTGTAAAAGATAAAAATAAAAAACCAAGAACTTGGTTACAAAAGTTGTAGATCTTTTTATTACCTACAACTTTGCCATAGGACTAGTAGTTTTGCCCGGAAATCGAGATAATCCGTTTTTTTTACCCTTAAAAACTCACCCCTTCCACTTCCGGACCTCAGATCGCCCGTAAATTATTTTCCCTTTCATTTTTGTTGTATTCTCTTTTCCAATGGGTTTCATCTTACTATTATATTTTTTTCACTTTTTACCATTTTCAAAGGCTTTAGCCCTGGTCTATATCTAGTCTTAAGTTCGTACTGTTGTATTAGTAAGATGAGTACTCTTCTGGCATGTGCCGCGGTTTCCCAAACTCTGAATAACAGTGAACATTTTGAGGCGTCACTTTTACCATTTTATTCTTCTAGAATCATTCTTCAAGACTCAAATAAGAAAGTTGTCCAAGGTCACCGACATTTTTAAATATTCTTGACCCATTTATCTGACAATTTTGGAGCGACAGAAAATATGTAGTATCGCCGTGTCGACAAGCGACGCTTTCTACAATCTGCAATGAAATTGTAAACATTCGCCGTCGGGAACATCTGACATGCTCGAATTAAATCTCATTTTATCACTGACAGATAATGCAGTGACGGATTATTGATTTCCAACTTATGACAGGAACACTGTTTTCGCCCGTCTATTTTCATGCTTAGCTGGTCGGGATGGGTCAATATTTATATGCACATAGCTACCTCCAGGAAAAAGTGTGTTAGTAGGTCTAGTATAGCGCGTTAAAATTAAATCGAAGTAAGAACAAGAAGTTCTCGATTTAGAACTGGTTTAATCGGAACATTTTTAATAGCAGTGCTATTGCCACATTATTAATTTGTACAAGGTGAGTCAGATAGAATGGGTCAACACTAAGCTGGAGATACTAGACATCAAAATATTATGTTTCAGCTCATGCCTTATATGAATGTCGCTGGTTTAAGAAATACGGGGTGTTCAAGGTTGAAATTTTATGCTGAAAGTTGTTTTGACAATTTCACTCTGAAAATTGGTAGTATTGGGTTTTTCCGTGTGAGAATTACGAATTTGAAGCTTATTTTGAAGTTGTTCGTAGAGGGCGCTAGTTTCACCGTATTGTTTAGTTTTAGTTTCTTTCAGGCGCCGATATTGCTATTTCTTTTCTTATTTTATATTGTAACAGCTTTAATTTGTTGGCTAGTTGATTCAGTTACTGAAAATACATAGTTATTTTCATATTTTCTTTCTTTGATTTACTCTAAAAATAGATTATTTTTGATATTAATCAGTGGCGCAGTTTTTTTTAAAGAATAGGGTTCACCATAGTGTTGATCCCATTTCCAGACGCTGTATCGTTGTAAGGAGGCATGTTAAAACAAATATTTATTTGGTTAAAAACTTTGTTGTGGCGAGAAGAATCTTCAGTTAAATTTTTTCTTCTCACTCTCTATACAATTTGACAGAGGGTTTCAATGATTTATTATGTTTGTGAGGCATCATTTTCAAAAAACATCTTCTGCAGATATATTTTACTCGGTTTTGAAACTAGTAAATACACAAATATGTTTTGATTATTTTTGACAAATTGGATTTTATTTTAAAAATATGTCGGCAACAGATTATAAAGCTGATGAGAGATGTACAAAAATAATATGATTTAATATAAACTCTGCTGTTTTTCATATTTTTGAAACTGGCACATTCATATACATTATATGTTTGCTTTTGTAAACATATTACTGAATAAATTGTGTAGGAATATGCAGGTGTTATTAACTGATCAAGAAATAAATTATGTTTATTATATATGTATGTAGTCTTTGTTAAATCTAGTAAATAATTGTTTGAAAATTCATATGTCTTTTCACATCCCTACATTTTTGAAACGGATGGTTTTACTGCTCAAGTCACTGACATCGTTTACGTATTTGGTTTTTTGTAATGGAAATGGAATAGAAGAATCCCAAAATATTTATAAGTATTTGCATCAACCTTCCGAAGACTGAGTGAGCAAAGACAAAATGTTGCAGATCGTTAGGAAGCTGTAATTGATACAGTTTTAGATAATCCTAGTACAACTAGGATTTTCATAAAGTTTTGTTTGAAAACTGTACGTACATCATTAAATGAATTGGTCGGTTTGATCCTGTAAGGTGGTCTCGATTTAAATCAACTAGTTTTTTTTTAGCCGGAAATTTCAACCGATTTACAACGAAGCTGCAAGAACAATGGCTGTCAATGAAATTTGTGGTAACTTAAATATGATTCACAATTTATACAAAAAGATTTGGGAATAGATGCGTTATGAAAAACGGAGTCGATATCGTAAAACAAATTTGTAAAATTCTGATAGGTGCTTATAGTTTGTAAGAAAAAGATTAATGAAGCTGCAGTATTTTCAAACTTTACTCTGCACTGTAGTCCCTAGCGTCACCGGAATGCATTCTATGCTCGTTTTTAGCGATGTTTTCCGATAGTGTTCACATTAGTTTTTGAATGTGTAAAAATGGCTTACGTGTATAGCAACTCGAAGTTGATGAACATCGTTTTAACTTATGGTGAAGTAAAATGCATTAGCAGCTTCTCGTCTCAACGTAGAACGATTTCTCGGTAGACATACTAAATGCAGCTCCTTTTACCGCAGTAGACAACGCGGGCGTGACACGGAAAATTTGCAGCCGAATCGAGGAAAAAATGGAGATCCAGGGCGTTCCGTACCATATAAAGCCTGTTCAAGCATTGATATCAAGGGATTATCCCTTACGAATTAGATTTTGTCAATGGTTGCTATAACAAAATCCCAGAGTTACGGTTGAATGGGATGCATTCATAATACTCATGTTTGGGATTTTAAAAATCGGCACACGATTCGCCGGAATCATTTCCAGCATTCCAACAACGCTTTTCCTTAAATCTTTGGGGAAAGTTTGTCGATGACCGCTTTATTGGACCGTTCATATTACAATATCTAATGGATGGATCTAATGGGTTCAGTTTCTTCCGCCACGATCTTCTGACCTAAATTCTTTGGACTTCTTATTATGGGGATACCTATTTCAAAAAATAAGTGTATCGCACCAAAGTAGATACTATTGATGATTTACGCGTATCGTAGCTGCTGCTAATAACTTATGAGTTCAAAATGAACAAGAACCAAAAACATTTGTGTTAGTTTGTAGAAACTGTTTAAGACGGTTCCCAATCTGTTTACACGTCGGTGGACAAACTTTTTAAACAATTGTTGTAACGTCAGGTATGTCAAATTATTTTATTAATTAATAATAACGATAGTGGCACAAACAGTTAAATTTACTGATATGAACTAGGTGTTATAAATTGTATTTATTTTCTCCTTGCGAACAATTTTTTTGTCCGTTTATTTTTTATTACACTTTGCTGCTATGTCGGCATCCGACATGCTTTGCCTTGCGCAAAGTTACGTTTTATAGTGGACCAGTACAAATATTTTAACCAGCAGTATAGTTCACTGTGTAGAACACATAATTAAAAGTTTTTTGTACAAAAAAAACAGGAATAAAAGTCAAATTTTAAATAAATTTCCCAATTTTTCAACAGAAAACTTGAGGTTGAGGACCGCTGTTCCGGGAGTCATGGTGGATGTGAATTCCACAACGTTGCCAGTGTTACACTAATGTCTTCGAATAGGTCCAACAAATATGTTTATTTATGAAATTTTACTAGCCATCTCCTCCCCTTTACCATTCCTATACCTCACCAATAAATTGAAAATATAAACTATATTCTCTACTCACAATCATAGTTTTCCAGAATTTGTTCATTATCCATGTTTATTACACTCCAAGTGAGTTATCACAAAATTTTGCCGTTATCACAATATGTTATCGTTATCACTATCACTGATTATCACTATTTGAGAAATATGCTTTTAGCATGTCAACCTCTTCACTCTTTGAGTAATGTGCCACATTTTATTTAATCACAATTAATAATATTTGTGTTTATGTATTGTTTTTTTTAATTTTAATATCATTTCAGAACTAAGATTGTACCTATGTTCTGTTTTGTTTAAATAATAGGGGATACCATATGTCTTACATCAATAAGTAGAAGGATAATGTAGTTACAAGTATTACAGTTTGTTTGTTAGTCAGCTGTACAGCCATCTATATGCAACATTTTTCTTTGGTTTTGGGTTTTATTTTGAAAATTATTATTTTTGCGATATTTCTATCTATGAGTCAAGACTGCATGAATCTATGATTTAACCTGCTTTCTATTTTATATCTGCAAAATAATATAATTTTTGAGTCAGAGTATTTGCCATCTTTCAAAATAGTTTTGAAAAGGACTAAATTGCAGTCAACACTTTCCTTAAAAATTTGCTGCAAATCAATAATTATACTTTACATCTTATTTTTGACAGATATATCAAAAACATTCTGAAGAAAATTTAAATTGATTAAATCGCAATAAATACAGGGTGAATCTTAAATAAGTACAAATATTTTAACCAGCAGTACAGTTTTGTGTGTAGAACACATAATTAATAGTTTTTTTACAAAAAAATCAGAAATAAAAAAGTGAAATTTTAAATAAATTTCGTAATTTTTCAGCAGAAAACTTGTTGAGGACCGCTGGCCTAGACAGACCCTTCATACTTTTATGAGTCATAGTGCTGCAGACTGAACGTGTGGTTCACAGTGTTGCCAGTATTACACAAATGTCTTTGCTTCAAGGAAGAAAAAATCTCAACTTTTAGCGAATTTTGTCAAGTGTAACATTTTAGATTATTTTTTATTATCAAACTGTCATTGACTGTCATGACAGATTATCGGAAGCCCAAGTCAAACTTGTTAACCCCACATAATGCATGAAAATAGCAATAAAATTTGCTAAAAGTTGACATTTTCTCCATTTTAAATAAAAAAACGCGTTATTCTTCATAAAATAACTTAAGGAAATTGTGTTTTGTGTCCCTTTCTAACAGTGTACAATGACATTTAACTTGTGAAATGTGGATTACTGATTAAATAGTTAATTTTTTAACAAACAGGTAAGCTTGTGTGCACGTTTATGTATAATTTTTGAACATTGGACATAGTAATATCACGTAATATCTTCCTAAATATTTTACGGTAGTATTGAACTTGCGGAAATTCATTTTTAATCGTTGAAGTATAGTAAGGTTAGTTCAGATGTTAAAATTTATGTTAATATTGATGCGTATCATACTACATACCCAATTTTACTGTACTTATGCTTAAAACAAGTATTTTTAAAATAGAACTATTACGTTAAAGGAAACGTAATATTTATATTGGAGGAGATATGGCAACCTCGCAACAAATCATATGTTTCATTACGTTGTTGGATGAAAAATCAGCCAGCGGTCCTCAAAATGTGGGTATTTTTAAAAAAAATTAATATCTCCGTAAATATTAGAAATTTTTAAAAATGGCTTTCACTAGACTGATTTAAATGACGAACTACACCAGCAGTTAAAATATTTGTACTTATTTAAGATTCACCCTGTATATTTAGATTCGAAATGACGTGTGAAAGTAAACTTACATTTCTATTGACTTGCGAATGATAGTTAAACGTTAAATGTTTAAACACGTTTTAGTTCATGAAAATAACATTTCGAAAATAAAAATTAATAAAAATAAGCACTGACTTGTTTAATGGAAAGAGAAGTTTACGAAATTTATTTATAGTAATTCGCTATGTACATTAAAAATAATACATTTTTCAAGTGGGAAATATCTTTTAATTGAAAAATTGTATAATAATGACCAGCCAATGAAAAACCTGATAGAATATTAATTTTTAAGCAAAATAGTATGTATATTGATAATTATATTCATTTGTGTTAAAATATTCTATCACTTTGCTTTTGTTGTAAACAAATTGTCAGCCCAAATGCTAGTTGTTAGGAAATAAACTTTGACTGCATTAAAAGCTATTATTACCTCAATGTATTATAATAAATTGAAGTACCAATATTGTTAGATCCTGCTGCTGTATCTAAAAAGTGATTAAAAAGAGAAAATAATATAACGGATACATTCAACCACCTTAAATCGAAATGCATATGGCCACATAGAGAATATGGAACAAAATAATTCTAATAGTCATCAATAAAAACTTTATTAAAATAAGTATATCTAATTATTATTTTGCTAAATTAAAGTACCTAGGATAGTGATTGATTTTATGTTTCTCCTTTACTCAAAATGGAGACGTAGAATTATCTCTTCTATTCTGGAATTTGCGGTAACATGTCAAGCAAATTCTTTTTCTTCTGATCAGGTATTCCAGTCTGTTTTATGTTCACTTGAGGTAATTTTGATAATTGCACTTCTATCTGAAGGTTAATTATATTTGTATACCTCTTTGGTAAACAATTGGCATTGTCTATTCATTGTAAATTTCGCAAACCCGGTTCTCCAAATGTTTTTTGAATAATTTATAACATTCCTCTATGTTCTGACTGAAGAAACCATTGCAGGGAAAAAAACACAAAAGAATTCTTATTCTGTGGCATGCAGTTTGACCACAACGTCAGCTTTTTAAAGTTTGGATTATTTTTACCATTTAGAATTTTTATCAATGCAATTGATACATGCATACAGGCCCTACCACATGAGAATTCATGCCGAATGGCATTGTAAAACGTATTGTTTATATTAAATTGCGTCGCGATGTCTTATTTTCAGAATATTTAGTAGTACACGATCTCCCCTCAATACATAAAGCGATTTTAATATAGTAACATGATCATAGAAATATGATATTTTACTCATGCTTATTACGTCACAAAATATAATTCTACTTTATTGTGCTTCCACTGCAGATGTATATTAATGTTTTTGTTTTTCTACGTATTACTAAATATACAAAGTATTGGTGATATTCTTTCTTACTGATATACAGGGATGGCAGTACAAAATAAAATTCATATCTTTTGAATGAGTGATTTTTTTTAAACGCCGAAACACGTTTACTGATCTTGATTTTTTCCCATCTTTCGGTTATATAATAATTAATTTTTCTTCAACCCCCTAACCCCCAGCTACCCCTACTTTTTTTCAAATGGAAACATAAAGCATGAGGGGGCTCGTTGAAAAGCTTATGGAAAACCGAATCCAGCCATACCAAATAAACAAGTTTTATGTTTTCAATAGCAAGGTTTTTAGGGTTGCATAAAACACCTACTTAACAAGTGATATAAAATTTAATTATCTTCAATGTTATCCTCCATGAATTTGCACAGAATAAAATAAAGAATTTGAAACTGTAAATATCACTGCTATCGCAAAAAGAGATATCTTTTTTATGTTGCGTTTTTTTGGTAACACTTACTTGCCGGGCTTTCTGGACAATTTTTCGCTTTAGTTGGAAATTGGAGTTCGAAACGTTACTATTGCATCAAAATCAAGTTACTTAGTGAATCGCAATGGTATTGTCACGGAATTTGCCTCACTTCCATCCAAATCGACGACTGTGGTACCGCGAATTGCTAAGCTTACCCCGATCGCCCCTACACGATTCTGTTAAACAAACAAAATGCCGTGGATCGAGACGGGACTGGAAAATTGGGGAATCGACGAGAAGCATTCGAGTCGTTCGAGAAGATGAATCTAGAGATACTAGAATATACCTCGAATATTCGTTGGGTCTATAAAAGAACAATAAACGGCCGAGTTAGTTAGTCTTGTATTACAGTGTTGAATTGAAGTGTTTAGTTAGAGAGATCAAAGCGATTTAGATAGCGATTAATTAAATAAGTGTTTAGTTGAGTTGTAATAAGTGTTCAGTAGTGTACTGAGTAGTTAATAAAGAGAAGTAATTAAGTAACGGATTGTTTTTCTGACAGTAAGAAAAAGTCGGATTAGGAAATCCGTGACAGTATTGTCAAGGCAACGCTTCGAAATCTTGATATTGCTTGGATGTGGAGACAAAATCAAAAGGCAGGTTGAGGTGCGCGATTTATTTGATGCGAAGTGTCAAGAATAGCTTACGTGTATAGGCACAGTATATTTGATTGGTATACTGTGATGTATAATAACACCTCCAAATTGATGGATATCGTTCTAATTTATGGCGACGGGAAAATGCTTTAGCAGAACGATTCCCCAGTAAACATGTGCCAAATGCAGCTACTTTTACCGCCGTGTGCAGTGAATGTGTGTGCAACGTGAAGGAAATATGAATTTTTTAGTTAGTTCTGAATCACCCTGAATAACTGATTTGTAGAATATTTGTTTATTTTGTTTGCTATACGTAAAGAACAACTAGATTTTTAATTTAAATTATTGTATTTTTAAAATTTCATGTTCTTATTCAAATAAAATAGTACTATTACATATTGGTCTGTTTGTAATCTTATTTTATATCTGTTACTTTCAAAATCCAGTATGGCGCCCGTAAGAAAAAAACAATTGAATGTTGCATAATCGAAACTAGTGAAATTTTTTTTCGGTGAAAATCATTGTCTCGTATATTCTTATCCCTCTGTACCAAATTTCAGCTCATTCTGTTGATAAATAATGACGCTAGATTGCATTTTGTAAAATCGCTTTTTTTAGTTATTTCACAATATTTCAGCAATGGCCATCAAAAGGCGCAACGTTTTACTGATTTGAGCCACCCTTTATATCATGAGATATGAAAAACGGACCACCGTGTATACAAAGTAATTTGGTTAGTATTGCTGATCCACATCCACATTGCTTGTGTAGGATCTGCTTTAAAAATTTTGGGGATATCTGTAAATATAAATCATCATTTTATAAATCCAAGTAAGTATAAATCTAAGTTTTCCATCCCTGTTTTAAAATTACTTCTATTGTATAATTTCGTTTAAACATTCTAGTTAAATATTTACAAAAACGATTTGTCTGCGAAAATGTTATTTGTAAAACTCATTAAAACCTATTTAAAATTTCACAGTGCTTTTATGAAAGAGATCTACCATTGAGCTTGAATTTACATTTGCGTAATCGTGAAAATCATCAACTGCTTGCTTTTTCATTCATTTGAATTTGGGGCTTGGTGGCAGAAGGTATGTTTCGAATTCGTTTGGCTAATAAAACTTCAAAAGTTTCTTCACTTCGATATATCGAGTATTTCTGAATAAAAGGGGTTACAGTGAACGTAAAACCAACAAAATTTTTTTTTATTAAGTAACGGAATGTTTTGTATTTCATTGAAATCAACTGAATATGCAATAAAAATGGTCTTGCCGAATTTAAGATTCAAATTTAAAAAATAGTCAGTTTTGAGCTTTTGAAAATCTCCAACGAACACGAGGCTAACGTACAATAGTTTGCAATAATAATGACACTCTTTAAAATGAATTTTGCGATTTCATTGGAATGCTGACGTATTTGTAATGAAATTTACTTTTATCTTTTAACATCAGGTCTTAGTTGTTTCACTCGCCAATAGAGATTTAATGAAATTTCTACTTAGAACTTCCAGATGTTCAAAAACTGTTTTGAGGGAGTGCAGTTATTATTGCAAAAGCATGTTAGACATACCTAGATATTATCGGAGCACCTCACGCGTTCAAATTCCTGTGTGTTCGAAGTGCTACGTGACCGAAAGCCTATGAGCCCGAATACCTGCCTGTTCGAATAGAGATGTGCGCGCTCCCGACCGACTGGCGGAGAGAGAAGACCACGATCAGAGAAATAGAGGAGGGGAGAATGAGCGTCAAGATGCGCGAACTTAGTAATACAGGAGGCTGCCATTTTGAATTCATATATACGAGGGGGATAGATAATGTTATTTTACCAGGTTGTTCAAAAATTTCTATTTAGAAACACGTTAAATTTGAAATAAAATATGAACAAATATCTACTTTTGAAATTTTCAGTTACAGATTAATTTTCATAATATATATGCATGAAAAGTTATATTACACAAGATTTGTGCAACCTTTCACAGCACAAGACATATTTACAGTCCAATAAAAACGATACTAACACTAACTACTATTATTATTAAAAAACTAATAATTAACTAAACTAACACTATTATTAAAAATATATAAGTATAACTGAATAAAAAAACACCTGCTGCCGCTCTAAAATCCACAAAATATAAAACTATAACACAAATTCACACTACTCGCTAGTCGCCAACTCCAACAACATGGAACCGGAACTTAACGTAATTTAAGCTGTGGTAAAAGTGTGACGTACATGGCTTTCAAAATAGCAGCGCCCGTAGCGTCCTAGTAAAATGTGGATGGGCACTTGTCGAAGCTCGTTCTCCCCTCTTCTATTTCTCTGCTTATCTCCGATAATCACCCATAATAACGCCATTATGAAAATTAATATGTATCTGAAAATTTCAAAAGTACATATTTGTTCATATTTCATTTCAAATTTAATATGTTTCTAAATAGAAATTTTTGAACGACCTGGTAAAATAACATTATCAATCCCCCTCGTATAAATATCTCCCCTCCTCTATTTCTCTGCTCGAAATACGAAGCGTTCAGTCTCCCGTCCGACCGTTGTCTGTAAATATTTTGTCTTAAAAGTGTGACGTACATGATTTCAAAATGGCTGCGCCCGTAGCGTCCTAGTGAAATGTGGATGCGCACTAGTCGAAGCGCGTTCTCCCTCTCCTCTATTTCTCTGACCACGATGCAATTCGCCTGGATGATTCGTTGCCGCGGTAAGAAGATAAGGCAACGGTGTTCACAGTGATGTATCACTTTCCACAGAATTTTAGAAACATTATTAATTAATTACCATAATGCAGTCTTTTGTTAAGGCGTTTAATTATTATATGATGGGTGTGAAAGTGGATATTAATCCACGGTTTTCAAATTAAATTTATACGCATAATCGTTGATTCCGATACATCTATCACAATTTCTATGAAAATGACTATTAAAAACACAGGCTGTTAATAAAAATATTTAAATAAACTTTTCTACAGAGTGTGTGACAAATTTCAATTTTCATTCATATTTCAAATTTTTTAACAGTCAAAAGAAGCAATGCGATTTAAGTGTAACAATATAGAAAAAAAAACATTGGTCATGAAAGTGGATTAATATTATGTCAACATATGTAAAACGTCAGATGTCGTCTAAAAGGATGTTCATATATTACATTAAATTATAACCTATCTTAAAACGTGAATAGAAGAAAACTGTTATATCTACCGTGTTCTTTGATATCCACCACCTATTTACTTAGTTATATTATTTCCGGTTCTGGTACTATGCAGCTGTAAAAGGGTCACAGATAGAATAGTAAAAATCAAATTTAGGAATACATATTTATGATAGTATCTAGTATCAAAACAAAAATATATTTATGTTTTGGTATTAGTTATATTTAAATATTTGCATCTAAGTATTTCTTGAAAACATTTATCAAACATAGGCTCAAAGTTTTATATGTTCAAAATCATCTTCATCAGAATTATGTTAAACCAATGTTAATATTAAGTCATGCCTTTCTTACTTTCCACTAAACATGAATTAACAAATGTTTTTTAAATACATTTACTAAACTTATGACTAAAGTTAATTACATAATGTTATAAATCTCACTTGTCTCCAATATTATGAATGGTCAATAAAATGTAAACTTTACTTAAATAAAAAAATATATATTCACCATAAAATACCTATGACCTTAAAATTAGAATGCGCCTATCAACGATAATCATTATTACACAGATAATTACTACCAGCATCATTTTTCAGACCCCCTATAATAAAAATACTCATATCTGTATAAATAAGTAGCGAATAACTATTGTAATATAATAGCAATATTACAATCTTGTCCCTACAACTGGTGAAATAACTTCTGTATAAATGGGTATATCAATTCTTCAGTCGAATTATATCTACATGTATTTTACAGTTGAAACATACAAAAAACAGTACTTTTATAGCTGACTACTGCATGCATACCAAGTAAATACGTAGATAGTATTAACACATGAAATAAAGTCACAAGTAAGTACATATAATAATAATTAAACGTGTTGAAACATTTTAACAAAAGGCTGCATTTTAGTAATCATTAATTATAATGTTTCTAAAACTGTGGAAAGTGTTACATCACTGTGAAAACCGTTGCGTTATCTTCTTACCGCGGGAACGAATCATCCAGGCGAATGCATCGTGGTCTTCTCTCTCCGCCAGTCAGCCGAGAGCGCGCACATCTCCATTCGAACAGGCAGGTATTCGGGCTCGTAGGCTTTCGGTCACGTAGTACTTCGAACACACAGGATTTCGAACGCGTGAGATGCACCCGATATTATGTACTAAATAATCGTATGGGCCACACAATTTATTTGTGCAAGGCTTAAAAAAATTCTCAACTGGAATTAATACATCTAGAAAAAGTTTACCAAAGAACCCGTTGCAGTTTTACAAACGTTTGTTTCATATAATTTTGATGTCATGCCATATCGAAATTAAAACCATAATAAATATTCACTTTGAGTGTGGCGTAAAGAATTTACATTTTCAATATATTTTTGTGTAAGAATATCTGAACAAAAATACAAAACTTTCTGCATGAACTGATAAATAATTTTTGAGCACCACTTGGTAACGTAGTAGGTACGATTTAAAAATGGGTAAATGTACCTAGTTGTGCTTTTTAACATCCGAACTACTTCTAAAAAATTGGTAATGGCGGGAAAGTAAAGGTCTTCGAAAAAATTCGGCTTTTATAAATTAAGGGAACCAACTTGTGCTGAAATAGGTCGCCGAATCTTCATAATCTATCTTCCCCATCTGTAAATAAGTACCAATGACCATGACCTATTGTGGAAAATTTTATCAAATTGATGGTTTTTTCATATCGCCTGTTTCAAGTGATACTTTTCAAGAATACTTTTATAGGTACGCATGTAGGTGTATCTTTGTACCTACTTAGTATCTGGTTATCTGAACTTATTTTTTGTGTTATGTATTTTTCTTGTAATATAATAATGATAAAAATGAATATTGATCTACTCTTATTTTCCGTTGCACAAAACTATGACGCATATGAAAGAGAAGGCGTTGTGTTGAATACTGTTCCCGTTGGTCTCTAAAAAATCAAACACCATTACTGGTAAATTATGTGATTGGCTTTCTGATATCTTTCCTGAATTATACTATCAAAGTTTAATAAACACAAGCTAAATTAACAGTTTGCTAATTTGCAAATACAGAATTCCAGGAAACAACTACTCTGCGGGTTAATGCCCCGACCAGCATTGAATTACACCTGAAAAACTATAGCAGGCAGCTAAAGTCACTTGTCAGCAGCCCACCACACATACCGGTTTCAAGCTTACTTGCTCTCATCAGTATGCCATAGCTGAGGCAACCGATTAATAACCTTAGCTGTTTTAAGTCTGTCTAAACGGGCACAAGGGATCATAAGTACGCGGTGTAGTAAAGCTACATCTAGCATACGCGATAGAGCGGTGTTTTTATGATTAAAGTCTTAGAAAGAAAGAAATTATGCACTACTATTTGGGCATTTTCGGCGTTTTTCTTGGGCTGCTTGTCTGTCGTTCCAATTGGAATATCCATACAGAAAGACAATATCTTACCTTAACTGAAACACCTAATATACAATAAATTATATAGGGTGTTTCAGGAGGAGATGTACATAGTTCAGTATGTTATTCTACGTTCAATTTTTAAGCAAAACAAATTCCTATGAACTTAGGTCTGGAAACGATTTGTTTATGATATATAGGAAGTCAAACTACTTTGAGTTAAAGTAATGAAATTTTTTATGTGGAGGTTTCTTGGGACGGGAAATTCAAATTTTATAGACGATTGGCTGTATCTCCCAGAGGGCGCCACAAACGCTGCTGCGGTATTTGCCATTTTGGAATAGAAAAACTTTTACCCCTACCGAAATACAGGGTTAACTATGACTTAGTACAAATATTTTAAGAGAGGATAGGAAAAAATAAGAATTTATGGAAATCAAAAAAATTCCAAACTTATTTATAAAGCCAAAAAAAATTATTTTCAAAACTATATTAAATCCCTATTTATCGCCGTCACTGACTTTCTGTCAGCCGCGAGGTTAGGTATATTCTGCCAGTCAAAGGTGTCAAATATAGTGACAGGTCCATTGACATGTGTATCAATTTAAGCCGCTTTGAAAGAAAAAAAACTTTACAAAATGTAGATTATTATTTAATGATTTAATGAGAAATGCGGTATGGTAGCACAGAGAGGCAGCACCTACCTTACTAATATTTATTTCCAGGATTGATACTTGGAGAGATATTAAGAATGTTGAATCATCTTATGTGTTCTTACTTGTTTAAATTAAAGATTTTTGTACTTCCTGTGGACCTCTCCTTCCCTCGATCGTTGTTTTTGTGTAAAGCGGGGTATCTACTTGGTTTGGTGGTCTTGACCAGATCGATTACTTACGTCGGGAAAAAGCACAAAGGATAACAACAAAATACACGTAAATGTACACAAATACATAAAAACACTACCACACGTTTTCCGCCACGGCATAAAACAGCTGTTTGATGTGGTTCAAAAAGTATTCAGCAAAATATTTTGTATACTCGGGAAACGTCTTTGAGGCTACCGCACGATAGCATGCACTTGTCACACTCCCATAAATCAGCACCTTATCCGTCATTTGAATACATGTTTGTAAATACACATAAATACGCGAAAAATTAAATTTGCGAAAATCAAGTACTGAAAAATTATTTCAAACTAATCAGAGTAGCGTAACCGTAAATTTACGTTATTTGACATCTACAGACGACATCTGACGACATTTCTCACTAATACAAGGTGCACTCACGCCGATAAATTTTTAAACTTCATGTGTTGTTGTGTAATTAAATTCTGTTAATACTAATAATAGCAACAATATTAACAGTAATCGACGATGTTTGCATAAAATAATTAGTAATATTTTAAACTATAACATCCCAAGATGTTTACAGTGTTCTGTCAAAATGACCCTTAGATTATAATTAACTTCGCATTCTAGATGGTTTGGAGTATGGAGGGTATGCAATTAGCAATGCAGTATGGCATAACCTAGAACTTACTGTTACTTTAAAGTAGCTAAGTGACTAATTTTAAACGTGTTACAGTAATTAAATAAAGTATTTTATGTCGGATATGTTAGTGGATAATTATGATGAATCTGCAAGGAGTGAAAATATAGTTTGGCAGTGTGCAACGAAAGAACGAATACAAAATACTGCAGCTAACCGGATTAGCTGTTATCTACCAGGTACTTAGACATTATTATTATTAATACAAATGTTTCATTTCGTCGTTTCTACACTTGACAATGTTGAAAAAACGAGCATTAGTTGACATATCTAGCCATGACGGATGATGATAGATTGTCATAGGCGCCGACTTTCCGTGGGAAAAGAGGGTTTTGCCCCATTTTTTAAACATCGAGCTAGAATTCCGAAATAAATTTGTTATTGTCTTTTAGACCTTCCTGAGCACGTGGTTAAAATTTTTGTACTTAGTCATAGTTAACCCTGTATACACCTTATTGAAGTCTATAGGAGCAGCCGTTTCCGTTAAAAACTCATCTAAAGATGATGATGCAAGCAAATTATGTATTACAGTGCTAATTAAGTATTAAGCTTAGTCAGTGAAAAGCATCATTGGCACTATTTCACGATTAGCGCTGATCTAATTCACAAAATTCTAATCTTCTGGTGTAATGTTTTTATTTTATTTTTGTTTCATTCTTGAAAACCACACGTTTTACGATAAATCTTTAAGAGACGTTAATTTTAGTAAATTATTTGTCGGACTGAAAAATAAAAACATCGCGTTCAAAAAAACAGCAGCGTCCTATTTATTTTTTCTAATTAATTCTAACAATTGGCGATGCGTGCATATTGTCCAAAAACGCAAAAATTACTTATCTGGTTTATTTTATCTAAAAAACAAGGCATAACACTTTAAAGGCTAAGAACTATTAACTTTTAATCAATACAGCTTGATTTTTTTAATCAGAATTGAAAAAATAAAATGTACAAAACCTGACAACAATAATTTTCAATTCACACTGATACATAATTGGCATGTATCATCATCTTTAGATGAATTTTTAACAGAAACGACTGCTCCTAGAGACTTTAATAAGGTGTACATTTCTTAAGTAGAAAAGGTAGGAAAAAATGTTTTCTATTCCGAAATGACATACACCGTGGCACAAAAAAGTTTAAACGAATCCTAATGGTCGCTTGTGGCGCCCTCTGGGAGATACAGCCAATCGTGTATAAAATTTGAATTTCCCGTCCCAAGAAACCTCCGCATACAAAATTTCATGAATTTAACTCAAAGTAGTCGAGAGTTATTAAAAAAATGTAATTAATTTTTTTTAAATTTCCTACCGAAGATCATAGGAAATGTTTTGCTTAAAATTAACGTAGAATTTACATAGTGAAGTATGGACAAAAAATAAATAATTTTCATGAATCATCTATATTTTATACAGAAGCAAAATTTTTTATCAAATATTTTTTCCGTAACATGTAAACCAAAAATTGTTCTCGCTTTCCTTCATTTTATTCACTTTAACCGGGGACATACTGTATAGTTCGATACGTTCACGTGATATTACGAAAACGTTAGAGACGATCTTTGTTTAGTTTTGAGTTTATGTAGTATAATTTAGAACCAATAAAACGGCGTGGCCTAAGATTTTCATGATATTCTATGACCAGAAGCGTAATGTTAACTTCTTTGAAGTTAAATTCGTAGATGTCAACGCAACTCTAACGCTGCTTGTACCAAATTTCTCAAAGGCCTTTGTCGTTTGTATACTCTTATGAACTCTTCATTAGATTGATTACATCCGCAGTTCAATTATCTGCCACTAAACAATGTTTTTCACCAACGCCTTCGTATAACCACAACCAAGTCATACTTTAAAAAAATATAATAGGCGTGTAGCACTTATACGACGGATTATTATTTCCCTCTCAATATAGAGCCGATATTTATTTTCGAAAAACAATGACATATTTCGAGACCTTGAAATTAAAAATAATGCAAACTTGAGATATTTCTGGTGACAAGACATGTAAATAATGATCTGCTAAAATACCTCGTTTGACAAGAATGTCGAGGCCTAAGCGCCAGATCGCTTTTCGATGAGAAAAATGTTTCTTATATCTATTTCGAGGTTAACAAACAGAAGGCGAAGAAGGATAATTAATTTTAAGAGTTTATCATTCCGATCTATTTTTATGACGGAAATCCCCGTTATTAAATATTATCATAATATAACCGGAATTTGGCAATAAAATTCTTTCTTTCATAGTTTGACGAGCGCAATAAAATTTTCGAAAGGCATCGCCCAAGATAAATATTTAGGTTCGTAAGTTTCGATTTAAAATCTATTATTTTATTCAGAAATATTTCAATACTGTGCGCTAAAATGTTTCGTCACAACGTTTTTTCACATTTCGCCCCACTTTCAATGTTTTTACAGAAAATATCGGAATTTCAGAATTAAAAAATAATTTAAAATTCCAGTCGGTTCCGAATAGACTTCATCTTGCTTTTATACATAGAAAAATGTTTTTGTAAAATTTATATTCATTTGTGGTTTGTTGTAGAATGTAGTACTCCGCTACCCATCACTTTGTCTCTGCACTACACTGGCGTGCAAACATCATTTGTACAGATCTGAATTAATGTAATGCTTAGTTTCCAACATACAGGGTATCAACAGTTTTGAAAAAAAAAATATTTAGAATTTAGAACCCTATAATTGGGCCTATGGTCTTCAAACCACAGTCACAGCAAATTTGATTCAAAGATATTTATTTATGTTTTGACCTCTTTTAATTTAAAGCTGAATTTTGTAGATATTATACATTTTTAAGTCAATATCAATAACTATTGCCGTAAATCATCAGAATAAAATACAGAAAATGTGAAATATCTAAAAAATTGAGCTTAAAATAAAAAAATTCAAGAGACATAAAAGTTTGATAATCAAATTTGCCAGCGAATGCGTAGAAATAATTGGAGGGGAGAAATGGGTCGAATCTTCGCAATTATACGGTTCTATTTTTTTCTAAAAAAGCAGCATTCAGTAAAAAATATTTGTCAATTTTCAAATTTGTATCTAAATTTTGATCCCCTGTATTTTAAAAACTAAGCACTTCTCAATCCATATTTATATGAACTTATTTTCTTAAATTAAGTTCTAACACCTGTTAAAGTTTGACCCTGCAATTTGAAACACCTTGTATATCCAACACAATGAAATACAAGAAGGCAATAAAATGTATAATTTTTTGTCTATAGAAAATATATAATTTTCTAATCCGTCGAATGAATGCACTGTCTTGAAAACTGCAACACCTTGTGAGGTAAACTTTCTTTAAAAAACTTTTTTATACTTTTGACTACATTTGCCTTAGATCAATTTTTAATAATTAATGTAGCTCTCCGCATAGTGCTTATTTACAAAAAAAAATGTAGAAGATGGACTTCTACAACTTTTCGGATGTCCAAATGTCCGTCTACAAGATGGTAATTGTTTAATTCAATTATATATTATTTATAAAAACGATAATTGAGAACCGATTTTACTCCACTATTGTTAAAAATACTTAATGTGTGTATATGCATATTTTTTCAGCAAATAATTGTCATAATCTTGTAAATGTTTACAAACATATTTTAAAAATGTTCAATAATAATGTAGTAACAAATTGTAGCGTGCAGTTAATACACATTTTTAATAGTTTTTTCGTTTATTCTTTCATATAAAACGATGTCAATAACAAATTAATGTTTGCATTTACGAAAAATCTAACCTTATGTTTTAAAACATTCAAAGGGTTTATCTTACATAGACTATCCTCGTGTTTCATGGTTACATTACAGACAAATATAGCTCTTGCATCCGGTTTAGCGGAAAACCTATTTTTGCTTTCCCGTTTCCTGTAATTAGTTCTCAAACCCAAACTATTAGTAAAAGCAAATAAGTAACCCAGTAAATCTATTTATTTATCCGTGGCTCTAATATCAGAAGAATTCTCAAGAAAAAAAGCAAAAGAATATTTACAGTCTCTCACAACATTCTTCATTGTGGCAATGGTGCAACAAAGGCAAGCGGATGTTGAAGTTAGCCTGTATATTTTTGCTGTTCTGTATCAGATTTGGCGGTCAAATATTTTTTTTCATCAAGTTAACAACAGATTTATTTTATTGTTATTAACTCATTAAATTATTTGGTAGAGTATCCGTGATATCAGGGCAGTCGAGAGCCAAAGTTCGCCCTGGGGCAAAAATATTTGCCGATCCCCAATAACTTGGAAATTTTTCAGGAAGTTGAAAGTTGTGTCTTTTTTTAATTTAAAGTTAAGTAAGGCTACATAACGGCATTAAAATATAGATAATTTAATATCTGGTACTAATATATCTTGGATGTTATCACGACAACAAAACATTAAACAAATATTTATACTTGTTTCGTCTACTACAATTTGGAATTTATCTGATTAAACAATAAACATCTTCTATTAGAAACTATAAGTAGCTGCAAGTCGAAGCGTTTCTCAATAAATAGCGTACGATTTGCAGTCACTCAAAAGAATATGGTCAAAGACATTCTTCTTTAGAGGACGATGGAATAATTAGAAATAAAATGGCATATCCCCTGTTTGGGGATTACTAATACTTGGAATCAGCCTTCTTCAGTCTCTCCATTTTAAACGTTTTAAAATGTGCGAAATGGACACCACACTTTAATCGTTAAGTCGTATATTTTAAACCACTAAATGAAGTAGAGTTACCGTACCTTTATACTTTAAATTATTAAATATCTCAAACATAAAACATTAGGTAAATAAAAACTGAACAAACACCTAACCAGTTTTTGGCACGGGATCTTAAAAGACCCACCAGCCCCTCCCCCCTTTTCTCAATAATTGAGAGACTTTTGATAGAATGACTCTGAAAATTGGTAGTATTGAGTTTTTTGGTGTGAAACGAATTTGAAGCTTATCTTGACGTTGCTCCTAGAGGGCACTAGTTTCACCGTATTATTTATGTAAATCAAAACATATTTTCTGTACCTGTTGAGCTATGCTAAAAAAAAGTTAAAAATCTAAAAGAACGATCAATTGTACATAAAAAATCTACTCTTGTTTAGGTCATCTAACTTTATTGGTTTCTGAGTTATTTGCATTTAATAGTTACAATGTATTTTGTGGTGATTTTCTTTAAGGCGCTAATATTGCTTCGTTTCTTAGTAGGCTTGTGTCATATTTTCATGTCAATAAATATTAGCGTTTTTTGCGTGCATATGACTTATTATTCGTGCAATTATTGAGAATTTTCAGAATAAAATTTAATCTTAAACACCCTGTATTTCTTAAACCAGCGACATTCGTATAAGGCATGATGACCTCAAACATAATATTTTGGTGTCTATATCTCCACCTTAGTGTTGACCCATTCTTTCTGGCTCACCCTGTATAGTTTAAGTTCAAATAAAACTTAAAAATATTGAAAGCAGCCTGAGTTATGTTCCATTTTTTCTTAATACCCAATATTATTGTGGGATATTGCTACTTAGAGTTAACAAGAACTATAACTGTAATATATGTGGAAAGTTGAAATAACATATTTTTTTAGTGAAAAAGAAGAAATGAAACAACCATGAGTATATTGAGACTAAATAAGATACGATAAGACATAAGTGGCAATTATTGTCCACGAACAAACCCAAATGTTTTCATCGTCAAAAAACTGCATTGTGCAATTTTTTAACTCTTCAACAACTTAGTACTCCATGGAGATAAGTTGACCCCAACCCCAACGTTTTATCTACGACCACAGCCAAAACCGGTCAATTCCGAGAATGAAAGCTGTGTGAAAGCAGGTAAAAACCTGGTTTTGAAAAACTTCATATTTGACAAATTTATTTTAATTAAGAATATTGATTGTCAGCTGAATACTGGAAAGTCTTGGAATTGTTTCTGTGACATGCGTTTGTTTATTTGTCAGCAAGAGTAAACAAATTTTGCAAAATCGACCCAAAAAATGAGTGAGAATTTCTTCATTACGGCTGCAATCCAGCAAGAAGCCCAAGAAGCAACATTACGTCTGTTACTAGCGAAAAGCAAAAGCATGTACGAGAACGGCATGTACGGGAATTCGATAACTGGCGAAAAAAGGAGCATAGGAGAAGGAGTAATTGCAGAAGAGGTGCTACTATCCTACTTTTTCAATGTGGAGAAACGGTTTGTTAATCAATGTTGAAAGTGTACTAAGATATTAATATTTAAAAGTATGATAAACTTACTTCATATTTGAAAGTAGAATCAGGAAATTATAAACCAGAGAAGATACTAGAAAGAAACCAGATCGAAGAATTTTTGAAAAAAGCATTGGATGATGAATATTTACAAGTTAAGGTAGATAAAACATGATTTTAATATTTCAATTTATACATTGAGCGCTTTATTTTCAACTTTTTACAGGTTGCAACGATCATGGGAGTCACAGGTGCCTGTCCATGCAATGAATGAACCTTTTTGGATATTACCCAAGTCCAAGATAAAGGCACGTACTTATTCTGGATACAAAAATAAATATTTCAAGAAGTGTCACGATCATGGAGCAAGCTTTGCTGTAGAAATCCGTCGAAAATACATCACCTAAAAATGCCGTTGGGAGATTTTTGTTGAGATATGTTGCTGGAAAATGTACTACACAACATGTAGGTTGATACCTACATGTTGTGTTGTGCACAATTTCGAAAACGTTTTCAAAAGTGGCATTTCTTGGGCTCCCTGATCCAGAAAGTTTTACCGGACATGGAATACGGCGTTCTTCGGCAGCATTACTGACCAATGCTGGGGGTGATATTACCACTGTGAAGCGCCATGGTGGTTGGAAATCGACTACGGTAGCAGTTACCTATATTGAAGATTCACAGTCCAGTAAGATGGCAATTGCTGAAAAAATCCAGGTCGTACCTGGCAAAATTGTAGGCCCCTCCAGTACTTCAGAAACTTCTTATCGAGTGAATTTAAATAATCCCGGTCAAAATGACTAGATCTCTTGAGATAAATGTTAATAATAATAATTCTAAATAAAATCGAAGAATTCTAATCCACTAGTGTGTTAACAGACCTTTAATCCACGAAAAAACAGACGTATTAACGTAATAATGGCATAATTGCTATTAAAAATAAGAAATAAATAGTTGAATACTAATAAATAGAGAGTATAGTTTATTTACTATATCAACAGGAAAACTGTAAATGGTAATCTGAAAAACAAGTAATGTAATCTAACAATGAAATTACCTGTCTGAGCTGGAGGTCATATTATAAGTTAAAAAAATATATTATTTAACCAATTAAATATGGTCCGAGTATATAGCTATTCCCGTTCACATGTGTGGAAATGCATATATTCTTATTTGATAAGATTGTAATATAAGTATAGTGTAAGAAATAGTAGTTTAAGTAAGTAAAACTAATGTAATATATGTTAAACTTAAGGTTTTATAGCTTCTTTGTTATGAATAATTATACACAAAAAAAAATACAGATGCATATATATATAGAACGTAGGTCTTGAATTTGCTAGTTTAGTTGTTGGTTCAACGTGTTTTAAAAGAAGAAAGGAAAGGAAAACATAAATCCAAGGGGTAGAAGAGGATCCTCGTACAGGCAACTTTGTAAACTATAGAATTCAGCTTCACAAGAAGAATGTAGATTTGGTAACGGTTACTTCAGTCGATTTGGCATAGCACAACAATCTCAATACTAAATTGGCAGGAGTTTCAAAATTTTAAATCTTAATTAAGTACCGGTTTTAGTTACCTCTTCTGAGGGTACTGGAATGAAATAGTTATATAGATGGAAAGGATTGTCTCCAAAAATACACAAAAATACACGATACTGCAGTTCAGCTAATGAAAATCCACTATTATCTGATAATAAATTGATTTATCCCCGCAGGATGATCAGAAAAATCACTTCAATTTTTTCTCAGAGACTTTTTCTCACGAGAGCAAACCGACATATTTCTTTTCTTACCAATCTTTGACATACCAAACTTTTATTATGAAATTACTATTAAAATGTTTTATGGAAAAAGGCATAGCGGTAGTCAAAATATAAATAATATAAATAGAAAATAAATTATTTAAATTAGAAGAATTTGCAAATTAACCAACCAGCAGCCTAGATACATTAATAAGAAACATAATGAAGTTAATTAGATTGTGTAAATATACTCAATAATCAAGATATTTATTTTTAAAGTAAACAAATTTAAATAGCACGGCAATGTCCAGGGAGTGATATTACTGGACGCAAAAAAGTAGAGAAGTAGATAAAATTGCTAATTAATCCTATTCTCCGCGAATATAGAAAATATTTTAATCTATAATCAATAATATTTAAAACAATGAACTAATAAATTATAACATGTTATTTATATTTTTAGGTTTGCAAGAAAACATACAGATATTGGAAGCAAATATAAACGAAGAATGGATAAAGATCGAAAATGTCATACAAACAGCAACTGAGAAAGTAATACCAAAAAAAGAGTTTGCAGGGAGGAAAAGATGGTGGGATGAGGAGTGTATAACAGAAGCGGGGAAGAGAAATAAGCTAAGAATTAAAGCACTTCAGTCAGTACAAGAGGAAGATAAGGAAAAATACACGGAACAAAGACGAAAGACAAAGAAAGTGTTTAGACAAAAGAAGAGAGTAGAACAGGTTAAGAAAATAGATGAAATAGAGCAACATTATAAGAGGAAAGAAATACGTAACTTCTACAAAGAGGTAAAAAAGGGAAAAAAGATAAAGAAGGAAGTAATATCTGTGAGGGATGAAAGTGGCAATCTAATTGGAGAGAGAAAGATGGAGGCAATACTTTGCAGATATGTTGAATGAAGAAAGTGTAAGGGAAGCAGAGGAGCACGAGGAGATGACACCGGAAAGGGAAGAGGAAGGAGAAGTAGAAGAATCTACAAGAAAGGAAATAGATGTAATTATAGAAGCTTTAAAGAATAACAAAAGCCCAGGAATAAACGGAATAACAGCAGCGAATATTAAATACGCAGGAGAGGATTTAAGACAAAAATTATACGAAATGATACTAATGATCTGGAGGAGAGAATGTATGTCCGAAGATTGGAGAGATGCTATCATTATACCAATCTGTTGCAGATGCAACAGACTGCAGAAACTATAAGGGGATATCATTGTTAGATATAGGGTATAAAATTATGGCAACGTTAATAAAACAGAGAATAGAACCTATAGCAGAACTACAAATAGGGAAGTATCAAGCAGGTTTTAGAAAGGTGAGGTCAACAACGGACCAAATCTTCATGGTGAAGGAAATTCTGACTACATGCTATGAGTATGGGATCAAAGCAATGGTTTTATTTGTGGACTTCATCACACATATGATTCGATCAAAAGGAATAAACTAAGTAAAATTTTGAAACAATTTGGGATACCAACCAAACTGATTAGGCTATTGGAAATGACCTTAGAAAATACTAAATCCAAAGTACGAATAAAAGGTGAATGTTCGGAAGGCTTTACTATTGATACAGATCTGAGACAAAAAGACCCACTCTCAACGCTTCTTTTTAATTTAGTACTAGAAAAGGCTATAAGACACATATTATTTAAAAGTCACCAAATAGTAAGTTATGCAGATGACGTGGCCATTATTGCTAGAGATAGTAGGGAATTAGAAGAAGTAACGAGAACACTTGTGGAGGAAGCACGTAAAGTGGGATTGCAGATAAATCAAGAAAAAAGTAAGCTTTTGAGAATAGGAGAACAAAAAAAGGATACCAATTTTAAATTGAGAACAGAGCATGGAGAGATGGAGTTTGAAGAAGTGCAAGAATATGTGTATTTGGGGGCGCTAATAACAGATAACTGTGATGAGGAACAATAAATAAATAGGAGAATAATAAAAGCAAACAGAAGTTCGGCAGCAGTCAACCACTTATTGATATCAAAAAATTTGTCCAGAGGAGTAAAATTTAAAATGTATAAAACAATTTTGAGACCGACAGCGCTGTATGGTAGTGAAACTGGGTTCTCAATAAGAAGTCAAGAGAAAACCTTTTAAGCTGAGAAAGGAAGATCTTAAGAAGAATTCTAGGGGGTAAGAAGACAGAGGAAGGCTATGTAAGGAGAAATAATGAGGAAATATATGCAATGTACCAGGCATCAACAATAGACGAATTTGTAAAAGCCAGAAGAGTGCAGTGACTAGGGCATCTAGAACGTATGGAAGATGAAAGGGCAGTTAAGAAAATAGTAGGGAGTAAACCTAACTACAAGAAAAAAAGAGACCGAGGAAGCGATGGAGAGAGGCGGTGGCAATAGATCTAAGGGAGAAAAATATAACGGATTGGAAAAGAAAAGCGAAAGACAGAATGGAGTGGAGAAGAATAACACAGCTCTGGGCCTAAAAGGCCTCTAAACAGCTTTATGTATATATATTTATATTTAGTAGCAAATTTAATTTGATATACGAAATAATTTTATCTATAGTTTTAGTTAAAATTGACGGTAAATAATCTGAATATTTTACACAAATGAAGTTTATTATTTTAAGAAATTTGTAAAAATACAGAAATAAGAGTTTTATTATTTAACGAATTGATTGATAATTAATTGGTTATAAATATTTAACATTATACAATATAATTTGCCAAAATTAATTTGAGTAAAGAGGTAAGTTTGGTAGAATATTTTAAGAAGTTTAAATTATTCGATTTGATGAAAATTAAACCGTTACACGGTCATGGATAAAATATATAATATGTAATACATTTCATTCAATTTTAGGTAATATTTACGAATAATGTAGCAAAAAATCCTTTTTAAGTTTGTCTCTATAAGTACATGTCTTCTTAGTTTTAAAGGGTATGGTCACGAATCAAGATATTAAACATTTTTTCTTATTTTAAGGCGTACCATCAACATTAAAACCTTGCTTCGCAATTTCTTGATACTCTCATATACTTGGCAATTTACTGGCTACTGATTTTGTAAAAAAACATAAGAACATATAGAAGACGTACCGCTCTTTCCAACCCCAGGAGCGCCGATTACAGCCACCTTCACCTCCGATAGGGACGACTTCTTTCTCCGCATGCCTTTGCCGTTCATATTCAGCGAGCCACTTCGCGTACCACACTTTCGAATTCAGACAGTTCGACGGACGCGCGGTTACTGTGATGTTTCGCCTCTCGGTCGAAACTCGTAATGCCGCCGTTTCTAAAATTACCGAAATGAATTAGACGCACCGCGAACGCAGCGGCTCAAGTATGTGTGAAGACAGATCCGCTCTTTTAACGCATTATCGAAATTTTCAACAGCAAAAATAAGCCTACGGGCACACAGACTGTTTCAGAGTAACTTATCATATACAGGGTGAGTCAGTCATAATGTCATTAATTTTAACCACGTATTCGAGAGGCCTAATAAAGGCAGAAAATCAAAAAAAAAATTTTACTTTTTACCTTTAAAAAAATAAACAAATCACTCTATAAAAATCAGTAACACGACGCTCCTGGTGCGCTACGAACTTTCTGAGGACGCACCTATACGACAATCGAATGCCAGATTAAACATCGTTGCCACATCATGTCTACATACATAATATCGTCTAACACATCAGCGTGTTATTCAAATTTACCCGCATTTCTTTCCCCCCAAATTTGTAGATCACGCCACACATTTGGAAGGGGGATGGAGAGAATAGTGAGAATACAAGCAGTAAGCAGAAGTTTGTTTATTTCGGTCTCGCGTATTCGTTGTAAATGCATAATTTTACAAATTCCGAATATGCGGAAATGGTAGTGTTATATGGAGAATGTTTAGGAAATGCGACTGACCTTAATTTTATTAATAAAGTGCTATGGACGGATCCAGTTAACAGGTTAGTACCATACTACTTAAAAACAATAAATTTCTAGGCTAGATCTACGTAACTACAAACTGAATAATTAATTGTACTTACGAGTAATACTAAAAATTCATATTTATTTGTAAAACGTAGTGAAAACGTAATATCAAAATTATTAAACTGTTATCACCTAACATTCGAAAACATTTATTTATTATTTATATTTGTTTTTATTAACAAATAAATCAATATTTAAGGAAAATTAATTCATGTATCTAGATTTAAAAAATAGTTTTACTCCTTGTCGTTCAATAACAGTACAAAAACTAGGTAACTAGGTTATTGACCTAATAATACGGTAGGTCAAGGTTCACTCTCGATGACTTAGATTAGCGGCGTGCCATTTCGGTCTTGGACAGTTTTCTGTCGACAACATGATGGTTTTTTATTATTTAGTATTTAAACACGAAACATTTTTCAGCTTCTCTTAATAATTTACCTATTGGGTATAGGTTTTTATGTAATGTACTTAAATAGTTCATTACTCGGTTTATTGTTAGACACGTTGGAGTTTTGTTGCAGTCATAACAGCTACATTTGCTTAGAGAAAAATCCACACGCTACTTGTCGATTTAGCTTTCAGAGGCGATTTGTTGTCAACGTATGGGCAGGAGTGTATGGATATAGTTTGATTAGGCCGTATTTTCTACTGGAAAACCTGAGTGGATCGTACTTGCAATTTTTCATAGAATTATTTGATTATTATTATTTAATTTCATTGGATATTAACATTTTAAATTATTATTGGCTGAAGTTGAACTGAGCAAGAAAAAATGATATTCTAAAATACAACCGTTTATTTGTGATGTATAAAACCTAGGTAGGTAGGTACGGGAAAAATACTTCAACTTGACAACATTGCATCAGATCGACATCGAGTTGAACTGTGAGCTGTAAACGACCAAGGTTGTAAGCGGTCAGTGACAGTCTGAAAAGGGAGTTTAAATAATGATTTGAAAATATTTTTTTTCGGCGTAAATATGCATTTAGATATCTAAATGCATATTTAATCGCGTATTCGCATTATACTCATTATTCCCTATCTCCTCTTAAAATTAATTACATTATGACTGACTCACCCTGTATTCAAAGGTACAGAAGTTTAAAAAATAAGTTTTTTTTTTCTGTAAGCTATAGATCTGTCGTATTTTTTAAGATACAAGGCATTAAGTATTTTTTTAATTGTTTTCTAATAATTAATAGTAATAATAATATTATATTTATTGCCCAACAGAACAAATGTTCCAATTACAGGACAGTTAAGTTAAAAGGTATAAAAATATACATATGTATATTATGCACACAGATATGCTGATTAGTGGAAGGGTTGAGGGGATCCTTTGCGGAAGAATTGTAACGGCCCTAAGAGTTATTGAAAAGTGGTATGAGAACCATGTTCTGTCAGTCAGGACCCATATGCACCAATTCTTCTGCACACTACGTTAAGCTTCTTATCGGATGAGAAATACCTTGGAATCTTCAATTGGAGATAAGACCAAAAAGGCGTACATATTCTATTAGCAGTGCCGCAGGACTTTTGGTAAAACATGGGGAATGCAACCAAAGGTGGTCATGTGGATATACACTGTCATTGTGAGACCAATGTTAATCTATGTAATCTATGTATGATGACAGCTAAACAAAAGCTCAGCCAGGTACAAAGGATTGCCTGCCTAAGCGTAACTGGAGCTATGCGTACGACACTGACAATAGTTATGGAGGTAATGCTATGTCTGCCACCTTTGGATATTTATCTAAAAGACATGGCTGCGACAAGTATGCTTCGCCTCAAAAATACTGGTTATATCTGATCTAGGATGTGGAGAAGTTAGGAGTCGTCTGTGGAATGGGGTCATCATTACATCAGCAATGGCAATAAAGTAGCTGACAAACTGGCTAGGAGTGCATCGGGTGTCAATATTTCTAGACTTGGTCCCTCCAGTATGCTTACGTTGTAACCATTTTTTGAAATTATCAAAGAGGATACCCACAAAGAGTTTAAGAAACGTTGGGATGAAACAAATAGCTGACAATTTGCTAAAGAATTTCTACCTCTGCAAGGATACAGCCATAAGGTACCTGGCTATGTCTAGGACAAATCGTCGCCTGATGACAGGTATTCAAACTGAACACTGTTGGCTAAGGAAGCATCTCTATTACATGAGGTGTGAAACATTTCTTTTTAGGGGTTGCGAACAGGAAGACGAGACAGTACTTCATGTACTCTGTAAGTGCACTGCCATCTCGTCAACAAGAGAACTTGTTGGAAGAACGATGGCCTTCTATGGCCTACATTAGAGAGATCTCATTGAGCAACGTCACCACCTTTTTCTCCTTATTAGGTTGGTTGGCGGCTCAGGTGGATTGATCTGCTAATGGTAGGAGGTACAAGCGGTAAAAAAGAAATGATTAGACTTTATAGACAATGACAAATCGTTAATAAATATAACGAAAAGAAGTGGCCTTAAATTCAATCCTTGAAGTACTCCTGATGTTGCTATAAAATTATCAGATTTGAAACCATTACATGAAACATACAGGAAAATAAGGTCAAATAAGGAGAAACAGGTTGTCACTTAACTCATATAGCTTAAGCTTCTTCGCCGGCATCGACTTGTCCTTTGTTGTCTCTGAACCAATAATTAAAGAGATGTAGCAATAGTTCAATTAAGGCTCCCGAACTCCTTTTTAAAAAACTTGGTATTTAATCATCTTCGCTAGTCATTTTTTTTTAACTTTGTCATAGATATACGTAATAATGACAGTCTCTCAAAACAGCTTTTGAACTCTGGAAGTTCTGGGCAGGAATTTCATTAAAAATTAGTAAGCTGAAGCAAGTTAAAGTTAGATGTACAAATGAGCAAACACTCGAAAAAATGTATTTTAATATTATTAATATAATAAAGTAACATAGTTTTCTGAGGCATAGAATAAATATTCCTAATATAAATGTGCATGAACAATCATAATATGCCAATAAGACTACAAAATCAAAATAACTACGTCAATTGTAACTTTAATTGCAATATTGCCGAATAATTTTGACAAAAGTGCAAATTTTTCAAAGAATTAAAAAGTGCATAAAAAAGTTGTATTCACAGAAAGATGGTAAGTAACTAAAACTTCTGTTTATAAAGGCTTTCATTTACTTGTTTTCAATTCTCTTCATCTTAAGAAAATTGTTAAATAAATTTTGATGTCATATTTTTTTACCACAAATCTTGTATTTTTAGAATAGAAGTAGCACAACCTTTGCCATTAACGAAAAATCAGCAAAGGTATTTGGAAAAAAAGATTTTATTTATTTTGCATTCATTCTTAACACGTGACTGCACGTATTTAAATTTTTAAACAGAGAAAATGGCTTTTACATCTATAGAACGTAAAAAATGTATTGAGTGCTGAGTGGAACATATAAATAAACAGTCAAACATGTAAATATTATTGAAATACGAGTAATTAAATAAACATACAATAAATTGCAATTGTGAAAATTCCACGTACATTCACAATTACATCTTTCACATTTCACAGACACGATGAGCCCAGAGTGAGGCTTATTATTGGGATATTTTTAAACCGGCATCGAAATTTTTGCTCTTATTAATGAACATGTTAAAATACCGCGATATTTTATTTTTCATTTACGGAAAAAGGTATTCATTAAAAGTTTTGCATGTACACAGTGTTCAGAAAATCTATAAATATAAAAATTGTTCAAGAATAAACTGCCTTTATTTTTAACAATAAAAACATATGTTACTAAGGAAAGTTGCTTAGAATTTATATTACAATTTCAGTTTGTTCATGAATCTGCCTACTTTGATAAAAACAGTCAGTAACATTTTTATTTTTCACTTTACGAAGAAAAGGCATACTTGATTAAAATTTTTTCTTGTCTTTAAAATGTGGTTGGTATAGAGAAGTTTCATGTTGCATGTACAGGGTGATCAGAAAATTGGTAAATATAAAAATCGTTCAAGAATAAACTGCCTTTGTTTTTAACAATACAAAAATATGTTATTAAGGCAAGTTGCTTAGAATTAAAATTCATGTTATAATTTGAATTTGTGTATAAATTGCATTAAATAATTTTTTGCTGCAACGTAAGCATAAGAATAACTCAAAAGTCCTATCACTTTTCATTATGACGGTTGCTGTCAAACTTTTTATTTTCCATGGCAACTGCAAAATTTTAATCAAGAATATTTATTTTCGTAAAATGAAATATAAGGATTCCAATTTATACACAAATTTCAATTCTAAGTAAAGGTAGTTTATTCTTGAACAATTTTTATATTTACCGATTTTTTGATCACCCTGTACATGCAACATGAAAAGTCTCTATGCCAACCGCAGTTTAAAAACAAGCAAAAACTTTAATAAAGAATGCTTTTTTTCCGTAAAATAAAAATATTTTCCCTCTTTTCCACTCTAACCGTGGACATACTGTATATATGTATATCTCCGAAAAATCCAAAATATAAAACTAATGCTTTATAACTCTTTGATGAATAAATAATCTTGAATCGATTAATATTGTGCTTGGTACGCATTTCCGAATTAGTCCTTTTTTCAAAAAATAAAATAAAAATTCATAAAAGGAAGGAGCTATCATTAATAAATAATTAATAGTAAGTTATATAATCTATGAAAGCAAACCGTTAGCTGTTAGGCTATGAGTAGTGATTAAACTGCCAAAATTTATAAATTTATTATTTACAATCTTTGAGACCTTGAGCATTAAATAAATTACTTAACTTACGGAAAACACGTGAAACTTCATCATCGTTTGTTATTCCTTAACTTTTTTAACACTTTATATAGATTATTTTCAAGAGATCTCATTATCATAAATATTTGTCAGTCTCAATCAAACCATTGGATAAAACTTTTATGTTGAAATGAAATGACAAGACAAATACATTGTTTAATTAGGTTACGTCTTGCCTTTAATTAGATTTAGTTCACTTTAATTAGAGATTATAATTTGCTACTCTTTAATGTACTTTAATATATATTTTTTTCTTTAATTCACAATTCTGTACCCTCAATTTTCTTTAGAAGTGTGTATACAAAATTTTGCGCAATAACCATGGAGTGGAGTGTGACTTGAGGTCCTATGGAGAGAAGAAACACACTAAATGTATATTGCCGGATATATCACTTGTTTATCTATTTCAATGTATCTATTGTGCAACAAAATTTCATTATCAAACAAAGAAAAAAGGGGTAATCAAACTCACATTGTTTTCTATTAATTAAATCGCATTATACAGTCCACTAATTTAACAAATTATTTACTACACAAAAACAGTTTTAGATAATGCTTTCTCAAAGTTTATAAATAATAAGTAATCATTAGTATATTCGTAGCAAAAGGTATTCTAGATCATAAATTTCATAGTATGATATCAAAATTCTAGAGAAAGTAAAATATACAGGGCGTGACTTAGAAAGAAGTTTCGCCTTTTCATTGCTATTAAGATAAATCCATGTTTACGAAGAGTAGACAAGCTACATCTAGCGGCCATTTGCTACTCCAATGTTCTACATCAATCTAGACACCATTGAAAGTTATCGACCTTTATCGCGTTCCGCGAATAGAAAATTCATGGTTCGGAGAAGATAGTGCCCATTTTGTACAATTCCTTTAGTTTTAATTTTACTTTTATTTTATAGTTTTATTACTGTCAAATTTTAGAGACAAAGCCTATCTAACTTCTTTAACGAATTCATTTTTTCTTGACAACTTCAAATTTTTTTTGAAATTTAAGAAGAGTAAATTTAAATTCATTCTTTGTAAATTTGACCAATGGAAAAAAGTTTGGTATACTCGTAACTTCAGGGATGACTCGCCTAGTGTTTTAATTTACTTGAACTCATAGGCAAAGAAAACAAATAATAAACCTAAATCATATGAATAATTTGGTTATTCGAAGTTGAAGTAATTTGGAAACATTATTTGTTCGTCCAGTAGATAGCGCAGTACTTGTGTTATTATAGATATATAAAGTATTGCATTTCGTTTGGGTAAAGAGAATAACTATTTATGATATACGTGTTAAAAGTAAGATTTTATTTTGTGAGTGAAGATGATTAAAAAACGAACGTAGCGAGTTTTTTAACTTCATGAACAAAATAAAATCACTTTTAACACGTATATCATACACTATTTTTTCTACAAAACAATCGAAAGAACTTTAAACTCAATAAAAATAAGAAATCAAAAAATACCACCAAACCAAAACCAAAATTTTCGTAGCAACCAGTGGTGTTGTTAGTTACGGAAAAAACCCAAAAATATTGACATTTTCTAGTAATATTATAAGTATAATGAATAATCTCGATAATGAGCGTAATGAATCCATCCCTGCTGAAATCGAAGAAGCCGCCAGTCGAGCAACATTGGAATTATTGCCGGCGAAATCAAAGGAACAGTACGAAATCGCTTATAGACGCTTTTCGGAATGGTGCAACATTAAAAAGGTCCCTGGGAAATGTAACGAAAGTGTTTTACTGGCATATTTTGAGGAAAAAGCCAAGATATGGAAATCGTCAACGCTGTGGTCAAATTATTCCAGGATCAAAACTATGTTAAAAATAAAGCAAGTTCAAGATATAAGCAAACATTATAAACTTATTGCTTTTTTAAAACGGAAGGGTGAAGGATATCAAGCAAAAAAGTCAAAAGTTTTGACGAAGACGCATATCGACAAATTTCTCACAGAAGCAGAAGACGAAAAGTATCTGATGATGAAAGTCGCAGCAATAGTGGGTGTCTTCGGGGCGTGTCGCCGGGAGGAATTGTGTCAGATGACCATCGACAATATCGAATATTTGGGCACTTCGGTTGTTGTGACCATACCAGATACTGAAACGAAAGTGCCTCGGACTTTCAGTGTTGTTGGTGAATTCTATTTAAACTTTTTTAGAAAGTATATGGCACTCCGGTCACCCAACGCTGACCATAGACGATTTTTTCTTAAATACCTATATGAAGAATAAATGTGTGAAGAATCCAGTCGGAATTAACATGTTTGGTAAAATGCCTGCCGACATTGCAGTTCTTGAATCTACCAAATCCTCAACTCTACACCGGACACTGTTTTCGTCGTTCATCGGCGACATTGTTAGCAGATTCTGGTGCAAATCTTACTACCATCAAGAGACATGGAAGATGGAAATCTTCGACGGTAGCTGAAGGCTACATTGAAAATTCACTGGAACAGAAAAAGGAAATTGCGGGCCAAATACTTCCTACTGCTGCAACTACTAGCAAGACCACCAGTACTACCAGTAGTATTTCTACAGAAAATAGATGTGTCACACATGGAATTACAATTTCAAATTGTTCTAATTTTACTATAAATGTTAATAGTAATAACTAGTTAAAATGTTGGTTTGTACTTATTTAAAATAAAAAGTTGTTCATGTGTTTGTTAAAACGTTTTATTAATTTTCAAAACAAAATTTAAATAAACTTTGATTTACTTTTAACACTAGTGTTAAAACACACTAGTGTTAAAAGTAACTTACTTTTAACACGCGTGTCAAAAAATGACATATTTAACATCAAAAATGACAATTAAAAAGCCCACTTTTAACAGTTTTGTAGAAAAATTATATTTTTGGAATCCAATATAGTAAATTTTATGACAATACTGTTAATGTGAATAACGTGACAGCGTGAAAGTTTCCTTTGTGAAATAGTACGAGATGAAGATAAGACGATAATACTATATCTTTAAATAATTTTTTTAATTAAATAATTTAAAATGATTTCTTGTTCTGAATGTTGTGTGTCTACCTGTATTCAGGTATAACAATATTCGCCAGGAAGAAGGGAGGTTATTTAAATTGCATTGTTTTCTATGTATACTTGATTACTAATAAATATATTGTAGGTGTAAATAATATAAACGGAAAGAAAATATGGATAACTGTTATAAACTGGTATAAATGATTTTCCCGAAAATTAAAAAATGTGTGTAATTAATAGTAATAATAATACAACTTGCAAATATGACTACATGGCAGATTCTTTAAAAAAAATACCACCATTGCAAACGTGGGATCGTTTTTTAAATAGAAAAAACATGTAAAGTTATTAAATCCCTTAATTCAATGTCAGTGCAACGCAGAGAGAACTGAAAAGAAACAATTGTTCTGAACAATCAATTTAAATATTTGGGAGCCAATATGGACGATTGATTGCAGTACTTTATTGTATATCTAGTGACTTTATTTTTATAATTCACGTAGTAACGTCATATTTTTACATTTAAAATTATGAATTTCCGTTGTTAAATTTTGACAGATAGTTGACATTTCAAAATTTTGCTGCGCTAAAAATCTTCTGTACTAGAACATGAGCAGACCTCAAAAAGATGGCAACGATGGTGAACATCGGTCATTAAGGCATGTGGTAGACAGAATTATAGATTACATATCGTCTTCAAAGTCAATGCTACATATTTTAAGCGATAAACAGGCCGTTGACGAAAAAAAGGCTGAAGCTGCGAAGCGGAATACAAAGGAAGCAATTAGAAGGAAACTACTAAAAGGTATAAATTAACTAATATTCAGTTTTTAGCTATTTTAAATTTTAATAAATAACTCCTTTTTGAGTTACCTTCAAGCTATATTTTTCATTTGTATTTTTGTAGAGTTCTTAACCGGCGACAAGGGCGAAGGTCATAAACTTACTCAGCTGCACATTAACGAATCTTTTAAAGATAGAACTGATTCGAACGTCAAATGTTCTGCTGTATACAATGCGGAACAATTTGAAAAACGCAATGAATCTACAAAACAGCGGCGCATGTCCACGAACTTCTTGGACGAGCAGTACAATTTAACGAAACAAGCAATTGCTAGAAGATACCGGCCTCAGATGAAAATCAATTCTATATCACCAAAAAGCAATATAATGAGAGGTTGGTATGATACAGGGTGTTTCATAATATATGCGCAGGACTTCAGGATGTGATAGTTCGTCCAAAAATTTGAAAAAAAGTTTGTATTAACTTACCCTCTAAAATGTACAATTTTCGAGATACAGGGTTTTGAAATTGTAAAAAAAATTTCGTTTTTTGCTAATATCTCCGGAACTGTTTATTGTACAGAAAACAGCTTTTGTAAGAATTTACTACTCATAATAAGCTATGTTCTGTGCGAGAATTTTTTTTTTAAGTTATAATTGGTAAAGATTTTGAAGGAGAAGTGGTTGTTTTTCTCCCCAACTTCTACGCCACTGGAAAAAGTACGCCCATTTGAACCGCCAATGCTTTCTACACAAAAAATGTACTCTTGGTCATAAGCTCTAAAGTTGTTCGTTTTCGAGAAAAATCTAATAATAATAATAATAATCTTTATTCCTTCAAAAGAAATTAATACATTTTTTACAGGAAGAGTACTCTTTAGATAACACAAAAAAAAGTTAGAATTTAATAACGAACCTAATACATACAACTAATACATTGTTTCATATTATGCAGTACAATATATAATCAACAACAAAACAACAACAGTACAAAATAGCGAAAAAAGAAAATAGAAACAAATAAAATAGGGCAGGATTATTCACTCAACACAAATGAGCAATGCTTTAGAAAACCAGCTACAAATCTACACATTGCCTTAGCGTTGCTGAGTGTTAGATTATCGAGAAACTGCACTAACGCCTCGACAGATGTGATATTTCTTAATTCTGGCGGCTTCAAAGCATTATATGTATATAGGACATTCAGTGAAAATGTACTCAATGGTTTCCAATTTATATTGGTTACATATTGAACACAACTCTGAGGGATCAATTGAGTATGAAATACCATTGAAAAAGAACTTTATGCAGAATTTATTACAAAGGCGCAATTGAGCAATGATCCGTATAATGTAAATTGGAATTTGAAACTGTAGATAATTTTTAGCAGTACACCTTGGTATATCAAAATTTCTGTATAGTAAAGGAGTTGTAGACTCCAAGACAGAATTCAAGTCTTTTTGATAGAGCATCTCCTCGTATTTAAGTAGCATCGTGGGAATTTGTTTTTTAAGATTGATATAAGTCAAGTTCTCTCACACATCGACACAATTTATACTAAAGCAAAATGTTTTAATTTGTGCAAGCCAATTATATCGTGGATCGTCATTTAGCAACTGTAACTGCCTTTTAAGGCATAAATACGGAAAACGGCTATAATTCATAGATAATACTTTAAATAACCAGTTAAGTGAAGATTTAAATACTGTTAGTGATAAACTGATATCACCTGTTTCAAGTCTAACAATATAACTAAGAGTATTAATTGGCAGCAGTAGCAATCTTTTGAAAAAACCAACTTGGACCCTTTCTAATATATCAGTGTACCGTGAACCCCATATTGGTAAGGAATTTGCTAGAGAATTAATTACTATTGAGTTATAAAGCACAATACGTGAGTTCCAGGAGTTCATGTTAGATTTAGACATTAGAGAGATAACAGAGGTTACAGCTTGTTTGGCTTTTGCAGCTGACGATTCTGCCATAACACGAAAAAACGTGGATGATGAAAAAATAACTCCCAAATAACAGAATTGATTAACGCATTCAACAGACTCGCCGTTAAATCGAAATGGGAAATTATTAATTCGACCTCCTCGGGAAAAACACAATATCTTAGTATTAACTGTAAGCTGATTTAAAAGAACATATCTTTCCAACAAACTGAGTTTACGACACAGATCTATTTCGGAAACAGCTAACATAACCAAATCATCGGCATACAATAACATTACAACATCAATGTAATTATCAAGTTTTCGAGAAAAATCTACTTTTATGTTGAAAAACATGGTCAATTTTTTTAAATAATTTTTTTTTACTAATTAAACAAAATTTATTTAATCGTTAGAACAAGTAACAAAACCATACGTTAACTTCATAGTTCTAAAATTAAAAAAAAATCGTACAAAGTTGAATTAAATGTTGGAAATGTCCTCCGTTAGCTTCAATGCACGCAGCAATTCTTCGACGCATTGACTGTCTAACACGCAAGAAAATTTCCGAAGTGTTCTGAATTATGTCGCAAGATGCAACAATCTTAATTGATCAACTTTTCAACTGGAGTAGCGTATACTAGGGTTTTGAGATGGCCTCAAAAGAAAAAATCTAAACAATTGAGTTCGGGAGATCGTGGGGCCAAAGGGTGGGGACCTCCTTGGCCGATCCAACGGTCTTGGTATTCGATAATAACAATAATAACAATTATTTCAAAATTTAAAGTTTTCGTCTTATATTATCAATCCAAGGTCGAAAATAATAGAGAGTGACTAATTCACAACACAGAGATGAGTACGGAAGATATGGGTGGCATGATTACCTAGGCGTACCACTTGAGAAGAGTCGTCGGCTGAACCTAGCACAAATTAGAATGACGTCCTTTTGCAACTTCTGTTTTAATGTATGGCGGGAAAATCTCAACTTTTGATAATTGCAATTTGCAATTACGCTACAAATATTATTGCCCCTTTCATTATTATGTGGTGCTAATAAACTTGTTTTGAGCTTTTGATAATTTACCATGGCAGTTTTATGATGAAAATGATAGAAAATGTTATAGGTAGTTGACAAAATTTGTTACAAATAGAGATTTTTCCACCATTAAATAAATCGCGCAAATATTTGCGAATTCCGCATTCAAAAGGATAAAAGGCTTTAGAATACATACACACTATTTACTATTGGTTACTAGCACTGTCACTATAACGGTCACACATTAACACTTATTATATCTTATCGTACAATTTTGTTAATGAAATACATATTTCAACATCACTTACACTCATATTTTCACCTCGCGCTCTAAACTCTTCATACATGTCAGCACCCGATATTCTTTACTTGTTATATTAGGACGGTCTTGAGGAATACTTTGTAGAGCTTGAATTATTCTCCATTCTTAAGAATATAAAATCCCTAATAAAATTAATTACATTCAGAATTAAATTAGCGAAAAGATATACCCAAAATTTTGCCCGCCTGAACGATATACCCGCCCATGATAGCGCTGGAAAAGAGAGTTGGATCCGACAATTCGTCGCAGCCAATCAAAAGCTGCAGCGCATGCGTACTGCAGCAGAAGCTGTGTAATCGGGTATGTTCTCAGAGATATGCGGCACACGATTTTGTAGGAAAAATATACAGGCTGCATGTATATTTCTTTGTGTTGACTGCTATAAATTATGAGTAGGTTTATAACATGAGTCACTCTCTAGATTTTTGGAAGTCTACTTTAACAGTTCATAGTTTCCGAGACATAGAATGTCAGAGATTTTAAAATTTTTAATATATATTTTATTTACATGGAAATCTTTCGTGATAAAATAACAATAATTCTAGGTTGCAATTGGAGACCTTAGGTCTAATTATTTAGTATGTCTAAATATTCCTATTTTCACCAGTGGCGTAGAAGTTTTAATTATAAAAAAACATAAGATATCTTAAATTTTGATTATTTTGAACAAATATCTTTGCAATTTTTCTTAAAATGCATTGCATTAAAGTAATTGTTAATTTCATAATTTCTGCATATTTGTATCAAAACCTGAAGGAAACTTGAAAATCCAGTTGTAAAATTATGCACGTCGTCATAATTTACCATTTTGAGTAATTTTTCAAGTAACATTTTCAGCGGAAAGGCACTTTACCTGAAATCAAAATAATTTTTCCTTGGAGCATTGAACATTTCAAATAGGATTATTTCGAAAACGGTTACTCTTAACGACTTCAACAAGGTATACCTTTTTTACATAAAACAGGTATCAGGATCGATTGTTTCAATAGTCAGATGTATACACTAAACCGCAAAAAAGTTCTGACATTTAAAAGAAGCACGATGTGCCATTAGTGGCGCCCTCTACTAGTGGCGCCAAAATTAGAAACAAATTTGAATTTCTCACCCTCAAAGACTCTCGATCTTCAAAATGTATCCAATTATTTGGATTTTTTAAAAAATATTTACAAATAGCGAAAATTTTTACTTTGACAACAGGTATCTTTTTAACCAACTTTTGACTAAAGTAAGTTTTACTATATTGCACTATTTTGTTGTCAGGAGTTTACTCTTGCTATATGGCGCATTAATTTTAGGACACACTGTATTACTAAAGCATAATAGGTCTCACCTCGCACAAATTACAAATTGCTAGATACGAGCTATTTTTAAAGAATCATTACCTGAATAGGATGCATTTTAAAGAAAATTTTAAAAGATAAAATAATACAAATTTAATGTATCTTACTTTTTTATTATTAAGGCAGTGGCATACTATATTTATTTTAAATAAAAGAAGAGTGTCACAGGGTTTCTACGCTACTGGTGATAATGGAAATATTTAAACATACTGAATAATTAGACTAAAGATGACATTATAATCTAGAAATATTGCTGTTTTCAAGTAAATAAAAAATATAATAAAAATTTCCTGGGCACCTGCGCTGTAGCAATTAATTGACATATTTCCGGACAGGTAAAATTGCTTATTTTTATGTCCTCTACGACTCCTATCAATTTGTCGCAATAATTATGGGACATCCTGTATATATATCCTGTATTAATAGCTTTATTGTTATCATAATTTTATTATATTATAGATTATTTCGATGAACCGTACGATCAAGATTACCATAGAATTTGCAATGTATCATCTGAGAAAATACCTGTATATCAAGTTAAGAAAAATCATACCAAGAAAGCTGACAAGATCTTACCTGCTAAAGCTGGAAAACCATCTAATACAGAAACATACGTAATCTATGAAAAAACTAGATAAATATATCTAGATATCTGCTTATATCTTATTAATAGATCAAAATGTAATACAAATTTTATTACCCCAATTAAGCATTTTTCATTAGGTTTATTTTGATGATACAGATATGTGAAAAATATTTTTTAAAATTGAGAGTTGAAATATGGTTCTTAGAAGTTTAAGAGAGTGTTTACAATATGTCATCATTCAGCGATTCATTCTTTGTCATATAACAGTTTTTGGCGAAAAGCTTCTTAAGGGAGTTACATATTGTCAGAATTTTAATACAATTTTTCAACAGACTATTTTTACATCGCTTATCCAGTGCATTATCCCCATATTAATCTCATAGAATACTTTTTGTAGAGCTGTATCAAGACATTCATAGAAGAATTTAGGACCATCTGGAACATGGGCGCCTGAAGAAAAAATTCTCAGTGGAGGTCAAAAAGGAAAACGAAATATATACAGTCTGTCACTTAAAATTCCCCTCGAATGTATATATATTTTCCCAGGCGGATTTTTTCTTTAACGCACTGTATAAAAAATATTATGCCATCGAATAGGTCATGAAAATATTTTTAATTTGATATACGGGACGATAGCTTTTGTTATGGTAGTTTTGTTGAAAATTATCAAATTACGTTTGGCTTTCAAAGTGTAATGGCAACAAAACACTATCGGGACATATTCACGGTTTCTAATTGAAGATAAAAAATACATTGTTATATGGAAGTTATCAGTTTTATTTTAAAAATAAATATAAACAGCATGAAACATAACCCATTTTTTGTAATCATGCGTTCTCTTCAAAGTTTTCTCCTTTATTCACCCAAAGCAAAATTTATAACAAACTATTAATAATTCTGTATTTACTACATTTTCCAGAGCATTTTCACGAATATCAGCATATGCTGCTCTTATTGTATTCTTCAAATATTCAGCATCTCTTGGCTTTCGCTAACAAAAGCTTTTTCACATTATTGCAAAAACCACCTACAAAATTCCACACGTTGTTCACCTACATTGTTCAAAGTCCACTGGTAAAATCTACTGAACAGGATGTAGAAACAACAACAACAAAATGGTGTCTTTTGGGTGCCAAGTGATTTCCTGAGAGAGCCCTCAACCGAAAGAAAAAAAAACTATAATGAAGAAATCACTAACATTCAATATAAGTTTATTGTAGCGTGAAGTTTTCTTACATTTTGCCAAACATATAATATAAATAAAATTAACATAAAATATTTAAAAAATAGGCCAAAAAGGCATTTTCTTGCAAGATTATCAACTAGTAAAGCATCTATAGCTTTACATATAAAAAAAATGCTTATACTAATAAGTACTTAGGTTTAGGTTTATTCTAAATTTTTGCGCGTATTATGCACAATACGCATTAATACGGGCCAAACTTATCAGGTGAATCAATGAACGATGGTGATGTAATTATTTGGTACTTGGTACTTATCTGTTACGCCCTGTATAGCGGTAGAAGTCATATTGGGTGGTACTGGACTGCGGATGACCGTGCTGGAGGAGTGAATTATCCCTAAATTTCTACTGCTGCCATGTAGATGGTAAAACTCTGGCTTACAGGACTTGCACAACGATCGTTCTCCCAAAAAGAGAAAAAATTGAGGAGGAACTGCCAATTTGCCACCCAGGTTCACGCAAGAAAAAAAAACATCTAAGAATACAAGTTACGCATGAGTATCTTGCATAGTGCGGTTACGTAATGAGTTTAACACTTCAATTGATATAAATTTATTTATAGTTAAAGTACGCTTAACTCCACTGCCGAATTCCCTAACAAAGGAGACGTTGCAGAAAGATTATGGCCTTATGTAAAATATGTGAAATGTACCTAATACAAAAAAAATCGTTACAACACCAAATAATTATGTCTACATTATATCATTAAAATGGGCTCTTCAGTGCACAATCCATATCGAATATCAAAAACAATTTTTTTTTATTACTTAATTATTATTAAAATATAGCTAATTTGCAGATTATTTTAGCCAATAGAGACTGCAAGTACATAGTATCTACATGAGTTGTGAATACGCATAAAGCCTGTCATATTGACACATAATGATTTGCTTTTCAAAATTCAAGTGAAATTTCGGGGTAGTGAAAATATTCAGTTCTAAATGAATCGCACTGACCAGAACAATGTTGGCGAACCGAATGAAGTTGAAGCATGGAAAATGATGATGGACAGCATGGTCAAGTTCATAGCTGCGTCAACGAAACTCATGAAGACGATCACCACTCGCGCCGAGGTGGCTGTCACCCCTGAAGCCAGCTCAGATCCCAAGAGCTCCTGCGAGGTGGAGTGCATAATGTGCCCCACCAGATCGGCAAAAGAATGCGGCGTATGTGCAGCTGGTAAGCCTGTGGAGGTAGAAAAAACTAAGCCACCCGAAAGCGGAGAACCGCCAGCGGCTCCTCCAACTGAGGAAGCAGCGCAGAAAGAAGAAGCCCCAGCGGAACAAGACGCAGCTGAGAAACCACCGGAGACTGCCGAAGCGGAAGAGCCTCAAAAACCAAGTGAACCTGAGGCACAGCCAGAAGTGCAACAGAAGGATGCTGATAAGAATTATTGTGTGTGTTCCGAAATAAGATTGATCAAGAAAGAAGCTTCAAAGGCGGGAGTTAGTATCATCAAAAAACGTGAGATATTTTTCCAGCTTTTGCTTTATTAGACATTTACTTACTACCTCTACTTACAGTTAAGAGTTCATCGGTAGACTATAAAAATTATTTTAGAAGGAATTTCCTATTTTCATAACACTAGGTACTTCTACTAATAAGTAAACTGCAGCTGTTGTGCAATACCACAACTACTAGTACTTGCGTGGCACCTCAACCGATATTATCCAATAACTGTTTCCACAACAGCCTTTGTTGCGCAATTTGTTTGCAGATGTATATGGATCAGACCTTTAAATCTAGCCAGCTACAAAGATATTCTTGATATATGCATATATGCACGTACAAGAACGCGCGTAGGTATACATATATTTAACGCGTCTTGCCTACATTATTTTTTATCATTTCGCTATTCAATATATCGATGTTATATATACGGATTTTCAGAAAGCTTTTTATGAAATCGATTTATAGCGCATACGCCATTTAAGTTGGCAAACGTGAATATCTTGGAAATTAAGCATTGGAGAAAAATCCAACAAAAGTGTCATCATTTTATAAGCGGTTTAACGGTTATATATTTCGTCCGGTTGGTTTAGAATTTCAAGATTATTAGAAAGGCAACTTCCATAGCAATGACGGTGATGCTATGTCTGTCACCTTTGGATATTTATCTAAAAGAAGTGGATGCTTTACCTCAAAAATACTGGTATTATACCTGATGTAGGATGTGGAGAAGTTAGGAGTGGCCTGTGGAATGGGGTCGTCAGAAAGATACCCCTTTTGCAGGCAGACACTAACAGTATTTCTCCCAAGTTTGTGTTTGACAGACCGTACACGGTACTTATCAGGAATGAGGAGATGAGGAGATCGCCAGCAAAGATGTAATCAACATCTTCACAGACGGATCAAAAATGAAGGAAGGTACAGGATGTGGGATTTATTCCAGATTCTTACATATCCGATATCACTGGGCAATGGATAGGCATGCTACCATGGTACAAACGAAATTAGCAGGTATAACCATAGCCGTGAAAGAAATTGTGCATATACATACAATGGGTAAAATCATTAGAATCTAGACAGATAGTAGACAATCAGTACTGATCTTATGTAATAACATAACAACTAGATCAGCATGGGAATGTCATCAGGCACTGGCAGTGGCCTCAATCAACAACAGCGTATATGTATGTTGGATAAAGGGACATGACCGATGCAATGACAATAAAGTAGATGACAAACTGGTTAGGAGTGCATCGGGTCTCAATATTTTTGGACCTGGCCCCTTCAATACGCTTCCGTTGTCAGCATTTGTTGAAATTGTGATGAAACAAATGACTGTCAATTTGCTAAGGAGTTTCCTAGAGTACTCCTGCAAGGATACAGCCAAAAAGTACCTGACTATGTCTAGGGCAAATTTTCGTCTGGTGACAGGTATTCAAACTGGACACTGTTAGCTAAGGAAGCACCTCTATTACCTCTTTGTAGGGGTTGCGAACAGGAAGACTAGACAACACTCCATGCTCTCTGTGACTGTGCTGCCATCTCGTCAATATGAGATTCCGTGTTGGGAGAACGATGGCATTCTATCGCCTATATTAGAAAGATCGCCCTGAGCAACGTCACCACATTTGTCTCCTTATTAGGTTGGTTGGCGGCTCAGGTGGATTAATCTCCTAATGGGAGGAGCTACAAGGAAGCCAATGTGACCTAAGCGCTGTAGCCTTCTGCTACCATCCTCACAATTCCAGATTCCAGAAGGGTAACTTTGATTTTTTAAATAGGAACCTCTAGTTTTATTAATGATTCGTATTGCTCGTACAAATCTTAAGAACTTTTGTTCTATGATTTTTCTTGTTTACTTTTAGCGTTTACAAGTAATTATGCGTTGAAAGTAGAAATACAGAACACTTTTGAAAAGTAGACAAACATTGACTGAATACTAAAGGTAAGTTGAAACCCCCCGAAAAAAAAAACCTGAAAAACTAATGTTATTTATGAGAGTAACAGAATTGTATTGCGTACTAAGTTATTGCAAAAAGGAACATTTACTTGCTAGTTATTGCATCCGGAAATTAAAAAATTAAATCATTTTAACATATGTTTAAAGTGATGGTCTTCGACTGCAATACATTGTTCAATGCATCCTGCATAATTGTCCACCGTCTGTACTAACATCCTCTGCCAATGTTCTAATGCGTTCATGCATATTTTCTGGCGTGGTTGGTACCTCTTGGTAAACTTGTTCCTTAAGATATCCCCACAAAAAAAATCTAGAGAAGTCAAATCAGGGAATCGGGCGGGCCAATGAACTGGACCACCTCGTCCAATTCACTGCCCAGGATAATGCCGATCCAATATTACACGTGACGTCCTTGTATAATGTGGTGAACAACCATCGTGCTGGTACAACGTGTGTAAGCAGCTGTGGTAATTGATGGTCTACAATCTCAGTGTACATTGCTCCCGTCAAAACACAATCAATAAAGACAGGCTCTATTAATCTTTCACCAATTATGACACACCAAACATTTACCGTCCATCATCTCTGCATTTGTCCTTCACGCAATCATCTTGGATTTTCTGAAGACCAATAATGCATGTTGGTCCTGTGCACTTCTCCATAATTTGTGCTGCTTCTACGTTCTATTGCTACTGCTACGTTCAACGCGTAATTACTTGTAAACGCTGAAAGTAAACAGGAAAAGTCATAGAACAGAAGTTTTTAAGTTTTATACGGGCAATACGAATCATTAAAAAAGGTGTTCCTATATAAAAAACAAAAGTTGTCCTTCAAATAACCTTGAAATTCTAGAACAAACATATAACCATTAAATTCCGCTTCTGAAACGATGATATTTTTGTCTGAAACGTTTTTCTCTCAAATGCTTAATATTCACGTTTATCAACTTAAATGGCGCACCCGGTATGTTCTTTTACGAAAATTAAATGATTATGGCTTTTCCACAAAATTATTGTCATAAGGCATGAGGATTTGAAATCTGATTATTTTTCATCCACTTCTAGAGAACCTTAAGGTTCTACCTTAGGCCCGCTATTGGTTATTCTTTATATTAATGATTTAATACATTCAATTAGTAACTCTAAACTGCTTGATGCAGATGATTTGAAGATACATCGTGTTGTTGATAACGTATGATTCATTTCTATTTCAAACAGATCTTGAGAAAATTTCAAAGTGGTGTAGAAAATTATTTGAAATTAAGTAAGAGAAGTGTTCTGTGTTATCAAATTATACAATAGATGCTTTTGAGTTGAGCAGATGTAATGAAATAAAAGATTTAGGTGTGGTATTTGATTCAGAACTCTCTTTTATTACTCACGTTAATAAAACAGTAGGCCCTGCCAATTGAATAATGGGATTTATTATGAGTAACGGATGAGATTTTCTAAAACATCGATACACTATCAACACTATTTATTGCTTTAGTGCGCTCAGTTTTGTAATTTATATTTACACATTTATACGAAGATGTAAAATTCCTAGAGAAATTCTATACTTGGCAAGAACAAATTAATATTTTACAAAAATCAGCGCTTTTTAGTGTCTGTAATAATTTTAATAACTATTGTTCTTCCTAGCATATTTGATCTTCAGAAATTCATGAAAGTATATGGAACATATTAGGTTTGTTCCTACATAGCAATGACTGATAGTTTACAGCACTGTTTTAATGCGCAAGTGCAATTCATGTACTAGTTTGAAATCAGTTTCTAATTCCTTTGTTGGAACGACACGTTCAAGTTGTAACCGTTAGGGGTATAGTTTGTTTGAAGTAATTTTCATTTTACGGTCACTCATGTATAAGGAAGTGATAAATCTCATCATCACTAGAATTCGAGGTACTGCTGTAATTGCTAACTTGCTCCTCTTCACTAGAGTCACTCATTTTGAAAAACTACAGAATTGCGTACTTAAAAAACTGCAAATTACTTGTGCAACTATAATAACTTTCTCAAATAGCATTATTACATAAAACTTTAGTTACGTTCATTACCTAGCCTACCAAAAGTTGACTTCTGTTAGCGGTTAGATTCTATCTGCGCATGTGTCTGACTAGTGGTTTCCTAATAATCCTCAAACCGATTTGACTTTAGCAAACAGTTTCCAAACCACCCACTTTTGTGTTGGAACAAAAATCTTACAATTAGTTCTCGGATTGATTGTGTTGGGACGGTTAAATTCGTACTGCGCAAACTCATGCCAGTTTGATGCTAGTTTGATGCTGTGTAGGAACAAATCTAATAATGGCACATAGTTGACGTCACGTTATAATCTACGTATTATTGTTTAAATATTCTTTTTATTTTATTACTTTATTGGATATATTTCATCTTAAATGTGACCTGAACATGTTTGTCATTTCTATGTTCTGTTCATTGTAATGAATTATTTTGTAAATTGTTGATTATCATTCCATATTCCTGCACTGAGGAGTAAAGCGACCAACAAAAGAAGTTTTAGATAATCCATATCATGACTGGAATCGGTTTTTTACATTACATTATTTACCGTGTGTTTATTGCACGAACCTACTATTGTTTTTCATTATAATGACAATGTCTACTTATTTTTTTTATTTATGTTTCAGATTGCGGATGCACTAGAAAAAGCGCAAAATGCGGTAAGTTAGTTTATATAAGTAATACATATTATATTTATGTAGAGATTTTAGAATTCGTTGGTCGCAGATATGACCGTTGTTTTATTGTTGCACGATGTTTTTATTCGCAACAGGTTAATATTAGAGGCAGTGGTTTAGGAAAATATTTACTATTTAGGAATTTATTTTGGTACAGTGTTTTTTAAAATAAAAAATGGTAATTGAAGTGTATGAATTATTGGGTAGCTACACTACCGGTGTGAAGACAGCAGCTAAAGATAGCAGCCAGGCGCTACGGAAACACCCGATTAACATGTATAACAGATATCCTAAATAAAACATTTATTTTTGTAATGTTATCAATCTGAACATAATATAATAACGAATATTAATTGTGAAGAAAAAGAAATGAGGAAAAAAAGGCATAATAATTTTCCGTGTTATACTAGGAACTCAAACAACACATAACAAACACACTTGTAGTTTGCGCAATATGAGGGCAGGACAAAAAATACTTTTACAAAAATCTTTGAACCCAGTGGCATTCATTCGCAAGCCGTCAGAGGGGTGGAAATCGGGGTAAATTAAAAATTCGTTATCTCTAAAATGGAAACCCGTCATTTTACTAGGCTGAAACTTGGTACATAAATATTTTATAAAATTATCAATTTTTTTGATACCAATGTCATTCACTCGCAAGCCGTTAGAGGGGTGGAAATTGGGATAAATTAAAAATTCGATATTTCTAAAATGGAAACTCGTCATTTTAATAGACTGACACTCGGTACATAAATATTTTATAAAATTATCAATTTTTTGATACCAGTGTCATTTACTCGCAAGCCATCAGAGAGGAGGAAATTGGGGTAAATTTAAAAAAATTAGATATTTCTGAAATGGAAACCCGTCACTTTACTAGGCTGAAATTCGGTACATAAATATTTTATAAAATTATCAATTTTTTGATACTAGTGTCATTCATTCGCAAGCCGTTAGAGGGGTGGAAATCGGGGTAAATTAAAAATTCGATATTTCTAAAATGGAAACTCGTCATTATAATAGGCTGAAGCTCGGTACATAAATATTTTATAAAATTATCAATTTTTTTATACCAGTGTCATTTACTCGCAAGCCGTTAGAGGGGTGGAAATCGGGGTAAATTAAAAAATCGATATTTCTAAAATGGAAACCCGTCATTTTACTAGGCTGACACTCGGTACATAAATATTTTATAAAATTATCAATTTTTTGATACCAGTGTCATTCACTCGCAAGCCGTTAGAGGGGTGGAAATCGGGGTAAATTAAAAATTCGATATTTCTAAAATGGAAACTCGTCATTATAATAGGCTGAAGCTCGGTACATAAATATTTTATAAAATTATCAATTTTTTTATACCAGTGTCATTTACTCGCAAGCCGTTAGAGGGGTGGAAATCGGGGTAAATTAAAAAATCGATATTTCTAAAATGGAAACCCGTCATTTTACTAGGCTGACACTCGGTACATAAATATTTTATAAAATTATCAATTTTTTGATACCAGTGTTATTCACTCGCAAGCCGTTAGAGGGGTGGAAATCGGGGTAAATTAAAAAATCGATATTTCTAAAATGGAAACCCGTCATTTTACTAGGCTGAAACTCGGTACATAAATATTTTATAAAATTATCAATTTTTTGATACCAGTGTCATTCACTCGCAAGCCGTTAGAGGGGTGGAAATCGGGGTAAATTAAAAATTCGATATTTCTAAAATGGAAACCCGTCATTTTAATAGGTTGAAACTCGGTACATAAATATTTTATAAAATTATCAATTTTTCTATACCAGTGTCATTTACTCGCAAGCCGTCAAAGGGGTGAAAATTGGGGTAAATTAAAAAAAAATTCGATATTTCTGAAGTGGAAACCTGTCATTTTAATAGGCTGAAACTCGGTACACAAATATTTTATAAAATTATTAATTTTCTGATACCAGTGTCATCCACTCAAAAGCGTCTGACGGCTTGCGTCAGAATTTTAGAAATATAAAATTTTTTAATTTACCCCGATTTCCACCCCTCTGACGGCTTACGCGTGGATGCCATTGGGTTCAAAAATGTTCATGTTGCACGAACAAGTGTATCTGTTATGTATTGCTTGAGTTTCAGCTGTAACCAAGTTTAACACGCAAATATCTTATGCCTTAATTTGTTGTCATTTCGTTTTCTTCACAATTAATATTCGTTGTCACGTTACGTTCAAATTGAGAAAATTACAAAAATAAATAGTTTATTTTGGATATTTTAAATATATGCTAAATGTTAACCGTGTTCTACCTCGATGAACGTCCATGATCATTCGTGTGTTTCGGTAGCGCCTGGCTGCTATATTTGAATGCTGTCTTCACACCGGTAGCAATACTGATATTATTTGTTAGATAAAAATATTAATTAGCATTATGATTCCTAGATGAAGTGAATGAATGGTTGTCTAGTAGTTGATAGACACACTTTAGAATTTTAAATCTCCCATAATTCAAATCATAATATTTTGAAAAGATAAGGAAATGGTTTGAGAATTTGCATAAAAAAATACATTTTTGTTTCTATTAAATACATTCAATTTTATATAAAAATTAGCAAATGTTACATAACGAGAAGAAATAATTCAAAATTTGTTAGTAATATAAAAATATAACCAGCATTTTGAGAGATTTTACTGATACTTTTGTTTTTATAAATATTGCACATTTAAAAGAAAGCGGATTCTAATTATAGAGTGCAGTTATCTTTGTCATATTAAGTAAAGTTGTGGGAGAACACCTACCTTAAATAGCACAAACCACTACCACTTTATACAGGATGATCAGTAAATAATAAGCCATACTTTAAGCATTGAGTAAAACTGTATATTATTCAATGCTTTAATGCTATACTCGCGGCGAGAATTCAGACGACTTACGTCATAACAAATATTACGTCATAGCATTATATTTTCATCAAAATATTTAAGAAACTGCAACTGAGAGTAATAAAACTATATACTACACTAAAAGTTTGCATTATATATTGCACTAAATTGTAAAAAATATTGTTTTTAACACGACCAAATATAATTAGGTTGACAATAAAAACAATTATTGTATGTATCGATTTTCAAGTTTAAGAAATACGTTAGACGCAGTTTTCTCTAAAATAGTGCATTTCAGCGGCATGAAACAAGCTAATTTAAGCTTGTTTCAGAACAACTAATCATTTTCCAAATATCTCTACCTTTCAAAAATTGTTTAAGAAATAATATAGTGGCATAAGCGCTCTAAACGCTCTGTAATGTACACATACACAGTAACGCAAAAACCAACCACATATTCGTATTTATCTCACGAAAAGAACCTCGTCTTCCAAAATATGTGTACAATTAATCAACAAATAAGATAATTATCATCAAAGAATTAAATAAAAATACTTCCTCATGCTTCTAACTTCAGGTTTTCACTGTATTTCTCGCCGTAAAATGATCAAATAGTTTATTGACTTTTACTATTTAAATTATCCTCAAATAACTTTTAAAATGTATTTGTATGACTCGTTATTTTGCTATTCTAACCCCATATTTTAACAATTATTTTCACATACTTATAAACAAAAGTGAACCATCTTATATGCAGAACCATTTTAACAATATTTACATCTATAGTTGAAATTTAAAAAATACGTACTTTGAAATATTTGTGTCCCTAAAAATTTGTTGGTTAGACCGTTTTCAGCCATTATATATTCATTTAACTTCGGTACCTTTGAATATTCGCTGGTGATATGAGATAACATTGGTGTTATTTGCCAACCTCTATATTATTCAGTTCTAAATGTCTAAAATTACTTGTATTTGTAAAAAAGACTATTTCAAGAATACGGCACCCTTAAGGAAGCAAAGTTGTACTAAGTTAGCTTAAATTAAGCTAATCTTAAAGTATGACCCATTCTTTACTAAACACCCTGTATATTGTTAACGATCTTACTCTACTAGTTCAGTTTAAATGAATATTAATATTATTATTAATTATTTTATTAATAACAATGATTTTTTTTGCTTATAATGCCTTTTCTTTATTTTTTGATCTACGATTTACTTTATATATCATGTTTCTAGGTGGCCCAAAATCCACAAAAGAAGGGGAGGGGAAACGTAAGTCCATTTCATATTACCTATCTATCTATTTTTCATTTGTTACACCAAAAGCTTATTTATTGACCAACAATTAGTAGCTAAGTATAAATTTTAGTGTTCTCGTCTTGACAAATTGCTTTTTTTATTAAAACCCCGTGCACATCTGAGCAAATGAACGGAATATGCCTGTTAAGTCGAATGAGTCTGTCGCATCATTGTTCCACCAAGATTAGTAAACTAGTTAAATGTATATCTTCTCGTATCATAAAAGCTTGCGTTTCCACTTTCATCTTGTATGAGCGAAGCATATAAGGTTTGAAATTACCGTCAAAGCAATGTGACAGCTATCATTCAATTGTTTCAAAGTATACGTTGCTTCTGGAATCTGGAATTGTGGGGAGGGTAGCTTAAGAGGCTACAGCACTTAGGCCCCATTGGACTCCTTGTACTTCCTTCCATTAGAAGAGCAATCTACCTGAGCCGCTAACCAGCCTAATAAAGAAAAAAAGGTGGTAAAGTTGCTCAGGTTGATCTGTCTAATGTAGGCCATAGAAGGCCATCGTTTTCCCAACACTGATCCTCTTTTTGACGAAATGGCCGTACACACAGTGCATGGAGTACTATTTCGTCTTCCAGTTCCCAACCTCTACTTCCTCATATAATAAAATTGCTTTCTTAACCAACAGTGTTCAGTTTGAATGCCTGTCACCAGGCGAAAATTCGTCTAGGCATGGCCAGGTACTTTCTCGCTGTGTCCTTTCAAGGGTACTCTAAGAATTCTTTAGCAAATTGATAACTATTTGCACTACCAGTGCCTGATGGCATTCCCATTCCGATCTAGTTGTTATCTTATGATTACGTAAGATCAGTAGTGATTGTCTACTATCTGTGTAGATTCTGATAGTTTTATCCGTTGTATGTCTACGGACAATTTCTTTGGCGGCTATGGTTATACCTGCTAATTCCGTTTGTACCAAGGTAGCATGCCTATCCGTTGTCCACTGATATTGGATGTATACTTTGCTTAATCGTAAAAGAAATGAGAATCATCACAATGCCCAAAAAATTTAAATGTCGATTTTCTCAAGCAAGCGATTGGTTTTTTTGACTTCAAACAAGAGTATCAGATTTTTAGATAATCTTTCAACAAATGTCATCAAAATCTTAATAAAATCAAAGCCATACATCTTTTTTATCTAACACGTGCCCGTTCTGCCCTTTAGGGAGCTGCAACTTTAGAACTATTTTACCTGAAACTGCATCGCTGCAAAAGTAACAAGTGTGCCAAATTTAAAAAAAATCGTTTCAGTATTAAAAAGTTCTAGCAAAAAAAACAAATTTAAAAAAATTATTTTGAAGTTATATAGCTCCTTTTATATCCAGTTTTCGAGAAAATGTTACATGGACTAGACATATTAATTTTTCGAGTAGTATCACTCACTGAGTTTTCTGCGCGGAGTTTCCGGACACCCTGTATAATATTGTAACCTCTAAATTGGGTTAGCGTAGAAACACGTCACGTAGACAAACAAACTTTATTGTCACTCTTGGTTACACAAGAAATATCCTTCAACAAATTCACAACTGTCAAACTCTTTACTTTTACCGCTTACTCATTTCCGCTCGACTGCTCAATGTAAACTGACTCCAGCGGTGAAACCGATCCGCTTATATAGGTTTTCAGGGTTCTAAAAGTTTTCCACGGTCTCGAGAATCAAATATAATGTGGCCGAGAATGTTCCAGAAAACGTCAAAATAAAGGCAACACAAAAATTATAAATTATAACGTAAACAGGAACATAAGAAACAAATTAAAAAGATAGGTGGGCTTCCGTAACAATATATTATTACTATACCACCAAATAACAAAAAAGTCAATCCGCTAATAGTAAACAGTCACAGTGTAGAAAAATTAGTAACAAACTAAAAGTTACTTCCTTTTCCTTACACCTTCTCTGAGCTGTCCGGAAAGGCTCTATCCCCACCTTGTTGCGCATCTGACTATGCTACTTGCACACCCATGGTATAGTGGGTCGTTCTCTGCTTGTGACCGTATCTAGGTCCAGCATTGAGTAGGTGGTGACCACAAGACGCAGACACTTACATCTCGTGCAACTAGATAGTTTTAAAAATCTTTTCAAATAAAATCAGAAACAATTTTGTATCTGTCTACATTCAGGTCTATCTGCATTATTTCTAATGTTTGCTAGGTCTTTGAAATTCTTTTGCATAATGGGCTATACCGTCATGTCAGAAGAATGTTAACTATACATCAGCATGGGTTTATAGATGGACGTACTACCACCACTAATTTAGTTAATGCCACACAATTTATTTCTGAGACTCTGGAAAAGCAGTATCAGGTTGATGTCGTATACAAGGGTATGTCAAAGGCATTTGTCAGACTTGATCATGGCATATTGTTACGGAAATTATTATCGTGAGGTTTATCATTAAATTTAATTAATCTGTTCATTTCTTACTTGAGAGACAGAAAACAGTATGTCATGTTCAATGGATTTAAATCTACGGAATTCGTAGCTTCATCTGGAGTACCTCAGGGAACCAAACTGGGACCTGTGTTACTTAATATTTTTATAAACGACATAGTTAATGTAATAGATGTTAAATGCCTTCTTTATGCAGATGATTTACGGACTGTGTCTAGTTATATGATGATTTGAAACGCGTCGAGATCGGTGCACTTTAAATCATTTCAAACTGTGTAACGTAATGTCCTATTCCCTCAAAAAAGACCCGATCTATTATGATTACAAGTTAAATAATTATTATTATTGAAAGACCAGAAACCATAACATTTGATAAATGTCTGTCGTTCAATGGTCATTTCCAAATCCAACCGTATGTATGGATTTATAGCGCGTTACAGTAGTAAAAATTTACGCCTCTGTTGCACCAATTTAAATAAAAGCCATACTACTATTCACTACTATGTATAATACTTACTTTATGACATGATAACTAATCCGTAGCACTGAAAAGTACTGTTTTTGAATATAAATACTAAATATACAATGGGAAACGCAAGGAGCTAGAGGCCGAAGTTACGCGATTTTTAGACAGGTACAATACTGGGTCTAACTTTTGGTGCAAATATGGACGTAAATAAAAAGCCTACCTAGCAACGCATGTTTCGCTACCTAGCACATGTTTTGTGAATGGGCGCAAAGCTGGTTAATCCGACTAAAGCGCTTTACACGGGCGCAAAGCTGGTTAATCCGACTAACGCTACACCCGTTTCATGAATCCGGCTGTAAAGATATTATATTACACTTATGTGAGGTCAATGCTAGAGTATGCCTTAGTAGTTTGGAATCTTCAGTATCAGACCTAGTCTATTAAATTGGAAACTGTTCAAAGACGTTTCCTTAAACTGTTGTATTTTAAACAAGATGGCATTTACCCTGACATTAGTCTACCTCATGATTCTTTACTTTAGAGACATGGTTTTAAAAGTGTTCGTAGATAGTGTCATTCAGCCATATTTTTGTTTTGTTTAATGAACAATGCTGCCTATGATCCTGGCATTTTACAAAACATAGTTAAATATTCCAGTCCCTGTTGTTACCTTCCATCTTCCTGTTCTTCGAACTAATATGTTAATCAAATCTCCTTTATTTCAATGTTGCACAACTATAATGTAATAAGTAGCCAGCTTGATATATTTTACGCAACTATTGCCCGTATTAAAAAGTGTTCTTAGGTTACTTTGCTCTTAATTGTTAATTGCAGTAATTTAGTACATTTTCATCGATACAAAATGCTCATTCTGGTCATTAGCTCAAATGTGGATGGTTGGTGGATCATTAAGTTGCAAACATAAAATCCTTTTTAGAATTGTGCGCGTGCGACGTCGGTCCGGAGGAAAAGAAACGCATAATAACCGATCTTGCGGATAAACTAAATAAGACTCAGGAAGACCTGGCAGCGATGCAAAAGGAAATGGCTAGGTTACAGCAAATGGACGCAATGAAAAATTCTCAGTCCGCTGCCCTTTACAGGGAGATAATGAAAGATAACTGCCTAGACAAGGTAAGATGCTATTAAGTAAGTCACTAAATCACTATTCAATCACATAAAGTGGGTTCTTGAATTGATGCCATCTATCTTACTAATTTTATTAATGCCGATCATAGAAATCATAACATACAGTGTGACTCATTTGTTTTGAGGTTAGTCTGTAAAATAAAAATTAGTTATTAATTGTGCGATTTAGCCCGGATTTTTTAATTATAGCTTGATAAACTACACATTTTCAGCAAAAATGGCCTGATTGACATAAAATTCAAGGCCTACTATGGCAGTTTCTAGAAGCAAAATTTTAATAAATGATATTAGCGATTTTTTTATAAAAAATCTTTGCATATCACTGGATTGAGCGTCCCTCAAAAACAGCTGTACAAAATTTTATCGAAAAATTACAAGTAATAACGATTTTGTAGAAGAATTAAAAATTCACACTAGATACTTATTTATTTTCAAAAATTCTTAGTTTATTAGAACTTAATTATGATCTTAGGCTTATACAGAACAAATAAAAAAAATTACATCACAAGAAACAACAAAATTTTTTTAACTTCTATTAGACCACCATTTCCTCCAATGTACTTGTCATTCCTTTTGCGTATGTTCGTATTTGTTGTGGAGTAATTTCCACACAAATACAGATTATTTTAGCTTGTAGTTCGTGTAAATTTTGGGGTCTTTACTTATACCCCTTTTCTTTAAGTAAACCCCAAAGAAAAAAATCTAAGGGGGTTAAGTTCGAGGATCTCGGTAGCCATTTATAGAAAGGATTGTTTCATTCTATTGAACAGTTTTCGAAATTTTCATTTAGCTAGTTTCTTATCAAACGAGCATTATGTATAGGACTACCATCTATCTGTACTTCAAGTTAAGGCGGTATCTTAATGGTAAATCATCTACTACTCATCTACCGTCAAAGAAAAAGGGACCGATTATTCTGTCGCATAGTATTCCATATTAATCATTCATTTTTGGAGAATATTGTCTCCTTGCATTTATGATGAATTCTGGATTTTGAGCTGACCAGTGGCGACAATTTTGACTCAAAACCACCCCATTTGAGGTAAAGGTGGTTTCGTCAGTGAATAACATAACATATTAAACATTCATTTTTGGAGAATATTGTCTCCTTGCATTTATGATGAATTCTGGATTTTGAGCTGATCAGTGACGACAATTTTCACTCAAAACCACCCCATTTGTGGTAAAGGTGGCTTCGTCAGTGAATAAAATTTCGTTTAAAACGTTACCATTGTTTAGATATTCTCCTTGCAGCCAATAGCAAAATTCTAATCTTCTTTCTTCATCTCCTGGTTCTAGCGTATGCAAAAATTTATGCTTAAAAGCTTTTATTTTGTTTTGTCTCAGGTATGTTCTTATACTTTCTCTGGGTATATTAAGGTCCAAACTAGCCGCTCTAATTCTATTTCGGGGAATGTTGTTAAAATATTGCAAAATTTGTCTGTTATTTTGAAAAAGTTCACGACGTCCATTTTGGACGTTTTAAGCAAATTTTTGGAAACCAGTTCAATCCAGTTTCATATTAAATATTATTTATGCGCTGCACAGTACTTCGACTTACTTGTGTATCTGGATGTCTGATGAAATATAAACACTTCAATTGTTTTCCATAGCCAACTATGAATTTTTGAAAATAAATAAGTACCTAGCGTGCATTTTTAATTCTTCTACAAAATCGTTACTTAAAATTTTGCGATACCATTTTTGTACAGGTCCGTTTTGAGGGTTTTTTTCTAAAAAAATTTCTAATATGAATTATTAAAATTTTGCTTCTAGAAACTATCATAGTTAGGTCTTGGATTTTAATCAACCATGCCATTTTTGCTGAAAATGTACAGTTTATCATATTCTATAATTTAAAAAAATCCGGGCTAAATCGGACAATTGGCCTTCTATATATTTTATGATTACTATGGTGCCGATATGTTTTCATCAATAAATGCAATTGGTGGTGGTATTTAGTTAAAAAGAAATTATCACTTTGTTAAAAAATTAGTTGTGTGTGAGTTTTGATATAGTGTTTTCGAAAAGTAACGAATAAATTCAATATTTTTGAAATTGAGAAATTTTCGAAACAATTCCCTGGCACGTCGATTTTGTTTTTAAAAAAGTCACTTTATTGACATACAATCCACATTTGTGACGTCATCGTTGTTTGAGATATGACGTCATCGACAATTTTCTTAAATAGCAACCCCCAATTTTAATCATGCCCATTTGAGAAAGCGTGTCATTCTACATACATGCATCATGAAAAATTATGGCGTTACATAACAAAAATTTCAAGAAAATAATGTTTGAAGATTTTAAAATTTAATTTACACAATACTGTGCACCTCCTTATTATGCAACACCTGCCCGTGTTTATTTAGATGAGCTGCTCCCGAATCATTGGATAGGGAGAAGGGGGCCCATTGAGTGGCCAGCCAGATCGCCTGATTTAACACCCCCAGATTATTTCTTGTGGGGATACTTAAAAAGCAAAGTATACGTTACTGGACCGGTTAATTTAGAAGATTTAAAAGCAACAATTCGTCACGAGGTATACATCGTATACCTCCTGAAGTTATTGATACTGTCCAAAAAGAATTTATTAATCGTCTTGGCTACTGCCAATTTTCATTATTTAGTAGTTTTTCAGTAGTAAATTAATGAATTTATTCGTTACTTTTAGAAAGCACTGTATAATAACCTAATATGTTGTTTGTTCGTATGAAAAGTCCAGTAGAGCTAGTCGTCCAAATTCAGCGGGTTATCAACAGCCTTCTAGCAGAGCTTTAGGAGCTTCCAAATCAGCAGGTTCAGGTACTTTAGACATTTTTACACACACAGGGTGGTACCGTGAATTTAGCCCCGTGTTTGTATCCCATTTTGTAATCACCTTGTCAGGAATTAGATATTTGTAAGTATTTCTAAACCAAAAATAAAGATTTGTAAGTCACTCATCGAGCCATTTTAGTGGCTAACTTCCCGAGGCCCTGCTTAGGATAGACATTTCAAATTATTTTTGCCTCCAAGAGATAGTCTAAGATTTGTAAGTCACAAATAAGAATTTGTGTCTTATAAAGGTCCATTTACACACATCAGTGACGTATCAGTTCAGTGTCAGTTCAGTATCAGTGTTATTTGTGGTCGATCACTGATGCCAGTTTACATATATCCGTCCGTAGTCCGTAAAACGGAGTTAGTAGACGATCAAACAAAGTGATCTGAATATATTTATCATGCAGTTGACCAAAATTTTGTACTAGCTCGATAAGCTTTTCGTCCATTCAAAGTAATACAAAAATCTGGTCAGTTCGTCAGTAGAATTACAAAAATATTGTCGCGTATTTAAAAGCCACTGAACGGACACTGAAGCAGCATTGACAGCATTGATACGGCACTGTGACAGATGTGTATAAACACGCCCATTTAAAATCTAAGCAACAATTTTTTAGGTTTCACTGCTACTGATACGGAACTGACACGGCACTGTTGTGTGTAAATAGACCTTAACGGAGATATTTAGTGAAGAAAATTGATAATTCGTGAAGGTTATAAGTATTTGTAAGCTATAAATAAGAATTTGTAAGGGATTTGTTGACGTTTAGTCGAGCGCCGACTGGTATCAATCTAATGAATGACTAGGGGTAGAAAAAATAGCAATACTTAATATTTTTTATAGCTGTAGAATTAAGAACATTAAGTCAATAACTGTTGTATCGCTATTTAAACATTACATAATATTAATCAAGATGGTGAATAATATAATTCACAACAGGACCGTAGGCAGCCAGCTTTGTCAGGAGCGGGGGCTAAGTGAAATTTTGTGGGAGGCTATAAAATAATGCTGCTTTCATACAGTGACTTCCAAAGAAAAAAAAGTGCTGCTTTCATACAGTGACTTCCAAAGAAAAAAAAAGTACACGCTTAATTTATAACCATTTTTCTCCAGGGGGCTCACATCACCTCTAGGGAGGCTGAGTCACCCCTGACGCCCCTCTGACTACGGCCCTAATCCACAATAGTTAACCATAATTACTGCTTATTACGACGATTGCAGAAACTAAAAGTCTTTCAAATGAGGAACAATTTAAATCGTAGGTAGGGTATTTAATCATTGTAATGAATTATTAGTTGCATAATGTCCAGTCACCAGTTAGTAGTTCTGGTTAGGAAATGTAGTAAAATATTTTTCGTTTAGTTTACAAAAATTTATCAGGTCAAATTTTTTGTTCATAAAAATTAAGAAGTAACTATTTCCATGTATACAGGGTGTTTCATAATATACGCGCAGGACTTCAGGATGTGATGGCCCGTTCAAAAATTTGAAAACAGTTTGTATTAATTCACCTTCTAAAATGCCAAGGGCAAGTGGGTGTTTTACTCCCCAACTTCTACGCCACTGGAAAAAGTACAGTTTTGAGACGCCTATTTGAACCACCAATGTTTTCTACACAAAAAATGTACTCTTGATCATAAGCTCTAAAGTTGACCTTTTTCGAGAAAAATCTACTTTTATGTTGAAAAACATGGTAAACTTTTTGAAATAAAATATTTTTACTACTTTTTTGTGTAGAAAATATTGGCGGTTCAAATGGGCGTCTCAAAACCGTACTCCTTTCAGTGGCGTAGAAGTTGGGGAAAAAAACACCCACTTCCCCTTCAAAATCTTCACCAATTATGACTTTGAAAAAAAAATTTTCTCGCACAGAACATAGCATATTCGCAAAAAAACGAATTTTTTTTATACTTTTTCAACCCTGTATCTCGAAAATTATGCATTTTAGAGGGTAAGTTAATACAAACTTTTTTTCAAATTTTTGGACGAGGTATCACATCCTGAAGTCCTGCGCATATATTATGAAACACCTTGTATATAAGTATTGATTGATGTCAAAATTGTTTATTTTCTATTTAGTATTCGTTATATATATTAAAATCCATTTTTGTCGAAAACTGTTGCTGACGTCGAATTTCAATAAGAGTATCTTTTTTATGTAAAAATCCCTAGAGTTTTCATTTTTGCTATGAAATCATTAAAAACACAAAAAAGTTTGAGTATTTTTGAAGCACTACCCCCCTTGCTTTACCCGTCTCAGGGCAAACTGTACTGATTTATTTTTAGATTTTCAAAAAGAGCATAAAAAGTTATGGAATTATGCAAAATTTCATTAATCTATCTTATCGTGTTTGGGAAATACTAATTAAAAACTGTCATGAACTAACTTTTCACCCTGTACGTCGAAAATTATACGTTTTAGGATACATATACATATTCCGTGACTTCTACAAGCTCTACGACAAACTTTGGCAAACGGTAACTGGGTTAATGTCAAACATTTCTTCTTATATGAAAATATATCCGATTCGTTCTTGTTTAGAAGTTACCAGCATTTAAAATAATATAATTTCATGTTTCAGTAAGAGTAGCCTGATAAAAATGATGGCTGCTATAACCATAATTATTATTTGTGTCATTTTGTTTATTCATTTGACATTTAGTGTTAAAGTGCTAAATACAAAATGCATTTATTTACGACTGAAAAGTATGCAGGTAGTGTCTTTGTATATGGGTATTCCAATGGGAATACTAGATAAGCAGCCCGAGAATACCGTGGTAACGAAAAATGTTACTAAAAATTTGAAGAATGGAGTTCAGACGGCATGGATTGAGGTGTATTTTGTACAAAAAATTAAAATTTTAGATATTTCGAAAATAGTGTTTATGACTTCATGAAATATTTTTTTTCCAAGAACATACCTGTATTTTTCCATATTTAAAAAAACATATTTTTTCGATAAACTTTTATTAAAAAAAATTCTTTATATATTTTTATTAAAAAGTTATGATCAGAAGTAAAAATAATAATTACAACGTCAAAGTTACATTAGCCACGACTTGATCGGATATTCTGTGGAAAACAGTTGATCGAGTTACATTATTACAATGTTTAATTGCCTCTAAGTGTCAAACGAGTACTGCTTAGCGCTTCCAACCATTTACAGATAGGGTAGTTAGCAATGTTCACTGTTTTTTCGATTATTTGTAATAATGGTATCACACGCAGAAAAAGTAGATATGTTACTAATTTATGGAGAATCCTTGAAAAATTCTAGAAGAGCTGTTCAGTTGCATAGAGAAAGATTTCCTGAACGTCACATCCCTGACCACAAAATGTTTGTCAGACAGGAGAGAAACTTACGAGACAATCAAAATGCATTTTCGATTCGAAAGGGAAAATTAATAAGAAAAAGAGTTGGAGGTGACTATACCACTGCACAAGTAGTACAATATTTTGAGAACCATCCGCGAAATTCAATAAGGGAAGCTAGTCCCGAGCTAAATTTGAAAACATCTTCGATTCACCGGATATTAAAAGTTAATGGTTACCATAATTTTAAAATACATAACTTATCTGATATTCATCTAGAAAGGAGATTGAGTTTCCTGCGCACAAATCACAGTAGCTGGTGAAATTACTGATATTCCACCATATTCTTTGGACGGTCGAAAGACGTTTTGGTAATGGCTTACCAAATAAAAAAAATGAACATTATTGGTCCATTGAGAATCCACACTTTGTTAACCCTGTACAAAATCAAGGACATTTTGGTGTAAATGTGTGGTGTGGTGTCATTGAATGCCATCTCATAGGACCGTACTTTTATGAAGGAAAATCTCCCGACATGACCCCTTTGGACTTTTTTTATGGGGTTTCCTTAAGAATAAAGTCTATAAATGTATGTCAGGTAATCTAAAACATTTGATAGAAAAAATTTGAAGTGGCTGTGAAGGGCTTACTCCTAACATGCTGAGGAACGCAACTATAAAAGAAGTTAGGCGTCGGTTAGATTTATGTTTAGGGGGTGGACATATAGAAAATATGTTATAATAATAATTGTAGTTATAAATCTAAAATATTCCTGTAAAAAAAATTTTCATGACGTCATAAACACAATTTTCGAAATATCTAATACTATAATTTTTGATACAAAATGCACCTCAATCCATGCCGTGACCCCTCATCGCAATTTGTGCAGTGTGTATGCGGTTTATAGCCTGTCACGCTAGTGGGCTATGATTTGTATTGTGATTTTAGTTTTCTGTTGATGCATTTGTTCTTTTTCTTTTATATTTGTTTATTTATTTAGTCTTACCCTACCCTATCTGTCATTTTCTATATTTTATTGGACTAATAGGTTTTGCCTCTGTCCTTGCTATTATGTAATAAAAATAATAATAATAATCAAATCAGAACAATTTCAACAACGTTTCAGTGACAACGTTTAGGGTAGTATATTCAACAATAATTTACTGCCTGTTTATGTTTTAAATGATTGTTTAAATGTCTGCATATAACTTTCTTGGAAAACAACCTTTTTGATATCATTCTAAATAAGGTTTGTCACCGAGCTTGTAAAACACCCTGTATAGACTTTTTATCTTATTTCGAGGTCTCAAAGCGCAGTTAAATTTATGGCACTACTTTTAGAATCGCCTTGTATAATAATAATACATATTAATGTTATTTCAGCATAATATGCTGATATAATATTAATATTAAAAATGTAATAAAAATTGTATGACTTCTTCCGGTATAACCAGAAATGCCATGTCCTGAAAATTATTTTCATTTATAATACCACAAGAGATTTAATTATTTCCGGACATTTTTTTGAGGAAAAAAAATTCCGGGAATAATTTACGCTCGTGTGGTATACGGTAAGAAAATTTCACACCACAAATATAAATCAAACCTGACATTTTAAATTAATTTGACTCGGCCAAGGAATTGTTGTTATGGACATATGTTGATTTGTCATTTTTATTTAAACGGTTCTGTCACAGTAGATGTCAATTACTAGTTCGAAGCATTGAGTTTAATAACTGTATAGTGAAATGTCGCGATTTGATAAAGAAAATCAACAAGTTATTAGACAAGAAATTTAAAACATAACACTAGAAAATCAAAAGCAAGTGTATGGAAATAATTTGTTGAATTTTGCAGGTATATCCACAATATTTCGTTAAATAAAAAAATAACCAACTTTAGTTACATCAAGGGTCACTACGCAATTTCGAAGAAAGATGCCAATGTGTAGATCATATATCCCATGAAGCACATTAGTCTAAAAATATGTAGCGGCAATTTCATCGTATTATTGTTCCATTTGAGACGTTTTTATTAACAGCTGCTATTTTGCTGTTTAAAGTACCTGTGAGAATAATGTAATCCCAACAAGTTTTTGCTTGTTGGGATTACATTTTTTTATAGAAATTATTTAAACTATTTTCAGAACATTCTTGTGTTTGCACTTATACAGTATTTCTTATTATTTAAAAAAACTGTTATTTTTATTATCTACATACAGTTTACCAAAAATAATGCCGCTTCTTCTGTTTCGAAATTCCTGTGTGTTTCCGAGTTATTTTGATGTTTTTCTGTTTTGTTTAACAAAGGGGTTGGACACCCCCCCTCCACTCCGTCACTGCGCAAGTTATTGAACATTGTTATCGCTTGTTTTATGCAACTTAATAAATAGGAATTATCTCCCAATGAAAATATTGAAAAAATCTAAGCATTCATTTATGAGATAATGAAAATTCCCCTGTATCTCTACGACATATGTTTATAGGAACTTTTCTTCTTAAAAACATCTATCTTCTGTTAAATTTTATCTACAAAAAACTGACTCACCGTGCATAGAGAACTCTTAAAACACAATTATATAATTTTTATACAGCAATTATGTTTTTTAAAAATGTTCCTATTTCACGCTATTAGCTGCTGTGTTGATGTCAATAAGATATTTATGTGACCAAACCTTGCAATTTTAAGTCTCCAAAAATTAGTTATAGGAACATTCTTAACCACTGCTATAAAATATCTTGTGTTACTTGGGATATTTACCTTTTCAACTGTCAAAAAATTTCCACATAATTATCACTTCGCCACGAAAAAATTTCTGGAAATTTTTCTGGTTGTTATGGTAACGAATCACAGTAAAGGCATCTTATTGGTTTTAACGTAGAGGTGTGAAATTTTCGTTAAAATGTTTAGACGCTAGGTTGCCAAATTTTTAAGAAGCACTCAACGATATGTTATTATTATGTCTCTTCTATGTCTCTTTTAGCTCCCTCGAAAGGTGCCAGAAAAAAGCCGGTGTACGATGACCCCACCACTTCTAGCAGTGTCATAAACTGCTCCCAGATACGTTGTAAGTTTGGTGCAGACCCCTCATATACTAGAACTTAATCACAGTTATTTTCAGCTACTCATGGAGTACTGGACGCATGGCAAGGATACGAGGAAGATAGTTTCGGGTAGGGAACTGTTTCCTCATATTATCTTATCAAAAGTTGCTTCATTTGGCCACTATACAGGATGTCCGGAAGGTAATGAGACCCAGCTTACACATAGCTTCCTGTGATCAAATAGAACCGCTTTAGACAAACTTAGCTTAGTCCAAAAGTGCCTCCTTTAGAAGTTACAGGGCTTAAAAAAATTGTTTTCTTGTTATGGGCATAATTAACAAACGAAACGTGTAATCATGTTGAAATTTGGTACAGATATGTTTTAGATAAGTACAAGCATTGCGAAGGAGTAAGTAGTGCTGAATATCGTAGGGTCGGACAATAAACAATCTGCCGTTTCTGATTTGGAAAACTGATTTATGTCGAGGTATTTTTTCAAAATTTGACAAAATAATACTAATAATTTTAAATTATTTACACTTTACACAACTACACAACGATAATTACTAACTCAGTACAACGATTAATATTAATCTGACAGGCTTTTGATTAAATTTTATCCAATTTAAGCGTATCAACGTCAGTTTAACAAGTGGTAACTTGATCGAATTGCGGGAATTTTCAAACGCGTTTTTACCAAAAACGGTGCATTTTATCAACATTGAACAAGTATAGCTTTTCTACGCAAAATTAATTTCTCCATCATAATTTTCAGTCAAGCATATCAGAATAGTGTTACGTACTATCTCTACGCACAAGGGGGTAGCTACAGATGTAGATTAATTACACCAAAAAAAAACAGTAACAAAATAATTTATTCAGTAACAAGAAGTATAAGGGCGAGAAAATATTGCCACCAGCTGGAGGTCGTACAAATATCAGTTAATAATAGGTCTTACCTATTTCCAACTCCCATTGTTTGCAGGGGAGATACCGCTATTCCAAAAAAAGGGGGAACTTCTACACTCACTACACCACCACCGACTGACTTCCGTCGTCTCCACATTCAAGTTCCAACCCTAGGTTCATAATTTTTGTAAAGTCAGCAATGGCCTGATGGACCACCGCCAATCAGTGCTTTGCAGTAAAAACGTGATCGTGGTCAATGCACTTGGGAATGTCGTAACCTGCCGACTGTACGTTTTTATCCACAGTATAGAATATAATTACGAAATTAAAATAAAATATGTTTTATGCAATGACTTTAAACTAGGTTGGAACTGGACTGCTTTGGAGTTTTGAAATGATTTTATTTTTAAAATATATTTACCAATTAGAATTATTTTCAAATAACTAATTTTCTATTTAATTTCCGTTCTTGACAATAGGACCACCAAAAAAGATACCATAAAAATTAATTCCAAAAAAACTGCCAAGAGCGCCCTCTCCGATATGTGACACTACTTACTCCTTCACAATTCTTGTAGTTATCTAAAACATACCTGTATCAAATTTGAACATGATTGGACGTTTCGTTTCTTAATTATGCCCATAACAAGAAAATAATTTTTTTTCTTTGAAGCCTTGTAACTTCTAAACGAGGCACTTTTGAACTAAGCTAAATTTGTCTAAATAGGTTCTATTTGATCACAGGAAACTATGTTTAAGCTGGGTCCCATTACTTTCCGGACACTCCGTATATAGGGCGTTAAATTTAAAATATGTTTAGCTTTTGTGAAATAACTAAACTAAAATTTTTATCCAGTTGAAATGAAATTTGGTGAGCTAGTAGGTACGTGTATGTACAGGGCGATTCAGTCATTAATTTTAACCCTATAACAATTGGTAACATTATGTACAAATTTTCTGATGGCGCGTACGAGTATTGAAGCTAATAGATGTCCAGCAGCGTTGCCACTTAATGTCACATGTCTAAGGTATTCATTAAGCGTAGGTTTGTAAAATTCACTCATCATGCCCTCGTAATGCAAGTTCGAAAGAACTTTGAATAAAACAAAAACATAGATACCTATTTTGTGTCACCTTTTCGTTATGTTCTTGAAAGCAGAATCCAGTTAAGCTCGTTGATATTCCCAAATAATACAAATCGCATTTAATTATGAATATGAATCAGAATCAAATCCATTGCACATGATCAGTAGGTACCAAATAACACAGACGCACTGCGGTCTTTAACTACTTCACTTTAGCCAACTTGAACTGCATTTTGATTTAGGCAAATAGCAAATTTTATTTACCATGCCAATTTAATGACTAATGGATTAAGAACATCGAAGGCGTGCTCGCTTAAGAAAACGGACCCGAACGATGTTCAATTTATTCCACCGGTAATTTGAACTACCAACTTTTTAGCTACGCCAAGTGTGCTGATTACAAACTATCTGATCTCGGCGCTGATTACTGCGGTTGGAATTAATTCTAAAATTCTTATAATTTCCTATTGATTACACCGGGTGTTTATAAAAATGCAAATTTAATTATTGTTTATTTCTGTTATTATTTAGCGGTTCTACAGCTCTGCAGCTCTTGCCATCGAGTAGACATTAAAAACAAGGTAATAGACCTAAATACAGTAGGTCAAGACTCGGATTGCTGAATTGTTGATTACTGAATAGGTATGTCTCGGACTGTGTTTTGTTAACAGCACGAGGGTTTTTTATTACTATCTGTATTGAAGAGGGCTCTTTAGGTATCTTAAAACTAATTTCAAAATAACTCCAGTAATAATAATCCGATTTTGTTGCGGTTTGCACCAGTTTTCTCAGAAAAAATCTAGTTTCTTGGATGCCCTAAATCATATTTTTTGATACGAATAAACTAAGGTTTAAAATGTAAAGGAAGCAAAATAAATGGGCATCTTAGAAGGGCAAATTATTTTACTACACACTTTGTTTCTGAAAATAATTGATAATAACTTTGTAAATTGGAACTAAGAAAGTGCATTTTAAGTTAAAGCCTGCCAAATGAGCCGTTTACGTTCAAATAGTAGCAGGCGATAAAATACGAGGCAGGCAAATACAGGAGATGTAAGGGAAGGGATAAGGGAAGTCGGACGATTGCAATCGACGTTTCATTTCAAATTTCATTCAAAAACGTTTCAGCCTCTCTTAATAATTTAATCTATTGGATTTTATTCACTATTTATGTAATGAAATGTGAATGGTTTATTTTGATCTGTTGGAGTTTTGTAATTTCAATATTAAATATTTCTTATGTTGAAACTTAATATGTTAATTGCATACTTTAAAAAAATTATTTATAGCATTAATTACAATAACTATAGACTACGGGTAGGTACCTACTATAGGAAAATTTTTAAATTTGGCAACGTCGCGTCAGACCGACACCGAGTTGAATTGCCACCAGCGATCAGAGACAGTCTGAAAAGGGGGTTTAAATGATGATTTGAAAATATTTTTTTCTGGCGTAAATATGTATTTATTTTTTGTCTTAAAATTGATGACATTATGACTGAATCACCCTGTATAGGGTGTAACTTTAAGTGGAGGAGTTCCCTTTTGAGGAGTAGTAGCACAGCATATAGATACCAGCAATTTCACTCCGCTGTTGGCTCTTTGAAGTGATCTCAGTCAGCTGCGGGTACCTCGACATGCGTATGTGACAGCGCAATTCAGTGGCGGCTTGTTAGAGGTGGCAGGCAGTGTTTGTGGCATTGCTATAAAATTTCTTTATTTATTTTCATTTTACATTACATAAGTACCTACCTATATCATATTTTTATATTTATTTTGCTATAAATCTATTTTCATATGTAACTAATTATTAATTGAGTTGAGACACCTTCTCTGCCGTCTTTAGTTGTAGTAGGTGAGAAACAAAATAGGGGATTTAACAATAATAATTAATAAAAAAATGATTGGTTAACCGCATCAACTATTAGAAATAAATTATACTGCTGACAATGTTTGTTATTTATCAGTTTGAGGTAGGTTGGGTTTTAATAATTTGCAAAATATAACGCTAGGTATCGAATGACATGAATAATCTCAGGAACATATTTCATCACGTATTATACAAACAAACACAAAATAGAAATACAAAATTATGATGAGAAGGTCAGTCAAAATAGAGATATTTTACATAGATTAATCGATGTAGTAATATTTTTATCGCTCAAGAAATTTCTTTTCTCAGTTGTGATGAAAAAGCGGATTTTTCTAGGGCTACCTAAGGCTAATAGGACTACCGGCTAACAACCTATTTAAAAATATATAACGCATGGCAGTATCTCAAGGATGGAGAGGAAATGTTCCAGTGTGATTATAAAATGATAGTTTGAGATTTGTCACTTCAAGCCTCCTCTACTGAAAACATCACAAGCCGCCACTGCAGCGCATCCGACGCAATTTACAGAATCGACGATCAGGACCGGAATACGAGTTTTTTTATTTGCTGGTAAAAGCGTATTCGTTCATTCAATTAATTATACAGTTACGGATAGGTATTTCAACATGTCCAATCATTTACTGCTATACCATTGGTTTATAAATTTGTTGCTTCTAACATGCAGTGTTAAAATTTGACTTTGGACTCTTTTACAAGATAAGTTTAAAATATATCTATTGCACCACAAAAGATTTGAATTCATTTTCATTTATTTACTTACTTTTTGTTATTAGTGTTGAATTTACCAAATAGTAAGCATGCATGTGCAAAAACTGTGACAATAGAGATTTAATTAAATTTATACTAAGAACTTCCAGAAGTTCAAAAACTGTTTTGAGGGAGTGTCATTATTTTTGCAAAATCATGTATATTCAGTGAGCGTCAAAAGTACGGAATAAATTTATTTAAAACTCAGGTGTTCGTTTTTTGGAAAATTGCTCGGACTCGTAAATTTTTGTTTTTAGTTGCGCATTTTTTAAACCAGTTTTCATATATACACGGTGAAGTAAAAAATATGATATCGTAGACAACTTTTTATATGGACCCTCCCCTCCCCTTTTTGTATTTTTTTTCTATTTACCGTGAAAAAAGTATTTTTATGTAACATACCTATCCTGTTTTCCAAAAATATTTTTTTTTTTTAGTTATTGCTTAGTACTGACATTTTTTTTATAAATGTATCATACTGCATACTTTGTCCACTTTCCATAATTAATTCTTTTTCATTTGTTGTAGGCAAATTACGCCCATTGAGAAAGTCAGGCAACCATTCCAAAGTGATAGTAAGCTTCTTAAAAGTGTTTATATTTACAATATTATTACGTGTTTGCCATACTGAAAAGGAAAAAGAAGAAATAATACAAAAGATTAATTTATTATTTGTCTTATCGGTGACAATACTCAATTAAAAGTTATCAAAATGTTTATGCTATTCTACTGAATAACATAGCTGTTAATTAATAAAATGAATTATTTTTTAAGCAAGCCATTTGGAAAAATCTATCTGTGTACTGACTTGCTAGGGCTCGTTTAAGAGATTTATTATAGTCCCGCCATATAGCCGACATGGTCCACAACTAAGGCCACTGGTTATATGCTCACGATGCTACGTGACGTCAACAAACATTTTAACCATTAGACAGGTATAAGGTCCGTTTACATGCACGTTTTTTCTCAGAATTTTGGAACGTACGCTCCTATCGCAAATGCCAAATATGTTCGTCTACAGGGTGAGTCAGAAATAATGTGTCAACACTAAGCTGTAGATACTAGATACCAAAATATTATGTTTCAGCTCAACGTGCCTTATACGAATGTCGCTAGTTTAAGAAATACGGAGTGTTCAAGGTTTAAATTTTATTTTGAAATTTTGCAATAATTGCACTAATAATAAATCACACGTACGCAAAATATGCTAATATTTATGGACATGAAAATTTGACACAAACCTATTAAGAAAGAAATAGCAATATCAGCGCCCGAAATAAAATTACCTCAAAATGCACTGAAACTTTTAAATGCAAATAACTCAAAAACCGATAAAGTTTTAAAGTTTTGTATGTACAATTGAACGTTCTTTCAGATTTTTCACTTTTTTAAGCATAACTCAACAGATAAAATAATATAATATGTTTTTTTGATTTACCTAAATATACGGTGAAACTAGTGCCTTATAGGAGCAACTTCAAACTAAACTTCAAATTCGTAATTCTCACATCAAAAAACCCAACACTACCAATGTTCAGAGTTATGCTATCAAAACTCTCTCAATTATTGAGAAATTTCGGAATAAAATTTACACCTTGAACACCCTGTATTTCTTAAACCTGCAACATTCTTATGAGGCATGATGAGTTCAAACATAATATTTTGGTGTCTAACATCTCCAGCTAGACCCATTCTTTGTGACTCACAATGTACATATATTCTCTGCAAAACAGGCCAGACTGTAGGTTTAAATTCGTATTATCATTTACACGTTTACTAATAGTCTGAAATCTACCTCTTCCCAACATCGCAATCATTTTATTATTTTACAATAAATAAAACACCGTGTAAAAATCCACGAAACACTGCACTGTTTCAAAAAACTGATGAAGAGTCGTAGTAAAACCAACAGAGAGAAAAAACGCGAAATGTAATCAAGTGTCATTTACTGTCGATGTCCTCAGCACCATATTAAGTGGTCACGTGGTTTGGATTGCCTAATAGGGTCCGTCTAATTGTTACTGCCCTAAATTTTGACAAAAAGAAGCAAATTGTTACTTAAAAAGGACAAATAAAAGTAGTACTATAATAAATAATAATCTGACAGCAACGATGGCAAAGCGTGCATGTTATTTTGTAGAAAAAGTTATAATCAGTACATTATGGTAAATATATGGATGGATATATCTAGAGAAATACGTATTTGTTTTACTCGTATATAAATGAATACACTACGAACGTTTGTGGTTAAGAAAATGGTTATGTAAATAACCTTCGCTCGTGTACACAAATGTCAAATACACTTAACCAGAACAGAGCAACGCAGGCTTATTATTGGAAATTTCGTTTTCTTTTTCAGTGTGGTAAATATCTGTATAAAATAAAAAAAATATACAGGGTGATTTTAAAGTAGCAAAAATGTCGGTTAATAAAAAAGATACAGGGTGTCAAAGTTAAAATTTTATTTTCCATATTTGTAGATAACTTCTTAAAAAATTCAAATATTTACTTAAAATTTATAATCCAGGGGTTTTTGCGGGTGAGAAATTCAAATTTGTTTCTAATTTTGACGTCACTAGTAGAGGGCGCCACCTATGGCACATCATGTTTCTTTTAAATAGCAGAACTTTTTTGCTGCTTAGTGTATCCATCTGACTATTGAAACAATCGATTCTCCTACCTGTTATATCTAAAAAAAGATATACCTTGTTGAAGTCGTTAGGAGTAACAGTTTTCGAAATAATCCTATTTGAATTATTCAGTGCACCGATTGAAAACTGTTATCGTTTCAGGTAAATTGACTTTTTTGCTGAAAATATAGCAAAATGTTATTTGAAAAAGTTATTCAGAACGGTAAATTATGGAGAAGTGCAAAATTTCAAAAAGATCGGCCTGGTTTGATAAAATCTTTGTGCTTTGTTGAAAAAAATGGTTTCATCAAACCTCGCCGATCTTCTTGAAATTTTGTACGTCTTCATAATTTACCATTCTGAACAACTTTTTCAAGAAATATTTTGCTGTATCTTCAGCAGAAAAGGCACTTTACCTCAAACCAAAATAGTTTTTACTCGGTGCACTCGGCATTTCAAATAGGATTATTTCAAAAATGGTTACTCCTAACGACTTTAGCAAGGTATACTTTTTCAAATAAAACAGGTAGGAGAATTAATTATTTCTATAGTCAGATGGATACACTAAGCTGCAAAAAAGTTCTGCCATTTAAAAGAAACATGATGTGCCATAAGTGGCGCCCTCTACTAGTGACGTCAAAATTAGTAACAAATTTGAATTTCTCACCCGCAAAACCTCCTAGTTTACAAATTTTAAGTAAATATTTGGATTTTTTAAGAAGTTATCGAAAGTAAAATTTTAACATTAGCACCCTGTATCTCTTTTATTAAGCCACTTGGGATATAGGTATGTTAGGTTAAATCGGTTTATTTTCACCTAAGGAATATGTGGTCTCATTTTTGCTACTTTATTTAAAATCACTCTGCATAGGGGCAACGAAACATGCTGTAACTTCTAAGAAAATGGTTTTTTAATACAAACACATTTTTATTTCCAGTCACATACCTACATATTATTTCTTTGTGCTTGACTAAAATGTAATTCAAATTTCAATGTTTAGGATAGGGATTTTGCCTAAAAATGGCGGTTGAATGAGGTATTTTACCAATGGAGAGATTTTATACTCTTTTTGGCACAAAGGTCAAACATCTGACTTGTTAGGCGGCGTTGCTACCTCTTCCAAAATTTTCCAAATTATAGCAGTATCATATTTTTTTATCGACTTTAGTGTGATATTTTAATAAAGTTACAGTTAAAAGAAACATTTAAGTTTATTGGTTACCGTCACAAATGCTCATAGCGACGACCATTAATTCTCATGCAACAGGAAAATATACTTTCAAACAGTTGCCCCCCGTTTTGGACTATTTGTGGGTTTATATGCTTACATTATTTGAAACTCTTCTTTCAGCAAATAACCTCACAAATACTCTAAAACGTACACCAACGATTTGAACATAACCACTTTATTATTAATGATCCTCTTGATGTTTTGAGATTGCAATACGAATTTCTATTTTTCATGTTACTACTACCCTATATCTTCATCTTGAAAATTAATAAACCTTAAAAAAAGTAAATACTGCCGTATCGAGAATTTCAATACCTGGACCTGAAGTGTTTAACGTCAGGAACTTGAACTTTATGCCAAATGTTGACCACCTACGAAAAAATGTACGTGGTTTTGCGTCTTTTGAAGTTCTTGGGAGTTATAGGCTGTTTTGTTTTATTTTGTTTTTTTTTTATTAATTAGGAATTGTTTGCTTATTGAAGTTTAAGTGCATTTTGTTTTATATTTATATGTATATATTCCACTGCTTTGATTTCTGAGGTTTTATTTTCGAGATATAGAGCACTGAAGTTTAGAAAAAAAACTCTATTATATCTCAAGAACCCTTAACAAAATTTCAATAAATTGACACCCGCATGTACATGAATGAAAGACTTTCAACTATTGTGACTGAAATTGTGCAATTGGGTAGTGTTACTTTTTTTTATAATGAAAAATTTACGTAATTCTAATACCTACTAAACTATAGACTACTATCAATTGTAGTAATAGTGGCACTCATTAAAACGAATTTCGTGACGTATTCATAACGAATTCTATTTTCAACTTTTAACATTAGTTCTTAGTTTTCCACTCATCAGTACAAAGAAATCTAATGAAATTTCTATTCGTACCTTCCTGTTTTGAGGGAGTGCCATTATTATTGAGATTGAAATGTCAACAGACTTACATAAACGTACACTTTTCTAAATATACAGGGTATTTCAGTTATAATATCATTAATTCTAAAAGGTAATAGGGAAAAATTAGTATAATACGGTGACGGGATTAAAAATTTTTATAAATGAATATTTACGGCTGTCACTGACCGATTCATACAGCTCCGAAACCAACTTGTTGACCGCCTGGGTGCAACGTTGCCAAATTTTAAAATTTTCGCTAGTTTTATACATTGTTTTAAACTGGAGACATATTTGTAATTTATTTATTTATTTATTAAAATTATTTGTCCAACAGTGAAATTCACCAATAATAGGACAATGTATACAATTGCAGAACAAAATAAGAATATAACATGCGCAAAAAGAAAATGCAAAAAAAATGTAAGATACATATTGGTATAACAAAAAAATGAATTAAATACAGCTACTCACTATGCTACAGCTGTTGTTGTTTATACCCCTAAAAGCAGAATACAATTGAGTATGCCACAGCAATAGTAATTTTGTGTCGTAAAAGTAACAGGAGATTTCAATCCCACATTAGTATTAGCAGCAAAAGTATAAAAAGTGAGAGAAGTGCGACTTGCAGGCTGAACTGTTCAGTCGATTTAAGATATCGAGACAGTGAATATTATTATATACTTGAATATGTACACGTTTTAAGCTTTCTAGACTGTAATGAACGAATTAATAATATTTTATAACCAATGACATTTCTACTTTCAACTTCTGGCATAAACTTTTTATTGTACCACTCTGAATAGAGATTTAACGAAAAGATCATCAAAAATTATTTTGTGAGAGTGTCATTATTATTACAATAATATGTACGTCTGTATCTCAATGAAGTTGAGAGAAGTGTAAATATGCAACCAGCAGTACAATCACAATCCCAAAGTCCGTAAACTTTGCCTACCGCACATATACCGTACGTTTTTCGTAACAAACTGCTCCAGAAAAGTTAAGGAAGTTCGCAAATCTTGAGTGTCTTTTAAAGGTTGACAACTTTTGTTCAAAAATATTTTTGATATGCTATCTTGAATGTTTACCCTTTTATACGAGTGGCTTTTTTGTTCCTCCTTCGAAAGCATTTTCAGTTTTTGGCAAAGTTTTATTTTTGGTGATTTTAATACAAAGTTCAAATTGTTAAAACAATTACAAAAAAAGTAACGTACTTCAATGACTATCTGGCAACACTTTTCCATACTATCTATCAGGTTGTTGAAGTAGACTTGAGGCTCCGCCACCGGAGTGATGAAAGAGTTCCTGAAGTATATGTGGGGGTGGTTGATGCGAATCTAAGGCTCTTTGTAGTTAGTCCCATGCGTGCTTAATTGAGCAGTGCCAAGTGCGGAATACCATGATATTCCAGAGAATCGACAACAACTCTGGCACGATGAGGTCGCACATTATCGTCGACAAATAACAAATTTGGCCCAATTGGAGCATGAAACAAAGGGATGCCATTATTGATGACTTGTTCGACGTAGATCTGTGCATTCATGTTTCCGTCAAGCACCAACAAATCTGTACGTCCATTAAAACAAATGCGTCCCCAAACAGCAACTGTACCACCTCTGAATGGATGAACTTCCTGGATGGCTCTACGACTTCTACGTACCAAAGGAAGGGTCCATACTCGAACGCGGCGACTATCCGAAGTACTCAGAGGCTCTCTACGAGTGGATACTGTTAGAAACCGGTCTTGCGAAGGGGTAGTAGATCTTGGGTGTCCACTCCTCGGTCTTTCAATGACATTTCTCTATATCGATGCACAAGCCTTAAAATTACACTTTCACTAACCTGAAAGAAGTTAGCAACTTCTTTCTGAGGGCGTCCCGCCTTGATCATTCCAATAGCCCTATTTGTCTTGAATAAGAGTTGACTATATAAACTCGAAACAACGACTGATCCAAAATTCATGAAAAGACCAAAGATAAGAACTAGCCGAAAACTGATAAAGTTACTCATTGAGGAAAAACCACTCAGATAGGAAAGTATAGGTATATTTTACTTTTAATCTAGAACCATTTGGAAACGTCAGCCTTTAAAAGAAATCTCGATATTTGTGAACTTTCTTAACTTTTGTGGAGCAGTTTCAGACGTGCTCCGAACTTTGCTTTGGGATATCTGCAATCGCCTTAAAATTGTCCTTGTCGAAGAAGTTACTTTCTAATTTTGTGTGTGTATATTTGAGGTTATATTTTGTATACCCGAGTGTTGTTTAGTGTTCTGACCTTTTTATTTGATAAAATGCGGTGTGCCTTTTTAATTATAAATTTTTGCGTTGTGGTAACACAGGTGTGACGTTGCTCGTTTCACCTTGTCGGCATTCTGTGATGTCGTGACTAGGAAATTGTCGTCAACACGGAGCGCCGTATTACCGGGGGTTATGTCTTAAATAAACTGAAAAAAATGCGTACAACATTAATAATACCATTAACCACATATTCTTTGGAAAAAAATAATGCGACTTTCCTAATGCCATTTATTATTTGCGCATCCTTGTTTCAATATACAGGATGTTAAAGTTACATTTTATAAAACTTAGAATTATCCATTTTGTTTTAATTAGCAAATATTTATTCAGTAAGTATTACGATTTGCTAAGCTGCCAAGGTTGTAATAAATAATAGGTATATCCATAAAATTTCAGTTTCACTTGAAAATGGTAGTGAATGATAGATTTATGAGCACTACAAGTTGCCGTTTTTCTCCCAAAATGGAGAATTTAAACAAAAAAATACAAAAGAGATAAAATGATCAGAAGAATTTCACGTTTGATATTTCAAGAAAAAGCTGCATAGGCGTACTTATAAATCATTGGAGGGGATAAAGAGTACTGCATCCCTCAGTTATATTATTATTATTATTATTCGCCCTTCGATTTCTTTCACCAAAATTACATGATAAGTATGCCGGAATAAGATAAAAGTACGGGCAAAATGTCAAGTGTGTATCTTACAAAACAATGGGATTATTAACAAAAATAGTTTTTTAAAATATAACTTTAACACATAAGAAAAGTCGCATTATATTTGTCCAAAGAATATGTGGTTAATGGTATGGCCTTCTATTTTGGGTCACTGTATATTTATCATTAATATTATTTTGAGTGAATAACTCAGCGGTGTATCTATTTTTTGTAAAAAAAGGCCGGAATTCCCACTTCTATGCCACTGGCTGATCTAATAACAATAATAACAGCAACTTATATACCGTCATTTATGTATATGGAGGTACTGAAATTGCCACAAGGGTTCGTAAGTTTTTGTATTCCAAAAATAAAGGCTCCTAGCAAAACAGTATAGAACAAAACGCACTTATTTTTCAACCTTTAATGTGAATTCACCTTATCTATCTTAACAGAAACGGAAATTGTAGATTCTCCTGACCCAAGCGTAGACGAAGATTTTGAATATTGTGATTTCTTTATTATTAATGATCATCTTGATCTTTTGAGAATGCAATAAGAATTTATATTTTTCATATTCACTACCCTGTATCTTTATCTTAAAAGTCAATAAACCTTAAAAAAATAAATACTGCCGTATTAAGAATTTAAATACTGAGCCTGCCTAAGGTGTTGATATCAGGAACTTGAACTTTGTATCAAATGATGACCATCTACGTAAAAATTTACGTAGCCTTTTTGAAGTTCTTGGAAGTTTGTTTCCGCTGGTCCATCCTGTATATACAGAGTGATTTCTCTGTTAGAAATTGTTTCCTTGTTGAAGTTTAAGTGCATTTTGTTTTATATTTATATGTATACAGTACACTGCTTTGACTTTTGAAGGCTTATTTTCGGATAGAGGACGTTGAAATTTAGAGAAAAAAAATCTATTATATCTCACGAACCTTTAACGAAATTTCAATAAAACTGACACCCGCGCGTACTTGAATGAAGATCTTTCAACTATTGCGACTACAACTGTGTATGTATAGTATGACCTTTTTTTATAAAGAAAAATATATACCATTTAATCCATGCAATATTAATAAGTTTTGATACTACACTGGGAAATCTATCGGGTGTGGATAGAAAAATTTATCGGGGGTAATACCATAACAGCTCAGATTTAGCCGGATATGTTTCTTACAACTCTAACACTATCTAAACATAATAAAATATCAGGCTGAAAATCTGAGCTCGAATGGTATTCGGTAACACAATTTCATGAATAGAATAATGATTTCATTTATTATTTCTTTTTCACACGTATTACCAAATCTAGACATTTGGATAAATTTGTGATTTTGACATCTAACATTATTAATTTATCTGCTTTTGTTTATTCAGTTCCATTTTCTCTTCCTTGGGATATTTTATACATGAGTGGAATTGTCGACAAAAAAACAAGAATACCTTTTTTAGTCTAAGGTCTAATAGGAAACTATTCAGATTTATTAAAGGCCTGTAGGATAAAATTTTATAGGAACTTATCATCTTATTTTTTCATATTCTATCTGCATCCAAGAGGTTTCGCACATATTCCCGGACACCCTGTATATTACTATAATACTGTCTATCTATAAAAAAACGTTTCTTTGTAATGTTTGATATTATACGTTGTACGTACAATCTATTGCAGTAATAATGGCATTCTTTAATATGAATTTGGTGACTTGTTTTGAACTGGTGACGTATTCGTAACGAGTTCTACTTTCAACTTTTAACATGAGTTCCTAATTGTTTCACTCATGTATAGAATTCTAATAAAATTTCTACTCCGAACTTCCAGCAGTTTAAAAGCTGTTTAGAGGGAGTGCCATTATTATTGGGATTGAAATGTCAATAGACACAAACGTATATTTTTCTAAATATATAGGGTAAGATGAGATAAAAAAATGAGTGTAATGCGATGACGCAATTAAAAAAATTTTAAAATCATTATTTAAACTCGTTTTTGCGTGGGCACTGACCGTTTTTTTTCTAGTATTATACACTGTTTTAAACTACTGACATATCTGTAATGACATTTCTACTTTCAACTTTTGGTATAAGCCCTTGTATTGTACCACTCGCTCAATAGAGATCTAACGAAAAGATCATCAAAAATTGTTTTGAGAGAGTGTCATTATTATTGCAATAACATGTGCATCTGTATCTCAATGAAGTTGAGAGAACTGTAAATATGCAACCAGCAGTACAATCACAACCCAATGTCCGTAAACTTTGGCGACCCCATGTACTCCGTATGTTTTTCTTAATAGTAATAGTTTTAGACGTGTTTCATACCTTGCTTTGGGATATCTGACTTTCTAACTTTGTGTATGTATGTATTTGAGGTTATACTTTGTATACCCGAGTGTTATTTAGTGGTCCGACCTTTTTATTTGATAAAATGTGGTGTTCCTTTTTAATTATAAATTCTGAAATGCAGATTAAAACAGGTCAATACCTCGACTATTTATTTTCTTTTCATGAAAGTTGTCTTCGGGAAATTTGAAACTTGTACTTTACCAAAATATTTTGCATTGGTATGTTAGTACTATTGATAAAATCAGTTATAAGAAAATTATATGAAAGAACACAAACATTTAGCTGTGATGTGGCAACGCAGGTGTCATGTTGCTCGTTTTACCGTCTCGACAATATGTGATGTAAATTTAAGACGAGATAGGGAAAAATGAGTATAATGCGATGACGGGATTAAAAAATCTTTTAAATGCATATTTACGCCGGAAAAAAAATAAAATTATTATTTATACCCCTTTTCGGACTATTACTGACCGGTTCCTACAGTTCCACCTGGGTGTAACGTTACCAAATTCTACAATTTTTGCTAGTATCAGACATCGTAAATAAGCTTGACTACGTACTATTTAATGTCCTAATAATGACAGGCTTTAAAACTAATTTGCTAACTTATTTTAAAGTGTTAACGTATTTGTAATGACTACTAATTTGGCATAAGCTCTTAATTGCTCCACTCACCAATAGAGATCTAACGAAAAGATCATAAAAAAATTTTGAGGGAGGTTTGAGGGGGTTTTGAGTGTAAATATTCAACCAGCAGCACAATCACAATCCCAAAGTTTTAAAATAAATTTGTAAACCGTACGTTTTTCGTAATAGTAATAGTTCCAGATGTGCTCCAGACCTTGCTTTGATCCCAAAGCAAATCTGCAATGGCCTTGAAATTGTTCTTGTCGAAGAAGTGGCTTTAATTCCCGTTTAGTGTTGTGACGTTTTTATTTAATAATGCGGTGTTTTGATTATAAATTTTGGAATGCAAATTCAAGCAGGTAAATACCTCGGAAAGTGTGAAACTTGTATGTACTTAACTAAAACATTTTGTGTGGCTAACTATTGTTAAAATCAGTTATAAGAAAGTTCAGTTTATTGGTTTCGTACATAGACGTATTAGCGGATAATGAAAGAAGATAAACCTTTAGCCGTGATGTGGCAACGCAGGTTGCTCGTTTCTCCGCTGGTGTGACTAAAAAATTATTGTCAACACAAAGCGCCGTATTACCGGGGATATGGGTTGATTTGCTTCAATTTAAAAGGTCGAGTAAAACATTTTTATCGATATTCTGTCTTAGTCCTTCCGAATTTTTGGTTAAAATTAATGACTGAATTATCCTGTATACAATATCAGTTTGACACTTCAATTGAATAACTACACTTAGCAAAGCAAACTAGTTACAAAGCTTAGATAAACTGAAAAAATTGCATAGAAAAATTAGCCATTTATTAGATAATATGGCATCAATTTGCTAAGAAATATATTTATTATTTATATAGAGAGAGAGAATAACTCAGTAGTGTATTTTATAGGAAAAGGGGCCATAATTCCCACTTCTAAACCACAGGCCAATGTATATGCAGGTATTGAGGTTGATAAGGGTTCGTAGATAAAAAAAAATTCTGAACTTTAACATCTTGTATTTAAAAAATAAAGCCTCCTAAAGCAAAACATTATAGAACAAATCGCACTTATTTTTCAGCATTTAATGTAAATTCAACTGAACATTAACATAACGAAAATTGTAGATTATGCTGACCCAAGTCCACCAGCGTTCTATTCTCTTGGGTCCGCTGAACAGCCCTATTCGTATGAAAACCCACAAATGAGGAGATCGTCTTTTGGAGCTCATCAGCAATACGACAATTTCGGTCAGCCAGCCATGGTCATCTGCACCAATGAAGTGTTAGACAACAGTAAGTTTATACAGGGTGAACCTTAAATAAGTACCAATATATTTTTTTGCAACTTGTTGGGAATCACTGATCGGACTCCGATATTAATATTTTTAAGAGTCATGGTGGATGTGTATTCCACAGCGTTGCCAGTGTTACACTAATGCCTTGAAATAGGTTTTAAGAAAGTTAATAGAATTTTTAGACATGTCAAAGAATGATTGAAATATGTTTAATTATAAAAATATTAAGGGCTACCTTTTCTCCTTTGCTATTCCTATGGCTCACCAATAAAGTATGTCGATGTATCTAAGTACATGAAATTGAAAATATGAACCAGATTCTCTACTCATAGTTATTCATAATTTGGTCATTATCCATTTTTACTACACCAATTGATTTTGCACAATACATACTATCGTTATCACTGATTATCATTGCTTATGCTTCACAAATATGCTTTTAGATGTCAACCTTTTCACTATTTGGTACCAACATAACCTCTTCGTCGACTTCGCTGACTATAAATCTTAGACTATGCCTACGACACCAGCTTCTTTTTTGCATGCGATTGACACTACTCTTAAATATTTTGCTTTGCCTTCTCTTGATTGAACTCATTCATCAAGCTGATCATTTTGTTATTTCATGTGTTGTGTTTATTTTTAAATCTGTTTCACCCACTACGAAGCTACGAAGTACGAAATGATTACCACTGGCACGTTGTTTGGGGTTATGTGGCAAAAATTAATTCTACGTTTATTGTTATTCCTCATAAAATAATTTAAGGGGATAATTTGTGTATCTTTCTAACAGTGTACAATGGTATTAACTTATGAAATGTGGATAACTGCTTAAATAATTGATTTTTCAGCAAATCAGTAAGTTTTTATGCACATTTATAAATAATTTTTGAACAAAGTAATTTCTTAAATGCTTTAACTGGTAGTATCGAACTTACAGTTTGAATTAACATTATTCCGTAGCGAACTACCTCCCCAATTTTACTTTACTTACTGCTAAAAATAAGTATTTTTAAATTAGAATGAACCACAAAAATTGAATTGAGGTTAAGAAAACATTTTTTTTTAGTTTTATTGGGTTTTTGCCACACTTCTGAGAAAATAAAGATTAATTAAATGAGCCTTTGCGCCAAACGGATCAGTCAAGGGCTATTTTTGAAACTAAGTTTGCCTAACCAAAAAATCTCATACTGAAAAAAGCAGATAAGTAAAAAATAACAAAAATCACATCACTATCGGGCACTTCCGTATTATTGTTTCAAAAATAACTCTTGACTGATCCGTTTGGCGCAAGGGCTTATTTAATTAATCTTAATTTTTTCAGAAGTGTGGCAAAAACCCAATAAAACTAAAAAAAAATCTAAAATTATGCCAGAAATAAACAGCTTCAGACAAAAACAATATTTATATTACAGACGATATGGCAACCTCATTTTCAGTAAATTATATGATTTATTAGGTTACGTCAGTGGTATGTCTGGTCAGCGGACCTCAAAATGTGAATATAAAAAATATTTCCGTAAATATTTGAAATTTTTAAAAATTGCTTTCACTAGACTTATCTATATGGCGAACTACACCTGCAGTTAAAATATTTGTACTTATTTAAGGGTCACTTTGTATAGGAAATACGTTATTTTGGTCCAGATGATAGAAAACTTAGATCGATATGGAAGGATAATGGCTGCAGAGTTTGCAAACAGCAAAAAAAAATTGAGATTTTGAAGTAAAAGGGTTATTTATCGAGTCTTTTTAAAAAGTTATAATGACATAGGAGTTAAAAAAATATACCCGATAGTAAGTAATGTCAAAAAAAGAAGAAGCTGTATATTCACGTCACGTCACAAATAAGGAGAGTTGAAGTTTATTGCGAGATAAGTTTGATAATAATGGGGATATTAATCGTATAAAAATCTTAAAAATCAAATAAATTTCTATAATTAATTACGAAAACTGTAATACAGTTTCACTATACAGGTTGTTTCCGGAGGAGATGTACATACTTCAGTTTTATTCTTAAGTTCATAGGAAATTTTTTGCTTAAAATTGAACGTCGAATAATATACTAAAGTATGTACATCTCCTCCTGAAACACCCCGTAGAATTGTATTCTGTAATACAACACTAGAGATTTTACAAAAAGCGACAAATCTAATTCTTTAGTCGCAAACATGTTAACTCAGTTTTTAAGTCATTTAAAGTTATACTGGTATCGTTACAAAAAATCTGCATATTGGTCAAAATATTATATGAAAGATCACTGAGTAGGTGCAGAAGCTACTGAAAATTAAGCAGTTGTCTGCATCATGTGTCAAAAAATTTGAAAAGTCTTGTGTTGACAAAACAAGACAAGAGTTTCTTTAAAGTTTTGTTGAAATCTTGTACTGTCTTGCGAATATTGCAAATGTCCTGACTCGAAATTTTGCAACGTATTCAATATCTAAAATCAATGGTATTAAAATATTTTTTACAAATACCCCTCGCACAAAAAAAAATGTGTTGCTCTAATAGGTCAATTAATTTGATTTGCTGTTATTGTCTCCATTTAGTAGCAGTTCACGTTCTGCAATAATAAGTTTTCGTTGTTTAAAGTTTACAAAATATAACGTGAAAAATGAAATACTTGATATAAAATGATTCAAATTAAATTGTCTTTCTTTCAACAACAGCGTCAACGATGCTTGGTTGCTATTTGTTAGTACTATTACCAAATACATAAGTTCTTATTCCAATGTATTTAGATATCATAACAAATTCATTTAAACCCTAGCAGAACTATGAGTTGCTGAATCAAACTCGTCATAAGATTAGGCTATGGCAGAAATACGAGAGATCTGGATAGCGACAGGATTTTGAAATTCATAGGAATTTTCAAATTACCTTAGCTTTAACATTAAACAAGCCAAATAGGATTATGAATTAAGTCTTCCCAAGAGAACAAAAGCTTTTTGCTCTTATGTTCGTCAACATACTTCATCGAAAGTATCGATGCCATTTATTTGAAATAGTGCAGAGAGTATATGCGACACCCACTTAGATGCCTCAAACGTGTTTCCAAATATTTTAATAGTGTTTACTCAGAAGAACCTGGACCTTTACAAGTTATATTATACTCTAAACATATAAAGGAAGATACTGCACCTGGACCAGACAACTTATCCCAAAGAATATTTAAATTCCGCTGATTTCCTTTGTTATCTACTTGATCATATTATATAAATATCTATTGATGCGCGGATGTTACGTCAATGGTTAGAAGAAACTATTACATCTATATTTAAAAAGGGAGCTAAATTAACGGTGTCAAATTACAGACCGATTAGTCTTACATGTGTAATGTCTAAAATTGTAGAAACAATAATTGTGCAATCAATACTTCCATTCCTGCTCAACAACAGTGTAATACCACTCCCTCAGCACCCATTTCTTCCTGCAAGATCTGTTGTATCCAACCTTCTAACATCAGTGAATTCATGGACTTTACATCTTGGTTCTGGTAACCCCATGGATATTGTTTACCTTGATTTCAGCAAAGCATTCGACAAAGTACTTCACCAAACGCTCCTACATATCGTATCGAATGGCGAAAGTAATCTTAAGTTGCATGCCGACTGACGAGAAGCAGCACGCAGGGAAGGGAAGCGTCAGTTTGATCTTGAGTTCACACACTAGCGCGACGGAGCCAAAGAGAAAATACCACCTGGCTTTTATACAGCCACATCGAAAAGCCACGTAGTATTTTTCCTAGTGTTGGCTTGTTTCACAAAACAACACAAGAGTTTCTTGAAAGTCTTCTTCTTGCTCGATCTAACAATATCATGTCTTCTATTGTTTTACGCAAAGTCTCGCAAATTCATTACCTCGCAATTTTGCAAAACTTTTGCATGATTCTTGGTAGATATTGCATACAAGTGAGAAACTTGGAACTTTATACAAATTTGGTAACAGTGGTGGTTACTCTCGGTCGGATACGGACCCATTCGAAGTTCACACGTAACTATCGATAAGGTCGATCGTCGATAATGGTTGATTGGTGGACGTTATAAAGTATAGAAACGACCAGTTTTACATATTAAGTACCTAATACATAATGAGAACGCAATAGACGGAAAATAATCGAAGCTCTTTCGGTCAAGTGGTAGTGAATTTATAATTAGTTCAGTTCAATAGACCTAGACTCAATACACTTTTATTTTAATAGTTATTTATGCAACAAGTACAAAAAGTAAGTGTTTATTACACGCGACGTGAAATTGTCCAACGAGGCCGTCAGGACGAGTAGGACGACACGTCGAGTGAAATAAGCACTTTTTGTACGAGTTGCATACAATATTTTCTCCACGTTCATGCAAAAACCAAAAAATTATATTTAGATGACATTAAGTCTAGGAAAATGTGACGTCGATTTGAACGTTTATGTTTGTCATGATGACAAAACGCTGTAGTAGAATGACAGATGAATGCAATAAACATTTTATTTCAGTAGTGCAATAAACAACCACTTTTTCCACATATAGTTCAATAAATTTTTGTTTTTTTTTTCATGAACGTAGAAAATAGCTATTTATGATATACGTGTTAAAAGTAAGATTTTATTTTGTGGGTGAAGATGATTACAAAACGAGTTTTCTAACTTCATGAACAAAATAAAATCACTTTTAACACATATATCATACACTTTTTTTTCTACAAAACAATCGGAAGAACTTTAAACTCAATAAAAATAAGAAATCAAAAAATACCACACAGATCGCAATGTTTATGAACCAAAATTTTCGTAGCAACCAGTTACGAAAAAAACGTAAAAATATTGACATTTTCTAGTAATATTATAAGTATAATGAATAATCTCGATAATGAGCGTAATGAATCCATCCCTGCTGAAATCGAAGAAGCCGCCAGCCATTGGAATTATTGCCGGCGAAATCAAAGGAACAGTACGAAATCGCTTATAGACGCTTTTCGGAAGGGTGCAACATTAAAGAGGTCCCTGGGAAATGTAACGAAAGTGTTTTACTGGCATATTTTGAGGAAAAAGCCAGGATATGGAAATCGTCAACGCTGTGGTCAAATTATTCCATGATCAAAACTATGTTAAAAGTAAAGCAAGACAAAGATATAAGCAAACATTATAAACTTATTGCTTTTTTAAAACGGAAGGGTCAAAGATATCAAGCAAAAAAGTCAAAAGTTTTGACGAAGACGCATATCGACAAATTTCTCACAGAAGCAGAAGACGAAAAGTATCTGATGATGAAAGTCGCAGCAATAGTGGGTGTCTTCGGGGCGTGTCGCTGGGAGGAATTGTGTCAGATGACCATCGACAATATCGAATATTTGGGCACTTCGGTTGTTGTGACCATACCAGATACTGAAACGAAAGTGCCTCGGGCTTTCAGTGTTGTTGGTGAATTCTATTTAAACTTTTTTAGAAAGTATATGGCACTCCGGCCACCCAACGCTTACCATAGACGACTTTTTCTTAAATACCTATATGAAGAATAAATGTGTGAAGAATCCAGTCGGAATTAACATGTTTGGTAAAATGCTTGCCGACATTGCAGAGTTCTTGAATCTACCAAATCCTCAACTCTACACCGGACACTGTTTTCGTCGTTCATCGGCGACATTGTTAGCAGATTCTGGTGCAAATCTTACTACCATCAAGAGACATGGAAGATGAAAATCTTCGACGGTAGCTGAAGGCTACATTGAAAATTTACTGGAACAGAAGAAGGAAATTGCTTGCCAAATACTTCCTACTGCTGCAACTACTAGCAAGACCACCAGTACTACCAGTAGTATTTCTACAGAAAATAGATGTGTCACACATGTTGACAGTAAAACCAACTTAAGTATGATGACTCCGCAGGGAATTACAATTTCAAATTGTTCTAATTTTACTATAAATGTTAATAGTAATAACTAGTTAAAATGTTGGTTTGTACTTATTTAAAATAAAAAGTTGTTCATGTGTTTGTTAAAACGTTTTATTAATTTTCAAAACAAAATTTAAATAAACTTTGATTTACTTTTAACACGCGTGTAAAAAGTAAATCAAAAGCACTGGTTGCTACGAAAATTTTGGTTCATAAACATTGCGATCTGTGTGGTATTTTTTGATTTCTTATTTTTATTGAGTTTAAAGTTCTTCCGATTGTTTTGTAGAAAAAATATTGTATGATATACGTGTTAAAAGTAAGATTTTATTTTGTGAGTGAAGATGATTAAAAAAACGAGCGTAGCGAGTCATAAATAGCGATTATATGCTGGATGTCCTTTAAATAAAATATACCTACAATGGGAATGCAATATTTATTTTTCCAACCGCCGAAAATCTAGAGAGAGACTCGTGTTACAAACCCGGTCAGCAGTCGATACAAAGAAAAATACTAATTTAAAAAATCAACACAAAGATAAATACATGCAGCCCATATATTGCCTCCGTAGTGACTCTTCACCTGGCCTTGACGGTTTATCTCCTTTCCTGTGCGGAATCGATATCTCACCCCTTAGCCAAATTAATGAACGCCTGTTTTGAGCAGGGTTATGTACCTTCGATGTGGAAACTTGCCTCTGTCACGCCCATATTTAAGAAGGGAAATAAGCTTGATGCGAATAATTATCGTCCTATTAGTTTGCTACCGGTTGTCTGCAAGGTAATGGAATCGATTATTGCTAAACAAATGAGCCAGTTCATGCTAGATAGGAATATTATTCCTGCGCAGCAGCACGGTTTTGTCAATGGTCGCTCAACCTTAACCAACTTACTGCATTGTACCAACGCCTGGACTAAAGCTCTTGACGAGAAAGATCCAATGGACATAATATATCTTGACTTCTCTAGGGCTTTCGACAGAGTCCCCCGCCGCAGACTTTTGCACAAATTGGATCACTTTGGTTTTCGGGGCAAACTCTGTTCATGGATAGCTGATTTTTTGGACAATAGACATTTCAAAGTTAGAGTCGGCCAAGCCTTTTCCGATATTTGGCCAGTGACCAGTGGAGTTCCTCAGGGCTCGGTTCTTGGTCCCCTGTTATTTGTTATATACGTAAGCGATATACAATATCATCTGTCGTGCTCTTTGTCATTCTACGCTGACGATACGAAATTATATGCTAATCCATCTAGCAATTATTTAAGTCTTCAAAAAGATCTGGACTCCCTAACGGTGTGGTGCAACGATTGGCTGCTTCCGTTGAATACTGATAAGTGTGTTGTTCTCCACCTGGGCAAAAACAATCCTAACCTTCCGTACTCCATTAACGGTCAGTCGCTCAGGAGCGTATTATCACATAACGATCTCGGACTCACAGTGAACATTAATCTAATGTGGAGTGATCATATCGCCGCAGTGTGCAAACGTGCCAACGCTAGACTGTTTTTATTACAAAAATCGTTCTCCAAATTGTCGTTTGATACGTGTTGCCGACTGTATAAATCGTATGTTCGTCCGATTCTCGAATACGCCGGTCCAGTATGGTACCCTGAACTTGTTCGCGACCGAGAAATGTTGGAGAAAGTTCAACGCCGTGCCACCAGACTTTGTTTTGGCCCTGTTAGGCCGTCATATGAAGAGAGATTGGACTTAGCCAATCTTACAACGTTTCAGCAACGACGTCTCAGAGGCGACCTGATTCTAACGTTGCGCATTTTGAAGTACAACTTTGGCGGCCTAGCTTCAATTTTTCCACTCAACACAGATGCTCGCCTGCGTGGACACCAATATAAATTAAAAAAGGAATCATTCAAGACACGGGCTAGACAGTATTTTCTTAGTAACAGGAACTTTGACTTTTGGAATAATCTGCCCCTTAATGTATTAGATGCTCAATCAATTAATTCTTTTAAAAATAAGATTGACAATTATATGATCGCTTTTGGCTAGATTGGTTTCTCAATTAAATTTGTGCATTTGTCTACTATTTGTAAGTTTAAGTGTTTATTGGTCATTTTGTTACTGTTTGTCAGTTCTCACACCGATTAATTGTAAATGTAAATTAATTGTATGTACTTACTTGTCACAGGCATATTATTTGTTGTATTTTTTTTTCTTGTAATGGGCATAATAGGACTTTGTCCTCTGCCCTTATTGAATTTTTAATAATTAATAATAATTAATTAATAATATTTTCTTATAAAATTGTAACTGGCGCATATCTCTGAGAGCATACCCGATTACACAGCTTCTGCTGCAGCAAACATCCATGCGCTGCAGCAATTACGCATGTGTCAGGCTGAAACGTTCGATTTCTATTGGTTGGGATGAATTGACAGATACATCTGTTCAATTTCCAGCGTTATTAAGGGTTGGTATATTTTTCCGGCGGGCAAAATTTCGGTTATATCTTTCCACTAATTTAATGATGAATGTAATTAATTAATTAATTACTAATCTTGTGTTCTTAAGAATGGAGAATAATTCAAGTTCTACAGCGTATTCTCAAAATCTCAAACGCACTAATCTAACAAGTGAGAAATATCGGATGAAGACATGTGAAGGGTTTAGGGCGCGAGGTCAAAATATGAGTGTAAGTGATGTTGAAATATGTAGTTCCTTGATAAGAATGTGCGTGAATAATTTATATGTATAGAGCAATAAAGAGTGACAAAGAAGTAAAACTGTGAAACGGAAAATAGTGGAAACTTGCGGAAGGAAGATGATGTTTTAAAAATAGTTTCGACAATAAAAAAAAATTAGATTGCACAAGATGAAACTTTGTCTAGAATATATAGGAGGGTACTTTTGCGAATTATGCGTGAAATATGATTTATATGTGAATTTTCATATAAAATGAAATCGAAAAGAGTATACTGATAGAAAAAGGCGCAATAGTAATATGACGAAGAAACTTTAAAATAAATATTAAAAGGTCGGCATGTGAAACAAAATATTTATTACACCTTGACGAAGCATGGGTAAATGAAAGTCATACGGAAGGCGGTACAGTACGATATAATAAGTATTAATGTGCGGCCCTTATAGTGACAGTAGTGAATAGTATGTATGTATAGTGCATATAAAACCTTTTTTTCTTATTCAGTGATGGAAAAATCTCTACTTCTAACGAATTTTGTCAACTACAACAGTTTCTTACATTTTTCTTTCATTTTCATCATTTCATCTCTCATTGACTCTTATGGTAGATTATCAGAAGCTCAAAACAAACTTATTAGCAAGTAGTAATAATATTTGTACTATTTCATTGTTTTGCAAAATATGTCAAAAGGTGAGATTTTCCCGCTATAAATAAAACAAATATTGAGACATTCGCGCAAATATCCGCGAATTTGGCGTCCATGAGGACAATGAGAATGTTAAAGAGTTATATCCGCGGACTGCGCATCAGGTAGGTGTAAGTGGGTGATGGTGAGTCATGCTTTCGCCGTACAAAAAGACAACATTCTAATTTCTGCAGAATATGACACTAGGTTCCTTCGACGTCAAGTTATTTTTGGTAGTTTTGTGTGCTTTGAACACTTTTCAAGTGGCACGCTTAAATAATTATGTTCATGTACTCATCTATGTGCTGTGAATTAGGGTAATTGATAATACAAGATAAAAACTTTAAATTTGGAAATAACTCTATCATTCTTATTATCTAAGGGTACGTTTACATCTGACACTTGTGTCCCGATATATGTGTCAAGCATCAGATATATATGGCTATTGACTGTTTGCATTACAGACAGAAGTTACTATATATTTATATCATGGATATGTGTATGACACTTCTCGTCGCTATATGTGTACGAACCGTTTATACATATGTATTAAGTAAATACACTTGTGTCATATACATCAATCAATTCATAGTAGAAAGACTAAGTTCAGTCGTGGTACGATGAGTATCGAAACAAAAAATTGCTACCCGTGTGATTGCCATGTATATGTTACTTATGAAAAAAACGTTCAGTGTAGTTTTGGGAATGAATTTTGAAACACAATGAATTAGGTGTCTATGAATTAGTTAATCTCGGAACTAAGTGTCGAGAATCCGCAACAATTCTCAAATTATTTGAGGATGACACCAATTCAATTTGAAAAGCTTGTTTGTAAAATAAATAAGGAAGATACCAAATTCAGAAAAACTATTAGCGTAGCAGAAAAAGATTATTTGTATCTACCTATATCCAGTTAAAACACTGATAATATAGATATATACAGGGTATCTCACAATAAGCGGGCATTAGACGTATTTAGGAAACGATAGAATTTTCGTTTCTAGGACTTTTCAATACTGCTAAGTTCAAATATAATATTTACAGTAACCTGGCGGTAGTATCGGAACTATACATCAATTCGTTAACTTTAAACGAAAAATAGTATTTTTATTTCAGTTTCAGATTCTACGTGTAATTTTAAATCAACTTTATTAAATATACTATATGTCCAAGCTCAATAGTTTTTGAATTATTTCGTTTCCTTAATTTGTTTTTCTTTTTATCATGACTGAATTATTCAGTCTCCCAGATAATTAACGACTTAAAAAGTAATAATTGTGTGAGTGAAATGACTTAGAATTACATGTAGAACCTGAAAATTAAATAAAAAATACATGTTCCATTCAAAATAAGCGAGATGACGTATAATTCAGCAGTTGAAAGGAAAACAAAATCCTCTAAAAAAGAAATTTCATATTTCTATTATTTACGGTTTCTTAAATACGTGTAATGCACACTTGTTGTGATACATCCTGTATATACATGTCTAGTTTTATTTGTGTACAAATCCTTAGAAACTTTATTCTTTAAGATAATCTAACAAATATTTTTTTTGTTTTAAATGTCTTCAAAATCCGCATCTTCTGATGCTACCATGGTTTTTAATATGGCGATGAAAGGATTTTTTATACCTTTGAATTTCAATAAACACGTTTAGCAATTTTTTTATTTAAAATTTTTTAAGTTGTTAATCAGGTGGACCCCTCAAAATATAGTATGTAAAATTTGAATAAAAATTATACATAGTGTTTTTTTCTACACGATCTTAAAGTGTTAGTAGTGTATAAATCTATAAAAATGGTTTTCTTCGAAATATTTCAACAAATATTTGTTTGTCTTAAATGGCATCGAAAATCGCTTCTTTTGATCCTATTACGGATTTTAAGATGGCGACCGAAGGCATGCTATTTTTTTACACCTACGAAATTCAATATTCTATATGATTTATTCTATACATAATGTTTTCATTCATATACAGCTCCGTAAAAATTTATTCTTCGAGATAATTCAACAAATATTTTTTCGTTTTAAATATCTATATCTATAGTTTAAGTTGAGCATAATATTGAATTTGAACGGTAACGATTTAATTTCCAGATTTATAGTTTTTTATCCCCAGAAACATTTTCTCACAAACTGTTGAATATAAACAAATGAATTTTTGCAGGAACATTTACTTAAAAAAAGATATTTTACTGGAATATTTCCCATGTTCCTGGTTTGCTGTAAGGGATGAAATAAACCAACCCTTCCATGTTTATTTTCCAAACATTCTTATACTTAAAAATTTCTTAAATTAAGAATTTTTCTTTGGACTTCATTATATCTTTATTTGATTTTCGTTTAACATCCCAGAGTTCAGGTTCGCGGTATAAATTTATCAGTTCATCAATATCGCGTTTTACCGACTCTTTTTTATCATTGTTTTTGAATTGCTACCGACACTTTCACAGTAGACGACTAGTTCACTAGAGCAATTTCTGTGAGGCGAGTGCGAATATGAAAATAATATGTTTTTACATCTAATCGCATAGATGTGTCGATACATATCGTAGACGCTTGATACATATAACTCTGACAGAAATGTTCGCGCTGTTTAGATTAAATGCGATTTCTGTCCGACAGAGAATGGAAAATCGTTCAGTATGGATTTGAGGAGTTGATTTTGAGACGAAAAAAAAAATGACTTGCTTATAGTCAATTATTATGCCAACTCAGTGTGGAAGATCCAGTGTAATTTAAACAATTTTTGGAGATGTACAACTTAGTTTGAAAAGCTTATTTGTAAAATAGTCATATAGTTAAGGTTTACTGTGATACAAATTAATCTATGCATCAATGTCGCCTTTTATCCATTATTTTTTATCAGTCAATATTAATAATTTGCTGCCGACACTAACACAAAAGTAGACGATTAGTCAGCTACAGTAATTTCTGTCAGACGATTCCGAATAGGTGTTTACATCTAATCGTACAGATGTGTCGATACATATCGCGGATGCTTGAAGCATGTCTCTCTGACATAAATTCTGCACTGTTTACATTAGGTACAATTTCCATCCGACATAAATATCGAGCAATTAATGTCAGATGTAAACCCTAATATCCCTAAATTGGCAAAAACCGTTCTATCACTGTATCTACTAAAAATAATGGATGTTATATATTACAATTATTTTTATTCTTTTTTGTTTATTTTTTACATATGATCGCATTCAAAATTAGTCCGCCTATTGCTCATCGCATGCTTCGCCCGTCGTGCTCGTCCACAAGCTAGCCATGTCACTCTCTAGATTTTCGACGGTTAGGTATAATGATCACTTAAACATTACTCCGTCTTATACGTGCAAGACTTTTTTATAAATCTTGTCTTGTCTTACAATTCGGGCTGTCAAATTTTGTCTTGGTCTTGTCTTCTTTTGTTTTGCAAGACAAGACTGCCAACACTAAATATTTTTATATTGACATGTTTAGATTTTATCGACGACCCCTATCGAGCATACCAAGAAGCGCCCAGAGCCTTTGCCCAAAGACAAAGGGAAATGATTCCTGCATCGCAGTCCGCTTTTCCGCCAGAACAGAGGGCGCACCGATCGCGACCTCAAGCGCCAATGTACGACAGCTCAGCAGCTGGCAGAAAACAGAGATTCCCTGGTTCTACAGGACGAAGGATGCAACCCATGGCTCCGTACCCCAGAGCAGGTCCCGAACAGGGTAAGTCGATTTCTAGTTCGCTAGTTGTAAACATTTGCTCGTTACAGATAACCTTATTCTTTATTCATATTTTTTTATACAGGGTGCTTCAGTCATAATATCATAATCATAATTATAATACGCGATTTTAAATTGTTTTAAATGCTTATTTACGCCTGAAAACAAATGTTTTCAAATCATTATTTAAACCCTCTTTTGAGACTGTCACTGATCGCTGGCGGCAAATCAAATCGGTGTCGACCTGACGCGGCGTTGCCAAGTTTAAATATTTTCCTATAGTACCTACTTAACGTAATCAATGCTCTAAATTATTTTTTAAAAGAATACAACTAACATATTCAGTTTCAACATAAGAATTATTTAATATTGAAATAAAATCCAATACTCTAATAGGATAAATTATTTAGAGGCCTTAGGATTGCAACCGTTCGATTTCCCTTACATCTTGTCTTTACCTGCCTCGTATTTCATCGTTTGATACTATTTGACCGTAAGCTGTTCCTTTAACAGGCTTTAACTGTTAATCTGCACTTTCGTAGTCCTGAATTTAAACAACGTATTTATAAATTAATAAAATAATTTGCCGGTTCTAGGATGTCCATTTATTTTATTACCTTTACGTTTTAAATCCTAGTTTACATGTGTCAAAAATATGATTTAGAGCATCCAAGAAACTAGATTTTTTTCTAACAGAACTGGTATAATCCGCGTCAAAATCATTATTACTGAACTTAATTTTAAATTAGTAATAAGATACTTGAAGAAGCCTCCTAAATACAGGTAACAATAAAAGAACCTCGTGCTATCAACAAAAAACATCCCGAGATGTGACCTACCGTACTTAGATCAATAACCGCAATAATTAGCGCCGACATCAGATACGCTGTAATCACTCGGAACAGCTAAAAAGTTGGCAGTTCAAATTCCCGTTTAATGCGTTACCGGCGGAATAAGTCGAACATCGTTCGGGTACGTTTTCCTAAGGCGAGCCCGCTTTCGATATGGAACAGATGCACGCGACCCGACTTCTCTCCCTTCTTCATCCCTCAGTCATTATTTTCGTTTGGTAAAGATTGGTTGAATTTCGCGTGTTTGTGTCGCCAGTGTAGTTTACAATTATTAATACAATTTGCTGTTTGCCTAAATAAAAATGCAATTCAAGTTGGATAAAGTGAAGTGGTGAAAGACCGCGCTTGTCTGCTGCTGAACAGAGCCGTGGAAAATTTTTATAAAAGACGTTTTAACAGACATGTGCATCTGTGTTTTCCGTGTGCGTCTGTGTTATTAGGTACCTACTGATTAAGAGTAATGGATTTGATTTTGATTCATATTCATAATGAAATGTTGTTTGCATTATTTGCCCAACTTGATTCTGCATTCAAGAACATAACGAAAAGGTGACACAAAATAGATATGTCTTTAATGTTTTATCCAAAATTATTTACTCTATAAAATTTTGTGGAGCTTTTGAACTTGCATTACGAAGGCATGATGAATGAATTTTACGTCACAACTTGACAAAACGCTTAATGAATACCTTAAAAATGCAACAATTTTTAAAGGTACCTTAAAGAATATACAAAATGCATACATTTTATATTGAAAAAGAGTTTTTTTCGAAAAAAAAAATCTGTCACCACTCACCGAGCATGTTGTTATTATATGCATGTGGTCCTGGCAACGTTACTGGACTTCTATATAGCTTCAATACTCGTACGCGTCATCAGAAAATTTGTAGCGTATCAAGAGCGTCGTTTTCGATTTTCTGTCTTTATTAGCCCTTACGAATACGTGGTTAAAATTAATGACTGAATGACCCTGTATTGTTTATTGTATTCAAAAAGAGAAACAACCGAGCCTGCATTGTAAAACGTACATCTGTAGCTTTGCATCCGCTACGCGTTATCGGCTTACAAGTGGGAAAGAGCGTGAAATTGTCCTTAAATTTTACTGACCAATCTGATAATAATCAGAGTAGCTGTAAACAACTTTAATAAATAAAGAACATTGTATGATAGACAGTGTATATCAGAGAACTCCAGAATTAAAAATGCATATGTCCGTGAATGATGATGTAGAAAGGTACAGTTTTTAAACATATGTGCCTGTTTGTTATAAGTCATTTACGAGAATAAAAAAATGTTGAAAAATCAAAAAAGATACACGTGACTAGAAAAAATTGAAATTGTGAACGATTTAAAAAGTTGTGCGAAATCTCTTGGGTGCAGATATAACATGAAAAAATAAGTTGAAAAGTTCCTATAAATTTTTTTCCTACAGGCCCTCCCTGGAAATCGGTTTTCCATGAACAACTTTTAAAGTACATAATATAATTTAATAAAAATTGAATGTGATGGACACTAGTAAGGACCTCATAAAAGAGTGTACTTGAAACATATTTAGCATTTTTATTTTACCAGGGACGGACTAAGCTTTACAACTTTATGCCTAAATTTTTAATACTCTGTATGATAAAGACTTTAAAATAATAAATCTGTGTAGCTTCAACCTTTGACTAAAAAAGGTACTCTTGTTATAAAATAAACTTGACTATGATTGTCGATAAAATGAACCCTTTACGAAAAAAAGTTCGACCTATGTTCGCATGTTGAACCCTCTTATGAAGTTTTTCAATAATTTCGTTAAGATGTCTCTTGGGACACCACTGCGTTTTTAAATTTTTTATTTTATCGGATCAAACATTTTAAAATGAAACTTTCCTATTTGAATGACTTTCGTATCGCACTTTGTGGTCGAGGAAAAAAATAGAAATCATGGCTCTTTTTATTCTCTTTCTCGTAAACGGTTGATTTTATCGACAATAAACAAGAGTATCTTTGTTTTAGCCTAAGGTTGAAGCTACCCAGAGATTTCCCACACCCTGTATAGTAAAAGTATATAGTTAAATCATATACATTTTAACTTGCACGGACGCTTTACAGAATTATTATAACTTAAACCTTTGTACATGTTTTTTCTCTTTATTGTTATTAATATCATTAACTTCAAGTTCAATATTTTTGTTTCAGGAAATGTTTGTCGAGGCGTTTGCTTCACTGGTCCTGTATCTCAGAACGCTTATGTTCCGGATAGTGACTATGTCAACCCCGAGTTCGTCACAGAAAGCCAAGAATTTGCACGCGATGAATGTTATGATGACAGTTGTGACGATTCATGTGACCCAACGCAATGATCTTTATACATTACATTTGTATTTTCAAAGTGTACAGTCGATAATCACACAGATTTGTGTCTTCAAAGAGTGCAGTCGAAAATAACAGAGAAATAAATGAGTCAATGGTGTGTCAGACTTATTTTTCAAATTAATTTAGTCTACCGCGTATTCAGATTTATTATTTGAAATGTTATCCAATTCATTTTTAAACCTTTTAAAGACATTACTATAGTGATTATGTCAATTCCGAGTACGTCACAGAAAGCCAAGAATTTGCACGCGATGAATGTTATGATGACAGTTCTGACGATTCATGTGACCCAACGCAATGATCTTTATACATTACATTTGTATTTTCAAAGTGTACAGTCGATAATCACACAGATTTGTGTCTTCAAAGAGTGCAGTCGAAAATAACAGAGAAATAAATGAGTCAATGGTGTGCCAGACTTATTTTTCAAATTAATTTAGTCTACCGCGTATTCAGATTTATTATTTGAAATGTTATCCAATTAATTTTTAAACCTTCTAAAGACATTACTATAGTGACTATGTCAATTCCGAGTACATCACAGAAAGCCAAGAATTTGCACGCGATGAATGTTATGATGACAGTTGTGACGATTCATGTGACCCAACGCAATGATCTTTATACATTACATTTGTATTTTCAAAGTGTACAGTCGATAATCACACACATTTGTGTCTTCAAAGAGTGCAGTCGAAAATAACAGAGAAATAAATGAGTCAATGGTGTGCCAGACTTATTTTTCAAATTAATTTAGTCTACCGCGTATTCAGATTTATTATTTGAAATGTTATCCAATTAATTTTTAAACCTTCTAAAGACATTACTATAGTGACTATGTCAATTCCGAGTACATCACAGAAAGCCAAGAATTTGCACGCGATGAATGTTATGATGACAGTTGTGACGATTCATGTGACCCAACGCAATGATCTTTATACATTACATTTGTATTTTCAAAGTGTACAGTCGATAATCACACACATTTGTGTCTTCAAAGAGTGCAGTCGAAAATAACAGAGAAATAAATGAGTCAATGGTGTGTCAGACATATTTTTCAAATCAATTTAGTCTTCTGCGTATACAGATTATTATTTGAAATGTTATATAGGGTTAACTATGACTTAGTATAAATATTTTAAAAGTAACAATTAACGGAATCACCTTTAGAAAAAATGCAATCTTATTTATTAAAGCAAAACTTTTTTTTTCAAAACTATATTAAATCCTTATACAGGGTGAATCTTAAATAAGTACAAATATTTTAACCAGCAGTATAGTTTTGTGTGTAGAACACATAATTAATAGTTTTTTTACAAAAAAATCAGAAATAAAAAAGTAAAATTTTAAATAAATTTCGTAATTTTTCAGCAGAAAACTTGTTGAGGACCGCTGGCCTAGACAGACCCTTCATACTTTTATGAGTCATAGTGCTGCAGACTGAACGTGTGGTTCACAGTGTTGCCAGTATTACACAAATGTCTTTGCTTCAAGGAAGAAAAAAATCTCAACTTTTAGCGAATTTTGTCAAGTGTAACATTCTATATTATTTTTTATTATCAAACTGTCATTGACTGTCATGACAGATTATCGGAAGCCCAAGTCAAACTTGTTAACCCCACACAATGCATGAAAATAGCAATAAAATTTGCTAAAAGTTGACATTTTTTCCATTTTAAATAAAAAACGCGTGCATAGTTTTTCGTTATTCTTCATAAAATAACTTAAGGAAATTGTGTTTTGTGTCCCTTTCTAACAGTGTACAATGACATTTAACTTGTGAAATGTGGATTACTGATTAAATAGTTAATTTTTTAACAAACAGGTAAGCTTGTGTGCACGTTTATGTATAATTTTTGAACATTGGACATAGTAATATCACGTAATATCTTCCTAAATATTTTACGGTAGTATTGAACTTGCGGAAATTCATTTTTAATCGTTGAAGTATAGTAAGGTTAGTTCAGATGTTAAAATTTATGTTAATATTGCTGCGTATCATACTACATACCCAATTTTACTGTACTTATGCTTAAAACAAGTATTTTTAAAATAGAACTATTACGTTAAAGGAAACGTAATATTTATATTGGAGGAGATATGGCAACCTCGCAACAAATCATATGTTTCATTACGTTGTTGGATGAAAAATCAGCCAGCGGTCCTCAAAATGTGGGTATTTTAAAAAAAAATTAATATCTCCGTAAATATTAGAAATTTTTAAAAATGGCTTTCACTAGACTGATTTAAATGACGAACTACACCAGCAGTTAAAATATTTGTACTTATTTAAGATTCACCCTGTATATCGCCGTCACTGACCTTCTGTCAACCGCGAGGTTAGGTATATTCTGCCAGTCAAAGGTGTCAAATATAGTGACAGGTCCATTGACACGTGTATCAGTTTAAGCTGCTTTGAAAGAAAAAAAAATCTTTACAAAATGTAGATTATTATTTAAAGATTTAATGAGAAATACGGTTTGGTAGCATAGATAGGCAGAACCTACCTTACTAATATGGGTCCAGGATTGATATTTGTAGAGATTTTAAGAATGTTGAATCATCTTCTGTTTTCTTACTTGTTTAAATTAAAATCTGCAAAGATTTTTGTACTTGCTGTGGACCTCTCCTTCCCTCGACCGTTCTTTTTGTGTAAAGCGAGGTACCTACTTGGTTTGGCAGTCATGACCAGGTCGATTACTTACGTCGGGAAAAATACAAAGAATAACAACAAAATACACGTAAATGTACACAAATACATAAAAATACTGCCACACGTTTACCGCCATGGCATTATAACATTTGTTCAATGTGGTTCAAAAATTATTCGGCATAATATTTTGTGTACTCAGAAAACATCTTTGGTACTACGCTGCCACACGATAATATGCACTTGTCACACTCCCATAAATCAGCACGTCTAATAATAGCAACAATATTAACAGTAATCGACGACATTTACATAAAATAATTAGTAATATTTTAAATTACAACATCCCAAAATGTTTACAGTGTTCTGTAAAAATGTTTCTTAGACCCTTAGAAATAACTAACTTCTCATGTTCTTTGAGGTTTGGAGAGTATGCAACTAGCAATGCAGTATTCTAGGTTATGTTATTTTTATTTCTGAAGTCCTAAATAAAATATACTTAAGTCTGAAGTGACTAATTTTAAACGGTTTATAGTAATTAAATAAAGTGTTTTATGTCGGATATGTTAGTGGATACTTATGACGAATTCTCAAGGAGTGAAAATGTTATTGCAGCAGTGCACCAAAAGAACGAAGAACGAATACAAAATACTGCTAACCGGATTAACTGTTATCTATCAGGTACTTAGACCTTATTATTATTAATAAAAATGTTTTCGTCGTTTCTACACTTGTCAATGCTGAAAAAACGACCGCATGGTAGTTGACATATCTAGCCATCTCGGACGATGATTGATTGTCATAGGCGCCGCCTTTCTGTAGGAAAAGAAAGTTTTGCTCCATTTTTTAAACATTGAGCTAGAATTCCGAAATAAATTTTGTATTGTGTTTTAGACCTCCCTGAGCACGTGGTTAAAATTTTTGTACTTAGTCATAGTTAACTCTGTATAGTGCAGGTCCAAACTAATAGAGAGTGATTCATGTTACAAACTCGTTCACCATTTAAAGCAGTTAACACAACACTATATTTATCCTATAAAATTTAAGTACCCGATTACCAATATCTCTAAACAGAGTAGGTTGCTTTCAAACTCCTGATTCTCTTCGCTCCGCCCGCTCACAAACTTACGAGTGAAGTAAGTGGTATTTGAAACGAAAATGTCAAATATTATTTGCTACTAAATTTTAGCTTTTATTAGTATTTTAGAAGTATCCTTCGGCCCCGTGTTATTATTTTCGTGTTTTGGCGTAATAATTGTTGTTTTGGTATTTGTTACCATTCCGGTTTGGTTGTTATTTCAGTGCTGTTCAGAAAACATACTTTTATGTCAAATTTCAAATTATGTTGCGTTATAATAGAGCATTTACATTAACTCAGTGTCATTAAATTCCGATAGGGGCGCTAGCGTCAAAGTTAGGTATTAATGTTAATGTTCGATGGTCTAGTCTATGGTTCGACAATTTTTAATTTGAATTCATGTAAGACAAATAGTGATTATAAATCTAATTTGCATACGTATTATCAAAAATAAAACTTGTACAAGTACAAAAATTTGCATTTTACATTAGCAATTTGGAAAGAGAAGTAATAAAACGTTATTTAACACAGAAATTGTTAACGTTAGAGTGCCTAAAGAATTTCCTGGTAATTCTTAATTTAAACCTCTTTGTTTTTTAAAGAATTGAAATTTTATAAATCATGAATCTATAGAAAAATTTTTAGTTGCCGCTCAAATTGCAAAAATGTTGCATGTAATATGCCTAGTCAATAAAAAAGTTGTACGTTAAATGCTCAGTTTATGAAAAAAATACGAATAATATATAAAAAAATCAGTGTTTTAAATAATGGACATGTGACATATATAAATAATAAACATATGCAGTTTTTATTTGGTATTTTTATTAAAGTACAAGTACAATACAGAAAAAGTTGAAAACCCTGATAGGTGTTTTAAATGGTTTTTATTTAAACATTTGGGTGATATTAGTTGTGCCTTTTTGTAACTAATAACATTTTGAATCGCCATATCGTGAAATAACTTGTTACTACTAGATGCACTTGCTATACTCTCAGGATTACCGGCGTCATTATCATTCAAGTAATTTTCTTATGATCACATTTAACTCGTGTCACATTTCTACTTTTTTTCCAACTGCAAGTTTGCCTACATTTTCATCCTGTTTTCGCCTTTTCACGAGTTCGTTAATTTTTACTGTATTGGTATCGTATTTTCGTGTACGGGTAAATATAATGTTGAAACAGCTGCTTTTTGAGAATTTTCCATTGTCCTAAAAATGAGAATGAAACCATCAAATAATGAAAAATATACACTGAAAATAGCTCATGTATTTTTGTACTTACCCATACTAATAGTATAACAATTTTCTGTAAAATATTTTCAGCAGATCATTGTGTACTGGGTTGGTTTCTTGCTGGACTCAATTGCTATTAACCATTTTTTCAGCATTATTAGGGAACTTGCGAAACATGAAATCTTTATTTTTATTACCAACAGATAAACACTGCGGTACATAACAGATATATGGCATGTTTGTTTTACACAAATTGAAACACAACAAGAATTAAATAACAAATATTTGTGAGGTTAGATTTAATACCTAACATTGATCGCAGCGCCGCCTACATGTAAATGCTCTATTCTAATAGCACAATTTATATTGTGGCTACTTGTAAAATCAAAATGAAAAAAGGAAACTAGCGAATCTATTACTTCCCACAGTGTCCCAAAAGAACCTTAATTAAGAAGAGAGCGGAATGGAAGATGCTAAGATGCAATCGAAATTATAATATACAGATATAAATTCGTGTATGCTGTATACAGTTATTACATTAGATCAATCATTTACGAAATGCGAATGCCGCAGCTGCTGAATATCGGAGACGTTTTCTTAACAGACAAAATTTTCCAAGTGCGCGAATCTTTGTGCAAGTACTTCAACGCCTTCGCGATACGGGTTCTGTGAAACCGCGTCGGGAACTTGCGGGACATCGGCAAAATGACTTAAATGTGAAGCTGTTTTAAATTTAGTTCAGGTTGAGGAGCAGCCTATTATTTTTATAAGAACCAGTTCAATGCGATTGGAGATATCCCAAAGCAAGATCTGCAGAATATTACGACAAAACTCACTGAACCCGTATTATTTTCAGAAAGTTCAAGCTTTAGAACCTGCTGATTTCCCCAGCCGTCTTGAATTATGCAATTGGCTGACCCTAATTTTATTAACCCTTTGTTCTCGGAATTATTTTTTATAAAAATAAGGAAAAAATCGAATTTTTGTATAACATTTATTTTATTTCCTGTGGTACTCCAAAAAAAAAATCAGTTTTTCTTATCCCTAAGACATAAAGCAACGTTACATCTAAAAAAATATATAATTAATTAAAAAAAAAATGTAATGATAAAATTTGCCTCGTGCAAAGCCATCTTGATTTATGTGGTTCTGCTTTAGTGCTGCAAAAAGCACACCTTCTACATTTTTCAATATGAATTGGCATGTGTGAACATGAGTCATACCGAATCTCATAGGGAACAGTTTGTTTGAAATGATTTAGTGATCCACTCGACGGACGTCTTTTTTTAGAAATAGCCATATCACCACCCACTAAACCCATCGCTACGGACATTCTAAACTGCTTCAAATTCAATTGTGTTTTTGAATCTGTTCTCTGTTTGAATAGAATAAAAGCATTCACAACGGACAAGTCCAGAAAATAAAAAAAAATTCGATGCCACCATTTCTTAGACTTTCTGTCAACTTCATATAGTGACTTCAACATGTCCATCTTATCTGCATGGCCCATTTCATCATTATATTTTACCAATTCAGGACAAGCGATTTGTTGAATATTACCATCTTTTTGCTTTCTATTGACCGTTTCCATTTAGGATTACTCTAAATAATTAGAGAGAAAGTAGACAGGTCTGTTATCCATCCATTTTAGGCATACAAGACCATCTCAACCAATCGCCAATCATATTCGCCAATTCGCCAATCACATGCGCCCCTTTTCAATTGCTTGTCGTCGACGAAATCCACAGGTAAGTTCTTCCTACCCTTTCTAACAGTTCCACAGGAATAAATCATATCTGACTGGAGTTTTTTCGGAAGTTCAATAGAGTTAAAATAATTGTCGAAATATACACGGTGGCCTTTTCCCACTAATGTTCTAGTTAGATCTTCAACGACCCTGCAACCCAGATTTTTTTTCGCATAGTTATCCCACTTCGGCGTGAATCCAAACCTTATAACCACGTTTTATTGGTTTGTTGGGCATATATTGCTTCAGATAACTACGGCCCTTGAACCGAATCATAGATTCGTCAATGGAAAACATCAACTGTCTCGCGTGGTGGGGGAAGCCATAGCCTATTAGGCATGTATGACGCAATTTGAAGTTCGGTAAATTGGACTTCCCTGTGGTGGGATGGGCGGGTAAGTTGTGACTTGACTGAGTACTGACTCCCGCGCTGGTAGAAACGGTGGGATCACAAACCTAGAAAAAATATAGACGGCACCGTTCCATGATATAGGACACGTGACAGGTGCCGCGTTTTCTATGGACCTAAGGTCGAGAAAATGGACACTTTACTTGCTTTGTGTTGGTGCTACTGCAAATATCATGACTATATTACAAGAAGTTAGTATTTTTTTTACAGAGACGCAAAATGTAAAACACGAATTTAATATATTAACCACTAAGCTCGAGGTCAATACAAACTACGAAGGGAGATCGTTGTTTGTAAACAATTATAATAATCTAAAAAAACATAATCAGCTTCAGGTTACAGCGTCACCGGCGAAAATCAGCATAAAAAGCAAGTTTTAGTGATCGTGGACCTTCTGAGGCGGCCATGAATTAGCGGTCGCCGGCTGATTTATAAGGTCTATGTCGTCGGCAATATGCCATTGGCACCGTCTATAATTTTTCTAGGTTTGTGAGTAGGATATTGAAGCGTAACCTAGGTCCATCATTTATAACTTACGAGGGCTACAATTGAAGCAATAATTATTTTATTCCGTTATAGTTTTATAAATGTAATAGGTAATTGGAAATTATGGGGTATTAAAATGTGCAGTGTGAAAGCCAAATTTTACTGTGAGGCCCGGCCTAAGTTGCTTCATACGACGAGCCGCCACTGATAGCAAGCCACCTCTGTAGAAACGGAATTGGTAAATCGTCATAATTTTACCTGTCAATAAAATTCTTACGTCAATTTGCACGATCAAAATTTTCAGTAAGTAGCAAACATGACCCGTCAATGTCCTGCTGCGGCCTATCTGAGCACCATGTCTGGCCAGTCAAGCTCTCTAAATACGAACGATTTGGAACCAATGCAAAGCATGGATCACAAGAAGGCCTTCCTGAGGGATATGGTGGATTTCATGTATCGCTGCCACGGCTACGTGAAGAAAGCCAAAGAGGGACATCCAGGAAAGGAATGTAAGTAGTAAAAGTTGCTTAACTTTCTTAATCAAAATGATTTGCCATAACTCAAGTGTTATTTTTATTACTTGCAAAATATTCCTTATGTGAATTTCTCTACAGTTAAACTGTGTGACAATGAAAAAAAGGATTACCTTCAAGAACTTCTGAGCATAATCGCGCAAAGGGAAAAAGAATCTAGAGCAATACAGGTAATTCATATTTTTATTTTAAATACGGCTTCTTTCAAAATATCAAAAACATATGGGTAATTGCCTGTAAACTGCAAAACAGTGGTGCACTGTGTTTGGGTTTAAGCTTTAATGACTGAGATATCTGTTTTAAACGCTCTTTGCTTTAGTTCTATTTGGTCGTTAATTATATTGTTTATAATTATATAAAAATTCAATTTTTTAAAATATTTTATATGTAAATTGTCATTCCTCTGGGTTGTATATTCATAGCTTTACTGTCTTTAAACGTAAATTAAAAGTGTATTAGGCATGCTTAAACAAATATAAATTGAAATCTACAAATGATACTGCAGGAAACAACTACTCCGCGGGCTAATGCCCCGACCGGCATTGAATTACAGCTGCAGTATCTGTGTGAACAGCCAGGAACCCTTGTCGGCCACTCCACCAGACATAGACTGGTTTCGGGCTTGTTAGCCCTCGTCAGTATGCTATAGGTGAGATGACCGACAATTGAACTGGCTGTTCCTTCATAATGTATGTAGGTTCACATATAAATCGAGTACAGTATAAATTGAAATGTTGCAAATACCTAACTCAGTGTGAGATCACTTGTGAAGAACTGTGTGGTTTGTAGGAGATTCACATCAAAACCGTTTACGGTAGATCCGCCCCCACTGCCCGTCGACCGAGTGCGAGATGCTGTAGCATTTGAGATAGTTGGTGTGGATTTTGCCGGTCCTTTGTATCTAGCGTCGGGAGAGAAAGAGTGGATTTGTTTATTCACATGTGCCGTGTATAGGGCCGTTCATTTAGAACTAACATTGTCTCTCTCTACCGCCAATTTCTTACAAGTTCTTCATCGGTTTGTTGCAAGATGTGGTCGGTCGAAAGTAATATACAGTGACAATGGGACAAACTTTAAAGGTGCGGAAAATGCGTTGGCGGGCTTGAACTGGGAGGAAATTACTCGCGAAACATCGACGTAACGAATAGTTTGGCGTTTTAATCCCCCCGGAGCGCTGTGGTGGGGAGGATTTTTTGAACGTATGATTGGCGTAGTGAAACAATTGCTTCGTCGGGTTCTTGGACGTGCAAGTCTTTCTTATGACGAACTTTTCACTTTAATGTGTGAATGTGAAGCCGTCGTGAACGCTAGACCTTTGACTTATATTTCAGAAGACCCGAACGATCTTACAGCGCTTACTCCGGCTATGTTTTTACGCGCCCAATACGACGTTGGTACGCCGGATCTTGACGAGATAGATCGGAACTCTCTAACACGTAGGGCGCGAAAGCAACAAAAATTGCGAGAACACTTGCGTCGACGCTTTAGATTAGAATATCTTGGACAATTGAAAATTTTTGTTAAGTCGAATTCTAATGTATCGATCAAATTAGGGGACGTTGTTTTAATCGAAAACGACACTCTTAAACGCGTAGAATGGCCAATGGGACGTGTCACAGAACTGATACCGGGTCCAGACGGATATACGCGGTTAGTTCGGATCAAAACGGCACGAGGTGAGCTGCTTCGCGCGGTGCAGCGCTTGTTTCCCCTTGAATGCACTAATAAGACCCCAGCAGTGGATAATGCTTGTGTCGCTGAGGAAGATTCGGGACCTCTGCAACCACAACAGGAGATTCAACCTGGCAGTAGACACCAAGCTCATCAAGGAGATGAGAAACGTGATGATAGTGCGGGAGTGAATAAAAGCAGAGCACCCGTTCAAAATGTGAATTTCACGCGGAGTGGTCGGGAGTCTAAAATGCCTAAACGATATTTAGATTAATATGTGTGTAATGTTAAGTCTTAGTTAAGCCACCATGTTACTTCTACATCTTGTGAGGAAAGTTTCATGAAGTGAACCGTTCCTCAGGTGGGAGAATATCGTAATTAATGTGTAGCTGCTTTGATGCTGACCACTACTGGGTGTTAGCTTTAACGCGGGTACCAAGTTACTGAAAAAATTGTAAAAAATAGAATAGGTTGTTGTTTTCTGTTATATATGGAGGATGTATCTGTTCAACATCTCCTGATTATTTGGGTTTTTAACAAGCCGAGCGTGTCTATTATTTTGAACCGTCTAGGCCGGGAATACGGGTAGTATTCCAACGGCGAGACAACAAACACTAATAGACAAATGAATAAAAAAACGTTGTTCAAGTCTAAAAAAAAATTGATAACTTTCGTGCCCACAACTACGTGCAGTTTCCCTGCACTTACAAAAAAAAAACAATTAATGCCTAAGTGATAGGTCCAGAGATTTATTTTAGCAGTTTGAAATAAAGTGTTAGTATTGCTCAGTTGGATTCCAATAAGTGTTTGTTCTGTCATTCCCCTGTTATTAAATTTAAGAAAAACCCAAATAAAATGAAAAATAATAGCAAAAATAAACTGTCTCCTCCAAAAGTTTGTTTTTAATTGATAAACAAAGCTTTTCCTTCAGTTTTTTTTTCTAAAAAATAATGTTTTTGTTTCAAAACTAAAATTACAAACTTTCATTTGCAGGCATTCACCCATATACTTAGTACATGCATATCTATTATATTTACTAAGATGACTTGGATCTGAAACTTATTACGACTGTTTATTATAATTTTTTGGATTTATAAGCACCATGCTCTAAAAATGTTTCTACAATGACTTCCTAACGATTCTTTTATTTTTCAAGAAACAAATACTAAAATCTTCAGTTTCAGAAATCTATTCCTGATACTGGACAATCCAAAAGCAAAATACATTTTGATCCACGTGGTAAATCGACACGTAAGTTTAATTTCATAATTTCTATTGTTTGCTGCACAAGATTTAAAAATGTCAAAATTACAGACTATATTTAAGTAGTGAATGATTTAATTGTGTCAAAAAATGTTTATATGTACTTGATGGTCAACTACATTTTGGCTGCTACACGATTGGTATGTTTTGCGGGATTTATTGACAGCTGGTAAATATTAAACTTTGGCGGAAGAAAAATTTCATATTTGTCAGGATATACAGGGTGATTTTAAATAAAGTAGCAAAAATGAGACCACAGATTCCTTAGATGAAAGTAAATCGATTTAAACTAACATACCTATAACCCAAGACGCATAAAAAAGATACAGGGTGTCAAAATTTAAATTTTATTTTCGATATTTGTAGATAACTTCTTAAAAAATCCAAATATTTACATAAAATTTGTAAATCAGGGGTTTTTGTGGGCGAAAAATTCAAATTTGTTTCTAATTTTGACGTCACTACTAGAGGGCGCCACTTGTGGTACATCATGTTTCTTTTAAATGGCAGAACTTTTTGCTGCTTAGTGTATCAATCTAATTATTGAAACAGTCGGTTCTCCTACCTGTTAGGCCTGAAAGAGGTAGCTAGGTTGAAGTTATTAGGAGTAACAATTGTCAAAATAATCCTATTTAAAATATTCAGTACACCGATTGAAATCTGTTACAGTTTCAGGTAAAGTGCCTTTAGTACTGAAAATACAGCAAAATATTACTTGAAAAAGTTGTTCAGAGCGGTTTGCATATCTCCATAATTTACCATTCTGAACAACTTTTTCAAGTAACATTTTGCTATATTTTCAGCAGAAAAGGTACTTTACCTAAAACCAAAACAGTTTTTACTCGGTGCACTGAGCATTTCAAATAGGATTATTTAAAAAATGGTTACTCCTACCGACTTCAGCAAGGTATACCTTTTTCAAATAAAACAGGTAGGAGAATCGATTGTTTTGATAGTCAGATGGATACACTAAGTTGCAAAAAAGTTATGTCATTTAAAAAAGCATGGTGTGCGTAAAAACCCTCCATTTACAAATTTTATGTAAATATTTGGATTTTTTAAGAAGTTATCTACAAATATCGGAAACAAAATTTTAATTTTGACTCCCTATATCTTATTTATTATCCGTCTTGGGATATAGGTATGTTAGGATAAATCGATTTACTTTCACCTTAGGAATCTGTGGTCTCATTTTTGCTACTTTATTTATTTTATATTAAAATATTTTTGATTATTTCTAATATTACAACAAGGTAATTACAACATAGGTAAATATAACATAACCATAGTTAACACAAAACTTTTTCTATGAACACAACTACGATTAACCACAGCGACTAACTTGATTCTCGAAGTTAAATAACCAACACAATCTATATTTTCTCTTCATCTATTTTGACGACGGGCGAAACTTCAACTTGAAATTTGTAGCTGGAAAATTCTAACTTCAGAACCACAGATTTCTTATCGCAGATCAAATTGAGGGAGCATATCCACGTGACTACACCACTAAGGGCCGGTATTATAAAGCTCAGGTTGAACCTCCGGTTGTCCAACCGTAGGTTGAATTTGAACCGGCGGTTGAAAAAAAATTCTGTATTATAAAACTATTTCATGTCACGGTTCGTCAACCTGACGTTAAGATGTATTTCTGGATGTTGGCTGCGCTGTCAGCTCAATTTTATGATATGAAATATCAGAATATTTTCCCGTCAATTTTTGCAGATAACCTGTCTTTTATTTTGACGTTTTGCAAATTATAATTATTGACAGTGACATTAATCTTGCCAATCTTGGTGGGATTCTTATATTACTATAAAGAGTAATAGAGTTATTTATTCTGATACACACTGCCTCCGTCTAGTAGATGTAATTATTAACTTACAGAAATATTATAAAGTGTAAGAAAATGTTATTTTATGAACTCACTTTCACAATGATATTTGGGACAAAACTGCAGGTACTTATAATTTTGTGTATGTTTTAATTAATATATACAGTTAGATCGACAAAAGAGAAATACGTTTTATTTAGTTCCACAATTTTACTTGTGTAAGTACGGAGAATGATGAAATAAGAAATAAAAATATTTTTCTTCATATTTCTTTGAAATAATTTAATTGTAACTTCTACATATCAGTTCTGAACATTACAAATGAAACTCATTTTCTGAAGGTTTGAAAAATATAAAATAAATTATTTTCTAAAATTATAACATTATAGATTAGAATGCCTTAAGAGAGTATCATTTTTAAATAACTATTAACCAGTAAAGATAAATGTAAAGCAAATATATTAAATAGAGCATTTACATTAACTCAGTGTCATTAATTTCTGATAGGGGCGCTAGCGTCAAAGTTAGGTATTAATATTAATGTTCTATGGTCTAATTTACGAGTCTGTGGTTGGATAATTATTTATTTGAATTTGTGTGAAACAAATAGTGACAGTACAAGTACAAAACAGAAAAAGTTGAAAATCCTGTTAGGTGTTTTATATGGTTTTCATTTAAAAATTTGAGTAATATTAGTTGTGCTCTTTTATAACTAATAACATTTTGAATCACCATATCGTAAAATAACTTGTTACTACTAGATGCACTTGCTGTACTCTCACGATTACTGGCGTTATTGTCATTCAAGTAATTTTTGTATGATTATATTTAACTCGTGTCACATTTCTACTTTTTTTCCATCTGCAAGTTTGCCTACGTTTTCATCCTGTTTTCGCCTTTTCGTACGTTCATTATTTTTACAGTTGTTTGGGATAGTTTAGGATAAAGATACTTAATATTAATATAGAAATCATTTATTAAAATTGTTGATGGATCACAGATGGCTCTGAGGCATGTTAATAGATTTATTTTCCTTTTTTTGTCTACGCGTACTTTTTGCTGTTCGTTTGGATATTAATATTAAGTATCTTTATCCTAAACTATCCCAAACAACAATATTGGTATCATATTTTCGTGTACGGGTAAATATAATGTTGAAACAGCTGTTTTTTGAGAATTTTCCATTGTCCTAAAAATAAGAATGAAACCTTATTAAATAATGAAAAATATACACTGAAAATAGATCATGTATGTTTGTACTTACCAACACTAGTAATAGTATAACAATACTCTGTAAAATATTTTCAACAGATCTTTGGTTTCTGGGTTGGTTTCTCGCTAGACTCAATAGCTATTAACCATTTTTTTCAGCATTATTAAGGAACTTGCGAAACATGAAATCTTTATTTTTATTAGCAACAGATAAATACCGCGATACACAACAATTATATGGCATGTTTTTTACACAAATTGAAGCACAACAAAAATTAAATAACAAATATTTGTGAGGTTAGATTTAATACACATTGATCGTAGCGCCGCCTACATGTAAATGCTCTATATAGTTGCTCTGTTTTTGTTTATACGAGTTTACACACACTTTTATTTATGTAGATAGTTGTAGTTTCAAAATAATTTCAACCGACAGTTGAAATTCAACCTGTACTATAACCATCGGTTGAGTGAAACGTTGCTAAACCGACACTTCAAGCTTCAGTTGACGTTTATAATACTATACCGTACATTATAATACCGGCCCTAAGTACTATTGGTTGAAAATACTGTGGCTCGCGACAGTCGCTGCTCTCTGAAGCTTCAAGCCACCTTCAGAAAATGCTGTAGTGTTAATGGCAATAGCCCCACCATTAGTTTAATTTCTATGAAGCAGAGATTTCATAAAGTCGGTTTTGTTTTTATTGGTTATATTATGCACAACTGTTGTTTTGCTGGATGGTTGAAGTTGGAAATTTTGAACGTCACCTGACTTCAACAGAAAAAAGAGGGGAATGTGATTAATTTCATTGGCTGCAAATCACGTGACTTTGTTGCTGCCAACACTACGTCATTCTCTGAAGTGGCTTTAATTGTTATATACATATACAAAATTAATCATGTTATAAAAAAAAACAACTGATTCACTCTTTTAGTCAAGCTGGCAGATTTGTGCAGTACCTACTTTCCATAATAATGAAAGCATTTACGGTAGTTAGGGTGTTATAAGAATATACAGTGGTCTTCCTAAGGATCTCTAGTTCATAACCAGCATTGGATCAAATCATTACTTACTTATAACAACCATGATTAATTCAACTATCCTGTTTAACAATTTCTTTTAATAATTACTGCTGATTAATTTGATAGTTGTTATATTCGGGACCATTGGATTTAAAACACATTTCGTTGCCATTACAACCGTCACCATATACTTATTTTGTATTGTATTGCAGTGAAACTTATCTTGAAGAAGCTTTGTTAAAATCTGGAAAAATAGCCGAGGCACTTGTCCTCTCCAAAATTAGTTGATACACTTTATTGCATTATTCATGTTTCAGCTGGCACAACATTTGTTTGAAATTTGATTCCTATTTTTGAATAATTCCCATACTGTCGTTTGTTATTTGCAAGCTCATGACACTGGTTGTAGAGTTCAAAACAGCTCCGTGCTGCTCGCAAATAATGTCTTCATGAGAGTCGTCCCAACATACGCGTTCTGTTTACCATTTAACAGACACAATTGCAAAGTATGTAACTGAATGTTCATCTGTGTTGACGCAAAGCCTGCACCTTACAACATTGCTTCAGTCAATCCTATGCTGCTTGTAGAGATGTCAGTGGCCCGTTAGAATACCCGTGAAAACCCTAATGTTGCTTGTATCAAGTATAATAATGGGTTTGCGTAAGCCCATAGACCTTCTGCAAGAAGCCTGGCCTGACGAAGATCGAATCTGATCATGGTCCGTCAACCAGATGAGCTCTTTTGAGACTTGAGCATCGTGCTTATCGAGTCAGGCTTCCCTAGTTGGAATCTCTACCTGTAATCTAAAGATTTTTATCATTTTATACGAAGATCCCCAAAATAAAATACTATATCTTACTCTAGAATAAAAATGAGCATAATAGTAGTTTAAGAGTATTTTTTGTGATGTCAATTTTTTTAATCTGTATAAAACATAGCAAACAGATGACAATTTTGAATGTAAGTTATTAATATGGTCAGTCTAGTCCAAGTACTGATTTATATGTACTCCTAAAAATTTTGTTGTATCCGTTTGTTTTATAGATGTGCCATTCATTTTTAATAATCTACTTTCAGTTCTTTCCGAAGATTTGGATTTAAATATTATGTTTTGGAAACATTTATAAATAATTTATTGCTGCTGAACCAGTTCAAAAAAGTATCTCAAACACTTTGACTCTGCGTAATAACATTATTTTCGGTGGAATCCACACAGATAAAAGATGTGTGGTCAGCAAATAGTGTCAAATTATTTGAATTAACTATACTGGATATATCATTTATAAAAATAATAAATAATAAAGGTCCAAGCACCGATCCTTGAGGTACCCCACACTCTACACTTAATTTATCAGACCTACAGCTTTCAATTTGTACAATTTGACTTCTGTGTGTAAGATATGAAGTTATCCAATCATGGATTTTACCTCTGAAACCATACATATATAGTTTATCAAGCAATAAATTATGATCTACAAGACCAAAAGCCTTACTCAAATCCAGGAAGATACCAACACATTTATTCTTTAAATTTAAATTATTATGAAGACCTGTCAAAAAGTTAATTATTGCAGGTTTGGTTGATTTCCCCTTTTGAAAACCAAATTGACTAGATGATATTATATCATAAGAAGTCAGAAAATGAAATATTTTATTAAATATCACTCTTTCCAGAATTTTAGATAACGTTGTTAATAAGGAAATTGGCCGATAATTATCCATTTTATTGACATCCCCTTTTTTATGTAGTGGAATTACTTTAGCAGTTTTTAAAATATCTGGAAATTTGCCTTCATTTATCGATAGATTTATTAAATATGTTATAGGTTTAGTATAAAAATTAATATATTCTTTTATCAAATTTGAGGAAATATCATCTAGACCTGCAGAATTAGATTCTTTTAATTGAACAATTATATTAAATACTTCAGTTTCATTCACATTAGACAAATAAAATGTAGGATAACATTTTTTGAAAGAATATTTGAGAGGATCTTTTACATTAGTTAACTTTTTATTTAATTCTTTTGGAATATTTGCAAAATATTCATTAAATATATTGGATATTGTCACCAGATCAGATACTCTACTTTCAGTAATAATTTCTGAGATGTGCTGTATATTCTTAATACAGTTAACATTTTCTTTTATAATTTTCCAAACAGCTTGTGATTTATTACTGGAAGACTCATATAGTTTATCATTATATAATATTTTTGCCTTTTTAAGTACTTCTCTAAAAATTTTCTTATAATTTTTATGGTATATTACATCAACTTGAGCTTTTGATTTCAACATTTTTTTATGTAAAACTTTTAATTTTTTAGATGAGGTAACAATACCTTTCGTTAACCAAGGTTTACATTTTTTACTGTGAGCATGGAACATGATTACTTTTTTATATGGAAAGCTGATATTTATATAGTACGACACAGTGTCAACAGAATACTTAAATGCATCATGCACGTCATTGGTCAAATATACATTACTCCAATCTTCTCTAATAATATGAGATGTAAAAGTTTGATAATTAGTATTGTTGAATACTCGTTTGGTGATATAGGTAGGACATTTTTTAATTTGATCAAGCAATAGTAGTTGGGCCGAATGATCCGAAATATTATGATGACAAACATGACATGAAATATTTTCAATAAAATTGACACACATATAATCAATCACAGTATACTAAGCAATCAGTAGGGAAACTCAGCTTTCCCGCGTCTTCCAAAAATCCGCCATGTTGTTGGCGACTGACAGTTATTACTATAATTTCTGTGTGTCAGTTATATTTTTTGAATTTTTGACATTATTACATGGTTATCCATTCGTTATCGTTATTGTACTTATATTCCAGCTTCGTATGTGTTGAGTGTTTAGTTATTTGTGTTTTTATATTAGTGATTATTTATTAGTGGAACTATACCCAGTAAATAATAAATAAACTATGGGAGGAAATAAATGTGTTGTAAAAAACTAAGGCATAACGCAGCTCTGGACGTAAAAGGCCTGTAAACAGTTTTATATATGGGAGACCAAGTTAGACGTGATAGCTTAATTGAGAAAATCCTAAAGAAGAATTAAAACATGAAAGAGGGCAAAGGATTTAACTCCAAATAGGAAAGAGACTGCTTTCATACATGAATGAAAGAAACCACTCCATACACCTAATAGAGCAACGGGGGTTTTTGATTATGTTACCTATATATATATATATATATATATATTGTAAACCTCAAAATAAATTGGACCTAATATTCACGTTTTAATTTCATTTCGTACTTTCCTAAAAAAAATGAGTAAAAATATAAAAATTACACTGGGCTTAAATTTGATAATCTACTAACAAAATAAGGTAAACATATACATCTTGACATAAAGGCAAAAGTACTACAAAATATAAAATAAAACTACACTACTAGTCGACCTAGTTTCCATATTTTGGCAATTTTTTTAAATAAATTTATTAAATTCATACCGGTTTTATAATCAAATTCAAATTATATCTGCTAGACACCTAAATTAAGACAAAATGTGACCAAAACCTCAATTTACATGAAACTACACTGGATTACAACAGTTAATTAAGAATTAATGCAAAAGTATTAAAACTACGAAATAACTTTGGTTATGTTTACGCCAAATTATTAGCTATTTTTTCGTATGTTCTTTGGGATCCGCCATATTCTTGGCGACTTTTTCTAGAGTGGGGGTATTTAAAAACTGACAGACGTATTTCATTCATAAATTGTCTGAGATTCCGTACTGATTGCTTAGTATACTGTGTAATCAATAGCTGTAGCTGAAGTTGTCGTTATCCTAGTGGGCTCGTTTATTAAATTAGTCATTTTAAATGACGTTATAATACAAAATCATTTTTAAGTTCGGAGTTATCTAAGAAATTGATATTAAGATCACCACAAAGACTTACTTTGATATTTTTAGAACACGCTTTACTTAGTATATCATTTAAATTGTCCAGAAAGACGTTTTTGTCATTACTAGGTGACCTATATAAACATAAAACATTAACTTTCTCCGACATTAGTTTAATCTCAATACCAACAACCTCTAGAATTTTCTCTTTGCTATAAAGTTTTAAGAAAGACAACTCTTTTACTTAAGCATTCACTAACAAAAATTGCTACGCCACCATTTTTAAATTTTTCTCTAGAGAATATTGCTGACAAAGTATATCCAAGTCTTTTAACATCTCTTATTTATGTTATTTTCTAGCGGTCTCTTCGTATGCTGGCCAAACACGTAAGTTCTTAAATCTTCAAGCCTAATAACATCCATCAATTTCATCAAATAATTTTCAGAACTAACCGGATCACCTGTATCTGCAATCAGCAATCTGGCGGACAGCAGGGATTATCAAACGTAAGATATTTTCGGTTTTATTATATTCTAAAGTTGGGTATTTATTTGTGCTGCTGCACATGTTGAAGTAATTTAAAAAAGTAAATAATTAATCAAGTGTAATATATTATAGCCAGATAGACGTGAAAATAAATAGCTCAGTTTTTCAACAACTTTGGGTGTTAATTTAAGTACAAATTTGCCTTAGACACATAATTGATCACGTTGAAATACATTAAAACATCGTTTATAATTTAAATCAACATGCCATTAGATAATATTTCAAATAATGTTTAAATTCGATTTATTTATTGTCTAGGCCTCCAAGAGTATACAAGAGTAGTCAAGAATCGACGGGTTTTTCATCCATGATGGCGCAGTTGGCCTATGGAGCAAGCAGGTTTGTACTTCTGACAACAAAAGTGTGACCTTGGACCTTGCATAGAGTTATATGGAAACGTTGGATATAATATTAAAATTAGTCCATTTCTCTTTCTTACTTCTTACTGTTTGAAGTCTACTTAAACTTGCTTATTCTGTATCATTCCGTGAAGTAACAGATATACATAGTTCTAGTGCTTCTACTGATGCTGGTTCTCCAGAAATGGTTTCTAGAAGACCACAAGCTCCATGTACAAACAGATATTGTGGTGTGCCTGGACGGGATCTTTCTTCAAGTGAGTTGCTAATTTATTACGATACGATGATTTTTCTTTATAAACATTGACATAGCATAACAATACAAAGAAACACATTTGAGTACCGCTGACTTCATCACCAGCTCGCTCTCTGTTTACAGTAAGTGCTTCTATTTCTGCTACATGTGCTCATGGCTGCATGTACCTACTACAATGTACTGCAGCTAGAAACCTAACCGGTGCCGGTGCATGTCTGTTTGCTGTCTATAAAGACATGGAGCTAACTCGCAGTTTATGGCTTCCTCATTATTCATTAATTCATTGTTACTGTAGTGACCAGTAGGGCTGTCAGAGATAGTCGCAATTCAATGGCGTACCAAGCTGGTCGACCGAGACATGCGCGAGCTACTGCCTAAGAATGAATTTCACAATCACGTCACGTTAGTATACTGTTGCCTTTGTAATCATGTGGATGTTGCGTAATCAATTCCTATCCGTTGGTGTAGTGTGGTGGTGGTGTATTGTAGACAATTTAATTTTGTTGCTTTTTAATAAATTATAATAAAATATGTCACAAGTGAGGAAGAGTAAAAAGCGCTGACACAGTGAATAAATTTATCGGCAAATTATCTGCACTTATTTTATAATGGTGCCACAATAATTTGTAAAGTGTGCGACAGAGACCTGATATGCTGGGACAAAAAGAGATTGCAGGCGTCAAGTAAATAGTGTGCAACATAAAAATACGGGTGGCCTTTGTCAACACAGTTTATGTTTGATTTACAGTTAATGTTGAACGCCAGTAGTATTCCGTTGCATACACTCGATAAACAATCATTCCGAGACTTCTGAAACAAATACAATCCTCAGCTGCCGTTACCAAGTCGTGCAGTGTTATGCAATTATTAGATACCAACTTCACGCGAATACATTGTAGTCAAGATCAAATGTGTATTAAATAATACACGGCTGTGGTTATGTGTAGACGAGACAACAGAAACATTCAGTTATGAACATTTCCAGTATTACTAGTTAGCAAAACACTAACTACTGTACTGTGTACTGGTCAAACAATTACGCGGGCGGTACTAAGAGACGTTAGAAAAACTATCAACAAATCAATTAATCTTTGTGACCAACGGTGCCGCAATGATCAGTTTGGTCGACCTTTCTCTTCAAGAACACAGATGTCGTTTCGTACATTATACATGTAAAGTTTATGCATTACATCTGGTAGCAGAAACTTTTCGTGACTATTTTCCAGAGGTAGATAAATTAATAGCAAATATAAAAAAGCCTTCCTTAAATCTCCTAAACGTCTCCGTTTATTTCACAGCCAGTGTCCAGGTATTCCCGAACCACCACAGCCGATTCATATAAATTGGGAAACGTGGCTGCAGGCAGCTTTTTATTATGCAAGATATCTTCAACAAATAAAAGCTGTAATAGTGCTCTTCAATCCTGGGGAGGTAGCTGCTATTAAGGAGTGCCAGACAGCATTTACAAGTAGTGACATAGAAAGCGATTTACAAACTATTCACACTAACTATAGCAGCTTACGTCATCGAAAAAACTACAAAACAGTGCGTTGTCATTTGAGGATTCAGTACAAATAGACGACGAAGTGAATCAACACTATAGAGGATGCAAACAATTAGCACGTTAGGGAAAAGTTTGCGAGGGTTTAACTTGATTAAGACAAATTTGTGATGATACTATTAGTGAATATTCAGATCCGTTATGTGAGTTCAACTACTATTTTAAGTACGCCTGCATGACTTCAACGATCGTGAAGCGATCGTTCTCAAAATATAAGCAAATTCTTTCACCTCAACGAACATCATTCGTGGAGACAACAATAGAGACTAACCTGATGCTACAAACTTATTACACAGCTTCTCCAGTTTGTGACACTGACAAGCGATCTAGATAACAGGGTGGGTTTATTATTGCTTATTTTTTACGTAATTTATTTTATTACGTTTAACATGATGCGTACGCCTATGTCCTGTGGTTCAGTTCTGATAGCCCTACTGATACGCCATTTTAATAAATTCACTCCCATTTTTTAATAAATATGCACACGCAGACTGCACACAAAAAGGAACCGTTAGAATACAGTAAATACTACTATACCTAACCGCTAAAAATCTAAAGATTTATAAACCCGTTTACAATTTATAGCAGTCGACACAAAGAAACATACATGCAACCCGTATATTTTTCCTATAAAATCGTGTGCCGCATGTTTCTGAGATACCCGATAACAAAGCTTCTGCTGCAGCAAATACGCATGCGTCAGATTGAAACGATGGATCAACCTGTTCCATCTCCAGTGCTATCGTGTGAGTGGAAACATTTCGAGTATATCATTCCGCTAATTTAATTATTAATGAAATTATTTCATTAGTGATTTTGAGTTCTTAAGAATGGAGAATAATTCAAGCATATTCTCAAAATCGTAAGCATCCTAATTTAACTAATGAGGAATATCAGTCGATGGCATGTACGGAGGGTTTGGGTGCGAAGTCAAAATATAAGTGTAAGTGATGTTGAAATATCTAGTTCATTTACAAAAATGTACGTGAGTGTATGTCTAGTGCAAAAAGAGTGGTAAAGAAGTACGACTGTACGACCTATATGTGACATCGAAAAAAGTATACTGATAGAAAAAGACGAAATAGTGATATGGCGAAGAAACTATTTAAAATAAATATTAAAAGGTCGGAATCTGGATCGAAGAATATATTAAATTTTGACGAAATGTGGATACATGAAGGCGATACGATATGATATAATACGTATTAATGTGTGGCTATTACAGTGGCAGTGCTAAAAACCAATGAATAATAATAATAATAGTTTGTATATACAGTGTAATATATTCTAAAGCCTTTTGTCCTTATGGATGCGAAATTCGCGAATATTTGCGCGATATATCTAATGGGGGAAAAATTTCTACTTGTAACGAATTTTGTCAACTATAACATTTTCTATCATTTTCATCATGATAATTAAAGTAGCAATAATATTTGTACAGTTTTATTGGTCTGCAAAATTAGAGATTTTCCTGCTATAAATAATTAAAACAGAAAAAAATTGTACAAAAATCAGTGAATTTCGCGTCCATGAAGACAGGACTTAAGTGTGATATCCGCGGAGTGCGCATCAGGTAGGTGTAAAGTGGGTAGTGGTGGACCATCGCCGTCCAAAGAGACGGTATTCTAATTTGTGTAGAGGACACAAGGGGTGACATTTAAAATAAACTGTTAATGTGCTAGTTCACCCCACGTTAACTTATTTTTGATAATTTTGTGTGCTTTGAATCCTTCTCAAGTGGCATACTTAAGTAATCATGCAACCCTCACCTTCCGTACTCATCTCTGTGCTATGAATTAGTAACTCTTTATTATTTTCGACTTGGAAATAACTATCATTTTTATTATCTAACGCCTCGAAATTGGAAAAACTGTTATATCACTGTTTCTACTAAAAATAATAATGGATGTTATGTAATGCAATTATTTTTTCATTTTTGTATCTGATCGCCTTCGAATTTAGTACACCTATGAAATGTTACCGCGCTTGTCAGCAAGCTAGCGCTGAGTCACTTTCTAGATTTTTAGCGGTTGGGTGTAGTAGATTTACTTTAAACCAAATAACAAAAAAAAATAATATCAGAAATTTATTAGAAAAACAATAGGCGAATTTAAAATTTACAGGCTACTCCAGTTATCCCAGTTATCCCTGTCCTTACAAAGGAAGGTCGTACATGGCTTCTTATGGATCCTCCAGAGGTCAACCTTCAATTAATTCACAGTATACCTCCTCTCCTGCATATAGCTATCAAAGGCCATACGCTCCAGCACACGTGGCACAGAGTGAGTATATTTTTAGCATTCTAGATCTTCGTTTTCCTTTCCGTAAACTAGCAACAGAATCTTGAGGTCATCAGACACAAAATTGTAACAAATTGTAACGACCACAACTACCATTAGTAGCTAATTTGAATCTATGCTATGTCAAGCATTCCAAATTTTTCTGTTTAGATGCTACTGCTCAAACAAGTTTCTACGAATATGCCAGAGGTAGAGAACCTGTTGAGTATTACGAAGGCGAAGATGAAGCTTTCATTGCAGAAGACGATGTTACTGAGTACGAAGAAGACGTTCAAGATGTCGCTTATGGTTCATATGTGTCACGTAGCGGTACCGTGATATGCGCATGTAAATAATAATATTTGTATGAAAATGTTGCAGTTACTAATAAATTTTGATAAATATGCTCTTATTTTTAATTATAAGGAGTTTCTTAACAAGATCTGTTATAGACAAATATATATGTAACAAATTTATAACAAAAATAGTCTCCAGAAACAGTTTTTTATCAAAAGTGATGGTATTGGATTTAGTATCTTGAATTCATAAAAATCTCCATTATCCGTAAGCGCAGACATCATTGGGTATGAGTTTAATAGGAATACCTAATATTCATAGGAGAAATGATATCATTCAATTTCGAACAATTTATGAAATGGTTAATGTAATTCAAATGAAATATCAAATTCTTAAATTTTAAATTATATTCATCTCTTCATAAGTATTAGGTATGGCCACAGAGGAAAACTTAAGAATTAAATAATAAATTTTAAAAATTAATAAAGGTTTGTCAGATTGAATCGTTTGACTCTTTTGTAACTAATAACGGTATTGTTAACGTGTGTTGTTAACTCGTTGCTACAATGAGTTTCAGTATGCAATATATACCAAAGATGATACAGGGATGATTCTGCACGCTGGCGACAGGTTACAAAGCAAGTCGCCTAAAGTAACGTTCAGATAAACGTTAGTGCAATGGCACTGCAGTTGTACTGTTGTATTGTTACTGTATGGTGTTAAATATTATTTACTCTGTTTACATAAAATTACTGTAGACTTAAGAAGTTGGGGAATTTTTCCGCTGTAAGTTGGCGACTTGCAAAAACTCAAGATTCTTGACCTTCAGAGAGGTTATGTTCATATTTTGTCAACTATGTTCCTATCTACGGAAATTGTTGGTTTTTATCATTTGCCGAATAGTAATTAAAAGCCTACCCTAGATAAAATATAAGCTTACAATCTGCAGAAATAGATGGTCTATTTGAATGTTTGGTTAAATCACAGTATACTAGCATACTGTGGGTTAAATGAGGCCCCACTAATTTCAGCAAGTCATTAAACACTGCCACTGTCATTCGGGTGAAATGAAAAAATAATCGGCATTCTCATTTCGCATTTCTTTATGAAATAGGTCGCACCCACCATCTCCGAGTTCTTCTTTTCATTTTTTTGCATTTATAGTTTTTATACATATTGACGTCGCTGCGAATAAGAGCAGCAAAGGTAACTGTTTCTAAACCAAACAGTCCTCTTCATCCATTTTTTTAGAAACAAATCAATTCTAAACTAAATATCTAAATTAGAATCTAATTTAAAAACTTAACCTGCAAAAATGTGAATCTTCTGTTTACTGTCAAAAAAGCAGTTTTCTGATTGGTCCTTGTATGATTGTTGGAAAAGGATTGGTAAAAGCTAAAATGCTTTTAGCTTCTGCCATGCAACTGCAGTACAAAGGCGTTACTCTTAAGTTTATCTGAACGTTACAAAAGTCACCCGTATTTCTCGCCGTTTTACTTCAGTATCTTTGAATATTTGCAGGTGGGATGAGTTAACATTCCTATTATTTGCGAAACCCTAGATTATTCAGTTATTAAATGTCTAAAATTATTTGTATTTTGTAGAAAACACTATTTCAGTACCAATGCAACTGCACCAATCTTATGCGAATGAAGCTTTAGAGTATAATCATCCTAGAATCTCCCGTGGTGCATACAACATTTTATATATCACTTCATACGAAATAAAAACTATAAAAGGTCATAGTTTTGATGTTTCTTGATTTGTGGTTATGACTGATGCTAGATATTTTCAAACATATCCATAACAGATGCCAGATCAGAATGTTCCATCTACAGCACTATCATGGGTGTGTGCCTGAGAAAATGTTGGGTATATCTTTCCACTGATTTAATTGTAATGAAGATATGGTTAGAGATTTTGTGTTTGGGTTCTTAAGAATGGATAATGAATCAATTTCTACAGTGTGCTCTTAAAATCATACACGCTCTAATATGACACGCGGGGAATATCGGATGACAAAATAATTGTATGAAGAAATTAGGGTTCGAGACCAAAATACCTATAAGCGATGCGGTTGAAAAATGCAGTTCATTAACAACAATATCTGTGAGTAGTGTATATCGTGCAATAAAGAATGGAAAGAACTCACGAAAGAAAGAAGATAGAAATTGATGGTACAAAATACGTGAACAATTCATGAATATTTTAAAAATGGTTTCCGACAATAAAACTATTTACGTTGCTATCTCACGGAATGAAACTTTGTCTAGAATATCTAGAAGGGTGCTTTTGCGAATTATGTGTGATACGAATTTTCGTTTTATAAAAGGAAATAGAAAGAGCTGACAGAAAAATATGAAATAGTGATATGGCAGAGAAACTATTTAAGACGAATATTAGAAGGTCGAAATTTGAATTGCAGAATATATTTTATATACTTGTAAAAGTCCGAGATCAGTTCGCCATAGAGCAGTCCGCGATGCGTCTAAACCGCATTCTCTCCTTTATAGTGACAGTGTAGAGTAGTAACCTGTAGTGCATAATGTGTATGTAAATAGTGTACCGCATTGTGTTAAAGTGTGATATCAGCGAGGTACGAATCAGGTGGGTATAAGTGGATGGTGGTAGGCTATTTCCGTCTAAAGGGACGGTATTATACGGGTGAGTATAAACATTTTAAAGTAAACTATTAAAGTGCTAGATTTATTCAACATCAATTTATTTTTGGTAATTTAATGTTCTTTGAACCCTTCTCGCACGCCTATGAAATCTTGTCCCCTGCAACTCTCACCTCCTGTACTCTTATTTAAGTGCTGTAAATGAGTCACGCTATTATTTAGGACTTCGGTTATAGGTGTAAATTATTTGGACAAAAGATGTCAAGGAACAATTTTTTTTAACTTGAAGTTACAAAAAAGTTATGAAGCTTTAGATGTAGACGAAGTGCGCCCTCTGTCTCAATATACACCGAAACTGTTCAGATTTAGATTTCTCATCCTAGAAAACTCAATGTATCAAATTTCGTGCAAATCATACTATTATTAACATAAATATTTACAAAAAAATTAGAAACGTACTTTTGACAGCTTTATATTTCGGACGAAAGTAAATTGGACTTGATCCTCATATTTTAACCTCAGAAATTTGTGCTAGTGTTCTATACATACTTTTTAGGGACACCCTGTATACTATAGTAATATTAGAATTAGTTCCCTTTGGTAGTGGCAGCTAAACAAAATGCGAGCGCAACATGATTTTAACATTGTCAACGTCAAAAATGACGTTTCGAAATTCCTTGTGCCGTAGTGTCAAACACGCATTGATTATTAGGATATATGAATAAAAAAGCAGTATGGATAAAGCAACCCCATCGGTGACCGAATCCAATATTCCAGAATACCAACGTCGATTTATTGAAAGCATGGAAACATTCATGGAACGATGTTATACATTTATAGAAACTCAACAGGTGCCGCCAAGTAAGTACAAATTATACTATTTTCATTCTATTTTGATAATAAGGACTTGGTTTTGTAAAGAAAAATATGTTCTCAACGTTATTTGTACATCACTTAGAATCTTTTGTCAAGTTTTCATTGTAGATTTTTGTGAACATAGTTCCTTTCAAAATTGCGCCGAAATGAATAATACAGTTTTTAACATTTTAATACATACTAGCTTAAATAATGTATAATGGAATACATCGAAAAATTTCATGGCTAAAAATTTGAAACTAATTTTGACACGCGTTTCTTCTGACAGTTATTTTTCATGGTTAGAGTCGCTGGCTTAAACATATGCTCGAATGCTTAAACATTCGATCATAAAACGCTTAAACGTGTCTAACACTGTCCACATTGATGTTTTCGTTATATTTATCTGAAATTAATGATTTTCAAATATATATTTTGACTATTTTCGTTGTGTTTGTAAATTTTCGTGTTGTTAGATATTGTTATTATCGATAATTTTCTTAAGCAGTTTTGCCATGTTGCACAGGTGCCAATTTAATTAATACCTCAAATCCTAACATCTCAACTGAAAAGGCCATGATGTCAAACTAACAATTAGTAATTAGTAGTATAAAAACACATGAAGACACAAATAATCTTACATACAAAACAACTTCATAAATGATATGGGTGGATGTTTTGTTGTTTACCTTTTCTCGACTTTTTTATCGCCATCTATTGCATGTTTTTTGCCAATACTTTTAGACGCAGAAATAAAATCTTTGAATTTGGCGTCATGCCCAGACTGATATTATTTTTATAATTCCGTCTACAGAATAGAATGTATGCAACCAACTATGACATGCAGATTATCGTGTTGCTCTTATTATAAATATAAGCACTTCTCCTTACTTTTATAAATATCGCTATTTATTTGTGATTATATTAAAAACGTAGATAATTCAAGTGTGTTAGGGCTGAATTAACCACTTGCATTGCATACAAGGTGTAAATTAACATAACGTATACAATATACTTAAGAACAAGTAAAGAGGCATATTGGTCTTAATAAGATATAGTGGAGCGTGGAGTTTAACAGGACCGTAGTTAGATTACGAATGTACTTATTAATATGTTCACAGATAATATGTAGCAATATAACTAGTACTATTACTAAATAGTAAGCTTAAGTCGAGAATAAAATACCTATATAAATTAAGATAACACGTAAAATTGACAAAACTTATCCGACAAACCATAATGTTGCGACAAGGTTTCCTCATATTTAAATTGGTTGAAATATATTATCTGCTTTTCTAAGATTTCTGTAGTAAAACGGCGACTCTTAATATTAATTTGTGTAGGAAAAATGAGCGTTCAACGTCTACTGTTGACAATGGAGAAATTGTTGAGGCATGAACTATATATGAATATATTCGCTAATAAGTCCTGATATGTATCAGCTAAAACTTTACATGTTTTCTAAAATGGTGTATCCTGGATTTTTTCAATAAGCTCTGTATTGTTGTTTTATCGTACTACCACAGTCTATACAGTTCGTCGTCTTCACGTCGGCTCCTTTGATCTCGAGGTCCCATATTTCGTTTTTTATTAGACGACTGCGCATTTAGCCGCGCACAATCGCGCATTTCAGGGGCACGGTGATTTGTCAAGAAATAGATTTTCTCCCACTTCGTCGTGCATAAATGAATTTCTTTGGTGTTCATTGCGCATTTAACCGCGATTTTGCCACAACCTCTGGAACCTTCACTCGACGAACTGTATAAACTGTGGTACTATTGACTGAGGCGTATATTATTGGCATCGTATATATTTTTTGTACATCCTCCATTATGTCAAATTGTTCAGCTACAAAATTGGTTACTGAATGCCACAAGCAGCAGTAGTTTCGTCTATAATGAAATAAATGACATCACCCGTAATGTCTTCGGGTATTGATTGATGTACATTGATGTAAACCCTATCCACATATTTTAATCTTAAAGTACTTTCATGAGATTTTTCGGTCCATATATTTTTCTAAAAATGTGCGTAACTTGGGGTTTTCTAGTTTGCTTAATGGAATATTGCTTGTAAGAAAGGTGTCTGTAAGGTATGCATAGAAAAATACAAAGTCTTCAGCGCTGGACGAGGCATGGCTTTTCAAATGTCTTGTCACTTTAGTTTCGTCAGAAGAATTTATAATGCGTTCACACACAGTACAAAACAGGCTATTTCCTTTAATACGTGTGTCCCTATAACCTTCAGAATCACTGTCAACCACATTTGAAATAATTTTCATCTATTTCTTCTCTTTTTGACATGTTACTTTAAATACACACAACGAATACAAATTACAGCAGACATAAAAAAAGAAACGTATCGACGCGACACCGACTATTATAGCGTTCCTTAAATAACTAATACTAAAAGCGCAGTTTGAAATGCGGGTCAGCTGTTAAGGCCAATGACCCGTGCGTTCGACCCTGTTAGACCTCGCGCTGGCACTAACTCTAGTTATAATAGTAGGTGAATAGTTGATAAGTATGGCTAGATTAATTTTTTTAGATAATTATTGAATAGAGCTTTGTCTGTGGAACTGTTCATTATCATACGTATATTTGGTATATATATGGTATATTTGGTATCAGAGAGCATACATATGACTTCATTGATAGGAATTGTAGGAGATTTGATATATATTAGCTTAAAATACCTTTCTAATTTCTAATACAGTATAAAAAGGATTGTTTTATTTTGGATACTAATACTGAATAGCTTTATACTTAATGTTTTTCTTGTTTTAGTGTCTGAAGAGCAGAGGTTAGCAAAAATAAAAGCAATTACTAGTCTTATTAAAGAAAAGGAAAAAGAACTAGCACAGTTGGAAGCACAAATGAATGCGTTAAGTTCCTTAAGTACTGCATCTCAGGTAAATTAAATTGAATTGAGTATACTTTTACTCCTAATACCTAATTTATTTTATTAGTTGTTTATAGATATAAATAATATATTTTTTGCAATGAGTTGAAACCAATGACACGCTCTCGACCTCTATTTTCAAAAATTCTTTTATCAAATCAGACAATTATTGCCCTATATGAAATTTTTGACATAAAATCGATTGGTTATATTAGTTTTTTTTTCAATTTCGTGATCATAGAACTATGAAGCAAGTTTATATATTTCTATGAAATGTAAATATACTCTATTTATATAGCGAGTGTGCGTTTATTTCGGAGAAAAATTTAAGAGCAGGTTCCTACACTGAGAAAAAAATTTACTAAGGGTAGGTAAAAATACATTTATCCCACCAAAAAAGTTGTATAAAATTCAATTGTACTAGCTAAATCAAGTTTTCTGAAAATCTGTCACTACTCACAAGTGAACAGGTCATCTAACTGTGACTGCCATCAATGAGTCCTTACCTGAACTGTGCTGCTATAGTTGTTAAGACTTGTAACTAAATGTATTTCTGATACAGTAAGGACGAGTGAATTGTACATTAAAGGTTAGTTGACTGTAATTTAGTAATAATTGAACGTGCTATTTTGCTACAATAGTACTCTTTAACTTATAAGTTATCTCTATTTTAAATAATAGTATAAATTTACTTACCTTAAAGTGAATACTCATTTAACATAAACAAAAACAATAATTTGGCCACAACTTCAAAAAGTAAGCATACTAAGCAATACATATTATTGAAAAATAAAAGCAAGGATTCAGACGACTTACGTCACGGCTGCCGTCACTCAATTGTTTTTAATATCAACGTAATTTTTGATATTTTAAAACAATCGTTTTTTGTAATTTAGTGTAATTATATAGTGCAAACATTTAATTTAGTATATATATTATTCTCAGATGCTGTTTTTTTTTTAAATATTTTGATGAAGATATAATAAATTATTCATTTGTTCATATGACGTAAGTTGGATGAATTCTTGCCACAACTATATTATTATCAGCACAGAACGACAAGATCAATAAATAATTAAAAATCACGGTAGAATAGTTAAAGTACACTAAAAAGTTAAATAAAAAAAAATCGAGACAGGCTATACCCGCACACGGAATAACAAACAAACTCAGGCACTCAAACTAGCAGTGACGGTCATAACCATTCTTTAATGAATTGATGAATGGATCGTCATGTAAGCGTTTAGATAAATATTTGGTATTTCATAGTTATTAAAATTACATAAAACACACAAACTGTACTGCCTTATAGTGCACACCATAACAGTGGCGGCTCGTGATGTTTTCAGTAACGGGGGCTTGAAGTTAAAAAACCTCTATCGTTTTATAATCACACTAGCACATTTCCTCACCACCCTTAAGGTAGTGTCATGGGCGCGTTAAATTTTTATAAGTGGGTTGTTCGCCGGTAGCCCTATTAGCCCTAGGTAGCCCTAGAAGAATCCGCTTTTTCATCATGACCGAAATTTCTTAAGACGATAAAATTATTACTACATCGATTAATCTATGTAAAATATCTCTATTTTCATAGACCTTTTCATTATAATTTTGTAAGTATTTCTATTTTGTGAACAGAATCTAAATCATTTACAATGTTACGTTTACCCAGCATTTCAAATCTAATATGTGATGAAATATGTTCCTGAGATTTTTCATGTCTTTCGAGACCTCGTGTTACATTGGCAGCAGTATAATTTATTTCTAATAGTTGATGCGGTTAACCAGTCGTTTTTTTATATAATTATTATTATTAAATCCCCTATTTTGTTTCTCACTATAAAGAAGGTATTGGTCTAGATTTTCGTTTAATTATCAGCTTTTAATCCTAACTGAGAGTATGAAATCCTTTTAATAGAAAATAATCTACAATATGTTCATGCAACTAGAGAAGCTGTTCACGTTATTGTCATTTTGAGCCTCATTTTTTAAATAAAGTTTTAAATACGTACTAGTAAAATGTAAAAGATTGCTTGTCAAACACAAATTCATAAGAAACACTTTTAAATTACACAAAAAACACCCGTTAATCACAGAAACCCGCGCAATTACAGATCATAGATGACAAATGACAAGACAAATAACAAATGGTCAATGTTCTTGTTATGTTTGAATTGCTCTATTTACTGCCGAGGCTTCACGACGGGCGATCGCGTGGTGGTAGAAAAAGGATGTCTATATTAAAAAACTTACATGTTAAAAAGAGATAGTTGATGGCAACTAGTTACCTGTGGTGAGATTTATTTGCGGGTGTAATGACGCTATCCCTATCGTTCAAGGTCGCGCGTTGTTAGCTACATATATGAATACGCTGGAGGCTTACCGCACTTAGCTGCCAGTAGCTCCATTGGCATGGGCTACGTATTCGGAAAGGGCGAAATTTCAAACACATCCAAAAATCACGTATTTATTTGCTCACTTGAGATCTCAATTAATGATTAATTGCATGTGAAAATAAATTTATAACAAAATAAATATAAAAATATGATATAGGTATGTACTTGTGTAATGTAAAATGAAAATAAATTAAAGAAATTTTTTTGGCAATACTACAAACAACGCAGAGGAGGCTTAGCCGCCTAACAAGCCGCCACTGCACCATAACCACACGAAACTTATTAATAACGCCGAATTGAACTGATTCACGATCCTTCGGTACATTTGGCCTTAATTCGTGACGTATTCGGCAGTGACAAGTGAACAGGTTCACTTACAGCAGCCATGATTTGTTGTGGTACCGACCTGAACGCATGGATTTTTTAATAATTAAGGTAGTGGGATACTATTTTTATTATAAATAAAAGGAGACTGGCACAGAGTTTCTACGCCACTGGTCATAATAGAAATAAACATACTGAATAATTAGACATAAGATATCCCAATATGACCTAGAATTATTGTTATTTTATCACGAAGTGTTTCCAGGTAATAAAAATTTCGAAATCTTTGACATCCTCAATCTCGGAAACGGTGAACTTTCCATTTATTTTTACTGGACAATCACCCCTTCGAAGGGTGCCAGTATTACCGGAGGCGTCCTGTATATTTTCTACGATGTTTTTAAACAATGAACATCTGACTTTTCTGCATAGCCTAAAATGAAAGTGTGATGAGTAATTATTTTTATTTAAACTAATTTCTATTTCGGAAATGTTACAAACAGAATTCTTAACATTTAGTCAGTTGCCAATGAAATAGGCGAATGTAGATAGTAATATCGTCATCACTTGTGTAATTCTCGGGAACTACCTTTCTTTTGCCTTGGGAAATATCAGTTCCCATTTTGCACCTATCACAGGAACTACCACACAGAACATATTTAAATGGAACACATTACGAGTTCGACAGAATAGCAAGTGTACCAGGAATCTGATAATGTGTTCGGTTTGCTCGAATATACACCATGAGGTATGGTTTTAAATTCAACAGGTGGGTGTGGTGGATTCCATCTAATTAATCAGTAATCAGAGTTTTTTAAACAAACCAATAAGAGTGCACTGGTAGATTTCACCACGTTAAAGTGCTGATTTAATTTAAAAATAGGCCCAAATTTAAATTTAATATTTTGCTAAAAACATATGTCCAGGACATGTGTTATTTTTGATGATTATATAGGGTGATGGGGGGGGGATAACCCCCAATATTCGAAAGGGGTGTTGTGCCAAAAGTGAATAAGAAAGCCTAATAAAACATATGGTCGAATATCGACGGTTTGCTGAGATAGCAATGAAAATATTTTTATTGCTATTTTTGCGAAAGCTGTTATTATTTGAGTAGGTCATGCATTCTAAACCAAACTCAGATTAATGATTACTAATTGTCACATTTATTTTGACGTTTCAGATTTAAACGCTTATTTTATAACTGCCGCATTTATTTTTATATGTGTGTTCGTTTAGTCGGTATTGTACACAAATAGTTTCAGAATACCTGCCACATTTAGTCATCGAGGATATGGTGATATTATTTTTATTAATGGGCATTGCAACGATAGCGCTAATCGTGCAGTTGCTGAATGTCGACGTCACTTGCCGAACAGAAGAGTGCCAGATAGAAATGTATTCCAGACAGTCTTCAACAATGCACGTGAAACCGGTATGTTTTCCAGTGTGAGAATTACATCTGAGAGGCAAGCTGGTCCTGTTCTAGAAATGGAAGAAGAAAATCTAAATATGGTATAGAATGTAGCCCGGGTGTAATTACAAGGCGCATTGCAACCCGTCTCCAAATCACTCAAACTACGGCATGGGAAGTCATTCATAAAAATGGTTTAAAACCTTTCCATATTCAGCGCGTCCAGAATCTTCAGGACGGTGATAATGATTTGAGGTTGCATTTTTGCAATTGGATAGACACAAACCATACACTTTACAAATACATTTTGTTCACTGATGAGGCTCAATTCTCTCATGATTTAGTAAATAACTGTCACAATGGACATCGTTGGTCAGGTGGAAAGTAACTTTCAGCATCGGTTCAGCATTAACGTGTGGTATCATTAATAATCAATTACCTACTTGGCCTAGTTGTGCTAGACGGTCGTCTTACTAGAGTTAGATATGTAGAATTTAAAAAAAAAATAATTTGACAGATCTAGGTACTGGACGATATTCCCCTGCCCACTTTAGTCGTGTTGTGATCAATCATCTTAACAATCGCTTTTCACAACGCTGGATTGGGCGAGGTGATTTCCAAAATTGGCCACCAAGGTCTCCAGATTTGAATCCCCTTGATCACTGCTTTTGGGGATGGTTTAAATAATTAGAATGTGCAACAAAAGTGAACGCATGCATCGAGGCGGACGGTGGATATTTGAAAATTTAATTAAATAATTTCGGGTTATTAGATCTTTAATCAATGTTATAATTTATAATACCTACAGAATAAGCACTTTTCTCTACTGATGCATTACAATAATTAACTCGGGTAAAAATATTTTCATTGCTATATCAGTAACCGTTGATATTCGACTATATGTTTATTATGATTTTTGTTCACTTTTGCCCCCTGAACCCTCTTTCGAATAGTGCCTCCCCCCCAATCACTCTGTATATTATAACTAAACAATTCATCGTCTATAGCTAAAGTGTATAGGGGACATATACTGTTTGTTTGTAACATGTTGCAATAATCTATGTGAACTCATTTTCTGCATTAACCCAATTTTAAACAAAAATGAACATATGCCATTTCTGCTTATAAAAATTCAAATACATCAAATATCTGACTGGACAATTGAATTTGCTTTGAAATTGGCACACCCTAAATGTAGGAATTATCTAAAAGTATGCATAAGCATGTAAATACTTTTAAGAGCTAGATGAATAATAAAGAGAATAATAAACATTTCAAAATACCTATTATATCTTGAGTACGTGCAAGATTCTAGAATTATTAGTGATTTGTAGTATATATTCAATTCTAAAAACAGTATATGTTGTGGATATCTTAAATTACCTTGAATAAATGTTTGATTATTTGAAAAAAATATCAAAATGTGTTCACAGTTCTTGACATCCATTTACTACAACTTTCCAAGTGTCATTGACGGGATGAATTTTAAATAAGTAGATATTTGAGATTACCCAGTCCATCAAAATATATCGGTAGTCAATGAATAGCCTTTCGTTCGCTGTTAATACATTAAAACTATATATACAGGGTGTTTCAGGAAGAGTTGTACATACTTAAGTATGTTATTCTACGTTGAGTTTTAGGCAAAAAAATTCCTATGAACTTAAGTCTGGAAACGCTTCGTTTAAGATATAGGATGTTAAATTTAAAAAAATGAATTACATTTTCTTTAATAACTCTCGACTACTTTGAGTTAAATTCATGAAAGTTTGTATGCGGAGGTTTCTTGGAACGGGAAATTCAAATTTTATGCACAATTGGTTGTATCTCCAAGAGGGCACCACAAGCGACCATTAGGACCTTTTTAAATCGCTTCAACTTTTTTGTGCCACGGTGTATGTCATTTTCGAATAGAAAAACGTTTTCCCCAACCTTTTCTACTTAAGAAATGTACACCTTATTGAAGTCCCCAGGAGCAGCCGTTTCCGTTAAAAAGGCATCTAAAGATGGCGATGCCTGCAAATTATGTATTAGTGAATCGAAAGTTATTGTTAGATATTGTACATTTTGTTTAGATATTTTATTTTTGCAATTCTTACAAAAAATTCAGGTTCTTTTGATTAAAAACTTGTTTTTTAGATAAAATCACTCTAATACATGATTTGCATGCGTCATCATCTTTAGATAAAGTTTTTAACGGAAACGGCTGCTCCTAGAGACTTCAATAAGGTGTACATTTCTTAAGTAGCAAAGGTAGGGGAAAATGTTCTTGTATTCCAAAATGACATACACCGTGGCACAAAAAAGTTGAAGCGATTTAAAAGGGTCCTAATGATCGGTTGTGGCTCCCTCTTGGAGATATAGCCAATTGTGCATAAAATTTAAATTTCCCGTCCCAAGAAACCTCCGCATACAAAATTCCATGAATTTGCCTCAATGTAGTTGAGATTAAAAAAAATGTAAGTCATCTTTTTAAATTTGACATCATGTATATCCTAAACGAAGCATTTAAACTTTAAACTTGAACGTAGAATAACATACTGAAGTGTGTACATTTCCTCCTGAAACAGGCTGTATATTTTTTGAATGTATGTTATTTGATGCGCATATCGTATTTTCAGAATACACAGAAGTCTACTACGGAAGATTTAAAATGCGAGCCAGATTGTTCTGCAGATTGTAAGGATAAAAGTTCTCCGGTAAGTGCATTTTAGGATGTGAAAAATACAATTTAAAAGCAGAGATCAGTGGAAAAGATAAAGATCCAAAATGCCTAATTTTGTAGGTGTAGCTGAATACAGAACAATAATACGAAAGAATACCTACCTTTTCCTTTTTTCTCTGTGTTGCATTATATCAATATTCTATAAGTACTGATTTTTTATCTTTCTTCTTGGTAAATTCTTTAATTAAAATCTAGTTTATATTAATTACTGATATCTATTTTAGCAAAAGTGCCCTAATGCGAGTCGTCACTAATGTCTGTTTTAGTAAATAATTTGTAATATTTATTTTTTGTAAATAAACCCATACATATTTTATGCTATTTAAAAGGTTTTTGAATCCTAGACGAGAAATAAATACTTGAATATTGAATCTGTCTTGTGAATCTTGAAAATATTTCTATTTTTCGTATTCATCTACGTAGTTAAATTTATGAAATTTGGATTGGTTCAACATTGTTAAGCGTAATTCGACAGCTATTGTTGTTACATGAAACCAGATATTAAAATTACCTATTTCGACGGACAGATTAGCAGTGACTGCTGACGTGGGAAGATTCTGGGACACTGTCCTCCCTTCAAATTTTCATTTTAAAAATGTTTTATTGATAGCTGACAATGTAACATAATAAATAAATAAATAGATCAGAAACGAAGAGAATATTAAATTTGTTATGTGTGGCCAACTTAACTTATGTCTTCATTCATGAGCTCGCCTGTAAAATATTTACAGCAGTGATTATTTATTTATTATTTCCAAACAGGCTTCAATGCTTGTTACAAGGAGTAACAAGAAACAAAAAATATAATAATTACATGTAAATAATGATAAATATACATCAGGTTAACAAATAGTACACATGCAAGGTACCTATTTATAAATTGTCTACTGAATATTAATTTTGACAGATTTTAAAAATAAACTAGAAGAGCCAAAAAGGTTTACCAGAAACAAGGTTAATCCCAATATTAACAAAAGAGACACAAACTGGATTGTCTTATGGGAATATAAAGAAGCTCTAGTATTTCTCGAATATAAAAGTAAAAAAAAAAATAAATTAAAACTAAAGAAATTGTTCAAAATGGGCACTATTTTCTCTGAAAATTATTCTTCGCCGAAAATTGAAATTTATTCTGCCTAATAAATCATGATCGTCCCTTATAACATTTATCCGTAATACGATTGCACAAATCTCTCAATTGGTGAGTAATAAACAAAATCATATTTGTTCAGGTCTGGTGATCTTCGTGGCCAATTTTGAAGGCCTCAACCAACAACTGCATATTTGTATGCTGGATAAAAGACACGACCGGAGCAATGGCAATAAAGTAGCTGACAAGTTGGCTAGGAGTGCATCGGGTCTCAATATGTTTGGACTTGGTACCTCCAGTATGCTTCCGTTGTCAGCATTTGTTGAAATTATCAAAGAGGACATCCACAAAGAGGTTGGGAAACGTTGGGATGAAACAAATGGCTGCCAAGTTGCTAAGGAGTTCTTAGAATGCCTCTGCAATGATACAGCCAAAAAGTAAAAGACAAATTTTCGTCTGGTGACAGGTATTCAAACTGGACATTGCTGGCTAACAAGCACCTTTATTGTCTTTGTAGGGGTTGCGTACAGGAAGACGAGACAATACTTCATGCACACTGTGAGTGCACTGCCATCTCGTCAATAAGAGAATTCGTGTTGAGAGAACGATGACCTTCTATTGCCTACATTTGAGAGATCCCTCTGAGCGACGTCACCGCCTTTTTCTTCTTATTAGGTTGGTTGGCGGCTCAGATGGATTGATCTCCTAATGTAAGGAGGTACAAGGGGTCCAATGGGGCCTAAGTGCTGTAGCCTTTTTGATACTCTCCCCTCAGTTCCAGATTTCCAGAAATGTGGATCATCTCCAACTGTTTACAAAATATTTTCTTCATTTTGTACCCTTTTTACAGTAGATCGTTCCTGGATATTATTGAAAAACTCTTTCGAGCTCATCTTTCAACATTAAAAAATGTTTCTCTATGAGGAATCGCTCTATTTGGAAATCTTTTATGATATTCTTCCATACTGCTTCTACAGTTTCCTTCACAGAAACCTGGCACAAGCGATATGTCAACTTCTTCGCTGAATGTAAATATTCCAGTCATTTTCAACAATAATAGTAGAAATAAAATCGTTCTCTCGTTACTAAATTGTCAACATTAATAGATAGAATCTACTACTGACAATTTGATTTCTTCTAATAAAGAAAGATAACAGAGATAAGAAAGATTTTTAAAATTTCACATGAGTAAAACATGTGTTTCTGCGCGGAATATTATCATTCTTTTTAAATTCGATGAATGGAAAAAAGTTTGGTATAATTTTAGGGGTGACTCACCCTCGACGAACACTTTGTAGTGTTTGAATTTATTTGAACTCATAGTCAAAGAAGACCTATAATAAACGTAATCCAAATTTGGTTATTCCAAGTTAAAGTAATTCAAAGATATTAATATTTTTCGAAATATTTGGCCCCACTTTGAAAATCTGTAACTCCGCTTATATGAAACTTTTTATATTGGTATGCTTGGTTAAATTGCAGTATTTTGGAACCCCTATATACACCTGCTGTTTCAGTTTGTAGTTTGTAATTAAATTTTTCTACCTTCTTTATGGAAGTTTCAAGTCTCCACTCAGAATTAGGCAATTAAGACATTTAATAGTACATTATACTATAAGGCAGAGAAATGCGTTATTTTGGCAGAGGTGCAATTTGAAGCCCGAGGGCTACAATGCACCGAGGACAAAATAGCATCTCTCCCGAATGGTATATACTATTTTTTTCACGGTCTCATTAACTTAAAAACACATATTTTGTCATTATGAAGTAAGTAGCACCAGAATTATTGTATTCGGATTTGAGCATTTATTTAGTAGTCGTTGAGTTATTGTCATAACTACAATATAAACAAACAAAAAGAATTGTCAAATTAAGGTGCTAGTTTGGTTTAGTTTAAAGTTAGTGCACAATGAATAATTGTGAGTCGGAAGAGATTGTGGAGGCTGCAAATATTGCAATAAGCAATTTGCTACCTACGAAGTCAAGATCTTTATACGATATAGCCTACAATCGGTTCAAAAAGTGGTGCGCCTAGAAAAATGTTCAAGTATACAGCGAGAATGTTTTGTTGGCATACTTCAGTGAAAATGCAAAGAATTACAAGTCTTCCACATTATGGGCGCAATATTCTATGGTTAAGTCATGCTTGATAATTTACGACAACATAGATATAAGCAAATTCCCCAAGCTGATCGCATTTTTGAAAAGAACCGGTGACGGATATCAAGCGAAAAAATCGAAAATATTGACAAAGGATAAAATCGACCGTTTTTTATCAAGTGCAGATGACAAAGAATTCTTAATGGTTAAGGTAAGATTACTTTTGTTTGTTAGGTATTTCAATTATTAAGTATTTTGATTTTTATAGGTTGAATTAATTCTGGGGATTGCCGGAGCTTGTCGAACTGATGAACTAGTCAATTTAACTGTAGATGATATTGAGGTTGCAGGCTCTTCCTTGATTGTAAAAATTCCAAACACTAAGACAAAGATTCCACGAACCTTTCTGGTTACCGATGTGGGAAATATGCTTGAATTGTTTCGAAAATACCTGTCCCTTCGTCCTCTCCACGTCAAGCATAAGCGCCTTTTTTTTGTACTACAAAGCAGGAAAATGTAGTTCGCAGCCAGTTGGCAAGAATACCATGGGAAAAATTCCGAGTGTAGTAGCTTCGTATTTAAAATTACCTGATGCTGCATGTTATACTGGTCACTGCTTACGAAGATCTTCAGCGACATTACTGGCAGATGCTGGTGTGGATATCACGACAATAAAGCGTCATGCTGGTTGTAAATCAACGACAGTCGCTGAGGGTTATGTCGAGAACTCCATTGAAAATAAGACTAAAATTGCTAATCAGGTTTTAGTAGGTAGTAGCGCAATCACAAAAACTGTAAATGTAAGCGAAAGTAATATTCCTTCTAATATTAATTTTGAAAATTGTACAAATGTAACATTTAATTTAAATGTCAATAAATAATTTCAATGTTATCTTTTTTTTGCATGAAAAACGTTCTCCATAATGTAAGCTCCCTTGGGAGCATTATACACCCTTGGGAATAATCGACTACTTCTGTTTTAATTTTGATGTCAGAAACTGATTTCTACTCCCGACTGTGGAAAAAAAAGTTTTCGGCCTCGAATTAGGATTTCAGGGACGACCTGTCTGTCCTTACATCACACTCAACCAACAAATGAAACAAAAACGATTTAATCATTGCACGTATTATTTCATAATTTATAATATACATGTATATTATTATTAACATCTATAATACAATATAATTTATGATCTCGTGCAGGTGCTTTAAATTAATACAATAATGACAACATGTCTTTTATAAATACACATATAAGAAACGCTACAATGATACTAGACGAAAATAAAATAACAACAATAACATTATCGCAGATAAGTTTGGTGCAATGACAATAGTGAGATCACAAGCTACTCACTCAAAACTACACTATAATACTATTCATTAGCCTACAATAATTAAAATATATTACACGTAAAATGACGACTTTATACACACGATGACTCGATGATGCTTGACGAACGATCAGCTCCAGTCACATAGCCAATCCCTTCGTTTGTTCCACACAGCAAAAGAACGAACAGCGCTTAGAGGATTGAGGGGGCCTTCATTTTGTTGATGGCGTTCGACAGGTGCAGGACTTCTGTGTTCAACTGGTGCACCAGGGACTCCAGTTTCTCCACGGAATCCAACACCTCGACCCTTCCCGTGTGCGGGTTGAACCTGACCTCGAAGGGTCTGGACATCTGAGAGACCCATCTTCTGAATTTGTCTTTCATGTCTTCGATGCTGTCAGCCACGTAATAGACGGGTTGGTATTCTTGATCTTGGTAGGGCTGGACGGCGGTGGAAGCGGGGTCGAATGGTCTGTGTTCTGGTTTGTCGGACAGGGCGTGGAGAAGCTCTCCATAGGCGCTGAGGAGGCCAGCGCCGTAGACTTTGGTTTCGCCGGCTTCTTTGCAGAGGCCGAATTCTACTGTGAACCAGTAAATCTGGAAAAAAGGGGAACGTTGAGTTAAGGTTATAAAATTTGATTTAGTCGAATCAAAATTAGGTACACTTGTGCCCAATTATGGGTTTGCTCCAACAGCAGCAAGAATCGATTCTGAACCGTACGAAACTATTCAGTCAGTTCAGTTGTTAATGTCCTTTTGGTGAATGCGACGTGATACGGTGCTGGTCAAATATTTCTGACAGTTCTGAACCAGTTGTCAATAGCTGTTGGAACAGTAACTGTCCATCGATTCACCCCTTTAAAAACAGAATGGCTTTTAGGTTGGATAGCGAATGTACAAATTAATTTCCAGAACAGTCGTAATTTCCATCAGTGGAGGTTATGTTCAAAATACTCTTGGGTAACTATTTTAAACTCGAATAAACGTTTTTTATGTTTAATTATTGTTTTACAAAAGTTCTTACAAAAATATATGTAATCAAAAAAATTAGTTCATATTTTAAAGAGCTTTCCGTTGTAGATGAAAACCTACAATATTCTTGTTGAAATATGTCTAAAATATTCCCGAAATTTAAAGATGATTCTCAAATGAATATTCTACATTACAAAGAATGGTTCAATTTATGTTTATGGTTTGAAAGCATTTAAGCTGTTCAGTAAAGAATGACCATAATTTAAGGCTACCTTGTTTTGTCAAAATTGATGTAATTTAAATCGACTTACATTAGTTAAGAAGTTATAAGCCCCAGAAGTACTGTTTTTGTTTACTTTTTTTTAATATACTTCTCTTATTTCTTGGGTAATTATACTAAAACATTGGAAAATAAGTTTTGTTTGTGAGAAAAGCAGCATATATGACTGAAATTTGAGTTTGACTGAGCGTTTTGAACGCTTGTACCACTACATTATTCCTTTCAAATATTTATTAAGGACAAAGATTTTTGGAAAATTATTAGTTATTTTAAAACAGCCTCGGATTAGCTTTAAAAAAGTATACTTGTTAGTTATTTTAACGGCATGGAATAAGCCTTTAAATAAGTTCTTTAAAACTAATTGAAACTAATTTTAAAATAACTAATCATTTTCCAAAAATCCTTATCATTAAAAGAAATCTGAAAGAGGTAATATAGCAGCACGCCCTGTACATTTAACACAAAAATCAATCAAGCACTCGTGTCTATTTAACAAAAAAAAACATTTTTGAGTACAATTACCTAACAAATAAATGAAATGAAAAAAGTTCTTTCTCAGGTCTTTAACTTCTTAAGAGCGCTGTATTCTTGAAATTGTATTTTCTATAAATACGAACTGATTAATATAGAGCTTAGCTTAGCTTAGCAAATAACAGGAATGTTATTATTACTACTATTATTATTACTATTAGTAGCAAATGAATCACGCTTTTTATTTTAAATTTTGGACATTTACATTGAATAATACTAAGTTATAATTTAAAGAAAGCAAGTCTCATTTTTATCAAAGGTGTCTTTTCAATACACTTTTCTTCAGGACCAACTTCTGTTACAAATTGGAACGCATTCGTTTTTCTAATGCAAATATTAAGAACCGTTAAAAAGGTAGTTTCATGGCAGAAATTTGTTTACATTTTCGTGTTCTAGTGCATGATAAACCTCTGGGCTACTTAGTAACTTATTCAAAGCGTCAAGCACTGAATTTAAAGAAAGCGAAACAACAAATAGAAGACTACGTGACCGCGTCAGTCGAACAGCGAGATTCTATCATTTTTCATCTCAACCCGATTAGCGATTGCGAAACGAAAGTGACCGTGTTCGAGTTAGGTAAATGTGGTCGGTGTACCTCTCAATGCTCGGTCACGCGTGGCCAGTATTAACCATGACACGGTAATCGCGTTTGTCAAAGAAAAATCATCTTATACGCGGTCGACGCATCTAAATAGTGCATTTGTTGCATTCTCGGTTGTCCGCCTGTAGAGCGTTTATTGGCAGTAAAACTGTTTTACATAAGAGTTTACTTAGAACCGTGCATGATTTCAGTCGCAAATTATTTTCGTTTTATGGACCGTATAAAAAAAGTATTAACATTTAATTGACTTATTTTTAGCCCCAGTATGTTAATCCAAAATGAACGTCAGTAAGATGAAAACAATATGCTAATCAAAACTGTTTTGGTTACGACTTCAATTTAATTGTAAGCTATTTTCAGGATGCATATAGTATATACAATCTATTGCAATAATAATGGCACTTTTGAACTATTGGATGTTTTGAGGACAAATTTTATTGGATTTCTATTGGTAAATGGAACAGTTCAACAAAAAATGTTGCAAATACGCCAGGAGTTCCAAACAAATAGTGAATTTTGTTTATTATTGCAATAGTTTGAATGAAGAACATTTAACATTAGATTCTTTGAGTGAAACCCATTGAACTTATTTTATTTTTCATCCAAGCTCCTAGACTCTTTTTTAAGATTCAGGATGTAAAAGATAAAGGATAATGTGTTTTTTCATAAGATATTCAGCTGCAATTTTGTACAGTCTTATATCTTATGCTGGAGAGAAGGAGGATAGATGTAATAGTCGCTGCTGATTCCGATTTTTTCAAATTTATTCTTTTAAGTTTCCATTCTTGCAATAATTTGATGTAGGACTTGGTGTTTGAGATATTGTACCGTTTTGAGTATGTGATTTTTTGTTCACACTAAGCTTATATTATGAAAAAAATTTGAGTATTTTAAAATATCCACATTGACAAAAGTTTTGGTTAAATGCTGTCTTAATTTAATTTTAGAAATTAAATAAATAAAAAAATGAAGTTAAATAAGAAAGCCGGAGCGGCTACAAAATTTGTGGTTTCAGTCTTCTGTAATGAATTTTCACAATAAGCATTAAATTGAAATCATACATTTTATAATTAACGACTGATTAATAATAACAATATGTTAATATCAATATCCAAATAAATAGTAGCAATATGTTGCAAAAAATGTGTCGGTACTAATAAGATGCGAAATTGCAACTAAATATCTCAAAAAATTGTTAGTTATTTGTAAAAAGAGTCTTTTGAAATTATAATTTTGATCTCCTGAATGTTAGTATCTTGAAAAAGACTACAAGTAAAAAGGATTATAAAAAAATCCCATTATTTTCACTAAAAGAATCTATGGTGAGGTTAATAACATATTCACGTTTATATCAAAGTATTCTAAACTGCAGTTGTCTAGTTAGATTTATTTTTTTGTTCTAAACGTTTAGCTTGAAATGACTGATCTGATATCGATAATGCGAACTAGTAAAACGAATAAATTATAAATACTTACAGTAGACAATTTCTCAATCTCTTCATCGGAGGCTCCAAGGGACGCCAGTCCAATTTCTTGAGAGAATTGGGCGAAGCTGGGATCCGCCAACAGAGGCATGTGTCCAAGAATCTCGTGGATGCAATCGCTGAAAAGAACGGAGAGCTCAGTCGACAATATCTAATAAAACAATCCTTTAAACCCATCGGGTAATTCCCCGAGGGGATTTCGATACGATCGCCCTTAAACGCGAAGAAAGAATTATTCCGAACAGAAGTGGAACTGAATTTTCATCTCGTCAAAGCGGCAAATCGTATTACAAGGTGAACCTGCCGATACGAAATTAATTTGCAATTGCAAAGTTAAACGCCACCAGAGGAGCTATTAGCCTAGCCGTTCGATATAATGGCGTTTTAATTGAATCAGGGAAGTTCTTTGATGACACTCGATACTAATGCAACACTTGGGATTGAACATTTTCACAAAAGCACGAAAGTTTCCCTTGCCGGTATAAAATTTTCTGTAAAATTAACAGCAAACTAATTCTACATCATAAATGTACATACAAACGAGTAGGTATTACTAATGTAATTATCGTGCCTTGAAAATTGTTTGAAATATACATAATAATAGTACTTTTTTATAAAGATCACTTCTGTCAATATTTAATTAAAATTAAATCAGAAAAAGCACGTAGATCAAATTATAATAACAGAATTTATCATACATATGTAAAATAAGTAATTAAAAATTTATGACACAGCTGTTAAAAGTATTACGTAGCAGGTTTGACAACAAAGTAAAGTTGTTTTATACTCTTATTACTAAAGTCTGCACTTGGTCGCAGATTTCAGGTCTGGATTTGGGGAAGACTGTAATATTTAAATATACTTTATATTAAATCAAATTTAATCTTATTCATGCTGTTGGCATTGACAGAAACATCCAGTTTATTTACCTGTAGGGGCTCTAGGCTCATTGTAGTTATTTTCCATAAAAAAATTAGGAATCATTTCACATGGTTTTTGCTAAAGGAATATAAAGCCTCAAGAATTGTAAATATACTCATAGATAATATACTCAGGTTTTTTCTGGAATGAATTCCCACTGAAATTTATTTCACTGCATTAGAGAATCGAGGCCCAGGAGTGATGTTTTTATTTAGACATGTTTAGACTTACAGCAGGCAATGGAACCGTGTGTTGAGATAAGCAGTTAGAAGAAACGTCATATTACTACGTTCATTTTGACGACATAAAAAATATTCTACACCGACTACACTCAAGTGAAGCTACTTCTATTTTTATATGCTCAAAGGATATTTAACGATTCTTGAATTCGCATACGTACATTTTAATTGAAGCAACTTGACAGCATTAGGATATTCAATAAATAACGCAGTAAATAATATTTTTTATTTGCGGCAGTTTATTTCCCTAGAGGACCTAGTGCTGAATGAGTGAAGAAAACAATTGATACCGTTTTGCAGAACAATCCGGGATTTCTCGACTTTATGACGTATAGTAGATCTTTTTGATGGCAAAGAAGTAGATTTATCTGAACGCACCCTAAATATGCCATCCAGGAAAAATTATACATACTTTACGGTGGGCTTTACTTATTACATAGATTTCAATTTTTTTATGTCAGCGTTTTGAATGAACAGAAATGCTTTCAAATACAATGTTAAAGGTACGGACGTTTTGTATTCCATTTGGTAAAAGTTAAAAGGGCTTTTATAGTAGTAATAGAAAATGTAGTGGGGAATAAAAATAATAGCTACTTACGGCTCTGGAGTGTGGAATGGGGTCTTGGTGTGACGCACGTACTGGGTGCTCTGGAAAATTCTGAAAGCGAGGGAAGCCAAGAAATCTCTAGCTGTGAGCAGTCCAGCTGCAGGTCTCAGAGTGAAACCGGTGCACTTCTTCATGAAGTTGGACATTTCCTCTAGCTGTGGAACGTGGTTTGGTTGAAAGATACCTTCCTCCTGAAGAACACGGAATACTCTGCGGTATTCCGCACAAGCGTGTTTCGGCATCAGATCCAAAACAGTGGTAAAAACTGCATTCCAGGTCTTGTTTTCTGTTTCGGTGTATTCGATGTAGGGGATTGGGTCTCCGCTAAAAAAAAAAAACAAGACTGTTACGAACTGCTCAAGAGATGAATGGAAATTGGTGGATTATAGGTATGTCATCAGTAATGCACTTACTATTTGTAGGCAAATGCAATTTCTGCGATCTCCTTCCTTCTTTCACGGTACACCTTGTCGGAGAACCCAGGATGGTTCATATCAAGATCGGGCTCATATTTGGTCATGAGGTGGTTGCAGTTGTCCAACTCGCTAGCGTGTCTTGGGAACCACGGGTTCTTGGCGGATATGTTGTCTTCACCGACCAAAGTCACGTGTTCCAGAGTTCCAGATTGACGTAAACCTTTGATCAATTGAAGGAGATTAACGCGAGTCATATCGATCTTCACCAGAGCATCAAGTTGGTTGTTTTCTTTCTGGTTGGGGCGGGTTTCGAGGTGTACGACGACTCCCTGGTACTTTTCGATGGTCTTCAAGACGCGAGAAAGAGAGTTCATGCCTTCGCGGAGACGCAGGATCAAGGCGGCGCGCTGGATGGCTTTTTCGGCGTCGCCTCCTTCGGCGATGGCGTTGGCCAACACCACTTCTTCTTCGGAGAGACCGGTGTCTGAAGGAAAATTATTAACTGGATAAGTGACTGGTATGCTGAATCATAATAATTAATAAATGTAAATACACAAATTTGTTATACAATTGTAGGTAGGAAATTATTTGTACCTAATATTATTGATGTCTCTTTTTTGTAATTCAAATAACGATCCCATGCATGAGTAATTAGGCAAATATGGTAGAAAAAATATTGTAGCAATAAATACAAAGTAATGAAGAAGAGCTAGTACTCTGGTGTAGTAGACTGTGTAGTAATTGTATTATCCAATTTATTACTATATTCATGAAAATGAACCACTTCTTTCGCATACAACAATAAATAATAAAAAGAACTATGTATAGATATTTTATTTTCTCACTTGTTTTATTTTTATAACCACCTTTACTTTTGAAATGTGTCTTGTACAGGGTGGGCAAATAAGCGAGGTAAGCGGCTGTATCTCAGAAACTAATAATGCTACTGTAAAAAATTTTATAGGTAAAGTGGGCAAGGAAAAATGCTGGAAATTATTTTCAAGTTTCCAATATGGCCGCCGGTGGGCGTTTCCACCATCTTGAATTACATAAAGTTACGTTTCTCGCGATTTTCCCCAATGAATATAACAAAAAAGTATTTGCGTTTTAATGTTAACTTAAAGTCGAATATTTTTTGTAGAGTCAATTTTTCTCTATCTCTCGAAATAAAGTGGTGGAGGGGTATTTGAATGTTGTTTTAAATAAATGCCTGTAACTTCGAAACGGCTTAATGGATTTGGATAAATTTGGTATCATTGAAAAGAGCATTTCTTGGGCTTTTAGGTTTCTTGTAATCATGACAGTTGTGACCTACACGGCCGACGATAGAGGGCGTTATAAGCAAAATATTGGATTTTCTCAAAAAATTTAAATGCGATGATATGACTTTTTTAGACTAGAAAATAGACAAATGGCCAACCAATAAGCCTGCGCAAACCGCATCTTAATATCTTTTTCCTAACTGAAATTATTAAAAAAAATAGTAAACCAGGAAAATTCATTTATCCCCATTTAAGAGAAGACAAGAAGAAGACAAGTAGTAGTTCAAATCCATTAAGCCGTTTCGAAGTTACAGGCATTTATTTAAAACAACATTCAAATACCCCCCGCCACTTTATTTCGAAAGACAGAGAAAAATTGTTTTTACAAAAAATGTTTGATATTAAGTTAACATTAAAACGCAAATACTTTTTTTGTTACATTCATTGGGGAAAATCGCGAGAAACGTAACTTTATGTAATTCAAGATGGTGGAAACGCCCACTGGCGGCCATCTTTGAAACTTGAAAATAATTTCCAGCATTTTCCCTTGCCCACTTTACCTATAAAATTTTTTACAGTAGCATTATTAGTTTCTGAGATACAGCCGCTTACCTCGCTTATTTGCCCACCCTGTACATATTTTTCCAGAAGTGTGGTAAAAATATTGAAAGGTGACGTTAAATATGCCGTAATGAATAATTTTACATATTAATATTTCCTATCCTATTTGTTATTGTTTATATAAAAATACACTTCCTCGACGCATTTTGTTGACGAATTCTTGGAACAAATTTGACTTTTAATAACTCTTTAATTAATAGAACTAACAACAGAATTACTTTAAGATCCATCATCAACATATCGGTATGTAAATGGAAAAAATAAACATTATAGTGTTTATATGTTTTATATGTTATTCAGAACCACGGCTTGTAAACAGACGTGGCCATAAAAAATGTCCTTAAAATAAATCTTCGGTTAGCTTTGAACTAAAAGAGCGATCTTGCGAAACGGAATAATAAATAATCCCACAATTTTCTACGGCAGTTTTATATAATTTTTATATAATTGTGCGTTAAATTAGCGGCGCGTGAAGCCAGCCTTGAGTTCGGAGTGCTGGAACTTGACACAGTTATCTGAACTTGAGTATTACATTTGGAGCATAATTCTATTATTCTTTGAGAGAACTCCGCGATGAAAGAAATATAATAATTGCGTCGAGAACGTAATGTAACAAGTAGAGTGCAATTCGCGCAAAGGTCTGAAACCACTTCGTCCGGCTTTTATGGTGTCAAAAGTCAATTTTCACCCTCCATTTGTCGAGAAGAACCAGATTTAACGGTTAAGCTCTGAAAATATGGCGAGATCCAGAAAAGTAAATCGTTAATATAATGACGGGGCTCTAAATCTGAAGGTAAAAGGATTTAGACAATATTCTTTTCAGTTTTCAGCGCTTTTATATCTGGACGGCCTCACATTTCAGGAAGTACGGATGCGGACACGTTTAGTCATGCATATAAATGAAGATACTCACCATCTTCGTTCTGCTGTTCGGGCTTTTGGGTTGGTTTGTCGTCAAATTCAATTTCGTGATCTACACTAGAGTCTAGAATGGAAAACAAACACATGCAACGTCAATCATGCAAGAAATACATAGAGAAAAGATTTAAAAAAGCGTATCGAGAATGCATAGTGCTAAGTCACACTCAAAATCAAAAATAATAATTATTGTACAATAAATGTTTCAAAAAAATTGTTAAATTTACACGTTGTTCAGTAATGTACAATTAATGTAAAAAATACATAATCCATACTGTATTACACAATCTCCATGTGAATAGCGTACAGTGCGTTTCAATAACTTTGATAACATTTTGATCAGCTGTAACTTTTCTGTTTTTAAAGGTATCGGAATGAAGCAAAAACCATATTGCATAATGGACTAGCAACTTTTTTTCTTATTAAAAAAAACAAAAGACCAATGATTTTGAGAGATCTTAACCTAACTTATATTTTTTAAATGAAAAATATTTGGATTCTTCTCAAAATTCCAAGCATATTTAAAAAAGCATTTCCTATACCTATCTTCAACTGTTTCTGAGAAATAGTTTTACAAACATGTCAAATTATCATAAAAATTGCTCTACTTGTTCATGGCACACTTTGCCCTGAGCTAAAGCATTGCTTGAGCCGTGCTGGAAACAATCGAGCCTTAGCGTTTTGTTCTTTTGAGGAAAATGACAGACAAGTAGAGCGATTTTTATGATAATTTGACATGTTTGTAAAACGATTTCTCAGAAACAGTTGAAGATAGGTATAGGATATGCTTTTGAAAATATGCCTGGAATTTTGAGTAGAATCCAAATATCCAATAATATACAGGGCGTTCCATTTCAAAAAAATTAAGTTAGGTTAAAATCTCTCAAAATCTTTGGTCTTTTGTTTTTTTTCCAACAAGAAAAATAGTTGCTAGTCCACTATGCAATATGGTTTTTGCTTCATTCCGATATCTTTAAAAACAGAAAAGTTACAGCTGATCAAAATGTTATCAAAGTTATTGAAACGCATTTACATCGTTCTTGTAAAATTAAGTGATTTTTTTTAAATTACACAATAAATAAGCATATTCATAAGTAGTAATTTGACATTACATTCTGGTATGTTATTAAATTGGCAACAAATAACGAATAATCCACCGTGTAATATCGCTAATAGTATTTATCAGTGTAATAAATACGAGTACTTTCTTCTAGTTAAAATTAACGTAAAATTGGATTTTTATTATTAACTTTTGCAGTTTCATTCATTATACGATACAAATGAAAACCTAGATATATCTGGAGTTCTGCTATTAGTAGTAAATTTAGTATCAAAGAAAATATATTTACGGGACTTATAAACTGTTAAAAATAGAAATACTTGTTGTGGAGGGAATCTCGACCCTCAAAACACCTTATATGTTGGCCAATATATCTTTTTTGAAATGAAATTTTTGTAATAAATTTAATTGTTTCAGTTCAAATTTCGAACTAAAATTGTTCTTGATTTAATGATATAGTTCCTTAGGTCCGAATATTTAAGAAGCAAGAGGTTTTAAAAATGTATGTATTGTTTTTTCTGGAATATTTATTTAATGTATCTAATACAGCAGAAAGAACTATATCTTTATATAACGACAATACTTGTGAAACATTGTTTATATTTAAATACCATTTTTTGATCCAATAAATTGCTCAAGAATTGTAACAATTTGCTATTGTTGTAGTTCCTTTTTTATAATAGGGGTTCTAAAAGCTCTATGACAACCTTTGGCAGATAGTAGCTGGGTTAATTTCAAATATTTTATCTTATATTTTGTTTTTGATTGAATTTTGAAAATTTAAAATTTAAAAAAATATAATTTCATAGAAGCCTGATAAATAAAAATGATGGTTGCAATAACAATAGTTATTATTTGTGTCATTTTGTTTATTCATTTGACACTTAGCTCTAAAGTGCTGAATAAAAATCTATTTATTTACAACTAAAGAGTATACAGACATTGTCTTTGTATATGCGTATTCCAATGGGAACGCCAGACAAGCACCCCGAGAATACCAACGCCATGCTCGCTTGCCATGTGATCTGATCTTTTACTAGTCTTAAGATTTGTTAATTTGGTTAATAAAGATTAACTAATGTCTCAACACAAATAAAAATTGTTATAGCAACCATTATTTTTATGTATCAGGCTACTTTGATTGAAATACCAAATCATATTTTTTAAAATACTTGTAACTTCTAAATAAAATCGAATCGCACTATGTATGTTCATATAAGAAGAAATGTTTTACATTAACCCAGCTAATATTTGCCAAAGTTTAGCAGAGAGTTTGTAGAATACCTTGTATAAATTGGTAAACTCATTATTAAATTTAAGGCACCAACTTTTATAAAAAAATTATGTTATGATGGCAAACTATAATTTACAAACTTAAGCCAGACTAACGTAATTTCTAATCACGTACGCAATTTAAATATTTAAAATCAAATCAAGTGTCAAAATCCTAAAATGTAACTAAAATTTGTGCTTAGAAGATTCAATAATAAAAGCCATTAAAATCATCAGAATTGACCAATAAATTAGAAGCAGTTTTCTGTAATTTCTTGTTAAATTTATGTAAGGCTATACGTTTACCACAATTTAGATATCAACGTAACTTCGGATCAACAACAAATGAATGCAAAACAAGTTTAAATACAACTGGATGAGAGTGAAACAATAGTACAACTAAACTAGACACATTCCTCTAATTTCAATCGAAATCAACTTACCATTGGCGCGTTGACGTGCCTCGTCCAGTACCGTTTGCTTCGTTTGCTTCACCACCAGGGTCTCAAAGCGAGCGTCGTCAACAAGGGAACGACGTCTTGCGGGATAGCCGTTCTGAAAAAAAGAGCGGGTCTTTGAGTTTTGGACGCTTTTGTCTAGAACAGACGGATGTGGAGAAATTGTCGGAAATTGGTTTCCCAACTTTCTTTATAAGAAAGCTGTGTGGTCGTCAGAACACACTCCAGTGCATCGCAGGAAAATTATAACTGACTAGAGTTGAAACTTTAACAATGGGGTTTCACAGAAGGGAAATGTGAAGAATAACTAGGTAATTAATTAAAGATTACGAGTTTTAGATGAGTGCCCAATTTTATAAAAACGGTTTCAGTGTCATTAATTTGTAATACGGTTTTATGAAATTTATGTTATTAAGTACATTTTAGTGTACAGGGTGATTTATTTATCATGGGAAATGCGATTTTCTCCCAAATGGCTCGATGGAAATTTGTTGTGTATAAATTATGTTAATCTAACCAACTTTGGCTTGAACTTAAGGTAGAAATTATTGTCCAAAACATGACGATTTTTTTTTCAGAACCAAATATTATTTTATATTTTAAAGGTTAAGAATTTTTCCAACATTTTTCTTCTATATCTAACCGCTGAAAAGTTATGTTAGTTTTTATAAATACTTTTGTCTTGATTTTGTATCCAATTCTGTAAAGTAGCCATTGCATTTACAAATATATCAAAAATCATGTTAAAATCGAGGTTAAAATAAAAATTTCCTCGATATTTTAAATCTGATAGAACAAGATTAGGAAAATAAAACAGACGTAAGTAAAAATGAATAGCTTATATTGAGTGCTATGTATCCCAGTTTGTTTTCCAATGGCTACTTGATTTAAGGAAATCAACAAAAATAGCCTACTTTATAGAATTTGGTATACAAAACAAAATTATTTATAAAGGCTAGGTTAAATTTTTAACGATTAGGTATAGAAAAAAAATTGTTAAACAAGTTTATTAAAATTTATTAATAATAAAGAAAGTATGGTTTTGGGAAAAAAATTCGATGCGTCGCGACGTTCTGCGTTAGCTTCATATTTTGGTAAATTTCGACCTTAATTTCGAGCCAAGGTTGGCTACATTAACATACTTTTTACATAACGAATTTTCATTCAGGCGTTTGGGAGAAAATCGCATTTCCCATGATAAATAAATCACCCTGTACACAGTGGCAACGCAAAAATTGTTCACCACTCCTTATATCCGTTATTAATAGAGATACGAAAAAAGATGTAAGAATGAAAGGTGTAGGAATTTTTAAATAGGTATTTTTTAAATTATGTATCACAAAAACAATCAAATATCGCATTTCTCAATTTCGTTTGTTTTTTAAATGAAATGAAATAAAATATTTTTATGCCATTGGAAAGACTGATACCTACTTATCTTTTACGGTTTTCATCATCATATAACTCATGAAATATGCATTTTTAAAGATATAAGATTTAAATGAAAAATATGAAAAACAGAAGAAATGAATTTATAAGAATGGTTCAATATGATCCAATTCTCTTTTAATGCAAAGTTGATATCTTTTTACAAAATTTTACATATTAAGAGATGACTTCTAATTAAAAATGCTTAATTTCATATTTTTCATTTAAAATTATTAAAAAGATCATGAGTTATATGATGTTGCACATTAATAATAAACATGTAATATCTCGACAACCGTAAAATATAAGCCTCCTGTATAATATATTTTTGAGAAGCTAAGTCTACGGTCTCTCCAATGACGTAGAAATATACAGGGCGTTCTATTTAAAAAACCAAATGTTACGATTATGTCTCAGAAATGTATACCTATTCAATTCTTTTTGTGTTTTTAATAATATTTAAGAGTAAAAACCTTTTAAAACAATTAAATGCTTCGTTTCTGATACATCAACCAAACTTATATGTTTAAGTATATTTTATTTTATAAAGATTTTGTGATATTGCACAAGGATAAGTCAAGATTGCTATGGAACAAGCGCATATTTTTGCAGAATAAAACTAACTTTTTGACTTTTATTATTATCATCAAAACAGAAAAGTATTATTTTTGTATTATTTCTTATTAGTTTTCATAAATAATATTTACCTTTGTCTCTACTAGAAAAATATTCTACTACAATTCACGAAAAAGTTGATCATTCTAACATCTTTAAATAAAACGAATTTATAAATTCCAGCGATTCTCTCCAATTTTAACATTGTTAGTCCCTTTCTTCAGTATCTGGCAATTCAGTTCAAGATTCAATCACTACTCGAAGACAAAGAGACATATTTTTACTCCTTACAATGTGTTTCCAAACATTAAAAAAGCCACGCTCATTATCCAGCTGGAGCCAATTATCCCCTCCGTTTTCGGACAATTAAATTAAAAGCACATTATTATCGACGGTTATCTCAAAAAAATAATTGTAAATTTCCGGAGGCACGGCTGGTTGTCCCTGAAACACGGGGGCGGGACGGCAGCAACCAACAATCGCGCTGATACACTCGACTTGTACCCCCCGGCAAGGTCCTTACATTTACATGCCCCCAGGAGTTCCAATGCGTTCTCCGACCGTGATCTTACTCTCTATAAATCTAATTAACATCTTTGTCGAGGTAGATTGTTGCCTACTGACACTACTCGTGAAGCACACGCCATTGCAGGGGATAGTTGAGCAATCGTTTTACTTGGAATAGTTGATAAAAGAGGGATAAGTTAACAGAAACCGTCAAATAGGCACCAAGGACGTTGAATTGACTGATAGGTGCATTGAGTTGATTGATTGGGTCTAGATATGACACTTTGTATGATTTTTGATTGCTGAAAACCGGATTTCTGGAGTAGACTGTAGGTGTGCCAGATTTGATATCTATAGATTTTTATAAGGTTGCAAAAATAGGATTTATATTTCCCGCCAACAAATACTTATATAGTGGAAGCTGAATTTTAACACTGAAAATAACTGAAACTGGCTCACCTATGTACAATCGTTTGCAATAATAATGACACTCTTTAAAATTAATTTTGCGATTTCTTTTGAACTGCTGATGTATTTGTAATGAAATCTACTTTCAACTTTTAACATTAACAAATTTCTAGTCAGAACTTTGTTTTGGGGAAGTACCATTATTATTGCAAAAGCAATTACTTAAAATGCTTTCTTAAATGTCTATAACTGATTAAAATTGGTGCAATAAAACATAACAAAGGTGTTTTCTTTCAGCATGTATACTAAATAATATACCAGTATCTATCTATATTTTTATAAATAACTTGTTTAGTGTCCCATAACAAATTTAATAATTAGGTATAAAACATAAACAGCTTGTAATATTTATTATGATTTAACGTTGCAACGCAATAATTGCAGAATTCAAGAATTTGCAAGTACTTATACGGCACATGGCGGGTTTATGGTCTCGTTTATACGAAATTACAACACAAGTGCAATATCTACCTTGATATTTCCCGCGTATTACGAAATGGTACACTTGTTAAGCCGTTAAAGAATTTTAACGACTAGTGGATGCTTCGGAGCATTTTTCTAGTCATTTAATTTGCTGACGTAACCCACTAATTTAATAAATATTAATCAATTAAATAGCTGTAATTTGCGAAAATAATTCAGGGTCACTTTTATCCAATATATTTATAGACATAAGTATCTAAGAATGGCAGAAATTTATGTCAAATATTTTACTGTGAATTAGGAATTCGATTACACAGACAAAAATTGTTCATTTGCGCATGTCTGTATTAGCATATTATACTAAAGATTATAATTTGCTAGCATACTCTACTAAAATAATTGATCTGTTTGAGTATATAAACAAAATATCTTTGTTTAATTAAATATAGTCTTGAAGAATTTATTTAAGATTATATCGTTGATTCAATATTTTTGTTTATAATCGTTCTTAATTGATTACCTCGCATTGGACTGAAATTGAAACTCTTAAAATGGAAAAATATTTACTTAAAAATATATTTTGAGAGATATTGATTTTAAACAATTTTTTGTACTTATACAAGTTAACAATCTTTTCTATTGCTCATTTTTATTTTGTTGATGCATTTTGAGTGAATTCAACATTTTACAAAAAAACTGAGCTTATCAACATAATTGGATGTGGACTTCGTTTAACAACCAATTTGAGTGAAAATTGATTTAATTTTTTTTTGAGGTGTATAGAATGAATAGTACAGAGCAAAAAAAGAAAATGTTTAGATCCTTATATACTTAATATGATTTTTCATTCATTTTTATTTTGTTGATGCATTTTGAGTGAATTCCACATTTTACAAAAATAGCATAAACGGATGTGACCTCCTTCTAAAAACCATTTTTGAGTGAAAATTAATTTATTTTTTTTGTGATATATAAAAGAATAATACAGAGCAAACAAAAAATTGGATCCTTATATTTAATATGACCAGAATAATATTTTTTAATGAATGCTTGCAATTATGTTTTGTCTGTTTTCTGCATCATTTATTTCTTTTTGTGGTAATTTTAATTCACCCAATAACCCCAAAAAAAGGCCAGAAACTTTGTAACAAGAACCTAATTTATGTTATTTTCAATACATTCAACCAACTAATGTTGTCAACTGAATTCGGAACCGGATCATTTATGTACGTCCTTGATCATAACATTCCGCTCGTTTCTATAAATTTAGCAAGACTTTTACACCTGGATCGATTTGAATAAACACGAAATTGCACCTTCCTTTCGCAGCCAGACTTACCTCGATGCTGTAGGACTTCTTGATGGCGAACATTTCTCTGTTCTTCTGAGCAGCGGCGACTGCGGCCATTTTCGGAACTTGGAGATTTCAACGGGGGCGTAACTCGCTAAAGTTGGAACGGGATCAGCCTGAAAGCACTAGTTTTCACTGCTGATGGGTCGCGTTGGTTCTGTAACCGGCAAACTTCGACCACGATTAGTGACTGATAACCGTCTGTCGAAAATTGGGCTAATGACGCTTCTTAGCGAGTCTAGCAAACGAGTGTGTGTGATTCGGCTGCGAGGGGTTTCGCTATATGTACTTGAACCCCTTCTCTCTGGCGTCCCCACGCGGGACGCCGCGGCCCTTTCATTGTTGCGAAAAATCCGCACGCCTGCGTCATATGCCGGCGACTCCGGGATCCCCGACTCGGCAAGGTCCCCGGGGTATCTCCGCGGCGGAGCCGGCGAGGAACCACCGCCAGGGACGCACGTCAGGAGGGGCGCCGCTGTGATTTGTTACCATCGCGTTAATTAACACACTAATATATTTTTTTTGTTGTTTACACGTTTTTTGAGTGTCAATGTTAAATGGTTAAGGTCGCCGTATTTGGATTGCTCGCCGTCAGGTGCCAAAATTTCGGAAAATATAATGTGTTGAACAAAAGTAAGCATGAAAATAAAATTCTTGATGTTTTGTTTACCCTTAAAAAAATATTTAGCTGGTAAATAACTGAGTGAAAATTATGCATCAAATTATTTTATAATTTCAACACACTATAACTGTGATGATTCTGCAGGAGAATTTACTCAAAATTGTTTACAGTGTATGAAATTATTTATATTATTATGATAAAAATGTTCAAATAATTTTATTAATAGGTACAATAATTTTTGTAATTAGATATTTGATCAAACTAAAGGAGTCCACCTGCAGAAGCAATCTTAGCAATATAGAAATAAGTCAGATTTCATTTATTGTGGCCGGATTTTTATGTTCATAATGTTCAAAAGTGAATTTGAGTTTTGAAAGTTACTGAATGATTTCATTAAGCCAGGTAGGTATGTATTTTTTGTTAGTACATTTAGCTGTCTCGTCTATGATATTGTTATTTAGCATACCTAGGTATTTGGTATCCAAGAATATATTACATATGACTTCATTGAATTGTAGTTGATTCTTATTAGTAAATACCTTTACAATATAGTAAAAATGTTTATTATTTCCTTATTAACTAACTAACTCTAGAAATGGTATGTTACTGACATGTTGATGTCAGTATTAATTTCTTACTTTTTTAAAAAAAATACTCTATAGGTTTTCCAAAAAATAAACATACCTAAATATCAAAATTGAAGGCAAGAAAAAAACATAGGAACAATTACTTATTTTTTTACAATCTTATACTTTCTAAAATAGCTAATCAAGCATAAGTACATATATAAATAATAATAATAATAATAATAATAATAATAATAATAATAATAATAATAATAATAATAATAATAATAATAATAATAATAATAATAATAATAATAATAATAATTATAATAAAGGAGAGAGAAAATAGTAAAAAACACACAAAGATTGTGACTATGAATACAATTGCTTAAAAATATGCTTGCGATAAAATAGTAGTTTAAAATAGGTATGTATTCAATGATTTTTTAATTATGAACGTCTATTTAATATTTAATATTCGTATATAAATTTGGAAGAATTATTAATTTCAAAGTTTTGAAACAGAAATAAGTTGTAATAGTCTATTAAGCATACCTATTGACCTAAGATCATTCCGTTATTTTGTTGATTTCGATATTTAATATTTCTTAGTGTATATTTTTCATTCTATTAATATATATTTCTATTATTTTATTAATATTTGTACATTTAATTATTTTAGTGTATTTAAATTTATTATGTACATACTATTTGTATATAGCTATTATACATATATAATCATCAAGTTCATACTTTTGAGTTTTGTGAAGTGAATTTAGTTGTAGTACCTACAAAGGAAATATGGTAAAATTTTCATATTTTCTTAATTTTTAGACACCCTATACAATTATTCTGTTCTGTAAAGTTTACCAAATAAATCTTATTAAAAAGGCTTTATTAATTTTTAAAATTTTTTTAATCATTCAATTTTTTATGAAAATATTGAAAATTTTACAAAATATTTCATTCAAATATTCAGTCACAATATTGCGATCGGTCACTGATGACACTATGGAGAATCATATAGCAAGAATATCTTTTTTGATTTTGACAAATATCAAATATTCTCTCTGAGGCAATTATCATCTTAAAATTATCTGAACAATAATTATTACTTTATTTAAAAAACTCGGATTTTGTTTGCATTGCACTAATACTTATCCCCAGAAAGATTATTAATGTCCATAGCCACCTCAATAAAAATTAGTAAAAATAACATTTGGGAGAAATACGTCACATACTTTTGTCTGAACTTTAACAGTTAAATAAAATCAATGAAAAACTAAAACCTATTTCATTTTGTCTATTTTTCTGTATTTTGAAATTTGAATGAAATATAGTACCTAGTAAAAGTAATTATAATATTTACTGATTTCATTTTGTATTTCACTTATGTTGTTTGTCAATCTTAATCATTTTATGTGCGTCTTTTTATTTTTATTATGGTTTTTTTTATTAATTTTTTGTAAATGTGTATTTTGATAATGTTCCCTAAAACCAAGAAGGAAAAAAACAAAATTGTAACAATATTGCACCAATAAATAATGATCTTAAAAAAACCTTTATTTTAAGTATTCTGAAAATGAATCTGAAAAACGAAACCCAAAACGCATAACTAAGTTTTTTCGAAAGTTTTCCAATGGAATCCGAACTTATAGATAAAAACATAAATATGCTTCCGTCTGTATAAATGCCACATCCCTTATAGCCTGGGATTTTCCTACAAAAAGAATGTCACTTGCCTTGCATACACGTCTGAAATGGATAGACATTGACTTAGTTCTCTGCTCAGAGGGACTAAGAATTTTATTTATAGCAACAATTGATTAAAAAAGTCGTTAAATATCTGTACTTTACATTGTTAACAAAAACGGACACAGTTTGTGATAGCTTTTGGAGTCAAAATTTATCTACTGACACACTAAAGCGATGAAAAAGTTTTCAATGTAAAAAAACCCAATGAGTTGTGTTTGTTTCTTACTAACAACAACAGGATCAATTACACTTTTTTTAGTAAGTATTTAAAACAGTTTTTTTCGCGAAAGATTTCGGAAAACCCACATATTGTTATGACTTTTTTTCAGTTCATAACGTACTCAGCGAAAATGTATCATTTTTTATGTGAAAAAGTGGGTCAATATTTTAACTTAAGTAAATTACAGATATGAATTTCGGATTAATGTCACATTGTTTTAATCTACTCAGTCAAATGTTATAAGCATTTCTTCAGCTCTATTTATTCGAGAATATGCAAATCATTAAATAATACGGTTTAATGTCAAATAATTGTATAAACAAAGAATGTCGAAATTACAGCTTAACAAAGGTACTTTTTGAAATCATTGCGGTACTGATATTGACATTTCTTTAAAATATTTCAATGCCATGTGTTGCAACTGTAATTAGTTCGTATAAAGAAATGCATGCCATGCATTTTAGATTTTTGATATTTATAAACACGTTTTCTGATAAATTAACTTTTGAGCCTTTAAACTTTGCCAAATCCGCGAGATGGATGAAGACGATAGAGTGAATATTTGCAGCGTACACTGATAAAAGTGAGTGAATTTACACACACTATGTATAACTGCAAAAAATACGAAATACGTACTGAAATACCAAAAACTTCAGGCAAATACAGTAAAATTACATCTTTTAAGCCGAAAGGCATAATTAAAAAAAATACGTAACGATACTGTAAAATTACATTTCATGCGAACTAAAATAAATATTCAAGAGCATAATGTGTATTTACATAATGTATTAACAATTTGTAGCAATATGTAATAATGTCCAATGCCCCATATCATGTAGTAACGTAAGAGTGAGGTGAGGATGTATATGCTGTTCTCAAGGAAGCATGGTTGTGATCGTTTTTTTGTGTTGTTGTTATATTTTACAGAATATGTACAAATGACCTAACATGCATATATTATTTTTTATAATTACTTTTTCATTATTGTACTCCCAAAAACAACGGTTTTGAAAAATACTTTATTGGTATTAATTTCACATCCACGTTATATGGCAGATTGAGAAACATTATGGAATTATAATGAAATTGGAATTTTCCAATTTCATTGAATATTACAAAAAACATGGAAAGTTACATATAGATTTTACATATAACTGGTGATACTACTTTACATTTAGTAATTATTACATTCTAGTGTGTTATTTCACGCTATTGATCTAGACCTAACCAACAATTCACCGTGTCATATTCGTGTTTCAAATAATTGTTATCAGTGTATCTATCTACAATGTGTAATATGTTAAGCTTAGAAAATGAGATTTTATTTTCTACGGTTATGGAGATTTATCAGTTTGTTCGATGAGGCTACATGGTATTTTGAAATTATCGGAACCCAGCAGATTTCTTACGACAAAATAATGCAGTACGGCCAAACTCATCTTAGTCTGAAAGATACAGAAGATATAGTTAAAATTTTGAATTCAAAATTTTTAGAAATTTTCTATGAATTGCTTCGCAAATTTGAATGAATTCAGATGTTTTTCTAAGACAAGAAAAACCAATCTGTTTAGTAGCGCCTAGAGGGCTCTACTAAATACTATTCGTGGATAACAAATTTTTTCTCACCCTATCTATAAAATGAGAGTTTTCGTAAAAAACCATTATTCGCAGTTTTTGGTACAAATAAGGTATACGAAATTTAGCTGTTTTCGATGTATTTTCTACACATTTTTCCATTGAAAGTAATTTAGTTGTTAAAAAAAAGGTATGGTTAAATTCCATAGTAAGTTCTGGATTTTTTAAATAAGACGTACCTCCCAATTTATATAAACATGGTACATGTACATGATTTTGCAATAACAATGACACTCCCTCAAAACAGTTTTTCAACGTCTGGAAGCTCTGAGTAGAAATTTCATTAAATCTTTATTGGTGAATGAAAGAATTAAGGACAAATGTTAAAAGTTGAAAGTACATTACAAATACGCAAACAGTTCAAAAGAAATCGCAAAATTCATTTAAATGAGTGTCATTATTATTTCAAACAATTGTACGTTGTCTAATGAAGGAATGTAGGAAATGGTTATGCATTTATGAAAAAGAAAATTTTGTCTAGTTTCAAAATAACCAGAGATTTCTATCACAGTTTTACTTATATCTTGGAAATTAAATTACATCTAACAGACAAACAGTTTACATAACACACGATATCCACGGAACGTCCATTTTAAGTTAATTTTATGACGGTACGTCCCAATACCAATTATGAACGTCCATGCTGCGACCAATACTCAGGGACGTCTTCAATATTACGTCCGTCGGAGATCCATTTTAGGTCGGTACGTTCCTAGACTAGTAGTACATGTACACATCTAGAAAGTACATTTTTAAAAGGTCCAAAACATCAATTTGTGAACCATTGACGGAAATCGAGGGATGTCAAAAGTCGGACGTCTAATGTTCCACTCGCCTGGCGGTCGTTAATGAACGTCCTAAAGACAAATTAAATAGTTATTTATGTAACAGTGCAAAAAGTAAACTCTTTTTGTACGAGTTGCATACAATATTTTTTCTACGTTCAAGCAAAAACCAAAACATTTCGTAATTCAGTTCATATTCAGGAAACTAATTTTATTTTTAATAAATTGCACTAGTGCAATAAAGAGTTACTTTTTCCACTAAATATAGTTCAATAAAGTTTTGTTTTTTGCATGAACGTAGAAAAAATAATTTTAAATATCAGAAAATCGTCCCATCTGAGAATCCATTGTATGCTTATATTTTTATGCGCTTAGTACGTTCTTAGAACGTCTTTAGATGGTCCAGATTTTCATTTATGGTCCATCGATGAATATCTTAGAGATATCTAATTTTGTGTAAAACAGATCTCTTGCATCTCCGTCAGACATCTAACGGAGGTCCTCTGGACATCCTAATGTCCATTAATGTACGTTCTAACGACGTCCTTAAGACGTCTTTGTGTTATGTAGAAGCTAATACCTAAATCTGTTAAAATTTTCCTTTACACAATGAGAAGGAAAAATCTGACTAATTTTTATCTACCAGCACTACATTTCGAACACAAAATGAGTAGGGGAGACAAATCATATGTTTGAACAGATTAACAAAGTTGTACTGTTACAGAGGAACTTTAGTTTTGAATTTGTTGTTAAAAAATAGCAATAAATAAGTGACATGACAAAGGGATTTACAAGAACTGAAAAAATATACTCTCTATAGACCTATTTCACGAATCCACTGGATAATAGAGATTTGAAAATAAACGGAAGCGAATAACGCAGACAACTAAGAAGTAATTAACAGGCAAGTAAAAACCAACCACGAAAAGATGCCTGATTAAAAATAATGGTAGTCATGATACAAAATATGACAGTTCTAGGAAATTCATTAGAGCATAATAATCCACTCACGTGAAATGAAATAAGAAAGAAATGATCAAGCCATATAAAAACAGCTAAAATGAGTAGCGGGCTACCGCTGATCTGAATAATTAAGATAATAACTATTCCTTCACTGTTTCGAAGAAAAATCATTGCATCTTCAAGAACAGGTGGTATAAACGTAAACAGCGGTGTTGGAAATTCCGCCTCATTGGGTGTTGGTGATTAATAGCTTATAACAATCAATAAAAAATACAATCCTTTCTCGCCACAATTGGCCCCAGGATAACACATTCAGCGTCCGTTAGAAAGTTTCTGGAATTTTCTGAAAGCATTTAAATGTATTTTGTGGTCTTTATTTTCAAACGGCCAAACTTATATTGAATTTTAAATATCTTTTCTCTACTTGGTCCCTCAGGTAAATGAAGAATAATCGGCAACAGCTAGTGACGTCCAGACATGCTGCTCTTTTTGAGTCAATTAGTCAACGATTCTAGAAAACAAATTTGGTTTAATTAGAAATCATTAGGTATGTTATATTTACAGAGAATGACTGAATACTTAAATTTTCAGAATGTTATCAAATCAATATTTTAAAGTTTAAAAAAAATACAATTTACGATTTAAAAAAGTTCTAGAAATACTTTTCAGGTTTTGTTTGCGTGATATTTTTGCACATCCATTTGGGGATGTAGGTATGTATACAATAGAATTTTCTAAATTAGAAAAAAAAACTTCTGCTAGTTAAATCATAGTGCACTGCACATTTATGCATAAGCAACTAATTAGATGTCACTGACTTTTTAGGAGTAAATAGACGGGAAGAAAGCTTTTTACTAATATCAAAATTAATACACTTTTCCAACTGAAGCACATAACTAGTATTTCAATATTTTTGTTATATTGTATTCTCTCTTCTAACCTACTCTGCACTCAGTAGTATTTAATTATTTATATAAGAAAAGAAAAAGTTAAACAAACTGTCAAAGTCATTCATTAGCAGCACACCAGACATATACCACTTTTGAGCTTGTTATCTCTACTCAATATGCAATAGGAGGAGAGGCAATTGACTTTAACTTAAGTTATCCGACAGATGGGAACCTCAGTAGGTGAGATTTAGCTACATCTTGCGAGCACATCCGGAATTTGGCAGTCCACCTGTACACACAACTTGTAGTAAATAATACAACAATTGTGTGTCTATAGTTTTGATAATGATGACCACAAGTGTTGAATTAATGACATCTGTAAATAGTATTATTTTGCACTATTAATAAAGTTGTACGTCTTTGTATTGGGAACAACGCACAAATCTAGCAACTTTCGTTACTTTATATTGGGTATTTTAGTTCTTTTTGTTTTTCTTCAGTTTGTTACATGGAAATAAGGTTAGATTTCGGTGTAATGTCATATCCACAGTATACAAATCAAATCGGTACGGAATCTTAAACAATTTATGAATGAATTACGTCAGTTTTTAAATACCCCCACTCTAGATTAGTATACTGTGGTCATATATATAGTGTTTATTTTTGTTCTTGTCATTATGTTGTCATTTGTAATATAGGCATGGCTGTGGTTGATGTTGATTAAGACTAGTTAATATCAGAGACAAACTAAAAATAATAATAATTTATTTTATTTTCTCTGTAGGTAGTATTAGTGGCCAAATCATCTTCATTCAATTCATCCATGATCAGATTTCGTATAATTTAATTTAAGAAATGCAAAATCTATAATTTCCAAAGTATCCAAATCATCAAATATATCGTTCAATCTAATATCCATTATACTTTTTTACTACTGTAATACTACACTCCTTAACATTGACCACTATATTTGCATGTTTTTTTTGCGCACATTCCAACTCACTTCATAAGTCACTATCAAATAGGCTTAAATTTAAGCATCTGTTTTCATACTTAAGAAGATCTTTAACGTATGGTGTAATAGGAAAAACTTACTTAAGCATATCTTATTTTTAGGAAATGCTTATTAGTTTCGGTGCAAATGGGCATAGAAACTTAATAAGACGTAACAGAACAATTATACAATGTAAATGTGATTGATGTAAGTTTATAAACTTGAAGCTTTCAGTAAAATGTCATCATTTCTCCACTTTAATATTCAACTCTTGCTGACTGCGTTGACCTTCAAAATAACCTCAAGATGTTGACCGACTGATGTAATGATAACAAATTACCTGAATGTATCGAAATATAAAGTAATGTCATTTTATCGAAAAAGAATCCAATGATATTTGATTACAAAATCCGCCGTGATATTTATTCTCGAAAGGCCATCTGAAATTATAGATCTCGGAATTGTTTTCAATTCTGAACTTCTCGAATATGTTTGAGGAATGGGTATAAAAACCTGGGTTTTGTTCGTAATTGTCAAGATTTTCCTAATCCCTCAATCTCGTTCTCATTGTACAATACTTTTATAGGACAAGACTTGAATATATAACCTTATGTATTACGACTTATATGTCAGTTTAATAGAAACGAGATTTTTCTTTATAATGCTGACTGATGGTACCAACAAAGAGTGAGACACTATTTATCTAATGTTCAATTTATTACACCAAGATACACTAATGCCCGTTTGCACCGAAGTTAATAAGCATTAGTTAAAAATAAGACATGCTTAAGTATGCTTTTCCTATTGCACCATACGTAAAGATCTTCTTATGTATGAAAACAGATACTTAAATTTAAGCCCCTGTTTGACAGTGACTTATGAAATTCTTTAATTCAAACAGAGTTATGCTTGTTTGCACCGACATTTTACTATGAACAACTTAATAAAGTTGCTCTTAAAGATAAGTTATGCTTATTTTTTTAGAGTATTGCACCGACGTATTACAAACCATATTTAGCAAAGTACGTCTTTGTATTGGCAACAACGCACAAATCTAGTAACTTTCGTTACTTTATGTTAAATATTTTAGTTCTTTCTGTTTTTCTTCAGTTTGTTACATGAAAGTAAGGTTAGATTTAGGTGTAATGTCATGTATGTGGTGTTTGTTTTTGTCACAGTATACGAAGCAATCAGTACGGAATCTTAGACAATTTATGAATGAAATACGTCTGGCAGTTTTTAAATACCACCACTCTAGAAAAAGTCGCCAAGAATATGGCGGATCCCAGAAACATACGAAAAAATAGCTAATAATTTGGCGTAAACATAACCAAAGTTGTTCGTAGTTTTAATACTTTTGCATTAATTCTTAACTAACTGTTGTAATCCAGTGTAGTTTCATGTAAATTGAGGTTTTGGTCACATTTTATCTAGCAGATATAATTTGAATTTGATTATAAAACCAGTATGAATTTAAATTTATTTTAAAAATTTGCGAAAACATGGAAACTAGGTCAACTAGTAGTGTAGTTTTATTTTATATTTTGTAGTACTTTTGCCTTTATGTCAAGATGTATACGTTTACCTTATTTTGTTAGCAGATTATCAAGTTTAAGCCCAGTGTAATTTTTATATTTTTACTATTTTTTTTTAGGAAAGTACGAAATGAAATTAAAACGTGAATATTAGGTACACTTTATTTTGAGGTTTACAAAATATATATATAGGTAACATAATCAAAAACCCCCGTTGCTCAATTAGGTGTATGGAGTGGTTTCTTTCATTCATGTATGAAAGCAGTCTCTTTCCTATTTCGAGTTAAATCCTTTGCCCCCTTTCATGTTTTAATTCTTCTTTAGGATCTAACTTGGTCTCCCATATATAAAACTGTTTACAAGCCATTTACGCCCAAAGCTGCGTTATGCGTTAGTTTTTTACAACACATTTATTTCCTCCCATAGTTTATTTATTATTTACTGGGTATAGTTCCACTAATAAATAATTACTAATATAAAAACACAAATAACTAAACACTCAACGCGACATGCAAAGCAGGAATATAAGTACAATAACAATAACGAGTGGATAACCATGTAATAATGTCAAAAATTCAAAAAACCTAACTGACACACAGAAATTATAGTAATAACTGTCAGTCGCCACCAAGATGGCGGATTTTTGGAAGACCCGGGAAAGCTGAGTTTCCCTACTGATTGCTTAGTATACTGTGGTTTTTGTTGTTGTCATTTGTAATATAGGTATGGTTGTTGTTGATGTTTATCAAGACTAGTTAATATCAGAGACAAACTAATAGTAATAATTTACTTTATTTCTGTGGTTAATATTAGTGGTCAAATAATCTTCATTCAATTCATGCATTGTATGGAAATGATCAGATCTCGTATAATTTGAGAAATGCAAAATCTATAATTTCCAAAGTATCCAAATCATCTAATATAATCTAATATTCATTATAAGTAGGTACGTTTTTTACTACTTTAATACTACACTCATTAGCATTGGCCACTATATTTGCACTTTCCGCGTTTTTTAAATTTTTATGCTTGTTTTGCGCACATTCCAACTCTGCTTGAATTAAAGAATTTCATAAGTCACTGTCAAACATAGGCTTAAATTTAAGTATCTGTTTTCATACTTAAGAAGATCTTAACGTATGGTGCTTACTTAAGCATATCTTATTTTTAAGTAATGCTTATTAACGTCGGTGCAAACGGGCATTAGAATATGGGAAAAACAAGCATACAAATTTAAAAAACGTGGAAAGTGCAAATATAGTGGTCAATGCTAATGAGTGTAGTATTAAAGTAGTAAAAAAAGTACTTATAATGGATATTAGATTATATTTGATGATTTGGATACTTTGGAAATTATAGATTTTGCATTTCTCAAATTAAATTATATGAGATCTGATCATGAATGAATTAAATGAAGATGATTTAGCCACTAATACTAACCCCAGAGAAAATAAAGTAAATTATTATTATTATTAGTTTGTCTCTGATATTAACTAGTCTTGATGAACATCAACAACAATCATACCTATATTGCAAATGACAACAACAAAAACAAACACCACAGACATGACATTACACCGAAATCTAACCTTACTTCCATGTAACAAACTGAAGAAAAACAGAAAGAACTAAAATACCTAACACAAAGTAACGAAAGTTACTCGATTTGTGCGTTGTTGCCAATACAGAGACATACTTTTCTAAGTATGGTTTATAATACGTCGGTGCAATACTCTAAAAAAATAAGCATAATTTAACTTTAAGAACAACTTTATCAAGTTGTTCTTAGTAAAATGTGCACCAACGGGCATAATTGGCATAACAGACAGTTTTTTTACTCAAGCCCATACAAATTGTTGCTTAAAGTCGAATGTCTAGTATAGTATAGTTAATTATTTTACTATGACCTATTTATGTTCTTGTAATCTGCAAGATATTAAAACTTGTTCTCCGATAACATGATTCAAATGTATTTGAACCTAATTGTTTTTAGATAATTTGTAGCTGTGTTTATTTTATGTCGCATATAAAACTATTATTTGTTCTATAATTATTTTATTATAATTTTGTCCACAACTATTCTATAAACAGTTCATTAGATATACATGTGTTTCCCCAATAAGAATAATATCCATTATTCACCATAGAATAATGAAATCATTATTAACTGGTTACAAAAATCGGGAATGGACCAACAAAACAAAAATCTCCGATGTCAGCAGTTGAACCTGAACCTCCTGTGTGAAAGCCGAGCGCTACCCACTATAGAAGTTACGAGGCACCATTATCATTTTTCCGAATGATGGTAGAAGTTTACTAATTAAAGCTTTTATCTGCTTTTTTAAATTTATCAAGTGAACGACAAATGTCAATGTGAAAGTAAGGTGTTTTGAATTGTATGTTATGTCATGTTATAACAATAATAAAACTTGGATTCTTCTTATTTCGAGTAAGGCTAAAAACTTTCAAACGCAGACAATCATGAGAATTTAATATTTATAACGAACCATATGAAAATCCTATTTCTAGCAGGTGTTTACCCATGTATATAACTTTTCTTTATAAATTTCGATTGATTCAGATATACATAAAAAAATAAATCAAAAATAAAAATTAAGTGTTAATACACTAAATTCTATAAATAAACCCTTACAAGTGTGATATCTCGATACAATATAAATTCATAAGTTGATCTTTTACGAGAATTGACTTTAATTTTCTAATCAAACAACATAAAGAATTTAATATTAATGTAGTACAGTGTTCCCAACAGTTCAAACATCCATCTGATTTTAAACCCAGGAAGGTTATTTTATTACATATGTCTGGAAGGTATTATGAATTTTAATATTCTTCTCAGAGCACTATTTTTGAGAGTTATTCAAACTGATAAATGATGTATTAATATGATTAAAATATAGAGAATGAGCTCCAAACTAGTTATCTATTCTCTGGAAGGTTGAATAGCATTATTTCTATACCGTTTTGTCTCTCTTATCTGAAATAAGCAGTGATGTTTCATTAGCCTACGTAACAAACACGACCTCAGTAAAGGTTGAAGGAAAATCATTTGTATACAAAAGAAGTAAAATTGGCCCTAGTATGGAGCCCTGTAGTACTCCTATATATATTTCTCTGCACTCTGAATGTATTATTTTACTAAAGCTCAAATGCAAATGAGTCAAAGTAACATATTGCAATCGCCCTTGTAAATATGAGGACACCCAATCATATGTCACTCCTCGTAAACCATACTGAAATAATTTTGACAACAATCTTTCTGTCAAAATATTGTTAATAGTCGTGGACAGAGTATAGTATCCTACTTGCATATAATGACTGAAACTCACTAGGATGATTTACCTTCACCGCATGAATTACATCCATCAATATATCTTCGTTGAATATACTATTATGCATTAACTACTTTTCTTGTAACCTGGCATATATCTCGATGAACAGAGTATACTGACTTTATGTTTGTATAACATTTCATTTGTACATATAGGTACAACTTTCCTATTGTAAAAATACCGTTTTATTGTTTGATGTTCAAGCTGTATTGGTCGATTTGGATTTACCGAGAAAATGTAAACATATTGAAGTGTTTATGCTTACCCCTTATTTAAGTCTATAGACGTAACAACTTAATTGCAGCAGGCAAGTTATTATTTGGTTTATTTCCTAATACAAATTTAATATCAAGCGGTTGTTCAAGGTGATCTGAACAATTGTAATACTTTGAGACATAAACTACTTTTTTTTCATAAAAAACGAGACAGAGCAAACAATCTACAGGAGGATATATATAGTAAATATAAATTACTCGGTAATAAGTAACTGTATTGTTATTTTTTATATTATCATGGAAAAAATTTGGTAAATTTAAATTATAAAATGAAACTTAATAGTGAAATATTTGTAGATATACTCATATTACAGACGGTAAACTGAGCTTCAATTATATATAAAAAAAGTCATTTAACAAAAGTCAAGGATCTAAATAAAAAATTTGGAAACTGTTAGTAAAACGTCGAAAGTATAATGTTGATAATTATAATATTCAGAGTTGTAGCTTATTTATAAGGCTTTAGGAAATGGCTATTCTTTTATTGAATTTTGTAAAGAAGAAACTGATATAAATAATTATTTGACAGCCTCACGTATGGCACACTGATGAGGATTAATAAGTCCGAAACCGGCCTCTGTCTGGTGTTGTTGCCGCCGTGTGATACTACCTGATATTACAAGAGTAATTTAATATTGGTCGGGGCTTTGGCCCTGCGGTAGTTGTATCTCGTAGTATCAAAAACTTAAAATTAAATATTTTTTGTTTTTATTTTTGTTTACAACATTTAACGGACGATTTAAAAAATGTACTAAACTAAAATATGCGATATACTGGATATGTTTTAATGGACCCGTTGATTAGTGACTTGAATTGTAAAACAGTTGGTTGGTATTGTTATAAAAATAAATTACAATGTAAGTCTTAAGGCTGTATGACACGGCGTAACATTTAAAATAACCTTTTATGTGATATTATAATTAAAATGGTTCTATTTTTATAAAATTCTGAATACATTTTTATGTGAACAATAATATAACCTCCAGTGCATCTTTCCTATGTTTGCTTAATTTATAGGTTATTGGTTATAATAACAATTATTATTATTAGTGTTTATCAAAAACTAAATATATAAAAAAATACTTATAATTCAATGCAAAATTTTGTATACAATTTTATACCGTGTCATACGGCTTTTACACACAACGTTAAAACAAGTTAAAAACGTATAAATCCTATACCGAATTATGAAAACTATATAATAACAGTCAACTTAATACCTAAAATACAATAAAATAAAAGCAATAAAAGAATAGTAATATCAAAAGTGCATCTCAAGAAAACACACATAATATACAAACTGCCATGAAGAATTTCTCTATTTTTTTTTACTAGATCGATTTTCGACCTTATGTACATTGGACAAAAGTGCCAAAAAATGTATCTGTCATCCCCTTAAATATCGCGATATTCTGGCAATACTGGAAATACTTAACCTCGCAAAAGGATATCATTCAAGAAAAGTTTGGTTATATGCCAACTTTGTGATTTTTTGGAGTCTATTCTTTCTTTATTTCTTTCACTTAAGCTTTGTAACAATTTTTAAGATATTATCAAGTCTAAAACATACTAGCAGAAAATGCCAAGATTAAACAAGAGAACATAAATACATTAATGATGGTAGTAATGAATGACACATGAACACAATTTCAACAAATAGTAACGGGTTGCCTAAATATGTGACGTCCATCCGTTAGCAAAACCACTGCACTTCTTTCTTTAAGGATACTGTTTTATTGAAATAGTGTTATCTATAAGTACAAATAATTTTAGACATTTATGAACTGAATAATATTGAGTTTAGAAAATAGCAGGAATGTTATCTTATGCCATCTGCGAATATTCGGAGGTACCGAAGTAAAACGAATAGATAACGACAGAAAGCGGTCTAACATTTTTTTGTTTATAAGTATATGAAAATAATTGTTAAAATGTGGGATTAGAATAGCAAAATAATGTGTGTCTTACAAACACTTTTTAAAAGTTATTATTTTATTTGAGGATAATTGAAATAGTAAAAGTGGATAAACAAAACATCAAGAATTTTATTTTCGATATTACTTTTGTTTTAGGTGTGTAATTTTTTCTGCAGGTTGTAAGTCTCTTGCACTTAGGTTTGCGCATCGAACAGCAGCGTATATCTGAAAGACTCTTGCATTTTCAACATATAGGTCTTGCCCGACTTTTACTGCAGGTGTTCTGCAAGTTTGGGGAATAATTGTCAAATTTAAATTGCCTTCTTTCGCTTCTGCGCTTTATTATTGTTTGATTGTTGAGCTTGCAAAATAAATTAACTGAAACCTTTATTTTATTTATATGTTATCCTGTTTGTTATTGTTACTTGTCAAATTCGGATAAACAACTTAGTTTTTAGTATGCATTCGGCACCAGTGTTGGTACCACTTCTATTGCAATTGCGAATTGACGACTGCAAAACAAATTGCAAGTTAGAATTTTGTGAAAGGTATTTCAGGGGCAAAGGCTTGCGGGTGTCCCTCAAGGAACCAATTTAAGACCTTTAATTTTCATCAACAATTTATGTAATGTAATAAATTGTAACAAATTGATGTTTGCCGATAATCTAAAAGTATATACTCCTATTGTTAATGTGGATTACTGTATTACGTTGTAAGAACAAATTGCTGTATTGAAGAATTGGTGCCTCAAAAATCACCTTCTCCTAAATGTTTCTAAATGTAAAATAATGTTACCTTAGAAAGAAGCAATAATATAAGAGACTTAGGAGTTTACTTTGATCATTAATTAACATTCAATCAGCATATAAATAATATTATGAAGTCAGCGTATAAGGCACAAGGTTTTGTTTTATACGTAATAGTAAAAATTTCACAGATGTGTCCGCTTTGTCAACTATGTATTTTAGTTTAATTATAACTAAATTGGAGTATGCCTCTTTAATATGGAATCATATATATCTACAGTATTCTTCTGCTATTGAAACAGTTCAAAAGAACTTTTTAAAATAATTAAGTTTTAGAACTAGAGGAATGTATCCCCAAAGAGGGTCCGATTATAGTGTTCTAATGAGTAGTTTTCATTTTATATCCTTGGAGCGTGGTAAAAAACTAGCAACTGTTTTATTTTTATGTAAACTATTACAGGGTAAAATTGACTGTCCTGCTTTATTATCACAAATTGATATATTAGTTCCTAGACTTGCAACTAGACAAAAAAAATATATTTTATTGTATAGGAGCTCAAACAAATTTATTGTTGAAACCATCAGTAAATGTAATGGGTGCTAATGCAAATATAATTGCTTCCGTTTGCGATATTTTCTGTTGCAGTATTTTTGAGTTAAAATATACATGTAAAGCATACCTATAATTATCTTTCTAATTCATTTAAACTCAATGTGTGTCTGGCATGATTGTATTTGGTACACTTTGTACATAATCACTTAACAAAGTATTTTTTTGCATAGCTCTGTAAATGGATAACTGTTGGGCAATAGATGCATTTATTACTATTTATTATTATTATATGGTTTATGTTAACTCTCGTCGCACAAGAACATTTAGTAACAAAACAGTACACATTTTTTTAATGTAAATGCCCCGTTTGGCCCGCCTATGGCCAGCAGCGTGTGTCACTAGCCAGATAACGGCAGCCGTGGTTCTTGGAATTGGCGATAACACAAAATCAACCTTCCTGACGTGCGGCGGAACTCCCAATCATAAGCTACTAGAAGGAGCGCGGTAACGGAATTTTTATATTTCGACAATTGAGATTATAAATACATTATATTTTGGTTCGGGTCTAATATCAAACGTTTCCTATTTGTAAATTCGGATTGCAAAGGGAAATCCACAGTAATGAAGAAGTTCTTTTTTCCTGTCCTGATATAGTCATTAGTGCAATAATTATTGACACACTGTTATCATTATCACCACCGTCATCGCCGTCTGTGGTAAAATATTTTATTTACAACCATGCATGTAATGCTGATATTTCAAACTTACAGTAAGTTTAAAAGAAACATATTTCTGAATTTGGCTATATCCATGAAAAGTGACATTTACCAGGGTGGAGTGATTACTTTCCACCTAGACAAATGTCACTTTCAACCCAGGTAAATGTTAACATTCATTGAATAACCAACATGTTTGTTTCATTAAATATCTTATTGTACATTCTCAACAAATTTTATTCACATTAAGTACTACAAATTATTTTACTAAATTAATTGTAACATTCGATTGATTATAAGCATCAGCATAAATTGTTAATTGTTAATTAGTACTGGACTTCGGCATTTCGCCAGATATTTTTGTGGCAATTTTAACCTGAGAATCTGTAGACTTGTCGACATATCATTGCGCTACGATGGAAGATTTCCATACCCCTAATCTCTATTTACCAATAGTGTGGCTGCCGTTCTTCGGAAGCAATGTCTCGTGTATATTTCACAGCGCGGAAGCTTTAGAAACAATTTTTTGGGTAATTGAATTATCGAATAGTGGCCAAATGGCCGGCGAGTGATTTTACCTATTCTTAATTATAAAAAAGAAGTTTTCATTTAGAACGTCTAAACCACTGTTTCCCAAAGTGGGTGATAAAGCCCCCTAGGGGGCGTTAAAGCCATCTCGAGGGGGCGAAGAAAAGCGCAGCTGAATTTGGGGGGTAAGTATAACTTAGTAGGCGGTAAAAAAATAAACGAATAGACCAGAAAAAAGTGAAAACTAATTAGTAAAAGGGATTTTTACGGAAGTTAAATCTTCTATCGAATAATTCAATCAATCAACGTGTTGTCTACTCGGCCTGACGGCCTCGTTGGACAATTCCACGTCCCATACAATAAACACTTACTTTTTGTACTTGTTGCATAAATAACTTTGTAATTAATTTTTATTGTAGTTATTATAAAAAAATTGTTTTTACCTATTAAATTATAAAAATTAAATCCCAAAAATTATATTCCCGATATTTTGACATTTTAGTCAAAATCTACCGTTTCGTTTGTTAATTTGCGTTTATAAACTTTATGAAGAGAAGTTGATTTCATAACATAAGTACTTCGGTTTTAGCAGAAAAGGAAAAACACTTGTAAAAGTCGGAAATATTCTATATATCGCGGTTTTATGACCATGAATATGTGGCAAGTTCCATTGATGAATAAACAATGAAATTACAAATAAGCATTGCTAAACAAATAATACCTTTTTTCAATAATTGTTAAGTTTTTGCAAATATTTTATAAAATACCGCTCTGTAAAAAAGTGGATAACAGTAACTGATAAGACAACAACTGCTATTTCTAGTGTTACAGCAATAAAATCATTTTAGGCGAGATATGAACAGTCATAGTGCCATTTTCTTATAAAATGACCTATTGACAGCATAAAATGTCAGTCTTATTTTAAAGTACTATCTTTTAAACAATTTTTAATGTTAAATTATGGCAAAAGGCATTATTATTCTAAAATATATATATTTCTGAGGATATTTCTATGATTGGTGTACGTACTCTTTGTTTACTTCAACAGACGTTGCATAAAGGCTATCTAAATTTTATATGTATGTGCCTAGCGACTGTAAAATCATCTAAGTGACCTTAAAAGGTATATTATGTACACCGACTAGTGGAGAGTTACTTGCTTTACATATAATTGATCAGGTTAATTAGAGCAAACAATTGCTTGTGTTAGTAATATTTTTTAATTACGTCTACGATAACTATAATTTAGTAATAATTATCGTTAAACAACATTATTAACTTTAGCTCCTTTGTTTCAAACAAATTCTGTCAAAAATCGTTCTTTAGTTTTTTTCATTTCGCATCACAGCTTGCTATACTACAGTTGGTTGATGAAAATTGTTTTGTGCAATTATCGCACTGATTTCAGAAATACTCTAAATTTATCAGTATTGACATCTTCTTTTGCTTTTTCTTTATCTTATCTTTGTCTTGCAAGATAAGACCAAGACAAGACTTGATAGCTCGAATTACTAGACAAGACAAGATTAAAAAAAAGTTCTGCTGAACTAGAAGAATTATAAATTCACTGCCACTCGACTGAAAGAGCTCTGATTCTGTCTCGCCTATTTCCTCCATTACTTATTATGCAAAACTGGTCGATTCTATACTTTATAACATCTACCAATCAACCACTGCCGACTCTCGACCATATCGCTAGCTACAGTGAGTTTCGAGCGGGACTGTAGTTGACCGAGCGTAACCACCACTGTTACCAAATTAGTAATAAAGTGTCATGTTTCTCATTTGCAAGACTCTCGCAAGACATGGCAAGACATGATCGAGCAAGAAAGACTTTAAAAAAACTCTTGTCTTGTTTTGCATTAAAATAACTATAACTTTTCTGCTATGATAACTTACGTTATCCATCACAACAACTGCTCCTGGTTCTACGTATGATAAAATAGATTCGAACCATTTTTCAAATACTTCACTGTTCATATCTTCATGGTAATCTCCCGTCCTACGTGATTCAAAAACATGCAAACCATTTTATAAAAATTCCGAATCGCTTCCAATATGTGTTATTATTAACCTACGTCCAGAAGGCGCCTTTAATCCTGTAGAAAATCCATCTAAAAATCCTTCTTTTTTGCTTCGAACGTTACCATCCTGCCAAACTTTTGATACCGACATACTACAATTTCATCTTTTTCAACGAGCATACTTTTACGATTTTGTTTTAAAAACCGAAAATTCATGTCATGCATTGTTCTTCTAAGAACTTTGTCAGATAATTGAGGCATGTCCTCATCATCAGCTATCGTAGCTTGAATTTTTTTTATCGTCTGTATTTCATTTCTGAAGAAGAATCCATGAATTTTCCTGCGAATGGCGTATTTTACGTCATCATCGACTTCTGTTTTTTTCCATACTCATGTTTCTATTTTTTTCTTCTATGGATTTACTTCCACACTCTTTTTTATATACTCGCGTCAAGAATTCAGACGTCTTACGTCATGGTTGACATTAGGCAATTGTCTTTATTGTCAACGGAATTTTCGATATTTGGTCGCGTTAAAATCAACAATTTTTTGCAATTTCGTGCAATATATAATGCATACATTTAGTGTAGTATATAGTTTTATTACTCTCAGTTGCAGTTTCTTAAATATTTTGATAAAAATATAATGAATTATTCAATTGTTCATATGACGTAAGTCGTCTGAATTCTTGACGCGATAAAATAAAATATTGTTTTCCACAATGTAATAAACAATAATAGAGAATACATACCGTAAATGTGAATATAGTATCGTTGTGCATAGAAAACGGCACAGTAATAATGAGGTAAATAATGTGTAATCTCTAATAAAATTATTATATGCTTAATAGTAATAGTGTTTTTATATTATCTATTAGTCACTGCACAATTTCGGCCGCTGCCTATAACATTCTAAATGTAAACATGTGTCACTTGTCACATTTTACACGTCTCGCAATTAACAAACGTTATGAAAATGTATCTTGTAGTTTCTGAAGATGATTTAATATTCAATAAATCGAAACATCAAAAAATTGACCGCTATATACCGGTAAAGCAAATCAAAAATCGAGATGTTAAAAGTTGCACATAAATGTAATTTGATAGAAATTGATGTACCAATTTGATTTTTCGATAATAATGGATACCAATCGATATAACGATTTTCGGGCCTACTACCCGTTTGGATTCGACATTTCGAGTCGATGCAATTCGTCGATCTCTCGATTGATTGATATTTCGATTTGAATCAGTTAATCGCGTGCAATGAAACGGTATATCGATTCGAATTGATTTATATTTTTGAATTGATCCATCGAAAAATCAAATCGAAATGGCTGATCAATTCGAATCGAGCTAATTGGACTTTCGATTTTCAGATGGGACATCTTGCATATTTTTCATTTTTACTATAATAATAATATCTCTACCCGTCATTCTAATCACAGGGATTAGCCCAGAAGTCGGGAGAGGGGGCGGCATATTATTATTAAGCAGGCCGCATTTGCGCCCAGGAACGACTTACGTTGGTAGGCCCTAACCACTATTCAGTGCAGGAATGAGGGAAACCTGGAAAACCTCATTAATTAGGGGGGTAGTCAAATACCAACCGGTATCAATCTCTCACATTGACCCAAGCCAACATTCTTCCACCCTACCATACCCGCAGAGAGGGCGCCAAACCTCTCCACGAATATAGCTTATATACGGTCTACCGGCAGCTGGGCTCGAACCAACACAGATCTAGTCACCTCGATTGAAGTACTGACGCCTTAAACCGCGCGACCACTGACCGATCACTATTGAGAATAACATTCTAAATATAAACACACATTTTACATGTCTTGTATATAACGAATTATATGAAAATGTATTTGTAGTCTCTGAAGATGATTTAATAAAATAAACCGAAACATCACAGGGAAAAATTGACCGCGATATACCAGTAAAGTAAATTAAAAATCGATATATTTAAAGCTGCACATAAATGTGATTTGATACGAATTAATTTACCAATTTGATTTTTCGATAAATAGATTCCCATCGATATAACGATTTCAAGCCTATACTACAGATTGGATTTGACATTTCGAGTCAATGCGATTTGTCGATCTTTCGAAATATCGATAGGTCGATCGATATTTCGATTCGTATCTATATATCGATTTTTTGCCCAGGCCTACTATAGTCTGTTTGAAAATGAAAGAAAGTAATAAAACCCCGAGATAAGAACCGGCCATGGGCGTGGTATTATTTCGTTTCAGGTAATTATCGGGTAACACTAATGCTAATAAATAATGAGTGTACATTAGTATATTTTACTAGATACATCATAGGGCAGGAGCCAGTGTATCGTGACAGATCAATCCAGTCTTAGAGCTAAATATACGAAGACGTGCTAGTGTAGTAGAGTAAAATTCGACATGTGTTTAGTGACTATTGTGCCAGTGAATATAATATGGTTTGGGTAAAATGTCGAGCTTATCAGATTACGTACCTGCTAAACGCGTGAAAAGATGTGCGCTGTCTCAGAATGAGATTATTATATTAAATGTATTTAATGCATTGAAACACCAAAATCCTACCAACAGTGTTGACGACATCGTGGAAAAGTGTTCCAAAATGACAGGGATTGGAAAATCGACTATCTACAGACTTTTAAAGGAAACAAAAAATGAACAAGATACTGTAAATCCCCCAAAATCATCTACAGGGAGGTCAAAAGTCGTTATAGATGATGTCTTCAAAAATGTCATTCGCAGAAAAGTGCACTCATTTTATTTTAAAAAAGAAATACCAACGCTAAACAAAATTTGAAGTGAACTTTCAGAGAACAACGATTTGCCAAAAATCAGTAGAAGCAAATTATGGGCTGTCATACGAGAGTTGAATTTTTGATGGGAAAAGCAGAACAGGAAGTCGGTTCTTATCGATAAAGATGAAATTATTTGTTGGCGAAGATCCTACTTAAGATCAATTAGAAAATTCCGTGACGAAAGGATGAATATTTATTATCTAGACGAAACTTGGGTCAACGAGGGATATACTGTAACAAAACTATGACAAGATAAAAATGTAAAAAGTTTTCGACAAGCATTTTTGCATGGATAAGGTGGTATGGCAAAGATGTATACATGTACAAAAAGAAGAGGAGAAAATGTGGGAACTCGATAATTTAATTGACGTTACTGTGGAACCTATCGTTATCAATCTAGAAGACGAAGATAATTCATCAGAATATTCAGAGGATGAATTTTAATATATCTACTTTTTTATTTTCTTTATTGTACCTTTATACAACACTACATTTACTCACCATAATTGGAATTTTCAAAATACATATATTTTTGTGTGGAATAAAAGTCTATTCATTAAATTTAAATAAATATTTTGATAATAATATTGAATAATTTTATTTGAATTACTAAAAACCATCTTAACCCGGTTATGATGCTTAAGTAGCCTCATGTTTTAAAATACTGTTTTCATATTGTTTATTTATAAAAGAAACGGACCGAGAAATTGAAGCGTCTATACCGATAATACATAATATAAAAATATTAAATATAAGCACCAGTACTACATTTATTTACGATTTACATACATAATAAGCTTTTTTACTCTCTTTCATATGTAACCACTGTTTGACACCTGTTTACAGTACAGTGTGTTTCAAACTCGGTAGTATAAGCAATATCGTCCTAGAGAGTCTCAAAATAAATAACACATAAAAATCACATACCGGTGGAAGGATCAAGTAGTCGTTGAAAAATAATTGAACGTTCGTTGTCTAAAGTGCATAAATGTCACAAAATACTTGTCATTACTCAATACGAACGTATAACTCTTGTGCTTATAAAATGTTTTTTTATTTATAAAAAGTTGATATTTTGCTGATTTACAGAGAGTCACAAAAAAAAAATCAAGAATACCTCTAGAGTTATATCGAGAGAGGTATCCAGAGCGCCTCAATCCTGATCATCGAACCTTTAAAAGATTGGACGACCTTGCGACGAAATGAAGAAGTATTTTCTGTTCGGAAGAAGCGAATAATTGACCAAAGGGTAAGAAACAATGTTAATACAGCTAGACTGTTACAGTATTTCGAACAAAATATACGAAATTCTCTAATAATAGTTTATTAGAGAAAACAGGAAAACAGGAAAAAAATTAAATTTTTTTTTGGAAAAAATATAATTGTCATTAGTCATTTCTGTCAAATCTCAGACTTTACGAGTCCTGAAAAGCAAGATTAATTTATGTTTTATCAAAACTGAGAAAGCTTTTATAAGAAAAATTTAAAAAAAAAATCCTATCATTATAAGACGCAGTGCTCTTTGTTGCTAAGTCTAAAAAGATCAAGTAAGCCTCTTAGACAAAAATCCGATCAAACTTATCTTAATTTAAATTGTAAAAGTCCTAGATTAATAATGGCCGGTTTCTCAACTAGATATCTATTAAATAAACTTATCGATTCCATAAACTGGAGATATCCCATGAATTCGGTTTCTGAACCATTCGATAATGCTTATCTATTGCATAAGTTATCGAACAGATATCCAAAGAAAAATGGCAAGATATCTGTCCAATAAATATTAACGCACGCGCGCAGCGATTTAGCTGTTGCTTGTTTACATCTTTATTGTAAGGCTTAACCCAACTTTTTTGATATTTTTGTGATGATTACTTTGTGCAATGGAAAATTCTGATTCGTCTGCCTCTTCAGATGAAGAATATTTAAATATAGTCAGATATCTTGAACTGCCAAGACGTTATCGTGAAAGAGAAAACCAGTATGAAAAATAAAGCTACAGAATTTCGAGAGAGGTTTAAGGACGTCGTATTCTTGAAATAGTGTTTTCTACAAATACAAGTAATTTTAGACATTTAAGAACTGAATAATATAGAGTTTAGCAAATAACAACAATGTTATCTCATGCCACCAGTGAATATTCAAAGGTACCGAAATAAAATCAATGTATAACGTCAGAAAGCGATTTATCCAGCAAATTTTTAGGTACTGAAAACTTTCAATCTGCGTATTTTTTTAAATTCAGCTATAGATGTAAACATTGTTATAACATAAACTTACATATTTCTGCATATAACATTGTTCACTTTTGTTTATAAGTATGTGAAAATAATTGTTAAAATGTGGGGTTAGAATAGCGAAATAATATGTGTCATACAAATGCATTTTAAAAGTTATTATATTATTTGAAGAGAGTTTAAATAGTAAAAGTGGATAAACAAAACGTCAGTAATTTTATTTTTGATATTACTTTTGTTCTGCGCGTTTTATTTTTCAAAATTTCAGTACCTAAAAACCACAAATTTGATCATTTTACGGCGCGAAATACGGCGACCTTAACGAAAGAAACTGTAAATTTACTGATAAATTTAATAGGAGATAGTATTCAAGTCTCTAGTACTAGAACAAATTTACTATCAGTATTAGAAAAGGTTTTAATAACTTCGTTTTTATGCAACAGGTTTGTATATATTTTTATTTAGTTAATGTGATGTGATATCATTAGGTAGCCGATAGTGGCGCTATCTACAATTATTTCTTGAAAGTGTCTTACTTCCGTAAATGGCTACTGCAAACAGTTGTGCATTTGCTAGCTCCCTCTATGATTATTGCAGATATTAAGATATCCATTCCACTGTTATGTATTCAACAATATTTGGAAGGCATGCGTTCAGAAACCAATATAAAGTTATCGATCTGATAAATTTATGTACTCGATAGTTATCGAATCGATTGCGCCAAATGTTGAGAAACCGGCCATTAATACATCAAAATGCAATAAACATTTTGACGTGATCCAGAAAATAAATGTCAGATATCGATGTCGCAAAGCTGAGTTTTTAAGGGTCGTGAGATAATAATTAAATAATTATAAGTAACACTATGCAATAATACGTATCATTGTGTCATTTAAAACAAATGGCAGATAATAACAGTTATTGAGTAATTATGCCGATAAAAATGAGACACTGTATAAAAACCTAATACAATAGAATTATTATTAAATAGTAAATTGCATGCAACTTTTTAAGTAAAAGGTTGCCGATTGAACTTGTTAACAAAAATTTCGATGGTGGAAAATTTTTCATTAAAATTTGTGATTTAAACTGTATCAAAAAAACTAGGTGCATATTTACGTCTTAAATTATACGTTATTACATAAAAAGTTATCTGTAACATTGAATAAAACAATCAATCATTTATTTCTTTCCAAGTCGGTCCAAAAAAACCGGAAATAAAGGAGGAACTATTTATCCATTTCAGTTTAGTCTAGAGAAAATAATTGATTTCTTGTTACAACCATTATTTTTATTTCAACCTTAAGTGATTTAATTAATTTTAACCTTAAGCAAAAAAATATTTTTTTCGTGTTAAGTGTCATTTTGACCTACATTTAGACAATGGTACACTTTGGAAATAAATTTACTTTTCAATTGAAACACATAAAACGAATCATAATTATTGTTATGAGCAAGAAACTCTATATTGTTTTCAAGGTCTCGTAATTAATAAGTCGTATATTATGCAACTTGAAACGTGAAGAAGTTATGTTTTATAGTCAAAACCACATAAATACAGAGGAGTAAGTCTAAGTTTAATTTGATTAAACATACATATTCTTATATTACAATCAGATTTGTAGCTCTAAATGCAGAGTGATCAGTTACCAATAGGTCAAATGTCGCCAATGGGTTTCATAATCAAGGAGGGTAATTCAAATAAAATATTATTGAAAAATATACAGGGTGTCCCAAAATAGGCCATACCATTAACCACATATTCTTTAGACAAAAATAATGTGACTTTTCTTATGTCATTTTTTATTTGGGCGCCCCTGTTTCAATATGCAGGGTGTTCAAGTTACATTTTACTGTTTTTGTTAATAATCCCATTGGTTTGTAAGATGCACACTTGAAATGCACGTACTTTTATCTTATTTCGGCATAATTTTCATGTAAATTTGGTGAAAAAAATCGAAGGGTGAATGGAGGTAACTGAGGGATGCAGTACCCTTGATCACCTCCAATTATTTCTAAGTACGCCTATACAGCTTTTTCTTGAAATATCAAACACAGAATTTTCTTCTGAACATTTTATCTCTTTTGTAATTTTTTGTTTAAATGCTCCATTTTAAAGAAAAACGGCAATTTGTAGTGCCCATAAATCTATCATTCACTGTAATTTTCAAATAAAACTGAAATTTTGTGGATATACCTATTATTACAATACTTTGGCAACTTAGTAAATCGTAATACTTACTGAATGCATAATTGCTAATTAAAACAGAATGGATAATTTTAAATTTTATAAAATGAGGAATACTTATGAATTGAAAAAATAATATGGCATTAAAATCTGTAATACAGTTTTTTTATCAACCAAAAAATAATAGTCTTGTTTAGTAATAGTAATAACGAACGATCAACATAAGAACTTTTTATCTAAATAACATTAAATAAAATAATTAATTAATTACTACTAATTTAACAAACGTACTACTTGCCCACCCTCCCTCAGGTTTTTGCACGTTCACATGTACGTGCAAAAACCTTATCTTTTGAAAGATATTCTCTTTTTGTTTTAATTAGCAAATATTCATTCAGTAAGTATTACGATTTGCTAAGTTGCCAAGGTATTGTAATAACAGGTATATCCACAAAATTTTAGTTTCACTTGAAAATGGTAGTGAATTATAGATTTATGGGCACTACAAATTGCCGTTTTTCTCCAAAACGAAGCATTTGAACAAAAAATTACAAAAGAGGTAAAATTTTATATTTCAAGAAAAAGCTGCATAGGCGTACTTATAAATAATTGGAGTGGATAAAGGGTACTGCATCCCTCAGTTGCCTCCATTCGCCCTTCGATTTTTTTCACCAAAATTACATGATGAGTATGCCGCAATAAGATAAAAGTACGTGCAAAATTTCAAGTGTGTATCTTGGAAAACAATGGGATTATTAAGAGAAACAGTTTTTTAAAATGTAACTTTAACACTCTGTATATTGAAACAGAGACGTCCAAATAAAAAATGGCATAAGGAAAGTCGTATTATTTTTGTCCAAACAATATGTGGTTAATGGTATGGCCTTCTATTTTGGAACACCCTATATAATAACAAATTAGACATATTGACCATTCCGAAATTAACGTAAAAAAATAATGAATATTATAGAACAATTCATATGGTTCTTTGATCAACTACTACTTCTCTTCCATAAAGGTCTGGAAAACTTAACATACACGGTGTTTTCAAAAGGAGTAACAGACATTACAATGTCTGTTACTCCTCAATCAATATCGGCTAAAAAGACTTACATAATTTGGAAAAGCGGTTGTAATTTTAAAACTATAGAAATGTGTACAAAATTTACTCAAATTTTCTACTAATACAGACGCAACTTTTTCTACCATTTTTCTTAAATATCTGTCCTTGTACGGCATTGATATAAGTATTCCCATCCATTTAAGAAATACTTTATTTAATGTCAACACATTCTCCTTAACGCAGAACCTTTTACCAACATGGTTTTATTCCAGGCAGATCTACTACCACCAATATATCTTGTCCTGATGTTTAAATCAACGGTATTTTGCTTTTGATGTGGAGATCCTGTGGATGTTCTTTACTTCAATTTTTCCAAAGCCTTTATCAAAGTCCCTAGACTTCTTTTAAAACTTGACCATCTAGGAATTCGAGGTGAGCTGAATTCATGGACTTACAACTATTTGTGCAATAGAACATTTTCTGTTCGTGTTGGATCAGATCATTTTGCTTCGCATCAAGTACGGTTTGGTATTCCATAAACTTCTATTCTTGAATAATTTTTTTCCTGATATATTCGGTGGATCTTGATGACCTCCCACAACTATACCTCATAATTTTTTTGGTAACGCCACAAACATATATGGAACTTCTCTAGAACAACACAACACCATTTAGAGTAATCTGACAACAATTCATTGTCTTTAAATGAATTACTATATTTACGTTAAAAAAGTAATTAAATCAAATCTAAATTTGGCTTTACTCTAATAGAAATCCTGTGGATTTTTATTCTATAAATGTCAGCCTTAAAATAAAAAGATAAAAGAACCATGTTACTTCAAAGATCGCGCACATTTTGCCTACACGAACCTGAAAGCCTGTGCATGAATATTCCTATGTTATTTGATGGAGCACCGCACACCAGCACGTACCGTCACCTGCAACGGCCGTCAATGCAGGTCGTGTCGGTAACCTGCATTTCTATGACAGACCGCGCTACTCCTACGTAATATAAACTGCTAGAAATATTCGACCAGTTAAGTTGTGGATGTGCCGTTGAACTGTCGGACATCCTCGCTTATCAACAATCTCTATTTACCTACCTTAAACATGTCTTGGAAGCTTGTAAACTTTCTTCCATGTATTTTGATAAAAATTGACAAGACGCATCATTCAACTTTAATAAACTTTATTAATATTATTTGCTTAAATAGGTCTGACCACAATATTTTGATAATTATTGAAAAAGGTTGGCTTATAGGTGCTATAAACAACTGCTATATCATTATAAGACTAAATAAGACATAACGCAATTTACATTCTTATGGCTACAACAAGATATGAAAAACAGCTTCGATCATTCTTCAACGCATCACGTAAATTGTACAGAATGGACCTGCAAAGCCTACTCATGAAAAGTCTCATGTTATTTAATGAAGCACCGTACACTAGACCAACACCTGCATAGACTGTCACCTGCAACGACCGTCACTGCAGGTCGTGTCGGTGGCCTGCAGTTTCTATGCTTCATCACGATACACCAACGTTATGTTCCCATAAAAGTCAGGGATTGGTTTCAAACTGTTAGAAATATTCGACCAATTAAGTTGTGAATTTATCGCTGAAATGTCTGGCAGCCACGCATATCATCAACATCTATTTATTCATCTTAAACAAATTTGAACCGTTGTCAGAATGACGCTGCTCTGCGAAATCTTGTGTTTTGGTGCTTAAGCGAATTTTTTTTTGTGACCGGAAATACTGAACAAAGTTTTTCTCATACAGCTTTCTCTTTTTATTGATCATACAACCGTTAAAATAAAAACTTCTTCTTCCTAGCTACACTCAATTACTACTTCAAAATGTCGTTGCTGGTCCGTGCTGGACAAGTCGTGCAGGTTTGCAGGCCCGCACTGTTCTGGTCCGTGCAGGTCTATGCGAGCATAATGTGCGGGATCTTTTAGAAATAATAATAATAATAACATGCCTTTATTTACATTTAAGTTACATCATTTAAGAGAATAGTGAATAGAGGGTGGCGGTATCCAACCAGGCTGCTCATACAACCACCCATATTACCGTAATATTAGAAAAAATAGTAGTAACATTAAGTCGCAAAATATTTAAGTTAAATTAGTTAGTAACGATCACGACTGTTTGATTTTCCGTTGAAAAACGTGAAGATTAGTGGCTCCTCTGATATCATGAGGCAAAGAGTTAAAAATATTAGGAGCATTGTAAGAAAAATATTGATGAAACATTATAGAGCAATGTCTAGGGGTAACTAATAAATCTCTATGTAATACGATCAAAAACATCACTGTTTTTAATAAGCTTATTAGATACATATTCAGGCATATTTAAATTTATAACTTTAAAAACAAAACAAGCTAAATGTAATTTAAATCGTTCGCCTAACGTAAACCAACCAGAGTCTCTGAGAACATATTTTGCACCTTTTGAAGACTATTTTTATCAACTTGTAGTAAAGCAGGCCAAAACACAATATCGCAGTGTGATAGTAAAGATAAAATTAAGCTATCAGTTAACCTTAATTTGATGTCCTGGGACAGAACTTCCCTATAACAATATAAAATTTTTAATTTGAGAAAACACTTTTGAACTAATTTAGATACATGAGTCCTGAAACTAAATCTACATCCATGACAAGTCCAAGATGGATGAGCTAGCATATGATGTAAGCTTTCGAAGAGTAACGAATAAATTCATTATTTTTGAATTTGAGAAGTTTTCGAGAAAATCCCCTGGTACGTCGATCTTTTTTTAAATAAGGCACTTTTTGACATACGACCCATATTTGTGACGTCATCGTTGTTCGAGATATGACGTCATCGACAATTTTTTTTTTTTTAATAGCAATCCCCAATTTTGACCATGCCATTTGAAGAGCGTGTCATTCTACATACATACATCAGGAAAAGTTATGGTGTTACATAACAAAAATTTCAAGAAAATAATGTTTGACGATTTTAAAATGTAATTTTCTGTGGACGGACCTATTGCTGAAGTAGATTCAAAATAGCTATTGTTTTTAGAGCCAGTACCACTTTTATTTATTGTTAGCGTTAGAAAGTTTATGTTGAAAATAAGTGATATATTTGAAATATTCAATATTTTTACAGGCCAAAAAAAAATATTAATTTTAACTTTGGATCTACCAACGTTTGATCGATTAGTAACGCTTTATACAGATATGAAACTAGTTATTTATTTTCCGAAGAACAACAGTGCTGCATATCGTTCACTACCACATTAAGTAGCAAATTAAGTGGTTACTGATTTAAATATTATGTAAAATTACAGGAAATGCATTTAATAAAGCATGGAAAGATGTGGTTTTCAGTGGACGAACTATACCATTTATTGTTGCTTTTTAATTGGTATTTCTGCAGCAACATCATCTATCACATGTTAGTGGGAAAACTTAGGAAAACCGATGGGTAATTTTTATTATTTTGGACTTCTTGTTAACTGGGTTAGTAAGCGTCTGTCACAGTTCCAGGTATTTACAATAAGAATTAATTCAAGGTCCACTCAAGTTTACTTATTTTGAATAAGAGCTTATTATTTATAGTAGAACATACATGTCGATTCAGTAGTATAATTTCAGTCCTTAGAAGTTACTAATTTATTTGAATGTTAATGTGAATTTATGAGAATGTATATACAGTCTGCGCCAAAAGTATGGAATAAATTCAATAAAAACGAAACAATTATTTTTTGGGAAAAATCCTCGAACAGGTCGATTTTTAATTTAAAAAATACATATTTTAGCGTAAAATGCGATTTTCAAATGTCATTTGTTTTCGAGTAATGACGTCATCGATTTTTTTTAAATGGCAACACCATATTTTTTTCTTTGATTCTGAAAGATCGTTTAATTCTCTATCAGACAGTACTAAAATTTTGGCCTCTTACATAGGAAAGTTTTCGAGTAAATGACGATTGAATGTTAGAAAACGTAAATTTTATGCATAAAAAAGTAACAATTCTGAGGTATGTAAAATAAAATACAATTGATTAAGTTTTATACTTAAATTAAATGTTCGAATTGCCATCCATCAACTTCTTGACAGTGCACAAGTCTGTGAAGAAATTCTTCTTGCACATTATGAATGATTTCTGGGGTAACTCTGCGTATTTCGTCCCGAAAGCGATTTTGAAGTTCTTCTAAATTACGTGGTTTATTATTGTACACTTTTGACTTCAAGTATCCCCATAAAAAATAGTCAAGAGGTGTAAGATCTGGCGATCTTGCAGGCCATTCTATCGGTCCGCGTCTGCCGATCCACCTCCCAGGAAAACAGTTGCCCAAAAAATCTCGTACAGGGCGCGCATAGTGCGGAGGTGCACCGTCTTGCTGAAACCATATGGTATCGTCAGGAATGTGAGGGTCATTATCGTTAGGAAAAATTACTGCAAGGGCTGGAACAAGGTAATTTTCTAGAAACTCTAAATATCTTTGTCCTGTAAGGGTTCCTTCAAAGAAGAAAGGCCCTACTATTCTGTCGTCAACTATTCCAGCCCGCACATTTAATTTCTGAGAGTGTTGGGTATGTGCCTCTGCCATCCAATGAGGATTTTCCCGACTCCAATATCTGCAAGTTTGACGGTTTACTGTACTATTCAGACAAAATGTGGCCTCATCTAAAAAAAGTATTTGCCGGTGTAAATTTCTATTTCCTTGACATAAATCCATTAGAATTTCGCAAAAGTGTAAGCGGCGATCGGGATCATCTTCATTGAGTTCCTGCACAAGTTAAATTTTGTAGGGATGACATTTTTCGTTCGTCAAGATACGTGCACTGTGCTCTGACTAGTGTCATTGTTTAATGCAACCAATCGTGAAGAATTATGAGGATTATACACCATACTTATCAAAATGTTCTGTTTCTGATTTTCATTAATGGTTTGACGTCCAGGTTTTGGAATATTTACAACATTGCCAGTGTCTCTAAATTTAGACTCTACCTTACTGACTGTTGATTGGCTGATAGGGCGATCTGGATATTTTTCATTAAATAAATCGCAAACTTCCTGCTGAGTTCTAGTCATATTCCCGCATCCGATAAGAATTAAAATTTTAATTCTTTGAGTAACAGTTAAATGTGCCATATTACTCTTTAAATTGAATAATAATTTCTATGTCGCTTACAATACTTATTAGAAAGTCGGTGTGACAATAACACTTTGCAAAGATTTTCACCTACGTGATCCATAAAAGAACTATGGAATTCGAAAAACTAAACTTGATAACGTTTATGCTTTATTTTAATTGATTTACGTTTTCTAACATTCAATCGTCATTTACTCGAAAACTTTCCTATGTAAGAGGGCAAAATTTTAGTACTGTCTGATAGAGAATTAAACGATCTTTCAGAATCAAGGAAAAAAATATAGTGTTGCCATTTAAAAAAAAATCGATGGCGTCATTACTCGAAAACAAATGACATTTGAAAATCGCATTTTACGCTAAAATTTGTTTTTATTGAATTTGTTCCATACTTTTGACGCATACTGTATAAATAACGACATAGCAAACCAGCGGAAACTAGCTTAAAATTTTGTGGGGCAACTGATAAACACTGGAAAATCTAAACTACGTTGCTATGAACGGAACATGAGCAAATGCGACTGATAATAGGAAGTCACTCTCAAGGTCAATTATCAAAATATTTATCAAAATGATGGAAAAATAACAGAATTGTATTTTTTCCTAAAATCTGTTCTGTTTTAGTTATGAGATATACATAGTGTCAAAGGTGAAAGATCTAACCAAAAATTGGCTAAATCGTTTAAAATATAATCCTCTGCTAATGACTGTTTTCAAGTTCATGAAAATTTTAGGTTCGAACCAAAAAGTTCAACAATTTTCTTGAACAATTTGGTAACGCCAACCAAAACTAAAATCTCTAGGCAAAATTGTTGTACTTTCCGTATTCAATTATTTTCTAATGGAAATTATGGAAAGCAGAATGGGAAAAAGGTGAGGCAGATGGATTGTCACAGTAACTTTTGTACCTGCAATTTGTGAAACAAAGACCTATCTAAAACCCTTAGAATACTTTCGCATTGAGACGTTGGCTGTATTGCATTCAAGAAAATTGTGAACTGTAAAGTGATTTGGCATAGAAATTGAATTAAGAAACTTGAACAAAAAATTGACTTAAGAAAAACTTTTGTAAAACGGATTGAAGGGTTCTGTTTTTATATGTAATTTTCAACTAATTCGTAGCTGAGTTTTGAGGCAGTCTATAAAGAAGAAGAGAAGTAAGTTAGAAAAAATATCTCTCCGCTGTGTCAATTATACAACTTCCCCCAGGGTATACAATAGTTTACAGGGTAATACGTCATTTATAATAAGAAACAAAGCATATTTGCATCTATTATGTATTATAATAAAATCTGATAAAATTTACACGTCAGTTCACATTGAAAAATTTGTATATGGCATTAGAAATATTGTCGTACCCACAGAATTCTTTTAAAAAACTATTAACACTTGCATAATTGATGTGATAATGTTGAATTCACGATCTTTCATGTTCTCCAACGCATTCTTTCTCCAAAAGTTATAAATGATTCAATTTCATACGTCAATAAGAACTTCAACCAGAGAAATAGAGGAGGGGAGAATGAGCGTCAAGATGCGCGAACTTAGTAATACAGGAGGCTGCCATTTTGAATTCATATATACGAGGGGGATAGATAATGTTATTTTACCAGGTTGTTCAAAAATTTCTATTTAGAAACACGTTAAATTTGAAATGAAATATGAACAAATATCTACTTTTGAAATTTTCAGTTACAGATTAATTTTCATAATATATATGCATGAAAAGTTATATTACACAAGATTTGTACAATCTTTCACAGCACAAGACATATTTACAGTCCAATAAAAACGATACTAACACTAACTACTATTATTATTAAAAATATATAAGTATAACTGAATAAAAAAACACCTGCTGCCGCTCTAAAATCCACAAAATATAAAACTATAACACAAATTCACATTACTCGCTAGTCGCCAACTCCAACAACATGGAACCGGAACTTGACGTAATTTAAGCTGTGGTAAAAGTGTGACGTACATGGCTTTCAAAATAGCAGCGCCCGTAGCGTCCTAGTAAAATGTGAATGGGCACTCGTCGAAGCTCGTTCTCCCCTCTTCTATTTCTCTGCTTATCTCCGATAATCACCCATAATAATGCCATTATGAAAATTAATATGTATCTGAAAATTTCAAAAGTACATATTTGTTCATATTTCATTTCAAATTTAATATGTTTCTAAATAGAAATTTTTGAACGACCTGGTAAAATAACATTATCAATCCCCCTCGTATAAATATCTCCCCTCCTCTATTTCTCTGCTCGAAATACGAAGCGTTCAGTCTCCCGTCCGACCGTTGTCTGTAAATATTTTGTCTTAAAAGTGTGACGTACATGAATTCAAAATGGCTGCGCCCGTAGCGTCCTAGTGAAATGTGGATGCGCACTCGTCGAAGCGCGTTCTCCCTCTCCTCTATTTCTCTGACTTCAACCTACTGGGTGAATTGTTTTGTACATCTTTCGATACGATTCTTTGTCCTTGAAATGCTAGCTTTCTGACATAACCCTAAATTTAATGTTTAAATAATTATTATTAAATCATGTACTAATTAGACAATGGTAATAAACTGAATACAGTACAAACTATCTAATTTATCAACTTTTGATGTTTATCTCCGTATCGAGCTTATCTAAAAAATCATTCACTTCAATCCTATCAGTTAATAAATCTTTCAGCTTGAGACGACGTAATACTACTGGTTTTAGAGTAGCAAAAGAATTAGTAATACCTAATCAGTGCATGGTCTTTTATGACGGTAAACCGATATTATAAAATAGCAAAAAAATAGTATAAGATGTGGTACGTATAGATTTTAACTGTGGCGATAGTTAAACTATATTAAAAGCTTAGTCGTGGGTTTCGCCTAAATGCGTCATACGAAAATATTAATTAGTACAATATAATCGACAACGGTTAAAAGTTAAAGAGTAGAGCGTTGAGGAAACACCTTGAAAATTATACAAATTAACCTAGTTGACGTTAATAACACAGATATGTCTATTTTTAAGAATATTGCCATTCTCTCGACTGAATAATAGACACATATTTTATTAATGTTAATAAAATCTGAATAAATAATTTTAATAACAATTACGGATAACTATTAACAAAGTACAATTAATGCGTCCTTACGTGAAGGAAAAAATATTGGTTATTGTTTTTATTTGTAAGTGTATTTTTTAGAAGGTTAATATATTTATATAGGAAAGAGAACAAGAAATCAGTATACAGCACGTGTCGCTCATTGCCTTAAGTATTATCTTTTAGGTGTATTTTATCTAGTAATGCAATTTTAAATCTTGAAAGGTCGAACCACTGTAAAAATAATTAATGTTATTCGCAATCTTTACTCGAATGCACGGTGCTCATTCATTTACAGCTAGATTTTTTTTTAAACAACTAAATATGCTTAAAGTGTAAATATATGTTACCAAATCTTCTGTTGCTTTTGTTTAGATATGCACAGTTTCAGCTGCTACTTCTTCAGCTTTTCGATACAAAAGATGATAATTTACTCAATGTAATGTAACTCCAACTGGCTGAAAAAATTTCATATTAATGAAAATATCATTATTACTTTCAGATTTATATCATCATCATATCAGCCAGATACTGAGAAAATGACCTATAATTGTTGGGAACAGGGAGAGCTAACTAATACTGATCTTAGATATGATCTTGAATCTCTTTTCCAAGATCATTTGAAGGTCAACGTGTGTTTTCAATAGAAAATTCTTCATTCAGGAATCAGATGCACTGTTAAATCTGAGTTGATCTAAGATATTGGAAACACTATATTTACGAAAATAATGGGAGTTAATTTCAATATATTTTTTCTAACGAAAAATTTGGTAACTCCCTATCAGCATGGATTTTTTTTGCAATGGTCTACTACTACCACAAATCTTTTGGATATTACTCAAGATATCGTTGAGATATTATTAGATGATACTGTGGCATTTGATAGGCTGGATTGTAGATTATTAATACAAAACCTGGAATATTTTGGTTTATTAAATGCCTTAATTTGTTTATCTCTCTCTTTACTTGAATAATCAATCTCAGTAGTTGAAATATGTGGCATTAGATCTTCTCTTCGGTTTTTGGTTTATTTGCCTAATAAATTTTGTTCATCGAAGAAACGTAGTGATTTTTTTTTAAATGATGCTCTTCAATATTATGAACAATACAATTTGAAATTAAAGCAAATAAAGAAATAAAAATATAGTTAGTCCAGAATCAACGCTAACTAATAAAAAGCAAAAAAAAATATGATTCAACTCTATAGTATGTAGATTTAGTAGGTACATATTGATTACACGTGGATTCAACGCTGATTTAGAGTTGAGCTAGTACACAAAAAACAACATTAAAATAATTCAACGTTAATTTCGGTAGGTATTGATTATACATTGGATTCATTGCTGATTTAGACTTAAGTAAACAAAACATAGCTTGAAATGGATTGAAATTGGTTTCAATATCGATTACATCCGTTGACTTGGAGTGACGCTAGTGAACAAAAAGTAATTTGAAAATGATTCAACGTTGATTTTAAAATGATTGTAAATAATATATTGATATAGAGCCAAATAGGTTTCTTTAACTTTATCAAATACGGCTGTTGTAAACAATTTGCATATTTAGCATTTTTTAATACGCCTACTTCATATTTAAATTTGTTTACGGAAATTTCTTTGCTGACGTACTAGAATTCTAGTTAATGAACTCTTTTTCTAGTAAGGAGGGCAGAAGTAATTCACCGCTATTAACGTAGGTAATTATTGCCCATATACGAAAATAGCATTTCTATAATCTCATTACGGTAAATGAATTCTTCTGATTATACCAACCAAACTGGTTTTGAGAGACGTGAAGGTATCCGAAATTAATAACAATGTTCCAACTGTGCAGCAGTGTGTTAAACGATATTATTAATCACATACATATGTACGTCAACCTCAGAGTGTTAAATAATATGTCAGTTAATAAATAACTTAATATGACTCATAAAGTATGAAGACATTGTCGTATGTTGGTATTACCCTTGAGTATTTACACCAAGAGAGTCAATCCTTAATAAAGACCTAAATAGTTATCATAATTCCTGTTAGATGTCGTGTAACAATATACATTTATTCAAACGAAGGAAATAAAGCGCTACTATTTTAATCTGCAAAAAACTATGAAGGCGTTTCGAGGGCGTGGCCGCGTGACCCTTTTTCATATACCTGCCTAAATAATAAGATTGTGGCAATATATTTATATTCAAACCACAGATCATAAAGTTTGAAACATAAGCAGTTTATTTTATTGCGTTAGAGAAGTAAGAATATGAACTGTAAATTAATTTAAAAAAAAACAGAAAAATAAGATTGTTAAAAGAGTTTTCAGCGATATGCCAAAATTTACATTTTCGGTTTTATTTCCTTTAAGCATATTAAGATAATTCAAATGAATTCGACATACCTACTTCTATAAAGAGACATATAGAACTGCAGATTATCGTGTGGGTTCCTCTCACTGCATAAGATGCATTATTATTTTGCGAAAAACTCATTAGTAAAAATTCTAAAACACCAAGTATCTTTTTTCAATGTTTGATCTAAGTATAATTTTGTGATGGTGTGAAATAAATATTATTTTGTAGTCTTTTTGAAGAGTAATTTTTAAATTAAAATTAAATTTAAATTAATTTAAAAATTCAAATAATTTAACATTTGCGCATGCAAATTTAAATAAATTTACATGCGCTAATGTTTTTAGTAAAAATAATTTGTGAACTTTACAGGCCTCATCAGAAAAGAATGTGTTTCAAAATTTATTATTTTAAGTATTATATAAGGTGAACCATTAATGATGTGCCAGAGTAGGAATGACAGTTTTGGAGCAAAATGTGAAGATATAGCTAAATATGCCTTACTAAAATGTTGCTGTGGAAAAAGATACAGGTTTACATATTTTTTTTCGTTTTTTTTTTAATAACTAGGATCGCTCAACCGATTGTCATCAAATTTGGTAGGGAAACATATTTTAAGAAAAGCAATCATAATTTATGTAGTAGGTACCTATTAAAACAGATATTGCCAGATGATGACAATTTCTATCTTATTTTTTGTTAACGAAATTTCTACCGTTTTCCAGAAAACTGATCTAAAACAACCAAATGTATTTTTCGACGTGAGGAAATCTCTTAGGAGCATTAGAAAATTGCCATATTGAAAATTTTCTGTAATTAGCTGTAACAATTAGTTTAATTAATTAAGACATGTAGAAGTAGGGAGAGTTTGCTCAAGGGCTAAGTTGTTTTTACTGCTCTGTTGTTATTTTTGTTCATAAAAGTAAATATGTAGATAATTTTTTTTTCAAATATGAGTTTTTTTCCAAAGTTACTCTGGACATTTAAAAAAAGTAAACGACTCATTGATACCTACTAATTTTTTTGAATTAAATTTCAATCAGTTGAGAGATACTTGCGTTAATACAAAAGAAGAAAACACAAATAAAAATATTTCAACTTTGACATCTTGTATCTTTTTCCACAGAAATATTTTACGAAGATATATTTAGCTATATCTTCATATTTCGTCCCAATGATGTTACTCCTCTTCTATGCCCCCTTATTAATGGCCCACCCTGTATATTTTTATCGACACGTATTGAATGACTTCTTCAATTGAATTTACCAAAGCTGGAGGAGTATGATAAAAGTGTTATCTGGCGGTTAATATATTTTAAGCTTTGACTTTCATTGATACGCGAAAGTGAATATGAACTGGATAACTGCACTTCTGTATTTCTTTTTATTAAAAATCGTGATGAAATTACTATAATTACTTATCAGAATTCAAAATCTATCATTATAGTCGATTTTCGCCTTGCGCGGAAAAGTTTTATTCCTGGAATGTTTCATCTAGTTTTATGACATTTTAAAAATTAACATTTATTTCCTGCCTGCTTCCTCATGACTAACACATTCACTTAATAATAAAATAAACAGTAATCCTATCGAATGTCATTAAAGTTATGAATTTTAAGTACATACAAGCTTTTGAAATAACAATGACACTCTCTCAAAACAGTTTTTGAACTTCTCGAAGTTCTGAGTAGAAACTCATTAAATTTATATTGGTAAGTGAAACAACTAATTACTAATGTTAAAAGTTGAAAGCAGATTTCATTACAAATACGTCAGCAGTTCAAAAGAAATAGCTAAATTGAATTTAAAGAGTGTCAATATTATTGCAAACGATTGTACATAACATAATATGTATGAACCAATCATCTTCGATGGGAGGAGCTTTCAAAATTATATATCCAAATTCATGTCATTTTAGTACCTAATATTGCGCCAACTATTAGCAAATAGCCCAAGCGTAAACGTTCTTTTTGAGATCGTTTCCCATTACGCGAGAGTTGGTTTCCCATTCAGGCCAACAAGGTCTCCCATTAGATTGACTAGTCTTAGTGTATATAGTCAAGGGTATTACTTTTTGATACTGGTAAACCATCTTAAGACATAATAGACAAAAGTCTTAAAAGAAATATTAGCCTTATATAAAATCGTTATTTAAATTTGGTTTTCAAGTTCATTGATTTATCATCTTCTTAATAAGTTTACATAATAGTACGCACAACATACTGGGTGTGTGTAATTCACTGTCACTTTGACAGCGACAAAAGTTACCTGTACTTTTACAAACAAACGCAGTAGTGGTTTTTTCACTTATTCATTATTTTTATCAATTTTCGCGGTGTCCGTTGCCAAAATAAATGGTTTGGCATTTCTACTTTTTGCGATGCAAAAGTATATAAATTTGAACCAGATACTTCCATCAAGCAATTGAATGCAATATGCAAGATTGGACTTTTAATATGTGAAAATGTGATAGGATAAGATCATTATAAAGAATTCAATATTGTATTTAACCATTTCACCGACGTACAGCTGCACGTAATAATAAAGAAAAAAATCCTTCAAGCACAACCCGAAAAGAGAAAATCCAGTGCATCAGCTCTTAATAATTGTGAAATATTTGCAATGGTCAGGTTATATGTCGAAAATGAACCGGAAGGATTTCAAAAGAAATAATATCAAATAAAAATTATTTAACTATAAAATCATTGATTTTAGATATTGAATTATGTGGACCTATCCTAAAATCTTGCAAGGAATACACAATGTAATAATACAGAAATGAAAGCTCTTGTCAAATAATTATTCATAAAATGTCGGAAAGGGCAAAATTTAGGCAAGCAATTTATATAATTTTGACCTCAAATTTCATTTTTATTTGAAAAATGCATTAAAACACAAGGTATTTTATTTAAAATAATGAAGATTACATTCATTTCCAGTATAATCGGAAATGGCGCATTCATGTCGTTATTTCTTTGAATACAACATTGCAGGAAACCGTAAATCCATTTTAAAATTTCAGGTTGGATTTATTTTCTTGATATAGCTAACACACCATTGCTGTGACATGTGAAACATTGCATGTCAAAGTGTTGAAAATAAAATATATATTTAAAAAAATATAACAATGGGAATCTAAATTATATTAATTAAACACTGTAAGAATTAATTAGTTTATAATTAATACCTCAAATGAAAGAAACTTGCTAAAAAAGTTCTCCTATAAAATATTAATTGAAAGTAATTTTGTTAATAAAAAAAACGTCTACAGCACCAACAATTAATTTTTCTTCATTGTTGATCTGATCTGCTTTGTTCTTGCAGTTAATTCTTGAATCATTTTTATTGTTTATGCCTTGCGTTTAGAAAGTAAGAACGCAAATCGAAAGCGGACGAAAATGTACTTACGTCAAGTAGACTTTGCTTATTCCCACTTAAAATAAGATCAAGGTGCACTGCTGCTAAAAATCAAAAGTGTTAAAATAAGTGACAGGTTTTAAAGATAACAATTTCTAATGAGTTTTTGATTGTTAATAATCTTGGATACCTACTTTCTGTAGGTAATATTATCAGAAGAAATTCAAAATCAGTTGCACAATATTGCTAAATATGTGTAAATTGTTAAAACTGACAATAATGTATAATAGTCTCTTTTTTAGTCTCTTAAATATTTCAATAATCAATTATGCAGATTTACTCTACTGTAGGGTATTATCCTATTATCCAACTGAAAGTGGTAACTTATTGTTTTCCAATTCATTCGAAATTATTAAAAAATGCCTGTCATGGCATGATTCATCAATTTATGGGATTTACTTTTAAGTGCGTTGTCGTCTTATTACAAAATTATCATTTTTATGAAAAAGTATCGCCTTGAGAACTAATTAGTGGCGATGTAATTATTAGTCTGCAGTTAATTTCGTTGCTTTTATCGATGGAAGTATCAGATGAGTATCAGAAACAACAATGACACATCAGTTTGTACATGTAGATATTGAGGACAGGTTTAATATAAAGTATGAAAAACAACTTGACAGTTATAGACTTGCCACATTTTCTTGTTAAATGTACAACAAAAGACAATTTAACAAGTTTAAAAATATACAGTTGTTGCAATATAAATAATATACTACGTGACAAAGATAAACCCTTTAAGTATCATTTTATTTTGATAATTTTTTGCATCTTTACAAATGATTAAATTTTAGACTGTTTTAAAAATTTTTGTTCACATTTGTGTTGTAAGTGTTATGAAGCTTGTTGCAAACGACAGCTGATTATGCCTAAAGTACGTAGATTTGAGCAAATTTCCCAACTTAGCGACTGAGTGCGCGAAGTAGGTTTGTCGATGAGAGAAATTTACAGAAGGTCTTACAGATTCTCACGTACTATAGTACTGTGTTACCAGGTGTGGACTCAGGAAGGCCGTGGATATAGAGCGAAAGGCACCGGTCATCGTAGAAAAACCACAGAGCGTGAGTTGCAAAGTTGACGTCCAATATCAGCCAGCAACTGTTACCAACCTTTTCACCCTTCAAATCGCCAGGCATTGACGGCATTTATCCAGCCCTTTTACAATGGGGCTTGGATGTTTTAATGCCGTACCTGGAACGGATGTTTAGGCTGTTCTTTGCGCACCTCTACATTCCGAAGAATTGTAGTGAAGTAAGGGTTGGGTTTATTCCCAAAACAGGTATGTTGGGCTACATCACCCTAAAGGCGTATCGACCCATCAGCCTGACCTCGTTTTTGTTGAAAACGTTGGAGAAGCTGTGTGAACGATACATAAGGGACAGTGTACTGACAGGTAGACAACCATATCCTAATCAACATGCAGGTTCGAAAAATCATTGGACAATACAAAATCCGCCCTGGAGGTATTCATTGACATAGAGGGAGCATTTGATAAAAGAAACTTCTCCAAAATCAATTCAGCCCTTGTGGAAAGAGGAGTTTCACCTACCATCTGTGGTTGGATATGAATATACTAAAAGAGCCATACAAATCAGCGTGGCGGATGCCTTCGTAAGAGGCATTTTTGTAAGGGGCTGCCCACAGGGAGGCGTTCTATCACCACTGCTATAGAACTTGGTCCTGGGCAGTCTCCTGCGCCACCTCGGAAATTGGCATCTGTACCATCGCATATGCCGATGATCTTACCACGCTGATTAGTGAAAGGTTTGAAAGGATTCTTTTCCAAACAAACTGCAAACTGCTCTAAAAGTCATTGAAAAGTGATGTAAGGACCATGCTCTGTCCGTCAACCCCGGGAAAATACAAATGATTCTCTTCACGAGGAAGAGGAAAATGGGGTCCATAAAGGCACCAACTCTCCTAAACACTACGTTAAGCTTCGAATCGGATGTGAAATACCTTTGAGTCACGCTTGATTCAAAGTTAACATGGAATTTTCACTTGGAGAGAAGATTAAACAAGGCGTACATATCCTATAACCAGTGCCGCAGGACCGTTGGTAAAACTGAATGAAACCAAAGGTGGTCATGTGGATATACACTGCCATTGTGAGACCAATGTCAGTCTATGGAGCTGTTGTCCGGTGGCCGAAAGTCCAACACATGACAGCTAAACAAAAGCTCAGCCAGGTACAAAGGATTGCCTGCCTAAGCATAACTGGAGCTTTGCGTACGGCACATACCACAGCAATGGAGGTCTTCACAGACGGATTAAAAAAGAAGGAAGGTGCAGGATGTGACACTTATTCCAGATCTTTACATATTTGATATTAGTGGGCAATGCATAGGCATGCTACCGTGGTACAAATGGAATTAGCAGGTATAACCATAGCTGCCAAAGAAATTGCTCGTAGACATACAACGGACAAAACTATTAGAATCTACACAGAGAGTAGACAATCACTACTGATCTTACGTAATCATAAGATAACAACTAGATCAGCATGGGAATGCCATCAGGCATTGGTAGTGGCCTCGACCAACAACAGCATATCTGTATGTTGGGTAAAGGGACACGACCGGTGCAATGGCAATAAAGTAGCTGACAAGCTGGCTAGGAGTGCATCGAGTCTCAATATCTTTGGACCTGGTCCCTCCAGTATGCTCCCGTTGTCAGCATTTGTTGAAATTATCAAAGAGAACAGACATCCACAAAGAGTTTAGGAAACGTTGGGATAAAACAAATAGCTGTCAATTCGCTAAGGAGTTCCTAGAGTATCTCTGCAAGGATACAGCCAAAAAGTACCAGGCTATGCCTAGGACAAATTTTCGTCTGGTGACAGGTATTGAAACTGGTCATTGCTGGCTAAGGAAGTATCTCTATTACATGAGGAAGTGCGAAACACCTCTTTGTAGGGATTGCGCACAAGACGAGACAATACTTCCCCTATTAGGTTGGTTGGCGGCTCAGGTGGATTGATCTTCTAATGGGAGGAGATACAAGGGGTCCAATGGGGCCTAAGTGCTGTAGCCTTTTTGCTACCCTCCTCTCAATTCCAGAATTCGACATTTATGATCACTACGCCTTCCTATTTTGCCGTAAACGATTTTTTATTGTTTCTCACAAATATAAATAGACTACTTGTGTTTGATTTTTGCATATTGTCTTTTAAAAGTAGAATTTCCGGATGCTTCGTAAAGTTAAGTTATATGTTTTTATCTAAAACTTTTTTACCACGTCTTTAACCTAAAGTGACTGTCGATCCTAGTTAAGCCAAACAACTGCAGGTTGTGGTCTGAAGTAAAAACTAAATAGACATTACAAATTAAAGAATTCTTTACTTGTGGCTTATTTATCTGCATATTGTTTCCACGAACACTGTGTTCCAATAAAGTTTTAATTCAAGAACGTTGATCAGTTGACATAAATGCGATCTATTATTTATATAGGGTGATTCAGAACTGATCTAAAAAAAAATCTGAGTGTAGATACACTTCGACACGGCACTGCAAACTGGTCCACTGTAAAACCTGATAAGCCGAATGAAAAGAAATGCTCAAGAAAGGAAATAAATAATATGTTATAACACCGATTTTATAAAGCAAATTAAACTGCTTTTGTTATTAATTATTAATAGATTTAATTTGTGGTTTTAATTCATAAAATAGTTTGACATACCTGATATTACAACAATATGTTGGGCCCGTCTTAATCACTTTCTACAAACTACTTGACCGTTTTGAATTCGTATGTTATTGGCAGCAATTAAGCTGGCCACTTGAACTTACACATAGAGATTTTTAGGCAAAATTTAAAGTTCAATATTTTCAACAAGAATGCAAATTTTTGAGCGCGGCTTGCAAATTTTAAATCATCAAGAACCGTCAATCCAATGTCAAGTTATAGCATTTTAATAATTTTGCTACCCAAATTTTATGTTGAGTAGTGTGTACAAGGGCCTTAATCTAAAAACTGACAGAAACGTCTAGATATATTGATGTTACCTTAGTAACGATCTAGATTGCAGTGACCAAAAAAAAAATGTTTGCGGAAATTTCACTCATACAAACTTTCTGATTTTTTGCATGACTTTGTTGATCACCCCGTATATAATAAACCTATGGTCCTACGATAAATATACGTCATGCAGCTTAATACGAAAAAAACTAGCTCTTAAAATTTACAATCCGCGTTCAAAAATTTGCATTCCTGTTGAAAATATTGAACTTTCAATTTTGCTAAAAAATCTCTATGTCTAAGTTCGAGTGGCCAGCAGTTTTATGATACGTTTCCGTAAATCATCAGTAGTATGCATCCACTTCGGTATAATACACTTCATTTCAAATATCCCCACAAAAAGAAGTCCAAATGAATTAAAGTCAGGAGATCGTGGCATGCTGTACATGGTACGGATATAATTGAGCCTCGTGTATGATACGTCACACTGCTGCAACACGCCGTGAAGTCCTAGACCTCCATCTCTTTAACGATTCGGTTTCAAATTTCCTCCGCGTTGCACTATACTTGCACTCACTGCACCCGCTGTAAAGCTGCATTCGGCACATGTTTACCAGGAAATCGTTTTGCTAAAGCCTTTTCACAGCGTAATAAATTAAAACGATATATTAACTTTAGTGCCTACAAAAAGTAATCGGATTTCAATATTCGGAATCACCAGTGGCCTAGTGATATAAAGGTTGAAAATACTACAACTTCAATAATGTTTTTACTATAAGGATTTTATATAAAAAAAATTTACGGTATCGACTCCATTTTTCATAACGCATCTTTTCCAAATTCTTTTAGATAAGTTCTGTTCTGTTCTGTTCACCCTGTATAGATACATTTCAAATTGAAAAATGATGGTAAATTTCAGAGGGAAGTTTTACAAATATTACACTTGTATTTAAAAATAAAATCACGTCAGTAATCAATATTTATGACCACTGTGCCTTCCTATTTTACCTTACATGATTTTTCATTGTTTCCTACAAATGTATTAAACGTAAAAGGAAATTATGTCCTTTTAAGTAGTTTAGCGATTGCTTTGAGAAACCATTATAGGAAAGTAATAAAAATCACTATGCAAACTGTATGGTTGGTAGTTTTTTTAAGATCCAAAAGTATTTTTTCAATTGTCATATTTAAAATACCTAACGAATACCGAATGAATGTATATGTACTAAAAATTATAAAAACGGTACACGAACACGGTAATGTTTAGAAAATTATAAAATTTGTAGCCAAACTTATACGGTAGAAACTGGAAGTCAAAATTGTTGATAATCTTGTCTTGCTTTTCTTGATTTCACAAAACAGGGCAAGTCCAAAACAAAACTCGATACCTCGAATTGCTAGATAAGACAAGATTTTTACAACAAATCAATCAAAGACAAGAAATATTGCTACGGCAAGTCTTAACAAATACAAGGAGTAATATTGAACTGAACATTAGTTGAAAAAATAAATACTTCATTTCTATTGTACTTTATTTAAAGAAGATCAGAATTTTTAAAATCAAAGTCTATTGAGTTTAGGTCCAATTCTGCTGAACTAGAACTAATTATAAATTCACTGCCACCGACTGAAAGAACTCCGATTAAGTTTCATCTATTTAGTGCATTATTTATAACTTTTTATGTAAAATTGTCCGTTTTTGTACTTTATAACTTTTACCAATCGACCACTATTGACGATCGATCATATCGATATCGATAGTCGCACTCCGAGCGGGACCGTAGCCGACCGAGAGCCACCACTGTTACCAAATTTGTAATAAAGTCTACTGATATTGTAAAATCTATCAATATACGGAGTACAAAAAATTATAGGGAACCCCTACATTACCCCCATATCGTCAATAAATTTTATTGATATTCTCTTTAAAACAGCCATTCGTTAGCATTGGTTGTGTCAAATTTGAAAAAATTATTGTTGTCAAATATTTAGGACGAAGGGATAAGTATATGTCTGTGTTACCCCCTGACGGATGTACTTCAAATTTTCTGTGAAAGGAAGCAATAATGTAAGCTCAAATTTTCCAGACGTTTATATATGAAAGAGCATACCTATATAATAATAATAATAATAAACTTTATTAGGCAGACACACTACAGTGTATAGAACAAGTCACCAGAGATAAGAATAGTAAATATATATCACATTGTCAACAAATAAATGATAAATAACAAACTAAAGTACAATAATATCAACAAACAATAAAAAAATATTATATTTAAACTAAAGATGGCATTCAAAATATTCTTGTAAATTGTAAAACGAGTTGGCCAACAACATACGCCTAACAATTCTTTTAAAAGCCGGAATGCTGCCAACTTGTTTGACCCATACTGGGAGATGATTAAATAGCCTTGGAGCCAAAACAATTGGACTATTTGCTGATTTAGTCAAATGATGTTGAGGGAAAATCTTGACTTAAACAGCATGCTACGAATAATTCTTTTTTTGTGCTCTAATTTGTAAATGGTAGAACAATTACCTCATCAAATAATTGAATAGTTCAAGATTGGATACACTTGTCCGAAATAATACGTGTTTAAAACGTCAAAACCGACGAATTCCTTTAAATTATAAATCACATAATTTTGAGTAGCTAATTTCCTACAAAGGCCTGATACATGTGAGTCCAAATTTAAATTCCTGTCAACTGAAATACCCAAAGAAGTAACAGTAAATTTATCAGTAATGGACTTATCATTTAAGGGTACGTTTGACTGAAGAATGGAAAAAGAAATCATTTCTGCTTTTGAAATATTTAAATATAGAGCATTTCTATCACAATATTCAGCCATATTTTTTACGCATTTTTTAAATTTTCACAATATGCAGTTTTATAAATATTTGAAAATACTGAAATACTTCTGTAATTAACTACTTTATCACGTTTTTTTCTTATGAATTGGGACAACTAATGAATAGGAAATGAGATACTGTCCCCTACATGCTTATGTACAGAGCAAGGAATACCATCGAATCCCTTAGATATTTAATTATATCAACCACTTCTTCTGGAGTAATAGGCAACAGGTTTAAAGTGTTTTCCATGCGATTACTCAAAATTAGATATTCGACAGGATTGACGTCAATTTTACATATTTCCTGAACAGAATCTAAAAAATATTTGTTGAAAGCTGAAACAGAGTCACTGAAAGAAATAGATACACCCGTACTATCAAACATGGTGTTTGGAATATGTTTATTATCTCTAATATTAATATGTTCTTTTATTATGCTCCATGCAGCACGGGATTTGTTGTCCGCATAAAAGTTTTATGGGAATTTTTTTTTGTGGAAATACTTGTCCGATTTTGATGCCCCAAAAATATGTCATGGAACTGATAAAGCAGTGCATTTTAGAATCTCTGTACTCTGTATATGGATGAAGATTAAAAAATAATTGTATGTCACTTTGTACATATCCTACTAGTTATTATACTTAATATGGTACCTATCACATTTTGAGGGGACTGTATCTCAGTAGGTTCTGAGTTTGATATGTATGTAATTTAGATTAAAATGATTTATTTTGATGTAAGATTTTAAGTACACTCTATATATAGCAAACATAGAAGCAATCGGTAAACAATTTTATACTTCGTGGATTTTTCGCATACATATTTCGAACTACTCTTTATAAGATAGCAACTTGTCTCAATAGAACCGCATTCTTCACTAAAAACCGGACAGGTCCTTGACTGAACTCCAATTCATCTCTTGCAAGGTTCCTGAAGTTTTTTATTGCCTTTTATATGTCTCATTTACCGTAAAGTCGTAAGAAATTAGAGAGGCGGTAAAACAGTCAACACTTGCCACACAATATCAAAATTTGAGAAAAAAATAGGTACCTACACTTTATTATTTAAAATTGGTTACACTTTTCCAACATTGAAATAAAATTGTATAAAGCACAAAAAGGTTTACTTTTATATTATTTGTATTTAATGTATTTAAAAAGATTCATTTATTCATTTAACGCATTTATTTGAAAACAATTCTCGCGGAATGATGATTATTCAATAATATTCTTTTTTATCATCTTATGAACATGGTGTCTCAAACTCAATAGTATTGGCCTATTGTGAGCATACAACAAATTTAAACAAAATTTGGGACACGTGATGTTAACTGGTGTGAAGCAAGGCTCTATTTTCAATCAAAAGTATTATTTTTGGGATTTGACAAAAACGACTAATAACGTCTTTCATTACATTTTTTCTAGAAACACACTCAAATTTTGTTCCTGTTAAAAAGCTCTCTTTTCTCTAATAAAATTTTATTAGAGAAATTTTCCTGCAAAATCGTCCTAAAGAGTCTCAAAAGAAATAATTGAATGTTCCTTGTTTAAACTCCAAAAATGTCATAAGAATAAATAAAAAAATTAAACTCAATAACTCTTCAATGCAGTTAAAACAAAAGGTGATGAAAACAATAACTAAACTTAAAAACTACATACATATTACAATCTACTCTCTATATGACCTTCTCTTATTTCAAGACACATATCCAATTTGCGCCTGGCTTCTTTGTGAACTGCGTTTATTAACATTTCGCCGTTTAACTCATTACAAACGTTTGTTACTTTTTTCTTTCAAATGATTAATATCTTGCGAAGGTGTTTTGTAAACCTTATTTTTTAAACCTCCATAAAAAAATCGAAAAGTGTTAGATCTGGTAACTTTCCGGACAATGAATAGGTCCATTAATCTTAATCCATTTTTCTGGGAAAATGTTTTCTAAATATTTCTACAAAATCCTGGCCTTATGGGGTTGAACTCCGTTGTGCTGAAACCATAGATTTCTCCTTACCTGCAAAAGCGCATTCTCTAGAAATGTAGAAAGTTCTTCTTGTCGAAAATGTAGGAAACTCCCGCTGTTCAATGTATGTTCATAAAAATAAGGCCCAATTAAATGCCTACCGATGATGCCGCTCCATACATTTTCTCCAAAATGGCCGTGGTTTTTGACTGGATTTACAATGTAGGTATTTTCAATGGACCAGTGGTGTTCATTGCAACTGTTTGACAATCCATTACTGATAAACTGACTTTCGTCCGTCCAAAGAACGTGCCGAAAAAGGTTCTGATTAACAGTCTCTACATTTGCTACAATTTGAACTAAAAAAATAAGTCTGTTTTCAATGTGACGCGCGAGCAAATACTCCAAATTGAAATTTTTGTAGTCTTGATCTTTCAAATTTGTTGAACGGTTGATTTATCCAAATTCAATTCCTGGGCAGCATGTCGTATATAATTTCGTGGATTTTGTTCGAACAGCCCCAAGTAACAATTTCCGACTCATTTTGGGAAAAGTGTCGACGCTGTGTCGACGCTGTAATTTGTACACGACACATTTTAAGGCAAATTGTCGATTATTAGACCATTATAAGCGGGAAATGTAACCAAAATGGTGATTAAAATGTGTACTAAATATGGTCTAAAATGTGTCCAATAGCGAGTCTGAAATGTGTCTAGATTGTGCCTTTGTTTCCAATATGTATCTAAAATTGAACCTTGAAGAGGCCACAATATGTCTATTTTGTTCCTAACTTGGTCAAAATATGTGTCGATAATGTGTCCAAAAGTTATTTTAGATGTGCCTCGTATGTGGCCATGTTGTTTCCAAAATGTGTTTGTTATTGTACTCTAATGAAAGCCACAAATTTGACACATGGTGTTCTCAATTATACCGAAATTATTATTTTCTATTCATTGTGTACCAAAATAAATCCTAATAGACACAAATCATATTTCTTCCCGATACATTATGGATAATCATGAATACAGACTTGAAGGCATTCATCTCCTAGAAAACAATGGGGTTTTAATTTATCTTGAGCATTTTTCTATTTCTCGCGTAGGTACACTTGCGAACTAAAGTTTACCGATAATAGTTGAAATGGTACTTTTCAAAATTAAACAGGCCTTAAAAATACCAAGTAATTATAATTAGTCGATGTTTTTTCTTTTTTCGATGAAAAATACATTTTTGTAATTCTCAAAAAAACCAAAAACCAATGATGATTATTATTTAGGACATCATATTTAGTACAGTTGTGGCTTAAATAGTTCTTAGAAACTTTAATTTAAAATAATATCTTATAGACCGCCATTTTTCCAAGTGCATTCACGTTGAAGTACTTGTTGAAATATGGCGTACTTATAGGTGGTGTCCAAATAGGACCATGTTTCCGTAATGTGAATAAAATTTGCCCCCAAATTGTCCATCCCAACACATTTGAAAATAGAAGAAACAATTTAGAGTAATGTTTCTACATATAGACAAAAAAGTCACTGAAATATCGCCAACTACAATGTTTTTTTTGTTGTTTAATAGAAATGGTGCACTTGCTCTTGCTTTCATAAATTTACTCAATTTCCTCTGAGTAATGTCTATTTCTTTTTTCACACGTCAATAGTAAGTGCTAGTGTGCACCTTTGGAGTAGCACCTTTTCTATTTTAATCATTGTAAAACTAACACTATCGCAGATCAACGTTTATCATAATAATATGTGCCATGTCAAGTACACAAACACTTTAACCGGATGAACTAAACACATTATAGAAACAAAATGGAAATTATGTGTGCAAAATGTTTTTACATAGATACATGTGTGTCTGTACGACACATGATAGAAACAATAAAGAAACTTTATGTTTAAAATGTACCGAAATGGAAATTATTGTGTCTACTCAACTCATTTCAGTAACAAAATAGAAACATCTTGTTAAGAAACAAATCAGATAAACTTGAGTCTATTTAGTGTCGACCCGTCTGTGTCTAAATATATTTGAAGAGTCCAAACTGACACAAAATAGATACATTTTAAATACATGTGTTTAAAATGTTGCTATTTAGACACGCATATCCTTTTGACACAATAAGTACGAAATGTGTCGACACAAACTTGAAAATTTTTGACACAATTTGAACGGCGGCAGAAGTGCTCCAAAAAGAGTCGACACGATTCAGACACAAGAAAATTGTGCCCGAGTTTTGCCATAAATTGCTACTTGAAAGTCTAGCTATATTAACGTTGTTTCTTGCCCTTAGAGCTCTTTCAGACGGGGATACTGTATCCGAGATACAGTATGCGAGATACAGAATCGCGGTTTAAAAATTACTGCTGCTGTATCGGATACCGCTGAGTTGCCCTGCTTGAATCAGTTGTCAGTTGCAGTGCAGTACGTATGGACGTGGAAGAATGCATAATGATGTGGTATTTAATCAGAAAAAAGAAAAGGAGAAGGACTATGTGGGTTCATCCAATTGTGGAAGTAAGAGAAGCCGAGGGAGCTTTCACCTTACTCTATGCAGATCTAGAGCAAGACCCATCAAAGTTTTTCAATTATTTTCGAATGTCCAATCAATCGTTTGAAGAGCTGCATGCTAATTTATAATGTAAATTAGTAAAAAAGACATTGCCATGCGTAAAACCATTACACCAAGAGAACGATTGGCAATAACCTTAAGGTAAGAAAAAATACTTATTTATTCTAAGTTTTCTTGATTAGGTAGGTATTTATTTTGGTTACATTATGTAAGAATAACTTATATTCTATTGATATCAAATTAGTGACTGTCATCGGGATATTGGGTTAGTAAATCTAAAATAGATAATAAAGAAAAAATACTTATTTATTTTTAATTTCCTTTAATAGGTATTTATTTTGGTTATATTATTATGTAACAATAATTTATATTCTATTGACATCAATTATTAGTGACTGTCATCGGGATATTGGGTTAGTAAATCTATTAAAGAGCCGTCAGTTGAAGCAGATGAGTATTGCGAATGAGGAGAGCACACATTACTCAGAGAACTTGGACTGGCATCGGGTGGTGCATGTGTTTTAAAATGATGAGGACTCGGTTGTAATATATATGAATATTGTGATGTACTGGCAGAATGCATTTGTGGATCAGTGAAAGAAGTTGAATGATGTGCAGGATTGTGAGTGATATATGAACTAAAGCCAGGCTGAGTGGGTAACATTGCTGTTTTTATTGATGGGATCATTGCTAATTTAACATTCATCCTTTTTTCGATGGGCACTCTTTTCAAATGTCCAAGCAGGGAAAGAAGAAAGTGTCTGTCTTCGTCTTGGTCCAAATTTTTCTCATTTAGCTCTCATCGATTAATGCTTTCCTTCAATAGTTCCGCAATTTGGGTGTCAGAATCTTTTTTTGAAGAAAGCCTTATTTTCTTGCGCAACGGTTCAGATGATGTAGTAGCAATAGCATCGTCTTCTTCCAATGATGGATCTGGCGGCTGTTGCGTTTCCTCATTAAAATTGGAAGTTGTTCTGAAAAAATACCAACATATTAGGTTTATTAATTTTTGTCCTACTAAATTGATTTTTCATACTCTTTATGCGAAGGGCATCTCATCAAAAATGACAACTGTTCAAAAAACACATAGGTCTTCCAAGTTGCAGTAGATCCACTTTTTAATGTTTTCCTTTTCGCCAGTTCACGCGCAAAAGAGTTTCTCAGATTCTTCCATTTTTTCTGTACATCTTTTCCTAAAATAAAAATAACAAGAATAAGCATATTCAATTGTTATTTTCAGGTATCTACATTATACCTACAGAGTTGGAATATCAATTTCAAGTGAAGTAATACAAGAAACATGTCAAAAAATTTGGGCAGTCATGAAAGAACAGTATATACCAATTCCCACAAGAAAAAAATGGCTAGAAATTGCAGAGGGTTTTCTAAAGAATGCAAATTTTCCCCATTGTCTGAGTGCTATAGACGGCAAACATATTCGGGTTGTAAAGCCACAACATAGTGGATCTTTATACTATAATTATAAACATTATTTTTCTATACAACTTCTGGCTATGTGTGACTCCAATTACTGTTTCACATATGTAGATGTTGGAGATTATGCCAAAAACAGTGATTCCAGAATTTTTAAAAATTCAGATTTTTATAACAAATTAAGTAATGACAAGCTAACCATCCCAGATCCAGATTTTTTACCAGGTAGAAACAACATCAAAATTCCATATGTTATAATTGGACTATCTTTTCATGTAATGCGCCCATACGGCGGAAAAATTTTGTCACTAACAAAAAGGATACATAATTATAGATTATCCCGGGCAAGGAGATACATTGAATGCACTTTTGGGATTTTATCCAACAAATCGAGAATATTCCACAGACCATTCAATGTGTCAATAGAATTTGCAGAGGATATAGTAAAATCTTGCACGGTACTCCACAATTTCGTCGGATACAGACATGAAGATACCTTGTCCTACGAAGGACTCTATGACAATGTTAATGGGATTATATCGAACAGTGCAAGGTCAGCTAATGCTATTCGAGACTATTTTGCTGATTATTTCATGACTACGAATGCCGTGGCAAAATTTTTATGCTTGGCATGTATGTAAGAAATCTGTAATTACATTAATATAATAAATACTTACCATATTCATTCTGCTGCACTGATGTCAGTTCATCATAGTTTGGATGCATATCTTTACTGATTTCCACCCAGTACTGCTGTTTTTTATTTCTATTAGAATAATCTTTGTGGGAAGTGTCCCATAGACATGAATTTGGCTCAATTAAGCGTATAAACTTTTCATTGTCGAAAACCGTGTGCTCCATGTCGATTCTTGTTTACGACTGTCACCACCCGCCTATGATGCACCGCGTACTCTTAAAAAAGTATGCGTGTCTGAACAGACACATATAGCGTAATGTAAAATCTGTATCTCAGATACACATTCAGGCGCCGGCGGCTGGAGATTTGGAATTCAGAAATTGTGAATCCGAATACTGCATCCGCCGCTGAGGCACGTGTGAGCAGCTCTATAAGAGCGCATGCATTTGCTGTATGCGAGATACGCGTATCTCACATACAGTATCCCCGTGTGAAAGAGCTCTTAGGTCAATTATATGATTCCGAACAGAAAATTCTTCATTTCGTCGCAAGGTCGCCTCCAATCTGGTAAAGGTTTTATGATCAGGAATGAGCCGCTAATGTGATTTTTAGGTGGTATTTCTTTTGACAATCTTTAGGACGATATTGCTTATAACTTTTAAATGGGAAGTAATAAGAAAAATGTCTGTAATAAAAGTTTATTTGAAAAACAAGAGATTTTTAATAGGAAAAAAGTTTGGGGAAAAATATAATTAATGACGTCATTAGTCGTTTCTATTAAATCCTAAAGATATTACTTTCGATTGAAAATGGAGCTTACCTCCCATTTGACACCACGTGTCCCAAATTCATTTTAACTTTTTTGATCCTCGCAGTAGGTCCATACCATCGAGTTTGAGGCATCCTGTATATGCTTTTTCAATAATAATGACACTTCCTCAAAACAGTTTTTGAACTTCTGGAAGTTATGAGTAGAAATTTCATTAAATCTCAAATGGTGAGTGAAACAACTAAGAACTAAAATTGAAAGTAGATTTCATTACAAGTACGTTAGCAGTTCAAAATATATCGCAAAATTCATTTTAAAGAGTGTCATTATTATTGCAAACGATTGTACGTGCTTCAAATATAAACACGAAATATTTATTGGAAAGTAAAATTATATTATTCGAAGAAATCTTTTAATAATCTTGTTACTTATTTTTCACATTATCTATTTTGAATCGGAAGAGGTTATAATGAAGAATTTTATATTAAAATATACAAAATTGGTTCTTAGAAACTATAAATTTTTTTAATGGATTCTATATGTTCGAAATAACACATATATCAAAACAGTAGATAAACAGTTCTTGATAACATTTTACCATACATTTCTGAATTATAGTTAGTGTATTTTATTTATATCAGCTCTCAGGTTTATAAAAAAGTACAAAACATTTTATATTTTCATTATGATTGTACCTACTAATTAATTTTTTAAATTCTTTTTTAACATGTATAATTTGACATTTTACAAACACGGAATTATAGAAAACAACTGTTCTGCTGACTAATGCCCCGACCAGCATTGAGTTACACCTAGAAAACTTATAGCAAACTGCTAAAGTCGTTCGTCAGCAGTCCACCAGACATATACCGGTTTCGAGCTTATTAGCTCTCATCAGTATGCCAACTACCTACAACTATCGATATTTGTGGATAACTTCTTAAAAAATCCAAATAATTACATAAAATTTGTAAATCAAGGGTTTTTGCGGGCAAGAATTTCAAATTTATTTCTAATTTTGACGTCACTAGTATAGGGCGCCACTTATAGCACACATTCTTTTAAATGACTGAACTTTTTTGCTGCTTAATGTATCCATCTGACTATTGAATCAATCGATTCTCGTACCTGTTATATCTGAAAAAGGTATACCTTGTTGAAGTCGTTATGAGTAACAGTTTTCAAAATAATCCTATTTGAAATATTCAGTGCGCCGATTGAAAACTGTTACCGATTGAGGTAAAGTGCCTTTTCTACTGAAAATGCAGTAAAATGTTACTTGAAAAAAGTTGTTCAGAACGGTAAATTATGGGGACGTGCAAAATTTCAAGAAGATCGGCCTGCTTTGATAAAATCTGTGTACTTTATTGAAAAATGGTTTAATCAAATCTCGCCGATATTCTTGAAATTGTACATCTCCATATTTTACCATTCTGAATAACTTTTTCCAGTAAACATTGCTGTATTTTCAGCAGAAAAGGCACTTTACCTGAAACCAAAACAGTTTTTACTCGGTGCACAAAGCATTTCAAATAGGATTATTTCAAAAATGGTTAAAATATCTGTAACAAATGATAGGTCTTTCCCTATCTGTCTTTTAAATATCAATACTTAAGCTTGCATGATGTAAAAAGTAGTCAATTTTGAATTAGGTTATCGAAAAGCATTTTTTTTTTATAGAACTGAAATACCTCGAAGACCATTAAATATAGATATAAGGAAAATTGATAAAAGTCTCCCTAAAATTACGTGTAGAATCCAACACCCTGTATATTTGTTTTACTTCGGTACCTTTGAATCAGATGGTATGGGATAACATTCTTGTTATTTGCTAAGCTCTATATTATTAATTTCTTACATGTCTAAAATTATCCTGAACAACTTTTTCAAGTAACATTTTGCTATATTTTCAGCTGAAAAGGCTCTTTACCTGAAACCAAAACAGTTTTTACTCGGTGCACAGAGCATTTCAAATAGGATTATCTCAAAAATAGTTACTCCTAAGGTCTCATTTTTGCCACGCCATTTAAAAACACCCTGTATACGTATTTGTATTTATTTATGAGGAGATAGGTTTCGATCGTTGATGGATCATATTAACTTTCGTCATTTGTTTTTAACTGAAACGTTATTTGGAAAGCTTTCCTACCTAAAAAATGAACGCGAAGCTCTCAATTAATCAAGAACTGGAAAAACCATGTAACAAGTATTATTTCCAATACTCTTACATCAAGATCTACTTGAGAGCGTCCTTGGAATAAAAATAAGTGCTTAGAATGTATGATACCTATAAACATAATTTGAATAAATTACGGATAATGAGTTATTGTATTTTTAAACAAATTTATATTTAACTGCAAAGTGCAGCACAGGCAGGTGATGGTATTATTTTTCTTGGAATTAACAGTGAAAGTGACGGCGTATGCCATTATTAGTTTGCTTATTCGCTGGACGCCAATGCGTAGATAATAGGTTAAACTAAACAATGGATCTTTCTTACAGTTTTTTTGCTAGTTATTTTTTTAATTGCATAATATACATACAAAAAAGCGGTACAATTCGAGCACAGACATTCATGGTAATTCTGGAGTTACATAGCATAATCATAATAGGTAGGTTTAGATTTTTTGACGCCTCAACCAGCGCAAAATGTTTTTTAGAAGTTGCAAGAACATTTATAAGGCAAACTTTATAAGAAATTAAGCACAATATTCTTACAACCTTAACAAGTGTTCTATAAGTGCAAAAGGGCCCAGATTATAAAACAAAAATGTGTTGTTGCTGCCATATGACAATGATTTATTAGTGTATCAAACACAATTATTCCATGAAAATAAATTATTTGTTTGTTTGTAAAGAAAACCTTTGTTTAAATTTAAAAAACATGATTTTCTTTTCAATGAAACACTTCTGGTGTTGATTTAATTATATAGGTTGATTTAGAACTTAACTAAAAAAAAATTGTGAGTACTCTTGCAAATACAATTTTGTAAAAAATATATCAAAACGGGCGGTTCGAACATAATTTAAAAACACACTTCTGCACGGCACTGGAAACTGGTTCACTGTTAAACCTGATAAGACGGAAATTTGCGACCGGGAAAAAAATGGAAAGAAATGCTCAAGAAAAGAAATAACTAACATTTTATAACGCCGATTTCATACAGCAAATTTAACTGCTTTTGCCGCTATTGTTATTAATTATTAATATATGTCTCTGAAACTCGACATACCTGTGTATGCGAAATATAGCACAGCTACATCTAGCGGGCACCTATTGACAATTATTTTTTTTTTATAGGAAACAATTTGAATACAAATACAATACAAATGCAACGATATTAGGAAATTGATTTTTTTTTAATTTACAGTTTACTATATAACCTAATAATCTTTTTCTTTTCCATATTCCTCAATTAAAAATATGCCTTTTTGAATTAAATTAACGAATTATTTGAATCGAAATGCACATTTCTTTCAATTAAAAAAATATTTTTTCAATTCAGAACGTTATTTGTATACAGATTTGAACAAATTGTTCGGGAAATAAAAAAAAAACATTTGAAAATCATTTTTTAAAATTAAGTTTTCATAGTATTCGTCAAAATAATTTAAATCAATTTATTTTTAACAAAAAAGTAAGCATTACACCAAAAAAGATTTGTTTACCTAGAATAAATTGAATTGAATTGCTGAAGATACCACAACACTATTATAAAAATTCATTAAATTAGCAAAATTGTTCCCAGTTTTCTTTATCACACAAAATTAAAACTACCAAATTGGTCAAGGAAATATTAGGTTTATTCGTAGTACACCAGAATCAGTTTCTAACCGTCAGAAGCCTGCACACTGTATCTAAAACAAAGCATTTGCAACCTTATATAGGTAATGCGCGTGCGTTTTATGGTTGGAAACTGTTTCCAACTGTTCTACGAACCGACATAATAAAAAGTACAACCAGAATCTTTGACTGACCAAGGTTCTATGTCTCATGTTTCTCAACTGCTGACTGCTATGATACCTTAGGTGGTATTTGTGCTATAGCAACTTCGTGTTACCATGTCTGCCTGTTTGTCCAATATCTCACACTTTACTGCAGGCACATGTGGAAGGAAAACATCTTGGAACGGAAAGTAACCATTTTCCTTCAATTTCCTTCAAAGAGGTTGCTTACAAACTGCTGATTTCCTTAGCTCCGCTCGCCCACTAACTCATGAGTAATGCCATTGGTAAGATAATTGATAATGTCAAATACTGCTTGCAAATAAATTCCGGTTTTAATTTGTACTTTTAGAAGATAATTAAATAGATACCATTTTCATAAAGAAGAATTTAAAGATGTAAAGTATAACCCACAGGTATAAATTCTTGACATGTGCTGTATACAGCTATTGCAATTATTTTAGCATTTTTTGTTATAATCCGAGCCATAATGTGAACTCGTGCAAACCATTCCATCAAGTACTAGTACCAGTACGCAGGCTCTTCAAAACACCATGCAAAAAGAATAGAAGACCATACAATAATCCAAAGTCCGTAGACCATATAGTCTCCAGAATTTTCAGGTACCAATGAAATTTTAAATTATTCATCAAATAAGATCAATGTAGTCCACATAATTCATCAAATATATAAAACGCCAAAAGAGTTATTGAAAATAGTCAACCTATGGAGGAAACGTGAGTCTGGTAATATTGCAGTAACTTAAATTTTATGAGTTGGTTGTACTAATGGGGTCACTTCACATTAAGGGGCTGAAATTTGAAAATTTTAAGTATAATTATTAAATTATACTTCGTTGAAACATATGACTTCTATGGTCCAATTACAAACTTTCCGTTTTGGTTTCAATTATATGCTGAGATTAAAATGCAGTATAACCAACAGCTTACATAAAATTTTTCCTATATAACTGCTTTTTTAGGTTCTCCATAATCTGACTATTTTTAAGTGCTTAATGTAAAGGCTTCTGACGTTCTATATATTTTATGACTTCTATGATGTAGACACAAAATTGTGCAGATAAGTAAGTACCTTCAATTAACTATGAACAGTAATTGAGATTGTGTTGTTCTACTTGTAGTTATTATTATGGTCGGTCAGTGGTCGCGCGGTTTAAGGCGTCAGTACTTGAATCTAGGTGACTAGATCGCTGTTGGTTCGCGCCCAGCTGCCGGTAGACCGTATATAAGCTATATTCGTGGAGAGGATTGGCACCCTCTCTGCGGGTATGGTAGGGTGGAAGAATGTTGGCTTGGGTCAATGTGAGAGATTGATACCGGTTGATATTTGACTACCCCCCTAATTAATGAGGTTTTCCAAATTTCCCTCATTCCTGCACTGAATAGTGGTTAGGGCCTACCAACGTAAGTCGTTCCTGGGCGCAAATGCGGCCTGCTTAATAATAATATGCCGCACCCTCTCCCGCACAAGTCTCCGACTTCTGAGCTAATCCCTGTGATTAGAATGAGGGGTAGAGATATTATTATTATTATTGTAGTTATTATGTCTTTGTGAGAATTAGTGGGTATATGTGTAATATTGTTTAAGCAAATAAATCATGATTGTTATTTTTTTTATTGCTTCAACCACCGACTGCATTAGTACAACTTCCTTTAATTTTCTTATAAGTACAGACGTAATAGTATGGGATAAATTTACATTCATTTCAACCTTTAATTTACAAAACCAAACATAATGTAGATGTATAGGTAAATTTGTTATGATCTTTTTAAATATTTTTTGTGTCACCAAAACTTCAATCTTTCAATGAAATTTATTCCTATGTTTTTTATTACGATATTTAAACAACACATTTTGTAAAATTAAAAATAAAGCTTATTCATTCTTCCACTATTTATTTGTTTTATTTTCAAAACACCTAGTATATCAAATTCTAAATTTATCTAAACTTAAGGAGAAATATTTGTGAACAGTGTATTTCCTAAAAAAAAATAATAACAACATCTAATCTTTTCTCTCCTGGCAATAATGACACACACACACACGCAAAATATATCACTAATACAAAAAAGATCATTTTCTACAAAGTAAGATTTACTGTGGCGTGTATTACCAATAAGTAATTAAATATTTATAAACAAAGTTGATTTTATTAAAATATGATAATTAATAGCAATATAGAAAAATAATGTTTTGTAGGGGGCTGTGGAGAAATACCCACATTGCATTAAATATGCATATTAGATTCTCTGTGTACTTCCTACACTATTAACTTTCAAAAAAAGACTAAGGAGAAAAATGCCATAAGTCGTGTTTGATTTATACACATATTCCACTGAAGGATTTTACTTACTCTAATTAACTAGTCTTGCGCTAAGCGAAAATTTTATTATATGGTTTTGTAAGCCATATTACAGGAAGACATGCTGTGGTCACTGAAGGAATTTAATTAATCCTTAATTGTGGATATCTAGTTACAAGAAAAATATTGAAACAGTTTTAATGCACCAAGAAAAGGTCGTTAATTGCTTAATGCATAAATAATAATAAACATAAAGTGTATAATTGATAGCCTCTGATTTTTCAGTAAGTAGCTAACCTTAAATAATACACAGAATTTCCATAATAAGATAATGATCTTTGAAATGTAATTACTTGACTGAGCTAAGCAATTTATACATATGAATAGACGTTAAGGTTTAGCATAAAGTTCTCAGCACAGAAGAAAAGGCAGAAAAAACATCGTCTGCGTGGCGATACTTCTATACTTTACCTCATCGACATAAGGGTATTAAAAACGGTGTAATTACACATAAAATCATTTAGTTTTAGTTCTCAATCTGAACTGGTAACATTATCAATAATTTAATTAAGAACTTGATAACATCAGCAAGAAGGTATATATTGTAATAATTCTATAGTAGTACATTAATGACAGAATATAATTATTTAAATTTACAAATTGTTATTTTTTATTATATTATTTTTTCTTATTATAATAATTCTTTATAGTTACAGAACAATTATTGAAGACAAGAAGTATATAGGCTGTTTTACTTATTGAAGCATAAGTAAGATTTGCATTATTAGTTGCCTCAATGAAATTTTCATTAATGGGTACTATTAGTACTATTACTAGTACTTGCTATTGCAGATGATATTTTAGACCAATTGTTAATTTCATTATTTAGGAAATTATCCACATATCCTTCAGGTACAGCTGATAACTGCCATCCGCTGTATCTTTTTATATTTAGTCACCATTCGCATCAACAAGAATAGTCGCGGACGAGCGTCTAAAACCGTGTTCTGTATAAGTCGCTGCTTCTAGTAGTTCCAGATATATGGCTATTTGTTTTGGAATCTTTCCTAACTTGTTAATATCAACACACTGTCTAGTACATTTTCCGCTTACACAGTTTGGAAAAAAGGTAAATTTGGAGCTGTATTTACTGCAGAGCGAGTTTATTTGGAGTAAAAATATTCAGATACCACAAAAAAACGTTGCCGTTTAGTTTTTGAATCGAGAATATTTATAAATGTCTTGAATATCTGACGGTTTTATATTACGCAACTCTTATTTCCTGCACGCACCGCTTATGCCAATTATAAGAGCAACCTAAAAGACGATTTGAAATAAATTTAGATATATAACATTATATTGAGCTCAATATATTACCTTCATAAATAAATATTTATCATCTGGTGCGTTTTCTAGAAAATCGTTTATATTTTAACTGCTTAAATTCTTGGATTTTTTGGATTTTTTGGATTAAAACCTAAAAAACAAAAAGTCAGCAGATTCAGATGGCATAAGTTCCATTATGCTAAAACAAATTTCTGATGTTATTTCAAATCATCATAAGAATGGACTTATAAACAACTTAATAGAAAAAGGCGAATGTCCTTCAGCTTTTAAATGAGCATTAATTATTCCAGTTTTTAAAGGTGGAGATTCAGAAATTGAGGTAAATTATAGACCAATTTCAATTTTGCTAAAATTTTTGAAAAGGTTATAAAAGCGAAAATAAGTAGTTTTATAAAACGTTTAAGATTGTTTCGGAATTTCAGTACGGATTCTTAGAAAACAAATCAACAAATGATGCTATAAAAAACTTAAGTTTTTACATTTACAATGCCTTAGATAATAGAGAAAATTGTTTAACAGTATTTCTTGATCTCCAAAAAGTTTTTGACATGAAAACTTATTTTTAACATTAGAAAACTATCGCTTTAGAAATGTTTCTTTAAAATTATTTAACCAATAGACAACGAAAGGTATGCATTGATGGTATTTACAGTGAGAGTAGAACAGTGTAATTTGGTGTTCCCCAGGGTACTATGCTAGGGCCATTATTATTTATTCTTGATACAAATTCCATTTTTTCAATTCCAACAAGCGGTAAAAAAATTTCTTATTCTTATGATACTGCAGTCTTTTATAAAGCAGATTCTTGGGTTTCACTGAAGGAGAAAGTGGAAAGTGATTTTATATTATTTAAAACCTGGTTCGACAGTAAATTACTAACACTAAATATACTAAAAACTAAATACGTACCTTTTGCAATTTATGTAAACAAGTTACCCAAATTCGACAGATTAAAAATAGGAAACGAACAAACTAGTGCATCAACAAAGAGCATAAAGTATCTTGGCATCATTTTAGATTGCCACTTAAGATGGAATGAGCATATCAAGACTACAAAGCTAAGAGGTGTTTTATTTATATTTAAAGAACTTAAAAAATATTTGCATTTGAATCATCTGAAAATAGTATATTTTAGTCTTATAGAATCACATTTGAATTATGGGATAATTGCATGGGGTGGAGCTTTAAATGTGCATATACATGATTTGGAAGTGATCCAGAAATTTTTTTTTAAATAGTGCTAGGTAAAGAAAAACGGTATTCTACCCAAAAATTATTTGAATACAGTGGTATACCAGATCTAAAACAACTATTTTTACACGAAATGTGTTTTAGAGGCCTATTTGGCTCAAAATCGAGCAAGTAGTATGTGTCATACGAGGCAATCTGCCTCCCTGAAAGTATTAAGTCATACACCTACAGAAAGTTCAAATCACAACTAAAGAAATATGTATTACAACAGACAGACTGAAAATAAAAGAACAAATTGATTTAAAAAATCAAATGGTGTTATAATGTAACAAATAGTGTTTGTTTGTTGGCTGTATTGTTTAGAATAGTATAATTGTTATTGTAAGATGTTGTGAAGTGTATATTGATTATATTTATATTTTCGTTATTGTTTACTAGGTCACGAACAGGTGAGTTTTTCACCGTGTTGAACTTTTTTGTTGTTTATGCATGTATTTTCTCTACAAGTGCATAGGCAGGTGAGACACACCATGTCGAACTTTTGACTTTTAATTTGATTTGTAAAATAAACTTTATTATTTTTTTGTACTTTTTCTATTCCATTCGTGTAATGATTTACATAAGTTTACAGTTCCTTCAAAATGATCTAAAATTAATACACTCTCCGAGACATATGATTATAGTACTCCGAAAGATAGCGTCACGAAGTTGTTCACCTTTACAGATTCTTGAATTACTTAGTTATTTAAATTTAGCATTAACGATTATAAATAATGTCCCAGAGTTCAACATTTTTTGTTTCCAACGCACACATTATGCTTTTTCGTACGCTGTTACTGTTGTTCATTAATTTTAAATAAATAGGAAGTACAAATTTAGTCAGGGGATTTTTTGCCTTTCCAAAGAATTTAGAGTGACTAATTTCATCATTCTGGTTAATCAGATAAATAATTTTGAGAATAAACTTATAAAAGCATATTTTTTCATATACCTACTTAAATTATAGTTATACAGGGTTTTTCACAACTTTAAAACAAAAAATTGGGAATTTGCGTCATAAAAAATGGAGTCAATATCGTAAATATATTTTTCTACAAAACTGTTAAAAGTGGGCTTTTTAATTGTCATTTTTGATGTTAAAAATGTTATTTTTTGACACGCGTGTTAAAAGTAGGTTACTTTTAACACGCGTGTTAAAACTAAATCAAAAGCACTGGTTGCTATGACAATTTTGGTTCATAAACATTGCGATCTGTGTGGTATTTTTTGATTTCTTATTTTTATTGAGTTTAAAGTTCTTCCGATTGTTTTGTAGAAAAAATATTGTATGATATACGTTTTAAAAGCGATTTTATTTTGTTCGTGAAGTTAAAAAAACTCGCTACGCTCGTTTTTTAATCATCTTCACTCACAAAATAAAATCTTACTTTTAACACGTATATCATAAATAACTATTTTCTACAAAACTGTTAAAAGTGGGCTTTTTAATTGTCATTTTTGATGTTAAAAATGTCATATTTTGACACGCGTGTTAAAAGTAGGTTACTTTTAACACGCGTGTTGAAAGTAAATCAAAAGCACTGGTTGCTACGAAAATTTTGGTTCATAAACATTGCGGTCTGTGTGGTATTTTTTGATTTCTTATTTTTATTGAGTTTAAAGTTCTTCCGATTGTTTTGTAGAAAAAATATTGTGTGATATACGTGTTGAAAGTGATTTTATTTTGTTCGTGAAGTCGCGAGGTCTTAAGCCTGTGTATTTTCACAAAATCGTCAAAAAAGGGACTTTTTTATTGGCCTTGTCAGTGATTGTGACTAATATGTGTTTTGGTATCAGGCACTTCAACAATGACAACTGAACTTTCATCCGTAATGTCATCAACTGTCATCATAAGTTCATCACGCCTAAGAGCTCCAGCGACTTCCATTATCATCACTGCTTTCATCATAATATAGGTTTCATCGGGGGCTTCCAGCAGGAATTTGTTCATCTCTTCTCTGGTAAATACCTTTGATTTTTTCGTATGATGTCCAATATTTTTTTTTAGAAATTCTACTAACTTCTTAAATTGCGATATATCGACACCATTATTTAAGTTGATCGTACTTTTAAGCATAGAGTATAAGCTGCCCATAAACTTCCCGGAGACTTCAATCTCAAACTTCTCTGAACAAAATAAGACAGCAAAGTTTTTTCAGATATCTCCGCTTTCTTTTCATTCAACCATTTCCTGAAGGCATCATAGACTTTTTCGTACCTCACCTTTGATTTTGTGGGAATTAATAACCCACAACCTATTTGATACGATTCTTCAATGTCCGAATCTACCTCTGAATCGTCTTTATCAGCCACTATAAGCACAGTTTTGACAACAAAACACAAAATTGTTCAAACTAAAAAAACACGCTAGATAGGCCACGCCATTTCAGAAATCAAAATAATTTTTTTTATTATTTTATTTGATAAATGCGATTGTACGAAAAACGTTATACACTATACGGTTGGTAAGTGGGGTATAACAAAATCGAGGAAAAGTTTGAAAATCCAGACGAAGTCGAGATTTTTCATTTTGTGTAATATACTATTTTTGTAAAATCCTTATAGTTTTCGAACAAAAAATTATTGAAGTTGTAGTATTTTCAACCTTTAGATATTAACGTTTTTGTGATACGTATTTATATTAATTTTTCAAGTGTCAAAAATGGCTTACGTGTATAGCAACCTGGAGTTGATGGATATCGTTTCAATTTATAGTAAAGTGAAAATGCTTTAGAACAACGATTTCTCGGTAAACATGTACCAAATGCAGCTACTTTTACCGAGGTTACAGTAAGCACAAGTGTAGTGCAACGCGGACATGACCACAGCGTGTTGCAGTAGTGTGGCGTATCATATACGAGGCTCAATTATATCCGTACCATGCACAGCGTGTTCGAGCATTAATACCAAGAGATTGGACGAGGAGGACCGGTACCATGGCCGACACGATCTCCTGACTTTAAATCATTTGGACTTCTTTGTTAGGATATTTAAAAAATGAACTGTATCGTATCGAAGTGGACACCATTAATGATTTGTAGTATATATATTCGTCGATATATTTCAATTTTTCATGCCAGAGAACTCTCTTGCACCAAGTTTTGTGTATTTACTACAATTAATAATTAAGTTATTGAGGAAAAACTAAAATAAACTTCAACGCCCCGTATCTAGGTAACGGTACAATTTTAGACTAAGGTAACTTGATTTAGACCATCATATTTTGGTCTCCAAAATATGTGGCAGCATTTTTTCCCAACCTTTTACAACACCTTGTATATAATTTGAAATTTAGTTACTGAATGATTCTTATTTGTCTCATACGTATTAATCACTCTGTATAACTTTACGGTTCGGATTTTTTGTAACAGAATAATGCACTCCAGGTGAACGAACCACTAATTCTTACATTACCTTGGAGCAAGCTGCAACAATCGTTGGGCTAAAGTCCAATGTGTCATATAAACGAGTATCGTTAATTTCAGCAAGTGTTAAACGTTTATTCATCGCCACTGCTTCATCTGGGACTTCCCAGCATAGCCCGCAACCTCCTTTGAACCGACTTATTGATGTTACAGTTTTTAATATATTTTTATACTGTCTATTTAAAGAAAAAAATATATATTCAGTGTAGTTATAAAATAAAGTCGTTGTTTATTATATATTTTTATTAGGTCTTAACAGTATTGTGAGGACGGTAACATATAGATGTGTATAATGAAGATATATCAATGAAGTAGAAATTATAAATGCCTTTTTTTCTTTAAACGTCATAATAAGTGACAACTTATGTCACGTTACTCAATAATATTAATAATTATTTATTATTTATATGGCGTCTAGGTAAAATACTCCTAGGCGTATAAACACATTATAGTACTATGAATTCATTTTTAATAAAGAACATTTATTGTTTTTATATTTATTATTAATATGTATAGTAAAAGTACAATTGTGAAGATTTGCGTGAGTTAATGATCTTACACTTCTTGCGATACCAGTACTCATGACAATATCTCTAGGTTAAATTTCTTTTAAAAATCCATTGCTTGTACATAGTTGGCCTGTTAAATGAAAATTGTTCGGCATTGTCCGCAGACTTTGTTCGTGGAAGAATTTTCTTAGAAATTTAGGTCTTTTTACAGAATTTTTGATGTATCCTTCAGCAACCGCATCCGATGTCAACCCCCATGTCTTTTTAGCCTAGTAATATCCCCCCGCTATTGACAAGCATTGTTGCGGAAGTTCTTCTCAGACAATGCCCTGTATACTCTTCCCAATTTGGAAGCTTCAAATACAATGCCACATCCTTTGTTACCCTATCAGTTTATGGATGCCCATAACAGCTTTATAACTTTTTCCCAATATGATATTAAAAAAAAACACGTCCTTCCATGAAATCACAAATTAACGTACTTTCTATATTTACTTAAATATTCGTCCCCCAAGACAGTGAAAGTTCTATTCTTATTAGTTTTAGTGTTAGGAATTTTAATTAGCAGTAAAGATCCCATGTATTAAATATCGTCACTTCTCATGTTCACTAGTTCGTCACAACAACATACCCCAGGTATACCAAATATCAAATTACCTGAAAACATAAGAGTTGGTTAGCACAATGTGAAACAAACAAAACGAAATTTTATTACTTTTATCCCCAAATACTTATCATCTGAATCATCAGACAAAAATGTATGGAACTGTTCCCTTAACAAGACCCTCAATTTTTTTGGCTTTTAATTTTCTCCTTGTTTTTTCAAAAAAGCAAGCAAATTGTTGTATTTTTCAATGTCCACATTATGCTTCAAACTTAACACAGTCTTTATTATTGAATAATGAGCTCACAAACTAGAACATTTCAGTTTTTGTGCCATTTCCAAAAAGTATGCCAACAAAACGTTGTCACAGCATTGCGTTACATTTCTTTCAATACATCATGTCTCGAATTTGTCAAAGACAGCGCTACATATATACTGCATCAGATTTTGTTCTCACCAAATTTTCTACAGGCATTCTAGCCGCCTCTACGACCTCGGGAAATTCATCAGTTACTTCTACACTCTTTTTCAGTATTTAGTCACTGTCGACTGACGCGACACCAAATTTTAAATATTTATTTTGATAGATGCAAGTACGTATCTGTGGCAACGATAAGTAAAGGTACACAGTGAAATAAGTTAAAGATTCAATCTTTTAGTTATTAACTATATAAGAAAATTAACAAGCCTTTAATCCATGATAAAAAATGAATACTCGAGGTGCAGCCGAAAGTTACATTTTTCCGAAAAGATTAAAAGCTGGTTAATTTCCCGAATGTAATTCAACGTTTTATCCACGATCAAAACCGATCAATTAGGAGAGTGAAAGCCGTGTGAGAGCAGATGAACAATTATCATATTTAACAAGATTATTTATCCAGCAAGAAACCCAAGAAGCAACATTATGTCTGTCACCAGCGAAAAGCAAAAGTGTGTACCAGAAGAAATTGGTGCAATTTAACAACTGGTGGAAAAGGAGCAGGAGGAGGAGCGATTACAGAAGAGGTGCTGTCTCTTCAAAGTAGACAAAATATTCCATGTTAAAATCAGTGTTGAAATTGCACAAAGATATTTAATTTCGAAGTACGGTAAACTTGCTTCATGTTTAAAAGTAGAATCAAGAAATTATAAACCAAATAAGGCAAAGATACTGGAGAAACCACTATTGTAATATTTCAGTTTATACATTGAGCGTTTTATTTTGAACTCTTTATAGGCTGCAAGGATCAGGGAAATCGCAGGGGCTTGTTGATATAACTAATTAACCTGTTTGGATATCATCTATTTCCAATACAAGTTTCACGATCATGGAAGAAGCTTTTTCAATCAATGCTGTAGAAATGCCGTATTAACATTTATTTTTTTAATAATTTTAACTTATATAATAATTTTTATAGTTAGATACCTGAACTTAAAGGAGACCACTTGAAATGCAGAATTAGGTCAAACCTTCTATTGTGATCGAATTTCAAGTTGCCATATGATCAAACGTAAATTTTGAGTTTACCCAGGTATGTCTGTTTTGTAGTAAATTTAGCTGGATTAATTTTTATTATCATTAATATTTATTTCTATTAGCTTCAATAAATACCTAAAATACAGTAATAAAAAAGTAAATGCTTATTCATTTAATAAATGCCCTACTAAATTCTTAAAATTTCTATGAATATAGTTTTATTAAATACTATCTATACCTAAATCGTTGTCAACCACAAAATTATCGTTCTTTTACAACTTCATTATTAGCAACAAGGAACTGTCTCTATTCCAAGAATGTATAAAAAACAGTGAAGTTATACGGTTTTTAAACACTGGAACCAATCCCGACAGCAAGTGAATGTCTATGGCTGCGAATATTTAGCTATTTGCTATGGTAAAAAACCAGTGATGGGTAAATAAATAAATAAAAAGAAATCTTTCGGCACAGTAGTTTCAAGCTTATTTTTTAAATAAATCTTGTAAAAGGTTCCAGGACCTTGAATTTGCTTGTTCTACATCTCCAACGTGAACAATTTCTAAGAACGAGTCAGATTCAGTCGTCGGAAGTTGAAAATATTTATCAAACCAGATATGTACTTAGGTGTTATTATTTATTATCATAATTTATTCTACATTTACTTTGCGTGATTGATGTATCGTGTGTGATGTGATTACGAATGTAACAGCGTGAACATTCCAAGAATAATTAAAAAAATGTTAACTGATATTACAAAGGAATTTTAGCAAGAGTTCAATTCAAATCGGTTGCACCTTGCATGATGACTTCCTTATGTAATAATATTTATATGAGGTACCTATAATAATGATTCCTTCAGTATATTATTATTCTATGTTAGCCATTATTATAACTGAAATGAGATATCAGTTCTAGAAAAATAATTACCTTTCAGTCTGCATACCGAGCATAGTTTAAAAGTAATTTCAAGTAAAACATATCTAATGAATAAATGCCCAAAATTCAATCGTAATCGAGCTCAGTAAATTATAATTTAAATGAATAGCAAGTAAAATCTGAAATATCTAAATCATATAATCAGTGGCCACTAAATAAATAAATAAATAAATGGATAAATGGATAAGTGGATAAATGGATAAAAAGGATAAATGAATAAAAGGATAAATAAATAAATGGGTAAATGGATAAATGGATAAATGGATAAATGAATAAGTGAATAAATGGATACATTAATAACTGGGTAAATGGATAAATGGATAATTGGATAAATGGATAAATGGAAAAATGGATAACTGAATAAATAAATACATATGCACTATTAGAAGGTTGAGATAACTATATCAAGTACTACTTCTTCTTGTTCCTGTTGTATAAAACGTGTAGCAGTACACTAGCCTCATTACTTCCTTGGTATATTTCAATTAAAACTGAGATGGCTCTGATTAGAACGCCCTTCAACACGCGCGACTCTAACTTTTTCTGTCTAATGCTTATAGATTATTTAATAAAAAATACAGCAGGTGTTCATCTAGATAATTGGAATTATTATAACCGTTTAATAAGAATGTACTTAATAAATTGTGTACAGGGACATGAGTCATTTGATTAAATTATTTATAAGTTAATAAAAAAGCGACATTTCTAACAGGACAACCTTATAAATAATAAGTAATTATCGAAAATTCGTGGAACTGAATCACACAATTTTTATTAACATGTAACTGAAACGGCTGCACATTGAAAGGTTGTTAAAACAAAAACCTCCAGTGACCACTGAGCGAGTTTATTCTGCCTGATAAAGTATTTTGTTAATTTTGATCATTTTTCAGTTATTTCTTTTCTTCAGTATTTCAGGTTATATGTCTCCAGAGGGTATTGGGATCGGCACCCTTGGATCTAACAAATTTAGCATTATTAATTATTACTGTTTATTAAGTTTAAATAACAAATTGACCGATGGTCTACAAACGTGAAAAGTTGTGAACAATCGGTCTGTTCAAGCAAGGAATCTTAAATTGTTTCAAACTGTCAGATATTCGACCAATAAAGTTATAAATTTCTTTTCAGTAAACATTGTGCAAGAAGTAGTTGGACGTTTTTGAGAGTTTGGAGCCAGCCTGGATTCCTTGCTTGAACAAACCTAATATTAACAATTCCTATACATATCTAATGCATCTCATTCAGCATATCATTATTCAATAATTAGTTACGGTTTGTATCAATAATATCAATTTCAGTTTGAGTGATCTTAAATACTCAAGGCATAGGCGTACAAACAAGTGGTAGAGAGTGGTCCTATTTCTGCAGTTACTATGAAAGCAAGATAGAAAATTTACGATTACTTATGCTTAGAGGTCAAGATATGAGACTCCCAACAAAGTCATACTTGATCCTTCTCAGTGTTCATTTTAACTTTGGCATGTCAGGTGTTTTTTTTTGGATACAAAGAAGTTAGTTAGTATTTAAATGGCAACAGATACTGTTTAATAGTATTTAGTAAATTAAAATGCCAAAATAATCCTGCAGATTATAAATACATTTTTTTAACGAAATGAACTGTTCCGTAGTGTTTGTCTGTTGTAAATTATAAACTCTTCTGCTGAAACACTTTAATGTCAAATGGCAACATTTTATTATTGAAGTTCTTGCAATATTTTTTACGGATACTTGACGCAATTAATACTCGTCAAAATGGTGACTTCCGGATGCCCCTATATAAATTTAATATATCACAAAATTGTCCTAACTATCTTGGTTTGAAACTTTTCAATCATTTGCCAGAAGAACTAAAGCGAATCCAGTTTTTAAAAAGTTTTAAATGTAAATTAAAGTTATTTTTAGTGGACAGGTGTATTTATTCTGGAGATGAATTTCTATCGTCTTAGGTTAAGTAACATTGACTATTCCATATATGTGTACACATGTCTTAAAGGAAAATAAATGCATTATTATTATTATTATTATTATTATTATTATTATTATTATTATTATTATTATTATTATTATTATTATTATTATTATTATTATTATTATAATTATTATTATTATTATTATTATTATTATTATTATTATTATTATTATTATTTCGCCTGTCTTTTAATGGCACAAAGGATGTTATTTATTGCTATCACCCCAATCTAGCGTCATTGGAGAACTCACTGAAGAATCCAAATGTGATGATGGATGATATATCTGGCTTGGTTGAAAAAGGTGAACGAGGAAAGGAAAAAGAAAAAAGTACAAGAGTACATAGACCCAACTATTTTTTGACCTACATGTCACTTAAGCCTGTTACCGCTTCTCTAATGTGTTTGGATATATTCTCGAACATGCCACAAAAGATAGCAGAGTTTCTTGGAATTTGAAAATGCACATAAGTATACTAGGCACAGTTTCCGAAGATCATACTTGGTGAAGCAGGTGCTGATTTATCAGTATTAAAGAGACATGGTGGATGGCGCTCTGATTCTGTTGCGGAAAGCTGTAATAGAGTAGTCAGTTAAAAATAAAACTGAAATTTCACAAAATATATTAGGCAAAGGGGCTGTATTTGATACATTTAGGCGTATAAGAAAATAGGTTACAAGTTTCTTCTACTGAAAATTAAATCGGTAAAAAATTGTTAAAAAAATAGCAGTGATTTCAAAAAAAAAAAAATAAGTGAATAAAATATTATTTTTACATTTGTTCTGAAGTTAATAAAGGCATTTTAATATGTCACAATTGGAAAACTAAAATTGAAACAAACTAGTTTTTAATTAGAAATCACAGTGATTTTCCAAAAGTTAATGTTGTAATGTGTACAATTTTTCATAAAAATTTGTATGTTTTTTTAAAATAAATACAATCAAATATGTATTATACTGTAGAATTGCTAATTATTGCTGATCTGAGTTTATGTTAACATCTATAGGTGTAAAAATCTACCAAAAATATATCATAATAAATGTTATAGTGTTTATTAAAGTAAATGAATCCACCTACTGAACATAATAATAAACATACATTAAGCTTCTTACAAGCTTGATACTGCCTGTTCAATAAATTAATATGTAAATGAATTAGTTTAATTATTTAAATTTCCATCTTATTTTAAATACAAAACACAAACTGACAATAACAAATGCTTAGATTAGTCTTTCAATTTTTTATAGTATTCCATTTGTTTTATTCAACTGGATTGGCAAATATATTCCACTTTTTTTATCGTTTACACGCATTTAATTTGTAGATGCATACTTTTTATTCATAATTGATTAATAATTAATGACACGTGATACTCAAAGGAACATTAATGATTATTTACAAAAAACTGCAACTGAAAGATATATCTAAACTTTTTAAAGTTCTTTGTTTCCAACATTTCTAACAACGACAGTTTAACAAACTTTTTAACGAATTCTGAAAAATATGCTATACTTTTTTTTATGTAAATGTACTGTTCGATTTGTCAACCACGGTCTCGTTCTATGTGGTGGGTAAATATTAAATGCTGTTTTTTTCTTTTTCAAATTAACTCGCCGCAATGAAAAAAGAGAACATTAATTGGTACAGCATAGTGTATCTAATTAACATCAATATTATACTTTTTATTCTACTGCTGCATAGATGGGAAATAATCTAAGGTCAATCGTCGCTTACGAGGTACAGTATAAAATAAGAAAGAACCGTATAAAAAGTGTGTTCCAAGGTTATCCGCTGATTCAACTTAATGTAGAACCGTGCCGATTTGTTATATTTATTTTCTGATAAGCACATAATAGCTACATAAAAAATTAAATCCTAATCCAAATATTTCCAGGATCAACATTTTTATGAAATTCGAAAGTGTAGTGAAATTGGTTTTTTCGCAATGCAGGTGGATCTTTATTTCAGTTTATCAATTATATTGCTTTCTAATTAATAAGGGTACTAAAATATCAGCAGACAAAAGGAACTTAGTTTTACCTTATATGGTGCACCATTAATAATAGGCGAGATAGAACAAAATAGGACAAAATATGAAGATATACCTAGCAAATATATATGTCTCAATAAAATACAGCTGTTTAAAAAATGTGCAGGATGTCAAAGAAAATTATTTTTTCGTTTTTCTGTGGTAAGTCGAGTATCCCTCAACCGATTGTCACTAAATTTGATAGGGAAATATATTTTAAGAAAAGGAATCATAATTTATGTACAGGTTGATTTATTATTAATTGTACATACGCTAAGTGGATAATCCTGGGCTGAAAATATGAAGAATTGATACATAACGCTTAGACAAAATATAGCTCCTTACAAAGTTACAGGATGTTAAAAAATTTTAAATGATTTTTGCCCATCACTTTAACCCTGTTTTATAATTCCCTATTATATTTGGCATAAAGTTTAGATACTTTAAAATACTACAGGAACGTTGATGACTACTACCATAGGCGTACGACAAGGGTAGAGGGGCACTTTCCCATTCCTAACTTTTACACCACAGGCGGTTTATATTTTTGTACAATTTTTCAATACTTTTTATTCAATTAACCCACTATTTCTTCATAACGATAAAGTTATTATTTCTTAAGATTTTTAAAGTTAAAGATAGGGCTACACAATCATTTTTATTTTATTATGTAATTTATTTGTCATATTATTATTATTCAAGTGTCTTCTTTCATGAGATTGCATTGCATTAGTTGAATTAGTAAAAATTAACGATATAATATCAATAATAAATAAATTTAATAACAATAAACAGAACTGCATAGTGAGAAATCAAAAATATTTTACAAATAAATGTTCTTTTCATTTAATATTGTACTAGCAGATAGAATAACAATTTCCAAGCTACACCAGATATTCCGATGAAGAGTAATGGGTGGTGTAGAAGTTAGGAATGATCTACCTCTGTTGTACGCCTCTGGTAGTAGCCATGAACGGTTTTGTAACATCTTTTAATATGTTCTAAAGTATCTAAACTTTATACCAAGTATGATAAGAAAATATCAAACAGGGTTAAAGTAATGGACAAAAATCATTTAAAATTGTTTAAATAAAACACCCTCTAATTCCGTAAGGTGCCATATTTTATCTAAGCGTTATGTGTCAATTTTTCATATTTTTCAGCCCAGGATTATCAGTTAGCGTATGCACAATTATTAATTAATCATCCTGTATAATCCCTGTAACGCCTGATGATGAAATTTCTTTTAGTTTTTGTTGACGAAATGTTCTCATTCGGTTAACTACAAAATCTTATTCGAACGTCATTTCTACGTAATTAAATTTTGTAGTTTACCTAATCATAACGTTTTATCAACAGAAAAATTAGAGAGAATTCATCATCAGACATTGCTAATGTGGCGCCCTCTATGGCCAAACCTGATTTAATATAAAAATTATGATTCCTTTCCTTAAAAAATGTTTCCCTAGCAAATTAGGAGACAATCTGTTGAAAGGTACTTGATTACAAACAAACGAAAAAGTAATTCCAACTTTGACAAGTTGAAAAAAATAGAGGGATCTCTTCCTACACCAACATTTTACTAAGATATATTTAGCTAAATGTTGTCAATAGTTGACTCCTACTAGTCATCATCGTTAGAGTATATTTTGTACAGGTATTACAAACAGGTAGAGTAGAAAAATTATGTCTCCAAAAAACATTCAAGCAACTGAGATATTCATTATTTTTTTGTTCAGGATATTTTCTAGAAGCCTGACGATTTTACAAATTTCATACGACATTTTCTGCCTGCTCAACAATTTTTATAAAAAGAGAGAAATAATCGAAATTAGAGGAAGTAATTATTAGAGGTTTGACTGCCAACTTCAATATAACGTGGATAAAATATAAATAAATAAGAAAGTTAAATAGCACAAGGGCATAACTCAAACCGTTCTTAAAATACTCGTAAGTCGCCACTGGTGTAAGAAAAATAATATTTTTTACGTACAAATATGCATCCAGATTACCTTCAAAGGTTCCAAATTTCATTTAAATATATAAAGTAGTGTCAAAAATATTAATAAATTTGGAACTTTTGATAAAAATTTTGACACTGTATCTTTGTAACGAAACATTTTTCGAATATAGTTTATAATACAAACTGATATCATTTTGTCTTTCTCTGTCTGCCTCTAAAGTTTTCGCTTTCGAAAGTGGACCACCCTGTATATGATATTTATTTTTTAATCATATTTTGGAAAAAATATGTAAGTAAAACTAATTCATCCAGCACATTCGGATTCAATCTCAAATTTTTGGTGGATTACAGGAGGATACACCATTTTTATATAATTCCGTTTCTTTGGTTAAAGTAGAAAATAACGAAACTCTCTTATTTGTACTTGAACCTGGCTGAAATGGTTACATAGACTTTCAGACTTTGTTCTTATGTACAAAACAAAACCGTATTAAAAATATATATTATGCTTTCTACAGACTATGCGTGAATTCGCGATTTGTGATACGCGATGCGTGGTTTGTGAAGAATTCGTGAATAGTTTGTAGGGGTTTGTTCGTTAAAAATCTGTTCATAGAAACCCTACACACTGTGCCCGAAAATTCGGAATCCCAGGATTGACCAGATCTGCAAACGCGGAATAACATATCGAGGGTTCAAAGACAGTACCTCGTAGTAAAGTAACAAGAAGCTAATTTTACAAGACGAACTAAAAACTGTTTAAAAGTTGATAAGATGTAGTTATTTTATGAAACCCTTCAAATTTATTCTTTTAAAACTTCCTGATTTTATACGTAAAAGGAAAAAGGTGTAAAGCAGAATTTAAAAAAATAAAGTTGCTTACGAGGTAATGTTAAGTTATTCTATAGTGGTATAATGTCATTGACATCTTTAAGAAAATTAAAACAGGTACATTTTGATCCATAAGAACTAAAAAACAAAGTAACAGAATGCTAATTACAGTAATAAGAAACAAAACATAGGTACACTAATAGTGACATATAATTATTATTCTGAACATTAAGACTTATACGGCAATAAATCATAAAAAGACCAACAATCTTTAGGAATAACTGATTTGATTATTTGTAGGTGATCATACTTTGTTTTTGAAATGGCCAGTCTAGTTTGAGACAATGGTGGAAATCGAATAATAGAAAAATTAACATTTTTTGATCTAGTTGGTATTTCTTGAAAGGTCTCATCGAAATTAACTTTAAATAATATTTCCCCACTAGTGTATCTTAAAACACGAATAATAATAATAATAATAATAATAATAATAATAATAATAATAATAAAAGGTCTTTATTAGTATTTACAAAGAACACACAACATCTGGGCGAAGTCTAGCTTTCGCTACTCTACTTAACCCAGTATAAGGTACAAAAAAAATATAAAAACTAACATAACAAAAACAACTTAATTCTACTATTACATTCATTACAATTCAAATATATTTTATCATTAGCACGTTACTGACAAGATAAGAAAAACTCTTTAATTCTTTTACGGAAACTGTTCACAGATAAAATCTTTAGTTCATCATTAAGGCTAATATAAACTTTAATAGAATTGTAAGTAAAATATCATGTAAATACCGCCGTGGAGTACCTAAGAAGAGATAATTTAAAATTATATCTAGTTTGAACGGGGTGTGTCTCATACATAAAAATAAACTTATTTCGAAGATAAGAAGGAGTAGAAGATTGAAACAAACGATACACAAATACAGACATATGGTACTTAAAAACATTTTCAATATTAAGCCAATGCAACTCTTTTATTTTAGCTGATACTCTATCAAACCTCTTCAGACCAAACACAAATCTGCAACACGAGTTCTGAATTTTTTGAATTCTATACTTTGTTACACTGTCCAAACACGGAAAGTAACTGTTTCACCACCAACTAATTTACTAGGTCTAATAGAGCTGTATTTGATCAGATTTTTGTCGGCAAAGTTTTTGAAAAAGGTTTGATCAAAATTTTTTACGATAAATGGATTTTTATGCCTAGCTTCCTTTGTGATCTTTAGATAGTCGCTAGGAAGATAAATTTCCCTATTTTTTAATACCGTTTCAATAGAGCTGTGCACTGAGTCACACTCCATCTGTGTGTGACCTTTTTCTAAAAATTATTGTTCAATAAGAACATTGTATTTTTCAGATAAGAAATGCAAAGTATTAGACATCACACTAGTTTTATTTTGGGCAGTACATCCATCAGAATAGATAATTATGGGAAATTTGATTGAGGAGTTCAGAAAGTGTTCTTCCAAATAGTGTTCTAGAAAAGATGCGTATGTGGAGGCTTGGCCATCTGCCTCTGTCTCGTTGTACCAATAACAACTGGTTTGGCTATTAATTATGTTATAAATAGTGAAGTTATGACCGCAGAGTTTGGTTTTATAGTAGAGTGCACTGGCCGGTAATTGAGGAGATAGTTTCGCTGACTGAACGTCCATTGTAATGACAAATATTTTCCCTTCAATGACATCTTTTTTGTCTCGTCCTTTCTCACTTCTGGCTAGATCTTTTTTGATTATGTGGTCATTGTATTCTTTTTCACATAAATTTCCATTTTTAAATTTGAAACATGTGTCGCACTGGTCTTTGCGTGGGTGAACAATAAACAATTTCATTGTATCCATCATAGTTCTTAAACAAGCGTGAGATAAAGGTTTCCTGCAAGTTTCTTCACAGAATTTGCAGTAAACCCTATACAAATCAGAAACAGACTGAAACACTTGCTCCAGATAAAGTCAATTGGTGTCTTTGCGGCAGTAATGGGACGGAAATTTGTTGAGATTTTTCAGAAAATTACTCAACAATACCTCATCTTCTTTAAAGATATTTAGTCGTGGTTTCCGCTTACTGACTTTGTTATCAAAAGATTCATTCATTCCATTTTCGTGTTCCATGGTCCAAGATCTTACAGACCACTCTCCTAATGCTATCGTTCCAAGGTACATAGATTTACATACAGGAACATTTTCATTATTAACTTTCAAGATATATTTAAATGTTACTTTACGGCGAGACTCATGGTTTCATTTTTTTGGTTCTTCTATTTACAGAAACGGTATTGGAAACAAAAATTTTGCGCTGATCCCAAGAGATTTCTTGCCAAAACATTTTAAATAGCTTATCACGGTCTTCATCTGAGATTAGAAAACATTTAGGTGTAGATTTATTATTTTTGTTTTTGCACTTGCATCTCGCCTTCATGATTCTTTCGGTTCTATTTCTGTTATGAAATGTATTTCGCTGACCTGCAGGTTTTCGAAACCCTAAATATTTCGCACCACGCATTCTCAGCATTTTGTTCTTTTTCTTTTTATTTTCGCCTTTTTGTTTTTTGTTATTTGGTTTACTAATTATTTCTTGATCTGATGCGTTATCATGCTCAAACTCTAAATTTAAGCTAGAATTTCCGTCAGACCATTCATCGTCTATTGCCGGAGCATAACTTTCATCACTGTCTTCTTTTTCTTGGTTAATAGTTTCAACTAAAGTATTATTTCCACTTTCAGAATTTTGTTGGTCATTCTCATTCAGTTCATTGTTGGTAGTTTCTTCCATAGTATTTTGTAGACTTGTGTAATTAGAAGTTTCCATAATATCATTATTATTTGCCATCAGCGAGTCTAATATCTCTTCTAAAACCACAGTAGCATTGGTAATTATGTCTTCCATTTCTTCTGGACTAAGAATTGGTGCAATAGACTTACCGTTATTTACTTCCAATAAAGCTGAAGTAGGAAGGGTATTTATTTTTCATATCGTGATATGTTCTTTTAGATAGCGAAGATATTGTTTTATTTTTTTATCTTTGACTAACTGCAACAATTCCTTAGTACGACTAGAAAATGACATCAATCAAACATGGCCACTGAAATACTGTACAAATTGTGCACATACGAGGTCCTGCTTTTAAATTATTTTAACGGCGCATTTACGAGTTAATGTTTTTTGCAGTTTTCTACCTAAGGACTGAAATATTGAGTTCTTAAGAACTACCAATAGATGCTTTTGTATATCCTAAATTAAATTATAATAAAAAGTGGATTTCAGTAAAAATGTTACTTACGAGGTACTGTCTTTGAACCCTCGATATATGGAAGGAGAGACAGATTCGTTTAAAAATCCCTTTCGTGTGTGGCCAGCTATTGCACATTCTTCCCTTAACTTATGTCTCTGTGTGTTTTTAGCGGCTTGTAAAAGAGGAGTCATAAATCTCTGTATACCACATAGTTTAACCATATTTGCATACGAGACGACTAACTCTGATTCGCATTGAAATTTATTAACACCACAGTTGACATATAAATATAGATATACATAAATTAATACATTTCGATTTGTACGTTGGCTGGAAGGGATTATTATTATTATTACTGATTGCGTTAAGCTGGTCTTGAGTCAATTAACGTCACTAGATTTTGATTTATAGATATACCTACAAGTTAATATCAATAAGTTATATTCTCCTAATTAATCCATAAGTATTTTACAGGTCAAGTTCATTTTAAAAATATTTGGAAATTCCACTGAAGTACTAGACACATGTAACACATCGATAATATATCAATCTTACATGTTGACGTATAGAAGGCCGTAGGAATTTGACACTTGACGAATCTTAATCCAGTCCCAAAAAATGGTTTGTTATTGAATAAAAGTGTGGCTCCGAATTGTAGGAGCATTAAAGCCAAGGTGCCCACAAAGAATTTCTCGTTCTGTCAGCATTTATTGCAAATAAGAAATTATATTAACCTTGTACTACAGAAATACTTTTTTACTAAATATTATAATGTGTTCTTTGTCTTTAACTGCCTTCTATGTGAGTCACCGTTAGTCGAGTGCAACTAATTAAATTAAACAAATGAATTTATAACAAACTTCTAAAAATATATCCGCTGTTAGGTTAGTATTGTTGTCCAGGTTATTTTTAAGGATTTAATAATACAATTATAATAATATCGGTGTACACATAGAACAGCATTGTTTTCTTTCGTTGGTTGAGGAAATATATGAAAAATACTCTACATACATGAATTACAATGTTTATGAACAAAAATAATTAACCAGTCCTATTTTCGTTATCTTTTTAAGGGATTAAGGTAATTAATACTATATATAGTGGGTAGTCGCCTTGGACAACATTGAAACCGGAATCAGAAAATTGGAGATGATTCATATACAGAGTGGTCTCAACATAACGGGCCAAAATTCATGGGTAGATTGGGATTTAGCCAAACTTATAGCGGGTTTACACATAGTTTAGGGTTTAGTTCAAAACTTGATAGTTAAAAAGATACACTGTGTTGAATGAAAAATATTCTTAATAAATTATAATATCCATACAAAATTTTGACGTTTAGGTTTTTTTTTGGTTAAGAAATTGAAATCTGTTCACAGTTTGGTTATAGTTCATAGTTGTCTGGTAAACATGTGACTTTTTATTTTAAGCCATGATTATTTTGTCGTTTGCACCCCTTGCTTGCTTTTTGTTGTGCCATTCGCATAAATGAATGTATTCTTTCTCATAAAGTAACTTGGACTTCTTCGGAATTACCTTGCTCAAAACCGCTTGGCTTCAAATAATAGTCCGGTTGAGTCTTGTTCTAGTAATTTCAGATACTTTTACTTTCAAACAACTCAAGACAAAAATATTGAATGTTGACATGAATTATACCTGAATTCAGCTAATAAACAATTAATTGTTCTCTCAGTTAATTTGTTCAAAATTAGTTCGAGAGTATTAAAAGTACGTTAAATATCTATAGTCTGTCACAATTGGATAAAATATTACCTATCATTTAAATGCTGTCATAGTTTTATTGCAATATTTACAGCAACATTACATTCATGCACAAAAAATATATATAAATTGTATACTGTATATTCCTAATTCCCCTATTCCTAATTAAATGTTGTGTATATAGATATTCTAATTATACACATGCGTGCTGACAAAACTGCTCTAATTTATTATATAACTATTGACGCGTCTATCATTTTTTAATAAACAAAAATGTAAATGCGACACCAATCAAGACTTCTTTTTTCAACACATTGATTGGTTACATAACAGCGCAATTTTAATTTTGACATTGAACAAATTTTACAAAAAACTTATTAAGCAAAGTAAATCTGTCGTCTAACTAATTTCATTGGCATGTATTGTAAAACAATTACAGCAGGAAAAAAACAATCCAGTTTCTGATTGGCTTAGCTTAATTTATACACGTGCACGCGTTAAAAACTATCGTGGAGTCAAAATTCAGTTAAATTAAACTTTCTGTTTCAATTAAGTCTATTAATAAAGGTAATCCGGAAAATTTTAGACAGTCTTGAGAATTAATGGTATTAGAATGTATATTCTTTGCTAGCATGTCTAATCATCTTCATGCAGTAGTTTTTAACCTGGAGTGTGTGTGTGCGAAAACACATTTTCAAGGATGCGAAAGAAATTTTAAAATATTCAGTTGAAACTACAGCTTTGTTCCCTATTCAAAAATATGCTATTAACCTACCTACCAGATATTGTATTTAATCACTCGCATATAACGGCTATAGTCTGTTTGGAAATGAAAGAGAGTAATAAAACCCCGAGATAAGAATCGACCATGGGCGTGGTAATATTTCGTTTCAGGTAATTATCGGGTAACACTAATGCTAACAGGAAATGGGTGTACATTAGTATATTTTACTGGATACATCATAGGGCAGGAGTCAGTGTATAGTGACAGATCAATCCAGTCTTAGAGCTGAATATACGAAGACGTGCTAGTGCAGTAAAGTAAAATTCGACTTGTGTTTAATGACTATTGTGCAATGGATATAATCTTGTTTGGGTAAAATGTCGGGCTTATCAGATTACGTACCTGCTAAACGCGTGAAAATATGTGAGCTGTCTCAGAATGAGAAAATTATTATATTAAATGTATTTAATGCATTGAAACACCAAAATCTTACCAACAGTGTTGACGACATCGTGGAAACGTGTTCCAAAATGACAGGGATTGGAATATCGACTATCTACAGACTTTTAAAGGAAAGAAAAAATGAACAAGATACTGTAAATCCCCCAAAATCATCTGCAGGGAGGTCAAAAGTCGTTATAGATGATTTCTTCAAAAATGTCATTTGCTGAAAAGTACACTCATTTTATTTTAAAAAAGAAATACCAATGCTAAACAAAATTTTAAGTGAACTTTCAGAGGACAACGTTTTGCCAAAAATCAGTAGAAGCAAATTATGGGCCGTCTTACGAGAGTTGAATTTTTGTTGGGAAAAGCAGAACAGTTCATATCGATAAAGATGAAATTATTTGTTGGCGAAGATCCTACTTTAGATCAATTAGAAAATTCCGTGACGAAGGGAGGAATATTTATTATCTAAACAAAACTTGGGTCAATGAGGGATATACTGTAACAAAAGTATGGCAAGATAAAAATGTAAAAAGTTTTCGACAAGCATTTTTGGATGGACTTTCAATAGGGTTCAAGGCACCTTCAGGTAAAGGACGAAGATTAATAGTGACACATATAGGTAGTGCCAGTGGTTTTGTAGATGGTGATGACTATCACGAAGACATGAACGCAGATGTTTTCGAAGAGTATTTTACACAGATGTTGGATCTTATTTCTCCGGGGTCTGTAATTGTCATGGATAAAGCCAGTTACCATTCACGGCAGACCTAGCGGACGCCTACGACTACTTGGAGGAAAGCCGATATAATTCAATGGTTATCCGGAAAAAATATTTCTTTTAAAACAAATATGGTGAAAAAGGAACTTTTGACACTTGTCAATCTTAATAAAGATCAGAAAAAATATGTTATCGATGAAATGGCAACAAATCGCCAAATAACGGTACTACGGTTACCACCTTATCACTGTGAACTTAACCCAATCGAATTAGTCTGGGCGCAGGTAAAAGGAGATGTAGCGCGAAATAATACGACGTTTAAATTAACTGACGTGAAAATTTTGTTAAAAAATTCCTTGGAACGAGTAACTGCAGATAACTGGCAAATATGTATACATCATGTACAAAAAGAAGAGGAGAAAATGTGGGAACTCGATAATTTATTTGACGTTACTGTGGAACCTATCGTTATCAACCTAGGAGACGAAAATAATTCATCAGAATATTCAGAGGATGAATTTTAATATACCTACTTTTTTATTTTCTTTATTGTACATTTATACAACACTACATTTACTCACCATAATTTGAATTTTCAAGATACATATATTTTTGTGTGGAATAAAAGTCTATTCATTAAATTTAAATAAATATTTTGATAATAATATTGAATAACTTTATGCTTAAAGTTGCCTCTATTTTTGAAATGCTGTTTTTATATTGTTTACTTATAAGAGAAATGGACCGAGAAATTGAAGCGGCATAGACAAAGACGGATTGTCGGAGATTAAATTTTAGCTACCGGCTATAATTTAGTACGGATCGATCACACAAAGTGTTTTTAAAAGTACACCTCATCTATATACTTTAGCTACTTCTGGGGTACCACAGGGTTCAAATCTGGGACCACTGCTTTTTGTGCTATTTATTAATGACATTGCTAATGTAATAAATTGTGAGAAACTATTATTCGCAGATGATTTGAAGATGTTTTCTATGATTAAAAGTATTGATGATTGCACAATATTACAAAGGCAATTATGTGAATTACAGAAGTATTGTAATAATAATTATCTTAACTTAAATGTAAATAAATGTAAAATAGTAACTTACACCCGTAAATTTAATCCCGTTATTTATGACTATATTTTAAATGATGTAATATTGGAACGTTCCGACACCATAAAAGATTTAGGAGTTGTATTTGATTGTAGATTGAGCTTCTCTAACCATGTTGAGTACGCTACAGATGCAGCTTTGAGGATGCTGGGTTTCATAATTAGAAATTGTCAAGAACTCTCTGATGAGGTAGCTTTAAAAACTCTTTATTGTTCTTTTATAAGGTCTAAACTTGAGTACTGTTCGCTTGTCTGGTATCCATATTACGGTAATCATAAATACATAATTGAGAGTGTACAGCGAAGGTTTCTTAAATTTTTATCTTTAAAAACTGATAACTTTTATCCAGAGAGAGGATATGATCATTCCATATTACTTAACAGATTTAATTTTGCATCGCTGGAGTTACGTCGTGTTATTAATAGTTTAAAAATTCTTTTTAATCTATTTCATAATGATTTGGATTGTCCGTTGCTATTAAGACATTTCTGTTTCCAAGTTCCTAGAATAAGTTCCAGGCAAAATGTAACATTTTACTGTCAAGCTGCTAGAACAAACATAATTTTGAAATCTCCGGTATATGTTATGTGCAGAAATTTTAATTTGATATCTGACACCTGTGACATTAATTATAGTACTCTTTCACAAATTATTAATTGTGCTAATATTAAATTCAGCAACTAAAAACTTGATAGCCATATATACATATATTTGTATACTTATAATGTACTTCTTTTTGTTGTATAATTCTATTAGTACTTTTTTTTTTATATTTGTCCTGTAATTGGATTTGTAATCTGTTGGGCAATAAACTTATTATTATTATTATTATTATTATATCGATAATACATAATATAAAAATATTGAATATAAGCCCCAGAACTACATTTATTTACGATTTATATACATAATAAGCTTTTATTACTCTCATTCATTTCTAAATAGACTATAATTTTAACAAGGAGATTTTTTTAACCCTAGCAACTTTTTCTCATCACATTAAAAGTAAAAAGTTTTTTCTCTTTTCAACTCCATCTTATATGGCTACATAAATAATATTAGTACATATTTAAATTCACTTCTGTTTCGTATATGCATCTTATCATGTGCACGTTGTTCGTTATTAAAACTTTTTTCACATTGATATTCAGTCATAGGAATATTTGAAATAATATTAGTTACTGGAAAAGTTTTATTTATGCATATTTTTCAATTGTAGTTATAAAGGTAAGTATCCATAAAATATAAGAAAATTTAAATTTCTCAGTAAAATTACATATATGTTACAATTCCAATCTAAAAATTACAGTGTGTAAATCAATACAAATTAAGGTGTCAGAAATGTACGATGCAATTTAGCATAACATTTTAATAATTTATCTATGTCTATATCTGCAATTATTACAGTGTACTTGTTTCATTTACAATTCCGCTATAACTTTGCTACACTAGAATATAGGAATACATCACATGCATTCCTTGATTAATTTTTCACAAGGACTTAAATTTTTTTATCAAAAAAGTAATAGAACTTTGCCCTACAGAGATATTCATATTAACTTTGTTTTTTTATGAAGCACCCCCCATATATTATTATATTTTTGGATTCTCCACATTTTCCTGATTGCACAGATATAAATATATCATGGTTTAACATGATATATTTGATAGATATTGGAAATTAATAATTCCATAACTAAAATTGTAATTTTTTCTTATAAAAAAATGCAAAATACAGAGTAGCAAAGCTACAACCGAATCTAATGTTTTCGGGTGATCGCTCTGTACATGTTTGCTGCTTTTCGATAAATAAATATTCTTAATTAATAATTAATATATTTCCTAAACCTAACTTAAGAAACATATTTTTCGAGGGGTGACCATCTTTAAAAAGGTTAAGAACCACTGAATCGGAGGTATGTATTGTAAACGGCACTAATGTGTGTGACCATATACATCTTTAACCTGGGATGGCAGGCTATCGCACTGGAAAAACCCAAATTCGTTTTACTTTATTTTCAACCCGTTCGATGCAGCCTAAAAGGCTTAAGATTGTTCGCATTCCTTCGCTATTATAATGTCAAACGCAAGTTATTGCCTTTCTAAACACTGTAGAAATATTTATATGCACATTGAGCCTGATCTAAGACTGTTATTCTTTCTATAGTTTTATTATATCTTTATAAATACAAAATTAACCATGCACATAAACTACGCATTTCTTATAATTAAGAAATAAGAATCCACTATAAAATAAACTACACATCCACAACAAAATGTTTTAGTTATAACTGTTGAATATATCTACATTTGGAAAATATCACGTATAAGTCCTGTTTATAAGAAGCAAACAAATTTACGAATTATAGGCCCAGTGCTTTTTAAAATTATCTTACATAGCGTTATATCATCTCATATTTCAAAATATTATTATCCCTTAACAACATAGGTTTATTCAAGGCAGGTCTACAATTTCTAACCTACTGTGTAAAAATCAATATATTTCTGCAGTTCTTGATGTAGGAACTCAAGTCGATGTTATCTATACAGACGTCTCTAAAGTATTTGACAGGCTGGACCATTTAAAGTTGTTAAGTAAACTTAACAACGTGTCTCTGTACTGATCTAGTAAAATAATTTCAGTCATACCTGTGTAATCGATCTCAATATGTGCAATATCGTAGATTTAAATCTGACACGTTTCTTCAAACAACAGGTATTCCTCAAGGGTCCATACTTGGACCTCTTTTTTTGACATATTTATTAATGATATTACGGAAGATCTTAATATACAGTATTTATTATACGCTGACGATGTAAAACTATTTTGTCAAATTAACTCTGTTTTGGACTTGCATTGTAATTTTTTGTTTAACTACTTATTCTTTAAATGGGTTATGCCCGCTGAATATTTTAAGAGTAAATAAATAATTAAATATCTAAAGGAAATATAGATAAATCTAGTAATAACATTGTTGAAGTCATACAACTACGAAGCCCTAGAAGGGCCATGTCTATAATTTTTATTTATGTTTAGACTTAAATCTTTGAATTGATATTTTTAACTCTCAATTCAGACTTTAATCTCTGAACTTACGCTGCTAACGAAATTATGGAACAAGTCGTAACACTCAGAGCTTACTAGATAGAGAATTGAGATTTAGGGAACATAATATACAGGGGAAAATGCAACTTTACGATATTTGTCATCAACTATGAAATTTTACAACACCCTGTATAATTTTACTGTTTTTTTTTATTCTAGAGACGATTTAAGGTGCGACTGTACCTGTTTGGGAAATAATTTAGACCACTTAATTTTCTTAGACCTATTTTTATTTCTGGATTTAGATTGCCGTGATGTGCTAACACCAATTTCCTGATTAAATTTGATTGTATCATTGTCATGAACAGTTAGTCGCCAGCGATGCCACTAGTTATGTACTGGTTTCGAACTGGTTAGTTCTTATCTGTATATCACAAATGAAGCCAATAATTCACCTTAACTGTTCACAATCTGTCATAATAGTTAACAGAACATGAGTACGCAAGACGTAGCACGTATGTACATATCTAGTAGTCATTGGCTACTCAAAGCTGGGCCTGAATACAGTCACAAGCAGAAAGCAATCCACTACATTGAGAGTATCTACTATTAAAAGCCCCAATCATTGCCATATTTTTAAAAGCGGTATTTTAGGAAAGAACTACTCTGTGCACTAATGCCTTAACTACATATAGTAAACAAGTTTCGAACTTGTTAACTCTCATCAGTATGCCACAGGTGAGGCCAACCACGAGCAACCCTGGCTGTTCATGTTCTGTTATTACCGACGGAAGATATAAGTACGCGAGGCGTAGCATGTAGTGTCTACATTATTTGGTACTCACTGATTACTCAATACTGGGCCTCAATAAAGCTAGATGCAGAAAGCGACCCACTACACTGTAGATAATATTGAAAACCCTATTCGGAATTTAGTCTGAATTTAGATAGTAAAGTCTGACTTCAAGCATAAAAGTATGAATTCAGAGTTTAAAGTCTGAATTCAGAGTTTAAAGTTTGATTCTAAAAAAAATTGTAAAAAACGGCTTTGTATAAAACCGTTAATAATTTATTGAAATTATGTTATTTTAATATTAAATATTAGTTAAATCAAACTGCCATTTCTACAGGGTTAGCTTTGACTAAGCACAAATATTTTAAGAGGGGATCGAGAAAAATAAGACTTAACGGATCATCATTTCCAAACTTATTTAAAAAGTGAATTTTTTTTCGAAACTATATTAAACCCCTTTTTATCGCCGAGTATAGCTGCCCGTCCGCCGTCGAGTTATTTATTTATTTCGTACGTTTGACGTTTAGAGAGTTCGGTACATCCTGTGTATTAGTATTCCTTTTGTTCGATTGCCTTAGAGTAAATGGCCATTTTATTCAACTACACACGGAGTGAAAATGGGTAATCCTGACGGTCCTAAATATAGTTTTGACAGTTTAGATTAATTGAACAAAAAACGAATGCAAAATACTGTAGCTAACACATAAAAATGTTCATTTTCTTCGTTTCTACTTTTGGTAATGCTATAAAAAACGAACACGTGGTAATTGATAGATCAAAGCCACCTCAAAGGATCATAAGCGCCGAGTTTTCGGAGGAAAAGAAGGTTTTTCCCTATTTTTTAAATATCGAACTGGAATACCGAAATAATTTTTTATGACTTTTAGGCTTCCCTGAGCACGTGGTTAAAATTTTGGTACTTAGTAACTGTTAACTCTGTATTTAGAAACAAACTGTATAACTTGGAGAAATTACAGTTTGTTATAGTTCCGATTATTTATTATGGCTGTAATTCATAATTTTTAATAAGTTAAACTCAAACACCGTAAATGCTTATGACGAAAAGTCTGAGGCAACGTAGCCTTGCGATTTTTTACATTTTGTCCGACGATAAAAATCTAAATCCTATCGGATATATACATATATGTTACACTCTAATTTTGCGACCATGACCGGATCATTCGAATAAGGAGAATAAATTCTATTCCAGTAGATATCCTTATTGATACCGGTTACATTAACCGCATAGACATAGCGTATTGCACACTGTGGTTATTAACTTTATTATTCGCAGTGGCGGCTACCGTGGGTGCAGCGAGTACAACGTAATCCAGAGAAACTGCAGTTGAACTCCGTGGCTGTACGAGGATTAGTGTATAAAAAAACTAAAAACTCAATTTTACCCAGTCAGAAATATAAGACATTGCTAAGGTTTGCATAATCGCCAGCAAATAGTTACGATAAATGATAAATCTTCTCAAGTTGGTTTTGTCACCTCTGGGGTTTCCCAAGGTTCAATCCTGGGCCCCCTTCTATTTCTTATTTATACGGCCGACATTTTTAAATCAGTAAACTATTCTAATGTTATGGCTTACACTAATGATACCCAGTCTTTTTCTTTCAACAATAAAATTAATTCGGATCTAAAGTCTATTTCACATTATTCTGAACGGAATAATTTACGACTTAATTCGGATAAATGCAACGTCATTTGTTTTACACCGGAACATATAAAGATAAAAATACAAAGTTAAAATTGCAATAATCAGCTCTTAAGTTCTTTAGACGTGTAAAAAATTTAGGACTTCTTGATTCTAAACTTCTGTTTCGAGAACAAGTCTCTATTTTAGTTAACAGCTGATGTTATATTGCTTTGAGGTTGCTTTAAATTCAAAGTAGCTGCTGTAGATTTGTTTTTCGCTTAAAGAAATATGATAGCGTTTCTGAAAAGAATAAACAATTGGGTTGGTTAAATATCAGTAAATTTCACTTTAGTGTTTTTATAAATCAAATTTTGCATACATCTTCCCAGCCATACCTAAAAGAAAAACTGACACGTCATGATGAAATTCATAATATCAATATAAGGTTTCCATCCAAACTTTCACTTCCTAAATTTCATTAAGCCATGTTCACACGCTCCTTTACATAAAATGCTTACACTATTTATATTTCTATTAATTATAAATTTAAACAGAATTCTGTTACTGACTCTCAAAAAAGTTAAATCTTACATTTTTATTTTTTCACCATGACTTATCATGGTATTTGTTTTTGTTAAATTAATTAATTTATATTTTATTATTTTGAGTAAATTACATTTATTTGTATATTTCTCTTTATATTCCTACCTATTTGTATTGTGTTTTATATTGTTTGTTTTTATAAGGGATATGCGAGTAGCGTAAAGCTGAACTTCGCCCTTGTCTGTGTCTTGTAGTTATTTAACTTTTTACAATACGTAATAAAGATATTTTATTATTATTATTATACAGGGTGATTCAAACTTAACCAAATAAAATTTAATGTACAAGGGACTTTTATAAAAATAAAATCAATAGGAACAATTTAAAAATGATTTATAAGTACACTTCCGCACGGCACTGGAAACTGGTTCACTGTAAAACCTGACATTTTACAACACATTTTAATGCAGAAAATGCAACTGATTTTCCCACTATTGTTATTAATTATTATTATGCTGATGTGATTTTAATTAATAAAATAGTTTGACATACCTGATGTTATACCAACATTTTTGACCCGTCTTACCCAGTTTCTACAAACTGACACAAATGTTTCTGCTTCTCGTCCATTTTGAACTCGTAAGTTATTGATTCACTTCGGTGCGATACACTTCATTTTTAAATATCTACACAAAAAGAAGTCTAAATGATTTAAAGTCAGGAGATCGTGGCGGTCATGGTACCGGTCCTCCTCATCCAATCCCTTCGTATTAATGCTTGGACACGCTGCACATGGGACGGATGTAATTGAGCCCCATGTATGATATTCCACACTGCTGCAATAGGCTGTTGACGTATGGACCTCCATCTCTTCCACGATTTGGTTTCGAATTTCACTTGCGTTGCACTACACTTGCACTAACTGCACACCGCGGGAAAAGTAGCTGCGTTTGGCATACGTTTACCGGGTAATTATTCTGCTAAAGAATTTTCACATCGTCATAAATTAAAATGATATTGGATTTCAATGTTCCGAATCGCCTACCTAGAGATTACAGTAGCCCAGCGATGTAAAGGTTGAAAATACTACAACTTTAATAATTTTTTTACTCAGAAACTTTAAGGATTTTACAAAAAATTGTTTTACGATATTGACTCCATTTTTCATGACAGATCTATTCCCCAATTCTTTTAGATAAGTTTTGCATTTTAATATTTAATAATTGCATTTTAATTTTACAAAGAATTAGAAAATTTACATGTTTTGTATACATACTTTTCATGGTAAAAATACATATGAATTTTACATGTATTATATTCTAATTACATTGAAATTTTACATTGCATTAGTAACTTTATATATCGTAAGTAAAATTACCATGATAATTATAGGTATAAAAATAGCCAACGATAATCAAGGCAAATTTACATAAATCAGCTTTTCAGTTCACTTGCGTGGCGAACATTATAGTGACCTTTATAGAGTCTCCAAAACATATTGGAACTTTGACATTAGATAATAAGATAACACTGAGACACCGGCCTACACAAAAAATGTTCTATAATAGAGCAATGACAATGCGAAGCAGTTTTTAAGTGCGATCAGGAAGACGCACACATCGCACAGCTGTGATATTGAAGATTTCGCCTAGATTCACAGATCACACTTCTGCAACTTTTTAAGTTAAGAGGATTTAAAAAATGGATAGTATTTCTGACAGCTCCACATAATAATACTGCAATAGTTTAACATTAACGAATTTTGATGTCATGAGCACATAGACAATATTTGAAAATTACCTTTATAAGATGTATATATCAATTCTAACAAGGGTCCTAAATAAGAACCTTGGAGAACACTGCTTTAACATTTTGCAACTCTGGGTCTGACTTGACTAAAGTATTACTAGCTAAACTTGATGTAGCTGTCAGTATAGGCAGAAAGTGAAACAAATTATCTTCAAAAATTTTAAAATCTAGAAGTCTGGATTGATTTCCATGTAAATATCATTTGACTGAATAGTTTTCAACTGCATAAAACGCACTATATTTCACGAGTCGCTACTGATGTAAACTATGTGAGCAGACCGACACAAATCCATTTTTTTTTTTGTGCACACTGCTAAATAACGATTAACACCCATAATTTCCTAGTTTAAGTGTACTTTATCTTATATTCGTGAAGTTATATACATGGCGCATGCAAATGGAGATAATTGTGCCTATATTTATTACCTTAATTACATTTATGAAGAACTAATAAATCACTTGAACGTAGTTCTTACTGAGAATATCAAGAAAGTCGTGAAACGAGAAAAGTAAAATGAGTCTAGTGTTGGCTGAAGCAAGAAAATTGCTTCTTGCTAAAGAAGACAACAGTTTCTTTAAAGTGTTATTCTTGGAAGATTATGTCTTATATTGTCTCACAGTTTTGAAAGACTGTTCTTGCGAGACTTGCATACAAATGAAAAACATGGAACTTTATTACAAATTTGGTAACAGTGGTGGTTACTCTCGGTTGCCTAAGGTCCCGTTCAGAGCTCACAGGTAACTACTGGCATGTTGATTGTCGACAGTAGTCGACTGATAAACGTTATAAAGTGTAAAAGCGGCCAGTTTATCATAGTAAGTTATAAATCATGTACTGTAATGTTTTCAGGGAGGTGATGAAGTAGACATATAAATCAAACACTGGATTTCCAACAGTATATGTATTTTAATAATATAATCGGAGTCTATTGATCGCTACTACCCGCTAACAATCTCCCCATCTGAATGCCTCAACACTTTAGTTATTTACAAAAACTATTTTCCTCCCAAACCAGGTAAACCAACCATAGTAACCAAAATATCCTACTTGTACGAAATAGGCGAAAGAGAATCGGATCACTTTCAAGCAAGTGGCAGTGAATTTATAATTAGTTCAGATCAGCACAACTGGAACTAAACTCAATAAATATGCAAAACAAGATTGTCAGCACTAATAATTTCTGCAGCAAAAAACTATGTGTGAGTTTTTTCTATTTCTTGACGTGTCACTGAACGAAATATGAGAAACATTTTGATATACACAAAAAGACGTAAAATATTTGCATAATGTGATTAACTTGGAAGCAAATATGTTTAGTCCAGGGAAGTTAGGAAAAATAGCAGAAATATTTAGGCATAGCAGATATCGAGATGCGGTTTTCTGCATTGTGTTCAGAAAGGTCCCAGGAAAAAAGTCTATATCGTCTGGTTGAGCCATTTTTTGAAAAATGCCTTCTGGGCCGGAAAATACATTACACCGTTATAGGAACGATTGGAAATTCGGAAAAATCGCTCGGAAATCGTTACTCGGGGGTTTTCGGGACTGCCGTACTCGATTCTGGCATAAGAATTACCCAGGGATACACGGGGGTGGCTCTGTGGGGTTGTCGGGGGGTGAATTGGAGAGAAATGGCAGCGTGCATGAAAATCGCTCCAAATTCGTTACTTGGGGGTTTTCGCGAATGCCGAAATCAATTCTGGCATTAGACTGCCCCGGGGGCGCTCGGAGGTGGCTCTGTGGGAAATGGTAAAGGAGAAAGTGAAAAATCACAAATTATGAAAATAATACTTCATTCAAATAACAAATAGGAGTTTTTATTAATGTTGAATTATTTAACGTTTAACGTCAATGTGCACTAATGTTATGAGCAGTTTGAGTGTGTGGTTTCAGGAGAGCAGTCTTCATTTTAACATACACAAAACGTTTGCAATGAGGTCCCATAATAAACAAAAAAATATGTAGTGATATAACTTGAAAACCTCATTGTCATTACTTGATTTCAAAGAACTCTATTATATTTCAGTTTATAAGTCTGCGAACTGTACTGAAACGTGATCAATTTATTAATCTATATTATGCAGAAGTTGAATCACGAAAGCAATATGGTTTGTGTTTTTGGGGTAATTCTGCTAGGTCACATCAAGTTTTTATTTTACAAAAAAGATTATCAGGACAATAGCTGGCGTACCAAATACTACAAATTGTAAGAATATTTTTAAGACATATAAAATTTTAACTTTACCATCTGCGAGGCAAAAAGATAAATTTTATATACCTTTCAACAGACTTACTATTGCATCCAATTCACCTAAGATCTTAGGGCTTAAGCTCGTTAACTTAATGCCTACAAATATAAAAAATCTTGCAACTATAGTTGCCTTCAAGAAAAAAAGAATAGAAAGAATATCTCAAATGACAAATGTTTTTATAGGCTTGATGAATATTTTGTATGTATAATTTTGAATATATAATATTATATTGTTTATATTTAAATTTATTATACGTGTTTTGTTTGTTTTATTGACTAGTCTTATACAATATTTTATGTATTGTCATAAAAGATAATAAAGATTATTATTATTGGTTATTTGTTGCCTAGATCAATAGTGCGAAATAACACACCAGAATGTAATGAACGTTACAATAGTAATTGAAAATTACTACTTATGAATATGCATTTTTATTGTACAATCGTGTTTTTGTACACATGAAATGTAGTTTTACAACGTTATTTTGAATTTTTTCAATTCAGCTATATTTGTGGAAAGAATTGGCACCCTCTCTGCGGGTATAGGTAGGATGAAAGAACGTTAGCTTAGACCAATATAAGATATTGATACCGGTTGCCATTTGACCATGTTCCTAATCAATGAGGTTTTCCAGTATTCTCTAATTCCTGCACTGGTGGTTACCAACAGGACGCAAATGCGTCCTTTTTAATAATAATATGCCGCCACTTCTCCCGCATAAGTATCTCGACTTGAAAGGTAGAGATCTTATTATTTACTCAATAGGTTTTATTGTAAATTTACTATCATATTTATCATCTATAATCATATAAATTCAAGAAGAACTATATTAATTTGTAGAATTCAAATTTTGGTTTGAAGATTACGCAACATTTTGCAATCAGAATCAGCAATTATTAAAAGGATCTTATTTCAACAGAAATACAATTACACTGGAGAAACCCACTATTTTGGTAGTTTACGTATTGAAAACTATAATTGGTTTTTGTCGTGAATACACTTACTGCACTATATAGGGTGTTTTTAAATGAAGTAGCAAAAATTAGACCACAGATTCCTTAGGTGAAAATAAATCGATTTAACCTATCATTCATATATCCCAAGTCACATAATAAAAAAGATACAGGGTGTCAAAGTTAAAATTTTATTTTTGATATTTGTAGATAACTTCTTAAAAAATCCAAATATTTTCATAAAATTTGTAAAACAGGGATTTTTGCGGGCGAGAAATTTTAATTTATTTCTAATTTTGACGTCACTAGTAGAGGGCGCCACTTGTGACACACCTTGTTTTTTTAAATGGCAGAACTGTTTTGCAGCTTAGTGTATCCATCTGGCTATTGAAACAATCGGTTCTCCTACCTGTTATATCTGAAAAAGGTATACCTTATTGAAGTCGATCGGAGTAACAGTTTTCGAAATAATCCTATTTGAAATATTCAGTGCACCGATTGAAAACTGTTATCGTTTCAGGCAAAGTGAAAACATAGCAAAATTTTACTTCAAAGTTGGTTTCATAAAACCTCGCCGATCTTCTTGAAATTTTGCAGGTCTCCATAATTTCCCATTCTGAACAACTTTTTCACGTAATATTTTGCTATATTTTCAGCAGAGCATTTCAAATAGGATTATTTCAAAAATGATTTCTCCTACCGACTTCAGCTAGGTATACCTTTTTAAATAAAATAGGTAGGAGAACCGATTGTTTCAATAGTCAGATGGATACACTAGCCTTCAAAAAAGTTCTGCCATTTAAAAGAAACATGGAGTGCCACAATTGGCGCCCTCTACTAGCGACGTCAAAATTAGAAAGAAATTTGAATTTCTCACCCGCAAAAAACCCCAATTTACAAATTTTATGTAAATATTTGGATTTCTTAAGAACTTATTTACAAATACCCAAAAAAAAAAATTTAACTTACACCCTATCTATTTTATTATGCGATATAGGTATGTTAGGTTAAATCGATTTATTTTCACCTAAGGAATCTGTGGTCCATTTTTGCTACTTCATTTAAAAACACCCTGTATAACTATTGCGGACTAAATTGCTACTAAAAATCTGCAGGGATAAAATCTAGGATAACGCGCACACCTTACGGCCAACGCCTTAACTCCTAAAAGGCAAACATATAATTGTTTCAAACAAAAACTTAATTATGAGTACTTAGAAATGATAATTAAATAAGGCCAGCGTTTCTTGCCTAGTTTGCTAGCATCTGCTTTGTATTCCACCTCTTATGATCCTGTGTTCGCGTGCTCAACTCGTGATGACCAGCAACAGGTAATGATACTGTTTAACCTTGAGAGAGTAGTTAAAGCTCCTGTATCAGAAGCTATAGAATAATACACCGAGATTTCGATGACTAATAATCCTTCTCCGATAGATAATTACCTCGATATTCGAGAATTTGTTGTAATTACATTTTAAATAAACAAAACTTAACGCGAATAGTATGTACATGTTATTATTAAGATTTCGCCATGAATTTTACTAGACTTGAAATCATCCTTTTATAAAGAGAAACTGTAGAGTATTTCATCAAAGGAAGGAACAAATTGATATTTATCTTTTTTGCAATATATATATAGGGTGTCCCATAATGATGTGCGCTCCTTTGGAGGGTGTGTTCCTTGGGTCATTTTAGGGGGGGGTTCTCTCTATAAAATTTTTCCATTTGAGACTTCCCTGACGAGATAAGGGCTTCTAAAAAATTGAAAAAATTTCAGTTTTCATTTTTTTTCTCAAAAACTGTTAAACTTATAAATCTGAAAATCGGTGACTACTATTTTTTCATATCGAGAAACGTTTAGAAAAAAAAAGTTCTACTTAAAAGAAAACAACAGTGGTTGGTGGTTGCCACTCTTGTAGACATTTGGTAAAAATTAAAATCATATTCAACAATGTCACTTAATTAACTAAATGTAGTTACCGATTTTCAGATTTATAAGTTTAACCGTTTTTGAGAAAAAAAATGAAAACTTATTACTTCTTGGATATCTCCAAAAAGATGAATCCTGCGATAATGTGGGCAAAATATTCGATGCTCAAGTCTATGCTGATGGTAAAAGAAGGAGGTGATATTTCATAATATCCAAAACAGGTGGTTATCTTAAAAAGGCAAGCAGTTGGTCATCAGGCAAACAAATCAAAAGTTCTAACAAGAGAAGAAGTTAATAATTTTTTCAATTTTTTAGAAGCCCTTGTCTCGTCAGAGAGGGCTCAAATCGAAAAATTTTATAGAAAGAACCCCCTAAAATGACACAAGGAACACACCCTCTATAGGAGCGAACACCATTATGGGACACCCTGTATATATACATATTTTAAACGCAGCTTTGTTTAGTATGACACATTGAGATTCACGTAGTATCTAATTTTTAGAAACAAAGGTTTATCAATGAAATGTTAAATTTATGAATAAATAACACTTCATTTTTTATCTTTTATTATATTTTTGTTTCAGTACATAGCTAATATTATTTTTTTTCTGATGGAAAAATAATTTGACATTTTATTTCTCTTGAGAGATAACAAAATGTTACTTCTATGAAATTACTTTTTCCTCGGAAAAAAATTAATATTTTTTTCCCAGATAAATACACATAGGAAGATGGAGATATTTAATTTTAGAATATTATTATTATACAAAACATACATTTCCTTAATGTCAAGTACAGTTATTAAATGTACATTACATGAAGGACATCTTCTTCAAACGATAGGGATTGTCTGCTGCAGTGAGTTGAAATCATATTTTCTATCATGGATACAACTGCCGTTGATGGCCCTGATACCAACTTGGGTCTTATTTTAGCTAATGCACTGCTACACATTCTAAACACATTATTAGATATTTCTGTCCTTTGCGTCATTCTTCAACATACCCTTCAGCGAAGGTTGATGACTTCCAACCATCATGTTTCTTTAGTGTCATCGAGTCTTCTTCAGATTTAACTAAAAGTGTAGCAGACGATATTCGAAATGCATGGCCTGTATATGAGCATTTTCAAATATAAGAGAATTGGCTACTGTTTCAGGTATCCTACAAAACTTAATTTTTGCCAACAACTTGATTGATACATTTTGCATTGCGATGCAATGCATGTCACCGATGACATTTCTAGAGAAATAGATAATAACAATAACTCATGTCTTTTATTGTTAGATTTCAGTAAAGCGTTTGACACCATTAACCACTCCATTTTGGTCAAGAAATTGAAATATTTCGGAGTTAGCGATAATGCTCTTTCTTTCTTTACCAATTATCTTGGAAATCGTCGTCAAAGGGTTTGTCTTGGTAACACATATTCGTGGTATAGACATGATAAACAAGGAGTACCGCAGAGAAGTATATTAGGTCCATTACTCTTCTCTATTTATACTGCAGATTTTCAGACAGAAATCATCAGAACGCTGACGATACTCAGCTTTATTTTTCGTTTACTGGGGAAGATGCTTTAGTTCCAGCTAATCTTATTAACATGGATTTGAAGAATATCGTTCTGGTTGTCAGTTCTCATAGATTGGTATTAAATGAAAAGAAAACAGAACTTTTAATTTTCGGTAAAAACAAGCTAAGTTTAATGGTTGACCCTAACTTTGTTTTAAAAATAAATGATCAAATTTTAAAGCCAGTTAATTATTGTAAAAATTTAGGACTTAGGGTTGACAATAATTTCTAGCATATTGAAAATATTATATATGCATAAGGAATTTTTAAATGACTATAAAATTGCATCTTTGCGAAGCTATAAGATATTCCTTTAATTTGCGAAAGTTTGATCATTTATCTTCCGTTTTTCCGCGCTCTAATTGGCTAAATTTAGATGATAGATTTATTTACCACATTTCATGTCTTGTGTATAAAATAAGTAATATGTGTCTACCCAGGTATCTGTTTAATAAGTTGATAAGAGGTTATGATATTTATGATATGCCTACTCGACATCGTGGTTTGTATTCTGTACCTAAACATAGTACAGCTTTGTTCGAGCGATCTTTTACTTACAATGCTTGTAAAATTTATAATAATATTCCAGATAATTCTGTCTGCTTTTAGTATGTTTATATTCCGTAAACAAGTCAAGGCCTGGATCCCATCGAATCATTAATATAATAATACCTTTCTTCAATACGAATTGTTAGTTTTAGTACTACATATGTTAGAAATACATTTCGTCAGTCTACTATTTGTTAACTATAAAGCTGGTTACGTGGAAGAGCGGCATTTTGCCGAACGGCGCCAGTAATTTACTTTGTTCTTTTATGATTTAATGTTTTGGAAAATAAAGACAATATATTATTATTATTATTATTATTGTTATTATTATTATATGCATAAAAGAGGGGGCGATCCTTTGCTGCTGCTGGACGAAGGGCTATGTACATTCTGTAAAATTTAATATATTTTTCAGTAACTATAGATCTCCTGTTTACACCATTCTTTGTTTGCCTAAGTATCACAATTAATAACGTTCCCGAATCTTCAATATCATCTAATGTTACCGGGCTGATTTCACAAATTCGACAAGCTCCTGCAATTCGATATATAACAACAACCTTGGCCGTTAAAAAAACTTTATCAGGAGCATTATTTAAGAAATCTCTAATATGTGTACCCGTAAAAATCGCAGATTTCTTGGGCATGCAGCTTTTCCCATTTTACTTCAAAAATGTAATTAGTTTGCAATATTTTGAAATATTTATATTACTATTGGATTATAACGTACTTTTAATCATTGAATAATTCGAAAACACTGTTGATGGCTTTTGTTGTTCCACCAATTCCGAAAAATAAGCCAATAATACCGTCATCGAGAAAGAACTGCATGTCTTGTTTCCCTTCCATTCCATAAATCTCGAATACGCGGTTTCGTAAATTTTCCGCGATTTATCTGGTAATAATTTTAGTGATGTTATTTTCGCTACTTCTACCACTTTCGGTGGTGTAAGAGAAAACTCTGGATCAAGAATGTCCATATTTTAACTTTGAGTATTCAAAATAACTAACAAATAACTAAAATACGTAATTTTTTAAACCCAATAATAGAATTAAATTGACAGATATTTGATTATTTTAAAACATTCCTTGACAACGCAGGTCCCATGTCACTATAAGTACAACAGCCTACCATTTTAAAACGTCAAATATTTTCTGTCTTTTTTCCCTTCACAGAAAATAATAATAGGTTTGTTTTTACACAGCATCAAACTAGCAGCAAACTGGTACGACGAGTTTGCGCAGTACGAATTTAACCGTTCCAACACAATTAATCCGGGAACTAGTTGTAAGATTTTTTGTTCCAACACAAAAGTGGATGGATTGAAAACTGTTTGCTGACAGTCAAATCGGTTTGAGGATTATTAGGAAACCACTAGTCAGACGCATGCGCAGATAGAATCTAACCGCTAACAGAAGTCAACTTTTGGTAGGCTAGGTAATGAACGTAACTAAAGTTTTATGTAATAATGTTATTTGAGAAAGTTATTATAGTTGCACAAATAATTTGCAGATTTTTAAGTACGCAATTCTGTAGATTTTCAAAATGAGTGACTCTAGTGAAGAGGAGCAAGTTAGCAATTACAGCAGTATCTGAAATTCTAGTGATGATGAGATTTATCACTTCCTTATATACATGAGTGACTGAAAATTACTTCAAACAAACTATACCCCTAACGGTTACTGCTTGAATTAAACGTGTCGTTCCAACAAAGAAATTAGAAACTGATTTCAAACTAGTACATGAATTGCACTTGCGCATTAAAACAGTGCTGTAAATGATCAGTCATTGCTATGTAGGAACAAACCTAATGTAATTATACACGGGCCAAAATATTAGATTTTAACTGTCGGTATTTTCTTTCCCTTCGCTTCGCGTCTGGATACATTAATTATTAATATTTAATACTTTTTTCCCTTGTATAATAAACTATTTTTTAAGTAACTAATTTTTAAGCAGGTATTCTTTTCATTGCTCAATAGCTTTTAAGCGGGTATTCTTTTCATTGATAGAATCCCAGATTTCTATAATTTATTCTGTTCACTGCCAACGCAATGTAAGGAGAAATTATTCAAATTAGATCCTTAGCTGTCTGTTGTGTTATTTATGAACATTGGAATTCGGAAAAGGGGAAAAACAAACTTGAAAAGAAAGTGGATGGTATGAAGCATGTAAGTACGTATGTAGACATATTTCTAAGAAAAATGTTTGAAGTACTTATTGGTTTACCTGTACTTTCGCATTAGGCTTTAGGTAAATAATAGGGGACTACCAACTAAGAAATGTTCTTTACGTTTTAATTCATCATACCTCTTTATAGGATAAAGGCAAAAGGAAGAGGAAATAATTAAAATTCATAAAAATATCTATGTAATATATTTTTTATATCACTTTTTACTTAAAGAACTAACAAACAACTCTCAGTGAAAATACAACGGGAGTCCTGTACAAAAAATAATTATGAAAATTACACTATAAAATTCTCTTACTTTAGCAAAATTGTCACTATAATAGATATAATGTCAAACTTCATATTTATTAGCACACACTTCTTATCTTAAGAATTAAAAAATTGTAATAATTTATTTCAAATTAAAGATGCTGCTTCTCAAAAGCAGTCATTTTACTGGTAAACAATAAGAGAGAGAAAATTTGTGAGTGAAAATATCACCTGTTAGCACTGAATAATGCTGAACGTACGTAATTTGAAACTTTTTGGTTAATGCAAGGATGCATATTTGGATAAAGGTGAGTTTAGTTAAATCGCCTTATTTTTGGATCAGACGTCTGTAGTGTAACGTTGTCCAGACAACTGTTGAATTGTTTGAAAATTATTTTTTTTCATTGTGTGAGAATCAGCTTCGCTAATTCTGATACCAAAAGTACAATGTACAGGGTGTCCTAGTTTCGTTGTAATTGCAGAAAATTTCGGAAACTACAAGATATAGAAAGTGCGATTTTTACACCACTAGGCTACTTTTTCGAGAAACTTCGTTTCGTTTTTGATACAGTGCGAAATTCAGAAAACTGAAAATCATATTGGTTAAAATTGATTGATTGACTTTTTACATAAAGCTCAGCAATATTTGTAAATTTTCTGTGTCTTTTCTAAAATGTGACCCAAACAATTGTTTAAAAGGGATACCCTTTCTACACTTATTTTATATTTTGTAAATTGTCAAAACACGTTAAATTAATAAAACTGTTGTTGCGTGTTGGCCATGCAATTTTATATATAGTTATACCATTATACACCAAAACGAACCTTCGGTTTTCTAACATAACACAGTTTAACAATCAACATGTTGATAATACGTACATATTTGATGTTTGTATAATCACATAAATGCAGCAATAATGTAGTATCCTACATATTGCGTACAACGTTTTATCTACAACTGTCGAGGTTATTGATAATAATAGTAATAGTTAGTATTATTATACCTAATTTATATTCTAATACAACATAATGTAAAATTATCGTAATTATTGTGAAAGTCTAAATATGAGTTGAAGAGATGATTTACCATTAGATATTGAGAATAAATGTGTTGTTTTCAATCTCGTGCCAGAGAAATCACGGAAGAAATACGGATAAGCATATGTTTGCTATGAAAAAATGTGTAGAGAAAAACAGATATTGAACTATAAGGATTTTACAAAAATTTTGTTTACGATATTGACTCCATTCTTCATGACGCATCGATTCCAAAATTCTTTTAGATAAGTTCAGAATCACTCTGTATATATCAAATCATAGTCATTATGTAGCAGTTGTAGATATGTATAGTATATGTAATAGTTATGTGTTTAACTTGGCAGTAAAGTACTAGACTTAATGCCGCGGCTGGTATTTAATAGGTAATAGAATCTTGAAGCAGTCAAGGCATTAAATCTACTTTACTGCCAAGTTAACTACATACGAGGTATGGCAATTAAGTTCCGGAAATTTGTCAATGAAAAAACAAGCAAATTAAATTTCGCCAAAATTTTATTATCGACCTTCACAATAGTCTCCCTCTAACTCTACACAACGATTCCAACGTTGCTCCCACGATTGGAAGCATCCTTTGTAATCCTCTGTAGTTAACCCGTTCAGCACCACGGTTACAGCTTCTTTGACCTCCTGTACACCGCCATGATGAGTTCCCTGGAGGTGCGATTTCAACTTGGGGAATAAAAAAAATCGCAGAGGGCAATATCGGGGATATAGGGTGGGTGCGGCAACGTTGAAATGGCTTTTTTGTCAAAAATTCTTGCACAATGAACGAGGAATGGGCTGGCGCGTTGTCGTGGTGCAAGATCCAGCCGTTCTCGGCGAGTTTGGGTGGCACACGGAAAGCGCGGGCCCGCAGCCGTTTCAGGACGTTAACATAGAACTGTCCAGTCACTGTCTGGCCAGCAGAAACATATTCACGATGAATGATGCCGTGGATATAGAAAAAAACGCTCGACATTGCGTTCAGTCCTGACTTGGACATCCTCGCTTTCCTTGGTCGCTCTCCACCCTGTTCCACCCACTGCTGACTTTGTTTACGGGTCTCGGGGTCATACTCAAATATTCAGATCTCATCTCCAGTGACGACCCCACTCATCCAGTGTCTACCGTCGCTTCGAATACGGGACAACATATCGTCGCAGATCGATTTTTGCATGTCGTTCTGTTCACGGAAGAGAACTTTTGGCACCATCTTTGCGCAAATCTTTCGCATATTCAAATGTGGAACATCTTGCGAAAGATTTTTTTGTTGATGTTTAACTCGTCAGAGAACGCACGAATGCTTAGGCGCGATCAGTGCACGCAAACGATCAACATTCGCGTCAGTATGAGAGGTGACGGGAGCTCCTTTACGTGGATCGTCTTCTACCGATTCACGTCCTCCTTGAACCATTTTGCCCATTCAAACACGCGTGTTTTCGACATGCACTCGTCTCCGTACGCCACCTGCAATTTTCGAATAATAATTTCACGACGCCACTAAAAAAGTTACTATCAAAATATATACATAAAATACAAACCAAACATGCTACCGACTTCAATCTTGGACTGAAACTAAAAGGAAGGTCCCCCCTCTCTACAAAAACGTTGACGAACGATGCAGTGTTACCAGTTTCCGAGTTATAACTAAATTCCCTGAACTTAATTATCACACCTCGTAATTTTTTCGCCGATCAATTCTAATTTGATCTTAATAGCAAAAAAAGCTATTTATTTTATATTATTAAAATTGTATGACACTTTTTTCATTAATAATAACAATTTCATCAGGTCGTCTGTGGTTGCTATGAAACGAACTGTTTTAAGTAAATAACTTAGGTATATAGGTACACAGTAGGTAATCGCTTATTGCTCCTATTTAAATCCATAATAATATTTATTATTCGCAATGGAAAAAATCACATTAACTCCGGCAGAAATTATTGAATGAGCAAATAGAGTGTAATTTATTACTAGAAAATTCGAAGAAGATATTTTAGCTAACATAAAAAATAATGAGTACTGAGCTGAGAATAACATTGTGTATTTTTCAGAAAGCGTACTATTAACTTAGCGGCAGTAAAAGTGATTCTAATACCTATAGTAAATGTGACACTTTAGTGACTGACAGCTGTCACTAAAACTATGCCTTTAATGTCGATCGGCGAAAAAATACATATATGTGTTTTGTGCTTATGGGTAGGCACTATTACGAAGAAAACAAAACATATTCATTCACATAAGATTAGTGCGGTTGCATTGGTACTGCAGAAAAGTTATCAAAAAGGGCGCCGTATTCTTGAAATAGTGTTTTGTACAAAATACAAATAATTTCAGACATTTAATAACTGAATAATCTAGGGTTTAGCAAATAATAGGAATGTTAACTCATCCCACCTGCAAATATTCAAAGATATTGAAGTAAAACGGCGAGAAATACGGGTGACTTTTGTAACGTTCAGATAAACTTAACAGTAAAGCCTTTGTACTGCAGTTGTATGGCAGAAGCTAAAAGCATTTTAGCTTTTACCAATCCTTTTCCAACAATCATACAAGGGCCAATCAGAAAACTGCTTTTTTGACAGTAAACAGAAGATTCACATTTTTGCAGGTTAAGTTTTTAAATTAGATTCTAATTTAGACATTTAGTTTAGAATTGATTTGTTTCTAAAAAATGGATAAAGAGGACTGTTTGGTTTAGAAACATTTACTTTTGCTGCTCTATAAAAACTATACATGTAAAAAAAAGAAAAGAAGAACTCGGAGATGGTGGGTGCGACCTATTAACCGCAGATAGCACATGTAAGGTGATTTCTATAATTTATATAAAGAAACGCGAAATGAGAATGCCGATTATTTTTTCATATCACCCGAATGACAGTGGCATTTGACTTGCTGAAATTAGTGGGGCCTCATTTAACCCACAGTATATTAGTATACTGTGATTTAACCAAACATTCAAATAGACCATCTATTCCTGCAGATTGTAAGCTTATATTTTATCTAGGGTAGGCTTTTAATTACTATTCGGCAAATGATAAAAACCAACAATTTCCGTAGATAGGGACGTAGTTGACAAAACATAAACATAACCTCTCTGAAGGTCAAGAATCTTGAGTTTTTGCATGTCGCCAACTTAGTCTACAGTAATTTTATGTAAACAGAGTAAATAATATTTAACACCATACAATTACAATACAACATTACAACTGCAGTGCCATTGCACTAACGTTTATCTGAACGTTACTTTAGGCTACCTATACACATACCCATTAACCGAAGACTATTTAAATTAAATTTCGAACAAGCAACGTATACTCAAACCTAAACGGTGGAAAAAACCTACGTAAAATCTACTGCAGTGTCGATACAAATTTATGCACACATGCCCATTGGAGCTGAAATGTTTTTAATCCGGTTTCATTACCTACTTTATAAACATTGCAATCATATGATTTGATCGATCGATTACGATCAAGTGGCCTTATCGATATACTTTAATTGATATTTATGCAGAGCTGCTTGTATTACATTTCCATAAACATGCACGCTTAGGAAGTTATAGTTTAGTCCAGCGGATGCGGCTATTGAAGTTACATCGGAATCGATTCATTATCGATGATGGTAATATTTTCACGCCTGTCCGTTTCATTGTTGTAAGTTAATTTCTGAGAAACGGTAAAAGGCATATCCCTGACGATAGACTTACTTGATCTAATTAATAAAGAAATAAAGGCCAGTAGATGCACATAAAAAAATATTAATTTATTGGCTACTTACATCACAGACTGGCCACGGAATGATTTCATTTTAATAAAAAAAAACATTAAATCAGCTCGTATAAGCTCGAGGCGTATGTATTAATTACTATTGTTGTAATACAATAATTCAAAAGCTTAATATTTTCATATTTACACTGAGAAAAGACAAGCTTTTGGAGCAATACCCAAGTAACAATTTAAATGTTCTTGTCTTATAAAGGTTTTATGCAAGGTGATTGGGGTGGAAGCCCCAATATTCGGAAGGGGGCAAAAGTGAATAAAAAAAGCCTAATGAACATATGGCCGAATATTAACGTTTATTCTGTAGGTATTATAAATTATAACATTGATTAAAGATCTAATATATCGAAATTATTAAATTAAATTTTCAAAGATACCACCGGCCGCCTCGATGCATGCATCAGTTCGTTTGTGGATTGCACGGGTAGCTCGTTGAAGTGCACGGTGATTATCTCTTATGAGCGTTGCACATTGACAATCCTATCGAATAGCGCCTCTCTAGCGCCATCCCCAAAGGCAGTAATCAAGGGGATTCAAATCTGGTGACCTTGGTGGCCAATTTTGGAAACCAGAAAGTATACCCTTCTCAAAGAATGTCATAAAACAATATAAATTCTTTATTAAATATACTATAAACCTTATTAGTTTTTAATATACCTTAATTAAATTGAAATATCTTAAGAGAATTAGACTAATGGTATGTCATAACCTAAGATGTCATAAATTCGTATGCAACATGTATAGAAATGTATTAAAAAAATTTCCACAAGATTCAAGGACTTTTTTAAGAATTCCTCAATAAATTATTACTAATATTGGAGGAGGGCAATACTGGCATCAGGGTTTTAAAACATATATTGAAAATACTTTTGGTCGATATTTATGAATCACTAAACTTACTAATTAACATATATATAAATAGACAGCTCACATTTAAGAGCACAAAAAATGTACCTATGTATTGAAACTATAAGTACCCAACGAAAAACACTTGCAAGCAATAGGAAATGGATTAAAAATTTAGGCGGGAAACATAAAACCATTCATAAGGCAGCAATAAAGCTAAGAGGTTATATGAAGATTCTGGTATAAAGCAGTTAAATTTTAAATAGGATTATAATATTTTATTCAAGTACAAATTGGTCTGCATATGTGAATACTAAGTTTTATCTAGGATTATAAGAATTAATCTCAGTTCAAGTTAATTTGTTTACCAACAAGATCGACTAATTAAATTTATGAATCTTCCAATTTTAATAATTAAAACAAAAACTATTAAATACCATTATTCCCCTATTTTCTGTATAAAAATATTTATTTTAAAACATATATATGTTACAGAGATTCCTAACCATTTTTCATGTAAAGGAATCTTAAAAAGTTAAAGAAATTTTCTTCTACCATATTTTATTTGAAATGCGTTTATTTCAAAATAAAATTAAATTCATTTAAAGACAAAATTAAAACTTTCATGTGCTGTGTGTTGAATCAAAATACCAGCCATCTTCCAGATTATTGAGACTTTAAAATGTACGTACAACAAAGGGAGGTATTATACAAACTAAAAATTAATATTCGTCTGAAGGTAAGATGTCAATATCGTTGTTATTGAAACTTTATACTGGCATTTTTTCTTCTTTATCTTAGGATGTAAATACCAAATTTACTACAATACAATGCTGTTATCTATATTAGATCAGGTTCCCTATTGTCGAATAAACATGAAATTATTGAATATTTTCAGAGAAAATTCCTTAAAATGTGGATAGTACCCTTTCCTCAACACTGTCATTTCGACATTTTCTGATGAAATAAGTATTTAAATAAAATCATCCAGTTTAGGATGTAAAAAAGTATAATTTCACAATTTAAAGTAATTTTAAATTTAGGGAAATGGACAAATATAATTAAATATCTTTCAAATCCGTTAAAAAAGCAGCTATACAAATGAATTAATCTATTTTAAGAAAAATTAAGTAAACTAATTATTTAAAAATAGTCCAATAAAAACTGAATAAATCGTTTATTTTTCTTCCAGAAAAAAAACCTAAATTAAACAAAATTATATTTATTTAATAAATAAATTAAATTTTACCCGACTACAACTTCCGAAAGTAATATACTTTTTTTATTGACATTGGAGCAAAATGGAATACTTATTCCGCTCTTGACCATTATTAGGAATAAACCCAAACATAAAATTTTATGTGGCTTTATTTACAAACATTATTCTCAAGGTTGAAAAAACAGTAAAATTTAAAGTTAATTGGAATACGTTTCTACTGCTATAGATATATTTTTTATTCATAAGACTTCATCGTACGTGACATCAGTCATGATTCAGATATGAAGAAAATATTACAAAAACTAGTTCAACTACTGTTTCATTGCTTCAAAGAAGGTAATCCTTCACGATGTATGCCAGGACAAATTCTTCATATAAACCTAGACATATAGTGTAAATTAGGTAGAACACATGTTTTTTAAGAAGAAAGGTTTCTATAAACATATGTCGTAGAAGGCTTCATTTGCGAGGTACAGAGTGCTTGAATATAATTTTTTGTTCTCGAATTTTCATTATAACTTATAAAGGAATGCTTAGTTTTTTTTATATTTGGGGGATAATGCTTATTAATTAAGGGGCATAAAACAAGCGATAAGAATGTTCAAAAGCTTGCACAGTGGCGGAGTGGAGGGGGTGCTTTATTATTTGTAGGTGGGTTCTTAACTCCATTCAAAATAATAATAGAGATTTCTTATCCAACATTCTGTGGACTGATGAATCCTATTTTACTCGTCGTGTTATAGTAAATTTTCACAATCAGCATGTATGGGCACATGAAAACCCACATGCCATTCTACCAAGAAGATTTCGACATGAATGTAGTACAAATGTCTGGATTGGAATTTACGGCAATCACGTGTTTGGATCTTATTTCTTGCCACAACGTGTAAATTCAGAAAATTTCCTACCATTTTTAGAAGAAGAATATATGTGGGAAGATATTCCTTTGAATTTAAGAGGACAGTCTTGGTTTCAGCTTGATGGGTGCCCTGCCCATTATATCAGAAATGTAAGAAATTGACTTAACAATAACTATCCGAGGAGATGGATCGTGGAGGTCCAGTGGCGTGGCCTCTCAGCTCCCCCGATTTAACGCCACTTGACTTTTTTGTGTGGGGATTTATTAAGGAAATACTTGGAGAATTTCACAGTCGCATCAGAGATGCTTGCAATGAAATAAGGGTGCGTCATTTAGCTAACTTAAGACGTTCTATTGTACGTCGCTGTGAAATGTGTACTGAAAAGAACGGCTTACATTTTGAACAAAGCTTATAATTTTATAATACTTATAATGCTAGTGTTATTGTTATTAATTGTTGTACTTGTTATTTATAAATCGTTATTGCTAACAATTGTAATTAAATATTGCTTTTCCATTATGATCGACCTTATCAAAAGCTTTCGTAAAGTTTGTATATACAACATGTACTTGTTCTTGAGCATCAAGTGCATTTGAGATAAACTGAGTAAAACAGCATAAATTAGTTGATGTTGATCGTTGATCGACCCTTAATAAAACCGAGCTGATTGTTAGATATGTATATGATTGAATTTCATTATATATGAGTGAATGCAGCACTGTTTCAAATACTTTGGCAAAGTTTGATAATACTGTTATAGGTCGATAATTAGAAATTAATTCTTTATCCCCTCCCTTCAATATAGGACAAATTTTCCCCTCTTTCCATAGATCAGGAAAGGTACACGTTTTTAGTGACAAATTGAATATTAGGGTTAATCGACATACCAAAACATTTGCACAGTCCTTGATAACCAGCAATAATCCTGCAATCTATATTGAAAGAAAGTACGTTTCCTTTCTAACGCATCATTGAAATTTCTGATGCTTTACTTATAAAATTTGAACTCGATTGGCTTGTTGCTTTATTTTCGTCGTCCAAACTTTCAGACTATAAAAAATAAAGTAATTCCTAACACATAACTTAATAGTTTCATTCTGGGTTATATATTTGTCTCTTAATCTATCTATGTTGCAACTAACCATCATAGTGGAAACTGTTAAAATACCTACATCATTTAGACGAATTTATATCGATTTTTATAAATATAAACAAAAACGTTAATAGAACATAAAAATTCAAGGCCACATACTATATCTTAAGTAACAAAATATTCCGTTTTTATCATAAAATTTTATAAACTGTTAATTTAAACAAAAGTACAAAATATAAGTAAAACAGCTATTTTAATAATAAAATTACATTGCACTGATACGAAATATTTTTTTTAATCAAAAATACAGTTATTCTGTGTAAAGAAAGCATTTCTTTAAATTAAAAAAACATTATTTCTTTTTTAATGATACACTTCTGGTGTTGATTTAATTTGTTCCATGATAAAAAAATACCTATTTGTATATTTAAAAGAATTTTTTCGAATTAAGCATATGCTTATTTAAGTCAAAAACTTATTGCTCAGGAATTTCAGCAAACAACTGCAGGCTAATGACGCGACCAGTATTGTATTATTTATACCTGAAAAATCTATAGCAAATAGTCAACATATACCAGTTTCCATCTTATTAGTTCTCATCAGTACGCCACAGGTCGGTGGTGAGTTAACTGACTACTAACCTTGATTGTTCATGTCTCTCAAACTCGACATACCTGAGTATGCGAAATATAGCGCCGTTACATCTAGCGGGCACCTATTAACTATTTTTTGTTTACAGGAAACAATTCGGATTTTTGAAGATGAAGTTTTTTAACTTAGGTACAGTTTTTTAAAGGATTACCGGTATAACCTAATAAAACTTGATTTAAAAACTTTACAAAAAGAATTAAAAGATTACTTATTTTTCTTTTCCACATCCCTCATAGAAAAATATACATTTTTGAATTAAATAAACGCATTATTTGACGCGACATGCACATTCAATTCAATCAAAAATATTTTTTTTAATTTCAAAACTTTATTTTTATACAGATTTATTGTTTAGTGAAAAAAATATATTTATTCTAAAATCATTTTTTAAAATTAAATTTTCATAATGTGTTCAAATAGACTAACTATTTGTTTCATTTAACAAATATTCATTTAAAAAAAATGAAAATTTCTTACCAAAGAATAAATTATGGTTGAACAGATTGAATTGTTTGTAGAAAAACATTTTTTTTTTTCATATAGATAGATAGTTTTTGCAACACAGGTCCTCGAGAAACCTTATTTTTGAGATACCAGGGCTACACTAATAAAAAACTAATTTTAAAGGAGAGCTGAGCTGAGATATCGGAATGGCGAAAATTGTTTCTGATAGGTACAGATTTTCACGTAGAATTCAGTGACGTGCTTATAATTTCTCTAGAGGAAGTTTCTTTAAAATATGACCGGTTTTACCGGAAATTATCTAAACTATGAAATTTTAACTACAACATTCTGTATATTTTTACATTTTTTTATTCGAGACGATAGAAGGTGCGACTTCCTCTGTTTATTATGTCCTCCAAATCTCAATTCTATATCTAGAAGGCTCTGGGTGCTATGATTTATCTAATTATTTTGTTGAGACCCGGTATGTTTTTTAATAATTATTTTATATGACTAAGCTAGATTTATTCATAATTATATGATAGATTGCCTATATGAAATTATTTCTTTAACATACCAATATATTTCATATCAAAAAACATGATAGAAATTGTAGGAAAATTGTTTTGAATTAGTTGAATACTTTTAAAATAAAGCATAACAGGATGAAACAGATTTGCAGTTGATTGCTAGGATTACTCTTTCACTACATCAAATGAAATATTTATTAAATTGTTGCGTCAACTACTTTAATAACTTGTACTTGCGTTATTAAAGTAATTTTAATGATTTTATAATTAATTTCTATAATGAAATAAGTACCTGTGAAATCTAACAACTTTTATAGACAAATAAAAAGATGATATATGTACTTACCGATTGACGTAAGTAATTTGATTTAACTGAAACGCAGTTTTATTAAAATTATTCTTATTATCACAGAGGACCCCGCACTTTGTATGTGGAAAAGTGGTTTCAGTCGGGAGGTCTAATTTTTGGTGGAAAAGGTAGTTCTCCATATCCTGAACAAGAAAGCTAATAGGCACAAAAAATTCTACCGTCAGGATTTTGTGCTACATACATACAAGGTCGGCACCTGGGTTTTCAGGAGTCTGGTTATTTTTATCCAAAAAGAGCGTGTTCAGTGACCAATTATGGAGATATGCATGCGTGGAGGTGTGTTGGAGTGAAAAAGTACTATATATCTATATATCCCCCTCTTCTGTGTTCAAAACGAGATTCAAAAATGAGGATTAGATCGCGTCCGCGATGCCAGAGCAAATGCCAATAATCACATTGAAATTGAAGTAGTTGAGATGAAATAGTTTGTGGAACATCAGTGGAGTATAGAGTTGTCGAAGAACCACTATAAAAAAGCTAATGCGGCTCATTCGGAACCTCATTAGGTGGTGTGGAAGACCGGAATTCTCATTTTTGAATCTCGTTTTGAACACAGAAAAGGATGATATATATAATACTTTTTCACTCCAACACACCTCCACTCATGCATGTCTCCATAATCGGTCACTGAACACGCCTTTTTTGATAAAAATAACCCGACCTTGTATGCGCCGTAGCGCAAAATCCTGACGGTAGATTTTTTTGTGCCCATTAGCTTTTTTGTTCAGGATGTTGAGAACTACCTTTTCCACCAAAAATTAGACCTTTAGACTAAAACCACTTTTCCATATAAAGAGTGCGGGGTCCTTTAAAAGTTATTTACTAACAACAATTAACACATAATCCTTAATATCACAACGGTATAATTTTTATTATAATCAGAAAATATAAATAGATTGCCTGAAGCTTCATTTTGGTATACCTAATGTTCAATATGCTTTAAATGCCGCTTTACAGTCCGCAATTGTTTTTGCAATAGCTTGCAGCAAGCTTTTGCACCTGCATTACCTTTTCTAAAATTCTGATTTGCAATTTGTTTTGCAGTCGTCAATTCGCAGTTGCAATAGAAGTGATACCAGCACTTCAACCTGAATGCACATACTAAATATTAAACTGTTTATCCTAATTTGACAAGTAACAATAACAAACAGCATAACATATAAAATAAAGGTTTCAGCTAATATATTGTCACGGATTTCTTAACTTTACTTTTTCTTTTACCAGAAAAACAAACAGTTAATTTTTACTGATATTTATTAGCACTCTGTACACTACTCAATACTAATTACAAACTAAACACTATTTCATTTTGAAACTCCAGGAAATGTCCAAGTAAAGTTTCCAATTCAAGGCTGTAACTCAAGACTGCCTTACTCGGCAATCAAACAACAATGAAGTAGAATCGAAACAAGGCAGCTTAAAACTGATCGTTCAGCCTACGAATTTTTACGTATGATGGTAACCATACATACTCCAGAATTGCAGAAAAGCTGCAACAAAAGTCGAAAAATCTATATTTTGAAAGTGTCTTTCACCTACCTACCTACTAACTATTAAAATACCTAACACTTTTTTTGTTCAAATGAACTAAAAATAAAAACACCGAAACGAGGCTAGCATACAGTACCTGCGGCGAGATTAGTGCTTGTGACGTCACATAGCGGAACGGATTACCAGCTATAGCCTACTGTACATTTACTTTCTACCTCTTTAACTTGAACATAACCAATGTTGACTCATAACTTTCTCTGGCAGAACTAAAATGTAATATAAAAAAATCTATTTTTACAGAAATGAATTTCAAATGGATTTCTAAATGAAAAATGAAAATTTACTAGTGATGTGGGAGCGTTCACAATAAAACTCAGTAGTCACTTAAACGTTTTCTTTGAATCTCCTTTGCATCTTTTACAAATATTAATATAAATTGTTTTATACTATTTTGTTATCTTTCGCAGAATAAGCTTTTACTTCTACAGAATACTATTACTATACAGGGTAAACCATTTTAATGGTCCATAAAGCAGGGGCGACAAGTGGGCAGGGGCAGGGGATCTTTGCGACAAAATTTTAAAGATATAACTAAATATGTTTTTGTAAATATGGTAAAAATTTACTGTGGAAAAATATACAGGGTGTCAAAGTTAAAATTATTTTTCTGTTTTTTTTTTATAATAATTCGAGTCCGCTCTACTGATTGTTACCAAATTTGATAGATAAACCTTTTTAAGAAGATGAATCATAATTTATGTACTAGGTTCGGCCATGTAGTTGAATATAAAATCTTATCCGGGTTTGTACGTAAAAAGGTACACTTATAGTAGAATTTGATAATTCTTACCGTTTTCGAGAAAACTGCTTTAAAATATTTCTGCTTACATGCGACTTCAAAAATGCTACTGAAATTTATTTGCTATTCTTAACCTTTTATGACGTTTCAGTAGTTTTTTTTTGTGAATAGTCATTCTCGCTTAGAGTTTAACATAAACCAGCCTTATTTGGTCTGATCTCTGATCTCAACTTTAAATAGTCACAATCGAAACGTCTGAAACGTCTCTAATTTTCTACACAAGGTGTAGACTCGATTTATCCCGTTGCATCTCGAAGGTAACACTCGGTAATACTTTATCTACTTCTCAGTGGTTGTATTGTTTAAGATATTTGTAGAATTTAATTTTGAGTTTTAAATATGATTTGTAGGTATATATTCTATTCCATTCTTTTTGTATAATACTTCTATCTGTTAATATTTTGAAATGCAATTTAAATATAAATCAAAATTGATGCGTTTTTATGAAAGCGTCACACAACAATAATATATTTGTATTTTTACTTAGATTATTAAATTACAAAATGGCAACTATATTTTAACAAAAGACGAAATTAATTTTAACACGGAAGCTATTGTTTTTAATAATTAATTTCGTTGTTTTACTTTTTCTATAACTATTCTAAGCTTATTCACAGCCTTTGTTTATGTTGGTTTTGACTTGAAAATTAGAATTTTTTAAACCTATTACTAAGAAACAACTAATTAGTATGCAAAAAGTTTGTGACTAGTAGAGTGTAACAAAATAAATGTTACATGATTTTGCTACAGTTACTGAACCCGGATTTTCAGTAATAGACGGATTCTTAACTCTACAACGATAGTGATCGTTGAGCATAGTAAATGCCAGTACAATTTCGAGGGCTTTAGGAATGAGATTTGTATCAACATTTTTCCTCAAAATTAGTTTTATAACGTGTAAGTTAACAAGCTTTTATTAAAATACATTATTAAATATTATTCAATACACCTATGATCAACACATTTAAAAATGCATGAACTATATAATTTTGTTCATATTGTATTTGTTATATATTTTGTTGTGTAGCAACTATTTACTTTTGTGGTTCCGCCACTGACTATTAACCACATCAAATCATAGAAAAACTAGGGAGCTTAGGTTAAAACCAAGCTGTAGGATATTTCGTAGAACTTCATTATTAAATGTAATGTATGTAAATTGTTTGTGTATTATTTCACATTTATCTAATACTAATACATAACAGTATTTTAATATAATTCAAATTAAAAAAAATATGTATATCAAGAAAATAAAATATCAATTTAGTTCCTGTATTGGAACCGGTCAACGAACGCGAGGATGTCCAGGTCACGACTGAAGGTAATGTTGATCGTTTTTTTCGATATCCACGGCATCATTCATCGTCAATATGTTCCTGCCGGCCAGATAGTGACTGGAACAGTTCTATGTTGGCGTCCTGGAACGGCTGTAGGCCCGCGTTTTCCGTATGCGACCCGAACTCGCCGAGAACGGCTGGATCTTGCACCACGACAACGCACCAGCCCATTCCTCGTTATCCGTGCAAGAGTTTTGGCATTCCAACGTTGCCGCACCCACCCTATAACCTCGATATTACCCCCTGCGCTTTTTCTTTATTTCCCAAGATGAAGTCGCACCTCAAGGGAACTCATCATGGCGGCGTACAGGAGGTCAAAGAGGCTGTAACCGTGGTGCTGAACGGGTCAACAGCGGATAATTACCAAGGGTGCTTCCATTCGTGGGAGCACTATTGTAAAGGTAAGATAATAAAATTTAATTTGCTTGTTTTTTCATTGACAAATTCCCGGAACTTAATTGCCATACCTCATATGTAATAAGTACAATATCATTTTTCTCCAAATGTAAGTAAAAGCAAAAATTTTAACGCATGCTTCTAGTATCTAAAATGTCACTTTAAGTCTCTGGTGTTAAAAGTAATTTACTAAAAATGGTGCGAAAATAGAAAAAAAATATTTTAAATCAAAGAAATATTTATTTACTTAATTAAATGTACAGCTAGAGAAATTACAATTAGAATAAGAAATTCGATGGTCAATCTCATTAGAAGCTGTAGTAGTAATTATGTCTATGAAATTTGCACAGTAAGGAACCGAAATTTTGGACAAAGAAGAAAATGCCTGTGGGAGGCACCAGTTATAGTTCTTGGTAAGAAGTAAGGTCCAACCATGTTTCTAATAATACTCATCCATACATTCAAAGAAAGAGGAATTCGAGATTCCATTATGGCATTAGGGTTTTCTTCAGACGTGTTTATTGTGGAAGTTCATTTTAACATATCTGGAAAAAATAGCATTGTCAACAATATACTAACGGTCAAGTTAACATTTTATTAGATTTTTTACAAAATGCAGTGGCAAAATTATAGGCGATCAGAATAGTCTTGCGGCAATAAGGCTTGAACCCTTTGTATGTAATACGGGTTGATGCTTCAAACTAATTTATGATTCACATTAAGGGCGCCGTCACCCTGTATTAGCAGAGTAGTCTACAAAACAGTTAGATTTTAAACCCTAAGTTATTAGCTAAACTATTTGTGGTGCAAAAAATACTGCTTGCTATTATACAGTATGCGCCAAAAGTATGGAATAAATTCAATAAAAACGAAACAATTATTTTTTGGGAAAAATCCTCGAACAGGTCGATTTTTAATTTAAAAAATACATATTTTAGCGTAAAATGCAATTTTCAAATGTCATTTGTTTTCGAGTAATGATGTAATCGATTTTTTTTTTAATGGCAACACCATATTTTTTCCTTGATTCTGAAAGATCGTTTAATTCTCTATCAGACAGTACTAAAATTTTGCCCTCTTACATAGGAAAGTTTTCGAGTAAATGACGATTGAATGTTAGAAAACGTAAATCAATTAAAATAAAGCAAAAACGTTATCAAGTTTAGTTTTTCGAATTCCATAGTTCTTTTATGGATCACGTAGGTGAAAATCTTTGCAAAGTGTCATTGTCACACCGACTTTCTAATAAGTATTGTAAGTGACATAGAAATTATTATTCAATTTAAAGTATTATGGCACATTTAACTGTTACTTAAAGAATTGAAATTTTAATTCTTATCGGATGCGGGAATATGACTAGAACTCAGCAGGAAGTTTACGATTTATTTAATGAAAAATATCCAGATCGCCCTATCAGCCAATCAGCAGTCAGTAAGGTAGAGTCTAAATTTAGAGAAACTGGCAATGTTGTAAATATTCCAAAACCTGGACTTCCAAGCATTAATGAAAATCAGAAACAGAACATTTTGATAAGAATGGTGGATAATCCTCATAATTCTTCACGATTGGTTGCATTAAACAATGACACTAGTCAGAGCACAGTGCTACGTATCTTGAGGAAGGAAAAATATCATCCCTACAAAATTCAACTTGTGCAGGAACTCAATGAAGATGATCCCGATCGTCGCTTACACTTTTGCGAAATTCTAATGGATTTATGTCAAGGAAATAGAAATTTACACCAGCAAATTCTTTTTTCAGATGAGGCCACATTTTGTCTGAATGGTGCAGTAAACCGTCAAACTTGCAGATATTGGAATCTGCAAAATCCTCATTGGATGGCAGAGGCACATACCCAACACTCTCACATACCCACATGTGTGGGCTGGAATAGTTGACGACAGAATAGTAGGGCCTTTCTTCTTTGAAGGAACCCTTACAGGACAAAGATATTTAGAGTTTCTAGAAAATGACCTTGTTCCAGCCCCTGCAGTAATTTTTCCTAACGATAATGACCCTGACATTCCTGACGATACCATATGGTTTCAACAAGACGGTGCACCTCCGCACTATGCGCGCCCTGTACGAGATTTTTTGGACAACTGTTTTCCTGGGAGGTGGATCGGCAGACGCGGACCGATAGAATGGCCTGCAAGATCGCCAGATCTTACACCTCTTGACTATTTTTTATGGGGATACTTGAAGTCAAAAGTGTACATTAATAAACCACGTAATTTAGAAGAACTTCAAAATCGCATTCGGGACGAAATACGCAGAGTTACCCCAGAAATCATTCATAATGTGCAAGAAGAATTTCTTCACAGACTTGCGCATTGTCAAGAAGTTGGTGGATGGCAATTCGAACATTTAATTTAAGTATAAAATTTAATCAATTGTATTTTATTTTTCATACCTCAGAATTGTTACTTTTTTATGGATAAAATTTACGTTTTCTAACATTCAATCGTTATTTACTCGAAAACTTTCCTATGTAAGAGGGCAAAATTTTAGTACTGTCTGATAGAGAATTAAACGATCTTTCAGAATCAAGGAAAAAATATGGTGTTGCCATTTAAAAAAAAATCGATGACGTCATTACTCGAAAACAAAAGACATTTGAAAATCGCATTTTACGCTAAAATATGTATTTTCTAAATTAAAAATCGACCTGTTCGAGGATTTTTTCCAAAAACTAATTGTTTCGTTTTTATTGAATTTATTCCATACTTTTGGCGCATACTGTATATCATATGATCTTACTGTGGTTAACTATGGCGATAATTAAAACAAGATGCACATCGCCATAATGACCTTAAGTTACCTTTCTCTTCTACAAAAAAATTAACAGTTTTTTGGACTGCAGCAAAAATACACATAAAAGATGAACTTAGGAAAGGTTTGGGTTCATTTTTCTTAGTTTGGCTATTAAATGTGAAAAATTAATTGTTCAAGTTTATGTAAAAATTCCATGAAAAGAACCACATTTAATAAATATTTTATCTATAAAATCGCTACATTTTCGCAATATAAATACTAACATTACCTAAGTTGAAGTTTCTAGTATTTGGTAATGTACAATTCTTTTTGGTAACTTTAACAGGGTTTAAAATTCCCAACTTTAAAATTACATCGTCATTTCACTAAACGGCCACCTTAAGATTAGCAACGATCTAGTAAGTATTAGCATTTGGGTCTTTTTCAATTTCGTGTAGCATAGTTTCTTCCAACTCAGGGGTTCTAACTGACTCTGAAGGCCGTTGAAAAACATTTTTGAACATTTTTGGATTTGGAGATGGATGATTAGGAATTCTTTCCATATAAATTCGCCTAGCCTCAGTACTTCCATCTGCAAGGCCATGTAAACCATATTGGCCATTCAGCATTTGAATATGCATAATTCATCATCAAAACTTAATCCTTTTTAAAAATAAGCTTAATGTACTTTAATATACAATATTAAATAAAATGACGGCTTCTTATTACTATTGTTTCTTCCTAAGATATGTTTTATTGACTGTGTAAAAACGAAGTTGATCAAATAAATCAATTTTGTTGGTAATCGGTTTGGAATACAAAGAAGTGTAAAGAGACAAATAGTGAAGATAATACAACGGCGCAGATGATGACCTATTTTATTTGTAATATTATACAGGGTGATATATTTATTTTTGGCAAATAATGATCGATGGTATATTTTAAAACTCTTAATTTTTTGTTTTATACCTATTGTCAAACTAAATATGCAGATCGAATTTGATTAAATTATCTCAGACGGTTTAGATATTAAAAACAGATTTTTTTTAATGTTTGACACGCTGTCGCTGAACAAAGGTTATCTTAAGACCCCACATTATACAAGGTGATTCAGTATTTTGAGTGTACAGAGGACTCTTCCAAATAAACTTTGTAAAAAAAATTGAATCATTTTATAACGTCGATTTTATACAGGAAATTTAACTGATTTTGCCGCTATTGTTATTAACTATTAATAGATTTAATTTGTGGTTTTAATTAATAAAATAGTTTGACATACCTGATGTCACAACAACATTTTGGGTCCGTGTTACCCAGTTTCTACACTAATACAAATGTTTCTGCTTCTTGTCTGTTTTGAACTTTTGACTTATTGGTAGAAACTATGACGCGTTTCCCTAAATTATCAATAGTATGCATCCACTTCGGTGCGATACACTTCATTTTTTAAATATCTCCATAAAATGATTTAAAGTCAGGAGATCGTGACAGCCATGGTACCGGTCTTTTTCGTCCAATCCTTTAGTATTAATGCTTGGACACGTTGTGCATGGTACGGATATAATTGAGCCTCGTGTGCGATACGCTACACTGCTGCAATAGACCGTGGAAGTCCTGGACCTCCATCTCTTCCACCATTCGGTTTCAAATTTTCATCGCGTTGCACTACACTTGCAGTCACTGCACACCGCGGTAAAAGTAGCTGCATTTGACACATGTTTACCAAGAAATCGTTTTGCTAAAGCATTTTTAGAGCTCATAATTAAAACGATATCCATCAACTTCGAGTTGCTACACTATACGCAAACCATTTTTGACACTTGAAAAACTAAGTGAAAACTGACATCACAAAAACTTTAGAGCCTACAAAAAGTAATCGGATTTCAATATTCGGAATCGCCTGTCTAGAGACTATAGTAGCCCATATTGACTCCATTTTTCATGACGCATCTATTTCCAAATACTTTTAGATAGTTTCTGAATAGCCCTATATAACAAAAAACTCTTATATTTGGCTACAGAATACGCCCCTGGATGTTTTACCTCTACTTAAGAAACACCTTGTATGTTGTATGTGTAAATGGTTAATTATCAACATTACAATTGTCTAACCCTTATTTAGCATTCTTTAACCGCTGAAATCCGTTTAAATTCAGCAAAAGAAATATCGTCATAGTTAAAGTTACAATAAACATCATGACAAAGACACACCCCCTTAAATATGCTAATCAACCCAATAAGGTTCGCCGCATTATTTATAGAATAGAATAATAAAAAAGAACTGTACCTGCAGATCTATGATTCCGTGCGCCACTCTCGGCGTGTGCGTATTTTTATACGCCTCCAGTGTATTAAAAATCCTTAATCCTGGTTTGAGATTTTATTGTAGTCGAGTTGTCACGATCAATCATCTCATTGCTGTTCTATTAATTGCCACACATGATTAAATCTCCGAACAGCCACTATCTGTGCATATATAAATGGTAATGGGAACACAACGTGCGTAAATGCTTATAAAAAATCGAATCAGTCATCTATAGAAACAATTACTCTGGCGGGGTAGATTTATTTAATTATTTGCGGAATGCACCGTTGTGCCGGATATCCAACTGGAGGGCGGGAAAATACACAATAACCAGACACACATAAACAACAAATATGTATACTGCCGTCATATAACAAAGTACAGTAAGTGAAAATACGCCATATTGAGTTATAGGTCAAAGTTACAATAAATTATTCTCCTAGGGTATTTTATTAAAAATAAAATATTATTGAAATCGAATAATGTTTATGACCAATTAAGGAATATTGTGTGAAGGTATGAAGCTTGTATACAATTTATTTAATAAAATTAAGTCATTTACTGCAAACGCTTGTAATAAATTAATCAAGTTTTTATACGTTAAAATACAGTATCTACGGAAATATTCAAATACTTTTTTAAACCTTCCAAAAATGTCTGGGAAAAGTAACTGCATACAACAAATAAAAACGGAAATACCGGAAACATGGATTTATTCCATAATTTAGGATTAAATGATAACTCATTACATTATTTGAATATATAATATGGGCTATGCCCTTGTGGTTAAATTTTTCCAAAAGAGTCTTCTATTTTCTTCCATAAGGGGACAAAGTTTTTTATTATGTCGTCTTTTACATCTTGTTGAACTCCGACTGGATCCTTATGGGTTCAGATTTTTTCAGAAAATCTAGTTCCTTATAATTGTCATCGCAGAAATTTGTTGTATAATACAGCGTTTGTGTATTTCCTCGTTTCGCCTGAATTTGAACCACTTCTGATAAAAATGGGGTCTTCTTTTTTACTGCGTGATGATCTTTCCAATAAAAGAAATCTGCAGGCTGCAGGTGAAGTATGTGCACTTTATTCTCCTGTGCCAAAGCCAAAATACGTTTAGATCTTGCACTCATTTTGCCTAAGAACAATAAACTTACTATATATTAATAGTAAATATGATAATAATATATACTTACTTATTTGCCTTAAATGAATCGACTACTTTATAAAAACTTATCACATCTATTGTCTTACTACAAACAAATAAGATTCACTAACTCGCGTCTAAATTTGAGGTTAGAACGCAGTTTCGGATATTTTTTAAATTAAAACGTAGTATCTACAGTAGATACTGCATTTTTACATTTTGTAGTGGGATACTACGTTTTTACTTCCAAATTATGAAATTAATTGCACTTACTGCATAATATATTTCATAGTTTTAAAATATTTTTAGGGCAGATACTGGGTTGTTATACCAAAAAATAGATCAGTGACCCCCCGAAGAACATGCAGACGTATTAATCTGAATATCCGTTTTTTGTACTTACTGCGTTTTGTCTTATGAGGGCAGTATATTGAATGATGAAATTATGCTTTTAGTGAGACAATTTAATTTAGGTATATACAGAGTGATTGGGGTGACCCCCAATATTCGAAAGGGGTGTTCAGGGGGCAAATGTGAACAGAAAAGCTTAATAAACCTATGGTCAAAGATCAACGGTTACAGAGATAGCAATGAAAATATTTTTACCCGAGTTAATTATTGTAATATATCACTAGAGAAAAGTATTTATTCTGTAGGTATTATAAATTATAACATTTATTAAAGATCTAATAAACCAAAATTAATTAATTAAATTTTCAAATATACCACCGTCCGCCTCGATGCATATATATCAGTTCGTTTGTGGATTGCACGGGTAGTTCGTTGAAGTGCACGGTGATTTTCTCTTAAGAATGCTGCACGATTGACAATCCGATCGAATAACGCTTCTCTTGTGTTTACTTTTGTTGCATATACTAATGATTTAAACCATCCCCAAAGACAGTAATCAAGTGGATTCAAATCTGGTGACCCTGGTGGCTAATCCAGCGTTGTGGAAACCGATTGTTAAGATGATCGATCGCAACACGACTAAAATGGACAGGGGCACCATCATGCTGAAAGTAAATATTCTACATTTCTAGCTCCACTAAGACGATCATCTATAAACTGGACCAAGTAATTGATTATTAATCATATTACCTACACCACACGTTAATACTTAACCGGTGCTGAAAGTTACTTTTCACCATGCAGATTTTCATCTGACCAACTATGTTCATTGTGACAGTTATTTACTCCATCACGAGTGAATTGACCCTCAGCAGAACAAAATATATTTTTAAAGTGTATGGTATGCCGTACTTTAATTTGGAGATGGATTGTAATGTGCCGTGTACTTACACCCGAGCTACATTCTAGCATATTTAGAATTTCTCCTTCCATTGCTATAGACCAGCTCGTCTCTCAGATGTAATTCTCTCACTGGGAAATATTCCAGTTTCACGTGCATTGTTGTCTGGAATACATTTCTATCTGGTACTCTTCTGTTGGAGAAGCGACGTCGATATTCAGCAACGGCACGATTAGCGCTACTGCTGCAATACCCATAAATAAAAATAATATCATATTCTCGATGACTAAAATGTGGCAGGCATTGGGAAATTATGTGTGTACAATACAGTCTAAACGAACGCGCATGTAAAAATAAATGCGACAGTTATAAAATAAGCGTTTTAACGTCAAAATAAATGTGATAATTAGTAATCACTAATGTGAGTTTGGTTTAGAATGCATGACCTACTCAAAATAAAATATTCGCAATAATAGCAATAAAAATATTTTCATTACTATCTCAGTAACTGTTGATATTTGACCAAATATTTATTAGACTTTTTTGTTAATTTTTGCCCCCTAAGCACCCCTTTCGGATATTGGGGGTTCCTCCCCAATCACCCTGTATAAATTAATTTGTCTCACTAAAAAAGCATAATTTCATAATTAAATATACATATTTGTTGCTTGTGTGTGTTTGGTTATTGTGTATTTTCCCGCCCTCCAGTTGGACATCCGGTACAACAGTGCATTCCGCAAATAATTAAATAAAAACATCTACTCTGCCACAGTAATTGCGTTTCTATAAATGACTAAAACGATTTTTTATAGGCATTTACGCACGTTGTGTTCCCATTAGGTCATAAAAAATGATTTTTGTTTAAAACTCATGAAATGTAGGAGAATATTATTGAAATCAGAAAAGTTTCGTATTAGACACTTCTAAGTCTTGATTATTAACACAAAAAATAAAAAGTAGTTATAAAAGATTATTACGTGAAATTTTGGTAAGTTCATTTGGAATAGTGGTTTTAAAGCTTCTACGGCCAGTGCTGTTATATAATCTTGTATAGTGATTTTCCGGGTTGTTAAGCTGTGACTTAGGTAACTGGTCGGTGCCGGTCACAGAATTAACTTGCACATTTTTTCCCTCAGCTGAGATTCTATGACCTGCCCTTGTTGTTTTCGGGATCCATGGATCCCTTCATATAATTATTTCGGTTCCTATTCCTATTGTTGTATTACGGCTGCTACAGTCTTCGTATTAATAAAATAACTCATTTTGTATTTAAAATGTTTCATATATATTCCCTATACATAATTAATTAAAGATCAAAGTTTTTAAACCAAAAATAAGCAGGAAAATTTATTTCTTTTGGAAAAAAATCAATTTTAACTTTGTCCGCATCTGCATCTTCTGAAACCGAATTTAACTAATGGTTTCTTTAAGTATAAAACGTATAAAACGTATTTAAAAAAATGTACAGTGCTTTCGAAAAGTAACGAATAAATTCGTTATTTTTGAAACTGAGAAGTTTTTGAAAAAATCCCTAGCGTGTCGATTTTGTTTTTAAAAAAGACACTTTTTGACATACGACCCACATTTGTGACGTCATCGTTGTTCGAGACGTCATCAACAATTTTTTTAAATAGCATTCCCCAATTTTGACCATGCCATTTGAAAGAGCTTGTTATTCTACATACATACATCATGAAAAATTATGATGTTACATAACAAAAATTTCAAGAAAATAATTTTGAAGATTTTAAAATTTTATTTTCACAATACTGAAAATGATAATGATTATGTAAAAAATTGACTAAATTAAATGTTCCAATTGTGCACCGTTGGCTGCCTGACAGTAGAAAAGACGATTAATAAATTCTTTTTGGAAATTATCAATAACTTCTTGCTTTTAAATCTTCTAAATTAACAGGTCTAGTAACATATACTTTGCTTTTTAAGTATATCCACAAGAAATAATCTAGGGGTGTCAAATCAGGCAATCTGGCTGACCACTCAATCGGCCCCCTTCTTCCTATCTAACTATTTGGGAACAGCTCATCTAAATAAGCGCGGACAGGTGTTGCATAATGGGGAGTGCACAGTATTGTGAAAATTAAATTTTAAAATCTTCAAACATTATTTTCTTGAAATTTTTGTTATGTAACACCGTAATTTTTCGTGATATATGTATGTAGAATGACACGCTCTTTCAAATGGCATGACGTCATATCTCGAACAACGATAACATCACAAATATGGGTCGTATGTAAAAAAGTGCCTTTTTTATGAATAAAATCGACGTGCCAGGGGATTTTTTCGAAAATTTCAAAAATAATGAATTTATTCGTTATCGAAAGCACTGTATAATCGTCTAATTATTTTCACGGACAGTGTTTTTCTTTTTTTGTCTTGTGTATTTAATTAATATTTTTGGTGAAATACAGTAATTAAGTAAAATATAGCGCATTATTCAAATAGTGAAAAGGTTGACATGCTAAAAGCACCTATTCGTTAAGCAGTGATAATCAGTGATAGTGATAATGACAGTATGTATTGTGATAAATGAGTATAGACTGAATGATCATGCATGTCAAGTCCACAAAGGTGGAATGTTTGAGTAACTTTATTAATTGTATACTGTTTTATGTCGTATTTGTAGATAACGCGACGACAAACATATTTATTATTTCTAATCTTATATTTTTCGCTTAAAGTTTAACTGCATTTTTCTTTTAAAGTTATTTAGGTCTTAGCATCAAAATGTTTTGGACAGAATGGGTATCTAGATGTAAAGTTGGCAAGCAATTTATTTTCATGATACGAGAAATAAACAAGAAATTTAAAAATATATTCCAGTAACATATGCACAAGGTTGCTAGTGTTGTATTGCTAACTATGTGATTTTTGCATTTATATAAAGTGACAAATTGTTAAACCGTTAATAGGTTTATTTAAATATAGAATGCAACAAAATTTATTGACCTGGTTTTTATTATCAAGTTCAACTGCTTCGTAATATTTAGAAAATATGCATTTCTACATATTTTATTGACAATACAATTTCTAGTTGTAGATAGAACTTCTACCTATACAAGGTGTCCCGAAATTAATGTAATATACAGGGTGTCCAGTAAAGAATGGTACGCATTTCAGGGCTGTATTCTTCGAGCCAAAATATAGCAATTTAACCCAACATACCTCAGTCCAAAAGTTTGCGGCCTCTACTCTACATCAAAATTAGGATATTTGAATTTCTCGCTCCAAAAACCTCTGATCTCCAAAATGTTTCAAATATTTGGAATTTGTAAAGGGTATTTACAAATATTGAAAATAAAAAAATACTTTGTTACCCTGTCTCTTTTTAACCATCAACTTTTGACTATTTATTTATTTTCCTTTATGAAAATAATGCTTATTGTATAGGAATAGTCAAATTAACTTCTAACATCTAAAGAATAAAAACATATTTCATTTAGAAAGGTGTTTAACCTCTTTTATATTTTGCGGTAACATATTAAATATTTTAGACCCTATAAATTTAGGTGAGTTACCAGTTGTGTATTTATCTTATTATACTGGCTATTTAAAACAAAGTCATTTTTATTCTTTAAAACATATACATTAATTTCAAATATACCTATGCAGGGCAAAGTTAATATTTCAAATTCCTTAAAAATAGGTTTACAAGACTGTCTGCTTGGTATACCGACAATAAACCTCAAAATTCTTTTTTGACCTATAAAAACGTTAGAACTAATAAGGAGTTGCCCCAAATACAGATACTATACCTTAAACGTCAGTCAATTTGTATTTAATGTAAGGTTTTTATCTGTCCGTTACTTAGAAATGGCTTAATATGTTAACGGATATCAATGCTTCACTAAAGTATTTCCAGAGTGGACATTCATCTAAGCGCATTCCGCAAAACTTAGTTTCCTTGCATTTAAATTTAGTATTACTAAGAATGATTTCCAAATTGTCACATTTCCTTTGCCTATTGTGAAATCGTATTACTTGTGTCTTTGCAGGATTCATACAGAACTGATGTTGACTGAAATAATTATCTCATAAGGCCAGGATACACTTGCAGTTGTGTTGGATTAATTCATCAAATGTTCCAGAAATAATAACAGAGATATCATCCGCATACATAGTGAGGATGTTATGTGCGCAATATCATTTATATATGAAAGAAACAGAATAGGACCCAAAACGGATCCTTGAGGAACTTCTATACTTACATCTAAACATTTTGATGTTACGCATTTCACTATATACTGCTCAGAATGCTTTAAATTCACATACTGCTTTCTACTTTCAAGAAATGAGACTACCCAATTTAAAGACATCTAATACCATAATAAGACATTTTAGACATCAATAACTTGTGATCGATGTAGTAGAATCACTAAATCACTGCTAAAATTTCTAAATTAAAGAAGTTTGGCTGCATCGTATTATTTTGTCGTCAGGAATACAATACTCTTGCTTTGTGTTGCATTAATTTCAGGACAGCATGTACTATGACACTATAAAATCGTTAAGCATTTTCAAATATTGTAATTTTGTATGGGTGTCTACTTTAATAGATAAGTAGGTATTAAATCATTTTCTAGGAAATGTTTACGTAAATCAAATTTATAATTCAGATCAGATAAATAGTAGGTTTTTAACAGAAAAGATTAAGGAACCATTAATGGTTATCACAATATACCTAAAAATATATGGACCATTTTTTTCTCTAATCTTTTGAACCTTCAAATGTCAGGATCTGAACTCTACAATAGTATATTAATGAACAAGTTTAGGAAAGCAAATTTTTACCAAACGAATATACAGGGTAATTTTTTAATATTGCGAAAAATTTCAGGGACAGGTTCTTTAGATAAAAATAATAAAGAAGTTCCCATTAGCATGTATCTGGAAACGTTTCATTTCCGAGACACAGGGCGTTATTTTTTTTGTAATCTACGTTTAATACTTGTTATTTCATTTTGTATTATGTTATTTTTCATTTTGTATTTTGTATTATGTTATTAATGTTACAAAAAATGGAATAAATAAGTGCAGAGCAAAAGTTATTAAAATTATTATTTTGTGACATTTTGTATTATGTTATTGTGCATTTTGTATTTTGTATTATGTTATTAACGATACAAAAAATGGCTCCTATTATTAAACATAAACCAGTCAATTTTCAAATAAATCGGTTCAAGGACTTTTGAAATAACAAGAATTAAAAGTAGATTACAAAAAAATGATCGCCCTGTATCTCAGAAACGAACATGCTAATGGGAACTTTTTTTCTTAATTTTATCTAAAAAACGTGTCCTTGAAATTTTTCGCAATTTTAAAGAATCACCCTGTAGTTTTTGAGTACGAGTAACTTAAAAGCTATCTGAGTTTAGTAAAACTGCTTTTCTTACGATATTTGTTTATACTATATTTTCATATTTTGCGTTAGTAGATAATTAGGTATAAACACAATCACAAATCGTGATAAGTACTTGTGTAGAATTTTCATAACCTAGTAACCTGACATGGCTTTGTTTATTTATATAATAACAGGTAAGTTTAATATTTGTGCGTATACAGGGTGTTTGTAAATAAGTGCGTAATATTTTAGGGGGTGGTTGCCGAATTTATTTTGTGAAAAAAAGTTCATATAAACGTAGGTGTTTAAATGTTCCTTATTTCGACCTACGTTATATGAATTTTTTTCACAAAATAACTTCGGCAACCACCTCCTAAAATATTTCGCACTTATTTGCAAACACCCTGTATATTAATTGTTCTAAAGACATTTGAAATACTACTGGAAAAGCATGTTGGAACATACTTTCTTTAAAATCTAAGGAAAAATACAAAAAGTTATATAACAAAAACGCACTAAGAACTGTTGATCGCGGTTCGTATTGCGCGATGAGTGGTTTGTATGGAAATCGCGAATAGTGTGTGTAGGGTCTTATTCGTTAAAAACCCATTCACAAAAACCCTAAACATTATGCACGAATTCTATACAAATCACGCATTGCGCATCACGATTCGCGAATTCACGCATAGTCTGTAGCAAGCATAATGCTAGCGTATTTCTTGATAAGCTAATCTATTTTTATACATATTTCAGTGTTTTTCGTACAATATCTTCATTTTAGGCAAAAATCTCTTAAGGCATTCAGTTTGTTGTCTACATATTCCATGTTGAAAAGTACTATACAAATAAACGAAGATATAGATATATGACAAGATAAAAAGTTATTTGCTTCTTACGTTACTACATGTTTTTAAAGGAGGCTCCAAACGATAAGTTCTTATTGAAGTAAGTGGTACTAACATTTTAAATGGGGCATGTTTAACTATAAAAGATATAGAAGACACGAGCAAAAGGAAACGTGTATTTACCGCAGGATCAGAGTGCAACGGATATGAAATGATTGAGACCCAAACAAGTAAACCACAATAGATTTTTCAATTACTATAATCACGGTAAGTACACAATACAATCAGTTCTGAAAGAGTTGCAGAATACTTAAAACTCCCAGATGCATCCAGTTAAACTGGGCTTTGCTTGAGGAAGACGTCTGCCACCTTCCTCGCTGACAGAGGAGCGGATATTCAAACACTTAAAATACATGGAAGATGGCAAATTGTTTAATTTTCAAAAAAAAAAACACAATTAAATAAACTACCAACCAACACTTCCAAATAATACTAGAAAATAAATGAGGAATCCACTAATTTTACGTTCGTTGTGTGTGTATAGTATTCATTTCTGTTTTTTACAATTGTGTTTGTTTTACGAAAGTGATAACAAATCGTCAAAAACCAATGTAACGTAAGAAATACTAAATTTATACCATTGGCGTACTTAACTCGAATGAGTGGCATTTTTACCGTTACTAATTGTTTGTGTATAAGTTTCAACTTTAAAATCAAAATTCTTATTGGGCGGAATTGAACGATCAAAGGAACTTACCTGTGAAGTTCGATCGTAATTATATGAAGCGTCCAATACGAAAATATCACTTAACCACGTAGTACGCCACTGTCGTACCAGTCATGCGCACAATGTTTAAAGCACTGCTGACCCGCTTCACTCCTCTGGCTCCTTAGGTCGCCGCTAACAGCTTCCATTTTTCTTTAAAAGCAGGTATCTTTGTACAAATAGATACTATTTGTTTTGTGTGTATCTGTTTGAATCGCAATAATTGGGTTAATTTTTAAATTAATTTTATTACTTTTTGGGGGGGGGAGGGAAGTGATATTTTCGGATTGGACGCTTCATATAATTACGATCGAACTTCACAGGTAAGTTCCTTTGATCGTTCAATTATATTTCAGCGTCCAATCCTCTATATCACTTAACCACGTAGATGTTTAAAGACGTATTGTGATTCGAATAGCCTAGTTTGTGCAACCTAAGAAAAACATGATCTACCTAATTGATCGCAAATGCCAGTGTGCATTTGGTGAATTTGAATGATCCACGGTTGACAACTAGGTATCTACCTACCAAAATTGCTTTTGAAAATTCAGCTTTTCATGATTTACCTATTATAGAACTTCGTGAATGGCATTTGATCTACAATTGTTATGCCTTGATCTAGGTAACTGGACGCAGCCAGTAACATAATTAATGAGCACATCCCTAATCTTAGCTAGAATTCTTTGACTAAACAGCAAACACCGGCATAAAGGAATCGGTGGAGCAGATATCACTGTCCTGCAAGGGAACAGATTCTCCCTATTAGGCAAGGGGGATTTTTTTTTTGATTCCGCTAATTTTAAGTCTATTCATGTTTCGAAACTATTTTGAAATTCAAAAATGTTTACACTTTTTCTCTTGAAATATCAAAATTAAAACCTAGAAACTTCTAGATTCTCGAAGAATTAAAAATACTTTTCTCATGATTTTGACAAAACCCAGAAACTGGAGAAAATGCAAAATGTAACGTAGGTTCAGTGTCGAGAAATCGCCTAACATTTTTCAGATTTAAAGTAAATCGTTTCTTATCGCGCAAAAATGTTTCAATAGGTCCTAGTCCGAGTAATTAATTTAGGCATGAGGGGATAAGCTTGTTTTATGCCAGAAATCTTTTGATATGAGATATTATCTTGTTTTGGTACGTTATGGATTGATAAACTTCTACCCAAGATAATATTTTACTATTTTTTGTAATCGTTATCCAATTGCTGTAAAAACATACTTGTTGGGATATTACTCTTTCTGAGATGTGGAAAAGTTTGGTGTAAATGCTCTCTAACGGCCATGGAAAAATGAGCTGGAGCACCATCTTGCTGGAACCACAATTGTTGCCTCTGATTCAAAGGAATGTCTTCCAAAAACTCATACAGTGTGTTCTGCAGAAAGTTGGTAAAACAACAGGACCTAGAAACCTGTCACCTACAATACCCATCCAAATGTTTAATGAAAAATGTGCCTGATGTCTAGATTCTATTAGAGCATGAGGATTTTCGTCGGCCCAAATATGTGTATTGTGAAAATTAAACACTCCATTTCTTGTGAACCCGGCCTCATCAGTAAAAAGAATGTTTGCAAGAAAACAAGAGTCTTCAGCATCATGACGTAGAAACCAGCGGCAAAAAACCCAACGTGCTTGACGATCATTTATTGGAAGGATTCTCCAAACAAGGACCTCGGCTGATATTCTCCGCACACTCGTACCTGGATTCTGCTCTACCAGTGCTAGAATTTCTTCTGCTCTAGGAGTGGATACCGATCTTGGTCTTCCGGATAAATGGCACTATTTGTTCAAGGAACCGGTATCACGTACATAAAGACGTCGAGCTTCAGTGAAGTTCCCATTAGCACGACATACATGAAATGCATGTCTGTTAATTCTGCGTTAGAGTAACCAGCCATAGCGAAAGAAAACATGTGCACTGAGAACAACTGTCAAATACTTACTGTTTATTTCACTAAACATCAACCAACTATTATAAGAAAATACACAACGTTTTTGCAAAATAAAAAAGGGGCTAAAAAACATAAAACATTCCATATCTCCGCAACCGTTACTTTGCGGACCCATGTTTATTGAAACTTTTCTGATTATTTTGGTTCATACTATTACCTCCTTAAATATTTTACACTCTCTTTTTAACACCCTGTATAACAATGTTTCCAATATTTAAATAAACAATTTTCTATTAAACCGTTTTTTATTAACATTTAATGTGACATTTCAATGTGGCTACTTTAGTAAACGATTTTGAATTTAGTAAAACAGCATATTATCAATCAATATGCGAAAAAATATTTTTTTCTTTCATAAAGACAGACATTAAAATTCCCATTGATACTATTTGTTATGTTCTACAATTGTATAATGTGTAATTAATGTCCAGTGCACATTATACGCAAGCATATTTTAAACTAATGTATTTTGCAAGGATAGATTTTATATTACTAAATATTGAAATTATCCTATCCATTAACAAGACAGAATGCGAGCTGTAATCATTATCTATAATATAAGAAAATTAATGCAAAGCATTGGATTTTTTTCGAATTCTATGTAAATGCAGTTTTTAAAATTAGAAATACGGAACAAACCATGGATAACCGCCTCAAAAATTATGCACTTTTAACTTCCTATTATGTAAACAGATACCATAATTAAGAAAACAAAAAGTTCGAGTAAGGTGCAAAAATATATAAAATAGTTTTCCGTATTCTGTATATTTATCTGTTGCTAGCTACAGTAGTCGTTAGATTGCATCTACCAATAATATTTTTTCTACAAACGTTCAGAAAGTTGTTTGCGAACATAACACAAAATATGAAAGTTACAGGTTGTTTATTCATAAAGTTAGAAATTTTGTTTGATATTATCCACTAATTTAAATTTTTTTAAACAAAATACAAATAATAAAATAAAATTAAAAATATTTTATTAAAAAGAACCCTCGTATTCCATAAAAAATTGTTGCTGTAGCAATTAAAAATAACATTTGGTTCTGATTGTTTATGTGACAGACATTACTTGACATATCAATATACAGTAAACATCGATCATATATATATATAGGATTTCGATCTGTATTTTCAATTTTATGAAATCGACCATGAATTCATCAGATGAAGAACTTTCTGCAAACATTTTAGCAGAAGCTAATGAAGCAAGTTTGTATTTGATACCCGTGAAGTCAAAAGAAAGAAAGAGATGAGAAGCAATATTCCTATTTTATTGATTGGTGTAATACTAAAAAGGTAAAATAACCAAAAGCGGAAGTATGTTTGGCATATTTTTTGGAAATATCCAATCCTGGAAAGTAAACACGTTATGGTCCAGATATTCAATGATAAAAAGTATTTGTAAAGTTTAACAAGATTTGGATATTGGCAAATTACATAAAATACCTGCCTTTATAAAAACACAGAATGTTGGATTTCGTCCTAAAAAAGCAAAAATTTTTAGTGAAGACGTAAATAAATTTATGAGTGAGGCATCTGATGAAACTTACCTGATGATTAAGTTGGTAACAATTTTTGGATTGGCTGGTATAGACGAGAGGAGATAATGAAAATCACCATCGACTCGTAATTGTTAACATCAAGGACTCCCAAAATCATTCCGCCAGATCATTCGTGATTAAATAAATATTTTTCGAAAACACCCTCCTTGATTTTTGTTTGTTAAAAGCTTCCTTTGTCGGTTTATTCCTAATAAAATAAAATGTTTGAAAAACGAATAGTGGTCCATATCTCCCCAACCGTTACTTTGCGGACCCATGTTTATTAAGACTTTTCTGCTTATTTTGGTTCATACTATTACCTCTTTAAATATTTTACACTCTTTTTTTAACACCCTGTAGATGATTACTGATGACACATTGGTATAACCAGTTAATAGTAGACACTATCGGCAGTAGAGAGCACAGTAATTGCTAATCGTTTTATGATTGGTCACTTGCTAGCACACTACAAAATATTTTGTTGTATTAAGTATTTTACTTTGTTCAAGTTATGTCAGATCCAATAAACATAATTTTTTGAAATGACTTAGATTTAAACGAAATAAATAAACAGTATTATTTGTTTTATTAACAAATTCTGTGTCATCCATTTATAAAACTAATTTATTTGTTCTGAATAGTTCTGCGTTTAACAACAAAAATTCAAATATGTTATATGATTGTTTCTAACCCTACCGTTTCTTGAAACAATGCAAATATTATTTTAGAAAAATTCCCGTTTTTTAATTAAACAAAATAAAATTGACAAAAAAATATGTCTTTAATTAAGAAATCTATTTTTACCGTGTAATTAATTATTTAAGCAAAATAAGTGAATTGTACAACACGTGTATGAATGAGGCACCACTCCGAGTAGCATATTTGCGTTCGGGCGGATTTGATGGTAATTGATTAAATGATTTCTGTCGAAAGCCCTCCACGTCAAACGCAGCGGAACCATTCACAACCCCAAAAGCCCATTACGCAGTTTTTAAATCAAAGGAACAGGTGCAAAATGAATAACCACAATACAATTAATTATAGACCGCATTTTATGACATTCACATTATTATAATGCAGAATTGAAGGTACTTAAAGACCAAACACACCTCCTTATGAATGAATAATTATTTTTATTATACTGATTAAGGTAATTACTATTATTTTGTAACGAAGGGTGTGTCCTTGACTAATAAATTAATATTATATGCGCTTCATTGTATACGTACGTGCACCTGTAACACAACAATTAAGCTCATACGGCACAAAAATGCATTTTTGAGGTGTGTCTCTCCGCTGATAGATTTGTCACCGTACTTGCTTTAATTTGAAAATTCTAATGTTTTTATGGCGCAAAGTTTCTTGGTATTTTTCCTAAAGGGAACCGTACACCGCAAACATAATAAGCGAATAATTTATTTCATGTTTAAAAGATGCGTATTTGAAGATTTATTACATTTTCAAATATAACTGGCGTTAGCTTTGAAAGAGCCAATAATACAAATTTATGTTCTCGTGAATATTTGTACAAAATTCAATTTGTCCAAAAGATACTTTTAATTTTAATTGTAAATAGCTTATAAAAAGTTTAGTCATTGTTCTCAAGACATTGCAAAAAGCTACAAAAATATTTGCATTTCAATTATTACAGTCTGAGTTTGTGTTGTTCCAAGATCGTTAAACTGAGGAAATTGCCAACAAAAAACTGATTTCCCTCGTTGCGCCTCCCATTAGCATACGAGTGACGTCATTGGTATATAAATCGAAAATGGCAAATATTATCTGTGAATAAATTTCGTCTTTTGTTTGCATTTTAGAAATATCTCTGAGCCCCGTGTTATTATTCTTGTGTTCCTGAAATTATTTTCGTGTTTTGGCGTAATCATTGTTGTTGTTTTTGTACATACTTTTATGTTAAATTTCAATATAATTTTGGTGGTACAATTTATATTGTGACTACTTGTAAAACCAAAATGAAAAAGGAAACTGATGAATCTAATTAGTTTCCATAGGGTCTCAGATGATCTTTAGTTAAGAAACTGGACTGGACTGGACTGGAATGTCCTAAAGTGAAATCTTAAAGAAACTTTGTTATCCATATACCCAAAGAATTTGTAGTAAGCATTTTCATAGAGAACAATTTGAAGATATATGTGGCAGAAAAAATATGAATTCTGCTTCAAAGAAATTATAACCTACAAGTGTAAATTTTTGTCTTGTGCTGCATACATTAGATCAATCATTTTCAAAATTATTTTGCCATAATCTGAAGTCTACATCATGCAATTACTGTGTGAAGACCTAAGCTCTCCAAAACACCATGCAAAAGGAATCAAAAATGGTAAGTGAATTTACGGAGTTGACAGCCACAATAAGACAATTACCCATAATATGGTAACCAGAAATTCCAGTTAAAAGTTTAATGTTAAATTATTTAATCAACAACATACAATTTGCTAAGAACAGCAACTGAGATGCGTTGTACCACTTGTAGTTATTATTTGTGTGCGACAATTGGTCCAATTTTCATGTTGCTTTTCTTTTGTGTAGTATTTGGTTAAGCAAAATAAATATTGATCGTGAAAAAAATTATGATTTTTTACTTTTTCCAATTGGACCAACTTTTATTTCCTTGTCCAATCAGATATAAGTATAAATGAGATCTACGAAAGAGTTATAAGTTAGTAAGTTTACATTTAAATACGTTTTCAAAAGGAGCTCATTAAAAATTAAATTAGCAAAAGCATATTACTAACATTTGTAGGGGTTAGACATTTTTATGGGGTTGGCTCAGAGGGTAAAAATATATGGTACATATTTTACTATATCAGCTTGGTTATGTACCATATTTCAGGTATACATACTTACTAGCTATGGGGTAAGTTTACATTTAAATACGTTTTCAAAAGGAGCTCATTAAAAATTAAATTAGCAAAAGCGTGTTACTAACATTTGTAGGGGTTAGACATTTTTATGGGGTTTGCTCAGAGGGTAAAAATATATGGTACATATTTTACTATATCAGCTTGGTTATGTACCATATTTCAGGTATACATACTTGTATTAAAGCTAATTGTGCTTCTGCATATGCACTCAATGGACTTCCCGTACCTACATGGTGCTCTTCTAGTAAAAAGAAATTGCTCACGCTAGAAATAAGTCATAAAGTTATGATTTGTAAATACGTCCGAGTCGAAATTTTGGCTCATGTAGCAGCATTGAAAACACTTGGCATACCTAACTACTTAATTATAGTGGATAGACTAAACCGTAAATTTGAAATATTTTGTTATATGTTCTAAACTGTTAATAATATAGAAACAGTATTGTTTAGCAACAGAAATTATTAAAATTATTGAACATTCAAATATAGCTAACGCTGAGTTGAATGATGGAAATCAAATAATATACCAATGACGTCATTCTCTCTTAGAACTGCTGCAACGCTATTGGACCAAAGTTTGTAGGCAACCTCCTCAGTGGTGGGATTTTGTTCGCGCCTATTTCCGATAACATTCGAAAGCGAACGTCACTATATACAATAAACTTTAGTATTTTGTTTCTTCGTAGACTATTGTAATTACACTTTGGTCAACAATGCCTTCTGCATTTTGATAGATAGGTAGAAATAACAAAATTCCAAAATGACGATAGTGAAGTTAATTTAGAAAGCAAATGGGAACAAGATTCCAGTACATTTTAAGGATCTTGATGATGTTCCACATTAGGTTCCACGAATTAGGTTAGTTAGTTTTCAACAGCGTGTTACATAACCTATCTTTTTAAGATAAATGAATTAATGAGTCTAAACATTATTATTTGTGAGTTCCCTATGACTTACAATGGCTACTACTACCTATGTATTTCAAAGAAATTTTAAGGTAGAGATTCCGAGTAAGAAAGCCTGGCTCGCTAATCCTAAAGTTCAGGTCTCAAATAGTGATGGGAGATATTTCACTACCTGTGATTTTTTCACTGATATCTAAAAATCACGGATCGTAGATGTTACAAAGTTTGCTCCAAACCTGTGACGTGATCACGGTTTAGCACGTTAGAACAAAATAACGGGAACGTACTAGGAATTTGAAATGCTAAAACGTGAATTCTCGGTGCGTGATGCAAAATGTGATTCACATTCACAATCATAATATTGATATGTATTCTATGATACTGGATAGCTGGGTGGATATGGATACTTGAATTACTGATTCTGATATTGATTGCAATAAGGTTCGGTTTCGCTTAATAACGGTCTTCCGGCTGGTAAAATATAACCTCATTTTTGTTTGACTGATGTTTATAATACTTAAATTTTAGTATGTTAATTAATAAGGTGCATAAGTTAAAATCAATGATTTTGCGAGTAGTTTCCAATAATATTTATATATAATATATAATTTTAGGAATGCATAGGTACTGGGTAAATAAAACAGACATTTAAAAAATAATACTTTGACGTTGTATGAACACATGCAATAAGTTTAGAACAATAAAAACATTTTGGTAGGTACAAAATAAATAATTTTCTTCCAAATTTCTACCGTAAAAATAGGTAACATATAATAAACAAAACTATATGATAATTACAATAACATCATTTTAATAGGTAAGTATAAAAAAGTATATAAAATTCTTATAATATTACAACATTATCATTTATTATTTGATTGCAGGATTTCTTGGAATCCCCTTTTTTATTGCTTATGTTATTGAATTATAAAACTAATCTTTAAAGGTCATCTTCATCTATGATCTTTTAATTCACTATCTAAAGAAGTATGACTGAAAAATGCCCTTTTCCTTTGATAACTATGTTGAATGACATACGATGTATTTCTTCCTGCTAAGTATATGAATTCACACTGAAAAAAATTATTTACTATTATAAGTACATAATATGCATTTACACCAGTGATTTGATATTTGATATATCATACTATAAACTGTGAATGTGAATTTGGTTCCTAAAACATGGCACGTCACGTTTTAAAATCACTGATATCAAAAAATCACAGTCACGAATCACGTTGATATCGAAAAATCACGATATCTTCCATCACTAGTCTCAAATGGGCTTCTCAGATTGACGGATGGGTTCAAGACAGACAAGGGCTTAGGAGCGAGGATCTATGGAGTGCGTTCAGAAGCACCATTAGGATTGTCACGGGTCTCCTAACGGGCTACGTACATCTCAACAAGCACCTACATATGATTAGCTTAACCAGTGGTAGAAAGTGCAGGTTTTGTGATAATACAGATGACGATTCGATGCACATCCTTTGCAACTGTTTTTGTTCAATAGTAAAGAGATACAAGTATCTTAGGGTAGTCTTTTTTCTCCTCAAGTCATTAGAGAGATTCCAGCAGAGTGAGAGCTAGCTTTTGCGCTCGCACGGGCCTTTGACTCTACAGTCAGCAGCATCCACAATGAATCTTAAGACCTGAGTGCTTCCAGCAGCGACTACGTTCTTATATCCATTATATCTACTAAATGGTTAGGATGCAATGCAAGATGTTGCACACATTTGCGATTAGAGCCAACAGCCATTTGTTGAAGTAGCCGGTGTTATACAATTTATAAATTTTTAACTTGATGGTGGTAAAATATTTTTTCACGCATTATTATAGTTTGTATCTTAACAGGTAAATTTATATGTCAGCTATTATATTATATGTAAAAACCTTTCCTATCTACCTTTTTTTATTTATATATTATCTAATCTAAAAACATACCGGAACAGGAATAAGGTCCGCGCAAATGTATGGTGGGGGTGAAAATGCAGAATGGCTTTTCTTTTCTGTGTCAAACCACCAGGCTATTGGCGCTATGAGAAAGTGACAGTTGTGTCAGAAATAGGTACGAATGTACGGGCCTGACAGAACCCGATTATGAAGATGTCAGATTTAGCTTTATTATTTTTTTTTGCTAAATATATTACTAAAAAATTTTAATTTCAGCTTTACTTCTTATTACTGCAGTTAATTAGTTACCTATACGTTTTCTTCTATTTAGAACATTTTGAGTTAAAACCAATCGAGAGTCTTACTTTTGCCCTAGGTAAAAATAATGCTCACTTTCAAGATATTTATAATAGTCCTGTACCTTTTTTATTTTGCATATATGAGAGTTATTTTATGTCGGGTTACATAAGTAAGTAAAGATTAAACTGTTTTCATATTGGAATGCCCCTATTTTGTTCAGGTTTTTTAAAGAAAAATAAAGTTTCTTAGATGGCCCTTATTTGCCGACCCTACCTTACTGATTTAAGGAGAAATCTGTCAAAATTTAGCCTTGGCAGCTCATTTCTATGCACAGAATTTTCCTGCAGGTTCATCTTTATAGAAAAACTTAATATATTAATCTAGAACTTTTTTTAATATTGGGAAAATCAATTTAGTAAAGTACCTACCTACACTATTTTACAATTCTGTTTCCATTATGTTTATGTATTTTGTTTCCATTCAGTTTTCGTGTATGGCCGCCTTAAGACTAAGAAGTATATGGTGTTTGATATATAGTTTCCTAGAAAGGTGTTACCACCGTGCCCACACCTTTATCTGCAGCATTTTAAGATTATATGGTTCATATGACATGCCTTAAACTGTGTACTATAAGTAGTCAAGTTAAGTACTTCTGTTTGTACTCGTAGACCCTAAACGTGATACTACTTAGATTATGCAAAAAAGGCTAGGTAAATAAATACTTACAGAAAATTATATGTACTGCTTGCTGTATTCGTAGTTTTATCAGCTGGAATATCATAAATGGATACAGTTATGTAAAACAGATAACGTTTTTATTTCAAATATTTGCATACATGAATAAATTAGTTTGACGCATGTGACAACAAAATAAGACAATCATGAACATGTTGTATCTAATCAAATTCCAGTGATTAGAGTATTGTTATCTAATATTACTCAATTAAAATCTAATTATGGAGAGATTATTTTATAATAAAGGTCAGATATTATTCAATTTCAATTCTCATAAATCTATTAAATTAAACCGATTTTTTTTCAAGTTAAAATCCAGTCTTCAAGTTAAGTGTGCACAGTTAAAATTTTTCTTCTCAATACTTCACAATAAAAGGCCTGTTGCTGAGAAGTCCCTATGTTATACTTTGCAAAAAGTATGCATTTATTTATTTATTATAAAAAATAGGAATGGATGCGTTACGAAAAATGAAATATCGTAAAAAAAAAATCTGAGAAAAAAATTATTGTAGTATTTTCAATCTGTAGTCTCTAGCGTCATCAGAATGCAGGTGATTCCCAATATTGAAATCCGATTTTAATATTAACGTTTTTGTGATAGCGTTTACATTAGTTTTCAAGTGTCAAAAATGGCTTTAACAACTCGAAATTGTTGGATACCGTTTTAATTAATGGTGACGTAAGACAAAATACTTTAGCAGATTCTCATCTAGGCAGAACGTTTTCCCGGTAGGCATGTGCTAAATGTAACTATTTTTACCGCAGTAGTTCAAAGTGGGCGTGATGAAGGAAATTTGCAACCGAATCGTGGAATAGAAGGAGGAACAGGAATAGGTACCAGGTAAATTGTTCAACAAGTACAAGGAATGTCTCAATCAACAGTGTGGCGTATCATACACGAAACTCGATTTGCGTACAATATACAGCGTGTCTAATTCCAAGCATTAATACCAAGGGATTATTCCTTATGAATTAGATTTAGAGGATCGGCACCATGGCCGCCACAATCTACTGACTTAAATCCTTTGGATTTCCTTTCTTTTTGTGGGGAATTTAAAAAAATTAAGTGCATCACACCGAAATTGACACTATTGATGATTTACGCTAACGTATCATAGCTGTAGAACAACTCTTCGAAATTTTCTCCACCGACGTCTAAACATATTTGGACGCATTTTCTATGAACTAACACACATGATTCTGGTTCTTATCTGTTTTGAACTCGTAAGTTATTGGCAACAGCTATGATACGTTATGTGACGCATATTCTAAATATCCTCACAAAAGGAAGTCCAAAGGATTTGTTAGGAGATCCTCGTTCAATCCATCGTACCTCTTGAACTTCATTAAGGCTCTCCCGAACATTTTGCCAAAAATGAGGAGGAGCACCATCATGCAAGAACCATATTCGGAGACAGCTAAGAGCACGTCATTCAAAAGTCCAGGCAGATCCATTCGATTTTTTAATATGAATGGTCCAATCAAGCGATCATCGACAATTCCTGTCCAAACATTTAAAGAATCACCTATATTCCTATGACGCTAGAGGCTACAATAGCTCAGCGATGTAAAGGTTGGACATACTACAACTTTAATATTATTTTTCTCGCAAACTATAACAGCCGGATTCATGAAACGGGCGTAGCGTTAGTTGGACTAACCAGCTTTGCGCCCGTGTGAAGCGCGTTAGTTGGTCTAACTAGCCTTGCGCCCATTCACGAAACATGCGTTGCTAGGTAGGCTGTTTATTTACGTCCATATTTGCGCCAAAAGTTAGACCCAGTATTGTACCTGTCTAAAAATCGCGTAACTTCGGCCTCTAGTTCCTTGCGTTTCTCATTGTATATTTAGTATTTATATTCAAAAACAGTACTTTTCAGTGCTACGGATTAGTTAACATATCATAAAGTAAGTATTATACATAGCAGTGAATAGGAGTATGCCTTTTATTTAAATTGGTGCAACAGATGCGTAAATTTTTCGCGTAACCTCCGCTAGTCTGACTAACGTTACGCCTTGTTGATGAATCCGTATGTAAGAATTTTACAAAATTTATTTTACGATATCGACTCGATTTTTCATGAAGCATCTATTCTCAATTTTTTTTTATATAAGTTGTAAATCACCCTGTGTAGTATCAGCACCCAAAAGTTTGTATCATATTTTACGGGACATCCTGTATTTATGCAATACTTACTGAGGCTTATTATTATTATACGCGCACAGGACACACACATACATACAAACAGTATTGCGATTTAACTAAATCTAATTGGTTGCTATGAAATTAGAATTAATTTGCTGTTGCTTTTACCATTTAATAAGAGATTGAAATTAATATTTAAAAAATATGAATATCGTTAAATGATTTCCTATATTATTCTCAAACGATTATCAAAATGCTACCCAATATTCCATTCACAGTAAAGTAATAAAGTAATTAATGAAGCAGCATCGAGTGGTCCAGCAAAAATTAATGTTTGACGTACCTCTACACCAGAGCGTGCTCGTTCGAATGACACATTTCATAAAGTACTTACACGTAAACCGAGTGCAGCCACAAAGTCTATGATGAATGAATTCCCTAATGGGTTTGTGTGGGAAGGAAAGCACTCGCCTGATCCAGTCATAGCAAAAATATGATGTAATAAAATATATGTGTGGAGCTGCGCGCCCAATATAAAAAGGTAATCGGGAAAATAATTTCCACTGTACGCATTTGGGAGCTAAGAGCAGTTGATTATTTAAAAAAAAATTGACAATTTTAAGGTGTTCTATGCAATAAATTAAATATCTCAGGTGGTGGTTTCTGGTAAATAAATATCTAGAAAGTAAGATGAATCCGGAAAACGATATATCTACATTATATTCTATGTAATTTATTTATGTATTTATACAGAGTGTCCGGAACTGACGCATCAATATTTCAGGAGTGAATTAATGCCACAATCTGTTCTGGATTATCCAGTATTACTAATCATTGTTACCTAGACAAAAGGTTACAAAGTGCCTGATTTTCTATTTCTAGAACTGTTAGTAATTGTAATTTTAATTGTAATACACTTTTTTTTGTAAATGTTAAATATTATGACATTTCTTGAATAAATGAAGAAATAAAATAGCATATAACTGTTTATGACTATTAATATTTTAAATAAAAAGATATACTCATTTTTGTACAATAATTTTTTGTTTAATTGAGCATTTTTATTTCTTTCTTTCACAGAACGTCCTAATAACCATTAATGGACGTTCTAAGGACGACTAGGCTATATGAGATGCTACACAAAAACAAATAAATCACATTTGCCCCCAAAAATTAAATGTTAGTTGCGCCTATGCTTCAAAGGGTTCTCTAAAATTTGAACATGAAATCTGTTGACAACTGGTTAAATATATATAAATATTTTAATTATTCAGTTTAACAGTCTAATAGCTAAAGCAAATTCTAATTTTTATCGAATGAATTAATTATGTTTTAACTCATTCTGTAATAATGTAATAAACTGTATCAAAAGTATCACACAATTAATAAATCGTAATAAATAACAAAACGGCCTTGATTGCATATACCTTTGCGATAGTTTCAACAATCCGGATATTCTGATATTATAAAACCCACCAAGAAATATGTCCTAAAACCCACCCAAACGACTCAATCATGTAGTTACTTGATGTTCTGGATCCTTATTGTAATTATTCACAATTATCTGCGGACTACATCATGTTCTTTTGTACCTTGAGATAAAATGATAATCGAGTTCTTGCCAACACTGAAATAATTAGAATTTTTAATTCTGTGCAATAATTATAATGAAATTGTAAAAAATATCCAGCTTATTTCAGTACATTGTGTTAATTAATTTTAATTGCCGTATTGCACTCTATCATATTGAAACAGTTACTTATTGCTGTAATTCCTGTAAAACAAACTGCGTAGATAATAACCTCTGGTCAATGAAATAATAAAATGTATTAGCTACCAGGACTTATACAGGGTAAGTCATTAATAATGGTACATAGGTTAAGGGTAGATTGTTAATGTCAAAATAAAGCGATTGAGCCCAATATGCCTTATTCAATAGTTGCTCTTTTTCGTTCAACAGGGTGTTAAAGTTGAAAACATGTTTTTTGCTATATTTTAATAACGTATGGACCAATTGTTTTGAAAATTTGTAGTCTTATGTTTTTTGAGCTGACAATTACGAATATGCACACAGTGTTGAGGTCACGAATAGGGGCGCTATTTATGCTGTACTATCGATGTAAAAATATGTCTAACTTTTTGTATTTTACACTTTTGAATCGTGGAACCAGCTTTAATTCTAAATAGAAAACGTATACCTGTTACAAATCGATAAACTCAACCGTTTTCTAGAGACAAACGATTTAAGTTTTTGAAATTCGGCAGGAATTAAATTAGAAAATTAGGGAGTCTTAAGATATCAAAACTAAATTAACAATAAGACGAACACTGCAACAACAGAAAATTTATTATGCATATCTTATCAAATTATTAATCATAAAAGATTTTGGAAGTGACCACCAGTGACTTCAATGCACTTTCTTAGCTTCATATTCAAATTTTGTCTGAAATTGAATAAAGTTTTATGTTGCTTGATAATATTGACCGATTCTTGAATCTTTTCCCACAGTTGTTCTTGATTATTAATATGTCTTTGTAAACTAAAGATTTATTATACCTAACCCCAAAAGTAAAAATCCAGCGGATTTAAATCAGGGCTACATGCAGGCCAAGTAATTGCTATCTAGGTGATAAACGACCGAGGCCAGAAATTGTTTTATTTATGGTGGAAGTAGAAGTTTTTAAGATTTTCAAAATGGCTCATATGTACAGCAATGCTGAGTTAATGGACATGATTCTTATTTATGGTGAAATTAGACAAAATGCATTGACAACTTCGCCGTATGCGGATCGATTTCCCGATCAATGCACGCCAAATCATTAAACTTTTACGGCAGTGGTGCAACGAGGACGTGATACTGGTAATTGTGCAAATAGTGGAGAAAATTGTGGTCCCGAGAGACCATATATTTTAGTAGCTGAAGAACAACTGTTAGATGTGGTCCGTGAAAATCCGCGAATAAGTACATGGCAGATTATTAGACAGGTACCTGGAGTAACCTAATCAACGGTGTGGCGCTTACTACACGAAGTTTAGTGTGTTTAGTGGACATTCGTTATACCTATATCATTACCAATATGTTCAAGCACTGCTACCAGTGAATTATCCATTACGAGTTAGGTTTTGTGAGTGGTTGTTGCAGCAAAATGCTGAAAATTTACTACTAATGTACTGGTTACAGATGAAACTTTCTTTACTCGAAATGGGATATAGCACATTCAGAATACACACGTTTGGAAACTCGATCTGCACGCAATTGAATGGAACCACTTCCAATACTGTTTTTCACTGAATGTTTAGGCAGAAATTGTTGATGAACGCCTAAGTGGACCGTTCATATTGCCTAATCGTATGGATGATTTACAATATCTCTAATTTCTTCCCAATGACCCGCTTTTCTTGAAAATATAGCCTTGACGGCTATACCACCTCCTCCTCCACCACCTCACGTTTGGCTAAATGTTCGATCCATCATGTTATTTCCATCAAGTGCACCCTCTTGACTTCTTCACGCTTAGAACGCCCTGTGTATTTATCTCAAAAATCAATTAATTGGATATTCGTGATTATGTCATAAAAAAACGTTCTTTTCCAAAATTTGAATACATTACCCAACTCATAAGAAAGTTGCCGTAAAAAAATGAAATAAAAAAAGTGCCTACTTCTATGCATGCCAAATTGTACTACGTATGGTAAATTGATTTAATTAACATTATTTTTGCCTAAAAAAAACAGCCTTAAGGTATGGCTCATTCTTTACTGAATACCCTGTGATACAGTGATTAGAGTTCTCAGTTGTCACATGTTCATAATCTGAATCAAATATTCTCAAATAAGGACATTCTTGTTATCGAATTGGCAATTAAATTAATATGCACGTTACTATCAACATATTTCGTCACACAGTAATTTACAATTTTTATAAGTAGGGACATTTCTAATAAAAGTAAGGACGAAATGACACAGAGGGTGTAGTAAGGACTGGTGCCAATCCTAATTGTGATAGAATGAGTATGAATAAATATGTCTACTAAGCACTAACTGACACCACTGTCTACATAATGTTCATGAACTTGAACTAAAAGTTAGGCAACCAACTTTACAATATGATGAATTGCAGAATATATCTATATATGTTTAATAGTGCGATACACAAGGGATACACAAAGTGCGATATTTAAACACCGTTGTCATTACGTATCTAAGTAATCTTCTAATATAAATAATTGTTACTTTTATTTTATCCGTAGTGTATATCAGCTATACATAGATTAAAGTTTTTAACAATATTGTCAAGAACAGTATTGCAATAGCTAGCTATTCATCATTCTCCTGCCATCTATGTCAAAGTTTACTTACTAACATCTTTCTGGAGAATGAGTTAGCAGAGTACTGATTTATCGGCGCTAAGAAATATTTCTCTATTTCTAATTAAGCTACCAGCCACTAGGTAATACAATTTTGGCAAAATAATTTTTGTTATGAATTTTACACTACTTTTAAATGATCGCCATAAAAACGAGTTCATATCTTCAACAAACGTTATGTTTATTGTGTTAAGTGTTGTGCATAGCCCGTAGAGTGTTATTTTTTGGTACGGTTTTAACGCAATGTGTTGTTTCACCCCCTCCTGGATAACAGGCAGTGAGTTTTCGTGGTGATGTGCTGCAGTAAAAAAGTATGGTGGGCTGTGAGTGAACAAAGTCATTTGTTTATAAACATATTTTGTTCTTTACAACGATTTTAATGTGCCGTTAAAAACATTTAAGTGTTGTTTAAACGATAAGACTGCAATTTGAAGACTGGATAATCCTAAAACGTTTTTATAGGTGAGCTAATTGTTGCCATTTTTTAATATGTTTATTTATATTTTTTTGTTTATTTTACACGACCTGAATGCAGTATGCTTGCCTCTCGATGTACACGTACGTGAAACTAAATTGCCGAGATTATAGTAAAAACTCTCTAAATAGTATTAATGTAAGAGTATATATTATACATTGTAACGATCCAGTTACTTTTGAAACACAGTTCACAGTTTCATGGTCTTTAATATTTACTGAGTGTTGGGGTTTGCTTAAAGGTCCTCTAAATATAGTGATAAATTGTAATGATGACAGAATGGAAATATAGGTCAAAAATTAATTTGTGTAAAGGGGTCGTTGACCTCAATATTTAACGTTGCATTTGAAGCGGGGAAAGGTTCCAAAATAAATGACTGGAGTGATACAGCGTTGAAAGGCGATGTTGCCAAATATATTACATTTTTTCTAGCGAAAACTACCCCTTATCTGCAAATTATAACATTGTATATCCTTAAAACTGTAACAACACCTGTTCAACATACGAAATATGGCGTAGGTATCAATTATTTTTTAATATACCTAGATAACCTCAACTAAATTTTATGTGTAGGTGTAATTAAGAGTACATTGTACATTGCATAAAAAACTCCTAGCTTATAAATTTTGTCGAGAATACTACTCGTACATAACATTCATACTGTAGTTCAGAGAATTATAGGTTCAGACTGGGTGAGGTCTAAATATAATTAAAATATTGTCAAATTGTTCGTCTGCATGATATAATATTACTAATATTAGTAAAGAATACATTTAAGCTAATATCGTTGTTTAATAGTGTTAATTAAAATCTAGTACCTTCTTATCTCCTTAAATATTTTTGATGTGGCAACATAGCGAATAAGACAAGCAAAGAATCATTCCTTCCGTCAATGAAATGCATTGTGCAGGCTGATACGGCGGGTTGGATTAGATCAGGTTAGATGGCAGCACAATACCGTAACTATTTAAATTGGGATGTATTAAAATGTACACAGTGTAGTGAGATTACATAAACATTTTGATAACCTTTCGAAAAGGTGAATAGACATTATTTTAGATAACAGATTAACTGTAAGGTGCTGTTTAATGTAGGTACTTATTTTCTTCTGTAGTACCTACGTACTTTAAATATTTTTCACTATGTGTTTAAATTAATGAACTTTAATTTATCCTTGAATATACCTAACTAATTATCTAGCATAAATTATACCGTGTGCGTAATCGACCGGTTTCATTGAGATTTTAACCTGCTGTACTTTTTCTGTTTTCAGTTTGATTCCGATGAACAACATATTATACAGTTACTACCGGAAATGCCTACGTCAAAATTATTTTTTAGTGACATCCTAACCTGTCCTAATCTATCTCTACCCAACCTAAACTCGTTGACCTAATTGATAAAGATTCTAGGTAATATATTTATTGAGGTAATATATTTATAATAAGTATAAATAGTTGAAGTTTTATAATTTTTACTTTATAGATGTTTACCTAAACTTATAAGAAGAAGTGCTTGAATGCTTTATTTATTGGTTTTAAAAAATGTAGTATCAGTACCTATTGTTTTAAACAATTTCCCTATGTTGAATAAGCATTATATTAAGAAAAATCTGAGGAAAAATCACTTTAGTAACCTTAAGTAGCCATGAGTAAACCACTAAGTACTCTAGATTAATGCTGTGTGATTCACGAAATAACGAATCGATTTTCAGTGCACCAAAAAAATCGATTCGTATAGATTAATCGAATAGTATAATTTTATTTGAATCGAATCAAATCGATTTGAATCGATTAATTATGCCGATATATCAATTCAAATTGATTTCTATTTTTGAATGGATTCGTCGCAAAAATCGAAATGTCGAATTGACCATTTCGAATCGAACTAAATGAAATTGGTACATTTAACTGTCGAGTCAAATTTATTTGAATCAACAGTTAGGCGTGGAAAAAAATTGTATATCGATTCGATTCGATTTGTATTTTTGTTATTTATATGCGTAGGTAATAAAATAACTAAAATGGTCAAAAATGTATGATACCTTATTATACAGGAATTATTTGTCTAAATTCTTAACACAGTTAAGGCAGATAGGTCTAGGTGGTAGACTGTTATGTGAGAAACTGTATCGTGTCTGGAGATTCCAAAACACAGACGTCGGGTATGTTTTTGTAAATGGGCCTGACCTCACACTAGAATATTATATGTAATAATCTTGTAATGAAATGTAATAAAGTTAACCGCAATGTACCAGTAAAGTAAATAAAAAATCGACCAATGTAAAACCACACATAAATGTTCAGATTTGATTCAAATTGATATTCCAGTTCGATTTTTTCGATAAATGAATTTTAATCGATATACTTTCCTACCGATTTTCAGGCTTACTAGTTAGTTACTACCGATTCGACTTGACGTTTCAATTCCATGCGATATCTCAATCCGATTCGATATTTCGATTTGACGTGATATCTCGATCTGAATCGATATTCCTATTCCATTTTTTCGGCGAATCGATAAATCGATTCAAAAATAAAATCGATTCGAATCCGATATTTCGATTTTTTGACCAGGCCTACTCTAGATAGATAAAAAACTGATCTAATAGAATATCGCTAGCCCTTATCAACGAGCTATAATAAGTATGACTATGGCTTGATCTCTCGATCCACCCTATATGTATAAATCGAAATGTTTTTTGGCATAATTCTACGTGAGATATTTATTTTAGGGATCGTGTAGGAAGCTTTAGTTGTGATAGATGATGTGAAACGTCAAAGTTATTTAATCAATCATTATCGCTGAATCTTAAGTTAAAGGATGTTTGAGAGAGAGGGGGATTTTTAGGCTTTATAAGTTATTCTGAACTTGATTTATAAAGAATCTAGTAAAAAATGTTCTGTGTGATATATAAAAAAAATCTGTAGAAATCTGTAAGATAGTGCAAATAACTTAAAATCACATGAAATCATACGACATCTGTGAAATCAGCAAAATCATGTAAATCACATGAAATCAGTAAAATCTTACGAAATATCGCAAAATCTTATGAAATTAAATCAAATAATTATTGGGAATTAAGTAATATTATCTTTTAAGTACATAATATTTATTTTTTTTATAAAGCCTTTGCAAGAATGTTAGTTATTTGTCAGCTTTGGACCAACTATATTTTCCTTAAATGTTTTAAATACTAATAACTGTTTTAAAAACTAATTTCATTTGGTATATTTTTCATCTGTCAGAAAACTTTAACTTAAAATTTGAATACTAAATAAACTCGTAAATAATATTTCTTAAATAAGTATGGTAATTGAATAAAAGAGGAAAATATTAAGTGTTATCTTATTGTGTTATTTTATTTTTGACTAATGGTCGGTTTCTCAACTAGTAGATATCTATTAAATAAACTTCAGATGAAGAATATTTAAATATACTCAGATATCTTGAACCGCCAAGACGTTATCGTGAAAGAGAAAACCAGTATGAAAAATAAAGCGACAGAATTTCGAGAGAGGTTTACGTGCCACCAGCGAATATTCAAAGATACCGAAATAAAATCAATGTACCTATAACGTCAGAAAGCGATTTATCCAGTAAATTTTTAGGTACTGAAAACTTTCAAAATGCGTAGTTTTTTAAATTCAGCTATAGATGTAAACATTGTTATAACATAAACTTACATATTTCTGCATATAACATTGTTCACTTTTGTTTATAAGTAGTGAAAATAATTGTTAAAATGTGGGGTTAGAATAGCGAAATAATGTGTGTCATACAAATGCATTTTAAAAGTTATTATATTATTTGAAGAGAGTTTAAATAGTAAAAGTGGATAAACAAAACATCAGTAATTTTATTTTTGATATTACTTTTATTCTATGCGTTTTATTTTTCAAAATTTCAGTACCTAAAAAACCAAAAATATGATCATTTTACGGCGAGAAATACGGCGACCTTAACGAAAGAAACTGTAAATTTACTGATAGATTTAATAGGAGATAGTATTCAAGTCTCTAGTACTAGAACAAATTTATTATCAGTATTAGAAAAGGTTTTAATAACTTCATTTTTATGCAACAGGTTTGTATATATTTTTATTTAGTTAATGTGATGTGATATCATTAGGTAGCCGATAGTGGCGCCATCTACAATTATTTCTTGAAAGTGTCTTACTTCCATAAATGGCATCTGCAAACAGTTATGCATTTGCTAGCTCCCTCTATGATTATTGCAGATATTAAGATATCCATTCAACTGTTATGTATTCAACAAAATTTGGAAGGCATGCGTTTAGAAACCAATTTTATATTGGTTAACGGTCTGATAAATTTATGTACTCGATAGTTATCGAATCGATTGCGCCAAATGTTGAGAAACTGACCATAAGTCATTTTCGATAAGAGTACTGCAGGTAAATTCTAGTGCTAATTTTCTTACAACACTTGTAACACTGGTTGCGTGCAAATCCATTTCCAATTTCACTGTTGTTAAAAAAAAAACAGTCGCAACTTGAACATTCAGGAGAAGCATCTAATTACTCTGACAATATACCTATTATTATCTATTAAAACACTAGAAAATTCCATTATACAACTAATTAATCAAACTCAGGTAAAAGTTTAGCTGACTTCTTTTCCAACTTCTTCCCGTCGAAGTTTTTAAAAAACGTTTTTTTATCTGTGCAATTATTTGCTGAGAACTACGGAGAACTAGGCAATGTATGGCACCCTACAACTAATCATAACCTTAAAGTGTTATAATATGTAAATCATGTTGACTAACCGATTTTGAAGACTAATGAGATGCACCGCCCGACCTCCTTTTTCATCGTTCAAAACAGTTCCCAGGCATTATGTATATGATGTTCTACATTTGACGAGTTATTATTATATGAACATCTTTATATTGATTTGGCCTTGGTACAAGCCGGCACACTGTAAAAACAATAATAAAAACATTAGCATGCATCTGCTCAGTCAGATCATGAAGGTTGGAGTACGGGATGAGTCAAAATTATGTAATAATGAAACAATTGCTGAAATCAGACTTGCATCCTTCCTAGATTGTTAATGGAATACGATAGGTTTTGGTTTTGAATAGACCGCGCGGGTACAGTCTTATCAATTTAAAAATATTTTTTTCTTAAAATTTTTGATATAAACCGAGGTTTAAACAGTTCTTTTTTAGCAGTCACAAGATTATATAGGTACACTTGACAGTGTCCTATTTTTACTGTAGAAAACGTTCCAGGTAATAATTTAAATCAAACTGATAATTAAAATCACAGGTTAGACACTGTAGTACGCGTCTAGCAACACTCCGTCGTTCCGAATATTAGTTGGTACAACTGAAACCAGTTATTTATTTATTATAAGTTGGTATACCTAGCATCTTATAAAGAGTTGGCTGTGGTGGTGGGGCTATGTCAATCAGAATTAATTTTGTCGTTTGTGGTGTTTGGTTTTATTTGTGTAGTACGTGTTGTCGTGGTGAAATTGAGAAAGTGTTTGTGCTTTTGTGCCTTATAAAATATCTAACATGTTCTGTATCTAAAATAATTACATTGAGCATAAATTGTTTTTATTTCTGGGTGTCAATTTCTACTTTTATAACACTTTAAGCTGCATCGTGTCACTGCACAACTTATGAAATGATCATGGTTTACATTTTGGTCATTGATTTTGAATTTCCAAAGTACAGCCTTTTCCTTTATGTGTTATTTAATATATTTTGTTGTAATTAGTCAATTATGTCTATGTGATAAATTTCAAATAAACTACTGATTTTTTATATTTCTGTTTTTTTCTCAATCACAAACTTTATAGCAATGATATTAGAAAATGCAATATAAAAACTTAAGAGTGTCAAGTATTTTTATTAATCTGTTGTTGACAACTATTGCTCTAAGTTATTATCTTTTAAATATATTTGTTATTAATGTAGTAGGTACATTAGAAATGAATCTCAATTAAATTTCCCGCTTCAAAGCACTGCAGCGCCGCAGGTGTTGCTAGTCGCGAACTGCATACATTTTTCAGTGTCTTTTTTTACGGCCAATGATCTGTGATTAAAATTGACAATGACATTAGGTAAACACAAAACTAGTTTTATTACATTACAACTAGAAACTACAACAGGAAATTTTTACTTATTAGAAATATTTATGGGGAATTGTGAATAATTATTTAATACACTTGAAACGCCCAAAAACATTTTATTTTCTGACTTATTGGCTAGCGAGTCCTCGATATAGCCCTCCGCGACCGAAGAAGACTTCCATCCCCCATGTTGCTTTAACATTGTTATGTCCTCACCAGAATGTATCAGCAACGTGGCCGAAGTTTTGCGAAAGCAGTGCCCACTATACTCTTCCGCATGGACTAGTTCCAGGAAAGTAACAATTTCTTGTGGCATTTTACCGAACTCAGTAAATTGTTGATATGCTTTACCGTTCGCATACTTATAAAAGAAACGTCGATTATTCAAATTCGAGGGTCTGGAGGCTGCATATTTTCTGTAAATGCTTAAATATTTCGTTACTATAAAAGATCTTGATTTTTGGGTCTTAGCAATTGGTGACATAATTAGCAATTTGTAACATTTTTTACTGTATTAGAAAGGAGGCCACCTGAAGAAGCAATCCTAAAAATGCAGAAATAGGTCAGATCTCATCTATTGTGGTTGAATTGTCGTGTTCCCACTGCCAAAAGTGAAGTTAGATATTTATAGAGTGTTTTCATTAAAGCAGGTTAGTAAATTTAGATAGATTAATTTTTTTAGATAATTATTGAATAGAGCTTTGTCTGTGGAATTGTTCATTAGCATACCTAGATGTTTGGTATCAGAGAACATACATATGACTTCATTGATAGGAATTGTAGGAGATTTGATTTATATTAGCTTAAAATACCTTTCTAATACAGTAACAAATGTTCTCTCTCATTGACATATTTTTTTATAAAACAATGAACTATAAACTTTTGGACTAAATTAAGTTCGGCTAAATCGCAATATTTTATTTACCTTTAAATTATTCAAAATTTGTGAAATAATTGAAATCTGTGGGTGTGTTACTTTAGATTGTCAATTAGAACTTACACCTCGACTTATAGAGGATGATTCAATAAAATTGGGCAATAGATGAAAAATCGTAAAAAAAATTGTAAAATCCTTATAGTTTCCAAGAAAAAAATTATTGTTGTAATATTTTCACTGGGCTACTGTAGTCTCTAGCATCATCGGAGTGGAGGCAATTCAGAATACTGAATTCCATTTCGACATTAACGTTTTTGCTATAGTATTTACCTCGGTATTTACATTAGTGTCAAAAATAGCTTACGTGTATAGCAATTCGGAGTTTACGGTTATCGTTTTAATTTATGGTGAAGTAAAACAAAATGCTTTAGCAGCTTCTTGTCTGTGCCATATGTAGCTACTTTTATCGTGGCAATGCTACGCGAACGTGATAAGGGAAATTTGTAAACCGAATCGTGGAAGAGATGGAGGTCTAATGCGTCCACGACGTATTGCAACAATTGAGGAACACATTTTAGAAATTGTTGAAGAGAATATTCTAATACGTACCAGGCAAATTGCTCAACATGTACAAGGCATATTCCAATCAACAGTGTGGCATATCATACACGAGGCTCACTTATATCCGGACCATGTACACTGCGTCGAAGTATTAATATCGAAGGATTATCCTTTACGAATTAGATTTTGTGAGTGGTTAGTGCAACAAAATGCTCAAAATCCCAGATTTACAGCTGACGTGTTAGTTATAGATGACCTCGTAGATGACTATTCATACCTATTACTTAAGTTTGGGATTTTGAAACACGCGATTCAATGGGATCAGTTCCAACAACTTTTCCTTAAATGTTTAGGCAGGAATTGTCGATGATCACTTAATTGGATCATTCATATTACCAACTCCAATGGATGTTTCAGCTCGAAGTTCAGTATATCGAGTTCCTTCGCAAAGATTTGCCTGGTCTTTTGAAAGATATACCCTTACTTACCTTAATGAAGTTCATGGGGTACGATGGCTTGGACGACGAGGACGCCACGATCTCCTGAGTTAAATTCCTTTGGACTTCTTTTTGTGGAGGTATTTCAAAATTGAAGTGTATCACACCAAATAGACACTATATTGATGATTTACACGCACGTATCACAGCTGCTCCCAATAATTTACTAGTTCAAAACGGACAAGAAACATTTGTGTTAGATCGTAGAAAATGGGTAAAACTGCCTCAAATGTGTTAACTGGTCGGTGGACAAATTGTTGAATAGTTGTTGTAACATCAAGTATGTCAAATAATTTTATTAATTGAAACCACAGATTAATTTTATTAATAATAGTAGCGGCATAAGCAGTTGAATTTGCTGATATAAAATAGCTGTTGTCAAATTTTATTTATTGCCTTGCGCTAGATCATGTTTTACAGTGGACCAGTTTCCAGTGCTGTGCAAAAGTATATTATTTCCGAACTGCCTTTTTTGTTTTTTACAAAATTGTTTTTGTAAGAGTTCTCTATACATTTAAAAACATTTTTTTGGATAATATCTGAATCACCCTAATACGAGCCCTAACAACTAAATGTTCGGACGACAGTTTATTTTTTCCAAATATATTCAGTTTCCATTTTGAATTCAATTAGAATTTTTTCTGCTGAAACTATACCAATTATTGTCATAAAACAAAAGTTATAATCTTTTCAGAACAATGTTTACTCCAAACATAAATTATTTCTTTAAATATCTAACAACAAACTACAAAATAAAGTGACAAGTAAATGTCATCTTAATTAAAGAACGTTCTTAGGGAAGTTAATAGGATGTAACGTCCCCTTTGGCATCTATTACCGCCTTGATCCTCTTTGGCATAGTATCCACCAAAGATTTACAATATTGTGGGGTAAATGCATTCCAAATTTCTTGGATTTTGGCCTTAAGTGCTGGAATTGATCGCTGGGGGCTATTTCTTAAGGATCTTTTCATGTGATGCCATAGTGTTTCGATGACATTTAAGTCGGGACTACTCGAGGGCCAGGACAAGACACTAATTTGATTGTCCCCAAACCATTTTTTGGTACTCTTAGCTGTATGGCAGGATGCCCCATCCTGCTGAAATATGAAATTCCCATGTTCATAAAGCTCCATCGTACTTGGCAACAAGTTTCTTTCCAAAATGCCTTGATATTTTTGGGCATTTATGGTGCCATCTACAAACTCAAGCCTGCCTACACCATTAGTGGACATGCAGCCCCAAATCATAACACCCTGTGGGAACTTTACTGTACGCTTAATACAATCTTTATGAAATGCTTCAGATTTCGTTCTTATCACCCGTTTCCGAAAATCGCCAACACAAACATCAAATTTGGATTCATCACTAAAAATAATTTTAGCCCAGTCTTCTTTGGTCCATTGTACTTTAGATTTTGCCCAAATAAGACGTTTTCTCTTTTGTATGTCAGTGAGCAGTGGCTTTTCTTTGGCCTAAAAATGTGAATTGCTTTAAAGTGCGCTGAGCTAATTATTACAATTTTTTGTATTTCAATCACAAATAATATTTACTTTATAAAATCCATATCCAGCTTTGTGTATCCACTGTCTGCAACATTCCCTTGAAACATTTAAATCTGCTTCTTCATTCCATCGTGTTTGAATATCCCGTACCGTACCCCTTCTTTGTTGCTTGCAAATTTTAACAAGAACCCTTTTTTTCCTTTCTGTTACAATCCTTGGTCGCCCAGAACTTTTGCCGCGGACATCAAAGGATCCCGTGTCCCCATACGTTTTTATTACCTCTCCCACCGTCGATTTGGCAATATTGAGGTCTTTTGCTATTTTTCCCATAGTTTTTCCGTTGGCATATTGTCTTATTATGATTTCACGCACTTTTTTATCAGTAGCAACTCCGCGAGCCATTTTGTTCGCGAATGCACTATTGCTAATGTCATAAAAATATATTAATTTTGCCATGGTGACAGATGGCATTTTTTTTTTCAGAGCTTGCTTGTATTTCATTGATGAAAAGAATCTTTGTCCGAACATTAAGTTGTCACCAAATTTCGTTAAATAAACATTTAAACTATTTGCCAAAGCCAGCAAATCGATAATTATTAAAATAATGAATGATTTATTGGTCAAAACACTTGATTTAATAATTAAGTTTATGTAGATTTTTTAAATTCCAGATGTAGTACTCAAAAACAATTTTTAATTATAAATATAATAGTCCGTCCGAACATTTAGTTGTTAGGGCTCGTATAGAAATTCGAAAACACGCTCCAATTAAAAGTTTTGCTTGTTTTAAATTTCTTTCATTCGGAAATGTGGAAGAAGACAGAATTTCTCTACAGTTTAGATAAGAAATTATTTTAGCATTATTTATTCAGAACAATAAATCAGCAACAGTAGAAATAAGTAATTCAGATTTCAGTTTAAGCATCCTCACAAACTCACAGAGCAAGAACAGTAAAATAAGCCACCTATTAAATTTTTTTAATATCTTCTGAATCTATGAAACATTTGAGTTTTAGTGCTGCAGTTTGCACAGTTGGATTGCCCCAATTTATTTCATATAGTAACACTTTTAAATATATTTATCATTTACCATGTTATCATTTTTCCATGATCATTTATCCATTTGTTGCAACAGCTCGGGTATATGCGAACCTGTTCGTTACAAATAAATACTAAATAAAAAGTATACAGTATGCACCGAAATTAGTCTCGAAATTAATATTTAAAGTAAGTACTGCATATTTGAATTTTAACTAGATATGTACGAGTCTTAGCAGAATCCTTGGAATAGTGTTTGTCAGAGACATTTGTTTTAAACTTGTTTTCAACTGGGCAAAGGTCGTTACATAACTCTTCTCTGGGGATATAAGTCATGCAACAGACGTCGCTTTTGATAGGTATCCAAGGACAAATAAAAATAAGAAGACGAGAAGACTTTTGGGGGAGGATGTGAAGAAAAATTTATTCTGAGGGCAACAGAAACAATTAATTTCGGTTACAATTACTAGAACAGAGCCACTATACAGGTTGTTCCTGAAATCAGTGCGTTATTACAAAGAGTGAAAAATTTATTCTAACGGCAAAAAAAAAAACAATTAATTTTGGTTGCGAACTTTTAGTATAACTACTAAACAGGTTGTTCCTGAAATCAGTGCGTTCTTTCAAAAAGGGTATAGAGAGCGTGGAAGTAAACAATTTTCATTAAGTAACTTGTGATCTAATAGTATATTATGCAACGATCATGTAATGATGGTTATTAATACACGAGCATTAACCGGGATACGAAGAGAGTTGCATACGCTATTTTTTCTACACCCGATAAATAATCAAAAACCATAAATTTTATATTTTTATTGAACACAATAGGTAACAGTAATTATTCGTATTAACTGTATTTTCTGCTTTCTCCGATATGTGTGGAGGAGTCGATGGTAATTCTTCTATATCGCTGATATCAGACATTTTGATAAATTATCGAAGTTTAGCTAGGTATCTACGAAAATTTAATACGTACTGATTTTGACACCTAAAATAATTACATAGGAATCTAGGATAAACGGCAAATGCACAGCATGCTTGATTGATAAATTATGGGTTTCTATTAATTAAAAATCTGTATCGTAATGAAAAATCTGTATCGTAATGGGTATCATTATGAAACGGATTATGGGCAATATAAGTGCATTGTTATAATACGGGTGTAGAAAAAATATTTTATATTTAAAAAATATTTAGAATTATTATGCGTAAATTAGATATATCCTGTTAAACTAACTAGGTCATTAGACGCGGTGCGTCGACTGTATATTCATTAACATAGTTTTACTTAAAAATGTCTTATTTAAATCAAGAATGAGCAGGTATACGTATGTGTACGCTGTGTACTACCGATCTTCAAGAGTATATTCAGTTGTTTTTTATACTATATTACTCTAAAATATCAAGAATATTTTCCAGGAAAATTTACTACACTCTATTTTTAAACTAAGAGAAGTAAATGAAGAAGTCATATATACACAGCGAAAAGTAACTACAAAATATAACTACATCATTTTGGCGGTAAATTTGAAAGAAAAATAGGTAAAATACAAAAAGCAATACAATTCGTTGCTGAGTTATGAAAAGAACTATTTCATTTGCTTTAGGATTAACGAGGAGGGAGAATAAACACAAAATAATCAACGAAGTGGCAACGTTAACCTTAGCCAAATATAAGTGATATTTTAAATGTTAGTAGCTGACAGTGTTGACATTGACAATAAACACGAATTTATGTGAAGCTGTGTAAACTTCGCGACAAATTAACCAATAACAAGTTAGTGTTTAAGCGCGGGAAATTTAAATCACTCCTCTTAATGCCTTTTCAGACGGGCCACCGTGCAGCGCTTCTCGGAAGCGCCGCTGAGTGGTTCGTTTTGACGAAACATTTTTTTATGTAGACTTATTCACACGGGCGCGCCACAGAATTAGCAGCGCCACGGTGGCGCGTAGTCGCCGACTCCCACCGAAACGTCAACCATAAATTAGTGGCTCCACTCAGCAGCACTGCATAGTGGCCTGTGTGAAAAGACTCTTATTTTAAAAATAAAGTATAATCTTCGCTGCTATTGCCTATATAGAAAAACAAAAAAATATAAAAAGACAATGAATACACTCATTCCTCGACTTACTTTATTGAAAGATTAACTTATTATTGTATTGTCTGAAGCTATTTATTTGTGGCATAATTTCAGTTTTTCTGTAGTTTTATTGGGTTTTTGCCACACTTGTGAAAAAAAATAAAGATTAATTAATTCAATGGGCTTCGGCAAAAATTGTATAGAAGCAAGATAACGCAAAAAAACAAAATTAAAAGAGACCGCGATTATTGTGTTGAACGGAGATAAGTGTGTATCAAACTGTAAACATCGATCATTGTTGGCTACAGTTGTATCAAGAAGAAGTAAGTAACAACACACACACACACACACACAACTTTAAGCTAATGATGTTTAAAATTTCAAGTACTTATTATACTTACATACAGATTACATTTTGTTCCGTGTATATATACAACTGTTTATAAAGATCAGAATTCTACAATTCTTATTGATATAAAAATAGTTTTTCAAGCAATTTCCGTTCTCACTTTGTTGGTGTAACGGAACACGATAAATCCTTGAAAGCACACAAAAGTGAAGTAGGCATATACATGTTTTGTTCTAGCTTTCTATGTTTACATTAATGAATAAATTATTATAACATATGTAGATACGGTACAGATATTCTAACAAACATGTCACTGCGTCAGTTCCTCAAAGTGTTATTGTACCTACATGCAAGTATAAATTATAGAAAATATTTGCACACAATATACATATAAATTATTTTTGTGGGCTATTTCGGGATATCTTGATTAAGCATTCTTAATATTATAACGATCAGGCGAATGTTGACGACATTTTCAAGAGAAAGTAGGTGAAAATATACATATTTTTGTTATATTATGCGAAATATACCATTTAACATAAATTCAAGCTTCTGATTAGAAAACTGGAATGGTGTAAATTCTACTGTAACGCACCATAAAAAATGATTAAGATTTAATGTTTTCAAATAGAATTTGTGAAAACTACATATTTTGTGTGATTTGATCTCGGTATAGTTTTAAACTGATGTTTGGTAATGCTATACTGTAGTAGGTATGGCGTAAAGTTTTGCTGACGTTTTTCAATAAAAAAATTGTAAATATCAAATACCATACAACTTAATAGCAAATCATTTTAGGCCACAGACAAATCTCTCAAACAGTTTCGTGTTGGTGACAGCAGCGTCTCCGCCCAAAGTGTTGCAAACTTCATTTCATCATTATGGAAAAGATTAATACGAATTTCAACTACGTTGACAGCTAAATATATTTTAAAAAGAATATTTTTTGTAATGTTGTCCTCTTAATAATAATATTTATTATTTGTAGACATGTGAATATTGACAAGCAGATATTAAATTATGCACTACAAACAATACATGTAGGTACAGTCAATGAAATTATAAAAAACTAATGTGATCAACACATCATTTCGTCCAATGGTTAAGGTCCGTGAGTTGATCGTACATTTCAGGTCTGTATTATGTTTTCATAAGACATTGTGAAAAATTGTTCAAGCGTTGACTGCAGCGTAACAAAATTTATAATGAAACGTTTTTGTTGCTTATTAAAAAATAAGGTTATAAAATACAATGTAGAAGGTAAATCTAAGATATTCAAGCAAAAATGTTCATGTAAAAATGTTCACGTATATTTTACAGCATCAAAATGTTTTCCTGTCATGTTTCTTTCAACAGTTTCTCGGCTGGTTTTCAGAACAAGAAACCTAAACGGGCGACGATGTGGCACACAACCTGGAAAATGTTCAATAAAATTGTCAGCTTGTCTATGGAGTTGTTCCATTTAATATACAGGGTGTCCGAAATATAAATGTTGATACTAAAGGGTCTTATAACTAAGTACTAATGTTGAATATTGACAGTAGATTTCATTATCACTACGTCAGCAGTTCGAAAGAAATAGCCAAATTCGTTTTAAAATGTGTCATTAATATTGAAAACGATTGTACATTGTACATGAGCTGGTGATCAGTCGGTGTTACCACGTCAAATAAAAGGCTATTGCCGTTTTCGTTTCGTTAATTTATTGCTTTTTTGACTAAGAAAAGTTTAGAAGCGCTAATAATAAAAAGCGAAGAATTAAACGTTAAGAAAATTTTTTATTGCCATCGGTATTGCTATTATACGAAACCATAGTGGGTAGTATTATATAGAGTGAGTCAAAAAGAATAGGTCAACTAAGCTGGAGATACTAGACATCAATATACAGTATGCGCCAAAAGTATGGAATAAATTCAATGAAAACGAAACAATTATTTTTTGGGAAAAGTCCTCGAACAGGTCGATTTTTAATTTAAAAAATACATATTTTAGCGTAAAATGCTATTTTCAAATGTCATTTGTTTTCGAGTAATGACGTCATCGATTTTTTTTAAATGGCAACACCATATTTTTTTCCTTGATTCTGAAAGATCGTTTAATTCTCTATCAGACAGTACTAAAATTTTGCCCTCTTACATAGGAAAGTTTTCGAGTAAATGGCGATTGAATGTTAGAAAACTTAAATTTTATCCATAAAAAAGTAACAATTCTGAGGTATGCAAAATAAAATACAATACATATTGCCTGCAATATCGCCAGATCTTATACCTCTTGACTATTTTTTATGGAGATACTTGAAGTCAAAAGTGTACATTAATAAACCACGTAATTTAGAAGAACTTCAAAATCGCATTCGGGACGAAATACGCAGAGTTACCCCAGAAATCATTCATAATGTGCAAGAAGAATTTCTTCACAGACTTACGCATTGTCAAGAAGTTGGTGGATGGCAATTCGAACATTTAATTTAAGTATAAAATTTAATCAATTGTATTTTATTTTACATACCTCAGAATTGTTACTTTTTTTATGGATAAAATTTACGTTTTCTAACATTCAATCGTTATTTACTCGAAAACTTTCCTATGTAAGAGGGCAAAATTTTAGTACTGTCTGATAGAGAATTAAACGATCTTTCAGAATCAAGGAAAAAAATATGGTGTTGCCATTTAAAAAAAATCGATGACGTCATTACTCGAAAACAAATGACATTTGAAAATCGCATTTTACGCTAAAATATGTATTTTTTAAATTAAAAATCGCCTCGTGTGAAACATATTATTTAGAAAGTTTCATAATAAGATGCATAATAAAGAACAAATAGTTATGTAGGAATATCGTTATAGAAATAAATATCTAATTCACTACCTAATAAATGTAAAGACTGTTATGGTAGATGGGATCCTATTTAAAAAAAAAATTAATGAAAGAAAAATTTCTCGAGAATGTGATTCTAAGCTTAATTAAAAATAATCAGTAGCACTAAACTGTTTGTCTAGCAAATAGCTTTAAAATCACAGATATGCGAACGTTAAAAAACATTTAACATATTTTGTGTGCTCATGTGTTAAATACTTTTAAAGATATTTCATTCAAATTTAATAGTACTCTTTTGAATCTAATATCGGACGCGTATGATTGAAATTCGATATTATTAGGGACTGAAGTCACGACATAAATGCTTAATGTATTTATTGAAAAGTAAAGAATGGTGAACTGTAGAATGCCAAATTTGGTACAAAGAAGTTTCGAACGAAGCTGAATAAGAATCCATAAAAAATAATTATCTAAAAGAATAGCAAATGTTATTTTTCAAAAAATTGTCCCTTTTTTCAATACTACGTGTGACGCCTATGACTAAATTAACATCCTTTTTATATATTTTTAGGTATTAATAATACTGCGTGAAACTAACTACTCTGTGGGCTAAAGCCCCAACCAGCGTTGAATTACACCCGCAATATCTACCCATGTATTCCTTATTAACTTTTGTAACATTTTTTTACAGTATTAGGAAGGTATTTTAAGCTAATATAAATTAAATCTCCTACAATTCCTATAATAATAATAATAATATCTCTACCCCTCATTCTAATCACAGGGATTAGCCCAGAAGGCGGAGACTTGTGCGGGAGAGGGGGCGGCATATTATTATTAAGCAGGCTGCATTTGCTCAATGAAGTCATATGTATGCTCTCTAGCCAAACATCTAGGTATGCTAATGAACAATTTCACAGACAAAGTTCTATTCAATAATTATCTAAAGAAATTAATCCATCTAAATTTACTAACCTGGTTTAATGAAAACACTCTATAAATATCTAACTTCACTTTTGACAGTGGGAACACGAAAATTCAACCACAATAGATGAGATCTGACCTATTTCTGCATTATCCGACGTAAATATTTATGCATTTACTTTTTTTAACTCATCTTTCCCTACTCTTAAAATTAATGGCATTATAACTGAATCACCCTGTATACCCTTACATAACTTTGGTTCAACTTTTACTGAATAAAAATGTAAGCTTGTTTTACCTACACATTCAATCATTTGATATTTTCTAGTTCCTTGTTGCTTGTCTGCTATAATACCTAATAATAAGTAATGTTTATTTAACATTTCTGATTGCAAGTTGACGTGCAGGAAATGTAATATCTTTATCGCTTGTTATTGGGATGTATTTCGCCTTGTACTCTATTTGTGCCCTTTTCAGTTATCACCCTGTACGTAACCTTGCGTGTAATCTCTGTAAACAATTTGTTTGTTCGACTCTTCTTGCACGATACCAGATTTATGTCCGCACAGTTAATATCTCGACGCTATTAATAGCGAGTAAAAATTATTCACGATGATGCACGTATTTGTTTTTCATGAGGCCCGATATCGTGTACGAGTATTTTTTTATTTATTGCTTGCATCGATAATTAAATCCATTAGAGTCGTTCATTATTACAATATTAATTGGTGTCTTAATAACAAACACTGTATGCTAAGGTGACCCTTGCAACATTAAATGGGTATCATACGTGTTATTTCTTGTTATATGCCACTCACAAACTTTGTGCAGCATAAGTAAATATTAATTGTTGATTTTTTCACATAAAAGTTTGTTTGAAAATGGTGCAAATCAAATTGCAGGTATTTCTTTTTCATATTCTATTATAGAGAACATTTTGTGTTCAATTTATGTACTGTGGATTTGTTTAATGCAAGTAGTAGTGGATGGACTATATTTTAAATAGGTGTAGGTAAAATTTTAGGTTTGGCCCTTTCGACACTAAATAAGTAGGCGAGATACTATAAACAAACTTTATTATATGTTATAAATGCTTCGTACAAATAGACTGAAGAACGTGGAGCACGCACTTAGTTTTATACTAATGGTGTGCTTCCGTTGCATTTTTTCTTAGATAAGATTATAAAAATATATATAACATATATTACATAATACATATTTAAAATAAGCAAAAATAATATAAAGATACTATTATAGAGTTCATATAATTCCTCCCCTCTTAGACGGAAAATCAGAGTTTACGGGAGTTGGCTCCTGGAAAGTCTGAGGTGTAGTAGTTGGCGTCTTTGTCCTTTTTGGGCATACCAGCCATGAGTTTATACTTTTCCTGAAGGTGAAGAGAAGAAATAAGATTGTAAATCCAATGAGAGACCATGTTAACCAGGTCGTCCAAGAGATTGATTTAGGTTCAATTGATGCAGGGTCGATCAACTGAATGTCTTTCGTTTCTTTTACTTTGTTCTTAAGGAACTCCAATTCATTTATGGTATTGTCCAATGTAAAATTTGATATTCGGGGTTTTCTTATTTCTGGCAAAAGAAATGTAGAGGCTTGTAAGTTCGTGGTAGGAAGGAAATAGTCTTCTTCATTAATTCGTAAAGTGCATCCTTCTTGGTTAGATATTAAAGAATCTTCTGAGAGAAAATGGTGGATGACGCTTGAACATTGTTCTTCTATATGCACCGTTTTGCTTGGTAGGACAAGCAACTGTCCGGAAGGTAACATGGTAATGCTGTCCTTAGGGTTTTTCAAATAGTAAAATGTACAATTTGGTTCGTCATGATCAATCATCATTTTTGGAATGCATGATGGTGGTTTTTCATATATCATTTCTTTAAGTTGGTAGTATTTGCCGACTTTTGGGGGTTTTTCTTCTAGCCAGGAATAAACGCTAGCAGAAGTACCAAGTGCCAAGTAACTTTCGGGGGGAATAATGGATATATTTGAGGAAGACATAAATATTTGGAATAAGTTATATTCATTGACATGGTAGATCGGAATTAAAATTTCCATATATATTACTGAACTTGATACGTAATGTTTCATATGAAATAAAGAAAATATTGAATTTTGGTCTAAAGAAGGTAATTCCGCGGGTTCATATAAAGTGTATAGAATTTTAAAAATTTCGGTAATAGTTGTAGTTGAAATTACATCGGAATGTATGATACTCATATGACTAAATAACAAGCCATCTTCAATTTGGTCTAAAATCTCTAAAGTGATTAAACAATCGTTAATTAAAGTTTGAGTTTCAAAAAAATCGTTTGCAGTTTTCCAAAAGTTGTTAATCTTTTTCATAGCACTTTGTATTTCACTTGTAAATGATTCCAGAACGGAAAGCTTCGTATTTAGCTGATCATTTATATTTTTCTGATTACGAAATACAATTTCTAATTTTTGTTCCAAAAGCTCCTTATCATCGGCACTCATTAAACCAAATAACTCTGAATAGATATTCCCGATAAAATTAAAAATACCGCGTTTCTCGCGTTTTACAGTGGCAGAAGAAATGATTTCGAATTTTTGTTTAATACGCTCTGTGAGATAATGTAACTGAATATGCCAGAATTGTTTTTCTTTAGTTGTATTTTCAGAAGATACGAGAAGTCTATTTACATGTTCTCCTATTTCCGTTAAGTTAAGGATGTGTACAAAAGAATGGTAAAAGGATATAGTTTTAAGGGAGCCCAAATTTACAGGGAGGATAGGGTTAGTCAGTCTCTCTATTTTTATTGTCATAGTCATGTTCTTCGTCAATATTGTCATCACCGTTATCATTGTCAGAAATGGAAGCAGGGTCTTCATTATTCTGTAACAAAGGAGAACCTTTAGTCTGTCTTTTCTTTTTAACTTTGCGTTTATGATATTTTCCTTTTTTAGTCTTCACAGTTATGTCTAAATCTTGTAGGACTTTAACTTTTTCAAAAGGATTTTGAATTTTACGAGACCAGGGGGTTTTTGTTTTTAAATAAATTTCATCATTAGGTTGTAGGACTTCAGGTTCATTACGATTTTGATTTAACTTTTCATTGCGCGTCTGCTTACTCTGATTCAGTTTAGTTTTAATTTGTTCATTAAGTTTTTCTGATAATTTCCGAGTATTTTCTACAAAGTCTTGGGTAGTTTCAACTTCATTAAGAATAGGTGAAGTATCGTTATAGATCGATGGGAACAGTATCGAAAAAGGGGTTTGCTGAGTAGCAGAATGGATAGAATTATTATAAGAAGTTATTGCTAACCTCATCAAGTAGTCTAGAGGCTTATGGGGATCTTCCGTTTTTAATATACGGATAGATTCTAGCAATGTCGAGTGGAACCTTTCTACAGGGCTATTACTTTGGGAATTTTGTGTTGAGGTCACATGAATTTTGATATTATGTAATTGACAGAATTGTTTAAAAAGGGTATTAACAAATTCCTTGCCAGGATCATGAATTATATACCTGGGGGTTCCAAAGAAAGACGTAAAAGTAGTTAGTCCTTGAATGGTATCAAGAGCATTTTTAGATTCAATTTTGATCGCTTGTCCGAATTTTGAAAATGGGTCAAATAAGGTTAGAAAAATATTTTTATCGATAAAGAAAAGATCTATGTGAAGAGTCTCGAGTGGTTTAGATGGAGTTGGAGTATTTTGAATTTTGACTTTTTGTGGATTTCTATCGTATTTGGCTAAATTACATGGTTCACATTTAGTTATGTAATCATGAACATGAGTTGATAAATTCGGCCAATAAAATTTTTTAGAAAGTCGTTTGATAGTTTCATTAATTCCTCTGTGTGTGGTTTTTGTTTCATGAAAGAATTTAATTTGATCCATTTGTTCATCTTTTGAAATTAGATCTTTCAACAATATGTTAGAAATAATTATCTTAGTTTCAGGGACAAAATTATTAGCCAATACTCTCAATACTTTTTCTTTAATTTTATCTGAATGAAAATAAAGACAGGTTGTTTCATTTATGTTTAAATACCTTTTTAGTATATTAGTAAGTTCATCGTCAGATATAGAAGTATGACAAACTAGAGTGGTTCTTAATTTATCAGGAAATGGTTTTGATGTATGAATTCCAAAACGACTAGGCATATTTTGTGTTTCGTGTATAAATAATTGTCTTTTGTACCCATTAATACTTTTTTCTGTAATTGGTGGAGAACAGATAGGATTTTCTTGAGCGGTATGTTGAGTCTGGGTGTCGGATAGGTTATCTAAACGATCTAAAAGTCCTCTTTGTTCTTCGGGAATTTCAGTACCTTCAGGTATATGTAAGGTACTGGCTAGTTCTTCATTAAGGGAATCAATAAGTTGATTTATATTTTCGTCAGGAGGGTTATTAAGGATAGAGTCTAGGTCGTCAATTTCGTTGGCGTTAAGTTCGTCTATTTTTATTCGGGATAGTGCATCTGCAACTCTATTTTCCGTTCCCTTTTTATATTGTACTGTGTAATCATATTCTTCTAATTTAATACGCCATCTCATTAATTTAGAAGAAGGGTCTTTCAGATTAAAGAGCCATTGAAGTGGGCGATGGTCCGTAAATATTTTAAACTTCCGACCGAATAGGTATGGTCTAAATGTTTGTGTGGCCCATACTATGGCAAGTAATTCTTTTTCAATGGTAGAGTATTGTATCTCTGAGGTGTTTAGAGTTCGAGAAGCGTAAGAAATAGGTCTACCGTTTTGAGACAGGACGGCGCCTAGTGCGAAATTGGAGGCGTCTGTAGTGACTTCGAATGGAATTTCAAAATTTGGGAAAGCTAAAATAGGACTATTAGTGATTAGGGTTTTACATTTTTCAATTGCTTCTAAAAATTCTTGATCGTGAATAATCTTTTTGCCTTTTTTCAAACATGAAGTCAGAGGTTTTGTAATTTTTGCAAAGTTATCTATAAAACGTCGATAGTAACCGACAAGGCCTAAAAATGATTTGATTTCTCGAGCCGTCTTGGGTATAGGGAACTTCTGTATAGCTCGTATTTTGTCAGGATTTGGTCTAAGTCCGTTAGGTGTTATAACATGTCCGAGAAATTTTGTTTCTTTTCTTAAAAATTCCGATTTGTCCAGTTGTATTTTTAAATTTGCCTTTTCGAGGGCTTTGAAAACTAGTGTTAAATTTTGAATGTGTTCGTTTAAAGAACTTGAAAAAACAATTATGTCATCCATATAGACTAAGCAAACTCGATTTTGAAGATCTTTCAAAACGTTATCCATTACACGCTGGAACGTGGCAGGAGCATTCTTAAGCCCAAATGGCATCCTGAGATACTCAAAATGGCCGTTTTCAGTTGAGAAAGCAGTTTTTGCTATACTGCCAGGTTCCATTTCTATCTGGTGAAATCCAGATGTAAGGTCAATAGTCGAGAAATAATTACATCTCCCGAGCTTATCTAATATATCTGAAATATTCGGAATTGGGTATCGATCGTCTATAGTAAGGTTATTTAAATTTCTGTAGTCAACACACATGCGATATTTACGTTTTCCAGATGCGTCTGCCTTTTTCTCAACAATGAGAACAGGGCTTGACCAAGGACTTTGAGATGGCCTAATTATTTCATTATCTAATAGATCTTGTATCTGATTTTGTACTTCTTGTCGTTGGGTATAAGGTAGTCGGTATTGTTTAGTATAGATCGGGTCTTCTGTTTTAGTTTTAATTTCATGTTTTACCTCATTTGTAAAGGATAAAGGTTGTTCTTCTGAATAAAAAATATGTTTAAAATTTGAAATTAATTGGAAAATTTCTTTTTTTTCTTCATTGTTCATATGTTCAGTTCGTATGAGTTGTTTTATGTCTGTCTTCAAGGTTTTATTGTCAGATGGTTGTATAATAGGTTTAACAGGATCGTAGTTATCTAAGGATGTCACTCGGATAGGATAATCGAAATATTCAGTGGATGGTTCATTAGTGTAGTTATGGATTTCTACAAAGGCTAATCCGTTTTCTGCGTAAGATATTGATTCTGGTATGATCGTATGATCACTCTCGATTTTAGGAATTAAAATTTCGCCATTCTCTACTGAAACTGGAATTTGTGTTCTGAAAATTTCAGAGGCATTGACAGTAATTCTCTTGGAAATTTCTAATGGGTTTCGAACATATAAAGGAATTGAAATATTTTCATTAAAAACTGTTGCGTTTTTGTAATCAAAAAGTAATCCAAATTGGGTTATTACATCTAAGCCTATTAGTCCATCATAAAAATCGTGAAAGTCATATAATAAAATATCAATGTTATCATTACTGTAAAATTCATTAAAAGCGGGAATGGTTGCACAGAATTTTGTTTTCTTTTGGCCCATGCATGTTTTTAAAATATTGGAAGATTGGTAGATACATTCAGGGTAATATTTTTCAATGATATCTGGGCGAATCATAGTTTTAGAAGAGCCGGAATCTATGAGCAATTTCAAAGGTGGATTTTCAATGTTGATGTAAGATAGGGGTGCAGCTAAAATGGAATTATTTTCAAAGATCATTTCCCTAGGTTTTGGTTCGAGGCTGTTTTCTGAAAATTTTCGAATAGGTAATCAGGATCTACTGAGTGATTTGGATATTCATATTCTTGGTAATCATAATCTTCAGTTTGTAATTCATACTCATGACAATGATGTGAAAAATTACGAGGGACATTCTGAAATTTAGTTAATGTAGTGCTGGAGGTATCCATCGGTTCAGGTTCAAACTGTTTTCTATTATTTGAGTAAGTATTTGTAGAACGGGGTTGTTGATTTATAGTCTGTCTGGGGGGTAAGACGGGTTTAGGTTGATTATAAGGAGGCCTTATTGGTGGTTGAGTTTGTCTTGGAGCAGGATAAGTTGATGGGAATTGTCTTGGTAGAAAGTTAGGTTGCTGATTTGTATTACATTGGGGTTTATAATTATAGCTTGGTTTAGGAGGTAAGTTTTGTCTAGTAGGTAGCATAGGAGGTCTTTGTGGTTGAGTTTGAGGTAAACGGCGACTCATATTTTTGTATTCAAAATAAGTTTCAAGTTCAAGTATGGCCTGAACTACTGATTCTATGTCGTTTAAATCAGGTCTAGATAAAATGATAGTTTCGAAATTTTGTGGGAGATTACTTTTTAATTTGTTCAAAAGTAAAGAAGTATATACTAATTGAAGAGAAGTTCTTTCTTGCGGATCGGTATATAGTAATTGTATTTTCTGAACAATTTTTGAGCGCATGCATAGAATCTTATTACAAAACGTACGTAAAGGTTCACGAATATCGCGTTGTAATAGGCAAATTTCGTTCTGCCATGTTTGAAGTGATTTATGATCACTATAATTTTGAATTAAAAGATTCCTAATTTCTTGCCAGGTAGTTATTTCAGGTCTACCTAAAATAAGCGTTTTTGCTTGTCCTCTCAATTTGCTTTTGATTATATTTATAAACAAACGTGACTGTATATCAGTTGGATGTGGCAGATCTAGAGAGATTATAAACGTTTCCACTGATTCTAAAAATTGGGTCAATTCGATTTCCGAACCATCAAAAGGTTGTATTGTGGAACATAAAAAGTTTAATTTTTGCGCGTCTAATTCTTTTCGCTGTGAAGCAGCTGGGTTCGTGCTTACGTTTGATTGCGGGTTTGACATTGTATTATTCTTAAGTTTCTTTATATAGATAAGTTAAGAGTTAAGTAGGTCGAAAACGACTCAGCTAAACACGGCTCACTATCAGTTTCCGGTAGACTATGCGTCCTTGCAAGTCCAGCGAGAATTTGATATGGCACAACAGATATACGACTTATGCGTATGTCGAGATCAACAAATTTTCAAGGTAAATTAACTATCTCGTTAATAAAACAATAAAAAGGTTTTTATTGTTAAAATGATTCTAATTCTAACCTACCACTGTCAATATGCGTTTGAAAGGATAGGGAGTCAAGTACTAGCACTTTGGTACTCACCAGGTAATTCCGGTTCCAGGAAATTTCCCTAAGGATGCAGCGGAAAAAGATTTGGTGGTAAACCAAAACACAATAATATAAACACAGGTGACGGGACGGACCTACTCAATTCAGCCCTTCACTGTTTTCCCGACACGGTTATAGTCGTCTGCAGTTCTGCCTTCTTTTTAGGTCAAAATTACCAACGTAAAGTTCGAGGATTCAGTATCTCTGACCAGAAGGTCTCCTACCTTCACTGTGATTTACAATTGAAGGAGTTAACTGATATCCTACCGACTGCGCCAATTTTAGGTTTGGCCCTTTCGACACTAAATAAGTAGGCGAGATACTATAAACAAACTTTATTATATGTTATAAATGCTTCGTACAAATAGACTGAAGAACGTGGAGCACGCACTTAGTTTTATACTAATGGTGTGCTTCCGTTGCATTTTTTCTTAGATAAGATTATAAAAATATATATAACATATATTACATAATACATATTTAAAATAAGCAAAAATAATATAAAGATACTATTATAGAGTTCATATAATTGTAATGCCACGATGACGGAAACAGGTTTCGTGCAAGTATAATCGGACGATTATTATTAATTTGCCACTAGTGGATTCATTTAATTTTATACAATAAAACTAAAGAAAAACAGATAGAGGGTATTTATAAAATTATTCCATCTAATTTCACTACTTGTTTTAATTTGATAATAGTTTTTATGCAACAGGTACAAAAAGTAAGTGTTTATTGTACGCGGCGCACAATGGCGCAAAACGCCACGGTGCTACTCAAATTACTGTACACCCCTTAGGGTTGGGTCGTTTGAGGTGATTTTTATTTTAGAATGTTCGTCATAAAATTCCCTATCGATCCCTCTTTCTCAATTTTCGATTTGGGTCTTCACTTTCGCAGAATTTGACTCTAAAAATGGATTTGCATGGAAAAAACTAGATTTTTCGCATAAAAATGACCCTACGGAACACAAAATTGAGATTTTGCCGGACTTTTTTATGGGGGAATGCTCGTCTCTGTGTTTTTTCCATGCAAACCCATTTTTGGAGTCAAGTTCCGCGAAAATGAAAACCCAAATCGGAAACTGAAAAAGAGGGATCGATAGGGAATTTTATGACGAACATCCTAAAAAAAATCACCTCAAACGGCCCAACCCTAAGGGGTGTACAGTAATTTGAGTGGCACAGTGGCGTTTTGCGCCACTGTGCGACGTGAAATTGTCCAACGAGGCCGTCAAACCGAGTACGACAATACATCGAGTGCAATAAACACTTTTTGTACGAGTTGCATACAATATTTTTTCTACGTTCAAACCAAAAAATGTTTTATTTAGATGACACTAAGTCTAGGAAAATATGACGTCGATTTGAACGTTTATGTTTGTCATGATGACGAAACGCTGTAGTAGAATGACAGATGAATGCAATAAACATTTTATTGCACTAGTGTAATAAAGAACCACTTTTTCCACTATAAATAATATAGTTCAATAAAGTTTTGTTTTTTGCATGAACGTAGAAAAAATAGTAAAAGTAATGCATAACGATATTAAACATTTATTTTTTCAAATTGATTTATTAATTTTTGAATTAATTTATTAATTTTCTATTGCTATTTTCTGCTGATTGCATTTCTCTTTATTTTTTTTAATCTTTATTTATCACTTCTGTTCATTATCTTTTCAGAATAGAACAGGTAATTTAATGTAGTGAAGTCAGTTAGCAAAATTTTATATTTGCTTCAAATAACATCCTACATGTCTTAAATGGTAGGAGTAAATATAGAACATATTATTTGGAATCAGAATGAAGCGCTGAATTTGATAAATGGGAAAAAAATTAAGTTTGCTGTACCATTGATTTTCTAAACGCCCTATATACATTCTGCTAGCTTAATAGGAAAGTTTAATTGATTTACATTTTAATTTTTTCCTAAAAACCTACCTACTTATGTATTTCCAATTAACCTACATTACAATGGTCTTCACAAAAACAATGTTGCAATGCTAGAGAGCTTAACGTTTTCCTTTCGCCGATATTCATCGCCCTACATCACATTGTTTTTTAATTTTTCGGCACGGTGAAAATTTTTATTAAGCACTGTACGATGTATTCGTACATAATGGCAATATGCTACACTTCTTCCATTTACCCAGTGAAATACACTTTCTGTGCTCATTTTACCAGTCTATTTTGGAACTTTATTCAATACCAGTGTCTGCTTAACACTTCGTCGTCTGACGTCATAGATGTTCACTAACATTTAAATACTGTTTTTAGGTTTATTTTTCCATGAAATTATATAGGACAAACGCCATTTCGACTAAAACACTATATTCTTTATTCAGCACATATTTGGAAAATTCATGCAATTTCCTCATTTTGACAGTGAACTGCTTGTCTATATGAGTTGTCACACATGTACCCAATTATGACACCCTAATCATTAATACCATCCATAATTCCTATTAATAAACCAATAGTTCACCACTTTGAAAGTGGAATAGCTTTTAAATTGGACACCTTTATATTCCTGCGAGTGTAGATATCAGATTGAATGTATTTTCCTTGGACGCCAGTCTCACTGCAAACTAAATATCTGCACGAGTCTGCCACAAATTCGTCTCACTAGACATACCAAATCCCTTTGAAGTGGCAAAAACCGACAGAAAATGGATCGCCTAGGCACCTTAAGAAAAATAAATGACTAAAAAAATATGTTTAATATATTTGCATAGCAAAAGTGTAAATGTTTTTTCTTTTAGTTTTTTTTAGCAAGTGTGTTAACAAGTTGATGGACAACACAAGATTTCCTTGCACTATTTTATTGAACACAATTTTATGTATATTTATAACATGAAGGGCTATGCTGTAGACAATTATTTGCAATATTTCTTAATTTTTTACCTGGTTTTTAACATAATACATTTTTGTCATTTGACTAAATATTTTAATCCGATGCAAACAATGTCAAAAGTCTATATATAAAATGATTCGATTAAACCTAGTGGTTTAATCGAATCATAGATTGTAGGGAACAAAAAAGATAATAAAAAATTGCAGACCAGACTTTATTACCAATGTTTTTACAAATCTGGTTAGTTTGGCAGTGTATTCAGACAAGTGTTCCTTTGAATTTTTGTACATTATAATGCCAAGACGTGAAATTTCTGCGTTTACCCAAGAGAATGACTGCTTTACATGATGCAGGACATTCTAATTATCAGATATCGAATATGTTGGGTATTCCTATATCATGTGTTGTACGAATAGTACACAGATATGATGAAATTGATACAGTGGAAAACAGACCACGTAGTGGACGTCCTCGAGTATCTAATGAAAGGGAGGATCGGTATTTGGTGCAATATGCCCGTAGACACCTCATATCTTCAGTTTCAGCGTACTTATTCGAAGACGACTCCACAACGCAAATTTACGTGCTAGAAGGCCATTACGGGTCCCCACTCTACTTCCAAGGCATCGTGCTGCCCGTCTCCAGTGGGCGCGAGAGCATAGGGGTTGGCTTTTACGCCAGTGGCGGTGGGTCTTGTTTACAGACGAAATCAGAATTGGGCTGGTTACTGATGACAATCGACAAAGAGTCTAGAGAGAACCGTCAATACCTTCATACCGAAGTTGCTCCGTATGAAGGGGGTACCGTAATGTTTTGGGGTAGAATAATATTCAACCGCCGCACCCCATTAATTCGCATACCACAGAATATGAGGAGTCAAATTTAGATCGAACAAGTTATTACGCCCATTATCTATCCCCTACGTAGTGAATGAGGTGAAAATTTTGTGTTTATGGACGACAACGCTCGACCACATCGTTCAAGAGACACTCGAAGCGGGAGATTAGATTGGTCAGTCAACTCTTTTGACATGAATCCTATTGAAAACATGTGGGATTTCGTTGCTAGAGCCATTCATAATCATATTCCTCCATCTCACACTGCAGATGAGTTAGTCGTGGCGGCAGAAGAGGAATGGAACAATATTCCGCAAGAGATCGTTAACCGCTTGATTATCTCAATGTACGGACGTGTCAATATGCTATTAGAACGTGGTGGAGGTCATACTGACTATTAGTCAAGTAGAGAACTTGCTTTGTTACTTTTTTTTGATTTAATTAATAAATTTTGTCAAAAATGTCACACATTTGCTGGTTTTTAATACAAGTACTCAGTTTATCGAACATATTCTTTTCACAGAAAAAAAGATCCAGAAAACAATATACTTTTATAAATGTATTTGGTTTTTCTGAGAAAAAGATTTCTTTAACAATAATGAGAGGGGGTCCAAGACATTTGACGTTGTGTATATACAGGGTATCCCAACGAAAATTTGACCCCCCCTATAATTGGAAAACCGAATAATATTTCAAAATTCGCCGAGACCCGTCGATTTTTGTTCTTGGGGGGAGCTTTTTTGACAGTCAAGCCAACTCGATATGTTCATCCCCTTAATGCCTAGCAAACCCAACTTAAAAATTTCAAATGCAACTACCCCACTTGTGGCACATCATTTTAAAGCCCTTTTCATTGCGAATACAGTGACGTACCGTTTTTAGAAATCGGAGATTTGACAGAATTATTGGTTACAAACGAAAAGATGACAAACCAACTTTTTTCATCTACTACACATGACCGCATTACCTAATTGTTATTAATGTGTCTATCAGTTTACAAAAAAGTCAGAAATGAAATAAAAAAGCTGAAGCAAATAAAACTAGATACTAAAATAGTTATTAGTAGAAGATACTTAAGTTTATAGGAATTCAAACCTTTTCGAAATAACAATCAGTACTACAAAAAAAGTCAGTGTTTTTTGCTTGTGACCAAGAAATCGTTAGTTTCAGCCGTTATTGAAAGTATTAACGTGTGTTTGAAATGGTTTATTCTATCGCGGAAAGAGTAGAAATTGTTGCAATATATTATCGAAATCACGATTGCGCTAAAGCTACAGCACGAATTTTTAATGCCAATCATCCTGAAAAAAATGTAAACCATCTGTACGTTAAACACCTGATTGACAAATTTGTTGCAACAGATTCGCTTTTAAACAAGAAACGTGAAGTAATTGGGCCAGTTCGAAATAAAGCAGTTGAAGTGGCAGTTTTGGGTCATGTACAGATGGATAATAAGCAATCGATTACATCTGTGTCTCAAGCTTCTGGCGTATCCCGTTCCAGTGTTCATCGAATTTTGAAAAAACACAAGTTTCATCCATTTAAGATGACGCTGGTTCAAGAGTTACATGAAGATGACTTTGATCGCCGTAACCAATTTTGCGAATACTTTAGTGAACAACTTCTACTGAATCCAAATCTTCTCTACAATACATGTTTTTTCGACGAATGCACATTTATGTTGAATGGCGAAGTGAATAAACACAATTGTCGTTATTGGAGTGATACTAATCCGCATTTAATCAGAGAATTTCATACTCAGACACCTCAAAAATGGAATGTTTGAGCAGGCATTTTGGACGACCATCTTGTTGGACCATTTTTTATCCAAGGTAATCTCAATGGAAACATCTATCTAATTATTGGAAAGTACAATTGATCCTAGGATAACAGAGATTTTAGAAAGTGACGACAATTTACTAGAAAATTAAATAACCTTCCAACAAGATGGTGCGCCCTCGCACTATGCTGCTGCTGTGCGACAATTTTTGGATGACCATTTCCCGGAGCATTGGATTGGCAGAAGAGGTCCCGTCGAATGGTCACCAAGATCTCTCAGCCGAAAACATTGCAAGTGCTACGTCAGAATTGTAGAAGAATGCCGATTAATAACTGCGGATGTCTTTAATAATGTTCGAACAGAATTTGAAAGCAGACTGTATTATTGTTTGGGAGTTAACGGGGGTCATTTTGAGCAATTCATCAAATAAATCTGATTTATTATTTGCTTCAGCTTTTTTATTGACACATCAATAACAATTAGGTAATGGGGTCATGTGTAGTAGATGAAAATCTTATTAGTGGTGGGTATTTGTGTAGAAATTACTACGCGTAAGTTGGTTTGTCATCTTTTCGTTTGTAACCAATAATTCTGTCAAATCTCAACCGATTTCTAAAAACGGTACGTCACTGTATTCGCAATGAAAAGGGCTTTAAAATGATGTGCCACAAGTGGGGTAGTTGCATTTGAAATTTTTAAGTTGGGGTTGCTAGGCACTAGGGGGATGAACATATCGAGTTGGCTTGACTGTCAAAAAAGCTCCCCCCAAGAACAAAAATCGACGGGTCTCGGCGAATTTTGAAATATTATTCGGTTTTCTAATTATAGGGGGGGTCAAATTTTCGTTGGGATACCCTCTATAAGTTAAACAATTTTAGAGAAGTACGGGTAAAACATTTTTGTAAATAGATCTTTCTCTCCTATAATAAGTGGAATAATAATATTTATCGAAATTGTCTTTTAGGCCTTGACATAATGCAATAATATATAGCTAGGTATATAAAAAAACTGCAGATTGGGATAAACCAATAAGCTATCCCCATGCGACATATAAAATTCAGCTGTGCATGCGGAAATGGATACACAATGCCCTAAGGGAATTTTGTCTGTTCGTGTATAACTTCTTCTCCTTTTTGATTTCAATCGCCAAATCTAAATATTCAGGGTGTGGCGTCTTTAATGCACAAAAATACAGATTCTTGGGAATACTTTAATTTAAAATTTTAATATTAAAAAGTCATATATTCATGTCTTGCAATGAAAATTGAACTTCAATTTTGTAATGGAAAAATAAATCCTAGAACGACTCCGTCCGACACTATTATGAACCGAGAGGTTGCCTGTCCAAAGGTCGAGTCAGTATTGGCCGATATCACGGAAATTTGCAAAATGAACAAATAAAGAAATAAAGGATTTTCATACATTAGTTAAATTTGAACTGGATTTCTAGACGGAAATTTAGTCGAGTTAATAAGAACCTGGTATTTTTATTGTTTCTTCTGGTTTAGACTAGAATCTTTAAAAATTAATTCCAAAGGGCGACAATGTTTAAAACAAGTGCTGTTTTTTCAACAACCGCATTTCCTGATGGAAAAATTTAGTTCCTGTAAAAATTGTTTTTTGTTTATAGAAAACACTACTTTAGAATTTTTATCGTTACAATATTAACTATTAAGAAATTGATTTTTTTTATATAACTTAATAAAACAATATTTAAGAACATTGCAAAAAGAATTAATAGAATTTCCTTTTCCATATCCCTCAGTTAAAAATATGCATTTTTGAATTAAATAAACGCATTATTTGATTCGAAATGCACATTCATTTCAATCAAAATTTTTTTTTTATTTCAAAACGTTGTTTTTATACATATTTCAATAAATTCTTTATGGAAATTATAAAAGTATATATTTATTTAAAAATCATTTTTTAAAATTAAGTTTTCATACATTCAACACTCGCCAAAAAAGTTTCTTACCAAAAAATAAATCAATTTATTTAATAAGATTTATTTCCCGAGAATAAATTATGTTTAAATAAATTAAATTGTTTGCTCATTTTATTTTCGGTGTACGAGATCAGAGCGCACTTAATACAGTCAGGACCTGTGTTAATTTTTTGTCACTTTATAATTTTTTTATTAAATATTTTGAATATTCAAATCTCATAATCGACCTATATTATTTTACTTCGTTTGCTGTTCTTAATATTTTGCATTAAAGATGACACACTCGGTATATAATAAGTATCAACAGCAGATCTTGGCACGATTTAAAACAAATTTGGCTGCTTATTCAACTTTTAACATTAGTTCTTAGTTGTTGGCCATTCACCAGTAGAAACCTATATAATGAAATTGTACTTAGATCTTCCAATACCTAGTTCAAAAACTGATTTAAGGGAGTGTCATTATTATTGTAATAGATTGTACACACTGATTAAGAGAGTTTCTTTGTCAACGATTTCAAATGTTTATATCATACAATGTCTTCTTTAGAGTGAAATTTTTTTGTCGGACTTTTTAGAGATTAAAACATTTCAGGTGACTATTATTTCCTTCCCCAACCTGTAGATAAAGTTGTACATATTTATTAGAAATAATAAAATTATTTCACACGTCTGTTAGAAGCACACTGTGCAAGCGGAAGGGGTGATAGTGGCTTGGCAGACAATCTTACGATTATTTCCTAGGTAATGACTTTATTTACAGACATATGAGATACGTAGGACGAAAATTGCCTGGGTATAATTTTGCTGATAAAGTTTTGACGTCAGATTAAGAAGCGCATAGGCTACATTATTTTGTCTCAAAATGTAGCTGCAGCGGCGTGCCTAATAGAATCCAAAAGGGTAAAATTACACTAAATTAAATAGTAAATAATATGTTGAAGTGTAATGTTGAAAACGCAATAACATTTATAGTGTATCTCCCTTGTGTGTTAATTTCTATTCTGAAAACATTTTGACACAAAAAAATATATGTCAGTTCCTTCCTTGGTTCTTCCCCAATCTGCGTACTCGCTTAATTTGTCCCCTGTCCACTTTTTCTTTCTTATTCCCAAGCTTAAGTCTTCACACCAAGAGTCGAAGATTTATACAAAAAAAATACCAGATGATCTGCACAGGATTTGGGTTGGTTGAGACAATAAATCTTGAAAAATTTGAAATCTCGTAAAACAAAACAAGAGTTTTGTTAAAGTTTTGTTCTTTCTCGATCTTGCAAGATCATATCTTGTATTATTTGAGTCTCTTACATTTATTGTTTCACAATTATGCATGATTCTTATGAGTCTCTTGCATACAAATGAGACCTTTATTACGAATTTAGTAACAGTGTTGATTACTCTTGGTGGACTGCGGTCCCGCTCGGAGCTCACACTAACTATCGATATGGTCGATTGGTCGGTTATAAAGTATAGAAACGGTTGAATTAACATAATAAGTTATAAATAATTGACGAAATAGACGAAACGGAATCGAAGCTATTTCAATGAAGTTGCAGTGAATTTACAATTAATTCAGTTCAGCAGAACTGGACCTAGACTCCAATAAACTTGTATTTTAAAAATAATTTATACGTTGGATGGCGTTTAAATAACGTATATAGGTACCTCCAATATTTATTTTTTCAGCCAATACTTACTTCAGTCTTTCCCCTTATTACATTTGAAAGACTTCTTGCCGTAACATTATTTATTGGCTCGTCTCGCAAGCCTTTTTTTCTTAATCTTTTCTTGTCTTGCTGTCAAATCTCGTATTGATTTTATTTTGTCTTGTGAGACCAAGACAAGACCAAGAAAGAGCAAGACAAGATTGACATCACTACAAAGGATTCCGGAAGACGTATTTGCTATATGCAGCAGTATATGCAAGCCCCGTTGGTAAAACTGTGTGATTAAGCAGGGAAAGTATTTTGAAGGGGATAATATTGAATAGGTAAAGATAAACTAGTTCAAACTGAAAGAATATTGGCCTGTCCGTATATCATTAGAACAAGCTCAAAAACTAATAATGGATTTTTCCATAGGGCGTTTTACCCACAATGGCAAATCTGTTAGCCATACAATATTTTGAATGCGAAGGCGACGCGGCCTCTGTTGGATTAGGATGGGAAAAATGCTTGCGATCCTTTGAAAGCTGCCTTGAAGCATCAAACATCGACGACCCAAAAAAAGAGAAGCCAATGACAGTGGACATCGACGTCTATAAAACAGCTGTAGATAAACTAAACGAATATTTCTACCCGAAGCAATAAAAAATATATGAACGCCATCTCTTTAGACTCACTAAACAAGAGCCAAGGGAAAAATTTGAGTTTCTAGTTCGACTCAGGAATCAAGACAACAAGTTCAAACTTACCAATATGGGGGACCATCTAATTGATCAAATAGTTGAAGAGTGTATATCCGTGGAACTCAGGAAAAAAATTCTAGTCGCTGGCGATACGATTAACCTCGATGGAATTATCGCAGAAGCCAACACACTGGAAGCGGTCAATAGGCAATTGGAAGTCCAAGCAAAAAACGCTTGAAATAAATTGTGTAAACTGTCAGAAGTAATATGGTCGTTGTGGTGGAAAACATCCATGAAATTTTGCAAAGTGCCCGGCTAAACTAAAAATCTGTGTTGATACATGGGGTACTTTCAAGCTTACTATCGACGACGTTTAGACAACGAATCCTTAAATACCAAGCGTAAACATAAAAAAATCAGAAGAATTCAAGAAATCTAAGACTGTCGCGGGGTCTTCAAAACGAAATAGAGAAGAAGAGGAAGAATAAATTGACTATGTGTTCCAAATTGATGATGATAGTGTCAAAGAGAGTAACCTTGGTGAAGTTACTATTGACATGTTAATAGACTCTGGAAGCAAAAGTAATATATTAGATGATAAAACATAGGCCAGTTTGAAACAAAACAAAATTAAGATATGGGATCAAACAAAAAACCCAGAGAAGATACTTTTTGCTTATGGAAGCAAGGTGCTATTAAAAATTCTTATATCACTTAAATCTAAAATTAATATTGGACCAGATAGCACAGTAGCAACATTCTATGTAATAAAAAATGGGACCATGTCTCTTCTGGTAAATCGACCGCTATTGCTCTGGGAGTTATTAAAATTGGAGTAGAAGTCAACGCTATAGGACAGTTTTCAAAAATTAAAGACGTTTTAGTTGGTATACCCATGGAGGAGACGGCCATACAGGAGAATACCAATATCTCTGGAATACAAAATAGACAAGATAAACTCCAGGAACTTATAGATTCTGACATTATAGAACCAGGCAAAGGACCTGCCAAATGGATTTCCCCAATGGCACCAGTACTAAAAGAAAATGGAGAAGTTAGGATATGCATAGATATGAGCCGAGCTAATGAAGCTATTCATAGAGAGAATTATCCTCTACCGATTATGGATATTCTACTTCCACATTTCAAGAAAGCACATCTCTTTACCAGGTTAGACATAAGAAACGCATTTCACCAAGTAGAAATATCGGAAAAATCGAGATACATCACTACAGATCTATTTATTCGAACCTTGTAAATATGAAGTTATTAATTTATACGCTTTCATGTTTTATTATGTAAATGAATAAGGTTATTACAGTAGTCATTACATTTTGTCGCATAAATATTAAACACTGGTATATGTGCATGTATAAAAACTCCATGTATGCATAATAGAATCAATATTACTATTTAATATGTTTTATAATTAAACTAGTGATTTGTGGATACCTAAACATAATTTGCATATAGTTTCAATATTTCATGTACATTTTCACTTTTATACAGTGTGGGTTTCAGAAAACTTTCATTGTGGTTTTCATTGTTATGAAGTAAAAACTAAAAGAGCTTTTTCAAATTTTTCAAAATTTCTTGTCTCAGCCAACACTACCACAAAGTTTATGTGTGGTCTAAATATTTTAATATTTAGACCACATTGATATATTTAACCTTTTTTTATATCATGTATTGGAGGTTATGTGATGGCTGCAACATAGGTTTGCTATGACATTGTACGGCTTAACTTCGTAAGAGTAGCACTTAAGAGTAACTGCGTGCACCTGCACATTTTTCATTTCATTTTTTTTTAGTTAATTACAATAGGAAAAGAGTGGAAAACAACTAAAATTTACTGAAGATCTATTACGTCACGTCATTTTTGGCAATTTTAGGGTACGCATATTTATAGATAAAAATTTAATATTTTTTTCTGATCAAACTATAAAAGCGATTGAGAATTACAGTCGCAACAGTTTTTATGTCTATTACCCTGGCAAGCCAGCATCAGCGGCCGCCAAAAACAAGTACTGGATATTTTGTTGCTAATTTGTACCACCAGTTTCAATTTTGTACCTTGTGCCGTTTTCGAGAAAAATGGTGGTCGCTAGCGTGATATTACGCTAGCGATTTTTGTACCATATTTTGTTGCTCGTCGAGTACTTTCTGCCAGTGTATAATTTTAAAAAAAATATAAAAGATTGTCTATCCGACTTCTATAATCAGTTAAAAATGTGTTGCTGCTTTGCGCTCGTCTAAAATGAAACATGAAATACCGCCGTCAAAAACAAGTGGTGGACAACAAATTTTTAACTGATTGAGTCGAATGAGCAATTTTTTATATTTTTTAAAAAATTATACACTCGACGAGCAACAAAATATGGTACAAAAATCGCTTTGCTATCGTTGTTACTTGCGGAGTAATTCGATGGGCCGCTAGCGTAATATTACGCTAACGGCCACCATTTTTCTCGAAAACGGCACAAGGTACAAAATTAAAGCTGGTGGTACAAATTAGCAACAAAATATCCAGTACTTGTTTTTGGCGGCCGCTGATGTTGGCTTGTCAGGGTAATAGACATACAGTGTTCAGTTTCTGAGACTTTTTGGAATAAATCTATTTATTAGTAATGCTAATACGTTAAAAAAATAAAACTATCTTGGATTGTAGATGTTAATACATTTGTTTATCCAATTTAATTTCTACAATACGAAAAAAGTGTTACAACAGTCAAATAGAGACAAAATCACAAGCATTATGTTCAACTTCTGATGATTTAATTCAATGATTTTTCTTTATTGTTTTTATTTTCATTAATGTTTAACATGTTTAAAGTTACACCGATATTAAATGAACTGTTATTTGTTTGACTTAACGGTGTCAAATTATTAAATTGAACATTTCTAATGAATTCCCTCCAACCAAGAAAATTTTAATTTCAAAGCTTTTTACTTGAAAGAAATTTTTGTTGGTCAATGAAACACATTGCCGTTATTTGTGCTGCACCTGCTTCGTCCGACATGGAGTAGCTAATGACCACTAAATGTAGCTTGTTAAAAGATAAACCCTTACCTTGCCTTACCGACAGAAGATAATCCCTCTCGGTCCCGCATATACGACATATGCGGGGCCGAGATTTATCCTGCCAAGAATATTGGCGCGCACTATAACATTTAAATTGTTAAGATGAATACAAAACTTAATCTTTTCAAACGTTAAATTAACAATATGAACAGTTTCATAATGGTTGTTTAAAATTTTTATTTCAGTTAGTGGAATCAACATCGTGGATTAATTAAATACATTTTTAGGTTACTCTAACTGTTCGATGGACTGTATTCAAAAATAAAAATAAATGTTTATCGAGTTAATTAGACGCACTATGTCCACTAAGAACAACAACAACAACAAGCGCGGTAATAAACAGAACCTTACAAATGTTCTCAAGCGAGTTTAGTGGTTTTTTTTCAAAAACGTGGTAAAGTGGACTATTTCTTAGCCCATTTTCTGTCCCTTTGTTCCCAGGCATACGCATTCCACTGGACAAAGTTGCACCGCGAAATTACATACAGATTTAAACAATGATCGAACATCGATCGAATACTTTTACGTCGAACTAAAATAATAATGGAATATTAAATTAACAAATATTTAAACGTTTTTAAAAAGTTAAGTGACGTAGCGACCACTATTCGTTTTTCAAACATTTTATTTTATTAGGAATAAACCGACAAAGGACGCTTTTAACAAACAAAAAACAAAGTTACAGAAGATGTTCAAAGTGCCCTCCGTCCATTTCCAAGCAGGCACGACATCTTCGTCTCAACGATACTTGAACTCTTTCGAAAACACCCTCCTTGGTTTGGATTTCTTGACACTTGATTAATCCGTAGCTGCAGCTCTTCCAGGCTATTTACAGTAGTACCATACACTAATGTCTTCAAATATCCCCAAACAAAGAAATCTAGAGGGTTCAGATCAGGCGATCTTAGAGGCCATAAAACAGCTCCGGCCCTTCCATACAGTGTGTTCTGCAGAAAGTTGAGGTAAGCAGCGCCTGTTAATCGGTTTGGTAAAACAACAGGACCTAGAAACCTGTCATCTACAATACTCATCCAAATGTTTAATGAAAAGCGTGCCTGATGACTAGATTCTATTAGAGCATGAGGATTTTCGTCGGCCCAAATATGCGTATTGTGAAAATTAAACACTCCATTTCTTGTGAACCCAGCCTCATTATTAAAAAGAATGTTTGCAAGAAAACGAGGGTCTTCAGCATCATGATGTAGAAACCAGCGGCAAAAAACCAAACGTGCTTGATGATCATTTATTGGATTTAAGGCCTGTACTCGTTGCACATAGTATGGATATAGCAGTTGCTTGTGAAGGATTCTCCAAACAAGAGGACCACTAATTCCTACCTCGGCTGATATTCTCCGCACACTCGTACCTGGATTCTGCTCTACCAGTGCTAGAATTTCTTCTTCTGCTCTAGGAGTGGATACCGACCTTGGTCTTCCGGATAAATGGCACTGTTTGCTCAAGGAACCGGTATCACGCAATCTTTGGTGAAGTCTTCCAAACATGCATTGTGAAGAAATCTGGCGATTTGGATAAGCGTCAACATAAAGACGTCGCGCTTCGGTGGCGTTCCCATTAGCACGACCATACATGAAATGGATGTCTGTTAATTCTGCGTTTGAGCAACCAGCCATAGCGAAAGAAAACTTGTGCACTGAGAACAACTGTCAAATACGTACTGTTTATTTCACTAAACATCAACCAACTATTATAAGAAAATACACAACGTTTTTGCAAAATAAAAAAGGGGCTAAAAAACATAAAACATTCCATACCTCCGCAACCGTTACTTTGCGGACCCATGTTTATTGAAACTTTTCTGCTTATTTTGGTTCATACTATTATCTCCTTAGATATTTTACACTCTTTTTTTAACACCCTGTATAATTGGGTTGTCGGTGTGACTTACTGTTTTGTTCTTATGCCAAAGCAATGGGAAGACATGAACTCTCAAACCTGTCTATGGTCAAAATATGAAAACTCTTCATTCAAAATTTGAATAGAAGAATTTTCAGTTACGTATCAACTTATTATATAGATTTAAACTGTTTATTTCAAATATTAAAGGAAGAAATAAGTGGGCAGTTTATTTGGAATATTCTTTTCCGAATTAAAACCTGATTTTGACTGAAATAAATGCCCACCGAAGTATTCGTTGTAATTTGCAAAGTTTCAGCCGTCTACTTCTTATTCCTCAAGCACGTCTATGATAAATGAGAGGCAGCGTTGGCGTACGAACTTCTAACGAATGTTGAATAAGTCGTCAACCACCCGAGGGCAACTAATCATCAACAGGGGGTCGCGCGTGGCCGATCTTTTGGTATATTCGGCGTCTGGACGGAGGTTTTTGTGGACGCAACTATTTTCGACGCCGCCCGTCGTAGTCTGCGAACTATTTACAAAGTTATATTCGAAGGCGGCCGTGGGTTCCTCTTTTTTTAATTCACAGACGAAAGGCAATATAGTGGCGAGGTAAACATGCAAAAGCAGACCTGGCCATTTAGGCAATACAAATTCTGAAAAAAAAATACAGAAAAAAATGTTATTTTGGTTTACAAAAATCAGTTCAACTGAATAAGGTTCCATAAAACATATTTTAAAAAATTATTTAAAAAAGAAGTTGCCAATATACAGGGTCAGCCACTTAAGAGGAGATTTAAATACCTGTATCGCAGTTCTTCTAAGATATCTTAGCAACAAAGGTATTATCACCTATAATATACCAATAGCGTTGATAATACCGAGATAATGATATTGTCATTTTGTCATTGTCATTGAGATTTCTGAAATCACAGAATATCTAACAATCAGAATAATAACTGAGAGGCAGCTCCTTTGATCTTTATAGGAGGAGTTTCGCCGCCATAGTTTTGGTATAAAATGCAGGGCTAAACTCAAAACTTTTTGTTAAAACTTGTCAGATTCGTATTTAAATTAAAAATTTCAAAGTATTTGTAAATATAATTTTTAAAATAAATAAGAGATAACTATGTAATAAAATATTTTTTTCCACGGTCGTAGAAATCAGTTTCTATGACATCAAAATTAAAACAGAAGTAGTCGATTATTCCCAAGGGAGTATAATGCTCCCAAGGGAGTTTACATTATGGAGAACGTTTTTCATGCAAAAAAAAGATAACATTGAAATTATTTATTGACATTTAAATTAAATGTTACATTTGGTATTTTCAAAATTAATATTAGAAGGAATATTACTTTCGCTTACATTTACAGTTTTTGTGATTGCGCTAGTAGTGGTACCTACTAAAACCTGATTAGCAATTTTGGTCTTATTTTCAATGGAGTTCTCGACATAACCCTCAGCGACTGTCGTTGATTTCCAACCAGCATGACGCTTTATTGTCGTGATATCCACATCAGCATCTGCCAGTAATGTCGCAGTATAACATGCAGCATCAGGTAATTTTAAATAAGAAGCTACTACACTCGGAATTTTTCCCATGGTATTCTTGCCAACTGACTGCGAACTACATTTTCCTGCTTTGTAGTACAAAAAAGGCGCTTATGTTTGACGTGGGGAGGACGAAGGGACAGGTATTTTCGAAACAATTCAAGCATATTTCCCACATCGGTAACCAGAAAGGTTCGTGGAATCTTTGTCTTAGTGTTTGGAATTTTTACAATCAAGGAAAAGCCTACATCCTCAATATCATCTACAGTTAAATTGACTAGTTCATCAGTTCGACAAGCACCGGCAATCCCCAGAATTAATCCAACCTATAAAAAATCAAAATACTTAATAATTGAAATACCTAACAACAAAAGTAATCTTACCTTAATCATTAAGAATTCTTTGTCATCTGCTCTTGATAGAAAAAGGTCGATTTCACCCTTTGTCAATATTTTCGATTTTTTCGCTTGATATCTGTCACCGGTTCTTTTCAAAAATGCGATCAGCTTGGGGAATTTGCTTATATCTATGTTGTCGTAAATTATCAAGCATGACTTAACCATAGAGTATTGCGCCCATAATGTGGAAGACTTGTAAATCTTTGCATTTTCACTAAAGTATGCCAACAAAACATTCTCGCTGTATACTTAAACATTTTTCTCGGCGCACCACTTTTTGAACCGATTATAGGCTATATCGTATAAAGATCTTGACTTCGTAGGCAGCAAATTGCTTATTGCAATATTTGCAGCCTCCACAATCTCTTTCGACTCACAATTATTCATTGTGCACTAAACTTTACAAACTTTAAACTAAACCAAATTAGCACCTTAATTTGACAATTCTTTTTGTTTGTTTATTTTGTAGTTATGACAATAACTGAACGACTACTAAATAAATGCTCAAATCCGAATACAGTAATTCTGGTGCTACTTACTTCATAATGACAAAATATGTATTTTTAAGTTAATGAGACTGTGGAAAAAATAGTATATACCATTCAGGAGAGATGCTATTGTGTCCTCGGTGCATTGTAGCCCTCGGGCTTCAAATTGCACCTCTGCGAAAATAACGCATTTCTCTCCCTTATATGTACTATTAATTAATGTGCCTAAAGCTCGAAATTGACTACCTATTTATTAACTTTATTATGCCAAATATAAAAGGAAAAATAAAACTAGGTTTATAACAAATAGATATATAAAAAAATGCCTGTTGCTGATATTGTAGATGGCTTATTTTGTGATATTATTTCCTATGTTCAATGAGTTTCGAATTTTGATTGGATCCTTCAAGTAGATGCCTCATATATTGTATAATTATGATCATACTTGTTTGAACTTGGAAGAAATATGGGAAACATATGAATATATACTACTGAATTAATGTTTTGTTACTTTTCTTATTGTTACGTATTCTGCAGCTGAAAACGTGTTGCTTGGTAATTTAATAAATTGCCTTAAAGCAACACGTTTGAAGGATTTTCAGTGACAAAATTTTGAGTATTTATCAAGACTCAAGGTGTATTCGGTTAGACAATTATACACAAAATAAATTAAATGTCAATCTGACATTTATTGATTTTCAACTCGAGCTACGCTTTCGTGATTTTATCGAACAGCTGGAGTAAGACAATTTCATGAACAGATAATTCAATGAAAACACAATTATTGTAAATAATTTGCCCTGTAGACGTTGACTCTATTAATGATTCTTTTGTGGATGCTAATTGTAAGACTGATTTTGAAGGATTTGGTGATACTGACTCGTTATTCGAAAGTCGAGACATTTGGATAAATTTGTGATTTTGACATCTAACAATTTTAAACTAATGTTATTTTCAATAAATAAAGTAACATAGCGTTGCTATGATAACGTAATTTATCCGCTTTTTTTTATCCAGTTGCATTTTATCTTCCTTCCTATTTAGTCGATAGCAAACCACGATTTTTGCGTTCGTTAATTGGATTTTTTATACTGAGTGGAATATTTCATGATGAGATGGATGTTGTCACATGACCAGAAATACAGAAATTTGATTGCTAGTTATATACAGTAAAAAAATATCCGAGAATAGGAACCACAGAGAAGTGATAAGAAGAAGTATAAGACTTTTTTATTCCAAATATTGTCAAGAAGCTGTCCTATAATTTTTGTACATTATACACGCTATACTCTGTATATGCAATCATTGTTCAATATCAACTAAACTCAGTAAACTAAACTAAACTCACCGTGATCTCTATTACCCCTTAAACATATACAATCGAGACGTTGGAAAGCTCTCGAACTTTCTACAGAATTCCAGTGCAGACTCGATTTATTCCATTGCATCTTTCGAATTCATAGTTAACCGACCTTGCAGTAGCGGCGCTGTAGGGGTATTCGGGCAAAGCTGATGACAGTATCTATAATAAATGTATAGGTATGTAAAACATTCAACTCACCGGCGTCACAGGCAAGGCAGTTTAGTTATTGATTTTCATTGAATAGTGTTCTTTTGACTAGTTTTTACAGGTCCTGGTTAAGGGAAACTATACCAACCATGTTATAGAATATAGGAAAAATCTAGGAATAAACCTATTTGAATAAAAAAATGAATGTCTGCTTTTGAACGCACCCTCATTTATTTCAAGAATCTGAATGAATAGATTTAGGTGAGCAGTTAAGTAATTTTAGGTAATTGAGGCGTTCTGGATTATTTCTCAATGGGAAATTCTATTTATTGTAAACACGGTGAAATAAAACACGCAAGCAGTTGTGTAACATGCTAGAATGAGGTACACGTGCATTTTTTTATCTGCTGCATCAGATTCAGCTGGATTATAAAAGGTTTGTTTGTTAGTATTGCCATAATTTAAACAATGGAACCTCTCTCCATCCCCCACCGCTCGTTCTCCCCTCTGTCAACTTGACTTCCCCGTCTCCATAAACTGAACATCGACGGCCGATCATCGGCTGTTTATCGGATCTGTTTGTCCAGTAAAATGGTTGTACTGGATGCGCCTGATAAGTTTTGAGTGAGTTAATTTTATTGATCAGTATTATCTTACTGTTTACTCGATGATTGTAAAGTTAATACGCTGGGTAATATTTCGTTTTCTTACTTCTCCAAATCAACTTCTAGGTATTACAGTTATCAATATCTGTAATTTTTTATTTAATCATGAAGTATTGTGTTGTGTTAGATAAAATGTTTATAATGCTTTATAAGTTCAATAATGCGTAAATATACATTTTGAAGTTGTCAGCATTGGAAAGATAGTTTAGGTTTTGTCGGAGAGCATAAATTTGCCGAAATGACACGAATTTAGTATGGCTGGATTCGGTTTTCTATAAGCTTTTAACGAGCCCCCTCAAGCATTATGTTTCCATTTGAAAAAGAAAGTAGGGGTAGCTTGGAGTTAAGGCGCTGAGGAAAAATTAATTATTATGTAACCGACTGATGGAAAAAATCAAAATCAGTTAACGAGTTTGGGCGTTTAAAAAAAAATTATCTCATTCAAAATATGAATTTTATTCCGTATTTCTGGCCACTCCTGTATTTAAACTGTGGTATTGCTAGAAGTCGATCTGAACAGTAAATACAAAAAATTCTTCATTTTTGTCGCAGCCAATGATCTGATTTCGTTGATTTATATCTGAGCAAATTGCTATAGGTACGTCATAAAAATTTATCACTTATTTTTGAATATCCCAACATTGTTCTTATGTCAGTTACTATCAGAAAAACAAGCAAGTAGAATATGTCAGTCATTGACCGATTTTAATCATACTTGTTAAAAATACAGGTTTAGAAAACAAACAATACGGAAATCATGGAACAATATAACTAGAGCAAATAATCTACATTGGATCATATATATTACATTAATATTATCTTCACCATTGCGAAGACTAAGATTATTCTCATTTCCGATGAATAATATTTGTATTGTGTCTGTGTTTTCTTTATTGAGAAACTTAGTTGAATTCTTACAGTGGAACAGTATAATAAAAAACCTATTCAGTCGTATCATCTATTGAATATTGCATACCTTTATTATTATAGTTTGAAAACAGTTCCAGACAGTTTTTTTCACAACAATGAAAGTAATGTAATGCATTAAAGGCAAAAAGCTGTAGACCCAATTATTGGTAATTTTTAACGTTTTCCAGGTACTGCTATTCATGAATATAAGTGAAAAGTTTACAACTAACTTTTCTTAGAAATTACATTTAATTTTGTAGCAGCACTTTACTGTGGCAAATTTTTATATTAAGTATTATACAGGGTCGGAAAACGCTGATGGTCTATCTGAGTTTACACGACAGCGACAAAGTATAGTACAGGGTGAATCTTAAATAAGTACAAATATTTTAACCAACAGTATAGTTTGGTGTGTAGAACACATAATTAATAGTTTTTTTACAAACAAATCAGTAATAAAAAAGTGAAATTTTAAATAAATTTCGTAATTTTTCAGTAGAAAACTTGTTGAGGACCGCTGGCTTAGACAGACCTTTCATACTTTTATAAGTCATAGTGCTGCAGACTGAACGTGTGGTTCACAGTGTTGCCAGTGTTACACAAATGTCTTTGCTTCAAGGGAGTTTTAAAATCTTGTCCTTATGGACGCAAAATTTGTGAATATTCGCTCGAATTATTTGATGGTGGGAAAAAATCTCAACTTTTAGCGAATTTCGTCAACTGTAACGTTTTATATTATTTTTATTATCAAACTGTCATTGACTGTCATGACAGATTATCGGAAGCCCAAGTCAAACTTGCTAACCCCACATAATGCATGAAAATAGCAATAATAAAACTTGCTAAAAGTTGACACTTTTCCATTTTAAATAAAAAACACGTGCATTTTCGCAAATTTCGTGTTCATGAAGACAAGGCTTAACTAGAATTTTTAGACATGTCAAAGAATGACTGTTTATAAAAAATGTGTATGGCCACCTCCCCTCATTGCCATACCTATACCTCACCAATAAAGTACGTCTATGTACAAACATGAAACTGAAAACATAAAACAGATTCTCTACTCACAGATCCAGAATGTGATCTATAATCATTTTTTCTACACTCCAACTGATTTCTCACAAGACTAATATCATTATCACTGAACTCATCACTGCACTCCACTGTTACTGCACTCCACTGTCACTGCACTGCACTGTCACTGCACTCCAGTGTCACTACACTCCACTGTCACTACACTCCACTGTTACTATCACTTCACTTTACCAAGAATGCACATCACTGTCACTGCACTGTCAGTATCACATTTTCAATTTCCATATTGATTTTAGTGCCAAACATATGATCTACGATTTGATCATTGATTTGAGTGACGTTTCCAGATTTTTTGCATTTCTGGCACTAATACCAAGTATGTTCTAGGTTCTAACATTACGTAAAATATTAATGGTTGTACAAGTTTTAGTGTTAGTTGGTTAGTCACAAATGCTGCTATCCAGTTACTACAGGCATCAACTATAATTAGCATAAACTTACTATGAAATAGTCCAAGTTAATCGATATGTAAAGGTTCCCAAGCAATCTTAGGAAATTTTCATAGTATTAATTGAGCTTTTGGTGGGCTATTTTTGTGAGAAAGACAATCTTTACAAGTATTAACAATATTAGAAATTATTTTTGTACAAAACAAAGCTAAAAAAACTTTTTCGGCCATCCATCATTAACAAATTTCATTACTTGCCTTAATAAAACATCTATTTTTTTGTTAATTTTTAATTTGTTTTACATCAATATCTCATTAAAATAGTCTTTAATGGGTAATAAGTCACATATTTAATATCATCATTTTAATGGGTTAAAAATAGTCCTCAAAGGTTTATGATTCCAAAAATAATAGCTAAAGTATCTCCTATTTGTGAATATTGCTGTTGTGTTTTATTATATCTCCGAGACACATAGGTAATCGGCCTTTCTGAGTTATCCCTTAACATGTGAAATTACAGCCCCGAGGTAAATTAGGGTTATGATGTAATACTTGAAATGAACACAAAACAATATAAATGAAAGCTGTCTGATTTTTCTTGCAAATTCCAATAAATATATTTTTTTAACAAATTTTATAGGTTGCAAAATAATTAAACTATTTGGTATAAATTTATGATAATACCTCGGATAATACTTAACCAAAAGCTTTAAGTTGTGTTTGATTAATCGGTATTGGAGTATTACTAATCGCTAATCTAATCCAAATCTATTAAATTTATGATCTAAATAAACTACTTTTACTTAATAAAGTAGTTAATCAGACAATCTGCATACATTTTTTTACATACATTAAAACCATGTTCATCTCTACTGGTTTCCGTAATAAGTATATCTAAAAATACTAATACTCTTCTTAGACAAATTTAGAAAGAATACACGATAAACCATAAGAAAGTCTGGTGTACTTAAACAGACCTGTGTGTAACACACCTTGTAACTGACTAAATAGATCTTCTATTTTAGTTAGCAAATAAGAATCAATTTTTAATATAATATTTACTGTTACCTTACAGTCACCCCAAATTCTTATAGTTTCATCACATTTAATAATTGGTACTACAGACGTACTCCATTCGTTATAGTCTAGGATTTGAATAATATTAACTCCCTCTAATCTCTCTAATTCCATATCTGCTTGAACCTTAATTCCGTAAGGAAACGGCTATGCTTTAAAAAATTTGGGTACAATTGTATCCTTAGCTGCCAGATGTAAAGTATCTCTACAAAACACCTAATTTAGTCGAAAATTCATTTTTATATTGACTGACTACATTTTAAATAATACATCACTTTACTTAATCTTACCTCAGATTTTACCAACATCTGGTATATCGTCGTCAGTACTGTAACTGTGTTGAAGTGAATGAATACTTAAAACCATAATAAAAATTTCTTCCTAATAAGGGTAGTCCACCATCACTTTTCAGCACAATAACATTGATCATCCTGGTAAGTCACTAGATTATTGGAATTTTAATGTATCCTAGTGGATAACTAGTTGAGCTAGTAAATCGAACGTCTTCTCAGTGCTCTGTAAAATATATTTATATAAACATCCAATATTCTTATATTTACATGTAGTGGAATTATGAAATCACTTACCATAAATATTAGATGTCTTTGCACTTGTGTTTCTTTTATCGGTATCAACATAACCTCATCGGCATCTCACTGACTGTCAATCCTAAGGCATAGTTTTGCTTGCTCGACGTTTCCGCCTACTGCCCGTGATACCTACCTGTCGTAGGCACATTACTGAAAACTTACCTTGATGGTTTTTCTGACCAGCTTTTTTTATATGCGATATACACGTTTTTTAAACATCTTCATGAAATCTGTCTCGAGCTGCGCCTTTTGAAAAGCCCATAATAAGTCGACCTCTTAATAATTCGTCCAGCATATTTCCCTTTCCCATTTGTACCGGCAACCCACAACACATTTCATTAGAAGAAAATATTTTACTTTGCTGGATCTGCCGTCTAAATGTATGCATTTTATACATTTTTTCTTGATATTAAACGCATACGTCAAGCTGCTTATTTTGTTATTTAATATTGTGATTGTGTGTACCTTTATTTTTAAAAATTTTTTCACTGATTAAAGTGCGAAGTCACTTATGGTTCTGTATTCGAAATAGTTAATATTGACTCATTTCGGGTTATGTGGCGAAAATTAAATTTAATGTGTGAAAATCATAGTTTTTCGTTATTCTTCATAAAATAACTTAAGGAAATTGTGTTTTGTGTCCCTTTCTAACAGTGTACAATGACATTTAACTTGTGAAATGTGGATTACTGATTAAATAGTTAATTTTTTAACAAACAGGTAAGCTTGTGTGCATGTTTATGTATAATTTTTGAACATTGGACATAGTAATATCACGTAATATCTTCCTAAATATTTCACGGTAGTATTGAACTTGCGGAAATTCATTTTTAATCGTTTTAAGTATTTTAAGGTTAGTTCAGATGTTAAAATTTATGTTAATTTTGCTGCGTATCATACTACATACCCAATTTTACTGTACTTATGCTTAAAACAAGTATTTTTAAAATAGAACTATTACGTTAAAGGAAACGTAATATTTATATTGGAGGAGATATGGCAACCTCGCAACAAATCATATGTTTCATTAGGTTGTTGGATGATAAATCAGCCAGCGGTCCTCAAAATGTGGGTATTTTTTAAAAAAATTAATATCTCCGTAAATATTAGAAATTTTTAAAAATGGCTTTCACTAGACTGATCTATATGACGAACTACACCAGCAGTTAAAATATTTGTACTTATTTAAGATTCACCCTGTATATATGTTTTAGTATTACTTTCTGCCAGAGCGGCTATTAAATAAATACAAAAGCGGAAAATAATTGCAATCATTTTCATACACCGTTAGATGGTAGGTTTATGAAATAATTCTAAATAGTTAAAAGTACGTAAGAATTTGCTTTGTTTTAAGGAAATGCGTCCTACTCCGCACATAGAAACATCGGCACTGAAGCTGCCAGCTGCCTGAAGCTGACAGATGCCTGCCAAACCTTCCGGCCAATCGGATGCGCTCGGTTAGAAGTGGGAGCGACTGCTCAGATGTTATTCTAATTTATAAAACGTCGTCAATATAGTCATCCTTGTCTATCGCACGGATTTCTATACTTTACTTTGTCGCTCTCATGTAAACTCAGATAGACCATCAGCGTTTTCCGACCCTGTATGCAATCAACGTATTGTTTATACCGACAAGATATGACGAGAAGAAACAAATGATGGTAACAACGGCGAAATTACTTTGTTTATCTTATAGAATGCTAGTAAATTATATTAAATTATGGATTTTTTTTGTAGTGTCTCACTTTGCGGTATAGATGGTAGTACCAACAATAGCCAATATTAGTGTAGGCCTAACTAAAATTCATTTTGATGTTTCTATCTTTACGGTTACTATCACAAAATGACAAACAGATTCTTTCATCAAATTACAATTTACTGACGGTTCAACAACTTCAATACTAAGCTTCAAAAAAGTTCTGCTACTTAAAAGAAGCATGATGTGCCATAAATGGCGCCGTCTACTAGTGACGTCAAAATTAGAAACAAATTTGAATTTCTCTCATTCAAAAACCTCCGATCTCCAAAATGTATGCATATATTTGGATTTTTTAAAAGTTGTATACAAATATTGAAAATAAAATTTTAATTTTGGCGCCCTGTATCTTTTTAACCATCAATTTTTGACTAAAGTACGTTTGGCTACATTGTATTTGACGTTAGGAATCTAGTTTTGCTCTATGTTGAATTAATTTTTTATTTGTCCATTAAATTAAAATATTTATAAGTTCTACAAACAAATCTAGAAAAGTAATTGTTTACATATTTAATACTTTTCTACGTCGCAAACGAATTGTAGATATGTATGTATATCTATGTAAAATATGCAGTAATGAATGAATGTAATTGTATAATAAAAAAATTGTACGATACGGTAAAATTACAAATATGCCGTATTATCAGAATTTTTATAATTGTAGGACAGCAAAACGTTCTTTAAATTTTCAAATGATAACGGGTGATAACGTAAAATATTACTAGTAGTGTACACATATACTTAGAGGATAACTGAAAAATGCTAAATAAATCGGTGGTAAGGTATCTAAATTAAATGGCAAACATGTCGAATAAATTCAACATAAATATTTCCAAAATATTTCAGAGATTTGGTGTAGATGTATGTTAGTATTAATTCATAAAAACCAGAATAACGGGTTTTATGAATCACAAATGTACCTAAAATAAAATATAACAAAAGTAATAGTAGTATATTTTAGTCATTGTAGCATTCAGGAAAATCTAAAGAATAAATAATTGTATAGTTGCATATTATAAAAAAATTATCATTCTATGTCTGTCTGTCTGAAACTAGTTTCAAAATAAGTCCCGTAATAATGATCTGATTTTGATGCAGCTTGTACCAGTTTTTTATTAATTTATACAGGGTGAGTCAGTCATAATGTCATTAATTTTAAAAGGAGATAGGGAATAATGAGTATAATGCGAATACGCTATTATAAAATAATCTAAATGCATATTTACGCCGAAAAAAAATATTTTCAAATCATTATTTAAACCCCCTTCTCAGACTGTCACTGACCGCTCACAGCCTTGGTCGTTTACAGCTCACAGTTCAACTCGATGTCGACCTGATGCAATGGTTGCCAAGTTGAAATATTTTTCTAGTACCTACCTACCTAGGTTTTAGACATCACAAATAAACGGTTGTACTGACTTTTTTTTGTATATCATTTTTTCTTGCTCAGTGCAACTTCAGCCAATAATAATTTAAAAAGTTAATATCCAATGAAGTCAAATAACAATAATCAAAATAATTCTATTAAAAATTGCAAGTAACGCGGTTCACTCAGGTTTTCCGGTAGAAAATACGGTCCAATCAAACGATACCCGTGCACTCCTGCCCATACGTTGACAACGAATCGCCTCTGAAAGCTAAACCGACAAGTAGCGTGTGGATTTTCCTCTGAGCAAATGTAGCTGTTATGACTGCAAAGAAATTAGCTTAGTTACATTGAAATCACAAAACTCCATCGTATCTAATAATAAACCGAGTAATAAACCATTTACGTACATTGCATAAAAAACCTATACCCAATGGATAAATTGTTAAGAGAAGATGAAAAGTGTTTCGTGCTTAAATGCTAAGTAATAAAAAACCATCGTGTTGTCGACAGAAAACTGTCCAAGACCGAAATGGCATGCCTCTGATCCGATGCTCGTAAGTTATCGATAGTGAATCTTGACCTACCGTATTATTAGGTCAATAACCTAGTTATCTAGTTTTTATACTTCTATTTAACGGCAAGGAGTAAAACTATTTTTTTAAAATCTAGATACATGAATGAATTTTCCTTAAATATTGATTTATTTGTTAATAAAAACAAATGTAGATAATAAATAAATGCTTTCGAATGTTTAAAATGCCAGTTCGAGTAAAACTGAACTCATCCGTCCATAGCACTTTTTTAATAAAATTAGGGTCAGCCGCAATTTGATTCACCCGACGCAGTTTCACAGAATCCGTATCGCGAAGGCACCTACACAAAGTTCGCGCATCTGTCTTGTTAGATAGACATCTCCAATATTCCGTAGGAGCGACATTCGCATTTCGTAAACATTCTCCATATAACACTACCATTTCCGCATATTCGGAATTTGTAAAATTATGCATTGTGAATTTACGACGAATACGCGAGACCGAAATAAACAAACTACTGCTTAGTGATTGTATTCTCTCCATCCCCCCTTCTAATGTGTGGCGTGATCTACAAATTTGGAGGGAAAGAAATGCGGGAAACGCAGAAAATGCTAAATGGGGGTAAATAAACACCTGAAGTGTTAGACGATATTATGTATGTAAACATGGAAACGATGTTTAATCCGGCATTCGATTATCGTATGGGTGCGTCATCAGAAAGTTCGTAGTGTACCAGGAGGGTCGTGTTACCGATTTTTATAGGGTGATTTTCTGCCTTTATTAGGCCTCCCGAATACGTGGTTTAAATTAATGACATGACTGACTCACCCTGTTAACGCTCTGTTGCTGAAAATAATTGATAATAACTTAAATAACGTAAATTTAGAACTTAGAAAGTTTTAAGTAACCGCTTACTTTCAAAATAGAATCAGGCGACGAGAGATACGATGCAGGTAAAGATGCAAGATGTAAGGGAGTCATACAGTTTAGTGCGCTTTGCGGTACGATTGCATCTAGCGTGACCCCTTAATCAGTTTGCAATTTGTAGAATTAATACATAGCATCCTTTATACTATTAAAATGTTTATCATACTATGGCTTTTATGCGTTTACTTATTGATCGAGAGGTATAGCTGTTTCTTTAAAACTCTCTTCACGCAGGCGTTTTCATAAAAGAAATGTTTACATTTGAAATTTAAATGCTTTCTACAGGATTTTCCCTACACTTTAATCTATTTAGAATGTCAGCTGAACTGCAGTATGCGGTGTAGACAAGCTACATCTAGCGATCAGTTGCTACTACATGTCGAACTGAAAAGCCACAGACACGAATCGTTCTACATCGCAGTAGAAGCCATTGAAAGCTATTGACCTCTATTGTGTTCGGGGAGAACGATATTTTGCAAACATCGAATTCCAGGAAACACCTACTCTGCTCGTTAATGCCCCGACCAGCATTGAATTACATATGAAAAACCTATAGCAACAGCTAACGTCAATCGTCGGAGGTCCACCAAACATATACCGGTTTCGAGTTTATTTGCTCTCATCAGTATGCCATAGGTTAGGTATCTGATGAATAACCCTAGCTGTTTTAAGTCTTTTGCCTCTTTCATTATTTTTACCTATCTATCGAAATGTAGTAGTTGTTGAAATGCTCCTTCAGTTTTTAGTGTTTTTTTTTTTATCAATTTTAATCGTTTTATAGTGATCAAATAAAGGAATTTGTGGATACAGGCATTCTCCTATATATAATATGGTTCGCCGGATTGTTTTTCTATTATGTATTATTGTTCAATTTTATGGAACAAAAAATGGACATTTTATTTAACTGTACGCGAAGTCTGTTTTGTGTATAGTGGGTAGTTGTAATGAGTGAAAATGTAGATTTGACAGTATTATTAATAAAAATGTTAATTTTTTGTTGTTTCTATATTTGAAAACGCAGAAAAAAAACACCGCATGATAGTTGACAGATCTAAGTTATCTTGGTCGATGCTTATCATAGGCGTAGGAAAAGAAGATTTTGCCTCATTTTAGAAATAACGAGCTAGCATTCCGAAATCATTTTTTTAATTGTCTTTTAGGCCTCATTGATCACGTGGTTAAAATTGTTGCAGCTAGTGGTAGTTAGCCCTGTATATATTTATCTTTTTAATATCTTGCACAGCTTAAATAGCCCACTTATATCCTCTATAATTGTTGCAAAAAACGGCGGCATATTCAGTCATATCAAAGAGTGAGCCGACTTAAACCTTTTACCTATGCTAATACAAAATGTGGGAAACTTGGTAGGAAGCATTTTCTTACTGCGTTAAATCCAGACACTGGGTATATTGCAGTACGTGACATGCACAGTCGCATATGCAGCTATAATGATAAAATTAGTTTGACATTCTACGTCCTACCATAATGTAACTTGCATTTGCAATGTGCATTTATGTCTGCCGTCTATTTATAAAAGTTGGATAATACGTCGCATATATAGGTTGCGATATATATTCCTGCAACGAGGTCCATAAAAAGACAAAGGACAAGTGCATATTTCGTCAGTTATCGTGCTAACAATCCGCACCTATCTATAATTTTTGTAATTTGTTCTTCATTGTTTTCCATGCCGCTTGCATAGTAATTATTTAAATATTACATTCGTTGTATAGCTATTTATAAACTGTCATTTCGTCATTTTGCTTGTTGCTAACTGAGCACTGTTCGCAATTTTTATATGTGCATTTGGAGACAGAGTCACGTAGAACGCTGCCGTCAGGTAAGCAGAAATTGAAATTATACCTACTATAAAAGTGTTAACTTAAAAACTTGTTAGAATAGAATTGCCAGGTATCCTAATAATTTCATATGTACAGAGCGTTTTTAAATGAAGTAGCAAAACAGATTTCTTAGGTAAAAATAAATCGCTTTAACCTAACATGCCTATATCTCAAGTCGCATAGTAAGAAAGATACAGAGTGTCAAAGTTTTAATTTTATTTTCGATATTTGTAAATAACTTCTTAAGAAATCCAAATATTTACATAAAATTTGTAAATCGGGGGTTTTTGCGGGCGAGAAATTCTAATTTGTTTCTAATTTTGACGTAACTAGTAGAGGGCGCCACTTGTGGCACATCATGTTTCTTTTAAATGGCAGAACTTTTTTGTAGCTAGTGTATCCATCTGAATATCGAAACAATCGATTCTTCTACCTGTTTTATTTAAAAAAGGTATACCTTGCTGAAGTTGATGGAAGTAACCATTTTTTAAATAATACTGTTTTGGTTTCAGGTAAAGTGCCTTTTCTGCTGAAAATACAGCAAAATGTTACTTGAAAAATTTATTCAGAATGGTAAATTATGGAGATTTGTAAAATTTCAATAAGATCGGCGAGGTTTGATGAAACAATTTTTCAACAAAGCACAAAGATTTTATCAAAGCAGGCCGATCTCTTTGAAATTTTGCACGTCTCCATAATTTACCGTTATGAACAACTTTTTCAAGTAAGATTTTGCTGTATTTTCAGTAGAAAAGGCACTTTACCTGGAATGATTACAGTTTTCAATCGGTGCACTGAATATTTCAAATAGGATTATTCCGAAAACTGTTGCTCCTACCGATTTCAACAAAGTATACCCTTTTCAGATATAACAGGTAAGAGAATCGATTGTTTCAATAGTCGGATATATACACTAAGCAGCAAAAAAGTTCTGCCATTTAAAAGAAACATGATGTGCCATAAGTGGCGCCCTCTACTAGTGACGTTAAAATTAGAAACAAATTTAAATTTCTCGCCCGTAAACTAACTACTTCATTTCAAAACACACTGTGTAATGCAGCTTTCCAATGTTATACGTAACAGGGTTTTGGCAATAAAAGTATCATATTCAGCTGCCGTACATTTAATGCACATTGTTTTCACCATAATTTAGATCATTTTACAGTTGAATTGGAGGTTGTTGTCTGGTTAGATATTCAAAATCTTCTAAAAGGAAATTTACCAACTTCAGTCGGTGTCTAAGTAACTGAAAAACGTATTGGATTTTATTAATTTTCTAGGAAAACGATACAAGAAGTGTTAGTTTTATTTAAACTATTTTTATTTTATCTAGATATTTTACATAGAATTTTAAATCATAGTGTTTACCGAACTCACAGATTTCGTGATGTATGTTGGGGTGCATTATTTCATGACGTCACTTATTAGTATTGTGAATGTCAGTATAGTTTCAGATTTAATACCTCTAAAAATGGCGCCGTTAAGAAGGTGACTGCTAAGAAAAAGAAAAAAAATGTTAAAATAAAACCAAGAAATAATGGTAATAACCTACAAACATTCTATAAACAAAATTATCCGATCGGTTTCGTGAACAAAAACAATTACTTCACTTCATCAGGCATGACTAAAAGACAAGGATCTAAGCATAAGTATTAAATTACATAACATATTATATAACATAAAAGAGGAAAATAATATGTTATACAAATTGATATTATTTTTTGAAATCAATGAAAGAATGTAAAAATATACATTTTTTTACAAATGATAAGAGAAACCATGAATGTGAATCAAAACAATTAACTTGACCAAAACTCTATAAATAGAGAAAATGTTTTAAGAAAGGATATGCTGTATTTTATGATAATATCTTGTAAAAATCTATGTTTAAAATGTAAGTATCTATTTGTTTAATTTATATTTCTTTCAATTGTTTTGTCTTAAAACAAAATTTTCTCCATCTATAGAATTTTCGTCAAGTTAATTATTGTTATTCACGTTCATGTTTTCCCTTATCAGTAGCAAAAAAATCACTTTTTTGAGAAATACAAGGTGATTTTTAAAGTGAGATATTAATTTAAACTGAAGATAGTAGGTATTAAAATAAATAATTTTACAAAGGTAAAGGCAAAGGTTAATTTTAAGGTGCGCGCGCAGTACTTGATGAAATCATGCTTCGTTTATATCCTTAAAAACGTAACACGTACGTAAACGTATCATTTTGTGTTACACTTAATTTGCTGACACAGTGATATAACAATGGCCCAAGTGTATTGATAATAATGACCTATGGATATGTTATTAGTGTAATGCAGAGTGTAATAAATATCGGTTGGGTCTGTTCCACGAAAATTTGCTTATAAATTTCATCCCTCTGCACGACGATTTATTTATTTAATTCAAGGAATTTCCAAGGATTTCGCACTTGATGGAAATTATCTTATAAATTACTATACTTATACAAGGTGGCTGTAAATGGTTGGGAAAAAACTACAAAATCCAAAATTTTATAGTTTCCGAATTTTTTTCTCAAAAACTTTATTATAGATTGTAGTAAAAATATAAAACTTGATAGTGGTTAGTTTTCTGGCACGAGCAATTGAAATATGGCCTCGAATTTGCTGTAAATTGTAGAAGGCGCCACCTACAGTACTTTACATGCATTTAAATCGTCATACATTTTTTGTACACTGGTGTATTGATTTTTTAATCAATAATTCTTATTATTTGACTTTTTTTTTTCTTGAAAAATATGTCTTAAAGAACCGTTTTTTGAATAGGATTTTAAGGTTTTATTTCATAAACATACACTCATTGTCTTCTTTCATACTTTATTCAATTTCAAATTTTGGTTTAAGATAAATTAGGTTAGATCATCATATGTTGGCTCTAGAAACATGTGGTAGCATTTTATCCAGATCTTTTAGAGACACTGTACTGGATGTACATGCACAAAAAAGTTATGACGATTTAAAACCATGTGAAGACTGTGAGTGGCGCCTTCTACAAATGACAGAAAATCCCCAGATTGATTCGATGCCACGTCGATTGAACGAGGAGGCTGCACTAGATATCAGTTCTTTAAAATTTGTTTATCTTTTTTTTAATTCAATTGTATTGAATGTTTGTTGTTTATTTGACTTGTTTTCCGAGGCGTTCGTTTTAAAACAGCGTATCTCCAATAAAAACAGATAATGTCGTGATTAAAAAAACAAAATGTTCACAAAAGATGAGACTACAGTGTGTCCCCAGTTAGCAACAGCGACTGTAGCTGCTGCACCCTACAGGGTGTTACAAATTTCGGGAAAAATACTTCATCTTTTTGTTGCGCCTCGTATATGCTCAAATTAAATTCTGAATAAAAAAATTTCCAACATAGCATCCGTTCCTGAAAAATCAATGTAGAATTTAAAAAGAAAGATCATCAAAATCAAATGAGCGGTTCGCGAAGAAGCCAACTTTAAAATTGGGGCTAGTTTTTAGTGGCTGTTTTTTTTTGCAGGTGAGTGTATTTGCTACAATTTAGATCATCATATTTTGATCCTCGGAATATGTGGCATTATGTTTTCCCAAACTTTTACAGACACCTTGCACACGTCAGATGCCAAAAAAATTTCAAAAACATCCCGATGCAACTGAACAAAAAAGAATCTTTCTAAAATTGCTCGGAATTGTAACATTCTTGGTCAAAAAACATATTTTTTGCACAATCCTAGTCACACTCTGTACAGCAAGGAAAAAAACATAAAAAAATATTCGATGCCAGTGACGAAGATGCGAAAGATGGTGCTTTACGACATTGGCTGAAACTCTCAGGTTAACAAAATATGTGAAATTACTAAATTATTTCTCAAGGTGCGAAGCGCCGAGGTTAACTCTTGAGTTAACCGCCCCTCAGGTATAAGGTATCCGGTTTTAATGTTTACAAACTTTTAAATAAACTAGATTTATTTAGAATTAAAATGCAGTCAATAAAATGAAACAAAAAACATTAAACTTTAAAGCACAAGCCTAGAAAAAATGTAGGCGGTGCCAGTGGCATATTGTCGACGACTAATTCATGGCCGCCTTAGAAGGTCCAGAATCACTAAAACTTGCTTTTTACGCCGATTTACGTTGGTGACACTGTAACCTGAAGCTGGTTATGTTTTTGTAGATTATTGTAATTATTGTTTACAAACAACGATCTCCCTTTATAGTTTGTATTGGCGTCGAACTTAGTGGTTATATAGTGAATTAGTGTCTAACATTTTGCATATCTGCATAAAAATTTACTAACTTCATTTTGCAATATAGTCATCCTATTTGCAGTAGCACCAATATAAAGCAAGTAAAGTATCCATTTCTGTACATTAGGTCCCTACGCGGCACCTGTCACGTGACCTATATCACGGAACGGCGCCTTCTAATTTTTTCTGGGTTTGTGCTTTAAAGACAATGAGCCTTCTAGTAGTTCCAAACAATCATGATACATGTCGTGCACCGCTTATCAGTCATATGCCATGGCATATTCGCGAAATAATGGCACAAGGACAGTATTGTCAGTCTTTATGGGTAAAGTTGCCTCGACGCGGAATTTTACATAATTTCGTGCAGTTTTTTTAACTTCGCACGATTTATCGAGATTTCGTGAGATTTTTCCAGATTTTGCACGATTTCGCAAGATTTGTGACAGGGTTTTCATGAGTGGTTACCCTCTCGATTGAAACTTAGGGTATAGATTCCTGCTCTGCTTTACTCTATTCTACATATACAATCTTGTGTTTATTGTTTTCGAGTTCAGTTTAATTAATTTATTGATTGTGGAATCTTGTCGGCTGACCTTTAATTGTGCCTTTTTCAGTCTACCAAATTATCTCAATTTTTTAATTTATTCCGAGAAACGAAGTAAACAACATCGTCTATTAAACACAGTCGAGTGAATCCATCTTAATCCAATAGCCACCGAAGCAGCGTTTTGCTAAAACGCTAGTATCGGATTAAAAACCACTCGACTCGATGTAATTGGAAGCTTATTGACTGTTTTTTTCTAAGCAATTAATTTTTTCAACTTCTGTGAGGAGGTCGTTGTTTAGTGAACTGAAAATGAGCACTTATTAGTGCTTATTTTGTATTATTTAAGTACATCTATAGCCAAAAATTATCATTTTTAAATTTAGTTTTTTAGAACACGATCTGTAAAATAACTGATAAATACACCGTAAAATATATTATATTGTATTCTGTCAAACCTCCATCAATACTAATGCATGCGTTAATTCGTTTTCTGTTGCTCATAATTTTTAGGGAACTTGTAGGCGTAATTTCAGCATAAGCTTGCCTAATGTAGTTTATACTTCATACAGGATTAAACTATGTATCACAAAATATAAAGAAGAAACCCAATATTAACGATTGCTCGGTTGGCAACAACTGTGACAGCTCAGCGCCATCTACTTGAATAGTCGGATTGTTGAACTAAAAATAACCCCGGGAACTTCGAATATTCTATTTGCACATATTTACTTTTTTTAATGCGACAAATCATATACAATTACAAGTAAACTGTGTACGTTTTTAAATACTGATCACTAGAAATGGGAAATTATATAAAATCACAAGACTGTTAAAAAATGGAATAAAAATGTATATTTTGAACAAAGCTAAATATTCATACAAAATTAAAAAACATATAAATTATAATTCATTTACCTTAATAAAACACATTTCTGGAAGCTATCCAATATTTCAATTTTATGAACGATAATAAAAAAATACTTCTTTTTTCTCTTGTTCATATTTCGCCTACAGATTTTCAGTATAGAACAACGAAATTTGAGATATTACTGAGGGTGTTACCTTTTAATACAATAGAAGAAATAAAAAATCAATAGAGACACATCACAAGCACTCGATTATACATATTTGTCTCGAATGTCTTCATAAATCTTCTTTTGGGAAGATCTGATCGACAAAGCAATTTCCTCTAAACTTCTAAACATGCTGTGACATGTGTTCCATGTTACATGTTTTAACCTCATATTTTTAATTATTATTGTTTCTCGCTACAGCGCACTCTACAAGTTATACTACCAACTTTGCTTTTCTTTTTAACACAGTGACACAGTTATCTGAATGCTAATTTTTCTTAAGTAGCAGCGTTTTTCCAAATGACGATAAGATGGTGCTCATGCTCGCGATGCCTCTCAACCTACTCTTTTAAACGTCTTATTTATTTTGTCTTATGACTATCCAGCCTTCGAAAATCTCGAGAGTGACTCATCGCTAGCTTGTCACATTCATTACTTTTAGTAGAAACAGTGATATAACAGTTTTAGACAATTTCGAGGTGTTATGGGACATGATTACCTTTGGCATGCCACTTGAGAAGGGTTCAAAGCACACAAAATTATTAAAATAAGTTGACGTCGAGTGAACCTAGCACATTAACAGTTTACTCCCCCCCTACCATCCTCTCCACAAATTACAATACGGCGATAGCCCACCACCACCTAATTACATCTACCTGATGCGCATTCCGCGGATATCATACTTTAACTCTTAGGTAAGTAATGTCCTCATGGATGCGAAATTCTTGGATTTTTGTAGGAATTTCGCAACTTTTGTTTTAATTATTTATTGCGGGAAATTCTCAACTTTTGACAAATTTTACAATAGGTACAGTAAAACAGTTTCATGATGAAAATTATAGAAAATGTTATAGTTGAAAAACTTAGTTATAAGTAAGTTTTCCCATCATTAAATAAATCGCGCAAATATTCACGAATTTCGCATGCATAAGGATAGTAGGTCAGTATACTTCTTTCTATTGCATTTTATACGGAAATTAACATTACATAATGCATATGTCACGCATAATTCACAAAAGCACCCTTCTATATATTCAAGGCAAAGTTTCATCTTGTAAGATTAGCAACCCAATTTTTTTTATTGTTGAAAGCTCATTTATAAAATACCATGTTCCTTCCGCGAGTTTCCACTATTTTTCATTTCAAGTCTATTGGACTTCAGGGTTTAGAAATATATAAAGGACGACGTTTATTCCGAATCAATTGAGAATACTGCTTAACTGAAAAGACGTATTAAATGCAGTTGAAAAATATCAGATAATCTTTATTTAAAAGAGTTCATTTATGCATTTCAGAGGCAGGGGGCATGTGAAGCAATTAAAATTAGTAAATTAAAATTCAAAAGACAGTGTAATTAAAATTCACTTTTTAAATTCCAACATTAACACCCTGTATCTTTTTTATTATCAACATTTTATTAAGGCAAGTTGGCTTAAATCGTAATACACGCAACTTCAAAAGTTTTGGACCCCCTGCATATAAAATGATTCGATTAAACCTACTGGGCTTAATGTGGTAAAAAAGTACATGTACTTAGGGAACAAAAAAGACACTAAAAAATTGCAGATCATAAACCTTTACTTTATTATCAATGTTTTTACAAATCTGGTCAGTTTGGCAGTGTATTCAGCCAAGTGATTCTTTGAATTTTGTACATTATAATGCCAGGACGTAAAATTTCTGCGTTTACCCGAGCAAGAATGACTGCTTTACATGATGCAGGACATTCTAATCATCAGATATCAAACATGTTGGGCATTTCTAGATCATCTGTTGGACGAATAGTACACAGATATGAAGAATTTGATACAGTGGAAATCAGACCACATAGTGGACGTCGAGTATCTAATGAAAGGGAGGATCGGTATTTGGTGCAATATGTCCGTAGACACCGTACATCTTCAGCTTCAGCTCTCAGGGTCCACTTTCAAGGTACGTTTCGCCGCATTATATCGACACCTACTATTCGAAGACGACTCCACAACGCAAATTTACGTGCTAGAAGACCATTAAGGGTCCCCACTCTACTTCCAAGGCATCATGTTGCCCATCTCCTGTGGGCGCGAGAGCATAGTGGTTGGCTTTTAGTCAGTGGCGGTGGCTCTTATTTACGGAAGAAACCAGAATTGGGTTGGTTACTGATGACAATCGACCAAGAGTCTGGATGAGTCGTCAACAGCATATACTTCGTATGAAGGGGGTACCGTAATGTTTTGAAGCGGGTTTTTTGGGGTGGTTCAACCGTCGCACCCCATTAATTCGCATGCCACAGATTATGACCAGTCAAATTTACATCGAACAAGTTATTACGACCATTATTTACCCCCTACGTAATGAATTAAGAGAAAATTTTGTGTTTATGGACAACAACACTCGACCACGTTGCGCAAGAAGGGTTCAATAGGCACTCGAAGCAGGACATCAATAGATTAGATTGGTCAGCCAACTCTGCTGACATGAATCCTATTGAAAACATGTGGGATTTCATTGTTAGAGCCATTCATATTCATATTCCTCCACGTCAGGCTGCAGATGATAGCTTAGTCGTGGCGGCAGAAGAGGAATGGAACAATATTCCGCAAGAGATCGTTAACGGCTTGATTATCTCAATGCACAGACATGCCAATATGCTACTGGAACGTGGTGGAGGTCATACCGATTATTAGTCAAGTAGAGAACTTGCTTTGTTACTTCCTTTTGATTTAATAAATTTTGTAAAAAATGTCACACATTTGCTGATTTTTAATTTTCTAAGTACTCAGTTTATCGAACACATTCTTTTCACAAAAAAAGGATTCAGAAAACATTATACTTTCATAAATGTATTTAGTTTTTCTGTCAAAAAGATTTCTTTAACAAGAATGAGGGATTTCTTTAACAAGACTTTTGACGTATGTATTTTGAAGTGAAAAATCTAGTATGTCTTCATGAGCCATTACTTACGTACTACCCTGTATTGTACTGAATACCAAGTAGTTTAATTAGAAATTACACTGAACATTTCCAATTTTTTTACTATGGCCATAACACAACAAATGTCCTAATTTAATTACTTGGCTTCTCATCAAATTAATTACGTTAAAAGTATGCTTGAATTAACTTTCTTATCCTTATTAAGTAGAGATCAGGATTGTTGTCGTCGAAAAGGTCAGCAGAAAATGTCCACAATGGAGGGGTTTAGAGACCAAGGACGAACTAGCATTTAATCGTACTTTTGAATGACTGCACAACTAATTTGTACAAATTATAGTAGTTGCGCATTGTATGCATGCAAACTGGTATGGGAAGAGCTTGGGACATTGTGTATGTTATTAAATGAAGATTAAATAAATAGCGTTGCCATGTTGGCGTTGAAACTTCAACAGGACAGAAAAGATTACAGATCGGTTCTTTCGCTAATGATAGTTGTTTATCGGCCTTGGGTGGAAATTGTTGTTTCCATTTAAATAAATGTATTATATTTGCCTCGGTGTTATGTAACTGTTTCGTTTATGGTAGCAGCCGGATGTACATTTTGAAGGGTTCAGTAAAGGATACGAGTTTTATGTAATTCCACAGCCCCACAAAAAAAAATCTCAGATCTGGAGTTAAAGTTTACTATATGTTTTTGAGGTTTTTGAATCTGATTCCGGAGTCTGTTTAACCCCGTCACGTCAGGGTTTTGCCGTAACCTAAAAAATCCCATAAATTTAGACTTCTCAGCACTATTAAACGCATATAACTTTATAACTCAAACTTTAAACACAAAATCTAACATGTTAACCCCATAGCCCCACAATCCTATAACCAATAATCCTAATAACTGCAGCTGCAATTAATTGAAATTGACAAATTTTTTTTTCTACAAAACTGTTAAAAGTGGGCTTTTTAATTGTCATTTTTGATGTTAAAAATGTAATTTTTTGACACGCGTGTTAAAAGTAAGTTACTTTTAACACTAGTGTTAAAAGTAAATCAAAGTTTATTTAAATTTTGTTTTGAAAATTAATAAAACGTTTTAACAAACACATGAACAACTTTTTATTTTAAATAAGTACAAATCAACATTTTAACTAGTTATTACTATTAACATTCATAGTAAAATTAGAACAGTTTGAAATTGTAATTCCCTGCGGAGTCATCATACTTAAGTTGGTTTTACTGTCAACATGTGTGACACATCTATTTTCTGTAGAAATACTACTGGTAGTACTGGTGGTCCTGCTAGTAGTTGCAACAGTAGGAAGTATTTGGCACGCAATTTCCTTCTTCTGTTCCAGTGAATTTTCAATGTAGCCTTCAGCTACCGTCGAAGATTTCCATCCTCCATGTCTCTTGATGGTAGTAAGATTTGCACCAAAATCTGCTAACAATATCGCCGATGAACGACAAAAACAGTATCCGGTGTAGAGTTGAGGATTTGGTAGATTCAAGAACTCTGCAATGTCGGCAGGCATTTTACCAAACATGTTAGTTCCGACTGAATTCTTCACACATTTATTCTTCATATATTTAAGAAAAAGTCGTCTATGGTCAGCGTTGGGTGGCCGGAGTGCCATATTACTTTCTAAAAAAGTTTAAATATAATTCACCAACAACACTGAAAGTCCGAGACACTTTCGTTTTAGTATCTGGTATGGTCACAACAACCGAAATGCCCAAATATTCGATATTGTCGATGGTCATCTGACACAATTCCTCCCGGCGACACGCCCCGAAGACACCCACTATTGCTGCGACTTTCATCATCAGATACTTTTCGACTTCTGCTTCTGTGAGAAATTTGTCGATATGCGTCTTCGTCAAAACTTTTGACTTTTTTGCTTGATATCCTTCACCCTTCCGTTTTAAAAAAGCAATAAGTTTATAATGTTTGCTTATATCTTGATCTTGCTTTATTTTTAACATAGTTTTGAACATGGGATAATTTGATCACAGCGTTGACGATTTCCATATCTTGGCTTTTTCCTCAAAATATGCCAGTAAAACACTTTCGTTACATTTCCCAGGGACCTTTTTAATGTTGCGCCATTCCGAAAAGCGTCTATAAGCGATTTCGTACTGTTCCTTTGATTTCGCCGGCAATAATTCCAATGTTGCTCGACTGGCGGCTTCTTCGATTTCAGCAGTGATGGATTCGTTACGCTCATTATGGAGATTATTCATTATACTTATAATATTACTAGAAAATGCAGTCAATATTTTTGCGTTTTTTCCGTAACTAACAACAGCACTGGTTGCTACGAAAACGTTGGTTCATAAACATTGCGATCTGTGTGGTATTTTTTGATTTCTTATTTTTATTGAGTTTAAAGTTCTTCCGATTGTTTTGTAGAATAAATAGTGTATGATATACGTGTTAAAAGTGATTTTATTTTGTTCATGAAGTTAAAAAACTCGCTACGCTCGTTTTTTAATCATCTTCACTCACAAAATAAAATCTTACTTTTAACACGTATATCATAAATAGCTATTAATTTAGTTCGGATTTATATCTACTTTACAATATATTCGAAATCCAAATACTATGTATTCATGCCAAAGAATAGTTATTTTGATTACGAAATAAATATTTTAAAACTGTTTTTGCTAAGCTATTAACCTTCATCGACTTGGAATTTGATGAGCTTTGGTCAGGGAAAACCTGGAAAAGGGAATTTAAAAGAGGGAACCCTGTTCTGATATATTTCTTTTTAGCATCCAACAAAAATCAGTCATCATATTTACGTTCCACTTTCTTGGTCACTCCAGCGAATAAAAAAGGTGAACGTTTCCACCAAGTCATAAAGGTAATGGAAACCTGTTATTAAAGAAGGTGGGATGTAAATGACTGATTTTTATTGGATGCTAAAGACAGATATACCAGAAGGAGAAAAAAATGTAAAAGAAATCCTGTGCGCAGATCATTCAAAGAAAAGGAAACTCGTTACAGCTCTAAAAAAGAAAATAAATAAAAAATAAGTATGTCCGTAGTTCATCTATCTTATCAAACATCATTTTAAGGGTTACATTATATACAAATTCCACATTGGATAACTCTAATGCCAGCGGTCATCATTATTTATTCATAGCTGTTTTCTGATATGGATTTTAGAAAATCTAAGCAAATTCGAAACAGCGCTCTCTTCGCTGTGCCAATTATAAACAGGTATAAAACAGTTTACAGGCTACCAAATCATTTAGTAAAATATGTTTTTGGCATTGTTGTCTTGACCGGTAACAGACGCTTAAAAGGACAAATAATGTCCCCACCTAGACTAAGGTCCTGCTGCTATACTGCCAGGTCCTGCCTTCGAAATATACTGTACGCCTGCTAATCGTATTAAAAACCATTAATACTTGATCAATTATTAAGTATTTTTGACGAAATGGGATACAGAATGAGTTACCATGCTTTCCTTCAAAAGTTAAGTGTTTTTTACAAATAAGGCTAGAGATACAAATAATTTTAGATATTTAAGAATTGAATGATATAGAGCTTAGTAAATTACAGTAATGTTATATTATGACATCTGCGAATATTGATAGATTCTACAACTACAAAAAGCGGTCTAACTAACAAATTTTTAGGTACAGAAATATTTGAAAATACGTATTTTTTTTTTTAATTTAGCTGTAGGTGTAAATATTGTTGTAACAAAAAATTGCATAGTTCTGCATATAAGATTGTTTTCTTTTGTTTATAAGTATGTGAAAATAATTGTTATAATGTAGGGTTAGAATAGCAAAATAATGTGTATCTTACAAAAATGCTTTTTAAAAGTTTACTATTTTATTTGATATAAAATAATCAAAATTTCTATTTTACTTTTGTTCTACGTGTTATATTTTTTGAGGTTTCTGTACATAAAAACACCACAAATTTGAACATTTTACGGCAAGAAATACGCCAGCCTTAAGGAGACCATACACGGGCTACAAATTCTTATAAAAGTCGGACATAATTTACATATAGTTTGTTTACAACAAAGAATTTAGTATTTCAGTATTGTTTAAGAAATATTGGATACATAGATGTAAATGTTTAAAAGCAGAGCTTTCATACGTGGTGTTTGAATGGAAAATCAAACAATATTTGTTGTTAATTGTTCCGAATTTATGAATATTTAGAACACTATAAGTGTTTGTTACATAATTATTTTGCCCAATATGTGATTCGTAGGCTGAATCCAATTAATACAACTGGTTCCAAATTGCAAATTTCTATTAGCTATAAGTAAAAGAAGGTTCCTAAATCATTTCGACGTGTATGCAAATGGAATAAATTAAAAACATCGATAAAGCAAGCATGACCACTCAATTACAAGGTGGGCATATATAAATAAATAAAAATGTCTACGACTATCTATAAAATTGCCAGAAAATTAGATCGCGTTCTGATTCTTTTAATTTATTGACGTAAAACCAGCTACCTCTTAAAAATAACCTGATTAATTAATAGCTATATTTCAAATCTCTTCAAAATATAAATAATTACGTATTTCTGAGAGTTATCCAACTACTGAAAGTGATCTTAATGTATTTTCTAATGACATGCGCAGATTATATCTTCAGTATTGCCTTTTAAAACACTAGTGGATTAGAATTGATCTCAGCATTCTCACTCACTTTTTGTGTAGATTTTGCAATTTTTCTTCACTCTTGTTCACAAATAAACAAACGCATGTTATAGAATCTATTCCAAGACTATCTAGTATTCACCTGACAATCAATATTCTTGATTAAAATAAATTTCTCATATACTTGAGGTTTGAAAAACCATAATTTTTACCTGCTTTGACACAGCTTTCACTCTCCTAATTGACCGGTTTTGGCAGTGGTTGTCGATAAAATGTTGAATTCAATTGGGGAAATTAACCAGACATTATTAAAAGGCTAGATATTTGAATCAACATTTCATAGTGCTAAACTAAAATAACACTTTGCAATTAAAGTTATTTTTAGTTGAAATTAATTAGAAATGTTTAATTTAATAATTTGACACCGTTGAATCAAACAAAATTACAGTTCATTTAATGTCTGTATAATTTTATGTCAAACAATAATGAAAAAAGAAAACAACAAAGAAAAATCATTGAATTCAGTAGATGTAAATCCAAAATAAATAAAAATACTTAATAAAATAATAACACGCAGATGGAACAAATTATGAAGCTGCTTTAACATCAAACATGAGAAATCGTTAAATTAACCAGTAAGTCGTTGCATTAAGAGTCATTCCATATAAAATAGTCTGAAAATAAAAAAAATTGTTGCCGACCCATTTTAGATTTTGGTGTAATTTTGAAAAACTCTACTCTAGGGTCCCAAACAACAAAATTTACACGAGTTTGATTTTTACAAGCGCTTGTTTCCGCCTATTTAAATAAAGACTCTTAAAAATTGCTATTTTTAAGCTTTATTAATTTTTGCTATCAAATTTTTCTGTTTGAAGATATTTGAATGATCAAGACGGAATTCAGAGTGGGAAAGATAATAAAGGGGGTGGAGGTGGGAGTAAATGAAGATAATTGGCTCGAACGATCCCTTTGAATAACAGCAGCATGCTGAAAATGAGTGTTTTTTAGTCATTTTTCATGAATTTCAATCGACTCCAGCGTCTTAACTGTTGAGAGTTAAAAATTCATGCTCCACGGGAATTAAGTATACTATCATAGCCAAAATTCAGCCACAAGTTGACCTGAGTAGCCCACTCTTTATAGAAGAAAACTTTGCCTAAAATTTTGAAATTTTTAAAAATCCCAATATTCAGGCTATGAAACGAGCGTGTTGACTGCGAGATAAAAATCTGATACTCACAGAATCTACTGTTCTTACCTTCAACTTTAAATGACTATATCACTTGTTTTGTTGTCTTCATGTTTAGTGCATGTACGAGCCGTTTTTTTTACAGCAAAAATCTGGACGTTTTTACTAATGAATTAAAATTACTTACCATCAAAAATAATTATAAATATGAAAAATATTTCAAGTTGTAATAAAGTTATGGATATTTAGGGTGTAAAATTGTTTCTGGAAGTACTTGTCATCGAAAATGACACTGTAAACAATTTTTCAACGAGAACATTATGTACATGCACTAAACATGAAAATAACAAAACAAGTGATGTAGTCGTTTAAAGTTGAAGGTAAGAACAGTTAGATTCTGCGAGTATCAGATTTTTATCTCGCAGTCAACACGCTCGTTTCATAGCCTGAATATTGGGATTTTTAAAAATTTCAAAACTTCAAGCAAAGTTTTCTTCTATAAAAAGTGGGCTACTCCGATCAACTTGTGGCTGAATTTTGTCTATGATATGTATACTTAATTCCCGCGGAGCATGAATTTTTAACTCTCAACAGTTAAGACGCTAAAGTCGATTGAAATTCACGAAAAATGACTAAAAAACACTCATTTTCAGCACGCTGCTATTATTCGAAGGGATCGTCCGAGTCAATTATCTTCATTTACACTAAAACTATTATCTTTCCCACTCTGAATTCCGTCTTGATCATTCAAATATCTTCAAGCAGAAAAATTTGACAGCAAAAATTTATAAAGCTTAAAAATAGCAATTTTTAAGAGTCTTTATTTAAATAGGCGGAAACAAGCGCTTGTAAAAATAAAACTCGTGTAAATTTTGTTGTTTGGGACCCTAGAGAAGAGATTTTCAAAGTTACACCAAAATCTAAAATGGGTCGGCTTTGCCAAATAGACGATTTCAAATGGAATGGCTCTTAAGCAGTAATTTTTTTTTTGTTAATTGAAATAGTTAGCGTAGTTTTATTTCAATCATCTTTGTTTTATTTCAAGAAAAATGTTCTTGAGGTAATAATCAAAAAGTTGTTATCAAGAAGCTTCCAAGTTTGCATTCTCAGTGTATCATTCTTAAATTTGCTGTTGTATCAAATGTAATTCAAAACCATCCAAAATAATTACAGGTGAACTTTTCACGTGGGCAATTGATATTTTGTAAACATTGCATTAATTAATTACATATGTTTTAAAATCGGCACATCAAAGAAATTAGCTTGTTATGCATTTCATGCGAATTTCGCGAGCTATTTCAAATAATCTCAGGCATTTTCACGAACGATTGACCACAACAGTAATTGTACGGTTATATAACGAGTTCTGTTTTCTTTCGATTGCAGTAATTGAGTGTTGGTCGTCATCATTATAAAGAAACGAGCTAAATTATCAGGTGTTTTCTTACACTTAATTTTTTGCTGACATTATTACCTCATCAACGATAATATACAAAGATGATAAAAATATTAATAAATTACTACATTTGTGTAATTATTATATCGCAAAATAAATAAGTTAAGAAAAAAGTCTAGTATCTCCTTGAAAAACAAGTTTTTAATGGGAATAATGGGTAAACAACTGCCCATAGTTTATTTTAAATATTATGAAATGAAAGGTTTCTGTAGATTTCTGTTAATATCTCTTAAAATTTAGTTCACTGATGCATCAATAATCATTCCTGTCATGTATTCGAATTTGTTATCTCTAAATAAGATAAGAGATTTATTCCTTGACAAATTTCTCTGAAATAAATCTATTTCCAGTATCTAGCCCTGTACAATTTTAATTTTGTGTTAGGTATTTAGAATATTTTTTATAAAATAATTAAACTACAATATTATGTCTTTTATTATTTCTTTAATGTGATTATACAATATATTTACTCAATTCATTTTAATTAAATGCATGAAATTGATGGGCGTTCAGTTTTACGTTGGACCTAGACAAACAAAGCCACTGTTCAAATGAAACCATTTTGACCTTGGATCTGTTTGTTATCCTAGGCACACAAAATTGCAGCGATAAAACTTGCGTCAGAACTTATTTGCTCCACACACCAAATTCTAGTGAATACAGGTATATTTGGTTTGGTTTGGATCAAATTAAATTTTCATATGCCGTCACAAAATGACTGTCCTATTTGAGCAGAAAGTTGAAGTAATATATATATAAAATATTTAGATTGATGAATTTTCTAGAAATTCGGAAAACAATCCAAAGTTGTCTCTCACATAAATATTAAATTAGCCCACTCTTCACATTGCGCTTAAAATTTCCCTAGCTAGCACGGAAACTTTAGTAGTTGGTAGGGGCCAATTCAACATCGATGGCTTGCCGGCGAATTTTTGTGTTAGATTTGATTGTCCCGCAATAGGTGCGAAAGATTTGATTTTATTGAGTAGAGATTTGAGATGCTTGTACTACAAATGGACAATATTATTCAAATTCGAAGCATTGGCAACATAACCGTCATTGTCTATCATATTATTAGTGTTGGCTGAGACAAGAAATCATGCAACATTTGAAAAAGTTTTTTCTTACGAATGACAAGAGTTTCTTGAAAACTTCTTCAAACCACGTAATTTGAAATTAAATATTATGAACCTCTTTAAGTAAAAGTATACAGGTTGGAAGTCTGTATCTGATCTGATGTTATAGACTTTTTGTATTTTTTTCTACGTCGTTGTTTTATTTCTATTTTAGTTTAGTTTTATTTAGTTCTAGATTGTAACCTCAAACCTACACCTTTTTTTAAAAAATATAAAACATCTATGGATAACCACTTTGGAGAAAAAAATAGTATCAGTGGCGTAATTTTAGTCTTAAAATAGTAGATAAAATTTATACAACTTTTTTTATAATGAAAATTAGACAAGTACTCATGAGGAAGCTGTTGCAGTGTCAATATCAAATGTCAAATTGTGAGATTTGCCAGCCTGACATTTGTGATTCCAAATAGTAACACTGAAGTCGTCACACTACAGTACATTACAGAATTCTATATTCAAATACGGCTGATTTGACAGATAAGACAGACATTACAAAGACGACTCGATTTAGCAGATGATTTTTATATATTAAATATAAACACGGTTGGATTTCTCTGCAGGACTGTTAATCAGATAGAGTTTGTATAATGTATGTACCTGCTTGATTTTGATTTTTATATATAGCTCTTGTTATAATATATTTAGTATTTTGACATATTTATTATTTTAACATATTGTTGACTTGGTTAGGTTTTAATATACGTTTCTTTCTGATATGTATAATTTACCTACTTGATTTTATTTGTTGCTTTTATTGTTTTAACATATTCATTATTTTAACATAATATTTTGATACATTAGTTATTTGTTTTGTTTGTTTGTTTGTTCAAGTACAGGCATGTTTGTAATTTACTTCTATTGTTCAAGTTTTATGCGCTTTTTGTTTCTGTAATTGCTTTATTCTTTGTACTATTTTGTGTCTTACCTTATCCTGTAACTGGGCAACTTGCTCGTTGGATATTGCACTGATAAATAAATAAATAAATAAACATAGCACTATGACTAATTACAAATATTTAAATTCACGACAGAGGAAAATAGAAATTAACAGAATCACCATTAGAAAGAAGAAATTTCGAATCTTATTTATAAAGTGAAAAAAATATATTTTTTTCGAAACCATATTAAACCCTAATTTATCGCCACCAATAATTTGGTGTTATAACTGAAAGTCTGTGTTTGTGTTTTTCTTCAGTTTTTAGGTGCATATTTTTTCAATTTTAAACGTTTCGTAGTAATTAAATAAAGAAATTTGTATTGGATACAAATATTTTCTTATAATAAAGTTTGCCGGCTTGTTTTTCTTGGTTATCAGACAAGATTTTATAATTAATTACTGCCGGGGGTGCATTCAATTATCTATTAATATTATATTATATAACTATTCGCCTGTAGTACTGCAATAAAATTGAATAACCAGCAACTGTTGTAAATGTTCAGGTGTTAGGCTGTGGCGTTATTAAATACTCGTTGAGCATATAAAATAGAAGTAGCATCACTTGTGTAGAATGCTTTTTATGCCGTCAAAATGAACGTAGCTATATGACGTTGCTTGTTGCTTCTAACTACGTATTTCAACGTACGGTTCCATTGCAACTATTTTGTTTTACGAGTAGTAACATGTTAGTAAGTCTAAACATGTATAAACAAAAATAACACACCTGCGCCTCGTTTCTCGAATACACTGAAATAAATAAGAGTGGGAATTCATTCCACTTAAAAAATTCTTGAGCATATTATTATCTATGTGTATAATTATTGAAGCTTTATATTTCCAAAAACCATGTTAAATAATTACACAATTTGGTATGGGAAATAGCTACAATGAGAATGGTCAAGAATATAGAAGCTACTTTAAGCATCATAACCGGGTTAAGAGGGTTTTTAGTAATTCAAATAAAATTATTCAATATTATTATCAAAATATTTATTTAAATTTAATGAATAGAGTTTTATTACACACAAAAATATATGTATTTTGAAAATTCAAATTATGGTGAGTAAATGTAGTGTTGTATATATATACAATAAATAAAATAAAAAAGTAGGTATATTAAAATTCATCCTCTGAATATTCTGATGAATTATCTTCGTCTCCTAGATTGATAACGATAGGTTCCACAGTAACGTCAATTAAATTATCGAGTTCCCACATTTTCTCCTCTTATTTTTGTACATGATGTATACATCTTTGCCAGTTATCTGCAGTTACTCGTTCCAAGGAATTTTTTAACAAAATTTTCACGTCACTTAATTTAAACGTCGTATTATTTCGCGTTACATCTCCTTTTACCTGCGCCCAGACTAATTCGATTGGGTTAAGTTCACAGTGATAAGGTGGTAACCGTAGTACCGTTATTTGGCTATTTGTTGCCATTTCATCGATAACATATTTTTTCTGATTTTTATTAAGATTGAAGTGTCAAAAGTTCCTTTTTCACCATATTTGTTTCAAAAGAAATGTTTTTCCGGATAACCATTGAATTATATCGGCTTTCCTCCAAGCAGTCGTAGGCGTCCGCTCGGTCTGCCGTGAATGGTAACTAGCATTATCCATGACAATTACAGACTCCGGAGGAATAAGATCCAACATCTGTGTAAAATACTCGAAAACATCTGCGTTCATGTCTTCGTGATAGTCACCTGTATTTTTAGATTCAAATAAAAGTAAACCGCCATCTACAAAGCCACTGGCACTACCTATATTAATATGTGTCAAAAATAATTGCATCTTTATCGATAAGAACTGACTTCCTGTTCTGCTTTTCCCAGCAAAAATTCAACTCTCGTAAGACGGCCCATAATTTGCTTCTACTGATTTTTGGCAAATCGTTGTCCTATGAAAGTTCACTTAAAATTTTGTTTAGCGTTGGTATTTCTTTTTTAAAATAAAATGAGCGTACTTTTCTGCGAATGACATTTTTGAAGAAATCATCTATAACGACTTTTGACCTCCCTGTAGATGATTTTGGGGGATTTACAGTATCCTGTTTATTTTTTGTTTCCTTTAAAAGTCTGTAGATAGTCGATTTTCCAATCCCTGTCATTTTGGAACACTTTTCCACGATGTCGTCAACATTGTTGGTAGAATTTTGGTGTTTCAATGTGTTAAATACATTTAATATAATAATCTTCTCATTTTGAGACAGCGTTTTTTTTCACGCGTTTACCAGGTACGTAATCTGATAAGCTCGACATTTTACACAAACAATATTATATCCACTGGCACAATAGTCATTAAACACAAGTCGAATTTTACTCTACTGCACTAGCAGGTCTTCGTATATTCAGCTCTAAGACTGGATTGATCTGTTACAATACACTGGCTCCTGTCCTATGATATATTCAGTAAAATATACTAATGTACACCCATTACCTGTTAGCATTAGTGTTACCCGATAATTACCTGAAACGAAATATTACCACGCCCATGGCCGGTTCTTATCTCGGGGTTTTATTACCCTTTTATTTCCAAACAGTCTATACACTTAAATATTAAGGTCGGGTCCGGAGCTGAGATCTGCAGACGAAGTGCGAGCTTTAGTAATAATAAAAACAAAATCCAACAAATTGTGGGCTTATTGTGCAAAGTATCCAGTCCATCCATTTTGGTATATTTCAGTATACTTCTCCAATAATCACCGTCTATGAAACCAGTAAATTTCTACCCACGTACGTGAACAAGTAGACGGTTTAAAGTTAGCATAAAACACGTGAAACGTTCATCTGGAGATCCAGAACTAGCTCTGATGTCATATGCTGATTTAATCCGGAATTTCATCGGTAAATAATCGATAAGTTGCGCCAAAGCGGACCGGCGAGCCGCATCGATTTGGCTTTTTGGGAACTATCCAACGATTTAATGGAAATGCGTTATGAAACTGCCGGCTAATTGCGAACGTAAGGTGAATTTACCAGCGGCCTTGGACGTGACTCACTTTCCTATGCCGCAGTCGGGCTTGGCGAAATGCATCGCATGTTGTGCGATTAGGGTAGGTCATGTAGAGGACGAATATATCGACCGGCGTTCGTCCTGGCCGCCGGTGCACTTCCAGCCCGCCTAACCGCAAGTCAAATAAACAGCAGAGAGCTCAATAAGTCCAAGGTCGGCTTTTATTATTCCCATTTTCCATGGCTCGTTTCAGCGGACATGTTTGTTTGAAAATAACGTCGGCTTCTTTTTTGTTTTCGTCGCGGCAATTGAGTTATTTGCGTCCACAGGCCCAGACTGGATAATTAATCTCAAAAAAAAATTGTAGAAGGATAGGGCGCGCTCGCTGTCTCACTCTCCTATAGATGACGTTTGAGCAGTCGCTTTCTCGGAACAACTGCGTGATTTAGGGCCAATATTTTTAATACTGGTTGAGAGATCAATGTTTGATGTATTTGTGTGTATAGTACAGGGTGGGCAAATTTCGATGTTTTTAAATGCTCTCGTTAACTATAGGAGATACAAATCAATGAATCCTCCACAGTCGATCTCTTTTTTTAAAAGAAAGTTAATGATCAATACCAAAATGACCTAACGATTTCAGCTGGCCCATGGCCACCTATGCATGGTTTGTGTTTAAAGAAAACACAACTTTAGGTTACCTATAACTCATAAATTAATAATATTAGAAAATAGGCACGCCACTGGACTACGTATTAATTATTTTTTTCTAACTTTACAACCAAGTTACAGACATGTATCGAAAAGTGGAAAATTATGTTTATTACTCGAAATCAAACGGCGAGGTTATATTTGTTTCGATCATTAATCTTTAAAAAAAAAAAGAGATCGAAGGCCGGAGGGGGACATTTTCATCTATTTCATATAGTTAAAACGAGCTTATAAAAACATCGAAATTTGCCCAATTTGTACATCTCATCGATATAAGGGAATATAAAAAATTTCGAAAGACGCCGACACAAATCGTAGGATAGAGTGGTGCAATATAATTTCAAGCAAGTGGCATAAAAATCGTTAGAAAATGTGGATGTATACATAATATATTATCATAATTTTATAGATTTTATCTATTTCAGTTACCTAACTCGATATTATTCAAAACGGGATGGTTATTAAGAAAATATTTTATATTTCGTCGTCAAATCAGTATTATTTTACCCCAATCGAACCTACTGCTCTAATATGAAAACATCGGAACGGCAACTACAAGCCGTTATTCGAATGCAACGTTGTAACATCTCACAAAACAAGGTAACTGCTTTCTGTACATCACGGAAATGGATCCTTTTCTTAGTGAGAGAATGTGTGTGCAAACCAATGTTGCCATTTATCTCCAAAACTGCTAGTCCGATTTTGATGCGGATTTCAGTGATGTGTTTACATTTGATTGGTGCATGTTCTTAAATAGGTGTTACCGTGACAACTCACCAGAGGGCGCTGCAGTTGACATTTGTTTGTACAAACCAATATTGCTATTTATCTCCAAAACTACTAGTCCAATTTTGATGCGGTTTTTAGTTATGGGTTCTGGTTTGATTCATGCATGTTCTTATATATGTGTTACGATGAAATCTCACCAGGGGGCGCTGCAGTAAACATTTGTTTGTGCAAAACCAAAACTACTAGTCCGTTTTGGATGCGGTTTTCAATAATGGGTTTGTGGTTGATTAGTGAGAATTCTTAAATAGGTGTTGCGGTAGTAACTCACTAGGTGGCGCTGCATTAATATCTAGTCCGATTTTGGTGCGGCATTCAGTAAAGGGTTTGTGGTTGATTAGTGAAGGTTCTTAAACAGGTGTTACGGTAGTAAATCACTAGGAGGCGCTGCAGTAATATATTTTATTTTATAGCTACTACATATTTAAAAAAAATCGATAGAACTCGATAGGTAAGTATTTCTGTTGAGTGTGGTAATACAGAAACTCTAAAAGTTTTAGAAAAAACCTCAAACAATTCATCACGTCATCCGGCATTAGTTGAAAATGTTTTTTCTACTGACTATGAATACCACCGTAAAACACTCATATTTTAAATGTATGAAATTATAATTAAGAAAACAGTCGGTACTGATTAAACATTTTTATTATAAATTTAAAACATAATAAAACAAGAAAGTCCGCGACACTTAAATTCGGTTATACCGGAAATTTTTTTTTGCCTAAAATTTTACTTATAAAATCACTGTTAATATTGACTTTCCTGAAAACGGGGCGTGGCTAAGTGCTACGTCATAACAAAAAAATATCGGAAAACGAAACGAATACACCGACTCCACACGAAGCGTCAATGGCGGTTATGTAACAGTTGCTGGCGGGATGGCGCCAGAATATTTTCGAGATATTTGACCTTTTGAGAAATATTTGGCATACAAGAGCTTAAAAATCACTTTATATATTCCATATCTCTTGAGATTTGGTAGATATAAAGCCCATAAGGTGAATACCACAATAAATTTAACTGAAATATACTTAAGTATAACTTATATTTTGCTAACTTTAAATATCGGAAACTTCAGTTTTTTAAATAGAATTCTTTAAATTTTACAGGCAGTCATCCACATAACATTTCGTAAATCGTAGTTCCTCTGATACGTCTGGAAATTAGCTTGTCATTTGCTATTATTGTCGTCGATTATTTCAATTTACCTACTGCAATAATTATGCTAATTTAGGATATACTAATGACTTTTTTAAATATGTTAATTATTTATGGGGAATACAATCGCATAATTGACCGCATAATTGTCCTGTTTAGTGTTGGCAATTTTGTCTTACTTTTACTTGACAGTTCAAATTACAAGAAACGACAACATTTAAAAAAATAGTATAATAGTAAAAGTTGCTACGGTAAGAGGTCTGGCAAATGTAAGAAGGGGTAATATTTGAGTGAACATTGAAAAAATAAATATTGCATTCATATTCATATAATTTATTTTAAGGACATTCATCACTATATATATTACTGAACTAAACTAATTATAAATTCACTGTCACTTGACTGAAAAAGCTCCGATTTTATTTCTCTCATTTCGTCCATTATTTATAACTTATTATGTAAAGCTGGCCGTTTCTATATTTTATAACGCCAATCGACCATGATGATGGTTAGGTGTGAACTCCAAGCTAGCCGACCGAGAGTAACCACCACTGTTCCAAATTCGTAATAAAGTTCCAAGTTCGGTGACATGCCATTTGGTTTGACAGTGTCCTGAAAAATTTCATAAGGTGTTACGAATTTTCAGATATTAGGTTTAAATACACACGCTTCCAAATTTTTTTATATAAATACTTCTTAAATACAAGAATCAGAATTGATTATGCCTTTACATTTTATAAAACTCATAATTAAAGGATGTCAAAAATAATTTAATTACTCATGTTTTTTATATGTGCCCAACGTTACCTTATTATAATGTATATATAATAACAATAATAACACAAGTATACACGGTTTTGGACCTGAGCAACCAAAAGTTGTTTATAAGGTAAATTTGGGGGCTGAATCCAAATCAGCAGCCCGTTTTTTTAAATAGGTTCTAGTTTTCGAAATATTCAATAAATTAATTATTTTACTATTTTTGACCATTAACGGCCATTTATTGAATTAAAAAGTATAAATCAGAAATGAGCAGAGGTTGAACTGAATCTTTTATATTGCTTGGGATCTGATTAGGGTTCAACAATAGTCGCTCATCATGCCTTCGTCCTAAAATCCTTGGTATCGCCTTTCGATTTTCGCTATATCTTGTTGTAGTCGCTCTCCATGCTCGTCACTCGTGTCGTTTTGTGGGGAAAAATCAAGATGTGAATGCAGAAAATGTGTCTTGAAAGACATTTAGAGACATTAGATAGGTCAGTAGTCGCGCGGTTTAAGGCGTTAGTACTTGAATCGAGGTGACTAGATCGCTGTGGGTTTGAACCCCGCAGCCGGTAGACTGTATATAAGCTATATTCGTGGAGAGGATTGGCACCCTCTCTGCGGGTATGGTAGGGTGGAAGAATGTTGGCTTGGTTCAATGTGAGAGATTGATACCGGTTGATATTTGACTACCCACCTAATTAATGAGGTTTTCCAGGTTTCCCTTATTCCTGCACTGAATGGTGGTTAAGGTCTACCAACGTAAATCGTTCCTGGGCGCAAATGCGGCCTGCTTAATACTAATATGCCGCCCCCTTTTCCGGACAGGTCTTCGACTAACTATTTATTATTATTATTATTCCAGCTCCAATCTTGTGATAATTTTACAAAAAAATGCATTTGTCATGATTTTTCCACATTTTTCAAGCATATAACATCCACAAACGTAACAAAAACACTTTGAATCGACTCTGTAACGTTTTCTCTGCATTTTCACACGTTTCGAAGCACAATCACAATACAAAAACAAGTTCCAAAAGATGTTCGTTGCATCGTGGTCAGCTGATAGCCGTTATAAGAGCGCAGTACTGCCACCGTGCGAACTCGAAAACTAGAATCAATTTTGACACACGGATTGAAGATCTGAGTTCAGGGCATCAAATAACATTAATAATCGTCCTCATTTGCTCGGGTCCAAAAGTTGACCCAAATTTGTAAACTTGTGTAATTAATAATATATTCAAACGTGTATACTTACAAAACCTCCAGAAAATACCGCTTTATCTCTTATTATAACTCATAATTGTTATAAATTAATATAACGAGCTCTTTCTATCCAAACGCATATACCTCCGATATGCGTTTGAGGTGAGAGAATATGTGTGCAAACGAATATTCCCATTTATCTTCAAAACTGCAAGTCCGATTTTGATACGGTTTTCAGTGATGGGTTTGGATTTGATTCGTGCATGTTCTTATATATGTGTTACGATGAAAACTCACCAGGGGGCGCTGCAGTTAACATTTGTTTGTGCAAAACCAAAACTACTAGTCCGTTTTGGATGCGGTTTTTACTGAAGGGTTCGGGTTTAATTGTGGTTCATTTTCTTAGATATGTGTTACGGTGCCAACTCAGCAGGGGACGGTTAAAATGTAATTGAAAAAGGATAAAATAATTTGAAAAACCCGTGACTTAAAGAATTTATGTAACTAGAGATAATAAACGTAAAACGGTTTTATAAGTAGATTTGATCTCCCGCAGAGTCGGACATATGAACACCAGAGTATCAGTTATCATAGCACTTCCATGTACCTATTTTGTTCTCGAAAATGTAGATATGGCAACAACATATTCAACTCCCTATGAAGTTAATAAAAAACTAAAGAAAATTTCAACATAAATATAAATAACTATAGCAATAAAATATCTCCAAATTATTCACATTACTATAAAACTACAAAACTACTTCATTTAATGGCAGCCCCCGACGGATTTTCTTTGGTTTTTTATCCTTTTTCAATTACATTTTAACCGGCGTGGGTTTTTTAAAAATGTTTAGTTTTGATTTTATTAAATGGATTTATTTATTCCTTGTTATGAAATGATTTGCAAAACCGTTATTTTTAAGCACACATACATTGCAAAAAATATATTAACTATATTTACACATTTGTCTCACAGTTAATGCAATGTAATGTTGCAAGACTTTTCCTTGCAAAATATACACGTTTTGCAATAATAACATACTACGGATTCGACTAGTCTGCGCTAATGAGTGATAATGATAATAATGAAACAGTGACGCAAATCTTTAGTACTTACAATATTAATCATCTACCTGTTTCACCGTTTTCAGGTACAGAAATAGGAAATTAAGATTGTGGGGATTACGTTGGGTCCAGACCAAATAAGAATTATTTATGTCATGTCAGCATATTTTTGGAAAATTTCATAATAAATAATAACTTTCTATTTTGTGCAACCGAGTTGACTTCTGGTAACTTAGTAGTAACCGTAACTTGCTATACCCAACCGCCAAAAATCTAGAAAGTGACTCATGTTATAAACCTGCTCACAATTTATAGCAGTGGACACAAAGAAACATACATGCAGCCGTATATTTCTCCTATAAAATCGTGTGCCGCGTATCTAGTATCTGAGTCCATACTTGATTATACTGCTTCTGCTGCAGCAAATGCGCATGCGCCAGATCGAAGAAGTTAGTCTTCTATTGGTTATGACGAATTGACGGATCCACCGGTTTCATTTCCAGCGCTGTCGCTATATACCATCTTTCGAGCGGGAAAATTTCGGGTATATCTTTCCGCTAATTTAATTATGAATTTATTAGTGATTTTGTGTTCTTAAGAATAAAAAATAATTCAAGTTCTACAGAGTATTATCAAAATCGTAAATGCCGTGATTTAACAAGTGCGGAATATCGCATGATCACAATCATGTATAAAGGGTTTAGAGCGCGAGGTCAAAATATGCAGGTCGTTAACAAGGATATATGTGAGAAGCATATATGTATAGTGCAAAAAGTGTGACAAAGAAGTTCAACTGCGAAACGGAAAATAGTGGAAACTCACGGAAGGAAGATAGTATTTTAAATTGGGTTGCTATATCTTGCAAAGGTGCTTTTGCAAATTATATGTGACATACGAATTATGGTATGCAAATTTCAGTATAAATGAAATTGAAAAGAGTATACTGATAGGAGATGAAATAGTGATATGGCGAAGAAACAATTTAAAATAAATATTAAAAATTTGGATTGAAGAATATATTAAATTTTGAGGAAACATATGAAAGGCTGTACGATATGATATAATAAAGTGTTAATGTGTGACCGTTATAGCGACAGTGTTAGTAACCAATAGTGAATAGTGTGTATATGTACCTAGTACAATGTATTCTAAAGCCTTGTGTGTTTATGGATGTGAAATTCACAAATATTTGCGCGATTTATGTAATGATAGGAAAATCTCTACTTGTCTTGTCAACTATAACATTTTCTATCATTTTCACTGTTATGGTAGATTGTCAGAAGCTCAAAATAAACTTATTAACACCACATAATAATGAAAGTAGCAGTAATATTTGTACTGTTTTACTGCTTTGTAAAATTTGTCAAAAGTTGAGATATTGCCGCCATAAATAATTAAAACAGAGGAATCATGAGGACAAGGCTTAGGTGTGATATCCGCGGAGTGCGCATCAGATAGGTGTAAGTGGGTGGTGGTGGGCCATCGCCGTCCAAAAGGACGGCATTCTAATTTGTGGAGAGAATAATACGGGGGCATATTTAAAGTAAACTGTTAACATGTCAGATTCATTCGACGTCAACTTATTTTTAATAATTTTGTGTGCTTTGAACCCTTCTGAAGTGGCACGCTTGGGTAATTATGTACCTCTCACCTTCCGTACTCATCTCTGTGCTGTGAATTAGTCACTCTCTATTATTTTCGACATTGGGTAACTGATAATACAAGATATAACTAAATGTATAAACTATAAACTAAATTTGGAGATAACTTATCATTTTTATTATCTAACGCCTAGAAATTGACAAAAACCGTTATATCACTGTTTCTACTAAAAATAACGGACGTTATATAATGCAATTATTTTTGCCATTTTTGTGTATTTTTATATCTGATCGCCCTCAAATTTAGTACGCCTTTGAAATGTTTCTCCTCGCACGCTTCGTGCCTCGCGCTTGTCTTCAAGCTAGCGATGAGTCACGCTCTAGGTTTTGACGGTTGGGCATAGTGTGACGTTATGTAACAATTTTTGACATTACGCTTGTAAACAAGTTTGTTATTTATAATAATAATAATAATAATAATAATATCATTTATTTCCAACAGGAAAAAGCCAATTACAGGAAATACTTAAATAGAAAAAATAAAGTAATTTCATATAATAATAATAACTAATTACAAATAAAACCACAAGAAATACATTTAAACGGGCTGTTTTCTACAAACAAAAAAAAAAGAAATAAATAAAATAAACGATACATAACAGTGACAATTACATTTACAGTAGCTCTCTGTTGTATATACTGTTTTTTATTGTATTCAATGATGTAAAATTTATATCACAATTATTACAGGTACTATTAAACATATTACATGCATTACAAATAGGTGCTTTCAGCAGTATGTTAGTTCTAGGTCTGTCAGAATAAAAAGTTTGAGTATGTCTTGAACCAGCACGCGGTACTAAAAAGTTTATTTTACAGAAAAGATCATCACAGTCCACATTATTATGTATCAAGTTGTACAAAAATGAAACAATAGACCATACTCGCCGTACGTTAAGAGAAGCAATATTGAATCTATCCAACAGTATCTGATTATTAATTCCCCTGATAGGGTAGATACCATCTTCCTTAAAAGAAAGATATTTTAAAAAACGCCTCTGGACAGATTCTATATGATCAATATGGCATTGATATATAGGGAACCAAATAATCGATCCATACTCAAGCTTACTTCTGACAAAGGAAAAATACAAAATTTTCAATATATTGATATCTCTAAAATCCTTACAGTTTCTCAATATAAACCCTAATGCCTTATTTGCATTACCAATCATGTAGTTAATATGATTAACAAACGTAAAGGTAGAATCAAAGAAGATGCCCAAATCCTTCACGCAATAACTTCTTGAAATTGCAGTATCATTAAGTGTATAATCAAAAATGTAAGTTTCCTTTTTCCTACAATACGACACTACATAACATTTATTAATATTTAGATTTAAGCGATTTGTGTTGCACCAATCGTTAATGCGATCCGCTTAAGTCTGTAAGTATTTGCAATCATCTACATTTTTAATATCTGTATAAATCTTTAAATCATCTGCAAAAAGAAGTTTACAGGAGGATATAGTATCGGGTAAATCATTTATAAACAAGAGGAACAACAATGGTCCCAAATTTGAACCCTGTGGTACCCCCGACGTAACTTCAAATTTTGATGAACTGAAACCTTCGCATCTAACAAATTGCTGTCTCTGCATTAAATAAGATTTTAAAAATTGAACAAATCTGTAAGATAGCCCAACAGCATCTAGTTTGGCAAGCAATATGTGATGATCAACCTGGTCAAATGCTTTGCTGAAATCCATATATAACACATCGACCTGTCCGTTGTGATCAAGACATTCACAAATATACTGGGAAATACAGGCCAAGTTTGATATACACGAGCGTTTATTAATAAAACCATGCTGACTTTGGGAAAAATTGTTTTTGGTAGACGCATATATATATTCATAAATAATTATTTCAAATAACTTAGAAAAATTACACAAAATGGAAAGAGGTCTATAATTAGAAATTAAGGATGGATCACCTTTTTTTAATACCGGACATATGCGTGCTATTTTCCATAAATCTGGATATGTTGCTGTAGCTAACGAGAGGTTAAACATAAATAACAATGGAACTACTAGAGCCTGGCCGCAGTCCTTCACAATAAAGCTAGGAATAGTATCAGTACCACTAGTCATTTTATTCTTAAGTTTCTTAAGAGCATTGAAAAAATCAGCATCAGTTATTACCGGTGTAGTAATGTTTTCATTGAAACTATGCTGTATGTTAAACATTTCATAATTAGGATCAGGCGACATATAAACACTACGGAAAAAATCAGCAAATCCATCAACAATAGCTTGGGGATTTTCATAATAACTATCATTAAGTGTCATCACACCAGGAATATTAGAACGTCCCCTCTTTTTTTTTACAAATGATCAAAATTTAGATGGATCGGATGCAATGAGTTGCTCAGAGGTCTCCATAAAATTTTTGTAGGCTTGTTCAATTTGAGCTTTAACCTTTCGCCTTAAATTGCTAAATCTGTTGTAATAATAATCAATTCTGAACTTTTTATAATTTTTGTAAGCAATTTCTTTACAACGTATATTTTTTATAATATCTTTAGTAAACCATGGTGGATAACGGCGACGAGGATTAATTTTTAATGGAACAGTTTGGTCAAATATGTTATTTAGTATACCATAGAATACTTCACATGCAAAATTAATATTATCACATTGTAATACATCAGACCAATCCGCATTCCCAATCAACTCATACATGAATGGATAATTGGCTTTCCTAAAATTATATTCACCATTTAAGTTAGTATTTTTGTTATTAAATTGTTCATAATGCTTCAATACACATTTAAATTCTATTTGCAAAGCAGGATGATAGGCATCTTCCCTAACAAGTGGTAAAGTATCTTTAGAAACACTACAAGAAAAATTTGAAAAAATAAGAATATTTATAATGACAACAATAAAATCTTTGTATTTTTCTGCATAAATTAATGCAGGAGGTACTTAGACTCAGTTTGCTCGAAAATAGTTGATATTAGAGTTGTGTAACAAGAGCACGTTTTTTGTTCAGAATTGATCGGTGGTTAAGGAAAACTTAGTCAATTTACAAAAAAGTAGGATATGCTAGAGTTAGAAGACAATATTATAAGGAAGAGTAAGTCTACCACACCACTAGTGTCAGATTAAAACAAACACCAATGTAGTTTTAATGACCTTTAATAGATGTACACGTCGCCCAGAAATGACCTAAATCAAGTTGTTGCGAAAAATTGTTATTTTTTGTCAAGTTAGTACCCTACAACTCGCTAGGCGTACATCAGGGATTTTTTTTATAAGAATTTTATCTTGTTTTGGTCTGGTCTAGCCTCAGGTAAATTTTTGTACGCTTGCACTGGTACTCTGTATACCAAAGTTAAAAATGAAACCTCTTTAATACTGATGTAATGCTGTTTTAAATAGATAGATCACGAAAATTTAGGAATCGTATTGCGAAAATCACGACCTTTCCCGTCAGTCTGTTCTTGTTTTTCGAACTCGTATTAGCAAATACGTATTATGAAATTTCAGGAAAGATATTTTGGCAGTAATTCGAGACCATTTTTTGTTTATGTTAAAATTTATTATTTTGCACAAGAACAGCTGCTACACGAATTTATGAATTTATTTGGGCGATCATTTTCTGAAGGTGTTTCTGAAGTAAATACATTTCTTCAAATAAATCAAGAATCTAATAATTCTTGATCGACGCTTTTTAATAGTTTGCCGGCAACATAGTTATAGGTTCCCAAATGCCTTATTCTTATCAATAATTAGCAGTATGTTCTTATTAGTAATTAGCAGTATCGTATGGTGTGAATACGACTTAAATATGTCATTTATGCACTGATAAAGATGATAGTAAATTTACACATTGTTTGCATACCTACTGTATTACAAGAAACTCCAGGTAAATGCAGTAAAATTACATTTGTTATGCTAAATGAGAAAATCTTTATTAAGAATTGTGTTATATTTTACATAGTATGTACTATGACCTAACATTTTTTTAGAATTACTTCTTCGTTATTGTAGTTTTAGAAAATGTCTGTACGAATGCGCAGCTACTATTTTTATTGATAATATATTGAATAACCTTCTTATTGATATTAATTTCACATCCGCATTACTTTTTAGATTAAGGAACATTACGGTAGATACAACAGTAAATTAATCTATGGTAGATACAATGAAGTTGGAAATAATAAACATAAATCTTACATGAGAATTACATATTAAAGTTAGTAAAACCCAAGTAATAATACAGAAGGATTGGATATATACATTATAAATTTTACTTAGAACTGGTAACAGTAGTATACCTCGTACTTTACGCTTCAAATAGTAATTTTTCATTACAGTTGTAACATAATATTCTGCTGTGATATTTCATTCGGTTGACCAGGTAATAAATAACCAATAATCCGCCATGTAATATTACAAATAATTATCAGTGTATGCGAATCATTACCCCCAAAGACAACAACCAAATCCCAAAATAGAGTCTATAGACCGCGGGACATTGCAACAGAGTCAATCCAATCCATGAAGGCCGTGGACAAGAAAGACTGCAATATGTCTTAAATAGTTAGGTAGCTATTTTACACCTTTTTGAGGTAATCTGAGCCACAGTATAGTGCCTTAAAGTAAATGCCAAATAGTGACAGTAAATTTGCAATACATTTAATTTGTATTTTCTTTATTAAAAATTAAATCCTTCGACAATTCTACCACTATCAACTGAACTGCATTCCTAGTTGACGTTTGAGCAGAATCCACTGATATTGATGACTTTCCAACGAATCCTCGATGTATCCCTCGGCGACTGTTGAAGATTTCCGTCCTCCATGCCGCTTAATTATCGATAAATTTGCTCCACTATCCGTTAGTAAGCTTGCCGACGAACGCCGAAAACAATGTCCAGTATAGAGGTTAGAATTTGGAAGTTGCAGAAATTTAGCAGTAGCAGAAGGAAACTTTTCAAACGTATTTATTCCCACAGGGTTTTACGTACACTTGCATTTCACATACTTTAGGAAAAACCTCCGATGTCCCACATTTGCTGTGGACGAAGAGCCATGTATGTCCGGTAAAAATCCAAATAAAATTCTTCAACGATAGTGAAATTTAGTAGAACCTTGGTTTTGGTATCTGATATCTTAACCAATATTGGAAGTGCCCACAATTTTCAAGTTGTCGAGAGTGAACTGGGAAAGCACCAAATATTCCCAAAATAGTAGCTACTTTTATCATAGCATAGCACTTCGAAAACTGTTCAATTTGGCCTCTGGTCAAGATATTTGATTTTTGGGGTTGATAACTTTCTTGTTCCTTCAGAAATACAATGAGCTTAAAATGCTTGCTGATATCTACGTCCCTATTTGTTCGTAACATAGCTTTAATCATAGAATAATTAGACCATAGAGATGAAGATTTCCAAACGCCTTTTTCTTCACACCACTTCACAAACTTATTGTATGCAATTTCATATTGAATCTGGAATTTTCTTGGTAATAAGTCCAAAGTAGTTCGGTTGACCGCTTCATCGATGTTTTTAAATGGATTCTTCTTTTCCATATTTACTTTTTTAAGGGCAAAGAGACACAATGTTTAAAAGTGACAAAATCAAAGCTTTCAAACTTTTTGCAAATGATGAATACAACTATATATCATTGGCAAGTGCTCATTTCGAAAATTTGATATAGTGCCTACAATGCTATTTAAAACTTAACTTATTCTGAATTATTCTTGATTCTTAATTCTTTTTAATGCTGTTTGTAGAAAAAATATTGTATGATATTTGCGTTAAAAGTGTTTTTAAGGCACTGATGTAAACTGCAAACTTTTACATGCGTACCTTAAAAATGCACTTTTAACACTCACGTCATAAATAATTATTAAAAGTAAACATTTTATTATTTAAGATTTCACTTTTGCCACTTATTCACTTTTATTGAAAATTTTCGGTATTATATACAAATACAAATTGTGTAATTTTGAAAAATATAACAGAATATATCTGATTTTTTATTTACCTATATGCACAAATAAATTGCTTTACATTTTTTTCACCTGTTGCGGACTTCGAAATCGATTATGACACAGGCAAACAGCTAACAAACTCGAAACCGGTATATGTCTGGGGCACCGCTGACGACTAACCGTAGCTATTTGCTATGTTTTTCAGGAAAAATTCAATGTTAGTCGTCGTATTAACCTGTAGATTAGTTGTTTCCTGAAATTCCGTTTTTCCAAATCAGATCTCGAGGCTTCATACTAGCCACAGTATAGTGGGTCGCTTTCTACTTGTGGCCCAGCAGAATGCACAGTGATACTACTCCAAATATATGTTATAATTATTTCCACAAATTGCATGTTGTTCCTGTCATCATTTTATCACCAATTTGTATTGAAGTGCTGTTTATTACACACAATTGGAATAAAATTGTTACATACATTTATGTCTGTACTATATTTACGGAGAGGATTATCATCCTCTCTGTGGGCATGGTAATCTGCAAGAATGTTGGCTTGGGTCAATGTGAGAGATTGATACCGGTCGACATTTGACCACCCCCTAATTAATGAGGTTTTCCTCTTCCAAAATACTGCAGTGCGTAAAAATAACACAGAAATTGATTCTGGTACACTTTCGAACATAGTTTGTGTATAAAAATACGACAATAATTGTTCCCTAAATATGCATACAGTTTCTTGAACGTAGTCTTCACAATAAGGAAAGTTCCAAAAATTTTCTTGTTTTTCTAATTGGACAATTTGTTTTGTTTTTGAAGATATGACATTTTAATCGTCGAAAATTGTTTATTTGTTAATCCTTTAAAAGAAACACACATTTCCATTTACGTTTTTAGTTTTAGTTATTTACGGAACGCCGTAATAGTCGGTGTCGAGTCGATAAGTTTTTTACATCTGCTGTAAGTTGTATTCGCCATGTGTATTTAAATAACTATATAGTAACATTGTTACATCCTGTATATATGTTATTTCATAGTACGTGTTTAGATACGATAAATCGAAGCGATGCACACATACAATCAACAACGGCATGATACACCACTGATAAAAAGGCCTTGAAACAAATATATCAAGCCTGCTCTTTGAAAAGCTTAAAAACAGATGCGTTTTATAGTCAACAAAGTATTTATTTATGGAGTCGATGCAATTAGCGAGTTTCGCTGAAATTGGGTGGATAAATGCAGTTCCTGTTTACAACGTGCAGTATTCTGGCCTCTGGCTCCATTGGCCTGTTATCCGTGTCTGAATATCTGTCATTAGTTTTGCACAAAACTATTTTTATAAATATATATACAACGTCAAAGTTTAAATTCAGGAAAATGAGTTTGGCGATTGCATATTTTAAAGTAAATAGTCCTTGGCTATGATTTATGTGCTGCTAACAGATACCATTACCGTTTTATTAAGAATTTACATTATCTCATGTCTCTAGGTTATATAAATATAGGATTAAATTAAGTCTGTAATATAGGCAGCGTACAAAATAATCATTTTGAAACAATGTGGCTATAGTTTTGAAAATAGTAAAGAGTGACAAATTTACAACACTTATATCGGGATGTGAGGGTTGCAGGGGACTAGATTCCATAGGCGTACAACTTGAGAATGGTTCAAAGAACACAAAATTACCAAAAATACTTTGACTTTTGAAGTTGTTTCTTGTAACTGTTATTCTGTGTTGTGAAAAGAAAAACCATTCACAATTAGTACCTATGTTTAGGTGTACTTGTTTGTAATTTTTATATACAAATACCTAACTATTATAAAATATTATGTTAACGACGTTGTCATATATTCAAGACCTGTTTGCTGTCATAATTCTATTGCCGTTGGCCACAGAAAATAAATGTTAACTCAAATATGTTTTGTTTGGCATAATTAATCATACAGCAAAGTAAAGGCACTCATATTTCCGACACCCTGTATAAGCATTATGTATTATGATGGTTAGAGTTAGTGTCAGCGCGGAGTTTAACTGGGTCGAACGCACAGTTTGTTGGCTTTTACAGCATTTCGATCTGCGCTTTTAATTTTAGTCATTTACGGAACGCTGTAATAGTCGGTGCCGCGTCGATAATTTTCTTTTTTACATCTGGTGTTAGTTGTACTCGTCGTGTGTATTTAAATAACTATTTACAAATAGTATCATAATTTACATTAGCAATTATTAGTTGAGGAGAGAACTGAATGAAGTGCCAAGGGAGAGAAGAGATACACAGAAATTATTTCAAATGTGGTTTGACAGTGAGCCCGAAGATTATAAGGACATACGTATTAAAGAAAATGACATATTTTTTGCTGTAACTTTCTTAAGTAACGTTCAGATAAACGTTAGTGCAATGGCACTGCAGTTGTACTGTTGTATGGTAATTGTATGGTATTAAATATTATTTACTCTGTTTACATAAAATTACTGTAGACTTAAGAAGTTGGGGAATTTTTCCGCTGTAAGTTGCCGACATGCAAAAACTCAAGATTATTGATCTTCAGATGAAGAGGTTATGTTTATATTTTTGTCAACTACGTCCCTATCTACGGAATTGTTGGTTTTTATCATTTGCCGAATAGTAATTAAAAGCATACAATCTGTAGGAATAGATGGTGTATTTGACTGTTTGGTTAAGGTCGCCGTATTTCTCGCCGTAAAATGATCAAATTTGTGATTTTTTAGGTACTGAAATCTAGAAAAATAAAACACGTAGAGCAAAAGTAATATCAAAAATAAAATTATTGATGTTTTATTTATACACTTTTTCTAATTATACTCTCCTCAAACAATATAATAACTTTTATAATGCATTTCTATGACACATTATTTCGCTATTCTAACCCCTCATGTTAACAATTCTTTTCACATACTTATAAACAAAAGTGAATAATCTTATATGCAGAACTATGTAAGTTTATGTTATAACAATGTTTACATCTATAGTTGAATTTAAAAAAACATATTTTGATAGATTTCAGTACCTAAAAGTTTGTTGGAAATATCGCTTTCTGATGTTATATATTGATTTTATTTCGGTACCTCTGAATATTCGCAGGTGGCATGAGACAACATTATTTACTAAACTCTATATTATTCAGTTCTTAAATCTCTAAAAATACTTGTATTTGTAGAACACTATTTCAAAAACAAGGCGCCCTTAAATGAGGCCTCACTAATTTCAGCAAGTCATCAAATACTGCCACTGTCATTCGGGTGAAATGAAAAAATAATCGGCATTCTCATTTCGCATTTCTTTATATAAATTGTAGAAATCACCTTGCATGTGCTATCTGCGGTTAATAGGTCGCACCCACCATCTCCGAGTTCTTCTTTTCCATTTTTTTTTGGATGTATAGTTTTTATACATATTGACGTCGCTGCGAATAAGAGCAGCAAAAGTAACTGTTTCTAAACTAAACAGTCCTCTTCATCCATTTTTTTAGAAACAAATCAATTCTAAACTAAATATCTAAATTAGAATCTAATTTAAAAACTTAACCTGCAAAAATGTGAATCTTCTGTTTACTGTCAAAAAAGCAGTTTTCTGATTGGTTCTTGTATGATTGTTGCAAAAGGATTGGTAAAAGCTAAAATGCTTTTAGCTTTTGCCATACAACTGCAGTACAAAGGCGTTACTGTTAAGTTTATCTGAACGTTACAAAAGTCACCCGTATTTCTCGCCGTTTTACTTCAGTATCTTTGAACATTTGCAGGTGGGATGAGTTAGCATTCCTATTATTTGCTAAACCCTAGATTATTCAGTTATTAAATGTCTAAAATTATTTGTATTTTGTAGAAAACACTATTTCAAGAATACGGCGCCCTTTTTAATAACTTATCTGCAGTACCAATGCAACCGCACTAATCTTATGTGAATGAAGCTTTACAAGCAATACACTCCCTTAAACAAACTAGAGAACCCCAAGTACGTTTTAAGAAAAATATATGGACCGAAAACTTCTTCATGAAAGTACGTTAAGACTTAAGATATGTCGATAGGGTTTACAATAATGTCCTGACATTAATAGGCGATTTTGTTATGGCCCGCTCAAGATACTTCAGTGTTACGTGTTACAGCCTGTTAAAGCAGGACAGATTTTATCTCAAAAATTATATATTTCACATGTGCTGCTCACGCACTTAATCGGGTAGCTGAGAAAATGAGGAAAAGTTTCCTTTTAGTAAACAGTTTTATATCAACTGCCAAAAAAGTTTTCATTAAGGCGCCTACAAGATTTTATGGAAGGCTTAGCCAAGCATAGCTTTGCTTCTCGAACCAGTTATAACTAGATGGGGTACTTGGTTAGAAGCTGTAGCATATATTATGATAAACATTTCGATGGCATAAAAGATGTTATTTCTCGATTTAATCCTAATGACAGCAGCGCCACACACACACTGCAGAACTTACTGAAGGACTAAAATATTCGCGATGAAATACGTTATATTAACAGATAGGTACTATGATTTCTTAGAGTGCAGTAAGGAAATTGGAATCAAAGGAACTATTCCTAAATGAATAATTTGACATAATGTTGTACAAAAAATATGTACGATGCCAATAATATACGCCCAGTCAGTATAGAAGAAAATGCAAAACGTTTTGAAAAAAGAACACACCATTTTGGAAAACATATGTAAAATTTTAATTGGTGCATATCATGAGTTATCAGCAAATATATTAATATATAGTTAATGTCTCAACAATTTTTCATACTGTCCTTTGTCAACAGTAGACGTAATAATATGTTTGGTAATTATTTACAACAGCGTAAAACTCTCCAATCTTAACAAAAAAATTTCAACCTCGTTATTTTCGAGGGTACTGATCACGAATCTGAAGTGAGATTTGGCCGCTCGCATGTAGTTTTCGAAAAAAAAATTCTAACCTCTATGTACACATTACATTAGGTTGAAGTTGTAATATAAGCCCTATATATTTTGACAACAGCGTGACGTCATGAAATGAAGAAGGCAGAGGTGTTGTATTGCAATTTAAGCCTAATGTAATATACACAAAGAGGTTACAATTTTGAATTTTTTTTTCGAAAACTACATGCGAGCGCCGAAATCTGACTTCAGATTCGTGATCAGCACCCTCGAAAATAGGGGGGTAGGAATTTGTTTGTTAAGATGGGAGAGTTTTACGCTGTTGTAAATAATGGGGAATGCCACTATGTTCGAAAAGTTTTTGGAAACTCAGTAAATTACATTGTTTTAGAAATATATGAAGACCATATTCGTTGTTTATTAAATTTAATAGATTTATTGGCAAATTAATGTACATGTGACGTCAGATGTACAATTTTAACATGCGGCAACAGAGCAATAGCATGCAGCTTGTCTTAGAATAAAATAAATTAAATGCAGTACTGTATAAATAGAGACAGGTATAGTGCCTGTAAACATCATTTGTCACTTCCATCAATATACTATAACCTATTTGTCTGCCGAGACAAAACTCAAGAGATTTCAGAGTGTAGAAATATAACTAAATTACTAAGAGGTTATGTTTGTTTAGGAATATCACGGGCCAGAATTCATAGACTATGGCATGGCATAACCTCAGTTTGAATTTAGTGGTTTTATTCTCATGCATTGTTGCCAGCTGGTAAAAATGTACGCGTGACGTCATGTTGTTTTAAATAATTAATATCTCTCATAAAACTGCATATAAGTCCAAATCCTATGACACGTATCCAACGTTTTTTGGATTACTATCTAAAAATGTAAAATACCAAATTTAGTGGTATTCCCCATTACGATATGTTTTAACCACTTCCGATATACCACGGAAACTTTGTCTCAACACTAAAGTTTGTCGGGTAAGTGTTGTCATTTTTTCGTGTTACCTTAATTTATATAGATATTTTTTCCTCGACTTAACTTGTTTGGTAATAATACTATGTTGCCACATATTTTCTGTTAACATATTAATATGTTCATTCGTAAACTGACTACGGCCCTGTTAAACTCGGCGCTCCACTATCTCTAATGATGGTACATACTTATCAGTGACCTTCTAGTGCTGCAAAATTAACTTAGTTATCATATCACTACGCGCCTGTGTAATGCAGGCTTCTAAATTAACCAGGAATATTTACGCATTCGATATACTGCATGTCATTTTACAAAACAACCACTAATCATACTAATGCAATTTTATGATAAAAGCAAATCTAGTGTCCTTATAAGTGCACTGCGTAGTTGCAGTTCCTATTTTAGCGCGTCTGTCTGCAGCAGAGATAAATTAGTTGCGAGATCACGTTGACACTTGCGTTGATGCATTAATTGCGGTAATGTGTACAGCACGGTTCTACCGTATATTACCATTTTTTAATTTATTAATCGAGTTATTATCGGCGTTAGTTATGTAATGTGTGCATGCACGCTGAAATGGGTTCCGCTTGCCAAGTGCAGAATTTATAAATGCTTATTTTTTGTTTATTTATTGATGATTAAATCGGATATTGACTAATTAAAGAAATAATGATAGCTTTGTGTGTTCGCTAATGGTTCAAATATTCAGATATTGCAATAGAATTAACCTATCATTGAGAAATTAAGGAATAAAATTTAGTGTTGGGATCACTCGAGTGAAAAATAACTGATTACTCGGTTATTGCAATAACCGAAATCACTCGGTTATTAGCTATATGAGTAACGAATTATTTATTTGATTTTTTTTCACTATTCACTATAGGATTTCCACCTTTTTATATGCTCAAGTAAACATATTCTGATATTTTTAAATTCTCAAGTAAAACATTACTTATTTACTTGCCTCATCAAATAGCGAAGGGATGTGTACATCACTTTATGTTGTATTTGAATTTTTTTTACATGTTTCTTTTGTAATGTGTGTAATGCAATATATATTGTTATATATCTAAGATTTGTATTGTTTTATTTTAAATATATAAATATACCCATACAAAAAGTGTATATGTATTTAAAATAAAACATTTATACCGGGTGTTCCCTCTAAGACTTTCAGTGCGAATATCTCAGAAACCATCATAGCCAGTACGACGAAATTTGGTATACAGACACTAGATGGCGCGTAGAATCTGATGATAACATCAATTCTTATACAGGGTGTTCCATTTTCCAAGAAATCGATTTAATTTTGATTTTTTGGTTGTCAGCCCTGCTAAAACTTATGTTTAAATTGAAATATACTTAATTATGAACACGTTCTGATAAATAAACATTCAAAAATTTCAAAATTTAACATAAAAAAATTTTCTTTTGTGGAGCTAGGGTAGGTTCAGATCTGACTTTCAACGACAAACACGTTCACATTATAATTAAAAGTTTTAGAAATGGTTTTGTTTGAATTTATTTGTTGCTAAATAAGTAATCAATAATTATTACAGCAGTTGGAAAACAGGGATATTCTTTAAGTACTTACATAATTTTGTAAATTATTTTATCATAAAAAATACGTGTACCTAATTATTATTGTACACTGTAGTAACATAAAAAAAGAATTTACTGAAGTTTTATTACATTATAATGGAATAATTTAAAAATTTTTACAGATATTTTACACAATCTTCACGCTGTAACTCTAGCTGCAGCGGTAGACTGCGCCGGCACGGCGACCACAATGCTCCAAAAGCCTCAACTCAAGTCTAAATTTTTATCGACAAGTCTCAATAACACCATTGTGCATACGTAAATTGCATTAAATCCATTATTTAGCGTTATTTATGTAAAATAAAATACTTCATGCCATTAATATTTGACAATTCAATGACAATTCATAGTTTTGATGTTCACCGATGTTAGTTTCTTCTGTGTAAGTCTGGCTCAAGGCTATACACATTTTACATGACAAAACAATGAAATTTGGGTACTTTTTGTAGGCGTTTTTTTATGTTAAATTTTGAAATTTTTGAATGTTTATTTATCAGAATGTGTTCATAATTAAGTATATTTCAATTTAAACATAAGTTTTAGCAGAGCTGACAACCAAAAAATCAAAACATCCTGTATAAGAATTGATGTTATCATCAGATTCTACGCGCCATCTAGTGTTTGTATACCAAATTTCGTCGCACTGGCTATGATGGTTTCTGAGATATTCGCACTGAAAGTCTTAGAGGGAACACCCGGTATATACGTAAACTACAAAAATAGTAATATGTCAGGTTGCTGAGAATTCAAGTTACCATCATTCGAGTTATCAATCGGTTATTGAAATAACTCGTTTTTTTTCCAACAGTAGAATAAATGGAAAATATAACATTCCACAGAGGTTGGTCATTAATGTAAGCTTTATTTTAAACACCTTGGTTATAGGATCAACCTGTGGGATCAACCCACCAGTTTTTGCCACTTTAAGAAATATAGTAATAATAGCAAAGATGGTTGGTATCTTATTTTCAATGTAATTTTAAAAACTTCATAGTGCCACTGACATATCTTATTTCACAAAAAGACATTAGTTTGCCAAAGAGATAGAATTAAAATGTAAAATATGTGCATTTTTAATCAAGTGCATATATTATAATTATAAAAAACTATTACTATTTTCGCTAAGTAAATTTACTGTATATTAGTAATATTTCAAACTAAATACTATTAAATACTACCCACTTTTATCTCCAACTTAACATTTCTCAAAGTTACAGGGTGATTCAGTCATAATGTCATTAATTTTAACCACGTATTCGGAAGGCTAATACAGAAAATAAAAAAAAAAATTTACTCAAGATAAATAAATCACCCCATAACAATTGATAACACGGCGCTCCTGGTACGCTACACAAGTCCAGCGTTGCCACTCAGGATCACATACATACAGTACTTTCGAAAAGTAACGAATAAATTCATTATTTTTGAAATTGAGAAGTTTTCGAAAAAATCCGCTGGCACGTCAATTTTGTTTTTAAAAAAGGCACTTTTTGACATCCGACCCACATTTGTGACGTTATCGTTGTTCGAGATATGACGTCATCGACAATTTTTTTAAATAGCAACTCCCAATTTTGACCATGCCATTTGAAGGAACGTGTTATTCTACATACATACATCATGAAAAATTATGGTGTTACATAACAAAAATTTCAAGAAAATAATGTTTGAAGATTTTAAAATTTAATTTTCACAATACTGAAAATGATAAAGATTATGTAAAAAATCGACTAAACTAAATGTTCAAATTGTGCACCGTTGGTTGCCTGACAGTAGCCAAGACGATTAATAAATTCTTTTTGGACATTATCAATAACTTCAGGAGGTACACGATGTATCTCGTGGCGAATTCTTGCTTTTAAATCTTCTAAATTAACCGGTCTAGTAATGTATACTTTGCTTTTTAAGTATCCCCACAAGAAGTAATCTGAGGGTGTCAAATCAGGCGATCTGGCTGACCACTCAATCGGCACCCTTCTCAACGATTCGGGAACAGCTCATCTAAATAAGCACGGACAGGTGTTGCATAATGGGGGGAGGTGCACAGCATTTGAAAATTAAATTTTAAGATCTTCAAACATTATTTTATTGAAATTTTTTTATGTAACACCATAATTTTTCATGATGTATGTATGTAGAATGACACGCTCTTTCAAATGGCAACAAATTGTCGATGACGTCATATCTCGAACAACGATGACGCCACTTGTTACATAAATATCTAGTCAGTACCTCGTTATAGAACGAAAATACATGTAACACATAGAAGCAAGTGTTTCAAAATGAATATTCTAACTCAAGAGTGAGAATTTTTAACTTCTATTATTAAAAATGATTTCGGAATTATTACATTCACTAATGATCGTGGAGAAAAATTATTCTTATGTTCTGTTTTGAGTTTGTAATAGTGGCAACCTTATCTGGCACTGATAATAAATGCGCAACCTTGCAATTTTTTGATCATGCATGATAACAATTTGGTATGTATTAAATAAAATCTACGATATTTTTGCACATAGTGGAACTGCTTCTCTAACCTGTGAGAAGCGGTTAGAATTAGTGTAATGAACTAATATATTATATTCGCGGTATAAGCAACTCGTTTTTCAGAATATGTATTGACTTATTTTGGTAAATTCGTTAAAAAGTGTTGATATGTACTGGTTTTTAATTGTGAGATATAAGTGGTCTGCTTACTTCCTGCTCGTCCTAAGTGGCTCGACTTACAGGAAGCGACTTACATTGCAGCAGGTACTTAACGCAGACCTCTCGGCCTGGGCGACGAGCCATTAAATCTGTAAATGATACTGCAGAAAACAACTACTCCGCGGACCGGCATTGAATTGCTCCTGCAGTATATGTGTGAACAGTCAAGAACCCACCCTCCCTCTCACCTATGGCATACTGATGAGGGCTAACAGCCCGAAACCGGTCTATCTCTGGTGGTGTGTCCGACAAGGGTTCTTGGCTGTTCACACAGATACTGCAGGAGTAATTCAATGCCGGTCGGGGCATTAGTCCGCGGAGTAGTTGTTTTCTGCAGTATCATTTACTGGTTTTTAATTGTTATAAATAAAAGTGGTCTAAATGTTTTGGAAGATAGAAGATATTGCAGTTCGACATATTATGTTCATTCCATGTTGTCTGGTCTGGGGATTATAGTAAGTTTTTTTTATTTTAAAATCTTTAGGATGTGTTGACTAATTATATTTTTGCCAAAAATTCAGACTGCTTCAAAAGAACATATTTAGATATGTATCTTTTGAAGGAGTCTGAATCTATAATCTTTATAATGAAAACATGAAAACATTTTAAAAGAGCAAAAATCTGTTCATTTAAAAATATGAAAAATTGTATAGTAGGTGATAGATCAAATTGTCTTTATAAAAGTCATTCTATATACAAAGTGTCAATACATTTATTAATCACTTTTTATCGGAATTTCTGAAAAAAAAATATCTATTGAAATGGCATCTTTACTGAAAGCTTCAGAACTATAGTTGACGGCCAAAATTATAGAGAGTGACGGGTGAGGTGTGCGAGGAGCAACATTTCATATTCGTACTAAATTTGAATGCAATCAGATATAAAAAATATACAAAAATTACAAAAATAATTGCATTACATAACATCCATTATTTTTAGAGTAGAGACAGTGATATAACAGTTTTGACCAATTTTGAGGCGTTAGATAATAAAAATAATAAGATTTCAAAATTTAATGTTTTTATCATGCATTATCAATTATACAAGATCGAAAATAATAGAGAGTGACTAATTAACAACACACATATGAGTACGGAAGATACGGGTGGTATGATTACCTAAGCGTGCCACTTGAGAAGTGTTAAAGCACACAAAATTATCAAAAATAAGTTGACGTCGGCTGAACCTAGCACATTAACAATTTACTTTAAATGTGCCACCTGTGTCATCCTCTCTACAAATTAGAATACCGTTCTTTTTTACGGCGATTGCCCAACACCACCCACTTACACCTACCTGATGCGCACTTCGCGGATATCACACTTAAGCCTTGTCCTCATGGACGCGAAATTCACGGATATTTGCACGAATTTTGCAAACTTCTGTTTTAATTATTTATGGCGGGAAAATCTTAACTTTTGACAATTGCAATTTGCGAGTCTGTCAAACACTACAAATATTATTGCCCCTTTCATTATTGTGTGGTGTTAATAAATTTGTTTTGAGCTTTTGATAATCTACCATGGCAGTTTCATGATGAAAATGATAGAAAATGTTATAGGTAGTTGACAAAATTTGTTACAAATAGCGATTTTTCCACCGTTAAATAAATTGCGCAAATATTTACGAATTCCGCATTCAAAAGGACAAAAGGCTTTGGAATACATATACACTGTTTACTATTGGTTACTAGCACTGTCACTATAAAAGTCACATTAACAGTTATAATATCATATCTTCCCGCGCTCCGTATGACGTTCATACGTCCATGTTTCGTCAAAATTTAATATATATTTCGATCCACATTCTTATTTTTTTATATTTATTTTAAATAGTTTCTTCACCACTATTTCGTCCTTTCTATCAGTATACTCTTTTCGATTTTATTTATACGAACTAAGTTTCGTCTTGTAAGATATAGCAATTGATTTTTTTTTGGTCGAAAACTCATTTTAAAAATACAAACTTCCTTCGCGAGTTTATATCACTTTCCGTTTCACACTTTTTTTTATTTTCATACATATGCATTCACGTACAATTTTGTTAAGGAAATACATAATAATACATAAGTATAATATAATATAATAATCACTTACACTCATATTTTGACGTCGCGCTCTAACCTTATCATACATGTCATCATCCGTTGCAGAGTTCGAATTATTCTCCATTCTTAAAAACACAAAATCACTAATAAAATTAATTACATTTATAATTAAATTAGCGAAAAGATATACCCGAAATTTTCCCCGCTCGAATGATATATCCGCCCATGATAGCGCTGGAAATAAAACAATTGGATCCGACAATTCGTCGCAGCCGATCACAAACTACTGCACCTGCGTACTTACTGCAGCAGATGCTGCATAATCGGGTATGCTCTCAGAGATATGCGGCACACGATTTTGTAGGAAAAATATACGGGCTGCATGTATATTTCTTTGTGTTGACTGTTATAAATTGTGAGCAGGTTTATAACATGAGTCACTCTCACAATTTTGGCCGTCAACTATAGTAACTCTCGTTATTACTATAGCTGCAATTCGAAGATATCTTATATTGCTAAATTACCAGCGCCAGCAAAAGCCAATAGCAGTAGTCGCTTAAGTGGATATCTACAGGATGTTCCTTATAAGAACCGACACAGAGAAGGTGAATGTAGGGGATTCCAAAATATTAAACCAAATATGTCTATACATAAAGCTGCTCACAGACAGAGTTCAAGTGGGCCTTCAAGTGGGGTCAAATTTAAAACACTTTTTTACTTTTGTTGAATTTTAAAAAACTTTAAGGCTTTTAAGAAAAAATGCATTAATTAATACAGCATTTTTATAGTGTTTATTAGAAGGAATCAAAATGTCAGTAATAGGCTTTGTCGTTAAAGTTTGACAGTTGGAAAAGTTGTCTGTTACTTGTGCTAGGTTTCTGTGAAGGAAACTGTAGAAGTGTAAAAGAATATCGTAGGAGATTTTCAAATCGTGTAATTTTCTATAGAGGAACATTTTATAATGTTGAAAGACGGCCTCGAGAGACAGAAATGTCAGTTTTCAATAATATTGAAGAACGTCCCAGTATAGTAAGGGTGCAAGATGAAGAAAATATTTTGCGAACAGTTGAAGATGAACCGCAAATAAGAACTAAACTTTTATCTGGAGAATTTTAAAAAGTGTAAGAGTTATTACCTCAAGATTTAGATCGATTAGTGACCTTTTGCGAGTTTTCACAAGAAAATTCTTTTCACTGATGAGGCTTGTTTCATTCGTAGAGGATTTATTAATGTTTACAATTTTCGTGAATATTCCGATGTAAACCTCTATGCAGACATTTTCAACGCGAATTTAAGATAAATGTTGGGGCCGGTATTATTGATTGTTATTTGATTGGAGTTATTCCAGTTATTTAGAATTTCTACAAGATGTTCTCCCTGATTTGATCGAAAATTTACCGTTACAAGTTTTTTCAAATTTAATGTAAAAAGTAAAAAAGTGTTTTAAATTAAATTCTGCGCGGGATATTATTATTCTTTTTAAATTCGATGTGAAGGCGCGGCAAATGGTACAAAGTTACCATAACACATAATAGCAGTTTTGTGATTAGTTTTGTTACATACCACATGCTTTTATGAGTAAGAATTTTTTATATTTAGCCCAGAAAGAGTTTATTTTTCGTTTGGGATAAAATAACCTATAAATAAATATGTACTCTTATTTATAATAGAGAAGTTTGTTATCCGTCAAAAATAAGTGGTGGATCTTTTGTTGCTAATTTGTACCACCAGATTCAATTTTGTTGCTTGTGATGTCGTTGTGATAGTCAGTTAAAATTTTGTTGTTGCCTTATACATTTTTCTAAAAAAAAAACAAGTAATTTTGTTGATCTTCGAGCATTTTCAGAAAGTGAATAGTTTTTTTCAAAAATATACAAAAATTGGTCATTGAGCTCATACAGTCAGCTACAAATTTATACGAATAAACGAGTACGCTTCCAAAAACAATTCTGGATATTTTGTTGCTAATTTATATCAATTACAATTTTGTAGTATGTGCCGTTTTCGAAAAAAAATAGTAATTGCTAGCGCAATACTACGCTAGCATCTTGGATTTTTTGTGGAGAACAGTTTCCAAGAAATTACTAATGTTATTGGAATTTGACTAATGACTATTTGGTCTTTCATTTCGAAAAATATACACCTTCTGAAGATACTCGCTGAACAACAAAACATGATGCAAAAATCGATTTGCTATCATCTTTAGTTGTCGAGCAATTCGATGGTAGCACTAGGCTTGAAATTGGTGGCAGAAATTAGCAAACAAATTTCCATCATTTGTTTTTGAGGGCCGGTAAAGTTGACTTGTTACGTTGAGAGACGTGAAGTGGAGTTTTGTTTAAAACTATGAAGGAAAAAATAATGCAATTGAATGGCATAAAAATATACAGAAGGTTCTATTTAAAGAAATGTATATTTGGATTATAGTTTAAAAGAGACACCCTGTAGAAAAATTACAAGTACGCCACTGGATTCTAACTAAAAACTCTATTAGTAGCGATGTTCACCATTTCAATATCTCAGCTATTCTCTGAGATACGAACAAACTCTTAAACGTAGTTTACCTGTATCTCAAAAATAAAGAGGTCTATGGAAGTTTTGATTACGGCATCATAAGTTTCTCTAAAAAAATAGTCCAGTGTTGGGAAAACCACATCGTTCTATCTCTTGTAGTTTCCGAGACACTCTGCAATTACAACAAAATTGGAGCACCCCGTACATCAATGAAATTGGGATTACCTCTTACGTGGTGAACCACTGGCACCGTTAGCTTACGCTTTTTTTTCACAAGGTTCACATATTTTAAATAATTTATACAAATGGTTTATTTTTATAATTGTTTAATTCTTACATCCAATCGGCGATGCCGACGTAACATAATAGCCCACATTCGCGTTGCAACAGATGTTTCAAAATCCAAAATGAATTTCGTTGTTCAGGCTCAGCCTCCGCCGATTCATTTAGCCAAATTATAGGTAATTTATAGTTAAATACCGGTGACGCAAGAAATAAACTAGAAAAGTTTAAGGCCATGCATAACTTATACTTGTTCGTTTTAGTATGCACCTCAGGGTTGCACCATTATACGAATAAATGAGCGTCATCTTTTGACCTTTGGGTGCTTCCTGTATAAAATTGTGTTGTTGTCTGTGGAGCCAGTTTTGTATTAATTGGAAATATAAAAAATGAGGTGTTTCATACATGTATTAGTAGAAATCTAGAAATTAATGTAACATTAGAATTTAATGGTTTAATAAATAGAATATTTATACTATAATTTCATTTAATATGCAAAAAAAACCTGTATTCTTTTAATTATTCACCTAACAGGAAGTACTAGAACTCGTGGAAATTACTATACCTGTCTTTAGAAATTATCGGAATGAGGTCATTTTCGATTTTTTTTATTTCGCTAAGTGAAACTTCTCTATCAGAAATTCCTATGTGCAAAAAATTATATTTTTCTGCTTTCAACTTCACCCCTAAAATCGCCGCCAAAATTGGCTTTCTTTAAAGCGGGGAGTGGTTAAGCGGTACGTTAAAACCCCCACTAGCACCAAAGTAGCACTAACTGAGACGGGAACCATCAAAAAGTAACTGTTACGTAACCGCTACCAAATTTGCACGTCTTAATACCAGTGGAACGACCTTTAAGTTTACAGAAGTTGCAGTCACTTTCAAGTGGCTATGATAGTTGCCGCAACGTTCTGGAAACCTTAATTGTTTGTTTAAAGTCGTGGAATTTGTATCTAATATGTATTAGTCCAAACAACGTTATCGTTACTTGTAGAAGTATTAAGCATCATCACGCATGACAACTACAAAGTTCGTATAATTTTTTAAATTTACCATGAAGTAAATTTTACCACGTAGTTTCCCAAAGTTGGAAGCTTGCATGCTGTTCTTCATTGTGTAATATCTATTCGATCATATTACGTGTGGAGTGTATTTTTTATCTTTGAAATATAACCACACTTGTTTATAACTAGTAACTTAGTGCTGAGTTACCCCATATAAAACTATATCTATAAACTGTGAGCCATATTAAGTATCTGGGTCAAAACACCACAAAAAATCCAAAGGACAAAACATGCAACAAGAGTAACAAGCAAAGCAACAAAGAAATAAAGAAATGTAAAAAAAAAATAATAATGTAAGGATAAGTATTCTCAACTGCTATTAGAAGATAAAATTAAAAGAGTGCGATCAGTGTAAACGTCAGACGTACCGCGTTCAGAATGAACAGCAGGATAAATGTTACTAAGAACTTAAGAAGTGGTAGTGGTAACTCCTACCTACCTATATAAAATTATTAATGTATCTATAATACCTAATTGTGTATTTCAATTTGTATTACAAACTATATTCGAAAAATGCTTCGTTACAAAGATACAGGGTGTCAAAATTTGTATCAAAAGTTCCAAATTTATTAATATTTTTAAAACTGCTTTAGATATTTAAATGAAATTTGGAATCTTTGAATAGGTAATCTAGATACATATTTTTACGTAAAAAACGGACAGATCTTCAGGAAATTTCAATGAAAAAAATGGTACGTTCAATTTAAAACAGAAAAAGCCTCCTTGCTTTTTTCATTTTTGACACACCGTTTGCCAGTAAAAAATTAAAATACCTAATGATTTCTGAAAAACAGTTAAGTACATGAAAATGAGAAATTTAATTAGTGGCTTTCAACAACAATAACAAAAAAGAACCAAAATTAAGGGTAAAATCACAAAAATTGCTCGAAATGTAGTCCATCTATCTCAATACATTTTCGACATCTTCTCACTAACGCATTTATTGCAGCAGATACTTCATGCGGATTTCGCCGCATATCATTGCAGGCTTGCTGAATTATTAAAATTAAATCTTCCCTTGTTAATACGGGATTAGCGTCGACTGTATCTTTAATACTGCTCCAAATGTAAAATTCTAGAGGATTAAGATCCGGTGGCCTGGCCACCCAGGTCACCATATCAATACTATTAACCACGCCATTATTCATGTCATTCCTGGCTAATTGACCAATCCACCGTTGAGGATAATTGGTATTGAGCCATTCTCTTACAGCTATTCCAAAATGTGGGGGAGCTCCATCCAGTTGTATCCAACTCTCATACCTTAAATTAATGGGTAAATCCTCTAGGTAGTCCTGCAGATTATTATTAAGAAACTCCATAAACAGTTCCGAGTTCAACCTTGGGGGTAGGAAATGTGGACCACAAACATTACCATCTACAACGCCCAACCAAACATTTACGAAAAATTCATTTTGAAATGATCTTGGCCGAATTTCTCGAGGATTCTGATGTGCCCAAATATGGATATTATAGTAATTTGTTACCCCACGTCTGGTAAAAGAGAAATCGTCCGTCCAAAGAATCTTTCTTCCGTCGAGTTTAAAAGTCACTGGCAAAATCTTATTTTTTTTCAGCATCACCAGGGTGCAAATCCTGGCTGTAGGTGATATGCATGTGGTCATCGTGTAGTGTTCGTAATATTTTAGACTTAGGAATGTGAAGGTCCTGAGCTGCCTTCCGAGAGCTCAGCCTCGGATTGTTACCAAAAGTACGTAGTGTACGATTATTCTGAATATAACATTCGACGGTTTCTGTAACTGGCCAAAGTTACGAAGATTCTGATGTGTTCTGATCAACACGCGACCATCTGGAACTGTTGTATTTGGATAACGTCTATGACATTCACGAACTGCCGCTTCTTCATTTCCATCACAAATTCCGTAGCAAAAATGAATATCTGCGTATGTTAACAACAAGTCGAAATTAAATTATTTGACACAATTCAATTAACTGTCATAATAAAATGCAAAAACAGTGACAGTAGTAGTCTTTTTTGTTTCATGGCCTACTACGACAAATTAAAATTTGTTTGAATTTCAGTTGCTTAAAGAATTTTATTTTTTTACTGGCAAACGGTGTGTCAAACGAAAAAAGTAAGGAACCTTTTTCTGTTGCAAATTGAACAAGGATTCTAGAAATAGTTTTTGTTTCTAAAAAAATATTAGCGTACCATTTTTTTTAATTAAAATTATCCGAAGATCTGTCCGCACGCCATTGGTGGAATAAAAATAATATTTTTTACGTAAAAATATGTATCTAGATTACCTATTCAAACGTTCCAAATTTCATTTAAATATCTAAAGTAGTTTGATAAAAATTTTGACACCCTATATCTTTGTAACGAAGCATTTTTCGAATATAGTTTATAGTACCAACTGATATTATTTTGTGGTTCTCTGTCTGCTTCTAAAGTTTCCGCTTTTGAAAGTGGTCCGCTATACACCAATTAATAAAACGTAAAAATACAACGACAACACAAAACGGAGGTGTGGAGGTGGAGTGGAGTGGAGGAAAACGGAGTGAACGGAGGTGGAGGTGAACTCCACACAAAACGTCAATGGCAGTAATGTAATGGCCGCTGGCGGGATAGCGCGGACCATAGACAAATTAAAATAAGACCATTTGAAAGCATGGCAACATTGACAACATTAATAGCAGCGTCTCCCTGCGCATCTGGGGTTGCGCGTATAGGCATTTAACGTCAAAATTGTCAAATATCAAATTACTAATTGCCCAAGCAATCTGCAACAAAACAATAATTCGTACTGCAGGCATAAAGTTTATTTTTGATTTTTTATCTGTGATTGGAGTAAATGTAACTTAAAAATAGTAATTCGTTAAAGTTTATGTTCAGTATATTATTACATTTTAGGTGTTCACATTTAAGGAATTAACATTTCATGAAGAATAAATTAAATTTTGTGAGTAATCTGTACGTATTATTTAAGTTGGTTTCGGATGGTTAGCGATAATTATAATATAATATTATATTATATCCGCCATAATATATAATAGGTACCTATGCGGTTTACTATGTATTTTTAATTACAAAAATATAAATATATTATCACTTATCGTCCGTAACTGGCTTTAGGTACAATCTATTGCAATAATAATGGCACTCATTAAAAGGAATTTGACAATTTATTTAGAATTGCTAACGCATTCGTAATGAAATCTACTTTCAACAGTTCTTAATCGTTCCACTCATTAATAAGGATCTAATGAAATTTCTATTCAGAACTGCCAATATTTCAAAAACTGATTTGAGGGAGTGCCATTAGTATTGCAATAGATTGCAGTCACAAAATTTAATTACAATAAAGTTATTTATTTTGCATTTATATCCTTGTTTGTTTGTATTTATCTGTTAACATTAATAAAAAAATATATGATTTTTTCATGAGTTTATTATATTTATTAAGAAAGTCCCTATAAAGAATAATTGTGAGATATGTATATTAATAATATAAAGGTAATATTTTTCATTGTAGCAAGAAACTCATAATAATATCACAAATGATAATTTATGTCAATTATCCTAAAAATTTGTGATATTATTATGAGTTTCTTGGTACAACGTAAAATATTTTCCTTTCAGAAAAAATATGTAAGTAGGAAATGAATTCGAATATCCCGCTGTTTAGTTTAATTCACTACAGATGCCCATCGCAAAACGCCACTGTGCCACTCAAATTACTGTACACCCCTTAGGGTTGGGCCGTTTGAGGTGATTTTTTTTTAGAATGTTCGTCATTAAATTCCCTATCGATATCTCTTTCTCAATTTTCGATTTGAGTCTTCACTTTCGCGGAATTTAACTCCAAAAATGGGTTTGCATGGAAGAAACTAGATTTTTCGCGCAAAAATGACCCTACGGAACACGAGATTGAGATTTTGCTGGACTTTTTTATGGCGGAATGCTCGTCTTGAAACGCCCTACAAGACTGTCCACTTAGATTTCAGGGAGAAATTTTCCGTTGCTCTTAAAATGGCCACAATCATCCAAAAGTTTTCACATATCAGAAATCGTTCTACTGAAAACTGGGAAAGTATTGGAAAAAAATCTCATCTCACAAAAATTATTTGTACACATTCGAGGAATCCGCAAAAATTTTTCCAGAATTTTTGGACTCATTTTTTGACATTCACCAAAATGGCCACATACAGATTTTCCGAATTTTCCCGTAAATGATTGATTTTTCCCGGAACTGTTCGGATGAAAATGTATGATAGTGAAAGTCTTCAGCATCTACTGGATGCTTTAAACTTTCGAGACCATAAGATTTTATGTGGATCTTTCTTTTTTTTTTTGGTCATTTTGATCCAAAATCCACAAATGTTCAAAAATACTGGGAAATCATCTGTCATTCCCGAAACGTTTAAATATTTTGGCTGTCCAAATAAATTCTCAAAAAGCTCAGTCTTTTGAAGGGTTATTGTTATATATTTTATAAATACCTTGTATATAAATTAATGTAGAATAGTGTATGTTTTTCTAGGACAGATATTGTTTTTGTATATTTTATTTATTTTTGGTACAGCGCTCGATATAAAAAAGCAAATTTCGACGTTGTTTTATGTTATCTCTGTGTGTTGGGAAGAAAATAATCAAATCAATCATTTCTTATTAACAATGAACTATTGTGTCCAAAATGACCACTTTTATAAAAAAAAAATGAATTCCCAAAAAAATGTTCAAAATAATTTTTTATGGAACCTTTCTGACCTTTTTCAGAATTACGGGAAAATTCGGAAAATATGTATGTGGCCATTTTGGTGAATGTCAAAAAATGAGTCCAAAAATTCTGGAAAAATTTTTGCGGATTCCTCGAATGTGTACAAATAATTTTTGTGAGATGAGATTTTTTTCCAATACTTTCCCAGTTTTCAGTAGAACGATTTCTGATATGTGACAACTTTTGGATGATTGTGGCCATTTTAAGAGCAACGGAAAATTTCTCCCCGAAATCTAAGTGGACAGTCTTGTAGGGCTTTCCAAGACGAGCATTCCCCCATAAAAAAGTCCGGCAAACCCATTTTTGACACATTGAAAAAGAGAGACCGATAGGGAATTTAATGACGAACATTCTAAAAAAAAATCACCTCAAACGGCCCAACTTTATAGTAAGAAATAACTACTCTTATTTTATATTCTCTCTGGCGTGAACGATAGAATATGTGACGTTACATCGCCTGCTGCACTGAAGGCGGAGCGAATTTTGGGCTTTAATATCTGCTTTGTTTTTGGGTCAATTAATATAATTTTGTCAACATGTACTTAAAGTGATTAGATCTGTAACAATATTGACAGATTCAGATAAAATTTGATTACATCAAATAACCGCATTAAATATGTGTGCGTCACGTGACCTCACGCAATGGCATGTGCGTAGCACTGTTGTTGTTATTGGTGTTTCCAGTTATAGATGTTTGATAACAAAATTTACAGAAATCACCACGAAACAATCTTCTGATAGCATTGGAAACGAACGAAGCTATTTTGGATAAAATAAAGCAACTGATCATTGATATAGCAATGAATTCATATATATTAATTCAAACACCAAGAAATAACAACTTAACTAACAAGTTAGTACAAATTGCTGAAAATGACAGAACAGCAAAATAACGGTGTGGACGTAATACCATTTCAGGAACGTAAGATATTCTCAACGTTGTTACCAATTATTGTCAATACAAATTGCAGTGCATCGTTTACGATGATGACGAAGTCTGAAGAAGACGAATCATTCGACAACTTGAACAATTTACATTTCAGTATATCGCCGCTGCAAAGCCTTGACTGCGGTCAAATCATTCGAATTTTATTGGTATACAGGGTGTCCGGAAAGTAATGGGACCCAGCCTAAACATAGCTTCCAGTGATCAAATAGAACCGATTTAGCTTAGTCCAAATGTGCCTCGTTTAGAAGTTACAGGGTTTCAAAGAAAAATTGTTTTCTTGTTATGGGCATAATTACGAAACAAAACGGCTAATCATGTTCAAATTTGGTACAGTTTTGTTTTAGATAAGTACAAGCATTGTAAAGGAGTAAGTAGTACCGCATATCGTAGAGGGCGCTTTTGGCAGTTTTTTGCATTTTTTTTTTTATTTTTATAAACATTTTTATATTGGTCCTAGACACGCTTGACTAAAAATTATGATGGAGAAATTATTTTTGCGTAGAAAAGCTATACTTGTTCCATGTTGATAAAATTAAAATTAATAAAAATAATTAAAATTAAAATAAATAACTTTTCTAATTCGAAGCCGGTTAGATTAATATTAATTGTTGTAATTACCGTAGTCATAATTTCCCATCAAGCGTATCAGAATAGGACCAACAAAAAGATACGATAAAAAAACTGCCAAGAGTGCCCCCTATGATATGTAGTACTACTTACTCCTTCGTAATGCTTGTACTTATCTAAAACAAAACTGTACCAAATTTCAACATGATTGGATGTTTCATTTCTTAATTATGCCCATAACAAGAAAACAATTTTATTTTGAAGCCTTGTAACTTCTGAATGAGGCACTTTTGGACTAAGCTAGGTTTGTCTAAATCGACTCTGATCACTATGTTTAAGCTGGGTCCCATTACTTTCCGGACACCCTGTATATGCCATCGATTCGATCATCATATTGAGAGAAATACCACTCCGTGTTAGTAATTTTTAAATCGCATACTTGCAAGAGTATCATTATGGCGTACATCAAAGTCTATTGAATCAAGCTCTGCCTTGACTTGAACACTTTGATACGGCGTGTATGGCAAAATCTATTGTAAATGTAAATGGAGTTATAAATTTTACCTAAAATTTAAAATGGCTTTATAGTTCCAAAATGATGAAGCAATAAATACTCCACAAAACTGCTTTATCGCCGAAAAACGCTACACGTACCCCAGCTGCGTACCCTTATCTACAAATCAACAATCTTTCTTATTCTTACAAATGTTCAATTGTTTTACCACTAAACATTATGCAGGGTGCCTATATATTTTTCTGTTTTATAAATTGCACCAAACGAAACATTTTACTTAACAATTTTGTTTCTCTGACCAAAAGTAATAGAATTATGACAGCAAACATGTCTGCAATATGTAACAACGTCGCTCACATACCATGTCAGGATTGTCAGGTGTCTGTACATAATAATTATAAATACACAAACATACTGTCAATGGTTTTCTTAGAGCTATTTTCAGAACACAGAATAAAATGAAATAGTTGCAACTGTTTAATTCATACAAACGTTTCGTAGGCAGAGAGTTTTACACAGATTTGCCATAAATTAACATGTCATGCAGCTAGGTCGTGATTACTATAAATTGTTATATTTTTGTTTATATACACTCGCAAATTGTCAAGCAAGCACTCGAGAAAAATGAAGCGCTCTAGCCACGATACTTCTATTACTAATTTTTTGTCCAATTGTCAAAAAATACGACATTTGTGATCGCTATAGATATGCAAAATTAGCCATTTTTTAACGGCGATGAAGCACGTAGTTTTTTTCGCAGTTCGGGTACTTTTTTCACGATGTCACTTTTGACATTGACACTAACATCACATGAAGATATATTTAAAATTAATAAACTTACAGTGGCAAATACTTTGGCCACTTGGATAAAAAGTATTGTTTATATTTCTTGCGCGAAATCAGTGTTTTATTTCGTTTTCGAATGATTTTTTGTCTCGACCTACGGTGTCGATTAATTCACATTGTCACGCGTCATTAAAAACACTGATCTTGCGCAGTTAATATAGCAGTTGATAATTTTCAACGCATAGTACATTATAGCTTTAGGGATTTTCTGAAAAACGACAATTGTTTACTTGATTAATACTGATCCAAAAAACAAATTACGTTATAGGAGCTTGTATTTAACCATAATTGTACTTTTTTTGTAATTTCATAACACAGTTCTGCATTTCATTGCAGTTGAATTTTTTTTTTTAAATGAATTTGTAGTATTCATTTTAGACATTTTTTTCATAAAGTGTTTTATTGCTTTTGCTTATGTGCCTTGTAATATGTATGAACTTAGTTTTCACGCTAACTTAAACGTCAAATATCTTTAAAATAGACAAAATGTAGAGAATGACAATTTTTCTCCTTATTGCCTTCCACCGTAATTGTCGAATATTAGGCATTATTATAGAATTATAGGGCATTTTGGTCCACAGTTGCAACACTGGAGACAAAATGTGGAGAATCGCAATTTTTCTCCTCATTGCCATCCATTGCCATTCATCCAACGATCAGATACCTTTTTTTTGTTATAAAACAATACAATACAATAGCCCAACCTTTTACGTATCTTGTAAATCTTTCATTTTGTACTGGTACGTTTCCTGATAATTTAAAAATAGGGAAAGTTCTGCCTTTGTTTAAAAAGAGTAATGCACATAAAATTGAGAATTACCGTTCTGTAACCGTACCCAGTGTTTTTTAAAAACTCATGGAATATTGTTTTTTAGATAGATTGGAGACATTTCTTGTCCAGTCAAATATATTATCAAAAAACCAGCATGGTTTTCGCCATGGAAAATCAACAATGACGGCTATACATTCATTTTATGATAAAGTTTGCTATTTGATCGATGCGGGAGAATGCCCTGTTGGGATATTTTGTGATCTCAGCAGGGCGTTCGATTGTGTCGATCATGACATATTACGTCGGAAACTGATACATTATAGTATAAATGAAATTCCATTAAATTGGATAAATTAATTTTTAGAGGGACGTAGTCAGTACGTCATGGTAAATTATAGAAACAAATATGACAATTTACAAATAAATTTAGGTATTCCACAAAGCTCGGTGTTGGGGCCTATTCTATTTTTACTATATATCAATGATATTAATAGCATAGCAAACGGGGCGCATTTCACGATTTATGCCGATGATACTTCGGTCATAGCATCGAATAAATCTGAATGTGATTTACAAATAGGTTGTGAACATGTTCTACAGGAAATGAGTGTATGGTTTGCTCAGAACTCGTTACATTTTAATACTAAAAAAACACATAGTTTAAGATTTCGTAATTGGCAGAAGCCCTGTTCTGAATTTGCACTAAAAATCAATGATAACTTAATGGATAAAGAGGATAATGTAAAATTTTTTGGTTTACATATTGATTAGTATTTGAATTGGAAAACTCACTGTGAGTATATAATTTCTAAAATTCATTCAAATATATATTTATTTAGAAATTTGTGTACAGTGCTCACTAGAAAACAATTATTAATGGTATACCACTCGCAAGTCGAATCATTACTTCGATATGGAATATGCTTCTGGGGTTGGTTCACATTTTCATCAAAGGTTTTTATAGCACAGAAACAAGTTTTAAGGTCAATATTTTTAAAGATTTTAAAATTTTAGCACAACCCTGCCTTTTTATATTTGAATTATGTGTATATATATATATTTTTTTAAACCGTGATAAGTTCATTTTAAATACAACCATTCATAGTAAAGATACTAGGAGCAAACATGACTTTCATGTACCTTGTAGTAAGTATAACATAACGCATAAGTCTCCGTGTAACATAGGACTTTACTGTAAATGGACTTTATGCTTGTGCATTTTATATTTATTATTCATTGTTTTAGTATTTAAGTTGTGACATATTCCTATACAATTTTTATATTGTCAAATGGAGAATAAAAAACTAAACTAAACCGTAATTGTCGAATATTCTATTCGGAGCAGAAATGCCAAAATCGTTCCAATCACGCCATCTCTGCACCGAGTGGTCGCGAGTGAACATTTGTTACATTTTGAATACACCAATTCTTTAAATCTCCGATGTTAAAAACATGTCAAAGTTTACATACTTATCTTTACTGACATTCATGAGATAAAATTAAGATAAAATAAGAATTTTAATAATGCACATGCTATCATCTAACCGTATAATGCTTTTCCCCTCCGATGAGAAGTGATACATATCTGAGTAAATATAGATATGTCTGACTGATTTCTCATGGCACTGACGTACCAAGGCTGTGTAGTTATAAAATCACTTAAATCATTGAAAAGTTATTTATTCATTTTCAGTTGTGTTATATCGAGGTTAATAGAATATGAATGGTTTCCAGTATGCGATGGAAACGACAAAAGGAAACATCGTGTTTGTTAATGAAATTTGTTAGCTTGAAATATACACATTTATGACTTAATCCATATATTTTTTTAAATAACGTTGTTTCAATTGACTGCCATTAAAACCTGTAGGTACATTGTAATTTCACTACAAAAGTCTTGAACAGTCTCCGCGATGGTTTTATTTAAAAAAAAAACAACTATTTCAAACAGTGTTGTAACCTCTACGTTGACATAGCCTTGAAATACGTCACGTAGAAAAACAAACTTTTTTGCCACTACTTGATTACATAACTAATATACTTCAATTAATTATCAACTGTTAAATGTTTACTTTGACGTTTGTCACTTGCGTTCGGCTTCTGAACATAAACTGCCTTGTGGAGGTGAAACCGATCCGGTTATATATGTTTTTACGGTTCTCGAAGGAATTCCACAGGGTCCAGTCATTTTTTAAAAATTTGTTACAAATGTCACTCCAGAGTTAGGTCTATCTAAGTTTTTAATTTTCCATTGGTATCAGCCCCGAAGTCTGAATCTTCACTTTGTTCTTTAGCAAGAGTTCTATTGTCTCATTCATTCGGGGTCTTCAACTTAATTCTTTGGCATAAAAATTTGCCTTTTTTTAGTATCATTCAGTTCAGTTACTATGCTGTTTCTTTCCAATTTGTCTTTATCGGTATTTAACTTCCGCAGCAATTGATCTTTATATTTTAAATTTTTCGATAGTTCCTCTTTTTCTTTAACCCACTGAGCTTCTTTTTGTGTCATTTGACACTGAGTTAATTTTATCTACATAGTTGAAGAGGCATTAGTAACTTCCAAAGTTTTATTCTGGTTGTCCAGATCAATTACTGTTTTCTTCTTCTCTTCCAGTTCATATCTCAATTCTAATAATTGGTTCTTCTGTGTCTCAATATTGAAACTTTCTGGTTCTACTCTTTTGTTGCTTGTTTTCTAATTGCCAGGCTCATTCTGATCTTGATTGGATATATTCCTAGGGCATTAATTACCGAGGTGTCCCTTTGGTCCACAGTTCCAACACTGGATGGATCTTCGCCTCCTGTACATGATGAAATCATCACAGTCCCACCCTTTATAACAGTTATCTAATAAATCTTGCAGACTCTTCGCAATACTCTTCTACATTCCTTTGGACTCCTCAGTCTGAAGCCTTGTCCTACCTTGAACACTTCTAGATGCTTATCGAGCGGCTTCGATTTCCAGTGCCAGAGCTAAAGCGTCCGATATGTTTCTATGTTTGGTTAACCTTAATGCTTGACTGATTTCAGGGTCTCGCAGGCCATTGATGAAGCTACTCACTGCTGTTCTTGGAACTCTGCGGGTTGGGTGGGGTCAAAGTAGGTAGCGTAACATATTGGCAGAAAATTTCTCTCCGATCAGAACTACGTTGCATCGAGAATATTTTGATATACCCATGTTGTATACAGTCTAGGAAATAAGTTCCATGTCCACATTCTGCGTATTACCCTTTGATGTGTGTATGTGATATTAAATATCAACATGTATTGGCAAGGCGGCGTACATCGATGCGAACACCCATGTTTGCTAAGATATGACGTGACGAGGTTACAGGGTCTCGTCCACATGGTCGTGTTGAAGTTAGCGAGGAGGTTCTGTTACAAGTGTGTACGTGGCTTTACATGTTTACATCGCACATTTGCGACTTTGCGAGATATGCGTATGTTAGAGAAGTTAATAGAGAAATTTTTCGTCCACAAATAATTGTAAACTATAATACTGTCGTAGATTTCCTAATCTGACTTTTACTATTGCCAGAAAAACAATCCGTTAATTAATTACTTCTTTATTAACTATACTCAGTACACTACTGAACACTAATTAGAACTCAACTAAACACTTATTTAATTAATCGCTATCTAAATCGCTTTCATCTCTAACTAAACACTTGAATTCAACACTGTAATACAAGACTTATACAAGACTAACTTAATAGGCCGTTTGTTTTTCTTTTATAGACCCAACGAATATTGCAGGTATATTCTATCATCTCTAGATCTATTTTCTAGCATCTCTCGAACGACTCGAACGCTTCTCGTCGTTTCTCAAATTTTCTAGTCCCGTCTCGATCCACGGCATTTTGTTTGTTTAACAAAACCGTGTAGGGGCGATCGGGGCAATCTTAGCATTTCGCGATACCACAGTCGTCGGTTTGGGTGGGAGTGGGGCAAATTCCGTGACAATACTTTGTGCGTCAAAATTAACGCAATATTTCACTATTTAATTTTTTTCTGTCAAAACCGATGTATTGCGAGTAACCAATCCTGACTTCTCTTCGCTTATTTCAAGCATGCATAACCGTCCTTCACACTGAATTTTTCAACTTTTTATAAATAAATAAAGGACGCTGTTATAAACGATTCTTGCCATTCTGAAACTTGGCTATCCTGGTACGTAAAAAAAGTTTTGAGGACCTCTGTTCTGTAGCATATTCTAACGATATTATATCTTTGGACGATGAATGAAGGTCAGATATATTTTATCATCTTTTCAATCTGATAATAATTTAATGATGTTATGCATATACAAATACAATTTATAACAATATATAAATATTTACTGGTATATGTAAAATTTCGACTTGATTTTCATGTTGGCTATTGGTATTTTATTAAAATTTGTTGTTGCCTATGTAAATAAGTATATATATTTGACCACATAATTTAGGTTTTTCCCACATTTAATTAACGCTTGTTTATTACAAACTTATTGTTTACTTTTAACTACCGATAAAAACAATGGTTTTCTATTCTTAGTCGATATCGGCCATAAAATCTTTTTCTGTAGTTTTATATTATTGTTAATTTGAAATATCGAATGTCACCTTAGAGCCTATAAATACAGGTTTTTTTAAATTTTAATTTGGATATTATGGAATGCTTGTATACCTGCCTTCATCTCCGATGTCGCACAATGAATTTTTAATATTCATATATTTGAATTGGCAAAAAACTGACTGATTTTGCTTGTCTGTGAACGATTATCTATTTTTTTCTTTATTCAGTTTCACTTGTGATGTAAATCTACTGAATTGTCAATCAATTTACATTTAAAAAGCCAGTACTATTGGCCGTTGTTGGCACTGCCAACTTATCATTATACCTATATAATCAGACATAACAAAATTACCAATACGAATGTGAAATATTTTAATGAAATAAGAAAAATAAAAATATTTGTTTATACAGGGTGTTTTCAAAAGCATAAATTGGTCAAAATATCAAATGACTTACGTATAGCAAGTTGATGTTGATGGGTATCGTTTTAATTTATGGTGAAGTGAAAATGATTTAGCAAAATGATTTCCATGCCAAATGCAGCTATAACGGTGTGCAGTGAGTGCAAGTGTAGTGCAAACGCAGGCGTAACGGGGAAAATTTGCAATCGAATAGTGGAAGGGACAGCGTATTGCCCATACCATGTACAGCGTGTCCAAGCGTGGACGAGGAGGACCGGTTATTTTTTTGGGGATATTTAAAAAATGAAGTATATTGCTCCGAAGTGAACACTATTGTTGATGTACGCAAACGCTGCCAATAACTAACAAGTTCAAAACGAACCGGAAGCAGAAACATTTGTGTTAGTTTGTAGAAACTGGGTAAACCGGTCCCAAAACTTTGTTGTAACCATCAGGTATGTCAAACTATTTTAGTAATTAAAACCACAGATTAATTCTATTAATAATTAACATAGCGGCAAAAGCAGTTGAATTTGCTGCATTTGCTGTTGTAGAACATAATTTATTTCTTTCCTTGGAATTTTTTTTTCAAAATTATCACCTCTGTATCAAAATGATGTAAATGGTACTATGTAAAGATATTTAATGTAGGAGTGATAAAACAACTCGTACTGTATGCTAAAAGCTTGCCAAATGTTTTTAGCTTACTACCTAGGTAAGGCAAGGCGCACATTGAGACGCGTATGACGCGTGTGAGATGACGTGTCCCGACCAGCATGACACGAATGCGCGACACGCGTAGCGTTGTTTTTCGCATATTGCAAGACAGTTCTTCTCTCGACTTTCGAACATCCACGTCGTTCTAATTTTTCTTGTTTATCATAAAAATGATTGATTTAAACAGAAAACTGGATTTATTAATGAAATAGACCCCTGAGTTTGGAAACCAGTATTAAGAAAACATAAGGACGAAGAAATTTGAAACTTGGACCATATGTAGCCTGTAGTTTCGTAACTGTATTTTTTAGTTATTCATGAAAATGTAGAAAAAAATACGGTTTTCTACCTACAAAATATACCATCTTTTAAGTGCAGTTCTTTTGCAATTTCACACCAAATCTTGTTTTTAATCTTCGCTTTCATATAATTCTCATGTCTGGTATCATAAAGCTCCCTATGCCTTCTTACCAGCTCTATCAGTTTTGTTTTCATTGCCACGAGAGAAAACACAACTAACTTCAAAATTATCAACACGTGGCGCGTACGGCGCGAAAAACTGTGCCACTGCCACTGCGCCGCGCGCCTTGCATCACACGCGAGTTTTGCTGTGCAAAGTCGCGGCACGATTTTGCGCTGTCCCATTACTTTCCTTAAGCTACAAACGTACATGCTGTGCTGTGTCACCACACACGCGTGATATGCGTCTCAATGTGCACCTTGCCTAAATATCAGCACTAAAACTATATACTCGCGTCAAGAATTCAGACGACGTACGTCATATGAACAAATGAATAATTCATTATATTTTCATCAAAATATTTAAAAAATTGCAACTGAGAATAATAAAATTATATACTACACTAAAAGTTTACATTATATATTGCACTAAATTGCAAAAAATTATTGTTTTTAACGCGACCAAATATCAAAAATGACATTGACAATAAAAACAAATGCGTAAGGTCAGCCATGACGTAAGACGTCTCAATTCTTGTCGCGAGTATAGTAAGAGAAAGCTGTTTTTGTGATTCAATAAGTACTGAAAATTAAATTCAGCTAATATAACCAGGCTGTCCGCTTGTTTTTAACGATCTTGCATTTGTTACTTCTAAATTTTATCAACGATCAAAGCATCTTGATTAATAAATTTAGTTGCTCTGATTGCAGTAACACCAATAAACTGTCATTAAAACGACTTTATTGTCGATAGCCGTTCGTTGTACAGCAGCTGAAGGCAATGAAAACGCCTTTTAAGAACCCACTGTCTCCGATAAAGATCCTCTATGTTCTTAGCAGTTGTACTTGAACGCAGAGAATGCTATTTTCTCGAGAAACGCTCATGCATTGCTGCCTATTATATATTGAGTGTGTGAAGGTATCGACAGCTACGACCTATGCAGTAATTTATGCACTGGCGATTGTTTTCAATCTTGATATCGATAGAAAAATGGCAAAGTGGAGGTGTGTCCGTAGGTATTCGGAACTGTGTTCGCCCATTTCAGCTCACGGACTGCAGAATGGAACAAATCGTCCTTGACGTTTGAGGCGAACCCGTCGTCATTTTTTAACTAGCAGTGTTGAAATATTTACTTACTGTGCGGCTACGAAGATTATACCTGATTACCGTTAGTACAAGGTTTGGCACGTATAAGTGCCTGTATTTCACAGCCAAATATTATTTATTTATTATTATTATTAACATACAATAATGACAGAGACAAAATCTGACGTATTGTGGTTCTCATCTTAATTTAAGGAAGTGACCTTGAACCCTTTCAACATCATTGAATGAAAACGCACAAGACAGGTCAATGAAAAGTATATCATGGAGAATGAGATAATGCGATAAGTCTGAATAAGATCATGGAATCTTCTCTGATTTAAAGGTGGCAGGCGAAGTAAATCCAATCTGTTCTGATAAGATCTGTGTGTGAGTTGGGGTACCCATTTGGTAGATCTTCGTTGAACCGATTCAAGAAGTTCGCCATGGACAAGGGAGGAGACCAAATTATTTGCAATATATTCCAGTTTTGAACAAATATCTTGTATATTCTATTGAAGAACTCTGCTGAAGGCGACTTAAATGATTTTTTTAAAAAGTAGTAGGTTGAGTTAACTTTTTAACAACACTACTAACCTGCTTGGTCTATCTTAAGTTATTAGTGATTATGCATCCAACACTGTAGGAGACAATATTACGCTTCCCGAATGTCCGCAGAGCAATGCGTATGTAAATTAGATTTTATCCTTCTTCTTACAACGGCATTAAGAGAGACATTACCATAAAAGTCGCATACGGATTAGGTACTCTTCGAAAGTCAAAAATAGATCCCCATATCAACTTCAAATTTTCTGGGCTGACCTTGGGCGCCGGATTACTTTTATGGAGGTGTATAACTGCATATGCATCTACACATAACTAATAAGGTACAATTTGTCCTTATTCAGGGAGATAAGTATCTAAACAAAAAATTTGAATGTACGGGGGACACTTACAAATACAATTTTATAAAAAAAATCAAAAAGAGCAGTTCGAAAGTGATTTAAAAATACGCTTTCGCACGGCACTAGAGACTGGTCCACTGTAAAACCTGATAAGGCAACAAAACATGCAATCAGTGACCGGACAAAAAATGGAAAGACGTTCCCAAGAAAAGAAATAAATAACATGTTATAACACCTATTTTATACAGCAAATTCGACTGCTTTTCTCGCTATTATTAATTATTAATATAATTCATTTGTGGTTTTAATTAATAAAATTGTTTGACGTACCTGATTTACAACCAAATTTTGGGCCCGTCTTACCCTTGTAAGTTATTGGCAGCAGCTGTTATACGTTTGCATAAATCATCAATAGTGTTCACTTCGGTGCAATATACTTAATTTTTTAAATATCCCCACAAAATAAGTACAAATGATTTAAAATCAAGAGATCGTGGCGGCCATGGTACCGGTCCTCCTCATCCAATCTTCTGGTATTTACACGCTGTACATGGTAAGGATATAATTGAACCTCGTGTTTGATACGCCACACTGCTGCAATACGTCGTGGACGCCCTGGACTTCTCTCTCTCTTTCACGATTCGGTTGCAAATTTCCCGCGTCACACCTGCGTTTGCACTACACTTGCACTCACTGCACACCGTTGTAAAAGCAGCTGCATTTGACACATGTTTACCGGGAAATCGTTCTGCTAATGCATTTTCACTTCACAATAAATTACAACGATACCCATCAACTGCGAATTGCTATACGTAAGCTATTTTTGATATTTGAAAAACTAATATAAATACTTTCATCACAAAAAAGTTAATACGATAAATGTACGGATATTTGAAATCACCTGACTAGAGACTACAGGAGCCCAGCGATGTAAAGGTTGAAACTACTAGAACTTCAATATGTTTTTTTCGGAAAGGATTTTACATAAATACTTTTTACGATATTGACTCCATTTTTCATGACGCATCTAGTCCCAATTTTTTTAATATATAATTTTGAATCACCCTGTATAAAATTTGGAACAACCTATAGCCTGTTTAGAAGTGAAAGAGAGTAATAAAAAATTATGTATGCAAATCGTAAATAAATGTAGTACTGGTGCTTATATTCAATATTTTTATATTATGTATTATTGGTATAGATGAGGTGTACTTTTAAAAAAACTTTGTGTGATCGAGCCGTACTAAATTGTAACAGGTAGCTAAAATTTAATCCCCGACAATCCGTCTTTGTATATGCCGCTTCAATTTCTCGGTCCATTTCTCTTATAAATAAACAATATAAAAACAGCATTTCAAAACATGAGGCTACCTAAGCATCATAACCGGGTTAAGAGGGTTTTTAGTAATTCAAATAAATTCCACACAAAAATTTATGTATTTTGAAAATTCCAATTATGGTGAGTAAATGTAGTGTTGTATACATGTACAATAAAGAAAATAAAAAAGTAGGTATATTAAAATTCATCTTCTGAATATTCTGATGAATTATCTTCGTCTCCTAGATTGATAACGATAGGTTCCACAGTAACATCAATTAAATTATCTTTGCCAGTTATCTGCAGTTACTCGTTCCAAAGAATTTTTTAACAAAATTTTCACATCACTTAATTTAAACGTCGTATTATTTCGCGCTACATCTCCTTTTACCTGCGCCCAGACTAATTCGATTGGGTTAAATTCACAGTGATAAGGTGGTAACCGTAGTACCGTTATTTGGCGATTTGTTGCCATTTCATCGATAACATATTATTTTTTCTGATCTTTATTAAGATTGACAAGTGTGATAAGGTTCCTTTTTCACCATATTTGTTTCAAAAGAAATGTTTTTTTCCGGATAACCATTGAATTATATCGGCTTTCCTCCAAGCAGTCGTAGGCGTCCGCTCGGTCTGCCGTGAATGGTAACTGGCATTATCCATGACAATTACAGACCCCGGAGGAATAAGATCCAACATCTGTGTAAAATACTCTTCGAAAACATATGCGTTCATGTCTTCGTGATAATCACCTGTATATTTAGATTCAAATAAAAGCCATCTACAAATCCACTGGCACTACCTATATGTGTCACTATTAATCTTCGCCCTTTACCTGAAGGTGCCTTGAACCCTGTTGAGTCCATCCATGCTTGTCGAAAACGTTTTACATTTTTATCTTGCCATACTTTTGTTACAGTATATCCCTCGTTGACCCAAGTTTCGTCTAGATAATAAATATTCCTCCCTTCGTCACGGAATTTTCTAATTGATGTTAAGTAGGATCTTCGTCAACAAACAATTTCATCTTTATCGATAAGAACTGACTTCCTGTTCTGCTTTTCCCAGCAAAAATTCAACTCTTGTAAGACGGCCCATAATTTGCTTTTACTGATTTTTGGCAAATCGTTGTCCTCTGAAAGTTCACTTAAAATTTTGTTTAGCGTTGGTATTTCTTTTTTAAAATAAAATGAATGTACTTTTCTGCGAATGACATTTTTGAAGAAATCATCTATAACGACTTTTGACCTCCCTGAAGATGATTTTGGGGGATTTACAGTATCTTGTTCATTTTTTGTTTCCTTTAAGAGTCTGTAGATAGTCGATTTTCCAATCCCTGTCATTTTGGAACACTTTTCCACGATGTCGTCAACACTGTTGGTAGGATTTTGGTGTTTCAATGCATTAAATACATTTAATATAATAATCATCTCATTCTGAAATATATCTTCACGCGTTTAGCAGGTACGTAATCTGATAAGCTCGACATTTTACCCAAACAATATTATATCCACTGGCACAATAGTCACTAAACACAAGTCGAATTTTACTCTACTGGACTAGCACGTCTTCGTATATTCAGCTCTAAGACTGGATTGATCTGTCACAATACACTGGCTCCTGCCCTATGATGTATCCAGTATAATATACTAATGTACACCCATTACCTGTTAGCATTAGTGTTACCCGATAATTACCTGAAACGAAATATTACCACGCCCATGGCCGGTTCTTATCTCGGGGTTTTATTACTCTCTTTCATTTCCAAACAGACAATAGTCTAAAGTTTTTATTCAAACAGTGTAATAAATAATACATTTTCTATTTTTTAATGTTTTTCTGTGTAATTTCTTTCATGGCAGTAGGTGCAAATGCACCCTATTGATTGATCAAAACATTTAAAATACTTTGAGGACAACAGATGGAACAGACAGATTCGCGTTGACTAAGTAATTTCATTAACACCAATAGGACTGCTATAACAACAACATGATATTCTTTGCTATTTTGTTTCTAACAATTCGACTTCCAATTGTCATTTTTCATTTCTCATTTCGTACACTACAAGTGAAATATGAAATTTTCTTACGCCGCTGTTCTTGAAGCAAATTTGTTTACAAATTATTTACCAACGATATTAAAGAAATCACCGACTGTTAATTTAAAGGGTTAATGACAGTTAAGCTGTTAATCCTTTTTAATTGGCATACAAGTAATCAACAAAAGTTGGGCTCCTAATTAAGATCACTGGCACATTTTTATGCATGGCTACCGATTTCCATACATTACCATTTTAAATAAATATCTTATTGTTTTAATTAATCAACTCTAGTGAAAAACATTGCTGTCGAGTACTGCGTAACACATTATTTTTTAATTCAAATACACAGTGACCACTTTCAGATAATTAATTGCACAATGAAAAGTAAACAATAAAATAAAAAATTATCGCTTGCTGCGGAATGATTGATAGACGTATTCTCATTATCATAAATTCTTCTGCTGTTTGAAAATAAGAGAAGCATTATTATGTGTATGTGCCGTAGGTATGTATCCGATTTACGTACAGGTAGATCTTAGATTGACTATTTATACAAGGTATTTGGAAAAAGTTTATTTATTTATTTATGTAGAATAAAATGTACGAGTATACACCCAATTACAGCACAAGTTTGCATAGTAATTTATACAAACAATGGCTTACATTAACTGACAAACAGAAATCTTTACATACATATATACACGTATTAAAATTTAAATGACAACAGACGCAAGTACACATGAAATAAACAGACTAAAAATAATTAATCTACAAATACAAAAATAGATAAAATTAATCAGTTAAAAGCTTATAAAAAATAATTAAAAAAACACAAACTTCAAAACTCATAAATGACAAAATTATAAAAACGAATTTTTTATGTCACAAATTGAGCAGTATAAAATAAGAAGCTGATATTCAATACTAGTTATCATCAGGGGATCAATTTGAACATCATATTCGTAATCAGCGACCTCGAAAGCCCCCGAGTACCCGATCTGCGCCAATTCTGACACTTATTTACCAAGTTTTGACATCTTCCAAGAGGCCTCTCAAATAATGCATTTTTTGATTGCATTTTTGGCTGCAGCAATTCAATTTCCGATTTGTCAGAAATTTCATGTCGCCACATTTTTTACAAATAATTTTTGGAAAAGAATGCAAAAAACCGCATTCCTATCCGTCCACCACAACTAGTTTTAGAACTTTTTTAGTTCATTGCCTCGACTACTGTGGAAATACTTGTGTCTGAAATAATGTTTCCAAATTACATTATTGCATAGTAACTTGAAATTTGAATTAGCTATCACTGTTCTCCAAAAACAGTTACAATTTAATAGACATGTTTATTAATAATAAAAATAGTAAATTATAAAGGATTATAAGATCACAAAACTTATACATTTTAAAAATTTGTATAACAAATAGAGATAAGTAATGTTGTTTATGAGCCTAATATACAAGTGGGTACTCAGTAAATAAAAATAAAAATACTTACCTACCTTAAGCTATTTTGTATGTAAAAAGTCAGTAAATTATGACATCCGCTAAAAATATGTAAGTTTGGCATTCCTATGAAATATGAATACTTATGATTGCTGTGTAAAACTGATTTTCAGATAGACATGTCAGCTTAAAAAATAAACAACCTGACATATGATAATCGGCAACGTATTTATCGTCGATTGGAAAGGACATTGCCCCTTTTACTCGGCATATTTGTGTGGTTGAGTCTATTTTCGATATTTTTCGATATTAGATATTAGTGAGTTGCTTGGTTCATAATATCAAATGTAAATCAACCATCATTTTCTAACATTTCTATAGACTGAAAGACAAATTCTATTCTATAATTAAAAATAGCATTAATCTTAAAATCCTGGAAAGGTTTTGTTATATGTATAAAGGGCATTAAAATAGAAATGAAGATGGATTGTTACCATGGTCCAAACCATCATTTAAAGAAAAATTCTTCAGTTAAAAAATAATATGTATAATGAATGAATCAGAACTAAACTACATTGTTTAAATGATGCATGCCATAAAAATGAAACGAAACTTTTGCATTTATTATGAAACCATAACATTGAAAACTTATATTATTCTACTTGATAGTGATAGTACAACTTAACAGTTTACCTGGCTTCTAAATCACTCACTTAATGCTTGACATTCTTGAGGTTGACGAGCAAAGCGTGAAGTGTTCCATTGTATTGCATATCACTTATTATTCATCATCCATGACATCTTTTATTTGTATATACAGCAAGCTCATATCTTTCCTCAATCAGCTAGAGGTTACAAACCAAAAAGGCTCAACATTTTTAACCCAAAAGATGCGATAAAATTTCTACAAACCGCTGCAGATGATGACTACCTCCTTTTCAAGGTAATACTCAGAATAACCCCTGAAATAAATGTGTCGGCCTGCGGGTTGTAACTTTTGGATGAGTTGCACAGATTAGAAGTTGAAAACGTTGAGACGATCGACAGTCTATAATGCTTGTTTCTCTTCTTGACCCCAAAACCAAGGAAGACCCATTGTTCTGTATTACGAATAATACACTGGAGACAACCTGACAACATCTTGAAAATTATTCGAAAATACATCGTCGTCAGAACGTGCTCCATAACAAATTCTTCATCAACAATCAACAGAAGAAATGCATTGTTCAACCTTGAGGGAATAAACATTTATAAAATTGCACGAAACCATAAGAAATTTGCTAGTAGTAAAAGGATAACTGAACGTCTTTGTTTGATGTGTTACTTAGCCTATGAAATGCAAAACACACCGGGGATAATTTTTTGCACAATTAAAAGATATGATTTTTCCCAAGTAAGTGCATTATCTAAATATAAACCCAAAAATTTAGTGGTCTCCACTTCCAGTGAACACTTCATGAACTATAAGTAGACAACATTCATTGTAACTTTTTAACATTGGTGCAAAATAAATACGGACCCACCATCTAGCAGCAATTTCGCGTTTCAAACCAAAAAACAAAACAATTTGGATTTGAATATCTGATATCAGAAGTGGTAAGCGTTCATTAGTGCTTAAGAAGGAAGTATCCTCAGCAAACATCTCTAAGAGGCTTGATACTAGTCGTATCGTTTATAAAATGTAAGAAGAGTAGTGGACCTAGAATAAAACCTTGTAAAATACTTAATTTGGTAGATTTCTCCGTTCTGAACAAATTGAGAGTGATTATTTAGGAATAATTTTAGCCACTGACCATATTCCATATTTACCCAGCTTATCTAATCTTAATCAATTAAATCAAAGGCTTTACTTAAATTCAGGAAAACTCCGAAATATTTTTTTATTAGAATCCAAATTGTCGTAGAACTCGTCAAGAAAGAAAAAGAATTCAGATTGTTTGTATTTTTTCACTCTAAATATATGCTGTTCCTTACATACATTGTCATTGTTAATCATTCTGTTATAAACTACCCTTTCAAATATCTTAAATACCGATGACAGTAATGAAATGACCCTATAATTAAAAACTGATAATGTATCTTCTTTCTTAAACAACGAAACAACTTTTAGCTATTTTAAGTACTTATAGGAAAAATGGCTTCAGAAAGTAACCAATTCATTATATACGTTATAGATGTAATAATAATAATGAATTGATTTTGACATATTTACATGTATACTATCAATTCCACAGGAATTTGATATCCTAAATGGCATTATTAAACGGTTTCTCGTTTTCAGTAACTGACTCTATAAACATTGTGGAATAGTTACGATTCACAATCATAATAATTGATTTTTAAGTTGCTTGCTAACTGACATTGTAAATTAACAAAATGACTATTTATGATTTCATTAATTTCTGTGGGATCTAAGTTTGTTGCTGCTTCATGTTACTGGTCGCCGATTTAATAATCCATGTACCATAATTGCGGTTAGGCGAAAGTAGAGATCCGAGAGTGTGGTTCGACGCTGGATTAGCAAATCCCTGTAACGCGGAATGGCAGTGAGTCATTGTTCGGCGGGTAGGGCGATTGCGATAATAATGGAGTGGCCACACTCCGGCGCGCCTGCCGACGTGTCTCGACCTCTCCAACATTTGGAGGATTGGGGTACTCCCCCGGAGAGGAACAGGTGTCTCTTACGAGCCCCCGAACCGACACTAAACCGCAATTTTCGTATGTTGCAGGTGGAATCATGGACAGCGGAGACTACGAGACAGAGGAGGACTCGGCGCCAGAGACGTGCGTTTCGCCGGGCGGGGGACTCATGTTGCCAAGGTCAGTACGTTTAGATTAAGAGCACATAATAGTGATGTCAATATTATAATGATTCGCTATTGAAGAATCGTTACCTGCTAGTAATCGAGTATTTGTTTTATAGAGTAATCGTTCAATATGACACACTACGCAAGTACGGGTACGGGTACGAATATCAGGGACCATGTCTGTCGGTGCATGTCGTATGCGGCTTTCTGAGAATCTCTATTAAAATGTTCAAATTGATATTCGAAAATTTTTAGTAGAATTTGCAACGAGTGGTTTCAGCCACTCGACTTTAGATGTCGTATGCGAGAAAACGTGAAATATCTATCATCTGTCATCCCTATATTAAATAAACATCACAATTTTTTAAAAAACGGTTGACCAGAAACAAATTTTGTATTTATTATAGAAACTCAAGCACAAATTGGTCGCAATAGAAGAAATATTTTATAAAAGATGCCATGCGTTTGGTTTAGACTAAAAATTGTTAAATTGTCTAAAGACTGGGTAAATGATTTGAGATTTTGATTTGCCTTAAACTATTATGCCACCTATAGCTATCAAACTTCTGTGGATATGAATATAAATTTCGGTGTCAATGAAAATTATAAAAATATGTTTTGTTGTTTTGCATAATATTTGTGTACAAAACAATTTATATGGATGGGGTGGAATTACATTTAGGAATTATGGAACCTATTGAATTTAATGTTGGATGTGTAAATCTAGATTTGCTTACTGGTAGATGAATGCAGCACTGGTTTATTAATCATGTTGTACTGCGCTTAGCTGTCGGATTTTTATGTAAATAAAAACTCCATTTAATTAGGAATATCTCGTTTTATTATACTTTAGATATGTTACGTAGGTACACGTGAGTGCAAAATGTTTCAGTACTTAATATAAAAAATGTAAATATATGTGTAAATATAAATATTTTTCGACAATTGTCTAAATCACCATGGATTTAGCATTGTTGCCAAATCTTATTTTACGACATAATTGGTGACATTATTTCTACGACGTTTCGAGAATACATACTTTCTAAATCATGCGACAATATGTATGACATTTGTCGCACTTGACAATTGTCAGTAGAGATTCGAGACCCAAGTTAGAAATAATATCACAATACACTAACGACTACTCGATTATTTTTGGTACTAGTATTCGCACTGACATAATCAGTTCAGTAATCATAGGTAGGCTCTATTCTGTATTTGTAAAGAGAAAGAGTATCATTATCGTATTTTGTGGTCGCGATTATTTCAGACTAATATTCGTTCTTATCTGTGTGAATAGCCAAGAACCCTTGATGGACACACCACCAGACAGAGACCGGTTTCGGGCTTGTTAGCCCTCATCAATATGCCATAGGTGAGATGATCGACAATTAAACTGGCTGTTACTTCATAATATGTATGTTCACAATAATAAACTGAGTGCAGGTGAGCCCGAAACCGGTCTATGTCTGGCGGTGTGTCCAGTAAGGGTTCTTGGCTGTTCACACAGATACTGCAGGAGTAATTCAATGCCGGTCGGAGCATTAGTCCACGTAGTAGTTGTTTCCTGCAGTATCATTTACAGATTTAATGGCTCGTCGCCCAGGGCGGGAGGTCTGCGTTAAGTACCTGCTGAAATGTAGGTCGCTTCCTGTAAGTCGAGCCACTTAAACCGAGCAGGAAGTAAGCAGACCACTTATATCTCAAATGAAAATGTAGTTTTGCCAATTTGTAATGAAATGGAAAACGAATGAAATCTAGTGGAGCTAACTGGATTAACTGTTTTCTATCAATCAGGTAATTTACTGAGATTTAATAAGAATGTTAATTTTTGTCGTTTCTGCATTTAGAAATGCTGCAAAAAACGACCACGTGGTAGTAGATATTGTTGGCAAGTGTAAGATTTATCTATGGATCTAAGCCATCTCAGTCGATGCTTATCATAGGCACCGACTTTCCGTAGGAAAAAAGGGTTTTGCCCCATTTTTTAAATATCGAAGTAAAGTTCTGGAATATTTTTTTTATCTATTAGGCCATCCTGAGCAAGTGGTTAAAATGTTTGTTCTTAGACCAAAAATGTTTTGTTTCGCAATAATAAATTGTGTTTAAATAAATTGAATTTTTTCGGTGCAGATAATTTATTTTTTATTATAGTGGCTAAGTTTCTACCTGCGTAACAAGGTTATACTTAATTTATCGTTTTTAGATTTTTACTCTTCAAATTAAATATGTAGGATAGCTCAACATCTATGCAAACATGTTTACGAAGTCATGTAAATTATGAAACATCGACGCCCTTTAATATGAAATTATCTTGTAATATATTCAAAAGGTCATCCTGGTTTGGGAACGGCAGTTCCTGATGATACAAGTATTTATTATTGTTTATTACAAAAATACCAAAAACACTACGCATCGCTTTAATTTACCCAGCAGCGACGTTATTTACCACATTTTATTTATTCTTGGGCACTTACTTAATAATCTAGTCATAAACGCCCAACGATTAAAGTTTTATGGCGGAAATCGCCGAAATGATTGAGTGGACTGTCATTTTCCAGCATTTTTCTATTAATTGTTTTCAAGAAAAATCATCAAAGTACCATATAGAATGCGGTTTATATGCGTGCACATCAAAAATCACTTTAACGATAATAGTTAATGATGACATACCGTATATAGGAAATTTTTATTGAATACAATAAATCTTGACCTTTAAATGTAAACATATTTGACCTTTTTAGAAACATCAGGTGGAAATATTGTTTATGTCATATTTCTTAGACTTATTGTATATTGGGTAAAGTGTGGAACTGAAAATAGTATGGTTTATCTCATCGATATAAATGTATAAAAATGCGGCATAAGAAACTTCCATGAAAACATCAAAGGCTTCCGCATGTACCCGGTGAGCTGCAGACAGGACCGTATTTACCTTAGAATTAAGTATGTAGTAATAAATGTAAATGTTACTTTTTGGGAAAAAAACAAATGCTAAATACATATTTTGATTAAATGTTGGATGTTATTATGTAATTTTAAATTATTATTTCCCGCAAGAATTAATAGGAGGTAGGAACATTATCTGCTAGAAGGGTGGGATTAGGATTGGAAAGGGTAAGAGTACATAACTATCAATTGGTGCAATTTTGTATAACCTCTCTCAATCTTATTGGATATGCAGTATCGAATAGAACAATATTTTGAAGGCGAAAAAACGACACACACACAACACAACACTGAGTTCTTACAACACTAATGTATTATTCACAATACTATTTAAACAATTATGTATTCACAACACTAGTTTATAATGAGCCAACGATAACAGTAATTAAAAACCACCTTGTATATCAGGAAAGCAAAAATTATAACACGCTTGTGCCTGCCAAATCACCTAGCACTAAAAAGTGCTGTCCTGTACTGCCAAAGTCACCAAAGTAAACAAGTTGCATTGTTAACTGCCCTCTTTCTCTTTCTTACTGCGTTCAAGAACGACGATGTCGTGCGGCGTGTTGGCAACTATGGACTGCACAGTTGCTAAGTTTGTTGCTGACGATTCATAAAATTAAGCGACTTCTTAAAAACGTTACCTTTTAAAAGACTAAATTTTATTAAGATAAGAACCCTTTTCCGTGGTGTACAGAAAGCGGTTACCTTATCGTATAAGATGTTACAACGTCGCATTCAAATAACGGCTTCCGATATAACTTTTAATATTCGAGCAGTGGGTTCGATCTGGGTAAAATAATACTGATTTGACGACGAAAATATTTCCTTAATAACCACCCGCTTAGAATAATATCGAGTTAGATGACTAAAATAGACATTATATATAGAATTATGATAATATATTCTACATATATCCACATATTCTAATGATTTTTGTCACTTGCTTGGAATTATATTGCATCACTCTATCCATCGACTTAGCTGCGGCATCTTTTGAAATTTATTATATTTCCTTATATTAATAAGATGTAGGATACCTTACTTCCAAAGGCGTCATAGGGGAAATACTTGACAGTTCGAATTTCAAAATACAAATATTGAAAAAACAAAGTCTTTCGGTCCAGGACAAGAAATATTGCTACAGCGATAAGTCTTGCAAAGAAGGAGCAATTAAGTGAATATTAGATGAAAAAATAAATATTACATTTCTGTTTATATACTACCAATCGACCACTGTCGACGATCGACCATATTGATAGTCACATGTGAGCCTCGAGCGGAATCGTAACCAACCGAGAGTAACCACCAAATCTTAACAAAGTTTCATATTTCTCATTTGTATGCGAGAGTTTCGCAATAATCATGCTAGAGTCGGCAAAATTGCGAGGCAAGAAATTTACGAGACTCGCAAGTTAACACAAGACATTTTGTCTTGTTTTGCAGAACAAAACAGGAGTTTTGCAAGTTTCGCTAGAATACTACCCTTTTAACATGTTCAGCAAATGTTCATATCCAAATCAGAAACACTACAAACCAGTAAAAGTTGATGTATTTAGATTATAAAAAAATTTTTTCGATTTGCAGATTCTATTGAACATTACAATTTCGTATCCATGACAACTACTATATCAGTTATACTAATTATAAATAAGAGAGGACGCGGTATGGATCCTTGAGGAACCCCAAAATGTACCGAAATTTCAACGGATTTCACTGAATTCTACGTATACAGAATGAGTTAGTCATAATGTCATTAATTTTAAGAGGAGATAGGGAATAATGAATGTAATACGAATACGCGATTAAAAAAAATCTAAATGCTTATTTACGCCGAAAATAAATATTTTCAAATCATTATGTAAACCCCTTTTTCAGACTGTCACTGACCGCTCACAGCCTTGGTGGTTTACAGCTCACAGTTCAACTCGATGTTGACCTGATGCTACGTTGCCAAATTGAAATATTATCCTAGTACTGACTATTATAGAATATCATATTTTTTCTTGCTCAGTTCAGCCAATAATAATTTAAAATGTTAATATCCAATGAAATCAAATAATAATAATTAAATAATTCTATTCAAAATTGCAAGTAACGCGGTCCATTCAGGTTTTCCGGTACTCCTCGTACAGTCCTGCCTATGGCAACAAATCGCCTCTGAAAGCTAAACCGACGACTAGCGTGTGAATTTTTGTCCGACCAAATATGGCTGTTATGACTGCAAAGAGATTAACTTGGTCACAGTTTAAAAAATATTTTACACTGAAATTACAAAACTCCAACGTATCTAATAATAAACCGAGTAATAAATCATTTAGGTACATTACATAAAAAACATATACCCAATTGGTAAATTATTAAGAGAAGATGAAAAGTGTGTCGTGTTTAAATACTAAGTAATAAAAAATCTTCGTGGTGTCGGCAAAAAACTGTCCAAAACTGAAACGGCACGCCTCTGATCTGATGCTCATAAAAGTTATCGAATCTTGACCTACCGTATTATTAGGTCAATAACCTAGTTACCTAGTTTTTGTACTGTTATTTAACGACAAGGAGTAAAGCTAACTTTTTTATCAAGATACATGAATGAATTTTCCTTAAATGTTAATAATTAATAAAAACAAATTTAGATTATAAATATTTTCGAATGTTAGGTTATTACAGAGTAATAATTTTGATATTACGTTTTCACTACGTTTTACAATTGAATATGAATTTTTATTATTACTCGTAAATACAATTAATTATTTAGTTTGTAGTTACGTACATCTAGCGTAGAAATGTATTGTTTTTAAGTAGTGTGGTACTAACCTGTTTAAAATGCCAGTTTGAGTAAAACTGCACTCATCCATAGCACTTTATTAATAAAATTAGGGTCAGCCAATTGTAAAATTCAAGAAGGCTGGAGATATCAGCAGGTTCTAAAGCCTGAACTTTCTGAAAATGATACGGGTTCAGTGAGTTTTCACGTAATGTTCTGCAGATCTTGTTTTGGGATATCTCCAATCGTCTTGAAATGGTTCTTATTGAAACAGACGCGGTTTCACAGAACCCGTATCGCGAAGGCGTTGAAGCACTTGTACACTGTTAGGAAAACGTTTTCGATATTCAACAGCTGCGGCATGTATTTCGCAAATATTCTCGCATTCTCCATATAAAACTATCATTTCCGCATATAAGAAATTTGTATAATTAGGCATTCTGAATTTACAAACAATACACGAGACCGAAATAAACAAACTACTGTTTGTGCTTGTATTCTCTCCATCCCCCCTCCAAATGTGTGGTGTGATCTCCAAATCTGGGGGGGAAAGAAATGCGAGAAATGCAGAAAGTACGAATAAATGGTGGTAAATTAAATAACACGTTGAAGTGTTAAGACGATATTATGTATGTAAACATGATGTGGCAGCGATGTTTCCTCCGGCATTCGATTGTCGTAGGCTGTGCCATCAGAAAGTTTGTAGCGTACCAGGAGCGTTGTGATATCGAATTTTATAGTGATTTGTTTATTTTTTTAAAGGTCGAGTAAAAAAATTTGTTTTTCGATTTTCTGTCTTTATTATACCTTCCGAATACGTGGTTAAAATTAATTACATTATTACTGACTCACCCTGTATAATACCGACAGTTATTTGTTTTAGTAGAGTTATAAAGAATATTCTAAGAAATAAGAAATGTTAATTCCACCACATAGAACAAATATCTGGATCATTGAAACCGAATGATCTTGTAAGATACATAACACACTGGCTGCTATAAATAAGTAGAAAGCGAGTAGAATGTTTTTTTATTTTTGTTGACTATGGATTATAGGAGACACATCGAATCTTATTAAAAGAAAACTGAAGAAATATGAAACTGACATGAACGCGTAAATAAATTCCAGACATCATATTTCATTAAATCAAGTCGATTGCAGGTAACAGTTCGTATAAATGTGATAGTGAAGCTGAAAATTATAACATAACTAGGGTTTAAAACTGATATTTTCAAATATCTTGCATATTTCAACTTTGCGTCGAAAACACAGTAGTAACGATCTAACAATAAATATGGTCACTCATTTGTAATCAAGTAAAACAACAGCATTAGATTATATTTTTATTATAAAATAATAACAAACTTACCATAAAAAAAAAATAAAAGTTGATTACATTACTGTTCACGTATCGTATTGGGTCTTGGATCGATATCACTGAATTTATAAGTATCTACAAGGAGGTTAGTGTTTGCTGATCGATTTGACAGACAACGTATGTACCAGCTAAATGACAGGCAAACATGAATTGGTTACTAGTTTCAGAACAATCTGAACCAAAAGTTATATTAATAAGATACCTAGATATTTATTTTTATTTTATTTTTTATTTTACCAATAAAATATCCAACGGGCTAAAATGCCCAATTACAGGATAAGTGCAAAGCATAAAATTACAAACAAATATATATAAATATAAAGTTACATGTCAAAAAATTACAAACAAATATAAATAAAGCTACGATGTCAAAAAACTAAAAACAAACAGGAAAAAATACACTGTATGAGAAATAAACAGACAACACACTACATAAAAGCAATTAGATGAACAAAACAATAGAAAGCAAACAGAGTAAAAATATAAATCAGGTCTTACAAAAGAAGTGTTTTAATATCATGCACGCTACAAGAAAATATGTCAAGGATGTGGTCCACGCTGAGATAATTACTAATCATCCTATATATAGGTGACTTTTGCAATAAATTTGTACGCGCCTGTGGTAAAAGAAACAGTCTATTGTGTCGGTTATTGTAACTCGGGGCTTTAAAATTAAGCTCTGATAAAATAGCCTCTCATTTTATATTATGACGAAGTACTTTGTAAAGAAAAGATACAGAATGCATCTTACGTCTTGATTCTAGGCTCTTCATGCCAAAGCGTTCATAAAAATCGCTTTGGCATGTGCCTCTAGCAGGATAGACTCCATCTAACAAAAACACAGCCGACTTAAAAAATCGCCGCTGAACCCGTTCTATTAAAGTAATATAAGTCATATAGGCAGGGCTCCATATCACTGACCCATATTCGAGTTTAGATCTCGTAAAATCCTGAGAACTTCGAAGAATAAAACCGAGGTTCTTGTACGCCTTTGTCAAACATGCATCCATATGCTTCGAGAAATTCAGCTCTGGATCAAAAATAATGCAAAGGTCTGCAATTTCTGACGGCCGTTCTAGAACATCACAACCAATGGTATAATCAAATATCGTAGGATTTTTTTTCGATAAAATGACATAACTCTACATTTAGATGAATTCAAAGGTAATTTTTTATTATTACACCAGTCGTTTAACATTTCCAGGTTATTTTGTAAGTTAGCACAGTCAGCCAAAGTAGCAATTTTACAAAACAGTTTAAGATCATCTGCATACAGTAAGTAGCGAACGTTCATGTCATTAACAATATTATTGATAAAGAGTATAAATAAAAGAGAGCCTAATACCGACCCTTGTGGAACACCTGAAGTCTGACAGAACAAATCGGATTTGAACCCACGGTACTGAACAAACTGAAAATGACTTGACAGGTAAGACCGTAACAAATTTAACAAGCTGTCACAAAGATCACATGCATTAAGAGTATTTATTAACAATTCATGATCAAGTCTATCGAATGCTTTAGAAAAGTCAGTGTAGACAACATCTACCTGACTTCCCTCATCAATAACTTGAGATATATACTGGGTCTTACAAACAAGGTTGGATATGGTTGAACGACCCTTTATAAAACCATGCTGTTCGGGAATAATCATATTAGATACATGATGCAATAAATGGTTGTGAAGTATTATCTCAACAAAAGTTGTTTAAAATGGTTATAGGACGATAGTTAGCAAAATCATGTTTAGAACCTTTTTTAAGTACGGGAGTTATTCTAGAGGATTTCCAGATTTCAGGGAACGTTTCATTTTTCAAAATTAGATTGTACAAGGTAACCAAAGGTTTACAGAAAATAATATCGCAATCTCTCAATAACTTATTAAATTCAATGAATGAATTAAATTCATGAGCTATGTAAATTTCAAAGACGTACACACACTTGAGAAGGATTAAAAGACTCAAAAATAAATTATAATACACTGTACAATACAGGACACACTATACAGGATTAACTTTAAATAAGTACAAACATTTTAACCACGTGCTCAGAGAAGCCTAAAGGAATAAAAAAATTATTTCTGAATTCTAGTTCTGTTTAAAGAATACGGCATTTTGTAACCGAATATTTAAATTTTCTCAAAAACTTTGGCGCCCTAGAGATAGATATTAGCAAATAAATAATAGTTATTTATGCCACAAGTACAAAAAGTAAGTGCCTTTATTGCACGCGACGTGAAATTGTAGAATAGATAAACGTAGAAAAATATATTTAAATACTCGAACCTTTTCCTTAAATACTTTTAAATACATTTTAATCAGCATAAATACAAAATATATTGGCGATGATAATGTATTTACAAATAGGTGTACAAATTTGTCAAAGTGACCTTCCCCTCGATATCAATCCAACATACCAATCTCGGTTTAAATAATCCATTGTATAGATTGACTATATATTATAATAGTTACATTGCCGATTTAAATTTTGATATTTTCAATACTACTATAAGTAATTTCAAAAGATTTTTTAGAAATATCCAGTTCACATAATTAATGTATATTTTTTCACTGATATATCCATTATATTGTTACTTTCTCACTTTTTTATATTATGTTTATATTGTTCTAGTGGATGCAGTTTTGGGCTGCTAGCCTGCTTGCATTCCGAACTTGATAAATAAATAAATAAGGGAATGATTGAATTCAAACTAAACATCATTTAAGAATTTGGTACATTAATCCATTTATCCGAACATGAACCGTATGCGGAAGAAGTGTCAGTTTTAAATGATTTGTGCGAAAAAAACCGGCACATACGAGTATACATATATTATCGTCTGGCTCCTACTAATTAATACATATTGGAAACGCAGTTGATGACAGCACTTGCATACATTATCGTCATATTTATATATAAATATTGAAACATAAATTAAGATAAAGTTGAAAAAACGCCGCGGTCCCAGTTAAAGATACCGTTTTCCTTATTGGTGTTTAAATATCAGTGTGTGTGTGACCTAATGCACAAACATGAGCCACTTTAGTCCTTCGTCGCTCTCAAACTGATCAGTAATCATCTAAAATTAATACCACTGATTAAATTTCCCGAATTCCTATAACACCCTAAATTCCTTTGAAATCTCCTAAATCACCCTTCCATATACAAAAATTTTACTTGGTTTAATCCCCATCGCCCTTTCGGTTTAAGTAGGATCAATATTACGAAATAATCCATATTTGTGGACAATCATCGAAGTTTTTATCCAAGAGTACCTCAAAATCAATCAATATACTTTAAACGAGGGGAAAACCACTGGGGTATTTTACTGTACAAGCTGTAGGTAATTAAAGGTATTTTTTGGGTATTTGTGCGTAATTATGTGTATTTTTTCGGAATTTTTGGGTATTTTGTGTATTTTTGGGTACTATCAAGGTAATAATGGGTATTTAGTGGGTATTACGAAGGTATTTATTGAGTATTTTTCATAAAATTCGAAGATGTTACTCCTATAATTTAATAGAGTGATAGACAGGGTGTTAATATAAAAATTGATAAGGAGAAAATCAAATTTCCAATTTCGAGGAAATTTTATTTTTGAAGATTTAACTTCGGAATGGTTATTAAACGTGCGAAAGACCGTTCTGTATACAAAGTGTTGAAAAATTTGTTACCGTTAAAAAAACTTAATAAACTTAAAAAAATTAAGAGAACTAAAAACTTGTTTTTGGTAAAAACATCTAACAAGGGTTCTTTAGAATAATAATTAACCAAAAAAATGCAGGGTGTTTAAAAGACTGGGGTCTTTCCAATTTCTAAAAAACCCTAAAAATTAATGGAATAAAAAATTATTTTTTATCAGATATTTAGCAAGAGTCTATTAGAACACTAATTATTGAAAAAATACAGGGTGTTTAAAAAACTAAACAATCTTTAAAAACTGAAAATGAATGTATTTAAACAAAATTGTAGATGAAGCTTTTAACAAAGGTCTACTACATCACTAATTAACGAAAAAATACAGGGTATTTAAAACAAACTGAACCAATCTCTTAAAACCCTCAAAATAATAAAATTTGAAATGAAATTTTGATTAAACTTTTAACAAGGATCTATTACAACACTAAGTAATGAAAAAAATACAAGGTGTTTAAAAAACTAAACAATATCTAAAATCTCTAAACTTTAATGGATTTAAACAAAGATTTAGATGAAACTTTTAACAAGAGTCTATTAGATCACTACGTAAATAAAATAAAAAATAATATAAATGCCTCAAAAACTCCTTAAAAAGTAAATAAAAATTGTGTCCAATATATTATTATATGTAACTATATATTTACATATCCAAAGAACCAACTTTATTTAGTTATTTTGTATAGTAAATATTAGAATGTATTTATTGATTTATTTGAGTAAGGATTAGACCTTAGTTTATATAACAATTCTCTGTTTTATGTTTAATACTTATATAAATGTGATGTCAGTCAATAAACCCTTCCTCACAAAAAAATTACTTATTGTTAATGAAATTACTGATAGTTCTATATTATTTACGTATATTGGAATAATTTCTAAGAAAATATTATGAGAGAATATTGAAAAATTGAAGGTATAGTAAGCAAAATCGTGGGTGTAATTTATTTTTTGTTTATTAGAAGATATCTGGGTATTTAAGGGTATTTTTAGGTACTTAACGATATTTCTAGGTACTTGAGGATATTATTGGGTATATTATATCATAGGTATTCTTTGAGCATTTGTGGTTTTTGGGTATTTTTTAGGTATTTACTTATTTGCTGAGGTATTTATTTTGGGTATTTATGGGTAATATTTTTAAAAATGGGTATTTCGTTGTATAAATTTCAAGCAGTGGTTTACCCCTCGACTTTAAATAACAATAATAACAAGGCTAGGACTAAATGGCAGCGTACTAAAGGAATATAGCATTACATTTTTTACAAACTAATTCATAATTATGCAACTTTGGCATGAAAAAAAGCTTACTATGAGTAAAAAATGTGCAACTATCTCCGATTCACTGTGTGATGTTGCTTTAAATGATTATTATATGAACTGCATTCCAAAATTGAGAACGGAGCATATTTGTTAGACATGATGCTGATAAATCTAATTTTACTGCTGTTTCTGAAATCGAAGTTCAAACAATTTTGTATAATATTAAATCAAATGCCACAGGTTCTGATGACCTTAATATAAAAATGTTCCTCTTGTGTTGCCCATTTCTTTACCATTTATTACACATATTGTGAATTATTGTCTGCAGAAAATACTTTTCCTGAATCTTGGAAATTTGCTATTGTTCAGCCAATACTATGTGTAACTGTCCAAAAGAGTTTAAAGATTTGAGACCCATTAGCATTCTGCCAACACTTTCAAAAATTGTGGAACGTATAGTGGATAAACAGTTGCATAATTTTTTAACTCATCTTACCAATTGTTCAATCTGGTTTTCGTCCAAAACATAGTTGCCAAACAGCTTTACTGCACAGTGGTATTGCCGGAAATTTTAAAAATAAGAATATGACTGCACTAGTTATAATTGATTTTATTAAAGCTTTTAAATCTATCAATCAACAGATTGTATTAGCAATTTTACATTTCGTTGGTTTAAGTGACAATACCATTAATTTTTTTTATAATTACTTAGATAATAGAAAACAAAGTGTTAGAATCAATGACAATCTATTCGTCTTAAAAATTTTTCAGGTGTTCCACAGGAATCGATTTTAGGCCATCTTCGGTACATGTTATATACATCAGAATAAAATAAATAAGGCAAATATTCATTTTACTGACGACACTCAATTATATTATGCTTTTTGAACTTATAATATTGATGATGCAATTAAGGTTATTAACAATATTTTAAATTTAACTGAAATTACTAAAAATCATTAATTAAGTATTAATGCTACTAAAACTAAAATTATGTTATTTGGCCCTTTAAAATATGGAAAAAATGTATCAAATTTTATTTTTTGATTATACTTTGTGACATTTGGAAATCTTCGACAATATTCAAGCATACCCATTGAATTTTTGACAATAAATAACAATCTTGTCTCCCATTTCTGCATTTGAAAAATTATTTTGTCTCAGCATATTCCAATTTTTTTGTAACTTTGTAACTGATTTTAATTAAAAAACGGTTAAATACAACTACAATAATTATTAACTATTGCAAGTGTAATAATCTGGCATACGCCCACTATATTTAAATATACTGTATGCAGCTTACTATTGAAATGCGATTTTCTCAAATATGGTCAATTTCTAAGACTAATGACAAGTATATCTTCTTTACTCAAAGTAATGTAGATTTTATATTTTCTAATAAAAAAAAACAATACCTTCATGGGTATTAAAATCAGCTTACATTTACATCAAAAACATGACCTGTGTAGCGCCCTCTAGAAAGTACATCAACATATATACATATATTTATGCTCATACATTCAAAACATTATAATTATTGAAAAAAAAAAAAAATTAAATTCCAACTTTGACACTCTGTATCGTCTTTATTATCAACCTTTTATTAAGGTATATTGGCTCAAATCATAGTATTTTTTTTTTAAATCTAGCATTCTTCCGTGGACTATTACTTCCGGACCACCTGAAATGAAGAACTTATAATAGATGTTCTGATGTTGTAACTAACTAAAACATAATTTTCTTGTCGTGTTTTTGTCCACCTTGTGCACCTGTTATTAAATTTATGCTGTAATATTTACCATGATAGAAAAATATATTATAGGATGCCTATATTTGCAAATACTTATTCTTCATGTTGAGGGTAGGCCACCCACAATTACTGTTTACTTTATACTTTGAATTTGAATGCATCGGCGCTACGAAATAGAAAAAAACAATACTGATACGAATTTCCTTTTTGTTGAAACTTTTTACTCAAACTAAGCCCTGGCTGAATGTAGAGATTTGCATCATAATCATGTAATTATCTAGAATTCCAATTTTTTCTGTTTCAATACCTTCTTGGAAGGATATCTACATCGCCCATGTGTATTTTTAGGTACCTAGGTACAAATTAATTAGCAGGCACATGTTCGCAAAGACCAAACTTCTTTATACAGGGTCAGAACTTATCTAAAAGAATTTGGGTATAGATGCGTCATGACAAATGGAGTCAATGTCGTAAAAAAAGTTGTATAATCCCTAAAGCTTCCGAGGAAAAAATTATTGAAGTTCTAGCAGTTTCAACCTTTACATCGCTGGGCTACTGTAATCTCTAGCGATTACTTATCATATTAACTTTTTTGTGATGCAAGTATTTAGATTAGTATTTCAAATATCAAAAATGAAGCGAAAATGCTTTAGCAGAACGATTTGCCGGTAAACCAAATGTGCCAAATGCAGCTAGTTTTATAAAGGTGTGCAGTGAGTGCAAGTGTAGTGCAAACACTGGCGTGCCACGGGAAATTTGTGGGCCCAAAATGTTGTAACATGAGGTATGTCAAATTATATATAAAGCTGTTTACAGGCCTTTTAGGCCCAGAGCAAATTATATTACTAATTAAAACTACAAATTAAATCTATTAATAATTAATAATAATAACAGCAAAGGTAGTTGAATTTGCTGTATAAAAATAGGTGTTCTAAAATGTAATTTATTTCTTTCCTTGGAAATATCTTTCATTTTCTTGTCCGGTCGCCGATTATTTTACAGTGGACCATTTTTCAGTGCCGTGCCATTATTTTAAAATCATTTGTGAACTGCTCTCTTTAATTTTATTTTTACAAAATTGTATTTGCAAAAGTCCCCTGTAAGATAAAGTAACCCAATATGAGACCAATTTTGAAAAAATATTGTAATTCATACAAAAATAAAAAAAAATTAAATATCGATGTACTTATTGAATGGTCAAGATGTGTATTTTGAGAAACAAATAAAACTACATTTTTACGTAACAATTTTATGTAGGAAAAGCAATAGTAATATAACGCAAATAGTAACTGAAAAAAAAACAACATAATTTTTATTAACCAGTCTTCATGTGCCCATCTGTAACAAACTGTGTTAACCCACTGTTCGCCATGATCGTTTGCTGAATACAGCATGCTTGTGCAAAAGAGACATTCTGCATCATAGTTCTCCTCTCCATCACTTGTCATCATCAAAAACAACTTTTTCCATGTCATTCTCATCACTCGAACTATCACTTAAATCAAATATCTTCTTCTTTTTCTTCAACTGCTTAGCTTCTTTGGCGTGCCTTTTTGAACCTTTTTAGAGTCATCAAATTTGAGATTTTCCTCTCCATCAATGTCACAACTTTTTCCATGTCACTCTCATCACTCGAACTATAACTTAAATCAAGTTCCTTTTTCTTCAACTGCTTAGCTTTTTGGCGTGCCTTTTTAACATTTTTTGTGTTCCAGAAACGAGTTGTTCAAGAGAAAAAAATTATTTTGTAATATTACCGTTGTATATTTCTAATATGAGACCCCTCTCATGTTAGGAGCCTTACAGGGCCTCTTATTGGGAAAAAATAACAAATTTAAAAAAATATTACTTTGAGGTTAGATTGGTGTATATTAGTCGATGCGGGAATAACGGTACTAAATCAGCTGTATGTTAGCTATATGATAATGATATCAAAAAATAAAATTAACGTACCATGTCAAGAATTTTATTTTTTTAGCTCAACAGGAAAAAAGTTAGTGGCGTGAAATTCACAGAATTGCATTTCAGACTTTTGCCGAATAGAATTTAACGGTATTATAGTTACTAAGAATGGTACTTTTGAATTAGCAAACTCATACCTCGTTGCTGTTGCATTAAAGTATTCTACATAAAACTTTGCCAGGGGTCTCATATTACGCTCCTTTACCTTACATTAATTTTTTTTTAGATAAGTTTTTAATCACCCTGTGTGACTTTTTTATTCTAACTGTATGTAACTTATTATGGTGTATTTTTAGATGATATTATTAAATTCCATATTAAACTTGTGGAACCCAGAGATTGGCGGTTTATTTCTATCGTTTCCTCCCGAGAGATTCATTTCAATGTTTAAAGGATAGTTTGTTTGTTTCGTTTACGCATTGCGTTCTTAGTGATTTTAACATAATTTTGATACAAAATTTCACTTGGACTACCTACAGACTTTCAGAGAATTATTGTGTAGGTAGAGAAATATCGTATTCCTTTGAATCAGTGGATGAAAGCGGTCTAAACATACATTTAATAAAATAATTTCAACCAGATTTCTATATACAATATCGAAAACATAATACCAATTTGTATTATATCTTAATATTTGTTTGCCACATAGTCGAGTTTCAAAATAGTAGTGATGCTAATGATTCATATTATAAACCCGCTCACAATTTATAGCAGTCAACACAAAGAGAAATGCATGCTGAAATTGTACTGAATTTTATGTTCCGTATTTTATTAGCGATTTTGTGTTCTTAATAAAGGAGAATAGTTCAAGCTCTACAGTGTGTTATCAAAACCGTAAACGTCCTAATCTGACAAGTGAGAAGAATCGGATGATAGACAACTTGGAATTAGGACTATAGTCCATGATATGAGTGTAACTGATGCGGTTGAAATATGCAGTTTATTAACAAAAGTGTATGTGAGTAGTGTATATCGTGCAAAAAAGGAAGAAGATAAATTTTGATGACGACACAAAATACGCGAATCGTAGAACAATTCATAGATCATATTTTAAAAATGATCGGTGAGTACTTGAATCGAGGTGACTAGATCGCTGTGGGTTCGACCCTCGCAGCCTGTAGACCGTATATAAGCTATACTCGTGGAGAGGATTTGCAGTCTCTCTGCGGGTTTGGTCATTGAGTAATATTATTCAATGGTAGGGTGGAAGAATGTTGGCTTGGGTCAATGTGGGAGATTGATACCGGTTGATATTTGACTACCTCCCTATTTAATGAGGTTTTCCAGATTTCCCTCATTCCTGCACTCTGATTGGTTAGGGCCTGCCAACGTAAGTCGTTCCTGGGCGCAAATGCGGCCTGCTTAATAATAATATGCCGCCCCCTCTCCCGCACAAGTCTCCGACTTCTGGTCTAATATCTGTGATAAGAGTGAGAGGTAGATATATTATTATTAATTTAGTGGTTCTGTATTAAGGCATTGTTGAAATCATATGGCTTGTTTTGGTGTCCTCTACACGCATCTGTTATATGTCCATTGAGTGTGAATCGCCCTGGATATATGCACTCTAGGAATTTGTCTTACATTAAAGTTTGATGACTCCTAAAATACACTTTCACCTGAAAATATAAAGAAATGACCCCATAAAACGCAACATCACTGTCAACATTCAGATTATGGGTTTAGTAAGTCATATTGTTATAATTATAAAACAAAAACTATTGGCAATAACGGAATCTGCATGAATATATTTAAAGAGATTTTTGCTCTACACCGTATATGGAAGAAATACCCCCTTATTTTTTGCGAATATCGGAGACCCACCCTCGCCCTGCCGCCCCAAGGGCATGCCGGCGACTGGGGGGCCTGCGCCCACGGCCCACCGACCGGCGTAGCACATGTCGAAGCGCGACGCCAATGTGGTGCGAAACCGCGCAGTTGGCTAGTCGAATGCCAACGTTCGTTATGATTGCACGCCGCTCGCTCGCCAACACGTCGCGCAATTAAACTCAACAGCCTTACAAAATAACAGTTCGCGTTCCGCCGAAGATGGATTTCACGCTCCCCAGTGAGTTCTAGTTATGTTATATCAGAGTGACAGCAGTGCAAGTTATTTGGACACGATGTCGACCCCGTGGTACCCGCCACCGCGACCTGCCTACAATTTCATGATGGAAACACCGCCTAGGTTAGTTCCCCAAATACACATTCATTATATCATCATCATCATCCTCATCAGCGGAGAGGTGCTTGCACTATGGGTATTTTCGAAAGTACATACGCCGAGTGAAGTGATAAAAATGCGGACGCGGCCTGGACGTTATTATAAGCTGTTGTTTGCTTGAATGTGCACAAATAACTATTTATCATAGCGATGACCTTCGCTCGGTTGCACCGACCGGCTCTGCTCGATATGGCGAAATAAACAACAATTTTAATTCTGATGATAAAACTCCAGTCTTGCTTGAGTTATTTTTGTTTTTTATCCGACTGTTTGTTTCATTGCAACTTATAACCCAGGAATTTTACAGCAAAATAAACAATTGACCTTTGGAGATGAAAAAGAGTGGATTTTTTGAAACCGCAACACTTGTTTTCCATACAAACAAGTGAAAACCGTCGTTTTAAATTTATGGCAGTCGCTGATGATTCTGTCACGTCAATTGAAAAATGTCTTCATCTAAAAGAATCAAGTACAGCAGTGTCGTGGTGTAAAATTTTGAAACCTAAAACTCTTGAATAAAAAAATCCTTAGACCTGTTCTAAATCGTTACTCAGTGGAACAATTATTAAGCTTTGAAGAAGAAAAAGAGTTTTTTTTTAAATCACATTTTCTTAGTTGTTTCCATACAAACGATTGAAAACCAGTCTCAAAATTATTTCAGAAGTTGATGATTTCGCCTCGTCAATTGACGATGCTTTCTTCATCTGGTACAAGAAACAAGTACATCAGTGTCGTGATGTAAGCATTTTGCACTAAAGATCTCAAAATTTTGAAATCCAAAACTAGAATAAAAAAATCCCTAGACCTTTTAATCGTTACTCAGTAGAACAATTATAAAGCTTTGAACACGAAAAAGAGTTGTTTCTTTTTCAATCATATTTTCTTAGTTTTTTTCCATACAAACGATTGAAAAGCCCCGTCAAAAAATTATTGACGATTTTGCCTCAAATTGTAAATTGAAGATATTTTTTCCATCTCGTACAAGAAACACATACAGCAATGTCGTGGTGTACACATTTTGTACTAAAAATCTCAAAATTTAGAAACCTAACACTAGAATAAAAAATCCATAGACCTCCTTTAAATCGTCACTCAGTGGAACAATATACTAAGACTTTGAAGACAAAAAAGAGTTGTTTTTTCATATTTTCTTAGTTTTTTCCAAACAATCGATTGAAAAGCGCCATCAAAAAATTATTGCAGGAGTTGATGATTTTGCCTCAAATTGTAAATTGAATATACTTTCTTCATCTAGTACAAGAACAAGTACAACGGTGTCGTAGTGCGGGTATTTGGTACATCTCAAAAATTTTGATACCTAAAACTGAAAAGTCAAAACCTTTACACGTCTAAATATTCATTCAGTAGAACAATGTGCTGACCTGTGGACATTAAAACAAAATTTGAATGTTTATAACCGTAGTTTCTTTGAGTCCTATGATAAAACCCTCTTTTCCATACAAACAATTATTGAAAACTACCATCTATTACTGCGTTTGCTGATAATTGTGCCTCAAATTGTGAATTGAAAATACTGTCTTTATCTATTATAAGAAATAGAAAGTAGGGCTGCGTTGTGGTATAGGCATTTTGTATGAAATATCTCAATATTTTGATAACTCAAACTATAGAATCAACTCCTTATAAGTTCCTACAGACGCCTCTACATCTTCACTCAGTGAAACAATATACTGACCTTTGGAAGCGAAATAGTGTTGATTTTTTTTAAACCAAATCATGTTTTGGTTCTATCGCAACACTGTTGTTCCATGTGAATAAAAATCATCATCCAAAAATAACTAACTGATAATTTTGCCAGCAGCATCTCAACAGTTTGGCACCAGCTAACTAACCTAACTGTAGAATTAAAAATTCCGTAGATCTTTCTTCTTTAATTTCGTCATTTAAACTGTATTTGTCCTTCTTCGTATCATCACAATATTCGTTTTCCATACAAACAGTTTTTAAAAACCACTATCGCAAAACTATTGCAGATGCTGATGATTTTGCTTAAAAATTTGAATTGACGATACTTTCATCATTTAGTAGATAGAAAAAGCAAGTACGTTATTGTGGTGTAGGCAATTTGTATTAACTGTTTCAAAAGTTTCACACCTAAATCTATAGAATAAAAAAACTCCATAGACCTCCTCTAAATCTTCACAATATACTAGCCTTTATAGATGAAATAAAGAGATCATACAAACAATTTAAAAGTTATTCTGGGCGCTGATGATTTTGCTTCAAATTGCGAATTAAGTAGGTATATTTTTTATCTAATACAAGAAGAAGAATGAAGCATGCATCTTGTACTAAATATCATAATTCTAATACTTAAAACTGTAGAATCAAAAACTCCGTAGCCCTTTCCTAAATGTCAGTTAACATTTAATTATGTACAATATACTGATTTTGAAGATAAAGAGAATATTTTTAAAACTGTATTTTTCTTTGGTTCTGTCGTCATCCCCACAAATAATTGAAAATCACTGTTCAAAAGTGTATGGCGGCGATGATATTGCCTGATATTGTGATTTGGCAATATTTTCTTCATGGCTTTAAGCTCGGTTTTAAGACTTTCACAATCCGTGCTGTTATTGTACTTTAATTTTTCGGGTTGTTATGCCGTGAATGAATGTGCACTTTCCTAGCAGTAAATAGAAATCTTTGACCTGCCCTTGTTGTTCTCGGGCTAATCTATGTGACGAAGCTTTTGGAAACATGGGATACGACCGTCTCGGAAAACCACCAATGTCTGAGGAACAACTGTATCGACAGTAGGAATCCTAGCCCATCTTAGGCTAGGCCATAACAATCCGAAAAAACATAGATTAATTAATTATCCCTAATTTTGACTCAGCGGAACAAAATCAAAATATCCTGCGAACGAGTTTCCTCTAATACTAAATTTATATATCTATGCTTATCTTAAAACAATAACAATTGAACATCGAGTAAATTTTCTATAATTATTTTTTCTCTATATGGCAATCTTATTTATTTACTATAAATATATATATATATATATATATATATATATATATATATATATATATATATATATATATATATATATTTATTATAATGTACATACAATTTTAGAGTCGAAAGACTAATACATTTCAAATATCGAAAAATATACAGAATGTTCCATCTAAGACAGATAAGTTTGGGTCAAATTATTTTAAAGATATGTTCAACATTTGTAATTGTAACTTTTTTTCTTAATCAAGTAGTAACCGAGATAACCCTAAATATAATAGATGACCTTTACACTTATGTACAATCGTTTGCAATAATAATGACACCTTTTAAAATGAATTATGCAATTTCTTTTGAACTGCTGACGTATTTGTATTGAAATCTACTTTTAACATTTAACATTTGTTCTTAGTTGTTTCACACACCAATAGAGATTTAATGAAATTTCTACTCGTACTTCCAAAAGTTCAATAACTGTTTTGAGGGAGTTGCATTGTTATTGCAAAAGCATGTACCTATTGCTTAGCAATATGAAAAATGTGTGTATTATGTTGGCACATGTAATACTCGCATTTCTGCCTATGAATTGCACTAATTATGGTTTTATGACGATAGGACAGAAATATACCGATGTGTATTTAACCGTTTATACCTAAGATTTTGCTTGCGAACAGGCAACTGGCTTTACACGTTGGCACATAGTCACTAAGGAATATCTTTAGTCTAGGTGTTTCAAAAGAAATTGAACTTGAATCTAGTCTTCTCATCTTTCTCCAAACTTGCAGGTAAATTTGTAAGGTAAATAAAAGGTATGTTAATATCGTGACTACAGTTTAGGCTATTTCATTACACTGAAGATTTTTGACTGGGATGTTTACAACACCTGAGATCACACTCCTCTAAAATTTTCAAAATATCTGTAAGAAAAATATGTTCAAACATAATAATGCAATAAATATGACCACGGATTAACCAAATACATTGAAAATCCCCAATTACGCGTTTTGTTTATGATGTGGTATATTCATTGTATATATTTTGCATTGCGGTTCTTTGCAAAAAATGACATTTATTCTGAGTAATGAAGATCAAAACATATTTAACGGATTTCCGAAGAAAAAGAAACCATGTTTTGCAGGAAAGAACTTACTGGAAAATATTCGAAGATGCTCCATACATATTTCATGAGTCACTTGTTTTTGGATAACAGGACTGATGTTTTGTGATCCTTGAGATAAAAAATACGCAATAAATTGAAGAGAATAGAAGATAGATATAAAACAAATAAACTTACTGTTGAATAATGCACCTTATTTAAAACTAGACATCAACATGTATTTACACGAAAATATTTGAAAGGGAATTTGATATTATTTGTATAATCACAAATCAAGAAAACATAAAACAAGAGTTGTTTGGTATTTGTTGTGTTACTGGTGTAATGTTAAATTATTAATTTAGGCACATACGATTCATCGTGTTGTATTTTGAACAAAACATCAATAAACGCAAAAACAAAACTGATATCCTCTGGCAATTCTTTACTTGATTGTGGCCGAATCCAACCCTGAATCGCGTAAATATAAATATATAACATACATACACAAATATGCAAAAACCCTACTTTGTATTATAAGATATTAAAAGTTGTGCTAGAGTCCAGAATAAATTTTCCATAGAAACAATGTCTATTGCCTACTATACTGCATCTATGTAGACTGATGCATAGACAAATAAATGTCTTGTCCACAAAGTTATACAGTATGCGCCAAAAGTATGGAATAAATTCAATAAAAACGAAACAATTATTTTTTTGAATAAATCCTCGAACAGGTCGATTTTTAATTTAAAAAATACATATTTTAGCGTAAAATGCGATTTTCAAATGTCATTTGTTTTCGAGTAATGACGTCATCGATTTTTTTTTAAATGGCAACACCATATTTTTTTCCTTGGTTCTGAAAGATCGTTTAATTCTCTATCAGACAGTACTAAAATTTTGCCCTCTTACATAGAAGTTTTCAGGAGAAGTTTTCGAGTAAATGACGATTGAATGTTAGAAAACGTAAATTTTATCCATTAAAAAGTAACAATTCTGAGGTATGTAAAATAAAATACAATTGATTAAATTTTATACTTAAATTAAATGTTCGAATTGCCATCCACCAACTTCTTGACAATGCGCAAGTCTGTGAAGAAATTCTTCTTGCACATTATGAATGATTTCTGGGGTAACTCTGCGTATTTCGTCCCGAATGCGATTTTGAAGTTCTTCTAAATTACGTGGTTTATTAATGTACACTTTTGACTTCAAGTATCCCCATAAAAAATAGTCAAGAGGTGTAAGATCTGGCGATCTTGACCATTCTATCGGTCCGCGTCTGCCGATCCACCTCCCAGGAAAACAGTTGTCCAAAAAATCTCGTACAGGGCGCGCATAGTCCGTAGGTGCACCGTCTTGCTAAAACCATATAGTATCGTCAGGAATGTCAGGGTCATTATCGTTAGGAAAAATTACTGCAAGGGCTGGAACAAGATAATTTTCTAGAAACTCTAAATATCTTTGTCCTGTAAGGGTTCCTTCAAAGAAGAAAGGCCCTACTATTCTGTCGTCAACTATTCCAGCCCACACATTTAATTTCTGAGAGTGTTGGGTATGTGCCTCTGCCATCCAATGAGGATTTTGCCGACTCCAATATCTGCAAGTTTGACGGTTTACTGTACCATTCAGGCAAAATGTGGCCTCATCTGAAAAAAGTATTTGCCGGTGTAAATTTCTATTTCCTTGACATAAATCCATTAGAATTTCGCAAAAGTGTAAGCGGCGATCGAGATCATCTTCATTGAGTTCCTGCACAAGTTGAATTTTGTAGGGATGATATTTTTCCTTCCTCAAGATACGTAGCACTGTGCTCTGACTAGTGTTATGTTTAATGCAACCAATCGTGAAGAATTATGAGGATTATCCACCATACTTATCAAAATGTTCTGTTTCTGATTTTCATTAATGCTTGGACGTCCAGGTTTTGGAATATTTACAACATTGCCAGTTTCTCTAAATTTAGACTCTACTTTACTGACTGTTGATTGGCTGATAGGGCGATCTGGATATGTTTCATTAAATAAATCGCAAACTTCCTGCTGAGTTCTAGTCATATTCCCGCATCCGATAAGAATTAAAATTTAAATTCTTTGAGTAACAGTTAAGTGTGCCATAATACTTTAAATTGAATAATAATTTCTATGTCGCTTACAATACTTATTAGAAAGTCGGTGTGACAATGACACTTTGCAAAGATTTTCACCTACGTGATCCATAAAAGAACTATGGAATTCGAAAAACTAAACTTGATAAAATTTTTGCTTTATTTTAATAGATTTACGTTTTCTTACATTCAATCGTCATTTACTCGAAAACTTTCCTATGTAAGAGGGCAAAATTTTAATACTGTCTGATAGACAATTAAACGATCTTTCAGAATTAAGGAAAAAAAATATGGTGATGCCATAAAAAAAAATCGATGATGTCATTACTCGAAAACAAATGACATTTGAAAATCGCATTTTACGCTAAAATATGTATTTTTAAATTAAAAATCGACCTGTTCGAGGATTTTTCCCAAAAAATAATTGTTTTGTTTTTATTGAATTTATTCCATACTTTTGGCGCATACTGTATAGTTTAATACTTTGTGGTCTTGTCTGGCATATCTACTTTTGGCAAATAATAAAACAAATTCTATTCTTATGTTATAGGTGATTAAAAGATGCTATAAACGAAATCTAAAATAAATTTGTGAATAAATTCAGTTTTATCTTCATTTTAAAGGTTTTCTGTTCTCAGTGAAGAATCCTAAAGTAAACCTTAAGGTGTATTTCGTTTTGATATACTTCAATCTAATTTGACAATGAAAATGTATGAATGTGAAGACATTATTTACGAAAGTATTTTAAATTCTGTTTGAAGTGAACAGTGATAATTCTTCTTCACATAACTATCCGATTGGCAATGATTCTAATCGATTATGAAGCTTATTGAGTGTACAGGGTGTCCGTAAATTAATGAGTCAAAGAGCGGAGTAGATTCCTGAAAACTGAATACAGTGAACCAGCCAAACTTACTTTAGTTCAAAAGTTGATGTTTAAAATGGTACAGGATATCAACGTTCTCAATGAACTGCTGGCAAAATTTGGATTTAACATTGCTCTAGAGACTAAAGATTGTTCAAAGCAATTCATTGAGAACTGTTTAAAAATTTAAAGCATTGTGAATTCCAAATATTGTTATTTTGTATTTTATTAAGCTCGACATTTGGACTAGGGTAAGTACGAGGGGTGTCACACTTCCAAGAATTTTGTACACCCGATTTCAGATTCCCTCTTACTTTAATGGGAATCAGCGAACAAATCAAGAAATCAAATTTCACATGAATTACTAGATTTTATATGAATTTTCTTGATTTTGCTGATTTCACTTGATTTCCTTAGGTTTCATTTGAATTTGATGATTTTAATAGTAATTGCTAGCATTTAAATAAAACTTCTAAACAAATTTTTAAGACTTGGATAATAGTATATTCAGAATAATTAAATGTTTTTTTCTGAATGTTTCAATGTATATATATTTTTTTTAAATAAAGTGGAGTTAGAGAAAATTGCCGTTAAAATTTACATGTAATATTCGAAATAAAATCAAAGATATAAGACTTACGATTTTCTTTTTTTATTCAATTACCACACTTATAAAGAAATATTATTTAATAGATCATGCAAACAAATATAGAAGATTAAATAAAATTTTGTTCATTCTCGATTTTAAAGTATGTTTAATCAAGCTAATCTTGGATCTACTAATTTGCGCTCAACATATAACACTAATAATTACATCTATATTTCAATACCATGAAGCAAATGTACTGTAATTTTAAACAAAAACAAAATCAAATAATATTCAAATTTGTAATGTAAAGTTGACAGATGACAAATATACCAAATAAAATAAATTGTTGTATTATTAAGCTTAATTATGTTTCGTAATTGGTGAAGTAAGTTTATTTGAAACATTTAGAGAGAAAAATATTTTGAACCAATTATTAAATGCTTTATAAAACGGAGGTTAATATTAATACTGAATAATTTTATTTGATTTCACAGATTTCGCATTATTTCATGCGATTTTAGGTGATTTGCACGATTTTACAGATTTCATTAATTTCTACAGATTTTTTTTCACATAAAACGTAGAGCTGACTTCTTCTATTAGTTTTGAAACATCCCATTTTAATCGGCGTTAAAGGTTTAGTAATAGATAAACAAATTGGTAAAAACATTGGTAATAAAGTGAAGGTCCATGGTCTGCAATTGTTTACTGTCTTTTTTGTTCCCTATGTACATATACCTTTTTACCACATTAAGAAAAACCACTGGGTTTAATCGAATCATTTTATATATTCAAGACTTTTGATGTTGTGTGTACAATGATTTTCGAAATACATCTCTACTGTGTTGGTTTGTATTCCACCGCCTACTGAAAACCCTGTATAAAAACTAAAAATGTTTAATGACCGATTAAATTTGAATAAAATAATCTTTTGAATGCGCACTTTAATAGAACCGTTAGAAGTTAATCAGCCTTGTCTACATATTTTAGAAATCTTGTAACTGTTGTGAATTAAAAAATATGCATTAGCGGCATCTGTCTACACAAACCGTTTCCGATTATTCACAAAAATACTCTAAAAATAAACGAACATTGAATAGGGAAATATTGCTTTACCCCATTTTACATTTTGGGCGGTATTCACGCATCTATTTAATTCAAAAGCGATGTACTTTGTATCTCTGGTAAGGGGAAGATAAAATTAGAATTGATTTTCGATACATTTGCGGGTTTTAATACAGGCTCTCCTTTTTCGCCTTGGCGGGAAAGAGGAGAGTAGTGAACGAACTGAAAATTCGATTAATTGGAGCTTTTCTGAGCCATTTGCCCCGCCAGCTTTTAAAATTCACTGTGGCACGAAATAAATTTTTGTTTTCACAACGAAATCGACAATGTGCTGATTAAATTTTTCGATGGGCACTGTTGAAACAAGCGATGAAACGAAATCGATAAACATCTAGGAGCTACGTTTCGAAACTATTAGTGTCAATTTACGAAAAGCTATACCTAGCTAATAATTTCCTGATCTATAAAAATCCTAAGAACGTTTCCAGAACAAATTTTATAGAGCAGTGTTTGTTCTAAGAACATTTTCAAAACGTTCTTACAACATTTATACCGTAAAAATGGGCACCGTTCTATAGAACCTTTTAGTTCTTTAAGCTGTTCTGTAAGATCTGCAGGAAGTACTTATAAAATTGTTGAATAAAAGTTTCCACAGGTCTTCAAGAATTTTTATAACACAATTACAAAGTAATGGTGTTTTATTTAGAGAACTTTAAAAGCGTTTAATTGTATATTTTAAAACACAAAATGTTTTTGTATCGCACATGTCTCCTGCATAGGAGTACTCACATCATTATGAATTGCTTAGTTGGTTTGTCCATCAGGGAGCAGTACATTTTAATGCGGAAAAGTTTTATTGTGAAATATGTGGTACATAATGGTAATTTTTTGACGCGCCTTCAGTTAACCTTATATTTCCTATGATGCTGGAAATTTAATAAATATTTTCTAAATTTATGAATTTAACAACCAACTGTATATAAAATAGTTGGAAAGTAAGTATATGCACATTATTGATATCATTTCACCTATTTATATTGCATATATTTTTGTTCCTCACAATATGGCGACAGAAAGTACTTCCAATGGATTCTCACTAATATGACATTTTTGTGTCATTTACAATGATTATAGAGCAAATATGCTTCGTAAGCAACTGCTATAATAGATCTATGCTACTTAATATCCACAGTGGTGTCATATTTTATTGTGGTAATTTCAATTATTTCAATCTTATTTAATAAAGCTAATAAAATTCTTTAACTTCAACATCGAAAGTACAAATGAATAAGATTTGGAATGGTCTAAATTAAATATGTTACTAAATTTCTATAAGGAAATCAGTTTCTATCAAATAAATCGTAATGAATTTTTTTTTCCCCCAGCAGATAATAATTCCTACAAGTCACGACTATGTTATACAAATTTCCCCATTATACTTCAATCAAAATATTTCGTACTTTTACAGGCAGGTCTCGTCAGATGGGGGTATGGGGAACCTGCATAAATGGTAGTCGTATAGCGTTTTTTTATGGAACAAAAAGGCTTTTGTTACTTATTTACTCTATAATGATTTTATAACAACTGTATTATTATTTTTTATAACTGGTTGAAAGAGCTTTTTCTTTTAAGTTCGATAGCAGCTTCCATATTTGTAATTTGTTTTCCGCAGCAGAATTGTAACTTAACAACCTCTTACACTATATAGTTCTATAATTAAACTATAAGCAACGTTACGGAATACGGTTTTACGGCAATTTGATTCTATAAGTACCGTTGCTGTAAAATTGTGTCACACTTATAGGGCTACATTAACAGTTATCTTATAAATGCTCTATAAATTATGCTCTAAGAACGTTCTTGCAACAAATGTAAACAACAATTCAGTTTCTGAAGGCAAAATAGTCTCATGTGCCATATTAATGCATCAATTTAGTATTCTGGATACAACTGTAAAATATTAACAAAATATAAAATTCCTTTTACTCTAAATTTATAGAACTACTTTGCTAGCTGGGTAGATAGATACACAAACAGACAGACAGGTAAACTAACAGACAGATAGAATAAGTTACTGAGTGACATTTTTACCGTTACTAATTGTTTGTACATAAGTCTCGACTTTAAAATCAAAATTCTAATTAAGTATTGGGCGGAATTATAAAATTTAAAGTCTATTGCAAAGAGGATTGTAAGAGCTTTCAAAATAAATATTACTCAACCCCCAATGCCATTTAAATATTTTGGAATGATACTTACCCTTGCCTGGGGTTGAAAATGGCGGAGTCAAAAATACCAGCAAAGAATGTCCCCCTTTAACCTAAAATCGACGAATCTGAGCGTGTTTCTATCATCTTGACGCAGTTCCTTAAAATGGCTCTGTTTCGTTTTCATTGGCCACCCTGTATAAATAATGACACTATCTCAAAACAATTTTTAAAATTCTGGAAGTTCTGAGTAGGAATGTCATTAAATCTCTGCTGATGAGTGAACCAACGAATGTTAAAAATTTAAAGTAGATTTCATTACGAATACGTCTGCAGTTCAAAAGAAATCGCAATTTCATTTTAATGAGTGTCATTATTATTGCAAACGATTGTACCTACACTAAAACAAAACATTTGTTTTGTTGTATACATATTAGTCAGCATTGTTAAATTTTAGTTAATTTAAAGTTTCATGCAGAGTGTGTAAACAAATCAAATTTATTCTTTCTGACTTTAAATATTGAAAATTTTATATTAAAGTCTAAAATATCTAAAAAGATATTCTAGACAGTGCAGCTTATGTTCAAATTAAAAATGAAATTTGCAAGTGTCTTCTAACTAAAAAAAAAACAATTTTATACAGTAACTATAAGAATAATTAAGTAAATGTTTAGTTTATAAATTATATTATTCAAATTGCATACAAATTTCAGCAGCTTTATTAGCATTTAGTAGTTTGATTTTTTTATTGGGCCACCTTCTAAAACCAAAAATTAAGCTCTATATCTATCTATAAACTCATATTAAAATCTAAAAGGTACCTACTTAGTATGTAAGTATGTTGTTTAATTTTAAAAGGTACGCAGGTATATGTATCTAGAATTTAAACTTTACAATAAGTAAACTGATTTTGTTATAAATCTCATTATACAACATATATTTATTTGTTTTGGGGCCTAGAAATATGTCGCGTTTCATTGCTTTTTGTCATAAGTTTCGTTTATTGGGATTCATATTTTATCATTGTACTAGAACATTTCGGTACAATACAATATTAAAAAATTTACCCTTTTGCTTTAGTGTCTGTCAGAAAACCTTCAGTATTTAAATTTTCCATAATTGAAATATAAACCGCAATCCTAAAGACCCGACAGTCTTCCTCTGCTTCGTATTCTAAATGCAAGTAAACGGTAGCGAGCGCAAACCGGAGTGACCATGTTCTCAAATTATTTTAAAGGTTTTAGAGGCCTCAGAAAATTATAACTCTTTTCAGATCACTCTAAAATTACAAGAGCATTCAGACAATATAATAAGAAAATGCTAAATAATAATAATAATAATATCTCTGAATGATCCCATTATGTTGATAAATGTGAAGTTTGTACTTAAATTACATATTGCTGTAAAAATAAGCCATAAAAACTTTTTAAACCGTTAGACGAGTTTGTGTGCAACATATGTTCTAGTAATTTGACCATTTGCGATTTGTCGTATAGAACATTAATAGATAAACGTTTCACAGACTGATAAACATAACATGTTTTCACAGTGTTGGCCATTTAAGTGTTGGTTAGATAATAAAATAGCACATAGGTAGATTAGAAAGTAAACAATCGCTGTGATCAAAGATGTGTGTCATTTTTCAAGTGACAGTCAACGACTGAAATCTCAATTTTATAGTATACTTACGTGTTAGTATAAACCTAAGCACATACTATTAATATATAACGGAACGGAAGGAATTTTATTTGACAGCATCGCAGTAAAGTAGTTACTATAACCGAAGCCCAAAATAATAAAGAGTACAGATTCATTTACAGTACTTAGATGAGTATGGGAGGTGAGGGTTGCAGGACAGAATTCCATAGGCGTGCCACTTGAGAAGGGTTCAAAGAACACAAAATTACCAAAACTAAGTTAACATTGAGTGAAGCTAGTGCTTTAAAAAGTTAATACTCACCCGTAGAATGCCGTCGTTTTAGACATCGATGGTCTACCACCACCCACTTACACCAATATAACGGTCACACGTTAACAATTATTGATCCGTCAGTGTTTTTATAATCTATAAGTATATAAAATTTATTCTTTGATTCAGACTTATACCTTCTAATATTTGTCTTAAATAATTTCTTCGCCAATCATTATTTCGTCTTCCACATACTCTTTTTATTTCGCTTTATAAAACGAAAATTTATGTCACGTATAATTCGCAAAAGCACCCTTCTAGATATTCTAGAAGTAAAGTTTCATTTGAGATAGAAACCAGAATTTTTTATTGTCGGAAGCTTATATTCTTTATTACACGATATACACTACTCCCAAACACACTTGTTAATGAACTACAATTTCATCCGCATCACTTGCACTCATATTTTGGTCTCGAGCCCTAATTCCTAAATATATATTTGTTTATTATCTGATATACCTCACTTGTTGTTAGATTATGGCGTGTACGATTTAGAAAAAAAGCTATAGAACTTAAATTATTATCCATTCTTAAGAGCATAAAGGCAAAATTACTAATACATTAATTACAATCACAATTAAATTAGCGGAAAGATATATCGAAATTTTCCCAAGCACGCGCCCATGGTAATGCAGTAGATGGAACAGCTGGATCCGTCAAGGCGGCTTTACCAATCGAAATTGAATATTCTGATCTGGCGCATGCGTATTTGTTGCGGCCAATTTCCGCAAGTTTGATACTACCACTTAAAATATTTGGGAAGTTACCTTGTCCAGTGATTCCAAAAATTATCCATAAACGTGCATAAAAGCTACGTAGGTACTTGCTGAAAAATGGAGCCGAACTATTTTAACAGTTATCCACATTTCACAAGTGAATACCATAGAAAAATACACAAATTATCCCATTAAATTATTTTATGAGGAATAACAAAAAACTATGATTTTTCACCCAACTCCTTAGACTTAATTTTCGCAACATAACCTCAAACAATGTGTTAGTGCTAACCATTTCGTATTTTGTAGTGGGTGAAACAGATTTTAAAAATAAACACAAAACGTTGAATAGTAATCAGCTTGATGTATGCGTTCAATGTCAAGAGAAGGCAAAGTAAAATATTTAAAAGCAATGTCAATCGTATGCTAAAAAGAAACTGGTGTCGTAAACACAAGTAACAGGTAGGTGTCACGGGCAGTAGGCGAAATGTCCCGCACCAGCCCCATCCTCTAGGATTGAAAGTCAGCGACGTCGACGAAGAGGTTATGTTGATACCGGTGCACTGGTCCAGGGCAAAGGAATAAGCAACGTACAAGTGGAAAAAGATTTGCTAATTCCAATACATGTAAATTGAAAGTTATATGAGATATTTTTTGCATCTTCTGAAACCGAACAAAACCAATGGTTTCTGTAAGTAATGCACTGCTTGACGCATCTGTTTTAAGAGTTACGGCAAAAACGTATAAAACGTATTTATATCGCTTCATTATTTTCACTGGCAGTGTTTTCCTCTTAAGTGTATTTAATTAAGATTTTTGGTGAAATACAGTGTAATTAAGTAAAATATGGCACATTATTCAAACAGTGAAAAAGTTGACATGCTAAAAACATATTTGTTAAGCAGTGATAGTGATAGCGACAATACGTATTGTGATAAAAATGGATAATGACCAAATTCTGGGTAACTGTGAGTAGAAAAGTTAGTTTATATTTTCAATTTCAGGTACTTAGATACATGGACATACTTTATTGTAGAGGTATAGGAATGACAAAGGAGAGGAGGCCATTAATATTTTTATAAATAAAAATAACATTCTTTGACATGTTTAAAATCTGTAGTTATTAACTTTCTTGAAGCATATTCCAAGACATTAGTGTAACACTGGCAATGCTGTGGAATACACATCCACCATGACTCTTAAACGTCTTAATATCGAAGTCAGATGAGTGATCCTCAATAAGTTGACTATTGAAAAATCAAGAAATTTATTTTATCTTTATTCCTGATTTTTTTGTAAAAAAAAAACTCTTAAATATGTGTTCTACACAGTGAACTGTACTGCTGGTTAAAATATTTTTACTTATTTTAGGTTCACCCTGTATAAATATTATGTTGGAAATCAAAGTGGGTACGTCACGTATATTAAATTATTCTATATTTATATTCAGTCACTATAAACTAATCAATCAAATAGGCCGCCACTGATTTTATCTCCTGTATTCTCATAAAACTATTCATGAAAACGTATTAGTGACATCTGTGTCATAGATGCTGAACTAAATGTGGAACCTGTCTGTAATACCTCCTAATTCCTAAGAGAATATGAGAGTATGTAAACTTTACATATTCTAAAGTAGGTCTCGTATTGAAACTTGTCTTTGAGTAGTGTAGAAAGGCCTATTATAGGATCCATTTTGAAATAAACAAGTTAGAACTTTTTATTTGACTTTAATTTTTAAACTAAAAATGCATTTAATGGGCTTATGCATTAAAAATATGTCATTACCCACTTTGTAACGTCTAAAATATACCTGTGAAGAGAAATTTTAAATTAGTTATTAATAAAGTTGTAAATTCAACAAAATAAATACCCGTGGCGCCATACTTTTCTGTAACGGCAGAAGTCCTCATCTTAAAGAGTTAGCATCGTGAAGTTGTCAAGGTCTTCGACATTTCGACTGTCTGTAAATTGGTTCTCCTAATCTATTAGTCTGTATCAGCAAGCTGTGAAATAAAAACAGATTTTTCGTGTGCATTGTCGAAAATTAAACGAAACCTAAGTATATTTTCATTATCCTATTAGCATTTATCCTTCGCTCCAAGATTGTCTGTTTAAACGATTTATTTATAGATCATTTAGTAGGTTATCTCAATGAAAAACAAAACCAGCTGCTTTAAATTCGTTCCAGACATTAAATGCTGTACATTCCAAGCTGCTGCTACACTGTATCTGTTGTACCTGTTATTATAGATATGAAAATGTATGAGATTAATCTAATCTAATATGTTTAATTATCACAGAATGTCTAAGTGTGTCATCGCTGAAAAATATTTGTTGCTAATCACAATAACCTATATTTTGTCAAAGAAAAAAAAACAAGTTTCAAGACGCACTAAAATTTATGATATTTTTTCTTAAACAGTTATGGAGTCAGAATTACCACTTAATTTTTTCCAAAACGGTATATTTTACGGCAGGGAAACAAGAACACTTTTTTTGTTGAAAATTTGTCGTTGAATGAGAAAAGCTAATTCAAATTGTAAAAATATAGGTGGCCAAGGATATTAGATCTAATAATATCACATGATATAGACCGTGAAGTAGTATGCATATCAGCCAAAAATCAATTTGATTCCTTGAAGGACTTCAAAGATGCTAAAAGCAGTTAATATTTTTATAAATTTAACTCAAATAGGGTCAAACGGAGTAAAAGTGAAACAGCAACAAACAATAGAGTTGTCTGACTTACACTCTAATAAAAAATGGGTTTAAAATGCACTAACTTCGATAAGAATGAATGCATAAGAGTGTCAAAAGATATATTTCCTTTATTACAAAAGACTAGAAACGAGATTTACAGGTTTTTTGCACCTGCTATACTCGCGTCAAGAATTCAGACGTCTTACGTCACGGCTGACGTTACGCATTTGTTTTTATTGTCAACGTAATTTTCGATATTTGGTCGCGTTAAAAGTAATCATTTTTTGCAATTCAGTGCAATATATAATGCAAACTTTTAGTGTAGTATATAGTTTTATCACTATCAGTTTCAGTTTCTTAAATATTTTGATGAAAATATAATGAATTATTCATTTGTTCGCATAACGTAAGTCGTCTGAATTCTTGACGCGAGTATAGCATATATTAGAGGTTTAATAATTTGCATCAATTCAAGTGTTGCTAGGTTTTTAAAAGAATTTTGCGGGGTTAGACAATGTTTATAATACCGTATACAATTTCTCAATGGGCAGTTGACGTATAAAATTCAAGAGATTTTATGATAAAAGATAACAGGTGAAAATTATGCCTTTTTCTTATCCTAAATGATTTGTTAGCCTGGAAATCATACCTGGAAAAAACTTGTGTAACTGACACAATGAAAATATATTCATTCTAACTTACTCAGATTTTTTTTAGATTGTCTCAACAACCAGCTATGAATTCGTTGAAAATTTGCATATAAAAACGGTGTCCTTGTAAGCTTCTGATTCTTTACCAGAGACTGTATAGTCCATGAACAAGCACTTGATAATTTTTTGCAATAACATTGTATACATATTGTAACCTGTATATTTTATATTAAAATTTTTTCTAAAACACAGTAATCATGCCTCTGTAAAGTATTCCTGCCAGTAAAAGTCTTTTAATGTTTTTACGCTGACGGAATTTAAGGGTCGATAAGGTCAAGGATTACCTATTCGAAGGAATCCATTACCAAATATTTAAAATTTCAAACTGTCTTGCTGTATATTTACAACACTTAAGATAGGCATTTTTTTAATTTGTAGACATAGCTGCACTCCAACGACCAAAGAAGTGTTACGAATAATAATTAATCTGAATTCAATGTTTTGTACACCATCTTGTATCTTGTTTACCACTACTTGTGCTGATATGTCATGTTTTGATGTGTATGTTCAACTTATTAGCACTAGTTTGTTTTGTGTGTCACAAACAAGTGATAAAAAGCTTATGACGGGACAGATACCTCAATGATTTATGTTTTACATTTACAATAATTGGATACGGTAACCGAATATTGCATTAAGGCTGGCGTTTCAAGGACAAAGGTATTTACAGATGCACAAATTAAATTTACTCAGTGGGTGGAGATTCTTATTAGCGTAGTACTAAAATATAATGCTGAAATTGAATCATTTCCTTTAACTTTTTGGGGGGAAATGCGCTAGAGAACATGAAAAATCCTGAAATCTACCTTATCACCGGTGTTTCAGACACTGTGAAAAATACTTAATAATTTACATCAATTGTGTTACTAGTTTTTTAAAAGAATTCTGTGGGTTGTGATAATGTTTATAATGTTGTAAACATTCTTTTCAATGTGCAGTTGATCTGTAAAATTTAGAATATATGAAACATAACAGATGCAAATGACGCATTTCTTCTTATTCTAAATGACTTGTCAGCCTGGAGAAAACTTGTATAATTGGACATAGTGAAGAGATATTTTTTATAACTTACTCAGATTTTTTTTAGACTGTCCCAACAGCTATGAAATTAGTTGGAAATTTGCGTATAAAAACGACCCCCTTAAGTACTCTTCGGCTCCTACTGCTGACTCATCTTAAAAACAGTAGGTACTGTGTCTCTACACTAAAAAAAAGAAGTATGTAAAATTACTTTATATGTATAAAAAAATTGTATACTTTATTTATTTGTGATGGTCTATTATATAAAAAATACTCATTTGAAACAGTCAAAAAAATATATGTAAATAAGTCGGCAATACTTTATGTAACATTGCCAAATTAGCAATGTACACTCTAAATAATGTATGTGAAATTATTATTTATATTTAGACAATATTTACCATATTAGTTATGGCAATTTTATAGTTATCTCTAATTTAACAAATTTGCAATATTAATTGAATACCTAAAGCGTCTAATAGTTGAATTTAATAAAAATTACTAATTTTATGTGTTTTTACACAGATAATTATGCTAAAACAAATTCCAACGCATGCGCTTACAGCGTTCGGATCCAGTAATGGTCAATTGTTAATTGTCATATTATGTGTTATAGTATAGATAGTAGTGTGCGTACGGTTGAATTTTGAATACTTACTGTTAATGGATCTCTTCGAACTCTTTTCACATCACAGAATAATAGGTACTAGTGCTGAAAATGACTTATGTTGCTTGAAAGAAGTGTTTACCGTACAAACGTCTCGTAGCCAGAGTTTCGTCTAAATTCGTCACACATGAACATGTATTGCAGCTTGTCATGGTTACTACAAATTGTTCAATTTTTCTTTATATACACTCACAAGTATCAAAGAAAAATAGACAGCCATGAACCGCATTACAATACTACTATGACTAATATTACTTTTAGGTTATCAGCAATTGCAACGTTGTCGAATGTTACAGTATTTTATAGTTTTAACGGAAACTTTAATTGTTTTCTTAAAAAATAATTATGTTACAGGAGCTTTTACTTAATCTTAATTGTACCTTTAATCTTAATTTTTAAACATAGTTTTCCATATTCCATATGGAATTCGTTTTAGACATTTTTTATAAGAGTTTTCTGTTGCTTTTGGTCAGATAAATAATCCCTTAAAATTGCGGCAGTCATATTCCGGACACCCTGTATATATATTTGTTATCAATGAATATTGCTACCTATTTGAAAGTATTCTATTCATTTTTGTCTTTCACTAACTTTTCTCATATATTGTATGCTCTAATAATTTCTATATTAATAGTGCAATAACACTTCTAACTTATACAGTAGTAGTATGTAAGACGAACTCGACAATAAATCAACCGTAATATTACAACGCAATAGGAACTTTACAAATCATAATTAAAATTACTATTGTAGTCATAAGAGAGCTAATGATAATCATGGTAAATTTACATAAATCATTTTTTCAATATAGTATTGTAGCATTGTTTAAATTGGATATGAGTGTAAATGCGTACAGTATTATTTCTGTAATATTGATGTGCTATATTATTATTTTGCTTTTATAACAGATCGTAAATTATAAGCAAATTTAAGAATTTTTAGTGTATAAATAAAAATGAATTTTCAACAATTCTGTCAGTTTACTGCTAATATGTAAGCGTCTAAGCATGATAATATGAGAACTAATATTATTATTTTGTTTCAGGTATGTTTGTCCGTTCATTGCGTGATGATATCGTAAAATTACGTGTGGTAAGTTTCAAAATAACGTGAATTTATGTAATTGATGCGTTTATAATAGAAAAGCAATCGATGTATGATATACTCGTATGTATATAAAGGGCGTGTTACTGTAGAAATAATAGAATATAATTATTAACAAGTAATTTTCTAGTTCATTATTGCAACAGTAAGAAGTTTTGTTTTATTTAGTATTGGAGAAAGAATTTACTACGATAAAAATATCCTAAAAGTGAAACCAGTTTAGAATTAATGGGTAACAACATGCAACTATGACTTTTACTAGATTTTCGTTTGACGTTAATAATACATATAATCACACTTTATTTAAAGTTCAATACGTTTAACTTTTCATAATATTCCTAATAAATACTGACTTCAAAATGCTCAAGTTCATTGTACGTTTCGAAGGATTCGATATTGACACTGCCAATTGATACAGTAGCACGTATGTAGAAGAGTACCATAAATACATAAAAACTCTTTCTTTACACTGTTTACAGAATGAGTGCGCTTTATTGTTATTTGTGTGTATGTTATTGTCGTATTCGAATATGGAGACATAAATGTCCATTTCCTGTTTTTGTGAATTATCGATTTTGCGAAAAAGCATTTTATTGTGAATTACAGCGTCACGACGTTGTTTGAGGGAGTTTGTGTGAGACAACTTTTCAAGCAGTTATAAAGGCTGGACACAATCAATTCTATGATTCTAATAAACGTAAATAGTTAATTTTAGCTTACAATTCCTACTCGGCAGCTTAATAGGGTACGGCAGAATTGCTGATGAAAGTGAAATGAATGGTGAAAAGTTTTAGATGTCCCTTTGTTGTTTTCCTGTATGTTTTATTGTATTATACTCTTCTAAAGCTTGTCTTTTTTTCCTTATATAATGTAAATAAGTTATTTTCTCCATTTCTCCAAGATTTTTGTACAGTCGTACATATTGAAGTGGTTCAATCTGATAAGACTACTTTGTAGTGTCAATCACTCAGCAGCAGCTTTTTCTAGTTTATGCCAGTCCATGAATATGTCTAAGTGTATCAAGTAATTAGTGATAGAACAATCTACAGTTTTCTGTGTTTATTTGATTATGTAGATAATATTTAAATTTTTTATATAATTTTAAATAACACATTTTTTTAAATAAAAAAAGGAAATCATCGATAACATTTTAACTATTTTCAGCATATATACAATCTCAACAAAAATAACGTAGGTAAAAGTTAAACGTTCTTTTTTTAAAATAGTTACTTCATCTTTTATTTTAGACTTCATTTTACTTAAGTAAAATATGTGTATAATTGATGCAAAACATTTTTGTTTATGGCTTTTAAATTTTACTATTACAACGGCAAATGCTGGATTTTGTAATGTTCTATATCTATTATTCCACGTGTTGCTACTACTAATTTTTAATGTTAGGTTTATTACAAACAAGACTTGTATACCTGCTATCCTATAATTTTTTATATTTTTTTCATAATTCACATTCACTTTTGTTAAGACTGCTTGTCATAAAATAGTAGTAGATATAAATAACCGTAGTTTAAATATTTTTTCATTACCATTGTCTTTGCTAACAATACAAATATATTAAACTTTACCCCTTTATAGTCTGATGTTACACTACAGAAATTAAACAGGTATGACCAATAACAATAAAACATCATAAATATGTATACACCTAGTTATACTACGTGATAAAGGAAGACCCATTAGTTAAATACTCGCATCATTTTATTTTGCTAATTTTTTGCGTTTTCTTCACTCGGTGAAAATAAAAAATGATTAAATTAGAAAAGAGAGAGAAATTTCTAGAAGGACTAACAGATCCTTACGTACCATAACACGTTGTTCCAGGGCTGGACTCGGGAAGGCCGTGGACAGAACGACAAGCACCAGGAACCACAGAGGGTGAAAAAGATAATATTTTTTATTTTAGGAGACGGTACACAGTAACCGTATTGAAATAGTCATAAAAATACATTTAAACAAATAAGGAGTAATACTTATACAAGTAAATGAGTAAAGTACAGTCATGTAGAGTGTAAAATAACAAATAAGAGAATGAACAAAAGAAAGGGAACAAAATACAATAGGTACCATCTACAATGCTAAAAAAAGAAAAATATCACAAAAACAAATCATCAACAGAATAAAATCATTTCTCAAGTAAATACTGTTTCAAACTATTCTTAAAAGATGCAACAGTAACAGAGCTTCTAACTAATATGATGTGGAAGTTTGTTATACAGTTTTAACCCATATATATTGGGAGATTTAAAAGTAGCATTTATTGTACTATATGGTACGTAAAAATCATCTCTGTGCCTCGTATTCATATTATGAACATCTCTATGTCTATAAAATTTATCAGTGTTATTAAAAACATACACTGCTAGTTCAAACAAAAATAACCTACAAACCTTTCTTACCCCCGTCATGCAGCGTATAATACGTTTCCGAGCAATAACGACATCATGCCAACCAGTAGACAGACCCCACAGACACAAACCGTATCTAAGTCTACTCTTCATATGCAATGATACAGAATTACATATGGCACCACCACATAGAGCATCTGCGGCACGTGATCAAAGTAGGCGTGGCTACTGGCTTGGAGGATAAACAAACAGCGATCATAACCTCAAATGTATTTATTACTATTTATTTATTATATGTTTTCTCGTTATCTTAAATGGTTGTGTTCTGGTTATAGTTTATTGTTGTTATTATTTTTTGTTTTTTTGTGGCTACAATATTCCTTCATTTATATAATCATGTATAGTGAATATTATTATACACTGAAAGTCATAGATGCTGAAAGTGCTGATAGATATAGACATAAAATAAGTGAAATTGGAATAGATCCATACACATTCAAGATTTTCCTAAAACTTATATCCAAATACTGTAAATTATTTGTTATATAATAAAAGTGCTTATACACATACATCAAATTTGTGGTTTTTTAGGTACTGAAATCTCGAAAAATAAAACAAGTAGAGCAAAAGTAATATCAAAAATAAAATTACTGATGTTTTGTTTATCCACTTTTACTGTTTAAACTCTCCTCAAATAATATAATAACTTTTAAAAAGCATTTGTATGATACACATTATTTCGCTGTTCTAACCCCACATTTTAACAATTATTTTCAGATACTTATTAACAAACGTGAACATTCTTATATGCAGAACTATGTAAGTTTATGTTATAACAATACTTACATCTATTTAAAAAAATATGTATTTTGAAAGATTTCGGTAAGTACCTAAAAATTTGCTGGATAGATCGTTTTCTGACGTTATGTATTGATTTTACTTCGGTACATTTAAATATTCGCAGGTGGCATGAGATAACATTCTTGTTATTTGCTAAACTCTATATTATTCAGTTCTTAAATTACTTATATTTGTACAAAACACTATTTCAAGAATACGGCGCCCTTAAATCATATTAAAGGCTTAGAAAGTATTTTTTCTCACCAAAAATGTACGCATATTATGTATATAGGTTTGCATATACAACATGCTAAAACAGTTTCATTTCAAATAATCTAAATTACCTACAAAAGAAATATTTATTTATAATTAAAAAATGGTACTCCGATATGGTATTCATTCTACAAGATTTTATATAAAATATTAACTTTTCACAAAAAAAATATTACTGAAAATATTTTAATTCGTAAATAGCAGAAATATATGCCAGTGTTAAACAAAGTTTTCCAAAAGTACGTATCCACAGAATAAATAAAAATTTAGTCCTGAAATAGGTTGCCACTAAATACAATCAATACATATGCTGCTGTGGCGTTTGCACAGCCACGGAAAATTGATATGATTTATTTTTTCAAACCTCTTTTTCTCCATTTAATAATTTTCGCCTCATATCTATCTTTTCTTGATTCTTTTGATGAAGTACCAGATGTATAGTCATATTCACAGTGGGGATCCAATCCGGATTATTTTGCTCATGCGCACTTGCAGGTTTCTCTATAGTATAATAAATGTATAATTTTTGCTCTTTTATGTTTTGAACATATTCTTCCAAATTTAATTTTGGACTCTGTAAGGTCAGCTCTTTTTACTATTCATCCAAGCCTTTCGCCTCTCAGATGCTAACTGGTTAAATTGTTTATGTCTGTCGAATTCAGAACGAATTCTGAAGAAACTAACATTGTCCCGTGCAGAATTACTGCCACAGTTTACTACCATACAATAATTAGGCATTTTATAATATAAATAACACTCAAATATTTAATAATAAATTGGAATAAATATAAGGTTATACTTTTGTTTATCCTCCAAACAACGACCTTGAAAATCGTGACGTCACGTGCAGATGCCTTATTCTGGATGTAGCGTTGGGCTGTCATGTTGCCTCTAATGAAAACTAGTGGTGATTTGTTACTATACGCGATAGCACCCCATACCATAACACCTGTGTGATGAACATGCTCTATAAAATTGGGGATCGCGTCTTTCACCACGTCGACTTCGACCATCGTGCAACCACAGGCAGGAACGTGATTCTTCTCTACACCATTGTAATCGGTTAGCTCGATGTTGACTAGTTAGAGGCAGCACCCAATGTCGACGGTAAAACAAGAGGCCAAAACTTTGTATTTGACGATATGCATACCGATCATCCCCTCATGTGCTTCAAACCACGGTCTTTCTGAGTCCACGCTATGGTACGTAAGGAACTGTTAGTCCTTCAAGAAATTTCTCTCACTGAAAAACTGCCTCGCGCAGCTGGGAAACCTGATCAAAGTGACGTAGTGGAGCCAGAAATGAATGCGTAAGTTGCCATAACTCATAATTATTCGGCAATATGTATACAATTTAACTGCCAAATACCTAATCCTTAAAATTTCCATAATTGTTTCTGTCTAACTTGTAATATTCATTCATCTTGAGACTTGAGGCGATGCGAAATAGTTTAAGTTACTTTCAAATAACGTGAACGTCGGAACACAGCAATTAGGATATACCAGAAATTATGTAGATACCTAAAATTAACTGATGCAGTACATTGTGTTAGAATCAACCGCTTTGCGTGAGGCTGATCCCTTTGACTCTCGGCTACAAAGAGATTACCATATTGAGAAGCCATATTATAAATAGTTGGTGGAATTCAGGTTCCGCTCGCACGCCACATATGAACTTGGATTTGAGGATCCTGTTTAAGGTTTACCTATACAAATATGCTAGAACTTCTTACATTTTTTTTTTCGGAAATTATACAAATTTTACAATTTTTTTATGATATTGACATGTTTTCATGACGCATCTATTCCCAAATTTTTTTTGATAAGTTCTCAATCACCCCGTATACACAAAAATTTTAGTGTTACATACAAAATTGTTTATTTTTAGTGAGCTCAATTTAAATCACTTCATCTTAACATTTTTTGCATCATTTTATTACTTTATTTATTGCAATTCTGAAAAAGCAATAAATATAATTTTAAATTTGTACGGCATGGGAATATAAATAGTTATTAAAAATATGTATAAAAACTAGTGCCATTAGATAAAAACCCAATAAATTTTGTGGTTAAACAAAGACCGTTTACAAGAATATCTCTGTCTTTACGGAACTTGTAGACCAATCATCTTAAAAAGAATCTTTCATGCATTGCCATTTCTAATTTGAATGCAGTGGGAAAAAAACGAAGAAAGTACCGCTATTTTAAGTTAATGTCAAACCAGTCTGTGTGGTGAATTATTGACAACAGAATAAAATCTATAATAATTATTTTTCAAGGAAACTATGCAAATTCTGTACATAGATTAATTTTGCGTTATTGAAACATTATTTGACAGAAATTATATTATATTTAAATGTTAATTTAAATGATTCCGCCTTCATATACAGAATGTCGCAGTTAATAGATACACGAGTAGATACATATTCAATTTTGAATATAAAATCGCTAAAAGCTGTTTTACAGGCAAAAGTTTTCGCTCTAGTCGCTTGAAAATGTGCAGTGAAGACAAAATCTGACGAAACCGTAAAGTTTGACAATTTTCTTGAGCAAGTATGTTGAATTTGGTAACATCATCCTTTTTTGGTTTTTGGTGTTTGGTTTTTACCTATCTAAATTACTCATTTGCATCAATCACAGTCTTTTGGGAAAAAAACAGAATTAACGTTAAATTAACTTAGACCCCCAGATTGCGACTGTATTGCCCTAGTCCGCAATTCTTTTTGCAACGGCTTACAGCAAATCCTTCTGACTTGGGGTTTGTTTTACATTCGTCAATTCGCAATTGCAGTAGAAGTGATACCAACACTTTAACCTGAATAATATTTTGCTATTAAACAATCAAACAATAATCAAGTAGAAACGAAAGAAATTGACAGTTCAGCCTAGGAACTTTTGAGTATGGTGATAACCATATAAATCACTAAATTATTTCCCAGAATCGCAGAAAAGTTGCAATAAAAATCGAGCAAGTCCTACACTGTTAAAAATTTGTTTGTAATTTTACAATTTACTTTGGCAATTTGTGACCAGCATAATAATTTGCAGATGAAATAAGGACACTGTAATATTACAGAAATAAACATGGATAAAATTCCATATTATATTATGTGATTTTACTATTATGCTAAATTCCATCGTAAATTTCCGACACTATAATTTCTACTGAAACGTATTATAGTTTTTAGGTTGGAATTGTAAAATATAGGTGTGTAATTTTACTGAAAAGATAATTTAAACGTTATTATATTTCATATGTACTTACCTTTATAATTACAATTAAAGAATTATGCATAGAGAAAACTTTTTCAATAACTAACATTTTTTCTTGTACATATAACATATACCAAAGAGTTCATCAATCCCTTCAGATATTTTCTTGTTGTGGTCAAAATAGAATTTAAAAATATTAAATTGTTTTTGTAGTCATATGAAGAATGTGTTGACAGACAAGTTGAAAGGAGAGAAAAGTTTTTATTTTTAATGTTATGGAAAAAAGTTTGCTTGTTAAAATGTACAAAAATACTATTATTAAACTAGCCAGTATAATATACAGGATACCTCTTACTTACACATTATTAGAAACACAGTAAATTTTATTATTAGAATTCAATAATAAATACACGAGTCACATTTTTATTTCTAAATAGAGAAGGAGGTCTTGTAAGGAGCAGAAATAAGTTATGTGTGGAAAATTTATTTAATGGAATTTGTCCATCCATCCTCTAAGTGTCAATTATCCATTCTTTTCTGTAAAAGTGTATTGTTCATCTATCATCTAAAAATGTATTGCAATGTAGGGATTTCATTCACATTAGAAAATATGTTGAATATTTTCACTGAAAATACTACATAATTATTTTTGAATGAAACAAGTTTTCATGTGATAGTTCCATTTTACTACTATTACTGAATTACTACTGCTACTATTACTGTACTATTTCTGAAATTTTCTAATTTTTTTAAAACACATGCGCTTGATTATTCTTTAATATATAATGTTAATTAAAATTTTTCAGTAAATATTACCTAAAAAGACAACAACAGCAAAACATGGAAATTTCCACCCATTCCTATTGGTGTATATTTTGAAAATACAAGATATGACGGCTTTTGCAATACGCTACTGTTCAGAGCGCATGCCTACGTGCAAGAAACTTGCAACTTACAGAAAGAATTGCAGACTGTAAAGCAGCTTTTATAAAACCGATGGTTCAAGAGAATTAATAATAATAATAATAATATGTCTTTATTTACCAATGTAGATAATATTATACAAAGAAATATTAATTACGGGTGGCGATATCCAACTAAGTTGCTCATATAACCACCCCTCTGGAAACAATATTTATAAACTAATATTACAAAGAAAATAAGAAGGAATTGAATGATAGAAAACATTAATTAATACGATCGCGAGTTTTAATTATAAATGTTTTGACCTCTCTTTTAAAACATGCAAGACTGATGGTGTCCCTAATATCCCTAGGCAACAAATTATAAAATTTAACAGAATTGTAGCTGAAGCTGTGTTGAAACATAGCAGAATGATGTATTGGCATGGATAGTAAATCACGATGGCGAGTAGGCCTATCATGAATTGTGGAACCTTTAATTAATTTTTTATAAAGATACACAGGCATTTCAAATTTTAACACTTTAAAAACAAGACAAACCAAATGAATTTGAAAACGTTCATTCAAAGTGAGCCACCCAGAATCTTTAAAAGTCTCAGAGATGTGGTCAAACTTTCTTAAATTATAACAATATCTGATACAGGCATTTTGCAACTTCTGCATACTATACTTGTCGTGTGCTAATAATGCGGGCCAAAAAACAATATCACAATAAGTTAAAATAGATAAAATCAAGCTATCCGTAAGTCTAAGTTTAACATCCCTACTTAATATATCTTTATACATGTATAACACCTTCAGCTTACCGAAACACTTTTTAAATAAACTATTAACATGTGAACCAAATCTGAGATCAGTGTCAATCAACAGTTCCAAATTTTTACATGTGTTGACTGATTCAAGTAAACAATTGTTTATTCTAATTTGAAATATGGGATTAGTAATAATTAATTGTCTATGAGAACCAAACACTAACATTTGGGTTTTTTCTCACTGAGAACCAGGCTATAAGCTGCAGAAAATTCAGTAATAATCTCGAGGTCAACATTAATATTTATGAATAGCAACATCTAGATCATTATATAAAAAATGATAATATATCTGGGTGTCATCCGCATACTGATGCAAAGAACAAAATTTAAGAAACCGCGATAAATCTCAAGTATAAAAAGAAAATAGTAAACTGTAGAGCGATTCAAAAAGAAATTGACTCAAGAAATACTTTTTGACTGTAAAACAAGTTTAACATATCATAAATATTGACGATTAAGAAAATTAACAGACTTAAAATTAACAATTTTATGGAAATCATGTTCCATGTATGATATTCTTGGGATATACTCGTATTGAACAAAACCTAAACTATTTGTTTTTACTTAATATGCACGCCTACAAAATAGGTGTAATTTATTTAATATTGGACAAAGACATATATTGAAGAAGAAATACAAATAATCAGTCAGGACATGTTCAATAGATTCAAATCAGAGTGTGACAGACATAAATGTCGTTTGCATAATTTTACTAGACACTGCATAACTAAGGTCATTTTTACTGTATGCGACCGTATACGCGCTTTGCCCAACACGCGTAAGCAAAACTGCTATGATCAGCACTAGTGCGACGACAAAGCAGCTAAAATAGGGACATTTTATCGAATAAAAGCTTCCGAACCGTACATAAATCTGAAGAACTGACCTGAATATTTTAATGTAATGAATTCCGTGGCGGCTGCAGCCGTTGCCGTTGCTGATTTTAAATTTAAATAAAAATTCATATTACGGCGCAGACTTGCAAAATGTGTCGGACTTGCTTTCAGACTTCTCTGAAAAGATTCGTTGCTTTCTGAACTTTCAATAACATCAACTTCGTCACTATCACGATAAGTGAAAGAACGAAATTAGAGGTTTTATACAGGGTGTTTCAAAGAGACATGGCAGTATTGCTACGGCTTAGAGAACATTGAAAAATAAGTGTGTTACTAGTACACTTATCAATTAAGAGAAAAAAACAACATTACCTATATTAGAAGAAATAATTTAAATTTATAAGAAAAAAAATCATAATATGCATTTTTAAAATATCTATAGTAATATTAAAAATATCCACATTTGTATTAAAAAACTTACACAATCTATTAATTGGAGAATTCTGTTCAGATTGAGTTTTACAAAAAATTTATTGAAAAAGGGTGACGTACTCTAACATTACAGGGAGGCACATTAAAATTAATATTAGATAAAAATAAAGGCGAGTCTACATAGCTATGGAGTACTTTATATAGGTATATCACGTCACTCAATTCTCGTCGATTCTTTAAAGAAATAATATTAAATTCCTTTTTGATTGCCACTATAGGATTAATGTCATATTCTCCAATGACTTTATAATCCTAGAATGTAAGCAACTTGTTTTGAATGAACCGATTCAAAACAAGTCGATTCATTTCTAGAAATGTAAATATTATACTGAGGGGACCAAATTACAGAAGCAAAACTTAATTTACTTTGCACGTATGCGAAATACAAGATTTCTTATAATAAAACCCAACATCCTACTGCCTTTTGCAACTACATAATCAATGTGTGTATTAAATAACATTTTACTGTCAAACATTATACCTAAATCTTTGGTTACAGAAACTTGTTTCAGATTAATTTGATCAAAATTATAGTCATATGAGTATTTATTAATGTTCCTAGTAAAAGTAATAAAGAAGCATTTTTGTGTTTATTCACATTACAATATGCAAAAAATCTATCAAGATCGGTTTGGACAAGTAAACAGTCAGCTAAACTATTTATTTCAGAAAATATGTCATCAGCGGACATTAAAAATTTATTTGATGAAAACATAAATGTATATCATTAAGGTAGACAATAAAAAGTAGTGGCCCCGAGTGAGAACTTTGGGTTTCGAATGAAACCCATTTAACTATACAATTTGTAATCTGTTGAACAGATAGGACGAAAAACAACGAAGTAGACTTTGTATATATCATCCTGTATGAATATGCCATGTCAAAATAAACGAGAGTTATTATTAAACAGTATATTGAATTAAATGAAACCATTCGGGTTGATTGCCACGTCTGAAGAGTTACTCCTGAGGACGGAGAGCTGTATCTCGAAACATCAAGAAGCCTAAACCGTGGACATGGCAACCAACCCGGAAATCGTTCAACCTTTAACAACTGGCAATCAAACTATCCGAAACTGTTCTCTAAAAATATCAGTGGCCATAATAATACTTTGCCAGAGGTAGTAGAATGTTTTTAGAAAACTTTTTTCTCTTTTTCAATATAGTCACGTCATCAGACAAAATCAATATCTATATTTGGCACAACAATCGCTTCAATTTCTTATTTGTATGTATGTTTGATTTATTTTCTCCATCTTATATGTATCATTGACAATAAGCGCTATACAATTTGGACAACAGAAGTAGAGAAATATAAATTTAGAGAAAATAAGTCGATTCGCAACATTTGTCACGTAGCCTTAAATTTACAAAATATTACAGCTTGTTTTACACTGGTTTCCCCTTGGGTCAGTTAAGGCTAAAAAAATATTTTAATCAACCAACCTTAACTACAATATAGGAAGTCGAATTTTTTTATTACCACATGTATTAAAATAACCTATTTCTGAAGATGTTTGATTGCTGAAACGTGGCATTGAAGACAAAAATGGCAAATTCAGTTTGTAGGTATACGTACATGCTTTTACAATATAGTGACACTCCCTCAAAACAATATTTTAACTTCTGGAAGTTCTGAGTAGAAATTTCATTAAATATCTATTGATGAGTGAAACAACTAAGAACTACTGTTAAAAGTTGAAAGTAGATTGTATTACAATTACGTCAGCAGTTCAAAAGAAATAGCAAAATTCATTTTAAGGAGTGTCATTATTATTGCAAATAATTGTACGTACAAATTTGACAACGGCACCAAAGATACTGGAGTAGAGTTGTAGTGTGTTTTTTTGTAGAACATAGTACTTCAGAAACATAAATAAAAAAAATAATGTTTATAGCAGAAAAAATTAACAAAATAAATTACATTTTACACCTATTTTATACAGCAAATTCAACTGCTTTTGCCGCTATTGCTTTTAATTATTATTAGAATTAATTTGTGGGTTTAATTAATAAAATAGTTTTACACACCTGATGTTACAACAAAATTTTGAACCCGTCTTACCTATTTTCCACAAACTAACACAAATGTTTTTGCTTCTTGTCGGTTTAACTTGTAAGTTATTGGTAGCAACTTAAAGTCAGGAGATCGTGGCGGCCATGGTACCGGTTCTCTTCGTTCTATTCCTTAGTATTAATGCTTGAACACGCTGTACATGGTACAGATATAATTTAGCCTTGTATATGATACGCCACACTGCTGCTATACGCCGAGGACGCCCTGGACCTCCATCTCTTCCACGATTCGGTTTCAAATTTCCCTCGCGTTGCACTACACTTGTACTCACTGCACACCGCGATAAAAGTAGCTGCATTTGGCACACGTTTACCGGGAAGTACGTAAGCCATTTCTAACACTTGAGAAAACGAAAAACTAAAAAACGAACGAAAACGAAAAAAGAAAAACTAATGTAAATACTCGCATCACAAAAATTTAATACCCAGAAAAAGTAATCGGATCAATATTCGGAATCGCTATTTTTCGTGACGCATCTATTCACAAATTTGTTTAGATAAGTTCTGCATATCCCATATTACATTTACCTAGACGTATCTCTTTTAATTTTTCTGTTATTGACGATTGTGATAAGTAACTAAAATACTAATTTCTTGCCAGGATGGCTGTGAGATTCCTAGCAAACTTAATAACAAAACATGCAAAAGATGACTTACGACATATTGGTATCTATGATCCCCAGCTATTCTACCTTTCTTTTAAATTTAGTACTGCAATTATAAAAAAAACACCCCGTATAACTAAATAAAAAAAACACCTTACGCTTCAGACACCACGCGCATGATCCAACCCCCACCCCCTACATGTCAATCACCAGAGAAAAGTGACGTGCACTCAAACTGATCCTCGACATACCCTTCCAAAAAGATGGATGGCCTGCTACAAATTGGTTTACGCAGCCGGGGGCTGTCTGATGTTGTTAAGGGTCGGAGGTGGCGAATCGATGTCCCTGACGACGCCATCCTCTAATGCCAGCGTCGGGGAACAGCTCCGACCTTGACCGTCTGGGTCTGGGTAGAAAATAGGCAACCTGTTGAGTGCCCAGCTCCAATTTCTCCTAGCGAAGCGTTCTCGATAAACAATGCACGCCGTTGGCGTCTGCTGGTGTCTACGCTTTCGTTTTTCTCGCGCCGGTATTCGAATTTATCGATTATGCGTGTACATGCCTGTTCACATAGCTTTGGCGTAAGAAATTGTACCGAAAGGCAAAGTTACAGGAAAATGTGTTGTGATTTCAGGCATTTTTGGTATACAGCCCGACTAGCACACTTCTTTGACTTGACTATAAAACAAGATAGTGTTTTAGACGTTATGAAATAGCTAATAGCACAATACTTAAGTCTGCGAGAAGAGAACTGCTGTGTAACAAAGTCTCTAAAACTGATTTAAAAATGACTAAATTTGTGTCTACACTAAGAAAACACAAACTCTTGGAGCAACAGTTTTATTGATGTCAACTTTTTGATTGTTGCCGTACGAACATTTCTCTTGGAATAAAATAAAGATGATTAAAATAAAATTATGCTGACTGTTTAAACTAACAAAATAAAAATTGTTGACCACTTACTACTTAATTCAACGATTTCTCATGTTTGAGGTTATCTCAGCTTCATAATCTGATCCATCTACGTATTATTCTTTCATATTAAATATATAATTTTTTATTTAGGTATAACTTCTAATGATTTAATTCAGTGACTTTGTTGTATTTTCATTATTGTTTGACATAACGGTGTCAAATTATTATTAAACATTTGGCTGGGTTTACCAGGACAAGAGAAGGGGCCTGGGGCCCACCTCTACAAGGCGAATGCCTCCGGCCGTCCTACATCACAATAATTTGGGATGTCCCCTCCATATCCAACATTTATCCTGCCAAGAATATTGGCGCGCACTATAACATTTAAAAACTGTTAAGACAAATATAAAATTTAACCTTTTCGAACGTTAGATGAACAATATGAGGTTTATATAGAACAGTTTCGTAATTGTTGTTTGAAATTTGTATATCAGGTAATAGAATCAACATCGTGGATTGAATTAATACATTTTTAGGTTTCTCTAACCAATACTTTTACGTCAAACTAAAATAATAATGGAATACAAATATTTGTTGACAAACGTGAAAAACTGTTAATCTTATCGGTTTTTGAGTAAATTTAACAGTTTTTTTTCTTGGTGTACGCTTTGTTTTTTCTATCGCCAGTATTCGAATTTATCCATTATGCGTGTACATGCCTGTGCACATAGCTTTGTCGTTAGAAATTGTACCGAAAGGCAATATTACAGGAAAATTTGTTCAGATTTCATTTGGTATACAACTCGACCAGCACAATTCTTTGACTTGATTATAAAACAAGACAGTATTTTAGACGTTTTAAATAACAATAAAACAAGATAATAATTACTATTTAAACTAACAAAAAAAAATGTTGACGATTTACTACTTAATTCAAGGATTTCTCATGTTTGATATTAAATGAGCTTTATAACGTGTTCTATCTACAAGTTCTTTTTTTATTAAGTATTTTTTTATTTGGACACAACTTCTGATGATTTAATTCAATGACTTTGATTTATTGTTTTTATTTTCATTATTGTTTGATATAAAAATTACACCGCTATTAAATTAACTCATATTTCATTTGACGGTGTCAATTTATTAAATTAAACATTTGGGCGAGGTTTGTCAGGACATGAGACAGAGGATGCTCCTAGTAGAGCCGCCGGCATCGGTTGCAACCGCAGTCAAGGCTGAGTGGAGCCCGTGGGCCCACCTCTACAATGTGAAATCGTCCTGCCGTCGGGTCCTACAACGCAATAATTTGGGAGATCCCTCTTGACGTCATTTATCCTATTATAGTGTGCGCCAAGAATATTGGCACGCACTATTATAACGGAACAAATTATGTAGTAGGTTCGGGTGATCGAAAAAATACCCAGGACTTACGAGTTGAACTGTGAGCTGTAAACGACCAAGGCTGTGAGCGGTCAGTGACAGTCTGAAAAGGGGGTTTAAATAATGATTTGAAAATATTTTTTTCGGCGTAAATATGCATTTAGATTTTTTTAATCGCGTATTCGCATTATACTCATTATTCTCTATCTCCTCTTAAAATTAATTACATTATGACTGACTCACCCTGTATATTATTCGTTATTAAATAATTCAGCCACTCCAATAACGCAGGTACCAATGAGAACTCTAACCTTATCTGTATAAACGCGCTTTTTCGCTGACAACAAAACTCTCGCGAAATAAATATCGGTACAATAAAAACCATACAGGATGTTATCTCTTACTATAGCGAGTAATGTATATATCATTACACTATAATATTTAAAAACAAAAACAAAATTATTAATTCCTTATTTGTTATATAGGGTTGTTTTATCCTGCTAATTTAAAATAAAAATTGTTTCGCTTTTTTAATTCCGTTGCATGTTTGAAGAAAAATGAAATTAGGATAAGTAAACTTATCCTCATTTTCTCAAAATATTGTCTTATACCCTTTATTTGATTCACCATTAAATTGGCAAAAAGAGACAAATAAACAAGCGAAGAAAGGAATTTCATCCGACAAATTATTGACCAATAACTATATTTTTGTGTACAAAATAAGAGTAAGCAGTATTTAAATAAAGTTGTACTGTTCGGGAGTATTAAAGGAATTTCCAATAACTCTATTTATTGAAGTGCTTTATAATAGCTGGTACAATAAATTTATTAGAATACAAAAATTTTAACCACGTGCTCAGGGAGGTCTAAAAGACAATAAAAAAAATTAATCCAGAATTTCAGCTCGATATTTAAAAAATGGGGCAAAACCCATTTTTCCTACGGAAAGTTGGCGCCTATGATAAGCATCGACTGACTGATGCCATAGATAAAGCTTACATCTGTCAACAATTTCAACTACCATGCGATCGTCTTTTTGCAGCGTTTCTAAATGCAGAAACGATAAAAAATAACATTCTTATTAGCAATAATACCTGATAGAGATAGGTAACAGTTAATCCAGTTAGCTCCAGTATTTTGCATTCGTTTTTCATTATTTCGTTACAAACTGGCAAAAGAAGAACACAAAACTACAACGTAAACACAGGAATTGAGTTAAGACATGATCTCGACAGCGTCCATTGCTGGTTGCCTACTCTGATTGTCGCATTGGCTGCGTTAAATAAGGATTTAACATAATATCGAAAAAAAATGTTTTTCGCTTTATAAAAAATAAGTTTGGAATTTTTTTGAAATGTGATTCTGTTAATTCTTAATTTTCTCTATCCGTCTTAAAATATTTGTACATAGTCATAGTTAACCCTGTATTATGTTATGTTTTAATGTCTAGAAAAAGAAAAACAATAAGAATATTAATATGGTTAATGTTACATAAAAGGTATGTTATTGGGAGAATCTGAAACAGAAAGAAAGAAAAGAAAGAAGAAAGAAAATCTGGAGAATTTTAGTATGAGATTTTGATGTATTCGAATTTTGAAGTCAACTGGTCAATTCAATGAATCGGCAGTGTTTACTTATTGAAAACGCAGTTTGTTCCTACCAGTTTCAAGAGACAGCTAGGTCAAGGTCATTCGTGTCCAACGTGAAAAATCGAAAGAATCTTTCAATTCGCATCATTAGTGTTTTCAATATTTTTATAATACTCTGCGCAAAAAACATACAGATACTTATTTATTTAAGTCGCAAAATCTTGTTAAAAATAAGAGCAAAACTGTTTACATTCGCGACTAACAACATTCCAAACATTGGGGGCGCACAAGTGAGGCCGTGAGCACACAAAGTGCTCCCTCGCCGTATCCCATATCGTTTTTGCACAAAATATTTAAGAAGGGAATCACTTTAAAAGGCGCGCTAGGGCTTTACCGAACCGTATCCATGGCAACCGCCGATTCGAATTTAAAGAACGCAACACACTACGCCATCTAAGCGGGCGCAGACATAACCCCCCTCCCCCCGGCGTCTGGCTCTACGCACAAAGTCGGAATGTAGGACGAAAAATTCAAATTACCGCTGCTGCGGTTATTCCCAGCGCGAAATAATTCGGAATCATTAGCTCAATCAGAGAGGTTGTTTTTTGTGTACTTTGTCTATTCCTTGATATAGGTTTCCTAGATGAGGGGCATGAGACGATGTAATTTGGTTGTTTTCCGTATTAATTTAACTCGAACCGTTTCTATATGAATAAGGTGGTTAAAGTCGCCGTATCCCTCGCCGTTAAATGATCAAATTTGTGGTGATTCTTATGTACAGAAATCTATTTAAACTCTCCTGAAATGTAATAATAACTTTTAAAATGCATTTGTATGACACATTATTTCGCTATTCTAACCCCACATTTTAACAATTACTTTCACATACTTATAAAGAAAAGTGAATAATCTTATGTGCAGAACTATGTAAGTTTATGTTATAAAAATGTTTATCTATAGTTGAATTTAAAAAAATACGTATTTTGAAAAATTTCAGTACCTAAAAATTTACTGGATAGACCGCTTTCTGACATTATTTATTGATTTTACTTCGTTACCTTTGAATATTCGCAGGTGGCATGAGATAACATTCTTGTTATTTGCTAAACGCTATATTATTCAGTTCATAAATGTCTAAAATTACTTGTATTTGTACAAAACACTATTTCAAGGACACGGCGCCCTTAAATGTTTAAGGATCTTGACTGATGCCGGTAGATAAAGTTAAATCTAATCATAAATGGTCATTATTATGAACCTAACTGATAAATAAATACAATGATCACCTCATGGAATCTTGTTTGATCTTTGGAAACACCCTATATTGAGACCATCAAGTCAAAATTTCACGAGTAAGTGTAACAATGTTAGACTGCTAAATTATTCAGTGAGGCCTTTCACTTTGCATTAAATCAACTAAACTAAACTTAGTTAGGGGCAACAGGGATGTTATATATGGGTTTGTGTGGCAGTACGTACAACTTCGTCCTAACAACCCATAACGTTGCCTGAATTGCGTAAGGTCAAATGGATGCTTAATTATTTGCATAATCAATCTTCTGGTGATTGTGATATTAATTTTATACAGGAATGATGTTAAGAAAATCTAGGGACAGGTTCAATGTTTAAAAATGAGAAAAATAGTTTATATAAACATGGGTCCGAAAATGCCTCATCTTTCTGTTTTAAATACTATAATAATAATAATAATAATAATAATATTTATTAATTCTTTAAGACATATACAATGCATAGGATAAAAGTCACAAACAAAAGACAAAATGCATACAAACACTTTAACAGTCATTCTCATTGATAAATTTATCAAAACTATAATAACATTTGCTGAGTAGCCTAGCCATAATAGATTTTTTGAATGATGCATTGTCAAGTGATTTAAATTTATTTGGTAATACATTGAATAGCTTGGATCCCAAGTACTTATGAGACATTTCATATTTAAGTGAAAGGAATACAGGATGATTGGGAATACACAACAAATCATAATTGCGTGTTGAATAATTATGAAAATGAGAATTTTTAACTAAAGAAGGAATGTTTTCTTTGATATATAATAGGGTTTTGTAAATATAAATATAGGGTAGTGTCAATATTGTATTGTTAATGAATACTTTCTTACACGATTCCTGGGCATTAATTCCAAATATATGTCTAAGTATCCGTTTTTGGGTTACGAAGATCTTCCCGCTTTTACCCCACAAAATTACATTGTTGGAGAGATGGCTATACAGGATGTCCGGAAATGATGAGCAAAAAATTCAGGGGATAATTCTAGACCGCATATAAATGCTACCTCTTTCTATAACATTTTTTCCAAAACTGATTATTAACGGAGTTACAGGGTGTTAAAGTTAAAATTTTGTCTGAAGCTATTTATTTGTGGTATAATTTTAGTTTTTCTTTAGTTTTATTGGGATTTTGCCACACTTCTGAAAAAAATAAAGATTAATTAAATAAACCGTTGCGTCAAACGGATCAGTCAAGCGTTATTTTTGAAACTAAGTTTGCCTACCAAAAAATCTCACACTGAAAAAAGCAGATAAGTAAAACAAAAATCAATCAAAAAAGAAAATTAAAAGAGACCGCGATTATTTTGTTGAACGGAAATAAGTGTGTGTCGAACTGTTCAGTAACCATTGATCATTGTTGACTACAGTTGTAGCAAGTAACAATAAAATAAAAATCATTTAACATCTCTATGAAAGCAGATAAACAAATTTTAAATTGTCATACTTAACATACGTTGAATACTCTACTACTATTTTGAGAACGAATACAGAGTTTTTCGAAACGTCAATAATACGGAAGCGCGCGATAGTGATGTGATTTTTGTTATTTTTTACTTATCTGCTTTTTTTAGTGTGAGATTTTTTGGTTAGGCAAACTTAGTTTCAAAAATAACCCTTGACTGATCCATTTAACGCAAGGGTTTATTTAATTAATCTTTATTTTTTTCAGAAGTGTGGCAAAAACCCAATAAAACTAAAGAAAAATTAAAATTTGATTTTCGATATTTGTATAAATAACTTTTTAAGAAATCCAAATATTTACATAAAATTTGTAAATCGGGGGTTTTGCGGACGAGAAATTCAAATATGTTTCTAATTTTGACGTCACTAGTAGAGGGCGCCACTTATGGCACATCATGTTTCTTTTAAGTGACAGAACTTTTTTGCTGCTTAGTATATCCATCTGACTATTGAAACAATCGATTGTCCTACTTGTTATATCTGAAAAAGGTATACCTTATTGAAGTCGTTAGGAGTAACAGTTTTCGAAATAATCTTATTTGAAATATTCGGTGCACCGATTGAAAAATGTTAATTTCTACTGAAAATACAGCAAAATGTTACTTGAAAAAGTTGTTCAAAACGGTAAATAATGGAGGTGCAAAATTTTAAAAAAATCAGAGCCTGCTTTGATAAAATCTTTATGCTTTGTTGAAAAATGGTTTCATCAAACCTCGTCGATCTACTTGAAATTTTGCAAGTTACTCCTACCGACTTCAGCAAAGTATACTTTTTTCAAATAAAACAGGTAGGAGAATCGATTGTTTCGATAGTCAGATGGATACACTAAGCTGCAAAAAAGTTCTACTATTTAATAGAAACATGATGCGCCACAAGTGGCGCCCTCTACTAGTGTCATCAAAATTAGAAACAAACTTGAATTTCTCGCCAGCAAAAACTCCTGATTTTCAAATTTTATGTAAATATTTGGATTTCTTATGAAGTTATTTACAAATATCGAAAGCAAAATTTTAACTTTGACAACCTGTATCTTTTTTATTATGCGACTTGGGATATAAGTATGTGGTCTCAATTTTGCTACTTCATTTAAAAACACCCTGTACTATGTTCTAATAAATCTGGCAATGTACTCGCATTATATTTAATTATTAACTTCAATGATTATAGAGATATATTGGTTGCTACATTGAGTAACAATATTCAGTACCTGTTGTACCAAAACTAACTATTCGATATACAATACTATGAATACAATAATAATATTATTGTTAAGTGCAATATAGAGTTAATAGAATTACATTTTATCAGCGATATTAATTATTATTGTTGTCCTAGAAAATGTTGCTGGTTGTTTTGGTTTATATAACAATGATTTCATTTCAAGTAGATATATTTTTTTATAAAAAATAAGAGTTATTAACTAATTGAGTGTGGTTCGACTAAAATTTTCCGCAATAAAGTTGGTACATTGATTATTGGAAATAAAAGCTGATAACATTTAAGCATTTAAGGAATGGGTAAAATATTGTAGAAATCAGGGATGAAATTTATTTTAAACAGTGCTTGGGAACTTAGACGTTATTGAGGGTATATGGAGAAAATGGTGCATGCGCTGATGTTAGGTACAGTTTCCCGATTTTTAATATAAATAGAACTGCTTGTTTATTTATACGTCAGTCCACTTGTCTTATCTTAAGGTTTTGATTGTTACTGGGTTATTTCAAAAGCAGCCATAAACGATAAAGATACTGATAATTTCGAATATAACATAAACAATAACAACTACACTATCTATACCTACCACGAGTTTATCAGTCGTAAATTCTTATCCCAGTTTTTATACTTTCCGTGCTATAATAAATAACAGTAATTTGTAAATTTAGTAGTTGAAAAAATCAGATATTAATTTCAATAAGAACTCACGTTGCCTACATATACAGAGTGGTCCGTAAAGAATGCGCCAAAAAGCAAGTTACATTTTAGACGTCAAAATATTAGGATTCCACCAAACATGCTTTAATAAAATGTCGCTCCTCTTTGATATACAGCATGTCATTTTTTTTATTTTTAAAATTTATTTAATAATTACTCTAATTATCATCCAAAATATATGAAATTTTGGTACTGGGGGTTTTCAGTGGCGAGAAATTCGAATTTGATGTCGTTTTTCCGACAGCTGCTAAAACTTTTTTATGGAACGTCCTAGCAGAATTTAGAGTAACGCATTGGATAGACCGATTATTTCTACGAAGAAAAGATATACTTATTTGAAACCGATAGGATAAAACGAGCCGTTTTGGAGATATTCGTCTCCAAACGATTTCAAAACCTAATTCATGACATACTAAATAGGAGTACCTACATAATGGATTTAGTTATTAAATGCATCACATCATTATGAATTAACAATTTGTTAAATTAGAAAAATGCAATTAATATTTTTAGTTTAACAAATGTTCAAAATGTTCATCGTTCACTTGAATACATTTGCGAACTCCTCTAATTAAATCTTGTTTTACTCTAAATAAATACCCGTCATTAGTTTTAATCACTGTGGCGGCATCGTGAATGCGTTGGATTAATTGCTCGCGCGTATTAATTTCAGTGTCGTAAACTAAGGTCTTCATGTATCCCCATAAAGAAAAATCCATGGGGTTGAGGCCGGGGCTACGAGCTGACCATGGTGTATCACTTCCTCGCCCTAACCATTTGTTAGGAAACTAGGAATCGCAATACCATAATGTGGAGGAGCGCCGTCGTGCATAAATATCATATTTTGCCTTAAATTTAAAGGTACTTACATCTTCAAGTAAATTGTCCAATTCAGTTCTTAAAACTTCAGATATATTTCTGTATTAAGTCTTGGTGGTAATTCGACTGGTATAACGATATTAACGAAGAATTTGTGTTGGAAGTGGTGTTCCTTTATTAATAGCACATTTTCATTGTCCCAATAAGAACTGTTTCTCCAATTAAAAATACCACGTCTTGTAAAAACGTAAGTAAGTTGTAAGTTGGTTGACAACCTGACATTTATTCAATTGTTATCAACAAGTACGTACAGCCTACTTAAGAGATTAACAAAATATTTTTTAAGTTTTGTGACGCGTGGTGTTTTACCTGGAGAAATAGCCATTAGGTATTGGAACTTGATTAGTAAAACAATGGCGACCTCTATTCCACATTTATTTAGAGTAAGACAACACTTAATTAGAGGAGTTCGCGAATGTATTCAAGTGAACGGTGGACATTTTGAACATTTGTTAAAATAAAAATATTAATTGCATTTTTAAAATTTAATGAATTGTTTTGTTTATTCATAATGATGTGCATTTAATAACTAAATCCTAATATTTTAACGCCTAGAATTAAATTTTGCTTTTTGACGCATTTTTTTATTCTGTAGGTACTTCTCTTTAGTATGTCCAAAATCAGGATTAGAAATCGTTTGGAGACGAATGTCTCGAAAACGGCTTGTTCTATCGGTTTCAAATAAGTATACCTTTTATTTATAGAAATAATCGGTCTATTGAATGCGTTACTCTAAATTCTGTTAGGACATCCCATAAAAAAGTTTTAGCTGAAAATAACACCAGAGTCACGCGTAACTAGCGCCCTCTAGCAGCTGTCGCAAAAACGACATCAAATTCGAATTTCTCCCCACCCAAAACCCCCAGTACCAAAATTTCATATATTTTCGATGATAATTACAGTAATTATTAACTAAATTTTAAAAATAAAATATTTGGCACCCTTTATATCGAAGAGGAGCGACATTTTATTAAAGCATGTTTGGTGGAATCATATTTTGACGTCTAGAATCTAACCTTGCTTTTTGGCGCATTCTTTGCGGTATAGTGCGTTCATGATGAAAAGAACAAATTCGTTCAAAATTTAGATAATTATGGAAAAACGCTCGAACACTTCAAGTAAAATTCTTAGTTGCGGATTTTTTGACATAAATTGTATACAGAGTGTCTCAAGAAGAACATATGCATTAAAAAAAATCAGTGATGACTGAGACACCTTGTATATAATTTACTTATGTCAAAAAATCAGCAACTAAAAATATTAAACGACGTGTCCGAGCGAAATAAGTGCCTGAATTTTAAACGAATATTTTCCTTTCATCATGAACGCGTATTTATTATAGTAGGATTCTAGTGTATTGCAAATGAACATAAAACTAAATGTTGGACTTAACATTTGCTTATCATTACTGCCTAATTGAGAAGCTTTCTAATGCTTATGTCACAGTATGCACGGTCACAGTTGCCTTGGATTACCTATTCCTTTTAAAAAACGTTTGGCAGTTGTTATAAATCGTATTGCTTGCTGTATCTATTGTTTAATTTAGAATTAATTTGTTTTCGCAACAATCTACGTTAAATAAGTTTCAATCACAATAGTGGCGCGCAAATTTGTCACACTTTTCTGGCTTGTAAAAATAAATATAGATGCAGAAATGTACTGAACATTTCGCATACTTATATGTGGTAATTATCATAATAAAACTTATATGTATGAATGACCTTGTCATTAGCACACATGGATATTTAAAAATGGCAAATTAAATGCTGACGACTAGTTTGACTTTGGTCAATACAATGATAACGAAATGAGTTAAAAAAAGAATTTCTGAGTGATGTCGAAGCATGTTGATTTTATATTTATTCTTATTCACATAGTAAGTAGTTTTAAATAACGTTTAAATATATTAGGGTTTACCATTTTGTGTAGTTCTGGAGCTAAAAATACCATTTATGAATAAAACATACTACTATTTTAATGGAAATTAGCGATAGAGTAATATACAGGCAGTCCCAAATTCCAGGGTGGAATCTGCAGGGTGAACCTTAAATAAGTACAAATATTTTAACTGCAGGTGTAGTTCATCATATAGAGAAATCTAGTGAGTCATTTTTTAAAATTTAAAATATTTACAGAGATATTATTTTTTTTTAAATACCCACATTTTGAGGACCACTGACTAACCTAATACAATAAACCATATGATTTACTGAAGGTGAGGTTGCCATATCGTCTGTAAGATAAATAATTGTTTAACGTAAATTCAATTTTTGCGGTTGTTTCTAATTTAAAAACACTTGTTTTTAATAATAAGTAAAGTAAATTTATTATAAACGATTAAAATATGAATTTCCGCAAGTTCGATACTATCAATTAAAGTGTTTAGGAAGTTACTTTGTTCGATGATTCCAAAAATTATCCATAAACGTGCATAAAAGCTCACCTACTTACTGAAAAAAACAACTATTTAAACAGTTATCCACATTTCAGAAGTTAATACCATTGTACACTGATAGAAAGATTATCACAAATTATACCCTTAAATTATTTTATCAAGAATAACAAAAAGCTATGATTTTCACACAACATCTAGAGTTAATTTTTAATTTTCGCCACATAACCTCAAACAACGTGTCAGCGCTAATCATTTCGTACTTCGTAGTGGGTGAAAGAGATTTTAAAAATAAACACAAAACCTGGAATAACAAAATAACTAGCTTTATGTATGCGTTGAATATCAAGAAATGGCAAAGTAAAATAATATTTAAAAGCAGTGTCAATCTCATGCAAAAAAGAAACTAGTGCCGTAGGCACAGGTAACAGGTAGATGTCAGGAGCAGTAAGTGAAATGTCCCGTGCCAACCCCAGTCTCTAGGAATGATTTAAATCGTCTTATTATTTTCACGGGCAGTATTTTTCTCTTGCATATTTAATTAATATTTTTTGTGACATACAGTCTGATTAAATAAAATATGGCGCATTATTCAAAGAGAGTGAAAAGGTTGACATGTTAAAAGCATATTTCTCAAGTAGTGATAATCAGTGATAGTGATAAAAATAATGTATTATGATAAATCAGTCGGAGTGTAGTAAAAATGGATAATGATCAAATTAGAGAATCTGGTTTATACATATTTTCAATTTATTGGTGAAGTATAGGAATGGCTAAGGGGAGAAGATGGCCATTAATATTTTCATAAATAAACATATTTCAATCATTCTTTGACATGTCTAAAAATTCTAGTTAACTTTGTTGGAGCCTATTCGAAGAGTGTAACACTGGCAATGTTGTGGAATTCACATCCACCATAACTCCCAGATCAGCGGTCCTCAACAAGTTTTCTATTGAAAAATCACGAAATTTATTTAAAATTTGACTTTTATTCATGATTTTTTTCTAAAAAAAAAACTATTATGTGTTCTGCACAGTGACCTGTACTGTTGGTTAATATATTTATACTTATTTAAAGTTCACCCTGTAGAAAAAAATACAAAAACTTTAAAATGACGAAGTTCCGGAATTTGGCATATCTTTCTGTCAGTTATGACAGAGGCGAACGACTAATAAATTCAACCTCGGTATATGTCAAAAACGAACAAATAGTTGTTGTCATGATTTTAGGATGAATTTGGGCGCTGTTATGCACAGTATGTGTAAAAGTTTTCTCATTTTTTCTCTGTGGAAATGCATATGTTTTGTAGAACAGTTTATGTTTATGAATGTATAAAAATAGTACAAAATTGGTTCTGGTACTTTCGAACATAGCTACATGCAACAAAATCTAATATGTACTTAATTATAATAATATATACTTTAAATACTTTTAAACTTCATTCAAGTGTATAGGTATGTATTAATTCAGTAAAAAAGAATATTTGATATAAATATTTACATATTATTAACATCCAAACATTCTTATACTTAATTCAACATTTTTCTTTCTTAAAATAACACCAAAGTTTTCCCTTATATAAATAATTAAATACTACTGAGGGAGTATTTACTATTTAATTATTTATATAAGGTGGGTAGAGTAGTAATTACTCTAGAAAGCAATACAGTATAGCTGAATATTTATTCGTAAATGAAGAATTTATACAAGAATGTTAGTCTTTCAATAAAATATTACTATATATGGGGAATAGTGAAACAAGCTAGCGTAGTGTACTCTTGATATTAGTATAGCTTTCTTTCCGTGTAGTTTGTGTATAAAAATTCATTTTTCATAAATATGCATAGGTATAGTTTTTTGAGTTTATTATTGAACGCGATATAAAATTCCAAATCAGAGAAAGTTTAGGCAATAAATTAAAGATGTCTATGAAACAAAATATATAAGTTAAACGATAACTTGTGTGTACGTTTTTGTTAGTCATGAAGTTATAACTTTGTTTTTGTAATCATATAATACAAAAAAAAAAATCAATTGTGGAAATAGTTATATATTTAGTAACTATTCAACAAGTTGTGTAGTATGAGTAGTAACTTCAAGTGAATTTTTTTATATTGTATGTGGAACATAAACAAATGCCAAATGTTGAGTTTTTCTTAGATAACTTGAAATATGAATACAAAGAAATAGATTGATTTTAAAATTTATTTGTCTGCAATAAATTAAGGCCAATAAAATTTGGTACTCCATAAGCTTTCCAATGAAAATGGTAATTATACGCCTACTAGATTCACAAATTTTTCATAGTCAAATTTTGATTTTCTTATATCAAATTTTGATGTCACCGATCAAAATAACGGTACTAAATTTCATAACTTACTTTATAGTTATTTATGCAGCAAGTACAAAAAGTAAGTGTTTATTGCATGCGACGTGAACTTGTCCAACGAGGCCGTCAGACCGAGTAAGACAACACATCGAGTGTAATAAATACTTTTTGTACGAGTTGGATACAATATTTTTTCTACGTTCATGCAAAAACCAAAAAATGTTTTATTTAGATGACACTAAGTGTAGGAAAATATGACGTCGATTTGAACGTTTATGTTTGTCATGATGACAAAACGTAATAGTAGAATGACAGATGAATGCAATAAACATTTTATTGCACTAGTGCAACCACTTTTTCCACTAAATATAGTTCAATAAAGTTTTGTTTTTTGCATGAACGTAAAATAAAAAAGTTGTGGCAAGAAGAAAATGCACTTTCTCAATTTTCAGCCGTTATTTTAGGAACTATATAAAGTATCTCATATTTATTTATAGAACATTGAAAGGCATAAAAATGCACGACTTTTTTCCTAATTTATACATTTCCTGTACTTATATTTGGGACACTCTGTATTATTCTAATTATAATCTAATAAAGTTGCCATGTTTTCCTTGACACCAATATCTAGTTATGCTAAAGGATCAACTCTGTAACGAAATTATTATCAACATATCAATAAAAATTTAAATATAGGATAGTATATGAAGGTGTCATGATAATTTATGTACTATTTTATGTAAAATAATTAGAAAAACGAATATGAAATTCGATGTTATATAACACGGTTTAACTTTAGGACACACACTTTTGGCGATGTCTTATGTAATATTAGAAATATAAATGCATCAAATTTTATCACTGAGTTAAAGACATATTGTTGTATCGTTATTTAAAATTACTGTGTAACTTAGCGATAATGATATATATTATTATTTTTTAAAATTAGCATGTTGCACATATTTTTTTATAGCATCTACTGGAAAAACCAATCCTACAAGTTGATTTTCTAAAGAACGACTAATTTGATTTTAATTTATAGGTTTATTTCTAAATAATGACTTTAAGATTGTACTTCTAGAGAAAAAATTAATGTGTATCTCAATTAGTGATAGAGATAATAACACGAAATAAACAAAAACATATTGTTTAGAAAACGTAGGACTATATTTTGACTTTCCCTTCAATTATTTCTTCAACTCACAGAAAACAGCAGATCATTAACTTGTATGTTTTATTAATGCCAATTAATTACTGTCCAAATCACTATTCAAATCGTCAGAGTTTCCGTCACGAATATCTCAGCTAAAGTTGAATAAACTTACTCTTTCTGATCTCTAATATTGCTTAAATAGGTCATAGGTAACCGAAACGCCGTGGACGTCTCGAATTTTTTGCATAATTCTAGGGTGCATACTCGATTTATCACGGTGCAGTCGGAAAATTGAATTTTGCGTTGTTTTGAAAATAGTTCTCGTTGGTAGTTTTATTGTCATTTATCTAATTCAATGCGCATTGTTGGTAATCACTTTTAGAATAATTTGGTTTGTCATCGCGACCATAATATTTTTACGTTTTGCGTTAAGCGTTTTTATTGGTTGATTATGTAGTGGCAGCTTTGAATAACTCTGAATAGTACATAATAGAATATACAGGATGAACCTTAAATAAGTACAAATATGTTAACTAGCATTATAGTTCTGGGTAGAACAAATAAGTAATATTTTTTTTACAAAAAAATCAGGAATAAAAACGTCCAATATTAAATAAATTTCGTGATATTTCAATAGAAAACTTGTTTATGACCACTAATAAAACTGCGATATTAAGATTTTTATGAAATATATTCCACAGCGTTGCCTATGTTACACTAACGTCTTGAAATCGTAACCTTTTATACAGGGTTAACTATGACTAAGTACAAATATTTTAAGAGAGGATAGAAAAAAATAAGAATTAACAGAATTTCCTTTCAAAAAATTTCCAAACTTATTTATAAAGCGAAAAAAAATGTTTTCGATATTAACGCCGCCAATGCGAGAATCAGAGTATGCAACCAGCAAGCAACCGTCATGCAACAGTCGGCCACAGTCGGCAGTCGGTCCAGACGAGTCGGTTCACTGTCATGTTATAGTTTAATTCCTGTTTTACGTTGTATTTTTATGTTCTTCTTCAGTTTTTACAATATAGTTCGCCGGTCTGTTTTTCTAGGTTATGGGACAAGACTGCCGCGGGTGTTAAACGTTCTCTGTTATCTATTAGAACCTACCTACTCATCCCTTTATTCGATTTTGTTATAATACGTAGGCATTGTATCTAAATAACTGTACTTACGGGAAGTATGTTTATCGGTAGTGAGTGAAAATGTAGTTTTACCAGTTTGTAACCAAATAATGAAAAACGAATGCAAAATACTGGAGCTAACTGGATTAACTGTTATCTACCAATATTACTAATAAGAATGTTATAATAATTTTTGTTATTTCTGCATTTAGAAACACTGCAAACGACCGCATGGTAGTTTTTGACAGATTTAATGTCAACTATGGATCTAAGCCATAAGCCATCTCAGTCGATACTCACCATAGGCGCCGACTTTCCGTAGGAAAAAAGTGCTTTGTCCCATTTTTTAAATATCGAGCTAAAATTCTGGAATAACTTTTTTATTGTCTTTTAGGGTTCCCTGAGCACGTTTTTAAAATTTTTGTACTTAGTCATAGTTAACCCTGTATACCTAAAATAGACTTCAAGAAAGTGTATAACTACAATTTTTAGACATGTGTTATATTTATTATAAATATTATTTATTATTATAGTTTTATTATTAATATTTATGTATAAAAATGTTAATGTGCTGCTTTCAGCATGTCAACCTTTTCATTGTTTCAATAATGATCTCCACAAATATTACATATTTTCTTGTACTACATACCTTGCTGGTACCAACATAATATTTTCGTCGATCTCGCTGGCTGTCAATCCTAGGATATGAGTGGGGGTTCTGTTCCCTGGAACTTTATGCCTATCACCAGTGACATCTACCTGTACCTACGATTCCAGCTTCTTTTTTGCATGCGATTGCTTTTTCAATTGTTAGCTTTCATCTTCTACATGAAATCTGTCTCCAACTACGCTTTTTGGAAAACCCATAATAAATCGGTCTCTTAATAATCCATCCAGCATATTTCCTTTGAATTTCACTGGCAATCCACAACACATTTCAGATATAGGTTAACAAATATTTTACTTTGCATGCTTTTGATTTTGAATGCATACGTTAAGCTGGTTATTTTGTTATTCCACGCTTTGTGTAAGGTTAATTTTAAAATCTGTTTCACTCACTACGAGCCTACAAGTACAAAATCTCTGACACGTTATTTGAGGTTATTTAGCGAAAATTACATTTAATGTGTTTTATGAAAATGATGCCTTTTTGTTATTCTTCATAAAATAACTTTAGGTCGCCGTATTTCTCGCCGTAAAATGATCAAATTTGTGGTGTTTTTTAGGTACAGAAATCTCGTAAAATTAAACACATAGAGGCAAAGGTAATGTCGAAAATAAAATTATTGATGCTTTTTTTATTCACTTTTACTATTTAAATTCTTAAATAATATAATAACTTTTAAAATACATTTGTATGACACACATTATTTTGCTATTCTAACCCCACATTTTAACAATTATTTTCACATATAAACAAAAGTGAATAATCTTGTATGTAGAACCATGTAAGTTTATGTTATCAGAATATTTACATCTACAGTTAAATTAAAAAAAATACGTATTTTGAAAGATTTCTGACCTTAAAAATTTGTTGGTTAGACCGCTTTCGGCCGTTATACAGAGTGTTCCAGAATGATGGTCAAATATTTTACCAGTGTATTCCACAAGCCATTTTAGGGTGGGATCCTCATATAAAATTTTTCATTTTGGGTCTTCCCTGTTGAGATATTCAAGTCTCAAAATGGCGGAAAAGAAGAGTTTTTTTATTTTTCTTTAAAAACGATTATACTTAGAAATTTCAATTTTGGTACACATTATCAGCTAGTAAAAAGCTATTTTATGGTGGTGTCTATTCCTTGGCTCATGTTTCTGGAGGACGGGAATAAGCAACCCCTAGATTTATTTCTTTCAGAACTTTTCCTGCAATGACCGATTTCAAGAAAATATTTTTTTTTTAAAATACTACATATAATTTTACTACTTTTTTCCATCTTGTGATTTTTTCATTCAACCAACAGTTTGCGCGGAAAAAAATAAAAATAGTTTTCCTTACTCTAAATATCTTTTCGTCACCGGTTACTGATAAGGCGGTTGCTATGTTGTTGCTTCTCTGTTGTCAGATTCTTAGATATATAATTTTTGGAATCATTCCTATCTATTTTATTCATATTATCGAACTTGTACAAATTCATTTTTTAATCGTTTATGGTTAAGTCAGTTAAGAACTTCCTGCGTAGCGTGTTACCTACCCAATTTTGCCTTACTCATCACTTAAAACTTTTTTTAAGCTGGAATCAATCGCAAAGATTTAATTTACATTAAAGTCAAAAAATATTTATTTTAGAGGCGATATGTCAACCTCGCCTTCAGCAGATCATATGGTTTATTAATTTAGGTATGTGGAACAGCGGTTCTCAAAATGTGGGTATTGTTTTAAAAAACGATATTTCCTTGAATATATGACGAACTACACCTGAAGTTAAAATATTTGTACTTATTGAAGTTCGCCCTGTGCCCTGTATATCGGCATTGGATTCTTTATACGCATGGCATCTAATCGCAACTGAATCAAATAAATTAAATTTTTAAATCAGCATGTGAACATTAGCTGACAAAAAGAAGTGTACAATAAAAAGATAATGTAAGTAAACGAAATATTTTGGCAATGTCAGTTGGAGTGGCGATAAGCAATTATTATGGGAATAACAAGATAACCAAACCTACTACATTCACGCTGAAATCAACAAAAAAAACTGAACAAGTTGGAGGTGGTTCTGTATCTTGTTGTTGTAGCTAACCCTCCCCTTATAGAATAGCTGCCAGTGAGGACTCGGCAAAAGAAGCGGAGACGCGACGTGGACTGTTTGATCTCGGTTGTGTATTTGTCGCTATGTGCGCTCATTACCTTGGATACAGAGTCGATATTGTGTCCGCCAAGTACGCACTCGCATTTACGCTACCGTTTCACCATCGTTACCAATCGCTGTTGGTTATTATTTACGAGGTAGTCGCGAAAAATCTGGACGCCTAATCAGTATTCACTATTTCATTCATTACTTCATAATGAATCAGATGTCTTTTTATTTATTTTGGTTCAACCTCACCAGATGGTGATAAAATAAGTTATGTGTTGCTGAATTGAATTTTGAAATATTATATATCGCAAGAACTCATCTCTTGTGTATGGTTCGTTAAATATTTTTCTTAAACAATGGTCAAGTTAATGATCTTAACAGTTTTTCTCTTCATATTTTTTGTCAAACATAATATGTGTCCACAAATATGTACATATAGGGTGTTTATTAATTGAATGCCGATACTTAAGGGTGTGAATCATTCGGTCATTTTAAGAAGAAGATTTAATATCAACATATGTCCTAAACCTCTTAATTTTTGAGTTACAGGGTGTTACAGTTTTAAGAAAAAATTTGCTTTTTTATTATAATTTTCTTATCACTCCAGATATTTTTATGAAATTTTGTACACACCTATTAATCGTTAAGGAGCATTATTGTTAGATGTAAAAAATGTTTTAAAATCTTTGACAATGGCGTGGGGAAAATACTTTTTTGGTTTTAATTTTTTTACCTGAAAATGGTGCGTCGTACGAGAGAGTAAGTCTAGGGACCGAATTTGCTGTAAAATAAATGGAGATTTTAAAAATAATTTGAAAAGGCAGTGGCGTACCATTTTTTTCTTCAAAAATATTTTGTTCAAACCTGGTACGAGCGTCATTGGCAAAGATTTTAAAACATTTTTTGCTCCTTAATGATTAATAGGTGTGTACAAAATTTCATAAAAATATCGTGAATGACGTTCGTATTGAGCAATGATAAGTGTTTTGTGACATTTTTGCATATGCAATTTAAATAACGAACATTCAATTATTTTCCAGCGACTACTTGATTCTTCCACCGCTAATGTGATTTTTTGGTAGTATTTCTTTTGAGACTCTTTAGGACGATATTGCTTATTACTTTTAAAAGAGAAGTAATACAGAAAAATTTTTCTAATAAAAATTTATTAGAAAAAAGAGAGCTTTTTAACGGGAAAAAAATTGATTATATTTCAGATTTACCTGAAAACTGTGCCTGACCAAACATCGGTTCTAAGTTTTATTCTAGTATGTTTAAATACATATTCCCATTATCACCGGTGGCGTAGAAATCCTGTAGCACTCTTGTTGTATTTACAATAGAAATAGTACGCCACTGTCTTAATTATAAAAAAACGTAAGACATTTTATGTTTTGATTTTCATAAATAAAATATTACTAAAGCATAACATGCCTCACTAAGTCCAAACCAAAAAATTAAAAGATATAAGGGGATAATTAATTATAATTATTATACATAAATATAAAATACTTGCAAAGTAAAAAAAAATCTGTAACTCCTTTTTGTGTTTAAATATTTTACGTAAATCTTTTGAAAACAATGTAATATTTCCGATAAGAAAATTTCCTGTTTCCTTGACAAAGTAAACACGTTGTGCCTTAAATTCATATTGACAAAATAACAAACCGGACACTCATATTCTTTTGACTTGCCCATCCATCGTTTCCACAGTCATTATTTTCAGGGACACTGGAAAAATTCGTTCGATTTCAGACATCAAAAGGTGTAACTGATAAAAATGGTATTGAGCCGATAGCTTCCGCTGATATCGGTTTCAGTCAAAATAAATTCGGTCAACAGCTGAGTCAACACGTTGATACAATTTTATGGTATATCTTGTCTTCCCAAACATTCACAGCCAATATGTAATGTGAAATAGTAAACAAATAGAGTTATCTTGAGCTTCGAATAGGACAAAATCCTGATAAATTTGAGATTACTTCCTTCGCAGAAATCTAAATTCCCACCATCTTTTTATACAGGGTGTCCTGAATTTTATAAGCCTGAGGATGGAATTGCTTCCAATTAAGAAAGAAGGTTACATTAACATGGGTCGCTAAATAATTTTCTACTTTATTGTATTTGTAAGATAAGCGAATTCAAATCCATTTTCCTACAATTCTTGTTAATAAAGTCATGCATGCCCTTGTTTATAAATAAAATTAAAAATAATCTACCTCCCAACTAGCAAAATAAATTTTATAAAGGTTGTATAAATTGCTATAATATAAATCTTATAGGAGCTGCAAATTCATATAACGTAGTTAAATGCCTTTATACGATATTTATAGAATCGAAAAGGGCCCACTTTTATAAAACACTTTGGTAATGTAACAGTTCTATAAAAAAATGTATACAACACTTTTAAAACAATTTTATACAGCAACTATAAAAGCGTTTTGTAGTCTGTATTTTGGTATTATTTAAAGAAACATTCTATTTTTTAGTGAAGAATATTAGAACAAAATCATTTTAAGATTGGTGTATAACGCAGATTCATAATTATTTGTACTTATATTTAAAAACGGGGTCACTCAATGGCGATCATTTGTGTAGATGGTAGATAGGTTTAATACTTACAATATTATCGTGTCAACAATCAGTGTATCAACAACGAAAATTTTATTGCGCCGCAAATTTTATTGATAAACTATAGATATGTTTGTGACAAAAAAAATTATGCGCTTTAGTTTAGACCACATTTGCTTTAAAATTATAAGAGATAAATTTAAAAAATATTAAAATTATGCTTTCTTTAATTTATAATATCGTTGTGTAATTATATTTAATGATCTTGTTATAAAATAGTCTTCCAAAAATAGCAAAATTATGTTTTAGATATAGTTTTAATAAGGCTTTCAACTAATTTTCCATAATAGCGGCAGTCGCCGATCCAACAAATCTTCATTTAAAAATGGCGACTTACAATACAATGATTTTATTCCACATAGAAACATAACAAAACATTTTAGTGTAAATTAGAACTATATACGATAAAATGTTTTTATAGTCTTAAATATATTTAAAAATGTGTGTGCACAAGTAGATAATGTTTGTATCGAAAGAAGAAGCCAAGTTTTATAAAAAAAATTACAATTTTAAAATATTATGTACTATCATTCATTACCTATATTAATGGTGTTAAGTATTATTAGTTAATTATAATAATAGGTATTTAATTTAAAACTAACCTAATTATTGCATTACCAAAAAATTAAATCATAGTTACTTTCTCGTACTGATTTTTCCTATTTTTTCGCAGCCATGAAGCGTTTTTAATGTGAATTCTCGAACATGGACACCATCATTATTTATATAATAAAACCTATAAGTAAAATTGAACGTCGGCACGTTTGACTGGAAACATACATTCAAGAATTTGTTTGTATTCTTTCTTGATGAGTGCTTGGTAATACACAATACCTTAGGAGTTCAAAAACTAAGGTTAGATTTGGAATTTTATTACGCGGTATATACAATAATTTTGTTTTCTGAAGTCACAATTTTATTCTATAACATATTTATAAAACAGGAATATCTTTATAGATTAAACACAACTATAAAACTGTTTTATAAATAAGCGCATTTCGAGGCTAAAAAATAATTTTATTTATTTCCTTATATATCCTTAATAAAACACGTTTATACAACTATTTTATAAGATTATAATTAGAAGTCATTTGCCTAAGTACACAACTCTTTCACAATATGTTTACAATCCTTATATATAATTTTTTTAAATGTTGCATAACGTATTATAATACTTTTATAAAAAATTTAAAGAACTGAAATTATTTGTTCTATAAAACACGTTGTAAAAACTATTATAAAACAATATTACACAATTACTTTCTTCAGGAACAAAATTATGGTAATTATTTGCTCTATAAAATCAAACTGTTCGTTAAACAACGCAATTCGATAGTTATAAAATAATTCGCTTCTTTTAAAGTTCCATTTTGCTAGTTGGGCTAAAACTAACGAAAAAACATACCCACATAATTAAATTATTTATTTATTACATACAGCCTGCAACCCTACAACAATTTACAGGAATGCAATACAGTACATAAAATCTAGATGTAGTTGTATTAATGAAAGTTAAAATATTCTCTGAATTTATTTGTAGCATACAAAGTAAAAAAAAATTCAAAAAAATAAATAATTCTAGTGTTTCTTTAGTTCAATTGAGTATTTTGTCACACTTCTGAAAAAGTAAACATATATTTATTAGAAATATTAAGAAGAATCTGTAACCAATTTAATATTTCAACCAGTTTTTCAGACAACCAATACGATTCTTTTTTGTCAAAAAAAATGATATGCAACATTAAAAAATTTGCATCTACAGCATACCTTGTGAATGCAATAGACATTATCTTGGAGAAAAGTCTCAGTCTATGAATGTTAGAGTTGATGGACAATAAAATTATATAAAAAAACGGGAACTTGAAAAATCAAACATTTGCGAACACGCTTGGAAAACGGTCATTTAATTGAACTGAGTTCGTCGAATCTATACAAGAAGAAATATCATTAATAAACATTAAAAAGAGGAGGGCTCTAAGAGTAGATCCTTGCGGAACTTCAGAGTCAGCAACAAATTTAGCAGACTCAACACCTTATTCTACATATATTAGTCGATTATTTAAGTATGACTCAAGAAGCTGTAACAATTCTTTTGCAATGCATTTAATGTGTTTGTCAATATCTTAAGATGGACTCTGTCAAAGGACTTGCTGAAACCAGTGTAGACAACATCTGTTTCCGATGTCATAAGAGCCTAACATCATTTGTGTAAAGGTTAACAAATTGGAAGCCGTATTCCGCGATTTCACAAAGCCACTTTGATAATCAGATTACTATGAACGCATAATATGTGCATAAATTGCATCAGTCAAAAACCCGACAGATTCGTGATCGTTTCCAGATATCAGGAAACCTTGTTTATTGAGTTATTTCTTTAGCATCCTATCTTATATATCTAGGACGTCTGGAATATTATATCAAAAGGAATAGTATATCTGATCCAACAACAAAAAACAAGAGCAATAAAAAATGTTAATTTAAAAAAAATACGATTAGTTTTTCTATAAATGCATTTGAAACACAATACAATTACTGTCAAATGCAAAGCTGTGCACTGAAAAAATGATTTATATAAAGCCATGATTATGATTGGCTTTTTTATGCCCATAACTATCACGGTAATTTTACTGTAATATAATGTAAAATGTGTTTTTACCATGGAGATTAAGTACCTATCTATAATATTCTCCGTAAAACTCTGTATGTCTATTTATGTTAAAATTATACAGATAATTCCAAAATTAGACGGCATTTGGTTGACGAGAAATTTCCAAATTTTTTTTATATTCTGAAACATTGACAGTATGTAAAGCATGGTCGACATAAGAAAATACGAACTTAGCAATAAATCACCAATAATCTAGTTATTATGGTATTAGTGTCAATTCAACATAACCGTGAATCACATTTACATATTTTTCTAAGAATTTATATGATAATATAGATGCAGGTATGTTGTAAGTATGCCAGTGAATGTGTGTTTTTAAGTTATACCTAGCGATTTTTGCTAGTACATTATATACATTTTTATATGAATAAAATTTGAAAATGAAGAAGCCTGCTCTGTATTTACGATGTTATTAGTGTTCAAATTCAACACAACAAAACACTTATTAGGCAAATAATACATGCTATTAAAGAAAATGTAAAATATCTAAAAAATTGTGCTTTAAGTAAAAAAATGTCAAGAAACATTAACTATTAAGTTAGCTGTTTCAATACCATAGGCGTATGTCTAACACAATGATAATATTTACAAACAAAATATTTTTGTCTTTATGAAAAACATAGATTTATCTAACCCGTGGAATAAATGCATTTCCTAAAACATATTCTACACCGCAAGTATAAGCTTAACTATTCGCACAGCGCACATTGAAAATTCAATTTCTTGAAAATCATAACACCTAGCGAAATAACTTTTTTATACTTTCGACTACATTTGCCTCGATACTATAGATCAATTTTCACTAATTAATTGAAATAATTTGAGATTTTGAGAAAAAAATAATAGGAATAGTTTCTGAATTAATTTGAAATCAATAAACTTCAAGATAAATTGTAAAAAATTACATTGCAAAACTTGGAACGGAAACGAAACTGAACTTAACAGAAATTTTGAATTTAAACATTTTGAAAAAAAATTGTCAAGAAAAAATTTTATATTGACAAAAAAATTTTTACATAAAAAACGATAAATTTTGATTAAAAAAAAATTCAGAAAAATACAGAATTCAAAATTTATAATTTTGAAAATAGTTTTGAAATACAAATTTTTAAAAAAAAATTACTACAAAAATAAAAAAAAATTTCGAAATACAAAAAATTTTAGAAATAAATAAAAATTTGATAATTTAAAAAAAATCAAAATATTTTGGGAAAAAATTTTCAATTCAAAAATTTGAAAATTCAAAAATTTTGAAAAAAAAATGAATTTAAAAATTTTAAAAAACGTAAATTTTCCAATTCAAAGAAATTTTAATTTGAAAATTTTGGCAAAAATTTTGCAGAAAGTTTTCAATGTAAAATTTTGTACAATTATAAAGTAAAAAATTCAAAAATGTTATAATTCAGAAAAAGATTTTGATAAGAGAACGTAGAGAAAAAATTTAATTTGCATATTTTATAAAAACAGATTTTTGAACTATCAATATTATACTGTCAATAATTTTTGTTTTGGTTTACTTCCTACTTCGCAACGTAAGAAAGTGCTTGCACGTATTGTGTTATGCGCATGAAGTATACACATGCGCAATGGCCTGCGCAGAAATCTGCCCCGTGAAATGAGACTAAAAATTTAGAAAATAAATTATAGTTTAAAAAAAATTAAAAAAAACACGCTTTAATAGCAAACCAAACTAAAAAGTAGAAAATAATTTTGAAGTATCAAGAGTTTGTATTACAGCAATAGAAAATTCCGACAATCAATTACGACTAATTAATTGAGAATAAGATTAAATTAAAAATTAAATTATTAATAAAATAATTCAATTATAGTAAAAAAGCGTGGGGTGCAATTTACTATATTTTCATAATGACTTTAATTTTATAAATAGCTACACTACTGAAATAATTGTAACATTTAGTATCAAGCACCCCACGCTTTTTTACTATAATTGAATTATTTTATTAATAATTTAATTTCTAATTTAATCTTATTCCCAACTAATTAGTCGTAATTGATTGTCGGAATTTTCTATTGCTGTAATACAAATTCTTGACACTTCAAAATTATTTTCTACTTTTTAATTCGGTTTGCTATTAAAGCGTGTTTTTTAGTTTTTTTAAACTATAATTTATTCAGTTATACCTTAAAAAAGCGGCATAATTGAGAGCCGAATTAACTCCACTATATGGTTTGGTCACATTTTACAATACAAGCAAACAATTATTTTAACTGACATGAAATTTGCATTAAGTGCAATCTCTTATTTGTATATGTATCCTCATTGGCTATAGTATTTTTAACTTACATAAGTAGCCATGAATAACAACTTTAAATAAAAACTCGAAATATACTCTGTAACATTTAAACTAATAATACGTAGCGAATAACGCTGTTACATAAAATAAATTGGCACTTGTAAGTAACTACAATTCTACATCGCAATCCCTACCGATTATATGCTAGTTCAGTGGTTTTCCGGGTACCTACTTCACCTATGCCAAGACACTGTATATTTTTAGCTACTACTCGTACTGGTTACTACTGGATCTGCTTTTGTTGATGCATTCCCTTACTATATTTATATAGATTGATTTATTTACGTCCTGCCTAGTATGACACCCAAAAATATACAAATATCTTTTAAAATAGTATCTATAGCCTCGCTCTGTGATCTAAGTATGTGAAATATTTACTAAACATCTCTTTAAATGCGGTTATATACAGGATGGCAAGTGCGAAAAAATGGAAGGGGCCATTTCCCTGTGAAATAATAAGGTGGGTCTTTCATCTAAAATCTTATTTGAACATCCCAACCAGCAAAATAATTTTATAATTTTCAGGTTATGCGACAGTTATGTTTTATTGTCGTATTATTTGAAATATTTTTATTATAGTGGCAAGTATCATTAGTTTGTTGTCAACAATTGAAATATTTTGTAAGAGCATTTTGGCAGCTAAATAATAAAACAGCTTATATGGCAAATAAATTATTATTTTATAAACATTTATGTGACAATCAAAATATTTTAGCCAGGAAAACTAAAATGTTTTATAATATTTTTTTAGCAATGTTTCCTAGTAGTTCTAAAAGCGCTATAAAAATATTATAATTGTTTGTAGATATGGGCTGTCAATCTATAAAGCTATTATACTCGTATTAAAAGATACTTGGAGACAATTTTATTTTTAAGAGTAAATAGCTGTATTATACATTGTAATATATACTCAGTTCCAAAAGAAATGACGCACTTGATTTTTTACCTAACTTTGTTTTCTTTTTACTTCTAAACCAGTAGGCCGTTTTTTTTATTTGTTGTTAGGTAATTCCTTTGCCTTTCAAAAAAAATTAAAGAGGTCGAAATTTTTTCAAAGCCTCCTGGATGGAAGTGGAAAAGTTCGAGTCATGTTTTTTTACACATTTTTTACTCCCCCTGTGTGTTAATCAAGTAATGGTATAGTAGGTGATTAGGAAAAGGTTAGGAAGGTTAAGGAAAAATGTGTTGAGGTGGGAGGTAGCTATGTAGAATAAAAGTTAAAATTGAAATTTTTATTTTAAAATTTGTATTATGACTCCATCTGAAGTTATAAACAGGTTTGTTTTATCAACATTTTGCGTAACATAATAAATAATGATACTTCTCTCTAGAGTATTTTCGTGTTTTTTTAATTTATGATCACCCTGTACATCTGACCTAAGACGTTTCTATGGGAATCTCATTTTTTCGAGGAGCAGAACTTTTTATAAAGAGTGACATTTTTCGATAAAGTGAAAAACAAAAGATTTTCTCCTCTTGTCAACTCCATCCGTGGACACACTGTATATATATGGTACACATTCTATAAAACAAATTTGAAACAGTAAACTGGCCTTGTTTCATTTGTGTCACAGCGAACAGTCGAAGTCTAGTTTTACCTCTTGCTTTAGCTTTCATAGTCATTGTATAAGAATGAACATGACAGTTGTAAAGCGGGCTTTACACTAACAATTTATTGACGAAGAAATTGTTGAATTAATATATCAACTTCTTCAAGGTCGCACTTCGCTTTTACACTTGTTCAGGGATTTGTCAAGTTTCTTGACAATTTTACTGTCAGATGTCACCCGTACCAATGTAAAAGTAATTTTAACTTTTGACGTTATATCATTTCTATTTGTTTACGAAACAAAAACTGTTAAATGTTACGGCAAAAAAGGGAGAAATTGTTAAAAAAAGCTTCCATTGTGTTTATTATTGCTGCTGCTCGGTTCATCATATCCTGGAATCTCACTTTTTGCATTTATTTTAGGTTGGTGTTCCTGAATTGAAGTAAAAATTGACGAAAACTTAGAACAAGTTTTAAGTCGTCAATAACTTGACGAAGTTCTTCATCAATTAATTTGACGAAGCCACTTGATCAATTAATTGACAAAGAAATTGTTAATGTAAAGCGGGCTTAAGAAAAGTTAGGAAATATCAAAAAAAAGTATTTTCTCTTGAAATTAAAAGTATTCTAATTTTTATCTCACCTATTTCATTGAAATGTTTTCGAAATATGAAAAATGCATGACTTTAAATGCCTTCATATATTATTTACCATTACGATACGGCATTATGATCTTATGTCTTTATAGAATCATAATTTCCAGTGTTTTATATAAATCAATTAGCTTACTTGTCTTGTCATTTAACGCTGGATTTTACAAGCGGCAGGCATCATGACATAATACTGAAAATCATGTGCCGTATAACTATAAAAATGTCATAGCCAGATAAGTAAAAAAATAACAAAATCGCATCATGTGACTATTTTTTACGTATCTGCTTTTTCATGCGAGATTTTTTGCTTAGGCAAACTTTGCTTAATAAATAACCCTTGACTGATTCTTTTGGCGCAAGGGTTTATTCAATTAATCTTTATTTTTTTCAGAAGTATGGCAAAATACCTAATTAAACTAAATAAAAAATAAATATTTGTTCTAACATACAAAGAAACAGGGTGTTGAAATTTAGAAAAATGGATACATTGACTAATGAAGCACTTCACACACTACTTTAATATATAACCCTTTGCCTGTTTTCATATAATAAGTACTCCCTCAACCTTCTTTAAAAAAACTATGTTGCACCACTAACTAATATTAAAACTAATCAATTGTTGTCAGTTATTGTATTGTACGTACAAAAATATATACTGGCCATTTGTAACTATATCCAATTAAGTATAACATTTCTGTTTGTTAAATTTCATATTTAATTGCATTGTTTTCGTTGCTTTTCTTATTCTTGCTAAACATACGCATGATTTCTTCATAGAAATCCTACCTAATACAGATCGACTATATTCCAAGGCCAGCTCAGACAACTATTCTGTTAGTGGAAAGGTCTAGTCAGTGAGTGTTTCTGTTGTTTTATTTTTACAACAGACAAGTGTGTCTCTTAGTTGCAACTTATCTATTTTTACATCTCTAAAACCCAGCGCAATATATATGCCAAGATAGGCAAATATTGTCTATATAATTCAGTATTCTTAACACATACTGTCACTATTATCAGTATCTGCAATTTATCTACACTACATACATTTTAATATTAAAAAAATATCTCGTTGCATTGTAAGCCAGTGCCACTATGTATATTTTAGTTTGTCGAGCTGCACTAAGGCGTCTCGTATTATAATGGAACTATTCACTTTATTAGTTTCCGAAATATTTTACACAAATCTTTGCCAATTCGTTTCGCCTAAAATAAAACAACAGTTACTTGGGTTAAAAAGAAGATGACTAACTTGACTGCTACTGAACGTGCCGCCTTTTCCAAATAGTGAGTGGATACTTGCATTTTTATCCTAACCCAAACATATTTTAAAGAAATCGTTTTGGATTTTAGGTCATTGAACTGGCACATGTTGGACATGGCATAACTTAAAACGAAATATATTTAGATACCCAAAATCGTTATCAAAGATTGCTTTGAGACAACAGAACAACCGAGTAACGTGAATTTTATACAAGATGTCCTCAGTTTTCGTTCTTGACTTTGAGAAAAGATAGAACATGAAGAAATAATATATTAGTATTCTTATCTATAACATTTTTCTCTATGACACTCCATTCTCCTCATACAAGGAGTTCAACTTAAAAAAAAATATTTTGTTTTCTATGCTACTAAACAAATAAATATTTCTCTTTCAAACTTGGTAATAATAATAAAAAGTTAATATTTTAAATGAATATTTTTTCTTGTTCACACTTGTACCCCCTAAACATCTACGCCAATGGTGAAATATCAGTACAAATATTCAAATTTTATTACATTTTCTGAAAAAAGTGTTCTTGAGGAAACTCACTTGAAGAAGAAGCTTTGTTTTTCAGATATTTTGACTTATGAACGAAAAAATATTCATTTTTTTATTAGATATAAAATATAATAAAATATTTTTTCTACAAAACTGTTAAAAATGGGCTTTTTAATTGTCATTTTTTATGTTAAAAATGTCATTTGTCGCGTGTTCAAAGTAGGTTACTTTTAACACGCGTGTTAAAAGTAAATCAAAAACACTGGTTGCTACGAAAATTTTGGTTCATGAACATTGCGATCTGTGTGGTATTTTTTGATTTCTTATTTTTAATGAGTTTAAAGTTCTTCCGATTGTTTTGTAGAAAAAATATTGTATGATATACGTGTTAAAAGTGATTTTATTTTGTTCGTGATTCATCTTCACTCACAAAATAAAATCTTACTTTTAACACGTATATCATAAATAGCTATTTTTAATGTTGACATTATAAAGTACATTGAAAGTACAGTTGGTATTGTTTGAAATATTAATAGTTCGGTTTTTTAAATCGCAGGAAATGCTGTTTAAATTAATATTGCTAACATACTTGAAAGTCAATGTAACCAGTCGTCACAGCTGTCGATTTCCATCCCACTTGTTGGATTTGATCTATTGTCATGCCACTATTCGCCATAATGGTAGCGGACGTACGTTGAAAGGCATTCCAGTATATTTCTCAGGATCGTCCAGTTTAAGATAACGTGTAATTTGCAAGGGACATGATCCAAATGTATTCATACCATTCATTTGATTGGTACACTTCCCTTTATCATACCGTAAGAAAACTCGGTCTGTACATTTTGGGGACGCAATGATAAATACTGCTTTACCAAACGCACATAACTAATTCCATTACTGACGGCAACAGTAAAACATCCAGCCTTCACTGTCTTAGATGATCGGATAGTAATAACGCTGCCTTCTTCCTTGATGTCATGTAAGCGAAAGTCGCTTAATTCCCATCTTCTACAAGAGGCAAAAATAAATACGTAATGTCCGGTGCATATGTAAAAAACCTTCTTTGAATGCATATGCCTTCTTGGCTATATCATTCTTGCTCATGAATGCACTTTCACAAATTATTTTAAATCAACCCCTTTGTTTATCCTCAACATATTCTGCAATTTCGAATGGATAGCCCACATAGTCGACGTCTTTTATAGCTCTGACATTTTCCAAAGGTAAGCAAGCGCAACTCGTTCATCTATATCTGCCCTTCCATCCGTTTGATGAACTTGTAGTATTCTTTTTTATAAGCGTTTTCCGATTTTTACGGCAATAATCACGATTCTGCTTTACTATTTTAGTAGTCAATGTAAGAACTCATTTACAATATACAACCAATAAGAACTGTCGTGACAATAATTAATCTTATGTGACAGATTACAAATTAATTTTTGTATTCTTTATTTACTTGGAAATCCTTCGAGTTAACACAGCAATAATTCTAGGTTGTAATGAGGTACCTCAGGTGTAATTATTCAGTATGTTTAAATATTCCCATTATCATCAGTGGCGTAGAAACCTTGTTCCAGTCTTCTTTTATTTACAATAAAAATAGTACGTCACTGTTTTAATTATAAAAAAAACGAAACATACTTTAAGTTTTGATTATTTTAAGCAAATCATTATTCTTTGGAATTTTCTTTAAAATACATAATATTCAAGTAATTGTTCATTTAAAATATCTGCATTTCCTAGTTGTGCATATTTGAATCAAAAGCTGAAGGAAACTTGAAAATCCACTCTTAAAATTGCACATTATAAGTAACTTTTTCAAGTATTATTTTGCTGTAATTTCAGCGGAAAAGGCCTTTACCTGAAACAAAAATAATTTTTCCTCGGCGCATTGAATATTTCAAATAAGATTATTTCGAAAACGGTTACTCCTAACAACTTCAACAAGGAATACCTTTTTCACATAATAAAAAAGAAAAAACAATTGTTTTAATAGTCAGATGTATGCACTAAGCCGCAAAAAAGTTCTGCCATTTAAAAGAAGTATGATGTGCCATAGTGGCGTCCTCTACCAGTAATGTCAAAATTAAAGACAAATTTGAATTTCTCTCTCACAAAAATCTCCGAGCTCCAAAATGTATCCAATTTGGATTTTCAAAAAAATTATGTACAAATAGCGAAAATAAAATTTTTACTTTGAAACTCTAACTTTTTAAATATCAACTTTTGACTGAAGTTAGTTTTACTTCATTGCATTATTTTATTTTCTGGAACTCTGTTTACTCTTGCATTAATTTCGGGACACCCTGTATTACTGAAGCATAATTAGGTCTCGAAAACGGTTTTCGAGATACAGTGTTAAAGATTTCGAAGTTTTTATTATATATTTTATTTACTTAGCTAACTTAACTAACAATAGTTCTAGGTTGTAATTGAGATATCTTTAATCTAGTTATTCAGTATGTTTAAATATTCCTATTATGACCAGTGACGTAGAAACCCTATAGTACTCTTCTCTTATTTAAAATAAAAATGGTACACCACTGTCTTAATTATAAAAAAACGTAAGATACTTTAAATTTTGATTATTTTGAGCAGATAATTATTCTTTAAAATGCATCGTATTTCGGTAATAGCTAATATATCTGCATTTCCTAGTTTCATCTCATTTATTTTGAGTGTAAAATCTCCCTTTCAAGGATGCCAGTAATATCTAAAACACCCTGTATAAACAAATGTTCACATATGATTGGTTTATTAAACACAAGAAAATGAAAATATGGTTAATAATAAACAAGTTTCTACCAGGAAATACTACTAAAATAAACTCTATTCCTGTGACAAATGTTTGTACTATTGCTTTACTTAAGTGACTTCTGTAGGTACCTTTATTATGAATTTGGTAACAGTGCTCTTGTCTTACGAGACCAAGGCAAGATTGCCAACATTAGTCGTCACAGATAAGTTCGCAACGTTAATTTAACTCACGTAGTGTCAAAATTGTAACATAGAAGCTTATAATTTTAAGGCAGCAATATAGCAAATGTAACATCATAAACAGCCGCGTATTTTTTATGGAAGTAGGTATAGTTTATGTTACGTAATGAAAAAATTCCTTTCATTACATCTTGATCAAATCTAACCATAAACCGCAATTATGTATATCGACAGATAAAAAGTTGCACAATAACAAGATAACAGCATAATAATCTCTTCTCTTTTATTTGGTTTCAAATTATAGCAGCAGTCTAGACATTTTTTTATTATTTTGATATAACAGCGTTTGAATTTCTGAAGGACCTGTTTTATTTTGCAAATCAGTAGTATTTTTATTTAATGACTATTAATGGACTCCACTTAAATTCATTTTTTTTATCTCATTTTTTAGAACTCTGTTAGCTTTGCAGCAATTATCTGTTCCCGTTCCCCACTGATTTTTTGATAATAAGGCTTTATTAGATGCCTAAAAGCCTTTTCTTGGGTAACTTTAGTTCCATTGTGGGACCAATTAAACTGGCTGTAATTCATTAATTCTCAAATTAGAGAGGTTAATTACAAATTTGGTTTGTTATTTACTGTCAAAGTTTAGATCTTCGTCGCATTTCTGCAAATAATAAGTGCCATTGACACTAAAGAGTCCTGGTAGATGTCTTTTATGTATTTTTTTTTTACAAATTTACTGGATAGTGAATAAGATTCGCATGTTTTTGTCATTAAGGCAGCATTATTTGTATCTGTCATAAATAAATTCCGTTGTCAGTTCATGTATATAAAAGATACAAAAGATATTATGTGTAATAATTACGGAAATAAAATCTTTGGGAATAATATAGCAAAGAATCTCAAACTGACAGTTTATTCTGTAACCTATAATTAAGTAAGTACATGCAAGGTTCATTATGAACCTTGGTACATGCCAAGAGTTTTCGATGCTGCTCCAAAATCACTGAAGATTTCGGTTTAAATGTGTTTACAAATCATGACTTTATAACTTACTTTCAGGCATGGGGAAGCTATTCTTAATTAGGAAAGCACCATGTTGGTGCGAGAAGCAATATATATTGTCACGGATTTCCTAATTCGAATTTTTCTTACTGCCAGAAAAACAATCCGTTAATTAATTACTTATCTTTATTAACTACTCAGTACACTACTGAACACTATTTACAACTCAACTAAACACTTAATTAATTAATCGCTATCTAAATCACTTTGATCTCTCCAACTAAACACTTCAATTCAAACTGTAATACAAGACTAACTAACTCGGCCGTTTCTTCTTCTTTTATAGACCCAATGAATATTCCAGGTATATTCTAGCATCTCTAGATCCATTTTCCCGAACGACTCGAATGCTTCTCGTCTATTCCCCATTTTTCCAGTCCCGTCTCGATCCACGGCATTTTGTTTGTTTAACAGAACCGTGTAGGGGCGATCGGCGCAATCTTAGAATTTCGCGGTACCACAGTCGTGGATTTGGGTGTGAGTGGGGCAAATTCCGTGACAATATTATACCTCTAAAATATTACAAGTTCATGGAGTGCATATGCACAGTAATTGTAGGTACTTGTTACATTGTAACTCGAATTTTTGGTGACTATACTTGTTTTGTTATGGCTTTCGATTCCGGAAGTTCACTTACTATCTTTTTGCGCATGGTGTTTTGGAGGGCCTGTGTAATGGAACAGTCTTCACATATATGTAAACTTCAGATTAAATCAAAATATTGCTAAAATGATTGATCTAATGTAATAGCTGTATACAGTACATAACACGACAAGAATATTTGTAGGTTATAATTTCTTTGAAGCTGCGTTAATTCTTCTTCTACAACCTATATTTTTAAATTTTTACTGCATATTTTTTGGTTATCTAGATAAAAACTATATTTTCGATTGCATCTTAGCACCTTCCATTCCGCTCTATTTTTAATTAAAGACATTATAGAAAGTAATAGATTCACCAGTTTCCTTTTTCATTTTGGTTTTTCAAGTATCCACAATATAAATTTTGACCCCAGGATTATAACGCAAAACATAATTTGAGATTTGGCATAACAGTATGTATTCTCAACTGCACTTAAATCACAACCAAAACGTAACGGTAACAAATCCCAGAACAAGAAATATTACGACAAAACACGAAATTAATTCCAGTAACACAGAAATAATAAGACGGGACACACAATACTGTTAAAATAAGTATAAATAAAAACCGAACTTTATTAGCCAAATAATATTGGGTAATCAGCAGTTTGTAGGCAACCTCCTCTGTTTAGGGATTTTGGCTTCAAACAATCTGCCAGCGCGGGGCGGATCAAAACGCGGGGCCACTGCTATGCATGGTTCGCGTTGCCTAACGCCGGTACTGGGGGTATCCGGTTTTTAACGATTTGCAAGTAATTAAATGGTATACAAAATTTTTCATGGCAAATATGAGTAACAAATTATTGCAGCTACATGTTATTTCCGTTGTAAATCCGCAAAAACCATAATTTATTTCACAGGGGAAAAAAATATGCGACACGTATATCTGTATGGCTAAATTTTATATTTCTAAATTTTAAACTAACTTTATCAACTAAACAATAACAATAAGCTGTTGCTGTTACCATGACCTTTAATGGTATCAGTAAATATACGCTTAAAATTACTTAAGAAAAGTTCAAAATACGTTATTTTTTAGAAATATTGGTTTATTACATAGATTTCTTTTGTCATAAGTGTCTCCAGGCGGGTAGATACGCTAAAACGGACTTTGGCATCTGTCTAATACATTGTACCGCATGATAACCTCTTCTTCTCCTTCTAAATAATGATCCAAAATCACAAATGATTCAAAATTTGGAGAGGGACCGCAAATAACAAATTTGGGTTTTCAGAACTCAATTTTCATATTCTAAATTAAATTTTGAATTTTATACTGAAAATGATACTGATAATATACAGGGCGAACCTTAAATAAGTACAAATATTTTTACTGCAGGTGTAGTTCGTCATGTATATGCGTCAATTGAAAGTCAGTTTCTAAAATTTCAAATATTACAAATATATTAATTTTTTTAAAATACCCACATTTTGAGGTCCGCTGACCAGATCAACCACTGACGTAATCTCATAAATGATATGATTTACTGAAGGCGAGGTTGCCATATCGTCTGTAAGATAAATAATTTCTTAACGTAAATTAAATTTTTTGCAAGTGAGTCTAATTTAAACCCAATTTCCGTAGTTCGATGCTACCATTTAAAGTATTTAGGAAGTTACTTTGTTCAATGATTCCAAAAATTATCCATAAACGTGCATAAAAGCTTATCTATTTGCTGAAAAATCAATTATTTAAACATTTATCCACATTCACAAGTTAATACCATTGTACACTGTTAGAATAATACACAAATTATCCCCTTAAATTATTTTATGAAGAATAACAACAAATTATGATTTTCACACAACACCCTGGAGTTACTTTTCATCATATAACCTTAACGTGTCAGTGCTAACTATTTCTTACTTTGTAGTTTCGTAGTGTAATAGCAAAATAACCAGCTTGTTGTATACGTTCAATATCAAGATAAGGCAAAGTAAAATATTCAGTGTTACTAAGTGTCAGTCGCATGCAAAAAAGAAGCTGGTGTCGTAGGCACAGATAACAGATAGGTGTCACGGGCAGTAGGCGAAATGTCCTGCACCTCTGGAATTAATAGTCACAGTCATCGAGGTCGACGAAAAGGTTATGTTGATTCCACCGCAGTGGTCCAGGGCAAATGAATAAGCTGTGTTAAATATAAGGTACAAGTGGAAACAACGCATGTAATATTTGAGGAAAGGGATTTGATAATTTCAATACACGTACACTGAAAGTTAATATGAGATACATTTACAACTTCTGAAACCGAACTAAACTAACGGTTTCTTTAAGTAATGCACTGCTTGAAGCATGTGTTTTAAAAGTTGCGGCAGTAACGTATAAAACTTATTTAACTCGTTTTATTATTTTTACGGGCAGTGTTTTTCTCTTAGGTGTTTTGTGTATTTAATTAATATTTTTCTTGAAATACAGTGTAATTAAGTAAAATATGACATGTTATTCAAACAGTGAAAAGGTTGACAAACTAAAAGCATATTTGTTAAGTAGTGATAATCAGTGATAGTGAGAACGATAGCATGTATTGTGAATCAGTTGGAGTGTAGTAAAAATGGGTAATGGCTAAATTCTGGATAACTATGATTATGAGTAGATAATCTGGTTCAATTTTTAATTTATTGATGAAGTATAGGAATGGCAAACGGGCGGAGATGGTCATTAATATTTTTATAAATAAACATATTTCAATCATTCTTTGACATGTCTAAAAATTCTAGTTAACTGTTAAAGCCTATTCCAAGACATTAATGTAACACTGGCAACACTGTGGAATATACCATCATAACTCTTAAAAATATTAGTATCGGAGTCGGATCAGCGGTCCTCAACAAGTTTATCAACGAAATTTATTTAAAATTTGACTTTTTTATTCCTGATTTTTTTTTGTAAAAAAAAACTATTAATTATGTGTTGTACTGCTGGTATATATTCATTAATAATACAGAATGTGATGATAGAGATAAACTTAATATCTGTTTTTCTACCTAAGGAAAAAATAAAACTCAATTTTTATTACAAATTTATAAGAAAAAGAAATCAAGTTTTACATTTTTTTTGTATATGTACACATAGCAAACTCTGAGTAAAACAGATATGTTTGCGAAAAACGACAATGACACAATCCGCAGCTCAGCGCACTTCGACTTTTGTATTACTTATTACTTGCAGTTGAGTTTTACTAAATATTCCTTACAATTTATTTACTGGAATCTGATTTGTAATTTTTCAACTAAGCAATTTCTCACAAGCGGTGTGAGTTATGGCTTTTCCATAGGCGTACCTAATTAATAATTTATTTGGTGTTTTGTTTTATAAAAAATATATAATATTTAAATCACTATTTTAAAATGAAATAAAACAAATATCACTATAAACAAATACTACCATCAAATTTTGCACACGGATCTACAAATTTAACGTCTTCACATCACTTCAAAATTGTTAATCACCCTGTTATTAAAATAAAGTAGATTCACTTCGTGAGCTTTAGAATAATGATCTCACAACCATAGCTAAACATAATGACGTCACAAGTGTATGTAGCTAAACATTTTTTTATTAAATACTGCAAGTCATCTTACAAAATTGCTTTCTAATAAGGTGTTTCTTTTGATACTAGTGACTTTCCGGGTTATTATGCCGTGACCTCGGTAACCGGTCGCTGCCAGAAACAGAATTAGTGCACATCCCTAGCATTAGCCGGAATTCTTTGATCTGCCCTAGTTGTTCTCGGTCTAGGCTCTGTGGGGCAGACTCCCCATAGTTCTTGTTACGAAAATTGAGGGCCACAACGGCCTCCTTAAATGTAAGAGAAATGGCTGATTTTTTAAATTTTGTAAAGATACTGTTTATATAGGTATTTTTTTCGTGGGGTTCCTTGTTAAATGAGAAAAACAAAGCTAATTTTTTAAAATTTATAAATAATTTTTCAGTTATGACAAATATTTCTGAACATAAAAAAACTATAAGACAGTTCGGTGAATCATACTGACCTAACTAATAGTTTGGGCTCGTATAAATATTAAAACTACGGGGAATGAGTAAACCAAACTTGTAAACAATAATACGCAACATCTGACGTGGTTTTTGAAGGATGAAAAATGTTGCAACAAAAATTGTGATGTAAAGACAGTATTTATAGATTTGTGCATCATTATAAGTTGCGAGGCTTATTTGTTTCTCAGAAATTTTGGCCCCAATAATGTTTATAATGCTTCATACAGGATATCAAGTTCTATTTTAATTACCTATTACTCTTTTTCGTTATTGGGAAAATAATGAGTAACTGTTCTTTTTCGATAAATTCACTAGTCTATTCTGCCGTCAATGCAAATAAAGTATTAACTATTTTATAATACCAGTAATTCGTTACACTTTGCAAAATTATTACTTAAAAAATGTATTTATTCATTCATAATTAATTTTTATTCCTTGTTGCAGGTAAGCAATTTTTTGATTCGCTTCCGTGTAGAAAGCTTTGGTAAGTTCTCTCCATTAACAACATTATACATATAGCATTAATTTTAGGTTTACTGTTCAGTTTTACATGAAATCAAATTTATCATATCTGAATAAAAGGGTGTTACATAATGTTGTTTTCGAGATACAAGTTGTTTAAAATTTTTAGTTTAGAATTGGGCGACGTATATTTTATATATGGAACAGTAAACGGAAATTCAAATGAAGCAAGGCGTTTCTATGAAGATGCATTCTTCAAAGGAATAATACACCATATTTACTTATTTTGTAAAACAATGTATTAAAAACTAACTTGAACACTTCAAAAACAAGTCACTCGACATTTTATGTTATACTCGCGTCAAGAATTCAGTCGTCTTACGTCACGGCTGACGTTACACATTTCTTTTTATTGTCAACGTAAATTTCGATATTGCGTTGAAAGCAATCATTTTTTGCAATTTAGTGCAATATTTAGTTATATAGTTTTATTACTATCAGTTGCAGTTTCTTAAATATTTTGATGAAAATATAATAAATTATTCATTTGTTCGTATGACGTAGTCTGAATTCTTGTTGCGAGTATATCTTTTTTTGTTTAAATCTGACATGGAATTTATGACAAACTGGCACATGCCACCTAGATTATTGTTTTTTAATTAGCATTCCAAAGTTTTCCTATTGTAATAATTAATTTTTATCTTGAAAACGGTGCTTCAGTAGGACAAACTCTAAGAAACACTTATAAAGCAGAAATAACTTGGCTTTAAGAGAACTATACTAATTTGTCCAAAAATCAGTGGCGTACAAATTTTTTTGCTAAAAGCTGATGTTAAAGTTGACTTCCAAAATTGTAGAGAGTGACTTGTAGAGTAGCGCAACGGGCGAAGCGTGTGGGGAGCATCATTTCATAGGCGTACTAAATTTGAATGCGATCAGATATAAAAAATATACAAAAATGACAAAAATAGTTGCATTACATAACATCTATTATTTTTAGATTAGAAACAGTGATATAACGTTTTTTACCAATTTCGAGGCGTTAGATAATAGAAATAAGAATATTTCAAAATTTAAAATTTTTATCTTGTATTATCAATTACCCAAGGTCGAAAATAATAGAGAGTGACTAATTCACAACACAGTGATGAGTACGGAAGATACGTGTATTATGATTGCCTAAGCGTGCCACTTGAGAAGAGTTAAAGCACACAAAATTATCAAAAATAAGTTGACGTCGACTGAATCTAGCACATTAACAATTTACTTTAAATGTGCCACCTGTGTCATCCTCTCTACAAATTAGAATGCCGTATTTTTGGACGACGATTGCCCACCACCACCCACTTACACCTACCTGATGAGCACTCCGCGGATATCACACTTAAGACTTGTCCTCATGGACGCGAAATTCACGGATTTTGCAACTCTGTTTTAATTATTTATGGAGGAAAAATCTCAACATTTGACAATTGCAATTTGCGAAGCTGTCAAACACTACAAATATTGCCCCTTTCATTATTATGTGGTGTTAATAAATTTGTTTTGATCTTTTGATAATCTACCATGGCGGTTTCATGATGAAAATGATAGATAATGTTATAGGTAGTTGACAAAATTTGTTACAAATAGAGATTTTTCCACCATTAAATAAATCGCGCAAATATTTGCGAATTCCGCATTTAAAAGGACAAAAGGTTTTAGAATACATACGCACTATTTACTTTTGGTTACTATCACTGTCACTATAACAGTCACACATTAACACTTATTCTATCATATCGTACCGCTTTCCGTATGACCTTCATACGCCCATGTTTTGTAAAAATTTAATATATTCTTCGATCCAGATTCTTATTTTTCAATATTTATTTTAAATAGTTTCTTCGCCATATCACTATTTTTTCCTTTCTATCAGTACACTCGTTTCGATTTCATTTATACGGACTAAGTTTCATCTTAAGTAAGATATAGCAATAGATTTTTTTTTGAACTCATTTTAAAAACACAATCTTCCTTCCCCGAGTTTCTATCACTTTTCGTTTCACAGTTGTACTTCTTTACCACCTTTTTATTTGCGCACATGCTTATGCTATTCACGTACAATTTTGTTAATGAAATATATATTTCAACATCACTTACACTCATATTTTGACGTCGCGCTCTAAACTCTTCGTACATGTCATCATCCGATATTCCTCATTTCGATCAAATCACTAATAGAATTAATTACATTCATAATTAAATTAACGAAAAGATATACCCGAAATTTTGCCCGCCGACGATATACCCGCCCATGATAGCGCTGGAAATAAAACAGTTGGATCCGACAATTCGTCGCAGCCAATCAAAAAGCAGCAGCGCATGCGTACTAACTGCAGCGCATACGTAGTAGAAACTGTGTAATCTGGTATGCTCTCAGAGATATGCGGCACACGATTTTGTAGGAAAAATATACGGGCTGCATGTACATTTCTTTGTATTGACTGCTATAAATTGTGAGCAGTTTTATAACATTAGTCACTGTCTACAGTTTTGGAAGTCTACTATAGTATATTACAAGAGAAATTTATACACGTAAAAGTAGCCTTTCACTATATACTGTTGTATACGAAATATTATCTCGATATCTCTATCGGTTTTCAAGGATATAGTATTTAAAACAGAAAATTTTAAACAACCTGTATCTCGACAACGAGGCATTTTTGGACCCATGTTTATATAGTTCTTTTTCTTATTTTTAAATATAGACCCGACCTCTAGATTTTCTTAACATCATTCTGTAACACCCGGTATATTGAACACAAAGCCGAAAGCTTGTACTTACACAATTTGATATTTTTTCGTGTGTTGTTATTGTAATGACTACATCAAATGCATCTGTTTTTACCTCAGTACAAGACTTTTTGCAGAACGCAAAAATATAGTTCTTTCAATATTATATTTTTTTTATCTTAATAATATTACGACGTAGATTTTAAATACATTTAGTTTCACACGAGGTAAGTTTTAGTATTATTTAAAATTGATTCAGTTTTGTTGAAAATTGTCTAATTAAGATGCTTTTATATAAAAAATACTCTCCATAGAGGAAATACTTTAATTGAATTTCGCATTTATAAAGAGAAAATTCATTTCCTTGATGCGAAGTCGCTATTTATTATAGAAATAGCTTCCAGCATAAATGAGGACTTCTTGACTTATTTGTATTCAGAGTATTCACAACTAAAATTGTTGTGGGATATAACATGTCAAATAGAAAGCATGCAAATTATGGTGTTCCAGAAAGAAAATTCAGTAGGCTACTGTCCAAAGATATACAAATAAGATTTAATGAAAAATAGTAGATATGAAATAAATAAATTCTGTCTGAAGAATTCCCATTGATTTTGAAAACTATATATATATACAGGCTGTATCACATAAGAGGGCCATTCACATGTATCTCGCTTAATATGCGAGACGCGTCAAAAATCTTTAATTGTTTTTTTGTTGCATTTTTGGAGGCCTTTATGCTCGTAAAAACAAATTTGAGATTCATGGCCAACTTTATGAGTAATAACAAAAAAACCTGTAAAGTGCCCAAACTTTAAGGCTGTCTAACTTTTTTATTTTAGGAGATATAGAAAACTTATTGGTAATAAATTTTTATTGCAAAATTGATACCTTCCACCTGATATAAGCAGATTTTTGATATTTCGTATGTGGTTCGCTGCGCCCTTTAGTTGGCGCAACAAACGTACCCTATATACCAAGTGTACAATATTTCTGATAATTAATTTTTTAATATAACCGTACTTTTCAACAAGTGTAGAAGAAAAACAAATCATTTTTAACAAATATTTCTATACTTTTTTATTAGAAATGAATGGATTATTTAAATAATTTAACCAATAGTCCAAGTGGCTTCGTTACTTACCTAGAACTTCATAAACATGGTTTTATTTAAACCTTTGTGTGTAGGCGTATTCAGATATTATTAAAAACTTGCCTAAGCAATGCTCTTTCAGTTTTAGGAAAAGTTTCTTGATAAACATTCTAAAAATTAGGGAAATTAATCTTAAAACGTTTACGTATGCAGAGAGAAGAATAAGAATGTAAGTAACGAAACCACTTTGGATTTTATTGGTTAAATCATTTAAATAATTCATTCATTCCTAATAAAAAAGTATAGAAATATTTGTTATAAAAAGGTTTTTTTTTCTTAAACACTTCAATAATTGTAGAAAAGCACGGTATATTAAAAAGTATTAAAAAATTAATTATCACAAACATTGTAATACTTGATATATAGGCTTGTTTGTTTCAATGGACTCAAAATGACGTATTCGATCACCTCCTAAAATTATTGTAACGACACCCTGTATAATACGAAATAGCTTTTAGTTTTTCTTCTACTTCTATTTAAGGACGGCATTTTTTCACGAAAGTTCCAATGAATTAATTGCTATTTTTACAGGCAGTTTAAGAAAAGCCCAAGCAAGCTATAAAAACTATATATTCCCTGTGTTAATTATACAAGTTTTCTTGGGTTGTATAAGAGTTTACAAGTCATATTTAGAATAAGAATTCACTTGTTATGTTTCAACATAAAGGTTTCAAAAATTTACACGCACTGCACACCACTGAACCACTGAAAATTGTATGCGATATTATAAATATTAGTGCCAGTCATCATGACTTGATCAAACTGGTAAAAAAACCTCATTCTGTAAATATTTATTCCAAGTGTTCTAAAAAAACAAAACAAATTAAGCAAAATATATTTTGTAGAAAATTCGAGATCCTTTGTAGTTGGTAAACTCAATAAAAATCATGTTTCGGGTATTCATGCGCCGTTTTTGTATACAACGAATATCATAACTGTTTGCTGAAACAGTCTAAAAAAAATCTGAGTAAATGAGAAAGAATATCTCTTCACTATGTCAATTATACAAGTTTTCTCCAGGATATAAAACAATTTCCAGGCTGACAAATCATTTAGAAGAAAAAAGAGCATCATTTTCACCTAGTACGTTTTATCATAAAATCTCCTGCATTTTTCAAGTCAACAGCACATTGATAAAATTGTATAAGACATTATAAACATTATCACATTTTTTAAAAAAACTAGTAATACTTGCATTTATGTAAATTATCAAGTATTTTTCACGGTGTATAGAACACAGTGATAACTGATAAGGTAAAAATTCACGATTTTTCATGTTCTCTATCACATTTTCTCTTCAAAAGTCAAAGAAAATGATTCAATTTCAGCATTATATTTTAGTACTACGTTAATAAGAACCTCCACCTACTGGGTGTATTTTTTTGTGCATCTTTAGATATGATTATTTGTCCTTGAAACGCCAGCCTCAAAGTTTTCGAAAAATGTAGTCGGTGAAACTCGTTAAGTTCAATTCTATTCATCTGATTTTGCGAGAACAGAAACCTGTTCTTACGTCACAACTTGATATCACAAACAAATGACGGCAAAAAAGAATCACGCATAAAGGAGATAACATTTCTGCAAAATATGATAACGGCTTCAAGTTGTATTCGTTTTCGCACTGTATACCCCATCTTTCTCGTCCAAATCGAATGAAAGAGTTTTGAATTTCACATTGCAGTCTCTAATTACGTTAATAATTGTAACAACCATAATTAAATTCTTCTCCTTGGAGGAAGTATCTCGCTATAAATAAACTCTCCTAGATAGTGTTTATAAATAGAGATATGTTATTATCTGTATCATCAGAAGGCCACTTGTTTGTTTGATGGCATGAACAAGATTTGTCATTCTAATCGTACGGAGAATCTAGCCTTGATGTGGTATTAAAATTTTATAAATAATGGTACATATAGTGCACAATCTTACGTGTGTCTGCAATATGATATAAAAATTGAATTTTTATATACAGGGTGATTAACATAAAACTTCCCGACCCGATGTCTTGATAATGGAAACAGATATTTTGATTGTTAGCGGTTGCTTCATTCTGAAATGGTACCCATATGCTAATAATAATGATCTCTTCAGAATAAAAGCACTTTATAGGCGACTATTAAAATGAATAAATGAGTCATAAATTAGCTGATAAATGGAACGTGTTGGTACCCGTAAAGTTGTTGGTACTCGTAAAGTAAGAATAGATACTTTGATTTTCATGAAATTCTTTTGGCAGTTCTACCAGCCATAATTTCGTTATTTTTTGTCATCAAATCACTCAATATTTGAACAATTAACTGAAAATTTCACACCTATACTTTAAAACCAATAAGATGCCTTTATTTTGACTCGTTGCCATGGCAACCAGAAAGATTTTCGGACATTTTTTCGGGGCGGGACGATAATTAAGTGGAAATTTTTTGACAATTGAGAAGATAAACATATTTCCTCTACATATTGGCATATTGTTTCCATACACTTGGTTTTGATTTTGATTTGATTTTTTGATGATGGTAGTGTTATCTGGTATTAGGTTTTGAATTTATTGTCTAATAACTTGTTGATTTTCTTTATCAAATCGCGACATTTCTCTATACACTTATTAAACTCAAAGTACATACACTTCGAACTAGTAATTGGCATCTACTTTGACAGAACCGTTTAAATAAAAATGACAAATCAACATATGTCAACAACAATACCTTGGCCGAGTCAAATTAATTTAAAATATCAGGTTTGATTTATACTTAGGGTGTGAAATTTTCTTGCCGAATACCACACGAGCATAAATTATTTCTGGAAATTTTTTAAGCTCCTGTGATATTATAAAGTGATAAAAGCATTCAGGGATATTTTCAATGACTACGACATCAAGATTGTTTAATTTTGACAGCTTCATATTTCAAATAAATTTGAAAATGTCGCATTTTGGCAATGCAAATTTCCCAAAAAATATCACAAACAGTCACAAATACACGTGGAAAATATTTGTGGTTTTTTGCTGTGACCGAAAATAGAGTTAAATGAACATAGAAGCTTAGAAGAACTGGCATTGCTACTGAAAGATTGGGACGTTTCGTGCAAACTTTTATAGGAAAGTACTAATGACTATAAGATTATGATTTACCCGTGCAAGTTGTAAACAGATCTATGTAAACGTAAGACGTAAGACCAGTTCAGTTTTGTGTCAAACATGAACCGAATAATATTGTTCCCTGAAGGTCTTATTTGTAAATCTACCATATTAATGCTGTAGAATAAGCGTGGAGAGGAAGCGAGGCAGTTGCCTGTTTCTTGGATGTTTTTCAAATCGAGAAAAATAACGATGGCTCTCCAACAAGTCGCATTGAATATAATCCCGTGTCAAGATAAATATTACCTATATAATACCAATTTTTCTTACAACAAATAATGTTATCCCAATGTGTGTTTTGGAATCCGGTATTTTCACAAGCAACATGTCTTCCTGTGTCGTTTATATGATCAATTGATATTTATGTTACGTCTTCCCCAATACCTGGAAGTAAAAACAAACTGAGTTAATACTGTTTTCCTACAATCGTGATTTGTTAAAACTACCTTTAGCATTAGGTAAGTTTCATTATTTGCTTCCCTAATAAATTTGTTGATCTGCTCGCTGCTGAAGACTTTTGATGTCTTTGGCTTTCATTTAAAAAAATGCGATAACCTTCGGAAAGGACAATGTTAAAAATAGCCGATTTTTGGCTTATTCGGGGGAACGCATAAATCATAAAAAAATCAATTGATTATTGTTAATTAACATTAGAAATGACCCAGAAATACGTCATATAGCTGGTGAAATGTCGCTACTACCCCTAAACCTATATAAACTACCCTTAAATAGCTTTAAATGGATAATCATTAATTATTGTTATAAAATTCGTGTAAAATGAAAAATATGCTTGAAAATGATTTGAACAGACAGTATGTCAATATAAAAAGTGATAAATAACTGTAAAAATGTCCATTCCACCCCTAAAAATTAAAAAAACGACTTTCAAAAGCTAATGGTGAGCTTACTTCGACATCAAAAATAGATAATGCTTAAATGTTCAAGGGAACACCTATTGCTAGAAAAAAAGTATAGATTACTGTCAAAAATTGCAAAAACTGATACTAGAGTACATTAAGTAAGTGGAGAAATATTAATTGCACCCCTAAATCTATATAAACTGCCTTTAAATAGCTTAAAATAGATAATCATTATTTATTGTTGTAAAATTCGTTTAGAATGAAAAAAATGCTTAAATCACTTTTATGGTTCATTTATACTATTGCGACCTGAAAAATGGGCGCAAAGATAAATTGCCATTTATTCAGTACGCGCTCGCAAAGTGAGAACAATTGGCGCTATTTCGCCATTGAATGGGCACTTTTACAGTCATTTATCACTTTTTATATTGACATACTGTCTGTTCAAATCATTTTCAAGGATTTTTTTCATTTTACACGAATTTTATAACAATAATTAATGATTATCCATTTAAGGGTAGTTTAGGGGTAGTAGCGACATTTCCCCAACTATCTGACGTATTTCTGGGCCATTTCTAATGTTAATTAACAATAATCAATTGATTTTTTTATGATTTATGCGTTTCCCCGGATAAGCCAAAAATCGGCTATTTTTAACATTGTCCTTTGGTTATATTTCATTATTCTCTACTAAAATGGTAGCTTTTATCATAGAGTATATGCTCCACAGAATAAGGGATTTAGCAATTTCTGATTTTTGTGCCAAATAAGCCAAAATTACGTATTTTGTAATAGTTTTACGTTTCATTATATCCATCCATTTCGTGAAAAAATTATAAACGTTTTCGTACATATACTTTGATTTTTCAGCTAATAATTGTGCCGTAGCAGCAGCTACTCTATTGGAAATTTCGACACATTTTCAATCTCGCTTTCACTGCTGCTTTCCATTATTTATTGTAATAATCGCGACTAAAAACCATGTATACTTTTAGAAAGCCAAATGTCAACTATATCAATCTTAAATTGGTAAGTTGTTATTTCGTTACTGCATCCTACCAATGTTTTCATACTATTATTTGTTTATTAAAATATGACAACGATGTATTTTCAGATAAACAAGGTAGGAGAATCTATTTTTTCAATAGCCAAATGCATATACTGAACCGCAAAAAAGTTCTACCATTTAAAAAAATCATGACGTGCCATAATTGGCGCCGTCTACTATTGACGTCAAAATTAGAAACAAATTTGAATTTTTTGCCCTCAAAAACCCCAGAACTGCAAAATGTATGGAAATATTTTTAAAAAGTTATTTATAAAAATCGAAAATAGAATTTCAACTTTGACACCCTATATCGTTTTAACCTCGGTTTTAACCATTAACTTTAGACTAAAGGCGCATTCTCACGATTCGATTTTAGTTTATGAACTTTTATGGATGAACGAAAATAGAAAGAAAAATGCAGTGAGAATATATATTTTAATTTTTGTCGGTCATGTTAAGTTGATTCCACAAAATATGAACCCATTCAAACTTTATCGTTCAAGTTATGAATCAATGGTCTTCAGACGAGTTGAAACGTGTTTAAAGCGTGTGAATATTTGTCAGTCGACTTGAATCATTCGATTCTGATGGTTATAGTCTGCTTATCAATTTGACAAGCCATAGGACAACAAAATGTCATTAAAATGGTCAGAAAGTACTATGGTGATATTTATAGAACTGTACCATAATCATGACTCTGCTGAAACTCCATACTGGTTTTTTAGGATCCAATCTCTTTACATCCGCACAAACCGCTGCATTATAATCAACTGTTGATTTGTGAACAAAAAACGTGCGATTTTAGTTAATCCACAAGTCGAGAGAACGCGTCTTAGGTAAGTTTAACAATATCGCATTATTTTGTCATCAGAAATTTACTCTTGATCTATGTTGCTTTAATTTCGAGATACTCTGTATATGTATTTTGTGATATTCTTGGTAGCATTTTTAATATCATCTCATCCCCACACCCCAGGGCAAAAGACTTTTATCCACTTATACTTTTTAGCACATATTTCTTTTCCTAATTTTGCTTTGGAAGATCTACGTAATCTTGTTTTTCTGTCTTATTACTGTTGTGTCTTCATTTTAAGCTGTTCGCGTCAACCGGAAAAGCGGGAAAACTGTTTTGATGCTTTGCTACACTCTAATAAGATAAAGAAGTAACAGGGGAAATGGTGCTAGCTATATCAGTTAATTGGCTAAAGTTTGCCTGAAAGGGTATAAGTATATTTTTTATTTGTTACAGTTTGTCACACTGTGTGCAGTGTTGCCAGTGTGCGAGCAATTACTCGAAAATAGAGTATTTGAGTTTACACATGGGAGTAAAATTTAATCTCCTGTAAAATTTCAATGTAATTAAACATGTAATGCATGTAAAAATTGTATGTATTTTTACTATGGAAATTACGTATACTTGTACACAATATCATCAGGTAAGTGGGTGGCAGTGCGCAATCGCCGTCCATAAGGACGGCATTCTAATTTGTAGAGAGGATGCTAGGTTCAGCCGACGTCATCTTATTTTTGATAATTTTGTGTGCTTTAACTCTTCTGATGTGGCACGTTTAGGTAATCATACCACCTGTACTCTGTTGTGAATTAGTCACTCTCTATTATTTTCGAACTTGGGTAAGTGATAATACAAGATAAAAGCTTTAAATTTTGAAATAATTCTTATTATTTTTATTACCTTACGCCTCGAAATTGGTAAAAGCTGTTATATCACTGTTTCTACTCTAAAAATAATGGATGTTATGTAATGCAATTATTTTTGTATATGTTTTATATCTGATTGTCTTCTAATTTGGTACGCCTATGAAATGTTGCTCCTCGCACGCTTCGCGCGTCGCGCTTGTCTATAAGGTAGCGATCAGTCACTCTCTACAATTTTGGAAGTCAGCTATAGTTATGGGCAAGGCATTTTACCAATAGGAACAAGAAGAAAAATAATTTTATTTTACGGTTGATTTATTTACAAGTTCGAAGTGTTAGTGCATTATTAATATAAAAATTATTAAAGCATGCAATATATGAGATAAATTAGTGAATAATAAGTATATAAACAATATTTTCAAGTAGGTAGTAATATTTATTGAACATAGCAAATATACCTATACACATTTTTACATATTTTTTTAGTAATTCTGTGATAATATTGATGTACCTATCTATACTGCATTTTCAGACAGCTTATACCTAAATTCAGTACCGCGCAAGGTGTATTACATACACTGTTTTACAGCAGACTAAACCGTACCCACACTTGAAATGTCTCGTACCACTTTAATTTCAACTGTACTACAATATCTATAACGCACGTAATTAGTTGTACAGACAAGCCGACCATTGCTGGATCGGGACGCTGTAGGCGCATGCGTTGCAATGCGTTTGCCATAACTGTCTCTATAAAAATACAATATTGGTAATTTTTATAAAATTTGCAGAACTTTACACGATTTTCTGCTAAAATTACAAAGTGACATAGATCTATTACAATAACGGAAGAAGAATACCGTCGTGGAGGTATTATTAATATTGTAAATTTTCTTAATATTTGTAAAATTGCATTACGGAGATAAATATAAAATTACCGTAACTAATATGGTAAATATTAGGTATATTTGAAATTTGACAGACATTTTTTAGAGTGTATAGTAAATATTAACTGAATATACATTACTGGAAATTTCAGGTATTGCCATTTAAATTGCGTAAGATGACAAAGTCAATAGGCTTCTGTACGATAGACAATTACGGTTATGATTAGCACGGTTCACGATCTAAATAATTCTGCTGATCAATTTTCCTACAATTCCTATTAATGAAGCTACCTTTATGTTCTTTGAGACCAAATATCTAGGTATACGAAAGAAACGACGCCACAGACTTCCGTATTTCAAGGATTTCAGAGATCAATTGAAAGTGTTAACAAGGTACTCTTAGCTTATAAGCCAAAGTACACCCTAATTTGTGGTTTTTGTTTATGCCAAGAAATTTTATACTTCAAATGCCGTGGAAGCCTTTAGATATTTAATTTTCTTGAGACTTTATGCCTATTTAAAGTTCTTAATTGTTAATATTTTGTCAATTATATTTAGTTATGAAGTTTGGAAGTTCCCTATTCTGCAAAATACTTATCAGTATTTAATTTACTCCATAATTTTATCTTCTAATGCACGATAACATCTGATTAAACCAAAAATATTCCCTTGTGTTATTTTTAAATTATTTAATATTAATTAAGTAAAAATAAGGAAAATTATAATTTTTATTCACACGACATTGCAAATGCTTATTATAAAATCAAGCATATTATAAATATGCTTAGGCTTTTTCAATATGACGGCGTATTGTAATACGATATAAAACGATAGAATCTTACAATTTGACTGACAATTTTGAGGAGTATCGTAACAAGCCATCGACTTCCTGATTGTCGAACTAAGCTTTCGCGAAAATTACAATTCGCCTAGATGAAATCTGTCATACTATAATGATACGGACGGCATGTCAGGCGAGTTTATCCTGGAAAAAGCTAAGGTTTAAGCAAACGTTAAATGTTTTAATAGATATTAAAATAACATGACAACAACAAGTTTTGACACTGGAAAAATTCTATGAAATGTCATATGAACAAATGAATAATTATATCCATTATACGACTAAATACTTTTTATGTCGAAAATGCTTTACTTAACAATATAATATGTAATATTCAGTTACAATTACAACCAAATATTTTTGGGAGTCCAGACCTCTTCTTATTTTTTCCACATAACAAAAATTATAGTATGTACAACTGAATTGATTTACATTCCAATTCGTGATAAAAAAAACCTACTGAATATAACATGTTATTTAAAAAAATATGTATTGAATTTAAATTTTATTCATATGCATATTGTGTTGTACTCTGAAATGTAAAATAATATGTTTTTAAGGACCCTATTTTTGATACAGCCACCGAATTTATTTGTGGATCTGGTTGCATCTTGGCTTTGAACCAGAATAGCATCGCCAATATTTTGAGATTGAAACAACTACAACTCGTAATACAGGGTGTCCCGAATCTAAGTACCGATAGTGGAAGGGCTTGTATATCTGACTGAAAGTAACAAAAAAACTATTATGGAAAAATGTCTAAAACGAATAGTTTTCTAGAAATATATTTAAACAATAAAAATACATCTATTATAAAATGCAAAAATCTGTAACGAAATTACAAAACAAGGTACAATTAACAAAACATTCTTTTAACGTAATTTCTTCCTGTAACGTACTGTCACAGTCGATAACATTGCAATCCATTACCTCGAACCTAAATCACAATAGTTGTGCATTGTACGTACTTATTTGGTGCATTTCGTACCTAGTATTTGCTTGATGTTTGTTCAAAACCTGTTTGGTGAAACAAATGGGTCTGTATACTCAACTTCCTGTTATAATTTTTTAACTCTTTAAAGATAATGTTAACTACTCGTAATAGATTCTCAAATAAGGAACTCTAAATCTTTCTAGTCTCTGTTACGATTTAAGATACCTTGTACACCAATAAAAAATGCGGTCCAGCTGCGCGACCTAGGCCTCTTAAATATCATTACCAAAAAATGTTAACCTCTCTGTTCCGTCTCTAGAATAGTACGAATTCCACGATTATGTTAACATGATGCATCCGATTTACATTTACTTTGGGAAGACGCATGAAAAATGACCGATAAGGCCCAACTCATGGTTACATGGTCTATCACCTTCGAGATCATTGTCACATCTCCACGTGTTTTGATTGCTACTAAAAAATCGCATATGTAACAGAACATTTGTGGTATTTTTAGTATTCTTATTAGCACTCTTCTAATAATTGAAATTGAAAAGGAGCGATTTTAAAGAAGTAAACGTGTAGGTGTAATTTGTACCAGAAGATAAAGGAGTACGTACACGCAACTAGTTTAGGTGTGGTTGCCTTTAGTCTACAAATTCCTAAATATCGATATTTTTTAACGTTATTAGCCGCCATTGTGAACCTTAAATAAGTACAAATATATAGAACACTGTATAGAACACATAATTAATAGTCTTTTTACAAAAAAATCAGGAATAGAAAAGTCAAATTTTAAATAAATTTCGTGATTTTTCAATAGAAAACTTGTTGAGGACCGCTGGTTTGGGAGTCATGGTAGATGTGCATTCCACAGCGTTGCCAGTGTTACACTAGAATTTTTAGACATGTCAAAGAATGATTGAAAATATAAACCAGATTCTCTACTCACAATCATATTATCCAGAATTTGTTCATTATCCATTTTTACTACACTCCGACTGATTTATCACAATACGTTATTTTTATCACTATCACTGAACACTACTTACTTAACAAATATGCTTTTAGCATGTCAACCTTTTTGAATAATGCTCCATATTTTATTTAATCACGCTGTACCTATTTCACGAAAAATAATAATTAAATACACAAGACACTTAAGAGAAAAACACTGTCCGTGAAATTAATAAGACGATTTAAATACGTTTTATACGTTAGTACGGCAACTCTTAAAACAGATGCGTCAAGCGGTGCATTTCTTAAAGAAGCTATTAGCCTTAGTTCGGTTTCAGAAGATGCAAAAGTATCTCATATTAACTTTCAATTTACGTGTATTGAAATTATCAAATCCCTTTCCACAAATATTACATGTTTTGATTGCACTTGCCTATGCCACAGCTTATTCCTTTGTCCAGTGCACCAGTATCAACATCTATCTCTATCAATCCTAGAGCCTAGTGGATGGGGCTTGTGCGGAACAATTTGCCTACTGCTCCTGACACCTACCTGTTGTCTGTGCCTACATCGATTGACGCTGCTTTTAAATATTTTACTTTGCCTTCTCTTGATATTGAACGTATACATCAAGCTAGTTATTTTGTTATTTCATGTTTTGTGTTTATTTTTAAAATCTGTTTCACCCACTACGAAACTACGAGGTACGAAATGGTTAGCACTGACTATAAGATGTTGTGTGAAAGTTATAGTTTTTTGTTATTCTTTATAAAATAATTTAAGGGGATAATTTGTGATAATTTTTCTAACAGTGTACAATGGTATTAACCTGTGAAATATGGATAACTGTTTCAATAGTTGGTTTGTATGTGAGCTTTTATGCACGTTTATGGATATTTTTTTGAAATAATTTAACTCTTTAACTGACAGTATAGGAACTTGAGAAAATTCATATTTTAATCGTTTATGATAATTCTACTTTACTTATTGCTAAAAACGAGTGTTTTTTAAACTAGAAACAATGATAAAAATTGAATTTACTTTAAAAAATTATTTATCTTACAGAAGATATGACAACCTCGCCATCAGTAAATCATATGGTTTATTTTATTAGGTTAAGTCAGTGGCTTATCTGGCCAGCGGTCCTCAAAATGTGGGTATTTAAATAAAATAATATCTCCGTTAAAATTGACTTTCACTAGACTTATCTATATGACGAACTACACCTGCAGTTAAAATATTTGTACTTATTTAAGGTTCACCCTGTATAGGCCTATTTATGACTAATCAGTAGATAACTTTCCACTTTTAATTTATCTTTATAATAATTAACATAAAAGTAGAGATAGTTATTAAAAAATACTACTTTTCAGTGACGTCAAATTTTTTCTAATGCATGTCCGAAAATACGTTACCTATAGTCGGGTTTTAAAATAGTAGAGTAATTAATTTACAGCACTTAGATGAGTATGGGGGGGGTGAAGGTGCAGGGGATAAGATTCCATAGGCGTACCACTTGATAAGGATTCACAAAAACACAAAATTGCCAAAAATAAGTTGACGTTGAATGAACCTAGCACTTAATAGTTTACATAAAAAGTTTATACTCATTCATAGAATGCTGTTCTTTCAGACGGTGATAGTCTACCACCAACCCCTTGCACCTACTAACGGTCACACGTTAAATTTATCGTCCGCTATTCTGTTCATAGAACAGTTGGAAACAGTTTCCAACCGTCACACGCACGCGCATTGCGTTTATAATGCTCACATAAGGTTTTTAAAATATCATCCATAAATTGTTTGCGTATTTTGTATCATCTACCTCTATATTTTTCTCTATTTCCCAGTCACGATATCAAGGAGTATCGAGCGGTAAAACGAGTAACTGCGTTACCACATCACGGCTAAATGTTTTTGTTCTTTCATAGATTATCCGCTAATACGTCTATGTACGAAACCAATAAAATCCAAGAAAATGAGTATGCTGATTTTTCTTATAAATCATTTTAGTAATAGCATTAACTTAGCCATGCAAACGATTTTGGTACAAGTTTCACACAAGTTTAAGTTATTGCAATAATAATGACACTCCCTAAAATAAATTTTGAATTAACTTTTTTTGTTAGATCCCTATTGATGAGTGGAACAATTAAGATCTTGTGGCATAAGTTGAAAGTAGATGTCATTACGAATACGTCAACAGTTTAAAAGTCACCAAATTCGTTTTAGAGTGTCATTATTATGGCAATATATAGTACGTAGTCAAGATTATTTATGATTAAATTTGGCAACGTTGCACCCAGGCAGTCAACTAGTTGGTTTAGGAGCTGTATGGATCAGTCAATGACAGTTTCAATAATGATCTGAAAATATTTTTCTTCGGCGTAAATGTGCATTTAAATATTTTTTAATCGCGTTATTGTATTATACTCTTTTTCTCCATCTGCTCTTAAAATTAATGACATTATGACAGTAATTAATGACATTATGACCTTGTATACATTAAGGTTGTTATATATGTGACAACTGATTTCATTCTACCAAATTGACAAGTGCGCGGCGTTGCCAAATGTCAATATTTCTTTAAAAAACGATTCATGCATGTTTAGAAATAAGTTGCCTTGGCATGCGCATTAGGGTTATGTTATGTATGATAACTTCATCCTAACAAGGTAACAAGTGTCGCAATATTTATTAGAAAAACTAGATTTGGTCATACACATTAGGTTTATCTTATATTTGACAACTTTATTCTACCAAGTCGATAAGTGAGCGATGTTGCGAAATATCACAATATTTCTTAAAAAAAACGTATTCATTCTAATACATACGCATGCGTTGCCAGCCGAACTAAAAATTATCTATTAATTTAAATTAAAAATTATGTTGTTGTTTTATTATAAAACATAATTATACACACAACGTCAAAAGTCTTGAACCCCCCCCCCCTTCTTGTTAAAGAAATCTTTTGGTCAGAAAAACCAAATACATTTATAAAAGAATATGTTCGATAAACTGAGTACTTAGAAAATTAAAAACTAGCAAATGTGTGACATTTTTGACAAAATTTATTAAATCAAAAAGAAGTAACAAAGCCAGTTCTGTACTTGATTAATAGTCGGTATGACCTCCACCACGTTCCAATAACATTTTCATACATCTGTGCATTGAGATAATCAAGCGGTTAACGATCTCTTGCGGAATATTGTTCCATTCCTATTCTGCCGCCACGACTAACTCATCTGCAGTCTGAGGTGGAGGAATGTGATTATGAATGGCTCTAGCAACGAAATCCCACATGTTTTCAATAGGATTCATGTCAGGACAGTTGGCTGGCTAATCTAATATATTGATATGTCCTGCTTCGAGTGTATCTCTAACCGTTCTTGCGCGATGTGTTCGAGCGTTGTCGTCCATAAACACAAAATTTTCACCTAATCCATTACGTAGGGGGTAGATAATGGGCATAATAACTTGTTCGATGTAAATTTGACTGGTTATATTCTGTGGTATGCGAATTAATAGGGTGCGGCGGACTCTTTGTCGATTGTCATCAGTAACCAGCCCAATTCTGGTTTCGTCTGTAAATAAGACCCATCGCCACTGGCGTAAAGCCAATCCCTATGCTCTCGCGCCTACTGGAGACGGGCAGCACGATTCCTTGGAAATAGAGTGGGAATCCATAATGGTCTTCTGGCACGTAAATTTGCGTTGTGGAGTGGTCTCCGAATAGTAGGAGCTGATGTACACGGCGAAAATGGGCCCTGAGAGCTAAAGTTGAAGATGTGCGGTATCTACGGGCATATTACACCGAATACCGATCCGCCTTTCATTAGATAGGTACTCGAGGACGTCCGTTACGTGGTCTGTTTTCCACTGTATCAAATTCTTCATATCTGCGTACTATTCGTACAACAGATGATCTAGGAATGCCCAACATGTTCGATATCTGATGATTAGAATGTCCTGCATCATGTAAAGCAGTCATTCTTGTTCGGGTAAACGCAGAAATTTCACGTCCTGGCATTATAATGTACAAAAATTCAAAGGAACACTTGACTGAATACACTGCCAAACTCACCAGATTTGTAAAAACATTGGTAATACAGTAAAGGTTGATGGTTTGCAATTTTTTATTGTCAATTTTGTTCCCTAAGTCCATGTACTTTTTTACCACATTAAGAAAAACCGCTAGGTTTAATCGAATCATTTTATATACAGGGGGTCCAAGACTTTTGACATCACGTTAATATTTATACGTATGTGTCTGATAAAATAATGTACAAATATTTAGGGGCTATGTGGTCATAACTACTTAATAAGCTAGCAGTGTTTAGGCAATATAAATGAAAATATTTTTCGTCTGTATACACAAGGCTGCTAATGTTTCCTTACGACCTTCATGTTTTCCATATTATATAAGAAATAGTAACTGTTTTTTTATTTCTCGATAAACTATCGACTCATAAAATATATACAGCACATGCTTACATGTATTGTTATTTTTATTTATATGCTATTTGCCTAGTAACAAAAATATTCGCTGAGGATTATGCTTTTAGGATGTCAGCGTTGATTTTTCTTTCAAAATCAGCAGAATTTGATCTGAAATAACTTCTTGAATACGTAGCGGATTTAAACTGTACTATTTTGATATTTCGCTATTTACATTATTTTTTTACGTTCATGCAAAAACAAAACTTTATTGAACTATATTTAGTGGAAAAAGTGGTTCTTTATTGCACTAGTGCAATAAAATGTTTATTGCATTCATCTCATGTCATTCTACTACAGCGTTCTGTCATCATGACAAACATAAACGTTCAAATCGACGTCATATTTTCCTAGACTAAATGTCATCTAAATAAAAAAATGATTTGGTTTTTTCATGAACGTAGAAAAAATATTGTATGCAACTCGTACAAAAAGTCTTATTATACTCGACGTGTTGTGTAATTTCACGTCGTGTGCAATAAACACTTACTTTTTGTACTTGTTGCATAATAACTATAATATTATTTTAAGAAACTTGTGACAGAAAAAAGCTTTTATGAAGTTAATATTTCTCGAAGTGAATAAACTCCATTTTTTATTTTATTGGAAACATATTTGGCTTCAAAATCAATGTTTCTACAATCAATAAAATCATGTATTTTCTTTGAGACTAAACAACTTTACAGACAAGGGTGAATTCAATAAATATTTAAAATAATCTAGTTAAATTTTTTGATTTTCAAAATTCTACCTCACAACATATTTAAGAGTTAATTTGAATTTAGTAGTAATAGTACTTAGTAGTATTTATTGACCATGTTAAATTACAAAAAATCTGTATGGCAAGTCATAAACCAACATTTTTGTAGACATAAAAACACAAGTAAGTCTATCACAATAAATAACATCGAAATACAATACGTTAGAACGATACAAACAAGAGACCATTTAAACTAATGTTGATTTTCTGTCTTGCTTTTTCTGATCTTGCCTTGGTCTTATAAAACAAGAGAAGAGAAGACGTAGCAGCTCGAATTGAACACAATATTTAAAAAATAGTCTTACTAGACAAGACAAGAAATATTGATACGGCCAGAAGTGTCTTACACATATAAGAAAGGGTAATATTTTTAAATGAACATTTTCATCGGTCATCATCGGTCAGTACTTCAGTCGATGTGGCCAGACCGTTGCGGATTCGATCCCCGCGGCCAGTAGACCGTATATGAGCTACACTGATAGTAAAAATGATTTCGTTTTCAAAACTGGAAAGATTTTAAGCTACTCGGCACACTGTTATTAATAATTCCATTATGCCATGTTTGTTTATTTATTAATAAATTCAAGTAGTTCGATCAGTGTTAACTTTGAATATTTATTGAATCCAGCTTTATCTCTAGAATTATTTCTATAGTGTATTTAGATATGTGGTGTCAAAGAGCATGACTTCATTGATAGGAATTGTAAGAAAATTGAATTGAATATGCTGAACTACCTACAACAAAGTAAAAAAACTACAAAAGCTAATACAATATATGGGTAAAATGTTGTAGGTGTATTTCAAAGCTGGTTATTAATACATATTTAAAAATGTATAAGAAAACGTGTATAAAATTTTCAGACCTCAAATAAAAACAGCCATGCAGTAACATTTTTTGCAAAATTAACTTGGAAACCAGTTTACATTACTATAAAAAGTATGTTAGAAACAAGTTTCCTCTTACTAGCTGTCGATGAACTTGCCACAAAGATTGTTTGCAGAATTACTATTCAGTTTTACAAAACTTTGAAATAAACTTATCCCATTGCAGCATATTTGTTCTTACATTTTTTTTTGTTCTGTAACGATTTGTTAGAGTTCCTACTATTTTTAGAGACGTTTACGTCAATGTGGTATAAAATAATATGAACCTAGAGAGAGCCTGAAATACATTTTTCTGTAGTAAATCCTCTCCTTACAGCAAAATTTATGTTAGAGACGGTATTTTTCAATTATTAACCTAAATTTACAGTTATGAAGTACATGATCGTGAAAATGACACGATATAGCAAGATTTTTGATGATGCCTATACAGTGTTTCTATAACAGGCTTTTACTAAATATTTGAATCAAAATTACTCGAAGCCAATTTAATTAGACTTAACTTAGACCTCTAGATGATTTAGTTTTGAAATGATTGTATTTTTTATCATACAATTTTGCTAAAATTGAAAGGTTATATATAGCTTTACGAGACTTCAAATGTAATGAATTTGAATCTGGAGGCCGTGGTGGCCAATTTATAGAGGCGTCCTGACCTGCACGTATAAATTTGTTTGGATTTCTACTGCTATGCATTTGTTCACTATTGTTTTCTGAATAAACTAAAAATTAAAATACCGAAATTAACGAGGCTAGCAAACGGTACCTGCAATGAGATTAGCGCTTGTGACGTCACACCGCGGAATAGACCGCCAGTTGGCGTATGTGCATGCTTTTACAATAATAATGACACTCTCTCAAACAGTTTTTGGAAGTTCTGAGTAGAAAATTCATTAAATCTCTATTGGTGAGTGAAACAATTAAAAAGTAATGTTATCAGTTGAATGTAGATTTCATTCCAAACACGTCAGCAGTTCAAAATAAATCCCAAAATTCGTAAGATATCAAAATATACTAGTGATATGGGAGCGTTCTCAAAAAAACTCAGTGGTCACTTAAACGTTTTCTTTGAATCTGCGTTACAACTTTTTATTATCGTTTATACTACTTTTTATGAATGAGCATCTATTTCTACAGGATTGTTTGGTTATATAGACGTAAAGTGCAAGCTTGAAAATAATATAAAAAATAGGCCGTGGGATACTAATATAATTTAATTATAACATTTTCGTATGATTCAGGTAAATAAACATTAATTTTTAATTAAATGAACCATATCATATTATTGTACTTGCTACCTCGCATACCGAGACATTTTGTGATACAACAAATATGTGTGATATAAGCCATTTATTATTATACTTATAGTCTATTTAAAGTTAGAAAAACAATTTTTTTTCTCTTGAAAATAAATTATATTTCAAAAATACTTTGTTAACTGCAAGAATTGATCACCTCTACACCCTCTATAATAACTACTAAAGATTTCGTATTATATAGTACTTATTTATACATGGTGATTCAGAACTTACAAATACAATTTTCTAAAAAAAAAAATCAAAAATTTTATTTTAAGAATAGGTACACACTGCACGACACTGGGATCTGGTCCACTGTAAAACCTGATAAGTCGGCAAAGCATGCAGTCGGCCACCTAACAAAAAATGGAAAGAAATTCTCAAGGAAAGAAATAAATATAACGTTTAAACAGAATTTATTTTTTTTTTTGTGAACATCCCTATTCCAGAGATAAATCTCAAATTTTCATGAGTAAAGTTACATTTTTTATTTTAGTCTTATTACCTATTAAAATTGCGCAAATCGGAAGCAGCTGTCATTTTCCAAATTTAAATTATGAGCGGCAATATTTTATGACAAGTAATTTTAAATTCCATAGCCAACGTAATTATTTTTTAGTTCAGGAAGTGCGGGGTAATTTTCGATAATCACATTAAAAAGTTCTTTTTTACCGTTTTAAGGTCAAAAACCGATGATGAATTACTATTACTTGCGTCAGCAAACGTTCACCTAACGTAGTAATGTGGTTGTAGCACTTAGGATTTTGTTAATTGGCAATCACAGTTGGGTGTGGCGAATGGACTTTTTCAACATTAAATTAATTAATTCGAATGAGCTGGCAGCCGCTGCTACCGAGCATGAAATCAGTGCACAATTGAATGCAACCAGAGAACTAGAGGGACTAGAAAGTAATTATTAGTAAAAAAAAGAAGTTAAATAATTTTTTCATGTTTTTTATTTATGTTGAGCTTTATACACGTGAGTTATTTATTCTAGGATTTGTATTGTTAGTATTTTTATCCATTATCATCTTATAATCGGACTTTTATCCACAACCACACATATGAACTGTCTAAAGTGATACTGAAAAAATTAACAAATCTATAATAAATCAAATTTAATTTATTTACTTATCATTTGCATTTACATTTATAGTAATAGACATTTCGTTTTTTGTTTTATCACTTTTAACTTCATTTCTGTTAATAACAACCGTTGTTGCCATCATTTTCGGAACGCATAACATCTGCCGAAGTTTGTGAAGAATTTGCACAAGTTACGGATGTTTTCCTTGGATTTTCTTTGCAATATCAAGTTTATTACGTATGGACTCTTCAACATAACTTTCTGCTACAGAGGAACACTTACATCCACCATGCCATTCCGTGTAATGGTTTTAAGATCAGCACCTTTATTGGCCAATAAAGTTGTTGAAGTTCGCCTCATACAATGACTAGTATATTCAGGAATGAAGCAAATATTGGGGTACCTTCGACAATGTGTTGGTTCCAACAGGCTGAAGAGTACATTTTTGATTGATGTATCTTAAAAAGATAGTCTTGTGTTAAACGGATTGGGTGCAGACAAATATTATTTTCTGCATATTTCAACAGCATTCACGCAAAATCCTTCTATAATTGTAATCTTTCTTGAAATGCCCGTCTTGCTGTCAAGTACTGAAACAAGTAGGTAACTGTCAACGGCCTACAGTCAGTAATTTTTAAATTTGTCAATTTCCAGCATAGACAGGCACCCCCATTGTTAGTACAACCTAATATAATTCAAAGTTCACTATATACCTAGCAACATGTTAAAGGTAAAGACATGTTACCTTAATCATTAAATATTCTTTATCGAAAGCCCGAGTCAAAAATTCTTCAAAATGTACTCTTTCCAATACTGCAGCTTTGTTTGCTTTGTCCTCTTGAAATAAGCTGTAAGATTGTTATATTTTCCAATATCTATATTTTTGTAGATCTTCAACATCGAATACTTGGACCGCATAGATGAAATTGCATAATTTGTGTTTAAATTTAAAAATTACGATAGCATGACTTCTTGATTTATTGTCATTACTCTCTTTGTATTTTCCTCCGTTCCTTCAATTCAGAGAACACTTCTTCGTAATGACATTAAATGGAAAATTTCTTCTTGAATTTCTTCGAAAACTGCCACAGAAACGCAATTACTTGCATTTTTACCAAATTCAGATAAAATTATTTATGAAATAATTCATAATAGGAACCAGTAAGTATAACAAAACCTACGACGTTTCATTGAGTTCTAAGAAATATCAAGTCGAGCGAATATGTTTTTATTAAATTCCAATAATTCCAACGAAGAATATGATTGTAATGTGATTGTGGATAAAACGTTGTATTGCATTCGTGTTTTTAACTGCCTTTTATTCACGTGCGTGCGTGCAGCTTAAAACACTTATACAATAAATAACTATTATTATCATTTATTAATTTGCGTATTTGGCTACAAATGTGAATGCGGATAAAATGTAAACCGAAATTTGTATTTTAAAAACCGCTAGGTAGAGCGAGTGGCGCGATGAGATGTCTTGATATAGAAGGTGTCCCGAAATTAATTGGACACACAGCAAGAGTCGATTCCTGACAACAAAATAATGTGTAGCCAAACTTAGCCAAATTAAATATAAAATGAAATAAAAAATTTCACATAATGTGTTCACTTTGGTTTTATAGAAAAATATCGCTTTTGGATTTAAAAACACGCCATCTAGTGGTAAAATTGGAAGATGGAAAATGTTTAATAGGCTTCTCGTAGTCACTTTTGTTTTCAATATTTTTTTTAGGAAACATTTACTACGCTGTATTATTGATTTTAACAACTTTAATTCTGAACATATAATACGCAGCAAATTTCTAATATATTTTAACATTAATTTGAAATGGAAAATTTCCCTTTGCCCCTTGTTTAATTTTCCAGTGGCGCCCATGTCAGAATTAACGACATGAATCCCCTCGTTCTAAAAACAATTCGGTTATGACGACTGTGTTACCAAAATATTGTATAGTAAGTAATACGAGTATTCTATAAATATCATCCAGAGCCTTGAAATTTTTATTGAGTTCACAATTACGTTTGTTGATAGTCGGAGAGTGGAATGCAATCTTTTTAAGTATTTCATTTTGATGCTCAGTTTGAAAATAATCTTTTTTTTCAGCATTTTGTACTTCAAATGCATTGTAAATCGGTAGATACAAGGTGTCCCGAAATTATATATAAAACTGTTTACAGGCCTTGCGTTATTCTCCTCCACTCCATTCTGTTCTTCGCCTTTATTTTCCAATTCGTTACATTTTTCTGCCTTAGATCTATTGCCACTGCCTCTCTCCATCGCTTCCTCGGTCTCCCTCTTTTTTTCTTGTAGTTTGGTTTCCTCCCTACAATTTTTTAGATGCCTCAGTCACTGCACTCTTCTGGCTTTTACAACTTCGTCTATATTTGGTGCCTGGTACATTGCATATATTTCCTCATTATTTCTCCTTACATAGCCTTCCTCCATCTTCTTTCCCCCTGGAATTCTTCTTCAGATCTTCCTTTCCCACCTTAAAAGGTTTTCTTGAACTTCTATAAACTCCATCTCTCCATGCTGCGTTCTCCTATTCCCAAAAGGTTACTTTCGAGGTTACTTTTCTCTTAATTTATCTGCAATCCCATTTTACGTGCTTCCTCCACAAGTTTTCTCGTTACTTCTTCTAATTCCCTACTATCTCTAGCAATAATAGCCACGTCATCTGCATAACTTACTATTTGCTGACTTTTAAACAATATGTGTCTTTTTCTGTTCAACTGACTATATCGTATGACCTTTTCTAGTACTAAATTAAAAAGAAGCGTTGAGAGTGGGCCTTCTTGTTTCAGTCCTGTGTCAATAGTAAAACCTTTCGAACATTCACCTTTTAGTATTTACTTTGCCTTTAGTATTTTTTAAGATCATTTTCAATAGTCTAATCAGTTTGGTTGGTATCCCAAATTATTTCCATATTTTACTTCGTTTATTTCTTTTGACCAAATCATATGCTTTCCTGAAGTCAACGAATAAGACCATTGTTTTAATCCCATATTCATAGCATGTAGTCAGGATTTCCTTCACCATGAAGATATGATCCGCTGGCCGCAAATGACTCCGGGAAATAATCTTTACCGGACAGTATGAAATGTTTTCTAAATACGTTCCAGCCTGGGGGAAAATATGAAATTTCAAAATTCTTTAATAAATAAAGATACTAAAGGTTCATATTGATATAATACTTCATTTTTGAGTAAAACCCGTTTAAAAATAATGTAACATCAGTTACATAAAAATGAGTAATCGGGGTTACTATAATAATAGTGTTTTTTCTGTTTTTTGTTTTGTTGTGTTTTGTTACGTATTTAATATTTTTATAAGTATAGATATATTTAACTCTGGAATATTTTAGTTAACGTTGTGGGTAAAATAACCTATAAATAAATAATTTGTGTACCGAGAAAAAAAGAAGAAAATTTGTTAATTCAATATTCCATTATTATTTTAGTTGGACGTAGAAGTATTAGTAACCCAAAAATGTATTTATTCAATCACGATGTTGATTCTATTAACTGAAATAAAGATTTCAGACAACAATTAGGAAACTGTTGTATATAAACATACTGTTAATCCAACGTTCGTAAAGGTTAAATTTTGTCTAATAATTTTTAAATGTTATAGTGCGCGCCAATATTTTTACACCCACTTAATCAACTTGTGCTAAGGGACCGGATTGCCGGTCCCCTTTCTCCGCTCAACTTTGGCTACGTTTACGGCCGATGCCGGTGAGTTTATTAGGGGCCTCCTCCTATCTCCCGTCCTGGCAAACCCCGTCGGTAAGGGTTTACCTTCTGGTGCTCCATAAGGTACGCGAAATCTAACAAGCTACATTTAACGGTCATTAGCTACTTAATGTCGGACGGAGCATGCAGTACAAATAATGACAATGGCTTTCATTGGCTAAAATTATTTTCACAGATTTTTGAATCAATATCTCATAGTTAAACCAAAATAGTTTACACTTTGAAATTAAGATTTTTTCGTTGTAGGGTATTAAGAGAAATACGAATATTTTATTTAATAATTCAAATAAAATAACAGTTAATTTAATATCGGTGTAATTTTATGTTAAACAACAATAAATTAATGAAAAACTGAATGAAAATAAAATCAATAAAAAAATCATTGAATTATATCATCAGAAGTTGTGCCCTAATAAAAAATATTTAATATAAAAGAATAACACGTAGATGGAACAAATTATGAAACTGATTTAACATCAAACATGAGAAATCGTTGAATTAAGTGGTAAGTCGTCAATATATATTTTTTTTTAAATAGAGTAATTTTATTTTAATCATCTTTGTTTTATTACTTTTAGTTAAAAAAAAATGTTCTTACGACAACAATAAAAAAGTTGACATTAAGAAAACTGTTGCTCCAAGAGTATGTCGCAATACCATATACGTTAAAACATTGGTTATATGACAAATTTCCAGATTGCGAAAATAAAATATCATCCAACCTTCGCCAACAAATAAAATTATTTGTTTAGATGCGTTACGTAAGCTGGGAAGACAGAGACGTAAAAAAAGGAGCAGCGACAAAATTGTAACAACAGTTATCCATTTATTTACGTTTTTTGCCAGCCTACTAAATAAAATAAGTAGGTCAGATACCAGCCTCTATCTACAGTGAAGCTCGGATGATATTTATATAAATTACGTCTGTCTGGGGGGGGGGGCAATTCAACTGATTTAATTTTGTTTATTTTTATTCTCGACACGAATGATACCACTTCAGAATTGTTTCTATCCAGAGTAGGTTTTAAACTTTGAATCATGACATAACATGACAGTCATATAACTACTAAATCATTATATTTTTTCCTTGGATAATTATTACTTATAAATAGTGATATACAGGGTGTCCGGAAAAATGTGAGAAATCTCTCGGGTGCAGATAGAACATGAAAATAAGATGACAAGTTCCTATAAAATGGTTTCCTTCTCTACGGATAAGGACGCCGCTGGCAAAAGAATAATAAACGAATTTCTGTTTTATTTTTTTCTCGACAACAAAGTGCTATACGAGTCATTCAAACAACAGGAATGTTCCATTTTAAGATGTTTAACCCGAAAAAATACAAAATTTAAAAAAGACGCAGTGTTGTCCCATGAGGTGACTGATTTTTCTCGTAAACGGTTCATTTTGTCGACAATAAATAAGAGTACCTTTTTTCAGTCTAAGGTTGAAGCTATCCAAATTTATTATTTTAAAGTCTTTATTATACAGGGCGTTAAAAATTTAGGCGTTAGGTTGTAAAGCTTAGCCCGCCCCAGGTAAACTATAGTCTGTTTGGAAATGAAAGAGAGTAATAAAACCCCGAGATAAGGACCGGCCGTGGGCGTGGTAATATTTTGTTTCAGGTAATTATCGGGTAACATTAATGCTAACAGGTAATGGCTGTACATTAGTATATTTTACTGGATACATCATAGGGCAGGAGCCAGTGTATTGAGATCAATCCAGTCTTATAGCTGAATATACGAAGACGTGCTAGTGCAGTAGAGTAAAATTCGACTTGTGTTTAGTGACTATTGTGCCAGTGGATATAATATTGTTTGGGTAAAATGTCGAGCTTATCAGATCACATACCTGCTAAACGCGTGAAAAGATGTGCGCTGTCTCAGAATGAGAAGATTATTATATTAAATGTATTTAATGCATTGAAACACCAAAATCCTACCAACAGTGTTGACGGCATCGTGGAAAAGTGTTCCAAAATTACAGGGATTGGAAAATCGACTATCTACAGACTTTTAAAGGAAACAAAAAATGAACAAGATACTGTAAATCCCCCAAAATCATCTATAGGGAGGTCAAAAGTCGTTATAGATGATATCTTCAAAAATGTCATTCGCAGAAAAGTACACTCATTTTATTTTTAAAAAGAAATACCAACGCTAAATAAAATTTTTAGTGAACTTTTAGAGCACAACGATTTGCCAAAAATCAGTAGAAGCAAATTATGGGCCGTCTTACGAGAGTTGAATTTTTGCTGGGAAAAGCAGAAGAAGATGTCAGTTCTTATCGATAAAGATGAAATTATTTATTGGCGAAGATCCTACTTAAGATCAATTAGAAAATTCCGTGACGAAGGGAGGAATATTTATTATTTAGACGAAACTTGGGTCGACTGGGGATATACTGTAACAAAAGAGTGGCAAGATAAAAATGTAAAAAATTTTCGACAAGCATTTTTGGATGGAGTGTCAACAGGGTTCAAGGCACCTTCAGATAAAGGGCGAACGTTAATGGTGACACATTTAGGTAGTGCCAGTGGTTTTGATAGATGGCGGTTTACTTTTATTTGAATCTAAAAATACAGGTGATTATCATGAAGACATGAACGCAGATGTTTTCGAAGAGTAGTTTACACAGATGTTAGATCTTATTTCTCCGGGGTCTGTAATTGTCATGGATAATGCCAGTTACCATTCACGGCAGACCGAGCGGACGCCTACGATTGCTTGGAGGAAAGCCGATATAATTCAATGGTTATCCGGAAAGAACATTTCTTTTGAAACAAATATGATGAAAAAGGAACTTTTGACACTTGTCAATCTTAATAAAGATCAGAAAAGATATGTTATCGATGAAATGGCAACAAATCGCCAAATAACGGTACTACGGTTACCACCTTATCACTGTGAACTTAACCCAATCGAATTAGTCTGGGCGCAGGTAAAAGGATATGTAGCGCGAAATAATACGACGTTTAAATTAAGTGACGTGAAAATTTTGTTAAAAAATTCCTTGGAACGAGTAACTACAGATAACTGGTAAAGATGTATACATCATGTACAAAAAGAAGAGGAGAAAATGTGGGAACTCGATAATTTAATTGACGTTACTGTGGAACCTATCGTTATCAATCTAGGAAACGAAGATAATTCATCAGAATATTCAAAGGATGAATTTTAATATACCTACTTTTTTATTTTCTTCATTGTACATTTATAAAATACAACACACATTTACTCACCATAATTTGAATTTTCAAAATACATATATTTTTGTGTGGAATAAAAGTCTATTCATGAAATTTAAATAAGTATTTTGATAATAATATTGAATAATTTTATTTAAATTACTAAAAACCCTCTTAACCTGGTTATGATGCTTAAAGTAGCCTCATGTTTTGAAATGTTGTTTTTATATTGTTTAGTTATAAGAGAAATGGACCGAGAAATTGAAGCGGCATAGACAAAGACGGATTGTCGGGGATTACATTTTAGCTACCTGCTACTATTTAGTACGGCTCGATCACACAAAGTTTTTTTAAAAGTACACCTCATCTATACCGATAATACATAATATAAAAATATTGAATATAAGCACCAGTACTATATTTATTTACGTTATTACATTTATTTGCATACATAATAAGCTTTTATTACTCTCTTTCATTTCTAAACGGACTATAAAAAAGCTAAATATGTTTCAGGAATACTATTTTAAGAGGTGGAAAAGTGAGGTGAGGAGAGTGTCCGTCACATTAAATTTTTATTAAATTATATACTTATTCAAGAAAAACCGATTTCCAGCGGCATCTTTCAGGGATACATATCTCCGTATGGAGAGTCTGTAGGAATAAATTTTATAGGAACTTGTCTTATTTTCTCATGTTCTATTCTGCGTCCGAGAGGTTTTTTATATATTTTTAGGTATCAATAATATTGTGTGAAACTAACTACTCAGTGGACAAAAGCCCCAACCTGCGTTGAATTACACCCGCAATATCTACCCATATATTCCTTATTATTAGCTTTTGTAACATTTTTTACTGTATTAGAAAGGTTTCCCACATTTTCCCGTTACTCTCTGTATGTATAGCGATAATTGCGTATTTTGTCACACTAATGTTTGTTACACACACATTTTCTACATTTCAATTAAGATTTTACTCAGCTTATGGAAACTGCTTTTGGTCTGTTTTTTGTTTTGAATTAATTTTAATTAAACTCGGAGAACAATACAGCTAAACACAGCGTTACCTCTTGCTTTAAGTCCAGAAATATAAAACGGTCACTAGGATACGTTATGCCTCGTGATATTGTTTTTAGAATCTACTGAAAGCTGGCAAATTATCACGATGAGACTATCAACCAGTATTATAAAATACTTGAATCCAAATTGTAATCAATATTTACATAAATATTAATTAAGTAAAGTCTAATATTACAACATAATTGATAAACAAAGCTCTATAAATAATCGGCTGATATCATTTGTGTAGAATAATTTCGTTCTGTGTTATACAAGGTGTATCAAAAATTATCAGACGCGAACTGATAATGAAACCCTGCATGTTATGCAATAGAAACAATTTGGCGCCTAAAGACCTCCTCCTCTCCTACCGACGCACTTCTATCAATCTAATATTAATGACCGCCTTGCCAGTGATTCGTTGCGTCTCTCAGTGGGTGTGAAAGTTTTGATTTTATCAAGTAATGATTTAACATGCTCCCAGTGCAAATGAGTAGGTCAACGCAATTTTTAAGCAGAAAATAAATGGTATAACAATTAATTTATTTCACCAATCATAAACTCTTATCAAGTACACTGATCCAGATAAATGAATACAAAGTTAATGAGAAATGGAGTGGTATTAATCAATAATTAGATAGATATATCTTGTCAGATATGCTTCAATGGTTGGTTCTTTCAAAATGATCATTTTACTGAGAAAAGAGATTTCGAAACAAAAATTGTTTTTGTTTTGCATATAATAATTGTTGGACTGGTTCAAGTTTAGGTTAATTTAATATAATTACCCAGTGATCAAACTGATTTTTCAATTTTAATAGCTTTGATAAGAAATAGAGTTGCCAGAGGAATGACCACGAGGGAAGAGGAATGAAAATATGTTGCTAAGTAAATACAATTTATTGCTGGTATTATTACGAGTATAATAACAAAGAAGCTATTTATTTTTTTCAGATAATGTATAATATGTAAAACGCTTTCTTTTTGGAAATTTTTAGATAACTAGGAACAAAATAACTTTAAATCTTTGTTCGAAAACATCAATCTCTTCTTTATCAAACTTATAATAATCTTTGCATTGCTGGCAAATTATGATTGGAGAGGACAATATGGCTGTTATATATTCGAATCCCACATATAAAAAGTCTTTTTCATCAGTTTTAAAGATATGTTTATTATTTAGTTTGCATAACAAAAACATATCTGCAAATTTTATTTTTTTTTTTTTCAATTGAACTAGCAAATATGTTCCTTTTCTAATAATGGCAACTCAAGTTCTTGTTGTTTTCGACACTTGAACCACCAGCGTTTTTATCATCTGAATAAACGTCGTTAACATCCAACCTCATGTGTGGAATCATAGAAATTCTTAAGAGTCATATGTCCTCATCGTTTGATGATAACGCATGAGTGAGTTAGTCAAGATTATACTCATAGTCATTTTCTTCCAAAGAACTTACTGAATAAAAATTAAGTTTGTTGTTTTTTGAGACAAGTCCATTTTTGCTTGATGAAACTTTCATGGTCCCTTTAAAATTTGGAGGTTTTATTCTCTAATCGCTCTGATATTTTGTCATTTGTTGATGGGCTGAACAATATTTTTTTCCGTTTTCTTTGAATATTGATCACGTTCTTTTATTTCAACTTCTCTTTCCCTGCAGGATCCTGCATAAGCATTTCGTATCTTCTTATTTCGGCTTCTTTTTTTTTACGAAGCTTTTCTATCTAACAGTCTAAAGAAATAATTTTAATTGCAATCTAATACGTAATAACCCGCAATTACGTTGTTAGTAAAAAATCATATAAAACGTTATTATTTCAGCTATTTGACTTTTCAAATTAAGGTAATTTTACTAGTTCGCTACCACGATCACCAAGTGTCGTCTAGTGCATCAATATTAGGTTTGTTCCTGCGGCAGTTGGAAACGATTTGAAACTGTCAGAAATATTCGACCAGATATGTCGAGAACGAGTTACCAGTGAATTTAACGCAAGAAGTAGTTGGACGGACATTTCTGATAGTTTCAAACCGTTTTCAACTGCTGCAAGAACGAACCTATTGATTCATTTAAGGTTGCGGTATTCTAAATAAGAAAGTACCTCGATCGTTGACTGACAATGATATAAAACTGTGTACCGGGAAGTGCTGGATATCTAACGGAGAAAACTTGAACTGCAAATATTTAAAGAATGTCACAGTTGGAGTGCAGAAAATAACGGGTAGCCGAAACATGCCGAAACTGAGCTTGAAGGTCATGCGTTCGATCTGCGGCAAAATATTTACAACTCTAGCATCTAAATGGGATATCGATTTTTCCGTATTCTAAATTTCAGCGTTCAGTTGCAATTTATCCTTTGCAAATCTGTGCTTTGCAGTAGCAGTGGTTTTCTGTATTCTTTATATGTGTGTAATACTAGTGAAAATTATAGGACATTTTTATTAATTGAAAGTTCGTTGGATTTAGAAAGGTATGTATATCATTATTTGCAAATTGAATTAAATAATAGATACTTAATAATTATATATTTATATGTAACAGGAACAGGGGAGGGGAATCGAATCTTTAATTTATCAAATTTTAGGAATACATAATAGTTATTTATGTACAATTTTAATTGAAACAATTTTTGTCCAAAGAAGCTAGCCTTAAAATATGGCCCATTCTTTGCTGAACGCTCTGTAGACATTTTGCGAATAAATTACGATTTGAATCATAAACTTTATCATAAAAGAGCGCTCTTGGAGAATGTTGTAAGAAAAATTGACCATTATTGTCAGTTATTTTAAAAGATTAAGATGACAGAAGATACTTAATTTAATATTAACCATATAAATATTTAAATATGTAATACCTATCTTAGTATGTACAAGCTATTTCGATTATAAATAAAACCATAATAAATTAGCACTTTTAAAATTAAAAACGATTCAGAACTCAAATTTTTCCCATAATATTACAAATTTATCAATAAATTTAATCTTCTAAAAAACGCCATAGAAATTCAATTGTCGCCGTCGCTTCCGGACAAGATATTTATTTCATAGACTATTACTAAAGTTTTGATTAATAAAAATCAAACCACTGTGTATAATACATATAGTTATAAAGGTAGTTAACTAAAAAAATTTTTACTATAAAATATGTCCGTATATATATATATTCAATATAACATTTTTAGGTTTGATTGGAGATGATAGCATAAAAGAAGTTACATGTTTGGAAAAGGTAGCTCTATCAGCAATTACTTTGATAGAAACAGTGGAGAAGAAAATGGTGCCTTGTTTATATAATGATAAAGATCGAGTGAAATTATAAAAAAACTCATAACTATTACTACCAAGTAAGTTAAAAAAAGATGAAGTATTATCTATATTAATTTTTCATGTAAACTGAACTCTCGAAATCATATCCGAACAACCCTGTATAATGTAAATATATTTTTATTTCATTATTTATCTCTTTTGTAATAGGTATTTAATAATACATAGTGAGACAATTCACAGAAGACAAATAGAAATATACTTTTTGAAAAAATTTGTGTACTTGCAAAATAAAAGATAATAATAAAAACAATCGTTTTATGTTTCAACCTGACCCTGATATCTATTACATCTTTATTTGCGTGGTGGTTTTAAAATATGTAAGCAAACTTATACGGCGAAAACTAGATGTCAAAATATATTGCTGAGATCCAATTTACCTAAATGTCAACCTCCAACGAGTTACAGTCATTTACAAGACGAATGCTAATAAATGTTTTAAAGTAAATGTTAAAAAATCACTGGCGGCATGAGGACAATGTACACTAATATACAGGTAAGCGTCATTTGTTTCCTGCATCCCTGTATACTTCATATTACGATAGCCAGCAGTATCAGTGGACAGATAATTTAACTGTAAGATTTTCCTTTTGAAATTTATAATTTTGAAGTGGTTATCATTTCACTTTAAAAATTTTCAAATTCTGTCAATTTTGAAATTTTTTCAAGTTTGACTACATTTTTTTCAACATCCTGTATTAAAATTTGGATCAGATCGATTTAATTCTCTGAATTTTGCAGGAGTTTGGTTTGGTGTTTTAAACACCTGTATTTTTTCGTTAACAGTGTTCCAATAGCCCTTAGTTAATATTAAAGACATTTTTGTAGTTCCCTTAATTTTGAGGTTTTTTTAAGGTCAAAATTTTCTCATAATTGCATACAGAACGTCTTTCGCACGTTCAATAACCGTTCCGAAGTGGTAAAATCGAAAATTTATATCAATAACAATGCAATCAAATGCATGTGGTATGTTTAATTCGTCTTGATTTCTAATATAATACTTAATTCCAAATTTTGCTCGCCCTGTAAATAGAATTTACTTTACCGCCACCTCTTAGTCAAAGGCTGAACTATTTATTGTTAAATTGAGTCAATTTTTATAGTTTGTAACAGACTTCTAGATAATGAAGTTGACCGAACTTGCTGAGAAAATGACCCTTATGGAAAAATGCTAATACATTTTTAGGTACTGAAATTTATCAAACTAACTACTTTTTAAAATTGATATATAGTTCTAAATATTTCTATAACATTAACTTACTTAGTGTTACATATAAAATTGTTTAGGTTTATGTATAAGCACGATAAATTAATTGATAAAAATGTAACATTAGGTTAGCAGCAAAGACCAATATGAAAATACGTTTTTTAAAAGTTAAAACTTTGTTTAAACTATATTTAAATAGTAATATTGAATAGACAGAACTATAAAGATTCTATTTGTGTGGTTATTTTTGTTCTTCGAGCTTTATTTTTTGAGATTTCAGTACCTAAAAACACTACAAATACGGGTCATATTTTGCCAGAAATACGGCGACCTTAAGTCGGAGCAATGATCGGCGAAGTAGATTTTTTTTGCGAGATAGCTAACAATATTATTGTTTTATTTGTTTGAGGAGTTAGAAATATTCAATTATTTAAGAGAAAAAATACATTTGTTTGTTTATCTTTTTGATAACTTTTTCTTTTGCTATAAATACCATAGTCTTGAGAATTACAATCCAGAGAATGATTTTTCGCAAGGAAACATAGTACAAAAAGTATGAAAGTTAAAATTTTATTTTCGATATTTGTAAATAGCTTCTTAACAAATCCAAATATTTACATAAAATTTGTAAATTGGGGATTTTTTCTGGCGAGAAATTTAAATTTGTAGTAGAGGGCGCCACTTGTGGCACACCATGTTCCTTTTAAATGGCAGAACTTTTTTGCAGCTTAGTGTATCCATCTGACTATCAAAACAATCGATTCTCCTACCTGTTTTATTTGAAAAAGGTATACCTTGCTGAAGTGTCGAGTAAAAACTGTTAAAAAAATGTTACTTGAAAAAGTTGTTCAGAATGGTAAATTATTCAACAAAGTACAAATATTTCATCAAAGCAGGCCGATCTTTTTGAAATTTTGCACATCTCCGTTCTGAACGACTTTTTCAAGTAACATTTCGCTGTATTTTCTGTAGAAATGGCACTTTACCTGAAACGATAACAGTTTTCAATCGGTGCACTGAATATTTCAAATAGGATTATTTCGAAAACTGTTACTCCTAACGACTTCAACAAGGTATACCTTTTTCAGAGATAATAAGTAGGAGAATCTATTGTTTCAATAGTCAGATGGATACATTTATAGCAGCAAAAAAGTTCTGCCATTTAAAAGAAACATGATGTGCCATCGCCCGCAAAAACCCCTTTACAAATATTATCTACAAATATCGAAAATAAAATTTTTACTTTGACACCCTGCATCTTTTTTATTATGCGAGTTGGGATATAGGTATGTTAGGTTAAACGTTTTATTTTCACCTAAGGAATCTGTGGTCTCATTTTTGCTACTTCATTTAAAAACACCCTATATACTGAATACATACCTATCCTAACTTTATTTTTAACCTTATCTAGCATCTCATTAATTATTTCGTCTGACCAATCATCATTCAGAACAGTTGAGATTACTCTATGATCTTGGATAAATAAACACTATTATTGTTTTAACAGTATCGGTAAACAGGAAATGGATTCATTTGTTTCAAAATTTTCCAATACATTTTGTAATGAAAGTTATTGAAATTACCTAGCAAAGAAAAACAATAATATTTACTTTTTACTGAGAAATATAGTTACTTAGCAATGAGATGTTAACCTTCAACTTTATAAAAAAGCTGAGTATTTGATATTTTTTTAAATAGTTGTTTGTTTAATTTAATTGATGGTGCAATCCATTATGAACTGAAGTTTATTAATTAGGTACATGTTTTAAGTGCATTTCGTTTAAAATGCTATATCATTGTTGTGAGTATAATATTTATCACATAGAAAAATTACGTATTAGTATTCATGAAATTTTTCTATAAATTATATGTATCTCGTCGAAGTACAACGGCCTTTTCCTGTGATCATCTGGAATATTTAGATGTTTTTAGAGTAGTGGAGAATTACATCCATTCCCAACATTGTAATTTTGCGTACTAATAATATCTGGAAACTACATACACTGTAAAAAATAATTACAGTAAAAATAGATGGCAATTTATTTACCACTCATTATTGCTGTAATTTTCTTATCGATTGTGACTTTACAAATAAGATATAAAATTACGTTGTAAATTTATTTTGCGGTGTAATTTTAAGTTTTACAATTGTAATATTACTTTGTGATTTTACAATACAAAAAGTATCTTTACAATGTAACTTGCATAATTACTTGTAAAATTGCAGAGTAACTTTACAGGCAGTTGTATAGTTACATTGTAATAATACATTTTATATTATGGCTAAAATGTATTTTTTTTATTTATTGTACAGGATAGTCCAATTTGGACAATTAGGTATAGAAGGTTTCTTCTATTTTCCGAAAAGACAGAAAAAAGTAACCAATATATTTGGAGCTTAATTTTTGAGAAAAATTGAATAGTGAGAATCTCATTTCGATATTGATGATTTGTTTAAGAAATACCTACATAATGTTTTTAAATTTTGGTCGTTTTCTATGGTAAATTTTCTATTTATTATATTAATATTTATACATTGTAAAGACATTTTTTCTCTATGTGTAGCATCTAGTGGTTTGAGAAAATTTTTTTATAACTTCTAGTTTTCCGTTACTATAACAAACATATATATTTTTTAATGAAACATCATACATATGTAATATGGGGCATGATAGAAAAGGCCTAAAATAAAAAAAAATCTATGACAAAACTAATCAAGATATCGAAATGAAATTTTCGTTATTCACTTTTTCTCAAAAAATATTGCCGTGACATTGGGACTATCTTTTCGGAGAATAAAATAAATCTTCTTAAAGTGTCGAAACTGACCTAATCCGTACAGTCAATTTTAGAAAAACTTACTATAAAAACATCTTGTTTACAACACTCGAATTCACTAACAGTGTTTTGACATAGATACAAAAAAAATCAGAATAGTAATTCATTTATACCTAATAGATTAATATGCCTACATGAGAAAAATTAAATTATCGTACGGAATTAACGATTGTTACTTACCTTAAGTAAAATATCAGGCTTTTCCGTGAGTTTCTTAATAGCATCACTGCATCAGAATGTTACTTCAAAAGAAAAATGTACTCATATTAAGTAACGTACTTAACGTGAATGCCAATTGCTTCTAATGTTAACAAACACTCTTAATAGTAATATTGAATTTTCGATATAAAATCCCCGGTGAAGTCAAATATTTCCGAATCAAAAGATTCATTTTCTATATGCTTTTCAAATTTATATACAAAAAATTAAGTACTTTGGAATTTATGATTCATTTAGATTGAAAATAATACTTATTTCTATTATAGTCGCTATGTACCTTAAACTCAGCAGAATAATCCTTTTCAAATTTATAATTAAAATTTTTGGACTAATTGTGTGAAAAACATTTGTTGTTTGTACTTTTCCTAACTAATTATATAAATAGCTATTTTGTATTCCAATTACGGCTCAGTTAGCTAATTAGTAGTTACAGCTTTATTATATCTTCAATATATTAACTGCCCTTTGCTTATTTTTTTAGCTTAGAAAGACATGTACATACAGGTACTGAAATAATAAAATATTATAGTTTTACGGCAATTTTTTATTAAAATTTGGTACCTGCACATTTAGGTTATTTGTACAAAACAGAACACTTAACATTATACAAAACATATACATATTCAAATATGTATAAAATGTAATTCTAATAGAAAATAATATATTTTTTATATACTATGTAAGATGAACAAATTAACAGTGGGATATCCTATTACTTCTTAATTTCATTTAGGTTATGTTAGAACCATCACTAGACAAAACTATTTATAGTACTAAAAACACTCACTTGTCACTCTAGATATGATTATATTGCTATTCACTACTCACTAAATTAATTATGTAAGTACCTAACTCCTAGGTACACGCTGCATTCATCGAAATGAAGCAAGAAATAATAAAGGCGTCACCACCCAACGCTCTCAACAGTTAGGTTAGGTTAGCGCGTTTTAAAATTAGTAGTACATTCACATACACATTAGGCATATTTTTACAGTCAATTATATATTAAATTTGGTATTTTAAGTAATTTTACAATGTAAAAATGGATTTCACATTGTTAGTTGTAAATGTATTACAATATATTCTATAAATGTACACATTATATTATAATTACATAGGAAGTTTACGGTTTTGTTGTATATTGACAGTTTTCTTGTAAAATTGCAAGCGTCAGTGTAATATCATCATTATTTTTAGAATTATTTTAAGACAATTATAACGATATTCTTACAAAGTATAAGAGAAGCAAACCAACATTTAGTTAAATTACCCTAGTTTTAAGGGGCCTCTTTAGGTGTCTTGAAAGTAGTTTCAAAATAACTCCTGAAATAAATGAGCATCCTTGAAACGTTTAATTATTTTATGAATTTATATACACTGTTTCTGAAAATATAATTGATAATAACTTTTTAAATTTGGAACTAAGAAAATGCAAAATAACCGCTTGCGTTCAAATACATTCATCAGGCGATGAGAGATACGAAGCAGGCAAAGATGTAGATGCAGAAGAATATGTAAGGGAAGTCATGCGGTTATACAGTGTGTTCTACAAAATTTATGACAAACTTTGACAAATGGTAGTTGGGTCATTTCAGCCATTTTTTCTTATATTATGTAACATCAGGCTACTTTGATTGAAATATGAAATTATATCTTTTAAAATGCTTGTAACTTCTAAACAAGAGCGAATTGGATCTATGTTCCTAAAAGAGAAACATACTTGAAATTGACCCAGTTTAGCGTTTAGAGGAACACGACTCGCCAGCTATACGAGTGGGATCGGTTGCATCTAGCGTGGCTTCCTAAACAATTGCGATTTGTAGTTGTATTTAATATTAGTACATAGCGAACGAGTAAAAATATTGCATACATTACTAACTTCCGTTTAAAAAAAATACTAATTGTAATATTTAATTTTTGATCGTAGTTGCAGTAGTTTATTACCGTTACATTCGCGATTTGTTGAAAATTCTCCATTCGCATGTTGCCAAGCAGTTTAATTTTACAAACCGGTATTTATTTATAACTTTTTTAACTTGATAACTTCTGGACATAAAATAATTCCTGTTGGAGGTCAATGAAATTCACTAGTTTGTAAGATCAGAATGAAAATAGTTTAATTTTTTTCGCCAACATCTTATTAAGTTTATTGCAAAAAAAAGACTACTAACTACCCAAGTAAGAATTTTAGTTTCCTTCCTTTTATGACCTTCATAAAAAGTGTTTATAAAACCACTAATCAGTCTCTATTTCTGCGACAGTAACGTTAAGAGTTAAATAAATATAAAAAGGGCCCAAAGAATAATTATCCTCAGGAGGTTGTCAAAGCTAAATGTTTAAAACACTTATAAAACTTATCCTACTTAAGAACAACTTATCATGTTGTCTAGATTCAAGGTTAGAGAGTTTCATAAAACCTATAATAAGAGTATTTTGCTTTAAACAAAGGGTTTTATTGAAACTTTCACGCTGCCATTAAAAGGTAAATTTGCATATTTTAATTCATTATTGCTTGCAATATAATAAAAATATTTTATAAAATTATTTAATTACCAATATCTCCCATCTTCCACTGGTGTTCCCCAAGGTAGTGTCCTAGGGCCTTCTCTTTTCTATTTATACTTCTGACTTTTGTACTTACCTTCAATATTGTCAATCTCATCAGTACGCTGATGATACTCAGATATATTTCTCTTTTAATCCTTCTGACATTTCTTCAGCTGTAGTTCAAATCAACTCTGACCTTAATTCTATTTCTGAAATATCTTTGGCTCATAACCTTATTTTAAACGAAATTATTAATTTTTGGAAATAAGAAAAACAGCATTATAAGTGACCCAGATTTTACTATCAGTTTAAATGGCCATCCCCTTGTTCCTTCTGATAACTGCAAAAATCTTGGCTTATGGGTAGACAATTCTCTTCGATTTGCTAAACATGTTAATTATCTTACTCAGAAATCTTTTAGTAAGTTGAAAGTACTTTACATGCATAAAGATCTTCTTAGCACTGATATTAAATTAAAAATATGTGACTCGTTAATATTATCCACTTTGGCATACTGCATGGTTGTGTACTGGCCTGCATTAGTGCACAGGGATAAAGAGTGTCTCCAAAAGATTCAAAATGCTTGTATCAGGTTCAGCTATAATCTTCGTAAGTTTGATCATATTTCTACTTATTTTAAACATTCGAATTGGTTGAATCTTAATACCAGATTTCAGATTCAGTTATCTTGCTTAACATTTAAGATATTGTTCAATCATAAACCTGAATATCTAACCTCAAAGTTTATTACAAATTTTAATGTTCATCAATTACCCACTCGTAATCGTTACAAGTTTTGTGTTCCTAGGCATAGAACTGCTCTGTTTCAGCGGTCATTTACTTATAACCCTATAAAAAATTATAATTCCTTGCCTAATGATGTCAGGTCCCTCGAGTCTGTTCACAGTTTTAAAAAAGTCTTAAAAAAAATGTTCATTTAAATTACTGTAATTGGTCTGTTATATGTTATTTTTAATTTTTCAGTAGCGTACGTTCTGTTATGTTTTCTTAATTTTCTGGATGGTTATATGGAAGAGCACCGTATGGTGCTATTTATATGTGCATTCATGAACCAATTTTACACAAGATATTCAACTTTTGTATAAAAAAAAACAAACGAGCATCGCACTACTGAGATATTTATATCAATTTGGTTTTTTCTTATGAAACACACTATATATTATTATATTTTTGGATTCTTCTCTTTTTCATGATTGCATTAATATAATAAATATGTAATAGGTATTTTACTGTTCGCATGAATGCAACACATTAATCAAATGGTAGCATCTGCAAATAAATTGTTAGGCTTTTTAAAAAGGAATTGGAAGGGTTTTACTAATGTTGATATATTAAAGCTATTATTTGTTACATTAATAAGAAGCAAATTGGAATATGCGTCTCTTATTTGGTCTCCAATCTACCGAAACTCTATACTATTAATTGAATCGGTTCAAAGAAAATGTATGAAATATTTATTTTTTAAGAGTAATAATTATTATCCTCCCAGAGGTATAGATAATAAAATTTGATTGGATAAATTTAATTTAAATTCTCTGGAACTTAGAAGACACGATATGGCATTGACTTTTTTATACAAACTATTACACAATCAAATTGAATGTGAATTTATTTTAGCGAAATTACAATTTGTAACATCTAGACACGAAACACGCCAAGAAAACATTTTTTACTGCATTTCTTGCACTAATGCTTTGATTAAATCTCCAATAAACAACATGTGCAATCTTTTCAATAAAATTTCACATTTATGTGATATTAATTTCAATACTTTAAGTCATATTGTTGAGACATATGAAAATATCTATTATAGTAAAACCGTATGTAATATTTACTATTTTCTTTCTCTTAATTAATTCTATACATATTATTTTGTTGCTTGTTTTTTTTTTGTTTTTATTATTCTACTCTGATATTGTCTATGTATGTATATTTAATCATGTATGATTTGTGATGTTCTTGTAATTGGGAGAGACCGTTGGAATAAAATTATAATAATTATTATTATTAAATGACAGTTGGGGAAAGTACGACTCTGTTAAGAGCCGAATCTCCCGCACTATAATAAGTAGTATTCAAATACCTATAAACTTCTCAACGCAATGTCGTCTATCTAAAAAAAAATGCTTCAAACGACATTAATTTTCGACAGTTAAATAAGTGGGCAGGCCGTTGAACTACCCATATATTAATGAACTCCGGCGATATTTTCTAAGTTATCATTTCGAATTTGACTTATTGAAACGAACATAATAAAGTTAAAATAGCATTCATTAGCAGCTCCGCTGTTGATAAGTCGAATCAAGGACGGCGAATGGTGCGGCAAAAATATGTTATGAAAACATATTTACTCGGATGAAGTAATCATTAGTTAAATAACCGTTTACAGTGACGTATGGACGTCTATAAGAGGCGGTAATAATTGTATTTACAAAAAGTGTCACAATACACGTGTATTGCCTTTGCCTAAAAAAATCCGTTTGAGTTGGGGCGGAGATATCGATCTAGTCAAGTCATTAAATCTGACTTTTTTTTACTGGGAGAAACTCTGGTTCGAGCTTTAGAGCTAAGTACAGGCGTCCTCCATAGGCCAGAGGCGCGACATCAATTTTACTCTGAGTTCGTGCCATCACATTAATTTTAGATGTACAGTGTTTCCCATTTTTGATGGTTTTCATGGATAACTCAGATATAACGTTTATTAAACTAAAATAATTTTTTTTTCGATATTATATTTAAGTCTCATTTAACGACGCCTATGCGATCCGTTCGTCTCACGTTTAACGTTTACATAGTCAGAGTAGGCAACCAGAAAGACAGCGATAAAATTCGCTGTCATGTCATAATTTAATTCCTATGTTTACGTTGTAGTTTTGTGTTCTTCTTCCGTTTTTAGTGCCTTATTTTAATTTTAAACGTTTTATAGTTATTAAATAAAGGAATTTGTGTCGGGTACAGATATTTTCCTACAATGGGACAAGACTGTCGCGGGTGCATTAAAAGTTATCTATTATCTATTAGTGCCTACCTATTCCTTTCGTTCGATTTTCTTATAAGAAATAGGCATTTTATCTAACTGTACCTACGGGAAGTGTGTTTTATCGGCAGTGAGACAAATGAGGGAAAGTGTAGTTTTGCCGGTTTATAACGAAATAATGAAAAACGATTGTAAAATACTGGACCTAACTGGATAACATTACTAATAAAAACGTTAATTTTTGTCGTTTCTGCATTTAGTATGTTATTGTCTTTTAGGCATCCCTGAGCACGTAGTTAAAATTTTTGTACTTAGTCATAGTTAACTACATACTTTGTTAACTGCATTTTTTAAAATTGGCCACCGATTGTGCAATTTTCTCCGTTTTCTTTTTTCTGAAATCTATTACATTTAATTTGTAACACCCTATATAATAAATTACTGAAGGTTTATTACTGTATAGTATTTATTTATACAAAACAATACTTATTTTCACTTTTTCAACACTGCCTGATGACATGGCTAAAAATTCTGACACCATAATAACGTCCACAGTTGGCAGGTTATGTGAGACTGCCTTTTGAAAATTCTGTGCCATTTTAGTGTATTTTCTTACTTTATTAAAATCTACAAGACGAAGAACAAAAAAGAAACAATGATACGTCACGGAACAGAATATTTCTTTTGGGTTTTTCCCATACAGGTATGGTTTTGATTTTTGTAAAAATTTGCAGATCTGATTATAAGGCTATTTTTGACCATTTTATGACCTTTAATAAACGAAATAAATTTCGTTTTTCGTTTTTTTTATGAATATTCATATTATTGAAAACAGCTTGCGGTTATCGTAGTAATCTGCTACTACGAGAAACAATTGCATGTGTGAACAAAATTTTCGTATCACTTTTCGTTTTTGACTTACAGGAGGAAATTGAAAAATGCATTTTTTAATAACTCTTGTAATATGTTGCGGTTAAAATTATATTTATTTGATCCGTTTAATCCATTAGCGTACGTTTTTTTAGTCCTGAAAGAAATATTTTTCAAGTTATAGACCAAAATTACTGTCCATTTACTTATTGCGAGATACAATTTTATAACACATATAGTAATTCAACAGTTTTTAACAATCTCAAAATAATTAGCAATTAACATAATCAATAAAAGTATATGATAATGCAAAATTAGCATAACAGTAGGTAATAAAGGGTATACGTTGTTATTCACAGGTGGCAACACGTGCTTGAGAAATTTGACATAAAATTATGAGGAGATATTTGTCAATGATCAGAAATTTTTTTAACAAAAAAATCAAATAAGTCGCAACACAACGAAACAATTATTTATTTAGTGGTTCAGTACCTTGAGGATGTCGGAATTGATGCATTAGAGTGGCCACCAATGAGTCCTGATGCAAATCCCATAGAACATGTATGGGACATCCTAAAGCGACGTATACGAGCACGAAATCCTACTCCTAACTCAATTGCAGAATTAAGAATTGCTGCACAGGAAGAATGGCATCGAATTCCGCAAGAAACCATTAAAGATCTTTTGAGGCAGCGATCTTAGGAGGATGCAGGCTATCGCTAGAGCTAGAGGAGGGAGTACTAAGTAGTAAATTGTTTATTATGTTGCCTTAAACTCGTTAGTTTGTCGCCATTGTTGCTCTTTTTAATTAAATGTTCTAACCAAAAAACAGGATATTTCATTAATGCCTCTATAAATCTGTTGCAAAGCTTCATTATGTAATTTATTTAACCATTAATATACGTAATGCACTCCAGACATTTGTAAAAATAAACACCTAAAATGTCAAAAGAAAAAATACAAATATAAAAAAAAAATACTTAAAATATGCAATATTTTTGTCTGAGTTTATAAAACTTATTATTCATTGGTTCAGGACAATAGCCTCAACAGATGATTTAGTTCATCCATCATCGTACCAATTATCGGTTTCTGTTTTCCAATGTCGATTAGGTTTAAAGAACAGCCGTGGTGAGGTAGTATGTTCGCCTCATTTTGATATCAGTTTAAGAAAAAGGCATACAGGGCAGTTTTGACTTTCGCTATTGGCAATCAAGCATTTGCTATTTGTACAGCTTTTTGAATCGCCTCATCAAGTTTTACTGAACACCGGATTATATTTATTGCGATTTGTTGGAGAACCATCCTTATTTTTCTCGATTTGAAAAAATCCAAGAGACAGGCAACTGGCTTGTCTCCTCTCCACGCTAATTCTGCAGCAGCAATATAGTAGAATTTACTCATAAGACCGTCAGGGATGTTTTCATCCCAGAACAATATAATTCGGTTTACTTCTGACAAACTTAACGAAACTGAACTTGGTTGTAGAGGTCAGTCATAATTTTATAATCATAATAGTACTTCTCCTGTAAATGTTTACACGAAATGTTGCACATAGTCTTTGCTGTTGATTATTTGAATGTTGTCTCATCTTCCTCATATTGACCGCCCAATCTTTTAGTATCAGTGCCACTTCTTAACTTAACAATCAGGCGGTATAATATACATACGATTTGTGAAATTTTAACTGAAATTTGCAATAAAAGCCGAAACTTTCCTAAAAACATTTACTGTCTTTTATGTATTCAGACCAATACAATATTACGTTTCCGTCGACACATTTTAGCATGACTTTTATTTAAATGCCACAAAATCCTTTCTCCTCAAGCATACTTAATAGTATCATCCGTGCAGGGTAAGCATATCCGAATTTAAAATTCATTTTAAGAGGCTTAAGAGAATAGCTTCACTTGTAACTATTCGCTACATGTAGAGATGGAATCCCTAATTGTTTATCACCAGCAGCAATTTGAAAACAGGAAGTGTATAGTTAAGAATACACGAGAAACGTGTTCTGGTCGAGGATGCAAGGCTATTATGTTGTTTCGCAAAAATTCATATAGCTCGTTTACAAAAAAGCGGTCTCTCGAAAACAGTCATAAAATGGTCTCAATGAAACTTGTTAGGTCAGTTGTACTAGATTGAAGCAAAAGAGTTACCTCTAGGAGAAAAAGATAATTACTGTCAGTTAGAATACGTAAGATATGGTGCTAACTTTTGGACTTGTTTAGTCGAAAATACCGTGCATATGCACTGAACTGAAGTGTATAGTTGTTCCCATACATATAGTAGACATAAAAATTGTCAAAGTCTGCCGACAAGTGTGATACGGGTAGAGTAGGGCAACACAATTTTTAAATGCCCGTAGAAAATAAATGCTTATAACAGTTAATTTATTTCATAAATCATAATCCTCTGTCAAGTACACTCATCCAAAAATTGAATACAAAATTAATGAGAAATAGAGTGGAGTAGAGTAAATCAATAATTACATAGCATATTGTCAGGTGTTCGATTTAAAGGTTGCTCCGCTTTACCACAGGTGGGCGGAGTCTTAATTCGCCGGACTGAGTCCTGTGTTGCCGATATGTTAAAATATCCCCTAAATGAATAATTATCAAATTGATTGAAACTAATTTTATCAGTACTTACGTTTAAAATAGTAAGTTATATTCTAAAAATATAAGAATATGCTGAATTTGCATAAATTTATTTAAAAAATAATTATTGCAATACTAATTCGCCGAAAAATTTGGCTATACAGTTGTTATTCCGTTGGCAGCAATATAAAAGAGTTTTTTATTTCTACAATGTATATGAAAAGAACTTATGTTTGTCGATGATACTTTAATTTAGTCAATGTACGAGAAGACTAGTTTACAGTCTCAGTGGAGATTGTACTAGCATTTGATTTGATGGAAAGGAGTTTGATTAAACTACACCTCTTCTTACAATCATCTAGGATAAATCAACCTTTTGTTCGATTTTTAATCCTTTAAACGACTACATTTGAACTCTTTAAATGTTGACCACAAATGTGAAAAAGATGTTTTCTGTGTAAAATTTTAAAATATTTTATGAAAAAATATACTTTTGGTAAAATTCGTTAAGATATATTCTTTTCCATATTAAGTCAAGATTAAATTTGAACACAGCTTGTATGTATGCACAGTGGTTTCCTGCCAGGTTTCACTCTAATAAAGATTGCACACCATAAAAGAAAATTCTTCAACGAGTACTGGTTCAACAGTAAATAAATTTTTTGCACCACCAAGATTATACACGAAGGATAGAATGGGTTTTCCCTAATCCTTAGCAGCAAATATGTTGGGTCATATGTAAATTTCCGAGAACGAAAGTGAGCTTTTAATTTAAAAATACATAAATATAAAAAAAGTTGATTATATTTTGAGGTGGCGTGTTAGGTTTTATGTAAGTATTTATTATTACAAAAACTAATGGATTTGGTCACTTTATAGTGCTATGTTTTTTTAAGATGTAAGGATCTAATATGGGACTATAACTGAAGTGTTGACATACTCAAAAAGGGTCAATAGTATAGCGGTTTTTTTAAGAAGCTGTAAGATTTTTAGTTAGTATTATTTAAGATGTCTTGCATATAACAAGCCACTTTCAGTGTTTGTTACTAAATAAAATTATTTTAACGTTAAAGTATTATAATTAAATAAGCTATTCCCAATAAAATCAACATACCTACATTTAACACAATCTTCCCATTTTAAAATGTTATTATTCAACTTCAAATCAACGTATCAAAACATATGTCCTCATAAATAAAGGTCCAAAGGATTTAGATCTGGAGAATGCGGTAGTCATGCTGTTGACCTTGTTGATCTATCTATTTATTTGGGAAATGATTATTTAACCAAGCAGTTACTTGTCTCCTTCTATATGGTGGTGCTGATACTACATATTTTGAACAATATTAAGTCACGTCATTAATCAAATCAAAAACGTTTTCTAAGAAGTTCTATAAAGAATTGCATTTAAATGATCATATACAGGCAGTAAATTATTGTTGAAAATAGCCCAGATACATTCATTACGATTATTTTGTATGCTTTATGTCCTAGTAAAATACGCTTCACCACACCACATGATAAGTGAAATAAATCTATCATTTTGTGCATGTTGTTGAAGTAACCAGCGACAAACTTCTAATCGATGAGCAATATCTACAGCATATAACGCTTCTACATTTTGGCGATGAAACGGATCTCTATCTGTCCAATATACGCCATATAAAATTCAATTATAAATGAAGGTTAATTGCTATACGACGAACACTACTAATTGAAGAATTGTCAATTACAGTATCTATTAGATCTTCTTCATTTTGTACATTCACTACAGTAGCATGAATGGCCTCTTTCTCGAAGTCTACCAAATGATGGACTGTGTGGGCAGGTTGATGTCTATTTGGGTATCTTCATCGGTATTCTCGGGCTGCTTGTTTGGGAATCTGGAATCTGGAATTAAGGGGAGGGTAACACAGCACTTAGGCCCATTGGGCCCCTTGTACCTCCTCCCATTAGGAGATCAGTCCACCTGAGCCGCTGCTTGTCTGGGATTCCCATTCGAATACAAAGACAATCTGCATATTATATACTCTCATACATACTCTCCAGTTGTAAATAAATGCATTTTTTATTTAGCACTTTAACACTAATTGTCAAATGAATAAACAAAATGACACAAATAATAGTTATCGTTATAGCAACCCTCATTTTTATTTATCGGACCACTTTGACTGAATTTATATTTTTTAAAATGCTTCTAAACAAACACGAATCGACCTGTGTTCATATATGAAAATATGTTTGAAATTAACCTAGCTACCATCTGAGAATGTTTGTCATAGAACTTGTTGAACTACCTCTGTATATTCTAGAACACTATAAATAATTTTATTAGCTGTTCATTCTATTTTATGTTGACAATTTACTGCTAAATTCCTTCATAATCTTGGATTAATAAACCATTAAACAGAGGCCTACATGATAGATCTACATACAATATGTTGAATATGTCAATACTTTACTAGTACAATTGGTATACGCTCACAGAAATCTTTAGCACAATTCTTTCTTCTTTGTGTTTTATTGAATATTATGATGAATTCATGTGTATACGGTAGATTTTTTTTTATTTGTGATAATAGAGTAATATATATGTGAGGCCATAAAAACAAGCCAACTAGAAATCCCATAACCGTTAAATACATATATGAATATATTAAGGAACTATAAAGAAAGATATGCCTGTGTAAGGTTCAAATCAAGATGTGTACTGTATATTAGTATATGATTCAAGTTAATGTAAAATTTAATAAAATATTTACGAAGTATATAATATTTTATCAATATAAGTATTTTATTTGAAATAAATTCTATTTGATCTTAGTAAATTTAATTTCAGGGGACGTAATGTTACAGATTAGTTTATATTCATTAAGTAAGCTACACTATTAACAAACTGCTTTATAGTTTATACAACCAATGATGCCAATGATTATATTTGAGAAAGTGTCATTTAAAAAATATTATTTGTATTTCAGAAAGCATTAATTACATTGACTTGATTTTTTTAACGTAAATGCATGTTACGAATTCTGAAATACATACATTTGATTGATAGGTATGTATAATGTATTGCTATAATAATGACATGCTCTTAAAACAACTTTTCAATTATTACTAGAAATTGTACGCAGTAGAAATGTCATTAAATCTATTGGTGAGTAGAATAAAAACTAATGTTAAAATTTGGAAATAAATTTCATTACAAATACGTCAGCAGTTCACAATAAATTGCTAAATCCGAAATAATTGCTTAATCAATGCGTAGTAACTATGTAAAAGTTGTAATTGCTAATGGCTAGATTTATGACACGTTATATAATCTATTGAAATAATAATGGCACCCTTTAATACAAATTTGGCAGTTTATTTCTAATTGCTGACGTAGTTGTAATGAAATATACTTTTATCATATTTTCTTAATTATTCACTCATCAATAGAGTTCTAAATTTTAACTCAGAACTTCCTGTAGTTGGAAAACTGATTTGAGGGAGTAATCTTGTAACATTTCATTAATGCACATAATACATGTATTCAAAGCACCTGTGATAATGTTGTTCTTATAAAATAGCATCATCAAAAGCATTACCATTATAGTAACGAAAACTGATACCGCAACTTCAGTTAAGTGGTTATTACGTAGTAATCACTAAATCTACCACCAAGCAAAAATAACTGCAATTTATAGTATAGTTGCAAGTACGTATGCCATTGATACCACTATTAAAAATCACTTCATGGTTTTGTAATTTATGGTAGGGTGGTTTGGTGTCTAGAACGTTATGATTAAATTAAGCAGAAGCGTCTTAATCTTGCCCAAACTTTAAAGTAGATATTAAAGATAACGGCAACCAAGTCATATCACTTACATGTTACTTAGAAGTGACAGTAGCTTTATTTTAATATTGGGACCCTTTAATGTGGCGGCACTTAATTATACAATTATGGCAGTTATCGCCCCGTTACTACTACCTTTAAAATCTACTATGGTGTAACCTTTACTCAATAGTGGCCTACTTCGTATATGACTTTCTAACATCTGGGAAAATACATCAGCAGGAAAAATCTCGCAGAAAGAAAACTTTGGCATTCTACTACGTTTTATAGAAAACTAAAACAACAAACAGAAAGTACTACAACTTTTAAACAATTTTGTTTTTCGAGTTGAAAAGCATCTTTAAAGTGTCCTAATTCTGGGATATTTAAAATGCACTTAAGCGAAGACCAAGTGTCTTCGGGAGCACTTATGAATTGCTTCTTAAAGTTTCTTTTTGAGAATAGTTTAAATGTTCTGACCAGGATAATATTCCGTCATTTTCCCACTGGTATGGAACGACATATAAACAAATACATTTATTATCTTTTGTAGACTCTATTTTAAAACTCATTGTACATATGCACTATAGTTGACGGCCAAAAATCTAGAGAGTGACTAATCGCTAGTTTGAAGACAAGCGCAACGGGCGAAGTGTGCGGGGAGCAACATTTCATAGACGTACTAAATTTTAATGCCATCAGATATAAAAAATATACAAAAATAATTGCATTACATAACATCCATTATTTTTAGTAGAAACAGTGATAGAAGTAGAAAAAATGATAAAAATTATTTTAAAATTCAAAGTTTTTATCTAGTATTATCAATTACCCAAGGTCGAAAATAATAGAGAGTGACTAACTCACAACACAGAGATGAGTACGGAAGATATGATGACCTAAGCGTGGCACTTGAGAAGAGTTAAAGCACACAAAATTATCAGTTTATGCCACTTTAAGTATAGATTTTAGGTGTATATCACTTCAAAGTTCCAATTTCAAAGCCAGACATATTTTCAGATGTATGTTTAAGGACGTCATTTTATAATAGAAAGGACCCCGCACAAACCTTATGGGAATTGGCCTTCGGTCAAATTGGCTGGATATGTTGTTCGTTTCGGCATCCTGAGCAAAAGTCTCAATGGGCACAAAGCTCAATTTTGCTTATTTTGGCTCCTACGAAGCTCCAAAGCTCCACGGATTCACCATTACTTACTACTTAAAAGGATAATCTTTTGGAAAGTGTGGTATTGGCTGCTTTAAAAAAAAGTCCCCTCTTTTGTTTTCGAGGTCACTGCATCCAAATCCAATGCCAATATAATAGTATTGACAGTTGACAGCTGTCAACTAGCTGTCAAACAACAAGGAACAAGTAAAATTGAGAAAATCCATACGCAAATGTATGTTTTTGAGGTTGCTGAGTTCAAAACTTATGTTAAAAAGACGATATTGCCAGTTGACAGCTGTCAACTAACTGTCAAACAACAAGGAACAAGTAAAATTGAGAAAATCCATACGTAAATGTATGCTTTTGAGGTTGCTGAGTTCAAAACTGATCTCAACTAACTGTCAAACAACATGTGATCATCAAAATTGATAAAATCCATACATAAATGTATGTTTTTATGGCTTTCAACAATTCAAAGGTAGCAGCTCAATCGCGAAACACAAATATTTATTTTTTTTATCAAGAGTTCAATAATTTTGAAGTCGGCAAGCTCAAGAACATATATTTGTATGTGGATTTTATCAATTTTCCATTCTTGCTTGTTGTTTGACAGTTAGTTGACAGCTGTTAACTGGCAATATCATCTTTTTAAAACCAGTTTCGAACTCAGCAACCTCAAAAACATTTTTACATATGGATTTTATCAATTTTACTTATTCCTTGTTGTTTGACAGCTAGTTGACAGCTGTCAACTGTCAATATTATTATATTGGCATTGGATTTGGATGCAGTGACCTCGAAAACAAAAGAGGGGACTTTTTTTAAGGCAGCCAATACCAAACTTTCCAAAAGATTACCCTTTTAAGTAGTAAGTAATGGTGAATCCGTGGACCTTTGGAGCTCCGTAGGAGCCAAAATAAGCAAAATTGAGGTTTGTGCCCATTGAGACTTTTGTTCAGGATGCCGAAACGAAGAACATATCCAAATTTCAGCCAATTTGACCGAGAGCCAATTCCCATAAGGTTTGTGCGGGGTCCTTTAAAAATATTATTCTCCCGCATGAAAGTTCGTAGGTTTCTTAAAACTAATCGCAGGCTGTTACAAAACAACTAATCATTATCACAAAATCTGAATGGAAAAATACAGTGACATATCTGCTCACAACACCCTGTACATTTAACTCAATAATCATTTAGACAATTAGTGTTTATTGTACAACAAAACTCTTTTTCCAAAATTTGAGTACAATTACCCAATTAATAAGAAAAATTAGCAAAATTATACTAAGGTAAGTTGATTTAATACATATTATTTTTGTCCAAGAAAAGCAGCTTTAAAGTATGGCCCATTCTTCGTTGAACAACCTGTATGTTTTATAAGTATCTTTTATAATACTTCCCTTAATAATTTCATATGATGACTAATGTATCATAGAACCTTGTTTTAAAGCAACCATCTGTAGATTGTAAAACAGCTGTAGGTGAAAATTTATAAACCTAATGACAAAGAACAGAAATAAAATTGAATATTGAATATACTGGATTTTATACTACGATGACAATCTTCTGTCATTCACACTATTCTCAGAAATCAATTCCATATTTTCCCAGTGTTGTTTACATATTGTACAATTTCAACGATGTTTACACGAAGCTTTATAGGCGTTCGTATGGTACAGCCTATAATATTTTGCTTCCCTGTTCAATATAAAATGTTTACCATTTCGAACTACAACATTTCGGTAACATTGTTTACCGAAGTTGTAGAGGTCACCGTTTAACCTTGCATTGTTGGAAATAACATTTCGTGTAATAAAATTCCTGTCAACTAGGCAGAGCTTGAGGTTTGGGAGTAATCCATTGATTTTAGTAAATTTACAGGTGTCGTCAGCGTATTAATAAGGATGTTACTGAGTAGTAGTAGGTGAAACAGTGTTTGTTGTTTTTAAAGAGATGAGTAATTATTTCCTTTGTTGACGGAATAACGATTTTAAATATGAGAATGAGATATACTGAATTATACAGTATGCGCCAAAAGTATGGAATAAATTCAATAAAAACGAAACAATTATTTTTTGGGAAAAATCCTCGAACAGGTCGATTTTTAATTTAAAAAATACACATTTTAGCGCAAAATGCGATTTTCAAATGTCATTTTTTTTTCGAGTAATGACGTCATCGATTTTTTTTAAATGACAACACCATATTTTTTTCCTTGATTCTGAAAGATCGTTTAATTCTCTATCAGACAGTACTAAAATTTTTACATAGGAAAGTTTTCGAGTAAATTGTTAAAATGAGCCCAAATATATAATAAGGACATCTGGCAATAGGGTCTGACCGCTTTTCTAGGTATAGGAGAGAGTGTACATTTTGTAACAAACCATCCCTTTTTTGCCTATTTAATAAATTAGTCTGCACTGAGAATTCAACAAGAGCGTTTCATTTCATCAGGTTATGGGCCCAGTCCCGCGATTGTGCGAAACAAGTTGATAGTTTTTCTCTGATTAGTGCAAGTATGGCCGCGAATTATATACTGAATGTCCCGAAGTTAAAAGGGCGTGAAAATTACTCAGATTGGGCGTTTGCTATTGAAAACTTTTTGGTACTTGAAGGACTTTCAAAGTGTGTATCGGAAGTTGTGGAGGCAGATGACGCCAAGGCAAAAGCAAAAATAATTCTCACCATTGATGCCTCGTTGTACGTGCATATAAAGGAAGCGAGAACTACAGTGGAATTGTGGAAAAAGTTAAAATCGTTGTTTGATGATTCTGGTTTCGCCAGAAAAATAGGACTGTTACGAAATTTAATTTCCGCAAGACTAGAAAACTGCGAATCCATGTGTGCTTATGTTAACCAGATAGTGGAAACCGGGCAAAAGTTACGTGGTACAGGGTTTAACATAGACGATGAATGGATTGGTTCATTGTTATTAGCGGGTTTACCTGACAAATTTTCACCGATGATAATGGCGATCGAGCATTCAGGAATACCTATTTCTGCGGATGCTATCAAAACCAAATTGTTAGAGATGGATGGAAATGTTGGCAGCACCGCTAATGCATTCGTTTCCAAAAGATGGCATGGCGGTAAACAGCAGGCTGGTAACACGATGAAAACCAAGAAAGACTTGAAAGATATTAAGTGTTACAAATGCAAGCAGATGGGACACTTTAAAACTAAATGTCCAAATGTTGGTGTTTCGGAATTTAGTCAACAAAAGTCTCCGAATGCTTTTAGTGCCGTGTTTTTAAGTGGTAATTTTAAAAAGACTGATTGGTATGTGGACTCTGGTGCAAGTGTTCATTTAACAGCGAATGAACACTGGATTGAGCAGCGATCAACGAATACAGAGACCAGTGAAATAATGGTAGCCAATCAAGACAAAATATCGGTAGTATGTTCCGGAAATGTGAAGCTCGAAACTGTTGTTGGTAAAACCCAATACGAAATTACTGTGAAAGACGTGTTATGTGCTCCAGAGTTGACTACAAATTTATTGTCTGTAAGTCGATTGATTCAAAATGGGAATTCTGTTCATTTTAAATCTGATTGTTGCCAAATATATAATGTGCAAGGAGTGTTAGTAGCTACAGCTGACTTAAAAGATGGTGTATATAGAATAAACAATACAAGCTCTGAAAATTGTTTGATATCATCGTCAGTGGCACAACAAGTCACAGCGAACACTTGGCATCGAAGATTTGGGCATATAAACAGTAATTATTTGAACCAAATGAAGAAAAAGGAATTGGTAGATGGTCTCGTGTATTCAGGTGTAGCAGAAATAGAGAAACAAAACTGTGAAGTGTGTTGTGAAGGTAAGCAATGCCGGCTGCCATTCACACACAAAGGCACACGAGCTAAAGAATTGCTAGGGGTTATACATGCAGATGTATGTGGTCCCATGGAAACCAAATCAATTGGTGGAGCCAAATATTTCTTAACTTTTGAGGATGATTATAGCAGAATGGTATTTGTCTATTTTTTAAAGGCTAAAGATGAAGTTTTAAGTTGCTTCAAAAACTTTAAATATTTAGTCGAAAACCAAATAGATAAGAAAATCAAGGCATTCAGATCAGATAATGGTGGCGAGTTTTGCAGCACCGAATTTGAATGTTTCCTGAGAGCTAATGGAATCCTGCATCAGAAGACGAGTCCATACACACCTGAACAGAACGGTATGTCAGAAAGGCTAAATCGTACCATTGTCGAGAAAGCAAAGTGTCTGCTTTTTGATGCAAACTTGGAGAAGAAATTTTGGGCTGAAGCAGTAAACACTGCAGTTTTCCTGAAGAATAGATCGATTGCATCAGGGTTGCAGAAAACCCCCTATGAAATGTGGACAGGGGATAAACCCGACGTTAGCAATTTAAGGATCTTTGGTAGTCCAGTAATGGTGCATATTCCGAAGCAAAAAAGACTGAAGTGGGACAGAAAGGCTGAAAAACACATTTTGGTAGGTTATAGCGATAACACTAAAGACTATCGGGTTTATAACGTGAAGTCCAATGTGATAACCATCAGCAGAGATGTCATTATAATGGAAAACGTGCAGGAAATCACTGAAAAAGAGAGTGACCAAAGTGTAGAGGTTCCAGTTTCAGTGGGAGCCGGAGACGGCGAGAATACAGAGAACGTTGACCATGCAAATTTTAGTGACGAATCTAGCAACACGGAAATGTTTAGTGGGACGGATGAGAGTGATGATAGTGACTACACTCCAGAACATCCAGAGCAGCCCACTGGAACACTTAGACGGTCAGAAAGAACTCCAAAACCAAGGAAGTTTGAAAATGTTGTGACGTACATTTGTTCTGACAGTCCCCATTTAGACAGCGACCCAGAGACGGTGCAGGATGCCTTATCAGGACCAGACAAGGAGAAATGGGGAGAGGCAATTCAGGATGAACTTCTTTCCTTTGAAGAAAATGATGCTTGGGAATTAGTCGATATTCCTAGTGATAAAACTATTGTGCAGTGCAAGTGGGTGTTTAAGCGAAAAATCGACGGTGATGAACGTGTAAGGTATAGAGCTAGACTTGTAGCAAAAGGATTTACACAAAAAGAAGGTATTGATTTTCATGAGACTTTTTCACCTGTAGTTAGATTTTCAACTTTGAGACTGTTGATGTCTTTATCTGTTAAGCTAGGATTAGACATTTCACATTTAGATGTTAAAACAGCATTTTTAAATGGAATATTAAAGGAAGATGTATATATGAGGTTACCTGAAGGTTTTAGTTGCACTGGCAACAAAGTTTTAAAGTTAAAAAAGGCGATTTATGGTCTAAAGCAAGCCAGTAGAGCTTGGTATGAAAGGGTTGATGTGATGCTTGGAAATTTAAACTACAAACGATCGAAATTAGAACCATGTTTGTTTACTAAAATAAATGGTAGTTTAATGACGGTAATTGCATTGTATGTTGATGATTTCTTTGTCTTTTCCAACGATAGTCATGAAACTGAAAACTTGAAAAATCGGCTGTCGAACGAATTCAAAATTAAAGATCTCGGTGAAGTGAAACAGTGTCTTGGCATGAGATTTGGAATAGATAAGAAAAATAATTCAATTACCTTAGATCAGCAACAGTATATTAACCATATTTTAAAGCGATTTAATATGTCAAGCTGCAAGGCTGTTAGCACACCTATGGAGCAAAATGCTAGAGCGAAACTGATTTAAAAATTAATGTTCCATATCAGGAACTCATTGGTAGTTTAATGTACTTAGCTGTGTTAACTAGGCCTGATATTGCTTATTTTGTTAGTTATTTAAGTCAATTTAATAACTGTTACAATGAAAGCCATTGGAAACAAGCCAAACGCATTTTAAGATATTTGCAGGGAACTAAAAGTTTTGGCCTAAAATTTGTAAAGGATGATGAGGAACTAGAAGGTTTCGTAGATGCTGATTGGGCCAGTGATACAAATGATCGTAAATCATATACTGGTTTTTGCTTTAAATTTTCTGGTTCCGCCATCTCCTGGGAAAGTAGGAAACAAAAGACTGTTGCCTTATCCAGCGCAGAAGCTGAATACATGGCAATTTCTGAGGCTTCCAAGGAAGCAATTTATTTTAGGAATTTATTGAATGAATTATTTGGTGTAGTAAATTGTATTACTCTTTATAATGACAGTCAAAGCGCACAGAAGTTGTCGGTAAATTCCACCAGTCATAAAAGGTCGAAACACATTGATATTCGGCATCATTTTGTTAGGGACTCTGTAGCTCAGAATTTAATAAATATAAAGTATTTACAGACAACCGAAATGCCTGCCGACTTTCTTACAAAGAGCCTGTGTTCTATGAAACATTACAGTTTTTTAGAGAAATTGGGTATTGTAAATATATTATAAGTGTTATGGTTTCTGATTCATGTTATACAGACTGTCGTATATTTGTGCTAGTGGGAGTGTTAAAATGAGCCCAAATATATAATAAGGACATCTGGCAATAGGGTCTGACCGCTTTTCTAGGTATAGGAGAGAGTGTACATTTTGTAACAAACCATCCCTTTTTTGCCTATTTAATAAATTAGTCTGCACTGAGAATTCAACAAGAGCGTTTCATTTCATCATAAATGACGATTGAATGTTAGAAAACGTAAATTTTATCCATAAAAAAGTAACAATTCTGAGGTATGTAAAATAAAATACAATTGATTAAATTTTATACTTAAATTAAATGTTCGAATTCCCATCCACCAACTTCTTGACAATGCCAAGTCTGTGAAGAAATTCTTCTTGCACATTATGAATGATTTCTGGGGTAACTCTGCGTATTTTATTAATGGTTTATTAATGTACACCTTTTGACTTCAAGTATCCCCATAAAAATAGTCAAGAGGTGTAAGATGTGGCGATCTTGCAGACCATTCTATCGGTCCGCGTCTGCCGATCCACCTCCCAGGAAAACAGTTGTCCAAAAAATCTCGTACAGGGCGCTCATAGTGCGGAGATGCACCGTCTTGCTGAAACCATATGGTATCGTCAGGAATGTCAGGGTCATTATCGTTAGGAAAAATTACTGCAAGGGCTGGAACAAGGTCATTTTCTAGAAACTCTAAATATCTTTGTCCTGTAAGGGTTCCTTCAAAGAAGAAAGGCCCTACTATTCTGTCGTCAACTATTCCAGCCCACACATTTAATTTCTGAGGGTGTTGGGTATGTGCCTCTGCCATCCAATGAGGATTTCCCCGACTCCAATATCTGCAAGTTTGACGGTTTACTATACCATTCAGACAAAATGTGGCCTCATCTGAAAAAAGTATTTGCCGGTGTAAATTTCTATTTCCTTGACATAAATCCATTAGAATTTCGCAAAACTGTAAGCGGCGATCGGGATCATCTTCATTGAGTTCCTGCACAAGTTGAATTTTGTTGGGATGATGTTTTTCCTTCCTCAAGATACGTAGCACTGTGCTCTGACTAGTGCCATTGTTTAATGCAACCAATCGTGAAGAATTATGAGGATTACCCACCATACTTATCAAAATTTTCTGTTTCTGATTTTCATTAATGCTTGGACTTCCAGATTTTGGAATATTTACAACATTGCCAGTTTCTCTAAATTTACACTCTACCTTACTCACTGTTGATTGGCTGATAGGGCGATCTGGATATTTTTCATTAAATGAATCGCAAACTTCCTGCTGAGTTCTAGTCATATTCCCGCATCCGATAAGAATTAAAATTTCAATTCTTTGAGTAACAGTTAAATGTGCCATAATACTTTAAATTGAATAATAATTTCTATGTCGCTTACAATACTTATTAGAAAGTCTGTGTGACAATGACACTTTGCAAAGATTTTCACCTACGTGATCCATAAAAGAACTATGGAATTCGAAAAACTAAACTTGATAACGTTTTTGCTTTATTTTAATTGATTTACGTTTTCTAACATTCAATCGTCATTTACTCGAAAACTTTCCTATGTAAGAGGGCAAAATTTTAGTACTGTCTGATAGAGGATTAAACGATTTTTCAGAGTCAAGGGAAAAATATGGTGTTGCCATTTAAAAAAAAATCGCATTTTACGCTAAAATATGTATTTTTTAAATTAAAAATCGACCTATTCGAGGATTTTTCCCAAAAAATAATTGTTTCGTTTTTATTGAATTTATTCCATACTTTTGGCGCATACTGTATGGGTAATGTACGGAACAATATAGGGGCAACAGTATTTCAACATTGTCAAGTTTATATCATCTGGACCCATGGCATTTGTAGAATATAAAATTTTAGAAACGGTATTTATGTCTACTAATGAGAATTCGAAATTTGCAGAAATGTCCTTATATGTATTTTTCTCGTAATAATTTATTAAATGACTATTATCATAATTTGAAATTGGTATAGTATTGATAAAATGATTATTTATTATATTAGGCTCTTTAAGATTAATTGGTAAATCGCTATTTTTACGTTGTTTTAAGTTCAAAGATTGTAAGCCCTTCCAAATATCCTTAGGATCGTTTGTTCTGAATTTTGAATTGAAATATGCTCGCTTTTCATTCTTAATTGCGATCTCCGTATAATTTCTTAATTGTTTTGTTGTTAAGACACCATTTTTTCTCAGTAAGGAAAACGTCAACCTTAGAGACCCCTGACAGTCAAACATAACTCGAATCTTAACTTTAAGACTTTTCTTTTTACAACGAATGATGGATATCCGAAGTGCATTGATAAATAAATAAATATCGATTAACATAATTTATCCGTCGTGTAAAATAAGTTCGACCAAACTCTGCTTAGGACTAACACATGAGTAAATTGTTGATATTTATACCCATCGTCCTTAATGTCGGTCCAAAGTTCGCGTTGCACCCGCTGCATTCGTATTTATTTCGCGGCCTGAGAAACTGCCGTCTCCGAAATTCTCATTCTAATGCAGGAAGCAGTAAGAGAGACGTATATCTTCATAACGATAATAAATAATTGTTAACAAGGACGAGTGGTAGATAGCGGCGTTGCCAATTCGGTATTTACACTTAGTTTTGCACCAGCTCGGGTCGGGTATGCTCAAGTCTGACAAAGATGAGATCGTGTGATGATGCTTAAGTATAATTATGTGAGAGTGATGTTACATAATCTCGATAAATGCATAAAATTACCGTAGGGATGTCACATTTTGAGTGCAAAACGTGAGCAAGTACAGAAATATAGAAATCTGTTTTAATTTGTATGCCCTGTGTAAAATGATAACATTCGTGATATTTTTTAGATACTGAAATGTCGAAAAATAAAATACGTGGAACAAAAGTAACATCAAATATAAATTCTTGATGTTTTGTTTATCTACCTTTACTATTTAAATTCACCTGAAATAAAAAAATAATTGTTAAGAAGCATTTGTGACACACACATTATTTTGCTATTATAACCCCACATTTTTACTAATATTTTCACATACTTATAAACAAACGTGAACAATCTTATATGCAGAACTATGTAAGTTTATGTTATCACAATAATTACATCTACACTTAAATTGAAAAAATACATATGTTGAAAGATTTCTGTACCTAAAACTTTGTTGGTTAGACCACTTTCTGTCGTTATATATTCATTTTCCTTCGATTCCTTTGAATATTCGCTATGATAACATGCGTGTTATTTGCCAAACTCTATATTATTCAGTTCTTAAATGTTTACTTGTTTTTGTAAAAAAACACTATTTCAAGAATACGGCGCCCTTAAAGGAACACCATTGAAATATCATGAATTGTATATTTTTAATTTGTATAGAGTTATTCATTATATTTAGACTACCCGTTATTATTGTTTTTATTAGAGATACAAAATAAAGTTTCGAATAAATATAGGGCTGTAACTGAACCCCTTTAATAAGTTAATGGAGACACAGTGGCGTGCAGAAGTTGAGGGGTACAATAAGCAATAATATCTTTTTTAATTGAATACCCTGTGAAAATTTTAATTATTTTTTTTTATTTCAAAAATATGACATAGAATTCCTATTTTTAAAGATTTTCTAGTTATTGAACATTGAAAATCGTATTTAAGCTATTTATTATACAAACATAAATTACAATTATTAAATTAGTCTATAAAAATGACAAGAATTGTGTTATTATATGACATTTATTATCGTTATTGTTGAATTTTTTAATAAAAATATGATATATGGTATTCCTATCTTTAACCGTTAAGTTATTGAACATTGAACATCGCATTGAAGCTATTTGATATACGAAAAGAAATTAGTTATTCAAGTAGTTTATGAAAATGACAAGTATTTTCTTATTATATGACATCAAAACAATAATTGAAGTTGAAACTGAAATAAATGTTTTGTAATTTTCTTCATAATTTATTAATTTTAAATATGCAATAACTCGAAAACGGTTAAAGATAGAAATGCCATATGTCATATTTTTGAAATAAAAAAGAATAATTTATAAATCCAACAATACACAAGGCGTATGCTTCTTGTATTCCTGAACTTCTGTACGCCACTGTGCTTCCATTAACTTATTAAAGGGGTTCAGTTGCAGCCCTACAACTTTTATTTGAAACTTGTATCTTGTATTTTGTATCTCTAATAATAACGATAATAAAGAGATGCCTACATATAACACAGCCCCACAAAAAGAAAAGTTCATACACAAGAGAGTGACATATGTATTCCTATGTATTTTTTGACGCTGAATCTGCTCCAGACGTGTAGGCCCAATTCTGAGCTCGGGATCAGATTCAGCGTCGTGTGTGTGTGTGTGTTGTGGGGCTGTGTAATGAATAACTCTGTACCTTACATAATGAAAAATTCTTAATAATTTACATTAATTCAAGTCTTACGAGTTTTTTTATAGATATAGATATGTTTTTTTTCTTATTTCAAGTAACGTGTCAGCCTGTAAACTATTAGCGCCCTGCAGAAAACTTGGAGGTATAATTGGCATAGTGAAGAAATATTTTTTCTGACTGTCTGGGATTTTTAAAAAACTGCTATGAATTGCCATATATCTGCTTTTAGTCTTTTTTTTTTCTAAGATACAACATTCATATGGACATTCTATACTATAAAACTTTTCATAACAAATTTCATTTGACAAAAAAGGTCATTTAATCCCTCATAGATGTCACCAACGAAACCATATAGTTCATGGGAACCCTTATACATACTTTATATTAAAAAAAATGGAAAAATTAATCAAAGGAACCGACCTTAGATCAAATATTACACGTAACTCGATATCCATATTTTCTTATAGTCACGAATTATTTTTTATCAGTCGCAGTGTAGTCTAAATATCAGCTCCTGTTAACCAAATAGGTTTCTTGAAAAATATCCAGCGCATGATATTGCGAACTGGCAACACCGCGACTTAAGCGTGGGCGAAAATAATAAGGACAGGGCCGGGATCGACTCGCATTTTTATCTGGTGGCATCTAGCCTTGATCCAAATATCAAGTACCTGCTGCGTTGATCGATTGTAGATTAATAATTGAAGTTAAATCGAGGCCTGCATGTTCGTCCTCGGATTTGATAAGATTCTTCGTCGACGACGAAAATTGAAAGAGATTTGTACAGGGTGTTACCAAATCGTACACTACACTTTCCTGGCATTTTTATTGACTAATCGTTATAGTTAAAGTGTATACAAAGGGTGAACCTGAACCTAAAATAAATACAAATATTTTAACCAGTAGAATCATTGATCGTTATCTATTTTTATTACATTTCAAGGGATTTATCACAGTACTATCCGAGAGTAGCAACCAATTCCCTGGTACTATCATACTGCACTCACTAAAAAAATATGCTTTTATCATGTCAACCTGTTACTGAGTTTTTGCCTGCTTTGCGGAGTATGAAAGAAACCAGATGTAGGTTATAAATGTGTTTAAGGTATTTGGCCCGAAAAAGGGCACAAGTGTATTTCCTTAACAAGTCTGATAGGGAGGCAGTTGTACTTGAGATCTCGGCAGAGCAGGTACTCTAGAGTATATAATAAGTGTCTTGATTTTTTTACCCATATGTATATATCATGTACTGGAGATGGGACTTTTAGTTCATTTTGGTGAATTCATTCTTTCAGTCTCATTCACCTAAGTGAATCATTCACTTGAGTGATTCATTTGATTCAGTATGGTCGAGAATTGTATTTTTGTAATTTGACCACCGATCGTTCAGTATCGACGTTCAATACCGAAGTTTGCTTACAACGGCATTATTTCATGACTTCCGTGGGATCGTAATTTAGAGGCATATATAACGTACAATGCTTTTGAAATTACAGGAAAATCCAGATTTTAGAATTTAAAACATTTTATAGGTTAGCATTTGAGTATATTGTATTAAATTAATAAAAGAAGTATTATTTAAAATAAAAATAAAAAACTAATTTCATATATAGATAATGCGCCACATTTTACTTAATCGCACTATATTCACCAGAAATGTTTATTGAATACAAGATATTTAAAAGAAAAACACTGCCCGTGAAAGTAATAAAACGATATAAATAAAAATACGTTTTAAGTGTATTGGAATTATGAAATCTCTATTCACAAATATTAAATGTTTTCTTTCTACTTCTATCTTGCCTTTGCCTACACCAGTGCACCGGTATCAACATAACCTCTTCATCGACTTCACTGGCTGTCAATCCTAGGATATGGCTGGTGGATCTGCTCCCTGCGGGACGTTGTGCCTACCGTCCGTGACATCTACCTATGCCTACGACACTAGCTTCTTTTTTTCATGCAATTGACACTGCTTTTTCAAACTTTAGCTTTTCATCTTCATGAAGTCTGTCTCGAACTGTACTGTACCTGTTTTGGAAAGCCCATAATAAATCGGTCTCTTAGGAATTCGTGCAGCATATTTCATTTAAATTTTTATTTGCACTGGTAATTCACAACACACTTCAGATGTAGATCAACAAATATTTTGCTTTGCCTACTCTTCATATTGAACGCATGCGTCAAGCTGGTTATTTTGTTATTGTTTTGTGTAAAAGTTTATTTTGAAAGACTGTTTCACCCACTACGAAAAAACGAAATCACTGACACTTGTTTGAGGTTATGTGGCGAAAATTAACTTTAATATCTTGTGTGAAAATCATAGTTCTTTATTATTCTTCATAAAATCGCTTAAGCATATAATTTGTCACTTTCTAACAGTATACAATGGGATTAGCTTTTGAAATGTGGAAACTGTTTAAATACTTGGTTTTTCAGAACTTGTGGAAAATATTTTTTTATCGTTTATGGTAAGATCAATTAAGAAGTTAAAAGAAGCAGATCATATGGTGTATTAGGTTACGACAGTATCTCGTCAGCGGTCTTCAAGGTGTGTATTTTGAGTTTGTTAAAAAGGGGCTTCTGTATATTATAACGTAAGCGTAACATAACTCCCGTGTGTTTGTTTTGTCCGATAAAAAAATTTATGAGAAAATTTTTGTTCTTTTAATGTTTCTGTTGGCTATCAGCCAGTATCCTTGATGCCAGAGACGGCGTCAAACTCATGACAAATGAGTATGAAAAAGGAAATAAGGAATAAATAAATATACCAAATATATAAGCATACGCGTGTGTAATAGATTGTTGTAGAATTACAATAACAATTTTAGAAAACACAAAAAATAAAAATACGTAAAAAAATGTTCAATAAGTTTCATGTTTAAATAGCTTTCTATATCAAGAAAATAATTGGAGATATAGACTACTGTAGAATTCCAATCACAATTTTTCGAATTGCCAACACAAAAAATAAAAACGCATGAAATAAATTTTCAATAAGTTTCATGTTTAAATAGATTTCTATCTCAAGAAAATAATTGGAGATATAGACTATTGTACAATTACAATAACAATTTTTTGAGTTGCCAACACAAAAAATAACGTGAAGAAAAAATTTCAGTTTAAATAAGTTTCTATCTCAAGAAAATAATTGGAGATATACCTAAGGTTTGCATGAGACGAGGCGAGTTGCATACAAATTAAATATGAGCATTTTTGTTACATATTTTTTAATAAATATACAGTAAAATGTGTCGACCCGTCGACACATCAAGAAAATGAACTTGGAAAAGCAGTGCTTAGTAAAAAATATATAAAAATGTTTCTGTAATCGGATTTACGAACTTTTAAATAAGTTTTTTTATCTCATTCGTTACTTTCGCATTTTATGAAAACTTGAAATTTCAAATAACAAAGGCAGTTAAATAAAAATGTATGGAATGAAATAATATTTGCAATAATTTTAAGCGGAATTTTTAAACTATTCAAGAATTTATATTCTTACAGGAAGAATTCTTATCGTAACTTCCATCATACCCACGCCTTTCAACAAATTTGTGAAATTTCTCTTAATAAAATGTGAATTATTAGCTTCTTGATCAGTTGATTAGATCATCTAACTTGATTTGCATCAGGCGCGTTTGCAATAAATTACTATATTTTTTATATACATGGTGTTGTCAAGCAGTCGCACCTTTAAAATTAGAATATTAATTATTTGATTATTTCAAAATTATAATAAATAAAAATTCGTAAAATATCGACCTTTAAGTTGTTAGAGCTGCAAAAGTAGAAATATACAAAGTGTCCTGTAAAGTATGTTACAAAATTAAGGCTTGCTACAGACTATGCGTATATTCTCAATTCTTAATGTGGTTTGGGAGGAATTCGTGAATAGTGTGTAGGGTATTGTTCGTTAAAAATCCATTCATAAAATCTCTTCGCACTATCGTGCATTACGAATTGCGAATTCACGCATAATATGTAGCCAGCAGGTGGTGATTGTACCTACATAAAAATATTACTAAAAAATACTAAAAGTGTAATAAATATAACCTCTTAAGTGTATAATGTTCGGCCAAACAGTGTAGCTTTTATCAGGCTCCGCCCATCAGCACCTTCAACGGCAAATTTAACTTTGTGCTCCTGTAAGTTAGGCAATGGGGAATGCCACTATGTTGGAAAATTTTTTGGAAACTCAGTAAATTACATTGTTTTGGAAATATATGAAGACCATATTCGTTGTTTTTTTAATTAAATTATATTTAAAAAAATTATTGGCAAATTAATGTACATGTGATGTCAGATGTACATTTTTAACATGCGGCAACAGAGCAATAGCATGCAACTTGTCTTAGAATAAAATAAATGAAATGCAGTATTGTATAAATAGAGACAGATATAGTGCCTGTAAACGTCATTTGTCACTTCTGTCCAGAGAAATAGAGGAGAGGAGAACGAGCTTCGACGAGTGCGCATCCACATTTCACTAGGACGCTACAGGTACTGCCATTTTGAAATCATGTACGTCACACTTTTAAGTCAAGATATTTACATATAACGGTCGGACGGGAGACTGAACGTTTTGTATTTCTCTGATTATCGTGCATTGTTGCCAGCTGGTAAAAATGTACGCGTGACGTCATGCTGTTTTAAATAATTAATATCTCTCATAAAACTGCATATTAGTCCAAATCTTATTACACGTATCCAATGTGTTTTAGAATACTCTCTAAAAATGAAGAAATTTAGCAAAACATGTCTTCTTGGCGGACAAATTTCATTAATATAAATGCAAAAAATTGAAATCTGAGGCAATTGTCTGTTATATGAAGACTTGATTTACTAGCCTACAGCTTTCTTTTTTTATGATAGTGCCTAACAACGTCTCACCGCAGTCCTAAATGTAGGCAATATTGCGACCGAAATATTGTTCAGATCTATTTTTTTTTTTTTTTTTTTGAAATTATGGCTCTGCTGTCTAGTAAAATAGACCTTTATTAGTTGATTAAAATTTGCTCCATCTTAATACGAATTTCCATTTCCAAGAGAAATATGAAAGTGCGTGGACATCTAAAAACGGCTTTGTAAAATTGCGAACATTACAGCCTTAAATAAACGAGGTTTAATGTTGGCTGAGGCAAGAAAACTTGCAAAATTTGAAAAAAATCTTGTCCTTTTCTTGTTAAATTTGAGCTGTCAAGTCTTGTCCGAGACCAAGAACGATAAATGACAAGACAAGATTGCCTAAAAGGTGCAATTACAAGAATTAATTTTTTTCAACTATAAGACGCCAATAAATAATGTGGACATGAGTAAAATTGAGAGAAAGGAAGGGTGTTTTCTTATCACCCTGTATCGTATTTTCTGCTAAAAAAATAAAAAGGTATAGCAAATAATACAAGATTATTAAAAAGGCTTTAAATTTTGAAATTTGTGTTTTGTTTTTATTTAAAATGTTTAATTTTCTAGTAAAATATATTATAGCTTTCTAAAACTGAGTTCCTAAAAATTTCGTTACGTTTTCTTTTTCCAAGTTGCGCTATGAAAACTATTTTTGTGGTTGCACATTTTATGGTATACCTAGTTGCGGCAAGAATTCTGGCGAACAAATGAATAATTCATTATATCTTCATCAAAATATTTAAGAAATTGCACCTGAGAATAATAAAACTATATACCTACTGCACTAAATGTTTGCACTATGTATTACAAAAGAATATTGTTTTTAACGCGACAACCTGCCGCAAATTATTTTGACAATAAAAACAATTGCGTAACGTCAGCCGTGACGTAAATCGTCTGCATTCTTGCTGCAACTATATAAGTATTACTGCAAACGGTGGGTGTAAGAGGTTATGTTTATTAGAGTTTCTAGTAATTTTTTTATGTCCTATCACCACCCAAAGTTTGTAACATATTTTACGGGACACCCTGTATAAATTTTATGGTTTTTAAATCAACGAAAGCCCTTTATGTTACGTTGTTGAAAAGAGACAGGTATGTCTGAGAAATATGATAAATACTTTATAATTTCATTAACTTGTTCAATTCCAATGAATATTAAATAAAAAGCAATGGTAATTTAAACGCATATCTATTCTATTTACGTGATGTTTGACGATTAAGAATGATTTGCCTTTCAACAATACCAAATTTTTGTTGATATTTAATTGTATTTTAATGGAATTCAAGGTAAGATATTTCATTATCTAAATCTAGCTACGCATGTTTGGAAAATAATAGTCGCACAGTTGTGGATATTATCGTCGAACAATTATTCTGTTATTTTTATTAAATGTATTCATGCAGGATATAAGCGAATAATTTCATTATTTTAACAGATGGTAGATTGAATTCAAGCAAATAAACAGCTTTAAAGTCCTAATGTGAATAATTTGTTTATGCTTTTAACTGTTTGTAACTATTGACGTATTGTAAAACAAATAACTCTGGTAAAGGGCAAGATATCCAGTTTTTTTTAAATATTTGATATTTTATTTGATAAATCAGAGTTCTTTTGCGGGCGAGAAATTCAAATTTGTTTCTAATTTTGACGTCACTAGTAGAGGGCGCCACTTGTGGCACACCATGTTTTCTTTAAATAATAATAATAATAATAAATGTCTTTATTTTCATTATCCAAAAAAAAAACAAATTGCACCGTATAATAAAATAAAATATATATATATACAGGTAAAGAAAACCACAAGGGGAAGTTCACAAAATTGTGCTCTACCACTTAACCCTTGTTAAAACCTAGAGAAGATTAGCATATATATCTGGTAGATAAGGCAGAAACAAAACAATATTTCATATTCGACGCAAACAACATAATACAAACAATATAACAATATAATAGTTTCAAGCATAAGCAACACTATACTTCCAAATCTGTATCACTACTGATCTGAAAATAGAATATCTCTTAAACATTTCTTAAACATGGATGAAGGATACATTTTGAGTTCGGTAGGTATGGAATTGTACAAACGATAGACATCAAATGTGAAGCATCTCTCAAAAAGAGCAGTATTGTGAATAGGAGGAGAGATGGAACCCTTATTTCTTATATTTATATGATGTACATCACATCTGAATGTAATTTTGTTATATAAATATGGCGGTTTTTGCCCAATGATAATTTTATGATATAGAGTTAGCGAATTCAATTTTCTACGATTTGTCATATTCAACCATTTAATATCAGCTAGTTTGTGTGAAATATGCTGAAACTTTCTTATGCCAAAAATGAAACGCAAACATGCATTCTGTACCCTTTGAACGCGATTAAAAGATCCACATCCAAAGAGGGTCCATATAATTGAGAACAGTAATTAAATTGCGAAAGAACCAAACCATTACACAGCATCTTTTTAGTGGCAATATTTAAATATCCTCTATGGGGATACAAACATCTTAAAGCTCCATATGCCCTCTGAATATATTTAGAAACTTGTTGACGGTACCTGAGAGTGCTGTCCAAAATAACACCGAGATTTTTGGCCGTATCTGAAGCTGTTATTTGTTGCTCACCTATTTCTAGATTAAAAGTATCCCTAAGTGTGTTTCTCATATTCCTGTTACCAAAAATTAGCATAGCAGATTTTGTTGGATTCAGCAACAAATTGTGCTGCCCTGATATTGTACATAAAATCTTTAGATCCTCGTTTAGCCGATTTTTTGCTAATTCGTACTCATTTTTAGGAAAAGAGTAATAAATTTGCGTGTCATCTGCATACATGTGAATTTTAGAATATTTTAAAAACATTGGAAAATAAGCTGTATACAAACTGAACAGCAAGGGTCCCAGAATGGAACCTTGAGGTACCCCACAGTACAATCGTCTTCTCTGAGAAACAACACTTCCTAGCTTAACAACCTGAGTACGTCCAGTTAAATAACTTTCGAACAGTTGCAGTTGCCATCGTCCAGTCCAATTGACTTCAGCAAGGCCAACAACACCGCATGATTAACCGTGTCAAAAGCCTTGCTAAAGTCAAGCAGCACCAATACCGTCATCAAATTTCCATCTGTGGCCCTAATTATGTCATCAGTAATATTCAGTAGCGCTGTGGTGCAGCTAAACCCTGGGCGAAAACCCGATTGCTCAAGAGGCAAAATATTATTAATATCAATGAAGCTACGTAGTTGTTTCTCCATGACTTTTTCGACAGAACTTTTTTGCAACTTAATGTATCAATCTGACTATTGAAACAATCGATTGTCCTATCTGTTTTATTTGAAAAAGGTATACCTTGTTGAAATCGTTAGGAGGAACAGTTTTCAAAATAATCCTATTTGAAATATTCAGTACACCTAGTAACAAACAAGAAAGTTGTTCTTTTGTAAAGAAACAAAATAAAATGGAGCCGACCAGAGATAATTTTCTTAGTGTTGGCGCTTTCTATATAAATTTGCGATGCTTAAATTTAGTGGTTGAGAGAAGAGATGGCACTAAAATAAAGTAACGCCACAGATTACTTATTTGTGATAACACTGAAAAAGTAGAAATATGTTTAAAATAAACACATTTTATATTTAAAACTAGTTTTCAATGAATTTGTCGTTTTAATACATAATTTAAAGCTAAAAAAAAATTATTTTGAAACTTCTGAAATTTCCACAAAATTTACATCAGTTTCTTCATTTCCCTAGATTAGAGAAATTTCCCTAGAGCTCCAATAACGCCACGCCACGCGATCGTTTAATTTTGATCTCGACTTTAAATTTTCTGATACATCATAAATGCTTCATAAAAATTAGGCAAATATTGTAATTTTTGAATCTACAATGATAAATTTGGTAATTATGAACTGACAGCAGACACTATCAATTCCCTAATTAAATTATTGTTTGTTAGCTTCTGTCAATGTATTTCTTGTTACAGTAATAGTCGGGAAATGAGGAACAAGGCAGAGAAGCAGAGGAGGGACAGACTGAACGCATTTATAGGCGAATTGGCGACGCTTGTGCCCATGGTAGCGCGAAGTGCAAAAAGAATGGATAAAACTAGCATTCTTAGACTGACAGCCACACACTTGAGAATATATCAAAGTAAGTATTCGAAGAATTTTCATTTTGTTCAATGTTCGTGAAAAGAAAAGTTCTTTTACAAAAAAAATTAAAGACGCTTCGCTTATTCGATTTGTTGTGCGTGCATTTACTAATAGAAGCCAGTTATAATTTCACAAAACAAAATTATTATATAACGATGTCGCATTCTAATGACGACATCTAAAGTTTCTATATAAAATAACACGATTAGTCAGTTCAATCAACTAGGTGTCTACTTTTACATTATAAGGTATATCTGTGTATTTGCATACAAGATGTAACTTTGAATGGGGGTCATATTTATACAGGTTGCTTATGACCATACGAGTCACTAAAGAAGAGGTATCATTTCTCTGTGTTTCATGGGAAGACCGACTTGCTCCAGACATACCTGGCGCCATCTTACGTTTATTTGGAGAAAAAATAGAAACTGCACTGTGCTACGTTCTCTGTTTTGAGGAAAATATAACTTAAAATCTATACAATAGATGACGGTGTGTAATAAGCTTCATTACGCAGCAGTTGGCGGTAAATTTGAATATACCATAATATATAAATAAAATTCATAATCCTCGATTACAGAGTTTCGTAAAATATTATAAGTTCAAATATAAAAGTTGACCAGATTTTTTTACAAAATTATGTAGTCAATGATTTATGAATTTTATTTCATGTAAGTTACACAGTACAATAAAACAATGAAATTTGTAATATATCTATTAAAAAAAAGCTATGATTGGTTTAATAATAAAAAGTAATTGTGTTTTCAATGCATATACTTACCTTTATTCTGTTATAAATAGGAAAAGAATTTGATTACATGACTAGTAAATTAACAGCGATTAATATGATAAAAAAATAGATGCATGCTTACCTTTATGCTAAATATTATTGTTAAATACATTTGTTTCGAACTACATTGGTTCTCATCAGTACGATGATTTTTTTTCTGTGAAAATTGAAATATACTCAGTATGAATAAAAAAAATCAGTAAAATTGTACATAGCTATATGTATTTACCATTACTTTTATATTCATTAAAAATCGAAACAACCTTAAATAAATAAACACCGAAATTAATATAATTTAGCTTAAAAATTGAATGAAACCTAAGTAATTGGAATAAATAAACATGATGATCAATAGGATGATTAATATTTGATTCGCAGAATATTGTTAACACAGCAAATTTGGTGAGGCTCAGTATTTTTAAAACTTTTAAATCAAAGTGGTATTCGCAAAAGGAACAATTTTTGTTCGTGAGGTTCAAATCTGGTTCTGGTTTACATAATTTGCGAATTGATTCTAACCCGAAACATTTTCCTGTCTGCAGTAATTTTGAAAAAGCTTTTATTTCTGTAAAAAGCATCTGCAGTGTGTCCAATTGAGTAGGCACAATATGGGGAATTTTTTATTATTGATTTTATGAAAAAAAATATTTTTGATAAAAAGTTCTGCATAGTCTAAAATCCAAAATGAAGTAATCAGATTTCAATTGTTTTCAGTGGTATACGAGGTATGTCGAAAAATGTAAATTTTGCTCAAGAATAAAGTACCCTTATTATTATAATATCGACAATCGTTATTAAGAAAAGTTGATCCTAATTGAAAACTACGGTCAGATATCTAATATTATCCATCTGCCATAAAAAACAGATTTTGTTATTTTTACAAACTTTTCTCTGTATTAGCATTCATAATTTACGTCTAGAGATCGACATTAAATCTAGGATGCACTAACAAACCAATAAATTTTTGATAGCAAACGTCAAAACGTAAGACTAAAACTTCTTATCAAGAATAACTTTTTAACATAAAATCAATAATAAAAAAGTTCTCCGTATGGTGCCGACTTAATTGGACACACTGTATATGATTAATATAAATGTTTGCAGTTTGGTGCACAGCAGTGTATTCATCAGTATTCTTCTCAGGCATTTTATATTAAAAAATAAAACAAACAAAAGCAGTAAGACAATTTTCATCATCAATTCACTAATTATAATTAACTGTTTGCGTTATATTAAATTTTAGTCAAACACAGAAAACAATTATCAGAATGGACTAGAGCGTTAACTTAAATGCATCACGTTGCAAGAAAATATTAATTTTTAACCATCCATGTTTAGTTCATAATTGATTGAATTTTTTGTACGTTCATTATTTTTACTATGGCAGCATTTATGTGGTAAACTTGTAGTGTATGCGTTTTTTCTTTGTCCAATTGGTATTTGTTTTCACTTTCATGGCAATTTTTGACCTCATTATAATTTTTAGTTGTCTGATTTTTCGTTTGGCATCCCATAAAAAAACACTCAACATACACTTGTTCAGCAAATTTGGTATATGTGTATTTTGATGGATGCTGAATAGCCTGGTAATATTATGTTTATACTAAAAAAATGGTCACATCGATAAAATGGTTAGTGGAATAGAACCTCCCTTCAATTGTAAAAAAATTGACTTGCCTAAATTCCACAGTCTTATTCTCACATTTCATAGCCAAGAAACAAACTGAAACAAAGAAGGGAGAAGAGAAAACCAAATTATTTTTATAAACATATTTTCCATTGGAGCTTCGTTCTCTACTGCTGTATGCCCCGAAAAAACTGACCCCCACCCCCTGTACTCCCTGTATAACCTATATGTTTATGGATATATCTTTTTTTAGCACTGATAAATGGTAAAGGAATACCGCACATGCAGTTGCCAAAACACGTTGATCAGTATGTTTTGGAGCAATTAGTTTGCGAGCAGTTAGGTGGCTTTCTGTTAATACTTACGCCAACTGGGAAAGTAGTTTTTATTTCACACACAGTAGAAAATTTGTTAGGACATTTACAGGTAAGATATTCATACTTGTATATATGTTCATTATTTCGTGATGTGGTATTGTAATTATTGTAAATATTACCCATTTAGATTACAATATTAAACGTAAAATAGCGTGACGTATATAGTTAGGTACTATTCGTATTTTTTCAATACTAAGGCATTTATTTTAAAACATCATATAGAAAAATTATTTTATATTTAACAGTTGCTAAATTTAAAATGTTTACATCACGTACCATTTGTTTTGCTTCAATTTAAAAATATGATAAACTGGATAAACTCGGTGTAGCAAATTATCGTCGAAATAAATTAAAAACTTCATAGCTTAGTAACAACTTTTAATATTAATAAAGAATATGATTTGCAGGATATACGTATAAGAAATAAAAAAGTACTATACGTATGGCGCCCGCAGGGGGCAGTAAGGGTTGTGCCTTCCCCTGAGATTTTACATCATATGTCATTTTTTACAAATATTTCCATGTATTACCTATAGATATTAAAATATCCACAATATAAATCGCAAATGTTTACGTTTCTGCTAAATATTTTATCTGTCAAAATATTGGTCATAACCATTTTGACTCCTACTGAGAAATTTTTTGGTCTCTTTAAGATTTTTTTTACGGGTTTCCATGACTATAACATACAGGGTGAACCTTAAATAAGTACAATTATTTTAACTGCTGGTGTAGTTCGTCATATGGAACACTCTAGTGAAAGCCATTTTTAAAAATTTCTAATATTTACGGAGATATTAATTTTTTTTTAAATACCCACATTTTGAGAACCGCTGTCATAACCAACCTAATTAACCATATGATTTGTTGCGAGGTTGCCATATCTCCTCTATTATAAATATTAAGTTTCCTTTAACGTAATAGTAAAGTAATACGGTTAAATTCTATTTTAAAAATACTTGTTTGAAGCATAAGTACAGTAAAGTTGGGTATGTAGTATGATACGCAGTATTATTAACATAAATTTTAACTACTTAACTGACCTTACTATAAACGATTAAAAATGAATTTCCACAAGTAAAATACATACTACCATAAAGTATTTAGGAAGATATTACGTGATATTACTATGTTCAATGTTCAAAAATTATACATAAACGTGCACACAAGCTTACCTGTTTGTTAAAAAATTAACTATTTAATCAGTAATCCACATTTCACAAGTTAAATGTCATTGTACACTGTTAGAAAAAGACACAAGACACAATTTCCTAAAGTTATTTTATGAAGAATAACGAAAAAGTATGATTTTCACACAGCATTTTAAATTTAATTTTCGCCACATAACCCCAAATGAGTCAGTATTAACCATTACGAATCCAGAATCAAAAACTGACTTCGCACTTTAATCAGTGAAACAAATTTTAAAAATAAAGGTACACACAATATTAAATAACAAAATAGCAGCTTGACGATGCGTTTAGTATCAAGAAAAGCAAAGACATTTGTGTAACACTGGCAACACTGTGAACCACACGTTCAGTCTGCAGTGCTATGACTCATAAATGTATGAAAGTTAGAGGTCCTCAACAAGTTTTCTACAGAAAAATTACAAAATTTATTTAAGGTTCACCCTGTATATGACGATGATTCATTCATTTTTAATTTAAACAATTTTTCACCTCTTTTACTAAATTACCTTATGTGAGCATCCTTAAATGAATTATCCGTGATATTATACAGGGTGTTCTGGGTTTATTGATCACCACTTTAGAATTTTATAAGAAATAATATTTCAATAACAGATCCTAAACTTTGACTTTGACATAGAAGGCGTTGAAGTTTTCTAAAAGAAAACGTTTTTGTTTCTAGACTGTCAAAGTCAAAGATATCCTAATTAAATTTAGTACAGAAAATACATGAGTAAACGGTCATGTAAGCAAATAATATAACTTATCTACGGAGGTATAGGTAATCAGTATCAGTAATTGCAAACAAATAATTCTTCTTGATATGTTTTATTTTACTTATTATTTTTTGCAAATATATTGACCGAAACCTAGACTCTTGGCTACCAATATCTCTAAATATATTTGACAGTTTAAGAAATAGGAAAATTCATACATTTTTAAAGAAATCTTGAACAGCTTCCATCTCAATATCTTCTCAATATGTAATTATATGAACCTTTTTGACTGGAATAACAAAGATATCTGGAGATTTTGAACCATGTTATTTCTGACAGCCGACCTAATTTTGATCAAAATATTTGCAAAAAATAATGTAATATAAAATATTTAAATCAGAAACATCAAATATGATAATAAAAAGTATCTATCAAGAAATATTGTAAAAAATTGCAAAGTTCTATTATATTAATGAATAAGTTACCTATATAAGATTTGTTAGACATAATAGTGAAACTTTATTAAAATATTCAACATTTTACTAGAAAATTTCGCCAAAAGTCTTCAGTTAGTTATCTAGAAATTTTCAATGATAAAATATAAAAGCACCCTTTGAAAATCCTGGTGGCATCTGAATTTTATATAAGTATATATCTTTTAATACATACATACATAGATGTTTCCAACCATTTTAATAAGAAATTTTTATATGTCCAAATTTACTTTTGTTGGTTCTATTTACTACGAGTATAATATACCATATTTGCACATTTCCCATTACTTGTGTTTAGAATTTATGTTTTGCTATAATATACAACTGAATAAATATCTTATAAACGTTATTTACTTACGCCTATTACTATTTTACCACAACTATTTTTGAAAATTGCATTTTCAGACAGATCTCATGGGTCAATCTCTTTTCAATATAACAGCACCTGATGATCACGAAAGATTACGAATGTATCTTCAATGTGAAGGTGTGGTGGAGCAAGAATGGAGAAAATACTTTAACATTAGGCTGAAGAGGGCAGGTCCTCGTTCCGAATCAGCCGTTTTCGAACCAGTGAGAATGATGGGAATGCATAGACGGTCCGGTGAAAATAACCAAAGTTCACCGTCATCCAGTAGTTCTTCATCTAATACATCAAATAGTTTTAATTCTGAGGTAAATGATTAAAAAAAATTAAATAACTGTGTTACCTGTAGCTTCGATTCCCGAATGTTGATAAATTGTTTCAATTGATTCTCAGTTAACCTCACTTTACTGACAGCTGTTTGTGAAAATCATGAACCAATAGATGGCGCTGCAGAAATGGTGAAAAGGTGACAACAAAACATTCACCTATATGATTTATTATATAAGTTTTTATATATTCTTTAGTGAAATTAATTTCTTTTTATTTTAAGTACGTCTACGTATCAAATAATATGTACTAACTACTCACTGTTAGTTTTATACCATAACCTTTTCAGTTGAGCTACGATTTGAGATATTGATTAAATTAGGGATATTTTCAACTATTCTGGGATCGTGTGCAACCTCTTAAAGAGGACTAAACTATTTTTAAAGCGAGCCACATAATTTTATGTGGAGTAAGAGCCCAAAGTAATAAAAAGCTTGTGCTTACAAACATCTGATTTATATTAACCACCCTATGAAATTGCTATAAAATTATAAGTTGGAAAATGGCAGTGTGTTAATTATTGGTTAATAAGTAAAACAACAGTGTAATAAATTATTCTAAACTTTGCACATCCAAAATTTAGAATTTATTAGTTGTACTGAGCTAAAATAAAAATGGAAAAAGCAAAAAAAAAAGAATGCTTATATCAATATTTATTAAAACTGATAATACACATTATGTTCTCTGCTTAATAGATATGTATTAATCATATACATACATCAACAAATTATATTAATATATTATATGTCTCATTCTTCTTTATTGTCAGAAAATGGTGACATTACATTAAATTCTGGATTTACTAGATTTTCAAAACTCTGGAATCTTGGAGATTTTGTTGGAAAATTATGAAGAAATACAGATTTAAGCACAATAGTAAGAGCACTGGGAAAGAGCACACACTTTACGTGATTTGTTACAATTGTGAAGATTCTACATTTGTTTCTTTCAAAATAAAATTATATTATACAGTAGAAATAATAGAAAAATATAAAAAATACACAAAACTTTGACTCCTATATGTAAACAATGTACTTCTGAATTGTTGTTTACCTTTTCAGCAGTTCCGAAATTTATCAACAGATGTCGGCCACTTTTCACCAATTGTTTGACACATAGCAGACTGCTAGTATAAAAAAAAATAAAAATAACTGACAGAAGTCACAAACATATAAATTGTTCTATTCTGCTGTTTCCTACAATAAAATTATAGCTGTATTTGGTAATTATTTACATTAGCGTAGACATTTTTTTGTTAAGATTGGAGAGTTTTACGCTAATGTAAATAATTACCCTGTATTTAAATATGATTTAAATAAACATTTTTTATATGTTTGTATTGTACTGGTTTATCATAATCTTCATCATATTCTTTATTTTATTAGATACATGATTTTTGTTTATTGCAAAACTTTACTAATAGCACAATACTAGAAAAAGCAAAGCAGTTATTTGAACAAGGGTGGCAAATATTACAACAAATATTGTTATGTAAACAACAAAGAATGCTTATTTATAATTTTTTTAAGGTATTGGTATTTTTTGTCAAAATATGCCGTCCTGAGCCTTTGGTAGCTAGGTTAATAGAAGCATCGAAGGACGAGTATGTAACAAGGCACCTCATCGATGGACGGATAATTAACTGCGACCAACGTATATCCATAATCGCGGGATACATGATAGAGGAAGTCTCTGGACATTCCGCATTTAAATACATGCATCGAGACGATGTTCGTTGGGTTATGATAGCTTTAAGACAGAGTAAGTTCCCATGCCTTGTACAATTCGTGTTTAATAAAAACATTTAAATTTTCAGTGTACGATAGGGGGGAGAGCAGAGGATCGTCGTGTTACCGTCTGCAGTCAAGAAATGGACAATTCATATATCTGAGAACATTTGGTTTTTTGGAAATTGATGATCAGGGCACTGTTGAAAGTTTTGTTTGTATAAACTCTTTGGTCGATGACAAGGAGGGTTTACACCTAATTGACGAAATGAAGAAAAGATATTCGGCATTAATCAGTGCCACTGTACCCTTTGGAAACCAATCAGCGGTAAGTTTAGTTGACTTCTGTTAGTTTTCTCACTAATTGAGTTTTGACTTTTTCAGAGATATTGTCAAAAGTGACATCAGGTAGAATTATACAAAATTATTTTTTTGTTGATTTTTATATAATTATGTGGTATTAGTTAAATCGTTGGTTATACAGGGTTAACTATCAGTAAGTACAACAATTTTAACCACTTGTTCAGTGAGCAGTGGATTGAAAGGTAGAAATTTTTTTTCTGAATTTTACTTTGACTTAAAAAGCGGGGCAAAAATCTCTTTTCTTACACAAAATCTGCACCTATGATAACCATTGTAATGTGTGATAATGGTAATAGCAATGAAAGTAAACATTGTTATTAATAAATAATACCTAATAGATATCAGATAATCTCTATCGCTGCAGAATGTTATATTTGTTCTTCATTCTGGCATTGCAAACTGCCAAAGCAACATTTCTACTCATTACATAATAATCCACTAACAACAAAACACCATTGGATAGTTCAAGCAACTATTTCAAATTCTTGCTACTACAATGATTCATTTTATTGAAGTATTGTCGGCTAAATCGCAGCAGCTGTGCTTTTTCTAGTTTGTTCCTTTGCCCATTTGCAGTGACACACTGCGCGTGACAGCACTCTACAGCACAAATAACGTAGTTCGACATAGTCGTCAATTGTTTCATAGAAATTATGACAAATGTCACATATCTGTTTACGGTGTACGTTTCTGTTTATGTCTCAATTTGAAATTTATAAATTGATACAACTTAAAATAATAGGTATTGTGTTTTTATGGTAAAAATGCAGGAGTAGCCGTTCATTATTAATCCGTATGTATCCAGTTTTTTGAAAAATATAAAATATTTAAACACGAAAGCTTTGTGTGAAGTTTTGGAACGGTATCACTGTCGCATATTTTATTGTTTTAAAATGGCAAATAAAAAATACATACATTTATGCAAACCAAATTAAATAAGTAGGTTCTATTAAAAGATAAGTTGTTATAGTGTCAATATCAAATGTCAAATTCTGACATTTATGGCATGATGTGTATGTTTCCCAATATAAACGTTGGTGTCGCCACACTACAACACATTACAGAATTCTATATTGAAATTCAGGTGATTCGACTGACAAATATTATATAGGCCACAGGATTTAGCAGCAAAGCAACGCAATTTAGCAGACAATAATTGAAGTAAACATGTAATAAAAATAAATGTGGACACATACCACAGATAATATCTACTTGGAACAAATACTATAACATCGTTAAAGGAAAATAATATCTAAAACTAATATTAGATCATAATATTAAAATATGTTTGTCACAAAACTATAAATACATTTCTGTCGATAGTTTTCCAATTTTGACAGTACAAAAAATAAAAATATTTTATTACTACAACTGGTAAGACATAGGGCGTAATCAGACGAGGTCAGCCGCTGAGCTGCTAAGTAAGAAGTTCTGACTGAATAGAACGCTGACTAAATGCTAACTGTTAGCCGCTGAGTATTTTTGTAAGCCAAGAAAATTTGCGCTTACTTCGTAAGCGAAGCGCTGACGTATTTGTGAAGTTATGTTATTTATTTACCTTGTTGTTATTCTAAGTATTTACAATTTTTCAAGTGTTACACTTTGGAATTTCAAGTAATGTTTTACTCTGGGTTTGTCTTATAGAATATAAATAAATTTGTTTATTTCCTATTACATTTTTTTTTTAATTCGCCCTCATCCCTAGACAACCGACAAAAAATATGCAAGGGCCATTTGAATCAAGCTCTAAAAAGTCATAATTTCACCACTGACATTGAGCTATTATAGATTTTTAGGATCAAAATAAAAATATTAAGATAAAATTACCAACGTAGACAGAAAATTTTAATTTTTGTTGTACCATAAAGTTGACAATATTTCTCTTATTTTATTTTTAAAAAAGAACAAGAATATGTGATAGTTACATGTACATTGAATACTAGAACACTATAAGTACATAAAGTGTGACCTACTTGAAACCGAGCCACCCCCATAAGACCTTTATTAATAATGGTCCAATTTCAATTATTTGGCTGAATGTTGTTATCAATAAAAAACAGTTATTTTTATTTATTTCGGTGTTTTATTATATGGAACATTTGATGAATACATAACAAATTTATTATTCAGTGTAATAGATATTATCACCCTAGATAAAATTGATTATGACTTTTTAGTACGACAGTAAGGTTATGTTATATTTTTTTCGCAGCTCCGCGGAGCATTCTAGCAGCTTTTAGTTAGCGGCTGACCTCGTCTGAATATGCCCATAGATATGACATTGTTGTGTTGATGGTTGCATAGCTAAGATAGCAAAATTTAAATCCATGCCAAGCAAGCGACTATGGGCATTAATAAATATAGTATAGAGAAAAATGTTTCTGCCTTCTAAATAATATTGGAAAGTTTTTGAGGGATGATTTCGTTAATTCTTATTTTTCTCTGTTCTCTTAAAATATTTACACTTAGTCGTAGTTAACCCTGTATAAGCTTCACTGTCAGATAAGTCAAAACAAAGTTTCAGTTTTGGTGACAATTTCTGATGATTGAGGAGACCTAGATCAAGAAGGCATTTTGATCATAACTTTCAGATCTGACAAATTAAGCATTTATTATTATTTAGTATATTTATGACTTTTTCTAACCAATATTATAACAGTTATTTTTTTTATAACAAATTACCTCTTTATCTGCCTTGGCTCCTTTAATTCTGTGAGTGTTGTTCGCAATGTCCCCTGGATTTTGATGTTCCTAACAATCTACAATCGTCAAAAGCTGTAGGCAATATCAACAATATCTGGGTCCTATACAGAGTATTCAGCATAAGAATTTACACAGAGCAGGTGCATGTAGTGCATTTCCTGAAGAGTTGTTAATCCTCACAGTGGAGCCCTAAATTATTAATTTGGTACATGATTTAGATCTGTTACTGGTCTTCTTTGCCTATGAGTAGAGATAGTACAGTGCGGAGTTTAACAGGATCGTAGTCATTTTACGAATGAACATATTTATATGTCGCAATATAGTACCATTAGCAAATAGTAAGGTTAAGTCGAGGATAAAATACCTAAACAAATTAAGATAACAATTAAGTGATTAAAACACTTTATTACATGTTTTTCTAAGTTTTCTGTAGTCATTTTTATATATTTTTAGGTATTAATAATATTGTGTGAATATGCGACGTTTATGACTTAATATTGTATAGGGAAAATTACCGTTCACATCTAGTGTTGTATGAGAAATTGTTGAGGCATAAACTTTATATTAGTATATTTTCTGGTAACTCCAGATATGTACCAGCTAAGACTTTACATAATATGTTTTCCAAAATGGTGTAACCGGGATTTTTTTTCAACGCATGCTTTGCATTTTTTCCTTTATTGTACTACTGACTGGGCGTATATTATTGGCATCGTATATATTTTTTCTACATCATCCATTATGTCAAATTGTTTATTTAGATATAGTCCATGTGATTGCAATTTGCTTATAGGGCAGTCCAACGCCCTAACCTAAATAATTAAAAATGGCGTCTGCAAGACAAACAGTGCTGATTTATGTAACACAACAAAACAAAATCATTATTATAGTCTAAATTTTTCTTGATATTACGAAATAGGTATAAAAAATACAATTAGCAAAACACACAATTCACAGTTCACAAAAGCACAAATTTCTGCTTGTTGTTATAAGTCAAGTTGTTTATCCTACAACCGCCATTTTTAAAGTGATTTGACAGCACCTTGGATTGCCTTATTGACAATGACAGCTAAGAAACCATAGTATCTATTAATGTAAGTATGTCATCGGGAATATTTTGGTCCTTCAGTCACTGCTGTGTGTGTGGTGCTGCTGTCATTAGGATTAAATTTGCAAATAATATATTTTATGCTATAGAAATGTTTATCATAATAATACGCTATGGCTTCTAACAAAGTACTCCATCTAGTTATAACTGGTTCGGGAGGTATGCCTGGTAAAGCTCGCTATAAAATTGTCTTATAAGTTTATTAATGAAAACTTTTTTGACAGTGATACGTGTTTAACTAAAGCAATTTCCCTTATTTTTTCAGCTACCTGGTTAAGTGCATGAGTAGCACATGTGAAATGTATCATTTTTGTATATTTTTGAGATAAAATCTGTCCTGCTTCTAACATGTACACAACTGCATCAGTTGCTTATGTTTGCGTATTGATATCAGTACTTTGTTGTAAACCCTATTAACATATCTTCTAAACGTGCTTTCATGAGAGATTTTTCGGTCCATATATTTTTCTAAATAGATACATATCTTGGGGTTCTGTAGTTTGTTTAATGGAATATTGCTTGTAAGAAAAGCATCTGTAAGTTTATATAAAAATACAAAGTCTTCAGCGCTGGCATGAGGCATGGCTGTTCAAAGGTCTTATCATTTTAGTTTTGTCAGAAGAATTTATATTGCATTCATACAGTACAAAATAGGTCATATTTGCTTTAATATCACTGAAATGTACGATATGGAATGCTTTTAGTTCCATTGTGCATCCAAGTAAAGGTACCACACCTAGGAGCAGACAAAAGGGGGCACATGAAACTCGGTAAAGAAATACTTCATTGGTTATGTATGTGGGTGCGAGAGAGACAGTCATCTGCATGTACGATATAAATTGTGTTGTTAATTTCCCATGATTTTGTTTGTAAACACGTCATTGGAGTACAGTGGTTTTTTCTTTTATCTTGTATCTCGTTAGTATTATTCTTTGTGTATTTTTGTGGGTTTTATTGTTGGAACATGTCATGTTTTATAAGGGACTGTAAAATTAACCAGCACATAGCACCAAATAATTCTTCACATCCAGAATTCAATTTCATTTCAATTCACAATCAGCTAAATCTTTATTGCTTCGCCATTGCTAGGTGGAGGAGTAATCCAATTTGCGCAGCTTTTCGAGCATTCCAGTCATCATATATAAAATTACATTTCAGTGTTTAATATGTATGTCCCTATAACCTTTGGGATCACTGTCAAATCACATTTGAAATAAGTCCCATCTATTTATTCTCGTCTTACTCATGGTACTTCACTTGTTCCCTCAACTGAAAGTATAAATTATGTTACTATTTATAAATAGTAATTTAAATACACATGGCAAATAGAACTTACAGCAGACGTATCGACGTGACAACAAGTATTACAGTTTTCCGTAAATAACTAAAATAACAGTTCAAAACTGTCAGGGCCAATGACCAGCGCGAAGTCCAACAAGGTCGTTGGACTTTGCGCTGGTACTAACCCTAACTATGAGTTACAGTTAATTGAAATACTATAAGGTATTCACCCTTAAAATTGTACCAAACTGTTTATTCCATTGACCGAATTTAATTTGTGTCAGTTCTTATGTGGGACACCCTGTATATCTAATAGTTGAGTAATACTTTATATTTCATTGAAATCTTGAGAAAATTTTATGTAATTTATATAAATTCTTTATGAATGAATGGTGTTTGTATTTTGCTATTAATATTTCTGTATCAGACAAGCCTGACACCACCCAGAAGCAACGATTCAATAGACCTGGTGGAGGATCCCCAGCAGGTCGAACAGGCAGTGGCGCATCTAATGTGCAACCTGCCGTCGCCAGGCTCCGACCGTCGCTCAACTCCCAGCCCGTTGGTCCATTATGAGAATCAAGACTGCACAAATTTAACAAACACCGTGACTGAACACTCAAACAAACCATACCAAGTTAGAATTAAGACTGTAACAAAACGACCGCCCAGTACTGATATTCAAGTCGATGCCAATTTAAATAACAAGCGGCAAAAAACTTCACCCCAAGTGTCCCCCAAACACAGAACAATATCGCCTTATCCCAAGAGGCCTCCCATTGTTACAGACGGCAAAGTAAGTGTGCACCACCCTTTCTATAATAGTTAGTCAGTCCACTTCTCTCTTAATTGGTGTGATATGTTATTTTGAGTTTTTAAACACAGAAACAAAATATCACAATAGCCTCTAGTAAATTGTGTAGCTACAGGCCACTCGTACAGAGTGACACAGTTGAAAACAGAGTAGGTACTTCTCGAAAAGATATGTTTGTTGGTCAATTTAAAAGATTTTCTTTCAATGATAGAGAACTTTCAGAATGCAAATTAAATTTTCAAGGTCTACTTTTTTTTTTTGAAAAGCAAAAATAAAAAAATATATTAAATAATACCAATAAATTAATAAAAATAATCAAAAACAAAATTTCCCTATAACAGTGATTTGAAATTAATATAATAGATGTCACCCTTCTATTGTTTTTGCTAAAATCCCTAGATTGACAAAGTACCATAGTCAACCACCATTTTTGGGCTATATCTGTGTTGTCGGCATTGAAATATAGGTTTGAGTTTTCAATATATTTTTGTCAAGGGTGCAAAAAAATATTAACTAACTCCTAAAAAATTATTTCAGCTTGTGTATTATTTTATTTAAATACATCCTTGAAAAGAAAAATAACATTTGTGAAACCATTTTGGGGCAAACTACAACAATTGGTTTTGGTACTTAACTGGCATTTTGTGACAACAACCTTGAAGCATATGTTTGAATTTTCGATATATTTTTGTAATAAAAATATGTATAGGTACAGGGTGATTCAGTAATTAATTTTAACCACGTATTCGGAAGCCCCAATAAAGACAGAAAATTGGAAAAAAAAATTCTTCACCTATCAAAAGACAAGTAAATTAACCTATAACAATGAATAACACAGTACTCTTGATATGCTACAAATTTTCTGATGACACATTAAAATATTAAAGCTTATAATGTTTGGTACTGAAATGATACAGGTAATTTTTTTTCTAATGACAAACTAATTGTAACTAAATTGTTACATTTTTAAGGCACTGCAAAAATTAAGCATTTTGTTAAGTTGTGACGTAAAATTCACTAATCCGTAAAAAAAACATGTTTTCTCAGTCTCAGCTGTTCTCAGCCACAAATCCAATTATTGTTTCTTAAAATATGTATATTGAAATGTCTTTCATAAAATTAGACTGACAACTTAACTGTGCCGATTACAGCCATTCCAGTGATGTCAGCACTTGATTACTGGAGTTGACCATTTATTATGGGACTAATCTGTTAAATACTCATGATTCATTACACCAAATGTTTAAAAAATTGTGAATTTAAATTGTTTATTTCTGTTATTATTTGTAGGATTTTTTATATTATTGTCTGTATGTAAATAAGAACTTTTCAGCCTCTTTTAATAATTTACCTAGTGTACCTAACTGGTTTATTATTTGATCCATGGGTCCTAACTTCAATATTGCATATTTTTAAAACGTAATTTATCATCATCATATATCATTGACAGTGACTAATAGATAATATAAAAACTATTGCACTATAAATTATTGCAACCGTGAAGTTAACAAATAACAGTTAAAAATGGATCAGTGCTAGTTCTAGTAAAAGGTCTGTTAGTAATCAACATAACCTGTGTAACGCACAATTGATAATAATGAAAAACGTATAGGAAGGAATTCGAGCTCGAAACTCTAACATAAGTGTTAGTGAAGCTGTTGATATGTGTAGTTCGTTAACACAAGTGTCAGTTTCTAGTGTATATCGTGCTATAAAAGAGTGTGGAAGTAAATCCAAAGAAGAGAAAAAATAGAAAGACAAGGAAGGAAAAAAGACAGAAGTCGATGATGACGTAAAATAAGCCATTCACAGGAAAATTCATGGATTCTTCTTCAGAAATAAAATACCAACGATAAAAAAAATTCAAGCTACGATAGCTGAAGATGAGGGCATGCGTCAATTATTTGACAAAGTTCTTAAAAGAAAAATGCATGACATGAATTTTTGGTTTTTAAAACGAAATCATAAAACTATGCTCGTTGAAAAATATGAAATTGTAGTATGGTGAAGAGAATATTTAGAAAAACTAAGAGAATTTCGTGCATCGGGCAAAAAGATATATTACATGGATGAAACATGGATGAACGAAGGTTATACGCTATCAAAAGTTTGGCTGGAGGGTAACGTTCAAAGTAAAAGAGAACCATTGTAAGATGGATTTTCTACAGGATTAAATGTGCCTTCTTGTAAAGGACGTAGGTTAATAATAACACATATTGGAAGCGATTCGGGATTTTTAGAAAATGGTTTGCATGTTTTTGAATCACGTAGGACAGGAGATTCCTATGAAGATGTGAACAGTGAAGTATTTGAAAAATGGTTTCAATCTATTTTATCATATGTAGAACCAGGAGCAGTTGTTGTGATGGATAAGTTATCATAGCAGAAGAGTCGAAAAGTTATAGTTATTTTAATAAATAGTGAACATACAGTGATAGTGAAGTTTGTTATGATTGTGACGTAATGCATACTAATTTAGTGATAATGATAATATTCGTGTAAAACAATTACCTTTATGAAATGTATAAATAGTCAACATCTTGTGGCGGCATGAGCCGGGTGGTGGTGGATCATCGATGCCTAAGAGGGCATCATTTATAGTTAATGTTGATAAGAATCTTTTCAGTTTGTCTTGATAAAGTTTCTAAATTAACTTAGGTACACCGATATACAAGATAAGAACTTTAAATTTTTAAATATTCTTATTATTTTTATTATCTAACGTCTCAAAATTGGTAAAAACCATTATATCACTGTTTCTACTCTAAAAAACAATAGATATTATGTAATGCAATTATTTTTGTATATTTTTTATATCTGATCGCATTCAAATCTAGTACGCCTATGAAATGTTGCTCCCCGCACGCTTCGCCCGTCCCTAGCGATTAGTCACTGTCCACAATTTTGGAAGTCAACTATAGGAAAATATTTAAATTTGACAACGTGACGTCAGATCGATATCAAATTGATTTACCTCCAGTAGTCAATAGGAGCCTGGAAAGGGGTTTTAAATAACAGTTTGAAAATATTTCTTTGGTGTAAATATGCATTTAAAAATGTTTTTAACCACGCATTCGCATCATACTCTTTTTTTCTATCTTATCTTAAAATTAATGGCTATGACTGAATCACCCTGTATAATTAAATAAAAAGCAGCTTTATGTCATCAGTCTGCATTACTGTATTGAACATGAACGATTTGGAAAATTGATTTATCAAACTGTCATTTTAAGAAAAATGAGAATTGGTTGTGGTGTTTATTCAATTTAGGGACTTTACTACTGACTGAAATGTCAGTGATTAAATTGAAGTTTAGTTGTGTGATTGTAATAATATGTTATTGATTACAGAAACCACAACCCGATCAGTCAATATATCCGCCAGACCAACTGCTCAGTCAAAACGTATGAAAAACGAAAAGAGTGTGTAATATTTAAAGACTGACTGACTGACTTAGGCCATACTTAAGGAATGTAGCGTTTCCCACATAAAGACTTGAATTATAATTTGAGGGAAGATATGTGGAAGGTGTTAATTCAGTGTTATATTTAAAGAAAATATATATACAAAAACCTGATTAATTTAAGGCAAAAATTTGTTTTATTTTATGATTACATTAGATTTAAAACTTGTACAGATTTTTTAATATTCTCGTAATATATACATTACTTATACTAATTATAGTGATTCTGTGATGAAAATGATGTTTTGTGTTATGTTTAAAATGTCTGTTTTGTATGAAATATTATTCAGTGGGCGAAAACTGGTTGCAATATTTTTATTTTCACATACAGACCTGTAAGAAATGCCGCTGATTATTTTTGGTTTAGCGACGCCGACAATAGTTTCATACTTATCTTTTTCACTGCATCTCAATAGTGAAACTTCTGAGATAGTATATTTTTGTGAAAGAAATGTGATAGTTCAATGTGGTGGTAGGAGACGAAAAGTGTACTCACTGTTTAGCATTATTCTAGCGCTAAATGATGAGAGAATGCTCATAAACAGTGTGGTTTGTGTTGTATTCCTCTTACGACGACTGTCTCTCATCCATACAAATGTAACTTTTTTTATATCAGACACATCACTCCAATTGTCGTTTTGATACACTTTTTGTAATGCCATGAATCTAATGTAACGATAAGAAAATTGTTCATTTAACATCCAGTCAAATCTTTAAAATAGAGTGGTTTAAGTTTACCTCTTCTGTGTTTGCTCATTAATTAAAATCTGCATTGGGTGCAAAATCAGAAATAAAAAGTAGTTTTTATAGAAAGAGTATGTCGAATCAATAAATTTTATAAAATGTATGGCAAATTCTACTTCTAACAGGTACAATCTCCGTCCATAAAAAAACCACTTTCTCGTCGGTTTGAAATAAAGTGTATGCATCAAATAGTTTACATTTTTTTTATATAATGAAGTTTTCAGTTTTGGAGAGAAGGATTTCATATTTTATTTTAATTTTGTTATCTATTTATCTTTTCAAAAAATTTTAAATTATCGCATCATGTTATTTTATACAGAGTGTTTCCGTTTTTTGTTCCTAACTTTGGAAAAAGAGCATGAAAAATAGTAGGTATCTTTCCGATAACATTTTTCTCAAAAAATATATTATTTTCTTTGTTAACTAAACAAATAAATAATTTTTTATTCAAAGAAATTGCAATAAAATTTTAATATTTTGGCGTACATAACTTTTAATCTAAAGCCAGCGGCACAGGTATAGTGTTTTGTTTACTATTGAACCCTTAAACTTCTACACCAAAGATAAAAAGTATTTTTTCAACAAAAATATTAAAATTTTATTCTATTTTCTGGAAGAAAATACTCGAAATTCACTAAGAAGCTTTTCAGATATTTTGACTTTCTAGACTGGAATTCATAGATCACACTTAAGGTTAAGAGTGTACTTAACTTTGTAATTTACAAGATCAAAATGCAGGGTGACAACTTGCTAATAGTTTCGTACCACACTTAGTAAGTTTCCATTAAGTTTAGATATGAAACAAAATATTGAAGGGCATCTTATTTAAGTATACCTTAAATAAAAAGCCACACTTAAGTGAAGTGCTGACTATGAATTCCGCCCCTAATAAGGGTTATCTTATGGAAATACAAAAATTAGATATAGATTTAAGCAGGCATTGCTTGTTTCTAAGTTTATAACAGTTGTATTATTTATAAGTTAAATGCGATCTATGGGGAAAGATGAGAAAATCTGTTATCTACATCATATTCGAAGAGCTTGGGGTGAAATTAATAACATGCTACACTACGCTACATTTCGAGTACAAGTTAAATTAATTCGTTAATTAATAAATTAAACTGTTGTTTTTATTTGTTTAATAAATGAATTACTGCAATTTGACTCATTAGAAAAGGTGAAATTATCTGAAAAAGAAAACTGCCCAGTGAAATTCCTTAAGATCACTTTTTCCAGAAAATAAAATAAAATTTTAATATTTGTACTGATAAAATAGTTTCCACCATTGGTGTAGATGTTTAGAGGTTTCAAGGGAAAATAAGACCCCATATCTACCTTTTAAACCCAAGAAAAGCCTAAAGTTCGTAGCTTTGACGTTTCTTGATTTGTGGTTATGACTGATGTTAGATGTTTTCAAACATATATATCCCAAGTGTCATTATTATGACAGCGGGCATGAAACGATCCAATTTGCCCGCTGGTATGATGCGGGCATTATGAATGTCCGGGGTGATAGGGGTATGTTTATATATCTCGTATCCTAGGTATTATATCTAAATTATAAGGAAATGAAATATAAAATATTAAGTAGGTATCAAGAAAACGGAGTGTCGTCAAGAAAAATGTTACAAAGAAACTCCTATTATATTGTTTCGCAAAGTTAAGAACAAAAAATCGGGGACGCCCTGTATACAGTGTGACAGGGATGGAGTTGACAAGAGAAACTTTTTTATTTTTGACTTTATTGAAATATGTCACTTTATAAAAAGTCTTGCTTTACGAAAAAATAGAATTAAAGATATAAAAAGGTGCTCATAAATTTTTACGAAAATATTCAAGAGAGATGTAAGTACCCACTATTATTTATTTTAAACAAAATGTTTATAAAGCAAAACTTCAAACATTTAACCAATAACCTGGGAAGCAATGAATGAGCTGCAAAACCATTTGTAAAGTGTACGAAAAATGTATTAAGCTGGCAGAAAAATATGTTAAGGTGGCAGGTAGTAAAAATTATCATTTGATTTGAAAATTTGTATTGGAATTTTATTTTAGGTTATAAGCATATTTGTTTTATAAAAAAAATATAAAATAATAATGATGCTTCTCTCTTGAACATTTTCGTATTTTCTTAATTTATGAGCGCCTAAGATGATCTTATTTTTTCGAGAAGCTACCTTTTTATAGACATTTTCAATAAGACAAAAATAAAAAAGTATCTTGTCAATTCATCCATCTGTCGACACACTGTATTACAATTTTATTCATCATGACTACAATTTTCAACTGTTTCTGTTTGTTTTTTTTATAACTGAATTTTGCAATTTTCTGATTTAAAAAGAAATATTCTAAAAATAGTGGACAATATTAAATAACATTTTCGATTACTTTTTTCCCATTATATCATATCAATTTTAAAACATACAGGGTTCTAACATACTCTGTAGTGCTTGTCATCAAATAAACTTTAAAAAATAGTAGTTTCCTAGTATTTTTGATAATATTATATGTACATACAAGATTCAAGCAAAAAAGAGTTGCAATTTTGTTTTCACACCACACTCAGTGTTTATTCAATTTTTCAGATTACATAATTCTAGAATAATTTTTTTAGATTATACAGAAAGATCATGAAGGAATCTATGAAACCGCCTTTTTGTACCTTATTTTCCCTTTGCCCGATCTCAAAATTGTATGAGTAAAAATAAGTACGTTAACCCTCGACTGATTTTTTTATTGTTGAAAATTGATATTGAATTTGACATACTCTTTTCTATACAGTAGTTTCATGCGTACGTATTTTTAAATTCAAGTGTCTGGTAAATAAATTTTCATGAGATTTTGCCTACGTTATTAATGACTAACTCTCCAACAAAGTAATTGATTTTAAAATTTATTTTAAATTACATACAAAAAGTGTTAATACTGAAAATTTTGGAAGAGTCGGAAAAGTAAACCAGGCAAAATCTTTTGAAGTTTTACAACTTGGATAACTTAAAAGTTATGGATTTGTTATAGCAGAATTGTATGTTTGATAGTTTTCCAGCTACGAAAATTGTTCTCGTAAGGATTTGCCGACAATAACGATTTCAAACAAATTGTGTTTGTTAACTCTTCTTCTAGGGATATTTTCCTATGCATTACTTAACATAACATCGTTAAAATTAAAGGAACGAACTCATTTTTCGTACATTAAGTATGTGGAAATTTAAAAAATATTGTTTTTAATGCTATACATTTTATCGTTGTGCACTGTACAATGAATGTTTATTTAATTATTTGCATTCATGTATTTATTTGGTAGGAGAACAAAATATGTATCCAAATTCAAAAGAAAAAAATCAGAATGTGTTAAATAGGTACTGTTCTTCTTATATTAAATGAAACTGCCAATATTTTGTAATTTAGTTATTTTGTATCAGGAAAATCAAAAAATACATAAAAATGATCATTGTATGAGAAGTACAGTATTTGTTAAATATTGATTTGCCACCATTTATTTATATAATATTAATTTGAAATAAAAAAATAGCCAGTTTTTCGTGTTTTATTTTATCTACATTAAATATATAATTAAATATGTAAATTACAAGAAATTTGTATTACTTAAAATTATGCTTGAAGTGCAGGTCGTTCCTGCTTGGCATTTAACTTCTCATTTGTTAAAGCATAACCAGTGCCTCCCTATGAAAATAAAAAGAAAATAATTACAAGAATAAACGAATTTAAAATAAGACCTAGAGGCCCAAAATAATAGAGAGTGATTCATGTTATAAACCCGCTCAGTATTTACACAGGGTGATTCAGAACATAGATATTAGGTTATTCAGACTTACAAATACAATTTTATAAAAATAAAATCAAAAAGAGCAGTTCAAAAATGATTTAACAATACACTTCTGGAAACGGTCCACTGTAAAATCTGATTTAAAGTCAGGAGATCGTGGCGGCCATAGTACTCGTCCAATTTCCCATGTCAAGCCTGTGTTTGCATATACTTGCACACTTGTAAAAGTAACTGCATTTTTCACGTTTACTGGGAAATTGTTCTACAAAGGCATTTCCACTTCACCATAAATTAAAATAATATCCATCAACTGAGAGTTGCTACACGTTGCTACATTTTTGATATTTGAAAAACTAATGTAAATACTTGCATCACAAAACAATTAAAACTATAAGTAATCGGGTATTTAAAATCGCCGATTGAAACTACTAGCACTTCTATAATTTTTTTCTCAGAAACTATAAAGATTTTACTAAAATTGTTTTTGTGATATTGACTCCATTTTTCGTGACGCATCTATTCTTATTTTTTTTTTAGATAAGCTCTGAATCAACCTGTATATTTATCATATTAAATTTAAGTATCGTATATCTCGCACAGTACATCCGACTACACAGCTTCTGCTTGAACAAATACGCATACACAGCAGCAAATACACATGCGTCGGATTGGAATGCTCAATTTCTATTGATAGAGACACTTTGACAGATACAGCTGTTCCATCTACTGCACTACCATGGGTGTGCGCACTGGAAAATTTCATATATCCCTCCACTGATTTAATTTTGATTGTAATTAATTTATTAGATTTTCTTTTTGTTGTTAAGGACACCATATTCTTGAAATAAAATGTACAAATAACGGGAGAATTTTTGGGTACAGAAATCTTTGCAAATACGTATATTTTTAAATTTAACTATGGATGTAAATATTGTTATAACATAAACTTGGTACTACATATAAGATTTTACTTTAGAATGAGAGCGACAGACAATATGTAAATTTTTTAGAGCTAAAATCATTCTTAAAATACCATCAAATCTTATTTTATATTAATTTAAAATTAATTATCTAATTAAAATTAACGTAACCTATTTTTACCTTTATATAAGCTATCTCTTTTTCTGATATTTTTTATTTAGATAAATTTTGAATATAAATTTTTTTTTAAATACTACACTACTTATAAGTACGACGATATATAAACTATTAATAAATGACATCTAAAACGTCGGCTATCATTTACAGAACAGGTTCCTCTGAATAGACTAAAAAAACCGCCAACATCACTTTTATTTACAAGTATGCGAAAATAATAGTTCAAATGTGGGATTAAAATAGCAAAATAAAGTGTGTCTTGCAAACGCTTTTTAAGTCATTATTTTATTTGAAGAAAATTTAAACAGTAACAATGAGTAAACTAAACATCAACAATTTTATTTTTGATATTACTTTTGTTCTATGTTTTATTTTTCGAGATTTCTGTACTTAAAAATACTGCAAATTTTATCATTTTATGGCGAGAAATACGGCAACCTTAAGAATGTATAATAATTTAAGCTGTACAGAGCGTTCCCAAAATCTTACACACCCTAATCTAACAAGTGAGGGATATCGGATTTAACAGAAATTACTGTGCACCGAACGTATCTTGCAACTTTTTTTAAATGAACTGAACTGACTGAAGAATTATTTGAAATAACATTAAATATCGAATGTGTTGTGTGTTAAAGGAACCTTTTCTTAATTATATACTCATATATCATCATTTTCCATAACAAGTTAATCAATTTGTAAAATGTAACTTTTTTCAATTGAAACAGTTAATAAAATACAGTCGTTATATTTTTCTAGAAAATAGTGTGTTAGCCATTCAAATGTTAACTTATTGCTTCACTGTGAAAGCAAACGAAATAAAATTTAATATTAAAATGAAGGTGTAACAAGCAATACAGATTAAAAATAGTTTGACTTGTTTCTGGATTGTCAAAAAATAAATTCGTCAAGCACAGCAAAAACAAAATCTTCAATTCGCTTCTGCTTAACAAAATTTTGTAGTTGCATTTATGATTATTTAAAACGTGACCTTACAACCACAGATGCAAGAGAACCACAACCACAACCAGTGTATTTTAGTGAGCGTACATGACCGGAACATAATCTAGGAGTGGGGTGGCATGAAAAAGATACCGCTAACTAACCGTAGTTCTGACAATGGTTACTCGCAAAAAAATGCTTTGTTTAAGACAAATATTAGAAGGTTGAAGTTTGAATTGTAGAATATATTTTATATACTTATCCATTATACTATAAACACTGACCGAACATGTATAAATGAAGGCCACACGATGACACATATGGAACATGGTTTTGTCACAGCATTGGTAGACCAGCAGTTTCACTCCGTTGTCGGCACTTTGAACTGGTTTCAGTTTTCTGCGGTGACCTCGAAATGTGAGTGCGATAGCGCATCCGATAGAATTTACAGAATTGGTGATCAGGACCAGAATAAGAATTTTTTATTTGCGCGTGAAAGCGTAGTTATTCCACATGCAAATTTACGTTATATCTATCCACATTATGTAATAATTCATTATACAGTTATAAATGGGTAATTCAACATGTATTATATACTATCATTTACTGCTACTAACATACAGTGTGAAAATTCAATATACTTCTTTGGACACTTTAAAAAAAAGAGTTTAAAATATATATTATTGCACTACAAAACATTTTTATTTATTTACTTACTTTTTTTGTTCTTAGCGATAATTACATTTTTTGGAATTTTTTAAATTTAAAATTTGACGTTTGAAGTTTAGTGGACAAATAATTTATTAGGATTTTTTTTTGTCTTAAATGATCTACGTAAACCAGAAGACAAGTATTTTTTAAAACAGAAAATTTATGTTTACTTAACTTTGAAAATTGTTAAATTGGAGATAAAAGAGCAGTAAAATGTAAATTTAGAAAAAAAATATTTTTTATTATTTTGTTTTGGGACTGACTCAGCGACTACAAAAAATATGATCATCTACATAATTTGAAGATGAGCCGTCTTGTGCAGGAAACGTTGGAACAGCCTCTTTGCGTAATCTATTGCACGAATCGTTAGAAAACATATTATTTTAAAAATGTATTTGGCATAGTTTGTACGAACTGTTACTAATCCTGAGCAGCTTTTCTAATAAATCTTCTCTATTAGAAGCCTCTGCACAGAACTTTGCTCTAAAATAAAAATTTGTATTTGTGAAAAATATAAATATGTATATTTTAAACTTCACTTTCATGAGAAGTATTTATATTCCACTGTTATACTTAAGAAATAAGTTAATAAGTAAGACAATAGCAGTAAAATATCATTTATGGTTTGTACAGTATATTATAGATTACTTATTACTTATTTATGCCTTTAGGAATTTTAAAGAAACTTTACTATTATAGATGATATATTTAAACATCTAACTGCTGTGCAGCGACTCGTTCCTCAATCAGACTCAAAACATTGCTTTAATACGGCTCTGTATAACCGATGTTTGCACTCCCAGAGTTGGATGTAAACTGAGGTCTCTGCAGCTTGAAATGGATGCGCTAGCTGCTATGCGGGACTTATTATATTGGCCCGAGTGTTTCTACTGGTCTCCCTATACTGTGGTTTTGTCATGGTTGTATGCTCTATATGTATAATAAAGTTGTTCGTAATACACCAGAATAAGTTTGCAACCGTCAGAAGCAGTGCACTGCAGCTACAAAGCAGTTTAAACCTTATGTGGGCATTATAATCGCAATGTGCGTATGTCTGAACGTTGGAAACTGTTTCCAACTGTTCTACGAACAGGTCTAGTAGCCGACGATAAATGTTAATGTGTGACTGTTAGTGTATAGTGTGTAACTAGTAGTTTATTATGTGTTAAAGTGTGATATTAAAGTTAAACAGTTAGAATGCTAGGTTTACTTGTTAACTTATTTTTCGAAATTTGAACCCTTCTCAAGTGGCACACCTATGGAATTTTGTCCCCTGCATCCCTCGCCTCCCATACTTATCTAAGTACTATGAATGAATCGCTCTCTATTATTTGGGACCTCAGGTATAATAGAGGTGTTCCACTCAGCAATAAAACATACCTGTAGGTACTTCCATTACTTTTTTGTAATATTTAATATAATTTCGTAATAATAGTAATTCACAGATTTTTTCTCATACTTTTTATAACTTCTCGATATTACATAATTTCAGAAATTAATTCAATAATTTCAAAAATAAATGGCAATATTGCTAGAGCTGAAACTTTGAAAAATAAGTAAGATTTACTTAATAAACGTATGACCTAGAGGTACATTTTTGGTGGTGGTGAATATGCTGGTATTGAATATACTGTACAAAATAGAGTGCTAGTTGCTAGAACTTCCGCCGAAATTTTATTCTGTAACTTTTTTTAAGTTCGTAGCACACCTCTGGCTTACCCAAAAAAAAATAATTTTAAACATTACATACCCTTTGCATCACAATAATATCCCTTTCTGTTAACTTCTTACTTGTTAATGGATGAATCCAATCCTTCTTTATGATCTTTTCAACACATTCCAGTGTTACCACATCACCACTGTAACAAATTGTTTCCAAAATGTACTTAAAAGAAGTTGTACATTTACGAGTTACTTACGTAGGTCTTAAAATAGCACATGGTATCGAGTTACTCAAAATGTCATGTGTAACGGCACACATATACCTATTTTCTCTAGTATGTATTGATCTTTTATCGTCGGGATCTTTAACTGGTGTAAATTTTACATCTATGAGATCCTTGACTTTCAAGGGTTTTTGAGAAATGGGACAGTAGATGGTAGGATCCTAAAATATCAATGTGTTCATTTCAGCATTTATCAATATGAAATGGATAATAGGTAATATGTATAAACCTACAGGTTTTTGAAGTTTAGATTTTTCTGAACTTGGGGTTTTTGACGGTATCCAAAAGCTTGGCAATTCTTTATCCCTTCCCTCTGCCATATTCGATATTGAAGAAGTTCCAGGTTCATCTAAGGTTTAGATTATAAGATGATAAAATTTTTAAGTCGGAGTTAATGTACTAAAGTTCTAAGTTGAAAGTCAAATTCACTGACCTGGTTTAAAACCTCCGATAGGTTTACTAACAATATTGTTTTCTTCTTTTAAAAAAGAAGTGACTTTCTTCTCAACTTCACTAGCTGCTTTCACTGCATTTTCTTCGTCTTCCTTTTTCTTTAACTTTTCGTATTCCTTTAGTTTACGGCTGTATTCGTTCTTCTTTGATATTATATATTCCAATATAATTTCCTTGTCAAACAGATAACCATCTTTTCTAAAATGGAAATGCTGTTAGAGGAACTATATTTATTTCTGATTATAAATATACATACGTAATGACCGGATTTCTACAGGGTTGAAGGGAAAGCGAACAGCAATCAAAGTCTTTTACAGAATCTTTTCCTAGCCTTTGAGCATTTGTTCCATAACCTGATGCTTGGGCATCCTTCTTTTTTTCGTGGTAAGTATAGACGGCTCCGGCTGTACAATTTCTTGCATGTCTCGTCATCGCAGTTCAATTAAATTACAATATTTTACTGAAAACAGGCAAATCACCCCAAATTAATCTTATCAAATACTTGATAAACAATAATAATAAACAGTACACTCAGTAGTAGTATGACATTTCTGATCACTTCCTGATCACAGTTTGCTGAACTGTTTTTGATTTTCTGATAGATGACAGACAATCTGACAAACACAAATTTCAAATTTAAGTCCTCTTCTTCTCCTTTGACCTGTTCTAAGCACAAGTTAGTCAAGTTTATACGAATACGGACTACGTATTATAAAGTATTGCTGTGGTATTGCAATAAAAATGACACTCTTTAAAACAAATTTGGTGACTTGTTTTTGTTTTGAACTGCTGACATATTTAAAATTAAATCTACTTTCCTCCTTTAGCATTAGCTTTTATCTTTTAGTTGATCCACTCACCAATAAAGTACTAACAAAAAGTTAAAAAAAATATAAGTATATATTCTAATAAATAAAGTAATACTAAGCAAATATACACATTTGTTACTCTGGTCTATTCTTCTTCTTCATATATTTTATCTAGGTTCTTCTTCTTCTCTATTTATTAACATACATAATTTCTACACTGAAATGAAATTTTATATAATGAGGACTGAAATGCTCGTCAAGCCGCGTGAATGGTTTTACTCGTGGTCAGCGCCATATTTCTTTTGTGTCTCCTATCAATGGCGGAGCAATAAATATTTAACTGATTATGAATTGAAATGAAATTGAATTCTGGATATGAAGAATTATTTGGTGCTATATGCTGGTTAATTTTATAAAACATGACATGTTCCAACAATAACACCCACAAAAATACACAAAGAATAACACTAACGAGATATAAAATAAAAGAATGTACTAGTTAACCAACTGTACGCCAATGACGTGTTTACAAACAAAATGAAGGGAAATTAAGAACACAATTCATATCGTACGTGCAGATGATTGTCTCTCTCGCACCCACATACAACCTGTCCTGAGTTTCATGTGCCTCCTTTTGTCTGCTTCTAGGTTTGTCACTTTATATGGATGCGTAGTGGCACTAAGAGCATTCCACATCGTACATTTCAGTGAATTTCAAATACCAATCACAATCGTGCTTCTCTAGGCTGTTCCATTCCCCGTTTGCTGTAAGTCACCGCGCGCGGCAGCACACTACGTACACACAGCACCTAATGACGTAGTCGGACATAGTCGTCAATTGTTTTCATCAGTAATTTGACGTTTCGTAGAAATTATGACAAATGTCTAATATCTGTTAAGGTGTACGTTTCTGTTTACGTGTCATATTTAAATTGATACATCCTAAAATAATAAGTATTGTGTTTTGATGGTGAAAGTGTAGTAGTAGCAGTCCATTATTAATACATACTTATGTATCCAGTTTTGTCAAAAATGTAAAATATTTAGACACCATAGCTTTGTGTGAAGTACTGGAATGGTATTAGTGCCATATATTTTGTTTCAAAATAGTAGATAAAAAAATATGTAGATTTTTGCAAACCCAATTAAGTAGATTCTATTAAAAGATAAGTTACTACAGTGTAATATAATATCAAATTCTGACATTTATGGCCTGATGTGTATGTTTCCAAATACTAATATTGGTGTCGCCGCACTACAGCAAATTAAAAATTCTAGATTGAAATCCTGCTATTCGACAGACAAGTATTACAGTACCGATGCTTGAATCATTGTCTGCTAAATCGATTTAGCCGACAATGATTCAAGTGCTAATTATTGCAATAGATTCATATTTTAATATCTACTAATTACTATATCAGCTGAAAATATCTTTATTTATAGAATATAGCGTTATTCCCAAGTGCCTGTGATGCTATTTTCAGTTTAATAGATTTTATTGATAAATTAGCCCGCGGCACCCACTGATCTAGCTAAAGGTTCAGAAAGTACAAATGTCGACTGTAAAACTTTCATGTAGCATAACCAATATATGACCAATACTAAGTAGTAAGTAGTGTCACTAGTCACTACTAATGAAAACGTATTTCATGGCAGATGGATTACAGACCATTTTTTGAAGTGCAAATGATTTTGTAAAACAATATATTATAATTATCAATAAGTGCTACATATACTTTATTTGCTAGCGAAAAAATAGGCATTAGTTATGCCAACCATAAAAATTGATATTTCGAAGGATAAAAACGGTAATCTATTTCTAACCATATTTTTTAAATAAAAAACAGTATCTGAAATGAATTAACTTTATTTTGTCATATATCTCTATAGTGGGGATTGTCCCAGTGTTGCGTAATTTATAATACCGAAAATAAAAATATAAATAATCGTTATAAATAAAAAATATATTAAATATTATGTAACTAATAACATACTTCAACAATATTAACAGTTAAGTAATAAAACATGACTATAAAGTAATTGGCACCTTGAGAAGATCCTTAAGTAAATTAATTTTGTCACTAAGTTTGCGCGGAACCGTACGTTCCCGCAGGTGGCCTATAAAGCTTTGGAAATGCCAGGAGCTGCATAGAGTTGAAGGCGTACTTTCTAACGCCTATGTTCTTTAGAGTATTTTCCCTTCGACAACCCTCACTAAAAATAAATTATAAATATGTTACTTCAATGAAATTACACGTTTTCCACTACAATACCTTCTCATGCAGTCTAATGCCCTCTGAAATTCATGCTCGGCCAAGTGATATTCGTCCGCTAATATCTGACATTCTTCAAGCGTTACAGACATACCAGTTCGATCCTTGGCACTTTTACAACTCGTAAATCTAATACCTGTGAAAAAATAACAGTGGAATAAAATCTGAATTCAGATAAATAATAATTGTATTTATTTCAAAGAAAGTATACCACATAACAGGAGTACATACTAAACATGATATCACAAGTATATAAAAAGAGATTGACAACACTATAGGCAGGTAAAAGGCGAGTAATATTTATTGAAAAATAGCTAGGGCCGGTAGAACTTTGCGAAATAAGTGATGCTTGCTTAATAAACATATGTCCTAGAGCCACTCATTTTTGAGATAATTTTAGAAAATCAAATTATTCATGTAATTTTTTTAAACAATTTTGATTAAAATTTGACATACATTTTGGTGTTGGTGGTTTTTTTTTTTTTTTTTTTGTACAAAGTAGAGGGCACTAGTTGCTAGCATTCTTACTGACAGGTTATTCTCTATAACTTTTTTAAGTCGGGTTTCCCATTATAAGTCTCGCGATATGCAAAAACTAATTTTACACAAAAAATGCACCGTTCTTGAGTAAAATTAAAAAAACTGTAGTAAAACTTATTTATCAAGTGTACATGTATCAAACCCCGAATTCTTCTATTGATATTCATATTGTGTATTGTTTGCCCTTCACGGCCCTTCCTTTGTTTCCTGTGCCTAATTTGAAGACATTTTTTTCACATCTTTTTAGTAAATTTCCCTTTTCTGCAGCTCTTTAACGAGATTTAGCAATATTTCCCTGTGGAGATGAACCAAACTGGTTACACCTCTTTATAGACAAACATCAGATGGTATGGCGATTTTTCTTGCGGAACAAGGGACAAAGTGAGCCAGTTACGCCTTTTGTAGAAATTCGATAAACATCAGGCAAAACGTCATAATTGATGAAAAAGGATTTTGTATATCGGGACACTTTTTGGGCCGTTCACATGACGAGAGGCCTTTATTATGCCGTCGGGAACTTATATGGGTCCTTCCACGACGATATTATAGCCGGAAATCTTAATTTGAACATTTCAAAAGTTTTGTTTATATTTTGGTAAGCTACACAGAGCTATATAAAATACTAGCAAGTTCGTCAAATCTCAACATGGCTCAGGATAAAGCGTCTCGGTTTACAGATTGTGAGGTCAGTGATTCGATTCCAGAACAAGTCAACTTTTTTTTTTTTTTTTATTTGTCTTAAAATATTACAGTTAAAATGAACACTTTAAGACAAATAAAAGAAACTAATTATATATATTATATAAAAATTCCATATATTCCTATATTATCAGACAGGTTAAGAAGAATCGGTAATAAATTTAATATTCGAACAGTTTTTCAGACAACTAATACAGTGCAGACTTGATAATCCGGACTAATTAAAACCAGCCTGATTTCGGATTACCGAAAAATCCGGATTACTGCAACTCACGACTGAAATGTAATAAAATTCTATTTTAGGAGTTATTTTTATTTATGGAACACAGCTTGTATAAAACGGAATATAAATTCATCTTAATTTCGTAAAATAAACACTTGAACTTCAAAAAACACAACATAAACTCATAAATATGTATGTTTGTACATCAACGAAGGAAGTCTGTAATTTTTGTTTGCCTGATATTTTTCTGGCGGTGATGCGCGAAGTCCCGTGCGCCGAGTTTCTGGGTCCGGATTACCGAAACATTAAAAATCCGGATTACAGAATACACAGTGTTTGAAATAATGAGTCCGGATTACCGAAGAATCCGAATTATAGAGGATCCGGAATATCAAGTCTACACTGTACTTTACGATCATTTTTGTTTGTTGGTTAAATTGCAGAAGCCATGCTGTTTCTAGTCTGTTCCATCGCCCGTTTGCAGCGACTCACTGCGTGCGGCAGCACACTACAAATGATGCTGTCGGACATAGTCGTCAATTGTTTTCGTAAAAATTATGACAAATATCAAATATCTGATAAGGTGTACGCTTTTTTTTACGTTTTATTTTTAAATTTATAAATTGATACAACCTAAAATAATAAGTATTGTGTCTGTGTTTGTTTTACGAAAAATATTAAATATTTAGTCACAAAACCTTTGTGTGAAGTTCAGGAATGGTGTCAGTGCTGCATATTTTAATGTTTTAAAATAGCAGATAAAAAATACGTAAATTTTTGCAAATTAAATAAATAGGTTCTATTAAAAGATAAGCTATTAGAGTGTTAATATCAAATGTCAAATTGTGATATTTACGGCCTGATGCGTATCTTTCCAAATACTAACATTGGTGTCACCACACTACAGCACATTACAGAGTTCTAGATTGAAATTCAGCTGATTTGACAGAAAAGTATTACAAAGGCGACGTGATTTAGCAGACGATGGTTTTATCAATGACATGAACAATTTCTTGTCCTTCTTTTAGTCCCTCTTGAACTATGTCACTGTGTTCAACAACTAATTATACAACATATTAGTCTGATATTCATGAATAAATTGACCAACTGTATGACAAAATTATACCAAAAGTCTGTGTTGCAGTTATGAGTTCACCTACCTTTAATCTGCCTACAAATTTGTGCAGCAATGTGCAAAATCTCCACGTTCTTGGCCTTTGTACTATGCACGGACATCCTAAGCTCCTCTATTAAATCGTTTAACGATTTCAGTTGCGGGGAACAAGCAGAAGTCCTTCCGTTACCCGCATGCGATTCAGGTATGTTAAGTTTCTTGTACCTCAGGAAATACTCGTTTAGTCTCTCGAAATTGTCAACGTTCGATCTCTCTTGAGGCCTGGTGGCCCCGATGCTCTCGGCTATGGTGGCCATCTCGTTTATGCCTATATTAAAGAACACTGGCGTAACGTGAAAGGATAAAGCTTGCCTTGTAGGCACTAAACTATACAAAGCGTCAGGCACTGGAATAGATACTGTGAGAGAGTTCCGGCTTCCGCTAACTTTTGGAGTCGGGTGGGGCTCCGCTGCGGGACTAGGGCTACGAACTAGGGTGAATAATACTGTTCTCAGGTCTTCTATGGCCACGGACATGTCACCCCACATGTCGATTTCGTTACCATAGTAACTCAGGAGGCCTTCGAAGCACGCCAAAGGGCCAAGGGTACTTAGAACTGTCACGAATGCCGGATCGGGCTTGTGGCACCAGAATCTGGTCATCAGTCCTGTTACCAATGATGTCAACTAAAAAAATAAAAACATTTTATGTAAAAAGATTTAGTAAAGAATGTGAGCTCCAAATTAAAATTCTTGCACATCAAATTTACTTTACTAAGGCAAAAACTAAAATAAAAATTTAATGAGAAAATTAAAAAATGGAGAAAAAAAAATAAAGAGCAAAACTCTAAGCAACTCTGTCAACAGAACTTGGACAATTTTTTTTACAAAAACGTGACACTTAACAAAATTTATCCAAGTCCAAGAGACTGATTGCCATTCAAAGAGGGAGACTGGAGGATGCTAAACACCCTCCATCAAATTAAATAATTTTGAATTTCCACACTAAATATGAAATTTATACAAGTCCTGATAAGTGCCGATACTAAAGGGGCTTACTTGCATGTACGGCCAACAAAAATCTAAAATGAGTAGTTTTTCTACAAAATACATTTAAAAAATATAAATGCAGCTGCAACTTTTTCAGTAAATCGATATTATTTCCGAATTCAGCACACTCATAAACTTTTTGTTTCAATTACTCTCACAATTAAAAATCCTTAATGGCCAAATCTAGTCTTTGCGGTGGTAAAAGGAAAATACACAGGGTGATTCACAACTTATCTAAAAAAAATTGGGAATAAATGCACCATGAAAACTGGAGCCATTATTGCAAACAACATTTTTGTAAAATCCCTATAGTTTTTGAGAAAAAAATGATTGAAGTTGACAGAATCGTAGAAAAGATAGAGATCCAGGACATCCAGGGTATATTGCAGCAGCTGAGGAACATGTTTTAGAGACAATTGAAGAGAATCCCCAAATAAGTACCAGGTAAATAAATCACTCAAAAAGTACACGGAATGTCCCAATCAACAGTGTGGCATATCATACATGAGGCTCAATTATACCAATAACTTATAAGTTCAAAATGGACAAGAACCAGAAACATTTGTGTTAGTTTGTAGAAACTAGGTAAGATGGACCCAAATGTGTTTATATGTTGGTGGACACAATTTTGAACAGTTGTGGTAACATAAGGTATGTCAAATTATAATATTAATTACATTAAAACCACAAATATTAATTTTATTAATTAATAATAACAATACTTAGTCGCCGACTGACTGCTTTGCCTTACGCAAGGTCAGGTTTACAGTGGACTGCTTTTTTTTATTTTTTTTCCAAATTGCATTTGTAAGTTTCCTCTGTACATCCTCAAAATATTTTTTTAGATAAGTTCAGAATCACCCTGCACACCTATTTTATATTTATTTAAGTTGAAATATTTGTGTATATTTTTCTTGAAATACTTTATGAATGAAGGCAGGAACAATTTTCCTACTACCAATATGGTTTCAATTGCAACTTAATTTTTTCACATTGTCATTTTATTCAAGAATTTGTGTACATAAAATTTTGTTTCGGTATCTTTCCTAGATGTATTTTTCCTTTTTGACATTGTAGTGCCATCATGAACGACCTACATTTAAATTAGCCAATCATCTTTCACTATTAATCATATTGAAACAAATGGCATGCTACGGTTGGTTGTATTAAAATATGTTGTCCAAAAAGATGCTAATGGATAAATCGACTTTGCGCATGAGAAGCAAGTGTCAAAAGTCATAATATTTCTGTTTCGATTAGGAATGCAATTGTGGAGAAGTATGAAGTATGGCAAATTTTAGTTGAATATTAAATATTTGTTTTAGTCTCAAATAATTTACACAAATTTAATTTAGCTTACTTACACCAAATCTTAATTACTTACAGCCTGAGAAAAGCACACATCTCTACGATATCTAACATTGCACACTCTCTGGGCAGCTTTAGGGTCCTCCTGAACCCGAAATACTGAATGTGTTAACCTAGCTGTCTTCAACAACCCATCCATAGCTTGTCTCAATTTCCTCATACTAGGCCGCAGTTCCGCAGCCCAGTCGTTAATTTTGTTCAAATCTAAACCATCGGTAAATTTGTTCCCTAAAAATATTTTATTGAACGTTATTTACCGTTACTATAACATCACCCACATTTTGTACACATTTAAAAAAATTAAAAACAAAACATGATACTTACCATTCCTCACAACTTTATTTACAGCTTTGGAAACGGCCTCCGCCTCCTTGTTTATAAGATTACCACTACCGGGTTGGTCGGTGATCACGGCCTTCTTGAACCCCCTAGCGTTCTGCTTAAGTCGTACCGCAGGACTGCCACATCGGCCACACAAAAACTTCACCTTACTAACCAAGCACATCACGCTAGCCTCTATATTAAGCTGGGTGATATCCCACGGTTCCGGTTCGTCGGTAGGCTTGTAGTAATTTGCCGAGGGCGAGTTGCACATGACGTTGGTGTCCAAGAACATGCGACCGGTGTCGGGGTCTAGGGAACGGAGTTCCGAACCGTTCGAGCTGTTGGTAAGGCTGTTGGGCGCTGAACCTTCCACTGAGTTCTGCAAGATTATTATAAAATTTTTAATAAAATCAGATATAGGCAAAACTGTTGCGAATAATGATTACAATAAAAAGTAATTCGTTAATTGTAATTAACGAGTCAATTTATTTATTCGTAAAATTCGATTTGATCGCACAAATAAATATAAATAACACTACATAGTCTTATTCGTTTTTTTCTTTTGTGAAATTTATGAAATCATACAGATTATTATATAAAATATCTCATAATAATAATAATAATAATAATAATAATAATAATAATCATTTATTAGCCCAACAGAAATACAAATTTCCAATTACAGAGCTAAATTACACATTTATAAATCTAGAAAAAAATATATATAAATATGTTGAATTAATAACACCTAAGAATAGTAGTGTGTATATACAATACCATAGACCCATAACTTAATGCACGAATGTTTACATATACTTAATGGCAAATGTACAAATCCATAAAAATAGACATAGCCTCAAATAAAAACAAAAGAGATTAAAACGACATAAACTAACAACACGATGCAGTATGTAAAACAATATAGTTAATTGTTAACATGGTTACTAACACATGTATGCAGCGTCTTTAGAGAACAATCATTTATATCACAACCATCACAGATTACATTACATAACATATATAGGGGACTTTAATAACAAATTAGTGTTAGCCCTTGGCAAGTAAAAAGTAACATGATTTCTCACTGCGTTACGAGGAATTAGGAAATTAAGTTGGGCAAGCAAGTTTGAACAATATATTCTATTTCCAACTAAATTGTAAAAAAAACTTCACTGACTGGTATAGTCTGCAAGTTTCTAATGCCTCAACGTTAAACATGTTCAATAGAATTCTGTGATTAAAACCTTGTTCGGGGTAAGTACCAACTGATTTAAATTGTAAATATTTTAGAAACCTTCTTTGTACCCCTTCGAGACAATCGGAGTGAGTTTGATAATAAGGGTTCCAGACCAGTGAACAATATTCAAGCTTAGATCTAACATATGCAAAGAATAAAGTTTTTAGAGCTCTAATATTAGTAAATGTTTGACAGTTGCGAACTATAAGACCCATCATTTTCCTAGCCTGCGTTTGTATCAGAATAATATGATCAACAAAACTCAATTGACAATCAAAAAGAACTCCAAGGTCTTTAATTTTTTCTTCATATTGCAAAGTTTTGTCACTTATTTTATACTCATACTTTACATACTGCAACTTCCTAGTGTAAGTGACCACTTTACATTTAGCAACATTTAAATGCAACCGATTTTCTTCAGACCATTTATAAATATTATTAAGATCATCCTGCAGATTAGAACAGTCGAAAGCATCGTGAACTTCCTTGAAGATTTTCATATCGTCCGCAAAAATTAAATGTTCGCACTTTAAGACAGAGCAGATGTCATTAATAAACATTAAGAATAACAGCGGTCCCAGATTGGATCCCTGAGGGACTCCTGAACTTGCGAAATGCTGTTGAGATTTAAATCCATTGAATGCAACGAAGTAGGTTCTGTTGTTTATATAGGAGGAAAATAGCTTCATTAAAAGAGTACCAAAGCCAAACGCTTCCAAATTTTTCAACAAAATGCAATGGTCAATGCGGTCGAAGGCCTTTGATATATCTGTATATATAACATCTACTCTGCCATGCGAATCCAAGATATTAGAAACATATTGAGTAAATACTAACAAGTTGCTTCGAGTAGATCTACCTGATAAAAATACATGCTGCGCAGGTGAAATAAGAGGTTTAATGGAGGAATAAATACGATTATATAAACATACTTCAAAAATTTTTGCAAAATTTGATAGCAAAGCTATAGGGCGGTAGTTGTTAACTAATGAGACATCACCGTTCTTAAATATTGGACAAACCCTAACGGATTTCCAACAATCCGGAAAAACACCAATTTTTAGGGCTAGATTAAATAAGATCCTTGATTATGAAAGCGGGGATCTCATGTACATAACCCTTTAAATAATTGTCAATTTATTTTTTTTTTAAACAAAAATCTACTAAAAAACTAAGTTTTTGTTTCTGTTAATAAATGTAAAGTACCTTGAAAATGATGAAGTAAAATTGAAAACCATGAAATGTTTTTTTTCTGTGGAACATTTTCACTACCAATTAACAGCATTATTGAAGTGATTAATATAACACAGAACACATAGTTTTTAGTTAGGTTAGGTAAGATCAGGTGTGTCTTTGAGAACCTATTATTGTATATTTGCGACAAGAATTCAGACGACTTACGTCATACGAACAAATGAATAATTCATTATATTTTAAACAGAGGGCAAACCACTACTTAGAGCAGACGTAAAAAAAAACGTTTCAACGTGACACCAACTATTACAGCGTTCAGCTCGCTCGCCCTTGTAAGACTACTCTAAGTATGACACACTAAAATTTTATAGGAGCATTTTGGATTAAAACATAAAAGCCTGTACACATACAGGGTGTGTGCGACCCAAGACAACATCTGGGCAAAATAGTCCGTCTTATAGTTTTCAATAGAATTTTTTTTAAATATTTAAGAAACATGCGAAAGTACAGTAAATATCCCCAATATTTTTACTCGCCTAAAATGTACTTCAGTATAATTAAAACAAGTCGGAAATTCAAATTTAATTCTTATATGCATGCCATCAAATTAACGTAAAAACTTGTTATGTTTAGTATCTTTTTGACTAGAATAATGTGCATTACGTGTGAGAGTAGACATACCAAATGTCGGCAAATCGATTGGGAAATCAATGATCTTGTATGATCGTATCCACCATGTTTTGAAATCAAAACAAAAAATATTTAAGGATAACGAAAATAAACAGCCACTAAAAAAAAATATCAAACAAAAAATCAAAAGACGCTTGCTTTGAAGAAGAGAACTTATAAGTCAATCTTTTAGGCCCGGTTTTGCTAGAAAAGGCAACACTGTGCACAGTTGGTAACAAGAAAAGCGAATGCTATGTTTCAGATATAGTTGAGGTTGAGTTGATTATTTCAAATGATATTTGACAGCGTTTATAGTGAGCACTTATAACAAGCAAATTTTAAAATTGAATGAATGTTTAAGGATTTTTTAGTACATAAGTTTATTCAAACAAATAACACACATAACTGACTATTCGCATAATTCTCTACGTGAAAATGTATCCAAATAACAGCCAAATCTGCTACAGTTAATTAAAATTTCGTTACCTCATTCAGACTGTCCTCACAATCAGGGAACAAAATAAAGTTCGTTTCATCCGGAGACTGCATATTAGAACAAAGGCTCTTGACGCCTTCGCTGGTATTTAACAAGCTATTATTCTTTTCGCCGGAAACAATTCGACCATTACTCTGGTCCGACACCGTCCATATATCTTCCATGTTCATGGGGGTACACGGAGTGGCGAAATCGTCTAGATCGGGGCTCTTCAGGTCGAGTGATGTGAGTTGCTGGGTGATACGTTTGAACGGTGACAGCACCATACTAGGTCTACCTCCACTTTCTAAACTGAAATCTTCGCTGACCCCCGAATCATCGTTCGTGACTAGTTTATACTCTTCGATAAAATTTAGGGCCTCCTCCACCAAGCCGGGATCCCACAGGCTTAAAAGGATGCGGGTTTTGCTGATCATGTCCTCGCAGATCGGTAACATGCCGTTGGTTTGTTTTTCTTTGGCTAGTCGCATGAGGGTTTTCATGGCTTCAACCACCTCCTTTCTCAGCTGTTTGATAGCCTGAAAAAATATAAAACAACTCATTCAATGGTTTCTAAATGAAATTCATGTCTAGGGTGTGAGATTTAACATTTTTAAAGATGGAAGATAGTAAAGGATTCAAGTTGGCCTAAAGCCTATAATAGCTATTTATGCCATCAGTTACGAAATGCCTAATTTAGTGTAACGCGTGAGATTTTTGCGGAACGAACGAAGTGAGTTTCGCAAAAACTCACATGTTACACAAAATTTCATATCGTAACGTATTGCATACAAGATTTTTTCTAATTTTGAAGAAAGTAATAAAAAAATAAAATTTTATATAATTGACAAAAATTTGGAAAACATAAATTTAGTTTGTTGCTGTTACTTCATGTTAGTTGTCAGTTTGACATTTTGTAAAAAAGTCTAGACGGAAGGTTTTTAGCGAGATTGATATATTTTTAGTTTTATTTTAAAAAAATGAGTGATTCAAGTTCTGAAGAGCTACCAAGCGATATTGAAGAGGCAGCAGGTAATGCTCTATTATCAGTAATTCCCAAAAAGTCAAAGGCAGTTTATGATTTGGCATACGAAAAATTTGTTACGTGGTGTGATGAGAAGAAAATTAAACATGTTAATGAGAAAGTTTTACTTGCATATTTTGAGGGTAAGAAAGATCTAAAAGTTTCCACATTATGGACATTTTACTCAATGTTAAGGTCTGAACTAAATCTGAAAAGGAATATTGATATTAAAAAATATACAAATTTGGTAGCATATATTAAAAGGCAAGCGGACGGGTACAGTACTAAAAAGTCAAAAGTTTTTATTAAAGAAGATTTTGCCAAATTTTTAATGGAAGCTGATGACAAAGAATACTTAATGGCTAAGGTTGCAATGATAATTGGAATGGCAGGAGCATGCAGAAAAGCAGAATTAACATTTCTTCCAGTTGAAAATGTTATAGACGAAGGAAGCCATTTTCGTGTTGATATCCCACCTTCAAAAACAAAAGTTATACGGCAGTTTGCGATTACCACTGGAGACATTGAAAATACTAATCTTGTTGAAATATTAAGAAAATATATTAAGTTGCGTCCCCAGGTTCTTAAACACAACAGATTTTTTGTAAAATACGCGAATGGAAAATGTACCAGAAATCCTGTGGGAATTAACACATTTAGCAGTCTGCCAAAAGTTATTGCACAATTTCTTGGTCTTTCAAATCCTGTTCTATATACTGGCCACTGCTTCAGAAGAAGCTCTGCCACTTTCCTAGCAGACAGTGGCGCTGATATTTTAAAATTAAAGAGGCACAGAGGTTAGAAATCTAGCTCTGTTGCGGAGGGATATGTTGAAAATTCCATGAATAATAAAAAACTTATAGCGCAAGAAATATTTGGTGAAACATCTAATGCAATGTGCGCCGCTTCCCAAATAACAGCAAGTTTGAGCAATGAAAAAAATATGTCGTCGGGAATTAATTTGAATAATTGCAATAATTCAATTCAATCAATTAATTTATAATTTATGTTTTTAACTTGTATTATAACAGTTTAATAAATAGAATAATTCTTTTTGTCACTAATTTTGAAATACATTTTTCGTCACCAATTGCATAAAATTTTACTTTATGCAACTAGTTACAAAAAGTAAGACGTTTCATAATGTCAATCAGTTTTAAAAAGTGTCACTTTATATGTCAAAATTAGAAAAATATTTTTTATACCCTCATACTTGTAGAACAAACAAATGAAAAATTAGATTGCAATCCTCAGAAAAGTAACAAACAACAGCAAGCCTATGAATTAGGGCCACTGAAGGTTCAGTGTAACTATCTATTCATTTAGGCTGTGAAATGGCCGATATAATATTTTAAATTTAACTTTGAGTGATTTCAAACAAATTTTATTAATAAAACTTTTAAAAAAGCCGCAAGAGCCAATATAGCATTGCATGTTATCGAGAGTAGAGCTTAACTTAACCTACGTTTTTAGGTGGTATACAGGGTAACCCATTTTTCATGACTTGCCATTGGCATCTCGGAAACCGTAAAATATACAGGGTGCTCAAATTAAAAAAAGCTTGCTGAATCATTTTTAATATACTCGTAATTTAATGAATGATTCAGTGCATTCTTCTTTTCCATCCTTAAAATATTTAAATATTTGTAAGGTGTCCAACAATAAAAAAAAGTTTGCGAATGTCTAATCTGTCAAAATGTTTGTTGATGTTTGTTTTATGTCAAGAACAATTAGATTTTGTATTCAAATTATAGTATTTTTAAAATTTTATGGGTTATTCTTCAAATAAAATAGTATTGTTACATATTAACGTGTTTGTAATTTTATTCTACATCTGTTACTGTCAAGATCTAATACAGCATTCAGGAAAAAAAACAACCATAACCGAAAATAGTGGTAGTAGAAATTCTTCTCCACAAAAATCGGTTTTTCCTATATTCTTATTAAATGTACCAATTGCACCAAATTTCAGTTCTTTCTGTTGAGAAATAATGACACTATACTCGCGTCAAGTATTCAGACGTCTTACGTCACGGCTGACGTTACACATTTGTTTTTATTGTCAACGTAATTTTCGATATTTGGTTGCATTAAAAACAATTAGTTTTTGCAATTTAGCGCAATATATAATGCAAACTTTTAGTGTAGTATATAGTTTTTTTACTATCAGTTGCAGTTTCTTAAATATTTTGATGAAAATATAATGAATTATTCATTTGTTCGTATGACGTAAGTCGTCTGAATTCTTGTCGCGAGTATAGATTGCATTTTCTAAAATCGCTATTTTCAGTTTTTTCACAATATTTCAGCAACGGCAGCAGATATCTTGGATCTGCCTGATTTGTCATAATGGCTATGAAAAGGCGCAACTTTTTTCCATCCTGTATATTTCATGGTTTCCGAGATGTCAATGGTGAGTCATGAAAAACGGGCCACCCTGTATAAATTTTTACAGTTCTTTGTATTTATGTAATTTTTAAGGTGAAAGTGTATTTTTATATCTAATCAAATGATTAACTTTAATGTAAGACAAATTCCTAGAAATAGCAAATGGCATCTGGCAAATGACAACAATCAATTGTGGTCCATCGTGAATCTAGGGATTACAGTATTAAATAGACAGTAGATCTCTATCTACATCTTTCGAGATCAGTTTGATATCAATTGGACAAAGCAAAAAAGATGCTGACGTACTTTTAAATAAAATACAACTGTATACAATGCATCCCATTTGATTTTTCTGAAGATAAAAGAAAATATATTTTGAATCCAAAGTGAACCATACTGTTTTCCATCTCTTCAAACACAATTTTTTAAGATATTTGGTTAATATTAAGCACTTACCTGTATCGCATCATTCGCCATAGAAATTTTGGTAGTAATTTGATAGTTTGCATTAGATTTAATGGGAGATTCCTTCAGCTGCTGAACTAACCTGAAAGCACATATTTTAGTGGAAGAGAAAACATAAATATCGAATCAGTACTTTATTAAGCCGCCATTCTTCGACTTATGAGAATGTGCAGTGAAGGCTCCGACAGTTATCCAGTCGTAGAATCCCGTTTTATTCAAGGTATCGTTGTGAACCCACATTCGTTGTAAATGTAAATTTATCGGTGCAAATTCTAAACTACGGTCAGACTTCCTGGAACTGGCCTTGAACAGACTACCTTTATGTGCTTGCAGATTCTCCCTCGCTTGGGAATAGAGACGCAGGAGGTGCAGATGCCTATCTAATAGCTCTACTTGCCTAGAGTGCCAGGGCTCTCGAAGTTCGCCCATCCCTGCTACCTCTTGAAGCAGTTCTTTTTCCTGCTGAATCCACACATCCCTGAAAGGCGATAACATATATTTTTCATCAGTTTTGTTACCCATTACCTGTTAGGTAACAGTTAATCCGGTCAGCAGAAGTATTTTGCATTTATTCTTTTGTCCCAAACAGTTAAATAAAATGCCCACTTCATAAGAAAATCGAACGAAATATTAATGATAATAGAAAACTTTGATTGCACCCGAGGCAGTTTTGTCCAATAACCTAGAAAAACACGCCGGAAAACTATATTATAGGGAAATATCTGTATTATATAGAACTAATTCCTATATTTAATACCTATGAAGTGTTTAAAATTGAAAAAAAAACACTAAAAACTGAAGGAGTACACAAAATAATCACAATGTAAACACAGTATTTCAATTATAACAACGAATTTTACCGTTTATTGTCGCTGGTCTACTTTCTAAAAGTTAAATGTGCAAAATATTTATCACATATTAAATGCAAAATATGTGATAAATAAGAGTTTAATATTTTTCTTCTTATTTTTCTCTATCTACTTAGTCGTAGTACATGATAATACGAAGAAAAAGTCAAAGTATCTGGATAAGGAGACCACTAAGACAATTTACCAAATGTACCTTCAAAATAGATCAAATTTTTTTCTAACTGTGCAGTAAACATTACCTACATCAGGAAAAAATACAAAGGATAACAAAAAATACACGCAAATGTACATAAAAACACTGCCACATGATTACCGCCAAGGCACTACAACAGTTGCTCAATGCGGTTCAAAAAGTATTCACCATAATATTTTGTGTACTCGGAAAATGTCTTTGGTATTACACTGCCACATGAAAATATGCAGTTGTCACACACCTTATCCGTCATCTAGGCATTTGAATACGACATGTTTGTAAATTCATAAAAAATATGCAAAACATAAAATTTGATAAAAGCAAGTACTGAAAAATTATTTCAAACTAATCAGAGTACCGTATGTAATATTTTTTGATATTTGATACATAGGCCATCTATATGTCACTAGTGTGAGGTACATTTCACGCCGATAAATTTTTAAACTTCTTGTGTTGTTCTGTTAATAATAATAATAGCAACAATATTAACAGTAATCGACGATGTTTTTTTAAAATGGTAGTACTATTTTAAACTATAATATCCCAAGATGTTCACAGTGTTCTGTAAAAATGTTTCTTAGACGCTTAGATATAACTTGGCTTCACTATAATCTTTGAAGTTTGGAGAGTATGCAACTAGCAGTGCAATATTCTAGGTTATGTTATTTTAGAACAGTAGTGACTAATTTTAAACGCTTCATAGTAATTAAATAAAGTATGTTATGTCGGGTATGTTAGTGGATAATTATGATGAATCTGCAAGGAGTGAAAATCTAGGTTTGGCACTACAGCTAACCGTTATTTATCAGGTAATTAGGCATTATTATTATTATTAAAAAATAATCGCACGGTAGTTGACATATCGGACGGTGATCGATTTTCATAGGCGCCGGTTTCTAGAGGGAAAAGGTTTTGCCCCATTTTTTAAACATCAAGCTAGAATTCCGAAATAAATTTTTTAGTCTTTTAGACCTCCCTGAGCACGTGGGTAAAATTTTTGTAGTTAGTCATAGTTAACCCTATATGTTCTATCAAATTGAAGGATTTTTGAAGTTTATCGAATTTTGTTTATAGATTTACTAAATATATATAATCAAGTTAATCGTAGGCATTTTTTCAAAGTACTTGGCTTAATTTCAGGAGTTAATCTATTTTCTTCTTCTTAACTAACATTAAAAATCTAGCTATTCCTTTACAAACAATGCATTTAACATTTAGTCACAAATTTGTAAAAACTACACCGCTTTTAACACAAAGGACTACGTTTCATAGTAAAGAAAAAATCTCACTGAAATATAGCCAACAAATGTCAAAATAAAATGAAATATACTGGCTATATTTCAGTACGAAGACATCCCTGCAACAATACCAGCTACACTTGTTATTTCCATTGTCATTAAGCTGTACATTGGTGGATTCCTCATACAAAATAGGCAATTTGCATGAAATTTTTAAATGCTTAAAAATATTGTTATTTTATTATATACTAAGTACTTAACAAGAATGACTAATTCTGTAAAATTGTTCTTATATTTTTCGTAATTAATTATTTTATACAGCAATTTATTCAAATATAGTCACAGGTTCCAATACAACATTCTGATTGATCCACGTCACAATATATGGAAACGTCCATGGTGAAACATGTGAAATTGTCAAATCGACCTAATCTGTAATCTGTGGTTAGTGTCGAACTTTGTGGTCTTTGTGTGGTGTCCGGTGTCCAGTCGAGCATTATAAGTTATGGATTGCCGAAGGGGATGGAACCGATAAAACACAAATTTTATAAGTATTTTGTGGTACCAAAGTGCAAAAACACTACGGTAACCACTCTGGAAAAATTATGCTTCTTGGATCCTAAAAATGAGAAAATGAGGCAGAAATGGTGCATTTTAATGAATAGAGACAAAAAGAGAATGCAACACTATCAAACTCAACCGCGTTATATTGTTGCGAGGATCATTTCACCGTAACTCATTTTTCACTTTATTCAGAGATTATAAAGATAATGTGTGTTTTAAAATTAATAGTTGAAAGAAGATATGGAGAATTATTGGCAGCACAAATTAAATGGGAATGTACAAAGACTATAACTAAAGGTGTAATACCCCATAATTTTAACTGTCAGGGGAAAATCGTACCTGAGCAATAAAGTAATGCAAAATGCAAACGTCTTGAAATTATTCACCATAAAATTTGGATTTTCTCCCAGAAACGAAAATATTAACAATGTGTCAATTTTGGACACATTATCTGATTGTCCTTTAACAAATTCACTCTCTGTTGCCATTATTTACTATAATTATATGGATATTATACACAATGCACACCAACAAAACAAATAATAATTTGACTTTGACAGTTCGATATTGACACTCATGTCACGACATATAAAACAACATGTCGTGTTCATATACTGTGACGTCACATAATCGCCATTTGTATTTCTCACGTTTTTGTGGTTGGGAAAGACGTAATAAATCTATTAATTTGTTACCGCTTTATTTTTGCAGAGAATGACATAAAACAAACTCAGTACACATAAAATGAACTGAATAATATTTTGGTAATAAAATTAAAAAATATGCAAATTGCCTATTAAAACAATACTGACACGGAATGTTCGGAAAGAAACGATTGAAACTGAATTTAATACTTAATTATTATAGGGCTAAATACAATACTGGTTTATATACTTACAAAATCTGCCGTGGAAATGAAAAACATAGCCGACTCTCGGCCATGTACTCGTGGACACAGATGTCTCCGCCGAGTCCAGAGTGAAATCTATAAGTCTGTAAAAAGGGGGAAGAAAACAAAAGTTTCAGTTCTGACTGACTGGGAAGCCGCATTTTAACTCCTAATCTAGGCGGAAGTGACTGGGACCGCCTGTGTGACCACACCTGTAAGAATTTTAAAGGTCATGCTACGTCAACAAGTGATATTATAATAAAAAATATTAGAACAAAAAACTTCTTAAAAAAATGTACAAAAACTTTCAGTATTCTACCTCATCTAGCCTGTTTTTCTTTCTTCTTGTAACACTTCCCATTTTATCAACTAAATAAAATAACTGTTTTCAGTGAATATTACATATTATTAACCACAAACCAACACTAGTGAGTCATCTACATCCTTTTTGTTATTCTAATGTAGCTTACATTTTATTATTTATAATAAATAGATTAACACTTCCTGCCAGATGACAAGATTTTTTTTATAAGTTACAATTTTTTGTTTACCATAACTACATCAATTAGTTATTCAACAACATCGGCCATTAATAATATATAAACATTTTTAATAAATTTAAAAAAAAAACAAGTTGAACGGAATATATATAAATATATTTCTGATATACAAAGTGTTTTGAGAATAGTTAAGGAAAATGAAAGTAGATTCTTTAGCCAATTTTACAAGGGGGTGTTTTATGTTTTAAAAAAAAATAGCCTCCCCTAAAAAGTTACAGCCCTTTAAAAGTGGGTATTGGAATCATGTTTTCATGGGTTATTTTAAAACCGACTAATTATACACTCCAATTTTTGCATGGATGCAGTTATTTTAAAATGTCACTTTCCTGACCTATTCCACTAGTTGTCACGTCACAGTAAGTAAGAAATAATACACCCCGCTTAATATCAGAATTTTTTCATATTTGAAAATTTTGAAAAAAATGTTTGAATTGAAAGCAAAATTTTTTTGTCTACAAAAATTATGAAACATTTTTTAGTTTTCATACAAAAAATTGAAATAAAAATAAAAGCTAGCCTCAACCTTATGATTCTCAAAACAATACTTTTTGTAATAGGTTCCTGTCATTTGAGTTGTCGGCCGTTATTCCCAGTTTATTTAGTTGTTTCAGCACTTACTTTTAAAGGGTTGTAACTTCTTAACGGATGCTAAAATTATTTTTTTTTAGTTTTATACCACTGTCATCCCTATATACAGGGTGTCCAGAAACTCCGCCCAGAAAATTCAAGCGGTGATGCTACTCGAAAAATATGTCAAGTGCATGTAACATTTTCTCGAAAAGTCAATATTAACGGAGCTACATAACCTCAGTGTTTTTTTTTAAACCAACGAAGTGGCAACCAGTTCGGAAATTGTTTTACCAAGGTAAGAATAAATTAATTAAAGGTCTATTTTCTCATAAAAGCTTGCGTTTCTGCTTTTACCTTGTATGAACGAAGCATATAAGGTTTGAAATTACTGTTAAAGTAATATGACAGCTATCATTCAATTGTTTTTAAAGTATACTTTGCTTAATTGTAAAAGAAATGAGATTCACCAGTATATCCAAAAAATTTAAATGGTGATTTTCTCACAAACAATTAGTATTTTTGAGTTCAAACAAGAGTATCAAATTTTTAAATAAACTGTCATTATTTAAAGGAATGTCTTCAAAATTTTAATAAAATCAAAGACAAAAAAGTTATGATTATTTCTTCATCTAGCACATGCCCATTCTGTCCTTTAGGGCACTGCAATTTTAAAAATATTTTAACTGAAACGAATTAAAAAAAATAACTTTGAGGTTAAGTAGCTGCGTTAATATTGACTTTTCAAGAAAATGTTACATGGACTTGACACATAATTTTTTCAAGTTGTAACACCCCCTAAATTTTCTACGCGGAGTTTCCTAATACCCTGTATAGCAGTACAGTAGCTATGTGAAACAGTAGCATCAATGTAGGTTAATTAGCACATTTGAAAATTTTTTTGGTATGAATGCACTAGGCAGAATTTGAAAAAATAATTAACAATTTTTGGGCTGAAGAAATTCTCAGGAGACAAAAAATCTGAGATGTGTATCAATCAAATAATAACTAAATATAATATACGATTGTATCAATGCAATATATTCTTACCTGACTAGTTGTATGCGAAGGTACCCTACAAGGAGTATGTTCTGTGCTGCTGCCCCTATCTTCAGCCTCCAAAGACCAAGCGCTTATTGTGAGGAAACCTGCCGTATTCTGTGTCCTTGACAGAAGCGGGATTCTAAGCCTAGTGGAATCCTGTATGGCACTTAAGAGTACACAGGCTGAACCTAATGGTATGGCAGTGTGGGACACCCTCTCTCGGACATCATAAACAGTGAATCTGACCCGCGTGTCCCCGGAAAGACCATCGGAAGCACGAAAGCTAATCGTACTTAAAAATCCTGGATTACTGCATCTCTGAAAATAAAAAAAAAATGTGTGCACTTTATACTCACACAGAAGAATAATTACCTCGATTATTTCAGTCCTTCCATACTGAACCCAGAATTTGTAAGAAGGCATGTAAACGTCTATGACTAACGTAGGGTTGGGTGGCCTACCATGGCCGTCACACAACAAATTATCACAAGCTAAGGATACTTCGCACAGAGGTACTTCTGCTATGTCTACAAAGAAAGCAGTAGATCACTTCCAATATTTAATTTGTGCAACTAACCTAAAACATGAGTCTGTTGTAGTCTCCAAGTATGAAGGTCTACATTTGGCTTAGGATTACGCCTCCTTTCTATGCACTGCCTAAGTGCATTCAACTCTGCCCTTACGCCTTCATAACTAGCCTGTCTAATAGCGTCCATCCAGCTAGATCTTTCTATATCGGAAGTTGAAGCTAAAGCTTGGCACAAACCACCATCAAAAACTAAAAAATGTTGTTACATTGAAGACTACATTAATTTCTTCCTGAATATTAGAGCTGTCAATCCTGGAAAAAATTTCGATCCCGGAATTGATTGCTATTGACAATGTCAATATATTATGAAAAATTAATATTTCTTTAAGTTTTAATTTACTACAAGACAGAGATTTTAAACTCTTGACAGCTGCTGCTATCTAGTAATAGTTAAACTATTTTATAGCTCAAAAAATATCGAACTTAGGAACGGTTAGTGTTAATTTCTTACTTTTGTTTTTAATTGTGAACATTTAATTGTTAAAATTTATGAAAATATTCCATAAAAAGAGACATTCAATAAATATTTTAAGTATAAAGTCACTACATTTTGGCAATATATATACTAACACTACCTAAGTTGAACTTTATAATATCCAATAATGTATAGTTCCTTTTAATCACTTGAACAAGAAATTGATAGCAAAATATTTTAGGATACACCATTTTGATATAATTCCGTTTCTTTGGTTAAAGTAGAAAATAACGAAACTTTTTTATTTACACTTTAAATCAGGTCATTAGACCGCAACGCATCTATAAAATTGACAAGGTCAAACCCAAAAATCCCAAGAACCAAGCTATATCCCGGGCGGTATCCCGTGATTATTGGGACTGAGAATTGGTAGAATCCCCTGATCTCAAATTTTCGAGATCCCGGGATTGACAACCCTAATGTATATTCGTTAGTGTAACCAATACTTATAATTCTATTTTCTACCTAGATAGAAAGGATAATGCCCATCAGCAGTGAGTGGTGGGGAAGCCATGGGTGGGTCTATTCGCACTTGACACTGCTCCAATACAACTACACCCAGAGGCTCTGACCATGGATCTTTGTTTTTGAAATAAAATAATAGGTTTCCTCGTAATCGGCACCATCTTTCTAAACTAACTGTAAATCAAAGAATGTGTTATTTAACATTAATACTTTCCTAAATTTCAAGCAAACAATATGCGAGTGCGTTGCGAAGGATCATATACAATCAAAAATATATTTTCAAGTAATAATGAAATGTTAATCTACGATAGATATATTCATAGTCCAAAGAATCAATCAATCAGATATTTAAGGAATATTTTTTTTTTTTTATTAAATTTGATTTTATTATCAAAAATAGATTCCAAATTGTATCAAAGTTTTTAATTCAAAATAGCAATCAAAATTTACAAATAATTTTGAACTACAATATATACAGGGTGTCTTAGGTATTACTGGCATCCTTGGAAGGTATGATTGTACAGTTAAAATAAATGAGGTTATATCCAAATATGTAAAAACGGTAAGTTCACTGTTTCCAAGATTCAGGGTGTCAAAGATTTCGAAATTTTTATTATATTTTTTATTTACTTAGAAACTTTTCTTGATAAAACAGCAGCAGCATAGTTCTAGGTTGTAATAATAAATTAGTTTAATTATTCAGTATGTTTCAATATTCCCATTATCATCAGTAGCGTAGAAACTCTGCAGCACCCTTCTTTTATTTAAAATAAAAATGGTACGTCACTGTCTTAATTATAAAAAAGCGTAAGATACTTTAAATTTTGATTACTTTGAACAAATAATTATTCTTTAAAATTTTCTTTAAGTATTGTATTTATATATTATATATTCTTTAAAAATATATTTGCTTTTCGTAGTTTGTGCATGCTGAGACCTATTATGTTTCAGTAATACAGGGTGTCCTAAAATTAATGGATCATATGGCAAGAAATAAATTCTTGACAACAAAATAATGCGATATAGTTAAAGAAAGATATATAATTTGGTTCTAATTTTGACGCTTTGACGCTAGTGGTATACCTTGTCGAAGTCATTAGGAGTAACCATTTTCTAAATAATCCTATTTGAAATATTCAATGCACTGAGGAAAAATTATTTTGATTGCAGGTCAAGCGCCTTTTCCACAGAAAATACAGCAAAATGTTACATGAAAAAGTTACTCAAAAAGGTAAATTATGGTGATGTGCAAAATTTAAAGAGTGGAATTTCAAGTTTCCTTCAGCTTTTGATGCAAATATGCGCAAACTATGAAACGGACAGATATTTTAAATGAATAATTACTTGAATACAACGCATTTTCAAGAAAATTGCAACAAATAATTATGTCTTAAGGTTTCTTTTATAATTAAGACAGTGGCGTACTATTTTTATGGTAAATAAAAAAGTGTGGCGCAGGGTTTCTACGCCACTGGTGATAATAGGAATATTTAAACATACTGAATAATTAGGCCTAAGGTATTTCATTATAACCTAAAATTATTATTGTTTTATCACCAAGGACTTCCAAGTAAATAAAAAATACAAAAATTTCAAAATCTTTGACACCCGATATCTAGGAAATGATGAACTTTTAGATATAATCACCTCTTTCAAGGATGCCAATAATACCTAAGACTTCCTGTATATACATTAATATGTGAATTTAACCTGTCCAGGCCTGCATTTATAAAATAAATTGACAATCGAGTGAATTGAGTTATGGACTAGAGATGAGTTTGTGCAAACGCTTTTCGGATTAGCAAAGTATGATGCCATTATATCAAATTATGAAAGGAAGGAATCAAATAAGATTACGCGATTTTAGATTAACCCAATTCAGATTATCAAAGTTGTAAAACTTTAGTACTTATGAATGTAATGATCCATCACAAAGAATAAAAACACATCAAACTTCATTACAAAATATCTAATTTATAGAAACCCAATAACTAACTACCTAGTACAACTGTCACACATTACAATATAGTGCCAATATAGATATTTATTATGTGGTAAATGGTGGTAAATCAAAAAGTATAAAAAAAAGTTGTTAATATATTTTCTATATACCGCCTAATACGGGTAGATAATGCTAATATCTAATCTATATATAAACGAAAACATAACTTAAGTACATATAGAAGAGTTGTTACTAATATATTTGGATATACAAATTGGAATTTTACGAGTCACACATCAACATTAAATCATTAATATTTACAAATTAAAATTTCATAATTTGTTTAAGATGTCAAAAGTTTTAGTAATTTTTTCAGGAACTATATACAAGATTAGTTGATAAGATTGATGCATAACTCTTTCTTTACCGTTACATAGGTAAGTAGGACTAATAATTAAGTTCTAATCAAAGTTGTACTAAAATTGTTAACAAGAAGGAGATATTAAAAAAATACAACTACTATTAAGAAGCAAATCTACGAACAGAAAGTAAATCCTTCTTCAATAATGATTATGTACTATCGCATTCAAGTCAGTCACGTTAATTACTTAATTCTGTTGTAAACATATTATGTAATATACTGTATAATGTAGTGTAAATAATTTATATAAAATTTTTCAGTAAATAAAGAAATATAGGAAGGAAATGAATAAAAAATATGAAAATTGTCACTACCACAATACAAACAGACAAAAAATTATGAATACAAATAAGCTTTGGAAACAATTAGAACTGTTTAAAAAATACGTGTTAAAGAATCATTAGCGTGCAGTGATACGAGAGAAATATTAATTCATAACAGTCATTCTAAACCTACAGTATGTTAGAGTTAGACAATTGAAAAAATATGCACACTGATTATATGTAAGACCAACGGATTCCCAGATATTAACATATAATCCTACTTTGTTCCTTATTAAGTGATTATATGATTAATTCCCACACAATAAATCACGTATTGTTTAATCTTTCTGTTTGCAGTCAACAATTACACCGTTAAAGAGAATTTCTAATGTTCCAATCCGTAATATTTTTTCAAATGCCTTGAAACAAGTGTTAGTAAATTCTGCCATAACCGTTTGACACCTCCACCACATCATAGAAACCCTGAAAACTTATAAACGAAAGCCTGTTGTTAGCAAATTAGCGTGTGTGTTAGCGATGTGTAAAGTCAATTTATCCTGAATTCATAGAATATTCAAAATTTTTATTGATAAAGATGTGGAAAATTGACATCCTGTAAATGATAATATATACAAGATGCCAGTCAATCGTTGCCACTATAAATACAAAAAGTAAATATTACTTAAATCTTGGAATTAAATAAATTATAAATTTAAATGAACATATACAAGGAACTGTAAATAAAGATTAGATAAAAGAATTAGTTGGAATAAATACAAAATACTTATTTACACTTCTTGGCAAACATATCAAATTTTTAACAATTTTTATATAAATTTTCAAGCCAAATCTTGTAACTATGTATATTTTTTAATCCTTTACCAAATAACTTTCACAACAAATTCCATAATAAACTCTAAATTTTTATGGCATTCAAGATAAAATGACAGTTTTACTGTGGTGCTTTGTGTTGTAGTACCTTTGCTTACGACCCCTACGCAGCTGAGATTGCGAAGTCGTTTTTCACGTTTTTGACTTTTGTTATCCTTCCCTGTAATGTATGATTATTAACAACTATAAGAATAGGATCGTTTTCTAGATTATTATTTTACAACAGATCACTTTGTTCAATCAATCAATCAATCTTACCTGACTTCGAAATTGGAACAAGAAAATTTTTCTCATAGTGTCCTGAACTAAATGCAACATAGAACTAGAGTAGATCCCTGATGACAAGATAATGCAATGCTGCCAAACTTATCTTAGTCAAAAGCTGATGGTTAAAAAGATGCATGGTGTCAGAGCTAAAATTTTATTTTCGATATATTTGCATACATTTTGGAAACTGGGGGTTTTTGAGGGCGAGAATTTCAAATTTGTTTCTAATTTTGACGTCACTAGTAGATGACGCCACATATGGCACATCGTGCTTCTTTTATATGACAGAGCTTTTTTGAGACATAGTGTATCCATCTGACTATTGAAACAGTCGATTCTCCTACCTTTTTGAAGTTGTTAGGAGTAACTGTTTTTGAAATATTCAGAGCGAGTAAAAACTGTTTCGGTTTCAGGTAAAGTGCCTTTTCCGTTGAAAAACAGCAAAATGTTACTTGAGAAAGTTGTTCAGAATGGTAAATTATGACGTGTAAAATTACAAGAAGATCGGCCTGTTTTGCTGAAATTTTTGTGCTTTTATGAAACTTGTTGAAAATTCAGTTCATCAAACCTTGCCGATCTTCTTGTAAATTTGCACGTCATAAATTACCATTCTGAATAACTTTTTCAAGTAACATTTTGTTGTATTTTCAGCAGAAAAGGTTCTTTACCAGGGATTAAAACAGTTTCTACTCTTTAATATTTCAAATATTATTTCAAAAATCGTTACTCCTAACGACTTCATTAAGATATACCAAGTGCCGGCTCGTGATGTTTTCAGTAAAGGAGGCTTGAAGTAAAAAACCTCAAACTATCGTTTTATAATCACACTGGAACATTTCCTCGCCACCTTTAAGGTAGTGCCATGGGCGCGTTAAATTTTTATAAGTGGGTTGTTCGCCGGTAGCCCTATTAACTCTAGAAGAATCCGCTTTTTCATCATGACCGCAAAAAGAAATTTCTTAAGACGATAAAAATATTACTACATCGATTAATCTATGTAAAATATGTCTATTTCCATGGACCTTCTCATTATAATTTTGTAAACATTTCTATTTTGTGAGCAGAATCTAAAGCATTTACAATGTTACGTATACCCAGTATTTCAAATTTAATACGTGATGAACTATGTTCCTGAGAATTTTCATGTCTTTCGAGACCTCGCCTTATATTTTACAAATTATTAAAACCCACCCTTCCCCAAACTGATAAATTATCATTAGTAAATAACAAACATTGCCAGCAGTATAATTTATTTCTAATAGTTGATGCAGTTAACCAGTCGTTTTTTTTATAATTATTATTATTAAATCCTATATTTTGTTTCTCACCTATTACAACTAAAGAAGGTATTGGTCTAGATTGTTGTTTAATTATCAGCTTTTCATCGTAACTGAGAGCATGAAATCCTTTTAATAGCAAATAATCTACAATATCCATGCAACTAGAATAGCTGTTGACGTTATTGTCATTTTGAGTCTCATTTTTTAAATAAAGTTTTAAATACAGTAAAATGTAAAAGATTGCTTATCAAACACAAATTCTTAAAAAACACTTTTAAATTACACAAAAACACTCGTTAATCACAGAAACCCGCGCAATTACAGATCATACAGATGACAAATGACAAGACAAATAACAAATGGTCAATGTTTTTGCTTTGTTTGAATTACTCTATTTCCGATTACTGCCGAGAGTGCCGAGGCTTCACGACGGGCGATCGCGTGGTGGTAGAAAAAGGATGACTATATTAAAACACTTACATGTTAAAAAGAGATAGTTGATGGCAACTAGTTGCCTGTGCTGAGATTTATTTGCGGGTGTAATGACGCTATCCCTATCGTTCAAGGTCGCGCATTGTTAGATACATATATGAATACGCTGGAGATTTACTACGCTTAGCATCTCCGTTGGCATGGGCTACGTATTCGGGGAGAGCGAAATTTCAAGCACATTAAAAAATCACGTATTTATTTGCTCACTTAAGATCTCAATTAATAATTAATTGCATGTGAAAATGAATTTATAACAAAATAAATATAAAAATATGGTATAGGTAGGTAATTAAGTAATGTAAAATGAAAATAAATTAAAGAACTATTTTTGGCAATACTAGAAACACCGCAGAGGAGGCTTAGCCTCCCCTGCCTCCTCTAATAAGCCGCCACTGAATATACCTTTTTTAGATAAAAAAGGTAGGATAATCAACTGTTTCAATAGTCAGAATAATACTCTAAGCCGCAAAAAGTTATGTCACTTAAAAGAAGCATGATGCATTATAAGTGTCCCAGTCTACTAGTGACATCAAAGTTACAAATTTAAATTTCTCGCCTTCAAAAAACCCCGATCTCCAAAATGTATGCAAATATTTCGACTTTTTCAAAAGTTATTTTGGCAACATCGCATTATTTTGTCATCAGCAAACTACTACTGCTCTCTGTTGCATTTATTTCCGGACACCCTGTATATTTCGTTCATTTGTAAGCAATTTCTTACTTACACACATATATTTTTCACATTTTCAATGTACGCATAAAAACAGTACCTAATAAATATGTTATTTACATTTTTTCATTTCTACTTACACATACAATTAAATATGAATTTAAAAAAAATACAAAATAGTTATTAAAGTTTAGAAAATGTTAAATCAATTATGAAAGAGTAATTTTCTGCTGAGAAGTATTATCTGTTTTTTTTTATTTAAAAAGTTGGACATACCTCAAGATGAAATTTTTTGAGAAAAAACACATTCAAATTGAAAACAAGATATAGCTAACAGAGTTAATTTTCTATATCAACATATACAGGGTGTCTCACGTTTTAATAGCAGGACTTCGGGAGTCTTTAGATGATCTCATTTTGAGACTAAAAGTTGCTATCAAGATGGGTTTTAAAAAGCTTCGTTTCAGAGATACAAGCTGTCGAATTTTATTTTTTATTTACTTATTATTTATTTATTAACAAAAAACCGCTAACAAAAAAAATCGTGAAGTTGTGAGAAAGGTTTTAGTATTTGTGAGCAAATAATTCAACATCAACGGTGACAAATTTTTTTTCGTTAAAAATGAATAATTAATAATAATGAAGAGTTTTAGGATCCATATTTATAGAAACTTTTAGTATCAAAATGAGGTGCTCTAAAGACTTTTGAAGTCCTGCTATTTAAAACTGAGACATCCTGTATATAATAAAACCATTCATAGACTAAAAAAGACCTTGTCATAATATTAAGTACACAGAATAAAAATTTCCTGTTTCTTCATATAAAAAACATTTGTTGCAAAATTAATTTTATTTTTATTAGTATTATAATTATTATAGTTTCAATTATCAATAATTTATTTTTTTACTTGTTCCCTTGAAATATGAACATTTAGGGACACCATTTTTTAGTGAATTTTCTTAAATAATGATAATGAACAAAATAGTAATGTTTAACATGCATTATTAGATACATGTATTTTCGGCATGCCAAGACCATTAATTCTGCAAATTAAAGTTGCATGCTGATTCAGTTTGTTGTTCAGACAAATATTGTTACGGGAAAACAACATACACAATTGTTAAATATCATTGATCTGTTACAATTGTTATACTGACAACGAATTTACAAAAATAAAAGCCACAATTTGTTTAGACACATAAGTAAATTTGATTCTACATAAACATGAGCAATTTTTTTACAATACGTAGGTACATTGTTTTTAAATTTTACATTAATAATTCATGTACAATCAGTGTAAATAAATTAGTAAGGCTAAAACAAAAGATAGCAAATTTAATCAGATATTGCAATATTTGAGCAAACTTCTTGAAAAATTTAATGTAGGTAGTATATCTTGACATGAGAGCTCAAAAATTTGTCTTCGTAATTATTATTCTTAAACATGGGTTAATTATATTTCCTTGTTTATGCTAAATAAGGATTGTTCTTAGCTTTATAAATATTTGCACAAAATTGTCTCATGTGATATTTAGTAAATACCTAATAATAAGCCTCAAATATGACGCAATGTGAATACATTTATATATTTTTTAACCACTTCATGTCTGAACAACATTATACTTCTAATACACTTACCTCCAGTATTGCATGCCATGTTTATATTATACTTACTTTCAGATTTTCTAAAAAAACCCTCCTGTCGTTCCCGAATATACAGAATACCTTCCTTTTCGAATTTCGTAGAGGGTTGTGTGGCTAACGTGACCAGTTCTTGCTTATTAAAACGCATTGTTAGTGTTAGTTGAAGCTTCTTAACTACAAAAAAGAAAACCCAAAATACTCAGTGCCAGCAAACATGTTAAGCATTAAAAATTCATCGTGTAGGTGGAGTCAAGTGGGTAACTAAAATATTCAAACCACCAAGCTGCCTAACGATACATATAACATGTTTTGGAGAGGAAAAGCCACATTGTACAATTTATAAGGTGATACAGAGGAATATGATTCAGTTCTTGTAAACAAATACTTAACATAGATGTAACAGATTTTTTTTGACAATAATTTATTTCTATTATACTATTTGCAACTTACCTTAATACTCGCTAGTCGAACAGAAATGTACACTTACAATTTTAAACATTTTTGTGATTAAATGTAACTTATTTTGTACCTAAAATAGAAGATATTTATCACATTTTTATCTAAATTATTTTGAAAGATGACAAGCGGTGAAACGTCAACAAAACCAAATGCATCGGAAAAGGTTTGAGTGTTTGCTAGAAGTAGGTCAATCCGCGACATCTTACATACAGTAGATATACTATGTCTTCCTCAAAAACTTCAATTATATTCATCTATTTGTTTGTAGATGGTAGATGCATAGAAAATATTTTCAAATTTAAAAAATACTAGACGATTTTTTATTTTCAAAAATATTTTACATTCACCATTGCCTTGGGCTTTTTATATTTATAACACTTTATACCTTAAAGTTTATAAATTACATAACAATAAGTAAATATAAGGATTGATTTTTTATAAATACAGTCTTGAGAAAAAATAAGAAACCTACAATTTAAAATAAAAAATTAACAGATAAAGATGAGACAGGGAGATATAATTTTATCTAGAAAATAATATTCTTGTAAATTCTAAAATAATTTATGCCTATACCAGTGTTTATAAAACTAACTTACTCTGAGCAAGATTGGACAGGACGGTCTGTATTTGAAAATGTACCAATTTGATGACACATTCTGCAGTAATTTGAATATTATTATAGTACTTCTAATTATCTAATTAATAAAGGTTAGGAAAAATATAAATTAAAACTGGTCTTAATCTTTCTCAAAATTCAACACGTTTCTTTAATATGTTTCATTTCAATTATTTTAGTCCATTAAACGTCAGTAGGTAGTAATGAACAAGGGTGTAATATTAAAAACAGGAGTAGGACCACAGGTAGGACAAATATGTTTAGTTCTCTATAATACAAAAATACAGGGTGATTCAGGTTTAATCTTGATAACTTCAGGAATCGATAGAACAGGTTAAAATAATGTTATTTGTGATATAAACTTATTTCCTAAAATGCATCGTTTCCGAGAAAGAGGGCGTTGAAGTAAGAATTTTTTTCGCGTTATTTCCTCATAACTTTTGAACCACTTATCCGATTTAAGTAAAATTTGGAACACAAACACTCCTTATGATCTTACATAAGCTTCTTAAGTTTGAACTACTTACCCCCTCTTAGGAGTGTATTTTATATGCTACCCCCTCTTACTTTATTTCAAAACTACAAAAAAAAACTAATTTCAATAAAACATCTACACATCACTTTCACCTGATTAATTTCGAAACTTTTTCGTCTCCTGTTTTTTTCAACGTTTGGTCTGAGATATTCAAAGAAATTGGTGTCAGTGTAGCGCACCAGCCGCGTAAATTTCATTTAACGTTATAGCATAGGTTATAGCAACCCATGAAAACAATATTTGTGTATACTGACAAACTGACGTTTTGGGTGCCGCGATGAGACGACTGCTCGTGAAACCAGTCTGGTCGGCTATGTCGATGTGGGTTCGAATCCCACTGTAGTACCATGGATGTTTGTGCTCGTCGAGAGATGCACGATAAGTCTATAGTCTGCGGTGCTTCCGGGGACACTGTCGGACGGCTCTCAAAAAAAAAACAGATGTTTGTGAAAATCATTTCCAAAAGTATTATTTAAAGATTGTTCTTAGTGTTAAGAAAAAATGCCAATAACCTCAAATATAAATTTAGTAACAACTACTTATTACAAGATTTGCAACAAACTTATCAACTACTAAAAAAATTACAATAATTGTTCAAATGTGCATTCCTCCAGCCTCAATACATTTTTGGCATCGACGAACTAGTGTATTAACCGCAGCTGCTATTTGAACAGGATTGTTTTTATGTCATCACAAGCATGATCCTGGATCAATTCCTCACGGGTATGTATTCATACATTTACACTAAACTGTTGCTGAAATGAAGATTGTCTGACACATCGAGGATTGATTTCACTCCAAACGCGAATGTTGTGGTAATTCACAATTCCAGCTTTTGTGAAATTAGATTCGTCGGTCCATAAAACCTTATGCAGAAATTGTGAATTAATTTCTGTTGAATCTAAAACCCATCTACAAAAATTTAAACGTTTTTCAGCATCTCCTGGCAACAAACCATGAACTGGTTGGAGATGAAAATCCCTTCGATGATCATGTTTGAGTGCTCTCAGTACTTTTGATTGAGATAAATGTAGTTACCGAACTGCTCGGCGTGTGCTTAAAGTTCTATCGATATCAAAAAGATTAAGAATTCGCTGATTATTTCTTGGCGGTACATTACGATTATGATCATTGTAGCGGCGCAAACCATATTTCGAAAATCGACGATGTACATCTACAAAAACTTGTGCTTTTGGAATTCTTCTATTAGGGAAGCGTGTTCGGTACTCTCGAACTGACGCGTTGGAATTTCCGTCACAGAAACCATAAACATAATGTATATCGGCATATTCAGCATTTACGTTCTTGGCATTTTTTCTTAGCACTAAAAATGCTCTTTAAATAATACTTTTGACAATGATTTTCACAAACGTCAGTTTACACAAATCACTGAGTTTTGTTTTCATGGGTTGCTAAACGTTAAATGAAATTTACGGGGCTGGTGCGCTACACTGTCACCAATTTCTTTGAATATCTCAGAAACAAGATAAAACGTCGAAAAAAAACAGGAGACGAACAAGTTTCGAAATTAATCAGGTCAAAGTGGTGTGTAGATGTTTTATTGAAATTAATTATTTTTTTGTAGTTTTGAAATAAAGTAAGAGGAGTGTAGCGGGACAAGTAGTTCAAAGTTAAGAAGTTTATGCAAGATCATAAGGAGTGTTTGTGTTCCGAATTTCACTTAAATCGGATAAGTGGTTCAAAAGTTATGAGGGAAAAACGAGAAAAAAATTCCTACTTCAACGCCCTCTATCTCGGAAACGATGCGTTTTAGGAAATAAGTTTATATCACAAATGAACATTATTTTCACCTGTTCTACCGATTCCTGAAGTTATCAAAATTAAACCTGAATCACCCTGTATAATTAATCCTATTTATTACCTGCAGTTTTGCAAAACAGCTTTGAAATTTAAAATATATAAAATAAATGTAGGTAGGTATAGACATTTTTATTTGTAAACATTTAAACGGATTTATCTACGTTTATGCGCTATTATCAGACCAAACTGATTTCTACATAAATACATATAATGAACTTTAATCGCTGTGAATACCAGATTATTCATTTTAATTACTTATCACGAAAATATTATATGACGAAAACAACTAATTTGTAAATTAAACGTTATTTCTACGAGTAGTTGTGTTTAAATAGTTATTAATGAAATTCATTAAAATGAATGTATCCAGCAGCAGCAGTGATGGAAACGATTCTACCAGTTTTTCACTGGATTTACAAAAGAGGTAAGTAAGATTAATGGATAATTGTATATTTTAATATTCTTTGTATAATGATTTAGATATTTACAGTTATCCTAACCTTATTTTTAGAGCTACCCAAGCTAACCTCACTTTTATTAGTAAAAGTATGAGGTCATATACTTACAGAGTGATTCAGAAATATTAGGTATAATCGAGTATATAATCTGTATGAGAAATTGTTTGAAACTTATTTTTTTGTTTTCCCGAATTTTAATTTCTGGGGGCCCTGGGACCCCTCGAAATTGGGCCCAAAATTTTATTTTTTGCAAACATCTCTAGAAATTCTATAAGCCGATTTTAATGAAATTTGGTATGAGGTTGTAGATAGTCTACCCGAACATTATTAATAAAGTAGTTTTGTCTGTGTGTTTTTGCTAAAACTGATACTACCACAGTATAGGGAGACCAGTAGAAACACTCAGGCCGAAATAATAAGTCGCGCATAGCAGCTCGCGCATCCATTTCAAGCTGCAGAGACCTCAGTTTACATCCAACTCTGAGAGTGCGAACATTGGTTATACAGAGCCGTATTAAAGCAATGTTTTGAGTCTGATCGAGGAACGAGTCGCTGCGCAGGAGTTAGATGTTTAAATATATCATCTATAAATAGTAATTGTCCATCAGGGAGCAGTACATTCTAATGCGGAAAAATTTTTATCTTGAAATATATAGTACTACATAATGCTAATTTTTTGACGCGTCCTCAGTTAACCTTATATTTCCTATGCTGCTGCAAATTTAATAAAAAAAAAATGTTTTCTATATTGATGAATTTAACAACTAACTGTATATAAAATTGTCAGAAAGTAAGTATATCCATATTATTGTTATCATTTCACCTATTTATATTGTACATATTTTTAGTTAAGATTTTTTTTCCTTCTTCACAATATAAAGAAAGACAGAAAGAAAGGCATTATCTTGTACTTCCAATGGATTCTCACTAATATGACATTTTTGTGTCGATTGCAATGATTACGGAGCAAATATGCTTGGTAAGCAACTACTGTAACAGATCTATGCCACTTAATATCCACAGTGTTGTCTTATTTTATTGTGGTATTTCAATCTTATTTAATAAATCTAATAAAATTCTTTAACTTAAACATCTAGAAGTGCAAATGGATAAGGTTTGGAATGGTCTAAATTAAATATATTATTAAATTTCTATAAGAAAATCAGATCAGCAATCAAATAAATCTTATCTATCGTAATGAAATTTTCTTTCTGCAAGCAGATAATAATTTTTACAAGTCACGACTATGTTATACAAATTTCCTTTACTATTTTGATCAAAATATTTCGTACTTTTACAGTCAGGTCTCGTCAGATGGGGGTATGGGAAACCTACATATATAAAAAAATAATAGTTCTATAGCGTTTCTTTACAGAACAAAAAGACTTTTGTTACTTATTTACTCTATAATGATTTTATAACAACTGTATTATTATTCTCTATAACTGCTTTAAATAGCGTTTTTCTTAAGTTCGATAGCAGCTTCCATATTTGTAATTTGTTTTCCGCATAAGAATTGTAACTTAACAACGCCTTATACAATTAATTAATTAATTAATTAAACTATAAGCGACATTACTGAATAATTTTATAAGAGTATCGCAGGAGTAGGTATAATTGTATAAAGCAGTATTTTGCATCGGTTTTACAGTAATTTGATTCTATAAGCACCGTTGCTGCAAAATTGTGTTATTGTACACACTTTTAGGGCTACATTAGCAGTTATATTATAAATGCTCTATAAATTATGCTCTAAGAACGTTCTTGCAACAAAAATTAAAAAGCAATTCAATTTCTGAAGGCAAAATAGTCTCATGTGTCACATTAATAGAACAATTTAGTATTCTAAATACAACTATAAAATATTAATAGAACATAAAACTCCTATTACTCTAAATTTATAAAACTACTTTGCTAGCTGGGCAGTTTCTACAAACTATCACAATGTTCTTGCCTCTTGTCTGTTTTGAACTCGTAAGTTAATGGCAGCAACTATGATACGTTTGCGTAAATCATCAATAGTAAATATCCACTTCGGTCCGATACACTTAATTTTTTAAATATCCCCACAAAAAGAAGTCCAAATGATTTAAAATCAGAAGATCGTGGCGGCCATGGTACGGGTCCTCCTCGTCCAATCCATTGACATTAATGCTTGGACACGCTGTACATGGTACGGATATAATTGAACCTCGTGAACGATACGCCAGACTGCTGCAATACGCCGTGGACGTCCTAGACCTCCATCTCTTCCACGACTCTGTTTCAAATTTCCCTCGCGTTGCACTCACTGCAGACCGTGGTAAAAGCAGCTGTATTTGGCACATGTTTACTGGGAAATCGTTCTGCTAAAGCATTTTCACATCGCCATAAACTAAAACGATATTCATCAACTTCGAGAAGCTATAGACGTAAGGCTTGCTACACACTATGCGTGTATTCGCGATTTTTAATGCACGATGTTCGTTAAAAATCCATTCATAAAGACCTAAAACACTATGCACGAATTCTGTACAAATCACGCATAGCGAATCACGAATCACAAACTCGCGCATAGTAAAGCAAAAAGGAATTGAATTTCAATATTCGGAATCACCTGGCTAGCGACTACGATGTAAAAGTTGAAGATAGTACAACTACAATAAATTTTTACTTGGAAACTATAAAGATTTTATAATTTTTTTTTACGATATTGACTCCAAATTCTTCTAGATAAGTTCTGAATTACCATGTATAAGACCTATGCCAGAAAAAATTTGTTTCTTACTATTGTAATAGTGTGTGTCTAAAACCTCAAAATTTGTGGTAAACAATGAACTTTAATTAGACTATCTAATAATGAACTTATAACTAATAATTTTACCATTCTATATACAAGAACTGTTACAGTGAGTAGTAAAAGTATGGAAAAATTTATTTAAAAATCAGGTGTTCGTTTTTTAGAAAATCGCTCGGACCAGCCAATTTTTATTAGTTGTTCAAATTTGCCAGGAACATCCAGATTCAAGATGTTTTTGTACATAGGCTTGTGTATTGTCAAGAAACTGACATTTTGGACATTTAATTTAACTCTTTTCGTTTTAAGTGGTTTATAATCCCGAAATTTGACAATTTGGCTGACAGTGATTTGATTGTTTAAACGATATGGATCTTTGTTATTGATTTATTTTTTCAAAACGGGTTAGACATAGGTATAGGGTTTACTTATTATATTTGTTACATGTTGTGCTAAATAGTATGTCAGAATGAGCAGATTATTAATCATTTATTAATAAATTACAAAAAGTCACAGCTAGATCAAATCGCAACAAAATAAAAGACAGTGGATGGTATTGGTGGTATTTTAATAAAATATAATAATGGTAAGTGACTTAAATTTTCTGGGCATTTGCACTGACTCTCAACTTCTCTGGAACTCACAAACAGATATAGTATGTAATAAACTAAATTCTTTATGCTTTTTATTTAGACATATCAGGCCAGTTCTAAATGACGATACTCTTATGATGTAGTATGGACAAGTCTATCCTAAGTTATCGTGCGGAATTGTCTGTTGGGGAAACGCCTAACCTTGCCTCAACCATAAACTCTGTTTTTGTTGTTTTTGTAGCTCAAAGAATATCATACGAAAGATGGCTAAAGTATGAAGAATAACGTCTTGTCGTATTTATTAAATACAAAATACTCACTGTCTTCTCTATCTACATTTACTCTTGTGCAATATACAGGGTTTCCCGAAATTAATGGGACACAGAGCAAGAGTAGATTCCTTACATCAAAATAATGCGATTAAGCCAAATTTACCTTGGTCCATTTGTGGCTAATAAAATAGTTACAGGGCGTTAAAGTTCAAATTTTGAATTCGAAATTCTTAAAATTCTTAGAAAGTTTTCAAAGGATTCTTTTGAAAATTTGGATTAGGGGTTTTTCTGGGACAAGGAAAACGAATCCGTACTTAATTTGCTGCAGACGCTAGAGGGCGCTACGAAATGTACTCTTGGTTGATAAAAACTGGTTATAACTTTTTTATCAGTGTGTGTACGAAAGTTTTAATAGAAAAATATTGTTTTCCTATGAATTTTTCACAAATAAGGTATACTTGTTTTATGTCGATAAATTTAACCGTTTTCGATTTATTTCTTGTTTTTCTATTGCATGCAATAAAATAAAAGTTTGTAGTTACTTACGTAAATGGCAAATTTATTAAATATACATAAATGCGAGGGTTTCCATTTAAAAAAGTAAACCGTGATATTATATTTTTTGCTTCACCCTGTGTACATGAAAATCGGTTTTAAAAATGCACCACTAAAAAGTGACGAATTTTTAAATAAATTTATTACATGCTTTTTGCACTCACTCTATAACCACAAATTATTTGAGTACCTTTCAAAACATTAAGCTTTGTTGAAAAAACTCAAAAACCTGTTCTGTAATCCAAATGCAAACGATTTTAAGAAATTACCCAGTTACATACTGAATACAAAAAAAATCATCCTGGAAAACTGTATAAATGCATAACTCGCATTACTGAATATGAGGTTCAGATTCAACTGTATAAATTTATTACATTGAATGGATTTTTAAACTTTGTTTAATGACAATATGTAGATCATGTATGTATGAACATAGGTATATTTAAACAGAATGTCTACCTGTAAACGATATATTACACTGAATGAACAATTTACTTCATCTGTTTTTGACAAGTATCTCTCCTTGTTCTGGTATTTAGCTAGAAGAATTGCAAATGATGGGTGAAATGACGTGATTATACAATTTGATGGCCTGTCTGTTTCAATATAATTTCGACCCGAAGCTTTGCATATTATAACCAGGTACAATAATATACGTACATCCACAAATGATTAGGATACAGACGTAATCTGTATCGACGTTTTAAATATATTGGCAGGCACATAATTACCTAGATAGTGAAGCAAATAAGTTAGAACATACTTACAAGATGTACTCTTTTTCTAAACAAATTAGGTATCATTTGTTTTTAGTTTTCTCTTCAAGAGTAATTCTAATTGGTTTGATTTTTTCACAATTACACAATTATTACACAAGGATATAGACATTGTTAATAATTACATAGAACAAATTTACAAGTAAACCTGTTTTTAAAAATATGAAAGTTAATATTTATTACAAAATATTAATAATTTTAATTATTGCAAATCTATAAACCTGTAACTATAATCTATTCTATAATTAATAATATTTAATTCATATTTTAACAAACAAATATTCTTTAAGTAAATCTTAAGTTTAATATCATTTTAAGAAAGAAAAGTGTTGAATTAAGTATAAGAACGCTTGGATGTCAAGAATATAGAAATATTTATATCAAATATATTTTATTACTGAATCAAAGGTGATTTAGAACTTATTCAAAATGAGTAAAATCCTTACAGTTTCCAAGTAAAAAATTATTGAAGTTGTAGTATGTTCAACTACTGTGCTGTGCTACTGTAGTCTCTAGTCACGTGTTAACCTTTTTTGTGATGCCGGCATTTGTATTAGTTTTTCAAGTGTCAAAAATGACTTTATATGTGTTGTGTAAGGTGACGGATATCGTTTTAATTTATGGCTATGTAAAAACGCTTTAGCAGAACGATTTCCCAGTAAAGATGTACCAAATGCAGCTATTACGATACTTATAAAATCGAAAAGGGCCCATTTTAAAACAATTTTATACAGCAACTATAAAAACGTTTTGTAGTTTGTATTTTGGTATCATTTAAAGAAACATTGTATTTTTTAGTGAAGAATATTAGAACCAAATCATTTTAAGATTGGTGTATAACGCAGATTCATAATTATTTGTACTTAAACCTAAAAAGGGGGTCACTCAATGGCGATCATTTATGCAAATGGTAGATAGGTATAATGCTTACAATATTATCATTTCAACAATCAATGTTTCAACAACGAAAATTTTATTGCGCCGCAAATTTTATTGATAAACTATAGATATGCTTGTGACAACAAAATTATGCGCTTTAGTTTAGACCACATTTGCTTTAAATTTATAAAAAATATTAAAATTATGCTTTCTTTAATTTATAATATTGTTGTGTAATTATATTTAATGATCTTGTTATAAAATAGTCTTCCAAAAATAGTAAAATTATGTTTTAGATATAATTTTAATAAGGCCTTCAACTAATTTTCCATAATGGTGGCAGTCGCTGATCCAACAAATCTTCATTTAAAAATGGCGACTTATAATACAATAATTTTATTCCACATAAAAGCATAATAAAATATTTTAGTCTAGGTTCATGCAAAAAACAAAACTTTATTGCACTATATTTAGTGGAAAAAGTGGTTCTTTATTGCACTAGTGCAATAAAATGTTTATTGCATTCATCTGTCATTCTACTACTGCGTTTTGTCATCATGACAAACATAAACGTTCAAATCGACGTCATATTTTCCTAGACTTAGTGTCATCTAAATAAAACATTTTTTGTACTCGTACAAAAAGTGTTTATTGCACTCGACAATTTCACCTCACGTGCAGTAAACACTTACTTTTTGTACTTGTTACATAAATAACTAAGAAAAAATATTTGTCCTATAAAACACGTTGTAAAAACTATTATAAAACAACTTTACAGAATTACTTTCGTCAGGAATAAAATTATGGCAATTATTTGCTCTATAAAATCAAACTGTTCGTTAAACAACGCAATTCGATAGTTATAAAATAATTCGCTTCTTTTAAAGTTCCATTTTGCTAGTTGGGTGTACAGCGTGTGCAAGCATTAATACCAAGAGATTGGCCGAGGAGGACTGGTACCATGGCCGCCACGATCTCCTGACTTTAAATCATTTAGATTTCTTTTTGTGGGGTTATTTAAAAAATGAAGTGTATATATGATAAGATATGATAAGAAGTAGCATTTTTGTTAGTTTGTAGAAACTGGATAAGATGGGCCCAAAATTTTGTTGTAACATCAAGTATGTCAAAATATCTTATTAATTAAATCATAAATTAATTATATTAGTAATTAATAACAATAGCAGCAAAAGCAGTTGAATTCCATTCCATTTTTTTTTGTCCGGTCGGCGATTCCATGTTTTACCGGCTTATCAAGTTTTACAGTAGACCAGTTTCCAGCGCCGTGCAGTAGTTTATTTTTAAATCATTTTTGAACAGCCTTTTTATTTTTTTTTACAAAATTGTATTTGTAAGAGTCCCCTGTGCATTCAAATTATTTTTTTAGATAAGTTCTGAATCCTGTATACATTTGAATGAAATTTCAAATTTTAAGTATATTATCAAATACAGATTTATGAAGCCCTAGAAAGACCATGTCTACATTTTTTTTTAAGTTTAGACTTTAATCTTTGAATTCATACTTTTAATTCTGAATTCAGACTTTAAACTTTGAATTCAGACTGTAATTTCTGAATTTAGATTTTAAACTCTGAATTCAGACTTTAATCTCAGAACTTACACTGCTAACGAAATTATGGGACAAGTCGTAGCACTCAGAGTTGAGAATTGAGATTTAGAGGACATAATATACAGGGGAAAATAAAACTTTACGATATTTGTCATCAACTACGAAATTTTACAACACCCTGTATAATTTATTGTTTTTGATTCTAGAGACGATTTAAGGTGTGACTGTACTTGTTTGGGAAATTATTTAGACCATTTAATTTCCTATTTTTATTTCTGGATCTAGATTGCCGTGATGTGCTAACACCAATTTCCTGATTAAAGTTGATTGTACCATTGTCATGAACAGTATTATTTAAGTACTGGGTGTCTAAATAACGTTGCGCCTTTGAATTACACCTGAAATGCCTATAGCAAACAGCCGCAGTTAGTCGCCAGCGGAGCCACTATTTATGTGGTTTCGAACTTGTTAGTTCTTGTCAGTATATCATAAATCAAGCCAATAACTCGCAACCTTAGTTGTCACAATCTGTCATAATAGTTAACAGAACATGAGTACGCAAAACGTAGCACGTGTATATACATCTCGCAGTCACTGGTTACACAAAGCCGGGCCTAAATACAGTCACAAGCAGAAAGCAATCCACTATACTGAGTATCTACTCCTACCCCGAAACTAGCACTAGGAAAATCGCGGCAACATTTAATGTTTCACACGTACTTGTTTGGAAAATTCTTATCGAAAATTTGTTATATCCATATCACATTCAAAGAGTCCAGGCATTACTCCCTAGAGATTTCCCGTTGTGCATTAATTTTTGTGAGTGGTTGCTTCAAAAGCTGCTGGAAAATCCGTTATTTGACAAGTACATTCTTTTTACCGATGAAGCTATAGTTTCTCTCGGAACTCAATACGAAATTTCCATTATAACCATTTGTGGGCGGATGAAAACCCTTTTGCAATTGTTAAATCGAATCATCAAGAACAGTTTTCATTAAATTTTTAGGCTGGTATTATTGACGATTATTTGATAGGTCCATTTTTTCTCCCAAGAAGATTAGATGGACAATCGTATTTACACTTTCGTGAAGAAGATCTGCCCCCAATGCTTGAAGACGTTCCTCTTTTATTAAGAAATTAGATGTGGCTAATGCACGATGGTGAGCCTCCACATTTTAGCTTACGGGTGCGTGCATTTTTAAATCACAACTATCGCGATCGGTGGATAGGCCGCGGAGAAACGCAGTCATGGACGCCCAGACCTCCCGGCCTTAATAGATAAGACTACTTTTTTTGCGGTCATCTGAAAACCTTAGTGTACACAGTGCCGATTCAAGCCGAAGAAGAGTTACGAAATCGTATAATACTATGCTGCCAAACCACAAGCGACCCCAGGAATTTTTAAAAATGTACGTCAGTCTATGCGAAAAAGTAGATGCTTGCATACGTGTGGGTGGAGAGACACTTTCATCAACTACTGTAAATATATAATTTGGGTTCTTTATTTTGTTTGTATTTTCTTGTCTTGTCGTTTCGTTTTAGGTTTAAGATTTTGAATTTATCGTTTTACTAAATAAATCGCGATTTTTAAAATAAAATTTAAAAAAATCAGATGCGTACCGTTTTTTTCTATCCAACCATTTAATATTATGCCTACGTGGAGGTCACTGGTTAAAGTAGAAAATTAATTTTTGTTCTAAAAAATGTCTACAAAATCTCAATGAACTTGGGGAAAAAACTTTTTTTGTTTTAATTTTTTTACATGAAAATGGTGCGTCGTACGAGAGTAAGTCTAGGGACCGAATTTGCTGTAAAATAAATGGAGATTTTAAAAATAATTTTAGTTTTTAGAAAAGGCAGTGGCGTATCATTTTTTTCTTCAAAAGTGTTTAGTTCAAACCTCGTACGGACGTCATTAGCAAAGATTTTAAAACATTTTTTACATCAAACAATGATCTTTAATGATTAATAGGTGTGGTGGTTAAAACTGTAACACCCTGTAGCTCAAAAATTAAGAGGTTTAGGACATATGTTGATATTAAGTTTTCTTCTTAAAATGACCGAAGGATTCACACTCTTGAGTATCGGCATTCAATTAATAAACACCCTGTATATAGCAAACACGGTTAGTCGTAAGTGGTACCATCAGACATATATCAGTTTCGAGCGTGTTAGCTCTCATCAGTATGCCACAGGTGAGGCCAACGACGAGCAACCCTGGCTGTTCATGTTCTCTTATTACCGACTGTTACCGACGGAAGATATAAGTACGCGAGGCGTAGCATGTAGTACTCACTGATTACTCAATGCTGGGCCTCAATAAAACTAGAAGCAGAAAGCGACCCACTACACTGTAGATACTATTGAAGGCCCTATTCGGACTTTAAGTCTGAATTCATAGATTAAACTTTGAATTAAGAGTTTAAAGTCTGAATCTAAAAAAAATTGCAGACGTGGCCCTTCTACAGCTTCGTGCAGATTAGATGTTTTCCGTCTAGAAATTTTTTAAATATACAGAGTGTCCCAAAATAGAAGGCCATACCATTAACCACATATTCTTTGGATATAACGCGACTTTCCTTATGCCATTTTTTATTTGGACGTCCCTGTTTCAATATACAGGGTGTTAAGGTTGCATTTTAAAAAACTATTTTTGTTAATAATTCCATTGTTTTATAAGATACAGGCTTGAAATTTTGCACGTACTTTTATCTTATTCCGGCATACTTCTCATGTAATTTTGGTAAAAAAATCGAACGGCGAATGGAGGTAACTGAAGGATGCAGTACCCTTTATCCCCTCCAATTATTTCTTAGTACGTCTATGAAGATTTTTCTTGAAATATCAAACGGAGAAATTTCTTCTGATCGTTTTATTTCTATTGTATTTTTTTGTTTAAATGCTCCGTTCTGGAGAAAAACGGCAATTTGTAGTGCCCATAAATCTATAATTCACCATCATTTTCAAGTGAAACTGAAATTTGGATATACTTATTATTACAATGCCTTGGCAACTTAGCAAATCGTAATACTTACTGAATCAATATTTGCTATTTAAAACAAAATGGATAATTCTAAATGTTACAAAATGAGGAATACTTATGAATTGAAAAAATAATATGACAATAAAATCTGTAATACAGTTTTCTTATCAACCAAAAAATAATAGTCTCATTTAGTAATAGTAATAATAAACGTAACTTTTTACCTAAATAACATTAAATAAAATAATTAATTAGTTACTACTAATTTAATGTAAGTACCCTTTTAAGTAGTGAAAACCTTATCTTTTGATAGATATTCTCCTTTTGCGTAAGTTCACCAGCTGCCATTACTATTCCCTCTCTGAGATGGTTAATGTCGTTTATTTCTGCAGCATAAACCATATTTTTCATATAACCCCACAAAAAAAAAATCAACGGATTAAGGTCAGAAGATCGTGGTGTCCATTGAATAAGTGCGTCTTGTCCTCGACCAATCCAACGAATGGGAAGTAAATGGGTATTTAAATACTGCCGGACTTTTCTACCATAATGGGGTGGAACACCGTCAAGCTGCATCCACATACCGTCACGTACGTAAATCATGTAAAACATCTCGAAATTCATTTTGCAGAAAATTTAAAAATGATGATTGATGGTGTATTACAATGGTTGCATGGGGATTCAAATCGTCCATACGTGGCTGTTATGCCAATCCATTGTTTGTCAATTCATTTCTTGTAAAGCTTGCCTCATCCATGAATAGAATTTTTCTTACGAAGTCCCTATCTGCATCATTCTGTGTTAACAACCAACGACTAAATCGCATCCTAGAAGCAAAACCTTGGGGAAGAATATTTTGTACGGGTTGGATGTGATACGGGTGCAGAAGTTGGGTTTTTAAAGTCCGATGAACATCCATTTTTGTACAATTTTCTATTTGTCGAGAAACAACCTTTGTACTTGTGCTTGGTTCTTCTTCTACCAGTGCTAAGATTTGTTCCTTTTGTTCAGGGCTTAATTTTCTATGTAGGCCGCTAATTCCGAACTTCTGATCCATAAACTTTCCGGTTTCACGAAGATGTCGATCAAAATTTTAAAAAACCTTCCTTTTAGGATGTGATCTCTTGGGATAAGGAAGCTCACTATTTTTTCCTGACATTCATCGGCTACTAAGACATGTGTAACCCATCAATACATGTCATTTTTCTCCAAAACGGAGCATTTAAACAAAAAATTGCAAACGAGATAAAATGATCAGAAAAAAATTCTAAGTTTGAAATTTCAAGAAAGAGCTGCATAGGCGTACTTAGAAATAATTGGAGGGGATAAAGGGTTCTGCATCCCTCAGTTACCACCAATCGCCCTTCGATTTTTTTCACCAAAATTACATGATAAGTATGCCGAAATAAGATAAAAGTACGTGCAAAATTTCAAGTGTATCTTACAAAACAATGGAATTGTTAACAAAAATAGTTTTTTAAAATGTAACTTGAATACCCTGTATATTGAAACAGGGACGCCCAAATAAAAAATGGCATAAGAAAAGTCGCATTATTTTTGTCCAAAGAATATCTGGTTAATGGTATCCCAGCTAGCAAAGTAGTTCTATAAATTTAGAGTAATATTTTTTGTATTTAGAATACTAAATTGTTGCATTAATGTGGCATATGAGACTATTTTGCCTTCAGAAATTGAATTATTTTTTAAATTTGTTGCAAGAACGTTCTTAGAGCATAATTTATAGAGCATTTATAACATAACTGCTAATGTACGAACTTAAGAGAAAAAGCTCTTTAAAGCAGTTATAGAGAATAATAATACAGTTGTTATAAAATCATTATAGAGTAAATAAGTAACAAAAGCCTTTTTGTTCCATAAAGAAGCGCTATAGAACTATTATTTTTTATATATGTAGGTTTCCCATATTCCCATCTGACGAGACTTGCCTGTAAAAGTACGAAATATTTTGATCAAAGTATAATGGGGAAATTTGTATAACATAGTCGTGACTTGTAAAATTTTTTATCTTATTGCCGAAAGAAAATTTCATTACGATAGATAAGATTTATTTGATTGCAAATAGAAATTGATTTTCTTATAGAAATTTAGTAACATATTTAATTTTGACCATTTCAAACCATTTGCACTTCTAGATGTTAAAGTTAAATAATTTTATTAGATTTATTAAATAAGATTGAAATACCACAATAAAATATGACAACGCTGTGGACAGATCTGTTATAGTAGCTGCTTACCAAGCATATTTGCTCTATAATCATTGCAATCGACACAAAAATGTCATATTAGTGAGAATTCTTTGGAAGTACAAGATAAAGCCTTTCTTTCTGTCGCCATATTTTGAAGAAAGAAAAAAAATTAAAAATATGTACAATATAAATAGGTGAAATTATAACAATAATATGGATATACTTACTTTCTGACAATTTTATATACAGTTGGTTCATCTATATAGAAAACATTTTTTTATTAAATTTGCAGCATTATAGGAAATATAAGGTTATCTGGGGGCGCGTCAAAAAATTACCATTATGTATTACATATTTCACGATAAAACTTTTTCCGCATTAAAATGTACTGCTCCCTGATGGACAAACCAACTAATCAATTCGTAATGTGAGTACTCCTATGTAGGCTGATTAGGTCCATCTTTTGGTTCTTATTGATCCATATTATTTCTAACATGTGCGTTACAGAAACATTTTGTTTTTAGAAGATATAATTAAACGATTGTAAAGTTCTCTAAATAGAACGCCATGCAACACAAAAATTTTATAACGAAGTGCTATAGAATGTTTATGAGATTGCTTTGTAACTGTGTTATAAAAATTCTGTGAGAACGTATATTCAACAATTCTGTAAGCATTTCCTGTAGACTTTACAGAATAGCTTAAAGAACTAAAAAGTTCTATAAAACTGTGCCTATTTTTATGGTATAAGTGTTGTAAGAACGTTTTGAAAATTTTCTTAGAACAAACATTGCTCTATAAAATTTGCTCTGGAAACGTTCTTAGGATTTTTATAGAACAGGAAATTGTTAGCTGGGATGGCCTTCTATTTTGGAAGACCCTGTATACACTAACAAATTTGCCGCAACGTAATATTTACCTTTCCGCTTCACCTAAGAACAAGCTGCATTAAACCAGAATTTGCAAATCATCCTGTATCTTGTATAGTTCCTTTCAGCGTGTTATATAAAAACTGAACTAAGTAATCAGCAGCTAGATAATGAAGTCGTATAAAACTATATCGGAATTCATTACGAAATAATTATATACAGTGTCACCCCCAGCAACCGTTCGTTATCTTAACGAGATCTTTGGACATCTGATGCACTCAGGAAAAATGAAGCGTCGTCGCCATCAGCGTCAAGGAGTCCCGTGGATACGCGGTAACAGGTGTGAATCTCAGGTTTCTTTAATTATCCATCTGGACACGTTCAGTCACGTAACTCGGCAAAATTCGATATCAGGATTATTTTCGTAGACGGTTCAATCATAAAATCAGTAGGGCATAGCTACACATAAAATAAACCTATAACCTACCTATAAGTTACACATAAAGATGATGTTATTAACTAACGTTACAACAATTACATGTCACGATTTTTTTTTAAAGTTCTATGTGTGTGCTAAAAGTAATAGGTACTTTATGGCTTATCCAGATACTGAAAATGTGCCCGTCATGTTCAGGTTAGTGTTGACTGAGACAAGAACATTTGAAAGTCTTGCAAAACAAGACAACAGTTTCTTTAAAGTTGCAGTTTTGCTCTTGCAAGACAATAAAAGAAGCGTGATCCGTTCTTAGAAGGAATTCTTTTTGATTGATTTGAATTTTGATGAGCAATTTGATGGACTGATCCATTTATTTCCACAAGGTCCATGGGGGTGGGTACGGAGGGGTGGGGGGCTTTGGTATTTTGCTTGTGTAACTTTTTCATCTTTGATATTTTTTAACAAATTAGACAGCAAATTCCGTTTTCCCGAATTGTTTTACGTTAAAAAGGTACTCTTGTTTCAAATCGTTATCTTTAACGGTTTTTGAGAAAATCGCTCTTGAATTAATCCCACTTTGGTCAATTTCATAGTAATTTAAACAAAATTATCAAGGTATTCTTATGTCAAAGTATTGTCAACCCGATTGCTAATTTAATAGTTTTAAGCGTCAGTCTAGAAATTTTTTAAATATACAGAGTGTCCCAAAATAGAAGGCCATACCATTAACCACATATTCTTTGGATAAATATAACGCGACTTTCCTTATGCCATTTTTTATTTGGACGTCCCTGTTTCAATATACAGGGTGTTAAGGTTGCATTTTAAAAAACTATTTTTGTTAATAATTCCATTGTTTTATAAGATAAAGACTTGAAATTTTGCACATACTTTTATCTTATTCCGGCATACTTCTCATGTAATTTTGGTGAAAAAAATCGAACGGCGAATGGAGGTAACTGAGGGATGCAGTACCCTTTATCCCCTCCAATTATTTCTTAGTACGTCTATGAAGATTTTTCTTGAAATATCAAACGGAGAAATTTCTTCTGATCGTTTTATTTCTTTTGTATTTTTTTGTTTAAATGCTCCGTTCTGGAGAAAAACGGCAATTTGTAGTGCCCATAAATCTATAATTCACCATCATTTTCAAGTGAAACTGAAATTTTGTGGATATACCTATTATTACAATGCCTTGGCAACTTAGTAAATCGTAATACTTACTGAATCAATATTTGCTATTTAAAAGAAAATGGATAATTCTAAATGTTACAAAATGAGGAATACTTATGAATTGAAAAAATAATATGACAATAAAATCTGTAATACAGTTCTCTTATCAACCAAAAAATAATAGTCTCATTTAGTAATAGTAATAATGAACGTAACTTTTTACCTAAATAACATTAAATAAAATAATTAATTAGTTACTACTAATTTAAGGTAAGTACCCTTTTAAGTAGTGAAAACCTTATCTTTTGAAAGATATTCTCCTTTTGCGTAAGTTCACCAGCTGCCATTACTATTCCCTCTCTGAGATGGTTAATGTCGTTTATTTCTGCAGCATAAACCATATCTTTCATATAATCCCACAAAAAAACAATGCATTAAGGTCAGGAGATCATGGTGGCCATTGAATAAGTGCGTCTTGTCCTCGACCAATCCAACGAATGGGAAGTAAATGGGTATTTAAATACTTCCGGACTTTTCTACCATAATGGGGTGGAACACCGTTAAGCTGCATCCACATACCGTCACGTACATAAATCATGTAAAACATATCGAAATTCATTCAGCAGAAAATTTTAAAATGATGATTGATGGTGTGCTACAATGGTTGCATGGGGATTCAAATCGTCCATACGTGGCTGTTATGTCAATCCATTGTTTGTCAATCCATTTCTTGTAAAGCTTGCCTCATCCATGAATAGAATTTTTCTTACGAAGTCCCTATCTGCATCATTCTGTGTTAACAACCAACGACTAAATCGCATCCTAGAAGCAAAACCTTGGGGAAGAATATTTTGTACGGGTTGGATGTGATACGGGTACAGAAGTTGGGTTTTTGAAGTAAGATGAACATACATTTTTGTACAATTTTCTATTTGTCGAGAAACAATCTTTGTACTTGTGCTTGGTTCTTCTTCTACCAGTGCTAAGATTTGTTCCTTTTGTTCAGGGCTTAATTTTCTATGTAGACCGCAAATTCCGAACTTCTGATTCATAAACTTTCCGGTTTCACGAAGATGTCGATCCAAATTTTAAAAAACCTTTCTTTTAGGATGTGGTCTGTTTGGGATAAGGAAGTTCACTATTTTTTCCTGACATTCATCGGCTACTAAGACATGTGTAACCCATCAATACATGTCATTTTTCTCCAACACGGAGCATTTAAACAAAAAATTGCAAACGAGATAAAATGATCAGAAGAAAATTCTACGTTTGAAATTTCTAGAAAGAGCTGCATAGGCGTACTTAGAAATAATTGTAGGGGATAAAGGGTTCTGCATCCCTCAGTTACCACCGAACTGTTTTACGTTAAAAAGATACTCTTGTTTCAAATCGTTATCTTTAACGGTTTCTGAGAAAATCGCTCTTAAATTAATCCCACTTTGGTCAATTTCATAGTAATTTAAACAAAATTGTCAAGGTATCTTATGTCAAAGTATTGTCAACCCGATTGCTAATTTAATAGTTTTAAGCGAAAAAAATGGAAGAGTTTACGGGGCAAGAGTTAGTTGATATGATATTTATTTTTGGCTTTTGCGATGGTAATGCTGCAGCGGCAGAACGCGAGTACAGAAGAAGGTTTCCAAACCGAAGGCTGCCATCAAGGAGGACATTCTCTACGGTATTTAGCTGCAACCGCCACCGGGTCAAGGACGTCCCAGGATTAATAGGGAACCGGAGGTCCTTGACGCTATTGAACAAGATCCTACGACTAGCATACGGAACATTTCAAGGCAAATAAATGTTCCCCGGCTAACGGTACTACATATCTTAAAGATTTCCTCCACAGAATTGATTAGATGTGCTACTAACATTTCAGGTTGGAAGAATATTAAAGCGACAAGGTCTACATGCCTATCACTATCGACGTGTACATGGCTTGATACCAGAAGAGTTTGCGCCACGTATGCAATTTTGTCGCTGGATTTTGTCGCTGGACAACGAGCAAGCTTTCAAAATTTTGTGGTGTGACGAAGCTACTTTTACCCGAAATGGAAAATTAAATTTTCATAATTCTCATTATTGGGAAGAAAAGAACCCACATGTTGTTCGGAGAACAAACTTCCAGCAACGGTTTTCTATAAATTTATGGGCGGGAATAATTCACGACACTCTGATTGAACCTATTGAAATTCCACAACGTCTCAATTCAAATGTTTATTTAAACTTACTTCAAGAAAATTCTCGATGATCTGCCTCTAAATTTACGACGTAACATGTTTTTTGAACATCATGGAGCCCCTGCACATAGTAGTCGCAAAGTTCTAAATTTCCTAAACGAAAATTTCGCTGGACGGTGGATAGGGAGAAACGGACCGGTAGCTTGGCCGACGCGTTCTCCCGACCTAATCCCGCTGGACTTCTTTTTCTGGGGATATCTAAGTCAAAAAATTGATCAAAGTGTGATTAATTCAAGAGCGATTTTCACAGATACCGTTAAAGAGAACGATTTGAAACAAGAGTACCTTTTTAACGTAAAACAGTTCGGGAAAACGAAATTTTCTGTCCAATTTGTTAAAAAGTCAAAGATGAAAAAGTTACACACACAAAATACCAAGGGCCCCCCCCGTACCTACCCCAATGGACCTTGTGAAAATAAATGGATTAGTCCATCAAATTGCTCATCAAAATTTAGCTACGTATAACAGTACGCAATTATTTACAAATAATTTATCCAAATCATTGGATTGGGCGCGGTGTGCCTTAGGCCACCAAGGTCTCCCTACCTCAATTGTTTAGATTTATTGTGGGGCCACCTTAAGACGCTAGTGTACACAAGTCCCATTAACACTGAAGAGGAATTAAGAGAAAGAATAGTTGCAGAATATGATAGAATACGACATATTCTGGGATTATTTGAACGAGTGGGCAATTCCATGCAAAGGAGAGCGGAAGCATGTATCGAGGGTCATTTTCAACAATTTCTATAATAATGATTTGGTACCATTATTACAAAAATTATTAGTTTTAGTTTAGGTAATATTAAGTTAAAGTGTTATGTTTTTAGTTGTTGTTGTTTTCTATCAAAATTATATCCTTCAATAATTACAAGAATTCTCCCAGACAATCCAACGGTTTTTTCTCAAAAACGACGCATTGCAAACCGAAAACTCAAGAGGGCTCATTTTTATCTGGGAGAAAACCATTGCCGTACAATTTTTTTCTTTAATAATATTAAAGTCAGTGCTCGTGCGCACGCCACTGTTAAAGATAGAAATTGTGTTTATATTGAAAAATACGTACCTTTATTAATAGTCATTACATACCAAATTTCATTGAAATATCTAAAGCGGTTTCGAAAATATTAATTAAAAATAAATGGTCAAGTTAGGTATACCTTAATAAAAAAAATCTGAAAAACGTACTAAACGACGGTTCTCCTTACTGAAACAAGCCACAATCGAATGTAACGGCCACACAAACGTTGGCTCTGTAATCCCCATTAATTACCGGCGAGTACAAATGACCGAGTAGTAGTAACAGTGAATATTTTCATTAAAGGGCTTAGCACAAATATACAAAACAAACGAACAACAAACGAGTCACGTGAAAGATTTATGTGGCTTTATTGAAATTATCCTAACTTTTGATGTATACGCTCGGTTCGTATACAAAATCTGTTAAAACTCTCATCGATATGTATGCACATGGAAAAATAGTTGTATTTCATAAATTTAAATGAACTATCAGTTGCTATGTAGGTCATAAAACGCGTCGTTTCATAAAGTTTCCGTGTGTCGTGAAAATTTGGGACGTTAAAAAAAATAATTACACATTTTAACACAAAAGTGCACAAAACTGTGTTAATCGAAGTCCACACGGGATTGAGTATATTTGTACACATTTCTCTGTATGTAGCAGTGTGTTAACACAATCCATTGTGTTAATATAACAAATGTTATGTTTAACTTTTACACATTTCAGTGTTATTTGTATCATTAAAGGTACACCTTTACATATTAACATGTTAATTTTATTGTGTAATAGGTATTTATATGGAAGCTAACCTACCTTTTCTAGTTTGGTAATTATGTTCCTGCTTTTCTTTCGAAATAAATTTAATAAATATAATTTTTGACTAATAAAATTGAAAAAAAAAACAAATTTTACTCCTTTCTTTAAGGGACTATAACTTTTAATGTTGACATATTGTATCGCTTTTTTTGATCTTGTCAAGTAACGCGAGGAACGTCGAAAACAGTGTCCGGTATATTTCTTTGGGTTTGGCAAATTAAGACATTTTACTATTTTGCACGGAATCTGACCCAACGTATTTTTCCCAATATAACTCTTAAAAATATTAGGAGTTCACTCTGATGTTTGAGACTTATTCTGATTTTCTTGTAACTTTACAGAAAGAAAATTATATGTTCTGATCATTACCAGTTAATTTTCGTAAATTCCTTTCATATATGTTGTTTCGTTAGCTTATGATTTACCAGAACGTTATTAGTTTATATGTCTCTTATTAGAATACGTACTGCTACTGCTATTAAAACTAAATAAAAAAGTTCATATGAACATCTTGATATTTTGCGTGTGTAACTTTTTCATCTTTGACTTTTTAACAAATTATACAGCAAATTCCGTTTTCCCGAACTGTTTTACGTTAAAAAGGTACTCTTGTTTCAAATCGTTATCTTTAACGGTTTCTGAGAAAATCGCTCTTGAATTAATCCCACTTTGGTCAATTTCATAGTAATTTAAACAAAATTAACAAGGTATTCTTATGTCAAAATATTGTCAACCCGATTGCGATTAATAGTTTTAAGCGAAAAAAATGGAAGAGTTTACGGGACAAGAGTTAGTTGATATGATATTTATTTATGGCTTTTGCGATGGTAATGCTGCAGCGGCAGAACGCGAGTACGGAAGAAGGTTTCCAAACCGAATGCTGCCATCAAGGAGGACATTCCCTACGGTATTTAGCTGCAACCGCCACCGGGTCAAGGACGTCCCAGGATTAATAGGGAACCGGAGGTACTTGACGCTATTGAACAAGATCCTACGACTAGCATACGGAACATTTCAAGGCAAATAAATGTTCCCCGGCCAACGGTACTACATATCTTAAAGATTTCCTTAACAGAATTGATTAGATGTGCTACTAACATTTCAGGTTGGAAGAATATTAAAGCGACAAGGTCTACATGCCTATCACTATCGACGTGTACATGGCTTGATACCAGAAGAGTTTGTGCCACGTATGCAATTTTGTCGCTGGATTTTGTCGCTGGACAACGAGCAAGCTTCCAAAATTTTGTGGTGTGACGAAGCTACTTTTACCCGAAATGGAAAATTAAATTTTCATAATTCTCATTATTGGGAAGAAAAGAACCCACATGTTGTTCGGAGAACAAACTTCCAGCAACGGTTTTCCATAAATTTATGGGCGGGAATAATTCACGACACTCTGATTGAACCTATTGAAATTCCACAACGTCTCAATTCAAATCTTTATTTAAACTTACTTCAAGAAAATCTTCCCCTAATTCTCGATGATCTGCCTCTAAATTTACGACGTAACATGTTTTTTCAACATCATGGAGCCCCTGCACATAGTAGTCGCAAAGTTCTAAATTTCCTAAACGAAAATTTCGCTGGACGGTGGATAGGGAGACACGGACCGGTAGCTTGGCCGCCGCGTTCTCCCGACCTAACCCCGCTGGACTTCTTTTTCTGGGGATATCTAAATCAAAAAATTGACCAAAGTGTGATTAATTCAAGAGCGATTTTCTCAGAAACCATTAAAGATAACGATTTGATACAAAAGTACCTTTTTAGCGTAAAACAGTTCGGGAAAACGAAATTTGCTGTCCAATTTGTTAAAAAGTCAAAGATGAAAAAGTTACACACACAAAATACCAAGGTCCCCCCCCCGTACTTGGTTGCTGTTCATTTCAACTGAATTATATATTTTTAATAAAACCATAAAATGCAAAATATTTTTTATTTTATTTTTATTGTAAAAGCATAATTCTGAAAATACTATATATTGATACGGAAGCTCACCTACCTTTTTAGTTTGTTAATTATATTTTTGTTTGCTGTTGAAATTATAATTTTTCTAATACGTTTATTTTGACGTTAATAAATGTAATTTCCGAGAATTTACAAGGTTAAGGTAACCGCTGCTTCGAATTAACTCGCTTACACCTCGTTCATATTTCCTAACACCGTACGCAAATCTAAAGCAACTGTTTTGAACTCTCTGCAAGCGTATTATATCAGTACTTAGCGGAGGTGGCCCATAAATGCAATGACAATATGACAGCCTTGAAAAAATTACAGAAGCACATAAATTAATTTTTAAGTTAGAACTCATTATACTCCTGTGAGAATAAAGCTGCTTCAACGTGTTGTAAGATGAGCGACATAGAGTATTCACATGTTTAGTGAATCTCAACGCATCATCGAATACGAGCCCCAGATTTGTGCAGCTGTCAGTAGAGCAACGTCTCCCAATTTCACATTGAACTCAGATTTCACGCTGCGTCTTTTCTTCTTGGGGCCAAATATTAGCACCTTGGACTTACTTGGATTCAACTGTATGCTGTGAGCAGCTGAAATATTTAACAATAATTTCAGATTGTTGTTCACAACATTATTTGAAGAAATTACGTCTTCTATCGGAAAACTGAAGTAACCTTGAGAATCATATGCATAATGATGCACTCTACATTTGTTTAAATATTCATAAAAGTCAGCAATGTATATGGAAACAGCAGAGGCCCCAAAATAGACCCCTGAGGTACCTCTTGAGTTACCGGCAAGGTAGGAAGAAGCAGTGATGTCAAATCCAAAATAAATAAGTTTGTCGCACAAAATATTGTGGTCCAGGGTATCAAACGCCTTGATATAGTCCAGAAGGACAAGACATGCGACTAATTATCTAATCCGTTGGATTAGATAATTTAGGTAAAGGAAGGACATTAGCATTTTTCCAAGCACAGGGAAAAGTGGATGTCAAAATTGATGTATTGATAATGAAGGTAATGTGATTACTCAGGTGAAACATAATAAGTTTGAGCATATTCAAGGAAATGTGATCAGAACCAGTGGAGTAACTTTTGATCATACTAATGTATTTTATAACATCCTCGGTATGTAATAATGTAAATGTAAAATAAAATATACCTACATTATTTTTTTAATTAGATGATGTTTGGCATATGTGGAGTTATTTAACATAACAATAGATGATATTCAGGATTTAGGTAAAAAATTTTTTATAACTATAAAAGAATCCAAAGCTAAAATACAGCTTATACAAGATATATGCGTCAACCATATAATAAGCATCGACATATTTTTTTGTATATTATAACAATAATAAATGATTCAAGCAAATGGTTGGGAAAAATACGTTGGGTCAGATTCCGTACAAAATAGTAAACTGTCTTAATTTGCCAAAACCAAAGAAATATACCGGGCACTGTTTTCGACGTTCCTCGCGTTACGTGATAAGATCAAAAAAAACAATACAATATGTCAACATTAAAAGTTATTGTCCCTTAAAGAAAGGAGTAAAATTTGTTTTTTTTCAATTTTTTTTTTTCACAGTTGAATATAATCAAACGAATTTTTGCAGAAACGTAATCATAAAGCCCAGAGAAATATTTGTTTTCACAAAAATTAAGAATAAAATAAAATTTTTGTATGAGCCAAAAGAGGTTCTGAATAAACAAATAATGTCGATTAAAAAAATGAAAAGGATAAAAAAATTGAAAATAAACATGGAAGGGTTGGTTAATTTCACCCCATTATACCAAACCTAGAAAATGAAAAATATATGCCGATAAAATATTATTTTATCAGTGTTAAATTCCTGATGCCAAAATGTATTTGTTTATTCAACGGTTTTTGAAAAGTAGAAAATAGATTTTGCCTCATTAAGGGTAACTTTTTAGGGGAGACTCCAATTAAAAAAAATATATGAAGGGATGTCCTTAAATTTTGTCAAGGACACTACTTTTGAATCTTTTGTATACCCCCTGAATAAATAATTAATACTAGTCCATGGATTTTATATTCTATGGGTTTTTCTCAAATACAATAATACTGTTATATAGTGGCATGTTTGTAATTTTAAGCTCTATTTGTTACTGTCAAAACTCAAAATGGTGTCCATAAGAAAAAACAATTGAATGTTGCATAACCGAAACTAGTGGCTGTAGAAATTTTCTATCGAAGAATATCTATTTTTCATCTATTCTTCTCTGTACCAAATTTTAGCTCTTTCTGTTGTGAAATAACGACGCTAGATGGAATTATTTAAAATCGCTATTTTCAGTTTTTTCAGTAACGACAGCAGATACCTGTCTTGGTTTTGTTTGGTTTATGTGCTAATTTGAGCCACTTTGTATATTTTACGGTTTTCTAGATACTAACCCTGTATGTAGATTTTATTCCACTATTTTTTCAAAACTGATCTTATGTTATTTAACGTTTTTTACTCAAAATATATTTTTTTTTTCTGGGTTCTTTACCTACATTATTACATCACCTAAGGTTCCTAGATCGTCATCAAATCTGTAGCACTAATACGACTCTCACAATATAAGGATTACTGCTAATTTTACTTGCTTAAATGCAGAATAGATTGGTCTTCATGCAATTCAATATTCCAGTTACATACATATTTTACAGGCGCAGGAAAGCAATATTACGCCTGAGTGTATAATGTTACAATTCATTTCTTTCTTCAAGGTATCTGCAATTAGTTATGTTGGATATTAGCTAAATGCTCTTTTGTTGCGAAATATCTCAAGAGTTCAAGGAAACCACGCGTTCACCATATCACCAGCGACTTCGCCATTTATTGAAAACATTAATCTAATTCGAGTCAATCAAGCTATTTTGGATAATAAAAACTGTTAAAAATTAAAAGACATACAAGTCACAATAACAGCCGGCATTTCTTAGGGTTATCTTTCTCGCGTTACAGCAAGGCAAGATAAAACAAACAATATTGAGTTACTTTATATAATTTTAGTGTTGTAACAAACTCAAAATAGTGATGATTTTTCATTATACTGTGTTGGTTCTTACATAGCTTTTATGAAAATTAGGTCTATTACTTTATAAACATTTATAATAATTATTTTTATTATAATATTTATTACTACACACTATTTGAAACAAAGTTTGAATAAAATAATGGTTGAGATTATAATTGTAGTTAATAATATAACGCAGTATGTAAAGATGTTTTATTTTATTATATTATTAAACAATATATTCCCTCAAAATTTAACAAAATACAGGGTGAACCTAAAATAAGTACAAATATTTTAACTGTAGGTGTAGTTTGTCATATAGATAAGTCTAGTGAGTCATTTTTAAAAATTTCAAATATTTACGGAGATATTAATTTAAAACAAAAATACCCACATTTTGAGGGCCGCTGATCAGATAGACCACTGATGAAACCTAATAAAATAAACCATAAGGTTTGCTGAAGGTGAGGTTGCCATATTGTCTGTAAGATAAATAATTGTTTAACGTAAATTCAATTTTTGCGGTTGTTTCTAATTTAAAAACACTTGTTTTTAACAATTTTACTTATTGTAAAATTATCATAATCGATTAAAATATGATTTTCCGGAAACTCGATACTGTCAATTAAAATGTTTAGGAAGTTAATTTATTCAATGATTCCAAAAATTATCCATGAACATGCATAAAAGCTCACCTTCTTACTGAAAAACCAAGTACTTAAACAGTTATCCACATTTCAGAAGTTAATACCATTGTACACTGATAGAAAGATTATCATAAATTATTTTATGATTTTATTATTTTTTTATTAGTGGGTGAAACAGACTTTAAAAATAAACACAAAACAGGGAATAAAGTTCAGTAACAAGTATGGGTGTACCAGCCCCACTTTCTAGGATTGATAGTCGAGGTCGACAAAGAGGTTATTGATGCACAAGTATGGTCAAACGCAAAGGAATAAGCTGTGACAAGTGGAAACAAAACATGTAATATTTGTGAAAAGGGATCTGATAATTAAGTACAATATCAATACACGTAAGTTAATATGAGATAATTTTGCATTTTCTGAAACTAAACTAATGGTTTCTTTAAGTAATACACTGCTTGACGCATCTGATTTAAGAGTTGCGGCACTATCGTATGAAACGTATTTAAATCGTCTTATTATTTTCACGGGCAGTGTTTTTTCTCTTGTGTATTTAATTAATATTTTTCATTGAAATACAGTCTGATTAAATAAAATATGGTGCATTATTCAAAAAGTGAAAAGGTTGACATGTTAAATGCATATTTGTCAAGTAGTGATAATCAGTGATAGTGATAAAAATAACGTATTGTGATAAATCAGTTGGAGTATAGTAAAAATGGATAACTATGATTGTGAGTAGAGAATCTGGTTCATATTTTCAAATTATTGGTGACGTATATGAATGGTAAAGGGAAGGAGATGACCATTAATATTTTCACAAATAAATATATTTCAATAATTCTTTGACAGTTCTAAAAATTGTAGATAACTTTGTTGGAGCTTTTAATGGAATTGTGGAAGCAACCATAACAACAATAACAGTAATATTAATTATTACTGTTATTATTATTTTATAATATGTATTACTACTACTAACACATACTATTTGAAACAAAAATTTGGTAATACAAGTTGAATAAGATAAAGGTTGAGATTATATTTGTACGTAATAACATGACATAGTATGTAATAATGTTTTATTTTATTATATTATTAAACAATACGTTCTTTCTAAATTTAACAGGATATGTATTTTGGTCTCACAAAATACTCAGTGGTGTTGTATGAACTGATGAAGTTCAAACGGCTTTTTATTGAATAAACTGTTTAAATCAATAATTTCCAGGTTTAATCTGTTTTTCACAATTTTATAGCTAAATAGCTGATGATCAAATGAAATGGTAATCATGTAATGACACACACAAGATAAGTTTTCTGAAATAAGAGGCAAATCAACAATTTTTTGTATCGAATGAAAACGGCCATTGTTACTTACCTATTTCTACCACATCTCCGTGGCACAAATCCTCACTTGCCAGATTACACCATACTTTTTATGCAAATTATAATCTGAAAAAGTATTCACCATTGAGGCCCATGGTCCATGATCGGGTTAAAACAATACACTTATGATTATCGTGTACAGAGAGCAGTGACTTGTATCATACATAGCAAAACTACAACTGCGCATCGGTACCTGCTCGTACCCAACTTTGTTTTCTTCTTTCCACTTACTAAACAATGTGTAATCTCTACAACAGTTGGTGTTGTTGGTATTTTTACACAATATGTTCTTACTCACACATATTTTGGTTCCTCTAGCCAAATATTGTGTAGATAAGCTCATTTCTTTGTTAAAATGTTAAATTTAGTCAATGTTATTTTTTAATGTGTCACAATGGCAGATGTCCACTATGTGAAAATGTTATTATTCCGAACCATACATTATTTAAAAAATAATTATTTCTGACTAAACTATGATGACTTCGAAAAAAAGGTAGACTTTAAAAAAGTCGAATTCATTGAAAAATAATATTTGCTTGATAATTCAAAGGAATAAAAAAAATTCGAAAAAATTCTGTTGAGGGTAATTAGAAAACTACCAATTTTGATGAAACTTATAATAGTAAAAGACCCTTATGGTATGATTATTACCTACAATATTAATTCCATTATCTTAATCAGAAATATATTAAAAGATTATTATCTTATTTTAAAAGATATTCAAATGAGTTCCCTTTGGAGGGAACTTTTTTGGCTTTACTTTACCATTTTAAGTTTTGTACCAACTTTTCCAAATACTGTATAGCAACGTTAAGGTAATGAAATTACTATTAAATAAATTACTTGTGATTACGTAATATAAAAAGTGGCAAGCGGAGACCTGTAGTTATGCATTCCTCCAATATAAACTATGAAATAATAAGGGTAAAATTAGTAAAATAGGCAAGGCGGGCAATCGCGTCTAGCGCTCCGGCCGAAGGCATGCGTATTTGTATTTAAAGTAGTCGCTCCCGCTTAAACCAGTTGATATAAACTGGATAGAAAGAACTCGCCACATTTGAATGTCACCGGCGCCAAGTGCAAGTTTAATTGTTCACTCGATCCGAAGGAAACGCTTTAGAGTTACCGAAGGCAGCTGATGCAGCTCATGAGCCCGACTCGCGACAGGACATCGTGAAAATGGTCGCAAGGAACTTCCCAGTGCAGGACATCTCCTACTCGCGTCTCCTCCATGTCCCCGACGAGGAAAGGGGCTTCATCACCCTGGAGGAGCTCAAGCCGGCGATCGTGCAGCAAGGGCTGCAGCAGGAGTACCAGCCGCGGTACTACGAACTGTCCAGCATGGTCGAGTAAGTGACATTTTTGGGCACGTGCGGTCTAGGACCCAGGTGTTGTTGTTTTTGCATAGTTTGGCGCTGGTGGTCCTAAAATATTTAAATAACACGAGTAACCTCAAACTCATTTATGAGTGAAATTATTTTGATGTTGAATTTTGGGTAACTAAACATATTAACAAAGAAATGAGCTTATTAACACAATTTTTGATCAGAGACATGGTTTATCAAAAAAATATAATGATAATATAACTCATTTTGTATTTTTAGTAGCACGTAGTCCAGTAAGCTTACTCAAAAGTTATTCAATGTTACTCATAAATGATTTATTTAGCTAACAAATAACTGACTGATTATTACGAATTGTGTTATTATTTTAACACAATCGTGTGTGGACTCGTTTTAACAACCAATTGTGTTGATTTTGAGTGAAATTACTACAAAATTTTTAACGATATAATTGAATTTCAGGGATCCTTGTTCCTCTAGTCTCTCCTACCAAACCAACACTAATTCTGGATCTGGGATGATGGACGTGGACAGCTCTTTAAATGGGACAGGCAGGAAACGAAAAGCTTCTTTTCAGTAAGTTTTATTTCACGATTTATCTAATATAATGTCTATCTAAAATGATAAAATTTGTGGAGGTATAGAAATCTCGAAAAATAAAACACGTAGAACAAAAGTAATATCAAAAATAATATTCTTGGTATTTTGTTTATACATTTTACTATTTAAATTTTGGTTTAAGTAGTTACATTTTATTATTTTTTAAGTGTTGGCATTCTTTCATGTTATCATATTTCGCTGTGTCGTAACTGTCATAACTATTTGAATAATTTGTTAGAATTTATGTAGGTAGGGTAGGGTGGGGATGGTTGTGCCACTATTTTCTTCTAGGATTGAAAAAAATATTATTTTTCATATTCTGTTAGTAACAAGTTTTCAATGGAACCGTTGAACTTCTGACTTCAAAATACTGGTTAAAATTTTTGAAAAAATATACCGATAATTGTGAAAATCCACATCCAGTATAGAATAAGTTGCCCAATTTACTATATTAATAGGGCATATTGGTCATTCAGTTAAAAACTATCAAAGGAAACTATTTATTTATTTTAATACCTAAAACTGACAATATATTATTTCTTAAAAAAAAAAAATTAACTAAACTGTAAGTTCTATTTGTAAATTGTTTGAAAATCATTGGCAACTTATGTGTCTTTAAAAGAAGTTTCCTTCCCAAGATTATTATTAGTCTGATATCTAATCAATTCAGCATTCCTTTTTAAGAAACCTGAGAGCCAGTCTTTACGTGTTATCTTGTTGTGTTTCCATAAATTTGAAAATTTCATATCATACTTAACAACACAGTGTTAGACAAGTACATGAACATTTTTTGCCTTTAATCCATAAGAATATACATCTGTAGCTTTCACCAAATAGGTAATCTTTGAAGATTTTTCTGAATTCTTCGTTGGCGCCATATCCCATTGTAGACTGTTCTTGATTATCGAATTTCTTTATATATCTACCTTACAAAAGTCATTCTTGGAATTTCAAAATCTATAGATGCTGCTCTTTTTGTTTTACCATTTTTTAGAACGGCATCTACAGGTGCCCTTAGCTCTGGAGTAGCAACGATTTCATTCGTTTTTTTAAAAGTACGCATTTTGAAATAGGTATGAATAATAATATTTTATAACTAAAGAGGAGCTAGTTTAGCAATGTATTTCAACTAATCCCATACCTATAATTTTTTCAAATACATAGATATAACATTTTTATCCTAACCAACTTGAGTTCGCATGGTACGATAATTTCCTACCTAAAAATTTCCTAAAAATCTGAAAGGAATTCTATAGTGACACAGGCGCTCAGAGCGCCCTGTACATGTAACTCAAAAATCACACAAGAAAACCTTCTTTGACTAAAATTTGAGTACAAATACCCAACAAATAAGAATATTATAGTAAAAAAATGAAATAAAAAGATTACTTCTCAGGCCTATAACTTCTTAAAGAAGTAAAATTGTACTAAAGTAAGTTGATTAAAGTATGACCCATTCTTTATAGAACATCCTGTTAGGAATATTACAAATATTAAGTACCAAATACTCATAAGATAAATCTAAAATTCTCTATATTTTTTAAGCAATATTTAATATTGCTATTTGAAATTTACTGATGCGTAATAGGGCAAATTATTGCCTAATTTAGTAATAATTAATTTTATGGTATTCTTCTGAAGATTTATCAAAACTTTTATAAACCTGTTATAAATCAAATTTGGTGCTTATACTCATTTTATAAAAAATGTTAGGGCCCTTGCACGAACAAAATTTTTTGCGGCTTACATGGTACTTATAAATTAACAAAATTTTAGAAAAGACAATTTCTTTTAAAAAGTTATAGTTTTTACCAGAAACAAAATTGTGACTATCAGAGAATACACAAACAAAATATGTGAATTTTTTTATAACTTTTAACGTTTTAGGCAATTATGCAAGTCGGTGCTTAACATAATTGTATCAAGAAAAGCATGTGGGAACTAATATATTTGCATATACCTAATTTAGTTTTAAATCTTTCAACGCTTTTCCCTTTTATAACAAATTATTGATATTTTTTCAAAAAATTTAGCGCCCTCTAACTAGGTAAATTAGCATAAATCGTCGTTGACTGTTAAGAATCTAAGCTTTCAGATACATCTTGTGTTGTAATAAACCACTAGTAATAAGTAATATTAATAAAAAGGTAACTTATATTATGCCAAAAATTTTAAATATCTATAATCTACTTAATGGGTGTTTTGAAATTAATAGAAAATAAAGTAAGAAAGAGTAGATCGTGAGTTTTTGGAGCCGAGAAATTCAAATTTTTTTCTAATTTTTGACGTCAGGTATGCTTCTATTAAATGGCAGAGCTTTAGGTGCAATTTATCTAAAAGTAAAGTCAAATTGTTGCGTAAGTAAAGGGCCATACTGTAATAGCATTATACTGCGACCAAAATAAGTCGATTTAATTTAGCTTATCAAAAAAAAAATCCAAAAATCCACCAAAATCAATAATAACAAAGATATAGGATGTCAAAATTGAAGAAATAAATCACATTTTCTTTCTTATCTTTCGGTCGCTTGAGGCAAATTTCACGAAATTTCGCTTATTCTGATCACAGTATTATGCTGTTACAGTATGGTCCATTACTTACGCAATAATTTGACTTTACTTTTAGATAAATTGCATGTATCATGAGATTTGGATGCATCTAGGTGTTAACTAGAAAAGAAAATTTTTCCAGTCCAAAATGAGATACAGTGTAGCACAAAAAAGTCGTAGCGATTTAAAGGGGTTCAAACCATCGTTGGTGGCGCTCTCTAGCAGATACACCAAAATCGTCGACATATTCGAATTTCTAGTACCAAGCAACCCCTCTATACCAAATTTCATAAAATACGGTCGATGCGATCGAAAAATAATAAAGAAAATGTGATTTATTTTTTCAACTTTGACGCGCTGTAGATCGAAAAGGAGCAACATTCGGATAAGACATATTTGGCTTAATCGCTCAATTTTGTCAGCAACATGCCCTTAAGCTCTTATTAATGAATCACCCTGTATATACAGCAATATAGAAATTTTCTGATGAATTTTGAATAAGATACTATTACATGGTGGCTACACTGTTTTTTTTTCTATGTATTCCTGAAAACTATGGTTTTCTAAACGCACAGTAATGAAAAAGAAAGTATTTCAAATAATATACAGAGTGATTCACAACTTATCTTAGTATTAATGTTTTTACGATAGCGTTTACATTAGTTTTCAAGTGTCAAAAATGGCTTAACGTGTAGGGATAGCAACTCGAATGAGTACCAGTAAAAATGCTCAACAAGTACAAGGACTGTCCCAGTAAATTAGATTTTTGTAAATGGTTGCTGCAACAAAATGTTCAAAATCCCAGATTTACAGCTGACGTGTTAGTTACACGGAATGATATGTATAACATTCATAATCTCATGTTGAGGATTTTGAAAATCCGCACTCGATTCAACGATTATTTCCAACAACGCTTTTTCTTAAATGTTTGGGTAGGAATTGTTGATGATCGCTTGACGGATCATTCATATTACCAAATAGAATGGATGGAGTTCAATATCTCCAGTTCCTTCCAAATAATCTGCCTGGACTTCTGGAAGATGTGCTCTTAGCGCCATGATCTCCTGACTTAAATCCTTTCTGTGGGGATAATTAAAAGTATATAGCACCGTGGACACTGGTTATGATTTACGCGAACGTATCATAGCTGCTGCCAATAACTTACGAGTTCAAAATGGACCAATGGAAGAACCAAAAACATTTGTGTTAGTTCTTAGAAACGGAGTAAGACGAGATCAAATGTGTTTACGTCGGTGGACAATATTTTGAATAATTGTTGTAACATCAGGATATTTTCTTAATTAAAACCACAAATTAATTTTATCTACAACTGCTTTATAAGAGCCTCATTACAGCATTTATTTGGCACTGCTTCAGTTGAATAATTAAGATCATTACACCACTAGTGGAGTAATAAGACATATTACCCCTCTAGTGAAATATTAAGAAAAATACATCATTGTTTAAGGACCAACAGGTTTATCAATTTGACAATTAATAGATAATTTATCTTAAATTAAATTGAATTACTTGTTATAAATATTAACAACACAATAGATGTATCAATATAGCCTCCACACACGGTGTTGGACTTCCAACCACAATGCCGTTTTATAGTTAAAAGGTCTGCTCTTGTGTTGGCTAGAAGTGAAGTAGATGATCGTCGAAAACAGTACCCACCTCTGTAACCAACAAAAAATCTTTCATGATCGGCATGACTAGGACCGTTGAGTGAATAAGTATGAACTTATTCACTCAACGCTAGGACGCAGAGCGAGGTATTTTCGTATTACTTGGACCATATTCACAATTTCGATTCCCTCGGCAGTGATAAAGAATTCTCGGGAAACTTTGGTTTTCGTATTCGGTATGGAATATGTTTCCTTCATTTTTTACGTTTTCTAACAGTAAATTAGTTAACTCGTCCACTCTGTAGGTACCTTTGTTAGCAATAATTTTGTGTCATCAATATCTTGTAAAAATTTTGAAACATTCTCTTTCGTTAATATTCTTAACTTTTTGGTTTGTATCCTACTCGTTGCATTTTCAGAAAAGCAATTAAATTGTTGAATTTACTGATGTCAACATTTTGTCGCATACAGATTGTAGACCGAAGCATAGAATAGAACGCCCAAGGACTAGAGGATTTGCATTTCTTGTATAATTCTTCAAAAAAAGCTAATAAAACTTTTTCTTTTGCTGAATATTTTATATTCTTAGGCAATCAGTGAATCGTTTATAAAATTGTTCGTATTTGGTTCTCGAACAAGTTTAACAAGAGGTTAGACCATAACAATGCCTTTGCTTCTTGATTTTAAATCAAAACTTACATACTGGATCTGATTTTGGATTTTTCTCAATTTAAGGTAGTTGCAGATATTTTTTTTGCAGTTCTATATAAAATTTTATACATATAGTACACGTGGGATAACGCCATTTTTTATTACATTCGCGAAATTACGCGAATGTTTCACTCATGCATAATAATGCCAATATCGCACTTGTGCTATAAATAACTATTATTTCTTTCTTTGGGTTTCAATTTTTTGTCCGTAAATTTTTTATTATACTTTGCCGCCGCGCCGGTCGCCGACTGATTGCTTTGCCTTGCGCAAGGTCAGGTTTTAAAATGGACCTGTTTTCAGTGCTGTGCATAAGTGTACCTATTGTTAAATCATTTTTGAACTTTTTGATTTTTTTTTCAAAATTGTGTTTGTAAGAGTCCCCTGTATATTCAAAATATTTTTTTTGGATACGTTCTGAATTATCCTATATGTTAGGTCATTTACATATTCTGTAAAATATAACACATCAGCACAAAAAACGATCACAAGTATGCTTCCTTGAGAATAACATCACCATGCCATACCACGTGATATGGTTCAAACAATGTTATTGGACGTAATTATACATCTTGTTTGCATGTTCACAATACATTATGTTCATGCACTTGTTGATATGAATTTTTTCAGAATGTGAAAAGAAATTTCATAGTAGGTATCATTACGTATTTTTAATAGAAGTTATGTCGTTTGGCATAAAAAATAATAATTCTATTGTATTTACCTGGAGTTTCTTACAGAGTACAGTATCTATTTGGTATTTTTTTACAGTAATTTGTGGTGTGAACAACGTTTAAATTTACTTAAATATTATTTTTATCAGTTTTAGGCCAGCTGAAGTTAATTCATGACTGTTTTCTATTATACGGTATTGTTTTTGTGTTCCATTGTGATGCATCTGCCAAAAGGCGATCACATAACCAACGCACCCCTTTGAGGTGTGAAAAGTAACTTTAATGCTGGGTGCAGAACAATACCAGAGCTTCGCGAACTTCTAGAAGGTGCGAAGTAAGCAGAAGAAACCGCTCAAAGCCCGTTTGTGTGGCAACTTATGAATGTCACAGTTTGAATTCTTATAAGTGACCTTTAAGTTCCAACGTTAATTACCCGGTTGCGCGGGGGAACGCCGCCGACTCCTCGCAGGGCGAAAATTCTTAGATGTTTGCTAAAGAGTGTGATTACGTTCGTCGCACTGGGAAATCCAAAGCACCATCGGGGCTTCTCCTATAATTGGGGGTTTCTATATAGAGTATGTGTTTCAGTACTGTGTGATCTATACGCTGCAGTTCAACATATTTAGCTAATTACGTGGGTACACCTAAATTTCTGAAATTCTTAGTAGTAGAAAATTAATTATTTCCAGTGAAAACCATGTGATTGCGTAAGTGGCCTTATTTATTAATGAACTACACGGAAAGAAAGCTTTACTAATATCAAGATTGATACACTTATTCCAACGTTAGCTTACACTATTTCTCAAGTACAATATAATACTTTATTGAAAGATTAACTTATTCTTGTATAATAAGATTATACAGGTTGTCCCGTTTTTCAGGTTAACACTTGTGGAAATGTGAGAAGACTGAAATTTCCGCAATCCAAGTTTTTGTTAGTATAGTTAATAATAAATTAATTATTTTTATAAATTAATAATTTACCCGTTAGCAGTAAGTTGGTTGCACACATAACCTCATTGTTTTTAACTCCCTTCACCACAAAAGAACTGCTGAATTTATTAACAAATAAGCTGAAAAATAAAAAATCGTCGCGGTCTGACGATATCCCTGTTTCTTATTTAGAGAGCTGTTCAGTTTATTATTTTTCCACTTCAGTTTCTTGTGAATTTATCATTTGAAACTAGATCATTCCCAGAAGTTTTAAAATTAAAAATTATTCCGGTGTATAAGAAAATTATAGACCAGGGGTCACCAGATGGCGGACCGCCGTCCGGATCCGGAACGCAGATCTATTTGGTGCGGACCCGGAAGAATTTAAGAATATCAATATAAAAATGTGTGGTAATTCAATTTAGAGTCTAGAGCATCTCTAGGGTTTAATGGCAATAGCTTGCTTGCTTAACTCCAGACTTCAGGGAGATTGTTCAGAGTAAAAAATGTCATTTTTTGCATTAATATTAGGTACTACTTACTTTGTCATTTTTTAATTAGATGTCCCTATCCTTAATAAAAAAATATTCAGATTTCTTTTCGTTTTATTTTTTATTTGATATTATAAATTTTGGTTGCTATCAAACGGACCGCAACAGATGTATATTTTTTTAAACGGACCCGCAATGAAACTATTTGGTGATCCCTGTTATAGACTATTCACTTTTATTGATAAATTCTCACCGATAATCAGCATGGGTTCACGGCTGGAAAATCTACGACCACCGCTATACATTCCTTATATGAAAATATTCTTAACTTTCTAGAAGACGGCGATTGTCCTGTTGGGGTCTTTTGAATCCTTTCAAACTCTGAAATGATCACAAATATTCGAGGCTTGTTGGTTTTTGTTTCAGTTACATGAACAACCAGAATTGTTTCTTTGTGCTCAAATGTCACTTACTTTTAACTTCAAAAGTTCTTCATTACGTAAAGCTACAGCAATGGCAAATACAACACAAATTTAAAATAAGTAATACATTTATATCAAATTATTTTTGAAAAGTTAGGATAAATTACCTTCATCATCCGGTGCATTTAGTAAAAATTTAAGTATTTCTTCTTGTGAAAGAGATTTGGACTTTTTTCCATATTCACCAGTAATAATTTTTCATTACAGCTGTAACATTCATTACATTCTGGTGTGTTATTTCACACTATTGACCTAGACAATAAATAAACAAGAATCCACCGTGTAATATCGCTAATAATTTTTATCAGTGTATAGTTTCTTAGTTTGAATCGTGATGCGTATTAAGTAAATAATTTCTATTTTGGAGGATGATTAGCTCATATACTTGTACTATATCCTCTCACTTGCAAAGATCAGCGAGGTTCCTATAATCCCGTTAAACTAACGTTCTACACTTGCTAACATTAAATAGCTTAACTATTTATAGTTTAAAGATTAACATTTCAGTAACGATGCTTCTTTTTCCCAATATAGCCATCGTTATTTCAATTTTAATAGGGTTTGTAAATTCTTGCTTTGAATTTGCATCAATATCCCTTCAGTTTACAATGCAGTTGCTTTCAAATATGTGTATAAGGATTGTAAATAATAATTTAATATACACGTAAAAGATTTAGGCCATATTAATTTTATAAGTAACAGATTAATATAGATACAGTTCACGTGGAATGATTGAAAAAAATTTTGAATTTTGAGTTAGTAACGGTATTAGATATTGAGGAGGTAGCCTGGTTTGTATGTAAAGTGTAGGGAGGGATAACTCTAGTTACTTTTTTGTTTAATAGGTCTGTTCACAAAAAATTAATAATAGCAAATATTTTAAATATCTGCTTCAATATAATTAAAAAATATTTCATTCAAATTTCTAAAGCTTTCTACATTTTTTATTTTGATTTGTCGGTTTTTTCAACTATTCGTTTTGAATGTATTCTGTGTGCCAGGATCTCAGAAAGTTTAGATGACTGTAATTTTTATACTATGAAAGTAAAAAATAATTGTGCGATATTGTGATAATAATGAAGTTGATTTTCCAAACGCCCTGTATAATGTAGCTTAATAAAAAAGTTTAATTGATTCCTTACAACTTTACATTTGACACGGTGAAATATTTTTTATTAGGCGCTGTATACTGTATTGGAATAATTTTATTTTATTAATCATGTTTTTTTTTATTTAGTTACCGAAACTTTCTAAATTTAATAATTAATGGTTTCCTGCATACAAATTTATTTTGTGGTCTTAAATCATTCAAAAATTTTATATGATTTAGTAAAAAATAAAATTTTATGAGAAAAAAAAAATAAAAGAAAATTTAATTAAATAAAATGAAAGTGAATAAATGAATAAAGTGAATAAAGCGAAAGTTGATTTTTGCATTTACTTATTCAATTTTCTCAAGTCATCTCAAGTACGAAAGTTAGAAACAATTGGTAACATCTCAAAACTTTTGCAAACATTAAATACGCCATTGTTAAAAAAAAAATTAACTGACTATGTGCTGCTTGAGTAGTAGTGTAGTTTCCCAACAAATCCAATTTTTGAGTTACCTATACCTTTATTTAATGACTGGAGTTACATTATTAACATTTCTATTCATTTGTTTCAGTGATACAAGTGACATGGAAGAAGATGGCGGTGAAGATTCAAAATCTGTAAAAACCAACGACGAAAACAAAAAGTAAGTATGTGCATACTTACTTAAACGCAAGAAAGATAAAAATTTAAACCAAGTCAGTTGGGAATCTAAGATTGAAACTTCAATCGATTATTGTAACTAAGGAGTACACCCTCTTGTGGCAAAAATTTAAATTATATCTAGAGGGTCGTTGGCTTGAGTGGTTTGTAATACAATTAATCTTATGCTGACTGAAGAAGCGCGGGAAAATTAATTTGAATCGACGTCGTTTTGTGCGAGAATGTACATTTATTCGTAATGAAAATACTCGTACTCAACTGTAATAAAATTCAGGCAATAGCTTTGAAATACAGGAAATAGTTAGGTGAAATAGGAACATTTTCGTGAAAATGTTATTACGTGTTTTCTCAGAGATTATGGCAAATAGTGAATGTCGATAAATTTTAATTATATAATAGTACTGTTAACGACATAACTACAAAAACAACGAAACGAAACGTTAGAATCAGTAATTAATTATTATTAATGTATCTATTGAATAATTAATTACTTCATTTGTTTATCCGGCAGGAAATTTGTTTCATTTTGTCGTTATAGTCATTCAACATTTATTTTATGAATTCTGCGAGAATCATACGTTTTATTACCTTATACATTTGGTAAGGGCCACTAATACTATTTTTAACTGCTTTAGTAAGGAAGTCAAACGGGCACATTTTTCTTTACTAAGTTCTTCATATTTCTTCAAATTACTTGTGTCAAAATTTTCGGACAAATTTGCAAATGAATTACAGAATAGTGTGGCAAAATTCAACTTATTCGTATGACAAATCTAGGCTGTTATCATCGTCTACGCCTAATTTTATTATAGTAGTAATATAAAATTCTTGTTGAAAATGAGTATGTTTAAAAGCATGTAGATTTTTAGTATTCCAAATGTGCGCATTGTAAATGCTGGTGACTCCACGACTGATAAAAGAAGTTTCATCTTTCACAATAATGTGGCGAGCAAAATTTTTATTGCGAGCGTTTTTCTGTCAAAGCCTACTCGCAAAAGTGTACATATAGTCTTTGGGGAGGATCTTGTGGTATTAACGTTTGAACTTGTTGCACCTGAAGTTTATTTTGAATTTTCTGCTACTGGTTGATGGATCTTCTTGAACATGTTTCTCAATCCGTGCCATCCTAGGTAGCCTAGATCTCAGCATGTCCACCATGATTTGCTGTCTCTCGGGTCCTTCCAACAAGGTAAACAAACCTACGGACTGCAAAATGAAAGCGCAAATGCTCGACGTATAATCGCAAACATATCAAGCAATTCGTTATTAAGTAATTATTATGGGCCATTGTCAAATATGTTAGTCAGAATAAAAAATTCCGACTGGTTTAAAAAGTCGTGCATAAACTGAAAATAAGACAAATAACAACAAACAATCGTGAACATTAAGGGCGATAACACATATAGCTATTGTGTCGAGTCGGCACAATTTATGAGAGATGACACACACAGCGGCCTTCACAGCTGGCTCATTAGCCAAGACGTTTTCAAAAAAAGAGCAAAAACCGTTGCGTGTGTCATCCCTCCAAATATTTTGGTGGTTTTACAGCGTTGGTATTTTTTTATTACTTCCTGCAATTATAATAATAAACGGTATCTCGAGTATACAGAGTGTCCCAAAATTAGCCTGCCAAAAATTAACTGTGTCAATCAAAAAACGTTTTAGCATATTAAAATACTTTTAAAATGTATATCAGTAATGTAATTATTTGAAAATTTTTGAATTTTAATGTAGCCTATTAATATTCCAAAATTTTTTAAAAATATATGTAATATGTGTCAAATAAACTGATAAATTACTTTTCAAAGCAATTTGACCGCTTGCATATCATATCTTATATTTTGTGGTATGTCACAAATTAATATTACTCGTAAAAGGAATAATTTGTAAAAGTAAAACAAGAGTACCTTTTCTTGTAAAATTGTTCAACATTTTTAATTTTTTGATCTGACTACAAAACAAACTGCAAGTCAGAATTTTAGGAAAGGTATTGCAGGTGCAAGGATTTGTTGCAAAAAGAATTGCAAACTGTAAAGGGACTTTGTTACACAAATAAGATTTTATCCAGTCCAAAGCCAAACCTATCATACCATAATGTTCCAACTTTTTCAAAAGTAGTATATTAAAATTCATAATATCGAAAGCTCGACTCAGATCAAAATAAATACAAGCCGGTTTATTTTTTTCATTCAAAACTCTTTTAGAACAAATTTATATACAGAGCGCCCTGTGGATAGACCTTCTACTACGAAATCCAAATTAGCTGACATAATTAAAATAATAATAATTTCATACCCTTATGTTTCAGTTGATTTTTTGAAAAAAAAGTAATTTGAAGAATTTCCTATACTTAAGATGTACCCGGAATGGCCTGCATTTAGAAAAATGTGCAAAAATTTAGCTGCCTTCCGGTCTTGAGGCCCAGCGAAAATTTAAGACGACAATACACCGTCAATTCAGTTTTTATTGCGCAATTAAAGGATAAAAGCGAAGTTTGTTGTGTATTATGTAATCCGCGATCGGTGAACGCTACAATGCCCGTCTAACGGCGGCGCGAGGATTACCGCATTTATTGAAGGTGACGTAACGAAAGAAGCCCTACGGGTTCAAGGTGGCCAGCATTTGCTTTTGCCGTAAAAGTTTCATTTTCTAGGCCGTTATGAAATGTCACGAATGCATTTTTACAATCACGCCTACAAATCCACTGGCTGGTATCATTGAAATTGCAAATTAACACAGCTACGAGTCGTTTATTCCAATAAAAATCCGGAATTGCTCATAGGAAGGTTAAAGCCTTACCATGCAATGGGAATGTGTTACCGTTATTATTCAGTAATAATTATGAAATCAAAAGTGGTCGGGTAATGTAATGTTTTTATCCAACAGTTAATGCTGTTATTTAATACGGTTGAAATGAAACGCACTTGCTTGGCGAGCCTTATTAAATTTTCAGGTATTCTAGTACTAAAAGGTACTCTTACTTTAAGTCATTAGGATACACCGTTTTCTAGAAAAATGGATTTGAAAATTTTTCGTTTTTTCGTCATTAAAGTTTAAAAATTGTAGTTAAAGATTTTTAAAAACAAAGTATTTATTACAATGGAACGAAAGTAACAAAAAAAAGTATCAAAGGTAGATAATTACAAAAGATGCTCGATGTGATGACCATTAGTCTCTATGCATAAATTTACCCTTTTGCTTAGAGAACGCCGAATTCTTGCAAACATTCCAAAGTTATTTCTAAATTCGTTGCAAGCATCTTGTATCCTTCGCCAGAGTTGTGCACGATTTTGTATCGGAACGGAATAAACAAATGCTTTTATGTATCTCCAAACACAATATTCGCAAGGATTCAAATCCGGCGACCTTGCTGGCCAAGCAACTGGACCTCCTCTTCCAATCCAATGGTCTTCGTAGTTATTATCTAGAAAGTCTCGTACATTCCTGCTAAAGTGGGCCGGACAGCCGTCGTGTAGAAACCATAAGTTTTGCCGAATATTTAAACGCACCTCATCTAACAAATCAGGTAAAATATTTTGCAGGAAATGTAAATAATCAGCACCATTTAAACGAGCAGGTAATTCCATAGGTCCAAGTAGATAATCGTCAACTACTCCTATCCAGACGTTTATCTTAAACCTATGCTGATGCTTAAATTGTTGAACAATGTGGGGATTGTCACCAACGTACGAATAATAATGTGCATTATGTACATTAAAAATTCCATTTTTTGTGAATGTAGCTTCGTCACCAAACAAAATGTATCTGAAAAAATCTTCATCTTGATTTTTCTGGTTTTGTAACCATCTAGTGAATTCTACACGAGCAGGAAAATCTCCCAGTGCTTGCACCTTTGTAAAATGAAAAGGATATAAATTTTCTTTGTGTAAAATATTTCCTACGGAAGATTTTGAAATTGTGGGGTACATGCCAGATAGTCTTCGAACGCTAATTTCTGGATTTTCATCAACTTCCATTAAAATAACATCTTCATGTTCTGCTGTTACATCATTATATCCCCCTGTTTCATTATTTTTTGGGACCACTGAACCTGTTTCTCTTATTCGTTGATGAAGAGCTGTAAATGTTGAGTGAGTGGGATGCTCACGATTGGGAAATTTATCAGCATATCTACGTTGCGCTGCTCGAGCGTTACACCTTATTTCGCCATAAACTAAATGCATATCGGCGTATTCGTCATTAGTAAAAAACATTTTAAAAAAAATTGAAATCGTGTTTGAATTCCACAAAGTAAAAAATTAAAAGATAAACTTCGCGAACTGACAACAATTTGACAATGAAAAACGTATGTTTTACTTTTGTTGGCAATTCAGAGCCAACTAGTGCAAAAAATATAACTTTAATGACGAAAAAACGAAAAATTTTCAAATCCACTTTTCTAGAAAACGGTGTATCCTAATGACTTAAAGTAAGAGTACCTTTTATTACTAGTATAACTGAAAATTTAATAATCTAGTATCACAAATGCTTAAAAGTTAAATACAAAGAAGTTATGCGTTAAAATAACCGTTGACATACCCACAACGAACGGCTATGACCGGTACTAGAAATTCGCAATTGATGGAATCGATTCATCTCTGAAGGCTAAACAAGCGTACCAGTTTTTGTTTTTCTAAGTAGAAGCGTTTTGGAGGTATTTAAACAAAACTATTTACAAGGCGCCATCTTCAAACAGCTGTAGTTCCCTTAGGAAGCATTTTCGGACTAGGTGAATTGGGTTAAATTGTCTTAAAATTATCTAAGGAATCTCCGGTCTTCGTTTGTCAGGAGAGTTTCTGGACACCCTGTATATACTATTTTTTCATCTCAAATAATTCGTTTATTCTGAATGTATTGTGTCTCATTATAATTTTTGTAATACAGGGCGTTCTAATATTCCAAAAACAAAAAACAATGTACATGTAATTTCCTACGGGAAAAAAATAAAGTATAAAATAAAGTTAAATCTACAAAAATGACAATAATAATAGCCTTTATTGGCGAAAGGCGATGTCTAGACTATACAACCAAGGCCATGCGTACTACCCAACTATAACATTAACTTGTATAAATTTAGACATACAGAGTAAAACATTTCTCATTCGTGTTTTCCAAATATTTGGCAATAAACATAAATAAAAATTTTCTGTGACGTTATAACCAGTAATATGCAAAACGGCAACGTCGCAAATTCAACTCCATATTTCGCAACTAGTTCAACTTGACAGGATTAAAGATTATTAGTTGTGTTTCTCTCCATGAAAGCACGTATGTTTGTTTATTCACTTTTATATGTAGAATAATTATTTTTGATTGTTTAAAAGTAGTTTTATATGTACAGGATGTTTCAAACTCGATAGTATAGGCCTACTGTAAGAATACAAAAAAAATTAAATAAAATTTGGGATACATTGAGACAATTTGAGATTTGACAGAACCGACTAATGACGTCATCAATTATATTTTTTTCAGAAACACCCAATTTTTTTTTCCTGTTGAAAATATTTTTTTCTAATAAACATTTTGTAAACGTAAAAGTTATGTTGGCTACGTACCTCATTCTAAAACTATAATGTAAAATTTTTCCTCATTTTAGAAACATTGACTGTATAAGAATTCGTCGTTTTTATTTCATTAACAGCAATTGCAAGAAATTTGTTTTATATTAGTTTAAATACCTTACAATAATACAGTAAATGTAATATCAAAATCGTCTGGAATAACAGATGCGTCGGAAAAAACTTTTTAGGCAGGTAACACATTCAATTTTTTTTGTAATCGAAATTTGAATATCTATCTAAAACATTTACAAATAAATAACAAATGCAATATATAATAATACACGCAAGCTAACAATTTTTAATGGCTCCAGAAGGTGACAAGATCGTCTAGGACTTACCAGTCATATTCTTCTGTCCGCCAGTAAAAACGTGCAATTTAATGTCTTTCAACTTTTCAAAAGAAAAATTAAATAGAATGTTTCAATTTTAGTATTTTAGTTTAGCTTTACGCTAATAAGAATCGGAAACTCGCTGGGTGGATTTCGTGCATCCCGATGAGAGTCTTTGTCAATAAGCCAGCCTTAAAAAAATCCTGTGTTGCAAAGACAATTGAATATCATGTTACGAATTGTTGTTGCATTATTTTCACATATTGAAAAATACTGTTAATAATATATAGAATGATCGCATGATCTCGGTGAATTTTTTTCTAAATTCGCTTGTACTTTTTCCAGACAAAACCATAGCGAAATAGAAAAACGGCGAAGGGACAAAATGAACACTTACATAACAGAATTGTCCGCCATGGTGCCCATGTGCCATGCGATGTCCAGAAAACTCGACAAATTAACGGTCCTTCGTATGGCCGTTCAGCACCTCAAAACCATCAGGGGAGCCGTGCACTCCTACACTGAGGGACACTACAAACCATCCTTTCTGTCGGACCAAGAACTGAAACATCTCATCCTACAGGTAAGTAAACTACAATATCATACAGGGTGATTCAGTCATAATGTCATTCATTTTAAGTACGTATTTGGAAGGCCTAATAAAGAAAGCAAATCGAAAAGAAAATGTTTATTCGGCCTCTCAAAAAAGAAAAAAAATCGCCCCATAACAATCAGTAACACGTCGCTTCTGGTACGCTACAAATTTTCTGATCACGCGTTCGAGTATTAAAGCTATATTCAAGCGCAACAGCGTTGCCATTCAGGACAACATACATAATAACAGCATGTTCATTAAAGTTAGCTACTGAAGTGATATATTTTTTTACTTATGACAAATTTCTAGTATGCATTTTTTTACGTACAATTCACTAACCTGCAAAAAATTTCTACCAGGAATTTGTGAATCTGTGTGAACAGCCAAGAATCCTTGTCGGACACACCACCAGACATAAACCGATTTCGGGCTTGTTAGCCCTCATCAGTATGCCATAGGTGAGATGAATTGAACTGGCTGTTCCTTCATATGTATGTTCACATATAAACTGAGTGCAGGTGAGATATAAATGGTATGCTTACTTCCTGCTCGGCCTAAGTGGTTCGACTTACAGGAAGCGACGTACATTGTAGCAGGTACTTAACGCAGACCTCTCGCCCTGGGCGACGAGCCATTAAATCTGTAAATGATAATACAGTCCTTCGCCAGTCGCGTCAAATAAAAGCAAATAAAAATACTTCCTCCACACAACATATTTTGACATCTAAGTAATTAGAACAAATCGGGAGCGTATAGGTATCGATATATGCGACTGATTTTGTAAAATACCATGACCAGCTCGACACAGAACGGTCCACGCTGCGCCTAGACCGCGACCACATAGTGCGTTCTCTCCTGTTTCTCTCTACCTATTTCTGCTCCAGTTTTATTGGTCTTTATCAGCACTTACTATGAAACGTATCAGTATTTCCTTAAAGACGTGACTAAACGAAGTGACTTTTTATGCGATGTTCTTAGAAAAACTTACCTACACGCAAATCTACCTGCGATTTTATTTCTGAACGGTTAAATGCATTATTTATGTGGCGGGTGTGGGACAAGAGGTGTGTTAATTGCTTTTACTTATTTATTTATCGTCGAGATAAATTTAAAATATGTTTAACAAGTGGAACGGCTCATATTCGTCACACCTTGTCTCAGGTAACATTGATAAAGTGTCTTTTGATACGGCGTTTATATCCACTGTTATAACAGCAGGCAGAGCTAAGCTTTTCGAGGAAAAAGGAGCATAATTTAACAGTATTGCGCTTATCTTCTTTTATTATTGTTATGAATTCGGATAACAGTTGTGAAATCTACAAACAACTTAGGTAATCTGCGCTATTAGTATCTCTAGGCCCGCTCATATATTGATTTCGGCTCCTGCTGTTGGTATTACTTATGCAGTTGGTTTACAGCAGGCGTAATGCCAACAACAGCAGCCGAAATCAGTCTGCCCCCACAGAGCCTAACCCGAGAATAACAAGGGCAGATCAAAGAATTCCAGCTAAAACTAGAGATGTGAACTTTAATTCTATTACTGGCAGCGATTACTTACCGATGTCACGGCATAACAACCCGAAAAATCACTAAATAAACAGTTATATTGACTATTTCAGAAATTCTTTTTTTTTCTTACTCACTTCAGCCAATAATAATTTTAAAACATGTAATGAATGTTATAAATTATTTTTTAAAACAATGAAATTAACATACTACATTGCTATTGTTGTCGCGAAGTCGTTGAAAGACTTAACACAAGACTTTGTAGATTTGGAAAAAATTGTTTAAGAGAAAAACTTCTCCGATAATATTCTACAGTATTATTTGCATTTCGTAACCATTGTCCGTATAAAACTACCATTTCCGCATATTCAAAACTTGTGAAATTACCCATTACGCCCGACACATGAAACAATCCCAGATAAACAAACGGTTGCGGGTTGTATTGCATTGGTATATGTGTGGTGTGATCTCCAAATTTGCAGGAAATAAATACGGGAAATGTGATTCACGGTTGTAGATATATATGAATACTCTGCAGTATTGAAACAATATAATTACGCATGTGGTTCTGAAGTGGCAACGCTGTTTCGCTTCAACGCTAGAAACGCTATATGGCTTTATCATCACAAAATGTGTTGCGTACCGGAAGTTAGGGGTTGATTTGCTTCACTTTTAAAAGGTCGAATAAAAAAATTTTGTTTTCGATGTTTTGTCTTTATTATGTATAATTGTAAATGATAAATAATACATTTGGGTGTTAATCATAATTATACTACATGTAGTCATTGAAATGTAATTTTATATTATGATGACTGGAATGCGCTAAAAGCTGCGCGAATGGATTATTCATTATCAGCGCCATATTTTGTTTTGTGCCTCTAGCAATGGAGGAGCAGTGGGGGCATAGCTGATTGTGAAGTGAAATGAAATTGAATTCTGGATATGGAGAATTATTTCGTGCTATATGCTGGTTAATTTTACAGTCTCTTATAAAACATGACATGTTCCAACAATAACACCCACAAAAATACAAAAAGAATAACACTAACGAGATACAACATAAAAGAAAAAACCACACTGTACGCCAATGACGTGTTCACAAACAAAATAATGGGAAATTAACAACACAATTCATATCGTACGTGCAGATGGCTGTCTCTCTCGCACCCACATACATAACCAATCAAGTCAATGTCTTTGATGAGTTTCATGTGCCTCCTTTTGTCTGCTCCTAGGGTTGGTATCTTTATTTGGATACGCAAATGAACTAAACGCATTCCATAACGTATATTTCAGTGCATGTAGTGTGTGGCATTTGTAATGAACCAAAATTTATAATATTTGAATCCATAAAGAAGTTAGATCTTTAGGTATGTTCATGTACATTTCAAAAAACGGCCAAAATATGAACTATGGTCCTGTGTTATCAAACACGTAAGAAACGACCATTGTCTGACGAATTGCGTTGAGTTTTCCTTAAAAACCACAAATCACTGTAGGATTTGTCGTAAGCTATCTGTGCGGTCAATGATTGCGTCTAGATTAAAAAAACTCCGAACTTTTTTGTGCAATCTTGTTTAGGTCACTCAAGCTTACATTGTCATAAAAAATCTATGCAAATATCACGTTTGGCATTTTATGCTTAGCCTATATCAATATTTTCACTAAAACATGAGAGAATTAAAGTAGAAAATATGAATCACTTGTAGAATATACAGGATCTTTATTAATTAAATGCCGATACTTAAGGGTGTGAATTCTTCGGTCATTTTAAGAAGAAAACTTAATACCAGCATATGTCCTAAACCTCTTAATTTTTGAGCTACAGGGTGTTAGAGTTTTAAGAAAAAATTTACTTTTTCATTATAATTTTCTTATCACTCCAGATATTTTTATGAAATTTTGTACACACCTATTAATCATTAAGGAGCATTGTTTGATGTAAAAAATGTTTCAAAATCTTTGCCAATGACGTCCGTACGAGGTTTGAATTAAACATTTTTGAAGAAAAAAATGGTACGTCACTGCCTTTTCTAAAAACTAAAATTATTTTTAAAATCTCCATTTATTTTACAACAAATTCGGTTCCTATACTTACTCTCGGACGACGCACCATTTTCATGTAAAAAAAAAAAAAACAAAAAAAGTTTTTTCCCCAAGTCATTGGCAAAGATTTTAAAACATTTTTTACATCAAACAATGCTCCTTAATGATTAATAGGTGTGTACAAAATTTCATTAAAATATCTGGAGTGATAAGAAAATTATAATAAAAAAGTAAATTTTTTCTTAAAACTGTAACACCCTGTAGCTCAAAAATTAAGAGGTTTAGGACATATGTTGATATTAAGTTTTCTTCTTAAAATGACAGAAGGATTCACACCCTTAAGTATCGGCATTCAATTAATAAACACCCTGTAAATGCCTCCATTGCTACAGTGGAAGAATTATAAAGAATAAGTTGAACATTTTCTATTGGAATACCTAGTAAGTTTTATATCATTATGTGTTACGTTATTTTAGTAGTTTTGCCGTCGAATTACATTTAGTTACGTCATTTTAAATATCTTTCTATTTTATTTAGTTTGTGCTTTTTCTTTGAAACATCACCAACATATCAAAATGCTCTTACCATCTGGCAACGTCCATCTGTTTATACAGCCAATCAGTACAAGCACGTATTACATGAAAGTGCTGCATTCAGGATCGTACTAGAATTTTTTGTTGTATAAGTGTAATTTAATTTAAATGAATATGTATATTAAGATCGAACTTTTTCATACGACTTTACGCTATAATAATCAAAAATAGAATTAGTATAATATCTATTAACTAAATGATGACACAAATATAGGTATTGTTATAATTTGAACTCTCCTCCTTCTTTTTAAGGCGGCAGATGGCTTTCTTTTCGTCGTTGGGTGCGATCGTGGAAGAATTCTATACGTTTCCGAGTCCGTTTCGAAGGTTCTCAATTTTTCACAGGTAACAATAGTTTTAGAGTAACTCAAAATGAAATATTAACTAATTCTTACTACAGGGTGATTTGCTAGGTCAGAGTTTGTTCGACATTCTACATCCCAAAGACGTAGCAAAAGTTAAGGAGCAGCTTTCCTCCTCCGATCTCAATCCACGAGAAAGACTGATTGATGCCAAAAGTAAGTTATTTTTTACCTATAAGGTGTTCTGTTCTGTAAACATAATGACCTTGTGGAAAGTAGTTTGCTTGAGATAAGATATTTCCGGTTTTTTATTAAGAAACAAATTTAAAGTAGGTAACTAGATTCTTCTACGCATAGCGGCTATATTGTTTTTAAAATGATTTTATGCGGTTTTTATTGGTTTATTGATATTTATCCTTATATTCCAATAACACCGTTACACCGTTACTTTGCAAGTAGACTCGTAATATATGCTTTAATTAATATAATATTCATGTAGACATACCAGAATAACAATGAGATTATCTAACATTTTCATTTCATATCTCTTAACAATATGGCATTTAGCATTTATATTCCTTAAAGAAAAGCTTTCAATTCTGATGTGGAACTACAGATTAGAAAAATAATTACGATTTTAAATAATAATAATATTAACAATTTTTATGAATAAATCATATTTTGACTATTAGGGTGAATAAGTGGGAGAACATATATTACCAGTGTTTATAAAAATAATATTACTTAAGGGTATGGCATCTACATATGGCGAATGTTTCTACAACTTTTGCATGAATACTCAAAATAAAAAATATATGTACAGGCTGTATCACATAAGAGGGCCACTCCTATGTATCTCGCTTAAGATGCGAGACACGTCAAAAATCTTTAATTGTTTTTTGTTGCATTTTTGGAGGCCTTTATGCTCATAAAACAAATTTGAGATCCATGGCCAACTTTATGAGTAATAACAAAAAAACCTGTAAAGTACCCAAACTTTAAGGCTGTCTAACTTTTTTATTTTAAGATATAGAGAAAACTTATTGGTAATAAATTTTTATTGCAAAATTGATACCTTCCACCTGATATAAACAGATTTTTGAAATATCGTATGGTTCTCTGCGCCCTATACGTGGATAAAAATTTTTTTTATTGAAGCAGGCTATGGCCACAAAAAAATGCCTGTTTTTTCGTCTTTCATGCAATATACTACATGTTGCCCTTATCTTTCGTATTTATTATATTTTTTTCAATTTTAGTTTAAAAAAAATGTACCTAAATATTTTCGTCTTGCTCAAGATAATGTAGAACCTCTTTTAAAGACGCCAATTGCAAAATAAAATAATAAACAGAATGTACTTTTTTTATGCAAAATACAGATTTTTTTATATTATTTTATTACATTGTCTGTGTCAAAATAATTTTAGAGATCCAATTGCTTTTAATGTGAGAACCAATAATGCCTCCAAAAATGCAACAAAAAACAATTAAAGATTTTTGACGTGTCTCGCATATTAAGCGAGATACATGGGAGTGGCCCTCTTATGTGATATAGCCTGTATATAAAAAATATACGCAAAAACAGAGTTAATTCCAAATAAGAACAAAACATAGTGGTTTCAAAAACCAAACCATAAACTAGTCTAAAGCCTACGAATATCGCGGAATTTTTCAGATTTTGATTTAAATTATTAATGGCGGAAAAGTCAACTTTCAGCGAATTTCAAAAAACAATAATATTATTGCTATTTTCATCAATATGTGGGGTTAATAAATCTGATTTGAGCTTCCGATAATCTACCATGACAGTAAATTATAGTTTTATAATGAAAATTTGACAGCGAAATTAGCTAAAAGTTGAGACTTCCCTCCATTCATTCATGCAATAATAGAAATTTAGAAATTAAAAACTTTTTTTTAATTTTTGACACGCTGCCCATACAATGGCTGTTCTAAGCCCACATAACAAAAAAAACCGTATTTTTTGCCACATAATAAGCCCCTGGATTTTTTACCTCTAAGTAAGAAATATATATATACATAACGTTTTTTGGTACGTCATTACCGTCATATTAAGGCCGCTATATTCACTCAACGGCACACATCGCTGCTAGCTGTTCCTTCGTTTTTTGTAAACATTTTGACCAATGATATGAACCACACACCGTCAGCTCTGAAAATCGCTGTGTATATGTGCGTCATTTCTCATAGATTGAGCCGATTCGGCTGCCGAGGCGACACAAACAGCATCTGTCATCATCCTAAACTGTTTTTTTTTCTGTATATTTTTTAAAGGAATTATTATTATAATTTTATTTAAAGTTTCATGATGCTGTTATGCTAACAATTTTTAATTGCACTGAAAATTGTTGTGAAGTACCTACCTTCATATTTTGCTGTACTGAACTGAATTAAATTTTGTGTATCGCAATCACAAATTTCAACTAAAATGTTTCTTCAGCTATGTTGCCAGTAAAAACTGATGTTCCTCAGGGCGGTTCTAGGCTTTGTCCAGGTGCAAGACGATCGTTTTTTTGTAGAATGAAATGTAAGATGTCCTCGCAGATCAAAGAAGAAGCCGACACAACAACAGGATGCCACCGAAGGAAAAAGCATAGCTCGGGTAACTAATAATAATTTTGGTGTACACTATAGTTATACTGACACACATAAGACACCAACATAGAGCAGGCATGTAAGGGGTGCCAAAATATTTCAAGTTGCACACAGGCGGAGTTACAGGCCTTCAAAATAAGACTGAATTATTTTAGAATAACCAAATTTGGTATATGATTTAGGCTTATTGATCTTCTTTGACTATGAGTTCAAGTAAATTGAAATACTAGGTGTTTATTGAGGGTGACTCACCCCTAAAATTTACCAAACTTTTTTCCATTGATCGAATTTAAAAAGAATAATGTCCCACGCAGCATAATCTGCTAATCGGGTTGCTTTCAAAAAAGCACAGCTGCTGCGATTTAGCAGACGACATTCAGCAAACAAATTGACATGTTACTTGTACTATACTCGCGACAAGAATTCAGACGACTTACGTCATACGAACAAATGAATAATTTATTATATTTTCATCAAATTATTTAAGAAACTGCAACTGATAGTAATAAAACGATATACTACACTAAAAGTTTACATTATATATTGCACTAAATTGCAAAAAATGATTGTTTTTAACGCGACCAAATATCGAAAATTACATTGACAATAAAAACAAATGTGTAACGTCAGCCGTGACGTAAGACGTCTGAATTCTTGACGCGAGTTTAGGTTTCTGTGAAGGAAACTGTAGAAGAGAAGTGTGGAAGAATATCATAGGAGATAAAGAAATCGAGTGATTCCTCATAGAGAAATATTTTCCGATGTTGAAAAACGGGCTCGAAAGACAGGAATGCTTTTCAATAATATTCCGTCCTAGAGCAATAAGGGTACAAGATGAAGAACATATTCGTAATATTTTAGGATCCCCTACATGCACCTGCTCTGTGTCAGTTCTTATGCAGAAAACCCTGAACACAAAATTTACCATTTTAAATTTCAGATAAAAAATATAGCGTTATTCAATGCACCGGATATTTAAAATCCTGGGCACCTGCCAAAATAGGTTTAGAAGAACAAGAGGAGGGCGACAGCGAATCCTGCAACCTCTCCTGCTTAGTAGCTATCGGAAGAATCCTGCCACATATCTCAACAGTAGCCAACTCTCAAGGTAGACCGAACGTCAGACAAATTCAATTTATATCGAGGCACGCCTTGGACGGAAAATTTTTATTTGTTGACCAAAGGTAAAGAAAAAGTAACTCTTAATTTTATTTTTTGGAAATAACTTTGTCTTACAGATCTACCTTAGTCTTGGGATTTCTTCCCCAGGAATTACTAGGTAGCAGTATGTACGAATACTACCACCACGACGATATCCACTCACTAGCAGAATGCCATAAAATAGCTCTACAAAGTACGGACAAAGTTACCACTACTGTTTACAGATTTCGAACAAAAGATGGCAGTTTTATCAGGTTGCAGAGTGAATGGAGATCATTCAAGAATCCTTGGACCAAAGAAATTGAATATCTTATCGGCAAAAACAATTTAATCCTGTAAGTAGTAAATTAAAGTTCCAATGAAGTTTAATTAACTATATTTTACCTTTCACAGCTCAGATTTTCGAACAGTTGAGAGTACTGCGGGACGGTCGGAGGGTATTAGAGAGAATTTTGATTTCTTCGAACAAAGTAAGAACGTTAGCTTGCATAGAAATGAAGTTACATTAAATATTGTTTCAGCTAATGGCAAGGATATGCAACATATAATTAGCACACATGTCGAAGCTAGTAAAATTGGTAGGCAGATAGTCGAACAAGTGATGGACTCTCAAAGAAGAGGCGGAGAATCTTCGTCTAGTAGTAGTCCAGACCCAGATCCTGAGTCATCGTTATCTTTACCTTTAACCAGTGGAGAGGTAAGTTGGCTAGTTGTTGTGATGCGGGGCAGTAGCTTAGCGTAGCACTCAGGTTTTGTGACCCATTGTGCATGCCGCCAGTGTAAAGTTCACACTAGCTCTTCAGGAGTCTATCATGAGGGAACAGAAATGCTGTCATCATGTGTTTTTATGCTATTAAATAAGTTGTCTTCACTGAAGCTATGTTAAATAGTATTTGTAATATTTTTTAACATTTAAAATAAAAAATTCTCCAATGTAACTAAAATTGGTTCTGAATAATTATTAAGTCACTAAAAATCAGCAAAATTTGCCAATGAGTACCAATTAAGACTTCAAATGTTTTATCAATTTATTGTAGTTGAGACATTTATAAGAATTATGTAGTATAATGTGGTATCACTTGACTAATTTTATGATAAATGTAACAGGTTTTTAGTAAAGACTTCTTCATTACTTCGTTCTTTATTTTTTCAGTCGCACATATCCACTAGTGTCCAGCAAAGCGACAATTCAAGACAAAACAATACAATATCAGAATTCCCAAGCCAACAGAGTTTCAGTCAAATTCGCAACAACGTTTCACTTTCCAGCGTATCCACGGATCCAGGTAAGGAATGAAAATGATTTAGATTTATAAAAAAAGGTACAAATGGTAACAAACCCATTTATAAACCAAAGTTTTAGGAGGGACTTCAGATGAAGGTATAATAGAAATGATGGAGGATGCCGTAAGAGAATCTCCGAATACCGGACCTTCTCTGGACGGGAACGATGAGGCTGCTATGGCTGTTATTATGAGTCTATTAGAGGCGGATGCGGGGCTAGGCGGACCAGTGGATTTTTCAGGACTGCCTTGGCCATTACCTTGACCAGAATAAAATGATGAAACTGTGCTAGTCCAGTACATATTACCTTATGGCGGACCTCTAAAAAGTTTACATTGCAACATATTAGACGACAGATGGAAAAATAGGAGAATGATTTGTGTTTTCGTATTTCAGCGTTCTTGTAAGATCATTAACAAGTGACATTTCCGAAGGAAATTTATAAACCAAGAGATTTACAGGATTTATAAATAGACAATTTATTTTTCTAAAATTAATTAATTAATTTGTACGAGTTTATTTGCGTTAATTTTCAAGCGTTCGTATAAAGTTCCTATTATAGCATAATTTAAAAAATTATATTTCTAAGTAAAAAGTTACCATTTGAATATCTTTGATTTGACTGTAATTATATTACGATTTAAGCCATGACTTAGTAAAAAGTTGAAAATAAAAAAGATAAAGGGTCTTCGTTAAAATTTAAAAAGTGATTTTTAAATTTGTTGACCATTTCGACGTATTTCCTAGAGGGCGCCACATTTGCTATATTTGTGCCGGAAATGTGAGCGTAACTTTTTTTACCCTAACGTTATCACGTTTTTTATTTAAACATCTTGAACCTTCATTGTTTTTGAGGAAAAAAGATATACTTGTCATTAGCCTCAGAAATTGGCCATTTTCGAACATACATGTTAAAATATTTTACAAGGAATTATGTAGCTGATTGTTGAAATGGCCAATTTTTGAGACTAATGACAAGTATACTTTTTTCCTCAAAAATAATGTAGTTTTAAGATTTTTTAATAAAAAACGTAATAACGAAGGTCCAAAAAAAGTTACGTTCATATTTACATCACAAATATGGCGGATGGAACGCCTTCTAGGGAATATGTCAAAATAGACAACAGATTATGATTTCTCATATCCAAAGACAATGTTCACTTTTTACATTCTAACATTGACACTATCTTTTTTTTATCAATATTTTATTAAGTTGGTAATATTTTTAAGTGTCTCCATGAACCATTACTTATTTACAGACCATCCTGTAGATTATCGAACACACTTTATTTTTGCCTGTCAAATTTTTTATTAACAGAGTTTATCTCTAACATATCAGTTTCACTATTAGAAATAGACCTATTAAACTATACATTTTTTTCCATAAGAAAAAACAGAATTTGCATCTGTCTGAAATAAGATTTTTAATACAAAAAATTAATTTTTTGTGAAAAATTTGAGAATAATTCATACTTTACTTTTCTAACAACTATCGAAATGACTATAAATTGCAATTCATTGCTACTTCTATATTTATTGTATCTCCGTGATATAATTTTTTGCACTTGTGAAATTTACCCGTTTTATATTTTGCACAAAAAAAATCGTACAGCATTTGTATACCCCCAAGCGATGTAGTTGGTGTTAATTTTCCTTAGGTGTACGTTATTCATAATAATTATTGTTGCAATATTGAAATTTGTGCTGCCTGTTTAAAAAAAGTCTTGTAACTTTTACATTCATGCCATAAGGTTCTATTTGATACACTCGACATGTGTCAGATGAGTAGTTTAAATGTAATTTTGTAACTGATGTTATACTAAATGGTGCTGTGATTCAAATCTATATTTTTTGTAAATAAATATTTGGAAAGATTATCATTTTTTTAATACAAAATACACACCAAAACCCTTCAACCAATGAATTTATTTATTTTGGTGGGGTACTTTAATAAATATTACCATTTTCATATTATACAGAGTGTTCACGGTGTTTTTCCAAGAAAGCAAGCCTTAAAGTATGACCCATTCTTTAGGAACACCCCTGCATATAATAAAACAAAAATTAAACTAGTATAAAAAATTTACTTGTTTATATGCATATATAAAATCTAATAAAATATTACAATATTTATTCTTAAAATTACACAAAATAAATCCTTTTCTACCTCTTAAGTTTTCTCCCCATTCTGGTTACATACTCGTCTACGTTTTCTATAAAATTTCGCAAAAAATTCATTCCTTTGGGTGTATTTTCGGCAATAGTCTTTATGTGTTCTTCATTGACCAGTTTACCCAATTTATGCACTGCCGTTATGTCTTCTTTTGATACGGAAAGTAGGTTGGTGAGCGACATATTTACTGTGATTATCCACCATATTATCTGCTTCAAGTTTAAAATTTCAAACGTGACACTGCAAATAATTTTCTTGTCTTATTTACCTGAATTCTTATATGTTAAAATTTGTTTTATCAGCTGACAGACCAGCAGATTATCAAAAAAACATTGGAAAAATGGTTTATTTTTGTGACATAAGAAGTTAAATAAACTAGTTTTTCATAATAGTTTTGTATTGCTTTTACCAGCAAAAGAGAAATTTTCTTAACTATTTTAAAATTTATTAAGAAATCAATACATAATATTCAATGGGAATTTCAAGTTGAAAATAAAACGCTTTTTTGTCTTTCTTTTAATCCCTCTTGAACTGTGACCACCAATTGTAGAATTGTATTAGTCTGATAGTTGTTGCACGACAAACTTATGTGAATGATTTGGGAGACTATTTTATTAAAGCAAAGGGGCAAAATCTTCAAGTAAGTACATACAATCTAAATACAGTGGCCTTGGCTCGACGTTTTATACCCATATTACCCCAAAATTATACTAAAAAGTCCATACTCATTATTGACTTAAATACAGTGGCGTAGCCGCGGGGGGTTTTGAGGGTCAGAACCCCCCCCATGGGTTGGGTTGGGTTGGTTGGGTCATATAGGTGTCTCACTTTGCAATCACTTTATTCGCCAAGATTTAGCAACGCGGTCAGTGAACTAGATCTCCTACGGCAACCTTACATTAGGGTACACCTGCAAGTTCTAATTTTATTTTTGTCATTTTTGTAACAAATATTCTTCGTACCTGTTTATTATTTACATGTTTATGATGAGATTTTTTTTAATTTACTTTTTATTGTTTCAATTTATTATTTTTTTTATTGAAAAAATCTAGTCTGAAATACTTTGTTCACCGACCCCCCCCCCCATGTCAAATTTCTGGCTACGCCACTGCTTAAATATACAGTGATTCACAACTTATTCGAAAAAATTTCAACCTTTACATCGCTGTGTTGTAAATGAACAGAAATTTTGCAGAAACATTTGCTTCGCGTCTGTAGCATACATTGTTTTTGTCACTCATTATTTTTTAATAATCTACTGATCCCTCGGGTGTGATAGAACAAATTTGAATCATTCCTATTCTTTTTCATTCTTTGTTTACCTGTAATCAGAGTTAATTTTAAAGTGATGGCTTTTGCCATATTTCTCTATTAAACTCCTGTACTCTACGTGAAAATGAATGATTTCCTCCATGGACATATAGATGTAGTCCAGTAAAGCAAATATGTCGTACTTCGTACCCAGTACAGACAATAAATTTTCCTGTTTTAATTTCTGTTGAAATAATTCAAACTGATAGCAACATATCGGTTTAGAAAGATCTAAAAATATAAGTGAACTTGAACCTTCTTTTGATGTGTAAACCAGTGGCGGCTGGTGAAATTTCAGGTATGTCATATCTTAATAACCAGACATGGGACCCAAACCAAGCTTTAGTATATGGAGAACGATTTTGCTGTTGCGTTTTATAATGTATCACAAATATAATATTAATTTGCAAACTGCTATAACTTCAACAAAAATTAAAATTTTTTAATAAAATCTGAAACATATCGCTAGAATTACGTCTAGTTTATGAAAAAAAATGTTTCTCGAAATTTAAACACGCCAATTTGGAAATCTTGGATGAAACCGTTTTTTTTAACTTTTTTCGCAAACTGCAAAATCGTTCTCCTTCTACTGAAGTTCTCTATATAGCCACAATATACATATACTAAAGTTTGGTTTGGGTCCCATGTCTGGTCATTAAGATATGACATACCTGAAATTTCACCAGCCGCCACTGGTGTAAACGTATTACTATCCAGAGAAAAAAAATATTTTTTGTAAAAAGTCATAATATAAATGTTTACTTGCCAAAATAAATACATTATCACATTCAGGAAATAAAAAAAAAATGTGACATAGGTGAAGATTTTAAGGAGCATTATTTTACATAATCATAATAAAAAGTTGTTTGGTATTAAAAAATAGCACCATATTTTCAAACCTAAAGTTCATATTAAAAATTTAATTGTTAAATATCATTAAATATTAGAAATAAAAGCAAAATAAAAATATTCAAATGTCATCCAATCAACACACACATATTTATAAACTTTTTTCAAATTCTCTGTAATAATGTATTACATCTACTGTGATATTGGTAATATTAGTTCTGTTTTAATTTTGAATTTGAATGATCCTAGAACAACAGTTCTAAATAGGCATCCAGTTGCATTCCTCTCGTTATTGCTTATAATAGTTGTTATGAATGAAATGCTCAGCTACCTTGAATTGAAACAAGACAGGCATTTCTAAATTTGTTTTTCAATAATTTAGTATTGTTTCACCATCAGCTCTTTGGTTTAAATACAAATAAAAATCTATAACCACCAACATAGCCTTCTTAGCAAATGTTTAATCTAAACAATTAAGAATGAGAGAAGTTGTTGAATGAGCATAATAGTTATTTATAAGTGCTAAAAGTGATATTTATTTTGTGATCTCATATCATTAATCTCATGACAAGTGACCAAAAAAATAAATTTCTCTAGGCGAAAATTGAAGTAGTTGCTAATAAATCCACTTTCGAGTTATTCTAGTAAGTGCAAGCAACAGTACGAGTTTTCGTACAATCGTTTCTTGAGATGGTGTGATCATTTCATATTTTCATACATTAAGAATAACAATGCCATAACTCCAGCTGGAATCAGCACATTTGGTAACATGCCAACCAATATTGCTGAATTTCTAAATTTTCCTGTTTCTCACCTTTATAATGGACATTGGTTCCGACGATCTTTGACTAATTTGTTGGCAGCTAGACTTACTACAATTAAGAGACATGGTGGTTGGAAGACCAGCACAGTAGAGAAGGGTTATATAGAAGGCTTGTTACAAAACACGAGGAACACGGATAACATTGCTCCCTACCCTGGTACAAGTTTCATATTCAATAAATCAATATTTCTTTGAAATAAAAATTCTTAATGGTTTTCTATTTTCGCACCAGTGGTAAAAGTAAATCACGTTATTTACTTTTAAGATCACTGCTAAAAGAAAATAACTTTTAACACTAGCGTCATAAAATAACATTTTAGACTGCTCTGACGGCATGCGTTAAAAATTATACTTTTACTGATGTTTGTAAAAAAAGTTTTTAACAGAAATATCATTACGCGAAATCCTACAAATATTTCCAGTCTCATTCAAATCCTTTCATAATGGTTACATCATATTTTTGGCAAAAAATAAATACGATACTATGGACCTAAGCCAATTTGTTGTCCTAATTTGAATATTATGGATTTTTATTTATGGCAGTTTATCCAACAAAAGGTTTATAAAGAAGCCAATTTCAGATATAGGTAACTTAAATTACTGACCAAAAAAATTTAATACTTTGTAAAATTTTAAATTATTAAAGAGAATTTGGAAAAACGGTGTAAATCTCAGTAGGTTGGTGTGAATAACTTTTGCAGTAATGTTTATGATATCTATTACTTAAAAAATACTATTAAATAGTTTTTCATTGCAAAATATTTAACGTGATATTTTTTTCCTTTATTTTCCGAACATTTTGTATATTAAAGTCTAAATTTATCTATGGCAATGCGATCATTTTTTTTTCAAATCAAAGAAAAATCAAATTCTCTCCAGTCAGTAATCTGTGGACATATTCTATAACTAGACAGACAAAACTACAATTTGATCTTTAAAATATACCTGATAGATTCCTGTATGTTTTTACAGAATACACAATTCCTAATTCAGGATGAATATGTACCTTAAAAGGCATGGTGCCGAAAAGTGTATAAAAATAACAATAGTCATCTTCCATTTTTATGAATTCCCAGTATTTCTTAGTCCTAAAAAAAGTATACTTGTATACAGGGTGTTTACGATCTTGTGATTTTATTTTTAGGGTGTGATGAAGCGCCTTAAAAGAAAGTTATTAACGTTAAAATGCCTTAGCAAAAGTTGGATAATAAGAGAAATATTGTTTTACAATTTTTTTTTGAAAGATTTTATTTTCAAATATCACGCATGCCCTAACTGTTATAAAATGATAAATGCTGCTTTACATCAGTTGTTCGAAATGATCGCATTGTTGTTAGATGCAAAATTTCACTCAATTTATCATTTTATAACATTTAGTGTTTGCGTAATATTAGGAAATAAAATCTTACTTAAAACACCGTATTTCTCTTAATACACAACTTTGTTAAGACGTTTTAGCATTACTAACCTCTCACCTTCAATCACCCCCTAAAAAGACCATAAAAACCATGTATGTACCTTTTGGCCATTTCATGGATACGTTCACATATGGTTTTCGGAGCTATTAGTCCTATCGTGGACGGTGATTCCAAGTCTTCGTCAGTGCTTACAGCAGCCTCATTAATACTACTTAGAGTTTCCTCTAAGTCTTGTTTATGTTTCGTTTCCAAATCTATCATATGTACTCGTGAATTACAAAATTCTTTGACTAGACAACAATTTTCTTTGAACTCTTTAACCAGCTTGGATAATAAATTCAATTCAATGTGGGGTGTAACGGGTTCATATATTAAAAGATGTTTCTCTGCATTGGTGAGCACCATCTGTGACCGTAACGTATAATTCCCAAAATCGGAACTAGTATTCTTTATCGAATCTTCCTGCTCTGTGGTCGTAATACCAGAATTACTTCGATTTGAGGAATCATGCTCTGCATCGGATTGATCAAATTCTTCAGGAACTAACGCTAAAGGAGTTATGTCTTCCAGAAAACAACTCTTGCTGCTTTTAAGGCTTTCATTACTCATTTTGATAAAGTCAGTATCTAGTTTTTCCGAAGGCATATCCAAAACGTGACATTCATCTTCAGCATGCATTTTTTCATTTACGTTTACCAAACTGTCAGCGTCTTGATAAATAGATGTGCTTTTTCTCGGTGAAACTGTAGATATTTTTACAGGGCTCTCGCCTAATTCTGCATGATTTTCTGTATTAACCGAAACATCAAATGAATGTTCAGTACCCTGGTTTAAAATTTTCAGTGTTTCTGGTTTCGAAAATGTTGCATGTATCAACTGTTGAGTGTCTTCTATACAAGGACTCATTGTTGACAAATTCATATGAAATGATGTCGCTGGAGTAGAAGTATGATCTAAATTCAAAGAGGCATTCAAATTTAGGTGAGCGGATAACTCGGGAATGGGCACAAATGTTTTGAGTATCATGGGTTCTGAATACAAAATATTGGTATTGGAGAGACTTGAAGTCTGCAAATTTGAGTTCTGGATTTTCGTCGAACTAGATTCAAACGTAAGTAAAGCATTTGGATCTGTTATGTTGTCCGTATTGCTAGATTTAATAGCTTTTTCTTTAGAAAGTATAGGTTTAGAAACACTGGACTCGCTACAAATATTTTCTATATCACATGCCTCATCGTGATTCAATGGTTGCTGAATTCTTCGTTTCTTGATGATATCCCCATCCACAGAATCGATAATATGTCGTTTTATGTCATTGATATCTTTACTGACATTAGAAGTTGCACCGTCATTTCCAGTGCCTTGGTAATTCATGGCACTACCAGCACGAATACTTTGTGGATCATTTTCTGCTGTTAAACATCTGTTTTTCAAACTCAAATTATTGGTACAGGTATTATCGAAAGTTGTGAAATTTGTACGACTACCAGGATTACCATTTACTATTGAATCTGAAGACATATTTTTGTGGCTTTCCGATAAATTACAGCATACGAGAGAATCTGAAAACGTCATATTACTGGTGCTGCTTGCGTTGACAGTACTGGAATTTACATTTTTGGTCTTATCTGAATTAATTTGACTATTAGGATCCGTAATATCTGAATTGTTATTTTTTATCAATAAAGGTACGTTAGAGCTCAACACTGCTGTACAAAGATTTTGTGTTAAAGACATGTCGCACTGTTTTAATTTATTAGCGTTAATGTTTAAAATTGACGTTAATTCCATCTGACTATCAAATTTTGTTTTATCTCTTTCTAGTGCAGCACGTTTGTTTTTGATATCAGGTGATAGCATAGTCGTGATATCCATGTCTTCTACCTGGGACCTCGTAGAATTAATATTTCCTACTAATGTTTTGGTGAATTCCATATTACATTCTGATTTCTCAAAGCATACTGTTTCTTTCAAGTCATTTTTTGATATTGCTTCTCTTATATTTTTTTGCATTGGTAATGTATTTGTAAATTCCATTTCCTCTCCAAAATCATCAAAACGAATCGTTTCTTGATGCTTCTGAAACTGACTGTTATTTACATCGTTGCTATAAATCTTTACTGGTAACGTAGTTGTAAATTCCATATCATTGTTCGACTGATCAAAAACTATTGTCTTTCTTCTTAACCCCAGTTCATGATCGATATTACGATTTATTTCAATATTTTCTTTTGAAGTCACATCACACAAATTGGTAAAGTTCATATCACCTTCCATTTCGTTAAAAAGGATAGTTTTCCGATTTGATTTGTTTGAAGAAAATTCTTTTTCTCCACTTTTATCTGTCAATTCCATACTGTTTGCAGAATCATCAAAATATATAGTTTTCTCTTTTATATCATCTGAAGCGTTATTAGAAGTAAATCTGTCGATTTCTATCTTATTATGATTTTCTTTGTTATCTTCAGTAGCTATACATGTAAATTCCATACTACTTGCATATTCCTTTGTATAAACATTTTTATCGGTTGTCCAGTTCTGTTTGGTCATATTTAATTCGGTAAAATCTAGATTATTTTCATATTTATCAAAATAAACTGTTTTTTCACTTGATTTTACAGATTTTGTATAGTCCATATCTTCCTCACTAAAGTACTTTGTTACGTTAGTAGCACATATATTCCGCTTAGGAATGACCAAAGATAAATCATTTATGAGAGGATTAACATTTTCTTTATCAGTCACAGAGGTCATTTCCATATTATTTTCTACAAGTTTCGTTGTTGAACAAGAAATATTCCAGGCTTTCTGAAATGAAGAAGTTATGGGCATATTTTCTTGTAATTTGACATTTTCTTTTTCGGTTTCATTAAGAAGGGGGAATTCTGTTCCAGTTTTAATAACCGAAGTAAAGTCCATGGTTTCAGTGTCGCACCGTTCAGCTGATTTACTTCTCAGCTTTCTAGCAAGTAAAACTAAACTTTCACCAGAATTTACAACTTCATTTACTGTTTCAACTTTTCCTATGTCAGAACTAACACGCTCTGTAGTAAACGACACAAAACTGACAGGACTTTTGTCATTCTGAGGTAATTCTGTTGTAGAGGAACAAGATGTTGTATTTAAAAAGTATGAGGCTTTTGTTCCATATGTTTGATCACAGGACGACTTTGTAGAATCAGTGTGGTTAACCGCTTCTTCATAGGTAGTGTCCCATATCGTATTTTTTTCTGGATCTGCTGCAAATGGCCTGCAAATAATGAACTGTTAAGTTTTGATATAAAACACAATTATATAAAATGTTTACTTAACAAAGTTACTGCTAGCAAAACTGACTCTGCGTGTGGCTCTGCCCAAAGTATTATCAGGATTTGCTTCAGAAAAGTCTAGTATTGACAGAGGATTCCTTGGTTTTTGTGGTTTTAAAATCTATAGAAATTATAGTTCTGTGCATAATTTTAGAGGTTTAAATAAAAAATACTTACGGATGATCTCCTTGTTTTCTTGTCAGTATCCATTTCAGCATCCAACTCAATTAACCTGCATTTAAAAATATATTATACATTGTTCTATTGTTAAATGAATTTTATATTTGCTATATGTACTATTAATTAGGAATTTTATATTTTTGGAACTCATGAATCAAGATATTAAAAATTTACCGAAAAACGAAAAACTATAAACAGTGCAAAGAATAAAAAAAACATAAAAAACGTACTGTGTATTTTCATCGTCATCCATTTCTTATTAGGTCTGAATACTGAAAAAACTTCAAAAGAACTTTGTATACACAAACTGAATTGATGATAGTTTACAGTTTATTTCATTTAAATTCATAATCATAACCAATCATAACTTTCAAACGTTTTAAACTTTTGACATTTGTCGGAAACATAGACCTTTTTGTAGTCTATGGTCGGTAAGTCGGTAACAGATAATGAGGGTGCGTTCCACGTTTTAAATGCATTTATGATAGAGACAGAAACGGTCCACAGTTCAATTAATTTATTCTTATTTCTGCTGTTTAAAAAAATCCAGGATTAAATATAACGACTGTTATATTTACAATCAGTTTGAGATAAACAGCAATATAGTAATTGTACTGCAACCATCAACAACTCAAACCCCGTGTGCTTAATTTTAAGTTTCTAATATTAAAAAGGCAAATATAATTTTGTCATCATCTGCTGGAGTTATTTGTTTTAGATACGAACATTATATAAAACAAAGAAAAACGGAGTTAATATTGATAAGAAAGGTGCATACCTACTTTATTTTTAATTTCTGTCTAAATAACTAAACAATCTTACTGAAGTGACCAAAATGTTCAAAAATTGAGTTTAAGCCTGCTTCAGAGAACAATGTAGTGTTGCTGGCAACATCCCCACCACCAGTTTAATTTTAGTGAAATAAAGATTTTATAGTTGGTTATGTTATGTAAAAATATTGCTCCTCTGGATAATTGAAGTTGGAAATTTTGAACTTCACTCCATTTTAACAACGAACACATTTAATTTCGTTGGCTGAAAGTCAGATGACTTAGTGTTGCTGGCAATACTACATCGTTCTCTGAAGATGGCTTGTATGTTTAAATATAACTAGCCTGCTATTAAAATTTTAATCATTTTTATTATTTATCATTTTAATTCGATAATGCTTATTGGTATATAAATAAACATCAACATAAATATATTAATAAGAAATTAAATTAAAAAGTGTACAATGAGTTATAAATTCTGTACAAAGCATTTTATAAGTATATAATTAGCTAAGCTTTTCTTAGCCATTATTCTTTCCTTTTTTTCTTTTTATGTTCCTTTTTTTCATGACTACCGCTTGCCTTTGATACAACTTCTCCAGAATGATTTGAATAATTATTTAGTTCTTCAAAGGAAATATCATTCTCTTCTTTTATCTTCTTTTTCTTTTTCTTATGTTTAATTTTATCTTCAACCTCTGAGTCCAGTTTTCTCTTTTTAGAGACTGGTTCATCATCATCGTTTTCTTCTATATCAAAAATTATTTTTTTGCTTTTCAAAGGCTTTGTCTTTGTAACACTCGTTTCATTGTCGACTTTAGATATGATGGATCTAAAATATAATACTATCAAATAATGGTTTTACTGAAATATTTACTATTATTACTTACATAAGTTCACCTTTAATATATGGTAGGTATGATGATAAATCTATATATGTTATTCTAAACAGAACCTCGTATCCCATATTAACTGAATTTCCTAACCATTCATCTTCGTCTTTTGGTTTTGGCAGTGATACATTAAATGCATTGTATACAAGTATACCCACGTGATCCTTACTTTTCCTGTTAACAATACCCTGCATTTCTTTCCCTATTTCCGGCTTGAAAACAAAAAAGTCAACCATAAGATCATAATGTATATAAGGAGAATCGTTGCTAATGGTACCCATATTTGAGAGAAGTTTTATATTACCATAGCCTAACAGAATTCCATTTAAGCTAAAAGGTATAATAAGTACTACTAGTATAAAGTATTTCAATGATTTACTCACTCTTTATTGTATTTTGCAATTCCCGCATTTAATAAATCTTTAATAGACTTGTTGAAGTTATTCAAGTGAATTGGATGTAACGCTAGGTGGTGTTTAGCATTTTGTACTTCTACTCCTGAATTATCTATTTGGGTTAAACTATTCAAAAATTTTGTATCAAATTTTATTCCAATTTTAAATTTTCCCATTTTTTATATTCTTGCCTGTTAGAAAACCATTAAAATATAATGAATGTTCAATACGTACACCGTTTTATACAGAATTTTAAAATAAAAGACGAACATAACATAACCGCAAAATATATAACCTAACTTTAATCTTGCGTTGACATTTTTAAATCATTGATCACTGAACTTAGAATAAAGAAGCACCTATAAAACACATCATAAAAAGTAACGAGACCCATAGACCTATGGTACTATTACTATAGAGGGCTACCTACGACTGATAATAAATAATTACAAATGTGTTCTAAAATTGAGAATAAAACAATGATACGATATATGTTGCGTTTATTTATTATATACATATTTATTTAACTACTGCATATTTCATTTTCCACTTTCGTCAAATTTTTCGTTGATCGGGTCCACGTTTTCCAGTGCCAATCCTGTTTGTAGCAAGGTAGCGATTCGATTAACATCCAGTGTTGAATCTCTGGCGCTAATTTTTTTAAGAGCACTGTTCACAATACAGAGATCGCCTCGAAGTTCGGAAACAACAGCCGTTATCTTTTGGGCATTACTCAGAACCTCGACACTTTGGGTGTAGGGATTGTATCTGAGACCAAAAGGTCGTTGGATTTGTTCGGCAAAGGTTCTAAAAATGAAAGAAATAATATAATTAAAGTTCATAAACATAATCAATGGATGGCAGAGACAGAATGGCTATACCTACCTCATTTTTTCTTTTGCTTCCTCGAACGAATCCGTATACCAATATCCAAGCTGAAAATCGGTTATGATACATTCCTGCTTGCACGTGATGTCAGGGTCGAAACGTTTTACTTTTTCAGGGGAATTTATAGCATGATTTAGTTCTGATACGGAGCTGAGCAAACCAGCCCCATATATTTTCAGTTCTCCGTCTTGTTTGGCTAGCCCAAACTCCACGGTGAAGAAGTAAAGCTAAAGCAGGAAACAACACTTGTTCAAAAAAAAAAAAAAAAAATGGTGCAGTATGATTTAAAATTATGTTCGCAATTTAATCAGAAAGTGGACTTATTAATTCTTATCAAAAAATCATGTTAATGTGCATCCGCGAAAATCATTTAATTACCGTCGCTAATTTGTTAACATCCTCTTCACAAGCTCCAAGTGAGGCCAATCCTAGTTCTTGAGAAAACTGGGCGAAGCTCGGATTTGCTAGAAGCGGCATATGCCCAAGTAGTTCATGACAGCAATCACTAAAAATAAGATATTATTTTACCTACGTCATTGGCTGCATGGGTTCAGTGGGTCTGTTCTCTAATGTACGCAGAGCAATACGTATGCGAATTAGATACTTTTATTCTTTTTCTCATAACAGAGAGAGACAGAGCCATGTATTCGCTTACGGATTACTTTTCAAAAATCTCGCCTGGACATTAATAAATTTCGATATACCAAGTGTCCCAAAATAAAAGGCCATACCATTAACCACATATTTTTTGGACAAAAATAATGCGACTTTCCTTATGCCATTTTTTATTTGGACGTCTCTGTTTCAATATACAGAGTGATAAAGTTACATTTTAAACAACTGTTTTTGTTAATAATCCCATTGTTTTCTAAGATACACACTTGAAATTTTGCACGTACTTTCATCTTATTGCGGCATACTTATCATGTAATTTTGGTGAAAAAAAATGAAAGGCGAATGGAGGTAACTGAGGGATGCAGTACCCTTTATCCCCTCCAATTATTTATAAGTACGCCTATGCAACTTTTTCTTGAAATATCAAACGTAGAATTTTCTTCTGATCAGCTTGTGAGTCAGTAAGAAAAAAACATAAAAGCTTCTAAAATAGTCAATACAACCGTTTATTACTATCTCGAATTACTAGGAAAATATTTAAATTTGGTAACGTCGTATCAGGTCGATACTGAGTTGAACTGGGAGCTGTGAATGAACCGAGACTGATAGTCAGTAACAGTCTGAAAAGCAAGTTTCAATAATGATTTGAAAATATTTTTTTCGACGTAAATATGCATTTCAAAATTATACCTACTTATTTTTTCAGTGGCGGCCAGTACGTTGAGGCAGGGCCTCAGTTAAAATAATAAGTAACAAATAAAACTCACTAACTGTTTACTTTAATCATCTAATCAATTTATTAATACATCCAGTAACATTAGAATATATTGATTAAATAATTCCTATGTTATCTATAAATTACTGTAAATACAAACATTTTTCACCAACAGCATTAACGATGGCGCGATATGTAAACAGCGGCGTTAAGGCACTATTAAATTTGCCTCTGTGAATCATAAATAACGGAAATACGTAACATGCAATAATGAGCATAGGCAATTTTCAATACGTTGGTAGCCAATTACGGGTGATAGGCCCTTCAGAAGCATGCTTCATCTCTATGGGAGTATAGTGCAACAGATACAGTACACTGTAATTAAAATTTTATTGTCGTTTCTGATTAGTTTTAGTTAAGTTTCAGATGTGTGCATTGTAACTGCGTAATGTGAAATGGCATTGCACAAGGCCTCAAGTATCACCGAAGAATGGGAAAACGTGAGGAATAAGCTAACGATATTATTAATTATTCAATAAATAAGCGCGCTTTTTTAATATTGGCAAAAATAAATACTAATTTCGATATAAAAAGTTCTAGCAAGATTTGTTTGTTTTGAATATTTCATAATAAAATTATTCATTGTTTTCAAACTACAAATAGTTAAAAATTCTTACTTAATTGATTTTACTCGCATAGTTGAGCAAAGTAGAGCAATTTCAAATAAGTCTGTATTTGTATTTTCTGATTTACCCGTAAATATAGGGCGTATTCAGACGAGGTCAGCCGATAATTAAGAGCTGCTAGAATGCTAACAGGGTTGTCAATCAGCCGTTTAAACAACACCGAATAGTGTGCTGATTGTTATCCGCGGAACTGCAAAAAAAATATGTGTAACATGTAACATAACCTTACATTGTCATTCATAATATCTATTACACAGAATAATAAATTTGTATTCATCAAATATTCCATATAATAAAACGCCAAAATAAGTAAAAATAACTATTTTTTATTGATAACAGCATTCAGCCAAATAATTTAAATTGGACCATTATTTATAGCTCTTATGGGGGTGGCTCTGTTTTAAGTAGGTCACACTTTATGTATAGAGTGTTCTGGTATTCCATGTTCTTCTTGATCTTTTTTAAAAATATGTTGTAGGGATGAGGGCAAATTATAAAAAAAATTATATAATAGGTAATAAACAAATTTATTTATATTGTTATAGAATATAACACAGGCAAACACAGAGCAAAATATTAATTGAAATTCCAAAGCATAACCCTTGGAAAATTATAAAAACATAACATAACCTTAGGAATACGTCAGCGTTTCACTTATGAAGAAAGCGCAAATTTTCTTGGCTTACAAAAATATTCAGCAGCCCACAGTGTACATTTAGTCAGCGTTTTATTTAGTCTGAATTTCTTACTTAGCGGCTGGCCTCGTCTGAATACGCCCAATAATTAAGAAAAAAATTTCAAAAAATGTTAATTATGTAATTCGTATTTGGAACAGTTCCAGCCTGCTTGCCGCACTAGTTTAAAAAGTTAGGAGCCGCCACTGCATTTTTCACTATCTTTTCTTAAATTTAATGACATTATGACTGAATCACCCTGTATAGTTCAGCCAACTATTAAATGCTTTGTCTTTGTAGAAAAAACTATTTGGAAAGAACGGGACCTATAAGAAATCTACAGCTAATATTTAAAAGAATCTTTTTTTACTTACGGTTCTGGGGTGTAGAAAGGGTCCGAAGAGTGGCGGATGTACTGCGTGCAGTGGAACACCCTGAAAGCTAGCCCAGACAAGAAATCTCTGGGACTGAGGTATCCGGCGACGGGCCTCAACTGAAACCCGGTCTTTCTTTTCAGGAACACGTTGACGTCCTGAAGCTGGGGGACGTTGTCCTCTCTGTAGCCGCAGTACTTTACGAGCTGCGGCCAATTTTCCAAATACTCCTTGCAAGCGTGCTTCTGATACAGCTTCTGGAGCTCGCGAAAGACGGTGCCCCTTTAATTAATTATCGGGTTAATTGGATTTCAAGTCTTCGGTAAACTTTCGGAGACTGATGTAGTTATAACTGGCAATTGGGTAGCTTCAGCGCTTGGTGCAACTTGTTAGGATCAATTAACAGTTATAAACACTTGTGGAGATACCTTTTTCTCTACAAACTATTCTAAAGTAAAGAAAATAACCTACAGAAGCTAATTATACAAATAAAAACGACGTCTTGATAAGTTCAGCTTTTCACATTTGATAATAAGTTTTAGAACCTCTATATCTAGTTATCTATGTAAGCATTATTCCCCCCTTCAACAGATTTTTAAAAATGTATGTGACAGTGAGAGCTGTCCGTTATTTTCCTAACTGTCACTGTCATATCTTTGTTGTATCGGGTGGGCGAATTTCGATGTTACCTCGTTAACTATAGGAGAAAAAAAATGTCTCCCCCACTTTCGATCTCTTTTTTTAAGAGAAAATTAATGGTCAAAACCAAAATAACTTGTTTTCTAGTAATAAACAAAATTTCAAATTTTCCAGTTTTCGAAACCTACATGTCTGTAACTTAGTTGTTTGTAAAGTTAGAAAAAGCAATTAATATGTTCTTCAGACACTTTTTTGAGTAGAGTCCAGTGGTGTGCCTAATTTTTTTTTGTAACTTTATTAATTCTTTAGTTATGACCTAAAAATATGTCTCAGCATTATTCGTAATTATTATTTCTACTTCACACTCATAGTATAATTGTCAAATTCGTATTAAGTAATTTATTTAAATATATACATACAAGGTGTTTGGAATATGAGTGCACTACAATATTATTATGGCTAATATTGCTTTTAGGTTATAAACAGTAGCCTGACACATTGCAACGGTGTCGAACGTTACATTACGTTAGAGTTTTATCGAGCGCAAATCCTTCAATTGTTTACTTCATTAATACTGATACAAACAAGAAAATACGAACAAATTACGTTACAGAAGCTTTTACTTAACTTAAATTGTACCTTAGTTTGTAAATTCGTAACATAGTGTTTTGCATATTAATGCAGTTGTATTTTTATTTTTGCAATGTACTTGTAGACAAACTATTCGTTTTAGACATTTTTTTCATAAGAGTTTTTCTGTTACTTCTGATCAGATAAATAAGCCCTTAAAACTACGGCACTCATATTCCAAACACCTAATATATATTTTAGCAAAAGTTTTTTTTTTTTTTGTACAATTAACCATGGACCAAAATTAGGGACGAAATAAAAATTATGTACAGTACAGACAAATTTTTGTTAATTTTACTTATATATTCTAAAACAGTATGTAACAGTAATTTGATCATAGAATACATCTGTTACTACTTACCAAGTTTTAATTTCTTCTGGAGTATACTTAACTTTTGGAATAGGTTGTCCACTAAAACAGTAATATATATTTAAAGCAAATAGAATAATAACGTTGCAAAGTGGTCTTAAAAAAGTGAGTTTACTAACTAATATCATGACCATAATTCGTGTTTCATTCGAAATGAGTCCCTCTGATAAAAGCCATTTTTTTAAATTATAATTTTCAATTTATAAGTTTAATGTTTATAATATATAATGTAGCAATTTGCCAAATAAATATTTTATATTTTAATCCATTTAATTATCTCTTACTGTTTATAATTCATGGCTATTCTGAAGAACTGCTCCCTTCGTTTTCGGTATACTGGGTCTTTAAAACCAGGATGGTCGGCATCTAACTCGGCTCCGTACATAAGGACGTTTTGGGCATTATCCAGGTCAGATATCTTCTTGGGAAACCAAGGCATATCGTCAAAATCTGAAACGAAAATATGTAATAGTATAATACATAGAAGAATAAGTACATGACTCATCTGAAGTTTAAAACAAATCCCTTTCGCCTACAGGATTTGTAAAGGGGTTGCTATTATGGACTTAGGTTTGAACAGTGGCAGCTAAATTAAAAAAATAATAATAATAATAAACAAAGATTTACAAATAGCATGTCGTGATATTACCATGAAAATATTTTTATAAAAATGATCTTTTATAATATATCCTTCTAGCTTGGATCGTTGATGAAATATATTGGGGTAAAGATACTAATAAGTAAAATTAACAATTTAAATGTAATATAATAACAAACCGCTTGTACCTCGTAAAGAAAGATTTGAGCGTTAAAAGCTGATAGCTTCTGAAAGGTTTGATGGGTTGTCAAATTTAGCCGATGTATTTTATTACCAATTTAATTATTAAAGCTATTTCATCTTCGTGAATATTTTATGTCTTTCATAAAACACTTCTCAAAAGATAGTGCTAAACTTAGAAATTTGTTCATAGATATTTTTATTAGATTTTTCATTTTATAGTTATGACAAAATTTCATATATAAATACAGCGTATCCCGTTTATGCTTAAAAATATAACGTTTTTCTTTTTAACGTTGCGTTTCCGAGTTACAGGGTATTGAAGTTGTTACTTCGAAAAGAATGTTCCTTAACTATCTTTAAGTCAGCTAAAAATAAAAATGCCAAAATTTGTATGAGAGTAAATATTAACAGTACGCTAAGAATAATCTGCAAATCGTTTTCTTCCAAATCGCAGTGGCAGTGTTGCGAGTAGTTTGAAGGGTACAATTGGAAAAAAATATGTTAAAAGTCAAAATTTCTTACATTTTCAAATGGTTTTAAAAACCCTAAAGCATATTACAAAAAAGGTATACTTGTCGAAATTCGGTAAAACGTATCGTTTTTGAGATATAAGGAGTTAAAGTTTTCTGTTTACATAAAGCAGCACTAGTGGTAGAGTAAGTTGACTTTAAATGAACCTACTACCATAGTATAAAGAAATACTACTTATCTTTGCAACAGAATATCTAAATATCTATATTTACTTAGAAGCTTAGTTCATCAAGTAAGTGTCTCTATTTACATAAAAACTGCGTATCACTGTTTAATACATTCACTTATTTCATATGTAATTCTCCTTTGGGGTCATGCTCCTTCTAGTGTCCATGTTTTCTTCTCTGCAGAGAAAGCAATACGGATTATATCAGGGTTGGGATATAGAGATGACTGTAGAACGACCTTTACTAATTTAAATATTCTTACTGTTCCTTCTACTTACATATTCCAGTGTCTCCTTTTTGTAAAAAACAACATACATAATTTCCACAGCAGAGGTCAATATCACCATTATTATATAAAAATAAAAAAAATTAGTTTAATTGTACTTACTTTTGACTTCTGAAAACTAGAACAGGATCTAATTATATGGGAATTCAGTTCTTTAATAAATTGTCTTTAAATATAAGAACTATATATATGTCAGTAAATATATAGAAATGTTCTGTTTGGCTCATTTTATTTATTGTTTTTAATATACACAGTTTATTCGTTAGAATTTTGTATACTAATTTTTGTAAAGTTTTCAACTTTTTATTATTTATTTAATTTTTTCATTTTATCATTTTCCTCATAATGTGTAGTTTTTTATTTATTTGTATCAATTTTGTATTATTAATTGACTTTATGCTAAATCATTGTTTATTTTAAACTATAGTTTTAATTTTCTCTTGTTTGGCGTGTGTAAACGCTTTGGTGAATGTAACACGAATATTAAATAAATAAATAAAAGTACATTAACAGAATATTACTTTGAAAAATGAAGTTGCCAGGGTTCAATAAAATATATCAAAAAGAAAAAAATAATATAATAAAATAATTTCATAAATTTATGCCTGTGTAGGTAACACTTTTATTTCAGTATTTATCAGTGTTTTATAGATAAATAAAGAAGAAAGTCAAAACCAACAAATTAAGGTAATTAATTAAACATCCATTAATAAAAAAAATTTGGAAGTAGAAATTTACTACAAAGCAACTACCTACTACTAAAATAAACAGCTGTTAAAGAATCGATTGTAAAAAAAAAACTGGTAAAAACAGAAACATATTAGTAAGTAAATAAACAGAATAGGTCCTTAATTAAACAAAACTCAAAATAATATACTCATATACTGAAATTGTTCCCATTTGCTTCTATACACGATGTTGTGCGATCACTGCCGTGCTCTAAACAGAATTTCAATATATTGGCTAAGATTTGATGCTTCCACAATTCGTGCCCATAGTTCATGACGAGTTTGTACCGGAGTAATACATAAACTTTGCCCTTCATGAACTCCAAAAATAAGAGTCTAAAATATTTAGCAATCGCTAATTCACATTATAATATGCATAATAAATTTTCGTAACCAGTTGCATAATGGTTTTCATTATGCAACTAGTTATATAAAGTAGAAATAAGTAGAATATTTTGACACTTGTTTCGATAACAAAAGATGTTATATGTCAAAATTCAAGAAAAAAGGACTTTAACTTCACATACGCTGTGAGTATCAGCTAAAGATTGTGACTGCCTAGATTTAATGCCCATCATTAAACCAAACTCTTTCATTTGAAATGGAAATCTGTCCAGCAGTGACCCTCCGTTCAGCAAATAGTGTGTTTTATGGTTCCCATTCTCGCCGACTTTCAATTGGCCAATCCTTTCAGCATCGAATTAATGAATTTCAAATAGGGCACTTGTTAGAATCACTCGATTCAAGAGCACTAAATCTGTCAGACTGAATTTGCAAAGCAGAAAAAGAAATGTATCTTGGTAAGAGATGCAAGATGAATAAAGTTTATTCAATGTAGGTATCAAATGGAGATATACAGCGTAATTCACAACGACCTTCGGGTAACTACAGAAATATGTGAGATCAAAGTTTGTGGATTAAATATTTCAGGAAATTTTCCATGATAGACATATAGACTTTAAAATTGCTATATACAGGACCATTAATAATGGGCCATAGAGCAGGAGCGACATCTTTGGAACAAAATATGAAGATATAGTTTAATAAGATATATTAGAGGGTGTCAAAGTTAAAATTATTTATTTATTTTTAATTTTTTTGCAATTCGTCGATTACCGTTCAACCAATTGAAGAGTGGAAATTAGAAAGGGCCTAAGTGCCAAAAACAAAGTATTGAGATAATCAAGAAAAACTAAATAAAACTCAGATAAGTTTCATAAGTAAACGTTTATGAACATAACAAACTAAAACAATGAACAATGAGGTTTATTATCAAAACTTGGCAAATTAAACATTGTACTGCAACATATTATACATGTTTAAAAGTGTGACATTAGGAAAAGACGGGAAAAGGCCAAGTGCCATAACCGCTGATGTTTAATAAAGAAACATACATAAAACACCTCTTCGTTCTTCTTTTGTTATACTAAATAATTGTCTTCAATCTGAAGTAGCTGTTTTTAGAAGCGTTGATGTTCTGGATTTTTAAGATAAGGAATAATGATTCGAAGAGATTTCTTTTTTATTTTCCGATACCTTGCTTTCTGATGACAACTTCATTATATTAGCCTGTCTAAGTCCAGCTAAAGTTTTCCCTTTCTTTAAAACATTAACTTGCACTCCTTCTTCAAGATCGGAAAATAAATTTCTTATCCTAATAAGTGTAGGATTCTGATATTTAACTTAATATAGTGTTAATATATTCATCTGTTGTTCGTTTTAGGTCCCAAACACCGCATGGGATCATGTCAACAACATTGAAAGGTGGAGTGTTGCTGATTCCACTATTCCGTGGAGATCTGAGGGTACATATGCTTTAGTTCCTTTCTTACGCATGCAAATATCTAGACATTACTGATGTTATAAACCTATTGGACTTTCTAAGCAAAATGCTTACTCACATGCAACTATCAACATACACGAGAGGTTCCTATAGGACATAAAGGGTACCTAGAACATTTCTACGTGAAAACTTGATTTTGGAAAATATGGCACTTAGGTCCTTTCTAATTTCTACTCTTCAATTGTAACCAAATTTGATAGAGAAACATTTTATGAAGAAAAGGGATTATAATGTAAGTGTTAAATCAGGCTCAGCTATAGAGGGCGCCACATTAGCAACATGATGATGAATTTCTCTCTTATTTTTTGTTGACGAAATTTTCTGATTCGGTTCACTATAAAATCTTGTCAGGGTGTCATTTCTACGCAAAAAAGGTACACGATACCCATTTAAAAGATTTCTGTTTAGACCATACTTCAGAATGCTATTGAAATTTATTTTCTGATTTTGCATATACAGGAAGTAGTTTGACAACTTCCTTATATTATTTCAAATGGAACGCGGTATACAGGGTGGTAGGTTTTTTTGGCATCACGACTCTCATTGCCATCTAAAAAACCGTAAAATATACAAAGTGGCTCAAATTACAAAAGTTAGAGTTTTAAAAATTTTATGGAGTGTTATTCAAATAATATATTATCTGTTACTGTTAAGATCCAATATGGCGTCCATATCCGCTTAAATATTATACATTATATTCAAGTAAATTAAGTTATCATACATATTAGCATTAGTTGATAAGTGTCAATGGTTGATTCATTGGTTATATAAGCTAGTTAGTATATATAAACTCAATTGTTGAACAATTTCGAGGTTACAGAAGTCTGCAAACCTTTTTAATCTGGATTTTATAGGATCTCGTTACCGGCGCATCCGCCATTTTGGACAATATTTACTGAAGCTATCTACTTATTTTAACTTTTTATATGACAAACAACTTGTATATAATTTATTAAATAGATGATACTATCGTAATTAGTTATAAAAACTAACGACCACATATAACATTAAATTTTTAAATGGCAATGAAATGACAAAATATTTTGCTATTTGAAATGTTTTTTTAGTTCAAATGTTATGCAACATATTAGTATTGCGTAGTTAGTTCATAATCAATTTTGTTCTCTAAAAAGCTTTTGTCACGTTTACACAGATTGCTGCATTCTAGTAAAGCAGGTCTGGGAAACCACTACGCTATATTTAGTTCCTTGAATGGAAGAGACGTTTTGTACTTTACTTCTTCAATGTAAATTTATGATTCTATAGTAATGAAGTTTATATTGCATTGTAATCTTTCAAACATATTGAAAGGACAGAACATGTGTCATTAATAAATTGCCATAGAATATAAACAAAATCACTTGGCCAAAAATTCAGTCATCATTAGTATGACGTTACAAGTCGTTCAGCGCAGTTTGTTTTAGTGGATACAGGTGCAGGTTACGATGTTGACGTAAACAGGAGCTTGTTACTTATAATTTTGCGTTTTTGTGGCATTTGTAGATACATAGTGTAAATACTATGTAGGTAACGCGATAATTGTGGTGGAAATGTGATGAACTTAAGGTATTGTTAAACATAACTTATTCCTTTGTTAAATAAATAGGGTGATACAGAAATTGAAAGAAATGCTCATGATATGTTTCCGTATATCATCAATAGTATGTATCCACTTCCGTGTGATACACTTTATTTTTTAAATATCCCACAAGAGATCTAAATGATTTGAAGACAGGAGATCGTGGCGGCCATGGTACCGGTCTTCCTCGTCAAATCGCTTGGTGTTAATGCATGGACATGCTGTACATGGTACGGATATAATTAAGCCCCGTAATGATATGTCACAATACTGCAACAGGCCGTGGAAGTCCTGGACCTTTATCTCTTCCACGATTCCGTTTCAAATTTCCCTCGCGTTGCACTGCACTTGCACACACTGCACACCGCGATAAAAGTAGCTGCATTTGACACAGGTTTATTTCACGGCATAATAAATTTAAACGAGTTGCTACTATACACGTAAACCATGTTTGACACTTGAACTAATGTAATCACTGACGTCAAAAAACTTTAGTGGGTACAAAAAGTTATCGGATTTCAGTATTTGGAATCGCCTGTCTAGAGACTGCAGGAGCCCAGCGATATAGATGTTGAAAATACTACAACTTCAATAATGTTTTATTCGGAAATTTTTTTAGTATATCGACTCCATTTTCCATGACGCATCTATTCCCAAATTCTTTTAGATAAGTTCAGAATCACCCTGTAGATCCGCTCTTGACAATTACAGCGACAATGCGGTTGGATAAGTACTAGTTTTACTTGAGATATTTATAAAATTATGCCATCTGATTTCACATTAAACTACTTGTTTAAATTTGAAAAATAATAAGTAAAAGTAATAAATAATGATATTTAAAATTTATAATTTTTCTTTAATTAATTTAACAAATTTTTTATTGCTATTTACTACTGACTTCATTTCTCCTTAAACATTCTTAAAAAATCCTTATTTATTATGTTTTCAGAATAAAAGAGGAATTTAATGTAGTGAACTCAGATAGTAAAATTCTATAAATGCCTCAAGTAACATTCTACATCACGCAAATGGTAGAGGAGCAAATATAGAACATTATATTTCAATTTTTTCAATGAACTTAAACCTACCTGTATTTCCAATTAAACTTACATTAGAATGGTCTTCACAAACAAACAATGTTGGTGAATGCTTCCTTTCATCGCACTTCATCGTGCTACATCACATTTTTCTTTTCAATTTTCGGCACGGTGAAATATTTTTTATTAGGCGCTGTATACTGTATTCGTACATAATGACATACTTCCTCCATTTGCCCGGTGCTATGCACTTTCTGTACCCATTTTACGAGTTTAGTTTGCAACTTTATACAATAACACCTAATAATATCACAATGACAAATTGACTCTTCTAAATGTATCTACTGCGTTGTCCGAAAGCATGGAAATAATATTCAGATATGCACACTGCTGTATTTAGAAATACAACAGCGTATGACGTCACAGGTGTACACTATGGCGGCGACCGCTTTGTGAAGGCGTCGCCAAATTAAATATATAAATACTATTTTTAGGCTTATTTTTTCCACGAAATTGTCTAAGACAAACGACTTTTCGATTAAAATAATACATTTTTTCTTACATGTATTTGGAAAATATAGTGTAATATCCCCATTGAAACAACAATAACATATCGGTAATAAAGTCATATCCAAAAATATGTATTAGCTTAGGTGTTATGATATTTTAGAATTTTTGTAATTGTATAATAACTTCTTACTAGATATATCAAAAGATGACATCTATCATATATTTACAAGTAGTACAAAAACAATGTTTTCTTTTCAAATTTAAAGCATTGCAACGGTACACAAAGCAATAGAGGCAAAATTAGTTAAATGACTTTATTATAACTTAGTCCCATGTTGTGTCCCTTCTAGAATAACATTTTAGTGATACTTAGTGTATAATCTGACTTTTGAATATCTTATGTTGACTTACCAAAACTTGCAGTTGCTGACAACGGTGTAGGTGGTGGAAATTCAGGTTCTTCGCCGCTGCCATAGCTTCCTATGACCATGGTTAACACTTCTCTCTTCAGGAGTCTTCCCATCTGTTCTAACTTTCTCGGTTCGCATTCGATATCAACCAAGAAATCGACCTGAAAAATGAAAATATCAGATTGGATGTATTCTGTCTATATTAGTCTGGCATTATTTGTTAAAATTGATACCAATTCTAAAACCTAGTTCGTATCTAAAACATGTTTTATATTTAATATACTTATTCACACGAATTTTTAAATAAAATATAACAGAAAATTACCCAAAATAAAAACATCAAATAAGAACTTTTTAAATAAAGGGAAATTTAAAAATTGTAGAACGTATAACTAAAATTGACACTATTAAATATAATAAAAATCATTAAAATTGGTGACTAAATTAGGAGTAATACTATCGTCTCCAGTTTTTTGGGAAATTTGTCCAAGTTACAACATTTGCTATAGTTTATTACATGTAATATACTTGACCAATTTCTTGATCTATTTGTTATATAAATGTAAAACTAGGTTCAAGTAAGTGATAAGCTACCGATTTTTATAGTACGACAAAACTAATAACTCTCACCTGATTGTCCCCGGTCTGAGAAGGCCTTGATTCAATGTGTTGCACGTTGATTCCCAAATCCTGGAAAGCTTGTAGGGCTCTTACCAAACCGCCTACTTGATTTTTCAACGTAAATATGATGGAAAGCCTTTCCTTTTCGCCATCTTTTGATTGCTGCTGTTCTTCTCCAGACTGCGAAGGCTATTATCAAATAACGTCATTTTTGCTATTTTTTGCACATCATATTAGAGGTATTTGTTTTGATGTTGAGTGTATTTACACAAAACATCAGAAACATGATGTGTTTGTTATACAGATTTCTATAAATTCAGGAGCTGATGGACTACAAAAAAGATGATTTTTCCGTTATCAAGGACATTATATCTTCTATTTTCGAAATATCAAAGATGACTTTTTTAAAAATATTATATTGCATTGAAATCTAACACAACTAAGTTAGTGTTTTGAATAGCTAAAATTAAGTTTTCTGGATTGTACTTAAATATAAAGTAAAATTTAGATTTACATAAAAAAGGTTTTCTTAATAAAACATAGGACATACAAAATATAAGTCGTATAATATGTGAGGCTTTATAAATTTAAATATTTTCAATATTTATTAAATTACTTGATTTTCTTCTTTTTATCAGATAAATATAGCAGTTAAAGAAATCAAAGTTGAATTTATTATGTAATGTTTTTTTTTAATACCGAAAAGAAGCAGCGAATTTCTTGGGAAATCATTTTGTAAGTAGGCACATAACAATATTACATTCATTCGATAAAATCTGTTACAAGATTTTTCTATAATTTGAAGTAATGAGTATAGGTAGCAAGGAATAGTTAGGGCTAGTAGGTAACAGACTTTGGTACCATTGAATTCCATTTTTCTCGAAAACAGAAGTAAGCACCTAACAATAAACAAAGTTTTCGATGCAATATGCAAAATCAAATGCATAGCAACTATCTCGAGAAAAGTTACATTTTGAAATTCGTAAACTGAAAACCGACCGTCGCCATTTTTATAGTAACAAAAGTATATAATATTCAGTGCTTTTGAAGACATATTTGAATTAAAAATATATTTTAAACATCCTGTAAGTACCTAAAAATTGAAATTCAACTATCAAATAGGTCTCGTAAAAGTATGGTTTCTTTTACCGAACACCCTGTATATCTTATAAAAGACTAAAAATTATTCTTCAAGTTATCAGATCGTCGTGTTTCGTTCAAAGTTAATAGGAAAATTTATTAAATAGTTCCATTTTAATAAAATTAAAATAACAGTTAAATCCATTACATTGTTTTGTTTTTTTCCAGTAAAATTAAATTCATATTTAGCTCAGCTAAATTGCATGAAAGTCATTAATAGATTCTAGGATGAAAATTAAAGGAGTAATTTAAATAAACTTTTGTCAAAAATATCATGTTTTGGATATACAAGAAATGAAGTTAAAAACATTTAAACAGAGACACATTTTCGGAATTCGTAATTTTTCTAATTTCACATGAAAGTAGTAACTTCGACCGCTTAAATCCAGTTCAGTTTCATATAAATACAAAGAACCGATTTAATAAAAACATAAATTTAATAAAACCATGAACTTCAATTAGATTAGGTATAATTAATGATGTGAGCCGAAAATATTTTCAAACGAATAATATGAATTTACAAAAAATTGACGAATGTTTATGAATATTCCGTTTGATATAAAAAATGTATGTTGCTCAATATATAACCGTTTAAATAAAAAAGAACTGGTAGCAAAATATATTTAAGAAAAATATTAGAATACAGATTTTATTAACATTTTTTTAGATTACAATGATGATGTAAATTGTCAAAACTTAGAAGTAATATGTAATAAGATTTTTTTCGTTGCCTTAACGATTTAAAAATAAAGAAACTGTTTCTGGTTCGTTTAAATTATAATACAAATTTCAGTAAAAATATTTATACAAGGTGTCTCCGTTTTTTCGAAAAATAATATCTGAGAAACAAAGTTCCTCAGTGAATTTTTTCAAGAGCACTTCTCAGAAAATAGAAGAAAACTTTAATATTTGCACTGAAAAAATAATTTTCAACATTGGCATAAAAGTTTAGGGGGTTCAAGGGTGAAGGCTTTAGTTCAAAAAAGTAATTTACATCAAAATATTAACATTTCCTTATAATTACTGCGTACCAAGCTTGAATGAAAAATATTTAATTGATAAGTAGATAATAAAGAAAATATAATAGGAAAACGGAGTGTCATATTGAAAAATGTTATAAGAAAGACCCCTATTATTTTTTCATGCTTTATCTTCTCCCAACGCTAAGAACTAATCAACGGGAATACCATGTATAAGTTATTATTGTCATTGTTACATGTCAAAGTTTATATTGTATCTGAAAAATTAGAAAATTAGAAAACTAATTCATTAAATACCTGCAGTAAAATATTTAAACCTATATTTCTCTTACGCAATATATTTTAACGAAAACTACCTTTCATACCTACTGAAAAATAAATGAAAATTTTTGAATATGTACAATCGTTTGCAATAATAATGACACTTCTTAAAATGAAATTTACGATTTCTTTTGAACTGCTGACGTATTTTTAATGAAATCTACTTTCAACTTTTAATATTAGTTTTTAGTTCTTTCACTAACACAGATTTAATAAAATTTCTACTTAGAACGTCCAGAAGTTCAAAAACTGTTTTGAGGGTATGCCATTATGATTGAAAAAGCAAGTATCTTTTTTACACATTGGAATAACATTTATTTTTTCCATAGAACGATCCCGAAAACAAAGTTAACGTGCTTTTGTTTTTTCCTGTACTTATGTGAAACTGTATATTATACTGTATCTTTGACAATAATAAAACAAGCAAAATTTTGCAAACATTGCAATAAACCCACATATAAACATAACATTACTGTTGTCTTACCTGAGACTTAAGAGGAATGGGACTCTCTTCCTTGTAGTTCCATTCTTCGCCACTGCGATAGAGCCACAAGCCTAACAGCGGTTTTCCGGAGCCGCTCATGTCTTCGGATAGCCGCCACCAGCAACAGGGCGAAGTTCTTGGGCGGCCGGATTTATAACTTCGGGAGGGTGACACTCAGTGCGCAGCCCCCCTTGATTGGCAGAATCAGCGTTTGTAGCGATTCTTTGATTCGTTATCGAAGCATCTTGCGTCTAATGGATCTGCTTAAGGGGGTTCGGAAAAAGGATATGTTTAGTTTTACACGTTTTTAAAAGTTGTCGACGAGACCAACCAAGACGTTGGGGGATTTTAGTAACAACTTTTAAGCGGTAGGTAGGTTTGAAAGACTCGGTTAGCTTGTTAGAGAGTGTCCAGAAATTATGATCAAATATTTCAGGAAAATATACCACGTCATATAATAGGAAGAAAACATATGTCGAGAAATGGACCCTAAGCGAGTTAGATCCTTTTAAAGGGTCGGCCCTGAAGATGGTTAATGTTTAATATTATCGAAACGATTCGAGATAAAGTAATCAAATTTGAACCAATAAGTGAGATTTTTATGCCGAATTCGAAAATGTACACGAAATTGAGGCAACTTATTCAGAAGTGTATAATACACCGTTTTCGAGTAAAAAGGATTGAAAGTGGTACATACATATAGGTATATAACGGAAAAAATTCTTAATGAGCATTTTATTGTTTCCAGATAATTCAAGTTTATTAAAAGAGAATTTAGGAAACTATCTTTGACGCATAAGCATTATTCGCAGAGCAGTTGGAACTAAAAAGCAGTAATAATAATTTAATAAAATAAAACAAACGTATACAAAATTTTATTAAACTGATAAATAACACAAGTCCACAAAAAAATAGTGGTGTGTGCTGAGGATCCCATTACATTTTTTCCATGTATTTTTTGCCGCAGAACACGAATCTGAAGTCAAAATGGGGGGTCGCACAGCAAATTTTAGAGAAAACCCATAAAAACGATAAAAATCACATCAAAAGTTTACACAGGTCCACAAAAAAAAGTCATGTGTGCTGGGAGTTAGACTATATTTTTCTTTTGTATTTTTTCCCACTGAACACGAATCTGAAGTTAAAATCGGGGGTTACACAGCAAATATTTGAGAACACCTAAAAAAACGGTAAAAATTACTTTCTCGTAGGTAATTTATTCTGAGAAATGCTGCGAATTAGTGAATATTTACTATTTTACATCTATAAGTAATCATCATTTTAAATCCTCTTTACTTGAAAACGATGCATTTTATCGAAGTCGAACAAGAATACCTTTTTAACGTGAAACGCAATATATTTTGAATTTCTGTGGTTCATTGGTAAAAATTATTTCTAACAAAAAAGTTAGGGCTGAAAATAACCTAAGCCGGCCCTGTTTAATACACTTCTGAATCAATTGTCTAAATTTCGTGTACATTTTCGAATTCAGCATAAAAATCTCACTTGTTGGTCTAAATTTAATTACTTTATCTCAAATCGTTTCGATAATATTGAACAAAAACCATCTTCAGGGCCGACCCTTTAAACGGATCTAGGTAGCTTAGGGTCCATTTCTCGACATTTGTTTATATGATGTTTTCTTCTTATTTTTGACATGGAATCACCCCCTATTTGCTCATAATTCCCGGACACCCTATGCAGGGTGTCTGTGAATAGTTGGGAAATTTCGGAACTGGAGATACAGGTGAACAAAAAAAGTCGATTGAGCCAAATATGCCTTATCCGAATGTTGTTGGTTTCAAAAGTACAGGGCGTTCAATAGTAGAATTTTATTTTGAAATATCTCTGAAACCTGTCGGAGTATTAAAAAAAATCAAAATTTTTACGTAAAATTTGTAAATCGGGGGGTTTTGCGGACGAGAAATTCAAATATATGTTTCTAATTTTGACGTCACTAGTAGAGGGCGCCACTTGTAGCACATCATGTTTCTTAATCTTAATGTATCCATCTGACTATCGAAACAATTGATTCTCCTACCTGTTTTATTTGAAAAAGGTTGCTGAAGTCGGTAGGCGTAACCATTTTTGAAATAATCCTATTTGAAATGCTCAGTGCATTAAAAACTGTTTTGGTTTCAGGTAAAGTGTCTTTTCTGCTGAAAATACACCAAAATATTAATTGTAAAAAGTTGTTCAGAATCGTAAATTAAGGAGAGGTGCAAAATTTCAAGAATAACGGCGAGGTTTGATGAAACCAACAAAGCACAAAGATTTTATCAAAGCAGGCCGATTTTTTAAAAATTTTTCACTGCACCAATTGAAATCAAAACAGTTTTTACTGGGTGCACTGAATATTTCAAATAAGGTTATTTCGAACACTGTTACTCCTAACGACTTCAATAAGGTATACCTTTTTCAGATATAACAGGTAGGAGAATCGATTGTTTCAATAGTCAGGTGGATACACTAAGCAGCAAAAAAGTTCTGTCATTTGAAAGAAACATGATGTGCCATAAGTGGCGCCCCCTATTAGTGACGTCAGAATTAGAAACATATTTGAATTTCTCGTCCGCAAACACCCCCGATTTACAAATTTTATGGATTTCTTAAGAAGTAATTTACAAATATCGAAAATAAAATTTTAACTTTAACACCCTGTATCTTCGTTAATAATGAATTATCGAAAAATTGTTATAGCACTTCGTGACCCTAATTTCCTGTGAGGAATCACCTCCTGAAGTATTGACTCATAATTTCCGGACACCCTGTATATTTTTAGAAAAAATCTTACATGAGAGATACAAACGTATGGTATTCACATGTAAATTCTTGTAATACAGTATGGATTTGGTATTTTTTACATTAATGTATAATATGTGAACAAAGTGTAAATTTACAATCATTTGGTCTCGTCTTGACCTCGCAAGACAAGACCAAGACAGCACTAAGACAAAACTTGACAGCTCGAATTGACAAGATTTAAAGAATAGTACTGTCAGACAAGACGAGAAATATTGTTAAGGCAAGAAGTCTTATAATATAAGTAAGAGTAATATGATTATGAACGTTAGCAAAAACATCCACCATATAAAATTATAATTTTATTAATAAGTTCAAATTTTAGAATTCTGCTGTAAAATTAATTTTTTGACTTAACATAGTTTGGTTCTATATCAAACAGTAAAATAACGGATTTGATGTGAAAAAAATGTATTTCTTGGATATTTTTCACATATGGTACCAGTGTCAGAAATTTGAAAGATTTCATGAAATTTTTACTCAGAACTTCCAGAAACTAAAAAACTGTATTGATACAGTGTCATTATTATTGCAAAAGCATGTACATGTAACTAAATATTTTTTAGTACTATGATGCCACTTTTTTAATTCACACTGATAAATTTGTCCAAACAGTGTTTTCTCAGAATCATAACAACGAAAATTATTGATTAACATTAACTTTAGTTGATCTGCGCTCTAGAAAGCTGTTGTCCAACTGCATCATACTTAAAATAAATCAGACATTATGTCTGAGGATTAATGCCGGAGTATTAAATTATTCGATATCAATAAATGTGTCCCATTGCCACTTAATTTTATGTCATTGCCACTGACAAATCGCTTAATGTAACGTAATAATTTACGAAGAAAGAGTAAAACTTATTCTGGACACGTGTTTTGAACTAAACTAACAAATAACTAATCAAGTGTCACTCACCGATCCAACCAAACTTTGCACATCGATAAAACACTAAAAAATATTAAACCCGTGTTTTTATTTTTCCTAAATTCACTTTTTAGGGGTAGAAACCACCCCTGATGAGATAAAACGCTTCATGATCACAATTTTTAAATAAACTAGTAGTGCAGAGTTACTTTCACCTTCAAAACGTATTTTAGGGGTGATTGACTACCTGGAGAGGTGGAAGATGCTTTAATTTCCAATATGAGATCCTAAGTTGATGTAAATATAAATTTTAATAAAAAAAAAATATATGCGAAAATTTGTTTACAAAGTATGGAGTATATAATAATGTTCAAATCAGCGTTACCCTTATTATAGGGGTCTTTCTTCTGAAATCCACATTAAGCAAAAAATCATACGTTTCAAGTTAAAAAAAATGTACAGAAATGTTTTCGCGGGCGCTTATTTAATTTCATTACTATTATATTATTCACAATCCTTATATCTAGTAAAAGTGTGTGTTTCATTTAATAAAAAAGATACAGAGGCACGGATATTTTTCAAAGCCTTTTTTATTATGAAAAAAAAAGATGTTATGATTGTTTAAAGCGTTCCCAGAAGGATTTTAAGTAATCCAAATCCACAAACCTGAAACATATCCAAACCTATGAATTTTATAATTAATAGGTTTTGGATTTATGGGTTTTGGGAATATGAATTAATGGACATTGAATTAAGGGTTTATAATTTTTTGGTTTTAAGTTTAAGTATCAATAGAGAATGAATTAAGATTGAACAGATTACAGGCCCACGTTTTTAATAGTTAAAATTATAAGATTTATAGGTTTGGATTCTTTATGTTTAGGGTTTGTGGATTCAGGTTATGCAAACGCTCTAAATAATCATAACATCTCATTCTTCATCGTAAAAATAAAAAACGCCCTGGAAAATCTCCATGCAGATCTTTTTTTATGAATTAAAACACAAATTTCTATTAGATAAATATTTCTCTCTTGTACGGATTTAACATCTTTAAATAAGGGTTGTAAATATTCTGTTATATCACTTTTAACAGAAGAAATTAAATAAGCACCCGCAAAACCTTGTACATTTTTTAGTTTGAATACATGATTTTTTACTTAACGTGAATTTTACCCTTATCCGTAAAAACACCCTATATAAGGGTACCGCTGGGTTGAAAATTATTTTATTGGCAGTCCTTTTAATTGTACTATATTTTGTAATCATTCGGTCAGGTCAAATCTGACACCGGGAATTGAAAGATTAAAACTACAAACACAATTAGAGGAAAATTATATGAGGGATTTTTTAGGATACTCCAAACCGGATACCTAAGGCAAATACTTTCAGTATTTGAAAAAAAAACAGAAAGTAGACAGAGAACAAATTTCAATTCAAACTGTATGTGTTGGTTTAGTTTTAGATTACTATTAGTTCTATTTTAAAAGGAGTTTTCGACTTTAAAACCTGTTGAATGCCTTGATAGGGCGTTATTAGGAATGACGAAGAGTTAGTTAAATAGAACAGCTCTTGATTGCCTGGAAGGGAAGGCGATACAGTTCTCTGAAGTCTCCGAGTCACAGACGTACGTGAAACTAAAAAAAATAAAATATTTTTTTTATGGACAATAAATAGTAATCTAGCAAGTACAGTAATTTCTCTTGTATTTTGAGGAATCTATTATAAAATTATACCATATTGAGAATTAGCAAATAAATTTCTTAGGAGAAAGGACAGTTTATTGATGGGCATAGTTTTACCAAAAAATAACATACAAAATAAAATAATTAATTAACACTTAATATGATAAACTATACTTCATTGATTTATATTATTTTCAAAGGGGAAAACAGAGGCGACGTTTGAAGATTCCAAGAGTTCCGTAATTTCTGGTTTAAATGGTCAATGTGAAAAAAACGGATGTTTTTGACATGTTTAACATCCAAATTTGATAAATAATTCTTATTGTAGAACCAAGTTCCACAAACAGAACTTTTCATATCTAAAATTGATTCTAAGAAAATACATATCAAGCAATTCATTTTGGTAATCATAATAATTACACACATTTGTGCTTAAAAAAATGGACGAGAAAGGTATTTTTGAGAAAATAGTGGGGGTAGTTCATATAATGCTTTTTTCATTAACGTTATGTTTTTGACATACAGGGTGTTAAAGTTATTACGCTGAAGAGGGTTTTCCTTAATATCTTTAAATCGAATAAAGATAAGGATATATCAAAATTTCTACATGACTTAATATCAATAGAGACTTGAGAAAAATCGTGCTACGCTTTTTGTTCTCAATACCAGTGGCGTGGATGCGGGTAGTTTGAAAGTTGTCACTGAAGAAAACATATGTTAGAGTGACAACTTCTTAAATATGTTAACGGCCATCCAAACCTTAAAGGATAGTACAAAAAATGGTACACAAAATAGTAATCAGTACACATATTTCGATCAAAATGAAATTAAAGCTCTCTAATGACGGCAGACATAAATTTAAAATTTACATAAACAAGTGTTACCATGGATTGTTTACAACGCAAATATTATTTGCGGCAAGATATTAAAACAACTTTATTAATTTTTGGCAAAATATCGTATAATCACGAGAATTAGCAGTAGTTAGAGATTTGTGCGAGGGAAGGGGCGACATAATATTATTAAACAAGACGCATTTGCGCCCAGGAATGACTTATGCTGACTTACTACCTAAGTGAAGGAATGAGGTAAACCTGGAAAATCTCATTAATTACGAGGATGGCCAAACACCAACCGGTATCAATCTCTCGCAGTGACTCAAGTCAACGTTCTTCCATCCTACCATACCAGCAGAGAAGGCGCCAATTCTCTTATAAGTATAACTGATCTACGGTATAATCGCCGCGGGATTTGAATCCAGACGAGTAGCAAACACGATTCAAATACAGTATAATCATATAATTCGTACAGTTGATGCAGATGATGTATGTCAAAAATTAATAAAATTATTTTTATATCATGTTTTAACCAATATTTTGTACATTGTAGAACAATTGATAACAAAATGAATTTCTTGAATTAAAGATTTGAGCAGAAATAAAAGTGTTCTGCTCTTTCCCACGATTCTATTACCCAATATTCAATACATTATAAAATTTTAGTAAGGTTCTAAATAACAATGCAAATATGATCTTATATCTTACTATCAAACAAGCCTTGAATCTTTTACAACTCAACGTTTTGCATCATTGAATTAATTATTTATGCATTAGAGATGTTATTCTCAGTAAATCTCACACAATGGCATTTTGTTATATTTAAAGTTAAATTACTATTAGAGCAGTAACGAATAATGCTTTCAATAATAAAATTTGTGTGATTAATAACTAATCTCATCTAATTTCTCATAGCACCATTGTTTTCAAAATTAGAAGTTCTGTATAGAGCATCTGCGGCACGTGATCAAAGTAGGCGTGGCTTGGAGGATAAACAAACAGCGATCATAACCTCAAATGTATTTATTACTATTTATTTATTATATGTTTTCACGTTATCTTAAGTGGTTGTGTTCTGGTTATAGATTATTGTTGTTATTATTTTTCGTTTTTTTGTGGCTACAATATTCCTTCATTTATATAATCATGTTTAGTGAATATTATTATACAATGAAAGTCATAGATGCTGAAAGTGCTGATAGATATAGACATAAAATAAGTGAAATTGGAATAGATCCATACACATTCAATCTGATAATGAAGCAGATTTTCCTAAAACTTTATATCCAAATACTGTAAATTATTTGTTATATAATAAAAGTTCTTATACACATACATCAAATTTGTGGTTTTTTAGGTACTGAACTCTCGAAAAATAAAACAAGTAGAGCAAAAGTAATATCAAAAACAAAATTACTGATGTTTTGTTTATCCACTTTTACTGTTTAAACTCTCCTCAAATAATATAATAACTTTTAAAAAGCATTTGTATGATACACAATATTTCGCTATTCTAACCCAACATTTTAACAATTATTTTCAGATACTTATCAACAAACGTGAACAATCTTATATGCAGAACTATGTAAGTTTATGTTATAACAATACTTACATCTATTTAAAAAATACGTATTTTGAAAGATTTCAGTAGGTACCTAAAAATTTGCTGGATAGATTGTTTTCTGACATTATGTATTGATTTTACTTCGGTACATTTAAATATTCGCAGGTGACATGAGATAACATTCTTGCTATTTGTTAAATTCTATATTATTTAGTTCTTAAATTACTTGTATTTGTACAAAACACTATTTCAAGAATACGGCGCCCTTAAAGCATATTAAAGGCTTAGAAAGTAATTTTTCTCACCGAAAATGTACGCATATTATTTATATAGGTATGCATATACAACATGCTAAAACAGTTTCATTTCAAATAATCTAATTTACCTACAAAAGAAATATTTATTTATAACTAAAAAATGGTACTCCGATATGGTATTCATTCTACAAGATTTTATATAAAATATTAAACTTTTCACAAAAAAAAATATTACTGAAAACATTTGAATTCGTAAATAGCAGAAATATGTGCCAGTTTTAAACAAAGTTTTCCAAAAGTACGTATCCACAGAATAAATAAAAATTTTGTCCTGAAATAGGTTGCCACTAAATCCAATCAATACATATGCTGCTGTGGCGTTTGCACAGCCACGGAAAATTGATATGATTTATTTTTTCAAACCTCTTTTTCTCCATTTAATAATTTTCGCCTCATATCTATCTTTTCTTGATTCTTTTGATGAAGTACCAGATGTATAACTCATATTCACAGTGGGAATCCAATCAAATTTGCAGGTTTCTCTATAATATAATAAATGTATAATTTTTGCTCTTTTATGTTTTGAACATATTCTTCCAAATTTAATTTTGGACTCTGTAAGGTCAGCTCTTTTTAAACTATTCATCCAAGCCTTTCGCCTCTCAGATGCTAACTGGTTAAATTGTTTATGTCTGTCGAATTCAGAACAAATTCTGAAGAAACTAACATTGTCCCTTGCAGAATTATTGCCACAGTTTACTACCATACAATAATTAGGCATTTTATAATACAAATAACACTCAAATATTTAATAATAAATTGGAATAAATATAGGGTTATACTTTTGTTTATCCTCCAAACAACGACCTTGAAAATCGTGACGTCACGTGCAGATGCCCTATAGTGTCGTTAGATTTTCTATTCACCCTGCGCGGCCTCCTCCTATCCGACAGAATTGTACGCCTCTGTCCTTGCTAAATGAGGGAAAGGTGTTTTCTCTGTTCTCCGATTCAGAGCCAGCACAATCTGACGTAAAGTAATTGAAATCTATATTAATTCTCGTTGAATAAACCATCGACTTGTTCCGCTATCCGTGGCCTTTCTATAGATGCACGTTTCATTCTCAACAGGCCGCCGTCTGCCCACTGCGATTTCTCTCTTTGTTCTTTGTTCTTCGGCAAACACAATCCATCTTCCTTAATAGGGCTTATGTTGTATATTTTATCAGACTTTTTCGAACTCAGAATATCAACGTTTTGAATAGACTTTCTCCTAAAATGCATAGTTTTGTAATATTTGTTAACTGATCTGTGTAACAAAAAACAGGTAGAATAAACTGTTATCGATAGAGTGGTAGTCCAGGGCATTTAGATCAAAATGGACCGGAATAGCGGAAATTTTTAGGCACAGCAGATATCGAGATGCGGTTTTCTGCATTGTGTTCAGGAAGGTCCCAGGAAAAAAGTCTATATCGTCTGGTTTAGCCATTTTTTGAAAAATGCCTTCTGGGCCGGAAAATTCATTTTCCAATTGCATCATTACTTGCACCATTATAGGAACGACTGGAAACTCGGAAAAATCGCTCGGAAATAGGAGGAGGAAATAGGGGGTTTTCAGGGATGCCGAATTCAATTCTGGTATTGGAATTACCCGGGGGCGGCTCTGCGGGGGTATCCGGGGGGGTCATTCTGGGGGAGGGGGAAATTGCATAGTCCATGGGAAGCGTTCCAAACTCGTTACTCGGGGGTGTTCGGGGATGCCGAATTCAATTCTAGCATTAGATTTCCCCGGGGGCGCTCAGGGGTCCTTCTGTGGGGTTATCTGGGGCTGAATGGGGGAAGGGGGAGGTAAATGGCAGCGTCCATGAAAATCATTCAAAAATCGATACTCGGGGGTTTTCTGGGATGTCAAATTCAATTCTGGCATTAGACTTCCCCGGGGGCGCTCGGGAGTGGCTCTGTGGGAAATGGTAAAGGAGAAAGTGAAAAATCACAAATTATGAAAATAATACTTTATTCAAATAACAAATAGGAGTTTTTATTAATGTTGAATTATTCATTATAAACTTAAATTTTTAACTTAAATACTAAACTCTTCTTCTGGAATTGGACCCATATTATTTCTCTTCACTCTCTTTATAGCTTTGGCGCCTTTTTCAAAACACAAAAGACTTCCAAAGCAATTGTTTTTATAATATGTGTAATATTTATTTATTTGATATTCAATCAAAATTTTTATTATTCACACCTCCGGGGAAATCTAATGCTAGAATTAAATTCGGCATCCCCGAAAATCCTCGAATATCGATTTTGGAGTGATTTTTATGGACGCTGCCATTTCCCCCCCAATCACCCCCAGACAACCCCACAGAGCCACCGTGCATCCCCTTCTGAGAAGTAAGGCTTCCAACCATAAAATCAAAGTTAACAAATGTCGAATCTGTCAAAATGTTTGTTGATTTTTATTTTACGTCAAATACAACTAGATATTTTATTTAAATTATTATATTTTTTTTGCATCTGTTATTTCAAGGTCTAATATGGCGTCCATAAGAAAAAAAAAACAATTGAATGTTGCATGACCGATACTAGCGGCCGTAGAAATTTTCATTGAACGAAAATCGATTTATCGTATATTCTTATCCCTTTACGCCAAATTTCAGCTCTTTCTTTTGAGAAACAATGACGCTAGATGGCATCTAAAACACTATTTTCAGTTTTTTCCCACTATATTTCAGCAATGGTAGCAGATATTCTGGATCTGTTTGTTTTTACTTTTTTGTAATTTAAGCCACCCTATATATTCTACGGTTTCCGAGATGCCAAGAGTGAGTCATAAAAACCACCCTGAATAGCAAGGTCTAACATTTTTTCATGACTATCCTGTACATATTTACTTATTTTTTTATTTACATTACACTGTTGAACAGGTACAAGTAACCCAGTTACAGAACATGAAAACACAGTACAATATGCATATATAAACAATAAAAGTTAAAAATACAAAATAAGCATATACAAACAAACACTAAATTTAGAATCTAATCATTGTAGGTAAAAAAATTGTATATTATTTAGGCAGCAATTAAAAATATATATATTGTTGACATTACAATTGTTACAGATTACAAAAAAGGAGAATATTTAAGAATATTAGTGCGCGCTGCTGTTAGAACGTTAAATTTCCTATAGAACTAGGTCTTTGGACAACAAAAAATAATTTGGACATGAATTCTTGGCAATCTGCTGAATTATGTATCACTTTATGAAGAAAAGCCTGAGAGCAATATTTACGTTTAATTTCAAGAGAAGAAACAGAATGAGTTTTTAAAAGCTCATAGTGTGGAAATCTAATGGGAGAGTAAAACCATCAGATTTAAAGCTTAAATTTAAAAAAAAAACTGCGTTGAATTGATTCTAATTTATTAATGTGAACAGCACAGCGGGGGGACCATTAGATGTAACGAAACTGAAATAAAGAAGTTTAAGTGTGTCACGAATAATTGCGGACGATAAAACCATATGCTCTGTTTGCATATGGTTAAATTGTTAATATTAGTTATTAGCTGGTTCTCTCACTAATAGATATTTAATGAAATTTCTACTCAGAACTTCCAGAAGTTCAAAAACTGTTTTAAGAGAGTGTCATTATTATTGCAAACAATAGTACGTATAGACTTAAATATTTTTAGATCATCTGTGTAAAGAAGGAGTTCTATATCTAGAACGTCAACAAGATCGTTAATAAAAATAACAAAATGTAAAGGTCCAAGAATTGACCCCTGTGGGACACCAGAAGTAGCTAAGTAATCATCTCATTTAAAACCGTTATGAACCACATATTGCGTCTATTGTGAAGATACGATTTGAATATTTAGTAATGGGCTAGATGCTCTGAATGGTTCAACTTCTGAAGTAATATACCGTGGTCAAGCTTATCAAGGGCCTTACTAAAATCCGATATAACATCCGTTTGCAAATTGTTACCCATCGAATCAACCAGAAATTGTGTTATGTAAACCAGATTTGTAACAGTAGAGCGACCTTTCATAAAACCGTATTGCACAGGAGATATCATGTTACATATGTTACAGTAAAGAGAATCATGTAACTAGTTCTCAAAAACTTTACAGAAGTTACAGATGATGGAGATAGAACGAAAGTTGAGATCAAATCTATCACCGTTTTTTAAAATAGAGCGCACCTTAGAGAGCTACCATATATTAGGCAGCTGAGAACGAGAAATGCTTAAGTTGAATATTTTTTTTAGGGGAAAAGAAAGAACAATCAGGTATCAAAAACGCAGGAACACCATCGGGGCCAGTGGCCATTTTGGGTTTAATTTTTTTAAGGCACTGTGAATTTCGGCATCATTAAACTCACGAATATGTATGAACATGTTTAAATTGCTATATGATAATGAATTATTGTAACAATCAGGACACGATGGTGAATAAGATTTCGAGACATATATACAAGTTATTTCGATAAATTGCAATCTACAACTAATTAGAATTTTGTAGTGGCAATGCTGCTTTTTATGTATGTGTCTCGAGACCACTTAATAGATTAATGCAACATCGTCTTAATTTACATCTAAGACAAACTAAATTAGCCAGTACAAAACCACGTAAGTTTGTGCAGTTGGAAAATCGAATTGGGTCAAACGTTAAGCTCTGGATCTGATGAAAAGCGCCCAGTATCGCTAAACAATAGGCCAAATTATAATACACTTGAAGTGCTGCCTAATCTAATATAACATCTTGTATATCATGCTCAATGAATGCGTTCAGATTTGTCCGCCTTAAATGAATTAAACCAGTCTAGGGACAGGAGCCTGTTGCTGACATTAAAGGGATCTAAAGAAACACAAGGATAAGGGCTAATGGTTAGGAGATATGATAAATTACTCGCCATACGCAACCTTTGATAAAATTAAAAAGTTTTTAAATATACGCACTGAGAAAAATCAGTTAACTAGACGGGTTTGTCAAACTATTTCTTATAGCATATATAAGTGAAACGATAATCACAAAGGATCTTCAGATACATGTTGCTGTTTTGTCACAATATTTTACGTTTTATTGATAACAGAATGTAATGTTGCTACTCCGTGTTATTATTGTAATATAAAGATGACCCTCTGCCAAGTCAGTGTGTTCGTCGCCCTTCGAGATAATTTTCGATAGGAAACTAGAAGTGAATGTAGGTACTACGTTTTCTTCCACTGCCCTTCCCTTCTTACGTTTTTAACCCGCAATGATTTGGCAGTTTGGATTTTGCATTGTGATTTTTACAAGTATTGAGAATCTATTATTTAAATGAGATATGGAATGTGTAGAAAATTTACAAATTTCATAAGAATTCGAGAGTCTGTGTCTAAAAGTAAGCTTTAATTTTTAATTCAATTTGCCTACCTAAATACGTAGGCACATAAGTATAATGAATGAGCATTCTGTTAAAAAAATGGAACAGTATTGAAATAAATGTCATTAATTAAAAATATTTATTTTCATTTTAATTTGAAAAAGTTAGTTAAACTTTTACGGCACAGTAAAAATATAATAACCATACCTAATTAGGTACATATGTTCAGGAATATTTAGCTTTTCAAATACACATTTAATAAAATAGTTATTTTTATATTAAGTGTGCAAAATCTAATCTATAGTTTAGTGCATTTAGATCACAATCGACCGGAATAGCGGAAATTTTTAGGCACAGCAGATATCGAGATGCAGTTTTCTGCATTGTGTTCAGGAAGGTACCAGGAAAAAAGTCTATATCGTCTGGTTTAGCCATTTTTTGAAAAATGCCTTCTGGGCCGGAAAATGCATTACACCATTATAGGAACGACTGGAAACTCGGAAAAATCGCTTGGAAATCGTTACTCGGGGGTTTTCGGGACTGCCGAACTTGATTCTGGTATTAGAATTACCCGGGGATGCACTCTGTGGGGGTGCGCGGGGGGTGAATTGAGGGAGAAATGGCAGCGTGCATGAAAATTGCTCCAAACTCGTTACTCGGGGGTTTTCGGGACTGCCGAACTTGATTCTGGTATTAGAATTACCCGGGGATGCACTCTGTGGGGGTGCGCGGGGGGTGAATTGAGGGAGAAATGGCAGCGTGCATGAAAATTGCTCCAAACTCGTTACTCGGAGGTTTTCGGGGATGCCGAATTCAACTCTAGCATTGTAATTACCCGGGGGCGCTTGGGGCGGCTTTGCGGGGGTATCCGTGGGTCATTCTGGGGGGGAAATTGCATAGTCCATGGGAAGCGCTCCAAACTCGTTACTCGGGGGTTTTCGGGGATGCCGAATTCAATTCTAGCATTAGATTTCCCCGGGGGCGCTCGGGGGTCCCTCTGTGGGGAAAATGGCAGCGTCTATGACAATTACTCCAAAATCGATACTCGGGGGTTTTCGGGGATGCCGAATTCAATTCTGGCATTAGAATTATCCGGGAGTATGAATAATAAAAAATTTGATTGAATATTAAATAATTAAATATTACACATATTATAAAAACCATCGCTTTGGAAGTCTTTTGTGCCTCGAAACTGGATTTGAAAAAGGCGCCAAAGCTATAAAGAGGGTACAGTATCGTTGAATTCGCCGTCCCCGAAAACCACCGAGTATTGATTTTGGAGTGATTTTCATGGACGTTGCCATTTTTGTGTCAATGTCAAAAGTAACATGATCGTGAAAAAAGTATTAGAACTGTGAAAAAAATAACTTCTTTTCACGATCGCGTGTTTTTGTTTCAATTTTTTCACGAGAGTGTGCTCTTGTTCATCGCCGTTAAAAAATTGCTAATTTTGAGTATCTATGGCAATTAAAAAAAGCTCGTTTATCACAGTTGGACAAAAATAGTACTTATATAGAACGCAATATTGTACTTTTGGATTAAATAATGAAAGTTATTTCCATTCGAAAACGCAAAAACATTTTGCGTTCGAGATGCAAACAATATTTTTTCGAAAACCGCAATAAAATAAGACGGTTTAGGCGCGGTACTATCATAATGATAGCAACCTAATAGCTAATAAACAATAAAAATGTGTTGTTTGAAAAAGTAGTGTCAGAATTATATGTATATTGTAATACGTATTCTAAGAGTGTTTATTTCAAAATGAGCTCGGAAAGTGAAGACGAGCATTTACCAGGGAAAGTGCTGTTTCACAATTAATCCACAGAAAATCGTCGTGACAGTACGAGATTGCCTACAACGAATTCAAATATGTACCATATTTCGAACAGAAATTTTTTAAAACAAATACCATATTTGAAAAGCAAATCAGTTGGATACCATCCATAATTCTAACAAATGAAGAAATTGAGAGATTTTTGCAAGCATCTGAAAATAGATTTCTGCTAGAAAAGGTAAATCAAATTAATATAAATCGATCGATTTAATTGTGTGTGTGGAGCTTTGAGAACAGATGAGTTGCCAAAGATAACGATCGATGATATCGAAGACAAAAATTCAATTATTATTTTAATAATATTATAATAATTCCCGATTCCAAAACTTCAGACCAAATGAAGACATACCGCAAATGCTATGCTTTACGTCCGGCAGCTACAACAAGTCGAAGATTTTTGTAAAGTATGTCAGAGAAAAATGTGTTAACCAAGTGGTAAAAACAATAATTTATAATTTCATGATAAATTTTTCTCGATCTCAGAGATGAGGAAATAATAAAAAATAATTAACAAATAGAATAATTCACGAGAAATAGAAAAAAAGCCTTCGAATTGTATGTAATGTTTAGATTTGTTTATTTATAAATTTAGTCCAAATAATAATTACTTAAATAGATGGAAATATTTTGTTTCACAGATGCAGAAACTTCAATTTAAAATTCTTTAAAATGTATTTTTTTAATAGGTAGATAGATACGTAGTAAATTTTATTAATCTTTTTTAGCACGATATTTTATGAAATTTATTCAGTTGACAAAAAAATTCATTACATAATTTTTCATTAAGCAATAGTTAATAATAAGTTGTAATAATCTAATTTTTAAAATTTCTACGTCAAATAAACTGGAACATGCCACATAGACCGAGGTAGGACAAAATTTTATCTAAACCCTCTCCGCCCTAATTCAGTTGTGTTATTGTTGTCTAATCAAATACTGAATGTAAAATAGTGTTACTTATCCTGAACGATAAATTAGGACAAATGAACCTCTTAGGTGACTAAGGCAGTGGGTAGATCCACCACTTGATTTTGTCTTGTATGATTCTTAAAAGAAATGTTATCACTATGTCAATAGAAGATAGAAAAAGTCCTTGTGATCAGATATTGCGATGCCGTTTCGAAATATGTTTTGTTGAAATGTTTTCGAACACGATTCGTGTTAAAAAAATTTTATATTCAGAATCAATATCAAATTGCTTATTATAACTAATTTGAAATATTTTCTAAACATTTTAGTTTCAGTTTTATGGTTTGAAGTCTAATAATTTTAATAATAACCTCATAGTCAATGGTACTTATAATGTTGATGACATATCCATTGCAAAACAACAATTTAATATCATCCCATTAGAACATAAGAGGATTCACGTGGATTTTATGATTCTGTTGAAGTTATTAAATAGTCTATTAGATTGCTCCTACTTAATTTCTTTGTTACATTTTCATGTACCTTCTAGAAATACTAAAACGGCTAATTTATTTAGTATATCAACCCAACACCAATCTCGGTTTAAATAATCTATTGTATAGAATGACTATGAATTATAACAGTTACATTGCATTAAATTTCGATATTTTCAATACTACAATTAGTAATTTCAAAAGATTTATTAGAAATATCCAGTTCACATAATTATTTTTTGATATCTATGTATATGTTTTCGTTGATGTATCCATTACATTGTTAATTTCTCACGTTTATATGCTGTGCACAATGTACTAGTGGATACAGTTTTAGGCTGCTGGCATGTTTGCATTCCGAACTTGATCAATAAATAAATAAACCTTGATAGACATATTAACAGGTTTTGAGTTTTTGTATTTGAATGTGTCATATTACAAAAATTACTAATTTTTAAAACTAATATAGGAACTAATTTGCTTCAAATTAAAAGTGAATTTAAATCAGCAGTACCCAAACAAATGGATAGACAGAGCAGATCATGATATTTAAGTCTATATATTGGCAACCACGTTTTGCAGACTTAAATCCACGATAACTATAAGAATAATGAAGAATGGATTAATATAAAATTTATCATAGTTTTGATAAGTAAGTCTTTAGGTATACTTTTGCTGTTAATTTCATGCTAAATAAATTGTGAGGATACATCTATAATTCTTTCAGATGTTTTTTATTTGAGACAAAATACCGCCAAAAATTTGAATTTCAACCCACGTTCTTGCTACAAAATGACCAATGAAGACCTCTCCATTGCAACATACATTGAACAGATCAGAAACACGATTTATTGATATCTTGATTAACACCCTTTCAAGTGTCTGACATCTATATCTATGTCCGCAGAAAAGCAGAAGCGACGCGCCGAATCGACGTCGCCAGCGTCGTCAATCAATAACTCGGGGGTGAAAACAAACATGGCTGACTCGGAGTTCGAGGAATTTAGACACAGCTTTGAAAAACTACCATCGCACACTAAAACATCCACACCCTTTTACTCGTAAGTAAGCCCTTAAGTACCTAGACATTACAAATAAATTTGCGATGCATGAAACCGGTGTCTTTGGTGAAAGATCTTAAGGTTTCCCAATTTTTCCAGTTTAGTTCACGATGTCCTCGTTGACGAAGACTCGCCGACGTCTTCCAAGAGTGACATACTGTCACCCGACTGTGATAGCAACGTAGATGGCCCTGGACAAGGACCCTCCTCGATGGGCGGAAAGAAGTCCGAGCAGTCGTCCCTAGGTGCCCCGACACCTCCTTGGACGGGCGAACGAAGGAGGCGGAAACTCCCGGAAATACCCAAGAATAAAAAATGTATGTACCCGTTTACCTGGAATATCGACTCGAGACGTGTGTTAACGTGTAGGTCATGCATGTCTGGGGCGCGATTGATTTTTTATTAGTGCCCTTACCGTAATTTGCCGTTTAGGCCGACTAGTAATTAAGTTTCTAATTAAAATTTAACGTCATTATCATCTGTGTGGGCCAAATATAGCGTCGGCAGAGTAAATTCATAGGGAGCTATCTTGGGTCTGGATCTTTTAATATGTTTGTGCTTCGGAAAGGTAAGAGACCAAATTCTATCAAAATTTGCTCTTTCTCCGCTATTCGTCTATTGCTTACTTTAGCAGTACTTGGTAATGTTTATTTGGTGCGGTTTTGGATATCCCACATCTATTGTAATAGTAAAATATACAATGAAGTTATAATATTTTGATTTACACTTTGAATATACAGTAAAATATAAGTAAATTTTGCAAAAGCATGCTTTTATATGTGACTTATATCGTATTTCAAAGTCAAAGTTTTAAATATCTTGTCCAATTTTTAAACAAAATTAAAAATTCAGTATAAAAAATATATGGCGTTTATTTGAATAAATTAAAATGTACAAAAAAAATGTAATAATTCATATTAATTTAACTTTCGTTTTGAACGATCTAAATCCTCCAAAATTTCCCATTCAGTAGGAAATATTTATGTTGATATTATTGTTTATTTCGTGTAATTTCTAAGTAATGCTAAAATGCAAAATAAAAGTTTCATATTAAACAGCAATAATACATTAAAGTTATTTTTTAACAAGGTATATTTGACATTTTGGTACATCAGCTTCAGTGTAGGTTATTTCAAGAAACTATTTCTTAACTACAGACATTCGGTAGTATATTAATGTATATATAAAACTAGTCCTTCTGTGATTGTCAATGAAAATTAATGTTATTAAAACGGAAAATTTTAACTGATATATTTACCAGAATATGCTTGATTATTTGTAATCATTTTCAAAACGCGCCCACTTCTGTCTAAATATGAATCAGTGACCCCATATGACTCTTAATTATTTTTAGATGAGCTAAAACATAAACAAGAATAAAATATATTTAATCTTTGCCTTCTTTGGTTTACAATTTCTTGATTCTACTTTCAAATATGAAGTAAATTTACTATACTTCGAAATATCAATACCTTGGTGCACTTTCAACATTGATTTTAGCATGAAATATTTTGTTCTCGTCGAAGTGGCAGCATACCTTTTCGCCACATTGAAAAAGTAGGATAGTAGCACTTCTTCTGTAATTGCTCTTTTCAGTCAGAATGAATAAATTGTCAGCATTCTAACTCATTTTTTGTGTAGATTTTGCAATTTTGTTCATTCTTGACAAATAAACAAACGCATGCCATAGAATCGATTCCAAGACTTTCTATTGTTCAGCTGACAATCAATATTCTTGATTAAAATAAATTTGTCACATATGACGTTTTTCAAAACTATAATTTTTCACCTGCTCGCATACGGCTTTCACTTTTCTAATCGACCGGTTTTGCCGTGTATAAAACGTTGAATTATATTCGGAAAATTAACCAGCCTTTACTCCTCTTCCAAAAATGTAACTCGCGGATGCGCCTCGAGTGTCCATTCTTTTTCGTGGTTTAAAGCATAGGTGAAGTTAGGGGGAGCTTGGACCCCCCCCCCAGAAATCGAATTAGCCCCGCCCCCAGAATATTTATGAACAACTTACATACCTTTCAGAACCGAAACTAAAACATAGTCCACCCGGGGCTTTAGCCCCTCCAAAGGACAATGTTAAAAATAGCCGATTTTTGGCTTATCCGGGGGAACGCATAAATCATAAAAAAATCAATTGATTATTGTTAATTAACATTAGAAATGGCTCAGAAATACGTCAGATAGCTGGGGAAATGTCGCTACTACCCCTAAACCTAAATAAATTACCCTTAAATAGCTTTAAATGGATAATCATTAATTATTGTTATAAAATTCGTGTAAAATGAAAAAAATGCTTGAAAATGATTTGAACAGACAGTATGTCAATATAAAAAGTGATAAATAACTGTAAAAATGTCCATTCCACCCCTAAAAATTAAAAAAACGACTTTCAAAAGCTAATGGTGAGCTTATTTCGACATCAAAAATAGATAATGCTTAAATGTTCAAGGGAACGCCTATTGCTAGAAAAAAAATATAGATTACTGTCAAAAAATGCAAAAACTGATACTAGAGTACATTAAGTAAGTGGTGAAATATTAATTGCACCCCTAAATCTATATAAACTGCCTTTAAATAGCCTTAAAATAGATAATCATTATTTATTGTTGTAATATTCGTTTAGAATGAAAAAAATGCTTAAATCACTTTTAAGGTTCATTTATACTATTGCGACCTGAAAAATGGGTGCAAGGATAAATTGCCATTTTTTCAGTACGCGCTCGCAAAGTGATAACAATTGGCGCTATTTCGCCATTGAATGGGCACTTTTACAGTCATTTATCACTTTTTATATTGACATACTGTCTGTTCAAATCATTTTCAAGTATTTTTTCATTTTACACGAATTTTATAACAATAATTAATGATTATCCATTTAAAGCTATTTAAGGGTAGTTTATATAGGTTTAGGGGTAGTAGCGACATTTCCCCAGCTATCTGACGTATTTCTGGGCCATTTCTAATGTTAATTAACAATAATCAATTAATTTTTTTATGATCTATGCGTTCCCCCGGATAAGCGAAAAATCAGCTATTTTTAACATTGTCCTTTGATGACCTAACTTCGCCTATGGTTTAAAGGCTTGTTAATTCTCTTATATAATTAATAAATACACTCGCCGGCAAAAAAAAACCGGCCACTAAAAACTAGCCCCAATTTTGAAGTTGGCTTCCTCGCAAACCGTTCATTTGATTCTGATGACCTTTTTTTTAAATTGTACATTGATTTCCCAGCAACGGATGCTAGTCGGAAATTTTTATTCGGAATTTAATTTGAGTATATACCAGACGCAACAAAAAGTGGAATTTTTTTTACCAAAATTGTAACACCCTGTGGGGTGTAGCAGCTACAGTCGCTGTTGCTAACTGGAGTCACACTGTAGCCTCATCTTTTGTGAACATTTTGTTTTTTTCATCACGACATTATCTCTGTTTTTATTGGAGATACACTGTTTTAAACCGAATGAGCGAGGAAGCCAACTTTAAAATTGGGGCTAGTTTTTAGTGGCCCGTTTTTTTTGCCGGTGAGTGTATAATTAAAATGGAAGCAATTAATTACTTTTAGTAAGTACCTAATGTGCACTCTGACAAATGGTAATTTACTTTTGGTTTTCCAACGATAAGGTTTGTATTGGGGATCACAGTATACTAAGCAATCAGTAGGGAAACTCAGCTTTCCCGCGTCTTCCAAAATCCGCCATCTTGTTGGCGACTGACAGTTATTACTATAATTTTTCTGTGTGTCATTTAGGTTTTTGAATTTTTGGCATTATTACATGGTTATCCACTCGTTATCGTTATTGTACTTATATTCCTGCTTTGTATGTCGTGTTGAGTGTTTAGTCATTTGTGTTTTTATATTAGTGATTATTTATTAGTGGAACTATACCCAGTAAATAATAAATAAACTATATGGGAGGAAATAAGTGTGTTGTAAAAATCTAACGCATAACGCAGCTCTGGGCGTAAAAGGCCTGTAAACAGTTTTATATATGGGAGACCAAGTTAGACGTGATAGCTTAATTGAGAAAATCCTAAAGAAGAATTGAAACATGAAAGGGGGCAAAGGATTTAACTCCAATCTAATATTCACGTTTTAATTTCATTTCGTACTTTCCTAAAAAAAATGAGTAAAAATATAAAAATTACACTGGACTTAAATTTGATAATCTGCTAACAAAATAAGGCAAAAGTTCTACAAAATATAAAATAAAACTACACTACTAGTTGACCTAGTTTCTATGTTTTCGCATATTTTTTAAATAAATTTAAATTCATACTGGTTTTATAATCAAATTCAAATTATATCTGCTAGAAACCTAAATTAAGACAAAATGTGACCAAAACCTCAATTTATATGAAACTACACTGGATTACAACAGTTAATTAAGAATTAATGCAAAAGTATTAAAACTACGAACAACTTTGGTTATGTTTACGCCAAATTATTAGCTATTTTTTCGTATGTTCTCTGGGATCCGCCATATTCTTGGCGACTTTTTCTAGAGTGGGGGTATTTAAAAACTGCCAGACGTATTTCATTCATAATTTGTCTAAGATTCCGTACTGATTGCTTAGTATACTGTGTTGGGGATAGTACTCTATTTACCAAACTTTAATTTGCATGTTCTCTTTTTCCATCTCCTCAGTTATGTCAACGAAAATTTGACATTTCGTTTACGTGAGACGTCATACTTGAGAAACCAATTTATACATTGCTTTTTATTTTCTATATACTACACTGTGCATTGTTGTAGCTGCTGTGGTAACAATGTACAATGCACAACATCAGTTCTCTAGAGAAATATCACTGGCCGACGAATTAGGCAGCACCAGCAGCGGACCAAGCTCAATTTTAGTATTAAAATGTGGCTATCTGTGGGACGATTCTCCAGAATCAGACAGGTAATAATTAATATGCCCAATATTATAACACTATACATTTATATGTACGTAAAAGAACCAAAGGCGTATACAGCGTGTTTGGAAAAGTTGGTACGAAACTTAAGGCGGTAAAAGAAGAGCCAAAAAACGTTCCTGCAAACATTGGTCCTTTAGAGCAACGTTACTGAAATATAGCCCTCCAAAGGAATCTTATCATTTGGATATTTTTTAAAATAACTTTCTGTGATTAAGATAGGTAATGGTAAGAAAGTTGTAGGTAATAAGCACACTATAAGGGTCTTTAACTATCATAAGTTTCATCAAAATCGGTTATAAATAACTACCCTTAACAGAATTTTTGTTATTCCTTTAAATTATCAAGCAAATAATATTTTTTAATGAATTCGACTTTTTAAAAAAAATTCTCTGCTCCATTTTCGAATTCTGCTTAGTTTAGTCAGAAATAATTATTTTTTAAATAGTGAATGGTTTAAAACAGTAATATTTTTTTAACATTTTCACATAGTAGGCATCTGTCATGGTGATAGTTTCATTGTAATGATTGCCAATTTCTGTAATGGAAATAGTCTTCAGGCTGAAGAGAACCTAAGGACGTACTTACAAAATTACTAATTAACTTAAGAAAACAAAAGAGTAATGAAAGAAAATTTTTATTTAATTCCGAGTGACTATCATAACTTTCATCAAATCTAGTTATAAATAGGTATAGTTTTAAGTATATATAGCAATTTTTCGAATTTTTATTCCTTATCATTATCCATTATCAAACAAACCATATTATTTTCAAATGAATTAGACTTTTTTAAAGAAAAAATTTCTCTACTTTTTTTCGAATTCTGCGTAGTAATTATTTTTTAAATGATGGACATACTGTTCAGAACAATAACACATATTTTTAACATTTTCACATAGTAGTCATGCTGACAGTTTAATTCATTTAAATTCTTAAGTTTCTTCATTTTCTTACTTGTCATCTTTCTGCTTGACTTTGGATTTCATTCGATTTTTTTACAACCATGAACCATCGTGCTTTTACTAACCGTCAATATGCCGATATTTTATTTATGCTTTCTGTAATGGAAATAGCCTGGCGGCTTAAAGAGAGTATCCCTGATAGAAGGCAACCTTCTGCAAGATTGCTTAGAAAAATTCATGCAAGAGCGATGGAATCAGGAGCCCTAGCTCCAAAATATCGTGAATGTGGCCGTCCAAGAAGGCGTAGACATGATTTAGATGAATTAATTTTTTGAACGTAATCATATCGCGAGTGTAAGACGAGCATCTGCTAGGTTTAGAACAAACAATACTTATGTATTGCAGTTGCTTAAGGAAAAATTATACTCTTACCATTTTCAAAGAGTTCATGGCATGCTTTAAGCAGATTATGCCACCCGCCTAGTTTCTGTCGCACAAATCTTGGTCGTCAACAAGATAATTACACATTCGTTTCAAATATTTTATTTACCGATGAGGCTTGTTTTATACGGGATGTTATCAATTTGCACAATCTTCATACGTGTGATGAAAATCTCCATATCACTTTTGAAACTCGTCATCAACGGGGATTTTCAGCGAATGTTTGGGTCGGCAATCACCATTTTTGGGACCATTCTTTCTATAGAATCGATTGGGAATTGTTGAATATCTAAGCTTTTTGGAAAACGATCTTCCAGACTTGTTAGACGATTTTTTACCAGATGGAGCTCCTCCACATTAAGTACGGGATTTTTTAAATTGACCAATCCACTTTGCCGGAAACGATGCACCCATGCCATGGTTTTGGCGGACACCATTGAAAAGTTGCGGCAACGTATTTGATGCCATACGAATTCAACGTGTTCGATTCAACTTTATAATCTAAAATTCAAAATAATCATTACAAAATAATATTACTTGCTTGATAATTCAAAAAAATAAAAAAATTAAAAAAAAATCTCTTAAGAGTAGGTAGAAAACTACTCTTGTTTATCACCGATTTTGATGAAATTTATGAGAGTTAAAGACCGTTATGGTATGATTATTACCATAATTTTCGTTCTTTTACCTCAATCAGAAATAAAGCTATTTTTAAAAAAATATATCCAAATGACAAGACACCTCGTAACACCCTGTAACGTTGTTCCAATGTGTATAGGAACTATTTTGTTATTATTGATCGCGTTAACATTTTTTTGAAAAGCCAATATTTAATGGAGCTACCTAACCTCAAGTTATTCTTTGTAATTCGTTTTTCAACTGTAACATTTTTTTTAATGAAGCAATTTTATTAAAATGACACTTGTTTTATAGACACTCGAATAACTGTATATACATACTTCAATCTAAATCGACGTGTAAACCCTTGGTCTGAACTACCAAGAAAAATTTTAGAAAACAATTTTATAATAACTATATTTAACGAAGCACAATTTTTCCAGGCTATTGACTGATGCGGACAGCGGTCACAGTACGGCCCATTCGCCTACAGGAACGGATGGGCCCAAGTCGATGTCTCCTGTAATGGGTATGTCTCCTTCTGTGGTAGGGGGGTTGGTCTACAACGACGTGGACATGTTGGAGGCAACGCACCGAGGACTCCACAAGTTCGTACCCAGACACGAAGATGAGATAGAGTTGGAGATCGGTGATCCCATTTACGTACAAAAGGAAGCAGATGATCTCTGGTGTGAAGGTAAAGCATACGTAAAGCATTTCCGGATGTGAGTCAAAAGGGGTGGATAGTCGTATTAGTCACACGTTAGTCATACTGGGTAGAATGTAGAGGGGTTAGAGCGGTGCATGCTTATTGAGATGGGGAAAAAATGTGTGTACTATTTCAAATCTCACGTTTTATGTTAAGCCATCTTTAGCACTATAAGTACATTAAGTTTTTCTTGATACAGTAACTAAAATGGTTCGAGGATGAAATTTAAATATTTGTTTATTTGAAATTCAAAGTTCTGCAAATCGAATCCATACTGTTATTAAAATATGGGCGCAATATTTTACAGAAATGTGTAATGTATCTATGTATAATAAAGTTTAAATTGTTAGTATTCCTAAACGTTGGGTGTAATACAACGTAGTATATACGAGTAAATAAATGTTTGAAACGTAAAAAAGTGAAATGAAAAAATTATCAAAAGTTGTAATAATTTGCATTTAAAGTAAAATACTGAACAGGTATGTGGAAGATTTCATGGAGAGAGGAGTATCAAATAAAATTTTACTGAATAAATAATATCTCAAAATATATCACTGTACTGCATCGTCTGTTTCTACATAGAAATTTATAATTTGCAATTAAATTTTTAATAAATTGAAAACTTCCGACCACTTGTCGAGCTGCTGCAGACATTCCCGAGAGCAATACGACGTCACTTTATTTGTTGTAGTACTTGTCACCTTGAAGATTAACCTCGACTAATGCAGGCATTTTCGTTTTCTCTATGTTCCAATACATGTTTTAAGAGACAAAACACGCAACAAGTTAATATTTGGTCAAATTTGAGGTTTTTATAATTTTTTTTTAGCAGAATGTAGTTAAAATGATTAATTTCAACTTGTATATCCTGTCTTTTGTTAAATACTGGCGTTTTATTCATTATACAGTGTTAATTAAAAGGTTGTCGTATACCCTTAATTTTAAAACACCCTGTGGAATAATTTCGTAACAAAATTCTTTCAAAATACCAACTTTCTTTTCTCACATTTTGTTTTTTTGGTTCATGTCTCTAGATGCATTGATTCATTTTTAATAGGGAAATGAACTCGTCACCAATAGTTTACTTTAAGAAATGTTGACGATGTAGCTTGGCTCGTTGTTGTACTAATGTCAGTTTGACAGTAATTTTTCTTTACGCAAGACTCCTACTATGGTTTTAAGAGCGGAAAATTGCATAAAAGCTGTTGCAATTGCTGAAAATGGACGTAATTATGAATATGTTCCAAGAATTCTTCATGTTCATCGCTTTACCATCAAAAGAATAGTCGAACGTTTTAGACAAACTGGCAGAAATAACGAAGAACTACTACTATTGATGACAGATTTCTTCACATACGAAGTTTGCGGGATCATCATTTAACATCAGTGCAGTCAAGGAATCAAGTGCAAGAAGTCCGAGGTATAAAAAATGTTAGTGTGTGGACAGTTCGCCGAAGATTGAAAGACTTTCGTTTGACAGCTTGCAGACTAGCAACTGGACTCAAATTACTTCCGCGTCAACGTGTAATTTGACTGCAATTTGCCACTGAAAATTTACATTGGAAATTAGGCAATGGAACAATGTTCTTTTTACGGACGAATGCAGAAACATTCTCCAGATAGATGGAAAAGAATGTGAAGAAGGAATTGAGATTTGCAGAGTATACGTTTATTCTCCATCTGAGCTATGGACGAGATTCAGTAATGGGCAGGAATTCGGGAGGTCTGCACTGAGTTAGTGGTCATCGATGGATCTTTGACGGCCCACCGATATATTGAGGAGGTAACCAATTATGTTGTACCTGTTCCTTTCAGAAAATTTATCGACGACGGTTTTATCCTAATGCAGGATAATGCGAGGTCACATACAGCAATGTGTGTTACACAATATCACTCAACAGTTGATATTAACAAAATGAACTGGCCAGGTTGTTCGACTGATTTCAACCCCATAGAGCATGTACGGCGATATGCTTGGTAGGCGAGTCAGAGATAGTGAATTAAAGCGGCATCCAATCATTATTTAAATATTAATTGTGATAAATCTAATGTTTTAATGTTTGGTAATAGATTATAGATAGATGAAATATGTGATAGCATAAACATATCTATTGATAATGAACGTATTCAAATTGTTCATGAAGCTAAAAGTTTGGGTGTCATACTTGATTCTGGCTATAGGCAGTTATAAGAGCTAAAGGTGGTAATACAAAATATTAAGCTAAATTTGCTGTAAAAATAATGTTTTTCAAGTTCAATTGGTTTGTTCTGAAGTTGAATTTAAGTTTGCATAAATAAATGTTCTTATTTTTTATGTAAGTTGCAATAATTGTTTATTAAAAGTTCATTTCGCCCTTAATAATGAACCAAAAAACAAAATGTGGGAAAGGAATGATTCTTAACAAAAATTGGTATTTTGAAAGAATTTTGTTACGAACTTATTCCACAGGGTGTTTTAAAATTAGGGCTCGACAGCAGTAAGGTTGTGTAGGGTTTAATTAACCCTGTACAATGACTAAAATGCCAGCATTTAACAAAAGACAGGATATACAAATTGAAAAAAGGGAAATGCAACAGACTGCAGAAACTGTAGGGGGATATCATTGTTAGATATAGGGTATAAAATTATGGCAACGTTAATAAAACAGAGAATAGAACCTATAGCAGAACTACAAATAGGGGAGTATCAAGCAGGTTTTAGAAAGGGGAGGTCAACAACGGACCAAATCTTCATGGTGAAGGAAATTCTGACTACATGAGTATGGAATCAAAGCAATGGTTTTATTTGTGGACTTTAGGAAAGCATATGATTCGATCAAAAGGAATAAACTAAGTAAAATTTTGAAACAATTTGGGATACCAACCAAATTGATTAGGCTGTTGAAAATGACCTTACAAAATACTAAATCCAAAGTACGAATAAAAGGTGAATGTTCAGAAGGCTTTACTATTGATACAGGACTGAGACAAGGAGACCCACTCTCAACGCTTCTTTTTAATTTAGTACTAGAAAAGGTCATAAGAGATAGTCAGTTGAACAGAGAAGGACACATATTGTTTAAAAGTCACCAAATAGTAAGTTATGCAGATGACGTGGCCATTATTGCTAAAGATAGTAGGGAATTAGAAGAAGTAACGAGAAAACTTGTGGAGGAAGCGCGTGAAGTGGGATTGCAGATAAATCAAGCGAAAAGTAAGCTTTTGAGAATAGGAGAACAAAAAAAGGATACCAATTTTAAATTGAGAACAGAGCATGGAGAGATGGAGTTTGAAGAAGTGCAAGAATATGTGTATTTGGGGGCGCTAATAACAGCTAACTGTGATGAGGAACAAGAAATAAATAGAAGAATAATAAAATCAAACAGCAGTTCGGCTGCAGTCAACCACTTATTAAAATCAAAAAATTTGTCCAGAGGAGTAAAATTTAGAATGTATAAAACAATTTTGAGACCGACAGCGCTGTATGGTAGTGAAACCTGGGTTCTTAATAAGAAATCAAGAGAAAACCTTTTAATGTGGGAAAGGAAGATCTTAAGAAGAATTCTAGGGGGTAAGAAGACAGAGGAAGGCTATGTAAGGAGAAATAATGAGGAAATATATGCAATGTACCAGGCACCAACAATAGACGAATTTGTAAAAGCCAGAAGAGTGCAGTGGCTAGGGCATCTAGAACGTATGGAAGATGAAAGGGCAGTTAAGAAAATAGTAGGGAGTAAACCTAACTACAAGAAAAAAAGAGGTAGACCGAGGAAGCGGCGGAGAGAGGCGGTGGCAATAGATCTAAGGGAGAAAAATGTAACGGATTGGAAAAAAAAAGCGAAGGACAGAATGGAGTGGAGAAGAATAACACAGCTCTGGGCCTAAAAGGCCTCTAAACAGCAGTATATATATATATACAAATTGAAATTAGTCACTTTATCTACAGTTGGCTAAAAAAATTATAAAAATTGTAATAAGACCTCAAATTTTACCAAATATTAACTTATTGTGTTTTTTTTGCATGTAAACTAGTTATGTATATTTAATAAATTTAAAGAAACGAAGTAATATCAAGGTAAATTTTTCTAAATCGATTTGTTTTATGTCAAGGTAGATTTGCAATATATACTAAACATAATAAATGAATTTTATTTGTAAAAATGGATAAATTTGATTTGCAAAAAGTTGAATATGCAATGTACAATTTGTAATGGCCGAATGTATGATATATATATATATATATATATATATATATATATATATATATATATATATATATATATTTTTGTCGTTGTAGGAGTAAATTTAAGAACAGGACGGATGGGAATATTCCCATCTGCGTATGCTGTTGACTGTGATTACACAGATTGGGATTCATCTTGCGAACATGGACGTCGTGAAAGATATCTTTTAGGTAGGCAACATCAATATGTTAATGTTAAGGTGTTTAAACGTTATAATTTAAAATGAGTGAAGCAATCATTTATCTTTAATGTCCTAGGTTACATAGGATCTGTAGAGACTTTAGCACATAAGGGCACGTCAGTCGTCTGCCAAGCAGTCAGAAGGGTCATTGGGAATTCCGGCGGTGAGCCCGACCTGCAGCCATGCACTTTAGAAGTTTCCGATCAGGGCCTGAGAATGGTAGACAGACGAAAACGAAACGTAAGGATTTTTTAATCATGCTAGGCCTGTTTGTAGAACAATTTCCAACCGCCAACAGCACGCGCAGTGCGCTTATAATGTCCTCATAAGTTTGAATATGCCTTTTCGTAAAATTATTGCATAGTAATGACATTTCGATTGTCATTTTAGTATCGAAATTACAGTAACTGAACTTTATTACTTACTTTTCTATTTATTAAAAATATTATTAACACAATCTTTCAAATCGGATAAGTGGACATTTTCTTCACTTCGTATAACTTCAATATTGGAAGAAGATGTCACCTGCATCCTGGTGCTGCTGATGCACTGAGCTTTTGGAATAAAAATGGTATTCCCTTTCTCCCCTTGCTATCGCCTGCTTACTTTGTATGGAATATTCTATGTACCGCTCTGCCACAGAAGTCGAACGGCAATCTCCGTATCTCTTGAGCATTGGTATGTTGAATCCTGCATCTGCAAGGAAGGTTACAGAAAATCGTCTGAAGCAGTGCCCAGTATAATCAGTAACATTCGGTAATCTAAGAAATTAGAAAATCTTTTTAGGAATTGTACTTATTTATATTCACTACTTGTGTAGTACATTTTGAATTTCTGTACGTGATAAAAAATCGGTTGTGATCAGTGGTGAATGGACGTAGACTTATATATTCCGTGGAAAATGCGGAAAATTTCCAAAAAATTAACTCCTTTTATCTCCCTATGGTATTGTAAATAATCTAGGAACATTAATTTTAGTATTGGTAATAGTCACTTTAATGAACAACAAAGCATTTTCAATATTCTATGTACGTAAATAAGTTAATTCTTCTGTCGTACTGGTACGACAAATGTACCAACAATCAAGACAACTTTTTAGAATAAATACTTTTAATCATCTGGCTCTTTGATAAACCTTTCAACCTGTTCGTTGGAAAATTTTCTTGATTTTCTGGGTCTGTAACCACTTTTTTTGATTTCTGAGGAATCAGTGTATATAAGGCAGCTTCCGGCTTCCTTTCTATTTCAGAATTTTCAATATCACTAGAATATGTATCACACATAAGAAGTTTTATGAAGAGTTAATGCTGAGTTTAATTATTGGAAATTAATGTTCACAAATGTTAACAGATTTCAGTACTAAAAAGTATTATAAAACTTTTTAAATTTGTTAGTTCACACCCATGAACCCATACAATTCGCCTGTCGGTGATTTTTAGAACTCCATCAACTGACTTTGAAAGACTGTAAGTACCAACATATTTAATTTTCAGCAAAACGAGCCCTGCATAGACTACTTCTACTCACTGAAGAATGTTTCATTTTGCGCTTTTCATCCAAGAGATCATCGCTATCTAGGATTCATCACCAAACATCCCACACTGCAGAGGTTTGCTTGTCACGTATTTCGGGGACAAGACTCAACAAGGCCCGTCGCCGAAGCAGTAGGGTAAGACTGTTATTCCAGTATATTTGGCTTTGGCTGACTGAGGGCGCTGTGAATTTCAACAAAACGAAGACAAACAACAAATATCACTTATCATATCTAGAAAAATGTTAATTATAAACGCACCACCCAAGTTTCTTATATTGGGTTGCTTTTAAAAATAAGTACTTATCCTGATGATACGAAGCCCCAGAAGAGCCATGTCTACAAGTTTAGACTAATCTCTGAATTCATAGTTTTAACTGAATTCAGACTTCAATCTCTGAATTCGGACTTTAATCTCTGAACTTGCACTACTAAAGAAACTATGGGACAAGTCGTAGCACTCAGAGCTTTCTAGATAGATAATTGAGATTTAGAGGACATAGTATACAGAGGAAAATGAAACCTTACGATATTTGTCATCAACTATGAAATTTTATAACACCCTGTATAATTTTACTGTTTTTGATTCTAGAAACAATTTAAGTGTGACTGTACTTGTTTGGGAAATGATTTAGACCACTTAATTTCCTTAGACCTATTCTTAACACCAATTTCCTGATTAAATTTGATTGTACCATTGTCATGAACGGTACTATTTAAGTACTGTGTGTCTAAATAACGTTGCGCCTTTGAATTACACCTGAAATGCCTATTGCAAACAGTCGCGGTTAGTCGTCAGTAAATCACAAATGATGCCAATAACTCGTAACCTTAACTGTCCACAATCTGTCATAATAGTTAACAGAATATGAGTACGCAAGAAGCAGCACGTGTGTACACATCTAGTAGTCATTGGCTACTCAAAGCTGGGCCTGAATACAGTCACAAGCAGAAAGTAGTCCACTCCATTCAGACATTAAAGTCTGAATTCAGAGTTTAAAGTCTGAATTCTGAATTTAAAATCTGAATTCAAAGTTAAAAGTCTTAATTCAGAGATTAAACTTTGAATTCAGAGTTTAAAGTCTGAGTCTACAAAAAATTGTAGACGTGACCCTTCCAGGCCTCGTATGACGGTGATAATAATCGTATCTATATAATTTTGTATCATTAGATGATTTAAGTATATGATACATTCAGGGTGACTCAGAACATGTCTGAAAAAAAAATAGAATGTATAGGGGATGTTACAAATACAATTCTGTAAAGAAAACATCAAACGAGAGCAATTAAAAAATGATTTAAAAATACACTTCTGCACAATACTGGAAACTAGTCCACTGTTATTGAAAGAAATTCCCAAAGAAATAAATAAATAACATTATATAACACCTATTTTATACAGTAAGTTCAATTGCTTTTACCGCTATTGTTATTAATTATTAATATAATTAATTTAAAGTTTTAATAAATAAAATAGTTTGACATACCTGATGTTACAACAACAAAATTTGGACCCGTCTTACCCAGTTTCTACAAACTAACATAAAAATGTTCCTGTTTTTTATCCGTTTTGAACTCGTAAGTTATTAACAGCAGCTATAATACGTTTGCGTACTTCAGTTTTTAAATATCCCCACAAAAAGAAGTCTAAATGATTTAAAGTCAGGAGATCGTGGCGGCCATGATACCGGCTCTCCTCGTCCAATCCCTTGGTATTAATGCTTGGACACGATGTATGGAAAGGATAGAGATAATTGAGCTTCGTGTATGATACGTCACACTGCTGCACTACGCCGTGATGCCCTGGACGTCCATCTCTTCCACGATTCCGTATCAAATTATCCGTGTCACGCTTACGTTGCCTACATTTGCACTCACTGCAGACTGCGGTAAAAGTAGTTGTATTTGGCACATGTTTGCCGAAAAATCGTTCTGCTAAAGCATTTTCACATCACCATAAAATGATATCCATCAACTCCGAATTGCTATACATATAAGCAACTTGAAGAACTAATGTAAATATTCGCATCACAAAAACGTTAATGCCTACTATAAATAATCGGATTTTAATATTCAGAATCGCCTGTCTAGAAACTGCAGTAGCCCAGCGATGTAAAGGTTGAAAATACTACAACTTCAATAATTTTTTACTCGAAAACTATAAGGACAACAACATTTTTTACGATATTCTCTCCATTTTTCATGACGCATCTATTCCCAAATTTTTTCAGATAAGTTTTCAATCATCCTGTATAATACTCAAAATGTAGGTGCGCATGTATTTCTATCACTCAGATATAGGAACTGAATTCTTCGGGTAAGAATTCAGATGACTTACGTCATACAAACAAATGAATAATTCATTATATTTTCATCAAAATATTTAAGAAATTGAGAATAATAAAACTATATATTACGCTAAATGATTGCACTATGTGCAATAAATTACAAAAAAATGATTGACTTTAACTCGACCAAATATGGAAAATTATGTTGACAATAAAAACAATTGCATAACGTCACTCGTGACGTAAGTCTTCTGAATTCTTGCCGTAACTATATGTTCTTAATTTTTGAATATTTTTTTATAGGAATGTAAACAAATTACACCTTTTTTCACTTAATCATCTCTTTTCCAGTCGTGCCTTCCAAAGGTTCTACCAGAAGTTCATTGAGACTGCTTACCCCGTTGAAGATATTTACATTGAATAAACATTTAGTGCAATAAATATTAATTACATAACAATAATGTAAATACCTACATTATAATGCTGTGTCATCAATAAACAGAACAACTTTTATTTGTAACGTATGTGTATATTAAACTTTTGAGTTGGGATAGAAAATGTTTTCCTAGCACTCGACAAGTGGTAACTTTTTTTGTAAGTGATACATTTTTAAAAACAATCATGAATTTTAACGCATTTTATGCGTTATACCTACTATTCATGCATGTTAGGTAGGTAAGTATTCAAGTATTAGTTTTACAATGTAGACCCACAAAATAGAAATATTTACTTACTCAGATAATGTTTAGTGTTGTCTATTTTTATAAGGTTAATTATCTATTTTTTAATTATAGATACTGTTTGTTATACATATATTTTTTTATCCGGAAAAAGGTTTGAGTAAAGAAAGTGATAGATACGCAAATTATACATTAACATATCTATAATTTTGTTGTTCTTTATGTTGACTATAAATATTCTGTAACGTCTATAAAAATAAACTTCATAAAATATGACATTTCATTATTTATAGCCCTTATTTACTAGTTATTTAGCAGATACTGCTTATCCGAAGTACAACATTTTTTATTTTTAAAATATATTTTATAGCTCCATAATATAAATCATCAGTATCTCCTGTAGCATTTGTCATTTTATATAATTTATATTTTAAGTATAAAGAAAAAACTTGTTTAAATTTAAGGAACGGAACAATCTTCATATCAATCGACCTTTATTGGATGTGGTAAAACTAATGGAAAATATATCTAGCAATAAGCTGGTGCTATGAGATAGGTACCTTATTTTTAACTAATTTAACAAAATATTTATTTACAATAACAATTCTTGAATTATTTCGTGCTATATGCTGATTAATTTTACAGTCCCTTATAAAACATGACATGTTCCAACAATAACACCCACAAAAATACACAAAGAATAACACTAACGAGATACAAGATAAAATAATGTACTGGTTAACAACACTGTACGCCAATGACGTGTTTACAGATAAAATAATGGGAAATTAAGAACACAATTCATATCGTACGTCCAGATGGTTGTCTCTCTCGCACCCACATACATAACCAATGAAGTATGTCTTTGATGTGTTTCATGTGCCTCCTTTTGTCTGCTCCTAGGATATTCTGTGCTCCTAGGGTTGGTACCTTTATTTGGATGCACAAATGGGCTAAGCGCATTCCATATCGTCATTTCAGTGTTTTGCACCGCTGTGCACTGCAGTGTAGGCAACACGTGGGGTCAAAATTTCCCACAAAGCAATTAAAAAATTCTCTAAATACCCACAACAATTTTTTTAAAATTCCCTAAAATTTTCCTACGATAAGTAATAAAATTTGTTTTGAAAGATCAATAATTAAATTTTGCCAATAATGTCCTTGCTCTACACAGCATAAATTAATCGATAAATATGTAGTCTATGCCATAGACAAAAACAATACATTATTCTATGGTCTATAGGTCTAAAATACTTATCTGTCAAGGCCATTAGTGTCATCATGACATTATTATTTTGACATGTGTCATTCAAAAAGTTTAACCTTAATTTAACAAATCGTATTTGTAAACTGAAATATTAAATAGTGTTAATAAGGAAAAATAGAATGGATAAACCACGTCCTTGTGGTTGTAAGGGATGCCGGACTTGCTTAATATGTGAAGCAGAGTATAAAATTAATATAAAAACGCCGTTCCTTAATAAACAATGTAATACATATATTTATTGCCCGTTCTGCAACAAAGCTTGGCCTGGGTGGGATGTTGATGAATACAAAACACACCCAAACCATAAAGGAGAACCACTAAAATTTCCTGGTATTTACATTGATTTGAATTTTCTGTCAGACACTGAAGAAAACTTATTGATAAACGATCTCGATACAATTCCATGGGATTTATCTCAAAGCGGAAGACGAAAACAAAATTTTGGACCTAAATGTAATTTTAGAAAAAGAAAACTCAGATTAGGCAATTTCGAAGGATTCCCTATTTCTACTAAATTCATACAAGACAAGTTTCAGGAAGTACCCATCTTAAAGGGATTTAAAACGATTGAGCAGTGTTCCCTGGAATACAATCCTGAAAGAGGGGCATCAATCGATCCACACGTGGACGACTGTTGGGTATGGGGCGAACGAATCGTTACTGTTAATTTACTAGCGGATTCTGTACTAACTATGACGTATAACTCTAAGCCGGAGAAGTATAACCTGGACTGTGTTAAAACTTACCCAGCTGTATTAACAAATGATGGCAAATTCAACACTACAAATCTTAGTTACACTATTATACCAAAATATCAAGAAGATAAACATCCTATAGTGAGAGTACCCATGCCTAGAAAATCGTTGTTAATTATGTATGGAGCTGCAAGATATGATTGGGAACATCAAGTTTTACGAGAAGACGTTTTACAACGTAGAGTTTGCTTGGCATATAGAGAATTTACTCCGCCTTATTTAGAACGTGGTGAAAAATATGAAGAAGGAAAAGACATTCTTTTACAAACACATAATTTCTTTTAATTTATTGTAAATTATGTAACAATTTTTTTTAAATATATAAGTATTTATTTGCAATTGTTACCTTGAAGTAATTATTTATAAATTACGTATGAATTTCTTACCTGATTCTTAAGACTACTGGTTGCAATACTTTTTTATTTCCAACAATAAATCTATAAAGCATTTGGCTATATTGATCTTTTACATAATATTCTTAATCAATACTTTTATTAAATTAACACACTTTAGTACGGATAAAATTTTGTTTATTCGTGTATAAATATTTAGCTTAAAATTACGAACAATGGAAAAAGATACAATTACACAAATTCATTTATATCGTGCTAAAAAAATACAAAAAATTATTCATAGACCCAGTCAAAGGTAGCTGGTTTCCAGTCCACTAATTCCTTTTCAGTAAACCATAGACTTATTTCTTTCTTAGCAGACTCCACACCATCTGATCCGTGACAGATGTTGCGACCGACTTCAACACAGAGATCACCTCTGATTGTTCCAGGGGCACTGTCTGCTGGGTTTGTAGCACCAAGAAGTACACGGCCAGTTTTAACCACATTTAAACCTTCCCAAACCATGGGTACAACAGGACCGGAAGACATGTACGTTATTAGCTTTGGGAAAAAGCCTTTGGTGGATAAATCGGCATAGTGTTGTTTCAGAAGCTCATCAGAAGGCTGTAAAAAAAAATTGCGAATTTAGCAGATGTACTATGTGACAACTATACATATATTTTTTAAGTTATATAATCTAGTTCTCTTAACGAAATAATAAACAATAAAATATTTGAATTACTAAAGTTAGGTTAAAAAAAATGACTGCCACGCCGGCATTTTATAAAATGCCGGCCATTTTACTACAAATTACAATATTGTTAAAAATATACTGACCCACATGAATTTAAGAGCAACTAATTTGAATCCTTTTTGTTCGAATTTTTTAATAATCTTTCCTACAAGCCCTCTTTGGACGCCATCAGGCTTTACCATAATAAAAGTTCTTTCGTTTCTGCTCATTATTCTACAGATATAGGCAAATATGGACAACAAAGTACAGATCATACAAGCTCTAGGAACGAAATGAAAGTTCAAATCAAATTTATTTTATTGGAAGCGTAGCGACTTCTTGACTGCCCGTTGTCTGACGTAAAAAGAATTTTATTGGTCTGTGACTCGCTGACGCAGGATATCACTGTCAATAATTTCTAAAACTTTCAGTCATACATGCTCTATCTTGCTTACTCCTTTACTTCTTACATCAGGCATTCTCTGTTTACGCTTTTCCAAGTTTTAGACTAGAGCTGGATCTATAAAGCAAGACCTACAAAATACAAATAGTACAAATGCGTCGCAACGTCACCACAGTTGAGGGAGTGGGGATAACTTCTCAAAGCTGGTAAGCTGGTATGTTTTATATAATGTCTTTTTACCAGCTAATTTATTGGCATGTTTGATTAATTTAATTTTACTGGTACACCTTAGTTTGTGCAATTAATTTTGTTGATATATAAGCACGCAATAATCAGAATATTCTGGAAATACTCTATGGAAATTTCCACGTAAGCTGACCAATGAAATGTAAGGAAGCAGTGTTGCCAGACGTAATGTAATTTCGGCACAATATTAGAATCACTATAAGTGGTGCAAAATGTAATAACTTATTAGAGTGAGAGTGAGTTGTTTGGTAAATAATGTGATATTGTGTCGTTGTAGCAAGAAATAATAACAATCGGACAGTAAGTGAGATATGTACGTACAGTATTGCACCTGGTGGCATTTGAATAGGTATAAGCTTTTGCAATAATATATAGCACAACTTAAAAAAGTTTTTGAGGTTCTGGAAGTTCTAAGTAGAAATTTCTAGATCTCTATTGGTGAGTGGAAACAATAGAGTTTATTACGAATACGTCAGCAATTCCAAAGAAATCGCTAAATTTGATTTAAAGTGTGCCATTATTATTACAATAGATTGTACTATTGTAGACTAAAATTTATCTATTTCTTATTGTTTGGATTTAGAAAATCCTAGCTTCTAAATAAATTTATGTAGTTTATGCTTATTAAAATGTTGAGTGTTTTTGTTAGTTTGTCATGCTATTACACATGGATGGAGTGTTTGTGCTTCTTTGACGTTTGCGCATCATAAAAGGAGAAAATATATTATCTTTATTAGATATTTTTGAATATATTTCTATGACGTATTGATTATCTTTGCCTCGTCTGGAAAAATTTCTGGGGACGCTTATGCTATTATACGGCCGGTTGAATATTTTTTCGGTTTTTAAAACTTTTATTGAAATATTTATGCTACATATAGATATTACATGGTGATTTATAACCCGTACGCATAAACTTAGAAAATTATAGCTGAGAACAAATAATGAACAGTGAAAAAAATGTAAAATACAAAAATTTGTCAGGTGCATTTTCTTGTTTATAGTTGCGGCAGGAATTTAGACGAGTACGTCACGGCTGACGTTACGCAACTGTTTTTATTGTCAACATAATTGATATTTTGTCGTGGTAAAAACTATCATTTTTTGTAATTTAGTGTAATATGTAAACATTTAATGTAGTATACCTATAATTCTAGGTATTTGGGAAATACTAATTAAAAACCGTCAAGAACTAAACCTTTCACACCCTGTATGTCGAAAACGAAACGTTTTAGGATACATGTATTATACACTTCGTATTATTTTGAGGTCTAGAAAACGCAGATAAACTCATATTAGATATTAAGAATAACTGTGTAGGTATAATTATACGTACGTGCTTGTATGTTATTGTTTTAAGACGTAGGTATAGTTAGAAGTTTTTTGTCATTTACTATTATTATACTATATTAATTTAATATCTCTCATCTATTTATTGCATGCTTATATTATTTTTAAAATACGAAGTCAATTCAGAATTAAGAAAATCAGTTATTATTAAAAAACATTCAGAAATCACTAAATTATTAAGCTGCACCTTTTTGCAATTTAATTTTCTAATATTTAATATTTTAATGTCCAAGATCTACCTATAATTAATTGTAATATTAATGGTATTTGTGGTATCTGGCAACACTGCTACCAAGAGTGCTGATGCTGCTTCCGTATCCACTGACATTAGACATCTCTTTCTAACGCGACTAGCGTAGCGACTACTTTTTGTTGCACGGTTAGCAAGAAGCAAGTGAGTAATTCAAGTAATCGATTGTGATACTTAAAAGACGCGTGAATTAAAAGCACGTCTAGTATTTTCTTTGTTGGGAGAAATAGATAGTTTTTAGTAATTGTGGACTTTTTTTGTGAAATGCAGGGCCAACAGGTCCCTGTTAATGCTCAAAATCAAATAAACCCAGCTGCCAACAGCGGATTACCTCTCGGCCAGGTTATTCTGAAAATGAACGATAGCATCCCAATGTCTTCCGTCGGTGAGTATTGTAAGTTGCACAAAATATTTCAATTATTGTTATGTTCTGCATTTCCAGGGCTTTTGGAACTCGCCCACCGCGAATATCAAGCTGGAGACTACGAAAATGCAGAAAGGCACTGCATGCAATTATGGAGGCAGGATCAGACAAATACAGGAGTACTCCTCCTTTTGTCCAGCATACATTTTCAATGTCGGCGATTGGACAAGTCGGCACAGTTCAGTACATTAGCAATAAAGCAAAATCCTTTATTAGCTGAGGCCTACAGGTATCTACACACAATATGCATAATTTCAAAGTCACTTAGTATTTGTTTTTGTTTAGTTTTTGACAATGGATGTTGATTTTAATGAATACCCAATTTATTGTTTCTTCGAGGGATACAATATTCAACAGTGTCTTTATTTCAGTAATCTTGGAAATGTATTCAAGGAACGGGGTCAGCTTCAGGAGGCTTTGGAAAATTACAGGCATGCGGTTCGACTGAAACCAGACTTCATCGATGGTTACATTAATTTGGCAGCAGCCCTGGTCGCTGCTGGTGACATGGAGCAAGCGGTACAAGCATATATAACTGCATTGCAATATAACCCAGTAAGTGAATTTTAAGTTTTTTTAAACGGGTTTTGTATTGTAAGATGCTATTAATAATTAAGGCTATCGAGTTGGTTTTTTGAATTCTTTCGTTCTTTGACAACCTGTTGCAGAACATTTGTTGATTTAACGTTGAAAACAATTTAGATAAATTTTAAGTATATTGATTACTAAGACAATGATTGTGATTAACTTTGTACCACATTTTAATTGACTTTAATCGAGAAGCTATTCTTTAATGATATTCATGGAATATTTGGCAAATACCAGTTAACTACTTGTTTTTATTTTTGTTAAATTGTACGTATTAAAAATTATGCTGACAGCTCATCTATGTTTTTGAGTTATCTAAGTATAAATAGGTGCATGATTCCTTGCTTTAATTAAGGGGGTTATGATTTTATATGAAAGAATCAAGTATATTTCACGAGCCAAGGGAATGCATTTTAATGCACGTATTTCTAGCGAGAAACTATACATATGGTTATTACAGTCTTAATTTTTTTGTTTCACTGGTAATTTCTTTTTGTAAATACCATAAGTCAGGATTATGAAAAGGGTTTGGAAGATGGAATATGTAGGTATAATACTGACTGGGATAACATAGTTTTTTAGGTGTTTTGATTAAAAGCAACCCAACTAGCTATATGGTAATTTATAAAAACTGCAAAAACATTTTTGTATATTATAAAACTGTATAAGTCATAAAAACATTGTAAGAATGTATATACTGCAACTATGCAACTAAAATGGGCACAGCGTTATAAAGCAATGGTGGCTGGTGAGATTTCAGGTATGCCATATCTCAATAGCCAGACATGGGACCCAAATCAAACTTTATGGTATATGAACTGTGACCATATAGAGAACTTTGGTAGAAGAAGGACGATTTTACAGTTTGCGAAAAAAAGTTGAAAAAAACGTGGGCCTAACCTCAAATTTTCAAAATGACTTCTCTAAATTTCGAAAAACATTTTTTTCCATAAACTAGATGTAATTTGTAGCATTTTGAAATTTTTATAATGTATCACAAATACAATATTAATTTTCAAACTGCTGTAACTTTAACAAATATAATTTTTTTTTAATAAAATCTGGAACCTATCGGTAGAATTATATAGTTTATGAAAAAAAAATGTTTCTCAAAATTTAAACAAGCCAATTTGGAAATCTTAGGTGAGGCCTACGTTTTTTTCGCAAACTGCAAAATCGTTCTCCTTCTACTGAAGTTCTCTATATAACCACAGTACATATATACTATACACTGTTATAAAGCACTTTAGTCGCCATTGAGGTTTTGTAAGATCTGTTGGAAACAATTAAAAAATAGTGATATAATAGCAGCAAATCAACTAAACAACAATTTCATAAGGACTGTATTGTGGTGCCTTTAGTAGCAATGATACGTCATTTTTGTGGCATAAAATCCATCAACAAAAGTAAGTTATTTATTAACTGAATCGTAAAGGCATCGGTAGATATAAACTAATGATAACGAGTATTTCTGTTTAATCATAATGTCTGCAACTAGAATGTTATGTGGTATAATACTCACAGATTCAATATTATTTTACACGTTTTACTGCACTTCGTGAAAGCAATTTTTATTGTGAAGAAAATTTTATTGTAATTTATATATCATATACCTAGTGAATTTTATATGCTCTGGGTGTAAAGTGATTATTTCCAATATTATTATAATTAAAAAAGGGTTATTTGAAATTTTATTGCTTTTGATGTTGAAACTAGCGACAAAAGCTTTAAAATCATCATAACTGTTCATAATTGTCATTATCAATATTAAGAAATTTGTTAAATCTGTCATATTTTTGTAGTTGTATGCCATAATGATTTTCAGCATTGTGTGAAAATGGCTTTCACTTTTAAAATAATTTGGTTGTAAAAATCAGCGTTAAATGACAAGTAAGCTAATTTAACGATTTCTATAAAATATTGAAAATTTTGATTTAAAAAGAATTTATCATAAGAGGACCATATTGTAATGGTAAATGGTATATGAAGGTATCATGGATTTTCCATATTTCCAAAACATTCAATAAAACGAGTGAGACAAAATTAGGAATTTTTCATTTTCAAGATCTCGCATATTTTTTTTTTGTTTTGACTTTTCTTCTAAAAGCGCTACTTCTTTTGAATTTTTTTCACTAGCTTAAGCCCAACATGTTTATTTTTATACAATAATTAATTATGAAAGTTAAAAACATGTAAAACTAGAGTTCTGCCATTTGCTATGATACTGACAAAACTATATTATAGTGTAACATACAGCTATCTGCACTTAGAAGCGAAGTTGTCTCGAAGTTCTTTTAATATAATAGTTTTATAGGTGGCAACCCACATCTAAGAAGCAATATTATTTATTTATAGTATCTTTAAGGCCAATTCCCATTTATGGGTTTTTACCCCCGGGCCTTCAACCTGCATCAAAACCCCAAGACTTTTCAGTACACACTTGTGCATTTTGAGTCTTATGAAAAACTCTAGGTGTAATATAAAAATAACTACATTTTCACCCATCTACAAAATCCTTGGAAGAACTCACAAATGTTTTGCCCTCGACCTTGAAAAGACTTGCAAACAGCTGATGCTAAAGAACCCTAAATGGGAATCGGTCTTTAGAAATACTATGGAACATTACTAAAAATTATTATAAAACACTATAGTCTTATTAGCAAGATTGTTTTATAAGTTTGTCACAGAAATTAAAAATGTTTTTAATTAAATATTTGCCATTTGCTGATATTTGATTTAGCTACCAAAATGTTCATGTGATGAATTTATAAAATATTTCAGCTAAGTAATAATATTTGCCGGTATAATAAAACAAATTTGTGTTTTTAAAGCAAAACTAATAAGACGATATAACATAATTGTCATATAATCTGAAAATTATAAAACTGTTTTTCTGATTGGGAATTCAATCGAATCATTTTATTTTTCAGGTTTGATATAAATGTAATCAGTTTAATCTGAAATTAGTTTTGTAACGTTGAAAGAAATTTTTTGCTAGAATGGACTTGAATCCTTAAATTTTCCAGGGTTTTTCCAAATACATTAATCATAATTAAGTACCAGGATTAAAATATTTAAATTGCTTGTAAAAAACTTTTCATAAATCACTGAGAAAGCAACAGCATCCCTTAGTGAGCCCCTAAGGGTTTCAGATTATTTTGCTTTATTAAAATTTATGAGGCAATTATAAGAAATGTTGTACAATTTTTCTTTAAAAAAGGAATAGGTACATTTAAAATTGCTGTTTTATATTATAATTGCCCTACAACAGTCATCAGTTTCAGCAATTATTGTGATAAATGCTATATTTAAGAGTTTTTAAACAAATTTTGAATGGTATGAAAAAATAATTTTAAATTTTAAAGTAGCGCTTTAGTTTTGTTAAGTAACATCACATAAATATTTAAATATGTAGTAACCCTAACAATAAGGCTAAATAACTTTTAATGAAGGAAAGTTTCAAAAAGAATTTATTAGCACTTATAAATTAACCACAAAATTAATACAAATATGATAATTTTTCTAATAAATCTGGCATTTATTTATATTTTATTATGCAACTATTTTACTGCTATCAAGTTTTAGATTAGCAAAATCACCATATCATATTTTGATATATTTGCACGTGTAGATAATATATTGTTTTTTAAATTATACATTAAAGATAAAACACACAAATCTTATATCAAAGGTTTGCATAATATCTATCTGAATTTTTCTTGATTTATAATAATTTAATCCAAATTTAATGTCTACAAGTTAAGCATTATTGGAATACAATGATATAATTTTTTTTTTAGAGGAAATTATTCAATAAAATAAAATTCATATGGTTAGATGTTTGTATGTTAACTAAAAAGGTTTTTTCAACTTTAGTTTGTTGAAAAATTTTATCCAGATGCCTTTGTAAATACGAAGAGATCATACTTTTTACTTTTGTAACTTTATTGAATCCTTTTGTTTGTTTTTTAATTTAACAATAACCATATAGTGGCCGTCTCATTTATTAAACAGCTTCCCTATTTTAAAATACCTGGACACATCACCGAAAAATGTATTATAACCATAATGGTGGGCATACATGATTCGGTTAGCAAACCGTAACGTTAGTGGTTGTTTTGGTTGGAAGGCCCAACCTGAACTCTCGACCTCCCGAAAAACTGCCAGTGCTTGACATTTTTGCCTGTCGGTTTGCTTTCTCGCTTGCAAGTCGGACCGTGTATATGTGAGAAGTGGGTACAAGCCATAAGTTAGAACAATGGGAAGCAGTCTGGTTAACGTAATCCGTAGTTTTGTGATACACAAATACTTATTTATGTAAAAAAAACTGACCGGGGCATTTTCAATCTTTAAATAACTGCCTAAAATATGTTGGTAGAAAAATTAAAGATGCAGTGTCTTCTTTTGAAAGAATAGAGAAACATATTTAAGGAATTTCATATATGAATTGTCGCATATAATTTCTATAATCATGAGGCTTTAGTAGTAGTTTGTTATTAGGTGCTTGTGATAATATATTTTTTTAACCAATACTTTACCCATTTAGAACGATTGCGTTTTATCTTGATTCTCTATACATCAACGCAACTGTCACTTCTGTTAAAGCAATATCATGTATACAACACAACTTTAATATATAACTGAACAAAATCTAACGATTAAAAAGTAATGTGTATGCCGCAGCCGATAGTACAGGTTACGAACGGTGAAAGATAATATAATATACAGGGTATTCCAAAATTAGCCTACCAAAAATTGTGGATTCTACCAAAAATGAGAAAAAAAAAGTTATATAAACATATCGCGTAAACGCCCCCAACGGAGCTATTGCTCTTTAAAAGAGGACTCCAAAATTTGATTTTCTCTAATGCGGATCTAATCTTCTAAAAACAATAGCATAATTAGTCATAGGCGTGCCAAACTGGGGCAGTTATTGGATAAACATTGCTCCAACTTTTTCATGTCTAGATGTTTTTGCTGTCAGATCAAAAAAAATTGAAAATGCTGATCAATTTTACAAAAAAGGTACTCTTGTTTTACTTCTATAAATTATTCCGTTTACGAGTAATGTTAATTTAAAAATGTTGTGACATCATAAAAATATTAGATATGATATGCAAGCAGTCAAATTGCCTAGTAGGCTTTGAAACGTTATCTGTCAGTTTATTTGAGACATATTACATTTTTGAAGTATTAATAGGCTATATTAAAATTCAAAAGTTTACAAATAATTACATTATTGATATGCATTTTAAGTATTTTTTAGCCTGCTTCAGAGAACAATGTAGTGTTGCCAGCAACACTAAGTCACATGACTTTCAGCCAATGAAATTAGTTGTATTCGTTGTTGAAGTTGAGTGAAGTTCAAAATTTCCAACTTCAACTATCCGGAGGAGCGACATTTGTACATAACATAACAACAAAAACGAAACCAACTTTATAAAATCTTTATTTACTGAAATTAAACTGGTGGTGGGGATGGTGCCAGCAACACTACGTTGTTCTCTGAAGCAGACTTACAATTCTATTCTGTAATGCTTTTGGTTAAATTTTAACATCAAGGCCAAAGTTAAAATTTTAACCTTCAATTATTTAACCCGATACTATATTCTGTAAAAATTTTAATAGATTTATTTTAACCAAATATGTTAAAATTTAACGGGACCAAAATAGATACTGTTAAAATTTAACCTATTGAATACCAGTATAAATCAGGATTGCTGTAATTAATCTCTATTATTTATTTCCACATAAATGTTATAATGGCACTTCAAATTAATTATATTTTATTGGATGAAGCTGCCTGATTGGAATAGACGTAAATAAAGTGTATTATTTATTTGCATTTATTGATTGATAGTTTCATATTTACCTATTATTTTTTCATAAAAATTTGAGGGATCAAAGCAAACCGTTTGAATTAAGTAATTGTACTTTTAAGTAACTCTTTTTGACATTTATTTAATCAATCATAATTTCATGTGGCTGCAATTTGTTGTTTAGTAAAATATTGTTGACTCTCAAAAAGTCAACAATTAACTGGATCTGTTTTTTTTTGTCTTGCGTGGGGAACGTTTTTTTTTTCATCCCCCATACTCTGTAAATCACAAGGAACTTGTAAATTGGTTATTAAAACAGAAACAAATTTGTATTAATCCAGTAATCGAGGTTATGTTATCACAAATCGAAATCTTTTACCCATAGAAATATATAAATATATTCTATGCTTTTACCTTACTGCTAACTTCACTAACACTGAAATATTAACATATGGTTGAAAAATAATTTTAACTGGGCCGTTAAAAAGCTTATACAGAATACCAATTGGAGTTATTATTTTTAGCAGTAGGGTTAACATTAAAATTTTAACCGGATGGTTATTTTTAACCTATAAGATACATAATACAGCTGTTAATATGTTAAAACTCTTGAATAACACCTTTAATACGTGTTAAATAAGTCGACAGTATTTTCTCATAGCCTATTAGGAATGTTTTGCCTATTTATAGTTTCCATCTTAAACTTTTGTTGTCACAAAATTTTTAAATTAAGGTTACTCGAAAATAGAGCAGTTTATCGGATTGAAATAGGAGTACCTTTTTCATGTAAAATATACGAGAATTTAGAATTTTTTGATCTGACGACGAAAATCTTGAGATACAAGAAAGTTAGAGTAATATTTACCCACTGACCCCCCAGTTTGGCATACCTATAACCAATTATGAGGAATTATTTTCAGATCATCAGATTCGCGATCTAATTGTGATTCTCAATTTCAAATTTGATTACTTTAATTTGATCCCTTTTGAAAATATTTGGGAAAAATCAAATTTTGTGGTCCCCATTTAAGGGGCCATATCTCCGTTAGGGGGCGTCTATGGGCGTATAATTGTACCTATAACTTTTTTCTTATTTTTCATCGTAGAATCCACAGTTAATTTTTGGCAAGCTAATTTTGGGACACCCTGTATATTTTATATCTTTGCATTGATATACTCCTACGGACACATAGATATAAATATATATAGTCAATGCGTAACGTTCTATGCATTTTAATTATAAGCGATATTTTTGTAGTATATCAGATATACAGGGTGATTTTAAATAAAGTAGCAAAAATGAGACCACATATTCCTTAGGTAAAAATAAACCGATTTAACCTAACATACCTATATCCCAAGTCGCTTAATAAAAAGATACAGGATGTCAAAGTTAAAATTTTACTTTCGATATTTGGAGATAACTTCTTAAAAAATCCAAATATTTACTTAAAATTTGTAAACCAGGAGTTTCTGCGGGTGAGAAATTCAAATTTGTTACTAATCTTGACGTCACTAGTAGAGGGCGCCACCTATGGCACATCATGTTTCTTTTAAATGGCAGAACTTTTTTGCAGCTTAGTGTATCCATCTGACTATAGAAATAATTGATTCTCCTACTTGTTTTATTTGAAAAAGGTATACCTTGCTAAAGTCGTTTGGAGTAACCATTTTTGAAATAATCCTATTTGAAATGCTGAGTGCACCGAGTAAAAACTATTTTGGTTTGAGGTAAAGTGCCTTTTCTGCTGAAGATACAGCAAAATATTACTTGAAAAAGTTGTTCAGAATGGTAAATTATGAAGACGTGCAAAATTTCAAGAAAATCGGCGAGTTTGATGAAACCATTTTATTCAACAAAGCACAAAGATTTTATCAAAGCAGACCGATCTTTTTGAAATTTTGCACATCTCCATAATTTACCGTTCTGAACAACTTTTTCAAGTAACATTTTGCTATATTTTCAGTAAAAAAGTCAATTTACCTGAAACGATAACAGTTCTCAATCGGTGCACTGAATAATTCAAATAGGATTATTTCAAAAACTGTTACTCCTAACGACTTCAACGAGGTATATCTTTTTCAGATATAACAAGTAGCAGATCGATTGTTTCAATAGTCAGATGCATACACTAAGCAGCAAAAAAGTTCTGCTATTTAAAAGAAACATGATGTGCATAAGTGGCGCTCTCTACTAGTGACGTCAAAATTAGAAACAAATTTGAATTTCTCACCCGCAAAAACCCCTGGTTTACAAATTAAAAGTAAATATTTGAATTTTTTAAGAAGTTATCTTCAAAAATCGAAAATAAAATTTTAACTTTGACACTCTGTATCTTTTTTATTAAGCGACTTGGGATATAGGTATGTTAGGTTAAATCGGTTTATTTTCACCTAAGGAATATGTGCTCTCATTTTTGCTACTTTATTTAAAATCACCCTGTATATATTATCGCTCACCGTCCGTAACCGACTTAGACGTAAATTACTGTTATAAAAATAAATAGTTGTTTCGTATCGTTCTCGATAAAATAGTATTTTTATTTTTGCGTTTCAGGATCTCTATTGCGTTCGTAGCGATTTGGGTAACCTACTAAAAGCGCTCGGTCGTTTAGATGAAGCTAAGGTAAGTCAGACTGGCATGTAGTTTTTGATCCCATGAATCCTATCCCGGCATCAGTGCAAAGTTGTTTTTAAACCATGATGTTTTCTTCATTTTAAAGGCAGCTTTTTCCATTTAAATGCAAGAGGTGATATTTTTAACCGCACATTTAACTGTTAACCATCTTTTGGCCGGTTATTTTCGAATATGCGCGTTGCGTAACATTTTCAAACTGCGTAAGTATAATTGCAGTGCAGCTGTGAACAGATCTCTGAACGTGTGTATTGAGCTTAATGCGTAGCTGTGGTAGACTGGTAGGTTAGTTATTTTTCCACTCCAGAAGCTATTGGCGTTTCACCAAATATTCTTTACCTATTTTTATTTTGCAGGATGTATAGCTAACAACTTATCAATTTTCCACCCGATTCTTTGAGATATAGAGAGAAACATGTTAATTTCGGGTGACGTTGATGACGTTGTTTGCTAATTTTTTTTTAAATTTCAGGTGCCGCTGGCGTAGTTTTGGAATCGTAGAGTAATATTTTTTTCACGAAAAATGTCGGCCAAATGCAAAAATAACTCTTGCATCGATCATTATTACCAGAGATTTTGTACTTCTATTTTATTGAAATAAATGAAAGTAACACTTACGTAATCAAAACAATGTAAAAGACAAATAATTACATGCATATACATATGATGTACTAAATTAATTTATTTCTTAAATGGTAATATTTCGAAGTTTGCATAAAGAATATAAACTATAAGCATCTTTAATACATGCTCTGGTAATTCTGACAGTATTAATTTTCGTTTCTATTTGACTCTGAAGTTGCAAGCGTTTTTTTGTACGAAAACTTGCAATTTCTAGCAAAAATTATGTTCATAATCATTTTCCCTCTCTCCCTCTATACTGTTTGTATAAGTATTGATATCCCAAAAAGGATTTCACCAAGTGGCGATTGGAATCGGTATAAGTTACAACACACCTTATTCTATATTTCGTTTGTTTAGAAAGTCGTTGTAGATTTAAACAATGGCGTTCAAGTTGTTAATCCATTTTAGCCTTACATTGTCAGAAATATTGTTATGCATTTCATGATTTCATCATATTGTTCGTGGTATTGGATTCAGTAAAAATTTTCCTTTCATTAAAATAATTATCAGTGTGTCATAAAAGGAATTGTTTGTATGTTTTTAGTACCTGTTTTATGTCACTAAAATATTTTGATATTCTTCAGTATTTTTCCAGATATCTTTTTCATTCAGTTATTAATGTGTTGCATATACATGGTGTTTTAAAAAGAATGGCAATATTACTAGAGTGGAGTGATAGAATATTAAAAAACAAGTGGGGTTTGATCAATAAATGTATGTCCTAGAGCAGATACAGGGTGCGTAAGATAATTTTTAAAAATCAAATTTTTGCATTTGCACAGTTTTTTGCATACTCCTCGAAAGTGGTGCATTTTTAACAAATTTACTAAGAGCACCTGTTTTGTGTAATTTTACATAATACAACAAGGCATAGAATGGCAAAAACCATACTTAAAAAAATAAAATGTCAGGGAAAATGCTAGCAACTAGCGCCCTCTACATTGTACAAAAAAAAAACTAATAACCACAAAAACGTGCCTTTGTCAAATTTTATTGAAATCTGTTTGTCATTAAATAAATTACATCCAAAATTTGATTTTTTTAAATTATTTTGCACTCCTTGTATCTCAAAAATGAGTACTTCTAGGGCATACATTTGTATTTTTCAATATTCTATCAACCCTAGTAATATTGCTATGTCTTTTTGAAACACCCTGTATTGGTTTTTAGTTTCCATACACCTTCAAAATCACATTTGTAAGGGTGCATGACATAGAATCTGTCTTTTTCAGAAATTTTAGTTTTGACCTAATAATATTAATATTAGAGTGCACGAGGGATAAATCACAATACCTTCTACCTAAGAAAAAATGATGAGATCAAATTTTTAGTAAATTTTCTTGCCAAATCAAAAAAATATAATATAAAAATGAATTTGATGTTGTTTTTTTAATTATTTTTTGTATTGTAATTTATAATTTTGTGTCCGCTGTTTTTCTATATACATTTCTTTGAGATTGCAAGTACATTTTTTAGAACTTACAATGTACAGGGTGGGCAAATTTTGAAGTTTTTATAGGCTATTGTTGACTATAGGAGAAAAAAAAGTAACCCCACACTCTTGATCTCTTTTTTAAGAGAAAATTAATGGTCAAAACCAAAATGACCTATTGTCTTCGAGTAATAAACAAAATTTCCAAATTTCCACTTTTCAATACATGTTTGTATGTGCAACTTGGTTGTTTGTAAAGTTAGAAAAAAATAATGAATACGTTCTTCAGACACTTTTTTTTGGGTACAGTCCAGCGGCGTGCCTATTTTTTGTAACTTTATTTATTTTGGGTTATAACCTAAAGTTGTGTTTTTTTTAACCAGCCAGTTGAACTTATTTTTTGTCTTTCCATTAATATATAATATGTGGCGTTAAATATGATTATTTGTCATTTTATTGAGCCAGCAATTTATTATAGCATATCTTGTTTCTTTCATTTTCTTGAAGTAGGCGTGTGTCATTTGAAATAATTGCCTATTACCGATCTTTGACATTTTCGTTACATATCAGCAACGTTATTTAGCTTTTTCCGTATATTAATTTAATTACGTCTTGGACACATTCTCAGAATGATTGTTATTGCGAATATATCATTTTAATAATACTATTATTTGTTTAGTAACTCATTCTTTTCTTCTAAATGTCTTGTCAAAAATAAAAACATAAATTGATACTCTGGAATAAACTTGCCTCAGCAAAATGATGAATCATGTTTAACCTCACATATTATATATTAATGGAAAGAGAAAAAATAACGATTTCACCTGTTGTGTAAAAAACACAATTTTAGATTATAACTCAAAACTTAATAAAATCAGAAAAAAATTAGGCACGCTACTGGACTCTATTAAAAAAAAGTGTCTGAAGAACGTATTAATTAATTTTTTCCAAATTTACAAACAACCAAGTTACAGACAGTATTGAAAAGTGGAAAATTTGAAATTTTGGTTTATTATTCGAAAAAAAAAAAACGATAACTCATTTTGGTTTTGACCATTAACTTTGTCTTTAAAAAAGAGATCGAGAGTCTTTTTTTTTATCTCCTTTAGTTAACGAGAGCCGATAAAAGCATCGAAATTTGCTTACCCTGTACAGTCCAACTTTTTTTTATATTTCGCTTTATTACTAATTTTGACAACTTGACAAGTTTGTAGGAACATATTGAAATGTAACAAGAAGTTTAAGGTTGCAATTATTTAAATGCAAGAAATATCAATATCAGAAATAATGTTATACCTAAATACTCACTAATTATTTTATTACTAATTAAAAGTGGCGAGACTAACAAAAAATAATTTAGGATGGAACGCTCAAAAGTACTCATTACCAATGGATCGATTCACTTGTTTGTGCTATGCAGACGCGCCCTAACTTTCAACTGTGAAGTTAATTCAGCCATTGATTACATTTTCTTTCTTTGACTGCGAATGGATTAACATCTTGTGTCGCTTTGGTATTCGGCAATTGTAGCTAAAACTAACGCATTTCACAAAATAAGATTTGTGAAGTCCTTGCAAGATTCGCTGTCATTGAATCACAAAGAAACCCATCATTAAATTGTCAAGTATTGTAGGTTCGTAAATACACCGTGTGTAACGATCGAGTAACGTAATCAGCTGTTTGTGCAGTCCACGGAAATTCCAAGCGTTGGTGACATCTCGTTTTGTGACCGCCAAAACACATTTCATATTATGTATTGTAAGAAGTAAGAATACTGACTAATGGTATTACTATGTTGCTGTACGATAATACAGGTATGTGGCAGATTTGGTCGATTTTGTCAGCCCACCGCAGACAGACTGGTAAAAGCATAAACCAATGGCTTAGTGTCAGGTAAAGTACGCAAGCGACACGGATTATGGTGGTCTTTGTTTTTAGGTATCGGAGATTATCGGGACCTCTCAAAGCGTCAACAGCGTCTATGCGTAAATTTACCGTTCCCCTGTAGATGAATTTCTCCAGCGATACGCTCGGCGTAGATTTTCCTTTGGCGTTGCGTAAAAGCTATACATTTCGGGCGGGTTTCAGTTAATGCGCATCTTGTCCACTGATTCGGAGGGCGGAAAAAGAGAATGAATCGTCGATTTTGATCAGTCATTCATTAGATTGTTTCGGCAAGTTCAAACTACCACACGTTTAATAGATTTCCTTTTTCTTTAATCATCATCCGCCGTTTTCTATTCCAAAGCTAGCTTCTCTTTGCTAATAAATTTTAATCAATCTATTGCCAGAAATATTTCATAAGATTCTCTCAGCCAATACTCTCTATTTTCGGACTATTATGAATGCTGCTTGGTGCGATACACTTCATTTTTTAAATATCTCCACAAACCGGTCCTCCTCTTCCAATCCCTTGGCATTTAATGCTTGGATACGTCACATTGCTGCAATACGCCGTGGACGCTCTGGACCTCCATGTCTTCGACGATTCGGTTGGTTTCAAATTTCCCTCGCGTTGTACTACACTTGCACTGACTGCACACTGCGGTAAAAGTAGCTGCATTTGGCAAATGGCACACAGGAAATCATTCTGCTAAAGCAGAAAAGCAGCAGTAAAGTTTTGGTATCCTTAGCTGTTTGGATAATCATCAAAGTATATTAGCTTTGAAGTAAAACTGTAGCAAGGTTTCAAGTCTGATGATTTAACTGACCAGCGTCAGGAAATATATAAAATAAATGAGAAATGAGTAACAATGAATGAATAACAATATCATACTGCACCCTAGGTATACCTAAAAAGTAATTGGTGAATTTTTTTTCTGGTATTTTGTCCACCTTTGATTTTCTTAGTAAAATATTGCAATACCGATTAAAGCACATTTTAAGAAAAGTAGTTTTCAGCATGGCCAGGACAAGAATTTTATATGGTGATATTAGGATACCGAATTTTCAGTTTCAACTTGAGAATAAAAAATGACCCGTGTTGGTTTTTGACGTTTTAATTCAGTCCATTGAAATTTCAAAGGCATTGTATTCGGTTATAAAAGACAGAGAATTATTAGACAAGCCCTAGTTTGAAAAGAATAAAGGTCTGGTCTCCACACAACAAATTTTCGATGAAAAAAACAAGTAACAAAGCGCTCGAGGATAATAATCCTGTTTACCATATTTCAAATTTCTCTAGATGCTGACGGTAAAAAATAGCTTTGATAACAGTTTCATTATCATTGCTAATGTAAAATACATGTGATTAAAATAAAAAAAAATCTGGTTTATGCGGTATTCGATCTCGCGATTTGCAGGTAAAAATAAGGTTCTACGCCACGCAACCTCTCACGACATTTTTCTTATATTGACATATTTGAAGGTCAGTTAGATTTTTGAACTAAGATCTTTAACTATAATACTCTTTAATAAATTCAAAATTACTCCAGAAGACAGAAAACCCGGACGGTACGGAAAAAGGTGACCAGCAAAAATCGTTTTAATATTATCCCTGACGGTCAATTTTGAAGTCGAGTGTGAGAGCGAGAGAGTAATCTACGCTTATATAATAATATTGATTATTCTAAACTGATGTTGAAAAGCAATGTTCTGATAAATTTGGAACACATTAAGAATGTGTATATGACGGAACGTCTTCTTTTTCCGCCCTCTCCCAGGTGGTGCGTAAGCGCTTTGCGATAAATCAGATGTGGCGAGCTCTTTGCGATTTTGCGAGAGGTCCTGCGGAAGTGGACGCGCTAGCGACGAGGCTAGAGTTCAAAAGCACTGCCTAATTCTGACCTGTCTCTATAGGCTTGCTACCTAAAGGCCATAGAAACTAGACCTGATTTTGCAGTCGCTTGGAGTAATTTGGGGTGCGTGTTTAACGCGCAAGGGGAGATCTGGCTGGCGATCCACCATTTCGAGAAGGCAGTCGGCCTGGATCCCAACTTCCTGGACGCCTACATCAACCTGGGCAACGTCCTCAAGGAGGCCAGGATCTTCGATAGGTAAGTGCCTTTTGTTATCTTGTTTTTGGTGCTGTATTCCTATGTGATTATGCGATAGTCGAAAACTGAAATAAAAGATCACATTTAATATTTTCTCAAATTTGCAAAATGTTTTGTATATTTCATTATATTTGCATTTCACTGTCATTTTGTTTACAAACAAAATACTTTAGGTATCAGATTTCCTATTAGAATGTGTCAGTGAAGCCAAAAGTGCAATCGATAGGCATAAAGTATCCCGTATAACGCCTGTCCATAAGAAAGGAGCAAAAAATGAATTTACAAATTATAGGCCCATTGCTATTTTAAATAATTTTTGTAAAGTGTTCGAATTTGTTTTGCACAGCTTTATGTCATATCATACCTCAAATATTATTATTCCCGAACAGCATGGATTTATTCAAGGTCGTTCCACAATTACTAATTTATTATGTAAAACTCAATACATTTCTGCAGTTCTCGATGTTGGAAGTCAAGTTGATGTCATATATACAGACTTCTCTAAAGCGTTTGACAGGCTCGACCACTCTAAGTTGTTAAATAAACTTAACAACGTAGGCCTCTGTACTGGTTTATTAAAATTATTTCAGTCATACCTCTGTAATCGATCCCAATATGTGCAATATCGTGGATTCAAATCTGACACGTTTCTCCAAACATCAGGTGTTCCTCAAGGGTCCATACTTGGACCTCTTCTATTTGATATATTTATTAACGATATTGCGGAGGATCTTAATATACAATACCTATTATACGCTGATGACGTAAAATTATTTTGTCAAATTAACTCTGTTTTGGACTGTGAGAATCTTCAGAATAACCTTGTTTCACTTAACGACTGGTGTAGCAGAAATATGTTGCCTCTTAATATCAGCAAGTGTAATGTTATGTCGTTCCATCGTAAAAAAGTACCTATCATGTTTGATTACATGTTGCAAGACAGCATTCTCAAGAGGCCTGATAGCATTAAAGACTTAGGTGTTATTTTTGACTCTCAGTTGAGTTTCTTACAGCACATCCACAGTTCCTTATCCAATGCATACAGAAGTTTGGGATTTATTTTACGAAACTCTAAAGATTTCAGGAATCAGTCTACTTTGCGATTATTGTATACAACTTTTGTGAGATCCAAACTTGAATACGGTTCAGTTATATGGAATCCAATTTATATTACATATACATCATTACTGGAAAGAGTCCAACGAAGATTTTTTAAATCTGCCACATATTTGTTAGATGGAGTTTATCCTACTCAAGGTACTCCACAGGAATTATTTTGTGCTCGTTTTAATCTACAAAGTCTTGCCAGTAGACGTACCATGCATGGTATTATTTTATTATATAAAATAATCCATTTTCAAATTAGATGTGAATGCATTACCAAAGATTTATTATTTAGAATCCCCAGATTGAACTCTAGGAATTGTGATTTGTTTATGTTACCCTTTGCCCGTACAAATATGTTGTTGAAGTCGCCTTTGTATCAAATGCTGAACAATAGCAATAATATGGAGGGTTTTGACATTAACTTTTGTGGTGTACGTGATATTAAAAAGTATTTTCAATAGGTGCGTGTGTATATTCTTGTTTCTTTTTATTCATTTTTATCTTGTTTAGTAATTTTTATTTGTTTTTTAATTCTTATGTTATTTTTATATTATCTAACAATTTAACTTTCAGGTATATTACTTTTTATTTTGACTAAATTTTAAACTGTTTTTATTTGTCTAGACTTTTATACTACTTATATTTTATTTTATACAATCGATTTTTAATATGTAGGTATCTTTTTAAGTATTTTTTTTTCTCTTACTGTGTAACTTTGTTAGTTTAACTACTTATCCTTTAAGTGGGTTATACCCGTTGGATATTTTAAGAGTAAATAAATAAATAAATAAATAAATAAAATAAATAAATAAATAAATCGACGTTGGCATTTTATTGCCCTAAAGTTATTGTAAACTTTCGCTTTAGCGACTATTATTGGCTGTTGTAGGCACTGACAACATAATACGTGACAGAACGTAAATAATGACATGAAAGTTTCTAATTCTGATATATATAGTGATATGGTGCTAGAATAGACTCTGTAACAAGGTTTGAATGAAAAAAATCGATATGAGTGGAAGATTCCCAACCGATGAGGAACCACTCAAGAGTAATAATTTTTACATTCTGTTATTAAAAATGTTTTCGGAATTATTACATTCCCTAATGGTCATGGACAAAATTATTTGCAACCGCCATTTTGGTTCGCTTTTTGGATGTATTTAAGTACACTGTTTTTGAGTCACTTGTGTCAATAGGTTTTTTTGCATTTAAATGTTTTTAATTTCTATCTGTTTCTAACTAGAACAGATCACAACAACATAAATATTCACTGGAACGGTGTGTGCTGAAACGAAAATGGAATTTTAATCTCAGTGTTCAATTTACTTAAAACAAGTTTCATAGATGTTTGAGAAGCATCATAAGTAAATAGGTGTGTTGCAAAAAATATTACACTTACGATTAACTGTATTAGCAAATTCTAAATCAACATTGACTAATATGTTTCTCCTTCGAAATTTAAAATTTAAGGTTACTATTTTTATTAGGATTTTATTATTGCCAACCGAAAATAACTATAATACAATTGGGAATTGAAATTTAATCAAAGTAGAGAGAAAGCTGTCAAAGGGCCAAAGTAAATAAACACAGAATTACCTATACTAGTACTGAAAACACTGGTTGAATATATCAACAGCACATTTAGTAGACGAGTGAAATTTTCAGACATTTGATCTAAACTTATGACGCCAGATGGTAGTTTAGATGTCGCAAAAACGAAATATTCACTACACAATATTCCGTTGTGGCGTACAACTGGATCTTTAGTCGCGAAAGACCCTATTATCTCTTGATTTATCATTTAAGTAAAAATGGTGATATTATAGTTACAGTCACTGTATATTGATTCCAAAAAAAAAAAAAGTTAAATTTATATATTTTTGTTTGGAATGTGATGAGATGTTCAATTATTTTCTTATTAGGCTCCATATATAATTTTACGATAACTACCAAAATGGCTACGGTAGGTAGCATTTGGTATTGAATTTTTGCTTTTAGTTTCCGTTATTGCATGTTGCGATGCACTAATATTTTTAACAGTTATCCCTGTTTTGAATATTAAATAAAATTGCAACATTGAGTTGTCTTACAAGCAGGGCTATTATTAGATTGATTGACAATTATAATCATAAAATTGTTATCAGATAAATTCCAAATCGAACTTATGGGAAACAAAAAAATATTTCGTGATTTTACGCTACAATATTACATCCGTCAGAATTAATTTTTATCAGATAATGTAATATACTTTTAGAATTGTATTCCAAATAATTTATTTACCAGAGATGTGTGATACTGTTCCTGCAATTTTTTTTAGCAGCCCCAATTATATATTTCTTTCACATTCGTCACATGGCGACGAAGTATTATCCCCTTTATTTTTATACGCTATAAATTCTTGTCACCTTAGGAAAGCCCGTTCCATCTGGAATCGCATAAATGTATTTTTCTAAATTTAGCCGTTCCAAAAAAGCGCGATTTATGTGGCAGGGCATTTCGGTATCTAGATGCTTGTTGTAAATCAGCTAAATGTATTTATTTAGGCGCCGCCGCTGCCGCCCCAAATTTAAAATGGTTCATTTTGAGCTCGTGGAACATAAAAAATTATTTCTTGCGGTTTCCATTTTTCATCTTTGGAATCATTTGACGAACAATGGCATATATAATATACAGGGTAGTCACTTTTACGACTTTTATAGTGGCTCGGAAACGGTAATATATACAAGGTGGCTTAAATTAGAAAAAAGTTGTGCATTTTATGTCTCAATTTTCTGAAAAGAAATATGAGACATTTTGTATAATTCATGAACTTTACATGACTTTTCATTAACATGACTTTTATAGTGGTCTCGGAAACGGTAATATATACAGGGTGGCTTAAATTAGGAAAAAGTTGTGCATTTTGTCTTTCAATTTTCTGAAAAAAAAAGACATTTTGTATAATTCATGAAATATCGATTCAAAACGGAAAAAGTTTGTCATGTACCCACGTTTATTGTATTGTTCGACATGAGCTTTTCAATGAAGGTGGAAAAATATTCACGCCTCAGACGACTTACGTCACGACTGACGTTACGCAATTGTTTTTATTGTCAACATAATTTTCGATATTTGTCGCGTTAAAAACAATAAATGTTTGCAATTTAGTGCAAACATTTTGTGTAGTTTAGTTTTATTATTCTCGGTTGCAGTTTCATAAATATTTTGATGAAAATATAAAGAATTATTCATTTGTTCATATGAAGTAAGTCGTCTGAATTATTAGCGCAACTATAAATGCCCAAGTTTTTACAGTAAATTTTTGATATTCTTATGGCCACCGGAAACATTTTTTACCATACGAGAATTTTTTTTTTGAGAAAATCAGGTGTAATAAATTAAGCATTTATTATTATTTATTACGTTTACTATCCTAAAATAATTAACCAGCACTGTTAGTTTACTTGTTTTAACTGGAAATATTACGGTAACAAATTTAAGAAAATCTGAATAGGTAAAATAATCCTATGAATTTAATTTTACATGTTTTAAATATTATGGTTTGGAATAACATCAATTTGTTTGTTATGTATATAGCATACAACTTTTTTAAAGAATCTTATCAAATTAATTGTAATTTTTCAAATCAATTATCAGTTTCTACATCATAAATTCAAGTGGACTTAATTTTTTTTACCAACAGCCACCTTGTATAATGTAATATACAGGGTGTTCCAGAATGATGGTCAAATATTTTACCAGTGTATTCCACAAGCCATTTTAGAGGAGGGTCTTCATATAAAATTTGGGTCCTCTCTGTTGAGATATTTGAGTCTCAAAATGGCGGAAAAAATATTTTTTTAAATTTTTCTTTAAAAATGGTTACACTTAGAAATTTCAATTGTTGTACACATTATCAGGGCGGGAATAAACAACTCTTAGATTTATTTCTTTCAGAACTTTTTCCTGCAATGACCGATTTCAACAAAACTACTACATATAATTTTACTACTTTTTTCCCTCTTGTAATTTTTTCATACAACCAACATGTGGATCAAACTCCAAATCAAAGGAAGGCTCTCGAGTCTCTAAGAAACGAATTATTGAGAAGACAGAGTAATGGCGAGCATGATTTAACAATAAAGTATTTGAACAATGTTCCGAAGATAATTGCAAAAAACCACTAAAGCACATTGACTCGGGCAAGCTCTCCGTTTATTATCAGAATGTTAGAGGCCTACGTACCAAACTAACTCAACTTTGTAATAATGTTTTAAACTGTTCTTATGATGTAATTGTCCTTACTGAAACATGGTTACATGGTGACATCAAAGATGCTGAATTGGGTCTCATTAATTATAATATATATAGGCAGGATCGTACAACTGAGTCCAGTATTTGTAGCAGAGGCGGAGGTGTTTTAATAGCTGTGAATAAAATACTATGCAGTAGCCTTGTACCCTCGGTTTCTACAATTGAACAGCTGTTTGTTCAAATTGGCACTAATAGTAACAAGTGTATTTTGGGCTCCACATATTTTCCACCTAAATCCCACTTCAATGCATATCTTGATCACTATCTGCAGCTAGAAACTTTAAGTGACCAGTACCCTAATATCAAATTTTATCTATTTGGAGACTACAACCTTCCTCTGGCCAAATGGGAAATGGACGACTTCTGTTCCACGGTCACCGCATCTGGCATAGCCTCTCCTGCTGACGTTGAAGCTATTGAAATTATGTCAAACTTATGCGCAGTCAATAATTTGTTTCAGTCTAATAGTATTGTCAATCATAATGGTGTTATTCTGGATCTCATTCTCTCTCCTTCTGAGCTCAGTGTATATGAAGCCATTGATATTTTAATTAAACCTGATGACCACCATCCGCCGTTGGAAACAGCTATACATCTTAAGTGTGATACTTATGGTAGTGGTGCAGGTGAATATTATTACGACTTTCAATGTGCCAACTTTATAGCCATTCGTCAATACCTTGAAATGGTTGATTGGGATTCTCTTCTTTGTAACAGGGAATTTGGTATTATGCTTGATAATTTTTATAATGTTGTGTATGCAGCAATAGATTTGTTTGTGCCATTAAGAAAAACATTTATAAAAAAATTTCCTTGCTGGTATACACCACAACTTAGAAAATTAATTAAAGATAAAAAGATTGCTCATAATATCTATAAAAGTTCGAAATCTCCCGATAGTTATGCTGTATTTAGTCAACTAAGATCTACATGTAAAATTTTATCCTCTGAGTGCTATTCTAACTACATAAGTTCAACTGAAATTTCTATTAGGAGTAATATTAAAGCATTTTGGAAATTTGTTAGAAATAAGAAAGAAAATAATGTTATTCCAGACAAAATGCACTTGGATGATGATGTTGTTTGTTCTGGTGCTGAAATTGCCAATCTCTTTGCCAAGTATTTTTCCTCAGTATATACCAGTCACAACATAGCTATACATGAAAATCACATTCAGACGGAAATAGATGTTTCCTCTTATCACATTCCAATTTCCAAAATTTATGAGAAGTTGTCAGAACTTGACATCAGAAAGGGACCAGGTCCTGATGCTATTCCTCCAGTGTTACTTAGGAATTGTAGCTTTGTCTTGTCTCGTCCATTGTTTTATATTTTCAACAAATCACTCGATATAGGAGTTTTTCCTGACTGCTGGAAACTTTCTTATATTACACCCATCTATAAATCTGGGGATAAATCAAATATAAAAAATTATCGACCCATATCAATAATTAGTACAATTCCCAAGCTTTTTGAGAGTATAATAACTGACTACCTTAGCTATGACTGCTCTAATATTATTATTCCAGAACAGTTTGGTTTTTGTGCTGGCAAGTCTACTGAGTTGAACCTGGTCTCTTATGTTACATTTCTGTCGGAAGCCTTGGAGAAAGGCTATCAGGTGGATTCTATATACACTGATTTTTCCAAGGCTTTTGACAGAGTGAATCATGAATTATTACTAAAAAAATTGGAAAATTTTGGGCTGCGTGGTATACTGTTGAAATGGCTTGCCAACTATCTAGTAAATAGAATACAGATAGTCAGAGTAAATCATCATTATTCTAATTATATTTCTGTTACTTCCGGTGTTCCTCAGGGCTCTCACCTAGGACCTCTTTTATTCAAATTATTTATAAACGACATTACTTCCTGTTTTACTCATAGTAACACCTTATTATTTGCTGATGATCTGAAATTATTTAAAGTTGTTAATAGTATTACCAATGCTTTCCAATTGCAATCTGACTTAAATAATCTGGTAAACTGGTGCACGTATAATGATATGGATTTAAATGCTGAGAAATGTCATAAAATTAGTTTTAATCGTACTCGACAGCCTATATTGTTTGATTATAATATTAGTGGTCAGATATTAGACGTTGTTCATCAAATTAAAGATCTTGGTGTTATTTTTGATACTGCTCTTAATTTCAATCAACACATTTCTGCTGTCACGGCAAAATCATTGAAGATGTTGGGTTTTGTCAAGAGGCTAACTTGTGATTTTACTGATACTTTTGCCATCAAAACTCTTTACTGCACATTGGTGAGAACTCATTTGGAATATTGTTCCTGTGTATGGTCCCCGCATTATGTAACTCATATCCAAAAAATTAATTCGGTTCAAAATAATTTTCTTAGATATATAGCTTTTAAGTTACATATTAACTGGAATTACAATTCAATCGAAGAATATTTAAAGATGCAGTCTCTATCTGTCAGAAGGAAACACAGAGATCTTTTGCTATTCTCAAACATCATAAATGGCAGATGTAATTGTCCTGAACTATTATCGAAAATTAAGCTCCTTGTACCTAATCGCTGTACTAGGCAATTGCATCTGTTCCATGTGCCTTTCTGCAGAATGAATGTCACTCTAAATAGCTGTATACCTAGAATGCTTAGAATGGCAAATGCAGTTACTGATGTAGACGTATTTGATGCATCGTTAGATAGGTTTAAGAAGCGTCTTCTAAGCACTCAGGTATGATGTTTTGAGTTAACATTTTCCTTTTTCCTAAATTTCTCAATTTGTCATTTTGTTCTTGTAATTGTTTTTAGTATAGTATATGTATGTTTTTTGTTTACTGTATTTTATTGTATTCTGGCTTTGTGTGATTGTATATTTAATTGTATTTCACTTGTTTTAACTATTTGTTTTATTATTTTTAGTACGACTGTTTGCACTATTCTACATTTTTTATACTGTTACTTAAGTGGGCTTGCTCGTAAATGAATAAATAAATAAATAAATAAACAGTTTGCGCGGAAAAAAATAAAATTGTTTTCCTTACTCTAAACATCTTTTCGTCACCGGTTACTGATAACCACAGTAGGCGGTTGCTATGTTGATGTTTCTCTGTTGTCTTGTCAAACAAATCAGTCTTGACAGTTTTTGCAAATATTTGTAAATAACTTACTTCGGTACAAATATTGGCGCATAAATTGACGAAATATGCATACGGCACGATTGGTAACAATTATAAGAATTCCTTGATTAGAAATATTTGCCAAAAACTGTCAATTATAGACCTAATGGCGATTTATTTCACAAGACAACAAACCGCATACTGCAGTAATCAGTGACGAAAAGATGTTTAGAGTAAGGAAAACAATTTTTATTTTTTTCCGCGCAAACTGTTGGTTATATGAAAAAATTACAAGAGGAAAAAAAGTAGTAAAATTAGATGTAATATTTAAAAAAAGTTTTGTTGAAATCGTCCATTGCAGGAAAAAGTTCTAAAAGAAATAAATCTAGGGGCTGCTTATTTCCGCCCTCCAGACACATGAGCCAAGGAATAGACACCACCACAAAATAGCTTTTGATTAGCTGATAATGTGTACCAAAATTGAAATTTCTAAGTGTAACCGTTTTTAACGAAAAATAAAAAAACTATTTTTTTCGGCCATTTTGAGACTAGAATATCTCAACAGGGGGGACCCAAATTGAAAAATTTCATTTGAAGATCCCACCCTGAAATGGCTTGTGGAATACACTAGTAAAATATTTGACCATCATTCTGGAACACCCTGTATATAATTTTTAAATTTTATTTCTACAGGGTTAGTCGAAAGAAGTGCATAGGTCACATAACTGGAAAATCACTGTTACTACGGAAAGAAAATTTTATATACAGAGTGGTATCAATCATGTCCGATCCAATCGGAAGTTTTTCCTAAAATTACAATTTTTTAATTCACACCCTGTATATTTATGTAACATGTACGTTGATATAGGGTTTGTTGGTTTAATCTCAAATAGTGATGGAAACAATTTGCAAAATAATGTGTCGCTAACACAGTGGGAAAATGTAATTTTATTTTTTTAACTTTGTATGTTTTGCATATACTCGCGACAAGAATTCAGACGACTTACGTCATACGAACAAATGAATAATTCATTATATTTTCATCAAAATATTTAAGAAACTGCCACTGACAGTAATACAACTATATAGTATACTAAAAGTTTGCATTATATATTGCACTAAATTGTAAAAAATGGTTGTTGTTAACGCGACCAAATATCGAAAATTACGTTGATAATAAAAACAAATGTGCAACGTCAACCGTGACGTAAGACGTCAGAATTCTTGACGCGAGTATATTTGCATTGTCGTTTCAGCGTGTTCAGTTTGTAAAAATATACAGGGTATGCTATAAAAAAATAAATTCGTATTTTTAGGTGAAAAAAGTGGTCACTTGACAACGTCGCCGATATGGGATTGGGCGTTATTGATACACTTTGTATACCAAATTTGGTTTAAGCAGATTTAGCTGTTTTCTAGTTATTTGACCCATGCGCTACTTATAACTAACCCTGTATATCTTATGAAAGAATATATAAATAAAATTACGTGTCCTTTCCATCTAGCGGAAATTGTTCTTTGTGAATATGAAAATGTAATTTTGCTTCAGTGAGTAGTCACAGGTGCGCAAAAAAAATTTCCTGGCTCTTTTGTCGTTTGCATTTACATAATGGCTTTTGTTCGTTAATTAAAGAAATATATAGCTTTTGTCCTTGTTGGTCCTTTCCTGGCAGTTTTATAAGTTTGTAATTGTTGTTTTATTTTTTAGTATTGAGATCTTATAGTATCTAATATCTTCGAATAGTACAGTGTTTAGTTGAACACCGAAAATACTAAAATTAGTTTACAATAAATTTCGTATTTAGATAATTTTTTATGAGAACATTTTATAACATCGTCAAAAAAATCTGTAAAGCTAGTGGAATTAAAATAAAATTACTATATAACGGGAAATTTCGATGTTATGTAAGATCAATACCTGTGTTCTGAATAATGATGTAGGAGCATGTTGAAAAAAAGACTCGCACATGATTGATTCTCATCTTTTGCATTATTTATGTGCATGTGTTGACTTGATACACAATTTATCATCGGAGGGATCAGTGGAATAATTCTTAAAAAGTTGGCTTACATCTAAGTTTTGCTTCACGGCAAATCTATTATTTTGTTGTTGTGCTGGGTGTCCCAATTTCAATGTAATTGAGGTTTTTCCAACACTGGATTACTTTTGCAAGAAACTTAAGATGCTGCAATTAGAACTTTCATAGACCTCTAGATACAGTAAGAAATTTAAAAAAACTATATTTAAAAATTATATATAAAAGTATGTTTACGCCATATTTTAAAATAGACATCCTGTACGTAAAAGATTCTATTAGAAGCAATTTTCATCATTTCGATATCTCGGCTATTCCATGAGATACGATCAATCCCTTAAATGTAGTTTTTTTAAAACATCGCACTGTATCTCAAAAATGAAGAAATATGTGAAACTTCTGATTGCGCAAGATTTTGTAGAAAATATTGAACGAACAGTAATTAAGTACATGCTTTTGTAACAATAATGACACTCTCAAAATAGACCTTCTGGAAGTTCTGCGTAGAAATTTCATTAAATCTCTACTGGTGAGTGAAATAACTAATGTCAAAAATTTAGACTAGATTTCATTTGGAATACGTCAGCTGTTTAATAGAAATCGCGAAATTCATTTTAATGAGTGCCATTATTATTGCAAACGATTGTACCTACTTGGTACTAGGACCTTCCTATGCCATCTAAAGAAATATTACTTTCCTTGTGCCTCACAATAGTAAAAATGTTTGTATTAACATCTGGGATGGTCTTAAATAGATTTCTCTAAAAAAGTTATCAACTCTGGAAATTTGCCCGAAGGAACTCTTGGCAACATTTTATTTAGTTCCAGATGCGACGTAAAGTGTAGTCCTATTAAAAATAAAACCGAAAATCTCGTTTCACGTTTGCACGAGTCATATTAACAATGCGATTTGCATTGAAAAAATTAACTTCATTGCATTAGTATTTTTATTATGTAATACATATATTCATAAAAATATTTTGGAAGCAAGACTTTAAACAAAATATAGAGTAACTAGATACTATTTTATGCATATAGTGTTTTCATTGCCGCCTACAAGTAGTAGTTTGGCGAATAAGCAATACCATTAAAATTTTCTTGATGGTGGTGACACAACTTTTGGCTGCTAGTAGTGCGGAAACTGTCTTACATAACGGAAAGCTAGATTATGACGCATGCTGCTAAAAGTGTATCAAGTAGTCAACGCGGAAAGTAACCGTCACGAAACTGCTGTCATTTTCTAACTACGCCCATACTAGTTATTTATTATTCAATGGCCCATGTCAGGGAATAATGTTTTCCTTCAATTACTTCTCTTATGGCCGGTTTCTCAACTAGTAGATATCTATTAAATAAACTTATCGATTCCATAAACTGGAGATATCCCATGAATTCGGTTTCTGAACCATTCGATAATGCTTATCTATTGCATAAATTATCGAACAGATATCCAAAGAAAAATGGCAAGATATCTGTCCAATAAACATAACGCACGCGCGCAGGGATTTAGCTGTTGCTTTTTACATCTTTATTGTAAGGTAAAAAAGTTGGGTTAAACCTTTTCTGATATTTTCGTGACGATTACTTTGTGCAATGTAAAATTCTGATTCATCTGCCTCTTCAGATGAAGAATATTTAAATATAGTCAGATATCTTGAACGGCCAAGACGTTATCGTGAAAGAGAAAACCAGTATGAAAAATACAGCGACAGAATTTCGAGAGAGGTTTACGGGCGCCGTATTCTTGAAATAGTGTTTTCTACAAATACAAGTAATTTTAGACATTTAAGAACTGAATAATATAGAGTTTAGCAAATAACAACAATGTTATCTCATGCCACCAGCGAATATTCAAAGGTACCGATATAAAATCAGTGTATAACGTCAGAAAGCGATTTATCCAGCAAATTTTTAGGTACTGAAAACTTTCAAAATACGTTTTTTTTTTAAATTCAGCTACAGATGTAAACATTGTTATAACATAAACTTACATATTTCTGCATATAACATTGTTCACTTTTGTTTATAAGTATGTGAAAATAATTGTTAAAATGTGGGGTTAGAATAGCGAAATAATGTGTGTCATAAAAATGCATTTTAAAAGTTATTATATTTGAAGAGAGTTTAAATAGTAAAAGTGGATAAACAAAACATCAGTAATTTTATTATTGATATTACTTTTGTTCTACGCGTTTTATTTTTAAAAAGTACCTAAAAAACACCACAAATTTGATCATTTTATGGCCAGAAATACGGCGAACGAAAGAAACTGTAAATTTACTGATAGATTTAATAGGAGATAGTATTCAAGTCTCTAGTACTAGAACTACTATCAGTATTAGAAAAGGTTTTAATAACTTCGTTTTTATGCAACAAGTTTGTATATATTTTTATTTCGTTATATGATGAGCTAGCTCCCTCTATGATTATTGCAGATGTTAAGATATCCATTCAACTGTTATGCATTCAACAAAATTTGGAAGGCATGCGTTCAGAAACCAATATAAAGTTATCGGTCTGATAAATTTATGTACTCGATAGTTATCGAATGGATTGCGCCAAATGTTGAGAAACCGGCCATTACTCACACAGCAACAACTAATTACATTTTTCAGGTCTTAGTAATAGCGCTATCTATTCACCAACGACGGGACTACTAATAAAATCCAAATTAATCGCTATACTGTTTAGTCGCAATTGAATTTTCTAGGCAATTCCAGGGTGTAGACTCGATTTATCCCGCAGCATCATGACCAATCGACCCCACAATGGGGACCGTCATTGTAAATCTTACCGCTCGTTTGAAGCAATTCTTGTAGAAATAGTCCATTCATTGGCGTAAGACAAGTACCTAACGATATCGAGGATATTAGTTGTCAGTTGTCTTTATTAGGTATACTCGTATTACTTCTGTATGTTACTTTAAATATAAAAATTTGAAATGAAAATTTCTATTCATTTTAGTTTTAGCTATAATACATATTTCGTGAAAAAGATCGAGAAAATAAAAGCTGGCATTTTTCCTTTAACAATAAATCATCAATTCAATTACCATAATCAAGATTGTTGCTTGGTAACCTTATGGAACAGCATATATTTGACGTCACCTGAGGCGTGTTTTTTATACAGAGGGTCTCTTTTCTTTATAAATAGAATTCTTATAATTTTAATTCCTTGACACATAACTAGAAACCTGTATTGCTTACCCATCATTTCTTTATCATTGGTTTGCGTGAATCGGTATGTCGAAAATAAAGTTTATTTTATTTGGAACCGTGCTGATACAAAAACGAATTCTTAATATATCTTTAATTAAGTGTCAAAAGTTAAATTCCAGAAAAAGCCTCCTGAAGTTATGAGCCCGATATATCTATCAATGTCGTACTTGCGTGCCTGCTACGTTTAAGTGAGTGGGAATACCTTTGATACGAAAAATTCCAAAATACCCGGACTAGCAGTGAGGACAGACGATCCACCGATCTTTGTTTTAGTGCCAATAAATTCGGTCGTTTATAATGAAACAGTTGTTTTTATTTATACAATTCTTTGTTATTACTTTTCGGGTGAATCATGTAGGAAACGTAATTTTCGTTCAAAATATTAGAGGGATTGTTTTGGTCACATCGTAGTTTTGTTTTGTGCACATTTTTACGTGGTTGGACATATAAGGTGGCAAATCTTATGGGAGGTGGTAGATCTAGTCCAAAACGTCAATATAAACAACACAAATACTTTTTGTACTGGCGTTTGAATAAAAATTTCACGTTTCCTAAAATATCTTTGAAGATGTCATGCAGATTAATGAAACTTGATTAATGATTTATTTAATTGAAGGTAAAAAATCCACTGTATTTGGATATGTTACGGCTAAAGTGTAAACTTGGTTAGTTTGTAAACTAGCTGTCTAGTATACAATCCAACTGAACCTATCGTTATTTCTGCACGGCTCTGGAAACTGGTTCACTGTATAACCTGATAAATCGGCAAAGCATACAATCGGCGACTGGACAAAAAATGGAAAGAAATTCCCAAGGAAAGAAATAAATAACATTTTATAGCATCTATTTTATATAGCAAATTCGACCGCTTCTGTCGCTATTGTTATTAATTAATATAATTAATTTGTGATTTTCATTAATATAATAGTTTGACATATTTTATGTTACAACAAAATTTTGGGCCCGTCTTACCACAGTTTCTGCTTCTTGTTCGTTTTGAACTTGTATAAGTTATTGGCAGCACACATACGTTTGCGTAAATCATCAATAGTAGGTATCCACTTCGGTGCGATACACTTCAATTTTTAAATATCCGCAAGAAGTCCAAATGATTTAAAGTCCGTAGATCGTGGCGACCATGTTTGTAGTACGGATATAATTGATCCTCTCACTGCACACCACCGTAAAAGTAGGCTGCATTTGGCACATGTTTAACGATAAATCGTTTTGCTAAAGCATTTTCACATCGCCATAAATTAAAACGATATCCTTTAACTCCGAGTTGCTGCACACGTAAGCCATTTTGACACTTGAGAAATTAATGTAAAGACTCGCATCTTCAATATTTTTTTTACTCGGAAACTATAAGGATTTTACAAAACTACTTAATTATTAATACAAAAATATTTTACGATATTGACTCCATTTTTCATGACGCATCTATTCCCAATTTTTTTTAGATAAGCTCTGAATCATCCTGTATAAACCAGCCGCGTATTTATTATTTTCTATGCAATAATTTGATACTTGATGACCTGATTTCAATGTTCAATCGAAAGCTAAATAGTCAGAACTAAACAAAAAACTCATAAGAATTATTACAGTCCAGTTAAATCAACGACTCTCTAGATATAGTTTCATTTTTTGCCTTAATAGAGCGTATTCCTTAGTTTGTATCGTCAATACCAAATCTACAATTAAAATTGTGTTAAAATATACAGGGCGTCCGGAAATTATGCGTCAATACTCCGAGGAGTGATTCTACACAAAAAAATAATGCCGAAAGAACGAACACGAACGAACAGTAGTGAGTAATACGTGTACAAAGTTTGAAAAAAGTTAGCTAGCTCCCAAAAAAGTTATTAGAAGAAATTTATAAAAAAAGAATTGACGTCCTGTAACTACGTTAATTTTGAGTTTTCGAACATATGTTATAGGACCTTGTGGTATGAATTTTTCGTGTAGAACCACCCCCCCGGAATATTGATCATAATTTCTGGACACCCTGTATATGACATAACTCAAATACTTGGCTTTTTAGAGAAAATAACGTTGGTGTGAAAGGAGGTTTAGATATCGCAATACTTACGTGTATGTTTATTTAGTTCAGGTCACATATAGATATTTGATGTCATGATGGAGTAGTCTCGCGTGTACCACCTCTGTTTTCATATCCAAACAAAAGTTAATGTAATTATCACGAATTGGGTCACCTAATATATTAAAGTGCTTGTTTTGCCGTCGCGAACGCCGTTGTTCCTCAATAATTGTTTCCTGTGCTTGAGGCAAAAAGTGCAGGATTACCCGATTGCATCCCATTTTGCAGCTTCACTTCTAAAATGAGGTCGAGGCGTTTCGAGAGGCGTTTGTTAATGAACAGGAACAAATGGAACGGATCCCAGCCAAATGGCTTCGTTTTCATATATTCTGCAAATAGTTTTTTATTGTCAACTTATAAAATTAATAAGATAGGGTTTCAAGTGTTTTTAATATCAAGAATAGATACTTAAAATTTCTCGTATTTCGAACTGCGCTTTTAATTTTAGTTATTTACGGCACGCTGTAATAGCCGGTATCGCGTCGATATTTTTCTTTTTTACGTCAGCTGTAAGTTGTATTCGCCGTGTGTATTTAAATAACTATTTATAAATAGTAACATAATTTACATTAATAATTATTAATTGAGGGGAGAAGTGAATTAATTGAAGTAACATGCCAAAAGAAAGAAGAAATAGACGGGCGTTGTTTTAAATATAGTTTGACAGTAATCCAGAAGGTTATAGGGACATACGTATTAAAGGAAATGACCTGTTTTGTACGCATTATAAATTCTTTTGACAAAACTAAAGTAACAATACATTTGAAGAGCCATACCTCGTCCAGCGCTGAATATTCTTTTACGTTTTTAGAAAAATATATGCACGGAAAAATCGCTCATGAAAGTACGTTGCGACTAAGATATGTCGATAGGGTTGACACCAATGTACCGACATCAATATGGGAAGACATTGCGGACAATTTCGTTTATTTCATTATAGATGAAGCTACTGATGCTTGTGGGAGTTCAGTAGCGAATTTTTTAATTGGCGCGTTAAAAAGTGACACTGCTGGTGACAGCCGCCTATTGGCTTCTAAGGTGCTGGACAAAACCAATAACGAAACTATTATAAATTTTGTTATTGACTGTTTTCATTATAAATATGGCCCGATCAATATGTTTCAGATAAAGTTTTTGTAATGCTAAGTGAGGCAGTCGCGTATATGTTAAAAGCAGGACAAATTTTATCTGGAAAATATACAAAAATGATATTTCACACGTGCTGCTCACGCACTTAATCGGATAGCTGAGAAAATAATAGTAAACACTTATTTAAACGGTCAAAAAAGTTTGCTACAAGAAGATACGTTTTTAGGGTAGCTTTGCCTGCCTCCCGAACCAGTTGTAATAGTCGCGTCAAATTAGCATGAAAAATGTGAAAATAGACAACTTTTTGCGGAGAAGTCCGATTGAGATGCGGTTTTCTGCAAAATGTTCAGGAAATTTTTTATAACAAAAGGTACATCTAACCTCTGTACGCTCGCAAATTTTTAATTGTTTATTTAACAAATGACCCATTTTTGTTGAACATATGGCAAATGTCACACACGATTCAACGAAAATGTCTGAAAAATATTCTCTCGGGGGTTTTCGAGGTCCCTCTTTATCACTTTGGTGTTAGCTTTATTATTTATTGCTAAATTGTTGTAACTGGGCTAATTAACAAATTAAAAACTCCACCCCCGAAATCACTAGAGAACCGGAATTTTTTCCAGGATTTCTGGCTTATTAAGGCAAACCATCGGCACAAGATTTTTGCAAATATAATTGTTTATTGTTCGATTGTTGCAACCTCGATAATTAACAAATTAATAACTCTTCTCCCGGAATCGTTAGAAAATCGGATTTTTTTTTGCAATAATTCTGGGATCAATTAAACAATAAACAATTATATTTGCAAAAATCTTGTGCCCATGGTTCGTCTTAAAAAGACAGAAATCCCGGAAACAATTTCGGGCCTCTAGTGATTCCGGGAGTAGAGTTATTAATTTGTTAATTAACCAGGTTGCAAAAATAGAAAAATAAACAATTTCGTGCAACAACCTTGTGCCGATGGTTCTCCCCATGATGCCAGAGTTATTGCAAAAAAATCTGGTTCTCTAACGATTCCGGGAGTAGAGTTATTAATTTGTTAATTAGCGAGGTTGCAACAATCGAACAATAAACAATTATATTTGCAAAAATCTTGTGCCGATGGTTGGCCTTAATAAGCCAGAAATTCTGGAAAAAATTCCGGTTCTCTAGTGCTTTCGGGGGTGGAGTTTTTAATTTGTTAATTAGCCCAGTTACAATTTAGCAATAAATAATAAAGATAACATCAAAGTGATAAAAAGGGACCTCGAAAACCCCCGAGAGAATATTTTCCAGACATTTTCGTTGAATCGTGTGTGACATTAGCCATATGTTCAACAAAAATGGGTCATTTGTTAAATAAAAAATTAAAAATTTGCGAGCGTACAGAGGTTAGATGTACCTTTTGTTATAAAAAATTCGCTGAACATTTTGCAGAAAACCGCATCTCAATCGGACCTCTCCGCAAAAAGTTACAAGTGAAATGCTAATTTGAGGCGACTATAGATGAGTTATGATTAGAAGCCGTAGTGCATTATGACATTTCGATGACAATACACCAAAATAGTATATTATGCAACGATCATGTAATGATGGTTAATTAATAACCATTACATGAGAGTTGCATACGCTATTTTTTCTACCCCCGATAAATAATCAAAAACCATAAATTTTATATTTTTATTGAACACAATAGGTAACAGTAATTATTCGTATGAACTGCATTTTCTGCTTTCTCCGATATGTGTGGAGGAGTCGATGGTAATTCTTCTATATCGCTGATATCAGACATTTTGATAAATTATCGAAGTTTAGCTAGGTATCTACGAAAATTTAATACGTACTGATTTTGACATCTAAAATAATTACATATGAACCTAGGATAAACGTCAAATGCACAGCATGCTTGATTGAAAAATTATGGGTTTCTATTGATTAAAAATCTGTATCGTAATGGGTATCATTATGAAACGGATTATGGGCATATAAGTGCATTGTTATAATACGGGTGTAGAAAAAAGAAGTTATTTGTATATTTAATCCTAATGATATACTCGCGACAAAAATTCAGACGACTTACGTCATACTAACAAATGAATATATAATTCATTATATCTCCATCAAAATATATAAGAAACTGCAACTGATAGTAATAAAACTATATGCTACACTAAAAGTTTGCATTATATATTGCATTAAATTGCAAAAAATGACTGATTTTAAAGCGACCAAATATCGAAAATTACGTTGACAACAAAAACAAATGTGTACCGTCAGCCGTGACATAAGACGCCTGAATTATTGACGCGAGTATAGCAGCGCCATACACTGCAAGACTTCCTGAAGGACCAAAATATTCGCGATGACATACGTTGCATTAATAGATACTATGGTTTAGTTAGTGCTATAAGGAAACTGGAATCGCATGGACTATCCTTAAATGTACAGTTTCACATAACGAATGATGTACAAAAAATATATATGATGCCAATAAATTAATAGTATATTAAATAAAGAGGTTTGAAAACGACTCTTTGCACACGAACGAGACATATTGGTGGACCGAGCTGAAGGCGAGGTCCACAAGTCGAGCGAGTGTGCAAAGAGGTTTTCGAACGAGTTTTTTACGATACTTTTTATACGACTGCAAACAGAGACCACAAAAATTAAATTTTAATTTAAACTCAGCCAAGTTGAAACATTGCATAATTTGGGTGACAACATCAAACAACAATCACAGCGTGTGCAAAACCCCCCTTTTGCAAGGCAGTCGTATAAAAAATACAAAGCGTGTTGGAAACAAATACAGGATACACTGTTTTGGTTGGTACATATGTATCAGGAGTTACCAGCAAATATATTAATTCATACCTCGATAATTTCTCATATTGTTCGTTGTCAATAGACGTTGAACGGTCATTTTCCCTACACAAGTTAATATTAAGTGATAAACATCGTCATTTCACTACAGAAAACTTAATATATTTTAACCACTTCCAATATGCCACGGAAACCTTGTGTCAACACTAAGGTTTGTCAGGTAAGTGTTGTCATTTTTACGTGTTATTTTAATTTATATACTTAAGTATTTTATCATCGACTTAACTTTACTATTTGGTAATAGTACGATATATTTTCTGTGAATATATTATGTTCATTTGTAAACTGACTACGGTCCTGTTAAACTGCGCGCTCCACTATATATATCTAAACATATTTGCTTGGGAATGAAGGTTAAGAGTTGGGACCACATTAAAAAGATAATGAGACTCGATGTTGAAGTTTCAATTAATAAATAAAAAAAATAATTACTGTAAACATTATGGACATATCCTAGGTATAATTTGTCATTTTTAAAATTTGAGAAATGATGAAACGTGCCCTACTCTGTATTGTTTATTTTGATTGCTTAGTTTGTAATTAGTCAGGTTGTTATAAATATTGATGAAAATCGGCAGTTGCACAAGTCGCAAATGATAAATAAAGGTGACGTCAACTGCTATATTTCCATTGTAAGATGTTGTTTAGACATGGCAACTGGCAACGTAGTAGTTACATACACCGTACATGGATGCATGGCGTTTATCAGATTGATCTTGGGCGGAAAAAGGTTAGGATAATGCTACATTAATTTTCAACTACTCGCTAAATTAATTATATTGTATAAGAAGTACCTATATTGACGCTTATATCGAGAAATTCCTATTCAGAACAAAATATTTCATTGATTTTATTGTTTATACTAACCTAATAATTGTGTTGCTATAATAGTCTCAACTCTCAACAACATTTTGGTGTGCAGATTCATTTGGCTATCTCTACAGTGTCGCTGTGTGAGTATAGAAATATGTATTGGGTTATATAACAGGACAAAATTGTACCAAAACTAATATTTTTTTTCCATCGGGCATGCCGGCAAGTTACAGGGTCTTCAAGGGATCAAATTGATTTTGGATTCAGGTGGCATTTGTTTTGATTTAACATCAGGAGAGACCTTGGCCAGTTCTTATCGAAAGTGTTTCTTGAGAACAAGTAAATAAATATGTTACGGCCAAGATAACTATTTCAGTGGTAATTTGGATGAGTTGCCGTTTCCTTTTAAAGAAATGTTTTGGGAAATATTTAGAATAACGTAAAAACGTTCTTCTGTAGTATATACAATACATATTTGAATTGTAAAATCAATAGAATAAACAAAAATATACATTTCTGCACAAACAAACCCATTACTTGAATTTGTCGGGCTATGTACAGGTCGTTAGTTTTATGAATACATCAAGACGAAGTATTTTATTGAATCATAAATTATTGATAACGGAGGCATAAAACTCGGGGAAATGTTAGCGGTCTTGCGAGTGTATCTGATGGCCTTTTCTGGGTTATATTTTATGTGCGGTAATATTTAAACAGACGCAGAATGGCAAGAGTAATATTAATATAAGAAGAAAAACGTTTGGGATAATAAAAAACATCCTCGATTTGAGTTGGTGATGGATGAGGTAGGATTCCCACTTGCATGGTAACGTAACCAGCGTTGGCAGCTTCAGATTGTCAGTAAATACCAACTGCTATAAAAAAATAGGATACATATACTAAACCTATAAATTTAAATTAAAATTGGAGTATTATCCGCTATATGGTCCATAACATAAATTGTCACGTAATAGGTGCATTTTGCTTTGTTAATTAGCATTTAAAACGTGAAACCTAAAGACCACTTTAAGTACCGACATTATTTTGATGTAGGTCTAGTAAATTCTCCGTTACACAAAATGTATATTTTGTTTATACAGTATGCGCCAAAAGTATGGAATAAATTCAATAAAAACGAAACAATTATTTTTTGGGAAAAATCCTCGAACAGGTCGATTTTTAATTTAAAAATACATATTTTAGCGTAAAATGCGATTTTCAAATGTCATTTGTTTTCGAGTAATGACGTCATCGATTTTTTTTTAAATGGCAACACCATATTTTTTTCCTTGATTCTGAAAGATCGTTTAATTCTCTATCAGACGGTATTAAAATTTAGCCCTCTTACATAGGAAAGTTTTCGAGTAAATGACGATTGAATGTTAGAAAACGTAAATTTTATCCATAAAAAAGTAACAATTCTGAGGTATGTAAAATAAAATACAATTGATTAAATTTTATACTTAAATTAAATGTTCGAATTGCCATCCACCAACTTCTTGACAATGTACAAGTCTGTGAAGAAATTCTTCTTGCAAATTATGAATGATTTCTGGGGTAACTGCGTATTTCGTCCCGAATGCGATTTTGAAGTTCTTCTAAATTACGTGGTTTATTAATGTACACTTTTGACTTCAAGTATCCCCATAAAAAATAGTCAAGATTTGTAAGATCTGGCGATCTTGCAGGCCATTCTATCGGTCCGCGTCTGCCGATCCACCTCCCAGGAAAACAGTTGTCCAAAAAATCTCGTACAGGGTGCGTATAGTGCAGAGGTGCACCGTCTTGCTGAAACCATATGGTATCGTCAGGAATGTCAGGGTCATTATCGTTAGGAAAAATTACTGCAAGGGCTGGAACAAGGTCATTTTCTAGAAACTCTAAATATCTTTGTCCTGTAAGGGTTCCTTCAAAGAAGAAAGGCCCTACTATTCTGTGGTAAACTATTCCAGCCCACATATTTAATTTCTGAGAGTGTTGGGTATGTGCCTCTGCCATCCAATAAGGATTTTCCCGACTCCAATATCTGCAAGTTTGACGGTTTACTGTACCATTCAGACAAAATGTGGCCTCATCTGAAAAAAGTATTTGCCGGTGTAAATTTCTATTTCCTTGACATTAATCCGTTAGAATTTCGCAAAAGTGTAAGCGGCGATCGGGATCATCTTCATTGAGTTCCTGCACAAGTTGAATTTTGTAGAGATGATATTTTTTCATCCTCAAGATACGTAGCACTGTGCTCTGACTAGTATCATTGTTTAATGCAACCAATCGTGAAGAAACAGGTATAAATTTAGGCGGTGACCGTTAGTAGCATTAATTTACATATTCTTATTTAGCAATAATAGCATAATGAAACAAAATTAAATATTTTATTACTTATCAATTAAATTATAAAAATATGCCAATTGAACAACTGATAAATCACGTTTGTTTCAAAGTTCTAAAAGCAATTTTTCAAATGCAAACAGCACTTAAGGGAGTATCTGGTCTCCCTCTAAAAGTGTTTTATTTACAGTCACTCACCCTGGATCAATGCTAATACCTTACGTAATTGATTTATATTCCTGCATCACCAGGACACTCCCTTGGTTATCAGGAAGTAGGTCAGCGGTGGGTCATACATAAGTTTGCAGTAAACAGTATTTTCTTTGGGACTCTTTCTAACTTTATTTTTGTTATGTATAACCGTCCCATTTTGTTGTAACTGGAGTTTGACATTTACGTACGAAGTCAGTTAGCGTCGCTAAGAAATTAAAAAAATATATATTATTTTACATATTGAAAAAGCCTAAAACTGGTCCTTGCTATATTTGTATTACATATTAAAACAGTTTATGTAGTGGCATGCCTATCAAAGGCATATTAACGGTACTACGTTACTACGACTATACTCGTGTCGTGATTTCATTATAATGATTCGTGCGTTTCCATGGGCGCATCAATTTAGAGGGGTATAGGTCAACAAAGGTCAACGATGGTTGCTGCGAAAACTATTATAGTAGCGGCAGGAATTCAAGCAAAAAAATGACTGTTTTTTTACATAATATATCATCAAAAAGAAATATTGTTTACATTTTTTTATACATATAAGTAATTTTATATTATTCTTTTTTTTAGTGTAGATACACGGAACTTACTGTTTTTAAGATAGAGTTAGTATATGCGGCAATAGTTCAGACGACTTACGTCATGCAAACAAATTAATAATTCATTATATTTTCATAATAGATCGTCAAAAAGATATATTATTTACATTTTTTATACATATAAAGTAAGTTTATATTCTTTATCTTTAACTATATCTATTGTTGTAACAATATTGCGAGACAAAACAACCAAAAATATCACTGAAAAATAGAGTAAAAAAATCCATCTCAAAATGCTTCTCGTCTGCTGTTTATATTTAAATCTTGCCAAACTTTGGAGGCCATGTGCCCTTCATTGTGTCTCGTTGAAATAATTAATTTCTAAATACTATTTTTGCCATACTACTATTTCGTTTTTCTGTTAGTAGATTTTTTCGATTTTGAAGTAATGAAAATTTATTTTACGTGCAGTATGTAGTAAAATTTTCTGGAGCAATCTAGACAGATGTTTGTCTTCTGCGTTTGCAATTAGATTTTTTTTAATATTATTATTATTTATTATTTTACCACTTTTATGTGGTTTATGTATGATAACAAACACTTTTGTTAAATATTTGTTTAATGGATTTTATCTGTGAGAAAACTAAAATGTGCAAAATAACACCCAGCAGCGAAATCAAAATACAATTTGTACAATTCAATAATTAACACCATATCTCTGTAGCTAGGTGAGAAAAAGTTGTTCTAAATTTAATTTAACACAATACTTAAGAAATTGAGGAGGCCAAACAAAAAATCAAGAAATTTGTCATTAATTTAATTGAATCTACGTTGGCTCTTGGAAGGGTAAAACTGTAGAAGATTGTTGTAGTTGAATTAGAAGCGCACATTCCTAGCTTTAGCTGGTATTCTTTGACCTGCCGTTGTTATTCTCGGGTTAGGCTCTGTGGAGGCAGCCCCGCTATCGATATCTCTGGGCCTATTTATATATTGATTTTGGCTCCTGTTGGTATTACGACTGATACAGTTGGAACCGTTCCTCGGATAATGGTGCTCTTCCGAGACATCTCGTAGTCGCCCCTGTAACTGGTCACATACCATGCTTCTAAACGTATCACCGCTGTTCACTGTCGGCATTTTTAGTGGTGACTCTCCAAAAGTCACATATCAAATAATAGCACCGGCCGTGAAAGCCTAAAAACCATTACAAAAAAGGTATTCGTTCATTCATCACAATCGAAGGTTTTAAAGAAAAAGTATTTGAGTGGCATTTCGAAAACTTGCATCATATTGAGAATATGCCTTGATGACGATCACTGTTTATAAGTATACAAATTAAATCCTAAGATGTTTAGCAAATTTATTAATTTGATAACCATAACTCGGATGACGAGGTATTTTAAAATTTATTTAGTTTTAGCATTTGGCATGAACGTGTGAAATACATTAACGAGCTATAACACTGCGACTGAACATTCGATCAACATCAAATTTGGAAATATACCACTTCAATAAATATAACTTCCAATAATATTCAGTGATGATATCCTGACCATATACTGTCCCAATAATATTTGTGAGTGCTGTCTTGGGCGTCGTTTCGAGTCGCATTTGTCAACTTTCCCTCGACACTAAATCCCTTTTATTTTGCCCACGGTTTTTGCAGCAGCCGTACATTTTGCACGCTAAAACTCTCCACATACGGAAAAGTTAATTTCGTTACTCCATTGTTCTCTGTGAACTGGGGTTTCATTAATTACACTGTATGAATATCTAATAGCAGTACAGTACAGTTTGTATCTAGGGAACATAATCTCAACTTTCTAGAGCATGCAAGTATCTCACATTTATTATTATAATGAGAAATAATTAATTGTCGGGACTGTTTCACAGTATTGTATTGTATATATTCAAGTTAGCGGTACGTAAGTACATAAACGATAATTTAAGCTCTCGCTTGGTGTTTAAAATGAAAAGCATTTATATTTCAAACCGAACTTAATAATTTATTCTTTTTCAAATAAATTTTGTTGTAATAAAATTGCTAAGTAAATATGTTTTTCAGTGTACAGAGTATTTCATATTTTTAAATACGAATTTGGATGTCAAGTGATCATTATATACATATAGAATACTATACTTTGTTAACGACAATTAACAATATTCTAGTAAACTTTTTACTGAAAAAGTAATACAATATTTTGACATTCATAACATGGAGATGACATAAAAGACAACTGAAAGACATTCCCGATACTGTCACGCTGAAGAGTTTAAATTTCGTGACGGCAGTATGATTAATCATTAATCACGAGAAATAATGGTTAATCACTGCCAAAGGGCAGTAAATCATTATACTTGAAAAAAAAAAACAGATGAATAATATATTATAAAATAGTTGTGGACATACATTTATATGACATTTTTGTTATTAAACGTTGCCACATAAAGTTGCAAATGTAACATAATTTATATAATAAAAAGATACCTATGAAACAAAACGCCCTGTATATCAAAATTTCAGTCCCTCCGGAAAATTGGTTCTACTTCTCGTGAGAAATCGTCCATGTACTAGTTAATCGTCTACACATTTTTCTTTGTTGTTTCAACAATGTGTTCATCTGTTGTTTGTTATAAGCTGAACAATTGACGTATTGGATCTTTGTTCAGGCCACAATAAGAATTGATGTGAAAATACAAACCATTCATTCAACCTCAATGAAAGAAAAATCTTGTGTAGCAAGATTAAATATTACCCTGATCGGGTTCTCTTAGATGACGTATGTATTCTTATGCATAGACGTGCGTGTTACTTTTTTGAAAAGGTTAGAAACTGTAATATACGGGGATATCTTAAGGACTCGAGTCTGAATATGATTTTTCCAGTGGTGAATTTTTAAAATAAAATTTTGAGATTTGCGTATATGTGCGTGTGTACTAAATGAAGTTATTGAATAGTAGACTAACAATCGAATTTTTAGTGTGTTATGTTGATTTTTAAACGAGTTATTACTGAGTATCTTGGCATGCTTATTATTGTTTACTGGCTAATTTAGTATTTGATAAATGAATTCTGAATGATGAAGTCTTGCTCTGCAGTTATGTCCAGTGGTATACTCCCTGTATACACGCCTCTAACAGTATAGACATTTTATAAATATAAACGGTATGTTATACTCCTAGAAAGAACATCATTTTTAGCGAATTTAATTTTTATTAACTTATTTTAGCAGCAAAATTGCAGACGATTAACTTTGGCCTGAATTTATAGCTGTTATTTATAAAAATACATAAAATTCACTCTGACATCGAAATTTCGTCTTTTTCAAGCCAGTCTGAATGATTAAAAATAATGTGTGAAAAGAAATGTACGATATGTAGACACGTTTATTTTTTATAATCGCCGTAAAAATATTTCTCTTATATATATATATTCATTTTCCTTGGGGTTTATTTTCAATTTTTGTATATTCGGTTCTTTTATTTTTGGTACATCGAAAATTAATAAATTTGTCGTTGGTGAAATTAGAAATACATATATATCGTTTCCACGTAAACAAGATTCGGCAAAATATATACCTTGATTTATTGGCATCCAATATTGGATAATATCGAAGTAGGTAAACATAGGAAGGAAGCGTTTGTGTGTCAGAAGTCTATAATTTAAGAAAACATGGATTTTCTTGTTTAAGTGAAGTTACAAATATTTATCTGATGTAGGCATTCCATAAATATTTGATTTGAATATGTCACGTAATCTTTAGTTGTACGTATTACATTGATATTGCCCCTATCTTATTATTTCTTATTGGCTGGGTAGGCAAGAGAGATTTTATAAATTTGTTTCTGGATAATTTTATAAATTTCGCTGTTTGAGATAAAATGAAAGAGGGAAACAATTCAATTTCATTGTTTGTCTCATAAGACTTTCGTCTCCAATTATTCCGAAGTATTATTACTTCAATAAATTTTACCAGGGGTCTAATAGGTATCGCGTAAGTGCGGTTTGTTTTAACGGAATTAATTCGTTCCTGATGGGCTCTTTCGATTTCTGTAATTAGTTGAGTGAGTGGATGCCTTTAAACGTAGCACGTTTAACACGAAAGCAACACGAAAGTCAAAAGTCAAGTTGTTCGTGACATAAACTTTGTGGCAATAATAATTCGGACTTTAGTATTTTAAGAAATAAAATATTTCATCAGTAGACAATTGCAGTCTAAACTTGGTTACGTTTTATATAATGCCTTCCTTTCAACTATACGAAAAGTATAGCTTTGGACAAATAATGACGAATAGTGAAAAAAAAGTTTTCTAGTTACGGAGATACCAATTTATTTCAAATTAAAATAAAAGAACGTGAATTTCATAAAACTGAAAATGCATTTAATCGATCATAGTAACTGTTCGAAGTTACTTCCGTGATTTTCGATACGCTGAAGAGCTCACTGAATCCATGAGTCTCCACACGCACGGTCCAAACCAGACTATGGTCGATTTCGAACTTCGGTAACATATACCTTAAATTTGTTGTAACTCTAAAAATAAAAGTCAATCGGATGTAGGTCGGACGATCGAGGGGGCCACCCAACTGGACCACTTCGGCATATCCATCGTTCGGGAGACACATGATCCAAATGTTGTCGCACTAGTCGCGCAAAATGTGGTGTAGCACAAGGGGTACCAGTAAATTATCACAAAAAATTTGTAAATAAAGAGCACCAGTAAACAGATTTTCCAGAATGAGAGGGCCAATAAGTATTCCGTTCATATAATTCCAGCCCACAAGCGTTCTTGAAACTGTGTTTGCCAAGTGACATGCAGATTTTCCAATGCCCAATAATGCTTGTTGTGACAGTTGTGAATACCATTACGTGTGAAAATTATCGCATCCGTAACTAATATGTTCATGGTAATGTTTGGGTTTAAGTTCTGCTGATGTAATAATTCACAAAAGTTCACTCGAAGCGGAAGATCCCTTGGAAGTAAGTCTTGTACCTGCTGTACGTGAAATGGGTAGAGTAAGTCGTGTCTTAACGCAATTGTCCTAGTCCTTATGCCAGGTTGCTCCGCGACGGCATTTAAAATCTCTTCCTCGAGATTTGGCACAATTTGCCTAGGTCTAATGGCATCCCCCGTGTTGCCCTTGGCCGCAAATTGCCAGTTTCTCTACCCCGCTGAGCAACACGAAAAAAGGACGATATATTTGGAGAAACCTTAAGGCATAAAGATCAGCTGCATCTATCTACTGAATTTTGATATGATTCCCCGTGTACCAGTATCGTATCCATAAGTTCTTAGTTTGAGAAGCAGAGAAGAAATTTTGCGCCATATTATAATTGCGTGAATATAAATTCAAATAGAACTACAACTGCTACAAATACCAAATATGTCTACTTGTCTAGTTCTTGGTTTTTATAAAAAAAAAAAATTCATCATAAATTTGTGTAAACTTCTGAAATTAAAAATATTTGTTTACCAAATTTATTGTCACTATTCGTAATTGTTTGTCCTGAGCTATAATTTCACAAGTTTATGCGTATAAGTTAAGAATCAATCTGTACGTGTTTTTATTAAACCCTCTATACGAACAGCTCGAATCTTCTGCTTAATTCTAGGACGAGAACGCGATTTATCCAGCAACATTTTGAGAGCATGTCGTTGTGAACTGGCCTCGTTTGGGACAATTCTGAATTCTGAATCTTTGCTTTAATATTTTGATGAACTATAATAAAACGTGAAAAAATAAATAATTATGCTATTATCTTGACCATAAATATTTTTGGCTCACTTAACATTTTACGTAGAATTTATGTTCATCAATTTAAGAGAAGTTTCTATTGATTGCTCTCAGTGGAACACTTGCTTTTTAATGTCTCATTAATGAATGAAAGGCAATTCAACTAATGGAAATCCTTAAAACTAACTTTGTTTTGGAAATAGAAGAAATCATTAATTCGTTCAGAATTGATTTCCTGTTAATGTAAGTTGAAAAACTTTAAGGAAAGTCACATTTCTTAAAAATGTGCTTTTATCGTTAAATTTTCTTTGGACTATCTTTGCGTATATAGGGGGATGCTAGCGGAACATGGAAACTCAAGTTTCTCTAAGTCATATAATGTAAATAACTAATTTTGTATTTGACAACCTACAATACGAATATACGAGGAATCCATTTCAGTCGAAAGAAAATTTCATTTTTTTTTTTTTTGAAATTATTGGATATATATACGGGTTAACTATGACTAAGTACAAATATTTTAAGAGGGGATAGAAAAAAATAAGAATTAACGGAATTTCCTTTCAAAAAATTTCCCAACTTATTTATAAAACGAAAAAATTTTTTTTTCGAGATTAAATTCTTATTTAACGCCGCCAATGCGAGAATCAGAGTAGGCAACCAGCAAGCAACCGTCATGCAACAGTCGGCAGTCGGTCCAGTCGAGTCAATGTCGCTGTCATGTTATAATTTAATTCCTGTGTTTACGTTATAGTTTTGTGTTATTCTTCAGTGTTTAGTGCCTTATTTTAATTTTAAACGTTTTATAGTTAATAAATAAAGGAATATGTGTCGGGTATAGATATTTTTCTACAATATAGTTCGCCAGTTTATTTTTCTAGGTTATGGAACAAGACTGCCGCGGGTGTTAAAAGTTTTCTATCTATTAGAACCTACATACTCCTTCCTTTTTTCGATTTTGTTATAATATATAGGCATTTTATCTAACTGTACCTACGGGAAGTGTGTTTATCGGTAGTAAGTGAAAATGTAGTTTTACCAGTTTGTAATAAAATAATGAAAAACGAATGCAAATTACTGGAGCTAACTGGATTAACTGTTACCTACCTATCAGGTATTATTACTAATAAGAATGTTAATTTTTGTCGTTTCTGCATTAAGAAACACTGCAAACGACCGCATGGTAGTAGTACATTGATGACAGCTGTAAAGTCAACTATGGATCTAAGCCATAAGCCATCTCAGTCGATACTTATCATAGGCGCCGACTTTCTGTAGGAAAAAAGGGTTTTGCCCCATTTTTTAAATATCGAGCTAAAATTCTGGAATAACTTTTTTATTGTCTTTTAGGCCTCCCCTGAGTACGTGGTTAAAATTTTTGTACTTAGTCATAGTTAACCCTGTATAATTTTATGGGTTACCCTGCAAATAGAATAGTAGTGTTACATATTAATGTGTTTGTATTTTTTCCTCTATCTGTTTGTTAAAATCTAATATGGCGTCCATAAAATTAAACGATTGAATGTTGCATAACCGATTCTAGTGTCCGTAGGAACGATACGAAGTAAATGTCTATTTCTCTTTTAATATAATGGCACTAAGTGGCATAATATTTCAGCAACATATTTGTACGAAAATTGTATATTTAGAACCAAAATAGTTTCATTGCAATAATATTTCTATTCTAACAACTACGGTTGCAGTTTTTCTCCAAGACATAATTTTTTACATTCTATATCCCGCATGAGAATGTCATCGCAATGAGTCATTGCCCGGAGCCCACTCCGATATTGGCGTCACGAAAAAGCTGCCACCCTTTATTCGTAGATGATAGTCCCAATTGTTCGCCTTTTTTATCGACGTCTCCACCGAATACATGCTCATTTTCCGAATGCTAGACAGAGGTTTGTTTGTTCATTGCCCCTAGAGCGAAATGGGCGGTAATTCGGCCGTCGGTTCGGAACAAGCGTCACGTGACGACGGCGGAGGCGGGTTGGTCCCGCAGAGCGCAGCCTCCGGTTGCCCGGAGCAACGACTGCGACACCCCAGCTATCCGGGGCGTCGCGACGCGTCTCCGCGCTAGTCGCACGCCGTACGCCGTTCACTGCTTCAGTGCCTATATAGATTAGTTTAGTGCCTCTCTTCTTCAATCAGTCTGCCCTCTCTCTTTCCCTTTTGCTCGCCTCTTCTAAACAACAACCATAACCTACGACTTGTCGGTCACGCGGGTCGCGACATGGATCGCGTCGATACCTCGAATTTCGAATTTTTTTGGCGGGCCGGTGGCCAGACAGGGTTTTCTGAATTGCTCTTAGTGCAACGACTGATGTAACTAGTATACGTTTGCGTAAAAATACGACAATAAACAAACAGGGATCATTACCGAATTATTTGATAAGTTGTGGGCGTTTTGAGCTTGCCTCGAGTCCGTAGGTAGAACCATTACGCAAAATGATCTTTAATAGTATGTTAATCAGAATTTTTTTGATAAAAAATGCATAATAACGTATTTTTCATAAATTTTATTTTAGATTGTATAAACATATTTACTTGAATAATATGTTTTTTTTTATATTCTGTAAAAGATATGTAGCCTGACATAATTTCAATCCTTCATTGGTAAGTCTTCATTCCGAAGGAAAAGATGTCCTTCGATTTGCATAAGCCATAATTAAAATATTCACGTGTACATTGAACAACTTTGACGTATCGTTATTTCTTCTAAATGAATTATTATAGAAATCCATAAATGTTGATATTTTTCTCTGTTATTAATCTGTTTTGTACCATAGTATAAACATTAAATCGTCGAGTTCAATTATTTCAAATTTTGCAACTTAGGATTTTATCGTTTTGAGACGTTGTTTCTTTTTAATGGACAATTTGCATTTTGCTAAGTATGGAATAAGGTGCAACAATGTTTTAGAAATGTTAAATATAAAACACATCTAACCTTTTTGACAGGTGACAAAAGACTAAACATCCGATATGGCGAATATTATATAGATTCTAGGGCTGTCAATCCCGGAAAAAAATTCGATCCCGGAATTTCGGGAAATTTATAGTTCCGGATCCCTGGATTAATTGCTGTCAATATATTATGAAAAATTAATATTATTTTAAGTTTTATTTGTTTAAAAAGAACAGAATGGTAAATATAAAATTAAATCGTTATATGAATACTCATATATATGATATTAATATTTTATTCCATTTTATCATTTTCGAATGTTTAGCAAAAATTATTCAGGATAGATGTATAATTTGTAGACAACTGGCACATAATATATTAGTTTCAAATATGCAAAAATTAATCACAGAAAACAAATTGTATAAGGATAGTTTCTGTATGAAATTGCTTTTCTCAGTAGGTTAATTTTTAATACATCCAAATTCGTTGTAGTCTTGGTCTGTATTTAATTATTGTTTTACCAATTTTCTATTTTCAGATCTTTAACTGAATTAATTTATATTATCTTTATATTATTCGTTCGTTTAAGAACTGTCCTCAAATGCTAATAACTATTTGAGGACAGCTTTTTTTATTATTTTTGTATATTGTGTAATGAAAATTAACCTACTGAAACTAAAAACTTCTGTGATAAAAAAAATCTGGTAAGTTCAAGAAAGTTTCAATCTTCAATTTTATATTTTCCGTTCGAAAGCACAACACAGAGAGAATAACGCTATCTTATGAAAGCTCCTACTTAGAAAAGTTATCTACTTAGAAAAGTTATAAATAGTTTCATGAAAAGTCATCCCCTGAGATAGAAAACATCCCTCGATAACTGATGTATTGATTAAACCACCTCTTCTTCTATTTATATCCAATCTTGCTTCATGAGAAATCTTTCTTATATATCCTCATTTAAATAAATCACCGGGACGATATTGATTCTGCCGAAGCGAGTGGAGATGTAAAATTTTATTATGAATATCGAAATCTATCTCGTACCAAAGCCACTGATTTAAATATTGCTATGTGAATAAAATAACAGAAATTCATATTTGAGTGGCTGGCTTAGTTCGAAAATGTTTCATGTTTGCAGTTGTATCTAAGGCTTGCTACAAACTATGCGTGAATTCGGGATTCGCGATGCGCGATTTTTAAGGAATTCGTGGATAGTGTGTAGGGTTTTTTTTGAATAGATTTTTAACTAATAAGACCTTACACACTATTAGTGAATTCCTCACATATCGCGCCTAACGAATCACACATTCACGCATAGTTTGTACCCAGCTTTATATGTTTGGAAATAGGGATTCTCGAGAAGAAGAAGAGATGTTAGGTGACGTTTTAGGTCTTTATGAATGCGCGTTTATTATTTACCATGAAGTGGAGTAACATATCCTGATCAGTTTGCCGTTGCCGAAATATTGTGAAAAAAAAATTGAAAAGTGATTTTAGAAAATGCCACCTAGCGTCATTATTTCACAACAGAACGTTATTTGTTCTTGATGTAAAACAGAAATCAACAATCATTTTGACAAATTCGACATTTGCTGACTCTGTTTTTATGGTTAGAAGCGTTACTTCTCAAAAGTAAATACTTTAATTATGTCTAAGTATTAAGTATTAAAAATATAGAAAAGGTTCAGCAAAATGGCGCAGAGTATTATAATTCTGCAATGATGTTCCAATATTTAAATCGATCCTTTCCAAATATGTAATTGGATAGGTACTCATGGGCTTCTTGCTTGGCCTCCACGGCGTCCATGTCTCAATCTATTAATGTTTTTCTTTCGGTTGGTTCGTAAGATAGAATTTATTACAATCCCTGTGAAAGTATAGAAAATATACGCGAAGGTATTTATAATGTTGTGGACCACATTAGATTAACAACTGAGCTTTGTGAACGCAAAAATGGGCATCAGTGTAATTTTGTTTTATGTCAAGAACAACTAGATTTTTCAGTTATATTACTGCATTTTTTTTTATGGACTTTTCTACAAATGAAATAGTAGTGTTACATTTTGACGTGTTCGTAATTTTATTATACATCTAAAGGGTAGAGCAGAAAAAGAGGAATGTCCCAAAATATAAGTTTGGAGTAAAATGAAGTTGAAGTTTCAAAAACTGATATTTTAAAAACATCATAACTATTTCTAATTGTTTTTTTTTATTAAATTAAATTTTATGTAGGTGTTTATGAATAATACATTATGTAATATTGTCCATGCCAACAGAAACTTTAAAAAAAGAAAAATGTGAAAAAAAAAGATGAAGAAAACTTGCTTGAATAAAAATGTAAAGTAAAATAAAAGAAATATTCACGTGGTAATCAACACCATACTGTCTTGTAAGGTAAATCCTGAAAACAATGTGTTACGCTACCACAAAATTTCTTCAGTTCTTATAAGTTTTGGTCTTTTTTAGAGTAATAGCAACGAGTTTTTTGTTTGTCAAACTAGGCATTACAAATTGAGCTTTGTTTTTCACACACTGGCAGGACTTATCTTTCTTTCCATGTATGGCAAATTTTAAGGACGTTATGTATTTTGACCCAGTATAATTGTTTTCACGAAAACGGTAGCCACTCAGGCATCTTTACATGTATTTATTTACAAATGGCGAATATTGGATATTCTTCTTTTTTTCTGTGTACTCTTCGTCTGTTACTGACGCCCATATGGAAAAAATCAATTGAATATTGCATTTGCGAAACCATTGAGTAATAACTGTATTATTCAATGCCGAAATTAATGGTCGTATAAATTTGTTTTCGATTCTCGAATATTGTTATTCCTCTGTCTAAATTTCATCCGTGTTTAGAAATAATGATAATTTTGGCAGTTTTTAAACTCGATATTTTCAATTATTTTTTCACGATATGTCAACAATGACAGCATATATTACGGATCTGTTTGATTTATCTTAATTACTTAACTTAACTTTTTTTTGTAAACTGAGACACCCTGTATATTTTAAGGTTTCCGAAATGCGAGTGATGAGCTATGAAAAACGGAGCACCTTGTATATTTGGTGTAGAATCAGAATTTTAAACGTAAAGACGCGTCTTCACTGCGTCGTCGATTCGGTCGATCGACAATGTCGACTAAGTGTGGACACCTAAAATCTTGATCGATCGGGTTTCCATCGATTGTCGCTAAAATCAAAGACGGTCGACTTGTTGAATATAGTGTGGATGCGTTCTGGCGTTCGGCATTCAATATTGCGATGCATCGGCAATTATCGGAGGTTCCGAGTCTATTGCGTGTACCATAGCATTCACTGTCTTTGTCTTCGATAGGGTCGACCCAATGAGGACGGACACAGCTTAATCTGACAACCAATATAGATTTATTTAGTTTTTGTACCTTGATCGCAGAGAATATCAACAAGAAATGAGTTTTTAAGATTCTAAATAACTAATAATTCTACTAGATATAAGTTGAGGAGGCGCATTTTAAACGTTGCAAAGTATTTATAGTGCTTCGCTAATTTCTTGTGTCAATAACATGGAAATGTGTCGGGTTTTAGATCGAACGCCCACACCTTTGCTGCCGTCCTTATAACGCCATCTCTTAATATAAGTAATGCTGCATTTTATAGGCTTTAAGGATATGTCGCTTTTAATCTGTGATTTACTTGACGATAGCGCCTTATACATTTCAAGGGTAACGTGCATTATACGATAATCTTATTGTGGGAGGATTTTCTTTAGATATTTGTCGCCTAGAAACTGTAATTAACTAATAAAAACGTAATATTATTAAACCCTGAGGTCTGATCCTACCCATCTCGCGCAGTCGGGTGCTGTGTGTAATTCACGTTAATTGCCTGCGAAAAATACGTGAATTACATCCTAATGCACGAACTGTAAAGTAATTAAATAATTGGCCATCGTGTCTCTTTCAGTTGTTTTATCGTGGCATGATATATTGTGCATTTTTTTTTGTAGCTTACAAAATGTAACACTCTGTAGCAATATAAATATTTTCGGTACTTAGTATCAAATAAAAGTTTCAAGTACTATATTTAATTTTAAATAAAACAGTTTGTGAACGATGTTGTATTTGTACAAACGATACCATTATACGGGGTGATTTTGAAAGAGGGATAGTAATTTTAGTATACGTCTAGTTATTCGAAGACCAAGTAATGTAATAAATACATCCCAATAAAATGTTAATATAAAAAATCATATATAACTTTTAGATTTATGTAAACCGGTCCTGTACACTCATGTAAAATGTTCCCCATTTCGCAGTTTATCTGTAATACGAGGTAATTAAGTTCCGGAAATTTGTCAATCGAAAAACGAGCAAATTAAATTTCGCCAAATATTATTATCGATCTTCACAATAGTCAGCACCACGGTTACAGCTTCTTTGACCTCCTGTACGGCGCCCTTGAGTTGCGACTTCATCTTGGGAAATAAAAAAAATGCAGGGGGCTATAGGGTGGGTACGGCAACGTAGGAATGCCTTTTTTTGTCAAAAACTCTTGCACAATGAACGGGGAATGCGCTGGCGCGTTGTCGTGGTGCAAGATCCAGCTGTTCTCGGCGAGTTCGAGTCGCATACAAAACGCGAGCCCGCAGTTCTAGGACGCCAACATAGAACTGTCCGGTCACTGTCTGATCGGCAGGAACATATTCACGATGAATGATGCCATGGATATCGAAAAAAACGATGAACATTGCCTTCAGTCGTGACTTGGACATTCTCTTTTTCATTGGCTGCTCTCAACCCTTTTCCACCCACTGCTGACTTTGTTTACGGGTCTCGGGGTCATACTCAAATATCTAGGTTTTATCTCCGGTGACTACCCGAGTTATCCAGTCTCGCTCGAATGGACAACAAATCCTCGCAGATCGATTTTCGCATGTCTTTCTATTCATGGGTGAGAACTTTTGGCATCATCTTTGCGCAAATCTTTGGCATATTCAAATTTTCGTATAACATCTTGCGGACGGTTTCTTTGTTGACGTTTAACTCGTCAGACATTGCACGAATGCTTAGGCGCCGGTCAGACGTGATCAGTGCACGCAAACGGTCAACATTCGCGTCCTACGAGAGGTGACGGGATCTCCTTCACGTGGATCGTCTTCTACCGATTCACGCCCCTCCTTGAACCGTTTTGCCCATTCAAACGCGTGTTTGAATCGACATGCACTCGTCTCTATACACCACCTGCAATTTTGGAAGGATTTCCGGTGGTTTTTCACCAGATTTTACTAAAAATTGAATCACAACACGTTGCTTGTAATTTGAGTCATTTTCACGACGCCATTAAAAAAGATATTTCCAAAAAATTCACATAAAACAGAAACCAAACGTGCTATCGACTTCAACCTTGGACTGAAACTAAAAGGAAGGCCCTCCCTCTCTAGAAAAACGTTGAACGATGCAATGTTGCCAGTTTCCGAGTTATAACTAAATTTCCGGAACTTAATTGCCACACCTCGTACGTTTTAACAATTCGTACGAGCTATGGAATTGTGTAACCCCTAATGAGTGTTTGGTGCAATTAATTGTAGACACATGTCAAATATCATTATTACTGCAAATATAGTTACTAGGTGTTTTCAGTAATTTTGTAAATTAAAAGGTTCCGCTAATTACTTTTGTAATTACTTTGGTTGTTATGTATAATCATTAATCATATTTGCTAGTGAACAATTGTACACTTCATAATAAATAACCTCATTAATTTCATGATATATTTTATCTCGCATCAATTTTTCTTATTTATTGCCCACAATGTTAATAAAATCTGTTTTTCATAGGGCAAATTCAAATCAGTTCGTGGAACTTATCTGTACGGGGAAATCTATTTTGTTTTCACAAAAATCCATATATTTGTTTAAATTAGCGAGGTACATATTAAACACTTCTGATAAGATGTTTTTACTTCCAATTTATATACATAGTTTATTTTTACACGAAATGTGATTCCTTAAATATATTTTTCATATAATTATTCACTTTAGGATCACCATGAGTAAATAAGATCAGTGAATGAAAAGTGCCGATTAGTTTTAACGGTTTTATACGCAACTTTCAATGAATCGTAGCTGTTCTTAGATGCAGTTTAAAAAAATATAAGCATGTTAAAAAATGGCTTATCACTGTGTCCATAGGATCTTTTGGTCAAATCTCAATGTTACTATTTGCTTAATTTTTATCTGTCTAATCTATCAATAGTAGATTTAATTATGGTGATGGGCTATTTTAATACAAATCATCTTTGTAAGTGCCGCAATGAGAGGGGTAAAAATGCAACGGTGAGTTCTAAAACAAAATCGTTAATACCAGCTAAAATTTTCAAGTAATGTAGATAAGTAACTAAAGTTAAAGTAACTAACTAACTCAAAGTGTTTATTATGTTACAATAAAATTAATAATGAAATAGAATGTTTTGGTTTCTAAAAAAGAGTTTTATGTAGGTAGGTCCCTACAACAAAATTAATGTTTGTTTTTGTTATACAGGGTGTCCGGTAAGTATATGGCATAATTTCGTGAGTGTATAAAGGAGGTCAATATAACACTAGTTTGTCATAAAAAAATTTTTCTAGTGCCCCTTAACGAAGATACAGAGCCCCTAAGGGGTACCCAGCGATTTACCTTTTCAGCTCTAACTTTTGAACCGACCTGTATAATTTAATGAAATTTTAATATTTTATGTAGGCCATAAAGGCTCATAAAGCCATACCACAGTAGACGGTTTACACTGTCAGGGAAGTCAGGAACGAACTTACCACCATACTCGTTGGACCAAAATTTTGACAGGTGTCATTTTATAGAGGTGAAAACTGAATTTTTAAATACGTTGGTCATTCCTCTTTAAAAAAGAACTCTACATTTGTTTCGATAAAATTGACCGTTTTCGAAAAAAAGCGATCTTATTGTCAAAGTATTTTAAAGAATTTAAAGGCGTCAGAAAATTATATATTTTTTTTTAGATCGTACTAAAATTATAAAATTATTCAGGAAATAATATACAAATATTAAAGGATCCCATTATACAAGTTTTCTCGAGGGTTTATACCATTTTACAACCGACAAGTCATTTAGAATAAGAAAAAAACATATTTTTGCATTTTATCAGATTAAGTTTTACTATGATTTAAGTATAGTTAAGTATTACAAAGGGATTTAAACGTTTATACTTTGTTAAACCAACCCACAATAAACTGCAGTTAAATCATATCTGTTGCTTAGAAAATATTATGAGTAGTTTGATAAGTACAACTCACAGAAAGAAAGGAAATCTCCCCCGAACGATTTTCTTCCACGTGATAACGCTTCACGCCCGATTTACGATGTTTAACAGCAACTTACGCGGAAAATGTTTGGCGGAGTAAATTTTCCTTCTTTACAGCGAGAAGGAGGCAAGGCGTTCGATTTCTCAACGAATTTAACTTTTGGACGAGAACCATTTATAACAAAGACTGTTATAAATTGCCGAACATTATTAATACGTTAATACAAACTTGATAGCGTAAAAAGCAGTCGTTGTGAAGCATCAAGTATCTGTTAAATTTGATATTACTACAGTGAAAATAATGAGTTTATTATTTTTCTTACCCATGAAAAGTTCTTGTATAATTTAATTCATACAGTGAAAATCGTCGGTAATCAAAAGCCACAAAGATACGATCCGTATAAGTTACTGTAGCTGAAAATTTATATTATATAACAGATGCCAAACCTTTCTCTTGGAAATAAAAATGGCAAATTCCCTTGGTCTAGTATCTGTCGCTTAGGTGGGCTTAAACTTTGCGAAGCCCACATCGTTTCCCATGTAATCCTTTGGCTGATGCTGGTGAAATGTATTTTATAGTTGTAGGTTGTCTAACTTAATGTTTCGCCGTCCCTCACAATTACTTTTGGAATCGTTTGTGCGGCGGTCCATATTATTCGTAATCTTGCTGATTACGCTGAATAAAATTCAAATTTAAACAAAAAAATTATCCAGCACACCAAAAAAATGTTCGGTCTTTGTTACTAAATCACATACGAGAATAATTGTTAAATAAGTCCTAAGGAAAAAAACATATTTTAATTGCTTTAGCAGTATTTGTATTTTAAACGTTTTGCGCATGTGTTGATATTAACTACACAACACACTGTAAACTTTAAAAGTGTGTAGATGTTTTTTAATAAGTCATGAATGAATTTTGTTCGTTTAAGATATATGGCAATTAAAAAATAAATATATTTATAAATAGTGAGATTACTTAATTACAGCTTACTACTCTATAATACATTTTTAAAAATTACCTGTACTAAAAAACTATTTTTAACTCGGCCATAACTGTATAGTTATCAGTAGTTAGGAAAAAATAGCACACCACTGTTTTTTTTTAATTTGATAGCTTAAGTAGTTAAAGCAAGTAAAAATGCATAACAAATGACTCTTGTTAATTTTTGAAGTTTTATTCATCACCCTGTATATTCGCAAATGGCAGGATTATTCATACTCCCAACTGGTATCATTATCTGTCTGAGTCACTTCCAAATCTGTTAACTTAAATCGCCACCGAAATCTTTACTAGACTACAAGTTAAACTGCCTAAACTCTGCTGGCTCACTCTGATTTTTAATAGTTTTTAAATAGCCTTGGCGTCTTCGCGAATTTTTTATACGATGCCAGAGTGTGAGCGCGATCCATCCACAGAGACGGTTCTGGGATCAAATTGTAGCAAATTTACTCTTCTTGGAAAACGATACGCTCAGTTATACTTTAAAACTTGTACTTCCAGGTTAAAATTGCCAAAAACTGATGAAAGGTAGGTTTTTGTTTTTTTAGATTTTTGATAATATTGCTTTCGGCGCTCGAGTCAAAAACTTGAATTATTCATTGAGCCAAGATCATAAATAACTGGGCAAGGGCTGATGTATACAGGGTGATTCAGTCATAATGTCACTAATTTTAACTACGTATTCGGAAGACCTAATAGATAGAAAATCGAAAAAAAAATGTTTGTTCCACCTTTCAAGATATAAATAAGAGCATGTCCGGTAGTAAAGTGATTTTTTTCTAATGACAAACTTTGCAATCTAAAATTTATGCATTTTGTATATTCTTTGAGGCACCTCAATTGTTTCATATTTAAGGTATTTATTAAGTGTTTTTCCAAGTTCTGAAAATTTATTCATTACACAGGTCCACAAAAAAAAAGTAGTGTGTGCTGAGGGCCCCAATACATTTTTTCCATGTATTTTTTTCCGCTGAACACGAATCTGAAGTCAAAATGGGGGGTTACACAACAAATATTTGAGAAAACCTAAAAAAATCGATAAAAATCACTTTCTCGTAATTTATTCCATATGATACCCTCTAAAACTGAAACAATGAGAAATGTTGTGAATGAGTGAATATTTACTATTTTGCAGCTATAACTATACCAAGATAGCTACAAAAGAAAAATATGGTCCGGTCCGGTATGTCTCGGACTGTTTTGTATTGACAGCACGAGGTTTTTTTTATTACTGTGTTTAAATACAAAAACGTTTCGGCCTCTCTTAATGATTTAACCTAGTGAGTATTGGATTTTATTTCACTATTTATCTAGTGAAATGTGAATGGTTTATTTTGATCCGTTCGAGTTTTGTAATTTCAATATTAAATATTTTTTATGTAAACTTAATATGTTAATTACATACTGTTAAAAAATAATATATATCATTAAGTATATATTGCAATAAGTAAGTACGGTACTATAGGAAAATTTTTAGATTTGGCACCTTTTCGTTAGACCCACACCGAGTTGAACTGCCGCTAGCGATCAGCGACAGTCTGAAAAAGGGGTTTAAATAATGATTTAAAAATATTTTTTATATACTAATTTTTCCCTACCTTCTCTTAAAATGAATGACATTATGAATGAATCACCCTGTATTGTTACTCGACTATTACATTAACATAATGTAGAGAGTAGGTTTTTTTCTAGATCTATTTAACTAGAAGCTTTTAGTTTATATTCGTGGTAACAACGTTGACTATTTAACGTAGCAATAAGAGCACGGGTTTGTTAAGTGGAATGAGTAAACACGTCGTTTATTTGTGTAATACAAATAAATATTTTACTTTATAACCTACTTGTGTTGGTCTAAGTGCCACAGTGCATCAGGACAAATGATGCTATTAATTGTTGCTAAAGAAGTTGACGGCTATAAAATGTTTGGCGAAACAATTTTTGTGACATGGATTTTACGTGCACGTGTATGGAATTTAAGTAGGCTCTGGCCAGGATAAAATTAATTTTAAAGAAATTGATGAACGGATATGCCGCTCTCATTAATTTTCTAGCACCTCGTTTTAGTAGGATCGTGCCAAACGGGAGGTTATTGGATTTTTGCAGTCAAAAACGTTGAAATATGAAAGCTATTACGTAATTACTTTTTTATTCGGCTCTCGTTTTATTTTTTGTTACACGTTGAGGATTTTTATATTCTAGTGTGCATAAGCGAAAGCAGGCTTTCATTTTGTATTTAGTATTGCATTTGTAAATGTTTTGTGATTTTACAATGAATTGTTTGCTTAGTATGTATTAAATATACTGTTTTAGTGTGACACATTTAGACAACCCGCATTAAAATGTTATAGTTAAACTTGTATAGATCGAACCTGACCTCTGTGTACTATTTGCATAGATACTATAAAAATGAATAACTTCAAATAAAATTATTTTTACAATTATTTAGAGGTAAACGTATTTCTGTGTATACAATTTTGTTTGAAATTCAGTGGAAAAACTAGAGGACTGTTAAATACAGGGTGATTCTTAACTTATACGCATAAACTTAGGAAATTGTAGCTGAGGACAAACTTTGATGAATAGTGATAATAAATGTACCTAGTAAAATATTTTTAGTTTCGGAAGTTTACAAAAATTTATCGCGTGAATTTTTTTGTTTATAAAAAACTAAGAGGAAATATTTCCATAATATAAGTATTGAATGATGTCAAAATTTCTTTTCTTTCATATATAAACTAACTATTCAAATTAAATTTTTAAAAATTTTCAATTTTTAAATATTTATAGATTGTGCTAAATTTAATTAATTTATCTCTATGTGTTTGAGAAATACTAATTAAAAACCTTCATTAACAACTAACCTTTCACCTGTACTCGAAAACAACATTTTTATATAGACGAGTTAAATTTATACGTATAGGTTATGAATTACCCTGTATAGTTGTATCTGTTTCAGAGTGTACATAAATAATACCACTTTCATTTAATATTGCCATTTTTAATCATTATTTCTAAGTTTATTTTTCGTGAATGTTATTTTTACGATTTCTGCGAAAAAGAGCCACCATTTTGTAGAGAGAATAGCGATTTTACACAAAAATTCCGTTTATTGTTGCTTCACATCTTAGTGTGCTTTTGTAAATCTTTCCTAATTTAATTATGTATAAGATAGCAGTAAATTGCTGTTAATTTAGTTACGTATATTGTGTGTTCCATTTGTTTATAAACTTAATCAATCTGGCGTTTATATACGAGCCTTCCACTTCAGTGACCAAATAAATAACTAATTCTGTTCTAAAACAAAACGAAGGTAATATTTTACGTTTTGGAATTTGGTGAATTTGAATAATAAAAATCCGGTCTTTACACGAACGCGTTATCAGTTACTTTTCAGGGTGGAATTACGTATTTTAGAAAGTGAAACATTGAAAATCGATACTCCTGCCATACCAACATTTTCTGTTGTAATATTTTGGTGATACGCGATAAGAAACATGAAACGCATATTCGTAAACACGAATAGTTATTTCTGGATAAATATTTGGAAAATTGCTAGAATTGAAAATTAGATTGAAACCGGCATTTTCCGATTTAAGGTTTTCCCACGTTTAGAAAGGATTTTCAAACATTTTCGACGCTGTAATTTGAAACAGTAATGTTCTTTGCACAATTTCCAGTTCACAGCGTTAGAAAATATCGAAATTTTTATCATTCAGCTTTTACAAAAGAAGCGTTTGTTTGTAAATATCTCCATAGCAACCACCATGCTTCACCTTCACCTGTTACCTTAATAGCCGGCTATTACATTCATAACTAATGCCGGTTGTAATGGTCACCCATTACGTTTATAAATAAACAATTCATTCCGAGAAATGAATGCTGTATAATTCGACTCAATTCTATTGTTAAATGTTTTTAAAAAATGTCATAAACGAATTGTCAATTTGATATATCGGTTTGTTGTCAGCGTCGTCGCCTCGTGGCGAAATATTTGCAGCAAGTCGGTTTTGTAACTTATGTAAATAATAATTATGTAAGTTTTTGTTTTGGGCGTTTCTTAGAGTGAGTAACTTTATCAAGCGGTGTTAAAACGTTCTAGGAAAATGTTAACGTATTGTTGTCATGTCCTAAAGAATATTTGGCGGAATGTCAACATAATTTTATACATTCAGAAAAACTCGATATGTGTTAAAATTAGCTCTACCTATCTCACAGTAGATATATTTAATTTGGAATCGGTTAATTTTCAATTTGTGTATGAAAAACTCGGGACTCAAAATTCTCCAGCAGTGTAATGAAGACTTGATTAAACAGCATTTAATATCATTTTCTCGTGACTTGAACAATTAACAGCGGTTCCCTTTGTTTTCATAGATCGATTGTAGCTTACTGATTAAACCACAACTATTAATAATGGTGTTCGCAGTAAATTATAACTGCGTGTGCGATATTACGCTTTTCTTTTGAAGTTTTTTCCCCACAACTTGGGAATTTCTTTTTTGTAATAAATTATTCATTCATTTCGCCAACTGAAAATCATAAATTAAGACTTTCAACGTCTTGGAAACGGATTGAGTAAAAACTTTGCTAAAAGTTCTCAGTTTTAAGATGACAATTAACTTTTGCAAGCTTAACTGGAATAATAATCCCTTTGTTTGGAGTGTATGAGTAAAAGATCGTGGCCGTGAAAAAATTACAGACTGAAGATGAAACATTTTAATTTCGATAATGATTGAATGTGAAGATGAAATAATTATTTTAATTTTATAGCTGAAAGTATTTGTAAAATTATTTGTTTAGATTAAAACATTCCATTGGAACTGATCATTTGAATGAGGCAACAATATGCATAATACATACTAACTATAGTAGGGTTAATGATTCTTACTTACATATTTAAAAATTTTAAATTGCAATGAAGTACTAAATAATAATAACGAAAGTTAGTATAGTACTATAATAGGGAAAATAGTCAAGATATTTTTTTTAGAAAGTAAAATAATTACGTTAATATATAAAAAAACAAAGTATCTAATAATAAATAAAATAATTATTCTAAAAGAGCAATAAATTTATCAAGGAATAATTGTTTCCGATTTGTTGAATAGGACAATCAAACATATTAACTGAATGTATACGAAGGTAATGTTTGGCCAATTGATATATTGGTGACCAAATCTTAGAGCTTGTACAAGTAGTAGTTAAAAATGTTCATCAGGTTTTATATAATTGTGTATATAACAAGAAAAGCATTGAACAAATTATTGCTGGAATGCTGCAATAAAATCTCGTTAACTATTCCTCTAGGGGCATATTCTCCATCAGTTATTAAATTAGAGATTTCATGAATCTGCCTTGAACTTTTTCAGTTGCAGTCAGATGGCGTTGAGTATTCATTTTTAGTGTAGATTTGTTCACATTTAGTGACAGTTTATTCAGCAGGCATCATTCATTAATTATATTGAAGCATAATTCAATCTTGCAATTATAATGAATAATGTCATTAATACTTAGTATGAAAAACCTAGGATGCCCTTAGATTATATTTAAACCCAACAAAAGACCTAACAGTTGCCGGTTTCTAAAACAGGAAAGAATTAGATTGATAATATGTCTTGAAAACCAATTGCAATTTTACTAAGATATTATGGGTAATGTTAACAAATGCATTGAGTTTTGCATATAAGGTTCGATATTGCGGAACAAGTGATTGGAAAATCGTGCTGGGATTTTGATTTTGTAAATTGTGAAAGATATTTCATTATAATGCGAATTCGAAATACTATAGGTTGAAAATTTTCAATATTATTTCCATTACCTTTTTCTAACACAGGGACAATTTTCATCCATACATTTGGAAAAGTTGGTTACTTTAAAATATAGTTAAATTACATATACAGTGGCATAAAATGATACAATAATCTCGAAGAACAAATTCTGGAATAAGATCAGGCCTAATTGAATAAAAAATTGAAGGTCATAAAATAATTTTCCTGTATTGTTGAGAACATAAAAATATAGTAGTTTTATGATTTCTAGACTAGTTGTCACGTCGACTGTTTAGGTTTTTTTACATTTCGAAAGACATCGCCTATTCTTCGGAAGGAAATTGATAATAAAAGGAATCAATTTTGAACTGTCTCCTAAGAACAAAAATCCAATAGTTCTCTATTAGAAAATACAAAGGAACTGCAATCTGGTTTATGAAATCTCATTTGTTAAAAAAAAAATCAAAATAATACTTTTCTTTCATAAATTTGTGTTCTTTTCTGAGAATTCCCAAACCAGTTGAAAACTAAAATTAATTTTTAAGAATTTTAGTGAATTTATTCCAATGGAGTCAAATTTGCGATGCCTTGTAAGAATGTGTGTTTTGGGACACTAATTTGCGTACGTTTCGAAATAAGGAATTCATACGGATATCCCACGCCAGTAATCAATCAATAAGCACCTCCTTGAGTACTTGGCGTGTCGTCGCATGTTGCGGCCGCATCGCCATACATCATACCCACCACCGCCTTCGAACTTTACCGTCCACAGACCCTCCGTTTGCCAATAAATTTTGTAGAGATCTCCTCTCGAAACTAAATACAACCGGTGCGTGCGTGCGTGTGTGTGACGGATCGCCAGGCCGATCGGAGCCGCGCGGCGTTCAGCGCAGCGTCGTCGACGGCGACGACCACCACGACGTTGCCGACGTCCGTGTCCTCCGATAAGCGCATGGGATTTGTTTAGTTTGCGTGTTTCCGTCGCGATGTGGATGCCCGCCGCCGACGACGACGTGCTACTCTCATCGTCATGGAGCTTCAGTGCGTGGTCGTGTACACAGTCATCGACATCCCGGAGCCGAAGCCGCCCCCAGGTGCCTGCGGCGGAGACCAGGAGGACGGCTGCCTCGGCTGGATCAAGGGACAGATCAAAAGGTGCGCCGGAACAAGGCTTTTGTCCTAGAAGTGTATAATTTGCACAAATAGTTTAAAATTTTTCAAAATGTGTAATCGAGTTTTTTTTTAATTAATTATATTTTGGAAATATATGTCAACATCTAATGTTACATTAGATGTCAAATCTTAGTATTTATAGTTATTTTTGGTAATATCCGATCCAGTGGCAGTTGATGAAAAAAAAAAAAATTGGGAATATGAAAGTGCAGTAAAGCGGTTGCATATACCTACATATATTTTGTATTTGAGCAAAATAATTTTCCACAATCAACTGATAAATACATTACAATTTATGTTTTAAATTTTACGAAATTATCTTTGATATTCCAAATTGATATATTATTTCCCAAATTTTGTTTGAATTTTATTTATTATGATTTTTTTTTTTCACAATGATTTCTTAAATAACAGTATATGTGTTTCATTATCACCACACCAAGGGCCTTGATAATATCGAGATAATTTTGTAATTGAGAAATGACCTAAAGCAACACGCTTGAAGCAATCTCTGACAAAATTTTGAGTATTTATCAAGGGTCGAGGTGTATTCGGTAAGATAACTTTTTGCATGTTTTTTAAATTTTTAATCAATCAAACAAATATAACCAACTTTATTTATTAAAACTACAATTATTAAAGGTACAGTTAGTGAAATTTTGCGTCACTGGATACATTGCCAAATCGTTGTGACATTTTTCTTTACACAAAATAAATTAATTGTCAATCTGACATTTCTTGATTTTTAACTCGACATTTCAATAAATCATGTCATCTTTGCTGAAAAGACGGCATGTGTGGTCTTTTCCCTGTAATCATTCAATGATTGGATGGTATACCTGCGTCAAGAATTCAGACGTCTTACGTCACGGCTGACGTTACACATTTGTTTTTATTATCAACGTAATTTTCGATATTTGATCGCATTAAAAACAATCAATTTTTGCAATTTAGTGCAATATATAATGCAAACTTTTAGTGTACTATATAAGTTTTATTACTATCACTTGCAGTTTCTTAAATATTTTGATAAAAATATGATAAATTATTCATTTGTTCGTATGACGTAAGTCGTCTGAATTCTTGTCGCGAGTATAGCTGTATTTGCAGTAAAAAATTATCAAAAAATGACCACCTTAAATACTATTAACTGTTATTGGTTTTGCAATGGAATCCATAGAAACAAATATCAATGTGAATATTGTTACTGTTTCTTACTCTTTCGCAAGTTTTATGATTTTGTGTAGAAAATATTAGTTGATAAACAGAAAATAGATGTTTCATCAAAATAAATTTGCAGTAAACAATAATTCATCTTTTTAAAGATGCATTGCAATACATTGATTTGTTTTCTCAGAAATCCTTAACTTTTCGAAAAAACTTGAAGAGATGAAAAAGATAGTAAAAGAATGGGGCTTTTTAGAATAAGAAAAAATGTCATAGGGGTTGATTATTTCAACAAAAATACTTCAGGATTGAAATAATTTCAATAAGTGGTTTTATTGATCGATTATGTTCAACAAGTTTGATTTCTTTAGCTTGAATACATGGAAAAAAGCAACACATTTTTTTTAATTTTTGGAGGGGCATAACATTTCAGGGAAGTTTTTTTCAAAAAATTTTATACCAGAGACCTTTATTAATTTTTATCGGAGAATCGTCCCTTACAATTTTTCGGTATTATTTAGATACACTCTTTATATTCATTTATTGTTTTCTGATTTAATGTCGAAATGGAGAGCAATTTTGCAATTAACATTTCAAAAAAAATCCCAACTAGCAAAATCAAGAGGTGTAGAATAAAAAAAATTACAAATCTCTCAAAAAGTGGCTTCTAATAGTTCTAATAAACAGAATGTACAATTTTGAAATATACACATTCGTAGGTCTGTTTAAGCCAAAAATGTTTGGTGATGCAATGTGTATAAAATGCATAATAAATCTTTATATGTACTGAATTTAGTCGGTTATTATTATATATGCAAATTTTTTTGAGCTAAAGCTGATTTCGATTCTGAGATCTAATACAATAAAGTTAAACAGACTTTAACAGCAAAATTAAATCATAGAAACATTGTTTTGCTTAATAGAACATAATTAAATTAATGTTTGTTTCACATATTATAATCTACTTTCCATATACCTTCTATCTATAAATGTAACAAATTTTCTGAAATCATGCAGAATAATCTGGATAAAACGGCCTTCACAGTGTTATTGCAATAATAAAAATCCCTATAAGGAATTTACATAATTTTCTTAGTCAAAATAAAGTACATCGATACACAGGCAAAATCTGCAATAAATCCATTACATTGTTTCGTATTACCACAGTTTAAAGGCGTACATACGCGCATACAAGTACATACTTTTCTTGTATTTGAATTTCTAATGTCTGTTATTGAAAATTCACGAATATTATAAAATTAAATGTCTTACTTAAAAGAAATATCTCTGTGAAATGTCATTAAACTAATTTAATACTGTCACGGGTTTCCCAACCCGACTTTTTCTTTTACCAGAAAAACAAACAGTTAGTTTTTACTGTTACATGTGTTATATGCTATTGATAATCTGACCTATTTTACATAGTTACAGATACTTTAGAAAAAATACCGCTTCATTAAATGCTTGGCTTGGTATAATCACTGATGTATTCGATCTTATTAGTCATCTTTCCATTTTATATCTGCTTTTTATCCAAATTATTATGATTTATATCAATCGACCGTTAGTCACGTTGTTAGTTTTTTTTATAGAAAACTTATTGCCTGATATACATCATTTTGTCGTTTGGTTTATTAAATTTCCTTTGATATATTCAAAACTTTTCAAAATGTTGTAACCAGGATGTGGTACACACAGCAAAGTATCGTGTTTTCAGGCAATTTCATTTGTAATTGTGAAGTCGATGTTGAACAACACGTTTAATAGCAGCCTCTAGAATCGAATGGATAAATAAACTGAGTGACATTTCGTATTTTTAGATCTAATTAACAGTTTGTGGAAAATTTCCGATGTAAGTAAACAGTTCTTATTGTTGAAAGCCTAGATGTGTAATAGCACTTTATCAAATATGTCGAATGAATTGAAAGCTGCACGAACATCGGGTCGATCTTCAAACAGCCCATTAAATTAGGAAGCAAATGTAACATCATAGCGTTTTTAACACGCTTTTATTAGCTTGACCTGTATGTATGTATGTAACGGAATATTTCAGCGTAATTTTCAGCAATTTCAAGAAGTCTTCAGCTTGAAAATTTGCATAAGGGTCAAGGACTGATGACAATACAATTATTTAATATCTAATGCGCAAATGCGGCCTGCTTAATAATAATATGCCGCCCCCTCTCCCGCACAAGTCTCCGACTTCTGGGCTAATCCCTGTGATTAGAATGAGGGGTAGAGATATTATTATTATTATTATTATTATTATTATTATTATTATTATTATTATTATTAATGTCCTGACTAGGATCATCAGAATAAAAAAAATAAACTATTTAGATTAGTTTGCAGGTTAAGTGTATACAATCCATAGTACGATGGTAAATAACATTCTTCAACTGAACTTTAGCAGAAATTTTGAATTTAAACAATTTGAAAAAAAAAATAAAAATTGTCAAGAAAACATTTTATTTTGACTCAACAAAATTTTTGGGATTCAAAACTTTTTGAAACGATACATTTTGATTAAACAAATTTCAAAAAAATACATAATTTAAAATTAAAAAAAAAAATTCAAAATTTATAATTTTGAAGTTTTGAAATACAAATTTTTGAAAAATATTTTCATTTTAAAATTAAAAAAAAATTGCGAGCGCCAAAATTTTGTAAATAATTTTGGATTTTGGAATTATGCATATAATAAAATCAAAATTAAAAAATTTAGAAATAAATAAAAATCTGATAATTTTAAAAAAAATGAATTTAAAAATTTTGAAAAACATGTAAATTTTCAAATTCAAAGAAATTTTAATTTGAAAATTTTGGGGAGCTTTGAATCTCTAAAATTTTGTGACAAAGTAAAAAATTTCAAAATTTTATAATTCGGAAAAAAATTTTGATACGAGAACGTTGAGAAAAATTTGCATATTTTATAGAAATAGATTTTTGAACGCTATCAGTATTATACTATCAATCATTTTTATTTTGGTCTACTTCCTACTTGGCAATGTAGGAAACTGCTTGCACGTATTGTGTCAGTAGTTGAAGTGTTATGCTCATATACCTATGCGCATGACGTACACACACGCGCAATGGCCTGCGCAGAAATCTGCACCGTGAAATGAGACTAAAAATTAAGAAAATAAATTATAGTTTAAAAAAACTAAAAAACACGCTTTAATAGCAAACCCACTTATTAATAAAATAATTCAAATATAGTAAAAAAAGCGTGGGGTGCTTGATATTAAATGTTACAATTATTTCAGTAGTGTAGCTATTTATAAATTAAAGTCATTATGAAAATATAGTAAATTGCACCCCACGCTTTTTTTAATATAACTGAATTATTTTATTAATAATTTCATTTCTAATTTAATCTTGTTCCCAATTAATTAGTCGTAATTGATTGTCGGAAATTTCTATTGCTGTAATACAAACTCTTGATACTTCAAAATTATTTTCTGCTTTTTAGTTCGGTTTGCTATTAAAGCGTATTTTTTAGTTAAACTATAATTTATTAATAATCATCTTTATAAATATGTATAGTTGAAAGGCAACGTAACAGAAACTTGGTCTCTCGTTTCTTTCTAGTTAAAATCGGCTTCTCATCGCACGATCATGTTTTTTTCTTTGTGCATAGCTTTCGGCTTGAATGAATGATATATTTTCGTTTCATACAAACCACTCTGACCCCTCGCATCGACGAAATTTACTTCAAGGATGGTTTTCTGGCTTCCGTTCAAATCTCGAGTGGAGATTTTTGTTATACTGTGGGAACCTGTTGCTCTTTGGCACGGTCCTCGCATTTTTCTCATTAATGTAGGCATCTAGTGACGCAGTTGGGATGATTGTAGTTATTCTCGTTCTAAGGGAGGATTGCGACACGCATGAATGGTTTGTTTGCGGCAATAGTGATCGCATACAAGAAAATTTTATTACGTAAAAGTAGTTTTTTATTTTATATAGTTAATATTTTTTGTAAAATCGTTTTTATTTATAAAGTGTTAACTACCACTAAATACCAAAATTACGCATTCAGGGAGGCCTAAAAAAATGATTTCGGAATTCTTGCCGGATGTTTAACAAATGGGATAAAACCCACTTTTTCTCCAGAAAATCGACGCCTATCATAACAATCGTCCGAGATGGCTTAGATTTGTCAACTACCATGCCATACCTTTTTTTATAGCGCCTTCAAATGAATCGCTCGTTTCAAAAACGACATAAGTCACTTTTTTACGAAATTCACTTTTTACCACGAAACGAATCTTCATTAGAAGGCACACGTTCCGAATAAAAATGACACAAGTCCCATTTACCCTTACATAAATAATGCAAGGTCACATCCTATGTTCGTGGCAAAAACAACATTAGTCGTTGACTTATGTTGTTCTTGCTCCGAACATTTTTATGTACGAGTAGGTATGGTATGGATAGTCGGTCGATCGTACTCCATTTTTGCGATTTGCTAAGTTATTCAAAACTCTTATTTATGTTCCACTTAGTAACTAAGTAATTTTTTTAGTTGCAAAAACCAATGCTTTCGAGTATTTTCGGTAGACGACTTTAACTTCTGCATAAAGAAAATAAACGACTTTAGTACCAAAGACGAGCAGGAACGACCAGGACTTTGGTATCACTAAAAGGAAAATAAACATGATCGCGTCTTTATTCCAGATTAGTACTATACCATTATGACTAATACTAGTCCAAATTTTAAAGTATTTGTCATTAAGACACATATCAGATTTATAACTTCAGTAAATGGTGGACTCTTCATTATAAAATAAACTGCTTATCCGATGAATCGTTTGGGAAGATAGTACCCAAAGAACAAAAACAGTAATTTACACCGTCCTCATTCATGTCCTTTGAATACAATCACAATAAAAAAGGGAGTTGTTATAGCACATGACTTTATTGATGGTTTAAACTATCACACATTTAGTTTACTAAGAAATACATCAAATCATGCCATTGCATTTCCACCAACACAACAGGCGTATCCAAATAATTGTGTTCCAATAAACCCCAAAAAAATAGAAAATATTCGACAAGTTCAGCCCCACATTCTTGATGAGTATAAGCCATTTTATCAAGAAATCTTGCGATGGCCAACAACATATACTGTAGAAGAAGGAGATACAGAAGATGATAATGAATATGATTACGTTCCATAGTGTAAAAACACTTGTAATAACGTTAATAAAAGTTTTTTTACTGTCCATTGAGTGCGTTTAATTTGTAGTACTTGATATGTAAAAAAATATTACAGACTACCTTTATTTTTTGCTTAAACTGCGTAAGTCAAGATATCAAAAATATTTTTTTCTCAAGAACACTGTTTGGTAAAAACTATTGTGTGTATTTTTTATGTTATAAGCATATTCTCACATCAATTTAAAATTGTTTGGTTACTTAATTTATTAAATTTATGTAATTATCCAGTTTTTTGCTTCTGCTGTAAAATTGCATTTTAGTGACTTATGTTGTTTTTGAAACGAGTGATTCAAATGTAGAAACGAAGAAAATGAATGTTATTATTAATAATAATACTTGATAGGTAACAATTATTCCATTAACTAGAGTATTTTGCAATTACTTTTCGTTGTTTTGTTCCGAACTGTCAAACCTATGTTTTCATTCATTATACAGGGTGTCCGGAAACTCCGCGCAGAAAATATAGGGGGTGATACTACTGGAAAAAATGTGTCAAGTTCATGTAACATTTTCTCAAACAATCAATATTAACGGAGCTACATAGCCTCAGTTATTTTTTTTTTTAATTTGTTTCCTGGCTGTAACTTTTTTAATATTGGAACGATTTTTTGAAGTTGGACACACTTGTTACTTTTATAGAGACGCAGTTTCAAATAGAATATTTCTAAAATTGCAGAAAGGGCATCTGCTAGGTGAAGAAATAATGATAAATTTTTCTGTCTTTAATTTTAAAAAGATTTTGATGGCATTTATTTAAAGAATGAAGGTTAATCTAAAAATTTGATATTGTAAGTAAAAAAAAAACCAAACCGTTTGCGAGAAAATCGACATTTACGATTAAGCAAAGTGTACTTTGAAAACATTTGAATGATGGCTATCATATTGTGGTCACGGGTTTCCTAACCCGACTTTTTCTTATATCAGAAAAACAAGCAGTTAATTTTTACTGATATGTATTAACACTCTGTACACTATCGAATACTAATTACCACTCAACTAAACACTATTTAATTAATCACTATCTAAATCGCTCTGAATCTCCAGGAAATTTACAACTAAACACTCCAATTCAAGATGGTAATTCAAGACTGTAATTCAGAACTGTAATTCAAAACTGCCTGTCTCTGCCGTTTATTCTTCTTTTATAGACCAAACGAATATTCCAGATATTTTCTAGCATCTCTAGATCCATTTCTTGAAATATTCTCGTCGATTCTCCATATTCCTGTCGCGCCTCGATACACGCCATTATTTTGTTTGTTTACCAGCATCGCGTAGGGGCGATCGGGGCAATCTAGCGTTTCGCGATACCACAGTCGGCGAATTGGGTGCGAGCGGGGCAAATTCTGTGACATTGTTTTGACGGTAATATCAAACCTTTATATACTTCGTTGATACAAGATAATAGCAGAATATAATAAATAAAAAATAGATATTTAACTAAATTATTTTAACCTTGGCAGTTCCATACCGGTCGCCACGTCGTCGGTTTAGCTTCCTTGACGTTAAACATTTTTTGCTCAGAAGTAACTTGGAAACTTTACTTTAATCTTATCATATGTCTCATAAAATGTTGCGTTTCTGCTTTTATCTTGTATGAATCGTTAAAGTAATATGACAGCTATCATTCAGTTATTTTCAGTATACTTTGCTTAATCTTAAAAGAAATGAGATTCATCAGTATGTCTAAAAAATTTAAATGCCGATTTTGTCACAAACGGTTGTTTTTTTTTTTACTTCAAACAAGAGTTTCAAATTTTTAGATATACTTTCATTCTTCAAAGGAATTGCCATCAAAATCTTATGTTATATGAACATTATTTTTTCGAATAGTATCACTCCCTAAATTTTCTGTGCCGAGTTTCTGGACATTCTGGTGTCGGTCATCACTAACAACAAAACACACACCCCGTGTACAGTTAAATAAAATGCTCATTGATTCTAAGAAAATCGAACGAAAGGAATACTAATAGATAATAGAAAACTTGTCTGATAACAACAAATTTTACTATTTAGTCATAGCGTACGTTATATGAGGCAGGTGATCTAAATTCTTTCAGAAAGGTAGCTGCAATGCCAAGCAGAAAAGAACGTGGGAACATTAAACCAATGATTAATCTGTGGAACATATGAACGAATTTTTTATTGGGGATATAAAGTGTAATTTAACGGACCGTATCTTATAGATATAAAAATATTCTTTTGAGAGGAGGCCAGAAATAACAAATCATAAGTTTTAATAACTTTTGGTTTCCCTCCAAATTGTTAATTACGGTTTCCCATGCCAATTTTTAAAGGAATATCAACCGATATAAAATATATCATGCATAAAACATTCACATTTTTTTCCCAGCTGTAAAACGTCAAAACTAATAGTCTTTATAGACATTAAAAATTGCTAAATTAATTTGTAAAGTTTATATTTTATACCAGTAATAAAAACCAAATTTGTTTATATTATACAGTTTAATACTAGTTATAATGTTTATAAATGATATGATATTGTGTGTGTTTAATATATTAGTATATTAGGGTAATAAATTTATTTTTGGTAAACTTTGTACAAGGTATCAGTTTAAAACGAGTTAATCAAAAAGTTTACTCTCAACAAAATTGACTTGAAATTGTCAGTTTTTATTTTTATTAATTTATTTCATTTGTTATTAATTTATTCTTATTCTTTTTTCATCATTGTGTTTTTAGTTCCTTCTTTAATAAAATACAAAGATATGTGTTGGATTATAAGTTTTGTTCGATTGTTTTGTATTACCTATGTAGATACAATCGTTTGCAATAATAACGGCACGTTAAAATTAATTTTGCAATTTCTTTTGAACTGCTGACATATTTCCAATGAAATCTACTTTTAACATTAGTTCTTAGTTGTTTCACTTTAGATAGAGATTTAAAGAAATTTCTTCTCAGAGCTTCCAGAAGTTCAAAATCTGTTTAGAGGGAGTGTCATTATTATTGCAAAAGCATATACTTAACTTTAATTTGCAGTCATTGGTAATAAGTAAAGTATATTTAATACTATGCGTTAATTATTAGTAATTTAATTTTGTATAGCAAAACAGAAAGCTTTACTAATGCAAAATCAATTAGTAAACATATCTTAAAAAAATATGTGTTATATTTGTTTCATTTTTTAAATTAAATGGTTGGCTTAGATCTTGAACATACCTAAAAAATGATGTCTTGATTGCTAAAGTATCTTAAAGAATACTGATTGCTTACAATGGGGAAAATTTGGAATGGAAGAGAATTTATGATTTAAGAAAAAACAGGTTCTCTTTTATATTGTTTATATCAGTTTTTAAAATATAACTCATAGTTCCCATATAATAATGTATTTTTTAATTTTAAATAGAAGACTCGGAAGTGTATCTCGATAGTGTTTTGTTTTCATGCCATTGTACTTTTTGAAGGCCAATCACGATTTGATAATTTTTAACAAAACTAGAGTAATAAAAGTTATCATCCCATGCAGTGGCGTAGCCACGGGGGTTTTGGAGGTCAGTTAAAACAATCTAGTTTGAAATATTTAACTTGAACCCCCCCCCATGTCAAATTTCTGACTACGCCACTGATCCCATGTACCAAATTAAATCTCTTCATGGTATTTTTTTATACATAAGTACAATACATAAAAGACAAACATCCACCGATGGAAATCAATTTTCAAAGGTGGCCATTTTTATTTATTTATTTATTTTTTAATCAAATGGTTGGCTTCTTAAAAAGCCTTAAGCAGACCTACAAAATGATGTCCTGGTCACTAAGATATCTTGAAGTATAACGGAGATACAGGCTTGAGGGGGAGCTTTAAGCATTGAAGTACATCTACCTGTATAAAAAGTTAATTTATTTCTCTAAATAATTTATATAAAATGTTCTAGTTTCACTAATAATTATAAAACTAAATAAAACAAAACAGTTAGGCTAATTATTTCAAGTAAAATTCCATTAGATGGAACCTTGGATTAAAATATTTAAAATGTAATTAATTGAGGAAAGATCTGTTTCACAACTGAAATAATATTTTCCTTTATTTGTATAATTATTGTGAAAGGGAATTATAACATTTTGTAGGTCACAATATATTTCAGTTTTCGAAAATCGCACAAATGAATTTTATTGTTTCATATTGTTTGTATTATAACAATTTCATTTACTTATTCACTCTTCTAGAGCGGTAGCGGCATACCTACGTGCTTTGAACCTCTCCCCCAACAATGCTGTCGTACACGGAAACCTCGCCTGTGTGTACTACGAACAGGGGCTCATCGATTTGGCCATCGATACCTACAGGAGGGCCATCGAGTTGCAGCCCAACTTCCCTGATGCCTACTGCAACCTGGCCAACGCTCTCAAGGAGAAGGGCCAGGTTTCCGAAGCAGAGGAATGCTATAACACGGCTTTGCGTCTCTGCCCTTCGCACGCCGATTCGCTCAACAACTTGGCCAACATCAAGAGGGAACAGGGCTACATCGAGGAGGCCACCAGGTTGTACCTCAAGGCCCTGGAAGTATTCCCCGAGTTCGCGGCGGCTCACAGTAATTTGGCTTCCGTGCTTCAACAGCAGGGCAAACTGAATGAGGCTCTCATGCACTATAAGGAGGCTATCAGGATTCAGCCTACATTCGCCGATGCCTACTCGAATATGGGTAAGTAAGATAAATTACGTTCTTATCTGTTGTTTCTGTTCTGATGCATTCGACCTTTAAGTAGAGCAGGTTAATATCTTAAATACAGGGTGGTCTAGTTTCCAAGGTGGAAAATTCAAGGAATGAAAAAACATTAAAAAACAATATTAGTGCTATGTTTATTTATTTGTTATTTATTTAAACTTTATTTTCATTAAACAATTTACCTATTATATTGGAATTGTCAATAAAGAAAACCTACATAAAAATAGGTAAACATAGTTCACATAAAAATAATACTACTGCAACAAATATACATCATAGTATTCATTAATATTAAAAAATATTTATATTCTAAATGTTGCTTTAGACACTTTTTAAATAGTCTTATTGGTGCAAAGTTTGAGTTCATTAGGCAACTTATTTATATAAACTTTGCCTTTGAAATGCACAATTTTTGAGGAGAAACGGAGTTGTTTCATTACATATGAAATGAACTCTACACCAACTGAACAAGTCTACGCCAAATTTGTACCTTATTTGTACAGACAGGGTGGAAAGTTGTCATTTGATCTGGAGAAGAAAATTTTTTTTAAAAACATTAATTGTTTTACATAAAAGTGGATAACTTTCCACTGTGTGAGCTTTAGTTACAAATCTACTTGCCAAAAATAGGCTCATTGCGACAAGTGTGAAATTCAAAATTAGTAATTTACTAATTTCCATATGTCGGCCGAATTATAGAACACTATTAACAGTAAGATATGTTGTAGAGCAGTAAAATTTTCTGTTTTAAGAGTTTCTAATTGTTATCAGTGATATCTATTTTCAGTTTTCAACAAATTTATAATTGTTTTCTGACACAGTTATTCAAAAATCTAAGGAAGTTTGGAGGCTGCCAGGCTATTTAAATAAAAAATAATATTTTTTTCTATTATGTTCCATCATTACATTTTTTACACTAAGAAAATTGTATATGGCATTATAATCGTATTCACACTCCACAGAATTGTTTGAAAAAAACCATTAACACTTTTGACAGAATGTGATTCAAAACGCAACCTGTTTTTCTCCATAAACAAATAATTCAATTTCAGCACATCTAGACTCCTTATAGTTTGGAAGTTTAGCTCTACTCTACTAAAGATTTCGATTAGATTTCCTCTCTTCTGTTAAAACATCAGCTTTAAAATAAAATTCCATTTCAAACCTGTATGTTTATCATAAAAGCAAAGGATAAATCCAAATTCGCGTGATAAATTGAAATGCAAAAGATATTGTATTTCTCAAAAAAGTTGTAAAAACTATTGCCTTTTAAATTTAGTAAAAGTATATCTACAACATTTATTTCAGAAAGGTTATATATTTTTTCTTTTTTTTTATCTAAAAGAGTTGATAAGCTGTTTTACTGACACAGACATTGCTTGTAGGTACAGTATCAAAATTTGTACCGGTAACAGTACCATGGCATATTAAAGTTTTACAATAATTTGAATGTACTAGTCTAATTGCATCATACCCGCTGTAGTTAAAATAATATATCACCTCGTTGCGCATATTCTGGGCAAATGAGATGTTCTAAAACTGTGTTGAAATAGTTGGCATGTAGTAAATTTGTCACTTTATTAAGGAGAAAATAAACTAATTATCAGGTTTATTTTCCAGAGCACTAAAAATGGAATTTTCTCTTGCCAACTTTTTTAAGTAGACACTAATAATCAGATGATACAAACATCTTAAGTAAATCTTTATTAATAAGAGAAAATCAAATTTAGAGGTAACCTGTATTATAATATATCATTTATATTTGAGATTACCTCTTTTCAACTTAAAATGCGGAGGTTTTGGAAACAGTACAAAGTTAGTTAAATTACAAAAGAAGATATACAACAATAAGTAACTCTAAGTAACTTTAACTATAAATATTATTGAAATTTCCAGGTATTATATAAATTAACATCTCATGACTAGTAGTGCTAAGATCTGTGAAGCTTGTCCTCCAAAGGGAAAAATACTTTGCACACATTTTGCAGAAACAATGCAATAATTTTGCACACACGCACAGTAACTACAGTAATTTCTATGTACGAGTGAACTTCATGGTGCTTTGGTGCTACCCTATTATAACTTTTGTGCCGTGATCTATAATATGAAATTGGTTTTGTTCAAATGTGTATCTTTAAACTGAAACCCTTCATTAAGACAATAAAAAGAATTATCTGAAATAGTCAAAATTAAATGTCCCTATCAAAAAAAATAACTCTTGTCATCTAAAATCTAGAAACTTTGGAATTTTTGTTATAGCACCAGTTGAAGCAGGATGTTAATTTATATAATACCTGAAAATTTAAAGTAAAAAAATTATTAAAAAAATAAAAACGTGAAAATTAAATAAAACTAAAATGTATCATTCAAAGATTTTTGTCATCTATGCTTGTAAAGAGCATTGGCACTCTTTTTGCGGGCATGGTAGGATGGAAGAACGTTGGTTTCAGTCAATGTGAAATATTGATAATGATCGTTGTTTGACCACTCTCCTAATTAATGAGGTTTTCCGCATTCCCCTTATTCCTACTTAGGGTTTACCAACCTAAGTCGTTCACGTGCGTAAATGCAGCCCTTTGAATAAAATGTGCTGCCCCCTCTCCCACAAGTTTCGGATTTGTGGGCTAATCTTTGGGGAATGAAAGGTAGAGATATATTGTTATTGTGCAAAGTTTTTTTTTAATTTAACTTTCTACCTTTAATTGTTTCCAAGGTTTTTTATGGTGAGCTTCTTTACACTTTATGATAATTTCATTCCAGGTAACACCTTAAAAGAGATGCAAGATGTGTCGGGCGCCCTTCAGTGCTACACCCGTGCCATACAGATCAACCCGGCGTTTGCCGACGCCCACAGCAATCTGGCGAGCATTCATAAGGATTCCGGCAACATTCCAGAGGCCATCCAGTCGTACCGAACCGCTTTGAAACTGAAGCCGGATTTCCCAGACGCCTACTGCAATTTGGCGCATTGTTTACAGATCGTATGCGATTGGACAGATTACGACGCCAGAATGAAGAAGCTGGTGAATATAGTGGCCGACCAGCTGGATAAGAATCGCCTGCCTTCGGTCCATCCTCACCATTCCATGTTGTACCCGTTGTCACATGAATTCCGCAAGGCCATCGCAGCCCGTCACGCTAACTTGTGCCTGGAGAAGATAAATGTCTTGCACAAATTCCCGTATAAGTTCTCCACGGAGTTGAAAGGCAGACTGAGGATTGGATACGTCAGCAGCGATTTCGGGAATCACCCGACCTCCCACTTGATGCAGTCGGTGCCGGGACTCCACGACAGGAGCAAGGTGGAAGTGTTTTGTTACGCCTTGAGCCAGGACGATGGCACGACTTTCCGCAGCAAAATTTCCAGGGAGGCCGAGCACTTCATCGATTTGTCGAGCGTACCATGCAATGGTAAGGCGGCAGACAGGATATATTCCGATAATATCCACATTCTGGTCAACATGAACGGTTACACGAAGGGGGCCAGGAATGAGATTTTCGCTCTGAGACCGGCCGCGGTCCAAGTGATGTGGCTGGGGTATCCCGGTACGAGCGGCGCCAGTTTCATGGATTATCTGATCACGGACGCTGTAACTTCCCCCGTGGAACTAGCGAATCAGTACAGCGAGAAGTTGGCTTACATGCCCTACACATACTTCGTGGGAGATCACAAGCAGATGTTCCCCCACTTGAAGGAAAGACTTATCGTCAGCGACAAGAACGGACAGAATCTAGCAGACAATGTGGCGATAATCAATGCGACCGATCTGTCGCCGTTAGTGGAGAACACGGATGTTAAGGAGATCAAGGAAGTGGTCAAGGCAGCTAAACCGGTGGAGATCAGTCTTAAGGTCGCCGAATTGCCCACCACTACTCCTATCGAGAACATGATAGCTTCCGGCCAGGTAACAATAATTATTATATTTATTTAAACGAGAGTAGGTACACCATTTTTAACTTTATTATTGTAAAGGTATTTAAGGCCAGTTTGAGTTGGATGCAGTAAATACTTGAAATAAAAAACGGTCTTAGCTAAATTATAAATATTGAGTAGTTACACACAATATTATCGGTACTTAATAAAAAATCTATAAAAAAGAAAATACACTGTCACAAAAAACTATATCCTGAAAATGAAATACCACCACAACAAATTAAATTTTATCAATAAATAATTCTGACAGACAGTAAAGTTCTAAATTGAGTTGACTTGAACTTTCCCACTCTTGAATTTATTTACTGTCTTTACACAGGGTATTCCCAGATCTGTGAAACGACTTCTGTAAGAGAAACAAAATTTTGGTCTTCTGGGTTCCAGTTTTGCTTATTTAAAAAAAACAAATTTGCTGGGATTTGAAATCCATAAAATTCAGTAAGCCTTGGGATAAACTTTTTTTTTACCAGGAAGTGCTATTTCTGTACGAGGTACGACAAGATGTTATTGGGAAAAGTTTCTTGAAATGAAAAAAACTGAGTGTGAAATTTTCTAGGCTTACTTTGAATTAATTTTTGCTTGTTTTAAAATTGGTCTCAAAGTAGGCATAGGACAACGTCCTCAACTCTCACACATTTACTCAGTTTTTCATTCTGATAAACTTTTCTTAATAACATTTTGTCTTATCTCGTACAGAAACAGCATTTTGCTAGTGATATAAATCAGTTTCTTCCAAATTTACTGACTATGGATTTGAAATCATGACAGATTATTTAAGGTCATTTTTCAATACCAAAATTTTTTGTCTACTACAGGAGTTGTTTCACCTATCCAGGGACATCCTGTATATAATGCAGACTTTTTTCCATTACTATTAATATTTGTAACGGAAAAGTTAGATTTACAATAATGAATTTATCCTTATTTTCCACTACAAATACAAATATAACATGTTGCATATACTGGGCAAATTTAGGAAACAAGTTCCTGTGGCCATTCTGAGTAGAAATGGTTATAATATACATGAGGTCAATTGCCCATGGTTACATAACATGCTTTTTTGTATTTTTGTTTTATTATTTCTGAGAATCAAACATAGTAAAAGTGTAAAATTTGTGTGCATGTAAATACTTATTTCTAAATTAAGTTCTAAATAAGATAATATTTATTTTTTCAACATTTAATAATAAACTATTTTTTGAAAACCATTGCTTTGCATTAAACTGTTCCCCAAATTAGGTAGAATTATTTTTTACCTGTAATTACGTCTTACACGGCTGACATTACACATTTGTTTTTATTGTCAACATAATTTCCAATATTTGGTCCTGTTAAAAACAATCATTTTTTGCCATTTAGTGTAATATATAATGCAAACTTTTAGTGTAGTATATAGTTTTATTATACTATCAGTTGCAGTTACTTAAATATTTTGATGAAAATATAATGAATTATTCATTTGTTCGTATGATGGAAGTCGTTTGAATTCTTGTCGCTAGTATATATAACAATTATTTAAAATTACATTGATTGAATCATTTGAGTAAACTAGGAATAAAACTGGGCCGGTGATACTACCCTGTGGAATACCAGTGTCTTTCTCTTTGATATGTAATTTTAATGTTTCTATTATCAACAGTTTATACTTTGATTTTATAAATATATCAATTAAATATATTTCCATATATTATGATAGTTATTCAGCAAGATGTGGATGATTCAGGCAAATTATTTGCTTTTCATAGGCAAAAAATAATTTGTAATGCTGATTCATTATTTTCAAAACCGTTCATAATTTTTTTCCGTAAACCGATTTATAATTATTTCAATTGACAGGTGCAGACCTCCTTGAACGGGGTTCTGGTACAAAACGGTCTGGCCACCACCCAGACCAACAACAAGGCAGCTACCGGCGAAGAGGTCCCACAGAACATTGTCATAACGACAAGGCAGCAGTACGGACTCCCAGACGACGCGGTCGTCTACTGCAACTTCAACCAGCTGTACAAGATTGATCCGATGACCCTACACATGTGGGTGAACATTCTCAAGGCCGTACCCAATGCAGTTCTGTGGTTGTTGAGGTTCCCGGCCGTGGGAGAGCCCAATTTGTTGAATGCCGCCCAACAGCAGGGTTTGCCACCTGGCAAGATCATCTTCAGTAACGTGGCTGCCAAGGAGGAGCACGTCAGAAGAGGGCAGCTGGCCGATGTGTGCCTGGATACGCCTTTGTGTAACGGACACACCACCAGCATGGACGTTTTGTGGACAGGCACCCCAGTGGTGACTCTGCCGGGAGAGACTCTGGCATCGAGGGTGGCCGCAAGTCAGTTGAACACTTTGGGATGCCCGGAATTAATCGCGAGGTCCAGGCAGGAGTATCAGGATATCGCCATTAAGTTGGGAACGGACAAGGAATAGTAAGTAGCCTTTTGCGATTTTTTTTTCAATTGAAGGGTCCAATCTAATAACCACCAGCTAAGTTCAATTTTTAGGTAAATTTAATTAACATGTTCTTACACAATTTGAAATGCTCTATCGAACCGTGCAAGAACCAGGCTTGTTGTTGTCAAGAAATGGTTTTAAACTGCAAAAGTCACAAAAAAATGTTATGTAAAAAATTCCTCAAAAAAAGAAACTATTGAGAAACTAGAACTTTGTCTAAATATCGTATTTTATTGTATCAAAAGAGCGAGTTTACTATTTAATTTATTAAAAGCCAAAATTGCAATAACCAGTTAAGTCCATTAATTATTTATTGATAATTATTGACAAAATATAATATTTAACCTTAAATAGTTTACATACACAGTTAAAAAGAATGGGCTCTAATTCTGTTCAGATTTTTCATTCCTTTAGTTTTTTTTTATCCTGAAAAATTTACGAAAGTGGACTTGGCCCGTTACTGCATTGGACCCTTCAATTAAATGTCAACTATTCTATATATCAGTATTTGCAAAATAAGTAATTTGGATAACATTTGCTCGTTTAATAATTGATCGCAATTAATTATCCAATAATAAATATAGGACGTTTATCTAGGAGGAGCACAATAGAAACTACATTTCTTCAAGTTAAAAAAAAATACATAAACAAAAATAACTAAATTTAAAATAAAATTAATTACAAATAAATATACGATTAAACAATATTATAACACTTAAAAAGTTAAATATGGGATCATGTATCCCTCATGTTTTCGAGATATCGGGTGTTAAAAAAAATATATAATTAATTTCAATTTTTTTGCGATATCTTAGGACCATTAGAGCTTTTGAGTACCTTTTTTGTGTAGAAAACATTGGCGGTTTAAAATGTTCCTTTGAAATACCAATTTGTTTGGTTTTTAATTATTTTTTATTGTTTTATTTTCAGAAGTCAATAAAATGCATTAAAAATTTTCTATATATTTTTTATTATATACTAACTATGTTGTCAATAACTTTAGGAGAGAAAAAAAATTCTAGCAAAATTTGCAAAATCTAAAATTCAACTGATGGTGAACAACACTGAGATCTCCAAAAGGGTTATAGATAATATATAAAATATACATATATTTAAATCCATTTATAGATACCATCTGATGTTTTTATTTTTCCACAAAATTAAGTTTTCTTTGTAATTATAACTATTTTAATTTTAACTGCTATGGTGAGCAATGATGTTTTTATTTTTCCACAAAATTAAGTTTTCTTTATAATTATAACTATTTTAATTTTAACTGCTATGGTGAGCAAGTCCGTATATGTTGATTTGACCATTCCATCATGTCTGCAGATTGAGTTGGGTTTTTTTTCATAAATTTATTACTTTTAAAAAATATCCTACTTTTAAAAATACAGATAAATTAAATATATAAAATATGTTTTGTTACTTAGGACAAGCACATTTTATAGGTTTAGTTGCTAAGAAAAAAAATTCATAACATTATTTCCCCTTTTGAATTTGAGTTGGATATAAAACGTATTAAATGGTTCCCAGTTAAGTCAAGAAACTAAACCTTTAATCTCACCTTATTGATATTTTTCTAATTTATGTGTTAAACCAAACCAAAAACCAGCAGTAATGTTTATCGCATTTTCAAATGGCAAATAGTAATTTTTATTAAAAATTAGTTTCCATTTTGATCTAATAATAAATAAATAATTTTAAAATTATTTTCTGAATGATGGGGTAATGCTATATTGTCATGGATTTTCCAACCCGACTTTTTCTTTTACCAGAAAAACGAACAGTTAATTTTTACTGATTTAACACTGTACACTACCGAATACTAATTACAACTCAACTAAACACTACTTAATTAGTCACTATCTAAATCGCTCTGAATTCTAATTGATCTCTCTGAAATATCCGAATAACAACTCTCTAATTCAAAACTGACTGACTCGGCCGTTTATTCTTCTTTGGGGCGATCGGGGCAATCTAGGGTTTTGCGATACCATAGTCGTCGAATTGGGTGCGAGTGGAGAAAATTCTATGACATTATATTTAAGAAATCGGTAGAATTGCTAGTGTGGTTTTGTAAATATGTTGTTTAATGTTCTTTTGAAATTTCAATTGAAAATATATATATTTTCATAACGTATTTGAAAGTCTATACAGTTTTTAGTAATACTTTAAGGATGAAAATGATGTCTGTAAATCAATTTACCTTAGTATTCTTACCATAATTCTTTTTATTTACTGTTTTAGAAAGGTATTTTAAGCTAATATAAATCAAATCTCCTACAATTCCTATCAATGAAGTCATATGTATGTTCTCTGATATCAAACATCTAGGTATGCTAATGAACAATTCCACAGACAAAGCTCTATTCAATAATTATCTAAATATCTAACTTCACTTTTTGGCAGTGGGAACACGACAAATTCAACCACAATAGATGAGATCTGACCTATTTCTGCATTTTTAGGATTGCTTCTTCAGGTGGTCTCCTTTAAGTTGAATCAAATATCTAACTATAAAAATTGTTATAAAAATTAAAATTATATTAGCTTAAAATACTTTTCTAAAACAGAAAAAAAATGTTACAAAAGCTAATAATAAGGAATATATGGGTAGATATTGTGGGTGTAATTCAACGCAGGTTGGGGCTTTTGTCCACTGAGTAGTTAGTTTCACACAATATTATTAATACCTAAAAATATATAAAAACTTACCATAATTCTCTTATGTCTTGGTTAATTTTACTCATATTTTAGAAAATACTTTTTTTTCAGTTAATCACGAATATCTAATTGATTTTTGAGTTAAATGTACAGAGTTTCCCTTTTTTTAAGGGCAGATATTTTTGATAAATTATTGGTTATTTTGAAACGACCTTCGATTAATTTTAAAACAGACGTACTTGTTGCATGCCCCTAAAATGTGTCATTTTAGAGAAAATTGCGTTTAACGTATTGATTTAGCTTGAAAATCGATATATAAATACTAATAAATTATTCAAAAAGTTATTACAGTTAGTAATATTCTTCATATAAAATAGCATGAAACACAACACAGAAATATGACAGATATACAATATTTATGACCCATTTTTTACTGAACACCCTGTATACAGTTGAACTTTATTCCTCAAACTTCTATAACTTGAAAATGTTCTTGTGTTTTTGGGACACCAACACCTTATTTTACATGTGATTTGACCTCTTTAACTCGTACTTTGTCTCGACTCTCAACTTGAACAAATCTTTCTGGATTTAGAGGGTTCGAGTGAGAGAAGTTTGACTGTACTGTCTTTGCAATAAATATAATCGGCAAATAATTTATGGTGATATTAAAATTATAATTCTTTTGTTGCAGCTTGAAAGCGATGAGGCACAAGGTGTGGACGGCACGTTCGACATCCCCCCTATTCGATTGCAAGCAGTACGCGCAGGGACTGGAGCTGCTCTACTTCAAAATGTGGGAGCGGTTCGCCGCCGGTCTGAAACCAGACCACATCACGGACACGACTGCTAAGAAATAATCCGTCAATCTCTTACTCAATATGAATTTATTTTGTATGATTGACAGTATTTAATATTTATACCAGATATTTTTATCACATTTATTTAACGTAGGACTAGTGATGATTTTTTTTTACTAGTGACATTGGACTGAGTTCGAATCGAGCTCTGTTAGTTATGCGATATATGACTTGTGTATATTTTTTTAGCTTAAGGTATGTAAATGTGCAAAGTTACGATAACGTGGCTGCTAGTCGCAGCCCCTATATTCTTTATTTATGAAATTATATTTCCAAAAGTTACAAATAAACCCGTGGATGTTTATTTCTCCAAAATTTTTGTGTCGGCCCGATCCCCTCCCCAAGAGTTGCGTTTGTGAAAAGTGATTTTTTGTACTTTCCACACATTTTGTTCAATTTAAAAATTAAATTGGTGGTGATCAAGTTTCTGTGGTGTAATTTTAATTTGTGAACAAGTCGAGGCTGAAGTTTTCTACTACTAGGTAAGTAAAAAATTTTTTATTGTCTGCTTATCTTTAGTACTTTGTTTATTATTAATTTAGTGCATTTTGATAGATAAAGTAAAAAAAAAACAAATTAGTATAAATATTTCAAAATTAGAAATCTAACAGCGATGGGAATGTTCTCAATAATTGAATAGGTTCCTCCAAGTTTAGAAATTTTTATTAAGATTGATTTTTGGTTAAGTGTCTATATATTACATTGTTAGGATAAGATAAAAAATTTCTCATTTTTTGCCCTCTAAATTTAGAAAATCGAACAAAATTATTTCTATTACTGTTTAATAGTCAACTATAGTCAGAGGTCGAAATTGTAGAGAGTGACTAACCGCTAGCTTGTAGAGTAGTGCTACGGGACTAACTTTGAATGCAATTAGATATAAAAAATATACAAAAATAATTGCATTACATAACATCCATTATTTTTAGAGTAGAAACAGTGATATAACAGTTTTTATCAATTTTGATAATAAAAATAATAAGAATATTTCAAAATTTAAAGTTTTTATATTGTGTTATCAATTACCCAAGGTCGAAAATAATAGAGAGTGACTAATTCACAACACAGAGATGAGTGCAGAAGATACGGGTGGTATAATTACCTAAGCGTGCCACTTGAGAAGAGTTAAAGCACACAAAATTATCAAAAATAAGTTGACGTCGGCTGAACCTAGCACATTAACAATTTACTTTACTTTAAATGTGCCCCTGTCCTTGTGGACGGCGAATGTCCATCCACTTACACCTACCTGATGCGCACTCCGCGGATGTCACACTTAAGCCTTGTCCTCATGGCCGCGAAATTCGCGGATTTTTGCACGAATTTTGCAGCTCCTGTCTTAATTATTTATGGCGAAAAAATCTCAACAAAAACGTTATAGGTAGTTGACAAAATTTGTTACAAATACAAATTTTTCCACCATTAAATAAATCATGCAAATATTTGCGAATTCCGCATACAAAAGGACAAAAGGCTTTAGAATACATACACACTATTTACTATTGGTTACTAGCACTGCCAGTATAACAGTCACACATTAACACTTATTATATAATATCATACCGCTTTCCGTATGACCTTCATACGTCCATGTTTTGTCAAAATTTAATATATTCTTCTATTCGATCCAGATTCCTATTTTTTTATATTTATTTTAAATAGTTTCTTTGCCATATCACTATTTCGTCCTTTCTATCAGTATACTCTTTTTGATTTCATTTATACAGACTAAGTTTCATCTCGTAAGATATAGCAATCGAATTTTTTTTTTTAACTCATTTTAAAAATACAATCTTCCTTCCGCGAGTTTCCGTTCACTTTCCGTTTCACAGTTGTACTTCTTTACCACTTTTTTATTTGCACAGATATGCTGTTCACATACAATTTTGTTAATGAAGTACATATTTCAACATCACTTACATTCATATTTTGACCTTGCGCTCTAAACTCTTCATACAATATCATCTGATATTTCTCATTTCGATCAAATCACTAATAAAATTAATTACATTCATAATTAAATTAACGAAAAGATATACCCAAAATTTTGCTCACCCAGGATAGTGCTGGAAATGAAACAGTTGGATCCGACAATTCGTCGCAGCCAACCAAAAGCAGGAGCACATGCATACTAACTGCAGCGCATGCGTATCAGAAGCAAATATAATATAAATATAATACAGGGTGTCTTGCAAATCGTTACAATAATTGTAGGTGATAGAATACGTGATTTTAAGTCGATTGAGACCTTATAAATCATGGACGCGCCCAAAACCGTTTTCTGCCTGTACAAATTGTTGATGCTCAGATGTGTGCAACAGAGATAGAGCTAGTCCGGGCAAAAACCCACAGATCATTGGCCGAAAAAAAAAAAAACAAAAACCGTAAATGACAGACGTATGACATTTACTGAGACCGACTCCACCATAGTTTATGAGTCTTTAAAAACTATTGCTAATAAACACACTAAACACAACTAAATCATAAAAGGCACACAAATCATTAACAATATTAACAGGAAAGGTTTTTTTGTCAGGTTATGTTTATATATTTTTTTGTCATAGAACATCTGTTTTTGCCCGGACTAGCTTCATCCCTCTTGTACACATCAGGACGGCGGACCTCTCTTTCTAGTATTACAATATTTGCGATAAATATTTTTTTAATATTTTTTAATTTAACCGTGCTTCTCTACAATTATTAAAGTGTAGAAGGAAAAGAAACCTGTTTTATAACAAATATTTCTATACTTTTTTGCTCCCTGCATACTTAAACGTGTTAAGATTAATTTCAGAATTTATCTAAAAAAATAATATAGAATGTACAGGGAACTCTTACAAATACAATTTTATAAAGAAAAAAGAGAGCTGTGCAAAAATGATTTAAAAATACACTGGTGCGATACACTTTATTTTTTAAATATTCCTGCAAAAAGGAGTCCAGAGGATTTAGTTACGAGATTATGGCGACCATGGTACCAGTCCTCCACGTTCATTCCCTTGGTATTAATGCTTGGACACACTATACATAGTACGGATATTCTTGAGATTCGTGTATCCCACACTGCTGCAATACGCTGTGGATGCCCTGGATCTCCATCTCTTCCACGATTCGGTTGCAAATTATACGCGTCACTTCTGCATTTGCACTCACTGCGCACCGTTGTAAAAGTAGCTGCATTTGGCACATGTTTACCGGGAAATCGTTCTGCTAAAGCATTTTCACTTCACCATAAATTAAAACGATATCCATTAATATAATAAGTAATGGCATACTTGAAATCGCCTAGCCAGACACTACAGTAGCTCAGCGATGTAAAGGTTGAAACTACCAGAACTTGAATAATTTTTTCCTCGGATACTATAAGGATTTTACAAAAAATATTTTTCTATGATATTGTTTCCATTTTTCATGATGCAAAAATTTTTTTTTAGATAAGTTCAGAATCAGCCTGTATATAGTTTTACTACAAACTGAAAACAAGAACTTCTGAAAATTATGCAAAGCCCACAAAAAACATGAATTTGATAAAACTTGGAATTGCACGCAACTCCGTGAATGTGAAAATCAATCATTTGTTGATTATATTCTTTAAATGAAGTCATATAACTTTGTTTTACCTGTTACCTCTACAGATACATAATTTTGTTATTTCAAATTTAGCTTTACAATGTGAACAGTGGTGAGTGGTAAGTGCTTTAATCAGTTTAAATTAAAAAATATCAATCAATGTCAATTTGTTCAAATCGAAACAATATTATGTATAAAAATTTAATTAAGATAAAAAAGAAAAGGAAAGGAAAGGTTTTTTTCTCAATTAACTTGAATTAATTCAAGAGTGTAGGGTTTGCGACCTGGTCAGTTTTTCACCGTCTTGACCCACGGATTTTTCGCCGGTCTGATCTGTTTTTCCACGGACCTGACCGGTTTTCCAAAGACGACCAGTTTTCCATCAGCCTAACTAATTTCTACGGGCCTGACCGGATTTTCACCGGCATGATGGGTTTTCCATTAACAAGATCGGTTATCTTATTTTGAACAGAATGTCAACGAATTTCTAAAATTACTGCAAGCAATAATAAAATCTCCCAAAAATGCATCAACATTCAACAGTTAATACCACCTACTGTTGAATAAATATAGTTTTGGCAACAGTGGCGGAACTAGGATTTAATTCTGGGGGGGGGTCTAATTCCCGTAGTTTCCTCAAATAATGCGAAGCACACACTGAAACCACAGCTTAAATAACAATCAGCTCACAGACTCTACGGCGGCACCTTTGAAGTATTAAAACCTGAAAATTTGTCCTTGAAGCTTGTTGTCTCTCTCTCGTTCGGGATACACGTCAGGACCGGATTAAAAATTTAGAAAGTGTTTTAACTGCAATTTTTCTAACATACAAAATATAAATTTGTTTTACTTGAAATTGTTTAAAAATAAAATAACATAACAGTATAAAATACAAGAAAATCAACAAATCACAAAATACAGCACTCGTGCGCCAATAACGCAGTTGTCGAACGGTATGGCTATAAGCGCATAATTTACAACCACACGTCCCTGCAGTGTTGTATCCCCAAATGGCGGCATGCGCGAAGATCTGCGCGAGACGTTCCCGCTCATACGAGTCTGTGAGCTGATTGTTATTTAAGCTGTTCTGAAACCACAGATCATTGGACGAAAAAAACTAGAGCAGTGGAGGTGATGAGATACGCGCACCTAAAGCTGCGTATAGATATATCGTGCGAGCACGAGCAGAGCACGAAACGAGCTAGACCGATTTTTTAGTGTAGCGAGCACAAGCCCACCGCGAGCTTTCTGACACGAGACATTAAAAGATTCAGTTGATTCAAGTTTACTTCAGTTTGATATTGCCGTAGCAACTTTTCACAATGTCTAAAATGAGGAAACTGCAATTTTCAAATTAAAGTTTACCTCTTAATGTTACCAGTAGTGCCGTTATAGTATTTATTTTATTTTTATAGTAATATATTGTATGCATTTATCAGCTGTTTCTTTGTACAAATTACCATATTAAGAGTTTTATAAAACTGTATAATGTTTTACTGCTCTATTAAAAGTATCTACCTACCTAATTGTGTTTCTTTCGTCCACTTTATTTCACAACGAGCAACGAGCCTTCTTCGAACACGTCCTGTGCATGTTCAAAACTTCATTAACCTTTAGAATTTTAACTAATAAGCAAACACATTTTCTGATTCGGTGGAAAATTTAAAATATTTTCTTCGATTTATTCCAGTCATACTCTCATTTGGCAAATTTTCAATTTAAAAATTTCTTCTAAATTTTATGAAATTCCTCCAATTTCTGATTCATATGATTATTTATCATCTACTGAAAATATTACAAACAAACCTTTTTATCTCCGCTGTTAAAGTTTTTCACCAGTACATACACAATTTTTATATACAGGATAAATTATTAAAACTAACTTTAGTGAAGTTTCTGCGAAGTATAACATACTAAGTACGCCACTGTATTCTTCGGAAAGAGTTGTTTAAACAATAGGTATTTTATTATTCTTGCAACAGTCAAAATATGCACTACGAAATTCCAGAAAACCTATGCATATTGAAAACAATCAGGATATCCCGGAAAAATTATAACATAAATACTTAGACGGCTCGACATATTGGAATATTTGGCAAATACACGAATTTTTGTTGATATTTGCTGTTTGACAAATTAACATCCCCATCTTTGCCAATGTAAAATATGTATTGGAATATTTGACTCGATATTTGAGCTACACAAAATGTAGCTCCAGAGCCCACTGCTACTATAATCACGCCATACGAATATGTGCATCGGACAAATTTACTTGTTTAGCAAATATTTGCGCCTTTGATTTCTGTCTGTTCATTTACGAACGAGAAATCTTTATATTTGCCGAATATATCATTTTCCACGACATATTCGTCTATGTCAAATACCCAAAGATTTGTGACAAATATCCGAATGTGTAGAACCGATTTTACATTAGCCAATATTTTTGTTTGTCATCCATCGCAGTTCAGCTTTGTTATCATGGAAATTTGTGAGTGAGTATAAAAATCATTCCTACAGAGATATTTACATGATCATTTTTTTCGTCTTACTATTTAGCAAAAAGAAATTTTCTTGCAATTTTGATTAATTTACGACATTAGCAAGATCATTGTGAATTAAAACGGCAAGCTATTAAATATCCAGGGTGATCTGTTTAAAAAAACATTATTTTTTCATTCCTTTGATATTTTTCCTAAAATGTTTTAGCTACTTTATCACTCTTTTTCTAGGTAGAATATAATTACCATGTCACCATAGTAATTAGATTGTTTAATGCAAACACAAAATAACTCTTGACATATATTTTGAATAAAATGCGTTGTCAGTTTTTTGGATTGAGCTCGAAATACTCATTTGAGGGACTCGAATAATTCCGTAAAATAGCTATATTTGAGAGCGCATACAAAAAAAACTAATTATGATTTATTTCTTTAGTTTAATTTACAATAGGTTAAGACCATTAAGACAAACGCTCTCAGAAAGATAAAAATAAACTTCCTCCTGTACTAATTCGCCTGACAAAAATGGTAAACAATCAGAATTGTTTATCCACATTTTTGTGATAAAACATGGATAAAACCTACTATAACTGTTCTTCCTATTTACATGATTGATTCATTTCAGTCACTTGAAATAAGTGTGATCAATCAAATCTGGTTATCGTTAACGTTATAAAATCTAGGCAGGAAAATATCACATTAATTTACAAGATTAACTACTTATAGGTTCAGGTTGTAAGATTTACGTAATTAATTCTCTATCACGCAATCTTTTACCTAATTTTTATTTGCATTACTTTTTGCTAACTATTTTCCTTAATAGAATCTTGGATTTTCAATTGATCTTTTTTCTTACCTTTACATAAATAAAACTACGAACTTGCTGTATCCTTTACTGTTCATGCAGAATAACCATTCAAAAGTATTTTGGAAAAAATGTCAGACCTCACTCGGAGAAAAATCCTAAATACGCCACAGGTAGCAACAACATTCACGCTGATTTTTGTAATTGATGTAGTAATTGCAAATAATACTAGTCCAGGGCCGTATCTAAAAGATTTCATTAGTAAATTACTTACTATGAATTTATAACTTGATAATGCATTATAAATTGATGCAAGTACCTTTATACTCACCTCATAGAAACAAAAAGGAAATAATCAATGTGATGTGAAGGCTGGCGTTTCAAGGACATAGAATGGTATCTAAAGATGTACACAAAAAACACTTGGTAGATGGAGGTGGAAATTAAATCATTTCCTTTAACTGTTGAGGGGGGAGGGGGCGGGGCTAGAGAATCAATTCAAGTGTTACTAGAATTTTAAAAGGATTCTGCGGAGTGTGACAATGTTTATAACCCGTATACAATTTTCTCAATGAGCAGTTGACGTCTAAAATACAGGAGATTTTATGATAAAATATAACAGGTGAAAATTATGCTTTTTCGTCTTATTCTATCTGATTTGTCACCCTGAAGAAAACTTGTATACCTGAATAGATATTCTTTCTATACACATAACTTACTCAGATTTTGTTTAAACTGTCAATATGAATTCCTTGGAAAACGATATATTTTGAACTCACAGTTATCTATTAACTGCCTTTTAATTTTTATTTAGATGACACTAAACCTGGAAACACCCAAGCGTTGTTTGGTAGGAAATAGCGCGTTATCTACAATTTTGTCACGATATAAGGATTAGATTTAGATTTAAAGTCAAGAATAAGAATACGTACCTACTTACCTATCTAATTATTCAGTAAGATAATGCAATAATTATAGCGTAAGTGCTTAAGTTATATCAGAAATCTGAAGTGTGTGTGCATTAATAATAATAGTTTAGACAGAGTTAGAAGTCTTCCGTTAGTACTTTGACTATATATCTTGAAGTTTCTCTGCATGTTGTGAAAATTAGAACTCGAATCAGAAATAAGATAAGATAAATGTGGATGATCAACTATAATTTATTTGTTTGTATCTCTGGTTTTTAGTAGTTTAGTGGCTCCAATACAATAATTTATAGTGCATTTTTGGATTACCAAAACGTGGTATATAGGTAGGTATGACCCACAGTATGGCCTAATTTGTTTTTAAATAATAGGAACGAGGCGATACCTATTCCTATATATTCTTATGAATAGTAAATAGGTCTAATCAATAATCTCATTTACGTAGGTATTTAAAGATGATAGAAGAAAAACAATTTTGTTCTTATAAAATTTGTTTAGTACATAATAAATAACAAATCATTAGGATAAGTAATAGGTATCTAACTTTAAAAAATTGAATTGTTACAATATATATAAGCTCACAAGTAAAGCACCTACCTACCTATTGTATACAGGGTGTCCGGAACTCCGCGCAAAAAATTTAGGGAATGATATTACTCGAAAAATTAATGTCACGTTCATGTAATATATTTTCTCGAAAACGTAATATTATTTTTTTAGGGTTAAAAAGCCAAAAAAGAATAAAAAAATAACCTTGCGGTTATGTAGCTCCGTTAATATTAACTTCGAGAAAATATTACATGAACTTGACACATTATTTGCTCGAGTAGTATAACCCCCAAAATTTTCTGCGCGGAGTTTCCGGACATCCTGTATAGATTGGTCACCTGCTATCACCTACTATTGGTTTTATAAGCTTCGCTAAATCTAATGCACAATGCACCTACCCTATTTAGAACTAAATACATAATTACTTTTTTTATATCAAATTTAATTATTAATTAATATTGATAATATAACATAAGTATATGATAAATAAACCTAATAAAGTATTTTTGTTAAAATAATCTAAAAAGTGAAGTGTCTGTAAACGTAAATACTAGTGATATAATTTCTGTTGACAAATTAGTTCCATATACCTACTGTTTCGAAAAGATGTATCGATTAAAATAATCGTGATAAGAATAACAATTAATTATTAATTCCCGATGCACCGCATTCTTCACTTCGCAAGTCCATACAAATCGGTGTTGAGCTGTGTGAACAGTACTTTAAAGAACTTGTTCCTAACCTAACGGCCCATCCAGTAGCAATGTGTACACCGACAATCCGCTGTTAAAGTGTGTAGTCAGACTTGTGTTAGCGCGCTTTCCACCGTTAGTTGTGAAACGTTTTTTGACGGAAAACTCGCTTTTTTAATCCACGTGAGTTATCGAGACTGTGTCGTGTCGTGTTGACGTTGGACGCTGACTGTTTTTCGTGGACCGAAGGCCTTCCTTCATATTGGAAAGTTTCGTGATTGCCAGACATCGCATACAGGTAGGTAGGCTTATTACTGATTTAATTGTGCCCCCTCTTACGATCTACCGGCTGATTGTTTACATTCCACCGATTCAACAGGTGTTTTCCATTAAAATGTGGCAGCTACCAGTCATGCCTAACGAAAGGTATATGCTGCACGGGAGAGGTATTTGATTTTGATGTAGGTGTCAAAATACCGTTCAAGAATACAATGGAGATATTCTCCTGCACCTATAACGTGCTTAAATACTGCTCTTGTAGTCTAAGCAATAAACAAATTTCGTAAATAAGGGTACATATCTGACTGAAAATAAAGTTTCCTTCGAGAAATTTATTTGAACTTTAAAATATTAATTCAGTTGTTTATCAGATACTTTCTTGACCACTTGACCAGGTAGGTACCTCGAAAATTTCTTCGTGATAAAACAATGTCAGCGAACTAGATTTAGTAAAATTTAAACATTTTTATATTTAAGTTTCATTATGTAACTCTGGTTATTGTGATTGCAAATATCTATGTATGCAGAAATTAGATAACTGCAATATAGTGGGTGAACCTGATAATACAATATGCTGACTGCTAAGATAGTAAATAATTAATGTACTTATCTTATTGCAACTACTGATGTTATTGGATACACTTAAATTTATTAATTGAGGAGCAAACTTTTACGATTTGGGGTAAGCGCACCTACTTGGTATACCTATTTGTTATTCATTCTAATGGTTATAAAACGTTCATTTAATGATGGTCTAACAGACTGAAGGATATTTACTACTTTGGGTAGGTACCTACTTAGGTATATATATTTTTTTCCAGTTATTTTATTAGGTTTTTTTCATGCAGACCATTGAACCTATTTGCTGAGAGAAGCAAGTGGTAGATTATGGTTACAACTTTTGTTAAATAAGATATAAAGTACCTACTGATATTTTTTTTTATTTTTATTTTATAAAATATTTTGAATTTTCTGCAGAAGACTATTTCAGTCTCACCAAATTAGTAATTAGGTACGTAAGTAATTAAGTATTTTTTTTACCTTGACGTGATTGGCTACGTTAATGTAAAATTATGAATTTTTTAATAGATAATGTATTTGACCAAGATTTCAGTCAGTATTTATTAAGTCCGTCATGTAGCAGATAACGTAAAAGCTGTTGGAATGTCCCAATGCTATATATGGTTGTTATTTATTTCTGAGTCAATGGTGTCGTCTGCCTTTAAAGCTGCTTTTGGAAAAAAGGTCATGTCAATATAACTATTTAACAGTTTAAATAAGCTATGAAATTGCATACAGGCATCGTTAATAATTCAGAATTTTTAATATTTATCTCTATTTTGATTTATTTTCTTCAAACGACTACTATAATCTGAAGGTAAATTAAAATTAATGTTTTTCTATTTAAAATTATAATAGCTGCATTTTTTATAATATCAATAACACTATGGTTATGTTAAGACGTCATATACGTAGATCTATATGTTTTATGGGAAGTTTCCAGATATGACTGGCAGATACATAATAAAAATAATGAAATATGACAGCATTTTTTATAGTGGATAGTAATCGAGGTAGCATAATTAAAAAAAAATTCAGGGCCTAGTTTGTTTTAGGATTTATGAAAGAAATGCCTAGAATAGGCTAAATACATAATAGATCTGTTCAAGCAAGGAATCAAGCCTGGTTACAAACTGTCAAAAACGTTCGTTCAACTACTTATTGCATGATGTTTACTGAAAATAAATTTATAACTTTACTGGTTGAATATTTGTGACAGTTTGGAACCAGTCCGGATTCGTCTACCGTTAAGCCGCATACACACTTGTCACTGTTACAATGTAACAGAACCTTGTCGCAAATCTCGGTGCATAACTTCAACACGACCGTGTGGACAGGACCCTGTAACCTGATCACGTCACATCACAGCAAACATGGAGGTTTGCATCGAGGTTCGCAACGTTTCCAACACTTGTTGACGTTAATTTGGTGTTTTAGAGTTCTGTCATTTATTTATTTTTTCTATTTGTGATTTAAGTATAAGCCTCGGTATAAGCTATTTGTCATCAAGTTTTGCAGTGTATGATGGTTTTTACACATTTCCATCAACAAATTTAAATGCATTTAAAGCCATTTAGGTTTTCCATATTCCTACTTAGTTTTTTTCATTGTTACGATTTGTAATCTGAAGTTTGTGTGAAGGTTAAAATAGAAAATTGGTAGTAGTTCAATTAAGTAGGTTCTATTTCACAGTTTTGTTTTTGTAAAATTAAGAAATTTAAGTTAAACAATAAAATGACATAAGGTTTGACCTGAAATATGTATGTATAGATTTGCTGTTTACCCAAATGCAATAACCGCCATTGGGTACTATTGCTGTTAAATTAATTTTATTTGCAGAAAACCTGAAATATTTTCGAATAGAAAAGTTTGTGTGCCTATTTTAGATTACTAGCTACTTAAATAACTTGTTTATTTTTTATTACTTTAAGGCATTTATTGATAAATGTAAACAGAATTTGTATATGGTATTTCATAGTGTAGAATTTGATTAGTTTGATTGGTAATGGATTTATGTAGAAGTTTTTGAACACGTGTATTCAATTAGTTTTGAGTGGATAATTCATTAAAAACTCATTATCAGCCTTGTAATAAACCGACAGATTCAATTTTCGTCTAATGGAATCAGCACCACTGGATGTATAGGAAAGTCAGAAAAACCCGTGAATCAAATTACGTAAAAATATTTATTCGATAAAATAATTCGAATGTGTTTATACGTTATGCTAGTAAAATTTGTAATAAATTGAATATGAGTGAAATTTAAAGCTATTTAGTTGGCGAAGCCCATAAAATTTAGCATTTTAAATCAGTTGATAATTGAATACTATAATGTTTTGGTCGAGGGGGAAACCACTGAGGTATTTTGCTGGGTATTTGTGTGTATTTATAGGTATTTTTCGGTATTTTTAAGTACGTTGTGTATTTTTGGGTACTATCAAGGTAATACTGGGTATTTAATGGGTTTTACGAAGATATTTAATGGGTATTTTAAGAGAAAACTAGTATTTGCCCGCCAATTTTTAAATATAATGGCGATCGCGCATGCGTTATGATGATGGCACAGTTTAAGTAAGCAACTGACCGACGCAATGGCAAATATAAAAATTATTAAAAATAGATATAAAAATATTTTCTGTAAAATTTTTCGGAGGCACTGTTTAACTAATGTGGCCTTTTATTGTCTTCGTAAGCCTTTAGTTTAGAAAATAATATAGGGTGATTCGAATTAGATAAATTCTATTGAAACAATAATTACACTTCCTCAAATCAGTTTTTTGACTACTGGATGGTCTGTGTAAAAAGTTCAATAGATTTCTGTGGGTGAGTGGAACAACTAAGAACTAATGTTTAAAACTGAAAGTAGATTTCATTACGAATATGTCAGCAGTTCGAAATAAATAGCCAAATTCAACTAAACAGTGACATTATTATTGCAATAGATTGTACAGTACAGTACCATATAAACAAGTATCATATGAATGTTTTATAAGGCATTGATGCAGAATATATACGCTCACATACTAGCACATTCCCCTCTTATAACAAATATTAGTATGGTATAATTTCTTAAACTTTATCTTTAAATCAATATATTACCTATTATTCGATACGACGTGTTAACTATAAGTTTGGTTAAACTTCTCCGACGTATTCTAATGATGCAAAATATTTAATAAAAATTGAATGAGTATAATAAAAATTAAAATATTGCTAAATTAGGTTATCCTTTCACATTCATATTCTATTTAACAAAAAAGATTTTTTATGTAAACAACTGCCAATTATCTAATTCTAATCATACATGACGGAAAGCCAGCTGGGGCTAAAATTGAATTCTCCCTCGATACCCATGTATTTACACTTGCTAATGAAAGATTTTGGTTGTACTGGAGACACCGATGGTACCCGATGAGTATTTGGGATCCGGACAATAATTTTAGGGACACCCTGTATAGACCTAATATTATGATTTCATAGACGAGGAAGAAGTTTGTTTTTAGTTAGCTTGAAGGGGGCATGGTGTAGGCATTGGCACCCTTCTTGGGTGCGTCAATGAGTTTATGCTACATTTTATGCTGTGATTTTATGTAATCCAAAATGTTCTTTCCAGATGTATTCAGATCGAGTCAAAGGAGCTCTTAAAAAATCTGTATTATTTACGTAGATCTGTAACTGGAATAATTTCTAAGGAAATGAAAGACAGTTTTGGAAAATTAAACGTATCTATATTAAGTAAAATCGTGGGTCATTTAATGTATTTTTCGTTTCTTAGATATCTGGGTATTTAAGGATATTTTTGGGTACTATTCGGTATTTCTGGGTACGGGATTTTTAGGTACTTAAGGGTATTATTGGGTAATAGTCATAGGTATTTTTTGGGCACTCGTGGTTTTTGGGTATTTTTGAGGTATTTGCTTATTTGATGATGTATTTTTTGGGAAATATTTTTAAAAAATGGCATTTGATTGTACAAATTTCAAGCAGTGGCTTACCCTTGGGTTTACCCCTCGGTTTTGGTTTGCAAGACAAGACTTTTGCAGTTTTGCAAAAATTCTTGTCTCGGCTAACACTATAAATAAATGGATGGAGACTTTTTGTTTTAATCAAGTTCCAATAGCATTAATTCAAATTCAACATTTTTTATTTTTTCAGTTATAAATAGCCAGTGACCACTAGCCGTAGATATGTGCTAGGCCTCGCTTATTTACAACTTTTACACATAAATACACAGGGTGTGCTTTTTTATTCATTGTATTCGGCGCTTCATTCCGATTCCAAATAACATGTTCTGTATTTGCTCCTATCATTTACGAGATGTAGAATGTTATCTGACTTCACTGAAAACGTAATAACAAGAGTGTATATAAGGATTATTTTTAATGTAAAAAAATGTAAATAATAAAAAAATCATTGAAAAAATATAATAAGTGTTAAATATTCACATTCATTATTCATTACTTCTATTTATTATTTTTCAAATTAAAACAATTAGTTTAATGTGAAATCACACGGCATAATTTTATAAATACCTAAAGTAAAACTTCTCTTGTCGCCGTAATTTACGTTTAACAATACCGTAAGTTTACCACATCACCACTAACAATTACGGTAATGTTAAAAACGGAAAATAATGGACACCTGCTTGCTTTGGCTCCACGTATTTGCTGCACTAATGAAGTTGGGATTAGCACAATTGAAGTTCATAAATATAAAATTAAATGAACCCGCTCGGGGCAATTTAATAATAATCGTCCGATTATGCTTATACAAAACCCGCGTCCGTCATCGTTGAATTTGCACAGCTTTACCTAGTATCCTGTTACATCATCAACACCATAACATTGGAAACATAAACATAAATCGCTCGGAACGTCGTGTGACGTGGCACTAATGATTTTGTATTTTCGGTCACATGGTTTTGTTTATATTCTGTGGTAATTTATTATTGTTAATATTTTAATTGTTATGTGGTTATTGCCGCCAGACACATATTTTGACCTTTCAATATGTTCGAAAGATTACCTTTTAATACATTTCAAACCAATATAAAATTCATGAAACGCCTGGAACGCATTTTAAAATACCGCGCGTCAACAAAGCGCTCGTGTGTTTCTAGAGTTAGATCTCTTATTTCTTTTCGGTATTTTTTTCCTTTACGATACCTCTTCTTCACTTCTTTCTACATTCTTCGAATTGGAAATTGTTCGTTAGTTGTACGTGCAAGTTTATGAAGAGGTTTTCATATTTCTGTTAAAAAATAAGCTAGGTTTTAATCGGAAATGATTGTTACTAATGATTATGCTTAAACCATTTGAATATGGATTTCCCTTATCTCCTCTTAGAATTAAAACCCGCAATGATTCAATAAACAGCTATTCCCGAATGGTTTGAAAATTATCTATTATTATTAAGAGAAATTTATATATTTCTTTTAATAAGATTTGTTCATGGAAAATTGTTTATAACTTTACAATTAAAGTGCAGTCCTCGATAATAAAAGGTTTCCAACCTAAAGTATCTAAGGAAGTATAAAATGCTCAACATATGAAATTATAAATAATTTGTGGTTCACAAATTATTTTCATCTTTTCATTTTACTAAAATTGGTGTAAAATTGCATACGTTGTGGAAAAATGAGGTGACAGCCAAGGCAAAAGTGCTGTAAGTATACAGTGACTAATTTATTACATTCTGTGTAAAAATAGCAGTAAATTAATTGTAATAAAACTGTGAGGTAATGTTGTCACATAATTAATGCAATTTCCTTTGAATACTAAAATCAGGACGACAAACTTTTATAGCCTTTACACTTGGAATTAATTATTTATTTAAAACTAGATAATCCTATAGGCAATGTCCAGGATTACGTAAACAAATCCGTGGTTAAATTGTACATATAGTGTAAACGGATAAGCTACTCTACTTAAATATGAAATAAACATTTACAGTTTCAATCATTTATAATAAAATTAATACTAAATAACAGTATCCAAGCACAGACAATTGATTTACCAGTCATGTAGGAAGAATCATCACTTTTTTTGTCCAGTAATTTGTACAAAAATATAACAGAAGAAGACGAGTCTCATGGGATTATTTAGAACATGTTATTTGATATCAGAATGATCCACTAAATACAATAAATGAAAAAAAAATGTAGGCTTTTTTTCACCATTGATTTTCTAAATGCCCTGTATACATTCTGGTAGCTTAGAAAAGTTTTATTGATTTTTTACAACTTTAATTTTTTCGATTAACTTAAATCTACTTACTTATGTATATCCAATTAAACTTACATTAAAATCGTTTTCACAAACAAACAACGTTGCAATGCTTCCTTTCGTCGCGCTTCATCGCCCTAGACCACATTTTTTTTTTCATTTTTTGGCACGGTGAAATATTTTTTATTAGGCGCTGTATGTTGTATTTGTACATATTTGTACATAATAGCATAAATACTTCTTCCATTTGCCCGGTGAGAGCACTTTCTGTGGCCGCTTTACTACAGGGTGTCCAGAATGAGTGCTTTTATTTTGCTGGATGATAAATTGTACCAAATAAAACATACTTTTACATACATAAGTACATACATATTTTACTTAATACTTTTTTTTCACTGACCAACTGTAACAGAATTATGACAGTAAACAGGTCTTGATATGCGACAACGTCGCTCACACACCATGCCAGGATTGTTTGTGCATAAAATACACCTAAACATACTGTGAATGGTCTTCTTAGAGCACTATCCACGACGCGGAATAAAATGTGAAATAGTTAAAAGTGTTCAAAATAACTTAACGTTGCTTGTGAAAAGCGTTTACCGTATAAATGTCTCGTAGCCAGAGAGTTTTGCCCATATTCGCTATAAATTAACACGTCATGCATGGGTGATGGTTACTATAAATTGTTCTAATTTTGTTTATACAATATTTACAAGTATCAAGCAAGCACAAAAAAATGAAACGCACTAGCCGCATGACTAATAATCATTTTAGGTTAACAGCAATAGGTGATAGATTGCAATGTTGTCATTAATTCTGATACAGATTACATACAGAGTACGTTACAGGAGCTATTACTTAACCTTAGTGGAGCTATTACTTAACCTTAGTTTGTAATTTCGGAACACAGTTTTGCATTTTATTGCATTTATATATTTGAAATATATTTGTAGAAAAATTTGTTTTAGACACTTTTTTTCATAAGAGGATTTTTTGTTGCTGGTCCTTTAGAATGAGCAGTTATTCCAGACACCCTGTATACATTGGCATCTATTAGTGACATAAAAATTATCAAGCTTCATTGGCAATGTCAGTTGACTTTATCAAGCGCCTTTGAAAAATCGATATACCCAGCTCAGCAGCACAACTCGCTGTGTCGCCACTTGTCATAAAAGTTCTGTAGTGACAAAAATTTGAACAAACAGACAAAGAAATAGGACGGCCTTGCTGACGTCATCTTGAGAACCACATTTAAGAACTGGAAGTTCTTGTGTTTCTTTCCAATAGTTTGGAAAATAACTAGAAATGATTTATTAAATATACAAAATCAATAATCAAATAAATTCCTGTTCGATATTACACATGTAGGTATACCTTTAACATTGACAAAAGTATTTCCGTTAGTAATGCAACTGGTAATACAAAGTGCGACATACAGTATGCGCCAAAAGTATGGAATAAATTCAATAAAAACGAAACAATTATTTTTTGGGAAAAATCCTCGAACAGGTCGATTTTTAATTTAAAAAATATATATTTTAGCGTAAAATGTGATTTTCAAATGTCATTTGTTTTCGACTAATGACGTCATCGATTTTTTTTTAAATGGCAACATCATATTTTTTTCTTTGATTCTGAAAGATCGTTTAATTCTCTATCAGACAGTACTAAAATTTTGCCCTCTTACGTGGGAAAGTTTTCGAGTAAATGACGATTGAATGTTAGAAAACGTAAGTCAATTAAAATAAAGCAAAAACGTTATCAAGTTTAGTTTTTCGAATTCCATAGTTCTTTTATGGATGACGTAGGTGAAAATCTTTGCAAAGTATCATTGTCACACCGACTTTCTAATAAGTATTGTAAGCGACATAGAAATTATTATTCAGTTTAAAGTATTATGACTGTTACTCAAAGAATTGAAATTTTAATTCTTATCGGATGCGGGAATATGACTAGAACTCAGCAGGAAGTTTGCGATTTATTTAATGAAGAATATCCAGATCGCCCTATCAGCCAATCAATAGTCAGTAAGGTAGAGTCTAAATTTAGAGAAACTGGCAATGTTGTAAATATTCCAAACCTGGACGTCCAAGCATTAATGAAAATCAGAAACAGAACATTTTGATAAGTATGGTGGATAATCCTCATAATTCTTCACGATTGGTTGCATTAAACAATGACACTAGTCAGAGCACAGTGCTACGTATCTTGAGGAAGGAAAAATATCATCCCTACAAAATTCAACTTGCGCAGGAACTCAATGAAGATGATCCCGATCGCCGCTTACACTTTGCGAAATTCTAATGGATTTATGTCAAGGAAATAGAAATTTACACCGGCAAATACTTTTTTCAGATGAGGCCACATTTTGTCTGAATGGTACAGTAAACCGTCAAACTTGCAGATATTGAAGTCGGGAAAATCCTCATTGGATGGCAGAGGCACATACCCAACACCCTCAGAAATTAAATGTGTGGGGTGGAATAGTTGACGACAGAATAGTAGGGCCTTTCTTCTTTGAAGGAACCCTTAAGCAGGACGCCCACTGAATCGGCACAGCCCGGCACAGCACGCCCAGCGCGGCCGGCAGATTTTGATATGCTTGTAATCAAATGGAGTAGCGCCCACTGAATCGGAGCCGCTCAGCTGGGCGCCGTACGCTCGGCTCGGCACCGCTTCGTATTCTCGATAGGGCAAAATGTGCCGATCTGTGTCATGCCGAAGCAATGGGCGGTGGCTGTAAAACTGCCGGCCGTGCTGTGCCGTGCTGCGCCGGGCTGCGCGGATTCAATGGGCGCCCTCCTTTACAGGACAAAGATATTTAGAGTTTCTAGAAAATGACCTTGTTCCAGCCCTTGCAGTAATTTTTCCTAACGATAATGACCCTGACATTCCTGACGATACCATATGGTTTCAGCAAGACGGTGCACCTCCGCACTATGCGCGCCCTGTACTAGATTTTTTGGACAACTGTTTTCCTGGGAGGTGGATCGGCAGACGCGGACCGATAGAATGGCCTGCAAGATCGCCAGATCTTACACCTCTTGACTATTTTTTATGGGGATACTTGAAGTCAAAAGTGTACATTAATAAACCACGTAATTTAGAAGAACTTCAAAATCGCATTCGGGACGAAATACGCAGAGTTACCCCAGAAATCATTCATAATGTGCAAGAAGAATTTCTTCACATACTTACGCATTGTCAAGAAGTTGGTGGATGGCAATTCGAACATTTAATTTAAGTATAAAATTTAATCAATTGTATTTTATTTTACATACCTCAGAATTCTTACTTTTTTATGGATAAAATTTACGTTTTCTAACATTCAATCGTCATTTACTCGAAAACTTTCCTATGTAAGAGGGCAAAATATTAATACTGCCTGATAGAGAATTAAACGATCTTTCAGAATCAAGGAAAAAAATATGGTGTTGCCATTTAAAAAAAAATCGATGACGTCATTACTCGAAAACAAATGACATTTGAAAATCGCATTTTACGCTAAAATATGTATTTTTTAAATTAAAAATCGACCTGTTCGAGGATTTTTCCCAAAAAATAATTGTTTCGTTTTTATTGAATTTATTCCATACTTTTGGCGCATACTGTATAAGTGACCTAAGTAGTGTGTATTTATAAATATAATTTAATAAAAGATGTCAAATTTAACACGGTTTTTAATAGGGGGATTTAATAATATAAAGATAAATTTCAATTAAAATACTAGCACCCATTGACAATGTCTATCTGTTACTATCCTTCTTTTATAAGAATATGCCCCTATAGTGGCCAATTCTAGTGAATAGATTTGATAATTATTGTGTTGTGGCAGGGCGTCATACTGATCTGCCCATAAAAAATACATGAATCTACTCGTTGAAAATGCTGTGCAAATTGCAAGCCAAATCAAGTACTTGTTCAGTTATTCATATTATGGGAGAAAAATTATGCCCATAAAATGGCGTCATGTGACTAATTCTGAATGATTGAAGTCAGAAGTGTAAAATATATAATGATAATTAGGTATATAATTTGTATGTACAATAGGCTGACGCTGATACCATGTAATATCAGTAATAATAATGCAACCGTCATGCACTGTGCCCATACTAAACATAGTTAAGTTGGTATCGTGAGTTGGTGTAAAGGATTAGTGACTGTTATGTAATGAAACTACAATAAAATTTTCTGTAACTAGACAGTAGTTATTCAATTGATCTTTTTAGAGCTTTTATGTTAATGCAAACGGATGAGAAATTTCTAAGGGTTGCCCAAATGTTTAAAAAGTCATGTCTAATTCTCCTGGAAAGAAGGAATTTTTGGTCGAATGATTTGGAATGTGACGTCGGAAATGTGACAATGCAAATGTATATATTAAATATGTACAGGGTGTTGTAAAAGTCCATACCCCGGGAGGTGATTCTACGGATTAAAATAATAGCAGTATATCATGAAAATTTTTTACGAATCGTCAATTATTTGCAAGTTACATCTTTGTCAAAGTAAAACTTTTTATTTTTCTTTTTAAATAACTTATTTAATTCAAGTTCGATTATTAAGACTAGATTAAGCTCTATTGGACCAGTCAAAGAAAAGTTTTATTATGCGCCGCTAGACACTTTACCTAAAACTCAGAATTAGTTTTATTCATAACTATTTTTTCTTACTACACATCGCAGAAATATTATTGAAAAGAGGAACAATATCAGAAAAAATTATGTACTCTTTATTCAAGTCGATAAATGTAACCGTTTAGCAGGAAATCGCTATTAAAGTTTTATTAAACATCAAATTTTAATCATTCTTTCTGTAATTAATCAAGTTGCCATGCTTCAAATAAATGTCATTAGTAATGTTGTTGTTACAAATTGTAACGAAAGTTGTTTAAAGGAGGTATATACGTTAAAATGCCATGAATTTAGTCGTCGGTAAAGATTGACTGCATATAAACTTAATGCTAATCACAGCCGGGTAACCTTGATTTGTTAAATCCGATAGCTAAGACGAACATATATATTTATTTATACGTATTTATAAACATTCAGGAACGTCATGCCTTGATAGAAATATTATTTCATTTCGTACCGTTGAGAGCCAGAGCGGGCCCGGGACAAAAGCTTTTGCCCCAATAATGTGAATGTTTTTTAGGAAGTTCAACCCACTGCAAATTACAGGAATATTATCTCATGCCACTTGCAAATTTTCAAAGATAGCGAACTAAAACGATTAAATAACAAGAAAAAGCATTCTAACCAACACATTTTTAGGTACACTACAAAATACACGTTTTTTTAAAATTTAACTGTAGATGTAGTTACTCAGTACTACATATAAGATTATTACCTTTTATTTATTTATAACTATGTGAAAATAATTGGTAAAATGTGGGGTTATAATAGCAAAATGTGTGTCTTAAACTCACTTTACAGTCCAAAAGTTAATTTTGTTCAAATTTCGTGACTCAATTTTCCTGTTGAATTGTTTTACAATTCGCATTCGCTCTTGTAATTATCGTAATGCAGCCAACGTTTAAAAGCAAAAGCCCTCTAGGATCAATGTGTCAAGTAAACTTAACGTTAATGCGTTTTATTTTAAAAATATGTTTTATCTCAAAAAGCTTCTGATTGATTCATTAAAAAAATGAATGTAATTTAGATAGGTTAACACACAACACAGAAAATATCAACTACAAATCTGCCTTGGGATTTTTCTTTTGTCTGGCATTACCAAATTCACCAGAATAGAACAGACCAGAAAAGGTGAAAGCTTTTGTATGCTGATGTTAAAATTTTTACTTGCATTTCTTCAATAAACCAGGCCCATAATCTTCAGGTAGAATTAAATAAACATGTAGCTTGGCCTATTAATAATAAACATAGCCTACCAGAAAATTGTCGAAGTTTTGGTTTTAAATTGAAAAGTTTCTTGGGAACAATCAGCTGATAGCGGTTTTGCCTTCACTGTGCATACTTAAGGTCCTGTGATATATTGAATGTTTAAATAAAAACAAAAATCAATTGATAATTAAAAGTCAATGATAATACGCTCCCAACTTGGACCTCTTTTACGTGTATATAACTATCACGTTTTAAGATTAAGCATTAGGGAACAGGCACTGTTTCTCTTTCTTGTGAAAAATGAAACTACTGCAAAATAATATACATATATAGCTTTATACAGTCTGTGACAATCTATCTAAGAAAGAGGACAAAACAATCTAATTAAACAACTCTGGTGTTTTATTAAGATTCTCCTTGCAGGCTCCAAATAATCCAATATGATATGTGTGTTATTAATAACGTTAGTCAAAAGCAGCTGCTTACAATTTTTTCTCGTAGTTATTTAGTTACTTATTTATTTTTAATATTATTGGCAACTACTTTTTGTTGTGTTTTTTTTTATTGGTAGATCATATTTTTAACAGTACTTTTTCGTATTTTGTTGCTTACTTATTTTACCTATAATCAATTTTTTTTTGTCTTGGACTATTAAATATTATTCTTAACAACAATTTATTAAACAATTTTTAAAATTGACATCTATATAAAAAAAAAATAAAAAAAAATTCACGATCCTGTTTATTCTGAAATTTTCCGTACATAAAAACGATACACCCTGTATAAATTTAAGATTTCTATTTTTTTTTAAAAATTAATATATGCTTCAGGTTTCTAAAATCATTAATTATTTGTTGCGTGAAATTTTCACGCACAGAAAACAAAAAAATAACCTTTTAGGAAACGAATATATCTTTGTAATATTTCACAGTCACAAAGCAGCGATTCATAAAAAAAATGTTGACGTGAAATCTAAACAGTGCGGGTTAGTAATGTTGATGTATGCTATGTCGACATGCTGAAAGTATATACCTCGGTATATACAGACACTGGGCTATACCGTAACATGTTACACGAAGTCGTATTACCTTAAAGTGCTCTGTAATAAAAGATTTATGAAACGTGAAACAAATACAAACACAAGTTGATTTGAGTTTGTTCTATATTTACTAGATTATAACGAGATTAGATACCAAGGTGCTTAGCTAGTTTCGCTGAATTTTTATGTTAAATATTCGCCAAATACTAAGTTTAATTTAGTATCTAACGCTTATTTTCTTTCCAGTTGTGCCAGGAAGGATTCGAAGGAGTAGTTCCCTCTTCCAAAAACCAAACCACCTGTTCCCGGATATAAGGGTTACACCACAGTGTAGTATAAACACTACGAACAGTGTCAAGGCAGTTTTCAGTGTTGTGTGATGCGCGGCAAGTGAACAGAAAATGTCCGTAGACGATAAAGTTCAGACCAAAACTAACGGGACGGAGGCGAGAAATCTGGAGGCCTCCGAGCTCGACCCATGCATGGAGGATACCAAGGACAGCCGGAAATCGGACTTTTTTCATCGGTACAGAGACAGGGCGTGCGAGAAATCCGGTCTGTCTCACAAAGGGCTCTATATCGTGGGTGGGATTGTGATCTTGGCGGTGTCGCTTCTTATCGTGGTGATCGCTCTTGCGGCGGCGTGGCCTAGGATACCCCACAGGTACCAGTTTCCGGTGTGCGAAGATGCCGAGTGCCTGGAGGCTGCCGCACAGGTAGGTTGCGTATGTGTTAAATGGCGTTATTTTTTAGTAACCTAAGAGATGGTAAAGGTATCTTTAAACAGTCGAAGGTGGCTGGGTTGATGATCGCGTTAAATGCCAGTGACCTTGAAATGGCTGGCTTTTAAATTGGTAAGACAGTCACAGTTTCTTCATATAGGGAGACTAATTCTTATTTCTAGCTCTGTTCCCATCTGTCTTAATTTTATAAAGCGCAACCCAACTAGCAATTTGGTATTTTATAGCATTTACAAAAACAGCACATATACAGCAACTATACAACTAAAATTGGCACCATATTTTAAAGCACTAAAGTTCTATTTTGGTATTTAGTAGCAATAATAAGCCATTTTTGTAGCATAAAATCCATTAACAAAAGTAAATCATTTATTAACTGTATCCTCGATTGTATCGTAAAGGTATCAGGTATAGTAACGAGCATGTTTATTTAACCACAATGTCTGCAACTGGAATGTTACGTGGTGTATTACTCAATATTATTTTACGCGTTTTACTGCACTTTGGGAAAGCAATTTGTATTGCGGAGAAAATTTTATTGTCATTTGTATGACCCATATCTAGTGAATTTTTCGTGCCAATATTTTCCTCAATATTTTCATAATTTAATAAAAGGTTTTTTGAAATATCACGATTTTTGACGTTAAGAGGCCTCTTCAGGTATCTTAAAACCAGTTTCAAAATAACTTCCGTAAAAATGATCCAATTTTAATGCGGCTTGCACCAGTTTTCTTAGAAGAAAAAACTGTAGTTTCTTGGATGCCCTAAATCATATTTTTTGACACGAGTAAACTAGCGTTTAAACCGTAAAGAGAACAAAATAAATGGGCATCCTAGAAGCGGTGAATTTTTGTATTAATTTATATACAGTTTATTTCTGAAAGCAATTGATAATAACTGTAAATTTGGAACTAAGAAAGTGCATTTTAAGTTAAAGCCTGCTAAAGCAGCCGCTTACGTTCGAATAGTATCAGGCGATGAGAAACAAGGCATGTGCATGATTTGTCGATTTTGCTGAGAACTTATCGTTTGCAGCTAAAGTGAATAAAGGTCATATGTTTGTTAATAATATGATGCAATGCCCCATGTGGATTTATTTTCTGCAATAGCAGATTTTAGGCAAAGATGGACATGTCATTTCTGCATATACCATTTCTGCATATACCATTTCAGTTGGTTTTGTCTACATGTGAGACGGACAAGGGTTTAAAACTGTCTAAATTTAAACAAAATATCGTACTGATTAGGGCTGGAAACCTTTCTGTTGTGGCGACTGTACGTAGAACCCTAAATTTAAACTTGCCCAGGGTCTCATGATATCATATCGTGCTTTTAGTTGTACTTGATTGTAAACAAAGAATGCAGCGGTACTTATAGGACAACACTTTTTTTAATATACTTAGGTAATAATGAACTCGGTAATGAATGTAGTAATAAGACTTGCAATTGTTGTTATAATACCCAAGCACTAATTTAAATTTAAAAACAACAGAAAAATTTACGTAATTTACTTACTGCTTACTTACTGACGCGGCATAAAGTAGATGGCATTTGGTATTCATGTCGTAAACAATTGGCGATTCAAGCTAAAGACTACGCCTTCCTGAGGCAAACATTTAAACTATATCTAGGCAGGGCCGTAGGAGATGGTGGATGGAATCTAGTGGGTCGATTGAATTTTGTAAACAGTACCTACATTGATCACAAATTCAACTTGAAGCAATGTCTAATAACCTCAAACACAATGACTGCTTATTCGTGAAATTTACGAATTTGCTGTAAAAAAATTTAGTTCAGCCAGCTCATGAAATATTTATTTTATTAAATTGAGCAAATTGGCAGTGTATCTTATGTGTAATATCCACTTAAAAACATCCTTAAATAATTCACAACCTCGTTCACAATATAACTTTATAATTACCTGGCACAATATCCTCTATAAGAAAATGTTTGCTACATACTTTAATGTGGTTTGTTATCGGTTTTCCGGTTCTTAATTTAATTTTTCACTGCTTATAGAGTTTCGGGTCTATGGGAAATTTACCCAGGGAAATATCAGAAGTACTAAATATCGGAAAAGTTCCGAAATCTATCAACAGATGTCAGCCACTTCGTGATTTTCGCCAATCCTTGAAAAAAAGCATCGTATTTGAGGTATAGTTGCCGCAAGAATTTAGACGACTTAGGTCATACGAACAAATCAACAATTCAAGAAACTGCAACTGAGAATCATGAAACCATATACTACACTAAATGCACCACATATTGCATTAAATTGCAGAAAATTATTATTTTTAACACAACGAACTATCGAAAATTATGTTCCATAACGTCAGCCGTAATGTAAGTTGTGTGAATTCTTGGGTTCTTCTATTGTTTCAACTTTGGAGTATTTTCTCGGGTATTTTATAATCTAAGTAAATGTAAAATATTTTATATATATCATTTCTGCTAAGTATTTACCTCAGTAACTTTTTCATTTAGTATCCACACATTTCTAGCTGGAATATTTTCTATTTTCCTACCTTAATAATTTTATATCAACTGGCGTGGAATGTTTGGGCGTGATTGACATAATGTTTATGTAACCGAATTGATCGGTAAACCTAATTTATCATTCGTATCACTGTTGTTCATCTTGGCGTAGGCATCTATTTGAAATATGCTTGAAGTTGAAAGGGCACTGAACTGTCTTGCGTCGACCTGTCCAGGCGATTTAGAATATACGGCATGCCGTCGTTCCAAAGTGACGGTTGGGATGTAAATACAATCATTGGGAGCCGCAAAGTGAACATTGCTTCTTAAACGGCCTCAGTTTAACTTGTATTGTGAGCCGTGAAAATTGTTGTAAACCTCGTAGAAACGTCATCAATCACGTTAATATTAGAGAAAATATACTGTACGTTAATTTTAGAGAAAATTAACGTACAGTGGTGGATAATAAAGATTTCGAGTGGGTAACCACTGGGATCAAAATTGTGACAATATTTTGCAAAATAGAGATTTTCAAGGGATTTCACGGAATACCGGACAATTTCAAGGAATTTCCCAGGATTTCGCACTTGATAAAAATTAGGTCGAAAATTACTATACGTGTCTGTAAAATGTTGGGAAAAAAACACATATTCCGGGAGCGAAAATATAATTGTCTAAGTAAGTTACCTTATTTCAACATTTTATAATTTCCGAGATATAAAGTGTAGAACTTTTTTAGTTTTTTCTCAATAACTTTACTACAAATTGTAGTAAATACATAAAATTTGGTAGTGGTGGGTTTTCAGGCACGAGAAACGAAAATCTGGCCCCAAATTTGCTCAAATTGTAGAGGGCGTCACCTACAGTACTTACATGCATTCATCGGCATATATTTTTTTTGCAGTGCACTGGTGTATTGATTTTTTAATCAACGATTCTTTATCTTTGATTTTTTTATGTCTTTAACACGGTCTTGGATAAAATTTTAAGGTTTTATGTCATAAACATAAACCCATTGTCTTCTTTCATACTGTATTCAATTAAGCACTATCAAATTTTTGACTAAGGTAAATTGACTAAGATCATCATATTTTGGCTCCCGGAATATGTGGTAGTATGTTTTCCCAACTTTTACAGACTGTATAGACGAGATACCGAAACAATTTCAAAAACATCCCCATGTATTAACTCAACAAAAGATAATCTTTCTAAGATTGCTCATAATTGTGAGATTGTTAATCAAGGAACTGATTTTTGCACGATCCTAGTCACACCCTGTACAACAAGAAAAAACCGTAAAAAAATAGATAAACTCGTAAATGGGGGCACTAATTCAAAATTTAACATCGAAGTGCATAGTCAATAAAATTAAACAAAAGTCATTAAACTTTGAAGACAAACAGCCTTCCAGTAGTTCCAAACAATCGTGATACGTGTCGTGCGAGCTGCGACCTGCGTTATTCACGAAATGGAGACGGGAATAATTATAACAATATCGATAATGACGCAAGGTGTTTTTTTTTTAAAATTTGGGCGACACGTAAATCTGTTAACTTGAAATTTACAATACAAATACCGAGACAAATACCAATCTCAGTGCCAATATTACCTTAGTTAATATATTTCTTATTATCTCTCTTTCTTATAAAATCTTATTTATCTGATCGTAAGTTTTATGTGACAATTAATGAAGTACAATCTACTATATCTGGAGTCCCTCAGGGATCCCATCTGGGTCCTCTTTTCTTTCTGATTTATATTAATGATAATAGTGAAGGTTTCCATTACTGTAAATATCTTCTATATGCAGATTACTTAAAACTATTTAAGTACAACAGTTAAATCTCTATCTGACTGTCTACATTTGCAGGAGGACTTGCAACGTTTCTTAAAGTACTGTGAAGAGAATAGCCTTTTCATAAATATTAACAAGTGTTCATGCATTTCCTTTACAAGAAATCGATCACCTTTTAATTTCAATTACGTTATCAACGGTTGTCACATAAAAAAGCTTCAGAGATTAAGGATCTGGGTGTAATTTTTGATGAGAAGTTAATATTTGATTCGCATGTTAATAATTTGGTAACTAAATGTTTTCAGTTGTTAGGCTTTATAAATCGACAGACGAGACCTTTCAGAAATGTTAACTCATATTTACACTTATATTATGCATATATTTATAGCAGAATAAATTTTGCATCTACAATTTGGAATCCTATGTATTCTTCATATATTCACAGAATTGAAACTGTTCAACAGAAATTCTTAAAGTGCCTAGCTTATAAGTATAATTATAATTTAGTTGCCGCTAATATAGATGCTGTGAGACACAATTTTAATCTATTGAGTTTAGAGAATCCGAGAATTTTAAATGATATCATATTTATGTATAAACTAGTCACTAATGCTATTGATGCTCCTCAAATATTGGCCAGTATTAATTTTAACGTTGCCCCTCGGCATCTTAGATCCACCTATCTCTTTAATATCCCTTTTAGGAGAACAAATAACTCACAAAATGCACCTTCTTGTAGAATGTTGAGATTGGCGAACCGCTACTGTTCTGATGTTGACTTTCAATTTCGTACGCTGCCATTAAAAGCAAATTAAAGAAAGATCTTATGTAACATGGAAAACTAAATATTCATGTTCTCTATTCATTCACTTTGCTTAGTATAGTAATTTTTATACTTCTCTACTTATATTATTGTGTACCATTATATATCAAATAACTTTTATATTATCTTAGTAGATACTATTCTTGGGCTTGTCCTGTAAGTATCACAAATAAATAAATAAATAAATTTCTTATCTAATAGTGAATTATAGAGCTGAAGATTACCCTGTACGTTGTTAAAAAGTGATTTATCGACGATAAATAAATATAAACTTTATATGTTTATTTTATAAGCTGTAAGTACGCCTTAAAAATAATACAGATGTTCCCGTAGTATGCACGAGTATGTCAACATCTGAGGCTAATGATGACGGTAGAACCATATGAAGTATACTTTTTTTTGTTGGCAGTTACAAAGTCATTTGTGACGCGATACTATAGCTAATTTATTGTACATAATGTACATAAACCGAACATAAACATTGTTTTTATGTCGATTTTATATTTTCAAAATATCAATGCATCAGCGTTATATCAATATTGGTACTTACGTTTACAGTTAAGGTCGCTGTATTTCTTTCTATCCATGAAGTGACTAAATTTCTTAAGTCTTTAGGTATCGAAATATCAAGAACTAAAATATGTAGAAAAAAAAATGAGCAGAAAAATAAAATTTTTTAAAAAGCGTTAGCAAGACAAATATTTGTTATATTAACGCCAAATTTTAACAATTATTTTCCCATATTTACATACTAGTCTACATATGATGAATGATTGAAATATGTTTATTTATGAAAATATTAATGACCACCTCCTCTTTGCCATTCCTCACCAATAAATTGAAAATATAAACCAGATTCTCTACTCTTAATCGTAATTATTCAGAATTTGGTTATTATCCATTTTTACTACTCTCCAACTAATTTATCACAATACATACTATCGTTATTACTATCATTGCTTATCAAATATGCTTTTAGCATGTCAACCTGTTCACTGTTAAATAATGCGTCATATTTTACTTTATCACTATGGTTTATTAGATTACATCAGTGGTCTATCTGGTCAGTGAATCTCAAAAAAAAATTAATCTCCGTAAATATTTGAAATTTTAAAAAATGATCACGCATTTACATAACGAACTGCACCTGCAGTTAAAATATTTGTACTTAATTAAAGTTCACCCTGTATAAAGTTTTAAAAGTAAACTGTTAAAGTGCTACCCTTCTCAAGCCTATGAAATCTTGTCCCCTGCAACCCTCACCTCCTGTACTCATCTAAGAGCTGTGAATGAATTACCCTCTATTATTTTGAACCTTGGGTATTCCTAAATTCACTAGAGGAAAACAAATTTTTCTCAAAAATTGAATTTTTTTTTTTAAATTGAAAAAAATTTTTTTTTCAGATTATGAGCTCTAAAAGCAAAAAAACGCGGTCCTCCAATTTTTTTAAAAATTCAATCGAATGAAACAATAATAGAACGGCTTCATGGATCAGGTTGAAACCTTGTAGGGCTTTTGAGGCTTATAAGATCCACACTTAACAATAGTCATTTTCCCAATATTCTCAATGGGACACGTGATTTTCTGAAAAACCTCAAAGTCCCGTTTTTCGAAATTTTTCAGTCATGTTAAGGATGAAAAAATAAATGTTTCCTGAAAAAACATGCCAGAACATTGTAGAGAATGGATCCAAGTTTCCGAAACCCCCTTCCATTTTCTGAGCGACCATTGGTTCCTGAGATATTGCTGAGAGAAGAGAAAATTACGCATTTTCATTCAAAGGCTGATAACTCAGCGAGGAATGGTTGTATCGAGGCCGACAAAAAAAGAAATTGAAACTAAATGAACAACCTATCCAATCCATATAGCGGTTAGGTTAAAAAAAAGTTTTGAAGTCCGTACACTAATAATAAGAGTGCACAAAATTTTGAATAATTTTCTTTCCATGATATTCAATAGGATTTTGCGCTAATTGTTCTTTGGAAATTTTTTTATCGCAAGATCTATAAACCAGACACTTTTACCAAAGATACAGCCATTTGAAAAATCGCAAAAATTGAGATTCTTTTTTGATCCCTTAATTTTTTCCGCTAGTGTATTTAAAATCATTTGCCGTTGTAGAAAACACTACTTAGAAAATACGGAGTCCTTAAGCACGAGCGAAGATGGAGGGTAAGATTCTATTTCAGTACGTAGGTCTCAATTTAGGTACAGTAATAAAATCATGAATTGTAGGACGGTTCGTCAAATTATGCAGTAGGTATTCCACTATACACTGACCTCGTAAAGTTTGGAATAAATTCGATAAATCGTTATTGAAGGATTTTGACAGGAAATCCTCGGACACTTCAACTTTGGTTTACAAATTGTCATTTTTTTCAGCCATAGACTTTTTTTGTTTTGTTTGTTTTAGAGTTATGACGTCATCGGAATTTTTTGAAATGACAGCCCATATTTTTTTTCACCGATTTCGATAAAGCACATTTTTCTGAGTACGAATATGTCAAAAACGTATGACCTTCAAGATGGAAGTTTTCGAGATATTCGGTTCCAAAGTTTCACAAATGCATTACACAAACGCTGACAAAATACGAGTCATTTATCAATGAAACGCTGGAAAAATTAAGGTTTTGGCGGTTACACAGTCCACCGTTAGTAAAATAGAGCAAAAGTTTTTAGAAATGGGTCATACGAGAGATCGCCCTAGAACGGGTCTTCCACCAGTACAAGAATGTTCTACTTGAGCTCCTCATTTACCCACCACACAAAATGGAAACTCGTAGTCACTTTCCACAAAAAGTTAACGTTTGGGCTGGTCTTGTCGGTAACCGTATTTTGGATGCATTTTTCATTGAAGGCGTATTAACAAGTGAAAAATATTTTGCATATTTAACGATTTAGTCCCTGCACTTGCGGTGCTTAATAACACGATATGGTACCAACAAGACGGTACACCACCCCATTTTGCAATGATCGTTCACGACTATTTAAACCAAGTATTTGCTAACTATTGGATTGGTCGAAGGGGAACTATCGAATGGCCCCCTAGATCTTCGGGTCTCACTCCCCTAGACTACTTTTTATGGGGCTATTTAAAGAGCAAAGTCTATTTCAATAGACCAAATACCATTGAAGAATTAAAGGACAGAATTCGCAATGAAATTCGAGCCATTCAACCAGATTTTCTTGATAAGGTTCTGCAGGAGTTGCAGTGGCGTATGGGATATTGCCAAGAAGTGAATGGAGGTCACTTTGAAAATTTCCTCTGATTTTCTTGTTTACTTCAATTATTTAGGTATCATTTGTACAGAAACCTTTTTTCATTTGTTAAAATTATTGTTGATTGATTATTGGGTCGGTCAGTGGTCGCACGGTTTAAGGCGTCAGTACTTGAATCGAGGTGACTATATCGGTGTTGGTTCGAGCCCAGCTGCCGGTAGACCGTATATAAGCTATATTCATGGAGAGGTTTGGCGCCCTCTCTGCGGGTATGGTAGGGTGGAAGAATGTTGGCTTGGGTCAATGTGAGAGATTGATACTGGTTGATATTTGACTACCCCCCTAATTAATGAGGTTTTCCAGGTTTCCCTCATTCCTGCACTGAATAGTGGCTAGGGCCTACCAACGTAAGTCGTTCCTGGGCGCAAATGCGGCCTGCTTAATAATAATATGCCGCCCCCTCTCCCGCACAAGTCTCCGACTTCTGGGCTAATCCCTGTGATTAGAATGAGGGGTAGAAATATTATTATTATTATTACTTAAAAAAATAAACAAATTGCTCCTAAAATCTCTTAAAATGTTCGATAAGCTTTTAAAAAACTTGACCCACCCGATACCTTGTACATGGTACATTCTTGAAACTTTGGAACCGAATATCTCGAAAACTTCCATCTTAGGTCATACGATTTTGACCTATTCGTACTCATAAAAATGTGCTCTATCGAAATCCGTGGAAAAAATATGGGTTGCCATTAAAGAAAATTGCTGATGACGTCATAGCTCAAAAACAAACAAAATAAAAAAAAGTCGATGGAAAAAGTGACATTTTATAGACTAAAGTCGACGTGTCCGAGGATTTTCTGTTGAAATCCTTCAATAACGATTTGTCGTATATTACAAACTTTACGAGCTCAGTGTATAATTTATCTGTGATATATCTTATTATCATATCCCTTTCGAATTTAATGCAAACCAAAATCAAATCAGAGTTTGTTCACTGTTTAATGGAGCTTTTCGATTTCTTGATTTCGTTAAACAAGCAATGGAAAATATTTTATTTTATGGTCAAGCTTAAATTTAAAGTGTTATCGGCAAAAAATTGCTTAATCTCATGAAAATATTTTTCGTTCAAGTCAAAATGACATGGTTTTGCAAGTCAATTTTTAATTTTAAATCTCAAAGGTTGTCGATACGTATATACAGTATGCGCCAAAAGTATGGAATAAATTCAATAAAAACGAAACAATTATTTTTTGGGAAAAATCCTCGAACAGGTTGATTTTTAATTTAAAAAATACATATTTTAGCGTAAAATGCGATTTTAAAATGTCATTTGTTTTCGAGTAATGACGTCATCGATTTTTTTTAAATGGCAACACCATATTTTTTTCTTGATTCTGAAAGATCGTTTAATTCTCTATCAGACAGTACTAAAATTTTGCCCTCTTACATAGGAAAGTTTTCGAGTAAATGACGATTGAATGTTAGAAAACGTAAATCAATTAAAATAAAGCAAAAACGTTATCAAGTTTAGTTTTTCGAATTCCATAGTTCTTTTATGGATCACGTAGGTGAAGATCTTTGCAAAGTGTCATTGTCACACCGACTTTCTAATAAGTATTGTAAGCGACATAGAAATTATTATTCAATTTAAAGTATTATGGCACATATAACTGTTACTCAAAGAATTGAAATTTTAATTCTTATCGAATGCGGGAATATGACTAGAACTCAGCAGGAATTTTGCGATTTATTTAATGAAAAATATCCAGATCGCCCTATCAGCCAATCACCAGTCAGTAAGGTAGAGTCTAAATTTAGAGAAACTGGCAATCTTGTAAATATTCCAAAACCTGGACGTCCAAGCATTAATGAAAATCAAAAACAGAACATTTTGATAAGTATGGTGGATAATCCTCATAATTCTTCACGATTGGTTACATTAAACAATGACACTAGTCAGAGCACAGTGCTACGTATCTTGAGGAAGGAAAAATATCATCCCTACAAAATTCAACTTGCAGGAGCTCAATGAAGATGATCCCGATCGCCGCTTACACATTTGCGAAATTCTAATGGATTTATATCAAGGAAATAGAAATTTACACCGGCAAATACTTTTTTCAGATGAGGCCACATTTTGCCTGAATGGTACAGTAAACCGTCAAACTTGCAGATATTGGAGTCGGGAAAATACTCATTGGATGGCAGAGGCACATACCCAACACCCTCAGAAATTAAATGTGTGGGCTGGAATAGTTGACGACAGAATAGTAGGGCCTTTCTTCTTTGAAGGAACCCTTACAGGACAAAGATATTTAGAGTTTCTAGAAAATGACCTTGTTCCAGCCCTTGCAGTAATTTTTCCTAATGATAATGACCCTCACATTCCTGACGATACCATATGGTTTCAGCAAGACGGTGCACTATGCGTGCCCTGTACGAGAGGGAGGTGGATCGGCAGACGCGGACCGATAGAATGGCCTCAAAGATTGCCAGATCTTACACCTCTTGACTATTTTTTATGGGGATACTTGAAGTCAAAAGTGTACATTAATAAACCACGTAATTTAGAAGAACTTCAAAATCGCATTCGGGACGAAATACGCAGAGTTGCACCAGAAATCATTCATAATGTGCAAGAAGAATTTCTTCACAGACTTGCGCATTGTCAAGAAGTTGGTGGATGGCAATTCGAACATTTAATTTAAGTATAAAATTTAATCAATTGTATTTTATTTTACATACCTCAGAATTGTTACTTTTTTATGGATAAAATTTACGTTTTCTAACATTCAATCGTCATTTACTCGAAAACTTTCCTATGTAAGAGGGCAAAATTTTAGTACTGTCTGATAGAGAATTAAACGATCTTTCAGAATCAAGGAAAAAAATATGGTGTTGCCATTTAAAAAAAAATCGATGACGTCATTACTCGAAAACAAATGACATTTGAAAATCGCATTTTACGCTAAAATGTGTATTTTTTAAATTAAAAATCGACCTGTTCGAGAATTTTTCCCAAAAAATAATTGTTTCGTTTTTATTGAATTTATTCCATACTTTTGGCGCATACTGTAGATGCAAATTCATGCTTCACAACATTCATTTTGAGGAATCATATGCTGTTATACTAGCTATTACATCACGATGTTTTCCAAATGATAAAAAATATACCAAGTTCGTTTTTAAACACCGCAAGAGTCTGTTCTATTTTTGAGGAACAATACGTTTTGACTTATTTGTTTACTCAGACAATAGATAAATATTTATTACGAAAGGCACTTTAAGTCAAGCTGTAAGTTTTCAAACAAATTGTCTGAGATATTTTTAAATGGGTTTACCACTAACACCGAGTTTATTGACGTTGCCTTCGCTTCCCAGGCTCCACATAGATTGCAAAATGCAATTCTAAGCTGAAACGATCATAACTCCGATAATTCCTGATAATGGGCTAATCAATAATCATGAACTTCTAAATAAAGTATTTAATCGTCTGGTCATTATTTGCTCGACATGTTAGAAATGCTTGGTTAGATTCTTTGAAATTCCTGATACCTTTCAAAATGTTTAAACCAGTTTCCAGCGAGAACATTGCAAAATGTATGATTGAGGAAAAAAATATTTACGTATAGAATTATACAGCGTGTCGAAAGTTGCGCAGACTAAAATACAGGGCGTTTCATAATATGTGCCCTTCAGGATGTGATAGCTCGTCCAAAAATTTGAAAAAAAGTTTGTATTACCTTTCCCTCTAAAATGCACAATTTTCGAGATACAGGGTGTTGAATTTGTAAAAGAAAATTCGTTTTCTGCGAATATCTCCGGAACCGTTTATCGTACAGAAAACAGCTTTTGTAAACATTTACTACTCATAATAAGCTAAGTTCTGTGTGAGAATTTTTTTTTTCAAAGTCATAATTGGTGAACATTTTGAAAGGGAAGTGGCTGTTTTTCTCCCCAACTTCTACGCCATTGGAAAAAGTACGGTTTTGAGACGCTCATTTGAAGCGCCAATGTTTTCTACACAAAAAATGTACTCTTGGTTATAAGCTCTAAAATTTTTTGAAATAAATTTTTTTTACTAATTAAACAAAATTTATTCAATCGTTAGAACAAGTAACTTCATAGTTGCAAAATTTAAAAAAAAACGTACACAGTTAAATTCAATGTTGGAAATGTCCTCCGTTAGCTTCAATGCACGCAGCAATTCTTCGACGCATTGACTGTCTAACACGCAAGAAAATTTCCGGAGTGGTCCGAATTATGTCGCAAGCTGCAACAATGCGTTCTCTTAATTGATCAACATTTTCAACTGGAATAGTGTAGACTAGGGTTTTGAGATGGCCCCAAAAGAAAAAATCTAAACAATTAAGTTCGGGAGATCGCGGGGGCCAAGGGTGGGGACCTCCTCGACCGATCCAACGGTCTTGGTATTCGTCGTCCAAGTATTGGCGAGCAACCAAACTAAAGTGGGCCGGAGCTCCATCATGCATAAAGTACCTATATGTTGTCTTACTTGAAGCGGTACATCTTCCAGCAGTTCCGGCAGTACTTCTTCCAGAAATTGTCGATAATCTGCACCGTTTAATCTGTTCGGTAAAAAATGTGGTCCTATCAAATGATCACCGACGATGCCAGCCCAAACATTCACAGAAAATTATTGCTGATGATTGCCTTCTACAATTTCATGCGGATTTCCTTCAGCCCATATGTGGTTATTGTGAAAATTGACCATCTCTCGAGAAAGATGCTTCATCGGTAAACATAACTTCGGCTCCAAACTGAGGATTTTGAGCTATTTTGTCTTGCATCCATCTACAAAAGGCCAATCTTGACGGAAAATCTCTTGGCAATAAGGCTTATACTCTTTGTATATGGTAGGGATACAAAAGTTGTCTTTTCAAAATTCTCCAAACCGTCGAGTGGGGTATGTTGTGGGCAATTTTTCTGGTACTTGTGATGGGATTTTCAATTTCGTTGAGGACAGCCTCTTCTACTTGGGCATTTGCAGCTTCCAAAAGCCGCCCATTATCAGCAGTATTCTTTTTAGAACTTCCATTTTCCCATAGTCGTTGGTGAATGCGTTGAAACAAGTTATGATGTGGCGATCACGATGTCTTTCTTGATACAACCGCCTTGCTTCTACCGAATTACCGCTCGCCATTCCGTAAAGGTAATGCATTTCGCACATCACAGCATTTGTGTAATTCATTTTTACTTTTGTAATATAAATTGACTTTTCGCAGGTACAAAATTTAAAGCCTACTTGAGAAAAAAAATTATAATACGTTTAGTAAAATAAAAATTTTATTTCAAAAAATTGACCATGTTTTTCAACATAAAAGTAGATTTTTCTCTAAAATGGTCAACTTCAGAGCTTATGATCAAGAGTACATTTTTTATGTAGAAAACATTGGCGGTTCAAATGGGCGTCTCATAACCGTACTTTTTCCAGTGGCGTAGAAGTTGGGGAGAAAAACACCCACTACCCCTTCAAAATTGTCACCAATTATGGCTTTGAAAAAAATTTTTGACGCACAGACCATAGCTTATTATGAGTAAATGCTTATAAAAGCTGTTTTCTGTACGATAGACGGTTCCGGAGATATTCACAAAAACGAAATTTTTTTTACAATTTCGACACTCTGTATCTCGAAAATTGTGCATTTTAGAGGGTAAGTTAATACAAACTTTTTCAAATTTTTGGACGAGCTATCACATCCTGAAGTCCTGCACATATATTATGAAACACCCTGTATACTTGGTGGTAGAAGTCTTCAACCAAGAATAACATTTATTTACAGCCCGTCTCACATACATAAAGATATATACTGCGTGAGTGCGACAAAGGTGGCTGCCATTTTGATGTACCTTCATTGCCAACTCAAGATTTGAAAGAGAAAGAGTGAAAACCCTACAAATCCCAAATATTTTGTGGGCGGTAAATATGTCAGTTTCTAAATTTAAACATCTTTTATAAGAAATTATAGTCTGTTATAAAAATGTAATGGATAAGGATTAAAACACTAAAACCAGATGAACAAATTAGGACTACAGAATCAAGAAACCAAACCTGAAAACAGTTTTATTTTGACTACATCAGTTTTTATTTATAAAGAGGAAGTAGAAGTATTTATTTTATACTGTTAATAATTAATGCTTTACGATAATTTATTGGTAAGGTAAGAGTTTAATTTACACATAAAACATAATAGTCAAAATAAGTAAATTATAATATTCAAGGTGTCATAGAGAAGTTGAAAGGTTTACATCCAAATAAGCTATATGAGGAATATGAAATTATTTTTTTTATAATAAATAGGTTAGTGACTAGTATGGAAAAGAGTCTTTAATTATCATTTCTGCTTTATACAGTTACCATTAGATATATAGGAATAAGAAGGGTCCTTCTAATTGTTGATATTGTCTAAAACTATTTGTAGGCCGTCAGAAATGTCAAGCATTACGTTCGGCATCGCCAGATCTCAAGACCTGTGCTGGAAAAACAGGTAATTTGTTACTTATACTATTTTAATTGAATGATAAAGGTAATAAATGCTTAATTTGTTAGATCTGAGGGTGTTGATCACAATGCTTTTCTGGATTTAGACGGCCTCGAAACTTTGTACGGCTTAAAATTTTTCGTCATAAAGTGAAACTTTACTTATTGCCAACCTTACTAAATTACATCCACTAATTCAAACCTTTACAACATATTTTCAATTTTAACACTCTATATCTTTAAACATTATATTTTGCATACAATATATTTAGACGTTTACTATCTTTAGCTTCTCTATGATCCACTGATTATGGAACACTGTGTATATGATATCATATTATTATTATTATATATCATTTAGTCGGTCAGTGGTTGCGCGGTTTAAGGCGTCAGTACTTGAATCGAGGTGACTAGATTGGCGTGGGACCGCGCCCAGCTGCCGGTAGACCGTATATAAGCTATATTCATAGAGAGTATTGTCACCCTATATGCGGGTATGGTAGGGTTGTAGAATGTTTGCTTGGGTCAATGTGAGAGATTGATACCGGTTGATATTTGACTACCCCTCTAATTAATGAGGTTTTTCCAAGTTTCCCTCATTCCTGCGCTGAATAGTGGTTAGGGCTTACCAAAGTAAGTCGTTCCTGGGCGCAAATGCGGCCTGCTTAATAATAATATGCCGCCCCCTCTCCCACACAAGTCTCCGACTTCTGGGCTAATCCCTGTGATTAGAATGAGGGCTACATATATTTTTGTTATTATATTATATATTGCACAATTTTATAACAGTTTATGGTAACCTTCAGTAAATTTAAAAAGCTGATCTAGGTGTCTTTTGTATAAATTGTCAAGTGATGCAAATAATTTTCTTAATACAGCAATAATATCTGCGATCAAAGCCATGAGATGGAAGATGTACTTTTCTTGACGTTAAATGCTTCACCACATCTTTCAATGACAACTCTAATATTTTTATACACTGTTTGGCTCTATAAATTTTCTTCCTTCGATATATTTGTTTCTTAATTTTTCAAACTTTCTTTTGGCAGTTCGAGGACTTACTCTAAAATAACAAATGTGGATTAATAAGTATGCTAACATTTTTATATCTAAAACATGCAGGATGCTTACAAATATTTGTACTCAGCTTTTTAAAGTTTTCTTCGACTAGCTATACTCGAGTCTCTTCTTGATGAAACCTAACCTGTTTCACTCCCATTGAAATTGAATTGCCATCCTTTGTATTTTTTTGCGGAAAGGGATAACATCGAAGATGAAGGTGTCAAAAATATATCGGATGAACGGAATGAATTCATAGGTTGAAATGTTTTTACTATAAAATATATATTTTAAAATAAACAAACAAAAAGCAAACAAGCATTTAAAACATACCTATAAAAAGTCCATATTAGTAAATCTGCTCGTAAGTCTATGAAAAAGTCACTTCGGAATTTTGAGGCATCCACAAAACATTTCTGGAGGCATCAGACTTCTAACATTTTTACAACTTCTAATAAAGCACATGTTCTTCATGCACAAAATATTGTATTAAATTAACATTTTTGTAAACCAAATAAATTCCAAACCTAACCACACAAACCAACAAACGTAAATATAAACATGGGAAGAAGAAGAGAGTATATCAAAATGTTGGTCATTTTCCATCCCCTTTTATTGATGATGTGAAAATGCTTTACTAGAACGATTTCCCGATGTGCAGTGAGTGCAAGTGTAGTGCAACGCGAGGGAAATTCAAACCGAATCGTGGAAGAGATGAAAGTCCATGACGTCCACGGTTTCTTCCGGTCGCAGATTGCATCCTTTGTCAGGTTTTATAGCAGACCAGTTCGTTTAAATCATTTTCGAACTGCCCTTTTTGATTTTTTTTTACAAAATTATATTTGTATGAGTCCCGTGTACATTCAAATTTTTTTAGTTAAGTTCTGAATCATCCTCCTGTATAAAAATAACGGTGGTGCAACGTGAAGTTCTTTCATGGGTAATCATTAAATTATTTTTTTGTTTATTATGCACTTAAAGTAAATATATCAAATAAAACGAAAAATACAAAAATATTGCATGGAATAAAACATTAAAAAATATACAAATACTTAAGTACTCGTATAACATAAATATTCAGAAATTTTAAATTTTTTAAAAAAGCAGTCGACGAATTTTAGTCGTAGCAGAATGTTCAATATTTGCGTTACATTTAAATCAGGCCGCTTTTGGGAATTTTACTTTTTTGTAAAGAAGAAAAACAATTGTCTTTAGTATGAATGATTGAATCTTCTATATCTGTGATCTTATTATATTTAATTTTAAATTACACACATAAAATGTAACGCACAATTTAAAAGACCATACAAGTGCCGACGAAATGAAGTGCGTAAACTAGACCAATAAATAAAAAATATAAACATTACGCACAAGAAGTACGAACAGTCGTCTCTTCACCCGTATATCCAGAGATATAATCTCTACACTTGCTTACACGGTGGCGATTCGCGGTGCAGTCGCCTGCCGCTGGCCACAGGATAGACAAATTCAGAAATGTTCACTCAGTTATTATTTAGCGCGTTGCTCCTGTCGGTCTTTGAACAAAGACACGCGATTCTCTTTTTAGACCATGAACCAATCATTGACTGCCGTTATGATCGTCCTTTCGTCTATGAACAAAACACACGGTTCAGGTCTAAAACACAACACAAAGACACACAGCCCAGTGTGTCTTTGTCTTAAATCGAGTCTTAAATATATACTTAATTGATTCTATCTTGTTTCTTAAAGTTTTTGTATATTACCTATAGACGGAGAGCCAGCGCCAAAAAAAGTCTCTGAATTTACTAAGCCTAGTTTTTTCATAGTTTATTACAGTGGTTGCGTACACAAACATACTACGGTCAGTCAAGCGAAACTGAGAACAGGTGTCTCAGGTACGCTATCGAAGCTGTCGTACCTGCCGAGGTAATAAAATGAATTTACTAAGCCTGAAAATTGTTATACAAGTACTATATTGCATATAAATAAAAGTTATGACAGTCAGTCAGCTAAGTGTAGGGACGGAGTTGGTCAGTCAGCCGCAATGTATGTACAAAAAAATAAATATTGTGCCATTCGTTTAATATACTTCAAAACGTTTGTGATGGTATTAAATGTTATATCAAACATAAAAAAAATGGTCAGTCATCTATTTAATGGGATAACGCCCGTCAGTCAGCAAAAATAGAAATGAAAATTGCGGCAAGTGGCGGCTTGCTATTTTCTTTATTATTATTTAACGAACTAGATTGAATACGCCATTTATTAATAAATAATATTTAAATAATATTGAACATTTATTATATATATTGAACATATATTACAATTCGCATTTTAAAAGATTAATTAATTTTCTAATTCATCGTCCGAATCATCAAATTCGTTGATTTCGCTTTCACGATCGGAAGTTTCAAGGTTTGTCGTTTCCGATTGAGTTTCAGATTGAGAATCTGAAAAATCAATATAACTACTGTAATTATATAACAATAGAAAATAATTATTTTTTTACATAAAATGTAAAGCATTGAACTTACAATATTATTTGCATACCTGAATTTTCCTGTGGAGGTTGAAGGACGACATCGTTGACCAATTGTGGTAATTGATCGCCTTTGAACCAATCAAATTCATATTTGTTCTCGATTATTTTCCACCCGTGATCGATTGGAGACAGTTCTGTCGTGAGTTTTCGATGAGCATTGCGCCAAATGTTTGCAATGTAGCTCGCTTTTAAAAATTGTTGCATTAATTCTGATTCATAAAATGAATCGTGCCTCGTTCACTGATTTTATTTTTTTCATGCCATATAAGTGGCAAACAAATTGTTGTATAATTTCAAATACGTCACTCCTGTTGTTGTCGGTAATGTACCCGAGATCGGCGAAGGCTTTTTGAAAATCTGCGCTTTGGTGAATCAATTGCAGAGGCCTTTTTTACTTTTTTTGTAGAACGCCGGGTTGAAATCGCACCCAGTAAAAGCGTGCAGTCCTGGTAGAGCATTTTGAAACGAAACACATGCGTCACTCACCACTGTTGAATCATGACATATGCTATAGCAGAGCAGAGATATTAAGTGGTGGGGACAACAGAGCATCTATCTCTATAGGTACAAAAACGCCGAGCTATTGTGTACATAAATTCGGTCTTATATTACCTGCGAGTATGCCTGTACTCTTTGCTATATCCTCTGATTTCAAATCGCCTGCAACGCCAAGCGCGCGCACAAAATTTTTATTTCTATTTTTGCTGACTGACGGGCGTTGTCCCATTAAATAGACGACTGACCATTTTTTTTATGTTTGATGTAACATTTAATACCATCACAATAGTTTTGAAGTATATTAAACGAATTGCACAGTATTTATTTTTTTGTACGTACATTGCGGCTGACTGACCAGCTCCGTCCCCACACTTAGCTGACTGACTGTCATAATTTTTATTTCTATGCAATATACTACTTGTATAACAATTTTCAGGCTTAGTAAATTCATTTTATTACCTCGGCAGGTACGACAGCTTCGATAGCGTACCTGAGACACCTGTTCTCAGTTTCGCTTGACTGACCGTAGTGTGTACGCAACCACTGTAATAAACTATGAAAAAACTAGGCTTAGTAAATTCAGAGACTTTTTTTGGGGCTGGCTCTTGGACTACTACTATAATTTAATTTAGAAAACAATATAGAGAATATCATTGTTAATCTCACTCTACTGAATTGCAGATATAACAAACACAGGTTTTAGTGGTATGAATGTATTTTAATTGGTATTGTAGGAAGTATGTAATTTATAACGTCCGCAAAATGTTGCTTCCGCACTGGCGTAGCCACACTAATTATTTTTGTGAAATTATTTGCAGTCTTTGTTTTTTCGTTCGTCAGTACGGGCATTTCAGATTTGGGTTCTTACTTTCGTTGACTAATCTAAAATGATAAAATAAAATAAAATAGATATGTAGTTATATTGTTTGGATATTCAGTTAGTTCAGTCAAGATAAATGGAAGAGATATGGTTTCTGATATCGCATTGAATCCTTAATTTAAATTCCGCTTCAATTTCGCCAATATAAAGGTATACAGGGTGAATCTTAAATAAGTACAAATATTTTAACCAGCAGTATAGTTTTGTGTGTAGAACACATAATTAATAGTTTTTTTACAAAAAAATCAGAAATAAAAAAGTGAAATTTTAAATAAATTTCGTAATTTTTCAGTAGAAAACTTGTTGAGGACCGCTGGCCTAGACCGACCCTTCATACTTTTATGAGTCATAGTGCTGCAGACTGAACGTGTGGTTCACAGTGTTGCCAGTATTACACAAATGTCTTTGCTTCAAGGAAGAAAAAATCTCAACTTTTAGCGAATTTTGTCAAGTGTAACATTTTATATTATTTTTTATTATCAAACTGTCATTGACTGTCATGACAGATTATCGGAAGCCCAAGTCAAACTTGTTAACCCCACATAATGCATGAAAATAGCAATAAAATTTGCTAAAAGTTGACATTTTTTCCATTTTAAATAAAAAACGCGTGCATAGTTTTTCGTTATTCTTCATAAAATAACTTAAGGAAATTGTGTTTTGTGTCCCTTTCTAACAGTGTACAATGACATTTAACTTGTGAAATGTGGATTACTGATTAAATAGTTAATTTTTGAACAAACAGGTAAGCTTGTGTGCACGTTTATGTATAATTTTTGAACATTGGACATAGTAATATCACGTAATATCTTCCTAAATATTTTACGGTAGTATTGAACTTGCGGAAATTCATTTTTAATCGTTGAAGTATAGTAAGGTTAGTTCAGTTGTTAAAATTTATGTTAATATTGCTGCGTATCATACTACATACCCAATTTTACTGTACTTATGCTTAAAACAAGTATTTTTAAAATAGAACTATTACGTTAAAGGAAACGTAATATTTATATTGGAGGAGATATGGCAACCTCGCAACAAATCATATGTTTCATTACGTTGTTGGATGAAAAATCAGCCAGCGGTCCTCAAAATGTGGGTATTTTTAAAAAAAATTAATATCTCCGTAAATATTAGAAATTTTTAAAAATGGCTTTCACTAGACTGATTTAAATGACGAACTACACCAGCAGTTAAAATATTTGTACTTATTTAAGATTCACCCTGTATATACCTATAAGAAATTCAAAATACCTGTTTATAAATATTGATAAGTCTGGTATCTTGTTTTATGTTTTCGATAGACCGCAAATGCGGTTATCGTGTTTACATTGTATTCAAATCAATTTTGTGGCTGGATTTTTGGCAACAGGTTCTATATTGTATAATTAATTGATGTTTAAAAAACATACTAGAGTAGAATTTACCCATATTGTACGATATGTTTTCCGAAAAGTAATGATAGCTGTTATGAATTTCCTATTTATTAAAAGTTGAAGATTGAATTAAGGATTAAATTCAATACGCATGTTAGGCTGGAAGTTAGCACAAAATTGTGAGGTAGGCATAATACCTTTTTTCGTAGAAGGTAGAAGGGTTCTAACTTAACAGATAAATTGAATTTTACCTTTGTGAAATAAGTCCTGGCAAAACTGGTATCCATTTGGATTCGATGTTTAATCTTTCTTCAGGCTTGTCACCATCTCTATTTACCACAATGAGCTTGGTGAATCTCAGATCCTCGTAGTTGGTTTTGTTGCATACCCATTTCAAGCATTTATGTTTTGGAACTAAAATAAATTTGAGAAAGTTACTTTTTTAAATAGTGTTTTGATAAGTTGTAGGTACATTTAGTTATAGTCTAAGATCCGGCATTAGAAATATATACCCTCATCTGTTATTTAATGATGACAAAGGTTATATGTTAGATAATACTTCGATTGATAAATCGCGAATGGGTTGCCTAGCTAAATCGCGTACCGATGGTATTAAATAATATTAATTATAATTCACTTTTTTTCATCAACTTCCCCCATTTGTTATTCATATAAATCGAGCATTAGATGAGATAATGTGACACAAGGAATTAGAAAAACCTAGGTTGCCTACTTGCTCCTCAGTAAACCTTAACAAAAGTTTGTCACATCCATGGTTGCCTAGATTTTAGACGTTAAGTTTTCAACGCGAGCATGCAGAGTGACAGAGAAGTGTTGCGCGCACCACTCCATGTGACAGACAGGGAAGGGTGAATAAAAACATCTCCTTTTGAAAGAAAGATATACATTTTGAAACAGAAAACTTATTATTTTATAATTATGTATTGTCGCTGATAAATAAATATGTGAGTGCAATATATTTGATATCATTTTTCATATTTAACCTGACTTGATTTCAGTATTTGATCAATGAAGCGCGGCATACATGATTGGAAAAATGTTCTTTCAGAAGAACTCTCGGCATCCCTGTCTGTCAAATGGAGTCTTTTATGTTTATATAACTATGACGTTTTAAGATTAAGCGTTAGGGAACAGGCACTGTTTCTCTTCCTTGTGAAAAATTAAACTACTGCAAAATAATATACATATATAGCTTTATACAGTCTGTGACAATCTATCTAAGAAAGAGGACATGAAAATCTAATTAAACAGCTCTGGTGTTTTATTAAAATTCTCCCAGAAGGCTCCAAATAATCCAATACTTTTATTTAAATAAAAAAATATTAAATAACTGATGAGAGTAGGTATATTAATAACGTTTGCTCATCTGTTTATACTTGTACTGAGGAGCAAGTAGACAACTTAGGTTTTTCTAATTTCTTGTGTCATATTCTTTCATCTAATGCGTGATTTATATGAATAACAAAAGGGGGAAGTTGATGAAAAAAAGTTAATTATAATTAATATTATTTAACACCATCGGTACGCGATTTAGCTAAGCAACCCATTCGCGATTTATCAATCTAAGTATTATCTAACATATAACCTTTGTCATCATTAAATAACAGATGAGAGTATTTCTAATACCAGATCTCGCACTATTAGTTAAAGTTCAATTTTTCCATATAATACATTATAATTCTTTAAGTAACTATTAATTTATTGTCAACTTAAATCATTTCTTATCATTATTATAACGTGATTATAACTTTTAACTGTTTTTTACAATTGCTTATGGAAAACCCTGCGCATGTAGTTGATGAAGTAGAGGCCGATTTGTATTTATATTGATCTCTCTCGTTGACCTAATACTTTTGAGGCGGTAAAAAAAGTTTCTGATCATCCGGAACAGCGTTACTGAGATATGGTCCTGCAAAAGATAAAAATAAACCCATTTTACCCAAGACAGAACGGAGACGGTATGTGTGTGCAAACCAATGTTACCATTTTTTAAAATATCTTTCTTTTTGATTGAAATTTTAGGTAATGTACCATAAGGGTCTTTAACTATCATAAGTTTCATTAATAATCAATTATAAATAAGGGTAGTTTTCTAACTACACTTAACAGAAATTTTTTTATTTCTTTGAATTATCAAGCAAATGGTATTATTTTTTAGTGAATTAGACTTCTTTAAAGAAAAAAATGTTTCTTTTTTCGAATTCTGCGTAGTTTTGTTAGAAATAATTATTTTTTAAATAATGTTATGATGTAGGTTCAGATCAGAAACATGTTCATATAGTAGGCATCTATCATGGTGACAGTTTCATTGTATTGATTGTCCTTGTCGCCTGCTATCATTTAAATTCTTGTTTCTTTATTTTCTTAGTTGTGATCTTTGTGCTTGACTGCATTTCAGTCGATTTTACAACCATGACCTGCTTTTACTAACCGTGAACATGCCGATATGCATTTTATTTATGGTTTCTGTATTGGAGACAGCCTGGCGGCTCAAAGAGAGTATCGGCAACGTTTCCCTGATAGAAGGCAACCTTCTGTAGGATTGTTCATGTGAAAGCGATGGAATCAGGAGCCATAGCTCCCAAGATATCGTAAATGTGGCATGATTTAAGTCGAAGTAATATGTGTGGCAGTTGCTTAAGGCAAATGGATTATACCCTTATAATTTTCAAAGGGTTCTTGGATGGTTCTTGGTATGCTTCAGTCAGTATGTTGGTCGCCAACAAGATAGTTGCACATTCGATTCAAATATTTTATTTAACTATGATGCTTGTTTTACACGGGATGACGTTATCAATTTGCACAATCTTCATACGTGGTGTGATGAAAATTCCCATGCCACTTTTGAAACTCGTCATCAACGGGGATTTTTAGTGAATAGCGGCTGTCATTGTTGGCAATCACCTTCTGGAACCATTCTTTCGATCGATTTGATTGGAAGCTTCTGAGTTTCTAAGCTTTTTGGAACATGATCTTCCAGACCTCCTAGACGATATTCTTCTTGAACTACGAACAAAATGGATTGGTCATGGAAATGACACGCCCATACCATGACCACCTCCTTCGCCGGATTTAAATGCGGAGGATTTTTATTTATGGGGCAACGTAAAATGAATGGTAATATGCTACGTCTGTGACTACCATTGAGAAGTTACGGCAACGTGGTGAAAAAATAATTATTTCTGACTAAACCATGCAGAGTAAAAAAAATACAGACGTTTTTTCATTAAAAAGTAATAATAATAATAATAATAAATGACTTTATTCACCACCTACAAAAATATAAATTTCATATCAACCAAATAATTATGAAGTGATGAAAGGGCGAAGTTCGGTTATCCACTCCAAGAATAGAAACTCGCTCTTCCACTTAACCCTAAATATATAATACTAAAGCATTTCATACATTAGACACCTACTATAATAATTAATAATAATATATGAAGAATTGTTACATATAATAAAAAAAAACTGTGAAAAACATTCCTGTGAAACTTTAGTTTCGTGTAGTAAACCAGTTGCTTGTGCAAAAATAAAGGGTACCTATTATTTAATAGAATTAGTGACACATAATACACTATACTTAATTATAAAATATAATATTAATAAACTGAACAAAAATCAGAAATATCCACAATAGAATAAAAATAACAATAATAGTATGAACTAATAATAATAATAACGCTGTATATGGATTCAGGTAAACAGACAATTGCTTACGAAAACTGATCATTAAGCAACATTTTTTTCAATTTATATTTAAAACTATTAATGTTGAGATTTTTAAATTTTGCGGGCACCTTGTTGTAGTATTTAGAAATTAAATATGAAAAGGACCTTCGGTATAAAGAGGTGGAATGTCTAGGAACGGTTAAAACATTTCTAAATCTAATATTTAGTCTGTGAGCATTACCTCGGAATTGAATGCAATTAAATAAATATTTAGGAGTCTTTGTGGTAATGATTTTGTGATATAAGCAACAACTATGCAGAATTCGACGCTTTTCCATTGTGAGCCAATTTAATTCCTTAATTTTATGTGAAACTGACTGAAATTTTTTTATGCCAAATATAAACCTTACACACGCATTCTGTACAGTCTGAATACGTTTCTTATAAATATCTGTTAAACTGCCATGGAAAACTACATCAGCATAATTAAAATGACTTAGTACAAGCGAATTACACAATAATATTTTAGTTTTTTTGTTTAATAAATCTTTGCAGCCAAAAATTAATTTTAAATTACAGTAAGCTTTTCTTATGCATTTATTAACATGTTCATTGTATCGCAAGAAACTGTCAATATGCAGACCCAAATTGCGAGCATTAGTTACTACATTTAATCGCTCATTGCAAATTTTTATATTTAAATTAGGTAAACACCGTTGATATTGTGTTTTTTTACCAAATAGCAACACCGTTGACTTATTAGGATTAATTGTTAAGGAGTGGTTACTTGATGCTGTAATTAGGGACTCTAAATCAGCATTAATTTGCAAACAAGCTACATCCAAGTCATCAACACCAAAAGAAAAATATAGCTGGTAATGGTCTGCATAACAGTGAGAATTACAAAAGGTGACGTATGACTGAAAGTTCGTAGTATAAATAATAAATAACAACGGTCCCAATATGGAGCCTTGGGGAACTCCGCAGCTAATATTTAAAGAATCTGAAAATAATCCATTTAACATAACCTTCTGGGTACGACCAGATAAGTAACAATGAATCATTAATTCAGCATAATCACTAAAGCCATAATAATGCAAGATTGACAACAACAACCGATGATTTATCCTGTCAAACGCTTTAGAATAATCTAATAAAACTAAAGCAGTTAACTTATTGTCATCAAGTGCAGACAGAATATCATCAGTCACTTTTAACAACGCAGTTGTGCAACTATGACTTGGCCTGAACCCAGATTGACTGCCAGGCAAAATATCGAACTGTTCAAGATGATTTCTTATTTGTGAATTTAAAACTTTTTCCAATATCTTTGATAAAACTGGTAATATGCTTATCGGTCTTAGATCCTTAAACTCTCTAGGATTACTAATTTTAGGAAAGGGTATTACATAAGCAGTCTTCCAACAAGAGGGAAATTGACTCTTCTCTATACAGAAATTAATAATATGGGTAATATAAGGTATTATAAAAGGACAGCAAAATAAAATCATATTTAAATTAATTGAATCCGCCCCCAAAGCACCAGTTTTTATAGAATACAAAGTTTCACGAACTACTTCATTTGTAACCATGCTAAAATTAAACGTATTCACCCTCGATCTTACACTATTACGATAAAAACTTAATGTATCATCATGAGGTTCATTTGAATTATTAGACAAATTCACAAAAAAGTTATTAATTTCATTGACATTAGATAATTCAGATGGAATTTCAATTTTTGAAGATGAATTATAGATATTTAAGTCTTTAAGATCTTTCCAAACTGTTTTATTACAATTTTGATTAACTTTATAATTTAAATATGCTCTTTTTTCTCTATTTACTGAGGCGTTAGTAAAGTTTCTTAAGTTTTTATAATATATATATAATAAGTAGTGTATTAAAAAATAATTTCGAAATTTTTTTTGTTGAGAGTAGTTGGAAAACACCGATTTTGATGAAGCTTATGATAGTTAAACATCCTCGTATGATTATTACGTACAATTTTCATTCCATTATCTTAATAAGAAAGTTATTTTAAAAAGTATCCTAATGATAATACCAGCTTTGGAGGACCATATATCAGTAACGCTGCTCCGTAGGACCAATGTTTATAGGAACTGAGGCCCTAAGTTTTGCAACTTTTCCAAACACCCTGCATATCCTCCTGCCACGTTATTTGCTTACCATCCACCATGACTTTTAAAAGTGGTGATGTCACCTGTACCAGCCAGTACGATATTAAAACAAAAAAAATCTTTAGTATTTGATAAATACTTGCGTGTAATTCTCGGTGTAAGATGATGCAAAGTTCCAAATGTGAAAAACTTAAGATTGTTTGCAATTTTTTCGTATTCTTCACATCTGCAAGTGTTCATTTTAGGAATTTGATAGCTGTCAAAGTAGATATCTACAACACATTGACAAGTTTAGTGTAAAACAATTCGTATCTGGTAAATAAGTAACATTATAAGAAACAACATTGAAAAGTACTTACGGGAATTTTTGTAGATTACGATTTACAACAAATAAATAAAAACCTTTTCTTGAAAGTGATATACAATTGATACATAATAGAGATGACATACATAGCGGTTTGTACTGTCTGGGCAGCCAAAATGAGACTACAAAGTATAAACTATATCCATAAGAGAAGATAGGGAAAAAAAGGAGTGTAATATGATAACGCGATTTAAAAAAAAATAAATGCATATTTACGCCGGAAATATTTTCAAATCATTATTTAAACCCCTTTATCAGACTGTCACTGACCGCTGGCGCGTAGTGTATAGTTATTGTAATTAATGCTATAAATTACTTTCTTAAAAATATACAATTAACAGATTAAGTTTCAACATAAAAAATATTTAATATCGAAATTACAAAACTCCAATGGATCAAAATAAACCATTCACATTTCATTACATAAATAGTGAAATAAAATCCAATACTCACTATAGTCTGTTTAGAAATGAAAGAGAGTAATAAAAGCTTATTATGTATGTAAATCGTAAATAAATGTAGTACTGGTGCTTATATTCAATATTTTTATATTATGTGTTATCGGTATAGATGAGGTGTACTTTTAAAAAAACTTTGTGTGATCGAACAGTACTAAATTATAGCAGGTAGCTAAAATTCAATCCTCGACAATCCGTCTTTGTCTATGCCGCTTCAATTTCTCGGTCCATTTCTCTTATAAGTAAACAATATAAAAACAGCATTTCAAAACTAGAGGCTACTTTAAGCATCATAACCGGGTTAAGAGGGTTTTTAGTAATTCAAATAAAATTATTCAATATTATTATCAAAATATTTATTTAAATTTAATGAATAGACTTTTATTCCACACAAAAATATATGTATTTTGAAAATTCAAATTATGGTGAGTAAATGTAGTGTTGTATAAATGTACAACAAAGAAAATAAAAAAGTAGGTATATTAAAATTCATCCTCTGAATATTCTGATGAATTATCTTCGTCTCCTAGATTGATAAGGATAGGTTCCACAGTAACGTTAATTAAATTATCGAGTTCCCACATTTTCTCCTATTCTTTTTGTACATGATGTATACATCTTTGCCAGTTATCTGCAGTTACTCGTTCCAAGGAATTTTTTAACAAAATTTTCACGTCACTTAATTTAAACGTCGTATTATTACGCTACATCTCCTTTTACCTGCGCACAGACTAATTCGATTGGGTTAAGTTCACAGTAATAAGGTGGTAACCGTAGTATCGTTATTTGGCGATTTGTTGCCATTTCATCGATAACATATTTTTTCTGATCTTTATTAAAATTGACAAGTGTCAAAAGTTCCTTTTTCACGTTATTTGTTTCAAAAGAAATGTTTTTTCCGGATAACCATTAAATTATATCGGCTTTCCTCCAAGCAGTCGTAAGCGTCCGCTCGGTCTACCGTGAATGGTAACTGGCATTATCCATGACAATTACAGACTCCAGAGGAATAAGATCCAACATCTGTGTAAAATACTCTTCGAAAACATCTGCGTTCATGTCTTCGTGATAGTCACCTGTATTTTTAGATTTAAATAAAAGTACCATCTACAAAATCACTGGCGCTACCTATATGTGTCACTATTAATCTTCGCCCTTTACCTGAAGCTGCCTTGAACCCTGTTGAAAGTCCATCCAAAAATGCTTGTCAAAAACTTTTTACATTTTTATCTTGCCATACTTTTGTTACAGTATATCCCTCGTTGACCCAAGTTTCGTCTAGATAATAAATATTCCTCCCTTCGTCACGGAATTTTCTAATTGATCTTAAGTAGGATCTTCGCCAACAAATAATTTCATCTTTATCGATAAGAACTGACTTCCTGTTCTGCTTTTCCCAGCAAAAATTCAACTCTCGTAAGACGGCCCATAATTTGCTTCTACTGATTTTTGGCAAATCGTTGTCCTGTGAAAGTTCACTTAAAATTTTGTTTAGCATTGGTATTTCTTTTTTTAAATAAAATGAGTGTACTTTTCTGCGAATGACATTTTTGAAGAAATCCTCTATAACGACTTTTGACCTCCCTGTAGATGATTTTGGGGGATTTACAGTATCTTGTTAATTTTTTGTTTCCTTTAAAAGTCTGTAGATAGTCGATTTTCCAATCCCTGTCATTTTGGAACATTTTTCCACGATGTCGTCAACACTGTTGGTAGAATTTTGGTGTTTCAATGCATTAAATTCATTTAATATAATAATCTTCTCATTCTGAGACAGTGCACATCTTTTCACACGTTTAGCAGGTACGTGATCTGATAAGCTCGACATTTTACCCAAACAATATTATATCCACTGGCACAATAGTCACTATACACAAGTCGAATTTTACACTACTGCACTAGCACGTCTTTGTATATTCAACTCTAAGACTGGATTGATCTCTTACAATACACTGGCTCCTGCCTTATGATGTATCCAGTAAAATATGCTAATGTACACCCATTACCTGTTAGCATTAGTGTTACCCGATAATTACCTGAAACGAAATATTGCCACGCCCATGGCCGGTTTTTATCTCGGGGTTTTATTACTCTCTTTCATTTCCAAACAGACTATAGGTTAAATTATTAAGAGAGGCTGAAACGTTTTTCGTATTTAAGAGGCAACTCTAGATGCAAGTCAACTCGACTGTTCCGCGAAGGGCGCGTTCTCACGATTCGATTAGAGTTGATCAACTTCACATATTTCAAGCGAAACTTGAATCAGTAGTCATGATTATGATCTATAAATTCTACCATAGTACTCTCTGACCATTTTAATGTCATTTTGTTGTCTCATAATATTAATAAGCAGATTATAACCATGAGAAACGGATAATTCAAATCGGCTGACAAATGTTCAGATGCTTCAAACACGTTTTAATTCATCCGAAAACCATTGGAGTTGATCAGCTTGGTTCACATGTTTCAAGCGAAAATTGAATCAACAGTTAATAGAAAATGGCAACAAATTCAGTTGTTCGCGTGGGTGTAAAAATTATTCCCAGTTTAAAGACCTGAGAAAAAATGATCTTGCAATGGTATAGGCAACGTAAAAAAGCCGTTTTTGGATAAGAAATTGGACCCTAAAGAGAAATCAGTATGGACTCAGCAGTCATGATTATGATCTATAAATTCTACCATAGTACTCTCTGACCATTTTAATGCCATTTTGTTGTCTCATAAAATTAATAAGCAGATTATAACCATGAGAAACGGATAATTCAAATCGACTGACACGTTCAGATGCTTCAAACACGTTTGAATTCATCCGAAAACCATTGATGATTCATAACTTCAGGCGCGTTCTCATGATTCGATTTTAGGTGATCAACTTTAGTGCTTCAACTAAAATCGCTTAAGTTTTTGGTTCATATTTTTCAAGCGAAAATTGAAGGAAATAGTTGACTAAAAATGGCGCCAACTGTAGTTGTACGTGAAGGTGTGAAAGTTATAACTTGTTTACTGATTAATGAATTGAGGAAACTTATATTGCTATCGAATAAACAACATAAAAACGCTGATTTTGGATACGCAATTCGGTTAATTGGATTAAATTTGATGAGCTATCTCTTTGTGTTGAAACGCCTCTTAAAAAATCATCAACTTTCTTAAACCAAAATAGTTTTGGTTTACAAACATCGTCAGTGACTTTTTTTAGATTTAAGAACTGATGCTAATTCTTTTTTGTACATAGTTCTTATAGTTTTGATTTTATTTTTCACATCAGCTGTAATACCTATTTTCATTTCCCGTGCGATAACATTTAATGCATTTTCTCTCCCTTCCTTATTTTTATAACTTTCCGGTCTATAATTCCAAAGACAGTCATGACTGTGGTATAGTTCTATAAACTTGCACATAGTACCTTCTGACCAGTTTAAACTCATATTACAATAACTTTTTGCACTTATTAATAATAAAAACTACAGAATGAAACAAAATCGGATGATTCAAGTCGACTGACAAATATTCACACGCTTCAAACGCGTTTCAACTCGTCTGAAAATTAATGATAAAGTTTGAATGGGTCAATCTTTTGTGGAATCAACTTAACTTGACCAACAAAAATGGAAATATGTTCTCACAGCAATTTTCTTTCGATTTTCGTTGATCCACAAAAGTTGATCTACTAAAATTGAATCGTGAGAGCGTGCCTTAATTGCAACAGTGCGACTTCTCTTACATCTTCTGCCTCATATTTCATCGCCTGATACTATTTGAACGTAAACAGCTCCTTTAGCAGACTAACTTAAAATGCATTTTCTTAGTTCAAAATTTACAAAGTTATTATCAATTATTTTCAGAAACAAAGTGTGTATAAATTAGTAAAATAATTCGCCGGTTTTAGGATTCCCATTTATTTTGCTTCTGCTGCGTTTTAAACCTTAGTTTACTCGTGTCAAAAAATATGATTTCATGCATCCAAGAGACTAGATTTGTTCTAAGAAAATTGCTGCGAAAAAAACCCTCGTGCTGTCAACAAAAAACAGTCCGTGACATACCTATTCAGTGATCAACAATCCGGCAATCCGAGTCTTGACCTACCGTATTTAGGTCAATAATCTTGTTTTTAATGTCTACTCAATGACAAGCGCTGCAGAATCCCTAAATAATAACAGAAACAAACAATAATTAAATTTGCATTTTTATAAATACCCAGTGAATCAACAGGATCATCATCAGAATTTTATAATAAATGCCAACCGCAGTAATCAGTGCCTGTATCAGATAGGCTGTAATCGGCAGACTCGGCACAGCTAAAAAGTTGGCAGTTCACATTCCCGCTTAATATGTTACCGGAGGAATAAGTCAAACATCGTTCGGGTCCGTTTTCCTATGCAGGCGACCCCGCCGTCGACTGCAACTGGACGCGGCTCTCCTTTGCCTTCTTCATCCATCAGTTATTATTTTCGCGTGGTAGAGGTTGGTGAATTTCGTGTGTTTGCGTCGCCAGCGTAGTTTTTAATTAATATGTGTCTAAAATTATTTACTATAAAATTTTGCGGAGCTTTTGAATTTGCATTACAAAGGCGTGATGAATGAATTTTACCTCAGAACCTAACAAAACTCTTAACGAATAAATACCTCAAAAATGTAAGTTCAGTACCGAACATGCTGTATTATATGTATATGGTTCTGAGTGGCAACGCGGCTCCACTTTTATATAGCTTCAAAATAATATTTTTTCGATGTTCTGTCTATTAGGCCTTCCGAATACGTGGTTAAAATTAATGACATGACTGAATCACCCTGTATAGTATGTATAAAACATTCTACCTTACTGATAATGTATACATATTCACCATTCTATTAAATATTCTCAAATGAAAAGCTAAAATAGTATATATGTAGTTTTATTTTTCTCAACTCCAGTTTCTTAAATATTTTGATCAAAATACAATGAATTATTCATTTGTTCCTATGACGTAAGTTGTCTGAATTCTTTGCGCAACTATAACCTAATTTTTGCTACACGTTATTAACATTTTTTGGAATGCATTGGCATCGACAATTACAAATAAATAAATTATTGTGTAAATGCTCTTTCCTTTCAGATTCAGGAAGGGTTGAACAGTTCATTTTCTCCTTGCGACGATATTTGGCAAGCAGCATGCGGGGGATGGTTGAAAAAATATCCTCTTCCAAAAGACAGGGGCATATGGAACCAAAAACAGCAACTGGTCAGGCGAGGTACAGTTTCATTCAATAATTTCATGCGAACTTTTAGCGAATTTCGCAAAATACTAAAACAGTTGACAATAATATGTCAATTGTTGGTATGTTTATCATTAAAGCGGCCACAGACGTGAAGTTTGACAAATTTTGAATTTTTGGCTATTGGGTGGGGTAAAATCGACTTTCAATTATGCCGTTTTTTTAAGAAGGTATATGAATTAAACCTTTACCATCTTGTAGAGGATTCAAAATCGATTTCTACAACTTTTTTTTTCAGAGAGGAACTTTTAAAATCGAAATTTTGATGCTTCGGACATTATTTGACAATAATGGTACAAATTGTTGATAACTTAAAGCCTTTTCGAGAAAATTACTTCCAATGTCAGACACCAGCAAACTTAATTATTGAAAATCGATCTATAGTCATATTGAAGCAAAAAGCCAAAAGTTTTTTAAAAAAGCATACGTCACTAAGTGTTACAGTTTTCAATAAATTGAATTATGTCTGTGCGCCGTGTGAATGGTTCATTGCGGTACAGAATATATTCTCTGAAATAGGACAGTGCATTCATACGACGGGTTAGAAAAAACTATATTTTTCATAAAGACACAAATTGAAGATTGATACAAATATATTGTACTTTATTCTGCTTTTTTGGAAAAATTATTATTTAGAACTCTATAGTTGGATGAGTTCGACCAACGTCCCTCCAAATATATTTTAAAGTACGCCTATGGTATTCACACTATGTCTATTTGACAGCAAATTTGACTTTCAAACATTTATCTGTCTTGACATTCTTTTATTTAAAGCTCAGTTTTTTTAGATATTTTACATTGTCTTAGTCAATATTGTATTCTATTGTTTTTCTAATAAGTGCTTTGTTGTGATGAATTTAAACACTTTTGTTTTGATAGACGGTCAAAGTTATTATATTAACTAAGAAAATGTAAAATACCAAAAAAAGTGAAGCTTTAAATTAAAAACATAATTAAAAGTTTGCAATTTAAATTGGCTATCAAATGAACATGGTTTGAAGACCATAGGCGTACGTTGACAAATATTTGCAGGGAAATGTGTCGGACTCCCAATTATAGGATTGCAAATATATTTTTTTAGAGTTTTATTAAAAAAGTAGCATAAAGTAAAAAACGTTTGTGCCAATTGTCAAATTTTTATTTTTGCAATTAAGGTCATTAATTAAAAAAATTATATATTTTTGTTCACCATTTTTCATACTATAAAAAATAGTTTTAGTTTCAAAATATAGATTCTAACCCGTCGAATGAATGAACTGTTCTACTGTTTCTACACTGTTTTCAATTTCTTAAAAACCGTAACATCTAGGTAGTGAAGTAAACTTTTTTATACTATTGACTACATTTGCCTCGATATAATTACAGATCAATTTTCAGTAATTAATGTACCTCTCCGCAAGTTTTTAATGCACAAATTTGCACTTGAAACTAATTTTCTCGAAAAGGCTTTAAGTGTGTATCTGAAATATTTGGCTCTTTTGATGTGGGCTTGTTTAACGACAATGCTCGCAAAATGTATCGTTTTGTAAATATTTGGAACTTGCTAAACTTCACATATGTGACCGCCTTTATATGGGAACTTTTGAAAGAAACAATTAAATTTATAGTTAAAATTGAAATTAAGGTAAGCTGTGCTTCTCCAACGTACATGGTAAATACGTCGTATTTTTCAGAGTCTGAAAGAGTGCGGGATCTCATCGCCACGCTGGAGCTGCCTCTGCATTCTGGCACGGTGGAATGGAAGCTGAAGCATCTGTACGAGGCCTGCTTGGACGTGGATAACGTGAACACCGACGACGCCAGACCGCTCCTTGACATCATATCAGAACTCGGTAAGTCTACTTCAAATGAAAACCCATCACGGTTATCAGAAATAATAAAACGCAGAACAGTTTGTTTGAAACTTGACTTGAAGCATCACGTCAGTCTTACTTGAAAACTATATTGCATGGAGAGCTACAATGTTTTTAACTTATTTTCTTAAAGACATAGTGAGTTGAAATGTGAAGGGGGGGGGTGTAGGGGTGTAAGTTAAATGACGATTTGAATGATCACATTTAACACTTAGCCTCGCATTTAGCTATTTGACAAATTTTTTACTCTAAATGTTCTGAATGGTTAATCACATTCGCCAATAAATCATGACCAATTAAAACGCTACCACACTATTGTCGTCACTGTTTTTTTATAAAGGGTATTTTTGAAATAAGCGCGTTTTTTCAAAGAGGTAATAGAGGGTGCTGGAAAACAAAAACATGTTTCGCAACATGTAGTCAAAGTGTTATATGTGTTCCAGGAAGAAGAATTGTTACGCGAAACTTGCTGTCGTCGACTGTAAATATAATATCTCTACCCCTCATTCTAATCACAGGGATTAGCCCGAGACTTGTGCGGGAGAGGGACCGGCATATTATTATTAAGCAGGCCGCATTTGCGCCCAGGAACGACTTACGTTGGTAGGCTCTAACCACTATTCAGTGCAGGAATGAGGGAAACCTGGAAAACCTCATTAATTAGGGGGGATAGTCAAATATCAACCGGTATCAATCTCTCACATTGACCCAAGCCAACATTCTTCCACCCTACCATACCCGCAGAGAGGGCGCCAAACCTCTCCACGAATATAGCTTATATACGGTCTACCGGCAGCTGGGCTCCAACCAACACCGATCTAGTCACCTCGATTCAAGTACTGACGCCTTAAACCGCGCGACCACTGACCGAAATTGATTTTCGTTATTTTCAAAATGCCTTATTCACATTGAGAATTAGCAGATATGATTCTAATTATATGGATATTGCGAATATGATACGAATATAGCTTGTGCAGTTACTGTGAAATACAACATAAAAACTGCTCAAAAACGGTGCTACGTTTTAAAATTACTATGTGCACTTACAACAAAACAAAACAAAAATTCTCTGTTTCTTTGATTCAACATTTTTTATTTTGAAAATATTACATTTTAAACTACAGATTGTGAAAAGTTTTACATTCCTTATTACCTCATTGAAGAAATACGCTTATTTCAGAAACACCCTGTATAATAGCGACAGATGCATATTTTGTCAGATCAGGCTTACAAACGTTAAAATTTGTGGGCAAATATTTTACTTCATGCTTATTTATTTGGGAACGTAACGGTATTGCCAACTTAGGCAACACTATAATGATATAATTATTGTCAATGCCAGTGTAAGTGCAATGAAAGTTCTTTAGAATATTCCTATTTTGTAGGTTCCTTCATTATTTTGAAACATTCATTTAAAACATGATTAACAAAAAGTAATTATATGTATTGACTCAGTACAGTATCTGAAAGATCTTGTCTAAATAGTACTGTTACTTGTAGTGGGAGGATTTCAAATTCTTACTCCATAAAATCTAATATTCCACATCTACTCGAGTCACACAAGTTTGAGGCAACGAATCGATGGCAGCGCTGCAACGTTGCAGTGTGATCTAATCACGATGTAAATAATACTACCGATTTGTGGTGGGGACATTTCAGTCGACATAAAATTAAGAAGACATTTCCAAAGTCTGGCAACCACAAAAATGTTCATTTCTTTCTCTTACTGCTGTTTATTATTTCATTCTATTTGTAGTCTAAAGAGAACGTTTGTACTTTCCGAATCTTTATGTATTTTATATATTTTAACAATTTATATGTAGCTTTATTTGCAACGACTGTTTTGCAAAATGCGAGCATTAATTTGACAATTTAGTTACTCACTCATTTGTGATTTGTTTTCATTTCGTCAAACAAGAATTGTTGTATGAAAATACGTGGACAATTATATTAAATCATCTTATTTTTATCCTGTTTTAATTTTAAAATTTTATTCTTAGAGCTGACAAGGGCATCACAGTTAAAAAGTTTTTCAGGTATTCGTTTCAAAAATCGCACTAGGTGGTGCTTTGAAACGGGAAAAATTATTTTGGTCGAAATTTTGTTCGAATGACACCTATTCATGATTCTAAAGGCCACCGTTTACAAGTAAATCGTATTTGCAGTAAGAGTTGCATGCCAAGTAGAATCTACTAAGTGTTAAGGGAAGATGTGAATTGTAGATAATCGGATATAAATTGACAACTAATGTTAAGAATATGTAGTTGTATCTAATTTCTGTTAGTAAACTGTCATAATTTATTTTCCAATAGCGAAGGTAAGTTGAGTTAAATTGCTATATGCAGATTCGGAGAACGTACAATATTATTTATTGAACACTATGTATGTTTACTGTTTAATAGCAGCTGACTGACGAATCTGATGAAAATTACAGTAGAATCAGTATTAAAATATTTAAATCATATTTATTCCTGTTTACACAATTCTACTTCAATAAGCATGCACTTTCCTCTGTTCTTCAGAGAACTGGTTCTTAGGATATTTATCAAATATTCCATTCATCATAAATTATAATTGAGTATTATAAACAAACTCTCAAAATATCATAAACATTATTCAACGACTTTATTATTCTAGACAATACCACCAGGGAAACATTTTTGTTCACACAAATATCGATATGAAGAATCGAAATCGTATGCTTGTAACATTTTGTTCTAAAAATACCGGGTATGGCACTGTTTATTTGGTTTGAAATTGTATTTTTAAATTCATTTTACACGCATATTTCGATTCACATAAGTAATATGTGTGATTCATTGAATGGTACATTATTATAAACTGAGTGTTAAGGGAGCTGACATGTTTTAGGCGTAAAATAACAGTTGGATGTGTGGGTTGGTATTTTGCAAATTGGTCTGAACTGATTTCACGTTATTGCCCTGAACAGGAGCAGGTCCAAAGTTGTTCAAATCACATAAAAGTAGGGCGATCACAGGACTTCTACTGTAGTCGTTTAGATATATTTTTTTAACAATCATCTATCGAAAACGAAATAGTCAAAAATGTCACAAGTTTTCAAACTACAAATATTTATATAGATAGGCCTCCCTATAACTTATTTTCGTATTAAGTAATTTTAATTTTAATCATTTTAGAAAACGTACTTACGTGTTGTACAAATGAAATGAAAATTTGTACAAGGTACATGAAACTTAGTTTTTTTTAAAAAATGTGTTTATAACGTCCCCCATTTAAATACAGGGTACCACTATACAGTTACACAGCATTAAGACATTTTTTTTCCTTCAAGCTGTCAAATCGCGCATAAATTATTTATCTCGTTCATTACTGGTAAGGTTTGTTTAGTGGCAAGTAACCAATATAATAAGTTGTGGACTGTATATTATGATAAATATTTATTTCCTCATATAATTTATACAACGTATGCGACTGCATGCATACGCACACTTCGACTTCTAAATACATACTGTTTCGATCTCGCTTACAACATGGCGTGAGCCTGCGTAGATCATAGGTGGCGCAAGCGCCGTTTACATGGTTTTTACAAGTGCTGACAAAATTTAATAGGCCTGCAGCTTGCCATCCTAACATACCGGCCGCCTTGAAAGGACCCAGTACTTTCAAAATAAAACTTATTTCTAATAATGTCAATAAATGTTGAAGTCTAAATCATTCCACAGGAAAAACACATATTTGGTTCACAGCACGAACTAAATTGCCCTTTTTCACTTTCAACTCCACTACCCGCACTATACCGTCCTTGCCGGGTCGTAGTTTAGATATCCTTCCCATCTGCCATGCCATGGTTGGGGTGTTTTCATTTTTTATCAGGACCAGGGCTCCTTCTTTTAGTAATTCTTGAGAATTCTTTTTCCATTTCACTCTGTTCTGCAATTCTGACAAATATTCTACACTCCATCTCTTCCAGTAATGCTGGGATAATGCTTTAATATGTTGCCACCTTTTTAGACGATTTTCAGGAATATCAACTAGATTAATTTCTGGGACAGTCGTTAGTGGTCGCCCAATCAAAAAATGTCCAGGCGTCAATGCTTGTAGATCGTCGGGATCTTGGGTTAAAGGACAAAGGGGACGGGAATTTAAAATACTCTCAATCCGCGCCAACAATGTACTGAAATCTTCGTAAGTTAAAGGTTGTGTAACTAATCTTTTTATATGGTGTTTGGTACTTTTTATACCAGCTTCCCATAACCCGCCAAAGTTGGGAGAGCGAGACGGAATAAAATTCCATTTAATTTTGTGTTTCAGTAAATAATCTGCAATTAAATCCGTATTATTTTTTAAAAATTCTGAAATTTTTGACAATTCATTATTTGCCCCAATAAAGTTACTTCCGTTATCCGAGAAAATATTATGAGCCAAGCCACGCCTACTTACAAATCTGTCAAGTGTTGCGAGAAAGGCTTCGGTAGTCAGCTCTGATGTAAGTTCAAGGTGCACAGCCTTTGTACTCATACATATGAATAAACAAACATACGCCTTTGTCAATTTTGCACCTCTTGTGCGGCGATCTTTTATCAAAAACGGTCCCCCATAATCCACGCCCACATTGATAAATGGAGAGCAGCTATAATTATTTACGCGAGCATCAGGTAAGTCGCCCATTAGGTAAGTATTTTCTTTAGGTTTAGCTCTAAAGCAAATTATACATTGACTTATAATTTTTTTACAGGAATCTCTACCCGTGATCGGCCAATATCGGTTTCTCAATGAGCATAGCAGAGATTGAGCTCCACAGTGTAATAAACGTTCATGTTCATTTTTTATAATAAGATTGGTTAATAAATGTCCTTTGGGCAAAATAACTGGATATTTTTTGTCATATTTTATTTTTGCAAATCTGAGTCTCCCACCAACTCTTAATAAACCGTCCTGAATAAATGGATTAAGTCCAAGTATTTTACTTTTATTATTTAATAATTTGTTATGAGTCAAATCAGAATATTCTTGAGAAAAACATTCAATTTGTGATGTTTTAATTAATAAATTCATAGCATTGTCAATTTCTACTGGTGTGAGAGGTCCACCCTGTCTGTCACCCTTTAAATTTATTTTAATATTAGATACAAAACGTAAAACATACGCCGTGACTCTCTGTAATTTTAATAAAGAAGAATATTTTGTTATTAGATTGCTTATTAAATCATTTTTTCTACTTGCAGTTACGAGAACAATTGTTTTTTGTTCAGGTATATCTTGACTAAAATGTAAACTTGATTTTAAATTCCACATATTACTATTCTCGAATAACCACTCAGGCCCATTCCACCATAACGTGCAATTTTTTAAAACATTCGCGGATACTCCCCGTGATAAAAGATCTGCTGGATTGTCTCCTGAGCTAACATGAAACCAATCAGATATATTAGTCAAAGACTGAATCTCACTAACCCTATTCGCCACGAATGTCTTCCATTTACACGGTGGTCCTTTGATCCAAGCTAAGACTATCATGGAGTCTGTCCAAAACCAGTATTTATTAAATTCAATATTTAAAACGGAACGTATTTTATTTGTTAAATTAGCCAATAGTAATGCCCCACAAAGTTCTAATCGCGGCAAACTAATTTGTTTGACAGGAGCAACTCGTGACTTACCACATAATAAATTACAATATATTTTACCCGATGACGTAACAACTCGAATATAAACTGCGGCGCCATAGGCTTTTTCCGACGCATCCGAAAAACCATGCATTTCTATTTGTATATAATCTGAAATTATCGCTTGTCGTGGAACATTTATATTACTAATTTCTAACAAGTCATTCTTAAAGTTCTGCCACTGATTTGCTAAATTTGCGGGAACATTCTCGTCCCAGTCTAAACCTAGCTTCCACAATTCTTGCACTATTAACTTAGCCATTATTATTATTGGCCCTAATAGACCCAGAGGATCAAATATTTGACATGTAATAGATAAAATAGTCCTTTTTGATATTTTACTACAATCGTCATTAATATTATTTAATTTATACTGTAATAAGTCTTTATTTGAGTTCCAGTAAACTCCTAATGTTTTATTTTGTTCATTTTCACCTATTGTTACAACACTTACATCTAACTCACTAGAAAGGTGGCAAGTCGGCTATCGCCGACTTGACCTTTCTTGGGATGGTGGACACCGGATATTTTCATTAGTATGGTTTTTCTGCAGACCATTGCGAAGAGTTTCAGAAAAAGAAATTTTTAAATCCATGAATTTTGAAGATTATTTGAGAATGGTTCGGTTTTTTTAAACACCCTGTATAGTTCTCATTAAAATAGTTTCCATATAGACCATTGTTAAAAGTTTCATCAAAGGAGTATTATACTTCCATGACAGTTTCAATTATCAGCAGTATGATCTGTTCTTTAATTTAATACATTTTAAAATTTTTTGTTATAATATTATGCACTCTTGTATTTTTATCACTATCAATTGTCGTAGGTGCAGATCAGCAGTATGATCTGTTCTTTTATTTAACATTTCTCAAAATTGTTAAATACATTAGTTATGCTTTTCTGTTTTTTATCAATTATCGTAGGCGCAGATCAGCAGTATGATCTGTTCTTTCGTTTAACACTTCTTAAAATTTTTGTTTATAATATTATGCACTCTTGTATTTTTATGACTATCAATTGTCGTAGGTGCAGATCAGCAGTATGATCTGTTCTTTTATTTAACATTTCTCAAAATTGTTAAATACATTAGCTATGCTTTTCTGTTTTTTATCAATTATCGTAGGCGCAGATCAGCAGTATGATCTGTTCTTTCATTTAACACTTCTTAAAATTTTTGTTTATAATATTATGCACTCTTGTATTTTTATCACTATCAATTGTCGTAGGTGCAGATCAGCAGTATGATCTGTTCTATTATTTAACACTTCTCAAATTATCTATCTTTTATCAATTATCGTAGATGCAGATCAGCAGTAGAGAATGGTTCGGTTTTTTTAAACACCCAGTATTTTGTCATTAGTATATTTTTCCTACAGAACATTGCAAAAAGTTTCATAAAAAGAAAATTTCAATTCCAGGAATTTTGAGGACTTTTAGAGAATGGTTTGGTTTTGTTAAACACCCTGTATTTGCTCATTAGTATAACTTTTTTACAATCGTGAAAAGTTTCATAAAAAAATTTAAATTCCATAAATTTTGTGGATCTAGAGAATGGTTCTTTATTTTACACCCTGTATTTTTTCATAAGTATGTGTTTATATACACATAATAATACCAAAGTATGTATTTTTTATAGTTTTCTTACAAACTATTGTAAAAAATTTCATCACAAATCAAAAAAGAATTTTCAATTCCAGCTTTTAAGGATTTTTAGAATGATTCGATTTTTTTAAACATTCAGTATTTTTTAATTAGTATAGTTTTTCTGCAGACTATTGCGATAAGTTTTATAAAAAAAAGTTTAATTCCATGTATTTTGAGGATTTCAAGAGAATGGTTCGGTTTTTTTAAACACCCAGTATTTTTTCATTAGTATGATTTTTCTGCAGACTATTGCGATAAGTTTCATAAAAAAAATTAATTCCATGAATTTTGAGGATTATTAGACAATGGTTCGGTTTTTTTAAACACCCTGTATTATTTCATTATTACAGTTTTTTTACAATCTATTGTGAATGGTGTCTACAAAAAAACTATATTAATTCCTTAAATTTTGATGATTTTTAGGGAATGGTTCGTATGTTTTAAACATCCTGTATTTTTTCAGTAGGGTAGTTTTTTGCAGCCTTTTGTGAAAACTTTTGTAAAAAATTTTTTTTAATTCCATGAATTTCGAGGATATCAAGAGAATGGTTCGGTATTTTTAAACACCCAGTATTTTTTCATTATTACAGTTTTTTTTACAGCCTATTGTGAAAGGTGTCTAAAAAAGAAATATTAATTCCACGAATTTTGAGGATATTTAGAGAATGGTTCGGTTTTTTTAAACACCCAGTATTTGTTCATTAGTATAGTCTTTTTGCAGACTATTGCGAAAAGTTTCATAAAAAAAAATTTAATTCCATGAATATTGAGGATTATTAGAAAATGGATCGGTTTTGTAAAACACCCTGCATTTTTTTAATAAGGGTAGTTTTTTTGCAGCCTATTGTGAAAGGTGTCATAACAATCAAATATTAATTCCATGTATTTTGAGAATTTTTAGGGAATGGTTCGGTTTTTTGTAAACACCCAGTAGTTTTTTAATTAGTAAAGTTTTCTTACCATTGTGAAAAGTTTCATTAAAAAATATTCCATGAATTGTGAGGATTTTTAGAGAATGGTTTGGTTTTGTTAAACACCCTGTATTTTTTCATTATTACAGTTTTTTTACAGCCTATTGTGAAAGGTGTCTACAAAAAGAAATATTAATTCCACGAATTGTGAGGATTTTTAGAGAATGGTTCGGTTCTCTTAAACACTGGATATTTTCATTAGTATATATATATTTTTCAACAGCCTATTGCAAAAAGTGTTTACAAAAAAAATTTTTAATTCCACGAAATTTGAGGATTTCAAGAGAATGGTTCGGTTTTTTTAAACCCCCTGTATTTTTTATTAGTATAGTTTTTCTGCAGACTATCACGAAGAGTTTCAGAAAAAAAAAGAATTTTTAAATCCACGAATTTTGAGGATTTTTAGATAAGGGTTCGGTTTTTTTAAACACCCCGTATTTTTTTCGATAAGTAGTGCGGCAAGAGACCCCTGACTGAAATTTCGTAAAAAAAAAAATTTCAGTTCCCTTAATTTTGACATTTTTTTAGCGTTCGACATTTTTCCAACACTTTGTATATAAAACGGTCTTTCGCACGTCAGACGACCCCTCCGAAGCGAAAAAACCGAAAATTTCCTCGAACCTGTAATTTTTATTTTTTTCTTGTCAATTTTTATCGGAACACCCCGTACATCGAGCTTTTTTGAGTCGCACTGTATATACGTGAAGCGCCTCGAAAAATTTGAAGAGCGCCACATTGCTGACGTCACTGTTACTCCGTCTGGGTGCGGATTTATGCAAATTTCGATACAAAAACGACATCAAAACCCAGCGCTCGCATAACAGAGAGTATCTAGAGACTTCAAATTTACCGTTTTCGGCCTTCGGGGGGCTCCGATCGGCTCATTTAGCGAAATTTCCTGTTTTAATCTGAACTGTCACCCAGTCGCCGTTTGACGTTTCTGAAGGGCGTGAGAATTTTCGCTATTTTCACTATAAAATCGAATTTTCAACCCAGATCTGAGGCACGCGGGATATTGTAGAAGGTTCAAAGTTTACGTTTCGATATGGTTTTATGGAAATAAAGGGGTACTTACTTTGGAGAATGTAATCGTTTTGAAATTTTTGTGATGTCGGCCATTCGCCTAACTTTTCGTTCTCGTCTTGGTTGTTATTTTTGCACATTGCCATCTAAAAACGAACTCAAAACCCAGCGCTCGCATAACAGAGAGTATCTAGAGACTTTAAATTTACCTTTTCTGACCTTTGCGGGCCTCCGATCGGCCCATTTAGCGAAATTTCTTACGTTTTCTTGGGAGATGTCACCGCATCGCACCGTCGGGCTCGAAGTTTGACGTTTCTGAAGGCCGATCGCCGGACAAACGTGCGTGGACGCATATTTTCACTATTTTCGCTATAAAATCGAATTTTACACCCAGATCTGAGGTACGCGACACATTGTAGAAGGTTCAAAGTTTACGTTTCGATATGGCTTTGTGAAAAGGAATGCGGGAAAATACGAAAATATCGAATCCGAAATAGTTTGACGTCTAAATATATTTCGCACTGAACAACTGACGTTTCTCCGATTCCCTGCCGATAAGCTCCGCCCGCGCTATATCCATCTCACTTTTGTCGCGTTTCCTCGCGAAAATCGCAAACCGGCGTCCGCGGACCTCCGGAAAAACGCAAAATTCGCCCGGAAAAGAGTAAAAAGAACTCGTCAAAATACGCCTACCGGACAACCGAAGGACCCGACCGGGCTTCGCGCCCTCGTGCTCGCCGCTGCGCGGCTCGCCTCAAAAGCCTTTGTGGCGGCAAAACGCCACTTTTCGACCCCTCCGGAGGGAGCGAGAAAAAACAACGGATTTTAATATATAAGAACTAGAAAGGTGGCAAGTCGGCTATCGCCGACTTGACCTTTCTTGGGATGGTGGACACCGGATATTTTCATTAGTATGGTTTTTCTGCAGACCATTGCGAAGAGTTTCAGAAAAAGAAATTTTTAAATCCATGAATTTTGAAGATTATTTGAGAATGGTTCGGTTTTTTTAAACACCCTGTATAGTTCTCATTAAAATAGTTTCCATATAGACCATTGTTAAAAGTTTCATCAAAGGAGTATTATACTTCCATGACAGTTTCAATTATCAGCAGTATGATCTGTTCTTTAATTTAATACATTTTAAAATTTTTGGTTATAATATTATGCACTCTTGTATTTTTATCACTATCAATTGTCGTAGGTGCAGATCAGCAGTATGATCTGTTCTTTCGTTTAACACTTCTTAAAATTTTTGTTTATAATATTATGCACTCTTGTATTTTTATGACTATCAATTGTCGTAGGTGCAGATCAGCAGTATGATCTGTTCTTTTATTTAACATTTCTCAAAATTGTTAAATACATTAGCTATGCTTTTCTGTTTTTTATCAATTATCGTAGGCGCAGATCAGCAGTATGATCTGTTCTTTCATTTAACACTTCTTAAAATTTTTGTTTATAATATTATGCACTCTTGTATTTTTATCACTATCAATTGTCGTAGGTGCAGATCAGCAGTATGATCTGTTCTATTATTTAACACTTCTCAAATTATCTATCTTTTATCAATTATCGTAGATGCAGATCAGCAGTAGAGAATGGTTCGGTTTTTTTAAACACCCAGTATTTTGTCATTAGTATATTTTTCCTACAGAACATTGCAAAAAGTTTCATAAAAAAAAAATTTAAATTCCATAAATTTTGTGGATCTAGAGAATGGTTCTTTATTTTACACCCTGTATTTTTTCATAAGTATGTGTTTATATACACATAATAATACCAAAGTATGTATTTTTTATAGTTTTCTTACAAACTATTGTAAAAAATTTCATCACAAATCAAAAAAGAATTTTCAATTCCAGCTTTTAAGGATTTTTAGAATGATTCGATTTTTTTAAACATCCAGTATTTTTTAATTAGTATAGTTTTTCTGCAGACTATTGCGATAAGTTTTATAAAAAAAAGTTTAATTCCATGTATTTTGAGGATTTCAAGAGAATGGTTCGGTTTTTTTAAACACCCAGTATTTTTTCATTAGTATGGTTTTTCTGCAGACTATTGCGATAAGTTTCATAAAAAAAATTAATTCCATGAATTTTGAGGATTATTAGACAATGGTTCGGTTTTTTTAAACACCCTGTATTATTTCATTATTACAGTTTTTTTACAATCTATTGTGAATGGTGTCTACAAAAAAACTATATTAATTCCTTAAATTTTGATGATTTTTAGGGAATGGTTCATATGTTTTAAACATCCTGTATTTTTTCAGTAGGGTAGTTTTTTGCAGCCTTTTGTGAAAACTTTTGTAAAAAATTTTTTTTAATTCCATGAATTTCGAGGATATCAAGAGAATGGTTCGGTATTTTTAAACACCCAGTATTTTTTCATTATTACAGTTTTTTTTACAGCCTATTGTGAAAGGTGTCTAAAAAAGAAATATTAATTCCACGAATTTTGAGGATATTTAGAGAATGGTTCGGTTTTTTTAAACACCCAGTATTTGTTCATTAGTAGTCTTTTTGCAGACTATTGCGAAAAGTTTCATAAAAAAAAATTTAATTCCATGAATATTGAGGATTATTAGAAAATGGATCGGTTTTGTAAAACACCCTGCATTTTTTTAATAAGGGTAGTTTTTTTGCAGCCTATTGTGAAAGGTGTCATAACAATCAAATATTAATTCCATGTATTTTGAGGATTTTTAGGGAATGGTTCGGTTTTTTGTAAACACCCAGTAGTTTTTTAATTAGTAAAGTTTTCTTACAGACCATTGTGAAAAGTTTCATTAAAAAATATTCCATGAATTGTGAGGATTTTTAGAGAATGGTTTGGTTTTGTTAAACACCCTGTATTTTTTCATTATTACAGTTTTTTTACAGCCTATTGTGAAAGGTGTCTACAAAAAGAAATATTAATTCCACGAATTGTGAGGATTTTTAGAGAATGGTTCGGTTCTCTTAAACACTGGATATTTTCATTATATTTTTTAACAGCCTATTGCAAAAAGTGTTTACAAAAAAAATTTTTAATTCCACGAAATTTGAGGATTTCAAGAGAATGGTTCGGTTTTTTTAAACCCCCTGTATTTTTTATTAGTATAGTTTTTCTGCAGACTATCGCGAAGAGTTTCAGAAAAAAAAAGGAATTTTTAAATCCACGAATTTTGAGGATTTTTAGATAAGGGTTCGGTTTTTTTAAACACCCCGTATTTTTTTCGATAAGTAGTGCGGCAAGAGACCCCTGACTGAAATTTCGTAAAAAAAAAATTTCAGTTCCCTTAATTTTGACATTTTTTTAGCGTTCGACATTTTTCCAACACTTTGTATATAAAACGGTCTTTCGCACGTCAGACGACCCCTCCGAAGCGAAAAAACCGAAAATTTCCTCAAACCTGTCATTTTTATTTTTTTCTTGTCAATTTTTATCGGAACACCCCGTACATCGAGCTTTTTTGAGTCGCACTGTATATACGTGAAGCGCCTCGAAAAATTTGAAGAGCGCCACATTGCTGACGTCACTGTTACTCCGTCTGGGTGCGGATTTATGCAAATTTCGATACAAAAACGACATTAAAACCCAGCGCTCGCATAACAGAGAGTATCTAGAGACTTCAAATTTACCGTTTTCGGCCTTCGGGGGGCTCCGATCGGCTCATTTAGCGAAATTTCCTGTTTTAATCTGAACTGTCACCCAGTCGCCGTTTGACGTTTCTGAAGGGCGTGAGAATTTTCGCTATTTTCACTATAAAATCGAATTTTCAACCCAGATCTGAGGCACGCGGGATATTGTAGAAGGTTCAAAGTTTACGTTTCGATATGGTTTTATGGAAATAAAGGGGTACTTACTTTGGAGAATGTAATCGTTTTGAAATTTTTGTGATGTCGGCCATTCGCCTAACTTTTCGTTCTCGTCTTGGTTGTTAGTTTTGCACATTGCCATCTAAAAACGAACTCAAAACCCAGCGCTCGCATAACAGAGAGTATCTAGAGACTTTAAATTTACCTTTTCTGACCTTTGCGGGCCTCCGATCGGCCCATTTAGCGAAATTTCTTACGTTTTCTTGGGAGATGTCACCGCATCGCACCGTCGGGCTCGAAGTTTGACGTTTCTGAAGGCCGATCGCCGGACAAACGTGCGTGGACGCATATTTTCACTATTTTCGCTATAAAATCGAATTTTACACCCAGATCTGAGGTACGCGACACATTGTAGAAGGTTCAAAGTTTACGTTTCGATATGGCTTTGTGAAAAGGAATGCGGGAAAATACGAAAATATCGAATCCGAAATAGTTTGACGTCTAAATATATTTCGCACTGAACAACTGACGTTTCTCCGATTCCCTGCCGATAAGCTCCGCCCGCGCTATATCCATCTCACTTTTGTCGCGTTTCCTCGCGAAAATCGCAAACCGGCGTCCGCGGACCTCCGGAAAAACGCAAAATTCGCCCGGAAAAGAGTAAAAAGAACTCGTCAAAATACGCCTACCGGACAACCGAAGGACCCGACCGGGCTTCGCACCCTCGTGCTCGCCGCTGCGCGGCTCGCCTCAAAAGCCTTTGTGGCGGCAAAACGCCACTTTTCGACCCCTCCGGAGGGAGCGAGAAAAAACAACGGATTTTAATATATAAGAATTATTTATTTGAAATTTGTTTAATATTTCACTATTATTACATAACCATTGCCTTAGGTCAAATCCTGCAGTAGCTAAAATATCCGACACTTCGCGTTGTATTTTTAATATTTCTTTGACTGAATTAGCCCCGGTTAGGAGATCATCCATATAAAAATCTCTTTTAATTATTTCACAGGCTTCTGGATATTTATTTTCATTCTCAAACGCTAACTGAAACAAGCATCTAACTGCCAAATAAGGTGATGAAGCATTGCCGTAGGTTACGCGATTTAATTCGTACAATTTTAGTTTGTCCGTCGGTTCAGCCCGCCATAATATTCTTTGATATTTTCTGTGTTCCTTTACTATTACTATTTGCCGGTACATTTTTGATATGTCCGCGCACATTACATATTTATAACTGCGAAATCTCGCCAGTATCGAAAAAACGTCTTGTTGTAACGTAGGCCCTGTATATTGCACATCATTAAGTGAAATTCCGGAACTAGTTTTCGCGGAACCGTCAAATACGACTCTACACTTTGTTGTCAAACTATCTTTTTTAAATACTGCATGATGCGGCAAAATATAACCATCCGATTTTTTTAAATTCTGAATATCCTTTATTTCCGTCATGTGTGCTAAATTTTCATATTCCTGCATAAAACTACAATAACTATTTTTTAGATCTTTGTTATTTATTAATTTTCGCTCTAACGATTCAAACCTACTAATTGCAGTATCATAAGAATTTCCTAATTGATTTAATGTATTTTTAAATGGAATGTGTACTATAAATCTTCCAGATTCGTCCCTGATAGTTGTTTTTTCAAAATGCAATTCACAATATTTTTCACTGTCGCTTAAATAAGAAGTTTTATTATTCACTTCCTCTATATTCCAAAATTTTATCAAATTATTATTTGATAATTCAGCAGTCTCCTCGACATAAAAACAATTGCTCATATTATTTTTTATATTTAATTCTACATTGCCTGCTATGACCCATCCGAAGAGTGTATCATGTAACAGCGGTCCGTTTGAATTAAGCTTTATTTTATTATTGCACAAAATTTCCCAAAATATGTCTGAGCCAAGTAACATATCAATTTCAGCTGAAACATTAAATTTCGGGTCAGCCAACTGGCAATTATCCGGTAATGTTAATAGATTTTTATTAAATGACATAGACGGTAAACTACCTGTTATTTTTGGCAATATCAAACATCTTATACCTATACTAAAATCATTGTAACAAGACTTTATCGTGATATTAACTTGCTTATTAATATTTGTTAAACTTTGCCCTATTCCTTTAACGGCGTGATTAATTTCTAGTTTTGGTAAACTTAATTTTTTACATAAATTTTCAGTTATAAAATGGCTCTGCGATGCAGAATCTAATAGAGCGCGACAAGTAATCCATTTATTATGATGATTTTTTACTTTAATTGTAGCCGTAGACAAAATAACTTGTGCACACGTGCCGCGGTGCCTTTGTTCTTGGGCGTTCAAAACAACCGAACTTTTTTCTGTTTCGTTTCCCTGTTCCCGCTGACTCGCATCTGCATTCGCAACACGGTCAGGTGCCGACACGTCTGTTGGCTTCTTTACCGAGTTTTCATTACTTGTATTTATATGTAAAATCGTATTATGAGCTTTATTACATATTTGACATTTACTCTTAGTACAATTCCAAGAAACATGCGACGGTCTCAAACAGTTGAGGCATAATTTTAATTTTTTAATTTCAGTAATCCTATCATATGGTTTTAGATTCAAAAATTCTGCACATTTAAATATACTGTGTTCTTGTTGACAAAAGTAACATTTATAATTTTTGTTAATTACTGTAGCCAAGGAATTTGACATTTGAGTGTTTTTATTGAACATTTTATTTATCGGTTTATTAGTTACATTAATGTTTGTTAACTCTAGTTTTTCAAGTATTTCACATCTATTTTTCAAATAGTTTTCTAAATCTTTTAAGACAGGAAGATCCCCCGAACATTTATGGGACTCCCACCCTCTTCTGGTAGAAAAATCTAATTTATTTGTAAGTATATATATTATTAAACGATCCCAACTATCTGTTTTTTCTCCGAGACTAGATAGGGCCCTTAAATGCTTAGTAGCATTGTCATATAATTTTCTCAATTCTGTGTGTGACTCCTTTTTTAAAGTGGGAAGTTCAAAAATAGAGTGAATGTGGTTATGAATGATTAATTTTTTGTTTTCATATCTGTCCAGTAAAATGTTCCAGGCTACCTCATAATTTTTTGCCGAAACCTCTATTGACTTTATTATCTCTTTTACGGAATCAGACAATGAATTTTTTAAATAGTAAAACTTTTGCAAAGGCGATAACGATTCATCCTGATCTACCAATGCTACAAATAATTCTTTAAACTCCAACCAATTGCAATACTGACCATCAAAATGGGGTAGTTTTATTGGGGGCAGTTTTATATTACTATTAAAATTTACATTTTTATTTGAGTTGTTAACAGAACCTGACTTTACCGATCCTTCTCTACTATTTATTTCATATTCTTGAATAAGTGATTTGATTTTACCTATTATTAAAAAATAATTGTTCTCAAATTGTTCCCTTTCCTCGTCGTCGCTTTCCGACGGTTCGAGTATTTCAATATTAGTTTGTACGTCATTAAATTCATCCCAAAGGGGTTCTACTTTTTCTAGCCTTAATTGCAAGTTATTTACTAGATCACTATTTAATTCATCTGTTTTTACTGTATCAAAATAATTAATTAATCTCGTCAATTTCGACTTGTTAATACCTCTTTTTGCCTTTAAATTCTTAATTTCAGCCATTGTGACACAAATAAAAAGAGTACGTGGAAGAATGTAAGACAAATGGATAGGTAATGAATATTATTTGACTAACCTTTTATATTATTAGGACTTCGGGATAAGAATTTCAATTATTATTATCTTCTCCCCTGTATCCAGCGCTGATTCCAATCCGTGAGATGGACCAAAAACTGTTTAGTGGCAAGTAACCAATATAATAAGTTGTGGACTGTATATTATGATAAATATTTATTTCCTCATATAATTTATACAACGTATGCGACTGCATGCATACGCACACTTCGACTTCTAAATACATACTGTTTCGATCTCGCTTACAACATGGCGTGAGCCTGCGTAGATCATAGGTGGCGCAAGCGCCGTTTACATGGTTTTTACAAGTGCTGACAAAATTTAATAGGCCTGCAGCTTGCCATCCTAACAAGGTTAACGCAATTAAAATTGAAACCATTTTTTTTAAATATTGTTTTCGTTTACAGTATATAAAATGATGTTGAAAATACCGTTTTCTAAAGGTCTCTACGAACAAAAAATGAAAAAAAAAACAAAAAACGGCTTATGATATCTTTAATATTTATAAGCTTGTACTTTTTCATACTGTAAAATTTCTTGCGTCAAAATACTCTGCGGGTACCGGTCGGCGTTTGACCATCTCCTTAATGAGGTTTTTCAGGTTTCCCTCATTCCTGCACTGAGTAATGTTTCTACATAAGTCGTTCCTGGGCGCAATTGCGGCCTACTTAATAAAATGCCGCCCCATCTCCTGCACAAGTCTCCGATTTCCTCGTAATTAGAATGAGGGGTAGATATATTATTACTATTACTATTATTAACAGCGATATTTGATGATTATGTTATATGTCTAAAAAAATTTGGGAATAGATGCGCCATGAAAAATAGATTCAATATCGTAAAAAAAATTCATCAAATCCTTATAGCGTCCGAGAAAAAAATTATTGAAGTTCTAGTAGTTTCAACCTTTACCTCGTAGAGCTACTGTAGCCTCAAGCCAGGCGGTTTAAATATCCGATTAACTGTCGTATTAACTTTTGTGATGCAAGTATTTACATTAGTTTTTCAAATATCAAAAATAAATGGCTTAAGGGTTTAGCAACTCACAGTTGATGGATATCGTTTTAATTTATGGTGAAGTGAAAATACTTTAGCAGAACGATTTTCTGGTAAACATATGCTAAATGCAGCTACTTTTACAGCGGTGTGCAGTGAGTGCAAGTGTAATGCAAGCGCTGTCGTGATACGGGAAATTTGTAACCCAATCGTGGAAGACATGGAGGTCGAGGGCATTCACGGCGTATTACAGCAGTGTGGCTTTTCATACACCAGGTTCAATTATAATTGAACCGTTTATTGTATATTGTACGTGTCCAAGCATTGTTCGAAATTTTATTCTACATCCGTTACCATCAAGATCCAATATGGCGCCCATAAGAAACAAATGAATGTTGCATAACTGAAACTAGTGGCCGTAGAAATTTTCGTTTGACAAAAATCGATTTCTCACATATTCTTATCCCCCTGTACCAAATTCCAACAGTTTCTGTTGACAAATACTGATGCTAGATGGCAGTTTGTACAATCGCTATTTTCAGTATTTTCATAATATTTCAGCAACTGCAGCACATATCTTGGATCTGTTTGGTTTATCTTAATGGTCATCAAACGGCGCAACTTTTTCTAATTCGGGCCATCCTGTATATTTTACGGTTCCCGAAATTCCAATAATAAGTTATGAAAGACGGACTACCCTGTCCTGTATATAATAAAATAAATAATACCCTGAAAATGTAGTTTCTAATATTTATAAAATTATTTTAAAATAATGAGTGTAGTGATCTATTAAACTTGTAAATAAATCAGACTTAATTCAAGATTAGATAAGTACGTACTTAGTTACTTTTGCACAACTGTTTTGTATTTAACCAAATTCATACCTTTTACCATTTCCAAAATGAAGCACTTGGTATACTGGTAACAGTCTAGATATATTCATAATTTTTGCAATGACTGTTTTCTGAATTTATTGAACCGTGCAACAAACGAGTTTTTTTTAGAAATCCGATATCTTCTTGCATAAACTCGGTGTAGCAAGAGTACATTGGTCTTTAATTTCTTTTTCAAATTGGATAATGCAGTTTGACGTAAATTATCGGGAGAAGCAGATTGTGCAGTAATTGATTTTCATTTTACAAGGTGTATCTACTGAAGTTTTCTCGATAAACTGTATTTATTATAGATCTTTAAAAATAACAGGTCGACAAACTGAAAAATGGAAAACGTAAAACTGACATTAACAAATCTTATGTAAGTTTGACTAATTATACAAGGCGATTGGAAGGCGAAAGTTGGTATTTGAATTTTCAGTCGTTTTAATAATTTGATAAAAAAATTAGTCAATGAATGCACGTTTCAATTTGTCGATATCTACACGTGATCACCCTGTACACAGTAAAATATGTGTCATTTTTATGCTTGTCAAGATATATCCCCTTTTCGCTACTGTGCCGTTGCATCTCTTTGGGTATGCGTGAGTATACTCTGTCCTTATCAACTGGTAATGTTGGTAGTTTTTTATTTAGATCTTGGCTACGAATGAAAGTAACATATTACATTCACAAATCTCCTTCTAGGGGTTAAAATAGAATTCGTTGGTATCATCATTTGATATGACGCAGAAATACCGACAAGTAGCGTTGGGAACACTGCGAATTTCGATGCGAACACCAATGTTTGCTGTTCAGTCAAAAGTGTACATTAATAAACCACGTAATTTAGAAGAACTTCAAAATCGCATTCGGGACGAAATACGCAGAGTTACCCCAGAAATCATTCATAATGTGCAAGAAGAATTTCTTCACAGACTTGCGCATTGTCAAGAAGTTGGTTGATGGCAATTCGAACATTTAATTTAAGTATAAAATTTAATTAATTGTATTTTATTTTACATACCTCAGAATTGTTACTTTTTTATGGATAAAATTTACGTTTTCTAACATTCAATCGTCATTTACTCGAAAACTTTCCTATGTAAGAGGGCAAAATTTTAGTAGTGTCTGATAGAGAATTAAACGACCTTTCAGAATCAAGGAAAAAAAATATGGTGTTGCCATTTAAAAAAAAATCGATGACGTCATTACTCGAAAACAAATGACATTTGAAAATCTCATTTTACGATAAAATATGTATTTTTTAAATTAAAAATCGACCTGTTCGAGGATTTTTCCCAAAAAATAATTGTTTCGCTTTTATTGAATTTATTCCATACTTTTGGCGCATACTGTATAATAAATACGCACAAAATTCAAAACAGTCACAAAATTGTAATTATGATCATGTCACATGTATTTATTCTGTAGTCCTATTTGGTACAGCAGTTTACACCTATCATAGTTTAATCGTGGTGTGTGTTTAATGATGCATGTACGCACTAAAGCAGCTATAAATCGGCCATTTAAAACTTGATTTTATTCAGTTTAATGATCCATATAATGTTTTCTATAGACAGACAGAAATAAAAACAATTGCACTACATAGACGATCTGAGTAAAATCGGATGATACTTATATCGGTATTTATAATTCGTATTGTTGCATACTCAATTATTACTTTTGAAAAATACCTATTTTCGTTTGTCATAAACAAATACTTTACACGAATTGTTTTCAACACATCTGAAATGTCATAAATAATTTATGATAGTATATTATTCAACGAACATATAATGATGGTTGTAATTCATTAGGGTGAAGGTTAACGGCACGAGCCGAGTGAATTACAACCATTATACGCAAGTAGAATACTATACTTACATTTTGATTAGTACTATCGTTTTGTATGTTTCCTAGTTTTTAAATCGATTTTTTTTCGGCATTTATTAAATTTTAAGTTCTCTAGAACTTTTGTCGTTTTCCGGCAGTAATTATTATTTATAATTTAAAATAATGCGTGTAACTTACATTATCGTCTGTTATAGAAGTAGAAGTCGAGAAATCCACGTCAAAGATGTATTTCTGCAATTAAATTGAATGATTTAAGCATCGTCTGCTAAATCGCGTCGCCTTTGTAATACTTGTCTGTCGAATCACTTGAATATACAATATACAGTGCTTTCGAAAAGTAACGAATAAAATCATTATTTTTGAAATTGAGAAGTTTTTGAATTTGGCAGGTCGATTTTGTTTTTAAAAAAGGCACTTTTTGACATACGACCCATATTTGTGACGTCATCGTTGTTCGAGATATGACATCATCGACAATTTTTTTAAATAGCAACCCCCAATTTTGACCATGTCATTTGAAAGAGCGTGTCATTCTACATCCATACATCATGAAAAATTATGGTGTTACATAATAAAAATTTCAAGAAAATATTGTTTGAAGATTTTAAAATTTAATTTTCACAATACTGTGCACCTCCCCATTATGCAACACTTGTCCGTGCTTATTTAGATGAGCTGTTCCCGAATCGTTGGATAGGGAGAAGGTGGCCGCTTGAGTGGCCAGCCAGATCGCCTGACTTGACACCCCTAGATTATTTCTTGTGGGGATACTTAACAAGCAAAGTATACGTTAATAGACCGGTTAATTTAGAAGATTTAAAAGCAAGAATTCGTTACGAGATATGTTGTATATATCGTATACCTCCTGAAGTCCAAAAAGAGTTTATTAATCGTCTTGGCTACTGTCAGGCAGTCAACGGTGCACAATTTGAACATTTAATTTAGTCGTTTTTTACATAATCATTATCATTTTCAGTATTGTGAAAATTAAATTTTAAAATCTTCAAACATTATTTCCTTGAAATTTTTGTTATGTAACACCATAATTTTTCATGATGTATGTATGTAGAATGACACTCTCTTTGAAATGGCATGGTCAAAATTGGGGGTTGCTATTTAAAAAAATTGTCGCTGACGTCATATCTCGAACAACTATGACGTCACAAATATGGGTCGTATGTAAAAAAGTGCCTTTTTTAAAAACAAAATCGACGTGCCAGGGGATTTTTTTGAAAACTTCTCAATTTCAAAAATAATACTTTTCGAAAGGACTGTAGAATTTTGTATTGTGCTGTAGTGTGCAATTAAAAGGAATGATTTACCTAACCATGGTCTGCTAAATCGCGTAGCCTTTGTAATACTTGTCTGTCGAATCACCTGAATGTCAATACAGAATTCTGTAATGTGCTGCAGTGTGGCGACACCAACGTTAGTATTTGGAACGATATTAACACTATAATAGCTTATATTTTAATAGAACCTAATTATTTAATATGGTTTGCAAAATTGTATGTATTTTTTATCTATTAAAATACGCGGCACTGATACCGTTCCAATACTTCACACAAAGCTTGTGTCTAAATATTTTGCATTATTTTACAGACATAAATAATGCATCAGTACAGTTATTAACCTGTAAATGCATATGCATCAGTAAAAGTAGCATTAACGATGTATTTTTTTAAATTAGGACAGCCATTGTCCAGCTACAGCGTGTAAAAAATAAAAGAAAATAATTAACCAAATGCATTCAAGAACCGGTCAACCTTGGTCAACCCAATATGAACCCTATTGATATTTTTGTTTGGGGACATCTCAAGACATTAGCTTACAAGGTTCACATTGAATCTCAGAAGCACTTATGGCAACAAATTATAGTTGGTTGTAATGTGATAAGAGCTACTCTTGTAAGTTTTGTTCGTGTTCCAGCTGCAATTTCAAGAAGATTTGAAGCATGTATTTTGGCTGAAGATGGCCATTTCCAACATCTGTTATAATAAATTATAGTAAAGTAATTCCATTATTAATTAATTATTTTGTTATTATTTTAAATAATGCAATAAATATCGCAAAAATACATTTGATCAGATAAATCAATTTTGTTTTTAATCAAGCGGTTTAGAAATTAAAATCTGATTTTTTTTATTTTTGACACGCTGTAGCTGGACAATGGTTGCCCTAAGACCCCAGATTTATATAACAAAAACCTCTTATTTTTGTTCACAGAATACGCCCCTACATTTTCACCTCTACTTAAGAAATACCCTGTATATCTCTGTTATGGGACGTTTGATCTATATAAAAATTTAAAAAACCCCTATATTTGTTAAAGATCATCTTCACATCCACAAGTAACTTACCTAAGATATTTGACAGTTTTAATACCTACTAAATTTCTAAATATCCATCATATTAATAGTATGTAGTATGTGATAACAAAATACGAATATTAGCAAAGTTTATGGAATAAATAATGTTGGTGTGTTAGAAACAAGAAATAATTCTTGAATTGGAAACTGGTGATGTATAGGCAACACTATATACACGCAAGAGATATTTAAAGTGTATACTTACAGTTTGTTTAAGCATGATAGGATAACTGGATAACATAACCATAACCAAGTACCACCAAGTATTGCATAATAGATCAACAGAATATTGCATCTTATTCTAATTAAACATTATTATAATTAATATTACTTGCTTGATACGGATCTTTTACGTTTAATAAGAGGGTAATACATCATTATAATTTACAATAAAACTAGAATAACGATCACGAAATAACGGCTAAGGTCCTAAACATATTGCTGTGTAGGATACTGCGCAAATTTTTTTTATTGATGTATAAGTATTTTAAGCTGGTCTAAGGACTAGTATTCGTAATGAGTTTGTCTTCTCCTATTTTTTAAAATAAAAAGTGAATTTAATATAGGGTCTTTGTTTATTTTCCACAGCCAACATAAATTTTGAATTTATAAATAGAAAATGTATATAACCTACTGATTTATATTTTTTCAATTATATTAGGTACTATAGACAACCTTTGTTTTTATTTACACGTTTTTAATATGTACTAAGGTATTTATAATTCGTATTGTTGGATACTCAATTATTACTTTTGAAAAATACCTATTTCCGTTTGTTATAAACAAATACTTTACACGAATTGTTTTCAAAACCTCTGAAATGTCATAAATAATTTATGATAGTATATTATTCAACGAACATATAATGATGGTTGTAATTCACAAGGGAGAAGGTTAAATCACCCGATTTACAATTGCTAAAACAATGGAGAGAATTACAATTTGGCGACAGAACTGTGATTAATCACTAATCACAAATTGTTATAAATACATTGTCATATGTACATGCTTTTGAAATAATAATAACACTCTTTCAAAACAGTATTTTGAACTTCTGAAAGTTCTGAATAGATATTTATAAATAATGTTAAATATTTGATGTAGTCATTACGAATACGTCAGCAGTTCAAAAGAAACGGAAAAGAATTCATTTTAATGAGTGTCATTATTATTGCAAACGAGTGTACATCATTATACTTGAATAAACAGTGGAGTAGTGTATATAATAATATAGTTGTGGACAAATATTGTTATAAATGCAAAATAAAAAAAATCGTATAAGAAAAAATGCGACATTCTGAAAACTAAACACCTAATGCATATAATCCGGTAGAGGCTAATTAATTTGCATAAGGCAACAATCCACGTTTGTAAATAAACCTAATTGAGCGTAAACCATAACAAACACGAGACATGGGTATCAACGATAAAAACTTTTACACACATAATGGTATTACATTAAATAAATCGATTTACGGACGCGTTCTTATAAATACGGCCACTTGTAAAGCAGCACCGCAAAGCTATTAATGTGTTTATAAATAGCAAAGCAGTTGGTTATCATCTCAGGAATTTATTAAGCTTTTTCCGTAATAGATATGTGCAGTGGAACATCAAAGACGGAATATTAGAAAAAAATTGTGTTAAATTAGTATTTTGATTGTTATTAAAGAACAATTAAATCATATGCATTGTTAAATATTTTATTCAGTCTAACGATAGATTTTTCTTCTTTTGAAGGATCTGTCAAAGTTTGACAGGCATATCATCTGACTCAGAATTTACCTGAGATTCGATATCTGTAATAAAAATATTAATGTTCTGACTTTATCCCCGACTGTAGAGTAAAGAGGGTAAATAAATCATATTTAGTGTTTCATTATACAGTTTGTTTACGATATATTTAAAAAATCCATATGTTTCAACTATTTGTTTTTATTATTATCACTTTTATTAGGTACTCATGTGTCCCTTATTTATTAACACATTTGTTTTTAATGAGAAATGTGGTCTTTAATTAATTAATCCCTTAATACTCTGAAGCAGCAACATTTTTTTCAATTAATTTCTAACGTTGTACTCTAACTTTCTAATAATGAATGTCGTTTATGTACGTTGCGAATATAAACAGCCTCAAAATTGATCCCTGCGGAGCACCAAATCCAAATTTTCTTCTATAAATATGTTTATAGTAAAAAAACGGTAAAACGAATTATAAAATAATATTAATATTTGATAAAATATTCCTTAATTTAAAAACATTACTAATATTATTTTTACACACACTTGATGTCATTCAAAATGACCTTCGCCCAAAAATTGTGATTAAAATTTGATGTATGCAAAACAAAATACGAATCTATTAATACAGTCACACCATAATCAGAAATAGACTACTAAACGTGTTTTATTTCTTAAGAATTTAATAGATATCCAAGGTTTAAAAAGTATAATTTGACAGCTTTTATGTGTGTTTTTTTGTTCTCAGTACTGGTTATGCATCTTTAAATAACTAGTAGCTGGTAAGTGCAGTTACACCTATCAGTAATTAAAACTTTATTTGCTTAAAAGCTCTATTAATTGTGTTTGAATTGCCGTTTAATAAAACCGTTGTCAAAGTATAAACAGCAGATAACAATATGATACTTATGTGTATCTACATGACGGGTGTATCTACACTTTTGGGAAAGCTTTAATTCATCAGAAGCACTTTCGAATATTGTATGGATACTTAATTAACATTTTTTTATACAGTATCTTTTTATATTCCGTCACCTTTTGTGGTACCTTCAGGTTTTACCGGTAAGATAAAAATCATGGACGAAGAAGAGACCACTTTCTCCTGTCTTATACACCTGCCTAGTGTAAATTTTCAGTCGTGCATTGTAAATTAAAATTAGGTGCAGCGCTGCACTTTTTAATAAAAACCGGATAAATTACTTTAAAATGGAGACATTTTATCAGGAAATGCCATGGTTGTAATGGTGTGCATTTCCGACAAGGCAAACGGCTTCATAAAGTTGAAATTCGATGTTGTGTACCTACGTAAAGAGCATAATTATTATACAAATAAAAAAAATCTTGAATTAATAGTAAAATTTCAATACTCCAAATTGATCTTAAAATTGTGTCAGGAACAATTTGTTTAAATAAATAGGTAGGTATCATATATCTATAATTGTATCATTCTTCATTTTGAAACTTGATATTGTGATTATTTTTACAAACTTAAAAATTACCTGAATTGAATTACGAATAAAAATATTGTCTTATGAAATTAAGTAATTAAGAAAACTTCTAAATTACCTATATGTATTTATTGGTCTTATACTGGGGGTCATTTAGCACTTTTATAAATTACAATTTCTGAATGATTTTATAATAATTTTAGCGCTATCTGAAAAAAATTATAATTTTCTGACGTCTCAAAAGTTTTTAAATTAATTTGACAACATGGACCCGCGAGTGTGACGTCACTGCCTCCTATAGCATACCGGGTTGCTACCGTTTACTTGGCATTTAGAATACGAAGCGTAGGAGGGCCGTCGATATTTTTAGGATTGCGATTTTTATTTCAATTATGGAAAATTCAAATATTGAAGATGTTATTACAGACAGTAAAATAAAAGAGTCAAACTTTAGATATTCTATTATATCGAAATGTCCCAGTACAACGCTAAAAAAAATTCCCAGATAAATTATTTATTACTTTGCCTCGGAATTCCAATTCGCGAAACTTGTGGCAAAAAGCAATGAAGCTCGACATATTTCTTGGATCCAAAATAAATAAATATGTGTTGTGTAATAAGATTTAAATATAATAAAATTAGTTTAATAGTAATATACTTATATAATATACTTATGTAGAATTTGTTCTTGACTGAATACTTTTCTTATGGAAATAGTACTTTATTGTGTTAAGGTCGCAGTATTTCTCGCCGTAAAATGACCAAACTTCTGGTGTTTTTTATGTACTGTAATCTCGAAAAATGAAACACAGAGTAAAAGTAATATCGAAAATAAAATTATTGATGTTTTGTTTATACACTTTTACTATTTAAACTCTCCTCAAATAATATAATAATTTTTAAAATGTATTGGTATGACACATTTCGCTATTCTAACCCTAAATTTTAACATTTATTTTCGCATACTTATAAACAAAAGTGAACGATCTTATATGCAGAACTGTGTAAGTTTATGTTATAACAGTGTTTACATCTATAGTTGAATTTTAAAAACACGTATTTTGAAAGTTTTCAGTACCTATATGTTTGTTGGATAGATCACTTTCTGACGTTATATATTGATTTTACTTCGGTACCTTTAAAAATTCGCAGGTGGCATGAGATAACATTCTTGTTATTTACTAAACTCTATATTAGTCTATATTATTCAGGTCTTAAATGTCTAAAATTACTTGTATTTGTACATGTGAAAGTTATGAAATAGGAGTAGCATTTGATGTAGACAAATGTTAGTAGTTTGTGAAATACGAACGATTCAATTATATTCTTATAGCAAAGGGCTTTTCTAAGGGTTTTGATTCTTAGGTACATATTACCTTATGTATCTTTAAAACTAGGCAGCATATCTACATTTACAAGTAATATCAAGTTTATAGATTGCTTAATTTTTGGTTTTACAAGGAGGCCCAATAAAAGAAATCAAGCTACTAAATTCTAATAATGTTTTTTTTTGGTTAGAAGACACTTGTAGATTTCTCTTTTTATTTAAAAATAAGCCGCACTGCGTTGTCTCCGTAGCTTCCTCGTGAAGATGGATCTTAAATAGAATAATTTATTAGGCATTTTATTTTTTCCTATAAAATTTTAAATATTTGAAGTCAAAACGAACAAATTTGAAATTTTGTTCACACACCCTGTATAATTAAATTATTATAATATTTAAATTAACTAAAATTTAAAAAGGCTGGCTAATAGGTAAATAGCAAAACAAATGATCCATATTAAAAATAAAAAAACAAGAAAACAGTAATATAGTTGCGGCAAGGATTCAGACGACCTACATCACAGCTGACGTTACGCAATTGTTTTTATTGTCAACATAATTTTCGAATGTTATCGAAAGTTGCAGTTTATTAAATATTTTAATGAAAATATATTATATTCATTTGTTCGTATAACATAAGTCGTCCGAATTCTTGCCGCAGTTTTCTTTATAATAAATTCAACTAACAAAAAAATCTGTTTAACAATTGCGACTGGTTTCGTGAAAGGTAATTTGCTTCACATCATCAGGCAAGAATTAAAAAAAAAATTAACAGATTTTTTTGTGAGTTAAATAGACTATTACCATTTCTTGGTTTTTATTTTCAAATACAGAGTGAGTCAGTCATAATGTCACTAATTTTAAGAGGAGATAGGGAGTAATTAGTATAATGCGAATACGCGATTAAAAAAAAATCTAAATGCATATTTACGCCGAAAAAAATATTTTCAAATCATTATTTAAACCCCCTTTTCACACTGTCACTGACCACTCACAGCCTTGGTCGTTTACAGCTCACAGTTCAACTCGACGTCGATTTGATGCAATATTGTCAAGTTGAAATATTTTTCTCGTACCTACCTACCTAGGTTTTAGACATCACAAATAAGCGGTTGTACTGACTATTTTAGAATATCATTTTTTCTTGCTCAGTTCAACTTCAGCCAATAATAATTTAAAATGTTAATATCCAATGAAATCAAATACTAATAATCAAATAATTCTATTAAAAATTGCAAGTAACGCGGTCCCCTCAGGTTTTCCGGTAGAAAATACGGCCCAATCAAACGATACCCGTACACTCCTGTCCATACGTTGACAACAAATCGCCGAAAGCTAAACCGACAAGTAGCGTGTGAATTTTTCTCTGACCAAATGTAGCTGTTATAATTGCAACAAAACTCCAACGTGTCTAATAATAAACCGAGTAATAAACTATTTACGTACATTACATAAAAAACCTATACCCAATGGGTAAATTATTAAGAGAAGCTGAAAAGTGTTTCGTGTTTAAATACTAAATAATAAAAAACTATCGTATTGTCGACAGAAAACTGTCCAAGACCGAAATAGCACGCCGCTAATCTAAGTTATCGAGAGTGAACCTTGACCTACCGCATTATTAGGTCAATAACCTAGTTACCTAGTTTTTGTACTGTTATTTAAGGACAAGGAGAAAAACTATTTTTTTAAATCTAGATGCATGAATGAATTTTCCTTAAATATTGATTTATCTGTTAATAAAAACAAATGTAGATAATAAATACATATTAGGTTATTACAGTTTAATAATTTTGATATTACGTTTTCACTGCGTATTACAAATAAATATGAATTTTTAGTATTACTCGTAAGTACATACAATTAATTATTCAGTTTATAGTTACGTACATCTAGCCTAGAAATTTATTGTTTTTTAAGTAGTATGGTACTAACCTGTTAACTCCACTCATTCGTCCATAGCACTTTATTAATAAAATTAGGGTCAGTCGCATTTCGTAAACATTCTCCATATAACACTACCATTTCCGCATATTCGGAATTTGTAAAATTATGCATTTACGACGAATACGCGAGACCGAAATAAACAAACTACTGCTTATTGCTTGTGTATTCTCACTATTCTCTCCATCCCCCCTCCAAATGTGTGGCGTGATCTACAAATTTGGGGGAAAAGAAATGCGGGTAAATTTGAATAACACGCTGATGTGTGGCGATATTATGTATTTAAACATGACGCAACGATGTTTAATCCGGTCGTATGGGTGCGTCCTCAGAAAGTTCGTAGCGCACCAGGAGCGTCGTGTTACTGATTTTTATAGGGTATTTTTATAGGGTGACTTATTTTTTTAAAGGTCGAGTAAAAAATTTTTTTTTCCGATTTTCTGCCTTTATTAAGCCTCCCGAATACGTGGTTAAAATTAATGACATTATGACTGACTCACCCTGTATATTATACTCTGTAAGTAAATCAAACAATTACAATGTCCGCAACGATGTTCTGCAAATTTTCCAATGGTTTAAAAGATTATTTCAAAATTCGTTGCATAACGTTATGTGAATAACAACTAGATGATTTTTCTGTGTAGATTTTCACTAAAAACATCCAAAACCAGAGAAGATATTTTTCTGCGGACGGCACCAACATCCCAAATAATGTTTTCAGTATTTCAACACTACCTACATAAATTACTGAATACAACAAACTATTTATTTTCACGACGTAAAATTATTTCCGGGTGCCTTTTTCCGAGACAAATCGATTCGCAATTAGTTTCTGTCACGTAAATGCCTGTCATGCCATAGCGAACCCGTGGACATACATTATTTGCATGTGTTGGATAATATTTGATATTTCTCTTCCTAATTTTCACTCGTAGGTTCAAATTTCTTCAAACAATATTTTGAGACATAATCAGTAAAACGTGATAGGACAAATATTAGATGATGTGGTTATGTCGTATTATGTATTTACAGTTATTAGTAATAGGTATGTATTACTTAATACAAATAGACAAAGAAAACAAGAAATTTTCTTTATGTATTATTTTTTCGTTATTATTGTTACTTAGACAGAGTGGTTTTAAAAGAAGTAGCACAAATGGTACCGGCGAATCTACAGCTAAAAATCAAAGTCAATTTTTCTTCTAATACATGTACAACTTCTCAATTAAGGGTCAATTTTTCGAAAATTTTTAAGTCTTGGAAGGGGTTGAAATAAGCTTCCCCTAAGTTATTTTTTGCTACAACTTATTGGTTTGACAGGAATTGAGTAGGCATTCAAAAATATGCATCAGATAACCAGATTTATTTTAAAACTTTTACCCCTCTTATGTTTTTACTTCATTAATAATAAAATTAAATTCATTTACCTATCATTCGCATTACAATTCAAACGATTGCAGCTAAGAAATATGTACATGCTTTTACAATAATAATGACACTCCCTCAAAACAGTTTTTAAACATCTGAAACTTCTGAGTAGAAATTTCATTAAATCTCTATTGGGGAGTGAAACAACTAAGAACTAATGTTAAAAGTTGAAATTAGATTTCATTACAAATATATCAGCAGTCCTTAAGAAATCGCAAAATTCATTTTAAAGAGTGCCATTATTATTGCAAACGATTGTACCTAAGTAGGCGGCTGTCATGCTAAACTCATTACATCTTTTGTGACATTTGTGAGTATGTACTTCTTTGGATTTGCTACTTAAAAATGATATTTTTTTGGAAACTTTGAAGGCTGTATCTCTTAAGGGATGGTCATTTTTATGCAAACGCGTTTTTTAGCCCTAGATTCACAGGTACTATTAGTGCTTCTTTTTTTGAAAACACTGTATATCTACTGTTTAATTAGTAATTCCACATTTGTTTAGTCATTTTGCATTAAATGAAGTATATTAAGTATAAGACACATATCCCCTAATTTGGGGAATTCCAAATTAGTTCATGAAAGCGTGATGAAATACTGTATAAGAAATTCTCATTAAATATGTTGAATGTACAAGATAATATACAATTGTTATGTTATGAGTATTTTTTTTAGTTGCATATTAACAAAAAACCATTAAATCATTATAATTTAAATTAAATACAGTGTCCAGTAAAGAATGGTCTGAATTTCAGGGTTGTATTCGGGAAAAAATACAGAAATTTAACCCAAGAGAAGTTCAAGATTGACGACTTACAGGGTGTCAAAGTTAAAAATTAAATTTTATCATTTGCTAATATTTCAAACAATTTACAAAATTCTTCAAAATTGACCCTTGGAGGTTTTTTGAGATGACAAACATTATTTTGACCGAAATTGTTTGCTATCTTCTAGGGTGCACTGTGTTTCATGTGTTGTGTTTTCATTATCCTAAACTTGTTATGATAATGCTGGAAGTATTATCATTAAAAGAGGCATAGGTATCTGTCAACCGTTTATGAGAAAATCGCATTTTCATTTATAGTTGTATGTCAGGACATAATAATTAATTAAGGAAGTCTATGAAAAATATGTAAACCTTGGCGACTGAATATCAATAGACACTAACAAATCGTCGCCCATTTCACGAACTTACGTAACTCAAAAAATTCGAAATTTGAGATACTTCGTCGAGTGTAACAAAAGTACATGTTTTACACATTCACGAAGCGACGTAATTCAAATCCGTATAGTTTTCAGGATAATGGACATTACGTCGGCGTAAAATGTTTCTGACTAAAATACAATTTCAGGAACCGACGTAACTTAAGTTACGCCAGTTTGTGAAATTTTATTTTGGTGGTAAGTAGAAATAAATAAGTGGCGTATCTCAGAGTTTCTTGTTCAGAGTGGTAGCAGAATAAACTCGAATACTACAATTAAGGCACTGAGTAAAAAGGAAGCATGTGAAAAGATGGGTGAGGTAACCTGTGCAAGTTTTGACTTGCAGCAAGTGATATATCTACCCATATCAAAAGAAAGTGCTATATTTTATAAAAGTCGTTTATCAAATTACAACTGCACACTGTACGACATCGCCACTAAAGATTGTTTTTGCTTTATGTGGCATGAAAGCATCTGCAAACGAGAGTTAGTAGAGATTAGTACTTGTGTAAGGCTAGGAGGGCCTTTTGGATGCAAAAAGCATAAAATCTGTTGTTGCTTTACTTTCTGACGGAAGTATCGGACAGAACAAAAACTCTATTAATGCTAGCAATGCTACTTTATGTTATAAATACTGTAAATATCGAAGAAATCACAGTAAGATTCTTCGAAACATCCCATGGACAAAATGATGGGGATGCGGCATACAGTACCATATTCAAAGCTTTAAAAACTGGAGGTGACGTTTATGAACCTTCACATTTCCCGCCTATAGTGAAGTTTACCCGAAGACGCCATCCCTATACTGTTGTATCTCTAGAAGGTAATGACTTCATTGCCTCAAGATTTGCGGATTCGTATTACAAAACTAGCTGAAACAGGTAAGGCTATGAAATGGACCGATCTCATGGAACTTAGAGCTGGGAAATATTTTTCAAGACACTTACAAACAGAATATAAGACACTTTCACTGAAACAACAGAAATTTCCATTTCACTTATAAAGTCTCAATTCGGCACCAGTAAAAGTTAGTAACACGAAATACATGCAATTAAAGTCATTGTGTGAAGGAAATACTCCAGTAATAATAAATAAATACTTTCAAAACTTTTATCTTCACCTTCCTGATGAAGACAAGTAAAATTAACCACATCGCTCGTTTTCCATTATATTTTCGATAATTTATTGAAGGTATTAACCTACAGAAGTAATACTGTATTTATTTTTGTTATGTTATGTCAATATATTATTTGGTTGTCTTTCATGCCATACTTTCTTTTAACTTAAATTTCGTCGTAACAGCTATATTAGCAGATAGTGAATCATTTGTCAATTTCACGAAGTGACGTATCTCAATTTTTTGCAAAATTTTGATATTTCCCAAAGGTAATGATACGTTTCAGTTATAGTATATGAAAGCTAATACTTTTAACTATTATTTGTCCGACTTGTAGAAGTCTCACGTTTCTCATATTTCTTCAGTAGGGGCGACGAAATGTCAAATAGTCTCCAGTCATTCTGGATATACCATAAATACTAAGGTTGGATCATTTTCAGTCAAATTTAGAATTGTAGATTTACTCGCAAACGGTTGACGTTAGAGTCATTAATGGATTATGGAGTAGGCATAGGGAAATGAAAACACAACACATGAAGTCCCCTTGAAGATAGAAAACAATTTCTCAAAAAACCTCTAAAGGTCAATTTTGAACAATTTTGTAAACTGTTTGAAATATGTATTAGCAAAAGACAAAATTAAATTTTTAACTTTGACACCCTGTAAGTCGGCAACTTTTAAACTGAGGTATGTTGGATTAAATCGCTAAATCTTGGTCTGAAGAATACAGCTCTGAAATTTGGGCATTCTTTAATGGACAGCCTGTATATCATTACCGGCGCATTCGCCATTCTTTATATCGTCTCACGGGATTTATATGGAGACTCGTTAAAAATATAATTTTACTAAAAAAGCTATAGAGAATAAAAAATATAAAATGCGAGTTTAATATCAAAAAGTACATGTTTTTATAAAGTTTCAGTTGCTTCTGAGCTGAATTTTTTTTTGCGACGTATTTGAAAAAAAGTATATTTGAACAAGACAGATTTGGTGTCAAAACTTTTTTTAATAATTTATAGATTTTTCGAAATTTGTATTTTTGTATTTTTTTTTTTTTTGAAAAAGTGATAGTCTGGAAAGTGAGTATAAATAATGGTTTGAAAATATTTTAATTTGGCATATGCATTAAATTTTTTTTTTATCGCGTATTCATATCCATTATCCCCGATCTTTTCTTAAAATTAATGACACCATATGTAAATCACTGTATAACTAATATTAGCAGTCTTGACTTTAAATTCGCAATGACTGGAAATTAGGCTAAATGTCCAAGAAAGAATGGTATTTTTAATTATCGACGTTTCGTTACCATTTGTGATATCTTTAGGACACTACAATAACATTTATACAGGGTGTTACAGAATGATGTTAAGAAAACCTAGGTCCAGATTATGTTTAAAAATAAGAGAAAAAACTTTATAAGTATGGGTTTGGAAATGCCTAAATTTCTAGATACAGGTTGTTTAAAATTTTCTGTCTTACATACTATAGTCTTCATTTCTCGAAAACCATAAAGATATTTAGATGAGATTTGGTACACAACAGTGTATAGTGAAGGGCTAATTTTACGTGTATAAATTTCTCTTCTACTATACTAGCATCACTGGCGTTCATGCCGTCAAATACTCAATTTTAGCAAAAAAAAAATGTACGCCACTGATTTTTGGACAAATTGGTATCGCTCTCTTAAAGTCAAATTATTTCTGCTTAAAAACTGTTTCTTGGACTTTTTCCTCCTGACGCAGCGCAAATTAATTTATTAATCATTACAATAGACCAAGTTTGGAATACCAATTAAAAAACAATAGGTGGCATGTGTCAGTTCTTGTTCTTGAAGTAGTTAAGTTAGTTTTTAATACATTTTTTTTACAAAATATGTAAATATGGTGAATTATTTCTTTAAAGAATTGGCCGACATACATTTATTACAATCATATGTAAGCAAACGAAAACTCAAATTAAGCAAGCCGTCTCTATGAAGATGCATTCATGCATGCTAATTGCGTAATTCATTTAATAAAAACAAAGTTAGTAAAATTTGCGCAAAGAGGTATTCTGAATCTGTATGAATTAAGAAATTCAACTACCCAAGTCCCCAAAACGTATTCAAAAATGTTTCAACAAGTACCTATGTTATACAAGTACCTATTGTCCATTTTAAATTTATTTTTCATGTATACATATACTGTTAATCTAATCTAATTGATTGGTTTTATGCACTGTCTATCTACATTTTATATTTACATTTACGCTTGACAATTTCTCATATTTACAATATGTAAATCTATTGAAAATAAAGGTTATTACTATCAAAGATCAAAGCTAGCCTCCGCATAAATCTGGCTAAAATTCAAAGTTACATTCTGTATATACAAGTAGTATATTAGATTTTAAGCTTAAAATATATTCGTATTAATTAAAGTTCGCATTTCGTTCGCAGATTTCAGGTCCGGACTTGGCGACGACCTTAATATATAAATATACTTTATTTATACAGGGTGTCTGTGAAAGGTTGGGAAATCTCGGAGCTGGAGATACTGGTGACCAAAAAAAGTCGATTGAGCCAAATATGCTTTATGCTGCTGGTTTCAAAAATACAGGACGTTCAATGCCAGAATTTTCAAAGTTATTGAGATACTTCAAAATAAAATTCTAGCATTGAACGCCCAGTATCTCCAGCTTCGAGATTTCCCAACCTTTCACAGACACCCTGTATATACCTACGTTGGGATACGTAGTTAAAAACGACGTCATATTGCTACGTTCATTTTGACGACGTAAAAAGTATTCTACAATGACTACACTTAAATTTTATATGCTCAACGGATATTAGGAATTCTAGATTTAGCATACATACATTTTAATTATTGAGAAATTGAGAAATTTTGTTTTAGCAGTCTCACTAATAAAGAAATAAAATAACTAAATATTGTTGGTACCAAATACTGATCCATTGACGTAGGAAATAAATACGCTTATGCTCTGCAGGTAAATTTTAAGTGTTTATTATTCAGCATGTATCCTTATACTGGCACATCTTTTTGTTTGGGCGGTGTTCGCCGCGCGCCATTCTTGATTCCTGCGTCGAAGAGAAATCGAAAATTCACCATTAAATTTTACCTACGCTGCCATGCCCAGGTACCGCTACATATGCGTCGCATTTAATCACTTTCTCCGGTACGATTCTCTTTTAATGATGACCTCGAGAGATCGAAATCACCGAACATGGCCTTCCGGAAAGTGAAAAAAGAAAAGAAGAGACAAACCAGTACCTACCGCAAATATGTGGCGGCTCAAAACGCAGAAAAGGTTACGTGAAGTTAAGGCTGCACGAATAACAATTATTTACCGTAATATTACACGGTGCATTGTTGGTTATTTATTGCCTAGGTCAGTAGTTTGAAATAACGCACCAAAATGTAATGTTATATACAATTTTAATAGAAAATTACTATTTCAAGTGTAAAGTATTGTTACGAGTGTAAAATTCATATGCCTATTCTATTTCTTTTGTATTATTACCTTGGGTTTTACTACAGATACTGAATTTCCTCCCGCCGGAGTCTGTATGAGTTTATTTAAAAAAAAGTCCGGAAAATTTCTGTAAAAATAACATGGAATATTATAAACTTATTGCATTACTTTCTCATGCATGTGTCCTGTTTCATACTTTTGGCCCAATCAAGCTAATAGGTAACTCAAAATGAGTTGGAGACAGCTTTGTAATTTTTTTGTAAAGACCACTGATATCTAGGAATTTTAAATCAGTCAGGAAGTTACAACCACTGTACTTATTGCTTCTAGAATACAAATGTGTCTTGGACGTTATTACATCTTGTTTGCAAATTCATAATACGTTATGTAAATACAAATCATGAACTTGTTTTTTTTTTTTTCAATATAACCGCAGTAAAAAAATATAACAAATTTGAGACACAATTTGGTACTATATGAGAAAAGTTTTTACCAAAGTTGTCATTTTTTTAAAGAGATCCCAAATATACATTTTTTAATCCCGTTATAAGTATAAATGCAAATAGATAATTACGCAAGAAATAATTGATTGTTCAAATGAAATTCGAATCAATGACATTCAAATAAACTCATTGATGTTTTTGATATATCAAAATTTACGTAAGATTTAATTGGTGTCTTAGTTTTTTACAAGCATTATAATTATTAGTATTATTAGACATCGATATGAATGTAATTAATTAATGGCATTATAAAGGACAAAATTAATTATTTTTCTGTTATATAACAGATTAGGTATAAAGGTGTTTGTGAATGCAAATTGAATAGTTTTGGAATTTCCCACATATTTATGTAATAATTTTAATAACTTCATCTGCAATGTTTTTATGTATTTTTGTTATTAATGTTTTAATGGCTCCTGTTTTAAGTTTATTACCCTAAACAATAGATAATGATATGATGGAACTTGTGTTTATTTCTAGTATTACGTATTTTTTTCAGAACCTTAGGAAAAGTTTATAAGATACCAGGATACATCAAATATAAACTGGAATTTTTTATTTAACGCTCTAGTTTTACACAGGGGATGCCTGAACGTAGGGATAGCGAGATGTACCATTTTTACACAAACAAAAGTTTTTTATTAATGTAAATTTGTTTATTATTATTATATTATTTGTGTAAATAAGTTAGTAAATAAGTGAACAATACTCACGAAAATTATTTTACTTATATGGAGGCTAAAGGTCACTTGATCAAAGTAGATGCCTAAATCTTTAATAAAACTAGGTTTATGAAGACGCACGTTAATTATACTGTACGGATAATCAAAATTAATCCTTTTACGATAAAAACTGAAATCTTTACATTTGTCGTTCATAGGCGTACGTCAGTAAAAGTGGGGGGATAAAATAACCCCCAGTTTCTACGTTTCCTTTTTAGGCGTCATATATCCTTGAGGATTTGGTTAATAACAATAAGTATCTCTAGAAAATTTCAAACTGAGAAAATTATAGCGAAAAAAACAATTTTAAAAGTTCAACTTTAACACCCTGTATCTCTTAAGGGAGGCATTTTTGTATATAGGTAAGTAGGGTTGCAAAGGTCAATTACCATTACTACCATTATGTCTGAGCAAGATGTACACACTCCCGTTGAGTGGATCACGTAAGTCATGCAAGCCGATAACCGATGAAGAATGTATTAATAAAAGTGGAGATTATGTAGAAAAATTAGTATTGGAAATCTTGTCTTGCCTCTTGCCTCGGTCTTGTCTTGCTCTCGCAAGACAAGACAAGATTTGACAACTCTATTGCAAGATAAGACAAGATTTAAAAGTCTTGGGAGACAAGACAAGAAATATTGGTATGGCAATAAAGTTTGTCTGTCAGTGGTCGAGCGGCTTAAAGCATCAATACTTGAATCGATGTCAGACCGCTGTGGGATCGAATTTCGCAGTCGGTAGACCGTTTATCAGCTATATTTGTGGAGAGAAAAGCACCCTTTTTGCGAGTATGTTAGGGTGGAAGAATGTTGGCTTGGGTCAATGCGAGAGATTGATACCTGTCGACGTTTGTCCACCTTCCTTAATTAATAAGGTTGTAAGCATACATTTTATTTAAAGGACATACACCATATAAAATTATTTATAAACTCAAAGTTTATTGAATCTAGATCAGTTTCTGTTGAACTAGAACTAATTATAAATTCACTGCCACTTGACTGAAGAAGTTCGCCTATATTGTCCATTACTTCTTACTTATTATGTAAAACTCGCCGTTCCTATACTTTATAACGTCTACCAATAGTGGTCGATTGGTCGACGATCGATCATATCAATAGTTACGTGAGAGGTCCGAGGGAGACCGTAGCAGACCGAGAGTAACCACTGTTACTAAATAAATAATAATTTCCATATTTTCATTTGTATACAAGAGTTTCGCTATAAAATTGCGAGGCAAGAAATTTGCTAGACTTTCGCAAGACAAGACAACACATGATTTTGCAAGATCGAGCAAGAACAAGACTGTAAAGAAACTTTTGTCGCAGCTAACACTAAGAAAAATAAAACGTATTAAAATTTTCTTTTACTGTGACAATACAGTTTTTAAAAATAAATTCCTGCATGTATTTGATCCAGCCTCGTATTTCAATATTTCGAGAATAAACTTCACGTACGTGAGGATTCGAAATTTACATAAACTTTTCGTTATATAACAATGACTTTTTACTGGTAGGCGACGATTCCTTTGGTGCAGTGCAATAATGTGGTAATAATAGAATTTATGTTCATCTTGATGTGACTAATGCGGTTAAATTGAAGACCGTTGCAAGCTTTCTTGCACTTTCACATTTCTACCTACACGTTATAGTCTTAAAGCTATCCACGGATTCAGTTGCCAATTGTGTGCATACTCACAAAGATGCACTCTTTATACAAATAGCAGTGTCAGTTTCAAAGGAGGACATTTATTTCTTGCAGCGTGAATGAAAGAAATGAGTTGTAAAAGTGAGCATTTTAAGAAGTTTAAAATTTTATGAAATAAATTCTTATATTGTTTCATAACAGGCGTGGTTGATTAGCCTTCACACCATACGTTTAATCATACATGTAATTACTATTAAGTACACCTTGACTTATTACTACATAATAAATATATTATCATTACGAATAAATTTATGTATAAGTATCTGGGAGAGGTCATGGTTTAAAGGTTAAAGTTATGATTGTTTATATTTTTGTATAACAATAATATATTTTCTGCATATCAACATGCTTTCTTAGCTGGTAAGTCCATCTCTACGGTCATTCATGCATGTTATAATCGTGTATTGGATTTTTTAGATGTAGGAGAGTGCCCTGTTGGGATATTCTGTGATCTCAGCAGGGCATTCGACTGTGTAACTTATAATGTTATATTGGAAAAACTAGAAAGATACGGTATCCGAGGTGTAGCATTGCTCTGGATACTAAATTGTCTTTCTTAATAGAACCCAATTTGTGTCGGTAGGTGTTGACTGAAATACAAGAGGTATATAACAAGGTGTTCCACAGGGCTCTATTTTGGGTCCTGTCCTTTTTTCTGTTGTACATTAATGACCTTGTCTAATGCAAATGACATTTCAATAATTCTGTCTGATAAGTTGGATACAAATTGGACTAATAAATGCAATGATGTACTGTCAGTTATGGGTTAGTGGTTTTCGCACTTGAATCAGACAAAATCCAATTATTACGATTCCAAAGTAGAATCACTACCAGTACCAGTTCATTGTTCTGATAGTGTGAGATTTCTTGGTCTACAAATGGATGTACGTCTAATAGGCACTCACAGTGGGATAGTTTAATTCAAAAACTTAATTCAGTATCGTATCAACTTAAAACTTTGCGTAGCATTTTAAAAGTTGATCAGTTAATATGTCTGTACTATGCACAAGTGGAGTCACGTCTGAGATACGGGATCTGCTTTTAGGGCCTCATGTCTCATGCTGGAGGCGTTTTTATAGCTCAAAAGAGAACTCTTACATGTATGTTTGGTCCCTCTTCCAAACAAACTTGTAAGGCCATTTTTTTCTTCATATAAAATTTTAACACTGCCAGCACTTTTTATATTCGAAATGTGTTTTTTACGGATATACAATGCAGTTTTATTCAACAAATTAAAACCAGACATAAAAAAGTGATACATTAAATTCATTTAAAAAATCATTAAAAGCATTTTTGATTGAGAAATGTCTGTATACACTGGACGAGTACGAGGTCACATACCACGAGGTGTATATATCTGTGTTTGTTTATATAAATAAATAAATAAATAAAATCTTTATTGTCATAAATTCAACAAACATGAACATTGACATTGTCAAGGTAGGGAAAGTGTACATGAGAATAACAATAACAAACAATAAAATATAAGTATGTACATCACAATATCACATACATTTAACTGTATTATACAAAATATAAAAATATTAAAAATATATAATATTAAAAATATTATTTAATAGCCTTTTACTGGTCAATATATTCATTAAATGAGTAGAGGCACTTACTTATAAAAAATTGCTTTGTGTTTTTTTAAACATATTATAATTATTCATCAACTTGTATTCCGAAGGAAGGCAATTATATATAGGCTTTTATAGCTCTATAGTGAACACTTTTTGAATAAAAACTTGTGTAATGCTGTGGAACCCTTAAGTCACCTCCACCTCTAGTAGTCCTATTACTGACTTCATTATTTCTTAGAAAGAGGTGTTTGTTTGTTTTGACAAAGTTAACCAGACGGTAGATATATAAAGAAGGTAAGGATAATATACCCAAAGATATAAAATGTTGTTTACAGGGTGTTCGATTTGGTAGTCCCAACATGCATCGGATATATTTTTTTTGCGCTGAAAACAATCTGCAGATGTGGGAGTCTGCACCCCAGAATATAACGCCATAAAGCAAATGAGATTTTATGTGGGCAAAATAATACACTTTTAAAGAATCTGTTGACACTTGCTGTTTAATACACGACATACGTGGGTGGCGCTATTCAATTTAGCCACTAAGCCATCGATATGGATCTGCCACGACATGGTGTTTTGGATTGTTAGTCCTAGGAATTTTGTTGACTCAGAATTTTGAATGGATTTAGCATTTAAAGTGGCATATAATGATTCGGTATTATTAAAAGTTTTATTAAAGACCACTAGGGTTGTTTTATCTTGGTTTAGAAGAATAGTGTTGCTTATTGACCAGTCCTTCATTTTCTGAATTGTATTGTTACATGCAATTGAGAGATTTTTTATAGTATCGCTGTTCAGAATGGCCGTGCTGTCATCTGCAAACTGATAGAATGAGATGAGGTTAATGAAGGAGGGCATATCGTTCACATACATAAGAAACAAATAGGGGGCCCAGGATAGATCCTTGCGGTACTCCCTGTAAAATTACTTTTTTCTCTGATGATATATTTGTTTCTATTTTATTGCCTGAGCAATTCGTGACTACCGTTTTTATGGATATCTGTTGGGTTCTATTCCTCAAGTAAGAATTAAAAAGGTCAAGACATTTACCTCTTATACCGTAAATCTATAGTTTATAGAGTGACAGCTCATGATTGATTGACTCGAAGGCTCGAGAGAAATCAAAAAATATTCCCGCCACTTTCTCAGTAAACACATATACGTTAGAAAAACGTTAATAATGTCCATACAACGTTTGAAAAAGGTGTGTCTTTTTTACGTACAATCAACTTAAAAATGTCGCGGTTTTACACGTTTCTGGTAACCAAAGTACAAACGTTTAATATTAGTAAATGTAGGACGATCATTTTTAGTATTAATAAGCTTTAAGTTTTACGTTTAATATATACATTTTATATAGGTTATTTGCTAACGTAAATTAAACGTTGTTATTTTAATGTCCAAAAAGATGTTTTAAAGACGTGTTTTTAACGTGTTTTACAACGTTGTTTTTGGATCCTTCTGGTGGCATTGTACAGGGTGGTCTAGAATTATGTACCATAAATGCTAGATTAGATAGTACATTGAAAAATAAGGGTATTATGTATATATTTCAAGACTAAATAATCAGGTACATTTAATCCTGTAAAACCGCTAAATAAAAACCACTTCTTTAAATATCTATAACACTTAACTAACTATAATACTTTTATAATGAATTTACTTTTTTAGGTTTTAGTCCCTTAAGATTAAAGCGTTGTTTTGAGTGGTAAGTATTTTTTTGAAATACAAAATTTCAAATTAAAACAAATACTATTCAAAACTACCCCTTAATCATAAGAGATTGAACAAATGGTAACAAAAAATTAATTATCCTAATATCATATACTCACCCCATGAACCCATTATTCAAGAGTATCTGAAAGACATTTAAAAAAAATTATTTTTTTATCTCTCAGAGGTTTGTATCTCTCTTATTTTTGAGTTTTGAACAAAAATGTATGTAAAATAGTACCCTTATTTTTTAACGTGCATATGCTCTAGTATTTACGGTACATTCTGGACCACCCTGTATTAAATAAATAATTATCAGGGAATTAATATAATATAAATAAAATAGTTACAAAATCTTCTATCATTTAATTTTGTTCCTATTAATAATTATTATCGATACTCCAATAGTGTGGCTCGAATGTTGAACTCACTATATGCCTATAAATGAGAATATTAAAAATATCAATACCTATTGCTTAATTTCAAATTTAGGTAGGTAATAATAAATAATTGGTTTTAATATCAGTAATAGTTTATTAAATAAATAATAATACGTACATAATACAAATAAAATATAAAAATACCAAAATAATATATCTTATTTATGCTACTGATTGGAACCTAAAATCAATGAAATTAGGTCTGAATAAGTTTCATATTATTAACTTCACTTACATTGGATAATATAGATTATTTAAAGAAAATTTAAACTTTAAACATTAATATATGTAATAATGATGCTAATAATAATAACCTAATGTAATATGACCACGAAGCAGATAGTCAAGAAAGGAAATAAAAAAGTTTAAATCATTCCCATAATGATTAGAAATATATGTCACCGTATCTTAAATAATTAATATAAAGTAAAAAAATTACCATGTCATAATAATTGTTTTACAAAGTAATTTAACGTAGGCATGTACGAGTACAAAATTTTATTAATTTTGTCATCGCCTTTTTAAGTATTTTGAAACATAAGTAGGAAAAGTTATAGTGGAATAAATTTAGATTCCATTATATAATTATTTGTAATGTAAAAAAAACCTAATACTCCTATATTAATAAAATAAAATTAAATACTTATAGAAGTATACTTGCCAACATAAAATAAGGAAATATTTCACGGATCACAGTAGGTACGTACAGTGTTGAATATGCAACTGACAAACTTTTACAAAAAAGAACTCGAAATGGTATGTGTGTAACACGTGATCTTTATCTACCAATAAGATCATTAAATTTGTATAGAACGTTTAACGGCATTATAATTGACACGTATAAAAAACGGCAATTCGCTTCCTTATTTCAATGAATGATAACGTATAATACACGTTTAAAATGTACTGTTTTTTAACACTTGTGAGGTTTATTAAAAAATAATTACTATCTAGCTTTTGTATATATTCTCAATGCAATATCTTTTTATTAAATTATATTGTATAAAATTTACTTTGGATTGGTATCGTTCCGAAATATTTATTATCTGCAAAACGCTTATGATACGTTTTGCAAGCGTTACTAATGCCTGTTACTCTAAAAAGTTACGAACACGTTTTTGTTCAATGTCAATATATTAATCAGTTGACACAGGTGTTTTATAAAGGTTTTAATGAATAAGTTTTATTTAAATATTTTAAATAACGTTCCTTTAACGTTACAATAGGTTTGCTAACATGTTTTGTTAGAAAAGTACGTATTTTAAACGTTATGTTAGACCGTTACTTTTCTAACCATAAAATAATGGTTGATTTTGTAACGTAACACGAATTATCAACCAATGGTACGTTGAAAATACGTTTAAATAACGTATGTGTGTTTACTGGGTTATCTTTTTTATCGATGCATTCAGAAATGAAGCAAAGGGCCTTATATATAGCAAGTTCAGTTGAACTTTTAGGCAGAAATCCATACTGGTGAGTTGTTAAACAATTGAATTTTTTTATGTATGAGAACAGTTGTTTGTAAATTATTTTTTCGAATATTTTTGATACTGCGGGCAGAAGGGATATTGGCCTATAATTCTTTGCCTCGGTTTTCGATCCCTTTTTGAAGACCGGTATTACTTTGGCTTCTTTTAATATGTCAGGAAAAATACCATACACGAAGCAAACATTTATAATATACGATAACGGTTCCGCTATCAGATTTATAATTTTTTTTATTATGCTAACGGGTATTTCGTCTGGGCCTGAAGAATGTTTTGGCTTAAGTTCCGCTACTATTTTACAAATTTCCTCAGGATTGGTTGGTGTTAGAAACATAGAATGATATTGCCTGCTAAGATTATTATTGTGTGATGGTAAAGTGACCTGTGACAACGTAAATTGATCAGCAAAAACATTCGCCACTTGTTTGGGGTGATCAACCCGTACATCATTTATAATGAGTGAAATGTTTTCTTTTGTTTTATAGTTTTTATGCGTAATATCGTTAAATATGTCCCATGCCGCTTTTGACTTATTTTCAGCAGTTTTTATTTTATTATCATTAATTGTTTTCTTGTGTTCAGAGAGGACTTTTTTGTATTCTTTTTTTCTAGTTTTATATAGTTCGAGAATGTTTGCGTTGTTTGTTTTTTTATAGAGTAACTTTAGATCACGCAGATTATCTGATTATCTGATAAGTTTGTAATATTTATTTGTGACCATACTATACTTTTGGATAATAAAAAAAAAGTTGTGTTATATTTTGATATTTAATTTTAAGGCGTTTAAAGACCATTTATCGCAACAATAATGCTTCTTTATTAAGATTAAACAACAACAATGAATACAGAAAGATATGAAAGAAATAACGTTGTTTAATATAAAATTAGTAAAAAAGGAAAATATGTATAACAAATCAAGTATACCATAACCCAAGTAGCATTTTTAGTGAATGGAATGTAGCAACCACGACACTGAAAACTTAATCACTACCAGATGAAACAAACAGTTCTATTACGTGTAGGTGACTAAGATGGGGAACACATTTTTGGAGACGTGTGAACCACGTTTTTGCATCTTATACAAATATGTTTAAGTCATGTTGTGATTACGTGAAACAAATACTTGTTTATGAATTGTTATTTTTTAAATAAACTCAAAAAGCCACATTAGAAAAGACTTAAGGGCAAAAGACAGGAATATTGTTTCTGGGCACAAAACACTATAGAACTGAGAATTAAATCTGGTTTCGTGCCGTCCGAATTCAGTATTTTGCACAATTTTTAAACTGTTAAATGAATACTAAAAAAAAATCGTTAAGCGTTTATTGAATTTCGGAGGTATAAAAAATCATAGCAGGCCTTGGATCGCCATCTTAAAAGCCGTGGTAGAATCAGAAAAAGCGATTTTGTCATGTCATTTAGAAGAAAAAATATGTGTTAGATTATCTTGAAGAATAGTTTTCTCGGCGTTATACATATAAAATTTTAAGATTGTGTAAAAGAAAACACTATAGTTTTACCACCTTATCAAATTTTAAATAAAAAATCGCTAAACTTTTTTATTGAAATTTGGGAGTATAAAACAAATCATAAATCACGTTTTTATTGATAATATACAAATATCCGGCAGTTTTGCATTGGCATTATACAAATATAATGGTTATTTACAAAAACAGAGTATTAATTTACAAAAAAGTAGTAAACATACAAAGAATGCGTTTTAAGTAATTTTTGTATTTGTACAGTAATGTTATAACAAGGATAATACACCATATTTTTTGCAAAATCGCCATATAATCACATACAATTTTTTCAGTGTAGTTTACTTTATAAGAATATTTACAGATACAGTTAAATTTTATTAATTCAAGAATATAGGACCCTTAAGGCGACTATATTATGTTTATTAATATTTTTAACATATATTTGCGTGCTTCTATCTGTAGTATTATTAATACACATACGAGTGAATCTTTAATTAATAGAGCCGCACAATTATTGCTCTTCGCTTGCGAAACCGTGTGCATACTAATGAAGCTAATGATACAAAACTTTTATTTAATAAGTGGGACATGTGTAATACGCTTCTTAGAGAGGTTGTGGATTCTAAGGATTAATTCACGCCTGTGTAATCATTGCGTCATAATTTTATTTCGTTTGCAATCGCACTCGTGGTACGAGCTCTTCAAAGGTTACCTAGAATACTTGCGATCCCAGTAATTTTAGCTGATATTTCTATAATAATTATTATATTTATGTCTGTAGGCATTTCCGGATATAGGGTGTGGGTAGTAAGAACATTGTATGTATATTTAAACTCAAAGTCACGTTGTGTTATGACATTTGTAATGTTTAGTGTTTTTTAGCTTATATGTAGGGGATTGAGCTGTTTTCTTATCGCGATCGAGCTACTCAGTAAGCTGAGCTCTTAATCAGATCAGAGATTTTAATTGTAGCATTTCCTTAAGACAACGTACAACGTACTTTCATTAGATTTTATACTGATAGTTGTTTTTGTAAGTTGTGCTACTAGTTACATCCTACGCCTAAATCCTAAGTTGATGGCATAGATACCATACATGTATAGGTTTATCACTTTGTGCTTGTCTAGGAAAAAATTAAGTGTTACTCGTGTATTTTTGTCACGGAAAGAAAATTTTGTTAAACGGGAGTTTGCTTGTTGTCCTTAATCGCTACCAATTAATTATACTTGCAGGCTCTATTAAACTTGCTAATTCGAATAAACCTATTTAAGGAGTAATTTTATTACCCTTAATGGATGCATAGTTTTTCTTTTACTTATTTAAAATCAAAGTTTTTCAAGATTATTACAGTGGCTAATGATATTGGCTAAATAAAACTAAAAAAATGTGTCATCATACGCAGTAAATGAAGGGAGGAATAGGCCTCAAATGTGACCCCTGGAAAAATCTAATGCTTTTGAGCTTCAGTCTCGGTTCGTAACATTATACCGTACTTAATAGAGTTAGATTTAAGACTTAATAATTAGTTTTAATTAGTTAATAGTTAGTTAGTCTTGTTAAAACTGTAAATAATATAATGTTTATTGGCAAGTATATTGTGCAACGTAAGAATGGCTGCGATAGTGTTAGTCTGTTGAAAAGTTACATTTGGGGTTGCATTTTTTAGAGGACGCAATTTTATTATTTAGATGTGGGGGGGGGGGTCAAAAAAAGCTTAACTTGAAGTTTGTGGGCTCACAACCCTCCAACTTCGGCCGCCATCTTGGAAAAGAGGGTTAAATTGTTTTTAGCATTTATCAGGTAAATTATTGGTCATACAAAATTTTTTTAAAAATCTTTTTTCTACAAAACTGTTAAAAGTGGGCTTTTTAATTGTCATTTTTGATGTTAAAAATGTAATTTTTTGACACGGGTGTTAAAAGTAGGTTACTTTTAACACGCGTGTAAAAAGTAAATCAAAAGCACTGATTGCTACGAAAATTTTGGTTCATAAACATTGCGATCTATGTGGTATTTTTTGATTTCTTATTTTTATTGAGTTTAAAGTTCTTCTGATTGTTTTTTAGAAAAAATATTGTATGATATACGTGTTAAAAGTGATTTTATCACGTATATCATAAATAGCTATTTTATTGCAAATTGAATCCTCTACAATTTTAGTCGAGTAACTTTTTGTTGTAAAATCAAAAATAACAAAGATATTAAAGAAAAACAATCAACATTTTTGGACAATTTTTCTTTTGGACGTCATAATTTATTTATTTTTTTTATTTAAAAAAAATACATCAGAGCATTTTTGTAGAGTGGTTTTCAACGAAGAATTTTTATTATATATATTTTTTATTATATTCATTAGTTTGGGTTTTACAGCACTGTAAAGTGAACACTAATTCTCCCTACTGATAAGTATAAATTTATATCAATGATATGGCATAGTTTTTAATTATTTTATAATAATGTTTTTTATTATAGACATTTCAATATTGTTATTTAATAGTTATTGACTCTTTTCCCCACCACCACCAAAAATTTTGATTGTTTTTCTTTAATATCTTTGTTATTTTTGATTTTACAGCAAAAAGTTACTAGACTAAAATTGTAGAGGATTCAATTTGCAATAAAAAATGTTTTTTAAAAATTTTTTGTATGACCAATAGTTTACCTGATATGTTGAAAACAATTAATCCCCTTTTTCCAAGATGGCGGCCGAAGTTGGAGGGTTGCGACCCCACAAACTTCAAGTTAAGCTTTTTTAGAACCCCCCCCCCCCTCACATCTAAACAATAAAATTGCGTCCTCTAAATAATGCAACCCCAAATGTAACTTTTCAATGGACTATGGGGTGCTTATACAACTATAGATCTATATACTACAATTTGTTGTTATTATAGCTCCAAACATAAATTGTAGTAGTATTTCACATACTATTATTCTTACAATTTTGTAGTAATAATCTCCAGACACTTTTTACTATAACAAAAATATTACCAAATACTACATACATTGTTGTACTATTTATTAAAAAACAAACACTGCAAAGGTTTCATTAAATTCCTGCCACTACATTACATCTCCTGTAATGTACCTAATATTACTTAACATATTGTCTAACGGTGTATTATTAAGGGATATTATCTAGGTATTTTTAAATACTACTAATAGGGTTGTTCCTGCAACAATTAGAAATGGTTTGAAGCCGTTAGAAATATTCGACGAGCTAAGTTAGGAACGAATTAACAGTGAATTTAATCAAGTAGTTGAACGGGCATTTTTTATAGTTCAAATCATTTCCAACTGCTGCAGACATAAATCTAATCTGAGACACACGTACATATAGATACACTATTAGCAATCAAAATCGTTCATAACCAATACAGTGTTCCGCATAAGAACCGGCACATAGCCGGTGCATGTAGGGGGACCCAAAATATTGAAATTTAATTATATATATAGTTACACACAGGCGGAGTTACAGACCTTCAAAGTGTTGCCAGATATTTCGAATAAAAATAAAATTAAAACTTAAGAAATTGTTCAAAATGTGCACCATTGCCTATGAAACATAAATTTACTCTCTGCCAAAAATTGAAATTTGTTTGGAAACTGAAATTTCAAAAAGTCTTTAATGCATACCTAACTAAAACTCAAGTATAAGATCAAGGTAAATCTTCGATTAAATCAGGAGGAGTATTTTGCAGAAATTCCAAATAACTTATGCCAACACACTTCTGGGATATTATTAAAAAACTTTCCTGTTACTCGAGCCGCCTTTCAGCATTAGAAAATGTTTTTCTATCTAATCACTCGATTTGGAAGTCTACGTTATTCTTCCACACTCCTTCTCACACAAATAAACATGTCAACTTGTTCGCTCAATGTAAATTTTCCAACCATTTTCAACAACAAACAGCAGAAATAAAATAGTTTTATTACTGTCAAATTTCAAATACAAAGCAAACTAATGACTTGATTTCTTCTAATAAATTCGATCAATGGAAAAAAGTTTGGTATAATTTTAAGGGTGACTCACCCTCAGTGAACACCTTGAAGTGCTTCAATTCACTTGAACTCATAGTCAAAGAAGACCAATAATAAACCAAAATTGTAAGTACAAATTTATAATAACTTTCAGAAGTGTTTCTTTCAGTGCACATTTCAACAATTCATCATATATTTTAGACACCAACAAAATGAAAAGGAATGCTATCAAATAAAATATTAGATGTTTTATAAAGAAGAAAGGTAGGTACATTTAAAAATTGTTGAGCTATTAAATGTTTAAATTGTTTTCTTAAAGTTGACAGTATCTTTGCTAATCAACAGAAGTATTAGAACTTTGATTAATTCGAATAATTTGCATTGCAAATATTGTAGCTCTTAATTAATAATTTTGTTTTATGTTCTGTTAACAAATAGTGAAAGTTAGGTAAATGTACGTGTCCTATAAATTAGCGATTTATCATTTTGGGCATACTCTATGGGAAAGGTGGATTAGAACCTTACAAAAACGTTTAATTTTTAGAAAGGCGTACTTATTCGTGATTGATATATACTATTAGTGATGATATCATCGACATTTGCACACATTGCAACTTCTTGTCGACAAACTTGGATAAGTCTCACCACAACGCCTAGGTATACTTACAGCGTTTCTTAAGTAGTGGTGATAAATCCAAGAGCATATTCTGTGGTAAAAAATAAGAGTTTTTCGTTATATAAATGGAGTCTTAGGACAGCCATTGTCCAGTTATAGTGTCAAAATTTAAAAAAAAAGTTTTTAATTTTTAAACCACTTGAGATAATTTTACCAAATTCAGTGTGCATATATAGTATGGCAGTAGGTATGAAACAAAAAATGGCCAGCATTAGAAACTTACCAGTGGTGTAGGTGTGGGTGTCATCGGTTCTTATTTGGCAAAAAAATATATCACCCTGTATAGTACAAATAAAATAGGTCTTCATGCCATTGTATTATCAGTTTTTATTTCTTAACACTCTTGTTTTCCAAACCGATTATCAACAAAATTGATTTATTTAATGAAGTACACTTTTACGATACTTATTAGATTACTTAAAATTACTTAAAATAATAACGAAATAATTAATTAACAATATAATTAATTTACTTGATTTATTATAACAAATGTTGAAAATGGTTACCTTCAGCCAAAGTTCTTGGTAAAAAGTAAGGCCGAACAAAAAAATTTACAATAATACATTCTAAGAACACTGAAATCGAGATTCCATTACGACATTAGAGTTTTTATCAGACCAAACGTGTTTGTCATGAAAGCATCTCTGGAAATATTAGCTTCGTCTGTAAATAATATGGCAGCGGTAAAGTCAATATTTTTTAAATTTTTTTGCAAAATCTAGTGGCAAAATTGTAGGTGAGCAAGATAGTCTTGCGGCAGTAAGAGTCTTTTCACACGGGCCACTGTGCAGCGCTGCTGAGTGGAGCCACTAATTTATGGTTAACGTTTCGGTGGGAGCCGGCGACTACGCGCCACCGTGACGCTGTGGTGCATCCGTGTGAATAAGTCTATATAAAATAATGTTTAGTCAAAACGAACCACTCAACGGCGCTTCCGAGAAGCGCTGCCCGGTGGCCCGTGTGAAAAGGCTCTAAGGCTTGCATCCGTTGTGTGTCATACGGATATAACTGTTGACGCTTTAGAACAGACTATACTAATTTATCATTTACTTTAAGATTTGCAGACATCTTCATAGTACTAGCATTTGGATCTTCTTCAATTTTGTATAGAATAGCTTTTTCCAATTGAGCCGTTCTAACACTCAGGAAATGAGCCTGACTCCGAAATACGTTGAAAAATATTTCTGAACATTCTTGGATTTAGAGTTGGATGATTTGGAAATCTTTCCATATAAATTCGCAGAGCTTCAGAACCATTTCCATCTGCAAGGTCATAAGTCGTCGCAAAATATGTAATCTGAAAAACTATTACAATATTTGTATATTGGTATTCAAAATAGATAGTTTGAATATAATTTCTACGGATTTATTTTTGAAATCGGTTGACTATATTATTTTAATTATTCTATTATTTTTTACATATTAGTATATTGCTTCATTCAAATGTCTGAATACTCGTAGAAAGGAACAATAATTATGTATTATACTGCACAGTTGAAAAATGAAAACGAGTATATTGACCATTACCTTTTTACCATATTTGTGCAGAGTTTAATGCCGAAACTTGGCCTTGGCCCCTTTGAAAGAATTGGTATTATTTAGTTGTTCTTGAAGATATCATTCGTGTGCACCTCGAATTCGATCGTTAGTGATTGACATAGATATTGACAAGCTTGTATGACTCATAAATATATATGTCTACTGATAAAGCTATTGTTACATTTATTTATTAATATTAACTTAAATGACTGGTATAAGTTGGTGCTGAGATATGTATATGCGAAAGTGAAAAAAGAATTGTATTCGCTGCTATTAAAAATAAAATAGAAAGTGTCCTATGGAGGTGTTACAACGTGTATATAATAGTAAATTCTTGACCTAAATACCCTCTCTAAAGGCAATTGGGCAGGCAATTGGGCATGCAAATAAGTCCATTTAAGATGGGGAAGACTATTATGAGTCATTTGTTTGAGTAGTCACCGAATACTACTTGTAAAATTTTCTAAATGCCGTTTAAAAGTTCATCAATCAATAAATATATAAAAATTGCTTTGTATATAAGTAAATGTGTCACATAACCTATAAAGAAAATCTTGATTTCTTTGTAATTCAACTACCTTATACTTTAACTTTTTTCATTGTTTCATCGTTTCATTGTCAGCATTTTCATTGTTAAAGGATAAATAATAATACTGAACTTATTGTAAAACATATTTTTATATTACTGCTTCCAATGGATGCCATAAAATAAGGAAATCTTGAAGTAGATGTAAAGAAAAGCAAATGCAAAAATTATTTATTCATTTCAGTTCTTCCTATTTTTTTAAAAATATGTTTATTTGTACAATGAACAAAATATATCATTTATGTATATGTTACCTAAAAAATAGTTTAATATCTATCTGCAGATTTCGTTTCGATATTTTTTCTCAATATGCAAGTTGGATACACCTAAAATTTATTGTAAATAAATAAATTACTGTCATATTAAATCAGACAATACATCATTGTTTCGCCTGGTATAAGTTAAAAATCTAAATATCCTCGATATGTTATTAATTTGCATACAATATCGATAAGCTGCAAGAAAGTTTCTACTTTCCAATATATTATGTTTTCAAGAAGAGGTCGATAGGTTCTTGCAATTCTACACCAAAACATTAATTATAATATTAGCGTCGCCTATAATATTTATAGACTGTCTGCAGGCTAAATATCTACTTGTAGTTGTACACAATATATCATTAATTTTATTTATAGTTCATTCAATAAAATTATTGACAGATTTTCATGTGTAAGTATGTAATTTATTTTGTTATACCACTTTTTATTTTTGTGTATTTTGGCATAAAGGGGTAACTTGAAACTAGTGTCAAAATAACTCCCATAATAATGATTTCGATGCGGTTTGCAAAAAAATATACTTTTTACGATGCCCTAAATCAAATGTGTTAATACGAATAAATTAGGACGTATGAGAACAAAACAAAATTAATAGGTGAATGTTGCAAAAGCTTGGGATTTTTTATTAGAATAACAATATGGGCAAATTTTTGCTAAGAATTTTTATTAAAGTTTGTATATATATTTCAGCTATCTACTCCTACGTTACTTTTCAAATTGCCAAACTGGAGATTTGCGCAGATTCTGCCGCACTTTCTCGGTTATAGTCATAAAAATTTTCATTAAATTATTGATATAATTCTCGTATGTATAAAACAGTTAAAAAGTTTCACGAAAATTTTTAGCAAAATAGGAGATACATTTTTTCTATAATTCTTGTGTGTAAAACGGTTCTTAGGAAAGGTTTATGCAGAAATCCCATAAAAAGATATAATTTTAATGAATATTTTAAGCATAAAATCTCTATATTTCGTCAATACTAACACTACCTAAGTGGAGCTTTCTAGTATCCAATGATGTATAATTCTTTTTAGTAACATTAACAGGGTTTAAAATTTCTAATTTTAAAATTTCATCGACATTCCAGTATTTTGGGCCACAAATATGGCCACATTAAAACACCAAGAACCAATTTACTATAAATTCCCCAATGCCATTGTAATGTGTAACAGATATAATACTATTCGAAAGCAAAATTGACCTATTCAACTCATTAGTGGCTAATATTAGATCATGTTCACAGTTTATGCAGCTACAACTTGTGTTAACATATTTTTCATGTTTTTTATGCTAATTATTTTTTGTCATTTTTTGCTTTTTTTAATTATTTTCGGTGTGTGTTTGTCTTATATAATGTGACTTTTTATTCTGTGGTCAGTAGGTAGAGGGACGGTTGGGCATGGGAAAATTTTTCTTAACGTAGGAAAATTGAAACGTGTTTTTACCTAATTCCCAAAAATTTGTCGTTTGTCGACGAGATCAAAGGGTGCCGCCGGGTAGGTTTTAAGTACAGGTGTGCAAGCGGGCCCCCAGGGCCCCATGTAGGGCTCCGCCCAGGGCCCCCGCAGAAGGTATCATGTATTGCGTAACATTTGAACTAGTGAGACGGAGTAGATTGTGGTAGAAAGCAGCCTGTTGTATATTATCATTTTAGGGAACTCCTTAATATTCGGAAAGGACCTAAGGTATAAAAAAAGCGTCTGTAATGCTATTCAGCAGCCATTGAAGGGGGAATAAAATCTCAGTATGGCTGTTTTATAAGTAAAAACATTTCAATAATAATAATAATAATAATAATAATGCATTTATTGCCCAACAGAAATAATCCATTTACAGGACAAAATAAAAAAAAAAGTGTGAGAATATTTCTAACAAAATAAAGGAAACTTAATAAGTTACATACAATACGTCAGTGTGATAAGTGTAAGTAATACTAACAGTTTGTACAGAAATTTATACCACAACAAACAACACAACTACAGATCAAGTATTAATTAACCTAAATATCACGAAAAAATTGAGATCCCACCAATAATAAATTTTTAAGAGTACAGGTATTTAAGTCACATAAGCTGGATATTTGATTAAAATTGATAGACAACATATACTGAAGATTTCATACCTAAATTAGTTCTTACATTATGACAATAGAACATACAGTGATCCCGTGATCCAAGTCTAGGAACACGTAGGTCAAACATATTCAACGTAGATGCTGAATCAATTCGGTTGTGAAATAATTTAAATAAGAGTGACAAACTCGCAAGCACTCTTCTGTATGTAAAGAATCAAAACTAAATCTTTGCAGCAACAAACTGTGGTTATATCCCCTAGGTGGATAGTAACCATCAGTACGATAAGACAAAAACTTTAGAAAACGCCTTTGAACTGATTCCACTAAATCAATATGTGTTCTATAAAACGGGTACCAAATAATACTACAATATTCAAGTTTCGAGCGTACTAGAGAGTAATAGAGGCATTTTAAAGCAGCAACGTCATTAAAATTTGAGGAATTTCTAATAACAAAGCCCAATGTTTTATATGCAGTGTTAACCATTTGATTAATGTGATTGGAAAAAGATAATTTGTCATCCATGATAACTCCAAGGTCCTTAATACTATTGCAACGTTTAAGAACTGTAGCGTTGAGATTATAGTTAAATAAAATAGGTTGAGTTTTAAGAGTAAATGAGCATATTTTACACTTGTCAACATTAATTGGCAATTGATTTTTTGAACACCATTCCTCAACTAAATCAATACCTACCTGTAAATTTAAACAGTCACTTATAGAATGTATATCTTTCTTGTTTAAATTATTTCATAACCTCATTGATTCACCAGAAATTTTAAAAATGTTCTACTTACGTGTACCTAGGCCTGAATCTCGTGATGATTACATGTTTTACTGTCGTAATGCTAGAACAAATGTCCTTACGAAATCCCCTGTATACACCATGTCAATTAATTTTGATCAAATTTCTCATTTATGTGACCTAAATTTTGATACACTCAAACAATTATTATCAGTTAGTTCTCAATTTTTTGGAAGCGTTTAACTGGCCTCATCTATATTATGATATAGCTTTCAGACTGATTTAGTTTAGTAAATGTTAAATATTATTAGTAATTAAAATTAAGTACACTGTTACTTCATTACTTTGTTATAACATGTTTTGTCCTGTAATTGGAATGTCTATTCTGTTGGGCAATAAATGCATTATTATTATTATTATTATTATATTATTATATTTAAGAAGAGTTTTAAATCGTCAGCAAAAAACAAATGATTAGATCTTAGTGACAGTGTCAATACGAAAATCAGCTAAAATTTCTAGACATTTTCATAACGGCATCATAAAATTTCTAAAAACATTAGTTCTTAGTATTAATCAAAAAATTCAGCTTGTAGCATCACCCACATTTGTGATAAGTTCATCTGCATCTGTAGTATATCTGCTTTTGCTACTGAACAAAGTCCGTTTGAACAACTATTATTTATTATTTTAAAATTATCGTATATGGTTATGGAGATGCCTGCCTGTGAATATTGTGTTAAAATTGTTGCGGACTCGCTCCTACCGTTTGATCATATTGAATTCTCTAATATAGCGGTTTCCCGGGATGGTTCAGTGGTGTACATAACATGTGTGATACGTGCTTCATTTCCGTTGAAGTTGAGGTAGAGGACTGCTGTGAGGGTGACTTGCTAAAGGTTATGTTTTACGGTTTTCATTGGCAACTAGATAGTAGTATATTTCCACCTGCGCAAAGATTTGGACTGCGTCATAGTTCGCAACACAGATGACATTAAAGATGACTGGAATGTGTTGTTACTGACTTACTCCCGTATGCCACCAGTACACTCTTATTACATAAGAAGTGATCGCGAGGAATGGGCCATTTCCACACCATTCAAGGTAAACTCACGGCGCGTTGCCTTTTTGTTTAAGTGGAGGCATCCCCTGTAGGCCTAAAACCACTTGTTGTCCGCTCAACCGTCCAAAATATAGAGGTCAGATGGACCTATCAACTCTAACACGTCGTCGTCGTTAATATCGTCCTCGTCCTCTTCTTCCGATCTACATTTAGAAATACTTGCGTGTCTGGCATCTCCTCGTCACAGCTGAAAAAATAATATTAATTTCCTTCAGTTTTATTCCTTGTATACTTACAATAGCGGCGGTGTGTTGTGGAATTTCCCCGTATATATAAAAAATTTTAAAATTCTACAAGTTTTTATATTTCCCTGTAAGCTACTTATAGTATTTTTTTTTTGGTTTAATGTTAGGCACTACAGATATAATTAATATTTTTAGGATTATGTTATAGTTTCTGTTTGTAGAGTAATTTGAAGTGATTTTCCTTACTTTTTTGATTAAAAATTTAGCTACTTAAAGTTTTTTTGAATTTGAATTGATTACAATTTGGTTAAATTGTCTCCAGCGGTTTAGAAATTAAATATTGATTTTTTTTTAAATTTTGACACGCTGTAATTGGACAATGGCTGTTCTAAGACCCCTCATTTATATGACAAGAAACCCATATTTTTGGCCACAGAATACGCTCTTGCATGTTTCACATATAGTTAAGAAACACCCTGCCCGTCAGCAGTAGTTTAAACCAAAAGACGAGGATGAATGCGTATCTTGTTGCTTGTCACTGTATTAGTAGATTAGAATGAAGTTAATAAAATGGAACGTTGCTGTTTTGAGAATATAACAAAAAAAGTTGTAGGAAACGCGGTAAAAGTATATTTTACGAAATGAATATTTCATCGGATGTTTGAGAATTTACTTTCATTTTTAACATCATCCTCGAAACCAGGCTAATCATTCGGTGTGAATATAATTACGGATATTGAATTAAAAAAATATCTGCGATGAACGTATATGAATAACTAAACATATTTATACTTGATTCGGTAAAATATATTTAGTAGGTATGGTTTTATTGGCATATGATATATTTTTTTTTAATGTTCAATAAAATAAGAAAAAGGCAGTTTTAAGTATTAAGCGAGTTTCATCTTTTCTGTAATGAAATAAATATGCTACACAGAAAATTCCATGACATAATGAAATTTTCCAACGGTGGCAACGGGATATGGTTTGTGTTTTTTTGCTTAAATGTATTTTAATGGTTTTGTTGCAACCTGAAGATGTTTACAACATAAATCGTTACACACCTGCTCAGTCAAAACAGGGTCATTTTAGCTTAAACATCAGAATGATGGCAGAAAAAGTATATCTGGTATTTCCAATAAAACTAAATCACATGGTTTAAACCATAGTTGTTTATTATTAGACAAATATTAACTTGATGAGAAAATCAAGTTTATATTTGTCATCAAAAAAGAAACACTGTTAAATTTTTTATTTATTTGATGAGAAAGAAAATTATTAGTGTCTAAGTATAGCAAAGATGTTATTCTTCTTTTGAATCTAAAAATGCTGTCACTTTGTTGTCGCTATTGCAACACTTCAACCCGATTGCACACTAAGAACTAAACTATTTATTCAAATTTAACAAAGTGACAATTACAAACACCATAACATATAAAATAAAGGTTTCAGTTTATATATTTTGCAAGCTCAACAATCAAATAATAATCAAGTAGAAGCGAAAGAAAGCAATTTGAATTTGAAAGTGCAGTCTAGAAATTTGTGCGATGATGGTAACCATATAAATCACTAAATTATTCTCCAGAATTGCAGAAAAGCTGCAATAAAAATCGAACAAGTCTTTCAAATATGACGGCGTTTGCAATACGCAATTTGCAAATTACAGAAAGAATTACACATTGTACAGTGGGTTTAATGAATATTTTGTTACTACTTTTACCACGAATTTTAATTTTGCAACTTATGGCGTTTTTGAGAAAAAAGATAGCTGCTAGCATAATATTACGGTACAGACCATTGAATTGTTCGGCAAATAAAAACGTAGCAAACCGATTTTTCCACCATATTCTTCAAAAATCAAAAAATCCAAGTAATTCAATCTGTTAATTTTTTTTGTTATTTTCCGCTTGTATAAAAATGAAAATCAAATAGTCATTACCCAAATTTCAATAATATTAGTCATTTTTTGTTTTGTCCATCTTGCGGGACAATTTGATGGTCTGCTAGCGTTTTGTTTGTGCCGTCTCGAAAACGGCACAAACAAAATTGAAATTGATGCTACAAGATATCCAGATTTGTTCTTGACGGCTGTATTTGATTTTTCGTTTTTAGACAAAGGTATAAGGCAGCAACAAATTTTTAACTGACTGAGTTGAATGGTAATTTTTTTATTTTTGAAAAAAAAAAAACTACATCATCTGAAGAGCAACAAAATATAGCCGAAAAGTGGATTTGCTATCGTTTTTCGTTGCGGCTCAATTCTATGGTCTATAAGCGTAATATTACGCTAACAGCCATCATCTTTCTTGAAAACGGCACAAGCAGCAAAATTAAAACTGGTTGTACAACTTAGCAACAAAATATCCGCCACTTGTTTTTGGCTGCCGCTGAAGTTGGCTTGTCAGGCACATACTATTTATGTATGGGTGATTTTGCATTTTTCCTCATAAAAAATGAAATATGTAACTAAACAAAGTACAACAAAACAAAATAAAGGGACTATTGTAGTAACCTTGTAATTTTAAAATCTTTGAGCTAAGTAGTAAATGCCTCTTATACGATTTTAGTAAAAAATCGCTGTTAAAATGAACTGGAGACTAAATACATTATTTTGTAAGTATGTAATAATTAATAATACAAGTACTGTCGTGACTATTTCTTTTACAATAAGCTAACTGCGAGAAAGACAAGAAAACAGCTGCTTGTGATTGTTACAAGTATATAATTTTGAGTTCTTTTTAAATAAAGTTTGTGGATTCAGTTAGCGGAAGTATAGTATAAATACATGTACTATAGTTATCTTAATTTTGTTTTGTTATAAATTTCAAGCTGTAAAGTAATGAAAACATTCAATTCTACAGAAACGGGTTGCGTCATAGTATAAATATTATGCAGAATCCCTTCTATATACACTGAAACAAAAATGATATGAAGAGGAAAGTTGGTTCAAATAAGGGAACTAGAAGCGTAATTTTGTTGTCTTACATAATAGAATATCACCCAATTAGACAATATAAATATTGTCTTTCAAAGATGCAAACTTCCTTGTAGTCCATGAGGAAACAATTATGTATTTTACAGTTAATGGATACATTGGAAATATGTTTTTATTAATTTTAAAAATTACCAGTTGCAATATCTAGTTCATTCAACAAGATTTTCGGATTGTATAAAAGTGTACTAATTTACAAATTGAGCTTTAAATGTCAATGTTAGAATTTTAAATCTTCAACTGTTGATTATGTCACATTTTTTATTTCTACATTTTTAGAAATAGTAGAGCATTAATTATTTAACAATTTATATTAATTATTCATTCAGTATATGTAGTTGATTTTCAGACTAGTTTGAATTTAATACTAAACACTGTATTTTTATTTTCTTCAATGACTTCAGTTACTGAGGTGTGTTGATATGATGAATTACTTCAAATAAAAATTGGAGATGAGGGAAATAGATTGCTGATCACTCTGCCAAAACAAAAACAAAGAAAAATCTTACGTATTTAGACATATATCGGAATTATAGTATCGCAAGACTAAACTACAAAATGATAGTTACAGATTTTTTTAAATATTCAAATGGTAAAGTATATAACCAATTAATAATAATTTATACATTTGGGAAAATGCCGAAAGAAGTTGTTACAAATTGAAGCATGACAAATATACCGGATATTGTTTCCGTAGAACTTTAGCTACACTATTAATAAATTCAGTAGCTAATATCACAACTTTAAAAATGCATGGTGGATGGAAATCTTCAACGGTAGCTGAAGGCTAAATTGAGAAGTCCATAACTCGTAAATCAGTTCTTAGCAAAAAAAATTCCTAATGCAAGTAAGTAGGTACATCAAGTACTGGAAGTGACATTTTTAATTAATTCAACCACTTTGGAGGATAAATTAGTTCATAAACCATCTACTAGTGAAAACATTTCAACATATATAGACGAAGTAAATAAAAACAAACAGAATAAGGAATATCCCTAAGTGATTCTAATGTCTAGGCACTGCGTGATAGCTGTCACTAAAACTACGCATTTGTCAATCGACGAAAAATATAATTTTGAAATTGCGATGATCAATGAAGCATCAGTCAATAGCAGTCCTTTGCTAAAACTGCACCCTGTGCGCGTGAAATGTGAAATATATCATTTAACTTTCATGAAGCAACTACCAACTAACCGCCTATCTATATCTATCTATATGTATATACAATGTAATAAATTTCTTCAGTACAATGTCCTAATATGGAATACTTACGAGAGAATGCTTGTCTGTTGTTAAATTGGTTTTTAATTTAATAATTCTTGAGATGTACTTTTGTGAATATTTGAACTCAAGGCTTGACATTCACTATTGATGTCTTCACCTGCCAAACAATTTCGTTCGAGGCCTATTTTTACATAATATATCTAGCGGTGTTATAATTTCGACACAGATCTCGTAATTGTAATGTCTCATTCAAATACAATGGAGGTCATAAGGTTTTAGAGTGCCTATAAAGAAATTACATCCCAGATTATTTTCATTTTTTATTACATACATTTTTTTTATTAGTTTCTCTAATTTTACTTTATTATTAAGGTAGGTATTAAATTAATTGAAACGAATGATTTTTGTTTTCCTAAAATTATTATCAAATAAAGTTATACAAGCTGTGCTGTTTATAATGGACAATTTTGGAATTTTTACGTCTTTGCGTTTTTGGTGGTAGATCATGATTTTTAATTTTTTATCTAGACCAGTATTGCCAAATGACGAGTATTAACACGTTTTTCTTCAACTTTTCAATCAGGAAAAGGTTTTACTTCAGAATTTTAAATCAATTTTAAAAAAGTATTCACAATTACTTGAATCCTAAATATAGCATTCAAAGAGTACTTTTGTATTCATATTATATGAAAATAATGCTCAATATTTACAATGTGTAGGTTAATATTTAAGTCTAATTAAATACATTTAAAAGTAAAGATATAGGACTAGAGAACATACGTCACAGTATCAGTGGCGGCTGGCGCAGAAGGAACCTGAGACGCCGACTCCCTTCAAATTTTCATATCTAGATAAATACATAGATTAGTCCTATGAAGTACATAAAAAAGGAAATGTTAAATTTGTAAGGTGCAGTTAATTTAACAAATACTGTCGGACATCGGCGAAAGGCGCGGTGGGTATATTTACTACGCTGTTTGGGTTCTGTTTAGTCCACCCATGCCCGTAATATAGTAGATAGAGTAGGTAGAGTAGAGTAGATTGTGTATATATAAAATAAATCTCAGTGTTTTATCTGCTTAAGACTGCCACAGTATGAGTTGCAATTAGCACAGTATTTAGCAATTTGAGTTAAATACAATAGTGCAAGAATAACTACAACCCCCAGGATTCATGAATACTCCAGTAATTCAGTAATTAGGATGACCGATACTAGTACTATTTTCTGTATTTAAAAAGGCACTCATACTTTTCAAAAACGTTTAAAAGTGATTGAAGACCAAAGGTTGAAATTACAGAATATCGCCCGAGGTAACGTTATTTTTAACTAAAAACGTTTATTTAACATTGTCACCTACGTTTAAATAACATAGAAATTAAACAGTTAATAAACGTTTATGGATGGAAAACGTTTATAAAACCCTTCACATACTTGAATCGATCGCTGTGGGTTTGACCCTCGCAGCCGGTAGAGCGTTATATTCGTGGAGAGGATTGACACCCTCTCTGCGGGTATGGTAGGGTGGAAGAATGTTGGCTTGGGTCAATCTGAGAGATTGATACCGGTTGACGTTTGACTACCTCCCTAATTAATTTTTTCCAGGTTTTCCTCATTCCTGCACTGAATGGTGGTTAGGGCCTCCCAACATAAGTCGTTCCTGGGCGCAAATGAGGCCTGCTTAATTATAATATGCCGCCCTTTCTCCCGCACATGTCTTACACTTCTGGGCTAATCCTCGTAATTAGAATGAGGGGTAGAGATATTATTATTATTATTATATTATTATTATTATATAAACGTTTTATTTCGGTGTTTATTTCTACCTTTAATAGAAAACGTACTTTATACGTTTTATTATTATGTTACTAAAACGTTGTGTAAAAAACGTGTTATTAATGTTTGATAACATGTTTAATATATTAAATCCATAAATATATTTCAAACATTTTTTCTAGGATTTACAAACGTTCCACTTATAGCACGGTTATATTAAAATATAAGCGTATATAATACATTTGTGTACATCATTGTAATAAACGTTATAAAAAACGTAAATTTCTAGTGTTCACTTCAGCCTCTGGATGAAAAGTGAATATTATTAACGTTATATTGTATACGTTTATATTTTGAACTCAAAATAAACGTTGAAAAATCAACCTCCATAACGTTTAAAAAACGTATTAACGTACGTGTACCAATTGGGAATTGATAAGTATTGATTTAATTGTCAAAAACAAGTCAAAATTATACATTAAACTAAATGTGATATTTAACTGTGTAGTCTGTTCATATAAATGCCGAATACATTTAGCAAAAATTTGCATTTTAAGTTAAATATGTTACCACTAACGCATTAACACCCATATTCTTGACAATTACTTATTGAAAGGCATTAGAAAGTTTTAATATCTCACTCAGCTCATCGCGATAATTATCTTAGCAGTAAACTTCGATTCAGAGCGGTCTGGTTGTCGTTCTCTCGTTTTGTAATTCATATTTGCACTTGAGCAATTCTCTCGTGCAATAGTCCGCGCAACTGGACTGAGATTTATTTATCTAAATCGTTATAAGAGTACTAAAAGGATCTCCTCACGATGTGCATAATGGACGTTTCATTCTGGAACCTTGAACCGATTTCTAGCGGTGAGACGATGCTCTGCTGCCTTCTGGTTCGGTGAACATAGAATTGGATTTTATTGTCTGGTAGGCTTTAAGACACATGTTACTATCAGAGTCGTCGTCTGGGGTGGGCAAGTGGTCATTCGTCTTTAATATTCAGCCCGTGTATAGTTGGTTGTGCAGACAAATCATGACGTGTACGTTGTACATTAGTAACTGTTTTTTTGCGATTTAAGAGATCTAGAAGGCGAACATTTTATATTGTATAATATTTGATTCCAGTACTTATTCATGGGATCTATATTGTCTTCATCATTTTATAGATTTGTCTCTTTCGATATCATTTCTAGAAACTGTTTTTTAACTCTGTCTGTAATTGTCAGTGGTCCAATCTTGATCAATTTTAATACATTTTATTTAATTTTTTATTAAGGACATCGTTTTTAAACGCAATTATTAACGAATTCGTAGCTGTTTTTAGACAGTCTAAAAAAATCTAAGCAAATTTTTCTTTACTGTACCAATTATATAAGTTCTTCTGGGTGTAAAATTTATTGGCTATCAAGTCATCTAGAATAAGAAAAGAGGAATATTTTTACCTTTTATTCTAAAAAAAAACATTAATAGGTAATTGTTATAAATTATTAATCCAAGATCCGTCCGCGCCCGCGATTACTACGCTCATTTTTTTTTATTAAAATTCAATTTTAATAGATTATTACTAATAGAGGAATAAGTTTCTGCCGAATTGCTCATCAAAATATGACCGCAAGTATTTTTAATATATATTTTTTTAATTAATGAAGTCCGACAAACGTCATTCGAAACGTCAGAATTAGTGAAAAAGGATTTTTTTCTAATAGTAAATTGTTAAAACTGTGTCTTAATGAAGAATTGTTTGTTTTTGTCTTTTTAAAAAATGTGTATGCAGCATTTATCAACAAAAAAATTACAGTGGTACTGATTTTATAAATTACTTTTACTGAAATATTTCTGTATTTAAGATTAGATAATTCATTTTATTGAAATTTCTCTTTTTATTGAAGAAAGTTGACAGTGAAGTATCGTGGTTTTCAATTTAATATCAGTGCCACTTCTGATATTCCTCAAGGATCGGTCCCTGGATCACTGTTAAATTCAATTGGTATAAATGACATTGTCTTGACTAAGAAAATATAGTTGTTTTAATAATCTTAATGTGGTTTCTGATAGTAGACTTAGTTTATTCACATGTGAAGCCTACATTCTGAAACACTTAGACTGTTTTTCCAAATTGAAACTATAATCTCACTGTTCAGTGCCTCTGTTCCTACAAAACTATAACATTTCTTTTTTTTTCACTTGACAATTTGTCCGGATTTTTGTCTTTATTTTATTTTTCTATTTCTAAAACTAATTTCTAAATTTCTACACATTATTTTTTTGTAACTACTACTCCACATACTTACTTGTAGTTAGATGTAAGTCGATTTCGGGAAACATATAAATGACTAACTAACCATCTTATAATTCTAGTCACAAGGAGTTTTATCTTTTTCTATCTTTATCCATTCTATAAGAAATTATTTCTCCTTGTTTTGCTTATTTTGGCGTAAACAGGCGTAAAATTAAATATAATTTTGGCATTTTGAATTTTGTGGTGATACATTTTAATTTGTAAATTTTGAATATAATATAAAATAAATCAATTGATGCTTAATGCTTAATTTTTTTGTTTTACAATGGATTCAGAAAGCATATTCTAAGTGAATATCTTCCCAGTTTTCTATGAATAAAGGAATTCCAAAATGGTCATCGTATAATAATAATGGTAACAAATTTATATTATATTAAGTAAGAATCTAATTTAAAAATATATATTTTCCACTAAAATCAGTCTGTAATTATTATTATTATACCTACTCAGACTACTTATACCTAACTAACTTCAACATGCAATCTAAGGTGTAGTAAGCGCCAAGAATTTTTATTTTTATACGTAATTTTATTTAATCGTTGCGTATGTAAATAATTATTTAAATAAATACGTCACTGGTTAATGTTTGAATATAATATTTTTTGTAAAATTTACAAAATAAATATACGATTACAGAATTAGGATCAAAGAAAAAATTAATATCTGCTAGATGAACTTGATACTCCTTAACATAATGTATACCAAGTACATACTTTTACCTGAAAGTTGTCATATTTCTAGCCCTGAAATGATCAAATTTGTGGTATTCTTAGGTACAGAAATCTTGGAAAAATAAAACACGTAGAACAAAACTAATCAAAAAAAAAAAAATTCTTGTTTATCCGCTTTGCCTATTTCAATTCTTCTCAAATAAGCTAACTTTTAAAAAGCTTTTGTAAGAAACACATTATTTTGCTATTCTAACCTCACATTTTAACAATTATTTTCAGATACTTATAAACAAAAGTGAACAATCTTATATGCAGAACTACGTAAGTTTACATTATAAAATATTTACATCTACAGTTAAATTAAAAAAAAAATACGTATTTTGAAAGATTTCTGTACCTAATGTGTTGGTTAGACCACTTTCTCTCATTGGATATTCGTTTTACTTCAGTGCCTTTGAATATTCGCAGATGGCATGAGATAGCATTCCTCTTATTTGTTAAACTCTGTATTATTCAGTTCTCAAATGTCTAAAATTACTTGCATTTGTAAAAAAACAGTATGTCAAGAATACGGCGCTCTTAAATCATATCTTACCAATAAATTATGTTTGATATTTCCATTGGGAAATTTACTGACGACGCTTATGGTTATCGCCTTCGGCAAATTTGGTAGCATTTCACTTTCTGTAATTGACTTCTAGATGCGAGAATTCAAATTACCAGCAATTTTAGAATTTGTTTATAAATTGCTGATTACGTATGAAACTTGTAGCATATCCTTCAGGGCATGAAGTTAATTTTATGTCCTACCTACCTACCACGGTTTTTAAAAGCGTCGATAGTAACGAAAATTAATCGAGTTATTTGTATTAACAATTTTTTAAATCGAATAAAATTAGTATCCGCATGTACTCAGCTTATAATTATGCAAATTGTTACATAAAATGCGATGAACGTTAATTTGAATAAACATTGTTGACGGAAATTGTTTTTACAGGATTTTAATATTAAAAAAACATATTATTTTAAATAATTTAAAATCTGAAGGTATAAAGAAAAAGTATTTTAACTTTCCTAATTACCTACTGCTGATGACTAACTAGTCGTTTTAAATTGTTTCAAATACGCATCTCCATATGAGAACAGTTTCTCGAGCCTGTCACAATATTTGTCAACAAATTTTCGACTCGAATGTAGATTATGAGGTGTTCTTATCTTTCTCAAATTTTGTATTTGTACTTCAAACGTTTGTTTTTAATATGTGTACATGAATAACCATAGTGTCTTCAAGATACACGGTAGTTAGTAGTCTTAAACATCTTTTATACCTAACGGACAATGGTATTCTTTAGGGTAGGGATGGAAAGTACCAGCGCCCCACTTAAAATCCTCAACGATTATTAACAACAGTTGTAAGTCCTAGTGTTGAAGGTTTGTTTATACAAAGACTGAAATTATATCTTGTGGTCATTGTTGAACAAACGCTAACTTACAGAATAATTTTTTTTGTTAATACGTAGTAGTACTAAATTAAGTAAAATGTTATTTAATATATTTTCTTGTATGTTATATTAATTTTAATAATTCGACATCAGTATCGTACAATCTATAGTAGTACAAGATTCGAGCTAAGGTCCTCCTTCACTCATCTTTACCGGATGAGAAGTATTTTTTTTTTGCAAAATATATCTGATATGTAAACAAATATATCGCAAATGGGTTGCGTAATGAAATACGCTCAGGGCTACTCTTAATTAAAAATACTGTACAGGACAATTTTAATAGGTACCAATCGAAAGTACAAACTATAAGGAACATGCAAAAGTTAGGTTGCATATCTTTTTCTATTTCTTATTACAGGATTGCCAAGTATAAACAGGTGAGTTGATACTATAGTCTGTTTAGAAATGAAAGAGAGTAATAAAAGCTTATTATGTATGCAAATCGTAAATAAATGTAGTACTGGTGCTTATATTCAATATTTTTATATTATGTATTATCGGTATAGATGAGGTGTACTTTTAAAAACCTTTGTGTGATCGGACCGAACTAAATTGTAGCAGGTAGCTAAAATTTAATCCCCGACAATCCGTCTTTGTCTATGCCGCTTCAATTTCTCGGTCCATTTCTCTTACAAGTAAACAATATAAAAACAGCATTTCAAAACTAGAAGCATCACAACCGGGTTAATAGGGTTTTTAGTAATTCAAATAAAATTATTCAATATTATTATAAAAACATTTATTTAAATTTAATGAATAGACTTTTATTCCACACAAAAATATATGTATTTTGAAAATTCCAATTATGGTGAGTAAATGAAGTGTTGTATAAATGTACAATAAAGAAAATAAAAAAGTAGGTATATTAAAATTCATCCTCTGAGTATTCTGATGAATTATCTTCGTCTCCTAGATTGATAACGATAGGTTCCACAGTAACGTCAATTAAATTATCGAGTTCCCACATTTTCTCCTCTTCTTTTTGTACATGATGTATACATCTTTACCAGTTATCTGCAATTACTCGTTCCAAGGAATTTTTTAACAAAATTTTCACGTCACTTAATTTAAACGTCGTATTATTTCGCGCTACATCTCCTTTTACCTGCGCCCAGACTAATTCGATTGGGTTAACCGTAGTACCGTTATTTGACGATTTGTTGCCATTTCATCGATAACACATTTTTTCTGATCTTTATTAAGATTGACAATTATCAAAAGTTCCTTTTTCACCATATTTGTTTCAAAAGAAATGTTTTTTCCGGATAACCATTGAATTATATCGGCTTTCCTCCAAGCAGTCGTAGGCGTCCGCTCGGTCTGCCGTGAATGGTAACTGGCATTATCCATGACAATTACAGACCCCGGTGGAATCAGATCCAACATCTGTGTAAAATACTCTTCGGAAACATCTGCGATCATGTCTTCGTGATAGTCACCTGTATTATTAGATTCAAATAAAAGTAAACCGCCATCTACAAAACCACTGGCACTACCTATATGTGTCACTATTAATCTTCGCCCTTTACCTGAAGGTGCCTTGAACTCTGTTGAAAGTCCATCTAAAAATGCTTGTCGAAAACTTTTTACATTTTTATCTTGCCATACTTTTGTTACAGTATATCCCTCGTTGACCCAAGTTTCGTCTAGATAACAAATATTCCTCCCTTCGTCACGGAATTTTCTAATTAATCTTAAGTAGGATCTTCGCCAACAAATAATTTCATCTTTATCGATAAGAACTGACTTCCTGTTCTGCTTTTCCCAGCAAAAATTCAACTCTCGTAAGACGGCCCATAATTTGCTTCTACTGATTTTTGGCAAATCGTTGTCCTCTGAAAGTTCACTTAAAATTTTGTTTAGCGTTGGTATTTCTTTTTTAAAATAAAATGAGTGTACTTTTCTGCGAATGACACTTTTGAAGAAATCATCTATAACGACATTTGACCTCCCTGTAGATGATTTTGGGGGATTTACATTATCTTGTTCATTTCTTGTTTCCTTTAAAAGTCTGTAGATAGTCGATTTTCCAATCCCTGTCATTTTGGAACACTTTTCCACGATGTCGTCAACACTGTTGGTAAGATGTTGGTGTTTCAATGCATTAAATACACTTAATGTAATAATCTTCTCATTCTGAGAGAGCGCATCATTTCACGCGTTTAGCAGGTACGTAATCTGATAAGCTCGACATTTTGCCCAAACAATATTATATCCACTGGCACAATAGTCACTAAACACAAGTCGAATTTTACTCTACTGCACTAGCACGTCTTCCTATATTCAGCTCTAAGACTGGATTGATCTGTTACAATACACTGGCTCCTGCCCTATGATGTATCCAGTAAAATATACTAATGTACACCCATTACCTGTTAGCATTAGTGTTACCCGATAATTACCTGAAACGAAATATTACCACGCCCATGGCTGGTTAAAAAATTAAATAAAAATTGGAACACGTGGTGTTAAATGGGATGCGATAAGCTCCATTTTCAGTCGAAAGTATTATCTTTGGGATTTGACAGAAACGACTAATGACGTTATCAATTATATTTTTCCAGAAACATACCCATTTTTAAGAAGCTCTCTTTTTCAAATAAACTTTTATTGGAGAATTTTTTTGTATTCTCGTTTAAAAGTTATAAGCAATATCGTCCTAAAGAGCCTCAAAAGAGATACCACCTAAAAATCACATAAACGGTGGCAGGATCAAGTAGTCGTTGGAAAATAATTGAATGCTCGTTGTTTAAAGTCCATAAATGTCACAATGTTGCTAACATGTTGCTAATTTACGGCGAGTCTCAAAAAAATTCAAGAAGAGCTGTAGAGTTATATCGAGAAAGGTATTCAGAGCGTCTCATTCTTGATCATAGAACCTTTACAAGATTGTAGACGACCCTGCGACGAAATGAAGATGCATTTTTTTGTTAGGAAAAATCAAATAATTGACAGAAGAGTAAGAAACAATGTTTGAATGGTTTTGACAGTTTGACTGCTCAAATTTAGGAAATCCTAATAATGCAAATAAACATTTTATTATTAAAATTTATGTAGTGACATATTACCTCACATTTTAATTATAGGTCTTGAACTTTGCTGAAAAGTAAATCATGTCAAAAATTTGTGGATACAAAATAAATTTACAAGACGTCCATTGAACACCTGGCGATCTACAAACTTAATTAATGATTAATTTTATAAAATAATCTGAGATATAGTTTTTTCTTGATATTTTTAGTAAATATTTATGAATTATTTGTCCTCATTTATAGTTAATTTTATACCTTATTAATATTTATATCATTTCAATATTTATAGTTTACATTTTACAAAACTTCCTAATATTTATAAAAACCTAATGTAGCAACGATGAGTTGCATTTGTCTATATATATTTAATAATAGGTATAATGTTATTACTGGAACACGTTTTGATAATGTAACCTAGTTTTACTTTATATATTTCGCATAACAAAAGAATTGAAATTTGAGCTGTAACCCATTTACTTTGAGCAAATAAATCGTGCATATATACTGCATAGGATTTATTTCTTATTGACACTTCCCAGGTAGCACAAAACAATGGCCCAATATTGGCCAAATCGTGGCTTTAATATTGGGTATATATTAGTGCATATGTTGGTGATATACAGATATATCATCAATTTGCAAAATTCCTTCCATTCCTTCAGCATAGTTATAGGTCTAATATTTTACATGCGTATTGGGCCTGTACAGGATGATTCAGGTTTAATCTTGATAACTTCAGGAATCGATAGAACAGGTTAAAATAATGTGCATTTGTGATATAAACTTATTTCCTAAAACGCATCGTTTCCGAGATAGAGGGCGTTGAAGTAGGAATTTATTTCTCGTTTTTTCCTCATAACTTTTGAACCACTTATCCGATTTAAGTGAAATTCGGAACAGAATCACTCCTTATGATCTTACATAAGCTTGAGCTACCTACCCCTCTTAGAAGTGTATCCCTCTTACTTTATTTCAAAACTACAAAAAAAAAATAATTTCAATAAAACATCTACACACCACTTTGACCTGATTAATTTCGAAACTTTTTCATGTCCTGTTTTTTTTCGACGTTTGGTCTTGTTTCTGAGATATTCAAAGAAATTGGTGACGGTGTAGCGCACAAGCCGCGTAATTTCATTTAACGTTATAACAACCCATGAAAACAAAACTCAGTGATTTGTGTAAACAGACGTTTGTGAAAATTATTGTCAAAAGTATTATTTAAAGAGCATTTTTAGTGCTAAGAAAAAAATGCCAAGAACGTTTACAAATGCTGAATATGCATGCATGCGTGTTATGTTTATGGTTTCTGTGACAGAAATTCCAACGCGCCAGTTTGAGAGTACCGAACACGCTTCCCTAATAGAAGAATTCCAAAAGCACAAGTTTTTGTAAATGTACATCGTCGATTTTCGGAATATGGTTTGCGCCGCTACAATGATCATAATCGTAATGTACCGCCAAGAAATAATCAGCGAATTCTTAATCTTTTTGATATCGATAGAACTTTAAGCACACGCCGAGCAGCTCGGCAACTCCATTTATCTAAATCAAAAGTACTGAGAGCACTCAAACAAGATCATCGAAGGGCTTTCCATCTCCAACCAGTTCAAGGTTTGTTGCCAGGAGATGCTGAAAAACGTTTAGATTCAACAGAAATTAATCTACAATTTCTGCATAAGGTTTTATGGACTGACGAATCTAATTTCACAAAAGCGGGAATTGTGAATTACCACAACATTCACGTTTGGAGTGAAGTTAATCCTCGATGTGTCAGACAATCTTCATTTCAGCAACAGTTTAGTGTAAATGTGTGGATAGGTGTTTTAAGTAATAACCTCTGTGAGCCGCATTTTTGCCTCCTCATTTAAATGGGGATTTATTTCATGAGTTTCTGAAAAACCCTCTCTCCGACGTGCTTGACGATGTCCCCTTAAATTTACGCCAAGAGAACTGGATGCAGTTAGATGGTGCCCTGCACATTACGGAAGGCAAGTACGGCAGTGGATGGATGACAATTATCCTCGTCGATGGATTGGACGGCAACTCAACAACCACCCAAATATGTGGATTCCTTGCGAAGGACCAGTGGCTTGGCCTCCGCGCTCGCCAGATCTGAATCCTCTGGATTATTTCGTTTGGGCCATCTAAAAGCAATTGTGTATGACACGCCATTACATACCCGTGAGGAATTGATCCAAAGGATAAGACATGCTTGTGATACATAAAAAACAATCCAGTTTCAAATAGCAGCTGCGGTTAATACACTAGTTCATCGATGTCAAAAATGTATTGAGGCTGGAGGAATGCACTTTGAACAATTATTGTAATTTTTTTAGTAGTTGATAAGTTTGTTGTAAATCTTGTAAGAAGTAGTTGTTACAAAATTTATGTTTGAGGTTATTGGCATTTTTTCTTAACACTAAGAACACTCTTTAAATAATACTTTTGACAATGATTTTCACAAACGTCAGTTTTTTTTTTGAGAGCCGTCCGATAGTGTCTCCGGAAGCACCGCAGCGTATAGACTTCTCTTCTCTCTGCATCTCTCGACGAGCACAAACATTCATGGTACTACAGTGGGATTCGAACCCACACCGACATAGCTGATCCAGACTGGTTCCACGAGCAGTCGTCTCCCAGCGACCTTGGCTATAGCAGCGCCCAAAACGTCAGTATATACAAATCACTGAGTTTTGCTTCCATGGGTTGCTATAACGTTAAATGAAATTTGCGCTACACTGTCACCAATATCTTTGAATATCTCAGGCACAAGACCAAACGTCGAAAAAAAAAACAGGAGACTAAAAAGTTTCGAAATTAATCAGGTCAAAGTGGTGTGTAGATGTTTTATTGCAATTATTTTTTTTTTGTAGTTTTGAAATAAAGTAAGAGTGGGGTAGCATACAAAATACACTTCTAAGAGAGGTAGGTAGTTCAAACTTAAGAAGCTTATGTAAGATCATAAGGAGTGTTTGTGTTCCGAATTTCACTTAAATCGGAAGTTTTTTCCTGCTAAAAGCAGATCTTCCTTGTAATGAACTTTTATTAGAGAAATATCCAATATCCTCCTAAAGAGTCTCCACTACCTAAAAATCATATTACTGGTAGAAGGATCAAGTAGTCGTTGGAAAATAATTGAATGTTCATAATTTAAAGTGCATGCCTGTCATTAAGAATAAATAAAAGGATTAAACTCGATAATTTTTTAATACAGTTGAAACAAAAGGTGATGATAACAATAACTAAACTTTTGCCAACCTAGGTTGGTGTCAGAAACGTAAATTTATTATTTTAAAATACGCAATAGTTATCTAAATATCACAACTGCCAGAAAATAAAACGGAAACTGGAATTTGTTTAATTATGGATCACTTAATCAAAGTTATATGTTATTTTTAAGATTTCATCATTATTAATATAACAGCAATTTTAATTACTTTCATATACAAATGTATCTCTTACATAGTATTGAATTTGGCATTGTGAGGCAATTGTTTGTTTTACAATTAATATTTGTTGTCGTTGGGATATAAAAGAGGTGAACATATATTAACATTTTAGATGAAGTTAATTAGACATATGCCTGTGGCTCTGTACAGGTAATTAAACAATAAAATGGCAGTGTTTATGTTTGTGCACTATACTGATTTCTATATAATATGGATAGTTATTCGCATGGATTTACTGTAAACGTTAGACACTGCGCTAACGACAGAAATGTTAAAATTACACATACGTACACGTCACAAGAAGAAGCTTCTACCTCAGGGCGTACTTAAGTTTACTGCACATCCTACCCTCAAGGACCAAGTTTAAATTGTCGGTCTATATATAAACTTTCTACATTTGCATGATCAGTTGATACGATTTTGAAATATACTCATAAATAAATATATTAAGTTATAAAAAAGTGAGAGGACTCTTTTAAATATTTTAAACTAATCGAATTTGTAATGAATAAATATAATATCATCAATATTAAATTATTGAAATAAGTAAAGCACTTCAAGGATATTACTATTTACAAATTTTCAAATCAAAAATATAATCATATGAAATTTTATTGTTTTTTTTTTCAATAAATATAATATGTAATAGTTATATCTACTAATTTTGTGGTGTAATTTAATTTTCTAATAAATTATACAGATGTAGGATTCTGATTACATTTTTTTTTTTATTGTATTAGAAAGGTATGTATGCTCTCTGATAACAAATATCTATGCTAATGAACAATTCAACAGACAAAGCTCTATTCAATAATTTAAAAAAATAATCTAGCTAAATTTACTAACCTGATTTAATGAAAACAGTCTATAAATATCTAAGTTCACTTTTGAAACTGTAGGAACTTGAAAATTCAACCACAATAGATAAGCTGACCTATTTCTGCATTTTTAGGATTGCTTCTTCAGGTGGCCTCCTTTAAATTGAGTCAAATATGTTGAATTATATTAGTTTAAAATATCTTTCTAATACAGTAAAAAATGTTACAAAAGCTAATAATAAAGAATATATGGGTAGATATTGTGGGTCTAATTAAACGCTGGTCGGGGCTTTAATTCGCAGAATAGTTAGTTTCACACAATATTGTTAATACCTAAAAATATATTAAAACAATCTGATTACATATGTTGATATAAATTCTCATTGTAGTTTAAAATGTGAAAATGTTATTCATCCTAAACAAAATTTACTGCAAGAACTAGTTTTAGTTATTGTAAAGTAGCGAAGGATTTTGTTTCTTTTGTATTAAATAGTGTTACGTGTATAAGGATGTTACACACAGTGAGATTATTTTTTTAGATTACCCATTTAGATAGTGTAGCAGATATTTTTGCTGCTTAAATTTACACATGGCTATTAGTAAAACCTAGAAAGTAAAGAATATACCGGGTGACAACGGAAAGTGGAAACACGCTGTAACTTTTTTATGACTGCTGATAAAAATTTGAAATTGGGTGGTGTAGTGTTTCGTTGCATTTGTCTACTAGGAATTGTGGACTCACAAATAACTAGTTTCACTTCACAATATGTGTATTTTCACAAAATAGAAATATACATGTGACTCATAACTAGGAACCCAAATTTGTACTGACTTTACTAAAATATTTAATTCTTAATACATGCGCTCACGCACGCGTAAACACCACAACTCCCCGCGGTGTATCTGAAAAATAAATTAAAAACTTTTTTTTAGTAAACCAATCGCTGTGGTGGACGGAGTGGGGTCGGCTCCAAATTTTCAATATTTTCAATATTAGCTTCCCTACTAACTTCATTACTACCTAAATTTGTATCATCCTTATTACTAGTTACATTTTCTCTATGTACTCTTCACTTTCTAAAGTATCATGATTTATATAACTTTCCTGCAGTTTTTCGTCAAAACATAACTCGCACTCGCGAATTTGGTTAATATGTCTCTTCCAGGTTAAAAGCGAACCGCACACACTAACAATGAAAGTATACGGTCCCACTTTTTTTTCAATTTTACACTTAGTCCAAATCGGTTTATTCACATTTCTGTAATCTTTACACATTACAATTTGTCCAATATTTAAACGCACTTTCCTTCTCCCCCCAGCATTTTTAATTTGGCGTTGATGACTTTTATTTACATTTTTTGTGACATCATATAAGTTTTTATTTAACTTGACACACTCTATAGGATTTATTAAATTGAAACGAGTTCTAATGTTACGTCCTAATAATAATTTTGAGGGAGTTTCCCCTGTAGTGCAATGAACAGTGTTTCGGTAATCAAACAAAAATTCCTGCAATTTCATATCTAAATTTTTATCTGACTCAATTTTTTTTAGAAACTGTTTTATCGTTTTAACCGAATTTTCTGCACAACCTTTTGTACTAGGGTGAAAAGGTGAAATTGTTCTGTGCTCTATGTTAAATTGCTGCAAAAATTTCTTAAATTCAGATGAAACTAGTTGCGGTCCGTTATCAGAAATTAACATTTTTGGCAATCCGAATCTGGAAAATAATTCATACAATTTTTCAATAGTATTTTTAGATGTAATGTTATTCATAGGAAATACCTCTAACCATTTTGAAAATGCATCTCTAACACATAAATACATTTTATTTTTAAAAGGTCCTAAGAAATCTATGTGTAGGCGTTCCCATGAATTTTCAGGCGAGGGCCAAGGTATTAAAGGACTCTTTTCAGGGTTGTTTTGAAATTTTAAACATATTTCACAAGATTTACAATCTTTTTCAATATCTTTATTTAATTCTGGCCACCAAACATAGCTTCGTGCCAAAGATTTAGTTTTCACAATGCCCATATGCGATTTGTGCAGTTCATCTAACAATTTTTTTTGTAAATTTTGTGGTATTATCACTCGGTGACCCCACATAAGTAGGGGAGCGGGAGGCAGTTGTGGACAGGGGCACAAGTGGACAATTTAAATTACTCGCGTTAAATTCATTTTAGGAGGTTCATTTCATGATCACTAGATGGCATTAAGATGCTTTATTTGTGGATGATACCAATAGTGAATTTGTCAACTGTTTATCCATGACAATGATTATGAATCTACGAAGCCTTTGAAAAGTAAACTTTCTTTGTAAACGAAACTACGCGGCAAACGATCCACAGCTACTTTAGATTATTCTCCACTCTTGTGCTATTTTTAATTGTGATATATACTGCAGGTGAGTTATACAATAAATAATATCTACTTAACCAAAAAAATTTTATAAGCAGTTTTGTTCTCTAAGTACATACGGGGCACTTGTGGACATGTGCCTGATGTACTAGTGGACACTATCCACATGTACCCCAACTGCTGTTATAATAATATTAATTATTAATTTTTGGTTTGCAGAATATAATGGTAATGCATTATACTAAGAAAACCGCCAGGGCGAACATTCCCGAAGAAACAATTGTGCAGCCGCTTCGGGATATAAGTAATAGCAACGGTTCTATTAGGAAAGTAGCACAAAATCCATGTTACACAAAAAAGTAAGTAAAGAAGAGGACGATTTGGAGAAATATGTTATACATTCTTCCAAGCTGCAATATGGATTAACATATTTTCAATTTCGTAAATTTGCGTGTAAATACGCATCAAGACTAAATAAAACGATGTCACAATCTTGGCTAGCACAAAAAATCGCAGGAATTGAATGAATGAAAGGATTCATGCGCCGACATCACAACTTATCTCTGAGAAAACCAGAGAATACAAGCTTGGCCAAACAAAAAAAAAACAAAACGAGAAAGAAAAAAGAAAGCAGCTTCAAGAGGAGAAAGGACCAACAGAAGACAGTTAAGCATGTCAGACAAGTATTTGAGGAAGAAACATCGGAGAATGACATGGAAAATATGTGTGAAGAATCAAATGTTGACAGTCGAACTGATTTCGATGATGTAGATTTTGAAGATCCCAATAGTATCGTACATGACATGATTTCGTACTTGTCAGATTTGCTACGAAGAAATCATTAAAATATTTTGTAGGACAAGTCATTGAAATAACTGAGTCTGAGTGTTTGATAATTTTTTTAAAGATAACTGAAAATCAGAATTTTGTATTTCCACAAATAAAAGACGATTTCTATATTCCAAAAGATGATATTATCTTCAAACCTCCTACGCCGAATAACAAAGGTGGAACTGTTCGCACTGCTTCAATTTATACATTTAATGTGAGCTTTGGTGGATACAATATAGGCTAGATAAGCATATTTTTTCCTAGTGTAAACTAATTTTATGGAAAATATAGTTATACAAGGATTTTTGTAGTTTAAATAAGAAAATATATATTTTAGTTGATTTTAGTGGTCCATTTATGTGAAAATTCGAATTATTTCACAGACGCTTAATACGTCAACTTGTACCCCTATTAACATATGGTCTTGTCCAAAAGTGCCCCGCTGTGGGGCACTTTTGGACAACTAACATGTTAGCATTTATATTAATATTTCAAAGCAAAAAGATGATATTCTCTAATTACAGTTATAGATTCAAAGTGACATAGGATCTACTATTTTGGTTACCAAGTAGGATACTTATATTAATATATAATCTTGCAGCAAACTACATAAAACTAGGAAATGTCCACAACTGCCTCCCGCTCCCCTATATCTTTTTCGATGGTTAGTTCATTTTTATTTAAAAAATATGGTTTTAAATTATCGTTAATTTCAGCTGGCCATCTATTTTGTACATAATTAAAAATTTGTTTTAAGATTAAATCATTTTGAGTTTCAAGTTTGAGTCTTTCAAGATTTTAAACTGTATTTGATGTTTCGAAATAATTTAAATATGTGTAATCATCATCAATTGTTTATTTTTCACTATTTATGGGAAGTCTGGAACAGCAATCGGAAACATTTTTTTCAGACCATATTCATTCAATATCGTACACGTAACCAGATAGTAACCATGCATATCTTTGCAATCTGTTAGCCGCCATTTGTGGAATGCCTTTTTTATTTCCAAAAATTGCTAGCCATGGTTTACTGTCAGTCACTAAAGTAAATGTACGCCCAAAAAGATATTGGTGAATTTTAAATGTTCCAAACACTAAAGCTAACGCCTCTGTGTCAATTTGACTATATTTATTCTCCGCGTCCGTAAGTGTTCTAGATGCAAAAGAAATAGACCGTTCCAAACCATTTTCAAAAACGTGTGACAACACCGCTCCTACTCCATAAGGTGAGGCGTCACAAGATAACTTTCATTTTAAAAATGTAAAGAGGGTGGGTTATATTGATTTTTTAATAAGGGATTTTTTTTCTGAATTTTGTGATACAACAATTTTTAAAATCCGTGAAAAAAGAAAACAATTTCTGCCAATCGCGGCCTTCTAGTTTTATTTTTAAAAATTAAAAAAAAATTGCTTCCAGAAAATGTGTCAGAAAATTGGTCGTTCCATACGTAAAATGATCCGCTGATTCCAAAAATGTCAAAAAATACAGGGTGTTCCATTTAAAAATATAAATTTACGGTCATTTCCGGTCAAACCGGAAATGACATGAAATCCGAAATGACCTCAAAGAATTCATGGCACCATCCCACATCCATAAACACACCCAGTTTCAAATTTTTATCAGCAGTCATAAAAAAGTTACAGCCTGTTCCCACTTTCCGTTGTCACCCGGTATAGGTAGTTCATATATTTTTATTATCATGTTTTAAATTATTGACGATTCGAATGCAAGTAGTTGGTGCATTATGCAACTATTAACTTTTATATACCTATATTATAACAGGCTATCTTTACAATATTGCATAAATTAATGAAAAATTGGATAGTATTTATTTTCTCAATATTAGCAAAGTAGCTTTTAAAATTACACATCTAATGCTGTGTATTACTAGAAGAAGGACACGTATCTAGATACATCATTTTGATGTTGTAAATATTTCTATAAATGTTGTAATGTCAAAGTCGAAATATTGGTAAATTGCATTCATTAAAATTTCTTCATTTTTAGTTGCCCCATTTCAAAATTCATATATCGCGTCTCTTGTATTGTTTTCTTCAAAATTACGAAAAACTTTTTTCAATGAAGAATCACCCTGTATAGCACGAATTATTTGATAGTGCTACAAATCTTCGAGAGAAGTTACAGCTTTCCGTCCCGTCACTTCACCATATTTTTAACGATTATTTTTTACTTTCATTAAGAGGATGAGATGTGTAGCGATGGATAACAATTTGAAGTAAATTTACTACTTTCCATTTTGCAAATAATCTCATTGTATTTTTACGATCATCAAGATAATTACTACTATTGCTTTTATTTACGACAGGTAACTAATATACGTGAAGAAAAACAGTTATGAAAGAAGACACAAGTTTTTTCTTTATTTTAGAAGGGATTAATTAGACAACATTGTTTCCTAATACCACCGGAACATTTTTCTCTCATGTTAAGTTACATCATGAATTAAACTTTTACTTTTTAGTGGCTAAAATAAATTTTATCTATAGGTCGGTATTATGGCTGAAGATAATGACAGGTACCTACTACTATAGATGACAACAAATAAAATCTTTGCATGTATTTTTCTGCATAAGTTAATGCAGTCGGTACTTTGGACTCAATTTGCTTGAAAATGGTTGATTTTAGACCTGTGTAACAGAAGCACCTTTTTTGTTCAGAATTGGTCACTAATTAAGGAGAACTTAGTCAATTCACGTAAAAGTAGGATATGCAAGAGTTATGAAGAGAAAATCATAGGGAATAGTAGGCCTAGGCCACCACTAGTGTCAGATTAAAACAAACACCATGTAATTTTAATGACCAAAAATTACCTAAATCTACGAAACAGTTTTTAAGTTATTGTGGAAAATTCTTTTTTTTTCAAAATAAGATCCTATAACTCGCTAGGCGTGCATCAGAGAAATTTTTTTTATAAGAATTTTATTCTTATTTTGGTTTGGTCTACTCCCTGTTAAATTTTTATACGCTCACACTGAGACACCCTGTATAGGTACGCATAAACTGAAACGTGCTATTTTTCAGGTATTTTTTTTTATTACAAATAAGTAAAGTAAATATGCCACCCACGTAGTTATTGAATACTACTAACTTTTCTTTTCATCGTCCAGACTGTTCATTTGGTATTTTGCACGAGTATGGAAAACTATGCCAATGGAATATAAAATACTTTACTTATATCCACTTCTTCGGTTGACCTTAGTTGATTTTACTTGTCACTGAAGATGGCAACAGCCTAGGATATATCATCAAAAAAATTACCATTTTGTTAAATAAAACGCAAAATTTTCCAAATTGTAATTCCAGTTATATTAAAAATACGAGCAGTCATGGACGAAATTAAGGGGGGGCTTGGAGAGGCTCAGCCCCCCCAAAAATATTTATAAACAACTCAGACACTTTTCAGAACCGAAATTAAAACACAGTCCACACGGGGCTTTAACCCCTCCAGAATTGATGACCTAACTTCGACCATTCGAGCAGTTCTGCGAACACTCATGGATCTGGTTTCTAAATTAATGTATTTTTATATCTGTCATATTCTTTCCTAAGACCAGAGCCATAAAACTTATATCTCTCATGTAAGTAATCATATTACTTTTCTTATAAATAAATGCCACTCCGATGGAACCTTTTCTTCTGTATGGAACAGTATTTCTGTCGCGAAAATTAATAACCCAGCGATTATATCTAACCTTCGTTTCAATAGTATCCTTCCTACCTTATCAAAAATCTTGGAAGTTATTTCTGAACAGGTGATACTCAGTCTAGCTTTCCAGCTCAAAGTATATGTACTACTCTCCTAATTCTTACTGATGATATTATAAGATACATCGGTATGAATAAATGTGCATGTCGTCTCATTCTCTTTGATTTTACTAAGACATTTGACACTTAAGATCATGCAGCACTGTATCAATTTAAAATACTTTTTGCAACATTGCTGTCGCATTCTTTAAAAACTGTCTGTCCAGTAGACGCCAGATGGTTACTTTGAATGCCGACAGATTTAGATTTAATATATACATTGTATTCATTTTTACAATATTAATAAAGGCACTATTATTTTTCGAAAAAATGTCTATTTAATTTTTATAATATCATTGTAATCTTGTAACATAACCTTACTGCTTAGAAAATGTAAAATTATATGAAAAACAAAGCTTAGTGAATTTCTTCAAGAACACTTTTTTCCAAAAAGAAAATATAATTTGTACTTTTCGCCATTTGCGGTTAGGGGGTTCAATTGAAACAAAACCCTATGTCTAATCCACTGGGTTTAGTTAAAAAAGATATTCACGTCAAAATATTTACTTTTTGTTATGAATACTACATACCAAGTTTGAACGAAAAATATTTATTTGTTTAGTAGATAATAAAAAAATATATATTTTTTTAAATTGAACCCTCTGTATCAGCAAAACAGAGTGTCATAAAGACAAATATTATAGAAAAGACACCTATTATTTTTTCAGGCTCTATCTTTTCCCACAGATAAGAACGGGACACCCTGTATAGTTATTTATACAGCTTCTTAGAATTTACCTATGTTTAAAACGTCTTTATTAGAATGCTAAATCTGGTAGGGACATTCCGCAATTTCCATAATTATCTACTGCGTCGACTTGTAAGCATGTTTTGTGAATGTCAATTAAACCAATTTTATTTCGTGGAATAATTTGGCGATACCATCGCTGATGTACCCGTTTTAATAGCTCTTACAGACTTTGACTATCGATGTTAAATTAGCCTGAAATAGCTACTAGATCAGTGAGTAGAATTTACCGTAGATAATAATTAGAATAAATCCGATTCTTGCTCAACAACTTTCGACAACGGTGAACTAGACTGTTGAGTGAGAAGATTATAATTTTTACGAAAAAGGACGATGACACGATAAATTATGACTATTGTGAAATTCTCGCGTTTGGATTTTTTCTTGTAGGTTTACTACATTTATGAACGTAAGTGTCTGACTGCCAGAAAGCTTACATTAATTTTTTTGTAGGTATTCCGGTCATAAGTAGGTATATATCTATTGAAATTGTTACAAGGCTAGTTGATGTACTAAAATTACATATCAAATTGTAGACGTCTTTAAAAAAATTAGTAGACATCTACCAATCAGGTGTAGATATGTTTGTTATTGAAACAATTTTGCTATTATAATATTTTTAATTCATAATACCTTAATTATTGCCAGTATACAGAGTGTAGTAAAATTATTGTGTTAAGACTGCTAGATTTTCATCCTGGGATGATTAGTTCTATAGTAGTATCAACAAAAAAATATTTTTAATTCAAATAAATTACTTTTTAGTCACTACTAAATGATTTCCTTCTCATTACTAGGTACACTTATCTTGGGTCAATTACCAATTTCTTTAAACATTTTCATTTTATTTATATAAAAAGTTCCAAGTAAAACCCTCGATTTTTGTTTTTACCTACTGGAATATGTTATGCACTTTCAAGCCTTGTAGAAATAGAAAATTATTTTTACATATTAATAAGACTTGCACATAAAGTCATTTACCAACTGCAATAAGTTTCCTGTCTTACTTTTAGTACATATACAATATTATTTTAAAACAACCGTACTTATTCAATATAAGAATGTTCTCATTTTTGCAATGCAGGCAATGTTGTGCATAAAATATCTATAATATCTATTAATATTTTTGCGCTCGATTAGAGCTTTTAGTAGCAAAATATGATGGACTTTTGTAAATAAAAATGATATTAATGGAAATCGCTGAAATTAAACACCCTTCAGGAATATTAACGTACATGTTTTTGCAATAATAAAGACATTCCCTCAGAACAGTTTTTGATGTTCATGACGAATACGTCAGCTGTTAAAAAGAAATCGCAACATTTATTTTAAAGAGTGCGATTATTATTGCAACCGATTGTACCTACAAACAAATATTTTTGTTAATAAGTTCAGAACTCATAGAACAATTTTTTAGAATTATAAGTGTCTAAATTCGACTAAACGTGAGTTTTGGTTTGTCTAGCTTTGTTCTTTCTTTAAAATAAATTTTACAATATTTCTTATTTTTCACCTGAACTTATTTTCAGAAAACTTTATTTAGTAACAGTGTTTAAATAAGTTGATACGTACAAGAAATTACATTTTTTATGGAAAGTAAAAACCCGAAGATACTTTATTAAATTTATTTAAACAAATGTATTCATGCATGCTAAAATATTACGCCAAAAGTCGAAGTTTTGGTCGAATTTAGACATTTAAAATTTAAAATACGTATACGAAATATACAGGGTGTTTATTAATTGAATGCCGATACTTAAGGGTGTGAATCCTTCGGTCATTTTAAGAAGAAAACTTAATATCAACATATGTCCTAACCCCTTTAATGTTTGAGCTACAGGGTGTTACAGTTTTAAGAAAAAAATTACTTTTTTATTATAATTTTCTTATCACTCCAGATATTTTTATGAAATTTTGTACACATCTATTAATCATTAAGGAGCATTGTTTGATGTAAAAAATGGTTTAAAATCTTTGCCAGTGACGTCCGTACGAGGTTTGAACTAAACATTTTTTAAGAAAAAAATGGTACGCCACTGCCTTTTCTAAAAACTAAAATTATTTTTAAAATATCCATTTATTTTATAGCAACTTCGGTCCCTAGACTTACTCTCGTACGACGCACCATTTTCACGTAAAAAATTAAAACCAAAAAAAGTTTTTTCAGTCATTGGCAAAGATTTTAAAACATTTTTTACATCAAACAATGCTCCTTAATGATTAGGTGTGTACAAAATTTCATAAAAATATCTGGAGTGATAAGAAAATTATAATAAAAAAGTAAATTTTTTCTTAAAACTTTAACACCCTGTAGCTCAAAAATTAAGAGGTTTAGGACATATGTTGATATTAAGTTTTCTTCATTCACACCCTTAAGTATCGGTATTAAATTAATAAACACCCTATATAAACGCCTAAGATAAGGAATTCTGAACGTATTCACAAACATCTCTCCACGATAATATTCCTGGGAGGTATAAATTCGTAATACAAAATAAAAATAAAAATATTGCCCAAACGGTCGAGTTTATCCATTTTCAATAGGTATACTTTTTTGTTAAAGGTATTTCCTATTTTATAATAACAATAATAATAATAATAATAATAATAATAATAATAATAATAATAATAATAATAATAATAATACCCCTCATTCTAATCACGAGGATTACCTCAGAAGTCAGTGACTTGTGCGGGAGAGGGAGCGGCATATTATTAAGCAGGCTGCATTTACACCCAGGAACGACCTACGCTGGTAGGCCTTAACCACCATTCAGTGCAGCAATGAGGGAAAACTTCATTAATTAGGGGGGGGGGCGGTCAAACGTTGACCGGTATCAATCTCTCACATTGACCCAAGCCAACATTCCACGTTACTGTACCCGCAGAGAGAGTTCCACTCCTCTCCACGAATACAATTGATCCAACTGATACAAGTGAATACATGTTTAATGTACGATACTCCATAATTGTTATTATATTGTTTGTCTCACCCTTATAAAATCTGTCGCTAGAAAATTTGAAATAGGTCTGGCTAAAAACCCGTACCTTTTTATTATGCCACTTGGGATAGAGGTATGTTAGATTAAATCGACTTATTTTCACCTAAGGAATTTCTGGTGTCATTTGTGCCCCCTCATTTAAATACACCTTGTATTTAAAAAATGAGGAACAACACTTTAATATAGTAAGGATAAAAACTACCTTATGACAAACAAAAGTAGCAGCTCAAATTTGCGTCAGTTGATGATATTTGGCGAGGTGCAAATCACTCCAGTTCCAAAAAAGGTTTTGCAATCTAGCGTCCTTCTCCATTGGTCTGAAAATAATGGAAATCATTATTAGTTGGAGCTGTTCTAGTTTTTTTTTGTGTTGACTCTTACATAACAATTTCAGAACAGAACGGCTTAGTTGGTGACTAGCAATTTAAAATATCTGCCAGGCAATCGGTCACATCCGTCTTAAAAGTCTTTTAATGTTTGTCTGCCTTATACGAATTTTTATTATCGATTATGAAAAATAGATTTAGGTAATTGTATAGAGTTACATATGATAAACCACTCAACCTTTCACATTCACATTAATTCCTTCTAAAGGTATTGTTATTGTCTGAGTTTATATAATGAATGCATTAAATAACAATATATAATTTTTAAACTATTTAATAGGTGTGTTGCATCAAATAGTATATTATTATTATTATTATTACAATATGGAAAAGGGCAGAGATTTTTATAACCTATTATGCCCAAAAAACAAAGAAACTACAATATATATCAAATTATACAATGACGTACAACATTTACAATAATATAATTACATTGTGTTTGTTCACGATTATAATTAAACATAAAAACATTAATAAAGTCTTAATTGGAAAATAAATAAGCATCTAATCGGTTCTTAAAAATGTTCACAGATGGTGCAGTGACAATCGATACTGGTAAATTGTTCCAGGCGGTGAATATTCTGTTTGTCAGGAAAAATTGTCTTGTCCTGGATTTGAAATTTTCTTTTTTTAATTTTAATTCATGGCCCCGTAATCGGCAGTCTGTGTTAAGTGTATACAGAAAAGACAGATTTCCAAAATTGTATCTTAAGACCTTAAAAGTTAGAATTAAGTCACCCCGAAGACGGCGCTGTTGAAAATCAGTAACCTTGGCCATTGACAAACGTTCAGTATATGAGGGCCTCAACCGTCCAAATGAAAGCCTTGTTGCTGCACGTTGAACATTCTCTAATAAATTTTGATCACGGATGAGATCGGGGCACCACACTGGACCGGCGTATTCAAGAATTGGCCGCACATAAGTTGTATATAATTTACAAGAGGTTTCAAAAGATATATGGAAAAACGTCTTACGAAATAAAAATAGTCTGGTATTAGCGCGTTTACACACTGAGTTGATATGGTCTGACCATGATAATTTAGAGTTTACTATAACACCTAAATCGTTGTGTGTTGACACTGTGCTGATCAGTTGCTTATTTAAGTGATATGATAGGAGAGGATTGTTATTGCCAAGATGAAGCACTACACATTTAGATATATTTAATGGAAGAAGCCAATCACTACACCAATTATTTATAGAAGTTAAATCATTTTGAAGAGACTGATGGTGAATAATGGGATTAGCGTATATCTTGGTGTCATCCGCATAAAAAGATGTTTTGTTTCCGAGGAGATGTTGAATGTCACTGGAGTAAATGAGGAAAAGCAGAGGACCTAGTACAGAACCTTGTGGGACACCGCTCGTAACCGGTCTTTCTTCAGAATATACATCGCCTACTCTAACTTTGAAAAATCTGCCAGATAAGAAGTTTCCAATCCATCGGTTCAGGTCTCCTCGAATTCCTAGGTGTTCAAGTTTGTGTAAGAGTCTTCTTATCGGCACCCTGTCAAATGCTTTCGAGAAGTCCAGATAAATGATATCTACTGGATTATTCATATCTAAAGATAATGACCAGTCATTAACACAGTGTAGCAAATTAGTTAAAGTCGATCTGCCCGGAACAAAACCATACTGCTGGTCCGGTACGATGTGCTCCCGTAAAAGAAACTCAGTTATAGATTCAGCAATTACGGATTCCATAATTTTGCAGGCAATGGGAAGTAAACTTATGGGACGATAATTATTGGGATCTAGCTTATCTCCCTTTTTGTAAATTGGAGTGATGGATGCCGACTTCCAAACTGATGGGACATGTCCTTGTAAGAAAGATTGTGACATTATCATGGATAGCGGTAGAGTAATGTTGTCGGCACATTGCTTAAAGAAGAAAGGAGAGAACCCATCCAGGCCGGGAGAAGAAAACTTCCGAAGTTTTAATATATGTTTTTTAATTAACTGTGGAGGAAATTCTATTCTGTCTAGAGTGGACATTACACGAGGGCACAAAATAGCAGGAAGTTTATCATTGATAGGTTCATTAGTGAAAACTTTCGAAAATGTGATAGCCAGAGCCTCTGAAGTTTCTTTATTAGTACCACATAAAGTTCCATTTTCCATATGACGTTATGTGCCGACAAAATATTTGTTTGTTTTTTATCCATCGACAGTTTGTACTAATAATGAAACCGTGGTTAATTCTGAACAAATACGGTATATAACTTATACTTTGAAAGTAAAGAAACGTAGCTATATTCAAGTTAAATGATATTTCACATGTTAATGTGAGGATAAAATGATATCGATATAAGGGAATAAAAAAACGACATAAGAAACTACCATAAAAAACATCAAACGCTTCCGCGTCCAGCTGGTAAGAGATACCAATATTCGCCCAATTTCACCAATAATAATTTAAAATACCATGAAGTATATAATAATGAATGTAAATGTGACTATTTGAAAAAAAGTGTGGTAATGTACGTAAATAGTTTATTACTTGGTTTATTATTAGACACGTTGGAGTTTTGTTGCAGTCATAACAGCTACATTTGCTCAGAGAAAAATTCACACGCTACTTGTCGGTTTAGCTTTCAGAGGCGATTTGTTGTCAACGTATGGGCAGGAGTGTACGGGTATCGTTTGATTGGACCGTATTTTCTACCGGAAAACCTGAGTGGACCTCGTTACTTGCAATTTTTAATAGAATTATTTGATTTCATTGGATATTAACATTTTAAATTATTATTGGCTGAAGTTGAACTGAGCAAGAAAAAATGATATTCTAAAATAGTCAGTACAACCGTTTATTTGTGATGTCTAAAACCTAGGTAGATAGGTACGAGAATATGTAAACTTGACAACATTGCACCAGATCGACATCGAGTTGAACTGTGAGCTGTAAACGACCAAGGCTGTGAGCGGTCAGTGACAGTCTGAAAAGGGGGTTTAAATAATGATTTAAAAATATTTTTTTTGGCGTAAATATGCATTTAGATTTTTTTAATCGCGTATTCGCATTATACTCATTATTCCCTATCTCCTCTTAAAATTAATGACATTATGACTGACTCACCCTGTATAGAAACATCCGACATGATAAATCTACGACGTTGTCACATATTCAAGGCCTGTTTGCGTTATGTAGATATTGTAAACGTCTTATCTATCAATATAATAAACCGTGTTAAATTGATGTTTTTTTTTAAGCCTAAAAAAATATTTTATGTTGTAAAGTTATAAGTACGTCGTTTCATTCAAAGTGTCTTCTTTTTGTTTTTGTGTAATTTTTGTAGTAAGTATACAAATTTTATTGCTTTATACTATGTAGCATGATAATCACGTCACATACTGTAAGCACCATATTGTCTGATAGTCGCCATTATTATTGTGACATTCATGAAGGATATTTACTAATTTTACCTATATTACTGTCACGTAGCAACCTAAAATCTTCAAAATCGAAGGTATTATTTCTTTAAGATTTCTTAACATACGTTACTAAAATATTAATTAAAAGAGCATAAGTGCAATAAAATTTAGTATATTCTACTGTGCCTTTCATGGCGAACTACACATATTTACTGTAATAACACGGGAGAAACCTTGTCAAGTAATTAGAATGTCTACTTAAAAAGGTCCTGAATAAAATTTTGTGGTACCTATTAAAAAATGTATTGCCATAATTTTTATTTAGGAGTTCAAGAAAGTGTAAAACTCAAATGTATTTAACACTTTTAGTGTGCTATATAAAGTGGTAGAAAAGATAAGCTTCCGGTCTGCCAAAAAAACATAATTTTGAAATTTTGATTTCTACAAAATTTTTATCAAAGTCAAAATTGACATTTAATATCCTTAAATTTTCATTCACAACTTTTTCACCTTTTCTCAGTCACTCGACCCACTTTGCATATAATGCCAAGGATTAATAAGAAGTTGATTGTCAACGCAAAATTATTTAATTATTTAAAAGATTTATTGTTTTATTTCCCAAACTCTTAACGTTTCGAAGAAAATTGGAGAGACCTAAATGAATCGTGCATTTTAAACATTTTTTTTTAAATGAAAAAAAAAGAATCAATCTATAAAGATGTTCTGAAAAGAGATGTCCTTAGGGGTTGATTATTTCAGCCCCTTACAATAATATTCCAGATTTGAAAATTGTTCAAAAAGTCGGTTAAAAAATATATATATTTATATAATTTTTTCCTCTTTCGTATATTTTGAAGGGAAAGTTTAAAAAAAATGTTACATAAAAGACACCTCTTAATTTTCCTCAAAGAATCACCCGATACATTTTTTCACACTTATTTAGATACACCTTGTATATTTGATATTGACTTCATGTATTTCAGTATTTTATAATAAATTTGGATACGAAAAATTAGACTATTATTTCATTTTGATAGAAACTTAAACATATAGGGTTATCTCCGTCTCTCTTGAGTTTTTTTGAGTATTTTTTAAAAGGGACGAAACAATATGTTGAATGCTATGATTTTATATCTGAAGAAATATCTATAACATCAGGAGTGCCCCAGGGATCGATTCTTGGACCACTTCTTTTAATAGCTTTCATCAATGATATAATTGAGGAAACAGATGTGTCTTATTTACTGTATACGGATGATGTGAAAATTTACTGTGCCATATATACTATTTCTGATTGTTTGAGGCTTCAGCACTGTTTAAATGGAATAAACGGTTAGTGCAATTTAAATAACCTTCCCTTAAATGCAGCTAAATGTAACGTTATGATATTTACGAAAAAAGTGTATCCATTTGTTTATAACTCTAATATCGGTGGCACAGTTTTAAATCGACCTGATTCTAAGACCTGTGGGTTACGTTTGACCCTAAGCTATTTAACTTGCATGTAAATGAAGTTATAAAAACGTCTTTTAGGAATTTGGGATTTGTGATCCGTAACTCAAAAGGTTTAACTGATACACAAACTTTAATGCTGCTCTTCAATGCCTTTGTCAAGTCCAAACTCTTTACGCGTCTCTGGTATGGCAACCTAGGTACAACACATGTGAACGTGTGGAAAGTTTGGAAAATGTTCAGCGACGTTTTTTAAAATTTCTTTCTTATGTTAGTTATCCTTTAAAATTGGAACCTCTCAAAATGAACTCTTAAGTAGATTCTCTGTGGTGAGCCTAGAAAATCGCAGGAAAACTCAATCACTGATTTTTCTCAATAAACTGATAAATAATAAAGTGGATTGCCCTCAATTACTAAAAAAGTTATTCCAGAATTTTAGCTCGATATTTAAAAAATGGGGCAAAACCCTTTTTTCCTACGGAAAGTCGGCGCCTATGATGAGTATAGACTGAGATGACTTATGGCTTAGTATACATAGTTGGCATTACATCTGTCAACAACTACCATGCGGTCGTTTGCAGTATTTCTAAATGTAGAAACGACAAAAATTAACATTCTTATTAGTAATAATACCTGATAGGTAGGTAACAGTTAATCCAGTTAGCTCCAGTATTTTGCATTCGTTTTTCATTATTTGGTTACAAACTGGTAAAACTACATTTTCACTTACTACCGATAAACACACTTCCCGTAAGTACAGTTGTTAGATACAATGTCTATATATTAAAACAAAATCGAAGAAAGGGGTGGTAGGTAGGTTCTAATAGATAACAGAAAACGTTTAAAACCCGGGGCAGTCTTGTCCCATAACCTAGAAAAACAAACCGGCGAACTATATTGTGGGAAAATATCTGTACCCGACACATATTCCTTTATTTATTAACTATAAAACGTTTTAAATTAAAATAAGGCACTAAAAACTGAAGAAGAACACAAAACTACAACGTAAACACATGAATTAAATTATAACATGACAGCGAACCGACTCGACTGGACCGACTGTGGCCGACTGTTGCATGACGGTAGCTTGCTGGTTGCATACTCTGATTCTCGCATTGGTGGCGTTAAATAAGGATTTAATATAATATCGAAAATTTTTTTTTTTCGGTTTATAAAGAAGTTTGGAAATTTTTTGAAAGGAAATTCTGTTAATTCTTATTTTTTTCTATCCCCTCTTAAAATATTTGTACTTAGTCATAGTTAACTCTGTATATTGATATATTTAACTGTTTCTACAATTCATTAAAAAAGGTGTTTTTGTTATATTTCATAGTTAGTTTGTTCTTTGTTATACATCTACTGTAGTTTGTTTCTTGTTTATTTGTTTTTGAATGTATATTATGTAATTATTATATTTGTTTTTTCCCATTCTATAAATGGTTTTAGTACTGTTGGATGGTGTAAGCTATAAATATAAATAAATAAAGTACCAGAAACTTTTATAATTATAACTGTATTCAAATTAAAAAAAAACATACATATTTTACGTGTAGTGTTCCTGTTACGATAATTTGGCGTATTCTACATTATGAAAGAATCAGAATTTCTTGAAAAGATATTAGTTCATACTAAATATTTCACAACTTATCTTAAAAAATTGGGAATAAATGCGTCATGAAAAATATCGTAAAAAAAATGTAAAATTCTTACAGATTCCGATAAAAGAAATAGTATTAACGTTTTTGCGATAGTGTTTACATTAGTTTTTCAAATGTCAAAAATGGTTTACGTGTGTAGCCACTCGGAGTTGATGGATATCGTTTTAATTTGTGGTAAAAGTAAAACAAAATGCTTTAGCAGCTTCTCGTATGTCCGGTAGACATATGCCAGCGGCAGCTACTTTTACCGTGATAGTGCAACCCGGGCGTGACAAGGGAAATTTGCAACTGTAGCGTGGAGGAGATGGAGGTCCAGGGCGACCACGGCGTATTGCAGCAGTTAAGGAACACATTTTAAAGATTGTTGAAGAGAATCGCCAGGCAAATGGCTCAATAAGTACAAGGAATGTCTCAATCAACAGTGTGGCGTATCATACATGAGGCTCAATTATATTGCATGTATAGCGTATCCAAGAATTAATATCCTGGGGTTATCCCTTATGAGATCTAGATTTTGTGAATGGTTGCTGGAACAAAATCTCAGATTTACACTTGACGTGTTAGATACAGATTAACATATTTTAATACGTAATGGAATATTATTATTGCATTAAATTTAGGCAAAGGAATCCTATATTGCCCTTTTACAAAGTATTAGCTATCTAAGCATGAATATAATAGATAAAAAGGAAAAAAACAAAATGAAAATTAATATTATCTATAAGTTGGATCTCCAATAACGATCCAAGCGATTTTTGAAACTGTTCACAGTGGGAGCACTAATCACTTCTTTAGGTAAATTATTTCATGTCCAAACACGACCAAAAATGCTGCCTACATGTAGTACGAAAGTGTTCATGCGACAATTTAAGTCTATGACCTCTAAGTCTTGCATCTCTACTGGGAAGAAAAAAGTTTGTACCGAATAAGTTGTTAAGGGCACGATAAGTCATAATTAAGTCACTTCTCACTCGTCTTCTGTAAAGTGTCGGTAACTTCATAATCTTTGCCTCTCTTCATACATCAAATCCCGAAGATTGGGTGGTCTTCTAGATCTCGATGCTGTATACGTTCAATTATATTTAGATCTTTTGCAAAATACGGAGACCAAACTGGGGCTGCAAATTCTAAAATTGGGCGGATATATGTAGAAAACAGTTTATTCATTGTGGATGGTGAAGAGCAGTGAAATGACTTATTAATCAAATCATTATCATTGATAATACTCATGTTTGGGATTTTCCGCATGTGATGTGAAATTGTAGATGATCGCTCGATTGGACCATTCATATTACCAAATTGAATGGATGGGGTTTAGTATCTCGAGCTCCTTTGAAATGATCTGCATGGACTTGGAAGATGTGCTCTTAGCTGCCCAACACCGAATGTGGTTCTTGCACGATGGTGCTTCCCCTCATTTTATCAATATGATTTACACGAACGTATCATAGCTGCTGCCAATAACTTACGACTTCAAAACGGAAAAGAACCAGAAACATTTTTGTTAGTTCGTGAAAACGGGGTAAGACGGGTCTAAATATGTTTACACGTCGGTGGATAAAATTTTGAACAGTTATTGTAACATCAGGTATGTTAAATTATTTTATTAATCACAAATCAATTTTATTAATTAATAATAACAATAACGGTAAAAGCAGTTGAATTTGCTGATATGAAATAGGTGTTATAAAATTTTATTTATTTATTTCTTTCTTGGGAAATTCTTTCAATTTTTTGTTCGTTCATTTTTTATTACATTTTGCCGCCGTGACGGTCGCCGACTGATTTCTTTGCCTTGCGCAAGGTCAGGTTTTTAAACCATTTTCGCACTGTCCTTTTTGATTTTAAATTAAAAAAATGTATTTGTAAGATGTCCTCTGTATATTCAAAATTTTCTGAATCAATGTATGTTTATTGGATAGTGAATTGGTTTTCAAAATTTTGACAAAATACCGTATATCTACTGAGACTCATGCTTTGAATATATCTTGTACTGTTTACTGTAAACCTCTTCTGTATTTTTGTTTATTCTACCCTGTCGCTGAAAGTACCTATAACCTGTTTGGTGGCGTATGCTAAAATAAATAAATAAATATGCCATGAAGCCAATTAATGCTCGAATCAAAATTTATAGATATTTCTCTTTTTACATTCTTATTACGAAACTGATGCCTACCAGGTATAACTTGAGAACTAGAAGTTCTACATTAACGACATCCAAATATATGTATCTAATAGTATTCAGATGATTTGCATATTTTTTAGCTTAAATTAGTTTATATTATGAAAAATATCTGACGTGCTTTCTAGTGGGGAAAGAAGGTACTATAAAATACCTTCTGAACTTTGATAGGCCGTCAATCCAGACTGGACTTTCCTACGAGTCCAAAATGAGACCCTTATTTATTGTAAGTACCAAGTGAATTTAGTGACGCGCTAACGGAAATATTTTGGATATACAGTGTTTAATTGTGCAAAATTGTGAATATTTTGGTTACATCAGTGAATTCAGGACTATTAAAATGTGTTTGGGATATCGTAACTGCCTTTTTGGAATAAAGTGATTACTTGATTAGTTGAAAATGTTAACCTTTCAAGCCAAGTGTTATTCTTTATGATGTTCTTTGTCTTGTAAATTAGTTTTACCTTGTCACATAAGGATTCTAAAATTGTATTATTTATTTATCGCACAAAGTAGGCTTGAAGTTGTTAAACGTGTAACCTATTGACGTACTTAACTAAGAGATGTTATTTTTTTTACGTCATATTGATTACGATTGTCAACAATCACATACCTAACAAATTCCGTAGGATTGGTTTGACAATGACCCAAGATGCATTAGCGTTTGGTTTAGCGAATTGGTTATGCAATATTTTTAAGTACTATAAAAAAAATCAGTAATTTGTCACCTACTCGAAGTTTTAATTCACATATTTGTATTTTCAAAGTTAAGATAAAGAGACATTGAAGAGAAATATTTAAATAATTTTAAAATAATGCTGATGAAACAAAAAATTCTTTGCGAATTGATATATTTGCCAGTCATTCGAAATATAAGTATAAAGTAAATTTTAATAACAACTATTTTCTATAATTTGGATTTGATAGGAAACTCAAGAGTTCAAATTTTTGTCTATAACTCAAATATTTTCTCTTCATCTTCGAAAGTATGCACATAATTTTTGGCTTTCCTTATTTAAATTTAGGATATAGAATTTTTAATTTGATATGCAGATTACATGTTCACATACTAAATAAAAAAAATTGACAACCGTCTTTAATTTAAATTTATATTGGCTTTTTTAACTTCATTAAGTTTACATGTAGTAATTACTGTTAGTTGTATTTTCTTATATGCTTATTATCTTTCATTTGATTGTTGGCAGTTGAAAGTGTAGCATTCACTTTGTTGTAACACGTGAACCCATTGTTTTTCTCTCGTTATTGCCTTTTAATGAGTAATTTCTCTGTAAATCATCACATATTAATTATTATTTAACTATATTTTTAATATAAATTAATTACTTTTCGTAAAACTTAAAAATTTGTTCCCACTTTTCAGTTAATTTCCTTTACTGTTGCTGTGTCTTATGGGAAACCAGGGGGCTCTTACAGCTATTCCGTTCCTACGCCTTCAGTTTCTCCAACATCGTTGTCTGGCCTAGACACACCATCTTCATCTCTCACGCCATCTGCTTTTAACCTACAAGTACCTACTGCGTCAGTTGCACCCCAGGTATTTCTACCAGCACCTGACCCTCCGTCTGTAATCAATTTATCTGCACCCTCAGTCTCCCCATCTCTGCTGGTTGAAAATGTAGTAGGCGCGGGACAATATGGTCAACCACTGGTCAATATAAGAGCTCAGCCTCTAGGACAACTCCTTGGGCTCCAGTCTTTCGGTGATCAGTCGTTGGGTTTCGGTTTATCACAACTTCAATTTGGCTTACCTTTGACAAATCAGGGACTTGAACAACCAGGATTTAATTTTGGAGGATCATTATTGTCTTTTGGATTGCCACAACTACCTCTGGAGTCATCTCAACTTCCTCTTAATCCACCTCAAGTGTTAGGAACTCCTGCTCCAGATCTAAGCTTAAATTCTGCTCAGTGGAATGTAGGTGCTGGACCAACAATTGCTACACCAAGTGTATCTGTTCAAGGACCTGGTGCTCAGACAGAAGCAATTGAAGTTCAGAAACACATCTACGTGTACGTTGCTCCAGAACAACCTGAAGTAAGGCTTCCTCCAAGGCAGATTGTGGTGCCATCTCGTAGGAAACATTACAAAATTATTTTTGTCAAGGCCCCATCTCCTCCTACACCTAGAGCACCTGTACTTCCATCTCTAGTGCAAGATGAAGAGAAGACTGTGGTGTACGTTTTGGTGAAGAAACCAGAGGAACAACCTGAAATCAAGATCCACCCTGCTCCACCCACCACTCCAACGAAACCAGAAGTGTATTTTATCAACTACAATACAAAGAAGGAGAGCATTGTCGGTGGAAGCATTCCGAGTGGTCCCGTACCTATCAACAGTGTAACTGAGAACATACCCGTTGTTGAGGATGTGGCTAAGAATAACGATCCAACCGTTCCTACTGTTAGAATCGGTGATACTGGCCTTCATACCAGCGTTGACTTGAATCTCAACAAAGCTTCCTTGAATGGTGGTTCAGCACTCAGTTTATCCGTCACTGGATCTCCTTCCGACAAAACTCTACATGTCAGCAGCACTCCACCACCAAAATATGGTCCTCCAGGAGAAAAGTAAAAGTTGTAAATTATAAATAGATTAGGTGTATTTTCTGTCGTGTACAAGAAGTGATAGACATACTTCTTTTCCTTTACTGTTATTAAGTCAATTAAGTATTCAGGCTGGGAAATCAATTCAGTATTTTGCCGTAACTGTTTGATACCTGAATCAGTTTTGGTGTCACTGTATCATGTTAGTATTATATGTATATGATGTGCAAGAAAAAAAGTCTACTCATGAGGTAGCCCCAGTGGTTGTGGTTACGGTTAGAAAACCAGAGGTGTTCATTGTTCAAAATGTGACATGAATAAGTAGGTTAAAGTTATTGCCAAATAAAACATAAAATAAATGATTGTTTTTTTGCGACCGAATGGTTTAGGAGGAAATGATACAAACAAATAAATGCAAATTTTTTAGCTCGCTATTTCTTTTAATCGACAAGTGTCAGAAGAAATATTAGAAAATTAAATAGAGATTAGTGATTAACTCTACATTAATTTCATTTGTAATTAGTGAATTAGAGCAGAAGTGTATGATAAATTAATTACTTATAAATGGTGTTAGATATTTTATTATTCATACATGTATCTACGTATACTAATATGTATGTGTATGCGTATGTTTGTGTGTTGGCGATATAGTTCAGACTGAAAAATTGTTTCTGATTGTTCTTGTTAATTTGAACATAAACAACCGTCAGATGTCGTAACAGTGAAGGGATCATATCCGGAAATACCTGCATATTAAGTGTTAGCTCTAGATTTGTCATTGATTACGTGTTTTTCCACTAATTATATAACGCTAATTATTTTCATGTCATCCTGATCTGTTACACATTTGGTCCCTGTCATAAGTCCACATTATGTAATTCTCAGATATAAGTACAAATGTTGCAAAATATCATATATCAATTTGATTATATTAACTAACTTCTTCTTTATGACAAGGTGTTTAAAACAGTCTGTTATTTCTACTATTGAAAAATTTATACAAAATTATATTTTTTATATGTTTTTGGGAAAAGTTAGGACTTATAGATACAACAAAAAATCAGATTTCTAATAGAACTTGAGATATTTGAGAAAGCAAAATATATGAGTAACATTATGAGAAAAACATGCTTATCTAATATTTTATAGTAGTTTATGAATCATGAATATGCAGTAGAATATAAAAAAATGAGGAAAAGAAAGGCTATGTAATTATTTAGATACACAGAAACGTTATTATAAAAGTTAGTTTATGCTATCATTATTAGTACACGAAATGTAGCGAAGCTAGTAGCCACTAGCTACTTCATAGTGGATGTGAGAGGCACAAATTACTATTACGACTATTATTACTACTACTAACTTAGTTTATAAGTTTAATTGGACAACCAGTCAAACTTAGGCCTGAAGATATAAGATGGCGACTGTCCTAAAAAATCCTGGTCAGTTGCATTTGTGCTATAAACAAGGGTGGCAGATTTGTTGAGAGTGTCGCCATCTAATATTTTCAGCTACTACTACTAACTTTGTTTATAAGTTTAATTGGACAACCAGTCAAACTTAGGCCTAAAGATATAAGATGGCGACAGTCCTAAAAAATCCTGGTCGGCTGCATTTCTACTATAAACAAGGGTGGCAGATTTGTTGAGAGTGTCGCCATCTAATATTTTCAGCTACTACTACTAACTTTGTTTATAAGTTTAATTGGACAACCAGTCAAACTTAGGCCTGAAGATATAAGATGGCAACAGTCCTAAAAACTCCTGGTCGGCTGCATTTGTGCTATAAACAAGGGTGGCAGATTTGTTGAGAGTGTCGCCATCTAATATTTTCAGCTACTACTACTAACTTTGTTTATAAGTTTAATTGGACAACCAGTCAAACTTAGGCCTGAAGATATAAGATGGCAACAGTCTTAAAAACTCCTGGTCGGCTGCATTTGTGCTATAAACAAGGGTGGCAGATTTGTTGAGAGTGTCGCCATCTAATATTTTCAGCTACTACTACTAACTTAGTTTATAAGTTTAATTGGACAACCAGTCAAACTTAGGACTGAAGATATAAGATGGCGACTGTTCTAAAAAATCCTGGTCAGTTGCATTTGTGCTATAAACAAGGGTGGCATATTTGTTGAGAGTGTCGCCATCTAATATTTTCAGCTACTACTACTAACTTTGTTTATAAGTTTAGTTGGACAACCAGTCAAACTTAGGACTGAAGATATTAGATGGCGGCTGCCCTAAAAAATCCTGGTCGTCTGCATTTATGCTATAAATAAGGGTAGTAGATCTGTTGCCAGAGAGTGTCGCCATCTATAGTTGACTTCCAAAATTGTAGAGTGGCTCATGTTATAAACCTGCTCACAATTTATAGCAGTTAACACAAAGAAATATACATGCAGTCCGTATATTTTTCCTACAGAATAGTGAGCCGCATATATCTGAGAGCATACCCAATTACACAGCTTCTGCTGCAGTAAGTACGCATGCGCTGCAACTTTTGATTGGCTGCTAGGAACTGTCGGATTCAACTGTTTCATTTCCAGCGCTATCATGGGCGGGTATATCTTTTTGCTAATTTAATTATGAATGTAATTAATTTTATTAGTGATTTTGTGTTCTTAAGAATGGAGAACAATTCAAGTTCTAAAACGTATTCTCAAAATCGTCCTAATTTAACAAGTGACGAATATCGGATCATGACATGCATGAAGAGTTTAGAGCGCGAGGTCAAAATATGAGTGCAAGTCATATTGAAATATGTATTTCATTAACAAAATTGTACGTGAGTAGCATATGTGTGCAAATAAAAAAGTGGTAAAGAAGTTCAACATTATTTTCGACTTTGCGTAATTGATAATACAAGATAAAATCTTTAAAGTTTGAAATAATTCTTATTATTTTTATTATCTAACGCCTCGAAATTGGTAAAAACTGTTTTATCACTGTTTCTACTCTAAAAATAATAGATGTTATGTAATGCAATTATTTTTATATATTTTTTATATCTGATTATTTTCAAATTTAGTACGCCTATGAAATGTTACCCCTCGCACGCTTCGTCCGTCGCGCTTGTCAATAAGCTAGCGATTAGTCACTCTCTACAATTTTGGTCAACTATAATCATTTCCAAGTTTTACCGGTTCTTTAACTGTAAATATATGTTTTTTCCAGAAATAAGTGTGTAAATAAAGAGTTTTCATTAGATAATCAATTTGTTGCCTATCATATGTTTCAGAAAATTAATCGAGAATTCGTTGACTGTAGTTTAATTCACGTTGATTTATTTAAAAGTGCTCTATTCAAATCAAGAATTAGCAAATACGGTATGTGCCGAACGTTTGTTGTCGGCGCCGCCATTCGTAAATGGCTTATTTTTGCTGTCTTTAATTACCTTCAAATCTAACGGTATTTCAACATTTCAATACTGACAAAAAGTATTACGAGACGACGTCCTTCATATTGCCACGTACTAGCGTACGTGGCAATACACAAGGCCAATTGCAAAATTTTTTATTTCTTAATTTAATTTATTTATTTTGAAAATATAACAATTCAGACCACAGGTTACTTAATGAAAATTGTTTATTTTTACGTATTATTCTTTTGAAGAAAACACCCTGTGTGACGCTATGGTCAGACAAATATAATGGACTGTACGAATTAAAGTAAATAAAAAATGAAATATAATGTAAACCAATTGGAAAAGGCTTACCAAACTATCTTCTTGTAACGAAGTAACGAAGGAAGGGCTCTTCAGGATGCAGATCGGCACACGGCACGGCACGCTAACCTTTCGCCGACTATATTCGAAGTCTATCTATTCTTATCTACATAGAAACACACAAAAACCTTTTCCAAAAAAAATCGCGAAAAAAAATAACAATATTTGAAATGAAGTTAATATTTATATTACGTTGTTGCAACAAATCAATTTTATTATATTTTTATAATATAGCAAAATAAAATAAGTCTGTTTAACATTCTAAGATTAAAATTCATTTCCGTGTTCTTTCTATTTAAATATATTTTTTAGATAATTTAATTTATTAATTAATATGGTTTAATACGCCTTCGTAAGAAATTCTATACTGTAATATGCATTAGATATAAAAAATTTATGTGCGTTTTATTGACATTTAGAAGATTGCATGAAGCACCGACTAGTCGAGTGATATTAGGCTTGAATCGCAATTTAGAAATCTCAAAGTGATATTTTACAATTATATAATAATTAAATCACGTTAATTTTTCAAATAATAAATTTACAGTAACTGCAATTTCAGTTTTTCGATAACTCGCTATATGTTTATTTATCAGTAATTACCTACTTGAATTTAGTACACATAATTATTTCAAGATGTAATTGGATATGAAATTAATTCGTTTCTTATGGAGAAATTTCAATACTTATGTACAGGATGTTTCTGAACGGAATGTACCAAAGACAACGTAAGAAATTGAATATATAGGTATATTATTTTTATAAAATCGCAACGCTCCGAGGATTTGGGCAATATTTGAATGATCATATACAGGACGCTACATTTGTAGGCAGATGATAATTCAATTATACAAATCTTGTTCTGCAAGTACCATTGTCGAATCAGTTGAATTAATAAATTGTGATTTGGATAACACATATAACTGGTGTAAGAGTAATGTGTTAATAAAATTACTATTGATGGGCTAGACAGAATTATCAACTGGCATTTTACAAACTTAAATATCTGTAGCATCTAAAATATAGTATAACTGAAGATTTTAAATTAAAACTCTTTAAATCATTAATATACCCACATATTGAATATTGTTGTATTTTATATTATTATTTTTTGCCAAAGTATAACAAAAAAAATTACAAAGAATTAAAAATTCTTGTGTGCGGTTTATTTGCAGCGTCTATATATGGGTAATATTACTTTTTATTTAAGTAGACTGTCCAAAAATGTGTGGTAGAATTTTGTATTTATATTTAAAATTTTTGTATAAACTGATTAATATTGAAGTTCCCTCGTATCTACATAAAAACGATCTGACATTCATAATGTTAATATTAGAACAACTTGTTATACTGTAAATCAACATGCAACAGGTAAATATGAGGGATCGTTTTCATATATTGCTCCTACTTTGTTAAATAAAGTTTTACAAGAAATCAACTTGCCATATGTCCTTGTTTATAAGACATGCTTGCTACACGTGAACTTAACTGATAGGGGCAGTGAATAAAATATTATATCAGTTTTTAGTTTAGTAAATATGATAAATAATATTGTAATAATTATTTAGTTGGATACCTAAATGTATGTATTTATTAGTAATTGGGAGAATTTAAGAATGGCATTGCCGAATTCCTACCTTTTGTGTAGTACATTTATTTATTTATTTAAGTATTTCTCAGGCCTGTAACCCATTCAATGGCCCATTCTTTACTGAACACCTTGTATAATTAATTGTAATTATAGAATGTGTACAGAACGCGGCATATTTCCATCGAGTTCTTAATTAGTTTTCACAACCAAAATGCAAATTTCGGCGATTTTTAACTACTGAGTTATTTACCTGTACGCCCATAAATTTGCAGTCGCAATATTTGTCTTCTGGCCATTACGTTTGCCCTTTTTTAACTGGGTCGTGCCCCTAAAAATAGTTACAATGGCCCCATCAATTCATAAGGATGCAACGGTCAATTAATTCTTTCACTTTACCGGCAGATCGTTTCAGCCTTGAGTCATCCCCGGTATAATAACGAAAAGTACCACACCGTACTGCTCGATTTACTATTTACGTTTACATCATTAAATTAATTAAATCTTCCATAAAGCGATAGTACAGATTCTACTTTCTAGTGGGGGTTAAGGGGATTACTATAAAAAGTTCGTTCAGATTTTGGAACACCGTCAAATACTTTCAGACCTTATTGAGTAAACTCACTCAATTGTTGCTCTCACGAGATGAGACCGTTTCTGGTAAGTTTTTTTCTTCAGTGGTATCAGTGAAAGTGCTCTTTGGATACTCTTTGTGCAGGAAAAGTGTGTAGTGCTTAAGGGACGTAATTGGCCATTATTTTTTGTGGCATAAGTGAAAGAAAATTATTTCGGATAAAAATTTGGATATCGTTGCTTGCAAGCACATATTACTTCTCCTTATTTAACCAACAATAATTAAGTAACTGTCAATTAGAAGAAAAATCGACACTATTTATATTTTATAGAAATTTTATAGCTACCTAGAATTATTGAAAATTTTTTTAAGTAGCAAAAATATCAGTATTAAATTAAATATTCCTTTTTCAATTTCCTATTACATTTTTTATAATATAGCAAGTTATTTTATGCATATATTAGAGTTAATTAGAAGCATTTAACATCTTCCTCAGAATTTATTTTTTCTTCAGTTGAATACTACTACAACTTTTATCCAAAACACAGGACATATCCAATGCAGCTCTAATTTCGAAACATATTTCATAAATACCTTTTTTTCCCAGATTCTCTCTGCCCTTGTGGCCGTCGTATGTGCCCGACCTGAACCACCCGTAGGCTACAACTACCCTTCCCCATCGGCTATTCCTTCCGTTCAATATGGAGCTCCTTCTGGAGGTGCACTTGGTGGTAGCCTTGGTGGCATTCACGGGGGACTGGGAGGTGGGTCCGGAGTTTCTCTTGGATTTGGCGGCACCGGTGGTGGAGTTGGTTTAGGCCACGGAGGATTTACTTCTGGTGGAATCGGTGGAATCACCTCAGGCGGTGCTGACTTGGCACAGGGTGGATTTTCCGGCGGTTCCATAGGATTCGGAGCTGGAGGTGCTGGTGGTTTCTCTGGAGGAGCTGGCGGTGTTGGTGGCTTCTCTGGAGGAGCTGGTGGTTTCTCTGGAGGAGCCGGAGGTATTGGCGGCGGTGTCATCGTCCAGAAACACGTCTACGTCCACGTCGCTCCCGAGGAGCCAGAAGAAGTACGCGCTCCCAAGACCATCCAAGTGGCCGCCCCACAGAAACACTACAAAATTATCTTCATCAAGGCCCCAACTGCACCCACTCCTACCGCCCCGATAATCCCAGTGCAGCCCCAGAACGAAGAGAAAACCCTTGTCTACGTTTTGGTTAAGAAACCAGAAGAACAGCCAGACATTGAGATTCCCACCCCCGCACCTACCCAGCCCTCCAAGCCAGAAGTATACTTCATCAAGTACAGAACCCAGAAGGAAGGCGTTTCTGGTGGAGCTGGTGCTGGTGTTGGTGGTGGCATCGGTGGTGGCATCGGCGGTGGCATCGCTGCTGGAGGTATCGCTGATGGTGGAGTTTCCCTAGATGGTCTGTCAATTGACGGAGGACACGGAATTGGTGGCGGCGCCGGTATTGGTGGTGGAGCCGGCATTGGTGACATCTCCATTGCAGGTCATGGAGTTAGCGGAATCACAACTGGCTCTGGAGTTATCTCAGGTTCCTCAGCTGGAGCTTCCAGCAAATATGGCCCACCTGGATACCACAAATAAAGAAACGAATCGATATTTACAAATTTACGGGTATAGCTGACCCCGTCAGTTATTTGTTGAAATGCGTTACTGATGTGTGACAGATGTGATATTTACACTTAATTCAAACTCGTGTCATTTGCACTTGTATATATTTTCATTAGATTTACCATATTTATGTATAAGTTTTATATATTTTTATGTTATTTTGCTTAAGTACGGTGACAAATCAATTTTATTATTATTTTCAATTTTGTAATAAATATTGACAAACTATCTTTTATTTTATTTTCTTGTCAAGAGAAAGGAATCGTAAATCCTGCCATTTAGATTCCGCCTGTTATAATGGCCAAAATATTTAATAATATATAAAGACAACGGGAAGTGAAAGTACAGAAAGTAACTTTATTTGGTTCACGTTTAATAAAATGTACTTCAAGCCGCACACTAATGGGTTCTTTGCCGTCGTTATATAAAGTGATCCACAATAATCGATGTACTTTGGATCGTATGAGGCGTAGATGCGAATCTTGCAATTTTTTGCAATGGTCAAATTAAGATTTGAAATGTATGTTATACCATATAATAAAATGAGTCATTTCATTCTGGCGCATAAACTGATTTCACCTAATATTTTTGCGCAATAACAAGTTTCTGCAATATAAACAGCTAGTGATGAACCGTTGTATTATAGTTTCTTAATTCAAAAGTAACGTTAGCCATAATCTAATTCTTTTTTGAATGTAGGTTCAAGAAAAGAATAAAAATAAAGTAGTAGTAGAGTTAAGCGTTTGCGAGTATACCTACTACTATCGAATTTACCATTAGCATTCATGAAATGTGAAATCAATTATTATATTCCATGTTAAATTGATGTAATAATTTCTGGAAATTACAAAAAATGATAGTTGGTGGCGTATTGGGAACTTTTTATTGGGAAAGCTTATGATGTAAAGTATTGTAAAGGTTACTGGGAAAAGAGTTTGTGTAGAAAGAAATTAATGTATTTAACGTAATATTTGTAAAATTAGATTTTGACTTCGAAAAAATTCCGACCAAGCCGGATTTTTGTGGAAACCTTCATTTTTATGTCAAAAGGGAGTTAAATTATAGTTCTGCTTCCCAATATAAACTTTAATTTATTTTTTATAATAAATGAATTAAAATTTATACTGGGATCAGGACTCAGTATTTCAATTAATTTTATTCAGAAAATAAAATTTATTTTTATGTCCTAAACATGTCCTGAAAAGTATATCCTAGAATTTGAGCTGTGAATTTTTTTAGTGGGCGAAAAGAGGTGAATTTTAGTTTTTGGCAATTATCTAGAAAATTTACAGTTTTCAAGAAAATTTGTTATGAAAAATATAAAACAGATTCCTAGATTCTTTTTGCTAGAATCAATTGTTTTTTAACACATTTGCAGTAAAGTTGCAATATCTACTTTTTTCAGAAATATCTACTTTCTTTTTTCCACATAGTTTTTTTTGTGTGGTATTTCTAGTAGGCCTAATCTATATTGAAATACAATAGAGAATAACCAATCAAAGCAAAAAAAGACAAGAACTACAATTTATAATTTTTGTCTCAAAAAACTAAATGTGAAGACATTTTCAAAAATAACCTAAAAAATAAAAAATCCACTCCTGCTTACTGCTATTCTGAAATATCCAAATAACGATCTTCACAAAAATCCACAAGTTTAGCCGATTTTTTTTTAAGTTGTGTTTTTGTGTGTAATTTTACCGTGTTAAAAGAGAATTTTGACGATCTTCATAAAAATCCACAAGTTTAGTCGGAATTTTTTTTTTGAAGTTTTGTTTTTGTGTGTAATTTTACCGTGTTATAAGAAAATTTTGATCAAAATAATTTTAATCTAAAAAAAAGTTTTTTCTTTTATTTTAATTTAATTATTGATACAGAATTTTTCACGGAAAAATATATACTAATTCTTTTTTTCTTCAATATTCAATTTAGAGCTTAAATATTTTTCCATTCGTGTCAAATCTATTTATGAGTAGATACAGAGATTCCTCTGCTTCAAGATCTTCGTGACCTTACGAAATAAATATAATATTTTATACGAAAATTTGACATACATTTCAATGCCATTTATCGTAAAATTTTGTGATTGTTGTCATGTGAGACGGAATGACACTCTTTAGCGGCTTTTAGCAGTCTTCAAAGCGTTAGTTTTTACTTATATCGTTTGTTTACAAGCTTTTTTATTATCTCCAAATCGGGAAACTTGTAATAAACACAAACGTATATGGTCAAGGGACACTATAGCCTATAATGTAAATAATTAATACTGATTTCAAATAAGCAATAAATATAAATTTGAAATGTTGCAACTTACAACTTAGTTACAGTAATAAATATTTTTTTTTCAGGTAAGTCAGACTAGGCTGCGGTGCACATAAGTGGTGAGTAATATTAGTTTTGTATGATTTAAAACATTGAAACAAAAAAGTAAATCCATTATCTCCATGAAAATGAATCAGAATGGATATACATAAATTTCTGCTTACTTTTAATCTGTCTAAATCTGAAAAACTAAGCTGTTCTCGGAAAAAAGGGCGAACCAGCCCTCCAAGTATTTCACAAGTACACAAAATGGAAATAATAAATCACGTTTCTATTCGTCACTACGTTGTAACTTTTTTGCATGTTGCGAAATGCTATCAGTTCTGTCTTAAGCCGGCTACAGACAGACGTATATAAATCTGTCAGGCTGTAGATAATATCTGCCTAAAATGTATGTCGAAGATGTATTCAATCATGCCCTGAATTTATGTACGTGTGAACTGTTTAAAACGAATTTGGCGATTTATTTAGAACTGCTGACGTATTCGTAATGCAATATACTTTCAACATTAGTTCCTAGTTGTTCACTCATCGATAGAGATATAATGAAATATCTACTCTGAATTTCCAATAGTTCGAAAACTAATAGATTGTGTATGTGTGTACGATCTATTGCAATAATAATGGCACTCCTACAAATCAGTCTGAACTACTTGAAGTTCTGTGTACAAATTTCATAAGGTCTCTATTGGTGAGTAGAAAAATGAATAAGAACTAATGTTATAAGTTGGAATCGTCATATTCGTTTTAAAGAGTGTCATTATTAATGCAATATATTGTACATGTCTCTACATATGAAGGGAAAATGCATTTATATGTCAGATATGTCCAGCCCAATCAACAGAAAATGTATAGAAGGTGTAAGAACGTCTTTAAAGCAAACTGTATAAGAAATTGTATGTATAAGAAATTATACAATTTCCTTGTTTGTTTATAATTTTTTCCCCATACTAAGTAGTAAAAGGGCACCAGATTATAAAACAAATGTGTTGTTGCTGCTATACAGGGTGTTTCTTAAGTAGAGGTAAAAAATCTAGAGGCGTATTCTGTGACCAAAAATAAGGGTTTTTGGCATATTTAGAATGACAGTAGGTATGAAACAAAAAATTACCAGCTTTAGAAACTTACCAGTGGCGAAGACAATAGATCATCATCTATAATATTACAAATAAAATAGGTCGTCATATGCGCCATTATCTTAACTTTTTGTTTACTTACACTTTTTTGTATTCCGATTAACAGCAAAAATTAATTAACAGTGGAATTACTTTACTATGATTTAATTATAACAAATGTTGGAAATGTCCACCTTCAGCTTAAACGTGTGCAAAAATTCTAGGAGTAGCTCTTATCACACCACAATCAGGTATAATTTGTTGACGTAAGTGCTCTTCAGATTCAGTGAGAACCTTATAAGCTAATGTCCTGAGATGTTCTGAAAAAAAATCATCAATAGGGTTCATATCGGGTGATCTGGGCGATTTCGTCCAATCACGTTATTACCGAATCTTTCATTTAAAAATTTACGACTAGTCAATCTAAAATGTGGGGGAGCCCCATCGTGCATTAACCACATTCTTTATCTTAACGCATAGATGTCAAGTACTTCAGGTAAAATATTTTCAAGAAAATTTCTGTAGGAGGCACCGATTAAAGTTCTTGGCAAAATGTAAGCCTACCCAAGAAAATTTCCAATAATACCCACCCATACAAAGAAAACTGATGCTGAAAGTACTTACCAGCCGGTCCTACAATCAAAAAGTAAAGCTTCCTTTAATACTACAAGGGAAAAAATTAGATCTGCCAAGACACATTAAAGTTAAAGTGCTATTAAGGCATGCTCTATACAGGGTGTCTCGAAAGTAAGCCGTCGTATGTTAACCATGAATTTCACATCGAAAAATAATACTAGTTTGCTAAGCTATAGCCCAAAAAGGCTTCGTTACGGTTATACAACGTGTTAAAAATTAATGAAAAAAAAAAACACAGACTTAAATTTCTTCAAATCCGTTGTAGATATTATAATGAAATTTTAGAAGTGTCGATAGCTATGGAAGGCGCATACTTTGCAATGGAAAGTGATTTTTTAGTCTTACCAATGGCGCGCATAGGGGAATGCCACTGAACTTTTGTGAAGAATAAAATGGTACGCCACTGACTTTTCTTAAAATATATATATTTTTTAAATTCTCTGTTCAATTCTGAAGTAAATAGTTCCCTCAACCTTTTATTGTACAACGCACCATATTAATAAAATCTGTTTTAATGTGCACAGCATAATACTATCAATGAAACAATGTGCCGTTTTGTATAATTTAGCCGTGATAAAGCAAAAAAAATGCGTCGCTTAGTTATAAGTATAAATTATTTGTTACTGTCAACGCGATACAAAAAATTTATACCGCTTCAAAAATGCCAAGATATACGTTTGAAAGCAACGAATACTTTAACATGCATTTTATTTACGGGCTTTGCAATGGAAATTCCGAGGGAAATTCAAGACGAGCTGTAGCAGAATATCGACGCCGCTACCCAAATAAACGAATTCCAGATCGCTCTGTTTTTACTAGAATTCACCAATATTTACGGGAAAATGTGAACTTTAAAAACATACCAACAATTGGAAGACCTCGAGCAAGGGTGAATGATGAAGAAATAGTCCTTGCTCAAATTGAAAATAATGCCAATGTGAGTATTCAAGAAATTGCAAGAATCGGCGGTTCCTAAAACTCGAGTCGGGCGCATTTTAAGAGAACAAGGACTGCATCCTTTTCACTATCAAAAAGTTCAAGCTTTACAAGAAAGAAATTTTGTTCCTCGAGTTGTTTTTTGTAATAGGATGTTAGATAATCAGGCTATATTAGATAACGTTATATGGACTGATGAATGTCAATTTACAAGAAATGGGATTTTTGGTTTTCGTAACTGGCATTATTGGAGAGACGAAAATCCTCATATAATATGAAGGCATGACTTTCAACACAGATTTTTGGTAAATTTATGGGCCGGTATTGTCAACAACTAGTTAATTGGGCCGTTTGTTTTTCCCAAACGCCTAAATGCCGACAACTATTTATTATTTTTACAAAATGAATTAAATACTCTTCTTGAAGATGTACCACTAAATGTAAGGCAAAATACAAATGGACGGAGTTCCACTATGGAAAAAACGTACGCATTTCGCTAAATACGAATTATCCAGGACGATGGATTGGACGAGATGGACCTATTGCATGGCCACCTCGCTCACCAGATCTATCGTGTCTAGATTTTTATCCTTGGGGCTACATGAAACAACTGGTGTACTGCGATGAAATTAATGACAGGGAAAGTTTGTTGGAGAAAATTGATAAAGTAACGCTTAAGATAAGGCAAAATTTACAAGAACTTAACGTGGCTAATTCGATAATTATGCGCTCAGAAGCGTACATCAAAAGTAATGGAGACAATTTTGAGCAATTTTTATGATGTTTTATTAATAATTATTAATTATAAAATATTTATTTGAGTAATTTTTTTCGTTATTTTTGCAAAATTTCCTCTTTTTAAGTATAAGTCCCTTCACCTGCAAATATTTTCTTTTTAAATAAAAATTGTCATCTTGTTTATAAAACAGATCCTAGTAACCAATGTAAATTTGTCAGAATCTGTTGATAAATGATGAATAGCATACATATCCGATACAACTTTATCCTCAGAAGATGAAGTGAACATTTAATTTATAAAAGACTTAAAATTTACAAAGCAAGATAGTAGTGTTTAAAAAAATATGATCATCTAGAGTTTTTTCAACGATTCCGATTATTAAAACCAACCGTACTAGCATTATTACCAATAATAACTTACCAATCAACAAGTAACGACTTTATTCTGAAAGTCAAACAATTTAATTTGATCTTCCACACTAAATATACCATTTTTTTTGGGTTTAGATTCCATATTCGTATCGAATAAATTAAATATTTATGTAAATAACAATAATTATAAACCAAATACCTGGTTTCTATGCATGGCAAGGACGCGAAAATAAATAAGGATGTTTACTTTATTCTGAAGTTGACAGTAAATAGACGACTATTAGTTAAAATATCCCCATATTTAGGTAGATACACTGAGCGAATTATTTTTTAACTGTTAGTAGGCATTGATTGTTTTCGACAAAATATCTGCATTAAATCTCCAAGAAAAGTTACATTGCTGTCATAATAAAAATTATTTTATTGAAGGAACCTACCAGCGGTTAAAAAGTTTTTTTTAACTAACCAAAACTAACAAGCAAGTGTGCCGCTAATAATGAGTTTGATAAGATGTTAAGAACACAAAGAATTAATAATTCGAATGAAAATGCAGCGTAAGTCATTCTCGAGACGCTGTTGTCGTCGTTTCGAGCATGTAAAAAAGCATAACTTTGACACGCGAATCTTTATTTCAACCAAAATAGGAACAACTTATTGAATATAGAATTGAAAATTATAGGCAACATAGAAATTACCCTGTACAAGGCAGGTTAAACAATTATTTACTGCCATTTGAATTTGCTTGGAGGCATCTGGGCATTTTATTTATTGTAAACTTTTCACTATTAAACAAAATTATTACGTTTAATTTGACTTAATGTCGTGAAGAATAGTTTAATAGGTAATTTGTTTAAAGAATTTTGCAAGAAATTAACATTACTTATATTAATTTCTCGACGTTTAGTTAGATGAGATATTGCGGTGGGAGTTCTGCTTAGGTATAAAGCCATATGCACTTTTACCGTTGTTATTAGTATTTGCCAAATGATACTTTCTCAATATATAATGAAGTTATTTGTGGTAAGTTGTAAATAGGCGATCACGTAATATAAGTTGTCTTTATAGTACTTTATAGTTACAGTTAATTAATGCCTTCATTGTGATCAGTTCTGGTTTTGAATCACCTTCAGGCTACCGATATCCCCGATCTCCTCCCAATAGTTACTCAGTGCCTCTAGCATCTGTTGGACCATTGCATAGCACATCACTAGGTGTGAATAGGTTAACTTCTGCATTGCTACCTCAAAAAGGAGCTCAAGAGTTAACTGGAGACTCATTCTCAAGCAGCAAAGATGTCTTGTCTTCATCCATTGCTTCTAATGAATCATCTTCTAAAAAACATTCTACCGCAAATGATACTAATGAATACTTTTCGTTAAGTGGATTTAACGGTTCTTCTGAAAATTTCTACAGTGATCTGGGTGAATCTGGCCAGAATGTTATAGAAAAAAACATATATGTTCATCTACCAGCACCAGAACTCGGACCACTACAACAAAAGACAGATGTTGATTTGCCCCCTCCACAAACACATTATAAAATCATTTTTATTAGATCTCCAACTGTTTCATCTACTCCAATAATTCCTTCTATACCACAGAACGAAGAGAGAACTATAGTTTATATATTGAGTGAGAAATCAGAAGAACAGGGAAATACTGTGATATCTACAGCAGAACCAGAAAAATCATCGAGACCAGAAGTGTACTTCATCAAATACAAAGCACAAAGAGAAGAATCCGATGAGTCTCTTACAGAAGCACATTCTTCTGGAACCAGTTTATCACCTAGTAATTTTGGTGATAAAAATGACAGTAACAACAAAGTTTTTACCAAATATGGGATACCACGATCTTTAGTGAAACAGTAATATGGATCTTTGACAGTGGTGATTCCAGGTCCATTTTTGTAGGAACTTTGGACAAAATGTTAATGTTATAAATAATGTCTATTAAATAAAGTTTTAATATTTTTTTTTCGTATTTTATATTTTCTTATTAAATTTAGTGAATGATCTTTAAAAAGTACACAGACCATAGATGAGATATTAATCTCCACATCGATAAATCCGCTAATTGTGTTTCCTTTCCAATCCGGGCTACAGTAACATTTGTAAACATTATGCAATAGTAATTTATCAATATTAATAATAGTAGTAATATGGTATTAATATAGCATTGATGACTACTTATGGGAAATGTATGTATAGTGTTATTCATTATATTTAGGCCACCTTGTATTATTGTTATTATTAAAGACACAAAATAAAGTTTGGAGTAAAAGTTGTAGGGCTGTATAACCCTGTACTTACATGACCTCTTGACATAATCTTATTTACATATAAATTAATTAATATATTATCAAAAATAAAGCTTCTTTGTTTGAATTTCCTGTTTATTTCGTGTTGGCATTGAATGAAATGCCAAATCGTCATTCATGACATACAATTGTGTATTTTTTTTCAAATCATCGTATTGTCGCTTAGATCAATATGGCATTTATTTTTATTTGCAGCAAAATGTAAAATGTGAATACAGAAAACATGTAAAGCATTACTAGTTTTGAATACCAGTAAGGAATATTTGATGTCACAATTTTTTTTTCTTGAGATATTAATATACATGCCAATTCAAATTTAATTTCTACTTAAAAATCGATGAATACATAACTAGAATTCAATAAAATCTAATTGTTCATCACTGGCTTTGTTAATGGGATGTAAATAATAAAATGATGGAAAATTATGAAAAAGCATTTATTTGTCACCGTCATATGCTTGTTTTATATGATGTTACACAACTTATTTACTAAAATCGTATAAAAAATCTATTTACAAGTATTGAGATATTCTTAAGTGTATATCACATCTCTCACGAGTCATTGATACAATGAACTTGAATGGAATATTCTTTTAATGTGAACCAGGTGGGCCATATTGACTAGACAAACCACTGCCAGAACTGCCAGCAGAACTGTAAGAGCTAGCGGAAGAACCTCCTTGGGAATACCCGCCTGATCCACCTCCAGATGCACCCCCTTGGGAAAAACCGCCTGCACCTTCACCTCCACTTCCACCTCCATTTCCACTTCCATTTCCACCTCCATTTCCACCTCCATTTCCACCGCCATTTCCGTGACCACCAGATTCTTCTTTCTGGGTCTTGTATTTGATGAAATATACTTCTGGCTTGGAAGGTTCAGTAGGCTCAGGAGTAGGAATTTCAATTTCAGGTTGGTCTTCAGGTTTCTTCACCAACACGTAGACTAGAGTCTTCTCTTCGTTTTGAGGTATCGGAGGAATCTCAGGAACGGTTGGAGCTGGAGCAGTTGGCGCCTTGATGAAGATGATTTTGTAATGTTTCTGAGGGGCAGGAAGGTTAACTTTCGCTTTTGGCTTGTTTTCTTCTTGTTCTGGTGGCGCTACGTGGACATAAACATGCTTGGTAACAGTGATGCTGCCATCGGAACCACCTCCAGCTCCTGAATCATCTCCTGAACCGCCCCCAGATCCGCCGCCGAATCCACCACTAAAGCCGCCTTCTGCGCCTCCTCCGAATCCACCACCCGATCCTCCTCCAAAGCCACCACCAGAACCTCCTCCGAATCCGCCGCCTGAACCGGATGCACCAAAACCGCTGCTTTGGCCAAATCCGCCTCCTCCACCTCCTCCACCGCCACCAGAAGGTGCTCCATATTGGCTGGAAGGTGGGGCAGAGTATTGGTAGCCCGATGGAGCTCCTGGGCGACCATGAACGAGTACCACGCAAGCGGCAAGTAGCTGGAAATTCGAAACTTACGTGAATTTTAAGTTATTTGAAAAACATTTTCTTAGTTTAGAATTATCCAATTTGATATTACGTATGTATTTGAAATATTCTTACCAGTATTGGCTTCATCCTATTGTTTGTGTTGTCCGATGGTTAGAAGACAATGATAATTGCAGGATGTGTCTGGGGTTATATAGGAAAAATCAGCCCCGCTAGAAAGTACAGTAAATACATTTACAATAAATTTGACGTTAACGAAAAAAACTAACAATGATAATTAAATTAAGTAGACTCTTTAACCGATTTCAGTTTAGAAAATATAAAGTATAAACAACAGTTTGTTATGTAAGGATATTAAAGTTTTACGTTAAAATTAGATGCTCAATTTCAGGTCATGTCGCATTGACTGTAGCGTGTTGTTGATTCACTCCAACTGGGTTCTACATGTCTTGAAAGAATGTTGATTAAGTAAACATAATATGTTTGGAATTGTAATTTTGACTTTGTTTTTGACTTTCAACACTCAATAAAAAGACGGCGATATAACGACTTGTCAAAATTGTCACTTTACAGATCTTAAATCTTTGTTTTGGAAATCGATTGTCACCTTCTGAGAAACACATCGCTCTTTCTTCAGAATAAATAATTTCAAAACTTCCAGCAATTGAATCATTTAAGACGTAGATGGTTTGTGGTTGTTTGAAATAACTAAATGATTTGAAGTTAGTATATAACTTGCAATTTTGTAAATGTTCAATATTTATTTGAGTGTAGTAGGATAATGGCAAAATAATGACTACCTATTCTGGACAGTTGTAATAAAATTTACTAAAAATGATGTATAATAAAGTTATCATAAAATATTTCGATTCCCCAAAAAATTAAATACTTGAAAGTGTGGATTTTTTTTTAAATATCACTTAAGTATTGGTTGCCTCAAAAATTGTTCTAATATCAAATTTGGTTACCGATTCCTCTTAATCTTTCTGATAATATAGGAATGTAGGGAATTTTTATTGTGTGATTATTTTGTCTTATTTGTATTTTATTTTATGTGTAACATTTTAATTTTCTGTCAACAAAATTTGAAGGGTATTCATTATTTACTCACATTTTTAATAATTTTTAAAATTTTAGTTCATTGTTAAAAAATTCGTCGATGAAATGAATTTTGCTCTATCATATAAACATTTAACAACACCTTTCTTAATATCAATATGATGGTTAGATCTAGAATTTCAGAGAAGGACAGTGCAACAAAAAGAAAATTAAAAGAAACCGCGATTATTTTGTTGAACGGAGATAAATGTATATCAAACTGTTCAATAAACATTGATCATCGTTGGCTACAGTTGCATCAAAAAGAAGGAAATAACAATAAAATAAAAATTATTTAACATATATGGAAGCAAATAAGCAAATTTTAAACTGTCAAACTTGACTTACTTTTGTAACTATCTATCTTGTTTTTCATGTCAGAATACAATATGCCACAAAATTAATAAAACATACTCATACATTGACAAAGAAATATTGATTGCAGGTATGTGAAGAAGCTTTTGTAGATACGAAAAATAAAAATCTACTAAATCTATTAACGACTGAAAAGTGCTAGCTGTTTTATGTTAAGACAATTAATAAAATAGAAAATGAATGGAATGAAAATAATCATTTTTCTTAAAAAAGACAGAATATATTTTTGTATTTACACAGTATATATCTTCTGTACATGCGCCAATACTTTTTGTTATTACAATTTTTCTAACAAAAACTTGTATAATAGATTACTTGAAAAAATAAAAAAGAAAAGTATGATCTAGAAAAGTCAACAACACTTTCCATTATTTGTCAGTATTTCATTAATTAGTTGAATATGTTATCTAAAAATATCGGGATTTTGGTTTCATTTAAAAGAAATCAAGGAAAATTCTTAAAGAATACTTTATTTGTCACCGTATTTATGCTGATTTATAAATATAAAAAATTAAATACATACTCTATAAAATACTGCTTGTAACCCCCTGTATCAAATCTACTTGTACATATAAAAAATTATAAAAATACATTTACATTGACTTAAAGTAAACAACATCACAGGTCATGATGATATACTACAGCGATTTGGTTTACTTAATAAGGCCCACTTGAGTTGGGAGCACCGTACTGTCTGGATACTGCACTAGAGGCAGATCTAGATGAACTGTAAGAATAACCTCCAGCTGACGCTCCACCCTGGGATCCAGCTTGTCCGGTACTGGCACCTGCACCTGCACCTGCTCCTGCTCCTGCACCTTCACGAGCTCCAACTTCTACAGTGTCATCATCAGCTTCAGCAGCACCTTGTTGCCCACTAGTTTCTTTCTGGGTTTTGTACTTGATGAAGTAAACTTCTGGTCTGGATGGTTCTGTTGGTGCTGCGGTTGGAATTTCTATTTCCGTTTGGTCCTCTGGTTTTTTAACCAAAACGTAAACGAGAGTTTTTTCCTCGTTTTGTGGGATTGGAGGAATTTTAGGTAAATTAGATGCAGCAGGGGTTGGAGCTTTGATGAAGATGATCTTATAGTTTTTCTGTGGAGGTGGCACGTGGACTCGTGCTTTCTGTTGTGGTTCGTCTTCCAGTTCTGGAGGTGGAACGTGGACATATATGTGTTTGTTGATGGTTATGGTGCCCGAAGATGCATCTCCAGAGGATGATCGTCCAGACTGAGCGGATCCTGCACTTGAGCTGGATTGTCCAGATCCGAAAGAAAGTCCGGAACTACCTCCACTGGCGAAGGAACCTGCAAATGAGCCTGCTGATCCACTTCCGAACCCACCCCCAGATCCTGAACCACCACCAAATCCAGAGCCGGATTTTCCACTGGATCTTCCTTGGTCTTGGCCTCCTGAAGGAGCTCCGTACCGTTCTGATGGTGGAGATGGGTAGTTGTAACCAGAGGGTGGTTCTGGTCGTCCATATGCTAGTGCCACAAAAACAGATAGGACCTGGGGGAAAACAAAAAATTAATTTAGTATAACTAAATGGTATATAATACTTACCAGAATAGGCTTCATTTTTGATGCTTATTGTCTGGTGGTAAGATGACAATGATTTTGATCAGACTTGACGAAGGTTTTATAGGAAAAGGTATCCCTGCTAAAAGACATTGCCGAAATTTGTGTAATTGGTGATGGTGAAGGCAAAGTCGCACTTTTAATGCAATTAGTAAATTTTGAATAATCGCAATCCAACCGCAATAAAATAATTATGATACTATTTACCAAATTTGACACCTATGGTGATTTGGTAACGTATGTGAGTGGGAGTTTAGAGTGTACCAAACAAATATACCTGTATTACAAGTATTTATTATGATTAAAATCAGTTAGCAATGTTTTCATGGCAAAAGTCAAGGTTTATTGAATGTAAAGAAAAAAGCAAAGTTCTTTAAACATACTTAGATTTCAACTATATTCTTCTAAGGATTTATGTGGTTATAAGAATTTTTTTGACACCTGTCGAATGGAAATTATAAAATGATTTAACTTTAAATTATTGATAGTTAATTTTCAGCGTATTAAAACAATCGTGTCATTTTATTTGCAGGTTTTTCTATTAATGTATTAATATTCATTTACTGTACTGTTCATCTTTTTTTTTAACTCGTGAATATCACAGTAGTGTTAATTGCTGCAGTAACACATCTCTCGCAATTGTGTAAGTAAATCATTGAATTTGAAGAAAGTGAAATTTTTATTAAAAGGCTTTTAAAAATATAGTGTGCGTCATTAGCGTCAATTTAGAGGTGCCTGTTGTAAAAAGCTATAAATACAATAAGGTGCATTACATTTAGAGTTAAAAGGAATTGTGTCACGGTGCCTTAAGTTTATTTTATGGATAACTCAAGTGGTAGATTTATAGTTATTTATGTTTATCTTGTAGTTTCTGCAAAAAACAAGTGCACCTTAAGTAATTTGTAGATGTGGTTGCTCTTTAGAGCTACTGTTTACTAGCATTTTAAAACTAGCACACACCAGTGGCGGCTATTTCTAAAGGCCGTTAGAACGTCTCTCCTCGTGAAATGAATGACATTGTTTTCTGTTAAATGACTGATAATTATCATAAATTACTGGAAAAGTTATTTTAGCGAAAAATAATATACAAAGTGTTAAAAAAACACCTTTCCGCCCTCTCGATTTTATTCATATCCACTTTATTTATTGGCTTCCTAAAACTGACTAGTCTTTGAAAATTTCGTTATGTTTTCTATTCCCAAAAAAGAATAGTCATAACGTCATAAATTCTAGCCATAGTTTTTAGCCATATTTTTTATGTACTATCGCCACCCAAAGTTTGTAATAAACTTTTCGGGACACCCTAATAGTGAATCAGACCTGCAAATGTCACCACCGATTAAGGTAAGATTTTAATATATTTTTTGCATCCGCCCCTTGACCAAAAAATCACGAGCCGCCACTGGCACACACCATAAAGTTATTGTAACTAATAACTTTTTCAAATGTTTAAAGTAATACATGGCTTTCAGGTGATATTGGAGCATAGGTAAATAAATAATAAATTTCAAGCATATTTTATAAATAGCGATTACTTAAAATCTAAAAACAAAATTGAGTATAATATGTTTTCTAGTGAGGTTCTCTATAAAATTCTTGTAATATCATTAAATTGTTTAAGGTTTAAGGTGTGCTATTTCAGGACGATTCACAACAAATTTCGCAAATAGACTGGTCAAGTAGACGTAATCTATACAAACCTATCGAAAGTATCTTGTTTTTGATTTAAGATCAGATTTTTTAAATTTGTGTCTTTAATAGGTCACATTTTTTACGTTCAATATTATTGTTCTGTTCATGCAGATTGATGATATTTTTACATTGGGAGTTCCGCAAGGAGTGGTTCTTATACCATTATTTATCAATAATATTAGCAATAAATCATGTGCAGCACATGGAAAAATACATGTAGCCAAAATTTGATTGCCAATTCAATATTTGGAAAATTCTGGCAAAAAATAAAATGCAGTTTTATTACTGGTTCACCTCACTCATCTTTGAACCTGTTATACAGGGTTTTTTGAAAATAGTTGAGGAAAATGGGACAGTGAATGTTTTAGCCGATTTTAGATGGGGTGTTTCATAAAAAAAATAATTTTATCATTCCTTAAGAAGTTACGACCCTTCAAAAGTAACTGCTGAAATCAAGGTTTCATGTTTTTTAAGTGTCAAAACACCAACTAAACTTATAAGAATGATAAAAAGCAGTTAAATAAACTAGTAATAACACCTGACAACTAAAATGGCAGGAATCTACTACAGAAAGTATCGTTCGAAAAATGGTTCTTATTTATTTATTTATTTTTTATACGAAAGCTAGAATATATTTCGTAATTTATTTGTGTTGTGACAAAAAGTTTTGTTTTCAATAGGGCTATTCAAAGAAATGTATTTTTATTAAAAATTTAAGTATGAAAAACTCTCATAATAAACGCACGAGGGATGTATTATTTCATCCCCTTACTGTGTGAAGTGACAACGAGTGGAATAGGCCGGGAGAATGACATTTTAACACAACTGCATTCATGCAAAAATTGGAGTGTTTAATTTGAGCCGGTTTTAAAATAGCCTATGGGAACATGATTCCAATACCCACTTTTAAAGGGTATAGCTTTTAAGGGGATGTTAAAATTAATGTTTTCGTACATGAAACACCCCCTCCTAACTCTGTTTCATTTTCTTCAACTATTTTCGGAACACCCAGTATATGAAATAGAAAAGAATAGAATTTTTGCTAATACGATTCTGGAATTCTAACTTACAGGATATTTTTACCGTCAACCGAATATTGTGTACACCACAAATAAGTTATTTTAACTATGTAGTCAAAATAAGTCATGGATATATCCACAAATTTATTTGGTTATTCCATAACTGCCAGCTTACCCTCTCCATCGTATCTACGTGTCGTTATTTGCGGATTAGGTGAAATGGTTCCTGTTTACCAATTATTGTAAATACTATAATTATTACATGTATGTACTGCATGATTTCACAATTTTTTGGTAAATAAATGTGTATTATTATTATTTCTAACTTCTCATCAATTTTCCATTGCATATGACAGAATGTAACATATAATTTAAGATACGAAAAAGATAAACCAAACAGCATCTTTAACTATTCCCATGATTTCAATATGACCAGCTTCATCAAAGACAGTTCGAAAAATTGGTTTCATTAGCATGGTCTCCATTAACAGACGGTAGACAGAGAATCGTGCGACTAATACACGATTTGTTAAGTGTCACTAGAACAGTAAGACATTGCATAAGAATTGCAACAAAGTATTGTAGATGTTTTTTAGTTGTTTCTCTTAATGGATCACATTTTGAGATTTTGTCTCTATTTGTTGAACATTAGGTTCTAATGGATTTTACACACGCAGACGGGCCCCTTTATTAACAGTCAGGTCGTTTGTGTAATCTTTTATTTTTTATTAAGGTCGAATGAAGTGCATTTTTGTGTACCTATATAACATTTGTTCGTAGTTCATTGAAATTTAAAAATAGAGGATTTGGGGAAGAAAAATTGATGTGTTCGGTAATAAGAATTTGATTTTGACTTTTTTCAAAAAATAGAATAAAATTTTAATATTTGTACTGAAAAATACTTTTCATCACTGGCGTAGAAGTTTGGAGAGTAGAAGGTTGAAGGGTGAAAACGACCCATACCTACGCCACTGGCTTAGATATCGCTTCAAAATATTAACCGTTTATTATGAGTACGTTATACCAAGTTTGAGAAAAAATATTTATTTCTTTAGTAGGTAAAAAATAAAAGATTTTTTTTTAAGTTTCAACGCTCTGTATCTGGAAAATGGAGTGTCATAGAGAAAAATGTTATACGAAAGACAATTATTATTGTTTAAACGGAGAAGACCCTATATTTGCTCCAACTTGTGTGTTCTAATCTATGAAATACCTCTTCAATAAGTTTGACAATTAAACATCAAACTAGATAAATCAAAGATTTTTGTGGTAGAACATGGTGATATAAAAGCACAGTCTATTACAGTCCGGCGTCTTCACATCGGCTCCTTTGATGTCGATGTTCCAGATTTCGTTTTTTTTTTAGACTACTGCGCATTTAGCCGCGCACAATCGCGCGCTGAAGGGGCACGCTGATTTGTCAAGAGACAGATTCTCTCCCACTTCGTCGTGTATAAATGAATTTCATTGGTGTTCATTGCGTATTTAGCCGCAACCTCTGGAACCTTCACTCGACGAACTGTATAAACTGTGGTGATAGTATCTGCAGTAGGTATATCCCATAAAAACATTCCAAATATTAAAAAAGAATTGTCCTGTTTCTTTTTTGAAAGAAAGTTCAATATTTTTTTTGCTGTGTTGCCCTATCAAATTCTAGGTATCAAAAACGGAACACCATGCAGTTCTAGAAAAAAAAATATTTTAAATTTTTCATATAACCCCCATAATCCAATAAAAAATCTCTTTCATACATAACCTGGAAAATTTAAGCTTAGATTATTGATAACTTAACAAAACAACAAATCAATTTTAATTTTCTATTGCAGTTATCCAGTCTAGTATTTCGGGATATTTTTGTTTGTTTGTTCAGGGGTATTGATTAGTATCTTTGTTTAATAAAAAATAAGTTAACATTCAAAATTTGTCTTTGATTTTAGTAACACCAATAAATTTTAATGTAAATGGACCTAATATTAGGTTCAGAAGATTTCAAGCATTACATAAACAGTAAAGAATAACAAACGAGACATTTTTATTAACTTTTTTAAATTTCTATAACATGGGAAAAAGGGAAAAAACTAAAATTATCGTTGTTAAAATCCGGAGTGGAGTAATTAATATTATTAGAACCGGATCCTTCGCCATAATATAGAATTTATTAAAATATTTCTTATACCTATATATTACGTAAAGCAGATTTATTTTCATAATTTTTTTTCTAGGTTTTTCGATGCTAAGGGTGTGTGTAACAACTTCCTTTAACTTGCAAGTTCTTTGCAAACATTTTGTTAATTAAAATTGTATTTTAACTGTCAACGTTTCGAGAAGTTGTAATTTCTTGTTCGGGTAAAACAGTATATGAAATGGTGTTAGCAGTACTAAACTAAACATAAATAAATTTGAGGATAATTTTACTAAAATTCTTTTAATTAAAATCGTAAACAACTGACTATAATGTTGTTAGATCTGCACATTTACGGCATGAATTTGAAACTAACTCTCTTTTTAATCCTGGAATTATTGTTACATTACTTTTTGCATATAAAATACTAAATAACTTAGCAAATGATTTTCACATTCTCTCACTTTTCGAGTTTAAAATTTCTCAAAAAAATACTCGATGTCGTCAGTTGCTGTTTGTACGTACGATTAAGACTAATTACTATTCTCTTTTACTTTAGTATTGAATCGTTTAGTAAATTTTGCTTCCTTCAGATATAATGTAGATTTTTTTCAACCTTCATTGATTAAGTTTCAAGGTGTTGTTCGAAATACATATATTTAATTGTATAATTATGTATCTTAGTCTTCTCTCTCCATCATTATTATTATATGTTATAGTGTTTTTTTTTCTGTCTATCTTACCACAATTACTTATTTATTATAAGATTTGGAATAAATAAATAAATAAAATTCTTTTAATATTTACATTTTTGCAAATAGATTTTCTATATTGCTCACAAAATTCAAAAACATTTTTTTTCCAAAACGGATTTACAGATTCTACACAAATTATTAGCTTTCATGTAAGTATCCTGATATGGATGGCAATTTTATGTATTGGATTTTAATATTTATGTTATATTTACTTTACAAAAAGCATTAAAATGTTGAATATTAACGAGAGTGAAGTGATTATTACTCAGGATAATTCCAACGGAAGCGAAAATATTAATGCCGAATGTCAAGATCAAGAGTCAATTAATAACCATCATCAAGAACGAGCGCCAGTGAACGAAGTTCGAAGATCGGAACGAGTGAACAAAGGAGTGCCACCAGATTATTATATGGAAAAAATTAACCTAGCAATTCACGAAGATCCGACGACAAGACAGGAAGCTCTTTCAAGACCAGACAAGGACAGCTGGATTAGTGCAATGAACGATGAAATTGCTTCTTTAGAAAGTAATAAAACGTGGACATTAGTTGACCGGCCAAAGGACCGAAATGTCATAAAATCAAAGTGGGTGTTCAAATCCAAGCGGAATCCGGACGGCACTGTGAACCGTCATAAAGCAAGGCTCGTCGCACGTGGGTTTTCACAAAAGTTCGGTTCGGACTATGATGAGGTTTTTGCGCCCGTCGTAAGACATCAGACCTTATTGACGCTACTGTCGATCGCAGGTATGAAAGGGATGTATACGTACCATTACGACGCAAAGACAGGTTTCCTCAATAGTACGCTCAAAGAAGAATTATTTATGGAGCAGCCCGAAGGTTATAAAAATCAACAGTACGACCATAAAGTGTGCAAGCTAGAAAAGAGCATTTACGGATTAAAGCAGGCAGCTAAGTCATGGAGTGACACGCTCAGCACAGCACTAAAAGATTTTGGATTCATTCAGAGCGAAGCCGACCCTTGCTTGTATATTAAAAGAATTTCCAATACGACAATATACCTTGTATACGTGGATGATTTTATAATTGCTTGCAAGGAAGAGCAAATAATAAAAGATATAGCCGATAAACTCAAGGAATATTTTAATTTGTCTAATCTCGGTATTTTGCATCATTACTTGGGCATGAAAATAGAGAGAGATAATGAAGGCATTTATTACCTTAATCAATCGCACTATATCGACATGCTTCTACAAAAGTTCGGCATGACAGATGCAAAGCCATCAGCTATACCAATGGATCCAGGATACTTAAGATCAAGGAGTGAAGAAGAAAAATTTATGGACAACAATCTCTATCAACAATTAATAGGCGGGCTCTTATATATCGCATGTCATACAAGGCCAGATATAAGTGCTACCGTCACAATTCTAAGTCAACACAATAAAGATCCGAACCAAGCAGATTAGATAGAATCAAAGAGAACGCTTCGTTATTTAAAAGGAACGAAGCACCTTTCCCTAATGCTCGGAAATCCTTCCGACGAAATAAAAATTTTATATGGATACGCCGATTCAGATTGGGCACAAGATAAATCAAACCGTAAATCCAACAGCGGGAACATTTTTAAGTTCAACGGAAGTCCCATTAGTTGGATGTGTAGAAAGCAAGCTTGTGTTGCTCTGTCCTCAACTGAAGCAGAGTATATAGCATTGGCAGACGCTTGTCAAGAGGCAGTATGGTTACGTCGACTCTTATCAGATTTTGGAGAAGAACAGACTCAAGCGACTTTAATATATGAGGACAATCAAGGATGTATAAAATTAGTCGCAAATAATAAATTTAGCAACAGAACAAAGCACATAGACACGAAGTTTCATTACGCAAAGGATTTGATGCAGAAGAAGATCATCGATCTACAATATTGTCCGACTGAAATAATGCTGGCTGACCTATTAACAAAGCCACTTAACAAAATTAAATTGCAAGAGTTACGAGTGAAGTGTAACATAGTCAATGCATCATCGAGGAAGGGTGTTGAATATTAACGATACTGCATAGACTAAAGTAATAAAGTAATAAACAACCGAAGGGACAGTTTTGACCTGCAAGTACGGAGTGCACCGAGGACCGACCGACCACCCAGTTAGTTAGTTCTTTCCGAGTATTCAAACACGCCGCATCTACTTTCGATACATTATATTTCTGTATTAGTCATTTATAACAATTCTTGTTTTATCAATAAATAATTGCAGTTACGTGTTCCAAATAAAACGATTCATTCCACTCAACCGCTTCGACATAAAATATATATATTCCTTCTCCACATCCCTCAATTATTTAATTCAAAACGCAAATTCATTTCAATCAAGAAACATTTTTGTATTTCAAATCATTTTTATATAGGTTTAAACAAATTGTTTAGAAAAATTAAAAAAAAAACATTTATTTGAAAATCATTTTTTAAAGTTAAGTTTTCATAATATGTTCAAATGGAATAACTATTTGTTTCATTTATACACATTTTCTTATAAAAAACGAAATTTCATTACCAAATAAATCAATTTAAAAAGGTTTGTTTCCTGAGAATAAATTATGTTTAAATAAATTGAATTGTTTGCTGAAAAATTGTTTTTTCCGTGTAGATCGCTAGGTAGGTACCTGCTACATTAAGGAAATAATTTGCATATTTAAACAGTTATGTTATTAATATTCAAAAACTGCATTCTAAATTTGTCAAGTAATCGTTTCATCACTGCCTATATATGTATATGGTTATGTCTACCATATTTCGTAGAATAATACATAAAATGAAAATTTTACCCCGCCCACGTGAAAACGAAAGTTGGTACTGGGTGTCTGGAATCTGAAATTTCCAGCTGAAACTTTCGACTTGCACTTGACAATTTTACGATACATTCCTACCCACACATTATATCGAATAACTGGTACTTACGCTACAATCCGTTGCAGTAAAAGTGTTTTTTATTTAGGTCACGCCATAAATTTGAATCTTGAAACGATTTTCAATCGTGGATAGGAACATAGTCCTACAAGTGTGACAATAAATTTCAAACAGATAATATGTTAATTGATTTGTATTTTTGTTTAAATTTTAGTTTAGTACCCTCTATATTGGAAATGGCAAATAATCTGTATCTAACGACTTGGCGTACTTTTTGTGTACACCCTGTATACCTACAAATTATGAAAAAACTTCAAATATTTTTTGCAAAAAAATAAGTATTTTTTTCTAAAACGCTTAAAGAAGTTCAAAGAAAAAAACAAATGAATAATTTATTATATTTTCCACAAAATGCGACTGAGAATAATATGACTATCTAATCTACTACACTAAATGTTTGCACTATACAGAGTGTTTGCAACTCGTTACAATAATTTTAGGAGGTGATAGAATACTTGATTTTGAGTCGATTAAAAAAAAATACCTATATACCAAGTGTTACAATATTTGTGATAATTAATTTTTTAATTTAACCTTGCTTTTCTACAATTATTGCAGTGTAGAAGAAAAACAAACCTTTTTATAACAAATATTTCTATACTTTTTTTTATTAGGAATTAATTGATTATTTAAATTATTTAACCAATAAAATCCAAAGCGGCTTCGTTACAGTAAACTGGGGCTACTTTGACTTCGAGGGTTACTTTGACACTTTTTGGGGCTACTTTGACAACGTCCCTCGTAGAAGTGAGAAGGCCGGAATTTTGAGGTTATGTTAATGTAAATAGTGGTAGGCCAGTGTGTAAGCATTACGCTTTGTTTTGAGATGTTATTGTGCCCTAAATATAATTGTAACAGGGGCACAAAAAATCCACGGTTTGAATGTCCAGGATATGAGGACGACGAATAAAGACTTAAACTTTTACTCAAAGAATATTATTTTTGTTTTTTGTTGGCATTATCATTTTTTTTTTTGTATTTTGTTACCTGCCTCTTTTCTCACATTATTATAACCTTTACTAAATAAAATTTAGCTTGAACAGAATCTGTGTTTTTGAATGTTTAACCCTTCAAAATATTATAAAATTAAAAAAATATATTTTGGTGTCAAACTAGCTCCCGAATGATACTAATTTGACCTACAATACAAAACAGCGCCGTGTCAAAATAGCCCCAACCATGGGGCTACTTTGACACCAAAAAATATATTTTTTTTATATCAAGGAGTGCGTGTATAAAGCTGTTGGCTAGAGGCGATATTCTAAAGGCATCTATTGGTTCAATAAAACAGTAATTTGTTGATTCAGATAATTAAGAAAAAAGTAAAAAAGTATGTCAAAGTAGCCCCAGTTTACGGTACTTACCTAGAGCTTCATAAACATGGTTTTTCTACTTTGTAAAAGCGAAGAGTCAAATTTAAACGCGGATTTTATTTAAACCTTTCCGTGTAGGTATATTCAGATGTTATTAAACACTTATCTAAGCAATGCTCTTTCAGTTCTTAGGAAAAGTTTCTTGATAAACATTCTAAAAATAAGGGAAATTAATCTTAACACTTTTAAGTATGCAGGGAGCGCATTCGCCAAAACAGAGGACAGTCTTAAAAGCTAATTTAAAGTTACGTAAACGTAAAAAGGAAAAGCAATGTTTCTATCAAATAGCGTATGTCATGAGAAAACAATTGTCCTTAGTTTCCATAGCAACCGTAAATGTGGATCAACTGTCAAACTATACGTTCGAATCAGTTCGAGTATGTAGATATGCTTTTGACGTTAGCTGGAGTGTCATGGGAGCGCAAGAGCAGCCGCACACCTATATGGTATAAAGTTCCCCAATAGAAATGTACCCAATTATAAAATATTTCTTTGCACCGAAAGGCGTTGCTTTTCTGTTATTTATATTACGGTATTTTTATTTGTACTATTGTTTTTAATTGTTACTGTTAAGAGTGTTAAAAATACTTGACATTTTTGCTAACTGTCAGATTAGTTGTTTTCTTCATGGCACACTGCAATTAATTTATTTTGCTTTGAATGTTGAATGTGGGGCACGTTATTGAAATGGATTTTACCGAAAAATGGTACATCCTATTGCAATTTAACAAGAGTACCTTTTTTATGTTAAATACTACAAATTTAAATATTTTCGACTCAGAAACTTAAAAAAATTAACTACTAAAAAAATATGTTTAAATTTGTCTCTGAGTCTTGCATTTTCTCACGCCCCTGTAGAAAATTTTGAAATGTATTTTATGAGACTTATTAAACACGTCAAGGTTAATATCTCACGAAAATTTCGAGACTTAATGTAGAACCGTTTTGATGTTACGCTTTAAAAACTGTGTCTGAGGTTACCCCTTTAAGTGAGCGTATCTCTCTTAGGAGGCGCCACTGGCAAAAGTTGTACTAAGGTTTTCGTAATTTTTCGACTTGTTTTACAAACTCACAAGTTTTGAATACTTACTACTGGTACCTTGTATATTACACAAAATTACAGAAAAATATTATTTTTAATGCGACAAACTATGGAAAATTGTGATGAAAATAAAAACAATTGCGTAACATTAGCCGTGACGTAAGAGAAAAATGTCAAAAGTGTAACTGACTTTTTGTACGCCACCAAAGTCTTGTAATATACAGACAAAGGAAGAGCCTCTTAAACATAAATTATTTAAATGAAATACGTAATGTCTTACAGTATGTATTTTGGTAATTTCACTTCAAATGGAAAATACTTGTCATCTCTTATTTACCATTAGCTTTCTCCTTAAATTATACAAAACACGTTTAGTTTGTATCAAGGATATTATGAATTTTTATGCGTTGTAAACAAATTACTTAGTATGCATTATTTGTTAAAATATAGTATTAGGTTTACGTGATGAAATTTTTCAATTGCATTTCGTTTCAAATTTTTTATTTGAATAAGGCAATTTATAAAACAAATCAATCTGGACGCGACTAAGACACGTCCACGCCCGCACCGTTAAGTGTGGACTTGGGAACTTGATCAAATTAATACCTTTGTAAATGGTGAAGCGATCCAGGGTCAGTTTAAGTTTTACATAATAATTCTCGATTAATTTTCTAAAACATATAACACTTGACAGTTGACACTACCGATTGCTTGAAAATTGTTTATTTTCGGGTTCTGTTTATCCCTTTGTATATGAACGCATTTAGTTTAGAAGCATCTTGTACAGGATGGTCAAATTTCGACATTTTTATAGGCAATCTCGGTAACTATAGGATATAGAAAAAAATGACCCCCTCACTCTCGATATCTTTTTTTAAGAGAAAAGTAATGGTCAAAACTAAAATGATCTATCGTTTTTTATTTTCGAGTAATAAACAAAATTTCAAATTTTCCACTTTTCGATACAGGTCTGTAACTCGGTAGTTTATAAAGTTGAGCAGTCCAGTGGCGTGCCTATTTTTTTTTTGTAATTTTAAATTTGTGACGAGATATTTAGAAGCAATTATGACAGAATGAGATACTAAACAAATAATAGTACTATTAAAATGATATATTGGCAATAACAATCATTCTAAGAATGTTTTCAACGTAATTAAATTAATATACGATAAATGGTAAATAGCATTGCTGATATGTAATAATCGAAACGAATTGTCTGAAGCTATTTATTTGTGGCATAATTTTAGTTTTTCTTTAGTTTTATTGAGTTTTTGCCACACTTATGAAAAAATAAGGATTGATTAAATAAGCCCTTGCGCCAAATGGATCAGTCAAGGGTTATTTTTGAAACTAAGTTTGCCTAACCAAAAAATCTCACACTGAAAAAAAGCAGATAAGTAAAAAATAACAAAAATTACATCACTATCGCGCACTTCCGTATTTTTGACGTTTCAAAAATTTCTGTTTTCATTTTGAAAATAGTAATAAAAATATTAAACTGTCAAACTTGACATACGTTTAATATTTCAAAAATACGGAAGTGCGCGATAGTATGTGATTTTTGTTATTTTTTACTTTTCTGATTTTTTCAGTGTGAGATTTTTTGGTTAGGTATACTTTGTTTCAAAAATAACCCTTGACTGATCCGTTTGGCGCAAAGGCTTATTTAATTAATCTTTATTTTTTTCAGAAGTGTGGCAAAAATCCAATAAAACTAAAGAAAAATCGAAACGAAAATGTCAAAGACTGATAACAGGCAATAATTTCAGAGAAAAGAAGTCTGAAAACTATTTAAATTTAGATGAGACTGAAAATTTTTAACAATTTGAGAGGAAGAATCATAGCGAACGTCATTCATAAAGCAGTTAGATGGTATACGTGTTGAACGTTTTTTACTCTGGATATATGACCAAAATCTTATTGGATCAGTCAGCTAGCTTGAACAGAAGGTAATTCCGGTAAGCATTTGACGTAGATACGTGCTTTGACGTTTAAACTCATTGTAATAATATATTGCATGAGTTCTTTTTAAATTTATTATGGTAATATGACTTAAGCTTAATATATTTAATAATATCCGATTTTTTTTCTCTCTCCTATAGTTAACGAGAAATTTGCTCACCCTGTACACTTACGTCAAACACGAGATCAAGCATCTTTAAAGTTATTTGTAATTTTTTAAATATAAACGCCCTGTTTATTGAAGACTAGATCTTTCTGATCGGATATGCAAAGACTATGCATGGAACCATGTATTTGCGTTGAGGAGGGTGCGGCTTATGACAGCAATGTGGAGTAAATTATATTTAATGTGCCATGTTGCGTTTATTATTGTCTATTTAATTTGATCTAAATTCTCTGGAGATACGAGATCCAACCCGTGCCCGTTTAATATTCCTACGCCTTTTGACGGTTTACAGAGCACTTTCCCCTTGTGGAAACAGTGTCAATAATATTGTATTTTAGCATTAGCCGGTCATTTGCATCGAGAGTAACGAGATGACCTCTTTTAATCCACCGAGCTCGTCCACATATTCAAGACACATTTCTTCCTTTTGGCGGGTAAATCCGTTACGCGTTGAAGTCACCGCTATTTATAAAATCGTCAAGCGGTTGCCGATAGTCGGCAGGCCGGCACGGAATTTTGTTGACCTTGAAAGAAAGTGGTTGCTTACCGTCGCGACAAACGCGAATAATTAGCGGGATTTTGACACTTACAGTTTCGTAACAGCCTTAGTTATTTATAATGACAATAACGCAACTAACTGCTGGTGCGTGAGTTTGGACATCTCTGCATTTTAATTTTAATGCGCGCGGCGTGTTTAGGTTGCATTATTTTTATCCGGTAGAGCTGTTGAAATTGTTAACAGTCACTTCTTCCAACAGAACTTTCATAGTCCGGGGAAAGCGAATAATACCATTTTTATCTCTGACTATATTTCTTTGTTTAAGGTGGCCGTATTTCTCGCCGTAAAATGATCAAATTTGTGATGCTTTTTAGGTACTGAAATCTTGAAAAATAAAACACGTAGAACAAAAGTAATATCAAAAGTAAAACTACTGATGTTTTGTTTATCCATTTAACTATTTAAACTGTCTTCAAATAATATAATAACTTTTAAAATGCATTTGTATGACACACATTATTTCGCTATTCTATCCCCATATTTTAACAATTATTTTCACATACTTATAAACAAAAATGAACAATCTTATATGCAGAACTATGTAAGTTTATGTTATAACAATGTTTACATCTATAGTTGAATTTAAAAAAATACGTATTTTGAAAGATTTCAGTACCTAAAAATTTGCTGGATAGATCGCTTTTTGACGTTATATATTGACTTTACTTCGGTACCTTTGAATATTTGCCAGTGGCATGAGATAACATTGTTGTTACTTGCTAACCTCTATATTATTCAGTTCTTAAATGTCTAAAATTACTTGTATTACTTGTATTTGTAGAAAACACTATTTTAAGAATACGGCGCCCTTAAGCTTTATTAACTGCAGAATAACGTTGATGGTAATAGTTATTTGTTGTAGATAAGACAGCATATTGTAACTGTTGCCGTTGTGTCACCGCGACAGAATCGCATGGTGTAGACTAGGCTTAACAATTTGAATAATTTTCAGAGTAAATTGCAAATACCGTAATTGTTTTTTTTTTACATTCCATCAAAAACTACCTTCAACTTTTTAGAATTTAAAACTGAATCTGTAAATTCTCAATATTGAGATGTATGGGATACGGTAATTTATTTCCAAATCGTGTATTGGATGTAATTGATCCATAAATAACATTAATTAATGAATATTAAATGTATAAAATACATTTGTACTTATTGTATTGTTTTTCATGAGACATGCTTCTTGTATTATTTCGTAAGGCTTAAAATTTGAAAATTTAGTATCCATTTTTTACATATTTGGTAATTTGCAGATCCAGTCAATTTTAAGTAAATAAAAGAAATATTTTCTGTGAATAAGACAGTATATTAAAACCTAAAATGCGAATAATAATATTTATATGTGAATACTAAATTTGTATAAACTACACAGAAAAAATGCTGTACTAATAGATTAATACATTTATTCCAACGCCAGCTTAGTTTTACTACTCCTGAAATACAGTAATACTTTATTGAAAAATTGACTTATTCTTGTATAGTAAGATCATAATATTCTTTTTTAAGAATAAGAAGTTCTTGAAATCAAAAATACTGACATATGTCATATGAGATGAAGTTCCGTTTGTATAAAGAATTGTGTGTTTTTTTAATTTAGACAACAAAAATTACTTAAGGCAACAATTATTATTCACAAAGTATAATTATGTTTTCTTTATTTCAACTTATAAGTGATTTAAAAGAATTACTGCAAATATTTGAAATAATATTAAATAATTTTGAATAAAGTAAATAATAACATCGCATTAAGGTGGAGGTTCTTATTAGCGTAGTACTTAAAATATAATGCTGAAATTGAATCATTTCCTTTAATTTTTTTGGGGGGAAATGCCCTAGAGAACATTAAAAACCGTGAGATGTATCATATCACTATGTTCCAGACACCGTGAAAAATAATGTCGTAAACAATTTTTTCAGTGTGCAGTTGACCTGTAAAATTCAGGATATTTTATGATAAAATATAACAGTTGAAAATGATGTCTTTTTTGTTATTCTAAATGACTTGTCAGCCTGGAAACTATTATACAACCTGGAGAAAAAGTGTATAATTGACATAGTGAATAGATATTCTTTCTAACTTACTCAGATTTTTTTTTACTATCTCAACAAACAGCTATGAAATTCGTTGGATATTTGCGTATAAAAACGGCACCCTTAAGAAAAAATAAATCTGGAGTACATAATTAGTATTTTTGCTTTAAATATATATTGTATTCCTTTCTAGAGTAGTATTTAATTATTTATATAAAGTGGATTTCAGAAAAACTGACCCACCCTATATGAAACTAACTGAAAGACCTGCAAGACTTATAGCAAACTGCCAAAGTCATTCATTAGCGACACACTAGACATATACCGCTTCCGAGCTTGTAAATTTTCTCAGTATGCCATAGGTTAGACATCCGATGACTTCTCTGGCCAAGGAAACCTGAGTAGACGTGATGCAGAGCGTAGCTCACATTATTTTAATAGAATTTGTGGTGAATACTACAATTATTGTGTCAATATATAGTTTTGATAATGACCACCACAAGTGTTGTATTAATACCATCTTAATTATTATTTTGCACTATAGCCGCATGTTGAATTGTATGACATTTATTTCAAAATCGGTAAACCTATAATTATTTAAGGAAGAATAACCTATTTTATATTTAATAATATTTTATTCATATTTTAACAAAAAAAGAAAAAATATTGAATTGACTATAAAGTAAAAATTTGAAGTACATTAATATACCTACTTACTTAACTAGAGATTAGATTTCTTTCCGTATAACTATCATATCGTCTTAGACACCTCTTTACAACTGCTTTATACTCTAGCATTTTTTTCAAATATGTGGTGGTAGTGTTTGGCGCAAAAAAACGTATTTACGCCAAATTTGCATTTGGGTCACTATTTCAGAAAGCATAAATAATGCTTTTTTGTTCCTTATTTTTTATATATATATTAGTAGATATCACAAAATAATAATCTTACATAATAAGCTACATATGCCAGATGTTATCCGAAGGTAGGATATGAAATTTGAACACCTAGAAATTATCATATTTACGATCAGCCTCAAATGTAAATTACATTTTTCATCATTCTCAAATATGTTCCTTGTTTTTTATGCTTTTTGCAATATATGGGTATATAGGTAAAACTACTGAAATAATATGAATATCTATATAGCTCACATCATAATTTAGTAAAGTGATTAATATATGGAAAGGAAAATAAGGGTCAATTAGTTATACCAGGTTTAGGTTTTTTTCCTTAAGAGAACATATACGTAACAGTTAAGTTGGTTTGATTAAAATTGTTGGATATAAAATTCAGGGTGGGGTCATCTAAACATATTACGATCTAAGCCAATTTGCCTTAATAAAATATTGATAATAAAGAATATACAGGGTGTCAAAATTGGAATTTAAAAAGTGATTTTTTGTAATAATTATACTGTGTTTGAGTGTATCGACTTAAAAATTAGGGAATAGATGTTTTTGGATATGAGAAATCATAATCTATGTTGGTATTTAATAGATGATGCGCAGACGAGTCTATTAGAGCAGTCAAGGCATTAAATCTACTTTACTGCCAAGTTAAATACATAACCTTTTCACCGATCAATTTAAATTTTATCATAATAGCAAACAAAGCTATTTATTTTATATTATAAAAATTGTATGATACTTTTTTTATGAATAATAATAATGCCATCAGGTCGTCTGTGGTTGCTATGAGACGAGCGTTATTAAGTAAATAACTTAGGTACACAGTAATCGCCATATTGTTCTTGTATCTGTCTGTTTATTTCGACGTATTCCCTAGAGGGCGCCATATTTGTGACGTAAATGTGAGCGTAACTATGAACCAAAAGTTATCACATTTTTTACTAAATAATCTTAAAATTACATTGTTTTTGAGGAAAAAAGTATATTTGTCATTAGTCTTAGAAATTGACCATTTTCGATATAATAGCTTTTTAACAATCAGCAGCATAGTTAATATAATATTTTGACGTAGTAAGCACCAATAGTAAGTTAAATTTTAACAATTATTAGAATCAGTTACTTTACAAAATCGAAAAATTCTGAGATAATAATTTCCAGATTAAGATATGAAAGATGTGCTTGTTATTCGTTGGCAATTTAAAAAAATCTATTTAGGAATTCAAAGAAAAACAGACATTGTGCATTATCCACAAACTAATTCAGGAAATACTATCCGTACCATTTTACATCAGTCCGAATTTTATTGCTTATCGATCTACCTTCATCGTATCCAATTTGCAAGGGAATTTTGGCGCTTACTACATTAAAATATTGTACAGTGAACTATGCAGCTGATTGTTGAAAAGCTTTCTAGAAAATGGCTAATTTCTGAGGCTAATGATAAGTATACCTTTTTTCCTCGAAAACAATGTAGGTTTAAGATTTTTTAATAAAAAAACGTGATAACGTTAGGGTTAAAAAGTTAAGCTCATATTTACGTCACAAATATAGCGGATGTGGCGACCTCTAGGTTATACGTCGAAATAGACAACATATATTATCAAAATTTTATTAAAGCAAGTTGGCTTATATCGTAATATTTTGAAGTGAAAAATTTAGCGTGTCTCCATGGGCCATTACTTATGGACCACCCTGTATACATATAGAAAATGTTTCATCCATAATAACTCCAAGGTCTTCAACAGAGTTTACACATTTCGGTAAATGTAAGCAAATACTGATGAAATGTATACCTACTTTTAAAAAGTTTAGGTTTTAATGTTAGAGAGATCATTAATAAGCAAATTAATGAAGTGACCCAAGATTGAATCCTTAGGGTACACCAGAAGTAGCTAAGGAAGTTTGAGTAATATACAGTCGGAAAAGACGACCTAAGTATGCTGCTACTATCACCCAAATGATCGAGTTTATATTAATGTAATAGTTTGTGTTAAAATCTTTTTCGAAGATTGCAGTAACAGAAATTTGGAAATATTTAGTTAAATTTCCCAGACGATTAATTGAAAGAGATTAATGATCTAACCTCTGTAATTTTATGTAACTAGGTGCATAATTAACTCATTAGCACCGTGAGAATATAATTGTCTGTATTTTTGTTTTTAGTGACTCTCGCAATTTTATTTCATTTATGGGCAAATAATTTATTGTTATTTTATAGGTAAATGGCGAAATATAGTAATAAGAATTATATTCTGTCCTACTACCGATGTTGTTATTTACGTGAAATATTGTAAGACATGGTGTTACTGAATTGTATTATTGTTCTCAGTATTCTAATAGACTTTAGGCTTCAGAACATTTAAATGAAAATATAACTGAAATATTTAAAATTATCTGCAGCTTGAAGATCAAATTACTTATATATTCGCCAAAAAAATCATGTTGTATCCTAAGAATATTTAATATAAGTAAAGACATGTTAGGTGAATTTATTACAAATCAATTATGTGGCTTCTTTGTTTTTCCGCATTTAGCATAATCTGATATAGGATATTAACCAGCATTATCATCATTCAAGGAATTAAAAAAATCCTGTGTGTAATTAATTCTCTTGTTGCTGTTTCTTCAGCTCGAAACCGGTATATGGTGCAGCGATAGTCTTGCCACCCCCTTTAAATTGATAAACGGTTGGTCTGTGGGAAAAATATTTTTATTTTCGAAATAACCTTTTAAGTTATCAACATTTATGTGGTACTTCAGGTTTTACCGGAAATGACGTCATCTCTCTTATTTTAAATAGAACACTAATATTTTTGTTGCAGATATCGAATCTAAGGTAAATGATGAGTCAGAAGACTTTATCCGGTTTCGAACTTATTAGCTCTGATCAGTATACCATAGGTGAGGTGACCGACGAACAACTTCAGTTGTTTTGAGTCTGTCTAACCCGACAGTAAGGGATGGTAGGGACCATGAATAACACGCAGTAGCAGCCTACCTCTTGTGGCTATTCGGTACTCCGTACTAAAAAGCCACACACAAGAAGCGTTCTACATCTCTGTAAAAACCCATTGAAAGCTAAAAACCTCTATCGCGAAACGGCAATAACGTTATGTTGCAAACATCGAATTCAACTACTCTGCGGGCTAATAACCCGATCAGGATTGAATTACACCTGAAAGCCTCTAGCAACAGCTAAAGTCATTCGTCAGCGGCCCACCAGACATATACCGGTTTTGAGCTCATTAGCTCTCTCGAATGATGTACACTTTCTGGGCTGTTTTGTCGTGGTCGATGCTTAACTGCAGACGTTTCGTGATACTTAACAGATGCATCTTCGGTGCACTAGTCGGTGCGGCAAGGTTGGTAAGTTCAGTTTTAGGTTGACTGGTCCAGGCCTGTTATGGATGGCTCACTTGTTTGTTCTTAAGCAAAGGCATCCAAGTATGACTAACCTTCAATTCTTCGTCCCTTTTCATGTTGTTTGGATATTGAAGAATCTCCAAAGCTTCCCTTCGTGCCAGATTGAAATACCCATTAGTACGGACTAGCACTCTAGTGTCGTCTAGTGAGATTCTGTGTCTCTCTTTCCAAGTATCTTCAACAACGGCGGATTTTTCAGGCTGGTACCTTTCGTGTTCTTTTTTCCTGGTTTCTACCAAATACATTCCCGGAGTTTGTAACGGACTCAATTAATCTTTCGGGTTGGTGACGGAGTTTACACGTCGGCGTGAGTAGTCCGCACGCTTCTTTTGTGTAGTATTTTCGCAATAATATTTGTCACATTGGGGATGTACGGTAAAGTGGTGGTTGCAATGACTTCCTCCTTGGGCCTTGCTGTTTGCTCACGCCGAGGCCTAATGACTTTATCGATGTCCTTCTTAGAGTGCTAGAAACACAGATCGGAGCGAATCTATTTCTTCCTGTCAATGGTTCTCATCAGCCAACGTAAATGCACGGTGAACTAGGGTCTTCATGGCCGAGCATTTTTGTGCCGGATGATGATTAGACTTTCCATGGAGATATCTGTTAGTATGTGTCTTCTTCCTGTAGATACCGCGTCCCAAGACGCCAGAAGACTTCCTTTTTACCAGAATGTCTAGAAACGGTAAGGCTTTGTCTTGCTCCACTTCCATGGTAAAGTTGATCTTGTTGCGTTGATGGTTAATATGCTTCAAACATTCTTGTAGTGAGTCTATGCCATGGTGCTATCTAAGCCAACACTTAGGTTTCTTAGGAGCTGATCGTAGCGTTCTCCATAAAGAAAATTCTTTTTGTTCGTATCATTATTAGCTATCATCAGTATGCCATAGATGACGTGACCGACGAACAACTTTAGCTTTTTGAGCCTGTCTAATCCGACAGCATAGACCATGAGTAACGGGCAGTAGCAAAGTTACCTTAATAGAGACATTCATTATTATTATTAAAATCGATTTTATCAGGGTGTCTTTTCGGGCGTATCGACCGGACTATCGACAAGTTGCCGTCGTTGGTCGCGCGAAGAGTCACTTTCTTCGGACCATCCTTCTGAATGATACAGATCCGCGGTCAACGCCGCCGGGCCTCGGTGAGAGGATGTGACCCGGTTTTTCACCACCAAATTTTACAAGAATACGGCGGTGTGTTCACCCGCTTGCCACGCAAGTGGGGAAAAAGATGTGCTATAAAACCATAGGCGGATTTCGGAAGTGTATCGATTAATTTGTTCGACTCCCTTGGGTAACGACCGTTACTCGAGAAGAAACCATGAAAACCTTCGTGGTAAGTATCCGGTAGTGACCTGTGTGCCCCAGTGCTGCAAAGTGCATAGTGTTCATTTTCGAAATTCCGGGAAATGTGGAACTGGACTTTACGAATTGTTTTACTCAGTGTCCCGTCTTGATTAGATAAAATATGACACCGCAAATATACCAGCACCGCGGATACGATAAGTCTAGCCCAGCGGTTCCCAAACTTTTACGTGACGCGTTGTACCTACAATACCGTGTCCGAAAATGAATACGATTTAGATCAATTTGTTTCTTTAAAAACTTACAAGCTCAATAAAATTGTACATGTTTTCAAAGATAACTTCGCTTATTTTTAAAATATTTCAAAATAGGTACTTTAAACGAAAAACTGTTTTTTACAAAATTTAATACATACAACGTCAATGTATTTTAAATTATTCCAAATTCAAAAAATTCTTTTTTGTTCGCGATATGAGTTTAATGCGTATACAATACTCGTAATCGCAGTATTTCTTTGATAGTTATTGGTTTACATTATTTAAATTAATTGAATTATAATAATCCAGTCCGAAAATGTATTTGTAAACGCAAAAGTTGAAGGTATTGGAGTAGGATGTGGTATTTCCACCAAGTTGGAAGTTCCACATGACGCGCCAACCCTTCTTTAGTTATCCATAGTCAAATTACATGTCCATATCGTATTATGTTAGTTTCAGCTAATTTAAAAAATGTTAAAAAAGAAATATAAAAGTCGCGCATGTGGTGGCTTATGTTTTTATAAATTAAAAATATGAATTTGTAAGAAAATTGTCTTAAAAAATTTCAGGAAAATAGAGATCGTCATAGCCATATGCTACTTTTGAGAAATAATCCTGAACCTTGATAATGATAATGCTCCAAAACTCTGAGACAAACCTGCGTGCAAATGAGCCTAATGGCATACTATTGCTTAAGAACAGTTGAACGCTAAACAAAGAAAATTGTTCTTTTAAATGAAATTTGTTTAGTCTTTTAAATATTGTCTCTAAAACAATTGTTTTGTATCTCTTATTACAGTTAGTTGCCACCTTGGCGGCATTGACCCAAGCCAGACCCGAACCCCCAGTTGGTTACAGTTATCCCGCACCCTCGCCAAGCTATGGGGCTCCATCTGGTGGCAGCCTCGGTACTGTCAGCATTGGAGGACATGGTTCTAGTCTTGGAGGAGCATTAAGTGTGGTCGGTGGTGGCGTTTCCCTAGGAGGAGCCGGTTTAGGAGGACATGGTATCTCTCTAGGAGGTACTGGTTTAGGAGGTGGACACGGTATCTCCCTCGGAGGTGGTAGCATTGGAAGCAGTTTTTCTTCTGGTTCCTCCAGCTCCTCGGCATTCTCGTCTGGTTTTAGTTCTGCGGGAGGTTTCGCTTCCTCCGGTGGATTTGCTTCTGGCGGAGGCTTTGGAGGTGGTGTCTCCGGAGGGGGCACGCTTGTCCAGAAGCACATCTACGTGCATGTTCCTCCACCAGAACCAGAGGAATTCCGCGCACCAAGGCCTATACACGTGGCTCCTCCACAGAAACATTACAAAATCATCTTCATTAAGGCACCAACTCCTGCAACTCCCACGGTTCCTACTATCCCAATACAGCCTCAGAACGAGGAGAAGACCCTGGTCTACGTGTTGGTCAAGAAGCCCGACGAACAACCGGAAATCCAAATCCCAACAGCCGCTCCCACCCAACCTTCCAAGCCCGAAGTTTACTTTATTCGCTACAAGACCCAGAAAGAAGCCTCTGCTGGAGGATTCTCTGGAGCGGCAATTGGTGGCGGAGGATTCTCTGGAGCAGCAATCGGCGGTGGAGGTATCGGTGGAGGTATCTCGGGAGCTGGACTTGGTGCAGGAGTTTCTCTTGGAGGGGGATCACACGGAACCGTTTCTCTGGATGGCGGAGCTGTCCTTTCCGGTGCTTCTGGCATATCCGGCGCTTCCATTTCTGGCGGTTCCTTCAGCAGCAGTGGCTCCCTGGATGGAGGCTTGGCTATTTCGGGTGGTTCTAGTCACAGTAGCTCTATATCTAGCGTCAGCTCTGGCGGTGCAAGTCTTTCGACGAGTTACGGTCCCCCAGGTCATGTCAGCGGCGGTCCGTATTAAAACCTGTGCTCAAAAATCATACGGGTAGATCTAGGCGGCTCATCTGTGAAGCTGTTCTGGTTGCGTTATAGACTTGCGGGATTTGGCACCCCCAGATTTCATTGTACATAGTCCATTATAGTTTTAAGTTTATATATTTTTATTTTATTTTTCTAGCAAATACGGTGACAATAAATGTATTTTTGTAGAAATCGTGTTTTATTATTTTCAACAAAGAAATCTTGTAAGAAGAGTTCCATGTATATATGTTACTGTTAAGATTTTAGTATTATTACAATAATCTGTTGAAAATTGGAATTAACCAAATGAGTTAATAAATAACATTTTTTATATATTTTTCAACAGTATCTTTTTTATAGCATCCACATATGACGAATGCACATTAATTTATGTAGAAATAAAAAAGAGAACAAAAAAAATTAAACTACATAAAAAGTATTGATCCATTGACCCATATATACTTTGGCAACTTTCACGCAAGCTCAGTAGTGGTATCTATCTTTTTATAAATTATAATTTATTAATTAATTCCTGACACCAAGTGAATAACAACCGTACACCATTGTAAATGCGACATTTAGTAGATCGCATCGAGAAATTTGAAATCGGAATATATAAATAACTATAATGCACGAAAGTAGTTGACACTGAATTTGTTAAGGTAATTAAATTAATGCATATAGATAACACTAAATTATATTTTTTAAAAAACAAAGTGTTTATTAATGGAAACTAAGCGATATACGGACCATAAATAACAAAAATGAAAGTATAACATATGACGTTGCAGAAAACTGTAAAGCTGTTGTTTTTATGTCCAGGTGATTTAGTTTTGAATAATAAATAAAATCTGTTATAATAGAAATAGAAAATAGGTCAGCTTCGATGTTCTCGGTACCTATGACTAATATGGTAATTTCCATAAATTATGAACTAAAACACCTACCTTGTGTATCTCATAAGATGCTATTTTATCAAATATGCTACGAATAAAGCTAAGACAAAGGAAATCCTTCATTACCTTCGACATATTCACCTCATCTTCTAGTGTCTCTATTAGGCTTTTCGGCCTACATAAATAAACTTCTTGTTTAATATAACCTTCCATGTACAGGACACATGGAACCTTTGGCGTTACATCTTAGATATACCCCTTATATAATTATTTTTATAAAAATGCATATACATTGAAATTAATAGGTAGCATGAAGAAAAATCATAATCGCAAAAATATACACCTTTCATCATCATTCATCGCCACAATCAAAGGGAACATGGACTTACTACTAAACCGAGAAAATGACATGATAAGCAATATTGGGTGCATTGAGTTACTAATCAAAAATTGCTAAAAGGGCAATTCTACCAATTTTATAGTAATTTAAGATCCATTTAATGTTATTAGATACTAGGTGACCCGGCAAACGTTGTTTTGCCATATGAATTATTTCTAGTGAATATTTTGGTATTATAGTCGGCTTCATTCTCATCCCTACTCTGTGCTGTTTACTGTGATTGGTCACATTCATGTCACATTCTTTAATGCCATTTAAAATGACAGCAAGTTAGTTAATTTCATATTGCAATGCAGCCATCATATTTGCACAACCGCCAACATAAAGCAAATAAAATATCAATTTTCTGGACCTTAGGTCCCTAGAAATCGCGGCACCTGTCACGTGACTTATAGCATGAACCGACACTGTCTATATTTTTTCTAAGTTTGTGGTGAGAAGTGACACCGGTAGACGCCTGGCGGGGATAACTGATCTAGTGATAATTGATCAGTTATCGACCAGGGTTAAAAATGATTAAATTACTAAAATGGCTATTAAAAAATAGAGGTTTGTGATAGAAGGGTGAAAATTAAGGGTTGTATGTATTTTTTATGCCACATGATAAAAAAATAAAAATATAAAATTTTGTCCAAAAAATAAAAAAAAATGTTTGGGGTGGACCACCCTTATAACTTAGGGGTATGAAATATAGATTACGACCGATTCTCAGACCTACCGAATATACATATAAAATTTCATAAAAATCGGTCAAGCCGTTTCCGAGGAGTATGGTGACTAACACTGTGACACGAGAATTTCATATATATAGATTACAGGATGAATGTAAACAGTTTTGATGAATAGGGAAGTTGTATGAATTTTATATTGGTTTGAAATGTATTACAGGAAAGGTCATAATATGTGTGGCGGCACATAATAATTAAAATATTAATATTAATAAATTGTAATAGAATGTAAACAAAAGCACGTGGCCGAAAACGCGACATCATTGGTGTGACGTTACACGCCGTTCAGCGCGACAGGTGCAGGTTACGGTGTTAGTGATGTAAACAGACGTTTGTTTCTTGTATTTTTGCATTTTTAGGGCATTTGTTGGTCATAGATAGTGAAAATACTGTGTACGTAATGCGATAATTATCAGTGGTGAACTTACGGTATTATTAAACGTAACTTATTCCTTTGTTTAGAATATAGATCCGCCTTGTTACAATGCTTTTGGGAAAATACCAGATAGATAGTTTTACTTATAGGTATTTATAAAATTATATCAACAGATTTCGCATTAAACTACTTTTTTTAATTTGAAAAATAATAAGTGAAAGTAAAGAATAATACATCATATTACATTTATTAATTTTTTAAATTAATTTAATAAATTTTTATTGCTATTTACTATTGATTTCATTTATCCTTAAATATTAAAAAAATCTTGATTTATTACTTTTGTTTATTATGTTTTCAGAATAAAACAGGTAGGTAATTTAATGTAGTGAAGTCAGATAGCAAAATTTTAAAAATGCCTTAAATAACATTCTACATTACGTAAATGGTACGAGGAAATACAGAAAATTTTATTTGGAATTGTAATGAAAAACTGAATACAGTAAATTAGATCAAAATTGCTTTACATTGACTTAATAGAATTAATAATAATAATAATATCTCTACCCCTCATTCTATTCACGAGGATTAGCCCAGAAGTCGAAGACTAGTACGGGAGAGGGGGCGGAATATTATTATTAATCAGGCCGCATTTGCGCCCAGTAACGGCTTACGTTGGTAGGCCCTAACCACCATTCAGTACAGGAATGAGAGAAACCTGGAAAACCTCATCAATTAGGGGGGGTAGTCAAATGTCAACCGGTATCAATCTCTCACATTCACCCAAGCCAACATTCTTCCACCCTACCACACCCGCAGCTATAGAATATAGCTTGTATACGGTCTACCGGCTGCTGGGGTCGAACCCACAGCGATTTAGTCACCTCGATTCAAGTACTGATGCCTTAAATCGCGCGACTACTGACCGATCCAATTTAGCTGATTCTTTACATTTTAATTTTTTCGATGAACTTAAACCTGTATTTCCAATTAAACTTACATTAAAATGGCCTTCGGAAACAATGTTACAATGTTTTTTCCTTTTGTCACGCTTTATCGCCCTACACCCCATTTTTCTTTTAAATTTTTGCCACGGTGAAATCTTGCTGTATTCCTACATAATGGCATAATGCAATACTTCTTCCATTTGCCCGGCGAGATGCACTTTCTGTACCCATTTTACAATTTTATTCAATTCCAATGTCTACTTACACAACACCTAATAATATCACGAATGACAAATGACAATGTCATAAAGCATGGAAATCGTATATAGGTATGAATTAAAGCACACTGCTTTTTTTAGGGACACAGGTGCGGACGGCGTCTGACGTCACAGGTCTACACTGTGGCGGCGACCGTTTCGTGAAGGCGTGGCCAGACTAAAACAAACGCCATTTCGATTAAAATAATACATTATTACTTCTACACGTATGTGGAAAAATGCATGCAATTTCCCCATTACTAAAAATAATGTAGAATGATGTCTAAAACATTAGGTTGTTCAATTGACAGTGCTAACAATGCTCAGTAATGACGGCTAATTACAATAGCGTGAATCTAATTGAGAAAGCGAATTTCACTGTTAATAAAAAAAAATAGTTCTAGTGCTCCAATTCCCATACACTACGTCATCCGACTCTGTAATTCGAAATGAACTATTTTGTATGTGTTTTATTTACACAAAATCAAAAATTAAATAACGAAATATATGTTAAGTGAAATATATTTTGCAATATTATGCAATACAATTTCTAAGGCTTGCTACAGACTATCCTTGTATTCGCGAGATGCACAATTTGTGATATGTGAGGAATTTGCTAATAGTGTGTAGGGTCTTCGTTCGTTAAAAATCCGTTCATAAAAACCCTACACACTATGCACGAATTCCATACAAATCACGAATTGCGAATTCACGCATAGTCTGTAGCGAGCATAACTAAAAATTTACTTTTTACGTTTTTAGTAAATAGAAGCAAGACGATCTTACTAAAAAAAAGTTTAAGCCGGTTCTGTTCAAAATATATTAATGTCCACTGAATGCATAAGGTATATAATATAGAACTTCTGTGTATTATGGGTTGCCTACAGTTATAAGATTAGTTGTTTTAAATTTTAATGAACTCGTAGTTCGCATGAAGACGCCTCAAAAATATGTTAGACAAGTTAATGAACCAAATGTGTAAATTTACGAAGTTATTGACGAATTAGAACATTGTTTTAATTTTAGAAATAGCAATAAATAAATAATAGTGACGCAAAAAACCTACAAAGTAGGTCATATTTTGTTACATACTCTACAGGGGTCTGGATCCGAAATATTTGAAAATTTAACAACATGGCAAAGTCCCGAACACAACTAAACGATAATTTCAATATGCGTAAGACAGAACGAAAAAATACATAGTGTTCGCTCTTATAATAGTTTTAAATTTACCATGTACAATGGCGGAAACCAAAAAGTGAACGACTCTGAACAGATTGGGCTATTTTTGAATAGTGTGCATTGGAGTTTATCCTGTGGCGTGACATCTGGAATTGTTGCATAAAATTGAGAGCGATATCTTCACTTTCATTTGAAACATTTCCTACATCTAATCGGATCGGTCTTTACAAATCTATTCCGTCCTGCCAGCGTCTTTTTATTGCGAAATTACAAGTTTTACTAACATTGCAATTGCCCACACAAGTTACTAGAATACTCCAATATTTTTGACAATTTGTTTTACAGCTATTGTCAAAAGTAACAAATTTCGGCGCTAATGATTTAAAGCCAATATTAAACCAAACAAAAAAAAAACGTTCATTTCTATTTCCGCCACTGTACCATAATTTAGCGTCGCCCAAGTCCTTTATTCATACCAAAAATCATCACACCCTATGTTGACGGCCAAAATTGTAGAGAGTGACTCATGTTATAAACCTGCTCACAATTTATAGCCTACAAAATCGTATGCCGCATATCTCTGAGAGCATACCCGATTACACCTGCAGTAAGTACGCAGGCGCTGTAGCTTTTGATTGGCTGCGACGAATTGTCGGATCCAACTGTTTCATTTCCAGCGCTATCATGGGCGGGTATATCGTTCGGGTGGGCAAAATTTCGTGTATATCTTTTCGCTAATTTAATTATGAATGTAATTAATATTTTTAGTAATTTTGTGTTCTTAAGAATGGAGAATAATTCAAGCTCTACAACGTATTCTCAAAATCGTCCTAATTTAACAAGTGAGAAATGTCGGATGATGACATGTATGAAGAGCTTAAAGCGCGAGGTCAAAATATAAGTGTAAGTGATGTTAAAATATGTATTTCATTAACAAAATTGTACGTAAATAGCATATGTGTGCAAATAAAGAAGTGGTAAAGAAGTACAAATGTGAAACGGAAAGTGATGGAAACTCGTGGAAGGAAAATTGTATTTTTAAAATGAGTTTGCGGCAAAAAAAAATAGATTGCTATATTTTACAATATGAAACTTGGTCCGTATAAATAAAATCGAAAAGAGTATCAGTATACTCAGTATATAAGAATCTGGATCTAAGAATATATTAAATTTTGACGAAACATGTACGTATAAAGGTCATACGGAAAGCGGTACGATATGATATAATAAGTGTTAATGTGTGACCGTTGTAGTGACAATGCTAGCAATAGTAAATAGTGTGTATGTATTCTAAAGCCTTTTGTCCTTTTGAATGCGGAATAGGCAAATATTTGTGCGATTTATTTAACGGTGGAAAAATCTCTATTTGTAACAAATTTTGTCAACTACCTATAACATTTTCTATTATTTTCATCATGAAACTGCCATGGTAGATTATCAGAAGCTCAAAACAAATTTATTAACACCACATAATAATGAAAGGGGCAATAATATTTGTAGAGTTTGATAGTTTCGGAAATTGCAATTGTCAAAGAGACGGCATTCTAATTTGTAGAGAGGATGACACAGGTGGCACATTTAAAGTAAATTGTTAATGTGCTAGGTTCAGCCGTGCCGACGTTAACTTATTTTTGATAATTTTGTGTGCTTTAATTCGTTTCAAGTGGGACGTTTAGGTAATAATACCACCCGTATCCTCCGTACTTATCTGTGTTGTGAATTAGTCACTCTCTATTATTTTCGACCTTGGGTAATTGATAATACAAGACAAAAACTTTAAATTTTGAAATATTCTTATTATTTTTATTATCTAACGCCTCGAAATTGGTAAAAACTGTTATATCACGGCTTCTGCTCTAAAAATAATGGATGTTATGTGATGCAATTATTTTTGTCATTTTTGTATATTTTTTTATATCTGATCGCATTCAAATTTAGTACGCCTATGAAATGTTGCTCCTCGCATGCTTCGCCCGTCTTCACTCTCTACAATTTTGGCCGTCAACTTATAGCATACGTATTTTTTTTTCTTAATAAATTAATTTCAAAATCTGTAACTCCTATCGATAGAGAATACAAAACGACCCTAAAATGTTCTGTAGAATGCAAACAAGTAATAATATACAGAGTGTTCCATTTAAAATAACGAAGTTGGTGTCGACTTACGGTATAACCGGAAGTGCTGGAGAGTTTTAGATATTTTAGTTGTATTTGACCTAGGAACTTTGGCATGTTGCCAAATTTTCAAGGGAGTCCTCGGTGGGACTCCCTGTATATAAAATATTAATTCAGCTAATATATTCATTCACTTTCATATTACTTATATTTGCTTAGTTGTACAAGTTGGTTGCAGCCATTTGTATTTTTAACGAATTGAAGTTGTTAGTTTGAAACATTTTTTAATACCAAACCAAGTAAGAAATAAATTATTTACTCATACAGTCATTGTAGAAATATAAGAAGTTTAGATAGTTAACCATATCTTTTGTAAAATTTTTTCACGTGATCACCCTATACACACTACTTATGAAATATGTTTTTTAAATGTCACAGGAGGTAGTTTCGGTAGATATCTGACCTCCATAAAAAAACTGCCGCCTTGTATACATTATGACAAAATAATATTAATTTGACTTTGACATAACTGTATCATTAGTGTGAAATTACCCATTCGCAAATTTCGATAATTTAGTTGTTTGTTCTGGGATTTTATTAACACTAATAGTACTAGAACCTTGAAATCTGATAAATGTTTGTGGACCAAAAGTAGGAGTTGTTAAGAAACATTTTAATATTACTTAAGTCTGCTCAACCCTTTCGTCACGACATTAATCATAATACATTACTAAAACACTGTCGTAAAATGTTTCTCAAAATCTTCATTGTATACATACCTAGGAAGCGACAAATGTTGCACAATTGTGCTTTCACCGCTTGTAAATTTGATAGGTGCGTGAAAAATCACGATTTCTTAGAATATGTACTGTCACACCTAGTAAAATGTGGACATGTTTGTAATCAGCGGTATAATACTATTAACCGTGAAATTAATACATGTTGGTATATTTGTAGATTATTTGACAGAAGTTAACAAGTATTTATAAGCACTGTTACACGAAATATGTATATTTTACAGTGTATGTCAGTTTTGCTGGGAAGATTATACAGGATGTCCGGAAATGATGAGCAAAAGATTCAGGGGATAATTCTAGACCGAAAATAAATGCTACCTCTTTCTATAACATTTTTCCCAAAACTGGGTTACAGGGTGTTAAAGTTAATTTTATTTTCGATATCTGTAAATAATTTCTTAAGAAATCCAAATATTTACATAAAATTTGTAAATTGGAGATTTTTGCGGACGAGAAATTCAAATATGTTTCTAATTTTGACGTCACTAGTAGAGTGCGCCACTTATGGCACATCATGTTTCTTTTAAATGACAGAACTTTTTTGCTGCTTAGTGTACGAGCCCTAACAACTAAATGTTCGGACGACAGTTTATTTTTTCCAAATATATTCAGTTTCCATTTTGAATTCAATTAGAATTTTTTCTGCTGACAAAACTATACCAATTATTGCCATAAAACAAAAGTTATAATCTTTTCAGAACAATGTTTACTCCAAACATAAATTATTTCTTTAAATATCTAACAACAAACTACAAAATAAAGTGACAAGTAAATGTTCGGACAATCTTAATTAAAGAACGTTCTTAGGGAAATTAATAGGATGTAACGTCCCCTTTGGCATCTATTACCGCCTTGATCCTCTTTGGCATAGTATCCACCAAAGATTTACAATATTGTGGGGTAAATGCATTCCAAATTTCTTGGATTTTGGCCTTAAGTGCTGGAATTGATCGCTGGGGGCTATTTCTTAAGGATCTTTTCATGTGATGCCATAGTGTTTCGATGACATTTAAGTCGGGACTACTCGAGGGCCAGGACAAGACACTAATTTGATTGTCCCCAAACCATTTTTTGGTACTCTTAGCTGTATGGCAGGATGCCCCATCCAACAAGTTTCTTTCCAAAATGCCTTGATATTTTTGGGCATTTATGGTGCCATCTACAAACTCAAGCCTGCCTACACCATTAGTGGACATGCAGCCCCAAATCATAACACCCTGTGGGAACTTTACTGTACGCTTAATACAATCTTTATGAAATGCTTCAGATTTCGTTCTTATCACCCGTTTCCGAAAATCGCCAACACAAACATCAAATTTGGATTCATCACTAAAAATAATTTTAGCCCAGTCTTCTTTGGTCCATTGTACTTTAGATTTTGCCCAAATAAGACGTTTTCTCTTTTGTATGTCAGTGAGCAGTGGCTTTTCTTTGGCCTAAAAATGTGAATTGCTTTAAAGTGCGCTGAGCTAATTATTACAATTTTTTGTATTTCAATCACAAATAATATTTACTTTATAAAATCCATATCCAGCTTTGTGTATCCACTGTCTGCAACATTCCCTTGAAACATTTAAATCTGCTTCTTCATTCCATCGTGTTTGAATATCCCGTACCGTACCCCTTCTTTGTTGCTTGCAAATTTTAACAAGAACCTTTTTTTTTCCTTTCTGTTACAATCCTTGGTCGCCCAGAACTTTTGCCGCGGACATCAAAGGATCCCGTTTCCCCATACGCTTTTATTACCTCTCCCACGGTCGATTTGGCAATATTGAGGTCTTTTGCTATTTTTCCCATAGTTTTTCCGTTGGCATATTGTCTTATTATGATTTCACGCACTTTTTTATCAGTAGCAACTCCGCGAGCCATTTTGTTCGCGAATGCACTATTGATAATGTCATAAAAATATATTAATTTTGCCATGGTGACAGATGGCATTTTTTTTCAGAGCTTGCTTGTATTTCATTGATGAAAAGAATATTTGTCCGAACATTAAGTTGTCAGCAAATTTCGTTAAACTATTTGCCAAAGCCAGCAAATCGATAATTATTAAAATAATGAATGATTTATTGGTCAAAACACTTGATTTAATAATTAAGTTTATGTAGATTTTTTAAATTCCATATGTAGTACTCAAAAACAATTTTTAATTATAAATATAATAGTCCGTCCGAACATTTAGTTGTTAGGGCTCGTATCCATCTGACTATTGTAACAATCGATTCTCCTACCTGTTATATCTGAACAAGGTATACCTTATTGAAGTCGTTAGGAGTAAGAGTTTTCGAAATTCAGTGCACCGATTGAAAACCATTATCGTTTCAGTTAAAGTGCCTTTTTTACTGAAAATACAGCAAAATGTTACTTGAAATAGTTGTTCAGAACGGTAAATTATGGAGAAGTGCAAAATTTAAAAAAAAACGGCCTGCTTTGATAAAATCTTTGTGCTTTGTTGAAAAATGGTTTCATCAAACCTCGCCGATCTTCTTGAAATTTTGCACGTCTCTATAATTTACGATTCTGAACAAGTTTTTCAAGTAACATTTTGCTATATTTTTAGCAGAACAGGCACTTTACCAGAAATCAAAACAGTTTTTACTCGTTGCACTGATTATTTCAAAAATGGTTACGCCTACCGACTTCGGCAAGGTATACATTTTTCAAAAAAAAACAGGTAGGAAAATCGATTGTTTCGATAGTCAAATGGATACATTAAGATGCAAAAAAGTTCTGCTATTTAAAAGAAGCATGGTGTGCCACAAGTGGCGCCCTCTACTAGTGACGTCAAATTTTATGTAAATATTTGGATTTCTTAAGAAGTTATTTACAAATATCGAAAATAAAATTTTAACTTTAACACCCTGTAACTCCGTTAATAATCAGTTTTGGAAAAAATGTTATAGAAAGAGGTAACATTTATTTTCGGTCTAGAATTCTTATAATTTTTTGCTCATCATTTCCGGACACCCTGTATTGTATGATTAGCAAGTCGTCATTTTCTGTAGCTCTTCTCATCTTTCATTTTAATAAAATTGTACTGACGAATGCTGTATGCTATAATCATATAGTCACACCCACATTGTTGTGTCTAAAAGCTAGTTTACAAGTATTTCAATCGTTGGGAATAGATACATGACATTTTCTATAATTCATTGGAAAAAAAAATTCTGATTGTTTTTTGATTGTGCTTTACGCAAATTCCTCTTGATCAGGTACCATCTGAAAGAGATATTTATAAACTATTACGTAAATAATTTAAATATATTTGGCTCCTCGTAAGAACTGTTAATAAATAAATAACGTTTTAAAATATATCCTGCTACAAATTACACACACACAAAAGATGAATTAATATTATATATAGATACAATGTGGTGATGTTTTCAAAATATAGTTCATCCTTACTTAATTTATGTGATTTAATAAACAATTTCTTTCACATAAAATTTTCTTAAATTAGGAATTAATTGAGACTTGAAAACCATTAAGAATGTGGTAAAACTGAAAAAAAACATTCCGCAATTTGTTTTTCTATTACGTTTAATGTTTTGATAGCGTTAATATTCCCTGTATTTTTCTCTATAAAATTACTTCTTTTCTATTTTACTCGAAAAACAAGCCATTTTTCGGTTATTTTTTTTTTAATGTAAAGAGAATGTAGTACACAGTAGAGAAAGGCAAAGCATTTAGTCGACGACATCTTATAACACCTATTTTATATCAGTAAATTCAACTGTTTTGCCACTATTGTTAATTAGTGAAATTAATTTGTGGTTTAATAAATAAGATAATTTGAGATACCTGATGCTACAACAACTGTTCAAAATTCCGAGTTGCAATACACGTAAGCCATTTTTGACACTTGAAATACTAATGTAAACACTATCGCAAAAACCTTAATCGGATTTCAGTATTCCGATGGCGCCAGAGGCTACAGTAGCCCAGCGATGTAAAGGTTGAAAATACTACAACTTCAATAATTTTTTTCTTTGAGACTATAAGGATTTTTTTTTTAATTTTATTATATTGGCGTTTTTCATGACGCAAATTTTTTCGGATAAGTTGCGAATCATCTTGTATAATTCTCATTATTACAAAGATTGTATGCGATCTACAAAAACGATGTAGTTATTATTAATTGTCTAGAACAGAATTAATTAATGTAAATTTTATATTGTCTTTTGTTTTGAGATTACCTTAGATTAGAAATTGTATATAAATTTTGAATAAGAGTATGATGTAACATTCCTTGGGTAGTTTAATTCAACTACATTATATTACGCAAGCCTTTGAATTGAATTTACGTACTAGTAGTATCATTCTGTGAATGAAATCGTTTAAATTTAATTATAATGCATGCACATTCAAAGATATATGAACTGATGGTTTCCCTAAAGAACCATTTGTGTTTGTTTATACATATACATTTCACATGCCATGTCTCTTTAGATTTGATATGAAACATTTCTTAACTGTGCAGAATAGTTTGTAGTTGTGTCATATTTCTAAGAATTCCACTTCTAATTCAGGATTTAAAGCAAAACTAACGGCACAATATAAGATTTAAAAAGAGTTCATCAACTGTATTATACAGGGTGATTCTATATAATGTCTTTAATTTTAACCACGTATTTGGAAGGCCTAATAAAGACAGAAAAATGAAGAAAATATTTACTCGACCTTTCAAAAGATAAACAAATGAACCCATAACAATCAGTAACACGGCGCTCCTGGTAAGCTACAAATTTTTTGATGACGCGTTTGAGTGTTGAAGCGAAACTATGTTGCCATGTCCTTAGAACCACATACATAACAACTGCGTGGTCATTAAAGTTCAATTCTAAAGTAATATATTTTTTCTAATGAGAAACTTCTAGTATTATAAAATATCGTTTTGTATATTTTGAGGCGTCTCTAAAAATCGTTGCATTTTTTAAGGTATGCATTAAGCGTTTTATCAAGTTGTGACGTAAAATTCACAAATCCGCGAAAAATACCACAATTTTGACAGTTTTCGAATTCATCATGCCTTCGTAGTGCAAGTTCAAAAGCTACTCGTAATTGTATGCAGTAGGTAAATGTATAATAATGTAATAATGTAGTAATGTAAAAGTATGAGTTCTACTATAAGTAAATCGGAATCAGATCCCTTATTCCCGTTTCCATCCAGGCTTTATCGTCTTGATCAGTATCGAATAACACGCACGGAAAACATGTCTATGGGGACGACCTCACTCTTTAATTATTAATTATTGCTCCTGGTAAGAAAATTTGTGAAATTTAGTTTCATCTAATTTAAATTGAATTTTTATTGAGGTAAATAGTAAATTTCATAAATAATTATAAACTACACTGACGACACAAATAAAAAAAAAAACAACAAACACGGAACGCACCATCCTACGCGAACATAGTAACTGATGGAAGAAGGGACTGAAAAGGGACGAACCACGAAAGGAAAACGAGCTCGAACGAATTCGGCGTATTCCGCCATGAACGTATTGAACTTGAATTTGAACTGCCAACTTTTTAGCTGTCTTAGCTGTGCCGAGTGTGTCGATTACAACTGGCCCGATGTCAGCGCATGATTACGGCGGTTGAGCATTTATCATGACTAATGACTAATCTGTTAATAGTAAATACTCATGATTTTATATTAATTACACTGGGTGTTTATATAAATGTGAATTTAATTGTTTATTTGTATTATTATTTGGCGGTTCTGCAACGCTTGCCATTGAGTATGTATTCAAAACAAAATTATTGACCTAAATGCTGTAGGTTAAGATTCGGATTGCCGGTTTGTTTATCATTGAATATGTCTCGGACTGTTTTTTATTGACAGCAGTAGGGTTTTATCAGTATTTAAATACGAATAACTTTTCTGCCCTTTTTAATAACTTACCTAGTGGGTACTGTTCCGTTGGAGATTTGTAATTTTAATATTAAATATTTTTTAAACTGAAATGTAATATGTTAAATTTGGCAACGTCGCGTTATACCGACACCGAATTGAACTGGAAGCTGAGTCGATGACAGTTTGAAAAGGGGGTTTAAATAATAATTTGAAAATTTTTTTTCTTCGTAAATGTGCAATTAATTTTTTTTTAAATCGTATTATACTCATTTTTCCCTAATCTCTTAAAATTAATGACGTGACTGAATCACTCTGTATACATAGAGTATATCGTTCAGTATTTATCTGGCAAGGACGTTATTTTTACATTTCCCTTTAACACGTACGGATTGACGCCTCAAATTTTGCTTTCACCTCCATGCATATTTACGTAGTTATCTCATTATACAGTCGTTTTCACAGCACGACTAGATTTTTTTTATCAAGGAAAACTTCTTCGGGTCATAATTAAATGTGAAACTAAATACACTTTTGAAAATTAGTCAATCTTGGCGCAACAGACTACAAAATGTGAAAATAAATCATTAGTGGTGAAAGAAAATTGCAAATTGTTTATACTTTTTAATTAAGTTGAGATAAATACAGGGTGTTTCTGAAAATAAGTGTGTCTCAAGTCTCCGAAGAGGTGTTCTGTGAAACTCTTCCAAGTGTTCCATAAAATAATGTATTAAATATTAAAGTAATCCCAATATTTTAGTAAAATATTTTTTTGACAACACCGCCTAGATGATGTTAGAGATAGTTGTTTTTCTATTTTTTTTTATTTGCATTTGTTAGAATAGACATGCTTAATCTTGAATATTAGTTTATGTTGTTAGGACCCAAAATATAGATAGGTATTCGTATGCATTATTCATTTTTAGTTTGCAATTTTTTTTTTAATATTATTCACCCTTCCTTAAATATAAGTTTGAAAAAAAAACAACTTAATTTAAACATGTTAAAAAAGAACTACTGGTATTTCTCTTATACAAAATGGTACATATTAGTGAAATAGTTCAGGGTTTGACACTTGATAAAGTATTGTCACGGAATTTGCCCCACTCACACCCAAATCGACGACTGTGGTACCGCGAATTACTAAGATTGCCCCGATCGCCCCTACACGATTCTGTTAAACAAACAAAAAGCCGTGGATCGAGACGGGACTAGAAAATTTGAGAAACGACGAGAAGCGTTCGAGAGATGCTAGAAAATAGATCTAGAGATGCTAGAATATACCTGGAATATTCGTTGGGTCTATAAAAGAAAAATAAACGGCCGATTAAGTTAGTCTTGTATAAGTCTTGTATTACAGTCTGAATTGAAGTGTTTAGTTGGAGATATCAAAGTGATTTAGATAGCGATTAATTAAATAAGTGTTTAGTTGAGTTCTAATTAGTGTTCAGTAGTGTACTGAGTATAGTTAATAAAGAAGTAATTAATTAACGGATTGTTTTTCTGGCAGAAGTAAAATTCGGATTGGGAAATCCGTGACAGTATTATTATACAAATCTCTTGATGACTCTAAACGGTGCATTACTAAAGAGTTTATCAAGAGCACCTTTTTGTATAAAATGAAATTTAACATAATATCACGTAATTTAGAATGGAAAACTTAACTTAAAAAGTTATACAACAAAATGTCATCAGATGTGATAACAACTAGCGCCCTCTACTTTATATAGAAAAATTAATAACTCCAACGTATTCAGCACCACCAAAATCGCACCTGTCAAATTTTGATGAAATACATTATGCTTTAAAAAAGTTACATCCAAAATTTGATTTTCTAAAATTAGTTTACACGCCCTGTATCTAAAACGTGAGACATACGTTCATTAAGCAGAGGCCACTTAATTTTCGCTATTTTATCTAGCTCTAGAAATTTTGACATATTTTTTGAAACGCCCTGTATATAAGAAATCGGAAATGCACGTGAGTGGAGCATAAAAGTTGTCAAGATTTATTTCTTTTACTCAAAGTTAGGTACTTTCTGTTATCAAAAGTATTATTTTGACAGATTTAAACCAGTACCTAATACACATTAACTCTAAATTTTACGTAATGCTTGGTAATGCGAATAAGGCGTACAATCAATATTATTGATTGAAATTGCTGTATATAATTTTAGAAAATAATAGGAAGAGGAATTTAACCTCCAATTTGAAGTTATATTTTAAGGGCGCCGTTTTCTTGAAATAACATTTTCTACAAATACAAATCATTTTAGACATTTAAGAACTGAATAATAGAGTTTGGCAAATAACAAGAATGTTATGTCATGCCATATGCGAATATTCAAGGATACCGAAGTAAAATAATATACAGTGTGTCCCACTTAAGAATGAACGGTCCATAGCTTCCTTATGAGTCACTTTAGAAAAAATATTCTTAAACAAAAGTTGCTTCTATTTTTATTGTGCATCTCTGTAAAATATTTTCAACTTTACAGGGTGTTCAGTTTAGCCTGAGCGTTGACCAACTTTAGTTTTTAAATTGGAATACCCTGTATATTATTTCATTTTTAGATTCCTCGTTAAATTTTAGGCTGACTTTGTATACCATACCTTAGGTCTAGGACGCTTCGGTTCCGAGCTTTTTAAGAAAATTTTTCTCTAGATTGCATTATTGTCTTTACAATTAAATATCTTCTAAGCTATTGATAATACAAATTCACGGTTTTCACCATTCGATTTATCATAAAATTCTCTATCATTTGAGCTAAGGAAAGAAAATTATTCTTGCAAGACCCAGATTGTACGCCACTTTAAACTTCAAAATGTTCAAACTCGTATAACTCATTTTTCTCCAATGGAACTATTAGTTTTTCATTTTATCATTAAACGCAGATTTAAATTTCCTTTCGACTTATATAACATTGTTAGTACTTATCTCTATCAGTTTTTGAGTAATTTTCATTTATTTGAATTTCTCCCAAAATCGGCAAATAAACGTTCATTAAAAACAAAGTAGTCCCTAACAACGAGGTTTTGAGCACTACAGATTTTTTTTAGCCAGTTTTCTTTCGCATTTTACCAGACTTGGAACTGACAGTGGCTTTACAAGCATGCTTAAAAGGTCAAAAGAACAATAAAATTAAACCACATGAACATAGGAATATAATAAAACAGAATAACACATAACGGAAACATAAACATTACAACAAGTTTTACATTAGGTGCTCAAAATGGCGCCCATTTTCAGTAATGCACAAGTGAAGTCTGTTTTTTAACGATCTTTGCACATTTTCTAGCATCTGTGGGGTGATTTCTTCAAAGGCTCTAAATATGCGATAGCGCATATCCTCTGCTGTAGTTGGTGTCGTTCTATACACTTTACTTTTTATGAAACCCCACAAAAAAAAGTCACAAACTGTAAGGTCTGGAGACCGAGGAGACCATCTAACGGTTCCTCCCCGGCCAATCCATCTCTCGGGAAATGCTTGATCCAAGAATTGTCGAAGCCGAAGAGCATTATGTGCTGGAGCTAATGGTATATCGTCCAGTAAATTATTTAAATCCCTTTCAAGGAATTCTAGATAAACTTGCCCCGTCAGGTGTTGGTTGAAGAAAAATGGTCCTATGACATGTGCACCCAGAATACCAACCCATACGTTTAGGGACCATCTGTGTTGGCTATTACCAGTTGTAAACTGGTGTGGATTTACTGTGTCATAATAATGACAATTATAACGGTACACGTATCCATTTTCATGGAAGGTGGCCTCATCTGGAAACATAACTTTATCAAAGAAGTCCTCCTGCAGTAGAAATCTTTCAGCTCCCCAGTGACAAAAATTAAGCCTCTTCTCAAAGTCTTCTTCAAATAATTCCTGATGCAATTGAATAGAATAAGGGTGGTATTTATGTTTTTTTAAAATTCTATGCACCGAAGTCTTACTGATACCAGTAATCCTACTAATTTCGCGTATACTACATTGTGGATTTTCTTGTACGTTTAATAATACCAGAAATTCATTTTCTTCGTTAATTACATTACCCACTCGGTTACGTTTTGTATATCTCACGGATCCAGTGTTTCCAAATCGGTCGAGTAAAGAACTAAAAGCAGTTTTTTTGGGATGGTTTCTATCAGGGTATCGTTGCGCAAAAACTCTGGAGGCTAATAAAGTGTTTTTATTACATTCTCCAAGAACAAATATCATGTCTACCAATTCTTCTTGAGTTAACATATTGAAAATTACTTGGTTAGCAAACTTATTTCAAACAATTTATACGCAAGACAAACAATGACAGCTAGGTAAACTAAATGACGCTCAAAACCCCGCTATAGTGCCTACTTTGTTTTTTAACGAACGTTTATTTGCCGATTTTGGGAAATGAAAATTACTCAAAAACTGATAGAGATAAGTACTAACAATGTTATATCAGTCGAAAGGGAATTTAAATCTGGGTTTAATGATAAGAAGAAAAACTAATAGCTCCATTTGGAAAAAAATAAGTTATACGAGTTTGAACATTTTGAAGTTTAATGTGACGTACAATCTGGGTCTTGTAAGAATAATGTTCTTTTCCTTAGCTCAAATGATAGAGAATTTTATGATCGAATGGAGAAAACCATGAATTTGTATTATCAATAGCTTAGAAGATATTTAATTTTAAAGACAATAATGCAATCGGAAAAATTTTCTAAAAAAGTTGAATAACTCGGAAACGAAACGTCCTAGACCTAAGGTATGGTATACAAAGTCGGCCTAAAATTTAACGAGGAATCTAAAAATGAAATAATATACAGGCTGTTCCATTTAAAAAACTAAAGTTGGTCAGCGCTCAGGCTAAACCGAACACCCTGTACAGTTAAAAATATTTTACAGGGGTGCACAATAAAAATAGAAGTAACTTTTGCCTAAGAATAGTTTTTCTAAAGTGACTCATAAGGAAGCTATGGACCGTTCATTCTTAAGTGGGACACACTGTATAATGACAAAAGGTAGTCTAACCAACAATTTTCAAAGAAATCTTTGTTGTCAATTTTATTTTTGATATTACTTTTGTTTTACGTGTTTTATTTTTTTAGATTTCTATACCTAAATACACCACAAATTTGGTCATATTACGGCGAGAAATATACTGTAAGAGATTTCGGTAGCGTAACTATATTATTTATTGAAAATATTACATATATACAGAGTGTTCGTGGATAGGTGAAATGACCTTTTTAAGAGACAATAAATGTTTGTGCAATTAATCGTGGCTGATTTTGAATTCGTAAAATTAAGTAAAGCATGGAAATTAAAAAAATCTAAATATTTTTACTAGTAAAGTGTCTTCTCTATTTCCAGTATGACAAAATGTTATTAGCAAAAGTTTCTTAGGTTGTAAAACTAAGCAAGTTTGCAAAACTTCGATGTGCTCACATGACAAGAAACGATTTAAAATTAATTTTGTAAGAATTAGAAAGATAAAAAAAATATTAATGCATTATGCTTTAGTAAGTATTTGACGATAATTAACCATTTAACAGACAATAATTGATAATATATTCACTTTATTGTTTTCACTAATTGTTTTTCTCTTTTGTTCATAGAAAGTTACTGATGCTAATAAATAACTTCTTTTACTACACAATAATTTTAACCGAATATATTGAAGAATGTTTACGATCCGTTTCCAAAGTATACTTTCCTTAATCGTAAAAGAAATTCATCAGTATGTCCAAAAAATTTAAATGTCGTCGACTTCAAACAAGAGTATCAATTTTTATATAAATTATCAGTCTTTAAGGAAATCAAAATTTCAGTAAAACTAAAGACAAAAAAATGATAATTTCTTCACCTAGGCGTGCCCTTTCTGCTCTTTAGAACTGCAATTTTAGAAATATTTTACCTGAAACTGCGTCTCTATAAAAGTAACAAGTCTGCCAAAAAATCTTTCCCGTATTAAAAAAAGTTATAGCCAAAAAAAACATTAAAAAAAATAAATTTGGGATTACGTAGCTCCGTTAATATTGACTTTAAAAAAAAATGTTACATGAACTGGACATTATTTTCTCGAATATCTCAAATTCGCGAGTATCATCCTCTAAATTTTCCGAACACTCTATATATCATTTTTCGATAAACACGCACTACATGTTTGTAAAAAAAGAAACAATGTATATATGCTTATATTACTTATTTATAACATTAAATGATTTGTATAACAATGCATTTCATTTTCATGGAAATGTCAAATTTTTTAAGTTTGATGAGCGATAAAATAAAACATATGTATTTTATAGGTTACCACAGTAATACACATTAAATATATTTACTGAGGAATTTGCTGTCAATTACTGTGGTAAGCTGTAAAATAAATATAGTTTATTTCAGCGCTCATTGATCTTACAAAACAATCGAATAGTTCGAGACATTACGGATTTCTAATGTGATGAACTGGTGAATATATTTGTTTTCAACAAAGCGAAAACTAAAATCTTGTTTTCTGTTTTAGAGGACAATGCGAATTAAAAAAAAATCAAACTTTATAATTATAATTACAAACTATCCAAATTAAAAATGTAACTAATGTACCATCTAATGTACACAGAAAAACAGATTACTGTGAGTGAAGAATATCATTGATATGTTAGGCTTGTTTAAAAAATACAGTATGCGCCAAAAGTATGGAATAAATTCAATAAAAACGAAACAATTATTTTTTGGGAAAAATCCTCGAACAGGTCGATTTTTAATTTAAAAAATACACATTTTAGCGTAAAATGCGATTTTCTAATGTCATTTGTTTTCGAGTAATGACGTCATCGATTTTTTTTAAATGGCACCACCATATTTTTTTCCTTGATTCTGAATGATCGTTTAATTATCTATCAGACAGTACTAAAATTTTGCCCTCTTACATAGGAAAGTTTTCGAGTAAAAGACGATTGAATGTTACAAAACGTAAATCAATTAAAATAAAGCAAAAACGTTATCAAGTTTAGTTTTTCGAATTCCATAGTTCTTTTATGGATCACGTAGCTGAAAATCTTTGCAAAGTGTCATTGTCACACCGACTTTCTAATAAGTATTGTAAGCGACATAGAAATTATTATTCAATTGAAAGTATTATGGCACATTTAACTGTTACTCAAAGAATTGAAATTTTAATTCTTATCGGATGCGGGAATATGACTAGAACTCAGCAGGAAGTTTGCGATTTATTTAATGAAAAATATCCAGATCGCCCTATCAGCCAATCAACAGTCAGTAACGTAGAGTCTAAATTTAGAGAAACTGGCAATGTTGTAAATATTCCAAAACCTGGACGTCCAAGCATTAATGAAAATCAGAAATAGAACATTTTGATAAGTATGGTGGATAATCCTCATAATTCTTCACGATTGGTTGCATTAAACAATGACACTAGTCAGAGCACAGTGCTACGTATCTTGAGGAAGGAAAAATATCATCCCTACAAAATTCAACTTGTGCAGGAACTCAATGAAGATGATCCCGATCGCCGCTTACACATTTGCGAAATTCTAATGGATTTATGTCAAGGAAATAGAAATTTACACCGGCAAATACTTTTTTCAGATGAGCCCACATTTTGTCTGAATAATACAGTAAACCGTCAAACTTGCAGATATTGGAGTCGGAAAAATCCTCATTGGATGGCAGAGGCACATACCCAACACTCTCAGAAATTAAATGTGTGGACTGGAATACTTGACGACAGAATAGTAGGGCCTTTCTTCATTGAAGGAACCCTTACAGGACAAAGATATTTAGAGTTTCTAGAAAATGACCTTGTTTCAGCCCTTGCAGTAATTTTTCCTAACGATAATGACCCTGACATTTGTGACGATACCATATGGTTTCAGCAAGACGGTGCACCTCCGCACTATGCGCGCCCTGTACGAGATTTTTTGGACAACTGTTTTCCTGGGAGGTGGATCGGCAGACGCAGACCGATAGAATGGCCTGCAAGATCGCCAGATCTTACACCTCTTGACTATTTTTTATGGGGATACTTGAAGTCTAAAGTGTACATTAATAAACCACGTAATTTAGAAGAACTTCAAAATCGCATTCGGGACGAAATACGCAGAATTACCCCAGAAATCATTCATAATCTGCAAGAAGAATTTCTTCACAGACTTGCGCATTGTCAAGAAGTTGGTGGATGGCAATTCGAACATTTAATTTAAGTATAAAATTTAATCAATTGTATTTTATTTTACATACCTCAGAATTGTTACTTTTTTATGGATAAAATTTACGTTTTCTAACATTCAATCGTCATTTACTCGAAAACTTTCCTATGTAAGAGGGCAAAATTTTAGTACTGTCTGATAGAGAATTAAACGATCTTTCAGAATCAAGGAAAAAAATATGGTGTTGCCATTTAAAAAAAAATCGATGACGTCATTACTCGAAAACAAATGACATTTGAAAATCGCATTTTACGCTAAAATATGTATTTTTTAAATTAAAAATCGATCTGTTCGAGGATTTTTCCCAAAAAATAATTGTTTCGTTTTTATTGAATTTATTCCATACTTTTGGCGCATACTGTATATTAAATAAAGAAACTCGTTCCTCAGTCAAGATTTATCTTCTATCAAAACTACTGAAAATAAAGTAAGGACACATCTAGGTAAGGTGTGTCTATATAAAAACTTGTGGTATGGAGACGTCAAAACTACTTATGAATAGACGAAATGGCCTTCAAATTTGTGGTTTCAAAAATGTGGTAATTCTAAAAGAGATTATTCACGTTTAAACCCAATTTCTTATACCCATCAATTGAAAAGATTTTATTAAAAATGTCTGATATAATAATGCATATCGTATGCTGAAAAACTAATACATCCTATGCATAAAACATTTTATCTGATGCGCTTGCCGTGTGGATGACATATGCTATATGGCAGAGGACATGTATGTTATATATTATTATATAACAATATATATAAATCTTATACAATATTTACAATGTTTTTATAGCTCTCGTAAATAAACATGAGGTGTTTTATCATATAAACACGTCTCGTAAACTTTTTTATCTAGTAAGTGTTAAATCTGATGCAAAATTCAGTCATATCAATTGCATACTGAGCAGGTTTAACGTACCTACACCTTACTACGATTGTAACAGTATATTCAAGACAATAATGCATCATAGAAATTGAATTGATTAATTTCCGAATTAATCATTAGTTTTTTTATAATGAGTTATCAGTTGAGTAAAAACATAATGTTATTCCGTGCGTATTTTCAAATAAGTGTCAAAAGTGATTTGTTTATTTATTCGTAGAATATACGGAGGACGAGCATCTGTTTCAATTATTATTCTGATCTCGAGTAGGTATTATTTAACATGTGACGAAATTCGTAATCTCCAGAAGTTACTATAGAGTTGAGTAAAATAAACAGTATCTTGGTGTCCTTAATTAATAAATGAACACTGAAGATTAGCAAACACAAGTGAATGACTTTTTTACAATCGTGGCTATTGTTATTTCCTCCAATTTTAGTTGGCATAATATTGAAAATAAGAAATAAAATTTGATTTTTTTTAAAAAAGTCTACGCTTTGGTTTTACTTACGTCCTTTACTTTCATATGTTGCATAATGGGGTCATATTTTAAATAAAAAAATAAATACATTTGAAAGTTTGTTTAATTGTATAATTAGTAACCATACTTTAAATTAACTAATATTTAAAAAGGCTGGTAAATAGATATACAGGGTGACCAAATGAAAACGCTTAGACCCGTCGATTTTAGATTAAAGGGGGACATTCTTTGCTGGTATTTTAGACGCCGTCACTTTCATCCCCAAGCAAGGGTAAACATCACTCCAAAGTATTTAAATATTTAAACGGCATTGATGGTTGAGTAATATTTGTTTTGAAAGCTCTTGCAATTCTCTTTACAACAGACTTTAAATTTCCAGGAACTTCATGAGGATGATTATGACCGGCGTTTGTAATTTTGCGAAATAATGAGTGAGCGAGCAGGGAACAATCCACATTTTATCTTTAACATCTATTTTTATGACGAATGCAGTTTTTTCTTGAACGGAACGATAAATCGTCACAATTGCCGCTATTGGTCAGATTCAAAGAAAAGAGTTTTTCACGAAGTGCATACACCAGCAACCGGAAATGTATGGGCTGGAATTATCGGTGACCGGCTGGTGGGTCCTTTTTTACTACCTGGTAATTTGACTGGCCAAATGTATTTGCAATTACTGGAAGACGCTATTGACCCTGCCTTGACTGATATTATTGAAAATCCAGAGTGTGATGCAGATTATTTGATTTTTCAACAGAACGGTGCTCCTCCGCATTATGCGCTATATGTCCTTCAGTATTTGGACCAACGTTTATCACGGAATTGGATTGGACAGCATTGAGTGGTCTCCACGATCACCGGATTTATCGTCCCTTGATTTTTTTGTGGGGATACCTGAAAAGTAAAATCTGTAAAACACAGCCAGCGTCTTTGCAAGATTTGCATCAAAAAATCGTCGACGAATGCCGTCGAATCACTCCGGAAATGCATCAGAATATGCGCGACGTCTCGAACAAAATCTTTATTCTTATATGGAAGCGGGCGTCAGTTTGAACATTTAATCAACGAAGTAGTTCGTAAGCAACTAAACATAATTTAAATTTTAAAATGTAAATTTTCTTCAAAGTATTGGGCGGAATTATAAAATTTAAAGTCTGTTGTAAAGAGAATTGGAAGAGCTTTCAAAATAAATATTACTCAACCCGCAATGCCATTTAAATATTTTGGGGTGATGCTTACCCTTGCTTGGGGGTAAACGTGGTAGAAGCAAAAATACCAGCAAAGAATGTCTCCCTTTAATCTAAAATCGACGGGTCTGAGCGATTTTCTGCAATCTTGACGCATTTCCTGAAAATGGTTTCGTTTTCATTTGGCCACCCTGTATACAAATGTTTTATTTTATTGTAGGTAGGTACATAAAACTCTTTTTTTATCATTAATTTTGTAAAATAGTACATTGTATATAATTTTTATTTACTTAAATACCTGTCTGCAGTTTTTTTTAAAATCTAGCTGTTATTAACAATTTTATTTTAGAACTTATCGTTGCATTTTTACACCTACCATTTTAGCACTTACAAATTGGTGATTTATATTGAAATAGTCCATCTTGATAATTAAATTTACCAATGGTAGATTCGAGGAATATGCTTTTAAATAGCATATTGTGAATTTTAAAAGTAGTTAGCTTCACAAATAGTGTAATTTGAGGTCTGACCAAATGTTCCTATTATGCTTTATAGTTTAATTTTTTCTCGTTTATCTTTAAGTTTTTGATTATAATTATATTTAAGCAACATTCAACCACACTCTACTTCTTTTATAACACTATGTAATATGTCCCTAATAAACAATTCATATATTTTTTCTCAATAAAAATGATTGTTTTGAATATATAAAATTGTATTGATTGATATTGTAATTGTGTTATCTAGCAAAGTTATAATTCACATATTATGGGTAATAATTTTACAAACAAAAGAGCAATGCACTGTGAGTATATTTATTTCTGTAAGAATACGTGTGTAGTAACAAAAACTAAGAGAATAGTAGAATATAGTCTACAAGTCGCCTAGTTTTGATTTGCCAGTGATTTGGATCCTGTAGTGGCAAATAATGTATTCGATGCTCTTGACATCGTTGCGGGTTTCTGCGTTCACAATTACTGAGGAGAGCTTTTATTTCTTAAAATAATTTATTACTCTGTTTAGGTGTTTGTAGGATAAACAAAAATGCAAAATAGTATATGTTTGTGCGTTAGTAGTTGATTTATCCAATTTATATCTGTGAAATATTTTATTGGTTTTTATTTTCTCTTTAAAAAAATAAATAAAGAAAAATTAGTAGGTATAGGTAATATTTGTTTAACTTTGCACAGTGCACAGCTATATAAAAATAACAGATTTGAAAAATGTTTAATACATTTTTCCAGTTTTCTTTATTGTTTAGAAATACCTACATATTTATTAGAAGGAAAAATAAGTATGATTAATAGAAGTCTAAATCTAAATATTATTTACAATTTATTTTTACCATTAAAATTTCACTCAAACATCAATATTGAGAAAGGAATGTAAATATATGAAGGTCTTCAGAAGTTACCGGATGTGATACGTTTACCAAAGTGGATTTTCTCCTTTGTTTATCTTTAAAAAGTAGTTTATATGTATAATATTTGTGAAGTCGCGTTAGCTAAATTGGAAATAGATCCTAACGCTTTACGCTCGGTGTCTTATAATATATGAATTTTTTTTGGCATACCTCAAGATACCAATTTTGGCCCCTTTTTATGTCTTATTTTTGTTAATGATTTACCGGATATCGCCGTTTCGAATAGTATATTATATGCATCTAATTTTACGCTTTTTAGTAAAAATTAGTAAGTGGTAATACCGCGAGAACTAAGAGAACTAAAAGATATTAAGAGACATTTTTGTTCGTAAGTTCGTTTATCGAAAATTAATTTCTGATTTTATTATACCCAGAGACGTATGACTTAAAATTAGTGGTACTGATATGGGTATCTTCGCCTCTAGTTAATTTAGAAAAAAAATCGTTTTTTTAACATTTTCGTTCACTACCTCAACTAAAATAAAATTCTCTATAAAGTTCTAATCGATAAAATCGGGACACCCTCTATAGTGTAACAAGATCGGTCTCTGTGTTCCCGCTTGTTCAACAAATATCAAAAGCTTCGAATGAAATTTTAAATCTTAGTGATATTGTATTGGAAGGATATTCAAGTTGAAATATAATAAATAATTTTCTTCAGATCAACAGATAAGCATGTAGTGTTTACCTATTGCATTTTTATAAAGTTTATTCGGCAGTGTTATGTAATTATTATAGATGGACATCTGAAGTATTGGAACCACTTGTGTCTGCATCCGGTTGCTTGGGTAGCATCGATTTTTAACGAAAAAGGAAATCCACGCACGCCTCTTCGTCTTGAGAACAATTTACCGGCGTCCTATCTGACATTTAAAAATAATAGCCTATGATTATAACAAGTATTGAAGCAATCAGCTGTTTGTCCAGTGTCAATAGCGCACATTGTGTGAAAAAAATGGCCCGGGGCGTATTTGCCAGTCTAACTTGGGCCCACCGTCAATATCCTCAGAGGTTATGACCCTAATTTCACTTATCTAAATGTTAAAGTAATACATAGGAAGATGTATTTTCTTTGGAGGGGTCGTTACATTATACGAGATACGCTATAAAAGATGTGCCGCAGCATCTTCATGCACCATACGCTTTCCAATTGTTGTGTATAATATGAAGTTGTTCGTAGTGGTGAGTACTTGGTACTTCTACATAAAAAAATCTAAGTCGGGTTTTCCACGTTAAGGGTGTTAGTGTCCGCGCGGAACGGAATACGTCAGCGGTTGACCAGTGAAAGTTCAGTTTTGAATAAATTTCTGTATCATAGTTGCGCCGACCGGTTTTGGTATCGTCGCCTTGGACTGATGTATATTTTAATAGTAATAGGGTGATTTGCATAATATCTGGATACTCGTCTTTGATTCCGCTGCTCAAGGAACTTCCATTTTTTTCATAAAAAAAAACAAATTCGTTAGACTGACTATTAATTTGTTTAATGGTGTTAAAATTTGTTTTGAAACACGCATATACAGGGTATTCGGTAAAATAATGTGATTTAAAAGTTTATAATTGCACAAGAGGTTTGTATTTTACCAGGTAAATTTGGATTGTTTAATGATAAACTATTACTAAAGGAAACAGTTTAGAATTTAAACAACACAAATTTCAATACATAGAAACTATACAAACATCTAGTGTAATTCGGTAGGACAATTTAATAAATAATACATTTAGGAACATATCAATGCAAACTTTATTTATGAAAAACTAAAAATAAATACATTTTTATTTGAGCGTATAATTATTAAACACGCAGTTTTTCAAATTTTTATGAAGAATTCTAATGTCGCCACGGGTGCCACAGCTAATGGTTTCTGTAGTAAATGTTAAGGTTTGTTCTTTTTCCAAATGAATCGATAGAATAATGCTTGAATAATACTCTTTGTCAACTTGTAAGTGTGGTTTTATTGATGTTGAATTATTGATGTGTCCTGTTAGTTTTATTAGAACTTGTTCTTCAGTTCCGCTTTTACTTAATTCGGTAGTTGCTGCTACATTTCACATCTACACCAATGCGTTGTACTGAGCATTTAGTCCATTTGGAAATTTCATTAATTCCAATCGACACATTTTTATACCAACTTTTAGAATTTTTCTTCTTCCAAAAGGGATTTGGTGTAAGAAATACTGTGTCTAATGTTATAAAAGTGCCTCGTTTTTCCATAAACTTTTTAAATAAACGTACTTACTGGGCAAATATCGTCCTCTAATCAATACGTCGTTTATTTTTAATTATTTTCAATTTCAGATACGAAATATGTGGTTTTTGAAATTTTGCGCGTCTCCATAATTTACCGTTCTGAACAACTTTTTCAAGTAACATTTTGCTGTATTTTCAGTAGAAAAGGCATTTTACCTGATACAGTTTTCATTCGGTGCACTGAATATTTCAAATAGGATTATTTCGAAAACTGTTATTCCTAACGACTTAACAAGGTATACCTTTTTCAAATATAACAGGTAAGAGAATCGATTGTTTCAATAGTGAGATGGATACACTAAGCAGCAAAAAAGTTTTGCCATTAAAAAAACCATGTGCCATAAGTGGCGCCCTCTACTAGTGACGTTAAACGGGCCATTTTAAGGCTAGTTTTTTTCGACAAAAATAATGTGATTTAAATAATTCAGTAAAGGTAAAAACCATTCATTCCTTGGCCTTTAAATTTAGAAAATCAAACAAAATTGTTCCTGTTACTGCTTTATAGGGTGAGCTAAATGGATTGTTAGTTAGCTTTGCGCATTGAAGATGATTTTGAATTTTGTGATTTTTGTGATTACTTTCTTGCTTGTTTCACTTCATTTTTGTAACAATTTTTATTTTATATTATCATGTCTAAAAGACATTAGTAGAAAATATCACAAAAATGTCATGGCCATTAGGATTAACACGGCTTTTGTTAATTTTTTACATTATTTAAACATACAAATATTTTTGTAAATATTTTTTGTACATTAGTGTTTACAAAAAAAAAACGTTGATTGTTCTTAAATACTTCTAAATCCTTGTAAAAATAAACTAATTCGAAGTTGTTCATTTTTATAGTAGGTATCTATTATAAATAGTACCCAAGGGTCAGATTTGGTCAATTCAATTTCAGCTATAGTAATTAGTTGCCTAAATCTGTGACGTCACACTAAACGAGTGTATCGCAGTGATTTTATTTTTGTAAAACCATTCAGAATGTACTTGTAACATAAATATGTATAACAAACGCATTACGATGTTCCATGGCCTGCTATTATTTCATTTCCTAAGGGGTTCTACACCCCTTACAAGCCCTAAATCTCGAATTTTATTCGACTACAACGCCGTAACAATACTGATGTAGGAAAAAATATTTTAGTTTGGCTGTCTAGGATAGAACAAAATACATAAAGGATAAAGAAGTAAAGATTACAAAAATGTATGTTCATTTATCAACTTAATAATAGTATTTTTTTTATTATGTATTTGAAATTTATTTATGAATGAACTCATTGAAATATATAACTTGGTATTTCAATGTTATTACTTTTATTTTGACATTTATGTATTCCATTCATTTCTACATTTGTCATTTCATTTCACCTAAAATAAGTTTCTCATGTAGGATAGCAAGTTCATTTTTAAAATATCATCAATTAACTGTTCTATAAATCGCGTATTTTATATTATCAACCTCTACCTTCCTCCTTTCGCAAATTTTCACCATTTTCCGTTTCACAGTTGTATATTTTTTTTTTGCCATTCACAGACATTCTTGTTAATGAGCCACACATTTCAACACTTAACATTCATATTTTAATCTTGAGCCTTAATTCCTTCATACAAGTTTTTTTTTCTATCATCCGAAGTTGATTACTTGTTTAGGGTGTTTACGATTTTCAGAATACGTAGAGTTGAATTGTTCTTCACATAAACACAACACAAAAAAACTAATAAATTACAATCACAATTACATTAGCGGTAAGATATGCCCGAAGTTTTCCCACGCGTACGTCCTTGGTAGCCCTGCAGATAAACAGGTGGAACCGTCAATTCATCATAACTAATAAAAATCAAGTATTCTTATGTGGCACAAAATTCAATACAATTTTATAGAAAAATATGCGGAGAACAAGTATTTCTCTCTTCTATTTTGTAACCCGACTATATGTATTTTAAAACGCTTCCCTGTCTTTACAAAATAAAACAGAACCATTTATAATGTTAGTGAAATATTTTTTATTAATTATACTATATGTTTTAATAAGCAAACTATTATAATTGCTATGAAGGTGCTTAACATTTCCTGATATTATTGACCTTTTCTGTCGATAATTTATTAGCTTTATTTATTCACATACATGATAAAGTAGCAATATATCGAGAAATATGTAAAATATTTTTTCTTGTTTTGAAGATATTCTTAAAAATGTGTTTTCAATTGATCTGCAGAGATAATAAAAACACTATTATATTAAACATTTATGGGAATTAATCTGTTATTTTTATAGATCGTGGTCTGTAGGTGTTGGTATATTTGTTACATAAGTCACCTACAACATTATAAAAAAATATATAATTATAGGTGTGGAAGCTTATAATTTATAAGTCAATAAAGCTATTATAGTTCGGACTTTGTTGCATTTATATAAAAGTAATACTGTTACGTATTTATTCAATTTTTACAAGTTCTTCTGTTAATTTATTTAGTAACCGATTTTGTATCTCCAGTAATATCGAAATTTAATATATAAATTTATTACATTTATTAAATTTTTTTACTAGATAGCTAAACATATTTTCTCTTCTACAAGTATTTTGATGCATTACATTATATTTAAACATTAAAATATACGGTATGTTGAAAATAATCACATTATCTAAATAAATTTTATATACAGGGTGTTCCGAAAATATGATATTAGAGAAAGAAGTAATTTTATTTTAAATTTTCCAAAAAAATTTCACATTCGTAAGTTCCTATAATGGTACAATTCAATAACATTGAATATTGAAAAACCTATAGCAAACAGCTACAGTTAGTCGTTAGCGGTGTCACGAAACATATACCGGTTTCCAGTGTGTTTATAAATACAATTGCGAAGAATAAAAAAATGTATAAATTTAATACAAAACTTTGGAAAACTATTATTATAAGCCGTTTATGACAAAACTAGTGAAATTAATGGCGATGACAGACATAGCGGTTTCTGCCGCCTTGGCGACTAAGCACTAGATAGGCCAAGACATATACAGCGGTTTCTGTCGCTTCGTTTTTTGAATGTTATCTCGGTTACCTCACTTATGGCATACTGATGAGAGCTAATAAGCTCGAAACCGGTATATGTCTGATGGGCACTAGCTGCTGATATATGTTGTTCAGGTGCAATTCAATGCTGGTCGGGGCATTAGCCCAAAGTGTAGTTGTTTCCTGGAGTTCCGTGTTTGCACCCTGCCTATTATTACATTTTTGAATTCTTCACATTTTCCGAATTTCATTGATATAAACATGAATGCAATAGGTTATCTTTTATTGTTTATGAGATATAGATAATTAAATAATTGCATCTTAATAGTGACTTGACAAAGAAAAAACAAAATTAATATCAATATTTATGTTGTGAGATGATAGATTTTTTTTATAGAAAATTTAAAAAACTGCTTATGTTTGTTCCATTATGAACAAATTTTATGTTAATTTTACTTTAGAATTAAGAATATGGCAACTTTTCCTTTTTTTAAAAAAAATATTTTCTCACCCTGTAGGTAAAGAAATTTATCTATGTCAATATGATCATTTTAACAAGAAAAGAGTTTTTTTATTAGAAATACTTTCCTCAAAGAAATAAAAACTAAAGAAGTGTACTCTGTATAAATACGTATAGATATGTTTGTTTCGAAATTTAGTAAAATTTGTCATCAAAATATACATCGCTCTTATTTGAAAGTCAAGGGTAAAGTCCCGCAATCAATAATTATAAAAAACAGGAAACTGTGCGAGAATATAATAAAGAAATAATTTGGACAATTTGATTTACTATCCCTTGTTATATTATGTTGCTTATTTCTCGTACTATTTTAGGAATATTTGGTAATATCTATCACACAGTAGACAAAAATATTAAATACAGACTAATATCAAAGTAAATAATACTGTGCCGATGCAGAATCACACATTCTCGCACTGTTTGCTATTAAAGGATGCAGGAATGCATCATCGTTGACAATGTACTAATGTGTTGTTACTGAGAGACGCATAGTATACGCATTTCCTTATACTCATAGAAAAATGTATTTTTCCGTTGTGAGACACTAACGCCGATAAACACTGTTATTTATAATCATTTTTCTTTCAAATAGGTTAGTGCCACTCTGATTGCCTTGGTGCAAGGTAGGCCCCAATACAACTACCCGGCGCCTTCGATACCGAGCGGAAGCTATGGCGCAGCCTTAAGTGGTTCCGGTGGCGGAAGAGGCACTATCAGTGGCGCATTTGGTGGTATCTCCACAGGTTTTGGAGGAACAGGAGGTGGAGGTTTTACCGGAATCGGAGGTCTTGGAGGCGGTGGTCATGGAGGTGCTGGTCAAGGAGGTGGAAGGGGAACTATCGATGGTGGATTATTTGGTACGGTAGGCGGAGGTGGTGGTGGAGTTGTGAGTGGCGGAGTTGGAAGTGGAATCGTTGGCGGTGGAGGAGGTGGCGGTGGAGTTCTAGTTCAAAAACACATTTACGTTCACGTAGCTCCTCCTGAACCAGAAGAAGTCAGACAACGACGACCGATTTCCGCCGGTCAAGCCACCAAGCATTATAAGATCATCTTCATCAAGGCCCCGTCCGCTCCTGATGCAACCGCCCCCACCATTCCTCTACAAGCTCAGAACGAGGAAAAGACCTTGGTTTACGTCCTGGTGAAGAGACCAGAAGAAGCTGGAGATATTACCATACCTACAGCGGCCCCCACCCAACCTTCCAAACCGGAAGTATACTTCATCCGATACAAATCCAAAACGGAAGCTACTGGTGGTACCATTGGAGGAGGTGGTACTATTGGAGGAGGCGGTACTATTGGAGGAGGCGGTACTATTGGCGGTGGCATTATTGGAGGAGGTGGTACTATTGGAGGTGGCGATGTCCTTGGAGGTGGTGGCGGTAGTCTGATAGGTGGCGGTGGAACCATTGGAGGTGGCGGTGGAACCATTGGAGGTGGCGGCGGTACCCTTGGAGGGGGCGGCGGTACCCTTGGAGGGGGCGGCGCTACTATTGGAATCACAACTGGAACAAGTTCATCATCGATTATCAGCGGCGGTGGAAGGCCTTCGACGCAATACGGTCCACCAGGTCAGAGTGGGCCATATTAATCTTCATCGACGACTTAAAATCGTAACGTGATTGTTGGACCTTCCAGAATATATAAATAAATTTGATAAAGTTGTTTCCAGTGTATACGAACATAATAAGATTTATATGCTTTTCTATGCTTCCATTCTGGAATGTCTATGTAAAAACCATTCATTGTACATAACTCATATGTGTCCTCTATTGTAAGTATTACTAGTTTATAGTGTAAGCAAATACGGTGACAAATAAATGTATTTTTTAAAGCATTTCTTTTTCTTTAAGTTTACTGCAAGAAAATTGGCTTTTTGATTTTATGAACAGAAATGAATTATTTCATTGTTTCGTAGCTAGATATGAACTTTTATTTTCACAAACAAATAAATATTAACAGCTAAAGCAAATATTAAAAAGTTGTCGGTAATACCTGGTTCTATTTGTATTAATATCAATGACTAACGTACAAATTGTACCGGACATGGGTTATGTGTCAGTATCTGAATCGGTAAGATTCTCCGCCAAAATAAATATGTTAATTTATAATAATTTCAGTGTCCTTCCCTTATAAAAAACTGGTATTTATGTGTTCCACATTTTACGGATCTAAAGTGAAATATATTCTTAAAAATGACATTACATTTCTCTCAATAAATTGCAGTTATTTTCAAATGGTTTAGTCAAAAATCTATCAAATAAAAAACAGATAATAATACAGTTTTAACAGATAACTGTTTGTTCTAATTTTTAATTGTCAGTTTTCATTTCTAACATTTATGAAAGATTGTGCAAGAAGACTTCTTTGATAATACCGAAATACAGTTCGTGCAACTATTTTGAATAAGGTTACTTAACTTATGTATTTATGTTCTTCGACAGATAGGTCACCACTCATCTTCCACTGACAAAATTTATCGAATTTATTAAAATTCTAATAGTTAATAAACAGGTGGCGACCTTCACGATCTCACAAATATTTCAAATATTTTCGTTGTCGGTTTAAAGTCCGTCATTATTTTTATCATCAAGTTAATTTTCCTCATAATTAAATTATCAAGAGCTTTGCAACTGTTTATGCCATTCTTAATTACTGCGTGTAGATAAACTTCATTTAAAGAGTTGTTAGACCTACGTCGTTCCTTTTTGGGTTTTTTTCCTAACAAAATGTTAACCAGTTAACTGGTTGTTTATATTTTTTTATCTTGCCTTATACTCTTATAACATCTCCTTTATCTTGAACTGTTTTACATATGAATATCTTGTTCATAATAAAAAAGAATGCTTCATTTTGACGTGATATGTAGTTAGCATTATTTATTAATTAATAAGTAATCAAAGAATAATATATTATTAATTTTCATTTTGAGAGAAATACAACATTAAAAGAGATGCCGCTTGATCTGCTTCTCATTTAAAATTTTTCAAGCTAAAAAAATTATTTTGCTGTTGTTGCTGTAGTTGTTAAAGAAAAATTAAAAACAATTAAACTTTAACATGCCTTATTTCGATCACCTCTTGTTTTGGAATATCATAAATATACTATAATAGTAGCTCAATTGCATTATTTTTACGTAGAGAATACGCCACCCCTGGTTCATGCTGTATGTTATGCGTACTATATTATGAAAACAAATAGAATTTTAAACGCATTTTTGCCATTCCAACGCTTAAAGTCTTGGCCTCCTATAGAGGCCGTTGGTGCCATAATTTTCAATGTCTGTTGCAAAATATGTTTCTCAATGAAATAGATGATTTTGCATGTTTGTTCATATGTGACATTTATGACGTATGATTTCGCCTTACACTAGATTAACTTGGTGGAACTGATATTACGTACACAGGGTGTTTTTAAATAAATGATTCCATTTATAATATTTTTTTTATAATACAGTGCTTGCGAAAAGTAACGAATAAATTCAATACTTTTGAAATTGAGAAGGCAATTTTTTTAAATAGCAACCCTCAATTTCGACCATGCCATTTGAACGAGCATGTCATTCTACATACATACATCGTGAAAAATTATGGTGTTATATAACAAAAATTTCAAGAAAATAATGTTCGAAAATTTTAAAATTTAATTTTCACAATACTGTGCACCTCCCCATTGTGCAACACCTGTCCGTGTTTATTTAGATGAGCTGTTCCCGAATCGTTGGATAGGGAGAAGGGGGCCGATTGAGTGGCCAGCCAGATCGCCTAATTTGACACTCCTAGATTATTTCTTGTGGGGATACTTAAAAAGCAAAGTATACGTTACTGGACCTGTTAATTTAGAAGATTTAATAGCAAGAATTCGTCACGAGATACATCGTATACCTCCTGAAGTTATTGACAATGCCCAAAAAGAATTTATTAACTGTCTTGGCTACTGTCAGGCAGCCAACGGTGCACAATTTGAACATTTAATTTAGTCCATTTTTTACATCATAATCATAATCATTTTCAGTATTGTGAAAATTAGATTTTAAAATCTTCAAACATTATTTTCTTGAAATTTTTGTTATGTAACCATAATTTTTCATGATGTATGTATGTAGAATGATACGCTCTTTCAAATGGCATGGTCAAAATTGGGGGTTGATATTTAAAAAAATTGTCGATGAAGTCATGTCTCGAACAACGATGACGTCACAAATGTGGGTCGTATGTCAAAAAGTGCCTTTTTAAAAAACAAAATCGACTTGCCAGGGGATTTTTTCGAAAGTACTGTACATATACATATATAACTGTATTATCCTCGTATTATTCAATATGATACGACTGAAAAATTAATGTATGGCTGTGCTCTTATGTGGGATATCACATACCCTCATCCTCCTTCTCCTCGTCCTCTCTGTCTCTCATCGTTGTTTTCTTTCATCGTACATATTGTTTTTTGTAATACATTCTATAATATGTATATTTTAATTTAAAAAAGATAATCAAACTCGGCTTTCTCGGAAAAATCTGTATATTTCCGCTTGTGAAAAAGTTTTTGAGTTCTTAGGCTTATATATCCAACCTTTTGCTTCTTTAAAAATGCCGTCAACTTTTTGAACTTGCTCAAGTCAATATCCATTCTTGGTAGTTAATGTGGATCTGAGCATCGAGTACCTAAATCGACCATAAACTGTATTTACTTTTTCACAAAAATAGGCAAGGAGTACGTTTTCTGAATATTTATAAATTTTCTTCAACTTACACTGTCACAAATAGATATTGCTTCTCGTATAACTGATTTTTCTGGCAACAAACCTAAAGTTACAGTTTTTGCAACATTTCTAATCTCCGGAGGTGTATTCAGGATATCACTGTCACTATTTTCAATTTTCATCATTTTTTCAGCTAAAATTATCTCAACTAGGTACACCGCGCAAATTTGACAAAATTTGACAATTGCTAAATTTACTGCTTAAGAAGGGCGTTGTTTACTTGGTTGCTATAGACGACGAGCGTTGACTAGATTTTATCGCTCGGCAAGTATTAAATGTCACATTCATGTGACACTCCTCAATAAACGTCAACTTTTCGTTGTAACTGTCAAGCAAAAAACCCTATTTTAATTAGTGATTGTAGATAAATGTATTTTTCGCACAATCGTTCTGAAATATGCACTTACTGTCATTGTTGATACATTCTGTAAGTTGAATATACAACACTGTGGCTTGTTTCCATAGAAATCAAAAGAAATAATAGTGTTGTTTGAGTTCATAACAGCATTAGTGCGGTAAGTAAAAATCAGTAATTCTTTTCACCAACAAATACTGGGCTCATTTATTGTAAAAATTAAAGGTACAATTTGTACAATTCTTAAACGTAATAGTTTTTCCCTCGTTTTTATCTATTGCTTTTACAGTAATTGAATTTTCTATATTACTTATTGAGATAGATATGTTAGGATTAGAATAAACTTCAGTAGTTCTGTCTTGAAACACTGGAATGGAGTCAAATTCATTGTCACTGCCGCTGTTGATATGTAAAATCTTATCAGCAAACTCTATTTTCTTTGTTAAAGACTCTGCATCATATCCTTCAGCAACACAAGAAGACCTAAAATTACATTTTCTGTTAGTCAAATAATACATTAATGTTATCACTAAAACCTCCAGCCCCCATGAGTTTGAGTGACATAACATCAACTCCAGTATTTGCTAACAAAGTCTTTCTAAAAGCATGTCCAGTATAGGATTTTGGATATTGCAGTTTTAAATATTCGGCAATTTTTTGTGGTATTTGTCCCAATGTATTTATACCAAAAAGTTGATTTACACATTTTCCCCGACGAACTGAGTAGAAAAATCGACGAGAGTTAGTCTCCTTAAGTTTTAAGCCTGTATGTTTTCGCAAAATCGCCAAAAAAGGTACTTTTTCATTGGTCTTGTCAGTGATTGTCAAAATGGTATCAGGCACTTTAACAATGACAACTGAACCTTCATCCGTAATGTCATCAACTGTCATCTTCATAAGTTCATCTCGCCTAAGAGCCCCAGCGACTCCCATTATCATCACTGCTTTCATCATAATATAGGTTTCATCGGGGGCTTCCAGCAGGAATTTATTCATTTTTTCTCTGGTAACTACCTTTGATTTTTTCGCATAATGAGTACTCTGCCCATAAGCGCACCGGAGACTTCAATCTTAAATTTCTCTGAACAAAATAAGCCAGCAAAGTTTTTTCAGATATCTTCGCTTTCTTCTCATTCAACCATTCCCTGAAGGCATTATAGACTTTTTCATACCTCATCTTTGATTTTGTGGGAATTAATGACCCACAACCATTTGATACGATTCATCAATGTTCGAATCCACCTCTGAATCGTCTTTATCAGCCATTATAAGCACAGTTTTGACAACAAAACACAAATTCAATTCAAATTCAAATTGTTTTTTTGGTTTCCAGCAAAATAAATTCAAAACACGTTAGATAGGCCACTCCATTTCAGCAATCAAAATAATTTTTTTTATTCTTTATTTGACAAATGCGATTGCGCGAAAAACGTTATACACTATAGGGTTGGTAAGTAGCTAACAGAATCTCGGAAAATGAAAAATACCCCACTTACCAACCTAATAGTGTAATATACTATTGTTGAGAAGTTATACTTACGTGGTTCATCTCAATATGAATAAAAGCCCTCAAAATTACATTTATTTAATTTACTGTTAATTTGTTTTATTATTATTATAAACTATAAAGATACGTAAATATGTGGAAGATATACAGGATGTCAGAAAGAATGGGTCAACACTAAGCTAGAGATATTAGACACCAAAATATTATGTTTGAGCTCATCATGCTTTATACGAATGCTGCTGGTTTGAGAAATACAGGATGTGCAAAGTTTAAATTTCATTCTGAAATTTCTTAATAATTGAGAAAGTTTTGATAGTATGAATCTTAAAATTGATAGTTTTGGATTTTTTGGTGTGAGAATTACGAATTTGAAACTGATTTTGACGTTGCTTCTAGAGGGCGCTAGTTTTACCGTATTATTTAGGTAAATCAAATCCTTTTTTATCTGTTGAGTTATGCTTATAGAAATGTCTAAAAGAACGTTCAATTTTACATAAGAAATGTATTCTTGTTTAGGTCGCCTAAACTTTATCAGTTTCTGAGTTATTTGCATTTATAAATTTTAATGTATTTTGTGGTGACTCTCTTTCAGACACTGATATTGCTATTTCTGTTCTTAGCAGGCCTGTGTCAAATTTTCATGTCAATAAATATTTGCGTATTTTGTGTGCGTGTCATTTATTATTCGTGAAATTATTGAGAAATTTCAGAATAAAATTGAAACTTTGAACATCCTGTATTTCTTAATCCAGATGAGCATGATGAGCTCAATTATAATATTTTGGTGGCTAGTATCTCCAGTTTGGTGTCGACACATTCTTTCTGACTCACCCTGTATATGTAAAAGAGATGTATGTAAAGTATTTTTCGAATATATCTATGTATATATAAAAATACATAAAAATATACTTATTTTTGAACTTTTATTACTATTTTAATCTAAAATAAATTGGCATTTACATACATTATAATACCTTTTATCACTTCACTTATAGGAAGCTTTATCAATTTCCGCAGGTGTTAAAATTTGATTGTGCAGTAGTCATCAGTTGGTGGATGTGGGCATAATGAGCAAAAAACGTGACATTTAGTTGTTTTCAGTGCGCGGGTGTATCGTTGACATTTAAAAAGTTAATCTGAATTATATTATAATTTGTATACATCAACTTTTCAGGGTATACACGGATTATGCGGTTTATGCGTTTCTTTTTGTTCTAATTAAGATGGAGCAATACTTTTATTCTCAATGACAAGGGAATCACGTCAGACTTGAAAGTGGATTTTGAAATAAATAATAAATCTATCTCTGTATTTTTTGGGTGTTTTGTATTAATGTGGTTTTGTGGAGGATTAAGCTAAGCACATACTATTAACATCGCAGGAACGGATTTTATTGGCAACATGGCATACAATATTGGAATTTTATACAGAAAAAGGAGGAATCGCCACGTAACTGTCATAGTCTAAGAAAACAATGAGTTCTCTAGTCCCTCTGATTTTGGAGATTTATTCAGTCCAACCTCATAAATCCTACCGAATTTGCAGCGAGTGGAAATGAACGTGTTCCTCTAATCATCTCATCTGTTAGGGAAGATGTCCTGCCAAATCTTAAGATATTGAAAGATTCCTTCACTATTGGAGTAGATGGTATTCCAAGTTTTATCTTGAGGGATTGTGCATATGCATTTGTTGAATCCTTATGTATTTTATTTAATTTTATACTTACACGTTAACATTCCACGTTTCCATCAACTTGGAAAAGTGCATATCTATGTCCGATATTTAAGAATTGTAAACATAATGATGTAAAGTACTATATAGAGATCTCCTTGCTGTGTAATTTTTTTAGGATTTTTGAGTTCACGTTATACAGTGAAATTTACTAGTTCACTAAACAATTGATTTTTGTACATCAACATGGATTTATGCAAGGAAGATCTACAATAACAAATCTTTCTATTTTTTGCCAATAATTATCAGATACTTTAGACGCTGGAGGACAGGTTGACGTCATATTTACAGATTTTTAAAAGGCTTTCGACCAAATAAATCGTAATATTTTATTATCTAAACTGCGTTTGTTCAGTTTTTTTGATTCCATTGGTCTCACTCTTAAAATCATATTTAGAAGATAGATACTTCATGGTTAGACATCAAAATTTTACTTCTCGTCCATTTTCTCCCACTGCGGGTGTCCCTCAAGGCTCGAATTTGGGACCACTTTTGTTTCTACTTTTTATCAACGATCTTTCAGTTCAACGATAAATTCTCCTATAGATTGTGATCGGCTTCAGATGAACTTAAACAGTATATCGTTATGGTGTGATTTAAATCAATTGTCTCTTAACATCTCCAAACGTCAGTCAATGTCCTTCACTCGTAAAATTAATTTTATCACTCATGATTACTGTTTTAATGATTACACTATTGATCGGGTTGAAAGCTTTAAGGATTTAGGAATAACTTTTGACAACAAACTGACTTTCATTGATCATATCAATGATATTGTGTCTAGTGCATTCCGTACCTATGGATTTATATATCGCAATTGTAGAGACTTTTCTGACGAACGTTCTTTTAAAACTTTTTTGTTCCCTTGTTAGATCGAAAATAGAATATGGGTCAATAATCTGGTATCCTATTTTATGGTGTGCACAGTCAAAAGTTGGAATCAGTTCAGCGAAGGTTCTTAAAATTTGTAGCTTATCGACAATATGGCTTCTATACACCAATAGGCATTAACCATGTTGAACTCCTGAATCGCTTTAGTATGGAAGCACTACAAATGCGTCGTAATATTTCTTTAATTCGCTTTTTCTGCAATTTTGTGTGATGTTAATAGTATGCCCTTAGTTATAAAGTCAAGGATGGGATGAGGGACGGCGTATTAATATTACACAATCGACCTATAAACTATTTGTTTCTATATTCCCTAACTGTGAAATGCGACAATTTCAAAAACCTGAAGGCAATCAATTTATAAAGGCAATTGTGCAAAAAATTCTGTACTATTTAACAGCTTTAAAACTAATTTGAATGTTATTATTTATTTTTTTTTTTTTCATAGAATATCTTTAGTGCTAAATTTACAAGCTTAAGGGCAAAAGCAGTGGAACCAATGCTACCAATAAGCAGTTTTCTGCTTATGCGCGAGCTACCCGCTTATCGGCGCAGTCTTCTCGCGCTGAGATTAAAAGTCATTAAAAGCGTGAAGAAACGAAAATTTAATCATTTACGCCTTAATTTTCTTGATAAATATCATAATCTGATGATAATCTGGTTGTTTTGTATTATTTATTTGCCAAGTTAAAAAAAAACAATTTTAGTCGCAAAAGAAGAAATAAATGAAATTTTCATTCCTATAAAAGCATTGTGCAAATTTCCGATCCTGACCTGCTTCAACTATGTACGTGTCAATTTAAAAGTATATGATTATAATTTTTAAAGCATAGCAGCGTATCGGGCGTGAAACCAGCAAGCAAAAACCTGCATCCACTGTGTTTCTACCCTAAGGACTAAGTATATTAATTTATCGTCTATCAAAGTAGGTGTCTCATGCACCGAATCTGCATAATATTCTCATTTATAAAACCACAAAGAAAAAAGTAGAATTCAAAAAATATAACTGTTAGCTTATATAACATAAACTTGGAAATACAGCAATATTATTTATTTTGCAAAACTTATCTTTTTCTCACGAAAATCATTTATTTGTGGTATAATTTTGGGATTTTGTTGTATATTTGAATATTTTGCCACATGTTAATAATATATCAATTGAATGGGGTATTCGTATAAAAAAATTGTGTACTTAGTGAGTTTTTTCCTGAATATTATTCTACAATGAAAACTAATGCGAAGTATGCTTCTTACAGGTATAATATTTATTTGATGTTAATTTTTTTTATTAGATTAGTACTTCATTGGCATTCAACTTATTTATGTAACAGAATATAGCAGATAATAAGACTGATTCCACCGCTAAATAAATTAGGAGACAGGAGATTTTAGTAGTACTTTGTACCAATAGATGGCGTAATTATCACATAGTCCAAAGTTCATATGAATTTTGCATAGTCTAATGCATTACAAGTATCCGCTTAGTTTTGCTTTTACAATTTATATTGTTAAATAACGATTTTACGCAAAAAAGAGTTGGTGTATTTTTTTTATATATATCGCGAGTATTTCATTTTACGGGAATATCTGAAAAGACAGCACTCAAAGAAAGTAAACTTTTCCATTATTTTTGTTAGCCGCACTCAAAAAGCAGACAAATAAAATGTAAGTATATAAATACGTATTACTAGACTATACGATTATTGTCATTTTAAGATAGTTTAATCTTTGTCAAGGAAAACAAACGTGAATTTTGAGAACGACTTTCGAAACCTAAACTGTCTTAAAATTAATTGCACTTTTTCAAATGTCAATTATGATTTAACATTTAACTAAATCGGATTTGGTTGCTAATATATGAGACATTTTATTGGCAGTTAAGATATTCAATTAAGGGCGCCGTATTCTTGAAATAGTGGTTTATATAAAAACAAAATTTTTAACATTTATTAATTGAATCTGAGATTTCATCAATAACAGGAGTGTTATCTCATGTCATGTCATTTTCAGAAATCTCGAAGTAAAACGCAGAAATCTTCGAAAATACCTACTTTTTAAAATATATCCGTAGATGTAAATATTCCTATAACATAAACTTAGTACTAAATGTAAATGTTTACTTTTATGTGAAAATAATTGTTAAAATATGTTGTTAGGATAGCAACAAATGCGTGTCTTAACAAACGTATTTTAAAAATTATTTTGTTTCTGCAAAATTTAAATACGAATCTAAAAAAAAATTGAATATATAGGGGACTCTTACAAATACAATTTTAAAACAAATAAAAGCAGTTCAAAAATGATTTTAAAAACCTGATAGGGCAAAGTATACAATGGGCGACGGGGTATTTTATAACACCTATTTTATACAGCAAATTCAACTGCTTTTGCCGCTATTGTTATTAAGGTCGCCGTATTTCTCGCCGTAAAATGATAAAATTTGTGGTGTTTTTTAGGTTTTGAAATTTCGAAAAAGCAAAAGTAATATCCAAAATAAAATTGATGTTTTGTTTATACATTTTTACTATTTAAACTCTCCTCAAATAATATAATAACTTTTAAAATGCGTTTGTATGACACACATTATTTCGCTGTTCTAACCCCACTTTTTAACAATTATTTTCACATATTTATAAACAAAAGTGAGCAATTTTATATGCAGAACTATGTAAGTTTATGTTATAGCAATGTTTACATTAAAATTAAAAAATTACGTATTTTGAAAGATTTCAGTACCTAAAAGTTTGTTGGATAGATCGCTTTCTGACGTTATACAGGATGTTAAAAAAAGGGTGTAAAAATATTTAAGGAGGTAATAGTATGAACCAAAATAAGCAGAAAAGTCTCAATAAACATGAGTCCGCAAAGTAACGGTTGGGGAGATATGGAATGTTTTATGTTTTTTAGCCGCTTTTTTTATTTTGCAAAAACGTTGTGTATTTTCTTATAATAATTGGTTGATGTTTAGTGAAATAAACAGTACGTATTTGACAGTTGTTCGCAGTGCACAAGTTTTCTTTCGCTGTGGCTGGTTACTCTAACGCAGAATTAACAGACATGCATTTCATGTATAGTCGTGCTAATGGGAACGCCACCGAAGCGCGACATCTTTACGTTGACGTTTATCCAAATCGCCAGATTCCTTCACAACGCATGTTTGGAAAAATTCACCAAAGATTGCGTGATACCGGTTCCTTGAGCAAACAGTGCCATTTATCCGGAAGACCAAGGTCTGTATCCACTCCTAGAGCAGAAGAAGAAATTCTACCACTGGTAGAGCAGAATCTAGGTACGAGTGTGCGGAGAATATCAGCCGAGGTAGGAATTAGTGGTTCTCTTGTTTGGAGAATCCTTTACGAGCAACTGCTTTATCGATACCATGTGCAACGAGTACAGGCCTTAAATCCAATAAATGATCATCAAGCACGTTTGGTTTTTTTGCCGCTGGTTTCTACGTCATGATGATGAAGACCCTCGCTTTCTTGCAAATATTCTTTTTACTGATGAGGCCGGGTTCACAAGAAATGGAGTGTTTAATTTTCACAATACGCATATTTGGGCCGACGAAAATCCTCATGCTCTAATAGAATCTGGACATCAGGCACATTTTTCATTAAACAGTTGGATGGGTATTGTAGATGACAGGTTTCTAGGTCCTGTTGTTTTATCAAATCGATTAACAGGCGCTGCTTACCTCAACTTTCTGCAGAACACACTGTATGAGTTTATGGAAGACATTCCTCTGAGGCAACAAATGTGGTTCCAGCATGATGGTGCTCCAGCTCATTTTTCCATGACCGTTAGAGAGCATTTACACTAAACTTTTCCATATAGATGGGTAGGAAAGACCGGACCTGTTTTGTGGTCTCCAAGATCGCCTGATCTGAACCCTCTAGATTTCTTTGTTTGGGGATATTTGAAGACATTAGTGTATGGTACTCCTGTAAATAGTCTGGAAGAGCTGCAGCTACGAATTAATTAAAATTATCAAGAAATCCAAACCAAGGGGGGTGTTTTCGAAAGAGTTAGAATATCGTTGAGACGAAGATGTCGAGCCTGCTTGGAAATGAACGGAGGGCACTTTGAACATCTTCTGTAACTTTGTTTTTTGTTTGTTAAAAGCTTTCTTCGTCGGTTTATTCCTAATAAAATAAAATGTTTGAAAAAGGAATAGTGGTCCATATCTCCGCAACCGTTACTTTGCGGACCCATGTTTATTAACACTTTTCTGCTTATTTTGGTTCATACTATTACCTCCTGAAATATTTTACACTCTTTTTTTAACACCCTGTTTATTCATTTTACTTCGGTACCCTAGAAAACGCTATTTCATGAATACGGCGTCCTTAATAGAATTAATTGGTGGTTTTAATTAATAAAATAGTTGGACATACCTGTTGTTACATCAGATTATGGTGGCCATGGTATCGGTCCTCCTCGTTCAATCCCTTGGCATTAATACTTGGACACGCTGTATATGGTACGGATATAATTAGGCCTCGTATATGATATGCCACTTTACTGTAATACGCCATGGACTCCCTGGACCCCCATATCTTCCACATTTCGGTTGGAAAATTCCCGTGTCCTGCGTTTGCGCTACTCACTGCACACCGTTGTAAAAGTAGCTGCATTTTGCACATGTTTGCCAGGAAATCGTTCTGCTAGAGCATTTTCACTTCACCATAAACTAAAGCGATATCCATCAACTGCAAGTTGCTATAGGCGTAAGCCATTTTTGACATTTGCAAAAACTAATGTAAATACCTGCATCAGAAAAATGTTAATACGATAAGTAATCGGATAATTGAAATCGCCTGTCTAGAGACTATAGTAGCTCAACGATGTAAACGTTGAAAATATTAGAACTTTAATAATTTTTTTCTCGGAAACTATAAGGATTTTACAAAATTTTTTTACGATATTGACTTCCATTTTTTATGAGCATCATTTTTTTTAGATAAGTTCTGAATCACCCTGTATACAAATCAAAGAATTTTAGTTTTGTGCGTACTTGTGTTCTACACGATTTGTTTTTCGAGATTTCAGAATCTAAGACATTAGAAATTTGATCATTTTGAGACGAGAAATATAGCGACCTTAAATCTATTTTAAACTTTCTTAGATAATCCGACTTATGCAGAATTTTTTATCAGGCAAAATTAATTCCATAACCACAATCCTTATTACTCATTTTGACGCAAAGGGAACAATATTTTCTTTTTTTTTTTCTTGATTTGAAGCATAATGGTACATCCTATGGTATGTATATTGTGTTTGACATACGTAAACAAATCAATTCTGTCTATTAATAATTAATTCCGACTCATCGTGCTGGATCAGTTTTCTACCTACGTTTTTTTGTAATACTCAACTTTTTTTTGTCTATAAATACCCAGGTGGGGCAACCACAACGGAATTATCCCGCTTTGTGGGCAAATCTATATCTAAAATTAGATTAAAAAGTAAAAGCAATGCAATTAACGCTGCGAATGGAATGCGCGTACATATTACGCAACGCCGAGTTCAAACATCCTTTCGTCCTGAACTTGGCCGTTGGTCCTGCGGATAAAAATAAAGGCAGCGCCTTACGGCTGTAGAGGTGAACGCTTCCATAATTGCTCCTGCTGAGATATGCGAGTTTTGTGGATTTACGCAAGACTAAGAATTTTAGTGCTGTTTTTTTATTTACTCTTCTAAATGTTAACCTGTAACTGTGACCACGGCGTTTGTCCTTGCTATAAGGATGTCTCGATAAAGCACAGTGGGGGCGAGGTATAAATAGATTTTGTATAATCAAGCTTCAATCTTTGACCGCATCCCAACCTATCTTAATCATGAGACTTTTGGTGGTAAGTAGCCGAAAAAATTAGTGCTTGTGACAGTGCCCTAGTGCTAATGTGTATTTTTACTGGATTATTGAGGGACGTGAGGCATAGGTTTAGTTTTTGTATTGTTTGAACACGTGATATTGATTTTAGACCATGTGGACTCGCTAATTATAGTTAACAGTCGTAAAAGAATGGCAAATATTTGAGTTATAGTTAATTTTTTGTACCAGTGGAAGAAGTAGTGAGGATTGTGTATCACATTAAGAAATTTTTGTAATTATAAAAAACTAAGCGATCAATTTAGAGCATCTCCATTCCGTTTATTGACTTTTGTCATAATTTTGACATATTTTTTTAAACTTTGATACTTCATTTCTAGATAGCTCACGTATTTCATTGTTAAAAGTAGTTTGTATTTTAGTGCTAATTAAATAAGTGTCCGCTTTAAATAAAATCAAACTGTCAATTCATGCAAAAATACACTAGGCATTTTAATGTATAAAATATCTCAACTAATACGTTTTTCCAGCTAGCAGCTTTAGCTGCAGTGGCTCTAGCTGATGTGTCCCATCTGACAGGCTATCACTACAATGTTCCAGCGTCTAGCTATGGTGTTCCTCAAAGTTCCGTAACGGAAGGCCATTTGAACGCAGTGCCTACAGCGCCATCTCCTGGTTTACACCTGCCCGCTTTCGAACACCAGGACTTTAACGCTCTCAATCCGTTCCCAGGAGTTGTGGTGTCCACGACTGCAGCGCCTTTTGTCGACACCAGCTTTGTGTCTTCCACACCAGCTCCAAGCGTAGACACCAGCCTACTCGTCTCTTCGACCCCTGCACCAAGCGTAGTGGGTGGCGGTAGCTTGGCTTTGAACGCCCAACTGCCAGGATTAGCTGGTTTCAGTTATACTACTCCTGCACCTAGTTTGAGTTTCAGTTCTGGAGGATTGGATAGTGTTCCTCAATTGGGCTTGGGCTCGAGCTTCGTCTCTTCGACTCCAGCACCGCATGTCCAAGTGACCTCCGGCAGTCAAGAAAACTTGAATGCCGAACTTCAGCTGTCCAACTTGGGCTTCAATTCGTTCACAACTCCAGCTCCAAGTCTGTTCTCGTCGACTGTAGCTCCAACCATCTCCACATTAGCACCCAATTTTGGATTAGGTTTGGGATCAGCATACAATTTCCCAGGTTTTGGATATGACGCTTTTTCTACACCCGCTCCAATCGGTTTTGGGCTTGGTTTGTTAGGAGGTAGCGTCATCACAGGTGGGTCTATTGCCAACGGTTTCGGAGGATCTTCGGCTACTGTTTCCGCTAACATCTTGCCTCAACCTCAACAAGTTTCTAAGCACTTGTACTTCTACGCTGCTCCAGAGGATCCAGAACCAGCTCGCACTCGCATTAATGTTGCGCCCGTAGCTCCACCTAAAAAGAACGTTAAAGTTATCTTCATCAAAGCACCAACTCCTCCCGCACCTCCTCAAATAAACATAGCCGCCCCTCCTCAAGACGAACAGAAAACTGTCGTTTACGTTTTGGTAAAAAAACATGAAGATACTCAGAACATCGAGATCCAAACTCCTCCACCAACCCCTCCTGCTAAACCCGAGGTGTACTTCATCAAGTACAAAACTCAGCAAGAAGCTGAAGAAGCAATAGCTAAAGTACAGAGCAGTCAAGAAGACGGTGTTGCGCCCAGCGTGACCGTTGATAGCATCAACGGAGGTAGCCTTATCAGCACAGTTCCCACCTTACCTGTTGTTAACTATGTTTCATCCACTACGACTCCCTCGCCGTACTTCGGCCTCATAGGTGGTGGAATTTCAGGCCTAGGTGGTGGAATTTCAGGCATAGGTGGTGGAATTTCAGGTCCAATTCAGAACAGTGGATATTCCGTGTCCTCGACCACCCCTGCACCACTTTTGAACTTCGTAGGAGGTGGAATTTCGGGTCCAATTCACAACATTGCTTACAGTCCTCAATTGGATGACACCGACATCAGCCAAAACTTGATTTCCTCTGGAGGACAGACGTCTTCGCTGTTCAGCACCGGGTCTCCCTTGATCACTTCCCTAGCCCCGGATAGTAGCTTCATAGGAACCACCACCGTAGCCCCTCCTCTCGTTCCTCACGCTACATACGGTCCACCAGCTCTTAAGAAGAAGTGACGATTTTAAGTAGCGACAACAGCAATTAAATAAATTAACTTATAAACGTTATTGTAATATAATTATTTTGTATAACGTCAAGGTAATTATGATATAATATGTATAAATATAACAACCTACGTCTAATGAGCCATATGTAAGACCAAACAAACACTGCCTAGTTGTAAATAATACGATTTTGGAACGAATGTCGTCAGCTCAATGTTATATAGATGTAATATACATTTTTTTACTAAACAAGTTGTTTTACTCACACCTACCTCAAGAAATTACTGTTTACAAGTATTTTCATCTAAACGCAAATGCCAAAGAGAAAATTGCAACTGTATGTACATTCATTTATATCTTTTGAAATATTGAAACAAAAGGAATAATTGTGACGTTTCTCAGAAAAAAATAGGATAGTAGTTTAAGAATACTCTTTAAAAAATATTTAATATATTTTGTTAGGTATATAATGTTGGTAATTCATAGATTTAAGCTGAATGATAAACTGCAATAACAAAATATCTATATTTATTTTTTATATGGATAATTATTAATTTATTCATGTTCTTTTTTTAATTTGCTTTGATAATCAATTAACCTATACTTATCTACTCGAAAAACGAATCTATCAATTTACTTGTACGATGAAAAATGTTGATGCTTAACGTTATTAATTTTGAAAAAGGTTAATACTAAATGTCTTTTTTATTAATCTAGTATGTATATGAGATTATATAATCGTCACAATTTATTTCTATAAACTTGACACGATTTGAAATTTAAAGAATTAAGTAAATGGATCTATTTATCATATTCAAATTTCTAAATAATACGTTGGTGTTTTAGTTACAGATGGTCAAGATTTTACTAAACTATGTCATTTGAATAATTCTCTTTGACTAAAATACTAACAGAATGCTTGGTAAAGGACAATGTTAAAAAATAGCCGATTTTCGGCTTATCCGGGGGAACGCATAAATCATAAAAAAATCAATTGATTATTGTTAACTAACATTAGAAATGGCCCAGAAACACGTCATATAGCTGGGGAAATGTCGCTATTACCCCTAAACCTATATAAACTACCCTTAAATAGCTTTAAATGGATAATCATTATTGTTATAAAATTCGTGTAAAATGAAAAAAATGCTTGAAAATGATTTGGACAGTATGTCAATATAAAACGTGATAAATAACTGTAAAAATGTCCATTCCACCCCTAAAAATTAAAAAAACGTCTTTCAAAAGCTAATGGTGAGCTTACTTCGACATCAAAAATAGATAATGCTTAAATGTCCAAGGGAACGCCTATTGCTAGAAAAAAAATATAGATTACTGTCAAAAAATGCAAAAACTGATGCTAGAGTACATTAAGTAAGTGGCGAAATATTAATTGCACCCTTAAATCTATATAAACTGCCTTTAAATAGCTTAAAATAGATAATCAGTATTTATTGTTGTAAAATTCGTTTAAAATGAAAAAAATGCTTAAATCACTTTTAAGGTTCATTTATACTATTGCGACCTGAAAAATGGGCGCAAGGATAAATTGCCATTTTTTCCGTACGCGCTCGCAAAGTGAGAACAATTGGCGCTATTTCGCCATTGAATGGGCACTTTTACAGTCATTTATCACTTTTTATATCGGCATAGTGTCTGTTCAAATCATTCTCAAGCATTTTACACGAATTTTATAACAATAATTTATGATTATCCATTTAAAGCTATTTAAAGGTAGTTTATATAGGTTTAGGGATAGTAGCGACATTTGCTATCTGACGTATTCCTGTTAATTAACAATAATCAATTGATTTTTTTATGATTTATGCGTTCCCCCGGATAAGCTAAAATTCGGCTATTTTTAACATTGTCTTTCGTTTTTTATCTCGATTGCTTTATTTAAATTTGAAAATATAATAGAACAAATCCCAAAATAGGAACCGGTAAATGTTTCATGAATTTTAAAATGGAAAGACGTTTAGACAATTATCAGAAGAGAAATTTAAAAAAAAATGTATTTTTTTTCAAAATATTATATGTGACAAATAAAATTATCCTCGTGCGTAAATTTTCTTTCACAAACGGAGAAAATAAAGCTTTTAAAATTCTACCAGTTATTTTAAAAAATGTTAATTGTAACTGAAAATTTGTGAGTTTCATTTTAGAAAATTGAATTATACAAGGTGTTTTTAATACTCCACCGTAATTTTAGTTTCCTGATTATACAGAGCGTTAGAAAAATAACGCATACATTCGATATTTCTTAAAAGAGACGTTTCTATCTCGGACAGGTCAATTTTTATTTTTAATTCCGCTTATTTTGATGTAATATAGAAAAAGAAGGCGCTCCAGGTGTTCCAGATATGACGTCATCGATATTTTTTTTAATAGCAACAGTATATTCCTTCGGTAGAATCTTGTAGAGGAGCTGTTTCTGAGTTCGGCAATATAGCACACTTTATAATGTTGAGAAACAGGTTTAAAAGAATCAATAAAAGTTTAATGATGACAACTTTACGGGTACACAAAACAACACACTGTTGCATTAAAAATAACTATTGGAACGAGTATATCATGACTCGCTTAAAACAAAACACTAACGTGACAGTAAATAATGTTGTTACTGTCAAAAGTGTTAATCATTAGAAATAAATATGGCATTCGAAAAATAAATAATTGAAATATGAATTGATAGGCTGGGTTTTTTTTGAGTTAAGTTGTTTATTGTATATTGTACGCTTTAAGGATGATATTGCGTCTAATTGTCATTTTTAATGCAGCACTGTGGTAGTTTTTGTCTACTCGTAGAGTTGTCATCATCAAACTTTTATTGATTGAAACCTCCGTTTCTCAAAATTATAAAGTGTGCTATAATGCCCAACTTCTTCTTCTTATTTCTGCTTATTTAAAAAATATATCGAAGACGTCATATCCGCAACACCTTGAGCGCCATCTTATTGTATATTACATCAAAATAGGCGAAATTAAAAATAAAAAATGTACCGAGAATTTTGACAGAAACGTCATTCTTAAGAAATATTGAATGTATGCGTTACTTTTCTAACGCACTGTATTTCAAAATATGCCCATGGGAAACATAAAATCTTACTTGGATTGACGAAAACGTTTCCTAAAGCGTAAAAACATACAAAATAGACTTCGTGGCTACGTGGTAGTATAACAAGTTAATAAGACGATATTCAGTCCAAGTATGTATCTCATTTTGGTCATAATAACATTTACGTTAAAGTTAAATGTTATATTTGATCACCTTAAATTTAATCTAATTACTTATGTTTAAGAAAATTTTGCATAACTTGTTAGAAATAACATCGCCGTTATTTATTAGCAGTTACAGGGTGATACATACTACAAAAATTTAAGGCGATGAAATATAACATTTAACCTTGAAATAACGTAAATGTTATTATGACCAAAATAGGATACATACTGCTGATTGTTTCACTCGCATCGGCATTGTCAATAGGGTCATTTGGTCAAACCTCAATTTACACTAGTTGCCCAATCATGTGTGGTCAACCAGAGTTCCAACTGGAAGTCGATCTGATTAGTAGTTTTCCAAATGTACGAAGTCAAATTCTCGCCCTAGATAGATGTGACGTCATTGCCTCCTACAGCTTCTCGTTACTCGTTCGCTTTGGACTCGAGCAAGGGTTTTTCTGTGTTATTTTTAAAATGCACAACGTACTATTTAAATATAAACCTATTCGTCTGATCTATCAATAGTAGATTGAATGGTGATGGACTATTTTAATACAAATCACCTTTGTAAGTTCTGCAATGAGAGGTGTAAAAATGTAACGGTAAGTTTTAAAGGAAAATCGTTAACAGCAGCTATGTTTTTCAAATAACGTACATAGTACATACTTAAATAACTAAAAAAGCATTTTATGTAGGTAGATACTTACAACAAATCAAAATATTTATTTACGGAGCGTTTCAAGTTTATATTGCTCAATAACGACATAAAAGAAATCTAAAAAATGTTTGTTTTGACACGTTTATTTTTCGTATGAATTTTTTTTCTCATACCTGCGGTTGCGAAAATATTGGCTTCAAATGTTTTTAAAAAGATCGAAAAAACCTGGTATTTCAACAATGCCTTAATACAGAACAATTTTGTAAATATATTTATTTTATTGACATCTTTAACTGGTAGAAACTTGAAGTGACCGGCATCTCAAGAAGAGGTGGTTTAGGGGAGAGACCCTTAAAATTTGATGTTTTTTTTCAACCCTTACTTAATTTACAATTAAGGTCTACCAGTTTAATAGAAAATTTAATTTTACACTTTTTTATTCTTGTCAATTTTTTGAGAAACCGTCCGTTTTTGAGAAACCGTCCGTTTTTGAGAAAATGCGATTTTGTGATAGGGATTAAATCGAACAAAAATATGTGATTTTATAATTGCGGGTAGCCTATGCTGCTATTGCTTTAAGGTCTACCTTTATAACCTAGATTTAAACCCAAACTGAAATTTAACTTTTAGATTTGACAGATAAACAATGGAATGTTATGTCAAATCGGCAAGTTAAAGTTCAGTTCAGTATATAAAATTGGTGTCAAGACGTTCTAGATCAGGAATTTTTTGGAACAACTTTTATAATAAATAGTAGGTCGTGATTAAATCTGACGGTATTCAGATTTCAAAGATTTTTGCAAACAAGCAATAAAACGTTGTTGCTTTATGAAAGTATTTAATCATTTCGTTCAACGCAAAATTTAACAAACAGTACTATTTCTATGAAACTAATTAAGTAATAGTAAAAAATTTAAATTAAAAATGCTGCTCAAAACGGTTGCCATTTTCTCTTAAAGTCTACTCTGTTCAATAATTGAATGTAATTTTTTATAATGGTGCATTTATTATTGATGAGGTTCGATAAACCTTCCTCCAGTTTCAACAGGAGTCAAATATATAAATTCTTTTAAAGCACCACAAAAAAAGTCACATTTATTAAATCGGGCAATCGCGGTGGCCAGTGTTGAGGGCAGTTATTTCCACGACCTATCCATCGATTTGGAAATAGTTGGTTTAAAAATGTCTGAACATCCATACTGAAATGCGGAGGCGCACCATTTGCATAAATCACATTTCATGGCGTAGTTGTAAAGATAAGTCTTCTAATAGTCCAGGAAGAGTATTTTGTAAGAAATCTAAATAAGTGGCCCTGTTTAAGCGGTTTGGTAAAATAACTGGACCAACCAAATATCGTCCAACAATACCTACCCACACATTTATTCTCTAATATCTCTTTAGTAATGATGTGTAGATTTTGATCCGAATATTCATGACTGTTGTGAATATTTATAATCCCTTTCCGTGTAACGCCAGCTTTATCCGTGAAAAGAATGATCCTGTGAAAACCAATGTTTTGATTTAGGATGAAATTACAAAAAATCGTCTTTAAGTCAATATCTCTCGGTAATAGTTCAACTTTTTGAAAATGATGCGGCAGATTACGTCGTATAATTCGATGGACCGTGGACTGTGGTATGTTAAACTGTCGGAATATTCTTCTTGTATTGGTTTGAGGATCATTTTCAATACTGTCTAAAACGTGCTCCTCATTTCGTGCATTCACTGCGTATTCGGGACCTCCAGCATTTCTTTGGCGGCAAAAAGAACCTGTTTTCCGAACTTCTAGTTCAACATGGCAAATGTTTGACGATTTGAAATAATACAATTAGGAAATTTTCTTCGGTATTCCTCTACACTTCTAGGGCTATTACCTTCGCAAAACCCCAATACTAACAGCATATCAACTTGCTCGTTGAATGAAAATTTTCCAGCCATTTTTGCCAATAAATATTATGACAAACAAGAACAATATGCACAAGGAATTGTTAAATTTAATTTATTAACCGGATAAACAACAATACAACAATATCCTAGCAACAGAACAATTGAAGAGCGGTAATAGCATAGTCTACCCGCAATTATAAAACCACGTATTTTTTTCGACTTAATCGGTTTTGACTCCTATCACAAATCGCAATTTTCTCAAAAAATTGACGGTTTCTCAAAAAGTTTACAAGAATTAAAAAAGTGTAAAATTGAATTTTCTATTAAACTGGTAGACCTTAATTGTAAATTACGTCAGGGTGACCCATCCTTCAACCACCTTTTCTTGAGATGCCGGTCACTTCAAGTTTCTACCAGCTAAAGATGTAAATAAAATAAATTTATTTACAAAATTTGGTTGTTCTGTATTAATGCATTACTGAAATACCCATTTTTTTTTTTATTTTTTTAAAGACACGTTCTGAAGCCAATATCTCCGCAACCGTAAGTATGAGATAAAAATCTTACGAAAAATCAACTTATTTTAGTGTCCTCTGCACGCACCTGTTCTATGTCTATTGAGATGTGAATCACCCTGTAGATAACATCTGAAAAAGGTACCTATATATCCGTTACAAATGTATGAATTGATTCCACTGTAATGAAATACGCTTTTAGTGCCAGTTACTTATTGTGTGACATAAAGTCTAATAAATTGTAATCCTTGGCATATAAGTACCAACACAACCATGCCTTTTAAAATATTTTTGATGATTTATTGGACTATCCAGTCTAAACTAATTATGAGACAAGTTCTCCTCCGCATAGTCATCCACTACACATTTGCTGAACCCGGATTCATGCTTACCGGTTTCCAAAATTTACCCAACAAATGTTAGTTTGAACACTTCTGCCCTCTAATAATCAGCTATGACAAAAAATGTACTAGAATCATATTTCAGCTGTTAATAAATGTCAATGTTAGGTGACCATCGAATGATCTGCCTATTAACATAAATATTTCTGGGTTATATATGCAAACTAGGATTGTTAGATAAATACGAAATATCAATAAAATGTAGCTATTAACCTTGAATTTTCCACAAATTTGTAAATCAACCGTCCGATATTGCCAAATGGTGTCATTAAAGAAAATAATATCGTCAGGAGCCCAAGTTTATGTGTTTTATCGAAAGCGGACAAGGCTGTTCCAGATGTCTAACAGCAAAATTTTTAATAATTTTAGTGTAAGCTGCTCTGCATGTGAGATTAGGTCAGCAACCATGTTTACCAGTTGTATAACATAAAGTCATTTACTTATTTTTTACCATTTGGTGCATCGGAGAATCCGGTTCGAAAAATTTATGGTTTTTGTCTGCTTAAGAATAATTTAGTCATAATATGATCATTTACGTTAAGGTGATACTATAAATAATTAATATTCAAATTTGATCAATTATTATTAGGTACCGATATTCTTAATGGCTGATATCTGAATAAACAATTTTATAAATTCAAGGACGTTCTATTGGCGTAAAATGTTTATATCAAAACAATTTTGTAGACGATTCAATATTTTTTTATATGTAGAATGAATTCATGATGAAGGAAAAAAACTTTTTATTTTGCATAGAGAACTGGATACGCTCTTTTTCTGTTCTGCCTTCACCTGATGATTCTTGATTTTAAAAATAATAATAATTTGTGGGCTGTCCTTTAAATAAGTATCTACGTACAATAGAAATGCAATATTTATTTTATCAGCTAATGTTTACTTAAATATCACCTCTTCTTTTATTCACAAGACTTCTTGTCGTAGCAGTATTTCTTGTCTGGCAACTAGCAAGACTTGTTTAAAGACTTGTCTTGCAATTCTAGCTGTCAGATTATGTCTTATAAATGATACTGCGTTAATCAACTACTCGGCGGACTAATGCCCCGACCGGCATTGAATTACACCTGCAGTATTTGTGTGAATAGCCAAGAAACCTGGTCGGCCACACTACCAGACATAGAAAGGTTTCGGGCTTCTTAGCCCCCATCAGTATGCCATAGGTGAGATGATCGACAATTGAACTGAAGTATCACCTATGGCATACTGATGAGAGTTAACAAGCCCGAAACCGATCTGTGTCTGGTGCTGTGGCAGACAAGGGTTCTTGGCTGTTCACACAGATACTGCAAGTGTAATTCAATGCCGGTCGAGGCATTAGTCCGCGGAGTAGTTGTTTCCTGCAGTATCATTTATAGATTTAATGGCGCGTCGCCCAGGGCGAGAGGTCTAGTCTGCGATTAAGTACCTGCTGTAATGTAGGTCGCTTCCTGCAAGTCGCGCCTTTTAGACCGAGCAGGAAGTAGCAGACCACTTATATCTTAAGTCATGTCTTGTCTTGTCTTGCAAAACCGAGACAATATTAAGAAAAAGCAAGACAAAATTGCCAACGCTATAAAATGCACAAAAATAAAACATTTTGCAGGGTGTCTCATAATTAGCTGCCAACCCTGAACAGGCCGATTCTATGATCAAAACTAAGTAAAAAACTTCATATGAACATGGGTCCGAAAATGCTTTTTAAGGGCACATGGACCCATTGAAGAGGGAGGAATGGAAATCATTTTTTTGCAATATCTCTCAATCGCGTTGTGAACCGTCATAAACCGTTAAAGATAACGATTTGAAACAAGAGTACCCTTTTTAACGTAAAACTGTTCGGGAAAACGGAATTTGCTGTCCAATTTGTTAAAAAGTCAAAGATGAAAAAGTTACACACGCAAAATATCAAGGGCTCCTCCGTACCCACCCCAATGGACCTTGTGGAAATAAATGGATTAGTCCATCAAATTGCTCATCAAAATTTAGCTGTGTATACCAAATTTCATTAATTTATCACAACGCGATTGAGAGATATTGCAAAAAAATGTTTTCCATTCCTCCCTCTTCAATGGGTCCCTGTGCTCTTGGGAAGCATTTCCGGACCTATGTTCATATGAACTTCTTTACTTAGTTTTGATCATAGAATCGGCCTGTTCAGGGTTAGCAGCTAATTATGAGACACCCTGTACTTATAATCGTCGATGTTTCGTTTCCGTTGTAACATGAAATATGTAATTAGCTATTTCGTTCTTTAATTGCCATTTTATAATTGTTCAGTTATACTAATAAAAAAAATTAAACTGTGATCGTTTGATAGTAGTTTCTAAAATTTCATTATTATTCAATTTGTAAATGTTGACTGTTCTAAAAATCTTTTATTATTTAGAAATAATCCTTATGATTTTTTAATTTTATTATTTTTTTATTGACCAATTTAAAATTTATATTATTTTATTAAGACTGATATTTTGTATTCATGGCATTTTATACTCGGTAAAAATAAAAGGTGTATCTACCGGAACAAAAAAATGCTTAATAAATTTTATTATTTCATTAAAATTTTACATACTTAGATGTTTGGCAAGATCATTTGTCACCATATCGTGGCTAGGAAAACCCCGACATATTTTTTGGCGAGTTTGGAAGTTTTCTTAAAATTAATTTATTAGTTGGTGAAATATTAAAACCATTCTGGCTTGTAGGAACCGGATTTGTAGCATACCTTGTTTCTCTAGTAATAATTAGTCTAATTGCTAAAAATGAAAACTGAACAATAACTTATGTTGGTTTTTAGTATTAGTATATCAGTAAAGGTATATCTCCTTATTATATACATAGAAGTATCATCTAAAATATTTTTGCTGATGTATACAGTGAGTCAGAAAGATTGAGGAAACACTAACCTGAAGATAGTATGTAGAAAGCAAAATATTATGTTTGAGCTCATCATGCTTTATACGAGAAATACAGGGTGTTCAAGGTTTAAATTTTATCCTAAATTTCTCAATAATTAAAAAAGTTTTGATAATATGACTGAAAATTGATAGTGTTGGGTTTTTTGGTGTGAGAATTACGGATGTGAAGTTTATTTTGACGTTGTTTCTAAAGGACGCTAGTTTTTACCATATTATTTAGGTAAATCAAAACAAAGCTATCCTCAAAACGTTAAATTCTACATAAAAAATGCACTCTTGTTTAGATCGCCTAGCTTTATCCGTTTCTGAATTATTTGCATTTAAAAGTTTCCATGTATTTTGTGGTGATTTTCTTTCAGACGCTGATATTGCTATTTCTTTTCTAAGTAGGCTTGTGTCAAATTTTCATGTCAATAAATATTAGCGTATTTCATGTGCGTGTCATTTATTATTCGTGTAAAATTATTTAGTGATCTAAAAATGTCACAACATAATTTTTCTAACAGTGAGATGCGTGATATAATTTGAACGAGAATAAAATTTAAACCTTGAATACTCTGTATTTTTAAACCAGCGATATTCGTATAAGGCATGATGAGCTCAAACATAATATTTTGGTGTCTAGTATCTCTAGCTTGGTGTTAATCCATTCTTGCTGATTCACCCTGTATAATGTGTAAGTTTTTTTGATCGTAACATAAATGGAAGTATAGATTTTATTAAATACCTACCTATTATTCAAATTATTGCATGTAATATAATAATCCTGAATATAGTGAATTTAAATTTCGGTTTATCGTCTTAATTAATTTTCAAAAGAATAGCATTTAAAATTTATATCTGATATATGCTCCATTATATCCAAAGTTATACCCAGATGTGTTAATGGCATATACATTGCTAAGCCAAGGTCGTCGTAGAAACGAAGAGTATAAAAAATATAATTAATTAATAATGTGCAAACTCTGATATCACACTTCTAAATATAGGTAATCTCTTGAGCTGACAAAAATAAATTTCGATGGTTTATCACTTTTATTCTATTGACAGAGTAAACATGTACGCGCGAATTACTTCTTATATACGAATACTCATGGTTAAACTAGAAATGTGGCAAGTCGGCTATCGCCGACTTGACCTTTCTTCAGACTAAAGCCCTCTGGCCGCGCTGCGCGCGTCGTGACCACCGCTGCGTAGTGCCTTTTACTTAATTTCCATTACTGCATGCGGCTCTACGCCTGTGAATAATAAAATATAAACGTGACTTTAGCTGAACTCTATGGTAGGGAAAATCCGGCGCTCTATAATTTAGAAGAGTGGTTGGCACATTTTTAGTGTTTTCTCGAGTTTGGTTAATTTTTTTTCAACATCCTGTATTTTAAATATTGAATCGGGTCGTTTTTATGTGATGCTAAAAGTTTCTTCAATTTTTTTTTAATTCCATGAGTTTATAGTTATTTATGCAACAAGTACAAAAAGTAAGTGTTTATTGCACGCGACGTGAAATTGTCCATCGAGGCCGTCAGGCCGAGTAGGACAACAACTTTTTCCACAAAATATAGTTCAATAAAGTTTTGTTTTTTGCATGAACGTTTAGAGAATGGTTCGTTATTTTTAAACACTCTGTATTTGCTCCGTTAGTTAGTGCCATAATAAATCCTTGATGGAAGTTTCATCAAAAACATTTTTTAATTCCCTTAATTTTGAGTTTTTTTTGCGGTAACATTTTTTTCAACACTTTGTATACGGAACAGTATTTCGCACGTTCGACAACCGTTCCGAAGCGAAAAAACCGAAAAATTCCTTGAATTTGGAATTTTATTTTGTCAATTTTTATTCTGTCTATCAAGGTTTTTTGAATCACCCTATAAATTGAAGCGATACGGCAATGAAATGGCTACCGCCATATTGTGCAGCTCATTTTTACCTCATTTTCTCTTGTATTTATGTAAAGTTCAATGTAAAAACGACCTCAAACCCCAGCGCTCGGGTACGGGAAACTTTCTAGAGACAGTTTTTGGTCTTTGCCGGCCTCCAGTCGGCCTATTTTTCCAAATTTCTTACGTTTTATACAGAGATGTCATCGCCGGAGCATACGTTTGACGTTTCGGTGATTTTGGTCGGCGGTGCGCCTCGTAGTTGACTTGAAAGGACTCGGATATATTTCAGACAAATCAATAACAACTTCTCGTTTGCCCGAAAATTGTTCCAGAATACATAATCTGTTTTAATTCATTTTGACGTTTCGTTTGTTGAATTTCAACAAAAAAGCCTAAACAACAACAAATTAGTTTGACATTTCTGACGTTTATGCCGTGCAAAACGCATTTCGCCTGCCATTTGTCGAATGTCGAAAGGGACCTACTCGCTCTATCCTATCTATGATTTTAAGCAGTATCGTCTTGAAAATTGGCGCCTTTAGCACTATTTATACAGGGCGTTAGTTACACCCTGTTACTTAGGTAAATTACAACATATTTTTTTTTGCCTAATGAGTTATGGCTAAAATGACTAGAAAATCTAAAAGCCAATTCAATTTTGAATACAGAATACAGGTACTTTTGTTTATTTCATGTAACTCTATCAGTTTTTGAGTTATTTGCATTTTACACATTCAATGAATTTTATTTATTGTAAAATGAATTTATTCTTTTAAATTACTACTATGCGGAGTAACAACAGTAAAGACAACAAATAACAATAAAAGTAATAAAAGAAAATTTCAAAGTAAATGCTCAAAATGCCCGCCTTCCACTTTGTAAGGCGTCACCTTAAAGATCTTAACGATTAAATAACATTTGTTGATTATTTTTAATAATATTAGCAGCTTCTTGATTTTTCTGTCGTAATTTTTCGATGGAATTAATTGTATCTTTGTAAACCATGTCCTTCATTTGTGACCATATTGAGAAGTCTAGAGGGTTTAAATCTGGACTTCTAGGTGACCAAACAAATTCACTGCCACGCCCAATCCATCAGTGAGAAAAATGTTCATTCAGGTATTGCCGCACTGGCAGAGAAAAATGTGGCGGCGCCCCGTCTTGCATAAACCACATGTTCCGCCTCATGGCTAGTGGTACATCTTCTAGTAGTGTTTAAGTGTTATTCAAGGAAATTTAAATAGAGGAGCCCGTTCAGATGAGGAGGAAGTTCAAAAGGACCAATAAAAAAAACAGATATCACACCACACTAAATATTTACCTTGAATTCATGCTGAAAATGTCGTTCCTTTAGAGCATCTGGATTTTCGGAGTCCCACAAATGATTGTTTTTCCAATTAAAAACACTCGTCTACTAAACGTCGCCTCATCGGTGAAAAGGAGGTCCTTAAGAAAATCCTGGTTTTCGGTTTATTTATCTAGCATAAATTGAGCAAACTGTAGCCGAACTGGTAAATCTTGAGGTAGCAAATTTTGGACAGGAGTATAGTGATATGGACGGAGATTCTCTTTCTTTAAAATTCTCCAGATAGACGAATGGCTTATTCCTGTTGCCGCATTTAACCGACGAGTACTGATATCTGGATTTTCCGAAATACGAACTAAAACCTCTTCTTCATCATCGACGCTGATATATTTTAGAGCATCATTTAAGTTTTTAGGACGAAAAAATCCTGTTTCGCCTAGGCGGATAAAAATACGTCTGAACAGTTTGTGATTGGGTTGTCTTCGATTTGGGTATAAATCTAAATACCTTCTGGCTGCACAAGTCCACTATAATTTGACTGAGCAAAAACACAAATCATATCACGCATTTCACTGTTGGAAAATTCATTATGTCGTGGCATTTTCTTATTTTAGAATTTTTACTACAAATAATACACTCTTACTTGTTGACAGTAAAATTGCCAAATTTCTTTTTTTGTGCTGACAAGCCTACTTGAAAAAAAGTCAATGTAATCGGTGGCTTAGGAGTCTTTACGCTGAATGTTTAAAATAACTCAAAAGCTGATAGACTTACATGAAATAAACAAGAGTACCTTTTGTATTCAAAATTGAACTGCCTTTTAGATTTTCTATTCATTTTAGCCATAACTCATTAGGTAATAAAGATATGTTGTAATTTACCTAAGTAACAGGGAGTAACTAACGCCCTGTATAAATAGTGCTAAATTCAGCATAAAATTCGTAATTTTCATGCCAAAAAACATAAAGTCGCCAATTTTCAAGACGATACTGCTTAAAATCACAAAATTATTAAGAAATTTCAAATTAAAATTCCAACTTTAAATACCCTGTATCTCGTAAACCTGCAACATTTGTATAAGACATGTTAAGCTCAATCGCCATATTTTGATGTGTAGTATCTCCAGTTCAGAGATTGCCCATTCTTAATGAATCACCCTGTATAATAATAATTGAAAAATGTTTGATGGAATGAGTTCATTTTTCTGACTATTTAAGGGGAAAGTTTAAGATGTACTTCTTGTTTCAGGTGGATGGTACGTCCTTAGAGACTGGAGTGAAGCAGATTTTGACCGAAACAAAATTTTTACACAGTTGCACGTGCGATATGGCGTATCCCCGTTTTTCAAAATTTCCGTTGGACCTAATCCTAACATGGCTGGCCACTACAGTATTGTATTGTCTCCATCGGGGTTGGGACTGCCGGACAAAGAATACTATTTTAGAGATGAAGATGATCGAGTAAGTGAAATATTAGTATTACATAATTTTAGACCAATGTTTACAGGATATGCGGGACCGATATTTCGCTGTACCGTCGTACAAATCAAGGTTTGACAGGCCACCACAGGCCACGTCGTCTCACGCGGATGCTGTTCGCGTGTATACTTTGGAGTTTGCTACAGGGTGTCTGTAAAAGGTTGGGAAATCTCGGAGCTGGAGATACTGGTGACCAAAAAAAGTCGATTGAGCCAAATATGCCTTATCCAAATGTTGCTGGTTTCAAAAATACAGGGCGTTCAATGCTAGAATTTTGTTTTGAAATATCTCAATAACTTTGAAACCTGTCAGAGTATTAAAAAAAATTGACACAATTATGTTTTTTTGGCACGGCAAATAAGAATTTTTAACTAATTTTGACGTCACTAGTAGAGGGCGTCACTTATGGCACAGTATGTTTCTTTTAAATGGCAGAACTTTTTTGCTGTTTAGTGTATCCATCTGTCTATTGAAACAATCGATTCTCCGACCTGTTATATCTGATAAAGGTATACCTTGTTGAAGTCGTTAGGAGTAACAGTTTTCGAAATAGTCCTATATGAAATATTCAGTGCACCGATTGAAAACTGTTATCGTTTCAGGTAAAGTGACTTTTCTACTGAAAATACAGCAAAATGTTACTTGAAAAAGTTGTTCAGAACAGTAAATTATGGGGACGTGCAAAATTTCAAGAAGATCGGCGAGGTTGATTTTGAAACCATTTTGCAACAAAGCACAAATATTTTATCCAAGCAGGCTGATCTTTTTGAAATTTTGCTAAAAATTCATCGCTTCCGGAATTCAGGGTGTCAACATTTTGAAATTTTTACTATATTTTTTATTTACTTGGAAACCTTTCGCGATAAAACAAAAATAATTCTAGGTTGTAATGGGATATTTTAGGTCTAATTATTTAGTATGTTTAAATATTCCCATTAACACCAGTGGCGTGGGAACCCTCTGTCACTCTTCTTTTATTTACAATAAAAATAGTACTCCACTGTCTTAATTATAAAAAAACATAAGATGCTTTAGTTTTGATTATTTTTAAAAAATAATGATTCTTTGCTATTTTCCTTAAAATGCATTGTGTTCCAGTAATTGTTTATTTAAAATATCTCTGCATTTCGTAGTTTGTGCATTGTGTCAAAAGCTGAAGGAAATGTGAAAATCCACTCTTAAAATTTTGTACATCGCCATAATTTACCATATTGAGTTACTTTTTGAAGTAACAATTTCTTGTATTTTCAGTGGAAAATGCGTTTTACCTGAAACTAAAAAAAATTTACCTCCGTGCATTGAATATTTCAAATAGGATTTCGAAAACGGTTACTTGTAACGACTTCAGCAAGGTATACCTTTTTTACAGAAAAAAAGGTCGAAAGAGGAATAGATTTTTTAATAATCAGATGATATACTAAGTCGCAAAGAAGTTGTGCCATTTAAAAGAAGCATGATGCACCACAAGTGGCGCCCTCTACTAGCAGCGTCAAAATTAGAAACAAAACCCCCATTCTCCAAAATGCATCCAAATATTTGGATTTTTAAAAAATATATTTACTAATATCGAAAGTAAAATGTTTACTTAGACGCCCTGTATCTTTTTAACCATCAACTTTTGACTAAAGTAAGTTTAGCTATATCGCATTATTTTGCCGGCAGGAATCTATTCTTGCCCTATGGTGCATTAATTTCAGGACACCCTGTATTGCTGAAGCATAATAGGTCTCACCACGCATAAACGAAATGCATATAATTTTAAAGAACAATTACTTAAATGCGCAATATTTTAAAGTATAATTATTTGTTCAAAATAATCAAAGCATACCATTTTTATTTTAAATAAGAGTGCCACAGGGTTCCTACGCCACTGATGATAGTGGGAATATTTAAACATACTGAACAATTAGAGTAAAGATATCTCATTACAACCTAGAACTATTGCTGTTTTATCATGAAAGGTTTCCAAGTAAATAAAAAATATAATAAGAATTTCGAAATCTTTGATACCCTGTATTTTGAACTTTTTGATATAGTTATAATTGGGTAAATCTCATTTATTTTGGCTGTACTGTACTGTACAATTACCCCTTCCGACGATGTCAGTAAGCTGTATAAAGAATTTTGACTTTAAAATTTTTAATTTTTTCAAGTGACCCGAAGTCACTGCTACTGAAAATAGAATAGTTTACATGGTTTAAATTTTGATCTTTAGCTTTAGATGATTTAAAGATAATTAAGATGTTCAAACAACTGAATCCCTATCATGCAACTACATACAGATTGTCTTACAGTGACAGCCATTAGAATATTTTAGACAATACCTCAATTTCAATTTTGTAAATTTAAGCTTTAGAGTTTTCAGAGATGCTCTTTAAATAAAACAATGCCGTTTTTGTATCACTTCCGGTTATACCGGAAGTCGCCATCTGCTTGCTTATTTTAAATGGAACACTCTGTATATTTTTTTGCACATTTGACTTCTACACGTAATTTTAGGGGAATTTTTATCAGTATCCATCTCTAATGGTCTTTGAGATATTTCAATTTAAAAAAGTTGCTTTTTAATAGCCTAATGCAAAATTGACTATTTTTAACATTGTGCGTGCTGAAGTATTGATATTTAAAAGAGAGTTAGGGGGATGTCTATTATTTATTATATATCGGGTGACAACGGAAAGTGGGAACACGCTGTAACTTTTTTATGACTGCTGATAAAAATTTGAAATTGAGTGGATTTATACTAGATGGTGCCATGAATTATTTGAGGTCATTTTGGATTTCATGGCATTTCCAGTTTTGTTTGTAATTATGGGAAAAATTCTAAATTTGAATATTTTTGTAATTTTTTTTAGTTGTTACCACTAAAAATTTCGATTCATTGTATTTCCTTAAAAACTCATTTTTGTCAAATGTAAAGAGGGTGGTCTATTGATTTTTAATAAAGGATTTTTTTCTGAATTTTGTGGTACAACAATTTTTAAAGTTCGTCAAAAAAGAGAACAAATTTCTGCCAGTCGCGGCCTTCAAGTTTTATTTTTAAAAATTAAAAAAAATCACTTACATCCGGAAAATGTGTCAGAAAATTGGTCCTACCATACGTAAAATGATCCACTGATTCCAAAATATCAAAAATACAGGGCGTCCCATTTAAAAATTTAAATTTACGGTCATTTCCGGTCAAACCGGAAATGTCATGAAATCCGAAATGACCTCAAAGAATTCATGGCACCATCTAGTATAAACCCACCCAATTTCAAATTTTTATCAGCAGTCGTAAAAAAGTTACGTGTTTCCACTTTCCGTTGTCACCCGATATACTTTAAAAATTGTTTAATTTTACACAGAGTGGTGAAAATTTATTGTTGAATTTGTTTAACTTCTTACTGCCAAAGGCTGGATTTTCTAAATAGAATATTTTGAAAGTTTAATCAGAAGGGATTGTTGAATTTTATTTCTTATTTATCCAAATTACACTTCTCTCTGTACATCTCTTTTAATTTTTCTGTTATTGACAGTTATTTTCTGATGAGTAATTAAAATGCAGCCTTGCCTCGTCTAATGGGCCGTCACCGTAAGACAACCTGTATACATATATTAACAATTTTCCAGTTTGGTTTATAGATCTCATTCATTTACTATAAGTGTTTTTATATATTTTTTATAATTCTAGATACAATTGTCGTACAAAGAATATATCAGGGATGTGATAATCCATCTAAGTAATACAGCTAGGAACGAAGCCACCAAATTTGGTACTGACATGTTTTCTTATGAAAAAAGAATAGCAGAAGTTACACCTAACACTATCAACCTTCAAAATCCTGTCGCCATGTATAACACCATCTCACTATCAGAACTTAAAGATACAACTCTGGTACATATAAAATTTACAGGATTCTACTCTTTTTTCAAAAGGAGTACTCATGTTATTAATTTTTAGATACCATTTTACGACATACTCCAGGCAATGTATCCAGAGTCAAATATTACAGAGAGTATGGAAGTCATAGTTACTTCAGTAGATTATCTGGGGCATATCGCACAAATAATTTCAACGACAGATAGAAAGACAATGAATGGTTACTTAATATGGACACTCGTTCGACAGTATATCCCGTATCTGTCTAATAGGTACACCTCAGCGATGGATACTTTTAATTCCGAACTATTTGGTAAGAAAAATATAAAAGTGTAGAGTCGATATTGTTTAGTAGTAGTAGTAAAGTTGAGGCAAGAATTCAGACGACTTACGTCATGTGAACAAATGAATAATTCATTATATTTTCTTTAAAATATTTAAGAAACTGCAACTGAGAATAATAAAACTATATACTACACTAAATGTTTGCACTATACTGCAATCATAGTGTCATCAATTTTAAAAGAAGATAGGGAAAAATGAATATGTGATATAAAAAAATTTAAACCCGATTTCTCTCTCTTCTTCATCCATCAGTCATTATTTTCGCGTGATAGAGGTTGGTGAATTTCGTGTGTTTGTATCGTCAGTGTAGTTTATAATTATTAATAAATGCTATTTGTTTAAATCAAAATGCAATTCAAGTCGGGTAAAGTGAAGTAGTGAAAGACAACGGTTGTCCTCTGCTGAACAGAGCCGTGGAAACAGTTATAAAAGACATTTTAATAGACATGTGCGTCTGTGTTATTCGGTACCTACTGATCATGAGTAATAGATTTGTTCTGTATTGTTTGGGCATAACAACATATGAGCTCAATTTGATTCTGCTTTCTAGAACATAACAAAAAGGTGATACAAAATAGGTATGTTTTTAATATTTTATCCAAAATTATTTACTGTATGAAATTTTGCGGAGCTTTTGAATGTGCATTACGAGGGCATGATGAATGAATTTTACATTAGAACTTGACAAAGCGCAACAATTTTTAAAGGTACCTCAAAGAATATACAAAATGAATATAAAAGAAGTTTGTTATTAGGAAAAAAAGAATCTATCACTTCAGTACTCAACATGCTGTTATTATACCGGGTGCCCCTGATTTGCCTTCCTTATAATTTTTTTGTGGGGATAGTTTACCAAGCAGGGGTACCAACCACGCCAGAAAATATGCATGAACACAGGCATGTTAGGACGTACGGATGGTGGACAGTTTTGCAGTATGCATTGAAAACAATGTATTGCAGTCGAAGGCTATCACTTTGAACATCTGTTAAAATGATTAACTTTTACAATGCCGGATGCAATAAATGTTACTTTCTTTTTGCAATAACTTAGTACACAATAAAATTATGTCTCAAAAATAACATCAGTTTTCCAGGGGTTTTCCGGGGGGTTTGCACTTTTAGTATCCAGTCAATATTTGTCCACTTTTCAGAAGTGTTCTATACTTCTACGTTCAATAAGTAACACGATGATACTTTTGCTTGAAACATTTTTCTCTCAAATGCTTAATTTTCAAGATATTCACGTTTGTTAACTTAAATGGCGCACCCGGTATGTAAGTATCTCGTCCTGAGTTGCAACGTTGCTGGACGTACTATATAGCTTCAATATTCATACATTCATCAGAAAATTTGTAGTGTATCAGAATGCCCTGTATATTGCATTAAATTACAAAAAATTATTGTTTTTAATGCAACAAACTATTGAAAATTATGTTGACAATAAAAACAATTGCATAGCGTCAGCCATGACGTAAGTCGTCTTAATTCTTGCCACAATTATTGATAACTTTTTGTTTAATTAAGTAAATGTTATAATATGTTTTAGGCATAGAAAAAGCTTTACCAAGGTGGGAAATCTGTGCCGGCATTGTGAGAAAATTTATGGGACTTGCGACAAACAACTTTTTAGAAAAGGAGGATCCAATTTCTGACAAAGCAATCTCTGCTGTGAATACTACATTTAGTTACATTGTCAGTGTCGTGAAAAATAGACTGAGTAAATTTGAAAGCAACACTTTATTACACCGGCATTTGCAACTAAAGGTGGGTAGAATAATTTTACTTAGTTATACTCTCTTGTATTCTCTCTAGTAAGGCTGTGACTCAAGAGAAGGCAGTGGAAAAGTGTAATGGCATCCAGGACAATCACTTTACCACTTTTCTAGGATGAAATTTAACAGAATTAGTTTTTTAATAATTCTTTTTTTTAATGTTATTAATTTTCATGCTCTTCATACAGGGTGTCCGGAATATGAGTGCCTTTATTTTGCTGTATTGGACCAAACAAAACATATTTGACTTAACATTTTTTTCTCTCTGACCAATAGTAATAGAATTATGACACTATGTAATTTTATTTTTGAAATATATTTGTAAAAATTTTATTAATTTTAGACATTTTTTTTCAAGAGTTTATTGCTTTTGGATAAATATGCCCCTTTAGTATCGACACTTATGTTTTAATCATCCTGTAGACAGATCCAGATAAATTGAAAGTGGCGTCATATACAGTGTGTTCAAATTTGAACAAGAACACTCCTGTTTGACCGGATTATACGAGTTGCTTGAAACTTCTTTTGCAAATGGGAGCCTCCTAGTTGTATTTAGCAAACATATTACGCTCACCATATTCCTAGTCAATGGCATGCTATGATTTTTTTTATACTTAATTTTTCCAAATATCATATTAGCGTTTTTTTAACAAATCTGACAAGGCAGCATTGCTCCAAATCTTTCAAAACACTAAATGCCCAAATTTTATAAAAATGGAAATGATATTCACTCAATATGAAATTCAATTTAATTCAAAATCTGAATACGTTACTATTGATGTTTGTCAATAGCTTTTTTTATTATTATTTCTTCTATTCCGAATCAAAACATTTTTTCCTATTTCAGTAACTTCAATGATTCACAGAAAAGTTATTAGTCAAAATAATTGTATAAAATTTGGACTTTTAGGATTTTAAGGGATTTGGAGAAATGCTATGTTATCAGATTTGCGATAAAAAAATCGCTAATATGATTTTTGGAAAAATTAACTACAAAAAAATCATGGAACACTATTGACTTGAAATATGGTGAGCGTAATGTGTTCTCTAAGTACATCTAGAAGCTCTACTTGCAAAAAAATTCACGCAAATCACACAATCCAGTCAAATGTTACAGCGGTGTTCCAGATCAAATTTGAACACATTGTATGTACAGGGTCATAAATTTATTAAAATGTAAATCTATCCAAAATTACTTTCTAATTATTTCAACAGATCCTCTGAGTCAATGACAACAACAAATCAGTGTCATGATTGCGAATTGTGGCTATAAAATATATATGTGGGTGGCACAAAATATTTTTAAAAAATCGCCATTTTGAATCTCTCTATATATGTAATTTAATTTTAGCTGTCCACGCTCAAATTGCAAATCGGAGTTCCAGAAAGTGCAAAGAAGGAGTCTTTCCTGAAAAACTACTATAACAGTTTGAGGATAATAAAGACGAATTTGTTTGAGAGCGTAAAGAACGCGATAAGTTTTGATAGGAAACTAGAAGAGAAGAGACTGATGAATCTGGTTCATGAAGAGCCTATGATGTCGTATGCCTTAAATGAAATTCCTTATGTAAGATATTCCCCCTCAGATAATACAATTATAATTCCCCGAACTTTACTGACTGATCCAGTGTTTCACTACAACTACCCCAGGTATGATTTTAACAATTTATTTATAAAAGCCTCATGATTGTGCAAGCAATTTTATTTGTAAATATAAATTAAATGCCACTGATGGCAAACTTTTAAAAATGAGGAAATACTCAAACTGTTTATTATTCCTATTAATGTCAAATCTCTCATAATTTTCACTGATCTGCAGCAATAAATAAATCATCAAATCTTTGTTTATATTTAGATATCTAAGGTGATGATATCCATAAATTTGTAATTAAAAAGCTTTTTCGATTATTAGATATGTATGCAAATATTTAGTAATTTTAAGAAAGTAATCAACCATGGATTTTACATCGAGATACAATATTAACAAATTCTTAAATAAACTGGTTAAATTTTTATAAAACGTACATTTAGGGTTAGTACTTTCAGTCTAAATTAGATTTATGTGCTCAATAAAATTGCAAAAACCACAACATGTATAAATACAGAAAGTGGTTTTTGCAGGATATAAAATTTTGGACATAAGGTGATTGCAAAAGTTTTTAATTTATTCTATGTCCAAGACTGTTTTATGTATTTAATTTGTTTTTTGTTTTTCGCTTTAAGTATGCAGACAAATAATATACAAGTTAAAAAAAGAGTGTAAAATATTTAAGGAGGTAATAGTATGAACCAAAATAAGCAGAAAAATCTCAATAAACATGGGTCCTCAAAGTAACGGTTGCGGAGATATGGAATGTTTTATGTTTTTTAGCCCCTTTTTTATTTTTGCAAAAACATTGTGTATTTTCTTATAATAGTTGGTTGATGTTTAGTGAAATAAACAGTACGTATTTGACAGTTGTTCTCAGTGCACAAGTTTTTTTCGCTATGGCTGGTTACTCTAACGCAGAATTAACAGACATGCATTTCATGTATGATCGTGCTAATGGGAACGCCACCGAAGCGCGACGTCTTTACGTTAACGCTTATCCAAATCGCCAAATTCTTTCACAACGCATGTTTGGAAGAATTCATCAAAGATTGCGTGATACCGGTTCCTTGAGCAAACAGTGCCATTTATCCGGAAGACCAAGGTCTGTATCCACTCCTAGAGCAGAAGAAGAAATTCTAGCACTGGTAGAGCAGAATCCAGGTACGAGTGTGCGGAGAATATCAGCCGAGATAGGAATTAGTGGTCCTCTTGTTTGGAGAATCCTTCATGAGCAACTGCTTTATCCATACCATATGCAACGAGTACAGGCCTTAAATCCAATAAATGATCATCAAGGACGTTTGGTCTTTTGCCGCTGGTTTCTACGTCATGATGCTGAAGACCCTTGTTTTCTTGCAAACATTCTTTTTACTGAAATGGAGTGTTTAATTTTCACAATACGCATATTTGGGCCGACAAAAATCCTCATGCTCTAATAGAATCTGGACGTCAGGCACGTTTTCCATTAAACATTTCGATGGGTATTGTAGGTGACAGGTTTCTAGATCCTGTTGTTTTACCAAACTGATTAACAGACGCTGCTTACCTCAATTTTCTGCAGAACCCACTGTATGAGTTTTTGGAAGACATTCCTTTGAATCAGAGGCAACAAATGTGGTTCCAGCATGATGGTGCTCCAGCTCATTTTTCCATGGCCATTAGAGAGCATTTACACCAAACTTTTCCACATAGATGAGTAGGAAGAGTAGTTTTATGGTCTCCAAGATCGCCTGATCTGAACCCTCTAGATTTCTTTGTTTGGGGATATTTGAAGACATTAGTGTATGGTATTCCTGTAAATAGCCTGGAAGAGCTGCGGCTACGAATTAATCAAAAGTTTCAAGAAATCCAAACCTAGGAGGGTGTTTTTGAAAGAGTTTGAATATCGTTGAGACGAAGATGTTCCTGTTTGGAAATGGACGGAGGGCACTTTGAACAACATCTTCTGTAACTTTGTTTTTTGTTTGTTAAAAGCGTCCTTTGTCGGTTTATTCCTAATAAAATAAAATGTTTGAAAAACGAATAGTGGTCCATATCTCCGCAACCGTTACTTTGCGGACCCATGTTTATTAAGACTTTTCTGCTTATTTTGGTTCATACTATTACCTCCTGAAATATTTTATACTCTTTTTTAACACCCTGTATACAGTAAACAGAATACAGGATGACCCATACAAAAGATATATTTTGGTTTGGAATTTTAATACTCCTCTGCTCTACTGTAAGATTTAATAAAATGCAGACATAGAACAGTGTGGTTGTCAGACGACGACATGACAAAATATTTAAAAATTTTGTACCTACATCATATGTCTTTCCTACTGTCCTATTCAAATGTGGAGCAAAAAAAAAAAAATATTTAGTGTGTTTGTGTTAGTCATATCGAGGTTCATTTGCAACTACCATTAAATATTGCGTTTTTGCATTTATAAACCGTAAAGTACATAATGTCTTTTAGACCTCAGTTAACTTATTGAGATTAATTTATAGACAGATTGGTGTTTTGCTGCTGAACCCCTTACTTAATCAAGACTGAAAGTACCGGCTCTTAATATTATCAATTTGAGAAAAACCTGTAACTGTATTGTTATTTATCTTTGAATACTTAAATTTTCAGTTCGATACTCTATGGGAGGTTAGGAGTCGAAATTGCAGAAGCAGTAGTATCATCAATTCTGCCCTATAACAGTCTGTGGACCGCAGATAGGAAAATCTTATCGCAGTACCATAAGACTGTCGAAGATTCCATTAAAAGCGTTCACTCGGCCATAAATTGCTTGAGTGATTACGCCTCAAACTTTAACTTGGCTCTTCCTTATGATAAGGCTAACGAAACGTCTCTACAAAATATGAAACATTTGTCAGCTGTGAGTGTAGCGAATGAGGTAGATGCATACATATAAAATTTGTGATACATTTTTATAGTGTTGGTGTTTTAGGCTCTAAAATTATCTTTAGAGAATGTGGATCATGTTCATCAACCATCGTTGGAGATATACGAGGATTCGGCGTTGTTTTTCTTAGCTTATTCACAGGTATGTTGAAAGTAAATGTTTTTGAAGAAAAATGTAATACAATGTTTCAAATTTTACAATTTGGGAAGATTTAACTTTCTTCTATTTCCAGACAAAATGTTCCGAATCAACTCCTCAGTATCAACTTTATGAAAATATAAAACACTTCCAGTTGCCCCAGAAAGTTTTGTAAGTGCCTGTAATATTTTTTGTGACAAATTCATTGAAAAAAAAGTCCTTCAAAGTTGGATTTCAATTTAGTTATGATATTTTAATATTTTTAGGATGCTTTCGACGTGGGCCCAAGTGCCTGAATTTTCCGAGTCTCTCGAGTGCAATCGAAATACGAAATTGCAGTGCAGTGATATATTTTAAACAGGACTTAGAATTTAAGAAAGAAGAGAAATATTTTTGTGATGTAAATAGAACTTTGATTTTTATTTTCGATTTATAACTTATTTATTTTGTACAAGTCACCATGATATTTTGTTTCCTTTGTTTTTTTTTTTAATAAAATGTATAGCTCAGTTTTGATTTTTTTGTAATTTGATATTTATGTTCTGATTGTTTGCCCTATTTTCCCATTAAATTAAGAATGACTGAACTGAACATGTTTTATAAAGAAAAATTTACTATGTTACATTAAAAGTAAATGTATTAAAAAAGTCACTATGTTTTATTATTTTTCATAGTAAAATGTATACAAGAAACTTCGTGCAAAAAATGTATTCACAAAAATAATGTGTCGTTTATGTAACACTGTTTCGAAAAGTTAGTATCAATGAAGCTACGTAATCTCTGTTAGTTTGTGTAAATTTTTTAATACTCAAATGAACTTTTTCAAATTTGGTACCTATACTTTGTTGCTTTATAGAGACGCAAGTTCAGGTAAAATGTTAGTGAATATGTACCATTTTACACCATTTCTCATTGTTTCAGTTTTAGAGAGCATCATACAGAACAAATGACGAGAAAGTGATTTTTATCGATTTTTTTAGGTTTTCCAAAATATTTGCTGTGTAATCCCCAATTTTAATTTCATGACAGGTAAAAGCGGAAACATAGTTTTTTATGAGAAAACATACATTTAACTAATTTATTTTAACTTTGGTAGGTTAATTTTAAGACTGGTCGTCACATCGTCGGTTTAGCCCTTCTGGAAATTATTTCACCAAGGGCTAAAATATTTTCTCATAAAAGATTGTTTCTGCTTTTACCTTGTATGAACGAAGCATATTGTTGGAAGTTGCCGTCAAAGCAATACTAAGACAGGAGTCATTCAATTGTTTTCAAGGTACACTTTATTTAACATTGAAAAAAAAAGTGAGATTTACCAGTATCTCCAAAAACTTTACTTTTTTTTTCTATTTATAACATCTGTATTTTTTTAGACAAATTATCAGTTTTTAAGGATATACCTTCAAAATTTTAATAAAGTCAAAAAAAAATTATAATCATTTCTTTATCTAGCATGTGTCTTTTTTACCTAGGAAGGCGCTGCAATTTTAGAAATGTTTTACCTGATTCTGCAGCTCTATAAAAGTAGCAAGTGTGCCAAGTTTGAAAATAATCGTTCCAGTATTAAAAACCTTACAGACAAAAAACAAACTAAAAAAATAACTTTGGGGTTACGTAGTTTCGTTGATATCGACTTATTGAAAAATAATACATGAACTTCATACATTAATTTTTCGAGTAGTATCGTACCCTAAATTTTCTGCGTGGAGTTCCCGCACACCCTGTATATAATGTAAGTTTAATTTTCTCCTGAATTGATATTTAATTTTTTTGTGTTTTCATGTTTTTGTTATTTTGTAATTTGCTTTCAAACTTTTGCCAGTGAATATCGGAACACAGTTCATTTACTCAGTTTTCTTTATTAAAATAAAACGGAATAATCTGACTGTTTTATAAAAAAAATTCTATTACATTAATACATAAAAAATTAACATTAAAAAAACTATAACAGAATAATTAATAATCTTTAACTACATCCACAAAATCACTCCCTTCCTCAAATATGTCATCCTCCATATTTTGCGAAGCCTCTTCCTCTTTTACAGCAGGCAAATTACTGGATTCCTTAGGTGTAACTTGTTTTAAATTTTCCGTATTTACTGCGGGTTCTGTAAAAAGCAAGTCTCAATCAGTTTGGCTATAGGAGGTAAGTTTACAAAAGTGTTACCTTCTTCAAATATATCACCATGATTGTGTGACGATTCTTCGTCTTTTACATTAGGCAAATTATTCGGTGACTCCTCATCAATTCGTAATTTTTTCAAAGGTGGTTCGTTATTCTCCACAGCCTCTGTTATTTTCTCTTGTTCCTGAACCTCTAAGTTGCTATGATTTAATATTTCTTGTTTTAGATGTATCGAAGTTCCTTAAAAATAAAACATCAAAATTAATTGCACTATGTATGTTTTCTTAATTCTATTACCTTCATTTTCTTGTATTTCTTCATCCACAACAGCATCGTTTTGTGCATCGTTTATATATATAGAATCTACATCACTTGCTTCTACATTACTAGCAGACGTTTTTATAATCTGCATATCAATAATATGAACCGATGGCTCTTGCTCTAAGGTACTCAATGTTTTCTCCCCATTTTCTTTTATATCTTTATTCACAACTACTTCCATTTCTTCATCCATTTCGACTTGTTCTAAAGCACCTTCGTTTTCAGAAACACTTAAAATTTCTGAGTTTACATCTTCATTACTTGGGTGCTCAATTTCACTAGCATCTTTTTTTTCTTCAACTTTCTCTGCAGTAAATAATACAGATTCTTTCATGGTAGTATCAGTCTCTAACATAAACAAAGAAGGACAAATAGGTTGACACAACTTTTCTAAAATACTCGAGCCTTGTTCACAAGTCAACGCAATCGTTCTGTTACTGTTATTGATCCCCCTATTAAGAATATCGATAGCGAGCTGGAGAGGAGGTATGGTTTTTAGTGTATCTTGTTCGTAAAACGCTACAAAGACTTCGTATAATTTTGCTTCACATTGTCGGTTTGTGTAAGGATGGCTAGTTTCCGAGGTTTGTATTTCTATTAACGTGTTAATTATGGAAGTATAAAGTTCCTAAAATTGAAAGAAGTTTGAGAAACTTAGAATTAAAATATTGATAGAAATACTTAATATAGTTTGGGATAAATTAATGACATGCTGGTCTAGTGTAATTTTTGTCGTTTTCAAGTTGAATAAAATAAAAAAAATGTCGATCATGAGTTTTGAATACTAAAAATACAAAAAGTTAACGCCCTTGTATCCCGCACTGTGATCACTGTGAAGTGGAATGTAATGGTGACTGCAAGATCAGTGTTGCCAGATGTCAATATTTCACATTAAAGAATTTTGACCTAAAATTTGACCCCAGTAAAGAAAATCAGATTTTTTCAAATCAGTGTAAAATGTGAATATACTGATTTACTTAATTTTTAAGTCCTCTGTTTTCTATACATTTTCTATAAAAGCGGTAAGTTTGCACCAAATTTTGTAGAAATCCAACCTATACATGTTAAAGTAATCTCTTCTGTAGTACCCTGTATTTTACTTCTACAAACATCTTACCCTTATTTAATAAATGTCCACATCTATACTGATTTTGAACTGCATTTATTACGGGAATTTAGGCTTGTTGAATATAATCACTTATTTTAAATCTTGTTGATATTTCACAATAAATTGAGATGTCGGTAAGGTTACACCGTTTTTATTACCTAGACCAGCCTAAATTTCCGAAAAAAATTCAGTTCAAAATTAGTGTATAAAAATCTTTTACCTGTTTGTTCATTTTACAAATTTTCGTAAAATTATACCATCTGGCAGCAGTGACTTGGCCTTTAGATATTCAACGGCTAGGTGCTTAGCTAATAATAATATATGTTATTGTTTACAGTAGCAGAAACACTGTTAATCTGTGACATTTTTGCCAGGGCCGTAATATGGCCGACTATAAAATTGAAGTTCAATTTTCTTGACAAAACATGAATATGGGACTTTTTAATAAGACTTTTTCTTTCGAAATATTCCCCGGAATCTGTATATAATTTTTTCTGCATTAAAGCTTCCGCAGTCTGTATTGTTTACGAAAAATTAATGAAATGACGATCTAGAGTGAATTTCAATTGAAAAGAAATAAAAAATTTAATTTTTAAAACTGAAAAGCTATAAAATTTTGAATCAAAATATCAAGAGAAAGTATAAAAAAAAATGATTTACAGAGTCTAATACTTTTTTTATTTATTGTTTTCCAACTGAAATAAAAATTTAAAATAAAAAAAATAATAAAATATAAAGTTTCTAAAATTGAAAGGTAATTGTAAAGTACAGTTTAAATATCGATGTACCTTGTTTAAGAAAAGCGATAAGTAGTATCATTATCGAGTTGAAGTAAAACAAAAAAAAAGTAAAAATATTAAACATAAAACTATTAAAACTGACAGGTTTGAGAAATCTATAATCATAATATTAATTTGTTTAACATTGTTCAAGAACAATTAATGGATTTGTTTATCTACAGTGTTGTATTTTTTAATTTCAATTTGTTTTCTAATTCAATTAAAAAAAAATCCTACAATAAAAAAATATAGATAGATATCTAATACTTTTCAGAAGATACTGATCTTCAGAGTGTAATATATTTTTGAATGTTTATTATTCGTTTTCGAGTCGAACTGATATAAAAAGAGCAGTCAACATGCCTACCTGCATAGTAGTAGGATGTAATTTTAATATAGTGCCATTTAGTAGATGTTTCAAAGTATCTAATGCAAGCAAACAGTTCTTTTCTCGATTAAATTTCTCCCTGTTTGTAAATTCCCTAGAAACAAAATATTGAATACAACTTTACCATTATTTTCAAATAATAATACTCATTTCGACTTCTCTGTCCGCTTGAAATAATTCTCTCTTGAACCGCTTTCTGGATAGCTTTCTTCGATTTATTTTTATTCATATCCCCTGGTAACTAAAAGAAGGTCGTAGATATTTCAAATTTTCACTTTAAATCTGTTTCAGTTAATTCTGACTTAAAATTACACTTACATTTAAAGAAATGCTACTTTTTACTGGCGTTATGTCCTTCAAAATACATTTTACCAACTGTGTCTGATAATGCGTATGCAGAGCACCTTTTGATATTCTTATCCAGCATCCTAATACTTTGTAAACCATTTCTTGATAAAGACTGAATTTTTGTTAACATTTTATAAATGAGCACATATTTTTAAACAATATTAAGTTTACATACCTATCCGTTCTAAAACACTGGCAGGATTGAGATTTTGATAGGCAGTCTACAAGAATTTTGGTAATACTGAATGTAAATGGCAAAGCATTTCCATGTAACCTAAAAAAATACATGAATATCTGTTGCTTTAATTCTTTTTGCTAAATTACCAAATGACAAGAACGTGCAATAGTCGTAGCAACGCTATCTGCATCTGATTTAAAAGGAGAGAAAACTGAAAATCTTCTAGGGAATTATCTTTAGCACTGCTAAGGCAACGATGGATCGCTGTTCCTCTACTAACAATATCTAACACGTCATTTGGTTTTATTTCCTTCTCAGCAGGAAAACCTTTTCTGAAGAAAAAATACACAATATAACGATAAAAACTGTGTTAACAAATTACTTACAGCAACATTTTTGTTATGAATGTCAGACAATTTTTTACACGTCTGGTATTTATGTGTAACATTTTCTGTGTATAATGTGGCAAATCCGTAAATTCAAATGCCTCTTGATTAGATCTTTCATTTTGGTCAATTTCAATTTCATTTTCAAAGAATTTATCAAATAATTTTTGCACAGTGACACATAGTTTGTTAAAATTAGTAGAGAAATTTTTTTTATGGTTAATTCCATCTATGCCTGCACCTCCAATCTGAAAAAATGAACTGTAATGTTATATTTACTAATATTACAGAGAAATAATTGATTTTTACCTGTTGGAAATAATGAAAAGCTATAGCAGCACTTTCAACAACCTGCTCCGATGAATTTTCCAAGAAATTTGTGATAAAATTTTCCACACGTAACTTATGTGGCGCAAACCAACTTCCATAGTACTTCATACAAGTAGCTAATGTATCGAGCGCTGCTTCACATTCATAACTATTGGTGTGCATCGAAAGACAAATATCAAAAACTTTTGAAATATATTCAGAAATGAATTTTTTACTGAACTCTTGCTCTCCATGGCTATTGTCAATAATCTTTCCTACAATTAAATGTGTAGTATAAATAACTAAAGATCATGTAATATTTCCAAATTGTACCAATTGTTGTTAATTTCAGTTCTTTCAAATTGTCTTCAGGATATTTAACCAAGCAATGTGATATCCAAGTATTTCCATTTTCAGAGGTAATTCTTGAGGAACAGTTATTTATTATTAGATTTAAAAATTCCAAACCCTGCAAACGACTTCTTGAAATTCCTAGCATTTTGTTTATGGCACTTATAATAATTTTTTCATTGTTTTCATTCCATAAGTTCATATTTAAAATAGTTGACAATAATGATTTAACTCCATCATCTGATGTATTAAGTGCTTCTTCTATCTGTGAGCTATCCATTTTTAAAATTTTATTGCAGTTACTAATAAAAATTTTTTATTTTTTTACCCTACACAAAAATTACAAGCCACAAGCCGCATTTATTATTTGAGGTTAGAAAATTAAAAATGACAACTGTAAATTAATTTGTCAATCCTTCTTCTTCACATATCTTGTTTCCATGGATACGGATTTCCACGGATATATTTGAGTTGGCAAAATTGTAAACTGATTGATGTTTTGTTGTCAAAAAATCCAAATGATTTTCCAGTGATTATTTTAAGTGTTTTATGTCAAAAAGTTTTCACAAATGTCAGATTTAACTTAACAGTTGTTTTTTATAAAAATAATTTTGTAACTTTAAATATAATATATAATATAAATGGCTACAGTTAATCCAGAAGTGTTCAAGAAATTTAAAAATGCTAAGAAGTTGCCAACTAGGCAAGAAGGAGATGGACATGAAATTGAGGTAAAAAAAACTTTTTAACTTACCTGTTTGATTTCATGATTAATTTATTTTTTAGATTGAAGTACGAGAGGATGAAGAACAGTCAGTAAAACTTCAAGAAATTATTGACCTTTTAGTGGCAGCTGGATATTTTAGGGCAAGAATTAAGGGCCTTTCACCCTTTGATAAAGTAGTCGGTGGTATGACATGGTGTATAGAATCATGTAATGTAGATGTGGATGTAGACTTGTTATTCCAGGAAAATTCAACAATTGGCCAAAAGATGTAGGTATAATCATAACCAACTAGGATGCTTAATATTCTCATAAAATGTATGTTATAGAGCTTTAACCGAGAAAATTGTAGCCGTGTTGCCAAAGATTAAGTGCCCGCACCGGATAGAACCACATCAGATACAGGGTTTAGATTTTATTCACATATATCCAGTCATCCAAGTAATTGTTTTTGTTTGTGTAAAATTCGTGATTTTACGTTATTACTGTTTCAGTGGCTTGTCAAACGTTCCATGGAATACAGGCAAGAAATGTCTGCTTTTGTACGTTCCTATGCAGTCAATCAGTTCAACAAGCAGTTTGATGTAAAAGATAAAGATTTAGATATTAGAAAACATATATTGGAAAATTTAAATACTGTCAGTGAAATATACAGGCCACAAAGATATTACAAAAGGAAAAATGCTCCACCACCAGATTTTCCATCAAGAGTCCAAATAACATTGCTCGAGTATGATCACAGAGGTGGCAACATTCAAGCGGCTGGCTCAGTAGTTAATGTTAATGAAGAAGGTGTATTAGAGAAACAGCAAGCCCAGGAGGTACTGTAATTATATATTTACTCTGTTTTATTGGTTATTGCAGGAGTGTCGAGTTTGTTTTGCAGTTTGCTTTATATGTATAAATTAAATCTCTTCTTTTTTAAAACAAAATTGATTAGGATATAAAAACTAGTTATCTAAGCAAAAAGTCATCGAAATTGTTTACACTTGTCGCTGCCTTAAAATTACAAGGTTCTATGTTAAAACTTTGACACTTTGTAACTTTACCAGGTTCATTAGGTCGACTAGAACCTTCCTATTCTAACACAAAGAGTAATGTCATATCTCTTCCAGATGAATTTTACAAATGATTATAGTATACAAAGTTCTGTGTTATACATAGAATATTGTGTTATAACTTTGCACATAGGACTTTAGGAGCGTTAAGTAAAGCAATAGTACATACATGTACCACAGATTTGACTAAGGCCGTTTGTCCACTGGCGCAACGTAACTGCAACACAAATGATATGCAATGTCACTAAATAATTTGCAATGGTTTATTCCTCCACTTACGCAGCTCATAACCAGTTTATAATAAAACGTCGAATAGTTCAAAAATGTAGTGCTTGCATATTGATATGCATAGAAGCGAATTAGTACAAGAAAATGGTGGATTCAGCTATATATTATTAAGAATCACAATGGAATAATTATTCATAGCATCCAAAGAATTAAGAAAAAATGAAAGAAAATTTATTTATACAAGGTGATTCAGAACTTATCTATAAAAAATACAAATCTTACAAATATAATTTTGTACATAAAAAATTAAAAAAGCAGTTTGAAAAAGAAATAAATAACATTTTATAACACCTATTTTATACGGCAAATTCAACTGTGGTTAATTTGTGGTTTTAATTAATAAAATAATTTGACATACGTGATGTTACAACAAAATTTTGGACCCGTCTTACCCAGTTTCTACAAGCTAACACAAATATTTCTGCTTGTCCATTTTGAACTCGTAAGTTATTGGTAGTAACTGTGATATTTTTGCATGAATCATCAATAGTAGGTATCCATTTCGATGTGATACACTTCATTTTTTAAATAGCCCCATGAAAAGAAATCCAAATGATTTAAAGTCAGGAGATTGTGGCGGCCATGGTACCAGTCCTCCTCATCCAATTCCTTGGTATTAATGCTTGGACATGCTGTACATGGTACAGATATAATTGAGCCTTGTTTATGATACGCCACACTGATCCAATACGCCGTGGATGCCCTGGACCTCCATCTCTTCCATAATTCGGTTTCAAATTTCCCTCGCGTTGCATACAGTTGCATTCACTGCACACCACAGTAAAAGTAGCTGCATTTGGCACATGTTTACCGAGAAATCTTTATGCTAAAGCATTTTCACATCACCATAAATTTTTACTCGGCAACTATATGGATTTTACAAAAAATTTGTTACGATCCATTTTTCATGATTCATCTATTCCCAAATTTTTTTTAGATAAGTTCCCCCTGTATATGTTCCAACGTCTTCCACTTGTTGAATCTTATCTAAAATTCTAGAGTTTATCAATATTAATTAATAATAATTGTAAATTTTGCACCATATTCTGCATACAATTGCATAATTAGTTAATTTTTATTATATTTAAAATAAAGAGATATAAACTTTTTCTTTTTCTGTAATTTATTTGTAGCGCATGCATATCTTTCTTTATAAGCACTATATAGCCTTAGATTTTTGTAATCAAACTTTTATGGAATCATTTAAAAATTGATATAAAGTGGAATGAACTTTACTTTCAATTAAAAATGAAGATTTATTTACTAATTATGGTAGTTTTAAAAATGTTCAGTATAATTTCCTCTTTATCTTTGCGGGTATTTATATAAATTTCTATAGTTCACTTTTTAAAAAATAATGTTTAATGTTTGTTAATGTTCAAACTGATAGTTATAGATGTTAAACCATTGACTGCTAAAACACATAGCTTTTGTAGTACTTGTCAGTCGAATCAGCTGAATTTCAGTATAGAATTCTGTAATGTACTGTAGAGTCACATCGTAAATGTCAGAATTTGACATTTCATATTCACTATAACAGCTTATCTTTTTAGTACTTACTTATCTAATTTGGTTTATAAAAAATGTATATTTTTTTATCTACTATTTTAAAACTTTCAAATATGTGGCACTAATACCATTTCTATACTCCACACAAAGTGTTTCTGTCTAAATATTAATAATGCTGCTCTCTCACTTTCATCATGAAAACACATCTCAATATTTTACGGTGTATCAATTTATAAATTTAAAAACACATATACTCCATGGATATTTGAAATTTGTTGCAATTTTTAAGAAACATCAAATTACTAAATATAAGCAATTGACAACTACGTCACTTGTACTGTAAAGTGCTGCCACGAGCGATGATTAATTACAACAGGATAACGGAACAAACAAGATAAAGGCTGCTGTGATTTAGCAGACAATACATGATGCCACTTTAAATTTTGTAATTCATCTATTATAAATGGGCTGACATAATTACAAATGCTAGTATATTTAGTGTCAGTTTTAGTTGTTTGAGTATGATATTTACCTGTTAATATCTATTTTGTATGATATGCAACGATTTCTATATCAAACAAATCATAATTCCATATGAGTTTGAAAGCCATCACATATTTGCTTTTTGTGCAATGCAACTGTTTTATTTTTGTTGTGCTTATGTTTGTAGATGCAAATTCAACAGCTACTGAATAATTTGACTGCTGCGAAAGAGGTAATTACTAATTTTTGTTAGTTTGTCTTACTTCATGTAAATAATTTTAAACTGTGCCTAACATGTTTTAAAATTTTAGGAAATAGTAGACTTTGAAGATTTAAATGATGAAGAAAAGCAGCACATCAAAAAACATTACGCTTCACTACATTCCGAACTAAAGGTAATAAATAGTTTTTACTATTTGCATAGCTATTACAGTTAATTATCTTTATTTGATATTCAAGGATGGAGGTCAGCAATCTCGAGAAGAAATACAGTTAGCTGCTTTCAATGAACAGAAATACATTTTGACGGAGAGGTGTAATAAATTCGAAGCTACGAGATTATCGATAGAAGATGAACTGAAGGAAAACACTGCGGCACTGCAGGACATAAGACTGAAACAACAAGAAGCTGACAAAGCTTTAAAAGAACTAGAACAAAGCGAAGCAAATGATTCAGAGTGAGTAAATGTACAGGGTGAATCAGTCGTAGGTCCATTAATTTTAAGAAAAATGAGTATGAGTATGCAATTAAAAAAATTTTTAAATGCTTATTTACGCATAAAAACATAATTTCAAAGCATTATTTAATTTAAACCCCCTTTTCACTGACGCTGACCACTAGCGGCAGTTCAATTCGGTGTCAGCCTGATGTGACGTTGCGATATTTAAATATTTTTCTATAATGATGTAAATTGTTTTTTAAAAGTATGCAGTTAACATATTAAGTTTCAGTTTAAAAAATATTTAATATTGAAGTTACAGAACTCCCCACGGATGAAATAAAAAAGAATTTATAATTCATTATATAAATAGTAAGATACAAACCAATACTCACTAAGTAAGTTACTAAGAGAAGCTGAAAGGTTTTTCATATTTAAATGGTGACAGTAATACAAAAAAAAAACTAAGTGCTATCAACAAAAAACAGTCCGAGACATATACAGTGATAGTAATCCGACAACAGTGAATCTTGACTTACAGTAGGTCAGTAAACTTGTTTCAATGCCTTGTCTACTCAATATCAAATACTGCAGAGCTATGGAACCCCAAATAATAACAAAATCAAATAACTTACATGTACATTAATAAATGCTCAACCACAGGAAGCTCACTGTCGAACTTCATGTCTACTGTCTTGTCGACACAGATGTGATGTCAAGTAACGCAGTTCGATTTCTCCCCTTCTCCCATCAGTTACAATCTCACATTTTTTGTGAAAGACTATTTTGGTATCATTTCTTGTTTGAATCACTAGTGTTATAATAATTAAATTTAAAATTTCAAATTCAACTTGGGCGAAACAAAAATGCACAAACTTTCCTACCAGGAACAATGGTCCCCTGCTGAGCAGAGCCGTGGAAGAATTGATAAAAGATATTTGAAAGGCATAATTTAGGAAACAGTTGAAATTGCGGCTGTTCCAAAAAAATAATTTTTTTTTTTGTGTGTGCTTGTGTGTTATTCAGTACTGATCACGACGAGAAAGCCTGGAAGGCAACGGAAGTAAGGGATTCATATTCATAATCAAAAGCGATTTGCATTATTTTGGAATATTAACGTATAAGTTCAACTTGATTCAGCTTTCAAAAACAATGAAAAAATTACAAAAAAATAGGTATGTTTTATCCAAAATCAGTTACTGTATAACATTTTACGGATCTTATGAATTTGCAGTACGAGGGCATGATAATCCTGGTATTTTTTGCACATTAATGAATTTTACGTCCGAACTTGACAAAACTTTTAATGAATACTTTAAAAATGCTCTGTTTCACTTCGGTATAACTTCAATGCTCTAACTCGTTATCAGAAAATTTATAGTGTCCCATGAGTGTCTTGTTACCGATTGTTATGGATTGATTTGCTTATCTTGAAAGATTGAGTTTTTTTTTGGATTTTCTGTTTTTATTAAGCCTTCTGAATACATGGTTAAAATTAATGACACTATGATTGAATCACCTGTAAAAGTAAATATTTATGTTTTTTTTAAAACTTCATATTGTTTTATAGAAGCGTTAAGGAAGTAGAGGAACTAGTCATATTGAACGATAATTTAAAGGCACAAGAAATCCAGTTTAGGGAATATTGTAAACAGGAGTTGGCCAGACTGCAGAAACTTATAGAGTGAGGTCGAACGCATATTTGTCCAATAATATTTGATAATAAATACATTTTTAGTGACACTAAAAAAGCAAAAGCAAAAACTCCTGCACAAAGTGACTCTGACTTGAGTAAAACGATAGAAGAGGAGTTGGAGAAAGTTAGGGTTTTGAGACTTCAGTTGGCCAAGAAGAATCGACATGTGGCTAGTTTGCAGAGGCAGCTGGATGATGTTCCGAATCGAGCTGAGCTGGCTCAATATCAGAAGAGGTTTTTGGAGTTGTATAACCAAGGTAAATATTTCTTTTGATGATATTGTGTATTTTCACGAGCCGCAAAGCGTCGAGCATGTTCTACACCCAACCACCAAAAATCTAGAGAGTGATTCATTGCTAGCTTGTAGATAAACACGACAGGCAAAGCATGCGAGGAGCAACATTTCATAGGCGTAGTAAATTTGAAGGCGATCAGATATAAAAAATATTCAAAAATAACAGAAATAATTGCATTACATAACATCCATTGTTTTTAGTAGAAACAATGATATAATAGTGTTTGCCAAGTTTGAGGCATTAGATAATAAAAATGATAGAATTATTTCCAAATTAAAGTTTTTATCTTGTATCATCAATTAACCAAGGTCAAAAATAATAGAGAGTGACTAATTCACAGCACAGAGATGAGTACGAAGGTGACAGTTGTATGATTACCTATATGTGCGACTTGAGAAGAGTTCAATGCACACAAAGTTATCCAAAATAAGTTGACATCGATTGAATCTAGCACATCAACAGTTTACTTTAAATGTCGCCTCTGTGCCATCCTCTCCACAATTTAGAATGCCGTCGAATGGACAGTGACGGCTCACCACTTACACTTACCTGATGCGCACTCCGCAGATATCACACTGGAGCCTTCTAGCACTGTCACTATAACGGTCACAGATTAACATTTATTATATTGTAACCTCTATGTTGGGTTAGCGTAGAAACACGTCACGTAGACAAACAAACTTTATTGTCAAACTGTTAGACTCTTTACTTTGACGTTTCAGTCATTCGTGTTTGACTGCTCAATATAAACTGACTCCAGTGGCGATACCAACCCGCTTATATATCTTTTTAGGATTCTTGAAGTTTCTGTGACATCGAGAACGTGTCGAGAATTAAATAGAATATAGCCTGGACTATTCCAGAAAACGTCAAAATAAAGGCATCACAAGAATTATAAATTATAGCGTAAATAGGAACATAATTAACAAACTAAAAGTCAGGTGATCTTCCGTAACAATATCATATCGTACTACCTTCCGTATGACCTTCATGTATCTACATTTTGTCATAATATATTCTTTGATTCAGAGTCTGACCTTCTTAATATTTTAAATGGTTTCTTTGTCAGATCACTATTTCGTCTTTTTCTATCAGTATACTCTTTTCAATATAATTTATACGGCACATACCATAATTCCATATGACACACATAATTCGCAAAAGCACCCTTGTATATATTCTAGACAAAGTTCCATCTGATAACAAGTTTTACTTTTTTCAACTTCATTTATTAAGGTTCTTTAAAAATATTTGTTGTTTACCTTTATGGTGACAATAATGACGATTATGGTAATGTTTATGGTGGTAATGTTTTTTACTGAAAAATTTTCCAATTGTTAAAAAAATGGCGTTTTTGAATATATTATACAGGATGTTGCCTAATTGCATACAAAAAATCCAGTGGCGTTTTCTATGGTTATTGATTAGTGGCGGGATTATGGATACTGACTTTTCATATGAAAAAGTATATCACCCTGTATAATTCATGCAAACAAAATTGGTTTCCATATGCTCCATTGCATTCTTATTTTTTTTTCTGTGCTAGCTAGAGACAAATTTGATTTACTTAACAGTGCTACTTTGCGTAAGCTATAAGTTTTATATTTCATACCTACCAACATACTAAAAAATTATACCACATTTGCCAAAAATAGCTCAAGGAGTTTATAAGTCTGATTTGAATTTATCTGCTTTGAAAACCCCCACACCCCTGGATTTTCTGTATGCAGTTAGGAAACACCCTGTATACATCATAGTCTTTCCCAAAGTTGAACCAAATTTAAGTCATAACCTTTCCTTTTTTCGACTTTATTTATTGAGTCTTGGTAAAGTTTTAATATTTGTAACTATGGTGATAGCCAAGATGATGAAACAGTAACGATTTTAGTGATGATATCGATTATGATAATCATCCCTGTTAGTTATCAATTTGCGCGTTTGGATCATAGAAATCATAAAATACAATAAACGCCAAACACCTTTATATTACAGACTATGGAGGAGCTTAGAAAGCAGCCATCTAGGGAAAACTTAATGTAAGCTGTTGGTTATACTGCATATTAATCTCGGCATACAGCCAAACCAAAACAGAATATTTGTAATTGGACCACATAAATTATGTGTTTCTACGAGTAGAACGTAAAATTTTCATATTTTGAAATTCCTGCCTTTTAGTGTGAAACTACCCCGTTAGCGCAACCAACACATAAAAACTAAGTGACTGCAATATAACCAGACTCGCTTTTTTTCTATAGGTTGACTATTTTCGGTACCTCTGTTTCTTTCTATATATTTTATGATTTCTATGGTTCGGATAGTGTTGCTTTGAACAACATCTTCGACCATTGGCCGTTTGATGGCTATTAATTGTTTTATATAACATTGATACACCATCTCTACTTATATTAATTAATAGTTGCAGCAAAACACAAAGAAACTAAGCAATACTATACTCTCTACAACACCTTGGAGGACACCAGGATATACATGCAGAAGGAACTGTCCTTATTAAATTCTATATCGGACAGTTACCCGGAAGCCATGCAGTCGAATAGCGGTAAAGATGAATTCCTGAAACAATTCCAGAATATAGTGGATTCCGTGAGGCAGTCCAAATTCAAAGTCGAACGGAAGCTTATCGAAGAAAGACAAAAGAGGGATCAGCTGAGTTACACGTTACAAGGCTTGGTGGAACTGCAGAGGAAATACGTTGCCGCCGTTCGCCAATTGAGCGTGGAGTGCAGGAAACACGAGGCAGTGTTAGCTCAGAGCCAACGTAAGTCTTGAATGTAATAACGGAACTTATTTTTGAAAAGCCATCAGATTTTAGTTCTCAAATTATAAAGCTTCCTTAGGTCATAGACGGTTTATATACAATTTTAAAACATACCTCAAAACAAAAATAAGCTAGATTCATCCTGTTATTTATGTAGATTGTTTTGAATTATGTGTATGTTATCGTAATGGGAACGTCAAAATATTATTTTGCTTTTAAGTTGATATAAAGACAGAGAAATGTCGAGATGTTTGTCTGTGTTCGTTTTATTCAATAAAAACATTTTAATATGTAATATAAGTTATATTTAGTGTTTAGTCAAAATAGTCAAAGTAATGAAGAAAAATAATGGAAATTGTATTTGTATTAATATGAAATCCCATCACGTGATTACTACATCCATTTATTTTTTAATTAAAATGCAATTTTAATAGATAACGACGAGGGGTCGTTATTGTGTGCTCCTTGACCTACCCGAGTTCTCTGACTACAATATAGCTGGAAGTCTTAATATGAACATTTCAAAAGTTTTGTTTACTTCTGTGAAGGACTGTATATGGAAACACCCAAATAAGCACATTTAAAACTATAATATTCTCAAGAAAGAACCGGTGTAGGTCCCGAACGGTAAAATAACGACCCCTCGTTGCGTGAACAGCCTGAAAAATGTTGTTTGTCGAATTCTCAAATGTTTGTCGGATTTCATTAATTAAAAATACTTGCGGCTATATTTTGATAGGGAACCCGGCAGAAATGTATTCCTTTATTAATAATCAGCTATTAAAATTGCATTTTACGTAGTAATCGCACAGTTGGATCCTAAACTTTATGTAAAGATTTTATTTAAAACAAAATGACTACTGGATTTTAGAATATTTTTATTAACTTTGTGTTTCTAGCAACGATGTACCATGAGGTATTAGGTAGTTTCTGTTTTACATTGATAATTCGTTCAAAAATTAATTTCTAAACATGCTTCATGCAAGTCTAACACTCCAAATTTGTTGTCAAATAAATTAATGAATTTATTCATGAAGGTATTTAGTTATTATTAATTTTTGCGTGAAGTTTAGATTTGTTTCGATATTATCGCACTCTCTCTTTCATTTGCGATGATGTTAAATTTGAGTGTCCCTAGATGATTTTACTATTGCGAAATATTGCAAATTTGCAGATGAATCTTAAATTGAAGTGGTATAATGGTACGTATTTTTATATGTTTAAATAAGTACTCAAATAGCGAAAGGAAAATGTAAAATTACATCACAAATAAATAATTGAGGGGCACAGGGGAAAAAAGATGAATGTCACAAAATAAAAGTGTGGAGAGAAGTTTAAGTTTCAGAGACTGATATTTTAAAAAGCACTTCTTATTTTTTAATTAAATTGAATTATATGTAAAAAAAAATGAATGTGAGAAAAAAGATGAATGTTCCATCATTTAGGCGGAAAGAATCAAAAAGAAAACTTACTTGAACAGGAATATAACGTAAAATAAAAGAAGGTATCCACATGATGCTCCAACACCAGTTTGCTGGCTTTGAAGCAAATCCTCAAATGGTATCCTTAATGTTATCCCAAGTTTTTGAAAATTTAGTTTGTGATTATTTCACTTCTCTTCCATCAAATCAACAATTTGGGTTCATATGTAATCAGTCAACAGAGTTAAATTTGCTTATAGTCATTACGTGTCTGACGCCTGGAAGGCTGGATTTCAAGTTGGTTTTATTTACATGTATTTTTCGAAGACGTTCGACAGAGTAAATGACAATATTTTAGTGTATAAACTTCAATTTCTGGTAATTTGTGGTTCTCTTCTTGACTGGATAAATAGCTATCTTTCAGAGAAATGTCAACTGCTTAGATTTGGAAATTTCATATCCAGTAAAATTGCAAATTGTATGGTGTGCCTCAAGATTCTCCGTTGCGGCCTTTGTTCTTCAACATATTTGTAAATGACATTCATCAGTGGTTCTCATATTGTAAATTCTTACTGCTACGATTGATCTGAAAGTATTCTTAGCTATAAATAACTACAATCCAATTTTGCTAAAATGCAGCATGATGACACTAATCTTTCCAGCTGGTAACTCAGAAACGGTATGTATCTGAATCCATCCCAATGTCATATCTTTTTTTAAGACCGAGAGTAAGAGCGAATATATTTACCACACTTCTTTGGCGTCTATTCTATCTATTCAAGATTTAGGAGTTGCCGTTGACCAAACGTTTACTTTTAACTTCCATATTTCTAATGTCATATCTCTATGTTGGGTTTCCTTAGAAGGACTAGTGTTTTTTCTAATATTGACTCTATTAACATTCTTTACTTTTCGTTAGTTTGTTCATTTAGTTAGTTGGTTCTCATCTGGGCTAAGGAACATATTTGGTAACTAACCTCCATGATGATTGCCATGATTTGTTAGCTTATTTCCATTTCTTGCCACTTTCTGCAGATGATGTTTTATAACATCATTAATTCTAAATGATCTTGTTCCTGCTTCCTCTCATATATTAAATTTCATGTCCCTGTACACAGGACCAATTACGGATGCAATTCTTTTTTCACTCGTTCATTAATAACTAATTATTTAGATTTCTTTGCCTCTTATTTTACTTTTGTTAGTAATTTATTATTCTGTGAATTTTAATATTTTTGTTTTCTGTACTATTGTATACTTATTAGAAATGTTTTTATTATTTCTCTAGTAACTTAATCACTCATCATTTTATGCATTTAATTGTACCTTATTGCACAATTTTCAGTTCTTGTAAGTTCTGTTTTTTTTTTAGAGGGAGTTGAGTTGTTTGTATTTGAAACTAGGCATTAAGAACTGAACTAGTTTTTCATACATATTTATCTTTTTTCCCCTGCACCCTTCAACTGTAAAATGTAGTGAATTGTGTGATAGCTATTTCTGTTTTTGGGGTATTATATAGGAACATATTTGCTATAAATAGTATAAACATTTAGTATCTGAGACTATATGAGAACTGATTAATATCTATTAAAGTTTTGCATTTTTTAATTTGTGCTATAAGAGATATGATTTGAGGACTATAATTAATATATATCTAAAAACATATTTAAAAAGAACTACAATTCATAATGTGATATGATAATATGCCTAAAGGTTAAAACCTTGTAATTATTTGTAAATTAATATTGTATATTGTTTTAAACTTTTACTTGTTTTTATTTATTATCGAAATAAACTAGTGTTACATCCAGAGCCACATTTAGAATGGAAATTTAGACTTCTTTTACTTTGTGCACATTTGGATATAACTTTTTTTATATTTATAGACTGCAGACACTGACATTTTGTTCTGTTTAATTGTTTTTGTGTTGAAATAATATTTTGATAATTGAATGTGTCTTTTCATTCTCGGCCGACGTAGACACAAGGTGGATCTGAGACTGACTGTGTTGATCGAATAATTGTAGGTGTTTTACGTAAAACATTCTTTAAAATCATACATTCTATTTGCACAGGGCGTATTATAGCAAAGTGGAAATTTATAGACTGTATCTTAGTATCTTTTGCTAATATTAAGTATATGAGTCGTCACTGAAGTAATACAAGGTGTTACGTAAAGTATATTAGAAACTTTGATTGGTGATAGTACATAAAAATATGTTCTTAATAACGCTAATAAACATAACTTGTTAAAAACAGTTTCCAAGCTATAGACCTTGAAAGGTGAAACTACAAAAGTAATTTTTGTGACATAACTTTTTTGGAAAACATAAAAATAATGACATTTTTAGGGACTAAGCTTTTGGAAGCCAATAAACGGTACGGTATTTTTTTTAGAATTCTGTATCTATTTTCTGCATAAAAACTACTTTAGTAGTTGCACCTTTTAAGGTCTTATTTGGAAACAGTGCATTTAAAAGGTTACCTTTATTAGAAGTAGCAGTAGTAGTAGTACATTCTTATTAGATATAAAAACCTGAATGGCTCCATGTATGAAATTTTCAAAATATGATTAACTATTTTTTTTTACGATATTTAAGGCAGAATATATAAAAAATAAATTTGTGTGACGTTACAATGTTTAATTTGTCATATGGCAATGTTCTTGTTTTCTACGTTCATGCAAAAGAACTTTATTGAACTGCATTTAGTGGAAAAAGTGGTTCCTTATTTGATCATGTTTATTACATTCTGGATTACGAAATTACTAGAAAATGAATTTTATTAACAATGAAATTAGTTTCCTTTGAATATCAACTAAATTACAAAATATTTTTTGGTTTTTGCATGAACGTAGAAAAAATATTGTATGTAACTCGATGCGTTGTCCAACTCGGCCTGACCTGCCTCGTTAGGCAATTTCACATAAACGGTTCAAATCGATGTCAATGTCATATTTTCCTAGACTTAGTGTCATCTAAATAAAACATTTTTTGATTTTTGCATGAATGTAGAAAAAATATTGTATGCAACTCGTACTCGTACTTTTTGCATAAATAACTATTAATGTTCTATGTTATTTGACGGGAAGCAGGAGTACCATTGTCAATTTATTTACTACAATTTAAAACTGTTATTAGCTGAAGCTGTACTGTATGATTTATTAATTTATTAACATTTAAGTGGGAAAATTGGTTGTTTTTTACGGTGCTGTTCCCTGTTTGAAAATATCTAGCATCAGTCATAACCACAAGAAACGTCAAAGCTATGACCTTTTATAGTTTTTATTTCGTATGAAGTGAAATATTAAACATTCTATGCATCATGAGAGATACTAAGATGATTATGCCCTTAGACGACTTGCTTGAAACAAGCTGTTGCCTGCGGGCATAATCATCCCTGTATCTCCCTTGGTACATAAATAACTATTATACTGACATTTTTAATGATAGAAAGATTTTGAACAAATTTCTAAGAATAATTAAATGCAATGTTGCCAAAATTAATTGACTGACATAATATAAACTACTTTCTAGGAATTTCTGAATACTATAAAATGCTTTGTTTAAGAGATATTATTTAATCCTGAAAATTTAAAGGAATATTCATTTAGAGTTTTTTATTACAGTGTTTAGTCATATTTTATTATGTACTATCACCATCCAAATTTTGTAACATACTTTGCAGAACACCCTGTATATGTAATTGTCATGATATACAGAGTAAAAATTATACAGGGTGTAAGGGGTTTGAGTGCCATTATTTCAACATGCAATAATCAACGGTTCTAAATTTAACTGGTTTATAAATATCATTTAAATTAATTACAATAACTTGAATAATGTATACAACTTGGTTAATTACGTATTTGTTGGAAAATACGTAAATTTATGTATATTTGTTGTGATGCTTTGAAAATTCATTATCGAATATTATTTTCAATTTCTGTGGTAAACTGCCCCTAAAATTAAAATCCACTGAATTCAGGTTCTGAGGAATCGTTCATTCAAAGCGAAACGTTTGTTCATGGCACATCAAAAAAGAGTCGTTCATGAACGACCCATCACAATCGATTGACTTTAGCAAAATAAAACTGGATCGCTCAGTACTCTCAGGTGATTGAATCATTCACGACGACGGCAGTGTCCTGTCTACCATTTGAGATACTTGGAATTATTGGACTAATATTAAAAGTGCTATCTATGATTAATTCCTCAATATTTACTAGAAACTGTCGGTGTCAGAACAAATGTTCTTTTGTTTGGTATACGTCTGAATAAAGCATATAAACACTTCTCTTTAAATTATTAACATAAAGATATTCAGCGCTGCTAGACATGTTAATTAGTTTTTTGGGTATTACGTGGCAGAAAACCAGATGTAAAATGCAAAACACAAGCGCATTTGTCTTATTGGATGTTGCCCACAAATTTAAAAAGGGTCACGGCTAGATGGCAGCATAGTCGATGCATCCAAATTTATGAATTAGGCCACAGGTAACTTGTAATAAAGTAATAAACAAGTAGCCCTTTGGATCCTGATAGCCTACAGCTGTCAAAATTTGCGAACAAAAGGTTTACTACGACATATGGTAGTGTAACATAAAACCAGTGATATAATAAAAAATATGCCAGTGTCAGTAGTAATCAATAAATTGTTATTGTTTAAAATTTGTCATTTTCACTTTTCTATGGCATGCCTTGTACAAATAAAACAGTCTGGTCTGTTCTTATAAATATAAAGTGTTGATGATTTATAATTTTTGATGTCGCAATTATACAGTGATATTCGAATGAATAATATTGAACATCATTTGCTGGTCTTAACACGCGATTTTAATTTTTTGCCAAAGATTTAGGAAAAATTCAAAAATTGAATTTAAATCTTTCCAAAGGTTTGTTTTGAGTAGGATTAAATATTTATTGTGAAGCTCTCAAAGCAGAGGTTCATAAAAAGTCATGTTTTATTCTATTGTTGAAAACTTACTGTTTTTATAACCTTCACGAGTTCCATCGACTGCACGATAGGCCACAAGCTATGTCTTATAACTTCGTTTATGTGCAATATTTTTATGTACCTATATAAATTTAGCTTTATGGAAATCTGTATTTGTATAATTTTTAATAAATAAAAAAGTCTTTGTGTTTACAATAAATTTATTTTAAGTTGAACTATTATACATACTGTTTACGGGATAGGGGTATTTTGATTTTATTCAGACAGTGATTGCTTTTGGTACATCGACAGGAAGTTATTATCTATTTTGTCAGTAAGTCAGTCGAAATTATATTATAAAATTGCTCCAAAAATTTCTCATAAACATATATTACAAACTTAACTTTAATTTTTGTATAAAATTTAACTTTTAATTTTGATTTTATTGAACAACGTAACGGAGTTGTAGGTGTATGCTGCAGTGGGCTCAGGGTTACATTTTGACATTTTCTCTTTGATTATCGGTTAGTTCGTTCACTATAATTCAGTACAGGGATGCCTCATGAAAGGCTAAATTGATATACAGAGTGATTCAGTCACTATGTCATTAATTTTAAGTACATAATGGAAACGCCTAATAACAAAGGACAGAAAATCCAAAAATTTTTTAAAGTTTTTAAAAGTTAAAGCAGTGGCGGCTCGTTGTATGAAGCAACTGAAGCCGCTCTCACTGTAAAATTTGGCTTTACACTGTATATTTTAATACCCCATAATTTCCAATCCGACTGCCTACCATATTTATCAAAAATCAATGTTCAATCTTAGCCCTCGTATGTTATAATGTACCTCTGGTTTACATTTCAAATTTCAATATCCCGCCGTTTCTGTTTCTTCCCGCGTGGGGAGTCCGGGTCACCAACCAATCACTTCACAGTGAGGCCGAATTTTGCCAGCCTCAAATTTCGTCGCACATGCCTGTACGTTATGGTTTCCCCCACCACGTGTGACGGTTAAAATCGATGTTTTTCGCTCCATGTCCGCTTGAGACTGAGGCCAGATTTCTGGGGCCTCAAGTTTTTAGTTCAACGACAAGTGGACGATGTGATAGTGGCTAGTGACTGTAGGTAACTTGTAAATTATTTACGTGTCTGACGCGATTAATCGATTGTTCAAGTGTTAATACTTTTATTTATGTGTTTTGAATTTCCAGTGGTTAGTGTTAGTGTTAGGTAACGCGGTGGTAAAGTTTTAGGGACAAGGCAGGTAGGATTAATTTAAAGAAATAAAAAACAACTTCCTTACAAGGTAAGACTAAATTTAACAGAATAAGAACCTAATTTAAATATATATTATCGATAGGTTCGTCGATAGTTATTTATAATAATGAATCCATCTCACGATATTGTTTTAATCTCTATTTGAAACGCGAATTTGTAATGAAGTAGAGAAACAACAAATTTTGAATAGTCAGCCAACACTTTAAAATATCCTGAATATGCAAACAAATTTCCGAAAATATCGTTTGATTGTTTACTATAAATGTATCCAAACATATTTGACATAGATAAGTTGAAAAACGAACTTTATGTTATGTGTTATGTGTGTGTTATGTTATGTACAGTGGCGAACAATTTTATAATTTAGAAGTTCAGAAAACGATAGGAATATTATACAAACATAGAAATTAATTTCCTTAGTTTTAACAATTCCTGCAATAAGTGCTTCAGTAGATTGAAACTTTTCGTGCCTTAAGCGCATTAAGAGTTACTTAAGAAATACGATGACACAAGAGCGCTTAAACAACTTATCGTTGATGGCTATAGAAAAAGAACTGTTGCAAAGTCTTAGCGCCGATTCCCAATTTTATGAAGACGTTAAAAATAAATTTGAAAATTTAAAAGTGACGAATAGACTTGTTTTATAAGAAGTGAAAGTATTAAAACATTTTTGGTAAAAGTGGCTTTGTTTTGAATGTAAATAGATAAGTAGTTGAAAATTGGTTTTTTAAACACATAGAAACAATTTTTTAAATTATTAGATGCTGAAACATATATTTTTTTCTATTATTTATATTGTAAATAAAAATAGGAGTTCTGATGTTATTTAGTTTTTTAATTTATGTTTATAGTAGGGCTATTGGCAAAGACCTAAAAAATGGTCAACGCGTCAAGAAATATTACCTCAGGGGAGACGTGTAAATTTATTCCTATTTAGGCATTATTTGGGCTTCACCTCTTGCAGCTACCACGAGCCGCCACTGAGTTAAAGTGTTGAAGCAGGCCGACATCACATTGATTTGAAAATTGTGAGTGAATTGAACGGTCAGTAACAGTTTAAAAAGTGTTTTAAATAATGATTTGAATTTTTTTTTCCATCGTAATAGTGCATTTACATTTTTTTTTAATCGTGTATTTTTATTATCCTCATTTTAAATACACTCACTGGCAAAAAAAACCGCAACTAAAAACTAGCCCCAATTTTAAAGTTGGCTTCCTCGCGAACCACTGATTTGATTTTGATGATCTTTTTTTTAAATTGTACATTGATTTCTCAAGAATGGAGACTATGTCGAAAATTTTTATTGGGAATTTAAATTGAGCATATACGGGGCGTAACAAAAGGTCGAAGTCGAAGAAAAAATATTAATGTAGATGTAAGATGTATTGATGGTGTATTTCTCACTTACTCAACTTAGCAAATAAAATGAAGCCATCAACGCTTTGGATATAATGAAGGGTATTGATATAAACAAATATTCAAAGTTACGTGCTTTTCTCAAGAGACAAAATGAGACATATGTACTGAAATATTCGTCAATATTTACAAAGGAGCAAGTTGATTGCTTTTTGAATAGTGCACCTCATAATTTATATTTGATGATAAAGGTAAATGCTTTAAAAAAAAGCATAAAATTTTTAAAAAGCTTTATAGGTTGTCCTAATCTTGGAGGTTGCAAGCGCATGCCGTTCTAATGAATTAGTTGATTTAACAATTGATAATGTTGAAGATTGTGAAATCTGCCTTAATTATAAAAATTCCCAACACCAAAACCAAGGGACCATGTTCTCTTACTGTGCTGGAAGATAATTATTTAAGTTTTTATGGAAAATATGTTGCTTCTAACGTCTGCTACCCTTTTAGTTGACAGCGGTGGTGACCTCACTTGTCTTAAAAGAGATAGAGGATGGAGATCAAGCACTGTAGTGGAAGGATACATTAGACTCACTTTTGAATAAAGAAAATATTACGAAAAGAATACTGAAGTTGATAAACCAAGCATCGTGATCATTTTTGATTTCACAACATTTGAGAATAACGCAACCTTTAATGAAAACATATTGCGCTACTTTGAGAAATGTTCCAAGAATGAGGACAGTGGCAGTTTCACTGGTTTTTTTATTCATTTTAATACTTCAAACTGTATATTTAATATCAACGTGGATAAACAAATGTCAGTTTTGTGACGGTTGGAGAAAATAGTTTTTTTTCCACAGTTCGAGTACTTTTTTTCGCGATCATGTCATCCTCAAAGGCAAATACTTTGGACAGTTGGACAAAAAATATTGTTTATATTTCGTGCTCGCAATCTATTAGATGTGCCGCTTGCCAGAAAAAATAAATCTGACCTGCTTAACTGCACAGAACAGCATTTTGTGAGGCATTCCCGTATATCTTTATTATTTTCTACGATAAATTTGTGTGTTTAGCATTTGCAACATACACCGACACTCCTGACTTTACACCCAATTATACAGCAATTGAGTAGTCTGACGGTTGTCCAGAACCACTCGGTCTCGACCACAGACTTGATCTCAGACCTAATTTAAGTTTTTTGAGAGTGTCGATGTCACATTCCGCTTCACTTAGCTCTGGTCGGTCAGGTGTGTTCTGTTCCGGTGGAGGCCTTTCCGTAAACGCCGTTTCTGCAACCGATAGGTGAGACAGCATTTGTCTTTGAGATGCGCTCCGGCCCCCCTGGGCCAGCCACCTACGAGTAAGGTTGTCTTTGGTGAGTATTGAATGTACATGTAACTCTTTTGCATTCATGTACCTATTTCGGTTCCTCCGAGGTAACGACTTTTGTTCTGACATTGGAGATATGTCCGAGGAAGTGCTCGATTGGGCCCCGTGGTACACAAAATCTATAAGAAATTATTTACTACAGTTACACGACTTGGTTATATTTGTGTGTAGTCATGCAACAAAGTAACTTATATAAAGCATATGTAGAGGGCTGGTGGAAGAAAATAGGTAGAAAATTATACAACTTATATGGTCTTTTCATTTTGACACAAAAATCTGCTTTGCATTTACCAATTTTTTATCCAATAAGTTTGTCAAGAAATTCGCCAAGTCATTATTTGTTAAGAACAGCTCAAGTTAAACTTATTTGTTTTATTTTTTGAAAGAGAACAAGTGAATGCAAACAATAAGCATTAAGAATTTAAAAAAAAATGTATTATGGCTCATTTCCGATTGCATTAAATTTGTTCGACTTGAAAAAATACAAGGTGTCCGGAAACTCCGTGCAGAGAATTTAGAGAGTGGTACTAAAAAAAAACAATGTTCGAAGTTCATGTAACATTTTCTCGAGAAGTCAATATTAACGGAGCTACATAACCTCAAAGTTTTTTTTTAATTTGTTTTCTTTTTGCTATACTTGACTTTTTTAAACCTGAAACGATTTTCAAATTTGACACACTTGTTACTTTAATAAAGATGCAGTTTCAGGTATTTCCAAAATCGCTGCGCTTTAAAGTGCAGCAGGCTTAATTTCATTAAGATTTTGGTGGCATTCCTTAAAAGAATGAAAGTTTATCTAAACATTTGATATTCTTGTTCGAAGTTAAAAAAAACAACAGTTTACGAGAAAATCGCCATTTAAATTTTGTGAACATACTGATGAATCTCATTTCATTTATAATTAAGCAAAGTATACTTTGAAAACAATTGAATGTTAGCCGTCACATTGGTTTGACGGAAATTTCAAATCTTATAATTATGCTTTGTTCATACAAGATAAAAGGAGAAATGCAACCTTTTAAGAGAAAATAGACATTTAACTAATTTATTTTAACCTTTATAGAACAATTTCCAAACTAGTCACCACGTCGTCGGTGGTTTAGCTTCCTTACATTTCCAGAGACATATGATAAAGTTACAGTAAAGTTTCAAAGTTACTTCTTAGTAATGATATGTCAAACGTCAAGGAAGCTAAACTCACAATGTGGCGACCGTGGCAGAAATTGTTTTACCAATGTCAGAATATTTAATATTTCCTCATAAAAAATTGTGTTTCTGATTTTATCTTGTATATGAACGAAGCATATAAGGTTTTAAATTACCGACAAACCAACATGACAGCTATTCAACAACATTCAATTGTTTTCAAAGTACTTTGCTGAATCGTAAAAGAAATGAGATTCGTCAGTATGTTCAAAACATTTAAATGGCAATTTTCTTGCAAACTGTTTCTTCACCTAGTACGTGTCCTTTCTGTCTTTTAGGGCGCAGCACTTTTAGAAATATTTTACCTGAAACTGCGTCATTACAAAAGTAGTAAGTATGACAAATTTAAAAAAAATCGTTCCTGTATTAAAAAAGTTAGTCAAAACACAAATTAAAAAAAAAATAACTTTGAGGTTACGTAGCTCTGTTAACTTTCCGAGAAAATATTACAAGAACTTGACACATTATTTTTTTGAGTAATGTCGCCGCCTAAATTTTCTGTGCGGAGTTTCCGGACACCCTGTATATTGTAGACTGCGGTTGGTATTTAGGTTAATCTTGAAGCAAATTGTCACAGAATAAAGTGCTGTCAATGTGATTTAACCAATCAATTTATCAATTGGAAAAATGATGAAGCAGATTTAGATTGCCAGGTTTCTTATGAAGGATTCACTCAATAATCGGAAAATGTTCAAAAGAAGGAACACAAGGATTGTTTACAAGACATAGACATATTAGCAAGCATTTCAGCACCAATGAGCTGAGTATCAGTGTGAAGTACACATGCCACATACTGATATGGCATTTCAATCTTTTACTGGCATCATGCACAATGGGTCGCAAGACCTAACTGTTGCAGGTTCCAAAACTGCATTAATCAAAACGATGACTACACATACGAGTTTGTTTTTGTACATTAATTGTGACATAAAAAGTTACTTGTGGTCTGCTGTTAAGATTTTTTTGAATTTTAGTTGGGTAGATTTAAATTCTATCAATAAATAACTTATTTAATGCAATGTGTAAACGGTGACAATTTTTTGAACAATTTATTGTGTAAAAATTGGTACATTAAACAAATGTTTAAGTCTGCTATAAAGAGTGAAGTCATTGGTAGGACCATATAGTTGTTTTATTAGTTGTAGTCTTTATCATAGCAACTAGGAAACTGGTTTACTAAAGGTTACATATTAAAGATATAGGTGCTGAAGATAGAGAGTCAAGTGAATTAAGTAATTAAAATTACCTTCAACAAAAGCTGCAAATATTAATGATTATATGATTTTGTTAATTTTTTCTTTACAATTGAAGCTATTTACACATTTCAGATCTCTTGTTAAGTGAAAGAATGAGTGAACTTATTTTGTTAGTTTTTAGTGATAACTTGTGTGAATTTAGCAATAAAAAAACAAATAATTACCATATGTCTACATAATAAACTTTTGCATAATCTGAAATGAAAAAATTAAAACAATTCAAGATTTCGCATTACGCATATTTGGTTAAAATAAAATAAAAAATAAACAAGTAAAGAACGTGAATTAATTAATGTTAATCTTACTTACTGTGTTTGTGTTTCAAGTCTAGTTGATTGGAAGACTCCGTGCGACTAGACGTCAATTGGTCTTGATCCGACTCGCTGTCTTCACTGTCCACGTCATTTTTTCTGTTGGCACGTCTTCGTCCATGGCCTTTTGTACTTTGAAATTTTTGCTAAAAGAAAGATAAAAATTAATAAGTAGGGAAGTCATCATATACAGGGTGTGGCATCTTTAATACAGAAAAAATATAATATAGAGTTCTGGGAATATTTGGAATAAAAAAGTCATAAAAAAATCTAATATTCACGTTTTGTCAAGAAAACTGATTTCAATATTGCAATGGAAAAATAAATCTTAGTACAACCCTGGCCAAAAATGTTACTGTTGGACAACTATGAATCTAGAGGTTGCCTATTCAAAGGCACAAGTGTTGTCAGATGATATAATTTTAATAGAGGGTTTTCATACACTGGAACTGGAACTAGTATAATCTTATCGACGTCTTACAAGTGCTACTTCAACAACGTTATCACTTTTTTGGCGATTTTTTCGCAAAACTTAAATACAGTGAAGCGCAATGTTTGACCTTGACGGAACCTTGACATTAAACAACGCATAAACAATACCTTAGAAGCAGATTGCCTGTATACTTTTCAAAATGTTTACAAATACAAATAAAATCATAAAAATTTTAAATTCTCCACTTTCACAAAAAAATATTGTATGAAATTCGTTACGAAATTGATGTTTTAAGTACGGGACCCAAAAGCACCTTGTTACATATTTCATCCCTGGTCTCAATATTTTAAAATATTTTGAGAAACAATCGCACTTACAATATTGTAGTAAGGTGAGTTTCGTTGAACAGATGAGGTGGCTGGGGGTGGCGATGCACAGCCCTCAGTCATGGGATGTTCGTGATACATGAAGCTATGCAGCATCGTATTTTGCGGCAGAGTACTTGGCTCGGACAGTTGAAATGTTGCATATGGCGATATGTCTTCTGAGGTTTCTGTAAACAACAGAGTCTCGTGAAGAATCGTAATCCCTTCCAAAATGATTATAAAATAAATACTTTTATATCAATTTTATTACCTGGTATTTTTTCACCAGCTTGCAATGCTACTTTGTGTATTGTGGCGTAGTAGCGTTCTCTTTGAGCTTCAGCGTTTTGTTGGTTATCTAATTGCTCTTTGGCAGCATCATTTTGGCCTGGAATATAAAAACTGTGGTTGTACAGTGTGTCTCAAGCTCAATAGTAGGCTATGAGGATACAAACAATTTAGATAAAATTTGGGACAATTTGTATCAAATGGTATGAGGAAAACACATAACACTTACAAATATAATGGAAAGTCCATAGTTTATTTTGAAAGTGTTTTTGGTATGCAGCCAGAAATACACTAAATATTAGTTAGGCACATATCCATTGTAGGGCGCTAGTATCTCAAAATTCTGTCATTTGATTAGACGTTACTAGCAACAATGTTTGTATTTGATGTTTGATTCTTTTGACGCATAAGAAGCTCGCGCTCTCAATTTTATGCATTCTAATTAACTTATCTAGGATTTTATAGTGATATAATTTTATGGTGAAAAGGAAGTGTTTTGTGAATTATTTGCTTTGAAGTGTTCTTAAATGCCTGATAAAAACAATGGAATTGGAGAAAATGTAAATTTACAAAGCCAATGGTAGCAAATGTAATAGTAAAATAGTTTTGTGATTTACTTTGATATTCTTATTAGCTTTACTTTGAAACCTTAACTTCATGTACGTTTACATGTACGAGTTATGTTAATTATGGCATTAAAAAATGTATATTTTAGTTTAGTGCTACATCATTACTACTCTCAGCTTTCTAAACGTATGTTTTTTTTTAATTTCATTGATACAGGATTAGTCGGGAGGTACACGCTAAACTTCAGGAATAGATTCTACAGGCGAAAATAATAAGAAAAAACTCAAATGTTACGTAATTTTTACTTGTTTTCAAGGCACTAATTCGACACAAACTCATGCATCAACAGCTACAGACGGCCAGCAGAAAGTGTTTAAAGATCAATGGTGGTGTTTTTGAACATTTAATCATTACAAATGCTATGATTAGTACGATATCAATAAATATATGTTTTATTGGAATGTATGTCATAACTTGAAAATGAATGAAAATCGCATGACAGCATCTGAGTTTTTTCTTATTATTTTGACGTGTAGAATTAATTCCTGGAATTTGGTATGTTTCTTCCGATCCATCCTGTATATTTTAAAATAGTGTTGATGAGGTATAGTGTTTATCATATAGGTGGTGCTGTGGTCAATCAAGTTAATAAAGAGATCTATAAATTGCATATTTAGTTAGGTACATATCCGTTGAATGGTGCTGTATACAATATGCAAATTCTCCAACAAAATTTCACCCATACAGTTTCCATTATATTTTAAGTGTTATGTGGAGGAAAACTCCAATATCGAAATTATTATCTTTGGGATTTGACAGAAATGATTAATGACGTCATCAATTATATTTTTTCCAGAAACATACCCAAATTTCTTCCTGTTGAAAAGGTCTCTTTTTTCTAATAAAATTTTATTAGAGAAAATTTTTTATATTCCCTTTTAAAAGTTATAAGCAGTATCGTCCTATAAAGAGTCTTAAAAGAAATACCACTTAAAAACAACAGTAGTAGTGGAGCGATCAAGTAGTCGTTGGAAAATAATTGAATGTTTGTTGTATAAAGTGCATAAATGCGGATCACTTCAAACTCTATAGGATTGTTGACAATGTATGTAATGCTGAACTGTTGCAAATAGATTTAAGTAACTTGTCCTGTTGGTGCGATATAAATATGCTTCATCTAAATATAAACAAATGTTATCAAATCACATTTTCAAGAATTAAAAATCCAATTCAATACTCTTATCAAGTGAAAAATGTTAATTTGTCAGTGGTTGATAGTGTCCAAGATCTTGGCATACTATTGGATTAAATTATTGGGTTTCATTATAAGATCTTCAGATAACTTTTCCGTTTACACTTCTAATATACTGTTCTCTTGTGTGGTCAGTTATTGAATATAATTGTATGTTATGGTGGTATCCATTTTATCAAGCGGATATCAATAGAATTGAGAGAGTTCAAAACAAGTTTTTAAGGTCATGTGCATTCAAACTTGGATATCGGAGAAGAGATTATGAATATTCTGATATTTTGAACATTTTAAATTTATCAAGTTTGGAACATCGAAGAGCCGAGATAGATTTGAGATTTCTTCATAAAATTATAAATGGAGCTATAAGTTATTGAATTTAATTGAACTTTTTAATCTGAATGTCAATCCCAGAAGAACAAGAATTTCAGAACTGTTCATGGCTCCTCATCACAGTACAAACTATGGCCAAAACGAGTCGATTACAAGGATAGTTAAATTGGCAAATAAAAATAGTGAATTAATTGATTTATTCGACACATCCATGTATTCATTCAAAAATCAAATGGCACATTAATTTGTTGTAATTTAATTTTAGTTTATTATGATTGTATTTGTAGATAAGGTCCTTATATAAATAAATAAAAATAAAAAATAAATGTCACAAATACTTGTCATTACTCAATACCATAAACTTCTAAACTAGATCTATGATCAATATGAACGTCAAACGTATAACTTTTGTTCTTATGAAATGTTTTCTCATTCAGAAAAAATTGATATGTTGATATGTGATTCCTGATCATAGAACTTTTACAAGATTGGCGATCTTGTGACGAAATGAAGATGCATTTTCTGTTTGGAAGAATCAAATAATTAACCGAAGGGTAAGAAACAATGTTAATACAAGTAAACTGTTACAGCATTTCGAACAAAATCCACGAAATTCTATACGGCACGTTAGTGGGGAACTGAATTTGGATAAATCAACCATTCAATAAATTTTAAAAATCAATGGGTATCATGACAACAAAATTCACAATTTGGAGTATTTGTCTGAGAGTCACATTCAAAACAGACTTAATTTTATAGCTCAAATTGTAGTAAATGTGGAAACTGTTGATCAGAACCTTTTTTGGCACATTTTGGACAGACGAGAGTCGGTTTGTCAGTAATGGTTTGCCAAACAGGCGCAAAGAACACTACTGGTCCATTGAAAATCCCTACATTGTAAATCCAGTCCAAGATCAAGGCCATTTTGGAGTAAATGTATGATAGGCATTTAATTGGGCCTTATTTTTATGAACATTACATTGAACAACGTGAGTTATCTAAAGAGTAACCGCAAAAAACCCCATTTTTTCGCCCGTTTTTGCGTAGTGTGTAGCAAGAACGGGGAATTTAAGCCCACGGGGTCCAGAGGTCTCCGTGGGCTTAAATTGATCGTCATGAAAAATCTAGGTGAGCATAATTCGATTTTTCCAATATTTGTCCGACTTACCCATACTTAAGGGGTGGAAAATGGTCGATCAATTCTTGGTAAAAATTGGTGGGAACGTGAATGGCAACGAATAGATCAGGGATGTTCTTTTAAAAATGCTCAAGGTGTAAAACACCCTCCGCGTGGAGGTAAAACTACCCCTATTGCCGAAAACCGGCAGCAAATGATGTTTCCTTCATGAATTGCTTTTTTTGTGCCACTCTTCCTTATAACTCCAAATGATATGAAATACATGCCCCCATAATTCGTTTTTCTGTCCAAAAATAGAAAAAATGGTTACCAAAATCTGGGTAAGAATTGGCGGAATTCCACATGGCAAGGGTAACATCAAGAATGCCGTCCTAAAAATGCTCAAGGTGAAAAACACTCCCCACGTGGGGGTAAAACCACCCCTATTGCCGATAGCAGATGGGGAATGATATCCACTTCATGAAGTACTGTGTTTCCCCCCACTACCCGACAAATGATACGAAAGACAGGTCCCATAATTCGATCTTTTGCGAAATTCTGACCAGTTTTCCCCGACTTCAAGGGTGGCTTAAGTAGGGGTAAGTCGGGCAAATATTGGAAAAATCGAATTATGCTCACCTCGATTTTTCATGACGATCAATTTAAGCCCACGGAGACCTCTGTACAACCTTCCCCGTTTTTGCTACACACTACGCAAAAACGGGCGGATTTTGCGGTCACTCTTTCCTACAAGAAGAACTTCCTGGCCAGGATTGTGGAGCAATATTTAGATAACACTTTCCCAGAAAAATTTACTGGGATTAATGGACCTATTCAGTGACCCGGAAAGTCACCCCTCGATTTTTTATTATGGGGGAGTTTTAAAAAATAAGGTTTACAAAACACCTTCACGAGATATTAATTATTTGAAATAAAAAATCACAAACGAGTTAAACGGCGAAATATTAATAAACACAACCCAAAAAAAGAGTCAGGCGACGATTGGATATGTGTCTTGAAATGAGAGGAGGTTATATAGAGAATAGATTGTAATATGTATGTGGTATGAGGGTGTTTGCTTCATTTACTAGTCATAAATTAACAACATATCAACTTTTTGAATAAGAAAACATTTTGTAAACACAAAAGCAATACGTTTGATGTTCACATTGAGTAAAGACAAGCATTTTGTGACATTTATGCACTTTATACAAGGAACATTGAATTATTTTCCAACGACTACTTGATTCTTCCACCACTAATGTGATTTTTAGGTAATATTTCTTTTGACACTCTTTAGGACAATATTGCTTATAACTTTTAAAAAAGTAATACAGAAAAATTTCTCTAATAAAAGTTTATTAGGAAAAAGGGAGCTTTTTAACAGAAAAAAAAAATGGTTATATTTCTAGAAAAAATGTAATTGATCATTAGTCGTTTCTGTCAAATCCCAAAGGCGATACTTTCGATTGAAGTCTCAAATTTTATTTAAATATTTTGTATCCTCACAGATGATCCATAATATCCAGTTTGAGACACCCTGTACATGTTTACTGTGTGGTGAATTACAGGTTGGGGAAGCTTAGGCATTCAAAATACAAAAGGCCACTCAAAATACAAAATGACGGATTTTAATAAAATTATAAAAATAACTTTTTACCCTCTTTATTCACCATCAAGAAGAAAATGGAAATTTGGCAAATTTCCTAATATAAAAATTTTGTTTTCAAAAAAAGAAAAGAGAAAAATTGTAACAACGCAAATATGGCAATACTTACGACGTCTCATACATAGTAGAGCTCCTACTACAGATATCTTTATAGCTAGGACTAACAGTAATAATGGAATCACAATTTTCATGTCTGAGTAAAAGGGGGTGTCCTCGCTCCCTTGTTTCATCAAATCTGGTGGAGGAATATCTGTAACAAATACAACCACAATGTTCTCTGGATAAAAATCGAGTGGTAAATAAACTTTACCCCCGTCTTTGGTGAGCGTCATGAAAGCAAACTCCTCTGTGGAAAACCCGGCAACGTTGTGAGCCTCCAGTTTAACAACATACTGAGTGGCGGGTGTTAAACCGGTTATGGATGTTCGTCTTTGTGGTTTTAAGGCGTTAGAAACTGAAAATTATAAAATATAAGGTATGGCATGCATAATAACATTTACGGTCACACAACAGAACAATATCTTAAATTTGTTGTTAAATTGCCCGAGTTCTTAAATTCAACGATATATTCTGACATGGAATTAAATAAATACAAGAGATACATGTTCCAAGAATCCTTTTGCTGAATTTAAGTTCTAGGTCTTTCTATGCAATATTATGATACATACTCGTACATATTAAATGAAACAGACTACGCCCAGTAGTCCCAGTTCACATATTTCAGGCGGTAACGGTAATATATACAAGGTGGCTTAAATTAGGAAAAAACTTTTCTGGAAATAAATATGAGTTACTTTGTGTAGTGCCTGAAATTCTGAAAACAAAAAAAATTCTTTTTACTTTCATAACTTTTTTATTTTAAAAATAAATGTTATGCAATTTGGTACTCTTATATTGTTCACCATAAGCTTTCCAATGAAAGTGAAAACAAAATTATATGCCAAATTTTCATAGCCAACTTTTGATTTTCTTGATGGTTGATTTCAATATCACCAAAAAAAAAGCAAAACAAGACGAATTTCCATCTCCATTGGAAAGCTTACGTAAAACAAAATAAGGATAACAAATTTCATAACCTTTACTTTAAAAATAATAAAATATGAGAGAAAATAAATTGCACGTTTTTCAGTATTCAGCCATTATTTCAAGAACTACGCAAAGTAACTCATATTTCTTTCCAGAAAATTGATAGGCATAAAAATGCTCAAAATGCATTTTCTTTTCTCTTTCATAACTATTTCTTTTATTTTTAAAGGAAATGTTATGAAATTTGGTATTCTTTTGTCTCACATAAGTGTTCCACACAGAAATTCGTCTTGCTTTGATCCTTTTGGTAATATCAAAATCAGCCATAAGAAAGTCAAAAGTTGACTAGAGGCCTAGAATTTTATTTTCTCTTTCATTGGAAAGCTTATGGTGAACAATATAAGAGTACCAAATTGCATAACTTTTACTTTAAAAATAAAAAAGTTATGAAAGGAAAAAGAAAATGCTTTTCTTCAGCTGGGCTGTGTAATTTGGTGAACGTTTTCTACAAACAGCAGCAGTCAATTTTAATGCTCATTAGGTATAATTATTTCAAATTTTATTTTGTTGTGAGAAAAGCTGTAAGAATACCATTCAGGGTAAGTATGTTTAGGGGTACTTGTGATTATTATGTAGAAACACTAGGCATGGTAAGTGTGCAATGTCACATAATGAAAACCTGTCTCTTATCATAATTCTATTGGTCGGAAAAAAAAATTATTAACTCAAATATGTTTTGATTGGTACAATGTATCATAACAGCAGAATAAATGCATTCATATTCCGGACACCCTGTATACTGACACAATCATACCTAACGTCCATTGTGACTCTGATGCCTTCCTATACTGCAGGATGAAATAGAGAATAGGACATCCGTTGTCTGGCCAAACGTGAAGGCGCAGTACAACCGAGGTAGAGTTAGGTGTGATGAAAGATGACGCTGATGGGACACCCGGAGGATGGCCCTGGGTGCGCGCCTGCAGTGGGTGGCTAGCTGGTGAGCTTCCGATTTTGTTATGAGCAGTTAGATATAGGTGGTATGTGGTACCGCAAGAAAGACCCTGAAAATTTATTGTAGAAACATCTGACATCCTTACAGAAATACAGGGTAATTCAAAACTTATCTAAAAAAAAAAAATTATGTACAGGGGCTCTTACAAATACAATTCTGTAGAAAAAATAAGGGCAGTTCGAAAATGATTTAAAAATACACTTCAGCACGACACTGGAAACTGCTTCACTGTAAAACCTAATAAGGCAGCAAAGCATGCAATTGGACACCGGACAAAAAATGGAAAGAAATTCCCAAGGAAATAAATAAATTTTATAGCACCTATCAGAGTTCCCTCTCACCTGGAATACCTTGAAAACCTGGAAAGTCAGGTAATTCGTTTTAAGCATAATAAAGTCAGGGAATTTAAAAATATGGTGTAAAAGACAGGGAATTTTTAAATACATTCACAATAATCGGGGAATTTTAAAATTAATTGAAATTGACAATTTTTTTTTAATTTACTTCAGTTTTATATCTATTTTATAATATATTCCAAATCCAAATACTATGTATTCATGCCAAAGAATAGTTATTTTGTTACAATATTTTGAGTTATTTTTTTATAATGTGTCAGGGAAAACCCGGAAAAGTCAGGTAATTTAACATGAATTTAAAAGAGGGAACCCTGCCTATTTTAGAAAATTCAATTGCTTTTGCTGTCATTCTAATGAATTATTAATAGAATTAATTTGTGATTTTAATTAATAAAATAGTTTGACATATCTGATGTTACAACAAACTGTTGGGCTCGTCTTACCCACTTTCTAGAAACTAACACAAATGTTTCTGCTTCATGTCCGTTTTGAACTTGTAAGCTATTGGCAGCAACTATGATACGTTTGCGTAAATCATCAATAGTAGGTTTCCAATTCAGTGCGATACACTTCGTTTCTTAAAGGTCCCCCACAAAAAGAAATCAAAATGATTTAGTCAGTTTAGGTTAGTCTCCTCGTGCAATCCCTTGGTATTAATGCTTGGACACGCTACACATGGTACGAATATAATTCAGCCTCGTGTATGATATGCCACACTGCTGCAATACGTCGTGGACGCAGTGAATCTCCATCTCTCCCACGATTCGGTTTCAAATTTCCCTTGCGTTGCATACACTTGCACTCACTGCACACTGCAGTAAAAGTAGCTGCAATTGGCAAATGTTTACCAGGAAATCGTTCTGCTAATGCATTCACGTCGCCATAAATAGAACGATATTCATCAGCTCCGAGTTGCTATATACGTAAGTCATTTTTGATGTAAAGACTGGCATTACAACACCTTTAATGTCACAAAAAGTAATCGGATTGTAATATTCGGAATCGCCTGTTTAGAAATTACAGTAGTCCAGCGATGTAAAGGTTGAAAATACTACAACTTTTAGAAAAATTTTTTCACGATATTGACTCCGTTTTTCATGATATCTCTATTTCCAATTTTTTTTTAGATAAGTTCTAAATCACTCTGCATAAATTGCTCCTGTCGACTATTGTTTTGTTTAATGAATACTTACCTTCAATTCAAAACTCGTAGCATGCCTGGATAGATGAATCTCATCCAAGTTCCCGTGTTCCTTCCTGTAGTTCAGAGTGAACCCACTAACTGCTGCACCTCCATTACCGCCAGCTTTCCAATGCAACAAGACGCTGCTGCTGGTGGCGCTCGTCACGTACAAGAGGGGCGCCGATGGGGGCACCTGCACCACAAGGTTGTACGAGATTCTGTCGGAACCCTGACCGTTGTCCACTTGGCAAGAATAGTTACCAGCATCTGCCAGTTGGAGGTTGGAGAGGATGAGTTCGCCAGTGTCCAGCAGCTGCTGATTGTGGTTTGCACCTCCCTTAGTGTTCATTAGTAAACATTGTCATTGTCTATTTTTGGTAAACTTACTTTGAGTATCTGGTCGTTTCGGAGCCACTCTCTCCTGGGCGATCCAACGGATTCGCAGTTAAAAGCAACAGAACTTCTCCAAGGACGTACCATGACACCTCCAAAGGAAATTATCCTGGCAGGAACTGTAATCACATAGTTGTCAATCATTACAGCACAAGAATATTGCTTTCAACACTTGCCTCTTGGTGTTGCCACCTGGGAAACCACCTTGGAGCTCTGTCCCTCTCCTATCCTTGTAGAAGCTGTTACCCAAAACTGATATTCGATGTGAGATTGAATTCCTTTCACCTCAAAAATGGTGTGTTGGCTAGAAATTGTCTGCTTGGCGTTGTCTACTTCTTGTCGGCCATCCATGTTCCTTCGGTATAAGTTGTACTTAGTTATCACTCCGTTTGGATCCAGAGGTGGAAGCCATGAGACCTTCAATGACTGCGGGGAACTAACTACGGCCTTGATATCAGCAGGAGCACCAGGTACTATACAAAAAAGTCTCAATTAAATTATATTTTAAAAGGAAATAAGAAGCCATTTTTTGAAAACATCAAATAGAATAATAAAATCAATAAAAAGTATTCCTGCGACATGCTGAAAGGCCGAGGAGATTTTTTGGTTCAATGTTAATAATGAAATAAAAAGATTCACTCACCATCCTCTTCCGTTTGGCAGTATGACGGGATTGTAAAAACTCCATCACCGATTTTAGTGAAGGCCAGCACTTGGAGGCTGTAGTTTGTGAATTTTCTTAGCCCAGTGATCACTGTGGTAAGTGCTGTTGTTTTTCTTGTTTCTATCTCATCATTGCCTTTAAAAATAAAAATATAGAATAATAAATACAGTTTGTAAATATACTGCTCGTGTCTTAAATTTATTAATTCAAACATATTCACATAAAATATGTCGGGAATTATAAATACTTACGTAATATAGTAAAGTTTAAATAAAATTTCAGTATCTTCAAACTCTGACAATAGCTAAATTTAGTAAAATAGTAAGTGATTCACTTCATTTGCGTATCTAATTTCATATACATATTATAAAGACAATAGAATATCACATTTCCGAGATGTAAGCCTTACTTTTTTTAATGGAATACTCTATATGTTTTTGGGATTAATGTCAAATTAGCTTTTCAGAAATATATTATACATAACACTTATCATTTACGGTTTTCGAGGTAATATATAACTATTTGTTGTTAATATGCAACATTACCATAAGTCATGATACATAACTCTTCAAAGAAAATGACATTTTTCAACAAATCCGTAAAATATTCATCAGATATTGAATGAGATATAAAATAATTCAATATGACCAAGAAGTTTAGTTTAATATCACTTTCATTGATGTTATAGATAGTTTAAACTCTGTTCTTTTCATAATTTTTGTGCGTTTAGTTATGATAAATTTTGTTTTATATCTACTAACCAAATGTCTTAACCATTGTGCAAACTGCTGCAAGCCCGAGAGAAAAGTCAAGTCTACATATGCCGACTTGCTACCTTTCTAATAATTTTAACATATGTCGAAAACTATGAGAGCTATTATTGGGACACAATTTTGTTTGAATTTTAACTTACCTCTCCAGTTATCATCGAGGACCGGTTCGTAGGTGAGTTTGTACCCTTGCAGAAGTCCGTTGCAGTGCTCAGTTGGCGGCGGCTGCCAGCTGACCTGAAGAGACTGGGAGGTAAGAGCGGCGCATCTCACATCTTCGGGGGGCATGCTTGGAACTGGAAAGTTTTCGTGAGCATGTACATACATACCGATAATAAATTTACGTTATTCTGAATGCTGATTAGTGAATTAAGTAAAATTAAGCAGTTGGCTAAGAAACATTACATTATAACACTCTTTCAAGCAGCAGCAGAAATTGTAGTATATTTACGTATAGTAGTATATTTAAGTCAAGAATACAAGGTGTCTCATTTTTTAATAGCAGGACTTCAATAGTTATTAGAAGACTCATTTTGAGACTTTTAATTCCTATAAATATGAGTCCTAAAACGCTTCACTTCTGAGATATAGGGTGTTGAATTTTATTTTTTATCTACCTACTTATTTATTTTTTAATGAGAGAACCGCTAAAAAAAATAGTCATATTGCGACCAAGAACTTAGTATTTCAGAGCAAACAATTCGAAGTCTATAGGACTGTATTCAAGAAAAACTGAAAATAATATTTAGATGTCAAATCATAATATGTAAACATTGTGTTATAACTTGAATTTAATAAAAAATAATTAAAAAAATCAATCAAAATTGTTTTTAATTAGTTAAATGGAAATAAATACAAAAATAAATAATGAAAATCATATTAAATCAAAGTAAATATTTGAAATGAAAACCATATATTTGAGTCAAGAATATAGATTTAATTTTGTGAATATAAACTACCCATATCGACGGCACTGCTATTGAGAATAAAATGATTTATCCGTTGTTCTCAAAACAGTCAATTTAATTCGTATATACAGGGTGATTCAATCCGTACCCAGATAGCACCGGATGTTATTCAGGGAGTGATGGTTCAGAGGAGCCCAGGTAGCAGCGCTGAAGGCTTGATGTATTAGTAGTCCACCTCGAAGGATGCCGGAAATTAATGGTAATACTGGTCTTCTTAGGCGCAGACGTTGAAGTACCCCATTATTGAGGTTGCACCATGTGCCGCGGGCGCCAATGACAATGGCACCCATGAAAATCGGAAGGCCAGGATGCCGTCTTCTAAGGGCCTCGATGAATCTTGGGGAAGAATATGTGGCGACCTTATGGTAAAAATGGTCGGAAAGTGGTCGTGGGGTTCCCAGTTGACACTGACAGCGACTATGGAGACGGTATCAGTTAAAATTAATAGGTCTGGTTTATGCAAGCAGCCTTCAAGGTCTCGGAGGGAGAGCTCGACTTCGACACGAAGACCGCTATGGTGGCGGCAGCCAGAGTATGAACGGCGAACTCGTGTCGGGAGATCCTGGCATGGTGCATCACAGGACACTGCTAGAGGACATGAGACAAAGTCTCACTACGGTGACAACCTCCGCGGCATTTCTTGGCATCGAGTGGAAGGCGCGTGTTGTGGAGACCCCCTATAGTCGGAAGAGTATTGGTCCAGAGTTGACAGGCAAAGACATAGTCCCTGGCGGACCAATGGGGAGAGGTTCTCGCAACCATCGACTTGTAGCAGGGTGATCATACTAAAAGCATTGTCGAACCGATGGCGCCAGTAGGTAGTTTGCTGTCCACCAGTGCCAAAAGGTCGTAAAAGGTGCTTCATGCATTGACGAATCATAGAATCAGGCTGACTACCAAGGACGGCCTGAATGTGTGGATTAGTACCTTCCTCCGGGAATAGAGGAGGGCATTGGAAATCTGCATAGATAGATGTAAGGAAGACTTCACCATTCTGCGAACAGATTTGTCCGCTCTTTCCAGAATTATTTTATTTACACATGGCTAGTCTGGCGATAACTGGTGCAATCAGTACCACACCGTCAGCTGCTCTGGAAGTCCTCCTGGACTTACCACCTCTCCATATACTTTTGGAGAGAGAAGCCAGGTGGGCAGTATACAGACTAAAGCAAGCGGCTATTTGCATGCCGAAGGCTAACATGATAGAGCGTAGTGGAGTGCTGGAGGACATAGAAGGACACAGCACTCTATCAATGGTCTCGGATGTTATGCCTACCAAAATCAACTATAAACTGCCTTTCGAGATCCTCTTTCCTCGGAGGGAGGAGTGGGAGCGAGGTGAAACTGACCTCCTGAAGGCGGATAGTTGCTGGTACACTGATGGCTCTAAGACCCCAGAGGGGGTTGGAGCTGGAGTGTATAGTTGCAACCCAAACACCAGGCTATCCGTAAGCCTGGGTAAATATGCGACTATATTTCAGGCTGAAATTCATGCCATCGAACTGTGTGTGTGGAAGCTGGAAAAGCTTAGACTCAAACGCAGATCAATAAAAATCTTCTCTGATAGCCAAGCAGCTTTAAAAGTACTTGGATCCTACCAGTGTAACTCAAGAACGGTATGGAACTGTCAAAAGGCTCTGGAGCGATTAGGTACAAGCAACAGAGTAACCCTGGTTTGGATACCTGGTCATACGGGTATCCAAGGAAACGAGGCAGCGGACTCGTTAGCAAGGCAGGGTGCCGGGGAACCGGCTCTTGGCTTAGCTTCGGCTACTGCCAAAGCAGTCATCGCGACATGGGCGGAGGAAAAGATAAGGGAGTACTGGCGAGATCTGCCAAGATTAGCTCATTCGAAGGCGTTCATAGGGGGCACTTCGACAAAGAGAGCTAAAAACTTGCTAGAGTTAAATAGGCTTGACCTGAAAACTCTGGTTAGCCTATATACTGGGCACTGCCGGTTAAGGAGTCACATGCACAAGTTGGGGCTGGCTGAGGAGGCCGAGTGCCGATTGTGTTTAGAAAGTGACGAATCGGCAGAACATATTTTATGTCACTGTCTGGCTGGAGAACGGACCAGATCTTCTATATTTGGCAAAGTGCATCTCTTGCCAGAAGATCTGGATAGAATCTCACCCAACAAGGTTATTGGCTTCATAAAGAAGCTAAACCTGGTGAGTGAAATATAATAAGTATGTGAGCCACAATAGACCACAGGGTCGCAGTGGAGGGCTAGTTTTTGGCCCACTCACGTAGAACTAAGACTAAGACTAAGATGGGTTTTGGAATGAGAATACGAATTTAGGCAATATGTAGTCTTGCAGAAGTAGTAATTTTTGGAATGGTTTGAGAAGTGCTCTTGAAAGATTGTATAGGGCCGTTTGTAATTTGTCGATGGCGGACGGGTCAGTACCCATGAAACCATAACGTTGTCCAAGATATTTAAAATTTGCCTCTGTTGACACATTTGGGATAGGATGCGCCCTTATGTAAAATGTAGCATTTTGTGCCAGGTAGAGCTTTTTAAGAGCTGGTAAAAGCTTGACAGTAATACTGGCACATTTATTGACGTTGAGTGCCATATGTCGCGACTCAAAGAATCTGACACAAGTATCTATGAGCAGTTTCATTTCCCTTGGCGATGGAGACAGAAGTAGGAGGTCGTCGGCATAAGCCAAAGCACCAATGGAAGTGCCGTCGATATCGATGCCAGAGGACAAGGTGTTCAACCTGCACATTACCTCGTCTAAACTAAATTAAACAAGATAGGACACAGTGGGTCACCTTGTTTCACTCCACGAAGTATCCTAATAAGAGCAGTAGAGTGGTTGGCAATAGAGATGGTCGTGGAGCAATCAGTGAGGCCACTTATAATAAATTTAGAAATTCAGGCATCAACATTAAGTCTTTTTCAGGAAAACGATGGAATAGGGCTTAGCCAGCAGGCGACAAGTGTGGACGAATGAGTGTAGGCTAGTAGAATTGGCCATAGTTCCATCTGATGATCTAAAGCCAAGCTGTGAAAAGTGCATAGGAGGGGCATCAGCAAAAATTTCATTATGTCTTTCCACTTCGACAGCGGGAGGAAAGGCCCCAACTGAGCCTGGCTCCAAACCATTGACAATAAGACGACAAAGCAGACTTATCCTTAGTAAAAAGTTCCTGGTAGCTCTTATAGCGATGGGCTCTGACGCGCTGAGCTGTAGTAACGTTCCTGGCGTTAGCAGGAATGGGAGCGTTGGGGATCCCGATAAGAATAGATGGGGTCCACAACAACTCGTAAATTCTGCTAATAGCAGTATGATCTAGGATGTCGTTGTTAGACAAAATATCTATGCCTAGAATCCTGATCTCTGGAGTAGTAACAGGGTCTCGAAGTAGTTCCTCGAAGTATGTTCTGACAGGATCGTTGACAGTCTGATCATCCTCCGTCCGAGAGAACAGGAGTGGGAGCCCCAGGTGATGGCGGAGCCTCGTCAGAAAGAAATACAGAAGCTAGTGAAAGGGCTTCGCGTAGCTCATTGGTCAAGGCCAGTATGGGGCGAGACGGTGGTAGCGCCGCCGTTAAAATTGTCGGTCACAGACTCGGCAGAGGAAGAGTCAGAGCTGGTGGAAGAGCCGTTCAGGGAAGAAGGTGGAGGGGGTGGAGACGGCCAAACGCCAGAAGGAGGCGACGTACATGTAGGGTCAGGTTGAGGCGCCTCAAATCGTATCGGAGAACCAGTCTCGTAGTCGGGAGCCTGCTTCTGCTCCAATTCCAGTTGTGCACGCAGCTCAATGTAACTACGCAGTTTGCGTAGGTTACGGATGCTGTCCAGTGGCCGCTGAAACCTAAGGGACAAGTAACGATTAATAGGGACCGTGCCCTCGTGGGCCATTTCAGCCTGAGCCATGCAGAGGGTCTCAAGCCTTGAAAATGGTTCAATCTTCCTCCTATCCGAAGCCTCAAGCTGTATATATATATATATATATATATATATATATATATATATATATATATATATATATATATATATATATATATATATTGTAAAAATATCAAACATATATGGCAAATAAGATCAAGCAATAATAGGAGAGCTCCCTCAAAGACGACGCGCAAACCGCAGGCTAGGCGGTTGGCAGGCCGAGAAATGGAGTTACACATGCGAGGCAGATGACCTGAGTGACGTCACTCTAACAGCTCGAATTCATAAAAATTACTTAAAAAATTAAAATAGTAATAACGAATGAATAATTAGCTAAAAGAAAATGAACGAGACGAGCCCAACGGTAGGTAGGAAAAACAAACCGCGAGCGTACAGCGTTCATTAATAAGATATTTAAAAAGAAAAATGTATAGTTGACAAACCAGGACCTAGGGGAAAAACCCCCAGAAGGCGAGTCATACATTGTAATTTAAAAAAAAACTAGTACAGAGAACAGCCTCAGGAGGAAAACATCTCCATAGGTAAATCTCTTACATGTAAAGTCTGATTAGATTTATACAGACGCTGACATAAAACAATTAAAACATTCCGATACGAACGTATACATAAGGAGTTTACTAAAAAAAGTCATAAAAAAGCCGCTATCGCAGAAAGCGATAACGGTATATAAAATATTAGTTAAATTTGAGCAACAAAAGTGAGTACTAAACTCAAGGCCACCAAAGCCAGTCAGGCACAGCGTTGCCAATATATGAATACAAAAATACTGCAGAAATTTGATAAAATCACTTGCAATTACTGGCAAAGCTTAATATTATTCTTGGCAATTTACTGGCAAAGTTTTTTTTTTGTGATATATACTTTTTATTAAATTATGTGTATGTAATACACAATTAAGTAACGTGTCGCGGTCGCACTTACTGTTTTATATTATATAGCAATCGAATAAGGGTAAAGATAGTAATTTAATAAATAATGTTTAACTCAATTATGCTGGTTTGTTAACTAAAATAAAAATACCACAAGTACTAATATTCCTTAGACATTACAAATTAAAATACCATCATAGTATCATTCACAGATCAATGTCACGGTACGACCCATAGAAAAATTCTTAGAAGTATCTTTACTACATATGTGCATATTTACAAATCTTGAAGTTTATATTCGTTTCGCAAAAACCATATAAAATAATTCCCCTATTTTTTATGGGAAATAACTACAATAAGCATGGTCTAGATATAGATTTATATTTTCTCATGATAATTTTCGTCACTTTCCTGCGGGATTATGTATAAGTATTAATGAGAAAATTTCGGTCGTAAGCTGACTGTCAACTCCTGGCAAATGCCAGTAATTACTGGCAAATTGGCAACGCTGGTCAGGCAAACAGTTTAAATAAATAATATAAACAAATAGAAGTTATGAAAATAATAAGTAAGCAAAGAATTACTTACTTTTAAAGAAAGCCATTGCCATCCAAATGCCCAAGGCACACAAAAACTAGACCCGCATTTTAAGGAAAATACGGAGCCCAGCTAAACGATGTTCACAGCACCACGGTTTACAAGCGAGCATAGACAAAATTCGCGAGTCACATAGACGCATAGACCCATAGCATAGCTTAAATAACAATTTTAAGCTGTGCACATGGACTGTGTCTGTATTCTGTGAAGAGTCTATTTTGTTTAGAGATTTTAATTTTGCACCTTTTCTCACAAAAAATCAGGTTGTTGATTAAAAACTAATAGTTCTTAGTCTTTAAAGTATTATACCTTGTTTTTTAGATAAAAGTAAAGTAGCACTGTAATACATAATTTGTATGCATCATCATGTTTAGCTGAGTTTTTAATGGAAACGGCTGCTCGTAGAGACAATAAGGTGTACATTTCTTAAGTAGAAAAGGTAGGAGAAAATGTTTTTCTATTCTAAAATGACACACACCGTGGAACAAAAAAGTTGAAGCGATTTAATACGATCGTAATAGTCGCTTGTGGCGCCCTCTTGAATATATAGCCAGTTGTGCATAAAATTTTAATTTCCCGTCCCAAGAAACCTTCGCATACAAAATTTCATGAATTTAACTCAAAGTGGTCGAGAGTTATTAAAGAAAATGTAATTATTAGTATTTTTTTTTAATTTGACATCCTGTATATCCTAAACGAAGCGTTTCCAGACCCAAGTTGATAGCAAATTTTTTGCTTAAAACTGAACGTAGAATAACATACTGAAGTATGTACATCTCCTCCTGAAACACCCTGTATTTAATCAATTTAAAGATAATTAAGAAAAACCTTAGTAGAGTAACCCTGTATCTCACAAACGCAACATTAAAAAGAGAAACGTCATATGAACTACCCTCACTAGGAAATAACCCCCTTCACGGTTTTTAGGACACCTTGCACAAACAATTATAGTCTGCTCAAATCAAGTGATTAAAACAAAAGTTACAAGAACGTTCTTTCTCTTAGCGAGCCACGCTGTATAACCTTAATTTCAGGAGCAGCAGGGGTCGTGATATTACTAATTACAGGGGACGAGTAAGCTTACCGTCCTCCATAGTTTGCGCCGTAACGGGCTCGGACAGAGGTCCCGCTCCCACCTCATTAAACGCCTGAACGACTATGGTGTATCTGGTGTACTTCGCCAGCCCTCCTAATAACAATTCGCCGCCGTCTTCACCGTCCCCCGTCACCGACGTGAAATTGTAGGCCCCCATGCTGGCCGTGCGGTAGCCGACATTAAAGCCCTGAGAAGAAAAAACATATGTCACAGTTGACCCACATAAACCATTTTAATTTAAAAATACAGTGTTGCATAACATTCACAGAAATCTTAGATTCTTCAGAATCTTCAGATTCGATATCAAAAAAATACGAAAAAGAATTCTAGGTTCGCAAATACTTAATTTTCGAGATATGTGCTGTCAAAAAAATTCAAGAAATACACTTAAAAAATTCATATCTGAATTACTTTAACTTGGAATAACCAAATTTCGTACATGGTTTAGAACAGTGTTAATTGGCGGATAAAAGTCCGATTTTCGGACTTTTTTTATACTTCGGATCTTTTCGGATATTTTGGAAACTTTAGTAACATGTTATGGAAGATATTGTCTGAAGCTATTTATTTGTGGCATAATTTTAGTTTTTCTTAAGTTTTATTGGGTTTTTTGCCACACTTCTGAAAAATAATAAAAATTAATTAAATAAGCCCTTGCGCCAAACGGAACAGTCAAGGGTTATTTTTGAAACTAAGTTTGCCTAACCAAAAAATCTCACACTGAAAAAAGCAGATAAGTAAAAAATAACAAAAATCACATCACTATCGCGCACTTCCGTAATATTGACGTTTTGAAAAACTCTCTGTTTTCGTTTTCAAAATAGTAGTAAAATATTAAACCGTTTGTCAAGTTTGACAGTTTAAAATTTGTTTATCTGCTTCCATAGAGATGTTAAATGATTTTTATTTTATTTTTACTTACTTCTTCTTGATACAACTGTAGCCAACAATGATCGATGTTTACTGAACAGTTTGGCACACACTTATCTCCGTTCAACAAAATAATCGCGGTCTCTTTTAATTTTCTTTTTGTCGCGTTATCTTCCTTCTCTAAAATTTTTGCCGAATCCCATTGAATCACATGACCGTTTTCCCAAGCGTGTTCGCAAATTTTGGATTTTTCAAATTCCCGTCTTTTTATATAATTTTTATGTTCCTCAACTCTAACACTCATAGGCCGAGACGTTTCTCCGACATAATGTTTATTGCATTCACAAGGTATACTGTAGATGCAATTTTTTGAATTTTGTATATCATTTTTTGGACGCGAATTTGAAAAATCCAAAATTTGCGAACACGCTTGGGAAAACGGTCATGTGATTCAATGGGATTCGGCAAAAATTTTAGAGAAGGAAGATAACGCGACAAAAAGAAAATTAAAAGAGACCGCGATTATTTTGTTGAACGGAGATAAGTGTGTGTCAAACTGTTCAGTAAACATCGATCATTGTTGGCTACAGTTGTATCAAGAAGAAGTAAGTAAAAATAAAATAAAAATCATTTAACATCTCTATGGAAGCAGATAAACAAATTTTAAACTGTCAAACTTGACAAACGGTTTAATATTTTACTACTATTTTGAAAACGAAAACAGAGAGTTTTTCGAAACGTCAATATTACGGAAGTGCGCGATAGTGATGTGATTTTTGTTATTTTTTACTTATCTGCTTTTTTCAGTGTGAGATTTTTTGGTTAGGCAAACTTAGTTTCAAAAATAATCCTTGACTGTTCCGTTTGGCGCAAGGGCTTATTTAATTAATTTTTATTATTTTTCAGAAGAGTGGCAAAAACCCAATAAAACTTAAGAAAAATGTTATGGAAGAAAAAGGTAACTATAACCACAGTCTATTACAGTCCGGCTCTAACATATACCTATGTATTTAAAAAATGTAATCCTAGATGTATTTTCACTTAATTTCAGTGAGCGGATAATATTGGATAAAATTGGACATTTTCAGAACGCATGCGGATATTTAAAATTGATACATCCAACAACACTGGTTTAGAATTATTTATATATTGGTATTCTTTGATTATGAGTTCATGTAAACTGAAACACTACAAGGTGTTCATTGAGAGTAAGTCACCCCTAAAGCTATACCATCCTTTTTTCCATTGATCGAATTTAAAAACAATGTAAATATCCTTATTAAATTAAATTCCGCGTGGGATATTATCATTCTTTTTCAATTCGATCAATGGAAAAAAGTTTGGTATAATTTAAGGATTGACCCTTATAGTGTTTCAATTTACTTGAATTCATAATCAAAGAAGACCGATAATAAACCTAAATGATGTACCAAATTTGGTTATACCAAGTTAAAGAAATTCAGAGAAATTAATTTTTATCGAAATATTTGGCTAAACAGGTCTGTAACTCCGCCTGTGTGCAACTTTTTATACAGGGTGTCTGTGAAAGGTTGGTAAATCTCGGAGCTGAAGATACTGGTGACCAAAAAAGTCGATTGAGCCAAATATGCCTTATGTTGCTGGTTTCAAAAATACAGGGCGTTCAATACCAGAATTTTATTTTGAAATATCTCAATAACTTTGAAACCTGTCAGTATTAAAAAAAAATTGGCACAATTATGTTTTTTGGTACGGCAAATAAGAATTTTTAACTAATTTTGACGTCATTAGTAGAGGGCGCCACTTATGGCACAGCATGTTTCTTTTAAATGGCAGAACTTTTTTACTGTTTAGTGTATCCATCTGTCTATTGAAACAATCGATTCTCCTATCTGTTATATCTGACAAAGGTATACCTTGTTGAGTAACCATTTTTTAAATAATCGTATTTGAAATATTCAGTGCAGCGATTGAAAACTGTTATCGTTTCAGGTAAAGTGCATTTTCTACTGAAAATGCAGCAAAATGTTACTTGAAAAAGTGGTTCTGAATGGTAAATTATGGTGACGTGCAGAATTAAAAAAAAAAATTAGTTAAAAATTCTTATTTGTCGTGCCAAAAAACATAATTGTGCCAATTGTTGTTGTTGTCAGAACCCTCCCATGGGTTGGGTTGGTTGGGTGATATAACCTGCAATCACTGTATTCTCCAAGATTTAGCAACGCGTTCAGTGAACTAGATCTCCTACGGAAACCTTACATTAGGACCTGCTACTAAGTTCTAATCTTATTTTTGTCATTTTTGTAACAAATATTGTTCGTACCTGTTTATTATTTACATGTTTATGATGAGATTGTTTTTTTATTAAATTTTAATTGTTTTAATTTATTAAAAATTATTTATTTTTTTTATTGAAAAAATCTAGTTTGAAATACTTTGTCCACTGAACCCCCCCTTGTCAAATTTCTGGCTATGCCACTGATCCTGTGTATGTTTTTATTTACATTTTGGATAACGATCTTCGCCCATAAAACGTCAAACTTAAGATAGTGGTCCATGCTCTAACCATAGACTAAATGTATGTACAATGTACATTTAGTCTGTGGTCTAACCCTTTAAAGTCGTGACATAATCAAACATCTTGTATATTTCACTAACCTGGATGTCTCCGTGTCTAAGTTCTGGTAGTGGAGGCGACCAGGTGACCAGAACCTCCGTGGAGGAGATGGGACGCGCTGAAGGATTCAGAGGCGATCCTGCTGGCCTCTGAGGTTCGGTTCTTAGCACTAGGTCTTCGCTGGGGGCGCTCTTGCCTGCAGGACCCTCCGCGATGATATGGAACGTGTATTTCGTGGCTGGTTTGAGCTCTTCTATGAGAGCGGCGTAGGGCAGTGGATTTTCGGTGAATTCGATTTGATGCCAAGACCCTGAAATTATTACTACCGTGGCAAAATACTCAAATGCGAGGTGTGATAGAAAATTTCCAGTAGGTACTGTTTTAATTAGGTACGCGGCAACCACTCATCGTAGGTCGTGCAGTTCGCAGCACTGTTTCTAACATTAGCTGTACAGGGCGATTCAAAACTTCTAAAAAAATGTTTGAATGTACAGGGGACTCTTATAAATACAATTTAAAAAAAAAAAATCAAAAAGAGCAGTTCGAAAATGATTTAAAAATACAATTCTGGACGGCACTGGAAACTGGTTCACTCTAAAATGCTATCGGCGACCGGAAAAATAGAAAGAAATTCCCAAGGAAAGATATAAATAATATTTTATTTTACCTATTTCCTATTTTATACAGCAAATTCAACTGCTTTTGCCGCTATTGTTATATAACGCTACAACAACAAAATTTTGAGCCCGTCTTACCCAGTTTTTACAAACTAACACAAATGTTTGTGCTTCTTGTCCGTTTTGAACTCGCAAGTTATTGGTAGCAGCTATGATACGTTTGTGTAAATCATCAATGGTGTTCACTTCGGTGTGATACACTTCATCCTCACAAACAGAATTCCAAAGGATCTAAAGTCAGGAGCTCGTGGCGGCCATGGTGCCGGTCCTCCTCGTCCAATCCCTTGGTATTAATGCTTGACACGCTATATATGGTACAGATATAATTGAGCCTCGTGTATGATACGCCACACTGGTGCAATATGCCCTGAACGCCCTGGACCTCCATCTCTTCCACGATTCGGCTGCATATTTCCCGTATCACGTCTGCGTTGCACTACACTTGCACTCAATGCACATCGCGGTAAAAGTAGCTGCATTTGGCACATGTTTACCGGGAAATCGTTCTGCTAAAGCATTTTCATTTTAAAAAATCCATAAATTAAAACGATATCCATTAACGCCGAGTTGCTACATACGTAAGCCATTATTGATACTTGAAAAACTAATGTAAACACTCGTATAACAAAAACGTAATTGGATTTCAAAATTCGGAATCGCCTGACTAGAGATGTAAAGGTTGAAAATACTACAGCTTCAATAATTTTTTTCTTGGAAACTATAAGGATAAAAATAAATTACGATATTGACCATATTTTATGACGCATCTTTTTACAATTTTTTTAGATGTTGTGAATCATCCTGTAGATCTAAGTTTATAAAACCAAATACATAAACTCGCAAGCAACCCAAGATGGCAATTATTGTTTTGGATCGTCAACATCGACCAAGAGTGTTATGTTGCGCGAATAAATGCATTTATTCACTCAAGTCGTCGATCCAAGACATAGAGGAATAATTTTAACTCAATTTTATCGAAAACTGTATTTTTAGTTTATTCTGTGAGGTTTTAAAACCGTTTGAAAATTTGAGAAATATTGACGTACATATACATATTTGCTTCTAATTTTAAATTATAACCCTCACACTGCCCGCACGCGCGTCCCTGAATTTCGTAATAAAACGGTTTTTCCATTATTCGTTACATATATTTTTTCAAAGCCAACTCACTTAAATTTGTTTCAAGTAGGGTATTCGGTATGCCCTGTATATGTAAATTTAACTGTTGTATGAAAAAATAAATAGTAAAGGTTGTTCTATTTAAGTAAATAAAATACATTTAAAAGATTCTTTTTTCTAAACCAGAATCTTCAAAAGGGTACACACATTTATTTTTAAGTCAAAAATAGAAAAAGTATTGACGTGACATATTCTGAAAATAAAACATCTAAGCATCGTTTGCTAAATCGCGTCGGCTTGATAAAGCACAGCTGCTGCGATTTAGTCGACGATGATGAAGATGAAGTAATTATTTTCAAAATTCTCCCTTTAAACTATTTAATGTTTAATGAGGAATTCAATGTATAATATTTAAATAGGTATTTCAGATTCACCAATAAGACTTCAGTACCAACACAATTCTTGATTTATTGAACTACTTACTATCCATTTCCTTATATTCGACGATGAATTTGAAGACTTCGTTCGAGTCACCGGATTTGTGTTGCCACTTTAAGTTGACGGATCTGCTGCTTATCATAGCCGCCTCCAAACCCTGGGGTGGACCTGGAGGTTCCTGTACCAACAGCTGCACCAACTGTTGATCTCTACCGTACATATTACTGGCTTGGCAAAAATATGCTCCGCTATCCTTGGCGTCGGCGTTGACAATCTGCAATTCAGCAGCCACCTGAAACAGACGTTACATCTTTACAACCTGATGTTGATGACTTTGTACACACATTGAATTTTTTCATTCAAAGTTAAAAACTATTAGTAGTGGCAAACCATCACTTCGTTTTACTTTGGTTTTTATTCTGGTCTTCTTTTGTGGAGACATTCTGCGTGTGTATATTTATTGATAACTTGGTGTAAACCACAACAATAAATTTCAAATAAAATACTTATTAATTTGATACTACCAATTTTTATCTTCAAAATTGAAATAAATCCTGACACAACAGAATCAATTACTCAAACAAGTGGAATAGTATATTATGAAATTAGTTTATAGCACAACTGATTATGGTATGTGTGAATTTTGACAAATGCCATAGTCGAATTTCATACGCTATTTTATAATCGAACTGTAACTTCAATAGACAATTGAAGTTTTAAAAACTTAAATTTGTTCTAATTATGAAATTATTATTTGAACAATCGTAGAATGTTCGCATGTGGCTGCTATAGCATTGTGTACACAAAACATTTTTTTTCTAAAAATATGTGAAAAGAGTCTTTAAAAAACCGAAGAAGCTGAATCAAGCCGTATTCCCAAAAAGCAGAAAATCTTTATAAAAAAGAATTGAATAGGTAGTATGCAATATGGAAATTGGGAAAATTAATACCGAGAAATATTTACTTGGATAAAGGTAAATGAATTATATTGATATTTACAGCTGTAATTAATAAATAAATTAATTGTATCTTATTTTATTAGTAAAAAAGTACAATGTATGCTACGAATCAAAAATGACATTTGACAATTTTTATAAACTTACTACACTGCATTTTTGAAGAACCGCTCGGTTGGTTATTTACCGGAAATCCCTAGTTTGCTCGTGTCAAAAAATATGATAGCATCCTAGAAACTAAATTTTTTTCTAAGAAAACTAGTGCAAGGCGCAAGCTGCATCAAAATTGGATCATTATTACGGGAGTTATTTTGAAACTAATTTCAAGATACCTAATATATTGTCACGGATTTCCCAATCCGAATTTTCTTACTCCCAGAAAAACACAATCCGTTAATTAATTACTTCTTTATTAACTATACTCAGTACACTACTGAACACTAATTAGAACTCAACTAAACACTTATTTAATTAATCACTATCTAAATCACTTTGATATCTCCAACTAAACAGTTCAATTCAGACTGTAATACAAGACTTATACAAGACTTATACAAGACTAACTTAATCGGCTGTTTATTTTTCTTTTATAGACCCAGCGAATATTCCAGGTATATTCTAGTATCTCTAGATTTATTTTCTAGCATTTCTCGAACGCTTCTCGTCGTTTCTCAAATTTTCTAGTCCCGTCTCGATCCACGGCATTTTGTTTGTTTAACAGAATAATGTAGGGGCGATCGGGGCAATCTTAGTAATTCGCGGTACCACAGTCGTCGATTTGGGTGTGAGTGGGGCAAATTCCGTGACAATATTGATTTTGTTGAAAAATACCACATATTCAAATTTAATTATACTCATAGAAAACAGTAAGTAAAAATACTTTATAAGAAGTTAAGCATTTTTTCCTTATCTATCGTTTTGCGTTTTTTTATAGGGTGTCTCATAATTAGCTGCCAACCCTAAACAGGCCGATTCTATGATCAAAACTAAGTAAAAAAGTTCATATGAACATGGGTCCGGAAATGCTTCCTAAGGGATCAGGGACCCATTGAAGAGGGAGGAATGAAAATAATTTTTTTGCAATATCTCTCAATTGCGTTGTGATAAATGAATGAAATTTGGTTTACACAGCTAAATTTTGATGAGCAATTTGATGGACTAATCCATTTATTTCCACCAGGTCCATTGGAGTGGGTACGGGGGGGCCCTTGGTATTTTGCGTTTGTAACTTTTTCATATTTGACTTTTTAACAAATTACATAGCAAATTCCGTTTTCCCGAACTGTTTTCATATTCATTTTCAGCGTGAAAAGGTACTATTGTTTCAAATCGTTATCTTTAACGGTTTCTGAGAAAATCGCTCTTGAATTAATTATTTGGTCAATTCCACAGTAATTTAAACAAAATTATCAAGGTATTTATATGTCAAAGTATTGTCAACCCGATTGCCAATTAAATATTAATTAATTGAAAGTATTTGTTCACTAAATGGGGTTGACCTAAATTCTACATGTGTAAAAAATTTAGGAGTATATGTTGATTCTCGTCTAAGATTGAGACACATATGTCACACTTATTACAGAAATGTTATAAGCTAAAAATGCTCTACATGCATAAGGATTACTTATCAACTGAAATTAAACTTAAACTTATTGATACATTAATTCTTTCAACTCTAGCATACTGCGATATTTTGTACTGGCCTGCACTTACTGTTAAAGACAAAAATAGCTTTCAGAAATTACAGAATGCTTGTCTCAAGTTCTGTTATGGTGTATGTAAGTATGATCATGTTTCACCACTTTTTGTTTCATTTAAATGGTTAAAGCTGGAAGATAGATTTATTGTTCATCTGACAACATTAATCTATAAGATTGTCACTTGGGAACAACCTTGGTATTTGTGCGATAGACGATTGAATTGTGTGAATTTTTAGCAAAAACTATATATAATGTTTTCATTCGTATACAGCTCCGTAAAAATTTATTCTTCGAGATAATCCAACAAATATTTGTTCGTTTTAACTATACAGGGTGAATCTTAAATAAGTACAAATATTTTAACTGCTGGTGTAGTTCGTCATTTAAATCAGTCTAGTGAAAGCCATTTTTAAAAATTTCTAATATTTACGGAGATATTAATTTTTTAAAAAAATACCCACATTTTGAGGACCGCTGGCTGATTTTTCATCCAACAACGTAATGAAACATATGATTTGTTGCGAGGTTGCCATATCTCCTCCAATATAAATATTACGTTTCCTTTAACGTAATAGTTCTATTTTAAAAATACTTGTTTTAAGCATAAGTACAGTAAAATTGGGTATGTAGTATGATACGCAGCAATATTAACATAAATTTTAACATCTGAACTAACCTTACTATACTTCAACGGTTAAAAATGAATTTCCACAAGTTCAATACTACCGTAAAATATTTAGGAAGATATTACGTGATATTACTATGTCCAATGTTCAAAAATTATACATAAACGTGAGCACAAGCTTACCTGTTTGTTAAAAAATTAACTATTTAATCAGTAATCCACATTTCACAAGTTAAATGTCATTGTACACTGTTAGAAAGGGACACAAAACACAATTTCCTTAAGTTATTTTATGAAGAATAACGAAAAACTATGCACGCGTTTTTTATTTAAAATGGAAAAAATGTCAACTTTTAGCAAATTTTATTGCTATTTTCATGCATTATGTGGGGTTAACAAGTTTGACTTGGGCTTCCGATAATCTGTCATGACAGTCAATGACAGTTTGATAATAAAAAATAATATAAAATGTTACACTTGACAAAATTCGCTAAAAGTTGAGATTTTTTCTTCCTTGAAGCAAAGACATTTGTGTAATACTGGCAACACTGTGAACCACACGTTCAGTCTGCAGCACTATGACTCATAAAAGTATGAAGGGTCGGTCTAGGCCAGCGGTCCTCAACAAGTTTTCTACTGAAAAATTACGAAATTTATTTAAAATTTCACTTTTTTATTTCTGATTTTTTTGTAAAAAAACTATTAATTATGTGTTCTACACACAAAACTATACTGCTGGTTAAAATATTTGTACTTATTTAAGATTCACCCTGTATCTATATTCTATATCTATAGTTTAAGTTGAGCATAATACTGAATTTGAACGGTACTAAATCAGATATAATTTACAGATTTATAGTTTTTTATCCCCAGAAACATTTTCTCACAAACTGATGAACATAAAAAAATTAAAAACAGATATTTTACTGGAACATTTCCCATGTTCCTGGTTTGTTGTAAGGGGTGAAATAAACCACCCCTTCCATGTTTATTTTCCAAACATTCTTATACTTAAAAATTTTTTAAATTAAAATTTTTCTTTGGCCTTCACTTTATCTTTATTTGATTTTCTTTTAACATCCCAGAGTTCAGGTTCGAGGTATTAATTAATCGGTTCATCAATATCGCGTTTTACCGACTCTTTTTTATCATTCTTTTTGAATTGCTGCCGACACTATCACAAAAATAGTCAACTAGAGCAATTTCTATTAGGCGAATGTGAATATGAAAATATATGTTTTTACATCTAATCGCATAGGTGTGTCGATACATATCGTAGACGCTTGATACATATAACCATAGACTTTTTACTAATATATCTATGCATATAACTCTGATAGAAATGTTCGCGCTGTTTAGATTAAATGCGATTTCTGTCCGACAGAGAATGAAAAATCGTTCAGTATGGATTTGAGAGTCAGCTTAGTTTGAAAGGCTTGTTTGTAAAATAGACATATACCTAGTTAAGGTTTATTGTGACATAAATTAATCTATTCATCAAAATTGTCTTTTATCCATTATTTTTTATCACTCTATTTGCTGCCGACACTACCACAAAAGTAGACGGTTAGTCAGCTACAGTAATTTCTGTCAGGCGATTCCGAATAGGCGTTTACATCTAATCGTATAGATGTGTCGATACATATAGCGGACGCTTGAAGCATATCTCTGACAGAAATTCTGCACTGTTTACATTAGGTACAATTTCCATCCGACACAAATATCGAGCAATTAATGTCAGATGTAAACGTACCCTAACACAAATTTTGTGCAAGCTATATTTTTTCTGTTTATATTGAAGTGTACATACAACGTTTAACCATTTATTATAATATAGTGAAATAAATTTTTGATATTGTTAAAAAATAAAGTATACAATTTGTTTGCAGTAACTTATATTTTTAATAAATATTTATTTTACAGTATGTAAAGGTTGCAATAAATTGATTTAGAAGTTTCATGTAACTATACAGGGTGTCCCAAGAAATATTGCTTCAAATTTGCTCAAGTTCATATTTATTCAGGTTTATATTATTATGGAGACCACATTTTTTGTTCCTTTGATATCAACGTATATTTCTCTAAAAAATCGTCTATTTTGGATTCATTTCGATTTTATTATTAAAAAATATAATATTTTATTATTAAAACTTATTTATAATACATTGCTAATGATATTTTCGTAAATTTATTCAAATTGTCACCTACGGTAATCTCTTGGCAATGCCATAGACGATTCTCGATACAAATTATATTATTAGTTTAACATACAGGGTGATTCAATTAAAATTTTTCGGGCTGATTACTTGAAAACAAAAAAGATGTATACGTTCTGCAAGTTCTATTCTTAACTATACAGGGCGATTTCATTTCTGAGTGAGACTTTACAAATACAACTATCTCAAAGAAATTATAATTCAATGTTTTATGTCACACATTTTACTATTATGCTAACAAATACTAGCTTACAAATAAAGTTTGATTCAAGAGAACGAAAATAATACACAAAAATAAATACAGGCACCAGGTACCGTAAAACGAGGTGTATAGGGACTTCCAGGTGAATCGGGACAAACCTTTTTTTTATACAATATATTTTTTAGTTTATTTATAAAAGTCATTCGAAACGCAACCACTTGTCAAGTTGACTCCTAAATATGTGTTTTAACTGTGACGCTACTGAATTCTCTGTCAAAAATCAAATTTGACATCGGCTGAATTAGGTACGCCAGTTGGACATCAGCTGTTTTCAAAGACCGGAGAGTGTTGGTGGTAACTGATAGAAAAAGTAAGTAAAATAATACCATATTGGAAATAATTAGACCTAAGACAGTCCTGTGCCGAAATAAAATCTAATTCTTACTTAAATTTCTAACATAAATTTTTATTTATTTTTTTTTAATTAATCGGGCACTTTTTACGTTAGGTCAGGGTGATTAGGGACACCGGCAAAACAGACATGCCTCGCTTTTATACTCCTAAAGGAAAGAAATTGTATCACCATTATGAGCCAGAAAAAATTCAAGCTGCCCTACAAGACATTATAGCACGAAAAATGACTTATCGTAACGCAGAAAAGTTTCATGGTATCCCTAGGTCAGTTTTATGTCGACACAAGAAAGGAAATGTCAAGAAACAAGGAGGTCAGACGGTTTTAAACAATGAAGAAGAGGATTTACTGATTAGAAACATAAACACATGTTCTGATTGGGGTTATCCAATCGATAGTTATGACCTAAGATTGATCGTCAAAAATTATTTAGACAAATTAGGTAGAAAAGTTGTTCGTTTTAAGGATAATCTTCTAGGGCCCGAATTTGTAACGAGTTTTTTAAAACGACATCGATCACAACTTTCGAAAAGAATGTGCGAAAACATTAAAAGATCTAGGGTTCAAGTTTCACGTGACATATTAAATGAATATTTCACCAATCTCTCGATTGCTTTACAGGATGTGCCACCTTGCAATATTATAAACTACGATGAGACAAATTTGTCAGATGATATTGGTAAAATATAATTTCTCTTGGTAATATTCACATAGGTAATGGCATCTTTTGTTTTTAGGACGTAAAAAAATAATAACTAGAAGGGGTTGCAAGCATCCAGAACGTATTATGAATACTACAAAGTCAGCCACCTCAATAATGCTCGCAGTGTCAGAAAATGGACAAATTTTACCACCTTGCGTGGTCTACAAGGCTCAGAATTTATATTCTGCATGGACTGAAGGGGACCACGAAACACTAGATATAATCGGACACCGTCAGGGTGGTTTGATATGGATTGTTTTGAAGACTGGGTCAAAACAACTGCAATACCATATTTTAGACAACTAGAAGGTAGGAAAATACTGATTGGAGACAACTTGGCGTCACATATTTAATGTGACTTAGTAAAGGAATTGAAAAATCACAACGTGGATATGGTATTTTTGCCGGCCAACACCACTCACTTGAGTCAGCCACTAGATGTCGCCTTTTTTCGGCCTCTAAAAATCGCATGGCGTAATAGTTTAGAAAAATGGAAAAAAAGAGAAGGGCGTAGTGAAGCTAGCATCCCCAAAACGATATTTCCCCGTTTGTTAAAAGCATTATTAGAAAAAATATCGGAGAATGCCGAAACCAATATCATTTCTGGGTTTCGAAAGACAGGAATAATACCATTAAACAAAGAAGAAGTCTTAAAGTTATTGCCCAAAGAACAATCAGATGAAGATGAAAGAGAAGCATTGAATACTACAATGATCGATTTATTGAAAGAGATGAGATATTCAGAGAAACCAAGGAAAAAAAAATACAAATAAAAAATTATCAGTTGAACCTGGCAAAAGTGTTCAGTGTGATAGCTCCAGCGATCTCAGCTTACACGAGGATGAAATGCTTAATAATTATGCAGATAAAGACAATGTCCAGGCGAAAAGGGCCTACGCAGTTTTTTTAAAAAAACTATCATTTAACATTTTTTTTTAAATGCTATTATTTGGGTATGAAAAGTACACACCATGTTCGGACTTCTGCCCCACAGAAACTAATATTAAAATAAAAAGTAAAGCTGCAACATCTTCATAAAGTTGGCGGCCTGTCCCTATACACCACCTGATGTAGAGCAGCGCACAGTACACTTACTTAGTAAGTGCACCGTGGAGCAGCGTCTTTCTGAAGCCACATACTGCGCCGCATATTCACAGAGATGTGTGACGGTTGTAGTGACAGTGCTAATAACCAATAGTGAATAGTGAGTATACAGGGTAAGTATGTGCACAAATTTTAAAGGGTTAATCTATGATTGATTTTTATGTTTACTGTCACAAAGATAAATATATTGTTTGAATATAGTTTTCAAGCAAACATCTAAAAACGTATCGTTTCAATTTTAGATATTTATGAATTGTATAATACTTAAAATGGCACGAGCTGCAAGTGCACACGTAAGAAAATATAATCTTATACTTACTGTTTTACGAATATACCACAAAAAATCCTTATTAATGAACAGTATGTTTGTCTACTACACGTTAACAACACAACTAAAACGTATTAGGTTAAAGGTTAGGTTGATATGACTTTGCACATGTGCAACAGAAATCACATGAAAACTGTAAAATTTCATAATAAATTTAGTAAAAGTAAATAGTTCCATTGTAGTACATTGTATTATCACACTATTTATGAAAATTAATAATGTCCTTAATATATATCGTAAATTAAAATTTTGCAGTAAATATTATGTAAACAGAGCATAACAAAATAAGGAAATTTCCACCAATTTTTATCAGTGTAGACAAAATATCAAAGTGGCAGATCTAGTGGAAAAAGGTAGATCTGGCAGCACTGCTTGCCATACAAATTTCTTGGTCAATAAACAGCTACTGCTACTTACCCCATCCGGCGTGACGTCCTGCTTCACGTTCACCCTGTAGTTGGTGGACGGGTTGAGTTCGGTCTTGCCGCCCCTCAGCCAGATCACGCTGATCGGCTTGTCTCCGTTCACATCGCAGTGCAGGAGGGCGGTGTCGCCCTTTTTGACGGTGACGAGTCGCGAGGGGGCTGAGAAGTATGGGGAGGCTGAAATAATGAGGGATTAATTAGGACCGACTGAAAGCTGGCCCGGAGCTTTGGATTTAAAAAAAGAGGATGGAGATCCGTCTTGCCGGAAGGGGCGAGAGGGGCGGACTTTTACGTTTTAATTCGTACGTAGGTGGTGGATACATTTTAATGCGACAGCATCGAGTAATTTCATCCGATTGATAAGGGTGGGATGGTCAAAAATTCATGCTTAAGTAAAAGCGTGAGTAATATATTTTGAAACAGGTTACAAATAATCGGCAGATGATAAATAAATCTATGGATTTTTTTTGGTTAAAATGCAATTCCAATAAATTTAAACCATTAATTAACATTTGAAACATCTCTTTTTATCGATTAATACAGTACCGAACGTCTGTGGTTAAGAAAAAATTCCAGTAAATAACCTACACCGACGCCAGTGTATCAAAATGTGAAATGCGCAAGAGAGAGAGAGAGACAGACAGAGAAACAATGGGTTTTCGAAGTTCTCCTACAATAGTTACCACTTTTCTTTCAATAGTAACATATTTAAATATGAAATAATAAAATTAACACATTACGTAATTATTGAAAAATTTCAGAACTAGATGTGACAATTTAACAGTTTATAAGTTTCAGATGAACTATTTAAGGGGATACTACTATAGGCAAACACTTAGTGGTACAGATAGCGGTCGATAAAAGACAAGGAAAAATTATACAGGCAGTACAAAACAATGAATACAATGATATATTCAAAGACGATTTTAAGAAATTTAAAAATAAATTAAATATTTTAGAGATACAAAAAGTAAGTCTTATGGAAACAAATTAAATAAGTGTTCAAAATATGAAAATAAAATTAGTCTGCGGTAAACAATATAAGAATGCTAAATGCAGATGAATACGCTGAATTAGTTGATCCATAAAACAGATCAAACTATTAAGGCTATATAAAAAATTTTTATTCCATACAAATTGCTGAAATTTGGGCCACAGAGTGATGCTAAGGAACGCCAAGATTGCTTTTAATAAAAAATCCCTAATTTTCTAAAAAAAAATCGTAGTAGACTGTGGCTTAGCCGATGGATCATCGCAAGTACATAGTAGAAGGCTGAACTACAGGCCCTCCCTACGGAAATATGTGTAACTGAAGGACACCACTGGAAAGCGGTTTTTCTTGAATAACTTTTTTAAGTTGTTAATATAATTTAATAAAAACTGTGCAGAACACTAGTAAGGACCTCTGAAAATAGTGTCCTTGAATCATATTTAGCTTTTTTAGTTTACCAGGGGCGGGCTAAGCTTTACAACTTAATGCCTAAATTTCCTACATAATAAAGACTTTAAAATAATAAATCTGGGTAGCTTCAGACTTAGACTAAAAAAGGTACTCTTGTTTTACGAGAAAGGAATAATAAACGAATTCATGTTTAATTTTTAATAAAGGCCATAATTTCTATTTTTTTTCTCGACAACAAAGTGCAATACGACAGTTATTCAAACAATACGACAGTGTTTAATCCAAAAAAAATACATAAATTTAAAAAAACGCAGTGGTGTCCCAGGAGGCACCTTAATGAAATTATTGAAAAACTTTCGAAATTTTTCTCATAAACGGTTCATTTTATCGATAATAAAAAAGAATACCTTTTTCAGTGTAACGTTGATTTATTATTTTAAAGTTTTTATCATACAGAGTGTTGAAAATTTAGGCATTAAGTTGTAAAGATAGGACGCCTCTGACAAACTAAAAAAGTTTCAAGGACACTCCTCTAAAATGCCCTTACTAGTGACCAGCACATTAAATTTTTATTAAATTATATTAAGTACTTTAAAAGTTATTCAAGAAATACCGATTTCCAGCGGCGTCCTTCATGGACACATATTTTAAAAATTTTATAGGAATTTCATCTTATTTTTTCATGTTCTATCAGCATTCGAGATATTTCCCACATTTTTCCCGACATCCTGTATATATAAAAAATTCATTTAAATCGCGAGTCCCAATTTTTTTTTAAAGGGTGTCCTAATCCTTAATGGACCACACTGTATCTCTATCATCTATTCAGGACCCTACGTAAAAAACACTTATTATAAAAATCATTTAATGAATATTTTCAGTTGTTATCAGTTAGATACGTAACTCTCCGTTGCAGACATTTGTGTAGAAATTGGAGGGATAATAAAGGCTGGAGAAATTGCTCAATAAAACTAACTAATTAAATTACTTACAGTTGACCCTCAGCTGGATAACTTTTCCGATGCCAGTTCCTATCCCATTGTCCGCCTGGCACAAGTAGTATCCTTCCCGGTCCTCCTTGACGTGCTGCAGCAGCAGCGTGCCGTTCCCCAGCAGTTTCGTGTACATGTGGTCCCGCACCTCCTCGTAATCCCCGGACTTACTGGCTAAACGAAAACAAAATAAATTTTGATAAACCTACCGTGATCACCATGGCAGGCGAGCCTTTGACATGTGGACCCCGGGGAACAGGTTTGTTTTCAACTGGCAAGTGCGGCATATTTGTCGTTGTCGAGGAAAGAAAAACGGACGCCAACAAGATCGTTACCGCAACTATTTTTTTTTTTAAATAAGGAGGTGTAATACAAAAATGAAGAAGCGTTCTGATACAGGATGTTCAGTAACAAATGGATCTTATTTCAAGGGTTGTCTTTACGGTAGAAAATAAACCGACTATCATACTACGATAATTCATGAAAGTATGGGTTACAATAACTATGACAAAATACGTTTTGTATTATTTGTTTATGACAGCAATAATTCATGTGATTGCAGTGTATTTACGTGAATATATCAGAAACATCCTTAGAAATGATTATAAAGAAAAATGGAAAACGATCCTATTGGTCTTTTGCACCAGTTTCCAATTACATTATATCATACATTGTTCCTAGTAGTCCAGGATATCAGTTTAATCTAAATCTTAATGATATAGATGTAGTAAAAAGTGATATTTATTTAAATATCAAGTTGATGCAGAAGTTCGTATAGTTCTCTTTACTGAATTTTGAGGCGCTAAGACTACAAGAAATTCCTGAAAGGTTGTTCAACAGAGAAAGGAAATCTAATGGACTAGCTAAGTTCTAATTGGCTTATTGGCATTAAGATGGCTGGAAATCACTCGATATATATAATTTTCATATATAATTCTATCAGTGTTTGTTTGCCACACTCAGTTCCTTTATGTTATGTTACTGGAGTACCTCAAGAGTCTGTTCTGGGCCCATTACTTTATATTACCTATATAACTTATCTATCTTACCACTTAAAGAAGGGTCATGCGTTCTTTGCAGATGACTCTAAAGTATTCTCAAATCCCTTGACAAATTCGCTTCAACAGGATTTAATAATAATAATAATAATATCTCTACCCCTCATTCTAATCACAGGGATTAGCCCAGAAGTCGGAGACTTGTGCGGGAGAGGGGGCGGCATATTATTATTAAGCAGGCCGCATTTGCGGCCAGGAACGACTTACGTTGGTAGGCCCTAACCACTATTCAGTGCAGGAATGAGGGAAACCTGAAAAACCTCATTAATTAGGGGGGTAGTCAAATATCAACCGGTATCAATCTCTCACATTGACCCAAGCCAACATTCTTCCACCCTACTATACCCGCAGACAGGGCGCCAAACCTCTCCACGAATATAGCTTATATACGGTCTACCGGCAGCTGGGCTCGAACCAACACCTAGTCACCTCGATTCAAGTAGTGACGCCTTAAACCGCTCGACCACTGACCGACCATTTAAACAACATAAACAGATGGTGTTCAGACTGGTTGGTTGAGTCTAGTGATAAACCCTTTAGTGCATCGTTGTGATGCATGTATTGCAGCGGACGGGGCCATTTTGAATATTTACTATAATTACATATATATTTTCCTGATTTTGAGGTTTGGGCAAGTTTTAAAAAAAAACTTTTAAAATTATAAAATCAAAACTTTGGAGTGTCCTCCTTAAATTATCAAAATCTCTTAAAATGACATAATTTTTCATATGACAAAGTTTGTCGGTAAGCTAATAAATCAACCTGTACAAAGGGTTCCGCCACTTAAAACTTCTGAGGCCTATATTTCCGTTTTTCTTTAGAATATCTTAGCAATCAAAGCATCGTCTGCTAAATCACAGCAGCTGTGTTTTATCAAGGCGACGCGATTTGGCAAACGATGATCCATCTTCGGCTAAATCACAGCAGCCATGCTTTTCAAAGGCGACGCGATTTAGCAGGCGATGGATGATGAAAGTAACATTTTATAGGTGTGTTCAAGGCTTTCTATGTCAATTGTTTGTGCTTGCCTCTCCTTTTTATTTTGCAAATGATTTGTTTAAAGACTAACGAATAATACTTTAACCTTGAAACAATGGAGCGCATTAGTGTGACGTCACTAGAAGTATGCAACCTGCGGTATTTTGTGTCATAAGAAATTACATTTCAATCAAGTGTACATTTACACCTTACTAACGAGACATTGGAATTTGGTTTATTACTCTGTTAATGGTATTTAAGAAGTATTCTTCCCTTGAATTCGATAAAAGAATGTTATTTGGACCAACTATCCTAAAATATTTTTCTTTTTAAATGTTTTAAATAAATTTTTAATTTTTTTTTTATTTAATTTTAAAATGTGTTCTTGCTCCACCAATAGCTGAACAGAATTAAGCTCAATTGAGCAACTAATTTCATTTGGTTTACTTGTCATCTGTAAGAATACTTCAAAATGCAAATTTGTATATTGGGATTATGTTGATTTTGTGTGTTTTTTCCGTGTTAAATCTTGTATAAGTGAGTTTATCTATGCTTTTATTCGTTTTATGGTATTAAATATATTGCTGCAATCGTCAATATTCTATGTTTAGTGCAAATAAAGTTAACGATATATTTACATTAAAATTAGTAGAGCTGTTATTCAAGTTTTATCTCATTTAATTAAACTTATATTAAAATCCAGACTGCTCAAAATGTTACTTAATCTTCTATATACCAGATCTACCACATGATATTTCTTAAAAAAGTGTGGTAATTGAATAAGAAAAGGAATTAGTAGGTGTTACTTTGTTGATTTTATTTTTACTTTTAAGTCACCTTCCCTTAAGGGCGAATTTTACAGATAAGTTTACGCGCCAATTTTTGTTTGACATTTATATAACGCCGAGTGACGTCATCAGTAATGCGGTATATTTTGACATATGTGATTTTCAAGGCACTCTAGCCACGTAAATAAAAAACGCTACGAACTTATGCACTTTCTGAATAGTTAAAACAACAAAGTTAAAGTGCAACTGTCGTACGACCAAGGTATGACTTTTTAAAATGGAGAGTAGTCGGTCGCCGCACTTTAGAAAACGTCCCTGACCCCGGAGTACGCCGTAATAGGCAAGACGTGACAGAATAACGAATGCATGAAGAGACCTGTGGCTTTCTTCCAGGTGACGGTGGGCGTCGGGACGCCTTGCGCCTGGCAATGGAGGGCCACGTGTCGGTTGCGCTCGACGCTGACGTCGATGGGCTCGACGAGCCACCTCGGCGGCACTGGAACAACACCGGGTTAACTGAGACGGTGCCTGGACTCTGCGACACACAGATATTATTGCAATGGTGCAGTTAGTGGAACACTGACCACACTCTACACGGTTGGTGGGTGCCCGGTAGGCGGAAACACACAGACGTTCATTTGGCGCTGGCAAGATAGGCCGTAGTAAAGATATGTCCACAAATAGGCAAATATTATCGTTGCATATGGACGCGAACATACTGTATATGGTTTTTGCATAAATCTAAAAATTGCGTACATTATATTTGCAGATATGTTGAATGAAGAGAGCGAGAGGGAAGGAGAGAATCAGGACGAGATGATACTGGTATGGAAAGAGGAAGTGGAAGTAGAAGAACCTACAAACAAGGAAATAAACATAATTATAGAAGCTTTAAAGAATAACAAAAGTCCAGGGAAACGGAATAACAGCAGATAACATTAAGTACATAGAAGAGGATTTAAAACAAAGAATATACGAAATGATCCGAAAGATTTGGAGAAGAGAATGTATGCCTGAAGATTGGAGAGTTGCTATGACTATACCAATTTTTAAAAAATGGAGATGCAACACACTGCAGAAGCTATTAGGGTATATCATTGCTAGATATAGAGTATAAAATCATGGCAACGTTAATAAAACAAGAAATAGGATCTCTAGCAGGTTTTAGAAAGAGAAGGTCAACAGATGCAACACACTGCAGAAACCATAAGGGTATATCATTGCTAGATATAGAGTATAAAATCATGGCAACGTTAATAAAACAAGAAATAGAATCTATAGCAGGTTTTAGAAAGAGGAGGTCAACAACGGACCAAAAAGACATCAAAAATTGACGAAGTAGCTAGAAGAGCTAGGGCATCTAGAATATATGCAAGATGAAAGGACAGTTAAGAAAATTATAGAGTGTAAACCTAACTACAAGAAAAAAAGAGGGAAACCAAAGAAGCGATGGAGAGAGGCAGTTGCAATAGATCTAAAGGAGAAAAATTAATGGATTGGAAAAGAAAGACGAAGAACAGAATGGAGTGGAGGAGAATAAACACAGCTCTGGGCCTAAAAGTAGCATTATCGTAACGAAAACCATAAAGCAAAAAAAAAACTCCAATTTATGTTAGCATAGTTGTAAGTACGTAATCCTCACCATTTAAAATCACTTCATGGTTTTGTAATATTTGGTGGGGCGGTTTGATGTCTGGAACGTTATGAAAACCAAATAGAAGCACCTTAAAGTTACCCAAAATTTAAAGTAAAATAATAAAGGTAACGGCAAACTAAGTCATATCGCTGACATATTACTTAGAAGTGCCAGTAGCTTTAAAGTGTTTGTAATAGTTTTGGCGATGTTTTGGAAACCTTTAACGTATCACCTGATTATACAATTGTGGCGGTAGTCGCCACGTTATTGTTTCATTAATAAGTTATTCATATTTTACATGGGATCAAAATTACTACGAAGGTGCTACTACCTTCAAAATCCACTATAGAGTAACCTTCACCCAATAGTGACCTGCTTCCTACATAACTTAACGCTAGAAAAAAAAACATTAGTATATTACTGCAACAAAAAAAACTTCGCAGAAAGAAGACTTTTCGACATTCGATTACGTTTTATAGAAAACTAAAACAACAAACAGAAAATGCTACAACTCTTAAACATTATTGTTTTTCGAATTAAATAGTATCTTTAAAACATTCTAATTCTAAGAATTTTAAATTGCACTTAAACGAAGACCAAGTGTCTTCGGGAGCAATATGATGAATGTCATTATTTATTTCTTGAACTGTAGAGATCAACCAATTTGGTCAAATCCCAAATCATACTATTTGCCTAATTTTTTATGAAACATATATGATGTGTGGTCAACCCAGAAAATTTTAAGTCGATCTGATAAGTAGTTTTTTAAATATACGAGGTTAAATTTATAAGTACTGGAATGAGAAGTGTAAAAATCAACGGTAAGTTCTATTAAAAATGTATGTCATATTATGAGGAATGTTGTAATTTGCAATTTACAATACATCTGACACACTGAGTTGGAAACATTCTTAAGATAAAATTAACAACACCAAAGAACCCGGCATGACATGTATAAACGATTGTGTGAGAAAACCAGATAATTTAGAACTGAAGTAACCGGAAAGAAAGATGCAACGCTTTGTATTGTATTGCGGACTAAATTATAGTCACCTAACCCGCTTCATCCTGGATTGAACTCAAATGGCGTGTGATATATTTGTTACCCAGCCCCAGGCAAGATTAAAACTGTAATATATTTCACGATTCTGATGTAGGAAATTATTTACTGCAGCTCTCTTTTCCGGTATCACATTTTATTCGTTTCAGCTGTGTGTGAGTTCGTAAATTTTACGCGGTAGAAAAAAAACCGATATATGCGAAACAAAAAATATTAAAGCTACACAAAAATATGATTACTAAATACTCCTCCTGAACTTACAATGTTTCCTTTACAGTGCATTTGAAGTAGCTATACGAAACGAAATATGTCCATTCATCACTTTTAACGTTATATGGCTTAGCTTAGTCAGACATACATTAATTGACGTATTTATTAGACTTATAATAACTTTACTGATTTCTAGGTAAAGATTTAATAGTTACTTATGTACTAGACGAGTAACAGGCGAATTCGATAAAGACATTTTACTGAATGGTGGTGCATACAAAATTGTATTGCCAACTGTAAAATTTTACAATTTAAAAAAATGGAGACTGGAGATTGTATTTTTCGACTGATTTTTGTGGTATAATTTCGAAACAAGTTTCTAACGACTTTTCCCGAATTTCAGGCGGCGTGCACTGAATGTCTTTTATCATTTTCTATAAATAAGTTGCCACAAAACTTTTACTGTTAGGGCTGTGACAGTGACAAATGATTTCTGTTTAATGTCACACAGTAAGGGCTATGATGATAAATATTTGCGTTTATTTACTTCCGGAATCGCTATGGTAATGCAAGGATTTATAAACAGTTGGCGATAATGGCATTTTTTCCACGAACTTTCATAAAAGTATATATTTCCACACATATTTTAATTTCGAAAGTTGTATTTTTCAGGAAATTATAATTACATTTTGAGGACGTGTTAGTTAATATGCCAACATTTTTAAGTGACATTAAAGACATTTTTTTGGACTAATCCTTTTGAAGAAGCAAGTCAAACAACAACATAATTTTAAAACAACGCCTAGTTTTTGAATTAAGAAACACGTATTCAAATTGATAATTTAGACCAAGACTTATGAGAACGTATTGTGGAAAAAGCAAAGATGGCAAATTCGGGATTATTGCCTGCTAAATCTAGACATAGATGAAAAGGAGCATTTGGTATATTTAGGAATTGGTGCCAAGAAAATGATATAAAAAGTATGAAAGAAGTGTTTTAAACTTTTTATTTTGGAACTTAACAACGCATGTAGGTCAAATACCTGGTCAAAAGCGTTATAAAAATCAAAAATAATCTGTTTTTTAAATCAAGAGATAAATTACGCAATGTAGACATAAAAAAGCAAACATTTTTGATAATGAATTTTTAACAAAATTCCTGAATGAGAAACCAGATGTATTGTATTTGATGATAAAACTCGTTGCCATTTTCGAAGTGATTGGTGCCTGTCTTCTGGATTAAATTACAAAAATTACTGTCGATGACATCAAAGAATAAGAAAATCAACATCTGCTGCCGAGGGATACTTGGAGGAATCTACTAGCCACAAAAAATGATATATCAAATAAAATCTTGGCCATGAACAACCGATCAAATTCGTTAAAAGTAAAGTAAAGTTAAAACCGTTTTACAATCCAAAGTTTTCGCTCAAGTTGCAAGTTTCTTGTCTTAAGCTTGCGCAATGAAGACAAAATCTTGCGAAATCGCGATCAGCTGGTTGTTTTCAAGTTCAAGAAATTTTATGATCTGCACCGAAAATTTCCATAATTTTCTTGAAGTTATTTTAGTGTACAGTACTTCCTGGTTATTTGGTCTTGTATTTAATAAAGCCTCACAAAAAAAAATCAATTGGAGTAAGGTCCGGAGATCGGGATAGCCTATGAATTAATGAACCGTTTCGACCTATTTAATGATTGGAAAAATTTTCGCTGTCACTCCCTGACTTGTCTCGCATTGTGTATTGGACATCCATACAATTGAAAATGTAGATTTACTCTCTCCTGTAATGAAAGATTTTCGACTGCATTAAAAAATTCCTTCTGAAGGAAATGCAGAAATTGTTCGCCACTCTCTCATTAAGTATCTAACACCAAACGTTAACTCTCTGACTATATTGTCTTCGGCAATTAATTATCCACTCTAGATTTTCTGAAACCCAAGACCGTGAGTTCTGTGATGATACAATTCTTTTTCTACTTTCGCCGCAACATGACCTTTTTTTTGTTAACAGTTTTTTAGTTAAAATAAAACATAAAATTCAACGCCCTGTATCTCAGAAAAAAGAATTTTAGGACCCATGTTTGTAGCAACTTTCAGTCTCAGAATGAGGTCCTCTAAAGGTTCTTGAAGTCTTGCTATTTAAAAGTGAGACCTGTATATTTCTTTTTCATTAGAATAAATGTTCATGTCATTTCCGAAACTTGTTAGGAAAGTAACTATTTTGGAATACCTATCTAGGGAACATTTAAAAAAAACAACCAAGCCTCGATTCTAGAATCGCTACTGACAAATAATTGACGAGTGCGGTAAATGTCATACAAATTCTTGAAACGAAGATTTGACAACAATGTTAAATCCATGGTGATATAGACAGTTGTTGAAAAGTTTTTATATTATATATACTCTTTTTATTGCATAATGTCATTTTATGGATTTGGATTGCTTTGCAGCTACAAAAGAAGACGCTGGTTGAGCTGTTACAAAACTTTCTTCAGATAAATTCACTTGCACAAAGAATATTTATATTCTTATATTACATGTATTCATATATTATTTAAATCTATCCTAAGATTTTATATTAAGTACTGAAACATTTTGCACATACGTAATGTATCTAAGGCAGTGGCGGCTTGTTAGAGGAGGCAGGGGAGGCTAAGCCTCCTCTGTGGTGTTTGTACCATTGCCAAAAAAATTTGTTTAATTTATTTCCATTTTACATGTACCTACCTATATCATATTTTTATATTTATTTTATTATAAATGTATTTTCACATGCAATTAATTATTAATTGAGATCTCAACTGAACAAATAAATACGTGATTTTTGAATGTGCTTGAAATTTCGCGCTCTCCGAATACGTAGCCCATGTCAACGGAGCTGCTGGCAGCTAAGCGCGGTAAGCCTCCAGCGTATTCATATATGTATCTAACAATGCGCGACCTTGAACGATAGGGATAGCGTCGTTACACCCGTAAATAAATCTCTGCACAGGCAGCTAGTTACCATCAACTATCTCTTTTTAACATGTAAGTGCCCGTAACACGCTATTGACCGTCGTGAAGCCTCGGCACTCTCGGCAGTAATCGGAAATAGAGCAATTCAAAGAAAACAAAAATATTGACCATTTATTATTTATCTTGTCATTTGTCATCTATGATCTGTAATTGCGCGGGTTTCTGTGATTAACAGGTGTTTTTTGTGTAATTTAAAAGTGTTTCTTAAGAATTTGTGTTTGACAAGCAATCTGTTACATTTTACTTGTACGTATTTAAAACTTTATTTAAAAAATGAGGCTCAAAATGACAATAACGTCAACAGCTTCTCTAGTTGCATGGAAATTGTTGATTATTTGCTATTAAAATAATTTCATACTCTCAGTTACGATGAAAAGCTGATAATTATACAAAAATCTAGACCAATTCTTTAGTTGTAGTAGATGAGAAACAAAATAGGGGATTTAATAATAATTATTAAAAAACGACGGGTTAACCGCATCAACTATTAGAAATAAATTATACTGCTGGCAATGTTTGTTATTTACTAATGATAATTTATCAGTTTCGGGTAGGGTGGGTTATAATAATTTGTAAAATATAAGGCGAGATCTCGAAAGACATGAAAAATCTCAACATATTTCATCACGTATTAAATTTGAAATGCTGGAGAAACGTAACATTGTAAATGCTTTAGATTCTTTAGGTCCGTGAAAATAGAGATATTTTCTGCCGGCAAAAAAGCGCTGCAGCATAGCGCCGCGCAGCAGTTTTGTAACATATTGTTTTCAATATTATTGCGTACACTTACATACATTTCGCCGCTGTAGCGATTTAATGTTAAGTGCGCGCAATATGAATTGAAAACAATATGTTACAATACTGAGGCGCGGCGTTATGCCGCAGCCCTTTTTTGCCGCACAGCGAAAAACTTCTAGTGCGCGCCTGGTCTAAGAAATTTCTTTTCGTGGTCATGATGAAAAAGCGGATTTTTCGAGGGCTACCTAGGGCTAATAGGGCTGCCGACGAACAATCCACTTATAAAAATTTAACAGCCCATGGCACTACGTCAAAGGTTGTGAGGAAATGTGCCAGTGCGATTATAAAACATTAGTTTGAGGTTTTTCACTTCAAGCCTCCTATACTGAAAACATCACGAGCCGCCACTGATCTAAGGTAAAATAAAACGAGATATTCCTAATTAAATGGAGTTTCTCAGAAAGTCGTATACGACATGATCTGATAGAGATTCGAGAATCGGGTCCCAGTACATAAAGTAGGTATTAAAAGAGGCGATATTGCCAATTTATGAGAATATCTCAATTACGGCCTATCTTCCATAAACATGTCGTTTCAATGCCCAACAAATTTTTACCGCTCGAAGAAACATATCCTAAGAAAATTCCCATTGGCCGTTAAATATCTTGGGCACTGGATACGACCGACGTAACACCAACTTAACTATTGTGTTTTTCTGCCAGTGGGGGGTTGCTACTTGTTACTGGTTTTGCTGCAAGAAGCATTACTCGTGAGGGAATCATAAATTATCTTCTTAAAACGTGGCGGTGGTGTGAACATATTAAGCGGCGATCCAATTGGGGTCGCCATCTACAGTTGATATAGCATTTGACCACATCATATTTTAATGGGCTGTCAGTTTTAGTTAGTAGAGGATCCATTAGCAGAAAGGTCGATTATAAGTCAACTGGTATATTGAAAATTTGGTAGTGGTATTAGTAGCCTGCTACTTCTTTTACGAAAATGGATATTTGAATGCTTGTGGAAGATTGTGGAAGGCAATTCTCGTGTTGGCTGTAGATATGATGTCACTTACCAGGTCATGGATTCGACGAGAATAGTACTAAAACTCTGATATTTTTTTTCTATAGCGAGATACAGGGTGTTTAATTTTAAAAAATAATTTCACTGATGTATACTACTATAGTAAATTTGGCACCCCTGTATCTTAATAGATGTCCGCAATACAACAAAAAATATTATTTCTGAGGAAATATATGTATTGAAGTTAAATAGTATATTATATACCGAGATGAAAAGTATTCTTGTCGAGAGAAAAGCATGGCATGAAAAGCATTTCTCGAGACAAGAATGAAACTTTTCATCGAGGTTTGTATACTATTTTATTTACAGCCATATATTTTTCATAAAATCAAGTCATAAAATCAAGTCATAAAAGCAAGTGACAGTTTTTGTAATAAAAACAATTACGTGATAAATTAACAAAGTAAAATCTCTGTATAGCCAGATTACAGATTAAAAAACGGCAAGTTGGCATTTTGATAACTTTGCTACTAAAAAGTCTACCGTACATTGCATTTTTGATAGATTATCATCAAAATAGTGTTTTCGAAGATAATGAGAGATTCAGAAGAAATTATTTGTACTCCTTCTCGACTGAGAGAAGCTGCTGAAAGTTTGGAAAAAAGGTACCAGTCAAGAGTATTTATAGTAAATAATGAAGAATGGGTAACATTAATTAAAACATATGTTGCACTTATGCCAGCCATTTGGCCACAATTCGATTTGTAGAAATTTACAGAAAATATGCATGTCTACGACCTACAGCTGACCAGGAGCGTCTCTTTTTATATTTTAAAGTAATATTTGTACATCAAGTAGTTGGCAATACCATATCTAAAGTACCTACCACAAGAAATAGCGGATATCTGAAACTTTCAAATCCCACACATTATATAAGACACAATTTTAGGAGAACTAAAGTAACTCTATTCATTGGTAAACGCTGGTGGAGATATTTTAAATCTCAACATAGAGGAGTCTCTTGCAAAGAAATAGAATGATTACCAATCAAATTAGGGGAAATGATACAGAACCTGTCAATGAAGATCAACCTAGCGATCTTGTAATAATGTAGGAAACGACAATACTTTACATACTGACACTGCAATTGCTTCATTTTCTTCTGTTCGTGGTGTCCATATTAATACTTATAATAGCACATTTAATATTAGGTACTATAACAAATACTGAAAATTAAATGAAGTATAAATATGTAGTTAAAGTGTATTTGTTATGTTGTTGATTCAATAAAATTAGTTTTCAATAAAAAAATAATAATTTTATTTTTGGAAATAATATATGGCTTCCCTTGGATTTTTAAACCACCAAACCATACGTGGGAAGAAATGTGACAGTTTCCTCCCTTATGATGTAAATAGCTATTCTTCAGATACGAAGTCCTAAGTTCCTAACTTTCAAATCAATTTTTTTCATTTTATTGCTATTAGTATAATTTTAAAGCAATTCGTAACATTTTTCATTTTCAGAATTTGTATAATTAAAGTGCATAAAAATCTTTCCAGTTTTTAAGAAAATTGCAAATCCTTTTGAATAATATATATAACTCTTATCTCTTACATCAATCTGGAATCATTTTCTAAAAACACTTCAGCTACATTGCCACTCAACGTTCTTCCACAAAGCATTCTTATCCATTATCATTATTATTATCATCATCGCACTATGAAACTGAATGTGTAAAGATTTGAAATCAGGCAGTGTGAGAGAGCGTCATCTGGATTGTTAGTTCCTTATAATCGCTCGTTCGCCGGACCAGTCGCTGACGTTTGGTCACCAAATGCTATATGGAAAAATCGATCTACAAAATCAAAGTCATGGCATGCAAAAAAACACCAACCAAAGACTACATCAGTGAAAGTGAGAGAAGAACAAAAAAGACGGTGCAACAGTACCTTGACCACTGGGTCCAGTTGACGCATGTGCCAAAGCAACGGAAGGTGTGTGAGGGCGGGGAGGGGCGGGTGGTAGGGAGACAGGCTCGGGTTGTTACCTTTGACCTGGAGCTTCGCAGTGTACCTAACCTCTGAGGCAGGGTTGCTGGCCACGCATGTAAAATCGCCGGAGTGTCTCGAGTCAAGGCTAGAAATGCTCAGGAGGCTAGAGTAAGGGTCAAGGGCTGAAACGTTGACGCCCAGGTTAGGCGTCAATGGTTGACCGTCCTTGAGCCAGGACACCACGAGGGGTGGGTCCCCTTTACTAACTCCGCAGACGGTTCGGGTGCGCATGCCTTCCGATAGCCCGTCTTGGAAGGAAAAGGGCTCAATTATAGGGGGAACTGAGAGAAAAACAAGAGAAACAAACATCAGAGATAGAAAAGAAAGAGTAAAACGCGCGGCTCGAGCTCGCGCCAAATTACCATTAACTACCAATTGCTGGGTGTGCGACACCTCCGCCGCCAGGTTACGCACCACGCACGAGTAGTTGCCGTTGTGCTCGGGCGACAGGCTCTCTATCACTAGAATGCTAGTAAATTGGTCCACCTGGGTAATCGACATCATCTGGGCCGGTTCTACAGCGCGGCCGTCTTTGTGCCACGAGATGGTCAGCGGAAGATCACCCTTGGTCACGGAGCAGGTCAGGCTGGCCCTGTCGCCTACGTGAAGTGTGTCTTCGGCGTAGAAAGGGCTAACCTTTGGGGGAACTGAAACGAAAACTTTGTTAAAAACTGCCCGGAATTCTAACGGTCCCTCCTCGTGACGACGACCTCAGCTTCGTTTCCTTCGGGCCTTCCGTTTTATCTAGTACGAATATCGGGTTTTTCAAAGGGATTTACGATGTCCCTTAACTTTTTAGTACAAGTCTGTTATTAGCAATAACTACGATATTTGAAAGTGAACTAAATAAGAACTAATGCTAATATCTATATAACGTCTTAGGGCATTATATATTTTAAATATATTAGCAGGTAAGAAGGTTTTTACCTCAGAAACAGAAATTAAATGTCATACACGAATTAATAAAACTAATGTCATATTAGCTGAGAGTAATCATTGTGAGAAGCTCAAGACAAACTTACTAACCCCACATAATGATGAAAATAGCGATAGTATAACTGAGAATTTCGTGTCCATGAGGTAAGGATTTATAAAAACCTTGATACCTTAATCACTATTATAATCTGAATTTTATGTTCTGCATATTGCAACAAATTTTTGTATAACTTAATAGGTTAGTGGTATATTTTGACATTTAACAAAAGTGTTAAAGTTTGTCTAAACTTTCTTTTACTTAATTGAAAAAAACCGATATTTGTATTTGATCCAGGGGTTTTCTTTAGCATTTCCAGGGGTTTTCTTTAGCGTCTTGTAACAACGATTCTGAAAATCTGTTTAAAATAGGACTAGACCTTAAAGTAGAACAAAATACTAAACAAGCTTTGTACAATATTTTTTTAATAGTGTTCTGAAAATAAAAAAATATTATAACTATACTCATTTGAGCTATTTCAAAACACTATTAAAAAATATGGCGTATTAAAAATCCTACGACTGATACGGAAAAAAGTCAGTTTTCCTAACTTATTGCACAAATAGCTATTGTAAAATGTTGATTGTATTATTGTATTTATTTGTAAATCCATATTTTTGCAATAAAATTTGTACATGTTGATTCGTTAAAATTGATTCAAAATTCAAATATCCGAAAAAAAGAAAAAAAAATCAAAAACTTTGTTTTATAAATACTTCAGTGAATCGATATTGGTAGGATTTATTTTTGTTTGTAACTGTGCGTTTACTAGTTTCACAATAACAGGGTCAACCTTAGTTATAGTCTTTCCAAAGTCAATTGGTTTCCCAAAACGATCGGCAGGAGAATTTTTCTGGAGTCATAGGCGTATACCAATAGATTTAGATAGGGTTTAAATCTTTAGAATACTTTTTATCCTATTTAGCATTTAATAAATAGGAACTATAAGATTTATGCATTCAAATTTTTTTACGTTAGACTATTGGCTATGTAATTAATAAATTATAAATTTATACAAGAGGTTTCAGGAGGAGATGTACATACTTCAGTATGTTATTCTACGTTCAATTTTAAGCAAACAAATTTTATGAACTTAGGTCTGGAAACGTTTCATTTAGGATATAGTGGATGTCAAATTTAAAAAAAATAATCACATTTTCTTTAGTAACTATCGACTACTTCGAGTTAAATTCATGAAATTTTGTATGCGGAGGTTTCATGGGACGGGAAATTAAAATGTCAAATGACAAGCCACTTTTTCGTGCCACGGTGTATGCCATTTGCGAAATGCCATTTGTTTTGCGAAATAGAAAAACATTTTTATACTTAAGAAACGTACATCTTATTGAAGTATTTAGAAGCAGCCGTTTCCGTTACAAACTCATCTAAAGATGATGATGCATGCAAATTATGTATTAGACTGATAATTGTGCATTACAGCCAATCGTCCATAAAATTTGAATTTCCCGTCCCAATAAACCTCCGCATACAAAATATCATGAATTTAACTCAAAGTAGTCTATAGTTATTAAAGAAAATGTAATTTTAAATTTGTCATCCTGTATACCCTAAACGAAGCGTAATATAACATACTGAAGAATGTACATCTCCTCCTGAAACACCCTGTATATGAAATCTGCAAGTTAACTCAATAACTGACTTTTTATATGCAGGGTTAACTACTACTAAGTACAAAAATTTTAACCATGTGCTCAGGGAGGTCTAAAATACAGTAATAATATCTTATACAATTCTGGCATAAGGATTTTAACAAATGTTTTCCTGACTATGTGAATGATTCTTAATTGAAATGCACAGCACATGCAGGTGATAGTTTGGTAAATTTATGCTCCCCGACAAAGCCTAAAGCAGGACGCCCACTGAATCGGCACAGCCCGGCACAGCACGCCCAGCGCGGCCGGCAGATTTTGATATGCTTGTAATCAAATGGAGTAGCGCCCACTGAATCGGAGCCGCTCAGCTCGGCGCCGTACGCTCGGCTCGGCACCGCTTCGTATTCTCGATAGGGCAAAATGTGCCGATCTGTGTCATGCCGAAGCAATGGGCGGTGGCTGTAAAACTGCCGGCCGTGCTGTGCCGTGCTGCGCCGGGCAGCGCGGATTCAATGGGCGCCCTCCTTAACTTATTTTTCCATTGCTGATACCTTCAAAATGTATACGTATTGTTGAACTTAAAAATCATTATAAACATTTTAACTAACACAGCACAATACTTTACGCCTAAATAAAAAATTACAGAGATTGGTAACAGTTATTCATTAATTTAAATTCCTGCTAATACATCTTTCATAGATCATTTCAGAATCCTTGGCGAACTAGAAAAACGAAATATCACATGCATTACCTTTACAATCATCGACTGAACAGTAAGAACCATGACAAGTCATTATTAGTCTGTTTGGAAATGAAAGAGAGTAATAAAACCCCGAGCTAAGAACCGGCCATGGGCGTGGTAATATTTCGTTTCAGGTAATTATCGGGTAACACTAATGCTAACAGGTAATGGGTATACATTATTATATTTTACTGGATACATCATAGGGCAGGAGCCAGTGTATTGTGACAGATCAATCCAGTCTCAGAGCTGAATATACGAAGACGTGCTAGTGCAGTAGAGTAAAATTCGACTTGTGTTTAGTGACTATTGTGCCAGTGGATATAATATTGTTTGGGTAAAATGTCGAGCTTATCAGATTACCTACCTGCTAAACGCGTGAAAACATCTGCGCTGTCTCAGAATGAGAAGATTATTATATTAAATGTATTTAATGCATTGAAACGCCAAAATCCTAGCAACAGTGTTCACGACATCGTGGAAAAGTGTTCCAAAATGACAGGGATGGGAAAATCGACTATCTACAGACTTTTAAAGGAAACAAAGATATTCTAAATCCCCCAAAATCATCTACATGGAGGTTAAAAGTCGTTACAGATGATTTCTTCAAAAATGTCATTCGCAGAAAAGTACACTCATTTTATTTAAAAAAAAAAAATACCAACGCTAAACAAAATTTTAAGTGAACTTTCAGAGGACAACGATTTGCCAAAAATCAGTAGAAGCAAATTATGGGTCGTCTTACGAGAGTTGAATTTTTGCAGGGAAAATCAGAACAGAAAGTCAGTTTTTATCGATAAAGATGAAATTATTTGTTGGCGAAGATCCTACTTAAGATCAATTAGAAAATTCCGTGACGAAGGATTTATTATCTAGACGAAACTTGGGTCAACGAGGGATATATTGTAACAAAAGTATGGCAAGATAAAAATGTAAAAAGTTTTCGACAAGCATTTTTGGACGGACTTTCAACAGGGTTCAAGGCACCTTCAGGTAAAGGGCGAAGATTAATAGTGACACATAAAGGTAGTACCAGTGGTTTTGTAGATGGCGGTTTACTTTTATTTGAATCTAAAAATACAGGTGACTATCACAAAGACATGAACGCAGATGTTTCCGAAGAGTATTTTACACAGATGTTGGATCTTATTCCTCCGGGCTCTGTAACTGTCATGGATAATGCCAGTTACCATTCACGGCAGACCGAGCGGACACCTACAACTGCTTGGAGGAAAGCCGATATAATTCAATGGTTATCCGGAAAAAACATTTCTTTTGAAAGAAATATGGTGAAAAAGGAACTTTTGACACTTGTCAATCTTAATAAAGATCAGAAAAAAAATGTTATCGATGAAATGGCAACAAATCGCCAAATAATGCTACTACGGTTACCACCTTATCACTGTGAACTTAACCCAATCGAATTAGTCTGGACGCAGGTAAAAGGAGATGTACCGCGAAATAATACGACGTTTAAATTAAGTGACGTGAAAATTTTGTTAAAAAATTCCTTGGAACGAGTAACTGCAGATAACTGGCAAAGATGTATACATCATGTACAAAAAGAAGAGGAGAAAATTCAGAGGATGAATTTTAATATACCTACTTTTCTATTTTCTTTATTGTACATTTATACGACACTACATTTACTCACCATAATTTGAATTTTCAAAATACATATATTTTTGTGTAGAATAAAAGTCTAGTCATTAAATTTAAATAAATATTTTGATAAGAATATTGAATAATTTTATTTAAATTACTAAAAACCCTCTTAACCCTTATGATGCTCATGTGTTGAAATACTGTTTTTATATTATTTACTTATAAGAGAAATGGACCGAGAAATTGAACCGGCATAGACAAAGACGGATTTTCGGGGATTAAATTTTAGCTACCTGCTAAAATTTAGTCCGGTCCAATCACACAAAGTTTTTTTAAAAGTACATCTCGTCTATACCGATAAGACATATTATAAAAATATTGAATATAAGCACCACTACTACATTTATTTACGATTTTCATACATAATAAGCTTTTATTACTCTCTTCCATTTCTAAACAGACACCAACTGCTGCCAATTGAGTTTGGAAAGTCTATACAAGTTACCTACAAATCTATGTATTTATTTCGAACAAAAAATCAGCTCAGTTGAATAATAATCTCAGAGTGACGAATAATAAGAATATAGTGTAATCTAAATATTACATAGGTGGCAAGAGAAAGAAAAACATACCTATGACGGTGACTTCCCCGCTCCTTCTTGCGCTGTGACCCTGCTTGTTTCTAGCCCAGCAAGTGTACACGCCGGAGTCTGCCTTCTTCTCCACCGGATTGATGACGAGGGTGCCGTCGGCCAGTACCTTCTGCCTCAGATCGTCTGGCAACTCTCTGCCGCCGCGCTCCCAATGGATTTCCTCTATGGGGTAGCCGGCCACGGGGCACTTCAGCTGCAGGGTTTCTCCGGCGACCGCCGTCACTTTAGGAATCAGCCTGATGTACGGCATCCCTAAGGAGAATACCAAGGTTTACCATTAGAAACCGAGGGAGGAGTGTTAAGATATGTATACAAATCGCTTCGCTCAAGGGATTTTATATGCAGGCTGTTCTTACGAGGGACTTAATAACAAATATTTCATAAAAGAGCAATACCTAATAATGGTAATTATTTACAACAGCGAAAAACTCTCCAATCTTAACAAAAAAATTCCTATCCCCCCTATTGTCAAGGGTGCGGACGCATGTAGTTTTTGATAAAAAAAATTAAAAATTATAATATCACTAATGAAGCTATTTTAGTTTGTCCTAAAACTATCAGACGATACTAGTATGTCCTAGGAAAAATGCAAAGTTCTTATCAACGATAGCAACTTTCCTAGACCAAACTGAAATAGCCTGAAACCGGATATTTCCTGTAACATATACATAGAGGTTACAATTCAAAAAAAATTTTTTTTCGAAAACCATGCGACCGTCAAAATCTGACTTCATATTCGTGATCAGCACTCTCGAAAATAGGGAGGGTAGGAATTTTTTAGTTAAGATAATTGACAAAAAAAAATAACTACATCAGTTAAGAAAAAATTAAAAATCTACTTTAATAAATGTTCGTTTTGCGCGTTTTTTTATTTCAGATGAATTTACTTTTTTGAAATATAGGCCTATATTCAATTCTTTTCAAAATCAACTTCCTTTTCTACTTGAACTGCAGATTCCTGCAGTGGAATATTGGTATATCATTAAAGAAGTAACTTCATCCAAAATAAGAAAATGCTATAATATACAGGGTGATTCACAAATTTTCTAAAAAAATTTGGGAATGGATGCATCATGAAAAATGGAGTCAATATCATAAAAAAAACTAAACTTGTAAAATCCTTACAGTTTCGGAGTAAAAAAATATTGAAGTTGATTCCGAATATTGAAATTCGATTACATACTTACAGTAGGTATTAACGTTTTTTTGATGCGAGTGTTTCCATCAGTTTTCAAGTGTCAAAAATGGCTTACGTGCATACCAACTCGGAATTGATGGACATCGTGATGAAGTGAAAATGCTTTAGCGGAACGATTTGCTGGTAAACATATACATGTGTGCAGTGAGTACTAGTGTAGTGCAACGTGGACGTGACACGGGAAATTTGAAACTGAATCGTGGAAGAGATGGAAGTCTAGATGTCCACTGCGTATTGCAGCAGTGTGGCGTATCATACACGAGGCTTAATTCTATCCGTACCATGTACAGCGTATCCAAGCATTAATACCAAGAAATTATACCTTACGAATTAGATTTTGTGAATGCTGTAACAACATGCTCAGAGTGTTATGATTTACAGTAGAGGAAGCTATTTTCACACGGAATGGGATGTACGTGCATAACATTTATAATACTGTTTGGGATTTTGAAAATACTCATGCGATTCAACGGGATCATTTCCAACAACGCTTTTCTTTAAATGTTTGGGCAGGGATTGTCGATGGTTGCTTGATTGGATCATTTATTCACCAAATCGAATGGATGTGGCTCAGTGTCTCGAGTTCCTTCAAAATGATTTGCTTGGACTTCTGGAAGATATGTTTTTAGCTGCTCCACCGAATGTAGTTCTTGCACGATGTTGCCACCCTCATTTTCGACAAATTTGTTACACTTTGCCACCGTGACAGTGGCCGACTCCATGCTTTACCTTGCGCAAGAACAGATTTTACAGTGGAACAATTTCCAGTGTCGTGCAGAAGTGTATTTTCATATCATTTTCGAATTCTCCTTTTTGATTTTTTTTTACAAAATTGTATTTGTAAGACTCCTACATTCAAAATTTTTTTGGATAAGTTCTGAATCACCCTGCATGAAATCTTTATGAAAAAAAATCAAACAAATTGTTTTTATTTTACTAAATGGATTTAACCTAAATTATGCATATTATAGTAAGTGATGTAAACAACAGACATAAATCGTATAGATACTTCACATTTCCGATAATTTGTGCCCCTATTTTTTACAATTAGGAAATTACGGGGCAAATACCGAAAAATAGCTACATATACATAGTGAAATTATTCATGTAGAAGTTCCTCATCATATTCAGTTTGCTCAGAGTTGCCTTTGATGTACTATTGAAACAAATAAGGTCAAGTATGCGAGCACGGCACACTCGACCGTCACAAGTCTGAAAACAAGGGATAAACGACGCAACATTTGTCACGCGAAAAATATTTGTCATTTTCATTCCCGCTTCCTGTAATGCTAATGTGAGGGACTATTTTGTGCTCGTTGCCCTTAATAGTTACTAGAATACAACCGGGATGGGTCGTCGCCTACAGTTTTGTCTAATTGCCAGGAAACTGTAAAAACGACAAAACGTTCTGTCAAGCAGTTTTATGCTAATAAAATTGCTGATTTCAGGGCGCGTTACTCATTCATCTCCAGTCATTTGTCTTTATGATAAATCTGCAATTTAATAGAGTTCGTTTTTAATAATATACAGGGTGTTACATATGAGTAGGTCAAGCCGTTAACCACACATTATTTAGATCAAAATAATGGGACTTTTCTTATGCCAATTTTCGTTTTGAAAAAAAAAAGCAAAATTTAACTCAATTAAACTAAATGCTCAATATGGGTATCACCTTCACCTTCACTTGGGGCTCTTTTAATTAGAGATTAACGAATATTCTGGAAAGTATGTGGTTTCAGCCTAAGCTGCTCTTTATCTTGTATAATTTGTTTCCTTAGCTGTTGTTTACCTAGTACTGAAATTATATAAAAGAAATCTTTCCGATTCTAATGAATTTATATTTTTTTACTAAACTCTTTCAGTGACTTGATGGTTTACCTCTGGCAGTTTGTCAAAATATGTGATTTCAACTTGACGGTGCTCTTCAGTACTACGGACAAAATGTTCAGAACCATTGTGAATTAGTAGGGGACAGCTTGCATATGTTAAATGGCCATCTCATTCGCCCGACCTCAACCCGTTGGTCTTTAGTTTCTGGGGTTTTATGAAAGATTTCGCTTCTATGGTTGTCATACTAACTGAACAACAGCTAAGGGAATTATACAAGGTGTAGAGCACTTTAGGTTGAAACCACATATTTTGCAGAATATTTGTTAATCTTTAATTAAAATCTCTCTCCCCAAGTGGGTGAAGGTGGTACCCATATTGAACATTTAGTTTAACTGTATGTCGGAAACTATTAACTTTTAGACTAAGGCAAATTGGGCTAGATCGTCATTTTAGCCTCAGGAATTCGTGCTAGTGTTTTGTACACACCTCTTAGAGACATCCTGTATACATACCGTTACTTTCTCAGTACGTGTAAGTGTAAATGGTGCACTGAAAATATTAACCAATAATTTTCAGAAACGAATATCTACCTAATTTTAAACAATTTTAACTTTGTTACTTGTTAAAAACGCCGTATTCTTGAAATAGTGTTTCGTACAAATACAAATAACTTTTAGCATTTAAGAATTGAATAATTAGAGGTTAGCAAATAATAGGAATATTATTTCATGCCACCTGCGCATATTGAAAGGCACCAAAATAAAACGAATAACTAACGACAGAAAACGGTCTAACCAACAAATTTGTAGGTACATACATTTTTCAAAATATGTATTTTTTAAAATTTAACTATAATGTAAATATTGTTATAACATAAACATACATAGTGCTGCATATAAGATTGTTCAGTTTTGTTTATAAGTTAAGTTAAAATAATTATTAACACGTGGGGTAGAATTGCAAAATAATGTGTCTTACAAACGGTTTTTAAAAGTTGTTATTTTATTTGAAGAACAACACATTAAGAACGCCGTCACCGCGTATTAGCAGAATAGTCTAAAATTGTAAACCCTTGACAGATACTGCTATCTAGTAATAGATAAACTATTGTGGCGCAAAAAATACCGATCACAGTATATTTACGCGATCTTACAATGTTTAAATATGGCGGTAATCAAAACAACCTGCATATCGACAGATAATTTTAAGTTTACCTTTTTCTTCTATAAAAAATTTAACGCTTTATTTGACTACAGCAAGATACACTTAGGAAAGGTTTGTGCTCATTTTTCTTACTTTGGTCTTTAATGTGAAAAATTAATTGTTGAAGTTTATGTAAAAATTCCATAAAAATAGCCACTTTCAATAAATATTTTAAGTATAAATTTGCTACATTTTGGCAATAAATACTAACTACCTAAGTTGAACTTACTAGTATAAAATAGTATACTCGTATAATACTTTTGGGCAACTTTAATAGGGTTTGAAATTCCTAACTTTAAAGTTACATCGACATTTCACTATTTTGGCCCACAAATATGGCCACCTTAAGAATTTGATTTTTGATCTTACTTTTGTTTTACGTGTTTTGTTTTTCGATATTTCTTTAGCTAAAAACACCACAAACTTGATAATTTTACAGCGAGGAATACGGCGACCTTAAACGAACAAACAGGAGGTAAAAATGTGTGAAAGAACTACATCTAAATAATCCTACATGCTGTTGTAATTGCGTTCATTCTGTAGGACGTTAAGTTCGCACCAAAACGAGCTAGACAAAAGAAACAAAATACGCCAGATTTTAGCTAAATTGCGAGCGTCAGCACGTAGCATAATGACACAAATAACGACTGGACACTAGCCGTCACCGTAACTTTATGTCTCGGCATTGTGCACCTCTGCCGGTGCAAATATTTTACAATTCCACATTCATTTTCAGCACGTATTGTGGTCAGGAACGCACAATTTAGACTCGCAAGAATGCGCCGTCTGTAAACTATTAATGGAATTAATTGTGCGCGAGTAATTAATTTGGCTCAGCGAATTCAAATGGAACGAAGCTGTTTGCGCTGTTGCGAGCAGCCTTAAAACTAGAACATTTCAGTGATCCACCCTTAATAAACTACTTTTTTAAATGGTTTAATTATGAAGTGAAAAAGATTCAGCGAAGAAGAATTTTTTCCCTTAGAAACCTATCGGGCAAATTAATTGGAAATGTTTGGAGTTGCAATCGATCAGAAATTAATAGTTATTTACGTTACAAGGCCGGGAAATGGTATATTAAAGTACAAATCTAGATGTTTACGGACAAGGCGACGAAGGAGCCGAGTACAGGAATTTCTAGGCGAGTCCTTTAATGACATTTCACGGCCGCGTATCGTACTACGTTTTATTTCATACTGTGTTGTATTAAAAATTAAATTTTAATGTTTTATTTTACATAACCTGCCTGTTAGCGTGGTTTAGATTCTTGTTTTATCGCATAGCTTTTGATTTAGCTTAGTGATGTAAAAACAAAAATAACAAATTTGACAGTTTGTCATCCCGTGCGTATTTTGTGATAATTTTCGTAAACAATAGAAGAAATCGAGCTAAAATATGCTGAAGCAACCAGTAAAAGTCTTCTGCTCGTTATGAGAAGGAATACTAGCTCTTCAACGTGTGGAGAAAAACCTATAAGGTAGAAAACGGCCTTAATGAGAATATCCTTTTGGCGTACTTCTTGGATATCTCCAAAAAGATGAATCCTGCGACAATGTGGGCATAATATTCGATGCTCAAGTCTATGTTGATGGTTTTTATAGGCTTGATTTTGTAGTTTGAAAGATAAAATCTTTTAAAAATGTGAATATTGTGTTTTTTAAAGCAGTCCGGGAAGTAAACATTTTCCGGACTCAGTACTGTAATGAGTTATTTCCCGGACTTAAATGAGTCCGGGAAAAAACTCATTACAGACAGTATGAAATAAAATAAATTGTGATTGAAGAAAAATTTAGAAACCAGATCAGAACAAAATGTATATAAATAAATAATAATAATAAATAAATAAATTGCGCGCTACGAGCCTAGGAGGCCCATGGCTTGGTTGCATATTTCCTCAATTGTATTTTATTTCTTATTTTTCTCCTCCAATTCCTTACTCCCATTTGTTCTAAGTCTGTTTCCACTGTTTGTATCTATTTTTTTCGTGGACCTCCCTACTTCTAATCTCCCTCCATGTCCCAACCATCTCATTCTTTGTGCTCTAATGATATTTGTTATCGATGGTTCACCATATAATTTTATCACTTCAGCGTTTGTTTTCCTTCCCAACACATTTCACTTTTTCCCCATATATTTTCCTCAGTACATTTGCCTTACATACTTAATGATGTTTTTTTCTTTCATATTCATCTTCCAAATGTCACTTTCGTATGTAACTGTGTTTAATTATTGTTTTGTATATTCTCTATAATTTTTTCTTCCCTGTTTGCCCTTCAATCAGCACTTTACAGTTCGTATCAGTTAGGCTCATTTTACCAATCTTATAAGTTTGTCCTTTATATTAAGGTCTGTCATAGATTTATATAGTTTCCTTTTTTTTATCATATAATATTATAAATGATAATATGGTATATTATAATATGATATGATAAAGAGAGAGAAACTATATACATCCATGTAAAGAGGTAAATTCTGATTTATGCTATTGTCAACAGTTTGTCTAAATATGAATACTTGACTGTCGGTGATCTATTTTCCCGAACTCACACTTATACAGATTTTCTTCGAATTTTAACCTCCTGTTTTTAACATTTCTGCAGAAATGCCATTCTCCCCTGGCGCTTTGTTATTCTTAAATGTATTTATAATTTTCATTATTTCTTTGGTATCCGAAGGATTCTATATCATTTGCTTCCACGTTTATTTTCCCTTTCATCTCCTCCTCTTCCACTTCTTCCGTTCCAAAAACTTCCTGGAAATACACCGCCCATCTCTCCAAGCTTTCTGAAATTCCTCCTACCAACTGCCATTATGCCATTGTTTGTCCTTACAAAGTACCATTTTATTTTGTTGTTGTTTTGGCCTTTCATTTTTTACGATAAAATTCTCTGGCATGTTTCTTTTGTATATTATTCTCTAAAATTAGCATATGATTCTCTACCGATTTCCTCTTCTTTTTTTCTGCATATATTCTTTGCTAATCTTTTAACCGATATATAATTTTCTTTATTTTCATTTGTATTGTTTTTTTATTACTTCCATTCTGTAATCATGAACACATTAACTCTCGGTAGATTGTCAGAATCAGCTTATTAATTTCAACTCCAATGGAACATATTATACTAAAATATTTACAACATAGCAACGAAATAACGTAGAAGGCTTTAATCTGACCAGGTATTGGCGTGTTAGCGGTAGATCTTCTACTTTAGAGTTGCGTGTAGTGACGTCACAAGCCGGCGCATCGTTTTTGAGACTAGCACCAATGTCAAACTGTTATATCACGAAATGCTAAAATTTTAAGGGTATAAGAGTGTCGTGTACTATACAAAAAATCATAAAACCATATAAAATAAACTAGGGAAAAATAAGTATAATACCAATACCCTATTAAAAAAATTAAATGCATATCTACGCAGGAAAATGATATTTTCAAATCATTATTTAAACCCCCTTATCAGACTGTCACTGACCGCTGGCGGCAATTCAACTCGGTATCGGCCTGACGCGACGTTGCCAAATTTAAATATTTTCCTATAGTACCTACCCGTAGTGTATAGTTATTGTAATTAATGCTATAAATTACTTTTTTAAAAGTATGCAATTAAAATATTAAGTTTCAACATAATAGTTATTTATGCAACAAGTACAAAAAGTAAGTGCTTATTGCACTCGACGTGTTGTCTAACTCGGCCTGACGGCCTCTTTGGACAATTTCACGTCGCGTTTTGTACGAGTTGCATACAATATTTTTTCTACGTTCATGCAAAAATGTGACGTCAATTTGAAAGTTTATGTTTGTCATGATGACAAAATGCTGTAGTAGAATGACAGATGAATACAATAAACATTTTATTGCACTAGTGCAATAAAGAACCACTTTTTCCACTAAATATAGTTCAATAAAGTTTTTTTTGCATGAACGTAGAAAAAATATATTTAATATTGAAATTATAAAACTCCAACGGATCAAAATAAACCATTCACATTTCCTTACATAAATAGTGAAATAAAATCCAATACTTACTAGGTTAAATTATTAAGAGAGGCTGAAACGTTTTATGTCCTTAATGGGCAACGCTATAGATGCAAGTCAACTCGACCGTTGCTAAGCGCATTGCAACCGTCCGACTTCCCTTACATCTTCTGCCTTTATCTGCCTCATATTTCTTCGCTTGATATTATTTGAACGTAAACGGCTCCTTTAGCAGGTTTTAACTTAAAATGCACTTAGTTCCAAATTTATGTATAATATAAACGTTTTAAACCTTAGTTTACTCATGTCAAAAAGCATGATTTAGGGCATCCAAAAAACTGCATTTTTTTCTAAGAAAACTGGTGCAAGCCAAAATCAGGTCATTATTATTGGAGTTATTTTGAAACTAGCTTTAAGATACCTAAAGAGACCTCTTACACATAGTAATAAAAAAAACCCTCGCGCTGTCAACAAAAAACAATCCAAGACAAACCTATTCAGTGATCAACAATCCCGTATTCCGAGTGTTGACCTACCGCATTTAGGGCAATAACCTTGTTTTTAATGTCTACTCATTGAGCTACTGCAGAGCTGCAGAACCGCTAAATAATAACAGAAACAAACAATAATTAAATTTGTATTTTTATAAACACCCAGTATAATCAATAGGAATTTATAAGATTTTTATAATAATTGCGAACCGCTGCAATCAACGCCGACATCAGATAGACACAATATTTAAAATTTCCGTTTATGTGTTACCGGTGGAATAAGTCGAACATCGTTCGGATTCTATACAGGCGTCTCCGCCGTCGACTGCACCTGAAACAGATGAGCACGGCCCGACTTCTCTCTTTTTGTCATCCACGTTTGACATCTCATCCATCAGCTACATTTTCACGTGAATTTCGTATTTGTGTCGTCAGTGTAGCCGTGGAAAAATGTATAAAACACATTTTAATAGACATGTGTGCGTCTGTGTTATTCGGTACTTACTGATCATGAGTAATAGATTTGATTCAGATTCATTTTTATAATTAAATGTGATTTGAATTATTTGGGAATATCAACCTACGAGCTCAATTTGATTTTGCTTTTAAGAACATAACAAAAAAGCGACACAAAATAGGTATGTTTTTAATTGTAATTTTTATCCAAAATTATTTACTGTAAAAATGTTTAATGAATACCTTAAAAATGCCTGTGATTCTCGCAACGCTACCGGACTTCTATTAGCTTCAATACTCGTACGCGTCATCAGAAAATTTGTAGAGTACCAGGAGCGTCGTGTTACCGATTGTTATAGGGTGATTTGTTTATCTTTTGAAAGGTCAAGTAAACATTTTTTTTTTCGATTTTCTGTCTTTATTAGGCCTTCCGAACACGTGATTAAAATTAATGATATTATGACTGAATCTCCTTGTACATACATATTTTTCTTGCAATTTCATAAGATAACGCGTATCTACCGAAACTATTTATATTACAAAGAAGAATAAAAATTACTTACCATAAATATTCAGCCTGGCGGAGTGCGACGTCCTGCCTGCCCTATTTTCTGCCGTGCACGTATACTCCCCTCCGTCCTCCACCATCACGTGGCTGATGTTGACGTGACTTATCACGTCTCCGTGTACGGTGACGTATTGCCCAATTACAAACCTGCAACGGAATATCGCAATTAATAATTAGGAATTTAGAATTCCGCCGGGTCGCGTTGGCTTTGTAAATTAATTAAATGAATTGTTTGGTCCCGAACTACGCGGAGGTTTGTTTGTACTGTGAACAGATAAAAGGAAAAATATGCCGTGGTGTTAATTTGACGATAGACGGGTGAAATTTGTTACAGTGTTCCTTTAATTTGGTAATTTTGATATTGAAAGATCGAAGAAATTAATGAGAATATTATTAACTTAAAAAAATGTGTAACGTAACTATAACAGGGTGAGTCACAAGTATGTGTAAAGACTATAACTAAGGATTATTCTCGGCAAAAAAAGTTTTTATGCAAATAAATTTTTGCTCTAACAAAGAAAGGTGTTGAAATTATAGACGACTTCATAAATTTTCGAAACTTGCATCATTATTCATTGAACAACCCACATATTAAGACAAGTAGAAGGTTCCTGCACTGATTTTCTATCAATATTTGGAGAAGAATCTTCAATGGTCATTTATTGGAGTTGCAAGAACTCAATAATCGTCGCATTAAGGCAAAGAGACTTTCTCACAAACCATTTGTATGACATACTATAGGCAGCGGCCGAAATTGTGGACAGTGACTAATAGATAATATAAAAACACTGTTACTATTAAGCGTATAATATTTTTATAAGAGATTACACATTATTTACCTCATTATTACTGTGCCGCTTTCTATGCACAACGATACTATACTCACATTTACGACGCCAGGATAAAGACTCAGTCAAACTGAAGCTGAAGTTTATGCATTGTGGACAACAATATTTTCTTGTGTGTAAACCGTAAGCGTTAGCACATGGCTTTGCCGAGGTTAGAACGCCATTAGAATATGCGTACGTTGGGGGATTTGCTACTATTCGCGGGGTGTTTATATAGTTATATTAAATTATAGAAATAAATTATTGCAACCGTGAAGTTAACAAATAACAGTTAAAAATGGATCAAAGTGCCAATTCTAGTAAAAGGTCTGTTAGTAATCGACATAACCTATGTAACGGACAATTGATAATAATAAAAAACGTATACGAAGGAATTCAAGCGCGAAACTAACTTCGTTAACACAAGTGTCAGTTTCTAGTGTATATCGTGCTATAAAAAAGAGTGTGGAAGTAAATCCAAAGAAGAAATAAATAAAAACACGAGGAAGGAAAAAAGCAGAAGTCGATGACGATGTAAAAGACTCCATTCGCAGGAAAATTCATGGATTCTTCTTCAGAAATAAAATACCGACGATAAAAAAAATTCAAACTACGATAGCTGAAGATGAGGACATGCCTCAATTATCTGAAAAAGTTCTTAGAAGAACAATGCATGACATGAACTTTCGGTTTTTAAAACGAAATCGTAAAAGTATGCTCGTTGAAAAAGATGAAATTGTAGTGTGGCGAAGAGAATATTTAGAAAAACTAAGAGAATTTCGTGCATCGGGCAAAAAGATATATTACATGGACGAAACATGGGTAAACGAAGGTTATGCGGTATCAAAAGTTTGGCAGGATGGTAACGTTCGAAGTAAAAGAGAAGCATTTTTAGATGGAACGGTTATTTTAATAAATAATGAACATACAGTGATAGTGAAGTTTGTTATGATTCTGACGTAATCCGTACTAATTTAGTGATAATAATAATATTCGTGTAAAACAATTACCTATATGAAATATATAAATAGTCAACATCTTGTGGCGGCATGAGCCGAGTGGTGGTGGTTCATCGATACACAGGAGGACATCGTTTTATAGGATATATTTACAATGTTGGTAAGAATCTTTTCAGTTTGTCTTGATAAAGTTTCTAAATTAACTTAGGTACACCGATATACAAGATAAAAACTTTAAATTTTGAAATATTCTTATTTTATTATTTAACGCCTCGAAATTGGTAAAAACCGTTATATCACTGTTTCTACTCTAAAAATAATGGATATTATGTAATGCAATTATTTTTGTATATTTTTTATATCTGATCGCATTCAAATTTAGTACGCCTATGGAATGTTGCTCCCCGCACGCTGTCCACAATTTCGGCCGGTGCCTATAGAAGACATTCCGTTGAATATTAGACAACAAATGTATTTCCAACAAGATGGTGCATCTCCTCACAATGACAGATTTGTGACAAAGTGGCTGAATATAAATTTTCATGATAGATGCATTGGTCGGTTTGGTCAATTGAGGTAGCCTCCAGGAAGTCCGGCCATAAATTCTTTAGATTTTTTTTATGGGGATTTTTAAAGCAACGGATTTACAGCGAAGTAATTATCACTAGAGAACAGGAGCAAGAACGAATTGCAATGGCTGTAAATGAAATTCGTGGTAATTTAAATAAGTGCCATGTGTATATATCGCTAATATGACGATGTCAAGGTTGTATTGCTTGCGGCTGGAGGTGGGAACATTCTTTAACAATACTTGTCTTTATTTTCTGTATTTCAAGCTCATTTGAGAACTAAGATTTATTTTACTGATATTGATTTTGGCAAAAAAGTAGACTTACTCTAAAAGGGAACTCTTCACTGAAAATATGTAAGAATACATTTTTGTCGTAAAAAGTGGCTAAGTCTAAAAAAATATTAATTTTAGTATTAGTCAGTGGTGCAACATAGTTTTTTAAAAGAAGGTTCATCACAATGATGATTCTATTTTCCTAAATTTCAACACCCTGTATTTTTTTTAAGATGGCATGTTACAACAAAAATTTATTGTAATAAAAATTTTGTTTTGTTTGTAGAAATTAAATCCTTATTGGAAAATAAGTGCACAATATTCTGTAACATTTTGCTATAGAATACTTTCAACTGGTGCAATTGTATTATATTGTCCAGTGGCGTGGAACTGGGTAGTGTGGCTCCTTTTTTATAAATAATATGTACGACACTGACTTATTTTGTGGAAATATTAATAAATTTAGATCCTATTACGCCAAATCTAGAATATTTGTCTAGAATGTACTTCACTAAGTGGTGTACCTACATTCTCATAATAATACAATAGCTGTACTGTAAGTGCTGTAACTGCGCAATGCAATAATGTACACGTGTTCCGTTTAAAATAAGCAATGGTATCGACTTTCGGTAAAACCGAATGTGGCAGAGTGAAGATATTTTTAAAAGTAAGCAAATTTTCAGTTTCACCTTGTATATATTTTCTCATATACAGGGTTAACTATGCCACGTGCTCAGGAAGGCCTAAAAGACAATACAAATAATTATTTCGGAATTCTACCTCAATGTTTAAAAAATGGGGCAAAACCCTCTTTTCCTACAGAAAGTCGGCGCCTATGATAAGCAGTAACTGATATGGCTTAGATCCATAGATAAAGCTTACACCTGTCAACAATATCTACTACCATGCGGTCGTTTTTTTGCAGCATTTCTAAATGCAGAAATGACAAAAATTAACATTTTTATTAGTAATAATACCTGATAGATAGGAAACAGTTAATCCAGTTAGCTCTACTATTTTGAATTCGTTTTTCATTTAATTACAAACTGGCAAAACTACAACATCTTCATTCATTACAACCACTCGCTACCGATAAAACACACTTCCCGTAGATACAGTTAGAAAAACCTATTTATTATAACAAAATCGAACGAAAGGAATAGATAATAGAAAACTTTTAATATATCCGCGGCAGTCTTGTTCTATAGAAAAACAAACCGGCTAACTATATTGTGGGAAAATATCTGCACCCGACACAAATTTCTTTATTTAATAACTATAAAACGTTTAAAAATTAAAAAGGCACTTAAAACTGAAGAAGAACACAATGCTACAACGTAAACACATGGTAAACACAGGAATTAAATTATGACATGACGAGATTGACGGGGAATTTTACCGTCGTGTTGCTAGTTGCCTACTCTGACTCGCATAGGCGGCGTTAAATAAGGATTTACTATAACTTCGAAAAAAAATTTTTCGTTTTATAAACAAGTTTGGATTATTTTTGAAGGGTGATTCCGTTAATTCTTATTTTTTTCTATCCCCTTTTTCACAGGGATCGTATTAAATTTAATCTTTCAGACTAGAGCCACCCAAGAAAGGACTACCGAAAGAAGGTAATTTAATGGATTGAAACATGGGCACCATGGAGGCCAAGCAAAAGGCCCATCTAATTTCTCGTATATTCTTATCCCTCTGTACCAAATTTCAGCCTTTTCTGTTGAGAAATAATGGCGTTAGATGGCATTTTCTAAAATTGTCATTTTCAATTTTTTCACAATATTTCAGCAACAGCAGCATATATCTTAGATCTGTTCGATTTATCTTAATGGTCATCAAAAGGCGCAACTTTTTTTTAAATTTGAGTTGCCCTGTATATTTGACGGTTTCCGAGATGGCAATGGTTGCCATGAAAAACGGACCATATAATATAGATCTTAATGTAAACAGCGTTTTTAAACAAAAAGTCTCATGATTATAACTGTTTATAAAAGTATATAGGGGGTTATATTATACATTTTACTGTTTATAAATACTAAAATATTGTAAATTTAAAATCATTTTGCGAGCATCGTAATATATGAATGATATTTCATGTTTCATATAATTTAAATTTGTGAAAAATGATACTGGTGATCTTTCTGTGTACCTAATAATTATTTTGGCGCAAATACAAATATGAAATTCAATATTTCAAACATATTTTTATTAACGAAATGTTTAATAATTTGTACATATAGGAATTAAACATGTAATCTCACATTTTTAACGCTGGTGCGAGGTTTTAGTTTCAATTTCCCAAAACCATATATTTCCCAACGTAACATGTATTTATTAAAATGTTTGACTAATTAATTGCATATTCATTTGTCGATGTGAATAATTAATTGGGTTAGAATTTACGTCATTAGTTTCTATGCGGAATTACTGTCAATGTATTTGTATATGAATAAATAATTATAATTTAATACTGTACAAACAGCAATTGCAAAGCTAAAGGCTATTCAAGGATTTTTAATTATCGTTAAAATAGCATCAGATGTTTTACTGTTTTCAATAAAGAAAAATATATTATTCGTATAGTTTTACTTTCGCGTTGATAACATTTATTAATGGAGATATCAAATTTTGAAAGTAGTATATTTGGATAGAAGAACTGAAAATATGATCAATTATTTACTCTGATTTTTTTTACTACATTTAGGGTAAAGAAGTGGTAAAAATTGAATTGTGTGATCTCACAACTATTAGTTTATCAAACGGCAAAGTCGAGAAATTATTTTAACCTTTTGTGAACTTGGCAGAAATATATTGTCAATTGAGTTGTCATTCCAGTTCTCAATTGTAATAAGTGTTAGGGCTTATTTAGAACATGTCTATAAAGAACTGGATTTATATAAATCAATAAATTATAAATTTAGGATTTGGTGTTATTTTTCTTGACTTCTTGACAATCACACAGGAAATTTTATGTCGAAATCAAAGACCAAACCTCAAAATTATATAAGGTAAATACTGGAGTGCCTCAGGGCTCAGTTTCAGATCCCTTAAATTTTAAAATTTTTGTGAATTAGTAAATATTAGTGCAGATGTAATTACGCTTTTTATTGATGACAGATCCTTAGTAGCATCGGCAGTGTAACTTCTTAGGGGATATTAAAACTATTTTTTTTACATGAAACACCCCCTCTAAAATCGGCTAAAGAATTCACTGTTTCATTCTCCTCAACTATTTTATGTATTTTCCTGGCTTCGGTACTTATATAGTTTTACTTCTTGTAGATTTGAGCAGGTGAAGGCCTTTATAAAGCATAAATCAATGGGTTATAAGCCAAAAAAGTCACGTTTATTTACCAGAGAAGTCCTCAAAAAATTCCTGATATCAATGTTTTCTTACTAAATATAGTCCTAATTATGGGAGCTTCTGAAGGTTGTAGAATTGAGGAACCAATTCTAGAGATAGACTTATAAAACAAAGAATATTTACTGTTATCAATGGAAGTAATGCAATCCATACAATTGACGCATTTCAAAAACATATGGAACTGAGGCCAAGAAATATACCACATCGATGATTCTTTTTAACCTATAAAAATCAAAAATGAACAAGTGCAGTCTGTAGGTTTGAATACATTCTCTAAGATACCACAAAAGATAGCAGCATTTCTTAAAAATGAGGATGCACAAGAATGGGCACGGTTTTCGAACATCTTCAGTAACTTTACTTCCTGAAGTAGGTGCTGATCTGTCAGTATTAAAAGTACATGGTGAAGTCAGTATTAACAAGATATCGTGGATGGCGCCCTGACTCTGTTGCGGAAGGTTATACAATTAAAATGTTAATTTTGATTTTAAAAAATCCAAGTGTTAGGTTTTTTGGGGACGAGAAATTCAAATTTTTTTATAATTTTGATGGCACCAGTAGATGGCACATTATGCCTTTTTAAATGCAAGACTTTTTTCCGGCTTAGTATATCCATCTGACTATAGAAACAGTCGATTCTCCTACTTTTTTATCTGAAAATGGTACACTTTGATGAAGGCGTGAGGAGTTTACAGTTTTCGAAATAATCCTATTTGAAATATTCAGTCACTGTTTTGGTTCAGGTAAGTTTTCACGAGTTTAAATTTGCCTAGAAATCTAATAGATAAATAGTAGGTGTAAGATCTGTAACTGTACTTGAGTTCTTAACCTATAGAGGGAGCAATTGGAGTATTAAAAGTTCTTATCCACTCCTTTCTATATATAATGGTTGAGCCCCACGTTGGGCGCCAAACTGCCACGGGGGCCACTGTCTGCTTCGGAAGGTAACAGGTTGGTTGCCTAAATACAAGGGGAGACGTTTAGTTAATAACTTGTTTATTCAAAATAATCGTATATACATGCGCAGATGACCTAAAATTATAATTCTACAACTTACAGCTAGTGTTAAAATGGTTTCTGATCTCTAATTGGATCACCTGCGGCTAGTGACAGCTAATATGATGGACATTTGGGGGTCCTGTAATGAGTGGATAAGGACTCTTAATACTATGATACTCAAATACAGTTACAGATCTTACACCTACTATTTACCTATTAGATTTCTAGGCAAATTTAAACTCGTGACAAAGTCCTGCTGAAAATACAGCAAAATGTTACTTGAAATTCAGAATGGTAATTTATGACAACGTGCAAAGGTTCAAGAAGATCGGAAAGATTTGATACTAATACGAATAGTTTTTTAACTCGTGTTTTTTTTAAAGAGAGTTCTTTATGATGATTATTTAAAAAATATATATCTAAATGCTGAGACATCGTACGTGGCCCTTCTTTCGTGTTTACTGTTCTAAACTTAAGATAAGCGGACCACCCTATACAATTAAATAATAATGAACAGGTAGCAAGCACAACTTCTATTAACACACGCCTTTGTAACGCGGTCGTAAATACATCCGCGCTGGATTAGAGTCGTGGAGGAGGTAGAGGTGGATAATTAAGAAATACACCGGCGCCCTACTGAAGCAGAACTCTGCAGATAAGCCTGTTTGTTAGTGTAACCCAAGACTAGAGATACGTATAAATAACGCTAATGAAGATAAGTAGACCGCGCATGATTAAAACAAAAACCTGTCTCGCAAGACCAGCGCAGTCCATAATCATTAAGGGAGTCGTTATAGGAAACCGCAGGATGCCTCTGGGACGAAATTGTAAATCACACACATGTATCGCTTGCAACTTTCCAGTTAGTTTAGTTGCGTCTTAGACATATTGAACATTTACACCTTTAGTTTTAGTAGCTTTAGAAGTTTTACGAATATAAGGAGTAATATTTAAAAGAACGTTAGCAGAAAATAGTTATTTTTGTTTATAGAACGCGAAATGATATTTTACGTTCATGAATGGAAGTTATTTTACCCAGGTTAGCAAGGAAGGTAACATATCCATTCAAGAACGCAACAACATTTCGCGATCGAGATAGAAACAAGTAGTGTCAGTATACTGTAATTCATATTCTAAGAGTGTTTATTTATAATGAGCTCGGAAAGAGAAGACGAACATTTACAACTGGAAGTAGTTAAAGTTTGTGCACATACTTAATTAACACCCTGTATATGTGGTTTTAAAAGTAAGCAGAAATTAATTACCATGAAAAATGACACAAAAGACGTGACACAATAGATTTTCAATAAAGCATTTGCGGCACGTGATCAAAGTAGGCGCGACTACGGGTTTGGAGCTAAAACAAACAGGGATCATAACCTCAAACGTATTTACTTATTATACGTTTTTACGTTACGTTAAGTGTTTGTGTTCTGGTTATAGTTTATTGTTATTATTTTTCGTTTTTTTTTTGTGGCTACAATATTCCTTCATTTATATAATCATGTATAGTGAATATTATTATACATTAGACAAAGTGCTGATGGATATAGACATAAAATTGGTGAAATTGGAATAGATCCATACACATTAAATCTGATAATGAAGAAGATTTTCCTAAAACTTTATATCCAGATATTGTAAATTATCTGTTATACAATTTAAAGGCTTAGAAAATAAGTAATTTTTCTCACCGAAACTGTGCATATTATACAGGATGTCAGGAAATCATGCGTCAAGACTGATTACTCATAAGAAATTAGAGTCACGAAGCTCTATAACAATTTTTCGAAAATTCAATATTAACGGAGATACAGGATGTTAAAGTTAAAATGTTTAAAAAATCGGCCTGCTTTAATAAAATCTTTGTGCTTTGTTGAAAAATGGTTTCATCAAACCTCGCCGATCTTCTTGAAATTTTGTACGTTTCCATAATTTACGATTCTGAACAACTTTTTCAAGTAATATTTTGCTGTATTTTCAGCAGAAAAGGTACTTTACCTGAAATGAAAACAGTTTTTACTTGGTGCACTGAGCATTTCAAATAGGATTATTTAAAAAATGGTTATGCCTACCGACTTCAGCAAGGTATATCTTTTTAAAATAAAACAGGTAGGAGAATCGATTATCGAATAATCGGATACATTAAGATGCAAAAAAGTTCTGTCATTTAAAAGAAACGTGATGTGCCACAAGTGGCGCCCTCTACTAGTGACGTCAAAATTAGAAACATATTTGAATTTCTCGTCCGCAAAAACCCCCGATTTACAAATTTTATGTAAATATTGGGATTTCTTAAGAAGTTATTTACAAATATCGAAAATAAAATTTTAACTTTAATACCCTGCATCTCGGTTAATATTGAGTTTTCTAAAAATTGTTATAGGACTTTGTGACCCTAATTTTTTGTGAGGAATCACCTCCTGAAGTCTTGACGCATAATTTCCGGACACCCTGTATATACATATACAACATGCTAAAACAGTTTTATTTCAAATAATCTAAATTACCTACAAAAGAAATATTTATTTATAACTAAAAAATGGTACTCCGAGATGGTATTCATTCTACAAGATTTTATATAAAATATTAACTTTTCACAAAAAAAATATTACTGAAAACATTTGAATTTGTAAATAGCAGAAATATGTGCCAGTTTTAAACAAAGTTTTCCAAAAGTACGTATCCACAGAATAAGAATCAATAAAAATTTAGTCCTGAAATAGGTTGCCACTAAATACAATCAATACATATGCTGCTGTGGCGTTTGCACAGCCATGTAAAATATTGATATGATTTATTTTTTCAAACCTCTTTTTCTTCATTTAATATTTTTCGCCTATTTATCCATCTATATTTTTTTGATTCTTTTGATGAAGTACCAGATGTATAACCCATATGCACAGTGAGGATCCAATCCGGATTATTTTGCTCCTGCAAATTTGCAGGTTTCCCTATAGCTCTTTTATTAATAATTGCTTGCAATAAATATAATACATACTATGAAACAAAATGTTTTGAACATATTTTTCCAAATTTAATCTTGGACTCTGTAAGGTCAGCTCTTTTTAAACTATTCATCCAAGCCTTTCGCCTCTCAAATGCTAATTGGTTAAATTGTTTATGTCTGTCGAATTCAAAAGGAATTCTGAAAAAACTAACATTGTCCCTTGCAGAATTACTACCATACAATAATTAGGCATCTTATAATACAAATAACACTCAAATATTTAATAATAAATTGGAATAAATATAAGGTTATACTTTTGTTTTACCTCCAAATAACGACCTTGAAAATCGTGACGTCACGTGCAGATGCCCTATACCTAAATTTTTAATTGTCTTTCCCTTTTTTTATATTTTCCCATTGAAATTAACTACAAATAAAAAAGTGACGTATTAAACGGTTTATCTACAGAATAGAAATAGTCTTACCTTCCATGACTGGGCAGAGGGAAGCCGTCGAGAGACCAAGATATCTGTGGAGTTGGATTCCCAGACGCGCTACATTTCAAGGAAACTGCTGGCCCTGGCTGAAGTGTCTGTTCTATAAAACTGTAGAGTAGTATGGGAGGCGCATCTGAAAGTAAGAGCAGTAACAAATTTTTATCAAGTTATTTACCTCATATACAGGGTATACAAATGTATACCTTGTTGAATTCTAAGAAACATTGGATAAACGACGATATAAAAAGGTCTAGTTTGGAATTAAAGAATTTGTACTGTCAAAAAATTTCTAACCCTGGGTTAATTCCTATTTACAATGCATCCAAGAGAAGACATTGTAATTTAGTGAAAAATACGAAAAAAGAATTTTATCGCAATAAAATAGTTGATTCTGAGAATCCAACGCGCACTGCTTGGAAAATAATGTCTGAAAATTATAATAAAGAGAAAACTCAAACAAGTTTAACTATAAATTTAAATGGCCAAAAACTTGACCTTCCTAATGTTGTATCTTCAGCTTTTAATGATTTCTTTATAAACGCTCCCAAGAGTCTGTGTGAAAGTGTGTCGCCTAGTGTTATACAATCTCCTACACGTAACTATTTTAACATCCATTCTTTATTTTTAACTCCTTTTACTGAAAGTGAATTATCGAATCTGATTAAAAATAAATTGAAAAATAAAAAGTCGTCGGGGTCCGACGATATACCCATATTTTTAATAAAACGTGTCACTCCAATTATAATAAAGCCATTTACTTTTCTAATTAATTTGTCTTTTTCAACCGGTATTTTCCCTGATTCTTTGAAAATAGGAAAGGTGAGGCCTATATTTAAGAAGGGAGATCCGTCATTAATGGGGAATTATAGACCTGTTGCAGTATGTAATACGTTCTCAAAAATTTTTGAGTATGCTTTTCTCGATCGGTTGGTAACTTTTTTGAGTAAATTTCAAATATTATCGAATAAACAGCATGGTTTTCGACATAGCCGATCGACTATGACAGCTGTTCAATCATTTCATTCCGAAATAGTTAAGTGTATTGAGGCGGGCGAGTGCCCTGCCGGCATTTTCTGTGATCTGAGCAGGGCATTTGACTGCGTCAATCACGATACTTTAATATCTAGACTGTACGGATATGATGTGAGGGGTGTTGCACTGGGTTGGGTCTCTTCTTTCCTCGCTTTTCGTAAACAATACGTATCTCTTAAGGCTTTTGACAAAAACTGTATTCGAGAAATAAAATCAGATCTTGTAGAGCTTGACATGGGTGTTCCTCAAGGCTCAGTTCTTGGCCCTGTGTTATTTATACTCTATGTAAATGAATTGGAGAAGCACATAGGCGATACATTTTTTACAATGTATGCGGATGACCTCTCTTTAATTATATCAAATAAAAACGAGAAGGATTTGGTCGATAACTGTACTAATATTCTTCATAAATTGTGCGAGTGGTTCAACCAGAATCAATTGTTTTTTAATGCTTCAAAGACTCAATTTATTAGATTTCATAATTTCCAGAAAATTTATCCCCCTTTAGAGTTAAACATTAACGGTTCTGCTATGAAAACTAGCGAAAACACCGTTAACTTTTTGGGAATCAGAATTGATGAACACCTAAGTTGGAAACCTCACTGTCAATATATTATCGGTAAATTAAATTCTGTTAACTTTGTATTAAGAAATTTAAAACGTGTTTTTGAAATGCAGCAGCTACTTTCCGTTTACTATGCGTTGGCAGAATCGCGCATGCGTTATGGTATTTGTTTTTGGGGTGGCTCCACCCTGTGTAAGTCTGTATTTATTTCCCAAAAGCGTATTTTGCGTAATCTAGCTAATGTATGTACTACACATTCATGTCGTGATATTTTTAGACGATTAAAAATTTTAACCGTGAGCTCTCTGTACATATTTGAAATAAGTGTTTATATCTTTAAAAACAAGCATAAGTTTATGTCGAATAAGGATTTATACATGACTAATACTAGACATAAAAATGATATTTATATACCTTTTGTTAAATACTCACTTTCGTTAAAGTCTCCAGATTCATTAGGGCTTAGAATTTATAATAATTTGCTGATAACATCAAAATAAGCGATAACTTAGTCGTATTTCGACAAAATCTAAAAAAGTTTTTAATTGAAAAATGTTTTTATAATTTAACAGAATTTTTTACATTGTAAATAATGTATTGGTTAATTTATTTGTTTTTAGCGTTAGTCTTAGTTTGTTGGTTTATTTGTGACAATTGCCATATATTATTTGTAATATCTTTTGGTAAAATAAATGATTCTGAAATCGTTAGGAGTAACCATTTTTGAAATAATCGTAGTTGAAATATTCAGTGCAGCGATTGAAAACTGTTATCGCTTCAGGTAAAGTGCGTTTTCTACTGAAAATACAGCAAAATGTTACTTGAATGAATTATTCAGAACGATAAATTATGGAGACGCACAAAATTTCAAAAAGATCGGCCTACTTTGACAAAATCTTTGTGCTTTGTTGAAAAATGGTTTCAAAATCAAACCTCGACGATCCATAATTTGCCGTTCTGAACAACTTTTTCAAGTAACATTTTGCTGTATTTTCAGTAGAAAAGGCACTTTACCTGAAACGATAACAGTTTTCAATCAGTGCACTGAATATTTCAAATAGGATTATTTCGAAAACTGTTACTCCTAACGACTTCAACAGGGTATACCTTTTTCAGATAGAACAGGTAGGAGAATCTATTGTTTCTATAGTCAGATGGATACACTAAACCTCAAAAAAGTTCTGCCATTTGAAAGAAATGTGATGTGCCATACCTTTCACAGACACCCTGTATAGAAAACGAAAATTTGAAACTTATAAGGTATTTAATAAATAAGATTTGTCCAATAAACGATATTTGAGGAGCAAATCAAAACACAGTTTTAGATCAAATATCGGGTTTTGAGGTATAGATGGCGTTTGATGCTGTTAAATGTATAGTGACTCTATACAACGCAATAATGTGACAACTTTTTGATTGGTGCATCAAATATCAGAATTGAACATTCAGTGCGCTTAGAATAATGACAAAATTAGTTAAATTTAAACCGCTATGTATGTTACATTAACGATTTCCTTAATAACAACACCACCATTTTCCATCAAAAAGTTTCTATTGCCACCACTGCCCTTCATAAAGCCACTGTATTAAATATATGAATCAGATGGTAATATTGGTTCGAAGCAAAAAATAATATTTCACACATAAAAATAGCTCCAAAAATTGTTTGAATCAAAACCAAAATTAGATTTTTGATAGTTGCTTCAAAATACATTGTTATTTGTGTTAGGATAACGCTCTTTGTGATATGACATTCCGTGCGCTATATTCAAACATTTATTACTAACTGTTGTTGTAGTATTTAGGTATTCAGCTAGTTAAGCAATAACAAAAAACCAGAAAATCCTGAATGAAAAAATTAAGAATAAAGAAAATCCTACTTCAAAGAACAATAAAAAAAACTAAAGACATGGAATCCCTTCTAAAAAATTACGATGCAAAAAATTGGTGGGATATAAAACAACTACAACGCTACAAGATTTATTAATAACCAAACATAGTACAACAAAAGCAGATGACAGAGGTTGTCAGTGAAAATGAAAATGAAGAATGAAGAACATTGTTACTGCATGGAAGAAGATGATAGATTGAATAATTAAAAATTAGACAAAGAAAGCAATGTTTAAAAAAACATTTTTTTATTTTTTTAAATAATATACCTTGCATATTGCTGTTTGTGGAAATAATGAAGATTTTTCCAATTTCTCGATATTTTAATTTAAAAATATTGTATGAGAATTGGATCAAAACACAGTATTTTAATATTTTTTATTTCAAAATGAATTTGTTTTTTAGTTTTTGCTCGGATTTTAAAAGCAAAAATTTAAATGAAAATTTCACAATAGTATTTTTCAGCCAATTAACGGCCTGTATTTTATAGCGTTACTATAGCAACTAAGAAAATTTCCGAAAATTTTTCTCTTCCTTGGGGTAAGGAGCATGAAATTACACTGGAAATTTTTTGATATTTATAAATAAAATGACATTTATATTTAACTTCAAATTTATTCTATCATAATTTAATAAGTACAAATCATTTATAAATAATTATTTACCAAGTATGTACTTTTAGTAGTTTTAATTAAAGCGTCCAAATGTTGCTGAAATTCCTCAGTCACGTCTTCTTTTCTTAATGGGGAATAAACAAGCACGCATTCACTAAAATTTATAAAATGTCTGTTTCAAAAAATAAATGTAGTACTTTGAAACAATCTTATTCTGCTGTGATCCACGAAGAGCTCCATATTTCTTACACACCAGAAGCAAATGATTTTTAATAACCCCAAACAAGTTTGGCGAATAAATTTCTGGCCCGCATTCTTGTAATAAATACATTAAAAATTTTAGGTTCCGATGATACATTTTAATTTCACTAACTTTTTTGCAAAACTTGCATAAAACGTATTTCTCAAACCGCTCCAATTTTCAATTGTACAACACAACGATTTTAAAGAAAATGGTCAAATAACGTCAAAAGTCACGATTACCTTGTTTGACATGGATTGCATGGCCTTGTTAATAATATATACATATGAATTTTATTGATATTACATAGTGCTTAAGGTTCTTTGTAAGAAAATATATTTCTACCAACTTTAGTAAAATGAGTATGTGGAAAAACGAGAGATTGATCTACTATTGACTTATTTTTTATTATTTTGCTTAACTAAAGTCGGTTAGTTGTATTTTATTTAACCTAATGTTATATGTATGTAAGTTACTTTGATTATATATACTGCTTCAAGTTTTTTTGCAATAAAATATATTTTTACCAACTTTAGTACACTAAATTTTTAGAAAACTGAAAGATTGAACTACTATCAACTTATTTTTTATTATTTCTGTCTCTTCAAAACTATCAAAAAATTTTAATATCTTTATATTTTTGTCGATATTTTTTAACACTTCATTGTGAAATTTTCTTACCGAATACCACTCTAGCTTCAATTAAAAACTGGAAATTTTTTCTTGCACACGAATATTTTTTAGAAAATTCGTGTGCTCGAAAAAATTTTCAGTAATAATTGAAGCTCTAGTGGTATTATAAGTGAATATTTAACCGTGTTCTGATTTGGAGCTCCTCATTTTTATCATATGATATATTCTTGCATTTGGAATGTAGTTTCATATTTTATTTAGAACAGAGTTAGAGTTACGTTCACTGAACATCCTGAAACTGAAATGCCTGCAAACTAAATCAATTCTAATCACTAATAGTAGCGTGGAATGCGTAATTATAGCTTTATATCTGAACTCAAAGTGGCCAAAACGGACTTAAATATACGAAATCCTTTTGAAATACACAAAACCAAAGTGAAACTTGCTGACAGTTTCCACCTCAAAGAGATACCCGTTTCGTAATGTCGAACTTAATTGATTTTGAGCTAGCGTGTACTCGATATACCTTACAATGTCATTAAATTCCAAAGATTAATTGATGAGATCTTACGTATTCAATCTTGGTACTAGTAGACACTAGTAGACGGAAAGTTGGCTATAGAACGGGCGACATACCTCCATGAAATATCTTACCTGGAAAAGGTTCGATTGCTGCCGACAAAGCGAAAGCCCGACCGTCAGAACGCGCGCTGGAAGCTAATTTTGGGGGCGAGCGATCAAACATGTAGATTTTCCGGAAAAAATACTGTCATGGGCACGGCTGGTAATTTGCATATCTATCGAGAATCAGGAGAAAGAGCAGGAAAAACATTGTCAGAAGAGTAGATGGAAGCTAAAGGATTGTCAGAAGCGGCCAAAGTTGTGAAAATTTACCTACATATTAGAAGAACTGACAATTTACATTAATATTGTTTACATATAGAATAAACTATTAGACCAGGGTCGATAATTTTTGAAACCAAAAAAAAAAATAATAGTAGGATGAAACCCATTGGAAAAGGAAGAGAACACAACAAAAATGAAAAGAAAAATAATTTACGGGCGATCTGAGGTCGGGAAGTGGAAGCGGGTGAGTTTTTAAGGGTAAAAAACGGTTTACCTCGATTTCTGGCAAAACTGCAAGTCCTATGGAAAAAAGTTAAATAGCAAAGTTGTTGGTAGTAAAAAGATCTACAACTTTTATATTTACACTTTTTTCACATAACCTCAAAATTTATGTGAAAAATTCAAATAACCAAGTTTTTGGTTTTTTATTTTTATCTTTTATAAAAAATAATTTTTTTTCACGATATTTGGTGAAAACCCATTTATGTCCCAAATACACTGTAATTTTTTTGATTTAAAATATACATTTTTCCACCTTATTTTGACTTAATATCGAAAAAGCACCCTAATTTTCAATCAAAAATTCTCACGTGAAAATACCTGCTTTTTGAAAAAGTCGGTTGGCTTTTTGTTCGTTGGAATCTCTAATGTCTTATGGTGTAAAAAATATACATTACTATGGTAAATGTTCTCAGAAAACATAAAGATATGGTGCGACAAATTCGAATTCGAACATTTTTTTTAATCATTATGTACAATTTTGAGCTATTTATTAAAATTTATACTTTAATTACTCGAAAAACGTAAGATTCCATATTGCACTGATAAACAAAAAAATTGCAAGTCGAAATATACTACTATAATTAACAACTAAATAAGTTAATAAAGTTAATTTAATAAAACATACAATATTTTTTCGTTTCTTTGCATTTTCTGAGAACGTTTGCCAAAATAATGTATATTTCTTTTACACCATCAGAAAGTAGAGATTTCAACGAACAAAAAGCATACCGATTTTTTTAAATAAGCAGATATTTTGATGTGAGCATTTTCGATTGAAAATTAGGGTGCTTTTTCGATATTAAGTCAAAATAAGGTGAAAAAATGTATATTTTAAATAAAAAAAATTACAGTGTATTTGGGACATAAATGGGTAAGTTTTCACCAAATATCGTAAAAAAAAATTATTTTTTATAAAAGATAAAAATAAAAAACCAAAAACTTGGTTATTTGAATTTTTCACATAAATTTTGAGGTTATGTGAAATAAGTGTAAATATAAAAGTTGTAGATCTTTTTATTACCTACAACTTTGCTATTTAACTTTTTTCCATTGGACTTGTAGTTTTGCCGGAGATCAAGATAAACCGTCTTTTTACCCTTAAAAACTCACCCCCTTCCACTTCCCGACCTCAGATCGCCCGTAAACTATTTTTTCTCTCATTTTTGTTGTATTCTCTTCCTGTTCCAATGGGTTTCATCCACTATTATTTTTTTTCACTTTTTACCATTTTCAAAGGCTTCAGCACTGGTCTATATGTGCAAAGGCAAAGTGGAAGAGGTCAAGAGAAATATTAATAAATTTGTAGTGGTTTATGGAATGAGACAGACACAGGTAACTGCTATTTTTCCCGTTTTATTCTCGCTAGCGCGATATCATAATTATTATTATTTCCAGGAATAATTTACGCTCGTGTGGTATTCAGTAAGAAAATTTCACACCCACAAGTATAAATCAAACCTGACATTTTAAATTAATTTGACTCGGCCAAGGTATTGTTGTTGTTGACATGTTGATGTGTCATTTTTATTTAAACGGTTCTGTAGATGTCAATTACTAGTTCCAAGCATATGTACGTTAAGTTTAAAAAGAAATTTCGCGATTTGGTAAACAAAATCAACAAGTTATTAGACAAGAAATTTAAAATATAATACCAGATAACATTAGAAAATCAAAGGCAAGTGTATGGAAACAATTTGTTGAATTTTGTAGGTATATCCACTATATTTCATTAAATAACAAAAAATGACCAACTTTAGTTACATCAAATGCTAAAACTTAGATGGGTAATAGTTCAATCTATCTTTCTTTGGCAATTTTATATCCACCATATTTCGTATATAGATAAGATACCAATATGTAGATCATATAATATGTTTACCTTCTCAACTGTCAAAAAATTTTCGAAAATTTTTCTGGTTGCCATGGTAACGAGTCAAAATAAAGGCATCTTTATTGATGATTTTAAAGCAGAGGGGTGAAATTTTTATTGAAATGATGTTCCCCATTTAAACCATATCCTAAATAAAAAAGGCCAGTGGCATACATAATTTTTTAATAACAATATTAAAGTAACCACCTACATGACTACTCCTGATATTGCGAAAAAAGTATTGACTAGCCAAATCATGCCTTCTATCATGGTGTGTAAGTGACAGCAATTTAAAAAGAAAATTTTAGGCTTCTTCAGATTTAAGAAAAAAACTTAAAAACATTACAACTTTAACGCCCTGTAACTCAAAAACTGAGGCACTTAAAGAAAATTTTATATAAACTTTTTTTCAAGGCATTACTTGAGGAATCGTCCCCTGAAATATTTCATATTATTTAGGAAACACCTTGTATATGTATATCTTCTCTTCTCTTCTGAGATTTTAATAATAGTTTCTTTAGTCTTTCATGAATATTCAGATAAATTGTTAGCAGTGCCATGAAATATGTACGGTATAAAAATCAAGAGCTTTGCCCTCTGACACTTTGCTAGTAGTTTATGTCAGAAGCTCTTCTAAATTTTTTGCAACATCGGCTACTTCTGACAATTCTTTAATTTCCACTTGCTCTTCTGACAATGTTTCCCCTGCTTTTTCTCATGATCCTCAATATCTATGTAAATTTTCAGCTGTGCCCATGACATTTTTTTGCCGAAAAATTTACATGTTTGATCGCCGACGTCTACTACGTGGCTTGTTTTCCACTTATCAAATTCTTCATATCTGTGTACTATTCGTACAACACATGATCTAGGAATACCCAACATGTTCGATAGGTATCTGATGACAGAATGTCCTGCATCATGTAAAGCAGTCATTCTTGCTCGGGTAAACGCAGAAATTTCACCTCCTGGCATTATAATGTACAAAAATTCAAAGGAACACTTGGCTGAATACACTGCACAAACTAACCAAATTTGTAAAAACATTGGTAATAAAGTGTGGTCTAGAATTTTTTATTATCTTTTTGGTTCCCTAAATGCATGGACTTTTTACCACATTAAGAAAAACCACTAGGTTTAATCGAATCATTTTATATACAGGGAGTCCAAGACTTTTGACATTGTGTGTATCGGATTAAACTATTTAGCCAAATGACAAAAATATATTATGTTAGAACCGAGGTAAAAAATTAAAAAATATATTACTATTGCAAATAGTTGTCTACTCTTATCATAGCCCTTCATGTTATAAATATAGGTACATATAATTGTGTTCAATAAAATAGTGCAAGGTTAAGGTGCCTAAGCGATCTATTTTCTGTCGGTTTTTTGCCACTTCAAAGGGATAGTGAGACGAATTTGTGGCAGACTCGTGCAGATATTTAGTATGAATATACTTGACCTGGGTTCTATTTTTTCGAAGATCCATATCAAGATTTCACAAGACCAACAAAACAAATAAGTATTAAGCAAACTTACCTCCTAGTTGCAGTTCAGCTGCTGCCTGGGCAGTATCACCCTCTGCCCTCCTGACCACGCACTGGTACATTCCTCTGTCTTCTCTCCCTATATTGTTCACGATGAGCGTTTCGCTGGACCCTCTTCCAGTGCTTGGAAGCTGTCTGCCATCCTTGTACCACGTGACGAGGTGCGGTCCTCCACTTTGAGCAGACACTACACATCTGCAAGTACATGATGCAAATATTTTGTTACCGGGAAGAAAATCAAACCACTATTTTCGGATATGTCAAAAACTTTAAACTGATTGGGCGTATTTTAGTTCCAAAAAGACTTGTCTGTATAGACCAGGCAAATTTAAAAAAAAATTACGTTAAGTGTGAAGTTTTTGCGGACATTTATTTTTTTTGTTGAAAACGATAGCTCTCCTATTATAGAATGCAAATTTAAAAATCCCAAAAAATCGGAAGTGAGCTAAAGTCACCATATAAAAAAATATGACCACTCGCGTTATTTTTTAAAATCTATTAAAAATTGAAATTATTATTAGCGAATCAACAGTCATACCTACAAGTCAAGCAGATTTTCTAGGCCATGAAAAAATAAATTTCATTTAATACAACTACTTCGAAAGCACTTTAGAGAGAACAGTATTTCAACGTTTGAAGCTAATGCAGATGAGGACACCTTAATTGTTGATACAGCCATTAGCTTGGCAAAAGAACAAGTAAATAAGGCGATAGTAGTATTGGGAGAAGACACAGATTTAATCGTTTTGTTGATTGCTTTGTGCGGCGACAGGTCAAATCTTTATTTAAAAAAAGTAGGTCGCGGCGACAATGAAGATAAAATTTTCAATTTAGAAAAAGTGTGTGAGGATTTGGGACAGCCTCTTGTTAACAACCTTCTTTTTATTCATGCCATTAGTGGTTGTGATACTACTTCTTATCTTTATAAGAAAGGCAAATCGGCAGCGCTTAAGGTGTTTAAAAAGCATGCATTCATGCATGACAAATTGTCAGTCTTCAGTGATAAGAATGCGGATCTAGATGAACTACTAAACGTTGGTTATGAATTTGTCTCCTTTATGTACGGATTAGATGGGTCCCGAGACATTAATGAAGAACGATATAGGCTTTACAATATTGATATAGCTAAGCAGACGCTCGACAAATCTTTTGATTTGGCCGTTCTTCCCCCAACCAAAGATGCACTAAAACAACATATTTTAAGGTAGTGTTTCAAATGGCGATTACATTAATAGCAAATTATTTCTTTTTTATATTTTCAGGACCTATCTTCAAGTACAGCAATGGTTGGGAAATGTCTTAGACCCGGATAAATGTAATGTAGAAACGGCTGCCAAAAAAAATGTGTATGTTCACAAGTTCTATGTGCCTTCACTGCGATGGGATAGACTGCAAATATGCTTGTGTTCTGGACGAGGATCTTTTGAATGACTGAGTTTTTGTAGTAAGGTAAAATGTAAAATTAGTTCATGATATTAAAAAGTTAAATGTAGAAAGTGAAAAAAATTGTTTCCTCTTTTTTTGTTAGGAAATTTATATTCTTGGTTATATCTTAATTAAAAGATAATTTTTTTAATGTTAAGGTTAACATTACAAAACATTCCGTAAAAATAAAAAAAAAACATTTTAAATTGCTCCAAGAGATAAGATATTTCATTTTTAAAAATTTGAATGGGCGGCCACGTTTTTTCAAGATGGCGTTTTTAGCTCACAACGGATTTTTTAGGATTCTTATATATTCGTTCCTGAACATAAAACCTATCGATTCCCATTGAAAAAATTAGATTTGCCTGGTCTAGTATTAAATGTAGACAAATACAAATCACTAGGACTAGACTGTTTCGAGGCAAGCCGTTAGCGTAGATGTAGGTTTTTGAAGTAAAAAAGGTATACATCGTAAATAGTGCGAAAGGTCGCGATTTTCTAGATATCGGCATTTCAAATTATGACAGTTCCGTTTTATTTCCATATTCGGATGCTTGTGACTTAATCTCAATAGGATGTGGAGGTGTAAATTCTAAAGAAAGATGTCAAATTAGACTTTTTAAGATTGAAAATAGATATTAATTTACGTAAAGGTGTTGTTAAAAAGCTGTTTGCTATTATTCCTTAGTTGTTATAGTTTTTTTTAGCAGTAAATCAAATTGCAAGATACTGTGATAAAAAAATTGTTCCACATATACAACACATGTCTTCTTCCTTTTTTTTCTGTAATTCTCGAGCTCCAAATATCAAATAAATGACAAAGTATTTGATATTTGAAAAACATATAAAAAATGTAAATTTGCAATACCGAAATCTAGAGAACCGTGACTCTTACTCTCACTTATGAGATATGCTTTTTTTACTTAAAAAGCGGGAACCTACATACATTTTAAATAAACATAAGAATTTACTTGCAAGCAAAAAAGTTATAGGTCTTTAAACATATTGCAAGTACTGCATGTGGCGCCCTCTTAGAGCAAGAGTCAAATTAACAATTTCTTTACATAAAAATCTCCTTTGCCAATCGCCAAGAACATCTAAAAAATAAATAAATTTGCAGCCTCGATTAGGTATCTTTAATTTTTGAAATAACATAAATATGTGCAGAAATATATTTTTAATTGATAGTTCTAAAGAAAAGTTAGGTTATTGTTGATTAAAACAATTTTATTTAAACATTAATAATAATAATAATTGTGATATTAAAATGTGATGTGCAGTTATTTTTGGTTACTATTTGTATTTTTTTTAGTTTGAACTGTTATTTTCTGTTGATACCAATAACTTTTTGTTGCAAGAATTAAATAATAATTATTTCATTATTTAATTGGTTTTATTGACATGTAACTAATAACATATATTTTTTGCATTAAAACAAATATGGCAACACCTGTTATTATCTTCTACCTGGCCAATATTTACTTACTTTTACAACGTTTGTATTTAACGTTATAAGAAACGATAATCATTGAGAAAATGCTGCCCATTTTGAACAATTTCTTTAGTTTTAATTTTATTTTATCATTTTATAAAGTCAAATTTTAAATACAAAGCCTACTACCTACTGACTATTTGATTTCTTCTGATAAACACTATTAAAATATTATTTAAATTAATGCGTGTATTATAATTATTATTAAATTTGATCAGTGGATAAAAAAGTTTGGTATAATTTTAGGGGTGACTGTCAATAAACAGCTTATAGTGTTTCAATTTACTTGAACTCATAGTCAGAGAATACCAATAATAAACCTAAATAATGTGTCAAATTTGGTTATTCCAAGTTAAAGTAATTCAGAGATATTAATTGCTTTCGAAATATTTGGCCCCACTTTGAAGGCCTGTATCTCCGTCTGTGTGCAACTTTGCATTTAGGTATATTGGTTAAATTGCAATATTTTGGGACCTCCTACTTGCACCTGCACTCGGTCGGTTCTTATACGGAACATCCTGTATATTCCACAGCTTTATTAAACATTATTTTAATAGTAATTTACATTTCCAACAAAATTTGTTGGTATTTGCTTTCATTCCATGAGACCTGTCACATATAGTTGCGGCAAGAATTACGTCACGGCTAATGTCAGGCAAATGATTTTATTGTCAACATAATTTTCGATAGTTTGTCGCATTACAAACATTTTTTGTAATTTAGTGTGATATATAGCGCAAAGATTTAGTGTAGTATACAGGGTATCCCATAATTAGTGTGCAATACTTTAACAGTAGATTCTGCAATCAAAAATAAGAGTTTATTTGACATAAATTGGGATCGAAAAAATGCTTCCTAAGATGGCTGTTTAAAAATTCACGGGTAATATGCGCCCCCAATATTTTCAAATTTAAGCAACTAAAGAAAAATTCAATTTAATCGCGAGCTAGACGACATTCATGTCGAATGAGTAAATAACCGTTTGCTTTCATAGCCTGCCTACACTTAGATTATGCAACAAATCCTTAAAATACATTTTTGTTAAAACGAAGCATTTTATCGAAGTAAATCAAGAGTACATTTTTTTATATAAAAATGTCATATCTATCATAGTTTGATATTTAAATTTGAAAATATTAACATGCAAAAAATTGGGTGCGAATTTTTCCGTGAGCCCCCCTACCTGGGACGTCCCTGACCAAACAGGTTTTATGTAGTTTGATAGAACATTTCAAGAGTGTCCTACATGCTATAATTCATCTCTGCATTCTCTTGAAGCTTCTTTCATTTCATTTTTCGACCTCTAGAGAAAAAAAATCTTATTTTTGATCGTAAAATCTACTACTAAAGTATTGTACACTAATTTTGGTACACCCTCTATAGATATGTTCTAGCAGCCGCCGGGAACTAGTTCAGAACTATCAGAAATATTTGACCAACTTCGTCTTACGCCATGTTCGCCGAAAATACATGCTTTTGCAATAATAATAACGCTCCTTCAAACAGTTTTTGAACTTCTGAGTAAAAATTCCATTAAATCGCTATTGGTGAGTGAAACAACTAAAAATTAATATTAACAGTTGAAAGTAGATTTCATTACGAATACGTCAGCAGTTCAAAGGAAATCGTTCATTATTATCGCAAACGATTGTACATTATCAACTGTATTGACTGAAGAGTTCTGGACGGTTCGCAAACGATTCTTGCTGTTGTTGGGACAAACCCTATAGTTTTTATTCTCAGTTGCAGTTTCTTAAATATTTTTATGAAAATATAATGTCTGTTCCAACAACCGTTGAGAACTGGTTCAAAACTGCCAGAAATGTTCGACCAGCTCCGTCTTACGTCTCATTTGCCGAAAGTATATTAACACTCAACTGACTGAATAGTTCTGGACGGCTCGGAATCGATTCTTGCTCATTTGCTCGTATGACGTAAGTCGTCGTGTGAATTATTGCCGCAACTATATCCATATCACTTGATCACAGTATACTAAGCAATCAGTACGGAATCTTAGACAATTTATGAATGAAATACGACTGGTAGTTTTTAAATACCCCCACTCTAGAAAAAGTCGCCAAGAATATGGCGGATCCCAGAGAACATACGAAAAAATAGCTAATAATTTGGTGTAAACATAACCAAAGTTGTTCGTAGTTTTAATACTTTTGCATTAATTCTTAATTAACTGTTGTAATCCAGTGTAGTTAAATCTAAATTGAGGTTTTGGTCACAGTTTGTCTTAATTTAGGTTTCTAGCAGATATAATTTGAATTTGATTATAAAACCAGTATGAATTTAAATTTATTAGAAATAGTAATAACTGTCAGTCGCCAACAAGATGGCGGATTTTTGGAAGACGCGGGAAAGCTGAGTTTCCCCAACTGATTGCTTAGTATACTGTGCACTTGATAAACTTTTGTTGGATGTTGGTTTTGTGTAGAATAAATGGCGTTTGTCTCTCTATTTTTATTATTGCTTTTGAGGTCCAGCCCTACAACACACATCTCCAACAATCGTGCTACAATTCTCAACGTACCTGAACTCCGCCGTACCTCCCATGTGGACGCTCAGCAGCGGCGGCGAGATCTCTACGTGCAGGGGCGTGGAGACGATTAATCGCAGCTCGGCGCTCGATTCGCCGCCCGCGTTCGACGCCGAACACCGGTAGGGCCCCCCTGGAACAAGCAGATAGGATAATTGGGTTAATCTGCGGCGTCGGAGGTGTTTATCTCCAAGGCTGATGGATCGACGACGCGGTTCCACGCGAAATAATATCTACACGACAGACGCGTATATAATGCGTGAGAACCGGGGGTGTTCCTTAACAGATTTCCCCGGTTAAAGGACTTTATACTGATTGAATCAAGGTGGTTCTTTTACCAAAAGAAATACTGTCGCATCAAATTTATAATTTATGGTTTTATCACAGCATCGACAAGCAATTTGAGTCTGTTGTCGGTACTTTGATGTAATTCAGGCGGTATCAGTGACCTAGTTTTGATTGCTAATGCGTATGCAATAAAATACAATCAAAAAGTCTTTATTTGGCGGGGCTCAGCCCCTGGCTGCTCAGACACAACCACCAGTCAATATATTTTTTTAAAGATATATACTAAATTATTGCAATACTAATTAGCAGCATAATGAAGTAAAAGAAACAAAAAAAAAACAATTCTAATAGGAACAGATGATGATGAAGTTTAAAAGTGTATTCGTCAATTTTAATTATTTCTATGTTCATGTTTAAACTAATTGCTATAAGTCGCGGCAAGAATTCAGACATCTTACGTCACGGCTGACGTTACGCAATTGTTTTATTTTCAACATAATTTTCGATATTTGGTCGCGTTGATCACTTTTTTGCAAGTTAGTGCAATAGTTGCTTTGACATCCTGTATCTTTTTAACCAAATTTAGCTATATCGCATTATTTTGTCATTAGAATTCTACTCTTGACCTATGGTGCATTCATTTCGGGACACCCTATATTACTCAAACATAATAGGTCTCATCACGCACAAGCTTCAAAATGCAGAGATAATCTTAAACAATAATTACCTAAATACATTTTAGAGAAAATGTTAAAGAATAATTATTTGTTCAAAATAATCAAAATTTAAAGTATCTTATATTTTTTTATAATTAAGACAGTGGCGTACCATTTTTATTTTAAATAAAAGAAGATAGTGCCACAGGGTTTCTACGCCACTGGTCGAAATGGGAATATTTAAACATACTGAATAATTAGACGAAATATATCTCATTACAACCTAGATCTAGAGAACTTGCTGTTTTATCACGAAAAGTTGAAAAATATTATTTTGGTCCAACTGAATTAGCTGGCCGAATTTCTGGTATTATTAGATTATCCCTACAGTAAAAACATTGTACCCACACCTATAGCAAAATTGTGAAATTTTACACTTGCAATTGAATGAAATTAACACCCAAAACTATCTTGCAAGAATTAGACATCTATAAATAACATTTTCAGTTAAAAATAATGTAATAATGATTTCTGTAGTGAATATTTCAGGTGGCGAGTATCGTTTTGCATCTATAGTATGTGAAAAGTTCTATATTTAAGGTATTTTTAAGAGAATCCTGTAATAACGTGAAAAACAAACTGAAAAATAAAACAATATACAGGGTGTCCCAAAATAGAAGGCCATACCATTAACCACATATGCTTTGGACAAAAAGCAATTATTCATTCAGTACGTCTTACGATTGGCTAAGTTGCCAAGGTATTGTAATAATAAGTATATCCACAAAATTTCAGTTTTACTTGAAAATGATAGTGAATGATAGACTTATGGGCACTACAAATTACCGTTTTTCTTCAAAACGGAGCATTTAAACAAAAAATTACAAAAGAGATAAAATGATCAGAAGAAAATTCTACGTTTGATATATCAAGAAAAAGCTGCATAGGCGCACATAGAAATAATTGGAGGGGATAAAGGGTACTGCATCCCTCAGTTACCTCCATTCACCCTTCGATTTTTTTCACCAAAATTACATGAAAAGTATGCCGGAATAAGATAAAAGTACGTGCAAAATTTCAAGTGTGTATCTTACAAAACAATGGGATTATTAACAAAAATAGTTTTTTAAAACAGGGGCGCCCAAATAAAAAATGGCATAAGAAAAGTCGCATTATTTTTGTCCAAGGAATATGTGGTTGGTTGTGTATCTTACAAAACAATGGGATTATTAACAAAAATAGTTTTTTAAAACAGGGGCGCCCAAATAAAAAATGGCATAAGAAAAGTCGCATTATTTTTGTCCAAAGAATATGTGGTTGGTTGTGTTTGGCCTTCTATTTTGGGACACCCTGTATAATAACTGCTGTTTTGAAACCCATTGTTGTGGAATACTTTTTAGAGTATTTGTTTTAAGAACTTTACTCACTAATAAATAATGAATAATTCTTACTTACCATCCTCTGGAGTTACTGCCTCAATAGCAAGGACAGGTCCAAGCTGTCTAACTCTGGGCCCTGGTATGATCAAACTTGGCTCTAAGCCAGCGTGGTTGTACCACCTGTAAACAAGGGTTAATATTTAATGGTCAAAAAGTACTTCAGGTATTCAATAACACAGAGAGTAATACAATTTTGAGCCAAACAGTTTGCTTGCAAATAAGAGGCAATTTAATATCGTAAAAAACAAAGAAATTGTTTTAATAGCTAAAGGTGCATTTTTTTTAAATTGACAGCTTCATATTTCAAATAAATTACAAAAGGTCAGGTTTTGGCAATGCGAATTTTCGATCTATTAACGCATTGAATAAAAAAAATCTCAAAAAATACCACAAACAGTCACAAAGACACGTGGGGAATATTTATGGAGTATTGTGAACAAAAGAAAATACGAGTTAAATGAGCATAGAAGCGTAGAAAACTAGCATTGATATTAAAAGATTGCGCGCTCAATATGAGGAAGAAAGATGGGACAAAATTCAAAGAAGCAACAGCAAAGAGTATGTGGAAGGTTTCGTCTACACTTTTACAGGAGACTATTATCAAGCACGTTTGGTTTTTTGCCACTGGTTTCTACGTCATGATGCTGAAGACCCTCGTTTTCTTGCAAACATTCTTTTTACTGATGAGGCCGGATTCACAAGAAATGGAGTGTTCAATTTTTACAATACGCATACTTGGGCCGACGAAAATCCTCATGCTGTAATAGAATCTGGACATTAGGCACTTTTTTCATTAAACATTTGGATGGGTATTGTAGGTAACAGATTTCTAGGTCCTGTTGTTTTACCAAACCGATTAATAGGCGCTGCGTACCTCAACTTTCTGCAGAACACACTGTATGAGTTTTTGGAAGACATTCCTTTGAATAAGAGGCAACACATGTGGTTCCAGCATGATGGTGCTCCAGCTCATTTTTCCATGGCCAATAGAGAGCATTTACACCAAACTTTTTCACATAGATGGGTAGGATCTGTTTTATGGCCTCCAAGATCGCCTGATCTGAACCCTCTAGATTTCTTTGTTTGGGGATATTTGAAGACATTAGTGTATGGTACTCCTATAAATAGCCTGGAAGAGCTGCAGCTACGGATTAATTAAAAGTGTCAAGAAATCCAAACAAAGGAGGGTGTTTTCGAAAGAGTTCGAATATCGTTGAGACAAAGATGTCGTGCCTGCTTGGAAATCGACGGAGGGCACTTTGAACATCTTCTGTAACTTTGTTTTTTGCTCATTAAAAGATTCATTTGTCGGTTTATTCCTAATAAAATAAAATGTTTGAAAAACGAATAGTGGTTCATATCTCCGCAACCGTTACTTTGCGGGCCCATGTTTATTAAGACTTTTCTGCTTATTTTGGTTACCTCCTGAAATATTTTACACTCTTTTTTAACACTCTGTATACTTATAAATTAGTATAAAAGTATTGGTATTAGTGAAAAACACTCATATCATAACGGAACTTATCTAGGGGTCCATGGCATATCTAAGATCATCTCTATTCGACAAAATCCAAAACACCGGCTGTTAGTAGAATGGAATTGGCTGAATAATTTATCAGAGCAAATCGAAAACATAAAATATTTAGGGAGAACTTAACGAGGGGAAACTTGCACTGCGATATCTCTATTATACCTATTGGGAGCACGGTTTTATGATTGGGGTCTGACACATGTCCCATATGTTCATTAAAACATAAACAACCAACTGATTCATATCGGATCTACTAACATCTATCGCTATAATAATTTAGGAATTCCCCGTTCTTCCCTTATTTGTTTACGCCTCTTCGAACTGGATTACAGATTGAGTATGAAACGAATATGGTTTAATATAAACAGTTGTTTTTGAGTTATGGCATCATTTCTTATAATAACAAATCCAGTCTATTCATTAGAAACTACTTTTCTTAATACCATGATTACATGATTTTGGTCTTTTTTGATGAATAAATCAGATATTTTAGTTATTTTATTTTTAACAGATATACTATTATAAAGAAATTTAAATACATTGACGACAATGATTGTGAAAATTTTCCACATTTCACAAGTTAATACAATTGTGCACTGTTAGAAATAAATTATTTCCTTAAGTTATTTTATGAAGGATAACGGAAAACTATGAGTTTTATACAACACATTAAAGTTAATTTCCGCCACATAACCTCAAACAACGTGTCGGTGCTAACCATTTCGTATCTCTTAGTTTTATAGTGGGTGAAACAGATTTTAAAAGTAAACACAAAACATGGAATAACAAAATTACCAGGTATGCGTTCAATATCAAGAGAAGACAAAGTAAAATATTTAAAAGCAGGTCAATCGCATGGAAAGACGAAGTTACAGGTAACAGGTAGGTGTCACGAGCTGTAGGCAAAATGTCCCGCACCAACCTCATATTCTAGGATTAATAGTCAGCGAGGTTGTCGAAGAGGTTATGCTGATACTGGTGCACTGGTTGAGAGCAAAGGAATAAGAAGTGGTAAAAGCAAGGTATAAGTGGAAACAAAACATGTAACATTTGTGGAAAGGCATTTGATAATTTAAATACACGTAAATTAAAAGTTAATATGAAATACTTTTGCATCTTCTGAAACCGAAATAAGTTAATGGTTTCTTTAAGTAAAGCACTGTTTGACGTATTTGTTTCAAGAGTTGCGCCACTAATGTATCTGATTAATATTTTTGGTGAAATGGAGTGTAATTAAGTGAAATACGGCGCATGTCAAAGTGTGGTATTTAATATATTTTTTTTATAAATAAACATATTTCAATCATTCTTTGACGTGTCTAAAATTTCTATTTATTAACTTTCTTGAAGCGTATTCCAAGACATTAGTGTAACACTGGCAACGCTGTGGAATACACATGTTTTATACCATGACTTCTTTTTAATATAGAAGTTGGATTAACAAGTTTTCTATTGAAAAATCACGAAATTCATTTAAAATTAGACTTTTTTATTCCCGATTTTTTTTTACAGAGAACTGTACTGCTGGTTAAAATATTTGTACTTATTTAAGGTTCGTCCTGTTATATCTATTATTAGAGACATAACAAAATGGTAAATTTAAAATAATTTTGTCGACATTATCAAATATTTTTTATATATGAAACACGTAATAATAATTTGAAATATATCACTCATGGTTGGTTTATTACATCAATCTATTCAATGCATTTCGTGTATGAGAGAGAACTGCAGTTACACCGATGGAAAAAACACAATTAAGTACAACGCCAATTAAGCGGAATAATAAAACAGTAAAAAAGATGTTTCCCTGGCAACGGTTGACGTCATCTGCTACTGTTAACGCCGGTGCAGTAAACATATGAACTTTGATGTTGAAATTAATGGCAAAGCTTTGTGCCGAACTCTATTTTAATATGGTAATTAAAAAATTCCGCACTGATACTTTTAGGAGTTTTATATATCATTAACTATGTAGTGAAAAATGTAAATTGAGAAGAGAAATGCGAAAAATGTAACTGTATATTTGATTGAAATAGTGGAAATCGTCAATTTCAATCGGTAAAATGCTGTACATGTTCTCCATCTGCAAATTATAAAGAGCTGAATGACCTAGTAAACCCCTAAACACAGTTGCCATATTAGTTCACGTGTGAGAGGAAATAAAAAAATCAAAATTCGATGTGCAACATACTGAGGAGGAGGGAACATTTTTTGTCATGTGACACAAACCACCCAATTATTTAACTAACAGCATTCAGGGATGTTTTCTCTCACTGGACACCAAGATTGTTCGACAGCTTCATATTTCAAATAAATTTTAAATTGTCACGTTTTGGCAATGCGAAATCAATCTACACACAACGTAAAAAGTCTTGGACCCCCTGTATATACAATGATTCGATTAAACCTAGCGGTTTTTCTTAATGTGGTAAAAAAGTACATGTACTTAGGGAACAAAAAAAAACAATAAAAAATTACAGACCATGAACCTTTACTTTATTACGAATGTTTTTATAAATTTGGTCAGTTTGGCAGTGTATTCAGCCAAGTGTTCCTTTGAATGTTTGTACATTATAATGAGAGGACGTGAAATTTCTGCGTTTACTCGAGCAAGAATGACTGCTTTACATAATGCAGGATATTTTTATCATCAGATATCTTGGGCATTCCTAGATCATCTATTGCACGAACAGTACACAGATATGAAGAATTTGATACAGTGGAAAATAGACCATTTAGTGGACGTCCTCGAGTATCTAATGAAAGGGAGGATCGGTATTTAGTGCAATATGCCCGTAGACACCGCACATCTTCAGCTTGAGCTCTCAGGGCGCACTTTCAAGGTACGTTTCGCCGTGTTATATCGACACCTACTATTCGAAGACGACTCCACAATGCAAATTTACGTGATAGAATACCATTGCCAGTGGGCGCGAGAGTATAGGCCAGTGCGGTGGATCTTATTTACAGACGAAACCAGAATTGAGCTGGTTATTGATGGCAATCAGTCTGGAGAATGTTTTGTGGTGGAATAATGTTCAACCGCCACACCCCATTAATTCGCATACCACAGAATATGACCAGTCAAATTTACATCGAACAAGTTATTACGCCCATTATCTACCCTCTACGTAATGAATTAGGTAAAAATGTTGTGTGTATGGACGATAACGCTAGACCACACCGCGCCAGAAGGGTTCAAGAGATACTCGAAGCAGGACATATCAATAGATTAGATTGGCCAGCCAACACTTCTGACATAAATCCTATTGAAAATATGTGAGATTTCGTTGCTAGAGCCATTCATAATCATATTCCTCCACCTTAGACTGAAGATGAGTCGTCGCGGCAGAAGAGGATGGAACAATAGTCCGCAAGAGATCGTTAACCGCTTGATTATCTCAATGCACAGGTGTGTCAATATGCTATTGGAACGTGGTGGACCGCCTATTACTCAAGTAGAGAACTTGCCTTGTTACTTCTTTTTGATTTAATAAATTTAGTCAAAAATGTCCCACATTTGCTGGTTTTTCATTTTTTAAGTACCTACTCAGTTTATCGAATATATTCTTTTCACAAAAAAAGATTCAGAAAACAATATACGTTTATAAATGTATTTGGTTTTCTGTCAAAAAGATTTCTTTAACAAGAATGAGGGGGAGTCGAAGACTTTTGACGTTGTGTGTATTAACACGATAAGGAAAGAAAAAAAAACCATAAAACGCCACAAACAATCACAAATACACGTGGGGAATATTTATGTTGTGTTGTGTTTAGTTTTGATATGAACGAACATATGAGTTAAATGAACATAGAGTGTAGAAGAACTGACATTGATACTAAAAGAATGGACGCTCAATATGAGGAAGAAAGATGGGACATAATTCAAAGAAGCAACAGTAAAGACTATATAGAACGTTTCGTGCAAATTATTACAGAATAAGTATTATAATGACTATGAGATTATGATTGATCCGTTTAACAGCATAGTATTTAAACCTGTCTGCGATGCCCCCGATGCAACCAGGAATAAACTGCAAACAGATCCATGTAAATGTAAAACTACGTAGTTCAGTTTTGTCAAGTTAGTCAGAAGTAAACTGAATAATATTGTCCTGAAATGAAAATAACCCTGAAAGTCTTATGCATAAATCCTACCATATTGCTGCTGTACAATTAGCGTGGAGAGGAAGAGAGGCAGTTGCCTGTCTCTTGGATTTTTTTTTAAATCGAAAAAGGAACGATGGCTCTTCAACAAATCGCATTGAATATAATCCGGTGTACAAAAGTATCAGAAATAATTATTGTTTTGACGGAAGTCAAGAAGTTTTGATAAACTGAGCATCAGTATAACTTTTTCTTTTAGTATTTACAGAATTCCAAAAAATTTTAGTCGAATACTATTCGATATTTAACACTTTCATTTATAGACCTGTTCGATTTACCTGTATTCCGGAGCTGGGCAACCTTGAGCAATACATATCAGTGCTGCTCCCTCGTCTTGAGCTACAGTCACTGTCCCTGAATTTTCTACTATCACTGGAGACACGATACCTCGATGTTCTGAAACAAGGAAATTTGAAGGTGCAGTTTAGATGGAAGAAAAGTGAAGTATAGTTGCGGCAAGAATTCAGACGACTTACGTCAAGGCTGACGTTACGCAGTTGTTTTATTTTTAACCTAATTTTTGATAGTTTGTCACGTTAAAAACAATAATTTTTTGTAATTTAGTGTAATATAAAATAGTGCAAACGTTTAATGTAGTATATAGTAACGTAAGTCGTCTGAACTCTTGCTGTAACTACAGGGTGTTAAAAAAAGAGTGTAAAATATTTCAGGAGGTAATAGTATGAACCAAAATAAGCAGTAAAGTCTTAATAAAAATGGGTCCGCAAAGTAACGGTTGCGGAGATATGGACCACTATTCGTTTTTCAAGCATTTTATTTTATTAGGAATAAACCGACAAAGGAAGCTTTTAACAAACAAAAAACAAAGTTACAGAAGATGTTCAAAGTGCCCTCCGTCCATTTCCAAGCAGGCACGACATCTTCGTCTCAACGATATTCGAACTCTTTCGAAAACACCCTCCTTTGTTTGGATTTCTTGACACTTTTGATTAATCCGTAGCTGCAGCTCTTCCAGGCTATTTAGAGGAGTACCATACACTAATGTCTTCAAATATCCCCAAACAAAAAAATCTAGAGGGTTCAAATTAGGCGATCTTGGAGGCCATAAAACAGGTCAGGCCCTTCCAACCCATCTATGTGGAAAGTTTGTTGTGAATGCTCTCTAACGGCCATGGAAAAATGAGCTGGAGCACCATCATGCTGGAACCACATTTGTTGCCTCTGATTCAGAGGAATATCTTCCAAAAACTCATACAGTGTGTTCTGCAGAAAGTTGAAGTAAGCAGCGCCCGTTAATCGATTTGATAAAACAACAGGACCTAGAAACCTGTCACCTACAATACACATCCAAATGTTTAATGAAAAATGTGCCTGATGTCCAGATTCTATTAGAGCATGAAGATTTTCGTCGGCCCAAATATGAGTATTGTGAAAATTAAACACTCCATTTCTTGTGAACCCGGCCTCATCAGTAAAAAGAGTGTTTGCAAGAAAACGAGGGTCTTCAGCAGCATGACGTAGAAACCAGCGGCAAAAAAAAAACAAACGTGCTTGATAATCATTTGTTGGATTTAAGGCCTGTACTCGTTGCACATGGTATGGATAAAGCAGTTGCTCGTGAAGGATTCTCCAAACAAGAGGACCACTAATTCCTACCTCGGCTGATATTCTCCGCACACTCGTACCTGGATTCTGCCCTACCAGTCCTAGAATTTCTTCTTCTGCTCTAGGAGTGGATGCCAACCTTGGTCTTCCAGATAAATGGTACTGTTTGCTCAAGGAACCGGTATCACGCAATCTTTGATGAATTCTTCCAAACATGCGTTGTGAAGAAATCTGGCGATTTGAATAAGTGTCAACATAAAGACGTCGCGCTTCGGTGGTGTTTCCATTAGCACGACCATACATGAAATGCATGTCTGTTAATTCTGCGTTAGAGTATTCAGCCATAGCGAAAGAAAACTTGTGCACTGAGAACAACTGTCAAATACGTATTTATTTCACTAAACATCAACCAACTATTATGAGAAAATACACAACGTTTTTGCAAAATAAAAAAAGGGGCTGAAAAACATAAAACATTTCATATCTCTGCAACCGTTATTTTGCGGACCCATGTTTATTAAGACTTTTCTGCTTATTTTGGTTCATACTATTACCTCATTAAATATTTTACACTCTTTTTTTAACACCCTAAAATCGTGCTTGAGGAATAATGAAATACATATTATGTCCATTAATAATAGAGAGGTACATTTCCTTTGACACAATGTATGATTTGCGGAGATTAGGAACATAATAGTCAATTAATTTGTTATAAAGCCTGATAGTTACAATCAAACTCCACCAACTATTCATGAAACGGAACATTGTCTCGTTGCCTCATTCAACTCGATCTTGAGGTAGAGAAACGTTTGTGTTGGTCGAACAGTTATATAATCATCGAATTCATAAAGATTATTGACGTAGTAATTGTGCAATAAAATGTTTTTATCTACTTTCATTTAGCATAAAGCCTTCTATTACAGCACTAGTGCTGTAATAGATGCCCTTACAGCACTGGTGTTGTAATGAAAAAAAAAACCGTTTTTATTAACATTTTTAAGTTAAACCCCGCTTTTGAGAAGAATGATTTATTTATTTTTTAAGGAAATATTATAAAACCCAAGGTTTATTATACATATTAATAATACACTTTTCACAATTAGAAATTTGAATTTGTATATCTGAAGTAGATGTGATGCTGTTCGAATTTCCAATGGTTAAACCCGTGTCTGACTCCATGACCTTCTTTGCTGTCTGTATCTTATTCTCTAAAGAATTCGCAACGTAGCCTTTTGCCGTAGAAGATTTTCAGCCCTAATATATGCAGATCTGTACCGCCAGCAACCAGAATAATGGCTGAAAACTTTCTAAAATGTCCAGCGTATTTTTCAAAATTCTTCATTCCAAGATTTGTTGCAATCATTTTTGGTATGCTTCCAAAAGTATTAACTCCGACAGGCTGGAAGGTACATTTTTCTTATCTATATATTATAAAAAACTGCCTGTGAGTTGCACTAGAAGGACGCAAGTTCAGCATATTTTCGAAAAATATTCGTTGATATCTGCCCGGACAATTTTTATTTTCGTGCATGGAATGACAATTTTTATATAGAGGTCATTGTATTGAATATAATCCAACATTAGCTTAGTTAATTCTTCGCGACGACAAGCCCCAAAAATACCGATGATCATAGCAACCTTCATGAGTAAATGTGTTTCATCATCTGCAGTACTTATATGTACACTTCTCTTTTTTAAAATGCGATTAGTTCAAGAACATTTGCTTATATCTTGATTTCTCTTAACTGAATTCATAGTTCCCAACATTGAATGTGAGTCCATAGTGTAGATGGTTTCTGGGAACGTTGCTTTCCGGATAAATAAGCCAAAGATTTTCTCGGACACCTCCTTTATCTTGATAGCTTTCTACTAATCTTCAAAGGACCCCGCAATAATCTTATGGAAATTAGGTTTCTGTCAAATTGTCTAAATTGAACATTTTGGCAGCTACGGAGCTGCCAAAGGTCCCCTGACCCGTTGCAAAACTATTCATTTTCAATACTATTTACATATGTCAAAAGTATATTTTAATTATTCTAATATATAGGGTAATGTTTTTGAGGTCACTGAATTCAACCCTCATGTCAGATTGGACAAATTGACCGTTGACAGCTGTCAATACACTGTCAACGAAGAATAGAAAAGTAAATATTCTCTTTTCACATTGAGCGTTTGGGTTTTTGAGGGAGCTGAATTCAATTCTCATGCCAGATTGGCAAAATTGACGGTTGACAGCTGTCAATTGACTGTCAACGAGGAACATAAAAGTAAATATCCTCTTTTCACATTGAGAGCTTGGGTTGTTGAGGTCGCTGAATTCAATTCTCATGTTAGATTGGACAAATTGACCGTTGACAGCTGTCAATTCACTGTCGACGAAGTGAACTGACAGCTGTCAGCTGTCAATTTTTCCAATCTGGCATGAGAATTGAAAACTTGATCGCAAACTTAATGGCAGGTACTTCTTTCTGTCCATAGAAAATACACCAGCTTCTTGTCGCGTTACCTGACGCTTTTTGCCAAACCTTTGCCATTTTTTTCGTGTTATTAAATAAAAGTAGATACAATTTTGTATAATATTCTTACTGCAACATGAGATGTTAGTTAGAAACATCGAGTCTTTACAACAGTTATATACAGCTATAACCATTAAGAAGAATGGGAACTAATAAGAGAGATAGTTTTTAAGTCAACTTGTTCAAAGAAGGTACTTGGTCTTTGTATCATTTAAGGCTACCATTGACTGCATGGAATGTAAATTTCGGTTTCAGATTCATTCAATTTGTAAATTTAAAGCTATTATAAAAGAATCCAAAAGAGTCACTTATGCAGCCTACAATTCGTACTTGAATAAAATAGGTATTGTCTAAAGAAAAACTGAATAAAATAGCATACAGACAGATTATATATAAAATATAAATATATTAAAAAGCTGCGTGACAAATTTTAAAGCGCTCTGTATATAATATGACAATTTAAGTTGTTTAACTGGATTACGAGGCAACTGTTCGAGACTACCCCATCAGAGTACTTACTCTTGAATCCAATTTCCAATTTCCTACAACTATGATTGCACTAGCAGCTGCTACAATGATTAAAGGAAGTCAAATAAATCACATCAGTCCTGTTGTAACAGAGATTGCCGACTTTGGCAAGAAGTAGGTTTATATTCAGAAATAATTGAATAAAGTTAAAAATAAATTTAGATAACTGTTGTTAGTTTTCTATTACTGTTCACATTATTACTATTTTGCAACGGTCATTTAAAGATAAAGGTCAAAGCCTACTTAGATATAGCCAGTCCGCTCACAGGATATACATGAAAAACTACAATGCATAGTACCACGCGATAGAGGACAAAAAAAATATTAAAATAAAAAATATACATATTATATACATAAATGTTCGATCGTCTTTTGTTTTCAACAATTTTTGAAAAACTTGAATTTTTTAATTTCTCCCGATTGTATGGAAGTATTTGAACCAAAATTAGTACACACTGTGGCCCCATGTGATGTGTCACAGTATGGTTCATTCAGCATCCAGTGGTGGAGTTATAGCAGTTTTCTATCTTTAAACACAATAAATAACGTTGTTCTGCCCTGTAAGAAAAATTGTTTTCCTAGTTTCCGGAAGGTAATTTAATTTTGTACAAAAAATTACTTTTACGTATTAGTCATATTCTTTACGGATTTTGTGCAAAAAAATATTTTCTGCCTGCTTGACAGGTAGTTTGAAGTACATTTGGAGTTGTCAGAATATTATCATACTTTTAACGTGTTGAAAAAAGCTTTTTTTAAATGCCTTTATTAGAAAATGTATTTCTCTTCAATATCTCAACAGAAAGAATTACAACTTGGTCGACATGATCTTAAAAAATAATAACAAAAAACGTTTATGAAATATTAGAAATTATAAAGTATTTAGGTGTTCAAATTGATGGCCTTGTTGTTGAACACACTTTTCCAATCTTCGTGTTAATGGTTGACGGCTTTTTTGAAATATGTCTGGATTATTACAGAATCTCTCAGCAGACTCCAGAATTCCGTTCCAAGTCAAACAGACAGAAAATATATTTTTGCAAAAAATCCGCAAGGAAAAAAACTCCAAAGTAATTTTTTTGTACAAAATTAAATTGTCTTTCAGAAAATAGGAAATCATATTTTTTTACAGGGTGAAACAATGTTATTTATTCTGCTACTATTATTTGTTTCAATCCGTTTCTCTTTAATCGATGTTCGCAGGTCAATGTTCGAGATAAATTGATGGGTGACGGAGATCTCTGCAGCCTGAAATGGATGCGCGAGTTGCTATACGCGACTTATTATAATTTCGGCTCAAGTAATTCTCAGGTAATCTATGGTAATTCTGCTAGTCTATCTAGGCTGTGGTGGCACAGCTTAAATAACAATCAGCTCACAGACTCTATGGCGGCACCTTTGAAGTATTAAAACCTGAAAATTTGTCCTTGAAGCTTGTTGTCTCTCTCTCGCTCGGGATACATATCAGAACCGGATTAAAAATAGTTGTCCCAATTTAGAAAGTGTTTTAACTGCAATTTTTTTAACATACGAAATATAAATTTGTTTTACTTGAAATTGTTTAAAAATAACATAACAGTATAAAATACAAGAAAATCAACAAATCACAAAATACAGCACTCGTGCGCCAATAACGCAGTCGTCAAACGGTATGGCTATAAGGGCATAATTTACAACCACACGTCCCTGCATTGTTGTATCCCCAAATGGCGGCATGCGCGAAGATCTGCGCGAGACGTTCCCGCTCATACGACTCTGTGAGCTGATTGTGGTGGTACCACGAAACAATAGTTATTATAATAATATATAATTTTAAAACTGTCTGAGTTGGACACTTCTAATTTGTATGGTTCTTTATCTACTACTTATTGTTAGAATATGTAAGAAAATAAACATACAGGGTGTTACTTTCTGGAGTCTCACCTCTCAAATATACCATAACTTTCTTATATGTACCTTTGATCATCCAAATACATTTTCTAATTCAAATTCATTTGTAAAGCTTTATATCTTGTAAAGTGTTAATATCTCCTTGGGATGTCAAGTAAAATGGAGAGGTACTCTTAGACAAGGAAAGTGTTTAAATTTGAAGTGGTCAATAATTCTAATATGACTGGACTGTACCAAATTAGATACCTATATATTCAGTAGTTCTTGAGAAATTGTCCAATAATCGAGTTTTATTTCCAATATTTGAAGACAATAGCTTCATCATAAATTCTTTCTAGATTAATATTGTTTTTTTTGTCTGATTTGACGAGAAGTATCAGCTCTGAAGATTTATCACAACGTCGCTTTTATACTCCGTATTTTTCCCTTTGTGACAACTTCTGATTACAGATATTGAAAGCCAAAGACAGATGAATGGAGATACACTTTATGTAAGCTGAGATGAGTTTCTAATTTAATATCCCCCATACTTCATGTAGCCTCAGAACTTTTATATACTATTCATTGAATATCATCACCCCAATTTAGGAACGAGCTCCCCCGAGTTAAGTTATGAGGCCAGAAGAGGGATGTTCCTGGGTCCTCGGCATGCACAACTTGGCGTTATTATCTTTTATGGATAAAAAGTGCTTTCAAGTGGATTTTAAATTGCCTCATTTTTAAATCGAGGCAATGGTAAATTGAAAGCAAACATAATTCGACTTTGTGCGGCGATTTTTAATTTCATTTCTGTTACTGTACTTAGATAAGATTTGTCTTGCTAGATATAGATAATATACTCTTCTAACATTCTGACAGAAAAATATTATCCCCAATAATTTAAATAATGATGACATTAATAGGGAAAATGATGGCTCAGATAATGATAGTCGTAATAACTATAAGGATAATGACAGTCAAATCAGGGCTAATAATGATAAGGGTAATAAAGATGGATATTCAATCACTGAATATAAACAGTCTTTCATTAAGAATGACACACAGTTTAATGGAATATATCTATAAGTTTATTCGAAACACAACCGAATTTAAAAATCACATAATTTTCACTGACTGACGATACTTTTTGCTTAAACGGAACGTGGGCACGCAAAATACTAGATTTTGGAGCTCACAAAGTCATTAGTGAGAAGAATGACCACCACGCTTCCCTAACTTCATCCCAGTAGATTTGTTGCGGGGTTCTTTCAAAAGCAAAGTGTATGTGAACAGACCAGACACTATTCAAGGACTGAATATTCGTATTGGAGAAGAAGAATACAACACTCGAATATTATTTAAAATGTAATTGATGAATTTGAATACAGAATTGGGTATTGTGCAGTGGTAACAGGGGCCTGCTTTGAACATTTATTGTAACAAAATAAATAATATCAGTACCAAAACTATTTTCTTATTTAATACCTTAATTTTTATTGACTATGACAACAGTAGGTATAACTTTATATCGCTACAGTCATTAGAAGGGCTATCAGCTATTTATACTGTGAAATATGGTATTAAAAAAATGTTACTACAACATCATTCGTCGACAAATACTTTCTGATCTGAAATGAATTCTAAAGTTGCTGTTTTATTCAAATAAAATAATTTCATAAATTTAATTTATTATATACATTTATAGAGAAATTTCAACCTGTAAGGAGTATCCCTCGTCCTGTTTATTTTGAAACATTTATTTCGTCTAGATAGGTTGAAGTGTTTTCACTAGTAGATGGTTTATGAACTATTGAATCCTCTAAAGTGGATGAATTATTTAAAACAATCGCTTCCAGTACCTGCACTTGCAGTAGGAATTTTTTGTTTCTAACAACTGATTTACGGTTTACGATAGACTCCTCAATGTAACCCTCCCGTTGAAGATTTTCATGCCATGCATTTTTAAAATTGCGATATTAGCTCCTGAATTTATTAATAGTGTAGCTAAAGTTCTACGGAAACAATGCCCGGTAATTCATGAGCATCTTTCAACATGAAAAACGCAGCAATTTGTTTTGGCATTTTCCCAAATGTATGAATTCCTATTAATTGGTGTATATGCTTTACCATTTGAATAATTTAAAAGAAACCTGTTACTTATCTATTTGTGTCGTTCTTACGATACCATATTTTCGCTTCGCTTTCGCCAAATATTCGCTTACAATAAAGGATCTTTTTTCTTTATTTTTGTAGTTGGCAGAGTAAACAGTAATCTATTTTCAATATCTCCAGTTTTTATTTGAAGTAATTCATCACATCGACACGCCCCAGATATGCCAAAAAGCATTGCCACCTAATAACAGTATTCTCCGTTCACAGAAATATTTTGTTTATAATTATCTTTGTATCTAAATACGTATCATCAAAGACCTCCACTAGAATTTTTTAATTTCTTTATCTTCTAAAATGCGTGATTTTTAGCAAGATATCCATCCGATTCAAGAATGCTTTTAATTTTAGATATTTAATTTTTTTTAATGTTTGCTGATATATTTTCTTCGATTTTTCTAATAAAATACAATCTATTTGTTTTGCTGATCCAATAATTGCTGGCGGAGGTAATGTGAAGTATTCCGTCTCAAATAACAAATAGTTATTTTTATGGATTTAAATAGAAACAATATGTGGACCTAAGTTAATAAAGCTTGTCTTATAGCAACCACAGACGACCTAATGAAATTATTATTATTCATGAATGAAGTATCGTACAATTTTAATAATATAAAATAAATAGCTTTGTTTGCTATTATGATAAAAATAAAATTGATCCGGAAAAAATCATGTGTTTGGTAGTAAATTAGATTTAATACCTTGGCTGCTTTAATAGACTCGACTGCGCATCATTTGTTAAATACCAGCCGCGGCATTAATTCTTGTACTTTACAATCTACAATGATAAAAATGGGTGGAAATTTCCATGTTTTGTTATGCTTCCTTTACATAATATTTACTGGTAAATTTTAATTTACATTATATATTAAGGAATAATCAAGTGTAAGTGTTTTTACGCAATAAATTTAAGAAATAATGTGGTAATACAATGTACTACAATGGAACTATTTACTTTTACTAAATTTATTATGAAATTTTACAGAAGCTTTTATGTGATTTATGTTGCACATGCGCAGGGACACATCAACCTCTAACCTAATACGTTTTAATGTTGTTGACGTCTAGTACACAAACATATACGGTTCATTCATAAGGACTTTTTGTGGTATATTCGTAAAATAGTAAGTATAAGAATATATTTTGTTACGTGTGCATTTGCAGCTTGTGCCAATTTGAAAATTATACAATTCATAAATATTATAGAAACTGTTTACACTAAAATTGCGCCATTACATATGTCTCACCATACAACATTCATTTCAAACAACATAAATACCTTTTCGATAGTAAAAATAGTAATTGCTTACAACACATATTAACATTAGTTGTAGTTACGTTAATTATAAATTTACTGTAATTAAAATTTGAGCTAAAAAAATTATTTTTACAGATATACGTATATCTACGTAATACGTAATATATACTGATATTTTAAAAATAATTTTGTAGTATTTTCAATAAAAATATTCAACATATTTTCTAATGCGAATGAAATATCTACATTTCTGATGGATGAACAATACACTTTTACAGAGTAGGATGTATAATTCACATTTAGATGATGGATGGACAAATGTGACTCGCATAGTGTGTTTATTATTGAATTCTAATAATAGAATATGTTGTATTTCTAATAATTTGTTAGTAAGAGATATCCTGCATATTATATTGATTATCTTATACCTGTACTTCTGTACATTTTAACAAGCAGATACCTTTTTCCATAACATTAAAAGTAAAAGCGTTTCCCTCTTTCCATATGGCTACAAAAATAATACAATACATTTTTAAGTGGCTTCTGTAAATATTTGAACTGACTGATGAACTCTTTGTTATATAAATTTTTTTACATGTGCATATAAAATAACTATAAACAACATTGATACGTTCAACCAGAATCGACTTGATCTTGTGTCATAAACTGTTAAAAGTAAAACGGATTTTGCAAACAATATATTCACCTACCTGTAATTCTAACGTTGGCAGGACTGCTGACGACGACTTGCCGGCTGAGCCGATGCATGGTCCTGCAGCGGTACGTGGGGAACTGGTCGCTGAACTCCAGATTATGGATGAGCAGTTCTCCCGAGGGCAGTTGATGGAACTTCCCGTCTGTAAATGTCAGACAGCTGCAATTAGTGGGGTATCTAACTGGCTTAGTTCTGTACAAGTTCCTGCATGAGAATGACTGTTCGGAGCTTTTAAAGAACGAATTATGAGCTCCTATACTAGACAACGGCTGTAAAAGCCGAGAGTTCGTCTAGTGCGGAAAAACTTTAAGCTAACAGTTAGCAACAAAGATAAAGGTAATTTTAAAAGATTTATAACGTGGAGAGGAGAACTTGTGCGTTCTTAAATAAGAAGTCAATATCACCAAAAAATTATAATAAAACTCTAATGTTTTCGCGTAGAAAATGTTTTAACATCATAAAGGAGTACGCAGCTGGGCAACTGTACTTCAACAGCATCTGATATACACAAAAAAGTAAACAAATTTTTGTGTCTGAAGCGCGTGTCAACACGCCTACCTGGCGAATAGGGTTAGAGTGGGGATATGCTGTCTAGATGGTAAACGAACGAAGTGAATAGTGCTGTTTTATTTATCATGGGAGTGTCAATCTTCAAAATATTCAAAATGGCTCATGTGTACGGCAATGCTGAGTTAATGAACATGATTCTTATTTATGATGAAGTTAGACACAATCCATTGGCAGCTTCGCGTTTGTATTCTGATCAATTTCTCGATTGAAACAAGTCAAATCATGAAACCTTTACGGCAGTGGTGTAACGTAGACGTGACACTGGTAATTTATGTGGAAATCGTGGACGAGATAGTGACCCCGGGCGACCATAACGTATTTTAGCAGCTGAAGAACAAGTGTGGAATATGACCCGTGAAAATCCGTAAATACGTACAAGGCAGATTGCTAGATAGGTGCCTCGAGTATCCCAATCAACGGTGTGGCGCTTATTTAAACGGATCTCTGTTATATCCATATCATATACAGCCTGTTCAAACACTGTTACATTATCCATTACGAGTTAGGTTTTATTAGAAGTTGTTGCAGCAAAACGCTGGAAAATCTCCAATTTACTGCTAATGTACTAGTTTTTCGTTTTTCACTGAATGTTTGGGTAGGAATTGTTGATGAGCATCTAATTGAACGGTTCATATTGCTCAATCGTATGGATGGTTTACAATATGTCGAATTTATTCGCAATGCTCCTCTCGCCCTTCATACATGTTTAAAACTTTAGTATTAAAATAATGAATGTTTAAGAGACATTTAGAATAAAAAACTTAAATTAAAAACATTTGATATGGACTTATCTTATGGCGAAAATTTTATTTCGAGATAAAACAATTAATAAAACCCGCAATAGAATAATGTTATTTCGATAAAATAAGTAGTTTCTTGGAAAACCACTTTCTGACAGTTGATATTCTGATCCTGAGTCCTCAAAGGGCTCAGAAACCGATTCCTTCTGATTAACTCATTATTAATTTTAAGTACTAATAAAAATTAAAGCCTGTTGATTCGCTCTGTTCACAATGCAAAATCTTGCTTCATATTAGTATCATATTATAACTTGAGACAATTTATTCTGTCCCCCCATTCGCTTGGACTATGGTTCAAACTTAAACAAGGTTGCATGGAAATAAAATAAAATAGTCCTTTCGATTATACAAAACTACTGATCGTATTTAGAATATATTGAAGCATAGCGGGCACATAGTATAACTTCATATAAAAATATCGATATCAGAAAAACATGAACATAGAATAGTTTGGTTGTCAAACGACGAAATGTCAAGCTTGAAAGTAAGTGTTTTGACAGTTTTTATTTGTATGTTATATCATGATCATATTATGAGTGTCAAAAGATTCTGTAATGTTTTCAGTAAAAAGTTTGCTAAATATTGTTAATAGTCGTGGACAAAGTATAATACCAACTCTATTTACATGTAATGACTGAAATTCACTCGGGTAATTTACAGCGTTCGCCTACGACTTGTGCCGTAACATCCATCCTCGTGAACTATAACCATCATTATATGCTCGTTGAATAATATACTATTATGAAAAAACTATAAATAAAACATAAGACTCAAATCACAACAGTTTAATAACAAAATTACTAATAATAAAGCAAAAAAAACGAATGTTTTTCGAACTGAATATGTAAACACAAACGCCAAGGTTAAAATTAGCTTGTCTTTCTCGGAGCTTACCGCTTTTGCTGCTTTGTGCACTTGCATGTTAAAAATTATCGCGGATACTATCAGCACTTGTACACAAACTTTGGATACTTGCGTACATGTTTTTGACATTAAGATGAACCGCAAACTTTGCTGTTCCCTAATTAGATGACGCCATTTAGTACGGCAGTGCCATGTTTCCAATCTAATTCGGGAAGATTGACGAATATCACGAATTCCGTGGCGCAAACAATAGAACGTCACCTATACTAATGTATTGCCGAGGTGCCCGATGACAGGGAGATTAATTCCTACATTAAATTAGTTTCGCAGCAAACAGGGTCGTGTTTTGAAATTCCGCTTGTTGACTTATAAGCTTAACCCGCGTATTAATAAACATAAGTAATTTACTTCCTCTCTAACAGTTTCGCGGACGCGCCGGATCGATAGTCTTGGGAGTTTGCCGTCGTTTTAGGCAATCCGAGGTGATGCGAAAAGTTACGTTTACGTCTTGTTTAGCATAATTTTGGTTAGTATTATGACTTGGTGGAAGTCGGAGATTTATATGTGCCTAAAAGGGGTAAACGCAACTTGAATTTTGTTTGCGCGTGTAAACTTTCTTAGAAAAGCGCCAGTTGTAACTTCATGTTAGTCGATTTTACTTCGAAAACCGGCAGCGAATTTGTATTTGTACTTATTTGTATTAAAAAAAACTTCTATTTGATTTCAGAATAGTCAGTCACGACTTGTATCACCTAACTATACTCTATCTAAAAATTATAGATAGTTGAATGACCTGGTAAACCAGTAAACAGTTGTCATATGTAGGTAGTTCAGAAATTTCTCAATAATTGGAAAATGTGTAAATTTTATCGTCTATTTCATGTTTACTTATTTTAGAAGTTTAATGTTGCCAAATAAAAGTTTCATGTTTAGTTCATTTTTTGTTCAATTGTGTTGTTTTATTAAATGGCATTAAAATTAACTAATTTTTACTGTTACAGGAAAAGTGACAACGCTTAAATCAGAAGTAGGTACAGTTGACATGTGAAGATACATTATCCTTGTACAAATGAATATGAGATTCTATAACATTAATGCCGGCATAGCACTTCGCACGCGCTTCCTTACCCTCGGTAATTAGTTTGTTTTTATTGTTTTATAGGCGACTTAAATAGGAGTGTTTAAATATATATGGAATATCTGAATAAGTAAAAATGCAATGTAATAATTTTACAACCTGTATTATAACAGGATATAAAAACCTTGAATAAGTACCTACACATATTTTAACCAGCAGTACAGTTCACTGTGTAGAACAGATAATTAGCAGTCAAATTTTAAATAAATTTTGCGATTTTTTAATAGAAAACTTGTTGAAGATCACTAACCGACTCCAATATAAAGATTTTTAAAAGTTATTGTGCATGTGTGTTTCACAGCGTTACCAGTGTTACACTACCGGTGTGAAGACAGCAGCCATAGGCGCGCATGTGATGGAGACAAGGAACAGACAAACGGCGCATGGGCCCGGATTCACTCTTTTGGTTATTATAGACAAAATATACATTAGATTAATTCCTACATCACAAAATGGCTTTATTTAATGTAGACATTTGTCTTGAACTAATTTGAGACAAATAATCAGTCCCTAGGTGGTGAAAATGGAAATAAATAGACAAAAAAATGTACGTAACTAAGTATGCGCCAGAGCACTTTTTCGCTTTCAGGGTTTGTTAAGGTCTTCTATAGAATCATCCAGTTAAATTTTGAACAACTTAGATTGGCTTCCAGGGGGTGAAAATGGATGAAAACACTTAGAAATTTGGAAAAAAAATTCGTATCACCGGAGGTACGTGTCGGAGCACTTTTTCGCTATCAGGGTATATTAAGGCCTTCTCTAGGAACATCTAGTTAAGTTTTGAACGACTAAAATTGGCTTCCAGGGGGTGCAAATGCAAGAAAACCCTTAGAAAATTGGAAGAAAAATTCTTATCGCCGGAAGTACGAGTCGGAGCACTTTTTCGCTTTTAGGGTTTGTTAACATCCTCCTTAGGAACATCCAGTTAAATTTTAAACGACTTAAATTGGCTTCCACGGGGTGAAAATGCAGGAAAACTTAGAAAATTGGAAGAAAAATTCTTATCGCCAGAAGTATGAGTCGGAGCACTTTTTCGCTTTTATGGTTTGTTAAGATCCTCCTTAGGAACATCCAGTTAAATTTTGAATGACTTAAATTGGCTTCCAGGGGGTGAAAATATAAAAACACTCTTAGAAAATTGGAAGAAAAATCTGTATCTCCGGACCTACACGTCGGAGCACTTTTTTGCTTTTAGGGTTTGTTAACATCCTCCTTAGGAACATTCAGTTCAATTTTGAACGACTTCAATTGGCTTCCAGTCCTGTCTCTTCGGCTTTGAGGGTTGTGACCCCACAAACTTCAAGTTAAGCTTTTTTTGACATCCCCTCACATCTAAACAATAAAATTGCGTCCTCTAAAAAATGCACGCTATGGCCAAAATAATGTAACATTTCAATGAACTATTTGAAATTTAAAAAAAAATTACAAATTACACCTGTAGTTAAAATATTTGTACTTATTTAAGGTTAACCCTTTATAAATGGGATAGGTAATACTTATTACAGTGATTTCATTTAAAAAAAAAATAAAAGAATATCTTTTGTGATATTTGAGAAGAAACTCATATTTATTTATTTCAAGCAAAACGAAGCATGTGTCTTCGCGAGTGAGCGGACCTAACTTAGTATTGTAGCTAGCAAATTCCTTCCGCTTTTAAACACACAATGAGCTCAGCAACGACGGCTCACAGCTACGCCGCTTTTGCCTCTCACAAAGGAACTTTTCCTTTCGAGAACTTCGTTTTCCTAAATTACGGGGCTGCAGGCCCTCGAACAGCTACAAGGCTTGCCATTGTTACCTAGAATTCTTTTCAAACAGTTCTTTTATTACCTCACCGAAACGGCTTCAGTCAGCACCAATTTGCGCCCCATTATTATCTGAAATACGTTCCCGATAATCAAAATATTCCATATCCGCCCAATACGTTTATTTTGTAAGTAGGAGCAGGTAAACATGCGTACAAACAGTGAAATTTTTCGATGGTTAACAATGCGGCGTTTTTTCCTATTCTTTTTCTCGGCGTTTTATAAGGATTTTATTGAAAAAGTTCAATAACTCCCTTGTTACAGTGGCGGCTGGTGAAATTTAAGGTATATCATATCTTAATAACCAGACATGGGACCCAAACCAAACTTTAGTATATATGTACTGTGCTATATACAGGGTGATTTTAAATAAAGTAGCAAAAATGTGACCACATATTCCTTAGGTGAAAATAAACCGATATAATCTAACATACCTATATCCCAAGTCGCTTAATAAAAAAGATACAGGGTGTCAAAGTTAAAATTTTATTTTCGATATTTGTAGATAACTTCTTAAAAAATTCAAATATTTACTTAAAATTTGTAAACCAGGGGTTTTTGCGGATGAGAAATTCAAATTTGTTACTAATTTTGACGTCACTAGTAGAGGACGTCACCTATGGCACATCATATTTCTTTTAAATGGCAGAACTTTTTTGCTGCTTAGTGTATCCATCTGACTATTGAAACAATCGATTCTCCTACCTGTTATATCTGAAAAAGATATACCTTGTTGAAGTCGTTAGGAGTAACAGTTTTCGAAATAATTCTATTTGAATTATTCAGTGCACCGATTGAAAACTGTTATCGTTTCAGGTAAATTTACTTTTTTACTGAAAATATAACAAAATGTTATTTGAAAAAGTTATTCAGGTTTAGAAATCAAAAACTGATTTTTATTTTAATTTTTGACACGCTGAACAATGGCTGTTCTAAGACCCCCCCCCCCCGTTTATACAGGGTGAACCTTAAATAAGTACAAATATTTTAAGTGCTGGTGTAGTCCGTCATATAGATCAGTCTAATGAAAGCCATTTTTAAAAATTTCTAATATTTACGGAGATATTAATTTTTTTAAAAAATACCCACGTTTTGAGGACCGCTATCATAACCTACTAATGCAGCATATGATTTGTTGCGAGGTTGCCGTCTCCTCTAATATAAATATTACGTTTCCTTCAACGTAATAGTAAAGTAATATGGTTAATTCTATTTTAAAGATACTTGTTTTAAGCATTAGTACAGTAAAATTGGGTATGTGGTATGATACGCAGCAATATTAACATAAATTTTAACTGCTTAACTGACCTTACTATAAACGATTACAAATGAATTTCCGCAAGTTAAATATTACCCTAAAGTGTTTAGGAAAATATTACGTGATATTACTATGTCCAATGTTCAAAAATTATGCATAAACGTGAACACAAGCTTACCTGTTTGTTAAAAAATTAACTATTTAATCAGCAATCCACATTTCAAGTTAAATGTCATTGTACACTGTTAGAAAGAGAGACAAGACACAATTTCCTTAAGTTATTTTATGAAGAATAACGAAAAACTATAATTTTCACACAATATAAAATATTAAATTTGTGATAAATCAGTTGGAGTGTAGTAAAAATGGATAATGAACAAATTCTGGATAACTATGATTGTGAGTAGATAATCTGGTTAATATTTTCAATTTATTGGTAAGGTATAGAAATGACAAAGGGGAGGAGATGGCCATTAATATTTTCATAAATAAACATATTTCAATCATTCTTTGACATGTCTAAAAATTCTAATGTAACACTGGCAACGCTGTGGAATTCACATCCACCATGACTCCCGGAACAGCGGTCCTCAACAAGTTTTGTATTGAAAAATCACGAAATTTATTTAAAATTTGACTTTTTTATTCCTGATTTTTTTGTAAAAAGACTATTAATTATGTGTTCTACACAATGAACTGTACTGCTGGTTAAAATATTTGTACTTATTTAAGGTTCACCCTGTATAACAAACAACTCTAATTTTAGGCCACAGAATGTTTGGTACCTGGATTTTTGACCTCTACTTAAGAAACACTGCATGTTATTCCTTTCATATCCTCTTAATATTGATTGTCGAAGGAGTTTGGTATTCTGAATCCAAATATGGCCTTAAAATAGCACCATCTTATCAGAATTTTGAGATATTCTATCTTAAAAGTGCGAAAGTTGTTGTTTTTGGAGCTTATACCTGGTTGTAGGTAATTTTCCGACACAAATTAAACAAAATATCGTAAAGCACGATTATTGTCCTTCAATTTTTATTGAAATGACTGAGTGGGATATCTTTTCATCGAGATACAGTGGGCGGAGTTGCTATATTATTATTTTCAATTTTTTTTTTTTTTGAGGAAGGATATTTAGAAAATGATTAGTTATTTTGAAACTCTTAGCCTTTTTAGAAAAAAATTTCGTTCAACATATTTGTTAAGCTTGGAAATACAATTATAAATTCAAAACGTTATTTAACATGACATTTACGTTACATTTGTGATACTTGTTGAAAAACTTCATTGAACAGTAAACGAAAAAAGTATCTATAATTATGGCATTTTTGACTTGGTACAGAATTCCGTCTATAGAAAAAATTCTGTTTATCGCTATTTTGAGATGTTTTATTCAACAAATTTCTGTATCTTAAGTTGTACACTGAAAATTCTACACTAGGAAAAAATTTCCAACGTATTTTTCTCCTCAAATAAGTTTGGGTTGTATAATATTTGGCACGCACTACATAATTATATTGACAGTAATTAGTGGGAGAAATTAAATATAAACTAAATGGTAGTTTTCTTTTAATTCATTCATATCTTAAGTACGTGGCGTCAACTATAACTACAAGAAAAGAAATTACGGCAGATTCGCAGGAGGAGTAAAACACCTTTTTCTCGCTCTCATTAAAGCAAATTTTGATTTATTCAGATAATATTTTCGCCAGCTTCCACTCCAGAGAACTGGGTCGCGACGACAGTCTCAAATTAATGAACGTCGGGTATCAAAGGGAAGCTCCTTAAAAATGTCGCTCTACTAGTTCCTTTTATTCAGTTGTTACCGGGTTTTGACGTTTCGATACTGTTTTTATTCACGCTGAGTGTCATTCACCACTTCACTGTGATGTTTTGGGTCATCTGAAAGACGCAACTAAACAGAGACCTGCAAATTTTTCTTATACTTTTAAAACAAAAGCTGCATCGTACTTCCGACCTTATTCAGAGATCTATGTTATGTATTCATAAAGCAAATACCATCTGGGATTAACATTTCAAGGAATAATTAATCAGCTTTGTTAAAAGGGTTTGAAAGAAAGGTACAAATACAAGCAAATTGACCTTTCTTTCATGCTTGCCGCCTCATCACTATCTTAATTTTGATCTTTATTACAATCATTATTTCCATCATCAGCATAGTTAAAAATAGTGTAAATAGAATCTGATCTTTTCGTATTTTGAAATTGGTCCAATTTTGTTAAACACTACGTATAAATTGTCTGAAAGAAGCATCTAGTTAGCAAATATTTTTCATAAAATGACTTCAATAAATAACGTACAAAAAAATAAAGAAAATTGGGTCAATTAGTGACTGAATCTGGTTCAAATTTTTTAAAGCATCTGGTAAATTACTAAATACAATTTTTTTCAGCAAACAATTTCAATAAATACATAACAAAAAGTATAAACTTTTAATTTGAGTTTTGGTTTAGTTTTTCAAAACACTATACAGGTAATTCAGAACTTATTAAAAAAAAAGTTTGAATGACTGACATGATTCTTACAAATACAATTATGTAAAAAAATCAAAGCTCGAAAATGACTTACAAATACACAGCGACAAAAAATAGAAAGAATTTTTCAAGAGAAGAAATAAATAAAATTTTATATTAGCAAATTCAACTGCTTTTGCCGTTATTGTTACTATTAATTATTATAAAATTATTTTGAGGTTTTAATTAATAAAATAATATTACACCTGTTACAATAACTGTTTAATATTATGTAACTGACGTGTAAACACATTAGGGCCCGTCTTACCGAGTTTCTACAAACTAACACAAATGTTTTATGTCCGTTTTGAACTCGTAAGTTATTGGCATAAATGAGTCTCGTGTATAACACGTCACACTGTTGATTGGGATGTTCTTTATACTTGTTGAGCGATTTACCATGTACTTATTCAGGGATTCTTTTAAAAAATCTCTAAAATGTGTTCCCTCAGCTGTCGCAATATGCAGAGGACGCCCTGGACCTACACCTCTTCCACGATTGCAAATTTCCCATGACACGACCGTGTTGCACTACCGTTGTAAAAGTAGCTGCATTTGGCACATGTCTATTGAGAAATTGTTCTGCGTACAGATGAGAAGCTGCTAAAGATTATGTCTTACTTCACCATAAACTAAAACGATATCCATCAACGAGTTGCTATACACGCGTAAGCTATTTTTGACACAAGAAAAACTGATGTAAACACTATCGCAAAGTAGTATCAGTATTTCGATGGCGCTAGAGATTACAGTAGCCCAGCGATGTAAAAGTTATATTAAAGCTTCAGTAATTTTTCTCTCAGAAACTAAACTCGCGGCAAGAATTCAGACAACTTACGTCATACGAACAAATGAATAATTCATTATATTTTCATCAAAATATTTAAGAAACTGCAACTGAAAGTAATAAAACTATATACTACACTAAAAGTTTGCATTATATATTGCACTAAATTGCAAAAAATGATTGTTTTTAACGCGACCAAATATCGAAAATTATGTTGACAATAAAAACATAAGTTGTGAATCATGTATATATATATTATTTGCGTATACGTATTTATCTTTTAAAAATATACAATAAAGTAAAGAAATATAAAAAAAATAAAAAATCTTTTCCGTTCTAAAACACATGTAGCCTTTGTGACAGGTGGCAACAGATTAAACATGGATAATAATGTATAGATACTTTTCAGACATGTTTACCAAAGCAACAACGAAAATATCGGACGAAACGGACTAATACAATCTGTTTTTTTTATCACACCTCGTATAAACATATTTATAAAATCAAAGTTTATTGAGTCTAGGTCCAGTTCTGCTGAACTATAAGTACATAATTATAAATTCACTGCCACTTGACTGAAAGAGTTCCCATTCTCTTTCGTCTATTTCGTTCATTACTTCTTATTTATTATAAAAATTGGTCGTATCTGTACTTTATAATGTCTACCAATCAACCATATCGATAGTTACGTGTGAGCTTCAAGCAGGACTGTAACCGATTAGTAATCACCACTGTTACAAAATTTGACCTCCACCTAGAATGACGTCCTGTATACAGGGTGAACCTTAAATAAGTACAAATATTTTAACTGCAGGTGTAGTTCGTCCTATAGATAAGTCTAGTGAAAGTCATTTTTAAATATTTCAAATACCCACAAAACCTAATAAAATAAACCATATGATTTACTGAAGGCGAGGTTGCCATGTCATCTGTAAGATAAATAATTGTTTAACGTAAATTCAATTTTAGTGGTTGTTTCTAATTTAAAAACACTTGTTTTTAACAATAAGTAAAATAAAATTATCATAAAAGATTAAAATATGAATTTCCGCAAGTTCGATACTGTCAATTAAAGTGTTTAGGAAGTTACTTTGTTCAATGATTCCAAAAATTATCCATAAACGTGCATAAAAGCTAAGCTCACCTACTTACTGAAAACCCAACTATTTAAACAGTTATCCACATTTCAGATTAATATTATCGTATACTGTTAGAAAGATTATTACAAATTATACAAGAGTATAATTATTTTATGAAGAATAACAAAAAAAAAATACGATTTTCAAACAACACCATAGAGTTAATTTTCGCCACATAACTTCAAACAACGTGTCAGTGCATCGTAGTTTCATAGCGGGTGAAACAGATTTTAAAAATAAACACAAAACATGGAATAACAAAATAACTAGCTTGATGTATGCGTTCAATATCAAGAGAAGGCAAAGTAAAATATTTAAAAGCAGTGTCAATAGCATGCAAAAAAGAAACTAGTGCCGTAGGCACAGGTAACAGGTAGATCAGTCACGAGCAGTAGGTGAGATGTCCCATGCCAGCCCTACTTTTTAGGATTGATAGTCGAGGTCGACAAAGAGGTTATGTCGATACCGCTGCACAAATATGGTCCAGAGTAAAGGAATAAGCTGTGGCAAGTTACAAGTGGAAACAAAACATGTAATATTTGTGGAAAGGGATTTGATAATTTCAATACGCGTAAATTCAAAGTTGATATGAGATACCTTTGCATCATCTGAAACCGAACTAAGGTAATGGTTTCTTTAAGTAATACACTGCTTGACGCATCTGTTATGCGTAGTGTAAAAGTTGCAGCACTAACGTACAAAACGTATTTAAATCGTCTTATTATTTTCACAGGGAGTATTTTCCTCTTGTGTGTTTAATTAATTTTTTATAAAATACAGTGTGATTAAATAAAATATGAAAGAGTGAAAAGGTTGACATGTTAAAAACATATTTGTCAAGTAGTGATAATCAGTGATAACGATAACGTATTGTGATATATCAGTTGGAGTGTAGTCAACATAGACAATGACCAAATTCTGGATTACTATGATTGTGAGTAGATAATCAGGTTTATATTTTCAATTTATTGGTGAGGTATAGAAATGGCAAAGGGGAAGAGATGGTCATTAATATGTTCATAAGTAAACATATTTCATTCATTTTTTGACATATCTAATAATTCTAGTTAACTTTGATGGAGCCTATTCGAAGACATCAGTGTAACACTGGCAATGCTGTGGAATTCAAATCCACCATGACTCCAGGATCAGCTGTCCTCAACAAGTTTTCTATTGAAAAAATCAATTATTAAAAATGTTACTCTTTTATTCCTGATTTTTTTGCAAAAAAGCTATTAATTATGTGTTCTACACAGTGAACTGTACTGCTGGTTAATATATTTGTACTTATTTAAGGTTCACCCTGTATGTGCTAACCTTTAAAACAAATATTTAAAGAGAAATGAAGAACGATCCTATATCGCTGTAGCTATCGAATTACATAATCTGACACAGGCTTTAGGAATAAAGACCACCGGACCAGATAAAATTTAATGAGCTGGGATACCAGCCCGCGGGCCTTATTTTGGAAAATCCCACGCCAAAGTACGAATTTATTGGATTATGATTACGATTCTCGCACGCAACCCGAAATATTCCCAGCAGCACTCAATTTCAACCGAGTTAGATAAAATACACAATTGCGAGTAATCCTCTCAATCCCCGTACATTTCCAGTATTAATTCATCCCGATACGCGTACGCCGCAGTTGTTTCGGTACACATACTTTAATTCCGTATCTTTCCAAGGCAAAAATCCCTGGATACAAAGCGGGGGATATCGGCATCCCTGTAGCTCCCGATGTAACACACGGTAACAAAGACCCAAAGTAATATAACGAGCAGTCTGAAAGAAACCCTGCACACTATTAAGCTTTTAAAGTTGCAGCTTTTACGGTCTTTCACACCTACCATTACTCTTTAACGAGGCGGAAAAATGCATTCCTTTAAATGTTGCGCGGAACCGTGGAAAATGTTTCAGCGGTGCTCCCCAAATCCCTCTAAGAGCGTTCAAGAAGAATTCTCATAACTTTTTTAATCAACAAATTATCGTTTGTAGCGTTTATTCGAGGTAAGAACACATAAGACTTATGATGTACACGTATGAAAATATACAGGGTGGATAATAATAATTGAACGTTTGTTGTTTAGTGCATAAATGCCATTAAGAATAAATAAAAGGATTGAACTCGATAATTCTGATACAGTTAAAACAAAAGGTGATGATATCAATAACTAAACTTTAAAAATGAAGCAGACACCCTCATACTACATACATGTTACAATCTATTCTCTACATGACTTCCTCTCATTTTAAGACTCATTCAATCTTCGCCTGATTTCTTTGTACGCTGCGTTTATTATTTCGCCCTTTAACTCATTACAAGAGTTTGCAATTTTTATTTTCAAATGATTATTATTTCGCGAAGATGTTTTGTAAACCTTATTTTTTAAAACCCCAGGCCACTGAATAGATCCATTGATCCCAATCCATTTTTCTGGGAAAGTATCTAAATATTGCTACACAATCCTGGCCTTGTGTGGTGGAGCTCCGTCGTGCTCAAATCATAGGTTTTGCCTTAGCTGCAAAAGGCTCATTCTCCAGAAGTGGAGGAAGTTCTTCTTGTAGTAAATTTAGGTAAGTCACGCTGTTCAATGTATATTCATAAAAATAAGGCCCAATTAAATGCCTACCAATAATGCCGCACCATTCCAAAATGGCCTTGGTTTTGGACTGGATTTACAATGTGGGGATTTTCAATGGACCAGTAGTGTTCGTTGTACCTGTTTGGCAAACCATTAGTGCCAAACCGACTTTCGTTCGTTTAAAGAACGTGCCGAAAAAGGTACTGATCAACAGTTTCTACATTTACTACAATTTGAGCTATAAAATTACGTCTATTTTCAATGTGACGCTCAGGTAAATGCACCAAATTGTGAATTTTGTAGTCATGATACCCATTAGCCATTAAAATTCGTTGAACAGTTGATTTATCCAAATCCAGTTCCCGGTTAGCCTGTCGTATATAATTTCGAGGATTTTGTTCGAAATACTGTCACAGTCTAGCTGTATTAACATTATTTCTTACCCTTCGGTCAATTATTTGATTCTTCCGAACAGAAAATGTATTTTCATTTCGCCGCAAGGTCGCCTCTAATCGTGTAAAGGTTCTATGATCAGGAATGATGCGCTCTGGATATCTTTCTCGATGTAACTCTACAGCTCTTCTTGAATTTTTTGTGACTGACCGTAAATTAGCAAAATATCACCTCTTTCTAAATAGTACATTTTGTAAACACAAAAAAGTGACTAATGTTTGATTAATGGCAAGTTGTGACATTTATGCTCTTTAAACAACTAACATTCAATTATTTTCCAACGATTACTTGATCCATAACATCGCTAATGTGATTTTTAGGTGGTATTTCTTTTGAGACTCTTTAGGATGATATTGCTTATAACTTTTAAACGGGAAGTAATACAGAAACATTTCTCTAATAAAAGTTTATCTGGAAAAAGAGAGCTTTTTAACACGAAAAAAATGTGGGTATGTTTCTGGAAAAAATATAATTGATAACGTCATTAGTCGTTTCTGTCAAATCCCAAAGATAATACTTATATGGGCTTCACAGTAGGCCTATACTATCAAGTTTGAGACACCCTGTACAAGGATGTCTTCAAGATGTATTAGGATGTATTGGAAATGAACAGGATGTTTACCGATCATTTCGAAGAAAGTTGTAGAAATTTTTAAATATATTTTTCGGCATACATCATAAAAACAATTGAAAAAAAATAAACTGAATTTAGGAGGCAAAACCGATCCGCTTACATATGTTTTTAGGGTTCTCAAAGTTTCCTAGGTCCTCGAAAATGTGTCTAAAACCAAATCGAATATAGCCAGGAATATTCCAGAAAACGTCAAGGTAGTCGTATGACAAAAATTGTAATTATTACATAAAAATTGTTGTCTTTAATTAACATCATGTAGCAATTACCATTTTAGAAAGTTAGTCCCAACGACAGGCGTCTGACAACAACTTTCATGAATAAACATTTTTCGTACAGCATTAAGTAAAAATTTAGTTTCAAAACAATGTTGTAATGGACACGCGTTATCTATCAGTTATTATTATTGGGAGAGTTAATTTCATTATAAAATGACAGTTAATGTTACAAAATGTAACATCAGATAACAGAGTAAAGTAATGAATACTTAGATGAGAACAATAATTATAGCAAAAAATCGAAAATTAAACACCCACTAAGAGTATCTACTCGTATTGTTCTCACCAACTGTGTCGAAGTCGAACGTCTAATAATTTCTCTTCGTCCTTTTTATGCTGTTAAATTAACCAAATAAAGGGTCCCGAGTTTAAACTCGTACGTTATCTGAAGCTCGCAACCGTCATCCGTAAAAATAGCGCCCCTGTAAATCTTTTCTCTCGAGAGCGACTGCAGAACTAAGGCGGATATTTTATAGCATCCCTTCAGGAACAAATGGATCCTATCTCGTCCGACGGAATGTGTCATATTTATACACAATGAAACGTATGTATGCGCCGCATGGCCGTGTGTACATTTTCAAAGTAACTGAAATAGATAGGACGTTAGTATCTCCGACATAAAAGGTGGTGGAATTGTACTCTGCACAACTATGTAAAGTTTAAAGTGATATAAATACCTCATTATCAATAGTCGCTGGAAGAGATATGAATGAATGCACTGATTCAAAAGTAGATAGCAGATTTGTTCCAGTAAAATGTAATATTTGAAATATTCCTCTAAACAATTCCCTACTGCAGCGAAAAATTAATAAGTTCTATCTCGTCATAATTATATAAAAGATAATGTTAAAATAATAAAAGAGATATACCAGTTATCCACAAATGGTTTACGCTATTTTTTTTATTGGTACACTTTGAAATCATAAATACTGGTATTAATACTACAAAAAATGAAAATAAGAACTAATAATGCAATTTTAAACCAATCAGTTGTACAACCTCAACTATACTAATCGATACATTTTATTTCTATCCTGTTGATGGTAATGAAGTATTTGCAATCATTTGTGGGTTAAAAAGTAAAATCAGCACTGGCACAGATAATTTGTCAGTGAAATTACTTAAGAAAATATCTTACCATACAGTCGACCATATTGCATATTTAATTAACTTGTCTGTTACCAGCGGTCAATTTCCAGAATTATTGAAAACAGCAACTGTTATTCCCATTCACAAAAAAATTATCCGGAGGACATTGCCAACTACAGACCTATATCATTGTTGAGTGTTTTCTCTAAGGTATTTGAACGTACAGTATTAAACAGGATTACAGTTTTTTTGGAAAAATACAAAATAATGACCAACTGTCAACATGGCTTTCGCACAGGTAAATCTACCCAGTCAGCGGTGTGCAGTCTAACAGAAACTATTTATAAATTTTTAGATGATGGTAATCAGGTAGCAGGTCTGTTTTTTGATTTAGCTTGCGCCTTTGATTGCTTAAATATTTCACTTATTAAAATCAAATTATTTAACATTGGTTTCAGAGGGATATTCTTGGATTGGATAATTCAGTTTTTATCTAATCGATCCGTGCATGTTAAAATTAATAATGTCACATCCGATTGCAAAAGTATTAACCTGGGGGTGCCACAGGGATCGGTCCTGGGCCCATTGATTTTTCTTTTATTTATTAATGACCTGCCTGCTTACATGGATTCAGTTGCTTTAACTCTATTCGCTGACGACACATCTGTTGTGGTTTCGGCTTCAACACATGAGGAACTCACTACAATTTGCGAGAACTGCATCGCGTGTTTTGCCAATTGGTGTACTTCCAATAGTCTGATTTTAAATATTGATAAGACAAAAATTATTTATTTTCATAACAAATCAATAGACACCAAATTGTACCTGGATCTTAATGACGCTGTTTTGGAGTCATCTGAGAGTATCAACTTTCTAGGAGTTCATCTTGACTATCAATTGAAATGGGTGAATCATATAAGCGCTTTGTGCGCTACATTAAATAAATCTTATTACGCTATATCCAGGATTAAAAAAACTATGCCTTTGTGTGCTTTATTAAATGTTTACTATAGTATAGTATACAGTCATCTTTCTTACAACGTCGTTTTATGGGGGCATGCTGCCTGCAGCTACAGAATTTTTATAGCACAGAAACGCATAATTAGAAACATATTTAACATCAGTCCTGGTCAGACATGTCAAAATACATTTATTGCAAATAATATTTTAACTTTTCCCAGTATATACATTTTGAAAGTATTATTGTACGCCAAAGAAAATATTCATAACTTGGTAAAGAACTCAAATTATCATAATTATTCCACCCGCAAATGTGACTTATTATGTATCCCTGCGCATAAATCTAAAAAATTTGAAATGTCTGCTCACTATCAGGGAATTCAATTTTACAATAAGCTTCCAAATAATTTTAAGACCATGACCAGCGCTCAATTTAAGACATCTGTAAGAAAGATGTTGCTGACTAAATGCTATTATAGCATTCACGATTTTATGAATGATATTTTATAATCACATGTTATATTTTTCTTGTTATATTTGTTTGTTTTTATTTTCCGTATTGATTGTGTGACCTGTCCTATACATGCATAATATGTCTAAATGGATAAATAAATATTATTATTATTATTATTATTATTATTATTATTATTATTATTATTATTATTATTATTATTATTATTATTATTATTATTATTATTATTATTATTATTATTATTATTATTATTATTATTATTATTATTAAAATGATTGAATTCGTGACGTGACATCAGTATACCTTTTGTTGTCATGAAAATGAGAAAAACAAAATTAATTTGTAATCTATCATATCAGATTAATTCTTGTCACGACAGTTGTTACTGGTTGTATATTGTTCAAAAATGAGTTCTAACATTGATTACTTAAATAGTAAAGCCCAATCGCGATTATACCACAAAAATCGGAAAATGCTTATAAAAAAAGGAATACAACAGATACAGATGAACGAGTTGCGCTTGCTTACCTTCAGAAAATGTGGTCGAAAAAGGCGTCGACTATGTGGGCTGTCCATTCGAAATTGCAAAGTAAGTTGAAAATAAACAAAGAGGCATGAAGGCAATTAGCAAGAATGATGTAAGAAGGCATAAAAGTATTCAAGGAAGATGAAGTTTTTCACAAATGCACCGGACATTACGTATTTATTTTTGATGGTGGCAGCCATTTGCGGTATCTTTGGCTCTTGTAGAAGATGTGAATTGTGCGACATACGCTTACGTGACCTCAAGGAAGAAGGAAGCGTATTGCTTATTTACTATCCGACCATCTAAGACAGTGAAGGCTCGACATTTTACTGTTGCCGACAGTGATGGAATTAGTTATTTGCGTTTGTTGAAGCAGTATTTATCATTGCGCCCCCAAAATGTAAGTACAGACCGAATTTTCTTACGGTATGATAAGGGGAAGGGCACCAATTAAGCGATTGATATTAATACATTTGAATCATGTCCCTTGCAAATTGCACGTTATCTTAAAGTGGACGATCCTGAGAAATACAGTGGGCATGCTTTTCAACATACGTCCGCTACCATTATGGCACGACAATAGATCAAATCCAACGAGAAGTAGGATGGAAATCGGCAACTGAGGCGATTGGTTACGTTGAAGCCTTGAGTATTTACACCAAGAGAGTCAATCCTTAATGAAGACCTAAATAGTTATCATAATTCCTGTTAGATGTCGTACTGTGTAACAATACACATTTATTCAAACGAAGGAAATAAAGCGCTACTATTTTAATCTGCAAAAAACTGTGAAGGCGTTTCGAGGGCGTGGCCGCGTGACCCTTTTTCATATACTTGCCTAAATAATAAGATTGTGGCAATATATTTATATTCAAACCACAGATCATAAAGTTTGAAACATAAGCAGTTTATTTTATTGCGTTAGAGAAGTAATATGAACTGTAAATTAATTTAAAAAAAAAAACAGAAAAATAAGATTGTTAAAAGAGTTTTCAGCGATATACCAAAATTTACATTTTCTATTTTATTTCCTTTAAACATATTAAGATAATTCAAATGAATTCGACATACCTACTTCTATAAAGAGACATATAGAACTGCAGATTATCGTGTGGGTTTCTCTTACTGCATAAGATGCATTATTATTTTGCGAAAAATTCATTAGTAAAAATTCTAAAACACCAAGTATTTTTTTTCAATGTTTGATCTAAGTATAATTTTGTGATGGTGTGAAATAAATATTATTTTGTAGTCTTTTTGAAGAGTAATTTTTAAATTAAAATTAAATTTAAATTAATTTAAAAATTCAAATAATTTAACATTTGCGCATGCAAATTTAAAAAAATTTACATGCGCTAATGTTTTTAGTAAAAATAATTTGTGAACTTTACAGGCCTCATCAGAAAAGAATGTGTTTCATGTGTAGTTTATTATTTCAAGTATTATATAAGGTGAACCATTAATGATGTGCCAGAGTAGGAATGACAGTTTTGGAGCAAAATGTGAAGATATAGCTAAATATGCCTTACTAAAATGTTGCTGTGGAAAAAGATACAGGTTTACATATTTTTTTCGTTTTTTTTTTAATAACTAGGATCGCTCAACCGATTTTCATCAAATTTGGTAGGGAAACATATTTTAAGAAAAGCAATCATAATTTATGTAGTAGGTACCTATTAAAACATATATTGCCAGATGATGACAATTTCTATCTTATTTTTTGTTAACGAAATTTCTACCGTTTTCCAGAAAACTGATCTAAAACAACCAAATGTATTTTTCGACGTGAGGAAATCTCTTAGGAGCATTAGAAAATTGCCATATTGAAAATTTTCTGTAATTAGCTGTAATAATTAGTTTAATTAATTAAGACATGTAGAAGCAGGGAGAGTTTGCTCAAGGGCTAAGTTGTTTTTACTGCTCTGTTGTTATTTTTGTCCATAAAAATAAATATGTAGATAATTTTTTTTTCAAATATGAGTTTTTTTCCAAAATTACTCTGGACATTTAAAAAAGTAAACGACTCATTGATACATACTAATTTTTTTTTAATTAAATTTCAATCAGTTGAGAGATACTTGCGTTAATACAAAAGAAGAAAACACAAATAAAAATATTTCAACTTTGACACCTTGTATCTTTTTCCACAGAAATATTTTAAGATATATTTAGCTATATCTTCATATTTCGTCCTAATGATGTTACTCCTCTTCTATGCCCCCTTATTAATGGCCCACCCTGTATATTTTTATCGACACGTATTAAATGACTTCTTCACTTGAATTTACCAAAGCTGGAGGAGTATGATAAAAGTGTTATCTGGCGGTTAATATATTTTAAGCTTTGACTTTCATTGATACGCGAAAGTGAATATGAACTGGATAACTGCACTTCTGTATTTCTTTTTATTAAGAATCGTGATAAAATTACTATAATTACTTATCAGAATTCAAAATCTAGCATTATAGTCGATTCGCCTTGCGCGGAAAAGTTTTATTATGTTTCATCTAGTTTTATTACATTTTAAAAATTAACATTTATTTCCTGCCTGCTTCCTCATGACTAACACATTCACTTAATAATAAAATAAACAGTAATCCTATCGAATGTCATTGAAGTTATGAATTTTAAGTACATACAAGCTTTTGAAATAACAATGACACTCTCTCAAAACAGTTTTTGAACTTCTCGAAGTTCTGAGTAGAAACTCATTAAATTCATATTGGTAAGTGAAACAACTAATTACTAATGTTAAAAGTTGAAAGCAGATTTCATTACAAATACGTCAGCAGTTCAAAAGAAATAGCAACATTGAATTTAAAGAGTGTCAATATTATTGCAAACGATTGTACATAACATAATATGTATGAACCAATCATCTTCGATGGGAGGAGCTTTCAAAATTATATATCCAAATGCATGTCATTTTAGTACCTAATATTGCGCCATCTATTAGCAAATAGCCCAAGCGTAAACGTTCTTTTTGAGATCGTTTCCCATTACGCGAGAGTTGGTTTCCCATTCAGGCCAACAAGGTCTCCCATTAGATTGACTAGTCTTAGTATATAGTCAAGGATTAAAGAGAGTATTAGCAATAAGAAGAATGTTTCAAACATTATTGGGAATGGCATTAATAGAAGTGCATCCTCACTGATTTCCAAGAATGTTAGCAGTATTAATTTGAACAGCATTTTCCCAGATTTAAAAAACCGAAGTATTTGATTACATTAATTTTTATATTGTATAACATTTTGTCAAATAAGAACCAGAATAAATTAAAAAATCTTCCAAAAACACAAATGAAATGTTACTAACAGTAACAATATTTAGGAATTGAAATTATTCTAAATATACATATAACACTTTGGAGTTATAGTTCTGGCATTTCTATTTTTACATTTTACTAATACCAATCATAATATTCAAACTATATATTATCCACCGGGTTTTTAGTTATGTGGTCTTCAATAAAATGTTTTTTTTTGTATATTTATATTAAAAACAGGTTGTCCAATTATTCCATTTACTGTGTTTAGGATATCTTGAATAATTATTACTATTTTCAGTCCAGTTTGATCATTCAATAATAATAACTTCTACAATATTAATTGTCATATTACTAGAACTGAGAGCTTTCTTATTCTTTGTATTAATATTTGATCATAAAATAGTAATAATAGTCTAATGGTTGATATTTCCACTTTTGACAATTGTAGAACGTCAGAAATGTCAGACACTGCGAACAACTTCGTCAGATTTCAGGAAATGTGCCAGAAAAAGAAGTAATTTGTTACTTATACTATTTCAGCTTATAATAGTTACTTATTGGATTGTATTGGATTGGTTACTTATTAAGGTCGTTAAGATAATAGCTCAAGCCGCTATTTCACGGTTAGGGTATTAAAGGCATTAGAAGCACAAGATTTATACAAAGTATTATACACTTATAAATTTGCTATACATCATATTATGTATTTATGAATAACTAAAATCAAGTAATTTTTGTTGGAACCGAATTGACAGTTGTGGATGCCTAGCACTAATAGCAACAAACGCGGTTTTCATGTACGCCATATTTAGTACGAGAAAAACGTTTAATGAAGTGACAGACTTCTTCATATACAGGGTGTCCCAAAATAGAAGGCCATACCATTAACCACATATTTTTTAGACAAAAATAATGCGACTTTCCTTATGCCATTTGTTATACCTAAGATTAAATCTATATCTGCCATATGTGCAATAGTCAAATTAACTACTGCCACCCTATTAGCCATATTGTCTTAAATTGAAAACTTAATAACCACTTACTACTTCTCAATTTGCCGAATCAAAGAATTAATAGTACTTTACTAATGGCATTATATATCTATCTATGGTCATTATGTTGACAATATGAACGTTTCTTTTCAGAGCTCACTATTTTTTCCTGACATTCATCGACCGCTAAGATATTTATAACCCATCAATACATGTCGTTTTTCTCCAAAACGGAGCAGTTAAACAAAAAATAACAAGAGAGATAAAATTTATCAGAAGAAAATTCTACGTAAGATATTTCAAGAAAAAAATACATAGGCGTAATTAGGAGTAATTGGAGGGGATATAGGGTACTGCATTCCTCAGTTACCTCCATTCGCCTTTCGACTTTTTTCACCAAAATTACGTGATAAGTATGCCGGAATACGTGCAAAATTTCAAGTGTGTATCTTAGAAAACAATGGGATTATTAACAGAAATAGTTTTTTAAAATGTAACTTTAACACCCAGTATATTGAAACAGGGACGCCCAAATAAAAAATGGTATAAGGAAAGTCGCATGATTTGTGTCCAAAGAATATGTGGTTAATGGTATGGCCTTCTATTTTCGAACACCCTGTATATCTGCTAAAATATATATTTCAATAATGATAGTAGTACAGAAGACATTCCGAGTACGCCTACTGAAATTTTTAGAGCAATGAAGGAAGCGAAAGGAAGCCTGTTGCCGGGAAATTCAAAATAACTTTACGACAAAACTTATGATGATTTTGTTAAATGCTGCTTTTTAAAAACATGAAACACTACACCGAAAATGTGCTCCTAGCATATATTTTTGGAAAAACGTGAGAACTGTAAGCCCTTTGTGATCGTATTATTCAAGACAAGGAACATCGATAACATCGATATTGGCAAATATTCATGATTATTAAAAACATTCTTAAAAAGAAAAGATGATGGTTACAAATCGAAGAAGTCAAGAATATTGACTTGAGAGGAAATTTACACTTTTTTGAGAGATATCCCCGATGAAATATTTTTAATGATCCAGATAAGCTGTCATCTTCAAATGTAAAATAAAACGTACATTATTTTTTTAATTAGGTGGTATTAATTTTTGGCATATGTGGAGCTTGTCGTAGAAAAGAGTTATGTAACATAACAGTAGATGATATTCTGTTAATGAAGTTAGAAAAAGTAGTCCTGCAGAACAAATAGAAAATGGACAGAACAAATTCTGACCTAATATTTTAATTCCCTTAATTATATTGCAAAATTTATTGTTTGTAGTTCCTTACCTTTTTACATAAAAAAATAGAGTACACATCATTAGTTAGAAGAAAGTGAATATTTAGTGCATTACAATAACTACAGTAATTAACGCCCTCAGGTGTAAAATTTTACTATAAAATGCAATTTTACGCCCGACCGCGTATAAAACCAATGATTTTACATCTCCATACTTTAATAAAAAGCTGCCAATAATATAAACTGATGAGATATCTGCGTTATCATCTATAATCGAAATGTGAGAGAAATATTGAATACGAAAACTGAAACAGTGGTATAGAAGACACTTAAAACACTTTGTACAATAAATAAATACAAATGCTTCGATGTTGCCAACTTTTAGCTATAGTTCTAATTATTCTAGCTAAACCCACTATTAGGATCACTAAAGCCATGCACAATTCTAGCTGCTTACCTCCTTGGAGAGATGGGTAGATAAAGAACGAAGGTTCCTGAACCCATGATATAATTCTCACTAAGTCTTTGACAAAATTTGGCACTATGCATTTTAACACAGCTGTGCAGCCGCGAGCTGCTCCGATGACTTCCACGTCTACTTTGAAGGCCTGCGTTACAACTGAAAATAAAAAATACAGTTTACTTTATGACTGCAGTAGGTATTAACGTAAAATAATATAAAACTAATATTTTACTTGAAGCGCCTATATACAGGCTGTATCACATAAGAGGGCCACTCCCATGTATCTCGCTAATATCCGTGACACGTCAAAAATCTTTAATTGTTTTTTGTTGCATTTTTGGAGGCCTTTATGCTCGTAAAAACAAATTTGAGATCCATGGTCAACTTTATGAGTAATAACAAAAAAACCTGTAAAGTGACCAAACTTTAAGACTGTCTAACTTTTTTATTTTAAGAGATAGAGAAAACTTATTGGTAATAAATTTTTATTGCAAAATTGATACCTTTCACCTGATATAAACAGATTTTTGAAATATCGTATGTGGTTCGCTGCGCACTCTAGGCGGATAAAATATTTTTTTATTGAAGCAGGCTATGGCCACAAAAAATTGCCTGTTTTTTCGTCTTTTATGCAATATACTACATGTTGCACTTATCTTTCGTATTTATTACATTTTTTTTCAATTTTAGTTACAAAAAATGTACCTAAACATTTTCGTGTTGCTCTAGATAATGTAGAACCTGTTTTAAAGACGCCAATTGCAAAAAAATAATAAACAGAATGTACTTTATTATGCAAAATACAGATTTTCTTATAATATTATTTTATTACATTGTCTGTGTCAAAATAATTTTAAAGACCCAATTGTTTCTAATGTGAAAACAAATAAAATAATATTATAAGAAAATCTGTATTTTGCATAAAAAAGTACATTCTGTTTATTATTTTTTTGCAGTTGACGTCTTTAAAACAGGTTCTACATTATCTTGAGCAACACGAAAATATTTAGGTACATTTTTTAACTAAAATTGAAAAAAATGTAATAAATACAAAAGATAAGGGCAACATATAGTATATTGCATGAAAGACGAAAAAACAGGCAAATTTTTGTGGCCATAGCCTGCTTCAATATAAAAATTTTTTATCCGGCTAGAGGGCGCAGCGAACCACATACGATATTTCAAAAATCTGTTTATATCAGGTGAAAGGTATCCATTTTGCAATAAAAATGTATTACTAATAAGTTTTCTCTGTCTCTTAAAATAAAAAAGTTAGACAGCCTTAAAGTTTGGGCACTTTACAGGTTTTTTTGTTATTACTCATAAAGTTGGCCATGGATCTCAAATTTGTTTTTACGAGCATAAAGGCCTCCAAAAATGCAACAAAAAAACAATTAAAGATTTTTGACGTGTCTCGCATATTAAGCGAGATACATGGGAGTGGCACTCTTATGCGATACAGCCTGTATATAACGCATGTGCTAGTTTTAATAATATTTGTAACGACTGTGACATCAATTTTGCGTCATTGAACACAACAAAAAACATTGTTTACAACATCTGGATATAATCATATTTGTTACTTTTTCTTGTTTTTCATTTTTATGTACTTTTTTCTTTTTACAGCCTTGTGAGTTTGTTATGTTTAGGTATATTAAGTATAAGTTATATGAATTGTAATTTCTTTCTTTGTATGTTATGCATTTCCTGTAACTGCGTTTCGTACCTGTTGGAAATAAATGCCATTATTATTATTATAAAAGAACCCGTATTCATTACTGTTTTTTTTTGTTTAATTGGGCATTTCTGCTACTGAAATATAAATAATATTAACAAATAATTCTTTTCGCCTAATGCATCAGTCAAGAAGTTGATTTTACAAATTTCATTTGCCTAAACCACAAATATCTCACACTGAGGAAGCAGATAATTTCACTAATAGTGAACAAAAAAGCACCAAAGAAACCCTATCTATTATTTCAATTATAAATGCTAAGTCTGTTCAAGCAAGGAATTCGGAATGGTTTCAAACTGTCAGAAATATTCGATCGATAAAGTTAAGAATTTGTCTTCAGTAAACATCGTGCAAGAAGTAGTTGAACGAACGTTTTTGACATTCCTTGCTTGAATAGACCTATTATAAACAAGACGATTATAATATATTTTGCACTACATCTACACTTGAAAGTGTCGATATTGCAGAGAGTTAAATTATGCCATATTTTATCCATTCTTAAATGCAAAAGTACCATTTCGCGTTCTAAATACAAACATAACTATTTTCATTGTATCGGTAAACGTTGCAGGCTAATTTAATGACACCCTGTGGTATATCTTCGAATTTCGTAACACGTTCACGCGGGATGAATCCCCTTGACTGAGCAACCGCTTCATATGGATACATTAAGGGAAAACGAGAATATTCCGACTGTACACAAATTCCCTCTTATCTTGCTTATAATTGTCTGGATGCCGTCCAAGTTCTACTCTTAAATAATCCCCTGACGCGGTAATATAAAGGGCGTATATTACCCTCAGATAACTCGGAATAACTTCGCTACAGGACTTGTGTAATGAGAGAATATTAAATCTCCACGGTGAATGTTGCCCGAGTAACAACAAAAAAGACAGTGCGTCGTTTCGTCGAGGATAAAAAAATCCACTGCTCCATCGTGTCTCAGTCGAGTTGGATTAGATTTGTAAATTGCGTACGTATTCTCTAAATTAGATGTTGCTATGGGATTGCAGAAGATGAATTCGAAATGAATGAAAAAGTGAAATTGTTTTCTGGATAAGACACTAAAAGAAGTGGCCTAAAAGAAATTTAAGGAGCAATAAGAAGGGAGGCATTTATTTGGAGAGCTTGAACACACTTTGCAAATCTCTTTATAGCGTATATTGGATACCTTGAAGAGAATAATAATGTTAAAAACGTTTAATTTAAATAATTTTATTTATTAGTATCCTATTTTGCTTATTTAAAGCACGCCTCAGCGTTTTTAAATACAACCTAAAAAACGCGCGTGTTTTTAAAGTTACCGTGGCAAAATCAACTACCCGAGAAACGTGAAATCTAAATATCACCTTTTTAATTATTGATCTGACAGGAGTACCTTGTAGCGTCAAATGAAATGTTACTAATAAATATTTCAAAAGCTTTATTCAAATATTCCAAAATTAATTTTTTAAATGAATGTTGAAAGTACAGTTGGTATTGTTTGAAATATTAATACTTCGGTTTTTAAAACGGAGGAAATACTTTTCAAATTAATACTGCTAATATTCTCGGAAGTTAATGAGGTTGCATTTCCAAATAATGTTTGAAACATTCTTCTTATTACTCTTCAACGTAACCAGTGGCCACAGCTGCCGATTTCCATCCTACTTGTAGTTGGATTTGATCTACTATTGCCATATCACTATTCGCTATAAAGGGCAATTGATAACTGTTAAGCAATAAATACCCAGCGTTTTCTGGAAAACAATGTCCTAAAATTCAATTGTCTTACCTATGAAATCAAATTTATGAATTATGAAATGCCATTAAATTAATGCAATTTGAAATAGAATATACAGTTTCCGGGTGTGTTTATCAAAGGAAGTTTAAACTAGATTTAATTAAATCCCTTACCGACCGCCAAATAAATGCCTTATACCTTCGATAAATCGTAGTTAAATTTCATTTAACCTTTTTCCAGATACATTTAAGATATGTCTGGAAAAAGTGTAGAAAATCCTTTAGAGAAGAATATCAATCAATTTGTTGATCCTACATATTAAGATTGTCATAATTTTCTCTATTAACAGAAATATGTTTCAATTTTTATTGTCTATGTTTTATTAGAAGTTTTATACAATATTTCAACATTTGCGGTTCATATCTGGTACGGAATAAACAAGAGGCAAGAAAGTCGATATGCAGGTGTTCCTTGCATTAGTTTATTGCCTTTCGCCATTTGACCGCATCAATATTTGAAAAATATTCCACGGTGTATACATTCGTTTTATACATTATTCTTCTATAAAATATGAGAAAGAGAAGCCACTGACGCCTCGAAGCTAAAGTACGACGTTGAAAGGAAAATAAACAACATGCAAACACATAGAAATGCAGAACAACCACCGACTCTGCTGAAGGGAATAAATGTTAGGATTGTTGGGTGGCGCAAATTGTTTTTTACAGGATTCTTTCACACATTGCCGTATTTTCGTGGCCTATTTTAAAATTCTTGGTGCTCGATCAATATTTATATGAGAAGAAATAAATTCGGTAGTGATACGCATATGAGATGTGTCGTGAAATTCACAGATTTGATTTTTATTTTCAAAAACTTCTATAAAATAGGGAAAAGCTAAATATTTTATAACTGGCTTTACGTCTCGACAATCCTGACTTACTGAAAATATATTATTATATAGATTTAATATAAAACACATATAAATGAGGGACTGGTAGAATCAATATATTTCAATATTACATTATAACAATTACAGCTAGATAATAAAGATATATACATTTTAACATAAAAAACATGATACACATACAGTATGCGCCAAAAGTATGGAATAAATTCAATAAAAACGAAACAATTATTTTTTGGGAAAAATCCTCGAACAGGTCGATTTTTAATTTAAAAAATGCATATTTTAGCGTAAAATGCGATTTTCAAATGTCATTTGTTTTCGAGTAATGACGTCATCGAGTTTTTTTTTTAAATGGCAACGTTATATTTTTTTCCTTGATTCTGAAAGATTGTTTAATTCTCTATCAGACAGTACTAAAATTTTGCCCTCTTACATAGGAAAGTTTTCGAGTAAATGACGATTGAATGTTAGAAAACGTAAATCAATTAAAATAAAGCAAAAACGTTATCAAGTTTAGTTTTTCGAATTCCATAGTTCTTTTATGGATCACGTAGGTGAAAATCTTTGCAAAGTGTCATTGTCACACCGACTTTCTAATAAGTATTGTAAGCGACATAGAAATTATTATTCAATTTACAGTATTATGGCACATTTAACTGTTACTCAAAGAATTGAAATTTTAATTCTTATCGGATGCGGGAATATGACTAGAACTCAGCAGGAAGTTTGCAATTTATTTAATGAAAAATATCCAGATCGCCCTATTAGCCAATCAACAGTCAGTAAGGTAGCGTCTAAATTTAGAGAAACTGGCAATGTTGTAAATATTCCAAAACCTGGACGTCCAAGCATTAATGAAAATCAGAAACAGAACATTTTGATAAGTATGGTGGAAAATCCTCATAATTCTTCACGATTGGTTGCATTAAACAATGAGACTAGTCAGAGCACAGTGCTACGTATCTTGAGGAAGGAAAAATATCATTCCTACAAAATTCAACTTGTGTAGGAACTCAATGAAGATGATCCCGATCGCCGCTTACACTTTTGCCAAATTCTAATGGATTTATGTCAAGGAAATAGAAATTTACACCGGCAAATACTTTTTTCAGATGAGGCCACATTTTGTCTGAATGGTACAGTAAACCGTCAAACTTACAGATATTGGAGTCGGGAAAATTCTCATTGGATGGCAGAGGCACATACCCAACACCCTCAGAAATTAAATGTGTGGGCTGGAATAGTTGACGACAGAATAGTAGGGCCTTTCTTCTTTGAAGGAACCCTTACAGGACAAATATATTTAGAGTTTCTAGAAAATGACCTTGTTCCAGCTCTTACAGTAATTATTCCTAACGATAATGACCCTGACATTCCTGACGATACCATATGGTTTCAGCAAGACGGTGCACCTCCGCACTATGCGCGCCCTGTACGAGATTTTTTGGACAACTGTTTTCCTGTGAGGTGGATCGACAGACGCGGACCGATAGAATGGCCTGCAAGATCGCCAGATCTTACACCCCTTGACTATTTTCATGGGGATACTTGAAGTCAAAAGTGTACATTAATAAACCACGTAATTTAGAAGAACTTCAAAATCGCATTCGGGACGAAATACGCAGAGTTACCCCAGAAAACATTCATAATGTGCAAGAAGAATTTCTTCACAGACTTGCGCATTGTCAAGAAGTTGGTGTATGGCAATTCGAACATTTAATTTAAGTATAAAATTTAATCAATTGTATTTTATTTTATATACCTCAGAATTATTACTTTTTTATGGATAAAATTTACGTTTTCTAACATTCAATCGTCATTTACTCGAAAACTTTCCTATGTAAGAAGGCAAAATTTTAGTACTGTCTGATAGAGAATTAAACGATCTTTCAGAATCAAGGAAAAAAATATGGTGTTGCCATTTAAAAAAAAATCGATAACGTCATTACTCGAAAACAAATGACATTTGAAAATCGCATTTTACGCTAAAATATGTATTTTTTAAATTAAAAATCGACCTGTTCGAGGATTTTTCCCAAAAAATAATTGTTTCGTTTTTATTGAATTTATTCCATACTTTTGGCGCATACTGTATATAAAATGAAGGACTATTTTATGAATAAAACATATGCAAATGAAACATTAATAATGATTCATGGACAACATACTGCTGGCCATAGCACATTTTGCATCATGAAAAAATTGCAAGTAGATAATCCTGATCCAAAATGCAGATAAAAAATAAGTACAAATATTTTAACTCCAGATGTAGTTCGTAATATAGATGAGTCTAGTGAAAGTCATATTATTTACGAAATGGAATGAAAACATGTAATATTTGTGGTAAGGCAATGCCTAATTCATTTGTTTTTAGAATAGCAGCACTAACGTATTTAAATTCCTTTATTACTTTCATGGGCAGTGTTTTTCATTTAAGTGTCCTGTGTATTTAATTAATATTTTTGGCGAAATATAGAGTAATTAAGTAAAATATTCAAATAGTGAAAAGGATGATATAGAGTACAGTGATAGTGATAACGATAGTATTATGATAAATCAGTGGGAGTGTAGTAAAAATGGATAATGATCAAATTCTGGATAACTGTGAGTAGATATGTAATCTGTTTAATGTTTTCAATTTCAATTTCACATATTTAAATCATTCTTTGGCATGCTGTAACATTGGCAATGCGGTGGAATACCTTAACATTGGAGAATATTGAAGTGACGTCAGCGGTCCTCAACAAGTTTTCATTGAAAAATTACGAGATTGATTTAAAATTATTCCTGATTTTTTTTGTAAAAAAGCTATTAATTATGTGCTCTGTGCAGTGAATTCTACTGCTGGTTAAAATATTTGTACTTATTTAAGGTTTACCCTATATAGTTATAGAATTAAATAAGACAGATTGCCAACAATGTATTTTTCTTTATTATTAATATAGTTGCAACTAGATAATCCTGATTGATTTGACATAAAACACATACCTATATAAAAATTACGAGAAAATACATTCAAATAATGCACTCATAATAATTTATAGGGCACACACTGCTGCCAACAACGTATTTTGTTTCATCAGTAAAAAAACTGCAACTAGATAATCGTAACTTAAAATATATAGATTTAACAACACATAAGAAACGAGGAACTATTTTTATGAATAAACATATACAAATGAAGTGTTGATGATAATTTATGTAGAAAATCCTACAAGAGACGGCGCATTTCGATATATCATTATAAAAACTGCAACCTGCAAGCTTTGTTGCGAATCTATATCAACAAAGAAACTATCCACAATGGACACAAATTGTCAGTACGATCGGGCGCCTTCGACGAGAGTTCGGAGTACGTAATTGGATGAGGCGGTCATTAACGTTCACGAACAATATAATAGTAGCATTTTTAAAGTTCGCATTGAAAGGAATAAATTCATTAGGCAATTCTACAATATTTGTAATATGGAAAAAGGTGAGGCTTTCAACATGCTTCAATGCTGAGTAAAAACTATAATTAAGGTATTACTTTTACGTACGGAGTAAAATATGTGTAATTTTTATGCATGTCAAAATATATTCAGTTACTGTCAGTGCCTACTTGCGTTTTTGTGATGCGTATACGTGAGTATACTCTGTCCTTATCAAATTGGTAATATTAGTAGTTCTTTATCTAGTTGTTGGCTACAACTGAAAGTAATATATTCACAAAGCTCCTTCTAGGAATTAAAATTCGTTGGAAGCATTGATAATAATAATTTATATAGAAATTAATGCTGGCAACAGTATCTGGGAGGGTAGCAAAAAAACTACAGCACTTAGGCCCCATTGGACCCCTTGTACCTCTTCACACCAGGAGATCAATCCACCAACCTAATAAGGAGAAAAAGGTGGTGACGTTGCTCAGGGGGATCTCTCTAATGTAGGCCATAAAAGGCCATCGTTCTCCCAACACGGATTCTCTTATTGACTAGATGGTAGCGCACTCACAGAGTGCATGAAGTATTGTCTCGTCTTCCTGTTCGCAACCTCTACAAAGAGGTGTTCCGCTCTTCCTCATGTAACAGAGGTGCTTGCTTAGCCAACAATGTCCAGTTTGAATACCTGTCACCTGACGAAGATTTGTCCTAGACATAGCCAGGTACTTTTTGGCTGTATCCTTACAGGGGTTCTCTAGAAACTCCTTAGCAAATTGACAGCAATTTGTTTCATCCCAACGTTTCCTAAATTCTTTGTGGGTGTCCTCTTTGCAAATGCTGAGAACGGAAGCATAATAGAGGGACCAGGTCCAAAAATATTGAGAGCCGATGCACTCCTAGCCAGCTTGTCATCTAATTTATTGCCATTGCACCGGTCGTGTCCCTTTACGCAGCATACAGATACGCTGTTGTTGGTTGAGGCCACTACCAGTGCCTGATGGCATTCCCATGCTGATCTAGTTATCTTATGATTACGTAAGATCAGTAGTGATTGTCTACTATTTGTGTAGATTCTAATGGTTTTGCCCGTTGCATGTATCCCACATCCTGCACCTTCCTTCTTTTTTGATCCGTCTGTGAAGATGTGTTAGATGTTATCTTCATTGGCAGCCTCCTCATTCATGATAAGTACCGTGTAGGGTCTGGAAAATACAAACTTGGGCGAAATACTGTAAGTGTCTGCCTGCAAAAGAGGCATCTCTCTGACGACATCATCCACAGGCAACTCCTAACTTCTCCACAGTATTTTTTAGGCGAAGAGTAGTTGTCGCAGCCACTTCTTTTGGATAAATATCCAAAGGTGGCAGAAACAGCTCCTTTGCTGTGGCAGGTGTCATACACATAACTCCAGTTATGCTTAGGTAGGCAATTCTTTGTACCTAGCTGAGCTTTTGTTTAGCTGTCGTCTGCTGGACTTTCGGCTAACTCTGGCAACAGTATATTTTACTCATTAAAAAAATACATACACAACCAGCGCATTTTCTGTTTTCGTGACTCAAGTTTTATCCTGAGCTAATTAAATAAGCCACTATATAAGTACAACTAACTATAGAGCGATCTATTTAAAAAGCTTATACTTGTCTGACTGAGAGTAATGATAAGCAACGAAATAAAAATAAATTGCGGACAAGAGAATGCACCAAGAGGAACGATAAGCTAAAAAATGGCAGATAATTACGGTGCGTATTTTCAGGTCTGCGTCTGTTCTGAAGTTAAACAAACATAATCACCCCATCAATCATCAGAAGAGCCGGAGAACATCCACCCGAAAAAAATTACTGAATAAATAAGACTGGGTAAATATGGATATTTATCTTACGCAATGCTTATTTCCTTATTAAAACGTTGTTTATTATTTGTAAACATTTGGATTTTTTTACACTACCCTTTTAACTTATGAAACAAATATTTTTTTACAGAGGTACAATTTTTCTAATAATTAAGCTTTTGATTTTGCAGGACATACAAATGTAACCCCAAATTTGTTTACTTATTCATCATTGATTTAAAAAATAGTGTGGGGAGGTTGGTTTATTTACTTATGTGTGCCTCATATTGGGTATGTTCCTGCAGCAGTTGGAAATGGTTTCAATCTATGAGAAATGTTCGTCTTCTGTTAAATTTTCTGGTAATTCGTTCTCAACTTAACTGGTTGCATTCTCTAATTGCTGCAGGAAAAATCTATTGAATAAAATACTCGTTGGCAATACACCGTTAGACAATATGTTGAGTAATTCCGGGGCAAGTGTCCTATATCTGTCCACGTAGGTCCTAGTTTTGCTGTACATGAGTCAATATCATGGAAGATATGATAAATAAAACAATCTATTCCGGAAATTTATAAGTGTCAATCAGTAGTGTTTTCTACTAGTGAGAGACTAAAAGAAGCTATAAAAGTTTTGCCCTGTATAAACCAGGATGTCAAAAATTTAGTTAGTAAACAAAGTAAGTATTTCAAACTAGATTTTTCTAATAAAAACATTTAACAATTTTTAATTAATTAAAATAATAAAAATTAAAAACGATCTCATCATAAACATATAAATAACAAACAGGTACAAACAATATTTTTTACAAAAATGACAAAAATAAAATTAGAACTTAGTTGCAGGTTTGCCGTAGGAGATCTAGTTCACTGACCGCGTTGCCAAATCTTAGCGAATAGAGTGATTGCAGGTTTTTGGTGGGACATTACTTATACGACCCAACCAACCCAACCTATGGAGGGGGAGGAGTGTTGGAGGTCAGAACCTCCCCTCATAGAGCGCCACTGCCTACAAATGCCACAAAAACGCAAAAATACAACCTCTGTTTACATAACCAACATTGTAACCTGCATTTGTGTCTACAGAAACAAACTGCACCGAACGGCGTGTATCGTCACACCAATGATCGCGTTTTGGACCACGTGGTTTTGTTTACATTCTATGGCAATTTATTAATGTTAATATTGTAATTATTATGTGATTATTGCTGCCAGACATATGTTCTGATATTTCAATATGTTTGAAAGATTGCCCTGTAATACAATTCAAACCAATATAAAATTCGTGCAACTTCACCATTGTGTTTGGAGCTGTAATCACATCAAATTGAATTAGATAGATCTACAATTGTATAAGTGATTAGGTACTATTCTTTTTTTTACAGTGTACCATCAGGAACCGAAATCAATATATGGGCGGGTCTATAGGTACTGATACTGAGAGAGCCTAACCCGAGAACAATAGCGGTAGGTCAAAGAATCCTTGCTAAGGCTAGGTATGAGCACGTTAATTGTTACTGTGTGTATCGTCCAGTTATCTAGGTAATGGGATAATAGCCCAGAAAACCACTACAGATCAAATAAAAGAATAATCATACCTATAGTAAAGTATAGTATCATACATATACATATTTGTAGAAGCCGAGATGCAAAAATATACCTACAAAAAGTTAAAATCAGCATCTTACCTTGTACTCTACATAACTATTCACAGTAGTATTGAAATAAAATTGAATAACCAGCGACTGCTGTAAATGTTAAGGTGTTAGGCTGTGGTGTTTGTTACTAATAATCCATTTCGGTTTCGAAAACATCTATTCAACGTCCACATAGGTCACTGGGGCATATTTAAAGTATATATAATTTTTCATGGATGGCACATTTGGGGGTGGGTTCAGAAAAATCTACTTCTTTGCCAACAAAAAGATCTACCATACGGCATGAAGTCAAGAAATCTCGGATTGTTCTGCAAAACGGACGTTCAGCACTAGATCCTTATAACTGGGAAATAAACTGTCGCAAATAAAAAACATTATTTACTGCGTTAATTGAACATTATGCTGCCACACTTGCTTCAAGACGGCTAATAAATGAAGATATCCGTGAAGAAAAAATAATATCTTTTGAGCATATAAAATAGAAGTCGTAGTAGAACTTGAGTGTAGTTGCTAGAATACTTTTATGCCATCAAAATGAACGTAGTAATATGACGTACGGTTCCATTGCAACTATTTTGTGTCATGAGTAGTAACCTGCTAAGGTCTAAACATGTCTAAATAAAAATAACACCTGTGTCTCGATTCTCTAATGCAGTGAAATAAATTCAAGTGGGATTTCATTTCACTTAAAATAATCCTGAGTATATTATTATCTATGTATATATTTACAGTGCTTGAAACTTTATATTCTTTTAGTAAAAACCATCTAAAATAATTCCCTATTTTTTGAGAATGGTCAAGAACACAGATTTGCAATTTCTCATGAAAATTTACGTCACTTTCTGAGTTCCATCTGTGTTTCACTAAACTCGAAAATCGAGCCCCTTTAGGTAAATAAATTTGATGTTTCTGTCGATTAGCTGGCATGAAAAGGATTGAATATATTTTACTATAAATAAAGCATATTTAAATATTAAGGTCGTCGCGGAGTCCGGACCTGAGATCTGCGAACGAAGTGCGGGTTTTAGACATAACATACAGAATAATTATAAAATTTTATGTATATGATATTTTATAATGAATTTCACTTATGGAAACGGCACTGTTGTTAAAAAAATAAGAAAATAGTCAAAATAAATATAATAACTCGCAGAGAAACTCACCTGCTCTTACTTGGACATCCCTACTGATAATTCTGCCGACGTTGTTGCTCGCCACGCATCTGTAAACGGTGCTGTGGATGTCCTGGCGGTAGGCCTGAGCAGCGAACGGTTGCAGGAACAAAGTGCCGTTCCTTAGGACTCGCCGAATACCAGACACGTCACCGACGGAGGTGCCGTCTACGGAAAGCCAGTCGATTGAGGGCTGGGGGCTTCCGGACGCTGAGCAATCTAACCAACCGCCACTGGAGTTGGAGAATTCTAGCCTCGACGGAGGTTCCATTACGAAGGACGGCCCCCGAAGATGAGAGTCGAAACTCAGTGCGGGTTCTGAAAATAAAAAAATATTGTCAATGGAGTATGTAACAGTTACTTTTGCAATAAGTGGGATATAGACTGTCGAGGTTATTAATATATTATTTTTAATAATAATAATAATAATTAGTATTATTATAATATTAGTATTATTATAAGAAATAGGAATAAACATTTGGTCACTATGATGAATGGTCATCTCTTTGGTGATAAGAACAGAAAGGACAATGTTAAAAATAGCCGCATAAATCATAAAAAATCAATTGATTATTGTTAATTAACATTAGAAATGGCCCAGAAATACGTCAGATAGCTGGGGAAATGTCGCTACTGGCTAGAAATCTAATTCTGTCGCTGAAGGCTACATCGGAATATCTACTCATAACAAGAATCGTACGACTATGAAAAGTCTAAGCGAAAGCGAAAATATTTCCTTTGAAGCTCAAAATATTCCTTCAGTATCTCACTCAAAATATTTCGAATTCAATTCAGTCCAGTCGTTAGGCATGTCAACATGTACTAATGTATTAAATTGTAAAAATGTTACTGTTAATGTATTTAATAAATGAGTTCGACCTATGTTCGCGTATTGAACCCTCTTATGAAGCTTTTCAATAATTTTGTCAAGGTGCCTCCAGAGACACCACTGCGTTTTTTTTAATTTTGTATTTTTTCGGATTAAACATCTTATAATTAAACTTTCCTAATATAAATCAAATATTCTACAATTTCTATCAATGAAGTCATATGTATGTTCTCTGATACCAAACATCTATGTATGCTAATGAACAATTCCACAGACAAAGCTCTATTCAATAATTATCTAAAGAAATTAATCTAATTTACTAACCTGCTTTAATGAAACAGTCTATAAATATCTAACTTCACTTTTTTGGCAGTGGGAACACGACAATTCAACCACAATAGATGAGATCTGACCTATTTCTGCATTTTTAGGATTGCTTCTTCAAGTGGTCTCCTTTAAGTTGAATCAAATATCTAACTATAAAAATTATTATAAAAATTAAAATTATTTGAAGTTAAATATCGACAATGACAAAAAGTGACAGCCTGTCAATGAATTAAATATGAAGAAGCAATCCTAAAAATGAAGAAATAGGTCAAATCTCATCTATTGTGGTTGAATTGTCGTGTTCCCACTGCCAAAAATGTGAAGTTAGATATTTATAGACTGTTTCATTAAAGCAGGTTAGTAAATTAGATTAATTTCTTTAGATAATTATTGAATAGAGCTTTGTCTGTGGAATTGTTCATTAGCATACCTAGATGTTTGGTATCAGAGAACATACATATGACTTCATTGATAGAAATTGTAGGATATTAATTTATATTAGCTTAAAATACCTTTCTAATACAGTAAAAAATGTTACAAAAGCTAATAATAAGGAATATATGGGTAGATATTGTGGGTGTAATTCAACGCAGGTTGGGGCTTTTGTCCACTGAGTAGTTAGTTTCACACAATATTATTAATACTTAAAAATATATAAAAACTTTCCTGTTTGAATGACTTTCGTATCGCATTTTGTTGTAGAGTAAAAATTAGAAATATCGGCCCTTTTTATTAAAAATAAAACATGAATTCGTTTATTCTTCTTCTTCTCGTATACGGTTCATTTTATCGACAATAAACAAGAATACCTTTTTTAAGTGTAAGGTTGAAACTACTCAGATTTTAAAATCTTTATTATACAGGGTGTTAAAAATGTAGGCATTAAGTTGCAAAGCATAGACCGCCCCCTGGTAAACTAAAAAAGCTAATATGTTTCAAGGACACTATTTTAAGAGGTCCTTACTAGTCTCCATCACATAAAATTTTTATTAAATTATATTGAGTACTTAAAGATTATTAAAAAACCGATTTCCAGCGGTGTCCTTCAGGGACACATGTAATAATAATAATAAGAATAGTCACATTAGTATTGAATTGAAAAGAAAGAGGAAAAGAAAAACAGAAACAAAATACAAAAAAAATACAAACTAACGTATCGGCAGAAATCACACAAATTCACTCAAGCTAAAAGCATCTATCCAATAGATAAAGTTTTAATTATTTTTTACACAAGATCAAACTATTTATATATTTAATACATACTGGTAATTTTTTAAAAACTTTTTTGCTTAAAAAGTTAGGTGAATTAATTGTTACATTATATTTACAAATGGGAATAAAGTAATAATCTCTCTGTCTCGTATTTAGACCGTGCATTCGCTCATTTAAAACCAGATTGCTTTTATTTTATAAATAACATACACAGCTCGAAAATTAACAAACATGGAAGGGGTAAATATTATATTTTTTAAAGAGTTCTCGAGTACCTAGGAGTACCTAGAAGAAATTCCAGCTATGCACCTTAGAATTTGTCTCTGCGCAATGAATACGTCCGATGATTGAGTGGAATTATCCCATAAACATAAGCCGTATGTCAATCTGGAGGAAACCTGGGCATGATACACTAATACCAACTGATCTGCAGCCAAAACGGTACGCAGATTTGTAAACAGGTAACAAAGCGATTTTAATTTTGAAATTAATTGACCACAGTGTTTATGCCATGTTAAACATTCATCTAAAGTGATTCCCAAAAATTTTACGGCGGTATTAAATTTCATATAATTTTTACTGTTGTTCGTTTTCCTGAACAGTTCTTTTGCTTATTGTGGAATCTGATTTGACATTTTTTCGGACAACCTGTATATTTTTAAGGGCATTACACTGTTTGAATACTTGAATCAAGTACCTATTATTGATAAAATTTTGAACGAATAAATTAATTAGGTTTGTTTATGCATATTGTAAAAGAGGGAACATTATGATAAAATAAAAGTGACCGAGCTATATTGATCAATAGTGGATTACAAACTGCATATGCAACACGGCATTTCCATTATGTACCAACAGAAATTACAAACGCGTCCGGGATGGACTGGGAACTGTCCCAGCGCTTTCGTCCGGCCATGGATCTGCTGTAACTCATCGCTGATAACGTATCCAGCAATGGCAGCGTCGATAACGTATTTATTTAGCGTCGGTTTTAGTATTCGACCTACATTCTGCCGTAATATCTATTTAACGGCCCAAATTATATGTTTTATGTGCTATAAAATGTTTGCCGTTTAGTGCCTATCGTGTATTCCGATATTCGCAAACAGAATTGATACTGGAGTTCCCTATACTAAAGACATAAGTAAACATTCCGATAAATATCCAATTTAAGTTCATTCATTCATTCGTTTATAGTTTGGGTGGGTGAATATACAGGGTAAATCAATTTAAATGAATGAACTTCGAAATAATGCCAGTTTGTTATTCATTTTTAAATAATTTTGGGACTATAAGAGAAATGGGTGTTGAAATTTAAAAAATATATAAATTTTTGCGTCTGTCATGGTTGGCAAATGACATTTTTTTCAACAAAAGTGTTAAAAGTGCTTTCTGACACAAGAAGAATGAAATAAAAGAAAAAAGTGAAATTTGCCAAGTAACCGTAACATATAATAGATCAAAATATAATATAATTTTTGTTTGAAATTCAACTTTATGTTTCAAAATGACTACATTAGTTGAAAACAACATCAAATTTAAAAATATAAATAACAGTATTACAATACAATACCAAATACAATCAATAAAACACAACAAGAATGATTTATGAAACACACGTAATAATTAAACAAGAAAAACCCTATTAATTATGGGAATACCGATTTAATTTGCAAAATAGTGCAACAAAATATGTCAACCTTGCTCTCAATTTTACAATAATTATGAATCATTTGGTACAGTGGGGAAGCTATCAATAAGTTTGATCGGGGGGTACGCATTTTAAAGATATTAGAGCATCGGGAAGAAAGTCTTGGTACCTTATATTTGATTCGATTGTGAAGTGCAACGGTATCTAATTTATTATTTACGAGTTTGTACAGAATTAGAACTGAGTGCAGCTCCCTCCTAGATTGAAGGATTGACAGAGAAAAACGCTCTAACAACAGTTCATGTGAAAAGCCAATAGTAGGATAAGTTCCATCAATTATAAATGAAGCGGACTTCAAGAAGCTTCTTTGAACCGTAGATGTATGTATATTATAAATAGGATATATATATATTCTAACCGAGATCTTACAAAAGTTATAAAGCAGACGCATTGTAGTAATATTATGAAAACTTTTTGAGTTGCGTATTATAAACCCTAACATTTTATATGACAAAGAAGTAATCGTCTCAATATGTTTATTAAAACTTAGTTTGTGATAAAAAATAACACCAAGATCTTTAATCGTGCTCGGACGGTGCAAAATTGAATTTCCAATTTTATAATCATACAAAACCGGCTTTAACTTTCTATGAAAGGATACAACATTCCATTTATCTGGATTTAATGCAGACTATTATTTATACGCCAAGTAATTATTGATTGCAAAGCTATTTTAAGGTACTGACAGTCCGCAATAGAATTGATTTCCATGAGTTTTACGTCATCCGCATACATAAGAATATTGACATAGTATGTCCAAGCCAATGTCATTAATAAATAAATTATAGAAAAGTGGCCCCAAAACTGAGCCCTGTGGAACACCTGATTTCTGCAAAAACTCACCAGACCTATAACCTTGAATATTAACAAATTGATATCTATTCTGTAAATAAGATCGAATTAATAACATTAATCTAGCGGATAGTCCAAAATTAGCTAACTTCTTCAGTAAGATATTTTGGTCTAGTCGATCGAACGCTTTGGAGAAGTCAGTGTAAATTACGTCAACTTGGCTTTGACGATCGAGATCTTCGAGAGCAATTGTATATATTATACAGGGTGATATAACTTTTTTCTAAATTAAATATGCCTACCTCCGCCAGTAATTGTTGAAAAACTTGTTTAACACCCTGTACCTTTCTTAGAGTCCTTCTGCTTGACTCTCAAAGTTTAAAATTCAGTCACCCTATACATTACATTACTTTCTATGTTTTCTTAGCTGACATTTTTGCTGTTTTTGGTATTTGGTAACACACATGGAAAAATGCCTAATAAAAATTACCAATGCAGCCTTTTATTTTTATGCGATTATCTTGTATTTATAAAATTCTTTAACTTGAACACATGTACAATACATCATTCTTTATTACAGACTGATTTTTGTTTTCATACAGGGTGGTTATTTTTATCATGGAATTATAAACGGCTCAAGGAAAGTAAAAGTTGCCAAACAAAGTTTGTTTGGGCGGATTAAGACTTGAAATTAAGGTAGATGGCAAAGCCATAACTAAACGAATCTGGGCGCCATTTATTTTCAAGCTTTTTTCCAAATAACTTTTTTGCATTTATAATGGTTTAAAAGGTACAGAACAGTTACGGTGTAATTGGATTTTTTCGTTTACCATATCAATCTTCAATTTAGACCAGATGGGTCTTGCAGTATTTTAATTTTGTTATTTTAATAATTACAACGTGATTCAGTCATATATAATCATCAGAAAATCACGAAGTGTAGAGCGGTGAAACGAGCAACGTCACACTTTGGTTGCCACATCATGGCTAAGTTTCTGTGTTCTTTCATAGTATGTTCTTATAACTGATTTTATCAATAGTATTAACTTAGCCATGGAAAATGTTTTGGTTAAGTACTCAGTACCCAAACTCAACATTCTTTAAAAGGAAATAAATAAAGTGATGTGTTTACTTGTTTGAATTTGCATACCAAAATTTATAATCAAAACGGCACACATCATTTTATCAAATAAAAAGGTCAGAACACTAAACAACGCCCGAATATACCAAATATAACCTCAAATACACACACACAGAGTTAAAAAGCCATTTTTTCGACATGAACAATTTGAAGGCGATTACAGATATCCTAACAAGGTCTAGAGCACACCTGGACGCGAAACTATTATTATTACGAAAACGTACGGCGTACATGCGGTAGGCAAAGTTTACAGAACTTTAGGATTGTGAATGTACTGCTGGTTGCATATTTACACTTCCCTCGATTTCATCGAGATACACAAGTTATTGCAATAATAATGACACCTCAAAACAATTTTTGATGATCTTTTCGTTAGATCTCTATTGGTGAGTGGAGCAGATGCCAAAAGTTAGTTATTACAAATACGTCAATAGTCGCCAAATTCCTTTTAAAGAGTGTCATTATTATGGCAATAGATAGTACGTGAAATTTTAAAATTTGGCAACGTTGCACTCAGGTAGCCAACGAGTTGGTTTCGGAGCTGTAAGAATTGGTCAGTAACAGCAAGAAGGTTTTGAAATAATAATTAGAAAATATGTATTTACATTTTTTTAATCGCGTCATCGTATTATTTTAATTTTTCCTAATCTCCTCTAAAATTAATTACATTATGACTGTATCATCCTGCATATAAAGCAGCCTTTGAAGGAAACAAGTGCAATAATTTGCAACAGTATAAAGGAAATTATTGATTTAATAACAAATATTCCATAAACAGGAACCCTGTACATACCTACACATACGGATATTTTTTCACTGACACAATTCAAGCATAACGGTCATTTGTTAGTTCCACATTTTGTAGAATTGCCAATAATAGATTAATATAGAATTGAATGACTTCTGAAGTTAACCTTAGGCTGAAGCGTGAGTGATATTTTTTGGAAATTAATTCTTTATAAATTATATGAATTTTAATTTTAAAAGTTGTTAATCTATCTCCTCTCAAAGAATTTTCTGTAACTGTATTATTTACTTATTTTTTTAGTGTATATTCTTCTAGGATTCCTTAAATCCCATCTAAATAAACGGAATTTTGCTTTATAGGAACTCGCAGTGTAATAGAAGTAGACTGAGCCTTGCGCAAAATAAATTAAAGAAGACATGCAGTCTCCCTCCGTAATCCGCTGGGTCCAAAAGCGTTGATTGAAAGAATTTACCCAGTCAAAGATATGAGAGATTATCCTCCACCCTGACGAATGAGATGTTCTCTCGAATAACGTCCTTTTGGCTGCCCGATTATCTTTTACTCTTTATCGAACTTTAGCAGTCGACTGATTACAATTTGTTGGGGCTTACTGTAGCAGACGTGAAGTTTTAGACATGGGTTCTATACAATAATTTCCAGTATAAATATAAAGAAGAGGTTCTTATTAATGGCGGTTATACGTATTATTCACATTTATAAAACCTCGTATATATCAGTAGAAAATTAAATCATTTGGCCATATGTGTATGTGTAAAATAGACTCTTACAAATACAATTTCGTAAAAATAATCAAAAGGGGCAGTTCCAAAAAGATTCAAAAATACACTTCTTCACGTTCTAAGTACACGTTATGTAGCACGTAGCTACATGCAGTGGCCTACTCCATGCTGGAACCTCGACCTCCATCGCCGTCGTCAATAACGATATTGCAAAGCAAAAGTTTTTGGCGAATAACTTTTCCCAATACATATTTTTCTTAAGACAAGCTAGACAAAGTCCTCTGGTTACTAAACGTTTGTATGGTCAACTTTTTCCTCAAGCAACAGTAGTCATTTTGAACAATTATTTTGACTATTTCAAACTTTATTCCGCGTCGTGAGAAAATTCCGAAGAAAGATACTGATCGTAAATATGTTCAGGGGTACCTGTAATTATTATGTAGAAACATCTGACACGTTGTCACATATTCAAAACCTGTTTGCTGACATAATTCTATTATCGTTGGCAAAGGAAAAAAATTGTTAAGTCAGTTACGTTTTGTTAGCTACAATCAATTGCAATAATAATGACACTCTTTCCGGACATCCTATAGCAATAAAATCTAATAAAGGAAAACTAAAAAAATCAAGAATTGATGACTGATTACAAGGTTCTTATCGTGCTTGGGAAATTTTTAATTTAGTTAATTTAATTAAAAGTTTAGTACCGAGGGAAAAAACTGCACGGCAAAATTAAGACTTCCGTGACGACCGAGTCGACAAAGAAGACACGGGCTATTAGAGGACTGTACTCGGAGTTCTGTGTTTCGATTCTGTAATGAAGGCATACAATTTACTACAGATTATCCTAGTGGAAGGAGGGAGGCGGCGGATCCCGCCTGGATGGGGGCGGCTTTTGTTTAAAATACAAAAAGTTACGAGCGAACGGAAGACACCAGCCTGTGTCGATTCAATACTTTTAAAAGGTACATCTGCTGGATTGGATATGCATTATATCATGGCAGGACGAGGATTATCCTCGCGGGGCCACGCTCACGCAGGTTTAGTTATAAATGAGGTGTTTTGTAATTGCATGCTTAATGCGAAGCGAGATGTGTCACAACACCAGATTAGGCAATTATCTGGAAGCGGGATTTATTGCCTAAAGTGTACAGAGTGTGGCGTTTTCCTTGTTTGTGCAACACACCATTAAAATTTACAGAAATTGCAAACAAGTGTGTTGGTTGAAACAAGAAATATTACAAAATTTGAAAAAGTCTTGCAAAACGAGACCTGAGTTCTTTAAAGTCATATTGTTTTGTGAAAGTTTATAGTAACATTTTTTAAATAAATAATCTCGGGAATAATAAAAAAACTAACATAATATGCTCAAATTGTCGCCCATTTTCATTTTGACGCTTGATGCAATTCATACCCCCTTAAAAGTTATTGTGTACAAGAAATCCTTATAACTTATAGAGTTATTTGGCGGCAAACACGACTTATTTTATTTTGTAAATCTTCAAGGCCAACTACACTAACGGAAAAAAAGGGATAAAAAAATTCAATTTTTTGCGATTCTTCAAATGACTGTATCTTTGGTAAAAATGGTCGTATGTGAGTGAAAAAAAAAACAATTTGAAGCTTGAAGTGTCTAGTTTATGGATCTTAAAACAATTTCCATGCAACAATTAGCGCAAAATTCTAATGAATATCATGGAAATAAAATTCTTCCAAATTTGTTGCACTCTTATTTTTAGTGTACGGACTTCAAAAAAAAAAATTTTCAGCCTAACCACTATATGGATTGGATAAGTTGTTCATTTAGCTTCAATTTCTTTTTTGTCGGCCTCGATACGACCATTCCTCGGAGTTATCAGTCTTTGAATGAAAATGCGTCATCTTTTCTTCTCTCAGCAATATCTCAGGAACCAATGGTCGCTCAGAAAATGGAAGGGGGTTTTCGGAAACTTGGATCCATTCTCTACAATGTTCTGATATGTTTTTTCAGGAAACAATTTTTTTTCATTCACGTTGTAAACCGTTAATGATAAGTATAGAACATGGTTAGGTAATAGAATATACGAGTATTTAGAAATAAAAGGTGAATTTAAAAGCTGAAAAATATACAGGTTGTTCCGTTCAAAAATTGAAGTTCCGTAACATACCGTATATTTGAGTCACCATATATGTTTGAAAGTAAAATCTTCTCTATTGCTATTCATTTGATACTACTTGTACCAAGTTAAGGTTTTTCCAAGAAATCCTCCCAAGGTATGAATATTCTCTCCGTATCTTATTAGATATTTATTTATTTATTTAAGAAATAGGGAACCCAACAGGATTAAAAATCCCAATAACAGGGTAACACTAAACAATAAAATAACAAGGTATGAAGTACAATTTAAGCATAACCATACTTATAACATAAACCAAAAAGTATATACATACGGAAAAGCTATTAAATAGTACAAAACGTTCACCTATTAGATATTAGAAATTTCTTCAAGAGCTTTTATATCTAACCAAAGAAACATTAAAAATACCACACACCAATCACCTAGCACTGAAAAATACTGTTCTGAACAGCCTGCAAAGTAAACAATTAATAATCTAAGTTACATCGTTAACTGCCCTCTTTGTCTTCCTTACGGTGTTCAAGAACGACGTATGTTGGCGAGTTGGTAAACAAAAGACTAAGTTTATTGCCTACGATTCATAAAACTAAACGACTTCTTAAAAACGTTATTGCGAAGTGTTAATAATTTGAAATGGCTTATATACATATAGACAAGGACTCATTTCCGTGATGTACAGAAAACAGGTTTTTTTGTGAGATGTTGCAACATTGCATTCAAATAGCAGCTTGTAGTTGCTGTTCCGATACAAGTTTTTATAATCGAGGAGTGGGTGCGATCGAGGTAAAATAATACTGATTTGACGATGAGATATATAATATTTCCTTAATAACCACTCCGTTTTGATTAATATCGAGTTAGATAACTAAAATGGACATCAAATTCTGATAATATATTTTGCATATATTCACACATTCTGATGATTTTTATGTAACTTGCTTGAAATTTCGCACCACTCTATCCTACGTTTTAGCTGCGGTATCCTTTGACATTTTTTATATTTTCTTATATTAATGAGATGTAATCTAAATTAGATAATTTCCATTTTTTCTTCAACAATCCCTTAGAAAGTCACCGCATTTTTTAACAAAACCAGCGAAAGCTTCGTTCTTGGGTCGAAATTCATTACGCAGAATTAATTGCCTGTTAGATGTCGAGTTGGAGAAATATCTAGTTCTTTTGTATTCCTCACTCTTCTTGGGAGGCATTTATTAAAAATATATATTAATATCAAGAGGTAGAATTAGTTACGCTGTCGAGATTACAGCCCCAAGTCGTCACGCACAAGATGAAAAATATACGCCGAAGTCAAACATCGCAACAGCGGTCTGGCAAATCGGATACGTCGTTCGAATTGATAGTTAATAATCGAATCGTCGGCTGTTTACAACCGCCTGGGGGAGAGAAGAATGTAAATGACGGACGTCCCGTAGCAAATAGTATTCGCTAGACCGTGTCCCGACACTTCTAGCGAGATCAATCACACCGTCACAGACATACAAAAGGCGGGCTTGATGAGGAACTGTTCCAACTCCTGCATGATGAGGGCTAGTTGTTGAAGGCTTGGCTTAGCCTGGAGAACAGCCAAGTGAATAGTAGGCATTATTAACCCTCCAGTGGTCGCGCGAATTTTTCAAACATGTTTGGTCGCGTCGGTCTGTGAGACCAAAATTTGTCAGGAATGACGTGCACTCATTTTACATCAAATCTCATTACAATTAAAACATTTTATTGTCACTCAATGAACAAAACGACCAAATATGAGAAAGAAAAGTTTAATATTACACAGATATTATATGAAATTATTCTTTTTACTTCTGAGATATTTTAGTAACTTAAACTAATGAAACATTAAAAACTAAAAGTAATATACATATTGGCATTAACATAAAAACAAAACTTGAATGATTAAGCACTCTTGACCTATTATTCTTGAAATTACGTGTTTTCTTGGCAATTCCTACATATAGCTGTAATGTATTCCAAACACATGTGCTTATGACATTTAAAACAAGCAAACCGAGTTTTCCTGTTTTTTTTACTTCCACAATAAAAGCATCTACCAGGAATAATATTCTCATCTTGATGAGATTCTATGCCGCAAATTTCTTCTAGCCTACATTTTATACTCCTCGGGAGGTTCTGTAAATGAGCGCGACTATGGAGATGAGGTTCAACTAAACTATTTATTATTTATCGCAAAAAATTCCTTTTTAGTAACTTATTATCAGGAACATTTGAATTGTAAACAATCTGAGTGTTGATGCCTGCAATATTTAGCATATGATAGAACAACACTACAGTTCATCTTTTGGTATTTCTTGCTACATTATAACTTGAACACATTTTGTCGACTACATCAACGCCACCTTTGGTTTCATTATAATCTGTTATCATTCTTGGTTTGTGTAGTTCTCCTGTACTTTCATTGATCTCATCATCATGATGCAAGCTCGATATCAAAAGAACATTTTTGCCTTTTTTGGAATAGAAGATACCAAAGTGCACTCTTCCTTGAATGCAAACATACTTGTTCCTTGAGGCCTGGATGCGGGTTTTGAAAACTTTAGAGGACGTTCCCTCTTATTTTTTCGTATTGTGCCCAGAACCGTTATATTATGTTCTTTGAGCAGAGTCATCACTAATTGTACGGAGGTGAACCAGTTGTCCATTGTAAGATTTCGACCTGATCGAGAGATATTTTCAGAAAGCCTCAAAACTACGTCCGAAGGTTTATTAGACTTTTTATATGGTCCATCGGACTGCAGACCAACGTACACTTCCATAGTCCCAGTGTAAAACATTTTAGTGTCGCATATAGCGAGTATCTTCAGACCATATTTATTGGGTTTAGAGGGAATGTACTGGCGAAAGTTACATTTACCCCTAAACCCAACTAGCATTTCGTCAAATGTAACAAAGTCAGAAAAATGGTATCCCTTCTGACAACCGGAAACGAAAATATCAAATACATTACGTATCGCTGCTAATTTGTCATATTTTAGGCGTTCTGAACGAGTTGTCTTGTCGTCAAACCTAATACATCTAAGGAGAAACATGAATCTCTGTTGAGACATCACCAAGTGGAAGAGTTCAATTCCGTAGCCATCTCTTTTCCAAACATCATCTCTGTTAGTCCTATTAGAATGTGTGACTCCTCCTAGATAGAGCAAGCCAATCAAAGCTCGAATTTCGTGTTTACTTGTAGGATTGGCGTCTCTTTCTCGGCTGTATTTTCCACTTACACGAAATTCTTCTATGTACTTGTTGGTACAGTTAACAATTATGTCGATGATCTCTTCACTCATAAAATAATTCCATATATCAATAGGGTTCTTCAAATTTTTTGTTGCTAAGGAAGAGGACGGGAGGCGTCTTGTTATATTTTCTCGTCTAGTTTTCACTGTTCTTTTTTCAGCTTTATGTTTGCTCCAGTGGGTAACTTTATCTTTACCTACGTAAGACAAACGCGTACTAAATGATTGGTCTTCTGTTCCTTCTTCAACGCTTTGTTCACTTTCACTGTTGTGGTCCGAGAAAATTTCATTATCTACTTCCTCATTATCCGATTCATCATCAAACTGCACTGCTTCTTCAGATTCGACCTCATCTAGCAACTTTTGTAAGCGTTCGTGCTTTCTTTCGTAACTCCACATACTAAAGAAATAAGTTATTTACTTTCGTAAAATAAAACAATGAATAAATTATTACCTGCTAAAATTATTGTTGATTTGCTAACAGACTTGGTCGCGTCGGTCTCTCAAACCGTATCCTTGTTTGGTCGCACCGGTCTCTGGCACCATTGAATATAATAATTACAGTTCTGCTGTTGCACGGGAACTAACAATATGACTACAGACGGAAATGAAGATGACAGAGGAATAACTGAGGCGGGATGACGCCACGCCCACTGCGCAGAAAGTTATTGGAGAAATTTACATATATCGGTCTCACAGACAAGTGCGCGACCAGTGGAAGGTTAAAATTAAGAAATTGTAGGAAGATCAAAAGGTCTCCTGTTACTTATTGTGCGCTATAAATTTGTCCTCATTCATAGCTTTCTAGAAATAAGAAATTTTGTATGCAGTAAGACATTCCCTACACAGGGTATCCCGTAAAGTATGTTACAAAATTTGAGTAATCATAGTACAAATCTTAAAAAACTGTAATAAGCCTAACATCTTAAACGCACCGTTTCGTTGTTATAGATATGAAAATGTGCAACTAACTTCAGCAGTTATTTTTGTACAAGGAACACAAAATGGTACTTACTTTTGCGTTCAAGAATGGAAGCTTAGTTTAGCTTATATTCGAAAACTCAAAAGCATTTCGCGTTCTAGATACAAACAATATTTTTTCGCTGCAATAAAATAAGACAATTGTGTTATGCACAACAATTTAATTTACATTTGTAATAGTTTGAACCGTGTTGGAATCAAGACGATTTAGGCGCGGTGACTATCATAGCAATAGCAACCTAATAAACAATAAAACATTGTTGTTTGAAAAAGTAGTGTCAAAATTATATATTGTAATTCATATTCTAAGTGTTTAATTCAAAATGAGTTCGAAAAGTGAAGACGAGCATTTAGAATGGAAAGTTTAGTGATTCTTGCTTGTTACCGTTCTCCTTCTGGAGAACCAGATTTTTTTGCAATAAGTCTGCGATCATGGGGAGAACCATCGGCACAAGGTTGTTGCCCGAAATTGTTTATTTTTCTATTTTTGCAACCTAGCTAATTAACAAATTAATAACTCTATTCCCGGAATCACTAGAGACCCGAAATTTTTTCTGGATTTCTGTCTTTTTATTTATTTTATTTTTGCAAATATAATTGTTTATTGTTCAATTGATCCCAGAATTATTGCAAATTCCGGAAGAAGAGTTATTAATTTGTTAATTAGCGAGGTTGCAACAATCGAACAATAAACAATTATATTTGCAAAAATCTTGTACCGATGGTTTGCCTTAATAAGCCAGAAATCCTGGAAAAAATTCCGGTTCTCTAGTGATTTCGGGGGTGGAGATTGTAATTTGTAAATTAGCGTAGTTACAACAATTTAGCAAAAAATAATAAAGCTAACACCAAAGTGATAAAGAGGGACCTCGAAAACCCCCGAGAGAACATTTTTCAGACATTTTCGTTGAATCGTGTGTTTGCCATATGTTCAACAAAAATGGGTCATTTGTTAAAAAAAACAATTAAAAATTTGCGAGCGTACAGAGGTTAGATGCACCTTTTGTTATAAAAAATTCCCTGAACATTTTGCAGAAAACTTCCAAAACTAATACCATATATGAAAAAGCAAATCAGTTGGATACCGTCCAAAAAAAGTCCAGAATTCTAACGAAACAGGAAATTGAGAGATTTTTACAAGAAACAGCTGATAATAGATTTCTGCTCGAAAAGGCAATTCAAATTTCGATCGATCTAACTAATTTTGGACAAGTCAGATCATTTCAATAATTGGTGGTTGTTGAGTTTTGAGAAGAAATGAGCTACTAAAGATAACGATCGATGATGTGGAAGATTCAATTATTATTATAAGAATTACTAATTCCAAAACTCATATTCTCTGAAGCCATTTATTTGTGGCATAGTTTTTCTTTAGTTTGATTGGGTTTTTGCCACACTTCTGAAAACATAAAGATTAATTAAATAAGCCCTTTCGCCAAACGAATCAGTAAAGGGTTATTTTTTAAACTAAGTTAGCCTAACCAAAAATCTCACACTGAAAAAAGCAAATAAGTAAAAAGTAACAAAAATCACATCTTTATCGCGCACTTCCGTATTTTTGACGTTTCGAAAAAGTCTCTGTTTTCGTTCTCAAAATAGTAAATGTATTAAAAGTATGTCAAGTTTGACAGTTTATAATTTGTTTATCTGCTTCTACAGAAATGTTAAGTGATTTTTATTTTATTGTTACTTACAGTTGTATCAAGAAGAAAGAACTGAAAATTTAACGAAAATGTCGACTTTTGATGATAGTTTGCGAAAAAAGTAGCTAAAATTAAAACATAATGAAACTTTCAGGGACTATTCACCTTTAGGAAGTCAATAAATAATGTGGATATGAATATAATCGAGAGAGCGGAAGAATGTTTTTTATCAGCCTGTATCGTATTTTCTACTAAAAAAAATGTTCTACAAAGGTGCAGTAAATATAATAAGATTTTTAGAAAGGCTATTGTATTTAGTTTTTTTTTGTCTGTGTGAAAATGAAGGAGCAAGCCAGGTGTTTTTTTTAGGGTTTATGTCAGACGATATCTACAATCGATGTCGATGGATTGGAAGAGAATATAACGCACTAATAACCTGTCTACCGCGATCACCTGAGTTGTCCCCTGAAAGATGTGACACTGATAATGCTATTTATTAAACAACTTCAATGATATTAAATCATGAAATTTTAGACAGTTACTGAACTTTTTGTACTTAATAATAGCACCAACAGAAAACATTTCAAAATTTATACCAAGGATAGATAGGGGGATGCTTATCATTTGATACAGATATTTAAAAAAAACTGTGTAATTTATTGTCGCTTTTGCTTATCTTCAAAAGGTAAAACTTGGATGTTTTTAATGTAACACACTGTATATTTAATCAAAAATGTATCAATCCATATTATACTTCCCTATATCTACCTCTTTAATTTTTCTGTCAAATTGCTAGCAAACTTAAAAACAAAACAACTAATACGTCATAAGTCATTATTTGCTTAGTTGTTACTTGATTTATCGTTCAATATATATGAACTGATGCTATTTCCACAGATGTATCGAAAACCTCTGACACCTTCAATCATGGCCTTACACCACAAATGTCTAATTTTAATTTGACGTTAGTCTGTATTACATTTTTTAATCCTATTTATGTTGCAGAATTAAATATTAGTAATATCAGAGTTCCACAGGGATTAGTACTTGGACCTTTCTTATTTATAATATTTATAAATAAAGACATTGAATCACATGCTCTTTTATTTACAGGCCATTTGAAACTGTTTGCATTTGTCAACTCCATTACAGATTTAATGCAATTTACAAGATATAACTTCAGGTTATGGTAATAATATAATAAATTGTTAAATATATCAAACTACAACGTAATAATGAAAACTGTTTATGTTCAGTACAACTATTGTATAAATGTCTAGGTAAAATAGATAGAACTTCAAAATGTGGGTATAAATTAAATTAAAATACAACCACATTGTAGTATTAACTAATATACAGAGTGGGCCATTAATAATGGGCCATAAAGCAGAGGTGACATCTTTGAGACAGAATATGTCTAGCAAAATGTTGCTGAAAAATATTTTTTAAGAAAATGAATCTTAATTTATATATTAAATCAGGTTAGGCCATAGAGGGTGCCACATTAGTTTTAGCATTAATAAAAGATGTCTGCTTACATGCGACTTCAAAAATATTATTGAAATTTATTTTCAGCTTACGTATGTATACATATAGCAGCTCGGTATTGATGGATATCGTTTTATTTTATGGTGTTGCCTAAATGCTTTAGTAGAACGATTTCTCGGCAAACATGTACTAAATGCAGTTACTTTTACCGCGGTGTGCAGTGAGTGTAGACAATGCGAGCGTGATACAGAAAATTTGAAACCGAATCGTGGAAGGGAAGGAGGGCCAGTGTGTCCACGGCGTATTGCAGTAGCGTGGCGTATCATACACGAATCTGAAGAATATCTGTACCATGTACAACGTCCAAGTATTAATACCAAGGAACTGGTTGAGGAGGACCAGTACCATGGCCGCCACAATCTCCTTACTTTAAATCATTTTGACTTCTTTTTGTGGGGATATTTAAAAAATCAAGGTATCACACCCAAGTGGATACCTTATTGATAATTTATGCAAACGTATCATACATAGTTGCTGCCAATAACTTACGAGTTCAAAACGGACAAGAAGCAGACAATCAAAAATTTTGTTGCAACAACAAATATGTCAAACTGATGCCTTGTCAGGTTTTACAGTGGTCAGTCATTTTTGAACTGCTGTTTTTGATTTTTTTCTTTACACAATTTTATTTGTAAGAGTCCCCTTTACATTCTATTTTTTTTTTAGAAAAGTTCTGTCACTCTATATATTTCTGCTATTTATGAAATTGTGTCAAAGATATTGGAAGCTGTTGAAAGTTGACGAAACCGAGTTTATCTATCCCACAGACATTTACCACAAGCGTTTGTATGTTTGAACTTGCGATTTTATTTAAACGTTCTTCCGACTAGCGCTTTTTACGTGTTGATAAGTTAATGAAAAATCAATACCAATCCGCTTCTACAAGTTTCTATCCCAATAACGACGTGTTAGACACACCACATAAACACTCCAAGTCATTTATTTGATGAAAATCTGAGCTAGCCTGACGTTAATCCGATAAAAATGATGGAGCGACCTCCATTTTTTCTGCAGCCTCAAGGGAACAATGTGGTTTCAATTCGACGTTTCAATATGTCACTTGGGTTGTATAGGTGCCCTAGGATTCGGCAAAATGTTACAGTGTGAAATTTACGCGCGGTATATACAAGAAATTTACAAGGTGAATTGAATTTCCGTGAATATTGTCAAATAAAATTGTTTTTATGTATCAGAAGGAAGGAAGATAAGAACAAGAAAACCAAACCAAAACGTGACTAGATGGATGAAAAGAGGAAAATAATATATTTGTAATATCAATAATAATACAGGGTGAGACAGTCATAATGTCATTCCACGTATTCAGAAGGCCTAATAAAGGCAGAAAACTGAAAAAAATTTTACTCAACCTTTAAAAAAATAAACAAATCACCCTATAAAAATCGGTAACATGACGCTCCTGGTACGCTACAAACCTTCTGAAGACACACCATATGCCAATCGAATGTCGAAGGAAACATCGTTGCCACATCAGAATTACATACATAACACTTCAGCGTGCTATTCAAATTTACCACCATTTAGTCGCACTTTCTGCATTTCCCGCATTTCTTTCCCCCAAATTTGAAGATCACACCACACATTTGGAGGGGGGATGGAGAGAATACAAGACAAGCAGTAGTTTGTTTATTTCGGTCTTGTGTGTTGGTCGTAAATTGACAATGTCTAATTTTACAAATTTTGAATATGCGGAAATGGAGAATGTTGAGGAGCAGCCTAGTATTTCTTTAAGAACCATTTCAAGGCGATTGGAATTATCCCAAGGCAAGGTATCAAACCCGTATCAATTTCAGAAAGTTCAAGCTTCATAACCTCCTGATAGCCGTCCCCAGCCGTCCTGAATTTTGCAATTGGCTTCGAAATCAAATTGCAGCTGACTCTAATTTTATAAATAAAGTGCTATGGACGGATAAGTGCAGCTTTACTCGAACTGGCATTTTAAACAGGTTGGTACCATACCGCTGGAAATACAATAAATTTCTAGGCTAGCTGTACGGAACTACAAACTGAATAATTAATTGTATTTACGACTAATACTAAAAATTCACATTCAGTTGTAAAACGTAATATCAATATTATTAAGCTAGTAACGAACGGTGACCTATAATATATACCTTATACATGGTGAACCTTAAATAAGTACAAATATTTTAACCAGCAGTATAGTTCACTATGTAGAACACATAATTAATAGTTTTTTTTACAAAAAAATCAGAAATAAAAAAGTGATAATTTAAATAAATTTTGTAATTTTTCTGTAGAAAACCTGTTGAGGACCGCTGATTTTCATACATTTATGAGTCATAGCACTGCAGATTGAACGTGTGGTTCACAGTGTTGCCAATGTTACACAAATGTCTTACGTAGATCATTTAAAACAAAAAAAATCATAATTAATTATTTGTCCACTAAACTTCAAATGTCAAATTTTAAATTTAAAAAAATCCCAAAAAAATGTAATTATCACTAATAACAAAAAAAGTAAGTAAATAAATAAAAATATTTTGTAGTGCATAATATATATTTTAAACTCTTTTTTTTTAAAGAGTCGAAAGAAGTAAAACGAATTTTCACACTATGTTAATAGCAGTAAATGATAGTAGTAGTACTAGTTGAGTATATAATACATGTTGAATTACCCATTTATAACTGTATAATGAATTATTACATAATGTGGATAGATATAACGTAAAGTTTCATGTGGAATAACTACGCTTTCACGCGGAAATAAAAAATTCTTATTCCGGTCCTGATCACCGATTCTGTAAATTCTATCGGATGCGCTATCGCACTCACATTTCGAGGTCACCGCAGAAAACTGAAAGCAGTTCAAAGTGCCGACAACGAAGTGAAACTGCTGGTCTACCTATGCTGTGACGTAATGTTGGCTAAATTCGAATACAGTTGAATGAAATGAATGTTATACAAAATTGAGACATGTAGAAATATCAAATCAAGTATCAAAGCTTAAACAAATTATTATAGGAAATTAGTTCCTATTTTTCTTAATCTGTGATTTCTTCTGCGGTGACACGTAATTTAATGATAATCTGTTAACTTTACTAAATTGTCATGGAATGTATACAAAACCATGTGGCCGAAAACGCGATATCATTGATGTGACGTCACACGACGTGCAGTATTACTGCATTGATGATGTAAACATGCGATTATTTCTTATTACATTTTCGTGCCTTAGATAGTGTAAATACTGTGTGTGTAATGCTTTGTAAATTCCACGATAACGAAAGCCCAGCTAGCAAAGTAGTTCTATAAATTTAATACGAGCTTTAATTCTGTTAATATTTTATAGTTGTATCTAGAATACTAAATTATTGCATTAATGTGGCACATGAGACTATTTTGCCTTTAGAAACTGAATTGCTTTATAAATGTGTTGCAAGAACGTTCTTAGAGCATAATTTATAGAAAATTTATAAGATAACTGCTAATGTAGTCCTATAAGTGTGTACAATAACACAATTTTACACCAACGGTGCTTATAGGATCAAATTGCTGTAAAACCGATGCAAAATAGTGCTTTATAGAATTATACCATCTCCTGTGACACTCATAAAATTATTCTGTAATGTCGCGTAAAATTTAATTATAGAAGTATTGTGTAAGGCGTTGTTAAGTTACAATTCTGCTGCGGAAAACAAATTACAAATATGGATGCTGCTATCGAACTTAAGAGAAAAAGCTCTTTAAAGCAGTTATAGAGAATAATAATAAGGTTGTTATAAAATCATTATAGAGTAAATACGTAACAAAAGCCTTTTTATTCTATAGAAAACGCTATAGAACTAACATTTATATACATATGTAGGTCTCTCATACCCTCATCTGACGAGATCTGCCTATAAAAGTGCGAAATATTTTGATCAAAGTATAATGGGACAATTTGTATAGCATAGTCGTGACTTATTATCTGCTTGCAGAAGGAAAATTTCATTACGATAGATAAGATTTATTTGATTACTAATAGAAACTGATTTCCTTATAGAAATTTAGTAACATATTTAATTTAGACCATTTCAAACCTTATTCATTTACACTTCTAGATGTTGAAGTTAAAGAGTTTTATTAGCTTTATTAAATAAGATTGAAATAATTGATATTACCACAATAAAATATGACAACACTATGGATATTAAGTGGCATAGATCTGTTATAGTAGTTGCTTACTAAGCATATTTGCTCTATAATCATTGCAATCGACACAAAAATGTCATATTAGTGAGAATCCTTTGGAAGTGCAAGCCTTTCTTTCTGTCGCCATATTGCGAAGAAAGAAAATAAATCTTAATTAAAAATAGATACAATATAAATAGGTAAAATGACATCAATAATATGGATATACTTACTTTCTGACTATTTTATATACAGTTGGTTGTTAAATACATCAATTTAGAAAACATTTTTTTTATTAAATTTGCAGCATCATAGGAAGTATAAGGTTAACTGAGGGCGCGTCAAAAAATTTCTATTATGTACTACACATTTCACGATAAAACTTTTTCCGCATTAAAATGTACTGCTCCCTGATGGACAAACCAACAAAGTAATTCGTAATGATGCGAGTACTCTTATGCAGGCTGATTAGGTCATCTTCTATCTTGGTTCTTATTGGCTCATCCATATTATTTCTAATATGTGCAATGCAGAAACATTTTATTTTTAAAAGATACAATTAAACGATTTTAAAGTTCTCTAAGTAGAACAACATGCAACACAAAAATTGTATAATGAAGTGGTATAGAATTTTTATGAGATTGCTTTGTAACTGTGTTATAAAAATTCTTTAAGACCTGTGAGAACGTTTATTCAACAATTCTATAAGTATTTCCTGCAGACCTTACAGAATAGCTTAAAGAACTAAAAAGTTCTATAGAACGGTGCTCATTTTTATGATATAAGTGTTGTAAGAACGTTTTGAAAATGTTCTTAGAACAAACATTGCTCTAAAAAATTTGCTCTGGAAACGTTCTTACGATTTTTATAGAACAGGAAATTGTTAGCTGGGCGATTAACATAGCCGTGACTAATTTGACTTTAACATATTATTTTTTTCGATGAATTTAAACCTGCCTACTAATGTATTTCCAATTAAACTTACGTTAAAATAGGCGCTTCGTCGCCCTACATTTTCCTCTTAATTTCTTTGGCACGGTGAATTATTTTTTATTAGGCTATATGTTTTATTCGTACGAGTCTACTTTGCAAGTTTGTTGTGTCTATTTAACACAATACCACTTCATATCACAAACGACAAATTAACTCTTCTAAACGTATGTACTGCTTTGTCCAAAAATGAAAATCCTAGATTTAAAGCACACTGTTGTATTTAGGTATACAGGTGCGAACGTCGTGTGACGCCACACGTCTTCGCGTCGGCCACCGTTTTCTGAGGGCGTAGAGCTTTAGACCAGTTTTTAGGCTTATTTTTCCACTAAATTGTCTAGAACAAACGCCATTTCGAATAAAATAATACGTTCTTTCTTCTGCACATGTTTGGAAATATCATGCAATTTCGCCATTAGTCATTTGCTTTCTACAAACATAAAATTTATTATCAGCGTTGGTGATTTATTAATTGCATTTACCGAGTACTCAAATAAAATTTTAACACTGATGCCTACTGCGACCCACCATGTACATTTTCCGTTGAAATACGAACAAAAATAATTCATCGCTGGGTATGAGCCCGAAAGTGTGCATTTTATGGAGAAGATCGGGGAAACGGGAATGATATTATGATAAATGGCAATGTACTGTCAGTTTTGAACTTTCCTCCCAGAGGACCAGACGGATAAACGCTGGATCTCGACCATGGAAACTAAGTTCTGGCCACAGGCGCGCAGTAGGCATATACAAATATAAAGTTTACGTAGTCGGTGGATGCAGCGAGGGGAACAAGACAAGGCATCGTGTCATTTGGGATTTACAGTGTGGTTGTTGTTTCATTAATTTGTTCTACGTTTTGAGAAGGTACATACATTTAACTATGTACGAATTATGACAAAAAAAAACATTTTCGAAAAGTAATTTTTAAAGTATATGTATATTTTCGCAGAATACAATATTGTTTTCATTTAATTTGATATTATGCTTCATTGAAAAATAAAAAACTAACAACACAAATCAAAAGATATATTTAATATTTTATATTAATGATTGGTTTGTAAGAATTTTGTGGACTGTATGTATGTGGTATAACATGTATAATTTACCAACCTTTTATCAAGCGAAAGAAACATATGAGACTTATTCAATGCTGTCGGTTCCTATTTGGAAGAGAATAAGGGAAGGGAAAAGAGTGAAAAATTCTGTTTTCAATCAAGTTTTAGACAGATCGGTATCTTTGACTCTGTACTTTTCCGAAATAGATGTTATTTCTAATCACTTAACCACTGACTGAACTGAAGAAATTGTCCTCAAGAATGAATGAAAAACCGGTCCTTAAGTTCACGTTAAAATAGTAATTTCTAATAAATTGATAGGGTCACTACTAAACATGAAAATCATGGTCGAACTACATATGAAGACTTGTTTTATGAGATGACAATGAAATCATATATTTTTATCTTATATTTTTCCAGCAGAAATTAAATACTGAATATGCAATAAAGAACACTACACAGCAAAAAAGTTGTGTATGTAATTCAGGATGCGTAAAATTTATGTGTTAATATAGTTTAACAGTCTGGCTGGCATCGGATTAGAAGTGTTTTAATTCCGTTATCGAACAATAGAGCATTTACATTAACTCAGTGTCGTTAAATTCCGCTAGGGGCGCTAGCGTCAAAGTTAGGTATTAATATTGATGTTCTATGGTCTAGTTTATGAATTGATAATTTTTGATTTGAATTTGTGTAAGTCAAATAGTGATAGTATATCTAATTTGCATACGTATTATCAAAATAAAACTTATAATAAATCAATAAAATATTTCTAAACACACAGGAATAGGAAAAAAGTCACTTAAAAATATATATTAAATTTTATTTATATTAACCTCACATAACCTTGTTTATTTGCATTTTACATTAGCAATTTGGAAAGAGAAATAATAAAACGTTATTTAACACAGAAATTGTTAACGTTGGAGTGCCTAAAGAATTTCCTGGTAATTCTTAATTTAAACCTCTTTGTTTTGAAAGAATTGAAATTTTATATATTACGAATCGATAGAAAAATTGTTAGTTGTCGCTCAAATTGCATAAATGTTGCATGTAATATGCCTAGTAAATAAAAAAGTACATTAAATACCCAGTTTCTGAAAAAAAATACGAATATTGAAGAAAATCAGTGTTTTAAATAATGTACATGTGACATAAATAAATAATAAACATATGCAGTTTTTATTTGGTATTTTTATTACAAGTACAATACAGAAAAAGTTGAAAACCCTGATAGGTGTTTTAAATGGTTTTCATTTAAAAATTTGAGTGATATTAGTTGTGCCCTTTTGTAACTAATAACATTTTGAATCGCCATATCGTAAAATAACTTGCTACTACTAAATGCACTTGCTATACCGACGTTTTTATCATTCAAGTAATTTTCAATTTGAGGAATCGTATTATCACATTTAACTCGTGCTAGTTTAGAAATCTATGAACTTGTGTCACATTTCTACTTTTTTCCATCTGCAAGTTTGTCTACATTTTCCTCCTGTTTTCGCCTTTTTAAGTACCTTTTCATACGTTCATTATTTTTTACAATATTGGTATCGTATTTTTGTGTACGGGTAAGTATAATGTTGAAACAGCTATTTTTTGAGAATTTTCCATTGTCCTAAAAATAAGAATAAATCCTTATCAAATAATGAAAAATATACACCGAAAATAGATCGTGTATGCATGTACTTACCCATACTAGTAATAGTAAAACAATTTTCTGTAAAATTTTTTGAGCAGATCTTTGTGTACTGGGTTGGTTTCTTGCTGGATCCTATTAACCATTTTTTTTTCAGCATTATTAGGGAACTTACGAAACATGACATCTTTATTTTTATTAGCAACAGATAAACACTGCGGTACACAACAGTTATATGGCTACTTTTCTTACACAAATTGAAACACAACAAAAATTAAATAACAAATATTTGTGAGGTTAGATTTAATACCTAACATTGATCGCCGCGCCGCCTACATGTAAATGCTCTATTGTGCACAAACGCTTCCACACTTTGATGGTCATTATAACGATATCCACCTAGTTCTCATAATACTAATTTTCTCTATAATGCTCCGTTTGCCTGATACAAGACGATGAACTTTAAAAGAATAGGTATATATTCTTTTTTATCTGCTAAATACGTTTTTTTTCTTCAAAATTGGCATACAATTACAAAGAGAAGTAAATATTTTGATGTAAACTTTTACGTCACTGAGTAGTTTTGTTTTCGGATATTTTGACTTTTTGTAATCAGGGTTATTCTATGAACTTTTAAATAATGCAGTCCAATCATAAAAAATATACAAAACTAATGGTTTAATTTAAACGTGTTCAAAGTGTTATTTGTGCCACCCTAAACTCTTCGATAATAGATGTTCTATATTATGTACCAAAGCTGCAAACACTTTTTTAAAAGCCCCAAAAAACAAATATAGTGGATTGATATCCGGTGATCGAGCTGGCCAAACAACTGGACTTCCTCAACCAATTCGTCTTTTCCCGTAGGTCGTATTTAACCAACTTTAGTTACAACATGCTCTAACCGCATTAAAAACAAAGTGATTTGACATGACATCTGTCAATACTACTACTACTTACAGAAGCAAGCCTGCCTGCTGCTATATTTAATAATTGTACTGAAAAAAATACATTTCACCATTTTAGTTTTAGTTCAAAAAATGATTTACGTTAAAATATCATAATATTTTGTTATAATTACTGCCTACTTGTTTTTTATATTGTTGTATCGGAAAAACGGAGTGTCATAAAGAAAAATGTTATAGAAAAGGTCTCTATTACTTTTTCATGCTCTATCTTTTTTCAGAATTGCAAACGAAAGAGAGATAAGACATGTTGAAAATTACTTTTAGTACAAACGCAGGCCCAGTCGCATCGCAAAACTAATACAGTGTTCTTGGAAACTTTGCCTCACTGCTGTAAAGCGTTGAGGTTGTAGCAAGTTCCGTAGTTCTTAAGTTGTTTGATTACATATTTATGACTTGTAAACTGTAATCGTTTAGGCTAGTACGCCGGCAAGTTATTCAAAGTAACACTAATAAGTGGCCATTAAAGTTTCAGCTGTCTTGCAGAAAATAAAGCCTAAAAAGGGGTTCCCAAATTATTTAGCCAAATTATCTAGACTATAAACTAAACGAAGAAAAAATAATTTCTTTCTTTGTCTTGCCAACAACTAAATATAACCAAATTTTTCAAGTTTTGGTTGTATTTACCTACTACTACATCAGGAAATGTCGAAGGGATTAGGACCAACCGTATATTCCTTAATTAATCAATTAACAGTAATCGAAACAGGTCATGCGAACTGTAACGGTTTGTGGTTGATTAGAACATTTATATCCACTAATGGATCTCTAAACCTACATTATTAGACCAGAAAATACTCAGATGTGTAGCTCTAATGTATGTTGTATGACAAATTGTGTATTAAATTAAAACAAATTTAGACATTACCTTATTCAAAATTGATCATAGTAGGCACCTATTCATGCTTTAGTATATCGAGTTCTTTCTCATTCGCATTCACCAGTAACAGGTTTGACGTATACAGAGTGTCCCATAAAATTTGAGATACTTTGTACACAGGGTGTTTCATTAATAATAGTACATACGCTTACTGGATAATCCTGGGCTGAAAATATGAAGAATTGAGACATAAGATTTAGATAAAATATAGCTCCTTATGGAGTTACAGGGTGTTTAATTTTAAAAATTTTAAATGATTTTTGTCCATTACTTTAACCCTGTTTGATGTGTCCCTATCATGCTTGGCATAAAATTTACATACTTCAGAACATATTAAAAAATGCTACAAAATCGTTCATGACTACTACCAGAGGCGTACGACTGGGATAGAGGGGCAGTTTTCCATTCCTAACTTCTACGTCACTGGCGGAATTTTTATTTTGGTACAAATTTTCATTTCTTCAATACTTTCTAATTTATGGTGATGTGAAAATGCTATAGCAGAACGATTTCCGATAAACATGTGTCAAATGCAGCTATTTATACCGCGGTGTGCAGTGCGTGTAAGTGTAGTGTAACGTGTAACGACTGTGAGGCGGGAAATTTGGAACCGAATCCTGAACAGATGGAGGTCCAGGATATCTACGACGTATTAATCATTTTTATCCGTATCATGTGCAGTGTGTCCAAGAATTAAAACCAAAGGATTTGACGAAAAGGACCGTTACCTTGGCCGCCATAATCTCCTGACTTGAAATCATTTGGACTTCTTTTTGTGGGGATATGTAAAATATGAAGTGTATCTCACTGAAGTGAATACCTACTACGGATGATTTACGCAAACGTACAATAACTTACGAGTTCAAAATAAGCAAGAAGCAAAAACATTTGTGTTTGTTTAGAAACTGGAAAAGACGGGCCCCACAATTTTGTTGTGACATCAGGTACGTCAAAGTATGTGTGTTATAAATTGTTATTTCTTTCTTTCTTTCTGCTTTCTTTCTTTTCTTGGGAATTTCTTTCCATTTTTGGTCCGATCGCTGATTGCATTCTTTGCCGCCTTATCAGGTTTTACAGTGCCGTGCAGAAGCGTATTTTTAAATTGTTTTCGAACTGCAGTTGTTGATTTTTTTTACAGAATTGTATTCGTAAGAGTTCCCTGTACATTCAGATTTTTTTTAGATAAGTTTTGGATCACCCTGTATATTAACCTTAGATTAGTTGTGCATCGTACATGCTTACTTCGTATTGTGACTAGTGCATTTCATTTGTTTGTATCTAGTGTTCGATTGATGTTTGTGAGCGTACATATACAAAAAAGGAAATTTTTAATAACCATGTTGTTAATTTATAGCGAAACTGAAGAAAATCCTCTGGCTACGAGATGTTTGTATGGAAAACGTTTTCCGCAAGCAACGACAGTCATTTTGAACACTTATTATAACTATTTCAAACTTTATTATGTACCATTCACGGCAACTATGATTAAGGAGGCTTGTGATTATTATGTAAATACACCTGAAATGGTAAATTTACGATATTGGCATATACAATAGCAACAGGCATTCAATGATTGCAGGTCATTATATTTTTGTCAAAATATTTCACTGGTAAACACAGAAATCACAAAGTTGACATATAACCAAATTTTTCTGGAATGGTATCCTGTCGCGAGGCTATTTCGTTTACATGAAATAATCTTCAATGTGCATGCTCAGACTAGATGAGATTTTATTTTATTAAATATTTATAATATTCCCAGAATATCGCAATATTTTTAAGGGCATTACGAAGAAGAGATTTTGACACTTTATTATTATTTTGGCAAATATAAATATGGTCAACAATCTTTCTAGTAAAAAAATTGAGAAATGGGATTGCCTATCATTTAGATTATGTGACGTTACTGCTAAATGAATCCATTATGTTTTATTTGATGCAATTTATTATGCGTCAAATTAGTCTTTTAAGTTGTTAAGTTTTATTATTGTGTAAATTCATTAGTGTTGTCATAAAACATTTTGAAAATTTTGTAGTCTTTCAAATTTATGTAGTTTCCAAAAAGTTATTATTTTATTCAACACACCTGAATGTTGAATATCCTCATAAAGATGCAAATAGTATCCTAAATTTTTATCCAAAATCAATAATTTTGTGATCTTACACAGTTACGACCACTAATAAACTTTTTTATGGCAAAATTGGAGCATGATTGGTATCTAATTCCAAACTCTAAATATAATGATAAAAATACAACTCAAACATCATTTCTAGGTTAAATAAGGAACCGATGCTTCATTATTTTATTTAACGATTAATGCTAATAGATCTATTTACTGTAGGCCTTCTGATAAAACGTCCCCCTTCTGTAAACGAATTTAGTTCCCCAGAGGACTTTTTAAATATTGATGAGTTCCTTTCAGCAGCGCAAACAGCACACAATACAGTCATTTTCTCTCTTAAAATGTTTAAACTAGGGTGGCGCAAGTATCAAGTGTAAGTTATATGTCCTGGAAATACAAAACGGCATGAATTAATGCTCCATTATATCTTAAGTCTGTAATACAAGCGAAATTGTTCGGAATGAAAGCATGTTTATTATATCGGAGGAAAACTAGTCTGCAAGCTTATTTGTACCATGAGGAACTTAATATACTGCACTGATTGACTCGGTCTCATTGCAGCTACAGTTAATTTGAAATATGTCTTTGACGGACATTTATAATTGCCTTTTATTTACATCAGTATATGTTTACGTATACATTGTAAATTAAAGTAATAACTATGTAGGCGCTACATTCTACTATGAACGAAGTACAGGGAGAAGCTTAAATCGGACCATTTCATTTAAAAACAGTAAGTTGTAAAGTTTTTAAATGCAAACCTGAAATTATTTTTGAGAAATTATGAATGTTATCCTTTAAATTAATATTTCTCAAAAACTTACTAAAGCAGGAAATGAGTATTACGTCCGACATAAAAAATGTATATTTATTTTTATGTATTAAATATATTATTATACTTACATATGTAACATTACTTAGTGTTAAGTCAATAATTTACTATTTTTTTCTTAAGTTTTATTGGGTTTTTGCCACACTTCTGAAAAATAATAAAAATTAATTAAATAAGCCCTTGCGCCAAACGGAACAGTCAAGGGTTATTTTTGAAACTAAGTTTGCCTAACTAAAAAATCTCACACTGAAAAAAGCAGAGTCAAGTTTGACAAACGGTTTAATATTTTACTACTATTTTGAAAACGAAAACAGAGAGTTTTTCGAAACGTCAATATTACGGAAGTTCGCGATAGTGATGTGATTTTTGTTATTTTTTACTTATCTGCTTTTTTCAGTGTGAGATTTTTTGGTTAGGCAAACTTAGTTTCAAAAATAACCCTTGACTGTTCCGTTTGGCGCAAGGGCTTATTTAATTAATTTTTATTATCTTTCAGAAGTGTGGCAAAAACCCAATAAAACTTAAGAAAAACTAAAATTATGCCACAAATAAATAGCTTCAGAAAATAATTTACTATATTCACAAATCTTTTTTTTTGCTCAATATATGTATATGTGTGTCTATTTATGTATGTCTATAGATATGAGTTCATATACTCGGATATTATACAATACTTTCCTTACACCTTTAATTAGGTGATTTTTACAAGTAACGAGATATATTTGTTTATGATATAAGTGCTAAAAGTGACATTCTCTTTGTGAGAAAGGAACAAAATAAAATCACTTTTAGCATATACACTATTTTTTCTATAAACACAATTAACAGTATATTACATACCCAGGTGAACCATTTCTTCGGACAAGAATGAAACTTCTCAGCGAGGATTGTATACTATTTTATTTACAACTATATCTTTTAGATGCAAGTGTGACGGTTTTAGTATCAAAAATAATTACTTGAGAAATCAACAAAATAAGATCCCTGCATAACCAGATTACAGATAAAAATAACGTCAAGTTGGCATTTTGACAATGGTTACTATGGTACTAAAAAAGTCAAACATACAAAGTTGCATTTTTTGATAGATTGTCATCAAAAAAGTGTTCTCGAAGACAATGAGCGATTCAGAAGAAATTATTTATACTCCTCCTCAACTGAGGTAAGCTGCTGAAAGTTTGGAAAAAGATTTGCTACTTAAGAATAGTCGTGCAAGGTACGATAAAGTTTATGATATTTTCAAGAGTTGGTACTCGCAAAAAGATGTTCAGAAAGTTGTTTCTGAAACTATTGTGCCGGCATGTTTTAGTAAAATTACCAAAATGAAAAATCCGTCAACTCTTTGGTCCATTTACTCATTGTTGCGTACTACTTTAAATATTAAAGATGAAGTGGATATCTTCAAGTTATTGGCGTTTTTGAAACAATAAACTCTAGGATATACAGGGTGGTCCACTTTCGAAAGCGGAAACTTTAGAGGCAGACAGAGAACCACAAAATAATGTCAGTTTGTATTATAAACTATATTTGAAAAATGATTCGTTACAAAGATACAGGGTGTCAAAATTTTTATCAAAAGTTCCAAATTTATTAATATTTTTAAAACTACTTTAGATATTTAAATGAAATTTGGAATCTTTGAATAGGTAATCTAGATACATATTTTTACGTAAAAAATATTATTTTTCTTCCACCAGTGGCGTGCGTACGGACTGATTTTCGGGAAATTTTAAAGAAAAACATGGTACGCCAATGTTTTTTTAGAAACAAAAACGATTTATAGAATCCTTGTTTAATTTACAACAGAAAAAATCTCCTTCCTTTTTTTCGTTTGACACACCGTTTGCCAGTAAAAAATTAAAATAGTAGGCCATGAAACAAAAAAGACTACTACTGTTAGTGTTTCAGTATTTTATAATGACAGTTAATTGAATTGTGTCAGGTAATTTAATTTCGAGTTAGTGTTAACATTGTTGTGTAAGTATTAATCTGAAAACTGTTTTTTTCTAACAACGAAAACGCAGATATTCACTTTTGCTACGGATTTTTCTGATGTGTTCTGATGATGATATTCAAAGGTTTTGGCCACAATTCGATGTCAATTTCCCCAAAAAATTGCAGTGTTTCTAAAGCTTCCGCATTGTGAAACATACACGGGACACTGCTTGCGAAGAACGGCAGCCATACTATTTGTAAATAGCGGTGGTGACATTATTCAGTTGAAGAGATTAGGGGGATGGAAATGTCGACAAATCTACAGAATCTCAGGTTAAAATTGCCATAAAATATCTGGCGAAATACCAAACTTCAGTACTAAAACCGTTACCATTTCTACGCAGGATCTTCAGCATGGATTAATAATTTCTATTGTCGCTTATAACCATCCGAATGTTACAATTAATATAGTAAAATAATTTGTAAATAAAATTTGTTGAAGTAACAACGCTGGAAATGCTACAACGTACGTACTACGACAATGAAATAAATATAAATCTTACAGGAAAATTACACAGCAAAGCTAGTGCAACCCAGGGTAATAATATAAAAAAAATGTAAAGTTACAGAAGAGTTTTACATAGAACTGGTAACAGTATTTTACACTACAAATAGTCATTTCTTAATTAGAGCGATATATAACCAACAACCCAGTATGATATTATAAATAAATATTATCAGTGAACACAAAAACCACTCCGATTGGATCATCCCTGCGTCCAACGGTCGCGACTGAACATTTGTTAAATTTTTAAGGGCGCCGTATTCTTGAAATAGTGTTTTCTACAAATACAAGTAATTTTAGACATTTAAGAACTGAATAATACAGAGGTTAGCAAATAACAACAATGTTATCTCATGCCACTGGCGAATATTCAATGGTACCGAAGTAAAATCAATATATAACGTCAGAAAGCGATCTATCCAGCAAATTTTTAGGTACTGAAATCTTTCAAAATACGTATTTTTTTAAATTCAACTATAGATGTAAACATTGTTATAATATAAACTTACATAGTTCTGCATATAAGATTGTTCACTTTTTTTTATAGGTATGTGAAAATAATTGTTAAAATGTGGGATTAGAATAGCGAAATAATGTGTGTCATACAAATGCATTTTAAAAGTTATTATATTATTTGAAGAGAGTTTAAATAGTAAAAGAGGATAAACAAAACATCAGTAATTTTATTTTTGATATTACTTTTGTTCTACGTGTTTTATTTTTCAAGATTTCAGTACCTAAAAAACATCACAAATTTGATCATTTTACGGCGACAAATACGGCCACCTTAAGATTTGTATCACCCATTTAGCCGTATACTACCGATTCTTTAAACATTGACAATGCTAAAATCTCACTCTCTCAAAGTCTGGTCTTAACTTATGTAATGTACAGGTAAATTTTTACCGTCAAATAACATGTATTGAGACGCCTACTCGCATTGCCTGTGGCAGGCGCAAATTTTATCGAATTCCTGGTGCGACAGAATGATACGTCGCTGACAAATATATCTCCTCCAGTGCACCCAAGTTTGCATTCAGACAGGAAATACTCGTACTTTTCTCGAAATAGACGCGTCGCAACATGTTCCCCATTGTTACAGAGATATCAAAGTGAAAGCTTCTAGCTCCGAACGGGCGTACGTTTTACATGTCGCCTGGAAATAAATGTACGTCGATTTTCCGCGCCGCGTTGGTCGTAATGGTCTATTATCCGTCAATTTTATTACAAAAGTCCACATATATCATACGTACAGATAGGAAGCAGGAACGTGGGGGGTGGCGGAATGTGAGTGTTTTTATGAAAGACCCTGAGGGACGATATCAATTGCAGTATATTCAAATCAACATATTTTTCTTTCGGGCGGCGTTGTCGAATATTTCTTGAAGTTTTCTGCAGGTTTACTACAGAGTGTATCACTTAAAATCCCATACTTTACACTGTGACAGCTTAATCGCTTATCCGTCACACATGCCTTCTATCGAAATAAATGAAATAAGACTCCTGAGTTTGGATACCGATATTAAGGAAACGTATAGGCGAAAAAATGAAATTTGGACCATATACTAGGTGACAACAGAAAGTGGGAACACGCTGTAACTTTTTTATGACTGCTGATAAAAATTTGAAATTGGATGGGTTTATACTAGATGGTGCCATGAATTCTTTGAGGTCATTTCGTATTTCCAACCGGTTTGACCGGAAATGACCGTAAATTTATATTTTTAAATAGGACACCCTGTATTTTTTGACAGTTTTGGAACCAGCGGATCATTTTACGTATGGCAGGAACAATTTTCTGACACATTTTCTGGATTAAGTATATTTTTTTTAATTTTAAAAAATAAAACTAGAAGGCCGCGACTGGCAGAAATTATTTTCTGCGTAATTGCATTACAACACGTACTACGTACTATACTTTACCTACGACCAACTTATTCACATAAAATCATTTGTTTTAATTCTCCATCTGAACTGGTAACAATATCAATAATTTAATAATTTAGGAAGTTGATAACATCAACAAGAAGGTATATATTGTAATAATTCTACAGGGTTTAAAAAAAGAGTGTAAAATATTTCAGGAGGTAATCGTATGAACCAAAATAAGCAGAAAAGTCTTAATAAACATATGAGTCCGCAAAGTAACGGTTACGGAGATATGGACCACTATTCGTTTTTCAAACATTTTATTTTATTAAGAATAAACCGACAAAGGAAGCTTTTAACAAACAAAAAACAAAGTTACAGAAGATGTTCAAAGTGCCGTCTGTCCATTTCCAAGCAGGCACGACATCTTCGTCTCAACGATATTCGAACTCTTTCGGAAACACCCTCCTTGGTTTGGATTTCTTGACACCTTTGATTAATCCGTAGCTGCAGCTCTTTCAGGCTATTTACAGGAGTACTATACACTAATGTCTTCAAATATCCCTAAACAAAGAAATCTAGAGGGTTCAGATCAGGCGATCTTGGAGGCTATAAAACAGGTCCGGCCCTTCCTATCCATCTATGTGGAAAAGTTTGTTGTAAAGGCTCTCTAACGACCATGGAAAAATGAGCTGGAGCATCATCATGCTGGAACCACATTTGTTGCCTCTGATTCAAAGGAATGTCTTCCAAAAACTCATACAGTGTATTCTACAGAAAGTTGAGGTAAGCAGTGTAATCGGTTTGGTAAAACAACAGGACCTAGAAACCTGTCACCTACAATATCCATCCATATGTTTAATGAAAAACGTGCCTGATGTCCAGATTCTATTAGAGCATGAGGATTTTCGTCGGCCCAAATATGCGTATTGTGAAAATTAAACACTCCATTTCTTGTGAACCCGGCCTCATCAGTAAAAAGAATGTTTGCAAGAAAACGAGGATCTTCAGCATCATGACGTAGAAACCAGCTGCAAAAAATCAAGCGTGCTTGATGATCATTTATTGGATTTAAGGACTGTACTCGTTGCATATGGTATGGATAAAGCAGTTGCTCGTGAAGGATTCTCCAAACAAGAGGACCACTAATTCCTACCTCAGCTGATATTCTCCGCACACTTGTACTTGGATTCTGCTCTACCAGTGCTAGAATTTCTTCTTCTGCTCTAGGAGTGGATACCGACCTTGGTCTTCCGAATAAATGGCACTGTTTGCTCAAGGAACCGGTATCACGAAATCTTTGGTGAATTCTTCCAAACATGCGTTGTGAAGGAATCTGGATTTAGATAAGCGTCAACATAAAAACGTCGCGCTTCAATGGTGTTCCCATTAGCATGACCATACATGAAATGCATGTCTGTTAATTCTGCGTTAGAGTAACCAGCCATAGCGAAAGAAAATTTGTGCACTGAGAACATCTGTCAAATACGTACTATTTATTTTACTAAACCAACTCAACCAACTATTATAAGAAAATACAGAACGTTTTTGCATAATAAAAAAAGGGGCTAAAAACATAAAACATTCCATATCTCCGCAACCGTTACTTTGCGGACTCATGTTTATTGTGTGTATAGTAGTACATTATTGACATAATATGATTATTTCAATTTACAAATTGTTATTTTTTATTATATGTATTATTTGTTCTTATTATAATAATTATTTATAGTTACAGAACAATTATTGAAGACAAAAGGTATATCGGTTGTTTTGCTTGTTGAAGCATAAGTAAGATTTACATTATTAGTTACCTCAATAAAATTTTCATTAATACTATTAGTACTATTATTAGTACTTGATATTGCAGATGATATTTTAGACGAATTGTTAGTTTGATTATTTAGAAAATTATCCACATACCCTTCAGCTCCGGTTGATGACTGCCATCCGCCGTATCTTTTTAAATCTAATAAGTTACCACCCGCGTCAACAAGAATAGTAGCGGACGAGCGTCGAAAACAGTGTTCTGCATAAGTTGCTGCTTCTGGTAGTCCCAGATATATGGCTATTTGTTTTGGAATCTTTCCTAACCTGTTAATACCAACACACTGTCTTGTATATTTTCTGTTTATATAGCTCAGAAAAAAAGATAAATTTGCTATATTTACTGCAGAGCGAAAGTTTATATATTTTTTAACCTAGGGGTAAAAATATTCAGATACCACAAGAGAACGTTGCCGTTTAGTTTTTGAATCGGGAATATTAATAATTAGATTCTTCCCTGTATCTTGAATATCTGACGATTTTATATTACGCAACTCTTGTTTCCTGCTCGCATCACTTATACTAATTATAAAAGCAACGTAAAAGACGATTTGAAATAAATTTACATATTTAAAATTATATTGAGCTCAATATATTACCTTCATAAACAAATATTTATCATCTGGTGCGTTTTCTAGAAAATCATTTATATTTTTGCTTGTCAGAATCTTGGATTTTTTGGATTTAAAGCCGTCCGATTTTCTCTTCAGGAGAGTTTGTAATTTGGAGTAGTTTTCAATATTGACATTGTGATTTATATCAATTGTGGCTTTTAACATTGAGTAAAATGACCAAAGTGAGGAAGGCTTCATAGTTTTTGATAGTTCCTGAAAATATGCCAGCATTACATTCTCTGAAAATGATTTAACGTCATTTTTTAATCTCCATTCCATAAATCGTTGGTAAGTAAATTTGTATCGATATTCATATTTCGCCGGTAACAAGTTGTTTAGCAGCTCCTGCGATTTCACTAATATTGGGTAGCGTTAAATTTTTGTATTTCACTGTTACTGTTTTTTTATATAATCAAACCAATTTCACTTTATAATATTATACCCTCACATACAAAATACAAATGTGATTTAAGATTATGACAGTTTTTGAATAAGTTTGTTTGTATTGATCGTTGTTTAGGCGGTTGCTAGGAAAACTGTACGATTTTTTTCCAAGCTCTGCGATTTTTTTACCGTACGTAATATAATAGGAATCTCACATTTACAGCAGTGGTCGTAGGTAAAATATTTTTAAATAGTTTTCAGAATGCGTATATGAATTTTTTGTCAATTATCATATTTATACATGTATGTTGACCATTCCAAAATTGTTTTCGGATAAGTTCTGCATAACCCTGTACTGTACCTCAATAAACCAACTATGACGCTTTGCGCTCTGGTACTTAACGCGAATATTATGGACGCTATCTGGCGCAAAGGTACTTTCATTGGTTTCTCTAATCTCCCACCAATCACGTTTAGCATAAATTGTGTACTGTTAAGATAAGCAAACCCGCGTCCAACATCGAGATAACTGTTATAATCTATAAAGTTACGTCGACGTGCTAAAGCTAACCTATTCTTGCGTTATTAATGTTAGCTACGACAACAGGACCTCCTTCGAAGGCTAAAAGCTAGGGGTTAATTGTTTCATCGGCTGCTGCGTCTTACAAGGGACGGATATTGTTTTTCACGTCCGGATTAATTTTTGCCAACTTCCCGTGCTGCACCAGCCATTGTCGAAGTACAAGAATGGATTGGAAAGCACTCTACGGGGTTCTGTTTCGCAGTTAATTATGTAAGATGTATTGATTTATCGGCTTCGGTGAGCTAAAAATCCCTTTATTATAACTTTCTAGACGTGGAATCGTTCGTTAAGGACGCCGTTTTTTTGAAATAGTATTTTTTACAAATACAATTTTAGACATTTAAGAACTGAATAATACAGAGTTTAGCAAATAACAGTAATGTTATCTCATGTCACCTGCGAATATTCAAAGGTACCGAAGTAAAACGAATATATAACGGCTAAAAGCGGTCTAAACAACAAATTTTTAGGTATAGAAATCTTTCAAAATACGTGTTTTTTAAAATTCAACTGTAGATGTAAATATTTAGGATGGAATAACCAGAAAAAAATGACAATACAATTAATGATCTAGGTTTTGTGACTAAGCCAACGTTTTGATTTTATTTTAAATCTTCCTCAGGGCTACAATAAAAGACCAGAGATAAGAATTATAAAAATATTAACAATTTAAAATTTTAAAACAAAAAATTAGGTATGCGTTCATATAAACAACTTGAAAAAACATATTAGATTATTATTAATTGAACAACGAAACAAGTAAAACAAGACGTTGGCTTTGTCAGAAAATCTAGACCATTGACTGTATTGTCCTTTTTCGGGGTATTCTATCCTAAACACACTTTTAAGAACATTAGCAATATATCATAGATGTAAATATTGTTATAACATAAACTTAGATGGTTCTGCATATAAGATTGTTCACATTTGTTTATAAGTATGTGAAAATAATTGTTAAAATGTGGGGTTAGAAGAGCAAAATAATATGTGTTTTACAAATGTATTGTAAAAGATTTTACATTATCTGAGGAGAATTTAAATAGTAAAACTGGATAAACAAAACATCATTAATATTATTTTTGATATTACTGTTACTCTATGTGTTTTATTTTTCGAAATTTCTGTACCTAAAAAACACCACAAATTTGATCAATTTACGACGAGAAACCTTAATGAAATGTTTATAAAATAAGGCCGTAATTACTTTTTTGTTTTTCACGTCATATTGGTATGATATTAAGCATGTATAGAATTAATTGCAACGAATTCTAACCCCTAGAAGGAGATTTTTCAGGATTTGTTTGCGAATGCGGATAAACAAAGCAAATGTTAACAACAGACCTAAGTTTTTGATTGCGCGCCATCAACAAGAGCTCAGGGATAGTTGGATGCGGCGGTCATTAGCGGCAGCGTTTTATAACAATATAATACTGAGTAAATTATAATAAGGTATTATTGTTATGTACAGAGTAAAATATGTGTACTTTTTATGAATGTCAAAAGATATCCCGTTACCACTACTGTCGTTGTACATCTTTGGGTGTACGTGAGTATGCTCTATCCTTATCCTATTGGTAGTTTTTTAGGTTCTAGGAAAATTTATACAGCCACTAGTTTCGGATATGTAATGTCAATAGATATCTTGGATCTGCTTGGTTTATTTTAATAACGATCAAAAGGCGCAACTTTTTTCTAATTCGAGTGATCCTGTATATCTTATAGTTTCCTAAATACCAATGGCGAGCCATGAAAAACGGACCACCCTGTATGCCATCATTTAGGTTGACTTACGTACAGGGTGGCCCAATTTCGTTAATATTACACGGGTATCTCGGAAACTAAAAGAGATACTGGAGAAGTACTGGAGTATTTTTTCGAGGAACTGAAAATGCTGCAATCAGAACTTCCATATACCTCTTTGTTTTTGAGATAGAGGACGAAATTTTAAATAACCACTTTTAAGGGATTCTTTGTATTTCGAAGAATAGTTGACATATCGTAATGGTAAAATTACTTCTGGTAGAGTTTTTTTACGTAGAGATCAGTTCAGTGGAGTAATTTTTCTACAGGCTGTCTCTTTTAAAATATGACCCAAACATACATTTTTTAAATGGAAATAGTACGTAATTTTACGCTATTTCTAGCGGATCTTTAGCACTACAATTAATAATACTATATAATGATACGATGTGTGAAGAAGAATAAAATTTTCTAATTTGATGACTATTTTTATGATTATATTCAAAATATTTACCAAAGGGAAAATTTAAACAGTTTTTAAATATTTTTTCCATATTAAATAATTTTCAAGAATAATTTTTTAAATGACACTGACGATTAATTTTCTTCTTATTCATTATTGTTATGTTTGTTTTTATTTATTTTCAATTATTATTCAATTAAAAATATTTATAAATTTCTTAATTAGTTAGGTAATATAATTATCTTGTTAAGATCATTGTTCGAGTTATTAAAGAGAATATTATTTTCAGAATTATTAAAGAGAATTAATTCTTGAACCAATTTCGTTAAAATGCATGGCCAACTATGCGCATTGCAACATCAATTTCATGAATTAAACGTTTTTTGACAATTTCCAAAATATAAAGTAGCAACTATTATATATCGCTATGAAAGAAAAAAATAATGCTATTGAATGGCATAAAAATAGACAGTGTGTCTCATTTTTCAGGTTAACACCTCCGGAAATGTAAGAAGGCTTAGGAATTTTTGCAAGCCAATTTTTTACAATTGGTACCCTTATATTCTACTAACCATTTTATTGATGACAAAAGCCTGGCTAACTACGATTTGTTAAAAGGGTCGTTTTCCTAGAAAGTGGTATTAGGTATTTTTAGGTATCTGAAGAATGGGACGTATTGTATAGTGTCTTCCATCTAAAAAATGTATGTTTGTGTCATATTTTAAAAGAGACGCCCTGTAGAGAAGTTACAAGTACACCACTGAACTTTAAGTAAGAAACTCTATCAGAAGCAATTTTGACCATTGAGAAATTGAGAAGAGGAATGAAGTACCTCAAAAACGAAGAGTTATGATTACGGCATCATAAGTTTCTCAAAAGTAGTCCACTGTTATAAAAACAGCATACTTCTGTATCTTATAGTTTCGGAGATAATAATAATATAATAATAATAATGATAACAAATTTATTTGTCCAGTAGTCACAAACCAAATACAAACAAAGTTTACAAATAAATAAATAAATAAATAAATAAATAAATAAATAAATAAATAAATAAATAAATAAATAAATAAATAAATAAATAAATAAATAAATAAATAAATAAATAAATAAATAAATAAATAAATAAATAAATAAATAAATAAATAAATAAATAAACCAAAATTGAGAATAATTAAGAAATGACAATACAAAACAAACTAACACGAGTACAAACAAAATTATGTATTACTGATATTACTAAAGGTGGGGTATAATTCTTTCAAATTGCATAATTGGATGTCATTGAATACACAGAAGTCGTCAATAAAACATTAGTATTAGCAATCGAACAGTAAAAAGTTCATGGTGTATGACTAGCTACTCTATTTGTTAAAAAGTATACGAAATTTAGGATTTGAGGACAATCGATATTATTACTCAGAAATGAATGTAAAAACTTTAAACTGTAAAAGTTCTTCCTAAACTGTAAAGAATTAAAATTGAAACGAGTAATTAATTCCTTATAATCATATCCTCTGTTGGGGTATATGACGTCAACATGAAATGCTAGAAACTTTAAAAAAAAATTCTGAACGGATTCAACTAATTTGATGTAGTACGGATTCCAAATAAGGCAACAATATTCAAGTTTCGATCGAACGAATGTGACGAAAGTTTTATTAGAACTTTGTTATCTTCAAAAACACGACCTTGTCTTACTACGAATCCCAAACGCTTTAAAGAAACAGAAACTGTTTGCTAAATGTGTTATGATCGAATCATAGGTACACCCAAATGTCTAGTTGTCAGTACGTAATAAAACTTCAGTATCTGCATTGTAATGAAAAAGAATAGCATTTGTTTTATTGGTATATGAGATTACTTTACATTTCGAAATATCAAATTGTAACATGTTAAAACTACACTGTGAAACCTTTTTTAACTCGTTCTGAAGAGTCATACAATCATGTAAACTATTAATAGACGAATATATTTTTAGATCATCAGCAAAAATCAACTTATTGCAAGTAACTGAGACGTTAAGATCATTGACAAATAATGAAAATAGTAATGGTTCAAGATTAGACCCTTGAGGGACACCTGACGTAATAGGATAAACCCCAGATTTGAAGCCGTTGTAGGTAACATAATTGTAACGATTAAATAAATAAGATTTTAATAACTGTACCGCATTAACAGTGAATCCGTAAGCAGATAATTTGTACAGCAATATTATGGTCTATGCGATCAAAAGCCTTTGAAAAGTCTGTGTATAAAACGTCTACTTGGCCTTGCACATCTAATATATTTGACAAAAATTGTGTCATACAAATCAAATTAGTGTTAGTTGACCGTTTTTCCATGAAGCCATGCTGATCTGGCGATATTATGTTTTTAAAGTGAGGATAAGACTCTCGCTTGAACCGTTAACGCGCTCTCGTGTGTTATTATCGCTCTTATTTTTTCCCATCTTAAACTACTATTTTGCGGCTGCAAGACATATTGCAATCAACTACTTTCTTCTCTGAGTGTAGTGTAAGAATTTTATTTTTTTTATACATTGTACCTCGTTCTATTTAATGGCGTTACATAGAATCATATGTAACAACTGAACCAGTCTGATATAGTCCATTTCGTAACATTTTTTTTGGTAAGATACGCTGCAATTACAGCGGAATTGGGACACCCTGTAAACAATAACAGAAATGAAATGGAATTGCATCTTAAAAAGAGATTTCTACTTTTATTTGATACGTATTCAACATTTTTATGCGTTTCAGCACAGTTAGAAACACTGCTTTGATATAATACTTTATGTATTACTTTATCATATTTTTTATTGCACCCTCCAAAAGGGGGAGTAAGTTTATTGCCGCATTCGCGTAGTGTTCACTAAACATAAAGGTGCTTTATGTTGCTTTACCACACTAATGTTGAGGGTCGTTAAAGACCCAAACAAATAAACTTATGTCTTACTACCCCTGCGCTATTGTGAGCTAAATTGTACTTTATGTTGCGCATAAGTTTGTAGTCGAGCGTTGTGGCTTCCTCATTGCCGGAATTAGTTGTTTTTGCGTGAGTTTCCCGTCTAACTACATGTCATATTTGCAACTCGTTCAGCACAGTATCTACGGGACTGTAGGTAATTACAGTATGCCACCTTGGGATGATGTTCATCTGATGGAATTTTTGGACAATTACGTTTCCTGCATTATCAAAATTGAACTTTCTATATCTTTGAGCACCACTATTATGACAAATTGTAACATTTCAGACTGTTTCAAAAAGGGATAACATTCATTGGTACATGGTAAAGGAGGTTAAGACGTAAAAATATGATATAAAAGGTCTTGTTAGAAAATGTGTCGTTTTGTCAGTAGTCTTCTCTTCTAAAAAAAAAAATTTGTTCCAAATAAATATTTTAATTATTTTTTATCTTCTGTCCTCTTAAAACTACTTTTATCTAACAGAGATATCTCATGACACTACAAAAATCAAAATCGTCTCAATATATATTGTGATAAAACAGAAATTGCATAAGAATTAAATACTAGGAAATTAATTTTAAGCAACAATAATAGAGAATTATTATTGAAATGTTACTGTTATTGATGTAAAATATAGATAAATTATTATTATTGAAATTATCTTAAATAAACATATCGAAAGAAGCCTATTAATATATTAAATAACAAAATTTTACAAATTTAATTAAATTCAATTTAAAATTTTATCTATCAAATTTGGACATAACGATACAAAAACAAATTAAAGAATATTTAAGCATAAAATTAGAAAAAATTGTTATATAGTGGTAAAATATAGTTATAAGAATACAAAAGACAAATAATGTAGTGAATAGTGCTTCGACAAGAATAATTAAAAATTAAAATGTTACATGTGTATTGACCCTAACAAAACTACTAATAATCTAGAAGGTAAAATTACCTAGAAACAATAAGTTGTTGATTAGTGACGAAGAAAACTGTGAAGAGAAAAGAGGTGTGAATTTGCTACAGCCGAAAATTTCATAATTTATAGTTGAATTTAATTAAAATTTAAAAAAAAAACTCATACGTACCAGTTTCACAGTATAATTAAAACTTAAAGTAACTCAAGACAACATCGTTCAATATCACAATGAGGAATTTAGTGGAAATCATCTCCATAACCAGACCAGACCAGACCTGGGGGTTTTGCAAAAGGTCGAAGAAATCCATTCTTAGAGGGAATTAACCTCAAAATGCACATCAAAATCTCGACAATACTAGAAGTTTAGAATTCAACAGAATATCCAGGCCGGAGGATCAACAGTATCTAGAGAATATAACATCATCCAGAGAGGAGAAATTCCAGACAAGAACATTGGAAATATCATCTACAAAAAAGTAAGAAATAACGTATACGTTATACAAGGTTATCTAGCTAGATCGAATACAAATTGATAAATAACAATAAGTAACTTCTGAACGATTAATAACAATATACAACAGTTAATTACTTACCTTCTATTAGATTTCACTTATTTTAAAAGCTTAAACTTATAAATACAGTCATTAAATGTTGTAAGACACAAAATAGAAACTAAAGACGTCAAAAACTAGAACTTAACTTACATCTAAATAGAATTAGACAAATTCCACTGCATTCGTGTGTATTTCGAGTTGCATAAGAGCAGTAAGTAAATTCAAATTATTTTAAACACAAGAAAAACACACGAGGCAATATCTAAGAAAAGTCAAAGTTGTTAAATGTTAAACTGTAAAAATATTCTTTAATATTCATTATTTTGAATGCTTTCTAATTTCATTGAGGAATTATCATTTTGCTGTTTTATTTTAATAAAAGTTAATGTATTATTTTTTAAAATAATTGTTTCTTTGTATGTACTGGGTGGTTAAAGAAATTGAATATTTAAAAAAAAGGTATTCTCTGCAAGAATCCACTCCTGAGAAAAGAGGAAAAACATAGCCAGGGTATTAGCAAAGTACAGGTAAAAAAAAATTATTAGAAAAATAAAATCATAAATTAAATTTAAAACAAAACTTATATTCAATCACTAATACACTCCACATATAACAAATAACATAAATACAATCGACACTAATAAAAAATTAAATAAAACAAAATAAAATAAAATAAATCATTGGCGCCCAATAAATTTTTTATATACACAATAAAATCATATCACACATATCATCACAAACACAACACATACACACATTTACAAATTACAAATCACAATAATATATATATATATATATATATATATATATATATATATATATATATATATATATATATGATAGACTTGTAAAAGTATCTGTTTTCTTCAGGAAAAACAACTAAAGTTACACAGAAAATATGAAGCAATTTCAATGCAATATAATCGCCAACGAAAAAATTGCATGTTTTGAGTTATACACGAAAAAAAAAATGAATTATAATAATACACTTAAGGTTTATTCAAATGGATATCTATTAATTTAGTGATAAAGTATATTTGATGTAAATATTTACATATTCTTGACATTCAAGCATTTTTATACTCAAAAATTCAACATTTTTCTTTCTCAAAGTGACACTAAATTGAATATTTACATAAAGAATAATATTTTGTTGTTGTTGTTCATTACAAAATAGATTAGTCTTCCTTAAATTGTAGGGTTATAGATTGGCACGTTAATAATTTTTATTAATATTCTTGTAAACTATAGAGACACAATTGTAGTATTATTTACTTTTTATTGTATTAGTGTTGTGTATGGAGGTGGATCGCCAGGTTCATCATATAACCACAAGATGTAGCTACATGTTGCATCACGTCTATTCAGGTTCCCCACTGACGGATAAGTCGTCAGTTGTCTCGCCTCCCATGGCATACTGAGAAGAGCTAACAAGCTCTGTCGTGCCGCTAATTAATGACTGACAGTTTGCTATGAGTCTAAGTATAAGTGGATAGAATAGTCTGTTAATTCTGCTCTAGAAAGGAATACAATAGATCAAGAATACTGGAATACTAATTATGCACTTAATTTTTATTTTTTCTTAATGCATTGTTATTATTTACTTTATTCGAAATTATTAAATATTATTTCAAATATTTGTAGTAATTCTCAAGTCACTTAAAATTTTAAATAAACAAAACATAACTTTATTTTGAGAATAACAATTGTTGATTCAAGTAATTCAACAAAAGGATTCTTTAAACAAACATAACTTTATCTCATTTTCAATATAGAAGTTTTTTTGTTTACAAATAATTTTAATTAATGCAAAATATATAACCTTAATATACAAGAATAAGTTAATTTTTAGTATTAAGTATTATTATACTTGAATAGCAAAACTAAGCTAGTGTTGGAATAAGTATAATTTATATGTATATAACAGGGCGTTCCTTAATGATATGCGAATATTTAAGGGAGTGATTCTACATCGAAAATTAATAATAGTTTGCTTTATAAATGATGGTCCAAAAATGTAAAAATACGGGTTGTTAAAGTTTTAAGAAAAAAAGGAAAATAAATAATATTAAGAATGGGAACCATTTTCAACAATTTTTGTAATACTGATTTGTTATCATTATTACAGAAATTATTAGTTTTAATTTAGGTGGCTTTTAATGTTATGTTAATGTGTTATGTTGTTGCTGTTTTCTATCAAAATTGTATTCTTTAATAATTACATGAATACTGTCGGACAATCCAACGGTTTTTTTTTAAAAACGGCGCATTGAGATCCAAAAACTCAAGAGGTCTCTTCTTTTTAAAATTGAACGGGGAAATCAAAAATAATTTTTATCTGGAAGAAAACCATAGGCGTACCATTTTTTTAATAATATTAAAGTCAGTGCTCGTGCGCACGCTACTGTTATATTGAAAAATATGTACCTTTATACCAAATTTCATGAAAATATCTAAAGCGGTTTCGAAAATATTAATTATTTTCCTTTTTTTTCCCTAAAACGGAACATTTTTGGAACATAGTTTATTAAGCAAACTAGCATTAATTTTCGATGTAGAATCACCTCCTTAAATATAAACTTACAATAAACAGTACTATAACTTTCTTTCCATGTACTATTGAAAAAAGTTCATAAAAATGTGACGTTTACTAATATTTGCTTTCGTGATTTTTAGGCTTTCAAGGCCGATGCCTGATATATAGTGATTTCTGGGTTGATATGCCGTGACCTTGGTAATTAGTCGCTGCCAGTAACAGAATTAAAGTGCACATTCATAGCACTAGTTGAGATTTTTTGACCTGCTTTGGTGGTACTTAAAAATAGTTAGAGAATAAAATGTCAGTGAAAATGGTACCAACTGGCGCTCTCTACTTTGTACAAAAAAATTAATAACAATGGCGTATTCAGCGTCACCAAAAACGTACCTGTGTCAAATTTGACATCCAAAATTTGATTTTTAAAAATGATCTTACAACCCCCGTATCTCAAAAATGTGTGGCGCTAGGACATACGTTTGGTAAGCAAACCTCACTTATTTTTTAATGTACTATCAGCTCTAGTAAATTGCCTTGTCTTTTTAAAACACTTTGTATATTACCCTGTACGTACTCCTCCCCCAGAGTTAGGAAACAATTCCGCGTCACATAAAAAAGCCTGCAAGAAAGGACCATATTATGAGTATCCCCTAACTACAGCGGAACACAAAGCTGTCGTTTAGTAAGACTGCAAAAACGTCCATTAGCCCCCGCCCCCTCCGCCACCGGCAGGAATGTATTGTATCTGGTGGTTTTATTGCGGCCATATATTTTAGTTGCGCCCAAAGTCTGAGCTCCGTTCCGCTCACTTGATTAATCTTCTACTTCACTTGTTGAGTTGCACGAGGATATAAAATCGATGGAGTTATTTGGATAGGTAAGTTTTGCGCCAGTGTGTTGTTTCCGATGGGGCGCGATGCACCACCAGGGGAGTTCCGAATGCAGATAACAGGTGGTCGTTGGCAGTCTTGAAGTTGTCGTCTATTTAACGGAGAATTTGCATGTTTCTTTTCAAATACGCGCAGAAGAAAGAATGTATTATTTTAATCGAATTGGCATTTGTCCTAGATAATTTCGTGAAAAAATAAGTCTAAAACCAGTATTTAAAAATTTAGTGGACACCCCGACAAAACGGTCGCAGCTTAAACCTGTGACGTCAGACGCCGTTCGCACGTGTATGCCTAAATTAGAGTTGTTACAGAACAGGCATTTTCTGTGAACCTGTCCTAACTGTTCCAACTTTACTTGGGAATCTGTTCTCTAAACCTGTTCACCTGTTCTTTTCTGTTCTGTTCGTTTATTTGCCGTATCGCATGACTTGCATATGCACCTTACATGTTCCGTGTTTCGCACTGCGCAACTCCAGATGCGACAGAACGGGCATAGGAATGGACATTCCATTCTACTAGAGATGGGACTTTTAGTTCATTTTGGTGAATTCATTCTATCAGTCTCATTCACCTAAGAGAATCATTCACTTGAGTAATTCATTTGATTCAGTACGGTCGAGAATTGTATTTTTGTAATTCGACCACCGATCGTTCAATCTAGACGTTCAATATCGGAGTTTGCTTACAACGGCACTGTTTCATGACTCGCGTGGTATCGTAATTTAGAGGCATAGGTATAACATACAATGCTTTCAAGATTACAGACAAATCTAGATTTTAGATTAAAACATTTATAGGTAAGCATTTAAATATAGCTAATAAAATATAATTTTAGGTGTGAAAATACTATTGTATTAAATTAACAAAAGAAGTAATATTTAAAATAAAAAAAAAAAACTAATTTCATAAATAAATTCTAAACATTAAAAAATTCGCGTTAAAAAACAAAATTTTAGAAATTTTGTAATTTTAATGGAGTCGTTTTTCTGTTACTCTGCTTAATAAAATATTATGTCGCAAGACACAGAACTAGCTATTCTATATAGGTGATCCGACTGAAACCGGTCATTGAGTCACATCTCCGATACCGTCTATGTCTAATCGTCAGCTGCAATTTTTCATTTAATTCAGTGAACTACTGAATAAGTATAGAAGGACTGAATTTGACTCGCCTAATTACATTGTTAAATTTTTTAGAATCAACGTTGCTTTTAGTTCACAGAGAATGATTCAGTCCGATAAGAAGGAATGATTCATTTCATTCAGTAAAGTGAATAGTTCGTTTGTACTAGTTCGTTCGCGAACTACCGATCTCTACATTCTACCACAGGCACGCCACGAGCTTAGCTTTTTGCTCTTAGCTTAGCTTTAGAATATAAATTTAATGTATTACGTTTAGAAAAACTTTTGGCTGTTAGTGATTCAATTTATTTTCGATTTAATATTTAACTAAAATGAGTAGGCGATCTAGTACAGCTCGGATTTTTGTTCCATTATTATTTGTAAGGAAACTATTTGTTATAAGTCGTCAGTGCCGAATTTAAAAAGACATTTAAAAAAACATCCAACAGTAAACATGGCATGAAAAATAACTTGAAATATTTTCTGGACTGAAAAGATAGTAATAACAACAATTTATCTGTCACACAAATATATACGGTCTCTTGCAAATCATTACAATAATTTTAGGAGGTGATAGAATACGTGATTTTGAGTCGATTGAAAAAAAGATATTTATATCAAATGTTACAGTATTTGTGAGAATTATTTTTTTAATTTAACCGTGCTTTTCTACAATTATTGAAGTGTAGAAGAAAAACAAATTCATTTAAATGATTATTTAAAACATTTAAATAATCCTTTCATTTCTTATAAAAAGAGTAGGTATAGAAATATTTGTTATAAAAAGGTTTGTTTTTTTTTCTACACTTCAATAATTGTAAAAAAGCACGGTTAAATTAAAAAAATAATTATCAGAAATATTGTAACACTTGGTATATAGGTATGTTTGTTTCAATTGATTCAAAATCAAGTATTCTCTCACCTCCTAAAATTATTATAACGACTTGCAAGACACCCTGTATAGAGTTCTATCATAATTCCATATATTTAAAAAAGAGAAATACCATCAATTTTGTTTTGTGTTTGTTAATTTATATTATATTATTTATATATTGCTATTTTTATACCAGCTTTTTAGAAATATATATTTTTAACTCGTTAACGAATAAAGTTATATCGTATTCAAAATTTAAATTTTGTAATTTTTCTCTTTTTTATTTTTACAACTGTCGTTGTAGAACTTATAAACTGTTAATTTCCAACGTCGATAACGAATACCATCCAATGTAGACGTTATCGTGTAACTACTGTCACAAAATATATAACTAGACTACTGATCAGTCTAATAACAGCCATACACAGTTCAGTCACAGGTTAACGTAGTTTGCTTAGCCCGTTGTTCGCACTCGCAGTGTTCGCCATTTAAGCTTCGATTGTCGATTCAGTTTTACAAACACGCATACAGTTCCACCGTCACATTTGTAGAACTGCTCAGTTCATTGAGAAGAACAAGTTCAGTGAACAACTGTTACGCACCTGTTCTCAAGAACCTGTTCTGTTCTTTTCATAACAACTCTAGTCTAAATACAGAAGTGGGATTTAGTTCATATCTGTACACGATTTCCATGCTTTCGGACAACGCAGTACGTACGTTTAGAAGAGTTAATTTGTCATTTGTGATATTATTACGTGTTATTGTGTTAAATAGACATTGGTATTGAATAAAGTTGCAAAATAGACTCGTAAAATGGACACAGAAAGTCTATCACTGGGCAAAAAGAAGAAGTATTGCATTATGCCATTGTGTACGAATACAGCATACAACGCCTAATAAAAAATATTTCACAATGCCAAAAATATGGGAAGGGTGATGAAGCGCGACGAAAGGAAGCATAACACTGTTTGTTTGTGAAGATTATTTTAATGTACGTAAGTTTAATTGGAAATACATAAGTAAGTAGGTTTAAGTTGATGGAAAAAATTTAAACTTTTCTATTAAGGTACCAGAATGTATATAGGGCGTTTCCAAAATCAATGGTAAAACAAACTTACATGTTTTCACATTTGTTGTATTCAGCGCTTCATTCCAATTCCAAATAACATGTTTTGCATTTGCTCTTACTATTTACATCATGTAGAATGTTATTTGAAGTGTTTATAAAATTTTGCTTTAATATATATTAAATTACCTGTTTTGTTATGAAAAAAGTAATAAAGAAAAGTAATAAATAAGATTTTTTTTAAATGTTTGATGAGAAATAAAATCAATATTATCTAGCAATAAAGACTTATTAGAAATAGCGGCTTATTTAATAATAATGTACTAAACAACACTCTATACCACTCAAGACGTTCAGAAAGGATTCCAGATACTAGCACCTAACAAAGAATATTTAAAAATTTCTTAAAATTCATAATATTGCATACAATTCTAGTTTTACGCTTTTTCTAGGGCTTTGTGGCATTGGTATTTTCCCTTCTGTTGACTTGTCCTAGTACGTCGACACAGGATCAAACTGACACTTCTTTTAGCTTCACTTCCCTTCAGTGGAAGTGCAGCTTAAGATTATACTTAATAATTCACCGTCTACTAATTACTACTTTAGAGATTGATCCTACGGTAGGTATAGTATTTTTGTTCTCTCTACTTAATAATTACCTACTACCATGACGCTTCATAGTGATAATATCACCTCCAGCATTGGCCAGTAATGTTGTCTAAGAACGTTCCATGTCCGGTAAAACTTTCTGGATCGGAGAGCCCAAGAAATGCAGAAACTTTTGAAAACGTGTTGTGTTGATGCCTACATGTTGTGTATAGTGCTGCCAATCAGTGTGTAATTACACGAAATACGTGTAATTTCAAGAGTAGGTGTGTAAAATTCAAACACTCTCAAAATGTGTGTAATTACGGATATTTTAAGTATTTTAACACAAATTCTTCTTAGATGGTAATTCTGCGCCGGTGAGAGTATTCGGTGATTGTAACTGTAACCACCATGTGGAGTTTGCGCGACTTGGTTTATCTTTAATCTATGCTTCAATGGATTTTAGAAAATTATGAATGTTATGATTGTATCAGGATTGTATGTATACTGTGTTTTGTCATTATTGACTGTGGTTTGATCATAAGATTTATACAGGGTGATTCCAAAATAGTTGAGGTAAATAAAACAATGGATTCCTGACCTATTCCACTCGTTGTCACCTCACACATCTCTTTCACACAAAAATTTTGAAAAAAAATATCTGAATAGTCCTATTAAAAAAAAACTGTTTTGTATCTACACACATTACTAAATATCGTCTAGTTTGCATACAAAAAAAGTAAAATTGAATTAAAAGCCAGCATCTTAACCCTAAAATTCTGCAAACGATACTTTCTGTTGTAGATTCCTATCATTATAGTTGGCAATCGTTAGTACCGGTTTATTGAATTGCTTTTTATCATTCTTATGATAAGTTTAGCTGTTGTTTCGACACAAAAAAAAAACATGGAAACTTGATTTCAGAACTTGCTTTTAAAGGGTTGTAATTTCTTAGGGGATGCTAAAATTATTTGCAGAGTAGTTGTGTTGTAGCTGGTCGCCTACCTGTGTACCTATGCCCAAAATTTATTATGAAATTCTTGGCCTATGCCTACACCATCGTCTGCTACATCGCGTCGCCTAGACAAAGCACGGCCGCTGCCATTTGAATGAATATTGAAAAGCGCCAATAAATTAGCCTTAAGTTATAATGCAAAATAATTTTCTCTAATTTTTTAAATTAATTAAAACAATTCAATTTTGAAAACAGGAGTGTACCTAATCGTATAATATTCTTCAAGTGCGTGTAATGTCGTGTAATTTGCATGTGTTCAGAGGATATTTTTACAATATGTCATTAGCAGCACTGGTTGTGTAGTACATTTTCCACACAGACACACACATATATCACAAGAAAAATCTTCTCCGGCATTTTTAGGTCGCACATTGTATTTTCGACATATTTCTACAGCATTGATTGAAAAAGCTTCCATGATCGTGAAACTTCTTGAAATGGATATATCCAAAAAGGTTAATTCATTGAATCGACAAGCACCTGCGACTCCCATGAACGTTGCGACCTGTAAAGAGTTAAAAAAAAAACCCTCAATGTATAAATTGAAATATTAAAATCGTGTATTTTTTGCCACATTCGGTGGTTTTTTCAAAAAGTCTTCGATTGGGTTTCTCTCCAGTGTCTTTGCCTTCTTTGGTTTATAATTTCGTGATTCTACCTTCATATAAAGTCACTTTACTATGCTTTGAAATGTCAATACCTTTGTGCACTTTCAACATTGATTTTAGCATAGGATATTTTATCCACATGCACAGAGGCAGCAAACCGTTTCTCGACATTGAAAAAGTAGGATAGTATTACCTCTTCTGTAATTGTTATTTCGCCGATGTCCCTTTTGTTTCGCCACTTATCGAATTCTACCAATTTCTTCTTCTGCACACTTTTGCTTTTCGCTGGTAACAGACGTCATGCTGCTTCTTGGCCCTCTTGCCGGAATAAAGAAATTCTCAGCACTCTCACTCATTTTTTGTGTAGATTTTGCACATTGTTTCATTCTTGTTGACAAATAAACAAGTCATAGAAACGACCAAAACTTTCTTGTATTCAGCTGATAATCAATATTCCTGAATAAAATAAATTTGTCAAATATGACGTGTTTCAAAACCATAATTTTTCTCCTGCTCTCACGTGACTCCTAATTGATCGGTTTTGGCCGTGGTCGTGGATAAAACGTTGAATTACATTCGGGAAATTAACCAGCCTTTAATCCCCTCGAGTGTCCATTTTTTCTCGTGGATTAAAGACTTGTTAATTTCCGTATATATAATTAATAACTATTGTTGCCTCTAGTTTTATTGCTGCTTTGAGATAGTGAATAATTCACCGTCTACTAATTCACTACTTAAGACTTTAGAGATTGATCCTAGTTCTTGTATTTTTGCCTCTCTACTTAATAATTATGCAGATTTTAATAATAACAACACTGCTAGTGAAAATCAGAGGAATGATATGAGAAACTATAAAACTTATCACACTGCAGCACTTATAGTCCCCAAGCCACCGTTCACTTTTTTTAATGATTACAAAGTCGTAAAAATGGTTTTAGTAGTTTCATTTTAACGAGTCTACCACGTCCTAAAATTTGCAGAGTGTGGAAAGGGCGCTTTTTCTCCACAGCAGTACCTAAACCTGTCGTTGTAGCGCGGTACCATTTTTGTATTACAAAACTCAAAATTGTTATTTTAATTGAAATATTATATGTCAAATTTAAAGAATATTTTTTTGTCCGACAAAAAAGAGGGCGCTATCGTCGAGTCCGACACCCGTAACATGTTACTCTAGTGCGGTACCGTTTTTTTATTACAAAAGTCATAATTTTCAATTAAAATGACCGATAATTGAATAAAGAAGGCAGTCTCTAGCTTGTCCGACAAATTTTCAGCTTCGTTTTTTCAGTCCGACAACTTGATTATGTCAATTACCGCAGGTTATGTTTTGCGATTACAAAATTTCGGACAGAAATCTCACGTAATAGATTGATATGCATTAGAATCTAATATAACACTGTCCGACAAAAATAAGGGCTCAGATTGTCAGTCCGACAAAATAAGGCTTGAATTCTGCATGTTTATTGAAATCTTTTTACGTGTATAACTGCAGCTGCTAATTTTATCTAAATAAATTTTTATTTGATGGTTCAGTAGATTTTGTAAATTTATGAGTTAATATATCATAATTTATCGATTTATTGTTAATAAATAAGTATTAATAAATTAAATAAATGAATATTAATAAATAAAATATACGTTTTTTTTTCTACTTGGGATAAAAATGATAAAAAGTGATATATTGAATGAATATAATTTAATAAATGAATAAATAAATAAATACATAATAATAATAATTAGTAGTATAAAAATAAACATTTGAAAAAACTATTCTGGATCTGAATCACTGGTAGAATCATCACTTGCACTGTCATCGTCTGTCTATCCCTGAAAAGTCTTCATCATCAGTAGGAGATTCTGAAAGAATATTAATGGAAGTAATGTTGCATAGTTTTTATTAGTCTTTTATGCAATTAGTACGCTAAAACTTAACGCGTATAATTGCATAAAAGTTATTATTAAGATTTTGATATCATACCAATATTTTCTGACGTTATTTCGTGGATCGTTGGGCTTTCTGGTCCATCAAACCAATAAAATTCGTAGGCACCATCTATTAATTCCCAGCCGCAGTCTTCTGGTCTCTTTTCTGTTGGCGTTTTGCTGTGTGCATTACACCATATGCTACTTATGTACATTGTACGTTTGACTTGTTGTAAAAGCTCTTGTTTGCTTGGAAGTAAGCTAGATGCATCACATAATGTAATTTTTTTCTTCAATACTACTTCGGAAGAAATAATATTTTTATAACTCCGTTCAAACATTTCGAAACGTCCTTTGTTTACATCCCTTTTCGTTTTTAAACCATACAATTCTACAAGTGTATTCTTCTATCATTGTAAAAACCTCACTCATCAAATTAAGTTGAGATGGTGACGCGTCAATGAGAGTAACGAAAGCTTCTTGAAAAGCTGTATTCTGCTTCAAAAATTTTTACATAGGTCCAACATTTTTTCATCCAATTTTCTCCTTCTATTTCTTTACGACTCGCACATAAGAAGCACTCCATAATATTTAAAGAATAATACCACTTTTCATTTTATCTAAAACTTTGGTAACGGCCAAATTACATACGCACGAAACCGGCAAAAGCACAGCATAGACTGCTATCTCTGTAGCTGCTTCTGTTTTAATATTTATCTCTATCTCTCTCCTTTTAACGATCTCACTTTTACGCATACTTTGTGCGACGCGCGCTTTAGTTATACCTACTTTCAAAATTAACATTTTTTTAATTTTTTTTATAAGTTTGCGTCCTTTTTTTGTTGGACACGTATTTTTTTAATATTATTATTCAATTTTAAACTAAAAAAATCAAGATTGCAACTTTTGTAATCGCAAAACATAACCTGCGGTAATTGACATAATCAAGTTGTCGGACTGAAAAAACGAGGCAGAAAATTTGTCTTTATTCAATTATCAGTCATTTTAATTGAAAATTATAACTTTTGTAATAAAAAAAAAACGGCACCGCACTAGAGTAACATGTTACTGCTATCGAACTCGATGATAGCGCCCTCTTTTTTGGCGGACAAAAAAATATTCTTTAAATTTGACATATAATCTTTCAATTAAAATAACAATTTTCAGTTTTGTAATACAACAATGGTACCGCGCTACAACGACAGGTTGAGGTACTGCTGTGGTGAAAAAGCGCTCTTTCTGCACTCTGCAAATTTCAGGAGGTGGTAGACTCGATAAAACCATTTTTACGACTTTTGTAATCATTAAAAAAAGTGGACGGTGGCCTGGGAACTATTAGTTAATTGAGATGTATGAGTATGAATGGTTGCTCGTCCGCGTTACCTTCATTACGTTATTAAAGGCTTCATCAGCGAAGTAAGAACGGAGCCCGCGTCAGTCAAAGCAAAAGTATCACCGGGGCGCAACAACTCCGGTAGTTCTGCATCGGATGAAGGTCCATGAATTATGCATGCAGCCCACTGCCTTCAGCCTTATCTAAATATATTTTACAGTTCGCTTCTGGTGTAAGGTGATTTATTGCGCACTATAACAAATGACTGGAGCCGTATGCCGCCGACTCTTTTTTGTTAATGAAAACATAAAGGGATGACAAATGAGATTTCAAAAGTTGGGAATACTTGACGTTTTCATGAAAATCTGATGGAACTATGTTAAAACCGAGTAAGCCGGCAAAATTTCCGTCTGCCCTTCGAGAGGATGTTAAAATATTCAGCCCGAATGTAAATTTTATGTAAATTTTAAGTTTTTGCGTTTCCACTTTAACCCGTTCGGTAAAGACTGTAGTGTTTGATGAATTTGATCCTCCCTACTTTAAATTTAATATTCCGATGTACGGAAAATCCATGTCAAAAAAAATGTATAAGTTATGTCGCCATGGTCTTCTAAATAATTTGTAAATACCTATACAGGGTTAACTATGGCAAACTGAACATAATTAGTATTATTCATGGCTTATATAAACATGAAATAAACGAACGAAATGAACAATTTTTTTTAATTAATGAGAAACTTCAGAACTTTGCTGAGAGATTTACTTTAAATTTAATATTCCGATGTACGGAAAATCCAGGTTGAAATAAAAATTGTACAGATTATGTGGCCATAGTCTCCTAATAATATGTAAATACTTATACAGGGTTAAGTATGACAAACTGAAAGTAATTAGTAATTTTCATAACATAGAAACATGAAATAAACGAACGAAATGAACAAATCAATCATCGTCCGAGATATTTTAAATATGACAACTCCCGTGCGGTCGATTTTTACAGCGCGTTGTCAAATGTACGAACGAGAAAAAGAAACATTTTTATTAATAATAATAGGTACCTATGTACCTGATAGATAACAGTTAATCCGGTTAACTGCAGTATTTTGCATTCGTTCCTTCGTTGCACACTGCCAAAACTGCATTTTCACTCATTGCAGGCCTACAAAGGTATCCAGTAACATATTTGACCTAAATTCCTTTATTTAATTGCTATAAAGCGTTTAAACCTAAAGATTAGTCAGTAAAAGTGTGCTAAAAGTGAACCATAACCTAGAATTTTGCATTGTTAGTTGAATACTCTCCAAAAATCAAAGAATACTGGTAAAAAAATGTTTGGGAACAGCAAGAGTTAAGACGATGATGTCAATAAATTAGCAAATAGTATCATTACCTATAATAGTATGAAAAGTAGTACTCTCACCAATGCGGTTTCAAATAGTATCCAAAATTAAAATATACCACCCAATATAAACATATGACTAATTGTAATAATTATATGCTAAATAATATTTTCAATTTTAAATAAGCTCATAGCTTTGTGCCTAATGTTTTTAATTTCTGACGTTTATATTAATATGTCATCCTGCATAAATATATTTTGAACCATTGTCACCTCTATTTGAATTCAGTCCTTTCTCTAAATGTTGTTCTGGGTGTGCCATTGGATTTAGTAGAATAGTTAATTTAATACATAACAGTGAATTTGTCTGAGAATTGGATCCGGTCGTGCAATTGTAGTACCAACAATAGGAACTGAAATTAATATAGAGACAGGCTCAGGGATTGTGATAGCGTATCTCTCTTCACAGAGCTTAGTTCGAGGACAACCAGGACAGGTCAGAAATTGATTATTAATTCGGTGGCCAGTTATCTAGGCCACGGTATAAATCCCAAACAATCATAGTATACTAAATTATTGTGCAGTACTATATTACTGATATAATTTTTATTAATCATCATATTATACTAAATAAATCATGAATTCTAAATATGCCTATTAAGTTAAATAGTTATTTACGTTACAAAGTCGGGAAATGGTATATTAAAGTACAAGTTTAGATGTTTACGGACGAGGCGACGAAGGAGCCGAGTCAGGAATTTCTAGACAAGTACTTTAATGACATTTCACGGCCGTATATCGTACAACGTTTTAGTTCATACTGCGTTGTATTAAAAATTAAATTTTAATGCCTGCCTGTATGTAGGTGTTAGCGTGGTTTCGATTCTTGTTTTATCCCATAGCTTTTGATTTAGCTTAGTGATGTAAAAACAAAAATAACAAATGTGACAGTTTGTCATCCCGTGCGTATTTTGTGATAATTTTCGCAAAAAATGGAAGAAATCGAGCTAAAATGTGCTGAAGCAACCAGTAAATTGGTGCCTACGAAGTCTTCTGCTCGTTATGAGAAGGAATACCAGCTCTTCAACGTGTGGAGAAAAACCTATAAGGTAGAAAACGGCCTGAATGAGAATATCCTTTTGGCGTACTTCTTGGATATCTCCAAAAAGATGAATCCTGCAACAATGTGGGCAAAATATTCGATGCTCAAGTCTATGCTGATGGTAAAAGAAGGAGATGATATTTCAAAATATCCAAAACTAGTGGCTTTCTTAAAAAGGTAAGCAGTTGGTCATGAGGTAAACAAATCAAAAGTTCTAACAAGAGAAGAAGTTAACAGATTCATGAAGGAAGCCCTATCAGAAGAGTATCATTTGATGAAGGTAAACAAGTTTAACCTTTTCATTAGTTTTGAATTAAACAATGTGCATCTTGAATTATATAGGTACTCAATGTCTATTAATTACAAAAAATACATTTCTTGGTTTTGTTAGTGGAAATTTCATCAATTTGACATTCAGTTTTAAACCATTTTCTCTATTGTTACAGGTAATCGCAATGATAGGCATTGCTGGTGGTTGTCGGCGAGAAGAGTTATACCATATGACCCTAAAAGAAATTGAAGATTGTGGCACCAAACTCATTATAACCATTCCCATTTCTAAGACGAATACAAAACGGGTATTCACTGTATTGAGTGACGACAATGAAGGAATAAACTTTCTGGAAATATTCAGAGAATACGTTAAGTTCCGACCTACAAATATGAAGGAAGATTTTCTTTTTTTGGGTTATAGAAGAGGAACATGTGTTTCCCAAAGAGCGGGCATACATACCATTGGGGGGCACCAAAAAAAATTGCTGGATATTTAAAGTTGGAACACCCAAAAAAATATACGAATATTTTGGCGCATGCGGGAGCTGATTTATCAACACTGAAGCGTCATAGTGCATGGAAAAGCTTATCTTTTGCGTAACAATACATTGAAGATTCCTTAGAAAACAAAACAAAAGCAGCAAGAATGATTCAAAATGAAGAAAACTTTATACAGGTTCTTCAGACCAAGCAACAAACTATATGCACCACCACTACCGTGTCTAGTGAAGATTCTGTCCCTAAAGGTATTCCTGCATTCAGCCTACAAGGAAATTCACATTGCACAGTTACTGTTAATTATAATTATAATTAGTTTTTATAGGCTTGATTTTGTAGTTTTAAAGATAAAATTGTTTAAAAATGTGAATATTGTGGTTTTTTTAAAGCAGTCCGGGAAGTAAACATTTTCCGGACTCAGTACTGTAATGAGTTATTTCCCGGACTTAAATGAGTCCGGGAAATAACTCATTACAGTACAGTATGAAATAAAATAATTTAACGTAACGTTACCCCTTTTCAATCTGTAGATAAAGCGTCAAAAAGCGAAATTTACTGATTTCGGAAATAGTAATCAATTTTCAACCTTTGTGCAATTTATATAAAAACAAATTAATTCGATTTAGTTAAATATTTTTATATAAAAATTAATGTTCCACGTTTTAAACGTTTACTTTTAACAACAGTGGAAAATATTAGTAGAGATTAATGAAATTCGACGAGTCACAACGTATGCCCCTTTCCTCTAGAGTAGCCGTACCATCTAATTTATAATTCCCTTGTGGATACCGTCTACAAGCAATAATACGCTGCCTTTGTTGCAACGTGGAACACATAGAAAGAGAATTATTCTTGACAAAGGGCTTGTGGCAAACACAATCCCGATATAAAAACATGTTACAAGAAGGAAAATTGCGAATTATTGTTGCGGTATCCCACAAACTCCTCTGATAAATGGGATGGTTATTTTATAAAAATATAGAGAGACGTTCTGCTTTTGTAAACAAATAGATAAACTTTAAAGCTACACAGTACACATATTAAATAAATCTTTATATATCAAAACTGTGGTGCCGAAATTATAGATAGTGACGTCATTCCAACAAGTGGATCTCCGCGGTGGGTAAATTATGCAGGGAATGTGATTCCATGAGCGCACCATTTTAGAGGATTTAAATCATTATTACGTATACAGGGTGATTCAAAACTTATTCCAAAAAAATTTAGGAATGTTCAACATACATGTACATATATGTTATTGCATAATAATTAATATACGCATTCTGAAAAGTATTTAAAAATATTTAATTGCCGCCGAAATCTGGTATATTGTAATGGAGTGACAATCCAAACTGGCGAAGTCACATATCGAACGAAAAAATCCGAAGTTCTGTAATAAAATAAACTTAACCATAGATAGATCTGACCAAACCGATGTGTCTTTCAATGTTACACTAATATTGAAAAAGAAACGTAAAATTTATAAGAAATTACCACATACCTTATAACAAAAATCAATTCGAAATTTTGTTCCTCGGCTTGGGGATTTTCAGTATTTTGCTGCAACAGCCACTCACAAAAGCTAGCTAGCTAGCCTAGATTTTTTCATAGTTATTTATGCAACAAGTGCAAAAAGTAAGTGTGCTCGACGTGCAATAAACACTTTTTGTACGAGTTGCATACAATATTTGTTTTATGTTCATGCAAAAACCAAAACATATTTTGTAATTCAGTTGAAACTAATTTTATTTTTAATAAATTGCATTTTCTAGTAATTTAGTAATCCAGTATGTAATAAATATGATTGAAAATAATATAAATATGCAGTGGCATAAAACGTAATACAATCTAACAGAAAATGGACTAAATATGACGTCGATTTGAACGTTATTTGTCATGATCACAAAACAATGTAGTGGAATTAAATGAGTGCAATACAAATTGTATTTGAATTAGTGCAATAAAGAACCACTTTTTTCACTAAATATAGTTCAAGAAAATGTTGTTTTTTGTATGAACATAGAAATATTTTAAAAACTACTGACTGAAATAATTGGAAATTGGTCACATGGATTTGTATAAACATTGTCCAAAATCTGGCATATTTTTCTAAATAAAATAGTACGCCAATGCTTTATTGCAACGATCATAATACTTTCGAATTTGTTTTTCAATTTTCTACAAATTACTACTCCTCTATGTTTTTCGTAAAAAGATTAGTTTCGAGTAAAACTAAAAAAATTTTTTGAAAAATATTTCTATTTAAATCACACTTTTTGAGCATTAAACTAAAACTGATAAATGAGTTTGTAACGTTATTTAAATAAAGGTATTTTTCAGTTAGTTTTTTAAGCTTTACTCGAAGACCAGGTTTTTTCGGGAAAATATAAAGGGGTAGTAATTTGTAGAAAATTGAAAGACGAACTCCAAAATTGTTGCAATAAAGCAGTGGCGTAACTACTTTATTTAGAATAAAACCGCATCAATACCTTGTATCTCCGCCACTGGAGCATCTAAATTTTAGGTAGATCCTTTTTAGATTTTGGACAATGTTGACATAAATCCATGTGCCTAATTTCAATTACTGTAGTTTCTTTTAAATAATTTATTTTGTTTAGTTAGTTTAACCCCCTTAAAATTTACAAAAATATATGAGTTTTAATTTTTGGACACCATTTGTGAATCACTCTGTATAATTAAAAATAGTACCTTTCCCTGTATTCTTCCATTAATCGAATAGACAAGAGGAAGGAAGACGATAAGCAAATATCCCATATTTTGTAAGTTTTCAGTTGATGATGACTATGGGTGAGTAATATAAAAATGAACCAGAAATTTACTATTTCTAATAATACGAAAGGCAAGTACCTAACTAAATATGAAATTTCGTTTTAACGTTGGATATTTCGACATTTCCTTCTTAAGCACGTTAGAAAAATTATTTGTTGTACAGTGTGCCCCAACTACAAGAGATAGACGGATTAGCTTTTGTAACATTGAACCATTTTTTTTCGAGAAACTCAAAATGCCGTAATCAGAACTTTCATAGACCACTTTGTTTCTGAGACACAGGGCGAAATTGAGAAAAAATATATTTTTAAAGGGTCGTATCTCCGAGAATGACTGAGATATTGGAATGGTAAAAATTGCTTCTTATAGATTTTTTCATGTAGACTTCAGTGGCGTACTTGTAATTTCTCTACAGGGTGTCTCTTCTAAATATGACTCAAACATAAATTTGTTGTGTAATCATATAAAAATGCGTGACCAACAATGCACTACGCAACATCAATTTTATCAACTTAACGTTTTTTCACAATTTCCAAAATAAAAGTAGGAATTATTATGCAGGGTGAGTCAGTCATAATGTCATTAATTTTAACCACATATTCGGGAGGCCTAATAAAGGCAGAAGATTGAAAAAAAAATGTTTACTCGACCTTTAAAAAAAATAAACAAATCACCCTATAAAAATCGGTAACACGACGCTTTTGGTGCGCTACGAAATTTCTGATGACGCACCCATTCGACAATCGAATGTCGGATTTAACATCGTTGCCACATCATGTTTACATACATAATATCGTCGAACACTTCAGCGTGTTATTCAAATTCACCCCCATTTAGCATTTTCTGCATTTCACGCATTTCTTTTCCCCCAAATTTGTAGATCACGCCACACATTTGGAGGGGGATGGAGAGAATAAAAGCAGTAAGCAGTAGTTTGTTTATTTCGGTCTCGCGTATTCGTCGTAAAATCACAATGTATAATTTTACAAATTCAGAATATGCGGAAATGGTAGTGTTATATGGAGAATGTTTACGAAATGTGAATGCCGCTGTTACGGAATATTGGAGATGTCTACCTAACAAAACATTTTTCAGGTGCGCTAACTTTGTGTAAGTGCCTTCGCAATACAGGTTCTGTGAAACTGCGTCAGGTGAATCAAATTGCGGCTGACTCTCATTTTATTAATAAAGTGCTATGGACGGATGAGTACAGTTTTACTCGAACTGGCATTTTAAGCAGATTAGTACCATACTACTTAAAAAACAATACATTTCTAGGCTAGATGTACGTAACTACAAACTGAATAATTAATTGTACTTACGAGTAATACTAAAAATTCATATTTATTTGTAAAACGTAGTGAAAACGTAATATCAAAATTATTAAACTGTAATAACCTAACATTCTAAAACATTTATTTATTATTTATATTTGTTTATATTAACAAATAAATCAATATTTAAGGAAAATTCATTCATGTATCTAGATTTAAAAAATAGTTTTACTCCTTGTCGTTCAATAACAGTACAAAAACTAGGTAACTAGGTTATTGACCTAATAATACGGTAGGACAAGATTCACTCTAGATAACTTATGAGCATCAGATCAGAGCCATGCCATTTCGGTCTTGGACAGTTTTCTGTAGACAACACGATGGTTTTTTATTACTTAGTATTTAAACACGAAACACTTCTCAGCTTCTCTTAATCATTTACCCATTTGGTATTGGTTTTTTATGTAATGTACGTAAATGGTTTATTATTAGATACGCTGGAGTTTTGTGATTTCAATGTAACTAAGCTAATTTCTTTGCAGTCATAACAGCTACATATGCTCAGAGGAAAATGCACACGCTACTTGTCGGTTTAGCTTTCAGAGGCGATTTGTTGTCAACGTATGGGCAGGAGTGTACGGGTATCGTTTGATTGGACCGTATTTTCTACCGGAAAACCTAAGTGGACCACCTTACTTGCAATTTTTAATAGAATTATTTGATTATTACTATTTGATTTCATTGGATATTAACATTTTAAATTATTATTGGCTGAAGATGAACTGAGCAAGAAAAAATGATATACTAAAATAGTCCAACCGTTTATTTGTGATGTCTAAAACCTAGGTAGGTAGGTAGGTACTAGAAAAATATTTCAACTTGGCAACATTGCATCAGGTCGACATCGAGTTGAACTGTGAGCTATAAATGACCAAGGCTGTGAGCGATCAGTGACAGTCTGAAAAGGGGGTTTAAATAATGATTTGAAAATATTTTTTTTGGCGTAAATATGCATTTAGATTTTTTTAAATCGCGTATTCGCATTATACTCATTATTCCCTATCTCCTCTTAAAATTAAAGACATTATGACTGACTCACCCTGTATATTATGAAGGAAAAAAAATGTAACTGAATGGCTTAAAAATATACAAGGCGTCTCATTTAAAAAAATGTATATTTGGGTCGTATTTTGAAAGATAGACACTGCAGAGATATTACAATTACGTCACTGAACTATAGGTAAAAACTCTATTAGAAGCAATTGTCACCATTTCAATCCTTTAAAAAAAGTTAATTTCGCCCTGTAATCTAAAAACAAAGGGTTTTGATTACGTCATCTTAAGTTTCTCGAAAAAGTAGTCCAGTGATTTGAAAACCACATCCTTCTATCTCTTGTAGTTTCTGAGATATCCTGCAATTACAACCAAATTGGTACACCCTGTATACTATGCTGCAAACTACCGAAACAATATTACAACAGTAAAATAAAATGACTAATGAAATGTGAAATGAATTGTTATTATTGAAATAATAAGCATGTACTCATTTTACCTCACATTTTTTTTTCATTTTTGCCCCCCTTTCTGTAATTTCACGCAATTTATACGGACCCACTCGCAAAGTCTTCCACCCTAATCTCGAAACGGCGAAGTAATCAGTAAAAACAAAAGATAAAAAGGGCTCTATTTCCTCTTTACTTTTCAGAGCAAGTCGGAGTAGTTTTGTCTTCCCGTTTCCTTTTCATTTCCATTTTCTGGGGAAAGTAGATATATGTAAACTTAATTTATTATACGTAGCAAACTTTCTCTGCTATGTACTTTAAACCGTGATGATTAACAGCCAATGAAATATTTTGGTATTGAAAAGAAAGCAAAAATGTATTATTAGTTTACATATTTATCTATGATCGCAACATAAGTTTCAGTGGAGAAGTAGTCTGCGTAATAATTTTTGTTGAGTTAATATAAAAAAGAAGTCTTTGTTTATATCGATACTGGCCATGGTTTTCAAATAAATTGAGTTTGAAGTGAATAAGACAGTAATTTCTACTCACTCACACTAAGCTGTACGGACTGTTAATTAACAAAAGACAATTTTTTTATGAAAATACAACGATGCCTTCTTCTTATGGGTCGTCAGATAAGCAGTTTCAGTGCCTACCTTGTTCGAAATACTGTAACAGTCTAGCTGTATTAACATTGTTTTTTATTCTTCGGCCAATTATTTGATTGTTCCGAACAGAAAATGCATCTTCATTTTTTCGCAAAGTCGCTTCCAATCTTGTAAAGGTATGATCAGGAATGCGGCGCTCTGGATACCTTTCTCGATATAACTCTACAGATCTTCTTGAATTGTTTTGTCTCGCCGTAAATTAGCAACATATCAAGATTTTCTGAATGAAAAAACATTTTATAAGCACAAGAGTTGTACGTTTGGCGTTCGTATTGAGTAATGACAAATACTTTGTGATATTTATGCACTTTAAACAAATAAATGTTTAAGTTGAGGGACATGACTTATTCTCGATATAAAAAGTCACGTTTGGGACGAGATTGGACATATTTTAAGGAACTTAGAAATTATGTTACTGGAGCCATTCGCAGGGAAAAAAAGGCATACTTGGAATACGTCGTAAAAAATAAGAATACTAAATCTACTTGGAATACTTTGGGATCTCTTGATATTCTTCCTGATTCTCAAACATTCGACTTTCCCAACAACTTGTAGGATCCTGATGCCTTCAATTAATTATTTAATAGTATTTCACCACTATTGCCTTCACTTCAACAGAGTCAGCTTCTGGAAAAGTATCATTCGGCTTCACCTTTTAGTAATAATACCTTTGGTTTTCATACCATTAGTACCGAGGATGTTATAAAATACATTAGTATGATCAAAAGTCACTCCACTGGTTCTGATCACATCTCCTTGGATATGCTCAAACTCATTATGTCTAACCTGAGTAATCATATTACCTTCATTATCAATACATCAATTTTGACTTCCACATTTCCCGGTGCTTGGAAAAATGCTAATGTCCTTCCTTTACCTAAATTATCTAATCCAACGGAACTAGGCCATTTTCGCCCTATAAGCATTTTGCCCACTATTTCAAAAGTGATAGAATTAGCGTTAAAATCACAAATGTCACCATATATTCTGGATAATAAAATAATCCCCTCTTTCCAGTCCGGTTTCAGGCCTCTACATAGTACAACTACTGCCTTAGCACATATCACTGACGAAATCCTTAAAGCTACAAACAAAGATCTAGTCACATGTCTTGTCCTTCTGGATTATAGCAAGGCGTTTGATACCTTGGACCACAATATTTTGTGCGACAAACTTATTTATTTTGGATTTAACATCATTGCTTCTTCCTATATTCGGAGCTACTTAACTGGGCGGTCACAACAGGTTATTGTAAATTCAAATTTATCTGACACCTTGCCGGTAACTCAAGGGGTACCTCAGGGGTCTATTTTGGGGCCTATGCTGTTTTCCATATACATTGCTGACTTTTATGAATATTTAAACAAATGTAGAGTGCATCATTATGCAGATGATTCCCAAGTTTACTTCAGTTTTCCGATAGAAAACGTAATTTCTTCAAATAATGCTGTGAACAACGATCTGAAATTATTGTTAAATATTTCAGCTGCTCACAGACTACAGTTGAATCCAAGTAAGTCCAAGGTCGTAATATTTGGCCCCAAGAAGAAAAGATGCAGCGTGAAATCTGAGTTCAATGTCAAATTGGGAGACACCTTGTTAGACGTTGCTGACAGCTGCACAAATCTGGGGCTTGTATTCGATGATGAGTTGAGATTCACTAAACATGTGAATAATTTATGTCGTTCATCTTACAACACGTTGAAGCAGCTTTATCCTCACAGGAGTATAATGAGTTCTAACTTAAAAATTAATTTATGTGCTTCTTTAATTTTTTCAAGACTGTCATATTGTGATTGCATTTATGGGCCACCTCTGCTAAGTACTGATATAATACGCTTACAGAGACCAAACAATTGCTTTAGATTTGCGTACGGTGTTAGGAAGTATGAACGAGGTGTAAGTGAGTTAATTCGAAGCAGCGGTTACCTTAACCTTGTAAATTTTCGGAAATTACATTTATTAAGCCTAACCTACAAAATATTGAACAGCTGCGCTCCTGAATATCTGTATGGAAAGCTGCAGAGGCTCCATAAAGAATCAGCATCGTTCAAATCACGGTATTCACGGCGTCTTTTAGAAATTCCTCGCCATGTCACTGCTTTATACACTAGAAGCTTTGTCTATCATGCCTGTAAGGATTACAATGGCTTACCTGCAGAATTTAAAAACTATTCAATTTTGAATTTTAAGAAAAAATTAAAACATTATCTCTTGGAAGACTCTTAGCATTCATTGACTGGGTTTCCGCCGCTTTATATATTTGCGAGTAGCTCTGTTTGGTTTCGCTTTATTGGTTTTTCATGCATTCAGTTTATGATTATTTTGTATCTATGAATCTGTTAGGATGTTGGATTTTATCTATATTTTTTGCATGTACTTGGACATTGATTGTATTGTAAATGTATACATTGTGTTATTTTCTCTCAAGGGTTAAGTTGAAAAGCAGCTTCGGCTGACACTTCGCCCCTTCCTCATATGTATTCATTCATTATATCTTGTACAAATAATGTATCAATATATGAGGACTCAATAAAGACAATTTATTATTATTATTATTATTATTATTATTATTATTATTATTATTATTATTAAACAACGAACATTCAATTATTTCCAGAAACTACTTGATCCTTCCACCGCTAGTGTGATTTTTAAGTGATATTTCTGTTGAGACTCTTTAGAACGATATTATTGCTTATAATTTTTAAACGGGAAGTAATACAGAAAAATGTCTGTAATAAAATTTTATTAGAAAAAAGAGAGCTTTTTAACAGGAAAAAGATTTGGATGTTTCTGGAAAAAATATAATTGATGACGTCATTAGTCGTTTCTGCCAAATCCCAAAGATAATACTTTCGATTGAAAATGGGCTTAGCTCATTCCATTTAACACCACATGTCTCTAATTTTATTTAAACTTTTTGTATCCTTTTAGAACGAAAGTTCACATTGACATACTTCAGTTTCAGATTCCTACCTAATTCTTCTAAAGAAAGCTTTGTTATATTCTATGCTACTCCTTTTCAGTTGAATAATTCCATTTTTAAACATTTTTAAATTAATGTACCAGTAGATTGCTTGCTTTCACTAGGAAAATACCATTACAAAAGTACCCGCCGTAGTTCTACATTGAAACGGTTTTTACAAAGAGACGTAATTTTCGTAACAATAGAAATAATTTCGTCGAGTTTTTAGTTAACGGGAATTTTCAGCTATTACACGTTCTATTACTCGTACATACGTGTATGTACGACTCAGTCCAGATTCAACTTTTTTTAATTAACATCCCTAAAAGAAAATTATATACTTGTATATGCCACAATATAGAGAACAGAAGAATATTATTACGTACATTGTTGTCTTCATCTTACATACAATATTGTCAATCGCGCTTGTAATGATGATATGTTATTAATGAATGTGTTTTTACAATTAAAGAAATTTCTAAAGGTCAAATTTTGAATGCCAGGGAGAAATTGAAAAGTAAATTGTCAAGTGGGCCTGATAATTTACCTTCTTTTGTCGTAAAAGACTGTGTTTCCTGTTTTCTAACGCCAATAAAATTCATATATAATTTAATTTTGAAGACTTGCACATTTCTTGATATGTGGAACGAGTTTGTCCGGTTTGTCCGGTTTTAACTCTGGTTCCAAATCAGATATTTCAAATTATAGGCCTATCGCAATATTTCGGTATTTTCCAAATTGTTTTAAGATTATTTTGTCTATCAACATGACTTTGTGAAGTTGCGAAATACGGCCTCTAATTTGTTAATCTTTACACAATTGATATCTCTCTTGAAGTCGGTAAACACATGGATGTTGTCTACGCTGATTTCAGCAAGGTCTTTGACAGAGCACCATAAGACATTAATATCAAATTAAGTGCTCTTGGTATTTCAAAAGAATTGTTACAGCTTTTTGAGTCATACTTAAATAATCGATTACTATACGTAAAATGTGTGTTAATGAGTGATAAGTCTACTGAATTTGCTGCTGGCTCCGGAGTTCCACAAGGATCTACTCTTGGACCCATTCTCTTTTTATTATTTGTTAATGATATATCTTCTTGTATAGATTCACCCAAATTGTTATTTGCGGATGACTTTTGAGCAAATGTCATATTATGCCATTTTGGTTTCGTTACAGTATAATTATAACATTAATGATGTAATGATTCGGGAATCACGTTTGATCCTAAATTAACATTTTCGGTTCATATCAATAACATTGTATCTGAGACCACCAAAATGTTGGGCTTCTTAATTAGAAACTGTAGAGAATTTGCATCTATTCAAGCTATAAGTACTTTATAATTTGCTCTAGTAAGAAGTAAACTGGAATATTGTAACACTATTTAGAATCAGGATAGATATATATTACTTCTGGAGTATCCAGAATTTTTTTTTTAATTTCTATTTTACAAAATACATGGTACATACCCTTTCAGATATTATAATTATAATTTACTTCTTAATGAATTAAGTCCATAAAACGTACTGTAAATATCAATTTTAGGCTGTACTCGTAATTTGCGAAAAACCAGAATTTATTAAATCTGATATAAAGTCATAAAATTAATTAGATATAAACTTCAATTCCGCTCTGTGGGATCTCTATATATATTGCATAAACTGTGTTATAATAAATTCTCATTAAGGGCAAATTGGCTGTAAATGTCAGAAGCATTTTGCTACAAACGTTTCATAACTTGTATATGCGAGAAATACGCGCAATATCGCGGTGGTCGGTTTTCATCGGGAAAATCTGATCATATTTTCTACTTCCTACCGACCTATTTTCATGGCTATACAGTTGCAGTCTGGTGCAGTCTACAGGGTGTTAGAAGTTTGACTGCCATAAACTGAACAGGCGATAGTACGTCAAAATAAACACAAATAATGTTATATGGCATGGGTCCTAAATCCAATAAACTTCGGAGAACTGTATGCATTAAATGACTATAAAATGCAATGTTTATCCCTTCTTTCAATTTGTTTATATTTAGATTTAATAAAACAATTTTTTCGTTAATTAAACAAACTCGATTAGGCCGACATCACGTAATGTGGCAACACCGCGAGCATGTATTCAAGGTCCGGCCGGGGACACAGGTCAGTTGGTATCTAAACTGCGAAGTGTATTTGTTGCTTGTGGAAGGGCATAATACTATTTCATTAATTTTTCTTTGTTTGTTAAAATCTTTAACATATGTAAGTATTACGATATGTTATTAATTTATAGAGAAATTCGCTGCAAATCATTTCTCCCAACGGCGGCTGCCTAACAAAACGACATTCGGAAGTATTTCAATGTCTTCTTGATACTGGCAGTGTTGTTCCTTGTCATAAAAATCATGGCACAGATCGAAGCATAGATGTGAATAATACGGAGGACCATATTTTAGACATTGCCGAAAGTTAGAAGTTATTTTTATTATTTTTCAAATTCCAAATTGGTTTAAGTTATGTTACTGTTTTAAAAATTTAAAAATTACTAAAATTTAAATATTTAAAACAGTATCATATTATTAAAAAAATTCTTAATTCTACCATTCAAAAACAAGTTGTTTATCTTTGGATTTTTTGTCATCACAAAAAAACTTGTCTTATTCTATAAGAACGGCTGGGGTTATGCTCTTGTACTATTTATATTTTTTGTTCATTTATACTTCATGTATCTTATACTGTAGTTATGGTAGTCAAACCTCTAATATAACCTGTATAGTGAGATAATATTGAACATTTTTTTATTTTAATGAATGGCTGTTTTCCATTAACATTGAACTTTTTCATATACATTTTTGAAAATAAATGCGTTACTGCCGAGTCCCTACAATATTCCACTTAACCAAATCCGATCAATTTTCATTTCTTTGTAAGCCCCCGCCTATTATAGAACTTGAGCGCCTTAAACATTTATATCTCATACATATTTTATCAGATGTAAATCCTCAAGCGACGTATACGTTATGTGTAACTAAAAGATTATTCCTTTTGCTATAAAAACTTACCTCAACAGGTCTCAAATCACCTGAGGTTCATGGGTTTTCCGGAAAAAATAAATTTGAATTTTAAATATTAGGTGCTAGTGAGTTAAATTTATTTACACTAGATCCATTGAAAAACTTGTCAGAGATGCCGCTTATTGTTATAAAGTACTCCACTGACCCAATTGCATATTTATCTTCAAATTTTACCTTAGAATGACCTTGAAGCTGGCAAGATAGGATTAAATGAATTCCGGATTCAGATTTAGCGATCTCAATAGCATAGACGAACAATAGTCTGATCCACTTGCATATTTATCTATCGCTTTGACCTTAGAATGACCTTGAACCTAGGGCGATGTGGTTAAATGAACCCCAGATCTGGATTCAGCGATCCCAAACACATAAATGTTCGATACTCTGGTCCACCTGCATAATATCTTTCTTTCGATTTAACCTTAGAAAATCCTTGAAGCTGGCCTGATAGTGTTAAATGAATTCCGGATTCAGATTCAGCGATCTCAAAAGCATAGATGTACGATAGTCCGGTTCACATGCATATTTATCTTTCGCTTTGACCTTGGAATGACCTTGACCAATGGGGTTAAATGCACCCCAGATTCGAGCTCAGCGAAGGAAAATACAAAAGAATATATAGGTATAGTCCGTCGGACAGACCATTTTTTTGGGGTGGTTTAAAGAATTTCTAAAATTCAGATTATTATTTTTTATGTATATTTTATTAGACATTAATAATATTGTGTGAAATTAACTACTCTGTAGACTTATGCCCTGAATTTAGATATTTATTGAATCCAGCATTGTCTATAAAATTATTCCTTTAGTATACCTATTTGAAGCATATGTAACATCAACTGAAATTCAGGAAATTGATTTGAAGCTTTTTTATGTATGTACACAGCAAAATAAGGCGGGTAAAATTTTGCACGAAATTTACACTATTTTTGGTTCAGGGACAAGGGTCATGTTTGCTCCATCATGATTTAGTAAATATTACAAAGAGGCTTGAGTAATATATTTTAATAAATATTTGGTCGAATTTACTTATAATAGTATAAATCTAGATTTTCAAACTATAGACATTAAAAACTACGCCGTTTGGTGATAATTTTGAGAAAAGTGGGTTTGGGAACTACATATCATTTTATTGAATTAACATACTGTGCACGTTCATAAGGCTATCTATATACTAGGAAAGTTAAATCAATGATCAATCATCGCTAGATTTTATTTGATAAAATGATAGTGACTATTAAAAGTAATTGTTTTCAAGCTCTGTAATAAAAAAATAAAATCGTCTGTTAAAACAATGTCAAGAATTTCCTGGAATTAGGGACATTTTCAAAAACATTATTGATATAAAGAAAAAATATAGAGATAACCACATCTAGTATTTTCCAGAACTACATCATTAGGTCACTCAATCAAGGACAACGGTATAGGTTATATTTAAAAGCATATGTGACTAAGAAATTTGTTTACTGGGACCTTTTTCTATTTCAGGTAAATACACGACAGACATAAACATTTGCTATTACACAATAAATAATACAATTTGTTTCAACCGTTAACAATATGAACGCGAATTACGATCTCGTACAAAGTGTGCTAAACAATTGCAACAAGTGTTCACTAGTCGCGTGATCGTAACTCGCCTGCGTATTGAATAGCAAACGGCAGTTATAGTTGGGAAGAGAATAGGATCCCGTTTAAATTTTAAACTGAATTTGGTATAGTTGGTATAAATTTGATCAAATAATTAACATTATAGATTTTACACTTTATTTTTGTAAATATTTTTACACTATGAACATTTTTTATAAATAAAACGTGTAAAATTTTACACACATTAACTACACTACTTCCAAAATGCCTTAAGAGACAACCTTAGCAAAGAGTAAAACTATATTTAGTTACAGTCCTGCTGCAGTTTGGTAACGACAACCGTCTGTCTCACTGGTACTTTTGACGAACCGCAAAATTACTCCTGTTTAAATTACGACTAACTAACCTAAATTCCAAAATGATTTAGATAATGGTTACGTCGCCAATGTAAATTAATGACAAGAATTTATAGGGTTTCGGAAACTTATTTTGAAGATGTAACAGTGACTAATGTGTGGGACAAAGTTCTCTGTGTTTAATGGCCATAGAAAGGCCATCACATGAATTATTTCCTGCGGAGTATTTCACTGGTAATTGAGATGTTGCACTCTAGGAAGTGTCACTGATGTAAAGTTAAATCAAACGCGAAAGCTGAAGCTGAAAGATATATAAGTTTAACCAAACTTCACCGATATATTCGGTTAATGAAAATAATTGGGGTTTGTTACACAAGATTTTTTATTAAATGCTTAATAAGGGAGTCACAACATTTTTATACAGTTGGGAATTTAAAATATAATCTTACTATACTTTTTTTAAGAAGAGAAATATGACATTTAAAAAATTTCAAGAGAATTTTTGATCAATTTTTGACACAAATATATTTTTGTAAAATCTTCTAAAAATTAACTGATCGTGAATTAATTGAGAAGTTAGCAAATACCTACAGGTAAATTGTCAAGTTACTATTTCTCGCTTTGACAATTTACGTCATAAAATGTCGTTGCTAAGGAACTGTAATTATGTTCATGACAATAAATAGTTCAGTGTTACTTCAGTTTCTTGTATTTAAGTATGAATGAAAAAATAAAAAAATGATAACACCCTGTAATTCCCTTATTAAATTTTGAATAAAAAATTGTTATATGGGGTTAACTATGACTAAGTACAAAAAATTTAACCACGTGGTCTGGGAGGCCTAAAAGACAATAAAAAAATTATTCCAGAAAGCATCGACTGAAATGACTTAGATCCATAGCTGACTTTATATCTGTGAACAATGTACTACTACCATGCGGTCGTTTGCAGTGTTCCTAAATGCAAAAACGACAAAAAGTAACATTCTTATTAGTAATAATACCTGATAGTAAGGTAGGTAACAGTTAATCCAGTTAGCTCCAGTATTTTGCATTCGTTTAACATTTCGTTACAAACTGGTAAAACTATATTTTCACTCACTACCGATAAAACACTATTCCCGTAGGTACAATTAGATAAAATGCCTATTTATTATAAGAAAATCAGATGAAAGGAATGGGTGGTACTAATACGTATGTAATAGAAAACTTTGAATGCACCCGCGGCAGTCTTATCCCATATCCTAGAAAAACAAACCGGCGAACTATATTGTGGGAAAATATCTGTACCCGACACACATTAATTTATTTATTAACTATAAAACGTTTAAAATTAAAATAAGGCACTGAAAACTGAAGAAGGGCACAAAACTACAACGTAAACACAGGAATTAAATTATGCCATGATAGCGACACCGACTATACCGACTGTTACTTGACCGTTGCTTGTTGGTTGCCTACTCTGATTCTCGCATTGGCGGCGTTAAATAAGGATTTAATATAATATCGAAAACAATTTCGCTTTATAAATAAGTTTGGAATTTTTTTGAAAGGAGATTCCGTTAATTCTTATCTTTTTCTATCACCTCTTAAAATATTTGTACTTAGTCATAGTTAACCTTGCATAATAAACCCCAATTATATTCATCAACGGAATATGTCGGTGAAGTTTGGCAAAACTTGTCTTTAACTCCCTATACATTTTTAGGGTCGATAATTTTGAAAATTGAGTCCCCCACATTGATAAAGAGCAGTATGGCTTAAACTTATATACTTAATTTTTTACATATTGATAGTATAGACCGGAAAAAGTCAGTTCTTATCGATAAAGATGAAATTATTTATTGGCGAAGATCCTACTTAAGATCAATTAGAAAATTCCGTGACGAAGGGAGCAATATTTATTGTCTAGACGAAACTTGGGTCAACGAGCGATATACTATAACAAAAGTATAGCAAGATAAAAATGTAAAAAGTTTTCGACAAGCATTTTTGGATGGACTTTTAACAGGGTTCAAGGCACCTTCAGGTAAATGGCGAAGATTAATAGTGACACATATAGGTAGTGCCAGTGGCTTTGTAGATGGCGGTTTATTTTTATTTGATTATAAAAATACAGGTGACTATCACGAAGACATGAACACAGATGTTTCCGAAGAGTATTTTACACCGATGTTGGATCTTATTCCTCCCGGGTCTATAATTGTCATGGATAATGCCATTTACCATTCACGGCAGACCGAGCGGACGCCTACGACTGCTTGGAGGAAAGCCGATATAATTCAATGGTTATCCGGAAAAAACATTTCTTTTGAAACAAATATGGTGAAATAGGAACTTTTGACACTTGTCATTCTTAATAAAGATCAAAAAAATATGTTATCGATGAAATGGCAACAAATAGCCAAATAACGGTACTACGGTTACCACCTTGTCACTGTGAACTTAACCCAATCGAATTAGTTTGGGCGCAGGTAAAAGGAGATGTATCGCGAAATAATACGACGTTTAAATTAAGTGACGTGAAAATTTTGTTAAAAAATTCCTTGGAACGAGTAACTGCAGATAACTGGCAAAGATGTATACATCATGTACAAAAAGAAGAGGAGAAAATGTGGGAACTCGATAATTTAATTGACGTTACTGTGGAACCTATCGTTATCAATCTAGGAGACGAAGATAATTTATCAGAATATTCAGAGGATGAATTTTAATATACCTACTTTTTTATTTTCTTTATTGTACATTTATACAACACTACATTTACTCACCATAATTGGAATTTTCAAAATATATATATTTTCGTGTGGAATAAAAGCCTATTCATTAAAGTTAAATAAATATTTTGATAATAATATTGAATAATTTTATTTGAATTATTAAAAACCCTCTTAACCCGGTTATGATGCTTAAAGTAGCCTCATGTTTTGAAATGCTGTTTTCATATTGTTTATTTGTAAGAGAAATGGACCGAGAAATTGAAACGGCATAGACAAAGACAGATTGTCGGGGATTAAATTTTAGCTACCTGCTACAATTTAGTACAACTCGGTCACACAAAGTATACCTCATCTATACCAATAATACATAATATAAAAATATTGAATATAAGCACCAGTACTACATTTATTTACGATTTGCATACATAATAAACTTTTATTACTCTCTTTCATTTCTAAATAGACTATAGGAAAGGTTAATAAGTTATAACTTACAAACAATGGTCTACACGATGTTTACCTAGAGACTCGAGCAATCTATCGAACTACATTTTTTTGGGCAACTGAGACAGAGGAAGCAGATGCGTCATTTCCCCAACAAACCACGCCGTAGAATAATTTTGTGTAAACATGCCCATACTACGTAGAAAGTAATGTGGAAATTCAAACCAGAGGCCGGAGTTGTCTAAAGATATAAGAAAAGGAATTGATTTTTTTTAGTTACGTGTATATTCAAGGAGACCTTTGGAACAAGTTGTAAACCAAGAAATTTACTTTCATTTATAAGTGGTACAGATTTTCCATCATTAATTCTAATAAGAGAACTACTATACTGAGTCCTATTTCTTGCAATGAAGTGCATTAAGTGAGACTTAACTACCATTTAGATTTAGTAAATTTTTATTGGTCCATTCAGACATGTTTTCAACTAAATTCTGTATACGGTTATTACTTTCTTTATCCTTACAACTAAATATAAAGTTAGAGTCGTCTCATCTCGTTCTCATATTTAGTATCAAAATTGTATAACCAGCTGTCTAACGATATTAAAATTTTAGCATTAGTTAATTTTAAGAAAAGGTTTAAACCACTTGTGGGGGAATTACTTTTTATGTTACATTGCGTTTTCAATTTTTCGTCTTTTTTACTATAATGACTAATATTGGTAATGATATTACATTTCTTAATTAGGAAACCTAGACAGGAAAATGCGTAGATATTTAAATTATTATTATTATGATAGCTGTTGGTCTACTAAAATTCTCCCACGTATCTAAACATGAACAGTTATTGATTAAATTTTATTAAGTTCTGTAAGGATTATGAGTAAGTGCACGGATTTAACAGCACTGCTATTTCACCAAATGTTTACAATCTTCTGAAGAAAGCGGAAAACTCGCAGAGAAACATAAAAAACGAAATTATAGACAAATTGTTTAACTGAAGGATATAAAGTTCGCTTATTATAATCCCCTAGTTCAAATAGAATGACTATGAGATGCCAAAAAGTTTTCGCATTACGAAACTGTTGCTTGCTCGGAGTTTGCGGAATACAGCAGTTATATTATATGGAAGATTTGTGTTCTTAATTCGATTTGGATTGAGGAACTTGTTTTAAACCGAAAAGGGCGCCGTATTCTTTAAATAGTGTTTTTAACAAATTTTAAACATTTAAGAACTGAATAATATAGAGTTTAGCAAATAACAAGAATGTTATCTCATGCCACCTGCGAACATTCAAACGTACCGAAGTAACACATACGTTATTTAAACGTATTATCAACTTACCATTGGTTGATAATTCGTGTTACGTTACAAAATCAACCATTATTTTATGGTTAGAAAAGTAACGGTCTAACATAACGTTTAAAATACATACTTTTTTAACAAAAAATGTTGGCAAATCTTTTGTAACGTTAAATGAACGCTATTTAAAATATGTAAATAAAACTTATTTATTTAATCCTTTATAAAACGTCTGTGTCAACTGATTAATATATTGACATTGAACAAAAACGTGTTTGTAACATTTTAGAGTAACAGGCATAAGTAATGCTTACAAAACGTATCATAAACGTTTTGCAATTAATAAATATTTCGGAACGATACCGGTCCAAAGTAAATTTTATACAATATAATTTAATAAAAAGATATTGCATTAAGAATATATAGGTACTTATATATACAAATAACTAGATAGTAATTATTTTTTAATAAACTTCACAAGTGTTAAAAAACAGTACAATTTAAACGTGTATTTTACGTTATAATCATTCATTGAAATAAGGAAGCGAATTGCCGTTTGTTACACGTGTCAATTATAATGCCGTTAAACGTTCTATACGAATTTAATGATCTTATTGGTAGATAAAGATCACGTATTACACACATACCATTTCGAGTTCTTTTTTGTAAAAGCTTGTCAGTTGCATATTCATCACTGTACGTATCTACTGTGATCCGTGAAATGTTTCCTTATTTTATTTTGGTAAGTATACCTACTTCTATAACTATTTAATTTTATTTTATTAATATAAGAATATTAGGTTTTTTTTACATTAATTACATGTTGCAAATAATTATATAATGGAATCTAAATTTATTCCACTATAACTTTTCCTACTTATGTTTCAAAATACTTACAAAGGCGATGACAAAATTAGTAAAAGTAGGCGTGTGAATTTTCTACTCGTACATGCCTACGTTAAATTACTTTGTAAAATGGGTAACAATTATTATGACTTGGTAATTTTTTAACTTTATACTAAAATTTAAGATACAGTGACATATTTCTAATCATGATTGGGAATGATTTAAACTTTTTTATTTCCTTTCTTGACTATCTACTTTGTGGTCATATTAAATGTATATTAGGTTATTATTATTGTTATTATTATTAGCATTATTATTATATTTATAAATATAATAGCAATGTAGTAGCAGTAGCATAAATAAGATATATTATTTTTGTATTTTTATATTTTGTTTGTATTATGTACGTATTATTATTTATTTGATAAACTATTACTGATATTAAAACCAATTATTTATTGTTACCTACCTAAATTTGAAATTAAACAATAGGTATTGATATTTTCTAATATTCTTATTTATAGGCGTATAGTGAGTTCAACATTCGAGCCACACTATTGGAATGTCGATAATAATTATTAATAGGAACAAGATTAAATGAGAGAAGATTTTGTAACTATTTTATTTATATTATATTAATTCCCTGATAATTACTTATTTAATACAGAGTGGTCCAGAATGTACCGTTAATACTAGAGCATATGGCACGTTAAAAAATGAGGGTACTATTTTACATAAATTTTTGTTCAAAACTCAATAATAAGAGAGATATAAACCTCTGAGGGATGAAATAAAAAGATGAAATAAAAATCATTTTTTTTAAATGTCTTTCAGATACTTTTGCATAATGGGTTCATGGGGTGAGTATATGATACTAGGATAATTAATTTTTTGTTACCACTTATTCAATCACTTATGATTTAGGGGTAGTTTTGGATAGTATTTTTATTAATTTGAAATTATGTATTTTAATGTGCTAAATTTAAAAAGCAATTTAAAAAAATTCTGATGATGAACTCTATGTACCGTAAATTTGGACAAACATATGTAAATAACTAATGAAAAAATAAAACTGCAAACAAATATTTTACAATTAACATATACTTAACTTATTATTTTACAACAAGAAAGAAATTCTGTTAAATGTTAAAAGTGAGCGCCATTTAGTTCCACACTGATTTACTACTGATTTGAAAACTGCTAAGAAAATTTTTATTTATTAACCAGTACGCCTAGTCCGTTCCACTACTTTGTGCTTTAAACTTCTAAATTTTGTAATCTGTTCAAATGCATTATAATTTAAAAATTTCTCACTCTCAAATTATTTAGATTATATGATTATATCTAAAAATCTTTTGTACAAAGAAAAAGTTTTCAATACACTAAATTCAATCCCAATTATTTTTATAAGTACTTAACTATAATACATACTATCATGTTAAATTGAGGCTAAGAAACAGAAAAATTTTGAACGTTGATATTCCGCTGGAAAGAGCGAAGATACTTAAAGGGGTTTCTTAAATGTACGTTTTCTGGTTAACTTATCGACTACAGAAGAATAATACCTAATCATGAATTCTAACCACATCCCTAATGTGTTTTCTCTCCCATTCAAGGCTGTCTTTACTACGAGGGAATCGATGAGCTAAGAAATTTGAACGGGCCATATTATTGAATACAATGATACGATTCATTAGAGACCTGGAGGAAAAAGTAACGTTTGATACACTAACTTTCACTTCATGCTATGAACTCATTCGTAATAATTTACATAATTTTTTTTGGAATTCGATATAGCTACTTGTGCAATAAGTTAGGAAAATTGAGTTTTTTCCACATCAGGCGTAGGTTTTCACGGCATATGCGGAAAATATACTTTTCCTATGAGTTGCACACGTGATTTTTTTAATAGTGTTTTGAAAATAGTTTAAAAAACTATAGTAATCATAATTTTTTATTGAAAATTGAAGGGTGGAAAAGCTAGAGAGCCTAAGTGCTAAAAATCAAGATTTGCTCTTTTTGCGTAAAACAGACCTACTTATTGATATCAATGTCCCATTAGAACCCTGAGTCCATACTCCTATGGAATTCGTCGATACATACGTATAAAATTGACAGAGGACCTATCTCCAGGCAGGCAGGTCCAACTTGTGGACCTAAGTGCCAACGACGCAAAACGTTACTTGCTCCCTCATTTTTTGTCAGTTTATCATTTGTTTGGAACGAGCTCGCATTAGATTTTCGTAGCCATGGAAGAAAATGTAGAAATTCAGATTAAAATAAATATGAAAAAAGAAAGGAATAAAAGAAGGGTCAGTGGAAAGGAATATCAAACTGAAAGTGGCGGATTGCGGCAAGCAAAACCCCTACCAGCTGAAATGGTAAGTTTATGGTTATGTCGAATTGTTTTTGGTACTGATAACGGGGGAATATCGATAATCTATTATAATATATAATTTTATAACTCTCGAAAGCATGTTGCTTGGTAACATACCGCGCTGCAGACGAAGGTCTTTTTACATTTATACAGCATGGTTTAGATATATTTGGTATAAAATTATTGAGTAGAAAATTGTTTAATTTTGAATGGTTCAATTTTATTATTAACATTTTAACAAATTGTAATATTACTTGCAGATAACTTGTAAATGCAAGTACAATTGCCATGTCCTTTACTTTGAACAACGGTTGAAGCTTCATAAAGATTTCTATTCACTTGATGAAAAAAACCAAGGTACCTACCTAATGGGGATCATGCAAATAGCTGTAATTCAAAGAAGACGCCATGGCCACTATGACAAGCCAGCTGCGAGTAGAAGACAATGCTCAGTGTATTACCAGATTCCAGATGAACAACAAGTACACAATCTTGTGTTAAGAAAGAAAAAAGAGTAATAAAAAATGTAAAGTTCACTGAAAGAGATGAGTTCGATATTACAAATCACATAAAATCCATTCAAGTAGACGAGAGCCACTATGGAAGAAATCAATCTTCAAAACTGTACCTGAGTCCGGATCTTAATATAAACAGGCTTTTTCATGCATACAAAGAAAAATATCCAAATTCTGTTGTTACGTACAAATATTATAGTCGCATATTTAAGACAAAGTTCCCTAATCTATCGTTTCATCGGCCAAAAACAGACACATGCAAGACGTGTGATTTATTGGCATGTTCTATTAACATGAATAACTCCGTTCTGAGGGAGGCCAAAGTAAAGTTGGATTTGCATCATCGCTGCTCTTGAAGATATGCAAAAAGATATTTCTGATTCTACCTTGCCATCTACTCAGTTTACTGTCATTTTCATAGATTTACAACAGGTTATGTTCGTTCCAACATTAACCCATAGTGACATGTTTTACAAAAGACAGCTCACGTGCTACAATTTAGCAGTGCACATTAGCAATATTAATAAGGCCTACATGTGTATGTGGCATGAGGCAACAGCTTCCAGAGGTGGTGACGAAATTGCCTCCTGTCTTCTTGCAGTACTCAAAGAAACTAATAATGTCTTCTATAAGGAACGCAGATAACTGCACTGGCCAGAATAAAAATCGTAAGATGCTATTTTTGCTAATGTTTCTTGTAGCTCATGGCCAATTTAAAGAAATTACTCAAAAATTTCTTATAAGTGGCCACAGTTTTCTTAGCTGTGACAGAGATTTTGCTGCAATAGAGAAAAGAAAACGAAATACAAAAGCGTTTATCCCCTCAGAATTACAAGATATTGTAAAAACTGCGTGATACCATAACCCTTTTGAAGTCATAGATATGGATTTAGTTGGGCACTTTTTTGATATTCAGCAAGCAGCTGATGCACTTATAAATACCAAAAACATGAATATTTCTAAAGCTACAGGAATTAGAATTTCTGAACAACTTTTACGGGAAGGATATATTGAAATGAAAACTTAAAAAAAATAAAAAATAGCTCATTTGAAAACTGGGATAAAATTAAAATATTTAAGAAAGGAAGGACATTTCAAGACTTAAAAGAAGTAACATTTCTGGAAAAAGCGAAAGGAGTAGTAATAAATCAAGAAAAAAGGAAAAATTTATTGGAGATGATATTGTATCTTGGTAAAGAAGAATATAAGGAATTCTACAGATGTCTTCCAAACTAATTTAGATTGTTCTGTTATTTTAAGTGTTCTGTTCATTGTTCAGTATTAATACATAATGTATTTATTGTGTGAAATGCCCAGTAATTAAAATGGTACTTAGGCCCTTCAATTTTAAACCTTCTTAGCACGTAAAATCTAGAGGACCTAAGTGCCAAAACTTAAAATTCGCTGTCCTGTAAAATTATATTTTTGGCACTTAGGCTCTCTAGCTTTTGCACCCTTCAATTGTAAATTTCGAAAATGTTTATCAAGATTCCTGAGGGAATGTTGATATAAAACTTTGAAGATGATATTGAAGAATCAAAAATGGCGATTTAATCATTGCCGATAAAATCCAAAGATAAATATGAAAACGCGTATTTCTTACTTGAAGACTGGAGTCATCAAAAGGAAGTAAATCGGTAGGACATAGATCCAGGAAGATTATAATTTTAAGAAAATCAGAAGTTGAGAAATTTTTGAAAGAAACAGATAGTAAAACCTACTTGATGATGAAGGTAAAGTGTAATTTTGTCCAAATATTGAACATGTTTCTCATTTTAGATAGTGTTAATCATTGGTATCAGTGGATCATGCCATCGTGAAGAATATATACTGATATAGATTCCCAACACAAAAACGAACGTGAGAAAGAATTTACTATTTCTAACAGGAACATCGAAGGAGTCAATCTTGCCAAATATTTCGAAAATTATCCTCTCTTCGTCCATCATCAATTGAGCATTCAAGATTCTTCCTAAGATATAGAAATAGAAAATGTACAAGACAATGCGTTGTTATAAATTCTATAGGGAGTTTCCTTGAAAAAAACTGGAGAATTTTTGAAATTACCAATTGCTGGGAATTACACCGACCATTGTTTCCGAAGAACGTCTGCTACGATACTGGCTGATGCACGAGCAGACATCAACACTCTTAAAAGGCATGGTGGATGGAAAGCAACCAACGTGGCAGAAGGATATATACATAGAGGATTTCGTTCAACAAAAACTTCAAGTAACCTCAAAAGTATTGAGTAAAATAGAGGTCAACATAAATACAAACTAGGCCTCATCAAATAAATACGCAGGACTTTCGATAACCAAATGTAAAAAGTTACCTACAGCTAAAATTTATAATAATGATAAGATGACTAGTTAGTTTCACACAATATTATTAATACCTAAAAATATATAAAAAGATGATTTAAGTTGACAATAAATGAATAGTTGGTTCAAGAATTATGATGTATTTTTCCCGTAGTTAGGAAAAATTCCTTACTCAAATTAGGTACTAAATGTACAACTTTTCAAGACACTATTAAAAAAAAATAAATCTTTAGTAAACGTAACGTTAAAGTGTAATTTCTTTAAATTCCCTCTAAAACTATCATTAACAAATTCTATCTATCGTCAAAAAATCTTTAAAAATTAGTAATGTTCGAGAAAAACGACTTTAAGCATTTATATTGAAATAAAAATATTAACTATAAATAAACATATCCTGATAAAAAAATCTGCAAATCTGCACTATGTTTAACTCGATGTTTAATAATAAAAAAGGACCGAAAAAAGAGCTTTCTCAGTTATCCTAAGTCTATGAAAAGTTTAAAAACTAATATTTTATACAGGATTCTCAGAATATTTGTAGAAAAACTATTCGTTTTATATATTTTTTTGTGATTTTTTTTATGATGTAAAAAACGATTAATTAGAAGAAAAATTGAATTTTGTGATTGTGGATCCCCAAAAAAACTGACGGCTCAAATTAAGTGTACTTTTTAGATCACCACAAATGTCCAGCTTGGTCAGAATTTTTTGTAGTCAAAGTCTAATTTTATAGGACTTTGTAACTTATGTTCATTTACATTTAGTTTGCCCTATTTACACCATAATATTTACATAATTCATTTTTTCAGTGTACCTATCATACAAGAAATAAAAGGAGGTTAAAGTTATTTCTGAGGAAGAAGGCAATGTGTCAAACGTCAAGAACTAAACGACGACATGGCGACCAGGAAATTGTTCCGGCAAGGTTAGAATAAATGAGTTAAATGTCGATTTTTTTTTCATAAAAGTTTGCGTTTCTGCTTTTATCTTGTATGAGGTTTGAAATTACCGTCAAAGCAATATGACAGCTATCATTCAATTATTTACAAAGTATAGTTTGTATGTCCAATAAATTTAAATGTGGATTTGCATAGGTTGTTTTTTTTTTTTTACTTCAAACAAGAGTATCAAATTTGTAGATAAACTTTAATTCTTTAAGCGAATGCCATCAAAATCTTAATAAATCTAAATAAAATTAAAGACAAAAAAGTTATTATCATTTTTTCACTTAGCATTTGCCCTTTCTGCCCTTTAGAGCGCGGCAAATTTTGGAAATATTTTACCTGAAACTGCGTTTATGCGTGTGCCAAATTTAAAAAAAAAATCGTTTCCGTATTAAAAAAGTTATAGCCAAAAAACAAATTAAAAAAATAACTTTACGTAGCTCCGTTAATATTGATCGAGAAAATGTTACAGGGACATGACACATTATTTTTTGGATTAATATCACCCCTTAAATTTTCATTTTCGGTCACTTAGTATTTACACCAAATCATTTACATAATTCGTTTTTTCAGTGTACTTATCATAAAACATTAACAACGTCCATCAAAGGATTTTGGTCTTCCAAAGGATATATTTGATTTTCTCTTTGTAGTTCCATTAAAGGCAGCCACTGTTATGTTTTACAAACATGCAAATGGAAATGTATAAAACTAATGAAAGCAAAGCCGAAAGCTTACATTTTCCGTTGTAAATTTTTCTGATTAATATTCATGAGACTGTCACGTACATTTTAATATAAAATATCTCACGTAGTAGAAGCCAAAGTGACGCTGACGCAGGCAAAAAGTCAGTCTCGGCGGTCGTCAGCATTTTCGCCAATCAGAACTAGTCATCCGTTATTTTTTAGAGAGGGGCGTTCAACCGGAAAATCAGATAAAACGTGATACAAACATGGAAAAAAATCGGACATTTTTCAATAGATAATTTCTTTTACCGCTTTGGGAGAAGACGCGATCGTATCGCGTTCCCTGTTATTACTTTCATCGCTGCACGTATTTTATATTACATATAAGATATTTTCCCTCCGCATATGTCAAAGATGTTCGTTAAGTTGCTCCTTTGGCTGTCAGGGTATTGAGAGAATATACAGGGTGTTCCTAAATAAGTGTCGCAACGGAAAACTGCAAATTCCTCTTGAAAAATGAAACATTTTTTCCTCTTCCATTTTTCTCTCCGGGCTTTCGTTTTCGAGATACACGGTGTCAAAACTTTATTTTTACATAAACATAATTTTCTTGATTCATTGCTCTAAAGTCAACCTTTTTCAATAAAAATGACTCTATGAACAAAAACAAACATTTTGCTAACGTTTCGAAAATCTTTCATAATTCAAAAAATAGGTAGTAATAATTAACAATTTTAACGAAATTTAACAACAGATAAGATTTTAATTTTTTTTGTATCAATTTGGGGAGTAAAATTTACAAAAACTGTTCAAAATTACGTGCAAAACGCGTCCATTGAAGTCCACGTCTCTTAATTAACGGTAATACTAAATAAATGGATGGAGTAGTATAACAATAATATTGATGAAGAACACAAATTCATATATTGTTATAAAATAGAGAAGAAAACACAATCATAGAAATAATTTAGAAATAATAACGTAAACCTTCGGATAGAAAAGATATTAGCAGCTCAAAAATGGTAATTTTGTTCAATTAGAACATCTCGAACTTGCTTTAAGTTTGCACAGTGTACATTATATAATGAGATTTTATTCAAATTATTGTGTAGTGCATATAGAAGAATGTAAAAGATGTTGGTTCTGGCCATTGGCAGTATAAATATTCAAACATATCGAGATAAACTTGATATCTGAGTATAATTCACAATTATATTTGTACAGTCGATTGTGCAGTAGTTTATAACCAAAAGTTGTCCTAGGCAAAATTCGCCTCACTTGCAAAAATAACACTTTAAATGTATTCAATAATAACTGACGATTAAGCCTCTTTCTGGATAGATTTCATAATTTTTATGATATAAAAACTTTCCTTTGGATACTTTTATTCGAAGAATTTGATTATGGTAGTATAGGTACCAGATAATAGAGGAATATTCTAATTTAGACCTAATGAAAGAATTATATGTGACCATTATTATTTGATTATTTTGAAAACTTTGACAGTTCCTAATTACAAGACCTAACATTCCCAAAGAAGATAAAACCGTTTCATTGATATGAGCAGTAAATTATAATCCTTCATCGCATCCCATAGGACCAGTTCCACACCATTTACTTTATAATCAAATTTGATTGGATGTCTCTTATTATAGTGCGATTTTTTTATTTGATTTCCTATAAACAGACACTGTTCCATGATGTCAACTCTGTGATATACTCGTATGTTTATATCGTAAGCAAATAAAAGAAAATTTCAATCTATAACCTCAGCAATATCATTAATAAATAGCAAGAATAGCAATGGCCCCAAGTTCGATCTTTGTGGGACTCCAGCCCTGTCAGCCATTGTATGAACTGCGATCGGTTACAGAAATATGATGTAAAAAATGTTAACATAAATATATAACTTGTTGATATCCCTTGTAACGCACCTGTCGAGTTTAAACTTCAGTCAAAAAACCCTGTCAGCTCTGATCACATAAAAGAAGTAGTCTAACAGTGTACATGTATTCAAACTGTGGTTATAGTTTGAGCCAATAAACGGTTTACAGATAGTATGGTATGGTTAACTAGGCCCAAGTTTGAAAATTAAGAATATGAGATTTAGGCCCATGCACTAATTGGTTCAAGTTCACTAGTCCAAAGTAGTAACAACACGGGCGCGGACCTGTCTCGTTGGTTCTAGATTGAATTGTTTTTCATTTAAAAATGTATAAAAAATTAACAAATGTGTTGTAAATGTGTATATACCTAACGCCTATTATTACAGCCGATAAAACCTACATACACATACCTAAAGAATTACCTAATATCAGTTTATACTAAGCAGTTTATTTCTAAGACTCTCTGGGAGAGAACTTCTAAAACACTATGTAAAAATATTTATTTTGTCAAAAAACGTTGCGAGTCAAGGTCTATTCTACCTAACAGAACTTATTTCAAAATTTTCTGTTCATTTGGTTTGATAATAATTTTAGCTTAAAAAATATTATTTTTTAGACCAGGGTTGCTTATCGAAAATTGTTTATTTTCAAGGCGTCTATTACCCATTTAACGTAGGTAGACTTATTTTAGAAGCATCCTGTATATCTTTGTAATAATGTTTGCTCTTGGAACATTTTGCCCTAGAATATACATATATTTTCCTACTGATTGATCACCAATGGAATTTGTAGAGTGGATCAAATTTTAATTAAATCGGTGCAGGCTTTTCTGCTTTTGACATTCTCTCTTGACATTACCCCGCCAGATATAATACTTTCGAAATTACGGCAGCTCCCGTTTGATCTGGATTAAAAATGTTGATTAATTAAAAGCAAATTGGATGAAACAACTCTCGAAACACACTATCGTACAGGCATAAAACGTATGCAAGAGAAATATTGAAAATTGATTGTTTATGTATATGTACATATAGGGTGCCCTTCACATTCACTGTTTGATATTAACAAATATTTAAATGTTTATATTAGCTCTCAGTAAGTACTTAATACTGAGATTTATTTTAAATACAGGGTAATTTACGACGGCTTTAAACTAAAGATATAGGTAACATAACAGGTGACTTCACTAAAGCGTTCGACAGAGTTGATCACGTTATATTGCTATAAAAAATAAATCCATTTGGATTTTCTGATCTACTTACTTAATTAGAAACTATTTAACTAATAGAATCCAACAAGATAGGTCTCTTGATTTTAAATCTTTTGAAGTGATTACGTTCTCAGGAGTCCCTCAAAGCTCGATTTTGGGCCCATTACTACTTGTTTTATTTATAAACGATATTGATAGTTATTTGAATGAAGGTTGTTTACTCTAAGCCTATGACCTCGATAACCTCAAAATATTTGGCAAAATATCCCACGAACTATTAGAAATCTGAGTATTATTTGATTATAAATTATCATTTAATGATCACATATTGGATCTAAAGGGTATAAAACACTGGGATTTATTATTAGGAATACATTTAAATCTGCTTCATTATACACCTTTAGTTAAGTAGAATTTTCCATATGCCTCTGTTGTTTGATGTCCAAATTATGTATTATATATATAGACAGTTCACAGTGGATTCAACGTCGTTTTTTAAAATTCTTATCTTTTAGAACTGACGGAATTTGTCCTCAAACTGGCATTTCCCACGATGAGCTTTTACCGAAGTTTTTTGTTAAATCTTAGGAAGATAGACGTGGCATTACTTAGAATTTTTATTTAAATTATTAAATAACCTAACTGATTATGGTGATTTATTAAATATACTTAATTTTTATGTTCCCAGGGCAGTCTCAAAACACTTTGGTACTTTTTACTTGCCAGCGCCAAGAATTCATTTATTATAGATGCATAGATTAGGTGTTATTCCTCCTTGAATTTCATGTGAAATACCTATAAAAACAAAAAAGTCATCTGTTGATATATTTCAGTGTTCTCTTGAAAGCTTGAAACTGGTATCACTATGTTTTTTTATTAATTATATGTTATTATAGTTTTCTGTTGTGCAGTTTCTGTTTCCGTTTTATCTTTCTTATTTCTTAAATGTTGTTTGTATGTTATTTTTGCTGTATATTTTTTTTTTGTATTTCGTTTCTTTTTGTATGTGATTCCCATTCTGTAATCGTGTATTCGCCTGTTGAATAGTGTAAAATAAAATAATAAAACATAAGGGTCTATAATCTAACACGTATACTACTTTTAAAGGGATGAGCCGCTGGACGATTAATACGAATTTTTGTCTAGGTACATGCTTCTGTAACAATAATGGCACTCCCTCAAAACTAAGTTTTTGACCTTCAGGAAGTTTTGAGTAGAAATTTCATTTAATCTCTATTGATGAGTGAAACAACTAAAATCTAATGTTGAAAGTTGAAAGTACATTTCATTACGAATACAGCAGTTCAAAAGAAATTACAAAATCATTTTTAAAGAGTGCCATTATTATTGCAAACGACTGTACATGAGTGATAGACAAGCAAGTTAAGTAGTCGTAATTTAAACAAAATACGATACTTATTTAGGCGGGAAGCCTTTAGATTGCGGTGACATTTTATGTTACTGCAAGTTTATTTGTAAATTTTAAAATTCTTTACATCTGCAATGCAAAGTCTTCGCGAACGGTTTGATTCTAAAAAAGATCAGTTCCACCAGGAACTTGAAATATTTATAGGTAAGCCATGTCTTCACTCCGACTTTCAACGTTGGAACTTAACTCCATTCATACAAGACACTGCTCGGTTGAATGGGCGCTTAATTTTCTGTGTAAAAGGGAAAAAAGTAAAGAAAATCCTGCTCTAAAAGCTTTCCTTAGAAAGAACTAAAGAAAGAGCAGTTGATTAGTATGTGGGCGTAGGTAGGTGTCTCTGAGGCAAATGAAAATAGTGATTTAGGGGCTTAAAAGAAACCGTCAGGGAGACGTTAAATTCTGCGGACAAGGGATAGGGCGAAATTAATTTTATTTTTCACAGTTGCCTACCCCGCAACGTCTTTATTCATTGGTTATACAGGGTGGTTAGTGTACAGGGTGATGTTTTTATCATGGGAAATACGTTTTTCTTGTAAACGACTGAAGCAAAGTGAGCGTTGCCAAACAAAGTTTGTTTGACCATCGTCGGCTAAATCGCAGCAGCCGTGCTTTTTCTAGTCTGTTCCAGTGCCCGTTTTCAGTGACTTACCGCTCGCGGCAGCACACTACAGCACAAATGACGTAGTTGAACATAGTCAGCAATTGTTTTCATAAAAATTATGACAAATGTCAAATATCTGTGGAGGTGTACGTCTTTGTTTATGTATCATTTTTAAATTTATAAGTATTCGAATAATATCGATGACGCTTATTTTAAAATAATAGATAAAAAATATGTTCGTTTTTGCAAACCAAATTAAATAAGTAGGTTCTGTTAAAAGATAAATTATTAGAGTCTCAATGTTAAATGACATTTATGGCCTGATGTCACCACATTGGTGTCACCACACTACAGCACATTACAGAATTCTATATTGAAATTCAGGTGATTCAACACACAAGTATTACAAACGATGCGATTTAGATGTTTAGAGCAATTAGGCGGACTCAAAAAGTTCATTGGAGGGTATCGAGATACTAGAAAGGTGGCAAGTCGGCTATCGCCGACTTGACCTTTCTTCGGGCTAAAGCCATCTGGTCGCGCTACGCGTGGCATGACGACCGCTGCGTAGTGCCTGTGAATAATAAAATGTAAACGTGACTTTGGCTGAACTCTCTATGTTGGGGAAAATCCGCCGCTTTATAATTTAGAAGAGTGGTTGGCATGAATTTGGAATTTTATTTTTTTTTTGTCATTTTTATTTTAACACTGTCTATCTGGCTTTTTTGAATCACCCTATAAATTGAAGCGACACGGCAATGAAATGACTACCGCCATATTGTCTAGCTCATTTTTACCACGTTTTCACTCGTATTTATGCAAAGTTCAATGTAAAAACGACGTCAAACCCCAGCGCTCGGGTACCAGAAACTTTTTAGAGACTTCAAATTTACAGTTTTTGGTCTTTTCCAGCCTCTAGTCGGCCCATTTTTCCAAAATTCCTACGTTTTATTCCGAGATGTCACCGCCGGAGCATACGTTTGACGTTTCGGTGATTTTGGCCGGCGTTGCGCCTCGTAGTTGACTGAAACTTAAGCAATTTTCGTTATAAAATCGAATTTTAAACCCAGACCTAAGGCAGCATTTAGAAAGGTTTAAATTTAAAGTTTCTATATAATATTTTATAGAAATAAATGTAGGAATACATAAAAATCTCAATATTCCATCGCTTGTCATTCTCACATCGCTAGACGTTTCTCGATTTTCCTTCAAGGGCCGTCTTATCTTGCGTCTCGCTTCCTCACAGAAAATCGTAGATTGGGCGCTAGGACCCACCAGAATGACGGAAATTTAGCTTGCGAAAAAATCGGCATCAAAATACGCTATAGACAATCTAGAAAGACGACGAAAGGCGTAGCGTTTAGCGCAAAAAAGCCTTTGTGGCGGTAAAATGGACAATTTTCGAGTCAAGTGTGCGAGCGAGAGTTACCTACAGCTTTTAATATATAGACAAGGCGTCAAGTTTTTCTGTTTGATTCTTCGATGAAATGTCTATCTAGAAATATTTATTTTTTCATGTCAAACTACGACATACTATTCGAAATATGAGTTCAAGTAAATTGAAACATTACAAGGTGTTCATTGAGAGTGAGTCATCCTTAAAATTAACCAAACTTTTTTATCATTGATCGAATTTAAACGGAATGATAATATCCCGCTCTATGTATATAAGTATATTTCGTTAACTGCGTCGGTCCTTATGTAGAACACCCTGTATACATTTCATTCTACAAAACATTAATCCTTGTTTCTCTGTATTATTTTCTTTCGTAGTCACTCAGAGTATGCTCATACAGTTGTAACTCCTCTACAAGGAGTAACCATCTAGAAAGTAATTTTCAACAGAGAAATGTTACACAGCTTTGTTAAAGTTTTTCTTTCTAGTAATTCTGGGAGAATATTATTATTTTGACTTAAATGCAAAGCGATATGATATCCTTAAGGAATGTTCTTGAAGTTTTAATAATAGATACAGCTACAAATGAAAAAATTAGACTCTTTCAACATGCCTTTGTAAATTTTATATAATAATGTTGCCACATTTCCATCTTTTTGGAAAAAAGCATGTGTGTCCAATATTTAAAAAAGGAAACCATAATGATATTGAGAATTATAGAGCTAAATCTTTGCTGTGCAATTTTTCTAAAGTCTTTGAATCCACCTTGCATAACGAAATTTACTATCTGACTAAGCAATTGATATCCCCACACCAACATGAATTTGTGCAGAGAAGATCTACTATATCGAAACTTGAGGTTTTTTCTCTATTTATTTTCGAAGCTTTGAATGGTGGAGGTGGCTTAATATTTACGGACTTTCAAAAAGCCAAAAAACCTTCGATCATATAAACCACCACATATTACTAGTTAAATTGCAAGATTTTAATTCGTTAATAACTCTATTAGAATCATATTTAACAAGTAGGCAATTTATGGTCAGATATCAAAACTTTACTTCTAGTTCTTTTTCTGCATTTTTAGGTGTACCGCAAGGCTCTAATTTAGGACCACTCTTTATTAATGATCTCCCAGATATTGTTTCTCGCGAAAAATTGCTTTTTGCCGATGATTTTAAATTATCCTCTTCAATAAATTCTACTTCAGATTGTGATTATCTTCAACTCTGTATGGATCGTGTGTTGTCATGGTGTGAGTTAAATTATTTGTCCCTTAATACTTCTAAATGTAAAACAATGTCCTTCATTCATAGAACCAACTTTATTATTTATAATTATAACATTGATGGATATGTCATAAGTCGCGTTTCTTTATTCAAGGATTTAGGTATTACATTTGACAGCAAACTTATTTTCATCGAGCATATTAACAATGTTGTGTCCTGCGCATTCCGAACTTATGGTTTTATATACCGTAACTGTAAGGATTTTACAAATATACACACATTTAAAATTTTATTTTGCTCTCTAGTTGGGTTGGAGTCCGTTCAAAGATGATTTTTTAAAGTTTTTATCTTTTTTGCTTATCCCCCGCAAGGTTTTAATCATAACGATCTTCTGAATCGTTTTGATATGGATTCACTGGAGATACGTCGTAATGTCTCATTAATTCGTTATTTGTTTAATATTCTAAATAATAAAATTGACTGTTCGGTTTTATTGAGTCACTTTATTTTGGTCTGCTATTTCTAGAACCAATTGGCTAAATCTCCAATATATTTTTTATACGACTGCCTTGCAAAAGGGGGTTTTGCACACGGAAAACACGCTCTGAAAACGGTATTTTGCACACGGTTATGTCATCTTTGCACATGCCTCTCCAGATTGTAATTTTTGTTTGATGTTGTCACCCAAATTATGCCGGCCACAATTTTAGTCAATTCTGCTTGCCCTCAAATGCCAAAGAGGATGGAAATCCAGTGCAGTTGCCGAAGGCTACGTTGTTGACTGTTTGAGAAATAAAACGGAAGTTTCGAAAAAGATAGAGTCTTCAGTGTCTTCTGCTGCCACAGAACCAGAACAACGATCGTCTATTGGAATACAACAAGAAGACAATGACCGCACGCTGAAAAACTGCACTAAAAACATGACACCAAAAATATTCTCTATTACCGAAAACAGGGTGCACAGTAAAAGTGCTTTTCCCAGCGTAACCTTGAAGGAATGTTCAAATGTTACCATAAATATTAAATATTAGTTTCTTTTGTTAATGCATTAGCAATTTTCTTAATAAAAACGAGTTAAATTAAAAGTTGTATTTAATTTATTTTGTTAATGCGTTGGCAATTTTAGTAATAAAAACGATTTAAATTAAAATTTAATTTTTGTGGCCTCTGTTTGCAGTCGTATAAAAAGTATCGTAAAAAACTCGTTTGAAAACAACTCTTTGCACAGAGAGTTGTTTTCAAACCTTGTTGTTTAATATACTATAATGTGCGATGTGTTTAATAAAATTGGAAAGAACTGCAATATTTTTAATGATACTTTAAATACCAGTGTGAAAGCAGCACCCAAAGATAGCACCCTAAATTTCCGACGATAGCCGGATGACCATGGACGTTCGTTGACTAAGGTATACAAATATGATAATGATATTGTGAGTTCCAAGGCATTATCTCATAGTAAGCAACATCCTGGGGATGATACATAGTATCAGAGTTCTCTTCAAGAGATGCTTATCACTCAGAAAAAATATGATCAACTAGAAATGGGTCCCAGGGGGTAAAATACGAGGTAAAATATGATAGCACCCGAAAAAAATATTTTCCAATATCTCGGAAAATACATGCTGCTGCAACTTGCCACTCGGTATGTAGTTTCCCCAAGGGACAGATATTATTTAAAAAAATATATGATCGACTAGAAATGGGTCCCAGGGGGTGAAATATGATAGCACCCGATGTGTATCCCTACATACCGAGTGGCAAGTTGCAACGGCATGTATTTTCCGAGATATTGGAAAATATTTTTTTCGGGTGCTATCATATTTCACCCCCTGGGACCCATTTCTAGTCGATCATATCTTTTTAGCATAATGTGTATCCCTGGAGGAAACTACATACTGAGTGGCAAGTTGCAACGGCATATATTTTCCGAGATATTGGAAATTATTTTTTTCGGGTGCTATCATATTTCACCCCCTGGGACCCATTTCTAGTCGATCATATTTTTTCACATAATGTGTATCCCTGGAGGAAACTACATACCGAGTGGCAAGTTGCAACGGCATGTATTTTCCGAGATATTGGAAATTATTTTTTTCGGGTACTATCAGATGTCACCCCCTGGGATCCATTTCTAGTTGATCATAATTTTTCTGAGTGATATGCATCCCTTGAAAAACTCTGATACTAAGTACCATCCCCAGGATGTTGCTTACTATGAGATAACGCCTTGGAACTCACAATATTATTTTCATATTTGTATACCTTAGTCAAAGAACGTCCATGGTCATTCGGCTATCTTCGGAAATTTCGGGTGCTATCTTTGGGTGCTGCTTTCACACCGGCACTTTAAATGCAATTTGTAAACATGATTCTCGCTTAGGATAAGATGTATTGTCTTACAGATATAAGAAAGTATAATATTTAAGTAAACATTAACTGAAAAAATAAATATTTCATTTGTATTGTAGATATAATCGCTTGCAATAATGGTACTCATTAAAATGAATTTTGCGATTTATTTTGAACTACTGACGTATTCGTAATTAAATCTACTTTAAATTTTTAACATTAGTTGTTAGCCGACCGAAAGTAACCACCACTACTACCATACGCAATAAAGTTTCTTTTATGCAAGAGCCTTGCAAGAATCGTGCAAAAATTGATCTATTTTGTTTTGTAAGACAAGACTTTTTCAAATTTTACAGCATTTCTTGCATAAGCCAACGCTGGTCAAAAATCGAAAACCTTAATACAAATGTGCTTAGTTTCAAAGTTAAACAGACATGAAATGTCAATTTTCAAATGATGTTTTTTAATGAATGGCACAGTTCACAAATCAATGCATATGCGTAGCAAGAGGATATTTTTGTATTAAATATTAAAGTTCTACGCCAATAGATGCATCTATCGATTTCCTCCAAAATGCATTAATGTTAAAGTCTCTGATATTTTAGTAATCTAAAACAACAGACTAACATTTAGACGGTGTAAATTCTGCAATGAGGAAATTAGAAATAATGGTCAACTTCTCCACACTTCTGTGGCGGGCCAATTCATTAATCTTGACTCGTTTGAACAAATAGTTCCATTAGCTCTAATAGCGACGTGTTTTGAAACTGAGCTCACAATATTCCACCAATTGTTTTCTTTTGATTTATTGCACCTATAAGACCACCGTTTGCTTTTTACGCTACTGTTATTGTATTTGGAAAAAACAAAAAATCCGCTAAAGTACACTATTTCTATTAAAAATAAAAAAAAAGATATTTCTTATATTTAAAGTGATGGTAAATACGTGCTTAAAATTTCATAAAAAGTGTAGGGTGTTTACAATCTATAAAAATAAATCAGTATGTATATGTATACTGGGTTTAGGTATATGTATGTTACATGTTTTCGACTCTAAATTTCATGTCCTATCCAGAAATGCAATGATATACTTTTAAGGTGTTCCATTTAAAATAAGCAAGTCAATGACGACTTGCGGTATAACCGCATGTGCTACAAAAATTACATTATTTTATTTAAAGAGAGCTCCCCAGAATAATAATAATAATAATAGTGGCTTAGTTGCCACTTTTTTTTATTGTGAAACTGAAGAATAGGCGGCACTTGCCACACTATATTTCTTCGACCTAAAACACATAAATATGTGTTATATAATGAGATCTATATAGAATCGATTTAATAATAATTTATAATATACTTATGTAGAACTCATTTTTTGTTTAAAATTTACGTACATATATCCACTACCTTTAAGTAGGTTCCTTATTAGTCTTTTTAATATCGATTACTTAATTTGGTTTTACAAAGTAGCCTAATAAGATAAATTAAACTACTACTAAATTCTAATAAAGCTACCGATAATAGTATGTAATTTAAATTTGAATAATACAATTTATAAACTAAATATCTGCCTATTTAATTTTTTTTATATGTAGTTTTAATGTGTGAAATTTGAGTACTCTTTTAGTTAGAAGATATTTGTAAATTTATTTCTTTCTTTTAAATCATTATAAACCACCGCAGATGAAGATCTTAAATAAAATAATTTTTTAGACGAGTTGTACTTTCATATACAATTTTAAATATTTATAGTCAGAAATAAATTGAAGGTTTATTTGCACACCCTGTACTGTATAACTAGTAAGCAAATTTTAAAATGCTTAATTGAAATTAAAAAATGTTGGCTAATAGGTATAATGACAAAACGAATATTTTGTTGTAGATATCTACATATTTTTTTCCCGTTTTCATTTTATTATCAATTTTACCTTAACTACATTACAACCTGTAACAAAAATATCTATATAAATGGGCTCTCCTTTGATAACACGAATATATCTTTCGCCCTTCCGCTTCCACATAATTTTCTGCGAGTACAAATGAAAACGCGTCGACAGCTGACACGACAGGACTTTTTCGTTTTCACTAAGGTATGTTCTTATCGTTCTTTTTCCTAGTCTTCTTCTGTTCGCCCAACGTCTTGATAAGTGAACAATATAAAATAAATGAACATATTGATGACATAACAATGGTGTAATACTTTTCATTCTGTCAGACGAATCGGACCTTCCCCGGGTTTTGTTCGTGGTGTTCGCGAAGAATGGAGTTAATAAAAGTAATGGTGGTACGTTTGAAGGAGCATTCTTCTACTATAGTTCGCAGTCGGGGTTCTACAAACACCTCACTGGATTGCTGTTTATAATGATAATTGAATTCTTTTCGCTGTTAGATAGTTTTCTTCACGAAATTAAAAAAAAAACTAGTTTAAAAATGTTACTTGCCTGACGCAAATTATCTTGAAAAATTTATTGATTAAACAGAACTTTTCAAAAAAAAATTCAAATTTTAACGCGATACAATTAAAGTGACCATCTGTCCCGATTTAGACGGGACAGTCCCGTTTCAGCACGTGTCCCGCTTTTGTACAGTTTTTATAAAAAAATAATTTCCAAAACTAATCTTGATATAGAAACATTACACATTACATACTGTAAAATATAATTATGTATTAAGTTTTATAATGAACTTTTAAAAAATAAATCAACTTTGACACACTCATAAAAAAGAAAAATATATATTTTAATAGGTTACTTAATATAATAGTTGTTTAGCTGTTTATGATTGACATATAGTTATGTTGAATGTTTATTTTCAAATGATATATAGGGTGTTCCGTTAATATTGCGAAAAAATCAGGTGGTGTTTCTTTGAACAAAAATAAGAAAAAAAGTTCCTATAAACCTGTGTCCACAAATGCTTTATTTTAGTGTATGTGATCGAAGTTGACACTGAACAAAAATTGCGAAATTGTATACATGCTGCCGCTGAGGTAATTCCACTACGTATATGCATATAGGTTAAGAATCACTGTGCACAATAGTGTTTGCTTGATATTTGTGAATGTACATAAACAAAAATGATACATTTCAGTAAACACGAAATGCATTGTTAATTTACGGTGAAGCTTGCTAAAAAAAATTTTGATTACGAGCGTTACGGCGTCATTTTGAACAATTATTATAATTATTTCAAACTTTATTCTGTGTCGTAAGAAAAGCTGCAAGAAAATAATACACGGCAAGTTTGTTTAGGGGTAGGTACTTGTAATTATTATGTAAAAACACCTGACATGACAGGTATACGACGTTGTCACAAATTCAAAACCTGTCATAATTCTATTAAGGATCAGATAAATAAAAATGTTAAGTCAATTATGTTTTGTTTCGTACATTTTATCATAAAAACCACTCATATTCCTGATATACTGTATATTTCATTTTTTACTTTCTTTAAAGTAACGTTAACTTCCTGAGACAGTTTTAATGAAATTTACATTTACTATAATGGTACTTATTGGTGAATGTTGCTTGTAAAAGGATATTTTTTTGTTATTTGCTATATTACTGATAATATACGGGATGTTTTCAAAAGAAATAGCGCAAATGGTACCGGTACATCTACAACTAAAAAGAATACGTTTGCATATAAACGACCTTAGTAAAATGTCCTCCCAAAAAAATATGGAGTATTGCTTGTAATTTGAAAACCAAAAAACGTACCTATAATAGCAAAATTTTACACAAATGTTCAATTAATGCATGAGAAACTTCTCAACAATTTTTCGAAAATTTATATTCCTTAAAAAGAATGAAATGTTATTTATTGCTACAACTTATTAGTTTGACAATAATTGAGTATTTAAAAATACATATCAGATAGCCTGGTTTATTTTAAAACTTGTATCTCTTACTTTTATATTTAAAACTAACCGTTTATTAACAAAAAATTTTAATACTATTCCCATTACAATTCACACGATTGCAACTGAGGAATATTTAAGTAGGCGGATGTCCGATAATTTCTGTCATTAGACCTTCTGTGACATTTCTTTTTGCTGCAGGGCAGTATTTCCGACATTCAAAAAATATTTGCAGCATGTCAACATATTTATCATTAGTAAAATTATTTGCCATAATTCTTTCCAAGTTATCGAAAAAGTAAAAATTTTAAGTAGCAAATCTAAGGATCTAATGACAGAGATTAGCATGGCAGCCGCCTACTTACGATATATGTTTTAACTGCAATTATATAAATAAACGGTTAGTTTTAAAATAAAAAAGTAAGAGTGGTAAAAGTTTTGAAATGAACCAGGCTATCTTATACGTATTTTTGAATACTCAATTTTTGTCAAACAAATAAGCTGTAGTAAAAAGCAACGCCCTTCCAAGGAGCACAAATTCGCATATGCATTAGTAAAAAATTTGTGTAAAATTTGACTTATTATACTTTTTTTATTTTGAAATTACAACCGTCATTCCATATTTTTTTGGAAACTTTGAAGGAATGTATCTTCTAAGAGGTACACATTTTACTAAGGTCATTTGTATGCAAATGTGTTTTATTTAGCTGTAAATTCGCCGGTAAAATTTGTGCTACTTCTTTTGAAAACACGCTGTATGTATTGTGCAAATAACTGCCATGTATTCAATCTTTCTTTTGCTCGGATATCCGAAAGGATATTAGGTATAGCCTCAAAATTCATTTCACCGGACATTTACAACAACCTAGGAAACAAAACTAGGTACAACTCGAGAAGCTCCAAGAACAAAACGTATTGATCATAACCCCATATAATCAGAGCGTGACAGCATTTGAAATCATGTAACTTTTGGAAAGCTAGAAGTTTACATAGCAGCGATCCATAACCACAAAATTCGAGATGTGCAGGTTTTTGAAAGCCCATATAAACCTACCACCCCATAAGTTCATAACACCATAACCCCACAATTAGTAAGTAAACATAACAGCTTTTCAAAACCACAAAATCTGAGGTGTGAAGACTTCTGAAACCCCATAAACCCTAAACGGGAGAAAGGAGAAATAAACAATGTAAAATTTTGTTCCACAGATTTTTTAAAGACTAGTTAACTATGTATGCGTAACCGAAAATTAATATTTAATTTTAAATGAAAATCTTATCATTATAGAGTTTTCTTAACAGATTAGGTACTTACAGTGAATAATATTGTCTTGTATTCATTCAGCATTGTGATATAGGAATCGCACAGTCTCATCTTGTAGAAAACCAAAAATGTAAACTTTACCTATATTCACTTTTCACATAAAAATACACGCCACGCTTTATTTCTCAAGTTCTAATTAGTTAATTAAAAATAACAAAACAACGCAAAGCTTTAACACATGCGAATGGTTATAACAAACTTAAAATCATGTTCTACAATAATCAAAGTTGTAATTGTTACCGAAATTAACAAATCGCGCTACAAAACATACACGCTGCCAGGGTTTCGAGATTAAAAATAGTGACGTCACATTTGCCAAGAAGGACGCTTCATAGGCTACTAGAGTTGCAATGCAAGTATGTTGTACTTGGTATTTTAATTTTTATACAATCTCAACGATTTTAACATACAGTTTGTTTCTTAAACACCAATTTATAGTTATAAATGTGACTGTCAAATTATGAAATACAGGATGTTAACGTTAAATTTGCTTAATCTTCAGCGATGTAGGTGTTCTAAAAATAATTAGGGTTTGTTATATTATACTAATTAAATCTATGATTAAAAGCTCCGTCAGAGAGGTAAAGGCTGCCAAAGTTTTATAAAATTTTTCATATACATATTTTTTACAACATCGACTATTTTCCCCACAGAGTACTTTTTGTGGGTTTTTTAAAGTTTTTTTAAATACCTGTGATGATTGAAATAATGTAGAATATTAAATTTACTATTTATGTAATAATCTGGCAGCAAATGTCTATTTTCATCATAGTATTTATTTAAACAATTATGTTTTCAGGGTGCCCGAAATATGAGTGCCTATACTGAAAAGATTTGTATATCTGAGCAAAACTGAAAAAAAACACGGTTATGAAAAAATGCTCAATACGAATAGTTTTTTCTGCAAATACATTTCAAAAATATAAATACAGCTATAATAAATGCAAAACTATATGACCAAATTGCAAACTACGATATAATTAAGACTAAGGAAAAACCTTTAACAGGAAACTACTCTGCGGTAGTTTCAACGGGCTAATGCCCCGACTAGCATTGAATTACACCTGGAAAACTTATAGTAAAAGTCACTGGTTAGCAGCCCAACAAACATATGCTAGTTTCGAGCTTATTAACTCTCATATGCCATAGGTGCATGAGCAAACCGTGGAACTGCTATACGTTTTCCAGGTGTAATTCAATGCTGGTCGGGGCATTAGCCCACAGAGTAGTTGTTTTCTGAAATTCCGTGTTTGCAACATATCGTTATTGCCGAATCGCGACAGAGGTAGAACGCTTCAAATGGCCGCAAGATGTAGCTTTGATATTCCGCGTTACTACGAAAACTGTTCCTTTATGTATTAAATAATTTGGGATAGGTTTACTGTTTTATTAACGTTATAAAACCCTTGTAGTTCTTCATAACAAAAGTTCTTTATACAGGGCGATTCATTAATAATTGTACATACGCTAACTGGATAATCATGGGCTGAAAATATGAAGTATTCACACATAACGCTTAGATATAATATGGCTCCTTATAGAGTTACAGGGTTACAAGCATTGTGTGTCAATTCTTCATATTTTCAACCCATTCAGTTAGCGAATGTACAATTAATCATGTATTTACAAACACGTATTATATGTCCCCACTCATTTTACATTTTTTGGCTCTTTGGCACTAAATAATAATAGTATCTTGACAAAAATGAACACCAAATCAACACTGACATGAAACTGTTTTATAAGTTTTCAGTTTCATTATTATTTATTGTATGACGGATTCCATCTAGGTGAATTGTAATACCTACACTTGCGCAAAAGCTGTCTGACAAGAAGGCGAAGAAGTGGGCTGAATATTACAATACGCCTAAAATTTTCAAATTGTAAGATTCCCGATGTTTTGGATTATATTACAATACGCCCAGTCATATTGAAAAAGCCTTGATATATTATAATATGCTCGATGTTACAATAAGCCGACGACATGTATAATACGTTCAATGTGAAAGACGAATATACCCTTGTTACGCAAATTAAATCTACCATACATACATTCCCAAAGGCAAAATCTGTTTCCGTCCTCCTTTTTTATTAAATTGTTGGTAATATTCTAATTAAATTCAAGTTTATAACCGCATTAGTGTAGATATTACATTTACACAAAATGTTAAATTTGGTCTGTTATCTGCTGTAGCATTAAAATGCGAATACATTTTTAATGTTACACAGCCCAGTGAAAACATAATATTTGATAAAATTACTCAAGGTTTTCATAACACATGTTACACATAAGCATTTCATTTTTTGCTGTTTCTTGTACCATTCTTTTAGAAACTGTATTGCCATACAGGATGTCCGAGAGCTATTTTGACAGGCATTATCGGAGAAACTGTTCTGGACTTTAATTTTTTAAATGCAACACCCTGTATATTATTCAGTTTTGTATTATCCGTTTATTTCTAAACATATTTTATTAATCAAGTTCTATACCTATCATTAACGGTTTACGATATATTAACAATCCTGATTAATCATTCATAATTTGTGTAATTTTTCATCTTTTTAAATTTATAAATTTGTAAGGGTGATCCAGAGCTATTTTTTTAATTTAATTTTCGTGTTACATTCACCAGTGTTTACACATGTCAAACAAGAGAAAATGGAAACAAATTTTATAGAAAAATAACAGTGCAGCTTAAAATAAACAATGATGTGGCATAAAGTAAATTAATAATACAAAATTGATAAAAATTTATAAAATACTACACACTATGAAGAAAATGATAAAACCATATAAAAGTTAAACAAACTTAATAAAAATATTGCGAAAATTAATATATAAAATTCTAGCGAATAGCTGCATATTAAAAGCAATAAATAAAATGATACAAACAGAACATTTCTAATATCAAAATGTCAGTGGTAGAAATCATTAAAATATTCAGCGAAGGTATAAAAAGCATGCTTTAATAAATATTTTTTAAATTTTGCTTTAAACAAATTAGAGTGTAGTTTCTATATTTGGAGGTAATTTATTAAAAAAACTGAATTCCCATATAAATAGACACTATTCTAATTTTAGGAAGCCGAAAGTAACTACAATTAAAGTCGTTTTTATTTCTAATATAATGGTAATACTGACCTACTGTGGAAATTAAACACGTTTTTTACAAACAATTTTACAAAAAGGATACACTGGAATATGTAAGTAGAAGGAACAGTAAGAATATTTAAATTAGTAAAGGACGTTCTACCAGTCATCTCTGTATCCCAACCCTGAAATAATCCGTATTGCTTTCCTCTGTATAGAAAAAACAGGGGCACTAGAAGGAGCATGACCCTAAAGGAGAATATCATATGAAATAATTGAATGTATTAAACAGTAATACTCAGTTTTTAATGTGGATGAACCAAGTTTCTAAGTAAATAAAGATAAAGATATTTAGATATTCTATTGCAAAGATAAGTAATGTAGTATGTTCATTCCAAGTTAACTTAGGATCCAAATAAACGCCTAGAAATTTGACACTTTCAGGATTATCTGTATCGTTCAGGCTGCGAAGGCAAAAGGTCATTGTTTCTGTCTTTGATTTATGGTAAGTTTATCACTATGAAGCCAGTTATTTGCCAACGACTGTGTCTCAGGCCTAATATTAAGTAAAGTAGATAAATTAGAATTATATATATATATATATAGATAAATTGGTATCATCTGCAAACAGAATACTCAAAACATCGGTTATAAAAATATTAGGAAAGGCGTTAATGTAAATAAAAGGCAATAAAGGATCCAGGCACAAACCTTGTGGAACTCCATGTTTTATTTCTAATATAGGGCATTTAGTGGAATTATAAGCAACATATTGAAATCTGTAATTAAGTAAGTAGAGAGTAAACAAATAGTTTCAGTAGAGAAACGATAGCAGTATAATTCATTTAATGAGAGACACATTCAAACGCTATCCAAAACACAGGCATTATCGAGGAAACTGTTCGAGATAGAAAAAATGTTATATTTGTAGAAAAGTTATAGTGTTTAAAAAGATGCAAGTAAATGTTTTACTTTCAAACCCACAGGGTGTCTCAAAAACACGGCATGTTGCAAAACTTTAATTTTTTAAATGGAACCCTTTGTATATTTTTCAGTTTTTGGATTCTCCTTTTATTTTTAAACATATTTTATTAACCTAACATACATATTTATGATATATCAACAGTTTAATCCAGAAAGATCAATCATAATCCGTCATTTTCATATTCTTAAATTTATGAGGTAGGTTACACATCAAAATAAAAATTGTTCAGAGTACTTGTACTTGTACTTGTGGCGGTAACTAAATTTTAGACTATTTAGTTGACCCTGAAGACTTACAAAATAAAATGTGCTTGCTACAGTGAAATATTTAAAAATATACGCAGAGACTTAAGAGGTAAAGATAATGAAGGTGGAAGAAAAACAAATAATATACTACACACTTATTTTAGATTGTACGAGTGAAGTTAATTTGAGCATTTGTTTTAATCCGGAAGATTACTATCGAGCCCAGCGGTACGTGAACACTACCAAATGCTATAATAAAATTCATTTTAATATGCCCGGAGGTGACGTTTTTAAAATGAAAATTTGAAATTGAAAATTGGACGCAGAAAACTGCAGTATCATTATTGTTTTCTATAAAGAAACGCTGAATTATTCAGCGTAATATACCTACATATTATAAGCCATAATTTTCTTTTATTATTCTCCGCAACGTAAGAAGAACTGAAGTTTAGCTCGATTTTTTTATAGATTTGTTGATAGATTTCTGCAGTATGTTATTTGATTTATCATGTGGTATAGGTGGTAGTAAATATCACATATTTTATTAGTTATTTATGTATCAAGGGCGTTAAGTAAGCGTTTAAGACCTGTTGCGTGAAGAAAATAACCCGAATTTAAGCCCGGGGTATTAAACATTATACACGGTCAATATTTAGAACACTTATAAATTTGTTATACATAATATTGTGTATCTGTGGAAATAAATGTCCGGATAACTAAAATCAAGTAATTTTTGTTGGGGCTGAATTGACAGTTGTGGCGGATGCTTAGCAAAAATATCAACAAACGCGGTTTCCATGTACGCCATATTCAGTACGCGAAAAACCTCGAGCAAGGTGATAAATTTTTTCATATATAATTGGTAAAATATAGATTTCAATAGTGATAGGGGTACAGAAGCCATTTCGAGTGCACTTGCTGAAATTTTTAAAACGGCGGAGGAAATGAAGTCTGTTGTCGGGAGAATCAATAGTATATCAAGAACAGTAAGGAGAGTTTATCGATCGACGACAATGTTGGAGGAGATTGGTAAACTCTTTACTGTTCGAGATGCTTGTACTATTTTTTGTACGACCATTATATGAATACAAAGGTGTTAATCAACAAAATATGTCGAACATATTAAAATTATTTTTGTCTCGTGTCTTGTATATCCACCAAACTAAGTAGGTTTTGTCAATATATTTGTCAAACGAGTGAGTATGAGCATGAATGAATCAGAAAACGAAAATAATATTTAAAAGGACTGGAGTATAGGATGTTTTTCAGTGATTCTTGAAAAATCTAAAGAACGTTACGAAAATACATAATATGTTTCAAAAAGTGGTTTAAAGGGAATTATGGAAAGAGCATAACTGAAAAATTCTTGTTGGCACCTTTTTAATGGAACCACCAGACGAAATATTTATGATTCATAAGATACCTTAATATTTTATTTTTTAGTAGTAAAAACTTAAATCTGATTTCTAAAAGCCGCAATGATTTAGGCGTTTCGTATTTTTTTCACAACAAATAGTATAATTTACTTACCATTCTGTCCCGTCAAAATCAGAACAATAAGTAATTATTTACCGACGCATTTTTGCTTGGCAACCAGTAAATAAAACATACTGCTCTAAAACTAAGCATGGTAAACAATCGGAAATAGAATGGTCGTACAAAAAAACTTGACAACAAAACTTATGACGATTTTTTTAAATAGTGTTCCTTTAAAAACGTAAAACACTACACTGAAAATATGCTCCGGGCATATTTTTCGGAAAAATGAAAAAGCAAGACAAAATATCAACATTAAGAATCACATCTCTTTTTTTGCCAAAAGATCAATTATATTAGTACGCAGCGCTTACCATGCACCGCACTTGAAAGAAAATCACCGGACAGTATGCTTCTGCAATATCAAAAAACAGGGGTAATAACTTTCTCTGCAGAAAAATGAATTTTGGTGGTGATTTTCTAGATTGTCACTCCTCCATGTTTGTATGTTTTCATTACGTCTTAAAAAAACATCTCATCTGCTCGATAGCACACCATAAGCTTTATCTTCTTAGTGTCATTTCCTGCCAAGAGACTAGAAACCAATCGGTTTCTAATTTCAACTTTGACACCATGTATCTTTTTCCATAGCAACTTTTTACTAAGACATACTTCTTTATATTTCCATATTTTATCCTAAAGATGTCACCCCTTCCCTATGGCCCATTATTAATGGTATTATGTAGTTGATCCATCCTCGTGCACTACTGCTACTCTTTTAATTCATACCTATTTCAATAATAAATGTATTTACAAACTGTTTTTCTGAATAACTTCCATACCATACACGTTTAAATAGTGGAATTGTTACTGCTTCCAAATTCATCAAGACAAAGTGTATAGAAATTGGTAGTAACTAAAACTATATGCCCTAATGTAATGTTGCGTATAATAGGAAGCCAGAATAGGTTTCTAGGAAACATACCCTTTGAACCGAAGAGGGTGGATTCGCCTCCGCCTAACCAATCAACGTGACACCCTTCGCAACAAGCTTTTTATATAACGAGGACGACACGACCGTAGGCAATTCGCTACTGCAGCTGGATCCGTCACCATAAACAAGGGAAATAAACATATCTGCCTTTTGAATTTATTATAGAGGATATTCAAAAGAACTATTTGAGTGCATGAGTAGTAGCAGTCAGCTTAGACTCCATTCCATTCCATTTTTCAAAGATATGGACAGCATTTTATTTTTCATTTTTGATATAATTTTTAATCTAGTACATTACTGAATATTTATTTATTTATTTAAGTTACACTATCTAACAGCCGATGACTACTTAAAGGGTGTACATTAAAACAATTAAAATAGAATGACTTACACAAGTAACAATAAATATAAATAAACACACATATACAATAAAAAGTTATCTATCCATTAACATATAGCTTTTCCATGGAGCATACTACTGTCAAAATTGTTTAAATTAGAATGCACTAAATGGTATCACAAACATTGAAAAGTGGCGAAGATAGTTCTTGGAGTTGATAAAGAAAACATTTTGTAATTGCAAATGTTGGAATATTAAAAAAAATCAGGTTAAGATAGAAGGACAATTAACGTAACCTTTGATAATTTTAAACAGAAAAATCATAGTGTCTTTGTCTTGTTATATTTAAGCTAAGAATCATCAGTTTACATAACGCAATTAACGTTGATTACATCCATAATATCATTACTATGGATTTAAAATTTCAATATTAAACGCATTGGTTTCTAGAGAGTAAGAATTGAAGAAACGTACAAGATTATTTGAAAAGCCTGCTTGCTCAAGTTAATGTAACTGTAGAAAGTATCTACGTTTAGTAAAAAATTAACTGCAATTTATACCTAATTTTTCAAGTAGAAATATTACGTAGGAAAACTACTTATCCATATTTAGAGTGGAACGCATTTACATAGACACTGACAGTTATATTGGCAAGGGTTCACAATCTAAATAATATAATTCATTTGCAGTGGAGCCATCTAAAATCGAGACCCATTGTGGGACACATAGGTTGATGCAGCAATTCTCCGTGCAAACCCGTCATTAATATTGAGTGGGTAGGCAGGGAACAGAGCGTTAGTAGGAGGAAAACTTTAGGACAGTGGGCGTGTACACTGCCTATTGTATTTTAAAGTTGTATGGAGATGAACAAAATATCAAGCAAACATACATTTCCATAACCTAAAAACGATGAATATTTTTTTTTATTTCTGACTATTTACAAATGACTTGTGCGTCAAAGGTTTTGTAGGCTGACTAAGAAAAATGACATTTGGCTGCAAACAACTTAAATTAATATTTGCATCCTACATCTTGATATGTTGATCTTGATAATACTCTATCATCATTTTAACATCTTGATTTAAGATATTCTCTATTCTTAATATTTTACATAAACAAAGGATCGCCGTTTTTAAGTTACAGGGTTTCCAAAATTTTAAAGAAAATAAAAATACATTTAACAAACAAATTCGGTACACGTGTTTAGTACATTGCTAGGTATAAAATAAAAAAAATGTTGCTTAAGTAAATAACCAGCAGCGGATATGGGTGTACTCAATCCCATTACACTTCCTATTCTCAAACGTCAAGCTTACTTTAACAGTATTGTTTTATTGCGGCACAGTCATATCCCTCTTCATATTTTGATAGCCTTAATGCAAATTAATGTAAATATCAAAACACTTTATGTGATATACCTGTATGTACATTATCCCATTATTTTAATTAATTCACATCTCCGCTTAGTTCGTCAGAAACAAGACTGTAGTCAGTTGAAAACTGCTCTGCTGATTCCACTTACCTGAAACAAAAATTCTATTTTAATAATATCATAATCTACTAGTCATTTTATTATAATCACATCATAAAATATTCTTTATTTATTTAAAGAATATAGAGGGTTAACTATGACTAAGTACAAATATTTTAAGAAGGGATAGAGAAAAATAAGAATTAAGGAAATCGTCCATCAAGAAATTTGTAAAGTTATTTATAATACGAAAAAAGATTCGAAACTATATTATGCCCATTTATAGCCGGTTCTGGCCGCTTGTCAGCCGCGAGGTTAGGTATAATCCGCATAAGTCAAAGGTGTCAAAGGCTGATAGGACACCGCGTTGTCATGTGTATCGATTTATGCCGCTTTAAAAAAAACTTATTTACAAAATGTAATAGTATATTACACTATTAGTGTAGTGTAGTTTGAAAAATCGAGACGAAGTTGAGATTTTTCATTTCCCGATATTTGGTTAGCTGCTTAATAACCGTATAGTGTATAAAGTTTTTCGCACAATCGCATTTATCAAATAAAATAATAAAAAAAATATTTTGATTGTTGAAATTGCGTGAGTCTAGCGTGTTTTGAATTTATTTTGTTGGAAACCAAAAAAACAATTTGAAGTTTGAACAATTTTGTGTTTTGTTGTCAAAATTGTGCTTATAATGGCTGATAAAGAAAATTCAGAGGTAGATTCGGACATTGAAGAATCGTATCAAATAGGTTGTGGGTCATTAATTTCAACAAAATCAAAGGTGAGGTATAAACAAGTCTATGACGCCTTCAGGAAATTTAAGATTGAAGTTTCCGGAAAGCTTATGGGCAAAGTACTCTATGCTTAAAAGCACGATCAATTTAAATAATGGTATCGATATATCGCAATTTAAGAAGTTAGTAGCATTTCTAAAGAAGAAAAATGTTGGACATCACGCGAAAAAGTCAAAGGTATTTACCAGAGAAGAGATGAAGAAATTCCTGCTGGAAGCCCCCGATAAAACCTATATTATGATGAAAGCAGTGATGATAATGGGAGTCGATGAGGCTCTTAGTCGTGATGATCTTATAAAGATGACAGTTGATGACATTACGGATAAAGATTCAGTTGCCATTGTTAAAGTGCCTGATACCAAAACACATATTAGTCGAATTTTCACAATCACTGACAAGGCCAGTGAAAAAGTCCCTTTTTTGACGATTTTGCGAAAATATACAAGCTTAAGACCTAAGGATACTAACTCTCGTCGATTTTTCTAGTTACTTCGTCAGGGAAAATGTGTAAATCAACTTGTGGGTATAAATACATTGGGACAAATACCAAAAACAATTGTTGAATATTTAAAACTGCAAGATCCAAAATCCTATACTGGACATGCTTTTAGAACGACATTGGCGACTTTGTTAGCAAATACTGGAGTTGATGTTATGGCACTCAAACGTCATGGGGGCTGGAGGTTTTAGTAATAACATTAATGTATTATTTGACTAACAGAAAATGTAATTTTAGGTTTTCTGGTGTCGCTGAAGGATATGTTGCAGAGTCTTTATCGAAGAAAATATAGTTTGCTGATAAGATTTTACATACCAACAACGGCAGTGACAATGAATTTGACTCTATTCCAGTGTTTGAAGACAGAACTACTGAAGTTTATTCTAATCCTAACATATCTAACTCAATAAGTAAAACAGAAAAATCAATTACTGTAAAAGCAATAATTAATTAATTTTTACAATAAATGAGCCCAGCATTTGTTGGTGAAAAGATTTACTGATTTTTACTGACCGCATTAATGCTGTTATGAACTCAAACAACACTATTATTTTTTTGATTTCCATGGAAACAAGCCACAGTGTTGTATATTCGACTTACAGAATGTGTCAACAATGACAGTAAGTGCATATTTCAGAACGATTGTGCGAAAATGATTATTTAATGATTTAATAAGAAAGACGATATGGTAGCACAAGTAGGTACCACCTACCTTACTGGTATTTATTTCCAAGATTGATATTTGGAAAGACTTCAAGAAAGCTGAATGGTGTTCTGCTTTCTTACTTGTTTATGTTAAAACTTGTTTTTGCAATATTTTTGTACTCAGCCGAAGATCAGACCAGGTGGATTCCCTCCATCAGGAAGAACCGCAGTAATAAAAAAACACACCCAAATCTACACAAATACATAAAAACACTACCACAAGTTTACCGCCAAGGCACTACAGCAGTTGTTCAAAGAGGATTCAGTATAATATTTTGTCTATTCGGAAAACTTCTTTGGTAAGTATTACGCTGCCACACGGTAATGCACTTGTCATACTTCAAATAAATCAGCACCTTATTCATCATCTCGACATTTGAATACGATATGTTTGTAAATACGCGAAGAGTACTTAAGTACTGAAAATTTATTTCAAACGTCGTATTTATATATATATATATATATATATATATATATATATATATATATATATATATATATATATATATATATTTATTTATATTTTATATATTTTATTTTATATATATATTTTGTTTTTAACAGAATCTGATGCAGTCACCATCTGTAGGCCACTAGTGTAAGAAGTACTTCACGCCGGTAAATTGTTAAACTTCTTGTGTTGTTGGGGAATTAAATTCTGTTAATACTAATAATAGCAACAATATTAACAATAATCGACGATGTTTCCATAAAATAATTTGAAACTAGTGTTCTGCAAAAATCCTTTCTTTGACCTTTAAAATATAATAAAGCTGGACCAGTGTTCTTTGATGTTTGAAAAGAGAACTAGCAATGTAAAATGATGTGTGACTTGAACCTGTTTTCAAGAACATAATGAAAATGTAACAAAAAATAGGTATGTTTTTTCCAAAATTATTTACTGTATAAAATTTTGCGGAGCTTTTGAACTTGCATTACGAGGGCATGATGAATGAAATTTACGTCAGAACTTGACAAAAATCTTAATGAATACCTTATAAATGCAACAATTTTTAAAGGTACCTCAAAGTATAAACAAAATACATACATTTTTGTCGTGAACCGTGCTAAACTGCACTTCTTTTTCTTTGAGTAATAAAACACAACAAAAAAAGGGCGACATATACTCTTGGATGTTAAAACAAAACTAAACTCCTTCGAATGCTAGGCTAGACAGCCATCTTTCTCACTCTCAGGCGGGAAGTCTGGAAAGGAACCTGTCCTATCTTACAGTTTCAGTATTAGACAACACACATTGCAAAGTGGTTTGGACAATTTTAGATTTCAAACATGAAGTTTGCCATTAGCAAAAAAATCTATCACTTCAGTTGTACGTGGTCCTAGGTGGCAACGCTGTTGGACTTCTATATAGCTTCAATTCTCGAACGCGTCATTAGAAAATTTGTAGCGTACCAGGAGCGTCGTGTTACCGATTGCTATGGAGTGATTTGCTTCTCTTTTAAAAGGTCGAAAATTTCTTTTTTCAATTTTCTGTCTTTATTAGACCTTCGGAATATGTGGTTAAAATTAATAGCTTTATGATTGAATCACCCTGTATAGGTATATCGTATGAATAATTCAATTCCTGTATTCCCGACTTGAAAAGGACCATTGATAAATCCTGCGATACCCTAGCACTATAACAGAAGTACGGTATTCCCATTATTATACGTACATAGATAAACTATTGCGGGATCGACGATTACAGCACAATGCGGCGGCTTGTAAAATACCACCGCTGCCAGAATTACGCGTGCACCGGTCAAATAATCCAAGGAAAGCCCCAATTGGTATTCTGCGACCGTGGATTGTCCCACGCATTCTGAATTATTAATGGATCTGGCCACGCTTGTAAGCGTTTAATAAGGTATGGGTTTTCTCCTCCCTGACAAAGATCTAGAGGAAAATTTGAATGTCAGCCCTTAGATTGCAACTTAATTAAGTGGTTACCTAAATTTCCAGCTCGTATCGGGTTGGAATCAGAGGTCGTTACATAGCTTAACGTTGTCAGGGTATGATTTATATGAGGACTCCGATTTTAATTTACTTTTGACAAAAAGAAAATCTCATTTTCCCACTTTTTAAATATGGTCGCATTTACTGTCTTTATATACGTGAATAGCAAGCCAATCAGAATTATTGTGATGCATAAAAAATTAATATGGAACACCCATCACATTTGCAGCCATTGCAGTTATAAACAACCATTGCAGATAAGTAAGTTTTTATTTAGCTCATATAAGCTTATAGATTTTATTTTAAATGGCACTGACCTCCCAACTAACACTGAGACCTGAATCTTCAATGAATAACTATTACGTAGTCACCATAGAATATGCTGCTTTATTGTATAAATAACTTTATACAACAAAGTTATAGTCACTGCTACGTATATACGACTACTCCTGGTTACTTTAGAGTTATGTGACTTCTAAGCAGCTCCCTTGGTTTTGGGCACATCTTAGTAACCAGTGGGATAACTTTTCAAAACTAGAAAAGTGGAAAATGTTCGTGGTAGCGACTAATTTACGACGCCGAAGTTGCAATCACTTTCAAGTAGCTTTGATAGTTGCTGAGACGTTCAAGGAACCTTAATTGTTTCTTTAAAGTCGCGGAATTTTAAGTAATGTTAATTAGTCACCTTAATAATAATAATATCTAATCATTCTAATCACAGGGATTAGCCCAGAAGTCGGAGACTTGTGCGGGAGAGGGGGCGGCATATTATTATTAAGTAGGCCGCATTTGCGCCCAGGAACGACTTACGTTGGTAGGCCCTAACCACTATTCAGTGCTGGAATGAGGGAAACCTGGAAAACCTCATTAATTAGGGGGGTAGTCAAATATCAACCGGTATCAATCTCTCACATTAACCCAAGCCAACATTCTTCCACCCTACCATACCCGCAGAGAGGGCGCCAAACCTCTCCACGAATATAGCTTATACACGGTCTACCGGCAGCTGGGCTCAAACCAACACCGATCTAGTCACCTCGATTCAAGTACTGACGCCTTAAACCGCGCGACCACTGACCGACCCGACCTTCAAATTACATTATTTATTTATTTAATTTTTATTATGCATTTATAATGTATGTAACCCAGAAAATGCTGAATAACCCTATTGCGTTACTACCGCATTACTAAAATTATATTACCTGCAAGGAAAAATAGTTTATAATGAAGTAAAGTTTAGTAGCAAAGTATTTGATTTGCTACTAAAACGCAAAATGAATAGTTTTAACCCCGACAAATAAAAATTAAGCCCAGCTGCACTTAAAGCAAGCAAGAAAATGATTACATATAGCGTTGGGTGGTTCCGCAATATTTTTCTTTTCAACCCCGGCTTATGGCAAAACTAATTTTCTTTAATTCCTTTATCCTCTAATACAAAATTATAGCAGTTTCAGACGATTATTCTCCGTATAAAAATTTAAAGCGGGGCTCCAGCCGCAAAAGCGTTTAGGCTTTTTGTGGTTTTTAAATCGTTTTAAGCGGCAGACAGGTACGTTTTTTTCATAACAAATTAGTTCGGAGTTACGATCCACAACGAAAGAAAAACAATCTCTAATTATGTTTCCAGACATACTTCACAGCTGTTTGAAGAAATGAAGTAACGTTGAAAATTTCATACCAACGTTTGTATTGTATTTCATTTATTTATTTGTCCACATCCACTTTACAGGGCAACAATTAATAATAAGAATTTCATCTATTAGGAATTAAGCTATTATAAAATAATAATAATAATAATAATAATAATAATAATAATAATAATAATAATAATAATAATAATAATAATAATAATAATAATAATAATAATAATAATAATAATAATAATAATAATAATAATAATAATAATAATAATAATAATAATAATAATAATAATAATAATAATAATAATAATAATAATAATAATAATAATAATAATAATAATAATAATAATAATAATAATAATAATAATAATAATAATAATAATAATAATAATAATAATAATAATAATAATAATAATAATAATAATAATAATAATAATAATAATAATAATAATAATAATAATAATAATAATAATAATAATAATAATAATAATAATAATAATAATAATAATAATAATAATAATAATAATAATAATAATAATAATAATAATAATAATAATAATAATAATAATAATAATAATAATAATAATAATAATAATAATAATAATAATAATAATAATAATAATAATAATAATAATAATAATAATAATAATAATAATAATAATAATAATAATAATAATAATAATAATAATAATAATAATAATAATAATAATAATAATAATAATAATAATAATAATAATAATAATAATAATAATAATAATAATAATAATAATAATAATAATAATAATAATAATAATAATAATAATAATAATAATAATAATAATAATAATAATAATAATAATAATAATAATAATAATAATAATAATAATAATAATAATAATAATAATAATAATAATAATAATAATAATAATAATAATAATAATAATAATAATAATAATAATAATAATAATAATAATAATAATAATAATGATGTGCCCACCGATAACCCCGGATGAAGTTCGGAGATCATTTATTAGATCGAAGAACTTCGCTGCTCCTGGTCCCGATGGGATCAGCAACTTCTGGTGGAAAAAATTCACCAGTGTCCACCGCCATTTGGCCAGAATATTCACGTTCTGGCTAAATGGAGAGCAGCAAATTCCGGCGTGGTTTGTCGAGGGGAGAACCGTGCTTATCCCTAAGAGCGGAGATTTGTCCCAGCCAAAGAACTACCGTCCAATAACCTGCCTGAATGCGTGTTACAAGGTGTTTACTCGCATCTTGTACGCGCGTGTGCTCCACGCAGTGAACCCGGTTTATCAACGGATGTACGAGCAGCGAGGGTCCAAGAGGGGTGTGGCTGGCTGTAAGGAGAACCTGCTCATCGACAGATGTATTACGCAGGACTCCGTGCAGTACAAGCGGAACCTCTCAATGGCCTGGATAGATTACCGCAAGGCATTTGATATGACATCACATGAGCTAATAATCCACTTGCTCCAATGCCTTGCGGTGGCCGACCCCATAGTGAGGTGTATTGAACAACTCATGCCGCTCTGGAGGACCCGCTTTACCATAACATCGGCTAATGCAAGGGTCCAGACAGAGCCGGTTTTGTTCAGGAGGGGAGTGTTCCAGGGAGATTCTCTGAGTCCCCTCTTGTTTTGCATCTCACTGCTGCCATTATCCGTTGCACTTCGTCGTACCCGGGGTTACAACTGCGGTACCCCAGGAGACCGGAGGCATAAGGTCACCCATTTGTTCTATATGGATGACCTTAAACTCTATGCCTCCGGAGAGAGGGATTTAAATCAGTCCCTCAGAGTGGTACAGGAGTACACGCAGGCGGTTGGGATGGAGTTCGGGCTGGACAAATGTGCACTGGTTCATCTCAAGAGAGGACGATGCGGTGCATACGGAGAGGACGCCCAGCTCATAGACGGAAGCATCTTCCACCATCTAGATGCCGGAGAGTCGTACACCTATTTGGGTGTCCCACAGCGGGGCACTCATGAGGTGGCAACGGTGAAAAACGCTCTCCGCGGCAGGTATCGGCACCGCCTCCGACAAATCTGGTCTTCGGAGCTGTCGGGTAAGAACAAGGTGAGTGCCACAAATATGCTTGCCGTTCCGATCCTTCTCTACTCCTTTGGAGTAGTGAAATGGACACAAGAAGAGCTGAGGCAACTCGATGTAGGGACCCGCAAAATGATGCATCTCCATCAGAGTTTGCATCCAAGATCGTCCGTTTCGCGGTTATACTTCCCAAGAAATCGGGGAGGCCGTGGACTCTTGAGTTTGGAGTGTCTCCAGGGCAGAGTGGTTTTGGAGGAAGCCTGTAAAATCATCAGGAGCTTGGATCCCCTTCTCTGCATGGTCCAAGACCATGAAGCAGCAGGGATAGGAGCGTTTGTATATAAGGCAGCGAGAAGAGCAGCCAATGAACTTGGTCTCGTGTTCGATACTGAGCGGGAAAATCCAGACTCTGTCACCGAGTGGGACCCTGCTCAGTTAAAAGCCCAAATTAAAGCTGCAGAGACGCGTCACCTTCTGCAGCTACATAAGGATAAGCCAATGCATGGTCTCTTCTACCGTCATCTAGAGGGGCTTGGCTTATCTGAAAAGCTGACCTTCGCTTTTTTGAGGTCAGCGGGGCTGAACTCTGAGACCGAGGGGTTCATAATGGCTTGCCAAGATGGTGTAATTAATACTCTCGTCTATCGTAGTCGTGTCTTGGGTATCGAGGTTCCTGATACCAGATGCAGGGCCTGCCGCCAGGCGCCGGAGACGCTTATGCATCTCCTGTCGGCCTGTCCGGTATATGCGGCCACAGCGTATATCCAAAGACACGATTCAGCCTTACGGGTGTTCTATTATCATTTACGACACTCGTATGAGATAGACGAGACGCCAGTGCTGCCTTATGCTCCGGGGGATATAGAATCCGTTGTGGGGAATGAGAAGTGCCGAATTTATTGGAACTATTCATTCCCCACCCTCAGGCAAATTCAAGCCAATAAGCCTGATGTAGTCCTCCTCGACCACCAACTTAGGACGATGTTTGTGACTGAGTTCTCGGCTCCCGCAGAGAACAACATCGTCCTAAAAGAGGAGGAAAAACGGAGGAAGTATCGAGATCTTCTCTCCGAGCTCCGCAGGCTGTATCCAGACCACTCTGTTAAGATTGTGGTGCTCATTATAGGCGTCCTGGGTGGAATGAGACATACGTTGCTTTCTGACTTAAAGATCATACCGGCTTGCCGAAATTCGGCAGAGATCTTAGCCGGCAGAATGCAGAAGGCAATCGTCCTTGGTTCGCTACGTCTACTCAGAACACACGATTTACGGGCGCAATGATTACTGACTCCACGGTGTGGAGAGTGGTCATTGCTTGACTCTTCAGAACATCTCCGAATGTGTCGGAGCTTCGGAAGGTGTTACTGGAAAAAAAAAAAAAAAATAATAATAATAATAATAATAATAATAATAATAATAATAATAATAATAATAATAATAATAATAATAATAATAATAATAATAATAATAATAATAATAATAATAATAATAATAATAATAATAATAATAATAATAATAATAATAATAATAATAATAATAATAAAGAACATAGCTTAACACATCTAAAAAAAACAATTACATATGTTTTTCTTTAGTTTTATTGGGTTTTTGCCACACGTCTGAAAAAATAATAAAGATTAATTAAATAAGCCCTTGCGCCAAACGGAACAGTCAAGGGTTATTTTTGAAACTACGTTTGCCTAACCAAAAAATCTCACACTGAAAAAAGCAGATAAATAAAAAATAACAAAAATCACATCACTATCGCGCACTTCCGTATTATTGACGTTTCGAAAAACTCTCGGTTTTCGTTCTCAAAATCGTAGTAAAAATATTAAACGTATTTCAAGTTTGACAGTTTTAAGTTTGTTTATCTGCTTCCATAGAGATGTTAAATGATTTTTATTTTATTGTTACTTACTTCTTCTTGATACAACAATGATTGATGTTTACTGAACAGTTTGACACACACTTATCTCCGTTCAACAAAATCATCGCGGTCTCTTATTATCTTATTATCTTCCTTCTCTAAAATTTTTGCCAAACCCCATTGAATCAAATGAGAAGGAAGATAACGCAACAAAAAGAAAATTAAAAGAGACCGCGATTATTTTGTTGAACGGATATAAGTGTGTGTCAAACTGTTCAGTAAACATCGATCATTGTTGGCTACAGTTGTACCAAGAAGAAGTAAGTAACAATAAAATAAAAATCATTTAACATCTCTATGGAAGCAGATAAACAAATTTTAAACTGTCAAACTTGACATACGTTTAATATTTTTACTACGATTTTGAGAACGAAAACAGAGAGTTTTTCGAAACGTCAATAATACGGAAGTGCGCGATAGTGATGTGATTTTTGTTATTTTTTACTTATCTGCTTTTTTCAGTGTGAGATTTTTTGGTTAGGCAAACGTAGTTTCAAAAATAACCCTTGACTGTTCCGTTTGGCGCAAGGGCTTATTTAATTAATCTTTATTATTTTTTCAGAAGTGTGGCAAAAACCCAATAAAACTAAAATTATGCCACAAATAAATAGCATCAGACAATAATTACATATGTATCTATATAAAATTAGCCAATTCCCTATTAAATGTATACAAATTTTGTGAAGTCTTGGCAGCATTTGGTTAGTCGTTATACATTATTAACCCCTTCGAAAACAAAGATTTTGTTGTACTGCGTTTATTCAATTATTCAACGAAGAAATTATTTACATTACGCGTAGATAATTGTGAACCTGCCTCACATATTTCATTTTACTAATCAGATACTGAGATGACAACCCATTTTTTATTTTATAAATTAGTATCAATGTTTTGTAAACGATTATTTGATATACATTCATAAAATGTAGTACATTTATCATAGTATCGATTGGTGTGTATCTATTACATTTTTAGATTATTCTCATTGCTCTATTTTGTATCTTTTGTAAATGTTGAATTTGATTTTTGTTCAGATTAAAAAGAACAGATGAGCAAAATTCTAAAGTGGTGCAATTAATGTTTTGTAAATGATATTTTTTACAAATGTAAAAAGTGATTTATCAATTCTACCTAAAAATTTTTTTTTACATTTTATTCATTATATAATTTGCATGACTCTTAGAAATGAGATTACTATCAATTATTACACCTAAATATTTTTTCCTTCACCATTTCAAGTTCAGAACCATTAATTGTAACTTTAAACCTGTCAATATTTATTTTACTTAATTTATAATCATCACTAATTAATATAGATATATATTTGTTATCATTATCATTGAGCCATGTAAATAATCTATCCAAATCACAATTTATAGTGCGAATCATATCTGGAATGGTTGTTATAAATTAGGAATAAAATAGGTCCAAGGACCGTTCCTTGTGGAACACCATGAGAGGTGTTTAATTCTGTAGACATATGATTTTTATATTTAACTTTTTGATACCTATTTTCCAGATATGGCTCAAACCATTTCAACACTGTATCAGTAATAACCATTTTAGACATCTTCACTAGAAGCAGCCGTCGATCCACCGTTTCACATGTTCTTCTAAAATCAAGAAATACGGCTGCTACGAAATCACCTTTGTCGATAGCCATTCACACATGCAATATGGTACTTTCACATGAATCACTTTTACGAAAGCCAGACTGATTGGGAATAATAACACTATTTTTTCACAATGTTGTGTTGTTCTTTTACTACAATTTCAAGCACTTTTTCATAGGACGAAACCGTATTTATAAGTCTAAATTCCTCACATAAATCCGTATCGGACACTCTTGGAGCAGGAACAATGATCGACATTTTCCATCTTGAACTCCAGTTGAACAATAGATACACACATACATAAAAATAAGGTACAAAATATAAACTTATATTATAACATACAAAATAATTATAGCTATACATATGAAAACCTAGGGGGTAACTGATGGAAATTTTGTCACAAATTTTGCGAAATCGGTCGAAATCCTGAAAAATCGTGCGAAATCCCGAAAAATTGTGCGAAATCACAAGAAATCGTGCGAAATCACGCAAAATTGAAATAGTCACTAGAACCTTAGTTAGAACTAAACCATAACATAGAATTTTTAGATTTCATATTTAGCTTTATATTCAGTGTAATGTACCTAATATGTTGTAAATATAATTTGTTAGTGTTTTCATCACACATGCTTTGTCATCAATTCATTTAAAACAACTCCAATGAGAAAACTATGTTAGAGACGTCCCTTATAAGAATCTACTATACTTTCACGTGGTTTAATGCTTTTGTTGATAACATGTATATTTTTGTAGGTGGTGGGAGTGGGCGTTTTTGACGGTTTTGCAGAAGGGCCAAAAAATCGCTGTAGCGCCAATACTGCTCGTCAGATAATCAAAATTGACTAGTGCATTTTGTATGAAATCTTATATACTTTAATTTTGCATAGAATAGTTAGCATCGAAAAACGCATAGTTTTCAAGGTATAACTGAAGAAAATGCAAAAATTTTGAGGTTTTTTGCATTTTTAACGGCAGTTTGAACTATTGCCTGGATTATAAATGAATACGTGTGAAACAAGTATTAGTTTCAATCGACCCCGGTCTTTCCTACATCTGCTAAAAACGTGACTATACTGTGACTCATTCATTACATGTTACTTTCTTAACATTTTTTAATTACATCTTCTAAGCTAAATTACAATTTATTCAGAACCGCGGGTTATATTTAAAAACGTGCCTTAGTGACAGAAATATCTTCATTTCGTACGTATATTTATTGCCGTAGACATTTTTAATTACTCTTCATATATATGCATCGCAGACACTTGAAAGTATCACGGAATCTGTACTAAAAGAGATAAAAGAAAATTAAACTATTCATAACCCGGCCTTAATTTGCCGTATTTTTCAAAATTGTACTTTTCCATTGGTGGGAAACAAGGACAGGAAATAAGTTTTCCTGTCGCTCCTCCCTTTGAGGGGCCGCTCTTGATTTTTACTGGATTTGGAAGTACCACTTGAGGTCGGATACGGTAATTAATTAAAACCTCAGAAAGAAGAACCTAGTAAAACCTGTAGATGCTTTAGAATTTTATTTTTTAGAAATGAAATTAAAATTAATTATATTTAATTGCAATATTAAAAAGTTTAGTAATTTGATCAAAAAATATAGAATATTTCACCTTTACCCATCTATCACTTTTAACCAGCTGATTGTATAGTTTTTCTGTATAATTGCAACTTTAACCACCATGTATTTGGTAACGCATAACGTAAATTGTTGGTGTATATCAACGATCTCCCTAGATCAACTAGATATAATCAAAATCCCAAAACCTATTATCTAGATATACAGGGTGAGTCAGAACGAATAGGTCAACACTAAGCTGGAGATACCAGATACGAATGTCGCTGGTTTAGAACATTCAAGGTTCAATTTTATAATAATAAATCACACATGAAAATTTTACACATGCCTACTTAGAACAGAAATAGCAAAATCAGCGCCTGAAAGAAAGTCACCCAAATATATTGAAACTTTTAAATTCAAATAACGCAAAAACCGATAAAGACCTAAACAATAGTACATTTTTTATGTAGAATTGAATATTCTTTTAGATTTTTAACTTTTTTAGGCATAACTCAACAGATTTTTTCTGTGAATATGTTTTGATTTACCTAAATAAGTGTAACTAGCGCCCCCTAGGAGCAACGTTAAAATAAGCTTCAAATTTATAATTCCCACACCAAAAAAAACCAACACTACCAATTTTCATAGTCATGCTATCAAAACATTCTCAATTATTGAAAAATTTCAGAATAAAATTTAAACCTTGAACACCCTGTATTTCTTAAACCAATTATGAACTCAAACATAATATTTTGATGGAATTTTTCACACTGTCACGTTGTTCACATTGACAGTATTGATCTTTATGTAACTGAAATGAATTGCAGTACTTTATATATCTAGTGACTTTAATTAAAAGGAAATTGACGTTAGTGTAGTTAATAAACGAGTAATTTATAAATTGCTATATGTAGAATAAGTCATATTCATAACATTTGAACGAAATATTACAAACCATAGGTTTCTCCTTAGTTTAGCAAAGGCACATTCTCCAGAAGTGCAGGAAGTTTTTCTTGAAGAAAATTTAGGTAACTCACGCTGTTCAATGTATGTTCATAAAAATAAGAATCCATTAAATGCCTACCGATGATGCCGCCTCATACATTTACTCCCTTGGTTTTGAACTTGATTTACAATGTCAGGATTTTCAATGGACCAGTAGTGTTCACTGCACCTATTTGGCAAACGATTACTGACAAACCAACTTTCATCCGTCCAAAAAACATGCCGAAAAAGGTACTGATCAGCAGTTTCTACATTTACTATAATTTGATCTACAAAATTAATTCTGTTTTCAATGTGACGCTCAGACAAATACACCAAATTGTGAATTTTGTAGTCATGATATCCATTGGTCTTTAAAATTCAGTGAATGGTTGATTTATTCAAATTCAATTCCCGGCTACCCTGCCGTATAGAATTTCGTGGATTTTGTTTAAAATACTGTAACAGTCTAGCTGTATTAACAGTGTTTATTACCCTTCGGTCCATTATTTAATTCTTCCAAAATGCATCTTCATTTCGTCGCAAGGTCGCCTCTTCTCAATCTTGTAAAGGTTCTATTATCAGGAATGAGGCGCCCTGGATACCTTTCTCCATATAACTCTACAGCTCTTCTTGAATTTTTTTGTGACTCGCCATAAATTAGCAACATATCAACTTTTTCTAAATGAGTAAACAAACATTTTGTAAGCACAAAAGTTATACGTTTGACGTTCGTATTGAACATAGACCTTATAAATCATGGACGCGCCCAAAACCGTTTTCTGCCTATACAAATCGTTGATACTCAGATATGTGCGACAGAGATAGAGCAAGTCCGGGCATAAACCCACAGATCATTGGCCGAAAAAAACAAAAACCGTAAATGACAGATGTATGACATTTACGGTGACAGACCGACTCCACCATAGTTTATGAGTCTTTAAAAATTATTGCTAATAAACACACTAAACACAACTAAATCACAAAAGGCACACAAATCATTAACAATATTAACAGGAAATGTTTTGTCAGGTTATGTTTATATATTTTCCTGTCATAGAACATCTGTTTTTGCCCGGACTAGCTTCATCCCTCTTGTACACATCAGGACAGCAGACGTCTCTTTCTAGGGCCGCTCCATGATTTATAAGGTCTATGGTATTGAGTAATGACAAGTATTTTGTGACATTTATGCACTTTAAATAACGAACATTCAATTATTTTCCAACGACTACTTGATCTTCCCCCGCTAATGTGATTTTTAGGTGGTATTTCTTATGAGACTCTTTAGAACGACATTGCTTATAACTTTTAAACGGGAAGTAATACAAAAAGATTTCTCTAATAAAAGATAAAATTAGAAGCAAGAGCTTTTTAACAGAAAATAAATTAAATCCCAAATACTTTCAATTGAAAATAGAGATTACTTCATCCCATTCAACACTCCGTGTTCCTAATTTCATTTAAATTTTAAAAAATGCATCACTAGATTTGAGAAAACAGAGGAATAATTTATATATTATTATAATATAGCCGTGGACAAAATATTATATGAAAATAGCCCAATGCGTATAATCTATTCAAAAATAGAATACAATTGCGTGTTTTAAAAACTTTGCAAAGAGTGGCATTGTCAAGGTTTATCAAAACGAAACAAAGCGAAAGCTGGTACAATGGAACGTTCCCGATGAGTTTCCAGATCCCGTTGCGCCTAAAAAATCCGCCAGTCCCGTTTTAATCACAAACTAATAAACGTCATGCATGTACGGAAAATGAAGAGCTTTCGAGACTTAGGGCTAAATTCAGAAATATGAGGCCGGCATACGGGGATTTGTTAGCTCCGCTATTACTCATAATTCCATGCCTGGTATCGCGCGCGGAGCCCCGCACCATTATCTAATTTACTCTGTTTAACTTTTTAGTTCGCATGATGGAAATCCCCGCTGAAATATATTTACAGGCAACTTCCAATTACCGTCCGGGGTATCCGCAAAGGAAATAAGTTATGGCGTGCGGACTTTCAGACAAATTCCTTGAAACATTCATTACTAACTAAAAACTTCCGGCAGCGGGATTCCGATTTTTTTTTTCGCGTTTACTTTCTAAAAGATAAATTACACAGACCCACACAAAAAAGATGCCTGATCCATGAATACGCCCAGGAGTTTAACCCCTACATGTCAGGATTTTTCTCTACAGTTGAAAAACACCTTGAAAAGTCAGTAGAATTCCAGTATCAAATCTACGAAGCTCTAGAACGGCCATGCCTAATTTTTTTTTATTTTAGACTTTAGTCTCTGAATTCATACTTTAAATTTAGACTTTAATCTCTGAATTCAGACTTTAATATATTTTTAATATCTGAACTTACACTGCTAACGAAATTATTGGACAAATCGTAGCACTCAGAGCTTTCTAGTACGAAGCCCTAGAAGGGCCATATCTAGACTTCAATCTCTGAATTCATACTTTTAGCTCAGAATTCAGTATTTAAAGTCTGAATTCAGACGTTAAACTTTGAATTCAGACGTTAAAATTTGAAAAAGTATAAAATGTAAATTGCAAGATATTAAATTTTTCGACAGTTAATTGGACTTGCCTTTTCCTTGAAGAAATACCTATGTCTTGAAGACCATAAAAAAAAGACGGAGTAGTGCAACAGCCCTCGACAATACAAGTACCAGGTACAAAAGGACGGGAACCGTATTTTAGTTATTTCTTCTCAGCACTGGAGCAAAGGAGTAGTACATCCAACCAATCTGGAACATAGGGTAGTTTGTGGAACTCAACTGGAAAACGGGGTAGTCTATAAAGTTCAACTGGAACACAGGGTAGTTGTGGAATCCAATTGTAAAACGGGGTAGCCTATACAACCCAACTGGGACACAGGTAGTTTGCGGAACCCAATTTCAAAACGGAGTATATGTACACCCAATCAGAAAACCCTATATTCTTAAACTTAAAAACTTAAAAAAAAACATACATTATTGACAGAAATCACTAAAGGTAAATATACTGACCTCGATGTCTGGAGGGTAAGATTGATGTGGCTTAGGAGTGAAATATGTGTCTAGGAGATCCTCCGAGGAGATTTTCACACAAAAATAACAATAAACCATAAACCAATAAGTGAAAATAACAACTTTTGCTTAATGGATTAATTCCAAAATTGCATAATTAAATATTTTCCACAGCAAAACTATTAACACATGACACCCCTTTTCACGATCACTAAGAGAGAGATTTCGCGGGAAAATCGTCCCTTCTCTATAAAGAAAAAGGTAATTGACAGTCTTGACCAGAGTGTCCAACAAAATAAATTTAAAAACTACTAAAATGGAACAATCTAGAAAGATAGGTAGTGGAAATAGTAGACCCAGAGACGTACATTTGTAATAGGAAATAGGATTATAATTAATAAAGAGACACTATGATTTATGCTGAATGTTGCAATCAGCAAGTTATGGTGTACGGACTTTCAGAAAAATTCCTTGAAACATTCATTACTAACTAAAAACTTCCCGGCAGCGGGATTCCGATTTTTTTCGCGCTTGTTTTCTAAAAGATAAATTTCACAGGCCCACACAGAAAAGATGTAGGAACCATGGATAAGACCAATATATTCCCAGGTATGAGAAAAATGCCTTGAAAAGTCTGTAGAATTCACTATCAAATATCAAATCTATGAAGCCCTATAAGGGCCATGTCTAAATTTTTCTCTATGTCATTGAATTTGTCATGAACAGTACTATTTAAGGCAGTACTGGCTGGCTAAATAACGTTGCGCCATTGAATTACGTCTGAAATGCCTATAGCAAACAGCCGCAATTAGTCGTCAGCAGTACCACCAGACATGTACTGGTTTCGAACTGGTTAGCTCTTATCAGTATACCACAATTGAGGCCAGTAACTTGGATCTTTATTTGTTCATAATCTGACATAATCGCTAAAAGGACATGAGTACACAAGATGTAGCACCATCTAGTAGTCATTGGCTACTCAATGCTGGGCCTGAATACAGTCACAAACAGAAAGCGACCCGCTATTCTGAGAGTATCTAGTAGTAAAGCCAACCTTTGCCATATTTGTAAAAGCGAAATTTTAGGAAATACTCTGTTGACTAATATCCTGACCAGCAAACAGTCACGGTTAGTCGTAAGCCGGTGCCATCAGACATATACCAGTTCGAGGTTGTTAGCTCTCATCAGTATGCCACAGGTGCGGCCAACGGCGAGCAACACTGGCTGTTCACGTTCTGTTATAACCGGCAGAAGATATAAGTACACGAGACGTAGCATGTGTCTACATTTCACTACTCAATACAGCCAGAAGGAGAAAGCAAAAAATTCAGCCAAACTCTCAATTCAGAGATTAAAATTGCGTCTCTTCCACCCCTTTGATGCGCTTTTAACATACACATTTGAAAGATGCCGCTATAGATGTTATTTTAATGATACAGATATTATCCTCAGGTTCAGCTATCACTTGCAGTGAAATAAGGCACTGGTAAATGTATTTTAATAAACCAGTTCAACTCGGTGTCAGCCTGACGCGTCGTTGTCAAATTTAAATATTCTCCTATAGTACCTACTTATTGTAATATGTAATTAATATTCAGTGATAAACAATACGGCAATCCGAGTCTTAACCTACCGTACTTAGGTTAATAACCTTGTTTTTAATGTCTACTCAATGACAAGCGCTGCAAAGCTCTAAAACCTAAATAATAACAGAAACAAGCAATAATTAATAATAATAATAATATCTCTACCCCTCATTCTAATCACAGGGATTAGCCCAGAAGTCGGAGACTTGTGCGGGAGAGGGGGCGGCATATTACTATTAAGCAGGCCAGGAACGACTTACGTTGGTAGGCCCTAACCACTATTCAGTGCAGGAATGAGGGAAACCTGGAAAACCTCATTAATTAGGGGGGTAGTCAAATATCAACCGGTATCAATCGACCCAAGCCAACATTGTTCCACCCTACCATACCCGCAGAGAGGGCGCCAAACCTCTCCACGAATATAGCTTATATACGGTCTACCGGCAGCTGGGCTCGAACCAACACCGATCAGTCACCTCGATTCAAGTACTGACGTCTTAAACCACGCACCACTGACCGACAATAAAATTTGCACTTTTATAAACACCCAGTGTAATCAATATGAAATCATGATATCCGACTTCTCTACCTCCTTCATGCTTCAGTTATTACTTTCACGTGGTAGAGATTGGTGAATTTCATTCGTTTGTCAGTGTAGTTTATCATTATTGATACCATTTGCTATTTCTCTAAATAAAAGTTGGGTAAAGTGAAGTAGTGAAAGATAGCGGTTGTGCTCTGCTGAACAGAGCCGTGGTAAAATGTATAAAAGACATTTTGATAGATATCTGTGTCTGATTTATTGTACCTATAAAATTTTGCGAGCTTTGGAACTTAATGATGAGTGATCTTGTGTAGGAACTTGACAAAACGCTTAATGAATACCTTAAAACAATTTTGGAAGGTACCTCAAAGAATATACAAAATACAAAATGCATACATTTTAGATGGCAGAAAGAAGTTTGTCATTAGAAAAAAATCTATCACTTCAGTACCGAACATGCTGTTATTATAATGTATTTGGCAACGCTGTTGAAATTTTATACATATAGGTAATTTTAATACTGAAACGCGTCATCAGAAAATTTGTAGCGCACCGGGAACGTCGTGTTACCGATTGTTATGGAGTGATTTTTTTCTCTTTTGAAAGGTCGGGTAAAAATTTTCTTTTAGATTTTCTGTCTTTATTGGGCCTTCCAAATAAGTGGTTAAAATTAATGACATTATCACTGAATGACCCTGTATAGGCAAATAATTTTTTTAATTCCTTAGTGAAGCTACTGATTTCACACACGATATTACTTTCTAGTTATGAATACTATTTGAAACTTAATATACAGGATGATTATCTAAAAAATTTGGGAATAGATGCGTCATGTAAAATAGAGTCAGTATGGTAAAATTTTGTAAATTTCTTATATTTTCCGAGTAAAACATTATTGAAGTTGTAGTATTCTCACAACATTTACATCGCTATCCCGAATATTGAAATCCGATTACTTTTTGTAGGTATTAAACTTTTTTTACTGTATTAGAAAGGTATTTTAAGCTAATATAAATCAAATATCCTACAATTCCTATCAATGAAGTCATATGTATGTTGTCTGATACCAAACATCTAGGTATATGAACAATTCCGCAGACAAAGCTCTATTCAATAATTATCTAAAGAAATTAATATAATTTACTAACCTGCTTTAATGAAACATTCTATAAATATCTAACTTCACTTTTTGGCAGTGGGAACACGACAATTCAACCACAATAGATTAGATTGACCCACTGCCAAAAAGTGAAGTTAGATATTTATAGAGTGTTTTCATTAAAGCAGGTTAGTAAATTAGATTAATTTCTTTAGATAATCATTGAATAGAGCTTTGTCTGTGGAATTGTTCATTAGCATACTTAGATGTTTGGTATCAGAGAACATACATATGACTTCATTGATAGGAATTGTAGGATATTTGATTTATATTAGCTTAAAATACCTTTCTAATACAGTAAAATATGTTACAAAAGCTAATAATAAGGAATATATGGGTAGATATTGTGGGTGTAATTCAACGCAGGTTGGGGCTTTTGTCCACTGAGTAGTTAGTTTCACACAATATTATTAATACCTAAAAATATATTAAACTTTTTGTGATGACAATCTTTACATTAGTTTTTCAAGTATCAAAAATTGCTTACATGTATAGCAACTCGAAGTTGATAGATATCGTTTTAATTTATGGCATTGTGAATTTAGCAAAACGATTTCCAGGTAAACATGTGCCAAATGCAGCTACTTTTACCGCGGTGTGCAGTGGGTGGAAGTGTAGTGCAACGCGAGGGAAATTTTAAACCGAATCGTTGCGTATCATACACGAGGCTTTATTATATCCGTACCAAGTTCAGCGTGTGCAAGCAATAATACCAAGGAATTGGACAAGCTGGACCGGTACCATGACCACCACTATATCCTGACTTTAAATCATTTGTACTTCTTTTTGTGGGGATATTTAAAAAATGAAGTGTATCGCATCGAAGTGGATATCTACTATTGATGGTTTACGCAAACGTATCATAGTCTACGGGGTCACGAGTTTAAATTATCCAAAGAAAATTTCTAAACTTCTGTACGACAACATTTCTTTCTAAATAGATTGTTTACTCACTGGAACAACCTACCTTCATCAGGTGTGTCAGCACCTTCCATAAATGTATTTAAAAATCGACTGGATGAGTGGATGTCGCGGGAGTTGTGTAAGTGCGCGATATACAGTATGCGCCAAAAGTATGGAATAAATTCAATAAAAACGAAACAATTATTTTTTGGGAAAAATCCTCGAACAGGTCGATTTTTAATTTAAAAAATACATATTTTAGCGTAAAATGCGATTTTCAAATGTCATTTGTTTTCGAGTAATGACGTCATCGATTCTTTTTTAAATGGCAACACCATATTTTTTCCTTGATTCTGAAAGATCGTTTAATTCTCTATCAGACTACTACTACTAAAATTTTGCCCTCTTACATGGGAAAGTTTTCGAGTAAATGACGATTGAATATTAGAAAACGTAAATCAATTAAAATAAAGCAAAAACGTTATCAAGTTTAGTTTTTCGAATTCCATAGTTCTTTTATGGATCACGTAGGTGAAAATCTTTGCAAAGTGTCATTGTCACACCGACTTTATAATAAGTATTGTAAGCGACATAGAAATTATTATTCAATTTAAATTATTATAGCACATTTAACTGTTACTCAAAGAATTGAAATTTTAATTCTTATCGGATGCGGGAATATGACTAGAACTCAGCAGGAAGTTTGCGATTTATTTAGTGAAAAATATCCAGATCGCCCTATCAGCCAATCAACAGTCAATAAGGTAGAGTCTAAATTTAGAGAAACTGGCAATGTTGTAAATATTTAAAAACCTGTACGTCTAAGCATCCTCATAATTCTTCACGATTGGTTGCATTAAACAATGACACTAGTCAGAACACAGTGCTACGTATCTTGAGGAAGGAAAAATATCATCCAAACAAAATTCAACTTGTGCAGGAACTCAAGGAAGATGATCCCGATCGCCGCTTACACTTTTGCGAAATTCTAATGGATTTATGTCAAGGAAATAGAAATTTACACCGGCAAATACTTTTTTCAGATGAGGCCACATTTTGTCTGAATGGTACAGTAAACCGTCAAACTTGCAGATATTGGAGTCGGGAAAATCCTCATTGGATGGCAGAGGCACATACCCAACACCCTCAGAAATTAAATGTGTGGGCTGGAATAGTTGACGACAGAATAGTAGGGCCTTTCTTCTTAGAAGGAACCCTTACAGTACAAAGATATTTAGAGTTTCTAGAAAATGACCTTGTTCCAGCCCTTGCAGTAATTTTTCCTAACGATAATGACCCTGACATTCCTGACGATACCATATGATTTTTTGGACAAATGTTTTCCTGGGAGGTGGATCGGCAGACGCGGACCGATAGAATGGTCTGTAAGATCGCCAGATCTTACACCTCTTGACTATTTTTTATGGGGATACTTGAAGTCAAAAGGGTACATTAATAAACCACGTAATTTAGAAGAACTTCAAAATCGCATTCGGAACGAAATACGCAGAGTTACCCCAGAAATCATTCACAATGTGCAAGAAGAATTTCTTCACAGACTTGCGCATTGTCAAGAAGTTGGTAGATGGCAATTCAAACATTTAATTTAAGTATAAAATTTAATCAATTGTATTTTATTTTACATACCTCAGAATTGTTACTTTTTTATGGATAAAATTTACGTTTTCTAACATTCAATCGTCATTTACTCGAAAACTTTCCTATGTAAGAGGGCAAAATTTTAGTACTGTCTGATAGAGAATTAAATGATCTTTCAGAATCAAGGAAAAAAATATGGTGTTGCCATTTAAAAAAAAATCGATGACGTCATTACTCGAAAACTAATGACATTTGAAAATCGCATTCTACGCTAAAATATGTATTTTTTAAATTAAAAATCGACCTGTTCGAGGATTTTTCCCAAAAAATAATTGTTTCGTTTTTATTGAATTTATTCCATACTTTTGGCGCATACTGTATAGTTCTTTACCGAGTGCGGGTAATGGCCTGTTTCGTTGGTTTTGTGCAACAAATGTTTATTGTAAGGACATTTTTGTCTGTTGTTATTTTATTTTATCTTTTGTATATTTGTTTAATTTGCTGTCTACTATGTTTTTTTTTCATGTATTTTTAAATTATTGTTGCTATGATTGTTATCTTCTGAACATTATAGGCATTGTGCCTCTGTCCTTCTAATTAAATTAATAATAATAATAATACGAGTTCAAAACGGACAAGAAACAGAAACATTTGTTTTAGTTTGTAGAAATTGGGTAAGACGGACCCATAATTTTGTTGTTGTAACATTAGGTATGTTACTATTTTATTTATTAAAGCCACAAATTCATTCTATTAATAATGAATAAAAATAGTGGCAAAATCAGTAGAATTTGCTGTATAAAATAGGTGTTATAAACTGTTATTTATTTCTTTCCTAGAGAATTTCTGTCCATTTTTTGTCTGGCCGCCGATTGCATGTTTTGAAGCCTCAAGTTTTACAGTGGACCAGTTTCCGGTGTCCTGCAGAAGTCTATTTTTAAATCATTTTCGAACTGACCTTTTTGATATTTAGAAAATTGTATTTGTAAGGGGACTCTTACATATTCAAACATTTTAGATAAATACTGAATCACCCTGTATAAGTATAAATGTACCACAAAATCTGGAAGTGCGAGTTCATCTAAGTGCTCCATTATCGCAGCGAATGACTTGAACCAGTGCCAAGTCAGCCTGTTCATCAGAACGCGATATTACTAGCCATAACCCTGTGCAGGCGAATAATACAAATTTCGGTGATAGACCGGCGATGTATTTCATTATAGTCACCGCATCCAAATCAAAGAGAACCCGGGGCCTTTGTTTGTCGGCGGCGGCGGCAGCGGGGTGGGCCGCTATTGACGCGATTCTACCGGAGGTGGAGGAGGAGGAGGTGATGAGATTATTCGGCCACTTGGACCTTCACAATGCGAGTGTAACTGGCTGTTCAATACGCACCGCACAATCGTCCAATGCCTGTTAATAGGATCAATGTAGAGGACTGGGATTGAATCCTGCGCGTTATGCAAAGCACGTTGACCTATTTACTGTACTGCCCTGGACAACAATGTCACCACTAATATATTATGCAGAAATGGAAGCTGGCTAACTGCAACTGAGGTATGTGATACTATGATTTCGATATCCATTCAAAATAGCATTGAAAATATGTTATTTTTCTATGTTTAAACCAAAATGTATACTGGAATTCTTAAATGATACAAAGGACAATGTTAAAAATAGCCGATTTTTGGTTTATCCGGGAGAACGCATAAATCATAAAAAAATCAATTGATTATTGTTAATTAACATTAGAAATGACCCAGAAATACGTCAGATAGCTGGGGAAATGTCGCTACTACCCCTAAACCTGTATAACCTACCCTTAAATAGCTTTAAATGGATAATCCTTAATTATTGTTATAAAATTCGTGTAAAATGAAAAAAATGCTTGAAAATGATTTGAACAGACAGTATGTCAATATAAAAAGTGATAAATGACTGCCCATTCAATGGCGAAATAGCGCCAATTGTTCTCACTTTGCGAGCGCGTACTGAAAAAATGATTTAAGCATTTTTTTCGTTCTAAACGAATTTTGCAATAATAAATAATGATTATCTATTTTAAGCTATTTAAAGGCAGTTTATATAGATTTAGGGGTGCAATTAATAATTCCCCACTTACTTAATGTACTCTAGTATCAGTTTTTGCATTTTTTGACAGTAATCTATAATTTTTTGCTAGCAATAGGCGTTCCCTTGAACATTTAAGCATTATCTATTTTTGATGTCGAAGTAAGCTCACCATTAGCTTTTGAAAGTCGTTTTTTTAATTTTTAGGGGTGGAATGAACATTTTTACAGTTATTTATCACTTTTTATATTGACATACTGTCTGTTCAAATCATTTTCAAGCATATTTTTCATTTTACACGAATTTTATAACAATAATTAATGATTATCCATTTAAAGCTATTTAATGGTATTTTATATAGGTTTAGGGGTAGTAGCGACTATCTGACGTATTTCTGGGCCATTTCTAATGTTAATTAACAATAAAGTTTAAAAACGTAAGTTACTGACTCACTGTTTCTAATAACATAGCCCTTCGTTCGCAGATCTCAGGTCCGGATATGGCAACTACCTTAATATTTAAATATACTTTATATGAAAATAAATTTAATGCTATTCATGCCTGCTAATCGACAGAAGCGTCCCATTTATTTCCCGAGTTTAGAGGAACACATACAAATACATATAAGGACATTCCTGCAAATTTTGAATTCTCATTAGTAGACATAAATACTGTTTCTAAAATTGTATATTCTATTAAAACAAATGCCATAGGTCCAGATGATATAAACTTGACAATGTTGAAATACTGTTGCCCCTATATTGTTCCGTACATTACCCATATAATAAATAGCTGCCTGTTATCCCATACTATACCTATTCAATGGAAACAAGCCCATGTTATACCTATTCCAAAAATTACTAATCCTTCAAAACTATCTGACTTGCGTCCTATAAGCATATTCTACTTTATCGAAAATTCTGGAGCGAGTGATGTATACACAATTAATAGAACATTTTAACAAATATGACATTGTTCCATCTTTTCAATCTGGATTTAGGCGAGCTTACAGTTGTACAACTGCTATATTGAAAGTGACAGATGATATTTTTGAATTATTTGATAATGGTAAGATTAATGCTCTAGTATTACTAGACTTTACTAAAGCCTTTGACACAATTCAACATCAATTACTTATAGCAATACTTCACTTTGTTGGACTAGGCGATAGTGCACTTAATACAATGTCTAGTTACATAGGAAATCGTACACAAAGAGTAAAAATTGGAAATGAATTGTCAAATGTGAGCTCGCTTAAAATAAGTGTTCTTCAAGGTTCTATTCTGGGACCTCTATTATTTTGTGTATATACCAGTAATCTCTGCAAAAATTTCAAATACTGTAGTCCACACATGTATGCTGATGATACCCAACTGCATCTATTCTTTGATAAAACTAATTATGATGAAGCATTAAATAAAATTAATTCGGATCTTAAAATTATCTATAAAAATCAGAAGCACATTCCCTATTTCTGAATCCATCCAAGTCAAAAATAATTCTGTTTGGTAATAAATTAGCTGTAACTGAAATCTCCGAAAATTTGAGTTGTGATTAATGACAGTTCTGTTCCTATAGTGCAAAGTGCTTCTAACTTGGGTCTGAGTTTTGACAATACATTTAGATTTTATTCACAAGTTAGTAAATACATACAAAGATCATATATGGCTTTGAAGTTGCTTTATCCACATAGAAATTATTTGTCCATAAAAATAAAAACGTTGCTTTGTGAAACCCTTATCTTATCAAACTTTTTATACTGTGCCCCTGTTTATTATCCATCTATTGATGTTTTAACTAAAAGAATACAGATGTGTCAGAATTCATGTTTAAGATACATATTTGGCATTCGACGTAGAGATCACATTTCTCATAAATTACAAGACCTGAAATGGTTAAATATGAATAATCGTCTGAGGTTGCAAACTTTGTGCCTATATCATCAAATAATTTGTACAAAAACTCCCTCGTATCTGTATAATAAAATTTGTTTTCGTACTGATGTCCATAATATAAATGTTAAAAATAAGCATTTTATAACACCACCTTTGCATCAAACTAGTTTCTACGAACGATCTTTTACTTACAATGTTTCAAAACTTTACAATGCGCTGCCAGATGACTTTCAAACAATGTCTTTAAGAAATTTTAAAACCAAAATTTCAAAATATTTATTTAGTAATCAGTGGCCAACAATATTTTGCTAGATTTAAGATTCCATACATTGCTGCCAATTATTTTTTCTCTTTTGTCGAATACTACTTTTGAATTATTTGTTAGTAAATACCTATATTAGGCTAAACTTTATCGTAAAATATATTTGATATACTAGGTAAGTCCATTATAACAATAGAACTAATTATGTTCGTTTACTCTGTATCTCTAAATGGAAAATAAATGTATTATTATTATTACATTCCCTCAGAAAGTAACGTAAATTATCATGAGAAAATATAAATCTGTTTTATTGACCATTCTCATTGTAGTTATTTTCCATAAAAAATTGGGAACACATGAATTTTAGCTAAAGAAGTATAAAGCTTCAAGAATTGTAAATATATATATACAGATAATAATGTACTCAGGAATTTTTAAAGTGAAATGAATTCCTACTTCAATTTATTTCACTGTATTCGAAAATCGAGGCCCATTAGTGTTGTGTTATATTTAGACATGTTTAGCAGGTTACTACTCGTAAAACAAAACAGTTGCATTGGAACTATACGTTTGGATACGCAGTTAGAAGCAACGCCATATTACTTACGTTCATTTTGAGGAAATAAAATAATTCTACAGCGACTACATTCAAGTGATGCTACTTCTATTTTATATGCTCAATGAATATTTAACGACCCTAGAATTCGCAAAGATTTAGCATACACGGACGCCTTCAGTTATTCGCAGTCTTGAAGCAACTGTGACATCAGAATGTTCAATAAATAACGTAGTAAATAATGTTTTTTATTTGCGACAGTTTACTGCCCAGTGTGAAGAAAAAAATGGATACCGTTTTGCAGAACAATTTGGGATTTCTTGACTTTATGCCGTATAATAGATCTTGTTGATAGCAAATAAGTAAATTTTTCTGAACCCACTCTAAATGTGCCATCCATGAATAATTATATACACTTATAAAGATGCCCCTTGACCCATGTGGACGTTGAACATACGTTTTTGAAACCGAAATTATTAGCGACAAACGCCATAGCCTAAAACCTGAACATTTAGAGCAGTTGCTGGTTATTCAGTTAATGATTTAAAGTTTAAAGTTTTATCGACTTCTCGCAGTATAGAGCAACTTTGGGTAAACCTTACTATTTTAAATAAAGCATATTATATTGGTGTTGTGTATCGTCCTCCTGATAGACTTGTTAGAGCTCGAGAATAAGCCTGCCATAGCCATGAGTGACTTATTGGATATACTTGAATTGAGTCAGATCATTGAACATCCTACTAGGTCTACTTCACTAATTGATTTTATTGTAATATCAGATAAGTCATTAGTCTTAGATAAAGGCGTAATTAAAATAAACCGTCGAATATCAGACCATGACCTTGTTTATGTTAAGTTGGCAACACAGGTCAAATCAGTCCCTAAGCAAATAATATATAGAGATTACAAAAATTTGGATTATGAGTTATTTATGTTGGATTTAACATCTCTTCCTCTCTTTTATTTAATTGAAATTGATAATATTGATGAAAAATTAGTTTTTTTAAATGATAATTTAAATGCCTTATTTAACAAACATATTCCAATTAAAACATGTACGCTACGTAAACCATACGCCCCGTGGCTGACCGATAATTTGAAGTTACTCATGTCGATTAGGGACAAAAAATTGGAAAAGTCAAAGTTGAATCAGAATGCTATTTATTGGCAAGAGTACAAGGCATGGCGTAATTTTACTAATTCAGCAATAAAAAGGGAAAAGAAGGCTTATTTTGAATACAAATTTCGCACTTCCAACTTGAAAGACACCTGGAGAGAGTTGAGACGTATGAACGTTATTAACAAAGTAATGCCAACTATCCCTGATGAGTTAGGAGATCCAAACTCTATCAATAATTTCCTTGTTACCTCTATTCAACAAGTTAATAGCGACAGTAAACGTGACTGGATTAACTTTTATAATTCTAATACAAAAAATAATATGCCCAATAGTTTTACTTTTTCCAGAGTTAATGAAGAGGAGGTTAGTAAAATAATTAATAATGTATCCACCAAGGCGACTGGATCCGACGGTTTTAATATAACTTTTGTAAAATTATGCTGCCCGTATATAGTTCCGTTGATTACGCATATAATTAATTTTTGTTTAGAAAATAGTGTCTATCCTTCATGCTGGAAAGAATCTCTAATAAAACCGTTCCCAAAGATTTCTAATCCGACTGAATTCAAATACCTCAGACCTATAGCAATACTCCCAGTCTTATCTAAGGTCCTAGAAAAAATAATTGAAAATCAATTCCGGGAGTATCTTAATAATAATCAATTATTGCCTCTCCATCAATCAGGTTTCCGGAAACAACACAGTTGCTTATCTGCCCTTTTAAATGTTACAGATGACATTATTGGTCAAGCTGATATCGGTAAAATCAGTGCACTGGTTCTGCTAGATTTTAGTAAGGCCTTTGATACACTTGACCATGATATATTATTAGCCATATTACATTTTGTAGGCCTTACTGAACAATCTATACTGCTTTTTAGAAATTACTTGAGTGATCGTGTACAATCTGTGGTTGTTAATAATAAAGTATCAGATAAATCTAAAATGTCAACCGGAGTACCTCAAGGATCTATTTTGGGTCCACTTCTTTATACTCTCTACACGCTGAACTTTGAAACATTCATTAACCATTGTAAGTATCATTTCTATGCAGACGATACGCAACTATATTATTCATTTATACCGTCTGAGGCTATTAATTCTTGCCAGAAAATTAATAGTGACCTATCAGCTTTGTCTACAGTTGCGTCTGGCCACTCTTTAAAACTAAATAGCTCTAAGTCTTCCGTTTTACTTTTTGGCCGAAATACTGTCTTGGATGAAGTTATTCATTCAATGCATATATGCATAAACAATGAAACTCTTATTGTTACTCGAGAAGCTAAGAACCTAGGTGTAATATTAGACTCAGGCTTGAGGTTTAAATCATTTGTAAATTCAATGTTGAAAAAATTTGCCAATCTAAAGCTTCTATATGGTAGTCGGCATATATTAAGTAAGCAAATCAAGATTCTACTGTGTGAGTCTATGGTTTTGTCACAATTTAATTACTGCGACGTTCTTTATAATCCTTGTATAGACAGTACCGATACGTCCAGAATCCAGAGAATGCAAAATGCTTGTGTCCGATTTATATGTGGCATTAAAAAATATGATCATGTATCTAATGCTTTCAAAAGTCTGAAATGGTTGCCTATGAAAACTAGACGAAATTATCACGCAATTTGTTTTTACCATAAATTGATTTCTACACAAACTCCTCTGTATCTTTATAATAAAATAACATTCAGGACGGACGTGCACAATATTAATATACGAAATAAAGGTTTATTATCCATGCCTAGACACAGAACTGCTTTCTTCGAAAGGTCCTTCTCCCATAATATAGTCAAGTTATTTAACGAGCTAAATACTACCTCGGTGGCAATGTCAATGTCGCTTTACAAATTTAGGATATCTCTCAAATCTTACTTTTTAAATAATCAAGTTTAAGGATACTTTTCTATTATTTATTTTTATATGTTTTATATTCTCTTTTAAATGCCTGCACCTACTTTAGAAGTGCTTTTTTATTTTCTTTTTCTTATTTTTAGAATCGTTTATTCTCTTTAGGATGCGCGGAAGAACAGTGCCCTGCTGATGCAGTGAACTGAGCGTTATTCCTTTTTGTCTATATGTAATATGTTTTTGTAATAATTATTGTAACTATATAGACAAATAAAATTATTATTATTATTATTATTATTATTATTATTATTATTATTATTATTATTATTATTATTATTATTATTCTAGTATTAGGGCTGCCACACAAAACTGCGAACTCGCATTGCATCGCAAATATCTGCGAACTCGCACGAATGCACCGCAAGAACGTCCGATCTCATTCGCATCGCGCATTCCTGCGATATTACGTCATACTTGGTGACGCCCCTTTTAAAAGACTTTAATCCGCTCTGAGACAGCTTTAGAGAAAGACGCGCGGCGCCTGCGCCGCCTTCCTTGTTTATAGAATGGCGGAATATGATTTGCGAACGGTTTGCCGCACAAAATCGTATCGCAGAAATTCGCATCGCAAGTTCCTTGATGCAGCATCGCATCGCATCGCATCGCATCGCATCGCAGTTTTGTGTGGGAGCCCTTACTAGTACTAAGTGAATAATTATGTAGAGTGTTTTGTAAACTAATAAACTTAATATGAATAATGTTGGATATTATAAATTACAAGTGCAAAGTAAGATGTTGATTTTAACTTTTTGTAAGTATATGTTTGTACCTCGATTTCCACAAACATTAACTTAGCGTCCTAAGTGCGCCCCTGATAATGACGTCATTTGCGAATGAGGTGCGACCTTTACTAATAATACTTAAAAACTTAAAATCGAAACGTCCGCGTCGGGAGCTTTACAATAGAGCATTTACATGTAGGCGGCGCTACGATCAATGTTAGGTATTAATTTTTGTTGTGCTTCAATTTGTGTAAAAAAACATGCTATATAGCTGTTGTGTATCGCAGTATTTATCTGTTGCTAATAAAAATAAAGATTTCATGTTTCGCAAGTTCCCTAATAATGCTGAAAAAAATGGTTAATAGCAATTGAGTCCAGCAAGAAACCAACCCAGAAACCAAAGATCTGCTGAAAACATTTTACAGAATATTGTTATACTATTACTAGTATGGGCAAGTACATACATGATCTATTTTCAGTGTATATTTTTCATTATTTAATAAGGTTTTATTCTTATTTTTAGGACAATGGAAAATTCTCAAAAAACAGCTGTTTCAACATTATATTTACCCGTACACGAAAATATGATACCAATACTGTAAAAAATTATGAACGCATGAAAAGGTACATGAAAAGGCGAAAACAGGATGAAAACGTAGGCAAACTTGCAGATGAAAAAAAAGTAGAAATGTGACACGAGTTAAATGTAATCATACAAAAATTACTTGAATTATAATAACGCCAGTAATCCTGAGAGTACAGCAAGTGTATCTAGTAGTAACAAGTTATTTTACGATATGGTGATTCAAAATGTTATTAGTTATAAAAGAGCACAACTAATATTACTCAAATCTTTAAATGAAAACCATATAAAAAACCTAACAGGATTTTCAACTTTTTCTGTTTTGTACTTGTACTAAAAACACCAAATAAAAACTGCATATGTTTATTATTTATATATGTCACATGTACATTATTTTAAACACTGATTTTTTTTATATATTATTCGTATTTTTTCTGAAACTGGGCATTTAATGTGCTTTTTTATTTATTGGGCATATTACATGCAACATGTTGCAATTTTATCGATTCGTGATTTATAAAATTTGAATTCTTTAAAAAACAAAGAGGTTTAAATTAAGAATTAGCAGGAAATTCTTTAGACACTCCCATGTTAACAATTTCTGTGTTAAATAACGTTTTATTACTTCTCTTTCCAAATTACTAATGTAAAATGCAAATAAACAAGGTTATGTGAGGTTAACATAAATAAGATTTTAATACTTTTTGTACTTGTACAAGTTTAATTTTGATAAAAGAGATGCAAATTAGATTTACAATCACTATTTGTCTCACACAAATTCAAATAAATAATTATCCAACCACAGACTCGTAAACTAAACCATAGAATATTAATATTTATACCTAACTTTGACGCTAGCGCCCCTATCAGAATCTAATGACACTGAGTTAATGTAAATGCTCTATTATTCTAGAGCGAAGACTTCATATGTCCAGTTGCACCACGTAGATTACGTCATAGTCAACCGACCTCACAGTGGGGTAATCAGGGCAAGTTGTCAGTATTAAAATTTACAATTTCCAGTAAAATATCATAAGATTTAATTTGCCACTCGAAATAAATCGTATAATATAAGGAATCGTAATTACTAACCGCAAATAAAATTACCATGATAGGTATGGGCATACAAAAGTCAATAATAATCATGATAAATTTACATTGATTGGTTTTATGAAGTAAGGATTTGAGACCCTCCTACTACAAATAGAGAATTGTGCAGATTCGAAACGGTTAGGTAAAACATTATAAATTGATTGAATATATTTCCTATTGTTTTCATTTTACATTTATATATATTCCCCATTTTCTTTCGATTTTCAGTAGTGCTTTCAATTCTAGTCTAAAACTAATGCCGTTTTATTTTACAGTGCATAGGGAATAAGATAAAATCCTTCTGTTCATAAGAGCTATTAATTAATAAAAACAAAGGATAATTTCTCTTGTCACAGTTAAAAGCATCAGACAAGGGAAAACCCGTTATGGCCCAAAATAAATTCGGATTTGCCTCGTCGCATTTTGTTCCGAGGCTTCTGTCGATTGCGATAAGAAAGAAGGGACTCTAGTTACATGATTTCATGAATATTGATAACTTCGTTGTTAAATCAGAATCAGTTTTATATGTAAATTTTCAGCTATTACAATGTAAAATGCGTAGTTTATACAATGCAGAGGGTTCGATAATAGTGCTTTACGTTTTAAATAGAATATTGGTTTAGGGTGGGACTCTACAAAATTTTCAGTCTTATTACATAATTAAAATTCTCAAACTATATAAATAATATAGATGAATCAGATCATAAAATTTCAAATCGTCGAAAGCAGTTCAATAATTATAAATAATTTTAGTGAACATTTTTTGGCAGTTGTCATTTACATTTCGTTATTTTTTGTCATAAATTACCCAATCATTTAAACATTTGACTGGTTAACAGCATTTAAGGATGTTTTCAATCACTCTGATGCCAAGATTGTTTAAATTTAACAGCTTCACATAAATTTGAAAATGTCACTTTTTGGCAATGAGAATTTTCAATTTATTGGTTAATTAAAGAATAGAATCCTAAAAATACCACAAACAGTAACAAATAGACGTGGGGAATATTTATGGAATCTGAACGAGTTAAATGAGAATATAAGCGTAGAAGAACTGGCATACTAAAAGACTGGGCGGTCAAAGCGAGGAAGAAAAATGAGACAGAATTCAAAGAAGCAACAGTAAAGGCTATGTCGAACGTTTCGTGCAAACTTTTACAGAAGAATAAACTGCAAACAAATCCATGTAAACGTAAGACCGGTTCAGTTTTGTTAAGTTTATAAGAAGTAAACCGAATAATATTGCTTTGAATTGAAAATACCCCTAAAGTGTAAATTCTACAATTTGTTGCTGTAGAATTAGCGTGGATAGGAGGCGAGAAAAATAACGATACCAAAGTGGTTCAGAAAGCTGTACAAATAGTAAATGGTTGGTTGCCAATAGTGGAGATATGCGTTCATGAACTGATATCAAAATAAGGTGAACAAATTACCTCACCACGGTTGTTTTTAAGACCTAATCAATACTGGAAAACGGAAACCGATAATTGCTACGACAATGTCCCTGTTGGGAAAAATACTATTAATGGATGGTCCAAATCGTCTGCTGAAGCTATTGGCCTGAACGTAAAGGACAAACGGATAACAAACCATCCGAACAGTTCAACTGCTATTAGCGAATTGGTAAAAAATGCTGAAAATTACTAGTCATACAATCCAAAATCTATTAAAACCATACTTAAACATCGACCAAGAACACCACAATAAGATCATAAATACATGAGTGGTAATAGATCTTCTATAGCAGAAAAAATTAGCCAATTTAATGTTGCGTTAAATTTTACTAACTCTACCTTTATCAGGTGTACTTTTAATAAGTAAATATTTGATTTTTTTTTTTTCAAAAAATTTTCTAGCCGAATATCCCTCCGACATTGCAATTGCCTCATAATTTTATGTCAAATTTCTCAAGCACGTTACTTGGTAATAGCTCAAGCAACGTGCTTTCGATTACCATAAAATGATCTCGTATTATATATTATCAATGTCCTAGGAATATTATAGATAAATAGTGGTAATTGAACTCGGTGGTCCACAACACTGTTTATACCTTTCACACCTTCCTCAATTTTACCCTGCCCATAGTAATGCTCCTTCACTTACATTTTTGTATACAGGTTGTTAAAAAAAGAGTGTAAAATATTTCAGGAGGTAATAGTATGAACCAAAATACGCAGAAAAGTCTTAATAAAAATGGGTTTGAAAAGTAACGGTTGCGGAGAAAAAAACCACTATTCGTTTTTCAAACATTTTATTTTATTAGGAATAATCCGACAAAGGAAGCTTTTAACAAACAAAAAACAAAGTTGCAGAAGATGTGCAAAGTGCCAGATGTTCAAAGGCACGACATCTTCGTCTCAACGATATTCGAACACTTTCGAAAACACCCTCCTTGGTTTGGATTTCTTGACACTTTTGATTAATCCGTAGCTGCAGCTCTTCCAGGCTATTTACAGGAGTACCATACACTAATGTCTTCAAATATCCCCAAACAAAGAAGGGTTCAGATCAGGCGATCTTGGAGGCCATAAAACAGGTCCGGCCCCTCCTACCCATCTATGTGGAAAAGTTTGGTGCTCTCTAACGGCCATGGAAAAATGCGCTGGAGCACCATCATGCTGGAACCACATTTGTTGCCTCTGATTCAAAGGAATGTCTTCCAAAAACTCATACAGTGTGCTCTGCAGAAAGTTGAGGTAAGCAGCGCCTGTTAATAGGTTTGGTAAAACAACAGGACCTAGAAACCTACAATACCCATCCAAATGTTTAATGAAAAATGTGCCTGATGTCCAGATTCTATTAGAGCATGAGGATTTTCGTCGGCCCAAATATGCGTATTGTGAAAATTAAACACTCCATTTCTTGTGAACCCGACCTCATCAGTAAAAAGAGTGTTTGCAAGAAAACGAGGGTCTTCAGCATCATGACGTAGAAACCAGCGGCAAAAAACCAAACGTGCTTGATGATCATTTATTGGATTTAAGGCCTGTACTCGTTGCAGATGGTATGGATAAAGTTCGTGAAGGATTCTCCAAACAAGAGGACCACTAATTCCTACCTCGGCTGATATTCTCCACACACTCGTACCTGGATTCTGCTCTACCAGTGCTAGAATTTCTTATTCTGCTCTAGGAGTGGATACTGACTTTGGTCTTCTCGATAAATGGCACTGTTTGCTCAAGGAACCGGTATCACGCAATCTTTCCTGCTTATTTTGGTTCATACTATTACCTCCTTAAATATTTTACACTCTTTTTTTAACACCCTGTATAGACAGTAGTTTCTAGGAGAGAAATATGAGGCGTGATCGCTTTATCGATATCCATCCCAAAGATCCAAAGAATTCTCAAGTATATTTCCATACTACATATCTCTGGAACAACATATAACAAATGGAATAAAGTTTATCTCAAATTTAATATGTCTACATCTGGGGACAATAAAACTTTTATAGCAGGTGATACAAAGCGTTTTATGGACTTTTTACATTTTTGAAATATTCCTAATGCTCGGTTATGCGAATGTTATATAGGCGACATTGGCTTGATGTGTGGAACTCCAGAGCTATTTGAATAAAACTCGAGCATTCCCTTCCGCAACACAATTTACAGTTTCAACTGGAACAAATCGATACATCAGGAGAGCTGCAAGCTGCAGGTAACAACCAAAGCTAATTTGATCATGCATGTTCAACATTGGCTTCTGTTTATTTCAAAAAGTAATTCTGAATGAAAATGATTCAGCTAAATTTTGCCAAATCGTATTACTAATTTTTCATGTACAATCGTTTGCAATAACAATGACACTCTTTAAAACAAATTTTGTAATTTCTTTTGAACTGCTGACGTATTTGTAATGAAATCTACTCTCAACTTTTAACATTAATTCTTAGTTGTTTCACTCACCAATAGAGATTTAATGAAACTTCTATTCAGAACTTCGAGAAGTTCAAAAACTATTTTGAGGAAGTATCATTTTTATTGCAAAAGCATGTGCGGTATCTTGAGTCATTTATTCAATTTTTTTTGTAAGGTAATCGAAATATTGAAACCACGATTATATAAATCCCTGGAACAGAATTCAATCTTAAGCGCATGCCAGTTTGGTTTTAGGCCTGGGTGTTCTACGTCTAACACAATCCATAGAATTGTAAGCGACGCAATTGAAGGCTTTGAGACAGGTGAGCATACAGTCGTTGCTCTTTACGATTTAACAAAGGCCTTTGATTGTGTTTCTCATGATCTTCTAGTTAAAAAACTAGAACATTATAAAGGTTACCTATGGGATTAAATTTGGAATTTTTTAAATCATATTTGCAAAATAGGCATCAGTGCATTGTAATTAATAACACATCATTTCAATCCAATTGAGCAGGGTGTGCCACAGGGTTCAATTATAGAACCAATCTTGTTTCCGATGTTCATCAATGACCTTCATTACTTTATTACATCATTACACCAAATAAGCATGTATTGTTCGCTGATGACACTATACTGGTCATATCTCATGTCAAATCTTCTGTCTTCTGAAATCTAGAGCAAAATCTTGAAAAAAAAACGTACAACAATGGTTTGTTTTCAATAAATTGAAACTTAATAATAGTAAAACTCAAAAACTCTACATTTCTTCGAATCGTGCAAAAGTAAAGGACAACTGTGTCAAATTACTTGGGGTAGCTATAGATGACAGTTTAAGATGGTCCAGTAATGTTGTATATCTCTTGAAATCGCTCTCTAGCACCGTTTTTTTAGCTAAAAAGCAGCTAAAAACTATAGTTGATTTAAAAACTTTAATTATGTTTTATTTTGTTTCTTTCATTTTCGTATATGCTATGCAGTTTTTCTGTGGGACAACTGCAGAGAATCTATAAAAATCTTTCGTTTGTAAAAGAAATCGGTTAGGGTTACAGCTAATGTGAATAGTAAAGAGCATAGTTAACCATAATTTTTTTATTATCTTTGGTATTTTATCACTACTCTGTCTATATATTTTTTCCAGAATTGTTGAAATTCATAATTATAACACCAAATTTGCTTTGTAGATCAGATATTTACAGTCACGATACAAGAAATAGTGATATGCTTAGAACCGTCCAAATCAGTATATAATTCTTTAAATGCGAAACTTTATAACAAACTTCCACTCTGTTAGATTGTTAAACATGACATGTTTTAAATTAGCAGTTAAGAAGGATTTGCTTAAGTTTTGTTTTGTACAGTGAAAGATTTTCGAGCGACGCCATATTATGGATAACATAATAAATTAAATGTTTGTTTTATTTATACTGTCTATAAGTTTTTTTTAATTACTTTTATATGTATGCATAATAGTTTTTGAATATACGTAAATGTTAAAGCAAGTTTTTTATTACCTAAAATTTCGCAAATTTATTGCGAAACATGGAAATATTCGATATAGTTGACATTTTCTACATACAACATATTGGTATATTACAATTAACTGATTAGTGAAAATGCAGCATACGATGTTGATTCAAACGTTTTAAAAATATACATCTTTCTGCTTGATAGTTAAAATGATAATATAGCGCATGAAATCTTGTCATAATTTTGCTTGAAATGAGATGAAGTAAGTTATTATTCCTACAACAAACAGTTTTAACTAGTACTGTAATATATTTTATATTGTTATATCGCAAAATTACATAGTTATAAATAGTTCTCTATATGTTTGCGACGTAATAGAGAAAAGCTTACTTCTAGGCCCAACCTGTGTACTCCCACAGTATCAGGTCGTCCGCGGACCTCTGTTTGAGGTCAACGGAGAGAAGGCTTCTAATTATAGCCCTTAGTTTAGAGGAGGAAAACTCTTAGGCTCAGACACAACCCGCTTTCAAATGAGAATGTATAGTACTCTGGATGCCAGCACAAGAAATACCTCTGGGATCCCTTTTCTTTTTTATTGCAATAAGCCCTCTACGCACAAGGGAGCAAATGAGTTAAATGGATCATAAATTTTCACTGTATATTCTGATATCAAAGGATTTGGTTAGTCGGAGATCTCCTCGGAATATGTTTATATTCTACCCAGGAAAATTTGGCGCCGCTAAAATGAAAGTATGAAATAGCGCATGTATTAAGTAGTATGTAAATATTTTTCAAAAATACTCTTGAAATATCACATATACAGGGTGATTCAGTTATGTAATAAATTTTTTATACGACTGCCTTGCAAAACGGGGTTTTGCACACGGAAAACAAGCTCTGAAACCGGTATTTTGCACACGCCGTGTGCTAAACATTTTGCACACGGTTATGTCATCTTTGCACACGCCTCTCCAGATTGTGATTTTTGTTTGAAGTTCATGTCACCCAAATTATGCCGGCCACAATTTTAGTCAATTCTGGCTCAAATCTGCTTGCCCTCAAACGCCGTGGGGGGTGGAAATCCAGTACAGTTGCCGAAGGCTACGTTGATGACTGTTTGAGAAATAAAATGGAAGTTTCGAAAAAGATAGAGTCTCCAGTGTCTTCTGCTGCCACAAAACCAGAATAACGATCATCTACTGGAATACAACAAGAAAACAACGACCGCATGCTGAAAAACTGCACTAAAAACACGACACCAAAAATATTCTCTATTACCGAAAACAAGGTGCACAATAATACTGCTTTTCCCAGCGTAACCTTGAAGGAATGTTCAAATGTTACCATAAATATTAAATATTAGTTTCTTTTGTTAATGGGTTAGTAATTTTCTTAACAAAAACGAGTTAAATTAAAAGTTGTATTTAATTTATTTGTTAATACGTTGGCAATTTTAGTAATAAAAATGATTTAAATTAAAATTTGATTTTTGTGGTCTCTGTTTTCAGTCGTATAAAAAGTATCGTAAAAAACTCATTTGAAAACCTCTTTGCACACTCACTCGACCAATATGTCTCGCTCGTGTGCAAAGAGTCGTTTTCAAACCTTGTTGTTCAATATACTATTAAGAGAAGATAGGGAAGAATGAGTATAATACGAATACTCAACTGAAAACATTTTTGAAATGGATACTTATGCCAAAAAAAATATTTTTAAACAATTATTTAAACCCCCTTTTTAGACTGTCACTGACGCGATGTTGCCAAATTTATATATGTTCCTAGTACCTACGTATTGTAATGAATGCTCCAAATTATTTTTTAAAAGTATGTGATTAACATATTAAGTTTCAGTTTAAAAAATATTTAATATTAAAGTTACAGAAACCCTACATATCAAATAATAAACTACGCTAGGCAAATTATTAAGAGAGGCGAAAAAGTTTTTCATATTTAAATACTGACCGTAACACAAAAAACCCTCGTGCTGTCAACAAAAAACAGTCCGACACATATTCTGTAATAAACAATCCGGCAATCCGAAACTTGATCTATTATATTTAGGTTAATAACCTTGTTTTCAATGCCTCCTCTATGATAAAAAATAATAACACAAACAATTAAATTCGAATTTATATAAACACGTATGGAGTAGCAAATTGCCACTAGATGTAGCTTGTCTACACCGCGTACTTGATTATCCCCTTCTGTCGAGTTAGACAGACTTAAACAGCTAGGGTTATTCGTCAGATACCTATGGCATACTGATGAGAGCTAATAAGCTCGAAACCGGTATATCTGCTAGGCTGCTGACGATCTGTTTGCTACAGGTTTTCCAAGTGTGAACGTTGGTTGGAGCATTAGTCCGCAGACAAATCGTTTCCTGGAATTCCGTATTTAAAAGAAGTTGGCATTACTTTCAATAATTTCAAGAACTGTACTTTTGTTAGTAATAGTACTTAATAGTGAATAAAACTGATAAATTAACTATTTCAGGAATAAGTTTTTAAAAGTAACACTTTTAATTGATTTGAAATGCTGTTTCTTATTTAACTCTTTTTAATTTTATTTTTGTTCTTGATGAATCGTAGAAAAATACACTGCACAGGGTGATTCAAATTGGTATGTTTTGAGGGCTACGGGTAGTTCTGTCATACATAGAGTAAATGTTATGGACGATAACAATGGTGGAAACCACATTTCTCTATTTTTTACTGTTTTAGAGCTACCGTTACTGTCTTTCGATATCATTCGATTATGCAAGAGAGAGAGAGATGCGGTTTTTACCACTGTTATTTTCTTGAATAAAGGCCCAGGACTTGTCCATCAGATTTGCTGGAACCCCCCTCAAAAATATACCAATTTGAACCAGCCTAATAACTAGAACGGTCAGCGGATTGTCCATATCGATATGGTACATTATTTATCCTTGTTTCACAAATGCATATGTACCTATGATCCTGTCTTTCTTACATGTTGCTCTGTTCTGGCGAAGTATATTTCATATGTTCTTTCTTAACCAGTGATGTTCCGTAGTGTATTAATTTATACAAAATTAATGTTTCTGTGGTTGTTAAACGTTAAAAGTCAATTAATAAATTACAAGGAAGCTTCGCGACCCTAAGATGTCATTTAACTGTCAATAATTTTTAGATGAACTATAGGTATCTACGTTATGTTGTTAAAATTTCATGGGTAAATACTAAAAATTCCAAACGACATATTGATTCACATTTTCTATAAACTTAATAGACCATTTACGATTCCTTTTTCTTAATTTTATGTCTTAATAATAAACGTCCAAAGTCGTTTATTTTATAGCATTTTTCATATAAAAATTTTATCGCTCTCTGCACTGGATCCATTTATATAACCTAGAATAAAAACAAGTCGATAAAGGTAAGGTGACGGATTTCTAGATATTATTTGTAAGTTATAAAATAAGTTTTTATGTAAATATTTAAAACTTGGCGGTTGTTCTTGTAAATTGAAGTACCACTGTTTTTCTCATACTCATGTTCAATATATGACATTTTACCTCTATATATCTTTCGAAATTAAAATCGAAATAAAGATAAAATTTTGGATCACTATATCGTTATGGGAAACATCTGATTCCCATAAAAGTGATTTATCCATATTAACCTATAAAGATAAGATTTATTTATAATGTATCGCCCACAAAAAGAGATATGCTCCAAAATATGGTACAATGTTTTTTAAAATTATATTTTTAGGGTGCGCAGCTTAAACGGCTGTCTTATCTACCACGAGGGTGACAAAATTTATATCTAAACATTTAGAGATTAAACCAGTAAATCTTCATCGCAAAGAAGGCCCTATATTTTCACGAGATTTTGTAGAGTTCTGTAACAACTTAGTTTTGCCCACATAAAAGATTTTTGGGCATAATTAACATACGAATTAATATTGTAAATTTGAGTTTTGAAAGAACAGTGTCAGAAGTAACGTTATAATCTGTCTACTTTATTTAAACATTTGCGCTTTATGCTATAATTTTTTATTAGATATATTGTGTGAAACTAACTACTTTGCGGACTAATGCCATGATCAGCGTTAGAATATGCTCACAATATAATTACCCTATATTACCCATATGATTTTATTATTTGCTTTCGCAGTTTTTTAGGTACTCCGCTTCGCATCGTTCGATTAACTGCAGCGGAAAAGACTTCCTGCACGTGTTACGTACAATATTTTTCCTACGATCATAACAATTGTAACCAGGAGAAACAATTTATTTTAATTTCCAGTGTATAACATTAACGAGTATATAATATGTTATTGAAAAATATTAAAATTAAATGTACAATCTGTGACATTTTGTAAATTCAGTGCTGGGGTAAAAGCGGCTTGAGGATGTTCTTCAGTCATGGAACATAATGTTACTGTTGATGAGAGATTTGATGCATCGAGAATGCTGTGGGCTATTCTCTTTTTGTTATCTAAACAATCTTCAATGTATGACTCAGCTACCACTATGGACTTCCACTCACCATACCGTTTTATGTTTGTAATATTGAACTTAGAGTTGGCTAATAATGTGGCAGAAGAGCGCCGAAAACAATATTCTGCATGTGTTTCGGGGTTTGGAAGGCCTAAGTAACCAGCGATGTTAGATGCCATTTTCCCGAAGCTGTTAATATCTACACATGGCTTACCCCCTTTATAGAATAAGAAAACCCGATCGTGAGGGGTATCTCCAGGACGCAAAATAATACAGGGTCTTAAAAAAGAGTGTAAAATATTTCAGGAGGTAATAGTATGAACCAAAATAAGCAGAAAAGTCTTAATAAACATGGGTCCGCAAAGTAACGGTTGCGGAGATATGGACCATTATTCGTTTTACAAACATTTTATTTTATTAGGAATAAACCGACAAACAAAAAACAAAGTTACAGAAGATGTTCAGAGTGCCCTCCGTCCATTTCCAAGCAGGCACGACATCTTTGTCTCAACGATATTCGAACTCTTTCGAAAACACCCTTCTTGGTTTGGATTTCTTAACACTTTTGATTAATCCGTAGCTGCAGCTCTTCCAGGCTATTTACAGGAGGACCATACACTAATGTCTTCAAATATCCCCAAACAAAGAAATCTAGAGGGTTCAGATCAGGCGATCTTGGAGGCCATAAAATAGGTCCGGCCCTTCCTACCCATGTGGCACGTTTTTCATTAAACATTTGGATGGGTATTGTAGGTGACAGGTCTCTAGGTCCTGTTGTTTTACCAAACCGATTAACAGGCGCTGCTTACCTCAACTTCACTTCGCACTCTGCAGAACACACTGCATGAGTTTTTGGAAGAAATTCCTTTGAATCAGAGGCAACAAATGTGGTTCCAGCATGATGGTGCTCCAGCTCATTTTTCCATTGCCGTTAGAGAGCATTTACATAAAATGTTACCACATAGATGGGTAGGAAGGGCCGGACCTGTTTTATGGCGTCCAAGATCGCCTGATCTGAACCCTCTAAATTTCTTTGTTTGTTGATATTTGAAGACATTAGTGTATGGTACTCCTGCAAATAGCCTGGAAGAGCTGCAGCTACGAATTAATCAAAAGTGTGAAGAAATCCAAACCAAGGAGGGTGTTTTCGAAAGAGTTCGAATATCGTTGAGACGAAGATGTCGTGCCTGCTTGGAAATGAGCGGAGGGCACTTTGAACATCTTCTGTAACTTTGTTTTTTGTTTGTTAAAAGCTTCCTTTGTCGTTTTATTCCTAATAAAATAAAATGTTTGAAAAACGAATAGTGGTCCATATCTCCGCAACCGTTACTTTGCGGACCCGTGTTTATTAAGACTTTTCTGCTTATTTTGGTTCATACTATTATTACCTCCTGAAATAGTTTACACTCTTTTTTTAACACCCTGTATAACTTCGATAGATATCGACGTATTTAATTGTTTCTTCGTTGTTTACCACAAACTTTCTTAAAGCATTGGTTTTCGTGTCTGTTATGGTAATAATAAGCCCACCCCTTTGTCTTCTATATCGTGGATCGCCTATTTGCTGGTTCTTCGCGGCAAGAAGCTCCGACAATTCCAAATATCGTGACTACTTTGGTTATAAGATGTACGTTGTTTGGGGCGTTTAAGAGGAAATTTTCTATTTCCTTTCTCTCTAATGCCTTCAAATTTTTTGGCTTGTAACCAACATTTGATTTCATCAAATATGCTGTTAGTTTGAGGTAGTTCTTGGAACATCATTGAGAAAATCTTCACTCATTTTGGGTAGCTTACGACGAAAAGAAACGAAATAAATCAAAGTCAAGCTTCAAACTGAACTGATTGAAAAGTGTTACAAACTATAAACATTATGATTGTTAATATTTTAGCAAGTAGCACGTTATAGAAACGACAGAAAATTTTATCGGTGATTACTTGTGCCCAGTGTACTTCATACATTAGACACAAGCGTTGTCACCTATAATACACCAAGGGTCTTGATAATATCGAGATAATTCTGTCATCAAGAATTCTGAAAGCGTGTTTCTTGGTAATTACCTTAAAGCAACACGCTTGAAGCAATCTCTATGACAAAATTTTGAATATCTATTTATCAGGGGTTGAGGTGTATTCGCGATAAGATAATTTTTTTAAATCTTTAATCAATCAAAGAAATATAACCAACTTTATTTATTAAAACGACAGTTATTAAAGGTACAACTAGTGAAATTATTATAAGTAGAAGCAGAACTAGATGAAGTGTTGTTGGTTGCTGCCGCTGATGCATTTAATTGTCAATCTGACATTTCTTGATTTTTAACTCGACATTTCAATAAATCATGTCAATCAGTCAATGATTGGATGGTAGCTGTCACATGACTCGACAATAATTGTATTTATAAATTTTAGTGACTAATAATTACCGCTGTTCATAAATAATTAATGATTAAGACAGATATACCTAATATACGTATTCAATAATAAAACTTTGTTTTTAATCAACACTACTTTTTGTATGTTATGTCACACAAACTCGCTGAAAGAAAATTATAGTATGGACCAAATTTTTGGTAATTCATAAAACAAACAAAACCTCAATGATTATGATTACACAAAAAAAAAGTGGTGTGTGCTGAGGGTCCCATTATATTTTTTCCGTGTAAATCACATCAAAAGTTTACACAGGTCCATAATAAAAAAGTCATGTGTGCTGGCAGTCAGACTATATTTTTCTTTTGTATTTTTTCTCGCTGAGCACGAATCTGAAGTTAAAATTGGAGGTTACACAGCAAATATTTGAGGAAACTAAAAAAATCGATAAAAATTACTTTTTCGTAATTTATTCTGTATGATACTGTTTAAACCTGAAACAATGAGAAATGCTAATGTGAATTAGTGAATATTTACTATTTTACAGCTACCTTGGTATACTTATAGCTGTAATATTTTTCCATTCCTTAGATTATGCAACAAAACCTTAAAATCGATTTTTCTTGAAAACGAAGCATTTTATCGAAGTAAATCAAGAGGACAATTTTTTTTTATAAAAAAGTCATATCTATGACAGTTTGAAAATATTGACGTGCCAAAATTGAGGGCGTATTTTACGCGTTAACCTCCCTACCTGAAACGACAGTGACCTAAAATTTTTAAACAGTATTTATGTAGTTTGTAGAATGTAGAACATTTAACGAGTGTCCTACATACCAAAATTCATAATTATGCGTTACGTCGTTTCGGAAATATTTTGAAAAACATGGTTTCTGAGGCCCCTTTCAGGAGAACACAGCCCCCTTAGGAAGCATTTTTCGAGTTCTATTTGCATACTTATTTATTTATTTATCAATTAGAGAATACATAACAGGCAAAGTAGCCTCAAAAAGGGTTTCACAAAATAGGTAACAAAAAAATTAAAGAAATTGGTGTACAATGTTGGAAAGAGAAAAAATATCAACACTACAAAAATGTAACACTGCTACACTTATCAAGTAAGAGAGAAAAAAAAAACTACATTATAATAATTACAAAAAATAGTTTACATATTAGTATGAAAAAAAATCATAATATACTTTTTGCAAATAGTAATATTAAATACAGTGCTTTCGAAAAGTAACGAATAAATTCATTATTTTTGAAATTGGGAAGTTTTCGAAAAAATCCTCTGGCACGTCGATTTTTTTTTAAAAAAACACTTTTTGACATACGACCCATATTTGTGACGTCATCTTTGTTCGAGATATAACGTCATCGACAATTTTTTTAAATAGCAACTCCCAATTTTGACCATAGTAAAAGTAATTAACAAGCATCTTTCTATATTAAGAAATAGTTTATTCACATTACAATATGCAAAAAGTCTATCAAGGTCAGTTTTGAACAATCAGCTAAACTATTTATTTCAGAAAATATCTTTATGAGATCAGCGCGTACATTAAAAACTTACTATGATGAAAACACAAATGTACATCATTAAGGTAGCTAATAAAAAGCAGTGTCCCCAATTGTGAACCTTGGGGCACTCCAGAAGTAGTTATATAAGGAGCTGAATGAAATCCATTTAACGATACAATTTGTGACCTGTTGAACAGATAGGACGAAAATCAACGAAGTACACCAATTTTCATTAATTTAGCAAAGAGTATATTATGATTTAACTTATCAAAAGCTTTGCTGAAATCAGTGTACACGGAGTCCACCTGTATCTGACAATCCAGTGACAATCCAGTGCAGAGAAAATGTGTTTGGAGTAATTTATTAAATTAGGATATATTAGGTAAAAATCCATGTTGTTGCTATTGTTGCGTATTTCATAAAATATAAGAAGATACTTGACACACTTAAAAGACCTGTTTTTGACACAATCGACATCTTTGATATTCTTTGTATCAAAAGACATTATTAATTTGTTACTATGTCTTCAGGCGGTGGCCTCCCCGTGCAGATTAATTTATTTGGCGGAGCATAAAAAGACGAACGAACGCCCTTTGATCACATCTTTCACTGTAATTCCATTTTTCGTAATAAAAAAGTCGTTCCAGTCCCGCCCTTCCAGTGATTTTCCGATCTACTGGAGTGTATCTCGACGGGATTGCTATCGGCCATACATTTCCAATACCTGCAAAGTGTAAAACTTTTGCCACTTGAATAATTCCTATAGTAAAGATACAACCCTCAGGAAATTCATCGCCAGACCGAAGATGAAAGCTGCAGCCGCCTGTGTATAGAGCAACGTGTCCCTTATCTGCACTTCCCTCAAACATAAAGCTGGAATGACCGGTATCTTGCCTTAATTCCGGCTCATTTTGCTTTTACGAGAGTGTCGATATTTCACTCTGTCATTAAAAGTGTAGCCCTAGATTTAATCTAGACGGCTGGGCCGCCATAACCGAAACTGAATGTGTCGGTTTAATGCCCTTTCGAAAACAATGGAGGTTTATTATTTCGTGATAAAAGAAGTCCAGTTCATTATTACCGAATATGCTGAACGACTTTGTACAGGTTGATTCATAGCGTTTAAAAAAAAACTATCCAGCAGATCTAGCAATTTCTTATAAAACAACATGTTACAAAAACATGGTTATACAACAACAATACAACCAAAATTTGCACCTATAAAGCACTGTCGTCGCCTTTGAAATTTTGTAAGGCCTAACAATTAAAAAATAGTTATATAATAGCAACAAATCAACTAAATAACAATTTTATAAGGACTCTTTTTGGTATCTTTAACAGCAATAATACGACATTTTTGTGGTAAAACAAACGTAAATTATTTATTAACTGTATCGTAAAGGTATTGGAAGGTATAAAGTAATGAACATCACAATCACAATCAGCCCAAGTATCCCATTTGGGTCATAAGAATATTTACGTTATTTCAAGATTAAATATTATTTCCTTAAATTTTTGTAGCATGTTTCAACCTGTGACTGTTAGGAAATAACGGCGATGTTATTTTCTTACACTTTATGTAGAATTTTAACAGAGTTTATTAAATACAAGGAATTAAGGGTCACAATAGTTTAACGTATCTGTTATTTGAATTGTCAAAATGAACGGCTTATTAAATTTGCATTTAATTCGTGGTTTTATAAATGCACATCAAAGGCAAGTTATAATATTTCAATCCAACGAAAAGGATAAAAGATTTAAGTATTCCATTAGATTTACATGATGTTAATATAAATATTTAGATTTAGTAAAAGCAATACGGCAATTTATTAACGAATTAAGACCATTTTTGGCAGTTCCTCAGAAACAAAAAGTATTTTTATTTTTTGATAGGTGGATTGGTTCTAGTATTTGCAATATTATTTTTAACATAAGGTAGTTACCAGATGTATTGGGAATAATTTTAATTTAGGACTGTCAGAAATCAGTTAACAACTGTATTATACAGCTAACCAATGCTGTTACCGAACATTTGTTAGAGGTATATGATGTTTCCACAAACTCTACATACAAGGAACCATATAAAAACTGAGTAAGCTGCATCAAGAACAGTTTAGTTTAAACAGCTTTAGTTTTATCATAAATTCATTATCATGTTAAAATTTAAAAAAAAAACAATAATCGAATTGTCAACAATCATTTAAGCAGGTAACACATACCTGTTTCCTGCATAATGCCATTCTAGCAGCAAGCAGCAGTGTTCTTTAATAAATTGCCGTATTGAACCTTTACTAAATCTAAATAATATTTTTAAATTCTACATCAGGCAAATCAAACGGATTACTTACATTTTTCCTTTTTCTTCGTTGGATGTTTTGATTTCAATTTTACAACTTACTTTCGATGTGCATTTATAAAACCGCGAATTTAATGAGTCGTCCATTTTCACAATTCAAAGAACATACTAAACTATAGCGACACTAGCGAACCCGGCGAACTTCGTTCCGCCTAACAGTCAATGAATGAGCAGATTTATGCACATCCAAGGAGTTTAAAAATTCAATAGGATAGTTGGTGGCTTCATCTTCATTTGTTACACAGTCAATAGATTGGAATAAATGAAGTTTACCATTGATTCCATTCTAAATTACGAAGTTTATGTCATCCACATCTTTATTCTTAGCTGCCAAAATTGCTCGTTCACTCAACCATTCGTTATTTTTGTGGTTAGCAATGATGTTTGGGAATACTTTATTTATGAGTTCGTCAGCTGTCAGAATGAATGAGAGCTGTCAGTTGCGTTTTGTTATAACATATCACTATTATCACAGATGTTTTCCCTAATTTCTTTTTATTTTTTTATTGATTAATATCACATTTTAATACTTATTTTCCTATTCCCGACGAAGACAAATCCAAAAACACAATAATCATAAAAATTGGTCTAGCCGTTCTTGAGATATAAACGGTGTAACTAACACGCCTTTGTTTTATATATATATATAGATATAATTACTTGCGTTTAAGAAACTTTGTTAAAATTCTGCATAACGTCTTAGAAATAACATTGCCGTTATTTCTTAACAGCTAGCAGCTGACACATACTACAAAAACTGTAGGTGGCGAAATATAATATTCAACCTTGAAATAATGTAAATGTTATTATGACCAAAATGGGATACATACTTCTGAATGTCTACAACTGGAATGTTATGTGGTATATTTATTACGCAATATTATTTTACGCGTTTTACTGCACTTTGTGAAAGCAATTTTTATTACGTAGGAAATTTTATTGTCATTTGTATGGCCCATATCTAGTGAATGTGCCGCGTGTTAACTGATTGTTTACAATATTACTAATTAAAAAAAAATGAAATTACATAACGTCAAAAGCATTAAAATCGTACCTTTCATAATTGTCTTTGTTTTCACTATTAAATATTAGAAAACCGGTTAAATTTGTGATATTTTTATAATTATACGTCACAAATATTTTCAACATTGTGTCAAAATGGCTCCCGCTTATAAAGTAGTTTGGTATGCGATTTCTATAAAACACTGGAAACTATGATTCTATAAAGAATTTATCGTAATTATAAATAATATATGAAAGCATTTCAATGAAATTAGTATGATAAAAGTAGGAATTCTTTTAATTTCAAGATTTGTCATAGTTTCTTTTTTGTTTTGATAACATTTATTTACTTTGCTTCTAAATCCGTCACTTCTTTTAATTTTTTCCACAAACTTAAACCTGACATGTTTATTCTTATGCAATGACTATGAAAGCTAAAGCAAGAGGTAAAATTAGACTTCTACCGTTCGCTCTGACAGACAAAACAAGATCCAAACATTTTACTGTTTAAAAATTTTCTTTATAGAATGGTTTGTCAGTGTAATTTTAAGTTAAAATAAAGTTTTTCTGTTATAATTGTTTTATTACTATTTTTGTTTTACATCTGATAATATCATTACATAATAAGTATGTTATAGTGTATAATACAGCTATTTGCAGCTATTAGAAATAAAATAAACGCATATAAACTTTTATAATTTAGCTTCCTAAACGTTCTTGTGATAAATTTATAAAATATTTCTGACAGCAAAATAATAGTACTTGCTGCTATAAACAAATTTGTATTTCGAAAGCAATGATGATCAAGTATTTATTAATATAGAGTGTTTATTAAAGAATGGGCCATATTGTAAAGCTAGCTTTCTTGGGCGAAATAACCTTACCTTATTATTATAGTAGTATTTGGTTTGTTACAAATTTTTGGAATCCGTATGTTCGAAAATATTTATAAATCGTGTCCTGTAGAAATTATTTTTTAGTAAACTTTAGGAATTCAGAGTAAACCTACTACTACTTAAGAAATCGTCACCCTGTTTGTGGTTGGTAACTCACCTTCCAAGGTTTGTTGCAAAAAAACTGCGGCATATTCGACTACATCAAAGAAGTGAACCAAGTATTAGAATATCTTTAAACTGTACCCGGCTAACAATTTCCTGTTCTATAAAAATCGTAAGAACGTTTCCAGAGCAAATTTTATAGAGCAATGTTTGTTCTAAGAACATTTTCAAAACGTTCTTAAAACACTTATACCATAAAAATGGGCATCGTTCTATATAACTTTTTAGTTCTTTAAGCTATTCTGTAAGGTCTGCAGGAAATACTTATAGAATTGTTGAATAAACGTTCTCACAGGTCTTAAAGAATTTTTATAACACAGTTACAAAGCAATCTCATAAAATTCTATACCACTTCGTTATACAATTTTTGTGTTGCATGGTGTTCTGTTTAGAGAACTTTAAAATCGTTTAATTGTATCTTTTAAAAATAAAATGTTCCTGCATCGTACATATTGGAATAATATGGATGAGCCAATAAGAACCAAGATAGAATATGATGTAATCAGCCTGCATAAGAGTACTCGCATCATTACGAATTGCTTGGTTTGTCCATCAGAGAGCAGTACATTTTAATGCGGAAAAAGTTTTATCGTGAAATGTGTAGTACATAATGGTAATTTTTTGACGCACCCTCAGTTATCCTTATATTTCCTATGATGCTGGAAATTTAATAAAAAAAAAAATGTTTTCTAAATTGATGAATTTAACCAACCAACTGTATACAAAATAGTTAGAAAGTAAGTATATCCAGATTATTGATGTCATTTCACCTATTTGTATTGTATATATTTTTAATTAAAATTTGTTTTCTTTCTTCACAATATGGCGACAGAAAGAAAGGCTTTGTCTTGTACTTCCAATGGATTCTCACTAATATGACATTTTTGTGTCGATTACAATGATTATAGAGCAAATATGCTTCGTAAGCAACTACTATAACAGAACTATGCCACTTAATATCCACAGTGTTGTCATATTTTATTGTGGTAATATCAATTATTTCAATCTTATGTAATAAAGCTAATAAAATTCTTTAACTTCAACATCTAGAAGTGTAAATTAATAAGGTTTGGAATGGTCTAAATTAAATATGTTACTAAATTTCTATAAGGAAATCAGTTTCTATTAGTAATCACATCAAATAAATCTTATCTATCATAATGAAATTTTGCTTCTGCAAGCATATAATAATTTCTACAAGACTATGTTATACAAATTTCTCCATTATACTTTGATCAAAATATTTCGTACATTTATAGGCAGGTCTCGTCAGATGGGGAGATGGGAGACTTACATATGTATATAAATGCTAGTTCTGTAGCGTTTTTACTTTATTTACGCTATAATGATTTTATAACAACTATATTATTATTCTCTATAACTGCTTTAAAGAGCTTTTTCTCTTAAGTTTGCTAGCAGCATCCATATTTGTAATTTGTTTTCCGCAACAAAATTGTAACGTAACAACGCCTTACACAATAGTTCTATAATTAAACTATAAGCGACATTACAGAATAATTTTATAAGAGTGTCACAGGAGATGGTATAATTCTATAAAACACTATTTTGCATCGGTTTTACAGCAATTTAATTTTATAAGCACCGTTGCTGTAAAATTGTGTTATTGTACACACTTATAGGACTACATTAGCAGTTATCTTATAAATGTTCTATAAATTATGCTCTAAGAACGTACTTGCAACAAATTTAAAAAACAATTTAGTTTCTGAAGGCAAAATAGTCTTATGTGCCACAATAATGCAACAATTTAGTATTCTAGATACAACTATAACATATTAACAGAATATAAAGCTCCTATTACTCTAAATTTATAGAACTACTTTGCTAGCTGGGTAATATTGGTGCACTGCATTCTTTCTATTAAGTTTTCGATATGGAGCTTTATTAAGAAATCTGTAAGAAGTGAGCCGTTAAGGAGTACAATAATGCAAGTAATGTGTGCAAATTCAACACACTTTATTAGATACATATTTTGTTCCAGCAGCTTGACGTGTGATGCTGCTCACATCATCAGCACATCATCAATCATACGTGGCTGTAAGAAACTGTTGCTGCTTGGATTCGAATCAATTTATTTTCGTTTGCTGTCTAAAATCATCAAAATTCATTTATTACATACCTACTAAGCTAGTACTACAGAAAAATTTGTGTGTTGTGTGTTGTACCTGAAAGTCTTTGTTCCAAAAATGTATCATTTGAGAAATTCAAAGCGTCCAAATTTAAATTTCATTTTTCAATTGACAAAAAAAACCGATTTTAAACACATAAAACATAACGAAATAAATTGATATTTTCAAATTAGGTCGAACAAGTTAGGAGAGAAAAATTATAATTATTAATTATGTAAAAAATTTTTGGTCAGGGCATTAGTTCGCAGAGTTCTTGAATCTCAAGAATATTACGAGTATAAAATTATCATGTGGTAATTTTAGTATATACGTACTTGTTCAAAGAAGAGTGATATTCAAAATATAGGCCAATAAAATTCACTTTGGAAATAGAAAATAATAAAATGCTACCATTTTTAGATGTTTTAATTAAAAAACACGATAATTCTGTAGAAACAAGTGTTTATAGAAAACAAACTCACACCAATAGATATTTAAATTTTAAATATAATCATCACATCGATATTAAGAAAGGTGTTGTTAAATGTTTATATGATAGAGCAAAATTAATTTCATCAAACAATGATATTTTTAACAACGAACTAAAATTTATTAAAAATGTTTTAATAAATAATGAATACCCTCCAAATTTTGTTGATAAAACATTCAAAAATATTACAGATAAAACTAACACTTTAAGACAAATAAAAGAAATTAATCATACAATAAAAATTCCATACATTCCTATATTATCAGAAAAGTTAAGAAGAATCGGTAATAAATTTAATATTCGAACAGTTTTTCAGACAACTAATACCTTACGATCATTTTTGTCAAAAACGCGTCCAAAAAAAAATGATATACAAAATTAAAAAAATTGCATCTACAGTATACCTTGTGAATGCAATAAACATTATGTAGGAGAAACGTCTCGTCCTATGAATGTTAGAGTTGAGGAACATAAAAATTATATAAAAAGGCGGGAATTTGAAAAATCCAAAATTTGCGAACACGCTTGGGAAAACGGTCATGTTATTCAATGGGGCTCGGAAAAAATTTTAGAGAAGGAAGATAACGCGACAAAAAGAAAATTAAAAGAGACCGCGATTATTTTGTTGAACGGAGATAAGTGTGTGCCAAACTGTTCAGTAAACATCGATCATTGTTGGCTACGGTTGTATCAAGAAGTAAGTAAAAATAAAATAAAAATCATTTAACATCTCTATGGAAGCAGATAAACAAATTTTAAACTGTCAAACTTGACATACGTTTAATATTTTTACTACTATTTTGAAAATGAAAATAGAGAGTTTTTCGAAACGTCAATAATACGGAAGTGCGCAATAGTGATTTTTGTTATGTTTTACTTATCTGCTTTTTTCAGTGTGAGATTTTTTGGTTAGGCAAACTTAGTTTCAAAAATAACCCTTGACTGTTCCGTTTGACGCAAGGGCTTATTTAATTAATTTTTATTATTTTTCAGAAGTGTGGCAAAAACCCAATAAAACTAAAGAAAAACTAAAATTATGCCACAAATAAATAGCTTCAGACAATATGAAAAATCATATCTGATTCACATATTTTCGCATTTTTAAATGATGTAATCCGGTCCTGTAAACTCATGGTAAATGTTCAAAATTATATCCGAGTTTCGCAGTTTGTCTGTATCCCAGGTTAGTGAAAATCGGTGCATACATTTTAGTTAATTAAGTGACATTGTTGAGTACGACTTTTATTTTTACCAAATGTCTACAAGGGTGGCATCCACTAACCTCTGTTGTTTTTTTAATTAGACCTTTTTATTGTAAACGTTTCTCAATATGAAAAAATGACAGTAAATAGAGCAATCGATTTACAAAATTTTCCCCCTCTTAGTATTTTTATGCAGAGACATTCGTTTTATTTTAGAAAAATAAAATCCACATACGTACATCCTCGGGTGTGGAATATGCAAGTAAATTAATTCATGTTTAAATCTCAATGTGGCAGCCGGTAAAGAACACTGACTAATATTTGTTGTTGTAAATATATATGAAGAAGGCTAAATTTAATTTTATTAAATATGTGGTGTTCAAAATGCCTTCCCAGATGTCGGTCACATAACTGAAGTCTTCGTAAAAAATTTAAATTTACACTACGACGTGACGGGAATTTTTGATTTCTTTGGAAATATTGAAAACTCTTTCTCGTAACTCATCTTCGGTATTAACTTCTGTAGCGTACACAACTTCTTTAATACGTCCCTATAAGAAATAGTCCAAGGGGTTTATGTCGAGAGATCTGGGTGGCCAACTAATTGGTGCATCTTGGCCCTTACTTATCCAACGGCCACCAAAGCTTTGATTAAACCATTGTCGAACAGGTAAACTAAAATGAGAGGGGGCACCTTCGTGCATATTACTATAAGGCAAGGCGCATATTGAGAAGCGTATGACGCGTGTGAGATGACGTGACCCGACCAGCATGACACGACTGCGCCACAAGCGTAGCGTTGTCTTTCGCATATTGCAAGACAGTTCTTCTCACTACTTTCGAACAGCCACGTCGTTCTAATTTTTCTTGTTTATTATAAAAATTGATGATTTAAAGAGAAAACTGGATTTATAAATGAAATAGATCTCTGAGTTTGGAAACCGATATTAAGAAAACGTAAGGACGAAAAAATTTAAAACTTGGACCATATATACCCTGTAGTTTCGTAATCGTATTTTTTAGTTATCAATGAAAAATGTAGAAAAAATTACGGTTTCCTACGTACAAAATATACCAGTGCAGCTCTTTTGCAATCTTGTTTTTTATCTTCGCTTTCATGTCATTCTCATGTCTGGTATCATAAAGCTCTCTATGCCTTCTTACCATCTCAATCAGTTCTGTTTTCATTGTCACGGTAGAAAACACAACTAACCTCAAAATTATCAACACGTGACGAGAAAGACCGTGCCATTGCCATTGCGCCGTGCGCCTTGCGTCACACGCGAGTCTTGCTGTGCAACGTCGTGGCACGAATTTGCGCTGTCTCATTACTTTCCTTAAGCTACAAAAGTACGTGTTGTGCTGTGTCACCACACATGCGTCTTACGCGTCTCAATATGCGCCTTGCCTAACTGTTGCCGTAAATGTAAAGGTAAATCTTCCAGAAGTTGGTAAAGCACATTTTCTAAAAAAATCAAATATTCCCTTCCGACCAAATTTCTGGGTAGTATGTAGGAACCAATTAAAAATTCCCCAACAATGCCTATCCACACAAATCTTCCCTGCATAGTGACATGTGGATTTTCATCTGCCCACACGTGCATATTATGATAATTGAATATTCCTTGCCTCGTAAATAAAGCCTCATCTGTAAAAATAATTGTTTCCAGAAAGTCGGGTTACGGATTCAAGCATTCTTCTGCAAAATCTGACACGCACAGGATAATCTCGAGGTAACAATTCTTGTGTTTTTCTAAAGTGGTAAGGATATAGACCATTTCGTTTTAAAATCCTTGAAATAGTGCACTTAGCTAGCTTGAAATATCGCGAAGCATCTTGAATGTTTTTTCTACAGTTTTCTTAAAAAAAAAAATGCAAATTTTGTTGTTCCCTATCTGGGTGAACTACATTTTGCCTGCCCGCATCCGTCTGGTTACATTTAAATGTTCCTCTTCCTCGTAATCTTCTATGGATGCTAACAAAAGTTCGGGCATTTGGTATGCGTTGACAGTTGGGAAATCTATCTTGCTATACTCATCTTGCTAAATTTGCGTCCCCTCAGAATTGACCATAAATTAAGTGGATATCTGCATACTCTTCGTTCATAAATGCGTTATTCATAATTGTAATAGAAATTAACAGAAACTAATAACTAATTTGGTGGTACATAATTACATCTGAGGTTAATTGTTAATGACAATCCAAACAATAAAACCATCAAAGGGATAGCAGCCTACTATGTTTCATAATACTGTCACGGATTTCCAAACCCGTCTTATCTTTATTAACTACTCAGTACACTACTGAACACAAATTACAACTCAACTAAACACTTATTTAATTAATCGCTATCTAAATCACTTTGATCTCTCCAACTAAACACTTCAATTCAGACAGTAATACAAGACCAACTAACTCGGCCGTTTATTCTTCTTTTATAGACCCAACGAATATTCCAGGTATTTTCTAGTATCTCTAGATCCATTTTCCCGTACGACTCGAATGCTTCTCGTCGATTCCCCATATTTCCAGTCCCATCTCGATCCACGGCTTTTTGTTTGTTTAACAGAATCGTGTAGGGGCGATCGGGGCAATCTTAGCATTTCGCGATACCACAGTCGTCGGTTTGGGTGTGAGTGGGTCAAATTCCGTGACAATACTTTGCTTGCATATTCCACACCCGAGAATATGTACGTATGTGGATTTTATTTTTTTAAAGAAAACCCGTGTCACTCGATAAAAATACATTTTATTGAATCTAAGCTTTAGTCCGCAGAGTAGTTAGCTTCACACAAAATGGTTAATACCTAAAAATATGTAAAAAAAAAACGATTAGGTACATAAAGGGTAAACATTTTCTTGATTAAATAAGTAGATAAATGCCATGTCTTAATTAAAATTTCCTCTTGTCATATCAACATCACTTTTGACATTGTAGATATTTATTTAAAATAATTTTAATTTATAGGTACAATAATTTTTATAGTTGATAGATAGATATATATTTGACTCAACTTAAAGGAGACCACCTGAAGATGCAATCCTAAAAATGCATAAATAGGTCGGATCTCATCTATTGGTGGTTGAATTTTCGAATTCCCATTATTTCAAAAGTGAATTTGAGAATTCATAAAATCTTTCATTAAATCAGGTTAATAAATTTAGCAGATTGATTAGAAGATTGATTTTTATTTTAGATAAATATTAAATACAACTTTGTCTATGGAATTGCTCATTAGCATATGCATATGTCTGGTATCGGAGAGCATACATATTACTTGATTGATATGAATTGTAGGAGAACAAATTTATAGCTCAAAAAACCTTTACAATACAGTAAAAAAATCATTCAAGAGTCTTGCAAAATTACGAGACAAGAAATTTGCGAGGATCTCACAAGAACAAGACTTTAAAAAAACTCAAGTCAATAGTTTTTCAAATTTTACAAGATCAACCCAAGTAACCTCATTGAATTTACTATGTGCATCATTCTAGTTGCATCACGAATTGTAATTTTCCCATTTATTAACTATCAAAAATATGTGTAGTGCAAGTAGGAAGTAGGTTATAGTACTCCATTAATGATTAACACACTAAAACCCAACATATTGGACCCAAGCAGCATTAATTGATATTTGGAAACCCTTACACTTAGACCAAGTTTTGTTAGAACAGCTCACATAACACTTAAAATATAATGGAAACTGTATGGGTGAAATTTTGTTGGGAATTTGCATATTGTATACAGCGCCATTCAACGGATATGTACCTAACTAAATATGCAATTTATAAATCTCTTTATTAACTTGATTGACCACAACGCCACCTATATGATAAACACTATACCTCATCAACACTATTTTAAAATATACAGGATGGGTCGGAAGAAACGCACCAAATTCCATGAATTAATTCTTCACGTCAAAATAGTAAGAAAAAACTCAGATGCTGTCATGCGATTTTCATTCATTTTCAAGTTATGACATACATTCCAATAAAACAAATATATTTATTGATATCGTACTAATCATAGCATTCGTAATAATTAAATGTTCAAAAACACCACCATTGACCTTTAACGTCAACGAATGCCGTCTGTAGCTGTTGATGCATGAGTTGATGTCGAATTAGTGCCTTGAAAACAAGTAAAAAATACGTAACATTTGAGTTTTTCTTATTATTTTCACCTGTAGAATCTATTCCTGAAGTTTGGCGTGTTCCTCCCTACTAATCCTGTATCAATGAAATTAAAAAAAAACATAAATGTAGAAAGCTGATAGTAGTAATGATGTAGCACTAAACTAAAATATACATTTTTTAATGCCATAATTAACATAGCTCTTACATGTAAACGTACATAAACTTAAGGTTTCAAAGCAAAGCTAATAAGAATATCAAAGTAAATCTCAAAACTATTTTACCATTACATTTGCTACCATCGGTTTTGTAAATTTACATTTTATCCAATTCCATTGTTTTTATCAGGCATTTCAGAATACTTCAAAGCAAATAATTCACAAAACACTTCCTTTTCACCATAAAATTATATCACTATAAAATCCTAGATAAGTTAAAATGGATAAAATTGAGAGCGCGAGCTTCTTATGCGTCAAAAGAATCAAGCATCAAATACAAACATTGTTGTTAGTAACGTTAAGCTTCATTCATATAAGATTAGTGCGGTTGCATTGGTACTGCAGAAAAGTTATTAAAAAGGGCGCCGTATTCTTGAAATAGTGTTCTCTACAAAATACAAATAATTTTAGACATTTAATAACTGAATAATCTAGGGTTTAGCAAATAATAGGAATGTTAACTCATCCCACCTGCAAATATTCAAAGATACTGAAGTAAAACGGCGAGAAATACGGGTGACTTTTGTAACGTTCAGATAAACTTAACAGTAACGCCTTTGTACTGCAGTTGTATGGCAGAAGCTAAAAGCATTTTAGCTTTTACCAATCCTTTTGCCACAATCATACAAGGACCAATCAGAAAACTGCTTTTTTGACAGTAAACAGAAGATTCACATTTTTGCAGGTTAAGTTTATTCATTTAAGGGCGCCTTGTTTTTGAAATAGTGTTCTACAAATACAAGTATTTTTAGACATTTAAGAACTGAATAATATAGAGTTTAGTAAATAACGAGAATGTTGTCTCATGCCACCTGCGAATATTCAGAGGTACCGAAATAAAATCAATATATAACGTCAGAAAGCGATATTTCCAACAAACTTTTAGGTACTGAAATCTATCAAAATATGTGTTTTTTTTAATTCAACTATAGATGTAAACATTGTTATAACATAAACTTACATAGTTCTGCATATAAGATTATTCACTTTTGTTTATAAGTATTTGAAAAGAATTGTTAAAATGAGAGGTTAGAATAGCGAAATAATGTGTCATAGAAATGCATTATAAAAGTTATTATATTGTTTGAGGAGAGTATAATTAGAAAGAGTGTATAAATAAAACATCAATAATTTTATTTTTGATATTACTTTTGCTCTACGTGTTTTATTATTCGAGATTTCAGTACCTAAAAAACACCACAAATTTGATCATTTTACGCCGAGAAATACGGCGACCTTAACCAAACAGTCAAATACACCATCTATTCCTGCAGATTGTAGGCTTTTAATTGCTATTCGGCAAATGATAAAAACCAACAATTTCCGTAGATAGGGACGTAGTTGACAAAAACATAAACATAACCTCTTCATCTGAAGGTCAAGAAGCTTGAGTTTTTGCATGTCGCCAACTTACAGCGGAAAAATTCCCCAACTTCTTAAGTCTACAGTAATTTTATGTAAACAGAGTAAATAATATTTAATACCATACAATTACCATACAACAGTACAACTGCAGTGCCATTGCACTAACGTTTATCTGAACGTTACTTTAGTAACGTCCAATCAAATGACAGAATTTTGAGATACTAGCGCTCTACAATGGATATGTGCCTAAGTAATTATTTAGTGTATTTCTGGATGCATACCAAAAACACTTTCAAAATAAACCATGGACTTTCCATTATATTTGTAAGTGTTATGTGGAACAGCTAAGGTTACTACGGAGACGAGAATTTATAAATGTAAATATTGATAATAGTTGTTTTTGTTTCAGATAAATCTATGGTTATCACCTAAGGACACACAGCGCCCTTTCCCTCTGGGAATAATCCCCTCATTTCGCTTTCATTACACGGAATACTGTTGTAAAATCCGAAACAGCCTTACTGCTGGGGTTCTTCGGTAAGCACGGACTCATAATCAATATGATATCGAAGAGATATGACTCGTGCCCCGTGGTCGGCTCTCCCAGCAGCTCGTTAGCCGCTGAAACGGAGGCAAGAGTGAATCGACGTCGGCGACGAAGGCGTCTGATTTCCCCCGGGATCGGATCTGCCGTCGCAAAACTACCTGACGTGTGTCAATTACAGGCCGTATCAATACCTCGCGCACCAAATATGATCCAGTACATCAGGTTATCTTAACGCCCGCGTGACTCTGAATTCCAACCGAAATATGAAACAGGTATTATCTATTTACGTACACCGTGTGTAAACATGTTCTGTCGTACGTGATTCGAGTACGTGGAAAGTAGAGTACAAGATACCGCAGAATATTAAATCGTTCGCCTTCTAAGATAAATTCAGACTCCAAACAGTGTGCCGCTGAAAACTTGCCTACATTTCACTCGGATCCGACTTTTGTTTCGAGAGGGACATATTTCCCATATTTCTACCCTTAAGCGAGACTGATCTCCATTCTTAAATCTTAAATAATAATAATAATATAATAAATTTATTTGCAAAAAACTGTAAAGAACACTGAGTAAGTACACAATTTGTGTTAATAATCATCAAAACTAATGAAATAATTACACATGCAAATACATTTTCAATAAGTGAGTGAACACTTGTTTTGAAAGAGAGAAAGATACAAAACAAAGACAAATGTACACACATGCTCATGCCCATACCCAGTGTTGCCACCATCAGTACGCTCGTACTAGATTTAGTACGTTTTTCACAAATTTAATACGTCAGTATGCACACTGCCCAGCTAGCAAAGTAGTTCTATAAATTTAGAGTAATAGGAGCTTTATATTCTGTTAATATTTTATAGTTGTATCTAGAATACTAAATTATTCCATTAATGTGGCACATGAGACTATTTTGCGTTTAGAAACTGAATTGTTTTTTAAATGTGTTGCAAGAACGTTTTAGAGCATAATTTATAGAACATTTATAAGATAACTGCTAATGTAGTCCTATAAGTGTGTACAATAACACAATTTTACAGCAACGGTGCTTATAGAATCAAATTGCTGTAAAACCGATGCAAAATAGTGCTTTATAGAATTATACCATCTCCTGTGACACTCTTATAAAATTATTCTGTAATCTCGCTTATAGTTTAATTATAGAAGTATTGTGTAAGGCGTTGTTAAATTACAATTCTGCTGCGGAAAACAAAAAATTGCAAATATGGATGCTGCTATCGAACTTAAGAGGAAAAATCTCTTTAAAGCAGTTATAGAGAATAATAATACAGTTGTTATAGAATCATATAGAGTAAATATGTAACAAAAGCCTATTTGTTCCATAAAAAACGCTATAGAACTAACAGTTATATACATATGTAGGTCTCCCATACCCTCATCTGACGAGACATGCCTATAAAATTGCGAAATATTTTGATCAAAGTATAATGGGAAAATTTGTATAATATAGTCGTGACTTGTAGAAATTATTATCTGCTTGCAGAAGGAAAATGTCATTTTCATAATTTAGACCATTCCAAACCTTATTCTTTACACTTCTAGATGTTGAAGTTAAAGAATTTTATTAGCTTTATTAAATAAGATTAAAAAAATTGATATTACCGCAATAAAATATGACGACACTCTGGATATAAGTAGCATAGAGCTGTTATAGTAGTATGAAGCATATTTGCTCTATAATCATTGCAATCGACACAAAAATGTCATATTGAGAATCTATTGGAAGCACAAGACAAAGCCTTTCTTTCTGTCGCCATATTGTGAAGAAAGAAAACAATTTAATTAAAAATATATACAATATAAATAGGTGAAATGGCATCAATAATATAATAATAATAATAATAATAATAATAATAATAATGCCTTTATTAATGCGTGAAAAAAATTAATACAAAAGAAAATAATTCAAAGGATGGCGATATTCACCATATGGTGCTCTTCCATATAACCATCCAGAAAATTAAGAAAACATAACAGAACGTACGCTACTGAAAAATTAAAAATAACATATAACAGACCAATTACAGTAATTTAAATGAACATTTTTTTAAGACTTTTTTAAAACTGTGAACAGACTCGAGGGACCTGACATCATTAGGCAAGGAATTATAATTTTTTATAGCGTTATAAGTAAATGACCGCTGAAACAGAGCAGTTCTATGCCTTGGAACACAAAACTTGTAACGATTACGAGTGGATAATTGATGAACATTAAAATTTGTAATAAACTTTGAGGTTAGATATTCAGGTTTATGATTGAACAATATCTTAAATGTTAAGCAAGATAACTGAATCTGAAATCTGGTATTAAGATTCAACCAATTCGAATGTTTAAAATAAGTAGAAATATGATCAAACTTACGAAGATTATAACTGAACCTGATACAAGCATTTTGAATCTTTTGGAGACACTCTTTATCCCTGTGCACTAATGTAGGCCAGTACACAACCATGCAGTATGCCAAAGTGGATAATATTAACGAGTCACATATTTTTAATTTAATATCAGTGCTAAGAAGATCTTTATGCATGTAAAGTACTTTCAACTTACTAAAAGATTTCTGAGTAAGATAATTAACATGTTTAGCAAATCGAAGAGAATTGTCTACCCATAAGCCAAGATTTTTGCAGTTATCAGAAGGAACAAGGGAATGCCCATTCAGTTTACTGATAGTAAAATCTGGGTCACTTATAATGCTGTTTTTCTTATTTCCAAAAATTAATAATTGCGTTTTAGTTTCGTTTAAAATAAGGTTATGAGCCAAAGATATTTCAGAAATAGAATTAAGGTCAGAGTTGATTTGAACTACAGCTGAAGAAATGTCAGAAGGATTAAAAGAGAAATATATCTGAGTATCATCAGCGTACTGATGAGATTGACAATATTGAAGGTAAGTACAAAAGTCAGCAGTATAAATAGAAAAGAGAAGAGGCCCTAGGATACTACCTTGGGAAACACCAGTGGAAATATTATTAAATCGAGATACATCTGCATTCAAAATAACCCTTTGACGTCTACCTGATAGATAATTTTTAAAGAATGAGACAGCAATGTCGCTGAAACCGAAGTATTTTAATTTAGTACAAAGTGTGACATGATCTAGAGTGTCAAATGCTTTACTAAAATCCAGAAGAACAAGGCAGACACATTTATTCACATCAATGTCTCTAATTAGATCGTCAGTGACTTTTAGTAGAGCAGTGCAAGTACTATAATGAGTTCGGAAACCAGACTGAGTATCAGGAAGGATATTGGTATTATTACAATAATTACTAACCTGTTCAGAAACAACTTTTTCTAAGATTTTTGACAGTGTTGGAAGGATACTAATTGGTCGAAAGTTAGATGTAGATGTGGGATTATTAATTTTCGCAATAGGTATAATGTTTGCATCTTTCCATGCAGAAGGAAAAACTAATATGGATATACTTACTTTCTGACTATTTTATATACAGTTGGTTGTTAAATTCATCAATTTAGAAAACATTATTTTTATTAAATTTCCAGCATCATAGGAAATATAAGGTTAACTGAGGACGTGTCAAAAAATTACCATTATGTACTACACATTTCACGATAAAACTTTTTCCGCATTAAAATGTACTGCTCCCTGATGGACAAACCAACAAGGTGATTAGGTCATCTTCTATCTTGGTTCTTATTGGCTCATCCGTATTATTTCTAATATATGCGATGCAGAAACATTTCATTTTTAAAAGATGCAATTAAACGATTTTAAAGTTCTCTAAGTAGAACACCATGCAACACAAACATTGTATAACGAAGTGTATAGAATTTTTATGAGATTGCTTTCTAACCGTGTTATAAAAACTCTTTAAGACCTGTGAGAACGTTTATTCAACAATTCTATAAGTATTTTCTGCAGACCTTACAGAATAGCTTAAAGAACTAAAACGTTCTATAGAACGGTACCCATTTTTATGGTATAAGTGTTGTAAGAACGTTTTGAAAATGTTCTTAGAACAAACATTGCTATATAAAATTTGTTCTGGAAACGTTCTTACGATTTTTATAGAACAGGAAATTGTTAGCTCTACAAACAAACCCCTAGTAAACAATACACATTAACGTATTTTCATCTATTCTGCATTATAACACATATCAACGCATGTATTGGAGCAATGTTACTTAATAATGTGGAAGTAGTAAGAATTTTATATTGGTTTGAAATGTATTATAGGGTAATCTATCATACGTATTGAAAGATCAGAACATACGATATCATTGGTATGACCTTACACGGCGTTTAATGCGGTTTGTTTTCGCAGATACAAGCGTTTGTGTTTTGTATTTTTGCGTATTTATGGCTTATATAGTGTAAATACTGTGTAGGTAATGCCATATTTATTAGTGATGATGTGGTGAACTTACGGTATTCTTAAACTTATTCCTTTGTTTACAATATAGATCCGCTCGTGACAATTACGGCGACAATGCAGTTGGGTAAGTACCAGATAGAATTTAATAAATTTTATAGTTGTTTACTACAGATTTCATTTCGCATTTTTCATTTTAAAAAAAATCCTTATTTAGTACTTTTGTTTATTATGTTTTCAGAATAAAACAGGTAATCTAATGTAGTAAAATCAGATAGCAAAATTTTATAAATGCTTCAAATAACACTCCACATCACGTAAATAATAGGAGCAAATACAGAACATAAAACATTTGGAATCAAAATGACGCGCTTCATACAATAAATGAGGAACAAATGTAAGTTTCCTTTACCATTTATTTTCTAAACGCCCTGTGTGAATTATGATTTTAATAGAAAAGTTTAATTGTTTCTTTACAACTTTACATTTTAATTGTTTCGATGAACTTAAACCTACCTGTATTTCCAATTAAACTTTCGTTTAAAATAACACATTCTTTCTTCTATACGTATTTGCAAACAATTTCTCCATTATTGTTTTATCGCATTAACTATGTTGTCAACTGAATTGAATCAATTTCTTGTTTCAATACAAACAGCTAAATATATTTAAGTAAAATTAAATTTTTTACATCTCATAAACTGCTTTCTATTAGTACGCATGTATTAATTTATTTCAGGATTTGTTTTTTTTTTTTCATTTATTCTGTTTAATTATTCCACTGTAACTTAAAAGGATATGTTAAACACGTTTGTTTACTGTAAAGTCAAAACATTCATGTAAACCAACCCTAACTGCCTTTGATGAAGGGGCGCCACCCTAACAGCATATCAATGGTAGCACATTAGTAATTCCGTTTTAGACTTAAAATTATTTAATTATCAATTAATCAACCTCCAGCAAATTACGAGTATATAGTATTTAATGTATTTCCTTCTATTTTGTGAGTAATTATGAATAAAAACCACAAATTTGGTAAATCATTTTTAAAATTTTTAGTTTAGATAAATTTACACGTCTTAATCGAGAAAATATCTAAGGAACCCAACAAGGCCAATGTAAATTAAGAACAATAAATTTGTTTCTATTAGGGTAGCAATCCTCTCCGAATATCTTATTTATTTCTGAATAAGCCTGCAATTTTGCGATAGCCAGTCTTAAAACGGGTTCTATCTCCATCCGACGCTGAAAATTGAAAATAAAAATGAGTTGCTGTGGATGAGATTGAAATTGGATTTTGGTGTGGTCTGCAATAATCCCAAGAATTGGTTCAAAATGGGAACTAACTGACGCTAAACGGACTCCCGACAGTCCCCTTAAATCGCATCACGTTTCTTTTTTCTTCCTATATTAGCAGAAAAAAGATATTCAGCGCTGACCAATTTCCGTATATAAAAAATAATAACATCCCCGATTTGTCCATAAAGACCAGTTGGTCTGTAAGTAATATGTGAATAACATTTTTATAACTTAATTAATTTAAATGAGAGCATTTTTAAACACTATGAAGACATATATTATAATATGAATCATAATACAGGGTGATTTAAAAATTCAGAAATAATAATAATTCAAAAATTGTTTAAATAGTTATCACCTTTACTCTCATGTCGAGAAATATATCTCCCAACATCAACACGGATTTGTAAAAGGATGTTCTACAACAACGAACCTAGTCTACAAAGTACAATATATTTCCAAGGTATTAGAAAGGACAGTCAGGTAGAAGTAATATACACCGATTTTTTTTATTGTCCTAACCATGATTTATTGATTGATAAATTACATTCTGCGGGTGTATCTGGTGCTCTCTTAACCCTGTTTCACTCATATCTTACAAACCGTTTCCAATATGTTCAGTATCGTGGCTTTCAATCAAGTAATTTTTCTTAATTTTTAGGTGTTCCTCAGAGATCTATTTTGGAGTCCTTATTCTCCATTATATTTATCAATGGCAATTGATTTATTAAATATTAATTATTTATTGTATACGGATGACCTTACGCTATTTGTTGAGATAAACTCAATATATGATTGTTGTAGATTACAGGATAACTTAACCGTTGGTGTGAAGAGAACTATTTACCATTAAATATCAGTAAATGTAATATTATCTCGTAGAACCGCCGGAAAATTATTAACATTTTGGTTACCTCTTAGATGCTACTATTTTAAACAGTGTCGCAGTTCAAGGACCTTGGTGTAACATTTGTGATAATCTATCATTTAACGTACATATTCATTTAATAACTGAATCTGCATTTAAAAGCCTGGATTTCACTTTGCGTAATTCTAAGGTTTTTCTGAAGACGGTGACATTAAATACACTGTTTAATTGTTTTGTTCGCTGCAAACTTGAATATGCCTTTATTGTTTGGTGTCCGATTTATAACATCCACATAACCCTATTAGAAAAAAAACAGCGTAGCATTCCAGAAACTATTTTGTTATCAACATTTGACTTAATTAGCTTGCAGAGGAGGCGTATTATGCACTATCTTATATTTCTGCACAAAATCGTTAATAATTTCCTAAATGCCCCTTTGGTATCTAGAATTTTTTATCGAGTTCCTAGATTAAATTCTAGATCTAGTTCTGTATTGCAGTTACCAACTGCTCGTACTAATATACTTACTTACGGCATCCTCTCTTCATGAAATGATTACTAACTATCAATTATATGAAAATCGACTTGATATATTTTTCCCTCACTTTTATTAAATCTCTATTTGCTTAGCTGTTTGTTCTGTTTTTTTTTTTTTTTGTAAGACACTTATATTTGCGATTTTGTTTGTTATTTTTATTGATTTATGCTATATTTTTGCTAATTACTGTTGTTTATTATTTGATATTTTGTTCTTATTCTAGTTATTTCTCTGTCTTTGTTTATTTTGTATATTTTGAAGTGTTTGTTTTTTTCCTTGTTCTGTAACTGGGATCCGTCCCATTGGACACTGTATTTAAATAAATAAATAAATAGGACAAAAATTAAATATAGTTTAGTAGTACGTGAAAAATTATTTGACTTGTATTTTTTTGTTTCCCAAATAATATTTTTTGCGGGCCCTGAGGCCTTTTCTAGTAGTTTGTGATTCTATATAGTTTAACTAAACCTAATTAATATACCTAGTTCTAGGTAGTCTAGTCACAGTCTAAATATAAACAGCTAGATCACTCCTTTTATGTGATCAGAGGTGACACGGTTTTTGGCCTGAAGTCGTAAATCAACTTGACAGGTGCATTACGAGAGATATCAAGTTATTTGGTGCAGATAAAAAATCTCAAAATAAGATAACAAGTTCCTATTAACTTTTTTTCTACAGGCCCTCTGCGGAAATCGGTTGTTCTTGAATAAATTTTAAAGTACCCAATACAATTTAATAAAAATTTAATGTGAAGGACAATAGTAAGGACCTCTTAAAATCTTTGAAACATATTTAGCTTTTTTAGTTTACTAAAGGCGGGCTAAGCAGAAGAATAGCTGAGCTGCACACAGATAAACAAAGTGAATAAAGATATTATGGAAAGAAATATTTTTATATCTGATGTTCTCATGTAAAACATTATTTATTAGACATTTTTCTATTGCGTGAAGCAAACAAAGGTACAAAAAAGAGCATTAAATCACTTTCTCTATCCTTATGGAAAGAATACATGCAAATCAGAAATTGCTATGGGTAAATCTCTGCGTGTAAACATTTACGTCATAAAATTGGCTCAATATTTCCACGATTTTTCGGTACATTACATTTAATATTTATGTATACCCCTAAGGGCATCGTAGTTTAAGTGAATAAAGCAAATATTTCAAGTTGAGAAGCACTGTTTGCATGTTTTCATGAGTAATATTTTTTATATCAAAAAGGAAGACTTTAGGGCAACTGCGATTTCAAATATGTACAGAACTTTTATTAAAGAAACAGTTTTCACTGATTTTACTAGAAGTAAAAAGTCAGTTTAAGGTTATTCAACATCTAGCAGCTACTCAGAATTAACGTTAAAATAAAAGCTAAAATAAAAATATCAACTAGCCACCGATTTGAAACAGAATCACTTCAAATTGAAAATAACATTATACACAGAACAGAACATATCTAAAAAAAATTGGGAATAGATGCGCCATAAGAAATGGAGTCAATATCGTAAAAAAATTATTGAATTTGTATAAGCTTAACCTTTACATCGCTGAGCTACTGTAGTCTCTAGGGTTGTTGGTATTAAAGTTTTTGTGATGCCAGTTTTTTTTATTTCAAGTGTTAAAAATGGCTTATGTATGTAGCAACTCGAAGTTGATGGATATCGTTTTAATTTATAACGATGTGAAAACGCTCTAGCAGAACGAATTCCTGGTAAACATGTGCCAAATGCAGCTACTTTTACCACGGTGTGCAGTGAGTGCAAGTATAGTACAACACCATACCATATACAGCATATCCAAGTATTAATACCAAGGGATTTGACGAGGAGGACCAGTACCATAGCCGCCACAATCTCCTGACTTTAAATCATTTCTTTTGCGGGAATATTTAAATCGCACCGAAGTGGATATCTACTATTGATGATTTACGCAACCATTGCTACCAGTAACCTACGTGTTCAAAACGGACAATAAGCATAAACATTTGTGTTAGTTTATAGGAAGTGGGGGTGGCTCAATAAACGTATGTTCTAGAGCCACTCATTTTTGAGATATAGAGCGTGTAAGACAATAAATATTGGATGTAAATTTTTTAAAGTAATCGTATTTCATCAACATTTGATTTTGGTGGCGAACATACTGGTGCTAAAAATATACAAAGAAGAAACTTATACCAGAATATGACGTTGCAATGGAAGAGATTGACTCATACATATCTGATGCTTTAAAAAAATTACATCCAAAATTTTCTAAAATTATTTTACACGTCCTGTTTTATTAGCTCTGCAATGTTGCCATGTCTTTTTGATACAGCCTGTTATAAGCAATAGTAAACCAGAATAGAAGTAGGTGGGTACTTCATATTATCCTAGAAATTTACTACGCCTGTCAAAAACTTGAAACAGCAGCTAATAAATAAATAGTTTTTTACAGAAATGCGTACAGCGGCGATATGACAAAAATACGCTGTTAAAAAATACGTTATCATTTATTCAGGTGAAAACTATGTTATTGTTTTAAATACAGGTATCTTCTATTACACATAATGGAAATATATATTTTGGAAAACATTTATTTGCGTTTTCTCTGCTTCTTTATTCATATTAATCTGTACAATTTGCGAGTACATTTGAATCCATTGTTTGTTATCAGGCAGAAATAAATTGCTCACGTGAAGTTGCAACATTTTAAAATAAAAACTCGTTTAATCCGCCTCACGAACGAATTCGTTTATAAAACATAAAGTGCTGGCTGCAAAATTGGAAAAATAAAACCGTTCGAATGGATATTTTGCAGTGTTTATAAAAACCACGTTTTAGAAAAATGCGTAGATATAATAATTGGAAATGCCGAAAGATTAATTCGTGCTATTTTGTTTGATTATTCGAAACAGAATCGGTAATCACTGTAATAACGTTTGTTTCATTGGTGTATTTGCTGGTCAAATATGCAATTTTACAAAACTAATAGGGGCAAAGTTCAGTAGACCCTATACAGGGTGAACCTTAAATAAGTACAAATATTTTAACCAGCAGTACAGTTCACTGTATAGAACACATAATTAATAGTCTTTTTACAAAAAAATCAGAAATACAAAGTCAAATTTTAAATAAATTACGTGATTTTTTAATAGAAAACTTGTTGAAGACCGCTGGTTCGGGAGTCATGGTGGAGGTGCATTCCACAGCGTTGCCAGTGTTACACTAGAATTTTTAGACATGTCAAAGAATGATTGAAAATATAAACCAGATTCTCTACTCACAATCATATTATCCAGAATTTGTTTATTAACCATTTACTACACTCCGACTGATTTATCACAATACGTAATTTTTATCACTATCACTGAACACTACTTACTTAACAAATATGCTTTTAGCATATCAACCTTTTCATTGTTTGAATAATGCGTCATATTTTATTTAATCACACTGTACCTATTTCACGAAAAATAATAATTAAATACACAAGACACTTATGAGAAAAACACTGTCCGTGAAAATAATACGATTTAAATACGTTTTATACGTTAGTGCGGCAACTCTTAAAACAGATGCGTCAAGCGGTGCATTACATAAAGGAGCTATTAGCTTAGTTCGGTTCTAGAAGATGCAAAAGTATCTCATATTAACTTTCAATTTTCGTGTATTGAAATTATCAAATCCCTTTCCACAGATATTGCATGTGTTGATTGCACTTGCCTGTGCCACAGCTTATTCCTTTGTCCAGTGCACCGGTATCAACCAACATCAACATCTATCTCTATCAATCTTAGAGCCTAGAGCATGGGGCTTGTGCGGGACAATTCGCCTACTGCTCCTGACACCTACCTGTTATCTGTGCCTACATCAGTTTCTTTGTGCATGCGATTGACGCTGCTTTTAAATATTTTACTTTGCCTTCTCTTGGTATTGAATGTATACATCAAGCTAGTTATTTTGTTATTACATGTTTTGTGTGTTTTTTTTAATATCTGTTTCACCCACTATGAAACTAAGAGGTACGAAATGGTTAGCATTGACACGTTGTTTGAGGTTATGTGGTGGAAATTAACTCTAAGATGTTGTGTGAAAGTTATAGTTTTTTGTTATTCTTTATAAAATAATTTAAGCGGATAATTTGTGATAACAGTGTACAATGGGATTAAAATTGAATTTACTTTAAAAAATTATTTATCATACAGAAGATATGGCAACCTCGCCTTCAGTAAATCATATGGTTTATTTTATTAGGTTAAGTCAGTGGCCTATCTGGCCAGCAGTCCTCGAAATGTGGGTATTTAAAAGAAAATTAATATTTCCGTAAATATTTGAATTTTTAAAAATGACTTTCACTAGACTTATCTATATGACGAACTACACCTGCAGTTAAAATATTTGTACTTATTTAAGGTTCACCCTGCATAGTGTAGAATCTGCACAAAAGAATATGTGAGCGGCATTATTAATTTAATATTAACAAATTAATTAATTTTGTTTGGTAGAATGTAAGCTTTCGAATGAAACTATTCTGTTCGTATTCAATACTTTAAGGATGCCTATAGTACGTTGTGGAAATGAGATTATTGTGTCACCGTGTTATGCCAGTTGATACGCGACAGTTAATAAAAATAAGTAAAAAGCTATATGTAGTTTTAATTATGAAGAACAGTAATGATGCGACAACCACAGCAATGGAGAAAACAGTGTATTCGAGATATACACTCAGGGTATTTTGGAATAACCAGATGTAAAGAAAGAACTAAATTAATGGTATGGTGGCCAACTACAGGCTGATTTAGAACTCTTACAAATACAAGTTTGTAAAAAAAATTAAAACGGACAGTTCGATATTGATTTAAAAATACACGGTACTGGAAACTGGTCCACTGTAAAACCTGACCCCGCGAAAGGCAAAGCATGCATAAAAATGAACGAACAAAAAATTTCACAAGGAAAGAAGTAAATAAAATATTACAAGACCTATTTTATATCAGCAAATTCAACTGCTTTTGCCGCTATTGTTAGTATGTTACAACTGTTCAAAATTTTTTTTAATGTTTTAGAAAGGTATTTTAAGCTAATATAAATCAAATCTCCTACAATTCCTATCAATGAAGTTATATGTATGTTCTCTGATACCAAACATCTAGGTATGCTAACGAACAATTCCACAGACAAAGCTCTATTCAATAATTATCTAAAGAAAATAATCTACTAACCTGCTAATGAAACACTCTATAAATATCTAACTTCACTTTTTGGCAGTGGGAACACGACAAATTCAACCACAATAGATGAGATCTGACCTATTTCTGCATTTTTAGGATTGCTTCTTCAGGTGGTCTCCTTTAAGTTGAATCAAATATCTAACTATAAAAATTATTATAAAAATTTAAATTATTTGAAGTTAAATATCGACAATGACAAAAAGTGACATCCTGTCAATGAATTAAATATGACAATACCTACTTGAAAAATGTTCACCTTTTATGTAAAAGTTTTTATATATTTTTAGGTATTAATAATATTGTGTGAAACTAACTACTCAGTGGACAAAAGCCCCAACCTGCGTTGAATTACACATTGATAGGAATTGTAGGAGATTTGATTTATATTAGCTTAAAATACCTTTCTAAAACAGTAAAAAAATTTTACAAAAGCTAATAATAAGGAATATATGGGTAGATATTGCGGGTGTAATTCAACGCAGGTTGGGGCTTTTGTCCACTGAGTAGTTAGTTTCACACAATATTATTAATACCTAAAAATATATAAAAACTTTTACATAAAAGGTGAGCATTTTTCAAAATTTTGTCCACCGACGTGTAAACACATTTGGGACCGTCTTACCCAGTCTCTACAAACTAACAAAAATGTTTCTGATTCTTGTCCATTTTGAACTTTATCGACAGCAGCTATGATACGTTCGCGTAAATCGTCAATCGTGTCCAGAAAGGTGCGTTATACTTAATTTTTTAAATATCCCCACAAAAAGAAGTGCAAAAGGTTTAAGACAGTAGATGGTAGCGGCCATGACACCGGTTCTCTTTGTCCAATCGTACCCTTGGTGCTTTCAAACATTTTGTCGAAAATGAGGGGCACATGACGCATCACGATTTTTCACCTTTGCAAGATTTGGAGTACCTCAAGTTGTAAGATCGGACAACGGTCGACCAATTTGATTGTACCTTATTTCATCACTTTCCTAGGAATATAAATTTAAACGGATTTCAAGTAGTCCATTATACCCACAATCAAACGGTCAAGCTAAATCAGTAAAATTAACGATACATACACTGAAGATATCTCCAACCCCTACCTAGGCATATTAACCTATAGAAACACCAAAATACTAGGAGAAGCTGCATCAACTTCATTAATGGTGGAATGTTACGAGAAAAAAGTTACTAACTATGCTACCAGATCATTAAAGAGTAAGAAAAAGTATGATAGAAGAAAATATTGACAAACAAAGAATTACAACAAAAGACACAAAACTGACCTAGATGAGTTAGAAGAAGGAACAAGAGAAAAGAACCTAGATCGTACGATATTCAAACTGATAGCAGAACAATAAGAAAAACTCACATGCATTACAGAAAATACTAGAAAAGAGAACAAACAAAGTAAGTCCCCTAGAGGCAATCGAGAATCAATAAGAACGACATATAAGAAAAAACCAACTATTTGGAAAATTATGAAATGTAAAATTAGTTATTTTATTATTATCTACATAAGTTTATTAAGAAAAGGGGAGTATTGTGGAGATAAGTTATTGTGTCAATGTGTTATGTGAGTAAAACGCTGTATGTAGTTTAAATTATTAAGAACAGTAATGACACGACTAGTACCTTCTGAAGAATATGATAATATTAGTAGCAGAACATCGAAAGCAAAACGACGTCTTCCTTATATTTATTTATTTATTAAAAGTAATTCTAAAATTATATCGGATATCCAATAATCTGACAAGTTTATTTGTATCACATTTCTTTTCCGTGATTCGACAGGACTGTGCTTATATTAGCACCTCTGTCATATATATTGAATTGTCAGAATCGTTACGTATTTTCGTTCCACTGGAATAATATCGAAGTCAAGCCTTTCATATTTTCACTTCATCGAATTCGATGACGGCATCAAACAAAAAAACATACCTTTCCATTCTTGTTCCTATATAATTCAGAAACAGAGATGAAATTATATTAGAAGGAGCCACATTTTCGTTATACGTGAACATGTTGACATATTATTTAATATTCTTATATACGCAGATTGTGTTTAAATGAAAGATAACGTAAGATCATTAATCAATCTACACACGAGACACGTCCGCGCTAGCGCCGTTGAGCAACGTATTCAGCTATAGTGCATTGTAAGCAGTTGTATAAGTGAATGAATCAACACGGTCTAAGTTTCATGTAATACTTCTTGATATCTATTTAACATGCCTGTATTAACAGAAAGATTAAGAGATCTAGTCAAAACATTCAACAAGTTTCTTTCTGCTCAGTACGATTGTGTAAATACGTCGCTGAAATATATTGTCCGATATAACTTGACAGGAATAAAAGAACCAATTACGCTTAAAATATGAGGGAGCTTATGGGAAGTTGCCAAAATGTTTGAGAAAGCGTATTCTATTTTTAAAGCAGATACGGACTTGTGTTTATATTGTTGACTGAATCTTATACCTACTACACTGTAAAAACTTTAGTTTCACTTATATAATGCAAGCGACTGAAGAGTGTTTCTTTTGGAGGGGAGGCTGGGGCGGGGGTAAATTAATAAAAAAATATATGTATATAAAAATTTGAGAGTAACTTTAATAAATTAATAAAAGGAAGCTTTTAAATAAATAGGTTAAGTACATGCACCGAAAAGCAAATTTATTTAGACATAATTTATTTTCTGTGTAATGATCACTTGTTTTGTCAAATAAAAATTTATTTGGTAAGAGAATTCCATTTTTTAACAAGTATTTGTTTAAATGAAACAAATAGTTCTCCATTTGACAACAAACTTAATTTTAAAAAATAATTTTCTTTTTTTTTTCATTTTTCTAGGCAATTTATCCAAATCTGCAAAAATAACGTTTTCAAATAAAAAAATATTTTTTTGATAAAAAATTAATGCGTTTCGGATCAAATAATGCGTCTATTTAATTAAATAATGCATATTTTTAATTAAGGGATGTGGAAAATGTATAATCTTCTCTATATAATTCTTTCTTTATTTCTATATCTTTTGAAAAATCGTAAATTAAAAAAACTCAATTTCCTACTACGTATCGTCGAATGTTTCTTAGAAACAAAAAATAATTGTCAGGTAATTGTACTCAAGTATGTCGGGTTTGAGACACATGAGCGACTAGGGTTAGTCGTCAGTTAACATTATTCACCTGTGACATATAGCTAATAAGCTTGACAACCGTTTGTCAATCGGATGTTGACTATTTTCTACATTTTTGATGTGTAATTTAATGCTGGTCGGGGCATTAGCCCGCAGTTATTTCCTACAGTTTCTAAGCAATAAGCTGTTGACCTAAATAAGCAGCCGCTTAATTGGAAAAAAATATTTGTAATATACGAATGTTGTTTTATTATAGAATTTATTTAAATTTACACCAGATCATTTAAAAAAAATGTTATTTAACGGAAGTAAACGGTTTCTTTACCCACAATAATTGTATTGTTGCTTTTTCAAAAAAATGATTTAGTATCAAAAAATAAATATTTGTTTGGCCCTATAAAAACAAATGATTTATTTTCATTCAAATCTCTGGGAAAATTATCAAGAAAATGAAATTCTTCCGGCACAAATCGATTAAGCTGCTAATAAAACCACTTCCGAGTTATTGCTTTGGAAGTCAAAGCAACAGTATGAGTTTTCGTACATTCATTTCTTGAGATGGATGTAATCTGAAAAATGTTAGTGCAAGTTCAGTGAAAAATTTCTTTCGGCATACATTGAAGAAAAGTTCAAAATAAAGGACATTGTTAAGGGCGATGATAAACATAAAGAATCAGGACATAAGCAAACATTACAAGTTTGTTGTTTTGTTTGAATCGAAAAGACGAAGGATATCGACCGAAAAATTTGGAAGTATTGACTAGAGAACGAAACGACTAATTTTTCAAGCACAGGATGAAACATATCTTATACTGAAGTTTGCTCATAGTTTTCAGTGTATTTTGAGTCTGTCGTTGCGAACTGTGCAACTTACTGTCAATAACATGGAAGATTTGGGAACTTCACTAGCTGTTCATTTACCGGATACAAATACAAATGTGCCAGGAACTTTCGTTTGTTACTGGTACATTCTATCTGAACTATTATAAAAAGTACATAGCCTTTTGTCCAACAAACACTAATCATTCACAATTTTCATAAAATACATTAAGAATAAATGTGCAACGACTCCAGTTGGAATCAACACATTTGGTAAGATGCCAATATTGCTGAATTACTAAATTTGCCTAATTCTCACCTTTATACTGGACATTGCTTCCGGCGGTCTTCGGCTGGTTTATTGGCAGACTCAGGTGCTAATCTTACTACAATTAAGAGACAAGGTGAATGGAAGTCTAGTACAGTAGCGGAGAGTTATACAGAAGACTCGCTACAAAACAAGAAGAGCATCGCGGGCCAAATTTTATCTAAAACTTCGGAAGATAACATTGCTTCCTATCCTGGTACAACTTTTACAAAAATAATTATTACTACAGCTATACCGAAGAGATTAGTCATGGAATTACTTATTCTAATGTAGTTCCTCTAACTGTATACATTCGTACAATCGTTTTTGGAAGGCGAAGTGGGAAATAAAACGTTGGTGAGACAAAATGTATACATTTATTTCATTTCAAGTTGTACCTGTTTATGACGGGTATAACTGGGTGGTAGTTGGCGGGCCAGCCCAAATTATGCTAGGAAGGACATCTTTACAAATGCATGTGCAGTGGAAAGATTAGAGTAGTTCAGGCATGTCGGTACTCAATTATCTCTAAATGTAAATTGCCAGGGACAGTTGGAAAATTTTCCCATAATCAATGATAGTAAAAGCTCCAAAACATTTGAGGAGTACCTGAGCATGACTCCTATTATAAACAAGTGGAAAGAGCTCAGAGGTATATGTTGGGTTTCACCAACGTTTATTGCCTACTTCTCTTTCCGAAAACAATAATTAATTAAATAAACATTTCTTTGATTTAATTTTTTTTAAAAAGTAATATCAAAAATAAAATTATTGATGTTTTGTTTATAAACTTTTACTATTTGAACTCTCCTCAAATAATATAACTTCTAAAATGCATTTGTATGACATTATTTCGCTATTCTAACCCCACATTTTAACAATTATTTTCACATACTTATAAACAAAAGTGAACAATCTTATACGCAGAACTATGTAAGTTTATGTTGTAACAATGTTTACATCTATAGTCAAATTAAAAAAAAACACGTATTTTGAAGGATTTCAGTACCTAAAAGTTTGTTGGTTTGTTTTCTGACGTTATATATTGATTTTACTTAGGTACCTTTGAATATTCGCAGGTGGCATGAGATAACATTCTTGTTATTTGCTAAACTCTATATTATTCAGTTCTTAAATGTCTAATTACTTATATTTGTAGAAAACACTATTTCTAGAATTTTCGCATCAGCGTTTAAAGTAAATCACGTCACTTATTTTTAACACCAGCGCTAAAAGTAAAATAATTTCAACAGCAGGGCCTTAAAATGACATTGAGATAGTGACAGCATGCGTTAAAAATTATACTTTTACTGACGTTTGCAGAAAAAAATAATTTCCCTTTTTCAATCTCATATTTTCTTTAGTGTTTGACTGAAAACATAATTGATTTTAAGATATACGTGTTCTTGTCACATATCGTCCTCATATTCTCTCAAACGCACAGCTCCGACCGAATTCAATTCCTTCTAGACGCGTTTCCGTGAAATCTGCGAGTTATTTTATTTTTCTTGCAGAGACCTTGCGAGCACCGTCCAGTCCTAAGTCAATATTTATGCTATCGTTACCTCTTCAGTTTCCTACGTGCCAGAATCACTGCTCCAACACCTTCGGCCGTAAACTGATTTTATTGATTTTCACCGGCAAATCTTATTAAAATATAAAATATGGACCTACGTCAAGTTTATAACCAACTGGCAGGTGAGAGCATAAAAGATTATTTATATAATGGCGAATTATGTCTTTAATAAAAATATTCTTTTCGTATGCAATTAGGATTTGCTTTAATATTTGTTTGAATATACAGAGTGATTGACAACTTATCTAAAAAAAAAAATAGAAAGTACAGGGGAGAGAAAAAAAAATGAAAAATAGCAGTTCAGAAATTATTTAATTATTTAAAAATATACTTCTGCACGGCACTGGAAACTGATCCACTGTAAAACCTGACAAGGAAAAGCATGCGATCGGCGAGCGCACAAGATATTGAAAGAAATTCCCAAAGAAAGAAATAAATAATATTTTATATCACCTATTTTATACAGCAAATTCAACTACTTTTGTCGCTATTGTTATTATTGTTAATAGAATTAATTTGAGGTTTTAATTAATAAAATAGTTTCAAATACCTGATGTTACAACAAAATGTGCAGTGATAACAATTATTCGTAATATTACATGGTGGATTGTTATTTATTGCCTAGGTCGATAGTGTGAAATAATTCACTAGAATGCAATGTTACATCTTTAATGGAAAATTACTATTTAAAATGTAATGTTAGCACTTCTATGTAAAATTCATATGTAACTTTCCGTTTCTATTATATCATTGCCCTGGGTTTTACTAACTTTACTATGTAATTTTCATAAATAAGATTTATATTTAGTTTTCCATTTTAATTGTACATATTATAAACCTGTGATATTCCTCAATCTGCCTTATAATCTGAATGTGAAATTAATATGAATTATATCAATTAGAAGTTCGCTCATTATATTACCAACAAAAATATTAGCTTTGTATTCGTGCAAATGTTTTTAGGTACGATTTTTTGCAAGAAACATAAGAAAGCCATCAGTAAATACAATATAATGTGAACTTCAGTCAAGGAATAAAAAAATTCAAAATTATTAAACAGTATGGATTTTCACATGAGGTAAAGACTACATATCAGTTTCTTTTATTACAAAACCATCTTCAGATCTATAACTAAATTTAAAAACAATTACTAACAGCAATTATACCAAAAAACAATAACATACTCAGAACCTTGTGATAACAATGTGGCATAAATATGACGTGTGACAAAATAACTGTAATATACTTAATTAGTAAAAAAATATTTATAAGAAATTTTTCATTTACAATTGCAATTGCAACGTATTGGTAATTATTATGGAATAAAAGTTTTAAAATTTTTAACAACATACAAGAGTCATTTCATGCTAGTGATAGCACTGATAGCGGCAGTACAAAAAACAACTCCAAAAACACTTATTTGACAAAGAAATAAGTTTAGAATAAGTTATGATAAATGTTACTTAAATTTTCAATGCCGTTACGAAAATTAATGGAGTTGTTATGCTTTTTAATATGAATCATTTCCATAATTAATCTCTTGTTGAAAATACATACCTTTCCCAAAATAGAAACATTGTCAAAAGAGAGATTTTTCTCAATTGTGTGTTTAGATAGAGCAGTTCCATTTTGTAAATTACGAATACTATACCTATTTTGCTCACATATCCTCCTCTTCAAATATTATTTTGTTTGATCTATATAACAAGCATACAGTCTATGCAATATATTTTGTATATTAAATTACCTAGGTGGTTTTAGTTTTAAAAAAATATTATGAGCTAAATTATTAGGTTTTATTGCAATATTAATATTATACGATTTTAGACAATTTCTTATTTTGTTGTTTATTTTAAGAATAAATATATTTTTTTTATCAATAATAGCATTATTCACTTCCTTATTAAAATTTGACTTATTGGGTTTGTCTATAAAAAGTTGCCTTCTGAAAACATGAACCCCTTTTGCTAATAATAAGTATACCTATTGGAAAAGATCCCATGTTGAAATCGAACATCTAATAGCTAAGATATGGAGGGGAACCAATTAAAAGTGATACACGCTGTATGTGCATATAACGCAGATTTGACAAAAAGTTAGTTTATCAATCAAAGAACTGACTTGTCTGTAGATCAAATGAACCCCTAGAATTATTTACTGTATTGTATAAGTATTTCAGCTAATACAAATAAATTGTCCTACAATTCTTATCAATGAAGTTATATGTATGTTCTTTGATACTAAATATGCTAAGGAACAGTTTCATAGACAAAATTGGTCAAATAATTATCTAAAATAAAAATTAATCTATCTAAATTTACTAACAAAAAAAATACATATCTGGCAGCATTAAAAAAACCCAAATTCACTTTTGACATTAGGGACACGTAAACGTATCCACAAAGAACATATATATGACAATATATATTGATAGAAATTGTAGGAAAATTGATTTGTATTAGCAGAAATATATTTATAATACAATAAAAATCTACTAACGCTAATCGTAAAGAATGTATGGGTAGATTTTGTGGGTAATTCTGCGCTGAGTATTTAGTTTCCGCAATATTATTAATACCTAATACAAAAATGTATAAAACTCTAGAATGTTTCTTTACTTCAAAATACTAGTCTTTAACTTTTATAGATTTTTATTTGTACATTCTTATGAGTATTTTAGTTTGTTTTGTTTATGTTAATTAACTCAGGTATATTAAATTTTATTATTTTTTATTGTATTCTTGTGAAACTTATCCCGTTGGATATTTTTAATAAATAAATAAATAAATAATAGCCCAAACTTCAAAAGGATAATGTTAAAAATAGCCGATTTTTGGCTTATCCGGGGAACGCATAAATCATCAGTAGCATCCAGCACAGAGAAGAATAAGGGGCGCAGAAAGGAGAGACGGTAAAATAAACATTTTAAAAGGGACATTTCAAGGAAAGGCACCTTTTTTATTAAAATTTATCCTTCAACTGTTTTTAATTTATATTTAATCGCTTTGCTTATTATGGCAGTTGAGTTGAAGTTTTTATATTCCTCTCTAGTGGCTTTTAAGAAAGAATATGTCCTTGACATCTAAAACCAAGAATAATACAAAAAGGGTGGACTTAATTGAGCTGCTATGACGTCAATAGACATTCAGTCTGATGTTTTATTGTAAACCAAAAGTTGATAGAAGAGACTCATTCAAACTGGATACGAAGCCCAAAAAACACTCGAAAAGAATTTATGCCGCCAACACAAAAGCGACCAGTGCAGAAAGGACAAAAAAAATAGCCGATTTTTGGCTTATCCGGGGGAACGCATAAATCATAAAAAAATCAATTTATTATTGTTAATTAACATTAGAAATGGCCCAGAAATACGTCAGATAGCTGGGGAAATGTTACTACCGCTACTACCCCTAAACCTATATAAACTACCCTTAAATAGCTCTAAATGGATAATCATTAATTATTGTTATAAAATTCGTGTAAAATGAAAAATATGCTTGAAAATGTTTTGAACAGACAGTATGTCAATATAAAAAGTGATAAATAACTGTAAAAATGTCCATTCCACCCCTAAAAATTAAAAAAACGACTTTCAAAAGCTAATGGTGAGCTTACTTCGACATCAAAAATAGATAATGCTTAAATGTTCAAGGGAACGCCTATTGCTAGAAAATAATTATAGATTACTGTCAAAAAATGCAAAAACTGATATTAGAGTACATTAAGAAAGTGGGGAATTATTAATTGCACCCCTAAATCTATATAAACTGCCTTTAAATAGCTTAAAATAGATAATCATTATTTATTGTTGTAAAATTCGTTTAGAATGAAAAAATGCTTAAATCACTTTTAGGGTTCATTTATACTATTGCGACCCGAAAAATGGGCGCAAGGATAAATTGCCATTTTTCAGTACGCGCTCGCAAAGTGAGAACAATTGGCGCTATTTCGCCATTGAATGGGCACTTTTACAGTCATTTATCACTTTTTATATTGACATACTGTCTGTTCAAATCATTTTCAAGCATTTTTTTCATTTTACACGAATTTTATAACAATAATTAATGATTATCCATTTAAAGCTATTTAAGGGTAGTTTATATAGGTTTAGGGGTAGTAGCGACATTTCCCCAGCTATCTGACGTATTTCTGGGCCATTTCTAATGTTAATTAACAATAATCAATTGATTTGTTTATGATTTATGCGTTCCCCCGGGTAAGCCAAAAATCGGCTATTTTTAACATTGTTCTTTGTTTCTCAGATATCTATTGTGACATACCTTATAATTTTAAGGCAGCGAAACGTCAAAAATGTTTGCAATCTTAAAAATTCGATGAAATATGAAGATGAAGTAATAGCAAGCGTGCGAGATAATGTTTCCACCGCCGTTTATAAGCATGCTTATTAAATCCTGGTAATAATTTCGCACAAGAATTACCTAATATGAATTTATGATAAGTAGTTTTATTTTTATTATTTCGAAATTTATTTCAGTCCCAGCAATGTTTCAACAGCTTTCAAAAGCCCCCAAAATGATTAAAATTAAATCAACGGTTTGGATATTGCCACGTGTACTTTACATAACAGAACTGATTTCACAATTTCTTTTTTTTATAATTAACGTTTTTTTTGCTTCATGAAAATTTGCTCTTTTAAAAGATCTCACCGGTTTGTATAAAAATGTTGGTCTTCCATTTTTTGTTAATTGAATAGAACACGTAATGTTAAAACGACAGTGGAATATATTGAAGGTATGTTAAAAATTTGTAAAACGACCTATTCAATTGCTATATCCTTCTACCGACTGTTTAACACCAAATTAAAACCTTCGCTAGCTCGCTCATTATAATGACAACAACCTTCGTCATGCTACGATGATTAAGGAATATTTACACATGGGTAAGATCAAGGATTACGCCACATTCGGATTAATATTACGTATCAGTCAGCATCTCCTATGGAGGCACTATCTGTTTCGCTTCAACTGCTATGAATGCGGTTTACGTGTGAAAGGCCTCATTTGTGTACATTAAATTAATGGATCTGGTAGATGACTTCAATGCGAACGTAAACAAAGGAGTGGGAATATCGATTGTACTGAAATTACTAATGCATGCAACGGAATTTACAAGTGTCTACGCTATGACAATGATTTACCTCGTAATCTGCAAGCGCTTGATTTTCCAATTCGGATCTAATAAAATCAAAATAATAATAACAGCTAGAGACTATCGCTTCGATGGGTAGTGTAAATACAGCGAAGAAGTACAGTGGGGGTACACAGAGCTACTGTGCTCTGTGCATAGAAATCATAAAATATATATAACGCCAGAAGCCTTTACATTAGGCACTAAAAAGCAACCATCTAGGAAAAACTTAATATAAGCTGTTGGTTATACTGCATTTTAATCTCAGCACGCAATTGAAACCAAAACGGAATGTTTGTAATAGAACCATATAAATCATATGGTTCTACGAATTGAACGTAAAATTTTCATATTTTGAATTTCCCGCCTATTAGTGTGAAGCTATCTCCTTATTTCAACAAACTCATAACAGCTAAGTTACTGCAATATTACCAGAATCGCGTTTGCTTCATAGGTTGACTATTTTCGGTACCTCTTTTGGTGTTCTATATATTTTATGATTTCTATGACTCTCTGTCATGGACTAAGTTATGTTGCCGTTTCGTTTTTCGTTCAGTGTATTTAAAACGTTTGTACGTGCCAAAAAGTTCAGAATAGAAAACTAATTAACAATATTGCTTTTCGTGACAGTTATAAGCAAATGCAAACTGTCGTGAATATGATTACTAAAAAAATGGACACGATCATTTTTATTTATGTACTGCTGCTGCATGTGTAAATTTGTTCTACTTAAAGAAGGTAAGCTAAATTGAAATAAACAAGCAATTTTTCAATGATAAAAAAATAATAATAAAACAATAAATAAAAATATTCTATTTTTTAAATGAATTTAAAATTTATAACCAGCAATTAAAATTTACATGTTAGAAGAGTACTGAACAATCACACATGCAAATTATAATTAAGTGTCGGTCAGTGGTCAAGCAGTTTAAGACGTCAGTACTTGAATCGATGTGGCCATACCGCTGTGGAATCGAATCCCGCGGCCGGTAGACCGTATATCAGCTATACGGCTATGGTAGGGTGGAAGAATGTTGGCTTGTGAGAGACTGATACCGGTCGACGTTTGACCACCACCCCAAATTAATGAGGATTTCCAGGTTTTCCTCATTCCTGCACTGAATGGTGGTTAGGGCCTACCAACGTAAGTCGTTCCTGGACGCAAATGCAGCCAGCTTAATAATAATATGCCGCCCTCTCTCCCGCACAAGTCTCTGACTTCTGGGCTAATTCTTGTCATTACATAAGGGGTAGAGGTATTATTACTGTATACCAGGCGAATGCGCTCCCTGCATACTTAAAAGTGTTAAGATTAATTTCCCTATTTTTTAGAATGTTTATCAAGAAACTTCTCCCAAGAACTGAAAGAGCATTGCTTAGGTAAGTTTTTAATAATATCTGAAAAAACATACACACAAAGGTTTAAATAATATCCACGTTTAACTTTGACCCTTCGCTTTTACAAAGTAGAAAAACCATGTTTATCAAGTTCTAGGTAAGTAACTGGATTCTATTGATTAAATAATCCATTTGTTCCTAATAAAAAAAGTATAGCAATATTTGTTATGAAAAAGTTTTTTTCTCTTTCACAGTTCAATAATTGTAGAAAAACATGGTTAAATTAAGAAATATTGAAACACTTGGTATATAGGTATGTTTGTTTCAATCGACTCAAAATCAAGTATTCTATCACCTCCTAAAATTATTGTAACGACTTGCAAAACCTGTATGTAAAAATTTTGATTTTCAATATACAAAATTAATTGCTAAAGTTTAAATTAAGATTTCATATAAATCGATATGAATTTATTAATCTTTTTTAGTTATCACCACCTTTTGCCAATATAAATACTAACAACTCCAAAGCTCAACATATTAATTCCAATAATGATTCACTATTATTTTTAATTTATACGATATTTAAAGTTTATAATTGTTAAATTGCACCGATAATCCTACATTTTGCGCTTCAGATACACCCATTTAATAATAAAACAAAAGATATCTGTCCTTGAGCAAACTCTTAAAGAAGACATTAAGACAAATTCCCAAAGAAGAACCGAAGGATGTGAAAGAGACTACTCTTTTCTGGAACGTATCCGGATAGATTCCGAATTATTTCGCATTTTTTACTTCAGCAAATACTGGTGAGCAGGGGATGTTCCCAGTGCCAACAGTAGAGCTCATTATCATCTCGTCCGACTGGGCCCCAGGGTATATTTTAAATTAGACTCTTTAATCCGAAGTCTTTGTGCTGCAAAAGCCGTTAATGCGGACTACGGAATATCTGGTTGAGTTATTAAAAATTTTTAATAGCGTCTGTCAGCCGACTGGATTTGTCTGTATAAATACAGAGTGTTTAGAGAAGTTGGTACAAAACTTAAGGCTGTAAAAGTAGAACAAAAGTTCGTATAAACATTGGTCCTCTGTTAGTTACTGAGACGTCATGTTACTGATATATATATATATATATATATATATATATATATATATATATATATATATACCGGGTGTTCCCTCTAAGACTTTCAGTGCGAATATCTCAGAAACCATCATAGCCAGTGCGACGAAATTTGATATACAGACACTAGATGGCGCGTAGAATCTGATGATAACATCAATTTTTATACAGGGTGTTCCATTTTCCAAGAAATCAATTTAGTTTTGATTTTTTGGTTGTCAGCCCTACTAAAACTTATGTTTAAATTGAAATATACTTAATTATGAATACATTCTGATAAATAAACATTCAAAAATTTCAAAATTTAATATAAAAAAACGCCTCCAAAAAGTACCCAAATTTCATTGTTTTGTCATGTAAAATATGTATAGCCTTGAGCCAGACTTACACAGAAGAAACTAACATCGGTGAACGTCAAAACTATTAATTGTCATTGAATTGTCAAATATTAATGGCATGAAGTATTTTATTTTACATAAATAACGCTAAATAATGGATTTAATGCAATTTACGTATGCACAATGGTGTTATTGAGACTTGTCGATAAAAATTTAGATTTGAGTTGAGGCTTTTGGAGCATTGTGGTCGCCGTGCCGGCGCAGTCTACCGCTGCAGCTAGAGTTACAGCGTGAAGATTGTGTAAAATATCTGTGAAAATTTTTAAATTATTCCATTATAATGTAATAAAACTTCAGTAAATTGTTTTCTTATGTTACTACAGCGTACAATAATAATTAGGTACACGTATTTTTTATGACAAAATAATTTACAAACTTGTGTAAGTACTTAAAGAATATCCCTGTTTTCCAACTGCTGTAATAATTATTGATTAGTTATTTAGCAATAAATAAATTCAAACAAAACCATTTCTAAAACTTAATTATAATGTGAACGCGTTTGTCGTTGAAAGTCAGATCTGAACCTACCCTAGCCCCACAAAAGAAAATATTACGGAAGCATAACCTAGAAATGATTGATTCTTGTATCCACATATTTCAGCACGTTACTTATGTACTTATGTTTAAGAAGAACTCTACATCTGTAAAATAGTAAACAATGAACTACAATTTCTGTATTTCATGATACAGAACTGAAATAAAGCAACTGGTTTTTGCTAGGAAGAATCACCTGCAAATGTACTATACCCAGTAGGTAGGTACCTATCAAATAGTCGTTTAAAGCTAGATAATAATTTGTAATTATTGTTTTTATCTTTCAGTTATGTGTGTGCTGTGCCACAAATTACATTAAAACAGACACCAAAAAGAATAAGCGAAAAATATTACGAACATTTTCTTGGAATTAATTCTAAACATGGAATGATGGAAAATATTATAAAGAAGTCTGTAACTCACATTCTTTGAAGAGTATTCTATAAGACATTAAATTCAGTTGTCTGTCGTGGGTTTTAAAATTTCTAAACGAATAAAATTAAGAAAAATAAACTAATTTCATAATTCTATGTACAGTATGAAAACATCTTGTTAGAATATCTTTAAAATGTTGAAAGCTAACTGTTACAACATATACACAACATAACGTAATAAGGTAGGTATTGAACGATGAAACAGCAAGATTTGTTTCTAATCGTACATGCATGTACATTCCTCAGATTGAACGTTGCTCTGTAAATGAAATGATAATACAGAATAAGTGTTTAATATAAAATCAGATGTAATAATGTAAATTTATTTTATTGTTAATTAATCAAGAATTCATTTAAAGCTAGACAGTAATTTGTAATTATTGTTTTTATCTTTCAGGTATGTGTGTAGTGCCACAAATTACATTGAAACAAAACGATTCGTAAAATAGGACACCAAACAGAATGAACGAAAAATATTGCACAGATATTTTGTTAGAATTAATTTTGTACATGGAATGGTGGATAATATTAAGAAGTCTCCTAACTCACATTGGAGAGTATTTTACAAAAGAACAAAATTTTCAAAAAAGACCAAAGGAGTGATTTTTTATATTTTATTATAGCTATGATTCAGTTGTAACCAGCACAATTTTAATTAAAAAGTAATACGTACCTACATTGTGGCTTATTTTTTAAATAGTAACTAAATTGAATAACTTGATCCTTCATCTTTAAGTATTAATTAATTTTATATTACCTATTTCTGAAACATTTCTGTTTAATAATTTGAGTAGAATAAAAAACAACAAATACAGACTTCAATTTATTAACAATAAAATAAAATTACATTAAGTATCTACACTATTACATCTGATTTTATATTAAACACTTGTTCTGTATTCTAATTTCTTTTACAGAGCAACGTTCAATCTGAGGAATGTTCATGCATGTACGATTAGAAACAAATCTTGCCGTTTCATCGTTCAATACCTACCTTATTACGTTATGTTGTGTATATGTTGTAACAACAGTTAGCTTTCAACATTTTAAAGATATTCTAACAAGATGTTTTCATACTGTACATAGAATTATGAAATTAGTTTATTTTTCTTAATTTTATTCGTTTAGAAATTTTAAAACCCACGACAGACAACTGAATTTAATGTCTTATAGAATACTCTTCAAAGAACGTGAGTTACAGACTTCTTTATAATATTATCCATCATTCCATGTTTAGAATTATTTCCAAGAAAATGTCCCTAATATTTTTCGCTTATTCTTTCTGGTGTCTGCTTTAATGTAATTTGTGGCACTGCACATACATAACTGAAAGATAAAAACAATAATTACAAATAATTATCTAGCTTTAAACGACTATTTGATAGGTACCTACCTACTGGGTATAGTACATTTGCAGGTGATTCTTCCTAGCAAAAACCAGTTGCTTTATTTCAGTTCTGTATCATGAAATACAGAAATTGTAGTTCATTGTTTACTATTTTACAGATGTAGAGTTCTTCTTAAACATAAGTACATAAGCAAAGTGCTGAAATATGTGGATACTAGAATCAATCATTTCTAGGTTATGCTTTCGTGATATTTTTTTTGTGGGGCTAGGGTAGGTTCAGATCTGACTTTCAACGACAAACACGTTCACATTATAATTAAAAGTTTTATAAATGGTTTTGTTTGAATTTATTTGTTGCTAAATAACTAATCAATATTTATTACAGCAGTTTGAAAACAGGGATATTCTTTAAGTACTTACACAATTTTGTAAATTATTTTGTCATAAAAAATACGTGTACCTAATTATTATTGTACACTGTAGTAACATAAAAAAACAATTTACTGAAGTTTTATTACATTATAATGGAATAATTTAAAAATTTTCAGATATTTTACACAATCTTCACGCTGTAACTCTAGCTGTAGCGGTAGACTGCGCCGGCACGGCGACCACAATGCTCCAAAAGCCTCAACTCAAATCTAAATTTTTATCGACAAGTCTCAATAACACCATTGTGCATACGTAAATTGCATTAAATCCATTATTTAGCGTTATTTACGTAAAATAAAATACTTCATGCCATTAATATTTGACAATTCAATGACAATTAATAGTTTTGACGTTCACCGATGTTAGTTTCTTCTGTGTAAGTCTGGCTCAAGGCTATACACATTTTACATGACAAAACAATGAAATTTGGGTACTTTTTGGAGGCGTTTTTTTATGTTAAATTTTGAAATTTGTGAATGTTTATTTATCAGAATGTGTTCATAATTAAGTATATTTCAATTTAAACATAAGTTTTAGCAGGGCTGACAACCAAAAAATCAAAATTAAATCGATTTCTTGGAAAATGGAACACCCTGTATAAAAATTGATGTTATCATCAGATTCTACGCGCCATCTAGTGTCTGTATACCAAATTTCGTCGCACTGGCTATGATGGTTTCTGAGATATTCGCACTGAAAGTCTTAGAGGGAACACCCGGTATATATATGTAATAATCATACCATAAGGATCTATAACTGTCATAAATGTCATCAAACTTGGTTATAAATGAAAGTAACTAAGTACCCTTAGCATAAATTTCTCGAATTTTTTTATACGTTTGAATTATCAAGCAAATAATACAGTATGCGCCAAAAGTATGGAATAAATTCAATAAAAACGAAACAATTATTTTTTGGGAAAAATCCTCGAACAGGTCGATTTTTAATTTAAAAATTACATATTTTAGCGTAAAATGCGATTTTCAAATGTCATTTGTTATCGAGTAATGACGTCATCGATTTTTTTTTAAATAGCAAACGCAATATTTTTTTCCTTGATTCTGAAAGATCGTTTAATTCTCTATCAGACAGTACTAAAATTTTGCCCTCTAACACAGGAAAGTTTTCGAGTAAATGAGGATTGAATGTTAGAAAACGTAAATTTTATCCATAAAAAAGTAACAATTCTGAGGTATGTAAAATAAAATACAATTGATTAAATTTTATACTTAAATTAAATGTTCGAATTGCCATCCACCAACTTCTTGACAATGCGCAAGTCTGTGAAGAAATTCTTCTTGCACATTATGAATGATTTCTGGGGTAACTCTGCGTATTTCGTCCCGAATGCGATTTTGAAGTTCTTCTAAATTACGTGGTTTATTAATGTACACTTTTAACTTCAAGTATCCCCATAAAAAATAGTCAAGAGGTGTAAGATCAGGCAATCTTGCAGGCTATTCTATCGGTCCGCGTCTGCCGATCCACCTCCCAGGAAAACAGTTGTCCAAAAAATCTCGTACAGGGCGTGCGTACAGGGAAAAATTACTGCAAGGGCTGGAACAAGGTCATTTTCTAGAAACTCTAAATATCTTTGTCCTGCAAGGGTTCCTTCAAAGAAGAAAGGCCCTACTATTCTGTCGTCAACTATTTCAGCCCACACATTTAATTTCTGAGGGTGTTGGGTATGTGCCTCTGCCATCCAATGAGGATTTTCCCGACTCCAATATCTGCAAGTTTGATGGTTTACTGTACCATTCAGACAAAATGTGGCCTCATCTGAAAACAGTATTTGCCGGTGTAAATTTCTATTTCCTTGACATAAATCCATTAGAATTTCGCAAAAGTGTAAGCGGCGATCGGGATCATCTTCATTGAGTTCCTGCACAAGTTGAATTTTGTAGGGATGATATTTTTCCTTCCTCAAGATACGTAGCACTGTGCTCTGACTAGTGTCATTGTTTAATGCAACCAATCGTGAAGAATTATGAGGATTATCCACCATACTTATCAAAATGTTCTGTTTCTGATTTTCATTAATGCTTGGACGTCCAGGTTTTGGAATATTTACAACATTCCAGTTTCTCTAAATTTAGACTCTACCTTACTGACTGTTGGTTGGCTGATAGGGCGATCTGGATATTTTTCATTAAATAAATCGCAAACTTCCTGCTGAGTTCTAGTCATATTCCCGCATCCGATAAGAATTAAAATTTCAATTCTTTGAGTAACAGTTAAATGTGCCGTAATACTTTAAATTGAATAATAATTTCTATGTTGCTTACAATACTTATTAGAAAGTCGGTGTGACAATGACACTTTGCAAAGATTTTCACCTACGTGATCGCATTCGGGACGAAATACGCAGAGTTACCCCAGAAATCATTCATAATGTGCAAGAAGAATTTCTTCACAGACTTGTCCAGTTAACATTACCAATGAATTTGGCGGCATGTTCATGGACAATATTTTATTTGATATATCCGTCTTGTATTTAGTAGATTCCTCCAAGTAACCAACGCAACATATGTTGATTTTTAACCCTCTAATCATTTATGCTAGTTATTCCTTTGCCACAATCAGCCAATATTGTTAACGAGGATCGGCGAAAACTGTATCCTTTATACAAATTTGGATAAGGAAGTTTTAAAAATACGCAACGATTTCAGATGGCATTTTCCCAAAAGTATTAACCCGTACCATTGATAGATATTAGTGTATTGTTCTTTTTTGTAAAAGACAAACAATCATCTATCTGTGTTGAGTTTACAACTTATCCAAAAAGAATAATGAGGCTCAGTTATTTCCGTACCATATACAGTATGCCCAAGCATTAATTTGAATTAGCTTTTGTGAATGGTTGCAGCAACGAAATGCTAGAAATCCCAGATTTACAGCTGGCTGGCGTGTTAGTTATAGACGAAGCTATTTTTACATGGAACGGGATGTATAACATTCATCATACTCATGTTTGGGATTTTAAAAATCCGCACGCGATTCAATGGAATCATTTCCAATCATGATCGCTTGATTGGACTATTCGTATTACCAGTTCCTTCGAAATGATCTGCCTGGACTTCCGGAAGATGTGGCCTTAGCTGTCCGACAGTCGACAAAATGTCGGCCACCTAACTTAACTTAATGGAGGGGTCACTGAAATGTACGATATGGAATGCGTTTAGTCCATTTGCGCATCCAAATAAAGGTACCAACCCTAGGAGCAGACAAAAGGAGGCACAGGAAACTCATCAAAGACATACTTCATTGGTTATGTATGTGGGTGCGAGAGAGACAACCATCTGCACGTAGGATATGAACTGTGTTCTTAATTTCCCATTATTTTGTTTGTAAACACGTCATTGGCGTACAGTGTGGTTTCTTCTTTTATCTTGTATCTCGTTAGTGTTATTCTTTGTGTATTTTTGTAGGTGTTATTGTTGGAACAAGTCATGTTTTATAAGGGATTGTAAAATTAACCAGCATATAGCACGAAATAATTCTCCATATCCAGAATTCAATTTCATTTTAATTCACAATCAGCTAAGCCCCTACTGCTCCTCCATTGCTAGAGGCACAAAACAAAATATGGCGCTGATCATGAATAATCCATTCGCGCAGCTTCTAGCGCATTCCAGTCATCATAATATAAAATTACATTTCAGTGGGAGGGGTACGATGGATTGGAGCATGACACTTTTAAAGCGACATGGAGGTTGGTGATCAAGTTCGATGGCATGATTATATCGAAAATTCTATTGAACAGAAAAACGAAGTAGAAAAGAAAAGAATCATAGATCGGAAAGATACACCAAATAAGAAATTAAAAAAAGTTCATGCAGAAGCAGAAGCTAGCAGTATTGCCACTACTAGCAATTTATTCATTACACTCACACTATTAGTACTTGCATTGCTGTTAGAGAAAGGAAGCTGGATGCCTCTAGTACTTACTTTAACAATTTATATAATTATACCTTTAAAATTTTAATAAATAAATATTTTATTGAGGCACTAGTGCCTAAAAGAGTGTCATTTTGAAATAATCAATATCAACATCAATTTCGAAACGCTCAGAAAAAAACAAATTTTAATTCACAATGTGTAAAAGTTTAGAATGTTGTAAAGTAGATTTTAAATATTACATGCAAGTTACATTTCACTTCAACTTTCTAGTACCCTTTTGCTGTGTACTTCCTTATATATCACAGTTGATAACATTCAGCTCCCTCGAGAGGGCAGACGGAAAACAATAAAATTTTTACACGCAGCTTTGTTTTGGGTAAGAGCGCACCGAGACTGTTTAGATTTCCCACAGGCCTCACCGCTAAGCTCTCCCCTCATTGATGCCTTGCTCTATATCTCGAATTAAACGTGAAAGCAGATTTGGGGATCATTTGATTTGGGAATTTTCCGAGGGGTTTACTGAGCAATTCCCGGGATACGAATCCCACGTTTATTAATAATAATAATAATAATACCATTTATTTCCAATAGGAAAAACCCAATTGCAGGAAATACGTAAATAGAAAAAATAAAGTAAATTCATATAATAACTAATCACAAATAAAACCACAAGAAATACATTTAAAAGGGCTGTTTTCTACAAAAAAAAAGAAATAAACAAAATAAACGATAATTAACAGTGACAAGTACATTTACAGTAGCTCTCTGTTGCATATACTGTTTTTTATTGTATTCAATGATGTAAAATTTATATCACAATTATTACAAATACTATTAAACATATACATTACAAATAGGTCTTTCAGCAGTAAGAACTAATACAGTATGCGCCAAAAGTATGGAATAAATTCAATAAAAACGAAACAATTATTTTTTGGGAAAAATCCTCTAACAGGTCGATTTTTAATTTAAAAAATACATATTTTAGCGTAAAATGCGATTTTAAAATGTCATTTGTTTTCGAGTAATGATGAATGATCTTTCAGAATCAAGAAAAAAAATATGGTGTTGCCATTTAAAAAAAAATCGATTACGTCATTTCTCAAAAACAAATGACTTTTGAAAATCGCATTTTACGCTAAAATATGTATTTTTTAAATTAAAAATCGACCTGTTCGAGGATTTTTCCCAAAAAATAATTGTTTAGTTTTTATTGAATTTATTTCATACTTTTGGCGCATACTGTATATATATTCATAGATAATTATTTCTTAGAAAAATTACACAAAATGGAGAGAGGTCTATAATTATAAATTACGGATGGATCACCTTTTTTAATACCGGACATATGCGTGCTATTTTCCATAAATCTGGATATGTTGCTGTAGCTAATGAGAGGTTAAACATAAATAACAATGGAACTACTAGAGCAGTCCGTCACAATAAAGCTAGGAATAGTATCAGTTCCACTAGTCATTTTATTCTAAAGTTTCTTAAGAGCATTGAAAAAATCAGCATCAGTTATTACAGGATGTCTAGAATATGAGTGCTCTTATTTTGCTGTACGATAAATTGAAGCAAACATGATTGACTTATCATATATTTTTTTCTCATTTCGACAGATCTTGAATATGACAAACATACATGCAGCCTTTATATTTTTCCTATAAAATCGTGTGCCGCGTATCTTTGAGAGCATACCCGATTACACAGCTTCTGCTGTAGCAAATGCGCATGCGCCAGATGGAAAAGCCTTCTATTGGTTGTGACGAATTGACGGATCCACCTGTTCATGTACGAAGGGTTTAGGGCGCGAGGTCAAAGTATGAGTGTAAGTGATGTTGAAATATGTAGTTCATTAACAATAATGTAACGAATTATAACATTTTCTATCATTTTTATCATGAAACTGTCATGGTAGGTCGTGAGAAGCTCAAAACAAACAACAAACAAACCACGTAATAATGAAAGTAGCAATAATATTTGTACTGTTTTACTGTTTTGCAAAATTTGTCAAAAGTTTGAGATTTTTTCCCCCATAAATAATTAAAAGAAAAGTTGCGAAATTCGTGCACAAATCCATGAATTTCTCCTCCATGAGGACAAGGCGTTAGTGTAAAAGTGTGATATCCGCGGAGTGCGCATCAGGTATGTGGGGGGACATTAAATAAACTGTTAATTTGTTAGGTTCACTCGATGTCAACTTATTTTTGACAATTTTATGTATCATTTTTATCATCTAATGCCTTGAAAAAAAAACTATTATGTCACTATTTCTACTAGAAATAATAGAAGTCACGTAATGCAATTATTTTTTATCAGATCGCCTTCAAATTTAGTACGTCTATGAAGTGTTGCTTCTCGCACGCTGCGCCTGTCACTCTTATCAACAAGGTAGTGATGAGTCACTTTCTAGAGTGACTCGGGTATAGTTTATTAGCTAAATCTTCATATATACAACCTGTTGTAATATCTTTCATAATATCCAGAAGATATTTTGGTAGGTAAGGCAAAGTGATAGGGATGCTTTCAAATTTTACCAGATACAAGCACTCACAAGATTACAACTGTTTCCCTATTGGACTGGCAAAGCAGTCAGCCCTGTCATTTAGTTATCCAAATATTGCAGAAGGTGAACGTGACGGCAATTCAGGAGATCCTCTTATTCCAATCCATTCTTGAAATGTCTCTTTTAAAAATTATTTCACATACAGGCTGGTTCTTTAACAATGATTTTTCAAAAAGATCAAAATTGGAATTTAAAAAGGGATTTTTTGTAATAATTACACTGTGTTTGACTGTATCAACTTAAAAATTTGGGAATAGATGTTTTTGGATATGAAAAATCATAATCTGTTGTTTATCTCGACGTATTTAATAATCAACAACTTAAAATATCTGTTTAAGAATTTAGAAAAAAAGACGAAATATTTGTTCACATTGGGAATTATCCACAAACTAATTCAGAACGACTCTCTGAAGCTGCAAGAATTAGTATGACTTCCATTTTAAAAACGTTACATGTTGAAAAATACTGTCCGTAGCATTTTACACCAGTGCAATTTTTATTGCTTGTCGATCTACCTTCAACATATCCAACTAGAACCTACGTCGAAATAGAAAACATTATTATTTTTCATATCCAAAAACATCTGTTCCCTAATTTTTAAGTTGATACATTCAAAGACAGTGTAATTATTACAAAATAGATCACTTTAACACCCTGTGTATTTGTTATTATCAACATTTTAATAAAGCAAATTGGATTAAATCGTAATATTTTGAAGTGAAAAATCCAGTAAGTCTTCATGGGTACATACGACCTTGTGTATTAGGGTAAAAGTGGGAGAGATGCCGCACATTTTATTTAGGGTAAAAATAAACGTTTTATTAAAATAATTTTTACACAAATTTAAGCATCATACCAAAAGCTATAAAAATAACAAAAAATATATTCTCAAAAAGAACATTTAAACTTCTATATCACATATTTGCATGAAAAATTCTTGCGGCGTCTATCCACATCCCGTTGGAGAGACGCCTAGGGGTAAGTGGGAGAGATGCCACGCAGCTTATTTTTCTCCTTCAAAATATTTCTTTTACACGGATTACACGTATCCCCGTACATAGTACAGGACTCATGAAGCCACTGGCTGCATTTAATACATCTTATCCAGTCATAACGCCTTTCTGCTTCACGTTTAGAAATGTCCCCTGACTTGACTTTTTCAAGCGCAACAGTTGCTCCTCACTCCACTGTGCCCTTAGTTTGACTGTAGGATTTCTAATGTACTTTCTAGGCATTATAGTTGCATCTATATGCATATTAAATAGTTAATATAAATTTTATTAAATCACTATTTAATTGAAAAGTGAATTTGGTGCGGCATCTCTCCCATCAAAAGTGAGCGGCGTCTTTCCCTAAACTTAGGGAGAGACGCCGCATGCTTGTATTATCAACACCGTAAAGAACAAAGTGCCATAACCTATGCTAACTTCTCTTTACACTCATATCAACTAGAACACACTACTAACTCGCCAAGAAAACCTCGTCATCTGCTTTCAAATTGAGGGTAAACTACTTAATGTACAATTTTCAGGCGTAAAATTAGTTCTTACCTGTATTTTAGTTATGTTTTCACCTCAAAAATAGATTGTACACCGCTACAGCTATTACTCGAATAACAACTGTCAAGACTGCTTCCCATAGATGATACTATGAGCACCATCTAGTTTCATTACTTTTAAGCATGTGAACTGCGGCGTCTATCCCCGGGCAGCATCTCTCCCACTTTTACCCTACTGACTTTTTTAAATTTTGTCCGTCCAACTAAAATTTAGAAAAAATTGTTTGTTTAGTTGTGTTACAACTTTCCCTGACTATTCTGTCAAATTTTCAGTCCACCCTAATAATCATTTCTCTCAATGTAAGAAAATTCGCGTTTGATCTGACGGTCACTGTTCATAAAAACCATCGAAAACTTATAACATAGCATAGACAGTCCAACAGAATCACTTGAATCGAAATAAAAAGTCGCGCCTGCGCGAGTTTATCCATTTCAAGCTGCACCTCCGTTACCCATCAGTTTTTCTCGAACGCTGGCGTACAAGTATCGGTTATACAGAGACGAACTAAAGCAAAATTATAACTCTGAATCGATTCGGAGCAGTTAAATGTTTAAACACATCTTGTAATAGCATTTTAAGTTACTTTAAATTTCTTAACTATATAAATAAGTGAATGATATTGATTCGGCGGTTAGCAGACTGTATATTAATAGGTACAAAAAAAATGTTAAACGGACTCACCTTTATCCTGAAGATTTGGGTAACTGCTAGAACTTTGGGTTAGGAAAATGAGAAAGTAGGATATGAGTTCCAGGCTCCAAGATAGCGGCGCGAAAAATCTCAAAAAAGCAAAATATATTACGGTTTTGGGTTCGAATTATTGTTCGATCGGTTCGACACTATTTTTTGGACTGTCAGTAATTTATTTCGTTTAGGTCTATTCAGTACATTTCCTATTTTTCGGCAAGTATAGGCAACTATCATTGCAGATATATTAAAACGATTTAAGGATGCTTAAACAACATATTTATATTTTTAACAAATACGATTTACTTTATTTTAGGGCAGTAGCTTCTAATAGAGATGATTTATTAGAAAAGCTACACAAAATTAGTAATAGTTCATACCGATTGTGTCAAATACATTTTCAAAATAATGTATTTTCTAATAATTCACGCAATAGATTACGCAAAGAGACCATTAATCACGCAGTAGTAGTTATAATAAAATTTTCAAATTATTAAGACCAGGCAAAAATCACCCCTTAAAAAATTTCTATCTCCCTACCAAACACCCTGTATATCATTATTAACGAAAGATTGAAGAAATGAATGTAACAGAACAGAAGATATACAAGTGTTCTGAAATGTCAGTAGTAAGCATAAATTTAAAAAATAGTAACACGTTCCATGATATTTTTACGCCATATATTTGCCGTTGTTTTATCGTACAAGTGTACAAATCCGTGAGCAACTTCTTTTGATGTAGCATAAAGTCGTGTCTAAAATTAATAACTGCAGTAATTACTTATTTTTATCATCATTTTCTCTAAATAAAATAAAAATAATTAATAAAACAATAAACAATTATTTCCGAGTTGGTCGCCCAATCTGTTATCCCTTCGAATGCGGTGTTGCATACGCATTTCAAGGTCGTCCCAACCGACTGAAATCACTTCAAAGTACCGACAGCGGAGTGAAATTGCTGGTTGAGAATTGAGATTTTGTTTTTAAATAAGACACTTTTTGACATACGACCCATATTTATGACGTCATCGTTGTCCGAGATATAACGTCATCGACAATTTTTTTAAATAGCAACCTCCAATTTTGACTATGCCATTTGAAATAGCGTGTCATTCATACATACATGATAAAAAATTATGGTGTTACTTAATAAAAATTTCAAGAAAATAATCTCTGAAGATTTTAAAATTTAATTTTCACAATACTGAGAAGTTTTCGAAAAAATCCCCTGGCTCGTCGATTTTGTTTATAAAAAAGGCACTTTGGACATACGACCCATATTTGTGAAGCCATCGTTGTTCGAGATATGACGTCATCGACAATTTTTTTAAATAGTAATTTGAAAGAGCGTGTCATTCTACATACATACATCATGAAAAATTATGGTGTTACATGACAAAAATTTCAAGAAAATAATGTTTGGAGATTTTAAAATTCAATTTTCACAATACTGTGCACCTCCCCATTATGCAACACCTGTCCATGCTTATTTAGATGAGCTGTTCCCGAATCGTTGGGTAGGGAAAAGGGGGCCGATTGAGTGGCCAGCCAAATCGCCTGATTTGACACCCCTAGATTATTTCTTGTGGGGATACTTAAAAAGCAAAGTATACGTTCCTAGACCGGTTAATTTAGAAGATTTAAAAGCAAGAATTCGTCACGAGATACATCGTATACCTCTTAAAGTTATTGATAATGTCCAAAAAGAATTTATTAATCGTCGGCTACTGTCAGGCAACCAACGGTGCACAATTTGAACATTTAATTTACTCGATTTTTTACATAATCATTATCATTTTCAGTATTGTGAAAATTAAATTTTAAAAACATTATTTTCTTGAAAATTTTGTTATGTAACACCATAATTTTTCATTATGTATGTATGTAGAATGACACGCTCTTTCAAATAGCATGGTCAAAATTAAGGGCTGCTATTTCAAAAAATTGTCGATGACGTCATATCTCGTACAACGATGACGTTACAAATGTGAGAAAGTACCTTTTTAAAAGCAAAATCTACGCGCCAGGGGATTTTTTCGAAAACTTCTCAATTTCAAAAATAATGAATTTATTCGTTACTTTTTGAAAGCACTGTATAATTCGGTAACTCCTCAATCGAACAATGGAACGTGATAAAAAATAATAGAATTTTGGTTTTGAAGACGTATAATATCAAAGAACCACACACTTTTTACAAAATTAAAAGTGACTAATAGCCAACCAGACTGCGTTAAAACGATATTATTCCGGGGCCCATTAATAATCACCAACTTGTTCCGATTAATTATGTTCCTCTAGTGGCAAGGATTGTTTTAATTGTTACGGATATTCCGTTATTATTGTGTTATTAAGAAAATACTGACTCGCTAACGCGGAGTTAAGTCCCTACATTTATTTCAATTAGGCAATTATCAGGCCGGGGGTACCGGGGGTAATTTTTATCTTAATTACCGTAATTATTCCGGAGTTTGAAACATTGCTCTCAACAGACTAATCTATAACACCGCCTGGTAATAATTTCTGAATCAACCGACGGAAAGCAGTAACTGGGTCGACAAATAATGCAGTCTGGAACTTTTTCAATACGCATGAAAGTACTTGAAGAGGCCCATTCAATAAGTTATTTTTCATTTCGAGCAAAATACTTTAATTTGAAATGAAAAAAAGTACCTTGCTAGCTATTTAAAACTCTCGAATGACTTAATGAATTGAATGCGAATGAAGCTTTGTCGATAAAAAATTAGTAGCATATTAAAGGTCTCTAAGAATGTATGAATTATAAATATCAATTTGGATATTATTATTATAAATAGCGTATTTATTTTCAAGGTCATTTGAAGGTCAAGTTTTGTTTTGTGAAGGTAATGTAATTTCTGAGAGCGGAAAATGAACGAAGAATTTCTCATTTCTCGGTGAGATATGTCGTTGCATTTTTGGTTGCAAGTCATGTTCAAGGTCATTTGAAGGTCAACACTTTTTTTATGATAATGCAATTTTTCACTTGCGTTTTCTCAAAGACCGAGGAATTTCACGTCATTTTAAAGCGAAAGCAAAATACTTTAGTTTGAATTCTAACGAAATGAAAAAAAACCTTCCTAGTTATTGAAAGCTCTCGAATGAATTGAACGCGGATGACATTTCGTCGATGAACAATCAGTTGCATATTAAAAGCCTCTAACAATATATGAATTATAAATATCAATTTTGATATTATTATTGTAAGTAGTGAATTTATTATACATTTTCAAGGTAATTTGAAGATCAACTTTTGCTTTTCGATGGTAATCCAATTGCTGAGAGCGGAGCAGGAGCGATCAATTTCTTGGTCCAATACGTGGCTATCATTTTTTGGGGGGGGGGGTCACGTTCAAGGTCATTTGAAGGTCAATCCTTTTTTTATGATAATGCAATTTCTCGCCTGCGTATTTTGAAAGACCGAGAGATTTCACGTTTGGACACTTTTTAAGGTAAGGTAAGGTAAGGTAAGGTCATTAAAACGTTTATTTCCCTTTTTTCTTGGTATTCAAATCCAAGGTCCACAGGTTTTGATATCGGATGACGCATGCAGCTTTTATAGAGGCCATTACTCCGATATCTGGCGATACTGATGAATATCAAAAGTTAAAAAATAGACCTTTAAATGACCTTGAAAATCACCTTAAAAAATAACTCACTTGTGTATCCAAACGTGGAATTCCTCGCTTTCAGAATACGCAGGCAAACAATTGCATTACCATAAAAAAAAGTGTTGACCTTCAAATGACCATGAAAATCGCTTTAAAAATAACTTAATTGTGTATCCAAATATGCAATTCCTCGCTTTCAGAATACACAGGCAAAAAATTACTTTATCATAAAAAGTGTACCTTCTAATGACCTTGAACGCGGCCTCCAAAAATGGATGAACCACTTATCTGAACGTGAAATTTGTTCGGATCTTCTGTATCCGCTTACAGAAATTCCATTGCCATCAAACAATAAAAGTTGACCTGGTGGTCTAGTCTTTCTTACGTGACTCTTTTTTTCTCGTAGGGCTGTAGTACCCAATAAGTGGGATATAGACATTATTACCGTACGCATGTGATGTTTGTATAATCTCATAAGTGCGGTAATAATGACTACATTGATACCGCACGTACGTATTGCGTACAACGTTTTATCTACAACTGTCGAGGTTATTAATAATAATATTAATACGACATAATATAACCGTCGTCTATTAATAAGAGTTTACCCTAGCCATGAGTTCAAGTGATAACTTGTCATCAGATATTAAGAATGAAGCTTCTGGTGTTGGAGAAATGAAGACAAGTATTTATGAGAAAGGATTATTAGCTTAGTTCAACGAGCTAAGCAAATCACAGAAGCCTTCATTTCTGGTGCTATTACTCAAGTGCACAAACCTAAAAAAATCTAAAGCATTAACAAATAAGGAAATATCCAATATTTAATAAATGAGATTTTGTGTGGTCTTACATATTATATTTATTTAATAATTGTTTAATGTCATTATCGCACTGAGTGCGTTAATAAATTTAAAAAAGCACATGTGGGATAATGCAAGTCATTATGACATTCGAAACAGTGTCAAATCATAGTCTGTGACAGTTGCAGATAAAATAATATATTCGATACCTTTTCGGTTTTAAAAAGTTATCGAAATTGGGGGTACCATGTCCTTATGACAAAAATTTTGTCGACTATAATACTACTTTTCTTTCGTTCTGGTTAAACTGATGTAACTGATATGATTAAAGTGATATGATTTATCTGATAAAATCTATTGTAATTAGTTGAGTGGTGGGAGAGCCATTCAAAATAATAAAACACATTTTTTATATTTAACCGTTGACGTCTACGTTATGTATCCTTCCTTATAGTTGACAGTGGTTGGGAAACTGAATTGACATATTTTGAAAGCAGTTATAGAGCATAATAGAGGCATTATGCTGGAAAGTAGTAGCATCGAGCGTAACAATTCAAGTAGAAAAATATTATGGTCGGTCAGTGGTCGAGTGGTTTAACGCGTCAGTACTTGAATCGATATGTCCAGTCCGTCGTGGGATCCAATCCCGCGGCCGGTAGACCGTATATCAGTTATATTTATGGAGGGGATTAGCATCCTCTCTGCGGCTATGTTAGGGTGGAAGAATGTTGGCTCGGCTCAATGTGAGAGATTGATACTGGTCGACGTTTGACAACCCCCCTAATTAATAAGGTTTTCCAGATTTTTCTTATTTCTGCACTGAATGGTTTAGGGCCTTCCAACGTAAGTCGTTCCTAGACGTTCCTTGGGAGCACAACAAACCATCATGCCAAATCACTTCACTTTATATTACTAAAATCAGTTAATTCGATTTAGTCAGAACGAAAGAAAACGAGTGATATAAATAATCTCTCTTAATAAATAATTCTAAATATCTCTTTATTATCACGAGGTGGGTGATAGGTTTAAAATTTTCATGTGATCCGCTCAGGTTCCGCGATTAGTCGTCAGCTCTGCCGGTCAGTGGACTGTGGCTGTATACTTGTTTTGTGGTATCTGTTTTAAAATTGACAGAATAAGAAGAATAATGTTTTCACACAAGTCACTAACCACAAAACAATCGTTTTAAAGGTTATATACAACCACAATGATTGTATTAGCATACCCATACCGAGGTACCTGGTTCATGCTTGCAGTATGATAGTGATAGGTAAGTTTAGCATAAGTAAATAATTAAAACAATATACTTATTAATAAACAGATGGTTTCTAGGATACTAAGTATTTTCGTTATTTTTAGGATTACCCCAGCAGCTGGGTAGATTATCAATTGTAAATACGAATTTACTAGCACAAGGTAGAGTAATGTAGTGGCTCGAAAGCATTCATGCAATAATATCGCCATGTATTTAGCAAGCAAACCATGCAGTATGACTCAAACTAAGCAGAGTAAAATAGCACAAAACTTCCAAGCAGTGGTGGTTAAGGTAAAATTGAAATGACTTGCCTGGATAGTTATTCGGGGGAGTAACTAAGTGTAATGTTCCCTCGATGTACCCAAGTAGAAGGATCGGCTGGGCGTCGGAACAGGCAGGTGGCAAGATGATGTGTATAGATTGTTTCTATATCGTTGAAAGGGTAACAGGGTTTTATAATATATGACGATGTGGTCAGATAAATGTACTCAGTATATTGTTGTTGAAGGTGTTCGGAAAAAGGTGATCGGTACCTTGTTGTTGTTGGCCTATTTATTATTACCTGACAATAGAAAATCGTAGAATTCCCAAATATATAAGTTTTGACCTTGTAAGTCTTTTGATCTCTTTGGTGCTTCAAAATTACCACTATCTTCATTGGTTTACGGTCAGTTATAACCATAGCCTATTGGAGGAATACAACAGTGCCCAACGAGGTTATATTTACATGTTTTTTTAAAAATAAAGATAGTTTTATGAAAGGGATTTTCCTAAGAAAATTAATATGTGTTTACTTGTGTTACAATGTGACTAGAAACTATAAACATTTAACTATACCACTATTTCTGTTTTAGAAGACTTCAAAAAAAAACAGACCTGAGGTGTATATTTATTTTTCTGCTATCTTAAGGATCTGAATAGCTAGTGAGAAATTTATATACAAATCATATGTGAAGCGTAATTAAATAAAACTAATGAAACCTATTCATGCTCTTATTATACGATGGTGTCCTGAAAATAATCACAATACAATTAAATAAATGAATTTCTCGAAGAAAGAAGAAAGACAGTAAATAACAATATTACGTCTGTTGTAACAAGTCCATATTTTTGAATGATTTACGGTTTACTTAAAAAAAAATAGCGGCATATTCGACCACATCAAAGAAGTGATACATCTATTTAACATGCCTTTCAAGTATGCCCTTACACTGCTACTGACACCAAATGTCTAATTAAGGCAAGGAGATCAATGTCTCACAAGTACTTTCCACTTTTGCTGTAGGAACGCTACGAAATTATGAATCGCCAAAGTACTACATGTAAAATAAATTTACCGGTTCGCAACATTATTCTTAGTAACCGATTACCATCAGCGCCCAAGAACAAAGCAACGCCACCATTGCGTAAATCAAGAAAGCCTTATAAAGCCCGTCAGCTGGGTCGACCAAAATACCATATGAAATTTGTATAATTGTCTACTTCCGTACCACAAAAGCCCACCCTAGACATCAACCGATTGTTCACTTTGATAAATTACATTCAAATTGTATAATTTCTGTTAAAGGCCCCCACCCCGAGCCTTTGTATTAATTGAGAATTTATGATGCACTATTCGTACAATATAATACTCAGTTTAATACAGATTCGCAGAACCCATCACAGCTATTGATGGTGAAATCGTTTTTGCGACATGGCAGAAATACATTGAGTAAACATCGAACTGACGTGTGTCTGTGGATTACCGGGGATTTATTCTTTGATTTGCAGCAATCTTTCTATTTCATATTCCCTGTTCTTTATAAAATCTCTGCCGGTAAAATAAAATGTGTATAAGTAACCTGAAAATCCATCCTAGTTCATTCAAAATTTAATGATAGAATGTACATCGTCCTACCGGCAGGACAGACAGGAACAACACACAATTTATGACTACATATCCAATAGTGGCCACCTTCAACTTGCGAGCTGTAAGCTGTATCGTTAATATGTCTTCTATTTAAGTGGGCTTTCAAACCAAAGTTGCATGCTACGTGCGACTTGTTACTTGGAAGCAGGAAGCACGTCGTATTAGGCGTCTTCCTGTGGTATTTTCACACCAAAGTTGCATAGCATGCTGCTACATCTAAATCCTTTTAGACATAGCGAGCTCAGTTAAACAACTGTATTCTTAATAATGTCGTTGGAAGAAGACGATGTTGTGTTAATTCCTGCGGCAATTACAAGGAAGAAAAAAGGAAAAAATGAGGTTATAGACTCATCCATACTTACGAGACAATTCTGATACAGTGCGTTTGCTGTTCCTCAACAGTTACAAATGCATCTTCAAAAATTACAAAACTTCTATAAAATGGAAAGAGAAACATTCAACAAGCTTATTGAATTTATGAAACCTACAGGATACGAATTTTCGTAGAGCTATTACTGTATAGAAAACACTGTTGATATTTTTAGGCTAAGAGTAAGATATGAAAATAAAAAAGAAAATAAACAGAGTGAAGAACAATTTTTCTAATATATGTGCATCACATGGTCTAAATCGCCTTCGCATCAGTCTTGTAACTCTTTGGTATATCCCAGGTGTTTAGCGTATTGTTACACGGGCATTGGTAATACGTTGCACTAATGCAGCTTCGTTCCCTCTTGGATAGAATACACCAGTTCCTTTAAATGTAGAAGTCATCGTAATCCAATTTCCTTAAAACGTAAGATTTAAATAGTCTCTTACATTGCGACTTAAAGGAGCAGGTGCCTCGTTGTGCATAAATCATAGGATAGGTAGATTTTCATGTAAAAAGACCAGGTTTTTTCGTTCATCTAACCGTCTGGGTAAAAAAAGGTCCAACCAAACAAATTTCAATAATTCCTGCCCACATATTGGCTGAAAACTGCTGTTGGTGTCGCGATTCATGAATAATCTATGGATTTTCATCCACCTAAAAATGTTCAATGTGAACAAAATGAAAGAAATAAATTGCCGATCTTCTGCATTTTTTTAGCTGCAGTCTGACTAGAAAATCTACTTCAGAAAGAATTTGAACTCTTCGAAAATGATAAGGATATGCTGCTCTTGGAGGATTCGCCATACATTAACATGGTTCATATTCTCTAATTCATGTACCAAACGCCTTGTATTTATTTCAGGATTTTGTTCAACCGCTAGTAAAACATTTTCCCGATTTTCCATTGTTCGTGCAATTCTTTGCGCCCCACAATCTACAAAATTTCCTGTTAATTTTCCCGTTTCCCTCAAACGTTTATGAACATTCGAAGTGTTTGCACGAAGTAATTGGTGGATTGCATCTTCATAGAGACATCTTGCTTCATTCGAATTTCCGTTTACTTTTCCATACATAAAATGTACGTCGGCCAATTCTTCAAAGGAAGTTCAGTTTAAACTTCAAAAACAAGATGCTCGACACTGTGTTATCTTTTTTTGTTTTCGTCTGACATTGAATTGACAAACTGACACATGCCATCTAGATTACTGGTTTTTAATTAGCATTCCATACTTGGTCTATTGTAATGATTAGTAAATCAATTTTTATCTCAAAAACGGTGTATCAGAAGGGAAAAATCCAAGAAACCACTTTTTAAACAGAATTAACTTAAAAGAATCTGACGTGTGTGACAAACAGATCATTTATTTTATTTAGGAGATAAAGTGGAAGAACATTCAGCGCATTTTTACTCCAAACGAAATTAGATGCATAATTTAATAAATTAATTAACATTTGGTGTACTAATATTTTAGTACGAGCTTATGGTAGGTATGCAAAATAAACGTTTAACCCAAGTTTTAAATCTTGCCACGCGAAAATGCAAGCAAGTTAGTAAAGGAACTGGTCCAGTAATGTAATAAAATATATTTTTTGAAAGTAATAAGGAATACAATTATTGATGTTTACAAATAAAAATGAACTTACACACCAATTGTTAAATACCTACTTCGTAAATTTCCATAAATAGTTGGGTAGGTAATGTTAATAAATTTATATCGACCATATATACCTAGAAGGTAGCAAATTTTTAGGACTTTCACAACATCATTGAGAAATGTTATAAATAAAAGAGGGCGAAATATTCAGCCTTGGAAAATACCCGTCTGAGTGATAGATTGAAAAGAAATAAAGATACAAATAAGTATTATAAATAAAAGAGGGCCTAATACTGAACCTTAGGGAATACCCTTCTGAGTGCTACATTTAAAAAGAAATAAAAATACAGTTTCTTGATTCCTCTCACAATTCCCCTTTCATTAACTTTCCTTCTACTAACGCTTTTAAATTTTACCTCTCGTTTAATTATTCCAACAAAGATAAATATGATGGGCTCGAGCTAGGTAGCCCTTGCTGCTAATGAATATTTTAGGCGTAAGTTTACCGCTGGAGGTAAACAAAGATTATAGGAATTACATCTAATTTCCATATTTCAATCTAAATATAATCTCCATTTGGGAATGCAAATCTCCTTCATAAATACCAGTTATAAAGGGAGGCTACATAAAAAGTTGTTCCGATGTGATATAAAGAAAAGTTGGGCTGAAATTATGTATTTTATTGATTTTTAGTTTTCCAGTTTTTTGCCTATAATGGAACTGAAGCCTGCCTTATTTGTTAATATGTTATTCGTTTATTTTATAAGAACTAATTAAAAATTTGGACATAACTAATGTTAGTATCCAAAAATTATTTAATAGCTAAAGCTAGCGTTAAATTCTAGTAAATATTTTTGACTTGATATAAGCGGAAATAGCACATATTCATTTTTGTTTAAAACTGATTATTGCATACAATATGCCCATATAGACATCATACCATGAATAAACAGCATATGTCCCCTATTCACTTTAACTGTAAATGATGAACTCTTTCATAGATAATCAGCAAAAACGACACAAGTCCTGCAGACGTAAAAATCTAACTGAGTTAGGTCTGGGAATCGTGGAGACCATCGAATAGGGTCAATTCATGGATTGGGATGGAGCAATTCGCGCAAGACTTGTGATTATTAAATAAACGATTAAAAAAGAATGTTGATTTTTAATTTTAAGTTCGAGAAACGTTAATACCTTATGTAAGGAAGAGACAGATGATGAATTCTACTGCGCAATAATGAGATACCAGTATTTACCTACTTCACGTGCATTATTGACGCAAAAGAAAGTCTTCATCCTGAATCGAAAATCAGCCTGATGTGTGCCGATTCACAAATTTAGTGAATTAGTGAAGTTTTAAAAGGTTTTTATGGCAGGTTTGCATACCGTTGGAAAGGGGATAGACTAGAAATGTTTAAAGGAATTCGAAGATCACGATAGCTTTCATTATTATTTTTTTTATTGCAACGTTACGTTGAGCTTTAAATTTCTTGTTACCTCTCCCAAAAACTTTGTGAGTTATTAAAATGAAAACTAGATGTTACTTGGAAGTGATTTTAAATTTGATAGAACCATACAACAGTAAACATAAAAATATAAATTAAATTTGGAGGCTACACCAACAACTTTTTTTAAATTTAAATTTAAATTCTGAATTTTGATATTTTTCAGAACAACAATGAAAAAATTGAAATAAAAAACCCATGGGGCCAAGAGCGAGTTATTGAGGCTGAGGAGATTGCAAATCGGCCAATTCAATTTGGCAAACGATGCACTAAACACCCTGTTTTATACCCATGTCAAATAGTTCACGTTGGAATCGTCTCACATCCTAAATTCTAACAAATAATCTTTTTTTTCAGAATATAATTTATGGATCAAAAAAGAAAATCAATCAAAAATGATTATTTAAAAAAACAAAACAATAATTTTCACTTATAATTGCAGAAAAGGTTTGTTGTATTTTAATGAAAATCTGTTGTCTAGCAATTAGACGAGAAAAACTGTCCTATTAAAAACGCGACTCCACAAAGTATAAAGGTACGGATTCGCTGGTGAGACTGCGGCTGCGACTGCGACTGCGACTCGTTGCCGGCCAATAGGAAGCTGGAGTTGATGAGAACATTCAGACTGTCTATTGGTCGGCGACGAGTCGCAGTCGCAGTCGCAGTCGCAGCCGCAGTCGCACCAGCGAATCCGTACCTTAACTCTGTGCGCGATTATACTCTGCGCGCGACCCGAAGGTGGAGCATTTTTAAATCGACAATTTTTCGAATCAAATTGCTAAAGGAAACAGTTTAAAATTTAAACAACACAAATTTACCCGGTATGAGTACAAACATCGAGTGTAATTCGGTAGGACAATCTAATGAATAATAAATTTAGAAACATATCAATGTTTTATTTATGAAACACTAAAAATAAATACATACTTATTTGGGCGTACAATTATTAAACACGCAGTTATTGAAATTCATACGAGGAATACTAATGTCGCTACGGGTGCCACAGCTAATCATTTCTGTAGCAGATGTTGAAGTTTGTTCTTTTTCCAAACGAATCGATTGAATAATGCTTGAATGATACTCTTTATCAACTTGTAAGTATGGTTTTAGTGATGATGAATTGTTGTGTCCTGTTATTTTTATTAGAGCTTGTTCTTCAATTCCGCTTTTACTTGATTCGATTTGTAATTTTGACATCAATACCAATGCGTTGTGCTAAGCATTTAGTCCATTTGCAAATTTCATTAATTCCAATCGGCACATTTTTATACCAACATTTATAATTTTTCTTCTTCCAAAAGGGATTTGGTACTGGGCAAATATTTTCCTATAAAATATTGCTGCCACATAATTTACTACCTACAAATTTTATTTACGTCTTGTCTCGTTTTCGAAAATAGAGGATTATACTCAGTATGTTAAGTTTTTGCCATTATTTTCAATTTCAAATACGGAATAAGTGGTTTTGCAGTAAGTTGCTTCTCCTCCGCGCCAATATAATTCAAACATCAAAATGTGATATAATTTGTTTTGAAGTTCTTCCAGTTCATTTTCGTCATATAATCTGGTCAATGTAAATATTTAACATTTATTAATTGTTGACAAAAATATGACTATTTATTTTTGCAACGGACACCGCGATAATTGATTAAAAAATGAATACGTGAAAAAACCACTAAAATGACAATTACACTGTGGCTTCTTTACATATAAATTAAATTTCAGTATAAATACGTATGACTAAACTTATCATTAACACTGTTATTTTTAATAAATGATTTATCTTCTGTAATAGATTGTGTTAATTTGTTCTTTGCTGATGATCTTAAATTAATTATGAAAGTTGAGTCTGTTGATAACGGTTCATTTGTTCAAGGAAGAGATAGAGACATGATGTAATGTTAATGACTTAGTTATGAATGTTTCTAAATGTAGAACTCTATTATATTTAATTATACCTTTAACTCTCAAATATTAAAAAGATCGAATACAGTTAAAGACCTTGGAGTTTATTTTGATAAAGATCTATCTTTTACTGCTCATATTGATTCCATCACAAGCTCAGCCTTAAAAATGATATATTATAAGGAACTATTCTAAATTTGACAATGCTCTTGCTCTTAAGACATTATTCTTCTGTTATGTTCGTTCTATGGCATCGAAAACCGATTCCTCGGCTGGCGATCCAAGACCTGCTATGATTTTTTCTATACCCCCGAAATTCAATAAAAACGTTTAGCAATTTTTTTATTTAAAATCTGATAAGGTAGTGTTAATAAGGACCCCTCAAAACTTCTATCTGTGAAATTTGAACTAAAACTATACAGAGTGTTGTCTTCTATACGTTCTTAAAGTTTCATTTTTGTAAAAATTCGTAAAAACTTTATTTTTCAAAATAACGCAACATATATTTTTTTGATATAAATGTCATCAAAAACCGTTACTTCTAATCTTATTACAGCGTTTAAGATGGCGATCCAAGGCCTGCTATAATTTTTATGCCATCCGAATTCAATAAAAACGTTTAGCGATTATTTATTTAAAATATCATAAGGTGGTGTACTCAGGTCATCTCAGAATCCGTATGTGTGAAATTTGAACAAAAACTATAGTGTTTTCTACTACACGTTCTCAAAGTTTTATTTTTATAAAATTTTGGAAAAACTTTATTTTCCAAAATAACAGAACAAATATTTTTATGTTTTAAATGACATCGAAAACCACTCTTTCGATTATTTTTATACCCTCGGATGTATAAAAAAATATTTAGCGACTTTTGCATTTAAAGTCTGATAAGGTGATGTACAAATTCGTAAACCTTTATTCTTCAAAATAATCCAAATTTTTTTTTATGTGTTAATGATGGCATCGAAAACCGCTTGTTCTGATCCTACTGTGACGATCCAAGGCCTGTTATAATTTCTTATACCACCGAAATTTAATATAAATGTTTAGTGAATTATTGATTTACAATATGATAAGGTGGGGTTATTCACAACCCCCTTCAAAACAAAATACTGAATTTGAAAGGCACTAGACAAATCAAGTGTTGAGCCATGGAATTATGTCACAAGGTTTTCAATGTCATTTAAAACATAAAGATATTTGTTGCGTTATTTTGGAAAATAAAGTTTTTATAAAAATAAAACTTTGAGAGCGTGTAGAAGAAAACACTCTGTATAGTTTTTGTTCAGAATTTACTCATACGGGTTAATAACACTCTCTTATTAGATTTTAAATAAACGTATTGAATTCGGGGGGGGGGGGGGTATAAAAATAATCATAGCAGGCCTTGAATCGCCATCTTAAACGCCGTGATAGGATTAGAAGTAACGGTTTTCGATGACATTTAAAATAAAAAAAAACATTTTTTGATTATCTTGAAAAATAAAGTTTTTACGGATTTGTGCACAAATGAAAGTAGAGACCCTGTATTATGTTATCCATTTTCCACTTTGGTCCTGTTATTGGAGAAATCTGTAGGACAATAAGGGTGTTATTATTATTAATACTCAGAGTTTTATAGATGTTTTATTGAAATTTTGCATTGTCCATCGATGAATTGTTTTTGCAATAAAGTATAAATATGAGTACGCATGCATGCGCTTTAAAAACTATGCGAAACTACCCTAACCGTACCCCGTCATAATGAAGTAATTACAGTTGAGGTCCAGCCAGTGGAAATAATGCCGGCACGTCCGATCGGCTTTTGTGAACCGGATATTGCATCGCACGTCGTCGTTTTACTTCCGGTATTCGGGCACCTCCTATAATATTACGGCTAATGAGGCAATTAGCGCCCTAGGCAGTTGCCGCTCGCTGAAACTAGAAGAGGCGCGACGCCGGCTTCACGATGCCTTACCGTCTCGAATTATACGGGTAATTGGAGTTCGAATTTTAATGCGTCATAAAATACTCCCACTGACAGATTGTCTCATTACGCAGATGTCGGTACTTGGATGAGTCGGGACGAGGTGCCGTGCGGAGTACTAAAAACTTATTTAATTACCGAAACTTCCGCCGAGATTCATTTAGTAATATTAAAACTACAGTTTGTTAGGTCAGGAGTGACGTACGACTTCAACGTAAGACTGAATCTACCGTGAACTGAATCACCTCAGTCTTCGAAATAAAACTGTTATAATTCATCTTGTACACAGTAAAAAATAACATTGAGAATTTGCATTAACCTGGAAAATGAGAATGTGCGTCGAAGATGTGGTAGAAATAGGTAAGTAACAATGGCGTCTTCATCCGATACAAAAAAATTGTTAATTTGCCTCTTATTTCGGAAAACCTATCTTGTGTATGTCATTACATAATTAACATTTAATCGTTTACTACATAGCTACAACGTTTTCAGAAACAGATCAAACCTGGAAATTATTGATTTAAACAGTTTATTTAATAAAGACCCGTTTAAATTTCATCAGTCATACAACACGTATTTTGTGACATCAAAGTAGATATATTGTTATAAATAAACAATATAATAATAACAATGTTTTTTTTGTTATTATTGTTATGGTTGTTTTCACAATTCCAATATTGTGTACCAACCAGACAAGTTTTCTTTTTATAGACTGTAATGACATAATTATTTATAATAAGATCTCTTGGTTTCATTATAAGGAATAGTAAACAGTTTCTAACACTTTATCAGGTGCAATTGTGAATATGCATCAGTTGTTTAGTGTCCTATTTATGCTGTACATGTGGATGCTCTTAAAAATGTTCAGCGTAAATTTTTTAAATATATTAGTTGGGTTCCCTCAATGTGTAATGCTTAATAGATTTGTTATTGAAACTTTGGAAAATCGACGTAAAAAGGCCTATTTAATTTGTTTACATAAAGTAATGAATAATGTCATCATCAATTTAACAATGAATCAGAATGGGAATGGAAGATAATATTTTGAAAAAATAAAGTAAAGTTTATTTTACTTTTCCTTGAAACATACGACAGAACTTATTTAAAAACCGAAAAACATTTTACTTTTATTTTAGCTTAGGACGGGTATGACCGATTACGGCCGAACGACCCGATCTACCAAATGAGGAATTGCTCGCGCCGATATTTTTGGCGGTGTTGGTGGCCTAAATGATTTGGGACCGAGGGGTACTATCCCTCTTTGTCCTGCCTCATCGCTGTAGACCTGGACAGCCTCGTGAAGGTGGGCCCCATCCATCGTCTACCCCGAACACAAACGTGGCCGGTGTAGGCGCTTTGTGGGACCGCCTCTTGTCCTGGCGTGATCTCCGCCGGCAGGGGGGCAAAGGAATTGCTCAACGTTACCTTAATCATGTATAAATATCATGTATATGAAAAGTCACACTTAAGTGATGTGCTGACTATGAATTCCGCCCTTAATGAAATTTCTACTCAGAACTTCCAGAAGTTCAAAAACTTTGAGCGAGTGTCATTATTATTGCAAATGCATGTACATTTATAAAAAGTATGCTGTTATTATGGGGACGTTAGATGTCTAATAAAACCTGGTATAAAAATAAGTCGGTAGGCCCGGTATGATAAAATATAAGTTGGCAGTCACGCACGAGTCGTAAAAGAGGAATCTCACGCTTCACGTTAAGTTTTAATGAAACCCTGGCGAGAGGCGTCCCCCGTGGCGGAAGTACAAGCTGCTCATATATTATTTATTCGGAATAGTAAGAAACAAGCTGGTTTATTTAAAAGGAGGATATACTGCCAATACAAGACAATACTTCGGTAATTTTGGAAGGTCGAGGAACACGTTCACAATCGCGCCTATTTTTATCCGTACCGGATTTATTTATATCAGAAGGAGCTCTCAATAAGTTACCCTGGGCGTCGTATTGTCAAGATTGGAAATTTCAGTAGAAATATATTTTAATAAATTTAGAAATTATCCTCGAAAGCATCGACCCAGTTTTATTCAAAATTATTTTATCATATTTTATTTATATAAATAATATTATTAAAAAGTTACAACAGAAATAAAGTCGGCAAAATTATAACATTCCAAGTAGTTCGGTGACCAATGATTTCCTGCATAGAGTGTAATGTTGCTTACTGGCCGTGAGTGCATCGGGGACATTGCAAATGCAGCGAAATTGTTGTTAACAGGGTCGGTGCTTAAAAGTAGAAAACAAAAAGTCAGTCGGTTTTTGGAATACAGTGAGGTACAAGTCTGCCAAAAAAAATGCACCGAGCTCCCCCCTGCCGCCATGAAGGTTGGTTAGTGCGGTAAGTAAAATTGCATATCAGGCTAAACCCTCCAGCTGGTATTAGATGAATTAGATTTTCTGTTCTTTAAACTAAATGATTCTTATTTGAAAATAAATTATTTATCATATTTTTCTAAAACTGCGCCTTGTGCGTAGACGTTAAAAGTAGACGTAACAGTATTATGAAGGGGATTATCATTTATTGTAAAGTGTAAATATAAGTTTATAGAGTTCATGGTTTCTATGTCAAGAATGCCTGGGATATCTAGTATAAGATATAGTATGCCAAAGTTGCTATACAGTAGTTTCATTGAAGAGCCTTGGAACTTCTAAATTTATGCAGAAATTGGGTAAATTATTTGCAAAATATAATAGTGTTACACAAAAAAGTATATTATACACAACTTACAAATCAATAGAAGATTTGCCAGGGGATAAGGCAAAGATAATTGAAATCCATAAAAACTACATTGCAAAAAAAAAAAAATGTATAGAAAAACTATATGAAATGGAAAGGTTACGTAAACATGAATGAAATGAATTTAGATTTATTGTCAAATATAAGATATTTTAAAAATTAAGGCTCTTAATTATAATTACTTTTGTTATTGTTTTGAGACTAAAAATTAAGAAAATAAATTATAGTTTAAAAAAACTAAAAAAACACGCTTTAATAGTAAACCGAACTAAAAAGTAGAAAATAATTTTGAAGTATCAAGAGTTTGTTACAGCAATAGAAAATTCCGACAATCAATTACGACTAATTAATTGGGAATAAGATTAAATTAGAAATTAAATTATTAATAAAATAATTCAATTATAGTAAAAAAAAGCGTGGGGTGCAATTTACTATATTTTCATAATGACTTTATTTTTATAAATAGCTGCACTACTGAAATAATGGTAACATTTAATATCAAGCACCCCACGCTTTTTTTTACTATAATTGAATTATTTTATTAATAATTTAATTTCTAATTTAATCTTATTCCCAATTAATTAGTCGTAATTGATTGTCGGAATTTTCTATTGCTGTAACAAACTCTTGATACTTCAAAATTATTTTCTACTTTTTAGTTCGGTTTACTATTAAAGCGTGTTTTTTTAGTTTTTTTAAACTATAATTTATTTTCTTAATTTTTAGTCTCAAAACAATAACAAAAGTAATTATAATTAAGAGCCTTAATTTTTAAAATATCTTATATTTGACAATAAATCTAAATTCATTTCATTCATGTTTACGTAACCTTTCCATTTCATATAGTTTTTCTATACATTTTTTTTTCTCCAGTCTCCTCTTTCTTTGTGTTATAGTTTCATTTTTCATTTTTGTTTGTTTCTATAAAATATGCAAATTAAAATTTTTGTCAACGTTCTCGTATCAAAATCTTTTTTTTTTCTTTCTAATTTTACAAAATTTTAGATTCAAAACTTTCTTCAAAATTCTTGCCAAAATTTTCAAATCAAAATTTCTTTGAATTTGAAAATTTACGCTCTTCAAAATTTTAAAATTCAATGTCTTTTTAGAAATTTTTTCTAAATTTTTGGATTTTAAAATTTTTCAATTGAAAATTTTTTCCAAAAATTTTTATTTGAATTTTTTTATAAATTATCAAATTTTTATTTATTTCTAAAATTTTTTAAATTTGATTTTATCATGTAATTCCACAATCCAAAATTATTTACAAAATTTTGTATTTCAAAACTTTTTTAAACTCCAAAATTTTATATTTAGAATTTTTTTTTTTAATTTTGAATTCTGTATTTTTTCGAAATTTTTTAAATCAAAATGTTTATTTGAATTTTGTTATAAATTATCAAATTTTTATTTATTTATAAAAAAATTTAATTTAAAATTAGGCGAAAACCGAAAACTAATTCTGTCAGGTCGCCATCTATACGTGAAAAGCAAGAGCCCGAATCTATTACAGTCCCCTGCCCCTGCCTTGCCTGCTTGGAAACAACACTGATGGATTGTATACACTTAACCTGCAAAGTAATCTAAATAGTTTTTATTCTGATGATCCTAGTCAGGACATTAGAACAAAGTTATTAAATAATTGTATTGTCATCAGTCCTTGACCCCTGTGCAAATTTTCAAGCTGATCAGACTTCTTGAAATTGGTGAAAATTACGCTGAAAGATTCCGTTACATACATACATACATACATACATACAGGTGAAGCTAATATAAGCGTGTTAAAAAGTTGCTGTGTAAATGAGATTTTTTAATGTGTAATTCAGAATGTGTCAATAGTTTAACACACTCTATATTTTATACTTCTTATAAAAAATTCTTATAAAATGTGTAAAAATTACTCGTATTATAATCAAATATACCAATAATATGTTAAAAGTACACCATTTTGTGTTAACTGAACACACGTCTGTGTTCTATAACCCTACTTTTGACTTGTGCAGTGTCACCACACAGTACGCTATTTTGGCCGTGTCACATTCAATTAATTATCATTCCCGGTGTTCAAATGGCGAATATTAAAATTTAAGTTAAGGTTAGATCAAAGAAAATGGTAAATACCTACCTAACTATAAAAAATATTGCTGTTAGTTGCGATAAAGCTAATCAGGGTTATATTAGAGGTATATGAAAATTCATTCGAAAGGTTTAGATTACAATCTCTGTATTTTGTTTTTCTTGTAATTTTAGAGGAAAAGAATGATGCGTTCATACCTATCACTATTTGATAATTTTCGTAAACTCGTATTATGTTGTACCTACATACAACTGTGTTTAATGATCGTTGTTTTGTTGTTTATTATTCACTAGAATGTTATTTGTCTTTAAGTTATTTACTGAAATGTTTAGTACTCCTTTCTACTAATTTTGTTAAATATTTTATTATAGAAAACTTGGTTGTTGTCCATTTTAACTAAATTATCTATCTATTTTTAATAAAATTATTAAAAGTAAAATCTCTTATTGTATTATTACCACAGCTTAAAGCTGTGTTATTACTTTAACACATTAATTGTTTAACTGTGTAAATACTATAGGGCTATAAAATTACACAATAAAGTTGACATGGTAACAAGTTACATATAACATTTGTTAAATTAACACAGTGGACTGTGTACTTTTAACACAGTGTTACATACGGCGAAATGTGTACGAATATACACAATCTTGCGTGGATCTCAATTGACACAGTATTGCGTTTTTTTTGTGTTAAAAGGTGTAATAACTTTTTTATAGTATACAGGGTGTCTCAAAATAGAAGACCATACCATTAACCACATATTCTTTGGACAAAAATAATGCGATTTTCCTTATGCCATTTTTTATTTGGGTGTCCCGGTTTCAATATACAGGGTGTTAAAGTTACATTTAAAAAAAACTATTTTTGATAATAATCCCATTGTTTTGTAAGATACACACTTGAAATTTTGCACGTACGTCATACTTACGACATACATACGTACGACATCTTATTCCGGCATACTTTTCATGTAATTTTGGTGAAAGAAATAGAAGGGTGAATGGAGGTAACTGAGGGATGCAGTACCCTTTATCCCTTCCAATTATTTATAAGTACGCCTATGCAGCTTTTACCTCTTTTGTAATTTATTGTTTAAGGCTTACGGTGAGCCCTCGATCCAAAGGGATATAGTTTTCGCTCAGTAACTCCTCAACGAAAAATGATAAAAATATACGGTTTTTTTTAATAGACTACAAATATTATTTTACGTCGACGCTGTGTTTTGATATTTTGAAAATATGCAAAATTCGTTTAAAAAATTATTTATACACGTTTTCAAAATTTCAAAACACAACGTCGACGTAAAATAATATTTATAGTTTATTAAAAAAACCGCATATTTTTATCATTATCCGTTAAGGAGTTACTGAGCGAAAACTATGGGGTTGTTCCAACACAGCAAGAATCGATTCCGAACCGTCCAGAATTAGTCAGTCAGTTCAGTTGTTAATGTACTCTCGGCAAATGCGACGTAAGACGGTGTTGGTCAAACATTTCTCACGGTACTGAACCAGTTCTCGACAGTTGTTGGAACAGATCTTATATATCGTTTGATAGAGCGCTCACCGTAAGCCTTAAATGGTTCGTTTTGGAGAAAAACAGCAATTTGTAGTGCCCATAAATCTATTCACTATGATAAGAGAACTGTAGTTCAGTTTATAAGTATTCCTCATTTTATAAAATTTAAAATTATCCATTCTGTTTTAATTAGCAAATATTCATTCAGTAAGTATTACGATTTGCTAAGTTATCAAGGTATATCCACAAAATTTCAGTTTCACTAGAAAATGATAGTGAATGATAGATTTATGGGCACTACAAATTGCCGTTTTTCTTCAAAACGGAGCATTTAAACAAAAAATTACAAATGAAATAAAAAATGATCAGAAGAAAATTCTGCGTTTGATATTTGCAGAAAAAGCTGCATAGGCGTACCTAGAAATAATTGGAGGGGATAAAGGGTACTGCATCCCTCAGTTACCTCCATTCACCCTTCGATTTTTTTCACCAGAATTACATGAAGTATGCCGGAATAAGATAAAAGTACGAGCAAAATTTCAAGTGTGTATCTTACAAAACAATGGGATTACTAACAAAAATAGTTTTTTAAAATGTAAATTTAACACCCTGTATATTGAAACAGGGGCGCCCAAATAAAAAATGGCATAAGGAAAGTCGCATTATTTTTGTCCAAAGGATATGTGGTTAAAATAATATATTTCAATACTTCTTTACACTAGCTGGCTTTACAGGCTGCTAATGATCTTTCGAAAGTTTATCTATTAATTATATTCCATACAATTACGAATTCGTTATTTTGTAAAAAAAAAATAAAGAAAATGAATTTGTCCTTGTATTAATTACTATAAAAAAAATCCATTTTGCGTGAAACGTTATTCTCTGTATTTTATATTGGATATACAAACTTACTTTTAATCGATCAAATGGCAAAATTGGAGTTCTCTGGTTTAGAAAAACCTTGTCCTTATCCCGTTTTACCTTTTGGTACAACATTTAAAGCAGCATCCAGCACAGAGAAAAATAAGGGGCGCAGAAAGGAGAGACGGTAAAATAAACATTTTAAAAGGGAAATTTCAAGGAAAGGCACCTTTTTTATTAAAATTTATCGTTCAACTGTTTTTAATTTATATTTAATCGCTTTGCTTATTATGGCAGTTGAGTTGAAGTTTTTATATTTCTCTATAGTGGCTTTTAATAAAGAATATGTCCTTGACATCTAAAACCAAGAATAATACAAAAAGGGTGGAATTAATTGAGCTGCTATGACGTCAATGGACATTCAGTCTGATGTTTTATTGTAAAAAAAAAATTGATAAAAGAGACTCATTCAAACTGGATACGAAGCCGAAAAAACATTCGAAAAGAATTTATGCCGCCAACACAAAAGCGACCAGTGCAGAAATTCCACTTCTCCATTTCTACTTAAACACCGAACAACGCCATCCGTTACTGTAAAATATTAAGCTGTTATTTTGTTTCATTGCTTTAATTCCGAACCCCAAACTGACGGAAAACGTATGTAATATCCTGTTGACTACAGTGCTTTCGAAAAGTAACGAATAAATTCATTATTTTTGAAATTGAGAAGTTTTCGAAAAAATGCCCTGGCACGTCGATTTTGTTTTTAAAAAAGGCACTTTTTGACATACGACCCACATTTGTGACGCCATCGTTGTTCGAGATATGACGTCATAATTTTTATTTTTAAATAGCAACCTCCAATTTTGACCATGCCATTTGAAAGAGCGTGTCATTCTACATACATACATCATGAAAAATTATGGTGTTGCATAACAAAAATTTTAAGAAAATAATGTTTGCAGATTTTAAAATTTAATTTTCACAATACTGAAAATGATAATGATTATGTAAAAAATCGACTAAATTAAATGTTCAAATTGTACACTGTTGGTTGCCTGACAGTAGCCAAGACGATTAATAAACTCTTTTTGGACATTATCAATAACTTCAGGAGGTATACGATGTATCTCGTGACGAATTCTTGCTTTTAAATCTTCTAAATTAACCGGTCTAGTAACGTATATTTTGCTTTTTAAGTATCCCCACAGGAAATAATCTAGGGGTGTCAAATCAGGCGATCTGGCTGGCCACTCAATCGGCCCCCTTCTCCCTATCCAACGATTCGGGAACAGCTCATCTAAATAAGCACGGACAGGTGTTTCATAATGGGGAGGTGCACAGTATTGTGAAAATTAAATTTTAAAATCCCCAAACATTATTTTCTTGAAATTTTTGTTTGTAACACCATAATTTTTCATGATGTATGTATGTAGAATGACACGCTCTTTCAAATGGCATGGTCGAAATTACTATTTAAAAAAATTATCGATGACATCATATCTCGAACAACGATGGCGTCACAAATATGGGTCGTATGTCCAAAGTGCCTTTTTATAAACAAAATCGACGTGCCAGGGGATTTTTTCGAAAACTTCTCAATTTCAAATATAATGAATTTATTCGTTACTTTTCGAAAGCACTGTATAATTCAAACCAACAAAGGGCAAACAGACTTACTATACTTTCAGTGAAATTAACGATCACACTAAGATCTGAAGGTAGGTATCTGAATTTTATTAGTTTCGTAAAAAAAAGTAATCAAGCAATATTCACTTGTGATTCATTACCCTAATAGCACAAGGACGTCCTATGAACATCCAAAGGATGCCCAAAGTTGGAAGTCCGGACATCCAGTGATCGTTCGTTGGAAGTTCCACGGACGCACAAATGTCACAACTTCGCGCAATCCAGGTACATCCACTACTATACCACTTTCGGACCCACAGATGTCCGCTTCTGTACCAAATTTGTGCTACCCATGGTTGTCCTGTTTTGGATATTTAATGGAGGTCTGCATTAAAATTATAGAAATACTATTTGATAATATGTATTTATTGTTTTTCTAATTATTACATAAATAATAAATACATAAATAATTAAAAGAAACAAATAAAACAACTATATAACCCGTAACAAGAAAAAAACCATATATAATTATTTAACAAAATCATATAATTACATTACTCAGCTTAACCTAGAATAGCTAAAACGGGAAAACTCAACAAATATAGTGAAAATGAAAACTACTTTATCTAATAACGAAAACGACTGTTGTCGGTTGTTAATACATAATTAAACTGTGACATAATTGTCTACATAGAGATGTTCTGAATTTAGCCTAGTCAACAAATAATTTAATTATTTATAAATAGACTAAAAGTAGAAAATACAACATACTTACTTACAAAATGTGATTAATATTACTTCGGTTTCCTAATTTATTCTTCTATAGAGTTTACTCATCAATGTTTATCGCTTTATCAGCGTCACCAAAAAGGACAGAACAGTGTCTGTCATCTGGATTCTGGACCCGTTTTTTTTTTCAATGCACATGCGCTGTACGAATTTTAGCGGCAAATTCAAATTATAACAGAACATGTACAATACTGAACATCCATCGGATATCCACATATGTACTATCAAAATATGTCCAGAAATCCATCGTCCATTTATGGTCCATGGACGTCTGTACATTAAATGGACATCCACTGGACGTCGTGTGCTATTAGGCTAGTTTAACTTATGGTAGCTGGGTTAATTTCGAACATTTTTTCTTATATGAACATCAGCAAGTTTCACATCAGTGGAATAAAAACTATGTCCCCATAAATAGAAGTCCAAAGGATTTCGTTCTGGGGAACACGGTGTCCATGCAGTTGGATCTTATTGATATATCCATTCATTCTGGAATTGATCACTTATCCAAGCAGTTACTTGTCGCCATATATGAGGTGGTGTACCATTGTGCTGATGCCACATATTTTGAACATTAAAATGCTGAAATCATCTTGACCTTATTGCATACGGACTTTGTAACGCCCAGATATGTTCATTATAATTATAATTTATGCCATCCTTAGTAACACGCTTCATCATACCACATGACAAGTGATCATTTTGTGCATGTTTTTGAAGTAACCAGCAACGAAATTCTAATCGCTGAGGAGCATCACCAATATGTAATGTTTGTACATGTTGGAAATGAAACGGATGTAACATTTGTCTGTTCAATATACGCCATACAAAATGGTAAATGAAGATTACTTGCTATACGTCAAACGCTAATTGAAGAGTTGTCAATGACAGCATTTACTGTATCTTTTTTCATTTTGTACATTCACTTCAGTAGGAAGAATTACCTTTTTTGGAGCGGAATTACTTTCCTCTCGAAGCCTACGATTGTGTGGATAGGTTGATGTCTATTTGGGTATCTTCGTCGGTATTCTCAGGCTGCTGGCTCTCCCATAGGCAAAGACAATATTTGCGTACTTTTCAGTTAAATAAATAATATAAGTTTATTTTTTTACAGCAATAACATAATATAGATAAAACATGTTCTGCTAATAAAACAGTACAAATATGTTACAAAAAACAGCAATTGAACAAGTAAATAAACTAGTGAATCACTGAAGGAGTTACAAATACCACTTGTGTGTGATTAATAATAAGAATTAACCTTATTATTGCCTACTATAATCCTAAACTAATATATGAACACTAGTAGATATGGACACATAATCACATTTAATGTTAAAATACATAAACTACACATAATACATTTATTTATACGTACAACAAAAGACATAAATATGTAAATATAATTATTTTTTGTAAACAATCACTAAAGGGGAACAAAAGCTAAACTTCATTTCTGTGGCTGACTATATTGCGAAAAGTGCCTCGACCTAATTCCTGAATCCAAAGCTTTACTCTACACTTAAATGATTTATACACGTTTATGGTTTTTAAAGAATTTGGCAACATATTATATAATCTGGAAGAAAGATAATTAAAATTTCGTTGTCCTACTGTTTTTATTGACCTCGGATTTATATAATTGTCCCTGTTTCTCATACTGTACATGTGATTTATTGGATTTGGTATTAAATACTTTTTTTGGTAGGTTTTTAGCAAAACATTCAAACAGAATAATTGCCTGACATCCATTAAACCGCTTTCTGTAAACAATTGATCGCTAGGGTAAGTGATATTTTTTTTGTAAATAAGTTTAATAATCCATTTTTGAATTATGTTTAAATTTTGCAGGTGATTATCAGATACACCACCCCATCCAATAATACCGTAATTTAACTGGGATTGTACTAATTAATAGTAAAGCATTTTTAGGTGGTGTATATCTAAAAAATCTCGTAAGTATCTAAATCGTGGCAGTAAATGCATTTTTTATTTAGCACTTTAACGCTAAGTATCAAATAAATAAACAAAATGACAAAAAATACAATTAATGTTATAGCAAATTATATTATTTGAAATGGTTGTAACTTCTAAAGAAACATGAATCGGACTATATCCATATAAGCAAAATTGTTTGAAATTCATAGAGCTTATAAAACATCCTGTATAAAACAACTACACAAAACAAGATCACAAGTATGCTTCCTTCGAAATAACATAAACGTAAATGTAATTCTTCACTTCTCTGCTGCATTCTCAGGCGATTTGGGGCAAACAATTTTATTGGACGTTATTGGTTTGAATATTGACAATACCTGTAAATACACTCATGCACTTGTGAATATGTATTTTTTCAGAGTATAACCGCATTTTAGTGCGCATGAAATGTAATTTTATATCATCGTTACGTATTTTGCATAAAAATTACGTCATTTGGCATAAAATATATAATTCTGTCGTATTTTCCTGGAGTGTCCTGTAGTACAATATACAGGATGATTCAAACCTTATTTAAAAAAAAAAATTTGAATGTACAAGATACTCTTTACAAATTGTAAAAATATATCGAAAAGGGCAGTTCGAAAATGATTAAAAAATACACTTCTGCACGGCACTGGAAACTGGTCCACTATAAAACTTGATAAGGCAAAGCATGTAATCGGCGACCGGACAAAAAACTGAAGAAAATCCCAAGGAAAGAAATAAATAACATTTTATAACACATATTTTATACAGCAAATTCAACGGCTATTGCCGCTATTGTTATAAATTATTAATATCAATTTGTGGTTTGAATTAATAAAATAGTTTGACATACCTGATGTTTTTTATATATTTTTAGGTATTAACAATATTGTGTGAAACTAACTACTCTGGAACTAAAGCCCCAACCAGCGTTGAATTACACCCACAATATCTACCCATATATTCTTTATTATTAGCTTTTGTAATATTTTTACTGTATTAGAAAGGTATTTTAAGCTAATATGTATCAAATCTCTTACAATTCCTATCAATGAAGTCATATGTTCTGATACCAAACATCCAGATATGCTAATGAACAATTCCACAGACAAAGCTCTATCCAATAAATATCTAAATTAAATTAAATTAATTAAATTAATCTATCTAAATTTACTAATCTGGTTTAATGAAAACACTCTATAAATATCTAACTTCAATTTGACAGTGGGAACTCGAGAATTCAACCACAACAGATGAGATCTGACCTATTTCTACATTTTTAGGATTGCTTCATCAAGTGGCCTCCTTTAAGTTGAATCAAATATCTAACTGTAAAAATTATTATACCAATAAATTAAAATTATTTGAAATTAAATGTCGACAATGTCAAATTGATTAATCTGTCAATGAATTTAAACATCATAATGACCTACTAAGTTAATAACAAAATTATACCCTTTATGTATCGTTTCTTATATATTTTTAGGTATTAACAATATTATGTGAAACTAACTACTCTGTGGACTAAAGCCCCAACCAGCGTTGAATTACACCCACAATATCTACCCATATATTCTTTATTATTAGCTTTTGTAACATTTTTTACTGTATTAGAAAGGTATTTTAAGCTAATATATATATCAAATCTCCTACAATTCATCTATTGTGGTTGAATTCTCGAGTTCCCACTGTCAAATTGAAGTCAGATATTTATAGAGTATTTTCATTAAACCAGGTTAGTAAATTTAGATATTTATTGAATAGAGCTTTGTCTGTGGAATTGTTCATTAGCATACCTAGATGTTTGGTATCAGAGAACATACATATGACTTGATAGAAATTGTAGGAGATATGACATATATTAGCTTAAAATACCTTTCTAATACAGTAAAAAATACCTGATGTACAGCAACAAAATTTTGGGCCCGTCTTACTTAGTTTCTACAAATTAATAATAAATATGTATGCTTTTTAATTTACCCACAAAAAGAAGTCCTAAGAATTTAGTCAGGATATCGTGCGGTCATGGTACCAGTCCTCCTCGTCCAATCCCTTGGTATAAATATTTGCAGACCCGGTACATGCTACGGATATAATTGAGCCTCGTGTATGATACGCCGCACTGCCGCAATCTTTTGCACGATTCGGTTGCAAATTTCCCGTGCCACACCCGCGTTTGCACTACACTGCACACCGTTGTAAAAGTAGCTGCATCTAGCACATGTTTACCGAGAAATCGTTTCGCTAAAGCATTTTCACTTCATCTTAAATTAAAACTATATCCATCAACTCTTGAGTTGCTATACAGGTAAGCCATTTTTGACACTTGAAAAACTAATGTAAACACTCGCATCACAAAAATGTTAATACGATAAGTAATCGGATATTTGAACTACTACAGTAGTCCGGCGATGTAAAGGTCAAAGTACTAGAGCTTCAATATATTTTTTCGAAAACTATAAGAATTTTACAAACAAATTTTTACGATATTGACGCCAAATTTTTTTAGATTAATTGTAAATCACCCTGTATATTTTACAATAATACATGATATGTAACCATCGTGTAGATTTACTATAATTTTTATCAATGCCAGCAAATGTCCTCTATTTGTAGTTATGGTATGTAATAAATACCATAGAATATTGATTGAAGGGGCGACTTCTTGGTTTCCCGAAAAAAGGCATTCCTCTTAAACAACTTACCGTGAATCAGCGGAACGGCAATAACAAAAAACTTGTTGCTCCCAGTCGAACCGAGAGTTAATTGAGTTTTCTGGTGGGTTGCCGGCTCTCTGGTGTAATACGTTGCTGCCTTGAACATATTAAATATCGATTTGAGGTAATTAGCAAAGAAAATTGAGTCACGTGTTCCTACTAATAGTCCGGAGAGGTTCGCCACCGACGCAGCGAGCGTCGATGCGATGCTGCGAGAGCTGGAAGCCGTCCAACGTCGAAACTAATGCCCTTTAAATGAGAGCATCCATCTTCCATATTAGCCTAAGTGCTCGGGGAGCTGTTAGACCCCATAAAATTTGTCTTCGTCAAATAACCGCACTTTTCTATTTGATTGAAAGTAAATACTTGCCATTTTCGGCAAATATATTTAAAAAGACATGTTCGGATGGTGCCTGTCACTAACTCGATCAATATTTTGTCTAATTTGCACCAGGGACAACGTAAAAATAGGCATAAAGCTTTGTACACACATGCACAACGCACAGTGCATCGTGGACATATATGGAACTAGGTAGTATATATATCTCAATAATTTAAAGTAGAAATTAAGGCAAAAGTAATCCTCAAGCAATTAATCTGTATTTTGTAATTATCTATTAGTTTATTCGCTTTAAGAACAACATACAGGTTTGCTAAAAGGTGAGAGATTATGCTATGTTGAGGTGACTGCTTTTTCAAGCTCGTAGAGTTCCTAAAACTATATCTGCCGTTATTTATATGTAGAGGGTGTCTCAAACTCGATAATTGTGAGGATATACAAAATTTAAATAAAATTTAGGACACTGGGTCAACAGAAAGTATTATCTTTGGGATTTGACAAAAACGACTAATGACGTAATCAAATTTTGTCCTGTTAAAAAGCCCTTTTTTCTAATAAAATTTTATTAGAGAAATGTTTCTGTATTACTTGCCGTTTAAAAGTTATAAGAAATATCCTCATAAAGTCTCTAAAGAATACCACCTAAAAATCACATTAGCAGTGGAAGATCAAGTAGTCGTTGGAAAATAATTGATTATTCATTGTTTAAAGTGTACAAAGTGTAAATAACTTTTGTGCTTATAAAATGTTTTTTCATTCAGATAAGTTTGCTATGTTGCTAATTTACGGCGAGTCACATAAAGAAATCAAGAAGGGTTGAAATTTATATGGAGAAAGGTATCCAGAGCGCCTTATTCTTGATCATAGATCCTTTACAGGACTGGAGGCGACCTTTTACCGAAATGAAGATGCATTTTCTGTTCGGTATCAAATAATTGACCGAAGGTTAAGAAACAATGTTAACACAGCTAGACTATATTTCGAAAAAAAATCCACGAAATTCTATACGGCAGGCTAGCTGGGAATTGAATTTGGACCAATAGATATTATAACTACAAAATTCATAATTTGGAGTATTTGCGTTACATTGAAAACAGACTTAATTTTATAGCTCAAATTGTAGTAAATGTAGAAACTGTTGTTCCAAAGAGGCGCATTGGACACTACTAGTCCATTGAAAATTGCCACATTGTAAATCCAGTCCAAAACCAAGGTCATTTTGGAGTAAAGAGATATATGGTGCAGCATCATCGGTAGGCATTTAGTTGGGCCTTATTTTATGAACATACATTGAACAGCGTGAGTTACCTAAATTTCCTACAAAAAGAACTTCTCGTACTTCTGGAGAATGTGTCTTTGCAGCTAAGGAGAAACCTATGGTTTCAACACGACGGAGCTCCAGCCCACAAGGCTAGGATTGTGCAGCAATATTTAGATAGCACATTCCCAGAAAAATGGATTGGGATTAATGGACCTATTTAGTGGCCCAGAAATTCACCAGATCAAATACCCCTCAATTTCTTTTATGCGTGATTTTAAATAATATGGTTTACAAAACAACTTCGCGAGATATTAAACATTTGAAAGAAAAAAAATCACAAACGTTTGTAATGAATTAAACGGTGAAATGTTAATAAACACAGCCCACAAAGACGTCAGGCGAACATTGGATATGCGTCTGGGAATGAAAGGAGGTCATATAGAATAACTTGTAGTATATATGTAAAATGAGGGCGTTTGCTTGATTTTTTAAGTTTAGTTAATATCATCACCTTTTGCTTTAACTGTATTAATGAATTATCGAGTTTAATCCTTTTATTTATTCTTGCACTATGACATTTATGCACTTTAAGCAACAAACATTCAATTATTTTCCAACGCCTACTTGATGTTTTCGGCAGTATCTGTGTTTTGAGGTTATTCGACATTGCTTCAAGTTGAATTTATGGCTTTAATTTAAATAAAATACGTGTTAAATATAGCGCACATTATGTCTGCACCACTGAAATGAAATTTTATATTATGATGACTGGAATGCTCGTCAAGCTACGCGAATGAATTACTTATGATCAGCGTCATATTTGTTTTGTGTCTCCTAGAAATGGCGGAGCAATAAAGATTTAGTTGTTTGTGAATTGAAATGAAATTGAATTCTGGATATGAAGAATTATTTGGTGCTATAAGCTGGTTAATTGTACAGTCCCTTATAAAACATGACATGTTCCAACAATAACACCCACAAAAATACACAAAGAATAACACTAACGAGATACAAGATAAAATAATGTACTGGTTAACAACACTGTACGCCAATGACGTGTTTACAGACAAAATAATGGGAAATTAAGAACACAATTCATATCGTACGTGCAGATGATTGTCTCTCTCGCACCCACATACATAACCAATGAAGTATTTCTTTGCTGCGTTTCATGTGCCTCCTTTTGTCTGCTCCTAGGTTTGTCACTATGTATGGATGCGTAGTGGAACTAAGAGCTTTCCACATCGTACATTTCAGTGATCTGCATGGACCTGCACGTATCAGCTTGGACCAGCACATCGCGGGCCTGCAAACCTGCACAGCTGTCCAGCACGCATTAGCAACTTTTTGTGCAGGTTTGTCTGTGGCAGAGGTTTGAAGGTTTTAAGTAGCATTTGAGTGTAGGAAAAAGACATTTTTATTTTAACGATGTTGTATGGAGAGGAGCACACAGGATAAAGTTTTGAGTTCACGCTATCAACAAAAAGAGAAAGCAGTATGGTGAATTTCATCATTTATTTTCTGAGAGAGATCAGTACAATTTTTTTCGGTATTACCAAATGTCACAAAAAATTTTTTCGAGCTCTTGGATCGTCCTCGTCTACGGCACCAAATCACAATATTTCACAGAGCAGTGTCATCTGAAAAAAAGACTTGCAGTTTGTTTAAGGTAAGTAAATAGAGATTGTTGATAAGCGAGGTGCGCGACAGTTTAGCAACACATTCACAACTTAACTGGTCGTATATTTCTAACAGTTTGGAGCCAATCTCTGACTTTTGTGGGAACAGAACTTACGTTGGACTAGTGCGGCCAAACATAGAAATTGCATGCCACCGATACGACCTGTAGTGATGGTTATTGCCATGCTCCATTAAATAACATGGAAACCTTTATGAGCAGGTTTTGCACATCTATGCTCTGCAGGTTTGCAATTTAAAGTGTTATGAAGGTTTTTAGTTTTTTGTTTTTTTTTTTGTTATTTAGAAAATTTAATATTTTTTGATTGGTGTATCCAGACTGCCATATTTACAAGAATGCCTTTTATTAATTGTTAAATATGTTGGAATGGTTGTGCGTTCTAATTAGTATGCATTAAATTTTGTTCCATTAACTTAGTTATATTATTAGATTTACACAATTGTTATGCTGTGGTGTGTGTAACAAAGTCCCTATCAATCTAGGGACTTTGTTAGTTCAATGTTGAACACTAAACTCTACCCTCTTGGGGGCAAATATGATGAGGGCGCACATATACGCGTAGGTGGACTCCTGGTGATTCTCTACCTTCCATAATTATTTTTACCAGCATGTCTTGCCTTAGGGCAACTGCTATAATCATTATTTTCCAAGACGAAAATGTACGGTATATTTCAAATAAACAAGTTTTCCATGCATCGTATTTTAAAAGAAAAGAAATTTCTTACAAACTTACGAAAACGGATTAACTGTTTGAGAATTACCTATCATCTTAATTTATACTTTAAATTGTAACTATTGTGATAAAACAGAAATAGCATAAGAATTAAATACTATAAAATTCATTTTAAGCAACAAAGAGAATTATTATTGAAATGTTACTGTTATTGATGTAAAATATAGATAAATTATTATTATTGAAATTATCTTAAATAAACATATCGAAAGAAGCCTATTAATATATTAAAATAACAAAATTTTACAAATATCATTAAATTCAATTTAAAATTTTATCTATCAAATTTGGACATGACGATACAAAAACATACAGTACATAAAGAAAATGAATTCAAAAACCAGACAATGACATATCAAAACAAAGCTTAAAGAACAAAGATTTAGCATATATGCATATCGCAAGACTAAAACATCATTCAAATAAAATATTAGCTAGATAAAATGAAAATTCCAATTTTAAAACATAATGACAATTACAAATGTCAAATGTAAAGATGGCTATTAAAGGAAATTTCAACATCTCTGACAGGACTCTAAAAAAAAGACAAATTAAAGAATATTTAAGTATAAAATTAGTAAAAATTGTTATGTAGTTGTAAAATATAGTTATAAGAATACAAAAGACAAATAGTGTAGTGAATAGTGATTCGACAAGATTAATTAAAAATTAAAATGTTACATGTGTAACAAAACTACTAATAATCTAGAAGGTAAAATTACCTAGAAACAATAATTTGTTGATTAGTTACGAAGAAAACTGTGAAGAGAAAAGAGGTGTGAATTGGCTAGAGCCGAAAATTTCATAATTTATAGTTAAATTTAATTAAAATTTAAAAAAAACTCATACGTACCAGTTTCACAGTATAATTAAAACTTAAAGTAACTCAAGACAACATCGATCAATATCACATTCAGGAATTTATTGGAGATCATCTCCATAACCAGACCAGACCAGACCTGGGAGTTTTGCAAAAGGTTGAAGAAATCCATTCTTAGAGGGAATTAACCTCAAAATACACATCAAGATCTCGATAAGACTAGAAGTTCAGAATTCAACAGGACATCCAGGCCAGAGGATTAACAGTATCCAGAGAATATAACATCATCCAGAGAGGAGAAATTCCAGACAAGAACATTGGAAATATCATCTACAAAAAAGTAAGAAATAGTGTATTCGTTATACAAGGTTATCTAGCTAGAGCGAATACAAATTGATAAATAACAGTAAGTAACTTCTGAACAATTAATAACAATATACAACAGTTAATTACTTACCTTCTATTAGATTTCACTCAATTTAAAAGCTTAAAATTATAAATACAGTCATTAAATGTTGCAAGACACAAAATAGAACTAAAGACGTCAAAACTAGAACTTAACTTACATCTAAATAGAATTAGACAAGTTCCATTGCATTCGTGTGTATTTCGAGTTGCATAAGAGCAGTAAGTAAATTCAAATTATTTTAAACACAAAAAAGAACACACGAGGCAATATCTAAGAAAAGTCAAACTGTAACTGTAACTGTAATGTTAAACTGTAAAAATATTCTTTAATATTTATTATTTTGAATGCTTTCTAACTTCATTGAGAAATTATCATTTTGCTGTTTTTTTTAATAAAAGTTAATGTACTATCTTTTAAAATAATTGTTTCTCTGTATGTACTGGGTGGTTAAAGATATTGAACATTTAAAAAATAAAAAAAGGTATTAGATACTCTGCAAGAATCCACTCCTGAGAAAAGAGGATAAATATAGCCAGGGTATTAGCAAACTACAAGTAAAAAAAAAATTATTAGAAAAATAAAATCATAAAGTAAATTTAAGACAAATCTTGTATTTAATCACTTATACACTCCACATATAACATATAACATAAATACAATCTACACTAATAAAAAATTAAATGAAACAAAACAAAATAAAATAAAACATTGGCGCCCAATAAAAAAAAAATTATATACACAATCAAATCATATCACACATATCTTCACAAACACAACACACACACATTTACAAATCACAAATCACAATACTATATATATTGAAATTTATATTTAAAATATGTCTATTTTCTCTAAATTGACCCTAACTTTACGCGGATGTGTTAGACTGGTTCCAAATAAGACAACGACCTTCTATTTCCATAAATTATCTGTACCTTATACTCAAACAGTATTTACTAATATTAATGAGAGCGATTATTAGTGATCATTAGTCACAACAAGAGAGTAAAGCATTTCACCGAACCACAAATATCAGTAAAATATACCCGTTATTACCAATGTACGCCATGAAGATGACGGATAGAAAGGAGTTAATAAATGTATGATTTGTAATGAATTTTAAAGCCAAAATCATGGAACGATATATTGCTTTGAACAGATCATACAAATTTTTCGATAATGTAGCAAGAGTATAATATTTTGGCATTGGTGATGGAGCTAGAAGCAAATTAGATGTATTTGGATCGATATTTTGATTTTCAATATTTCAATTCATTCTGTATAGTTAAATTGAATTACAAATATTTCTAATAGACTTGCAAGCAAAATAAATGTAACTTATTTTCGAATTTATTTATTTATTTATTGTTTATCTTTGCACTTACAACAACTTTAGAACTAAATGTTAAGTTCTTAGTAATTGTTATCAATAAGTTGTACACCACGTTAGACTAGGCAGAAAATATAATGTTGGTATGCTAGGTATTAGAATTTGTTTTAATTTAAATGTTCAACTGTCAATATAACTCTCTCGATAACAAATACATTGCAAAAATTTGTTATATTAATATATAAAAATACAGAATTTTAGTAACAAATACAAAGCTATAAATTCAGGAATGAAACTTATTCAGTAGACTATTTTATTTGTTAGATATTATTAGGCTCAAAATTTACATTAACAAATTAATAATAATTAAAATATAATATTGTCTGAAGCTATTTATTTGTGGCATAATTTTAGTTTTTCTTTAATTTTATTGGGTTTTTGCCACACTTCTGAAAAATAATAAAAATTAATTAAATAAGCCCTTGCGCCAAACGGAACAGTCAAGGGTTATTTTTGAAACTAAGTTTGCCTAACCAAAAAATCTCACACTGAAAAAAGCAGATAAGTGATTTTTGTTATTTTTTACTTATCTGCTTTTTTCAGTGTGAAATTTTTAGTTAGGCAAACTTAATTTCAAAAATAACCCTTGACTATTCCGTTTGGCGCAAGGGCTTATTTAATTAATTTTTATTATTTTTCAGAAGTGTGGCAAAAACCCAATAAAACTAAAGAAAAATTAAAATATAACATTAGGAAAAATCTGATTTTTTATAAAATTAATAAAAACATAAGCAACAGCTATGCTATTATATTAACATTTTTTAGTTGAATATAAATTTTGTAAAATTTGTAATTTAGGATTTTCTTTTTTATAATGAAAATTTATTTCTCTATTAACAAATTCAAGGGTATAATATACAAGCTGTATAAAAAACTTTAACAGATGGTACCAGGGTTAATATCAAACATTTTTTTATATGGACATAGGTCCGGTTCGTTTTTGTTTAGAAGTTAAAAACATTTAAAAATATATATATAATTTCATATTTCTCATAAATAGAAATAATGGATGTTATAACAATAATTATCCTTTGTATGATTTTATTTCTTTATTTGATACTTAGCGTTATAGTGCTAAATAAAAAAATCATTTATTGCAGATATTGCCTTTGTATATGGGTATTCCAATGAGAACGCCAGACAACCAGCCCGATAATACCAACGAAGATACCCAAATAGACATCAACTTGTCTTTACTGCTCCTAGAAAGACTATTCGACCTACTGACTATTTTTTATTTATCAGGTGACTTTATTAGAAATATAAAATTATATTTTTTAAAATGCTTGTAACTTCTACAAAAAAACGGGTCGACCCAACTGTCAAAGTGTGTCATAGAACTTGTAGATAAATGTAATATTGAAATTAGTTTCTCCGTGTAAATTTTTAGAAAGAGTGAAGAAACCAAAGCTTAGTGATGATTATTTATCAGCAGCGGCAATCTCTTCTGTTAACATTTACTGCAAAAAAGTACTTAATTTCTGTTGACACGTATTCCGCTCTGTAATTATAACTTTCGATACACAACAATTCGGTGATGCGCAGCTGTTAGGCCAAAATCAATATTTAATTTAAAGGGGGTTGCTGTTTGGTACGCTAAAAATATCGAAAGCCGAACCGAAGCGGGGTCCATATAATTGCAAGTGACATTTCTCATTAGAGGAAATTTATGTTTAATTAAACTTTGAAATTAGTACCGTCTTTCGCCGGACCCTCATCTTCATGTGCGTGGTTTAAATTAAAAACTGACATTCCAGACGACTTTGTCGAGCCTCTGTTTATTCGCGGAGATTGATCGCCAGTTTCTCAATTCCGAAGACGGATTAAAAAACATTAAATCAAACAGATATTAATCCGTACCAAAGAATGAAATGGTAATTTTTTCTTTGCTTCTTGATGCACTGTGCAGCCACTGAGAAAATAAGACACGTAAATTAAAAAACACTCCGAATAGCGATATCATGTTGACATGCGTCAAAATATACCCAGCTATGGAATATTATTTAAATGCCTAATTTCCTTAATGCATTTGATCTTTGTGATAGTTTGTTAGATTTGTTTCAGTCGTACCTTTTGAGTCATTTTTAGTTTGTTCAGTATTGAGGTTTCGAAAAATCAGATTTGTTCTGTCAGACTTCGGGTCTTCGACAGGGGTCCATTCTGGGCTCCTTTCTGTTTATACTTTTTATTAATAATATTATCAATGACAAGGTCGTTCTTTATTTGCTTTATGCAAACGACCTTAAACTGTATTGTAAAATCTCTGTTTTGTTGAATTATTATTATTTACCCTTCAAAATAACTTTAAAATATTAAACAATTAGTGTAATGATAATACATTAAGTACCATTAAATTCATCAAAATGTAAAGTAATGTCGTGTTACCGGAAAAAATGTCCAACGATATTTGATTATACCATTGGTGATGACACTCTTGAACGACCGTCAAAAATTACAGACCTTAGCGTTATTTTTTATCCTGAACTTAATTTTTCGAAACATATTAAATCAATTTTAAAGTACCAAGCTGTAATAATCGAGACATCAAACTATTTATTATACCTCAAGCGCGTACAAATTTACTACTAAAATCACACACACATATATATATATATATATATATATATATATATATATATATATATATATATATGTTAATTCGTAGGCTTCCGCGGGTGTTATATGTGGTTGTAAAATTTCTCCGGGTTCTTCTCCGCGATGAATCTGCATGGTCTTCAAAAGAACGTTACAGTAAGCCGAACGTAGTAACGCGAAGCAGAAGTAAGAAGACCTGAAGATGGTAAATGAGATTTTACCGAAACGTTGTCAAACAAATGGTTCTTTTGAAGACCATGCAGATTCATCGCGGAGAAGAACCCGGAGAAATTTTACAACCATATATATATATATATATATATATATATATATAGGGTGTCCCATACCATTAACCACATATTCTTTGGACAAAAATAATGCGACTTTTCTTATGCCATTTTTTATTTGGACGTCTCTGTTGCAATATACAGAGTGTTAAAGTTACATTTTCAAAACTATTTTTGTTAATAATCCCATTGCTTTCTAAGTGGTGTAGCCATGCCTTTAACATAGTTTTTTTTTGTTAAAATATAAAAAAGGAAAGAAAGCCACAAGTTGGCTCGCGCGACGCGAGAATGATATAGTTGTACCTACTAGTGGTAGTATTAACACAGAATATTTTTATATGGTTGTTGTAGTGACAGATTATTGTAAAAATTCGAATGTCCTATTTTCCAATCTTCCATTTTTCCTGCATCCTTAGTATTCGAAATACAGTACCAGTTACCAGTCCATGGGGATTTGGTAAGTGAAAATTTATTTCTATTTGTAGATTATAACCAACGATATACAGTTCATTTCTTTTTAAAGGTGCAAGTTGTAGCTGCACCACATTTTGGTACCTTCGACCCGTATTATTCTTATTGTTAATTATTATTAACATTTTGATTTTTTCCTTTCATTATAGTACAGTTTTGTAGACAAATTACATTCAAAAGTTATTTTAGTGTAAGAAAAATATAATTGATATTTTTTTTTACTAAGTAAATTCATTTTCAGTTTTTTTGGTATGAAGAATTTATAATAATAATTAATATTTATAAATTTACTTTCGCCAACATTGTGGTTTTCTTGGATAGGTAGATATAGATATACATATAGGTACATATATAAATTTTGGTTGCTCTGTTATTACTAAATATTAATATTTTAAGTATATTAATGACATCTAAATATTTTTTCATTATAGTTGCCAGTTGCTATTGATTTGGAACATTTTAGTATTTGAATACCACGTTTCCTAGCTTTTTACAAATGAGATAACTTTTTATTATATTTCTTTACATTCCATATTTGATTTTCTGTTAAGGTTCTAACAATACTGTACATTTAAATATAGATTTACATTAAAAATGACGTCAAGAACTAATAAATTAAAAGTACTCATAGCAAAAAAAGAAACATTATTTCAGAGAATACAATCATTATTTGATTTAAGTAAAAAGGCAGATGAAGTGTCTTTAAAAAACTTTAAAATTATGTACGTAAGGCTTGATCAAACCGAGTCAGAATTTGAACAATTAATTAAGGACATTAACATTTTACAATTAGAGATGGATTCCGATTTTGAACCTGATTTTAATGTAGTTGAATCTGTTTATGAGTTATCTTGTCATATTCGCTCGACATATAACGAAATAATTCAAAAAGAAAGTACAGCTGCAGTGGCAGCAGGTTCTGTACATGTGCAACATAGTAATTCGAATAATTCGAAATCTATAAAATTACCAAAACTTGAATTACCTACTTTTGATCCAGATAAAGGAATGCATTTGTGGCCAATTTTTTATGAAAGCTTTAAAAATTCTATACATCTTTGTAAAGACATTAGTAATAGTGAAAAGGTTCAATATTTAGCGTCATGTTTAAAGGGAAAGGCTCAACAAATATTTGCTGGATTACCACCAATAGCTGCTAATTATGAAATTTTATGGCAAAATTTAGAAAAAAAATACAATGATAATAGGACATTGGCCAATCAATATTTTGAGAATATGTTAAATTTCAAACCTTTAATTAGTGATGATTTAAAATCGTATAATATGTTTTTAGAGAGGTTTCATACATGCGTTCAAGCATTGAAAAACCTTAATATTTCAAATCTATCAGATTTTATGTTCGCTTCATTAGCTTTATTGAAATTAGGACCAGAGACGGTTAAGATGTTTGAATTAATTCGAGAAAAGGATAAAAGGGATGTTATGCCTGCATATAATGAAATTATTGATTTTTTAGTTACTCAAATTAAAACTTTTCATAGGTCATCGGTAAAACCTATTCGTTTTTCTAGTAGTTATAGTAGTTCAGATCCTCCTAAATTAACTTCAACACGGTCATTTATGGTAAATCGAAATAGTTCTAATGGTAATAGCAATTTTTGTAAAATTTGTGAACGTGATTCGCACGTTATTAGTCGTTGTTCGAAATTTTTACAACAATCTCCTAAAGAGAGATATAAAACAGTTAGAGATTTGGGTGTTTGTATTAATTGTTTAGGCTCAAATCACCAAATAGCACAATGTTTCTCAAAAATTACTTGTGATAAATGTAATTTAAAACATAATAGACTTTTACATTTTAAAAATAACAAAAATAGTGCCGAAGGCAATAATAGTGGTGGTGATAATAATTCTGGAAATTGTTCTAAGGATTCAACGGAAGACAATAATAGTGGTATAGAAAATCCTACATGTCTTTATTCAGTTATAAATAATATTGATAACATGAAACAAAATCGCTTTCGATATACTGTTTTGCTTTCCACAGCAGTAGTTAGTGTAGTAAATGCTTTTGGAATAAAACAAAATTTACGATTTTTAGTGGACATGGGTTCACAATCGAATTTTTTAACTTTACAAGTATCGAGACGTTTGGGTCTTTCTGTAAGCAAAATATTTTCACAAGTTTATGGTATAGGTACTACTACTCGACCTGTGAAAGGTAAAACTAATTTGGTTATCAGATCTCGTTTCGACGATAAAATAAAATACTCCGTAGATTTCTTACTTATAGACAAAGTAACTGAACATTTGCCTACTTGTACTTTGGCTAATAAATTACTGAATTTAAATAATTTAAATTTAGCTGATCCAGATTATTATAAACCATCCAAAGTGGACGGAATTCTTGGAGCAGCCGTTTTTGCACAAATTTTACAGTCAAATATAATCAAGGGAACTTCAGAAACACCAGTTGTTATGCAAACAAGTCTAGGTTATATTATTTGTGGAAATATGCCTATTGCAAATAATAATATAACAAATAGTTTAGCATTTTGTACTTTTACATCTTTAGAACCACTTATAAAAAATTTTGGGAATTAGATGATAATATTTCTACTTGTAATAGCACAGAAAATGATATTTGTGAAAATATATTTATTTCAACTTGTAACCGTGACACTAGTGGTAGATATTCTGTGGCTTTGCCATTTAAAGATAGTTATGATAAATTAGGAGACTCGCTTACAACTGCCAATAATAGATTTTTAGCACTAGAACGTAGATTAAAAAAATCTCCTCAATTGTATTTGAATTATAGTGAAGTTTTACAGGATTATATTACTCAAGGCCACATGATAGCTGTTCCTGATAATGAAATGCACCACATTTGTTATTATATTCCACATCATTGTATTTTTAAAGAATCAACTAGTACACCAGTTAGAGTAGTTTTCGATGCTAGTGCGAAAACAGATAATACGATTTCTTTGAATGATATTTTACATACAGGAACAAAACTTCAAAATAATTTATTCATAATATTATTAAATTTTAGATTGTTTCCAATAGCTATAACTGCGGACATTAAACAAATGTACCGTCAGATAAATGTTATAAAACAACATCGTAAATTTCAGAGAATATTATGGCGTTTTAACTCAAATGAAAAAATTGCTACATATGAATTAAATACGGTTACTTTTGGTGTTAAATCTAGTCCTTGGTTAGCATTGCGTACTATACAACAACTTATTATAGATGAAGCTCAGTCATATCCAAAGGCGGTTGAATATGCTTATCGAGATATCTATGTTGATGATATCGTATCTAGTATTGTTGATTTAAATGAAGCAAAATCCGTATTTGAGCAATTAGTGGGGTTATTTAGATCTGGTCAGTTTGATTTAGTTAAATGGTCAACAAATAATTCCGAATTATACGAGTACTTTCCAAAGCATTCGCGTTTAGAACAAATAGTAGATTTTGAAAAAGATATTCTAAAAATTTTGGGTTTACAATGGAATACATGTATGGACGCCTTTATATTCAAAATGAATCTTGAAACACAAGTGTGTACTAAGCGTGGAATACTTTCAACATTAGCTAGATGTTTTGATCCATTAGGTTTACTTACTCCAGTAACATTTTATATAAAATATTTTATTAAACAATTTTGGAAATTAAAATTGAATTGGGACGAGGCACCGCCTTCTGATTACGTAACGAGGTGGACGCAGTTTCAGGACGAATTACCTGTATTAAGTCAACTCAAAATAGATAGACATTTGGGAGTAGATAATAATAGTAAAATTTATTTAATAATTTTTGCAGATGGATCTGAAAAGGGTTATGGTAGTGTAGCATATATTAGAGTTAAAGATATTTATGGTAATGTTAAAGTAAATTTAGTATGTGCCCAATCAAAAGTAGCTCCAATGAATCCGATTTCATTACCGAGATTAGAACTTTGTGCGGCACTATTAGGTTCTAAGTTGATAAGCTTAATTTTAAATACTTATCAGTCACGGGTGAAAATAGAAAAAGTATATGCGTTATTAGATTCTACTATTACTCTGCACTGGATTCATTCTGAGCCATATAAATGGAAAACTTTTGTTGCCAATCGGGTAACTAAAATTCATAGTCGCTTACCAGCTCATAATTGGTATCATATTAGTAGCTCCGACAATATTGCTGATTGTGCTAGTAGAGGCCTTTTACCTAATAGTTTGCTTAATTATTCCTGTTGGTGGACAGGTCCTAGTTGGTTGTTATTAGAAGAAACTAATTGGCCTATAAAATCTTTCACTGTTGAAGACATAGAACCATTTGATGATGATTTATTAGAGTCCAAAGTAGTTGCATTTTCAGTGTACAAAAGGGATAATTCTATAAATAAATTAATTTCATATTTTTCTAGTTGGTCTAAGTTATTAAATTCTATGGTTTATGTTTTAAAATTCTTAAAATTAATACCACGGGGAGCGAAAATAGAACTTTCAGATTTAGATAAAGCAGAATTGTCATTAATACGTATAGTACAACACATATATTTTGCAGAAGAAATAGTTTCTTTAAACAAAGGTGATCCTTGTTCATCCTATTTACGTAAATTACGACCGTTCTTACATAACGGCGTTATTCGAGTAGGAGGGAGGTTAGAAAACGCGCCTCTAACATTTAATCATAAGCATCCATTATTATTACCTAAATCTGGCCATTTAGTGAATATTATTGTAGATTATTATCATAGAAAGAACTTACATGCCGGGCCTCAGTTGCTTTTGGCGATTCTACGACAACGATATTGGATAATATCAGCTAGAAAAATTGTTAGATTTCGAATTTGGTCTTGTAACATATGTTTCAAAATTAAACCAAAACCAATGTTTCCTTTGATGGCAGATCTTCCCGCTACTAGAGTAACACCGCCCTCAAAGGCATTTTTACATGTAGGCACCGATTATGCTGGTCCATTTCATATAGTTATGAATCGCAAACGTGGTGTAAAACGCCATAAGGCTTATTTATGTATTTTTATTTGTCTGGCAACGAAGGCTATACATATAGAGTTAGCTTCAGATTTAACTACTGAATGTTTTATAGGTGTTCTTAAACGATTTTTAGGGAGACGGGGTCAGTGTGCAGTATTATATTCTGATAGAGGAAGAAATTATATAGGTGCAAAGGCACAATTAGATGAAATGTATAATTTTTTAGAATCCCAAAAATACATAGACTTGTTTCAACAAGAATTACTCTCACATAAAATAGAGTGGAGATTTAATCCGCCATCTAGTCCTCATTTTGGAGGTATTTGGGAAAGTAATATAAAATGTATTAAAAAACACTTAAAAATAGTAATTGGAGAGCAAATTTTAACATATGAAGAACTTTATACAGTTTTAGTAGAAATTGAGTCATTATTAAATTCGCGACCTTTATATTGTTTGAGTCCTGATCCGTCAGAACCATTAGCATTAACACCTTCACATTTTTTGACTGGAGAACCTTTAAAATATTTACCATGCTATGAGTTACCTGATTCACCGCGTAATTTAATAACCAGAAAACATTTACTGGATTCTTTAGTACAGTCATATTGGAAACGATGGCAATCAGAATACTTAACAAATTTGCAAATAAGTCAAAAATGGAATACTCCTTCATTACCAGTTAAGACAGGCATGATTGTAGTGCTTATGAAAGAAAATGTTCCTGCATTACAGTGGCCACTGGGAATTATTAAAGAAGTATATCCCGGCAAAGATGGGATTATTAGAGTTGCATTAGTGCAAACTAAAAGTGGCACTTATAAGCGTCCTGTCGTTCGCTTATGTCCACTTCCTAATCAGTAGTTTATAAATTACTCTCATAATTTAGATTAGTATTAATATATTGGTTTTGGGTAAAAATTAGAGCAATTAAAATTTATTTTAGTTTTTTCTTTCGAAAGATGAATCTTTCAAGGGGGTGGAGGATGGTGTAGCCATGCCTTTAACATAGTTTTTTTTTGTTAAAATATAAAAAAGGAAAGAAAGCCACAAGTTGGCTCGCGCGACGCGAGAATGATATAGTTGTACCTACTAGTGGTAGTATTAACACAGAATATTTTTATATGGTTGTTGTAGTGACAGATTATTGTAAAAATTCGAATGTCCTATTTTCCAATCTTCCATTTTTCCTGCATCCTTAGTATTCGAAATACAGTACCAGTTACCAGTCCATGGGGATTTGGTAAGTGAAAATTTATTACTATTTGTAGATTATAACCAACGATATACAGTTCATTTCTTTTTAAAGGTGCAAGTTGTAGCTGCACCACTAAGATACACACTTGAAATTTTGCACGTACTTTTATTTTATTGGGGCATACTTATCATGTAATTTTGGTGAAAAAAATTTAAGGGCGAATGGAGGTAACTGAGGGATGCAGTGCCCTTTATCCCCTCCAATTATTTATAAGCACGCCTATGCAGCTTATTCTTGAAATATCAAACGTAGAATTTTCTGAAAGAGCTGCATAGGCGGACTTACAAATAATTGGAGGGGATAAAGGGTACCGCATCCCTCAGTTACTTCCATTCACCCTTCGATTTTTTTCACCAAAATTACATGATAAGTATGCCGGAATAAGATAAAAGTACGTGCAAAATTTCAAGTGTGTGTCTTACAAAACAATGGGATTATTAACAAAAATAGTTTTTTAAAATGTAACTTTAACACCCTGTATATTGAAACAGGGAAGCCCAAATAAAAAATAGCATAAGGAAAGTTGCATTATTTTTGTCCAAAGAATATGTGGTTAATGGTATGGCCTTCTATTTTGGGACACCCTGTATATATGATGGTTACTGCAGTTTCCACGATATTAAAGCACTTGTTTTGTGATGACCTGATATGTGTTTTACTTTGTTGAAGCCAGAACCCAATTTATGGTAAAATTTGATAATGACGAAACAAGTTTTTGTCTTTTTGGTAACAATCAAAATGTACGTTTTCAGCAAACAGATGGGATAGACTCATTCAAGAGAACATGCAGTTTTTTCAAAATGTCGATGTTTAATACGCAATATGCTCCGAATGAATTATTGGGTCCTTCTTTTTTGAAAATACCAGGGGGAATACAGTAACTGTACAATTTGAGGTGGTACATTTTCAAAAATAATTTACTGCCTGTACATGTTGTAAATGCAGATCTATATATCTCTCTTGGAAAACAACTTTTTTTATTTCATTGATGACGTAAAGCTTAATGTTGTTCAAAATATGTGGTATCAGCACGATGCTGCACCACCACAAAGAGAGAGATAAGTAACTGCTTGGTTAAATAGTCATTTTTCGAATAAATGGATAGGTCAACAAGGTTCAATAGTATAACCATCGCGTTCCCTGCATCTAAATCCTTTGGATTTTATTTATGGGGACATATGAACCAGTTTGTCTACCATGTTAAAATCACTACCCATCAGCAACAGAATTAAAGTGCATATCCCCAACCTTAGCTGGAATTCTTGGGTATTGGACTATAACTTGGTTGTCGTTTATTTTAGATTGTTTGTAATCTCTTTTTACAATCTACATTGGCCTCATCCATATATATCATACGAGTAAACATCGTTACCCAACTAACATTAATTTAAGCATAATGGACTACTACACAAGAAAAATAAAGCTAAATTGATCGAGGTTTACTACTTTCCGTCATAAAAATAGTCTTAAATGTTACAAAATTTTATAATACCAAAATTTTAGTCCACTATGAGCAATACTGCCAAGTAAAAAATTCACATATAAATCCAAGAGTAGAATTTTATATGTAGGTACCTAGTAATAATGTAGTTGGTAATAAATTACCATAAAATATCTTCACTTGAAGGAGATTTTAACCACAAAGTTAATATTTTGATGTGGCATAGGCAATCTGTCCTATAAGTTAAAACTTACAGACAAATTGACTTCAAAGTTGATTTTATTTGAGCGGCCATGTTGTAACAAACACTAGATGTTTTGTTTGTTATTTCTAATTGATTATTCATTAAAATTACGTTAGTACAGATAATACTAGTTAATACATTTTATCACGAAATACATTCAGTTTTTATTTTAGATTATTCTTCAGTACAGTAATATTATTAAGAATCAATAGTAAAAATGTATATTTATAAGGAGCGTTATTTTTATGAAAGTTTAGTCATCACATTATACGACAAAATTTCCTGGGTTGTACAATTTCTTGAATGGAAACCAAATATACACACTTTATACTACATTAAAATCTAATTATCTATAGATACCCATATACTTACTCCTACTCTACTTGCAGCTTTGTAGCCTGACTAATAATATAATATAATGTCATGTCTTCTATATTTTAATATTTTAACATAACATTGGTAGGTAGGTATGTATTACTTTTAGGCCCAATTATCTTATTGAAATAACATTTTTGCCGACCAATTATTAACTTCCATATTACTTTAGTTTTTTCCCCACATAAGGAAAAGACCATTAAATATAGGTAAATTTGCCCTATACGGATTAGATCATAAACATTGTTTGGTCAATTCATACGTCAAGTTAACGTAATTTTAACTTTAAATGTTTGTTGGGTATGAATTGAATTGATTTAATGTCTGAAAATGACCGTATATAACATACAGCTACCATCTTGGTGGAAATGCTAATTATAAAACAAACTCGGTGAAAGCAATTTAAATTTATCTCACTACCTTATCCTCTACGCCAGCACTCTATGATTTTCTAAGGGTTTAAGTTATAAGCGCTGTTCAACAAGCCTCGGAAAACTTTCCTGATTCATTATTATAAGTTTAATGGCGTATTCCTGATAAATTCTACCGAAAAGTTCACCGAGTTGGCTTAGTACAGGCTTGGTAACCCACGAAATTTCCCAGTTAAAAAAAAACATTTATAATTTTTCAAGAAAATAAATACACCTAATTGCGTATCGCGTTGTATTTTCATTTCGATGCAAATTTATACGTACCTATCCCAGAGTCTGGAAATCCAGATTTAATTCAGAAATTTCGGATACAATTTTATCGAGTATTTGGAATTGGTTAAAATATTCAGAAAGACGGAGGCTGGCAGAAAATATATAAAACTCTTTTGTTTGATGTTGGGTTGCACAGGTTAGTTATATTCATTATTAATGCAGCCTTGAATATTGGGCAAAATGTTGAAGAACTGAATTATAAAAACTGCCTTTACGTTGTGAAATGAAAATGGACATGTTCCTGTTTAGTCCAAATTGAGAAATTTAATCTTCCTTGAAAAGGTACCTACATAGATTTCTTTTACTATAAAACACCTTCATTTTCGATAGCATATTACATACATACTATTTTATTTACGACCATATCTTTTAAATGCAAGTGACGACTTTTGTAACAAAAATAATTACGTTAAAAAACTAACAAAGCAAGATCCATGTATATCCAGATTACAGATAAAAAAAACGTCTAGTTGACAATTTGACAATGGTTAGTATAGTATTAAAAAAGTCAAACAAACTTAAATTAGTTGCATTTTTAATAGATTGCCATCAAAAAAGTATTTTCGAAGACAATGAGCGATTCTGAAGAAATTATTTGTACTCCCCCTCAACTGAAAGAAGCCGCTGAAAGTTTGGAAAAAGATTTGTTACCCAAGAAGACTTGTGCAAGGTACAATAAAGTTTATGATGTTTTCAACACTTGGTGCTCGCAAAAAGGTGTTCAGAAAGCTATTTCTGAAACTACTGTGCTGGCATATTTTAGTGAAATTATCAAAATCAAAAAAACCATCAACCCTGTGGTCCAATTACTCAATGTTGTGTACAACTTTAAATATTAAAGATAAAGTCGATATCTCCAAATTTTATTTTTGAAACAACAAAATGTAGGAAATGTTTCCAAAAAGTCAAGCACTTTCTGCAATGAGAACACTGCGGCATTTCTGAAGATAGCACCTGATGATATGCTGCCAATAAAGGTTGCACTCATAATTGATGTATCAGGTCCATGTCGAAGTGACGAACTGTATAAAATAAAATTGAATTATGTTAATACCATGGAAAATAAGGTTCGCATCGAAATTTCAACATCGAAAACCTACCAGTCAAGAGTATTTATAGTGAGTAATGAAGAATTAGTAACGTTAATTAAAACATATGTTGCAATTCGGTTAGGCGTTCTAAATGAAAACTTGTTTTTACAATTAAGATTCGGTAAAATCACTCGCCAGCCATTTGGCTACAATTCGATAAGCCAGTCAAGAACGGCAGCCGCACTATTGGCATTGAATAATAAATTTTATATTATTACTCAATGCTTATTAGTGTAACGTATTTGTACAATTTAAGATACACACTACAATAGTATATTTTTTATTAGTAGCTATCATAATTATGTACAATAAAACAGAAGTTTATTCGTTCCTTTCTTTTATATACGTTTTTTAATATAAAAACTGATCTTACAAAAACTAGCAAAGTGAATATATACAATATACATTATAAATAAAGTAGATATATGACAATTGGTAAATAGCGATGGTCACATTCTCCAATTGAAAAGATTAGGGGGTTAAAATTCCAGTACTAAAAGCGTTACCATTTTTGTTACCGCTTATAACCAATCAAATGTTACAATTAATTTAGTAAAATAATGTATAATACCCAATGTGAATAAAATTTGTTGTCACTGTCCATCTGGACATATATCACAGTCAGAAATATGTTTCTTTCAGATTTGCTGTAAATTTGAAATACTTAAACATAAATCGTAAATAAAATATTTTAATGAAACTTATGCTTGACGTAGGACGGTAACCAGACATGAATATAAATTTATTTACTTTTTACTTCTTTACTTTATTTTAAACAGAAGTAGGTAGGAAGATCGCGTTTTTTTACTATTATTTTTTTGTTGCTAACACTAAAAACCAACTATTTGTGACTGATCAACTGAAAACTGAAATCCATTTTATCTTGGAAGTAAGTCAGTAAATATAAACACATTAGTATTTTCTTAAAATTTCCATCAACAAAAAATTGTGTCAATAAACATACAAACTGTTTCTTGAAAGCTCGTACTAGTCGCGTCAAATTAGCATGAAAAATGTGAAAATAGACAACTTTTTGCGGAGAAGTCCGATTGAGATGCGGTTTTCTGCAAAATGTTCAGGGAATTTTTTATAACAAAAGGTACATCTAACCTCTGTACGCTTGCAAATTTTTAATTGTTTATTTAACAAATGACCCATTTTTGTTGAACATATGGCAAATGTCACACACGATTCAACGAAAATGTCTGAAAAATGTTTTCTCGGGGGTTTTCGAGGTCCCTCTTTATCACTTTGGTGTTAGCTTTATTATTTATTGCTAAATTGTTGTAACTGGGCTAATTAGCAAATTAAAAACTCCACCCCCGAAATCACTAGAGAAGCGGAATTTTTTCCAGGATTTCTGGCTTATTAAGGCAAACCATCGGCACAAGATTTTTGCAAATATAATTGCTTATTGTTCGATTGTTGCAACTTCGCTAATTAACAAATTAATAACTCTTCTCCCGGAATCGTTAGAAAATCGGATTTTTTTGCAATAATTCTGGGATCAATTGAACAATAAACAATTATATTTGCAAAAATCTTGTGCCGATGGTTCGCCTTAAAAAGACAGAAATCCCGGAAAAAATTTCGGGTCTCTATTGATTCCGGGAGTAGAGTTATTAATTTGTTAATTAGCCAGGTTGCAACAATCGAACAATAAACAATTATATTTGCAAAAATCTTGTGCCGATGGTTTGCTTTAATAAGCCAGAAATCCTGGAAAAAATTCCGGTTCTCTAGTGATTTCGGGGGTGGAGTTTTTAATTTGTTAATTAGCCCAGTTACAACAATTTAGCAATAAATAATAAAGCTAACACCAAAGTGATAAAGAGGGACCTCGAAAACCCCCTAGAGAATATTTTCCAGACATTTTCGTTGAATCGTGTGTGACATTTGCCATATGTTCAACAAAAATGGGTCATTTGTTAAATAAACAATTCAAAATTTGCGAGCGTACAGAAGTTAGATGTACCTTTTGTTATAAAATATTCGCTGAACATTTTGCAGAAAACCGCATCTCAATCGGACCTCTCTGCAAAAAGTTACAAGTGAAATGCTAATTTGACGCGACTATACACTCGAAAATTGCATTAAATATTTTCATTATTGATGCTCTGACTATAATGTTTGTCATTAACTACATCATACTTTGCAGAAAGTTTTAGAATATCGCGACATCTGAACTTGTCTGTTTCTTAAATCCCTGTTTTTTCCTCTAATAAACGAATTTACATGGATAAAAAAACATTTATTTGTGTAAATATGGCACATGATGTCCTATATTCAGACACCGTGTATACAATAAGTTAGAACACTTTAGAGCAAGTCAGAATATTACAAATTCCTTCTATCCTTTGGAATTTGAAATTTAAAAATATTATTAAGTGCAACTCATTTTACTGTAACTATTTCTGATGTTGCATGCTCAAAAATTTAATTTATCTCGAAAATGAAGAGTTACGAAAAATTATCAAGAGTAATACAATATTCTAAACAAAATCATATATTATGACGTTATAAAATATCGACCATAGGCGTACGTCTGAAAAAGTTGGGAGTTTACAATAATAGCCTTGAAAATTTGATTATTAATAACAAGAAAAAAAACAATTTCTGCAGTTTCAATTTCAACACCCTCTATCTTTTAAGGGAGGCATTTTTGTATATTTATTTATTTATTTAACAAATCTTTACCTTACAGGTATACACCCAATTATAAGGCAAGAACAGAGAGTAAAAAAATAGAACATTCTAAAATTTAATCGTTTAGTACAAAAAACAAGCATAATAAATACAAACTTAAACTAATCTTAACTAAAAACAACAAAAAAATAACAAAAACTAAAAACAAGAAGAGAACACACAATACAATCAAAGAGAGGTAAACATGAAATTGATAAATACAAATGAAATAATAATCAAACAAATAAAATGAAGTTGAACAAAATGAAATTAACCAAAAAAATGCCAGAGTTCTCAGTGCAATAATGTTCTAGAGATGGTTGACAAAGAACAGCTGAAGATATCCAAATCAAATTCTCTCTTGTACATATCGCATTTTGAATATAACGGAGAGAACTTCAAAACATATTTGTCCTCGGCGTTGGTAAATAAAAGACACTAATATGTCTTTGATTGACTCTAGGTACATACAAATTCAATCTCGATAAAGTATCTGAGCAGCCAACAAAGTTATTAACTATCTTGTATACCATTACCAACATGAGATATGCTCTTCTTTAAAAATTACACCCTCCTAGCAATTCATCATGTGGAAAGCCTTGTTCTGGATAAAAACCGACACTTTTAAAAGTCAAATACTTTAAAAATTTTCGCTGTATTTTAGTTATCAGCGAGAACATTATAGCCTGGAGCCCATACTACTGCCGCATATTCTAGCTTAGATCTCACATAATATGACGTGTAAAGAGTCTCAATTGCAGCACTATTTGTAAAATCCAGTGTACATCGAATAATAAAATCAAAAGATTTCTAAGCTTCCGAAATAACTGCATTTACGTGAAGAGAAAACGATAATTTACTGTCAAATAGAACGTCAAAGTCTCTGAACATGTCCACTGGCGAAATAAGAACGCCATTTAGTGAGTAGTGATAAGCAATTGGCGTTGATTTTTTCGTGAAAGACATAACATTGCATTATTTTATGTTTAGTTGCAGATTGTTTGTAATACACCATTTCCTGATTAATTCAAGATTTCTATGAAGTTCGATGCAGTCCTGTACACACTCAATCCTTTTATACAATTTAACATCATGAGCATATAATAAAAAGTTGGTATCCAGTTTGTAGCCAATATCATTGATAAACAAATTGAATAACAGAGGACCCAATACCGAACCCTGGGGTACACCTGATGTAGCAATATATTGGGCTGGTCTGCAGCCATGAGTCTCAATATATTGAGTACGACTGTCGAGATAAAAACGAAATAAAGTTATTAAATCGTCAGAGAGGCCAAAATTTGACAGCTTTTTTAGCAAAAAACAGTGGTCTAAGCGTTCGAACGCTTTACAGCAATATTCTGTGTAGCAATCATAAGATTTGTAGACCTACCTTTATAGAAACCATGCTGATAAGGTGAACGTTGATTTTTTGTTAAAGGAAAAATTGAGTCTTGAAGCAAAAATTCAAAAAATGTTGCCAAAATTACATATGATTGATATCGGTCTATAGTTCGTAACATCAGATCTGTCACCTTTTTTATGTATCGGACTGACTTTAGAAGTTTTCAAAATCTTAGGAGTGGTTTTTGATTTCAGGGATAAGTTGAACACAGTTTGTAAAGGTTTAGCAAAAATAAATCTACAATCACGTATTAGAAATGAAGGAACAAGATCATACAGCTGTTAGTTTAGGCTTCAAATTTTTATAGCTGTTATAACCTCTTATTCGCTGAAAACACATATATAGATAAGTAGGGTTAAATCGTCATATTTTGCTGACAAAAATACGCAGTTAACAGGATGACCTGCTTGTTTGTTACACCCTGTATATTGAAATGTCTTTGATAATATTTAAAACAGACTGCCTAAATTCAGTTTAAAGGTAAAAGCTCATTGATTAATTTAAGTCCAAATAAATCATAGACGTAGAAATGTTGGATTAATGAAAATACCAAAACGTATGGGCTAATAACTTTTTTATGCCTTTAATCAACACATTTCTGTATTTACAGTTTTTCTTTGCATTTTTTTGTTGAACGAGCAGTCGCAGAATTATTTTCGATTTACTGCGCAGTATTCACAGTTGTATCAAGAAGAAGTACGTAACAATAAAATAAAAATCATGTATGGAAGCAGATAAACAAATTTTAAACTGTCAAATTTGACATACTTTTAATACATTTACTATTTTGAGAACAAAAACAGAGAGTCAAAAATACGGAAGTGCGCGATAGTGATGTGATTTTTGTTATTTTTACTAATCTGCTTTTTTCAGTGTGACATTTTTTGGTCAGACAAACTTAGTTTCAATAATAACCCTTGACTGATCCGTTTAACGCAAAGGCTTATTTAATTAATCTTTATTTTTTCAGAAGTGTGGCAAAAACCCAATAAAACTAAAGACAAAATTTACAGTTCGTTAAAAAAACAGCAGCTTCAGAATAGAAAGCCATATTGATTTTCTGAGCAACCCCACGGATTTGCAACAATTAACAAAGAAAATAACGAAACGTACAATGACAAGACAGCAAATCGCTTCTGTTTGGCATAGTCAATGCCATAGAAAAACACTCGGACTCAATTTCCTGCTGAAACAATCAATTGAACCCGTTCGATTTTCCGTTTTCCACCCCAGCAGCCGCTGAATATGGAAACAACAAATACGGGACAGATAATGTCCCTGTTTATTACGTGAAGTGGTGGCGCGATATCGCATTACGCGATGACGTGCTTTGTTTGGCTTTATGCGAATGTGAAAAAGGAAGGGCCGGTTTTAATTTCCGAGTCAGGCCGTGTTGCGTTCAAAATTAATGGAGGATTCGTATTAAAAATCCAATTAGAAATATCGAATACGGGCAGTGACAGTTGTAGCTAATGGAAGCGGGATTTATTTTTTGGCGCTAAAGAAAACCGCAGTGGTGTTTGTTACGTTGAGCAAATTACCACTTTTTAACATGAAATACTAGTAGACAAATATTTGTGAACTACTGACACGAATTTTTAAATGTAAATTGCATTGTCAATTCCTGATAACGTTTGTGTCCATGCCGCCTACTGTTCTAAAATTGTATTATCTAAAGTTAGTTGTTAAAGATAATAAAAATAAGTATGAAACAAATATAGTGTTGGCTGAGACAAGGAATCTTGCAGAATTTAAAAAGTCTTGTAAAACAAGACAAGAGTTTCATCTCTGTATTAATAATGATACAATTTTCGATATAATTTACTATTTCTTTTTCACACGCATTACCAAATCGAGACATTTGGATACATTTGTGATTTTGACATCTACCAATTTTAAACTGACGTTATTTTTAATAAATAAAGTAACATAGCGTTGCTATGATAACGTAATTTATCCGCTTTTTTATCTAGTTGCATTTTCTCTTCCTTCCTATTTAGCCGATAGCAAACCCCGATTTTTGCGTTTGTCAATGGGATTTTTTATACATGAGTGGAATTGTCATTAAAATATTTAAGATACTGCAACTGAATGTAATAAAACTTATACTACATTAAATGTTTGCATTATTTTATTTTTATTTTATTTTATTTTATTTTAAGGATATACTGCCCAGACAGACTAAATCCAATTATAGGGTAGAGGAAAATACAATAATGATTACTTAATTAAACAACTAAACAAACAAGCAACAAGCAATACATTATGTCATAACAAAATAAATACAAACCAGCATAACAATTCCAAACATTGCAATCCAAATCGCTACAGATTAATTAGACTGTAAACGAATTTAAAACACAACGTCTTATGTCATTAACAGAACAAGAAACAATATCTGCAATACAATACAATACAATTTACAATATAATTTATTGAACTCCAATTCTTACAATATATGTTACTTATATGTAAGAATTCGATGAGTTCTTTGCCTTGTTGCATGTGAATGATTAATGTTTTTCACAGTTTCATTTTTATATATAAATGTTGCCACATTAATAATATATAATTTCTTTAAACTAACTACTCCTGAATCAAGAAAAAGCAGATCTGTAGGATATCTTTTCAAATTAATTGATTTTTTTACGCGTATCGTCCAATGCCACTGTAATATTTTATTTAAGGCTTGTACTTATCAATGTTAAGTTGCAGTTTGAAAATACAATGAGTAATTTTATTATGAAATATTAATAAATCTCGCGACATTTTTTAAATTGGAAGATCCATTTTTGCTAATGTTGAAATAAACGTGCTTATTTATTTAATAATTAATAATATCGTTAGCATACGTTATTATGTTCTTCGGTGGTACTGCCTCACTTGCCTCATCATACTGGCCGTCATGTTTAAAATGAGGTTAAATAACTTTCCAAAATAAACATATTTTTATTCTTTAGATAAATACGCACAACGTCAAAAATTTTAGACCTCGTATATATAAAATGATTAAACCTAGTGGTTTTTCTTAATGTGGTAAAAAAGTATATGTACTTAGGGAACAAAAAAGACAATAAAAAATTGCAGACCATTAACTTTTACTTTATTACCAATGTTTTTACAAATCTGGTCAGTTTGGCAGTGTATTCAGCCAAATGTTCCTTTGAATTTTTGTACATTATAATGCCAGAACTTGAAATTTCTGCGTTTACCCGAGCAAGAATTACTGCTTTACATGATGCAGGACATTCTAATCATCAGATATCGAACATGTTGGGCATTCCTAGATCATCTGTAAGAATAGTAATGTTGTGTGGTGGAATAACGTTCAACCGCCGCACCCCATTAATTCGCATACCACAGAATATGACAAGTCAAATTTACATTTTGTGTTTATGGACGACAACGCTCGACCACATCGCGCCAGAAGGGTTCAATAGACACTTAAAGCAGGACATATCAATAGATTAGATTAGTCAGCCAACTCTCCTGACATGAATCCTATTGAAAACATGTGGGATTTCGTTGCTAGAGCCATATTCATAATCATATTCCTCCACCTCAGACTAAAGATGAGTTAGTCGTGGCGGCAGAAAAGGAATGGAACAATGTTCCGCAAGAGATCGTTAACCGTTTGATTATCTTAATGCACAGACGTGTCAATATGATATTAGAACGTGGTGGACAAGACTTTTGACGTTGTGTGTACGAAGAAAGCTAAGACGAGCTATGCTATAATTTTCCGGAAATCGTCACAGTGACTCTAAATAATACGTACTGAGGCTGGAGGCAATTAGATTTTGCCACGGCGGCGGCAAAATAAATTCAATATACTCGTAGCCTGCGACGGTTGACGGGAAGTCAACTTTTTCGTTGACTGATTGAACATCGCGGGCCTGCTACACGTGCTAACTTGATGTAAACAAGTCTGCGCCAGATCCGGGTCTCGAGTTTCTCGAGTTGCTGACACAAAAGGAGCAATCAGTTCGGCATGTAACACCGCTGCCGTGTCTCGTGTTGTTCGCAATCTTCGCGCCTGAATCGGGGGATGGGCCCGTCCCCGGTCCCTCGGATGCCTCCAGTCACTTCCACCTTTCTGGCTGTAATTTCCGCTAGAAATTCAGTGACAACCGCCACCCGATTCGCGATGTCATAACTCGCTTCGAACGCCGTTTCTCCGAATGCCTTTCCTTTTGCTCCTAACTGATTTTAATTCTGAAATTTTTGCTTTCAACTTTAGCAGGCAAATGACGCGGTTAATGTGCAACTCGAGTCTCTGAAAGCCCATTCAGTACTTTTTAATATATACAGAAAATCAGTTACAATATATTTACATTCTACAGTGTGTTGCGTTTCTATACAGGGTGTTCATGAATGAAGTAGTAAAAATGAGACCACATATTCCTTAGGTGAAAATAAATCGATTTAACGTAACATACCTACATCCCAAGTCACATAATAAAAAAGATACAGGGTGTCAAAGTTAAAATTTTAGTTTTGATATTTGATAACTTCTTAAGAAATCCAAATATTTACATAAAATTAGTAAATCGTGGTTTTTGTGAGCGAGAAATTCAAATTTGTTTCTAATTTTAACGTCACTAGTAGAGAACGCCACTTGTGGCACACCATGTTTCTTTTAAATGGCAGAACTTTTCTGCTGTTTAGTGTATCCATCTGACTATCGAAACTATCAATTATCCTACCTGTTTTATTTGAAAAAGGTATGAAGGTAAGGTGAAGTCGGTAGGAGTAACCATTTTTTAAATAATTCTATTTGAAATGCTCAGTGCACCGAATAAAAACTGTTTTGGTTTCAGGTAAAGTGCCTTTTTTGCTGAAAATACAGCAAAATTTTACTTGAAAAAGTTGTTCATAATGGTGAATTACGTCGCATAGCATGTCAGGTGTTTGTACATAATAATTATAAACACACGTAAACATACTTTGACTGGTATTCTTAGAAGATTTTTTCACAGCACAGAATAAAATGTAAAATAGTTACAAGCGTTCAAAATGACTTATGTCGCTTGCGAAAAGCGATTACCATACAAACGTCTCCTAAACAGAAAGTTTTGCCCAGATTCGCCATAAGTTAACATGTCATGCAGCTGGTCATGGTTACTATAAAATTGTTCCATTTTTGTTTACGTACTCACAAATATTAAGCAAGCACTAGGTACCGAAAAACCAAACGCACTAGTCACAATACTACTATAATAATGTTAGAGAAACTTCTATTGCTTATTTCATTAATACTGAATTACGTTACAGGAGCTTTTACTTAACCTTAGTTTGTAATTTCATAACACAGTTTTGCATTTTACTGCTGTCGTAGTTTTATTTTCGAAATGTATTTGTAGAAAAACTCGTTTTAGACATTAGACATTATTTTCATTAGAGTTCTTTAGTATAGGCACTTATATTTCAAACACCTTCTACGTATTTGAAACTTCGCACATCCTTATTTATTGTAACAAATATAAAAGAAATTGAATTTTTATATTTTACATTTTATAAACCATTTGATTTCTTCAATTCCTTAATGAAAGAATTTGATTATTAAAAGTACTTTAATTCGCAAAAAATAATACGAGGCCAAATTAAAACAAACCAGCAATAACGCGCCCATTCCAGGCAAATCCGCTTAGGTGAAAAAATTCATTTTGAGGCTCTCGATGCGGCGAGGCTTACCTGGGATTTATACTGCCACAATTAATTAATGAATACTTTTTTACCACTTCAATTTGGCAAAGTAATAGAGCTCTTATCTTTGTAAATGTATTTAATTACACTTCACGGCATAATTGCCTGGAAAATCACTATATATCAAATAATAGTACCAGCCGTGAAAGCCTAAAAACCACTATATTAGAATAGTTTATAGATATCACTACGTATTTTGTTACCAATTTATTGGAAAGAAAATTAAATTTAGCATAGCCTGTTTTCTTACGAACTTGTAACACAGCAGTTTATGGTTATGTTAATAACCAATCATCAGCCAGAAAAGTAATAAAACTAATCAACTCAAGTGCGGCGAAGCTTTTGCAGAGTCACCACTGAAGATGCCGACAGTGAATAGCGGCGAAGCGTTTGAAAACATGGGATGCGACCAGTTACAGAGGCGCCTACGGGACGTCTCGGAGGACCACCATTATCCGAGGAACCGTTTTGACCGTACAGCCCTAGTACCAACAACAGAACTAAAATCAATATACAGGGTATTTCAGGAGGAGATGTACATACTTCAACATGTTATTCTACGTTCAATTTTAAGCAAACAAATTCCTATGAACTTAGGTGTGGAAACGCTTCGTTTAGGATATACAGGATGTCAAATTTAAAAAAATGAATTACATTTTCGTTAATAACTCTAGACTACTTTGAGTTAAATTCATTAAATTTTGTATGCGGAGATTTCTTGGGACGGTAAATTGAAATTGTATGCACAATGGGCACAATTGGCTGTATCTCCAAGAGGGCGCCACAAGCGGCCATTAGGATCCCTTTAAATCGCTTCAACTTTTTTGTGGCACGGTGTATGTCATTTCGAAATAGAAAAATAACATTTTCCCCTCTCATTTCTACTTAAAAAATGTATACCTGTCTGTAGGAGCAGCCGTTTCCGTTAAAAACTCTTCTAAACACGATGATGCATGCAAATGATGTTTCTGTTACTGTTTCCTCAGTAAAATGAATACGAAGGTGTGGCAATAAAGTTCCGGGTATTTAGTTATAACTCGGAAACTTGCAACACTTCATTGTTTGTCAACGTTTTTCTAGAGAGGGGGGACTTTCCTTTTAGTTTTAATCCAAGGTTGAAGTCGATAGCACGTTTGGTTTGCGTTTTATATGTATTATTTGGAAGTAACTTTTTTAGTGGCGTCGTGAAAATGAGTTACTCAAATTACAAGCAACGTGAATCAATTTTTTATTGAAGTCTGGCGAAAAACCCTCGAAAATCCTTCGAAAATTGCAGGTGGTATATGGAGACGAGTGCATGTCGAAAATACTCGTGTTTGAATGGGTAAAACGGATCAAGAAGGGGCGTGAATCGGTAGAAGACGATCCACGTGAAGAAGCTCCCGTCATCTCTCGTGCTGACGCGAATATTGACCGTTTGCTTGCACTGATCACGTCTGACCGGCGTCTAAGCATTCGTGCGTGCAACAGAGAAACCATTCGCAAGATGTTACACGAAAATTTGAATATGCCAAAGATTTGCGCAAAGATGGTGCCAAAAGTTCTCACCCGTGAACAGGAAAGACATGCAAAAATCGATCTGCGAGGATTTGTTGTCCCGCATTAAGAGCGACGGTAGAGACTGGATGAGGCGGGTAGTCACTGGAGATGAGACCTGAATATTTGAGTATGACCCCGATACCCGTAAACAAAGTCAGCAGTAGGTGGAAAAGGGTGTAGAGCGGCCAACGGAAGCGAGGATGTTCAAGTCACGACTGAAGACAATGTTGATCGTTTTTTTTCGATATCCACGGCATCATTCTTCGTGAATATGTTGCACCAAAACAACGCGCTAGCCCATTCTTCGTTCATTGTGCAAGAGTTTTTGGCAAAAAAGGCATTACAACGTGGCCGCACCCACCCTATAGCCCCGATATTGCCCCCTGCGATTTTTTTTATTCCCCAAGATGAGGTCGCACCTCAAGGAAACTTATCATGGCAGCGTACAGGAGATCAAAGAAGCTGTAACCGTGGTGCTGAACGGGTTAACTGCGGAGGATTACGAAGGGTGCTTCCAATCGTGGGAGCAACGTTGGAATCGTTGTGTAGAGTTAGAGGGAAAGTATTGAGAAGGTCGATAACAAAATTTTGGCGAAATTTAATTTGCTTGTTTTTTCATTGACAAATTCCCGTAACTCAATTGCCACACCTCGTATATTTAACTCCACATATTATATATTAATAGAAAGTTACAAAAAATAGGCAAGCCACTAGATTCTAGTAAAAAAGTGTCTCGAGAACGTATTAATTATTGTTTTCTAACTTTGCAAATAACCAAGTTACAGACATATATCGAAACGTGGAACATTTGAAATTTTGTTTATTATTCGAAAACAAGAGACGATAGGTCATTTTGGTTTCGACCATTAATTTTCTCTTAAAACAGAGATCGACAGTGGAGCGCTGATTTTTTCCTATAGTTAACAAAAGTAGATGGAAGAGAAGAAGGTGCAATTAATCATTTCAATTGTTAGGTTATTCTTCTCAGTTTTTTATAAGTAAATTTATTTCTTGTTATACTTAAATGTACTATACTCGCGACAAGAATTCAGACGACTTACGTCATACGAAAAAATGAATAATTCATTATATTTTCATCAAAATATTTACGAAACTGCAACTGATAGTAATTAAATTATATACTATACTAAAAGTTTGCATTATATATTGCACTAAATTGCAAAAAATGATTGTTTTTAACGCAACCAAATATCGAAAATTACGTTGACAATAAAAACAAATGTGTAACGTCAGCCGTGACGTAAGACATCTGAATTCTTAACGCGAGTATAAGAGCATAATAAATTTCATTTCAAATATGTTGGTAAAAGAGGTACTTAATAGCAGCCATGAAAATAATTCATTTTCATTGAGCAGTCTTAAAGTATATTTTTCAGAAACATATTATAAGTACCTATGTCCATAACCTTCGATAGTTTCTATAACTTCTATAACTACGTCATATTACAACCCGAATTGCTCTCTCAATAACACAGCACTTACCCCTTTCAATATAATTTAGGATGCGCGGTGAAATTCTGTTAATAGTCTAGGCTCCCCGTAAATGGTGGTTAACCGCTGCTACTCCCATATAGATCTTATCTAATTCCGTACTTAATTACTTTGGAATGGACATATGAGGAAGGTCGGGGTCGGATACGCAGCCCCTGGAAAGGCGTCGCCTGCACGCGAGACTGGAGAGACGTATGTTTTAAAATTCCACAGTAAATTGCACCACAGACATGTTTCATGAATTCCATCTCCATTAATTTAAACTCATTCTACAGATATGTTTTCATTCGTACTGAATTTTAGAATTTAAGAATTTTGTGCGACGTACTAGAGAGTTATTGCTTTTTCAGTTTTCTATTTCTATCTTTCTATCTTCTATCTTCTCTCTGCTGTAGATGCAATTCATATTTTTCAGCATACAGCAGTGGCGGCTCGTTAGGTGAAGCAGGTGAAGCAAAAATTCACCTTCTCAAATTCAAATAGTTGTAAATGCTTTACAATTCCAAATAAAACAAAATGCTAGTGCAAACCCTACCATTTTCCGCGAATTTAAACGCCATACTTCCTACGATATTTATTCGTGTGAGGCAGAATCAAATATGACCTTGAATTTGCCTACCCATTACTATGTTTTCCTGTCCGTATTTCTGTGGCATTCATGATAAACATCACGACTGGTTTGATTCCTATATTAAAGATAGAATGCAATTTACCAAAATCAAAACTGAAAATGGTAATTTGTTGTCTGAGCCTAGGAAAATAAATCTTGAGTACCACAGGGTTCTGTCCTGGGGCCTTTACTTTTTAGTGTATGTACTGAGGATTTTGTGTCATCAGTAGTATATATTACTTTGCATATGTATGCAGATGGTTTGCAAATTTTGTATAACTTTGAAATTGAGAACAAACTAACCGGTATTGACCTTATTAGTAATTCTGACTGACACCGGATTAAAGACTTATGTAATAAAAATGCTTTAATACTTAACCCAAATAAGTGCAAAAACTTAATTATTGGTACTTATCAGAAAATTCAACAATTGGGAGATTTCGCTGTTTGTATAAATAATTGTCCTGTGGAAAATTGCAGTTTAGTAAAAAATTTAGGTCTTATATTTGAAAATGATTTGATATTTGCACAACATGTTAGTGATCTCTGTAAAGGTCATTTATCTTTTTCAAGCAAATATCACGTTTAAAACTAAGTTATTGTGATAATGTATACGGTCCTTCCAGAATTGGTGCATGAGATTTGTTACGTATATACCCCTTATCATGTTACTCCATTTATTAGACAGTTTGGTAAATTAAGACTTAATGAAAGGCGCTATGTTTATTTCTGTATTTTTCTTAGTAATTATTACTTAATACAACAACTGACTATCTTTACGAAGAGTTGGTTTGGCAGAATAATATACATAATCGTCAACTTCGTAATTTAAATTTGCAAATAATGCATCATCGAAATTAATATTTCAGGTGTTCTTTTACTTATTTAGCGGCTACAGTAGTAAATAATGTATTGATGCAGATTTAGCATTCCGTAATATAATTCGAATTAACCCAACGCATTCGAGAGTTGGTCATGAAAAACGATAACTCCACGAATGCTGCTGTATTTTAGTTGTTTTAATGTTGTGTGTGTATACTTATAAGTAACTGTTGTATGTGTATATGCATATGCAGGTGCATGTATGAGTGTATTTGTAAGTATGCATATACATTCTCGTAATTACTTTTTTACAATTGTGATTGCTATCATATGTAGATTTATTAATATATGTTTATATATAGGTTATGTTTTTATTTTTGAGGGATAGACTTAATTATCAGTTATCTGTGTCTAGTACTTTTGTGTATAGGTTGATGTATTAGCCATTGTAGTTATACACAATAATTTTTGAACTTATTGGCAGCAGCTATAATACGTTTGCGTAAATCATCAATAGTGTCCACTTGGGTGAATTAAACTTGATTTTTTAAATATCCCCACAAAAAATGTCGAAATGATTTAAAGTGAGAAGATAGTGGCGGTCATACTACCGGTTCTCCTCGTCCAATTCCCTAGTATTAATGCTTGGACATTGGTATATGGTACGGATATAATTGAGCTTCCTGTATGATATGCTACACTGCATCAATACGCCGTGGACGCCCTGGACATCCATCTCTTCCACAATTCGATTGCAAATTTCCCGCGTCACACTTGCGTTTGCACTACACTTTCACTGCACACCGTTGTAACTGCATTTGGCACGTGTTTACTGGGAAATCTTTCTGCTAAAGCTCTTTCACTTCAGCATAAATTAAAACGATATCTATCAACTGTGAGTTGCTATACGTAAGCCATTTTTGATATTTAAAAAACTAATGCAAAACTTGCATCACAAAAAAGTTAACACGATAAGTAATCAGATATTTGAAATCGCCTGGCTAGAGACTACAGTACACTGTAAAATATAATTACAGTTAAAATAGATGGCAATTTATTTACCACTCATTATTGCTGTAATTTTCTTATCTGTTATGACTTTACAAATGAAATGTAAAATTACGTTGTAAATTTATTTTGCGGTGCAATTTTAGGTTTTGCAATTGTAATATTACATTGTGATTTTAGAATATAAAAAGTATTTTTACAATGTAACTTGCACAATTACTTGTAAAATTGCAACTTTACAGTATAGTTGTATAGTTACACTGTAATAATACATTTTATATTATTACTACAATGTAATTTTTTTATTTATTGTACAGGATGGTCCAATTTGGGCACTTATGTATAGAAGGTTTCTTCTATTTTGCTTGAGGAATATTTTTATATAACTTCTAGTTTTCCGTTACTATAACAAACATATATATTTTTTGATGAAACATCATACGTATGTAATATGGGGCATCATAGAAAAAGCCTAAAATTAAAAAAAAACTCCATATCAAAACTAATGAAGATATCGAAATAAAATTTTCGATTCAATTTTTCTCAAAAAATATTCTCGTGACATTTGGATTATCTTTTCGGATAATAAAAAACCTCCTAAAAGTGTCGAAACTGATCTAACCCGTACAGTAAATTTTAGAAAATCTTACTTTAAAGACATCTTGTTTACAACACTCGAATTCACTAACAGCGTTTAGACATAAAAAAAACTGAATAGTAATTCATTTATACCTAATAGATTAATATGCCTACATGAGAAAAATTTAAATATCGTAAAGAATTAACGATTGTTACTTATCTTAGTTAACATATCAGACTTTTCCGTGAGTTTCTCAATAGCATCACTGCATCAGAATGTTATTTCAAAAGAAAAATATACTCATAATAAGTAACCTATTCTCAGATTACGGCTCAATTAGCTAACTAGTAGTTACAGCTTTATTATATCTTCAATATATTAACTGCCCTTTGCTTATTTTTTTAGCTTAGAAAGACATGTACATACAGGTACTGAAGTAATAAAATATTATGGTAATTTTTTATTAAAATTTGGTACCTGCACATTTAGGTTATTTGTACAAAACAGAACACTTAACGTTATCCAAAACATATATAACAATGTAAAAATATATTCATAGAACTAAAGTTAACATTTAAAATATTTAAATGAGATCTATGATGGTCTTACACTAACTATTACAAAGTAATATTAATTACGTAGATAAGTAGGTATCCAGAACTTAAATCATGTTAATCCTCCAGAAACCCCTGTTCAAATATGGATAAAATATAATTCTAATAGAAAATAATATATTTTTCATATATTATGTAAGATGAACAAATCAACAGTGGGATATTCAATTTTTGTATATGCAAGGATACCAATGTTTCTTTGTTGAATAATTATATATAACTTACATACCTATTACTTCTTAATCTCATTTAGGTTATGTTAAAACTAGCACTAGACAAAACTATTTATATGTACCAACAACACTCACTTGTCACTCTAGATATGATTATATTGCTAGTCACTAATCACTAAATTAATTATGTACCTAGGTCCTAGGTACATGCTGCATTCATCGAAATGAAGCAAGAAATAATGAAGGCGTCACCACCCACCGCTCTCAACGGTTGGTAGTAGGGTGTTTTAAAATTAGCAGTACCTTCACACACACATTAGGCATATTTTTACATTCAATTATATAGTAAATTTGGTATGTTAAGTAATTTTACAATGTAAAAATTGATTTCACATTGCTAATTGTAAATGTGTTACAATATATTCTATAAATGTACACATTATATTACAATTACATAGGAAGTTTACGGTTTTGTTGTATATTGGCAGTTTTCTTGTAAAATTACAAGCGTCAGTGTAATATCATCATTATTTTTAGAATTATTTTAAGAGAATTATAAGGATATTCTTACAAAGTATATTTGTAAAGTTACTGGCCTTTTTTCAGTGTAGCCTAGCGATGTAAAGGTTGAAACTACTAGAATTTCAATATTTTTTTCTCGGAAACCATAAGAATTTTACAAATATTTTTTTTATGATAGTGGCTCAATTTTTCACGACGCATCGGCTCCCAAATTTGTTTAGATAAGTTCTGAATCACCCTGTATTATAATACTTAAATATTGATTAGATTTTTTCCGTGTATTTTTAAATGTATTTAGTTTTATTTAAAGATTAATCTACACATTGTAAATATTCAGCATTGTATTCATATAATATTAATACTTGAATACAAGTATTCAGGATTTAATCATGAATACTTTTTTAACAGAGTATTCATGGATTGAATACTTTTCCTGTATCCATATCCAGCTCCGCCAGCACCCTTTTACTTCGAGAGTTAAAAATGGCGGCAACTAATAAATTGGGGATTACCTCCCGTAAACCTCCGGGCTAATTTTATGTTATATTTTATACCGAGCCTGTGCCCGTGTTTACTGAATAAATATTTGGTTTTAAATGCTACAAAGTGCTAATAAATCATTCACTTTAACAACATTCTGTCTAGGGCGCTTCAAGAGATTAATAGGGGAAATCTTCTGCACTGGCAGGCATCCTCCGCGGAAACTTCCATGTGCCGGTATTAAATTTTTAGCTCGCGGTTAGCGGCACGCCGTAGTCTCCTACAGTTATTGAAAAAACATATACATACCGAAATTTATCATGAAAGTATATTTCTTGAAGTTTGGAAGTCGTTTAGCGACTAGGAGCGGCGTGTGGGGTAAGGCGCTCGCTGAAAAGGTTGTGAAATACTTTGCCTTACATCAAAGGATGCGAACGACGTTCATTTAAATTTATTGCTCTATATCGTGTACAAGCGGGAAGCGATTTGAAAATAATAGGCAGAGAAATTTGCAATATTCAGTTTTCATTCACTTATTTCATGTTCGAAAGCATTTTTTTCAAAAGATTGACTTTTAATGGTTCTCTTTATGTTGCGATACTTGAAGCAATTGGTTATAGGTGAACATGACTACTTTTTATTATCAAATTTAATAATAATAAATGGTTTGTTGTGCACACAAAACAAAATGCAAAAACATAAGCTAAACAGTAATGGCAGTAATGTAGGTACACAAAAGGAGGAGGTTAGCCTAAGCTATCTTACACCTCTCTTAACATTCTAAATGCTAATAAGTTATTTGTTTCGCATATAAACATTGAGAAAACAATAGCAGAAACAAAATAATAACTGATAAAATACTAACAATGATAATAGCATACCAGATGAGATATGAACATCTCAAAATATTCCACAACAGTATCAACATTTCAAAATTTTATGTATTGTATGTATTTATGTATTTTCGTTGCCTCTGCAAATGATTCTTAATTTAGCCATTAAAACTAGTGTATTTCCTGATTTTTGGAAAATTGTTAGAGTCACTCCTGTGCTCAAAAATGGTGATATATCACTTGTTAATAATTATCGTCCTATAGCATTGTTTTCAAATTTTGCTAAGGTCTTCGAAGTGTGTTCATATAATCGAACTTTTCCTTCTATTAAGCATCTGGTTTCATCTACCCAGTATGGATTTTTAACTGGTAAATCAACTCAAAGTAACCTACTAGTTTTTACTCAATATTTATCATATTTTGGACTCTAAAGGCAGAGTAGATGTAATTTACACAGATATATCTAAGGCTTTTGATAGAATCAACTGTATTCAGTTGAAAAAGCTGGAAGGGTTTGGTTTTAGCCCTGCTTTGTTGGACCTATTTTCGTCTTATATTAATAATAGAGCCTACTTCGTTGCGTTTAAATGAACTGAATAATATTTTGGTAATAAAATAAAAAAATATGAAAATTGCCTATTTGTTGAAGGATATTTCTTGTGTAATCAAGACAATAAAGTTTGTTTGTCTACGTGAAGCTAACCCAACGTAGAGGTTATAATATTTTATCCACAGTCGCCTTATAATCGGACTTTTATACACACATATGAACCATCTAAAGTGATACTTTATCCACTAGTGAAATAATAGTTATTTATGTTACAAGGCTGGGAAATGGTATATTAAAGTACAAGTCTAGATGTTTACGGACGAGGCGGCGAAGGAGCCGAGTCAGGAATTTCTAGACGAAGAATGACATTTCACGACCGTGTATCGTACAACGTTTTATTTCATACTGTGTTGTATTAAAAATGAAATTTTAATGTTTTATTTTACATAACCTGCCTGTATGTAGGTGTTAGCGTGGTTTCGATTCTTGTTTTATGGCATAGCTTTTGATTTAGCTTAGTGATGTGTAAACAAAAATAACAAATTTGACAGTTTGTCATCCCGTGCGTATTTTGTGATAATTTTTGTAAAAAATGGAAGAAATCTAGCTAAAATGTGCTGAAGCAACCAGTAAATTGGTGCCTACGAAGGCTTCTGCTCGTTATGAGAAGGAATGCCAGCTCTTCAACGTGTGGAGAAAAACCTATAAGGTGGAAAATGGTCTGAATGAAAATATCCTTTTCGCGTACTTCTTGGATATCTCCAAAAAGATGAATCCTGCGACAATATGGGCTAAATATTCGATGCTCAAGTCTATGCTGATGATTTTTATAGGCTTGATTTTGTAGTTTTAAAGATAAAATCTTTTATAAATGTGAATATTGTGTTTTTTTTAAGCAGTCCGGGAAGTAACCATTTTCCGGACTCAGTACTATAATGAGTCCGGGAAATAACTCATTACAGTACAGTATGAAATAAAGTAACTTTATTTCACTAGTAGAATGATGAAAAAATAATAAACTTACAGTCAATCAAATTTAATTTATTTACTTATTAACATTAACATTTACATTTATAGTAAAACACATTTCGTTTTTTGTTTTATCACATTTAACTTCCTTTCCATTAATCGCAACTCTTGTACCATTGTTACCATCATTTTCCGAATGCACAACATCGGTCGAAGTTTGTCAAAAATCTACACAAGTTACGGATGTCTCTTCTTGTAAGGAACAGCCATATTTTCCTTGCTTTATCAAGTTTGTGTTTCATTGAGTATTAAGAAAGCAATTCCAATAATTCTGACAAATATGATTGTGATATAATTATAGATAAAACGTTGTATTGCATTCGTGTTTTAATTGCCTTTTATCCACTTAAAATATTTAAACATTCTTACGTGGATAAAATGCTACTTAAAACACATATACAATAAATAATCATTCTTTTGTGTGTAACGATAATCATTTTTCAAAAAAATCGCATTACGGCCCTTGTTTCTTGCTGGTAAAAGCGCCTTTGTGTATAACTTACTATCATATTATTTTATAATTTTAAATGTCACAAGCTGAAAATTATTATAATGTTAGGCAGGAATTTCTAAAACAAGTCAGAAGCATCACAGTATGCCTATGTGTACACATCTGCTACCCGACGTTTTTCATTTTCAGACAAGACGACGTAATGTTTTTCTCCTTTTTCCGACGATAACTTTCGCACCAGCATGCAATCTTCAGAATGGAAGCTAAAACGCTTTCGCTGTGCCGCCTTCTCTATGAAAACATTAAAATTTGACGTATTCGTTTTTGCCCAGCTGTATCACAAATGCAGCGCAGTGTACTCCGACTAGGGGACGTTGTGACAAATATACACTCTACAATGAGGTATTGTAAGACGTGAATATTTGCTCAGTGCCGCTCGGAGCTTAAGAAATGTTTTTTTATCCTTGCTAACATTGGCGCATTCGCCAAAGCATACGATAGATCGAATACCTACATTATATTACTTTAGCTATAATACAGGGTGTCCGGAGATGATGAGCAAAAAATTCAGGGGATATAACATTTTTCCCAAAACGGATTATTAACGGAGTTACAGCGTGTTAAAGTTAAATTTTATTTGCGGTTTTTTTGCAATACTTTTTGCCTCACTCATAATATTTTCACGAAATTTCGTATATGGGGGTTTTTCGGGATGAGGATTGTAAATTTGCCCACCGTCTTTTCGCATTTTGTAGAGGGCGCCACATACGAGCCTTTACTTTGATTTAAATTGTTCCAACTTTTTTGTGCTAACACGTTATGCAAAGCATGCTATGTTTAATGTAGAAAGTAAATTAAAATGATTTCGTATTCATCATATGCATGCAATGCTATGTTAATGTTTTTCTCGAAGGCGGTTAGATTTATCGAAACAAATAAAGTATAACTTTTTTATTTCAAAAGGTGAGGAGAACAAAAATAATCAGTCAAATTTCGCATAAAGCGTAAAAAGTTGGAAATTTTGACAAAATATTATGAGTGTGGCAAATAAAAACCTGCAAATAAAATTTAAATTTAACACCCTGTAACTCAGTTAATAATCTGTTTTGGAGAAAATGTTATAGAGAGAGGTAGCATTTATTTTCGGTCTAGAATTATTCCCTAAAATCTTTGCTCATCATTTCCGGACAGCCTGTATATATCCTACACTATTTCTTATTCAGTGTTGAAATTTGAATGTTAATACTTCTAAATTGCATATATAACAACTATAAATAGACGAAAAAGCCTATATAGACTCTGGATTAACATTTGAATAAAGGTAGGTACTAGTTCATTATTTTTTATTAAATGCCTATACAGAGTGAACCTTGAATAAGGACAAATATTTTAACCAGCAGTACAGTTGACTGTGTAGAACACATAATTAATAGATTTTTACATAAAAAACTATAACTTTAAATTTTATAACTCTTAAAACGTAAGGTCTTAAAATAAAATTGTATACCAATAGTTATTTTCGGACTGCGTTGCACTGCATAATTACTTTTTGTTGCTTACACATAAATTTACTTATTAAATTTTATTATTTATTTTTATTCTTTCATCCAAATAATCTTGTTTAAAAATTACTATACAGGGTGATTCAGATTTAATCTTGATAGCTTCAGGAATCGATAGAACAGGTTAAAATAATGTTCATTTGTGATACAAACTTATTTCCTAAAACGCATCGTTTCCGAGATAGAGGGCGTTGAAGTAGGAATTTTTTCTCGTTTTTCCCTCATAACTATTGAACCACTCATCCGATTTAAGTGAAATTCGGAACACAAACACTCCTTATGATCTTACATAAGCTTCTTAAGTTTGAATTACCTACCCCTCTTAGAAGTGTATTTTGTATGCTACCCCCCTCTTACTTTATTTCAAAATTACAAAAAAAAATAATTTCAATAAAACACCTATACACCACTTTGACCTGATTAATTTCGAAACTTTTTCGTCTCTTGTTTTTTTTTTTCATGTTTAGTCTTGTTTCTGAGATATTCAAAGAAATTGGTGACAGTGTAGCACCAGCCGCGTAAATTTCATTTAACGTGATAGCAACCCATGAAAACAAAACTCAGTGATTTGTGTAAACTAACGTTTTGGGCGCCGCGATAGCTGAGGTGGCTGGGAGACGACTGCTCGTGAAACCAATCTGGATCGGCTATGTCGGTGTGGGTTCGAATCCCAATGTAGTACCATGGATGTTTGTGCTCGTCGAGAGATGCACAATAAGTCTATAGGCTGCGGTGCTTCCGGGGACACTGCCGGACGGCTCTCAAAAAAAAACCTAACGTTGGTGAAAATCATTGTCAAAAGTATTATTTAAAGAGTGTTCTTAGTGTTAAGAAAAAATGCCAATAACCTCAAACATAAATTTAGTAACTACTTATTACAAGATTTACAACAAACTTTGGATCAATTCCTCACGGGTATGTACTGGCGTATCATACACAATTGCTTTTAAATGGCCTCAAACGAAATAATCCAGAGGATTCAGATCTGGCGAGCGCGGAGGCCAAGCCACTGGTACTTCACACGGAATTCACATATTTGGATGGATGTTGGGTTGCCGTGCAATCCATCGACGAGGATAATTCTCATCCAACCAATGCCGTACTTGCCTTCCGTAATGTGCAGGGGCATCATCCAACTGCATCTAGTTTCTAGTAAGCACGTCGGGGAGAGATAAATAAATAAATATGGGGATAAATCCCCATTTGAACGAGGAGGCAAAATATGTGGCCAACAGAGGTTATTATTTAAAACACCTATCCACACATTTACACTAAACTGTTGCTGAAATGAAGATTGTCTGACACATCGAGGATTGACTTCACTTCAAACGTGAATGTTGTGGTAATTCACAATTCCAGTTTTTGTGAAATTAGATTCGTCGGTCCATAAAACCTTATGCAGAAATTGTGGATTAATTTTTGTTGAATCTAAAACCCATCTACAAAAATTTAAACGTTTTTCAGCATCTCCTAGCAACAAACCTTGAACTGATTGGAGATGGAAAGTCCTTCTATGATCTTGTTTGAGTGCTCTCAGTACTTTTGATTGAGATAAATGGAGTTGCCGAGCTGCTCGGCGTGTGCTTAAAGTGCTATCGATATAAAAAAGATTAAGAATTCGCTGATTATTTCTTGGCGGTACAGTACGATTATGATCATTGTAGCGGCGCAAACCATATTTCGAAAATCGACGATGTACATCTACAAAAACTTGTGCATTTGGAATTCTTCTATTAGGGAAGCGTGCTCGGTACTCTCGAACTGACGCGTTGAAATTTCCGTCACAGAAACCATAAACATAATGTATATAGGCATATTCAGCATTTGTAAACGTTCTTGGCATTTTTTTTTAGCACTAAAAATGCTCTTTAAATAATACTTTTGACAATGATTTTCACAAAAGACATACAAAATAGACTTATAAGAGGGGTAGGTAGATCAAACTTAAGAAGCTTATGTAAGATCATAATGAGTGTTTGTGTACCGAATTTCACTTAAATCGGATAAGTGGTTCAAAAGTTATGAGGGAAAAACCTACTTCAACGCCCTCTATCTCGGAAACGATGCGTTTTAGGAAATAAGTTTATATCACAAATAAACATTATTTTAACTTGTTCTATCGATTCCTGAAGTTATCAAGATTAAACCTTAATCACCCTGTATATAAAATATTAGTGTTTTAATATTACTTCACATTTCCAACAAAATCTGTTACAGCACTGATATTTGTATTGTCACATATTACCTGTTTATTTTGATAAATTCTGATTATATGTTCGTCGACTACAATTGTGTGCAAATAAATGGCGTTTGTTCCCTCTATTCTTATTATTGTGAGGGTTTATCTTAATGGTCACGAAAAGATGAAATTTTTTCTAATTCGGACCACTTTGTATATTTTACGGTTTCTTAGATGTCAACGGTGAGCCACATACCACCCTATACATCACATGCTTCTGATGCAAATAGGTACGGATTATGTAGGTGTATATAACCGTCATATAGAGAGGCATAGAATTCTGCTTGCATGCAGCCGGACAAATCTGTTCCCAACATGACGGTGCCAATAACACAAACGAGGACAATATGGAACGGGTATGCAGAGATACCAACACGCCGCGAAAATGGGGCTCGCACGCCTTATATTGAACATTCCTGCCATGGCAGACGCGATGTCGGAAAATTGCTTTTAGCACGAAATACAACAGTTGAATTATTGCTGCTTGAACTGATTTAATTAAAAATGTTTGTGGTAATTGCAGTGCCCCATATGAGCCCCTTATTTACCGATTTTACCCTTCCGCGAGTTTCCTCGCGGCGTTTAACTTTTGTCGGAGGTGTTGCTGATTCCTGATAAATTGAAAATAATTAATACCCGTCCAAATAATTAGTTAAATAAGCTTCAGTGCGCTCTCCAAATTAATCGTACATCTGCATCGAATAATGAAACGACACACAGGCTTTTGAACATTTAGGGTTATTTATACCTAATCTAATATAAAAAAATTCAAGAGCTGCCGAAACTAAGTCGTGGGAATATAATTTCAAGCAAGTGACAAAAATCATTAGAATATGTGGATACATGCATGGAGTACCTCAGGCCTCTATTCTTGGACCTCTTCTATTTGCTTTATTTATTAATGCCGATGACACCAACATTTGACATTGTAAAAGACTTGAACGTTGACACCTAACTCTATGCCTACGATACCAGCATTTTTTGCCCCATATATTTCATATCTGACTACAGAATAATCTTTAAAAAATTAAAGAATGGTGTGATAGAAATAACCTTCCCCTTAATGGCAAAAAATGTAGTGTGGTCTCCTACAACAGAACAAAGAAAAACTATATAGACTATCGTCCAACATTAGAAAAGCTAACGTTTGTCTTGCTACGTACTTCCTCTAGGTATATGAAGACGTTCTATTTGCCTATTCCGAGAACTAATATCTTAAAGTTTTCTCCGTTGCATTTGAGCTGTCATACCTGTAATGATTTGCAAAGCAAGATTGATATATTTTCTACAACTTCAAATAAAATAAAAAATATTAGAATTGTTTAGAATATAGAATTTGACATTCAACTTTAGATTGTATTGCTATTCCATTGTGTTTATGTAATGGTGTAGTTCAAATCCTGTAATTGGTCACTGACTGTTGATGGTATATTTCTAAAACAAAAATAAATAAAATAATATGTTATCTCGTCGTCAAATCAGTATTATTTTACTTTAATCTAACGATGTTAAAAACTTATATCTAAACGGCGGCTACAAGTCGTTATTTGAATACAACGTTGTAACATGCCACAAAACAAGATAATCGCTTTCTGTGCATCATGAAAATGGTCCCTTGTCTTTATAAAATTTAGTCTTTTAGCATGTATCAAATATATATGACATTTCGAAGAATTATTAACACTGCAATAAAGTTTGTAAGAAGTTGTTTAATGTTATGAATCGTAGGCAATAAACTTGGCAACTATGCAGTCGACATACGTCGTTCTTGAATACCGTAAGGACAAAGAGTACAATTAACATAATTGTAACATAATCTGAGTACTGAGTGTTGTGTTGTTGTATGTGAGTATTTTTTTAAATTTATCTAGTACTTAGTGCCTATATGTATAATATCTATTCGTTTTTTCGTCTTAAAATAAATAGTGTGGTACTAGATACTGCATATCTAATATAGGGATACGGAGAGAATATTCAGATCTTGAGAGGAGTTGTCGGAAGAGGCTCAACCTGGTACAAGTAGGAATAAAAAAAAATAGTGATAGAGAAGATGCAAAGGTTAGGACGAACGACGAAAAAGCTCTGTTAATTTGATATAATGTATATAAAAATATAAAACACACTGAGGGAGAACAGAGGGCATTAGAAAATACGGATTATTTAATAATAGTATTAGACAACGCTCCATACCATTCAAGAGTTTCAGAAAGGATTCCAGATACTGGTGCAAAAAAAGAATATTCAAGAATTTCTTAAAACTTTAGACAACGATGTAAACAACGAACGCATGGTAGTTGTCATTTCTAAACCATCTCGGACGATGATTGCCATAAGCGCCGATTTTCCAGGGTCTTTCAATTTATTCTCAAAAAAATGTTTAAGTTACATAACGGTTAACGGTAAAATTGCTTTCATTATAATGTTAAAAGAACACTTAAATTTTGAAGAAAAACTTTCAAACTCTTTTGAAATGACAGTTGCTAGACAGATATCTATGTGGTATGCGTCAATTTTAATCTGCTTTCCACACTTGCTATTTGTCACATTTAATAAGACAGTATTTCTCTAATATACAGATTGGAGACTACAAATACACTGCTGTTTAACAATACAAAGCAAGAAATCGACTTTACACGCTACTATTTTGGAAGTAGTAAAATAATGTGGTGTAACATTTTATACGTTTTATTTATAAAAATGTTGAAATTGTAAGAATATTTACAAAAAATTTAAAGACATAAATTTAGAATTTTAATTATTTGATCAAATTTACACCAACATAAGAAATTTACCAATTCGAATTTAAAATTTAAACGGGAACGAGTAAACTCTTATACCCTTCCCAATTATAACCACCGTTAGCTATCCAATAATCCAATACGCAGGCGAGTTACTGTCACGTAACTAGTGAACACTTGTTGCAGTTGTTTACTGCACTTTGTACGAGAATGAGTCATAATTCGTTTTCGAAATTGCACAGTATGTTAATTCATTAGAATGGTATACTCGCGTCAAGAATTCAGACGTCTTACGTCACGGCTGACGTTACACATTTGTTTTTGTTGTCAACGTAATTTTCGATATTTGGTCGCGTTAAAAACAATCATTTTTTGCAATTTAGTGCAATATATAATGCAAACTTTTAGTGTAGCACATAGTTTCATTACTATCAGTTGCAGTTTCTTAAATATTTTGATGAAAATATAATGAATTATTCATTTGTTCGTATGACGTAAGTCGTCTGAATTCTTGTCGCGAGTATATATACAATTCCCAAATACACTTTTCTAGAATAAACACCAGAAATTTTACCAAGTATTTGTTTAAATATATTGCTCAAACGTCACTGTAAAATTTACCATATTGTGATTTGGTAAAATTTACCAACTTCTCTGGTGTAAATTTCATGTAAAATTTTACCCGTCTTTTTTTGCTGTGTAATATCTCAAACACATCACTTGCTTTTTGCTTGTCTGTTAGATATCATTAAAATATGCTTTATAAAAAAGAATTCTTTCAATTTTTAAAGTCAAGTAGCAATTTAGCGGTTGTTTGGGACAAATTTATAGCAGACATATCGCACCTGGTGACCCATTTAGACAAAATACCCTCTCCCAACGCACTTTCCGCTAAAAGGGTCCGCATTGTCCCTCCATTCACAACGGAGCCCATTTAACTTTGTTTCGCATTAAGATTATACAAATTAAACGTCTCATCTTTACACAAGGAAGACGTAATATTTGCATTTTACTTATATAAAGAAACGTTCCGACGAAAGAAAGGAAATTACTTTTTTCCATTCTGCAGAAGTGTCAAGTTATGAAATACAAACGGTTACTTTGTAGCATTAAATTAATAAAGAATTTAAATTGTTTTCTTAGCTAATTTCTTCGTCTTGCGATATTTTTTTGAGCTTTCATCAGAAGCGATGGGTTAAATATATTTTTTTATTTAAAAACTGAAGTTTGTGATGGTGGTTTTAGAAAATCGTGTCTCACCACACACATTAACAAAAATTTGATGTAAATTGTACAGTGTTGTATTGTAATGCAAGTGGGTGGTGGTAGGTAGACCTTTTTTAACTAGAAAAGATAAAGAAGAAAATTTTTCCAGTGTAGCACAAAAAAGTCGTAGCGATTTAAAGGGGTTCAAACCATCGTTGGTGACGCCCTCTAGAAGATACACCAAAATCGTCAAAATATTCGAATTTCTAGTACCAAGAAACCCCCCTATACCAAATTTAACAACAGCAATAAAGAAAATGTGATTTATTTTTTCAACTTTGACACCCTGTAGATTGAAAAGGAACATCATTCAGATAAGGCATATTTGACTTAATCGCTCAATTTTGAGGTCAGCAACATGCCCTTAAGCTCTGTCCCATTATTAATGAATGACCCTGTATTTTTTCCTCATTATCCTCGCGGAACAGCTAAATCCACAACGAGATATGATCGGCCTCCGTGCAACAAATCCCGATACCGATACACATGTTAACCGCAGCGACACCGTCGGCATGCCGTTCACTCGATTATATTGCATGCACCGATTGCCAAAAACAATAACCGAGTAATGGGATAATACAGCAGACGAGAGGGTAAAAGGAAACGCGGTACTCGAGCGTAGATTAAAGCCTGGATGGCCTCTTAAAAGGGTGCTGACCGTACTGTTTGCAGCTAGCAGATGGCAGCAGCGGTAAAGGGTAAAGACAATGGCTACTTGGATCGGCGCTCGGTACAATGCCTATTGTGCCCGTGCTGGCTGGCGGACGACGAGAGCGGATGAGTTTCGAAGGGAACGGGATTAAAAAATAATTACCTTGTTAAACATTGTAATTAAGAAGTACCTGAATAGGTGATTGGGGCGCCGAGATGCTTCAAACTCTATACGAAAAGTCTGAAAAGCTTAACAATATTTAAATCCATAAAATAAACGCTATCAATCAATCATACATATCTTAGAGAAGATAGAACACAAAAAAATCCTTTTCTATACACTATATAGGGTTAAGTATGAGAGAATAGAAAATAAAAGTAGTTATTTCTTACTATAAAGCTGGCAACAAAAGGTGGCAGCGCCCCGATGGGCATCTGTAGTCATATTTAAAAGCTGTTTATCTACAGAACAAGCAAATTGCACCCAAGCACTATAACTAAACGATTATTATTTATATAATTTTATTTATTACTAGGTGACCCGGCAAACGTTGTTTTGCCATATGAATTATTTCTAGTAAATATTTTGGCAGTTAAATAAAAAATAACTAACTTATTGTAAGTGTGGTATATGACTAAAAGAGGAATGGAGCACTGTGAATGATGACGTCCTATAAGAATAACAAAACACGAAACATTCATTTTTTGCATTATTTCGCGTGCCTGCAATTTTACTTGTTTGACGACCCAAATTAGCGCCTTTATGTCTTGTTGGCATTGTTCACTGTACAAAAAAATAGCCAAATAGTAAAATAACAGCCGTTATTGGCGGGAGCTCGTGACACGTGTTGCGTACTTTTGAGGTTATGTAGATCATTTAACTAACTAATAATGAGAACTACACTTAAAATTAATAATTTTATTAATTATTGATAAAATAGGAAATAAATAATTAAGGCCCAGCAAATTAATAATAAATTTACTTGAGAATTACACTTAGAAGGTAAAATGATAATTGTAGACGTCACTACTACGCTCGATTCCACAGTATACTAAGCAATCAGTACGGAATCTTAGACAATTTATGAATGAAATACGTCTGGCAGTTTTTAAATACCCCCACTCTAGAAAAAGTCGCCAAGAATATGGCGGATCCCAGAGAACATACGAAAAATAGCTAATAATTTGGCGTAAACATAACCAAAGTTGTTCGTAGTTTTAATACTTTTGCATTAATTCTTAATTAACTATTGCAATCCAGTGTAGTTTCATGTAAATTGAGGTTTTGGCCACATTTTGTCTTAATTTAGGTTTCTAGCAGATATAATTTGAATTTGATTATAAAACTAGTATGATTTAAATTTATTTAAAAAAATTGCGAATACATAGAAACTAGGTCAACTAGTAGTGTAGTTTTATTTTATACTTTTGCCTTATTTTGTTAGCAGATTATCAAATTTAAGCCCAGTGTAATTTTTATATTTTTACTCATTTTTTTTAAGAAAGTACGAAATGAAATTAAAACGTGAATATTATGTACAATTTATTTTGAGGTTTACAAAATATATATATATAGGTAACATAATCTTGCTCTATTAGGTGTATGGAGTGGTTTCTTTCATTCATGTATGAAAGCAGTCTCCTATTTGGAGTTAAATCCTTTGCCCCCCTTCATGTTTTAATTCTTCTTTAGGATTTTCTCAATTAAGCTATCACGTCTAACTTGGTCTCCCATATATAAAACTATTTACAGGCCTTTTACGCCCAGAGCTGCGTTATGCGTTAGTTTTTTACAACACATTTATTTCCTCCCATAGTTTATTTATTATTTGCTGGGTATAGTTCCACTAATAAATAATCACTAATATAAAAACACAAATAACTAAACACTCAACACGACATACAAAGCAGGAATATAAGTACAATAACGATAACGAGTGGATAACCATGCAATAATGCCAAAAATTCAAAAACCTAACTGACACACAGAAATTATAGTAATAACTGTCAGTTGCCAACAAGATGGCGGATTTTTGGAAGACGCGGGAAAGCTGAGTTTCCCTACTGATTGCTTAGTATACTGTGCTCTATTCATACACAATAATAATGGTCGAAAACTGTGTAGGGAGTGAGAGAAGGCTTATTGTGTGAGAGAGACAGGAGACCAGCTTTGTTCTCATCCCTACTCCGTACTGTTTACTGGGTGAGAAGTGAACCCGGTAGATGCTTGGCGGGGATAACTGATCTAGTGATAATCGACCAGGGTTAAAAATGATTAAATTACTGAAATGGTTATTAAAAAATAGAGGTTTGTGATAGAAAGATGAAAATTAAGGGTTGTATGTATTTTTGAATGCCACATCATAAAAAAATAAAAATAAAAAATGTCCAAAAAATAAAAAAAATGTCCAAAAAATAAAAAAAATTGTTTGGGGTTGACCACCCTTATCACTTAGGGGTATGAAAAATAGATTATGACCGATTCTCAGATCTACCGAATATACATATAAAATTTCATAAAAATCGGTCAAGCCGTTTCCGAGGAGTATGACGTCTAAAACTGTGACACGAGAATTTTATATATTAGATTAATGTGTTTTTACAAAAATGATTCAAATACGACAAACACAAAATCGTTGAATGTAGGAGTTATCAGTTACGTCCTCAACTTAAAACCATATACCTATATAATATCAAAATACGTTACTGTATATATATTCTTTGTTATGAACTTTAATACTGAACGATAAAATAGGGCAAAATGTATATTATATATACCACCGAGTTTTATCCTCCTTATATCTCGTGTAGTTGCTAAATTAAATTTTAAATTGTGCTCTGGCTTGCCAATATAAAGTTTATGAAGGTGTGGGAAATTTTCAACGCTTGTTTTTCCGACGGGTATTGTTCTTCTAAAAAGGATGTTGCTGGTTTTAGGCTCTCAAATAAAGTTGATGCTTCTGAATATAGGGACACAAAGCTCTTCGTAGAAGGTACGTCCATTGGCGTAGAAATTTTAAATACTCAGTTATAAAAATTCCTCCGCTGTATGCATATGAATATTTGATATGGGAGTTTTTGTCTCATAAGCTATGTCAATGCAAAATCGCATCTTTACTATTATAAAGCTTACATAGGTATTACAAAATATAATAAAAATATATTCTGACACGATTTTTTTTTAAATAATTTTGAATAGAAAGTATTTGTTACTATGATTTAAAGCACTCTGTTTAGTTTAAAAGAACTCAGTACCAACGACTTTGCTTGTATGCTGAAGCATACAAATAGAAGAATACCTCAACCATGAATGTTCACTATCGAAAACTAGAAGAATGTGAATCATTTAAATCGAAACATTATGACACAGGACGCCCATGAAGGACTCGAAGTGGGGCAACAGCAGGTCGAGTTTTTAATGCCATGAGATTTTGAAGAAGCAACTTCTTTACCCTTATCATTACCAAAAAGTCCAGGCCCTTTCTCCTGAAGATCCTTCAGCTGGTGTAAATTTTTGTAACCCGATTAGAATTTTCATAATGTAATTTTATATCGTCTATTCTTTTTACGGATGAAGCTGGATTTGGACATGACGGTTTCGTTAATCTTCATAATGAACATTACTGGTCCGATAAGAATCCTCACTTTACAATAGAATAAGGTTATCAAAATAAGTTATCCGTTAACGCATGGGCCGGTATTGTCGGACATTACTTAATTTTACCCCATTTACTTCCGCAGAGACTTAATGGTGAGCTTTACTTGCATTTTTTAAGGCAAACAATGCGGTTGCTTCAAGACGGTACGCACATTACATGGGCTTCCAGATCTGCCGATTTAAACCCCATTGATTTCTTCTTCTGGAGTTACCTCAAAACTCTTGTATACAAGAATCCAGAACATGATGTTGAAGAGCTAAGACAAAGGGTTATTGACAACTGTGAGATAATTAGACAGAAGGAGGAAATATTTTTTAAATTCGTCAGAACTTTCTGAGAAGAATTGATTTGTGTTTAGAAATGAAGAGAAACCATTTTGAAATAAAGTTAATAAAATTTTGGAAACATACGATTGTATAAGGCTCTCAGACATGCATTTATTTATTTATGTGTTTAGGATTACAGCAACAAAAAACAAAGACAACCACAGATACAAATATGGTTTGACATTCTTAAAGTTAATATATAAAAAGAAAAAAAACACAAACTGTAAAAATCAAAGGACAAAAATACAGTAAAAAGTGAATTTAAAACAAAAAAAATCAACTTTAAATAATACAAACTGTAGCAGTACGATAAACATAAGATTCTCCAAATACATCGTCTTATAGCATTAATAGAACAATTAAAAATATAAAACTGAGAGCGATATTTCATATAATTAGTACACATACTATAAATAGGTGAATTTTTAAGAGCGTTAGTTCTAGAAATAGGCAAATAGAACAATGAATAGGTACGAGTCTGAACATGAGAAATGTTAAAGTAAATATTACTCAAAATGTCCGGGCAATGTTGTATCTATAAAAGTTTATACAAAAAAAGAATAGAATAATAAACACGACGAGTGGCTAAGTCGTTAGTGTTAAACCTGGCTAATAGATCAGTCTGTGGAATGCCACGAGGTGGATAAATACCATTTACTCTAAAACTTTATTTTTTAACAAATTTTATCCAATCTGATAATATAGATATCATATTGAGAGTCCCAGACAACTGCTACATACTCCAATTTAGCATTATAAAGTAAAGTCAGCGTATATATATCAGAAAAGTGTTGAGCATTTCTTAGAATGAAACCTAAATTTCTATAAGCAGCAGATGTTATATGATTAATATGTGGCACAAACGTTAATCTTGAGTCAAATATAACACCCAAGTCTTTAAACTGAATGCATCTATTTAGAACAATATTATCAATATTATAATGGTATTTTCTTCTAGACTTTCCTTGTAAAACTCATTTCGATAACTTTAGTGACAATTTATTATCTTAACACCACAGATTAATTTTGGAAAGCTGTTGCTGTAAAAAATGACAGTCAGAAATACAGTTGATCTATGCAAATAGATTTGCTTGAATATTAGTGAGGGCATCAGTAATAAATATAATAAACAAAAGAGGGCCTAGAATTGATCCCCGCGGAACCCTAGATCTAGCCACCACATTAAAAATAAATGAGATGATAGCCCTACGGATGATAGTTTAAGTAACATTTTAATGATGAAGTTGAAAATAATACTGAATGGAAAACAAAGATTGGTGCACAATCCTTCAATAAGAAATCAGGAATTCCATCGGAACCAGTTGTTAATTTGTTCTTAAATTTCTTTAAAGCACAGCAAACATCTTGTTCTGATACTACTGGAAAATAGCGTGCAAAACAATCTACAATATCTCGTGTGTCATCGATTGAAGCGCCCTGGTACACCATTGAATTAGGCATGCTCGACGTATCTCTGAGTCTGTGTTAAAAGGACCAAAAATTAGTAGGATTTACTTTGATATGTGCTTCAGCTTGTTTAATATAATCACTATGAGCTGCATCCATATCAGAGCTTTATCACCGGTAAATTTAAATTGACACGCGATTTTAATTTAATGTTATTAATAATATATCCGATGAGGGTACGACAATTTTTTATTGACCGTTTGCGGGACACTTTTCGAAAATACTTAATGCAACTTTGCGTAAAATAGTGAGCATACCTCATTAACATCAGTACATTTAGACAAATACGACCAATCTATGTCAGATAAGTCGAAATATAAGGAGTTAAAATCTGCCTTTTTGAAATTAAATAAGGGTTTAGATTGACAATTATGCGATGTATGTCTAGGTTTATATTTGGTATATAAGTCCAAGGGAGGATGATGAAAGTCCTCAGAAAGCAGACAATTTTCAGATCTACTGACTGCAACGACTGAAGTACTTAACTTCAAGTCTAACAGTCTGTTGTTTCTATTCAAAATATTATTCTATTGAGTAAGTCCAAAAGAATCACAAAAATATATTAAGGTATTTCATCATTTATTAAACAACCCTCACGTATGTGTTATCAGTTCTAAAAATATTGTCATGACTGTTTGAAACATTTTGTATATCGTGTATCTACTGGTGTAAATGCGTAACTACGTGGAAACGTGGAAGCAGGCTTCTTCCAAATTTTTCGCTGAGTAACGGCACCCATTCATTTGAAAAACGAGTAGGATGAACATTTAAATATAATTACTCACTGTCATCCTTTCTGGGCGGACAAGAGCACGAATTCGGCTGCCAACGGACATAAAAAGCCAGTTGCGTACCAAATCACGTCCCGCATAAAACATCCGGATATAATTCCCGTATCAAGAGCGCGCTCTAACAAACACATATTATTAATAATTCCGTTTCCTGCAGGATAATTGGGGTCCGGACCTGAGATCCTTCTCGGGCCTGTCGGGGATAACGAGCGTTCGGCACGAACCGGACTGCGAACAATGGCCGACGTAATTAAACCCGGCACTACATGAAATATGTGATTTCTGCGCGTTCGGCTGCCGTACGCGAACCGATGGAGTAAAAATGAAATTTTAGGAATGCGATCGGTCCTGTCGGCATGAAATTGGATGCTTTTAGGTCGCCTAGACCCGCCAAATGAAAAATTTCTCCGGCACATTGTTACTGTTTCCCGTTCTTTGTACAGTTTATATCATCGATATAAGGGAATAAAAAATGACATAAGAAACATTAGTCGCGTCAAATTAGCATGAAAAATGTCAAAATAGACAACTTTTTGTGGAGAAGTCCGATTTTGGTGCGGTTTTCTACAAAATATTCAGGGAATTTTTTATAACAAAAGATACATCTAACCTCTGTATGATAGCAAATTTTTAATTGTTTATTTAACAAATGACCCATTTTTGTTGAACATATGGCAAATGTCACACACGATTCAACGAAAATGTCTGAAAAATGTTCTCTCGGGGGTTTTCGAGGTCCCTCAAACTCTTGTGCCGATGATTTGCCTTAAAAAGCCAGAAATCCCGGAAAAATTCCGGTTCTCTAGTGATTCCGGGAGTAGAGTTATTAATTTGTTAATTAGCCAGGTTGCAACAATTGGAAAATAAACAATGACGTGCAACAACCTTGTGCCGATGGTTCTCCCCATGATCCCAGAGTTATTGCAAAAAAATCTGGTTCTCTAACGATTCCGGGAGTTGAGTTATTAATTTGTTAATTAGCGAGGTTGCAACAGTCGAACAATAAACAATTATATTTGCAAAAATCTTGTGCCGATGGTTTGCCTTAATAAGCCAGAAATCCTGGAAAAAATTCCGGTTCTCTAGTGATTTCGGGGGTGGAGTTTTTAATTTGTTAATTAGCCCAGTTACAACAATTTAGCAATAAATAATAAAGTTAACACCAAAGTGATAAAGAGGGACCTCGAAAACCCCCGAGAGAACATTTTCCAGACATTTTCGTTGAATCGTGTGTGACATTTGCCATATGTTCAAAAAAATGGGTCATTTGTTAAATAAAAAATTAAAAATTTGCTAGCGTAAAAAGGTTAGATGTATCTTTTGTTATAAAAAATTCGCTGAACATTTTGCAGAAAACCGCATCTCAATCGGACCTCTCCGCAAAAAGTTACAAGTGAAATGCTAATTTGACGCGACTACATTAATATAACACTTTTGTACAGGGCCTATAAGTCCTGCTACAAGTACCCAAATTTTCTTCAAGCAGGACATCAACAGTCAAACATTTCAGTTAAAGTTGTTCTGTTATTAGGTCATTTATGAAATATTATTTTGGTATTTTGCCAGTGGCGGAGCATTTCTTAAATCACAGATAAATAATAAATTAAATCATTTAACGGTATTAAGGTACTTACCAATATTACTTAAGGATAATGGATGTCACACTGATTGAAAGTTCTTTTAGATGAAATTTTGGGAAACACTAAAATATTCTGCTATTAATAATTAAAACGATAATGATGTAACTATGATCTAAAAAGATTTAAAAAATATGCAAGTTGAAACAAAATTGTTGAGAAAGATTTTAAGGGGTGATGAGATGAGACAAAATGAAGGGGGAGTCTTTCATATATTTTTTTTTTCAAAACCCCCTCCTTTGAAAGTTACAGCCCCCAAAATTGAGAGTAAAAATTGTTTTCATTTATTTTCTCCACTATGGAAGAAGTTAGAAAAATAAAATTTTGTAGACAAGTTGCACTAATAAAATGACAATTCGTTTTTCTCACTCAAAGTGTCACTAATAGTATATTATGCAACGAGCATGTAATGATGGTTATTAATATACGAGCAACCGGGATACGAAACGAGCCGAAGGCGAGTTTCGTATGGTTTATGCGAGTGTATTAATAACCATTACATGAGAGTTGCATACGCTATTTTTTCTACACCCGATAAATAATCAAAAACCATAAATTTTATATTTTTATTGAACACAATAGGTAACAGTAATTATTCGTATGAACTGCATTTTCTGCTTTCTCTGATATGTGTGGAGGAGTCGATGGTAATTCTTCTATATCGCTGATATCAGACATTTTGATAAATTATCGAAGTTTAGCTATTTAATACGTACTGATTTTGACATCCAAAATAATTACATAGAAACCTAGGATAAACGTCAAATGCACAGCATGCTTGATGATTGAAAAATTATGGGTTTCTATTGATTAAAAATCTGTATCGTAATGGGTATCATTATGAAACGGATTATGGGCATATAAGTGCATTGTTATAATACGGGTGTGGAAAAAAAAAGTTTATCAAAATTTAAATTTTTGTGGTAAAATTGACAATCTTTAATTTTTTATAAATATCCATGGTTACAATGAATTGGGTGTAAAAATTTGAAAAAGTGGGTATTTTTATTTTTTTTATTATCGCACGTGCTTTTTATCTGTAAAATAGAGAATAAAAAGTTTTTACTTTTACTCAAACATGAACATAATTCTTTTTAAAATAATCAACCCTGTTTTAAAGGCTCGTCCAAGACAACCTTATTTTAAATACAAGCAAAATTATTATAAAGGGAGGCATTTTTCGTAAAAGATAAGATAAAAAAGTTTTTCTTTCTATTCACTCTAACCGCAGACATACTGTAGACAACAAATCAACGATAATAATTACAAGTTTTAGTAGAAATCGATTAATAAACTTACCGTTTTCATCGTTATGTAATTGTAGTGCATTAAGACAAATTTTTGTAGTATTGTTTCAATAACCCATGTGACAGTAGCTATATTTTTTGATTTTACAACACTCTTAACAGTTCCGTAACATCTTGCTATACGCCACTGATCTCCAAACTGAGAAAAACTCCAAGAAGTGTCATTTTTACTATCAAATACCCTACCCTACGTCCATTTGCGACTAAACTACGCGGTTTTCATCAAGTTGTAACTTCTAAACAAACAGAAGTACAGTCGCGGTTAAAAAATGCGCTGCAATTCCATAATGTTTACATTTACCCTATAGCAAAATTTGTCCTGCCTGACGTATGCAAAACCCGAAAATATTACGTTTTTCAAAGTACTCAAGTGAGCCGTTTCTGTCCTGCTGGTGGGACGCTGTACATTCTATCTATAAAGGCTTCCGCGTCCAGTTGGTCAGAAGTAGACAGGGCCATTTTTACTTTAGTTACCAGTATTCGCTCAATTTTTCCAATAAATAAATATAATAAATTATATTCCTGTTAAAGGATTATTACATTTACATTTACATTTTATAAAGAGAAGAACCCATTTTCATGAAATAATTTTTAATAAATATCATTTTTATAATCTCTTTATTTTGACGTTTCCTAGAAATTTTCCCAGTCGACGAGAATGCATCGAATATAGCATGGAATGTTCTAGAAAACGTCAAAATAAACGTATTACCAAAATTATAATTTAAAAATAAAATAATAAATTAAGAAACAAAAAAAAGGTAGTTGACGTTCCATATCATGATACAGTATTTTCAAAATGATGTTACAGTAATAATAAAATAAAGTATATTTTACTTTTCACGATTTTATTAAAAATACATAATTTAGTTCAAATTAGTAGTACATATTCTAATAATTCATATCATTTTATTTTTCTGTTACAAGATAATCGAAGTACAGAGTAATATATAACGTCAGAACGGATTCCTACTATTTTTAGTTATAGTTCTAATTAGTTTCAGCTTTATCACAATTATCAGCGATATTTATTATAGTTAAGTAAGCACTTACCATTTTCTTTGATCAAACCTCAATTTATAAAATGTTTTCTATTTGAACACAACAAACTAAACTGAACATAACAACGCTAGATGGTGTAGTAACGTGTGTTGAAACGGCTGACATACTGCAGCTGTACAGTTGTGCTGAACCAGTCGGAAGTAGGGATATAGAACACAGAGATGTGTTAAGTTTACACTTCACTGGTTAATATTACACAAATTCGGTATATTTTATTATAATACTAGTAATTTTAATACATTTTATATAAAACATATAAAAAAAACCATAGGGTGCAAAACTGTTAATATGGAAATTTTACACATCTTAAATTACACACTGGAAAATCTCACTTACACAGTAACCTTCTTTTACAGTGTATAATAAAGGGGATCATTCTTTGGAAACAACAGCAAACGAGCCAAATGTATGAACGTGTACTCTACATTGTAAAAAAAAGTGTCTGTGTAAGTGAGATTTTCCAGTGTATAATTCAGAATGTGTCGGATTTCCTTGTTAACAGTTTTACACACTATGGTTTTTTATACGTTTTACACAAAATGTGTAAACATTACTAGTATTATACTAAGATACTGAGTGTGTGTAATATTCATCAATACTGTTAAAAGTAGGTATACCATTTTTGGTAAAACACCTCCAGTTGCATATCCCTCTACTCCTGACTGGTTAAGCACTGGTTAATTTCGGCTGCCGTACGCGAGCCGATGGTGTAAAAATGAAATTTTAGGAATGCGATCGGCCCTGTCGGCATGAAATTGGATGCTTTTACGCCGCCTAGACCCACCAAATGAAAAATTTCCCCGGCACATTGTTACTGTTTCCCGTTCTTTGTACCGCAGCACACTTCAAATAAAGGAACTCTGCTCCATCGATAAGGGAGTAACAAGTGTGAAGAGAAAATGAAATGGGATCCGATAAATTGGGAGGTTGAGCGAAAAAATTTCGCATCTGGCAGATATAATAGAGTTTTATTAAAAAATGTGTACACATCCATCATCAGCAGTCAGCCGACTGAGGAAATTTGAAAGCACTGACAAATTCTCAGGAAATATAAATAGGGGGCATAGCAGAGAAAGATCATTATAACCAAAATTATACCCATTTATTGAAAAGATTGCACATGTTGCTTATTGGAGACATAACCCAAAGCATTAGTGCGGCAATAAATGCAGTAAAAATGTTTTGTTTTTTTGACGTGTTTGGTTCCTAAATGTCACAAATTGCAATTTCGCTAAGAGAAATTCACATTCAATTTTGTTGTGCAATGGTTTGTATAAAAAAAGTCAATGCCATAACGTGTCTAAGTTCCAGAGAATTTAAATTAAATTTATCCAATGAAATTTTATTATCTATACCTCTGAGACGATAAAAATTTCATTACATTTTCTTTGAACCGATTTAATTAACAGTATAGAGTTTTGGTAGATTGGAGATCAAATAAGAGACGGGTATTCCAATTTGCTTCTTATTAATGAACAAACAGTATTTTTAATATATCAACATTGGTAAAACCCTTCCAATTTCTTTTTAAAAAGCCTAACAATTTTTTAGCAGATGGTACCATTTAATTAATATGAGAAGTCAAAAATCACTTCAAGATCTAGGCAACAGAAATGTTTTCTCATGCCACCTGCTATCATTCAAAGATAACAAAGTTAAACGAGTAACGACAGAAAGGGATCTAACCAACAAATTTTTAGGTACAGAAATCTTTCAAAATAGTTTTTTTTTTAATTTAACTGTATATTTAAATATTGTTATAACATAAACTTACCCAGTTCCGCATATAAGACTGTCCACTTTTGTTTATAAATATGTGAATATAATTGTTAAAATATGGGATTATTTGAGGAGAATTTAAATAAACTCGCGACAAGAATTCAAACGACTTGCGTCATACGAACAAATGAATAATTTTTCGTAGCAAAATTTTAAAAAAATCGACCTGCTTTGATAAAATCTTTGAGCTTTGTTGAAAAATGGTTTCATCAAACCTCGACGATATTCTTGAAATTTTCCACGTCTCCATAATTTACGATTCTGAACAACTTTTTCAAGTAATATTTTGCTGTATTTTCAGCAGAAAACCGAAACCGAAACAGTTTTTACTCGGTGCACTGAGCATTTCAAATAGGATTATTTCAAAAATGGTTACGCCTACCGACTTCAGCAAGGTATACCTTTTTCAAATAAAACAGGTAGGAGAATTGATTGTTTCGATACATTAAGATGCAAAAAAGTTCATCATTTAAAAGAAACATAATGTGCCATAAGTGGAGCCATCTACTAGTGACGTCAAAGTTAGAAACATATTTCAATTTCTCGTGCGCAAAAACTCTCGATTTACAAATTTTATGCAAATATTTGGATTTCTTAAGAAGTTATTTACAAATATCGAAAATAAAATTTTAACTTTAACACCCTGTATCTCCGTTAATATTGAGTTTTCGAAAAATTGTTATAGGACTTTGTGGCCCTATTTTTTTGTGAGAAATCACCTCCTGAAGTCTTGACGCATAATTTCCGGACACTCTGTATAGTATTTTCAGAATTATGGTGTTACAGTAATAATAATATAAAATACGTTTTATGATTTTATTAAAAATATATAACAAAATATTTAATAAAATTAGTAGTACATATAAACCTATAAACTAATAACGTTCTAGTAGATCATAAGCAACGAAACAACAAACAATAAACAAATATGTATTTAGGCACTACATAACAGAAGTTTACGAAAATTAACTGGTAGTCGTCTGAACAAAATTTTCTTTCTCTAAAATTACAAAAAAATCAAAATACAGATATAGTAATCTAAATCAGAGTCAATTCCCAATATTTTAGAAAGGTGTGAGTAGTTTTAGCTTTATCACAATTATCAGCAATATTTATTGTAGTTAGGTAAGGTACTCCCCATTTTCTTTGATCAAACCTCAATTTAAATTTAAACGTTCTCCATTTGAACACCGCAAACGAGGGATAACTGAACACAACAACGCAGCACGACCAACATGACGTAGTGACGTGTTCTGGAACAGCTGATATATTGCAGTTGTGCTCAACCAGTCAGGAATAGGGATATGCAACATAGAGGTGTGTTAACTTTAGATAAAATGGTGTATTTTTAACACATCATTTGTGAATGTTAAACAAATTCAGTATTTTATTATAACACTACTCAGTGTACTACGAGCCCTAACAACTAAATGTTGGGACTAGGTATTATTTTGGGTATAATACAGTGGTTTATCAAAACTGCTAAATTATTTTGTTTATTTTTTTAAATACAAACAACAATATATTCTAGACTACTTGAACACATTTTCGTGCCATGGAAAAGCAATCATAACATATTTTGTCATTGGAAGGTTAAATTTGCTGACAACTAAATGTTGGGACAAGCACCAATCCCGCACTAAAAATGTTTAAAATACGCGTAGGCGGCTTCATTATAAACATCAAAAAATCGTTTTATTTATTCATTGACAGTATTGACAGTTTCTAAGTAACGCAAATATACTCGCGTCAAGAATTCAGACGTCTTACGTCACGGTTGACGTTACACATTTGTTTTTAATGTCAACGTAATTTTCGATATTTGGTCGCGTTAAAAACAATAATTTTTTGCAAGTTAGTGCAATATATAATGCAAACTTATAGTGTAGTATATAGTTTTATTACTATCAGTTGCAGTTTCTTAAATATTTTGATAAAAATACAATGAATTATTCATTTGTTCGTATGACGTAAGTCGTCTGAATTCTTGTCGCGAGTATAGTTAAGCAGTGGTACCTAATTATTTAATAATATTTAAATTTTGTTAATTTAATTGGAATAATGGGTCGTGGAAAAGCTACCAAACAAAAATTACGTGAAATTATCATTCACCAATACAGTGCGGGTAAGACAATGCGTAAAATTTCTAGTAATTTAACTATTTTCTATAATATAGTGAAAAAATATAGCCAGTCTGCCAATGTGGATGTTCTAGGTAAAAGTTCGGGGAGACCAAAAGTTATTTCACAAATAGATTTACTAAATTTAATTAAATTATACAAATCAGAGAGAAGAAGTACCGTTCGAAACATATCTGCTCAATGGAACAGGGCAACTGGATTAAATATATCTAGAGAATGTTGCCGAAAATACATTCATAAATGTGGTCTGGGATTTTACATGGTAAGTTCAGTTTTATATGGTTCACCCATTAGCTAAAAATTTATACAATTTAGGCCAAACAAAAGCCGCTATTGACAGAAATTCAAAAGAAGAACCGTTACAATTGGGCAATTGGGCTGTGGACAGAAAATGATTGAAATAAAATAATATTTAGTGATGAGGCAAAATTTGATGTTTGCATTGGAGATCACCGCAAACGGATAATACGGAATAAAGTAGAAGCTTTTCATAAAGACTGCTTAAAAAGGGTTGTTAAGTTTCCAAAGGGAATTATGGTTTAGGGCTGCATGTCGGCAAAAGGTTTAGGCACTTTAAAATTTATAGATGGTACCGTAAATGCCCAAAAATATCAAGAGATACTTCAGACCTCACTTTTACCTGTTGCGTACAAATTGTTTCCTAATGAGGATTTCATCTTTCAGCAAGATGGAGCATCATGTAATTCTACAAAATTTACCAAAAAATTGTGTGGTGATAATAATATAAAGGTTTTATCATCCAGCTGTTACGTTCCCAAATGATTACCTACTCAAAATACTGATAGATCACCTTGATCGGATAAGTAGTACCAGCGGCTTGCCAGCTGCAGTGGAGACGGGCTGGGTAAAATAAAATTTAATTTGGAGCGCCACTTGGTTTATGTTGATACCACACACTATAGTTTAAACCAAGAAAACTAAGGTATAAATTTTCTTTATTAGTTTTCGTTTTCTTTTTTTTAGGTAGGTAAGTTGTTAGTTGAAAATCAAATTAATTTATATATTCTGAAATATATTACTTTATTTGCCAAACATCTAATAGATCGTATAGAAAATTTATGCGCTAGACAATTCGATCAATTGTTATACGATAAAAAAAAAGGTAAGTATGTATAAGTATAAGTTCGAATAATTATTAAATAATAAATTTTAAATTGTAGTTTTTACCGAACGTGTATACACGCGCAGTTCACATTCAAGCGATAATATATAGAATAAATAGATAGATGGATGTATATTTGGCAAATGACAATTAAAAAAAAGTGTGCCGAAGAACTTTCGGCAAAGTACCATGTAGAGCGTGAGTATCACAAAAAAAGAAAGGAATACATATATATATATATATATATTACACACGTATATAGAAACCTCAAATCAGGTTACAATAGTATTGAAAATTGCATACGTATATAAAAAAAAAACATCTTTACCTTGTCAAATCAGAACTTTAAAGGTAAAAGCGAAATATCAAAATGGCTTGTAGACTAATGAAATAAACTATAAGTAAGTATCAATAGGCTCAATTAATAATAATAAGCTAGATATTAATAAACTAGAGGTAAGTATCAATAAGCTAAAGGCTAAAAGTAAAAATATATCTACTAATAACTAATCTAATTTCTAAAGATTATTTACCAATAATTAAAACTAAATATGAAGCAGTAATCGGTAAATTAAAGTATGCAAAATATTTGCAAAAAAAAATATAATAATTGCTTAAACATGCAAACTTAGCTGAAGATAGCAAGCAGAAGGTCTCGGACGGCAGCAAGCAAGCAAGCAAACAAGCAATAAGTCGAACTACCAGTGGACAGGGAAGCAACTGCGACCGGTGGACGTGAAGATTTTTTTTGGTAAGTTCTATGGTAGAGACTTCTACAGCAGCTGGACTACTCGCCGACGAGATCAAAAATCGTTGCAGTTTCCAAGAGTAAAAAAAAAACCCTCACAACGTCTAGAGGGTTTTCTTCCAACGGCTTTTAGACCGACTTGTAGATGTATAAGGTGGCAGGTTAAAATAGTAAGTGATTTTCGTGGTGTGGAAAGGCGTTAATTCTCCCGCAGAAGCGGCCAGGAGGCTCTCAGAACTTGCAAATGCAGCTCCAAAAAAAAAATATATACTAAAATCCAAATCGAAACTGGAACCACCAATTCTTGATAGCGGGCAAATTTTCCCGTATTCAAAAGGATGAGTATACCAGTATACTATTTAAATGCACCGCAACAAGTTTAGAAGAAAAAAAATTGCCTTAGGAATCACCACGTGCACTTTCTAGAAGTTACCACCAGAAATTTTTATCAAAAACTGCCAGAAGCCTCTAGCGAAATCGTTCCGCAAAAAAACTTATTCTAAGAAATATATTCTCAAAACGAGACACATAGTTCCACCTACAAGCGAGAATCCGACTTAATAAAAGATTCACAGACAACTATGCCAAGATCATTGGATTTAAATTGATAAGCAAATAAAAACACTTTCAATAGATGTATAAAGAGAGCGATGAAAAATGACTTCGGAATAATTAACAATAATAAATATTTACCTAAAAATGAATTAATTAGCGAGCTAACGACTAATCTAAGGTGAGTAAATACTAATTAATTCTAGGAGAGCACTCAAAATTGACATACAATAAAATGAGGTAATTGTTGAGAATTTACGAAAATATAACCTAACAAGTTTGTGTTTTGTTTACAAATTAATTGTTTATTTCTTATTTTCCAGGTGTCTAAACGGAGGGGAAAGAAAAGAAACGGATAAATTGTTGAACAAGTACATATTTATAAACTATACTAATGATTTCATTAATAAAATTCGGAGGTACTAAAATAATTTTATTAATTTAAATTTTTATTTGTTGTAGATGCAGAAGACTTACGAAGATGAAGTTGTTGCTGAAGTAATGAGACTTGGAGTACACTAAGTATAGTCAGTTATGTTGTACTAAATTTATTTATTTAATAAAGGTTGTAGTGCTCAAATTATTACATCACACAGCCAGCAGTCCAGATCTGAATGATAGAAACCGTGTGGCATAAAATGAAGCAGTATTTAAGAAACCATCCTCAACGCACTATTTCAGATTTGCGGACAAAACTGCAAGAGATTTGGGATAATTTTTCTCCTCAAACGTGTCAGTCCTTGGTTAATACAATGTCTGCAAGAGTGTAAGTAGTCGTTAAAGCTAAGGGCGATGTGACCCCATACTAAATTAAAATTTCTTCTCGTTTGTCCCAACTTTTAGTTGTCAGCAAATTTGACCTTCCAATGACAAAATACGCTATGATTAATACCGATTGCTTTCCCATGGCACAAAAATGTGTTCAAATAGTCTAGAATATATTGTTATGTTTATATTTAAAAAAATAAACAAAATAATTCAGTAGTTTTGATAAGTCATTGTATTATATCCAAAGTAATACCTTGTCCCAACATTTAATTGTTAGGGCTCGTAGTAATATTAACACATTTTGTGTAAAATGTGTAAAAAAGCCATAGTGTGTAAAAATGTTAACACTGAAATTTTACATATGCTGAATTATGCACTGGAAAATCTAACTTATACAGCAACTTTTTTTTACAGTGTAGAGCAGACATTCATAAATGTTGTTCATTTGTTGTTGTTTCCAAAGAATCATCCTCTTTGTTATGCACTGTGTTTCTAAATTTTTTATTATAATATGTACTACTACTAATACTCGGTACTATTTTTAATAAAATCCTAAAAAGTACAATGTTTTGTATTTTATTATTACAGCCTGTAAATACTAAGTTGTTAAATTATTGTGAATACTTAATACTGAGAATTTTGCGATGTTTTCTCATTTATGACATTTATACAGGATGCCATTGAAAAAAGTACAATATATATCAACACATGATAGGGGACCTCAAAACACATAAAAAGTTCCTATACGTGCTAAAGTTTGAGTTTTTTATCACTGGATTATGTAGAGGGAATAGAAGACTAACAATTGGTACACAATATCCTCTACAGGTTGCCAACCAGTAGCAAAGTTATGAAATAATGTAAATCTGTAGCAACTGTCAAACTGACGTTGCAATAATTTATCTAAGTTCGCTATTTTGCTAAATTGATTGTTTAGTCCGTCTGTTGCTAAATCGGTTTCTGAGAGCTAAAAGTCGCAATCGACGATCTTCACGCTCTATGGTTCCTCTAGGACGGCCAGTAATATCGTACTATGGCTCCGTAAGAATCTGTTAGTCTTTCTAGGAATTGCAACCCAACAATCCACCACCTGCCAAAATTCTTTCTTTGTCACATAGTAGATATAATTGAGTAAAATATGTAGATTTAAAATTACTTCTTACGAATGATGAATCATTTTATCATGCTATCTAATTAAAATGACAAAAGTCCTGATTAATATAGGTACTTACTACACACGTAAGCCTCTAACCAAATTAAATTAAAGTAACATGTTTTGATATAAATTCCTCATGAAGGCGCACCTTTGTAAATATTAAATCCCGTTAAATTAAGTTGGGATTAGTTTTATATACATACATTAGCCTGGATTAATTTTGGTAAATATTCATAAGTGCAAGAATCGTGCTTTAATTCATTAAGCGAATAATTTATGGAGAATTGCCTGCGTGACATATATGGTAAAAATAAATCCTTAAGGACACATTTTTTATATACTCAAAACATAATTCCGCAACAGAATTTTGTAGGTGTAGGTATGTTTCCATTATGAAATTGTTATTATACTATAAGGATATTCATAAAAATATTAAATTATGTTTAAAGGACATAATAAAATAGTCTTATAGTCATATTTACAAAGTTTTACAGACATACAAAAATTAGTTGTATTGGAACAACCTTAAAGAAATATAATATTCGTCTTAACACACGAAACATTCTGTGACGTCACAAGGCGGTACAGGTTAGCTCGCGAGAATTAGTTAGGTTAGGTTTTGATGTAACTAATAACCTGCCTTTACCGACTTTTACGTACTGTCGTGTCCTTCTTCGTCCTGTAGAATTTTAAATTTGAATTAAGCTAAGGAAATATGTTAAAATGGAAGATGGTTTTCAAAAGGCAGAATCACATAATCCGCCAACTCTTGACGTGTTACTACGATGTCAGATTTTTTAGCAATGCACAAAGATCTGAATCAGACTAAATCTAGTAGTGTAAGTTTAACTGTGACTATTGTCTTATATAAATAAGTATTTTCTACGAAACCTTTAATAATTTATTATACAAGGTGTCACAAATTAAATGTAATAGCGGCTACGCTGGAAACAAGGATGCAGAAAAATATGCTTAATCGATAGTCAATTTTTATAATTGAGTTTAACAGTTTTTTAAAGTATAATTGATTTCACACACATTTGTATGTTTAAAAATGTCTTGGTCTGTGAGCTAACATTTAACACTAATATGATACACGGAAAAAATCTAATCTGTATTTAAATATAATTAAACTTCATTCAAGAGTATATGAATTAATTCAGTAATAAAATATATTTGATATAAATTTTTGCATATTCTTGACTTCCAAGCATTCTTATACTTAATTCATTATTTTTTCTGTTAAAAATATACTAAATTTAAGGTTTACTTAAAGATTAATATTTTGTTAAAATATGAATAAAATATTAATTATAGAATAGGTTATTATTTCTTAAATTATAAGTTTATAGATTTGCCGTAATTAAAATTATTAATATTTTTTAATAAATGTCATAGTGTAACATTGGAAATGCGGTTATAGTGCAAGATAATATTTATAGATGATTGCCATCTTGGTAAAATGTTTACTAGTTCTGGTAAAATGAACATCAAGGCCAGTAATAACTTTTTTCTTTAATGTTGTTAGTAGTAACTACCCTAGAAAGGAATACAATATAGCAAGAATACTGAAATATTAATTATGTACTTGAGTTGCATTTTTTCTTAATGCAATGTTATTATTTACTTTATTCAACATTATTTAATATTACTTCAAATATTTGTAGTAATCCTTTGAAGTTACTTAAAACTTCAAATAACTTCATAACTATTTTGAGAATAACAATTATTGATTTTTAGGTATTAATAATATTGTGTCAAACTAACTACTCAGTGGACAAAAGCCCCAACCTGCGTTGAATTACACCCACAATATCTACCCGTATATTCCTTATTATTAGCTTTTGTAACATTTTTTTACTGTTTTAGAAAGGTATTTAAGCTAATATAAATCAAATCTTCTACAATTCCTATCAATGAAGTCATATGTATATTCTCTGATACCAAACATCTAGGTATGCTAATGAACAATTCCACAGACAAAGCTCTATTCAATAATTATCTAAAGAAAATAATCTAATTTACTCACTCTATAAAAATCTAACTTCACTTTTTTGACAGTGGGAACACGACAAATTCAACCACAATAGATGAGATCTGACCTATTTCTGCATTTTTAGTATTGTTTCTTCAGGTGGTCTCCTTTAAGTTGAATCAAATATCTAACTATAAAAATTATTATAAAAATTAAAATTATTTGAAGTTAAATATCGACAATGAAAAAAAGTGATATTGTGGTTGAATTTGTCGCGTTTCCACTGCCAAAAAACTGAAGTTAGATTTTTATAGAGTGAGTAAATTAGATTATTTTCTTTAGATGAATAGAGCTTTGTCTGTGGAATTGTTCATTAGCATACCTAGATGTTTGGTATCAGAGAACATAAAATACCTTTCTAAAACAGTAAAAAAACAGTTATTCACTCAAGTAATTCATATTATCTAAATAGAACAAAACAATTCGTGAAACAAATATAATTTTATTTCATATTAAGTATAGTGATAGTATTGATTTCAAGTTAAATGAAGATTATAAGTATAAGAATAAGTTAATATTTCAATAAAGTATTGTTATACTTGAGGAATAGTGAAATTTGTTCATACTAAACAGTGTTATAAGTAAATTATATTAGTATCAACTGACTATTTTATTATTATTTTGAAGCTTGCGTGTCTATATGACAATGCTATTCTGTAGAAATATACGCATATTATGCAAAAAATACGATTTATAAAAAAAATAACAAAGCAGATGAAAGAAAATGCGTGATCAAGTGATCACTGAGTTTCATTATGGACACTCCCATATAACTATACAGTATCTATATTTTAATTTTTCATTAATAAATTCTTTTGAAACTTCTAATTTTATTTTTTATTGATTTTCATCATCAACTAAATCGCGTCGTCTTTGTAAAACTTGTCTGTCGAATCAGCTAAATTTCAATATATGTAGAGTTATGTAGTGTGCTGTAGTGTGGTGGAAACATACATATCAGGCCATAAATTGTCAGAATTTGACATTTGATATTAACAATATAATCACATTTTATACAGTTCGTCGAGTGAAGGTTCCAGAGGGTGTGGTTAAATCGCGGCTAAATGCGCAATGAACACCAATGAAATTCATTTGTACATGACGAAGTGGAAAAAAATCTATATCTTCACAAATCACCGTGCCCCTTGAGCGGGTAAATGTGCGCGGCTAAATGCGCAGTCATCTTTTGGTCGTCTGAAAAAAAAGGTTGTATCAATTTCTAAATGTAAATATGAGACGTAAACAGAGACACCTTAACACATATTTGACAGTTGTCATAATTTCTTTGAAACAATTGACGACTATGTCCGACTACGTCACTTGTGCTGCAGTGTGCCGCCACGTACGGTGAGTTATTGCAAACAGGCAAAGGAACAGACTGCTGCGATTTTAGCAGGCGATCAGTTAAATTTCAATATAGAATTCTATAATGTGCCGTAGTGTGGTGACACCAACGTTAGTATTTGCAAACATACAAATCAGGCCATAAATGTCAGAATTTGACATTTGATATTGACGCTGTAATAGCTGATCTTTTAATAGAACCTACTTATTTAATTTGATTTGCAATAATGTACGTATTTTTTATCTATTACTTGAAAACATTAAAGTATGTAGCAGTGATATTATTCCAATTTCCAATACTTGAAACAGGTTATATCAATTCATAAATTTAAAAATGATACGTAATTGTCATAATTTCTATGAAACGTAAATTTCTGATGAAAACAGTTGACGACTATGTCCACCTACGTAATTTGTGCTGTAGTGTGCCGTCACGCGCGGTGAGTATCTGCAAATGGGAAATGGAACAGACTAGATAAAGCACGGCTTCTGCGATTTAGCCGACTATGATTTTATTATTTGTAACAGCAGGCAGTTTTATTTGCATCTTTTATTTACTTCAAAAATTGTATTATATAAAATTGAAAGTTACAAAACGATACGGAAACAAAAAACCTAACCTAACTTGTAGCAGGTAAGTGAGTTTTACCACAAGCGCGTGTTTTTTTATTTTACTAAAATTTGACACGTTGGCATTGTTTTGTTTCAGTAAAAATCAAAAACAATACTAGTTATCATCTTAAAAAAAATATAAGTGAAATTAAATCAGGAAACCTTGATGACCAGTTTATCTATCTTCAATTAATTTTCTTTCGCTAATCAATATTATATTAAAAGACTGACTCAGTACAAACCCCAAACCTAAGTTTCTTCAATCAAAACGCATTGTTACAAAATAATTCCACTATATGACCATGGCGTAAATGAATTTTGATTTGAAGAGCATAATTCGCCGGCGCCTGCATAAAACACTGAAAATAGAATGAGCCTTTAAGCAGTACGTTTAGCACTAAAAGCGTCAACTTTAAAAGCTTTTAATAAATCTTTTTAGTTTGAGCGCGTTCGACTACATCAATATTCAGATCAGTTAGTAGAGTGCGGTCTCTCTAAAATGGAATCCAATCGGTAGGCGACGCGGTAATATCTTATTTCTGTTAACGGTTCGGTACTAATTCTTGTTCGCATTACGGCTGGCAGATCCATCGATGACATTCCCAGTGAACTTCGTAGAATCGCTGAACGGCGAAAAATCATGTGGCGAATAAGTGGCAGCGTATATTCTGAAGTTAATTTTTTTAATCGAAACTATCAATTTATAAGGAAACACAAAATATTCTAAAAAGTTTATCTTCATGGGCGCGAAATGCGCGTCCATGAGGACAAGGTTTAAGAAATGGAGTCACCAACCACAGTTTAAGTAGGAACAGTTAGACCACTTCTTGTATGTGATCGGAGCGGACAAATTTTTGTGCCTAAAGTCGTAAATCTTAATGGGTGCGTTAAGAGGGATATCAACAAGTTCTACATCACATTAGGTACGGTGCAGCATATACGAAGGTTATTTATAATATTATTGTGCTAGATATTAAAATTTCTGTTAATATAAATATTAACACTGTAATGTAAAAATGAATGCATTAGAATAGCAGATATATAATATTATACAGGGTGAATTACAGCTTATCTAAAAAAATTTAGAAATAGATCTGTCATGAAAAATGGAGTCAATATTTAAAAACATTTTTGAAAAATCTTGATAAGTAAAGTAAAAAATTATTAAAGTTGTAGTATTTTGCCTCTAGCCAGCCGATTCCGAATATTAAATTAGGCGAATTGGGATTTTATACATTAAGAAAAACATAAGATATTATATTTAGTTAACGTTTTTTAATTATAAGTTCTGTACAATATTTAATATAGAATTTAATTTAGAAGTTTTTTTTACAATGCTTATATTTTATTTCCTTATTTGCGAATTTAAACGTATAATAAATTTTAACTCATGTATATTAAAAAATAAAAATAAATGTACCTACCTCTTTGTTTGGACCTTCTAAACTGTGTCTATTTTGCTAACTGCTCTCCGTTAAAGTCATTTGGTTAAACATCAAATTACATTATTTGCCTAATTCTTATGAAGCATTTATGATGTATGGTCAACTCAGAAAATTTGAAGCCGATCTGATCTGTAGTTTTCGAAATATGCCGGGTTAAATTGGATTAAAACGCTCACCCCGTTTCGCGAGGAGTGTCGTCATTGCCTCCTACAGCTTCTCGATACTGGTCCTCTGCGAACTCGGGCAAAGACCTTTCTGTATTAAGTTCAAACTACTTTTAAAATTCACAACGTATTATTTAAAAGCATATTCGTCTAATCTAGAGAGGGTAGATCACCAACAAATCACCAATTTGTTGCTGAAATGAGCAGTGTAAAAATGCAATAGTAAATTTTAATTAGAAATTGTCAATATGAACTAGGTTTTTCCAATAATAACTCACCGGCAAATAAACCGGCCACTAAAAACTAACCCTAATTTTAAAGTTGGCTTCCTCGCGAACCGCTCATTTGATTTTGATGATCTTTTTTTAAATTGTACATTGATTTCTCAGGATCGGATGCTATGTCGGAAATTTTTATTCAGAATTTAATTTGAGCATATACGGGGCGCAACAAAGAAACGTTTGAAAGAAACGAAAAGTTTTTTTCCCGAAGCTTGTGGCACCCTGTAGGGTGCAGTAGCTACAGTCGCTGTTGCTAACTAGAGTCACACTGTAGCCTGTATCTTTTGTGAACATTTTGTTTTTTTAATGACGACGTTATCTCTATTTTTATTGGAGATACACTGTTTTAATACAAACGTCTCGGAGAAAACAAGTCAAATAAACAAATAAACATCGAAACGTAGATTAATGTGAAAAAAATTGAATTAAAAAAAAATAAAGAACTAATATCTAGTGTGACCTCCTCGCTTCAAAATGGCTTAATTCAATCGACGTGGCATCGAATCAATCAGGTTTGTAACAAATCCTTGTGAAATTGTATCAATTTTTTTCTGAAGTACGGTTCGCAGACAACCGTTGACAAACCCTTAATTGTCATATTTCAAACGATCAATGCCGCCTTGATGACACGTAGAAATTTCTGCCTGCGAAGTCTTTTTCCGAGGCGTTCGTTTTAAGACAGTGTATCTCCAATAAAAACAGAGATAATGTCGTGATTAAAAAAAAACAAAATGTTCACAAAAGATGAGGTTACAGTGTGACTCCAGTTAGCAACAGCCACAGGGTGTTACAAATTTCGGTAAAAAAACTTCGTCACTTTTTTGCGTCTTTATGCTCAAATTAAATTCCGAATAAAAATTTCCAACATAGCATCCGTTCCTGAGAAGTCAATGTACAATTTAAAAAAAAAGATCATCAAAATCAAATCAGCGGTTCACGAGAAAGCCAACTTTAAAATTGGGGCTGGTTTTTAGTGGCCGATTTTTTACCGGTGAGTTTATATATCAACTTAAGTAATAATAACTATAAAATAATTAAGTAGATATTAGTTTGTAAATTTTCAAATTTAAATTACATACTGTTTTCAGGACCTTTATTAGAATTTAGTAGTTTGATTTATTTTATTGGGCCACCCTCTAAAGCAAAAAATTAAGCAATCTATAAACGCGATAATAAGTAGTATATTAAATATCAAAAACAGTAAGGATAATTTACCGATCGACGACAATGAAGGAGAATGGTAAACTTTACTGTTCGAGATGCTTATACTATCTTTCGTACGACCATTCTATGAATACAAAGGTGTTAACTAACAAAATATCTCAAAAATATTAAAATTATTTTTTTCTCGCGTCTCGTATATCCACCAAACTAAGTAGGTTTTGTCGTTACCATGGACACGCTTGTAAATTTATTTTTAAACGTCAATATATTTGTCAAACGAGTCAGTATGAGCATGCACTTTCTGTCAATACGCTTAATACAAACGATACTGACAATAAGTCTGCTTTTTCCTATTAGTATTAATAATTGTAATAATTGTACGTTTCATTTTAATATAAATAAATAGATAGCATCGTTGTTATTATTTATTGGGTATTTTTTCACAACAAATAATATAATTTATCTACTCTTATTAATTTATATATTAATTATTCAACTCCTTTTGAGGAGTTTTTTTTACTAGTATCAATAAACAAATAGCGTGAGTTTTTATAGTGAGTTATTATAACTCACGCTGGGTTTCTATACTCGAATCAAGAATTCAGACGTTTTACGTCACGGCTGACGTTACACATTTGTTTTTATTATCAACGTAATTTTCGATATTTGGTCGCGTTAAAAACAATAATTTCTTGCAATTTAGTGCAGTATATAAAGGAAACTTTTAGTGTAGTATATAGTTTTATTACTATCAGTTGCAGTTTCTTAAATATTTTGATGAAATTATAATGAATTATTCATTTGTTCATATGACGTAAGTCGTCTGAATTCTTGTCGCGAGTATACAATGATAATTCGGTATGTAAATAGTGTACGCAGTAAATTCTTGGAAATTTTTAAGCCGATAAATACGTTCCATTGGTGTAAAATGGAAAGAATTTTTAACAAGTGGAAAGGAATGTATAATTAAAAGATTTTGAAATTATTAAATTGCAAACGCCTCTCAGTAGGCGGAACTGTCAATTATTATCATTGAGGGGATTAAGGTCGTTTGATATTTTAACAAAATAATTTTGACGTTTTCAAATCAATTTTCTTTCTCGATACTTGTATCTTAGTGTTTATTGTTATAGTCGTAAACTTCATCTGTGTGAGTTATAACCTGCATTACCGCTCGTTAAATAATATACTATTACTTACCGTTCAGTCCTGTCGAAACCACAACAGTGAGTAATTACTTACCGACGCGTTTTTGCTTGGCAACTATAGCCGCGGCAAGAATTCAGACGACTTAGGTCATACGAAGAAATGGATAATTTATTATATTTTCATCAAAATATTTAAGAAACTACAACTGACAATAACAAAATTATATACTAAACTAAATATTTGTATTATTGCAAAAAATGATTGTTCTTAACGTGACCAAATATCGAAAATTACGTTGACAATAAAAACAATTGCGTAACGTCAGCCGTGACGTAAGACGTCTGAATTCTTGCCTCGAGTATAGTAAATATAACAAAAAAGACTAATAAACTACCCATTTCAGTATATTTTAAAGTATTATTAAACTGATTTAATCAAAAATTTTATTATAGACATATATTTGTTTTGGGTGTAAGAAATATGTCGCGCTTCACAACTTTTTGCCACAAGTTTCACGTATAGGGATTCAGGGATAAACTAATAAATAATCTGTACATTTCATCTTTGAACTGGTACATATCGGTTTTCTATAACTGAAATAAAAACCAAAATTCTTAACTACGTCAACGGTTCTCCGCTTCATATTCTAAATGCAAGTAAACGGTAGCGAGCGCAACCCGGCATGCTGCTATAGGAGGCAGTGACATCACACAGCGGTTTACGGGAGTCCATGTTCCCAAATTATTTTAAAGGCATTAGAAGTGTCAGAAAATTATAATTTTTTTCAGATCGCACTAAAATTACAAAATCATTCAGAAATTGCTAAATAACCTCATTCTATTGCTAGTTTTTCTTAGAGTCCACATACTGTATCTACCTTTGCCCTGTCAAGTTCGTCACTAACAGAATTTTAATCACGCCTCTACCACTTCAATTTTCTGTCACCAGGTCTGTATGTACCGAGTACATTGTCATTATCTAAAGCAGACTCCGACTATTCGCTTATCAGCGGTCTCTGTCGCATTATCTTTGGCCGTCCTGTCACCACAGCCAACTTTAATCTGCGAACTTACACAAAGGCAAAGTCGTAATTGCCTTTCAATAGAAATGGAATCAATTAGGGCCGTTAATTGGACATTAAAAAAGTTTTAAAGAATCTGGTTGGGTCAGGCTTATAATTTATTTATATTTTTATAGACAGAGAGTATTCTCTCGTTAAGGCGAATAACGAAAACAAACAGAAGTACAATTTTTTTCTTGAGAAAGTTAAATATTTCGAAAACGGCGCATTCTATGAAGAAATGTGTCAAATAGAAGTTAGTCAGTATTAGTCCAGTATTTTGGCCTTGACTATGTTTCACCCTATCAAACAGTAATGGACAATTTTGTTCGATTTTCAAAATTTAAAGACCAAAGAATAAAAAGTTTTTTACCTTACTGAATTATTTGTAAACTTGGATTTAACCGGTTTTGCACACATCTTCTCCGGTGCTCTGTACAAAATTAAAATTATTTTCATTTTTCTTTAAATAATATTGGAAGAAATTGAAGTATTTCATTAAAATTTGGTATCCCGGGTTTTTTTGAGATGAGAAAAATGTTCTCTTAATTTTGTATGCCACTTCTATGTACATTTGCTATTCACAAACTTTTTGATGCACATTGTATTTTATGTCGCTAGGATTTGCGTCATTAAAAATATTATTTTTGAAATTGAGAAGTTTTCGAAAAAATCCCCTGGCACGTCGATTTTGTTTTTAAAAAAGGCACTTTTTGACATACCACCCATATTTCTGACGTCATCGTTCGTCGAGATATGACGTTATCGACAATTTTTTTTAAATAGCAATCCCGAATTTTGACCATGCCATTTGAAAGAGCGTGTCTTTCTGCATATTTCTACATACATCATGAAAAGTTATGGTGTTACAAAAAATTTCAAAAAAATAATGTTTGACAATCACAATACTGTGCACCTCCCCATTATGGAACACCTGTCAGTGCTTATTTAGATGAGGTGTTCCCGAATCGTTGAATAGGGAGAAGGGGGCCGATTGAGTGGCCAGCCAGATCGCCTGATTTGACACCCCTAGATTATTTCTTGTGGGGACACTTAAAAAGCAAAGTATACGTTACTAGACCGGTTCATTTAGAAGAATTAAAGGCAAGAATTCGTCACGAGATACATACCTCCTGAAGTTATTGAAAATGTCCAAATTGAAATTATAAATCTTCTTGGCTACTGTCAGGCAGCCAACGGTGCAAAATTTGAACATTTAATTTAGTCGATTTTTTACATAATCATTATCATTTTCAGTATTGTGAAAATTAAATTTTAAAATCTTCAAACATTTTCTTGAAATTTTTGTTATGTAACACCATAATTTTTCATGATGTATGTATGTAGAATGACACGCTCTTTCAAATGGCATGGTCAAAATTGGGGGTTGCTATTTAAAAAATTATCGATGACGTCATTTCTCGAAAAACGGTGACGTCACAAATGTGGGTCGTATGTCAAAAAGTGTCTTTTTTTAAAACAAAATCGGCGTGCCAGGGGATTTTTTCGAAAACTTCTCAATTTCAAAAATAATGAATTTATTCGTTACTTTTCGAAAGCACTGTATAAAGCACAATACTGTATTTGGTATAAACGCGCGAACGTCGATGTGGCGACCACTGTTTTCTGTAGGTGTGGCGAGAATAAAATTTTAAATACCGTTTTTAGGCTTATTTTTCCAAGAAATTATCTAGGACAAACTTCATTCCGATTAAAATATATTCTATTCATTTTTTAGTAACTTCTGAATCTTTAGCTTGTTGTGTAGTTTTGTTCTATCTGATCAATCGGTTACCGAACTTCTTCAAATAATTTTGCCGACCATACTCCTTACGTGTACAATGTTTCTAAACTGCGCATTTAAAATTTCAGTGCATCTCAAAAGATGACAATAACCTAGTAATTTTTTTCTCAGACACTTAAGAGAGACCGTCGAAAGAATTATTAAATTATATTTCAACTAAAATCTTCCTTCTTGACAACATTTTAAAAATACCATGAAGATGAAGAGCAGATACTAGTATTTTCTGTCTGAACAAAGTGACCATATAGGTAGGCGAGAAAATCATAGGCGAGTTCATAAACCCTAAACAGGGCATTCATGCTTTTGACAGATTTATCCTCGAACTGGGAGTTCCCCGGATTATCCACACCCAGATTGAAAAATGTAAACGAGGTAAGCACGCACGCTAAAACGTTTCCACGGCCTCCTAAAATAAACCGTGGGAGCGACCCGAGGCAATGCAAACATATCAAACTTAAGTCTGAGACTTTAACCATCTGTTTTTCAATCTGGGAAGGCTCTTTGGCTTTGCGCGGAACGGGTAAGATATTTAATGTGAAAAACGGCGATTTGTAAACATTTTTTTCGCACTGACGCAGGCAAAAAGGAAGAAGTCTTACTTAAGAGAGACAGCTTTTTTGTAATAAAATAACTTCTTTTAATTTCGGACACAACTTCAACAAAATTGTTTGTTTTTAATGAAAACTTCATATAATACAGTACCTCTATTTTTTATAACTTAGATAATATATTGTTCAAATATTTTCAAATATACAGGATGTTATACCCGGATGGATTGTAGCACTTTTATAAACTTTTTTGTTTTGATTTATCGATTTATTTATAAGTTGTTTATCTTTGGAAACAATGAGCATAAATCAGATATGTAATCAAATATGCTAGACTTTTAAATTGTACAATTTACTTCAAAAAATTGTTGAAAATCCAAGAAATGTTTATATTCGGGTTTAGTCAAGAGAGACAATAATTTATCTTCCTTTAAGCGTACAAAAATTATAGAAAACACCTTTATTTTACATGTAACTAAAATAGTTAAATATGGTTTTCATAAAGTGCATTACTGTTAAAACACCTTAAGTTTTCTGATGATAACTGATGAAAAATTTAAAAACGCAATAAATACGTATCCATGCTTTCCATATTTATTACATACATGGTGTCCCAAATTGCAGGACTTTCCAACAATAGAACTCTTTAAAATAAATTGATATCTATAAGTATGTGTCGGGAAATGCTTCCAAGATCAGGTTATGAAATATAAAAGAAAATAAACGAATGTGTTAATTAATGACCTCAATTGAAAAGATAAAAATTTTAAAATTGGTACAAATATGTTTTACTGTATGTTGCTTTTTGAAAAAAAAATGTTATTTAGAACCCTATAATAATGAAGGTTTGGCCCTTCTTTCCTCTCAAAATATCCAAAGTACGCCTATGATGTTAAAACTGCATTCGTTTCATAGTAAACCTGATTTGCAAACTTTTCTATTTCTTGGTATTTTTTATTGAAAATATTTGTTTATGTATATATTTCTTACCCTATGTCGTGCATTGTTTTCCAATTACCATTACAATTAATAACTAATACTATTCTGTCTTAATTAAACCTACTTGCAAACTTAGGGTCGCCGTATTTCTCGCCGTAAAATAATCAAATTTGTGATGTTTTTAGGTACGGCAATCTCGAAAAATAAAACACGTAGAGCAAAAGTAATATCATAAATAAAATTACTGATATTTTGTTTATCCACTTTTACTAATTAAATTCTCTTCAAATAATATAATAACTTTTAAAATTCATTTGTATGACACACATTATTTCGCTATTCTAACCCCACATTTTAACAATTTATTTTCACATACTTTTAAACAAAAGTGAAGAATCTTATATGCAGAACTATGTAAGTATATGTCATAATAATGTTTACATCTATAGTTGAATTTTAAAAAATACGTATTTTGAAACATTCAGTACCTAAAAATTTGCTAAATAGATTGCTTTCTGACGTTATATATTGATTTTACTTCGGTACCTTTGAATATTCGCAGGTGGCATGACATAACATTCTTGTTATTTGCTAAATTCTATATTATTCTGTTCTTAAATGTCTAAAATTACTTGTATTTGTAGAAAACACTATTTCAAGAATGCGGCGTCCTTAACAGTACTTGACATTTTTGTTATTTGTCACAAACTAATGAAAGTTGCATTTTAGTGCATATTCAAATTGTCAAATCGATGTTACAAGTACACTCCAAAAAATGTTGGAATGTAAAATTTAAAAAAAAAAATTATATGTATTTATATATAAAATAACATTAATATTCTTATTAGTAATAATACCCGATAGATAGGTAGGTAACAGTTAATCTAGTTAGCTCCACTATTTTGCATTCGTTTTTCATTATTTCGTTACAAACTGGCAAAACTACAACATTTTCATTCATTATGACCACTCGCTACCGATAAGACACACTTCCTCTAGATACAGCTATATAAAATACCTATTTATTATAACAAAATCGAACGAAAGGAATAGATAATAGAAAAGTTTTAATGCACCCGCGACAATTTTGTCCCATAACCTAGAAAACCAAACCGGCGAACTATACTGTTGGAAAATATCTGTATACAACACAAATGTCTTTATTTAATAGCTATAAAACATGTAAAAATTAAAAAAGGCACTAAAGACTGAAGAAAAACACAAAACTACAACGTAAACACATGGTAAACACAGAAATAAAATTATGACTTGCCTACGTTACCTACCCTGATACTGTAAAAGTGTGGCGGACAAGTCGCCTAGGCGGATTTAATATAATTTTGAAAAACAATTTTTTTCGCTTTATAAATAAGTTTGGAATTTTTTTGAAGCATGATTCCGTTATTTCTTAATTTTCTCTATCCCCTCTTAAAATATTTGTACTTAGTCATAGTTAACCCGTATATGTAGGTACTTCATTTCCACGGTAAAAATATATTTATAAATATAACTTTATAAATCGTCAGTAAAATTACCATGATAGTTATGGGTATAAAGAATGCCAATGAAAATCATAGTAAATTTACATCATTTTTTTAATGTAGGTACTTTTCATATATAAAAAACCATCCAGTTTTAATATTTTCATTCAGAAATTAGAAAACTAATAATATATTTACCCTTCACTTTAATCACGAGGATGAGCACAGAAGTCGGAGACTTGTGCGGGAGAGAGGGCGGCGTATTATTAAGTTAGCCGTATAAAATGATTAAAGTGAACTTTACCCTCGATCATACTATACCCTATTTTGAAATATTTTCGATTGTATTATTAAGCACAAGAAGTTCAGGGAGTTTGAGAAAAAAGTGAAAAAACTAACTAAAGGTTTTCGTCATACTTTAACTACATGCACTGATACTTTGAATGCTCATTTTAGAAACACAATTAGTATACACAATGAAACAGTAATGGGGACATATTTTAAAGTAACCCGGCTGTAAGAAGTTTCTGACTAGATTCACTAAATTTCTGTTTGAATTAACCAAAGTGCCTCTGCTTAATTTCCTAATCAAATGTATTCTGGCTTTAATCCCAACTTGAATTTAATCCGCAATTTCGGGGTTTATGGGTATATAAATACGCGACGACGCCGAAGACAGATCACTCAATATTTCTCAGCGATGAGAAAAGGCTTAATACGCCTTTGTCATCGACATACAGAATGAGCCGTACTTTCACAATAGCTTATCTGGATCAAAAATTGATTGTTTCACGATATAATTTTTTATAAAAAGGTGACCCAAAATTAGCCTGCTAAAAATTAGCTGTGGATTCTGCGATCAAAAATGAGAAAAAAGATATATAATCATAGTCCGTAGTCGTTCCCTAAAGGATATATGGTTCCCTAAATTGGGAACTTAAAATTTGTTTTTACCAAACATTTCCAAAAGGGATCAAGATAAGGTAATTAAATTTAAAATTGAGAATCATAATTAGATTGGGATTCTAATGTTCTAAAAATAATTCCTCATAATTGGTCATAGGCGTGCCCAAACTGGGGAGTCAGTGGGTAAATATTGCTCTAACAGATCAAAAAATTAAAAATTTTGGTCTATTTGACATGAAAAAGGTACTCCTATTTCAATCCGGTAAACTGCTCTGTTTTCGAGTAATCTTAAATTAAAAATTTTGTGACACCACAAAAATTTAAGATGGAAGCTATAAATAGGCAAAATATCACTAGTAGGCTAGTAGGTATCTGATAAAATACTGTTGACTTATTTAATACATATTAAAGGTGTTTTTCAAGCATTTTAACATATTAATACTTTTAAAATACATATCAATAATGTAAATACTTGTAAATTTTTTGAATTTTAATATAGCCTATTAATACTCCAAAAATTTTTAAAAATATGTAATATGTGTCAAATAAACTGACAAATAACTTTTCAAAGCCTACTAGAAACAATTTGACCGCTTGCATATTATATCTAACATTTTTGTGGTATGTCACAAAATTTTTAAATTAATATTACTCGTAAGCGGAATAATTTATCGAAGTAAAACAAGACTACCTTTCTTTTGTAAAATTGTTCAACAAAACCTCGAGACATGAAAAAGTTAGGGCAATATTTACCCACCAGTTTCGCACGCCTATGCAGTGGGATTAGAAATAATACAATTGCATATATATTTTTTTTAAATTTAACAGGTATTCAGATTAAATAAAATAATTTCATAAAAGCATTAAATTTACTAATCTTATAATTAAAAAAGAAATAAGTAGTTTCAAAAAATATTTTTGTTGAACTTAGAACAAAGTCAAATACTTATTATAACAAAACATTTTTTTTGGTGCACTCGCCGCAACATAAAGGTTTCCAACCTGAATCATATTTTGTTTAAATTATTACGGTTCAACTGTTTATTCACAGGGTGTCCGGGGGGCGAGAAGAGGGTGATTCTACACGAAAAATTAATGCCACAAAGCCCAATAACAATTTTTCTAAAACTCAAAATAAGCGGGGTTACAAAGCGTCAAAAAAATATATTTTATAGATTTCTTCTGATATAACAAGAGGACCTTTTTTAAAGATTTTTTGACGAGCTTTATTTATGTTTCATTCGAATTTATAAAAATGTAAAAAAATAAATTAACTCATTATTTAAGGGCCAAGAACAGTTTAGGCCCTTTAGTGTTGGAGGATAAGCGTCAAATTAAGAACGTGCAATAAAATAAGATAATTGTATTATGTAAAACAATTTAATATATATATTTTTTATTTATGTGTGAATCAAGATGGTTTAGGCGCGGCGACTATCATAACAATAGCAACCTAATAAATGGCATAAATCTGTTGTTTGAAAGTTTCACAATTAATCCCCAAAAATTCATCGAGACAGTACGAGATTGCCTACAACGAATTCAAAGGGTATAATTCGAAGAATATTCAAAAAATGTCCGAAGCAGTATTACTGACATATTTTGAACATAAAATTAAACTGGTCAGTATATTCCATGTTAAAAAGTACACTAAATGCAAAAAAAATATAAATATCAGAAAATTTGCGAAACAAATACCACATTTGAAAAGCAAATCAGTAACGTTTATCTTTTAGTTTCCCCTCTAGTAAGCCCTCCTTAGTTGTTATTTAAGAGAATTACAAAACCCAGCAGCTCTAAATCGGAGATCAGGGTTGAGCTCGTTTTCCTTGTTACTATTTTTTGCTCATATGATTGTTTGGCCAATATTATTATAATAGCATATTATGCAACGATCATGTAATGATAGTTATTAATACACGAGCATTAACCGGGATACGAAACGAGCCGAAGGCGAGTTTCGTATGGTTTATGCGAATGTATTAATAACCATTACATGAGAGTTGCATACGCTATTTTTTCTACACCCGATAAATAATCAAAAACCATAAATTTTATATTTTTATTGAACACAATAGGTAACAGTAATTATTCGTATGAACTGCATTTTCTGCTTTCTCCGATATGTGTGGAGGAGTCGATGGTAATTCTTCTATAACGCTGATATCAGACATTTTGATAAATTATCGAAGTTTAGCTAGGTAGCTAACGAAAATTTAATACGTACTGATTTTGACATCTAAAATAGTTACATAAGAACCTAGGATAAACGTCAAATGCACAGCATGCTTGATTGAAAAATTATGGGTTTCTATTGTTTAAAAATCTGTATCGTAATGAAAAATCTGTATCGTAATGGGTATCATTATGAAACGGATTATAAAATATGTATCGTAATGAAAAATCTGTATCGTAATGGGTATCATTATGAAACGGATTATGGGCATATAAGTGCATTGTTATAATACGGGTGTAGAAAAACAGATATTATATGGGCGCCAGACGATTTGTTTAAATCGACAAAAACAAGAAAAATAAAATAAAAAATGTAGTGAAGGCAATAATTGACACTTATTCACAAAATAAAAAAACCTCCCTGTTTAAATTACTTAAATCTATTTAAATATAATTAAATTACATGTAGGCGAACGGTAATCAAATGAGTAGTAAACCACAAATAAATAAATGACCAACAATAATAATAATGTAGCACCTCCTTAGTAAATATATAATTTTGGTAAGTATAAATCCAAAAATATGATTAGTTTAATTAAAGATGTGATCTTGTAGTATATAGAAAGCTTTCTACTTTTTCTTAAGTTTAATACAAACATTATTTTAAAAAGGTAAGTTAATAAAAAATATTTTTTGTTATTCTCTATCTCTCTCTCTCTCATATTCCTTGACGACAATTAATGCAACGCAATCCCATGACAGAAGACACCGACTATAAAATAAAAATGAATGTGCAGCTCTATGTATAATAATCATTAATTTCAGAAAAATACTTTTATTAAATTCTAATTTCCACCGATCTGAGGATCCAGGAGGCGTATAACTATATGACGTAAATACTTACAGATGTCACTGCAGTTTTTAATTAATAATATTCTCTTTCAGGTTTGAGAATCCGGGTGATACTTCTCCGTCATGAAAACAACCATCTGAAGCCAGGCAATGTTACGTTCTAGGTGAATTGTTACGAACTACGACAGTTTTCCATACGAGAATCAGACATGGATGTTCAGAAATCCTCCCACAGAAATAACGGGCAGCAATAGCAGTAATTAGAGATAAATCTTGAATGCCTTTGTGAAAATGATTGACTTTATTAACTATTACGTTAACATAAAAAGCCTAAAAATATTTTAAATCAGAAAACTCGAAGATCTTACATTCATATGGCTGTATAAAGAAAATATATTTAAACAATTATCTTAGTTGTTTTTGTTAAGGCCACAAACATTTCTTCATTTTCTTTAGCAACAAATTACTTAGATGTTAACGCTAATGTTCGTTATTTCCAGTCTCGCTACGTTCTTGCTTTCTGTATTTTATCTCTTTTTATTTCGCAAAAAGAATACCACTCGGTACCAAATATCATTTTAATACAATAAATTGTTCTGACTGTCAACCCACATTACTTCTACGGTGCTATTTGAAAAATTTAACAGAGAATCATTCATACCGACACTCGCTAGGTGAAACATTTTATAATACCGGGAAAACTAAAAGATAAACGTTACAGGATACTGTCCAAAAAATTCCAGAATTCTAACGAAAGAGGAAATTACTAATTTTGGAAAACTTTTCAGGTAATTTTAATAATTGGTGTTTGTGGAGCTTTGAGAAGAAATGAGCTAATGATTACCATCGATGATATAGAAGACACAGATTCAATTATTACTATAAGAATTCCTGATTCTAAAACTTATACTCCGAGATGTTTTGTGATTTCAAGTCCAGACCAATTGAAGATATACCGCAAATATAGTGCTTTACGTCCGGCAGTTACTACAAGTCGAAGATTTTTTGTGAAGTATGTCAGGGAAAAACGTGTTAGCCGTACCAAACGTGTCGTTAAACGTGCCAAAAGAAATAACACCTTATCTCAATTTGCCTTATCCGGAAACTTTTACAGGGCCCTGCTTTAGACGTTCTTCCGTCACTTCTTTAGTCAACGCAGATGCCGATATTACCACCATTAGTATCGTAGCGGAGGATATATATAGCAGATTCTATACAAAATAAATTTCACTCCCAAATAAATTGTTACTATCTTCAGCAGAGCCTACAGAACTTGCCAATAATACAATGGGTACACTTAAAACAATTGCAGGAGCAGCCTCATTCACCACTCATAATCAAAAGCTACGATAACTGACAGCACGGGATCTGTCACAAGTTTAACTCACTGCAATATCGACACTTTATATCTAGTGCAAAATAAATTGTAATCGTCCTGTTTATAATAATTACTGTTTTGTATTGAAATGTTATATTACTTGAACTGTATATTGCATAATTAATAAAATCACAAATAAGTTTCGAAAGAATGACGAAGATTTTGATCTTTGTTTTATGTTATACAACAAAAAATACTTTGGCGTTCTAGAGCATAAAACCTTGCTAATTTCGAGTTTTCGAAAAATTGATATAGAACCCTGTAGCATTAATTTTTGTGTGTAGAATCGCCTTCAGGAATATTAACACATCATTGCCGGACACCCTATATATGAGCGAGACACAAATGACTGTGAATGTTTCTTTTAATCTTATTAATAAGCTAATATACCGAACAATATCAATACGAATTTACTTTCTGTGTTAGTTTTGCAAGTGCAACAGTAAATTTATATTTAATTACAATCAATATGGTGCAAACATTGGCTAAGAAAAGTATCACTATCATTAAATGCACGCTATTATAGTTAAGTTAATCCTAGTTCTGTATTTTAATGTAATATAGACACCAAATGAAATTTCCTTCTGCCAACCATGGAAGTTGTTTTCCACACAATAGAGCTAGATTTAAAAATTCTTGTTTCTTTGATTTAACAATGTTTTATAGTAAAACTTACATTTTAGACCAAAGGTGAGTTATTATCCCTTATTACCGCTTTAAAAGAACTCATTTATTTCAGAAACATACAATGTTCCATAAACCAAGTAATTCGTTCTTCATTCAAAATTTATTTAAGTGAAGAAATGTTTCTTACTCTAATATTATAATACGTTTGTTTATACACAGATAAATATACAACAATATTATAATCATGAATCAAGTACTTGAAGAAATGTCGACTGAAGAAAGTGTTACTTAATTCAAGATTATAGAGGATGTTTTCTAAGTACGGTCCATAATTAGTTTATATAAAGGTACATTTCTAGTATAAAATCAATTTGCTCTAATTAATGTGAGAATTGGACATTTTTATAATTGTTGATTCTAATACCGCGTCATTTTTTCAAAACATCGTCAAAATGTAAGTACAGATCGAGTTTTCTTACGATAACGGGAAATGGACGAATCAAGTGATTGGTATTAATACATTTGGATCATGTCCCTTGCAAATTGTACTATTAGGAAACTTATAAAACCAATAATTGCACATATGTCCGCTACCATTATGCCGAATAGTGGCATGACAATAGATCAAATTCAATGACCAGTAAAATGGAAATCGGCAGCTGTAGCGACTGGTTATGTTGAAAAGAGTATTAGTAATAAAAATAATGTTTCAATCATTATTGGGAGTGCCAGTAATGGAAGTGCAACCTCATTGATTTCCGAGTATGTTAGCAGTATTAATTTGAACAAAAAAACAATGCAAAAAACCGATTAATATTTCAAACAATATCAACTGTCCTTTTCACATTCGTTTAAAAAATTAAGATTGTTGAATATGTGAATAAAGCTTTTGAAACATTTATTAGTAACATTTCATTTGATTTTGCCATGGTAACTTTAAAATAGGCGCGTTTTAAAAGTTGGATTTAAAAACGCTGAGGCGTGCTTTAAATAAGCAAAGTAGGGTACTAAAAAAAAAATGTTTTCCTACATGACATCCGTTGTTAAACACCCTGTAGGTATAAACATGCGTCGAGCTCGATGATAGATCATCATTACTTCTCGCCAAAATGAAAAGGCTTAATACGTCCTTTTCATCGGCATATTATAAAATATTACCTGGTGACGTTGACGTAGACACATCGCTGTCGTGTATTTCAAATTTATACGCCACCGGGGAATTTTTTTATTAACGTATTACCCACTGCGTGACATTCCGGAGTCCCCATTTACCTGCAACAAAAAATAAAAATCACTTTGGAAACAGGACACTTAATGTGGCAGAAAATGGGGCTGCGCTTGTTGCCGCACAATACGGATTTGTTTCGGCATTCGTTACAGGCAAATTTTAAAAGGTAGAAATATTTTTATCCCGGAATATTTTCAGTCCTGCAAAAAGTCTTTTACATTCCTGCAAAACCGAACTCAAAGCCAGGAAATCCTTTCAGGGCAGACGGGTACGCAGTGCTGTACTTTTTTATGCGCTGAATAAAACTGTAAATTTATTTTTTCTCTGGAAATATTCTGCCTCGTGCAGTTTTGAATAGGCTCTGGTCCCGATATTTCGCAACTGAAAAGTGGTTGAAAAGTGGGCTTGTTAAAATGTTAAGAGGTGCGGTGGTAATTTTGAAACACAAGTACCTTTGACAGATGATAACACAATAGATATTTATGTAATCAGTTATGAAAAGTATGATTTTATATAACCAGTGCAAGTTTCTCGCTTTGCTTGTCCCGCAATATCGCACGAGTTACATAAAATCATGTTTCATAACGTATTGCATACAAGATTTTTTATAATTTTGACGAAAAATGGGAAATAATACAAGTTTTTAATTTTGATCATTTACAAGTATGATTTAAATAGCAATTATTTAGTAGGTGATTATCAGTTTATATGCTGTGTCGCTGATCGGTACTGTTACCATTTATTAGGAAAAATGTGTGATTTATTTTCATATTCTGACGATATAACGAGCGATATTGAAGAAGCGGCAGGAAATGCCGCTATGTTCGCTGATTCCTGAAAAATCCAAAGCGGTATATGACTTGGCTTATGAAAAATTTGCGAAACACGTCAATGAGAAGGTACCATTGACATATTTTGAAGGTAAGAATTATTTGAAGGCTTTTACGCTATGGACACAGTACTCCGTGTTGAGAACTGATCTATCTTTAAAAAAGGTTATAGACATTAAAACATACAATAGTTTGATAGCATTTTTGAAAAGGCAGTCCGATGGATACCACGCTAAGATATCAAACGTTTTTTCAAAAGTAAATGTTGCGAAGTTTTTGACGGAGGTGGATGACAATAATTAATGGCTAAGGTAACTAATAATTGCTTTCGTTTAGTTTACTAATTCGCATTTTTGCTTTAGGTTGTGTTGGTTATGGGAATAGCCGGTTCATGTCGGAAGGCAGAATTAACATTCTTACGTGTTGAATATGTTACAGATGAGGAGACGTATTTTCGAGTAAATATTCCATATACAAAAACTAGAGTAATTCGTGAATTTGTAATCACCCTGTGAGATACAGAGGGTGATTCATTAATAATGGGACAGAGCTTAAGGGCATGTTGTTGACCTCAAAATAAAGTGATTAAGCCAAATATGCCTTATCCGAATGTTGCTCCTTTTCGATCTACAGGGTGTCAAAGTTGAAAAAATAAATCACATTTTCTCTATTGTTTTTCGATCGAATCGACCGTATTTTATGAAATTTGGTATAGGGGGGTTTGTTGTTACTAGAAATTCGAATATGTTGACGAATTTGGTGTACCTGCTAGAGGGCGCCACCAACGATGGTTTGAACCCCTTTAAATCGTTACGACTTTTTTGTGCTACACTGTATCTCATTTTGGACTGGAAAATTTTTTTTCTATCTTTTTTAGCTAAAAAAGGTACATCTTTGATGTCGCTAGAAGCAGTGGTTTCTGAGAAAAACGCATCTAAATCTCATTATGCATGCAATTTATTTAAAAGTAAAGTCAAATTGTTGCGTAAGTAATGGGCCATACTCTAACAGCATAATACTGTGATCAAAATAAGTAAATTTCGTAAAATTTGCTTCAAGCGATCGAAAGGATAGAAAGCAAATGTGATTTATTTCTTCAATTTTGACAGCCTGTATCTTTGTTATTATTGATTTTGGTGGATTTTTTGATTTTTTTAGGATAAGCTAAAGTATGTCGACTTATTTTAATCGCAATATTATGCTGTTACAGTATGACCCATTACTTACACAACAATTTGACTTTACTTTTAGATAAGTTGCATGCATCATGAGATTTAGATGCGTTTTTCTCAGAAACCATTGCATCTAGGGACATCAACAAGGTGTACCTTTTTTAACTAGAAAAGATAGGGAAGGACATTTTTCCAGTCCAAAATGAGATACAGTGTAGCACAAAAAAGTCGTAGCAATTTAAAGGGTTTTAAACCATCGTTGGTGGCGCCCTCTAGCAGATACACTAAAATCGTCGACATATTCGAATTTCTAGTACCAAGAATTCCCCTATACCAAATTTCATAAAATACGGTCGATGCGATCGAAGAATAATAAAGAAAATGTAATTTATTTTTTCAACTTTGACACTCTGTAGATCGAAAAGAAGCAACATTCAGATAAGGCATATTTGGCTTAATCGCTTTATTTTGAGGTCAGCAACATGCCCTTAAGTCTCATTATTAATGAATCACCCTGTAGAAGGAGTAAACTTCGTTGACATCAGGAAGTACAGAAACCTACGCCCGGAAAATATTAAGCACAATATATTCTTTGTTAGATATATAAATGGTAAATGTGGTGGTGTATAACCAGTAGGAATGAATACTATTGGTCAGTTACCAAAGATGATTGCTGAAATGACTGGTTTGTCGAATTGTGCATTATTCACGAGGCCCTGTTTCAGAAGACCAACTGATATACGGATCTTATTTAATGATAGGTAATATAATTCATAAAATACAACCTGAATGATACAGGAATGCGAGTAATATATACAACACATCAATTTAGTCTAAACTTGTGATGTAAAGCCAACACAGACATATTCCGCCAATGTCAAAAAAATTCCGGGGTGGTGCGAAAACTACAAGTACCCGCAAATTCAAATCGGAATTTCCGGAATGCCTGCCTACAGGTTTGCAAATTTAATTCTACCGCCCCGACGCATTCCAGCCTTCTGTGAATAACTCAGTCGTACCACAATGCACAGCCAGTATGAATGCCTGTCTCGTCCCATTTGGAAATAAAATGGGAAATCGTCAAGTTGCTTGTAAGATTAATGCAGTTTGGAGAGGGTTTTATGTTAGGCATCGAGAGTGGATTTGAAATTTTGTCGACTTAAACCAGGCAGACGTTCCCTTTTGCCACCCCCAGGGGCGGTTTAGGGGCCGCTTAAGACGAAATTCTGATAAAATATTTATGGTTTGGGTTTCTCAATGATGTTTTTTAACCTACATTATCCTTACAAAAATGGATTTGCTGCACGAAAAATATACAGGGCTATGACTAAGTACCTACATGGTGTCTCAAACTCGATAGTATGAGCTTACTGTGAGGATACAAAAAAACTTAAATAAAATTTGGGACACGTGGTGTTAAATGGGATGAGCTCCATTTTCAACCGAATGTATTACGTTTGGGATTTGACAGAAACGACTATAGTCTGTTTAGAAGTGAAAAAGAGTAATAAAAGCTTATTATGTATGCAAATCGTAAATAAATGTAGTACTGGTGCTTATATTCAATATTATTATATTATGTATTATCGGTATAGATGAAGTGTACTTTTAAAAAAACTTTGTGTGATCGAACCGTACTAAATTGTAGCAGGTAGATAAAACTTACTTAATCCCCGACAGTCCGTCTTTGTCTATGCCGCTTGAATTTCTCAGTCCATTTCTCTTATAAGTAAACAATATAAAAACAGCATTTAAAAATTAGATGATACTTTAAGCATTATAACCAGGTTAATAGGGTTTTTAGTAATTCAAATAAAATTATTCAATATTATTATCAAAATATTTATTTAAATTTAATGAATAGACTTTTATTCCACACAAAAATATATGTATTTTGAAAATTCTAATTATGGTGAGTAAATCTAGTGTTGAATAAATGTACAATAAAGAAAATAAAATAGTAGGTATATTAAAATTCATCCTCTGAATATTCTGATGAATTATCTTCGTCTCCTAGATTGATAACGATAGGTTCCAATTAAATTATCGAGTTCCCACATCTTATCCTCTTCTTTTTGTACATCTTTGCCAGTTATTTGCAGTTACTCGTTCCAAGGAATTTTTTAACAAAATTTTCACGTCACTTAATTTAAACGTCGTATTATTTCGCGCTGCATCTCCTTTTACCTGGACCCAGACTAATTCGATTGGGAGTTCACAGTGATAAGGTGGTAACCGTAGTACCGTTATTTGGCGATTTGTTGCCATTTCATCGATAACATATTTTTTCTGATCTTTATTAAGATTAACAAGTGTCAAAAGTTCCTTTTTCACTATATTTGTTTCAAAACAAATATTTTCCCGGATAACCATTGAATTATATCGGCTTTCCTCCAAGCAGTCGTAGGAGTCCGCTCGGTCTGCCGTGAATGATAACTGGCATAATCCATGACAATTACAGACCCCGGAGGAATAAGATCCAACATCTGTGTAAAATACTCTTCGAAAATATCTTCATGTCTTCGTGATAGTCACCTGTATTTTTAGATTCAAATAAGAGTAAACCGCCATCTGCAAAACCACTGGTACTACCTATATGTGTCACTATCAATCTTCGCCCTTTACCTGAAGGTGCCTTGAACCATGTTGAAAGTCCATTCAAAAATGCTTGTCGAAAACTTTTTTCATTTTTATCTTGCCATAATTTTGTTACAGTATATCCCTCGTTGACCCAAGTTTCGTCTAGATAATAAATATTTCTCCCTTTCTCAAGTAATTGATCTTAAGTAGGATCTTCACCAACAAAATTTCATCTTTATCGATAAGAACTGACTTCCTGTTCTGCTTTTCCCAGCAAAAATTAACTCTCGTAAGACGGCCCATAATTTGCTTCTACTGATTTTTGGCAAATCGTTGTCCTCTGAAAGTTCACTTAAAATTTTGTTTAGCGTTGGTATTTCTTTTTTAAAATAAAATGAGTGTAGGTACTTTTCTGCGAATGACATTTTTGAAGAGATCATCTATAACGACTTTTGACCTCCCTGTAAATGATTTTGGGGGATTTACAGTATCTTGTTCATTTTTTGTTTCCTTTAAAAGTCTGTAGATAGTTGATTTTCCAATCCCTGTCATTTTGAAACACTTTTCCACGATGTCGTCAACACTGTTGGTAGGATTTTGGTGTTACAATACATTAAATATCTTCTCATTTTGATAAGCTCGACTTTTTACCCAAACAATATTATATCCATTAGAAACAATTGGCATTCATGTTAAGTAGGTTACTTAATATGAGTATATTTTTCTTTTGAAATAACATTCTGATGCAGTGATGCTATTGAAAAACTCACGGAAAAGCCTAATATGTTCATTAAGGTAAGTAGCAATCGTTAATTCCGTACGATATTTAAATTTTTCTCATGTAGACATATTAATCTATTAGGTACAAATGAATTACTATTCAGATTTTTTTCAGGTATCTATGTCAAAACGCTGTTAGTGAATTCGAGGGTTGTAAACAAGATGTCTTTAAAGTTAGATTTTCTAAAATTTACTGTACGGGTTAGGTCAGTTTCGACACTTTCAGGAGGTTTCTTTTATTCTCTAAAAAGATAGTCCAAATGTCACGGGAATATTTTTTGAGAAAAATTGTATCGAAAATTTTATTTCGATATCTTAATTACTTTTGATATAGATTTTTTTTTAATTTTAGGCTTTTCCTATGATGTCCCATATTACATAAGTACGTATGATGTTTCATTAAAAAATATATATGTTTGTTATAGTAACGGAAAACTAGAAGTTATAAAAAAATATTCCTCAAGCCACTAGATACTACAATATTAATATAATAAGTAGAAGTTACCATAGAAAACGAGCAAAATTTAAAAACATCATGTAGGTCTTAAACAAATCAAAATATGTGAGTGTGTATCAAAATGTGATTCTCGATATTCAACTTTTCTCAAAAATTAAGCTTCAACTATCTTGGCTGTCTTTTCGGAAAATAGAAGAAACCTTCTATACTTAAGTGCCTAAATTGGACCATCCTGTACAATAAATAGAAAACATTACATTGTAGTAATAATATCAAATGTAACTATAAAACTGCCTGTAAAGTTACTCTGCAATTTTACAAGAAATTGTGCAAGTTACATTGTGAAAATACTTTTTGTATTGTAAAATCACAATTGCAAAACCTAAAATTACACCGCAAAATAAGTTTACAGCGTCATTTTACATTTTATTTGTAAAGTTACAACCGATAAGAAAATTACAGCAATAATGAATGGTAAATAAATTGCCATCTATTTTAACTGTAATTATTTTTTACAGTGTAGCTTTCTCAATTTAAATCCCGGTATATAAAATATAAAAAAATGTATATTATCTACTCAGTAAAATTACATATCTATATATTATAATTATAATGTATAAATCCTTATAAACTATAGTGACACAAATTTACAATGGAATTTAGCATAATTTATGTATTTATCAGTACAATATCCAACGAGTAAGTTGCCCAGTTACAGAATAAAGAAAAAAACAAAATAGTACAAAGAATAATGCTATTAGTAATAATAGCATAGTTGTAAAATCACATAACATAATATGGAATTTTATCCATGTTTATTCCTGTAACATTACAGTGTACTTATTTCATTTGCAAAATTACTATGTAATTTTACATAACATTACGCGGTTTGCATAACATCAGGCGGTCTGTGATGCATTACTTATGAAGCACCCTGTATGTAGATACATAAATACTGAGGCGTATTTACTTACTTTTTATAAATATACATAATTTTCAGGAATCACATCGTGATGCGCATTCGCTTAATGTAAAATTAATGTAAGAAACAAATCACCATATAAAATCCTCGCTATTATTTACACTTGTTCTGTTATCTCCGCTTCCCCTACAATTTATATTCCGGATTCGGCACTTTTTCTCCGTTTGCCCGGACTGAATCACAGCTCCGGGCAGCTTAACCCTCTCTGGTTTTTGCATGTTTATTTATTTAGTCCCATCGTACATATTGATTGACTGCGACTGAAGAGGGGCTTTGAAAGTAAATGGACGCGAACATGGCAAGAAGTAAGGGCTGACAGGTTATTCGTGCCCGCCATATAAACCAGGCGGTAGAAATTGGACGCAATACCGATAAAACGATGCAAATGGACCCTCCAGACCCACTTATGTCGCACAATGGTGCAATCTGAGGCTCGCAGGTTCCGTCCGTGCCGTGAAACAGGATCGGCTTGGGCTCCGGGATTTCGATGAAATGGCGAAGGTGCCGGTTGCGAGAGAGGCGGTAATGTTGCTGTAGATAACTAAATAATTTCTTTTTGTTTATTTGAATTATTAAACCATTATTTAAATAGTGTGACTGTTAACGTAAGCTATTATTTTTGTACACTCTCATACCTAGAAAGCAACGGAGGGAACGGAAGTTCCTTAAGGGCCTAATTTGAGACCCTGCTTATTCTTTACACTGCAAAACAATAATTACACATTTTAACACAAAAGAACACAATACTGTGTTAATCGAGGTCCACACGAAATTCTGTATATTTTTACACACTTCTCTATTTAGCAGTGTGTTAAAGGCTTAACACAATCCGCTGTGTTAATATAACAAATATCATGTGTAACTTTTACACATTGACATGTTAATTTTATTGTATAATAGGTATTGATATGGAAGACTCACTTATCTTTATATATATATATATATATATCATCATTAATAATTTAACTATGCCCTGTCTGATGTATATAAATAATCTGAAAATTTTGAGTATAATTAGGCACTCTGATGACGCTGCTGAATTTCAGTATAATCTAATTGTCATTCATGAATGGTGCAGGGTAAATAATCTGTCACTAAATATTAGTAAGTGTCATGTATATTTATTTTTTTACAAATAAGCAGTTGATTTCCTTTGATTATTTCATTGAACAATACACGCTTTGTAGACTTGATACTGACTGTGACTTAGGTGTTATATTTAACAGAAAGTCGTCTTTTAATAGCCATCTACATTATGTAACCGCAAGGATTTATAGATCTCTTGGTTTCATTATAAGGAATAGTAAACAGTTTCGAAATTCTAACGCAAAAATTTTGTATTCTACTTTTGTCAGGTGCAATTGTAAATATGCATCAATTGTTTGGTGTCCTAATTATAAATAAAATATATTACTTTTAAAGACGAAAAAGAGTATCCTCCGTTGGGTTTCCTCAATTAGAAATGTATAATGGATTTGCTCTTGAAACTTTGGAAAATCGACGTAAAATTATATATTTAATTTGTTTACATAAAGTAATGCATGTTATTGACTGCAGTGCCATCTTGTATATGTGGGTTTTCATGTTCCCAGAATTGAGGCTAGACAATTAAACATGTTTTACTATCCATCCATTAGGACAAATATTCTGAAACATTCTCCACTTCATAATATATGTGATTTATGTAATGAACTTATCTTGCCCGTAGATTTTATGGGTTGTAATATTTTAACTCTGAAAAGACTTTTTGTAATTGTTGTGGTCTTTATCTGAGTATTTAGATTAATTATTTTTCATATTTGTCACATGTGTGCCAGGTCTAAGTATTGTGTAATTTGTTTTTTCTTTTGTTAATTGTTTGTTTTCCTATTCTCTGAGTCTTTGACCTGTTGAATAGTGTAAGTAAAATAAAATTAAATAAGTAAAACAAAATAAATTTCGTCCAATGCTGTTGTAATATCTCATTTACTTGTACTTATCAATGCTAATTTTCAATTTGAAAAATTGCAATGAGTATATGAAATATTAATAAATCTTGCGACTTTTTAAATTGCAATATCCATTTTTGCCATTGTTGAAAAAGCCCGCTTTTTTATTGAATAATTAATAATATCATTAGGATGTTCTTCACCTTTTCATGTTATTCGGCAAAGGCACCATTACCGTCCCTGCCGTGAAACAGGATCGGCGTTTTCGATGAAATGGCGAAGGTGCCGGTTGAAAGAGATTATTCGAGTTATTTTATTGCAGATAACTAAATAATTTTAGAGATAAATCAATGAATAACAAACAAAATGTTCGCAAAAGAAACATCTTTCGTATAGACCTACTCTACCATTACTTGATTAACACACAGGGTGAGTCAAAATGAGTAAAAAAACATGACTCGAGTTTTTCCACTACCATCCAGGAGGCTTTGAAAAAATGTCGACGTCTTTAATTTTTTTTTGTAAGGCAGAGGAATTACCTACCAACAAATAAAAAAATTTAAAATCGGCCGACTGGTTTAGAAGTAAAAAGAAAACAAAGTTAGGTCAAAAATCAAGCGCGTCACTTTTTTTGGAACTGAGTGTATACAGGGTGAGTCAGTCATAATGTCATTAATTTTAACCGCGTATTCGGAAGGCTTAATAAAGGCAGAAAATCGAAAAAAAAATGTTTTACTCGACCTTTAAAAAAATAAACAAATCATCCTATAAAAATCAGTAACACGACGCTCCTGGTGCGCTAAGAACTTTCTGAGGACGCACCCATACACCGGATTAAACATCGTTGCGTCATGTCTACATTCATAATATCGTCTAACACGTCAGCGTGTTATTCAAATTTACCCGCATTTCCCGCATTTCCTTCCCCCCAAATTTGTAGATCACGCCACACATTTGGAGGGGGATGGAGAGAATAGTGAGAATACACAAGCAGTAGTTTGCTTATTTCGGTCTCGCGTATTCGTTGTAAATGCATAATTTTACAAATTCCGAATATGCGGTAATGTTATATGGAGAATATTTACGAAATGCGACTGACCCTATATTTATTAATAAAGTGCTATGGACGGATGAGTGCATGAGTGCAGTTAAGAGGTTAGTACCATACTACTTAAAAAACAATAAATTTCTAGGCTAGATGTACGTAACTACGAACTAAATAATTAATTGTACTTACAAGTAATACTAAAAATTCATATTTATTTATATAACGTTGGGAAAATGAAATATCAAAATTATTAAATTGTAATAACCTAACATTCGAAAATGTTTATTTATTATCTACATATTTGTTTTTATTAACAAATAAATCAATATTTAAGGAAAAGTCATTCATGTATCTAGATTAAAAAAAAAATAGTTTTTCTCCTTGTCGTTAAATACCAGTACAAAAACTAGGTAACTAGGTTATTGACAACACGGTTGAGTCAAGGTTCTCGATAACTTAAATTAGCGGCGTGCAATTTCGGTATTGGACAGTTTTCTGTCGACATCACGATGGTTCTTTATTATTTAGTATTTAAATACGAAACACTTTTCAGGTTCTCATAATAATTTACCCACTGGGTATAGGTTTTTTATGTAATGTACGTAAATAGTTTATTACTCGGTTTATTATTAGACACGTCGGAGTTTTGTTGCAGTCATAATAGCTACATTTACTCAGAGAAAAATCCACACGCTACTTGTCGGTTTAGCTTTCAGAGGCGATTTGTTGTCAACGTATGGGCAGGAGTGTACGGGTATCGTTTGATTGGGTCGTATTTTCTACCGAAAAACCTGAATGGACCGCGTTACTTACAATTTTTAATAGAATTATTTGATTATTATTATTTGATTTAATTGGATATTAACATTTTAAATTATTACTGACTGAAGTTGAACTGGACAAGAAAAAATGATATTCTAAAATAGTACAACCGTTTATTTGTGATGTCTGAAACCTAGGTAGGTAGGAACGAGAAAAATATTTCAACTTGACAACATTGCATCAGATCGACATCGAGTTGAACTGTGAGCTGTAAACGCCCAAAGCTGTGAGCAGTCAGTGACAGTCTGAAAAGGAAGTTTAAATAATTATTTGAAAATATTTTTTTCGGCGTAAATATGCATTTAGATTTTTTTTAATCTCGTATTCGCATTATACTCATTATTCCCTATCTCCTCTTAAAATTAATGACATTATGACTGACTCACCCTGTATAACTTCTAAAATCAATTCGACTCTCAAAAATGAAACTTAACTGTTATCATATAAACACAAAGTATTATACTTTCTGCATATGAATAGACAAAGCCGTGTTAAGTTACTAGGTTACGGAAATCCTACACAAATACCTATACTATTAAAAATTTTAAATTTATAACTTTGTAATGCCTTTATATCTATCACTATTTGCTTATAATTATCTAACACAAAATACGAAAAGGTAGCATAAACAAATCTCGTAAGAAACGCAGTTTCACAAACAGCTTTTCAGTTATTCGCTCGCTCATACTCAAAAGCAATATTCGTTTAGTAAAACTTTGCTTTTCTATTCTCGTTGTTTAATATACTGTTCTACAAATGTCACTTTGTTTTTAATATAAGTAGTTCCTAATCATAGTAATAAAAAGATATTTTAACTGCTCAATATTTCTTTACCAATTTACACAACAATTCAACTTCAAAACTTTCTGAAGAATATCCGACATGATTGTTATACTTCCTTAAATCTCCAAATAATTTAAAAGTAATTCTCTGTAAAACTATTCTTCTCTATATTACGGTTTTTTAACTTTGTTTAGTAGCGGATATTTAGCTGGAGCTCGGTGGGAGTCTACAAAGTTAAAATCAATAGTTTGAGACATAGTTTCAAAGTTTGCAACTAGCAGCAGTGTCAGTCTGATTAATTAGAAATTTGAAAGGAAATAAAGTAATTTTATACAATCTTATAGTCTCTTTTATGATCTAAAGTTGTGCATTTAGCTAGGATCAGTCAATAACTATGAGATTTTAATTAAATTCTCTCTAAAGTTAAAAATAAATTATTACACTGTAAAGAAATAATTACAGATATTAACACAATCCTGTGTTCATTGAGGAGGAATGTGTATATTTTTACACATTCTCTGTATGTAGCGGTGTGTTAAAGATTTAATGCAGTCCATTTTATTAATGTCACAAATGTTATGTGTACCTTTAAACATTTTAGTATTATTTGTATCATTAGGTGTTATCACATTAACACGTTTTAACATATAGCATTTACAGAATTAAGATGTTAAAGTAATAATATAAAAGGCATTTTTCTTTCTATGAATTTAGCAAAAAATAATATAATTCAGTTCAAATGAAGAAGTAGAAGTACATATTCAAATAAACAACTTAAAAAGAGTAACATACACTGTAAAAAAATATTTACACATTTTAACACAAAAGAACACAATAATGTGTAATTGAGGTCCACACGAGATTGTGGATATTTTTATACATGTGTGTAGTAGTGTGTTAAAGGTTTAACACAATCCACTGTGTTAATATAACAAATGTTATGTGTTACTTTTACGCATATCAGTATTATTTGTGTCGTTAAAGGTGTAGACTTTACACATTAACATTTAATTTTATTGTATAATATAGACATATTGATATGTGTTTTCGAAATAATTTTTAATAAATACGATTTTGTAATACCTTTATTTTGACATTTTCTAGAAGTTTTTCCAGTCATCGAGAATGCATCAAATATAGCCTGGAATGTTCTAGAAAACCTCAAAATAAACGTATTACAAAAATTATAATGTCAAAAGCAAACAAGCAAAAAGCAAAAAAAAGAAACATGATTAACAAATTAAAAAGGTAGGTGTTTGAATATATATTACTTTCAGAATTATGGTCTTATAATAATAATAAATGATATTTTACTTGTTATTAAAAATATATAATTCAGTTCAAATGAACATCAACCAAGTTTTCTGACAAACTATTTAGCAGTTGTGCTCAATCGGTCAGGAGTAGGAATATAGAACACAGAGATGTGTTCAATTTACACAAAATGGTGTACATTTAACACATCTCTGGTAAATATTACACATTCAGATTGGTAGAACTGTTGTTTAAGTTTTATCGGATTTAATAAAGTAAATATGGTAAGTGTGGTGACCGAAGAGGTCAAAAGTGTACATTAATAAACCACGTAATTTAGAAGAACTTCAAAATCGCATTCGGGACGAAATACGCAGAGTTACCCCAGAAATCATTCATAATGTGCAAGAAGAAGTCTTCACAGACTTGCGCATTGTCAAGAAGTTGGTGGATGGCAATTCGAACATTTAATTTAAGTATAAAATTTAATCAATTGTATTTTATTTTACATACCTCAGCATTGTTATTTTTTTATGGATAAAATTTACGTTTTCTAACATTCAATCGTCATTTACTCGAAAACTTTCCTATGTAAGAGGGCAAAATTTTAGTACTGTCTGATAGAGAATTAAACGATCTTTCAGAATCAAAGAAAAAAATATGGTGTTGCCATTTAAAAAAAAACCGATGACGCCATTACTCGAAAACAAATGACATTTGAAAAACGCATTTTACGCTAAAATATGTATTTTTTAAATTAAAAATCGACCTGTTCAAGGATTTTTCCCAAAAAATAATTGTTTCGTTTTTATTGAATTTATTCCATACTTTTGGCGCATACTGTATTGTAGATACAGATATGCTTTAATGATAACACTAACAAATTAATTTAACAATACAAAGAAATACATGTGAACTATTAGACTGTCTCTCTTATTCAGGAAGACACTCGACTTGTCTAGACTAGACTGGCGCACGCGCACTATCACTCGCTGCACAGGGGTGCTCCAAAATACTCATTGGTCTTTAAAATTCGTTGAACGGTTGATTTATCCAAATTCAATTCCCGGCTAGCCTGCCATATAGAATTTTTTGGATTTTGTTCGAAATACTGTAACAGTCTAGCTGTATTAACATTGTTTCTTACCCTTCGGTCAATTATTTTGATTCTTCCGAACGGAAAATGCATCTTCATTTCATCGCAAAGTCGCCTCCAATCTTGCAAAGGTTCTATGATCAGGAATGAGGCTCTTTGGATACCATTCTCGATATAACTACAGCTCTTCTTAAATTTTTTTATGACTCGGCGTAAATTTTTTTAAATGAGAAAACATTTTGTAAGCACAAAAGTTATACATTTGCCGTTCGTACTGAGTGATGACAAGTATTTTGTTACATTTATGCACTTTAAACAACTGACATTTAATTATTTTCCAACGACTATTTGATCCTTCCACCGCTAATGTGACTTTTAGGTGATATTTTTTTCGAGACTCTTTAGAACAGTATTGTTTATAACTTTGAAACGGAAAGTAATGCAGAAGATTTTCTCTAATAAAAGTTTATTAGAAAAAAAGAGAAACTTTTAGCAGGAAAATTTGAGTATGTTTCTGGAGAAAATATAATTGATGACGTCATTAGACATTTCTGTCAAATCCCAAAGATAATACTTTCTAAGCGTAAACACTAAGTGAACATTACTCACTGAATTATTTTAAAAGTCCGTGCATTTTGTTAAATAAAACAAATAAATCTTGAATTCGATAATTTACACTTCAGACTTATGCATTAACTTTAAAACAATCCATGAAGAAAACTATTAACATGTAGAAAGTATACTTTCATCCGGTAAACCTAGCGAAGAAAGTTCATGGAAACTTCCTCTACGAAAGAAACTTTTTCAATTTCCGCTGATTATTTTTTAAATTTTAATTACGAAACATTCACTGTCTCTAACAATTACCGCTCTGGCGTCTCCCGCTTCGGCTTAATGTATTCCTAAATTAATGAAAAAGTACAAAACTTCTGCGGTAGTTCATCTACCATTCATTGAACCGAAGTTAAGGCGAACTCCTCCAAAAAGCGCTGACGTGCCGGCTTCTTTCAATCGACTTTGCTTGCTGTTTGCGAAGCGGGGTAAACTACTCTCAATAGGTCGAACGTGTTTGGAGAGGCCCTTTCTCTTCGGCAATCTGCGTACGACCCCCCTCATTAATAGGCTTTCTAAATTGCTGATTCTTTACAAGTTAATCCCCCTCTATACAGCACGGCTGCGGTCGATTTTTCCCCGAAAAATAATACTGAGATGCCATTTTTAAAAATAATAACAGGTACTTCAGATTCGAAACTCAAGTGCCTAAAAATAAGAAGCTTTGTTTCTTTGCAACATACAGGGTAAACCTTAAAATAGTACAAATATTTTAACCAGTACTACAGTTCACTGTGTAGAACACATAATTAATAGTCTTTTTACAGCAAAACCAGGAATAAAAAAGTCGAATTTTAAATAAATTTCGTAAATTTTCAATCGAAAACTTGTTGGGGACCGCTGATCCTACTACGATACTAATATTTTTAAGAGTCATGGTGGATGTGAATTCCACAGCGTTGCCAGTGTTACATTAATGTCTTCGAATAGGCTTCAACAAAGTTATCTAGAATTTTTAGACATGTCAAAGAATGATTGAAATATGTTTATTTATGAAAATATTAAGGGCCATATCCTCCCCTTTGCCATTCCTATACCTCACCAATAAATTGAAAATATATACCAGATTCAGTACTCACAATCATAGTTATCCAGAATTTGGTCATTATTCATTTTTACTACACTCCAACTGATTTATCACAATACGTTATCACTATCACTGATTATCACTACTTAACAAATATTCTTTTAACATGTCAACATTTTCACTGTTTGAATAATGCTTTATATTTTATTTCACGAAAAAATATTTATTTAGTACATAAGACAGAGGAAAACACTGCCCGTGAAAATAATGAGACGATGTCAATACGTTAGTACCGCAACTCTTAAAACAGATGCGTCAAGCAGTGCATTACTTAAAGAAACCATTAGCTTAACTTGGTTTCAGAAGATGCAAAAGTATGTCATATTAACTTTCAATTTACGTGTATTGAAATAATCAAATCCCTTTCCACAAATATTACAAGTTTTGTTTCCACTTGTAACTTGCCACGGCCTATTGTTTTGCATTGGACCATACTAGTGCACCGGTATAACCTCTTTGTCGACCTCGACTATCAATCCCAGAGAGTGGGGCTGCTGCGGGACATTTCACCTACTGCTCGTGACATCTACCTGTTACCTGTGCCTACGACACCAGTTTCTTTTTTGCATGTGATTGACACTGCTTTTAAATATTTTCTTCGCCTTCTCTTAATATTAAACGCATACATCAAGCTAGTTTTTTTTGTTATTCCGTGTTTTGTGTTTATTTTTAAATCTGTTTCACCCACTACGAAAGTATGAAATGGTTAACACTGACACGTTGTGAGGTTATGTGGCATAAATTAACTTTAAGGTGTTTTGTGAAAATCATAGTCTTTTGTTATTCTTCATAAAATAATTTAAGGGTATAATTTGTGATAATCTTTCTAACAATGTACAATGCTAGTAACTTCCTAAACACTTTAATTGATAGTATCGAACTTGCGGAAATTCATATTTTAATCGTTTATAATAATTTTACTTATTGTTACAAACAAGTTTTTTTTAATTAAAAACTACCGCAAAAATTGAATTTACGTTAAAAAATTATTTATCTTACAGATGATATGGCAACATCGCCTTCAGTAAATCATTTGGTTTATTTTATTAGGTTACGTCAGAGGTCTATCTGGTCAGCGGTCCTCAAAATGTGGGTAGTTTTTTTAAAATTAATATTTCCGTAGATATTTGAAATTTTTAAAAATGACTCACTAGACTTATCTATATGACTAACTAAACCTGCAGTTAAAATATGTGTACTTATTTAATGTTCACCCTGTATATTCCCACAATACATTCGTAATATTTATTCACTATATAAAATAAGTTCAAGACAATCATTCAGCTAACATAAAACACGAATAGTTAGCTAGACATATATGATAAAAGTAAACATTTATTTTACTTCCTGTACACAATGAATCTTAAGTAAAAGTTTTCCTTTCAACATGATACTTCCAAAATCGCAAAATCAATCGAAATAGAAACGTGTGAAATTACCACAAAAAAAGTGGTCTTGTGCGGCGGACCAAACCTATATTATATATTCTCATATATTTTCTAGGTTCAAGGTTATTTCATGGCTAAAGATAGATATGCAAGGAAACCAAGGCTATCATACCTCTATATTCTTGCAATCGCTGAATCCGAATCCGAGTCCCCTCCACGTCAGTTTCAAGGTTATTTTAAGGTCAAATCGAAAGATAGATATGAAAATGTACCAGATTGTACATTTATGTTTTTAGGGTCACTTTATCTGAATCATGGACTCCGGCTCTGGAGTCCATTTAACCCTATCGCACTAAATTCATGGTCATCTCAAGATCAAAGCGAAAAATAGATACGCAAATGAACCAGCTATCGTACTTTTATGTTCTTGGAGTTGCTGAATCAGAATCTGAAATTCATTTAACCCCATCAGGTAATTTTCAATATTATTACAAAGTCAAATCGCAAGATAAATATGCATGCGAACCAGATCACCATAGATTTCTGATAGATATGCAATTGAACCGGATGATTATAATTTTGAAGTCGCTTTATCTGAATCGTGGACTCATTTAACCCCATCCGATCAATCTCAAGGTTATTTAAAGTCAAATAGAAATAGTGAAATAGTAGTCTGTCCGACGGACTAGGATATTCTTAAATATTTCCACACGCTGACTCTGGGGTCCATTTAACCCTATCTCACTAGGTTTAAGGTCATCCCAAGGTCAAAAAGAAAGATAGATATGCAAGTGGACCAGACTGTCGTACTTTTATGTTCTTGGGGTCCTTGAATCAGAATCCGAAATTCATTTAACCCCATCAGGTCATTTTCATGGTTGTTTCAAAGTTAAATCGCCAAATAAATATGCAAGCGAACCACACCATCGTTAATTTCTATTTTAAGGGATCTGAATCGGGGATTCAGTTAACTATTAGGTTAACTTCAAGATCATTGTAAGGTCAAATCTAAAGATTGATATGCAAATGGGTGAAACCATCCGACATCTATAGTTTTGAAGTCATTGAATCCGAATTTAGAGTTCATTTAACACCATCGGGTCAACTTAACCTGACAACCTCAAAACTCTAATACCCAATAACGCACCTGCTCTACTAAACTTGGATGATACAAGTCTATTATATAGAGATTGTTCATTGATTCTTCTAAGAAAACCCTAAAAGTCGTCCGTTTTCATTCAACAACACTAAATTAGTGTTATAAAAAAGAACATTAAATGTATATCCCTCCGTTGTAGTACCCCATTTGAAAAGAGAGATGTGGAGATTTGAAAATTGTCACTGTTTTATTGAGACGTCAATCAGGTTTCACAAAATATCCGTGCTTATTATTTGATTGGGATATTATAAGAGACATAAAAAACCACTATATAGTAAAAAAATGACTAAGAAGAGCTTTATTTCAACCAGGTACTAAGAACATCAACAGAGAAATATTGAAATTTCTACTCAGAACTTCCAGTATGTATTTCTAACTCAATCCTACCGACACCGATAATATCGTCCTGTGTGAAATAGCGCTAAGAAGAAATAATAAGTCCCTCAAAAAATGATCAAAACTGTAAAAATATCAAAATATTGTTAATAATCGTGGACAAAACATAGTATTCTACTTGCATGTAATGACTGTAATTCACTCGTGTAATTTACGACACTCGTCTCCGTGTCCTAACCTTCACCCTCGTGAATTACAGCCATAATTATATGCTCGTTGAATAATATATTATTAACAGTACTTTTCGAAGTGCCCTTGAATTTATCCGTTTCCTTATAGTAAACAAACATTAATGACAAACGTAGAATTCTTGTAAATTTGCAAAATCCATTTTCCGCATGTATAAAAACGTATGCACTCCGCTTCAAACAAGCGTCTCTATCCGGATAATTGCGCTTGAAGTGCACATACCTACATTATATAACGTTCCGATTGTGTAAACGGATTTTTCGGGGCCACTTCAAATGCGGATACATGCGCTTCCATTAACAAAATTCGATGCAGAAGAGAAGCGAGGGCTGTCGGAAGCATTTAGCAAATGGAATGTGACACTTGACGTGTTCGGTCGTTTCCATCACTTTGCATGAACGATAATATCGATCGCGTCGGAGCGGCGGGCGGGCTTTAAAAACAACGAAATGAAGACAATTTGGCACGCATATATAATTCAGAGACTTCGGTAAGGACCGTGTACGTATGCCGAACATAGATTTCTTACAAAGAAATAAATGGACAATCTAAATGGCTATTACACAGGAGGGTCAGCACTAGTTTTGGCTGAGATAACAAATATGCCACACTGAGGGAAATATCTTTTAGCCATTAATTGATATTTCTAAAAAAATATAAGGCTAACAGTTGAAACACGTGATCAAGTTTTGTTAAAACCGGATATATCTCTGCGTAGAGGGAGACATGTTGACGTGTTGTGACAAAATGCTGAAATATGTGTTGCTTAAAGGTTGCTACAGGCTAATTCCGAAGCTAATTCATTTGGGATAGACGAAACGAAGATACACTGAAATAAAGGGATGGTAGCTGTTAGTAGAATCCCAATTATGCCGTTTTCTTTAATAAAGATATAATTAAATTAAACCTTTACCATCTTGCAGCGGGACAATTTGGGCATCCGAAATGGACTTTTACAACTTTTTTCAGTAGGGTTCAACTTTATAAAATCAGATTGTCGCTGCTTGGGACGTTATTTGACAATTATATTTTTCAAAACATAAATCGCGTTTGTAAATGAACGATTTAACTTATGATCATAAATTTTTCACAACATATATAAAAAAACTTCAACGCTTCTAATGGTATACACCAATTTTTTAAAATTTAAAACCTTTTCGAAGAAATATATTCCAAAGTCGGCATCAGCAAAGGACCTCGCTCATATTATATGGAAAACGGTCTTCCCGTGAAATTCGCTGAAAATTTGGGAAATTGTTCATTTTGTACCCCTGAACAAGTCTCAATGGGGTCGAAGCTCGAAATGCCCATCTTTAGGCTCTACGGCTATTTTTGGTGGCCAAAAACGGCCAAAATTCATTTTTTTTTTTTCTAAATATCATGTATAATTCTCGGAAAGTGTTCGTTTTGTACTCCTGATCAAAAGTCTCAATGGGGTCGAAGCTCGAAATGCCCATCTTTAGGCTCTACGGCTATTTTTACTGGCCAAAAACGGCCAAAATTGATTTTTTTTTAAATATCATGTGTAATGCTGGGAAAGTGTTCCTTTTGTACCCCTGATCAAAAGTGTCAATAAGACTTATACACATATAATTAGACATGGACATATTCCTACATAAAAAAAGAAGAATTTTGGCCGTTTTTGGCCACTAAAAAATAGCCGTAGAGCCTAAAGATGGGCATTTTGAGCTTCGACCTCATTGAGACTTGATCAAGGGTACAAAACGAACAATCATTCATCATTAAACATGATATTTAAAATAAATGAATTTTGACCGTTTTTGGCCACTAAAAGTAGCCGTAGAGCCAAAAGATGGGCATTTTGAGCTTCGACCTCATTGAGACTTTTGATCAGGGGTACAAAAACGAACACTTCCGAGAATTAAACATGATATTTAGAAAAAAATAAATTTTGGCCGTTTTTGGCCACTAAAAATAACCGTAGAGCCTAAAGATGGGCATTTTGAGCTTCGACCTCACTGAGACTTTTGATCAGGGGTACAAAACGAACATTTTCCCAGCATTAAACATGATATTTAAAAAAAATGAATTTTCGCCGCTTTTGGCCACTAAAAATAGCCGTAGAGCCTAAAGATGGGCATTTCGAGCTTCGACCCCATTGAGACTTTTGTTCAGGGGTACAAAACAAACAATTACCGTTTTCCATATAAAATGTGCATTAAAAACATCACTATGCGGAGAGCCACTTTAATTATTGAAAATAGATCTATAGTTATATCGAGGCAAATGTAATCAAAAGTATAAAAAAGTTTACTTCGCTACGTGTTACGGTTTTCAAGAAATTGAATTTTGTATATGCTTATGCTCCGTGAGCAAGCTAAGCTTATAAACATGCGGTGCAGAATATGTTTTCAGAAATAGGGCAATGCATTTATTCGGCGAGTTACAAACATCTATATTTTTCATAAAGACAAAAATATTTTTATTGTATTATATTATCATTATGTTAGGTAAGTACATTTATGCTATCGCTTTCAAAATTAGAAAATCAAAGATTTGAGGGCAGGTAATGCCAATGCAGTTCGTAATTCCTCAAGACAAACAACATTTTTTTAAAAATCAAGAATGATGTTTTATTAAAAAATCAACAATAAAATAGTTGACAAGAATGTGTTACCCCATTGGAACGGCACTGTATAACACTTTCTAACAAAAAACATCACTTTTATCAAAATTAATAACAAATTTTCTTGCGGTATAGAAAATAGTTCCAGTAACTATGCTTAATTTTGTTTTGCTCCATTTACACTAAAATGTAAATACTTTCACGTGATATAGGTCTCGACTAATATCACTAAATATGAGAGAAAAAGATTATTCCATTTGTAGAATAAAATGCGTTTGGCACATTTTTTCTTTCAATGTGTACTAAGTTTGGATTTACAACAAATGAATGTTATTATTGTGTGACAAAAATAAAATTAGATAAACAAAACCACATTTCAATAATATTTTGTTTTTTATATATTCTATAAATCTCAACTACCCGTTTGCATTCCATATTTTTGATATTTATTAAAAATATTAATTATATTTTAATGAATAAGTCTATTTAGCAATATCTTAGCTGCTGACTATTATTTATTAGGTAGACACATAGAATATTATATCAAACGATTTAACAAAGTTGTAATTACAATAAAGCTACTAAACTACAATACGTAATTATTTCTTTTAGTCTTTTATAAAATCCAGTACATAATATATATACATATATAACCTATTTTTAATAGACTACAAATATTATTTAACATAGAAAAATTTATTTAAAAAAAAATATTTAACATTTTTTCAAAATTTCAAAAAACAGCATCGATGTAAAGTAATATTTGTAGACTATTAAAAATACCGCATATTTTTATCATTTTCCGTTGAGGAGTCACTGAGCGAAAACTATATCTCGTTTGATATAGCGTTCACCGTGATCCTTAATCACTTCTCTCAGTGTTGGACATTTCGCATCTAATGTGTTCGTCTCTTTTTGAAAACATGGTGGCAGCATTTTATTACTACGAAATATTTTTTCAGTTTTCACCCAGTAACTCCTCAACGGAAAATGATAAAAATATGCGGTTTTTTTTTTAATAGACTATAAATATTATTTTACGTCGACGCTGTTTTTTGAAATTTTCAAAAAGTGCAAAATTCATTTAAAAAAATTAATTTATATTATCTTTTTCAGTGTGAGATTTTTTGGTTAGGCAAATTTAGTTTCAAAAATAACCCTTGACTGATCCTTTTGGAAGAAAAACAATTATTACCTGTATCTAACAATTATCAACTGTATTGCCTAAAGCTTTAATAATGGAATTAATTTTAATATTTGATTACTCAAGTAATTTTTGATTATCAACCTTATATGCAATAGTTTTAACAAATATATTACGCAAATAAATACTGAATTACAGGGTGTCTGGAAAAATACTGATCTGAAATATTTGAAAATTTGGGGACATGGCAACTAAATACTACAACTAAAATATCTAGAACTCTACACCACTTCCGGTTATTCCGGTTAGGGTTGTTTTGTAAAACATTTCCTATAACTAGGAGTTATAGATTTTGCAATATTAATTTATTAAAAAAAAATTGACGTATGCTACTTCTTCCCGGAAATAGATATCAGTTAATTTGTGGTATGCATAAAGGACACTAAATTATGGTACATGATAAATTTAAAAATATTATAAAACAAAAAAAAAGATAGCTTTTTTATTTCAAATAGAACACTATGTACTGTTTTGCTTTATCTTGCGCACATTGAAATTGTCTTTTAGTTGTATTTGCTCCAAGGATTTTGGCATGTTGCCAAATTTTCCATATTTTATATTAAGATAAGGATCGAGAAAGTTTCCTGTATACAGGGTAACTTTAACTCGCAGTAAAAGATAAGCAGTAATAAACGGAATTTGGTTCTTCTACGATAAAGTATCCATTTAAAGTTAATAAGTATTTCTAAATGTAAGGTATTCATCCGGACTTGGTTAAAATTAATTATTTTACAAAATCGAAAAATTCTGAGACAATAATTTTTCGTATTCAGATATGAAAGATGTGACTGTCATTTGTTGGCAATTAAATTTCGAGAATTTCGAAATAGATTACAACCTGATAATCCACTATTAAAAAAAATATGTTTAGAAATTTAGGGAAAAAGACGAAAAATTTGTTCACGTCTGATTACCCAGAAACTAATTCAGGACGACCATCTGGAGCTGCAAGAATCTGTATGATTTCCACTTTAAAAACGTTGCATGTTGAAAAATACTATCCGTTCCATTTTCCACCAGTGCAAATTTTATTGCTCGTCGATCTACATTCAACATATCTAATTTGCATGGGAATTTTGGCGCCTACTACGTTAAAATATTGTACAATGAACTATGCAGCTGATGCTATTGAAAAGCTATTTTCTTGAAAAAGGCCAGTTTCTGAGACTAATGACAAGTATACCTTTTTTCCTCAAAAAAATGTAGGTTTAAGATGTTTTAATAAAGAACATGATAACATTCGAGCAAAAAAAGTTATTATATATTTTTAGGTATTCATAATATTGTGTGAAACTAACTACTCAGTGGACAAAAGCCCCAACCTGCGTTGAATTACACCCACAATATCTACCCATATATTCCTTATTATTAGCTTTTGTAACTTTTTTTTAATGTTTTAGAAAGGTATTTTAAGCTAATATAAATCAAATCTACAATTCCTATCAATGAAGTCATATGTATGTTCTCTGATACCAAACATAATTTTTATAGTTAGATATTTGATTCAACTTAAAGGAGACCACCTGAAGAAGCAATCCTAAAAATGCAGAAATAGGTCAGATCTCATCTATTGTGGTTGAATTTGTCGTGTTCCCACTGCCAAAAAAGTGAAGTTAGATTTTTATAGAGTGAGTAAATTAGATTATTTTCTTTAGATAATTATTGAATAGAGCTTTGTCTGTGGAATTGTTCATTAGCATACCTAGATGTTTGGTATCAGAGAACATACATATGACTTCATTGATAGGAATTGTAGATTTGATTTATATTAGCTTAAAATACCTTTCTAAAACAGTAAAAAAAAGTTACAAAAGCTAATAATAAGGAATATATGGGTAGATATTGTGGGTGTAATTCAACGCAGGTTGGGGCTTTTGTCCACTGAGTAGTTAGTTTCACACAATATTATGAATACCTAAAAATATATAAAAACTTTTAGATAAAAGGTGAACATTTTTCAAGTAGGTATTGTCATATTTAATTCATTGACAGGATGTCACTTTTTTGTCATTGTCGATATTTAACTTCTAATAATTTTAATTTTTATAATAATTTTTATAGTTAGATATTTGATTCAACTTAAAGGAGACCACCTGAAGAAGCAATCCTAAAAATGCAGAAATAGGTCAGATCTCATCTATTGTGGTTGAATTTGTCGTGTTCCCACTGCCAAAAAAGTGAAGTTAGATTTTTATAGAGTGAGTAAATTAGATTATTTTCTTTAGATAATTATTGAATAGAGCTTTGTCTGTGGAATTGTTCATTAGCATACCTAGATGTTTGGTATCAGAGAACATACATATGACTTCATTGATAGGAATTGTAGATTTGATTTATATTAGCTTAAAATACCTTTATAAAACAGTAAAAAAAAGTTACAAAAGCTAATAATAAGGAATATATGGGTAGATATTGTGGGTGTAATTCAACGCAGGTTGGGGCTTTTGTCCACTGAGTAGTTAGTTTCACACAATATTATGAATACCTAAAAATATATAAAAACTTTTAGATAAAAGGTGAACATTTTTCAAGTAGGTATTGTCATATTTAATTCATTGACAGGATGTCATTTTTTTGTCATTGTCGATATTTAACTTCTAATAATTTTAATTTTTATAATAATTTTTATAGTTAGATATTTGATTCAACTTAAAGGAGACCACCTGAAGAAGCAATCCTAAAAATGCAGAAATAGATCAGATCTCATCTATTGTGGTTGAATTTGTCGTGTTCCCACTGCCAAAAAAGTGAAGTTAGATTTTTATAGAGTGAGTAAATTAGATTATTTTCTTTAGATAATTATTGAATAGAGCTTTGTCTGTGGAATTGTTCATTAGCATACCTAGATGTTTGGTATCAGAGAACATACATATGACTTCATTGATAGGAATTGTAGATTTGATTTATATTAGCTTAAAATATCAAAAAAAGTTACTCTCACATTTACATAAAAAATATAGCAGATGCGGTGGCCTTTATTATACGTCGAAATAGAGACGATAGAGTCAACATATTATGATTTCTCATATCCAAAAACATCTATTCCCAAATTTGATACAGTCAAACACAGTGTAATTATTAAAAAAATCACTTTTTAAATTCAAATTTTGACACCCTGTATCTTATTTATTATCAACATTTTATTATAACAAGTTGGCTTAAAGCGTAATATTTTGAAGTAAAAAATCTAGTATCTCCATGGGCCATTACTTACAGACCACTCTGTATAGATAAGTTTGGTTATAATACAATAATTTGGACATGCCTACATGCTTTCTGTCGGCTCTTATGCGGGACACACTGTAGCTTCTTTGTTCTAAATTAATTGTTTATTTTGCAATATGTATTACTAACCTCAATTCCAAATAGCGTTTTGTGAAACACATCTAGAGATTTAGAAATAATTTAGCGTCGATGCATCGTAAGCATTGACCTAGTATAATAAAAGGACTTCCTTTGCAAAAAAATTATTTCGCGATAACCGTTTATCACTTCCTTTTTCATACTTTTTAATATAAAAGCGTCCCATGAAACGGGAAGTGCCTCGGCACCGCTTACGCAGCTGTTACCGATATTAAATCCGCAAGTAAGACTGGCTCAAAGCGGATTAACTTTCATCAAATGCCAAAAATCTCTGTGTAACATTTCCTCCTCGGCGCATAATCTTGAATATTTGACGATTTCGGGCGCTCTTAATTTATACGGGTAACGATACAACGCTGGAATTACGATGTAGTCGGAATTATACAGTTGTTAAATCGAGGCTCGGGCCTGCAGCATATTTTGTGTTTCTTAAGGATGCTGTCAGGATGTATAAAATAAAATACATTGATGATATACAGGGTATCCCAACGAAAATTTGACCCCCCCTATAATTGGAAAACCGAATAATATTTCAAAATTCGCCGAGACCCGTTGATTTTTGTTCTTGGGGGGAACTTTTTTGACAGTCAAGCCAATTCGATATGTTCATCCCCCTAATACCTAACAATCCCAACTTAAAAATTTCAAATGCAACTACCCCACTTGTGGCACATCACTTTAAAGCCCTTTTCATTGCGAATACAGTGACGTACCGTTTTTACAAATCAGTTGAGATTTGACAGAATTATTGGTTACAAACGAAAAGATGACAAACCAACTTACGCGTAGTAATTTCTACACAAATGCCCACCACTAATAAGTTTTTCATCTACTACACATGACCGCATTACCTAATTGTTATTGATGTGTCTATCAGTTTACAAAAAAGTCAGAAATGAAATAAAAAAGCTGAAACAAATAAAACTAGATACTAAAATAGTTATTAGTAGAAGATACTCAAGTTTATAGGAATTCAGACCTTTTCAAAATCATCAATTGTTGCAATATATTATCAAAATCATGATTGCGCTAAAGCTAAATTAGATAATTATTGAATAGAGCTTTGTCTGTGGAAGTGTTCATTAGCATACCTAGATGTTTGGTATCAGAGAACATACATATGACTTCATTGATTGGAATTGTATGAGATTTGATTTATATTAGCTTAAAATACCTTTCTAAAACAGTAAAAAAAATGTTACAAAAGCTAATAATAAGGAATATATGGGTAGAAATTGTGGGTGTAATTCAACGCAGGTTGGGGCTTTTGTCCACTGAGTAGTTAGTTTCACACAATATTATTAATACCTAAAAATATATAAAAACTTTTACATAAAAGGTGAACATTTTTCAAGTAGGTATTGCCATATTTAATTCATTGACAGGATGTCACTTTTTGTCATTATCGATATTTAACTTCAAATAATTTTAATTTTTATAATAATTTTTATAGTTAGATATTTGATTCAACTTAAAGGAGACCACCTGAAGAAGCAATCCTAAAAATGCAGAAATAGGTCAGATCTCATCTATTGTGGTTGAATTTGTCGTGTTCCCACTGCCAAAAAAGTGAAGTTAGATTTTTATAGAGTGAGTAAATTAGATTATTTTCTTTAGATAATTATTGAATAGAGCTTTGTCTGTGGAATTATTCATTAGCATACCTAGATGTTTGGCATCAGAGAACATACATATGACTTCATTGATAACAATTGTAGGAGATTTGATTTATATTAGCTTAAAATACCTTTCTAAAACAGTAAAAAAACATCGACGATTTGTTGCATTTACAAGAACAGCAACCAGGAGGAATATTGGATTTAGTACGGCAAAATTGGATAAGGTGTGCTCAAATGTGTGTACAAGTCGAGGGACAAAATTACTAATGTTTTTGTAATAAGGTATATGCTAATTTTTTATAAATTTTATATTTCCAATAGTTACTAAGTATAACGAATTTTCTTCAAAATTGTGTTAATTTTAAAGACACGTCACTTTAGTTTGATCTATCCATTTTTAAGTTTATTTTAAAGTGTGCTGGTGTCCGTTTAATCACAGAATTTCAGATATTTTCGTGCGATATATGACATCGCCAGTTTGCATTGTCACTCCAGTACAGTACACCAAATTCCAGTAACGTGCAATTAAATATTTTTAACTAGTTTTTAGAATACGTATATTAATTTTGTTTTTACTACAATATTTATACATGCATGTTGAACATTCCCCTTTTTTTGTATGTTATGAATTACTTGCCCCATATAATAAATCTCTAAGGATAGTAGTTGATTAACTACAATTTATGTTAGTCAAACATAAAAGCAAAGTTGCTCTTCAACTTCATGATGAAGATATAGAATTTTTGGATTCATGACTATTATGAAAATTCATATTTCGCTCAAGTTTCCCCTTGAATTAATGAGGACCATCTCTGAATTTAACAAGGGTAGGGTACAAATCCCGAAACAAACAATTTTCTGCTTTTGTGCACGGCATCCTTTTGGAGATTGGGGTGAATATCGCCGATATGTTGCTGTAAGAAGCTCCCAGTTATCTATTTAAAATACATAAAATAATTTGTATATTATTGTATATTTTGTGGAAATTGTTTTTATCTTAAAGCATTTTTTAAATAATAAAAGTTGGTCTGTGGAAGAGAGCGATATGACTCTCGAAACGCCGGCAACATGTACATATATTTTTTACTTTTGCTTTTATTACAACTTATTTGCTTCTTTTTTTATATTTGGTTTTTTTCCACGAATGAATTTTAAATTTGTGTAAGTAGCGATAGTACGAACAACACTATTTTTAACAATCATTTTTGCTCACTGACAGTTCACTCCACAAAATTAGCAATACCAAAACAAAAGTGTCTAGAGAATTTTTTTATAACATCAGAAAATATTGATGGCTTGAATTTAATAAAACTGATTAAGAAATGAAAACTGTGATCATATTCGATTCTTTCTCCACATAAAGCTGGTACTTGTACCAAACAACCTACTGATATAAATCGTATTGACAATGTGCCAAAACCGATTGCACGATTTCTTAAACTGCCCATTCCAAATGCGTATACTAGGCACTGTTTTCGGCAATCTTCAAACCTATATTTTAACTCATTTTAGGGCAGATCTTTTGAATATAAAAAACATGGTCTGATTCTGTCGCTGAAGGCTACATCAAAACTTCTATGGAAAACAAGAAAAAAACGGTTATGAAAATTCTAGACAAAAATGAAAATATTCCCTCAATATCAAAAGTTATCGCATCAACATCTAAAAATTATGTTCACAATTTCCATCTTTTTTAGCGAATCGTTAGGCGTGTGAGCGTCTGATATTAATTTATCAAATTTTAAAGATTTTACTGTCAATGTATAGTTTTAATATATATTATGGTCCTATATATTTTGTTTATTTAATAAATGTCTAATTTAATGTACAATGTCATTATCTCATTGCTGATTTAAAAAAACATGTGGGATAACGTAAGTCATTATGGCATTCGAAGTGTCAAATCATAGTCATTATATGATAGTAGTAGATAATAATTATTTGCAATATAAGTATTGTAAAGGTTCATATTACAACACAAGAGTAGTAAGTGCAGTAATATGAATGTACAACAAGAACATTGAACAAAATTGTATCTACTTTGATTTAATAACATGAAAATAAATATATTTGGCATAAAGTCTTAAATCAATCGACAATAAGCTGGTGTATTTTCTATGAACAGAAAACAGTACCTGCTATTAAGTTTAGGGGACAAGTCTTCTTATGTTACCTTTCGCATGGTTACTGTCAAAATTATGTGAGATAAACCCGTAGTTTCTCTTGACAAAATCCAAGGCATGGTATAAGTTAGAAGTTTGAAGATTAGTGCCAAGCTAATAACGTAAAGAAGATGTCTGAGAAAATCCTTTTGGCTTATTTTTTCGGAAAACAACGCCAGAAACCATCTACACTATAGACTCACTACTATACTCGTATGTTGAGAACTATGATTTCAGTTAAGAAAAATCAAGATATAGGCAGATTTTCTCAACTAATCGCATTTTTGAAAAAAAGTTCAGAGGGTTACAAGGCCAAAACGTACCAGAATTTTTTCAAAGGAAGAAGTACATAAGTTTCTAAGTACTGCAGATAATGAAACATATTTACTCGTGAGGGTTTCTATGACAACCGCCATTTTTGGGGCTTGTCCCTAAGAATTAACTAAGCTAATGTTGGATCATATTCTATCTACAAAATTGAGATTCCATTCACAAACACCAAATCATCGTTCTCCTAATGCAACTCACAGGGTTTTTTATATCCTGCAGACAAGGAAAATGTACCACCCAACATGTCGAAGTTTTAGAAGCATTCCACAAATGATTGCACCAAAGCTTAGATTGAAGAATACAATGGATATTGTTTACTGTATTAAAAAGGTATTTTAAGCTAATATAAATCAAATCTCCTACAATTCCTATCAATGAAGTCATATGCATGCTCTCTGATACCAAACATCTAGGTATGCTAATGAACAATTCCACAGACTAGCAGAGGAGATCATGGTGTCAAATTCGGATTTAACGATTGGAAATGCACATCACATCTACTTGGTAAACAAATCTCTAATAGTAAAAAGTGTGTTATTAATGTTTTTAATAAACCTTAGGTTTTATATTAATTTTGTAATAATAAATAAACCCTTCTTAAAAGCGGTTTTACTTTACTAGAAAATAAAATTATTTACTAAATTAAGGTAGATAAATAATCTTACAGTCAAATTCAGTATATGAAAAAACATTAAAATCAGAAGTCAAAAAGAGAATTTTGTTTTTTCCCAATTTCAATTGGATTTTTCGAAATACAAATGTTTGTAAAGTTTCTGTTAAAATTTAATATATTCCAAACAAGCAATAAGCCGCAAAAATAATCTTTTAGGTAGCTGTTTCGTAAAATCATGGATGATCGTAGAGAAAACTATAAAGTTGACGACAATATGAATTGGTACATTTCACGAATGTGTGATCAGACACCTACAGCTACAGTTAGCTGACTCAACGGGACGCAAATATTAGCTTTCTACATGCAAGGTTCGCGATTCTGCAGTTTGTTCCAATACCCCTCACTGGTTTCATGTCAACGTTTAATAAGATGAAGATTGCAAAGAAATCAAAGGTAATATTGAAAATTGTACAGGGCATTTTCTAAAGAAGTACCGCAAATTGTACCCGTGAATATTCAACTAAAAAGAACACGTTTTTATCTATCTCACCTTTTATTCTAAAATCAAATGTTTATTAACAAAAAAAATAAGTAGTATTCAAGTCTGCGATGCTAATTTTTCCCATTAGACCTTTCGTGAGTTTGATAATAAATGCTTTCTGTGAGTTCTCAGTAATTTTATTTTTTACGACAACTTGGGAAGAAGTATATTTAGTATGTCGGAAAATTGGTACTGAAACAAAACGCATGTATCACACCTAAACAGACGCCTAAATTGCCCAGTTCCTCACAAATTTGGTAGAGTTGTTCTATGTGCTATTCTTGTCTAATTTTACTGGTATGTACTTCATAATATGAATCCACAGACAAAAGTTTAAAGGTTCTTATTCTGTGATCGGATAAGTCAAAGATGTAGTCCATTTCTTTCAATCCAACGTTAACCAAATACCTTGTTTAAATGCTGGCAATATAATAATCAAAATAGTTTTGTTTTGCTAGTCTTCTGATCACACGGTGTCATATGACAATCTCTATGGCCTCATGAAGTAAACAGACATTCTATAATTATATTTATTTCCACAAAAAAATGACAACAGAAAATAAAAATGTTTTTATGTACTACAACAATAAAATATGCAGTATGTTAAAAGTTTACATGGATTTCTCTAAGACATTTTATCGTGCTGATTACTTATTACTATTATCTAAATTAAGCGGTTATGATTGTTCTACTATTTGGTCAATTCGTTTCTGTCTTATTTGTCTAACCGTTTTCAATACGTCACTTATAACGGATCGAAATCCATTCGTTATTTAGTATCGTCTCGCGTTCTTCAAGGATCACATTTAGGCCCGTTACTTTTTCTCTCTTTTTTAACGATCTCAATAGCGTAATTGATTGCGGAAAATTATTTTTTATTGATGATTTGAAACTGTATAATGCTGTTACCCCGATCGATGACTGTGTTAAAATTCATTTGCAGAGCTAAACTATGCGAATCGGTGGTGTACTTTAAACAAACTATTTCTTAATTATGATAAATGTAAAATGGTGTAATTTACTCGTAAACGTAATAAAATATTGTCAATTATGCAATCGATTCACATGTGCTAGCTCGCTGTGATGCAACTAAGACCCTTGGAGTCCGCTTTGGGGTTACCATGACATTCAGGCTTTAAGAACCTTGTTTTTACATTATGTAAGATCCAAGCTCGAATACTGCTCGCTTGTTTGGAGCCTTTTTTATGAGTGTCAGATTTTCTAAAATATCTTGTTTATCACGTTAAAGGTAGATACCCTGAACGTGGCTGTGACCATAACTACTTACTAAGCTGATTCGGTCTTAATTCGTTAAATTTTGGAAGGCGCTACTATTCTCTTAAATTTCTGCATCCTCTCTTACAGAATAAGGTCGACTCTCCAGGAATTCTTAACCAACTCAACTTTCTTGTTTCCAGAATATTATTTTTTTACATTGCTTTGATTTATCTGATAGGCACAAGTTTGTATAATGAAGTATTATTTTTCTTCATTATTTTACTTGTTGAGGATTGTCCTGTAATTGGTTAACTTACTGTTGGAGAAATACAGTTCTATGACTATTATTATTATTATTTGTGGTGGTTGACCATACTTGCATATTATTTTCCTCGTCGACTATCTCTTCCTTTGCAGAGATGGTTGTTGTACACAAAACTCGGTTAGTCGGCAATTCCACCAAGAATCCTTGACAGGTTTTATGCAAGTCTCTAGTAACGGAGGCAATGCAACCCTCACACCTCAAGACAACTCAGGAGAGTGGTAATAAAGAACGGCGACCTACATTCCGGGCCGGTGGGGATCCGCAACGTTCGTAATCCGGAATTAATTAAGCGCGGCCCGTATTTGAACGCGGAGATTCTGGAATCCTTCAAAATGTCTTCGTTCATAATTGGCATCGTTTATTGACTCTTCCTGTTTCGTCGAAAATCATTATGGGTGTTGGGGGAACGTAAGCCAATTTAGTTGCGGCGCAGATGAACAAATGAACACAATATCTCAGAAAACAACAATATATTTTAGAACCTAAAGTTTACCATCTGACACTTGTATCCGGACATATAAAGGTACGTTTAGATCTGATATTAATTGCTCGATATTTATGTCGGATGGAAATTGTTCAGTTTATATCATCGATATAAGGGAATAAAAAAACGACATATGAAGCTGTCATAAAAACATCAAAAGCTTCCGCGTCCGGCTGGTGAGAAGTAGACCGTATTTAATTTAGATACCAGCATTCGCTCAATTTATGATATGACTATTTCGAAAAATACCAATGTTAAATGCATATTTTGATAAAAATGTTGGATGTAATTTTAAACTATTATTTACCAGCAAGAACCACGAGGAGGTAGGAACATTCCGGATTTATATCCTAGTGATATACAAAGTGTCCCATAATGGTGTGTGTTACTTTGGAGGGTGTGTTCCTTGGGCCATTGTAGGGGGGGTCTTTCTATAAAATTTTTCGATTTGAGCCCTCCCTGACGAGATAAGGGCTTCAACGAAATTGAACAAATTTCGGGTTTCTTTTATTTTACTCAAAAACTGTTAAACTTATAAATCTGAAAATCGATGAATACATTTAGCTAATTAAGTGGCATTACTAAGTACGATTTTTATTTTTACCAAATGTCTTAAAGGGTGGCAATCACCAACCTCTGATGTTCAGTAACTCATCTTTCTTCAAACTAGCATGTTATAGATTTTGAAAAATCCATGATTACTCTTTTCTTTGTACCAGTATCGGAAGCCTTTCTGAAAGTATTGAATGGTATGGAACGTTGTTTATTACTATTATTAAATGTTTGATACAAGGTACACTGGGGTTGTAAATCCCAAGGATTTAAAATGTTACTTTTAATGGCTCGGTATCTAACTCGGCAAACGACAACAAGTCACCCTCAAACTGAATTTATTCAGGATAATATACACAATTATGATGTTAATACTGCAATATATACTAACTAAATAATAAATTGGCGGCTTATGTTGTTATATGTCTGAAGTTACAGGAAAGAATAATGTAAAGTTTGATAGGAGATGGAAATAATAATAATAATAAAAATTAATAGGAATTGTCATGAACAACTACATCTACAACACAATACAAAAGTATTCAGAAGTCGAATAATAACATTTGTCAAATAAAAAGTTTTTTAATAATTTCTTAAACAAACATTCAGTTTTTGCGGATTTTATATACAGAGGAAGTCGATTAAAAATGTTTAGCCTTAAATAATTTAGAAAACTGAGTGTGATTTTCAGTTTAGCAAAAGTACATGAAAATCATCTGTCGCGTATTACACCCATGAAAAAAATTATTCCACATAAACTTATATTTGTTTTGATAAACATACACAGACATCTCATAAATAAACAAACAAGGCAGAATTAAAATTCTCGGGACTTTAAATACTTGTCTACATGAACATCTACTTTCAATACCTACAATGCTTCGCAATATTCGCAAGACTTGAGATGAGCAGGTAAAATGCCCCAGAAACATAAACCATACCTAAGTCGCGACTCAGCTTGGGCACGGTAAAGGAAAAGCACCTGGTCCGTAGAAAGGACTGTTTTTATATTTCGGAATAAATATTTAAGGGATGAAAGATGTTAATTAATGCGTGACATTGTGCTTTCCAGTTCAGATTCTCATCAATATGAATGCCCAAAAATTTGACAATATCAGATTTAGTATTTATTACAGTATTATCCGCAAAAAAAACTCGATTATACTACATTGTTTCTGAGCAGTGTGAAATCTCAAAATCTGTGTTTTTTGTGTGCACAGAGTACAAAGAATTCTCCGAAAACCAGTCAATCAAATTTTCAAAGAGAGCGTTACCACTAGTTTTTAAATACTTGTCATTCAAGTCTGAAATAATCAGAGAGATGTCATCTGCGTACATCGTGAAATGTGTGTCATTAGAAATGTGAACGAGATCGTTAACGTAAAGTAAAAATAACACAGGACCCAGGATTGAACTCTGTGGGACTCCCATTGTTATATGTTGTTGTTGCGAGCAGTCATTATTTACTGAAACAAATTGAATTCGGTTCTCAAGAGAAGTTCGAATCCAATGTTGTGCCAAACCTCAGACACCATAGGAATTCAACTTAGAAAGTAATATTTGATGGTTAACACGGTCGAACGCCTTACTTAAATCACAGAAGACACCCACTGTGCAATCCCCTGCCTCAATAACTCTATAAACATTCTCCAAGAATGATTGAATGGACGAAATAACTTACACTGCTTTGGTGTTCGATGTAACGCAGCGAGAACAGGTGTTTGTAGTTCCACTAACTCACAATACAACTGAGTACTCACTACGACACTAATGTAGTATTCACAATGCTGTTTAAACAATTATTACTATTATTAAAACCACCTAGTATATCACAAACGCACAAATTATAATACGCTCGAACCTGCGAAATCATCTAGCACTGAAAAGTACTGCCCTGTATTGCCAGCAAAGTATACAAGTAATTCTATAAATGATACTGCAGGAAACAACTACTCCGCGGGCTAATGCCCCGACCGGCATTGAATTACACCTGCAGTATCTGTGTGAACAGCCAAGAACCCTTGTCGGCCACTTCACCAGACATACACCGATTTCGGGCTTGTTAGCCTCATCATGCCGGTCAGGGCATTAGCCCGTGGAGTAGTTGTTTCCTGCAGTATCATTTATAGATTTAATAGCACAACGCCCAGGGCGAGAGGTTTGCGGTTAAGTACCTATGACAATGTAGGTCGCTTCCTGCAAGTCGAGCTGCTTAGGCCGAGCAGGAAGTAGCAGACCAGTTACATCTCACATATACAAGTAATAATCTAAGTTGCATCGTTACCTACCCTCTTTGTCTTTCTTATAGTGTTCAGGCAAGACTCATGTCGGTGAGTAGTTGGTAGACGAGAGACTGTATAGTTGCCAAGGTTGTTGCCTTCGATTTATAAAATTAAACAACTTCTTAAAAACGTAATTGTAAATTTGCGAAGTGTTAATAATTCGAAATGTCATGTATACATATTTGGTACATGTTAAAAAGACAATTTTACAAAGACAATGACCCATTTCCATGATGTATTGAAAACGATTATCTTGTTTTATTAAATGTTACAGCGTTGCATTCAAATAATGGCTTGTAGTCGCCGTCCCGATATAAGTGCTACTTGTGCAAGATGTAATACATTTTTAATCTGCTTGTGTTGTTGAAGAATTAAATTATGTAATACTGAAGCTACAATATTAACAATAATCGACGATGTTTGCATAAAATAATTAATACTATTTTAAACTATAACATTCCGAAATGTTTACAGCGTTCTCTCAAAATACTTCTCTGGTCTTTAGAATATAATATTGTATAATATAATAAGTTCTGAATGTTCTTTCATGTTTGGAGAGTATGCAACTATAAATGGATACTTTATTTAACACCGACTGCGTATTCTGTTGTGGATAATTCTGACCGACTTGTTATGAGTGAAAATATAATTTTGGCAGTGTTTGGCAACAAAGGAACGAAAAACGAATACAAAATACTGCAGCTAACAGGTGCATTAGTATTATTATTATATCGGACGCGATTGTCATAGGGGCCGATTTTTTTAAACATCGAGCTAGAATTCCGAAATAATATTTTTACTGTCTTATATACCTCCTTGAGTGGTTATTTTTTTGTGTTTGGTCATAGTTAATCTTATACATAAGACATATATAACCGGTTATTTCGAATCTAATTTATCTGTGAATCAAGCGTGGACCGATTAAAGTGTAATATTTTTCATGTTATTTATCAAACAAGGTCGTAACTTTGGGGAGAACGGAGGTACAAAGAGCAAGAAAAATAATTAAAAAGTAATAACGCCGAGCTGTAAATTCTTAATAAATTATTGTTACTCGCTTACGGGTTTTTTACTCTCCTTGGATCGCAGATGGAAATTAAATCTTGAAATTAAATGATTCTAGAGTTTTAATAATTAACAATTTGGTACAGAACCTACAAAATTGTTTGCTACAGTATTAACAATTCTAGTACACATTACTGCTGATTATATTAGTCACCTGCAGGTAAAAAAATTTGCTAGAATCGCTCTCAGACATTCATTGCAGTATGTGTAAACGGGTGGTAGAGCGCGCTTGCTCAAGCAGTTGCTGTAGCCAGGAAGAAGTACTAGCATGTTTTGTAGTGTACACGCGTACTTGTGACAGCTTAATTTGTAGATGCTTGTAGTAAACATTTCGAAATACTGATAAAAACTACTAGCGATATTACGTGGTGGATTGTTGGTTATTTATTGCCTAGGTCGTAGTATGATGATGATTAAACATCTAATTATAAAAATTATTATATAAATTAAAATTATTTGAAATTAAATATCGGCAATGTCAACTTAAAGGAGGCCACCTGAAGAAGCAATCCTAAAAATTCAGAAATAGGTCAGATCTCATCTATTGTGGTTGAATGTTCGAGTTCCCACTGTTTCAAAAGTGAAGTTAGATATTTATAGAGTGTTTTCATTAAACCAGGTTAGTAAATTTAGCTAAATTAATTTCTTTAGATAATTATTGAATAGAGCTTTGTCTGTGAAATTGTTCATTAGCATACCTAGATGTTTGGTATCAGAGAGCATACATACGACTTCATTGATAGGAATTGTAGGAGATTTGATATATATTAGCTTAAAATACCTTTCTAATACAGTAAAAAATATTACACAAGGTTTAGTAACTGGAAGTTGTGTACGCGCAGTGGTAGTTTTACTGTATGTATGAAACAAGTCACTGTTGTCTGTGGAAAATAGTTGTAAGTGTACTATTCTAATCTGATCATGAACCATGCACTGCAATTGTAAATACATTTTCAAATTACAATTTGCATAAAAAAAGTATGGTGTAAACTGGAAAGTGAGAATTTGTGGCATGAAGTTGTGTGTGTCATTAAGCCGGTCCCAGACGAAGTGGCGAATGCCTTCCAACGTGTGCATGTGTCCAACGTTGGCTACATGCCACGTTCGGGCTTCTGCCGGTAAATCCGCGTCAAAAAAGCTTCCAGCATTGGAAGCATCGTTCGTCACAGACCCACAGAAGCGATCGTGTGTTTGACGCAATCCAGGAGCGCATATATTCCTATTTTTACTGTTCTGTGGATCTGCAGTATAAGTACGACACTGACGGACGTTGGTCCCACATGTGTTTACAATGTTGCAACAAAAGTTTAACCCATCGTGTAGGAGACACACTTGCCACATTTTTATGACGCAAATTGTGTCCAACGTTGGCACCAACATTGGAATCAACATTTGAACCAACGTTGGACACATCGTCTGGAACCGGCTTTACATGATTACCATTTTATTTGATCCTCAACTACTTGGCTATAAAATTTTGAAAAATAAATCAAACCTGCAAATTATTGATTTAAACAGTTTATTCAATGAAGAGCCGTTTGAACTTCATCAGTCATACAACGCCACTGAGTATTTTGTGACACTAAAATAGTACATATTTTTTATATAATTTATATTTAGAAATATTGTTTAATAATATAATAAAATAAAACATCCTGACATACTGCATCATGTTATTACCTACAAATATAATCTCAACCTTTATCTTATTCAACTTTTTATAACAAACTTTTGTTTCAAATACTATGTTATTAGTAGTAATAAATATTATAATATAATAACAATAGTAATTATTTTTATTGTTATTGTTGTTATGGTTGCTTCGACAATTCCAATAAACTTATTTTATGTACCAACTAATTACAGGTTTTCTTTTTATAGTTCACAATTTTTTGACATATTTTATTATTATTTGTTATTATAATTAATTTGATTGTAATAATCATAATGTTTATTAATAGCAGTCTGTTAATAGTAATAATAATTATTATTATAAATATTTATAAAGTAATAATTTATAATCCGTACAAAATGAAATACGTATAACATGTATACAATAGTCTAATTTTCATAAAAACTGTATAAGAACCAACACAGTTGTTATAATGAAAAATCATTACTATTTTGAGTTTGTTACAACATTAAAATTATATGAAGTAACTCATTACTGATTTAAATTGTATATATTGTGAAAAAATAACGAAATAGATTAATAATATAACTCAATTTTGTGCTTGGAATACCACATAGTTTAGGACAGCTAACAACCCTAACGGCCGCCCTGGAAGTTTTGTTGGGGTTGCCACCTCTCCCAACATGGATTGTAAAGCAGGTGATGGCGACCTACCTGAGAACAAGGGATGCAGGCTGTTGGAAGGCAGAAGGTCGTGTGGAGGGTCACCCTGCTATAGCCTTAAGGGCGGAGAATGAGATTCCAGTACCCGCTCTGAGGGTTATTGAAGCAAAGGATAAATTAAGGTTGGGAAGGGGGTATACCACTGTTTTCCCTTCGAGAGAGCAGTGGGAGAGGGCAGAAAACATGTTTCCCCCAGGATCTCTGATATGCTGTACAGATGGATCCCGGGTAAGGGATGAGTTTTCTGGGGCAGGAATATATCTGGAAAACCTGGACATCCGGCAGAGCTTTTTGCTGGGCACACACTCCACGGTTTTCCAGGAGGAGGTTTTTGCTATTTTGATGGTAGCAGGCAAGGAAGAAGTAAGGAATTGTGTGGAGGAGAAAATTTTCATCTGCTCTGATAGCCAGGCTGCACTCAGGGCTCTTAGCTCTCCGGTGACGAGATCTAGTCTTGTTCAAGAGTGTGGAGATGCCAGACAAAGGGAGGTGGAGTTTGTCTGGGTTCCTGGCCATAAGGGAATCCCCGGTAATGAGACGGCTGACTTGCTACCTCGTCTCGGATCTGGGGTACCTTGCCAGGGACCCGAACCCTTTTTGGGAATTACGCGAGGTAGTATGAATAGTGCCCTTAATAAATGGGCCTATCAAACACTTGGAGGGAATTGGAGAAGGAACGGGGGATGTAGACAGGCCCACGACTTCTTCAATGAACCTAACAGATCTAGGACGAAGTGGCTACTGAGCTTTAGTCGAAGATCCCTGAACCAAATGGTGGGGGTTCTGATAGGCCACTACAGACTTAGAAGGCATTTGAATTTGATAGGCATAGAGGATAGTCCCTTATGTCCGGAATGCGGAGAGAGGGAGGAGACCCCTATCCATTTCCTAGGATATTGTGCGGCTCTTGGAAAACTAAGATATAGGATCTTTGGCACCTTTGCTGCAAAGGGAAGAGATGAGGGGCCTACCATGGACCAGGATCCTGGCGTTCATTAGGGCGTCGGGTAGGTTCGAGGAAGGCCGAGGGAGAATAGTGGAAGGGTAGGCAAAAAGGGCCCAGGGTAGGCAAAAAAGGCCCATGTGTGGCCTAATTGCCAGGTTGAGGCCGCCCGCACTTACTACTACTACTACCACATAGTTTAGACAGCTAACTCAAAAATTGTTCAGATTTAGCTAACAAATAACCGAGTGTGTTGATTTTGAGTGAAATTTGACTCAAAATTTTTTACGGTGTAAGTATCTATCTAATGATATCTCTTATTTCTGAATTTTAACCAAAAACTAAATATAATTTGAAATAATTATTACTACCACAATGATTTTAACTGTCAACATTTATTTTGACATCCACACATACTATGATAACATTTTCTATAATGAAATATGCAGCAGTAGTTGGAATAAAGATGTACATGTATACATTAAAAAACACTTTAATTTGCATTCAGTATTTTAACATATTTTCTTCAAGAATTAAAAATATTGTTTCACTTGAAGAAGAAATAAATACTTTTCCCTTATTGAATATTCCCACATATTACAGTTAAAATAGAAGCTCAACACGTAAAGAGGCAATTCTCCTATTCCTCAAATGAAATTTTATTTGGCTATTGATTGATATTTATGGGCGATCTAGTATCTCTAAAAGCAAGTTGCTAAAACAAATAAAACTTCCCCATATATAAGTAAGTAATCCTCGAATGAACGCTTTATTCGATTTTGTTGAATTTATTAGTTTCAACAAAACTTCAAATTTGTTTGGGAATTGGATCACTCTTGGATAAAACCTAATAGAATATTCTTGTGTTGCTGGCCCTTGTGACAAATTGAATTCTACGAAAAACAATTGGGTCAACGAAAAAATCAATAATCAGATATGTTAGGGCAGTATCGTATATTACCTGAAAATTGAGAGTTAAAAAATATTAAGTGTTATTTTATTTTATGCTAAAGGTATTTAAGATAATTGAAATCAATTTTGCTACAATTCCTAATAATGAAATCATATGTATGTTCTTTGATACCAAGTCTCAACAAGTTTTCTATTAAAAATAATGCATAATATTTATTACAATATACAGGGTTATCTGTGACTAAGTACAAATATCTTAAGAGGAATAGAGTATATTTATTTCCAGGATTGATATTTGGACAAATTTCAGAAATGTTTAATCATTTTCTGTTTACATTAAAACTTGTCATTGCAAAGATTTGTGTACTTGCTGAGTGCTTGCTGGAGACCTCTCCTTCCCTCAAAACTCATTTTTGTTTAAAGCGAGGCACTCGGCCTGACGATCACGAGTATGTGGATTTCCTCCGTCGGTAAAAACCAAAAACACACGCAAATGTATACAAACACTGCCACACGGTTCAAAGAGGAGTCGGCATAATATCGTCTACTTGGAAAAAGTATTTGGTATTACGCTGCCACACTATATATGCACTTGTCATAACTCCGCATCTTATCCGTTATCTCCGCATTTGAATACATGTTTGTAATACACGAAAAATTATTTAAAACTAATCACCGTATGTGAAATTTTATTTTTTACAGAATTTGCCAGTCACCATCTGTAGGCCACTAGTGTAAGGTATACTTCACGCTGATAAATTTTTAAACTTCTTGTGTTGTTGGGGAATTAAATTCTAATAATACCAGTAATGGCAAAAATATTAACAATCAACGATGTGTGCATAAAATAATTAGTACTATTTTAAACTGTAACTTCCCAAGATGTTTACAGTGTTTTGACCGATGTTCTTTGATGGTTGGAGAGTATGCAACTAGCAATGCAAAATTCTAGGTTATGTTTGTATCATTTTTATTTTTAAACGTTTTATAGTAATTAAATAAAGGAATTTATGTCGGGTGCAGATATTTCCCTATAACATAATTTACCCTATGCTATGTTTTGTTTTTTTTTAGTCGAAAACGATTCGCGCATATGCCGGATTCGCGCATATGCCGCAGAGCGAGTAGTACCCGTATTTGGTGGTTCCTGTATTTGTTAGTGAAAAAAGAGGTTCTCTGCATAAATTAATTAATAATGGGTCGTGGAGATATAACTGATGCTCAGTTACAATCTGTATGTGAAAAACTATTTTCTAGTGATACATTCTTGAATAAAATTGCAGATACTATAGTTACCAAGGTGTCATCTAAACTGGAACAGTGTATCAATGCATTAGAAACTAAGGTGGTTTCAATTGAACATAAACTGTCCGACTTGGAAAATAGATTGGACCATTTGGAACAAAATGCTCGCTCATGCAATTTATTGGTAACTGGAATCTCCCTCAAGTCAGATGAAATTAAAGCAGCTGTAGTTAATATGTGCAAAAATAATTTACAGCTTCAAGTCACTTCTGAAGATATTGAATTTTGTCGTAATGTACCAAATAAGCAATGTTCATCGTCGTTCTGTATGATAAAATTTTATTCAAAGTTAACGCGTGATAATGTATTCCGTAATAAGTCCAGACTAAAAGGCACTAAGTTTGTTATTCGAGAGGATCTCACACAAAAACGGTACAAGCTTCTATTAGAGGCTAAAAAAGTGCTTGGAAAATCTAATGTGTGGTCCAGTAATGGGAGAATATTTGGTGTACATGGAGGAAAACCAATAGCTATTTCCACATTAGAGGACCTCAATGTTATGAATCCTGAACTCACGATGGGCCCACCATCTCAAGCAACCTCTTGTAGCTCTCGCCGAGGTACTTAAACTTAGTTATCAACATATAAACAGCGTTTATTCTTTTTTGTATCTAGTTTTTAAGTTACATAGTTTTTGTATCCACATTTCTTTGGAATTTTCTTAGAAATTGTTTATATTATTTACGAATTTAATTTTAATAACCATAAATATGGATTATTTTAAATGTTGTCATGTGAATATAAGGTCTCTTATGGCTCACTATGCTGAATTTATAGATATTGTTCAAGGTAATTTTAATGCAATTTGTCTCAGTGAAACTTGGCTTAATGAGAATATACAATCTGATACTATTGATATGAACGGTTACAATTTTGTGCGTATGGATAGAGATGGTCGTGGTGGTGGCGTGGGAATTTATTTGCTTAATTCTTTAAAATATGATATAATTGATTCTAATAAAGAAATTGAACAACTATGGATAAAATTATATTTAAAATCTAATGATATAGCTCTTTGTGTTACTTATAAACCGCCTAATTTGAATTACAAGCATTTTTTCAATATATTTGAGGAAACTGTATCAAATATAATGCCAACAGTTAATGATATTTTAATCATGGGTGATTTTAACGTTGACCTTTTGAATATTGATAGTTCAGGGACTATATTTGTTAATAATGTTTTTCAAGGTTTATCATTAAAACAGTTAATAAATCAACCTACTAGAATTACACAAAATACAGCTACTTTACTTGATTACATATTGGTAACATCAGATGAACTTGTCACTGATCTAGAAGTTAAGAGTGTTCCACAAATAAGCGATCATGAATTAGTTTCCTGTACTCTTAACTTACTCACTCAAAAAAATCAACCTATATATAAAACAGTGAGGGATTTTAAAAATTTAAATTTTGACAATTTTAACTCTGAGCTTAAATCAATTCCTTGGAGAGTCATATATGATTTTCAAGATGTAGATAGTAAAGTAAATTATGTAACTGAAGCAATAACCACTCTTCTAGATATTCATGCTCCTATTAAGACAATTCGTATTACGAAATCTTATGCTCCTTGGCTTACGGATAACGTTCGTTTATTAATGTCTCTAAGAGATAAAGCCAAATTAAAACATAACCGATTTAAATCTGAAGACAACTGGAGTAATTATAAAAAATTGAGAAATATGGTAACAAAAGCAATTCGTGACGAAAAGAAAGCCTATTTTAATGAAGTTTTTAAACATAAAAAAGGAAAAGAATTATGGTCATCTGTAAACTTGTTAAATATAGGATGTCATAAACAACACTCTGAATTACCGATTCATTTATCTAATGTGAATGCTATTAACAATCAATTCATTAATGCAGTTCCTGCTTTACCTCCTGATAATAATGTTATATCTTATTATGAAGCTTGTATTAAAGACATAAGTACCAATATTTTTAAATTTCAAACTGTTACTGAAACTGAAGTCTTACAGATAATTTCCAATATCAAAAGTGTTGCTGTAGGTTACGATGGTATTAATATATTAACTATTAGATTATGCATGCCTTTTCTACTTCCATATGTCACACATATTATTAATTTTTGCTTATTAAATTCTGTCTTCCCATCTTCTTGGAAAAAGGCTCTTATTGTTCCCTTACCTAAAGTTAAAAATCCAACAAATTTAAATAATATTAGACCCATCAGCTTACTTCCGACATTTTCAAAAATTCTTGAAAAAGTAATGGAGCTACAGTTACGTAACCATTTAGTTGTAAATAATATAATCCCTGTTCATCAATCTGGTTTTAAAAAGAATCACAGCTGCTCTTCTACTTTATTAAGTTTAACGAATGATATATTTTCTGCATTAGATGAAAGGAAATTATTGCTGTTAGTACTGTTAGATTTTACTAAGGCATTTGATACCTTAAATCATAAGCTTTTATTTGCAATATTAAAGTATATAGGACTTTGTCCGGCCGCGGTCCAATTCCTTTCTAATTATCTCGCAAATAGAGAGCAAGCTGTACTCTACAAAAATAATTTATCTCAGTTTTTACATGTTGATAAAGGTATACCGCAAGGATCAATCCTAGGTCCACTGCTATTTATTGTTTATACGTCGAACTTTCCGTCTGCTTTTATGTCATGCATGCAGTATTATTTTGCAGATGATACTCAAATTTTATTGTCATTCAATCCTGATGAAAGTAAACAAGCTGTATCAGCAGTTAATTATGATTTAAACAATTTTGCAAAATTGGCTCGAGGGCATTCTTTACAAATTAATGGTGGTAAATCTATGGTAATTATTTTCGGCAATAAAAAAGAAAGAGTGAATTTTGTGGAACAGTTTGGTAATTCAATTTTTATAAATGATATTAATATTAACTTTACTAATTCGGTTAAAAACTTAGGATTAACAATTGATCAGGACTTGAGTTTTTCACTACATGTTAACAAATGTTTGCAAAAGGGCTACATGGCTCTTAAAGCTATTTATGCTAACCGATATTTTTTAAATCGTGATATGAAAGCTGTACTTTATGATTCATTAGTGTTAAGTCACATGAATTATTGTGATGTCGTGTATAACACCTGTTTGTCGGCATTTGATACCAGTCGAATCCAAAAATTACAAAATTCTTGTTTACGCTTAATATTTGGTATTCGTAAATATGGTCATATAAGCCATACTTTTAGAATAATTCGTTGGCTAGATATGAAAAATAGAAGGTTTGTTCATTCAGCATGTTTTTTCCATAAACTTCTTTTAACAAAAACGCCACCCTATTTGTATAACAAGATACGCTATAGGACTGATGTCCATAACGTAAATATCCGCCGCAAAGACATCATCACACCTCCTATACATCGCACACAGTTCTACAAGCGATCGTTTTTATATAATATTTCTAAAACTACAAATAGTTTACCTAATTTTACTAAGTCTATGCCTTTGAATAAGTTTAAAAAATACATTTTTGATGCCACCATGGCTTGTGCCTATTAGGGCCCTTATATACAACATACTGTTATTTATGGTTAGTCATATTCAAGATGAGTTATAATGATTATATTATGGGATACTTATATTCCTATCTTTCTGATTCTTTTTTTTTATTATCTTTGTTGATAATTATCTTTAACATCTGCGAATGTAGTGGGTTAGTTGGTAGAACAGGTAGCTAATTCGTTAGTTAACCTGAAACTCGCCCTTATCCTATATTTGTTAATTTTTCTTTGTTCTTTGTTTGTTGTGATTATGTGATAATAAAGACCATTATTATTATTATTATTATTATTATTAAAACCCAATGAAGCTACGGCAATCGTACAAGATTTTATAATTAAAGACTGTCGTGGGTGGATTTCGAGTTTTGTATGAGTAGGTATTCTTTACACTAAATTTTTATAAAATAAATGGGAATTTTATTTAACACGAACTGTGTAGGTATGCTATTTTGAATAATTCTGACGGGCCTGTATTGAAAATGTAGTTTTAGCAGTGTGCCACGTAGGAACAAATGCAAAATATTGCAGCTAACCGGATTAACTGTTATCCATCAGGTACTTAGGAATTATTATAAATAAAAATGTTTATTTTCATCGTTTCTACATTTGACAGCGCTGTTGTAAAAGCGACCGCATGATAGATAACAGATCTAAGCCATATCGGACGATGATTGTTATAGGCGCCGATTTTCCGAGGGAAAGGAGGGTTTTGCTCCATTATTATACATCACGCTAGAATTCCAAAATAAATTTTGATTGTCTTTTAGGCCTCCCTGAGCACGTGGTTAAAATGTTTGAATAAGGTGACCGATTTAACTGAAAAAATTAGTTTTTCCGGAAAATGGCTGAGAAAAATAAATTATTTTAGAAGCTATTGCATTTCTGATTACTTTTAGTTGAAGGCGTCGTGGCGCTTTAAACAATTTTTTTTCCAGCAACATACATTTTTTAATATGTCACGATAAATATCCCGTAATTTTGAATATTTTTCCTATATAACATTTTTTTATGTTCCCATTATTTAAAAAGTTACGGGCAGTTCTCTAGTGAATTTCTCTATCTCATAATTATTATTGCATCGACGTGGTCAGCGATATAGATATTTTTCTATGCTCTTGCTGGTTCAATATATCAATAACTATGGTTCTATTTACAATAAAAAACGTATTCACTATAAACAATTTAATAACACAACTGTGCATCGCATTAACTTGTAAGAATTACAAACCCACCTATCATAAAAAAGAGACCACAGCAATATAAAGAATATCAACACAATAGTTAATGTTTTAATAGGTGTCCTATGTTACCACCATTATTATTTAAACACAATTCGTAACGGTTTCTTAGTTCAGTTGACGTTCTTTTTTTTTAAATATTGCCATACATATTTCAGCACAAACAGCAGTGATTTTCTGCTTTAAATGATCAATACTGTTTGTTTTAGTTTTATGCACAATATTTTTTAAGGCTCCCCACAAGAAGAAATCAAGAGGGGTTAAATCTGGGGCTCTCGGAGCAAATTGTAAAGGGCCATTAGTACCAATACACTTATTTTCAAAGTGCAAGTGATTTTCTGCTTCAAATGATCAATACTGTTTGTTTTAGTTTTATACACAATATTTTTTAGGGCTCCCCACAAGAAGAAATCAAGAGGGGTTAAATCTGGGGCTCTCGGAGCAAATTGTAAAGGGCCAACAACTGCAGCATTATGGTAAGGCGCCCCGTCCAGTTGAAACCACAGGTGTCTCCTAATTTGAAGTGGCACATTTTCTGTAAGAATAGGAGTTTAATTTGCAAGAAAATTGCAATACCTTTGTCTTGTTAAGATATCATCATAAACAAATGGACCTATTAAATGGCGCTCTACAATTCCGCACCATACATTGACACTAAAGTGACCCACTTCTCTAATCCTATGTGGGTTTTCGTCCGACCAATGATGAGTATTTTTCCGGATTGGAATGCCATGACTAATAAAATGACTTTCGTCTATCCACAAAATGCGGTTATACAAATTAGGATCATCATCTTAATGCAACTAAGAACTGAGAAATAACATTTTTTCTCCGTTCAAAATATTCAGGATTTAGCTCTTGCACACTATGTATTTTACAATCGTGAAATTTGTTAATTTTTAAAACTCTTGGAATTGCATTATATGTCAAATTTAACTCTCTCGAGGACTTTCTAATCGATTCTTCAGAATAATTTTCAAAATAGTTTATTATAATTGCCACATTTTCATCAGCGGTTACTGTTTTTTGTCTCACCCTGTTCACTAAAAATGATTTGTTATTCTGGCGAACATTTTCCAATTTGCAAAATATTTGATGATTTGGAAGATTTCTTTCGGGATAGCTCAGTGCGTATAATTTTCTTGCCGGTAATGCATTTTCTGCGCTTCTCCGAAAATTTGCAGCACATCCACTTTTTCATCATGGGAAAACATTTTATTACTGCTACTTTTCAGTCACTACTATTAATGAACTATCACAACACTTCAAAAATTAATTCTATAAACTATAATGATTATTAAAACCAAAATTCTGACACTTCTCATTGATAATATGTCATATGAAAACAAATATTGTTTTTTGCCTAGCCTGCTTGCAATTATTCAAAACATAATAAAGTTCCACGAATAGAATTTCCTACATTTATTAGAAATGAGTAGCAAAAACTATCACAACAGCTAAAAATTTGGCAATTGTTTTCATTATTTAGTTGCATTGGAGAATTACAGCAAAGCTTTTAAATCATAGTGTTATTTAAGAGGTTTATATAGTTTTGTGATGGTGTCTTATTAACAAAGTACGCTTTGGGAATAGACAACAACTTTTTAAATAATGAAAAAATAAAAAAAATGTTATATAAGAAAAATATTCAAAATTAATGAATCTTTATCGTGACATATTAAAAAATGTATGTATGTAGCGTCGTAAAAATAATTTCTGTATTTTGACCCTACCTTCAAGAGAAAGTAATCAGAAATGCAATAGTTCCTAAAATAATTAATTTTTCTCAACCATTTCCCAGAAAAACTCATTTCTCCAGTTAAATCGATCACCTTGTATACTTTGCTTTATATACATCTTGTAATAAAGTATCCATGACGCAACAGTATTGTATGCATTTTTGATTTAATTTTAGTAACAGGCATTGAATTATTCAATATAACTGAACACTGGCAAACAATAAAATTTTATACAAAACGAATAATAAACGGTAAACAGGACACTTGAAAAATGCTGACCTAAATGCTTAAAACAATACCCCTTCTAAGGGCCAAAATATTAAGCTGCATATTGTTCCCCGTTTATACCCTTTGAGTGTAAGCATTCAAAAGCGGATTATAATATATTACCGAATAATATAACAAGCAGCAATTCATCTTTATACTCCGAAACAATTATAACTGGGTTTGTGAATGCGGTTTTCCATTGTGCCTAACAAAAAAATTATTACTAAGAGATTTTTCCCCAGACCTTCTAAATAGCAAACTGAAAAATATTTGGCATTATTAAACGAACGAAAAAAAAGTTGTAAGTCACTAATATAACTCCAAAAGGAATCAATTGAAAGGAAAAGTCTACTAAAAATAATCAAAAGCAATGAAGTCATACTAAAGTAATTTAAGCGAAAAATAATTAAATAATTTCAAAGCCATATTATTCTATTATAAATGACTGAGCATTTATATAACCAGTTTATTCAAATTGTATTGGAGAGCTTACGTATTAAAAAGTAAACACGACGAGTCAATAACAGAAATATATTTGACGGTATAGTCAATTATTCAAAACACACGGCCCTTTTATAGGTACTCAAGTTCTCGAAATGCCTCCGCATAATCTTATTAGGGGAAAATGGAGGGAGAAATTCTATTGAGACGGATATCGAGAAGGAACCTTGAATAAAACAACATAATATGAATACAATGATATTCAACTAGCATTAAAACCAATGACATATTGAATTTCATAATGAGAAATATTCTTAAGGTCTGTGCGTGCTACATTTCGGGTACTCAAATTACCTTCTGTTGGTGATAAAGAGCGAACAGCCAAAGTTGGTGGCCTCATCTATGGCATACTGATGAGAGCTAACAATATATATATATATATATATCATATTGTTATGATTTTTATTTGTGTGTGTATGTAAATATGTGATCTTTATTGTGGTGAGTCTTTATGAAGTAAATTTATGGCGCTTTCAAATTTTCTTTTCTTACCTTTCATTTTTTTTTAACCTTCTACCCTGCCTAACTCGTACACTTCTGGAAAAATCCGTCAGGAACGTCTTGAGATGGAGATGATGTAACCTTTTTTTTATTCCCTTTCTGGTAATGTTTTGGATGATTTTCTATCAAAATTCTTTAATTTTTCTTAAATTTTGGGGACGCTAACAAAAAATTACACTGCCCCTTTTGTATCTTCTTGCGTAACTAATCAACAACTTCTTTGTTTTCCAGTCTATATGGATTCTAGATTTTTAGTTTCTGTATTAAGTCACTTTCACAATATTTTAACATATCGTTTTTGAATTTTATTTACTCACATCACTGCACTTCATAATTCTAATTACATATTTACATATTGTCCATGTTTTATAATTTATAAATTTCTTTATATTTAATAGGAATTATTAATTAATTATCTTTTTATAGGTATGGCTATTTTGTCCATGTGTCTACATCCTTATTTTTGACAGATGACAATTGATAAATATTATTTATGTGAAATTTTAAAATCTGACGTTTGAATTTTATTTATTTTATCGATATCTTTTTATATCTGACTCGGATGCTAACGATATGCACATTAGTGTCATCCTTATTTTATTAGCTATCAGTTGATATGCCTAGCTCTGGGTTAATTTTTGATTTTAACTATGTACTTGTCATTTCTATTAGTCGAAGTACAGATATTTTTACAAATTTATCTGGTATTAACTTTTAAAAATTGAAATTATTAAATTTTATGTGATTCTTCTGATACATTATATTTAATTCTTGTATATACTACTTATTTTCAATATTACACCTTTTCTTTATACCAGCAATAATTATTTTAACCAATTTATCATGTTTTTACAATGTGTGAAAATTGACTTTATTATTTAATCTGTTTTAAATTGAATTATATTACAATATATGTATATGGTGGCGCTGCTAACGAATCACTTTGGCTGGGAATATAGTACCATATTTCGGATAGTTGCCTTTTAGGCAGTCATATATCTAGTATAACAACACTGCCATTACTGACTAATTTGTAGTCTGTACTCTGTAATCTCGGTCGCTGTTTGTCCTCGAGTATTCTCAAAAGAAATACCACCGAAAAATCACAATAACGGTGGAAGAATCAAGCAGTCGTTGGAAAATAATTGAATGTTCGTGCTTTAAAGGGGACAAATATCACAAAATACTTGCTATTACTCAATACGAACGTCAAATGTATATATTTTGTGCTTACAAAATGTTTTCTTGTTTAGAAAATGTTGATATGTTGCTAATTTACGGCGAGTCACAAAAAAATTCAAGAAGAGCTGTAAAGTTACATCGAGAAAGGTATACAGAATCCAGAGCGCCTCATTCCTGATCACAGAACCTTTACAAGATTGGAGGCGATCTTGCGACGAAATGAATATGCATCTTCTGTTTAGAAGAATCATTTGAAACATTGAAAACAGACATAATTTTATAGCTCAAATTGTAGTAAATGTAGAAACTGTTGATTAGAACCTTTTTCGGCACGTTTTTTGGACAGCCGAAAGGCGGTTTGTCAGTATTGGTTTGCCAAACAAGCGCAACGAACACTGCTGGTCCATTGAAAATCCCCACATTGTAAATCCAGTCCAAAACCATTTTGGAGTATGGTGCGGCATCATCGGTTGGCATTTAATTGGGCCTTATTTTTATGAACATACATTGAATAAAGTGAGTTACTTCCTATAAGAAGAACTTCCTGCACTTCTGGAGAATGTGCCTTTGCAACTAAGGAGAAATCTATGGTTTCAGCACAACGAAGTTTGTATCCTTACTGTATGTACATACTATCGAGTTTGAGGCACTCTGTACACTATCGTCTGTTAAATTTATGGTAGTCACGCCTCTAATACCCTGTATAAAATCGAGCCCTTAAAATTATTATAAGCACAGCATAACTTTATTTAAGCTACAACCAGAGTCTAGATGTTCTTGAAGTACATTTAGGAGATAAACACTTGAGGCCAGACTAAAATTCAATAATAGAGCCAACTTCCGTACAAGTTGCATAATGTCATCTCCAACCAGGCGAACTTTATGTCTTGACGCCGCGGAATCCCCAGTTGCAGAACTTGCCCGAAATAATACGATTATTTGCATATCTTGATTGCCCGTGATGTTTATATATATTCGCACGAACTGGATAAAAGTGTTTTAACTTTCCCAACTTTATTCTTTGCCTCAAGAAAAATCGCTTTCTCGCAGTATCTGTCACTGAATCCATCATTTTCCGCCACATTATGCGCCTATAATATATCTACCAGGACGGATGTGTTCTTTTGTTCAATGTTACACATATACAGAGTGGTCCGTTAAGATGAGAAAGTATAATAACTGGTTATTAACAGTGATATAAGGATTGTCTAGAAAAGTTTCAAAAGAGTTTGAAAAAATCTGTAGATTCATCAAAATAAAAAATGGAACACTCCTTATGCTTTATACAGGGTCGCCAGATGAAACCGGAACAGGGCCATTTTCAGGAACTTGGTCAAGATTGTAGAAAAACGCTCAGATCCGTCGATATTATATTAAAGGACGATATTCTTTGCTAGTATTTTTGACTCCGCCACTTTCACCCCCAAGCAAGGGTAAGCATCACTCCAAAATATTTAAATGGCATTGGGTGTTGAGTAATATTTATTTTGAAAGCTCTTAAAATTCTCTTTACAGCAGACTTTAAATTGTATACAATACTTAATAAGAATTTTGATTTTAAAGTTGAAACTAATGTACAAACAATTAATAATAGTAAAAATGTCACTCATTCGAGTTAAGTACGCCAATGGTATAAATTTAGTATTTCTTGCGTTACATTAGTTTTTGACGATTTGTTATCACTTTCGTAAAAAACATAATTGTAACACACAGAAAACACAGAAATGAATACTATACACACACAACAAACGTAAAATTAGTGGATTCCAAATTTATTTTCTAGTATTATTTGGAAGCGTTGGAACGTAACTAAACACTATGATTTATTCCATTGCGGAAGGGGTAGATATAGTTTCGCTTTACTTTATGAACAATAAATGTGCGAATAGAACAGTTCAGCTATTTAATGAACAACATCAAGATCGACATGTCAGGAGGAAGTATGTTCTAGAGCTAGTAAAACAATTTCAAGAGACACGGAACGTAGCCAATAAAAAACGTGAAACTGAAAAACCTATAGTTAATGATACTAGTGAAGTTGCAGTTTTGGGACAAGTTCATATTGATCCTACATTAAGTACGAGGCAGCTGGCATCTGTGTCTGGAATCAATCGAACTAGCATACAAACTATTTGGAAGAAAAATAAATTCCATCCATACAAAATACACTTAGTCCAGGAACTTCATGAGGATGATTATGACCGCCGCTTGCAATTTTGCGAAATAATGAGTGAGCGGGCAGGGAACCATCCACAGTTTCTTTTTTGACATCTGTTTTTCTGATGAATGCAGTTTTTTCTTGAACGGGACGATAGATCGTCACAATTGCCACTATTGGTCAGATTCAAGCATACAGCAACCAGAAAAATTAAATGTATGGGCTGGAACTTTCGGTGACCGACTGGTGGGTCCTTTTTTTCTAACTGGTAATTTGACTGGTCAAACGTATTTGCAATTACTGGAAGACGCTATTGACCCTGCCTTGACTGATATTATTGAAAATGTTCCGAAGTATGAAGATCATTTGATTTTTCAACAGAACGGTGCTCCTCCACATTATGAGTTAATTGTCCGTCAGTAATTGGACCAACGTTTTCCACGGAATTGGATTGGGAGAAGAGGCAGTGACCTCCACAATCACCGAATTTATCGCCCCTTGATTTTTTTTTGTGGGGATATCTAAAAAGTAAAATTTATAAAACACAGCGTCGGCGTCGCTGCAAGATTTGCGTCAAAGAACCGTCAACGAATGCCATCGAACCAATCCGGAAATGCTTCAGAATGTGTGCGAACGTTTCCAACAAAATCTTTATTCTTGTATGGAAGCGGGCAGTCATCAGTTTGAACATTTAATCAACTAAGTAGTAAGTAAGCAACTAACCATAATTTAAATTTTAAAATGTAATTTTTTTTCAAGGTATTGGGCGGAATTATAAAATTTAAAGTATGTTGTAAAGAGAATTGTAAGAGCTTTGAAAATAAATATTACTCAACCCCCAATGCCATTTAAATATTTTGGAGTGATGCTTACCTTTGCTTGGGGGTGAAAGTGGCGGAGTCAAAATACCAGCAAAGAATGTCCCCCTTTAATCTAAAATCGACGGATCTGGGCGTCCTGTATACAGGGTGTTCAATAAAGAATGAGTCATACTTTAAGACTAGCTTCTTTGGAAAAAATCTTGTGATTTAAATCAACTTATCTTAGTACCTAGAATGCTGTTTCTTTAAGATAGCCAATAATAATTTCATTTCATTTTTTTGCGATAATTTCTGTATTTGGCTTCTTTGTGAGATAAACAGGAACTGATTGTTGCGTTAAATGTACAGGACGTTCTGAGCGTCAGTGCCGATGTATTATTCTTTTCAGATTCTTTTAAGGATAGAGGCTTTTAGAAAATGATTGGTTCCTTTGAAACAAGCTTCTATTAGCTTTAAATGTTGCTAAAATGAACCATTTTAGAGAAAACTGCGTTTAACGTATTTGTTAAGCTTGGAAATCAATAAGTAAATTGTAACAAGTTATTAATTCAAAAAGTTATTACAGTTCGTAATGTCTACTAACTGTCTGGGGTATATTTCAAAAATAAATTTAAAATAAAGGTGTTGTATTTACTATTGCGTTTTGGTTACTTTTTTATTTTATTATTTTTTAAATGTTTGTCTTTTATGAAGAATCTTAAAAATAATGAAGTACAAAATCAGCCGATTGCACAGGTTTTTTTGTGACAATCTAGATAACCTTTTTTTAGTGTTACATTGTAGTGACCTAAAGAAGGTTGCATAAAAACGTTTTCTTAGGTATAGTAAATAACACAGGGGTCAGACTCCATTTTCGTTGAATAAATGAATTTTAATCTACCAAAAAGAAATACGAAGAGAGAATTTTTTCTATTACAAATATCGTCAAGAAGCTGTATTTTAGCTGCACTCTACTCTGTATATATTTTTAAGTAAATCATTATTAAATGTAAAAAGCTTATCTTAAACATTTTATAATTGGAAGATAACAAATATATAAAAATTGTAAAATAATTAAAGGACTGTCAAATATTATTAAATGGAAATAAAAATCCGAATAAATATTACAGAATATATACAAATGTTTTAAATAGGATATAGTAAACAGGGTGATTCACAATTTATCTAAAAAAATTTGGGAATAAATCCTTCATGAAAAATGGAGTCGATATCGTACATTTTTTTTTGTAAAATCCTTATAGTCCAAATAAAAATTGATTGTAGCTGTAGTATTTTCAACCTTTACATCGCTGTTGCTGTTCACTGTAAGTCTCTAACCAGGCGATACCGAATATTAGAATTCGATTAGTTATAGTAGGTATTAACATTTTTATGATGCAAGTATTTATATTAGTTTTTCAAGTGTCAAAAATGGCTTACGTGTATAGCAACTCGAAATGAATAACGTTTTAATTTATGGTGATGTGAAAACGCCTTAGCAGAACGATTTCCCGGTAAACATGTGCCAAATTCAGCTACTTTTACCGCAGTGTGCAGCGACTGCAAGTGTAGTACAACGTGAGCGTAACACGGAAAAAGTGAAACGGAATCGAGGAAGAGATGGAGGTCCAGAAATTCCACGGCGTATTGCAGTGTGGCGTATCATACACGAATTTGAGTTATATCCATACCACATACAGCATGTCCAAGCATTTAATACCAAGGAATTGGACGAGGAGGACCAGTACCATGGCCACCACGATCTCTTGACTTTAAATGGATTTCTTTTTGTGAGGATGAAGTGTCTCGCACTAAAGTGGACACTATTGATGATTTACGTAAACGTGTCATAGTTGCTGCTAATAACTTAGGAGTTCAAAACGGACAAAAAACAGAAATAACTGTGTTAGTTTGTACAAACTGGGTAAGACGGGCCGAAAATGTTGCTGTTATAACAGCTATGCCAAACTCTATTACTTAAAACATAAAATTAATTAATAACAATAGCGGCAAAAGCAGTTGAATTTGTTGTATAAAATAGGTGTTATAAAATGTTATTTATTTCTTTCCGTGGAAATTTCTTTCCATTTCAATTCGTTCTCGTTCAGTTGATTTAACATTTTTTTTTTATAAAATGACAAAGTTACTACTCAATGAACAGTTCCAACGTTAATAAAGTACGATTTCAAGTTTTTATCTGACAGCAATAAAAAACATTCTCTGTGGCTAAGGCTACTGTCAGGCAACCATGATTTTTGACGATGCGTATGTGGAATGATACGCTCTTTCAAATAGCATGGTCAAAATTGGGGGTTGCTATTTAAACAAATTGTCGATGACGTCATATCTTGAACAACGATAACGTTTCAAATGTGGGTCTTACGTCAAAAAGTGCCTTTTTCAAAAACAAAATCGACGTGCCAGGGGATTTTTTCGAAACCTTCTCAATTTCAAAAATAATGAATTTCTTCGTTACTGTTCAAAAGCATTGTATATGATAATTTAATAACAATAACAGTATATTGAAAATGAGTAACAATGATTTTATTAACCATTTCTTTATCCTTGCCTTTTCTAATGCAAATTTTCTTAGCGTTTCCTACACATTTCATTTCTTTAAGTTTCATTATTCAACTTAGCAAACTAAACTCATCTAATTCAACAACAGTAACTGCAATTGTCATCTCTCGGGCATATCTAATATTGTACAATTTTCAGCACTAAAATAATTGCATCCGTATAATCAGTTACAAAGTTGTAAATCTGTAGTTGCTGAAGTAAACCAAGAGACAGGAACTTGGAAACAGAAGTTTGTTTGGTGTTGATGTCTTTCAAGTTGGCGAATTTCAGTGCAATTGCTCTAACCTTATGTGTAACCCGGAAGGGTGTCTGTTTTGAAATAGGAAACAGTTCTAGACAGCCAGTGACTTAAAAATGTATTAGTGAATGTGATGTAGTTTCTTAAACTTTAATAATAGTATACTAGAATTCAGTGTTTGATAGCTCAAATTTATAAATACGGTTCAAGAAAAGGAATATGGATTCGGGAAATATAATTAGCAAAATATGGTTGCATAATTATTCACCACTGATATTTGAATAGCAAATGATAATTTTTAAAGATTGTCAACAGATATCTGTTGACAAACGTATGCTTTTCTGTAGTAGTTAAAAATTATGTTAAACTGTTGTAATACAGGATGGTCCTGAGGTAATAGGCCAAAATTTGATAGAGCGATAAGGGATGTTAAATGTAAAATATTATTTTAGTTTTCTTTAATTTATTTCTTACTAAATGCAAATATCCTTATAAAATGTTGGGATTTGTGGTTTTTTGGGTCGAGAAATTGAAATCTGTTCACATTTTGGTTATAGTTCATAGAGGGCGCTAGTTGCAGTAGATTAAATGTGTTAAAAACGTCATAAGTTTTTTATATTTTAAGGCATCTCATCTTTGGTTATCAAATTCTTATTTTCCAACTTTTTTTACACAAAAAAGTATACTTTATGAAAGTAGCTATCTTGTATCGTTTTCAAGATATTTGAAACTTAATTGTGAATTAACACATATGATTCTGTCAAAAGGAAAAAACTAAGTAAAATATTGAAACAATTTGGGATACCAACCAAACTGATTAGGTTATAGAAAATGACAGAAAATTCTAAATCCCAAGTACGAATAAAAGGTGAATGTTCGGAAGGCTATTGACACAGAACTGAGACAAAGAGACCCACTCTCAATGCTTCTTTTTAATTTGGTACTAGAAAAAGTGAAGTCGAGAAAACTTGTGGAGGAAGCACGTAAAGTGAAATTGCAGATAAGTCAAGAGAAAAGTAAGCTTTTGAGAATAGGAGAACAAAAAAAAATACCAATTTCAAATTGAGAACACAGCATGGAGAGATGGAGTTCGAAGAAGTTCAAGAATATGTGTATTTGGGGGCGCTAATAACAGCTAACTATAATGAGGAACAAGAAATTAATAGAAGAATAATAAAAGCAAGCAGAAGTTCGGCAGCAGTCAACCACTGAATGAAATTTGTCCAGAGGAGTAAAATTTATAATGTATAAAACAATTTTGAGACCGACAACGCTGTATGGTAGTGGAACCTGGGTCCTCAATAAAAAGTCAAAGGAAAACCTTTTAAGGTGGGAACGGAAGATCTTAAGAAGAATTCTAGGGGGTAAGAAGACGTAGGAAGGCTATGTAAGGAGAAATAATAAGGAAATATATACAATGTACCAGGCACCAACAATAGACGAAGTTGTAAAAGCCAGAAGAGTGCAGTGGCTAAGGCATCTAGAACGTATGGAAGATGAAAGAACAGTTAAGAAAATTGTATGGAATGAACCTAACTACAAGAAAAAAAGAGGGAGACCGAAAAAGCGATGGAGAGAGGCAGTGGCAATAGATCTAAGGGAGAAAAATGTAACGGATTGGAAAAGAAAGGCGAATAACAGAATGGAGTGGAGGAGAATAACGCAGCTCTGGGCCTAAAAGGCCTGTAAACAGCTTTATATTATGTATATAATTTTTATAATAAATTTACGGGCCATCATATTCCTGAAATACTGTTTTCTACTTTCTACTGTATATTGACCATAAATAATTCGAGCAATGAAAAAAAAAACTAAATAAAACATTTTTGGTTTTTAAGTTACAGTTACATTCAAAGTTGTCAAAAATAAAATGTATTTAATTATTAACTTCATAACCCTCTTACCGATCACATTGAAATTTCCAACATTTATTTGGACTACTTAAGTGAAATCGATATGCTGCTGCTGTACATTAATTAAACAAGATTTTGATAGTGTTTATTAGAAGAATTCAGTCACTAGTAGACTTTGTCTTTAAAATTTGACAGTAATGAAACTATTTTATTTCCGCTACTGCTTGTTGTTGAAAATGGTTGGAAAACTTAGGTTCAGCGAACAAGTTGACATGTTACTTGTGCTAAGTTTCTGTGAAGGTAAGTGTGGAAAAATATCGTAGGAGATTTCCAAATCCAGTGATTCCCCATATACATACATTTTCTAATGTTGAATGACGGACTTGAAAGGCAGGAAAGTTTTTCAATAATATCCGAGAACGTCCTAATGTAATAAGGGTACAAGACGAAGAAAATGTTTTGCAAACAGTACCAAATATTTCTCGAGAAACTGGAATTATCAAGAACTTCCGTACACCGAATTGTTAGACGTAATCTACTACATCCAGTATCACATTCAAAAAGTGCTAAATCTATTGTTTCAAGATTTGAATCAACGAATAACCTTTTGACTTTCTTGCATTAGGATATTAATTTTACATTACAAATGTTCACAACTTTTATGAATATTCCTATGTAAAGCCCAATGCAATAACACCTAAACATTTTCAACGCGATTTTGAGATAAATGTTTAGGCCTGTATTATTGATCGTTATTTGATTGCACCAGTTATTTTACAAAATCGATTAAATGGCCGAAAGTTATTTGGAATTACTGCAAAATACTACCTCTGATTTAATCGTCAATTTACAGTTGCAACTTGGACTATAGAGTCTCATTTTAGTGTTACTGTTAGATACTTTTTGAATTTTAAATTTCCCAATAAATGGTTAGGACGAGAAAATAATTGTCCACGATTGCCAAACTTCAACAAATGTGATTATTTTATTTGGAGAACATTGAAGGATTTTGTTTATTCCTCGCCAATTGAATACCGAGAAGATTTGTGGAATTGTATTACGAATGTAATACGAATGTAATGTTATAAGAAACGATCATCATTTATTAGACAGAGTAAATTTGAATTTTCGACGAAGAGTAAATTTATGTTTCAAAGAATCATAAATCACAGAAAATAAAAAAAATATTTTTATTTTATATTATAATTTTATTACTGTCAAATTTTAAAGACAAAACGTACTACTGACCTTGATTTATTCTAAAAAACACTATTAAAACCTTGTTTCAATTAATGCATTTTTCCTTAAAGTAGTAAAGTTTTAAATTATGCGCGGGATATTATCAATCTTCTTAAATTCGATCACTAGAAAATAAAAGTTCGGTATAATTTTATGGGTGACTCACCGTCAATGAACACCCTGTAGTGTTTCAATTTACTTGAACTCATAGTCAAAATACCAATAATAAACCTAAATCATGTACCAAATTTGGTTGTTTCAAATTAAAGTAATTCAGATATTACTTTTTTTTAATATTTGGCCCTACTTCGAAGGCTTGTAATTCCGACTGTGTGCAACGCTGTATATAGTTATTTATAGTTAAATTGCATCTGATCTGTATCGGTACTTATGCAGAATACCCTGTATATGTTTCGCTTTGTATAGCGAATGCGGATTTACAAACTTGAGTTCAGCAGGCGATGAAAACAAAACGTTGTTTGCTGTAGCTATCAGGTTAATGTCGTTTCTACTTTTAGTTTAATATTAATTGAATTTTCTATTTTTTAAATCCAATTCTATTAGTTTATTTACTTATACCATTGTGTTAAACATGGAGCAAATAACAACAATGATAACGATATTAACCTGATAGCAACAACACTCGCTACTCAAACCAAAACATAGAAACCTACAAATAATGCCATTTTTTCAAGAATGGTTATCTGTAGGTGATTTTCAAGAGATTTTTATACATCTTTTATTTCATAAATCGTATTTATTTTTCGTCGTGAATATACAACTAAACGTTGTCCGTGAAATTTGAGGGCACCCATAATGCGTAATAGAACTGGAAATGTTTACGCATACCGAAAACACGTGAAGAAACATCAATTAAAAATGGTCTAATTACCAAAGTTTTAGGTAGCCATATCTATAAAAATAGATATATTTTTTAAATGTAATTTAATTGCAGATACAAATAAATAAACATAAACTTAGTAGGTACTTACTAGATACAGAATTGTTAACTTTTGTTAGATATGTGACAATAATTCTTAAAACGTGACATCAAAATATCAACAAATATTGCAGATGCTTTATAAAAAATTATTTGATTGAAGGATAAATTAAATACTAACATATATAAACAAAACATGATAAAATGATATTTTTGTGCTTTTTTATTTTATTTCACTTTTCGAGATTTCGGTACTTAAAAACACCAAAAATATGATCATTTGGTTGCAAGGAAACGCCGACTTTAACATATTCTAATCTATTCTATAAGATGTCAACAAAAACTGTACCTGTGAAGAGTCCAAGGATCCAAAACAGCACTAGCATGGTTAAGTTCAAACTTAGGGCTACCCTTACTGTCAGTTCACAACCTAAACACAGCGCAAAAACGTTTGAACTAATCACGGAGGGTGTTCAATTGAAGCCCCGATTTGTTTACTCGTCAAGGGTTATGTGTAACATGCTGACATCTTCAGCGCGATGGTGGCCTCGCTTCCGTAGAGTGCGACCTTTCTTGGTGCCTGCCACCACCACACTGAGCGTCGGGATGCTGAGCGTGCGCGTCGCGATGCCTCTCGGGGGGCGGCGTCCCTTCGCAGATGGACTCTGTGCCTACTCCAACTACTTTTTCATTATGCGAATGCAGGAGAGGAAGTCGCGTTTCGTTCTGTACTCTTTCTTTTTCATCTACCCTGCGGACTATGGAGCAGGATGGATGGGCGAGAAAAATATCATTCCTTTTTATAAGAGCTTCAAATCAGTCTAATACTGATACACTGAGAATACAATTATAATAAATTGGACAGTTTTTGGTACGTTTCAAAAATAGTAGTTTAATAAATAATATACAAGGTGATCCCAGATAATATGCAAAAAAGTTGGAGGTAGATTGTAAGACCGATTTTAATAGGTATCCTTCATATAAAATGTTTTATCTAAGCCACTCGACCCATTAGGGCGCGACGGGGTTGTAAGTTTTATTTAGTTACGCATATTTAATACGCAACATCATTGACATAAAGTACTATGAACTATTATCAAATGCAAAATAATGGAAACCTACTACTATCGAAATAAATGGAATAGATTTCAGTTTGTCTCGTTATTCCATTGTTTACTTATTAATAAAAATGTTGAAAAAAATCACGGTTTTCAGTCTACAAATTTGCACTGACGGTCAGTCTTGTGTCAGTACTGTGAAGATCATTTGTCTCAAAAACATTTTTTTTATTTTTAAGCAAAATAGTGCTAATTCCGTAAATATTGCGTTTTTTTAAAAAAAACTGACAAAGGTACAGTCAATAACTGTAGTAAAAATTTTGAAAAAAATTGTTAAAATATTACAGTGAAGAAGTCTGTACTGTTTTTGTTGTAACTAGCAGTGGCGGCTTAAATATTTTATTTGTAGAATAATTTTTTGGGATCAAACTTTTCGGAAATACAAAAAATAAGAGCTTTTCAGACAAGTGATCACCACAGTACTAAAGGCAATAGTTTGACTCATCATAAGTAAAAATGTAATGTTGTAATTTGTTATCAATGAACAAAAAAATTACGACGAGTTAAAGTGAGAGGTATCAAGCTTGTAGGCTGGAAACCGTGATTTTTTCAACATTTCCAGTAATAACTAATTAATGGGGTAACAAAACTAACTGGAAGCACACAATAGAGTAACAGCCTTAATAGTGAGTGAGATTTCAAATTTGTTCGCCCTTACGTTTTCTTAATATCGATTTCCAAACACAAGGGTCCATTTCATTTATTTAGAATTTTTTTAGATATTGGAAAGGAAACTATAATATGCGTGTAGGGAAGGAAATTTTATTTTTTACCCAAAATCTGTAATACTTATTAGAAAATTTCTGAAGGCAAAATACATTCTGAATTCAACAGGCATTAAAAAAAATGTTTTCAATCGAAAAAGTTAACTCCAAAAAAGATACAGGGTTTTTTTATTTCAATATCTTATAACAGGCCAAGGAGAATAAAAAATATTCGTCCAGAAGAAGTTTCATCAGCCTAAATATACCAAGTGATAAAGAAAGATAAACACCCATTAAATATCATTTTATTCTGATAATTTTTTGCATGTTTCCTTCTCTCGATTAAAGTAAAGAATAATTACATTTTCATTTTATCTGTTGTTTTTTTTTAAGTTGAAGCATTCTGTTTTAAAAACTTCTGCTCACATTTGTGTTGTAAATCTTGTTACAAACGACATTTTTTACAATTGATTATGCATTATGCCTAGACTACGTAGATTTGAGCAGATTCCCCAGCTTAATTACTTTGAGGGTGGATTATTGGGTTGCGCGAAGCAGTTTGTCGGTGAGAGAAATATCTAGAAGGACTAACAGACAGTTACCTGGTGTAGACTCAGAAAGACCGTGGACACAGCGAGATGCACCCACCTCGTACAGGAACCACAGGGCGTGAAGATCATCGATTGCGACTTTTAGCTCCAATTGACCGATTTAACAACAGCCGGACTGAAAAATATGGAGGGATGGTCGGTATGCGTACAGTATATCGCCGAATACGAAGTTTTGGCATCTTGTCTTGTCGTCCACATTGGGTGCTGCCTCTCATTCATCAACACAATTTGGCAGAAAGCATCATGTCCATCACACAGTAGGTTTTATGGTATGAGGTGATCAGATCAGATCACCACTAGCTTTCATTAGAGGCAACATGACAGTCCAACGCTACATCAAGGAAGTGGTGGAGCTATTATGAAATTTAATTTTCTTCCGGCTCGGTTTGATTAATACATGTATGTCAATGCAAAACAAGTGAACATCTGCAAAATTTACAGTGTTTGGAACATGCGTTGAATTTTCTAATTACTGAACAGTATTAATGGGTTCAGCATAAACCAATTGTGGCCCCATAAATAAAAGTTTGGAGAGTTAAGATCCAGAGACCTCGCAGGCCAATGAACGAGACGCGCCTTTCAATCCATTTCTGATTGAAATTATTATTAGGCCACTCCACACCTCATTTCTTCCAGCAGGTGGTGGTACACCGTCATACTGATACCACATTCTATTTTGCAGACTAATAGGAATATTATCTAATAAATTTTGCGTCACCATTTAACCGTTTAAGCAAAATTTGAATCGATAGAAATTGTCCATCAAAAATACAACACCAAATGTTTATAGAAAATCTTTGTTGGAAACCTCTAATTCTAAGTGGATTTTGTAAAGACCACGTATGCTCGTTATGACTATTGTTACTTCCATCTCTCGTAAACATTGTTTCATCTATCCAGGGTATTTCAATAATAAGTTAAGATTTTATTTTCTATTCAAGTCAATGACAACCGCTGCATCTCGTCACTTGGATAAAAGTGAAACTTTTTGGTAGTTGTATGGATGTAATACTTCTCGATTCGGAGTTTTCCAAACAAATGTGGAAATTCTTAGTATTGGTCGTTGGATTATCAAGTACTGCATCAATGATGGCATTTTCTTGTGCAACAGTGTGCTGTTGAGGTGGACCTCCTCTACGACGTTCATTAATTCCAAATTCACGAAGCCTTCGAAAAGCATTAGAAAAAAATTCTCGGTAAGGTTGCCGTGTATTTGGATACCTTACACTGTATTCCCGACACGCAACTGAGAGGATCTGCTTATATCTTGATTTTTGTTAACTGAAATCATAATTTTCAACATTGAGTAGTAAGTCCATAGTGTTCATGGTTTCTGGGAGCGTTATTCATTCCGGAAAAATAAACCAAAAGGATTTTCTCACCTTCTTTACCTTATTAGTTTTGCACCAATATTCAAGCTTTCGGTACTACAAATATCCTTAAGATCGCTCCGTTTGCCGCTGCTTCTATATCAGAGGATAAACTTTAATGAGAATTACTCATTTTGAAAAGCGCTTCTTATATTTTTGGGTGTGTTTGGGTTTTTGGAAGTCTTGGCAGTAACCATGTGAAAGGTAACATACGAAAACTTGATCTGCAAATTTAATAACAGGTACTTTTTTCTATTCATAGAAAATACGCCAGCTTTTTGTCGCGTCGTTGGACACTTTTGCTAAATAAATTCCTTTTTATGTTATTAAAAGAAAGTAGATACAATTTTGTACAATATTTTTGTTATAAATTCATATTAATTCAGTCGATGTTTTATCAAACTTGACTGGATAACTTTAATCTATCTACCTATATCTCTATCTTACTATAGTAAATTTTAATGGACAAACACCTTTTTGTTAAATGTTGTCTTGTTATAATGATTAGTTAATGTTTAAGCTGGTACTGTAATGTTCTTGAGGGACACCCTACCTATATTTATATTTATAGTAAAGGAAGCTTATTGCTAAGGAGCGGTTTGTAAATTGGACAAAAGAACAACTATATGAATTATAGCTCTAGAAGATGAAAAAATAAATTTTCGAAACGTTAGCTTCAAATTCTAACTATAAGGATTTTACAAAAAATTTTTACGATATTTACTCCATTTTTTATAACGCATCTATTACCAATTATTTATAGATAAGAATCACCCTGAATGTTTTTCGTTGATAGTATTTGAGAAGATTATTTTTATTTCAGACAATTATTAGTTACTAGCTTGCCCATGTCTTATTTCTTTAGTGTCCCTTTCTGTAGGAAAATTTAACTTTAAGGTAAAGTTAAATTAAAATAAAATTTCATTACTTTCAAAGAACACCAGATATTTTTTTAAGGAAATGTATTCTCGGCGATCATTTTACATAAGTATGCTGTATCGCATTTCGCCCTGTAAAAAGCATTTTATCAGCACCTACCACCCGCGAATTTTTGTATAGGTGTCGAGTCAGCGACCTATTTTGTGTGTTGTGTATTGATTATATCTCATTTACACTCGCCTGTGCAGATGGGCAGGAGCAGGCGTTATGTTTTAAATTCATAAAACCGTTTTTCTGGCACGTTTACACTTTGCATTTAAAGGATACTGTTGTTTATCCTGACATATTTCCAATGCCGAAACAACACGATATCACGATATGAATTTGAAATTCTATTGAAAAAGACACGTAAAACTGAAAATTAATGAAAGGGGAGCACCATATCAGTTTCATAAATAACAGTGACGGTCAGTACGATGGGACAGATGATGCAGTGTGTCACAAAAAATTTGGAGGTAGTAAGTAACAAATAAAAATTAATAAATCATTCATTCATTTATCTAACCTATTTGCTGCATCTATGGCCGGTTTCTCAACTAGTAGATATCTATTAAATAAACTTCTCGATTCCATAAATTGGAGATATCCCATGAATTCGGTTTCTGAACCATTCGATAATGCTTATCTATTGCATAAGTTATCGAACAGATATCCAAAGAAAAATGGCAAGATATCTGTCCAATAAACATTAACGCACACGCGCAGCGATTTAGCTGTTGCTTGTTTACATCTTTATTGTAAGGCTTAACCCAACTTTTTTGATATTTTCGTGACGATTATTTTGTGCAATGGAAAATTCTGATTCGTCTGCCTCTTCAGATGAAGAATATTTAAATATAGTCAGATATCTTGAACCGCCAAGACGTTATCGTGAAAGAGAAAACCAGTATGAAAAATAAAGCGACAGAATTTCGAGAGAGGTTTACGGGCCCCGTATTCTTGAAATAGTGTTTTCTACAAATACAAGTAATTTTAGACATTTAAGAACTGAATAATATAGAGTTTAGCAAATAACAACAATGTTATCTCATGCCACCAGCGAATATTCAAAGGTACCGAAATAAAATCAATGTATAACGTCAGAAAGCGATTTATCCAGCAAATTTTTAGGTACTGAAAACTTTCAAAATACGTATTTTTTTAAATGCAGCTATAGATGTAAACATTGTTATAACATAAACTTACATATTTCTGCATATAACATTGTTCACTTTTGTTTATAAGTATGCGAAAATAATTGTTAAAATGTGGGTTAGAATAGCGAAATAATGTGTCATACAAATCCATTTTAAAAGTTATTATATCATTTGAGAGAGTTTAAATAGTAAAAGTGGATAAACAAAACATCAGTAATTTTATATTTGATATTACTTTGGTTCTACGCGTTTTATTTTTCAAAATTTCAGTACCTAAAAAAACACAAACTTGATCATTTTACCGCGAGAAATACGGCGACCTTAACGAAAGAAACTGTAAATTTACTGATAGATTTAATAGGAGATAGTATTCAAGTCTCTAGTACTAGAACAAATTTACTATCAGTATTAGAAAAGGTTTTAATAACTTCGTTTTTATGCAACAGGTTTGTATATATTTTTATTTAGTTAATGTGATGTGATATCATTAGTAGCCGATAGTGGCGCCATCTACAATTATTTCTTGAAAGTGTCTTACTTCCATAAATGGCATCTGCAAACAGTTGTGCATTTGCTAGCTCCCTCTATGATTATTGCAGATATTAAGATATCCATTCAACTGTTATGTATTCAACAAAATTTGGAACGCATGCATTCAGAAACCAATATAAAGTTATCGGTCTGATAAATTTATGTACTCGATATTTATCGAATCGATTGCGCCAAATGTTGAGAAACCGGCCACTAGTAACATTAAAATATAATGGCTATAAATATGACCGGTATGAAGACAGCAGCCAAAGATAGCAGCCAGGCGCTACGGAAACACCCGAATGATCATAGACGTTCGTCGACATAAAATATTTATTTTTGTCTCTGTATTTTCTTAATTTGAACGTAATATAATAATGAATATTAATTGTGGAGAAAACGAAATGAGAAAAACTTAAGGCATGAAGAAATTTGCTTGTAGTTCATGCAGCATGAGAGCGTGTCAAAAAACACTTTTACAAAAATCTTTGAACTCAGTGGCATTCACTTGCATACCGTCAGAGGGACGGAAATTGGAATAAATTGAACATTAGATATATCTAAAATGGAAACCCGCCATTTTGACAGGCTGAAACTCGGTAGGTAATTGCTTTATAAAATTATCAATTTTTTGATACCAGTGGCATTCACTCTCAAGCCGTCAGAGGGGTGGAAATTGGGGTAAACTGAATATTCAGTATTTTTAAAATAGAAACCCGTCTTTTTAACAAGCTGAAACTCGCAAGCCGTCAGAGGGGTGGAAATTGCAGTAAATTGAATATCAGATTCCTGTTCTATTAAAACTAAAAACAAATGACAAAACTATAGCCAAACACATTTTTTATTTTATCCACGACTTTTCTAACAAATCATAGAAAATAGTATAGAAGTCGCCTCGTCTTGTGTGGAAGAAGAGGTTGTATATTGTCATTCGACAAATATATTAAAATGATTAAAACATATTTTCCTCAAGCTTGGCTGTTAAACTGATTAATCGTAAATTCTACCTCAAACTTAGAGAAAAGGAAAACATATAATTAAATTTCCCACTCAGAATTCACGTCGTTCTGCATTCTCCGATTCGGCAAGGAGTTCAAATAATGTTTAAAGAACCGAGTTTTTATGGGTTCTTTAATAACCGAGTTCATTATATCCAGATTTAAATTATGCCCTATTGTTTTACAAAGGATTCTCGGAACAGTCATAACTTCCCTAAACTTCTAGCGAGCAGCTGAACGCTTTGGATTGCTCTCTGCAAACTTAAATTGATACTACTTATACTTATTGTAGTTTCCAACTTTCAATGTTCCCATTTTCTACTAATTGCATCGGCATTTATGGAGAGGGAGTGATGCAAATTTGTTTTAGCTGTTATTTTCGTTAACATGTTTCTTAAAACAATATTTTTGCAACAGTTAATCATTATAACGTCAGATGTCAAAGATAATACTGAAAGGACACTTTGAATTACTAAACTGCATTTAAGATGAATAAATAAATACGAGTTTAATATACAGGGTATACCCCATTTTCATTTTTTATGCTGACATTGTTATACTTTCTTTAAATAGCAAGGTTGTTGCTCGGCGGTTCATTAAGGGGATCGGCTTGCAGGTCACTACTTACACAGAGATATATGTTTGTAAACTTGTCCATCTCGTAATTGCTTCATTGTCGTGTGTGATACAATTTTAAACAAAGAACTGCACAATGATTAGATACTGGAATTTAATATAATTCAATAGAAGAGCTTTGCTTATTTTTATAGGTAATTAAGTACTTACAAAATATGAATTAGTATTAATTAAATCTTTGTATTATGCATAGTACATACAGGGTGACCCGTAATGAATTTTACATAGAGGAACAAGTGATTTGTAAAATTATAATAATAAGATCTAGCCAAACTTTTCTTAGTGCAAAAATTGATTGTAATTGATAGTAACCATCAAAATCAATTTTTTTTTAAATAACCTTGTAGTAATTGACGTATTTAACCTTTGAGGTCCCAAGCTTTTTAACAAGTACATTACTCCAAGCGTTCCCCGTGCGGTTTTGTAAAATATTGTAACCTCTACGTTGACTTAGCCTGGAAATACGTCACGTAGAAAAACAAACTATATTGTCACTACTTGACTACACAACAAATATCCTTCAAACAAATTCACAACTGTCAATTTTTACTTTGACGTTTGACATTCATGTTCGACTTTTGAACAAAAACTAAACTATGAAGGCGAAACCAATAAGATTATATTTATATATGTTTTCAGGGTTCTCGAAATCATCCAAAAACGTATCTAGAACAAAATCGAATATATTCTAGAAAATGTGAAAGTAATGGTATTACAAGAAAATTATAAATTTAAATGCAAACAAAACATAATTAACAAACTGAACGGGTAGATGAGCTTTCGTAACATTGTCCCCATCTTAGATTTGATCATCCCTGTCAGGTTACTTCACTGCATAACGTTATCTACTTAACGTACAATTACTACAATGTCGACACCTTTCTTTCACATCGGAACGACTTCCAAGCCAATAAAATCGCTCTCTGATTTTGTTCAAAGTCTCATTTCTTCCTAAATGCACGCTACCTATACCACTATGACGAGCTGCAAGAACTTTTAACACTCTTTTTCGGGATAATGCAGTTTGATTTCCTCTTTTTGCCATGAGGACTCTCCAACACTCTTTTTAATACGCCATCCTGTATTACTAAGAAATTCCACAAGGTTCAGTAATATTTCAAAGACGAAATATCGAGGGGTATCTAAATAACCCGAAAAAATATAAGGGACGATTCTCTGATGAAAATGAATAGGGATCTCGAAATTGTTAAAATAATCAACCCCTATGACATATTTTATTATAATTTTTTTCCGATAGAATGTTTTCCTTTTAAAAAATATGTTTTTGTAATAAGGTATGTACTATTTTGTTTATAAATTTCGTATTTCACAATTCTCTTCGATTTACTAAACATGTTAACTATTTTACTCCACTACTAATCTTTTGGTAAGTTGAAAGTTATTTACATGCATAAAGAAAAGATCTTCTTAGCACTGATATTAAATTAAAAATATGTGACGCGTTAATATTATTCACTTTGGCATACTGCATGGTTGTGTACTGACCTGCATTAGTGCACAGGAATAAAGAGTGCCTCCAAAAGATTCAAAATGCTTGTATCAGGTTCAGTTATAATCTTCGTAAGTTTGATCATATTTCTACTTATTTTAAAAATTCGAATTGGTTGAATCTTATTACTAGATTTCAGATTCAGTTATCTTGCTTGACATTTAAGATATTGTTCAATCATAAACCTAAATATCTAACCTCAAAGTTTATAGGGCAATCCAACGAACTGTCAAATCACTTTAAAAATGGCGGCTGTAGGACAAACAACTCGACATATGACAAGAAGAAATTTGTGCTTTTGTGTAGAACTTTTAGTTATTGGTCTGTGTGAAGAACTGTGTGTTTTGCTCATTATATTTTATACCTATTTCGGAATACCAAGTATAATTCAGACTATCATAATGGTTTTGTTTTGTTATGAATTGTTGGAGTAGAGGACAGCGAGAAGATCAAGTTAGATTTTTTAGGATTCCTGCTGCATTGAATTATAGACAGAACTTGTCATGTATTAGTTTTAAATATAATATTGTTCCCTACTGTACTATAAGACATAAAACATGTACTAGTTTTTGTAGACAAAAAGTACCACCTGTAGGTTAGCCCGATCGACACGATCCACTAAATAAATAGTATTTCTCTGAACCTAGTTTCATTCATAACATGGCGCAGCCGGTTGAGAAGTTTCTCCAAAATAATTAATTATTATTAAATATTATTTAAAAGTGATACCAGTTTGTGGACATTATAAAGTATATTAAAAAGACAATTATGAGTGCTGTTTCTGATTATCGTGGTCTAGCTCCTATGGATTTCTCAGGAAACCTGTCTGAGAATTGGAAGCTATGGAAACAAAAATTTGAAAATTATATGGTGGCATCAGAAATAGGAAAAAAAGGATGAAAAAATCCAGATTGCTCAACTTCTACACTATATTGGAGAAGAAGGTTTTAATATATATAATACGTTCACATATGAGAGTGACGAAGACAGAAATAAAGTTTGCGTTGTTATAAAAAAGTTCGACAACCATTTTTTGCCAAAAAGGAATTTATCGTATGAAAGGTTCAAATTTTTTACTCGCAAGCAGCTAATAAACGAGTCAATCGAACAATTTGTGACTGATTTAAAAAATAAAGCACGTTCATGTGAATTTGGTGAACTAAAAGATAATTTAATTAAAGACATTTTTACATGTGGTTTACAAAATCATGTGTTACGTGAACATTTGTTACAAGATGATTCTCTGAATCTAGAAAAAGCTGTCAAATACTGTGTTTCTGTTGAAAATTCCAAGGAACAGTCAACTATTATTACGCAACGAACGAGTTCATCGGCATCTTTAGATGTACAAGCTGTAGGAAAACCAAAGTGTTCTAATTCGTCGTCAACGAAGCGTGGCAGTTCTTCAGGCAGCCATTTTGTTCAGCAACGACAAGTGCGACAACCAGGTGGAAAATTCCAGAACTCCAAATGTCCACCCAGTAGCAGTAGCACCACATCCCGACTTCGAGGAAATAATGGTATTTGTTCGAGATGCGGAAGTGTCCATGGTAAAAATCAGTGTCCAGCTTTTGGTAAAAAGTGTAATTTATGTGGCTTTTCTAATCATTTTGCAAAAATGTGTTTGCGAAAAAATGTTAATTTAGTAGAAAATTGTCAAAATGAAAATGTTGATAATAATGATTATGTATTTATAGGTTCTGTTGATTTCAATAATACTGTAGATAATTCGTGGTATGTTTCTTTAATTGTTAATAATAATTTTATTAAATTTAAATTAGATAGTGGCGCTCAAGCTAATTTAATAACTGATAAAATGTTGCATAAAATTAATTTCAACTCAGAATTATTAGAGAAAACTGAAGTAAAATTAAAATCTTATACAAATAATAACTTACCTGTTTTGGGGAAATGTTCATTAATTTGTAAATATAAAAACTGGACAGGGAAATTAGACTTTTTTGTGGTAGAGGATAATAATTATCAGTGCATTTTGGGTAAATCCTGATTCTAAAGGACTATTACGATACATTAATAAAACTAAATCTAAATCTTTTTTGTCCTGAATAGCTTTACATAATATTTTCTTTAAAGTCTGTTTTTGACGTTCTACCATCCCCCAACTCAACAAAAAGAAACTTTGATACCACATGATATACCATCTATACCGTGGTATAAAATAGGATGCGATATTTTATATTTAGGAAATATAATGTACTTGATAGTTATAGATTATTATACTAAATGGGTCGAATTAATATTGTTGGATGATAACAGTCATTCTAGAACTATTATTAAACATCTTAAATCAATTTTTAGTCGTTTTGGTATACCAGCAATATTAATATCGGACAATGGACCACAATTTAAATCTGTAGATTTTAAGATATTTTCTGATGAATATGAGTTCACGCATATTACTTCTAGTCCTAACTACCCCCAATCCAATGGGATGGTAGAACGTCAAAAACAGACTTTAAAGAAAATATTATGTAAAGCTATTCAGGACAAAAAAGATTTAGATTTAGTTTTATTAATGTATCGTAATAGTCCTTTAGAATCAGGATTTTCTCCTGCAGAACTTCTCATGTCACGTCACTTAAGAGATATTTTACCTACTACACAAAATTATCTTAAACCTAAACATATACCTTTTCATGAGTATAATCGTAAAATAAAATTGAATCAAAGTAAACAGAAAAAGTATTATGATAAAAATTCCAAAAATAGAAAACCTATTTCAAATAATCAAAATGTAAGATTTCAAAATAAACCTAAATCTAAATGGGAATTTGGTAAAGTTATTAACAGATCTAGAAATCGATCTTATGTTATAAAAAGAAATAATGATACTAGTGTAACAAGAAATCGTAGATTCATTGAACCAATACCAAGTACTAGTAAAGATGTAGATTTAGATGATAGTGACATAATTGAAATTAGTGATAGTGAAAATGAAAATTCCTTGCAGTCGAGTCCTGAAAATATTTTAAATAATAATTCACCACAAAACACAAGATGTGGCAGATAAGTTAAGAAACCAGACTGATTTATTCTTAGTTAGCTAATAGATATTTATTGGTAATTTAGTTAGATTTTAGTTATATATAATTATGTATATTATTTTATAAAAAGGGAGATGTCATGTATTAGTTTTAAATATAATATTGTTCCCTACTGTACTATAAGACATAAAACATGTACTAGTTTTTGTAGACAAAAAGTACCACCTGTAGGTTAGCCCGATCGACACGATCCACTAAATAAATAGTATTTCTCTGAACCTAGTTTCATTCATAACAGAACTGATCTCAATGAACTCTCATATAAGACGGCAAAAGTGGCTTAGTGCAATAAAACAGCAAGACCTTACATGGACCTAACTCAAGAAAAAATTAAATACAGTGTACAAGTTTTAAATATATTATTTATAAATAGTACCTAAGTTCTTTTTTCTCTCCAACTAGTAGTATAATTACACCCCCGCCAGCCCTAGCAATTCAGGGTCCTGGAGAATACTATATATAATATTAATAAAAAAAATATATTGATAACAATATTGGCAGTTATATATAATTAATTAGTAAACTATTACAGAGGTACGTAATTTGATTTTAACAATTATTTATGCATAGATATATGGCAGACTCGCACAACAAAACAAAACCATTATGATAGTCTGAATTATCCTTGGTATTTCGAAATAGGTATAAAATATAATGAGCCAAACACACAGTTCTACACAAAATCATAAATTTCTGCTTGTCATATGTCGAGTTGTTTGTCCTACAGCCGCCATTTTTAAAGTGATTTGACAGTTCGTTGGATTGCCCTATTACAAATTTTAATGTTCAATTACCCACTCGTAATCATTACCAAATTTTGTGTTCCAAGGCATAGAACTGCTCTGTTTCAGCGGTCATTTACTTATACCGCTATAACAAATTATAATTCCTTGCCTAATGATGTCAGGTCCCTCAAATCTGTTCACAGTTTTAAAAAGTCTTAAAAAAATGTTCAGTTAAATTACTGTAATTGGTTTGTTATATGTTATTTTGTAATTTTTCAGTAGCGTACGTTCTGTTATGATTTCTTAATTTTGGATGGTTATATGAAAGAGCACCGAATGGTGAATATCGCCATCCTTTGAATTATTTTTTTGTTTTAATTATTTTTTCACGGCATTAATAAAGGCATTATTATTATTATTATTTTCCAGTCACACCTTACAAAGTTCCGATACTTTCGGAGGTGTTCTGAAGAGTGAAACAATGATCACTCTCCACTCCGTGGAATCAGTAATTATTGAGCCCGTAAATCGTGTGTTCTGAGCAGACGTAGCGAACCAAGAACGATTGCCTTCTGCATTCTGCATTCTAAGATCTCTGTCGATTTTCGGCAAGCCGGTATGATCTTTAACTCAGAAAGCAGCGTATGTCTCATTCCACTCAGGACGTCTATAATTAGCACCACATCCTTAACAGAGTGGTCTGGATACAGCCTGCGGAGCTCGGAGAGAAGATCTCGATACTTCCTTCGTTTCTCCTCCTCTTTTAAGACGATGTTGTTCTCCGCAGGAGCCGAGAACTCAATCACAAACATCGACCACAAGCTGGTGGTCGAGGAGGACTACATCAGGCTTATTGGCTTGAATTTGCCTGAGTGTGGGGAATTAATAGTTCCAATAAATTCGAGACTTTTCATTCCCCACAACGGATTCTATATCCCCCGGTGCATAAGGCAGCACTGGCGTCTCGTCTATCTCATATGAGTGTCGTAAATGATAATACAACACCCGTAAGGCTGAATCGTGTCTTCGGATTTACACTGTGGCCGCATATACTAATCAGATACCTTGATACCCAAGACACGACTACGATAGACGAGAGTGTTAATTACACCATCTTGGCAAGCCATTTTGAAACCCTCGGTCTCAAAGTTCAACCCCGCTGACCTCAAAAAAGCGAAGGTCAGCTTTTCAGATAAGCCAAGCCCTTCTAGATGGCGGTAGAATGGATCACGCATTGGCTTATCCTTATGTAGCTGCAGAAGATGACGCGTTTCTGCAGCTTTAATTTGTGCTTTTAACTGCGCTGGATCCGACTCCGAATAATCATCATTATTTATTATTATTAGTATTATTATTATATAGATACTATACATAAAAGTATCTCTTTGATCTGAAAGTATAAGATACGTGTTATCTACTGGAACTGACTTGCTCTGGTAATTTTTCTTAATATCTCTTTTATTAGATATAAATTTCAGTGTCGTATAAATACATACGCCGTCGTCGGTACGAAGAAAGTACGAAATTTACAAAGTAGAGTTCTTAAACTTTACCAAAACTTTTACAAGTGAAAACTTTTAAAATATGCATAATAGACCAAGGTTATGAGCAAAAGTTACTTTTATCGTTCCCAGCGAAGACAACAGTTGTTATTTCGATTAAAAAGTACTTTCCTGGAAGTTAACTGTACTCGGGTGAAATTATAATTTTCCAGGCGAACTGAGAGTCGGATTCTAAATGTACCAAGTTCAGTTACTTTATTTTAAAAACAATTTTTTTAAGATGCTGCAAATAAACATTTAAGAGAAGGTTTTTGTAATATGTAGAGCGCATAGTAATATCTGTGTGTTCGCGAATATAAGTATTTATTCACACAGAGCTTGTTTAACAAGGAATTGAAACGTATTTTGTAAAGATTTCAATTAATTTTAAAATTACCTAATAATAAAATAATGTTAGGGTGCCGTATTCTTGAAATAGTCTTTTCTACAAATACAAATAATTTTAAACATTTAAGATGTGCATAATGTAGAGCTTAGCAAATAATAGGAATGTTATATCATGCCACCTCTAAATATTCAAAGGTATCGAAGTAAAACGCATATATAACGACAGAAAGTGGTCTAAGCAAAAAATTTTAGGTACAGAATTCAAAACCCCTATTTTTTTAATTTAACTGTAGATATAAGTATTGTTATAACATAAACAACTTACATAGTTCTGCATATAAGATTGTTCATAAGTATGTGAAAATAATTATTAAAATGTGGGGTTAGAATAGCAAAATAATGTGCGTAATTTTCAAGTTGTTATTTTATTTGATAAGAGTAAATAGTAAAGGTCGATAAACAATACATGACGAATTCTATTTTTAATATTACTTTTATTCTACGTGTTTTATTTTTCGAGATTTCTTTACCTAAAAACACCACAAATTTGATCATGCTACGGTGATAAATACAGCCACTTAAGTAAATTTACTTCCACTCAAAGCTGCGTTGTTTAGCCACTAGAGGCTGTGCATAATGGCAATAAAATTTAAAAATTTTTAAAATATTCTATCCTATTTAAATAAAATTTGGGTCGCTTTTTGATGTAGTAGATAACAGAAGTACATCTAGGTACAGTCCATTGCAATAATAATGGCACTCCCTCAAAACATTTTTTTAAATTGAGTAGAAATTTTATTAGACCTCTATTGGTGAGTGGAAAAACTAAGAAGTAATATTATAAATTGAAAGTAGCTTTCATTACGAATACGTCAGCAGGTCAAGTCAAGATGTTAAATTAATTTTAAAGAGTGCCACTATTATTTCAATAGATTATACACAAGAGTCCAAGGTAAAAAGTATTTTTAACTTATTTTGAAAGTAAGTCAATCATACATTTCAGCCGTATTAAAAAATATCTTATTGATGCTGCCTGTCGCCTGTATTAAAATTAATCATAAATATGTAGTTTTATAGCAAAAGGCATTATATAGAAAACTAAATAGGCAAGCCAAATAAAAGTTTTAACTTATAATATGATTTGTTGTACAGCTCCATTGTAATAAAGAAAATAAATCTGAATATTGAAATCTCTGAAATATTATCAATAAATAAAAAATACATTTTAGTACAATTTAAAGAATTTGTATTAACAATTCTCAGTAAAATTAAAATATAGGTTACTTTAGCGATATTAAATTGTATTGTAAATAATGGCAGTTAGAGCCGTACAATTTTAATATAGTATAGAACAAGTCAAAGTTATCAGAAAAATAAATTTTGAGAAATAGTATTTGTTGCCCTAACAATATCGAAATATTAAATATATACAGGGTGATTCAGGTTAAATCTTGTTAACTTCAGGAATCGACAGAACAGGTTAAAATAATATTCATTTGTGATATAAACTTATTTCCTAAAACGCATCGTTTCCGAGATAGAGGGCGTTGAAGTAGGAATTTTTTTCTCGTTTCTCCCTCATAACTTTTGAACCACTTCTCCGATTTATGTGAAATTCGGAACACAAACACTCCTTATGGTATTACATGAGCTTTTTAAGTTTGAACTACCTACCCCTCTTAGAATTGTATTTTGTATGCTACCCCCACTTACTTTATTTCAAAACTACAAAAAAATAATTAATTTCAATAACACCACTTTGACCTGATTAATTTCGAAACTTTTTCGTATTTTATTTTTTTTTTTCGACGTTTGGTCTTGTTCCTGAGATATTCAATGAAATTGGTGACAGTGTAGCGTACCAGCCGCGTAAATTTCATTTAACGTTATAGCAACCCATGAAAACAAAACTCAGTGATTGTAGATGTACATCGCCGATTTTCGGAATATGGTTTGCGCCGTTATAACGATCATAATAGTAATGTAACGCCGAGAAATAATCAGCGAATTCTTAATCTTTTTGATATCTATAGAACTTTAAGCACACGCCGAGCAGCTCGGCAACTCCATTTATCTCAATCAAAAGTACTGAGAGAACTCAAACAAGATCATCGAAGGGCTTTCCATCTGCATTTGGAATTCTTCTATTAGGAAAGCGTGTTCGGTACTCTCAAACTGACGCGTTGGAATTTCCGTCACAGAAACCATAAACATAATGTATATCGGCATATTCAGCATTTGTAAACGTTCTTGGCATTATTTCTTAGCACTAAAAATGCTCTTTAAATAATACTTTTGACAATGATTTTCACAAACGTCAGTTTACACAAATCACTGAGTTTTGTTTTCATGAGTTGCTATAACGTTAAATGAAATTTACGCGGCTGGTGCGCTACACTGTCACCAATTTCTTTGAATATCTCAGGAACAAGACCAAATGTCGAAAAAAAACAAGAGACGAAAAAGTTTCGAAATTAATCAGGTCAAAGTCGTGTGTAGATTTTTTATTGAAATTAATTATTTTTTTGTAGTTTTGAAATAAAGTAAGAGGGGGGTAGCATACAAAATACACTTCTAAGAGGGGTAAGTAGTTCAAACCTAAGAAGTTTATGTAAGATCATAAGGAGTATTTGTGTTCCGAATTTCACTTAAATCGGATAAGTGGTTCAAAAGTTATGAGGAAAAAACGAGAAAATAATTCCAACTTCAATGCCGTCTACCTCGGAAGCGATGCGTTTTAGGAAATAAGTTTATATCACAAATGAACATTAACCTGTTCTATCGATTCCTGAAGTTATCAATATTAAACCTGAACCACCCTGTATATACAGAATACTTGGAACAAGTTACAAATAAATAAAAAAAGTTACCTTTAATTCATCTATATAATTTTAGATTATCTGTCATCTTAATCTAGATAATTTAATACATAACTATATTTTATCTATATTTAGATAATACTTTTAAGTTGTATCTCTCATGTTATTATTATCTTTGCACAAAACTGTAAATATGTAGGTACAGCCTCCGCAACATAGGCTTCTACTTAATGCAATAATGAGCTCTTTTTAGAGCACTTTTCATAATTTTTTTCCAGCAGTTCAAGTAGTATTATGTCAATTTCTTCTCGAATGTTGCCTTGTAGTACGTCCAAGGTTTGAAGATGATGCAAATACCCTATCTTTGAGATAGTCCCATGACCAAAAGTCAGGCACAGTTAAATCGAGAGACCTTAGAGGATATGCTATATCGCCCAGAAAACATTCTATTCCAAATTGCCATTGTCTCACGAACTGTGTATGCTGGCACCATCTTTTTGATACCACATATCCTCTTGATTAAGTCATTTTTAAAATTCGCTGTAATTAACGTCGGCTAATGGATAACTGCGTAGATCGCAGATGATTTCTTGTTGATGTTCTTGGCCTTTCCATCACATCTCTACGTACACGGTCTACATTCTTCCTTTAACGAGCTGAACGAGGTCTATCATGTGAGTTATCAGATGTGAACCCAGTTCGTTCAAAATTTTGCAGCTAACTGCCGCATTGACTGTAGATAGAACACGGCATCTACCAATTTTTCTCAGATCTCGTTAGACTAAGGCAATCGTCGAATTATTTAGATAAAAAATTTTAACGCTTTCTATGCGTTCCTCAAGGCGTATACCAATTCACAATTAATTTTCCAAACGTGTACTTTACAACTGATTAAAAAAACTCTGATTGTCAGCTACAAGCACACTAATAGCAACATTCCATAGGAGATTTGAATTTACACCACCTTGACTAAAACTGAATATTAGCAAATTATACTGGTTTTAGGGAACTTTTACTAAAAGACGGTAAAAATATTTCATCACATTTAATTCTACGCTCATCTTTTAAATGGTGGAATTGGTACTCAAATTAATTTTAAATTCATCAGATCTATTAGTATTCCCCTACATCATTAAATCTATCCTAGATCTGCCTGAATATATATCCGTAATATCACCGTCGTCATGTCGTGATGGATGGACAGAGCACAAGCACAATATGCAAATTGCAGAAGCCTATTAATACAGCCAGCACCATATTGCATCGCCTCTAAATGAAAGGCTTGGCTTGAGGCAGAACTAGTAAGCCCATCTATCTATCACTCCTAAATTTCCGCTTTCCTAATTACAAAATTATTCAAAATAGGGGCGCTGATTTTTTATAAGTAGAAAGACAGACACATTTTGGAAAAAATATGTATACTCGCGTCAAGAATTCAGACGTCTTACGTCACGGCTGACGTTATACATTTGTTTTTATTGCCGACGTAATTTTCGATATTTGGTCACGTTAAAAACAATCATTTTTTGCGATTTAGTGCAAAATATAATGCAAACTTTTAGTGTAGTATATAGTTCTATCACTATCAGTTGCAGTTTCTTAAATATTTTGATGAAAATATAATGAATTATTCATTTGTTCGTATGACGTAAGTCGTCTGAATTCTTGTCGCGAGTTATATATATTGTAATGAATTTAAAATGTGCATGTAGAAAATCACATGAAAGTAATACCTGACCGAACTTAAAGTTGAATAAAAATAGTAATTATTAGTGTAGATTTATCAAAAGTATATAGAATTGTTAATATGGATATCCTGGATATAAATTTAGTAATAATAAATGATATTGCATTGCATAGCATAAAAATGCATGATGTTCACAATTGTTATCACTTATACTTATATTGAATGAAAGTTGAAACTGTATAGATTAATTTGATATACATATTGTAAGCAGACGAATAACATTATTGAAGATATATCTAAAATAAACCATATCATGAAAAATGATTTTAATTGTCAAATTTTAGAATTAATTCCAGAACTGTCAAGACTAAAGGTGGCTTTGTAAGAATCCCTTGTAAATAACCTAAAAATACAAAAAAAAGAGTATTTTCATTAGTAATAAATAAAATTGTACATAAAAACAAAAGGACATTTATAAAAAATGTATTAGTTTTAAGAAGTGTTGTGACAAAGTATATAAAAAAGGACATTCAAAGACTGCTAAAACTCATGTGAAAGGACCTTTAACATGTAAGTCTCCAGAAAGGAGTTGTTTATTAGTTACGGCTTGGGTTTTGAAAAAAAGGTGCAGTATCGTGAGATAGCTCCCGAAAATTTCCAAATTATTCAAGAAAAAAGTTTTAATAAGAGAAAAACCTACTCACCAGCAAAACTTACAAGTCTCCATACTCCAGAAAAGTTATTTTGCCATCATATGAAAATTTTCCACCATCACCAGGGAAATTGCAGTTCCAAGGGATCCTACAGATAGTCTACAGGACGTCTACCAGTTTCCAGAAAGGAAAATTATAAATTTTCTAACCTCAGATACCTTTAAATAAAGTACACTATAAAATTTCTATAGCTATAGTAAATAAAGCATGTTTTCTTTCTTTCTAATCTTTACAATGTATAAATAAAAAACTCACAGGACTTATCTGTACAAAAATAAGTAAAATCCAAGCATCAAAACAACAACAATTTCACAAATTCCACAAAGAATAATCAATATCACACAAGTCACCATTTTGCTTTAATAAAATTATAAAGATTTTAATTAGTTTAAGAAATACCCGGAAGTTAGGCAACAATAAATATAAGGAAAAGCATGTAATCTTGCATAAATTATAAAATTGTAGTGTAAATCAAACAGTGGGACATGCTACACCCTTATTTTAGTTGAAACTCTCAACAGAGGAGAAACTTTACTAATAATAAAATATTCTTTATTAAGCAAAGTCTAAAAAAAATGTTATCTTGAAAACAAATATTAATCTTTAATGTGTTAAATTTTCAACATCAATTCAAGTACCCATATTTAAATAAACCCTGGTAAACTTTCTTTTCTCTTTTAATTCTAAAAGTGATTGCATTGTGTTACTGTATGTAAAAAAGAAACATTTTGAACCGACTTCTGAGTTTTAAGTTTCTTGTGCTATCTTTATCAATGAAACGGTCTAGCAACGGCTAATCAGAATAAGAAAATAAGGTAAGACAGAAGTCAAAAGATAAAAAGGTTTGTATTGAACAAATTGCAGCTTAACATCAAAAACAATATACCTTGAGAAAACACAACACATTAAAAATATCAAGACTCTCAACAAAATTAATATTACAAATTTGACTCCACAAACGTAGGAGCTAAATAAAAACAAAACACAAATAACAATATCTAACACAGGTCAATCGCGTTAAAATCACTGTATTTCTCGCCGTAAAATGATCAAATTTCTGCACCTAAACTGCACTTTCTGCCGTTATACATTCGTTTTACTTCGGTATCTTTGAATATTCGCAGGTGTGAGATAACATACCTGTTATTTAATTAGATGTATATTATTCCCCAGTAAACAAAAAATTGTCTCCGAAACATTTCTGAAACAAGCTCACTTACAGCTGAAACATTTCTTCTTTTGATGCAAACATGTTTCAGAAACATTGCAGAAACTGCAAATGTCCTACCTATAATATGTTTCAATGATATGTTTCTTCTGAAACATTGGTGAAACATTATGTACAACTTTGTTTCAGATATGAATATACTGTACTGTTTCGAATAGACTTTTTGTACACTTAGGAGTAGAACTTCTTTCTTATTCTATCTAAAACAATGTATATGACATGTATGCACAGTAGAATAACATAGAATAACAATGAATAAATATTTGTACCAAATTATAAAACTAATAAAACAAATTGATTTAAAAAATGAACATGAATTTAAAATGATTAGATTTAGATCTCGATATATTAGCATTTGTTTTTTGTACCTCTGAAGACGCACAAAGTCTTCTCAGATGCCTCTTCGATTTAAATAAGTTTTTACTTACGGTTTTCATGTTTACACAAAACAAACTGCTACAGCACTTTAATCATAAATTACCAATACGCTAGTAGCTAACACAATCACAAAACATCAAAAGATGCCATAGAACTTTGAGGATTCTTTCTAACCGCCAACACCAACCGCCTAAAAATATAACCTAACCACAGATTTTACGTTATTAATCAACAGAAACAGTGCGTGGCAATCCACCAACGCCCTGCCATGGCAATACTCTACACTTAGCACACATTCCTTGTGCGTATGCGTGTAAAAAATAATATTAAGTAAATCACTTTCAAAACGTATTTGACATGTACTGGGTTTCTGAAACGTTTCATATTTGTTTCATATGTGATGGTATGAAAAATATATGTTTCTGAAATATATCATGAAATGTTTTAAATTTTCATTAAAATGTACTAATTGAAACGTTTCATGAATGTTACATGTTTACTGGGTCAGTTCTTAAATGTTTAAAATTATTTGTATTTGTAGAAAACACTATTTCAAGAATATGAGGCTCTTAAGAAGTTGAACGAACTTATATGGAAAAAATTATACACAGCTGTAAACGTATGACTATAGATATAAAAAAATACATAAATAAGGCAAATTTTAGTCTGCATTCTAGTGCTTGATGAACGTTTGTGATTGAAGGAAGTTACTACAGAAGCCAATTGAATGGCAAAAATAGTAGTAAGATAATGATTAATAATAGAAAACGACAAACCTATTACAGAAATATGGAATTCCAAGAAACCACAACTCTGCGGACTAATGCCCTGACCAGCATTGAATTACACCTGAAAAACCTAGAGCAAACAACTAAAGTCATTCGTCACCAGACATATTATACCGGTTTCAAGCCTATTAGCTCTCATCAGTATACCATAAGTGAGGTAACCGCCTTTCGTGTCTGTTATTAAAGGTCCCTACTGTCTGGTTAGGAAGACTTAAAATAGCTGAGGCTATTCGTCGGTACTTTAAAAATCGTTTATTTCATAACATTAATTTTCTGCGCAGAAATGGGTTTTGATTTTCGAATTTTTCAATTCATATCAATATTTATTTGGGGTAACAGGTCATTTCCATTTCTTCTGTTTCTTCAAACCATGATTCACACTTATTCTATATTTGTCTTGGCTCAGTTCTACTATTTTACTGGATAGGGATTATGTTCATCATATGCTATTACATAATCACTTCTAGTAAATTAGTAATAGATATTCTTAGTGTTACTAACTGTGAGTAAGAATTAATTGTTGTATGTTGTTTGAATTTTCTTTTTACTTTTGATTTTTTAGGTGACTTCCAATTTTTCTTGTTTGAGTTGGATTTTATTTTGGTTTTTTTATCAGACTTTATTAGACATTTCTTTAATTTAGAACACCAGTCTCATCCGCAGTGAGCATTCAAGAAGGGTAGGCTAGAATATCTATGCAACCTTTTGACGCGGGATAATTTTGCAAGTCAGAAAACCATTTTTTAGACATTTTCTCTGATACCGATGCCTTGGAAATTACGTCATAATTTAAAAACTACCAGTACAGCCACCTACTGCCTTCTAAGGTACTGGACAAAACCAATCACGAAACTATTATAAATTTTGTTATTGACTGTTTTCATTATAAATATGGCCCGATCAAGACGCTTTAGATAATGTTTTTGTAATGTTAATTGGTGCAGGTGTGTATATGTTAAAAGCAGGACAGATTTTATCACAAAAACAATACATTTCACATGTGCTGCTCACGCACTTAATCTTCATTTTTACGTCAAAACTGCTGCCAATGATTAAAATTACAAATTTCGAATAAACCACGAGAGTAATCGAGTCTTACTTTTTTTGTAGGAAATAATTTACTTAATCTAAATTTTATACTGAAAAATATTTTCTTCCATTGGCGTAGAATTATACGTGTAATTACTAAAAAAAAAACAAATTGCACGCCAATGGATTGATATTAATAATAATTTTGATATGGGGTTTACTGTTCTATAGAGCAGGGTCAACTTACCAAATTTTAACAAAATCGCATAAGGCGTTTTAAATTAACAAAAAAAACTATATCAATATTGCAACTTCAGGGTCGTATAGCGCCTAAACGGGGCAACTCTGAACTAAGGTAAGTTTAGCTAAATCAACTTCTAAAATGCAGTGAAAGATTTCTCATGCTTGTACATTGAAAAGAACTCTCCTTGACGTTTCTTACATTTTAAATGAATGATTAATTCTTTATAATTTGTTCTATTGGGATTAATAGGATTTACTCCAAATTATTTTCTCGTAAGTAATTATAGAAACCAAAACGTACGTTCAGTGTATCTACCGAGTAAATGTTTGTCTCTTCTGATGTAATTTTCGACTACCTAGTTTGAAATATCATTACCAAAGTAATAATTACTGTTACTTTTATTATTCATCGCTTCTATAACACAAGTTTACAAATCCGGGTCAACTTTTTGACCCGAGCAGATGATGACGATTATAAACGTTATTTGATGCCCTGAACTCAGATCTTCAATCCGTTTGTCAAGATTGGTTCTAGTTTTTGAGTTCGCTTGGTGGCAGTACTGCACTCTTATAACTATCAGCTATCAGCTGACCACGTTGCATCGAACGTCTTTTGGAACTTGTTTTTGTACTGTGATTGTGCTTCGGAGCATATGAAAATGCAGAGAAAACCTTGCAGAGTCGATTCAAGTGTTTTTGTTATGTTTGTGGATGTTATATACTCGGAAAACGTGTAAAAAATCATGACAAATGCATTTTTTGCAAAATTACCACAAGATTGGAGCTCTAATGAGAATAATAATAAATAGTTAGTCGAAGACTTGTGCGGGAGAGGGGGCGGCATATTATTATTAAGCAAGTCGCATTTGTGCCCAGGAACGACTTACGTTGGTAGGCCCTAATCACCATTCCGTGAAGGAATAAGGGAAATCTGGAAAACCTCATTAATTAGGGGGGTAGTCAAACGTCAATCGGTATTAAGCTAACATTCTTCCACCCTACCATGCCCGCAGAGAGGGTACCAATCCTCTCCACGAATATAGCTTATATACGATCTACCGGCAACGGGGGTCGAACCCACAGCGATCTAGTCACCTCGATTCAAGTATTAAAGGTACAGTTTTGCTGGTGCGACTGCGGCTGCGGCTCGTTACCAACCAATAGGCAGTCTGAATGTTCTCATCAACTGCAGCATTTAGACTGCTTATTGGTCGGCAACGAGTCGCAGCCGCAGTCGCACCAGCAAAACTGTACCTCTACGCCTTAAACCATGCGACCACTGACCCATCTAATGTCTCTAAATGTTTCTCAAGATACATTTTCTGGATTCACATCTTGATTTTTTCCTCACAAAACTTGGGCGGCATGAGCGAATAACATGGAGAGCGGCCACAACAAGATATAGCGAAAATCGAAAGGCGATACCAAGGATTTTGGGACAAAGGCATGATGACAAAGGCTGTTGGACCCTAATGCGTGAAACAGATCCCAAGCAATATAAAAGACTCAGTTCAACCTCTGCTCATTTCTGATTTATACTTTTTAATTCAATAAATGGCCGTTAATGATCAAAAATAGTAAAATAATTAATTTATTGAATATTTCGAAAACTAGAACCAATTTTAAAAAACGGGCTGCTGATTTGGATTCTACCCTCAAATTTACCTTATAAACAGCTTTTAGTTGCTCAGGTCAAAAACCGTGTATACTTGTGTAATTATACTTCCCTGCATTTTCTCTCAAACTTTGAAAATACAGAATTACCAATAACGACTAACCACACTGTTAAGTTAAATATGTATTTAGAAGTAAACATGTTTTAAGCACATAAGCTTGTTATAGTTATCAAATAAATTCGTTATCATGATTGCATCTAGACCATTCTCAGTCGAAACTGAAAAAGGAATGCGAAAGGGAATTGAATAATGAACAGACGTCTGGGAAAGAGAACGGTTAGGTAATTCAGTAGAGAAATAGGAATTAATTCTGAGTAATCGTTAATTAGTTCTTGGAGAAAAGATTGCCAGACAAAGTTATTTACAACAATCAAGTAGTCCGAGAGTTAATTCTACATTTAAATTATGCACCTCTCCCTAGTTTAAAACAGTCTGTAAGTCAGTTAGAGAAGTTCTCATACACGATTTATTTTCAATACAGTGAACGTATTTCTGTTCTGAACTTTTGGTAAAGGATATAGCATAAAAAATAACAGGGGTTTTTCCTATAACATTTCTTGCTTAACGAGTATCTTGCCCGATTAACAGACCTTCATTAGAAGGTTTTGAAAAACGATTTAATAGATTTATTGCCCATTATTGACATGAGTTTTTACTTTAAGAAGCCCTAAAGAAAAATCTCTAGAATCCAGCTCATATGATCAAACATACCAGGCGACTTTGATCAATCTAATACTTTTGGGCCATATACAGGCCTTACGGTAACGACCTTAGGAAATGATGACTTATAATATATTGACCGTTTTGTTTATTTTATCCACGACCACTATATCAAGAAGGTTTAATGCGTCTGTTTTCTGGATTAAGGGCCTTTTAATACATTAATGGATTAGAACTCATAATACCACGCTTCGATTTTATAGCATTTTATTTAAAATTATTATTATTAACATTAACATTTATATCAAAAACGATCATTTTGACTGGAATTATTTAAATTCACTCATAAGGAGTTTCTGAAGGACCAGAAGGGCCCGCAACTTCGTCAGGTAGGACCTGGATATTTTCAGCAATTGCCACCTTGCTAGACAGTGAATCTTCAATATAACTTTCACTGTAGTGTTGCAGAATAACGCCTCATTCCAAGTCCGGTAAAACTCTCTGGATCCGAAAGCCCAAGAAATGCAGTCACTTTTGAAAACGTTTTCTAAATTGTGTTAATGAGTGCATGTTGTGTAGTACATTTTCCAGCCACATATTGCACGAAAAATGTCCCGCCAAAATTTTTAGGTCGCAGATTGATGTATTTTCTTCTTACAGCTTCGTGGAACTTCTTGAAATATGTTTTCGTATCTGGAATGAGTACGTATAGGTAACTGCCTTTGTCTTGGACATGAGTGATATCTAAAAAGGTTAATTCATTACATCGACAAGCACCTGCGACTCCCATGATCGACTCCCAACCTGTAAACGCTTAATGTATAAATTGAAATGTTAAAATCGTGTATTTTCTACCTTAACTTGTAAATATTCGATTTGGTTTTCCTCTAGTATCTTTGGTTTATAATTTCCTGATTCTACTTTCAAATATGAAGTAAGTTTACCATGCTATCGAAATATCAATACCTTTGTGCATTTTCAGCATTAATTTTAGCATGGAATGTTTCTCCACATGAAAAAAGTAGGATAGTAACACCTCTTCTGTAATTGATCCTTCTCTTATGCTCCTTTTTTGCCAGTTATGGAATTGCACTAATTCCTTCCCGTATACACTTTTGCTTCCCAGCATTTTCACTCATTGTTTGTGTCGATTTTGCAATTGTTGACAAATAAACAAACGCATGTCATAGAAACGATTCCAAGAGTTTCTAGTGTTCAGCTGACAAGCAATATTCTTGATTAAAATAAATTTGTAAAATATGACTTTTTTCAAAACCACCTGCTCTCACACAGAGACAGATATAAAACCTTGTCCTCATGAACGCGAAATTCGCAAATATTCGCGCGAATTATTTAATGGTGGGAAAAGTCTCAACTTTTAGCTAATTCATGTTGAACCTGAGAGACTGCAAAGTATTGTCTACTGAACTGTTTGTTACTGCTCCTATAAAATATTATCAGTGAGCTCTGTCAATTATTGCTATAATTATTTCATAAAATTGATACAACATATTCACTTTTAAAATGTAATCAAGATTCATATTCAGTTATTGTTGTTAGCTACTATTCCTCATCTACAAAATTTTAGGATTCGTTGGTTCTGATAATATAAAATTAATAACAAATATTATGCTCAGAGCGTCAATAACAAAAACCTTTTCGAGCTATAATCTTATAGCACATACCGCCTTTCGATTTCTATCCATGATTTATGGTAATATAAGGAACTTATTGTACTCTGAACAATAGATTTGAAACGTAATATTTTATAAAGGTCATATAAAGCAGAATTTGAAGGTAAAAGTAATACTAAAACAAATTCAATTGTTTGTTCCTACGCAGATGTATCGACTTTTTTAAGTTACATTAAAAAGAAAAATATATGCTAATAAAATAAGATGAACTTTATTTCTACAACAGATAAAAATTACTTGTGATCATATCACAAATGTTTTTAATATATACAGAGAGCAAAGTTTAACTGGAACAAATTCTGTAATTTAATAAATAAAGGTTTTTCGCAAAATTCCTGAAACAAATCAAATTTGAATTTCAATGGTTTATATTACAAAGAGGTTTGTTTATTTCCTTAATTATGTGGGGGTTGTAAGCCCTCCTTAATTGTTATTTAAAAGAATTACAAAACCCAGCAGCTCTAAGTCGGAAATCAGGATTGAACTCGTTTTCCTTGTTACTATTCTTTGCTCATATGATTGTTCGGCCAATACGCGAAACGATTTATTTAAATCGACAAAAACAAAAAAATAAAATAAAAAAGGCAATAATTGATACTTATGTACAAAATAATATATCCTCACTGTTTAAATCACTTAAATCTATTTAGTTATAATTAAATTACATGTAGGCGAACAGTAATGTGTATTAAACCACAAATTAAATGGCAAACAATAATAACGTAGCACCTCCTTAATAAATAAATTAGTTTAAATGTGTTCCTGTACAGTATGCGCCAAAAGTATGGAATAAATTCAATAAAAACGAAACAATTATTTTTTGGGAAATATCCTCGAACAGGTCGATTTTTAATTTAAAAAATACATATTTTAGCGTAAAATGCGATTTTCAAATGTCATTTGTTTTCGAGTAATGACGTCATCGATTTTTTTTTAAATGGCAACATCATATTTTTTTCCTTGATTCTGAAAGATCGTTTAATTCTCTATCAGACAGTACTAAAATTTTGCCCTCTTACATAGGAAAGTTTTCGAGTAAATGGCGATTGAATGTTAGAAAACGTAAATCAATTAAAATAAAGCAAAAACATTATCAAGTTTAGTTTTTCGAATTCCATAGTTCTTTTATGGATCACGTAGGTGAAAATCTTTGCAAAGTGTCATTGTCACACCGACTTTCTAATAAATATTGTAAGCGACATAGAAATTATTATTCAATTTAAAGTATTATGGCACATTTAACTGTTACTCAAAGAATTGAAATTTTAATTCTTATCGGATGCGGGAATATGACTAGAACTCAGCAGGAAGTTTGCGATTTATTTAATGAAAAATGTCCAGATCGCCCTATCAGCCAATCAACAGTCAGTAAAGTAGAGTCTAAATTTAGAGAAACTGGCAATGTTGTAAATATTCCAAAACCTGGACGTCCAAGCATTAATGAAAATCAGAAACAGAACATTTTGATAAATATGGTGGATAATCCTCATAATTATTCACGATTGGTTGCATTAAACAATGACCCTAGTCGGGGCATAGTGCTACGTATCTTGAGGAAGGAAAAATATCATCCCTACAAAATTCAACTTGTGCAGGAACTCAATGAAGATGATCCCGATCGCCGCTTACACTTTTGCAAAATTCTAATGGATTTATGTCAAGGAAATAGAAATTTACACCGGCAAATACTTTTTTCAGATGAGGCCACATTTTGTCTGAATGGTACAATAAACCGTCAAACTTACAGATATTGAAGTCGGCAAAATCCTCATTGGATGGCAGAGGCACATACCCAACACCCTCAGAAATTAAATGTGTGGGCTCGAATAGTTGACGACAGAATAGTAGGGCCTTTCTTCTTTGAAGGAACCCTTACAGGACAAAGATATTTAGAGTTTCTAGAAAATGACCTTGTTCCAGGCCTTGCAGTAATTTTTCCTAACGATAATGACCCTGACATTCCTGACGATACCATATGGTTTCAGCAAGACGGTGCACCTCCGCACTATGCGCGCCCTGTACGAGATTTTTTGGACAACTGTTTTCCTTGGAGGTGGATCGGCAGACGCGGACCGATAGGATGGCCTGCAAGATCGCCAGATCTTACACCTCTTGACTATTTTTTATGGGGATACTTGAAGTCAAAAATGTACATTAATAAACCACGTAATTTAGAAGAACTTCAAAATCGCATTCGGGACGAAATACGCAGGGTTACCCCAGAAATCATTCATAATGTGCAAGAAGAATTTCTTCACAGACTTGCACATTGTCAAGAAGTTGGTGGATGGCAATTCGAACATTTAATTTAAGTATAAAATTTAATCAATTTTATTTTATTTTACATACCTCAGAATTGTTACTTTTTTATGGATAAAATTTACGTTTTCTAACATTCAATCGTCATTTACTCGAAAATCGATGACGTCATTACTCGAAAACAAATGACATTTGAAAATCGCATTTTACGCTAAAATATGTATTTTTTAAATTAAAAATCGACCTGTTCGAGGATATTTCCCAAAAAATAATTGTTTCGTTTTTATTGAATTTATTCCATACTGTATATAGAAAGTTTTTCACTTTTTCTTAAGTTTAATACAAAAATTATTTTAGTTAGGTAAGTTAATAAAAAATATTTTCCGGTAGGTTATTCTTAAAATTAATAAATACCTTTAGTAGTAATCATATAAACAATAATAATATAAATACACATGTATATAATAATCATTAATTTCAGAAAAATACTTTTTTAAATTCTAGTTTCCACGGGATCTGAGGATCCAGGAGGCGTATAACAATCAGTGCTGTCAATGACATATTGTAAAAATATCCTCTGAACACATGCAAATTACACGAAATTACACGCACTTGAAGAATATTACACGATTACGTACACCCCTGTTTTCAAAATTTAATTGTTTTAATTAATTTAAAAAATTAGAGAAAATTATTTTACATTATAACTTAAGGCTAATTTATTGACGCTTTTCAATATTTATTCAAATCGCAGAGGCCGTGCTTTGTCAAGGCGACGCGATGTAGCAGACGATGGTGCCTACACCAGGTCAAGAATTTTATAATAAATTTTGGCCATAGATAACCACACAGGTAGGCGACCAGATATAACACAACTATTCTGCAAATAATTTTAGCATTCCCTAAGAAATTACAACCTTTTAAAAGCAAGTTCTGAAATCATGTTTTTTTAGTGTCGAAACAACAGCTAAACTTATCATAAGAATGATAAAAAGCATTTGAATAAATCGGTAATAACGGTTGACAACTATAATGATAGGAACCTACTACAGAAAGTATCGTTTGCAGAATTTTAGGGTTGAGATGCTGGCTTTTAATTCAATTTTATTTTTTTTTATGCAAACTAGAAGATATTTAGTAATGTGTGTAGATACAAAAAAGGTTTTTTTTAAAAGGCCTATTCATACATTTTTTTTCAAAATTTTTGTGTGAAAGAGATGTGTGAGGTGACAACGAGTGGAATAGGTCAGGAATCCATTGTTTTATTTACCGCAACTATTTTGGAATCACCCTGTATAAATCTTATAATCAAACCACAGTCAATAATGACAGAACACAGTAAACATACAATCCTGATACAATCATAACATTCATAATTTTCTAAAATCCATTGAAGCATAGATTAAAGATAAACCAAGTCGCGCAAACTCCACATGGTGGTTACAGTTACATTCACCGAATACTCTCACCGGCACAGAATTTGTGTTAAAATACTTAAAATATCCGTAATTACTCACTTTTTGAGAGTGTTAGAATTTTACACACCTACTCCTGAAATTACACGTATTTCGTGTAATTACACACTGATTGGCAGCACTGATAACAATATATGCCACTGTTTGTATAAAGTATAGTTAATCAACCGGCTTTAGTTGTGGACCATATCGGCTAGATGGCGGGACTATAATATGCGCAAAATCTTTTATACTAGCCCTAGGCAAGTCAGTAAACAGAGTCTGTCTGACCTTGTTTACCGACTTCTCTAAAGCTAGTTTAAAAGATTTTGCATATATCATAGTCCCGCCATCTAGCCAACATGGTCTACAACTAAGACCGGTTGACTAACTATACTATATAAACACTGATATGACGTAAGTACTTACAGATGTGACTGCAGTTTTTATTTAATATTTTCTTTTAGGTTTGAGAATCCGGGTGATACTTCTCCGCCATAAAAGCAACCATCTGAAGCCAGGCAATGTTACATTCTAGGTGGATTGTTACGAACTACGATAGTTTTCCATCCGAAAATCGGATATGGATGTTCAGAAATCCTCCCACAGAAATAACGGGGCAGCAGCAGTAGCAGTAATTAGAGATAAATAGTCTATGGATAAATCTTGAAATGCCTTAGTTGTTTTTGTTAAGACCACAAACACTTCCTCATTTTATTTAGCAACAAATTACTTAGATGTTAACGCTAATGTTCGTTATTTCCAGTCTCGATACGTTCTTGCTTTCTGTATTTTATCTTTTTTTTTTCGCAAAAATAATACGTATACGACTCGGTACCAGATATCATGTTAATACAATAAACTGTTCTGACTGTCAACCCACATTACTTCTGCGGTGCTATTTGAAAAATCTAATAGAGAATCATTCATATCGACACTCGCTAGGCGAAACACTTTATGATACCGGGAAAACTAAAAAATGAACGTTACAGGGTTTACTTTTTTAAATGGAAGAGTAGTTGATTAAATTTTTATTTTAAAGTTTTTCCAATGCAAATAAAATTACGTATGTTTCTATTACTTTTTAAAGGCAATGTGACGGAAAATATAAAATAAGGAAATGTTTACTGAAACTTCTTTAATGAACTTATACATTTTTTTCTTAGTTGATAAGCCACATTAACAATTCCATACATTATCTTTTGCTCAATACACTAATAAAAATGGGTGAAAATTTCCATGTTTTGTTATACTGTTCTTACATAATAATTACTGTAAAATTTTAATTATCATTATATATTAAGAATAATCAAGTGTAATCAAGTAATACAGGGTTAACTGTGACTTAGTACAAAAATTTTAAGAGGGGATAGGAAAAATTCAGAATTAACGGTATCACCCTTCAAAAAAATTCCAAACTGGCTGGCGCTATCTGTAGGTCATTAGCGCAAAGTGCACTAAAGCTTCGTTCCATTTCTTAACTTATTATAGAATTTAATAATAATAATACTAATAATAGTAACGATATTAACAATAATCGAGCATGTTTGCTTATAATAATATTGTAGTATTATTATTTTAAATTTCCCGAGGCGTTTACAGTGCTCTGTAATATTACTTTTCTGACCACTACTGCTGTTTGACATTTGAAGAATATTAGAAACAATGCAACCAACAACACAGCATATAAGCCTATGCGTGTAACCCCGTGTCACGGAGGAAGTGTCAAAACAATACTAGAATGAAGATAACCCACGATTGTACACAAAAGAATAGAATATTGATTATATTGATTGCCATAAAAATATTTATCTGAAGAATATTAGGTTCTCGGTGGTGGCGGACCGAAGACTGAAAGGTTGTATTGACATTGTAATTTTAGTTTTCCATTTTTAGTTTTTAGTGACAGTTGTAAACGTACGTAGACACATTTTCTAGAGTTGAGAGCAATGCAGTGGAGTTACAGTTATCGGACAAAATTTTCTAAATGAAAAACTGCCACGGGTGTATTCGAAATTTTCTGTTAGTATTTCTTTCAATCAATTTTCTTAAAATAAATGGGCAATTTATTAACTGCATCTACGCGAAGTGTGTATTTTGTGGCGAGTAATTCTGACGGATCTGTAATGAGTGAAAATGAAGTTTTGGCAGTTTGGAACAAAGGAACGAAAAACGAATGCAAAATACTGTAGCTAAACGGATTAACTGTTATCTCTCAGGTACTTAGGTATTATTATTAATACGCAGTGTAATTATTATGAAAAATCACTCTTTAAATTCCAAGTTTGACACCCTGTATCTTTTTTATTATCAACATTTTATTAAGACATATTGGCACAAATCGTAATACTTTGAAGTGAAGAATCTAGCATGCCTCCAAGAACCATTACTTACGACCACCCTGTATAAAAGCCATGTAAAGCAAAATGTGAGGGAAAAAGTAATACGAAACAAATTCTATTGCGTCGGTCCCACGCGGACGTATCAGAAATATTGTCGCGTACATACATCCCAGAAGAAAAATACGGAAACATCCCCTGTACCCCAGAATAATGCCTCGTGATGTAGTGGGATGATCAGGCAAAGCAGGCCAAGAAAAGCTCTAAATAGAGCTGCACTCGAAACAGCGACGACCAAAAAGTACGCAATCAATCTTTGTTCACGGCGCGTACGTGACTCTGCAAGCCGGATCAACTCATCCATCGTAACTTTGAGTTTATTTCATAAAGTGTTCTATTTTCTTTAGCTAAGATTCGAAGGAGAGGGACTTAGCTCTAATTGTTCCCGGAATGACTTTCAGAAATCCCATTATCCGCCAGTACTCCACTAACTTCGTTAATAATTTTGCGCCGCTTTTTGAGTATCTGCAGCGCATTAAGGATTCACGTATAAAATTAATTATCTACGTGCTGAAATCGGAGAGTGAGTATGTCACAAAAGACGGTTTCATTAGTATTTCTGGAAGCAATTGGCTTTTCTGACGACCTAACACAACATTATTCCGGGAAACAGACCAATTGGCTTCTCTGGCAACCTAACACAACATTATTTAAATCTTTAGACATAAAAAACTTTCTGTTGTTCTCCAAGGTTCAATTCTAGGTACCATAGACACAACCGGCATCCAATTTGGTTTTGGCTGGCTGCCTGGCGGATTTATACGTCATTATACAGGGTGTTCCGCATAAGAACCAACAAAGAAACTATATTTATCGCCGACTCTGATCTTCTGTCGGCCTCGAGGTTAGGTATATGCCACAAGTCAAAGGTGTCAAAAGTAGTGACAGGGCACCGTTTTGTCACGTGTATCGATTAACGTCACTTTAAAAGAAAGACATTTTTTTGTAAAACGTAGATAATGATTTAATGAGACGATATGGTAGCACAAGGAGGTAGTGCCTACCATACTGATATTTATTTCCATGATTGATATTTGGAGAAATTTCAAGAACGTTGATTCATTTTCTTACTTGTTTACATTAAAACTTGTCTTTGCAAAGGTTTTTTATTTGCTACATCTCGTTTTTGTTGGTTATCTCTCCTTCTCTCGACCATATGTACACAAATATATAAAACACTACCACACGTTTACCGCCAAAGCATTACAGCAGTTTTGCGAAGACAGTACTGAAGTTATCTTATTTTTGACAGAATCTGACTAGTTTAGAAGTCTATGAATCTAATGCAGTCTTCAATCGTCATCTATAGGCAACTATAGCAACAATATTAATAATAATAATGTGTACTGTTTGTTTTTGTAGAGTCAAGGGCAAATCCAGCGGAGCTACGGTAATCATAGTAATGGTACACGATTTCAAATTTCTATTATAGCCTCTTTAGAAATGAAAGAGAGTAATAAAAGCTTATTATGTACGCAAATCGTAAATAAATGCTGCTTATATTCAATATTTTTATATTATGTATTATCGGTATAGATGAGGTGTACTATTAAAATAACTTTTTGTGACCGGGTTGTACTAAATTGTAGCAGGTAGCTAAAATTTAATCCCCGACAATCCATCTTTGTCTATGCCGCTTCAATTTCTCGGCCCATTTCTCTTATAAGTAAACAATATAAAAACAGCATTTCAAAACATGAGGCTACTTTAAGCATCATAACCGAGTTAAGAGGGTTTTTAGTAATTCAAATAAAATTATTCAATATTATTATCAAAATATTTATTTAAATTTAATGAATAGACTTTTATTCCACACAAAAATACCTATATGTATTTTGAAAATTCAAATTATGGTGAGTAAATGTAGTGTTGTATAAATGTACAATAAAGAAAATAAAAAAGTAGCTATATTAAAATTCATCCTCTGAATATTCTGATGAATTATCTTCGTCTCCTAGATTGATAACGATAGGTTCCACAGTAACGTCAATTAAATTATTGAGTCCACATTTTCTCCTCTTCTTTTTGTACATGATGTATACATCTTTGCCTGTTATCTGCAGTTACTCGTTCCAAGGAATTTTTTAACAAAATTTTCACGTCGTATTATTTCGCGCTACATCTCGTTTTACCTGGACTCAGACTAATTCGATTAGGTTAAGTTCACAGCGATAAGGTGGTAACTGTAGTACCATTATTTGGCGATTTGTTGCCATTTCATAGATAACATATTTTTTCTGATCTTTTTTAAGATTGACAAGTGTCAAAAGTTCCTTTTCCACCATATTTGTTTCAAAAGAAATATTTTTTCCGGATAACCATCGAATTATATCGGCTTTCCTCCAAGCAGTCGTAGGCGTCCGCTCGGTCTGCCGTGAATGGTAACTGGCATTATCCATGACAATTACAGACCCTGGAGGAATAAGATCCAACATCTGTGTAAGATACTCTCGAAAACATCTGCGCTCATGTCTTCGTTATACTCACTTGTATTTTTAGATTCAAATAAAAGTAAACCGCCATCTACAAAACCACTGGCACTACCTATATCTGTCACTATTAATATTCGCCCTTTACCTGAAGGTGCCTTGAACCCTGTTGAAAGTCCAAAAATGCTTGTCGAACTTTGCCATACTTTTGTTACAGTATATATAGTATATCCCTCGTTGACCCAAGTTTCGTCTAGATAATAAATATTCCTCCCTTCGTCACGGAATTTTCTAATTGATCTTAAGTAGGATCTTCGCCAACAAATAATTTCATCTTCATCGATAAGAACTGACTTCCTGTTCTGATTTTCCCAGCAAAAATTCAACTCTCGTAAGATGGCCCATAATTTGCTTCTACTGATTTTTGGCAAATCGTTGTCCTCTGAAAGTTCACTTAAAATTTTGTTTAGCGTTGGTATTTCTTTTTTAAAATAAAATGAGTGTACTTTTCTGCGAATTACATTTTTGAAGAAATCATATATAACGACTTTTGACCTCCCTGTGGATGATTTTGGGGGATTTACAGTATCTTATTCATTTTTTGTTTCCTTTAAAATTCTGTAGATAGTCGATTTTCCAACCCATGTCATTTTGGCACACGTTTCCAGGATGTCGTCAACACTGTTGATAGGATTTTGGTGTTTCAATGCATTAAATACATATTTAATATAACAATCTTCTCAATCTGAGACAGCGCACATCTTTTCACGCGTTTAGCAGGTAATCTGATAAACTCGACATTTAACCCAAACAATATTATATCCACTGGCACAATATTCACTAAACACAAGTCGAATTTAACTCGACTGCACTAGCACGTCTTCGTATATTCAGCTCTAAGACTGGATTGATCTGTCACAATACACTCGCGCCTGTCTTATGATGTTACCAGTAAAATATGCTAATGTACACCCATTACCTGTTAGCATTAGTGTTACCCGATAATTACCTGAGACGAAATATTACCACGCCCATGACCGGTTCTTATCTCGGGGCTTTATTACTCTCTTTCATTTCCAACCAGACTATAAATGACATTGGATCGTCAGAAATAAGACGACGATAATTTTGAGAGGTTATGCGAGGTACTAATAGTAGTAGGAGGTGGTCATAGTGATGTGTAGCTGTGACAACACTGGATGACTTCACTAACTTTATTATCAATCCCCCTTTACATTTATCTCTCTACGACGTCACTTGTACCCAACCGCACCGTATTAACGCAGTTTATCGATTATGAATAAATGAATAAACATAAGTTATTTATCGTCTGGCAAACAATTGCTACAACGACGCCCCCTGCTTCGCCCGCCCCGCCATTCGCAGCGCCAATTTACCAGCGGTTGGAGATGGGATATATGGATATGCCATACTAATAATTTATTAACAAGTACTCAAATGCCAGAACATCAAATACAGCGGGGGCGGCGGGTCCGGGCGATGTGGACGAGGCCGGAATACAACAATGCCAACAAGCGGAGAGGCTCGAGTTGCTCAAACAATGGCGTGCTCGATAATTGGGAATTCTGACACCCGATTCCGTTAATCACTTAAGGTAATTTAATAGTTTTGTTATAGATGTAGAATAATTTGGGTATAGTAATGCAAATCGTGGTCGAATTTTTGGGAATAATATGCCAGGATCCCTAAGACATCGAGAATTTCAAAATTTTAGTCAAAAGCGGAGGAATATGGAGGTTTAATGTTCCATTTCTTATATCTGGACTTATTTCTGGAAGCAGACAATAGCTAAAACAATTGTTTTTAAACATCACTAAACAATTTTCAAATGTATGTCTGACGACTTGGTTTCTATACAGAGTGTTCATTAAAGAATGGACTATAATTTAAGGTTATCTTCCTTGAACAAGAATAATGTAATTCAAATCAACCTTAGTTATAGTTGAGGGCCATAATTGTTGAGAATGACTCATGTTCCTGCTCACAATTTATAGCAGTCAACACAAAGAAATATACATTCAGCCCATATATTTTCCTACAAAATCGTGTGCCACATATCTCTGAGGGCATACCCGATTACACACCTTCTGCTGCAGTAAGTACGCATGCGCTGTGGCTTTTGATTGGCTGCGGCGAATTGTCGGATCCAACTGTTTCATTTCCAACGCTATCATGGGCGGGTATATCGTTCGGGCGAGCAAAATTTCGGGTATACCTTTTCGCTAATTTAATCATGAATGTAATTAATTTTATTAGTGATTTAATGTTCTTAAGAATGGAGAATAATTTAAGCTATACAACGTATTCTCAAAATCGTAGTGAGGAATATCGGATGATTGAGTTTAGAGCGCGAGGTCAAAATATGAGTGTAAGTGATGTTGAAATATGTATTTAATTAACAAAATTGTACGTGAATAGCATATGTGTATAAATAAAAAAGTGGTAAAGAAGTACAACTGTGAAACGGAAACTGATGGAAACTCACGGAAGGAAGATTGTATTTTTAAAATGAGTTTTCGCCAAAAAAAAAATCGATTGCTATATCTTACAAGATGAAACTTAGTCCGAATAAATGAAATCGAAAAGGGTATACTGATAGAAACAACGAAATACGGAATGCGGTACGATGTGATGTAGTAAGTGTTAACGTGTGACCGTTATAGTAACAGTGCTAGTGACCAATAGTAAATAGTGTGTATCTATTCTAAATCCTTTTGCCCTTTTGAATGCGGAATTCGCAAATATTTGTGGGATTTATTTAATGGTGGAAAAATCTCTATTTGTAACAAATTTTGTCAACTACCTATAACATTTTCTATCATTTTTATCGTGAAACTGCCATGGTAGATTATCAGAAACTCAGAACAAATTTACTAACACCACATAATAATGAAAGGGGCAATTAATATTTGTAGTTTGACAGTTTCGCAAATTGCAATTGTCAAAAGTTGAGATTTTCCCGCCATAAATAATTAAAACAGAAGTTGCAAAATTCGTGCAAAAATCCGTGAATTTCGCGTCCATGAGGACAAGGCTTAAGTGTGATATCCGCGGAGTGCGCATCAGATAGGTGTAAGTGGGTAATCGCATTCTAATTTGTATAGAGGATAACACAGGTGGCACATTTAAAGTAAATTGTTAATGTGCTAAGTTCAGCCGGCGTCAACTTATTTTTGATAATTTTATGTGCTTTAACTCTTCTCAAGTTGCACGCTTAGGTAATCATACCACCCGTATCTTCCGTACTCATCTCTGTGTTGTGAATGAGTCATTCTCTATTATTTTCGACCTTGGGTAATTGATAATCTATATATACAAAAATGAATGTTTGTCTGTATGTCCTTTATAGAATCGTAAACTATGCATTTGATCATGTGATGATCTTTAGCAAAGTTGTTGTGCATGAGCCAACGAAGGTTTCTAAGTTGGTACGACCAATTTTCGACAGATGGCGCCACTGTCATTCCAATGAATTTCATATATTTTTTTCGAAATGAACAAAATCAATGAAATGACTCAAAATGAATTGAATATTTGTGTAACGTCTTTCCTTCAAATTTATTTTAGTTGGTGGCATAGCAACGCGCGCAGGGTACAGCTAGTACAAGATAAAAACTTCAATTGGCAATTTTCTTATTTGCTGGGCAATAGTACTCAAATTTTGGAAAGTCAGGTTTTTTTATGAGATAAACACGAATATCTGACTGATTTTTGCCGTTCCTGACTTACGTTGATAGGTCCTGGCCATTCAGTGCAGGAATGAAGGAAACCTGGAAAATCTTACTACTTAGGGGGATAGTCAAACGTCAACCGGTATCAATCTCCTACATTGATCCAAGCCAACATTCTTCCATCCTACCATACCCGCAGAGAGGGTGCCAATCCTCTCCACGAATATAGCTTATATACGGTCTACCGGCTGCGGGGGTCAAATCCACAGCGATCCAGTCACCTCAGTACTGATGCCTTAAACCACCGACACAAAAAATCTTCATTTCCAAAATTTGATTATAATTACCCATTAAATAAGAGAATTATCGTAAAAAATGAAATAAAAAAGTACTTCCTCAGGTCTCTAACTCCTTAACGTACCAAAATTGTACTAAGGTAAGCTGATTTAAATCACATTATTTTTGTCCAGTAGTACAGAATATATATGACCAATGTCAATTTTGTAATACGAACATTACAAGTCTAAGTATTTGTGACAAAAGAAGGATTGAGACATTCAGGGGGATTACGTCCTACACAATTCATACTATAATAAAAAAATGTGTATTGGAAGTGAATAAATTAAATATTGGATATATTAACTTATAAAAGGTGGAAATTTCAGAAGGAGCATTTGCTGATGATGTGGTAATCATGACAGGAACTAGGATGAATCTGGAACACAATTTAAACGTATGGAACTCGGTACTTGAATTGAATCAAATGGAATGAAAATGAATAAAAATAAAACGAAAGTCATGATAATAGGAAATGAACAAGAAACTGTAAACATGAAAGTGGGAAATGAAAATGTTGAATAAATTAATGTCGTTCAATACCTTAGAGTAGAGTTAGAAATAAATGTAAGGCAAGATACACAAATTAATAAACGAATAGACGAAACAATGGAATTATACTACGTAATAAGTAATAAGTTTATAGGAAGGAAAGATATTTCACAGAAAACAAAAATAGTAAATGTCAATATATCGACCAATACCAATACATTTGGTTGTGAATTTTGGGTTCTTTCAAAAAGGCAAAAAAGTTAAATACAAGAAATAAAATTGGAATACCTACGAAGCATAAAGGGGATAACAAATGAAGAAAGACAAAAAAATGTTAAAATTAGAGAGGATTTGTGGACCCTCAAGGGCCAAGAAAATATGGACGAATTGGAATGGGACCAAATAATTGGAGAAATATTAGAAAAGACGTGGGCAGAAGCGAAAGCACTAACAAGAAACAGTCAAGCGAGAAGATTTGTTCATGGATAAGTTATTGAACTACACTCTACACCACAAAGTGGTGTTTTGGATTATATGGTTATATATATTATTACCCTAGGAATTGCCCATTCTTTACTAAACACTCTGTATATCTTCAGTGTAAGGTCGTAGTGAATCACCCTGTATAACCCTCTTTGAAAATTATAACCCCTATTTTCAATGACGGATCGCACAATACATTTTCACCCTTTTTTCGCCCGACCAGTAACAACAAATTCGAGGCCCCGATATAGATCCCCGCAGGCTGTGTGTTGTAGGCCGTGCGTGCGGCTGGACCGCGCAACCCCATCGTCGTGCATCCAGGTCAGCGTTGCATACGCCCCCTGGGCCAGGGGCTCGAGGAACAGGTGGAATTAACCGGACAAATGACGCGTGCACAGGATGTGGGCCACCCGGTCATACGTGTGGGTGTGTGTGTGCCGTTTTGCATAGCTGGGCCGAGGCCGTTATCATAATAGTGTTGCCGACTGTGGCCGTGCCTAATCTGAGCATAATCTTGTTATTTTCTTCAAGAGAATAGAGAGTTATTGGAAATTCCTGTAATACTGCTGAACAGTATTTAGTACGATTTTATTTAAATAGTGCTTACCCTTATTTTGTCCACAAAAATATAGTTATTGGTCAATAATTTGTCGGATGGGATTCTCTTATCCTTTTGTTTATTTCTCTCATTTTTACCAATACAACACACGCACTACAAAACACCAAAATTCTAACCATAATACGACTATATAATCGTTTTCGGAATTTGAAAGGGCGAGCCCTTTCCACTTCTTTGTAATATAGATGCGCCCCTATGAGGTACAACCAACGTTACGAATAAATTACCTTGACTAGAGAAGAATGGCCAATAAGACTTCTTGCCAAAAACAGACGGTTCAACAGAGCCGAACTTGGAATAGTTGTAATGTGTTGATCATTATATTGCGTTGTGTTGATTCTTCTGTTGTGATACAGTTTTAACGAAATTTAAAAATGGCTCATCGTGAATTTTCGAACGAGCAATGTAGGAAACTTGTGTTAAATGTTTTGGAGTATTTCCAAAAGTTTTACTATCATTGATTATAGGAAAATTTCCCAGCCGACCGTGGCAGCCCACCAGCTACCACCCAATTATACCTGTCATAAGCAAGTATAAGTTGAATGACATAAATGTTTACATTTCGTCTTACCAGCGTTTTATTGTCAACTTCGCCTTCCGAAAACGATTGTACTATAACACGTATAATACGTTGGTATGAAAGTTTAAGATTACTAAGGTTATCCAAAGGAGACATTCAACAACGACTGCGCGCCATCGTGTCACATGCCCTTTTCAATGATGAATTTCGGTTTTATTCAAAATTTGCAATAACTTAAAACTCGGCTATATCGATTATTAGAATACATTTATTAGGGCAATATTTTATAAAATTATTTATTTTAATGCCTACTCTAATCAGTTAAAATTAATACCCCACCTACAAAATCATTTTGTATTTATGTAAAATGATAAGAAGACATTCTTTATTTATTAACAATCTACAGTTTGATTCATCTCAAGTATCGATGAGCAGACCCGATGATAGGGGGGGGGGGGGGGCTGGTGTAGTAATAGATTCATTTGCCAAAAACTGTTTCAGATGTTTAACAATTTAAAGTATAGAGCAGGTGAGGTCCATCTACTGCGTTTAGTCGTGACGTTTCAAGGTCAAAGTCTGGTTTATTTTGCATGCGATTTAGTAGCACAATTATTTCGAAATGGAGATGTTGTTAGATAATGGAGAGGAAGAATACCTGATTTTATTGAGTTTGTGTAAAGAACGACTGAAGACAAAAAACATATTCTTGAAGCGAGAGACTGAAGGTTGGTTCAAAATGTTAACGGCAAAACCACGGATAGGACGCAATTAATTTACCTCTGAAGTAAGTCAATTTTTAGACACTTTGATGTACAGTCACTGCCAATGACTCATAGAAAACAATCAAATAGTTATAATAAACCAACGCTTCATCTAAACGAAGTAAATGGACCGTGCCCGTAAGAGTAAAGTACTAGTTTTATGAAACTATAATTCATTTACTATTATCTAACTGCAGCTTGCGGTAAGTAGGTAGTGCAGAAAACGATGGCCACATGGTCGCATACACACATACAATCTCTACGTTGTGTTCAGCGGCTATGAAAAACAGGAAGTGTTACTCCGCTAGGAGGAGGACGTGATAGGCATATTCAACCCAAATTATAGGTCGGTGAAAATCCACCCGCGACTAGAGAAAATCATCCTCAACATGGGTTCTAGAATGTTTGGGCTGGCATAAGCGGCAACATCTTTCTTGATCCCACAATAAATTACTGATTCTCGGTGCGCCCATTGCCACAGAGGAGGAATTACAACGCCGTATACTTAAAATTGCTGATACAATTCCTGAAATCTGTGAAAATGTTCGCCAAATTTGAATGCGTTGGTGTCTGTGTCTACAGTCATCGAGGTTAATTTCATCAATTTCTGTAAGAATGGTAAAGATCAAACTTTTTAACAAAGACTTTTTTATTCCAACCATTGTCAAGAAACTATAATTTGTATACAATATAAAGGTCACACACTGTATATATTAGTTTAAAATCACAAACAGTATTTTCAGAACATAAAAAATGCATGCATAATCCATTAGAATACTTCCAACATTAAACTTATTGAAAACCTCTCATTTTTAGTTTCCCATATACGTGTTTCATTGTTTTTTCAGTAAATTAATATTTTATTGCAACAACTGTTCCAACCGTTGTTAAATATTACATTTAGTTTCAACAAGCATTCATAATTCATACTTCCATGTGCAGCAAATTAAAAACAATTGAAAACTTTTAACCACATTTCGCTTTTTAGTTATATGATACAATTACCAATAAATAATGTTTAAAGTAGTAGTAGGTATAAGAGGTTCTAATAAGAGCAATCGTCAAATCAAAATTGTTATAAAAAGTTGTATAAGTAGATATACATATTTAAATGGTACCTAGCAACATAAAATGTCCAAAATTGAATACGTAAATTTACGGTCAAAATTATATTTATTTTAACATGATTTCTCTTTCAAGATTTAATTTTTCTCGTAAACTGAAAAATAAAAATGTTTATGTAGATATTGGTGTAAGTGTAGATATAGGTGTAGGTGTAGATGTAAATGTAGATGCAGAAGCAGATATAGATGCAGTTGCAGATGCAGATATAAATGAAGTTGCAGATACAGATGCAATTGCATATGCAGATGTAAATGCAGAAGTAATACAGATATAGATGCAGATCCAATGTAGGTACAGATTGGATGCAGATATAGAAATAGATATGGATATGGATATGGATATGGATATGGATATGGATATGGATATGGATATGGATATGGATATGGATATGGATATGGATATAGATATGGATATGGATATGGATATGGATATGGATATGGATATGGATATGGATATGGATATGGATATGGATATGGATATGGATATGGATATGGATATGGATATGGATATGGATATGGATATGGATATGGATATGGATATGGATATGGATATGGATATGGATATGGATATGGATATGGATATGGATATGGATATGGATATGGATATGGATATGGATATGGATATGGATATGGATATGGATATGGATATGGATATGGATATGGATATGGAGATAATTATAAATATCGATATAGATTTGAACATTAATCTTTAGGATCACAAGAATATTTCTTAACTATGTCTACCATTTTTTCTGAACAGAAAAGCGAAAAAAATAAGCTGGTGTACTGTTATATCAATACTCCTGTATAAATGTATTTTATACTTTATTTTATATTAGAGAGCAAATTTAATTTAACCGTTACATTTGAATGTAAAAGCCTCAATTGAATTATGTCCAGACAGTTGGTGTCGTTCAAAGTTAAGATTTATTTCGAAAAGTTACAAATTGCCGAGTGCAAAATCCTTCTCGAAAAACACACGTAAGCATCAGAAAAAGGGTCGATACCGAAACTGACGCTGATCAACGGACAACTTCTGCCGTGTAATGGCCCTCTAATTGAACAGAACGCCTTCTGGGATATAAACTAATTGATTTCCGATAAAGCCATATTGCCGCGGCCCTCGTAATTATTGTAACGGTTCATTTGATTACTCGAGGATTTTAAATAATTGCCGGGCGTATGGAATATGAGATCACACAGCGGCTCTAATCGCAGGGAAATATCACAGCAGGGAAATATCACAGCAGGAAATTAGTTCGTTCATAATGTAAAACGTTTATAAAGCATACCTTACTGCATTGGGTTTTGCAGTTCGGGTAAATTTATCTGATAAATTTGAAAATATTTGCAATTACAACATTTTGCTACTAGAGTTTGAGACTCTTGACAAAAGCTAACTAAGTTTCCTGTGTAAATAGTATGAAGTAAGTACACATAAAATCTGTTGCGACAATACAGTTAAAAAAATATGTAACTACATTGCATCTGTACATGGACGTCCGCATGAAAAGATAGAAAAGTTACATCTAGTGGTCATTACCCATTCCATGCTTTACCTGATAGGCCACAAAACAACGAAGCGTAGCCACGATATTTGCAAAACGGAATTCCAGGAAACAACTACTCGCCGACTAATGCACCGACCAGCATTAAATTACACCTGAAAAATCTGTAGCAAACAGCCAGCAGCGCACCAGACACCCGGTCGACCACTGTCGAATAACCCTAGCTGTTTACGTCTGTCAAACCCGATCGAAGGAAAAGGTAAGGGTAAGTGTTAAATAGTGAAATATTATCATGTTTGACTTACATTTTTTTAATTTTAATTACTTTTATGTATTTTGTTTGAATCCAATTACGTGGTTTTTAGGCTTTCACGGTCTGTGTGCTGTTATTTAATATATAGAGATTTTCTGGGTTGTTTTGCCATGACCTCGGTAACTGGACGCGATTAATAACAGAACAATAATACCAACAACAGGAGCCGAAATCAATATAGGAGCGAGCCCAGAGTTACTGATAGCGGGTCTGCCCTCACAGAGCCTAGCCCGAGAACAACAAGAGAAGGCCAAATAGTCCCAGTGATGGATGTGTACTTTAATTCTGTTACTGGTAGCGACCAGTTGCCTAGGTAACGGCATAACAATCGGGAAAATCACTATATATCAAATAATCTAAGTACAGTCCATTCTATATTTTCTAAAAGCATAGGTATAAACAGTATCAGAAAGTTCTACAAAATCCTTTTCGTCAAAATTCACCTACTTTCTCCATGATAGGCATGCACGAAGTATATCCTCCTGGCCAAATTTTGCACCTGAGTACCTTTTCTGAGCTGTTCAGGTTATTTTTTATTATATGAGGTCTGTTTTGGTTGATTAAGAAATTAGTAAAAGTTCAAAAATTATTGTTTACGTCTGTGGTTAGTCAGACGCTCCATATGCCAATTTAAGAAGAGCTTTTTTTGGAGGTTTCGTAGTACAAAATTAAAAAGCGCCTGCACTGAAAAAAATAGTAAACGCTTATACAGTTGTAGATCTGTGTACTACAATTTGTTGTAATTATAGCTCCAAACACAGTTTGTAGTATTATTTTACATACTATTATGCTTACAATTTTGTAGTAATAATCTTCAAGCACTATTTTACTACAACAAATGTTACCAAATACTACATATATTGTTGTATCAGTAACTAAAAGTGCGAGTTGCGACTTTATTGGCAAAAAGACCAGTTTACCAGCATTTTTGTAACCCCCACTGCAATGTTTTTTAAAAATGGTTGTTAAATACATTAATAATTATTAATAAATTATTTAAAAAATTACACATTGGTAGTTAAAAATACACATTAGTAGTTAAAAATATTCTACTTCTGTTGCAAATGCGAATTTCAGAAAACAGTTCTGCGGGCTAATGCTCCGATTAGAATTAACACCTAAAAGACCTATAGCAAACATAAAGTCATTCATCTGTGACATATTAGACACATATACCGGATTCGAGCTTATTGACTCTCTTCGGTATGCCATAGGGTCAGGCAAAATATCTCTCGATGGATGTGCAGCTGTTCGTGTATGTCACACCCAACAGAAATGAACCTGAGTACACGTAATCGTTATGTAACACATATAGCCCTGGCTGGCTGCTCGATCTTAGTCATATCCGACGGAAGGTCAAGAATACGCGAGATGTGCCTATTCTAGCGCGGCTACTTGTTTATTCCATGCTGGACTTGACTCACAAAAACTGCTTTAATACAATATGTAGTAAATAATACTATAATTGTGTCTGTAGTTTTGACTAAAAGTGTTGTATTAATACACTCTATAAATATTGCTATTTTGCGCTATACCCGCATTTTAAATTTTACAATATAACATTTATTACAAAATATAGTAAAAAGTTAAGACTTGTAAGCAATTTAATTAAAATTTACAACCCCAATTACTATAATACTTTTGCATTTACCACAATAACAAATTTATGTTGTTTACTACATTTGTAGTTTATTCTACGACAAAATTGTACGCACAAATTTATAATAACTATTTCAGTAGTATTTCTTTCAGTGTACAAATATATTTTCACCTGCTTGCCGCGATATCTAATCCTTTGCGTACCAGGTTTTTTATTTTGTTGCAATTTTGAATAATTATTGTAGTTCATAGAGTGTCAATATGCACTAAGTTTAGCTAACATATTTCTTCTACTTTCCAGATATAAAACAAGCTCGACCACTCTAAGTTGTTAAATAAACTTAACAACGTTGGCCTCTGTACTGGTTTATTAAAATTATTTCAGTCATACCTCTGTAATCGATCCCAATATGTGCAATATCGTGGATTCAAATCTGACACGTTTTCCAAACATCAGGTGTTCCTCATGGGTCCATACTTGGAGCTCTTCTATTTGATATATTTACTAAAGATATTGCGGATGATCTTAATAATATACAATACCTATTATACGCTGATGACGTAAAATTATTTTGTCAAATTAACTCTGTTTTGGACTGTGAGAATCTTCAGAATAACCTTGTTTCACTTAACAACTGGTGTAGCAGAAATATGTTGCCTCTTAATATCAGCAAGTGTAATGTTATGTCGTTCCATCGAAAAAAGTACTTATCATGTTTGATTACATGTTGCAAGACATCATTCTCAAGAGGCCTGATAGCATTAAAGACTTTGGTGTTATTTTTGACTCTCAGTTGAGTTTCTTACAGCACATACACAGTTCCTTATCCAATGCATACAGGAGTTTGGGATTTATTTTACGAAACTCTAAAGATTTCAGGAATCAGTCTACTTTGCGATTATTGTATACAATTTTTGTGAGATCCAAACTTGAATACGGTTCAGTTATATGGAATCCAATTTATATTACATATACATCATTACTGGAAAGAGTCCAACGAAGATTTTTTAAATCTGCCACATATATGTTAGATGGAGTTTATCCTACTCAAGGTACTCCACAGGAATTATTTTGTGCCCGTTTTAATCTACAAAGTCTTGCCAGTAGACGTACCATGCATTTTATTATATAAAATAATCCATTTTAAAATTAGATGTGACTGCATTACCAAAGATTTATTATTTAGAGTTCCTAGACTGAACTCTAGGAATTGTGATTTGTTTATGTTAACCTTTGCCCGTACAAATATATTGTTAAAGGCGCCTTTGTATCAAATGCTGAATAATATGGAGGGTTTTGACATTAACTTTTGTGGTGTACGTGATATAAAAAAGTATTTTCAATAGGTGCGTATGTATATTCTTGTTTCTTTTTAATCATTTTTATCTTGTTTAGTAATTTTTATTTGTTTTTTAATTCTTATGTTATTTTTATATTATCTGACAATTTAACTTTCAGGTATATTACCTTTTATTTTTACTAGATTTTAAACTGTTTTTATTTGTCTAGATTTTATACTACTTATATTTTATTTTATACAATCGATTTTTAATATATAGGTATCTTTTTAAGTATTTTTTTTCTCTTACTGTAACTTTTCTAGTTTAACTACTTATCCTTTAAGTGGGTTATACCCGTAGGATATTTTAAGAGTAAATAAATAAGTAAATAAATAGATAAATAAAATTTTCTTTTCTGAGTACTTAAACACCCTATATCTCGGAAACTAAGTACTCAAAGTTCATATGAAACTTTTGACTTAACCAACTGTTATAAGGAATACCATTATTTACTAAACATCCTATACATAACAAACGGCATCTGGTACATATATTTTTACAAAATACTTCAATTTTACTTAAGAAACGTTTATAAAAAATCAGACGTATGGATATACAGTATACGCCAAAAGTATGGAATAAATTCAATAAAAACGAAACAATTATTTTTTGGGAAAAATCCTCGAACAAGTCGATTTTTAATTTAAAAAATATATATTTTAGAGTAAAATGTGATTTTCGAATGTCATTTGTTATCGAGTAATTTTTCCATGATTCTGAAAGATCGTTTAATTCTCTATCAGACAGTACTAAAATTTTGCCCTCTTACATAGGAAAGTTTTCGAGTAAATGACGAATGTTAGAAAACGTAAATCAATTAAAATAAAGCAAAAACGTTATCAAGTTTAGTTTTTCGAATTCCATAGTTCTTTTATGGATCACGTAGGTGAAAATCTTTGCAAAGTGTCATTGTCACACCGACTTTCTAATAAGTATTGTAAGCGACATAGAAATTATTATTCAATTTAAAGTATTAAGGCACATTTAACTGTTACTCAAAGAATTGAAATTTTAATTTTTATCGGATGCGGGAATATGACTAGAACTCAGCAGGAATTTTGGGATTTATTTAATGAAAAATATCCAGATCGCCCTATCAGCCAATCAACAGTCAATAAGATTGAGTCTAAATTTAGAGAAACTGGCAATGTTGTAAATATTCCAAAACCTGGACGTCACGCATTAATGAAAATCAGAAACATTTTGATAAGTATGGTGGATAATCCTCATAATTCTTCACGATTGGTTGCATTAAACAATGACACTAGTCAGAGCACAGTGCTACGTATCTTGAGGAAGGAAAAATATCATCCCTACAAAATTTAACTTGTGCAGGAATTCAATGAAGATGATCCCGATCGCCGCTTACACTTTTGCAAAATTCTAATGGATTTATGTCAAGGAAATAGAAATTTACACCGGCAAATACTTTTTTCAGATGAGGCCACATTTTGTCTGAATGGTACAGTAAACGGTCAAACTTGCAGATATTGGAGTCGGGAAAATCCTCATTGGATGGCAGAGGCACATACCCAACACCCTCAGAAATTAAATGTGTGGGCTGGAATAGTTGACGACAGAATAGTAGGGTCTTTCTTCTTTGAAGGAACCCTTACAGGACAAAGATATTTAGAGTTTCTAAAAAATTACCTTGTTCCAGCCCTTGCAATAATTTTTCCTAACGATAATGACCCTACCTGATACCATATGGTTTCAGCAAGACGGTGCACCTCCGCACTATGCGCGCTCTGTACAAGATTTTTTGGACAACTGTTTTCCTGGCAGGTGGATCGGCAGACGCGGACCGATAGAATGGCCTGCAAGATCGCCGGATCTTACACCTCTTGACTATTTTTTATGGGGATACTTGAAGTCAAAAGTGTACATTAATAAACCACGTAATTTAGAAGAACTTCAAAATCGCATTCGGGATGAAATGCGCAGAGTTACCCCAGAAATCATTCATAATGTGCAAGAAGAATTTCTTCACAGACTTGCGCATTGTCAAGAAGTTGGTGGATCGCAATTCGAACATTTAATTTAAGTATAAAATTTAATCAATTGTATTTTATTTTACATACCTCAGAATTGTTACTTTTTTATGGATAAAATTTACGTTTTCTAACATTCAATCGTCATTTACTCGAAAACTTTCCTATCTAAGAGGGCAAAATTTTAGTACTGTCTGATAGAGAATTAAACGATCTTTCAGAAGCAAAGAAAAAATATGGTGTTGCCATTTAAAAAAAAATCGATGACGTCATTACTCGAAAACAAATGACATTTGAAAATTACATTTTACGCTAAAATATGTATTTTTTTAAATAAAAATCGATCTGTTCAAGGATTTTTCCCAAAAAATAATTGTTTCGTTTTTATTGAATTTATTCCATACTTCTGGCGCATACTGTATATGCGAACTTGATAGATTTGTGTTAAAAAAAAATCAAAAAGAGCAGTGCTAAAATGATTTAAAAATAGACTTCTGCACAGCACTGGATATTTTCACAAACCATCCATTACTTAGATTTTTATCATGTATGAATGAAATTTCAAATTGAAATCAAATGTTAAAGTGGAAACAATTTACGAACTGATGCATATGGCGATATAAAACCACTTTTATGCAAATCTAGTATGGAAAAGTTGAAATAAAAATAAAAAATAAAAACACAGGGCAATAAACTGGAAATTTTATAGTAAAGTTACAACATAAGAGGTATAAAAGGAGTCGGTAAACTCATAAACTCGCCCGTTAAATGAATGTATATGACCAAAAATGATAACAAATTGATGAAGTAAGTCACCCGTACTCACGTATCGATCTGGTTTAAAAAGATAAGGCGTGTAATATACCAAAAGACGTCTATAGGAAAATGAGCTTCATATAATATTGTACAGGTACAGAAAATACAGGGTGTTAAAAAACAGTGTAAAATATTTAAGGAGGTAATAGTATGAACCTAAATAAGCAGAAGTCTCAATAAACATGGGTCCGCAAAGTAACAGTTGCGAAGATATGAAATGTTTTATGTTTTATAGCCCCTTTTTTATTTTGCAAAAACGTTGTGTATTTTCTTATAATAGTTGGTTGATGTTTAGTAAAATAAACAGTACGTATTTGACAGTTGTTCTTAGTGCACAAGTTTTCTTTCGCTATGGCTGGTTACTCTAACGCAGAATTAACAGACATGCATTTCATGTATGGTCGTGCTAATGGGAACGCCACCGAAGCGCGACGTATTTATGTTGACGCTTATCCAAATCGTGAATCCTTCACAACGCATGTTTGGAAGAATTTACCAAAGATTGCGTGATACCGGTTCATTGAGCAAACAGTGCCATTTATCCGAAAAACCAAGGTCGGTATCCATTCCTAGAGCAGAAGAAGAAATTCTAGCACTGGTAGAGCAAAATCCAGGTACGAGTGTGCGGAGAATATCAGTCGAGGTAGGAATTAGTGGTCCTCTTGTTTGGAGAATCCTTCACGAGCAACTGCTTTATCCATACCATGTGCAACGAGTACAGGCCTTAAATTCAATAAATGATCATCAAGCATGTTTGTTTTTTTGCCGCTAGTTTCTACGTCATGATGCTGAAGACCCTCGTTTTCTTGCAAACATTCTTTTCACTGATGAGGCCGGGTCCACAAGAAATGGAGTGTTTAATTTTGACAATACGCATATTTGGGCCGACGAAAATCCTCATGCTCTAATAGAATCTGGACATCAGGCACGTTTTTCATTAAACATTTGGATGAGTATTGTAGGTGACAGGTTTTTAGGTCCTGTTGTTTGATCAAACCGATTAACAGGCGCTGATTACCTCAACTTTCTGCAGAACACACTGTATGAGTTTTTGGAAGACATTCCTTTGAATCAGAAGCAACAAATATGGTTCCATCATTATGGTGCTCCAGCTCATTTTTCCATGGCTGTTAGAGAGCATTTACACCAAACTTTTCCACATAGATGGGTAGGAAGGGCCGGACCTGTTTTATGGCCTCCAAGATCGCCTGATATGAACCCTCTAGATGTTTTGGAATATTTGAAGACATTAGTGTATGGTATGGTAAATAGCCTGGAAGAGCTGCAGCTACGGATTAATCAAGTGTCAAGAAATCCAAACCAAGGAGGGTGTTTTCGAAAGAGTTCAAATATCGTTGAGACGAAGATGTCGTGCCTGCTTGGAAATGGATGGAGGGCACTTTGAACATCTTCTGTAACTGTGTTTTTTGTTTGTTAAAAGCTTCCTTTGTCGGTTTATTCCTAATAAAATAAAATGTTTGAAAAGCGAATAGTGGTCCATATCTCCGCAACCGTTCCTTTTCGGACCCATATTTATTAAGACTTATCTGTTTATTTTGGTTCATACTATTACCTCCTGAAATATTTTACACTCTTTTTTTAACACCATGTATAATAGTTAGGTACTAAATCTGCTTCGTAGAATGATCAACCCAAAACTTCAAATGTCAAAGAATTTTATAGCGGAGGATATGGCATGTTACTATTATGAGGGCTGCTCTGAGATATACAGAATGTTGCATAAATGTGTACAAAAAAAAAGATAATAGTTTTCTTGACAAATTTTATGTCAAATAATTTTGTATAAATAATTTCAAGTTAAAATTCCTTAAAGAAAGGGATCAGGTATTTTAAAATTTTTTTGAAAAACAATCAAATATGAACAAACGAATTTTGGCAGGAAGGAATACCTATAAAATGATATTTGATGCATATTTTCCATTTTTCTAGTTTGTTATAAGGGGGTGAAGGCTTTCACGGCCGGTGCTATCATTTGATACATAGCTCAGTCGTGGCGAAACTTTTGCGGAGTCACCACTGAATATGCCGATAGTGAAGGGCAGCGAAACGTTTGGAAGCATGAGATGTGACAAGTTTCGACCGTAGGAGTCATAATACCAACAATAGGAACCGAAATCAATATATGGGCGGGTCCAGAGCTACCGGATCTGTCTCCACAGAATCTAGCTCGAGAACAACCAGGGCAGATCAAAGAATTCCAGTTAACGTTAGGGATGTGCACTTTAATTCTATTACTGGCAGCTTTCAGTTACCGAGGTTACGGCATAACAACCCAGAAAATCACCATTTCCATTTCTTACATTTTAAAATTTCTTAATCGAGATAAAATTGTAAGGTAACTTTGTTTATTCAGGAACTGTTTTGCCTTTTACAAAAATTTGATATTTTTCTTAGTTTATGAAAAAAATATATTATTTAGAACTATGCAAAATTCAATGTACTATTAGTGGTTAAGCTGTTGTAAGAGACAAAAAATATTCTGAACAAACAAAACTACCTTAAAAAATATAAGAGAAACGTTGTTGTTTGTTTATTTTCAACTATTTTTAAGAAAAATATTCAGATGTTACCCCGTTCCTTTATGGGGCTCTAACATTTTAAGGGAAATTCCAATTTAAAAAATTTATATAAAAGCTCCCCTCTCCTAAAAATTTGCCAAGGAAACTACCTCTAATTTTTCTTGTACACACTTATGCACCACCCTGTAAAAAATGTGCAAAAGCTAACAACAAAAAATACAGGGTGTTCTATGAGCTCTATGACAAACATCTTTTCTTATATAAACATAGGTCCGATTGGTTTTCATTTAAAAGTTACAAATATTTAAAATATATATAGATATTGCGATAAAATAGAATTTACTAAAAATTAAATGCTATGAAAATTTATTTAACTAACAAATATAAAAGGATTATTATTAAAATGTTTATTATTATTAGTGTAAAATATAGGTAAATTGTTTTGAAATTATGTTCTAGAGAAACTTGTTATTATATTTAAAGACTAAATTTTGCAAATTTTATTAAATTTATTTCATAAATTCTATCAAATTTGTTGGACATGACAACTTATTAATGAACAGTACATAAAGAAAATGAATTAAAAACCCAGATATAGATATATCAATAAAAAGCTTAAAGATCAAAGATTAATAATTATACAGTATGCGCCAAAAGTATGGAATAAATTCAATAAAAACGAAACAATTATTTTTTGGGAAAAATCCTCGAACAGGTCGATTTTTAATTAAAAAAATACATATTTCAGTGTAAAATGCGATTTTCAAATGTCACTTGTTTTCGAGTAATGACGTCGCCGATTTTTTTTTAAATGGCAACACCATATTTTTTTCCTTGATTCTGAAAGATCGTTTAATTCTCTATCAGACAGTACTAAAATTTTGCCCTCTTACATAGGAAAGTTTTCGAGAAAGTGTACAAAGTTTGGTGAGAGATAAGATTTAGTTTTTAAGTAGTAAAAAAGGTAGATAAACAGTATAAATTCATACTTACTAGTTTCACATAATTATTCAAAGTAAAGTAACTCAAATTTAACATCTATAAAGACAAAATTCAAGAAATTTCATGAAAATCATCTCCATAAGAAGAGCTGGGGTTTGCAGAAACTCCAAGGCATAGGTCTCCAGTGGGAAATAATCTCCAAAAATACATCAAGAATATCAACAGGTATAAATTCCAGAATTTGAACATTATATCCAGTATGGGGTATCAACGGCATCCAGAGACTTCTACGACTTCCAGAGAGAAGGAATCAACTCCAAGGCATCAGTAATACAGACATCGTCTATAAAAGGAGTAAGAAATTTAATGTGTACACAAAACGAAAATCTAGCTAGATAGCATGCAAAATAACCAGTATTCAACTTCTATAGCGATAAAAAGTAAAATATAACATATAAAGACTTCTATTAAAATTCAAAAACATATTAAATGTTTAAGCTTTAAAATTTCAATTATTAGCTGTTTCACGAAATAACACTGTCACTTAAGACATCCATTTTGATTTAATAATAATGTATAGGACATGATAGTATCTAGGCAATTTTCATTACACACTTGTATATTTCTAGTTGCCTAAATGAAATAGTATTATAGAAATTTATAAAAATTAGATGAAATATACAGGTAGGTAACTGAAAATAAAAATAAAATTTCTTGTTTAAATATTGTTAGAAAATATTCTTTAATGTTCATTGTTTATTGAACTATTTCGTATTTAAATTGAGAATTTTCATTTTATGCATGAATAAAAATTAATGTAGAGTTTCATAAAGGTGTTAGTTACTCTGCTAGAATTCACTCCTGAGATAAGAATAAAAACATAGCCAGGTTACAACAACAAAATTTAAATTTCCCAATAATTATATTTCTTATTAAATCAAACATATAGAACTCCCACATTAAATTTAACATAAATACAATTCTAAACAAAAATTAATAAATAACATAACAAAACAAAATAAAACATTGGCGCCCAATAAAAATTAAAATCATATAAAATAAAATAGCACACATAACACAATTATATTCACATCACTATAATATAATCTCATATTTCAATCAAACTAGCATGATAAATAAAAATGATGGTTGCTATAAGAATAATTTATTATTTAGTACTTTAACGCTAAGTGTCAAATGAATAAACAAAATGACACAAATAATAATTATTGTTATAGCAACCACCATTTTTATTTATCAGGCTACTTTGGTTGAAATATGAAATCATATTTTTTTAAATGCTTGTAACTAAAGGGAACTAAAAAATTTTTTTGATGAAACTTCTAACAGGGATCTATTAGAACACTAATTAACGAAAAAAATACAAGATGTTTTAAAAAACCGAAACAATCTCTAAAAACTCAACACACTCAAAACTCAAACAAAATTCATGGCATTTAAGAAATTTTCGACATCAAATAAAGACGACCCTATTCTACTTTTAAAATACAGGATGTTGAAAAAATGTAACCAAACTCGAAAAAAATTTATTTTTACACATGAAATGGCAGCCATTCTTGAAAATAGATTGCCGGACCTTCCCCACGATAAAAATGATAGCCCAGGTTGCACAGCGACCTTGCTATACCTTTCTAGTAAATACAGGGTTAACTATGACTTAGTACAAATATTTTAAGAAGGAATAGGGAAAAATAAGAATCATCTATCAAAAAATTTCCAAACTTATTTATAAAGCGAAAAAAAATTTTCAAAACTATATTGGGTAAATCCTTATTTATCGCCATCACTGGCCTTCTATCAGCCGCAAAGTTAGATATATTCTCCCAAAATCAAAGGTGTCAAACGTAGTGACAGGTCACCACGTTGACACGTGTATCAGTTTACGCCGCTTTGAAAGACAAAAAAAAATATTTACAAAATGTAGATTATTATTTAATGATTTAATGAGAAACACGATATGGTAGTACAGGGAGGCAGCACCTACCTTACTAATACTTATTTCCAGGATTGATATTTGGAGAAATTTTAAGAATGTTATATTTTCTGTTTTCTTACTTGTTTAAATTAAAACCTGATATTGCAAAAATTTTTGTACTTACTGTGAACCTCTCCTTCCCTCGACCGTTCTTTTTGTTTAAAGCGAGGTACCTACTTGGTCTGGCGGTCATGACCAGGTCGATTACTTACGTCGGGACAAACCGCACAAGATAACAAAAAAATACACGGAAATGTACACAAATACATAAAAATACTGCCACATGTTTACCGCCAAGGCATTATAACAGTCGTTAAATGTGGTTCAAAAGGAATTCAGCATAATATTTTGTGTACTCGGAAAACGTCTTTGGTATTACGCTGCCACACAATAATATGCACATGTCACATTCCCATAAATCAACACCGTAACTATATGTAATATTTTTTGAATTTGCACATGATATTTGCAACTGTAGGACTCTAATGCAAGGTGGACATCACGGCGATAAATTTTTGAACTTCTTGTGTTGTCGGGGAATTAAATTCTGTTAATACTAATAATAACAATAATATTAACAGCAAGCGACGATGTTTGCATAAAATAATTAGTAATATTTTAAACTATAACATCCCGAGATGCTTACAGTGTTCTGTAAAAATGTTTCTTACACCCTTAGAATATAACTAAGCTTTGTATGTTCCTTGAGGTTTGGAGAGTATGCAACTAGCAATACAGTATTCTAGGTTATATTATTTTACAGTTAATGACTAATATTAAATGTTTTATAGTAATTAAATAAAGTATTTTATGTCGGAAATGTTAGTGGATAATTATGACGATCTGCAAAGAGTAAAAATATAGTTTTGTGCAACGAAAGAACGTAGAATGAATACAAAATACTACAACTAACCGGATTAACTGTTATCTATCAGGTACTTAGGCATTATTATTGTTATTAGCAAAAATGTTCGTCGTTTCTACACTTGACAACGCTGCAAAAAACGACCGCACGGCAGTTAACATATCTAGCCATCTTGTACCATAGGAAAAGAGAGTTTTGCCCCATTTTTTTAAACATTCAGCTAGAATTCCAAAATACATTTTTTATTGTCTTTTAGAACTCCCTGAGTACGTGGTTAAAATTTTTGTACTTAGGCATAGTTAACCCTGTATAATAATATAAGTGACATATACTTTTATTAAAAAAATTACTGTTGAAAATTATCTGCAAAATATTAGTCTACCTAGAGCCAAGTAGGAAATATATTATTGGTAAAAGCGAAGCAAATAACAAATTTAACACCGCGGATGTTTTTAAAGTAAATGCTGGCGTTTTGATTAATAAATTCTGTTAAAAAGCGAAGTGCAAAAGCTCGAAATACTTTTGAATAATGGAAAATTTCCACAGCTAATTAATCAAAGTAAATTACGTTGACGGTACAATTAACTTTAATTATAATGTTTACCGAATTTAAACAAGATTTACAAATTAACAGTATCTGGTATCAGGTTGTAGGAGATAATTAGGGTATCAGATAAAGGAAGTAAAATATTACTTCTCGAGTAAAGGCGAGTATGAATAATTTCCACAGATTTGTTACCGTTCTCCTCAATGAAGAAAAAAGGACGCCTGAATATCATCCTAGAAAATTATGTTTAAGTTTCCTATAAAGAATGATGAATAAAGAAAATTTGTTATTCAAATTAGTATATTTTTATAAAGTCGTATTATGGTATCTCTAAACCTAGACTAACAATTTTGTGAGATCGAGATTATAACAATTTTTGTTGGGTGATTTTGGTTTATTGAATGAATACAATTCAAAATTCACACATTTATACGTACATTTCAATTGGAAGTAACAGGACTGATAAAATATTATTAGTTATTTGTTAAGTCTGGAAATCAATACATAACTTCTAAAAAATGATTTTGTTTTTGCTATTGTGCAGATTTAAGTATTTTATTATTATGTTTAGTATATATTAAGGAACAATCAAGTATATGTATTTTTACGTAATAAAATTAACATATTTTAGGAATAATGTGGTAATACAATGTACTACTTTGGAACTATTTAATTTTACCCAATGTATGAAACCTAACCTAATGCATTTCAGTTGTGTTAAGGTGTGGTAGACAAACATGTATAGTTCATTAATAAGGACTTTTAGGTAGGATATCCGCAAAGTATGAATGTAAGATTACAGTTTGTAACGTGTGCACTTACCGCTTATCCAGTTTAAATGTTATACAACTCATAAATTTAATATTCCATAGAAACTGGAACAGTACGTTGTTTAGACGCTTACATCAAAATTTCGTCTAAATCATAAAACGACATTCATTTCAAACAACATATTTATCGTTGTGATAGTAAAAATAGTAATAGTTTACAGGAAGGGATGGATAATATACATGTAATGGATGAATGGACAAATTCTACTAAAAAAAATCTTCCTAAACAGAAGTGATTTCTACTCCTGACAATAAAATGTAGGTGTTTATGAATTGAATTCTAATAATAAAATCTACTGTATTTCTAATAATTTGTTAGTAAGACCATCATGCATATTATGTTGGATCACTTAATTTGTGTACATTTTAATACAAGCAAAATTTTTTAATGCGAGCAACTTTTTTCATGACATTAAAATTAAAAAGAAATCTCTTTTCAACTTCATATGTCGACATACTCTCTTTATGGTTACAAAAGTAGTATTAATACATTCTTAAATTGGTTTCTGTTACACTAGTCAGAAGAAAATGGGAATATTTGAACTGATTGGTGAATTTTTTGGTATATACATATATATTTTTTAAGATGTGCATATTGTTCATTATTTATAATTTTTACATACCGATATTCAGCCATATAATATGTGAAGTAATGTCAGTTATTAAAAAAAAATCTCTAAGTATATTTTTCAAAAGTAGATATAGATAAGTTAATTATAATAAAAAATAGTAAAATTACATATATTTAACAATTCCAATCTAAAAATTACATCGTATAAATCAATTGAAATTATAGTGTCGGAAATTTACGATGGCATAATAGTTGCAAATTTATGATATACATGAAATATGAGATTTTATTCATGTTTATTTCTGCAATATTACAGTGTACAGGGTGTCTCTGTTAAATCGGAAAGATAATACTTTCCATTGAAAATGGAACTTACCTCATCCTATTTAAGCACCACGTGTCCCAAATTTTATTTAACTTTTTTGTGTCCTCACCGTAGGTCTATACTATCAGATTTGAGACACCCTGTGTCCTGACTGTCCTGCATCACTCGTTAAAATGACTATTTCAGTAATAAATAACGTATCCTCAATTAATACAGTAACTATCCCAAATTTTAAAGCAATGCCAGTATTCATTAAAAAGTTATCTATTTGAAAAAATTTTATCATCTCGTAACTATATTAGTAACATAGTTGAAATTGAATCAATTATCATTATCAGGACAACAGTTTACAGGACATGTTTTAGTTTAATGTGTGTTTATTAAGTTGTATACCTAATTAATATCGTAAATTCACTAGAGATTGTACTTACATCCGCAATGCCAATATTTGCTTGAAGCTAATATTAACGTTCCTAGTTAATTTGAGTGACAACTGAGTAGAGTAGGTACTTTATTTTGCAAACAGTAAATTCTCGGCCATTCCATTACATATAAATCTTCATCTAAAATTCTCGGATTTATGACTTGCCATTGTCTGCGTACGAACACCTTAAATCAAGCACTCCCCGACCATTAAACATCATTACCATGAACTTTGCACAGCAGAAGAACAAGGTAGGTAAAGTTCGATCATCTTTGAGGGTCTTGCTGGAAATATTGAGAGGCGCGAGAGTAAAAGTGCAGCGTTTCAATAATAAATTATAGTTTAAAAAAACTAAAAAAACACGCTTTAATAGTAAACCGAACTAAAAAGTAGAAAATAATTTTGAAGTATCAAGAGTTTGTTACAGCAATAGAAAATTCCGACAATCAATTACGACTAATTAATTGGGAATAAGATTAAATTAGAAATTAAATTATTAATAAAATAATTCAATTATAGTAAAAAAAAGCGTGGGGTGCAATTTACTATATTTTCATAATGACTTTATTTTTATAAATAGCTGCACTACTGAAATAATGGTAACATTTAATATCAAGCACCCCACGCTTTTTTTTTACTCTAATTGAATTATTTTATTAATAATTTAATTTCTAATTTAATCTTATTCCCAATTAATTAGTCGTAATTGATTGTCGGAATTTTCTATTGCTGTAACAAACTCTTGATACTTCAAAATTATTTTCTACTTTTTAGTTCGGTTTACTATTAAAGCGTGTTTTTTTAGTTTTTTTAAACTATAATTTATTTTCTTAATTTTTAGTCTCAAAACAATAACAAAAGTAATTATAATTAAGAGCCTTAATTTTTAAAATATCTTATATTTGACAATAAATCTAAATTCATTTCATTCATGTTTACGTAACCTTTCCATTTCATATAGTTTTTCTATGCATTTTTTTTTCTCCAGTCTCCTCTTTCTTTGTGTTATAGTTTCATTTTTCATTTTTGTTTGTTTCTATAAAATATGCAAATTAAAATTTTTGTCAACGTTCTCGTATCAAAATCTTTTTTTTTTCTTTCTAATTTTACAAAATTTTAGATTCAAAACTTTCTTCAAAATTCTTGCCAAAATTTTCAAATCAAAATTTCTTTGAATTTGAAAATTTACGCTCTTCAAAATTTTAAAATTCAATGTCTTTTTCGAAATTTTTTCTAAATTTTCGGATTTTAAAATTTTTCAATTGAAAATTTTTTCCAAAAATTTTTATTTGAATTTTTTTATAAATTATCAAATTTTTATTTATTTCTAAAATTTTTTAAATTTGATTTTATCATGTAATTCCACAATCCAAAATTATTTACAAAATTTTGTATTTCAAAACTTTTTTAAACTCCAAAATTTTATATTTAGAATTTTTTTTTAATTTTGAATTCTGTATTTTTTCGAAATTTTTTAAATCAAAATGTTTATTTGAATTTTGTTATAAATTATCAAATTTTTATTTATTTCTAAAAATTTTTAATTTAAAATTAGGCGAAAACCGAAAACTAATTCTGTCAGGTCGCCATCTATACGTGGAAAGCAAGAGCACGAATCTATTACAGTCCCCTGCCCCTGCCTTGCCTGCTTGGAAACAACACTAATGGATTGTATACACTTAACCTGAAAAGTAATCTAAATAGTTTTTATTCTGATGATCCTAGTCAGGACATTAGAACAAAGTTATTAAATAATTGTATTGTCATCAGTCCTTGACCCCTGTGCAAATTTTCAAGCTGATCAGACTTCTTCAAATTGATGAAAATTACGCTGAAAGATTCCGTTACATACATACATACATACATACATACAGGTGAAGCTAATATAAGCGTGTTAAAAAGCCTGTTCAATTTCTTTAAATACGGTAAAAATAAATATTCTGTTATATACAAGTTATTGATGAAAATTGGTGTTATAATGATACAGTGTAAGTTTGCAGCAACGTTGTTGCCACATCTACTCTTTAATGGGGGTAAATGCTTATTTAGAAATGGAGCAGATGTTTACATGTTTTAGATGTTTTAGGTGTTCTTATTCTCTTTGCAATAATAGCAGTAGCAATTATTGTAGCACTTAAGTATGTCAATGAAATTTGGTAGAGTAAATTTGTTGCAAGTTCCTGTTCAAATGTAGACGATGAAGTTAGTGTGTTCTCCAAAATATTATATTGTTAGGTATCGGAACAATAGTATATTATGTTACTAGAAGCATAGAATAAATGGTATAAGATTATATTTTGTTACGTGCGCATTTGCAACTTGTTTCAATTTAAATATTATACGATTCATAAATATCATAGAAACTGAAACGGTACGTTGTTTAGATGCTTGCATCAAAACTACGCCATTACATGTGTCTCTAAACCATACATCATTCATTTCAAACAAGTGACAGTAAAACTCGTAATTCCTTACAACAGATTAGTTCAGTAGTAGTACTTCATTAGTTGTAGTTACTTTAATTATAAATTTAATGTAACTAAAATTCGAGCTAAACATATTTATTTTCACAAAGATATACAGGGTGAATCTTAAATAAGTACAAATATTTTAACTGCTGGTGTAGTTCGTCATTTAAATCAGTCTAGTGAAAGCCATTTTTAAAAATTTCTAATATTTACGGAGATATTAATTTTTTAAAAAAATACCCACATTTTGAGGACCGCTGACTGATTTTTCATCCAACAACGTAATGAAACATATGATTTGTTGCGAGGTTGCCATATCTCCTCCAATATAAATATTACGTTTCCTTTAACGTAATAGTTCTATTTTAAAAATACTTGTTTTAAGCATAAGTACAGTAAAATTGGGTATGTAGTATGATACGCAGCAATATTAACATAAATTTTAACATCTGAACTAACCATACTATACTTCAACGATTAAAAATGAATTTCCGCAAGTTCAATACTACCGTAAAATATTTAGGAAGATATTACGTGATATTACTATGTCCAATGTTCAAAAATTATACATAAACGTGCACACAAGCTTACCTGTTTGTTAAAAAATTAACTATTTAATCAGTAATCCACATTTCACAAGTTAAATGTCATTGTACACTGTTAGAAAGGGACACAAAACACAATTTCCTTAAGTTATTTTATGAAGAATAACGAAAAACTATGCACGCGTTTTTTATTTAAAATAGAAAAAATGTCAACTTTTAGCAAATTTTATTGCTATTTTCATGCATTATGTGGGGTTAACAAGTTTGACTTGGGCTTCCGATAATCTGTCATGACAGTCAATGACAGTTTGATAATAAAAAATAATATAAAATGTTACAGTTGACAAAATTCGCTAAAAGTTGAGATTTTTTCTTCCTTGAAGCAAAGACATTTGTGTAATACTGGCAACACTGTGAACCACACGTTCAGTCTGCAGCACTATGACTCATAAAAGTATGAAGGGTCGGTCTAGGCCAGCGGTCCTCAACAAGTTTTCTACTGAAAAATTACGAAATTTATTTAAAATTTCACTTTCTTATTTCTGATTTTTTTGTAAAAAAACTATTAATTATGTGTTCTACACACAAAACTATACTGCTGGTTAAAATATTTGTACTTATTTAAGATTCACCCTGTATATACATCAACAAATATTTGCAAATACCAAGGAATATATACTGATGTTTCAAGAATTATGTAGTATTTTCAGCGAAAATATTCAATATATTTTCTAATGCGAATGAAATACCTAGGTACATTCCAATACATTTTTAGATGATGGATGAACAATACACTTTTATAGAGAAGAATGGATACTATTTAGAGGATGGATGGGCAAATTCCATTATACAAATTTTCCTACACAGAAATTATTTCTGCTCCTGACAAGGCCTTCTTAACTATTTAGAAATAAAAATGTGACTCGCATAGTGTATTTATTATTGATTTCAAATAATAAAATCTACTGCATTTCTAATAATTTGTTAGTAAATGATATCCTTCATATTATATTGACTAGCTTAAACCTGTATTTTTGTATATAATAAAAAGTAAGAACTTTTCCCTCTTTTCAACTTCATCTGTCAATACACTCTCCATATGGCTACAAAAATAATATAATACATTTTTAAATTGGCTTCTATTCAGATTAAACTAAATGTAAATATTCCAAGTATCCAACTACTTATCGTTTTAACTTTTTTGTGATGCAAGCACTTATTAATTTTAAAAATGGCTTACGTATAACAACTTGCAGTTGATGGCTTCGTTTTAATTTATGGTGAAGTGAAAATGCTTTAGCTGAACGATTTGCCGATAAACATGTGCCAAATTCAACTACTTTTACAACTGTGTGCAGTGAGTGCAAGTGCAGTGCAAACGCATACGTGGCGCGCGAAATTTGCAACCGAATCGTAAAAGACATGGATGTCCAGTGCGTCCACGGCGTATTGCATCAGTGTGGATTATCATACACGAGGCTCAATTATATCCGTACCATGTACAGCGTGTCCAAGCATTAATACCATGGGATTGAACGAGGAGGACCGGTACCATAGCCGCCACGATCTCCTGACTTTAAATCATTTGGACTTATTTTTGAGTTTTTTAAAAAATGAAGTATATTGCACCAAAGTGGACACTATTGATGATTTACGCAAACGTAACATAGCTGCTGTCAATAAAATACAAGTTCAAAACGGACAAGAAGCAGAAACATTTGTGTTAGTTTGTAGAAACTGGGTAAGACGGTTAAGATATGTCACACTACTTTAGTAATTAAAACGACAAATTAATTCTATTAATACCTTCAGTGTCAGTGACGGAAAAATCCGTCGGAGTCTAGTGCCGCTGACGGAATTTTTCGTCGCTTCTCTGGTGTTATTTATAGCTGGGTTATTTACGTCAGCACTGCATTTGACGATCGGTGATTTACATAGGCACAATGAAAAGGTTTTATAACAGTTTTTTGCGTACGGTTTATAATTTTTGCTTGTCTTTTTTTTAGGTAAATTAATAAAATGATAGTTATAATATTAACCCAGTAAAGATATCATATTTAAAAAAAATAAATGCGGAAGAGCTGATTTTTTCAGAGTGAATAAAAGGCTGTCTTCAACCAAAAAATCACTCTCGACACCTTTGTGGTTTTTTGCTATTTTGCTTTTATTTACTATACTTATTATGGTTCAGTAAAGATACAACAAAAGGCTGACCAGCTGGTTTTTGCAGGTTTCTTCAAGCACTGTCTTCTGAGCCTCCATCCAAAAAAGCACAGTCCAACCCCTTCGTTGTTTTGCGCAATAGGGGTAGTTTATTATTATTGTGTAGTCTCTAAAATATTTTGTGTACATGTACTTAATAAAAGTCATTACTTCTGTTCCGGAGGGTCTATTGTTTTAAACACATTTAAGCATAGGGATGTTCAAATTAAATAGGTATTTTGAGGTACACCAGTTTGAACCAATGGGATGTAATATCCAAGTAACTTTGTGTTTTCAGTGCTGTGAATTGTTAATTGAACTCATTTCCTTACCACACATACCATCACCCTTATTGCGCAAATCACCGAAGGGGTAGACTGTCCTTTTTTTGGTATCCACTCAGGAGACAGTCCTCTAAGAATTCTCCAAAAACCAGTCCCTAAGCCATTTGTTTGTATCTTTACTGAATCATAATAAATAAATATCGTTTTCTTTTTTTCATTTAATGGACGGATCAATGTTAATTTATGCAAACATACCATAACTGCTGGAATAACATACAAGTTCCAAACGGACAAGAAGCAGAAACATTTGTGTTAATTTGTAGAAACTGGGTAAGACGGGCCCCAAAATTTTGTTGTAACACCAGGTATGTCAAACTATTTTACTAATTAAAACCACATGTTAGTTCTATTAATAATTAATAACAATAACAGCAAAAGCAGTTGAATTTGCTGCATTAAAATAAGTGATAAAAAATTAATTTATTTCTTTCTTTGAGCATTTTTATCAATTTTTTGTCCGGTCGCCGATTATACGCATTATCAGATTTTACAATGGACTAATTTCCAGTGCCGTGCGGAAGTGTATTTTTAAATCATTTTTGATTTTATTTTTACAAAAATGTATTTGTAAGAGTCCCCTGTACAATCAAACATTTTTTTAGATAAGTTCTAAATCACCCTGTAGATAAGAAAATTTAAATTAGTAACTTGGTAAAATTACATATCTAAGAATTACAATGTTTAAATCAATACAAATTATATTGACGAAAATGTAATGGAATTGTATCTGTTTATTTCTGTAATATTACAGTGTACTTATTGCATTTACAAAACTATTATGTAATTTTACGTAACTTTATGCTTTACTAAACTAGAACTAAATGAGTTTATTACCAGGAAATCTATGATTGCTAATCAATATACTATTCTTGATTTTTTTAGTACAAGATCACAATTCCTGAAGCAATTTAAACTTTTAATCGATGATTGTACTCTTTTGATATGTAAATGTTATGTCTCTTTATTTTGTTTACATATAGGTGAATTTGTCTGTTTATGTTTATATATTGTTTTTCTTTATTTAATAGATCAACTGATGTATTGAACATTGTACTTTTTTTGAAATATTGCTAAACTTTTACATTTTTTTGTTTATGTGACTAAGTTCACATTGTATTGTATACTCGCGTCAAGAATTCAGACGACTTACGTCATACGAACAAATGAATAATTCATTATATTTTTATCAAAATAGTTAAGAAACTGCAACTGAGAGTAATAAAACTATATAGTACACTAAATGTTTGCATTATATATTGCACTAAATTGCAAAAAAATGTTGTTTTTAACGCGACCAAATATCGAAAATTACGTTGACAATAAAAACAATCGCCTAATTTCAACCATTAAGACGTCTGAATTCTTGACGCGAGTATAATATATTTTATATTACTTCTTTTTTTTACATATTTACTATAATTGTACCTAAATTGGGCATTGCCCGTCTAATAAATAAGTAAATAAATGAGATTTTTTTATTCAAAATATTATCATACTCAAAATTCCAAAAACTGTACGTCCGTATTGAAGACAATGAAACTATGTCACCCTACCGTGCGAGCCCGCTCGAAAATCGTTACGTAACAGAATCACACCCTCTGCAAAACGGTAACGCAACGGTGTCAAATTTAAAACAGAATGCAGAATCCGGGAAACTGGAACACAAAACAAGAGATAATTCAATTCGATGTCCGCACGTCAATCAATACGGCAGCGGAGGACACGAATGCAGGACAACGCCGGCCGTTTTGATTTACACATGGCGGCGGTGGGGGCGGCCGGAAATGAGCGTGCCACGCTAAAAGCAAAAGGTGGAACCGGGGAATTTATAGCTTTATCTGGTCTCGAATCAATTAAAGCCCAAAAACCCTCTCCATCAAATGAATGCGAACGCTCGGAGGGACACGGGGCCCAGTTTGGAGAGTTTTTAATTGGATCTAATGTTGTCAGTCTTGTCCCGGCACGGCATCGAACGAAATATTTTCGTTTAATGGACTCGGTACAGCAAACAAAGAGAAATGCATTTATTTTGCCGTTCAATTAAATAGCTATGCTCAAAAGAAATCCCGTGTCCAAGGACTGCACCATATTTATAAAATTGTAATAGTGCACGTTTTGGTGCAAATGAAACTAAACTATACATACCCGAATCTCGAAAATTTAAAGTGACTCGTAGGTAATATAAAAGCCCAGGGGGTAACCACTCATAGAAATCTTATCACAAATTTTGCGAGAAATCGTGCGAAATAATAATAATAATAATAATAATAATAATAATAATAATAATAATAATAATAATAATAATAATAATAATAATAATAATAATAATAATAATAATAATAATAATAATAATAATAATAATAATAATAATAATAATAATAATAATAATAATAATAATAATAATAATAATAATAATAATAATAATAATAATAATAATAATAATAATAATAATAATAATAATACATTTATTTCCTATTAGACAATTACAACAATTGTATAGAAATAGTCAGTTAGTTCTAAAATATAAATATTAAAACTTGGTGCAATAAATAACAACAAAAGTTAGACATACACATATAATAAATTTATGTTTGTGCATAGAATTCATTAATGCTATAAAAACATCTGTCAATTAGGTAGTTTTTCAACATAGATCTAAAATAATTTATATATTTTATTTCTCTTAAATAAGAGGGAAGCTTGTTGAAAATTTGCAAACTTATCTAGTCTGGAGAATTACGACTTATAGAGTATCTACAGAATAGTAAATAAAATGTATGTTTTTGCATAGTATTAACATTATGTATATCTTTAATTACTTTATACTCACAACTATTTTTAAAGACATGCATGCACAATTCAAATATAAAAACACCGGTGAGCGTTAAAATCTTGAAATCTTTGAATATTTCTCTACACGTATGATATTTAGAATTACCCCAAAAGATTACTTCGTAACCGAGACGTGATCCCACCTGCGCATGGTATAGACATATCAGTTGTCCTTTAGATAAAATTGGTTTCATATTTCTAAATAGATAGCACACAGAATTCAATTTTGTATTTAGGTTTGCACAATGCGCCTTCCAGTTTAAACAATCGTCAATTTCAATACCCAAGAATATCATATGGTCAACGGCATCTACTACTGACTCATTTATTTTAATATTTATGTTAGGACATTCTTTTTGTCTGTTGTGGAATCGGATATTTTTCGTTTTTTTTTATTGTTCAGATAAAGATTGTTCGAACTATTTTTTGTAATATTAAGTTACATTCCGACTTCAATTCCCTATCTGATTGTTTTGATATAAGAAGTGAGGTATCGTCTGCATACATTTCTAGACACACCTCTTTTGATAACACCTTCTCCAGCTCATTAGTATATATCAAATAAAGAAGTGGACTTATGACTGACCCCTGAGGGACTCCTGCACATTATATAATTAATTTCTAATTTGATTTTATTTGTAGTTATTACTTGAATGGGAAAGGCTAACAAATTGTTTTCGATTCATCAAAAATGATTCTATCCCAAGTCCTCTGACCCCGTATAAGTTTAATTTTATTAGTAACTTTTGATGGTCGGTACAATCAAAGGCTTTGCTCAAGTCGCAGAAAATCCCTACCGGACATTCTCCAGCTTCAATGTAGGCCACTAATTTCTGATAAAAGACGTATATCGCCGTATTGGTCGATTTCGTAGGTCTAAATCCATGTTGGTTATTTGTGATGATAATGTATTTATCAAAAAATTTTAACAGTCGATCTAAATCCCGAGAAACCGTGGGAAATCACGAGAAATCGTGTGAAATCACAACGAATTGTGCTATATCCCCAGAAATCGCGCGAAATCACACAAAATTCGGCGTCATGTGGAGGCAAATTCGCCCGGAAAGACTGTCAGCTTGCGTCATTATAGACGTTATTATACTTATTTTTGTCTCCATTTTACGAATAACGCAGATCCCAACTCCCATTATTATGCCATGGCGTACAATCAAAGAGTTGAAAGCGTTGGGTGAGAAATTATAAAGAGGCGCAACCTTATGGCGAAATGCGTATATATTTTTGGGCCCGAGATAGTATTAGGTAATAGCAGCTCTTTGGTTCTAATATTCGTCAATTTATCGACAACTTATTGTTCACGGAGGTTTTCTTTGCTTGTTAAACAATTGAATCAAACAGAACACTCAAAATTGACTGTCGTTAACAACAGTTCTCGACAGACGGACAAATCTTGGGTCCAAAAAACCTCTACTGTTCCGTTATGTTACGGTGTAACATAACGGAACGTCAAACATGAAGGCCTTTATTTCTTGTCCGACTTTAAAAACATTTTGCCCTATAGATATTTTCTATTAGGGCCTTTGTTTTCAAGATGTTAAACTTGTATCACGGTTGTTTGGAACTACTGGAAGGCTCATTGTCTTCAAAGCTTTTTGTGTCATTTTATTGACATTGCATTTCGATGTTAATTTTTAAATTAGTGCCTACATCCACAAATTCGAGGTCATATTTCTATTTCTCGTGCAAGAAACTCACCACTACCAAGTTTTATGTAGTTTACTACAATTTGTAATAAAGTTTTTGAGAAAAAACTAAAAAAGTCTATATTTCGGATACTATCTATACAATTTTGGACTAAGGTAACTTGATTTAGGCCATCATATACCAGGGAATATGTGTTTTTCCCAACCTTTCACAGACATATTGTATAAGTATACCTAGTAATTTTCAAGGTAATTTTTATCAAATGCAAAATTCTGATCTCTATTTCGCGAAATCTCACAATTTTGATCCCAGTGGTCGATAAAAGCACTATTACTATAAAACGTATAAAATTATATTTTTATCCACGACCACTATATTATAAGGTTTAATACGTCTGTTTTCCGTGGATTAAACACCTTTTATGGCAATTGCCATCTTGCTGGACAGTGACTCTTCAATATAACTTTCCGCTACCGTAGTCGATTTCCAACCACCATAACGCATCACAGTGGTAATATCACCCACAGCATTGGCCAATAATGTTGCCGAAGAACGCCTCATTCCATGTCTGGTAAAACTTTCTGGATCAGGAAGCCCAAGAAGTGCAGCCAGACTTTTGAAAACGTATTTGAAATTGTGTTGATGCCTACATGTTGTGTAGTGCATTTTCCAGCCACATATCGCGAGAAAAATCCCCCACCGGCATTTTTAGGTCATAGGTGCTTCTTCCATAATCGTAAAATTTAAAATTTCTTGAAATATTTGTTTTCGTATCCCGAATGAATACGTGGACATGGGTGATATCCAAAAAGGTTATTTCATTGCATCGACAAGGAAAAAATATTATTTGAAGAGGCGCCTCTCGGAGTATGGAAAACTAAAATGTAGCGTGGTTTCTTGCACTAAAGTCTAAAATTAATTATCTAAAAGTACATTAAATTATTATTTGCACTTTGGAAATTTGCGAATGTATATATTATATATATATATATTATTCACTCCAAATTTTGCGAATCGAATCTGTCCTTCTTAGGTGAGTAGGTCGCAAAAACAAATTATTGGTTACAAAAAAAATTAAAAAATAAAAACTATGCGGTTTTCAGTATTTTATTAAGGCGAAAATTGCAATTTAAGAAAAATATTAAATAATATAAATATGAAAATGACTAATATTTATTAAAACTAAATGAAAAAAGTATCTTTGCTTTCTTTGGTTTATAATTTCTTGATTCTACTTTCAAATATAAAGTAAATTTACCATGCTTCAAAATATTTTATGCACTTTCAACATTGATTTTAGCATGGAATATTTTGTCCACATCGAAGAGACAGCAAACCGTTTCTCCACATTGAAAAAATAGAATAGTAGTACCTCTTCTGTAGTCGCTCCTTCTCCTATGCACCTTTTTTTCACCAGTTATCGAATTCCATCAATCCCTCTCGTACACACTTTTGCTTTTCGCTGGTAAGAGACGTAATGATGCTTTTTGGGCTTCTTACTGGATTTCAGTTGAAATGAAGAAATTCTCAGCATTCTTACACATTTGTGGCGATTTTGCAAATTTTTTTACTCTTGTTGACAAATAAATAAACGCATGTCATAGAAACGATTCTAAAACTTATTAGTACTATCTAGTATTCAGCTGACATTCATACGGCTTTCACTCTCCTAATTGGCCGGCGATACGACTGTGGATACGGTAAAGGCTCAATCAAATTGAGTGCGATGTGTTCTATCTCTGTCTATTGTATTAGGAAAATGTTTTTTTTACTGTTCTAACGCCGACGTTAGAAACGCCAATAGAATAACCGAAGGTAGATGGGGGGGTGCTTGATGCATTTTCCATTTCTGTACCTCATCGATATACATCTTCGAACCATTTTCACCATGCTTATTCCTTCAATGTTTCCGTTTGTGATAAACAAAATCTCGTGATATCTTTGTTTTCGTAAACGGAGTAATAATATGAATGCATTTTTTTACTTTTTTATTAGATTTATTATTTTACTTTTAGCATTTTGTAGATCCAGATTTGTCACCTGCAAGCTCCACTGTCAATGCAACTTTTATCATAAAATGAGTTCTGTCGTTGGCTTCCAGCAAAAATTGAATTTTGTGTTTTCTTTTGTTAAAATCTTAAATCTTTTTGACCATAATCCTTCCGATTTTCTTCGCAATTAAATGGACGTACTTACTAATAACCGTATTCTTCTTCATTGATATAACTGAACATGGCATCACATAACAAAGTGTTATGTGCATGGCATGGAATAATATACCCAAAACGACGAAGGCTTGCTATGTTTTGAAAGATATTCGAAATATACCAGAAGAACTATTTCATTGCTGCTATTCTTGAAGTTTTGCATAACTTTGCTTGCTTTGCATGACTTCGATATCCGAAGGGAATCAGAATCACCCATATTAATATTCTTTTCGCTCAAACTGAACGTATGACACAAAATTGGACGCTAATAATGAAATTGTCAAAGACAAATTTAAAATAATAACTGTGGTTGCCATGACATCGTCAAATAAAAGCGACTAATAATTTTGAATTTCAATTTATGAATAGTTTCTGATATTTTAAGATAAGTCGAATGTGCAAATAAAATCTATTCGGACCGTCGTAGATTAAATCGCAAAATAGACATTAATAACAGATGCTGCGAGATACCGTTTACAGTTTTAGACGAAAACACAGTCGACTTACAGAAAGTTTTTGTCATTAAGGGACATAATTATTTCGTTTAATCAGGTCGGCGAGTGGGCCAACGCGGGGTTTTATTACCGTTGTAAAAGTTGATTAAATTCGGAACGCAGCAACAGAACTCCCCAATTAAACTGCTATAAGAAAGTTGGAAAAATAATTACTTCATTCCGGACACGTTTTTCATTAGAACCGAATTCTGAAACTTTAATTGGGTAAATTAACGCCAATCATCAAGGTGACACCGAGGAGACCAACTACACTAATTTGCAACTTAATAGCGGAACGAAATGCTAAAAAATTTTTTAATTGCCGTTCTAGACGCATTCCAAATAGCAATGAAAAAGCATATTAACCTGTAATCGACAATAATAGCAACAAAGGAGTTGTAGCGTGCAGCATTGAGGGGGGGGGGGGTTAATATTTGTCTGAGGAATGTGTTTGGGGTAGTTAGGAGTGGGGTAGAAAGCTCCCTCTTTTTGTTTTTCCCTAACAACTCAAAAACAGTGCGTCACAGCAAAAAATTATTAAAATTGAGAGCTCATAAATTTTTCTACAAAATTGGTTCTATCCATGCTTTCGCTTTGATGTGCCATTTTCAAGATATCGTCGGTAATTAAAAAAATAATAAATAAATAACAAACATTTTTTGTCATAATTCTCTTGGTAACTCCTCGTATGATACAAAAAATCCCATAAGATGATATTTTAGAGCGATAAATTTTATTCAAGCATATAAATACATTATGCTAATTTATCTCTATAGTCTGTTTGGAAATGAAAGAAAGTAATAAAACCCCGAGATAAGAACAGGTACATTACAGTACATTAGTATATTTTACTGGATACATCATAGGGCAGGAGTGTATTGTGACAGATCAATCCAGTCTTAGAGCTGAATATACGAAGACGTGCTAGTGCAATAGAGTAAAATTCGACTTGTGTTGAGTGACTATTGTGCCAGTGAATATAATATTGTTTGGGTAAAATGTCGAGCTTATCAGATTACGTACCTGCTAAACGCGTGAAAATATGTGCGCTGTCTCAGAATGAGAAGATTATTATATTAAATGTATTTAATGCATTGAAACACCAAAATCCTACCAACAGTGTTGACGACATCGTGGAAAAGTGTTCCAAAATGACAGGGATTGGAAAATCGACTATCTACAGACTTTTACAGGAAACAAAAAATGAACAAGATACTGTAAATCCCACAAAATCATCTACAGGGAGGTCAAAAGTCATTATAAATGATTTCTTCAAAAATGTCATTCGCAGAAAAGTACACTCATTTTATTTTAAAAAAGAAATGCCAACGTTAAACAAACTTTTAAGTGAACTTTCAGAGGACAACGATTTGCCAAAAATCAGTAGAAGCAAATTATGGGCCGATGACTATCACGAAGACATGAACGCAGATGTTGGATCTTATTCCTACGGAGTCTGTAATTGTCATAGATAATGCCAGTTACCATTCACGGCAGACCGAGCGAACGCCTACGACTGCTTGGAGGAAAGCCGATATAATTCAATGGATATCCGGAAAAAAGATTTCTTTTGAAGCAAATGTGGTGAAAAAGGAACTTTTGACACTTGTCAATCTTATTAAAGATCAGAAAAAAAATGTTATCGATGAAATGGCAACAAATCGCCAAATAACGGTACTACGGTTACCACCTTCACTGTGAACTTAACCCAATCGAATTAGTCTGGGCGCAGGTAAAAGGAGATGAAGCACGAAATAATACGACGTTTAAATTAAATGAAGTGAAAATTTTGTTAAAAAATTACTTGGAACGAGTAACTGCAGATAACTGGCAAAGATGTATACATCATGTACAAAAAGAAGAGGAGAAAATGTGGGAACTCGATAATTTAATTGACGTTACTGTGGAACCTATCGTTATCAATCTAGGAGACGAAGATAATTCATCAGAATATTCAGAGAATGAATTTTAATATACCTACTTTTTTATTTTCTTTATTGTACATTTATACAACACTACATTTACTCATAATTTGAATTTTCAAAATACATATATTTTTGTGTGGAATAAAAGTCTATTCATTAAATTTAAATAAATATTTTGATAATAATATTGAATAATTTTATTTGAATTACTAAAAACCCTCTTAACCGGTTATGAGGCTTAGAGTAGCCTCTAGTTTTGAAATGCTGTTTTTATATTGTTTACTTATAAGATAAATGGACCGAGAAATTAAAGCGGCATAGACAAAGATGGATTGTCGAGGATTAAATTTTAGCTACCGGTCATACAAAGTTTTTTTAAAAGTACACCTCATCTATACCGATAATACATAATATAAAAATATTGAATATAAGCACCAGCACTACATTTATTTACGATTTGCATACATAATAAGCTTTTATTACTCTCTTTCATTTCTAAACAGACTATAATGGGTCAGAAGCTACAGTAATTATTTGCAGTACGAATTGGCTCTTTTCCCTAGGCCTTATTGAATGAAGATGGAATGAGGAAAACAAAATTCGTATTTTACAAGCTGATTGGTTTATCAGGATATCTACCAAACCTTTATTTGATTGATTAAAACTTTCTTTTACATAAGGAATCAACAATTTGCGATACGTACGTGAATTTCGTCAATACCCACTATCCAGGCAGAAGATGTACCATTGTTTTTGATGGATATAGTAGCTCTCCAAAAAGTGTCTCGACATCAACTTCGAAACACGAATGAAATTTCAGTGACTCAAGAATTATTTCTCTTGGACCACCAGAACAAGGATAGTCTGATCGACCTGTTGAGCTCTAAACTCCAGTAAAACGGAATCACAACATGTCAATCAATAATGAAAATGATGCTAACGTGTTGATTGTAAGCACATCTATTGACCAGTCTGTAAGTGGTGGTTATAAGAGGAGACGTCGACTTCGATAAGTTACTTACAGCAAAACGCCACCTGACCACAACGTCCAGTTCATAAAACCTGACAGGAAAAATACAAGCCAACATTTACTCCACACATCAAATGCCACAGTTGGGACATTTTGTTCTTACACACATTCACTATCTGTGATTCTACTAGCGTGACATTCCAGAAATGTAAACCTGTTTTCGTAAAAGTTTACCAAAAACATCCTGACATACAAAAACAGCTGAAGTGTTCCACAATCCCTTCTACTTGCATGCTGATGTTGGAAAGCTGGATGGATATGCATGATGAAATAGTACGGTGCCTCTGCAAAAATAAGGTCTCTCGGTACGATTCATTTTTTAAATCGACACTGAATATAAAACGAGATTTCGCATCACTTCCACCCAGTGGGGGCAGCTTAAGAACTTGTGGGGTTAGTCACGTAAAGGCAATATCTTAGTTCCCGTGATGACAAAAAACGAAGCAGCATCCATAGACCTCATATACACGAAAAACTGTACCAGTGAAAGGTACAGCTACAAAAAGGCAGCGATGAGTTGCTCTCAATTATGCGAAAACTGCCTAAGTCACTGTTTAAACGGCGTCCCCACTATAAAAGAAGATGATGAAGAATACTTGGAGGGCATGCCTACATCTCTTGCGGACAATGATGACGAAGACGAGGGTAATTCGCAATTTGTGTTACGACTGGTATCAATGGTGGAGCCAGAAGCAGGTTACTCCCGGCCCAAGAGGTCCAGTTAATTCTGGTTTGTAAAGATTTTTCATTTGCTACATTTTCATCTTATTAGATTTTATAGAATAAAAAACAAATTTATTAATTTATTATACAATCGCCTTCTCCTTATATTAGGTTTTCAATTTTTTTACAATAAACTTGGTATACTGTTGATACTGCACTTCATGTACGCCAAGTATAGACTATTTATGTATAAATGAACAACATATTGACTTACAAACTGTAATAATGAAGGTAAGAGTTCTCTTCAAAAATCAGTACTTTTAACCAAAAAATTCAAATTGCTGTAACTTTTGACCCATTGGAGATAAATTAGCATATGTACATATATTCTTGAACAAAATGTATCGCTCTAAAACATTCTCTTATCGAACTTTTGTGTAAAACAAACGACCTAGGAGTTACCAGTAGACATGTGATAAAAAACCTGTGTTGACATACTTTTGAGAGCAGATATCTCGGAAACAGTACATTCTAGCGAAAAAATGGATAGAACCAATCTTGTAAATAAAGCTCTCAATATTATGTAAATAATTTTTCGCTACCACACACCGTTTTCGAGTTGTAAGGGCAAAAACAAAAAAGGATACCTTTCTACCCCCATCCCCCCTGAAGCGGACGGGCTAGAGACGGTATGTTTACGTCCTAATTATCTCTACCGTATTCCTGCACCAAAAAATTTCTGAGTACTCTTTTGTTTGAAATCAAACTTTGTGACATTTCACACAAATAATTTTGCAATTAATTTGTCATTTCACAAAAAGAAATGCCAAGGCGGTTCAAAAAGCTGTACAAATACTAAATAGTTAATTGCTAATAGTGAAAGTCAAAGCTGCCCTGTACGCCTTTTTCATAAACTGATATCAAAACGAGGCGAACACTCTTAAAACCTAATCGACACTGGAAAACGGAAACCGTTGATTGGTCCCTTTTGGAAAAAAATACTATTAATGGATCGACTAAATCTTCTGCTGAGGGTATTGTCCTGAATGTAAAGGACAAAAGAGAACAAACCATTCGAACAGGTCAACTGCTGTTAGCGAATTGGTAAATAGTGGGTGTGCAAGAACAACAATTGCTGAAAATTTCTGGATCATATCAATCCAAATTCTATAAAACCATACTTAAATATCCACCAAGAACACTACAATAAAATCATAAATACTACTGATATTGTGTTAAATTTTAATAATTGTACCTTTACCAGCTGTACTTTTAATAAATAAATAGTTGTTTTGTTGACTTATTTGATTTGTTTGTCAAAAGTCCCTCTGACATTTCTCAACACGTTGTTTGGTAAAAAAGCAGCGTGTATGCGATTGCCATAAAATTATCTCGTACATTATCGATGTCTTAGAGATTGCTGATAATGTCACCATGACGTCAATTAAAAGCGTTAATTCTGATCCAGCTATTCCAGCTGAATGGTTACGCACAGTATCGTAGGCGCGGGAAACGTCCTAATATATCTTTCCACTACTTTAATTTGTGCTCTTAGGAATGGATAATAATTGAAGCATTACGTGTTCTTAAATAGTAAACGTCCTAATTTAACAAATTAGGAATATCGTATGATATAAAACGTGTATGAAAGGATTAGGGCGCGAAACCAAAATATGAGCGTAAGTGATGATGTTGAAATGTGTACTTCATTAAATAGAGTGTCCGTGAGTAGAGTGGCAAAGAAAACGTACAATCGTTTGCAATAATAATGACACCCACTAAAATTAATTTTGCGATTTCTTTTGAACTTCTGACGTATTCATATTGAAATCTACTTTAAATTTTTAACATTAGTTATTAGTTGTTTCACTCACCAAGAGACATTTAATGAAATTTCTATTCACAACTTCCAGAAGTTCAAAAACTGTTTTAAGAGAGTGTCATTATTATTGGAAACGATTGTACAAAATTGCGAAACGGAAAATAGTAAAAACTCGTAGAAGGAAGAAAATAGAGCTTGAGGGCGACACAAAATACGCGATTCATAGAACAATTTATAGTTAGTATTTTAAGAATGAGCTACCAACAATAAAAGAGTTCTAGTTGCTATCTCGCAGAATGTAACTTTGCCTACAATATCTAAAAGGGGTTCCTTTTCTCATTCAAATAAACAAATAAGGGAATACCATCCGACAAATTATTAACCAATAACTATATTTTTGTGGACAAAATAAGGGCAATAGCAGTATTTAAATAAAGTCGTACTAAAATCTTGATACATAGTGATTTTCCGGCGAAACGTTTCAAAGCATGGGATGCGACCAGATACAGAGGCGACTACGGAACGCCTCGGAACACCACCATTATCCGAGGAACGGTTTCGACCGTAGTAGTCGCAATACCAACAAGGAGCTGAAATCAATATATGGACGGGTCAGAGACACCGATAGCGGGTCTGTCCCCACAGAGCCTAGCCTGATAACAACCAGGGCAGGTCAAAGAATCCCGACTAATGCTGGGGATGTACACTTTAATTCTGTTTCTGGCAACGACCTGTTGCCGAGATCACAACATAACAACCCGGAGAATCACTGTACAGGGTGTCCGGAAATTATGCGTCAAGATTTCAGGAGGTGATTTCTTACAAGAAATTAGGGTCACGAAGTCCTATAACAATTTTTCGAAAACTCAATATTAACGGAGATACAGGTTGTTAAGTTAAAATTTTATTTTCGATATTTATAAATAACTTCTTAAGAAATCCAAATATTTACATAATATTTGTAAATCGAGGGTTTTTGCGGACGAGAAATTCAAATATGTTTCTAATTTTGACGTCACTAATAGAGGGCGCCACTTATGGCACATCATGTTTCTTTTAAATGACAGAACTTTTGCTGCTTAGTGTATCCATCTGACTATTGAAACAATTGATTACCTTACCTACCTGTTATTTCTGAAAAAGGTATATCTTATTGAAGTCGCTAGGAGTAAGTGTCTTCGAAATAATCTTATATGAAATATTTAGTGCACCGAGTAAAAACTGTTTTGGTTTCAGTTAAAGTGCCTTTTCTACTGAAAATATAGCAAAATGTTACTTAAAAAAGTTGTTCAGAACAGTAAAATGGAGATGTGCAAAATTTTTAAAAAATCGACCTGCTTTGATAAAATCTTTGTGCTTTGTTGAAAAATGGTTTCATCAAACCCCATCGTCTCCATAATTTACGACTCTGAACAACTTTTTCAAGTAATATTTTGCTGTATTTTCAGCACAAAAGGCACTTTACCTGAAACCAAAACAGTTTTTACTCGGTGCACTGAGCATTTCAAGTAGGATTATTTCAAAAATAATTACGCCTACCGACTTCAGCAAGGTATACCTTTTTCAAATAAAACAGGTAGGAAAATCGATTGTTTCGATAGTCAGATGGATACATTAAGATGCAAAAAAGTTCTGTCATTTAAAAGAAACATGATGTGCCACAGGTGGCGCCCTCTACTAGTGACGTCAAAATTAGAAACATATTTGAATTTCTCGTTCGCAAAAACCCCCGATTTACAAATGTAAATATTTGGATTTTTTACGAAGTTATTTACAAATCTATATCTTAATTGTTATAGGACTCCGTGACCTTAATTTTTTGTGAGTAATCACTCCCTGAAGTCTTGACGCATAATTTCCCGACACCCTGTATAATGATAGCATCGGTCGCGAATTCTTAAAACCACTGTACTAAATGCTGTACGGCAGTATAAACGAATTTCCAATAACTCTCTAATAAGGGTGGAATTCCTGAAATTTGTGTGCATAATAGTGTTACCGTAGTGTACTGATTACAAATAATACGCTTTTAAAAATATTTCTTAAATTGTGTAATGTAACCAGGAACATGTTACAGTGAAAAGGCAAATGCGGAAATGTTTTATCGATCATCCCATCCCGTACATGAAAGCTGTATATAAATTAAAGTATTTTTTATTTGTTGATTGTATGGTGTTGCCAAATGTGCACAAATTTATTTATAAAACTATTGAAATCATACATATTTTTTGTACAGCATAGTTGTACATGTTTCGTAATTTATTCGTAAAAACAACATATAGTTTTTTAACAAAATTGCACAAAATATGTTTTGTATAAAAGTAGTAAAGATTGTATGTATATAAATTGAATGAATACAACAATCCTAGACAATAGAATGTGAAAAAGAAGGAAAAACGTTTCATTTGCGTCATTTTCAGACACATTTAGTGTAGAAAAAAATAATAATTATACATACCTACTCATTCTTTAAAAATCACTATCTCGTACTTTTTCCATGTATATTTCACTTGTATTTCAATTAGTCTTATTGAACGTATGATGACTGAAACAAGTAGGTAGGTACCTACCTACTTATATTGCCTAATACTTTCTGAACGACGTTTGAAGATGAAATACCTGCGTCACTTTCCATACAACGATTTTCTATGAATAGAGATGATCATCCAAAATGATCCATGTACAAATAGGCCCTAAATATTTAAAAATATAGAAATAAATATATTGAATATTATTTAGCACAAATTAAGACTCATAATCCATAAATATATATGTTGTGTATCTATTTATATTGTTCATTAAATCATTTTTTATACAAAAAGTAGACAAGTACTTCTCGAGTTGTCTCAAAATTGCTAGATTTTGAATAACTACAGCTTTAAAATATCAGATTGATTTGTTTACTTTAAATTTTGAGATTTTGTACTATTTATTACATGTGGCGACATCTACTATTCAATAGCTTAACTATTGCTACTTACTGCAAGATTTTCTTTTTCCATTTAATATATTATTTCCGAAACTCCTGAATGGCATAGAATAAAAATAATGAATAGAAAATAAATCACATTCAACCTATTTGACTTATGAATAAAAAATGATACATGATATTGATAAGTTACTTAACGATCATGTATGAATTTGAATAGACAGATGGCCTCAGCTGTTTAAAGATTTTGGGTAGGTTCTGCTGGTAGGTGTGTGTTTTCTGGGAAATTGAAATGATAGAGACATGGAATTCTATACCTACGGAAGGTAGCTGTAGATATTGAGTTCAATGGGTGTAAACAAGAATTTTATAATTATAATGCGGATGGAATACAATAGTTCCAGTGTACCAGTGTTATCTGTCATTCTGTCTTCCGTCAAAAAGCAATTTTTGTGCAATCTCAAACGTATTGCGATTTTTAGTAACGTAAAGTGATTTTAAAAAATAATGAAGCCGTACAATGATCCTCCTCCTCCATATACTGCGGAACCACTTCCAGGTTAGATATAAAATTTTTATTTTCAATAGATTTGCCAGTCTTAAACTTTGTACCTACATCTTGTTTACGTTTATACCTTTGCAGATAATCAAATATTTAATGTATTGTTAACCTAATTTTATATACCTAAGTAGCTGGAATATTTTATTTTTGTATATATATATCCGGGAAAGTACTTACCTATGGCAGATTATTTGTAAAATTGTAGGTATAGGTAACGAATAACGATTTTAATTAAAATATGAGTTTTTTTATTGCAAGTAGGTACCGGTCTCAATTTTTTTTGTTTAAATATTTCATTAATTTTTAAATACTTATATGCCTACATAGTTTATGATATCAACTATTCAGCCTTCAGAAGTTACAGATAAATAAAGTGATAAGTATGTGGCATCTGGCAAAATATTCTTATTTTATTAATGGTATTTTAACAAAATAATTATTCTGATTTAGTACTTATAATAATACTCATTTGTCAATTTATTAATCTAGGAATTCTTGCTGTAGGAACCATACCTAGCTACATAATGACTATTTCTCTTGTTTATTTAGGTAAATACATAAACAAGGCTATTTCACATACCTTCACATAAATGGATAAATAATAGAATATTCCCTAAATATCTTGTATTTCTCGTTATTTGCAAAACCTTGTCTTAATTTTTATTTACGAAGTTGTATAAAGTTTTGCCAAATAATTTCTAATCCAGTAGTAACAGAATAATAATTTATAATGAAGATAAATTATTATATCGTAGTTGTGACTAATCCGATAATTGCCTAGATTGTAAACTAAAGGCTGTGGCCTAATTATGGAATTTTATTCGCATTTAAGTAAACCATTTAAACTTTTACACTAGTGTTGAAAAGTACATTTGCCGTGCAGATAATAAAATTATGATCTATTTTCTAAAAAAGTTACTTCTTCTCAAATTCATTAGGAAACTTCCTTCTCCAGATACTTACATTGACTTCTTCTTATCTCTTTCTTTCTTTTTCTTATATGTTTATTAATATTTCAATTCTCCTTAAAGAAAAGTGCCTGTATTGTCACACGCTAGTGGCCCCAATGTTCGATTTTTGTTTAAATTTTTGTAGTTTTGACTTACATATGAATAGCTCTGAAGTGCTCTATAAATTTAAGCAATAGTTCTATGACGTTGGTGATTTTTTTTAAATATAGGGGGCCAACTTCGCTCAGAATCCCATTTATATATTTTGTCATATTCTTTGCTCGTTTTGGAATGTATTTCAATAGTTCTACAGTTGTCTGTAATTTTTAGCTATAGGTCTGTACTATACATATATGTAGTTATTAAGTAAAATAATTTCCAAAAATACCTGTCCTTGTGAAAATAGATGTTGTATTGTATTCGAATAATTCTACTATTCCATGCAAATCGCATCGATATAGGTGCTTTAATTTCGGAGATGTCGAATTTAATTAACAAAAATTTAAAAAAGGAAGTTCGGGCGAAAATAGCAACAGTTCTGCATTATGCCCAAATAGTTCTACTGTTCCATGCAAGCCAGGTCGATCTAGGTGCTCTAGTTCCGGAGATATCGAATTTAATTAATAATAGCATTTTTCAAAATTTTAAAAGCGGGAGTTCTTGCGAAAATAAATACAGCTCTGCATTGTGCACACATATAAGTCCTATGTTAGGGAAAAAAATATTTTGTATAACTTGTAAAATAATCCAGGTGATCCAATTGAAACAAGAAAGTTTTCATCTATTGAAATTAATAAAATATAACCGGAAAATGGAACAGTTAGTGTAGTATTTTAGAAGTTCTATTAAACACAAAAAGTGCAGTGCCTATACACATTCTATACTCCATAACACACCAAATGTTAGATGCCTAAATAAAAAATATATATAAATTCTTACAATCCTGTGCAACTCTATTTTTTTTTAATTACAAATGTATGAAACGACTGAATTTAAACATAGGCATGTTTCATATGTTAGCTAAAAACTTCATTCCCTTTCCAATAATAAAATAATATTTACGATATTCCATTTGAAATAAGGAATTTGACCATTCCCTTACTTACACGGAATAATGTATGGTTTCAATTGAGAGCGATTTAAATGGAGAACTAGGTGCGGCAACTCGAGCACAATGTAAAATCTACAGCCGTTTTCACTAAAACTTCCCTTGTCGAAGAAAATTCTTTAAATTTAATAAATTCAAAATCTCTGGAAGTAGAACACCTAGAACAAACCGCGTATTACATGGGATAACTATTCAAGCATTGTGCTGAACTGTTATCAGAATTCTTATTTAAAAAAAAAAGATTACATAAATTAATAACAGTTATATTATTCAGAATTACTACCTACCATTTTTCCCAACATTCAAAAATTAAGCTTATTAAGTACCTATATTATTTGTATATTTTTTATAATATTTCGTTAAATTCATTAACTCGATATCTCAAAAACTAGAATACGCATGTGAGCGCGGTTTGTACAATTCCACCAGAACTCCCGGCGAGACTCCCGGTTTAAAAATTTTGAAAATTGCTATTATTAATTAAATTCGATATCTCCAGAACTAGAGCACCTAGATTGATGCGATTTGCATATATGAATAGTAAAATTATTCGAATGCAATACAAAATCGCCGCTTTTTTCACAAGAACACGTATTTTTGGAAATTATTTTATTTAATAACTACATGTCTGTTTCTAACCCTGTTATAGTACAGAACTATAGCTAAAAATTACAAATAACTGTAGAATTATTGAAATACGTCCCAAAACGAGCAAAAAATATGATAAAATTCATAAATGGGGGGCTGCGTGCAGTTGGTTCCCATATTTAAAAAAAAAATCGCCAAACGTTATAGAACTATTGTTTAAATTTATAGAGCACTTCATAACTATTCATATAGAAGCCAGCATGTCGTCGATTTAACTCCATTGCCCTAGTTTCAAGGCCATTCCAAGGTCAAATCGAAAGATAAATATTCAAGTGGGCCAGACTATTATGTTTTTGAGAGAATTAAGCCTGTAGGGGGAAACTTTCAACGCGAAATCGAATGGACGATTTTAGTATCGCCGACAATCATAATAGGAAGTTTGTTGGAACCTTTTAAATCACATATTTCATGTATCTATCATTTGAAACAATTCTATAAAGTTTTATTTGCTAATTATCATTTAAACCCATAAACCTTGATATTTCCCATTCATACCATTTAACAAAATGTTTAAATAAAATTAATAAAAGTATGAATACCAAACTAAAATACAGCAAAGCCTTTATAAACTATATACAGGGTAAACCTTAAACAAGTACAAATATTGCACTTATTGCGGACCGCTGACCCACTCCAATATTTTTGTTTTTTATGAGTCATAATATTGTGCAGATTGGATGTGTATTTCACACATAGAAATCATAAAATATATAGAACGCCAGAAGCCTTCACATTAGGCACTCAATAATAGTGAGACTATGGAGGAGCTTAGAAAGCAGCCATCTAGGGGATGTAAGCTGTTGATTATACCACAGTTTATTATACAGTTCGTCGAATGAAGGTTCCAGAGGGTGTGGCTAAATCGCGGCTAAATGCGCAATGAACACCAATGAAATTCGTATGTACACGACGAAGTGGGAGAAATTCTATTTCTTGACAAATCACCGTGCCCCTTGAGCGCGCGAATGTGCGCGGCTAAATACGCAGTCGTCTTTTGGTCGTCTAAAAAAACGAAATCTGGGACCTCGACATCAAAGGAGCCGACGTGAAGACGCCGGACTGTATAATGTGGCTGTGACTGTGGTTATACTGCATTTTAATTGCAGCATACAATTGAAACCAAAACGAAATATTTGTAATTGGACCATAAAAGTTAAGTTACTGCAATATTACTAGACCCGCGTTTTCTCCATAGGTTTACTATTTTCGGTATCTATTTTGGCGTTATATATTTTATGATTTCTATTATTCCACAAGGTTGCCAGTGTTACAGCATGTCAAAGAATTTTTTTTTAAATGTTTTTGGTTACCTCCTCTTTGCCATTGTTATACCTCACCAAAAAAGTATGTACATAATATTGAATTGAAAACATGAAACAGATTCTAGTAATAATATATTGATCTTTTGAGACATTTACAGTGTAAATCATAAAACATATATAACAGACAACAGAAAACTGCCCGTGAAAGTAATAAAAGGATTTAAATATGTTTTATACGTTAGTGTCGCAACTCAAGCAGATATGTTAGGCACTGCCTTGCCACAAATATATTTTATTTACGTTACCTTGCCATGCAGTCGATGCACCGATAACCCTACGAGACATTGTGCCTACTGCCCACACACAACCTTGCGCTGAATCTTTAATATTCTGTGACAGGGTCGTGACGTAAGACCGAGCCGTTTTTGTTTACGACAGCGTTTTAGTACGGAGAAAATTATTTGGATTTTTATATCTCTTAACTGTTAATTAAAAATATAAAATTTATGTGGCAATTGACTTTTTACAATATGATGAATATAATAAAAAAGAATAAAATAATGTGCAACTTGCTACGTTGTTTGAGGTTATGTGACGCGACGGCATCACTGAAATGTAATTTTATATTATGATGACTGGAATGCGCTAAAAGCTGCGCGAATGGATTATTTATGATCAGCCCCATATTTTATTTTGTGCCTCTAGCAATGGCGGAGCAGTAGGGGTTTAGCCAATTGTGAATTGAAATGAAATTGAATTGGAAAAATATGGTTATTTCGTGCTATATGTTGGTTAATTTTACAGTTCCTTATAAAACATGACATGTTCCAACAATAACACCCACAAAAATTGACAAAGAATAACACTAACGAGATACAAGATAAAAGAAGAAACCACACTGTACGCCAATGACGTGTTTACAAACAAAATAATAGAAAATTAAGAACACAATTCATATCGTATGTGCAGATGGTTGTCTCTCTCGCACTCACATACATAACCAATGAAGTATGTCTTTGCTAAGTTTCATGTGCCTCCTTTTGCCTGCTCCTAGTTTGGTGTACCTTTATTTGGATGCGCAAATGGACTAAACGCATTCCATATCGTACATTTCAGTGGACGGCATAGAAAAGTAATTGTGACAGAAAATTAACATTAATATGTTGTATGAAAATCTTATATTCATAACATAATGTGTGTATCTTTCTAATAGTATACAATGGTATCAACTTGTGAAATGTAGATAACTGTTTAAATACTTGTTTTTCAGCAAGTAGGTGTAAGCTTTTATGCACGTTTATGTATAATTTTTGGAATCATTGAACAAAGTAACTTCCTAAATAAGTACCTTAATTGATAGTATCGAACATGCGGAAATTAATTTTTTAATTGTTTGTGGTAGCAAGGTCAGTTAAGAAGTTAAAATTTGGGTTAATATTACTGCGTAGCGTACTACCTACGCAATCTTAGTTTATTTATTGCTTAAAACAATTATTTTTAAATAAGAAATAATCTATAGATATAATTTACGTTAAAGTAACAAAAAATATATTTAGAGGCGATACAGCACCTCGCCTTGAGCAGATCATATGGTTTATTAGGCTCGTCGGCGCTCTATCTGGTCAGCGGTCCTCAAAATGTGTTTTTTTTTAATTTTTAAAAATAATTCACTAGACATATGATGAACTACACCTGCAGTTAAAATATTTGTACTTATTTAAGGTTCACCCTGTGTATGAATTTTAGAATTGCTTACACGGCCTTGAATACTTAAAATCCGTGAAAAAGTGCCTGTTCCAGTTACCAAAAGAATGTAGATATTTCTTTATATGTTCAAACACAACTATGAAAGAAGAATCGTTGATTTTTAGAGCGTATAGAAAGTCGGGGCAACCGAGGCAACGATTGCAGTACAATGCACCATCATGCATCATTACACTACATAACCAATGTTATACCTTGAACTACAGGAAAACTAAACAATGGAAAGAGTGATGGTAGATTGCAATTAAGAATTGAAGGTTTCTCGTAATTAAAAGGGTTCTGTGAATTGTTTAATAGTGTTCCTGTAACTCGCTCTCGTTTCACTTTTAAATCAATTACGTATGACAGGTTATTAGTAGGTATTTGTAACAATGATATAAGCAGATAAAACAAATAACAGGAAATATGAACCTCAAACAAAAAATATAGCCAATTCAAGTAAGGATGGTCTTGAACGAATATTTCTAATATCAATGTTCTATGATTTTAAAAATATCTGATATCTCTAAAAATTGAGCTTAGTCTAATGCTCAACATATATCATTCTTTTAAGAATTAAAAATTACTCGAAATCAAGAAAACTAATATACTTAATATGAGATGAAGTTTATATAAAAAATTATTTTGTTTTATTTAGACAGTAAGATTGTTATTCTCAAAGTAAAATTGTATTTGAATGTTTTAAGTGATTTGAAAATAGCTATTTATGATATACGTGTTAAAAGTAAGATTTTATTTTGTGAGTGAAGATGATTAAAAAACAAGCGTAACGAGTTTTTTAACTTCACGAACAAAATAAAATCACTTTTAACACGTATATCATACACTATTTTTTCTACAAAACAATAGAAAGAACTTTAAACTCAATAAAAATAAGAAATCAAAAAATACCACACAGATCGCAATGTTTATGAACCAAAATTTTCGTAGCAACCAGTGCTGTTGTTAGTTACGGAAAAAAAGCAAAAATATTGACAGCATTTTCTAGTAATATTATAAGTATAATGAATAATCTCGATAATGAACGAAACGAATCCATCCCTGCTGAAATCGAAGAAACCGCCAGTCGAGCAACATTGGAATTATTGCCGGTGAAATCAAAAGAACAGTACGAAATCGCTTATAGACGCTTTTCGGAATGGTGCAACATTAAAAAGGTCCCTGGGAAATGTAACGAAAGTGTTTTACTGGCATATTTTGAGGAAAAAGCCAAGGTATGGAAATCGTCAACGCTGTGGTCAAATTATTCCATGATCAAAACTATGTTAAATATAAAGCAAGATCAAGATATAAGCAAACATTATAAACTTATTGCTTTTTTAAAACGGAAGGGTGAAGGATATCAAGCAAAAAAGTCAAAAGTTTTGACGAAGACGCATATCGACAAATTTCTCACAGAAGCAGAAGACGAAAAGTATCTGATGAAAGTCGCAGCAATAGTGGGTGTCTTCGGGGCGTGTCGCCGGGAGGAATTGTCATTTGACCATCGACAATATCGAATATTTGGGCACTTCGGTTGTTGTGACCATACCAGATACTAAAACGAAAGTGCCTCGGACTTTCAGTGTTGTTGGTGAATTCTATTTAAACTTTTTTAGAAAGTATATGGTACTCCGGCCACCCAACGCTGACCATAGACGACTTTTTCTTAATTTTTCTTAAATATATGAAGAATAAATGTGTGAACAATCCAGTCGGAATTAACATGTTGGGTAAAATGCCTGTCGACAATGCAGAGTTCTTGAATCTACCAAATCCTCAACTCTACACCGGACACTGTTTTCGTCGTTCATCGGCGACATTGTTAGCAGATTCTAGTGCAAATCTTACTACCATCAAGAGTCATGGAGGATGGAAATCTTCGACGGTAGCTGAAGGCTACATTGAAAATTCACTGGTACAAAAGAAGGAAATTGCGTGCCAAATACTTCCTACTGCTGCAACTACTAGCAAGACCACCAGTACTACCAGTAGTATTTCTGCAGAAAATAGATGTGTCACACATGTTGACAGTAAAACCAACTTAAGTATGATGACTCCGCAGGGAATTACAATTTCAAATTGTTCTAATTTTACTATAAATGTTAATAGTAATAACTAGTTAAAATATTGGTTTGTACTTATTTAAAATAAAAAGTTGTTCATGTGTTTGTTAAAACGTTTTATTAATTTTCAAAATAAAATTTAAATAAACTTTGATTTACTTTTAACACGCGTGTCAAAAAGTGACATTTTTAACATCAAAAATGACAAGCCCACTTTTAACAGTTTTGTAGAAAAACTTTTTTTTTAATTTTTGACACTGTAGCTGGACAATGGCTGTCCTAAGACTCCACATTTAATTTCAATTATATTGAACTGTAGAACCCATTATCTGATTTTCCAATGTTATAATTATCAGAAAATAAAAGTCTTCAATACTCAACATTCCTTCTGTCTAACACCTCATCTTCAGATCCCCGAGGAATAATTACTCAAGATTTGTCAAAAACGTAGTAAATATATACATATTAGTATTTATATAATTTCAATAAATTTTAAAAAAACCAGATTTAATTATGATTGTTGAAATAATACCAAATATACATACAACAAAAAACCCTTAGTTTTTGCCACAAACTACGCCCCTGGATTTTTGACCTCTACTTAAGAAACACCCTGTATAACGACTAAAATACACTAACGATGACACTAATTTTTAAAAATGTGCTATTAAAATCTCTATTGCTTCAGGAGTGCATCAGCATTACAGTTATTACCAACCCACAGCTCCAGCAACAAATGTCACAGGCATTCCCACTTATGGGGCCACCACGACCACCACCACCACCATAATCGTACCCGATCCAGAGGTTATCATCGTCGGTGCCTGTCCTGTTTGCAGGGTCGGCGTTCTCGAAGATGACTTCACCTGTCTTGGTCTTCTGTGTGCCATCTTATTTTTCCCGGCGGGAATCCTCTGTTGTCTCCTTCTGAAGGAGAAGAAGTGCTCCAACTGCGGAGCTACGTTCGGTTAGTCACACAATTACCTTTCGAAATACGTTGTTGATTGAACAATGTAACTTGTTATTATACCTAAGAGGATTAATAATTATTGTAGACTGTAAATATGTTAAATATGTATACGTTTCCAAAAATGTAAAAGGAGGCAATTCGGTTCGTTTGTATTTTTAAAAGGTGTTAAATCAGAAAACGTGGCTAATTTTATTAAAAATGTTGTTATCTGTTAGGTACAATTCATTTAGTTTAAGGTATATAAGCCCATTTTTGCACACACATTTTTTCTATTTAATCTTTTTAAACATTGATCCAAATTACAGTAAAATATGAAAAGCATTAAGATTAAGTTACTTAATTTTGATATTTACTGTTGGAGGCATACTTTTTTTCATTGATTATCAATTATATCAATATTAAGAAATAATGAATTTTTTTTTCAAAATATCAAAAATCATGACACTTAATTTTCTTTATAATTATATTAATTCTTAATTATCAATCTCTCAAATAACACAGGTTTACAAAATTTAGACTTTTTAATATCGTAGAAATACTAATTTATATTTCCAAAGGATTTTAGTGCGCTGAATCGAAGTCTGACTTCAGAATTGCTCATGTAAGGTTTTAAAGATGTTCTATCCTAGACGTTCTTATTCGCTATATTAAAGCTTATCTTATACCAACAGATAAAATTCCGTCACAAAAGTAAACATTGCATCTTAAAGTACCAGTTTTCCCCTCTAACATTCAATTGAGTTTGCTTGAATATATTTTTTCCTCTTCGAGATATTGTACACTGGAAACTCAAACCACACAGAAATCATAAAATATATAGAATGCCAGAAGCCTTTACATTAGGCACTCAATAATAGTCAGACTATGGAGGGGCTTAGAAAGCAGCCATCTAGGGAAAACTTAAAGTAAGCTGTTGGTTATACTGCATTTTAATCTCGGCATACACGTAAAACCAAACCCGAATGTTTCACATTTTGAAATTCCCGCCATTAGTGTAACCAACTCATAAAAGCTAAGTTACTGCAATATTACCAGACTCGCGTTTTCTCCATAGGTTGACTATTTTGATACCTCTTGGCGTTTTATATATTTTATGATTTCTATGGTTGAAACCTATAAATTACATCCGTAAATGCTGCAATAACTCGTCAAATAGCCTGAAAAGAATTGTTGATAAGCGATATCAGATTCGAAACCAGCGCTGTTGATAACAATAGCTACATATCTGAATGCCTTATCCACGAAAAACAGCGATTTTGGTTATTTTCCCATATATCAATAAAATACAAAACTAATAAATTTCAATGAACCATATCCCAAAGAGGAAAAAAGATATTCGAGCAAACTCAATTTGATTTTGAAGGAGATGACTAGTACTTGAAGATGCAATCCTTACTGTCCAGGTGAAATTCTACCTTTTCTCACAAAATAACTTCTAATATAGCAAAAAATAGCGTTTTTGCACTAGGTTATAATATATCAAAAACCTGACATGATGGAGCAATTCTGAGGTCAGATTCAGCATCAGCGCTCCAAAATCCTTTAGAAACATGATTTAGTGCTCGTAATAAAATTATGTAAACCTTGTGTTCTGACCACTTCTGATACCGCTGTAAATGACAAAAAAAATTATAATCGCAATCGAAATAATTGTGATAATATTATTGAAGTAGTACATTTAAAATAATTGAAAACAACATTGAATATTGACACTACCTTTTGAAAACTTCCAAAACAGTACCTATTGGTTTTATTCCATCGGCCTATATATTGTTTTAATAGGAGGATCAGTAGTCAAAATTTCAGCCAATATACAAAACCTCTTACATTTGCTTATGATACATTATAATATAAAAAAATAAGAACACATTGTCATTTAACATTAAAACTTTGAAATGTTAATTTTAATTGATTTGTCCACGGTGACTTTACAGAATTCAGTCACTGCCTAAGCCTAACATATGCTATTACATTATACATTAGCTATTGAAAAGTAATCTATTTATAACATAAATACGAAGAATCTTAAGTGATTTTAGTATTAAAAACAAGGATCTTGAAAGTTGTGATGAAACTGTCGAGAGCTGATACAAATGTGATTAACCACTAACCATATACAATGGATATAAAATTTATGAAAGCTGAAATTTTGCATGCATAGATAGTACTGTTACTGTACATATTTTTAATCAAATTACATTTATAAAGTATATGTCAGGCTGGTGGCGATATACCATCTGAATCAACATCACTTTTCTAATACGTCTACCTCAATGCAAGCAAAAAATATACTTAATAATCCACATCACATAATAGATATTTAGTCTGTATTATTTTTGTTAGTATACTTATTATGTATAGTGTTTCTATAGTTTATTAATATTTTACTAATTTCACATAAATATGTTGTTTTATTTGGATACTTATGTATCAGTATATTAATAAAATGTTACCCTATTTTATAAAACGTGTCTTATTTTCACTTTATACATGGTGTTTCGAAAATAGTTGAGGAAAACGAAACAGGGGTTTCCTCAGCCGATTTTAGAGAGGAATAATTTTAGCATCCCCTAAAAAATTTACAACCGTTTAAAAGTTGCTATTGGAATCAAGTTTCCATGGGATATTTTAGAACGGGCTCAAATTAAACACTCCAAATTTTGCATGCATGCAGTTGTGTTAAAATGTTACTTCCTGACCTATTCCACATAATGTCACCTCACTGTAAGGGGATGGAATAATATACCCCTTGTACGTTTATTATCAGAATTTTTTCATACTTACAAAATTTGGGATTACTTTTATTTAACTGGGTATTCCTGCCACTGAAATATAAATACAGTATGCGCCAAAAGTAAGGAATAAATTCAATAAAAACGAAACAATCATTTTTTGGGAAAAATCCTCGAACAGGTCGATTTTTAATTTAAAAAATACATATTTTAGCGTAAAATGCGATTTTCAAATGTCATTTGTTTTCGAGTAATGACGTCATCGATTTTTTTTTAAATGGCAACACCATATTTTTTTCCTTGATTCTGAAAGATCGTTTAATTCTCTATCAGACAGTACTAAAATTTTGAATGTTAGAAAACGTAAATTTTATCCATAAAAAAGTAACAATTCTGAGGTATGTAAAATAAAATACAATTGATTAAATTTTATACTTAAATTAAATGTTCGAATTGCCATCCACCAACTTCTTGACAATGCGCAAGTCTGCGAAGAAATTCTTCTTGCACATTATGAATGATTTCTGGGGTAACTCTGCGTATTTCGTCCCTAATGCGATTTTGAAGGTCTTCTAAATTACGTAGTTTATTAATGTACACTTTTGACTTCAAGTATCCCCATAAAAAATAGTCAAGAGGTGTAAGATCTGGCGATATTGCAGGCCATTCTATCGGTCCGCGTCTGTCGATCCACCTCCCAGGAAAACAGTTGTCCAAAAAATCTCGTACGGGGCGTGCATAGTGTGGAGGTGCACCGTCTTGCTGAAACCATATGGTATCGTCAGGAATGTCAGGGTCATTATCGTTAGGAAAAATTACTGCAAGGGCTGGAACAAGGTCATTTTCTAGAAACTCTAAATATCTTTGTCCTGTAAGGGTTCCTTCAAAGAAGAAAGGCCCTACTATTCTGGTCAACTATTCCAGCCCACACATTTAATTTCTGAGGGTGTTGGGTATGTGCCTCTGCCATCCAATGAGGATTTTCCCGACTCCAATATCTGCAAGTTTGACGGTTTACTGTACCATTCAGACAAAATGTGGCCTCATCTGAAAAAAGTATTTGCCGGTGTAAATTTCTATTTCCTTGACATAAATCCATTAGAATTTTGCAAAAGTGTAAGCGTCGATCGGAATCATCTTCATTGAGTTCCTGCACAAGTTGAATTTTGTAGGGATGATATTTTTCCTTCCTCAAAATACGTAGCACTGTGCTCGGACCAGTGTCATTGTTTAATGTAACCAATCGTGAAGAATTATGAGGATTATCCACCATACTTATCAAAATGTTCTGTTTCTGATTTTCATTAATGCTTGGACGTCCAGGTTTTGGAATATTTACAACATTGCCAGTTTCTCTAAATTTAGACTCTACCTTACTGACTGTTGCTTGGTTGATAGGGCGATCTGGATATTTTTCATTAAATAAATCGCAAACTTCCTGCTGAGTTCTAGTCATATTCCCGCATCCGATAAGAATTAAAATTTCAATTTTTTGAATAACAGTTAAATGTGCCATAATACTTTAAATTGAATAATAATTTCTATGTCGCTTACAATACTTATTAGAAAGTCGGTGTGACAATGACACTTTGCAAAGATTTTCACCTACGTGATCCATAAAAGAACTATGGAATTCGAAAAACTAAACTTGATAACGTTTTTGCTTTATTTTAATTGATTTACGTTTTCTATCATTCAATCGTCATTTACTCGAAAACTTTCCTATGTAAGAGGGCAAAATTTTAGTACTGTCTGATAGAGAATTAAACGATCTTTCAGAATCAAGGAAAAAAATTTGGTGTTGCCATTTAAAAAAAAATCGATGACGTCATTACTCGAAAACAAATGACATTTGAAAATCGCATTTTACGCTAAAATATGTATTTTTTAAATTAAAAATCGACCTGTTCGAGAATTTTTCCCAAAAAATAATTGTTTCGTTTTTATTGAATTTATTCCATACTTTTGGCGCATACTGTATATTAACAAATAATCCCTATCAAACAAGCGTGGAAAAACGGTCATCGGTTCAGTGGAACAACAAAAAGTTTTACAAATAAAATTACCAGTAAAGAGAACATTAAAAGAATCCGTGTTTATTTTATCGAATAGTGACAGTTGTTTTTGATAGTATATTATTCAACGAGCATATAATGATCGGGTGATTTACAGCACTCGCCTACGGCTTGTGCCGTAACCTTCACCCCCGTAAATTACAGCCATTGTAAGCAAGTAGAATACTGTACTTTATCCACGACATTAATAATATTTTAGCAAACTTTTTACTGAAAACAGTACACAAAATTTTGACTTACTCGTAACATGAACATGACAACATACAATTCAAAACTGTCAAAACACCTTAGTTTGACATTTGTCGTTCACCTGATAAATTTGAAAAAGCAAATAAAACTAATTAGTAAACTACTACCATCGTTCGGAAAAATATTGCTGGAACTGATATGGGCACCATTTGGTTTTCAAACTCAATTGCTTAAATATTAAAAAAAATCGATGCGATGCGAGAATCGATCCACTGATCTTAAGTTTACTAAGATTATGTTCCGAAATAAACTGAAACGGCTATCCGTGCTATGCTGTAATTCTTGATAACAAGTTGTTCTGTAATTAGCAAAGAGCATTGCAGAAATAGAAAACAGAACGACTACCTCAGCAATATCAGGGAAGGGAGAAATTAAAGATATATAGGTTTAATCGTTGAGTACTGACTATTCACACATTCAACAACAGTTTAATTTAGTTTCAAATGCCAGTATGAATATGAATAATATAAAATTATGTATTTATAAATATATTATCAATATGTTGAACTCTTCTAGTTCTCAAGATGGGAATGATTTGTATTGACAGTTTTCCAATACATCAATTATTCGCAAAACCTTCATTTTTCTCAAATGATATCAAAAATGTTAAATTAGTAACTAAAGAAAAGAGGCAGTTAATCAAAATCGATATATCACTGTCAGTTTCTATATAAATGCAATTATTCCCCACCACTGCTGTTGCATTCAGACTACCTTTTGTAAAATTGCCGAACAGCCGAATATGGCAAACCAATATTATGCATAAGGATTAATATATTGACATTTGTACAGCAGCTGCAAACTTGGAAAATTTGTTTTCGGGACGCAAAATTAGTGCTGACATTGCTTTCAGCAGGTACCGGAACACACTATAAACCAACACAAAACACTAGGCCACGGAGGTATCTGTCAAAATTGTGCTTATTTGGGAATTTCCGTATAAATATTGATGTTTTGGAATGACGTATATTCGGCTTTATTAATTAAAAAATAATTAAATAAAAATACTTGCAGCTAAATATATTTTGATAGGCAGACCGGCAGAAACGTATTCCGCTATCATCTATTAATTTTGCATTTTAATTTTTAAAAAAATACATGGACGTCCTAGTAATCACGTGGTCGGATCTTAACTATAAGCTATAAGTAACAATAACAGATTAAATATACAGGGTGTCCGGAAATCATGCGTCAAGACTTCAGGAGGTGATTCCTCACAAAGAATTAGAGTCACAAAGTCCTATAACAATTTTTCGAAAACTCAATATTAACGAAGATACAAGGTGTTAAAGTTAAAATTTTATTTTCGATATTTGTCAATAACTTCCTAAGAAATCCAAATATTTACATAAAATTTGTAAATCGGGAGTTTTTGCGGACGAGAAATTCAAATATGTTCCTTATTTTGACGTCACTAGTAGAGGGCGCCACTTGTGGCACATCATGTTTCTTTTAAATGACAGAACTTTTTTGCATCTGAATGTATCCATCTCACTATCGAAACAATCAATTCTCCTACCTGTTTTATTTGAAAAAGGTATACCCTGCTGAAGTCGGTAGGCGTAACCATTTTTTAAAAAATAATCCCATCTGAAATGCTCAGTGCACCGATTAAAAACTGTTTTGATTTCAGGTAAAGTGCCTTTTCTGCTGAAAATACAGCAAAATATTACTTGAAAAAGTTATTCATAATCGTAAATTATGAAGACATGCAAAATTTCAAGAAGATCGGCGAGGTTTGATGAAACAATTTTTCAACAAAGCACAAAGATTTTATCAAAGCAGGCCGATTTTTTAAAAATTTTGTACATCTCCATAATTTACCGTTCTGGACAACTTTTTCAAGTAACATTTTGCTGTATTTTCAGTAGAAAAGTCACTTTAACTGAAACCAAAACAGTTTTTACACGGTGCACTCAGCACTGAATATTTCAAATAAGATTATTTCGAAAACTGTTACTCCTAACGACTTCAATAAGGTATACCTTTTTCAGATATAACCGGTAGGAGAAACGATTGTTTTAATAGTCAGATGGATACACTAAGCAGCAAAAGAGTTTTGCCATTTAAAACAAACATAATGTGCCATAAGTGGCGCCGTCTACTAGTGACGTCAAAATTAGAAACATATTTGAATTTCTCGTCTGCAAAAACCCCCGATTTACAAATTTTACGTAGATATTTGGATTTCTTAGAAAGTTATTGACAAATATCGAAAATAAACCACTTGACGCATAATTTCCGAACACCCTGTATATCATTATCATGATATATCACTATGGAACTTCATATACGACCTATCTGATTTTACCAATTTTTCATAACGAAAATAGAGGAATTTTGGAAACGTTAACTACATGTGTTTACTTCTTCTTGTAAAACCAACCCCTTGACTGATCCATTAGACGCAGGGGGTTATTTGTTAATATTTTTATACGTCAGTGACAGGAATCCTCAACTAAACAAAAAAATATTTTAAAAAATGCTACAAATAAATAAATTACAGGTTGTTCACCGACAACGTTTGGCTCTATATTCACGACGATAAACAAATACGATCTACGAAAAAAAAGATAAATAAAAAATGTTTGGTTTTTGATTTATAGGTCTTCTTTGGCAAAGATAAAACTTACTGAATTAATAACGTCGTAACCAATCACGTTGCAGTTTGGAACATTTATTTGAACCATTAAATGGCGAAATATTTCTCAAAATTTGTGTAAAATCGATATATTTGTTGGTAATTTTCTCTGGTTACTTTCCCCTTTTGTTGTCAAAACTTTTACAGTAGCCGTATTTTTTTTAAAACGGGCAACAACACTTAAAAGTTTGCATTATTTTAAAAAATCGTCTCTTGAGAAAATCGTTTATAGCATCATTCTTGAAAAAATAGCACCATTTGTGGTAGCGTCTCACATGTAAAACTGAGTTCATTAAGCGATGAGAAAATGTTGTTCGCTGCCAAGACTACAGTGATCTTGGTTTCTGAGAAAAACGCATCTAAATCCCATAATGCATGCAATTTATCTAAAAGTAAAGTCAAATTGTTGCGTAAGTAATGGGCCATACTGTAACAGCATAATACTGTGATCAAAATAAGCGAAGTTTCGTGAAATTTGCTTCAAGCGATCGAAAGATAAGAAAGAAAATGTGACTTATTTCTTCAATTTTGACACCCTGTATCTTTGTTATTATTTATTTTGGTGGATTTTTTTTAGGATAAGCTAAAGTAAATCGACTTATTTGGTTGCAGTATTATGCTGTTACAGTATGGCCCATTACTTACGCAACAATTTGACTTTACATTTAGATAAATTGCATGGATCATAAGATTTAGATGCGTTTTTCTCAGAAACCATTGCTTCTCGCGACATCAACAAGGTCTACCTTTTTTAACTAGAAAAAATAGGGAAGAAAATTTTTCCAGTCCAAAATGAGATACAGTGTAGCACAAAAAAGTCGTAGCGATTTGAAGGGGTTCAAACCATCGTTGGTGGCGCCCTCTAGTAGATACACCAAAATCGTCGACATATTCGAATTTCTAGTACCAAATTTCATAAAATACGGTCGATGCGATCGAAAAATAATAAAGAAAATGTGATTTATTTGTTCAACTTTAACACCCTGTAGATCGAAAAGGAGCAACATTCGGATAAATCATATTTGGCTTAATCGCTCTATTTTGAGGTCAGCAACATGCCCTTGAGCTCTGTCCCATTATTAATGAATCACCCTGTATACAGAGTTTTTCAACGAAAAGTAGCCACCCTTAGTATCTTTTAAAACTATCTTTTGGTTGAAAATTGCGACATGTCAACAAAGATAACAAAGGGGACATCTCTTCAAATAAAATCCGAATATCTGCCATCAACCCCTTAGCCGTCACAGCAACCCCCTCTAAATTTTCAAATGACACCATTCCATATGTGGCACATCGTTGCAAATGTTATTTCATAGGGAATGAATTCTACTATTCATTTTGTATATTCGCATGAAATTGAGAGATAAAAAAATTAAAAAACCTTTTTCTGTTTATTTTGGTTAAACTACTGATACTTAACAATACCGCTACTTTTTTCCACCTTCTGTTTTTACCTCAGTCAGTCAACTTCCAGTTCATTTTAAATTAAAAGTGTCAACATGGTGTACACGACTGCTGAAAGATTCAAGATTGTGCGTTTCTATTTCAAAAATAACGACTGCGCACGAGCTGCAGCACAGATCAGTGGCAAACAAAAAACATCAACCAGAAATACGAACCTGTTCAACGAATACGAATCAACTTTCCCTGCAACAGGGGTTTCAACAAGTAGTGTATGTAGAATTTTAAAAAATCACAAATTTCACCCATAAGTACAAGACATAACTTGTTCAAGAACTAAACAAGACGACGATGAGCGAAGACTACAGTTTTGCGAAATTATGTCTAATAATCTATTGAATAACGTGAACTTGTCGTACAATATTTGCTTCAACGATGAGTGTATGTTTTTCTTTAATGGAGAAGTCAACAGGCATAATTGTATTGGTCCTACACGAATCCGCATTTGTTTAGAGAAACCCATACCCAATATCTACACAGACTTAATGTTTGGGCAGGTATTCTAGGACACCACATCGTTGGCACGTTCTTTATTGACGGTAATTTGTCTTGCGCTACATACCTTGAACTTCTTGATATGAAAATGAACTAGTTTTCCAGTAAGATGATGCACCTCCACTATGCGGTTCCGTCCCATCAGATTATCTGACTTGTCTCCGTTGGATTATATCTTATGAGCGCATATGAAATCCAAAGTATATGCAACACAGCCAGCCAACATTGAAGATCTTAGGCAGATAATAATAAAAGAATGTCGACAATTGACACCGCAAGTTCTCGCAAATGTTCGTGAACTCTTTCAACGTCGTCTGTATGGAAGTTAACGTAGGCCATTTTGAACAATTACTTTAACGGTAATTCCTATTATTATGTAGTTTAACCAAAATAAACAGAAAAATTAATTTTTTATGTCTCAATTTCATGCTATACAAAATGAATAGTAGAATTCATTCCCTATGAAATAAGCTTTGCAACGATGGGCCACATATGGTATGGTGCCATTTGAAAATTTAGAGGGGTGGCTGTGACAGCTAAGGGGTTGATGGCAGAAATTCGGATTTTATTTAAAAATATATGCCCTTTGTTATCTTTGTTGACATGTCTTAGCAATTTTCAACCAAAAGATAATTTTAAAAGATACTAAGAATGGTTACTTTTTGTTGAAATACCATGCATAATGAGTGAGTGAATAATAAGTATGCCACTGAATTCTACGTAAAAAGGTCTAGCAATTTTTACCATTCCGACATCTCAGTTATTCTTTGAGATTCAAAGAATCACTTAAAAGTATTTGTTTAATATCATCCTGTATCTCAGAAACGAACAGGTCTACGAATATTATAATTGCGGGATCTTAAGTTTCTCTAAAAAGTAGCCCAGTGTTGTGAAAACCCCATCCTTTTATCTCTTGTAATTTCCGCAAGATATTCTACAATTAATACCACTGTGTACCAACCATATTTACTTATTCCAATAGTTGTAGGTAATGAAATTTGAAAACGTTTTTAAATATTTTTGTCCGTAACTATAATATAATGCATGTATGTTAATTATTCATTATTATGATGTTACATAATGCACTATAGCAGTGTATAATTATTTTCCACTCATGATTAATGATTATACACTTCTGTCCACAAATTTAAATTCTTCAATATGACAGTATCGGGAATGAACTAACAAAGCAAAAATTCTCTGGTGTTAACAATTGAACGTGAACTTCCTGTGTGAAAAGTATAACACTACCTACTATACAGAGTGCTTTAGAACTTGTCAAAAAATTAATTTTTGGTGTACTCTTACAAATACAATATTGAAAAAAAAATCGAAAGGGCAGCTCGAAAATGATTTTAAAATACACTTCTGGACGACACTGAAAACTGGTCCACTGTAAAACCTGACCTGAGGAAAGAAATACATAAATTTTATAACATTTATTATACATATATCAGCAAATTCATATTAAAACCACAAATAATAATTAATAATTAATTTGTGGTTTTAATTAATCAAAATTATGTCCACCGACATGTAAACACATTTGAGGCCGTCTTAGCCAATTTCTACAAACTAACACAAATGTGTTCTTGTCCGTTTTGAACTTTTAAATTTATGGCAGCAGCTATGACGTTCGCAATAGTGTCCAATTCAGTGCTATACACGCCAATTTTTAAAGGATTTAAATCAGGAGATTGTGGCTGCTATGGTACCGGTCTTCCTCGGCCAACCTATTGTAACCCCTTGGCAGTCTCGAACATTGTGTCGAAAATGAGGAGGAGCACCATCGTGTAAGAACCACATTCGAGGTCGGACAGGCAAGGGCACATCCTCCTGAAGTCCAGGTAGATCATGTCGAAAGAACTCGAGATATTGAACCCTATGCATTCGATTTTGTAATATATCCAATCAAGCGATCATCGACAATCCCTACCCCAAGAAAACGCGTTGTTGGAAATGATCCCGCTGAATCGCCTGCAGATTTTCAAAATCCGGAACATGAGTATTATGAATGTTATACATCCTATTCCCTGTAAAAATAGCTTCATCTGTAACTAAAATGTCAGTTGTAAATCTGGAATTTTGAGTATGTTGTTGCAGCAACCTTTCACAAAATCTAACTCGTTATGGATAACCCCTTAGTATTAATGTTATGTCATGTTCATGTTATGAATGTCAAAGTAGTATTGTATAATTTTTTCAGTATAAAGTTTGCTAAAATATTATTTATAGTCGGCTGTAATTCACTTAGGTGGTTTACATAACGTAACCTCCACCCTCTTACATGCATCATTATATGAATAATATACTATTATTAAAAAAAATCAAAATGTAAATAAAAATTAAGTAGTCATTCAGGGAACCAGAAAAAATTGCATCTCCCATTTCTACATGAAACATAATCGCATTAAATATTCTCCAAATTTTATTCAGGAATTTAATGGAATATTACTACTATCTACTCATCCCATTAACATTATTTGTCAATATTTAGAGTTATTACTGGCACGTCTGTGCAAAAAATAGTTGCAAAATTGAGATTTAACACACATTACTTATGAAATGTTAGCAAATAAGTGCATTTATTTGAAACGGTAAAGATTACAAAATAAAAACCTAGACCTTAATTGTCGTGTTGACCTTCCAATTAGATAGGAAGTAGTACAAAAGTGACAGGTCGAAACCGCTTGTGGAAGATATTTCCGTCGCAATCGGATTTTTAGTTTCTTATTTGTTGGTATTAGTCAAAAACGAACCGGATATGCTTAAGTAATTGTTTAGAAAACGGAATCATGTTGGTAATGTCGGGATACTTTTCACAGACCTTCATAGGCGCCGAAATTTGTAAATCGCTAGGGGGGGGACCAAACATTGGTGACAGATCGACGATAAATCCAAGAAATTCAATTATTTGTTTTTTTTTATCTTCCGGAGTAATTCGATGGTTGGAAGCGTAATATTACGCTAGTAGCATTTTTCTCGAAAACGGCACAAACTACAAAATTAAAATTGGTGGTACCAATTAGCAAACAAACATCTAAAACTATTGTTTTTAGCGGCCGTATTTGATTTTTCGTCTTAAGACAAACGTATAGGGCAGCAATAATTTTTTAATTGAGTGTATGAATTGAATGACCAATTCCGAAGAGCAACAAAATATGGTGCAAAAATCATTTTTCTGTCGTCCTTAGCTGCGAAGCAATTCTATGGTCTACTATAGCGCAATATTACGCTATAGTCGACTTCCAAAATTATAGAGAGTGACTAATGTTATAAACCTGCTCACAATTTATAGCAGTAAACACAAAGAAATATACATGCAGCCCTTATATTTTTCCTACAAAATCGTGTGCCGCATATCTCTGAGAGCATACCCGATTACACAGCTTGTGCTACGCATGCGCTGCTGCTTTTGATGCGAATTGTCGGATCCAACTGTTTCATTTCCAGTGCTATCATGGGCGGGTATATCGTTCGGACAGTTAAAATGTCGGGTATATCTTTTCGTTAATTTAATTATGAATGTAATGATTTGATCGAAATGAGGAATATCGGATGATGACATGTATGAAGAGTTTAGTGCGCGAGGTCAGAATATGAGTGTAAGTGATGAAATATATATTTCATTAACAAAACTGTACGTGAATAGCATATGTGTGCAAATAAAAAAGTGGTAAAGAAGTACAATTGTGAAACGGAAAGTGATGGAAACTTGCGGAAGGAAGATTATATTTTTAAAATGAGTTCCATAAAAAAAATTCTATTGCTGTATCTTGCAAGATGAGACTTAGTCCGTATAAATGAAATAGAAAAGAGTTTACTGATGAATATGAAACTTAGTCCGTATAAATGAAATCGAAAAGAGTATACTGATAGAAAGGACGAAATAGTGATATGGCGAAGAAACTGTTTAAAATAAATATTTAAAAATAAGAATCTGGATCGAAGAATATTAAATTTTGACGAAACATGGGCGTATGAAGGTCACACGGAAAGCAGTGCGATATGATATAATAAGTGTTAATGTGTGACCGTTATAGTGACAGTGCTAGTAACCAATAGTAAATAGTGTGTATGTATTCTAAAGCCTTTTGTCTTTTTGAATGCGGAATTCGCAAATACTTACGCGATTTATTTAACGGTGGAAAAATCTCTATTTGTAACAGATTTTGTCAACTACCTATAACATTTTCTATCATTTTCATCATGAAACTGCCATGGTAGATTATCAGAAGTTCAAAACAAATTTATTAACACCACATAATAATGAGAGGGGCAATAATATTTGTAGTGTTTGACAGTTTCGCAAATTGCAATTGTCAAAAGTTGAGATTTTCTCGCCATAAATAATTAAAACAGAAGTTCCGTAAATTTCGCGTCCATGAGGACAAGACTTAAGTGTGATATCTGCGGAGTGCGCATCAGATAGGTGTAAGTGGGTGGTAGTGGGCAATCGCCGTCCATAAGGACAGGGAAATATTTAAAGTAAATTGTTAATGTGCTAAGTTCAGCCGCCGTCAACTTATTTTTGATAATTTTGTGTGCTTTAACTCTTCTCAAGTGGCACGCTTAGGTAATCATACCACACGTATCTTCCGTACTCATCTCTGTGTTGTAAATTAGTCACTCTCTATTATTTTCGAGTTTAGGTAATTGAAAAACTTTAAATTTTGAAATATTCTTATTATTTTTATTATCTAACGCCTCGAAATTGGTAAAAACTGTTATATCACTTTTCTACTCAGAAATAATGGATGTTATGTAATGCAATTATTTTTGTCATTTTTGTATATTTCTTATATCTGATCGCATTCAAATTTAGTACGCCTATGAAATGTTGCTCCCCGCACGTTTCACCCGTCGCGCTTATCTACAAGCTAGCGATTAGTCACTGTACACAATTTCGACCGCTGACTATAGTAGCCATCATTTTTATCGAAAATGACGCAAGCTACAACATTGTGGTACAAATTAACAATAAAATAATAAAATATCCACTACTTATTTTTAGCAGCTACTTTTAATATTTATTTATAGGTTATTTAACCCAAAAAGTAAAATAATATTATAGAGTATGTTCTCTCGCTAAATACCTATTTATTGCATAAATTGATAAATTCTTACTCATAAAAATATGAAATACGTAACAAAACAAAACACAGCAAAAATAACAAAATAAAGGGACTATCATGTATTATAGTAACCTTCCCGCGACTTCTCCACAATGTTATTATTTTAAAATCTTTGAACGAGTTAGTAAATACCTCTTATGCGACCCTAGTAAAATACGACGGGGGTTCTGCTCCTTTTGCAGGTTTGGTGCAGGGGGCAAGCGCCACCTTTGCCCCCGTTAAATCGGCGTCTATGGAGATCTCAATCCGTCGCCCAGTGTAGCATTACAAATAAAATTGTAAAATCCGGTTCCATAACGCATTAAATTATGTTCTTTTTTAAATAGTAACATTTTTAAAAGTTGAGGAAAACAAGGAAAATATGTAGAATAAGATTTCATAAACTTACATAGCTATAAAAAAGTTTTATCTATTCAAGTAGGATGATCATTTTAGAAACTGTTAAAGAGGGAGTGGTGCTAGAAATATCTGGACATTCCCGAATATTTTGGAAAATTAATACGCAAATAAGAAAAAAATCCCAATAACTGGTTTTAGGGAACGTTTCATTTCCTAGATACAGGGGATTGACATTGTTTTTAAACAATATAGGGTTTTTACTAATATCTAAAACGAAACCTTATTCCGAGAGAACGTAAAAATCTAAAATATGTCCAAATTCTAGGCTTTTCGTCATTGTGACTGACGTCAGCGGTAGATAATCAGATAATAATAAAATAATAGATAATTGAAATTTTTGTTTTTATATAAATAAAATAACATTTTCTTAAAGTCTGCCCACTAATTAGTAACAAAAAATATAGCTAATATTACAAAATATTGTTTTCGATTTCGTATCTAATATACATAAGCAAATGACGAGAATCAGCGTCGGTGCCATGACAACGAGGACACATATAGCTGACCAAAAGATAGTGTTGCGGAGGTTGAGAGTCGCTTTGCCTATTTATACAATTCATATACAATTATAATAATTTTTTATGGAGTGTTGTTATTTTCGCGTCAGCGTCAGCATTCTTATGTCATGAATATTCGAATTCGTCGAAATATATATATTTCATGATCGTTTGTGTTTTGCTGGAAATACCATTACAATATAAAGTGTTGTCAAAAAACAGTTGAAACTCAATGATAGAAACTTACAAATTTGACAAAAACATCAAATGGAAAGTAACTATTAAATGAATTTTAAATGAATAACAATTTTATAATATCGATCAGTTTAAAACTTTACAAAAATCGAAAAATAGACTTTATATACAGAGTATTGAGTTTGACTGTCAAATTCAGAACTTATATAAAAAAAATTGAATATACAGGGCTCTTACAAATACAATTTTCTAAAAAAAAACAAAAAGTGCAGTCTTCTGCACGAAACTGGTTCACTGTAAGATCTGACCTTGCACAAGGCAAAGCATGCAGTCGGCGTCCGACACGGTGGCAAAGTGTAATAACAAATAAACAGATAAAAAATTTAAAGAATTTCTAAATGAAAGTAATACGTAAAATTTTATAATATATATAATTAATAGAATTAATCTGTGAAATTAATGAAATAATTTGACATACCTGACGTTACAACAACTGTTCAATATGTTGTCCACCGACGTGTAATCACATTTAGGCTCGTCTGACCTGGTTTCTACAAATTCGTTTTGATCTCGTAAGTATATATCTTTTAAATATCCCCACAAAAAGACGTCCAAAGGATTTAAGTCAGGAGAATTTAAGAAAAAACGTTGTTGGAAACGATCACGTTAAATCGCGTGCAGATTTTCAAAATCCCAAACATGAGTATTACAGTGTTGCCAGTGCTGGTACCATTGTACCAGATTTGGTACATTTCAATGTGAAAAGTACATCTGTACAAGTATAACAAAATTTGGTACAAAACCAGTATTCTTGGCAAAGAAAAAAAAACCTTTTGAGTTTGGGAGTATGGAACCGGCTTTCTTACTGCTGTGCTACTAACTCCGTGGTCCGTGGACCCGTATGTTTTGAAGAGTTGAAGTTAAATCTTTCTTTACATATCATCTATGGTCCACGGCACCATTTAAATCAATGATCGTAGATAGTGATCTATGATATATCCATAGACACTAATATATCTATGGATCTATCCCTTTTTCTGTTCTGTGATGTAAATCACGTAACAATAGACAAGAGGACAAGAGAGAAGAGAATGTTCTCTTGTCTATACGTGCAACCTAAAAACTGCAATCTGCTGCTTTATTTGTTATTCTTTTAGCACAAAAATGCAGAAGTAAATGTTATAGAGTTACCAATGATATGATTTGTAATTTGGCAATAAAATCTGGTACAATTATCTGAAATATGTTACAATAGCCTGAAGGAATTGGTACATTTTCTTCGGCGCTGGCAACACTGGAGTATTATGAATGTTATACACCCCATTCTATGTAAAAATCTTCATCTGTAACTAACACGGTGTACATGGTACGGATATAATTGAGCCTCGTGTATGATACTCCACACTGTTGATTGGGACATTCCTTGTACTTGTTGAACGATTTTCCTGGTACTTATTTGGGGATTCTTAACAACAATCTCTAAAATGTGTTCCTCAGCTGCTGCAATACACCGTGGACGTCCTGGGCTTCCATCTCTTCCCCGATTCAGTTGCAAATTTTCCGTGTCACGCCCGCGTTGTACTACCAAGGTAAAAGTAGCTCCATTTGGCACATACCGGGAAATCGAATGCGTACAGACGAAAAGCTACTAAAGAAAGCATTTTGTTTTACTTCACTTATAAATTAAAGCGATATCCATCAACTCCGAGCTGGCCTACACGTACCTAACCCATTAATGACACTTAAAAAACTAATATAAACACTATCGCAAAAACGATAATACCAAAATCCAAAACTACCAAAATTTTAGTATTAAGATTCGCCTGTATTCCGATGACACTAGAAACTACAGTTGAAAATTCTACAACTTCAATAGTGTTTTTTTCTCGGAAACTATAACTTACAAAAAAAAATTTTATAATATTGACTCCATTTTTCATAACGCATCTATTCCCAAATATATTTGGATAAGTTGTGAAACCTTGTATATTGACATGAAATTCGAATCGAACCTAAAATGCAAAATGTGTGTTAACTTGTTTGATATTTATAGCAAAAATTTCTAGAGACCAAGTGTTCTTGAAAGCCAGACACCAATAGTAATATTAAATATTAATTTATTTTGTCCGTAACATTAAAGGAGCCTTGTTTCCGAAAAATGCAAATTTAGCGGAGGTGATTTCAACATTTACGAAATAATCGGAAATTAATCCACCCGACTCAGCTTTCAAGGTAAATATATCAAAAATTATAATGCGTGCATAAATTAATATTTTTTATTTATTATAATACGTGCGGCCCTGAAAGATAGGAAGTTATATATAAATAAATCTGACAAGACATTTACATTGTACTAGTGACAAATATAATTTAAATATTTAATTATATGTACGCTAATTATGGACAATTATGGAACAATTCAACAAACGGTTTTGTTAACCTTATTCGTAATTATGTATAACACGCTGTCGAACTAATAAAAATTGGCCGTTAATTTATCATATAAATAACGATCAAAACGTATCATTTAGATATTTATAACGAATTTTTTCTTTCAGGTAGGCTTCACTGTATAGATACTTTTCAAAAAAGTAAATTTCTGTGCAAAATCATGTCGTGTCAAAGTTATTTTTAATAGTAAAATAATTTATAAAGTCAATTAAAAATTAGAGGTCATAAGTTTTTTTATTTACATGACATTATTCATATATACTTGCCACATCTACCATAGGCGGCCACTACGATGAGTGCCAGTAAAAATCTGAAAGTAATAAGTAACTAATATAAGAATACTAACTGCTTACATTCAGTAACATTAGAGTATTTTAGCTATGTAATTCCTGTATGTATGTATCTATAAATTATATTTGTCTACGCACATGTTAAACATGCAATTTTTAACACTCCCTTGTAGCATTATAATTATTGTTTTAAGGCACAAAGCACTAGTGCCTTAAATGTCAAATTGTGACAGTAAATTTGCAATACATTTAATTTGTATTTTCTTTATTAACATAAATACTTATATTACAATTCACACTATTTGAAAAATTAAATCCTTCCACAATTCTACCACTATCAACTGAAACAACCGCATTTAGTTAACGTTTGAGCATAATCCGCTGATACTGATGGCACTAAAAGCAGTTTTCGGCAATCAAATTTTTACTTTCCAACGAATCTTCGATGTATCCCTCGGCTGTTGAAGATTTCCATCCCCCATGCCGCTTAATTGTCGTTAAATTTGCTCGACCCGCTAGTAAGCTTGCCGACGAACGCCGAAAACAATGTCCAGAGTATAGAGGTTAGAATTTGGAAGTTGCAGAAATTTAGCAATTAACAGCAGCAGGAAATTTTCCAAACGTATTTATTCCCACAGGGTTTTTCGTACACTTGCCTTTCACATACTTTAGGAAAAGCCTCCGATGTCCCACATTTGCTGGACTAAGAGCCCTGTATCTACTGTAAAAATCCGAATAAAATTCTTCAACGATAGTGAAATTTCATGGAACCTTGGTTTTAGTATGTGATATCTTAACCAATATTGAATTGGAAGTGTCCACAATTTCCAAGTTGTCGAGGGTCAACTGGCAAAGCTCCTCTCTACGGCAGGCACCAAATATTCCCAGAATAGTAGCTACTTTCATTATAAGATACTCGTCATCCAGTGCGCACTTCAAAGACTGTTCAATTGGGTGAAATTAGATGAGGCTGGAAGTTCAAGTACAAAGAGTGAAACTCATGGCGACGTGGACAAAAGGGATGATTCTGGTAACGAAACTGGAGTGGATGAAACGGAACAGAAAGAGGAACACGAGGTATATTACGACAATAGTAAGTCGTTCGTAATTTTGTGTGAAGCCGTGGAACGTGCCAAGAGCAAGTCTCAACGAACTGACTAGCGTGTTGAAAGTAAACTTAACTCCCAGACTTTTGGTGTGGCCGTTACAAAAAGGGGAAATTACCGAGAAAGAGGAGGTTTCAGAGGTATGAATCCTAGAATAATTAGACCATAGAGATGAAGATTTCCAAACCTTCGATTCTTCCTCAAAATAGGCCAAGAATACATTTTCAGTATATTTTCCAGGAACGCCTTTTTCTTCACACCACTTCACAAACTTATTGTATGCAATTTCATATAGAATCCGTAATTTTCTTGGTAATAAGTCCAAAGTAGCTCGGTTGGTTGCTTCATCGATTTCTTTAAATGGATTGTTCTTTTCCATATTTTCTTAATACTTTTTAAGGGCAAAAAAACACAACGTTTAAAAGTGGCAAATCCGAAGTTTTTCGTAAATGATGAATACAAAAATGGTTGCCACCATAGTTACTATATATCAGTCGCTGCGCTCATTCTGCAAACTTTTACATGCGTGCCTTCAAAATGCACTTTTAACACTCACACCATAAATATCTATTAAACACACAAACCACTTTTAAATTTGCCTCTGTGAATGGTAATAGCGGCAATAACTAATATGCAAATAATATGTACTGGCAATCTTCAATACGTTCATTAGCACAATGAGATAAATAAAGACGCTTCTGAGGCATGCTTCATGCCAATAACATGTAGGTAAAAGACGGAGAACATGGAATCCGGTGGTAGCCAATTGCGGGCGAGGGGCCCTTCAGAGGCATGCCTCGTCTCCATGAGAGTGCAACAGAGACAGTCTAATATAGTTTTCCATGTTATACAGTCATTTCGTGGTTCCTTTTCCGTTATTAATATATTATATTTATAATTTCAATACATTGTAATTAAAATGTTATTGTAACTTCTGACTTGTTTTAGTTAAGTTTCAGATGTGTGTACTATAATTGTGTAATGAGAAATGACAATACCCAGAGCGCCAAGTACCACCGAAGAACCGGAAAACATGAGGAATATGCTAACGATCTTATTCAATAAATACAACTAAAATATCTAGAACTCTCTAGAACACTTCCGGTTATACCGCATGTCAACACCAACTTCCTTATTTTAAACGGAACACCCTGTATATTATTACATTTTTGGATTTTTATTTATAAATGTCGCTGTATTTCTCGCCGTAAAATGATCAAATTTGTAGTGTTTTTTAGCTACAGAAAAACAAAACACGTAGAACAAAACTAATATTAAAAATAAAATTCTTGATGTTTTGTTTATCCACTTTGACTATTTAAATTCTCCTCAAAATTACTTTTAAAAAGTGTTTATAAGGCACATTACTTTGTTATTCTAACCCCATATTTTAACAATTATTTTCACATACTTATAAACAAAAATGAACTTAAATTTAAAAAATACATATTATGAAAGATATCTCCTAAAAATTTGTTGGTTAGACCGCTTTCTGTCGTTATAGATACGTGTTGCATGAGATAATATTCTTGTTATTTGCTAAGCTTTATATTATTCAGTTCTTAAATGTCTAAAATTATTTATTTTGTATTTGCAGAAAAAACTATTTCGAGAATTGCGCGAAAGTATCCACAACTTCTTTCTGGAAATAGATATCAATTTAATTTTTTTTTTTCGTAAAGGACTTGGACTACGCTAAATTATGGTACGTGGTAAATTTAATTATTTTATACTAAGTGTTTTAGTTTTGCCATTACATTTTGATGACTTCAAACAGATATAACTTTTTTATTGCAAATGGAACACTATGTATTTTTTCGCTCTGTCTTGTGCACATTAAAACATTCCAGATACAAATACGTGTAAAATATGCGAACACGTTCTATATAGGTACACATCCTTTGTCAATAAAAAGACATACCTGGAACCAGAATTTCTATCATCTCTGGTTATTATAGACTTCAGCAAAGCTACTGCGTTCCTTCGCAGACCTGTTCTGATTTTACGAAAGACGAGAGGCACAATGGGTTGCAAGAGCTGATGGAACGGATTATTACGCCGCTTTTCAGAACAATAACCTTTGACTCACCGTTTGCTAAAGAATTATATTTTTTAAATAAATAATTTGTATGAATATCTAAACGTTTTCATTTCATGTATCAGGTATCCAATCAAGCAGTGGAGAAACCTTTTATTAAGTAAAAAGAAGAGAGAATTCAAGTATATAAATCTTATGTATCGAAACATTGTAGCTTAATGTATTCGCAATTGCATTTAACGCAGTAATTTATGATCATGAACCAATTATGCACAAATATTTATATTAATTAATGAGCAATTTGACCGAGAGCGCCGAGAGTTTTATGTTTTCAATAACAAGTTTTTTTTCATTTAGAAATTGAAACAACTAGATAATTTACAAAAATAAAATCAATGCCGCAAATGCTGAAGATATTCTCCATTCACTATTTGTCATTCTCCAAGACGATAATAAAAGCTGTCCACGGCATTCCGACTTGTTTCAGCTGGTAAATAATGCATCTCCGCCTTAATTGTTCTTGTTCTTTAAATTCTTAATATTATCCGGTCTGTCCTAGTAGACTTTGTTTCAAATATCCCCAAAGAAAATAATCCAGGGGCGTTAAAACGGGGGATCTTGGCGGTCATTCTACTGTACCCCGTCTACCAATCCAACGATTTGGATTTTTTCATCAAAGTATCTTCGTACATCAATACCAAAATGTGGGGGAGCGCCATATTGTTGGAAACAAATTCTTTCATTCGGTATATCTGGATCAATTTCATAAGGAAAAATCACAGCTAGAGCAGGTATAAGATCAAATGTTAGGAAATCCAGGTAGCGTGCGGCAGTAAGATATTCTTCAAAAAAGGATAGGCCCAAGATTCTGTTGTTGATAATACCTGCGTATACAACAACTTTCTGTGAATACTTCGTATGTGATTCGCATGTCCAGTGTGTGGATTCTGGGACCAAAAGCGACTCCATTTAAATAAAACGTAGCTTCATCCGAAGAAAGTACGTTTCGTTGAAAACAATGTCGTCACGCCGTCTCATCATTTGCTCACAAAATTGTAATCGCTTATCATAATCGTTTTCCAAAAGCTCTTGGACAAGACATACCTACCTTATAGGGGTGGTATTTCTCTTATTTCAAAAACATCGTGATTGCGGGCCAATGAAACAGTTGAAGTATGAGGATTCTTTTTTTCATTCGAAACACGTGCCCGTCCAGTTTTGGGCAAAGTCTGTACTGTACCGTGTTCCTCAAATTTGTGAAATATTTTACTAACTGACCCTTGCGAGATTTGGTTTTCGGGATATTTCGCATTAAATAAATCGCCCACTTGATTGACTTCTTATTTTGTCTCCACATCCAAGCTATTCAAGATTTTGATACGTTGCCTTTCCAACAATACCATTGCGATTCAGTAAATAACTTGATTCTGACACAATAGTAACGTTTCTAACTCCAATTTACAACTAAAACGAAAAATTTACGAAAAAGCCTACCAAGTAAGTGGTACCAAAAAAACGCAGCATAAAAAAGATATCTTTTTGCGTTAGCAGTGATACACAGAACATAATTAAATTTTATTTCACTTATTAAGTAGGTGTTCTATACAGCCCTAAAAACCTTGCTACTGAAAACATAAAACTTGTTTATTTGGTATGGCTGGATTCGGTTTTCTATAAGCTTTTCAACGAGCCCTCTCGTGCCCTAAAAAAGGTAGGGGTAGGTCGTTAGGGGGTTGAAGAAAAGTTAATTATTATATAACCGAAAGATGAGAAAAAATTAAGATCAGGCAACGCGTTTTCAAAAAATTCACTCATTCAAAAGATATGAATTTTATTCGGTACTTATGGCCATCCCTGTATAGATGGTACTTGCGTATTAAGTTTTTTTCCATAATAATCACTGCAATAATGTGTTTCATATTTTTTTCAGACGCTGAGAACAATATGGCCAGAATTATGAAAACATACTTCGACTATTGGAATAAAATAACTTTAATTCACTAGTAGAATAATGAAAAAAGTAATAAACCTATAATCAAATTTAATTTATTTACTTATTAACTTTAACATTTACAGTAATAGACATTTCGTTTTTATCACATTTAACTTGAATGAAGTTACTATTGAGAGTACCTTCGCCAATGTGTTGTTTCCAACAGGCTGAGAAGTACATTTTCGATTGATATATCTTAAAAAGAATCTGTCTTGTGTTAAGTGAATTGGGCGCAGAGAAATATATTTTCTGCATATTTCAACACCAAAATCCTTCTATAATTGTAAATTTTCTTGAAATGCTCGTCTTGGTGCCACATATTGAAAAGTATGTAACTGCCCACGTCCTGTACATGCGTAAGTAATTTTTAAATTTGTCAATTCGACAGGCACCAGACACCCCCATTATTAGTGCAATCTAAAATAATTCAAAGTTCACTATATACCTACCAACATGTAAAAGGTAAAGAGATATTACCTTATTCATTAAATACTCTTTATCGGAAGCTTCAGTCAAAAATTTTTCTTTCCATTATTGCAGCTTTCTTTTGCTTTGTATCCTCTCCAGTCAATCTTCAAATAGGCAATAAGCTTGTTACATTTTCCAAAATCTATATCTAGACCTTTATAGTAGCGTTCTACCTTCTACGATTACATACATGAAATTATATACTCGTATTTTGCTTGACTTCTTCATTTATTTTCATTACTCTCCATTTTTCCTCCATTCGTTAAATTCGACGAACTTCTTAATGCTCCGTGGATTTCGATGGCACTAAATGGAAAATGGCTTCTTGAAATTCTTCGAAAACAACCACAGGAACACAATTACTTTGCATTACTACCACGTACATTAGGTTTGTTCCAACAGGGATCAGGGAGTAGTTTGAAACTGCCAGAAATGTTCGTCTAACTACTCCTTGAGTTACATTCACTAAAAACATGTTCACAACATAGCTGGTCGAATATTTCTAACAGTTTGAAACCAATCCACCAATCCCTGACTCGTGTTGGAACAGACCTATAGAGTACTAAGAAATAGCAAGTCGTGCGAATATTTTTTTTATTAAATTCCACAAATATGATTGTGATGTGATTATGGATAAAACGTTGTATTGCATTTGTGTTTTAATTGTCTTTTATCCACTTTAATATTAAACATTCGAACTACGTTCTTGCGTTTAGACTTTCTTGAGTGGATAAAATGCTACTTAGAACACTTCTGGAATTAAGGGCAGGGTAGCAAAAAGGCTACAACACCTAGGTCCCATTGGGTCCCTTGTACCTCCTCCCATTAGGAGATTAGTCCATCTGAGCCGCCAACCAGCCTAATAAGGAGAAAAAGGTGGTGACGTTGCTCAGGGGGATCTCTCTGATGTAGGCCATAGAAGGTCATCGCTATCCCAACACGGACTCTCTTATTGACGAGATGGCAGTGCACTCACAGAGTGCATGGAATATTGTCTCGTCTTCCTGTTCGCAACCCCTACAAAGAGATGTATCACACTTCGTCATGTAATAGAGGTGCTTCTTTAGCCAGCAATGTCCAGTTTGAATACCTGTCACCAGACGAAGATTTGTTCTAGACATAGTCATGTACTTTTTGGCTGTATCCTTGCAGGAGTACTCTAGGAACTCCTTAGCAAATTGACAGTCATTTGTTTCATCCCACCGTTTCATAATTTAGCTCTTTGTGGGTGTATCCTTTGATAATTTCAACAAATGCTGACAACGGAAGCATACTGGAGGGACCAGGTCCAAAAATATTCAGACCTGATGCACTCCTAGCCAACTTGTCAGCTATTTTATTGCCATTGCACCTTTATCCAGCATACAGATCCGCTGTTGTTAGCTGGGGCCACTACTAGTGTCTGATGGCATTCCCATGCCGATCTAGTTGTTATCTTATGATTATTATCAGTATATGTTTGAAAATATCTATCAATAACGTATTACATCAATCAAAACCACAAATCAAGAAACGTCAAAGTTATCAGATCAGGACACCCTGTCTAATATGAAATATTTGTTAGCAAACGTTGTGGAGATACTAAATCTTTACTTTCTTTTGGATGTAATTAATTTCTGTGCAGGTAATACAAAGAGTATTATAACCGCTGTGTTCAACATAAATATTATTCATAGTTCTATTGAAACACATGTTAATTAGGAAATTTTATTTTTTTCCCATTTTAAAATAAACAGCAAAAGTTATTACGTGCTTGAATGAATCGTGTTGTGGTTTACCACAATTTTTAATCAGTTCACTCCCTGTAATGACAGTTTTTTCCGCTCACTGATTGATTATACTTGGTTTAGAATTTTAAGGAACTAATTTATTAATTAGTATATTCTTAAAAGTAATTAAGTAAATGATCTTTTTTGTAGTTGATCCGCAAACGCAATTACGTTCGAATTTGCAGTAGTCAAAACTCAAGATATTCAAATACAGCTTGATAAATAATGTATAGGTAATATATTAACTTAAAAAGCATTGACCCTGGTCTGAAAAATACAGGGTGTCCGGAAATTACGAGCAAATGTTTCATGTGTTTCAAAAAGAATGGTATCTCATGCCACCTGCGAATGTTCAAAGGTACCGAAGTAAAACGAATATATAACGACAGAAGGCGGTTTAATCAACAAATTTTTAGGTACAAAAATCTTCCAAAATACGTAGGTATTTTTTTAAATTCAACTGTAAATGTAAGTTTCGCATAGTTCTGCATATAAGATGTAGGGTTAGAATAGCAAAATAATGTAAGTCTTACAAATGCATTTTAAAAGTTATTATATTATTATAATTATAATTATAATTATATAGTTATTATAAGATTTCTTCTTAAATAGTAAAAGTGGATAAACAAAACATCAACAATTTTATTTTTGATATTACTTTTGCTCTACATGTTTTATTTTTCTGTACCTGAAGAACACCATAAATTTGATCATTTTATAGCGAGAAATACGGCGACCTTAAGATTTGTATGCCGAAATGCCGAAATTCAATAATTTATATCTCTCACATTGACCCTAACTTTCTTCCACACTACCATACCCGCAGAGAGGGTGCCAATCTTCTCCACGAATATAGCTGATATACGGCCTACCGGCTACGGGGATCGAACCCACACCGGTCTAGCCACATCGATTCAAGTACTGACGAATATCAAGTAAATAACAAAAAATATTTTTTAATACTTTTAGCAAATAGAGAATTGTTGTAATATGTTATATCCTAACTTTCTCAATACAAATCGTTAGTGCTAATTAATTATTAAATTAAGCTTTCTATTTTCCTACACTTAGTGCCACCCATATAAAACATATTTTGGTTTTTGCATGAACGTAGAAAAAATATTATATGCAACTCGTACAAAAAAATGTTTATTGCACTCAACGTGTTGTCCACACAACATTTATTTTTTGCATTTGTTGCATAAATAACTGTTGATGCATCATAATTGTTCCAAGGTATGCCAAGATTTGATGAAAAAAGAGACCCCCCCTCCCTTTACGGGTGGTGTACGCTCCCCTTTCTGGAACAGAATGTAATGTAAACATAATTATTCGGAACATAAAAAATTTAATCGAGTCAGGGGGCCCGAGCCCCTCCCTGTAAGAAAAAGAATAAATTACAAACATTTGACCTTGTGAATATATCAGTGTTTTCTATAGAAGACACTTTGTGCAAATTTAAATTTGTATTGTTTTTTTTTTTGAGATGTCAGTCAGTCAGAGGAGTTGGCTGGCTATAGCCTGACTAAGTTATCTTTGACTTGACATATTAGGTTCGTTTGCGTAGTATGTAAAAATGACATGTTAAATATCGGAAAATTTGTTCGGGAAAACGACGTAGTTAATAACATATAATTACTGTTTGTAGATTACATTTGTAGTAAATGCAGGTGGCTTTTAATTATTTAATAAACCATAATTTTTATTTGTTTAACCTGCGAAGTGTAAAATATAAGACAAGGTTTGGACATAATGAAGGATATCACTTAATTCGAATTTGCCCATGAACATTTTTTCCTTCTTCCACATTTTATTCGTATATTTTTGTTTCAATACAAAACTAGCCTTTGGGGAGTTTAAGTATATTGTATAACAAGTGTCGAGAAGGACATTTTTAACACGCAGAGTGGCAAAAATGCATTTCGTACGATTGCATTTAGGTCATTCTTGCAAGATCTGAACTAATATCGGTCTTCACCCTTATTTGCTTGCCGGATGAAAAGTATTTTTAATGAAACAAATAAGTAAAGAAATACAGGAATGGCCAGATGTAGGGAAAAAAATTCATATCTTTTGAATAATTATTTTTTTTTAAAACGCCGAAACGCGTTAACTGATCTTGATTTTTTCCAAGCTTTCGGTTATATAATAATTAATTTTTCTTCAACCCCCTAACCCCCAGCTACCTCTAATTTTTTTCAAATTGAAACATAGGGCATGAGGAAGCTCGTTGAAAAGCTTATAGAAAACCGAATCCAGCCATACCAAATAAACAAGTTTTATGTTTTCAATAGCAAGATTTTTATGGTTGTATAAAACATCTTAACAGGTGTAATAAAATTTAATTATATTCAGTGTTATCCTCCATGAATTTACACAATAAAATAAAGAACTAGAAAGGTGGCAAGTCGGCTATCGCCGACTTGACCTTTCTTCGGGCTAAAGCCCACCGCACACATGACCACCGCTGCATAGTGCCATTACTGCGCGCGGCTCTACACCTGTGAATAATATGTAAACGTGACTTTAGCTGAACACTCTATAGTAGGAAAAATCCGGCGCTCTATAAATTAGAAGAGTGGTTGGCACATTTTGGTAAATTTTAGTGTTTTCTCGAGTTTGGTTAATTTTTTTTTCAAATCCTGTATTTTAAATATTGAATCCAGTGGTCTTTATATGATGCTAAAAGTTAGATCCTTGATGGAAGTTTCATCAAACAAATTTTTTAATTCCCTTAATTTTGAGTTTTTTCAAACGGTAGCATTTTTTTCAGCACTTTGTATACGAAACAGTCTTTCACACGTTCGACAACCGTTCAAAGCGAAAAAACCGAAAATTTCCTCGAATTTGGAATTTTATTTTTTTGTCAATTTTTATTTTAACACTATCAAGCCTTTTTTAATCACCCTATAAATTGAAGAGACACGGCAATGAAATGACTACCGCCATAAATGTCTAGCTCATTTTTACCACGTTTTCACTCGTATTTATGCAAAGTTCAATATAAAAACTACCTCAAACCCCAGCGCTCGGATACGGAAAATTTTCTAGAGACTTCAAATTTACAGTTTTTGGTCTTTGCCGGCCTTCAGTCGGCCCATTTTTCCAAATGTCCTACGTTTTATTCCGAAATGTCACCGCCGAAGTATACGTTTGACGTTTCGGTAATTTTGGTCCGCGGTGTGCCTTTTAAACCCAGACCTAAGGCATGCTTGGCATTTTAGAAGGTTCAAATTTAAAGTTTCTATAAAAGCATTATTGCTCTTCTCTTGACTTGTATATATAATTATTGACAAAAAAAATATGAAGTATAGTAAAAAAAAAATATAAAAATTATTATAAAAGAAAGTTGGTTTGTGCGGGAATCAAAGTACCATCCTCTAAACTGATAAATCTAAATGCTACCAATCGAGCTACTACAACCTTTGCACATGTTGGTTGCCAAATTATTTAAGCGTCTATATTACCACATAATATGAAAACAAAAATATTTAAAGATACCTACCAATTCAGTTTTTGTGCTATAAAATTATCACCAAAAGACTCGTATATATCTCAGACAACACAATAACAACTTCTCGTAGCTGGAAGGGCCCGCAAATTGTTCCAGAACACATAATGTTTTAATTCATTTTGACGTTTCGTTTGACGTTTGTTGAATTTCTACAAAAGGACGTAAACAACAACAAATTAGTTTGACATTTTTGACGTTTATGCCGTGCAAAACGCATTTCGTCTACCATTTGTCTAATGTCTAGAAAGGGGCGTAACCTACTTGCTCTATCCTCGTTCCACTCGAAAAAATCGATATACTCGAGTCAAGAATTCAGACGTCTTACGTCACGGTTGATGTTACACATTTGTTTTTATTGTCAACGTAATTTTCGATATTTGGTCGCGTTAAAAACAATCATTTTTTGCAATTTAGTTCAATACATAATGCAAACTTTTACTGTAGTATATAGTTTTATTACTATCAGTTGCAGTTTCCTAAATATTTTGATGAAAATGTAATGAATTATTCATTTGATCGTGACGTAAGTCGTCTGAATTCTTGTCGCGAGTATATCTTATATAAAGGGGCGTAACCGACTCAACTATCCTCGTTCCCCATCAAAAAATCCGCCGTTTTTGGCCGAGGAGCCTCGGGAAAATGGAAATTTAGTAGGAAAACGCGAAAAAATCGGCATCAAAATACGCCGTAGGCAATCTAGAAAGACGGCGAAATGCAATGCTTTTAGCAGTTCGGCGCTGCACGGCTCGAAAAAAAGCCTTTGTGGCGGTAAAATGGGCAATTTTCGCAAATGGGCACAGCTTTTAATATATAAGGATTTGAAACTGCACCTATCACTGCTAACGCAAAGAAGATATCTTTTTTATGTTGCTTTTTTTTGGTACCACTTACTTGCCAGGCTTTTTCGTTAATTTTTCACTTTAGTTGTAAATTGGAGTTCGAAACGTTACTATTGTGTCAAAATCAAGTTATTTACTGAATCCCAATGGTATTGACGGCAAGGCAACGCAGCATCGAAATCTTGATATTATAAATTTTGTAAAAATAAAATCAATAATATTATTCCCTTAGCTTTTGTACACAAATATGATATAAGTACATACTAATTTCAAATCGCTAAATTTAACCGTTTTCAATTTATTTGCGATTTTTCCATTTTATCTAATTTAATTTTGAAGATAAGAGTATGTAAAATTATTTTTTTTTATATTAAATTTCAAGTTCCGACTTATTTAGTTATGTGATACTAAATAAAATGTAAAATTTGTATTAGGTATATTAATATCGACGATGTCATGAAAATTAAATTACAGCAAACAGAAAATGGTTAAATTTAGCGACAAAAAATTAGTATGATAATAATTTTCTTTTAAAACATTGATATATACAGTGAAAAAAATGTTATGACCAATTTTTATCCTGGTGTACATTTTGTAGCGCCTTTTAGCGTTTAGAATAAACTACGGATTTCTTTTTCAAAGCAATTCATTGAAAACATTCTAAAAATTTGAATAATTTGAATTCAAAACTTTCAATTTGAGATCCTGTGCCTTTTGAACTAAGATAAGTTGAGTAAATTGCATTATTTTGTCGCCTGCAAGAACCTGCTTATTCACCTAGTCTGCATCATCTGCCTCATCTGGATACCAAGTGTCGCTTTCGTCACTGTCGAACAACTATGTTCTGAAAATTGCAAGAACGCTTCATCTGTTATGGTAATGGATTATTCGGGCTCTTTTTGAGGTTGATATAGTACCAGCCTTGCCAGTTTTCCAGTCTTATTCTAATAAAAAAAAGACAGGAAATTCGAGCCGTGTAAATCTATCTCTTAAACCCTTTTCCGAATATCATTAAATGAAAAAAAAAAGATATTTATTTATTATGATTCAGTAAAGATACAAACAAATGGCTTAGGAACTGGTTTTTGGAGGATTCTTAGAGGACTGTCTCCTGAGTGGATATCAAAAAAAGGACAGTCTACCCCTTCGGTAACACTCTTAAAAAATCAGCTCGTCCGCATTTATTTTTTTGAAATATAATATCTTTACTCGGTTAATATCATAACTGATTATTTTATTAATTTAACTAAAAAAAGACAAGCAAAAATTATAAACCGTACGCAAAAAAACTATGTTATAAAACCTTTTCATTGTGCCTATGTAAATCACCGTTCGTCAAATGCAGTGGTGACGTAAATAACCCAGCTATTAACGACACCAGAGAAGCGACGGAAAATTCCGTCAGCGGCACCAGAGTGATAGCGACTCCGACGGATTTTTCCGTCACTGACACTGAAGATATTCATAGAATTAATTTGTCGTTTAAATTAGTAAAGTAATGTGACATATCTTAACCGTCTTACCCAGTTTCTACAAACTAACACAAATGTTTCTGCTTCTTGTCCGTTTAGAACTCGTAAGTTATTGACAGCAGCTATGATACGTTTGCGTAAATCATCACTAGTGTCCACTTCAGTGCAATATACTTCAATTTTTAAATATCCCCACAAAAATAAGTCCAAATGATTTAAAGTCAGGAGGTCGTAGCGGCCATAGTACCGGTCCTCCTCGACCAATCCCCTGGTGTTAATGCTTGGACATCTCGTTCACGATTCGGTTACAAATTTCCCGCGTCACGTCTGCGTTTGCATACACTTGCACTCACTGCACACCGTTATAAAAGTAGCTGCATAAATTAAAACGATACCCATCAACTGCGACTTGCTATACGTAAGCCATATTTGAAAAATTAATGTAGGTAAATACTTACATCACAAAAAGTGAATACGATAAGTAATCGGATATTTGAAATTGCCTGGCCAGACACTACAGTTGCCATGAGAATGTTGAAAGTATAAGGATTTTATAAAAAAAAATTTTTACCATATTGACTCCATTTTTCATTACACATCCATTCCCAAATTTTTTTTAGATAAGTTTTGAATCACCTTGTATATTGTTTGTGTAATAATGTATGACAGATTTATGAAAGTGTTACGAATGTTCAGCGTGTTTTAACGAGAGGTATGGTCTGTAACGGAATGTAATGTACTGTAAAATTTACAACTTTAAATATGTAATTTCTCAACAATTTTTGAGCTATACCTTTATTCCACTACGGATCAGTGTTGCCAGTTAGTTACAATTGTAACAAATTTGTTACCTTTTTAAAAAACTGTTACGTCGTTACCAAAACTTTAAATTTGTTACTATTTGATAGTTTAGCTATTAATAAAAAGTTCATTATTATTATGTAGTACATATAATCAAAAAATCATTTTTCTCTCTCACAGGAAGAGAAGACGAAAATATTTCATTCGGATTCCGGATGCAATCAAAATGTATCTATGGTTGTAAGTAACATAGTGGTTTGGTGAAATTCGCGAAAATTACGCGAATTATTTAATGGACGGAAAATTTTAACATTTTCATCATAAAACTGTCATTGACTGTCATGGTAGATTGCCAGAAGCTCAAGTTAAACTTAGTAACCCCACATAATGATGAAATTAGCGATAATATTCAAGTTTTGAGAAATTTGCGAAAAGTTGACACTTTCCCGCCATTAATAATTTAAATCAACATCTGTGACATCGTGATAATTTTCGCTAATTTCGTGTTCATAAGGACAAGGCTTAATATGAAAATATTTCCAATGGTAGGCAATTTATACAGATGTTCTGCGCTGGAAAAATGGCACAGATAATGAAATTTGAGTTGAGATAATATTTACAGCAGACATAAATAAACTGGTTTTTTTAGTTAGTAGTTTTTAAACGTCAAAAATAAATCATCTAATGATGTTCGTGCTTAAAAAAATGCGCTTTGCTTGAAGTACTTGGCGTTAGATGCAGCCATTGATATTCATTCCCTTTGAAATCGGCGGCGTTGAAACCACCCGCTTGAGGGGCCAGTGATTAGTGGCAGAGATTGCAAGAGAAAGAAAGTCAGTGAAAGTAAAATATATTGTCTCTATTCTATGGGAGACCATACATCGCTAAAATAGAAATAAATAGATAAATCATAGAATTCCATGAAAGTGATAGTTTTATTTCGACTTGCTTTTTACCATAAGTACCATACAAATAAATATTTTAAAAAAGAACAAAAAGTTTTTGCTCACCTTGAAAAAGGCAACATATTAATTTTTAGACATAAAATTTTTTTTTACTGTTTTAGAAAGGTATTTTAAGCTAATATAAATCAAATCTCCTACAATTCCTATCAATGAAGTCATATGTATGTTCTCTGATACCAAACATCTAGGTATGCTAATGAACAATTCCACAGACAAAGCTCTATTCAATAATTATCTAAAAAAATAATCTAATTTACTCACTCTATAAAAATCTAACTTCACTTTTTTGGCAGTGGGAACACGACAAATTCAACCACTTTCGATATTTAACTTCAAATAATTTTAATTTTTATAATAATTTTTATAGTTAGATATTTGATTCAACTTAAAGGAGACCACCTGAAGAAGCAATTGTAAAAATGCAGAAATAGGTCAGATCTCATCTATTGTGGTTGAATTTGTCGTGTTCCCACTGCCAAAAAAGTGTTAGATTTTTATAGAGTGAGTAAATTAGATTATTTTTTTAGATAATTATTGAATAGAGCTTTGTCTGTGGAATTGTTCATTAGCATACCTAGATATTTGGTATCAGAGAACATACATATGACTTCATTGATAGGAATTGTAGGAGATTTGATTTATATTAGCTTAAAATACCTTTCTAAAACAGTAAAAAAATGTTACAAAAGCTAATAATAAGGAATATATGGGTAAATATTGTGGGTGTAATTCAACGCAGGTTGGGGCTTTTGTCCACTGAGTAGTTAGTTTCACACAATATTATTAATACCTAAAAATATATAAAAAAATTTGTTACTATTTTTCAGAATTTGTTACCTTTTTGCGCTTGCAGCTGTTACCTTTTATAAAAGCGTTTTGGCAACACTGCTAAGGATCCTACACAAACTTAAATAAGTACCTTTGTAGATAAATGTATGTGTTATCCCGATTTCAACAAACTTGCTTTGTAGTAAGAAATGGGAAAGTCCCACCAACTTCTCCGTATTCAGACGTTCGTACAGTTACCTCATACGTAAACCACAGCCGGTGCTTTTCTCGTTCAGATGTCATCGCAGCGACGACCGCAGTTTGACGTTTCGGATTCGAGAAAACCCAGCAGCAACGTCGACGATCATTCGTTTCACCTTAAACTATTAACGCCGCCCATGGCCACTTACCGCTTCTCGCTTGTGGGAAAGTCTGCAACAAGGTTCGGCACGTGACCATAACACAGTCCAGTTAAAAACCAGAATCTTTCCGATACTCCTCACTTATGATTCAGTCGTGTGAATCAACCAGAATTCGCACGAGGAATCCGAAATGCCTGCCACCGGCGAAGACAACATACAGGGGGTCATCGACGAGCCGGCCACCTACAGTGATGCGGTCGCGTCTTCTTCCGACGAAGAAGTCACCTTCGCCAGCGTGGAAATCAAGTCCAGCCCGAAAACAGTGTGCCCGACGAGGAAAACCGCAACTTTCGAAAGTTTGCCGACGAAAAGGGACCACGAAGAGTTCATGAGGCAGTGCACCGAGATACTACTCAAGGAGGCGGTGTTCGAGGGGACCAATAGGAAGAGCAAAGTTTTGAATTACCGCAATCCAGAGGAGTTGCAGAACCACTTCCAGTTCGACCTGAAGTCCAGTCCTTCTTCCCACGAGGAGCTCGTCAAGCTCCTGAGGGACACCATCCATTACTCCGTGAAGACGGGGCACCCTTACTTCGCCAACCAGTTGTTTTCTTCCTTGGACCCGTACGGCTTGGTGGCGCAATGGCTCACGGACGCTTTAAACCCCAGTGTGTACACCTACGAAGTGTCGCCCGTGTTTACCCTCATGGAAGAGACTGTTCTGAAGGAGATGAGGAGGATAGTGGGTTTCAAGGACGGCATGGGGGATGGAATTTTTTGCCCTGGGGGCTCGATGGCCAACGGATACGCGATCAGCTGCGCTAGGTACAAGTTTATACCAGACATCAAGGTAATTCTAGCTCTTTTAAGCATTTTCCTAATAGTTAAAGTTCAATACGGCTGTCAATCCCGGAAAAAAATTTTGATCCCGGGATGTCGGGATTAGAAATATATAATTTCAAATCCCGCAATTAATTGCTGTCAACAATGTCGATATATTATGAAAAAATAATTTTAAGTTTTATTTATTTAAAAAGAACAGAACGGTAAATGTAAAAAAAACATATAATTAATATGAATAATCATATATGAAATTTATTTATTATTCACATTTTGGAAAAAACAAATAAGAAGAACTAATTCATCCATCATATTCGGATTCAAACTAGAACGAATTTTGGTTCTAACCGTCGAGAAGGCCTTCTCCGATTTTACACTTGTAGGTGAAATTGATAAAAAATTGTAGGATACAGCATTTTTATATAATTCAGTTTCTTTGGTTAAAGTAGAAAATAACGAAACTTTCTATTTGTACAGAAACCTGAAATAGCTACAAAGGCTCTATCAGACCTTGCTTTTATGCACTGAACAAAGCTGTATTAAAAATATCTCTTAGACTGTAAAGCAGTTATTACTTTGTAAAAATGTGATCAATGTTTAATTTTTTAGACCTCTCACTAAATTAAATATAATATCTGTGGAGCAATTAATTATTTTGTGGCCTCGTGTTTCACATTAGACTGCAACGTCTTGTCTTTAATTTTGAGTAGTAGATAAAAAAATATTAAGTAAAAAAACTGTACAGTTTCTTTTTTCAAAACGAATTGAATCCCATCGTTTGATGAAATTTATATTTATTTATAGCACATTTATTTATTTGAATTTGCCTTCATGAAGTGCATCCCTATTTATTTAAAATATGTCCTCTGACTAATTCCTGAAAGACAAACAGGGGCGTATTTTATGGTTAAAATTAAGGTAAGTCACAAAGGTCACAAAGGCATTTTAAAGCAATTGAGATAGTTTTAGCAAATTTTGCATACTTTTTTAGCATGTTTGTAGGTATAATATATACAATTTGCAAATTACTTAAAGTACCAGTGGTGTCTTCTCAGATAAGGAAGTCAAATTTGTCTATAAAAGGTTAAAAATAAAAAAATCAGAGAGAAAAAATTATGATAAAGCAATGGGACATATGAAAACCAATTTTGTTTGCGTGATTATATAGGGTAATACAATTTTTTCTTTTTTTTCTACGACGACAGCCTTGGGCTTTTAGATTATTTAACAAAAATACCTTAATTTTGACCACAGAATACACCCTTGGATTTTCTACACGGTATTAGGAAACACCCTGTATAGTGCAATAAGAGACTAACTGGTTTATTTTTTCTAAAAAAATTTTGTTAGGCAATAAACAAGCTATATAATTGTGATCTTGAGTTTCTGTTATGTGCTTCCGTGTTAGTAGGGTAACCAGAGGTAATTTTATAATAATCGTATTATTATGAAAATTAAAAAAAAATCGAAAACAATCGTTAGCGCTTGTTAAAGTTTGTACTGTCTCTGAATATCACTAGCTATGTTTTGCTCTATTGTGCCAATTTGTTAATTGTAGTGGTATTGTAGTTATTTTTATTACTTCTTACCACATCATTGTCATTTTATTTCTCTTTAACTTCACTTCTGTTTTAAACAAATTTTCGTTTTATCTTAGTCATAGACCATATAACATTTTATACCAACTACATCAGCTGATTCCAAAAAAACATTGGCCATTTAAAAAATTGCAGTTGCATACGCATATGTGTAAACAGGTGAATAGAAATCCAAGTCACATATTTGAGGAGCAGTTTTATGCATACATTTTGTCCATTATTATAACTTTTCAAAAATAAAAAATCTGTAACGTGTGTGGAATTTACCAAGGAAATGATTTTCGTCAAAAATGAAACAAACAAATAAACATAATTATAATATCTAGATACAAAAATCTATTTCAGATTATTTTCCAAAAAAAGATCAGACATATGTTGGACAAACTGCATTTAATTTGTGGCTAATTTAACAAATTGCATTAGCTGTTTTACCGTCCAAAATTTTTTGCAAGTTTCTTGTCTTAAATATATACAGTGAAGACAAAATCTGACGAAATCGCGACCACCAAAAATTTCAACAATTTTTTTGAATTTGGTAATGCCAACCAAAAAAAAGAATCTATAGGTGTTGATATTTTTCGTATCCTATTGTGATTTTTAATGGAAATGATTACACTTTCTTCGTTATCATTATCTTCTTGTATATTATCTCATTCATTTTCATCAGAATCATTTGTATTTGAGAAATACTACTAACAGTTTTGAAAGTACAAAAATTTTTCTGACCTAATTAGAGTTTGGATGCCCGTATGCGATAACTGTATAGTTTCAAGCTTCTTTCCGCCTTTTAATAGTATTTCAATCTTTCTGGAGGGATGATCATTTGTGTAAAACAATTCGTTCTTGAACAGATCAGCAACGACAATCTAATAGCGACTAATCTACATTCAAAGGACAAACTGGACTATTAGTTGGTTCACGTTTGACTTTCACTCTTGAACATACCGCACATAGAATGCCCAAGGCGTTTTTATGATTTATTTTGCATGTGACAAAATGCTTTCACTATGATTTTTTCTAAATAAACCACTTTTGGTTGAAAATTATAGACAAAATGCATATAGAAAGTCCGTTTCTCATTTTTGCCTAAAATTTTTGTTTAATAAAAAATTATAGCCATATTGCACTACATTTTGCATAAACAATATATTCAAAGTCGCCCTACATGGATGGATAAAATTTTATATAAACACACTGCTCTCTGTTAGTAACTAACTACACCTATTAATTATAATTTTTTATGGATCTTTGATATATGTTAATATAAAACATTTTTAATATTTACAATAACAACCTTAATAAAAATTCATTGTTCTAACTACTTATTAGAAATGAGTACCTAATTAAACTGCAATTTATAAATATGTATCAAGAAATTACGTTACATAATTCTCTGATAAAATCTTTATTTGAAATATATTATTTCCCTAGAAATTTGTATTTCACATTCAATTTAATTAGGTAAACCTTTAACTGAAACAAGGAGGTTTTTGTGAAACTAATTTTATCTAAAAAATCATTTATTTTTTTTCGAAACGTTACAATTATTTGATTTTTTTATATATAAAATGTTCCGAAAGAGAACCGACACACAGCAGGTGCATCTTTGAATTACTTTAATTTGGAATATCCAAATTGGGTGGAGGGTGAGTTAACCCTAAAATTATACCAAACTTTTTTTTCATTGATCAAATTTAAAACACTTTTTTACTCTTGCTAAATGTTACAAAAACTTTAAGGTTTTCAAGAAAAAATGTATTAATTAAAACCAGATTTTAATAGTTTATTAGAAGAAATCAAAAAGTCAGTAGTAGGCTTCGTTTTAAAAATTGACAGTAATAAAACTATAAAATAAAAAAGTTAAATTAAAACTAAAGAAATTGTTCAAAATTAATATCCTGATGTAAGATATACTCGGAAAAGACCACTGGTCGATGTACATAAGTTCTTGTTAATCCAATTTCTCGAAATAAACTTATTTGCGGTTCATCTTCAACTGTTTGTAAAATATTTTCTTCATCTTGTACACTTATTACACTAGGACATTCTAGCATATTATTAAACAACTTTCCTGTCTTTCGAGCCCGTCTTTCCACATTAAAAAATATTTCTCTATGGGGAATCACTGGATTTGGAAATCTCCTATGATATTCTTCCACAGTTTTCTTCACAGAAACCTAGCACAAGTAACATTTCGACTTGTTCACTGAATAGAAATTTTTCAGTAATTCTCAACAAATAGTAGCAGAGATAAAATAGTTCTATTATTAACTATCAAATTTTAAAGACAAAGCCAACTACTAACTTTTTGATATCTTCTAATATAACACTATTAAAATCTTATTTTAATTAATGCATTTTTTTAAACCCTTGAAGTTTTTTAAAATTTAACAAGAGTAACATTAAATTCTGCGTGGAATATTATCATTCTTTTTAAATTCGATCAATGGAAAAAAAGTTTGCTATAATTTTAGGGATGACTTTTGCCTTCAATGAACACCTTGTAGTGTTTCAATTTACTTGAACTCATAGTCAAATAAGACCAATAATAAACCTAAATCATGTACTAAATATTGTAACAAAATAGAAATTGCATAAAAATTAAATGCTATGAAATTCATTTTAAGCAACAAATATAAAGAACTATTATTGAAATTCTATTATTATAGATGTCAAATATAAAGAAATTATTATTATGGGAATTATATAATAAAAATATATCTATATAAGCATATTATTATATAAAAAGGACAAAATTTTACAAGTTTTATTAAATTTAATTTAAATTTTTATCTTAATTGGACATGAATATACAGCAACAGATAGTACATAAAGAAAATGAATTCTAAACCAAGACATTGACATATCAAAAGAAAGCTTAAAGAGCCAAGATTTATCATGCATGCATATCGTAAGACGAAAACATTAGTCAAATAAAATATTTGTAAAATAAAATGTGAATTCCAATATTGAACATAATGACAAATAGAAATATCAAATGTAAAGATGGCTATACAATAAAAATTCAACATCTCTGACAGATAGCTAGAAAAACATAAATTAAAGAATATTTTATTATAAAATTAATTAAAAACTGTCATATATTTGTAAAATATAGTTATAAGATTATAAAAGACAATTAGTGTAGTGAACAGTGTTTCGAAAAGAATAATTTAAATTAAAAGTGTTACATGTGTATAGACCTTAAGAAAAACTACTAAGAATCTAGAGGGTAAAATTACCTAGAAACAAAAGTTTATTGACTAGTTACGAAGAAAATTGTGAAACGAGAAGAGGCATAAGTTTGGTGGAGCAGAAAAATTTCATTTAAATTAGTAAAAATTGATTAAAAAGTATAAATTCATGCTTACCAGTTTCACAGTATCATTATAAAAGCAAAGCAACTCAAGTCAACATCTATCAAGACAACATATAAGAAATTTGGTGGAAATCATCTCCATAATCAGACCTGGGGGTTTGCAAAAGGTCCAATAAATCAATCTCCAGAGGGAAATAACCTCCAAAAACTACAGCATGACATCAACAGGTATAAAATTCCAGAATTCAACAGGATATCCTGTCCGGAGTATCAACAGCATCCAGAAACTACTACATCATCCAGAAAAGATAACTCCAAGCAGCAATTAGAAATATCGTCTATAAAAAGAGTAAGAAATTTAACGTATACGTATAAAAAACGATATCTAGCTAGATCGAATGAAAATTGATTAATACTCAACTTAGAAACTGATAAATAATAATATACAACATATAATAACTTACCTTAGTTTAGTTAGAAGTTTAAAAATTCTAGTAATTAACTGTTGTATGAAACAATTAGACATTAAAGACGGCCATTTTACTAAAATAGAACCTAGGTAGAATATGCAAAATTTATTACAGTCGTGTGTAGTTGCCTAATAGTAAATAGCTTTATTATAGAAATCTTTAAGCTTTATTTATTCATAGAAATCAAATGAAATATACACGTGGTATTTTATAATTAATTAAATCTTGTTAAATTGTAAGAAAATATTCTTTAAATATTCATTGTGTTGAATGTTACAGTTCAATTGAGAATTCATCATTTATTTTTGTTTTTAATAAAAGTTAATGTAATGTTCTTTAAAAGAATTGTTTTTATATGTACTGAGTGGTAAAAGCTATTCGAACATTTTATAATAAAAACTACTCTGCTAGAATCCACTCCTGAGATAAGAGAAAAACATAGCCAGGGTATAGCAAAATACAGGTAAAACAATATTAGCTAAATAAAATAAAATAAATTAAAATTATAAAATAATATCAGATTTATTCATTTTTATAACTCACATATAACATAAATACAATTTACACTATTTAAATAAATAAATAAAATAAAACATAGGCGCCCAAAAAATGAACACATAACAAAAATCATATCACATCATAATCACACACACACACTTTACAAACCCCAATATATAGGTATGTTTGGTTAAATTGCAATACTTTGGGATCCCCTACATGCACCTGTTCTGTGTTGGTTCTTATACAGAACACTCTGTATAAACATTTTTTCATCTTCTTTAGACAAAAGGTCTCCACTCGTTGCCTCGCCTCGTACTATTCACGTCTGAGGACGCTCACTACTCAATAAAGAAGATGGCTTCATTTCTGGGAATAGGCTCCGACAACGTCTATTTGATCAAAACTGATCCTCGAGGTCGCATGGACATCGGTCATTTGGAGGAGCAAATTCAGAGATCTCTACGTGAATGTGGCGCCCCCTTTATGGTGAGTGCCACAGCTGGAACTACTGTGATAGGAGCGTTTGATCCACTCATGGAAATTGCGGATTTATGCGAGAAATACGGTTTATGGTTGCATGTGGACGCTGCTTGGGGTGGCGGAGCTCTGGTTTCGAAGAAACATAGGGGATTGTTGAATGGAATAGAACGGTAAGCCTGATTTAACTTGATTCCAGCTGATTCTAAATCAGTTTCATCAGTGTTCGATTGATATGTTTCATTTTTTCCCCACCGAGAACATTAAAGGTCTAGGTATATTTGATTTTCTGAATTAGCTGTTTGAAGCATTAGAAAGTAGTAGTTCCAATTTAGTGCGACCATCAAAAGCCCAAAAAAAAAACAATCGATATCAAAGTTTTAATTCTTTTTGGAAGTATGCCTCCTCATTATTCTTCAAATAGTCTACGGCAATGTATTTTTAACTTTTGTCGGTTATACAATATTATATTTACATAACAATACATATATCGACAAACATAACATTTTTGTGAAAAGAGATTCAATTAATTCATTGATAGCCTTGTTTAAATGTAAAGAATAATAGTAACTTACTTATTAATTGAGAATTTGTTTATATATAATTTTATGATTTTTAATCATATACCTGTTACATTCGACAAAAGTGTACTAAAAATTGAACTTATATTTCATTCAATGTTGGCATTACGAATTTTGTTTAAAAATGGCAGCTAGATATGATATTTTTCAGTCTAGGACTTTCAGCATTTGTTATACAGAGTGTTTGTAACTTCTAAAATCGGACCTATGTTCATAGAAGAAAAAGTGTTTGACATTAACCCAGCTAGCATCTGTCAAAGTTTGTCATAGAGCTTGTAGAACATATAAACTTCTGTTCAGGGTGTTGCATAAGTATATATAAAAAATTTGCACGTAGTTTTGTTTTCAAATTTTAAGGAGGATTTTTTCATATCATTTTTTTTAATTGGAAGCAGAAACATAATACTTATAAAATGGTATTTTACTGGCATATTTTCCTTTTTCCTGGTTTCCTATACGGGAGTGAAATAAACCACCTCTTTTATGTTTATTTCACAAATATTCTTATATTTTTAAATATCTTAATTGAATTGAAATTTTAAGGTAGTTTTTTTATTTAGATACTTTGTTATCTCTTACAGCAACCTGTTAAGAATAAATTGCATACAAATTTAAAAGTTTATTATGTATTTTGCATAGTTCTAAAAATATTTTTTTCTCAAAAACCAAGAATAATATGAAATTTTTGTGAAAAACAAAAAATGTCCAAATAAACAAAGCTACCTTAAAATTTCATTTCAGTTAAGAAATTTAAAAGAATAAAGTTCCTGCCAATTTTTTTTTGTTCATATTCAACTGTTTTTGACAACATTTTAAGGGAACATTTTTACCAAAGACATTTTACTATAACTTCCTGTAAACTTCTCAAACAGATATTAAATACTACTTATAGAATAGATCATACATCCATATTCATATTTATAATCATTTGCATAAAAGTGCATATGATATAATATCTTTACCTTGACAATATTATTATATCCCGTCGAATATGATAAACCTTCAAATATATTAAAAATTAATTATAAATTTCCTATTTAATTTCGAACTGTTGAAAATTTACATACCTTTTTGAATTTCAAATTATATAATTAGTCACGTACCTATATCGTGATAATAATTATATTAATCACACTGCACTTCAATTATTCTAGCTATACAAATTTTTTTTCCAAGTTTAATAAATTCATAATTATATTTTGTCGTAATATGGCAAACTTTGAATAAAGAGTTGCATGTATGATTAATGTATTTATTAATGACATTAAAGGCGTAGTTTTGTGACAGCTGTCAGGCAGTAAAGTGTCACATTTACTACATTACAATCATTTTTACTGCGGCTGAGTTAAAAATTAAAATTTGTTCTTTAACGAAAGTAATTTTATTTATTGTACCTTTATAGAACAACATGTAAGGGATATTCCTTGTCCTGTCTGTTTTGAAATATTTACTTCGTCTATACAGTATGCGCCAAAAGTATGGAATAAATTCAATAAAAACGAAACAATTATTTTTTGGGAAAAATCCTCGAACAGGTCGATTTTTAATTTAAAAAATACATATTTTAGCGTAAAATGCGATTTTCAAATGTCATTTGTTTTCGAGTAATGACGTCATCGATTTTTTTTTAAATGGCAACACCATATTTTTTTCCTTGATCCTGAAAGATTGTTTAATGCTCTATCACATAGTACTAAAATTTTGCCCTATAACATGGGAAAGTTTTCGAGTAAATGACGAATGATTGAATGTTAGAAAACGTAAATTTTATCAATAAAAAAATAACAATTCTGAGGTATGTAAAATAAAATACAATTGATTAAATTTTATACTTAAATTAAATGTTCGAATTGCCATCCACCAACTTCTTGACAATGCGCAAGTCTGTGAAGAAATTCTTCTTGCACATTATGATTGATTTCTGGGGTAACTCTGCGTATTTCGTCCCGAATGCGATTTTGAAGTTCTTCTAAATTACGTGGTTTATTAATGTACACTTTTGACTTCAAGTATCCCCATAAAAAGTAGTCAAGAGGTGTAAGATCTGGCGATCTTGCAGGCCATTCTATCGGTCTGCGTCTGCCGATCCACCTCCCAGGAAAACAGTTGTCCAAAAATTCTCGTACAGGGCGCGCATAGTGCGGAGGTGCACCGTCTTGCTGAAACCATATGGTATCGACAGGAATGTCAGGGTCATTATCGTTAGGAAAATTTACTGCAAGGGCTCGAACAAGGTCATTTTCTAGAAACTCTAAATATCTTTGTCCTGTAAAGGTTCCTTCAAAGAAGAAAGGCCCTACTATTCTGTCGTCAACTATTCCAGCCCACACATTTAATTTCTGAGGGTGTTGGGTATGTGCCTCTGCCATCCAATGAGGATTTTTCCGACTCCAATATCTGCAAGTTTGATGGTTTACTGTACCATTCAGACAAAATGTGGCCTCATCTGAAAAAAGTATTTGCCGGTGTAAATTTCTATTTCCTTGACATAAATCCATTAGAATTTCGCAAAAGTGTAGGCGGCGGTCGCGATCATCTTCATTGAGTTACTGCACAAGTTGAATTTTGTAGGGATGATATTTTTCCTTCCTCAAGATACGTAGCACTGTGCTCTGACTAGTGTCATTGTTTAATGCAACCAATCGTGAAGAATTATGAGGATTATCTACCATATTTATCAAAATGTTCTGTTTCTGATTTTCATTAATGCTTGGACGTCCAGATTTTGGAATATTTACAACATTGCCAGTTTCTCTAAATTTAGACTCTACCTTACTGACTGTTGATTGGCTGATAGGGCGATCTGGATATTTTTCATTAAATAAATCGCAAACTTCCTGCTGAGTTCTAGTCATATTCCCGCATCCGATAAGAATTAAAATTTCAATTCTTTGAGTAACAATTAAATGTATCATAATACTTTAAATTGAATAATAATTTCTATGTAGCTTACAATACTTATTAGAAAGTCGATGTGAAAATGACACTTTGCAAAGATTTTCACCTACGTGATCCATAAAAGAACTATGGAATTCGAAAAACTAAACTTGATAACGTTTTTGCTTTATTTTAATTGATTTACGTTTTCTAACATTCAATCGTCATTTACTCGAAAACTTTCCTATGTAAGATGGCAAAATTTTAGTACTGTCTGATAGAGAATTAAACGATCTTTCAGAATCAAGGAAAAAGATATGGTGATGCCATTTAAAAAAACTCGATGACGTCATTACTTGATAACAAATGACATTTGAAAATCGCATTTTACGCTAAAATATGTATTTTTTAAATTAAAAATCGACCTGTTCGAGGATTTTTCCCAGAAAATAATTGTTTCGTTTTTATTGAATTTATTCCATACTTTTGGCGCATACTGTATAGAATCTGGAATTCTTTGGAGGGTGGCTTAAGAGACTACAGTAGTTAAGCCTCATTGGGTCCCTTGTACTTCCTCCCATTAGAAGATCAATCCATCTCAGCCGCTAACCAGCCTAATAAAGAGAAGAAGGTGGTTATGTTGCTCAGGGGGGTCTCTCTAATGTAGGTCATCATTCTCCCAACACGGATTCTCTTATTGACGAAATGGCAGTGCACTCACACTCACAGAGTTCATGGAGTATTGTTTCGTCTTGCTTCCTTAACCAACAGTGTTCAGTTTAAATACCTGTCACCAGGCGAAGATTCGTCCTAGATATGGCCAGGTACTTTTTTACTGTATCCTTGCAGGGGTACTCTAGGAACTCCTTAGCAAATTGGCAGCTATTTGTTTCATCCCACCGTTTACATCGTCTATGTAGCTTGAAGTGTTTTTACTAACAGATGGTTTATGAACTACTGAATCCTCCAAAGTGGTTGAATTATTTAAAAAATAGCTTCCTGCACTTGATGTACGTACAGTACGGAATTTTTTTGCTAACAGCTGATTAACGAGTTGTGGACCTTTAATTTAAGAAACACAGCAACTTGTTTTGACATTTTCCCAAATGTATAAAGTCTGTTAAAATGTACTTGTGTAGGTCTTGCGGTACTATATTTCCAATGTATGTCTAAATACTTTACAAAATAAAGGATATTTTCTCTTTGTTTTTGTAGTTGGCAAAGTGATCAGCAATCTATTTCTGACATCTTCAAGCATCATCTGCTAAATCGCACTGGCTATGCTAGGCGACGCGATTTAGTAGACGATGCTTCAGTATTTCCAATTTTTATTTGAAGTAATTCATCACATCAACACGCCCTAGATATGGATACCTACTTAAAATAATAATAATATTTATGTTTTACAATAGTGTGTATTCCTATCTTTTACAGCAATATTTTGGTTATAATTATCTTTGTACCTAAATACGTATCATCAGGGGCCTCCATTAGAATTTTTTATGTTAATTTTCTAATACGCGTGGTTTTTAGCACGATATCCATCCAATTGCTGTTTCAAGAATGAATTTAATTTCAGATAGGTTCTTTCCAATATCGACGTTTTTGTAGACATTCAAAGATTTTATACTTTCGCTAAAACAAATTTTTGACCTTAACATGCCTTTTTACAAAGGTACAGAGTGTTGAAATTTAGTAAAATGGAATCATCACTATGGTGAATCTTTTGTTTAAAAAATTGATTACCCCACTGGCTAATATTAACACTAATCAATTCAATCACTAAGTAATTTTGTACTACAAAAGGCATTCTACACAGTTTCAGTAAGTAAGCCATACAAATGGTTTTTGAGAAAGTCCCTGTAACTACTTGCGTTCCTGCGAAAGTTCTTGCAACTCCAATAAATGACCAAATATTGATAGAAAATCGATACTGAAGCTTCTACTTCTCTCAACATGTGAGTTTCGAAAATTTGAATGCCGTCTTTCGTAAAAATGACTTTCTATGTCCATAAAACAGACGAAACAAAATGGGGATTATCATTTATTCTTCTAATAAGCCACTGACCAAAATGTAAACGTTGCTCAACATCCTATTCAAAATAAAGAGCTTAAACATTGTATACTGATAAAGGTGTAATAGCTCCTTACATAGGTACAGTTCTCGAAACAAAACTTTTCGAAAATTCTAACTGTACAAAAACTCGACGCGTATTTATAGCAAGATTGTATAAAATTGCATCAATTATAACTTTCTCACGATCTGCAATTTTTTTGTTTTTGCGGTGTTCCAATTCTTTCAGCTTTTGAAATTTCAAGCTCATTCAATCTCCAGAAGATGCAAATACTTGATGATTTAGGGTTCTTCCATTAAGAAATCTGCAGTAGCATTCTCTCACGGCTGTCAGACCATTTCTTCTACAGTAAAATTTAAAAAATATAGGCATGCAAAATGATGTAAAATCGTTTGCAATAATAATGGCACTCATTAAAATAAATTTTGCGGTTTCTTTTGAACTGCTGACGTATTCGTAATAATTTTACATACTTTTAATATTAGTTTTTAGTTGTTTCACTCACCAATAGAGATTTAATGAAATTTCTACTCAAAACCAGAAGTTCAAAAGCTGTTTTATCAGTCATTATTATTACAAAAGCATGTACCTAAATGAATTTTCAAATAATAATTATTTACTATATTCAACAAATAATGGTTTTTTATGACAGTAACAGCTTTGATTTGTTGGCTATTTAAATCAATTACTGAAAATACATACAGAAGTTGATTTATTCAAAAAAATGATTTAATCTAAAAAATTGATCAGTTTTAATATTATTTGACTGGTGGTAACTGGTCGCTGCCAGAAACAGAGTCAAAATGCACATCCCTAGCATTAGCCGGAATTCTTTTACCTGCCCTGGTTGTTCAGACCCGCTATCGGTGTCTCTGGGCATTGAGTGAATAATAAACTTATTCACTCAACGCTCTGGGCCCACCCATATGTTGATTTCGGTTCCTATTGTTGGTATTACGACTCATACGGCATCACAACCCGGAACTATGTATCAAATGATAGCACCGGCCGTGAAAGCCTAAAAACCACTATAGTTTTAATATAGTGGTGCAACATAGTTTTTTAAAAGAAAGATTTACCATAGTACTGATTCCATTTTCTTAAATTTCAACACCCTGTAAGAAGGCATGTTAGAATTAAAATTTATTTGAATAAAAACTTTGTTTTTGTTTGAATATTCAATTAATTTGTTTAAACCTACTTCTTGCTGACCCTGTATACCTATATTTATACTTACTTTCAGAGCGGATTCTGTCACATGGAACCCCCATAAACTTCTGACGGCGCCACAACAGTGTTCCACTTTGCTATTGCGTCACGAGGGAATTCTCTCAGCTACTCATTCCGCCAATGCCGCGTATCTTTTCCAAAAAGACAAGTTTTACGACACGAAATACGACACAGGTAAGTAAACTTTCTTACTATTGACGTCAACGGTTCCATGCAATGTAGAACAGATATTTTAATATCGTACCTACTTATACATGCGCAGAGTGTCCAGAAATTAAGTAGCCAAACTTACCTTGGGCAAAAGTTGATTGTTGAAAAGATACGGGGTGTCAGTCAAAATTTTATTTTTATATGTGTAAATAACTTTTAAAAGAATCTAAATATTTGCATACATTTTGGGGATCGGAGGTTTTTGGGGACGAGAAATTCAAATTTGTTTCTATAGTCAGCGGCCAAAAATCTAGAGAGTGACTCATGTTATAAACCTGCTCACAATTTATAGCTGTCGACACAAAGAAACATACATGCATGCCGTATATTTTTCCTATAAAATCGTGTGCCACATATCTCTGAGAACATATCCGATTGCATAACTTCTACTACAGTAAGTACGCGTGCGCCGCAGCTTTCTGTTGGCTGTGATGAATTGACGGATCCACCTGTTCCATTGTCAGTGCTATTATGGGTGGGTATATCGTTCGGGCGGGCAAAATTTCGGGTACATCTTTCCGCTAATTTAATTATGAATGTAATTAATTTTATTAGTGATTTTGTGTTCTTAAGAATGGAAATAATTCAAGCTCTACAGCATATTCTCAAAATCGTCCTGGTTTATCAAGTGAGGAATATCAGATGATGACATGTTTGAAGAGTTTAGGGCACGAAGTCAAAATATAAGTGTATGTACATTATATTGAAATATGTATTCAACAAAAATGTGAGTGGCATATATGCATAGTGCAAATAAAAAAGTGGTAAAGAAGTAGATACAACTTCGAAACGGAAAATAATGGAAACTCGCGGAAGGAAGATATTAGGTATTTTTAAATAAGTTTTCGACAAAAAAAAATTGAATTGCTATATCTTACAAGATGAAACTTTGCCTAGAATATACAGAATGCTTTTGCGAATTATGCGTGGCATATGAATTATAGTACATGAATTTCCGTATAAATGAAATAGAATCTGCATAAGACAATTTGTGATAAATCGAGTGTGGGGATGTAAAAAATCCAACAAATCTGGTTTATATGTGTAGTTGAATTTTTTTTTACTTTTTAGTAATTTTGTAAACGTATGATATTTAGTTATAAAAAGTGTGCAAAAATGCAAAACATACACAAGAGTATTTGCACAAAAAATGTTTGCTGTTCCCCAGTGCTCCTCTTACTGTACAAATCTAATATGTCTCTGCATAAACTTTCTGATGACTTCCCGTCAGTGCAGCCGTAGAAAATTGAGAATCGAAAAACCAACTATACACATGGAAGTATGTAGCACACTTTTCCTTATAGAGGATTTTATGCCAGATAATTATAACAAGTTTATGTTGTGAATTATTTAAGGATGTTTTTAAATCTGTATTACTCATTACACTGCCAATTTTCTCCATTTAATAATAAATGGATATTTCATATGGGCTGACTGAACTAAAGCAGGCGCTGTAAACAGGAGCTTTTGATAACAAGGGGCTTCTCGCGTTCTACCCCAGACAAAATTATGTACCTCACCTTTTTTCAGAGGTCGCACACAAACCCCCAAGTAGTTCAAGATATCTCGAACCGAACCATTGTATCTGAATTTGAAATGTGACGAGCATACTGGAAATTTACGATATGCACTAGGAACTTGTCTTACATTAAAGTTAAAATAATTCTGTTGATTCTAAATATACTTTTACCTAAAAAATTACATAAATACGAAGAATTACACCATAAAACACAACATTTCTGGCAATTAAAAGAATTATTATCTTAACGGTAAATGTAAAAAAATTGTTGATCACCCCTACATCCGACATTTTGAAGCGCCATCTAGTGGTTCGTGAATTTCACCTCGTTGAAGTTGTTAGGAGTAACAGTTTTCGATCCTATTTGAAATATTCAATGCACCGAGTAGAAACTGTTTTGGTTTCAGGTAAAGTGCCTTTTCCACTGAAAATGTTATTTCAAACAGTTATTCAGAATACTAAATAATGACGATGTGCAAAATTTCAAGAAGATTGGTTGTTTTGATGAAATCTGTATGCTTTGAAAAACCATTGTTGAATATCTAAAGATAACGATTTTCTTGCGGATCTTCTTGAGACTTTGCACATAATTTACAATTTTTAGTAACTTTTTATCTTACACTAAAACTCGGCTTTTTACTTGGTGCACTGAGTATTTCAAACAGGAGTATTTCTAAAATGGTTACTTCTAACGTCTTTAACAAGGTATACCTTTTCACTGAAAAAGATGTAAGAGAATCGATTATTTCAATAGTCAAATGTACACATTACGTCGTAAAAGTTCTGTCATTTCAAACAATCATGATTTGCCATAAGTGACGTCAAAATTATAAAAAAAATTTGAATTTCGCTCCTCCTGACACCTTGTATCTTTTTTATCAACTTTTTATCTAAGGTAAGTTTAGCTACATCGCATTATTTTGTCGTCTGGTATCTACTCTTGCTCCTCCACAATCCACGTCTTACTCTATGTTGCGTTGGGGTACAGAGTGGAAGCGGGTTTCTCGCTTAGCGGTAACGATTTCTCTCGCGGAGATGCACACAGTAGAAGCTGTTAAAAGCGAGAAGAGACAAAAATTTATTCGATACGTTTTAGGTACTTCCTTGCAAAATATCAGCATCTGCCGATGAACTGATCGTTTTCTATTCTATAATTCCTAATTCAAAGAGAAAACAACTTGGGGTCACCCTATTAATCATAATAGAAGATATTATTCAGAATTCATCATTTATTTAAAATTTCACTGTATTTTGGATAAAGTGAAATGCCATATAATGAGAAATTAATGTAATCTACATAAGCAAGCTATACCGGAAGAAAGACTTGTTATTGCTTTGCGGTAAGCAATTGATTTACTTAAATTTAAAGGTACCTATTTAAGAAAATTCGAATCAATTTTTTTTTTAATAATTTCTATTAATTAAACCATATGTATAGTTGCAAGGTTGCATACAATAAATATCTAAATTATAAATTAATCTAGCTAAATTTTCTAACGAAAAAAGACATACCTGGCATGATGATATTATTAAATGATTTTCAAAATTTACTTTTGAACAAAATTATACCATCCAGCAACCTTAATAAAACATATTTTTCGAAACTACTACATTATTAATATACAGGATGTTCAGAATATAAGTGCCGATAATAAAGGGGCTTGTATATCTGCTCAAAAGAAGCAAAAACCTCTTATGAAAAAAGTCTCTAAAACTAATAGTTCTACAAATACATTTCAAAAACAAAAATAAAGCTGCAATAATATGCAACACTGTGTTACGAAATTACAAACTAATTCACAACTAAGGTTAAATAAAAGCTCCTGTAACGCAATTTGTTTTTTATCAGTATTAATGAAGTAAACATAACAAGTTTCCCAAAAAATCCTGCATTGGAACGTACGACAATATTGCATCCTGCTGCAGCTAACCTCAAATTATTCTAAGTAGTAGAGACAGCAGTGTGGCTAGTGCCTTTCGTATTTCTGTACCTAGTGTTTGTTTGATATTTGCATAAATAAATAAAATTTATAGTAACCATGACCAGTTAATTTATGGTGAATCTAAGCAAAACTCTTTGACTACGAAACGTTTGTACGGTAAACGTTTTTCACAAGCAACGACATTAATTTTAAACACTTATTATTTACTATTTCAAATTTTATTCCGTGTTGTGAAGAGAGTTCTAAGAAAGCCGTTAACACTATGTTTATTACGTATGTTGTTTTTTTATTATTATTTGTATTATTTTATTATTATTTATTATGTACAAACATTTGACATGGTACCTGTTTGCTCTCAAATACCGTTGGTCAGCAAAATAAAGGCACTCATATTTCGGGCACCCTGTATGTTTTAATACTTACCCTTTTCATTAGTTTCATTATTAATCTCTCCAATATCTGTGTACTATATATCGGTTGCTGTGGATTTTGTCCTATATAGGTCATCGAAAAACTGAAGATATTACTAGTTTTTGTCCATTTTTCAACACGCCACCTACGCGTATAAATAAATGAAATTTGAATTCTGTTAAAGCGGGCACGCACGTTTCCGGCGCGGATCTGCTTCAACCTGCTTTCACTGTGTAAGGGCGTGTACCGTAATTTAACAAATGTTACCGTGTTTATTTACGGTAACTGAAATTTTGAGTTGAATAGAGGGAAGATAAACTCTACAAAACGATTTACGGGACGCTGAACCGGGGTTCTGGTTAAAATATTTGAATTACGGTACATGCTCTAAGTGTCCATTTAAAAGTATATGTTATAATTTTTAAAGCATATAGGCGCAGTTAGGCGCAAGGTACCAGTAAGCGGGAAACCGCTTCCACTGTGTCCGCTTTAGCCTGCTTTAAACTGCTGTTTTTATATCAATTTAAATATACAGTTACAAATTTCATAGCTTATAAGTACGTATTCGGCGCTGGTTACCAGTAAGCGGAAAATCTGCTTTCACTCTGTACCCTTAATTCGGAACAACGCGTGTATCGAAAATTAATCGATAATTTCTTTTAGGTGATAAACACGTCCAATGTGGCAGGAGAGCCGATGTTCTTAAATTCTGGTTTATGTGGAAAGCCAAAGGAACTTCAGGATTGGAACGTCACATCGACAAAGTGTTCGAGAACGCTAAATTTTTCGTCGATACTATAACGCACCGACCTGGTTTTGAACTTGTGATAGAAGAGCCAGAATGCACGAATATTTGTTTTTGGTACATTCCCCCTAGTTTGAGAGACGCGAAGTCTCATTCGAATTATAAAGAGAAGCTTCATAAAGTAGCATCGAAGATAAAAGAGAGAATGATGAAGGAAGGCACCATGATGGTGACGTATCAAGCTCAAAAGGAACATCCCAACTTTTTCCGGATAGTTTTCCAAAATTCGGGTCTTGAAAAGTCCGACATGATTTATCTTATAGAAGAATTTGAGAGGTTAGGAAGTGATCTATAGATGTAGTCCCTCTTTGTCATAAACAAGGTGTTTAATTTATATTTATTAGTTTAATTTGTTTCTCAGTATAGAAATTAGATTTAATGTTAAATTATATCAGTATTAATAAATAGACACAATTATTGATAAATTAAAATACGACTTCAACGTTAATATCTAGTACCTTTTAGTCAAGGCTCGTACTCTTGTACCTATACCTGTTACCCTTAACTATAGACTGTTACGCCTCTGTGCGTGATACGGTCTGTAGCCACCGCAGCGCTAGTGTTGTGTTGTAACTGAATAATGAGTCACTCGCCAACAATAAAGGTGAGCGAATGGTAGTTCATATATTTTATCTAGGTGCTAGTTCTAATAAAAATCAAACTAAAAATTATTACCTGGCACATAATTTCTTACCATACCATCCCAAAACAGTTTAGAGCAGCCAGCAAGTACATACAACAGCACAGCAGTGCCCCATTTCAAACATAAATTGGTCCTTCGAGCCGGTTTTGAACCAGCGACCTATGGATACAAATATCAGAAACACTAAACGACAAACCTGCTAGAAAAAATATAGACGGTGCCGTTCCGTTATATAGGTCACGTGACAGGTGCCGCATTTCCTAGGGTCTTACGGTCCAGATATTTTATTTGTTTTATGTTGGCAGTTGTGCAAATATGATGGATGCATTGCAGCTAGTGATGGGAGATATCAACGTGATTCGTGACTGTGATTTTTTAATATCAGTGATTCCAAATTCACATTCACAGTTAATAATATGATATCAAATATCAAATCACTGGTGTAAATGCATATTATGTACTTACAGTAAATAATTATTTTCAGTGTGGATTCATATACTTAACAGGAAGAAATACATCGCATGTCATCCAACATAGTTATCAAAGGAAAAAGGCATTTTTCAGTCATACTTCTTTAGTTAGTGAATTAAAAGATCATAGATGAAGATGACCTTTAAAGATTTGTTTTTTTTTTAGATTCCAAGAAATCCTGCAATCAAATAATAAATGATAATGTTGTACTATTATAAGAATTTTATATACTTTTTTACTTACTTATTTATATACTTTTTTATACTTGCCTATTAAAATGATGTTATTTTAATTATCATATAGATTTGTTTATTATATGTTACCCATTTAGTTTCATTTTTACGGTAGAAATTTGGAAGAAAATTATTTATTTAACATCAAAGTATTATTTTTTAAATGTGTGTTTTATTTACCCAGTACCTATGCATTCCTAAAATTATATATTATATATAAATATTATTGGAAACTACTAGCAAAATCATTGATTTTAACTTATGCACCTTATTAATTAACAAACCAAAATTTAAATATTAAAAACATCAGCCAAACAAAAATGAGGTTATATTTGACCAGCCGGAAGACCGTTATTAAGCGAAACCGAACCTTATTGCAGTATCCACGCACCGAGAATTCACGTTTTAGCACACAAAATATATTTTTAGCATTTCAAATTCATAGTAGGTACGTTCCCGTTATTTGGTTTCAACGCGCTAAACCGTGATCACGTCACAGCTTTGGAGAAAACTTTATAACAACTGTGATCCGTGATTTATAGATATCAGTGAAAAAATCACAGGTAGTGAAATATCTCCCATCACTAATTGCAGCTGTTTTTTTAAATGTCATTAAAGAATGTGACCAATCACAGTAAACAAATGAGCTTCACGCAACAATATAACCAACGTAAATTGGCATAAAAACAAAGTTTGTGATTCTGGACTTTTAGGGCAGCCATAAATTAGCGCTCGCTCGCTCTTGGATTTAAATTGAACCATGATTCTTAGAAAAAGATACAAATTGATCATGTCCAAAAACTATTAAGCATCGTCTGCTAAACGCGTCGCCTTTGTAATACTTGTCTGTCGAATCATCCATAGAAATGATATAATATATAGAACTCCGAAAGAAGCACTGAAAATAGTCAACCTATGCAGAAAACGCGAGTCTGGTAATATTACAGTAACTTAGCTTTTATGGGTTGGTTGTAGCTTCATATCAACGAGCGGGAATTTTAAAATATAAAAACTGTACTGTGCGACACCAACATTAATATTTGGAAACATACACATCATGACATAAATGTCAGAATTTGATATTAACACTATAATAGCTTATATATTAATAAAACCTACACCCGTATTATAACAATGCACTTATATCCCCATAATCCGTTTCATAATGATACCAATGATACCCATTACGATACAGATTTTTCATTACGATACAGATTTTTAACCAATAGAAACCCATAATTTTTCAATAAAGCATGCTGTGTTTTTTATCCTAGGTTCCTATGTAATTATTTTAGATGTCAAAATCAGTACGTATTAAATTTTCGTAGATACCTATTAATACATGATCGTTGCATAATATACTATTATTTAATTTGGTTTGTAAAACATAAAAATACGCGACATTGATACCGTTCCAATACACAAAGCTTTCGTGTCCAAATAGGTATATCACATTTTTCATGAAACTGGGCACATACATATTAATAATGGACTGCTACTCTTGCATTTTCAGTTTTCACCATAAGAACACAATACTTGTTATTTTAGGTTGTACCAACTTATAAATTTAAAAAAGACACGTAAAGAGGAACGTACACCTAAAGAAAATTTACTGTGAAAAACAGAAATTTTTGGATATTTCAAATAGTATTGGCAACACTGACTCCTCCTTTCTTTTTCCATAGATCTTAGTCTATGTTATGCCCACAGCCCACAAAATATAAAGAATAGCTATGGCTTTTTCCATGTATTTCTTCTAATAGTTATAAAAAAGAGATAAAAAAGTGTCTATAAAAGAAAATAGAGCAGATATTTTCAGCCTTCTCGGATTAATGTTTGTGTTGTGATGTGGTTACACGTTTATTTTATGAGAAAACTATTGCGTTTATAATTACCTAATTGCAATTTTGAATAATACTGGACTGGCATGAATTTGTAATACTGGTAATATTACCTAATTGTGTATAACTGTGTAAAAATTAAAAAAAAATGAAAATGTATAAAACACTCGTGAGGTCACTAGGGTTCCCAACTTGAGTATCGGCCATTCCGGGACAATTATTTTTACTTTTTCAAATAATAGAAACAAAACATCAACCATCAGAAATTAAAATATATATATTTCACACACTTTTTTTATTTTTAAACCTTTGATTAAATAAACCCTTTTTACTTTCCATTGCTACTTAAATCTATATTTTTGTTGAGATCGAGCAGCCTGCTAGTTTTTGGTCTGATTTAACTAGAGCCAAAAAGTGTTCATTTTAAATCAAAATTTAGTCTCACTTGTATTTCCTATTTTACTTGAGATATTGATTTGATTTCTTTCCTTGGTCCACAATACTGAGATGTTAAGTTAAGGATTTCCGGGATTTTTTATGTCCCGGCCAAGGCAAAACTTTTGCCGGGACAAACTTTCTCATTCCTGGTTAATCCCGGCCAAACCGGGACTGTTGGGAACCCTATAGGTCACTGAAGAGATGAATATAATTTAAATGTCTAGTTATTTTCTCATTTATGTATTGGTACTATTGGTAGACTAGAAATTTTAATTTGTTTTGTAGTTTCACAAAGTGCGCGTTGGATGTTCGATGATGGAACTTGATGTTTAATTCTTTGTCAAATTTATTAAGATAGTGAATTTATAGATATTTTACGAGTTTCTTTTGGCCAATTATTTCGATTTCTTCTTTTTCAATAAATGAGAGTTAGTTTACCATTTCATTTTATCTTAGCCAACAGATGTATAGAAGAAAATGGTAAGTCAATTAACTGATAAAAGTAAACATACCTAATAGTTCCAGAAATTATTAGAATTTTTGTAATTATTATTCTCGTAATCAATTTTTACAGGAACGTTTAATGGAAGATGCCGTTAGTGTAAAAAATTTGCTACCATGGATCGATTCTGACGAGGATATAATTAACTTTATGAGGAAAATACCTTTAGATAAGAGTCATTTGCGAAATCAGTTAACTATAAGTTATTTTATAAAAAAGAGGGACTGTTATTCAAATGATTTTGAAAAAGAAATTGAAGATGATGCAAGACAAATTGTTCTAGTGATGCCTGATACATCGTACAAAGAAATTAAAGAAAAACTTAGTATATTAGGCAATATACCAAATCGGAAAGAAGTAGTGTTAAGACAATTTCTTCATAAGAAACGTGATCTAGATAAAGTTTTAAGAGAAATAAATGTTAGTACTGTCAAGAAAAGAAAAACAGATTCCCCTAATGACATATTTGGATTAGATTCTAACGAGAGTCATACTAATATTAATATTAAAATACGTAAGGTAGATGGTTCTTTGGAAGTAGTTTCAAGAATTTCAAGTCAGGATAAACCTAGTACATCAAAGGTGAGATTCTGAAATTGTAATTGCTTGTTTATAAAGATTATTAATTATTGAACAGATTTGAATAAATTTTGTATTTCCATGCATGATAAAGAAATAATCAAGTATCCAAAATCAGTCAGTACATTTTTAAAGTAAAAACAGAACAGTCTTTTTTTTGACTTGCTTTTTTGTGAAACAGATAAATTCTAGCACCATGTTAGTAGTGGTGAAGGTAAATATTAAAGATTTAAAGGAAATAAATTGAACTATGTTTTTACACCCATTCATATTTTTTTTTTAAACATATTTTGTTATCGAGCTATCAGTGATGTGTTTGTGTTTTTAATTAAACTGATTTGCTCTCTACATGTCTCTGAACTCTAAAATAAACCTATTGTGAATAATTTAATAGTAAATATGTTATTAATTTGACAAGTTATGGTTTAGATTAAAAAAAATTTGATCAAGATATGTCGAGTTGTGTAATACGTACTTAATACTTTGTTAGGACATGTTTGATACAAAATGACTTCTCCATTAAATATTTTTAGATTAATATTCAGATTTTTTAAGCTGTGGAACTACCACTCAGTTTTACATTTTTGAAATTCCGTTTCAGTTTCCTATTCCCTTTCATTTAACTCTCTTTACATATTGAAGTGTTCGTTCTCTTTTTTTAGGTATTGAATGTTACGGACGAACATATAGAGGAACCAACTACATCATCTACCTCAGTTACGAGCAGCACAAGTAATTCTTTGAGCGGTTCAGTGGACAGTACCGGTTCAGTGGATAGTACCGTTCCATCAACAACTACAGAACCGGATGATCCATTTCCAGGTAAAACATCTATTGAACCAGTTTATTAGCTTGAAATTATCCGATTGATTTGCTCAAATTACGAAATATTTTTTTTTAGATCTAACTGCTGTTATAAATGACGCAATTAAATCATTTACCTCGTCTATCTCTGAACCTATAATGGCAACAAGGGCCTCTACAGGGCCTTCGGTCACCAATAACGCAGGTATTATATTCAGCTGAATTTTAGTTTTGATTTAAAATATATATTAATTACAGGACGTGCAGGAGCTTCGAATGCAGATTTGCTCAATACTACTTTATTTCCAAATCCGAGAGAAGAAACTGTCAAACCAGATGTCATAGTCAGGGAAAAGCACATCGGTAATTATGCCTTAATTAACCGTTTAACTATTATTAAATTTTTTTCTCGTTTGCAGTGAAAGAGCCAAAATTTAACTTGATCGATTTTGTAAAAGAACTATCTGTGGCGTCGGAATATAGAATATATCAATTATGTAAACAAATGAGGCTGGATTTGAATAAGAGGCCCAGAGAAGATCAACTGAATTATTTGTTAAACCAGTTGTTGGATGATGTAGTTGAAATTAAATCGGCCGAATCTAGTGATTCAGGTGATATCTCTGACGTTGACTATGACTTTAACGGTAAGACTTTGTAGTATGGTTATTATAAAATTCATATCATATCATCATCGCTAGTTATAAAAAAAAAAAAACAATTAAGAGATTCAACATAAATCTTTTCAAAGTGAACTGTAGTTGAAGTTGAATATTTATCAGCATTACCTTTGTTTATACAGGGTTAACTATGACTTAGTACAAATATTTTAAGAGGGGATAGGGAAAATTCAGAATTAACGGAATCACCCTTCAAAAAAATTCCAAACTTATTCATAAAGCGAAAAAAAATTTTTTTCAAAACCTTATTAACCCCTAATTTCTCGGCGACTATGCCGCTTGTCAGCTGCGAGGTTAGGTATATTCTGTCAAAGTCAAAGTTGTCAATGGTAGTGACAGAGCACCACGTTGCCACGTGTAACAATTTACGGCGCTTTTAAAGAAACATTTTTGTTTATAAAATATTAGATTATGTAATGAGAAACACGATATGGTAGCACTGAGAGTAAAACCTACCTTACTGATACTTCCAGAACTGATATTTGGAGATTTCAAGAAAGTTGAATTATTTTCTGTTTTGTAACATGTTTACATTATAACTTGTTGTAAAAATTGTTGCTGGGGACTTCTTGGTTTCCCTCGACCATTTCATAAATAAAAAAATACTTTTTTTCTGTAAGTATATCTATTGTAGTTTAAAAATGCTTTATTTTTATGTCACTAAGTAAAAAAGAAGTTTCAAGGAATTTTAAAAAGTATGAAATTGGTTCTTTTTTATTTTCAAGTTAGGTAGGTACATACGTATTTAAAATTCCAGCACGTGTAAAACAACATTCGTGGACGTTGTACAATTCGTACAAATGTACGAGGATTTGACATATTCTGTCTATTTGGAAAACGTATTTGATATTCTGCTGCTGCACGATATGCACTATCGTCGCACTTCCCATAAATTAGTACCATATCCGTAATTTCCGCGATTACACGAATTTGAATGTGCGAAAAGCAAATACTGAAAACTAATAATAGTAACGATATTAACAATTGTTATGGTAATATTTTCTTTGTTAATTAAATAAATACCCAATAACGTTTTACTACTTTCTTGATTTCGCACTTTCTATTTTTACAACTCAACTCTGACATACCTCTTCTTCTTCTTTCTGATCTACATTTTACAAAACATATATTTATGCCTACTTTACTACAGTTTAAACTAAGATATTTTTATTAACAAAATAATTGTCCACACAATAATCGACCATGTTTGCATATAATAATATTGTAGTATTATTATTTAAAATTTCCCGAGGCGTTTACAGTGCTCTGTAATATTACTTTTCTGACCACTACTGCTGTTTGACATTTGTAGAGTATTAGAAACAATGCAACCAACAACACAGTATAGGTTTATATCAACTGACAAGTGATGTGTGCGTGTAACCCCATGTCACGGAGGAAGTGTCAAAACAATACTAGAATGAAGAAACCCACGATCGTACATAAAAGACGATAATATTGATTATATTGATTGCCATAAGAATATTTATACAGTTTCAGTTTTAAACGTTTTATTCATTAAATAATGGATGGTTGCGATATATTGGGACATGTGTAGTTTTCCACAATTTTCTTTAAACGTACGTGAAGATATTTCCTAGAGTTGAGAGCAATGCAGTGGAGTGACCGTTATCGGACAAAATTTTATAAATTAAAAACTGCCACGTATGTATTCGAAGTTTTCTGTTAGTATTTCTTTCGATCAATTTTCTTAAAATAAATGGGCAATTTTATTAACTGCATCTACGCGAAATGTGTATTTTGTGGCGAGTAATTCTGACGGACCTGTAATGAGTGAAAATGAAGTTTTGGCAGTTTGGAACGAAGGAACGAAAAACGAATGCAAAATACTGTAGCTAACCGGATTAACTGTTATCTATCAGGTACTCAGGTATTATTATTAATAAAAATGTTTACTTTCGTTGTTTCTACATTCGGCAACGTTGGAACGTTGTGAGAAACGACCGCATGGTACCTAGTTGCACAGAACATATGCCTAGTTGACATATGTAGCCATCTTGGACGATGACTAATGACATAGGCGCCGACTTTCCGTAGGAAAAGAGGGTTTTGCCCCATTTTTTTAACATCGAGCTAGAATTCCGAAATAAATTTTTTATTGTCTTTTAGGCTTCCCTGAGCACGTGGTTAAAATTTTTGTACTTAGTCATAGTTAACCCTGTATATAATACAGGGTGTCTGGAAACTCCGCGCAAAAGGTTTAGGGGGCGATACTACTCGATAAACTGATGTGCCAAGTTCATATAACATTTTCTCGAAAAGTCAATATTAAAGAAGCTACGTAACCTCATTTTTTTTTTTGGCTATAATTTTTTTAATGTTGGGGTGATTTTTTTTTCAAATTTGGCACACTTGCTACTTTTATAGAGATGCAGGTTTCAGCTAAAATATTAATAAAATTGCAGCGGCTTAAAGGGTAGGTGAAGGATATTTCTTTATCATGCATGGCAAATGATCGAACTTTTTTTGTCTTTCGTTTAATTGAATTTTTTATTTCGTGTCCTAAAGACTGATGATTTATCTAAAAATTTGTTACTTTAATTTAACCGTATCATATGCCTTTGGAAACCTAAGGAAGCTAAACCGACTACTTGGTGACCAGTTCGAAAACTGTTCTACTAAGGTTAAAATATATTGATTTAATATCTATTTTCTCATAAATCCGCTTTTACCTTGTATGAATGAAACATAAGATTTGAAATTACTGTCAAAGCGATATGACAGTTAGTCAATTGTTTTCAAAGTACACTTGGCTTACATTGTAAAGAAAATGAAATTTACCATATCTAAAACATTTAAATGCCGATTTCTTTGTAAACGGTTAGTTTTTTTTTTTTTGACTCAACAAGACTGTAACATTTTTAGATAAATTATTAGTCTTTAAAGAAATGTCATCAAAATCTTAATAAAATTAAAAACAAAAAAGTTATGATCATTTCATTACCTAGCAAGTCTCCTTTCTGCCTTTTAGAGCGTTGTAATTTTATAAATATTTTGCTTGAAACTGCATCTCTATAAAAGTAACAAGTGTGCCAAATTTGAAAAAAAAAATGAATTATAGCTAAAATAAAACAAATTAAAAAATATGTTTGAGGTTACGTAGTTCAATGGTAAACTACTTAAGTTAATACTACTACTTAATAAAGTGACCATCTGTTCCGATTTCGAGTCGCCGGTCCCGTTTCAGCACATGTCCTGCTTTTATAGTCCGTATCCCGCTTTTATCCAGCTTTTATAAAAGAAATATTTTCCAAAACTAATATTAGTATAGAGACACTAATGCCCGTTTGCACCGAAGTTAATAAGCATTACTTAAAAATAAGACATGCTGAAGTATGCTTTTCCTTTTGCACCATACGTTAAAATCTTAAGTATGAAAACAGATACTTAAATTTAAGCCCCTGTTTGACAGTGACTTATGAAATTCTTTAATTCAAACAGAGTTAGAATGTGCGAAAAACAAGCATAAAAATTTTAAAAATGCAGAAAGTGCTAATATAGTCGTCAATGCTAATGAGTGTAGCATTGCTCAAATTAAATTATACGAGATCTGATCATTTCCATACAATAGATGAATTGAATAAAGATGATTTGGCCAGTAGTACTAACGACAGAGAAAATAAAATAAATTATTATTATTATTATTAGTTTGTCTCTGATATTAACTAGTCTTGATCACAGTATACTAAGCAATCAGTACGGAATCTTAGACAATTTATGAATGAAATACGTCTGGCAGTTTTTAAATACCCCCACTCTAGAAAAAGTCGCCAAGAATGTGGCGGATCCCACAGAACATAAGAAAAAATAGCTAATAATTTGGCGTAAACATAACCAAAGTTGTTCGTAGTTTTAATACTTTTGCATTAATTCTTAATTAACTGTTGTAATCCAGTGTAGTTTCATGTAAATTGAGGTTTTTGTCACATTTTCTCTTGATTTAGGTTTGTAGCAGATAAAATTTGAATTTGATTATAAAACCGGTATTAATTTAAATTTATTTAAAAAATTTGCGAAAACATGGAAACTAGGTCGACTAGTAGTGTAGTTTTATTTTATATTTTGTAGTACTTTTGCCTTTACGTCAAGATGTATATGTTTACCTTATTTTGTTAGCAGATTATCAATTTTAAGCCCAGTGTAATTTTTATATTTTTACTCATTTTTTTTTAGGAAAGTACGAAATGAAATTAAAATGTGAATATTAGGTACAATTTATTTTGAAGTTTACAAAATATATATATTGGTAACATAATCAAAAACCCCCGTTGCTCAATTAGGTGTATGGAGTGGTTTCCTTCATTCATGTATGAAAGCAGTCTCTTTCCTTTGCCTTCTTTCATGTTTTAATTCTTCTTTAGGATTTTCTCAATTAAGCTATCACGTCTAACTTGGTCTCCCATATATAAAACTGTTTACAGGGCCTTTTACGCCCAGAACTGCGTTATGCATTAGTTTTTTACAACACATTTATTTCCTCCCATAGTTTATTTATTATTTACTGGGTATAGTTCCACTAATAAATAATCACTAATATAAAAACACAAATAACTAAACACTCAACACGACATACAAAGCAGGAATATAAGTACAATAACGATAACGAGTGGATAACCATGTAATAATGTCAAAAATTCAAAAAACCTAACTGACACAGAAATTATAGTAATAACTGTTAGTCGCCAACAAGATGGGGGATTTTTGGAAGACGCGGGAAAGCTGAGTTTCCCTACTGATTGCTTAGTATACTGTGGTCTTGATGAACATCAACAACAACCATGCCTATATTACAAATGACAACAACAAAAACAAACACCGCAGGCATGACATTACACCGAAATGTAACCTTACTTCCATATAACAAACTGAAGAAAAATAGAAAGAAAAGACCTAACAAAAAGTAACGAAAGTTAATAGATTTGTGCGTTGTTGCCAATACAAAGACGTACTTTGCTAAGTATGATTTATAATACGTTAAAATAAATCAATTTTGAAACAAATTCATCAAAAAGTAAAATATAATATTTTTTAATAGGTTGCTTAATGTAATAGTTGCTTAGCTGCTTATAAACTGACATAGCTATGTTGATGAATGTTTATTTTCATATAATGTACAGAGTGTTACATAATTTGCATGCATCACCATCTTTAGATGAGTTTTTAACGAAAACGGCTGCTCCTAGATACTTTATTAAGAGGTACATTTTTTAAGTAGAAAAGGTAGAGGGAAATGTTTTTCTATTCCAAAATGACATACACCATGGCACAAAAAAGTTGAAGCGATTTAAAGCGCTCCTAATGTTCGTTTGTGACGCCCTCTTAGAGATACAGCCAATTGTGCATCAAATTTGAATTTCCCGTCCCAATAAACCCCTGCATACAAAATTTCATGAATTTAACTCAAAGTAGTCGACAGTTACTGAAGAAAATGTAATTAATTTTTTTAAATTTAACATCCTGTATATCCTAAACGAAGCGAAGGAAATTTTTTGTTTAAAATTGAACGTAGAATAACATACTGAAGTATGTACAATCTCCTCCTGAAACACTCTGTATAAGACTTGATGGAATAAAATAAAAATATATAGTTTTGTGTACTGCTCTCTTTTATAAACCCCGTTTCTTTTGTTCACTGAAGAACTGAAGTTTTAATTTCTGTCTCACTTCAAGCTTTATGAAATATGGTCACTTATCCATTAATATTGCATTTCGAGAAAATGTTACATGGACATGAAATGTTACTGAACTTGACAAATTATTTTTTCGAGTAATATTTATAATAAATACAAGTAAAAAGATAAAGGGTCTCAAAGTTAAAATTTTATTTTTCATGTTTGTAAATCATTTTTAAAAAATTGAAATATTTGCATACATTTTGGAGATCATGTGTTTTTTTTTTGGGAACGAGAAAATCAAATTTATTTCTGATTTTGACGTCACTAATGACGTTTAAAGGGCACCACATAGCACATCATGCTTCTTTTAAATGGAAGAACTTTTTTGTGGCTTAGTGCATCTATCTGACTATTGAAGCAATCTATTCTGCTACATTTTCCATCTGAAATTCGTGATCTGTCGAAGTCGTTAGGAGTAACCATTTTTGAAATAATTATGTTTGAAATAATAATAAACGTATTTTATTAGTTAAACTAAATGGCTATCCACCGAATTCCTTCAACCAGTTTTACAATTTACAGTTATGAGTTCGAAATAATTGAAATAAGAATGTACATATTTAAATATTTAAAAAAAAAGCTAATATGAATATACATATAAGAAAACTTCATAAATGACAGTTTTTTTCACTAGGTTTTGAGTCGCTTAGCTCTTGCAAGATATCCCAATATTTATTATAACAAAATCGAACGAAAGGAATAGATAGAAAACTTTTAATGTACCCGCGGCAGTCTTGTCCCCTAACCTAGAAAAACAAACTATATTGTGGGAAAGTATCTGCACCCAACACAAATTTCTTTACTTAATAACTATAAAACGTTTAAAAATTAAAAAAGGCACTAAAAAGTGAATAAGAGCACAAAACTACAACGCAAAACTCATGGTAAACACAGGTATTAAATTATGATATGACGGGGAATGTTACCGTCGTGTTTCTAGTTGCCTAATGTGACTGTAGACTTGTGGCCGACAAGGCGGTGTTAAATAAGGATTTAATATAATTCCGAAAAAAATTTTTTTCGCTAAATAAGTTTGGAATTTTTTTGAAGGGCGATTCTGTTAATTCGTAACTTTCTCTGTAACTAACTCCTCTTAAAATATACATATACTTAGTCATAATTAACCCTATATATTGGTGATTTTTTAAGAACATAAGTTGCCGGTGTTGGCAAATAAAACGTTCAGTCTGCTTAGAACCAACATTTGGTGTTTTCATATTAAAACGTTCCAAAAGTAAAGAGCAATCAATGTTGTTATTAAATAATTTAAATAAAAAGATAATACTGCACGTAATACGCCTAGTCTTTAGTGAAGGAATATCAGAATTCGATAATAGTAACTCATGATCATAACCTGTCCAGGATATACACCAGTAATTTTAAAAGAAAGATATTTTCTCATAAATAGGATACCAAATCAACGACCCATACTCCAACTTAGTACGCACCAATGAAAAATACAATGTTTTTAAAGCCGGCTCATTTGTGAAACACTTACAATTTTTAATAATGAAACCAAGTACTTCACTAGCCGATTTTGTAATGTTATTTATCATTGGGGTTTGTCATATAACCATTTTTTATTCAAAGCTTTATAAGGAAATTGAGAGGTGTTACAAATTTTTTATATTGACAGCTTACTTCATAAAATGTCGTTAGGGAACTGTAATTGTTCATGACAATAAATAGTTAAAAGTGTCACTTACTTGATTGAATAATCTTTTCCCGTATTTAAGTTATGAAAAAAATTATAAAATTGTAACACCCTGTAACTCCCATATTAAGCCTTGAATAAAAAATTTGTTATGTAACAAGCTCCAATTATTTTCATCGATAGAATATGTAAATAAAGTTTGGTCAAAATTATCTTTTAGATCTTTTATACTCATATAAAATCTTTACCACAGCTTTTACATTTAAAGTATTGAAACAGAACAGAAAAAAATAAACATTTTCCGAATGACTTTGTGCTAACTAGAAGTAGTTAGAGAAAAATAAATACGGTAACAAATAGGTGAAAAAATGGATTAATGAAAGAAATAAATATGGGCTTTAGTTTAGGGACGTTGTCAAAATTATTTTATAATTTTTGACAATTGCAGTTTTAAAATTTTTACTTGTTAACTGTTTAAAATGATAAGCTAGCGTTTTTAGATATTTATTTAAATAAGTTTTATCTTTTATTTTCTGCAAACTAGGCTTTGTTTACTATCATCTGTATCAATCATCTCAGATACATCTTTCTTCCCTTCCATTTTCACTTCTTTGTAGAGCAAATCTCATAGTAAAAAGCTATCTAGAAGCCAGCCAATTTTTAAAAGAGTGAAGTCTAGTAGGAGGGAACTATTCTAGACCTAATTTTTCCATCAATTTTGACCATCGTCAGATAAACAAAATGAATTGATTTGCACCAGATTAAATTTTTCAATAATGCCTCTTCTGTGTGCCCGTCTATTCGGATTAATAAAATTCTCAAAATGTATAGATTACCAAATAAGTACCAGTTACAATTATTTTGATATTGTTAGATTATAATACTTTCATTTATCTAATACCTGTTTTCTCTGTTTTAGATATGCTGACTGGGTAAATATGTTTAAATATATTTTAAGATAAGTAGAGAGAACTTTTAACTAAATCTTTTCCACATGCAAAATTGATTAAGAAAATAAAGTACATTATAGTATAGTTTTTGATATCCTTCTGATTAATAATTCCTTGTATTAATTTTATTATTTTTTAGGACATCGCAGTTTACTTACAGTGCCGCAGGCCGACGAGGTAAAGTTAATTCCGCTGATAAATCATTTAGCATGAACCCCAACGCCAAAGAATTTAAATTAAAAGACCCTGTTTTGACTTTGCAACCGCAGTCGCCAGGTGGCGCTATTCCGTGTACCGCCCCTAAACAACTGTCTCCTCAGCCTGGTCCGTCGGTTATCCAACCGGCCCGTTTTAATCCCACTTCTGCTAAAGAGAAAGTGAACACGATCCCTGCAATGCCAAACAGGTTTTTGGCTGCTTTGCAGGCGAGGGCTCAACAGGCGGAAGAGGACGATGAACCTGTACCTATTGATGACGAGCCTTCAATCATTGACAATCATGTACTTGGGTAAGATTATTTTTTTTCTTAATGTAAATTTCTCTGATCATTAATTTGTTTGTAGACCTTCGGAAGCAGTGGAAGATATGATCATTGATGACGACACGAATGATGACAGCGACGGTACTGCACTTAATCTGACTACCAAACCGGCTAAACAGCTTGCCGTGCGACATAAAGGTTCCGAACCTGCAGCGGGTCCGTCAACTACCGTCGTTCAAAAGAAGAACATACTGGATCAAAATCTGGTTCTCAGATTGATTGAAATGTTTCCCGAAGCATGTCCAGACTATATTAGGCAGGTTTGTGATGGGAAGCAATTGGCCGATCTTGATGACGTAGTGACAGTCATTCTCTCAGGTAAAAACACTACTTGTTCAAATTTTTTCACGAAATTTTTTTGTTAGGAAGGCCTTAAAGACTTATTCTGAAACGAAGTTCAATATTAATAGTAATACCTGATAGGTAACAGCTAATTCGGTTAGCTGCAGTATTTTACATTAATTTTTCATTCCAAACTCTGTCAGAATTACCCACTAAAACACACACTTTGCCTACAATTAAAATGCCGAAGAAAAGTGAATGTACTCTCGACAGTTTCTAATTGTAACCCAAACTGTTTGAAAGGATCATATGCGAGTATTTGAGTTCCGCTTTCAAAGGTAAGCTTATAGATGAACAGTTTGGATTTATCTCTGGTAGGTCAACTGAAATTAATCTTTTGACATATGCCAATTTTGTGTCGGAAGCCTTGAAGGAGGGATGTCAAATTCATTCTTTATACACCAATTTCTCCAAGGCCTTCGATCGAGTCAATCAACATGTGCTCTTGCATAAATTATCAATTCTTGGTTTGATTAATTGATTGGATAGGAAGTTATCTAAGTGGTTGTTCTCAGATAGCTCGACTGCGTAACTTCAAATCTAAAGAAATACAGGTTACTTCGGGAGTTCTTCAGTGGTCACATTTGGGTCCACTCTTGTTCAGTATTTTTATAAATGATATATCTCAGTGCTCTAATTTTTATAAATACCTTCTGTTTGCTGATGATCTTAAGCTTTTTTCTAGAATTCTTACTGATGAAAACTGCTATGATATTCTGTCGTGGTAGAATTACTGTTGATTATATTTATCGAATAAATGATGAATCTTTAGATACAGTATAAAGGACCTTGGTGTGATCATTGATAGTTATCTGTCATTTATTCCACATCCACATGTCTGCAGCAATATCTAAATCATTGCAAATGTTAGGTTTTATAAAGAGATGTACTCAGAATTTTTTAGATGTAACAACATTAAAGATTTTGTACTGTACACTTGTTAGGTCTCACCTAGAGTAAGCTTACAGTTTATGGTCTCCTAATTATAATATCTATATACAACAGATATAACATAATTGGGTTTTCTCAGGAATAAATAAATAAAATCATGTCCGATAACCTAGAAAATAAACCGGCGAACTTTATTATAGGCAAATATCTGTACCCGATACAAATATCTTTATTTAATTACTACAAAACGTTTAAAATTTAAAAAATAGACACTAAAAACTGAAGAGAAACATAAAATCGCAAAAGTAAACACACAGGATTTTAATTATGATAACAAATTGTTGGTGCCTAACTCTCTAAATGTCAAACGTGTGGTCGTGACTGTCAGCCGCCAGTGTCGCTGCTAAATTGAGGCTTAAAATGGTTTCAGAAAAAAAAAAAAAATAACTTTTGCCTTATAAATAATTTTGGACATTTTTTGAAGAGCGATCCGTTAATTTATATTTTTCTCTATCCCCTCTTAAAACATTTGTACTTAGTCATACCCTGTATATAACTGAAGGATTCTAATGTGACAACACAATATAATTTTGCCGTCATGAAATGATGTTTCAAAAAGCACCATATTTTAGCAATAGCACAAATGCTTATGTCTTAGTTTCTACCATATATTAAAGTGATCATCCGTCGCTTTTGTCCCGCGCTTTTATAATCCATATTCCACTTTTGTCCAACTTTTATAATAAAATAGTTTCCAAAACTAACCTTGATATAGTAACACTACACATCACTGTAAAATATAATTATACATGTATTAATTTTATAATGAACTTTTAAAAATTAAATCAATTTTGAAACAAACTCATCAAAAAGAAAAATGTTTTTCTTAATAGGTTGCTTAAAGTAATAGTTGCTTAGCTGCTTATGACTGATATAGTTATGTTGATGACAGGGTGTCCCGTTAATATTGCAAAAATATCAGTGGAAGTTCCCTTTAACAAAAATAAGAACAAAAGTTCTTATGAACCTGTGTCCACAAATGCTTCGTTTTGGAGATACAGGGAATTTAAAATATATATATATGGTTTTTGTTAATATCTGAAGAATCCTAATTCTGATTTTTTTTAAATTTCGTGTTTATAAAAAACTATAAAGATCTGATTTAATTTGTTTTATTTTTTCTACTCCAGTGGTCTTCGGGGGATCATTCCTATTGATATTAATACGCAAAAATATCAAACGCCACTGATTATATATATTATCAATTAGCTGAAAGTCGAAAATAATAGAACGCGACTAATTCACCGCACAGAGATGAGTCAAAAATGTTACTTTAAATTTTTTGCTGTATTAGAAAGGTATTTTAAGCTAATATAAATCAAATCTCCTACAATTCCTATCAATGAAGTCATATGTATGTTCTCTGATATCAAACATCTAGGTATGCTAATGAACAATTCCGCAGACAAAGCTCTATTCAATAATTATCTAAAGAAATTAATCTATCTAAATTCACTAACCTTGTTTTAATGAAAACACTATAAATATCTAACTTCACTTTTGGCAGTTGGAACACGACAATTCAACCACAATAGATGAGATCTGACCTATTTCTGCATTTTTAGGATTGCTTCTTCAGGTGGCCTCCTTTAAGTTGAGTCAAATATCTATAAAAATTATTATAAAAATTAAAATTATTTGAAGTTAAATATCGACAATGACAAAAGTGACAGCCTGTCAATGAATTAAATATGATATTACCTACTTGAACAATGTTTAGATACCCTTTATGTAAAAGTTTTTATATATTTTTAGATATTAATAATATTGTGTGAAACTAACTACTCTGTGGCCAAAAGCTCCAACCAGCGTTGAATTACACCTACAATATCTGCCCGTATATTCCTTATTATTAGCTTTTGTAACATTTTTTACTGTATTAGAAAGGTATTTTAAGCTAATATAAATCAAATCTCTTACAATTCCTATCAATTGTCGTGTTCCAACTGCCAAAAGTGAAGTTAGATATTTATAGTGTTTTCATTAAAACAAGGTTAGTGAATTTAGATAAATTAATTTCTTTAGATAATTATTGAATAGAGCTTTGTCTGTGGAATTGTTCATTAGCATACCTAGATGTTTGGTAACAGAGAACATACATATGACTTCATTGATAGGAATTGTAGAAGATTTGATTTATATTAGCTTAAAATACCGTTCTAATACAGTAAAAAATGTTACAAAAGCTAATAATAAGGAATATATGGGTAGATATTGTGGATGTAATTCAACGCTGGTTGAGGCTTTTGTCCACAGAGTAGTTAGTTTCACACAATATTATTAATACCTAAAAATATATAGTTACTTTAAATGGCTCGCTAAACACTAAACTTTGGCCTTTAGTGAGAGTTAGTGGTAGGTATCCAGCTGAAGTAATAGTACACGTTAGGTGAAAAAAAAAAAAAGTTTGAGAACCGCTGGTTAGGATTATTTATCTAAATTTATCGATATTCATAAATGACCTGTTATTTACCGTATCGATATTTCAGCCGAAGATTATCCAAAAAGACCTGAACGAATTCCAAGTCCACCAAAAGAGGTTGACCCAGAGGAGCAGTACGAAATAATTAAGGAGCTCTTACCCGATGCAGACCCTACATACCTCAGAATGCAGTGCGAAACCTTCGCTAACAACGAGAAAGGTCTGAAGGAGTTTATTAATCGTGCCATGGAAATGAAGGACTATCCCACTATGAAAGAATATTTACGGTACACATTTGTTGCATTACGTGAAATAAAGATATATTTTCTGTTTGCGTCATTTTCAGGAAACAACAGATTTCTGCCCAACAAAAGCAATATACCACAGAGTTCAACATCGACAATTTCATGCAACTGTTCCCAGACCCGGAGAATATGTTCAACGATCCTAAGAAAAACCTTAAATTGGGACCGTACTCTGTCCATTACCTTAATACGTTCTTTAAAAATCGGTACGATAAAATTCCTGCCAGAGTAATCCAGCAGACCCTGATCGAGACTAACTTTAAAGTGTTAAATTGTGATAACGTATTCTCAACGATGGTTAAGAGGAATAACACTATGAAATCCAGACGTAAACATTTACCGTTACCTGAAAATTTGGAAAATATTCCGCTGTTGCAAGAGGTAAGAAATTTAATTTGACAGATCTGGAATTATCAGCATCATGTATTTGTTTCAGCTCGCCTATTTAACTCACAGAGAAGAAATCAAGAAATATATGTTGGAAAAAGAGAAGAGAGAAGAGCAGGAAAGGGTAGAAGCGAAGAAAAATGGCTTAATGGAGACCTGCCAGTGTTGTTACGACGAAGAAGTGATGCCCAAAGACACCTTCAACTGTCCCAACGGTTGCAAATTTTGCAGAGAGTGCATTAAAAAGAGCTGCGAAGTGGCATTTGGAGAAGGAAAGACGGATTTCCCTTGTTTGGCCGCCTGTCCCACCGAATTCACATTACAAACTTTACAAGTAAGCAATTTTGAAGTACAACTTTGATATACTGTGTCTAAAAAATATTTTGCTAAAGTATTAACTACTTTTTTCCAATTTTTTTTTGCCACGATTTAAGGTATAAAATATAAAAAATAAATTTGTGTAATGTCGCAATATGTATTTAATTTGCCATTTGGCAACGTCATAAATTCATTTTTATGTTCTATGGTTTATTTAACCTTGGCAAGAAGCAGTAACACCATTGTCAATTGTCAATTTGTCAACTGTCATTATCTAAAAACTGTTGTGCTTAGTTAGCTGAAGCTGTATTTATTTGTTATTTAGTAATTTATTTACATTTAAGTGGAAACAATCCAAAAATGGTTGTTAAAAAATGTTTTTTGCCATACTGCCAACGAAAATACTGATATCAAATAAACACAAAATACCAAAAATAATGAAACCACTTGAAACATTACCGTTACTGTCAAATAAATAACCATAACCTACAATTTAAAAACTGCAAAAGTATTGAACGTGAACAGTAGAGCGCATCAGTCTGAGCTGTAAATATCTTATGAAATAACAAAATACCTCATAAAAATGAATAATTGTAGTTTATTTTATACGATTTACTTATTATACCGAAATTTTTAATGACGGAAAAGTTGGAGTTAGTAAAGCAGGACTTACGATGATTATATTTAGAAAAAATAATTATTTCTGAATTTAGAAAAATTGTCCTGAGTCCATTATAACTTACACAAATGTTTTTACTACTATTAATCACTTCATAAACGTTTCAATAAAACGGAAAAATATTTTGCAATAAAAATTGCACCGATCACTCTTTTTATTTTTTCAAATAAAGCAAGTTACACAGGGGTCACAGGATAACTAGATTGTCAATGTCAAAATAATAGAATTTAGCCAAACATGACTTAGTAAAATGTTACTGGTTCCAAATTATAGGTTAAATTCTAAAATTCAAATTTTTCCCATAAAATTTTCATACCCTGTACATCATGAACCACCCATATATATCACTAATGCGGGTATCAACAATTTTTTTGTGATTAAATTCGTGAATTAATTCACAAATTTCTCCACAGCCGCATTTTGGTTTTACTTCAAGCAGTGTTTATATAAGTATAGTTAGTCAACCTGCCTTGGTTGTGGACCATGTCGGCTAGATGGCGGGACTATGATATGTGCAAAATCTCTTAAACAAGTCCTAGAGAAGTCGGTAAACAGGGTCAGACTTTATTTTAAAAGCAAAGTCAGACTGACTTGCCTGGGGCTTGTTTGAGAGATTTTGTATATATTATAGTGCCGCCATCTAGCCGATATGGTCCACAACTAAAGCCGGTTAATTAACTATACAGTAACGGCGTTCAACAATATGCTCCCAGATGCGAGTGAATTTTTGTCACGCGACTATAGATCAAACGTATTTATCTGTAATAAATGAACAGATCAGATTGTTTTTCTTAACCTTACTTTTCACATATGTGATTTCGTTCTGTCATTTATTACTAGGCAATATATTTTTTATGGAATTTAAATATAGCAGCTGTCGTGTAGTGGCACCAAATTCTTGTATTTTTGAGATGAGGACATCAGTATTGCAGGAAAAAAATAATTTTGCTGAGACCGTGTCGAAATTTAGTAATAAACAATTTAAAGAACATTTTATAATACGTTATGTCCCCTGCTACGTTACTCATATTCAGTAATTGAGGCGGTTAGAAACAAAAATGGATGAAAGTGACTTTTTATCGAAAATCAAGTTATGTGCATAAGCTCATACAATTTATTAGATCTGTAGAAATACAAAAAAAGACATTAGAAAATAAAATATGTTTATCTTATTCATTTTCAAATACCTGTAATAATTAATAGATTTTTAACTTTGATCCTCCTTTTCTCAAATTTGCAAAATTTACATTTTACACCCCTTCACTTCTAACTGCCTTAATTATAGATAAATAAAAATAAAGATATATGCAAATCTACAATCGGTGCAAAAGACAACTTGTAACGGTCAGACTGACGCACTCTGAATACAGACAGTTGACAGAAAATTGAATTCAATCGCTTTGCTCGATCTAAACTTCTGGACCACTTTGATGAACGTCAGATTGCTCCCATTTTATTTGCCGAACGATCAAGATTTACCTCCCCTACCTCCATGAGCATTAAAAGAATGATCCTGACTAATCTGAACGATCCGAGGGATTTGCCTAACGCGGCTTTTATATAAACACTGCTTCAAGACTTTCTGAAGTTCTGTCACTGTCATGTCACCTTTACCAACTTAAGAGCAATTCTAACTTTTAAGGTTATGTAATTTCCATTTGTTTACATAATAAAAAAAAATGTATAAGAAATTAATTAACTAGTTCAAAATTATGCACAGAACAAATATTAATCAGGTCATATAAAATTATTATACACAGAAAACTTTTTTGCATTTATTTTATGTTGGTGCTACTGAATACAAGTAAAAAATGGTGAAAAATTGGGGCACATTTTAATTCATTAATTTTTATATTTTAAATATACACCTTTGTACTAGCAGGCCGGGAGCTGGACTCATTTACGTCCCGGTCTCTTCGAAAACTTTTTGGATAATTACGGTCAGTGACGTCAAGTAAAAGAGCTAATAAAAATACGTCTTCTACGGAACATTTTGATACCTAAATAGTACAGTAGAACAAGTCGAAAGCACATAGATGTTACTGCTATGATTTATGTATTATGAACCATCCTGTATATTATTGCATTTTTTAATTCTTTGTTTATGAATTAGTTATGGTTTTATATATATATTTTTTTATACTATATTTTCACTTGATCATTATCATTTTTTTTTCGAGATTTGAAAAAGTTTAAATAATTTTTTCAAGGTCCATTTTGATTTTGAAAGTTCCTTTGTTATGTGTATCCATTTGTTAATGCAGAAATAGTATAAAAAAGTATGAAAAAACAGTACTATTTCATAAAATATCAGAAATAAAGTCGTAAGGTTTGATTAAAAAAAAAATCAGAGAATCGTAACTGTTATAGTTTTAGAAATATTTATTTTTGTAGTGTATAATTTGCAAGTCAATTTAAAAAGAAGTCAAATAATACTGAAACAGGTATTATTTAGATTCGATATTTCCTCAATTTTTCACCAAAGTAGGGCTTAACCAGAAATTAAAAATTTGCCTTGATATACAGTGTTTTATTTGAAAAAATCAAGTTAAGTAGCACCCACAAGAAATATAACACCATTTACAATCAAAACTAAAAAGCTGAAGATATTGAATTTATTTGTTTTCTTTTAAATTTACTGCAAAGACCCATTGCCATGTTTTAATTGTTAGAGTGTCCTGCCTCCGAAAATGTTTTCCAAGTTGGCCCAGAAAAAGGCATTGGCCGAAATCAAGGCTGCGGGAATTGAAGAGCTGGAAACCTGCCCGTTCTGCGACTTTGCCAGCATCCCTAATGAATCGGATAAAATTTTCCGGTGCCTAAATCCGGACTGCATGAAGGAGTCCTGTCGGAAATGCAAGGAACCTAATCACGTTCCCCTTAAGTGCGAAGAGGTAGAAAAAGACCAGGACGTCAAGGCGAGAACTTACATAGAGAACAAAATGACAGAAGCGCTGTTGAGGTAAATTTATATTTTTATACAGTCTGTATTGAATATCCATAATATTGTGTTTTGTATTCTTAATAGCTTTAAGTACTGAAAATTTATTTGTGCACAATTAGCAGTAACACTTTTTGAGACAATCAAGACAAATCGTTTTCTGCAAATGGCACCTTTCCACAGCATCATTTACCAACATATGCGTGTTAATTCTCAAATTTCTTGATTAATATCATACATCCGTTTATCAGTTAAATCGGTGTAACAGTATCAATTTTTATAAAAATGCATTGTTTTAGAAAATGCTGGAAATGTGGAACAAGCTTCTTCAAAGAGGAAGGATGCAACAAGATGACTTGCTCCTGCGGGGCAAGCATGTGCTACATCTGTCAGAAACCTGTGAAGGATTATTCCCATTTCAACGGAATCGGCGGCGACAAGTTCAATCTGTATGCAGTTATTTGTCGTTTAAAGTTCGTATTTATTAACTATTTGATTATAGGTGTCCATTGTACAGTGACTCCAACTTAGTAAACCAGCAAAATGTATTGGGGGCAGCCCAAGCCGCGAAGGCCGAGATCGATCCTTCCAAGCTGAAAAATGATCCGACTGTGGGTATAACGGATCACTTCAAGGATAGGGCCAGGAAACTACCACGGGAACCCCACATGGAGGTGCTGCACAGAGTTCATCAGCATGCCCAACAGGTGAGTTTTGCTTTTTAGATTTTTTTTTATATTTCTGCTAAAAGCAAAGTTGTGCCCATCTGTAACAAGAGAAAAAAAAATCTCTTAAATACTCGACTAATTTCTCCGAATCCTAATAAAATAAACTTTAGGAAGTTATTTTATCGGTAACTCATTTAAAACATGGACTTTTTGGTATAATCAAAGTTTATCTGAACTTGTCAATATTATTACAAATGTAATTTAAGCTTATGTTGAAAAGAGTGATGTGATGTCACATAATCCTATAGTTTGCATCTTCCTGAAATCGTCCATCAAAAAATGACTATTACATCACTTATTTATAAAGCGAAATTTTTTTTATGTATATTAAACCTCTATTTATTGCCGACTCTGGTATGCTGTCAGCCACGAGCTTTGAAAGAAAAAAATTTATTTACAAAATGTAGATGATAATTTAATGATTCAATGAGAAACACGATATTGGTAGCACCTGCCTTACTGATATTTATTTCCAGGATTGATATTTAGAGAGATTTCAAGAATGTTGAATCGTTTTGTGTTTTCTTGTTTACATTAAAACTTGTCATTGCGAAGATTTTTGTACTTGCTGAGTGCTTGCTAGGGAGCTCTCCTTCCCTCAATCGTTCTTTTTGTTTAAAGCGAGGTACTTGACCCGATGACCACGATCAGTTGGATTCTATCCATTGGGAAAAACCACAAAGGATAACAAAAAACATGTAAATGTACACAAACACATAAAAACGCTACTACACGTTTACTGCCTAGGCATAACAGCGATTGCTCAATGTGGTTAAAAAAGGATTCGGCATAATATTTTGTTGACGTGGAAAACGTCTTTGATAAGTACGCTGCCACACGATAATATGCACTTGTCACACTTCCCATAAATCAGCACCTTATTGGTCATCTCAGTATTTGAATACGAAATGTTTGTAGATACACAAAAAATATGTTTAAAATTAAAAATCAAGCATCTATATTCTATTTTTGACAGAAACAGATGAAATCGCCATCTGTAGGTTACTAGGAGAAAGGGTAGGGGTACTTACTTCACGTCCGTAAATTTAACTTCTTGTGCTGTTGGGGAATTAAATTCTGTTAATACTAATAATAGCAACAGTATTAACAATAATCGACAATGTTTGCAGAAAATAATTCGTGCTATTTTAAACTATAACATCCTGAGATGTTTACACTGTTCTGTAAAAATCCTTTATTTGGCTCTTAGAATACAATATTGTCGCGGATTTCCCAATCCAACTTTTACTTTTATCAGAAAAACAATCCGTTAATTAATCACTTATCTTTATTAACACTCTGTACACTATCGAATAGTAATTACAACTCAACTAAACACTATTTAATTAATCACTATCTAAATCCCTCTGAATTCTAATTAATCTCTCCGAAATTTCCAACTAAACACTCCAATTCAAGACTGTAATTCAAGACTCATTCAATACTGTAATTTCAAGACTCTCATTCAATACTAGACTAACTCGGCCGTTTGTTCTTCTTTTATAGACCAAACGAATATTCCAGGTATTTTCTAGCATCTCTAGATCCATTTCCCAAACAACTCGAACGCTTCTCGTCGATTCTCCATTTTTCTAGTTGCGCCTCGATACACGGCATTATTTGTTGTTTACCAGAATCGTGTTGGGGCGATCGGGGCAATCTCGCGTTTCGCGATACCGCATTCGTCGAATTGGGCGGGGCAAATTCTGTGACAATATTCTAAGCTTTGATTAGTGTTCTTTGATGTTTGAAGAGTCTGTAACTAGCAATGCAAAATTCTAAGTTATGGTTCAGTATTAGTGACAAATTTTTAGTTTTATAGTAACTAAATCATGGAATATATGTCTGGTACTTTGATCAGTACATTTACTGAAAAACTACCAAACAAAAACGTGTTTATTCCCGTAAAAATGTAAGGAAATAGTCATTTGTTTTTAGAGAAGTGTACCTTACACATTTTTGCTTTGTTGCCTTTGTGTAGCGTAGTGTTTGCCAAGTACTATATAACATCTGACCACATATATATTTTCACTACTCTAAAACATAGACAGAGTTAACTATGACTAAGCACACATATTTTAAGAGGAGATAGAGAAAATTAAGAAATAACAATTCAAAAAAATTTCAAACTTGTTTATAAAGCGAAAAAAATTTTTTTTTCGAAATTATATTAAATCCTTATTTAACGCCGCCTATGGGACCCGTCCGCCGCACCTTTAACATTTACAGCGTCAGAGTAGACAACCAGCAACACAACAGTAAAATTCGCTGTCATGTCATAATTTAATTCCTGTATTTACGTTATAACTTTGTGTTCTTCAGTTTTCTTCTTGTTTTTAGTGTCTTCTATAAATTTTAAACGTTTTATAGTGTCGTATGGGAATTTGTGTCGAGTATAGATATTTTTCCACAATATAGTTTTCCGTTTTGTTTTTCTAGGTTATGGGACAAGACTGCCGCAGATGCATTAATAGTTTTCTATTATCTATTAGTACCTGCCTATTCCTTTTGTTTGATTTTCTTATAATAAATAGGCAGTTTATCTACCTGTACCTATGGGAAGTGTGTTTTATCTGTAGTGAGTGGTTGTAATGAGTTTTGCCAGTGTGTAACGAAATAATAAAAAAACGAATGCAAAATACTGCAGCTAACTGGATTAACTGTCCAGGTATTATTACTGAATAACAATGTTTTGCCGTTTCTGCATTTTCAAATGCTCCAAAAAAAATACCGCATGGCAGTTGACATTGTCGGCAGATGTAAGCTTTATCTATGGATCTATGCTCAGTTGATGCTTATCATAGGCATCGACTTTCCGCGAGAAAAGAGGGTTTTGCCCAAATTTTTAAATTTCAAGATAATATTCTGAAATAATTTGTTTGTCTTTTAGGCCTTCCTGAGCATGTGGTTAAAATGTTTGTACTTAGCGTAGTTAACTCTGCATAAGAAAAAAATAGATCCGTTTTCTATATTTTTTGACATGAAATAGGTAACATGCACTAGAGTTAGATTTTAAAGTTCAAAGCTTAACTTTTTATATAGTAATACATGATTTTACAGATGATTAATATATATAAAATAACAAACGTATGCAGATAATGTTACATTGGAAAATGTTTAATAATGTTGTAATATTACAAAACTATAGTTACATCTTTTAAATTCTTTTTCAAAAAAGGTTCATCGCCGCCACGGGCATCATCGTCCTCGTCACCGCCACGAAACCGTTGAGCAGGTATTTTACTTTTGCAAATAATGTAGCTTGTAGTGCTTGAAAGTCCTAGCTAAAATTAGTCCGCAATGCTTGCAAATTTTAGATGATAACCAGAATGTAAATCATTACAATTGGTGTTTGTGCTATTGCTTTTAGCTGCTGGTTGATTGATTCGTACCATTTTATGTTAGTGCAAATGAAATTATCGTATTACAGAGTGTTCAGAATTTAATAGGATGTATTTCCGCGTTAGTTTCTTTGAGTGAAAATAAATTGATTTGATTGAAGTTGCTCTAGTACAATTTTACCACAGCATAGGTAGACCAGTAAATTCACTTCGTTGTCGGCACTTTGAAGTTCCGTTTAGGGTCAAATCGACTGTTAATGACCTATACTTACTAGCGAAAAAAAATTTATTTTTTTTAACAGAACCAAAAGGAGCCGAAAACCGGCCTTAGAGGCCCTTCTCCTTTAAAGAAACTTAAATTACTATTAGATGATGTGTTTAAACATCTAACTGCTGCGCAGCGACTTGTTCCTCGATTCACTTAAAATTGCTTTAATACGGCTCTGTATAGTCGATGTTCGCACTCCCAGAGTTGAATGTAAACTGAGGTCTCTGCATCCTGAAATGGATGCGCGAGCTGCTATGTGTGACTTAATATTTCGGCCCGAGTGATTCTACTGGTCTCCCTATACTGTGATTTTACTTCCTTACAAGAAGTTACAGGCTTCCTAAAATAAATCTTTAAATATTTGATACAATATGATTTATTAAAGATATTTTATAAATCCAGTTTAAACTGTTAAACATACATGGTTAAATGGTCGCGTTCACCCGATACAAACGTTGGCCAGCAGCATGCGTTTGTTCTGGTGAATGCGACTGTTGGAATATGATAACTATAAGCAATGCAACACTAGATGTGTCATTTTGCATTCATATTTTCATATATTTTACGTGAAATAAATGATATCTTTTTCCTTCAGTTGTATTTCATATACAGGGTGATTCAGTCTTAATGTCATTAATTTTAAGAGAAGATAGGAAAAAATGAGAATAATACGAATATCCGATTTAAAAAATTTTAAATGCATGTTTACACTGAAAAAAATATTTTAATACCATTATTTAAGGAACCTTTTCACGCTGTCATGGCTACTTGACGTTGCCAAATTTAAATATTTTCCTATAAATAAATATAAAAATTATTTTATAAAAACATGCAATTAACATATTATGTTTTAACATAAAAAATATTTAATATTGCAATTACAAAACTACAATGGATCAAAATAAATCATTCACATTTCATTATATAAATTGTAAAATAAAATCCAATACTAAGTTATTATTAAGAGTGGCTGAAACATTTTTTTTATTTAAATACAGACAGTAATAAATTAACCCTTGTGCTGTCAACAAAAGACAGTACGAAACATACCAATAACCTTGTTTTTAATGTATACTCAATGACAAGCACTGCAGAACCGCTAAATAATAACAGAAACAAATGATAATTAAGTTTGCTGCATTTTTATAAATGCCCAGTGCAATCAATAGGAAATCATGAGAATTTTATAATAAATTCTAACCACAGTAATCAGCGCCGACATCAGATAGGCAGTTGAGCTTGCCGTCGATTGCATCTGGAACAGATACACGCGGCCCGACTTCTCTTCTCTTCCTTCATATATCAATCATTATTTTCACGTGGTAGAGGTTGATGAATTTTGTGTGTTTGTATCGCCAGTGTAGTTTATAATTATTAATAAAATTTGCTATTTGCCTAAATAAAAATGCAATTCAAGTTGGGTAAATTGAAATAGTGAAAGACCACGGTCGTCTTCTACTGAACAGAGAAATTTATAAAAGACATTTTAATAGACATTTGTGTTTGAGTGTTCTGTGTGTGTCTGTGTTGTTCGGTATCTACTGATCATGGGTAATGCATTTGTTCTGATTCATATTTATATTCAAATGCGATTTGCATTATTTGGGAATATCAACGCACGAGCTCATCTTGATTGTGCTTTCAAGAACATAACGAAAAAGTGACAAAAATATGTATATTTTATCTAAAATTATTTACTACATATATAAAATTTTGCGGAGCTTTTGATCTTGCATTATGAGGGCATGATGAATGGATTTTATGTCGGAATTTGACAAAACGCTTATTGAATACCTTAAAAACGGAACAATTTTAGAAGGTATCTTAAAGAATTTACAAAATACACACATTGTACTGCAAACAAGAAGTTTTTTCATTAAAATACAAATCTATCACTTCAGTACCGGACATGCTGTTATTATATATGTATGTGCTCCTGAGTGGCAACACTGCTGGACTTTTATATAGCTTCAATACCCGTATGCTTCATCAGAAAATTTGTAGTGTCTTGTCACCGATTGTTATGAGGTGATTTGTTTATCTTTTTAAAGATTGTATAATTTTTTTTTTTTTTTATTTTCTTTCTTTATTAGACTTTCCGAATACGTGGTTAAAATTAATGACATTATGACTGAATCACCCTGTGTTAAATACCTGTAATTTTTATTTATATCATGAACAAGAGTTTATATTTTAATTTTTAGTTGGATTTGTAGTCCAACTGTATTAAATATACAATAAAAGTTATACACATTTCTTTGAAAACACTAAATTGCTCAAATTGATTTGCTGCAAAAAAAAATGAAAAAAATTGACACTACGATCTATTTCTACTTGTCTTGAAACTTTGCTAATGATGTTCTTATCGTAAAATTTCGTTTGCTTTTTTTTGTAAATATGTATGTAGTTAGTTGTTAGTAATTGTTTATTTTATTTTAACTACTGCTATTAAGTTGCTTGCTGCCGCAAAAATACTAGTGCTTATTAACTCTCTCTTTTTCTAACTTCCTTAAGAGTAACCACTTACTTCAAATGTATCGGGATACTACAGTATGCGCCAAAAGTATGGAATAAATTCAACAATCATTCAACAATTATTTTTTGGGAAAAATCCTCAAACAGGTCGATTTTTAATTTAAAAAATACATATTGTAGCGAAAAATGCGATTTTTAAATGTCATTTGTTTTCGAGTAATGACGTCATCAATTTTTTTTTAAATGCCAACACCATATTTTTTTCCTTGATTCTGAAAGATCGTTTAATTCTCTATCAGACAGTACTAAAATTTTGCCCTCTTACATAGGAAAGTTTTCGAGTAAATGACGATTGAATGTTAGAAAACGTAAATTTTATTCATAAAAAAGTAACAATTCTGAGGTATGTAAAATAAAATACAATTGATTAAATTTTATACTTAAATTAAATGTTCGAATTGCCATCCACCAACTTCTTGACAATGCGCAAGTCTGTGAAGAAATTCTTCTTGCACATTATGAATGATTTCTGGGGTAACTCTGCGTATTTCGTCCCGAATGCGATTTTGAAGTTCTTCTAAATTACGTGGTTTATTAATGTACACTTTTGACTTCAAGTATCTCCATAAAAAATAGTCAAGAGGTGTAAGATCTGGCCATCTTGCAGGCCACATTTTGTCTGAATGGTACAGTAAACCGTCAAACTTGCAGATATTGGAGTCGGGAAAATCCTCATTGGATGGCAGAGGCACATACCCAACACCCTCAGAAATTAAATGTATGGGCTGGAATAGTTGCCGACAGAATAGTAGGGCCTTTCTTCTTTGAAGTGTACGTTAATAAACCACGTAATTTAGAAGAACTTCAAAATCGCATTCGGGACGAAATACGCAGAGTTACCCCAGAAATCATTCATAATGTGCAAGAAGAATTTCTTCACAGACTTGCACATTGTCAAGAAGTTGGTGGATGGTAATTCGAACATTTAATTTAAGTATAAAATTTAATCAATTGTATTTTATTTTACATACCTCAGAATTGCTACTATCATAGTAATTTAAATGATCAAGACAGGGTAAACTAAAAAATGGTAACATAAACTTTTACTGTCCAAAATTTCTAATTTGAGTGATATGAAGAAGACGGTAGTACAAGTTCTAGCTTTAGATGGAAAACCACTACTATGCTGTTTCCCAGATTAAAAAAACAGAAAGGATTTGAGATTAAAAAGGAAATAGAAACCAGAGAACATTATGGGAAATGCTAGGAATAATTTTTTTTGAATAGACATATTGCATGTACATCAGTTCCCAGAGAGAAATAGGGATTTATTATGTGAATGTTGTGAATAAAACGTATCTATTAGTTTTCATGGTGATCCTTCCTCTTATTTAAGCTTGCACGTGTATTAGAATGCAATAAATATCTTACATACTACAGCATGGCTTTGTTGTAGCACTTTGCATGTTAGTATTATAGTGTAGTGTGTTCATCTGGTACATCAACACAACACAGTAGGTTAACCTCAATATTACACTACTTGTTAACTTTTATGTTTCTTTTTTAGAGGCGACAGCATTTAGAATTTCTGATGAATTTGTGGAATGTCCAGGAATAAGTAGAGGATCATTTTGATTTCCATGTTGGAAATCGTACACATTTGTTGTTTATATAGAGTGACGTTGTTTTATATATTATTTCAATGCAGATTCAAATTTTTTCTTGTTAACTAAAATTCATATGAAAGTTAAGGTAAGATTTTATATTTTTATATTCTTGTAAACATCTCACGTGACATTGGCATTTGTGAGATATAAGGAGAGACGTTTATTTAAAGAGATTGATTTTTGTTAACTGTCGGGTATTAATAACAAACAGCAAGTCATTTATAGAAATAAACTTCCGAAGATTTAGTTAATTTTTTTTCCAACTGTTATTACTTTTTCTTAGTTACTGAAACCAGTGTTAATATAATATTTACTTACATAGAAAAGTTATATCAGTTTTCTTAATAAGTATCGTAACATAAACCGGCCAGTCCAAAAGACAAAAAAAAAAGATGTGCTTTGCTCGTAATACATTTTCTGCCTTTGATAATCATAATTTAAAGTTAAATTAGAAATTAAGTTATTACCAGTAATGAGTTTTCTTAATATTACCTGTTATATTTATTTAAATGAAAGGGTACAAATGATACCAGAGATTGCTTAGGTAGAAATGAGTTGATTTATCCTAACATACCTCTATCCCAAGTCGCATGATAAAAAACATACGGGGTATCGAATTAAAAAAATAATAAAAATGATTTTTGCGTAATAATTTTTAAAGTTTTAGTCAGACACTTTTCAAATGTTCTCCTGAGATTTTTTAAGGGTGGAAAAAAGAATGCAATATTTATTTTTGTGTACCGCGTATGAAGTGTATGTATTAACCTTTTTGCCGCTCTCGTATACAGTTTTTAGCAGTGGCGGCTGGTGAAATTTCAAGTATGTCATATCTTAATAACCAGACATGGGACCCAAACCAAACTTTAGTATATATATATACTGTGGCTATATAGAGAACCAGTAGAAGAAGAACTGTTTTGCAGTTTCCGAAAAAAGTTAAAAAAAATGTGGGTCTCACCCAAGATTTCCAAATTGGCCTGTTTAAATTTCGAGAAACATTTTTTTTTCATAAACTAGACATAATTCTACCAATAGGTTTCAGATTCTATTAAAAAAATTTAATTTTTGTTAAAGTTACAGCAGTTGAAAATTAATATTGTATTTGTGATACATTATAAAAATTTCAAAAATAATATATATTCTACAAATACAGTTATTTTTTAATAAAACTTGAAACCTATTCGTAAAATTACATCTAGTTTATGGAAAAAAAATATTTCTCGAAATTTAAAGAAGCCGTTTTGAAAATTTGTGGTGAGGCCCACGTTTTTTTCAACTTTTTTTTGCAAACTGTAAAATCCTTCCTCTACCAAAGTTCTCTATATGGCCACAGTACATATACCCTAAAGTTTGGTTTGGGTCCCATGTCTGGCTATTGAGATATGGCATACGTGAAATCTCACCAGCCGCCACTGGTTTTTAGTAACAAAATATGAAATATTGGACTTTTTTTAACAAAAATGTTTACTTATTGAAAATGGCTAAATTGAACGGTTTTGAAGTTATTTTTAATTTTATAAATTTGTATTACAGATGTATACCTCCAGGAATATTAACATACATACATTTTTGTGAATAAATTTGGAACTAAAAAAAAAAAACAGGAGTCAGATTTAGTCGAATTTAGATACTTATAATTTTAAAATATGAAATCGTAACTAAAATTGCTTTGAGGCAATTAGTTCTGAAATTATAAAGAGAAATGTCTAACTGTATGTTAATATTCCTGAAGGTATAAATCCGTAATACAAATTTATAAAATTAAAAATATCTCCCTAAAAGTTAATAAGTCTTTTATCACGTATTTTGTTATTAAAAGCTAAGGCTAGCAAAATAGTTTTAAATACCTACATATTTAAGCATCACATTGCCTGCAGAGGACGCCCCACACGCGGCACTCAAAAATGATAATTAAGTTATTTCTTTACTTCGACACCCTAATCTTTTATATTATACGACTTGGGATAGAGGTATTTTTGTTTAAATCAACTTATTTTCGCGTAAGAAATCTGTGGTATCATCTGTACCCTTTCATCTAAACACATCCTGTATCATACAGGGTGTCCGGAAAAACGTGGGAAAACTCTCGGGTGCAGATAGAACATGATGAGATAAGATGACAAGTTCTTATAAAATTTGTTCCTACAGGTCCTCCACCGCTGGAAATCGTTATTTCTTGAATAACTTTTAAAGTATTCAATATAATTGAATAAAAATTTAATATGATGGACACTAGTAAGGACCTCTTAAATGTCCTTGAAATATATATAGCTTTTTTAGTTTTCCAGATTCGGTCTAATAAGCTTTAGAACTTAATGCCTAAATTTTTAACTCCCTATATGATAAAGACATAAAATAATAAATCTGGGTTAAAATAAACAAGAGTACCTTTATTTAGTCTAAATTGAAGCTACCCAGATTTATTGTTTTAAAGTCTTTATCATACAGGGTGTTAAAAATTCACTCATTAAGTTGTAAAGCTTAGCTTGCCCCCAGTAAACTAAAATAGCTAAATATGTTTCAAGGACACTATTTTAAGAGGTCCTTACTAGTGTCCCCCACATTAAATTTTTATTAAATTGAGTACTCAAGAAAAACCGATTTCCAGTGGTGTCCTTCAGGGACACATATCTCCGTAGAGAGAACCTGTAGGAAAAAAATTTATAGGAACTTTTCATCTAATTTTTTCATGTTTGTTCTATCTGCACCCGAGAGATTTCCCACATTTTCCCAGACGCCCTGTATACCTGGTGTTCCGTTAATATTGCGAAAAATTTCAGCGGAATTTCCATAAACAAAAATAAGAAAAAAAAGTTTCTATGAACCTGTCCGGAAATGTTTTATTTTGGGCGTTTAAATTTTAAAAAAATATACGTTTTTTATTAATATCTGGAGAACCCTAATTTCGATTTTTTTAAATTTCTTATGTTTGTTTATAAAAACCATAGAGATCTTCTGACTTAATTTGATTTATTTTATCTATTCCAGTAGCGTCCGGGGGATCATTCCTGTTGATATTAATATGTAAAAATATGAGACGCCACTGCTTTTCCTTAGGTTTCATATTTTTTTCTAATTATATCATTAAAAATACAATTTTTGTGGTCTCTTTACTCTGTTTGGTATCTTGCTTCATTTCCGAGCAAAAAATTAATTACTTTCTCTATGCACATTCCTGAAGGAAGTAGAAAACAAAAATAGCGTAAAGAGACAAAAAAGCTGTATTTTTTGCATAATTAGAAAAAGATATGAAACCTAAGGAAAAGTAATAGCGACTCATATCACGTATTAATATCAACAGGAATGGTCCCCCGCACCCCGTTGGGATAGATAAAATAAATCAAATTAGGTCAGAAGATGTCTATGGTTTTTATAAATAAACATACAATTTTTTTTTTTTAAATTGGAATTAGGGTTCTAAATTTTAATAAAAACCCTATATATTTTTTTAAATTTCAACAACTTTTATCCCCGAAACGAAGAATTTTCAAACATAGGTTCATAGGAACTTTTTTTCTTATTTTTGTTCAAGGAAACCCCTGATTTTTTTCGTAATATTAGCGGAACACCCTGTATATAAAAAAAATAGTACTCAACGATACCTTGTCATTGCCTGATGGTTAATTTCATTTATGTTTATATATCATTGTAAGTAATCACATATGTATATTATTAGTTGAAATATTAGGTGCCATATATGCTAAACTTATTGGCACAATTACATATATATTTATTTTAAATTAAACCGTTTAGTCAAAGATGTAAATGGACAGATCTTGTATTAATACATTTAAGAATGTTTCTTATTAGTACTGGTTAGAAAATTATTATATTTTGCATTTGACTACACAAAATTTTAAAATAACACATTTTAAGGATTAATTCCTTCATTATTACAATGGCTCTAGCACAAATATATTTTCTCAAAAGATAAACAATAAAGTAGCAGTCTCTCATTTACTTGTACTTAATATTTGTATCTTAATACAGATCTGTCCGATTTCTACATGTTGTATTTATGTTTAAAAAAAAACAATAATAAAGCAATGTTTTTATATAAAGTGATAAAGGCCAATATTTTTATAGTATACTATTATTTATGTTTGTGTTTGTCTCAATGTGGGCCTTGTCCCCAAACACATGTTAAATTATCCCAACCTATCAGATATTGTCAACAAGAAAAAGATGGGTCTGTTATGTTACATGGAAAGGTTTTTAAAACAGAAATTCTGATTTTAATCAAATTTGACAAGTAAACTTGTTTGGACAATTTTTCCCTAAAATTTACATATAGTTTTAATTTATTTGTAACTGAACGTGAGAGATTAAATTCTGTTTTATAGAAAAAGTTTTTCAAGTAATGGCCTACAAACATTCTTTTTTTCATTCTCTTGAGATTAGAAATTACTCATGTAAAAAAATGCAATTAGGTATATCTAAATCTCTTGGACAAACACCAAATTTCATCAAAATCAAAATTTTTATGTTAGGAACCTTTCCTCCTTAATCTGTTAAATACTGTATACAGGGTGATCTAGAACCGAACTTAAAATTTCATGGGGTTTCATGCCTTGAGATACAATGCATAAAACAATTCTTTAAAATCAAATTTGTCAAAAAAAAAATGTTAATTTTTTATCATATGATGTCACTAGCTATTATCTCAGTGTCATTATAAAACCAGTTTTGTGGTTACTTTTTTTACAGTATATTGCAGAAAATGCACTTTTTTTGAGAACGTAATTCACTGTCCTGTAACTTTTAAGAAATTTGATGCAAATTGGTTTGTTTTCATCCAAAGAAGCTATGCTTAAAGTATAACCGTTGAGTGGTAAATATAAGGAGACGCAACCATTTACAAATATGCGTGTCTTATGCTGGTACCGACATATGTGGGGCACTGAGTTTGTTTTTTTTTGCCACTGTTTAGTACGACTTCATTTGAAACTGGAAATTTAAAATAACGAATATTTTTGTTTAGACTATCATCGTTTCCACAGTATCTATATACAAATTTATGTTCAACAATATCCACTTTTAGAATATGTTACACACAATAAAATATACCCATACACTGGACGCTACCAGTCGAATCAGGAATTCGAAACGCACTCCACGACATTTCAAGCAAGACTGAAACGTAATGGTCTTATGTGGGTTGAGAATCTCAGCCCAAAAAATATGCAGCGCCTCACATACATTGGCTCCAGGATAAGACACGCATATTTGTATACAGTTGCGCCTCTTTATCTTTATAACTCAATTTTATAACCTATTTGCTTCCGTATATCTTGCACGTTAAAGAATAGAAGCTGATTGACTTTAGAACAGTCGCATTTTTGTCAAAAAAGGATGTATTTTCAACACGAGAAATTAATTTTTGCGTAATATGTAATTATGTGACATTTTAAAAAACTTCAAAGCTCAAAAATGTTTCAGTATAACATGTCACTAAATGAGATACTAGATAGCGACACCTAACAGATTGTCAACAACTAACAGCATCCTATTTAGCACCTTGACTAGCCTGTATCAATTTGACGTTATAAAATCTTTGTATCTCAAAAAAATGATATGCTCATTCCAAAAAAAAAAAATCATATTTTGATGTTCTATCCCCTCATATATTTTTACATACATTTCTAAGGCTCCCATAAAAACAGATCTAATTTTTCAGTTATCTTAAATAAATGTAGCAGTAGTGGCTTAAGGTTTAGAATTAAGTTTTATTATTACCACATAACTGTGATAAATAAAGGTTATTTTTTTATATGAATAAGGCTTAATAAATAAATACTGTTAATATTTTATATATATATATTTTTTTTTTACTAAATTTAGTGACATACAATTTTTAATTTCTTGACTTAAAATATTTTTTTGTAAATTCAATTATATTGTGTGTCTGAACTGAATCAATCTTTATTCATTTCGAAGCTCGTTTTTTTTTTATTTTCAGGAATACATTATGCCAGGTTCGGTTAGTTATGCTCTTAAAGTACAAGGTTATTAAAAAGGATTAGGTTGCCTGGTAACTTTCGACCAATCAAAGTGTAGCAGACCAACGCGTCGTTTGGAGGAATGAACCGAGTGTAATATTCAGTATTTCTACAATATTTATGCAAAATAAACTGTTTCAAATCGACATATAATCCGATTTTTGAATTAATTCGATGGATCTGGGGTTCAGAATGTGTCGAGATGCGCCCTAGTATTTAGAACAGCTTCTCTAATTTTAAATTAACATGATTAAAAGTGGGGATGGATGATCATGTAAACCAGCTCTGGTACTTATCTAGAAAAGCAAAATAATTTTGACCAACCATTAAACTAATTTAAGAATAAATAAAAAAACCTACCTGAGAAAAAAAATTCTAGTGAATCGTGATTTAACCTATAAATTGTCAAAATATAAGAGATTTTATGCTTTTCCACTAACTTAGTATTAATGCTTGCATAGAACTGCATGAAATAATGATACTTTTTTGGAACACATGAGACGAATTTTTTCCTCTACAATTTAGCCCACTGAATGTTTCTTTTACTTGATTTAAAGTTGTCATTTGCTGTTCTAATATTTTCCCATAAGGTTGGACGTTGGTGTATATGAATTCATAATAATCAAACCATAAATTGATTATATTAACAATGCTTATCACCGAAATCGTCAGCTTGCTGTTTATTGCTGAAAGCCTACCTGCTATGCGGGGTTGCTGTAGTATTTGATAATAATTGCACAGCCAAAGCGAACATAAAATATAATATAATATCAAATATAATTATGAGTATAGATACTAAAAGTCTACCGAACACTAAAATTGTAGAACCGTTTTGACAATTTTGACTGACATACGGAGTGTCCCGAAATGATGAGCAAAAAATTTAGGGGATAATTCTAGACCGAAAATAAATGCTACCTCTTTCTATAACATTTTTTCCAAAACTGATTATTAATGGAGTTACAGGGTGTTAAAGTTAAAATTTTATTTTTGATATTTGTAAATAACTTCTTAAGAAATCCAAATATTTACATAAAATTTGTAAATTGGGGGTTTTTGCGGACGAGAAATTCAAATATGTTTCTAATTTTGACGTCACTAGTAGAGGGCACCATTTTGCATCTTAATGTTTCCATCTGACTATCGAAACAATCGATTCTCCTACCTATTATTTGAAAAAGGTATACCTTGCTGAAGTCGGTAGGCGAACCATTTTTGAAATAATCCTATTTGAAGTGCTCAGTGCACCGAGTAAAAACTGTTTTGGTTTCAGGTAAAGTGCAATTTCTGCTGAAAATGCAGCAAAATGTCACTTAAAAAGTTGTTCAGAATCGTAAATTATGGAGACGTGCAAAATTTCAAGAAGATCGGCGAAGTTTGATGAAACCATTTTTCAACAAAACAAAGATTTTACCGAAGCAGGCCGATTTTTAAAAAATTTTGCACATCCATAATTTACCGTTCTGAACAACTCTTTCAAGTAACATTTTGCTGTATTTTCAGTAGAAAAGGCACTTTAACAGAAACGATAACAGTTTTCAATCGGTGCACTAAATATTTCTAATAAGATCATTTCGAAAACAGTTACTCCTAACGACTTCAATAAGGTCAGACATAACAGGTAGGAGAATCGATTGTTTCCATAGTCAGATGGATACACTAAGCAGCAAAAATGTTTTGTGATTTAAAAGAAACATGATGTGGCGCCCTCTACTAGTGACGTCAAAATTAGAAACATATTTGAATTTCTTGTCCGCAAAAGCCCCCGATTTACAAATTTTATGTAAATATTTGGATTTCTTAAGAAGTTATTTACAAATATCGAAAATAAAATTTTAACTTTAACACCCTGTAACTCCGTTAATAATCAGTTTTAGAAAAAATGATAGAAAGAGGTAGCATTTATTTTCGGTCTAAAATTATCCCCTGAATTTTTTGCTCATCATTTCCGGACACCCTGTATAAGCACTACATACAAACTTTCCTCCGAGTGACGCGTAGTAATGGGATCACCCGTACTCCCGCACAGTTATGAGGTATCCTTTTTAATAACCTTGTTCAAAGTATTCGTTTATTTACTATTATGTATACGTAGTAAAAGAGCTTATAAATATTTTCTAAGCAGCAAAGACACAGAGAGTCAAACTTTTTTTATAGTTTGTCCGTATTTTTACTTTTTACCAAACGTAAGTAATTTTTTTATTTTATTGTTTCACTACTACACCGATAAGCTTAAATTAACCTTGATCGACTTGTGACGCCGCCATATTGAAATTATTAACAGAAATATCCATGAGCCTATAATTAACTTTTCTTTAATGATGCTTCGCTGTGTTAATATGAAACACTCAATTATTCTATTGTTTAGCTGGATCAAGCCGTTATGCGAGAGATACAAAGAATACCTGCGGCCATACAGCATCCTCCTGTGATCATACAGCAAGGTCCTGCAAGGGCAACGGCAGAAGGAAGGCGAGAAGGATTGATACTAGAAGAGCGACAAAGATTGGAAGCTCAACTCAGAATGGAACATGAACGTTTGGGGCGAATAGTCCATAAGTATCTCAATCGATACGCACGTCCGCGTAATGATCCGCAGTAAAGTGAATCTGATTACATAGAGTATTTTAAAATTACAGTAGAGTATTCTTCTGATATGGTAGCTCAAAAATTTGTTTGATAGTAAAGTATCGTTACAGAAACATTACATATTTTTTAAAATTTGATGGACATTTGTTTTTAAATCGTTTTATTCTATTTCTAAATAAAGTCAATATTTGTTAGGGTCAGTATTTGGACTCTGGTTAAGACTTGATTAATCGAACATTAGGTTGTGAATAAACTGTTTCTTAAATAATCAAGCTTTAACCGAAACTCAAAATACTGCTTGTAGTGTTTTTATATCCTTTGCCAATTTTTTTATATCAATAAGTTTCAAATAAAACAAAGACGACTAATAAAATAATTCTATTTATTTGTTCATGAAATACATCTACAGGGTTAATTATGACTAAGTACAAATATTTTAAGAGGGGATAGAAGAAAATAAGAATTAACAGAATTTTCTTTCAAAAAATTTCCAAACTTATTTATAAAGCGAAAAAAAATGTTTTTCGATATTATATTAAATCCTTATTTAACGCCGCCAATGCGAGTATCAGAGTATGCAACCAGAAAGCAACCGTCATGCAACCACAGTTTATTATACAGTTCTTCGAGTGAAGGTTCCAGAGGGTGTGGCTAAATCGCGGCTAAATGCGCAATGAACACCAATGAAATTCATATGTACACGATGAAGTGGGAGAAATTCCATTTCTTGACAAATCAGTGCCCCTTGAGCGCGCGAATGTGCGCGGCTAAATGCGCAGTCGTCTAAAAAAACGAAATTTGGGACCTCGACATCAAAGAAGCCGACGTGAAGACGCCGGACTGTATAATAGACTGTGATGCAACAGTCGGTCCGAGCCACACCCTCTGGAACCTTCACTCGACGAACTGTTTAATAAACTGTGGCCATATTATGCTACCGAGACCAATCGAGAATCGATAAAATAGTTTCTGAAACATGTTTTAATTTTGACCCTTAAATAGAAATTACATTAGTTCATTCATAGGGTCTAATATTAATTTATATTTGGCCCCATATTTCACATTTTCTACCACTTAATTAAATTACACTACAAATCTTGTAATATGTCTAATATTCTACTAATTATCTTCTAATATGAGAGACAATACCTTAACAATTTTTGTTATATCCCATAAATGTGTAGATGGATCATATCCATCCAGAGTGTGTTTTGAGGAATTTTTACAATTACTGGAAGAAGGGCTATTAATTTATACAGAAAGTTAGGAATCAAGCAGAATACATTTTTGTGTTATATGTTATGCATATTTTAATGAATGGTCTTTAAATTATTTATTCCTAAATAAAGTCGACCAAAAACACCTATTGGTTTTAATTCCTCAGTTAATTCTGCATTGTGATGGGTTTAAAATTAAACAAGTATGACTAATTCGATATTTTTATTTGCTTATGAATGAATTAATTACATCTATATACAAAAATAACGAAGAACTTTATCTGCCGAGTATATTAATCCAGATACACTTTGTTCCTATGGCCACTAAAACGTGACGTCGCTTAGGGTCCTTGACGAAACACGAAGTATAAACCGCAACAAAAAAAATAAATGTTGAGATGTGGAAGGGTTGTAAATAATAATAATAAATTCGAAGTAAATTACTTGGATAAAGCAGCCCAATAAAAATGGTAAAAACTCAACTCGTAAGAGTTAAATCTTCATCAGAAAAACACCATCCAATTCCATCCAGCTCCGACAAACAGACCTGACTCGAATCGAATCGAAAACCTCCGTAATCAAATTTCACATGCATCTTCGGGGGAAAACAACCAGCGGAAAATATTTCTCGCACAAACTAAATAAATAGAAAAATCACACAGCCAAATAATTTCACCTTTTCATTATAACAAGAGAAAAATTTCAGATGTTTGAAAGAGCAGCCATACTGCTTTTGCAATCTATTGAAGTCCTCTCGATGTCGACAAAGGTTAAGGAAAATGGTTCTAAGAATTCTAAACACTCCTTTGTTGATCTGTACGCCAATTCTTGCATCACAAAGTTGACTGTTACGTTTTGACGATAGCTAAACATAAAAAGGATGTAAGAATACGATATAAATAACAACCAAAAGGATGCAAATATTTCTGCAATGCATTTCATACTGCCGTGCTAAAAAAAGGTGCAAAACTAAAGACCTCAATCCTTATATATTTTAATTCCTGGATCTTTTTTTTCATTCATTATGTTTTCAAGATACCATTTAATAGAAGAAGTTAATTTTTTACAAGCAATAATTTTGTTAATATAAACTGTTTAATTTGCCTAAACCCTATTCAACTTTCTATAATAAAAGTCGTGCATACTTTCATGCATATCTGCACACAACTAGTGCACTAACAAATTGTGATAAAAATCTATTAATACTGTGCATAAAAGTCGTTAAATATTTGCATCCCCTTTATACATAAAATAACAAAACAGAAAAACTGAATGACATTCAATTGAAATTTTTTTTATTTTTATTCTTAGGTACTGAGTAAAGGCTCGATTTTTTAAATGCATTATGAATATATTAATAACGCATATAGTTCAGTAATTTCTTGACAAAAGAAAACAAAAATCCAATGGATTTTAAGTAAATGCTAAAACTTATGATTTCTTTTTTCAATTAATTTAATTTCTTAATTTTTTATACACCCATACATAAAAAAAGAAAATATATATTTACACAAAAGTAATGTAAATAACTTACATATTATATACTCAGTTTTCACTTCTCATGTAAAAAAAAGTATTTCTCCCAATTATGATATACAGTTTTAATGTTGTTTAATATAAAACTAATAAATAAACCTGTTAACTGCAAAAAATAAATTTTTATTTGTCATAAAAGTTGATGACTGATCTAATTTTAGATTGCTATTTAATTTCTCACAAATATTCCTAATTTTACTTACAGGCAGTTCCATAAAAAGGAAATAAAGGACCTTTTATACAAAGTGTACTTTAGGTTAAAGCTAGCTTTACATTTATTTGACAAATTTCAAAATAAAGTTAGTAGGGTTGATTTTTAATCAAAATCGCTTAAAAAACTATGGATCGTCATATTTTGTTAAACATGCTACCTTCTCTGTAAATTTTAGGTCTAAAATAAATTATCACTTTGTCTTCTGAGGATAAACTTGGACTCTTATCATATATGTATCCTCATTTATCAACAAAACGTTACTAATTACATTAAATACGTAGAGATAACAAATTTCTGAATAAGAACAAATTTAGATATTAGACTGCTCTTGAAAAGCCTTCTTTACCCCATAATAATCCGAAATCCTGCTTTTATTATAAAGCCCGTTTTAATGCCACTTTAAAATGTCTTTATGGAACTGATTTTATTGGCTATTTAGAACTTTTTTTTACTGCAATAAATATTACTGGGCAGTTTTAGTTCATTGTAATTTGAATTTAAAGAACAACAAAATTGACATTTTCAAATCAGACACAAATATTTTCAGCTCAATTTTGTTAAACTCAACATGGAAATTAATAAAATAGAATCAGTAATACTGGAACTTTGCATTGTCCTTTTAGTAGGACCATTGCTATTAAAAATACAGAATGTAAGGTGTTTGACTGACCATATTGCAACAGGTAGATAGATTGGAGACAAACAGACAAAAAACTATTTTGCGGCATTTTTTTTTTATCATCATTTAATGACGATTTCGATTTATATACACTGAGAACGTAGTGCGCATTGATACAATGCAAAGTTTGATGGGTACTATAAAATTTTTCGAATAAGTATCAGATTTTAGTGTACACAAAATTGAATGTAGGATGTATAATGGAATTACTAAGTCTATGTATAAAAACAACATATTTTCAACTAAACAATGAATTTTATCAACAAAATTTCAGAATGGCAATGGGCTCATCATGATCACCAATTTTAAGTAACATTTTTATGGATTTTTTTGAAGAAAATTATATTCAATATAAATAAAAAACCAACTATCTGGTGGAGATATGTAGATGACATTTTTGCAATTTGGCCTTTTACTGTTACTGAATTAAATTAATTTTTAAATGATATTAACAATAAAGAACCAACAATAAAATTCACTTTGGAAACAGAAAATAATAATATGCTACCATTTTTAGATGTTTTAATTAAAAAACACGAAAATTCTGTAGAAACAAGTGTTTATAGAAAACAAAGTCACACCAATAGGTATTTAAATTTTAGATCTAACTATCCCATCGACATTGAGAAAGGTGTTGTTAAATGTTTATATGTAGAGCAAAATTAATTTCATCCAACAATATTTTTAATAACGAACTAAAATTTATTAAAAATGTTTTAATAGATAATGAATACCCTCCAAATTTTGTTGATAGAACATTCAAAAATATTACAGATAAAACGAACACTGTAAGACAAATAAAAGAAATTAATCATACAATAAAAATTCCATACATTCCTATATTATCAGAAAAGTTAAGAAGAATCGGTAATAAATTTAATATTTGAACAGTTTTTCAGACAACTAATACTTTACGATCATCTTTGTCTAAAACGCGTCCAAAAAATGATATACAAAATTCAAAAAATTGCATCTACAGTATACCTTGTGAATACAACATTATGTTGGAGAAACCTCTCGACCTATCAATGTTAGAGTTGAGGAACATAAAAATTACATAAAAAGATGAGAATTTCAAAAATCCAAAATTTGTGAACACGCTTGAGAAAACGGTCATTTGATTCAATGGGGTTCGCAAAAATTTTAGAGAAGATAACGCAACAAAAAAAAAATTATAAGAGACCGCGATTATTTTGTTGAACGGAGATAAGTGTGTGTCAAACTGTTCAGTAAACATCTATCATTGTTAGCTACAGTTGTATCAAGAAGAAGTAAGTAACAATAAAATAAAAATCATTTAGCATCTCTATGGAAGCAGATAAACTGTCAAACTTGACATACGTTTAATATTTTTACTACTATTTTTAGAACGAAAATAGAGTTTTCCGAAACGTCAATAATACGGAAGTGCGTGATAGTGATGTGATTTTTGTTATTTTTTACTTATCTGCTTTTTTCAGTGAGATTTTTTGGTTAGGCAAACTTAGTTTCAAAAATAACCCTTCACTGATCCGTTTGGCGCAAGGGCTTATTTAATTAATCTTTATTATTTTTTCAGAAGTGTGACTAAAACCCAATAAAACTAAAGAAAAACTTCACAACATCATTTGATAAGCCGTAATCAAAATTAAAGTGTATGGATTTTATTTGTCAATAATGTATCAATTGATTATAAACTACCATAAAAATGCAAGAATGTGCTTTTCAGCTGTTATAGTTTTTTTCAAATTTGGTTTTTGGGTAGAACAGTTTTTTCAAATTCGTCAATTAAAATGTACACCAGTTTCTCTGCTTAATCAATTTATTTTTTTAACTAAAAACAAAACAACTGGTACAAGGAGTAATTAAATAAGTCTAATTATAGATTGACCACATCTTTCGATGCACTACTATAATTTCGTAAATGTATTTACTTTTATTTGTTCTTTATTCAGATGAACTGCCTGACAAAGAAAATAAGTTATCTAGAAGAATTACATTAAAAAAATCTACTACTACCGCCATTTTTAACTTGCACTCTACGATTTAACTATTTTCTCAGTGCAAGAATATTTGCATTCTCACCGAATTCGGACAAACTGACTTCTAAATCGAACAGCACTCAAAATGTTAATCGAACACAGAAGTTGGATATAGTGCACTCAGTGTAAAAGTGCATATAAATCGAAATGGTCATAAATTAAGAGGCAGAACTTAGATAATCTGCAACTTGGCTACATTGTACGATCCTAGAAAAATTACTGGATTGACCTATATTTGTAAAATATTAAAAATTTGCTGCCAAAGCCCGCCTTCATTTTCAATTTTGCATAAATACATTTCATGTTGCCTCAACAATAAAATCTATACAATTCTTCTATCTACTTATTTCATTTAATTTTGATCTGATTCTGTTATTCACATAAACAGAAATCAAACAAAATAGAACAGATATAGCTTTGAAATACAAGTGTACACATCCACTCTCCAATCATATTATGAGTCAGTTCACTTTCGATTGCCGCTTAAAATTTCTCTCGAATTGACGCTATTCTTCCTACCTACTCAATATCGATGCCCAGCGTGCTGGTGATTTGTTGCATCAATTTGTAAGTCTCTAATGGAAGTGAAATATTTGATTTTGTGTAGGAAATATTTGAGATATTCCTACTGTTACAGTGTGACCTGCTAAAGTAGTAGGACATTATTATTTAACATTAAATCATAATGTCTAATCTCTTTCTATCACACAAATATATAACGGCTTATTTTATTTCTCTTGCATAAAAAAATCAATGGAAACCTAAAATTGCGAACCAATACAGGATGATTCACAACTTATCAAACAAAAATTTGGTTGTGATGAAGTATTTTCAATCTTTACATCGCTGAACTACTGTAGTCTCTAATGTCATTGGAATGCAAACAATTTCGAATACTGAAATCCAGTTGTAGTAGTAACTTTTTTACGATAGTGTTTACATTAGTTTTGCAAGTGTCAAAAATGGTTTACATGCTCTAGCAACTAGAAGTTAATGGATATCGTTTCAATTTATGACGAAGTAAGACAAAAGGCTTCAGCAGCTTGTCGTCTGTATGCAGAACAATTTCCCTGTAGACATATGCCAAATGCAGCTACTTTTACCACAGTAGTGTAACGCAGGTGTTGCATGGGAAATATGCAAACAAATTATGGAAGAAATGGAGGTTTAGGGCATCTATGGTGTATTGTAGCAGCTGAGAAACACATTTTGCAAGTATCATACACGAGGCTCAATTATGCAAATAATCAAGTTAAAAACAGATAAAAAAAGGGAACATTTGTTGTAGAAACAGGGAAGACAGGTCTAAATGTGTTTCAAGTGATTACATGACGGTGGACAATATTTTCAACATCAGGCATGTCAAATTATTTTATTAATTAAAACCAGAAATTAATTTTATTAATTAATAATAACAATAGCGGCAAACGCAGTTGAATTTATAAATAGATGTTTTATTTTATTTATTTCTTTCCTTGAGAAATTCTTTAAATTTTTTTCTCCATTCACTTTTATTACACTTTGCTGCCGTGCCGGCTGCTGCTTGCCACATGCTTTGCCTTGTATTTCATGTATTTTCAAATCATTTTCGAACTGCCCTTTTTGATTTTTTTTTTAACAAAATTGTATTTGTAAGAGTCCCCTAAACATCCAAAAATTTGTTTTGAAGATAAGTTCTAAATCACCCTGTATGATATTCGGCATTGTTGAATATGACTGGTTATTCATATAACAATGTAGTACAAAACTGAACAAAATGAAAAAGAAAATAATTAAACATGATAAAAACACAGAGTGCAATTGACGTACTCTCTCAACTGCCACTCACTGTCATCCATCTTACATTTATACACTGTTGCCAAATGTACTGTTCTGAATCGACCAATTCATGAAGGAAAAAACAACTTTAAAACTAATTTAATTGAAACATCAAATGTCAATTATTAAAAACATGAATACCTTACCCTATTACCACTATTTATTTTTTTCATGCAATATTATTTATAAACCGCAAAACCGCCATAATGAAACCTATTTTTTTTCTTCAAAAACCGAATCAAGGATTATACATCATCTATCACTTGTTAAAATAATGGTAGTTAATCCCCTTACAATCTATATAGAAGAACAATCATCAACAGAATTTTTGAACATTAAAACTATTGTGATAATAATAATTTCACCCTTCATTTACATGCTTATCCTTTTAATTTACTAAAAACAGAATTATTAAATATCGCTAATTTCAATTATCTATTTTTATTCCCGCAATGTTAAAAACACACGGTATGATTAAGTTGTACAAAAAATATATATAAACCAAGTTATATTACATGCAAATTTCGGGTTAAACAAAAAATGTTGCTGGATTTTGTATGAAAACTGTCTGTTAGTGGATAAATTCGTACTTAAATTTATCCATAACTTGACTAATTAAATCAATACATACCTTTTGATAATACATTTTAAATAGTCTTTGCGCTCTCTATCAATGAACCAGTCGACGAGGTAACCCGTCATTAAAGGTGCTTGAGAGTAAAGCGTAAAGAACTTATGGAAATTGCCCGAACCCCAAGCAGATCTAATTTTTAACGCGAACGAGATACACGGATCGGATTTCTCCTCTTTTGTGAGAGATTTCATTATTGTCATTATATCTGTAACAAGAAAACAAAAATTGTTAATATACACAACTACCATCGTAGAGATATTCTAATAAGTCAGGTCAGTACTTTGATGTGGTCGGATGTCTTTTTTTGCTAGTGTTAAATCACATCAACATATGGATTGCAAGAGTTATCAAATTTTCCCGATTCAATGAGAAAGTTATTTATTAATTAATACTGCTGCAATAGTTATTAAATTTTATAATAATTAATAACACATTAGAATAACATTATAATTAATTTAAAAAAATACAAAATTGTAATTACAAAAGTATGTATTTTATACAAGGTGTACCAAAATTAATCCAATCAACATTTTGAAACAGATTACATTGAATAACAAAGCAGTCTAATATGAACCAAGAGTATCATTATTTTATGGATCGAGAGTACCTACCATTTGAAAAAAAATATATATTTGAATATATTATTATTCAATCAAAATATAATTTTATTATAGTTCAAAATCCCATTGTATGATTACTATGGTCATTTTTAATTAAAATGCAATTTTAATAGATGATTATTATTAGAGAAATACGTTTCTAATGGGTTGCTCATCAAAATACGGTCGCAAGAAATTTTAATTAATTTTTTCGTCTAATTGTCAAACAAACATCAGGCAAAACAACAAAATTGATGAAACAGGAGAAATTTTTATTACAGTTTTTGTAAACTTTTAGTTCACTAAATACTATAAATTGAATTAAATTAGGTTCTAAATAAATGCCAATATTTTAAATGCAATATATTTTTTTAACAATTCTGATGTTACGTCAAACAGAATATCAGACATTATTCTGTTCATTAGCTTCACATCCATTAACACAACAAAATTTATTAGAATATTCTACTATCTTGTTTGACAGTAAACAAAACACAAGATTTCGTACTTACCTAAAGTATTCTTGGTAAAGATATAGTACAATATCCTGTAAGCTATAAACTCGTTCCTGTTTGACCCACCTATTTCGATATACAACATTTTTAATTGTGTCTGACACTGATTGAACTCCTCATGATCTCCCTTTTCTAGAGCGATCCGCGCGTGGGTTTCATACACTTGAACTGTGAATTCGTTCCTTACCCCTTGAACCTACAAGTTACGAGAAACATAAGCTTCTACATACTAAAACAATTTAAGTGACTAATATAAAAAAAACTTGTCAGTTTGAAGACATATTGCAAATAACAAAGACAGACTTCGAGATAAAACCTTCTTTGATAAACCAAACATAAAAATCATTTTTTGTTCAATATTATACAGGATGTATCTGAAAGAAGTATGTTCCTTCAAAGAGGTGATAGCGAATATAAAATATGTTCATGTTATTTGGTGTAGTACTTGTCACCTTGAAGGTTAACCTAGACTAACGTACGCATTTTTACAATAGGTATTTAGAATATTTATCTATACTCTTGAATGTTTCCATCATTTCAAATTAAGAAACAGGAGACAAAAATCATTTAAAAAATGCTGAAATAAACGTCAAAGTCCATTATAACAAATATGACGTTATCAATAAAAATAACACATTAAAAAATAATCTATTAATAAAACACTATTAGGCCAGTAGAAGCTAATTTCATAAATAGCAAAATCCATACCTGTTTCCTATTCTACACAATAGGACTAGCTTCAACATTTTTTGTTTCTTTGATTTGACAATTATTTTATCCAGAACTTATCAGAAACAGCTCGTATAGTGAAATGGTTTTATTTACTCTGACAGAAATGCATTTAGATAACAGAAATGCATTTAGATAAAAAGAAAAAAATTCTAGTCAATGCAATATATAACTCTTCAGTCAGAAATGTTAAAATAATTTTTTAATTTTGTAGATGGCGCTGAAAGAAAAAGATGTTCAATCGATTGATCTATCACTTCATTTATTTTTTTTTAACTTTTGATGGAGCTAAAATATAACATTAATTTAATTAATAATTAAAAATTTTACAACTGACATTTTTTCACTAAAATATTCATTTGAATATTCATAATCATATAGGTGTCCAATAGAATATCAGATCTGAAATTTTGAGACTGAATATTTCTGCAAATTTATTTTATAGCATTAAAAAAAAATTTGATCTGATGAAATGTTTTGGCATCAATAATAAAAATTAAGAAAAACAAATACAGTTAATATAGAAGATGGAACATAAGAACTAAAAAGGACCAAAAATGTTTTTTTTATACCTGTCAAAAAGAAAATCGAGAAAATGTGGAAAATACACAAAATTATTCAAATTAATAGCTTACATTTTAGATTTTGGATGTGTTTTTTTTTTACATTTTACATGACGTAGTTTATGATTTTTTTTTTAACATACAAAGTCCAACAACTTATCATGTCTCCAAAGCGACCAAAGTCTGATAATGATGTTTACTAACCGTTAGATCCTGACGAATTGATTTAAGCTGGTCGCACGCGTAGAAGTAATCCTGTTTCTGCATCCACTTATCCTTGACATTCTGTAATGACAATTTAAGTACCTCAACTGGCCGAACATCACACGGATCAGGGGCTTTGGTCAGACGAAGGAATGATTTTTCCAAATCCTGACACGTGCCCACAATGTGACAATCCGACCAGTCGAAGTCCATGGCATTACTGTCTTCGAAAGGCTTTTCAACTACGAAACTCTGCCTTTTACTCGAGCTAACCAGACTCACGCCACTGGTTGGGGTGGTGATGGAGGATTTCAAATTGTTAAATCTAGCAGCCCTCTGCTGGAGGAGCTCATTGTTTTCTTCCACTTCTTGTCCGAATGTGGCATAGAAGTTAGCCTTCTTCTCTTTCGCCTTTTGCTTTTTCATCGCCTTGGCCGATAGCTTATTTTTGGTAGGACCTAATCTATCAGATAATTTACCTTTATTTTTTTTACCGCTCTTGACGAGAGGTTTGAAATTTTCATCGCTACTTGACGACGAACTTCCACTGAAACAAACATTTCTTGTTAGCATAAATCTAAATAGGGTATCCAATAACTATGAGTAAAAAATTTAAAATGCAGTTGTATTTATATAAAATAGATTTATAGCAGTTTGTAAAGTAATTTTTTTCCTAATGATTAGTTATTTACCAAAATAAAATTTGCTTCAATTTCTCATGACAAAAACTACTATTTTATTATTACGATGAACATCCTCAGATCCGCATTAAGCAGTTGTTATTATACAGTCTGTTTGATTATAAAAGCCCCGAGCTACAACTCAGTTACCCATTTTTAGATACCCTGTAAGGTATTGTACAGTATGTCCATGGTTAGAGTGGAAAAGAAGAAAAATATTTTTATTTTACAAAAAAAAAGGCATTCTTGATTAAAAATGTTGCTTTTTTTTAAAATGTGGTTAGCATGGAGAACTTTCATCTTACATGTAGAGGGTGGGAATAGTCTCGTTTTCCGTCTTTTATTTTTGAGTAATAAACAAAATTTCAAATCTAACTTCACAAACTACTAAGTTACAGACATGTATCGAAAAGTGGAACATTTGAAATTTTGTTTATTATCGAAAACAAAAGACGGTAGATCATTTTGGTTTTGACAATTAATTTTCCTTAAAAAAAAGAGATCGATAGAGGGGGGGGGTCATTTTTATCTATCTCCTATAATTAGCGAGATAGCCTATAAAAACATCAAAATTTACCCACCCTGTACAGGGTGATCAGAAATCGGTAAATATAAAAATCGTTCAAGAATAAACTGCCTTTGTTTTTAACAAACCAAAAATATGTTATTAAGGAGTTATTTAGAATTAAAATTTATGTTACAATTTCAATTTGAATTGGCCTACTTTGATAGAAAGGGCAGGTCAACCGTCCATCCAAAAAATTGGATCAATTTAATTAGTTATCACAAAAACCATCAATAACAGAAAAATTAAAAGATACAGTTATAAGGCAGTGTAATATGGATAGATACTTAGAAGGTAAAATTCTACAACCGTTTTTGATTACAGAGTGCTCAATTTAGAAAAATCAGGTTTTGGCAGTTCAAAGTCAAGCAAATTTGACAATAAATCTTTACCACCATGTGTATAAATACTTTAAAATATCTGTAAGAAATGATAGGTATTCTCCTATCTCTGTTTTAAAAGTTAATACTTCAAGTTGCACAACAATTTTGAATTAGACAATCTAAAAGTAAGTTTTTTGATAGTATTGAAATATTTCGAAAACCATTAGATTTAAAGAAAATTGATAAAAGTCCCCCTAAAATTACGTGTAGAATCCTAATATGTAAAAATATATGATATATATGTGCCTTTTGGTATTATCGGAAGTGCTACAAGAATGGCATTATTTTATTTAAAGAGAGCTGAAAACCCCAAAGCTAAAATTCTCAAAATTTAAATCGTAACGGTCTCTGAAACATTGTAATGGTAAGATAGCGTGTATAATACATGGAAATATATCTCAGACATTAATTATTTTGGAAGTTCTAAAATTAATTGCAAATTCAACAATTTTCATAATCTAGACAAGAATGTCCTATTGTTCTATTTTTATGAGTAAAACCACCTACTCCAGATACGCTGTATGTAAAATTAAAAAAAAAAAAATACATAAGTAATAATTATTACTCACCTAGGTGTACGGTGCCGTCTGGGACTTCTGGATCTTGATTTGGACTTTCTTCTTCCGATGGGAGACCTCGACCTAGACCTAGAAGAAGACCTGCTCTTCCCCCTTAACGTACTTGCCCGAGCACCCAACCTAGCACCCAAACCAGGCGACAATCCCTTCTTATTATTCTGAAACTGGGCAAGCTGACCAGGAACAGTCTTAACCTGCCCCGTGAAAGCTTGCCGTTCGCTATGAATATTGGGCAAAGGCTCCTTACTCCAATCTTTGTTCAGCTGGCCGGATTGGTAAGCCTGCGTGATTTTTCCTTTCAGAATAATTTCCACCTGATTCTTATCGATCGCGGTTTTGCATTTGGCATAACTTCGATGAACATATTCTTTTAAACTATCCGGCCAATCGTCAGATGGGTTGGTCATTGGAGGTTTAATTTCGGACAAGTCGTGAGATGGCGTAGGAGGTAGAGGAGGTTGATCACTGTCGGGTAGAGGTGGTAGCGGTGGTTCAGGGGGCATTGTCTCCGGAGGAGGGGCTGGTTTGGGTATATTTAGTTCCGGAGGAGGTAACGGGGGACTGCTAAAGTGGTTCTGGTTGAACTGATTGTTTTGATTATTTCTGTTACGCTTACGTTTTTTCTTAGCCGCGCCACTGTTAGGAGAATTATTCTGCTGATGCATCATGGCATTGTGGTTTGGTAACCGTTTCCCATTTAACTGAAACCTTATATTCCCAAACTGCTTTTGGGCGTTCAATAAAGGGGAACGTGGAGTGTTTGGTGGGGTACTAGGCAACGGGGGACCTGGAGGAAGCGGAGGTTGAATTTTATCTCCCTCTTCCTTCTTATTCAGATGCGCTTGGTACGCTTGAAAGTGTTGGTTATATCCGTTCATCATATAGAATTGATAAAACTGTGCGTACTGAGGATTATAATAACCATTAAAATAATAGGGTGGCCAACCCTGTTGCTGGTGATTTGGCATTGAATTGTTTGGCGTTGGAGGCGGAAGAGGGGGATTTTCTGTACCCGGAGGCGGAGGAATAGCAGAAACAGATGTTTCCGTCATCCTGAAACCTGCAATGAAAATTTAAGTATAGATTTCAAAAAAGCAGGTATTAATGGAAAAAAAAAACTGATATTTTCCAAAATTATACAGAACCCAATTTACAAATACTGTACAACATATAAATGTTGTTTGTACGATTTACATCTTTATAATCAAAACTCAAACGTGGCAAAGAGAAAATAGCAATATGTCAGTTGAAAGTCAACTCACGTCAACCATATACATAAAAATCTACATGTAATTTACGCATCTTAAAATGTTTATTTAATTTTTTAAAAATATGTTTATCCGTAACATAAAATTAATTCTCAACTCAAAAGCAACTTGCAAGCAGCTATTGATAGCGACAGCACAACAAAATAAAATCCGCCATTTTGACTTACCTATAATAAAATTAAGAACAACGTTAAATTAACGTAACAAAATTAATCTGTAAAGTAAATAATAAAATTAATAAATCACTATAAGTTCAAATAATTTGTAATGTTTTTAAGCAAAAATTCACGTATTTTTACACAAATTCACAATAATACACTTCGTTTCATAATTATTCTCACAGAATCTAATGACGACATAAGGAATAAGAACAATGACAGCTGCAATGACAAATTCAATGACGTCACAAATAAGCTATCCGATTGGTCATCGTGCTAGAATTCATTGTGCCGATTGGCTAGCCCGGCTAGCCACTACATTCTAGCGGCTGCGCCGCAGAGATAACGCCTGGTTGACATCTTGCATCCCTTGCATCATGTGGCATCTCCATCTTCCAATAGTTCCAAATTGTATTATTCACCGAATTAAAGAAAAGGGCTTTTCGGAGGCAATAACCCATAATTAAATAATTTTCTATCAACTGATATAGATGCAGTTACCCATTTTATATTTTAATCAAGTTATATATGAATGATGAATTTTTTTATTTTCCTGCGATCTCAGGATCTCAGCTGCTCTGAGCTCTGAATGCTGATTGGTCATTCAACGAGATTAACTAAGCTTCCAAAAAAAATAGAATATCACTTACGTTAGATAATTTACGATTACCGCTTACAGTCGTTAAGCTATATGGCTATATATAAAGATATAATATGTATATGGCTATAAAACAAGTAAATCGTATTTAATAAGCATTATTCCTTAGTTTAACGAGATACCGATTGGTTAATCCTATGAATTTACAAAGGTGTTAAATGTTTCTATCTCTTTCTAACTACATTTGCAAATTCTTATTGCGCCTTCGATTTGTATTCGAGTTCATACCACTCAATATTGCGAAATAATTAAAACTGTGATGAAAAAACGCCGTTAGCTTTTAAAACCTCTGCAAAACATATTTACCACTGGCATATTTCACAAATATGTAAATGTAAACTAATAAACATTCACAATTATTCCAACATTTTCCAGATTACCCTAGAAAATTCTTTGAACGATTCTTCTAGGCGCCTTTAGAAACCATCTAGATCTTACGCGTGCGCAAATGTTTTTCATTTGGATCTCTATATATAAAGGCACCCGCGACGCGCATTTTATAGTTTTCAAATTGAAAGTGTTGCTTGTTGTATACAGTGTTTTAAAAATTGAAAAGTGAAAATGTCTCTCTTGCCGCTTGTACTTCGTGATATGATGAGACCCCTCAGAATGTTGGAGAATCAAATGAGAATGACTGAAGAGCTTCTTCATCCATCATTATACCGCAGTAATAGGCCAAGATATACATTTGACATCGATGAAGATTTGCTGAAAAGAGATGCTGTTATTCAGGATAAAGAAAAGTTCCAGTTGAAACTTGACGTGCAAGACTTTAAACCTGAGGAAATCACAGTTAAAACGGTAGATGGAAACGCGGTTCAGATAGAAGCAAAGCACGAGGAAAAACACGACGATAAAGGATTTATTTCAAGGCAGTTGATCAAGAAATTCGTATTGCCAAAGGGACACGATTTGAAAAGTGTCGTCTCCAGTTTATCATCTGATGGAGTTCTTACCATCACGGCTCCTAGAAGGGTAGAGGAATTGGAAGAAAAAACCATTCCGGTACTTCACGAGGGCAAAGAGAAAGAAGGACAGTAAATTACATTTAGTAATTTATTTAATAGTACATTTTTTATTATTTGTACACTTTCGAATGATTAATAGTATGACTGAGTTTTGTAATGATTTGTTATAAAAATTACTTTTTTGTATTAATGTTATGTATCTAGACTGAAATACATTAAAAATAAATTCTAATATAAACTTGATATTGTGGCATTTTATTTAAGAAAAATTATACCAATTCCCAATCCTCGGTTTAATTTCAAGTTAAAACAATATATTATTTTCTAGAACCACAGATGGTTCTGTTGTTTTATTATTAAATAATTAATATTAGTTCTTATCTGTGTATAATTATATACTTATTTTGTTTGATATCTGTAAGTATATATATAATAAATAGAAATAAAAGTATATTTTGAGTTTTCTAGAATTTTCTGGCGGTGCAATTTGTCCAGTTTTGTATGAGATCTAGACAAATCACCATAAAAAAATAAATATTTTCTATATTTTCTTTAGCGTAATATAATTTTTTAATCGAAACAAATTGCATAAAGTTTACAGTATTTATTTTTAAAAATGTGATTAGAAATTCTTTTATTGACTATATCTCAAATGATTTTGTTGCATGTTACAAACTATATAGATATACAGGGTGTCCCACAACGAGCAGCCATTAGAGGTATTTAAGAAACTGTAAATGATAAAAATCTGATTATTCATATCTAGAGGTTTTCAACACTGTTGAATTGAAGCAAAATATTTAATTACATGGCACTCCCTGTTATACTGGACGTAGACATCTACTTCCTATTATTTTAAATGGCAAATATATTTTTTATATGATTTTCAGATTCCGTGTAATTTGAAGTCAACTTTGCTAAATATATAATGTGTCGAAACTCAACAGTTTTTGAGTTATTCTGTTTTCTTAAATTGTTTTGTTTCATCATGACCATGATATTATTCAAGTTTAACTCAGGCTAAATTTCCGGTCATGTAGGGTCTGAGGGGGTGTACTTTACGCTACTGATATGGGTGCTTCAAATTTCATGAGCAGACCTTCAGGAATCTTTTTCATTATGTATTAACTAAAATGATAGTGTGGTAGTGGTAGCGTAAAAGTAACTACTCTGTGGACCAAAGTCCCGACCATCGTTGAAGTACACCCACAATATCTACCCATACATTCTTTATATTATTTTTACTGTATCGACTTGAATTGCTTGTAAAAAATGTTACGTCATGTTATAATAATTATATTTGTATATTTCGTCTACTATTATTTTTGTTTTTTTGGATTTCATTTGATATATTTTATTTAACTTTTTATATATTTTCTATTAGAAAAAGTGCAATTTAATTTTGTGAATTGAATATGCTATAGATAATTTTACAAAAAATATTTTTTTTCCCCCAATTTGAATATATTGTCTACCCATGAAAAATTTTCACGCTTTGCCACTCACTTTTAGAAGAAATGTGAGAACGTAGCTCTCCATTAAAAGATTGTGATTTGTACCTTTTTTTCTTTCCACCCACCTTACTTACATGCAAAAAAAACAACAAGTTAATTGGTAAAATTTGAGGTCTCATATATTTTTTTTTAACTCAATTTTATTCCTTTTAGCAAACTGTAGATAAAATGACTAATTTCAACTCGTCCTGTCTTTTCATCATCTGCTAAATCGCGTCGCTTTTGTAATACGTGTCTGTCAAATTACCTGAATTGTAATCTAAAATTCTGTAATTTGCTGTAGTGTGGCGACACCAATGATAAATTTGGAAACATATACATCAGGTCATAAATGTCAGAATTTTACATTTTTTGGTTTGCAAAAATGTACGTATTTTTATCTACTATTTTAAGACCATTCCAATACTTCACACAAAGCTTTTGTGTCTAAATATGTTACATTTTTCACAATATTGGGTACACACGTATTAATAACGGACTGCTGCTCCTACACTTTCACCATAAAAACGCAATACTTATTACTTTGGATTGTCAGTTTACAATTTAAAAATGATATGTGAATAGAAACGTACGCTTTAACAGATATTTGACATTTGTCATATTTTCTATTAAAACAATTGACGACTATGTCCGACTAGGTCATTTGGGCTGTAGAGTGATGCCGCACGCGGTGAGTCACTGCAAACGGGCAATGGAGACTAGAAAAAGCACAGCTGCTGCGATTTAGATTAAATACTGATATTTTAGTCATTATACAGTTAATTAAAAGGTTGTATAACCCTAATTTTAAAACATCAGGTGGAATAATTTTGTAACAAAATTCTTTCCAAATACCAATTTTTGTTAAAAACCATTCCTTGAATTGAACTAAAACTAAAAAATTATGAGACCTCAAATTTCACTGTGTCGTTTTTTGAAAGAATTTTTTGAGGAATAATGTTTATGATCGCATATATGACAAATACTTACTTCTACTTTTCTCAGTGTGCAATTGCCGTGTGAAGTTCTCAGAAAACGTTATGATGAAACACAACAGGTGACAATAGGCTTTTTCTTATTTTAAATAACTTATCAGCCTGCAGACTGTTAAACACCCTGCAGAAAACTTATAATAGACACAGAGGCAATATATTTTGTAATTCGTTTTAGTTTTCTTTTTTTAGGCTCTGTAAAAATAGTTTCCAAATTGTTGAAAATTACGTAAAAAAAAACGGCACACTTAAGCATATTTGTGGCTCGTATAGTTTCAACAAAACCCAATATTTGTTTATTTGAAGAACCATCAAAGGACATCTGGGGCACGGAAAGAAAGGATAAAGTGAGAATCCCAATCTTTCTGTAATAAATTTATTATTACATTATGTAACTAAAGTATATTTTTAATGGAAGAAAATATTTTAAATATATACAATATATTAGTTCATTTTAAATACATTTAATAACAATTTAAATAGATTAGTTCGAAAGTGCTATCAAACAGCATGTTTTTCTGGGTGTTTCACGTTCAGATCTGAAGATGTCTAAAAGTATAAAAATATGTTTGTTCTGTTACTTTGATAGCACTCGTTTAACAATAAATAAATAACAGACAAATCTTAAAACGAAAATTAAAATTTCTATCGAAAGTGAAGACTTACAATTTGGCTGAAGATTCAGTTCATGAAAAAGGAATATTGCAATAATTTATTTAGGTATTTAAACGGAAAGGGACACAAAGCTGTTATACTGCGTTATATTCCTCTTCAATATGTCAGCGCAAAGACCGAGAACTCTCTCAAATCTGAAACAAAAATATTACTGAAAAAAAACAATTACTTCTTAATAATGCATTACAGCTACAGTCTATATAATTCATTCATAATGTCATTAATTTTAACCATGTATTCAGAATGCCTAAGAAAGACAGTAAATCGAAAACAATTTTTTTACTCGACCTTTCAAAAGAGAATCAAATCAACGCTTAAGCTTTCTACATGATTACTCAAATCTATATACATGTAATGAAAATATTTCTATTTTTAAAACTTCAGAATTTCATATAGGAAAGAATTTTTAATCAATCAAGCTTTTGAGAACAAGATATATCTGTGTTCACTTTTTGGATTTAAGGGGCAACGCTAGATGCAAGTCAACTCAACTGTTCCGCTAAGCGCACTACAACTGTCCGACTTCCCTTACGTTTTCTCTCTTTGCCTGTCTCGTATCTCAACGCCTGATACTATTTGAATGTAAGCGGCTCCTTCACCAGGCATTTTCTTAGTTCTAAATTTATTTAAATTTTCTATATTTAAGTGTGTATAAATTAATAAAATAATTCGATGCTTATTAGATGCTCATTTATTTTGTTCTAGTTATGGTTTAAACCCTGATTTAAGGTATCCAAGAAACTAGATTTTTTTCTAAGAAAACATTGATGCAAGTCACATCAAAATCGGATCATTATTTTGGAACTAGTTTTAAGATACCTAAAGAGGCCTATTAACAAAAGCTTTTGATTGTATCTCACATAGTATTTATAAACATAAACTGAAGTTTTCATAATAGCACTCAATATACCTATTTGTTTTAAAACGAATATTGAACCACAAGGTTCGGTTCTCAGTTATTTCGTATATAGGTTGGTTCATATGAAGAAACTTTTTAAATACTTTTATGAAGAAAATATTCAATTAAAAAATAAAAATCGACCGTTGTCTGATACCGATATTGAAACTACAGGTGTTAGCTGCGGAAAATATAAATTTGTGCATGGATGGTAATGGTAATGTATTTTAACATTTATTGTAAGCCTTAAAACATGGAAAATTTACGTTGCTATGCTAATAAAAAAAACTGTCTTTTGGCAAGGCATGTTCAAATTCCTCAAGATTCTTTTTGGGAAACAATAGAATGTTAATATGTTATTTGCGCAATTTAAAAATATAAGTCATTACATATTTTAACATTTAAAATTATTTATGATGTCCAAATATTTAAATGTGGCAACCTTGTATCAGGCCAATAGTGAGTTGATTTGAGAGCTGTGAATGAATTGAGGCTGCCAGCAGTCAGTAACAATTTGAAAAGGGTTTTAGATAATTATTTGAAAATATTTTTAACTATTTTTTTATTGTGTTTTCGTAGTAAGTTCATTTGTTCGATATTTTTCCTTATAATGAATGATATTATGACTGAATGACCCTGTATTGAAATAACTATTTTATTCAATTTAATTAGTCCTTATCTAGATCAACATTTATTAATGTAATGATTGAAGTGCAACAGAGAGTGTTTCTTAAACATATGGCGTGACCTTCCAAGACATGAAAATAAACAATTTTTTCTACAAAACTGTTAAAAGTAGGCTTTTTAATTGTCATTTTTTGACACGCGTGTTAAAAGTAAGTTACTTTTAACACTAGTGTTAAAAGTAAATCAAAGTTTATTTAAATTTTGTTTTGAAAATTAATAAAACGTTTTAATAAACACATGAACAACTTTTTATTTTAAATAAGTACAAACCAACATTTTAACTAGTTATTACTATTAACATTTATAGTAAAATTAGAACAATTTGAAATTGTAATTCCCTGCGGAGTCATCATACTTAAGTTGGTTTTACTGTCAACATGTGTGACACATCTATTTTCTGTAGAAATACTACTGGTAGTACTGGTGGTCTTGCTAGTAGTTGCAGCAGTAGGACGTATTTGGCACGCAATTTCCTTCTTCTGTTCCAGTGAATTTTCAATGTAGCCTTCAGCTACCGTCGAATATTTCCATCCTCCATGTCTCTTGATGGTAGTAAGATTTGCACCAGAATCTGCTAACAATGTCGCCGATGAACGACGAAAACAGTGTCCGGTGTAGAGTTGAGGATTTGGTAGATTCAAGAACTCTGCAATGTCAGCAGGCATTTTACCTAACATGTTAATTCCGATTGGATTCTTCACACATTTATTCTTCATATATATAAAAAAGTTTAAATAGAATTCACCAACAACACTGAAAGTCCGAGGCACTTTCGTTTTAGTATCTGGTATGGTCACAACAACCGAAATGCCCAAATATTCGATATTGTCGATGGTCATCTGACACAATTCCTCCCGGTGACATGCCCCGAAGACACCCACTATTGCTGCGACTTTCATCATCAAATACTTTTCGTCTTCTGCTTCTGTGAGAAATTTGTCGATATGCGTCTTCGTAAAAAATTTTGACTTTTTTGCTTGATATCCTTCACCCTTCCGTTTTAAAAAAGCAATAAGTTTATAATGTTTGCTTATATCTTGATCTTGCTTTATTTTTAACATAGTTTTGATCATGGAATAATTTGACCACAGCGTTGACGATTTCCATATCTTGGCTTTTTCCTCAAAATATCCCAGTAAAACACTTTTGTTACATTTCCCAGGGACTTTTTTAATGTTGCACCATTCCGAAAAGCGTCTATAAGCGATTTCGTACTGTTCCTTTGATTTCGACGGCAATAATTCCAATGTTGCTCGACTGGCGGCTTCTTCGATTTCAGCAGGGATGGATTCGTTACGCTCATTATCGAGATTATTCATTATACTTATAATATTATTAGAAAATGCTGTCAATATTGCGATTTGTGTGGTATTTTTTGATTTCTTATTTTTATTGAGTTTAAAGTTCTTCCGATTGTTTTGTAGAAAAAATAGTATATGATATACGTATTAAAAGTGATTTTATTTTGTTCGTGAATCATCTTCACACAAAATAAAATCTTACTTTTAACATGTATATTATAAATAGCTATTGCAACTCCTTCGAAGAAATGCATTTATTTCAAGCACATCCTGTATAACTTACCTAGCCCTATCTAGTTTGACACATTTTAATGGCCCGCACGCCACGACAGTGGCTGCTCGTGGTCTGTCGAGTAACAATGCTATTTCCCCGAAATAATCACTGGGTCCTAACCTTCCAACTTCGGTGGGTTCTTCGCCCTCGGCCCTGTTCTGTTTAACGATGGCAGTGCCTTCAACGATGATGTAAAAATCGTCGCCGGGCTCGCCTTGACGCACAATTGTCTCTCCGTCTTCGAAACTGACAGGTTCCAAAGCATCAGCCACCTACAAAAGACAAATGGTATACCTTTAAATTGCATTTCTCGTAAAAAATCTATAATTCTAGAATTAAAAATTTTAGGAAAGTTGTAAAGGCCAAGTGACAAGCAATGGTAAACATTTAACTATGCACAGTATTTAGCTAAATGTAAACGTATAAAATTAATAGGCAAAACAGTATAAGGTGCCAAAATTAAAAATTATTTTTTCATTTTCGATTGTAGTTCTTGAGTTTTTAGTGAGAATAGGTTATTCAGTTTGAGGAATATTGATATACAATCACAAATTCCTTAAATTAAATCACATAACTTCTAATGTAAGTAGGGCAGATAAAAAATGACTGAGGCTACGTTATCGCCAAACTGTGCTAAATTCTAGATATTTTAAAACTAATTCTGCTAAATCGTAAAAAACAGCATAAAATGTGGAACGCAGACCGGTTACTACCTACTTACGGAACTTTTACTGATTTGTGATTGATCTTTTAACAAATAATACAATATTTTATTTCATATATAGTACTCAAATACACATTTTAGTGTTCGATATGTTATTTTGCAAAATTTATCTCGCCGATTAAATCGCCAGTCAATTTGAGAACTGATTCTCGCTTAAATTATCTTCTTTTTCTTTTGATATTATTAGTTTTTCTTAATGGCTTACATAATGTACTAGCATTGTTTATGATTAATTTGTTGAATGTAATTAATCTCTTTTAACTCTGTCATTTGACCTATTTGTCTGCAATAATTATTAAACACATTATTATTATTAGTGACCATATTTAATTCAATCTATTGAATTGAAATTATCTAACAGAATTTAAGCACAGTATAGAGGCGTTCTGGAAGTAGACAAAAATGCTTTAGGAAATTTGTAATCCAATTTACTTTACAAATTTTGTGTATTCAATACAACTTCAATTTTAGTCAACAAGTACACTCATTTTATTTTAAAAAAGAAATACCAACGCTAAACAAAATTTTAAGTGAACTTTCAGAGGAGAACGATTTGCCAAAAATCAGTAGAAGCAAATTATGGGCCGTCTTATGAGAGTTGAATTTTTGCTGGGAAAAGCAGAACAGGAAGTCAGTTCTTATCGATAAAGATAAAATTATTTGTTAGCGAAGATCCTACTTAAGATTAATTAGAAAATTCCGTGACGAAGGGAGGAATATTTATTATTTAGACGAAACTTGGGTCAACGAGGAATATACTGTAACAAAAGTATGGCAAGATAAAAATGTAAAAAGTTTTCGACAAGCATTTTTGGATAGACTTTCAACAGGTTTCAAGGCGCCTTCAGGTAAAGGGCGAAGATTAATAGTGACACATATAGGTAGTGCTAGTGGTTTTGTAGATGGCGGTTTGAATCTAAAAATACAGGTGACTATCACGAAGACATGAACGCAGATGTTTTCGAAGAGTATTTTACACAGATGTTGGATCTTATTCCTCCGGGGTCTGTAATTGTCATGGATAATGCCAGTTACCATTCACGGCAGACCGAGCGGACGCCTACGACTGCTTGGAGGAAAGCCGATATAATTCAATGGTTATCTGGAAAAAACATTTCTTTTGAAACAAATATTGTGAAAAAGGAACTTTTGACACTTGTCAATCTTAATAAAGATCAGAAAAAATATGTTATCAATGAAATGGCAACAAATCGCCAAATAACGGTATTACAGTTACCACCTTATCACTGTGAACTTAACCCAATCGAATTAGTCTGCGCGCAGGTAAAAGGAGATGTAGCGCGAAATAATACGACATTTAAATTAAGTGACGTGAAAATTTTGTTAAAAAATTCCTTGGAACGAGTAACTGCAGATAACTGGCAAAGATGTATACATCATGTACAAAAAGAAGAGGAGAAAATGTGGGAACTCGATAATTTAATTGACATTACTGTGGAACCTATCGTTATCAATCTAGGAGACGAAGATAATTCATCAGAATATTCAGAGGATGAATTTTAATATACCTACTTTTTTATTTTCTTTATTGTACATTTATACAACACTACATTTACTCACCATAATTTGAATTTTCAAAATACATATATTTTTGTGTGGAATAAAAGTCTATTTATTAAATTTAAATAAATATTTTGATAATAATATTTAATAATTTTATTTGAATTACTAAAAACCCTCTTAACCTGGTTATGATGCTTAAAGTAGCCTCTAGTTTTGAAATGCTGTTTTTATATTGTTTACTTATGTACCGACGGATTGTCGGGGATTAAATTTTAGCTACCTGCTACAATTTAGTACGGTTCGATCACACAAAGTTTTTTTAAAAGTAAACCTCATCTATACCGATAATACATAATATAAAAATATTGAATATAAGCACCAGTACTACATTTATTTACGATTTGCATACATAATAAGCTTTTATTACTCTCTTTCATTTCTAAACAGACTATAATAGATATTCACAAAGAAATTAAAAACAAATCTTAAATTTTATCTTTAAAACTATATATCTTCAGTATTTTATTAATTAAATACTTCCCACAATTAAGTGTTGCATAATAACTGTACAATCATTCTGTGCATTATTTAATATAACTGGTAATTTCCTCTGCTAAGACTGTATTCCTGTCATTAAATATCATATATGGACCTGTAACCTTAACAAATTCAATTGCTCTTATATATAATTATCTAATTAGAACATAATACATTTATAAAATCATTTAAAATGGTATATATCGTGTGGTGATGATTCAGAAAGTGATATAAAGTCTGTTCAAGCAAGGAATCCAGACTTTTTCCAAACTGTACAAAAACGTTTGTTCAACTACTTATTGCATGTTGTTTACTGAAAACATAACTTTGCAGGTCGAATATTTTTGACAGTTTGAAACCAGTCTAGAATTCTTGATTGAACAAACTTGTTTCTTAATATATTTTGCTAGTATTATTAAAAAAATATATGAAATTAAAAAATGTATGCGTATATTTTGTTATTTCCGTTTTAATTAAAAAAACAATTACCGTAAGACGTTCCCATTTATCCAAGTTTTCTAGGATGGAAACCCTGGACAGGAATTCCTCGTACATCTTCCTCTTTCGTATCGTGGAACCCATGAGAATTCTTCGGTAGGAGTCTCGGTCGATACCCCACAGCTTCACGTCTGTCTTGGCCTTAACAGTCGCAGCTCTAGGAGTACCGTATATAAGGGCCAATTCTCCGAAGCTCCCACCTTCACCTATTGTTGTTACTAGTTCATTATTCACATACACCTAAAACCAAATAATAAGATTATAAAGCTTATAACAGTTACAATTATTGCCATAGACCCAGTGAAAATAAGAACAAAATACAAGATGTCCGGAATGTAAGTGCTTTTATGTAGCAAACAAAACATAATTGACATTTTGTTTTCCCTAACCGACGGTATTAGTTATGATAGCAAACAGGTTCAGAATATACGATAACGTCTAAGACCTACCTACCATGTCAGCTAATTCTACATAATAATAATAAGAAGTACCCACAAATGCGCTTAGTGTGAATGGTTTTCTTTGTCACATAATAAATTTTGAAATATGTAGTAATAATTAGTATTCAAAATGATTACCATTGCTTGCGGAACATTCAGTTCCATATAAACGTGCCGTAGTCATAGAAACTTGTTCAGCTTCGTCATAAATTAACAACACGTCATGCAGCTCATGGTTAATAAAATGTTCTATTTTTGTTTATGTACGCTCAGAAACATAAAGCAAACAGTTTAAAAAAACGAAACACATTGGTCAGAATACGAAGTAGGTATGTACATTCTTTTGCAATAACAATGACACTCCCTACTCCCTCAAAGCAGTTAATGAACTTCTGGAAGTTCTGATTAGAAATTTCTTAATATCTCTATTGGTGAGTGAAACAACTAAGAACTAATGTTAAACGTTGAAAGTAGATTTCATTACAAATACGTCAGTAGTTCAAATGAAATCGCAAAATGTACAACTATTTCTGTCTAATTTAAGGTCAACAGTAGGGTACAATCAATTGCAATGTTGTCGTACGTTACAATACGTAGAATTTTTAGGAAACGTATTGTTTACTTAATTAATACTGATAAAAAAATAAGTTCAAAGAGTACACAAATATTCGCTCTGGACATCTTTTTCATAAGAGCTATTTTTTGTAATGGCACTCATATTCCGAACACCCTGAATACCCCTCTCTTTCGCTGATGGATATAAATAGTTCTATGGCTATACCTAGATTCCAGCAAACTGGAGACTTTTAATTGCTGGCAATTCGCTAAAAGGTTTTTTATAGTTTAGTATAAGTAGAAAATAAAATATGCCAATTCTCAGAATAGTATTTGCCTGTGTAATATTCCTTCTATTGTAGGCTCTTTAGAAAATTGTACAATCGTTTGCAATAATAATGACACTCTCTTAAATCAGTTTTTGAGCTTGTGGAAGTTCTGAGTAGAAATTTCATTAAATCTCTATCGGTGAGTGAAACAACTAATAACTAATATTAAAAATGTGAAGAAAATTTCATTACAAATACATCAGAAGTTCTAAAGAAATCGCAAAATTCATTTTAATGAGTGTCATTATTATTGCAAACGATAGTATATTAAATGTCTGTTGCCACAAAAGACGTGTTAGTTTGAAACTGTCAGAAATGTTCGTCTTGAGTTACATTCAGTGAAAACACATCCACAACTTAGCTGGTCGAATATTTCTAACAGTTTCAAACCTCGTTTCAAACCCTTACTCTTGTGGAAACATATCTTTTGTGAATCATGACTTACTTCTAATGAATATTCGATATAGATAATTATATAACTGTTTTTTATAATATAAATCTATATCTGACACTTACAACTCGTTAGTTTGCGTGAATACTGAAATACTATTAGGTATAATATTTCCAGTCAGTTGATGAAACAAAGACGATTGACAAGCGAATTTACCAACTTGCAGTGCCCTGAAGGATGAAAGAGCACGTGCTAGGGGAATAAATGATCATAACTTTTTTGTTTTTAATTTATTTCAGATCTTGATGGCATTTCTTTAAAGACGTCTAAAAATTTGGTACGCTTGCCTCAAGTCGAAAAAACTAACCGTTTGTGAGGAAATCGACATTTAAATATTTGGACATACTGGTGAATCTCATTTGTTTTACGGTGTAAGCAAACTGCACTTTAGAAAACAATTCAATGATGGCTGTCATAGTATTGCACAGTAATTTCAAACTTTTCAACTATTTTAACTTTGGTAGAACAATTTTCGGACTGGTCGACTCGTCGTCAGTTTAGCATAATGATTGAAATTGACAGCTTTCATTCTATTGTTTTCAAAGTACACATTGTTTACATTGTGAAAGAAATGAGGTTTGCCAGTATGTCCAAAACATTGAATGTCGACTTCAAACAAGAGGATTAAATTTTTGGATAAATAATCGGTCTTTAAGGAAATGTCATCGAAATTTCAATAAAGTTATGATGATTTCTTCTCCTAGCACTTGCTCTTTCTACCCTTTGGGGAATTTTATATTTTGCCTAAAACTGCATCTCTATAGAAGCAACAAGTGTGTCAAATTTAGAAAAATTGGTTCCAGTATTAAAAAAGTTATACACAAAAAACAAATTAAAAAATAATTTTGACGTTATGTGGTTGTTAATATAAAGGGTGTCCGAAAATAAATGCAACATAGAGCAAGAGTAGACGACGTACAAAATTACAAGAAGACCGGCAAGGTTTGATGACACCGAATTTTCAACAATGGTTTCATCGAAGCACAAAGATTTCATCAAAGTATGCCGATCTTGTAATTTTGCACGTCTTCATAATTTACCATTCAGAATAACTTTTTCAAGTGACCTTTTCTTATTTGTATTTTAAGCGGAAAATGCTCGTTACCTGAAACCAAAACAGTTTCTACTCAGTGCACTGAATATTTCAAATAGGATTATTTTAAGAACGGTTACTCCTAATGATTTCAACAAGATATACTTTTTCAGATAAAAAAGGTAGGGGAATCGACTGTTTCAATAGTCAGATGGATACACTAAGCCGCAAAAAAATTGTCATTTAATAAGTGGCGCCCTCTACTAGTAACGTCAAAATTAGAAACAAATTTGAATTTCTTGCCCCCAAAACCCCCGATCTCCAAAATGTATGCAAATATTTGGATTTTTTAATCAATGCTAATACCTACCTCTACTTCACCTTGGTCGATGACGTAAAAGTTATCTCCTTCATCGCCCTGCTGGATGATGGCCTCACCGGGAAGACAGTTTACAGGGAACATGGCGTCAAAGATATCCGATCGCTCGTTCTCGTCGAGATGAGAGAAGAGCACGTTCTTAGCGATGGCCTTGGAGAGCGCGGCCATCGTCTTGTAGTCCTTGGGCACCACCTTCTTCACGTAGCTGGTGGCGTCCTCCTCGGAGACGGGTTCGGCGGAGATGCCACCGCGGCGCCGCACGGGCTGTTGCGCGTGCACCGGAAGCGGCGACAGGTCCTCCGTGTCCTCCGGAGACGCGGCCTGCTGCTTGGCATCTAAGGCTTGTTCCTGCAACGACAAAATCTATATTCGAACTTACTTATGTCATCATGCGACCACTACAAAACATAAGTAATTAATCATATATCGAGTTTTAACAACGCCTCTCTTAGAACTCAACTCTTCGCTGATGTTTCTGCAGATATTTAAAAAAATGATTGTCATTAAATAGTTAAATAATAAATAGACAAATCATGACACAAGGCTCAAACAAAACATTTGAAAATGCTTTGATAAAACTGAGAAATAAATGGTATAATATTTTAACCCCTACGTTGACTTTAAACACGTCACGTAGAAAAACAAATTTTATTGTCACTACTTGATTACACAGTAAATTATATTTCAAACAAATTCACAACGAAGTCTTTACTATGATTTATGTTATTCGCGTTTCACTGCTCAATATAATAAACTGAACTGTGGCGGCAGAACCGCTTATATGTTTTTAGGGTTCCAGAAGTTTCCGCGGTCTGGCGAACGTGTCGGGAATCGAATCGAATATGATCTGGAATATTTTATAAAATGTCAAAATAAAGGTATTACAAAAATTATAAATTCCAACGCAAACAGGAGCATAATTAACAAACTAAAAAGGTAGGTGAGCTTCTGTAACAATACATATTTTTTAAAATAAACACCTGCGCTTAGAAAACCCCTTATAATTATTAAAAACGGCTTTCAATTTTAAATCATATTTTTTTTGCTTCATTTCAATAATTCCGTATGTAACTAATTAAAATTACTCATTTTTCGTGATGGTAGAAGATTTTTCAGAGAGCCAGAATAAATAATAAACTAATTCAAAACGTTTATTTTGTTTATTATAGACTAAATAAATAAATATATTTTATTTTAGTAAATAATTACAAAAGGATAACACTTATTTTGGTGCAAAAAATAATTTTTAGCTAAATACAGTGGCGAAAAGTATCTTTACTATATCTAGACAACAAAATTTTGATCTATTTCTAAAAATGTTAAAATTATTCCTCACTTTCTCCATATGACAAAAAAGTAGCTTTGAAAAAAAATTACATTAGATTACAATTACAAAATGTATGCAAATATTTGGATTTAAAAAAAAATTATTTACAAATAACGAAAATAAAATTTTTACTTTGATCATGTATTTTTTTTCAAGATTTGGCTAAGATAAGTTTCGCTACATTATTACTTTGTCGTCAGAAATCTACTCTTGATCTGTCTGTGTAATTTCTAGACACCCTGTATTAGAGTATCTATAGTATCAAAATTGTAGAGAGTGACTCATGTTACAAACTTGCTCACAATTTATAGCAGTCAACACAAAGAAATATATATGCAGCCCGTATATTTTTCCTACAAAATCGTGTGCCGCATATCTCTGAGAGCAGACCCGATTACACGCTTCTGCTGCAGCAAGTACGCATGCGCTGCAACTTTTGATTGGCTTCGACAAATTGTCGGATCCAACTGTTTCATTTCCAGCGCTATCATGGGCGGGTATATCGTTCAGGCGGCCAAAATTTCGGGTATATCTTTTCGCTAATTTAATTATGAATGTAATTAATTTTATTAGTGATTTTGTGTTCTTAAGAATGGATAATAATTCAAGATCTACAACGTATTCTCAAAATCGTCCTAATTTAACAAGTGAGGAATATCGGATGATGACATGTATTAAGAGTTTAGAGCGCGAGGTCAAAATATGAATGTAAGTGATGTTGAAATATGTATTTCATTAACAAAATTGTACGTCAATAGCATATGTGTGCAAATAAAAAAAGTGGTAAAGACGTACAACTGTGAAACGGAAAGTGATGGAAACTCGCGGAAGGAAGATTGTATTTTTAAAATGAGTTTCCACAGAAAAAAAAATTCTATTGCTATATCTTACAAGACGAAACTTAGTCCGTATAAATGAAATCGAAAAGAGTATACTGATAGAAAGGACAAAATAGTGATGGCTAACTATTTTAAATAAATATTAAAAAATAAGAATCTGGATCGAAGAATATATTTAATTTTGACGAAACATGAACGTATGAAGGTCATACGGAAAGCGGTACGATATGATATAATAAGTGTTAATGTGTGACCGTTATAGTGACAGTGCTAGTAACCAATAGTAAATAGTGTGTATGTATTCTAAAGCCTTTTGTCCTTTTGAATGTGGAATTCGCAAATATTTGCGCGATTTATTTAACGGTGGAAAAATCTCTATTTATAACAAATTTTGTCAATTACCTATAACATTTTCTATCATTTTCATCATGAAACTGCCATGGTAGATTATCAGAAGCTCAAAACAAATTTATTAACACCACATAATAATGAAAGGAGCAATAATATTTGTAGTGTTTGACAGTTTCACAAATTGCAACTGTCAAAAGTTGAGATTTGCCCGCCATAAATAATTAAAACAGAAGTTGCAAAGTTCGTATAAAAATCCGTGAATTTCGTGTCCATGAGGACAAGGCTTAAGTGTGATATCCACGGAGTGCGCATCAGGTAGGTGTAAGTGGGTGGTAGTGGGAATCGCCGTTCGTAAAGACGGCATTCTAATCTGTACAGATGATGACACAGGTGGCACATTTAAAGTAAATTGTTAATGTACTAGGTTCAACTGACGTCAACTTATATTTGATAATTTTGTGTCCTTTAATTCTTCTCAAGTGGCACGCTTAGGTAATCGTGCCACCCGTATCTTCTGTACTCATCTCTGTGTTGTGAATTAGTCACTCTCTATTATTTTCGACCTTGTGTAATTGACAATACAAGATAAAAACTTTAAATTTTGAAATAATTCTTATTCTTTTTATTATCCAACGCCTCGAAATTGGCAAAAACTGTTATACCACTGTTTCTACTAAAAATAATGAATGTTATGTAACGCAATTATTTTTGTAATTTTTGTATATATTTTATATCTGATCGCATTCAAATTTAGTACGCCTATGAAATGCTAGGTTCAGACGACGTCAACTTCTTTTTGATAATTTTGTGTGCTTTAACTCTTCTCAAGTGGCACGCTTAGGTAATCATCTCTGTGTTGTGAATTAGTCACTCTCTATTATTTTCGACCTTGGGGTAATTGATAATACAAGATAAACACTTTAAATTTTGAAATAATTCTTATTATTTTTATTATCTAACGCCTCGAAATTGGTAAGAACTGTTTCTGCTCTAAAAATAATGGATGGTATGTATTGCATATAATAATATGTATCGTCTTAAAATTTAGTACGCCTATGAAATGTTGCTCCTCGCACGCTTCGCCCGTTGCGCTCGTCAACAAGGTAACGATTAGTCACTCTCTACAATTTTGGAAGTCAACTATAGTAAAAATCTAGGCCCAATTTTGAAACAGCTTCCCCCATTGAAACCGTCTGCCACGCCACTGCTCTCGTTCAGATAGCTACTTTAGTGCTGTGTTTATGACATGTAGCTGCAACAAAATTGAGTGACAACACGCACTACTACTTGCTTTGTGGCATAACTCAATCTTCCTAGAGATATGTATGTACGTCAGCAGCTGAGAAATGAGCAAACTGGCTTCCTGCCTACATCAATGCGCCTTTATTGCGCCACGCGAAAATAGGATTTCAATGTCGACTTGATTGCATACGGTTTCCTCGATTCGATCTAATGGTATATTCCAGGTGGCAGCTACTGAGGAAATTGTTAGATGCAAGAACGAGCAACTTGCCAGCAGCGATTGAACAGCAAATTAAATCATCGCACCCGGAACTATCGAGCTTTATCCAACTGCATTCAGGGTCTATCGCGAAATAATTATGGAAGCTCGTTACTGTGACGCATAGATTTGCTATTAAAAGGAGTGTATGGAAATGTTAGGAATATACATTTTTTTTTAATTTTCAGTAAAATGAACGCACTAAATTTTGAATAGCGATATGTGAGGCGAAACTTATTAATGCAAATGAGGCGCAAATAGTCAGTTGTGATTTCAGTTGTTTACTAGACATTGTTCATAGATGTCAGTAGTCTCATACGTCTAAATAATGATATAATAATACTCCAATACAGTATGAAGTATTTAGTTGAAAGAATAAGTGAATTATAATATTTGAATATATCTTGACAAAGTATCTCCAAATAAGTGGATTGGAAAACGTAAAGCTGTCGAATGGCCAAGGTCATCAGATCTTAACCATATATTTTTCCCACTATTGCCTGTACAAATATGTCTTTTCAAGACACAATAAATAGAGCTCGGCTACAAGAATCCTTTGACCGTTTGCAATACTGCCAAGCCCGACAAAGTTATCAATTTAACATTTGGTGAATTAAATCATTTTTCACCACGACTATATTATAATTAGAGTTAATACCAGCGCGGAGATACAAGTAATATTCCATTAAATAAATTAGAGAAACAGAAATTATCTACATTTTTAAAAAAACATATGGACCGAAAAATGCCTCATGAAAGTACAATCGTTTGCAATAATAATGACACTCATTAAAATGAATTTTGTGATTTCTTTAGAACTTCTGATGCATTTGTAATGTAATGTACTTCACATTTTTAATATTAGTTATTAGTTGTTTCACTCACCAATAGAGATTTAATGAAATTTCTACTCAGAACATCCAGAGGTTCAAAAACTGTTTTAAGAGAGTGTCATTATTATTGCAAACGATTGTACCTTAAGACGAAGACATATCTATAGGGTTTACAACAATGTACTGATATCAATACGTGAAAACATTGCGGACTATTTCGTTTATTTCATTATAGTAGACGAAGCTATTGTGGCATGTGGACGTTCAATGGCCAATTTTTTAATAGGTGCGTTAAAAACTGACTGCTAATGATAACCACCTACTGGCTTCTAAGGTGCTGGATAAAACCAATCACGAAACTATTATAAATTTTGTTATTTACTGTTTGCATTATATATGTCCCGAACAAGATGGATGTTTCAGATAAAATTCTTGTAATGCTAAGTGCAGCCTCGTACATGTTAAAGGCAGGACAGATTTTATCTAAAATATGTATATGTGCTGCTTACGCACTTCATGGGATAGCTGAGGAAAAATTTCCCTTTAGTAAACACTTTTATAGCAACTGCCAAAAAAGTTTTCATTAAGGGGTCTACAAGAAGGGGAGCAAAAGATTTTATTTGTGGTTTTAATCCTAATGACAGCAGCGCCATACACACTGCAGGATTTACTGAAGGACCAAAATATTCGCGATGGCACGTTACATTAATAGATAATAGATACTATGGTTTCTTAGTTAGTGTAAAAAGGAAATTGGAATCACATATGGACTATCCCTAAATGAACCATTTGACATAATGGATGATGTACAAAAAAATATATATGATACCAATAATATACGCACAATCAGCAGTAGTACGATAATACATGTAACGCGTGTTGCAAAAAAATCCAGGATACACCATTTTGGAAAACATGTAGTTTTAACTGGTACATATCAGAAGTTGCCAGTAAATATATTAATATATTATATAATAGTTCGTGCCTCAACAATTTCTCATACTGTCCATTGTCAACAGTAGAGATTCAACGATCATTTTCCTTCACATGTTAATATTAAATGATAAACGTTGCCGTTTCACTACAAAAAGAGCACGCAATAATATGTTTCAACCAATTCCAATATACCAAGTAAACCGTGTCTCAAAAATAAGCTGTGAACATATTAAAACATTTTCCCGAATGATGATAGAATGAGTAATTAAAGTTTTATTTGTTTTTAAAATTTATTAAGTGATCCACGCATGTCAAACCTGAAAGTAAGCTGATTTGACAGTTTTGAGATGTAAAACGGGCATTAATTGACGAAGAAATTGATGAATTAATTCATACTAAAAGCAACTTTTGACTTTAATATCATTTTCACTTGTTTACGAAACAAAAACTATTAAAAATGAAAAGTAACTCCTACAATTATATTTTCCATTCGTTTATTATTGCTGCTACTCGGTTATTCTACTCGGGTTAAATCATATCTTCTAACTTTACTTTTTTGCATTTATTTTAGGTTGGTATTCCTGAATTGAAGTAAAAATTTATCAAAAATTAGAACAAGTTTTAAGTCGTCAATAAGTTCTTCATTAATTTATTTGACATCCAAGTTTTAGTATTACATTTGTTTATTAACTTGACGAAGCCACTTGATCAATAATTGACCAAAAAAAAATGTTCATGAAAAGCAGACTTTAGTTATGTCATGTTCAAGTTATCAATGTCAAAATATTTTATAATTTTTTCAATAAAAAATTTGCTAAAATATTGTTAATAGTTGTGGACAAAGTATAGTATTATACTTGCACATAATACATAATGGGTGTAATTCACTCGGGTGATTTACTCTCACCTAACTCACCTACGGCTCGTGTCGTAACATTCACCCTCGTGGATCAACTTGTTGAGTAATGTATGTACCTACTATTATGTTATTTTCTACTGTTAATTTCGTATTTCGAGACAATTAATTAATTTCGTCACATTTCGTACTTTACACATATTATGTTTGTTTTTGCAGCAGTTGCAAACGGTTTGAAACTGTCAGAAATATTGAACCAGTTGAGAACGCGTTACAATTGAATTTAACGCAATAAACAGTTGGACGCACATTTCTGATAGTTTCAAATTCAAACCGTTTGCAACTGCTGCAAAAATAAATCTATTGTTATGAACTATTAATAACGATATACACTCTCAATATTTTTAAACTTTCCATTCGTAGCGGAAAAATTTCGGGAGAGACTATCCGAGACTCCGTTGCATAATTTCGTTTCGACACAATGAGGGTTGCGAAAATGAGAAGCTAGGCAGCACTGATCCTCCATTGTATCCTTCATCGTTAGCGAGGCGGAATTGTGACGGCGACAAAGCGATAAGTAGGAGATACGGGTTATGGCGTATCGCTCCCAGTTTGGATTATGGCATTACTTGGCCGTAAAATCCCAAATACGACACATAATTTTAAACCGTTATAAGCTGGGAGAAATCGCGGGCGATTAAAACCAGTTCTGATTTAGATATCGCTATTTTTCGCAATGGAGACTAAAAAGAGAATCGAATGTAGATCTGTAAATGCGCTAGGCAGTCGATACATCATTCTAAATAGGTAAGATATCCTTGAGCATACATAGCAAGAAAGTTATCGATACTACTATCCTCTACCCACAAGTTTGGTCCAGGTTTAGCTTCGGTCGTCAGTGTCCATAGGGCAAATCTGTCGTTAAATATGAAATTTGACATGTTACAATATAAAGTGCTGTAAAGTTTCGTATTACAACATAAGATGTTAAAGTTGTAAATGAAGATTTTCACCGAGATTTGTATACTATTTTATTTACAACCATACCTTTTAAATGCAAGTGACGGTTTTTTTAACAAAAATAATTACGTGAGAAAATTAACAAAGTAAGATAGATATAACCAGATTAGATTTAAAAAAACGTCAAGATGGCATTTTGACAATTGTTACTGGGTGCATTCCACTAAGCGATCGCAACGCCCAGAACGACCAATGAGTCGTTCCACAAAGCGACCACGGGCGTTACAATTGGGCTTGCAACGTCATGAGACGTCATGAGTTGACGTCATCACAAACGACCGCTTCGAGCTCACAACGCCCACGGTCTTGAGGTGGGTCAACACATCATTTGTCATAAATTGCGGGAAAAGTCAAATAAAATAATTCAATGTCAAGTGTAAGATCTATGGTTGAGATGGAGAAAATAAGTTTATGTAACTGTGAAACACTGTTATTGAGCTAGAGGTCCCAGTTGCTCAGGCAATACCTGCAAGAGATGGTATGTAATTCAGTTATGCTTTTTTATATTTAATTTTTTTTATCAGTATTTATTTTTCTTACAGATATTGCCTTCGCAACAGAATTAATGAATGCTGCTTTACAAGAGTCAAATTCTTTTTCTGGTGAATCTGCTGAAAGGGCATTCGAAGAGGAAATAAGATACGACACGGAGGTTATTGGGACTGAAGTTGCAGTTTAATATTCATTTTAGGACCTAAATAATTAATATATTTTACTGAAATATGTATATGTAATTAATGTATGGAACATATGCAGCTTAGAATTATATATTCATACATTACATTCTTAGTTACATTCGTAAAATCTATGAGTAACACCAATTTAACTTTTTTTACCTAGAATATATAAAAATTATATATAATTACCTTTTCTACCTAACCGTCAAACCATCTGTCAAACTAATAACTAACTGACAAATATAAACAAATATGGATCCCAACTCTGTTCCACTAGGATTCAAATCACATCCGTGAACAATGCGCACAAGAGCAGTTTTAACCTAGTGGAACGGGTAAAATTTTGATGGTCGTGCTGGGCGTTGCGATCGCTTAGTGGAATGTACTCAAAATGGTACTAAAAAAGTCAAACTTAAATTAGTTGTAATTTTGATAGATTGTCATCAACAAAGTGTTTTCGAAGACAATGAGCGATTCAGAAGAAATTATTTGTACTCCTCCTCAACTCAGAGAAGCCACACAGAAAGTTTGGAAAAAGATTTGTTACCTAAGAAGGTACACCAAAAGTTTATGACATTTTTAAGAGTTGGTACTCACAGAGGGTCGGTGTTCAGAAAGCTGTTTCTGAAACTATTGTGCTGGCATATTTTAGCCAAATTGCCAAAATCAAAAAGCCGTCAAGCCTTTGGTTAATTTACTCAATGTTGTGCACTACTTTAAATATTAAAGAAAAAGTGAATATATTCAAATTTTCGAAAGTTATTGGCATTTTTGAAACAACAAAATCTAGCTGAGTAGATATTGTGGGTGTAATTCAACGCTGGTCGGGGCTTTAGTCCGCAGAGTAGTTAGTTTCACACAATATTGTTAATACCTAAAAATATATATATAAAAAAACAAAATCTAGGATATGTATCCAAAAAGTCAAGCACTTTCTCCAGTGAGAATGTTATGGCGTTTTTGACAATATGCTACGTATAAAGGTTGCACTCATAATTGGTGTATCAGATGCATGTTGAAGTGACGAACTGAATAAAATGACAATGACTGATGTTAATATTGTGGAAACTAAGGTTCACACCGCAGTTCCAACATCAAAAACCTATACTCGCGTGAAGAATTCAAACTGGCAATGTTGTAAATATGGACGTCCAAGCATTAATGAAAATCAGAAACAGAACATTTTGATGAAGTATGGTGGATAATCCTCATAATTCTTCACGATTGGTTGCATTAAACAATGACACTAGTCAGAGCACAGTGCTACGTATCTTGAGGAAGGAAAAATATCATCCCTACAAAATTCAACTTGTGCAGGAACTCAATGAAGATGATCCCGATCGCCGCTTACACTTTTGCGAAATTCTAATGGATTTATGTCAAGGAAATAGAAATTTACACCGGCAAATACTTTTTTCAGATGAGGCCACATTTTGTCTGAATGGTACAGTAAACCGTCAAACTTGCAGATATTGGAGTCGGGAAAATCCTCATTGGATGGCAGAGGCACATACCCAAGACCCTCAGAAATTAAATGTGTGGGCTGGAATAGTTGACGACAGAATAGTAGGGCCTTTCTTCTTTGAAGGAACCCTTACAGGACAAAGATATTTAGAGTTTCTAGAAAATGACCTTGTTCCAGCCCTTGCAAAAATTTTTCCTAACGATTACGACCCTGACATTCCTGACGATACCATATGGTTTCAGCAAGACGGTGCACCTCCGCACTATGCGCGCCCTGTACGAGATTTTTTGGACAACTGTTTTCCTGGGAGGCGGATCGGCAGACGCGGACCGATAGAATGGCCTGCAAGATCGCCAGATCTTACACCTCTTGACTATTTTTTATGGGGATACTTGAAGTCAAAAGTGTACATTAATAAACCACGTAATTTAGAAGAACTTCAAAATCGCATTCGGGACGAAATACGCAGAGTTACCCCAGAAATCATTCATAATGTGCAAGAAGAATTTCTTCACAGACTTGCGCATTGTCAAGAAGTTGGTGGATGGCAATTCGAACATTTAATTTAAGTATAAAATTTAATCAATTGTATTTTATTGTACATACCTCAGAATTGTTACTTTTTTATAGATAAAATTTACGTTTTCTAACATTCAATCGTCATTTACTCGAAAATTTTCATATGTAAGAGGGCAACATTTTAGTACTGTCTGATAGAGAATTAAATCGATGACGTCATTACTCGAAAACAAATGACATTTGAAAATCGCATTTTACGCTAAAATATGTATTTTTTAAATTAAAAATCGACCTGTTCGAGGATTTTTTCCAAAAAATAATTGTTTCGTTTTTATTGAATTTATTCCATACTTTTGTCGTATACTGTAGAACGATCTCAAGTCTAGTTCCGACAAAATCCAAGTCGCGGTATGGGTTGGAGTACTAAAAGCTTGAAGTTTGGTGCAAAGCTAACAATTACTATTAACTTAAATAAACTTGTTTTTATCAACAATGACTAACTCTTTTATTAGAACTATCAATTCAAAATGTAGTTATGATATAATTGCTCGTCTCATTTAGCAATTTTTACATTGCGTGATATAAATATATTTTTGCTCGTTTCATTTTCGAGAGGTGTATTATTTTAAAATAAAAAAGTAGCTTATTTGATTACTTATGATCTTAAAATCATGATTTGTGGTTTGCAAAAGAATCTTAGGTATTTTTAATTTATGGTCTTAGATAGATCTACGCCTATGACTGTCAAAACCAACCTATTCTAGGTTAGGTTACCACATTTTTACAAACTACATACTTCTTGCGTCCCATCGCAAGCTATAATGTAATAAACCAAATAAAAGACTGAAAAATATAAGGTAAAAAATTTACGTCAAAAAGACGAAAATACACCATAAATAATCAACCACGATATTTGATAACCGGCGAGCTTCCAAACAAATTAAGAAAATTAATTAATTCATTAAGAAAACTGTCACACGATGGATGTAATAATATGGGGGCCTTAACCAGGCGGACTTAGGAGGGGGGCAGTAGGAGCCGTGACCCTATGAAATTTTACATCTTTACCATTTCTATTTTTACATTATTTCCTTGGCCCCCATTGACAATGGTTTTGCGAGCGCCCATGGAAGGCAACATTTGTTTTAGATCTCCTCCTGACAAAGTTGGCTAGCTACGGCCCTGCCTGAGGGTTATGCACAATGCACATGCAATGTACATTTTTTTCGGAAAATGTTAACAAGATAGGACCACTCATAGCAGTCGTAGCTCGTAAGTACTTACTGTTCTAGTCACGGAAGCATAAAGATTCCTGACCTTTTCGCATTTAGCAACGAAAGCGATTACTGAAGCCACCGCAAAGGTCAAGTGTAAACGGGAAAAATCAAACGATAAAAAGGGGATGTAATATTTCTTTCGCTAGCTTCATGCGAAGCTTATAGTATTACTACGGTTGGACTAAAACAACGCAAATAATACAGCAGCAAAGTTAGATTGCAGATTATGCCGCTCATTTCCATAAACTTGTTGAAAAGACTTTTTTATAGCGAGTCGTAAGTCAGGTTTAAACGCAGCCATATTTTCAGGTTCAGGTGAACTTTTTCGCGCTACACGTCATTTTGTAATTTATGAAATTTTCGCGTGATTCTAGTGAACTACAACACAACTATGTTTGTGGCAGTTTAGAGTTATAGAATAATCGCGTTTAAGAACTTGCTCGTTTATTAGATGAAATTTCAACACGCGCGGAAAATGTGCTAAATGCCAACCCCTACCGGAAACCAACTATATTTTCGACAGTAACCCGTTAAAAACATTGTCAGGTGTAAAGCCTTGCACGAATCAAATTCAGGTGGTAATCAGATAAAATAGTATACAGGGTAATTCAGAACTTATCTAACAAAATTTGGGAATAGATGCGTCATGCAAAATGGAGATAATATCGTAAAAAAAATGTTTTGCATAATCCTTATAGTTTACGAGTAGTCTTTAGACAGGCGATTCCGAATATTGAAATCCGATTACTTTTTGCGGTATTACCCTTTTTTGTGATGCGAGTCTTTGTACTAGTTTTTCAAGTGCCGAAAATGGTTTATAAATATACAGTGTTCCGGTTTGTTTGGAACAAATTGAAACGGTAGACAGAATAAGCGATTTTAAGAGGAAAACTTTATATGAACATGGTCTCTTTCTCGATCAGTAGCGCAGTTACGGAGGGCTAAAGTTTCAAAAAAATATATATTTTTTTATTACCGTATTCCGTATTACACACAGCGCCTTCAAATTTGATAAATGTACTGTTCAACTAGTCTCGGATATTATACAAGTTCATTTTTTGAAATCGTTACACAGGGCGTTATTTTTTCATGGATCTGCTATCATGAAACCCTTCAGATTTTTTTTGTACGTCCCTGGTAAAGTAAGAAAAGTTTGATTCATTGTCTAATTTTCGTCTCTCTTGTATTCTTGTAAATTTTCTTGTAGAACGTTAATTTTCGTGTATCGAAGTGAAATTATCAACAAGTATTATATTTAAATAATTACGTAGGATAATTTGTAAACAAAAATGAAGAATTTTATAAAATTACTATTTTAGGGTGCAACAAAATTTTAAGTGCAATTATTATGTATTGAAAATACCTACAGCTTACGCCTTCGATAGATAAATTTATAAATGAAACATAGAAAAAAATTGTTTAGATATTACTGACATAAGCATCGTTTTCTAAAAATTCTTAACGTTATGCACTCAACTCGGATTTTCTTTATTTTAATTAACACATTTAATGAAAACATTTAAACCATGTTTATTAAGACTATTACCTCCTGAAATATATTTTTATTTATAGCGATGTGAAAATGCTTTAGCAGAACGATTTCCCGATAAACATCTACCAAATGCAGCTACTTTCATCGCGGTGTACAGTGAGTACAAGTCCAGGACGTCCACGGTGTATTGCAGCAGTGTGTCGTATCATACACGAGGCTCAATAATTATATCCGTACCATGTACAGCGCGTCCAAGCATTAATACCAAGAGATTGGACGAGAAGGACCGGTACCACGGCCGCTACGATCTCCTGACTTTAAATCATACCTCTACATAAACAGTTTTGGAAAACTGTTTATGTCGAGGCATGTTTTCAAAATTTGACAAAATAATACTAATAATGTGAAATTATTTACACATTTACATTTACCCTTTACACAACTACATAACAATAGTTACTAACTCAGTACAAAAATTAATATTAATCTGACAGGCTCTTGATCAAATTTTATCTAATTTAAGCGTATCAACGTTTTTACCGAAAACGGTGCATTTTATCAACATGGAATAAGTATAGCTTTTCTACGTAAAATTAATTTCATCATAATTTTCAGTCAAGTGTATCAGATTAGGAGCAACAAAAAAGATACGATAAAAATTAGTTGCAAAAAAACTGCCAAGAGCGCCCTCTACGATATGCGGTACTACGTACTACTTCACAATGCTTGTATTTATCTAAAACATAACTGTACCAAATTTGAACATGATTGGCCGTTTCGTTTATTAATTATGCCCATAACAAGAAAACAATGTTTTTTCTTTGAAGCCCTTCAACTTCTAAACGAGGCACTTTTGAACTAAGCTAAGTTTGTCTAAATCAGTTCTATTTGATCACAGGCAGCTATGTTTAAGCTGGGTCCCATTACTTTCCGGACACCCTGTATACGTTACACTATAGCGACATCTAATAACTTGTGTTTAAGAAACTGTGTTAAAATTCTGCATAACGTGTCAGAATTAACAGCGTCGTTATTTCTTAACAGTTACAGGGGCATACATATTACACAAATTTAAGGTAATGAAATATAACATTTAAGTAAATGTTATTATGACCAAAATGGAATACATACCTATACGCATCCCCCTAGTCATAGTAACCGTCGTAAATAAGGCTGATGATCTGCAGCGAATTTTGACTGATGCCGATTCTGTGACACTTATTGCTTGTGCATTGTACGCAATCGATAGTCGCGTTCAGTGAAGGCAATTGTTTTTTTTTTCGTGTCTGTACTGATTTTGATACATTATGCGATAAACGTAAACCATATATTTTTATCTAAAAAACAAAATGGACAGACAGCCTTTAAACTATGACAATAGCAGCTTCCATTTAACACTTCCACACGACAAACTTTAATTAAAGTAACTTGAAGCTGTCATTGTATGACGGATGAATAGGCCAATAAAAACCCGTCGGGGTTAAGGTCAATATCTAATCCAGAACCAATTGGGCCATTAAATAAGTCTGCTTCTGCCAAGAATTAATTAACACTAAATTAATTAAGTGTCCTATCATATCACTCCAATTTACATTCCAAACAACTAAATAAATTAATAATTTGGCACTCTAAGTCTATTTTAAATCTAGATATGCCATACCAGAAAAATACAAATCATGTGCACATATTTCAACACTTTCGAATAGTTGCAATTTTAAACATGTGTAACGTCCACAACTATTTCCAGCTAATACCGTGTATTAGTTTTTAAAATATAATATGATTCATAAAGCCGCAAAAACCTATAAATTCAGTCTTCCGCCGTAAAAAGCCTCGTAAATTGTTCCAAAGGGAATTACAGAACACTAAAAACTGTACAACAAAAATGTTACAATGTACGACATAATAAAACACAACTACAGGTACATATATGTACATATTCAATGTGACATGGGTATTCCCAGAGGAAAAGACCTGCAACGCGATAGAATTATTACAAAATTACTCGTACATGTAGAAGACTGTTGCAACATTTTCTTGTTTGATATGTTTTAACTAAAACTTATCGATTATATTTCAATCAACAAAATAGGCGGGTGTCAGAAATACACTGTATTATTTCCTTCAAGTTGTAAATCATACTACAAAATATGAAAAGCATTTACATTTCATACAGCGCTAGTAGTTTGAGTCAAAACGATGTGACTACAATTCGCTATAATCGCGAATATTTATTGTGATGATTACTATTTCGATTTATTAGGTTCTTAAGTATTTGTAACGCTAATATTTGATATACATAATTTCACATAATTTCTTACTGAAGTCAACGAACTGATGAGCGCCCCACGTAGGGCGCCAAATATGTAATACCAATGACTTCTATGTCTAGATATGGCGTTTATACGAGTAATGTATAAAAATTATTAACTTTTCGACAATATTTTGAAAGAAAAGTTCGATCTGCATGAAAATTTCATTTCAGTTTTTGCAAAAAATATATATATCTAGTGTGGTCATTGTCAGATGGCAAGAACTTTTTAATTATTTGATGACAAGGAAAAAGCACAAACTAACTACTAAAACAGATTTTCAAATTTTTAATTGTCTTCTTCTTAAACTTAAAACCCATTATGACCTGGCGTCATAATATACAGGCCGATTTTGAGAGTATCAATTTTTACAGTAGGCACTAAATTTAATCATTTTAAAAAAATTGTGAATCTTTTTCTCATATTCTCCCTAACTGTATAAGCAGCCATATTTTATTTTACGTGTATCGTAGAATTATCAATTCGTAACTTTGGCTTAAAACTTCCTATCCTAACACTTTAATACAACTCAAGGTTAATGCTCAACCTTTGATGCTACTATACTTTAGTCAATACTGATCTAGGCTAATAATAAAATGCCAAGTCACGTGATATTTGAATAAATTTTTATAACAATATAAACCTAAATAAAATTACATAAAAAAGTTTTTATACACAGGGTGAGGAAAATGTAATGCAATATGGTTATAATTTATTAACTATATTTTTTTCAGAAAAATACGCCAAATAAAGGTTCCTAGGCAACAAATACGTCGCATTTCTGTGATCTTGAATTTTATGTGGGAACACGAAAATTCAACCACAATAGTGTGACCTATTTCTGCATTTTTAGGATTGCATCTTCAGGTGAGTCAAATATCTACCTATAAAAGTTATTAAATAAATTAAAATTATTTGCAATTAAATTCCGACAATGTCAAGTGATGTTGATCTATCAAGAACATGACTTTTTTGTAGTAAATTTAGCTAGATTAATTTTTATTTTAGATAATTATTGAATACAGTTTTGTCTATGAAATTGTTCATTAGCATACCTAGATATTTGGTATCATTGATAGGAATTATAGGAAAATTGATTTATATTAGGATAACATAAAGGGTAGATATTTTGGATGAAGTAGGCGAATGTCATGTACTTAATTTATATTTTTTGTGACGGATCAATATCACCTTTGACATTGTCGAAATTTAATTTCAAATAATTGTAATTTATAAAATAATTTTTATAGTTAGATATTTGACTCAACTTAAAGGAGGCCACCTGAAGAAGAAGCTATCCTAAAAATGAAGAAGAGTTTTCTGTAGTAAATTTAGTTACATTAATTTTTATTTTAGATAATTATTGAATACACGGACTTGTTAATTAGCATACCTATATATTTGGTACCAGAGAACATACATAATATGACTTCATCAACAGAAATTGCAGGAAAATTGATTTATATGAGCTGAAATACCTTTACAATAGTTAAAATCAAATTATTACCTACTCTCACAACATCTAAAAAGTTCTAAAGCGAATTTCACACGAGTTAAATATTTATTCACTAGAATTTTTAAATTACGGCTAAAAAGGCTCCGTCGTCGTTCCCACATATCGAGACTACTTTAAGGCCGTGCTGACCGACGACGAGAGACCGCTTTTCCCCCGTGGGAAACCCACTTGGTATTTCCGAGATGAGCAAACATTTACTAGGGAATCGAAATCCTGACGGACTTTTATCCTCCGTTTATGCTGTGCCAACACGTACCCCTCGAAATAGGACGCGAAGCAATTTTCTAGTCACACATAGGGAGAAAGAGCCATGTGGAATCCGACGCTTAATTTACCGACGGAAAGTGGGTTTAATATTGCTCTCAAAACTCGATTAGATTTAGGTATGGGTGCGAGGTACAGTTTCCCTTTTCATCAAGTTATTTTTTATGGCATACATTCTACTTTGTAAAATACTATCACATAACAAACGTTCACATTTTTTTAAATATTGGTGTAGTATGCGAGTAAAGTCAGTTGATGAAGTTCGGCAGGCGAATTTGTCCATCCATCCATGGGCGTACACAAACAAATTTAAATTTTTAAATCTTTGTAACATTTTTTATTGTATAGCTATGTAGGAAATACAGGGTGACTCTTAAATAAGTACAAATATTTTAACTGCTGGTGTATTTCGTCATAAAAATCAGACTAGTGAGTCATTTTTTAAAATTTCTAATATTTACGGATATTTTTTTTTTTTAAATACCCACATTTTGAGGACCGCTTCATAACCAACCTAATGAACCATATGATTTGTTGCGAGGTTGCCATATCTCCTCTAATATAAATACATACTACCATAAAGTATTTAGGAAGATATCACGTGAAATTACTACGTTCAATGTTCAAAAATTATACATAAACATAAGTATACACAAGCTTACCTGTTTGTTAAAAAATTAACTATTTAATCAGTAATCCACATATCACAAGTTAAATGCCATTGTACACTGTTAGAAAGAGACACAAGACACAATTTCCTTAAGTTATTTTATGAAGAATAACGAAGAACTATGATTTTCACACAGCATATTAAATTTAATTTTCGCCACATAACCCCAAATGAGTCAGTATTAACCATTTCGAATCCAGAACCATAAAGTGACTTCGCACTTTAATCGGTGAAACAAATTTTAAAAATAAAGGTACACACAATATTAAATAACAAAATAGCAGCTTGGCGTATGCGTTTAATATCAAGAAAAGCAAAGACATTTGTGTAACACTGGCAACACTGTGAACCACACGTTCAATCTGCAGTGCTATGACTAATAAGTGTATGAAAGTCAGCAGTCCTTAACAAGTTTTCTACAGAAGAATTACAAAATTTATTTAAAATTTCACTTTCTTATTTCTGATTTTTTCGTAAAAAAAACTATTAATTATGTGTTTTACACAGTGAACTATACTGCTGGTTAAAATATTTGTACTTATTTAAGGTTCACCCTGTATACCTTGTACTGAAATAAAAATCCTTTTACAAATACAAAATTTATTTCTAGCGGTTTTAATCTGCTCTTCATTAAATTTTATAATATACCTATTTACAAACTGCCTCGTGTTATGAATTTTATCCACAAAGTATCCTATTCTATAACACCTAATATTTCGTAATTCCTACACCTACACTTATAACGGAATCTGGACTGGCTTTATTACGGAGGAAATTAGTTAACCACCCACGACAAAGTATTCTTCATCAATTAGTCTTAATTAATATGGCCTAAAATTTACAAAAACACAGAAAAATTTATATAAAGTAATTTTTGAGGGGCGACAATCCACCTCAGCAATTATGGTACCCAATTAGATACCCCTACTGTAACTCATTACCGTGCTAAATTGACATTGTACCTTTTCTCCATTTTCTGCTGATGTTCTCTTATTACGCTATAAAAAATATTACGACTGGCTCCTCTTATTACTTTACTTCATATTTAATTAATACCGCAGCCATCAAATTCTGACATGCCGTAAAATAAAAATGAAAATTTTACACTGGAATGGACCAATAAACACCTTGAATTAACATCTCGATTTTCGAGGACGTAATTGTGCACCGATATGTATAACAGATTTATCTGCATGAAGCCAGAGGCAACTTCCCAAGTGCTTATTTTTTTAATATATTAAATTTACTTCACAGTTCAGCCACAGTATAGGGAGACCAGTAGAAACACTCAAGCCGAAATAATAAGTCGCGCATAGCAGTTCACGCATCCATTTCAAGCTGCAGAGACCTCAGTTTACATCCAACTCTGAGAGTGCGAACATCGGTTATACAGAGCCGTATTAAAGCAATATTTTGAGTCTCAATCGAGGAACGAGTCGCTGCGCAGCAGTTAGATGTTTAAATATATCATCTATAAATAGTAATTTAAGTTATATAAATCCTTCTCATGAGAGTGAAGTTTAAAATATACATATTTATATTTTTCACAAATACAAATTTTTATTTTAGAGCAAAGTTCTGTGCAGAGGCTTCTAATAGAGAAGATTTATTAGAAAAGCTCAGGATTAGTAATAGTTCATACAAACTATGTCAAATACATTTTTAAAAGAGGCCGTTCCAACGTTTCCTGCACAAGACGACTCATCTTCAAATTATGTAGATGATCATATTTCTTGTAGTCACTATAATGAGAGTAAGTCTGACAAAATAATAAAAAATTATTTTTTTCTAAATTTACATTTTACTGCACTTTTATCTCCAATCTAACAATTTTCAAAGTTAAGTAAACATAATTTTTCTGTTCTGAAAAATACTTGTCTTCTGGTTTACGTAGATCATTTAAGACAAAAAAAAATCATAATAAATTATTTGTCCACTAAACTTCAAACGTCAAATTTTAAATTTAAAAAAATCACAAAAAAATGTAATTATCACTAATAACAAAAAATGTAAGTAAATAAATAAAAATGTTTTGTAGTGCAATAATATATATTTTAAACTCTTTTTTTAAAGAGTCCAAAGAAGTAAATCGAATTTTCACACTGTATGTTAGTAGCAGTAAATGATAGTATATAATACATGTTGAATTACCCATTTATAACTGTATAATGAATTATTACATAATGTAGATAGATATAACGTAAACTTTCATGTTGAATAACTACGCTTTCACGCGCAAATAAAAAATTCTTATTCCGGTCCTGATCACCGATTCTGTAAATTCTATCGGATGCGCTATCGCACTCACATTTCGAGGTCATCGCAGAAAACTGAAAGCAGTTCAAAGTGCCGACAACGGAGTGAAACTGCTGGTCTACCTATGCTGTGGTTCAGCGTTCAGCTATTCGCATCAGTGGCGTGCTCACCATGTACACGAGGGAAGTACGAATAGCTTTCTTATAATAATTAAACATTAATTTCACTTTTATTCATAAACGTATTTGCTTGTTTTCAATAATACTGTGCTAGTGTTAATATGGAAAAGCCTCCACTAATGTGTAACATAACAGAAATAACCGCTTAACGACAGCATAAAAGTAGGATAGGAAGCACCATAGTTGCAGCAAGAATTTAGACGATTTACGTCATACGAACAAATGAATAATTCATAATATTTTCATCAAAATATTTAAGAAACTGCAACAGAAAATAATAAAACTGTGCACTACACTAAATGTTTGCACTATATATACAGGGTGAACATTAAATAAGTACAAACTTTTTAAGCAGTACGGTTCACTGTGCAGAACACATAAGGATTGTTTTTGTAGCAGTTGGAAGCGATTTGAAACTATCAGAAATATCTGTCCAGCTATTTATTGCGTTAAATTCAATAGTAACGCGTTCTCAACTGGTCGAATATTTCTCACAGTTTCAAACCGTTTCCAACTGCTGTAAAAACAAACCTATAATTAATAGTTTTTTTACAAAAAAATCAGAAATGAAAAAGCTAAACTTTAAATAAATTTCGTGATTTTTCAATAGAAAACTTATTGAAGACCGCTGGCCCACTACGATATTAGAGTGACAGTAGATGTATATTCCGCAGCGTTGCCAGTTTTACACTAATGTCTGGGAATACGTTTCAAGAAAGTTAACTAAAATTTTTAGACATGTCAAAGAATTATTGAAATATTTTTATCTATAAAAAATATTAATAACCACCTCCCTCCTTTTGTAATTTCTATACTTCACCAATAGTATGTCCATGTATCTAAGTACATGAAATTGAAAAGGTAAATCAGATTCTCTACTCACAGTTATCCAGAATTTAGTCATCATTCATTTTTACTACACTCCAACCGATTTATCACACTACATAGTATCGTTATCATTATCACTGCTTAATAAATACACTTTTAGCATGTCAACCTTTTCACTGTTTAAATAGTGCGCCATATTTTACTTAATTACACTGTATTTCACCAAAAATTATAATTAAATTCACAAGACACTTAAGAGAAACACACTACCTGTGAAAATAATAAAACTTGCCACAACTTTTAAAACAGATGGGTTAAGCAGTGCATCACTTAAAGAAACCATTAGCTTAGTTCGTTTCAAGATGCAAAGACACCTCATATTAACTTTCAATTTACGTATATCGAAATTATCAAATCCCTTTCCGCAAATATTACTTGTTTTGTTTTCACTTGTACCTTGCCTTTGCCACTTATACCAGTGCACCGGTATCAACATAACACTCCGTCGACTTCGCTGACTACCAATCCTAGAGGATTTAAAGGTAGGCACAAGTTTTTGCATTAATAATGGCATTCCCACAAAACAGTTTTGGAACTTCTGGAAGTTCCGAGTAGAAATTTTATTAGACTTCTATTGGTGAGTGGAAACAACTAAGAACCAATGATAAAAGTTGAAAGTAGATTTCATTACGAATACGTCAGCAGCAAAACAAATCGTTAAAATTTGTATTTGAGTGCCATTACTATTGCAATAGATTGTACTTTCAATTTAATAACAAAATTTAATTCTGTGTTGAAGACGTTATAAAGGATGTCCGCGTTTTTTCATATGTTTCCTATAATATTTTTCTCTGAAACATTTCGTTTTTTATACAGGAAAAATTTGATACACAGTAATAAGATTCCCGCTATTAATTCAGCTATATTTTAAAAAAATTCGTATATTTCACTGCTTGTCACGACTACATTTAGAGCCATACACCTCAAGAATAAAAATTTTGATGGTATAAATAAAAGGTATAAGGTGAAACGAGTTAGAAACATCAAATATTTACGCCACTGGATTTTTTTTTGATCATACACTTTCATCTACATCAGTCTTTCGAGTTAATACAGTTGAAATATGTATTGAAAACCAAGTCAAAAACAGAAATTTTGCAGCTATTTCAAAGGAAACACCACAAGGCACTTCAAATATATTATGTAATCTTTCATGCAAAGAAAATCCCATGAAAGGCTTCAGCTGCTGCCCATTACTAAACAAAGAGCACGAATACAAAGCCGCCGTAATGCAATTAGCCGCCAGGTTCGGCCAGGATTATTCGGATAAGAGCAGTGGCAATTCGTCGAGATGAGCAAAATTTCAGGATTTTTTTTTAGATAACTGATTTCCCATAATGCTAATAAAATTAACTTGGAAAAAGTGTTATTTTGATTGAAACTCCCTCTACTAAGAATGCAATAATTATTTCTGTCAGTTGCCCAATTACCTCAAAAATCGCGTCCATTTAACAGACTACATAGACATTATGCATGTACGGGCCTGCACGGACCAGCGTGGACCAGCAAAGCGAGAACTTAGTAGTTGAGTGTAACTCAAAAGAAGATATTTTTATTTAGCGGTGTTTCATGAAGAGGAGGAGAGGAAAAATCCAACAAAATGACAAAGTTTTGGGTTCACCCTATCAATAAGGGAAAGTTGTATAGTGAATTTAATCATTTATTTTCTGAGCTGGAGAGAGATCAACAACATTTTTTTTCAGTATTTCCGAATTTCACATAAAAAATTGTTTCGAGCTATTGGATCGTCCTCACCTACAGCACCAAAACACAAGATTTCGCAGAGCAGTGTCATCTGGCGAAAAACTTGCAGTTTGTTTATGTGCAGGTACGTAAATACGAGGGGCGTTCAAGTTATAGGATCTCTGATTTGTTTCGGAACTGGGAGCAGATAGACACCTGCGGTGTGAATGCATGACAGAGATGAGAGTAGAGCAGAGAAGAAAACTAATGACTACTCGCTGTTCTTGTAACGAAAACGTCACCATTTTAAGTGTCAACAATACGTCTCACTCTAGCCGTCACCTCTAGAAACCAATCCCTGATTTTTGTGGGTGAACTTTCATTGGACTAGTGCGACCAAGCATTGAATATGCAGACCATCGACCTGCAGTGCAAATAAAATATTTTTGGTTTTTGAGCTATAGGCCTTCAAAGTTGTCAAAAATAAAACTAATTTAATTAATAACTTCACAACACCTTTACCAATTGCGCTGAAACTTGGAACATTTATTTAGACTATTGTGTGGTATTTATTCGGTTAAGTTACTATTTCAAATTCAGTGAAATTGATATACTGGGTGGTAGTTTTCCCCGGTTACCACCCCCTTTTAGCAGTCATAATTTTTACAGACGTTATTCTTTTAAAACCGGCACAAACATTGAAAAAACATTCTAAAAAGATTAGACTATTGAGAAAATCGAATACAGATAATCATTCTTGAGAAAAAATACATATTTTGTAGGTCTGTAAGTCTCTATGTTTCCCTTTCAGTTTGCGAGTGTCACAGCTTCAAAATTTTGAGTTTAGGACTTTTCACTGATAAACATACGCATAGGATACCACTACAGAAGCCATTCTAATGACACATAAATTTGCGTTAAGCGCCACCTTTTCTTGCAATAAAATGAGACGTTGGTAAGTAAAAGTTAAATTATTAGTAAATTCCTTGGTGACGCTACTGTATTTGCACGAATATATAGCACTCTACATTGAATATGCATAGAGACGAGGAACTGGGGCATTCAATCACACGGAGGTCCTGTAAAAAGACAATGGGTCGACCCAACCCCGAAGAAAAACTTATAAATTATCATTTTTTTACAGCACGGTTTTCTCAAAACACGGGCCGGCGTCAAATTTATCTCACGAATGCAATAAATCCTCGCAGCTTTTCGAATACATCACGCGCCAGTTTGTGTGTTCTTCTATATCCCCCGCTATATTGCCAATTTGAAAGTTGAATAGATGACTTGTAGGAAATAAATGAAGATAAGCTGTAATTTGGGCGAGAAAGATTTTTCATTCTGACGGACGAAAAAAATTGATACGACCTCCATAAATTCAGAAATAAAGTGATGTAAAACTAGAACATCTACAGAGCCTTCATAAATGAATACAAGCCACGTGACCAGTAATTTTGTTTGAAACATTTATTTTATTGCCTTGGCGTTGACAATTAAATACTGGTAACTTTGTAAGTTACTAAAAGAATAAGACCAAGGTTACATTAAAACATTGTAACCGACTCAGGACGTATGACGCAAAATAGTCATTTCTGTATCTTTCAGCAGTAGCGTTCGTCTTCTCGCTATTTCCCGCTATATGATGACTGGTTGTGGACGATACAATCTTGCATAGAGTAGTTTATCTTGCATAGAGCAGTTTATGACCGAGTTCACAATCGAAAACATTGACTATGACACATTCTCATACCGGAAGTGTACTAACGTCAAATAGGGTTACCAGTTGTGAAACATGTAAAGTATGACAATTGTAACAAAAAACGATGATTTTCAATAGAAAAAGAGAACATTTTTCGAACACTTTATTTTAATTTATTTAGTAGTAGTATATTTAGATACTTGTAAACACAAGTATCCTTATAAAATATTGCACTGCATATATTGCGTTAACAAACTATAAAGTTATATAAATGAATTAATAATTATTAACTTTGAACTTATGTATAATACTATAATATCAAAAATAAAGAATGTAAAATAATAAAAATAAAATATATTATAAAATATTAAAGCCAAAATATAATTAGATTTAGACTTTTATTCTCATCGGCGTTCTCTTTCGGGATCCGAAGGTGAACAATATTTTTCAGATGATCCATGATTTCAAATTGATATTATTTTTAAAAAACCGGACAGAGGGGAAATCCGGCCGGACAATTAAATTTGCCTTAAAAAGGAGGACATGTCCGGCTTTATCCGGACGAATGGTAACCCTATCGTCAAACGATTTGCAAATAAACAATGCATTTGCAAAGGAAAATCTACAGGCAGACCAACTGTACTGACAGAAGATGTCGTTGATAATATACAGCAACGAATAACTCCTACAAAATCTATATCAAAATTGTCTGCTCAGACAGGTAATTTTTTTATTAAGATGATGTAAATATTCACAAGTTCATCAATTTTGAAATTTTTATTTGAAACCGGTGTCGAATTATAGTTAATAACTAAAATTTTGTATTATTAGAACTTTCAGTTGGAACATACCACAAGGCTTTAAAAAACAGTTGCATTTACAACCTTGCCCAACCAATATTTAAGCATAATATACTACTACACAAGAAAAATAAACTTAAAAAGATCAAGATTTACTACTTTCCGCCATCAAAATAGTCTTCAATGTTACAAAACCTTATAATACCAAAATTTTAGTCAAAAATTTGTTAACTAAGAGTAATATAATGACTTTCAAGTAAAATGAAATATATGTCAATTTATACAGTTCGAAATTACATATTGTTTACCTATTCTTGTTTTCAAATGCTAACATTCCGATAACGTGTAAGATGAAGTTATAATTTACTTGATTTCGCCTTGAAATCCGTCTTCAATATCCAACGAATTTTTAAATTATTACAATAGGTAAATATTTACATATTTGTCTTCAACTAGCAGTTAAAAATAAGGTAATAACTAGTTATTTTGCTCTATTAAATCCTTCAATTTGTGAAGTTCTATTTTTATTAAAATATAAATCTATTTTCATCTTTGTTGATAATTTCTAAGGAATATTTGACCATTCCAATTGACCTAATAGAAATATTATTCTATATTATGGTACAAATAATACTTCGACGTAAATGTGTCTTATAAAGGTCTTTTAGGGAGCAAGCTTCTCGTTATATGTATTCCGACAGATCTTCATGTAATAGGGCGTAGAAATTTTTTTGTGTTTTGGCGATCTGCAGTGAAAACCAATTTGCGTTATATGGGTAAATCAAAAGATGAAGCTCTACAGGCGGAATATCACACAATATTACAGAGTTGTAAAAAACGAATTAAAAAATAATCGTCTATCAAAATTTAAGCCAACACTGCATATTATGTAAATCAGTCTAATGATAATATATCGATAAACACTTCATATATAAGTATTCTTATGATACTGTTATCGTCTTAGCAGTGGCGTGCCAAGGTCTTCGGGGCCCCCCCCGCAATTTTTTTCAAGGGGCCCCCCCTCTACATCAAAAAAATTAATATACTGCCTATACTGGGTGACAACGAAATTACTGCCTGCGGTGATATTTCAAATCGGTTTGTAGATAGAAAAAATTTGGTGTGACCTCACCTTTATATTTTGATTTTTTTCTTTCGACTTTTTGAAGAATAAGAATTCTATTCCCAGAAATAATTTGATCTTCATAGATACGCCACTATTACGCGTCGCGTCACTGTAACGTTGCCACTTATTTTTGTCGTTTTGGATTCTAGGTTCGACTACGTTGTCGTGTTGTCGAATTTTACCATAAAATAGGCAAAATATATTAATTTGATTTTGGAAAATTATGAGGTATAGACATATTCCGCCGTTACAAAATTAATAGTTATTTTATTACTATGTAAAAAGCTTGCTGGAGGTAGTCGAGGTCGAGGCTGAGCAGGGACCCCCTGGATTCCCGGGGCCTCCCCGCATTGCGGGTCCTGCGGGCCCTTTCTGCACGCCACTGCGTCTCAGATGAATTCAGCAGTGCACGTGAGTTGAAATTTGAATTGAATTCCGTTCGAAAATATTTATTTTGTTTCTATTATTACGCACACATAATATTATTGGCTTTAATTTGAATTTTCAATCACAAATAAATCCAAAAGTAGAATTTTATATGTAGGTACCTAGTACTAATTTAATTGGTAATAAATTACCATAAAATATAATCATTTGAGGGAAATTTCAACCACAAAGTTAATATTTTCCTGTGACGTCAACATTGACATAGGCAATTTGCCCTAAATTTACAGACAAATTGACTTCAAAGTTGATTTTATTTGAGCGGCCATGTTGTAACAAACACTAAATTTCTTGTTTGTTATTTCTAATTGATTACTCATTAAAATTACGTTAATACAGATATTAGTTGACTGCCGTGAGACATAAATGTTGGTGTCTCAGGTTATTTTCAATAATAGCCGCGTGACTGTTACTGTGGAGTAAAAGAGCACGGCTGTAAGTGCCGGCAGGTGTTTTTGGTTTTTGAATCTGAGACTCACAAGTGGGTTCTCATGGCCTGAAATATACGTAATATATAAAATCAAAATATATTGAAAAGGAAATATTTAAATTATTTGGTGCATTTATGCACTACCCTTTGCGATGAAGATTGGCCCTCTGCTCGGTCTTGTCTGCAATAAATAAGTATATTGTAAGTATATCCCTTTTCGATGCACAGTTTGTATAGTTTTATTCCGAACTTGTGCCTTTTATTTCTAATATATTGGCGAAAAGATAACCGGCCTCGGAAAGGCTCAGACGTGTAAAAGTGAGACTCAACATTTGGCGCACGCGGCCATTGAGTCAAATTTTATGTGTTGGGGCCGTGTGGCCATAAGGTGAGTCTCATTAAAAATGATCAAAAAATTGATAATAAACATTTTATTTAGTAAAACAAAATACCCACAAGTGTTCTAGGACATCAAAGGAAACCTTTTACGAAAAAAAAAATTGGCCTGTGGGACCGATTTTTTTTTAATATTACAGCAGTCAACGTGTTAATACATTTATGACGAAAGGTTATTAAACACATTTTATCACGCAATACATTCAGTTTTTATTTTAGGTTATTCTTCAGTATAGTAATGTTATTAAAAACCAATAGTAAAAATGTATATTTATAAAGCGCGTTATTTTTATGAAAGTTTGGTCATCACATTATACGAAAAAATTTCCTGGGTTGAATTTGTTGAATGGTAATAAAAAATACAGACTTTATATTATATGTATTAAAATCTAAATATCTATAAATACCCATATACTAACTCCTAGTCTACTTGTAGCTTAGTAGCCTGACTTATAGTCTTTCTTTTTCTTCCAATCTCTGTTCGCTATTAGAATGTATAAAATCAAACATATAATGTTGTCTCTCTCAGGCAAAAGTAAGTCATTTAAAGGAAATAATTAGGGTGCATTTTGGTAATAATGTCTTTTATATTTTGAAACTCTCCAATTCTCTGATTGGAATAAAATTCTTGCCGACCAATTATTAACTTCCATATTACTTTAGTTTTTTTCCCCATATAAGGAAAAAGGCCAACGAATATAGTTAAACTTTCCTTATACGGAATTGGTCATGAAAAGTTTTTGACTAATTCAGAGGTCAAGTTAACGTAATTTTAACTTTAAATGTTTGTTGAGACAAGGTAACTGTTGTGTAAGAATTACTTCCCATTGTCTATGGAAGACGATTACGCTACTGGGAATGGTTTCAAGAAAACATGAACCATAATTTATTGGACTTGTAATTTTTCACTGACAAAGCATGGTTCCACATATCGGGTTATGAACCTGGGCTGTACTCAATTTCAAAAACAAATTTATTTACATCAGCAATCCCTTCAACCACACCACTGATGTTTAGTGATTTTCTAGAAAGTGCAGTCAACAGAGCAATGTTGGTTACATACGCGCGTAGGTCACGTGGCTTGTAATCATTTCTGAAGGCTCTGTAGATGGGCATCACATAATAAATTCGTTGGTATACAGGGTGGCACGTAAGTAATTGCCCATGGAGAATAGATTTTTCACTACAAAATATTTAAGCCAACTTGCCTTAATAAAATGTTGATATTAAAAGAATACAGAGTGTCAAAGTTGAAATTTAAAAAGTGATTTTTTAATAATAATTGTACATGTTTGACTGTATCAACTTAAAAATTTGGGAATATATGTTTTTGGATATGAGAAATCATAATATGTTGTCGCCACAGCTGCCATATTTATGACGTAAATGTGACTTATTAAAAATCTTAAACCTACATTATTTTTGGGGAAAAAGGTATACCTGTCATTAGTCTTAGAAATTAACCATTTTTGAGATAATAACTTTTCAATAAACAGCTGCATAGCTCCTTCAACAATATTTTGACATAGTAGGGACCAGTAGTAAGTTAAATTGTAACAATTATTAGACAAAATTTATATTTAAGTTGATAAGTATTTTTAAATGTTAGGTATTTATCCAGTTTTCATTAAAATCAATTTACAAAATCGAAAAATTCTAAGACATAATTTTTGGTATTTAGATATGAGAGATGACTGTTATTTGTTGGTAATTAAATTTCAATAGACGTGCTGGTGAACGGGAGGACTTCGAAATAAGATTACATCCTGATAATCAACAATTTGAAAAATATGTTTAGGAATTTAGAGAAAAGACGAAAAATTTGTTTACATTGCGGATTATCCACAAACTAATTCTGGACTATCTGGAGCTGCAAGAATCAGTATGATTTCCATCTTAAAAACGTTGCACTTTGACACCCTGTATCTTTTTTAATATAAACATTTTATTAAGGCAAGTTGGATTCAATTGTAATACTTTGCAGTATAAATCACTTTAAATATACGAGGCGCATTTTAACGGTCTCGAGTAAGAATGCCCATTTGTTTAAATTTATTTTTAATAATAAAAGAATATACTTATATATATATATATATTTACTGAAATGAATTCGCTTAAGGTAACAATGCAATTTACACTCAAGATGAGGGTGCCTTCCAGTGTAAATATCGGTAGAAAAAATGTTTAATTTACAATAACACTTGTCATTTTAAGATTCAGAAATCAGTAAATTCAAGTATATTTCAGTTGTTCTAATATCATTAATTTCTAGTAAAATTCTAGATAGATACTGGGTTTAAAAAACAGTGTACCGTACCGGATGGAAGATGATGGTACAGATCAAAATAAAGAAACATATGCCTTAAAATGTTTCATAAGGGTTGCCCTTTAAAATATGGAATAGTTTCTATTGAGTTTTAGGAACAGTGATGAAACAATTTTTTTATTGATTTGTAAAATAAGATCTATGATTTAATGTGTATTTAAAATTTTCTGTACTGGTTTTTTCTAACTGATGAATTTAAAATAAAAATAACAAAATACGAAATTAAATTCACTGCGACGAAATACTAAACTGGGAGTTCCTGAAATTAAACTGCCGTTTGAATAGTAGGTACTCGCAATATAGAACTACATACATATATAGTACATTTCTCGTTATTGCAACAAAGTTCAAGATCTGTACTGATTTAATTTCGTGCTGATCAATCCCTTTATGTAAAAATAGGTTAAATTTTACCCAGATTAAACTTCTCTGCGATTATTTTTACATTGACATTCGTACCGGCTGCTAAGGGAAAATTAAACAAATCGCCTTGAATGCAAAATCAACAGAACATCAGTTTAATTTCACAAATAACTCTCAACATAACGAACATAATATTGCGCTCGTGTACACATGATCCATAACTCAACTGCTTTTTGAAATAATGAAGTCAGGTTGTGCCGTTAACAACACAGAGGGAAGTGATAATATCCTTATATAATATCTTAAGCCACGTTAGGCCCGCTACAGACTATGCGTGTATTCGCGATTCGTTGTGCGTGATTCGTGATATGCGAGGAATTCGCAAATAGTGTATAGGGTCTTGTTCGTTAAAAATTCATTCATAAAAACCCTACACACGATGCACGAATTCTATACGAATCACGCATCACAAATCGCGAATTCACGCATAGTCTGTAGCGGGCATTACACACTTGTATGCAGAACTTTGCCGCGAACCTCTTCCTGTAACTTCAGCGAGACCGTGTCCTGTAATTCCGTTGTCACATTACAGCTAGCATAGGTGTTCGCATCGTTCTCAACACTTGTTCCGTGCTACATCAAAACACGTTACTACATGCGATTATGCAGAGAGTGAACGTGGATAACTTTTTTCTTATATAAAAGTGCTCTACACTAATCGAGGCCCCAAATTTCCTTATGCTATTTCATTATCTGTTGAATTATATTTTTTGAAATATATGTATTGTAGGTAAAGCTTACAGCACAGTGCAGCACCTCTCGGCGTGGTAAATAAAATATTAGGAAATTTCAAATTTACAAAAAAATTACATATATTCTGAAAACATTTTATAAGAAAAAAATGTTTATTTTGGTATCAGACAGGGTGGAAAGTTGGTAATTTTGATCTGAGATTTTTTTTAAGATGTAATTGTTTTATATAAAAGTGGAATACTTTCCACTGTGTGAACTTTCATTCTAAAACTACTTGCCAAAAATAGACTAATTACAACAAGTATGGAGTTGAGAATTAGTAATTTACTAATTTTAATATGACGGCCTAACTATAATACGCTCTTTAGGTCGCCGTATTTCTCGGCGTAAAATTAACAAATTTGTGGTGTTTTTTGGGTACCGAAATTTCGAAAAATAAAACACGTACAGCAAAAGTAATATCAAAAATAAAATTATTGATGTTTTGTTCATATTCTTTTACTATTTAAACTCGCCTCAAATAATGTAATAATTTTTAATATGCATTTGTATGACACACATTATTTCGCTATTCTAACCCCACATTTTAACAATTATTTTCACATACTTATAAACAAAAGTGAACAATCTTATATGCAGAACTATGTAAGCTTATGTTATAACAATGTTTACATCTATAGTTGAATTTTAAAAAAACACGTATTTTGAAAGATTTCAGTACCTAAAAGTTTGTTGGATAGATCGCTTTCTGACGTTATATATTGATTTTACATCGGTACCTTTGAATATTCGCAGGTGGCATGATATAACATTCTTGTTATTTGCTAAACTCTATATTATTCAGTTCTTAAATGTCTAAAATGACTTGTATTTGTAGAAAACACTATTTCAAGAATACGGCACCCTTAACACGGTTGACTGAACTGCACACAAAATGGAAACATAAAAATGTTCGCGACGTAACAAAATTGTGTTCGAAGAGAAATATTTTGTCAATATGTTACGATTATCATGGCCTACTTTGATCCTGTTCGAGACGAAGTTGCAATGACGTTCTGTTACAAGTGAATACGCTGTTTAGCAAGTATATACACGACTTCAGATTGTATTCAATCAAATATGACCCTTAGTTAACTAAATAAATAATTCTTGTTCAACGGATGCCAATAGATCCAAGAACACTTTTAAAAAACGCAAAAATATTCAAATTTTCTTGCAAGGGTCATCTTTTGGCATAAAGTTCAGATCCAGTCTCTTACGTAGGGCTGCCATCTTGTCCAAAATTTTGCTTACCATTTCCTGAACTTATTCATTACACAAACCAAATTAATAACAATTTTGTTTTCAAAAGTAAACCACATTTTTATAACGTATTACTGACCTGTAGTTTCAAATTAACTCAACATATGTTTGTAGCAGGATGGTATATTTCGGAAAGACAACAGTTATGTTTATCATTTCACAGTTTTTGGCTAGAGACCACGCTACAATGAGTCGGACTATTAATTTAGCTTAGTGATCGTATGTTCCCCTTCGTCTTTTAGAAAATTTAATATTGCACAGGATGTTTCAAAGAGATATGGCAATATTACTATGATTGAACATTGAAAAATAAGTGGAGTAGATCCCTTTTTTGGGATACAGGTAGGGTCCCCAACCGTCCCGGTTTGGCCGGGATTAACCAGGAATGAGAAAGGACATAAAAAATCCTTAACTTAAGAATATTTGAACAATATTCAGAAATTTTTGTGTATACTGCAACGCTGCGTCGCTGCGAACTTGACGACCAACCGCCGCGCTGTGCCTTGGTAGTCTGAGGAATACTAGGTAGTTCTTGATCTTGTCATGACAACCAAGGAAAAAAATCGACTGAGTATATCTCAAGTAAAATCGGAAATACAAGTGAGACTAAATTCTGATTTAAAATGTGACGACTTTTTGGCTCTAGTTAAATCAGACCAAAAACTGCTTCAGACTGCTCGATCTCAACAAAACTATAGATTTAAGTAGCAATGGAAAGTAAAAAGGTTTATTTTGTAGTTTATTTTTGTCAATAATATTTATTAGGTTTGGTAAGTAGGTATTTACTTATCATTTACCTACTTCCTAGTCCTAGTTACCAAAGTTATGTTAATTTCTGATGTTTGATGTTTTGTTTCAATTATTTGAAAACGTAAAAACAATTGTCCCGGAATGGCCGATGCTCAAGTTGGAAACCCTAGATACAGGGCGTGTAAGATAACTTTAAAAAATCTAATTTTGGAAGTATTTTTTTTGATGACAAACAGATTTGATTAAAATTTGACACATATACGTTTTTGGTGGAGTTATTAGGTTTCTTGTGCAAAGTAGAGGGCGCTAGTTTCTATCATTTTTGTTTATATTTTATTCTACAGTAGAAAGGCTTTGTCGAGAAACGAATGTCACCATTAAACCTAAAAAAAAATAATTCCGGTAGAATCAACCATTTGTGTAAGAAATTTTTTTTAAAGATAAGTAGTCAGTCAGTCTGTAGTGTCTGGAGAATAACAAAAGAACAACAATTACATTTACACCATTACAAAAAAATATAAACAATTTTACGGAGCATTAACTGCAGTGACACTCTTAAAACATTCTCCCAAAATTCAACATAAGCACATCTACACTGCTGGTATAAGTTTGCATTATTATGTAGTAGCGCTGAACAAGTAGAGGTGAATAAAATTTTAACGAGATTGCAATATTCACTAAAAGAACAAATTACTATTTAAATCAGGAAATAAACTATTTACCGTAATTTCTGTTATACAAAATATGACATATCAGTAGAAGAGTTCGTGGTTTGACACATATGCTTACTACATACTATGCGGGCATAGTGTGTAGGGTTTTTATGAATAGATTTTTAACGAACAATACTCTATGCACTATTCGCAAATTCCTCGCTTATCACGCATCGCGAATAGCAAATACACGCATAAATAGTAGTATTACAAATATCGCCTGGTTGACTTTGCTACAGTTTTTTGCATTTTCTTCGAAAACAGTGCATTTTTAATAAATTTACTACCTTTTATTTATATATTCTACATAAAATAACAAGGCTTAGAAAGAAAAAATCCAACTTAAAAAAGTTGGGCGAAAATGCTAGTAACTAACGCCCTCTACTTTGTGGAAAAAAACTAATAACACTAGTGTTCGGCACCACCAAAAACGTTCTTGTGTTCTTTTAATCAAATCTGTTGGTCATTAAAAAAGTTACATCCAATATTTGATTTTTTTAAATTATCTCACACGCCCTGTATCTCAAAAATGAGTGGCTCTAGGACATACGTTTATTGCAAACTATTATTATTCAATGTTCAGCCTAAGTAATTGTCATGTCTTTTTGAAACACCCCTATCACTTTTGAATTTTTATAGCTACATTCTATAACATTCAATAGCGATTAACATTTGTTTTGACACACAGTTTTGACTACGCAGTAGCTAATACAGAGTGTTCTAAAAGTCGATCAGGAAACTCCGGGAGGTGATTCTAGGGAATAAAATAAAAGCAATATGTAATGAAATTTTTTTTCGAATTGTCAATTGTTTGCAATTTACAGCTTATCAAAGTTCAATTTTTTTATATTTCTTTTTAAATAACTTATTTAATTCAAGTTCGATTATTCTCTCAAGAAGATCAAGTTCTATTGGATCAGTTAAACAACAGTTTTATTATGTACCGCTAGAGGGCATTTTACCTAAAGCTCAGAATTCGTTTTATACTTTTTTTCTTACTAGACATCATAGAAATTTAAACATTATTGAAAAGAGGAATAATATCAGAAAAAAATTAAGTACTCTTTGTTCAAACCGATAAATGTAACCATTTAGCAGGAAATCGCTATTAAAGTTTTATTAAACATCAAATTCTTAATAATTTTTTCTGAAATGAATCAAGTTGCCTTGCTTCAAATAAATGTTTAAAGCAGGTATAAGGTCGATTTTTCTGAGTTTCAGGTAAAGTGTCCTCTAGCGGCGAATAATAGAACTTTTCTTTCACTGGTTCAATAGAGCTTGATCTACTTACTGGCTGTGTCAAATGAAAGAATAATCTTGAACTAGACAACTTATTTAAAAAGAAAAATTAAAAAAATTGAACTTTGACAAGCTGTAACATGGAAACAATTGACAATTAGAAAATAATTTTCATGACACTGCTTCTATTTTAATCCGTAGAATCATCTCCCGTAGTGTCTAAGCGGACTTTCAGAACACCCTGTATAACAAATGTTTTTATTTTCCTGATATTTTGTGTGTTCCGATTTACACTTATTTCAATTCCAAGGCCTTCTAGATAACCAAGTTTTTTCCTATTTAAGTAATTTCAATGCTTTTTTAGGAAATTTTATGAAATTTCAGAATAAATCCATTTATAGGACAGTGGCACAATGTTGCTGAGTTGCTAAGTTTTCGTTAAAAAATACTATGATTTGTAAAAAAAATCAATTCAAAAAGCGTCACTGTCGCAACGGCAGCGATTTTTTGCACGCTCATTTAGAGACATCCTGTATAATAGTAAAACGTTCTACATGCGAAAACATCACTAAAATCTTAGTATTCAGGCAAATTTTAGTGTTGAGAATAATAAAAAATCACATTGTACCTTAAAAAAAGCAGCGTTTGCAGATCTACATTCATATGAACTTTTTTCTTATTTTTTATTAAAATCGTCAATCCACTGAAATATTGCAACACTGTACAATCGAGCTAAACAAAATGTACAATACAATATAATTCATAAATTCTAAAATACAGAAAACATCAAACAACGTAAGTAAACTGAAACGAGTCGCGCAAATTATAAGCGCAACGAAACAACCTTAATTGAATTATCCGGCGATTTTACATTTTTATCTCAACTCCAACTCCAATTAATCGTATAATTAACCGTGAAACCAGCGTAAGATATTGATATTATTAATCAACTTCGCACACCAAACCCGAAAATCGAGTCGAATCGGCACTCTCCAGGGCACACTACAGAAGATTCGTTTGGAGCACAGTGAATTAGGGAAACGTAGGGGCAATTGGGGAACTTTTCGTACCATATGTGCCTGCTAGAACGAAACCAAGCTACAGGAGACGGACCGCAACGCTGCACGCTCGACTCTAACCGTTACCGGATAGCGAACTGGATCTTCAGCTTTGCCCGCGCCTGCACCACACCTGCCGGCGTGTCGGCGTCTTCGAGAGTGGCGACTCGAATAGGAAGAGAAACCGCGACCGACGCCCACCGGGAAATAAAAAGAGTATTATCGGAAAGTGACACATTTTATCGTTTAGTATAAAAAAGTCGATATAAGGGAATATAAAAAAATTCAAAAGACACCGGCCGTAGATAGTGGGATAGAGTGGTGCACAATTATATATATCGTGCCCATTTAAGTCACCTAACTCGATATTATTCAAAGAGAGGGGCAATATTTTACATCTCGTCATCAATCAGTTTATTTTACCTCAATCGAACCCACTGCTCGAATATAAAAATTTGTATCGGCAAGGCGCTATTTGGAATGCAATGTAACGTTTCACATAAACAAGGTAACCGCTTTCTGTATATCATAGAAATGGGTCCTTGTCTTTATAAAATTTAATCCTTTAACAGATATCTAATATGTATACATCACACTATGAGCAATATTAGCATTTCATAAATTCGCAATAACGTTTTTAAGAAATCGTTTAATTATATTAATCCTAGGCAACAAACTTGGCAACTGTACTATCGTTTGCAATAATAATGACACTCATTAAAATGAATTTTGGGATTTCTTTAGAACTTCTGATATATTTATAATGAAATCTACTTCACATTTTTAATATTAGTTATTAGTTGTTTCACTCACCGATAGATATTTAATGAAATTTATACTCAGAACTTCCAGAAGTTCAAAAACTGTTTTAAGAGAGTGTCATTATTATTGTAAACGATTGTACGTGTACAGTTTCTTATCTATCAACTCACAGGTATACGCCGTTCTTGAATACTGTAAGGAAGACAAACAGGGCAGTTAACGATGCAACTTAGATAATTCTTTGTTTACTTTACTTGCAATGCAGGACTGTACTAGGCGATTTCGTAGGCTCGAACGTATTATAATAATTTATACTTTCGTGATTTAATAACTGTTATTGTTGGCTTATTATAAATTAGTATTGTAAATATATAATTGTTTAAACAGTATTGTGAATACTACATTGTTGTCGTGAGTACCTACTAAGTGTTGCGTTGTGAGTTGGTGGTACCACGAACGCCTGTTCTCCCCGCGTAACATCGAACACCAAAGTACTGTAAATTAATTAATTAATAATAATTAAATAAATTAATTTCCATTAGAGTCGCCGAATTATTATTTAGTTAATATATATATTTTATTATTAGCATTACATTGTGAATATCCTGAATAAATCCATTTTGAGGGTTACTTCTTGTCGTTTGCCAAGTTAGATACTGAGCCATTAAAAGTAACATTTTAACGCAATTCCCATACTGACATAAAGAAAATAATATTCAAGGATTTCTCAAAATCAACAAAATTGCGTACGATGCTAGTTTGAAGAAAGATGAGTTACTGCATATAGTCAAGAACAATAATTTTGCAAAGAAATACGTTATTGATAAGACGCCTACGGCTCATGGTTGGTTGGTCGTTCTACGGTTGCATCCATCCTGCTGTATTTTGATTCCCATTGAATTAATATGTAGCTAATTAAAAAGAGACCTTCAAGGAAATGATACCATTGCAAAATTTGACAAAACAATTAAAAATGTTATAAGAAGCTAGGTGAATAAAATTACATCATCTAATTGGAAAAAAATGCGTCGAACATAAAAATTGAGGGAGACTATATAAAGCTGCATCAATTGATTGAGCTAAATAAAAGAATGTTGATAACGAACCGGATACAAGTGCCGTTAGTACTGACTGACGAATGTTAGTGCTAGTGTATTTTTTTATTATGATATCTCGAAATCACAACAAGTCCTTGTTCTTTTTACTTTTTAATGTCCGTCTGGTTTTCTTTCATCCGTGGCTCTTCTTCGTGCCTATCAACTTAAAATCGATGGCTGGCTGGCTTGCTGACGATTCGTGGCGTTTGTTCCGTAATGGGTGTAGAAAATTTGTTTTTATGGAGTTAAAATTTCAGATCCTCTTACTAGAAACGGGCAGTATTATGGTATTATTTAAACCTTGAAGCGTTAGAATGGAATATAATAAATAATAGAAAAGCAACGGACAGACCTGAAATTTCCGAAGCTGTATAAATCATGTTCCGAAACCTCACGGTTCTTAGAAGCAATAAAATCAAAATAAAAAACAAACATCGCAAAAACATAATAGGAATATTCGTAAATAAATGTATCGCTATTAATGCCTGCATAAACCAAAAAAATATACATATACAAAAAAGAAACAAGATGGAATAGATGTGAAGGTAGCTAAGTAAATCACAGATCACTGGTATCCCTCAAAACAGAATACAAACCATTCAAAGTACAACTAAATATATTATAAGAATTACATATAGTATTGTAATTATTTGACAAACGCAATAGGAGATTTTAGATTCATATTGGTGATAACAGCAGGACAATAAAACGTAAAAGGAACACGACTAGCTGGTCTTACTGTCAAAAAATTTAAATTGATTTAACATTTCTGGACAGTCAACCCTGTTATGTAAAGGAGCGTGTAACAATTTTAAACTATGAAAGTGTCTTCTGAACTGAAGATAATCAACATGAAATCGCATCAACAAAAGTTTATAGTCGCTTCTGCGTTCAGGATATCTATCATCTATTCGAAAAAAAAAACTAGAAACTTTCTGTACAGAATCGATTGCATTTATATAAACATTGTACAAAACAATAGACAACACTTAAGTTTAGAGCGAACGTATGTGTTAAATAGTTTAAATAGCACACCATTATTACAAAAATCATGACCTTAATTTATAACAAAGCCCAATGCTCTGAGACTTGAAGAAATCAAACCAAATGTTGAATATAAACTAAAAGTTAATTTGTTGTCAAAATAAACCCTCAAATCCTTTAAAGAGTCCGTGCGCGTCAACATATCCGAATCAATCATTTTATGTGTAAAAGAGATTTGACATATAGCTATATTTACACTGCTGAACTGATTCTGAAGTTCAATACAATCATTAATACTTGACACTGAGGTAAATATTTTTAAAACATCTGCATATAATTTGTGGCAATAAAGTATGGCGGTAATATCGTTAACAAAAAGAGAAAAAAGAAGAGAGCCCATATTAGAACACTGGGGTACCCCAATAGTAATAAGATAACGATTAGAAGTAAATCCATTGTAGATAACATATTGCACGCGACTAGATAGATATGATTTAAATAGTAAAATGCCACAGAACCCATAAGCTCTAAACTTATGTAAAAGTAACTATCTATGCGGTCTAAGGCTTTCAAAAAATGGTATATATCAAATCCTCTTGGCCACAATGATAAATAACATTGGAAAGGTACTGAGTGAAACAAATGAGATTTGAGGTGGTGTTTTCTATGAATTCATGTTGTTCAAGTGAAATAATATTGTTAAAAAAGGGTAGATGCGATTATATAACATTTCGAAAACCTTTGCAAAATTGCATAATAAAGTAATGAGTCTATAGTTTTCGATATCACCATTTTTGAGTATCGAGCATGCATTTGCAACCTTCCAGGTATTAGGAAATGTGCCTGTATTAACTGAGAAGTTAAACAGAATGCCCAACGTGTATGCCAAAACGTAACAATAGTCTCTAGCAAAAAAAAAAACTAGGGATAAGATCAGGACCAGAAGTTAATTTGTTGTAAAGTCTTTTAAAGAAGATATTATTTCCTCAGAAGATAAATCTTTAACGCGAACTGTAGGCATATTAATATCGATAGCAATATCTTGTCTGAGTTGTACCACACTCTGTCGCGAAATGGCAATAACACACTTTGGAAATAGGTTATATGATTCTACAATCGTATTAGAATTATCAGTCACATCGTCTGTACCACGAATTCTGCTTGTACCTCTTTCATTATTTGATGAAATCACAATAAGGTACAAATCGGTGGAATATTTTTTCCATATTTACGAAATATTCAGTATGGAAATCTTATTTGCTTTGTTTTGTACACATTCATTTTATCTACAATTTATAATAAGTTGAAACTTTCCTAAACGACATTTTGCTGGCGCGTTGACAGAACAAGAGGTACAACCGAATGCTCTGCCAAATAACAGGATTTAATACCCCTTAAAATTCGTGCAGTAGTATGTAAAAAAATAAAATTTACAGAGATTTGTTAGATTACAAGCTCGAATTATGTTCCATGTCAGAAACATGATGTTAAAAATTACTAGAACATCCATTCAGAGTGTATGGTTAAAAAATGACGAATAATTTAGTTCCTTTTCGTTTCATGTACTCGCAATTATCTTTTACAAAATAATCAAGGGTAGCATATGACGTAGATCGTATAACATGGTAATTGATCAAAAGTTTTCAGTTGCAACGGTATTGTTACGTCTAGGAGCATTGTTCTGCTGATAACTTAATCGATATAGTTCATTGGACACACTATAAAAATAAACTAGCTTCAAAATTACCTATAAAATTGTATACCTACAATTTAATGGTATTTTAAGTCCTGTAGATATCAAACAAATTTATTCGTATTACACACATTATGTGAAAATATAAATTATTGCAATGGTGTTCCCGTTATTTTGCATATTTAGACATAAAGTCAAATGTCAAGTCAGTTAACGTTTGTTTTTTAATGCCAACAATCACATTTGACCTTAAACGCCAATTTATACACGAAACTATTTTTACTCCACGATTAGATATGGAAATTATTTATTTACACTTTATGAGTTTTATTTTAATCACAACAGTCAAGATTTTAATTAGCAGCACACTTCAATTAACTGTTTGGAAGTTTATATTAGCGCTTATACAACCATATACTTACTGCGTCAGAATTAAATCCTAAATCCTTTAATCCCAGTTTGGAGGAGCAACAGGGCGAAACGAGTAGGCAGAAATACTTTTAGTTGGGAAGTAACAATGAAATTTTGCTACGATGAAACTTCGTTGTATCATATAAATGGAAAATTGTTGGTTTTGTTGAAAAACAAACTTTCGACAAATGAAGAAGTACCTTCAATAAAAACTCAAGCTGACTTCAAATGGCGCAAAGGATAAAAAAGTAGAGATGTAGAAATAAATATAATTTCATCTGTCAATTCACAAATCGATCTAAATACGAAAGACTAAAATTTAAAACAATATCGGCCGTCGAGCGATTTTAGGTCGCCGTATTTCTTGACGTAAAATCACCAAATTTATAGTGTTTTTAGATACAGAAATAAAACGCGTAGAATAAAAGTAATATCAAAAATAAATTTATTGATGTCTTGTTTATTTACTTTTACTATTTAAATTCTCCGCAAATATAAACTTTTAAAATGCATTTGTATGACACACATTATTTTGCTATTCTAATCCCAGAATTATTTTCACATACTTATAAACAAAAGGGAACAATCTTATATGCAGAACCATGTAAGTTTATGTTATAACAATATTTACATTTACAGTTGAATTTAAAAAAATACGTATTTTGAAAGATTTCTGTACCGCTTTCAGCTTCAGCTTCAGCTTCAGCTTTTCAGGTACGTCGAAAAATGTTAATTTTGCTCAAGAGTAAAGTACCCTTATTTTTTATAATATCGAGAATCATTATTAAGAAAAGTTGATCCTAATTGAAAATTACGGTCAGATATCCATTAAAAAACAGATTTTGTTAATTTTACAAACCTCTGTGTATTAGCATTGATAATTTACGTCTAGTGTTTGATTGATCGGCCTTTCAAAAACATTCCCCTAAAGTCAACAGTTCATATGTGTATTCACTGATGGTAGAAGTTTCCATTATTATTATGTAGGAACGCATAACAACAACGGTGCATTATTAACCTATTTACTAATAGCACTTTTTTGTGTAACATGAAATTTTAGTTACTATAATGAATGGGAAAAATCTGATTTAAAAAAGTTGTAGAATAAAATGTCAGTGGAAATGTTAACGCCATCTAGTTTGTAGAGAAAACAGCGTGTTCAGCACTACCAAAAACGTACCTGTGTCAAAATTTGATCAAATATGCTTTAAAAAATGTACATTAAAAATTTGATTTTCTATAATTATCATACATGCCTAGTATCTCAAAAATGAGGCTCTAGGACATACGTTTATTAAGCAAACTTTACTTATTTTTCAATGTTTTGTCAGCTCTAGCAATACTGCTATGTCTTTTTTAAACCCTACTCAACATGTTCCCATTCAATCAAAATCATACGCTGGTTTCGGGTTTAGGCTTTTGTACTACCTAATTGATTTATTCCAGTCACTTATTTTCACGACAACAAACTATGAAATACCTGCTTGTAGACACACAAAAAATACGATACATGTGGGTTGGGTAGAATGAAACCAAAAGGTGGGCGAGGCTCTCTCGGTATAGTAATTTGCGGCAGTGGACAGAACGAGTTTAGCGAACACAACTGTTCCTGTGTTGCATAACATAATTTTTAAACCCACGTCACGTAAGAGGCGTTAGTCTTTGAACCAACATTTAATTAATATGTGAGAAGAAAACTCTAGCAGATATTCGTATCAGTTTTTTGAACAGTGTGTATTCTAAACAGGGTGTGAAACATGTAAAGTATGACAATTGTTACAAAAAAGGATGATTTTCAATGGAACAGGATGACATTTTTTGACATTTTACCTTCAAAAAATATTGCACTTTGCATATATTGCGTTAAGAAAACAAAAGTTATATAAATGAGTTAATGAGTATTAATTTTGAACTTATATATAATATCAAAAATAAAGAATGTGAAATAATAAAAATAAAACATAATATTATAAGATATTAAAGCCAAAATATAAGTAGATTTAGACTTTTATTCTCTTCGGCGTTCTCTTTCGGAGTCAGAAGGTGATGCTTGAGAACAATATTTTTCAGATGATCCATGATTTCAGATTGATATTATTTTTTAAAAGCCGGGCAGAGAGCAAATCCGGCCGGACAATTAAATTTGCCTTAAAAAGGAGGACATGTCCGGCTTTATCCGGACGGATGGTAACCCTAATTCTAAAAGATCTACCTACTGTTCGCATAGAGTATTTTATTATTTATTATTATTATTTTTAAGCATGTATTCATTGTGTGATAATGCGCAAAGAGAGCCAGTAAACCTGATGTATTAATATAGATAGTACAGTTTAGTGTACAATTCAGTAATAGTAGTTCAAAATACCGTATCGTCTTCCTCCAAATTTCTATTTAGAAAATTAAAAAAGATTGTTAAAATACCTAAGGTTTTATCCTTTTTTTCTGTAGCTATTTGTCACAGAACTTGCCAACAAAACAAAACAAACCACATCAGTTAAGTTTTTTTAGTATTTAATTAGTATTTTTAATATCTTTGAATCGTAAGCGAAACTTTTCTTGGAAATAAAACAAATACAATTTTTCCATACTGATGACACTAAAGTTCCTTAAACAACAAACTGTAGGAACTCTCAATATTTTTTTTTCAGTAAGACATCCATAGTTTCCAAAGCTGTGCGGTTTAATAATGTTTTCCAACAAGACAAATGACTGGATTCGGGCCCTTCAATTTTATATCTCACCCATTTTGACTTGCGTCAAAGAAGGGGTTTTAGCCAACTTGATTATAAATTGAAATGCCGGCACATAAATTATGGCTTCGTATTTCCGTTAAAGCGTGAATAATAAAAGAACTTAACGCTAGAATTCCCTTTGTTTCCCTACATTTAAATTCTGGTATAGAGCTTATTTATTGGAAACAAGTGAATTAATAATGAGAATAAGTGTACAGAATGAATATTGCATAAAATGTTCGGGTTGTTTTTTGTTGTGTGTAGTATAGTTTTGTTATAAGAAATGCTAAATGCAATACGCCAGTCGTGTAGTATTTAATGAATTAACAGGACCGGCGTTCATATTTTGGTCTTTTTTGTGATTAGTGGTAGTTAATTTAAGTAGGTATATAAACAATTCGTAAATATCGAACTGTTTACTGTAAGACACTTTTTTATTATCAAGAAGCTGTCCTATAATTTTTATACATTAAAAACGCCATATTGTGTCAGCAAATATTAAAACAAACTGCATATTTCACAAAATAATAATCTTTTGCAACGTTTTATTATCTTTTAAAACATTAAAAAGGTTTTTTCAGGCAGGGTTTATGTAATTTTATCCCAAAAGGAGAGGATACGTTATACATGTTCATTAAAATATCAAGCTTCAAACAATTTCCAGCAAATTATAAGCTTCTGGGCAGGACAAAATACACATAAAAGTTTCCTTATAATTAGACGACCGAGAAAAACAATACATTTTCATAATACCATTTTTGTGAGTTCCAGTTTACATTTAATTACCGCTCCGACCGAATACAGCGGTCGTTATAAAAACTTATAATTGATAGCGAAGTCGCCCCCACTTAATTAGTGCTATAAAATATGTGACCCTCTTTCCGGGAACGACAGCAAAAGGGATGATGCGAAAATCAATTCGTGAAGTTGCGAACGGTTGCCATTCCAAATATTAACATTAGAGAAAAGGAAATTGTTACATAAAATACGAAAAGGTCAAAGAGATTCTCCCCTTGCAAATAGTGACGTATTGTTTCTCTGGCTCGTTACTAGGCATTGCTAACATTAATTCACGTCCCTTTTACATCTTAATCAATGGATGTTATTTATACAGGGTGTGTGTTAGAGTTGATATTTGAACAGTATATATATATATATATATATATATACCTGGCAAACGTTGTTTTGCCATATGAATTATTTCTAGTGAATATTTTGGTAGTCGGCTTCGTTCTCATCCCTACTCCGTGCTGTTTACTGGGTGAGAAGCCCAAACCTAGAAAAAATATAGACTGTGCTCACAGTATAGAAAGACCAGTAAGGACAGCTGCACTTTCCCGCTAAGCCATTTTCAGAATTCATTCATTACTATTTACGCACTCGTTTTGGTTTACGTTTCGTAGTATAACCGCTTGTGTGTCTTTTCGTTTTGTGATATTTTAGTTCTTAACCTATTTGAGTAGTTGCGTTCCAGTCCTGGTTTTAAATTTTACTATTTTGTTATATTTTTTAAAAAATAAAAACCGGACCAAGGTACAAAAAAGTGCAATATAGTAGGAGTTTATTGTGTAGTAGGAAGTTGCAAGAACAATTCTGGAAATTATACACATGATTTTTTTAGATTCCCAAAATACAACAGAAGGTAATTTTGCGATCATTATAGAATTATAATTAATTATAATAATTGATTGCATTTTACGATTGAAATTCATGTAAAAATTATTAACATAAAATTATTATTTTTAGAGCGAAGGAGTGGACGGTTAAATGCAAGAGAGATCTTTTGGATATAATTTTCGAATATGTGCTTAGCATTTTTCACAAAAAATGGTCAAAGATCAGAAAAGAAAACTACTTACCTCAAATGCTTATCTTACAATATTTTCTGACGATGTGGCAGGTAAAAATATTTAACGTTTATTTTGAAATAGCTATCTGTATATAAGAATGAATTCTTTCAGAACCATCACAGAAAAATGTGGAAATTTGAATGCAGTCTTGAGAATTATTTTGGTAGCATCAGACAAGGAGAAAAATCTATCTCACCAACTCCTATATAATATCTACGTGCTTCGTGGATTTCATTCGTAAATTTGTTTGCGATCGACCTCAAACAATGCACTGAAATGTCATGAACCAATGCACATTGTATACTTTCGATTAGAAGACTTAATTCAATTTCAGAATTGCTTCTGAAGAAGCGAACATATGTCTCTTGACCAGTCAAAAAACCTAAAGCAACAACAGGGCAACCAGCCCAGGAATTGTTCAACCAAGTTACTTTTGTTTATAAGTAGGAAATAATTGAGTATGTTCAATTTTAAATATAAATGTACACTCGCCATAGCTTTATGCCATTTTTTTGTTAATGAAATAAAATGTTTATATAAATTGTATTTTATTAAATGTCATAGTTCCAGGTGGGAACATCTCTGTTTTATTTATTGTCTTCAAAGTTTTTATACGCTTGTTAAATTATTAATAATAAACCTCAAGATGTTTATTTTAAAAATTTTACGTAATACAAATAATACTATATATTCGTAATTTATAAGCTCGAAGAATTTAAACTATCATAACAATTTATTTCACACATCTAGTGTTTTTTGGTAATTTAAACAATATGTAATTATAATTTGTTGTATTATTTTTAAAAATTACACGTATTTCACAAATTTGCATGTTTATACTTGTAGCAACACCTATTTGAATTTCTGGTGACTCGAACAAATATATAAATTTAGAAAATGTACTTATATTTGCGGAAACTATAATAAAATTGGGTAAAAAAACTGCTGGTAATAACAATATTAATTACAAATAATGAATATATATGTAGTAGTAAATAAAAACAAAAAATGTAAAATAAGGTCACACCAACTTCTATTTATTTATTTCGTTATTTAAACTATTTACATTAAATTTACTGTTTATAGATAGCTTATAAAACCAATATCATTTACCATAAATTTTCAAAATCATATTACATTTTGAGTACCACAGTTACAATTTAAATTTTGACAGTCACAGGTTACAAAGTAAATCACACCATAAATAATGGTGAAGAGAGGCTCACTCCCAAGTGGGAGTGATGCTATCTTCACTTCAAACAACAAGGTCAAAGAATTCGACTGGCGGATTTCATTCATAAATTCGTTAGCTGTCCCTACTGATCTTTCTATACTGTGCTGTGCTAGTGTCATATTGCCGACGACCGCTAATTCATGGCTGCCCTTAAAAGGTCCAGAATCACTAAAACTTGGTTTTTATGTCAATTTACATTGGTTGTATTGTAGCGTGAATCTCATTGGTCACATTCTTTAATGACATTTAAAATGACAGCAAATTAGTTAATTTCATATTGCAATGCAGCCATCATATTTGCACAACCGCCAACATAAAGCAAATAAAATAAAATATCAATTTTCTGGACCTTCGGTCCCTAGAAAACGCGGCACCTGTCACGTGACCTATATCATGAACCGACGCTCTCTATATTTTTTTCCAGGTTTGTGGTGAAAAGTGACACCGGTAGACGACTGGCGGGGATAACTGATCTAGTGATAATCGATCAGTTATCCCCCCATCTACCAGGATTAAAAATGATTAAATTACTAAAATGGCTATTAAAAAATAGGGGTTTGTGATAGAAGGGTGAAAATTAAGGGTTGTATGTATTTTTTAATACCACAAAAAATAAAAAATTTTGTCCAAAAAAAATTTTAAAAAATTGTTTGGTGTGGACCACCCTTATCACTTAGGGGTATGAAAAATAGATTACGACCGATTCTCAGACCTACCGAATATACATATAAAATTTCATAAAAATCGGTCAAGCCGTTTCCGAGGAGTATGGCGTCTAAAACTGTGACACGAGAATTTTATATATTAGATATAAATCGATTTTCAGCTATATTTTTGTAAATATGACGACGTGCTTTCTTTGTAAATTTCAAAATAATGCAATATTAGGTGAAGCTAAACAGATGTTCAAGATAGATCCATGCATTTCTATATACAAAGTGAATCTTAAATAAGTACAAATATTTTAACCAGCAGTATAGTTTTGTGTGTAGAACACATAATTAATAGTTTTTTTACAAAAAAATCAGAAATAAAAAAGTGAAATTTTAAATAAATTTCGTAATTTTTCAGCAGAAAACTTGTTGAGGACCGCTGGCCTAGACAGACCCTTCATACTTTTATGAGTCATAGTGCTGCAGACTGAACGTGTGGTTCACAGTGTTGCCAGTATTACACAAATGTCTTTGCTTCAAGGAAGAAAAAATCTCAACTTTTAGCGAATTTTGTCAACTGTAACATTTTATATTATTTTTTATTATCAAACTGTCATTGACTGTCATGACAGATTATCGGAAGCCCAAGTCAAACTTGTTAACCCCACATAATGCATAAAAATAGCAATAAAATTTGCTAAAACTTGACATTTTTCCATTTTAAATAAAAAACGCGTGCATTTTCGCGAATTTCGTGTAAAATCATGTCATGTTGGTTGCGGTTATATTTAATTAAGGAATTATACAAATAAACAACTCTATACAGGTGTCCTGTTTTCACAATGAAAAACACAATTATTGTCTCATAATAATTTTGAATACATTTAAACAAATTTTGTGCACATTTAAAATATTTTTAATTAAAAAAAAATAATAATAAAATCATGTCATGGTGGTTGCGGCTATATTTAATTAAGGAATTATACAAATAGGCAACTCTATACAGGTGTCCTGTTTTCACAATGAAAAACAATTATTGTTGGGTATATCTTTAATAGTAGTCAATCAGTTCTTACAATAATACCATACAAGTTAGCTAGTTTAATATAAGCCATGTTCCGGAAAAAACTGCTTCCATGTTGGAGCATGCGCCCTTACCACTGAAATGTAATTTTAAATTATGATGACTGGAATGCGCTAAAAGCTGCGCGAATGGATTATTTATGATCAGCGCCATATTTTGTTTTGTGCCTCTAGCAATGGCGGAGCAGTAGGGGCTTAGCTGATTCTGAATTGAAATGAAATTGAATTCTGGATATGAAGAATTATTTAATGCTATATGCTGGTTAATTTTACAGTCCCTTATAAAATATGACATGTTTTCCAACAATAAGGACGGTGCTCACATGCAGAAAAAAATAAAATTGGACATCCTTATTGGAAGACCTTTTCTTGTATGTTTAAATAACATTGTAAACAAAAATTCACTATAGCAGCGTCCCTATTATTTATTAAACAACTTGCAAATGCAAATGTCCATCCAAACTATATGAATTATATACATATTTATATGAATAAAATTGAAATGAGTTTCCAGCAAATAAATACGGATTTGTACAGGTCCAGTTCTACATAACATAAATATTTAAATTATCAAATTATAAACACCTACACCCATTTGATCTGAAATACAAAAACGAATCGAAAACAGATTTATTATTACCCAAGGTGTTGATTGTGTTTCCTGAAACTGTTTAGTCAAACAATATTATTCCGAAGTGCCTTAGACCCGTCTCCTCCCCCGTAGCATGTATAAAATATAATACATCAAAGTAATTCAGTCAACATACAAAGCAAACTTCTTAAGCGGAGCGCTCGATAATATCACGTTGGCTGTTGAAAGTACATCTCAGTGACGCAAGTGTTTGTTAGCTAGCTATCAATCAAATATTTCACTAGTTTCCTACGGAACCGCTGTTGAGGTAATGTGTGTACCGTTACATTAGCAAAAATGTTTGTATTTATCCTTCAGCTAAAAGCTAAAGAAACTAGAAAAATACATCCTCTAGAAGTCAACCGTGCATCTATAAATGTACAGAAATTACAGAACGGCAAACGATATGGAAGATAATAGTATATTCAGCTGGAAATTTCACATCTCTACTGTAAAACCAATATGATGCCTTTATTTTAACTCGTTACCATGGCAACCAGAAATTTTTTCGAGGCGAAGTGATAATTAAGTGGAAATTTTTTGACAGTTGAGAAGGTAAATATTATAATATGATCTACACATTGCCATCTTATCTATTTTCTTTACAACCACTAAATAATGTACTTGTCAATAATACGACGTTTCTAGGAATTAATATTTTTATTTATTACTCCCTATATAGTTTAATTTTACATAAAACACAAATTGCACTATTTGTTTAATTGTTCATTTACAAATTATATTTGAAAGGTAGGATTTACATACTTACCAAAATTTAAATATTCCTTGATTCTTCTAACACATACTTCTTTCTTAATGCTAAATAGGAAGGTGGCGAATTAATTAGATGTCTGTTTTAGAAGATATATGTAATATTTTGAAACAATTTTGTTCAAATTTTTTGTAGGCATAGAGCCATATTTACTTAACATTTGCAGCAGACTTTTTTGGATTTTCTTAAACAAGCCATTCGATTCTAACGCTCCCTGTTCACAACCTTTGATTAAGTTCGTTAATATATTAAATTAGGATGTCATATCTGCACGAGGCTCTTTTCAATATTTACATATTGCACTTTTCAAAGCACATTTTGAATTTCATTACAATTACTTCATTACTTCACTATCTTTCTTGGCAAATCTCTAATGATACCGAATAATAAGAAAAATATTGCAACAAATTTAATTATTACTATAGGTATTATTAATATTAAATATGTCAGTTTTGACGTATACTTGGAGTGTGAAATTTTCTTACCGAATATCACACGAGCGTAAATAATTCCTGGAATTTTTTTTCGCCACGAATATTTTAAGAAAATAATTTTCAAAATATTCGTGACCACAAAAAAAATTCCGGAAATAATTTAAGCTCTTGTGATATTATAAGTGAAAAATTTTCACTGTATAGATAGGTAGCAATCAAATTTCTGTACTTCAGGTCATGTGACATCATCCGCATATGCGATGTTATGATTTCATAAAATATCGAGTTGAAAATCAAACGCAACACATGTCAGTTTGACAATTAATTTATTTTGTATGTAAAAAAATTATATTACCGACGACTTGATAAACAGGTACTCAAGTTTTGTCATTGAGATTTCATCAAGTATGCTGCTTTAAGGTAATTTCCCTCGATCCTCGGGAAATTGCCAAGCAACACGTTTTCAGCATTTTCAATGACAAAATTATCTTTGTATTATCAAGTCTCTTGGCGTATTATAGATGATAACAATAAAAGATATGCAGACGAAGACATTTTGTTTGCTTCTATCACACAGTAGTCACCAAAATGCACTGGTCCAGCATCGCAATATTAATTCCAGACTATTTCTTTCCTAACCGCAAATTTACAACCTGATTTAATTATGGTAATAAAGCGGAGGATTTCAAAACAAGCACACGAGAACATAAAAGATCTTGAAGAAATCAGATGTTGACTTGATCAAGTAGGTGGTAATGGTCTAACAACGGAAATCATTTAGAGAGAAACAGAGCAAATCTTAGTGTTAACGAAAAAAAAAATTTTCGAACGACTCTGGCGGCCCGTCAGTCGCGAGCGTTTGAAATTTAGAGAATAGAGAGTTAGGTAACAGTTTATTGTCATAATTGAAGTTCTGTGGGTTTACGTTTGCAATTTTCTGTATTTCTTTAGTTTCTAGTCCCTATTTTTAACATTTTATTTTTATTGAACAAAATTTTATAATTAAAAATTGGTCGGGTGCATTTTTATTTTTTTATTATCTATTAAGATTCCTTTCGATCGATTTTCTTTAAATAAATGGGCATTTTATTAAAACGATCCCATGGTAAGTTGACAGATCTATGCCATCTTGAACAATGCTTATCATAGGCGCCGATTTTCCGGAGGAAAAAAAGATTTTGTTGACCAATTTTTTAAACATTGAGCTAGAATTCCGAAATAACTATTTATTGTCTTTTTTGTACTTAGTAGCAGTTAATCCTGTATAAAAAAAATATAGAGAATCGTACATTCGCCATAAAACAGAATTTAAATAACAAAGGTTTAACCTGCTATCCTGATTATAAAACGTCTTAGTGACATTTGGCTCTTTCTACGTTTTCCTTTTGTTTGCGATGAAATAAAAACAACCTCGTTTCTATTATTGATCTTGTAATCTCGACGATGACTTAACAAATGTTCATGTAGCAGTAATAGGCACTTAGGTAAACATTGTTCTCCTCATTCATAAAGTCTATTCTCCATTCTCAGTAATCGCAGCGGAAGATGGGAGATTAGAAAACAATAACCAGACGAGTAATTCATGTCTAGATTTACGTCCACGGTGATTTAAGAGCTTTCCGTATACGGACGGATTATCTAATCTGAGTGATTATGATTAATTACTTCTTTTATTAATGTTAAGTTATCGTTTACTATTTTACTTCTGAATTTACGAATTAATTGATTCTAGTGAATCGTCTAAGTATTATTGTGAAAAATATTGTATACATAGTAAAGTATAAAAGTCTAATATTTAAGCCTGGTTTCTGGACTTAAATTTTAAGATTAAGGTTTTTTTACAATATAATGGGGAAATTGCATGATTTTATCCAAATACGTGCAGAAGAAAGAATGTATTGTCCTAGATAATTTTGTGGAAAATAAGCCTAAAACGGCATTTAAAAATTTAGTCTGGCCACGCCCCCACAAAACGGTCACCGCCAAATCGTAGCTCTGTGACGTCTGACGCCGTTCTCACGTGTATACTTAAATACAGCAGTGTGCTTTAGTTCATACCTGTATATATACGAATTCCATGCTTTTATACAATGCAGTACCTACGTTTAGATAAGCTAATTTGTCGCTTGTGATATTAATAGGTGTAATTGTGTTAAATAGACATTGGTATTGAAGAAAGTTGCAAAATAAATTCGTAAAATGGCCACAGAAAGTGCATCTCACGCAAATCGAAGAAGTATTGCATTATACCATTATGTAAAAATACCTAATTAAAATTATTTCACCCTGCCAAAAATGAAAAGAAAAATGTGGTATAAGACGATGAAGCGCGACGAAAGGAAGCATTGCAACATTGTTTGTCTGTGAATGCCATTTTAATGTAAGTTTAATTGGAATTACATGTAGGTTTAGTTCATCGAAAAAATTACAATAAAAAGATGACAATCAGTGGTAAAGCAAACTTATACTTTTTCCTTTATTATATTCATTCCAATTCCAAATAACATGTTCTGTATCTGCTCCTACAATTTACGTGAAGCAGAATGCTATTTGAGATATTTACAAAATTTTGGTATCTGACTTTGCTACATTCAATTACTTGCGGTAATATGGTAATAAAAATTTATCAAATTAATTTCAAAAAAATTATAAATGTTAAATATCATTATTCATAAATTTTACTTATTATTTTTAAAATTGAAACAAGTAGTTTAATGTGAAATCATAATTTAATAAATACCTCAAGTAAAACCATGTGGTACTAACCCAACAACTTTGTCGCCGTAATTGTCACGAGCGGATATATATTGTAAACAAAGGAATAAGTTACGTTTAACAATACTGTAAGTTCATCACATCATCACTAATAATTTTGGCCTTACCTATTTACATTTATGACTCACAAATGTCACAAAACGCAAAAATATAAGAAACAAACGCCTGTTTACATCACCAACACTGTAACCTGCAACTGTATCCTCGTTTTCGACCACGTGGTTTTGTTTACATTCTATGGCAATTTATTACCATAGTTAATTAATTCATTCATGTTTGAAAGATTGCCCTGTAATACATCTCAAACCAATATAAAATTCATACAACTTCCCCAATGAGTTCAGAGAACAAAATTAAAACGGGAATATATAACTTACTCAAGAAAATTTATTACAGTCGACATTTCTGAGGAGCTTCGATGAAGTATAATAATCATATAAAAAGTTTTTCGTATATTGAGAAGTTTATATTAACTTCTAAATCAGAGATCCAAGACGTACAACTTTCAGTTCTCCAGCTTTCGAAGTCTCTGAATTAAATTGCCGCCATCGAAATTGGGGCAGTCCATCCAGCCTAAAATAACACACCCCCATTCAAAAGAGAAGGAAATGGAGCTGATCAAACCTAAGCCTCCGCGAGGCCCGAAATTGATTTCAAGTTAATATATAAAAGTAGCTGTCACTGTCTTGAGGGTAACAAAAATAAGTATCCTAATTCATTTAAATTTCCTTTCAGTTCCAATTCAGCGAAAATAAAAATACCACCACCGTAAATAAAAGAAGAAAGCAATCCGTACCTTCTTGTTTGTTTAGAATTTATCAAAAATTCCGAGTTGTTTTAACGATTTAAAATGGAAATACAATGAAACCTACAGCTGCAACATCTTTTCAAATCTTAGTTCTACTGACAATTACAAATCTAAAAAGTTAATCAAAATAGTAACCACCTTGTGTTTGCTGTATTTGTTATTATAGTCGGATTTCGAAATAGTAGTGACTCATTTTATAAAATACATATAAATTTACAGCAATCAACACAAACAAAAATATGAGTCGTCCATAATGTTTTTATATAAAGTAAATTAATTTATTAGTAATTTTGTGTTTGTGTTCTTAAGAATGGAAAATAATTCACGCTCTACAGAATGTCTCAAGATCGTAAACGCCTTAATCTAACAAGTGAGGAATATCGGATGATGAAAATATAAGTGTAAGTGATGCGATTGAATGTAGTTCATTAACAAGAGTGTCTGTGAGTAATGTACAGGGTGACCGAGAACTGATGGTTGGCTGCCTTTACGTAAAAACAGAAAGAGCAATCGAAAAACTGTAAACGTGGGTGTTTATGGTAGGATGTAGTAAATGTTTACCATAAAAACCATCTTGGTAAATTTAACACCCAATGGATAGTGACGTCATCGAAATCATTTTTCCCAATTTCATACCTATTTTTTTACATAACATACAAGTTCTCTTTTTTTTTTATATCACCGTTCGTGTAAAAGATATGAGACCATATGTATACAAAAATTAAACAAAGTCTCTATCACGTATGTTGATGATTTTGACAACGTTGCTATGGAAATATCAATACTGTCAATGTTATATTACTTATATTATCAAATTTACCTGTCCATTGTTGTTATTGTTTTAATTATTTATATGTAGATTTACTGTTTACTAAGATGAATAGTCATAATGAAAAGGTAGATATGTTTTTAATTTTTGGAGAAGCTAGAAAAAAATCAAAATTGGCAGCACGGATTTACAGTGAAAGATGTCCTGACCGCCAAGTACCAGATTATAGAAGGTTCTTGAGATTGGAACAAGCACTAAGACGCTTTTAAAATCCAAAATAACATTGAAAAAAATAAATCCGTTTGCAATAATAATGTATGTGGTGGCTCAAGTGTGTATTTCAATAATAATCCTAGAAAATCAGTATGAGATGCCAGCCGAGAACTAAATATTTCTTATAGTTCAATTCAATGATTTTAAAGAAAAACAAGTATCAGGATTATAAAATTTTAAACGTGCAAGCCCTCTGAAAATCATAGGCTACGCCGGATAAATTTTATTTCGGAGATTGTTGATATCCAGTTTGATGTGTCAAACATTTATAAATATATACTATGGACGGGTCCCGCTTTGTCAGCAATGGAGTACCAAATAAAAAAATACGCACTATTGGGCAACTGAAAACCCTCACGAAATTAATCAGGGTTAAAATCAAGGGCATTTTGGTATCAATGTATGGTGTGATATTATAGGCAGACACCTAATTGGTTCATACTTTTACAATAGTGCACTAAACGGAAAACGTTATTTGACATTTTTAAGGAACCAGTTACCAACTTTATTGGAAGAAGTGCCATTACAACTTGGAAGAAATATGTGGATTCAACAGGATGGCGCACCAGCACACAATGCGAGAGAAGTAAAAAAGATATCTCAATGAAAATTACAATGGCCGATGGATTGGTACAGAAGGTTCTATTCATTAGCCTCCGAAATCCCCGGATCTATCCCCAATGGATTTTGATTTATGGAGTACCCTGAAAAATGAGGTTTATAAGAAAGAATGTCATAATTTAGAAGAATTAAAAGAAAACATTAGGAACGCATGCTGGGGAATAAGTAGAGATACACTTCTAAAAGTTACCCATCTGAAAATCCGACATAGACTAGAAATATGCTTACAACAATTTGGTGGACATGTAGAAAACTTAATATAGAATTATTTTCCACGATGATACGTACCTAATATTGTCCGTGTTTTGTTCATATTTTAAATTTTATATAATTTTCTTATTAAATAATCATTATAGTGTATTATTTGAACCAAAAATACTTACTAAATTTGTTTATTTGTTATACTCTTTTTGGGTATAAGTACACACAACAATAAATAATTTTGTTGGAAAATTGGAAAATTTTGTTTTCCAATGCAACGCTGTTAAAATCATCAACATCGGGACTTTGTTTAATTTTTCTATACATATCTTATACCTTTTACACGAAAGGTGATATCGAAAAAAGGTTTTAATAAAAGTTATTGATAAAAATGAGGACTTTTATATTATGTAAAAAAATAGGTATGAAATTGGGAAAAATGATTTAGATGACGTCACTGTCCATCGGGTGCTAAATTTACCAAGATGATATTTTATGGTAAATACTAACTACATCATACCATAAACACCCACGTCTACGGTTTTTCGATTGGTCTTTCTGTTTTTACGGAATGGCGGTCAACCATCAGCTCTGGGCCACCCTGTACATCGTGCAATAAAGAGTGACAAAGAGCAAACCGGAAAATAGTGGAAACTCGAGGAAAGAAGAAGATCTTAAAGGTTGATGACGACACAAAATTCGCGATTCGCAGAACAATTTATGGATAATTAAACATGAGCTTCCAACAATAAAAAAATGCATCGTGGATAAATAAAGGATTGTGAGTGATAGAAATTTTCTTTTTCCATTTGAATTTTACAATGGACTCAGATGTATCAATTTTGAATTTAAAAAAAAATCGGGTTGCTATGTCACAGATGAAACTTTGCTTCGATGACGAAGAAACTATTTAAGACAAATTGTAGAACATCGAAATCTGAATCGCAGACAGTGCTAGTAACCGGTAGTGTATAGTGCAGTGTATTATAAGAGTTAAATTGTGATATCCGCGGAGTGTGCATCAGGAAGATGTAAGTGGGTGGTAGTATGCCATCGCCGTCCAAAAATACGGCATTCTATAAATTTCGGAGAAGACTATTAAAGTGCTAAGTTCAGTCAACGTCAACTTATTTTTGGTAATTTTGTGTTATTTGAACCCTTCTCAAGTAGTACGCCTATGGAATCTTGCAACTCTCACCTCACGTACTCATCTAAGTACTATGAATTAGTCACTCTACTATTTTGAAATTCAGGTATAATTAAAAAGTATTCAAAATTCTACATAATAATCACAATTTAGGATATCTTAGAAAATGATGAAACTTGTAATAAAATTGCACTGTTTTACACTTAATTTTTTATATATTTTTTGAGATGCTGTACTTACCTAATACAATGGCCATTAGAAACTTAAAAGTAATTTTCTACTTGTAACAACCTATTAAATGTAATGGCTTAAGTGGGATCGCACGCTATATAAATTTGAACAATTCTCGTTAGCGTTACTTCTTAAATAATGAAAAATTTACTAAACAACACTGACCTAAAAAAATAAAATCAGTGGAACGTATCTGCTATCGGTGTCGTCAAGAAATCAAATATTTTATTGAGACTGCTACAACCATCATCTAAATATACGCGACAAATATTAAAAGCATTAATGTTTTGCTAGTGGCAGTTGAAATAAGCTACGCTGATATATAGGTCGCATTTTTGGCAAGCGCTATAATAAAATCGCGTAAAAATAAAACGGAGAATTTCAAGTTTACGCATTTACTTGATACCTACGGCGAGATTTCAATCATGGAAAAACTACTTAGGTAGACCTATTAATTACATTAAAATACATTTTTGTATATTAAACATTTCTCTGTATGTAGCAGAGTGTTAAGGATATTTAGCACAATCTAGTATTAATACGATATACAGGGTGTCCCAAAATGGAAGGCCATACCATTAACCACATATTCTTTGGACAAAAATAATGCGACTTTTCTCATACCATTTTTTATTTGGGCGTCCCTGTTTCAATATACAGGGTGTTAAAGTTACATTTTAAAAAACTATTTTTGTTAATAATTCTATTGTTTTGTAACATACATACTTGAAATTTTGCACATACTTTTATCTTATTTCGGCATACTTATCATGTAATTTTGGTGAAAAAAATCGAAGGGCGAATTGTGGTAACTGAGGGATGCAGTACCCTTTATCCCCTCCAATTATATCTAAGTACGCCTATGCAGCTTTTTCTTGAAATGTCAATCGTAGAATTTTCTTCTGATCATTTTATCTCTTTTGTAATTTTTTGTTTAAATGCTCCGTTCTGGAGAAAAACGGCAATTTGTAGTGCCCATAAATCTATAATTCCCTATCATTTTAAGTGAAACTAAAATTTTGTGGATATACCTATCATTACAATACCTTGGCAACTTAGCAGCAGATCGTAATACTTACGGAATGAATATGCTTTTTAAAACAAAATGGATAATTCTAAATGTTATAAAATGAGGAGTACGTATGAATTGAAAAAATAATATGGCATTAAAATCTGTAATACAGTTCTCTTATCAATCAAAAAATAATAGTCTCATTTAGTAATAGTAATAATGAACATTCATCATTTTTTACCTAAATAACATTAAATAAAATAATTAATTAATTACTACTAATTTAACAAACGTTCTACTTGTCCACCCTCCTCATTAACACATGTACGTGCCCTTTTAAGTAGCGAAAACCTTATCTTTTGAAAGATATTCTCTTTTTGTTTTAATTAGCAAATATTCATTCAGTAAGTATTACGATTTGCTAAGTTGCCAAGGTATTGTAATAACAGGTATATCCACAACAGTTTCACTTGAAAATGGTAGTGAATGATAGATTTATGGGCACTACAAATTGCTGTTTTTCTCCAAAACGAAGCATTTGAACAAAAAATTACAAAAGAGATAAAATGATCAGAAAAAAATAATTTAAGAATAAGCTGCATAGGCGTACTAAGAAATAATTGTAGGGGATAAAGGTTACTGCATCCCTCAGTTACCTCCATTCGGCGTTTGATTTTTTTCACCAAAATTACATGATAAATAAGATAAAAGAACGTGCAAAATTTCAAGTCTGTATCTTACAAAACAATGGAATTATTAACAAAAATAGTTTTTTAAAATTCAACTTTAACACCCTGTATATTGAAACAGGGACGTCCAAATAAAAAATGGCATAAGGAAAGGCGCATTATTTTTATCCAAAGAATATGTTGTTAATGGTATGACCTTCTATTTTGGGACACCCTGTATACCCTTTACACATTTAAATGTACCACATAATAGGAATTTATGAAAATTACCTCCTAATAATTTAAATACTCTATACAAATTTTCTTTTCGTAAACGCTTACATACGGATTCATCAACAAGGCGTAACGTTAATCAGACTGTGGTCAGACTAGCGTAGGTTACGCGAAAAATTTACGCATCTGTTGCACCAATTTAAATAAAAGGCATACTCCTATTCACTACTATGTATAATACTTACTTTATGATATGTTAACTAATCCGTAGCACTGAAAAGTACTGTTTTTGAATATAAATACTAAATATACAATGGGAAACGCAAGGAACTAGAGGTCGAAGTAACGCGATTTTTAGACAGGTACAATACTGGGTCTAACTTTTGGCGCAAATATGGACGTAAATAAACAGCCTACCTAGCAACGCATGTTTCGTGAATGGGCGCAAGGCTGGTTAGACCAACTAACGCGCAAAGCAAGAAAAGGCTTGACAGTTTGAATACAAGACAAAACAAGATTAAAAAAAGTCTTGCAAGACTAAACAAGAAATACTGCTACGGCAAAGAGCCTTGCAAATATAAGAACTCTAAAATTGGTTGATTCCATACTTTATAACGTCTATCAATCGATGACTGTCGACAGTGGTCGATCGATATTTACGTGTGAGTTTAGAGCGGGACAGTAGCCGACCGAGAGTAACAACCACTGCTACCAAATTTGTAATAAAGTTCCATATTTCTCATTTGTATGCAGAGTTTTGCAAGAATTATGCAAGGGTTTTGTAAATTACGAGGCAAGAAATTTGCGAGACTCCTTGCAAAAAAATACAAGACATGGCCTTGCAAGAACAAGACCCTTGTCTTGTTTTTCAAAACTTATTGATATTTGTTAAGATTCTTGTCATAGCGAACAGTAATATTTATTATAGCTAGGTATTTACCATTTGATCAAATCTCAATTTAAATTTAAATATTCCACTCCATGCGAACACCACGAACCATAATTAACATAACAACAATATGGCATGTTGAATTATCGCATACATTCGTCATAAAAGATCGTATATTCGGTAAAAAGATCGTATCTTTTACTTGTGAAACTTAAACCTTTTATGAAGTTAACTTAACCACTCTTAAACACATCATGACTATCATGATTTTTAACTTTTAGAAAATTCTTATAAACCAATTGTCAATTTGTCAAACATAAAAATAAAAAACCATATGCACCTCGAAATATTTTATCAAATAAATTTATAGTCTAAGATCCGAACTAAGGTCGTTCTGCACCCGTCTGTTTAATACTGCGATTTAACCAAACTTACCTTAATCCAAAAGTTGATGGTTAAAATATACAGGGTGTCATATGACACTCTTTTTTATCTTTTGGTTATTATTATTATTAATGAAGAACAAAATAGTACATTACTGGCTAACGACTAAATTATCGTATTTTGGCGTACGATCTTAAAGTTTGGATCGTATATCGTATCTGACGCTAAATTATCGTACATGTACAACCAAGATCGTACGGTTGGCAACGCTGACTGGCACTGCTCATGTACTGCAGCTGCGTAGTTCTGCACTACCAGTCAGGAATACATACAGAACAGTATGGGTTTGTTCCAACAACAGCAAGAATCGATTCCGAACTGTCCAGAACTGCTCAGTCAGTTCAGTTGTTAAGTATTTTCAGCGAATGCGATGTTAGACGCAGTTGGTCAAACATTTTTGTCAGTTCTAAGCCAGTTCTAGACGGCTGGTGGAACAGACCTTATATTAGCTAGCTATACAGATACACGAATAGATTTTTTGCAGCCCACGGATATTTCAAGCGTAGTTGAGCCGCTCGATGTGATAAACCGCGTGCAGACTTGCGAGCGACTCATGAGCCGCTCACCTCTATATGGACCTTTAGTGAAGCATTACTTTGAGGCGAACATCTGTGACAGGTGGCAAGTTGCTTACAACACTGATAGTCGAGGCAGTAAAGCACTAAAAAGGCCAAAGATAGGAAATCTTTTAGGATAGGACGTATCGGAATGCGGTTTCTTGCATTCACTTGCAAAAATTATTTATATCTTTCGTACCTACTTTGTTCCTATTACAAACCGGAAGTTGCATTGCTGCAGGCAAAAATGCATGCAAAAAATGCATCTTTTGAGAGGCCTTTTGGCAAATTTAATAACTTCATAAATAAGAGTCAGAATTGGCTCAAGTCGGGTACCCGAGGGTTTTCGAGGTCGCTGATCACGATTATGATGTTCAAATTGACCCCCCCCGAACACCTGGAGCTTTATGCGAGAGAGGAGAGAAACTGGGCACCCGGGGGTTTTTTGGGTCGCTGAATTCGAATATACCATCGGCGAACACCCCACGGACACCTGGTGGGCCCCAACCTGGACGCGGACGTCATCTTCGAGAATTTTTCTGGAAATATCGACAATAACGAACCGAAAATCGTTACGGGGGCTTTTTGTGTGCACTGAATCCGAATTTTATGTTGAAAACGACCACCCGAACACCTGGTGCGCCCTAACCTGGCCCTGAACGTCATCCCCGAGGATTTTCCAGACATAATTGAAAAAACCACCCGAAAATCGTTACGGGGGGTTTTTTGGCTCGCTGAAATCAAATATGGCACCGGCCAACACCCAAATGCAAAAATGCGCATTCCGATACGTCCTATCCTAAAAGATTTCCTATCATGAAAACCGTGGCACATCTCTCTGGACTTTCGAGCATGCACAAAAGTGGACCTGCGGACCAAAAAAACAGAGTTTTCTAAATAAGCCAAATTTGGAAGAGAAATATACCATGTCGCAATTTATTAACTCAGTATTTTTTAATAGCTCTATCTCTCTAGAAGTCAGATTCGGTCAATAAGGCATAAAGTAGTTAATTCGTTCTTTTATGATATACAGGAATTTTCTTCATTTCTACAAAATCCCATAACTATGCTAAAATACGTTTCAGGCATACCTAATAAAATAAATTACTGCCTGTTACTGCATAATAATGAGGCTTGGAGGACGTGTACCTTTCAACATCAAATCATTCAAATTAAAAATGCTTTCCATTAAGCCCAATGTCTTCACGTGCGACAATCGAATATTTTACATAACGGGATACAATTATATTTCTTAAAATAGAGTCCCCTTCGATCTCTAGGTACATTTACATCGTGCACGCGCTTGTTTTAAAAGTATAATAGAAATATGAGTTCCTCAACCTGTTTGTTAGGTACCCATTTTATTTTCAATTTATTTTTTTTTAACAACGTGGTCATCACCTATTTGTCATTTTATTTTATTTTTTAAGATTACGAAAAATTCTGTACCTATTTTTTAAAGTTTCGTTTTGTGCAAAAAAATGAGAAACACATATTCATTTTCGAATTTGCGGAAATTCCGTTACCGTTAATACATTTGTAATTACACAATAGATTCTAAGATAAACATAAAAGTTTAGGAAGTAGTAAAGTAAGGTTTACATAACGACAGAGTTAAAGCGAGTTTACACGGGTCAAGTCGCGAGTCAAGTAGCTTGCCCCTATGTCTGCGTGTTTTGTTCTACTTGACTCAACTGTAGCTTGGAAAAATATGCAGTTAAGTAGACCTTATGGGCATGAGACTGGCATACGGCAAATCACATACAAATTCAGTGGCTGCAGGTCATCTTCATGTCCAAAGGTTCCCCCAAAGATATCATCCGAGACGTGAACCCTTGTGTGGTTCAGGAAGGTAGAGAAATTGGCAATTTGCGGCCGAGGCCTGGGCAACATGGGGGAGACATTAGACCTCTCGAATGAATCTCAAGGGAAGAGATTTTAAATGCCGTTTAGGAGCAGCCTGGCATAAGCACTAGGATAATTACAGGGCAATTTGGGATATCACCATCCAACAGTTTGGCGAAAGTTAAGGCGTGACTTATTCTACCCATTTCACATGCAACCCTTACTTCCAAGGGATCTTCCGCTTCGAGTGAACTTTTGCGAGTGGTTGTTACATTAGCAGAGCACTTAAACCCAGGCTTTATCCTGAACATTTTAGTTACGGATGACGCAATTTTCACATGTAATGGTATTCACTTCACGTATTATTGGGTAATGGAAAATCCGCATGTCACTCGGCAAACACACTTTCAACTACGATTTCGTCTTTGGACGATCTCTGACCCGTAATGATTTAAAGTGCCTACATTGAGTGATCCCACCTATATAAATTTCGTAAACCTGGATATCAAAACATAAATTCACACATTTATATTTTGACATACAGGTCAGTTTACCCTTTTCAAGAGGTGTAAGGCTCAATTCATCAATAAGTCCGTGGATCAATGTGGTCAAGTTGACGTAATATACACCTACTTTACCAAGGTATTTGACAGACTCGATCACGATATTATGTTACATAAGTTGGATATGTCTAATTCGTTATTGCAACTGTTTCAATTTAACCTGCAAAATGGACACCAGTTTGTACAGTATGGCGGTCACCGTTCTGGAAAATTCCAACAAGAGTCTGGAGTCCCTCAAGGTTCGATGCTTGGGCCTCTCTTGTTTGTTATGTTCTCGAATGATATTGTACCTGAGTTACATGTGCAATATCGCAGAGAACTGCCATGAACTACAAAACGCGTGAGAATATTGAGGACTTGGTGCTCTTGCAACAATTTACCCTTAAATGCATTGAAATGTAATGTTATGACATTTACTAGGAAGACAAATACTTTCACTTTTGCATATAAATTAAGTGACTCTCTTTTTTGCAGGCCTTTGCAACTAAGTAAAGGATCTTGGAGTTATATTCGATCCTAAACATATAGAAACCATCGCTCCTTCAGAATTTAAATGCCTTGGTTTTATTATAACGAACTCAAATGGATTTATTAATGCGCACAAAGTCAAAAGTCTTTGGACCTCCCTCATTCTTGTTAAAGAAATCTTTTTGTCAGAAAAACCAAATACATTTATAAAAATATATTCTTTTTCTAATCTTTTTTTTGTGAAAGGAATATGTTCGACCAGATGTGTGACATTTTTGACAAAATTCATTAAATCAAAAAGAAGTAACAAATCAAGTTCTCTACTTGACTAATAGTCGGTATGACCTCCACCACGTTCCAATATCATATAATCAAGCGGTTAACGATATCTTGCGGAATATTGTCCCATTCCTCTTCTGCCGCCACGGCTAACTCATGTCCTGCTTCGAGTGTCTCTTGAACCCTTTTTGCGGGATGTGGACGAGTGTTGTCGTCCATAAACACAAAATTTTCACCTAATTCATTACGTAGGGAGTAGATAATGGGTGTAATAACTTGTTCGATGTAAATTTACGGTACGCTCTTCATACGGAGCAACTTCACGGAGAAAATGAAGTCGCTGTTGACAACCTGGTTCTCTCCAGACTCTTTGTCGATTGTCATCAGTAACCAGGCGAATTCTGGTTTCGTCTGTAAACAAGACCCACCGCCACTGGCGTAAAAGACAACCCCTATGCTCTTGCGTCCACTGGAGAAGGGCAGCGTGATGCCTTGGTAGCAGAGTGGAGACCCGTAGTGGTCTTCTAGCACGTAAATTTGCGTTGTGGAGTCGTCTTCGAATAGTAGGTGTAGACAGGGCGAAACGTACCTTGACAGTGGGCCCTGAGAGCTGAAGCTGAAGATGTGCGATGTCTACCCCAAGTAGCAATTTATGGCAAAACTCGGACACAATTTTCTTGTGCCTCGTGTCGACTCTTTTTGGAGCACTTCTGCCTCTGTTCAAATTGTGTCCAAAATTTTCAAATTTGTGTCGACACATTTCCAACTTATTGTGTCAAAAGAATATGCGTGTCTAAATAGCAACATTTTAAACACATGTATTTAAAATGTATCTATTTTGTGTCAGTTTGGACTCTTCAAATATATTTAGACACAGACGGGTCGACACTAAATACACTCAAGTTTGTCTGATTTGTTACTTAACAAAATGTTTCTATTTTGTTACTGAAATGAGTTGAGTAGACACAATAATTTCCATTTGGGTACATTTTAAACATAGAGTTTCTTTATTGTATCTACCATGTGTCGTACAGGCACACATGTATCCATATAGAAACATTTTACACACATAATTTCCATGTTGTTTCTATAATGTGTTTAGTTCATCCGGTTAAAGTGTTTGTGTACTTAACATGGCGCATATTATTTTATTGAACGTTGATCTGTGACAGTGTTTTACAGTTACAATATGGTTAAAATAAAAAAAGGTTCTACTCCAAAGGTGCACACTAGCACTTATTATCGACGTGTGAAAAAAGAAATAGACATCACTCAGAGGAAATTGAGTGAATTTATGAAAGCAAGAGTAAGTCCTCCATTTCTATTAAGCACCAAAAAGGAAAATATTGTAGTTGGCGATAAAAGTGAAACAAGTCATTTAAAAATTTGCCATTTGTTATGCAATGATATAGAGGAATCAACTTCTAAATTGGTAGAAAATACATTTGAAAACAAGGTTAATGATGAACAACAGCACTCTGAATATGAATTCAGTGATGTTGAAATGGAAGAAGAACTAGAAACAAAGTTAATGTTTACTGAATCTTTAAAAATATGGGCACTTAAAAATAAAGTCACACATTGTGCTTTAAATGAGTTACTGCAGTTATTAAGAAAATCCAATCATAGCTATCTACCTAAAGACAGTAGAACATTCCTTGAAACGCCTATAAATGTGAACGTTATTCCAATGGGACCGGGTCAGTACTGGTATAATGGCCTGAAAACATGTTTAGTTCAGAGTCTTAAAGGTTTGCAGAAACCGTTAACTCAATTAGAATTAAGCTTTAACATCGACGGCCTCCCTGTATGTAACAGTTCCAAGACACAATTTTGGCCGATTCTATGTAAAATTGACAATACGGTTGAAATAAGCAATCCAATGATTGTTGCTATTTACTGTGGAGACAGTAAACCAAACTTACAACAATTTTTGACGCCTTTTGTAAATGAAATGACAGAAGTATTAAAAAATGGAATGCACGTAAATGGTTTGAAAGTAAACATTAAAATAAGATGCTTTATTTGCGATACTCCTGCGAGATCTTATATTAAAGGTTAGTAATATTATTTATTAATTATAATAGTTAGTTGCTGCTGTAAACTAAAATCACCTACCTATGCTTTAAAACGTTGACCCTCGAATGATTATTGTTTTTTTTTGCAGGAACCGTGAACTTCAATCATTACCATGGATGTACGAAATGTATTTGTATTGGAGAATATTATCGAGACGGAAAACACATGAGCTTCCCCAGAATTGATTTGCCAGCAAGAACAGATGCTAGTTTCCGCAACAGAGAAGATCCAGATCACCATAAAGAGGATACGCCTTTAGAAAAATTACCTATCGATTTAGTAGCTGATTTTCCCGTTGCAGATTCACTTCATTTGATTGATTTGGGATTAACAAAAAAATGTCTTATCGGTTGGATACAAGGAAGCTATAACTTCAGAACCAAGTTTTCATTTAATGACATTAAGTCGATTTCAAAATTATTAAACGAATGTAATGATCAAATGCCAAAGGAAATACATAGAGCTATTAGACCTCTTGACACTGTAAAATTTTGGAAAGGTACTGAATTTAGAACCTTTCTTTTATATGTAGGTCCTGTGGTATTGAAAGACTTTTTACCTACTGATGTTTATAATCACTTTTTGATGCTATCCTCTGTTGTTGTGTTATGTAGTTGGAAAGAATATGCAAAATATTTAAATGTTGCTGACAAAATAATGAAAGACTATATAGAAAAATTTATAGAACTTTATGGAATTGACTCAGTCAGTAGCAATGTACATAATCTTAGTCATATGATCAAAGATGTCAGTAGATTTGGGCCATTGCCTTCATTTAGTGGATATCCATTTGAAAATTATCTTTATCGAATTAAAATACTTTTACGTACTGGTAACAAACCATTACAGCAGGTTGCCAAACGTGTACATGAAATGTCTAAAATAAATTTTGTATCAAAGGAACCTCAGGAATTTCCTTTTATTAAAAATAAAAGAGAAGTTTATATAAAAGATAACTTTATGTTATCCACGAAGAAAAACGATAAATGGTTTTTAACACAAAAAAATGAAATATTTCAAATGATGGATATAAACTATATCGAAGATGTAATATTTATTTCTGGATCTAAAATTAAGAGAAAATATGATTTTTTTAAAAGCCCATTTAGGTCATCATACATTAACATATATTCTGCTTTTTCTACTGAAATATATACACCTTTAGAAAATGTTTGTTTGACTGATGTAAAATGTAAATTAATGTTGTTAAAATATAGAAATGAATTTGTATTTTTTCCTCTGATCCATACTTACTTATAAGTTATGAAGGAAATATAATGTAATTAGACAAGATACAGAAAATAAAATATGTATTCTTTTTTTATAACAAATTTATACCTATATAAAATAAAAAATAAAAACAAAATGTATTTTTACAATTCATCAATTTCCTTATCGTCATCCATTGTACTCGGATCCAATATTTCGGCCTCCGTTTGAGTAGAATCTAACACTCCTACCTCCATTTGGAATTCATTGGGATCCAAGCTTTCTAAGTTTTCAATGTCCATTGATGTTTTTGTTTTCTTGTTACTAAAAATTATATATTTTTTAAATTTTCTTTTGAAACTGTTGAAAGGTATACTTACATTTCTCTTTTAAGTCTTTGGCTATTCCTTTTAAATACTTTAATTTGTAAAAATTTTTCTGTAGAAACTTTTGTAGTACTACTATCTGCTTTCTCAATCAGTTTAAATAAAAAATTTACTATTCGATCGTTTTTGCTAAATACGAAGATCGGCCGACTATGTCGGCTATGTAAATAAATCTCTAAAAAGTGAGGTTATGACATGCGAGTGTGTTCGAATCTCGGCCGCATTTCAGACACAACCCTTCCGATATGTGTCCATTTCAAAATGAAGACACATATTGGCCATATAATGAACTCCGGTGTCTGAAATGTGTCTGTGTGTCATTTTAGTCATATTTCAGTGAATTTTTGGTCTATATGTAGAAACATTACTCTAAATTGTTTCTTCTATTTTCAAATAAGTCGGGATGGACAATTTGGGGGCAAATTTTATTCACATTACGGAAACATGGTCCTATTTGGACACCACCTACAAGTACGCCATATTTCAACAAGTGAAAGCACTTGAAAAAAATGACGGCCTTTAAAATATTTTTTTAAATTAAGGCTTTTAGGAACTATTTAAGCCACAAATGTACTAAATATGATGTCCTGAATAATAAAATATTATTGGTTTTTGATTTTTTGAGAATTACAAAAATATATTTTTTATCGAAAAAAGAGAAAAAACATTGACTAATTACAATTACTTGGTATTTTTAAGGCCTGCTTAATTTTGAGAAGTACCATGTAAACTATTATCGGTAAGCTTTAGTTCGCAAGAGTACCTACGCGAGAAATAGAAAAATGCTCAAGATAAATTAAAATCCCATTGTTTTCTAGGAGATGCCTTCAGGCTGTGTTCATGATTATCCATTATGTATCGGGAAGAAATATGATTTGTGTCTACTAGGATTTATTTTGGTACACAATGAATAGAAAATAATAATTTCGGTAAAATTGAGAACACCATGTGTCAAATTTGTGGCTCATATTAGAGTACAATAACGAACACATTTTGGAAACAACATGACCACATACGAGGCACATGTAAAGTAACTTTTGGACACATAATCGACACATATTTTGGCCAAGTTAGGAACAAAATAGACATATTATGGACACATCAAGGTTCAATTTTAGATACATATTGGAAACGAAAGGCACAATCAAGACACATTTTTGAAAGATTTTAGATATATTTCAGACTCGCTATTGGACAAATTTTAGACCATATTTAGTACACATTTTAATCACCATTTTGGTTACATTTCCCACTTATAATGGTCTAATAGTCGACAATCTGCCTTAAAAATGTGTCGTGTCCAAATTACAGTGTCGACACAGCGTCGACACTTTGCCCAAAATGAGTCGGAAATTGTTACTTGGGACGGGCATATTGCACCAAATACCGATCCTCCCTTTCATTAGATAGTCGAGGACGTGCACTATGTGGTCTGTTTTCCACTGTATCAAATTCTTCATATCTGTGTACTATTTGTACAACAGATGATCTAGGATCTACCACATTAAGAAGAACCACTAAGTTTAATCAAATCATTTTATATACAGGGGGTCCAAGACTTTTGACGTTGTGTGTATATCTACTCTTCGATTGCTCTACATATCCCACTGCTGACTTTGTTTACGGGTCTCGGGATCATACTCATATATCCTGGTCTCATTTCTAGTGACTACCCGACTCATCCATTCTCTACCGTCGCTCCGAATGCGGGACAACAAATCCCCGCAAATCGATTTTCGCATGTTTGTTCACGGGTGGGAACTTTTGGCCCCATCTTTGCGCAAATCTTTCGCATATTCAAATTTTCGTGGAACATCTTGCGAACGGTTTCTTTGTTGACTCATCAGATAACGCACGAATGCTTAGGCGCCGGTCAGACGTCATCAGTGCACGCAGACGGTCACCGCGTCAGTACGAGAGGTGAAGGGAGCTCCTTCTCGTGGATCGTCTTCTACCGATTCACGCCCCTCCTTGAACCCATTCAAACACGCGTGTTTTCGACATGCACTCGTCTCCATACATCACCTGCAATTTTCGAAGGATTTCCGAGGGTTTTTAGCCAGATTTCACTAAAAATTGAATCACAACACGTTTCTTATAATTTGAGTCACTTATTTTCACGACGCCACTAAAAAAGTTACTTCCAAAAAATACACATAAAACACAAATCCAACGTGCTATCGACTTCAATCTTGGACTGAAACTAAAAGGAAGCCGCCCCCCCCCCCCCTCTCTAGAAAAATGTTGACGAACGATGCAGTGTAGCCCGTTTCCGAGTTATAACTAAATTCCCGGAACATAATTGTCACACGTCGTATGTATTAAATAAATCAATTTCACCTAAGAAAATAACCAGTTTAAAACGAATACCTATATTGAAATACGAATGTGCACGAATCGTGCTTTAAAATTTTTTAATCTTCTTGATTTTCATCAATTCTTCCACCCAACCAAATTAACCTTGATACACTGCTGCGCAAAAGTAAAGCTATTAACATAATGCACTCAATGTCTGCCGTGAAAGGACGGATTGGTTTCTCTGGAAATAGGATTCGCTTCCCTCAAGTCCCATCAATCATAACGGGAAGTTTGTCATGTTGGCATTAATAAAAAGCGGTGCCTCGGCAGCGTGACGTATTTTCCATGCTAAATGCCTCCGGAATTGGAGGTAATCGCCGTAATGCGGCAGGAGCTGCTGCATGCACGCCACGCTGCTGCGTCTGTGGTGCGATAATTTTCGAGCTAATTAACATTTTCGGAACGCTGACGATGAGGAGGCGGTTCGATCCCCAGGAAAATGCCATGTCTAGAGTTTGACATTCGTGTGCGTCAGTAGCGTAACTACGAAATTCAGAAACAATTTAAATGTATGTACGCGACAATGCGAACTAATTAAAACACAGTTAGTGGGCTTTCAGACCAAAGTTACATGCTACGTGCGACTTGCTACTTGGAAGCAAGAAGCACGTCGCATCGTCCCGTGGTATGTTCACACCAGTTGCACAGCATGCTGCTATACTCAAATCCTCTCAGACAAAGCAATAGTTCGAGCTCAGTTAAACAATTGAAGAAGACGATATTGCGTTAATTGCTGCGGCGATTACAAGGAGGAAAAAGAAAATAAGGTTATGGATTCCATCCAAACTTATGAGACAATGCTGATACAGTGCGTTTGTTACTTCTCAGCTACAAATGCGTCCTTAAAAATTCCAAAACTTTTATAAAATGGAAAGAGAAACATCCAACAAGTTTATTGAATTTATGAAACCTACAGGATACGAATATTCGTATTATTTGGGAGAAAACACTGCTGATATTTTAAAGCTAAGGGTAAGGTATGAAAATAAAAAGAAAATAGTAGGTAGACGAATATTAATTTATTTAGATACTTCATAAAAATTAAAATAGAAATAGTTAATAGATATATATTAGGCAAATAATGAATTACAAGTACTTTCTCTAATGAGCATTCCCCTAGATGAATAAAGTCATCAGTATTATTATTAGAAAGTTATTGGAAATCCCTTTAATAGATAGAACGGAATAGTATTTAATATGACTCTATATAAATACTGCTTACCCTTATTTTGTCCACAAAAATATAGTTATTGGTTAATAATTTTTCTGATGGGATTCCCTTATCCTTTTGATTATTTCTCTCAGTTTCTGCCAATTTAATGGTGAATCAGATAAAGAGTATGTCGTTGCTACGTCGCATCCATGCCACGCGATTGGTGTGAAAGCATCCACTTGATAATATATGTTTTAAAACAAGTACCATGGTTTCTGCTTACAGGTAGCAAGTCGCACGTACCATGCATCTTTGGTCTGAAAGTCTACTTAATCGAGCATTCCACCGAATACGGTGCTGCATTTTATTCACACTTTAACAAAATATTACTCTTTAAGTAAATCTTAAATTGAGATAATTTTAAAAAAGAAAAGTGTTGAATTAAGTAGGTTTATATCAGATATACTTTATAACTGAATTAATACATATACACTTGAATAAAGTTTAAAATTTCAAGTTAATTATTATATTTAAATACAGATTAGATCTTTTTCCGGTAGATGTACCCATTGCAAGATCAAGTAATTTTTGTTGAAACCGAATTGACTGTTGACGGATGCCTAGCAATAATATCTACAAACGCGGTGCTCCTAGCATATTTCCATGTTAAAGGCAACGGTACTTTCACATCGTAACATCGACATTAGCAAATGTTCAAGATTAATAATATTCTTAAAAAGTAAAAATGATGGGTACAAACCAAAAAAGTCAAGAATACTGACTAGAGAGCATTAACATATTTTTAATCATCAAGGTAAAATAAAATATATAAATAATGCTGCAGGAAACAACTACTCCGCGAGCTAATTCCCCGACCGGCATTGAATTACACCTGCAGTATCTGGGTGAACAGCCAAGAACCCTTGTCGGCCGCCCCACCAGACATAGACCGGTTTCGAGCTTGTTAGCCCTCATCAGTAGGTGAGATGACCGACAATTGAACTGGCTGTTCCTTCATATGTATGTTCACATATAAATCGAGTGCAGGTGAGATATAAGTAGTCTGCTACTTTCTGCTCGGCTCGACTTGCAGGAAGCAACCTACATTGCAGTAGGTACTTAACCGCAGACCTCTCGTCCTGGGCAACGCGCCGGTAAATTTATAAATGATACTGCAGGAACCAACTACAACTACAACAACTTGGCTGTTCACACTGCAGCTGTAATTCAATGCCGGTCGGGGCATTAGCGCGCGGAGTAGTTGTGCCACACAAAATTATATTTTCCTTAGATAAAAATAGAGTACACACCATTAGCTAAAGGAGAATGAATATTTAGTGACACTTATCGGCCGAAAAATTTTACTATAAAAAAGAAATATAACATTCGGTCTTATATAAAAGTATATTCTACCAAAAGCACCTACTGACTCTAAATCTACATAGATAAATTTTTCTGATTCGATCTAAGAAAATATATGACCATAATCAAATAAAAAAAAAGAATTTGCACAAATAATAAAAAGGCGCCAATTCAATATTTGCATTAAATTTCAGATGTAGGTCAAAATATTTAATTATATACTCAGCGTTGCCTGCATGTTTGTTAAACGATAGATATGCATCTTGCGCCCCCTTAGTGGAAATAAATTTAACTAATTGCCCCTTCCGTTACATATTTAACGCGACCTTCCTGTTTTGAACCCTTATCAACCGGCATTAAATATTTAGGGCAGTTTATATCATATATAACAGAACGCAAGTTAAGCAAGCATATCTACGTATTGCATCACATTTAAATTAAGGCAAGTATGCGTTAAACGTTCCATTGTTAATTGTTAATTTAGAAACACATTGTCGTGGATTTCAGAAGCTTATTGTACGTAGGAATTCGGAAAATATGTTGCAATTTGGTTGAGTATACTAGATCCAGTAAAGGTTGAATTATTATCCGAGAGACTATAATAAAATCTCTTTATTTAAAATTATTGTACACTACAAACACAATTCATATAGATAAGACGAAGTCTAGCAGAAAGCTCCTCTACTTAACCTAAATTTGTATGATATACTGCAAACAAAAAATAAAATAACATGGTAAATCAAGAAAAAATGACATTCATAAAAAATAATTTTTGAGGATAATACAAAGCTCAAGGCAAACGGAACAAACCAAAAGTAAAACTTATTCTTATGACCCTCGTTTAAAGCTTATTGTAAAGTTAAAAGATGGGATTTGATCTTTTACGGAAACTGTAAGGATAGGTCTAGGATAGGTGTAAATTAGAAACAGACGGAGCCCCAAAACAGACTTTTGTGGTAATAGGTAATGATTATATTGTCAAATCCATAGTATTTTAACTTCGAACAAAGCAGAGTACGATCTAAAGTATCGAAAGCCTTGGAGAAATCTAATAAGATCAGTGCATTTGCTTCACCATTTTCCAACGAATTTAAAATAGTATCGGACGTATGTAAAAGAATAGAGATAGTGCTATAATTTTTTCTAAAGCCAAATTAGAAAAGATTTATAATATTATTATGCGTAACATAATTATCGATTTCTATGTAAATTGCTTTCCTTAGCATTTTGGACAAAGTGGGAATAATACTAATACGTCTTAAATCTGAAAAAAGACTGTGGAACTTTTGTCTTCGGTAAAGGTTTAATCAATGTTATTTTCTATTTTTAGGGAAAATATCCTTTTTCCAGGTAACATTGACATAACTGCAACATTTTAGCGCATCATTGCCATAAATATTTAACATTAGATTTAGCATTATAGACTTTATAACATCAAGACAAACTAATCTAAATTAAAAACAAATATTTTGACTAAAACTATTTGAACGGAAGAAAATACTAGTATCATAGCAGCTATTGATAGCAATACAGAAAAATAGTAATCATTTTAAGGGCGCCGTAATAGTGTTTTCTACAAATACAAGTAATTTTAAACATTTAAGAACTGAATAATATAGAGTTTAGCAAATAACAAGAATGTTATCTCATGCCACCTGCGAATAGTCAGGGGTACCGAAGTAAAATCAGTATATAACGTCAAAAAGCGATCTATCTAGCAAATTTTTAGGTACTGAAATCTTTCAAAATACGTATTTTTTAAATTCAATTATAGATGTAAACATTGTTATAACATAAATTTACATAGTTCTGCATATAAGATTGTTCACTTTTGTTTATAAATAGGTGTGTGAAAATAATTGTTAAAATGTAGGGTTAGAATAGCGAAATAATATGTCATACAAGTGCATTTTAAAATTTATTATATTATTTGAAGAGAGTGTAAATAGTAAAAGTGGATAAACAAAACATCAGTAATGTTATTTTTGATATTACTTTTGCTCTACGTGTTTTATTTTTCGAGATTTCAGTACTTAAAAAACACGACAAATTTGATCATTTTACGGAGAGAAATACGGCGACCTCAGGAATATTTCGCAGTCTAATATTTAAATTATTTATAGCTCTGCAAACTGCTTTATTGTCATCGAAGTTCTAATTATATGACAAATATGCACTCTTCATGTCTAATTGTACTTACTAGAAGATTCCGAAGTATTTTATAATTAATTGTTCCAATTACTGTTTTTCTTTGACACTTTAAATTTCCTGAGAGCTTTCAGTAATTCGTGATGATTTATAAGAAGCATGTTTATCAAAACAAAATATGTTTTTTTAGAACTTCAAGTATTAAGATAATATCAGAAATATAAAATATTTCATCCCGTGGAATCTTCCTAGTCAGATAAAAAATCATATTGTGAAAAAAATTTGAAATTTCTATTTCTAATTGTTATTCTGATAAAAAACACTAAGGCTGTACAGTAGGCGTACCAAAAGGGATTGGCAAGTGAAAAATCCCGGAACATAAATAAATAATGTGTTACTTTTCATTTCTAAAACGATTTAGTATTATCTACTGCCCACCATTCTAAAATAAAAAGATATTACACAAACCCTCTGTGAGATCAAAATACCACCTGCTCTTTATATTTCAATCGCTTTGTTTGATACATTATGTCAAGCCGTGAGGACAAAAAAGAAATACAGCACAGATAACAATGTAAACAACTGCCCCCATCAGTTCTACATTCCGCCATTAGCATAACCCACACGTACCCAACAAACCGTGTGGAGCACCCAGGAGAGGAAACGTAATTTCAGGGGACGTCGTTAGAAGGTCTCTAACAATTTCAGAAGACTCTGACCTATATCATAGGATATTAACTTGTTCCTACAGTCGGTTTGTTATAAATTATACGCCTCCTGCTTTCTCCTGGCGTACCGCTTCTTTATCGTTTTGGAAGGTATGAACGGTATGTAGAAGTTCTATTATTCACTCGCGTTTATAATATATGGCTTCTGCTAACGCATATATATCTACCTTGAAAGAAACAAAAAAAAAGCGTGGCCTTCTGGGATTAAACTCTTACTTGTTTGTGGAACATTTTCAATCCGTAAAATCAGACAACGAAATGTTTTTATTAAAAGTTTATTAAGAAAAATTTAATAAGAATGCAAAATCTCAATGTCCTAGGCCTATTCAGACTTTTTACTTCTTGAAATATAAGTGGTCTGCTTACTTCCTGCTCGGCCTAAGCGGCTCGACTTACAGGAAGAGACCTACATTGCAGCAGGTACTTAACGCAGACCTCTCGCCCTGGGCGACGAGCCCATCTGTAAATGATACTGCAGGAAACAACTACTCATCAGTATGCTATAGGTCACACTAAATATTGAGCGGACAGGATGATGTCTGTTGGTATCTTCGTCGGTATTCTCATTGGAATAGCCATATACAAAAACCATATCTGCTCACTCTTCAGTTGTCAATAAGTGCATTATTTATTTAGCACTTTAATCAAATGGATAAACAAAATGACATAAATAATAATTATTGTTATAGCAACCACCATTTATTTATCAAGCTACTTTCATTGAAATATGAAATTACATTTTTTAAAATGCTTTGACATTAATCCAGCTACCATCTGCCAAAATTTGTCATAGAGCTTATAGAACACCCCATAGCACAGAATATATAGCTAACGCAAAGCTATATATTCTGTGCCCATAGATTATTTGTAAGATATATATGCTAATGTTAGTAAAACGTTTGAGGTTACGTCTCAAAAATGTATTTTCTTCTTTGAGATATACCTCACAAATTGCACTATTAACAGTGATTGAAAATTTTACAATCAATCAGTAAATGGTACGTACCTAATAAAGTGCAGTATTGTAATAAATGGATGAAGCAATCTTTCTGGAAAAGTAAAACAATATTTTTTGCGTGGAAATTTTCTCAATTTTCATGAGATTTTAATTGAGCTGCGGGCAATTTTTTACCGCCGTCACAACCACGGCCTACTTTCAGCGATCGTGCGTGTTATTAAATGTTATTAAAAACAGTATTAATCTACGGATAATCGCTGGGGAGTCGTTACTCGCGTTAATGGAATTAATGAATGAAAATTTAGAACAGAGCAAACCCAAAAGTCATAGGCGTCTAGTACATAATTTTTAGAGGGTCAAAATACGCCTAAAGTTTGGCCACTCCACCCGCAGTCTCGATATGACTATTATGAGTTTTTAGTTATGGAAGTATTTATAACAAAAAGGTTTTGAATTTGATTTCAGAAGTAATATAGAATTATCGAAAAACTAAATTGGAGCTATGTGAATCTGGCACCAGACTTTAAAAAATTCAATTTTTTCTTTGTGATTTTTAAAGATTATCGTTTGTAGTAACATCTTTTCGGCTGTAGTAATTAAAAAATATATATGACCTTGAAAAAGTCATCCTCCGACTTTTACAACACTAAAATTTGAGGACTGTTTCCTTATAGCGAACCGTCTGTAGTGAAAAAATTTTCGTTTGTCATAGGAAGGGAAAATAATTATAGCTTATTAATATTTGCAGTCTATTTTCGTGTGTATAATATACAGGGTGTTTCAGAATGATGGTAAAATATTTTACCAGTGTATTCCACAAGCCATTTCAGGGAGGGATCTTCATATGAAATTTTTAAATTTTGGTCCTTCCTGTCGAGATAATCGACTCTCAAAATGGCGGAAAAAATAGCTTTTTTTATTTTTCCTTAAAAACGGTTACACTTAGAAATTTCAATTTTGGTACACATTATTAACTAGTCAAAAGCTATTTTGTGGTGGTGTCTATTCCTTAGCTCATGTTTCTGGAGGGCGGGGATAAGCAAACCCTAGATTTATTTCTTTCAGAACTTTTTCCTGCAATGGCGAAAATTACTTCTGATAGATTTTTACGTTCAGCGGCGTATATCTAATTTCTCTACAGGGTATCTCTTTTAAAATATCCCAAACATATATTTTTAAATGAAACATCCTGTATATTTTTATGCAATTCAATTGCATTATACAAAAATGCATGGCCAACTATGCACCAGGCAATATTAGTTTTATCAATTTAATATATTTAGACAATTTTAAAACAAATTAGCAATTATTATATACCGTTATATGAAAGAAAAAAATAATTCAATTGGCTGTGTACACTGTAGGCATGTCTCATTTATCTTTAAATTTCAGATAGTAAATGTAATTGTGCAAAATAGTTTTAAAACAATAATTTCATTTTTAATTCTTGCTAATTTGATTAAATGCACGAAATTTCTATCCCAATCTAAAATAATAAAAATAATAGTTATGTTTGTGTCCCTTTGATTTTTGCAATAAAAATATCAAACTGTTTTCTTTTTCATTATTATTTTTCAAGATTAATATATTTCTAGTTGAAAATTATTTTATTTGGGGGTGCTAAATGGCGGTTCTTAGTACCCCCCCCCCTCCAGTTCCCCCTATGCCCTAGACAAAGTTAAAAAGCGTTAATAGATTAATAATCTAGACCTCGTACACCAGGAGTTGAAATTGTAAAACGGGAGGAAATTTAACCCGTATTTTCATTTTCAACAAAATACATACCCCATTTATTAAAAAACGCTAACAGTTCAGTGTTCACCTGCACATATCTCAAATGAAATTCTACAGGGTGTCCCAGAGAATAGTTACTATATAATCTGACATAAAAACAATTAAGTTTTTTATCAATACTAAGAAATTGTAAAAGTATCTAAATAAAAAAATAGGAAAGCAGAGATTTTCAGTCTTTGTTATAATTGTGTACCAAATTTCAATATGATCTTATGTCAATCGTCAATTCAATTGATTTTACATCAGAAATGTTATTTCTTGAAGCCTTTTGTAACAACATATTTTTAAGAAATATGAATATCTTACGAAAATATCTAAGAATTTCCATTTTCTTGTTGGATGATTCAATGAAGACACCATATTGATAGAATCCAATCCATTAGCAAAATATTTCACGCAGTGCTACGACCTTTACAATTTGTCTACAAAAATAGATATGCCAAGCCATTATTGGGCGAGATCAGTTTAACGATCTTACGTATTGGAAGCGGCCATTCTGGAATTCATACAGGCAATATTAATCAAAATGATGAATTATGACGAATTGACTGAGGGCAAATATTTGATACTTATAGTTAATTAGATACGTCTCGAGCGGAATAAGTTTATGCTGTTAAGGTTTTGATATCCAAAGTAGTCGAAGAAAAATTATGAAACGAAATATAAAATTCAGCAGATGACTAATTCTTAGTTTCCTATTCGAGTGCAGAAAGTGTAGTGTGGCTAGTGCACGCCAGTGTAATAAATGAAAGATCCATAACAAACGATTTTGGGCAAAAGGGTGATGAATGTGACGATTGACAAATCCATAATTCCAATTTGTGAATATTTAGGTACAATTTCTTCAAAATAATTTATAGATACAATTTCTTGTCAACTGTTCTTCTTATTTCATAAAATACAAGAATCCATCATCATCCATGCTACTATAAGCAGTGGATACTATCTTTATCTTTGCTTTTATCAATACAGATGGCAACTAATAGTTTCATGTTGTTTAAATTTGGACAATATCAAAACGACGAGAGTGGCGTTAAAATACTGAAATATACAGGGTGATTCAATGTTAAATGAACAAACTTCGAGGGTAAGTTGAACTTTGTAAAATAATGGTAGTTTATTTATATAGTAGTTATTATTTTAGGGCTTTAGGAAGATACAAGATGTTAAAAGTTTGAAGAAAAAAATTGATAGTTTGGTATAATTACTAAAGTAATGGAGAGATTTAAGCCATACTTGGTACACAGTGTAGTTAGTTAAGGTGTCATAAAATGTGAAAATGTCAAACACTTTGAACAACCAGTGGCGGAGATATGAGCAGTTCGTATCTTAAATTTAGGAAAAAAAACATTTTACATAATAACATCGACATTAGCAAATATTCAAGATGTATTCTTAAAAAGAAGTCGAGAATATTGACGAGAGGAAATTGACACTTTTCTGAGAGATGTCCCCGATGAAATATTTTTATCTGTAATTGTAAAATATAATGTATGTACTTACATTATTTTTTTAATTAGGTGGCACTGATTTTTAATATATGTGGAGCTTGCAGTAGAGAAGAGTTTTGTAAACATAACAATAAATGATATTCAGGATTTAGATAAAACTTTGTTAGTAACTATAAAAGAATCCAAGATTAAAATACAGCGCATATTTAGATTTATTGGATATGTACAGAAGATATGCGTCTCTTCGTCAACCAGATAATGCGCATCAACTTTTTTTTTTTTTTTTTGTATATTAACAATAATAAATGCTCCAAGCACTGGCTGGAGAAAAATACGTTGGGTCAGATTCCGTACAAAATAGAAAACTACCTTAAATTACTAAACCCAAAGAAATATACCGGGTGTTGTTCGGCTACTTTATTAGTCGACGCTGGTGCAGGTATAACTAATATTAAGCGGCATGGTGGATGGAAATCAACCACTGTTGCTGAAGTCTATATTAAAAATTCAACAAAATAGAAATAGCAACAAAAAATATTGACACTAGTAGGTGCTTTGGATCTTCTGCAGAATTTTCCAAAAATACTAGTGTTACTCACACAAAAAGGTCACAAAAAGCAGTCCTGCACAACAAGCAGAAAACGGACAGGATAAATTCTGTTCTAATATTTTTATAAGCAATTCCGTTAACAGTATTTTAAACATAAAAATGTAATTCATAATTATATTAGTATGATAGAATTTTAACTTATTGTTTGTAGTTCTTTATCTTTTTTCCATAAAATGTGGTACACGAAATGATATCCTTCAATAATATAGAGTACAAACCATTACTTAAAGGAGAGTGAATATTTAGGGCGTTACAAAGCCGAGGGTGTTAAAGTGACACTTATCGTCCGAAAAATTTTAACTATAAAAAGCAATTTAACACCCGACCATGTACAAAATAAATTAGTTGAGGTTAGTTTATATGCACTACACTTCGTGCATTACCTCGGAAGTCAGTGTGAAGCTAACGTTACACTGAGCACATTACACCGATATATCAAACGTCACTTACGACAACAACAAGTATAACAAAACGCCATAGTGTAAGAAAAGTGTAACCTGGTGCGCACTAATTCAGGATACCAAACACAACTTATAATAACAAACAAACATAGATTATAAGAGGAAAATTAATAATAAAACCTTGACCTGATCACTTAAGAAGACTTCCATTTCAGGTCGGGGGTCGGTCAGTGGTCGCGCGGTTTAAGGCGTCAGTACTTGATTCGATGTGGAGAGGATTGGCACTCTCTCTATGGGTATGGTAGGGTGGAAGAATGTTCGCTTGGGTCAATGTGAGAGATTGATACCGGTCGACATTTGAGTGCTCCCCTAATTATGTTATGAGTTTTTCAAGGTTTCCTTTAGGACGTACCAACGTAAGTCGTTCCTGGGTGCAAATCCGGCCTGCCTAATAATAATAATATGCCGCCCCTCTCCCGCACAAGTGTTCGGCTTCTAGGCTAATCCTCGTGATTAGAATGAGGGGTAGAGTTATTAGTATTATCTGAAGAACACGAAGTCATCTAAAGAAGAAGGATTGGAGAGAAACCAAGAGAAAAATACAACTAAATGATCCTAAACTACATAGAAAACTAGTAAATACGATAACTTTATAGCCCCACATAATTCTTAAGACGAATTAATCTAGGAATCTCTGAAATGATAATGAGAATTAAAAAATGAACCAGCAAATCCAAAAACCACTTTGATCCAGTTATCACAAACGAATCCATACGGCTTCATACAACAAACGTCAATTTATGTGTCCATAAAACGCGGAGAGTTAAATATATTACACCGCGAGACGTTTATAGTCCACAAGTACAATTTTAATCCATTTAGTCCAGATCGGGTTGCAACTAACGCAACTACAGAGACGTGCGCGGGAGCCCAAACAGATCTTTTACGCCATAACTTATTGCTTTCTACACATCCGTCAACATAAATGAATGGCAAATATTGACCGTGGTATCTTTTATCGATCTGGTTTTCTTGTACGAGACAAATAACACGGCGTATACAGACTTGTTTTACCATAATTACCTTAATGGCATGTTATTATGATGCATTATACGTGCCTGACCGTTTTTCGTTAATTAGTTAATGGGAATGGGTATTTAGAAATTTACGGAATTGGTAGCACGTTTGAAAAAAAATGTAGTTTGCAGTTACTTCTAGCTTTTACTCCATTTGTAATATACTTATTCTCCATCATTAAATAACTTCAGATGGTTAGGTACTTGAGCTTTTCCTAAATATTTTCTGGAAAGTAACATATACCAAGTGGCATTTTTAGTGAATGGAACGTAGCAGTCACGACACTAAAAACTTTAAAGTGTATTGCCAAAACCACTACCACATGACAGAAACGGTTCTATTACGTGGAGGTGACTAAAGTCGAACACTTTTTTGGAGGCAGCTACGTTTTTGCATCTTACGTTTAAGCCAAGTTGTGATTACGTGGCGAAAACGGGGAAATGTGGTTGCCGCTTCAAAAGAGAAATGACAAAATTTACTCGGTCTCTTTCCTACATACTATTTCTATCTTTATCTCTGCTTCTCCTGTTATATTTAGGAAAATAACAGTTATAACAATAATAATAATAATTTATTCATTCAATAACACCAGCAAAAATACAATAGAACAATTAAAAGAATGAAAAATAAATAAATAAATACTCGATGAGTGAAACACATGTTTTGAGGACATATACAAATTACAGTTTTTTTTAAATTATAGTAGGTATATTAGGACGCATAGAAACATAAGAATATAAGTACACCTTATTTATCAACAATTTCAGAGTATGAAAACATAATAACACCAGAAAGTTTACAGAATTCCGCTCTCCTCACCCATCTCGGGGACCGTTCGGGACCCAGGATCCTGCACGGTGGCCAACGCTAGAACTGTAACGTGTTGAGTGCGATAGATATAGTGTGAGACAAAAAACCTTGAATATCTGTTAGTGTTTATTTTATTTTTCTTCTAAAAATGCCTGTGAATAATTGTCCCTCAACACGTGGTTTTTCCTTTTTCCGTTGTTCAAGGTATGTATTTTATATTTCATCAACTAATAAAAAGAAATAGGTCACGAAAATTTTACGCGGTACGCCGATAAAAACTAGAATCTTTATTTGAAAGATTGTCCTGATAAATGCTATAAAAAATTAGAATTTGAAGCAAACATTTTTCAAATGAAACGTCAAACATTGTTTTTGTATGAAACAACAAGTTATTTGTACTGGTATTTATTAAAAAAAAGTATAATATGTAATAATTATGTAAGTACTTAATTGTGTCATGTAAATTTTACACTCAAGCATTTTTTATTCAACCACCTTTCCTGATTATACCAAAACTATTTTGGCGCCAAAATGTCAAAATTCTGACGTTGAAACTGGTACACAGATTATAAGTGAGACCTTTGCACAAACAGTATATAATAAAAATGGTTTCTACAGTAACATCTTTAACTAAATTAAAACAATTTGTCTCACATTAATTAATATACGTATAGAAATACCCAAATCACTAAAATAATATTAAGTACTAAAAAATGACCTGGACATACTTATACATTGGGTTTTCATTTGAGTATTTTTTTTACTGAAAAGAATATATAGTTTATTAAATTACAAAACAAGAATATAAAAAACGTCACAAACACTTTCGTGTAGGAGTCCAAGAAAAGCTGCATTAAAAGAGCAAGTAAAAACCTCTAGTACAGCATTTTTAACTTGTAAACAATATAGATTATATTATTTCCTATTTTAGTTTTAAAATAATGTATATATATTGTTTTTTTTAATATTTAAATAAACATTTTAGTACAAATTTTCCTCATGGCAACATTATTTTTTATAGTAGAGTATGTATATATTTTATTTTAAAATTTACAAGTAAATATATACGACTTCTAAGATTAACTAACAAAACTGTATACATTTACCCATAATCGTTTTATAATATTTATATTTGTTACATTACAAATATTTTATTTATACAATAAGCAGCCATACATCACACTTTTGGAATATCCCTCGTGTATAAATATTTCCCAATTGGAAAGAAACTACTTTTTTAAGTCCCTCGTACTTGGTCATTTTTTGCGACAGTATTTACGTGCGGCGGTACGGCTTAGATCTCAAAACATCAAAGTGCCGACAGAGAGTGGTATAACTTATATTTATTCAGTAAACTTTGGTTAAACGTAGCACAAAACCAAGTTCACATACTTAATACATTTAGAGTACTGTCTTATATACATACATTCAAATACATTCGCAAAAATTTAGACATATTGATACAGAGTCTAGATAGATACCATCCGCACACCAATAAAAAAACTATTACTAATTATATTTCATTTCTATATAATTGTGAATTACTTGCCTCGGATTAGTGAATATGTAACTCTTTAATTATAGCTTTGGAGCTAAGAAATTATATGACCTTTGACCGATGTTTTTATTCATGAAGGGAGGTTTATATACATTTTTTCCTCTAGTACTATAAGAATGACTATAAAATACGTTTCCCTTATCACAAAGATGATATTTCCATACACTTTTATAAAAGAATAACTGCCTAATTTCGAGGATCTTAGTATATATCAATATAAGTTTGGTAAATACCCTTTATTTGACATGGATTCAGTATATTACACATGTACTTAAATTTATATAAAATTGATTGTAATTTTTTTATTTTATAATTAATATGAACATCCCATGGCAAGAGACAATCAAGAAATATTCCTAAATGTCTTACATTATTTTTAGGTATTATGTTATATGTAGTACCATCAATTTCAAAATGTATCGAGTTAAAACTGGGAAGTGTTGCCTTATTACAACAATAAAGTAAGTATAACAATGTAACATATAAACATGTAACATAGAAGTAGAATAATCCCAAGGTATAAAATTACACCGAACAAGGGCCGCTGAAAAATTCGATATTGAAAAACAGTTCAAATAATTCCGTAAATTTGACGAACTAAAATTATGTATGTATGCCATTTATTTATTTATATATATATATATATATATATGTTAATTCGTAGGCTTCCGCGGGTGTTATATGTGGTTGTAAAATTTCTCCGGGTTCCTCTCCGCGATGAGGAACCCGGAGAAATTTTACAACCATATATATATATATATATATATATATATATATATTTACCTGAAGCCAATAATTATGTATAGGCCTACAAAATTACATACATAGTAATATATTTAAATCTCTGTTATAAAATGACAACCAAACATATATCCGAACACATGTTTGCTTTTGAAAATAGAACTTTGAAGTGATATACCTAAAATATATCCGTAAAGTGACAGAAACTAAAAAGTATCTAACTATTTAGTTATATTCATCTAACAAGTAACCATGGATGGAACCAACCCATCAACTTTTCGGCCTCGTTGTTTCGCCATTTTTTACCTTAATTCGTCATAACCTCAAAATTGCAAAATCTGACATCTTGCGCATTTTCATATCTAGTGTATATGTACAATGAGTGTTAAAATAGTGTCTACAAAAGATAAAAAAGTCTCTGTCGTTCCATACCAGTGGGAAAATAACGAAACATTATTCTGGCCAGAACATTTAAACTATCTCAAAGAGAAACTTTAAGAAGCAATCCAAGTGCTTCGCTTAGATGCATTTTAAAATTCTCAGAATTAGAAAATTTTAAAGATGCTCTTCAACTCGAAAAACATAATGTTTAAGAGTTGTAACAATTTCGGTTGCCGTTAACTTTAATATTCACTTTAAAGTTTGGGCAACTTTAAGGTGCTTCTGCTTAGTTTTCATAACGGTCCAGACACCATATCGCTCCACCAAAAATTACAAAACCATGAAGTGATTTTCAATGGTGAGGATTACGTACTATGCTTACATAAATTGGAGTTATTTTTGCTATATGGTGGTATATTTTTCGATTACCACGTAATAGCCACTTCAGTCTCAAGTAGCATTACAGTAACAAAAACTGGTACCTCAACAGTTTTTGTTACTGTAATACTACTTGAGACAGGATGCAACTTTAAAAAGAGGATAATTTTTTTTAGGAGTACGTGTTCTCCAGAATATTAATCTGTAATTATTTTTTGTAAGCAATTAAGTAGTGGAATTATAATTAATTTTTTATACTGGAAGTAGATGAAAATATGTAACATTGCTTTCGAAAAATAACGAATAAATTCAATATTTTTGAAATTGAGAAATTTTCGAAAAAATCAGCTGGCACGTCGATTTTTGTTTTAAAAAAAGGCACTTTTTGACATACGACCCACATTTGTGACGTCATCGTTGTTCGAGATATGACGTCATAGACAATTTTTTAAATAGCAATTTTGACCTTGCCATTTGAAAGAGTGCCTCATTCTACATACATACGTTATGAAAAATTATGGTGTTACATAACAAAAATTTCAAGAAAATGATTTCGTTTGATTTTAAAATTTAATTTTCACAATACTGAAAATGATAATGATTATGTAAAAAATCGACTAAATTAAATGTTCGAATTGCGGCTGCCGCTGGCTGCCTGACAGTAGCCAAGACGATTAATAAATTCCTTTTGGACATATCAATAACTTCAGGAGGTATACGATGTGTCTCGTGACGAATTCTTGCTTTTAAATCTTCTAAATTAACCGGTCTAGTAACATATACTTTGCTTTTTAAGTATCTCCACAAGAAATAATCTAGGGGTGTCAAATCAGGCGATCTGGCTGGCCACTCAAGCGGCCCCCTTCTCCATATCCAACGATTCGGGAACAGCTCATCTAAATAAGCACGGACAGGTGTTGCAAATGGGGAGGTGCACAACATTGTGAAAATTAAATTTTAAAATCTTCAAACATTATTTTCTTGAAATTTTTGTTATGTAACAACATAATTTTTCATGATGTATGTATGTAGAATGACACGCTCTTTCAAATGGCATGGACAAAATTGGGGGTTGCTATTTAAAAAAATTGTCAATGACGTCATATCTCGAACAACGATGACATCACAAATATGGGTCGTATGTCAAAAAACACATAAACAAAATCGACGTGCCAGGGGATTTTTTCGAAAACTTCTCAATTTCAAAAATAACGAATTTATTCGCTACTTTTCGAGAGCACTGTATAATCTATCTCGTTGCAGATGGACACATAAAAAATTGCCTTACGCTTTATATTCAATTTATAAATCTTGCCCCAATTTAGCCGCTACCGAAAAAGCCCCTTGAACAGGCCTATTTGAATTTCCAATGTAGAAAATATTCCCTGAAATGCAAAGTACCGCGAATGTTTTAAACAAATTTATGCCATTCCTGCCCCTATACCTTTCAAAGAAAATTTAAATTTCGGCTCATTTCACGTTAAAAGCAGACAATTAACCGGTAACGACTTCTTTCAAAATGCCAGGTATCAAATTAAATTTAAGTCACAATTTAATTTAGAAAAAAATAAGTAATTAGGTATTGTCTTATTATAATTTCTGAAAACTGAGCTACACTTTTTAGTAGTCAAACATTTACATCGGTTTATTTTAAAATAGTCGTATTCCGTGAAGTAATTTCACCAAACCCACTATTACGAAAATAGATTTAATAATGAAATTACATATATCTGCAGCAAAGGAAAAATACCTGTATCACTATTTTTCAATAATTTCTCCACACAAAACAACATGTGTCTTTCTGTTTTCTTTTTCTTTTTTAGCAATAATGTATGTCCAACTTGCTTCACATGTAACATACATTTAAGGTTTTGTATGCTTGTTAGGCGCATTATGTTATATTATTGTATGGTATTGTTTTTCTACATTTATACTTTTTACCGTATCCTGTAATTTGGCCTGTGCCTGTTTGAATATGTATTAAATAAATAAATAAATGTGTCAATGATAAAAGTTGTATCGTTACAATATACAGGGTGATCAGTGTGAAAAAAAAAAAAATTGAGGATCAGAAGATTTTTTTTATTCTCGGGATTTATAAGAGGTAAGGTACAGGGCGTTGAAGTTATCTGATAACACAGCTTCTGCAAATACGCATGCATTTTCTATGGTTAGAGATGCCTTGATAGATATAGCTGTTCCATCTACCGCAGTATCATAGACGTGCGCGTGGAAAAATTTCTGTATATCTATCCCCTAATTTAATAGATATTGTAATTTTTCTTTGAATGATTTTTTTTAATGTTCTTAAGAATGCCGTATTTTTGAAATAGTGTTTTCTACAAATACAAAAATGTTAGATATTTAATTACTGAATAATATAGGGCTTAGATAATAATAGGAATGCTATCTCATACCGAAGTAAAACGAGTAAATAACAGGAGAAACCAGGGCTAAACAATAATTTCTTAGATAAAGAAATTATTCAAAATAAGTATTTTTTATATTTAACTATAGATGTAAATGTGAATGTAAAGTATGTGAAAATAGTAGTTAAAATGTAAGGTTATAGTGACAAAATAATGCGCATCTTTCAAACGCTTTTGAAAAAAGTTATTATTTTATTTGAGGAAAATTTAAACAGTAACAATGAATAAATTAAACATCAAGAATTTTATTTTTTATATTACTTTTGTTTTATTTTTCGAGATTTCTGTACCTAAAAACACCGTAAATTTGATCATTTATGCCGAGAAATATGTCGACCTTAAGAATGGATACTACAGTGTGTTCTCAAAATCGCACACGCCCAAATCTAACAAGTGAGGGATATCGAATGATAAAATAAATTGTACGTAGGAATTAGGGCTCGAGACCAAAATTTGAGTGGTAAGTGATGCAATTGAAATAATTATGCAGTTCATTAACAAGAGTGTTTGTGAGTACCGTGCAATAAAGAATGGCAAAGAAGAATATACAGTGCTTTCGAAAAGTAACGAATAAATTAAATATTTTTGAAATTGAGAAGTTTTCGAAAAAATCCTCTGGCATGTCGATTTTGTTTTTAGAAAAGGCACTTTTTGACATACGAGCTACATTTGTGACGTCATCGTTGTTCGAGATATGACCTTATCGACAATTTTTTAAATGGCAACCCCCAATTTTGACCATGCCATTTGAAAGAGCGTGTCATTCTGCATACACATCATGAAAAATTATGGTGTTACATAACAGAAATTTCAAGAAAATGTTTGAAGATTTTAAAATTTAATTTTCACAATACTGAAAATGATAATGATTATGTAAAAAATCAACTAAATTAAATGTTCAAATTGTTCACCGTTGGCTGCCTGATAGTAGCCAAGACCATTAATAAATTCTTTTTGGACATTATCAATCATCAGGAGGTATACGATGTACCTCGTGACGAATTTTTGCTATTAAATCTTCTAAATTAACCGGTCTAGTAACGTATACTTTGCTTTTTAAGTATCCCCACAAGTAATAATTTAGGGGTGTCAAATCAAGCGATCTGGCTGGCTACTCAATCGGCCCCCTTCTCGGTTGATACATTGTAACACCATAATTTTTCATGATGTGCATGTACAATGACACGCTCTTTCAAATGGCATGGTCAAAATTGAGGGTTGTTATTTAAAAAAATTGCCGATGACGTCATATATCGAACAACGATGACGTCACAAATATGGGTCGTATGTCAAAAAGTGCTTTTTTTTCTTGCTAGATATCACAAACATTTAAACATTTCTGGAAAAAGAAACAATTTTATAAAAAATTATGTAATCTTTATTCAAGTCGATAAATGTAACCGTTTAGCAGAAAATCGCTATTAAAGTTTTATTAAAAATCAAATATTTGATAATTCTTTCTTTAATTAATCAAGATGCTTTGCTTCAAATAAATGTCACTAGTAATTTTATTGTTTGACATTATCACGAAAATTGTTTAAAGCAGGTATAAGTATGATTTTTCACCATAAAAATTTGAGAAATGGCCCAGCAATACTCAAATATTGAATACCGTGACATGGTATTTTGTTACGGACAAGCAAATGGTAATGCAGAACAAGCGCGCCGGAATTACATAGACGCATTTCCTGATAGAAGAGTACCACATGCCCAAACATTCGTCAACATTTATAGACGTCTGGGGGAGCAAGGTTCTTTTAAAAACTATAATTATGACACAGGAAGACCAAGAACCACGAGAACTGCAGAAAAGGAAGAAAAAGTGCTGGATGCAGTAGAGATAAATTCAGCTATAAGCACAAGAAAAATTGCTGCTCAGGAGGGTATACCTCGTTCTTCAGTTTGGGAGGTTCTGCATGAGCAACTTCTTCATCCATTCCACGTGCAAAAGGTACAAGCTCTTTATGATGAAGATCCAATGCGTCGTCTACGGCTCTGTAATAGCATTGTAGAAAGATATGATGAGGATAATGCATTTATTAATAAGATTTAATTTACCGACGAAGCTGGTTTACAAGAGATGGTGTTACAAATTATCATAATACTCATCGGTGGTCCGATGAGAATCCCCATGCATACCAGGAAGTAAGACATCAACGGAGTTATTCTCTTAATGTATGGGCTGGAATCATAGGAGATCAACTACTGGGTCCTCACTTCTTTAATGGAACATTAAATGGTGACAGTTACTTGGAATTTCTTCGAACCGATCTTCCAAATTTGCTTGACGATGTTCTTTTAAGAACAAGAGCGAATATGTGGCTATTACAAGATGGCGCATCTCCGCATTTTAGTTTGCCTGTTCGTGCGTATTTAAATAAGGTATATCATAATCTTTGGATCAGTAGAGGTGGACCGGTATCTTGGGCACCTCGATCACCCGACCTCAATCCTATGGATTTTTTCTTTGAGGGCACTTGAAGTCGATAGTTTATGAAACACCTGTAAATGACGTCAACGATCTTCGTCAAAGGATTATCGGTGGATGTGAAGTGATTCGAAACAATATCGGTGTTTTTCATCGTGTCAGACGATCATTTTTAAAACGTGTCAGAAAATGTATCGAAGTGAATGGCGGTCATTACGAACATTTATTATGATAAAATAGGACTGAAAATCTGTCAAAAATTTGATTTTTAATAAAACTTTAATAGCGATTTTCTGCTAAACGGTTACATTTATCGACTTGAATAAAGAGTACATAATTTTTTATAAAATTGTTTCTCTTTCCAGAAATGTTTAAATGTTTGTGATATCTAGCAAGAAAAAAAGAGTTATGAATAATACAAATTTTGAGTTCTAGGTAAAGTGCCCCCTAGCGGCGTATAATGAAACTCTTCTGTCAATGTTCCAATAGAGCTTGATGTACTTCGTGGGTGTACCAAAGAAGAGATTAATCGAATTTGAATTAATTAAGTTATTTAGAAAGAAACATTTAAAAAATTGAACTTTGACAAACTGTAACTTGCAAACAATTGAGAATTCGAAAAAAAATCCTTACAAACTGCTATTATTTTAACTCGTAGAATCACGCCACGAAGTTTCCTGACGGACTTTCCGGACACCCTGTATAAATGCTAATTATAAAGTGACATAAACAAAAATCGTAGTATTTTAAAATGCTACAATTCTAGAATATGTAATTATTTTTGTGGTACAATGTAAATAAAAATGATAAAAATTCCACTGTTAGAGACGAACTAAAAATTGTAAACAAACCTGTTCGTCGGATACCTGTATTAAATATAATTTTCTGGCTGGAAATAAAAACAGTACGTAAAATTCTTCTTTAAAATATTTGAGCGCTCACATAAATACTCCGTTTTATACATAAACAAATCCGCGTTTATTAGCCAATTTCCTTCCCATTGCCGCAATAAAATAAAGAACATTACCTTTATGTAAGTGGCAGCGTCTAATCTTAGGTTGTAAAGTGCACGCTTTAGGGGCATCTTCTGATATCCTCATCGGAACACCGGCACAGAGTTATTTCATTAACTACACGGCAATCAGTGTTATGGTAATAAACAACTCCGTCACACATTACTACACACCACACGGTTAGCACACATAGTTTTGTGTGTGTGTGTATGCTATCTTCGACCATGTGAATGGCCGCTATCTCGCTCTATGTGATTATAAAAAAAATAATCCAATTAACTCGTATCATATCAAACTCGCTTGCAAACACGTCTAATCGTGACGCAAATTTTCTTCCGTCTCGGCTCTCGAGTGGTTGATATCACCGAGGAGCAACAAATTTTTAAGTAGACGTGTTTTAAAATAAGCCGAAAATTTGGAGGGTTAAGTGAAATTATACAGTCTCTCAGGTATTACTGGCATCCTTGGAAGGGATGATTGTACAGTAAAAATAAATGAGATTTAGCCAAATATATCTATATGTATATAAAAGTTCACCGTCTCCAAGACACAAGATTTCGAAATTTTTATTATATCTATTTGGAAACCTTTCGTGATAAAACAGCAATAGTTCTAGATTGTAATGAGATATCTTTAATCTAATTATTCAGTACGTTTAAATATTCCCATTATCACCAGTGGCGTAGTATCTCTGCGCACTCTTCTTTTATTTAAAATAAAAATGGTACGCCACTGTCTTATTATAAAAAAACGTAAGATACTTTAAATTTTGATTACTTTGATTCTTTAAAAATTTTCTTTAAAATGCATCGTATTTCGGTAATTGCTCTTTAAAAATATGTTTGCATTTCGTAGTTTGGCGTGGTGGGGCCTGTAATGCTTCAGTAATACAGGATGTCCCGAAATTGATGCACCATAGGGCAAGAGTGGATTCCTGACGACACAATAATACGATATAGATACACTTACTTTAATCAAAAGTTGATGGTTAAACGATACGGTGTCAAAATTGTTTATTTTTTACTGTATTAGAAAGGTATTTTAGGCTAATATAAATCAAATCTCCTAGAATCCCTATCAATGAAGTCATATGTATGCTCTCTAATACCAAACATCTAGGTATGCTAATGAACAACTCCACAGACAAAGCTCTATTCAATAATTATCTAAAGAAATTAATCTATCTAAATTTACTAACCTGGTTTAATTGAAACACTCTATAAATATCTAATTTCACCTTTGACAGTGGGAACTCGAAAATTCAACCATAATAGATGAGATCTGACCTATTTGTGCATTTAGGATTGCTTCTTCAGGTGGCCTCCTTTAAGTTGAGTCAAATATCTAACTATATAAATTAAAATTATTTGAAATTAAATATCGACAATGACAAAAGTGAGTTTAGCCTGTCAATGATTTTAGTAGTTAGTTTCACACAATATTATTAATACCTAAAAATATATAAAAAAAATTGTTTATTTTCGATATTTGTAAATCATTTTTAAAAAAATCCAAAAATTTGGATAAATTTTGAAGATTTGGGGTTTTTGAGAGCGAGAAATTCAAATTTCTTTCTAATTTTTACGCTACTAGTAGAGGGCGCCACGTATGGTCGGAAACGCGATATCATTGGTGTGACGTTACACGCCGTTCAGCGCGGTTTGTTTCCGTGGATACAGATGCAGTTTACGGTGTTGGTGATGTAAACAGGCGTTTATTTCTTGTACTTTTGCGTTTTTGTGTCATTTGTGGGTTATAGATACCTGGTGTAAATGTTGTGTAGGTAATGCGATAATTATTAGTGGTGATGTAATGAACTTACGTGATTGTTAAACGTAACTTATTCCTGTGTTTAGAATATAGATCCGCTTGTGACAGTTACCGTAACAATGCTATTGGGTAAGTATCCACATAGATGGTTTTACTTGAGGTATTTATAAAATAATGCCACCTGGTTTCACATTAAACTACTTGTTTTAATTAGAAAAATAATAAATAAAAGTAATGAATAATATTTAACATTTATTACTTTTTAAAAATTAATTTAATACATTTTTATTGATATTTACTACTAATTTCATTTCTCCTTAAACATCCTTATTTATTACTTTTGTTTACTATGTTTTCAGAATAAAATAGTAATTTAGTGTAGTGATAGCAAAATTTTATTCGCTTCATTACCCTACATCACAATTTTTTTTTTCAATTTTTCGCACGGTGAAATACTTTTTATTAGGCGTAATATGCTGTAATGACATAATGCAATACTTATTCCACTTTCTGTGTTAATTTTACGAGTCTATTTTGCAACGTTATTCAATACCAATGTCTGTTTAACACAATTACATTAATAACATCACAAACTACAAATTAACTCTTTAAACGTATACACGTGCGAACGACGTCTTACGTCACAGGTCTACGCTGTGGCAGCGATCGTTTTGTGAGGGTGTAGTCAGACAAAATTTTTAAATACAGTTTTTAGGCTTATTTTTCGACGAAATTATCTAAGACAAACGCCATTTCGATTAAAATACTGAAATCTTTTTTCCGCACGTATTCGGAAAAATTACGCATTTCCGCATTAAAGTTTTTTTTTGTTCTTTTAAATTTAACATGACCGACAAATATCAAATCTGAACGACAGGTGTTTTGACAGTTTTAAATTGTATGTTAAGGCATGTTCATGTTATTAGTGTCAAAATAATGTCTATGTTTTCAGTAAAAAGTGCAAAAACATTGTTAATAGTCGTGGACAAAGTATTCTACTTGCTTATAACGACTATAATTCACTCGGGTGATTACTTTCACCCTAGCGAATTACAGCCACCATTATGCTCATTGAATAATATACTATTGCACACATGCTGCAGAAAGACACAATTATTCTACTAGTCAATAGTCTTGCGAGACCAAGACAAGACAAAATCCAGAAAAAACAAGACAAAATGCCAACACAAGTGCAGGCCTTGACTGTAACTGATCTTCAACCGTCGCACAGTGGCGCAAAACGCCACTGTGCCACTCAAATTACTGTACACCCCTTAGGGTTGGGCCGTTTGAGGTGATTTTTTTTTAGAATGTTCGTCATAAAATTGACTCCAAAAATGGGTTTGCATGGAAAAAACTAGATTTTTCGCACAAAAATGACCCTACGGAACACGAGATTGAGATTTTGCCGGACTTTTTTATGGGGGAATGCTCGTCTTGGAATGCCCTACAAGACTGTCTACTTAGTTTTCGGGGAGAAATTTTCCGTTGCCCTTAAAATGGCCACAATCATCCAAAAGTTTTCACATATCAGAAATCGTTCTACTGAAAACTGGGAAAGTATTGGAAAAAAATTTCATCTCACAAAAATTATTTGTACACATTCGAGGAATCCGCAAAAATTTTTCCAGAAATTTTGGACTCATTTTTTGACATTCACCAAAATGGCCACATACAGATTTTCCGAATTTTTCCGTAAATGATTGATTTTTCCTGGAACTGTTCGGATGGAAATGTATGATAGTGAAAGTCTTCAGCATCTACTGGATGCTTTAAACTTTCGAGACCATAAGATTTTATGTGGATCTTTCTTTTTTTCTTGGTCATTTTGATCCAAAATCCACAAATGTTCAAAGATACTGGGAAATCATCTGGCATTCCCGAAACGTTTAAATATTTTGACTGTCCAAACAAATTCTCAAAAAAGCTCAGTCTTTTGAAGGGTTATTGTTATATATTTTGTAAATACCTTGTATATAAATTAATGTAGAATAGTGTATGTTTTTCTAGGACAGATATTGTTTTTGTATATTTTATTTATTTATTTTTTTTTTTTGATACAGCGCTCGATATAAAAAAGCAAATTTCGACGTTGTTTTATGTTACCTCTGTGTGTTGGGAAGAAAATAATCAAATCAATCATTTCTTATTAACAATGAACTATTGTATTCAAAATGGCCACTTTTATCAAAAAATTGAATTCCCAAAAACATGTTCAAAATCATTTTTTATGGAACCTTTCTGACCTTTTTCAGAATTACGGGAAAATTCGGAAAACATGTATGTGGCCATTTTGGTGGCGCAAAACGCCACTGTGCGTCGCTTAGAAGCATGCTTATTAGCTAGTGACAGTTATTTCGAACAAATTTATGAATAATTCTAATACGACAATTACTTTATTTTGAAAATATGGGATTTTAGACTACAGGTTAATGTTTACGTATTCTGCAACCCCTTTAAAGAGACGCATTTATTTCAAAAGCACATTATATTAATGCTAGTGATAATTCCTGCTTCTTTTTTTTGAGGTTTCAGTCATTAATAATTCCTAAATACATAAGCAATAAGTAAATCTATTTGATTTGATAAAAGACAAGTTGAAGCGCTTGAAAGGTTGGGGAACAAACACGTATTGATTGATGGGGCACCCTCGCCCTGGGGCAAGGATTATCGTGAAATGTAGGTATTAAGGGATATAGCCGGTATTTGATTAGTTCGCATAATGGATACTAGGCAGATGTTTTCGATTCTTCTAGAATATTATAATAGGAACAAATAGTCCTTCGGAATATTTATAATTAGTACAATTTTGCACCGAACTGATAAATATAAAAAAACTAGGTACTTATATACAGGATGTCCAGAAACAAGTGGAAAATATGATAGGGTGTACTGGGGGAGTCAAAATATTCTCAATACTTCATGTATGAACATATTTTGTCCTATTTGACTTCCTTATGGATATACATATGTATAAAATAAGTTAAACGGTAAATATAAATAAAAACTTGTGCTCAAAAATTAATATAATTCAGATCAGAAAATTGAAAAATCAATCCAAAAACTCCTGCTTTTAGAAAATTCCTACTGATAATAAAGTCAAAACCATATTTTTACCGCTGGATGAAATTAGACATATTATAATGCCTGAAGTAAACGCACGCAAAAGTTGCTATTGATTATGGTAAATGTACTTTTTGAAGCCCTGTAGTTCCACCAATTTGAGTTATCAAAACAGTTTTTTATATCTAGAATGTGAAATGGTATTTTTGCGTTCAAGAAGTTAGTTTGCCGAGCTTAGCGAGGCAGAATATCCATTTGAGAACGCAAAAGCATTTCGATCTCAATCCCAAAAAAATCGTCGAGACAGTACGAGATTGCCTACAACGAACTCAAGTAGTTCGAAGAAAATTCAAAGTGTCCGAAGCAGTATTACTGGCATATTTCGAATATAAAATGAATCAAATTAAACCTTCGACGTTATGGTCATGATATTCCATGTTGAAAAATATACTCTATGCAAAAGAAAATGTAAATATCAGAAAATTTCCAAGTTGTAGGTATTTTCAATAAATAATAATTGCACTTAAAATTTGGTTGCATCCTAAAATAGTAATTTTATAAAATTCTTCATTTGTTTACAAATTATCGTACGTAATATTCAAATATGATACTTTTTGATAATTTCGTTTCGATACACGAAAATTAATGTTTTACAAGAAAATTTACAAGAATATATTCAAAAGTCAAGCGAGACGAAATTTAGACAATGAATCAATGGAGTAAAAAAACATTTCAAACTTTACCAGCGACCTATAAGAAAAAATTTCTGAAGTGTTCAATGATAGCAGAACCTTGAAAAAATATCACCCTGCATAACGATTTTAAAAAATAAACTTGTATAATATCCGAGACTAGTTGAGCCGTACATATATCAAATTTGGAGGTTTTGTGTGCAATACCAACTTGGTAATAAAAAAAATTAATTTATTTTTTTGAAACTTTATCCCCCCGTAACTCCGCTACTGATCTACGGTTTTAATTTGTTCCAAACAAACCGGAACACCCTGTATACATAATTGCGACTTTAATTTTTCATTTGAAATATTGAACGCATAATTTTCGGGAACCTTTTATAGTGGATATTGACGCATTTAGTCTTTTCTGTAAAATGCATGTAAACATATTTTTTAATGTAAGAAATTAGCATCACACCAAGAGTTAATTATTGTTAGATCAGATAGCAATTCCAGAGTCGTCAATGTTTAACTAGATGCAATCTTCACGACAATAAACATTTCAACTTTATTCAAATAATACTAAGAGCGGATTTTGGAATTATTTATGGAAAATTACGAAAACGATGTGGCTCACTCGGGGCAATTGTACGTCTAAATACGTAAACGCTGAATATTAGCGTGTACCAAAAATACATTATCGACGTAGGGGGAAAACGCTTAGGGAAAACTGTAGTGAGTTTCATGAATGTTAACGGAACTTCTACCACGTTAATCATTTATAAGCTCTTGTCGTTTTGTTATTTACGTTAATAATGTACAAGACTAAAATTAGTCGACAAATTTAGACACCGAATTACAGCATATACCTTAATTCGAATATTATCGATCAAATATTTGTTAACACGTTAGATAGAAAATATTCAAATTACCTAACTCTTCTTAATTGAATTAACAATTATCAGCAGAATCCTTGATACCGCATTATTATTTCTTTTTATAATTATACCAGACTTCCAAAATTGTAGAGAGTGACTACTGTAATAAACCTGCTCACAATTTATAGCAGTCAACACAAAGAAATATATATGCAGCCCTTATATTTTTCCTACAAAATCGTGTGCCGCATATCTCTGAGAGCATACCCGATTACACAGCTTCTGCTACTCATGCGCTGCGTTAGTACACGTTATAGTGACAGTGGTAGTAACCAATAGTAAATAGTGTGTATGTATTCTAAAGCCTTTTGTCCTTTTGAATGCGAAATTCGCCAATATTTGCGCGATTTATTTAATTTAGGGAAAAATCTCTATTTGTAACCAATTTTGTCAACTACCTATAACATTTTCTATCATTTTCGTCATGAAACTGCCATGGTAGATTATCAGAAGTTCAAAACAAATTTATTAAAACCACATAATAATGAAAGGGGCAATAATATTTGTAGTGTTTGACAGTTTCGCAAATTGTAATTGTCAAAAGTTGAGATTTTCCCGCCATAAATAATTAAAACAGAAGTTGCAAAATTCGTGCGAAAATCCATGAATTTCGCGTCCATGAGGACAAGGCTTAAGTGTGATATCTGCGGATTGCACATCAGGTAGGTGTAAGTGGGTGGTAGTGGGCAATCACCGTCCATAAGGACAGGAGCACATTTAAAGTAAATTGTTAATGTGCTAGGTTCAGCCGATGTCAACTTATTTTTGATAATTTTGTGTGCTTTAACTCTCCTCAAGTGGCACGCTTAGGTAATCATACCACCCGTACCTTCCATACTCATCTCTGTGTTGTGAATTAGTCACTGTCTATTATTTTCGACCTTGGGTAATTGATAATACAAGATAAAAACTTTAAATTTTGAAATAATTCTTATTATTTTTATTATCTAACGCCTCGAAATTGGTAAAAACTGGTATATCATTGTTTCTACTCTAAAAGTAATTAATGTTATGTAATGCAATTATATTTGTCATTTTTATATATTCTTTATATCTGATCGTCTTCAAATTTAGTACGCCTATGAAATGTTACTCCTCGCACGCTTCGCCCGTCGCGCTTGTCTACAAGCTACAAGCTACAAGCTAGCGATTAGTCACTCTCTACAATTTTGGAAGTCTGGTATAATAGGTACTTAATTCTTTTAGTATTTCTTACCGCAAGATTTATTCAAAATAATCATCATTTTTTGAAGGCGCGAAGTTCAATTTATTTTCTAACTTTGACGTCAATAATAGAGGGCTCTACTTGTAACACACATTCGACTTCAGCGAGCAACTACTACTGGCAGTTCTGAGTATATATTTGGTTAGGTCTTTGTTACAAAAGCCCAAATATGTTGTTAGTTGAGGGCCCATATTCTGGGAAAGGTAAATCAGTGAATACCTAAGTAATGAACTTAACGAAATTTTTAAGTAAAATTATCAATTTAAGAGGCACATTTTGTCACCAGTACATCTATTCAAATGATGAATTATTGTTTCCTCTCGAGCATATCAGTTAGCAGGACAATAGACAAAGTATCTTAAAGGTTTCACCAGGCCATGTGGTCACTATCAAAGAAATAGAATATTCAATATTCTAATACTAGCAACGATATAAAGGGACGCAGAAATTCTAGAAAACAAGGATAGTGTTGCATTTTAAATATATACAGGGTGAACCTTAAATAAGTACAAACATTTTAACTGCAGGCACGGGCATAGCCAGGATTTAGTTTTTTTTGGGGGGGGGGGTTGGTTTGAAGTAAATAAGACAACAAAAATATACTTACATGAAATTTAATATCTATATATTCATCGCGCGTCTGCCTCTCGGCAAACGATGGCGCTAGGCGCTACTATATATATTGAAATGTAGTAATTTAACTCTCTTTCACTCTTCGTATTTTTCGCGATAATATTAGGTAATATTTTGCTTATTTCGGGGGGGGGGGGGTTGGACCCCCAAAACCCCCCCTTGGCTACGCCCGTGACTGCAGGTGTAGTTCGTTATATAGATGAATCTAGTGAGTCATTTTAAAAAATTTCTAATATTTACGGATATACAGGGTGAATCGTAAATAAGTACAAATATTTTAACCAGCAGTATAGTTTTGTGTGTAGAACACATAATTAATAGTTTTTTTACAAAAAAATCAGAAATAAAAAAGTGAAATTTTAAATAAATTTCGTAATTTTTCAGTAGAAAACTTGTTGAGGACCGCTGGCCTAGACCGACCCTTCATACTTTTATGAGTCATAGTGCTGCAGACTGAACGTGTGGTTCACAGTGTTGCCAGTATTACACAAATGTCTTTGCTTCAAGGAAGAAAAAATCTCAACTTTTAGCGAATTTTGTCAAGTGTAACATTTTATATTATTTTTTATTATCAAACTGTCATTGACTGTCATGACAGATTATCGGAAGCCCAAGTCAAACTTGTTAACCCCACATAATGCATGAAAATAGCAATAAAATTTGCTAAAAGTTGACATTTTTTCCATTTTAAATAAAAAACGCGTGCATAGTTTTTCGTTATTCTTCATAAAATAACTTAAGGAAATTGTGTTTTGTGTCCCTTTCTAACAGTGTACAATGACATTTAACTTGTGAAATGTGGATTACTGATTAAATAGTTAATTTTTTAACAAACAGCTAAACTTGTGTGCACGTTTATGTATAATTTTTGAACATTGGACATAGTAATATCACGTAATATCTTCCTAAATATTTTACGGTAGTATTGAACTTGCGGAAATTCTTTTTAATCGTTGAAGTATAGTAATGTTAGTTCAGATGCTAAAATTTATGTTAATATTGCTGCGTATCATACTACATACCCAATTTTACTGTACTTATGCTTAAAACAAGTATTTTTAAAATAGAACTATTACGTTAAAAGAAACGTATTATTTATATTGGAGGAGATATGGCAACCTCGCAACAAATCATATGTTTCATTACGTTGTTGGATGAAAAATCAGCCAGCGGTCCTCAAAATGTGGGTATTTTTTTAAAAAATTAATATCTCCGTAAATATTAGAAATTTTTAAAAATGGCTTTCACTAGACTGATTTAAATGACGAACTACACCAGCAGTTAAAATATTTGTACTTATTTAAGATTCACCCTGTATATATTTTTTTAAATACCCATATTTTGAGAGTCGCTGATCAGATAGAACAGATGATCCATTCAAGACGAGGTTGCCATATCGCCTTTAATTTTTTTTAACGTAAATCTGAATAGATTGAATTAAAAAATACTTGTTTTGGTAATTATTTACATTAGCAGAAATCTCTCCAATCTTAATAAAAAATTTCTAACCCCCTCCCCCTATTTTCGAGAATGCTGAACACGAATCTAAAATTACTTTTCTGCGGTCGAATGTAGTTTCTGGAAAATGTTTGTTTTTAAATTCTAATCTCTAAGTATGTATACCTACATTGCATTAGGTTAAAGTTGTAATATAGCGCTTATTTATTTTGACAAATGTGACGTCATGAAATGAAGATGACAGAGAGTTATAGGTATTGCAACTGCTGGCTAAAATATTTGTACTTATTTAAGGTTCACCCTGTATAGATACAAGTAACGCTCCCATGATACAGGAAGACAGGTCAGTAGAAATTAAGCAACTTAGGAAGAAAACTCTTTGATAGACGGTGGAATTGAGCGATCTCTGTTAGCTAGTTAGGTTTTAGGTTAGAGTTTTGGTTAACTAAAATACATACAACTGTTCAGGACTAAAGTTAATTTTATAAATTCATTTAGTCATTAGTTGCGTCAGTAAAGGATTTATACAGTGTCTAATTTAATATTTATATTGTCATTATATTTATGGTCAACAGTCCCATTAGTTTATGCCATCATCAGGGGTACTACAGGGTTAAATCATTGGACCATGGCTTTTTAAAATTTTTATAAACGACATAGTTACGACATGTTAAGTGTATTTTGTATGCAGATAATATGAAAATATATTATAGAATTGACTGTTTTAATGATTGTATTGATTTGTAAATTTCTCTTAACTATTTCAACATATAGTGCTCAAGTTAAAATTAAATGTGAAAAAATGCAATGTTCTTACTTTTACACTTAAAAATAGCACCATAGAGGATCATTATAAATTGAATGATATTATTATTTCTATATTACTTCGTAATTTAAAAAACCTGGCCTTGTAATTTCTAATGTGAATGATTTTCCTCCCACTGATGGTCCCCTTATTATAGATTGTTTACAACGCAAACTTTCTAAAAGTCTTATATTATAAGGAGGATGGGTTCATCGAAATATTGGATATCGTTATGAAAGTTTCCTACAGAAGGTAAAAAGCATTTATTTATTTATTTCTTTTAGCACTTCCAGAGGAAATTTAAACACCTCCATTCCAGTATCTTACTTTGTAGATTTTTTTCAGCGCAATCAAATAAAATTAAAGAGAATAAATATATGTATTGTTTCTTCATAGGCTTGATTCGATTACGCTTTTTCAAAATTTCGTAGAGTAACCCATTAATTTGTTATATTTAAAATTTAAAAAACAAAAGAAAATGAATATAATTAAGGTGTCACTTATTCAAATCTACCTATAGTTTGCCTGTGTATAATCCTCAGTAACACGTCGTACGTCATACTCGGAAACTATAGAACCAAAACCGTAACTTTTTTTAGCATAAACAATAAACTGTTATCCTTTCTATACACCTACATATAAATAGAACGGTATTGATTTAATAATTAAGGAAGAATTGGAATGCCTGTTACAATAATTTCCAATAAAATTTATATACGACCACGAATCATATTTATTACTACATTAGTACTATAGCAAGTAATAACTTGAGAGTCAGTAACCACTTTCATACTACCGCTTCTATGAAAGATTTAAAAATTTGTGGCTAGCTTCCTTGGACAAAAATAATATGATTTAAATCTTCTTACCTTAATACAATTTTACTTCCTTAAGAAGTTATAGGTCTTAAAAAATTACTTTTTTTTCATTTTTTAGCCCATTCTTTACTGAACACCCTGTATAAAAAGAAGGAATAACGGTTCAGAATTTCTCATTGAAATGTCAAGAAAATCGCTGTCAAAAAACAACTGCAATGTGCGTCACTGCAAAGAATATGTACATATTAAAAGAAAAATTTAAATAAAAATAAACGTATAACTTTTTTCTTTTCACACAATCAGTAGGATCGTTAGCAGTTGAAATTGAAGTTATAAATATTCATAAACTAATATGCTAATACATATACTCGAACATAACATCTCTATTTATAAGACTCGTGAAAATAGAGCTCTAATATTAGCAACAGTAGGAAAATTTTATAACTTAACAGGTGGAACCTTGTTATAAATAAACGAGTACTATTTTGTTGACTAAATAAATAATATTGATAGTAACAACAACCCATTATTGAGGTGTTCTTATCATTCACTAGTGTATAGCGATAATATAATGAGTTATATATACAGGGTGAACCTTAAATAAGTATAAGTATTTTAACCTGCAGTATAGTTCACTGTGTAGAGCACATAATTAATAGTTTTTTTACAAAAAAATCAGATATAAAAAATTAAATTTTAAATAAATTTTGTAATTTCTCTGTAGAAAGCTTGTTGAGGACCGCTGACTTTCATACATTTATGAATCATAGCACTGCAGAGTGAATGTGTGTAAATAGAATTTAACCGTATGACTTTACTATTACGTTAAAGGAAACTTAATATTTATTATACATGGTTCATTAGGTTGGTTATGACAGCGGTCCTCAAAATGTGGGTATTTAAAAAAAAATTAATATCTCCGTAAATATTAGAAATTTTTAAAAATGGCTTTCTGATCTATATGACGAACTACACCAGCAGTTAAAATATTTGTACTTATTTAAGGTTCACCCTGTATTTCTATGGAGGCGACTATTCAACGAAACTGTAAATAGGTATTTAATTTAATAAAGGTTAGGATTTTGAACTACGAAAAACAGAAAAATAATAAAACTTATAGTTGCTTACAAATTCCTAGTAATTAAACAATGAATGAGCACTATATTTCTTTGTTTTAAGTTATTTATTAATGCTGATTGCAATAATGTTATTATCTATATGTCGTATATTAGTGAAACATGGAGTCAATGTCGTAAAATAATTTTCTGTAAAATCCTTAGTTTCTGAAGAAATTATTGAAGTTGTAGTATTTTCATCGATGGGCTACTGTAGTCTCTAGCCAGAAGACGTTTTTGTGATGCGAGTATTTAAATAAGTTTTTCGAAGTAAATGGCTTACGTGTGATATACTCGGAGTCGATGAATACCGTTTTAATTTATTGTGAAGTGAAAATGCTTTAACAGGACGGTTTCCCGATAAATATGTGCGATGTGTAGTGAGTGCAAGTGTAATGCAACGCCGACATGATACGGGAAATCTGCAATCGCCTCGTAGAAGAGAAGAGACACGAGGCTCAATTTTATCCGTATCATGTGCAACGTGTCCAAGCATTAATACCAAGGAATTGGACGAGAAGGACCGGTACCATGGCCACCTCAATCTCCTGACTAAATCCTTTGGACTTCTTTTTATGGGAATATTTAAAAAATAAAGTTTATCACACCAAAGTGAACATTATTGATGATTTACGCAATCATAATTGCTGCGAATAACTTATGAGTTATGATATTTAATTAATCCTGTTAATAATTAATAACAACAGAGGCAAAAGCAATTGAATTTGCTGTATAAAATAGGTGTCATAAAATGTTATTTATTTCTTTCTTTGGGAATGTCGTTCATTCCAGTGCCGTGCAGAAATGTATTTTTAAATGATTTTCGAACTGCCCTTTTTGATTTTTTTTTGCAAAATTGTATTGAGTACATTCAATTTTTTTTAGATAAGTTCTGAATTACCCCGTATATTTTTAAATAAACACATTATAACAACAACGGCCGCTCTGTATAACTAACCGGCGCATGCACCATTTTCTCAACCTGAGATGTATGAGGTTAGTGGTGGTTCATTCTTCCTTATCTAATTTGATATAAACTGAAAATAAACTCAAACCTGAAAATTAAATATTCTTTCACTGTTTGATCTAGCTTCGCTGTGGCAGACAGATTCTGTTGGTAAAAGATTTCCATTAGAGGCAAAATGTGAACTTTATTTTATAACTAACAGCGTGAAACCTACGATAAAGACATGACAGCTCTTCTCAACGAGGTGTGAATAGACTGTAAATGCTGTAGGGACTAAATGTCACTGACTTTACAGATCTCTATACAGGGTGTCCGGAAAGTAATGGCACCCAGCTGAAACATAGCTTCCTGTGACCAAATAGAACCGATTTAGATAAACTTAGCTTAGTCCAAAAGTGTTTCGTTTAGAAGTTACAAAGCTTCAAAGAAAAAAAATTGTTTTTTTGTTATGGGTTTTTGGGTAAGTAGTTTTTTTTTAAATTAATTTCAGCACATTAAAATAGAAATAAATTTTCTAATTCGATCAAGTTACCACTTGTCAAACTGACGTTGATGCGCTTAAATTAGATAAAAATTTGATCAAAAGCCTGTCAGATTAATATTAATGGTTCTACTGAGTGTAGTTGTGAAAAATGTAAATGTACCTCGACATAATCAGCTTTCCTACTCAGAAACGGCAGATATGATCGCTGTTTCAAAATCAATTTAATGGAGGAGCTGCAGAAAGAAGGTACAATTACATGGAGCAGGTATAGCTTTTCTACGCAAAATTAATTTCTTTACCATATTTTTTCCGTCCAACAAAAAAGATACTATAGAAATGAGTTACAAAAAAACTGCCAAGAGCGCCCCCTACGATATACAGCACTACTTACTCCTTCACTTGTACTTATCAAAAACATAACTGTACCAAATTTCAACTTGACTGGACGTTTCGCTTCTTTATTATGCCCATAACAAGAAAACAATTTTTTTTGGAGCCCTGTAACTTCTAAAAGAGGTACTTTTTGACTAAGCTAAGTTTGTCTAAATCGGTTCTGTTTGATCACAGGAAGCTATGTTTAAGCTGAGTGCCATTACTTTCCGGACACCCTGTATACGGTATAAGATCTATTCCTTAAAGTTCTTAGTTTGTATAGTTGTTTTAAACTGTATATCTATTATTTTATAAGCTATTTTAGTGAGAGAATGGAATTTTGAATTGTGAAGTCGCTTTTTGCAAATCTTACTTTCAAGTCGTTTGCGCTAAGAAACGCAACTTGAAAGTAATTGATACTTTAGCATCCGTAACGGGAACTGCCAATATGTAACTTTCAAGTAATATTTACTACAAAGTATCGAACAAGGCTGAAGCGTTACTTTAAAGTAGCAGTAAAGTTGTGACTGCCACACATTGCCTGTTCCAAATTCCCACTACCACTTAGTAACTACATTTTGCTTGCTATTCATTCTGCACGCTGTACGTCCAATATTTACATTGAACACATTCCTTGAATTAAATTCCTTTAGATTTTTGTAGTATTTTGACTTAGATATTTAATCTGGGTCATAGTTTATACGTTAGTATATCGTTTTATATGGGGTTGGGTAATGTTCATTTTTAACGCTAAATATGATATATATTCAGAAAGTCCAAAGATATACTCGTAACATGACGAACAGCATGAAGGCTTTCAATTTTGGGAAACTACATGGTAAAATTTACTTTATGGTGAATTTAAAAGGTGATGCTCTTTCTAATTACTCTGCGTGATGATGCTTAATACTTCTAGTCATAATATACATTACTTACAACTTCCATGACTTTAAACAAACAATTAAGGTTCCCTGAACGTCGCCGCAACTACCATAGCTACTCAAAGTTATTTTGAAATAATATTTTAGTAATGAGTTAGTTATTGCTACGATCGTTTGCTACTTTCAAGTTTTGTAAACTTAAAGGTCGCCCCGCTGGTAACTAAGACGACCCTAAAACCAAGAAAGCTACTTAGAAGTCACATAACTGTACAGGAGTCGAAAATACGTAGCAGTGACTGTAACTTTGTTGCATGAAGTTATTTATACAACAAAGTGTCAAATTTGGTGGGGGTTACGTAAATCATTACTCTTTGAAGGTTCCAGTGTTAATTTGCTGCTAGTTGGGATTAGAGATTTAACCTTAAATTACTGTAATTTTAATAAGACGCTATCCGAATATGTAAAAAATATCATTTGTACATTTTCAATGTTCAAGTCTAAATTGTAATAAGTAAGTCTTACAATATTTATACAAATATTTTGTTTCTATTTCTTATCATAACCCTTTTCATACTGTGTAATTATCCTCATGCTCTGTAGATCTTTATCCTAGTGTATCCCATCTGCTAAATTTTCGGTGACATATATTTAAATATATGTTAAATATATTTAAATATACTTATACTTAATGTTAGAATATATACCTACATATTTTTTACAAGACCTTTGGCACCCTTTAATTTGAAAATCACAAGAGAAAAAGTTTAAATGAAATTCTAGCGTTATTCTGCGAACTTCTAGCGATCTTTGAAATTTGTAAAAATAAAAGTGATTCGCAAAAGGAGCTTCTAGTAAAATTGGGGATATGAATATAACTTGAATGAAATAAATATAGGTATAAACAACAATATTTCGCCAAGTGTACTACGCAAGCAATAACACATGTTTAGGAAAGAACAGCTTTCTATTTACCTAACTGATCTGTCTGCTTTTAAGTGACCCACAAACAACTAGATCACTTAATAAAGTTGCTTTTGCTATTTGTAAATCAAATCAACATTATCTTAAGCAGCGAATTCAAGAAAATAGTCGATGACTTTTATGGAATCTCAAGTAAATGAATCAAATATAAGAGTTTAAGTTTACAATACTCTTTTGATATTTGTCAAAAACACTTTTGATTTCTCTAATTAATAAGTATACCTTCAAAATATTGTCACGGAATTTGCCCCACTCACACCCAAATCGACGACTGTGGTATCGCGAAATGCTAAGATTGCCCCGATCGCCCCTACACGATTCTGTTAAACAAACAAAAAGCCGTGGATCGAAACGGGACTGGAAAAATGGGGAATCGACGAGAAGCATTCGAGTTGTTCGGGAAAATGGATCTAGAGACACTAGAAAATACCTGGAATATTCGTTTGGTCTATAAAAGAAGAATAAACGGACGAGTTAGTTAGTCTTGTATTACAGTCTGAATTGAAGTGTTTAGTTGGAGAGATTAGAGTGATATAGATAGCGATTAATTACATAAGTGTTTAGTTGACTTGTAATTAGTGTTCAGTAGTGTACTGAGTAGTTAATAAATATAAGTAATTAATTAACGGATTGTTTGTCTGGAAGTAAGAAACATTCGGATTGAGAATTCCGTGACAATATGTAATCTAATATTCATATTGACTTATTTCGCCTAAAATAATTGTACCTCGAATTGTTCTTTAAGAACGCCGTATTCTTGAAATAGTGTTTTCTACAAATACAAGTAATTTTAGACATTTGAAAACTGAATAATATAGAGTTTAGCAAATAACAGAAATGTTATCTCATGTCACCTGCGAATATTCAAAGGCACCGAAGTAAAACGAATATATATCGACATAAAGCGGTATAACCAACAAATTTTTAGGTACAGAAATCTTTCAAAATACGTATTTTTTTAAAATTCAACTGTAGATGTAAATATTGTTATAACATAAACTTGCACAGTTCTGCATGTAAGATTGGTCACTTTTGTTTATAAATATGTGAAACTAATTGTAAAAATGTGGGGTTAGAATAGCAAAATAATGTGTTATACAAATGAATTTAAAAAGTTATTATATTATTTGAGGATAACTTAAATATTAAAAGTGGATAAACAAAACATCAATAATTTTATTTTTGATATTAGTATTGCTGTTCGTGTTTAATATTCCGAGATTTCTGTACCTAAAGAACACCATAAATTTGATCATTTTACGGCGAGAAGTACGGCGAAAGCAGCGATACTTTTATCGAATCTCAAATAAATGAATCGGATATAAGATAGTTTAATAACTACTAATAACTATTTTGATATTTGTCAAAAACAGTTTTGATATCTCCAATAAGTATCCGTAGATATCTTCAAAATATGTATTCTAATATTCGTCTGTATACTGACTAATTTCCCCTAAAATAATTGTACCTTGCCCCTTAAATTCAACAACTTACAAATTTATTCTTAATTTATCTAAGAATTTAACATGCTTGAAATTTGTTCTTCATTTACATAAGAATTAACAATAAACGGTTCAGGTTCTTTAAAGTTTACGTGAAAGAAACAAGCAGTCTAAACACAATACTATACAAGCAGGTGTACCTGGGGCATGTCTTCAGGGTGGTAGTGCCGCCCGGTGGAGGTGCGAATCGGCGCCCAAAGAGACGCGAAACTCACGGATTGGCACGCACTCCCTCGACAAACAGCGCGTTCTACGACACCGGCTACTGGCCGTTTACTGACTTGCCGCTACGCCTTTCTTACGTCTTGGCGTCTGTTACGCGACGGTGTCGTCGTCCGCATGACGGTCCTGCGGCCTGCATACAGCGGCAGCAACTCGAAGGCGAAGGAAGCGGAAGGACGAGGCAGAGATAAGCGGCATCGACAGGAACGGGATGCTCTGATGTAAGAGGGCTGGATCTAGGTTCTAGTTTTGCCTGTGTGACAATTTCTGTACAGGGTGTTAATGATAAGTTTGTCCAAACTTCAACGACATATTCCATTAATGAAAAATAGGGTTTATTATATAAGGTGATTGTAAAAGTAGTACCAAGTTATTTTTTTATAACTACGTTTTATAGACCCCAAAATAAAACAAAAAGTATATACAGGGTGTCCGGAAATGATGAGAAAAAAAATCAGGGGATAATTTTAGACTGAAAATAAATGCTACTTCTTTCTATAACATTTTTTCCAAAACTGATTATTAACGAAGTTACAGGGTGTTAAAGTTAAAATTTTATTTTCGATATTTGTAAATAACTTCTTAAGAAATCCAAATATTTACATTTGTAAATCGGGGGTTTTTGCGGACGACAAATTCAAATATGTTTCTAATTTTCACGTCACTAGTAGAGGGCGCCACTTATGGCACATTATGTTTCTTATAAATGGCAGAACTTTTTTGCTGCTTAGTGTATTCATTTGACTATTGAAACAATCGATTCTACTACCTGTTATATCTGAAAAAGGTATACCTTGAAGTCGTTAGGAGTAACAGTTTTCGAAATAATCTTATTTGAAATATTCAGTGCACTCATTGAAAACTGTTATCCTTTCAGTTAAAGTGCCTTTTTTACTGAAGATACAGCAAAATATTACTTGAAAAAGTTGTTCAGAACGGTAAATTATGGAAATGTGCAAAATTTTTAAAAAATCGGCCAGCTTTGATAAAATCTTTGTGCTTTGTTTGAAAAATGATTTCATCAAACCTCAGCGATCTTCTTGAAATTTTGCACGTCTCCATAATTTACGATTCAAGTAACATTTTGTTGTATTTTCAGCAGAAAAGGCACTTTACCTAAAACCAAAACAGTTTTTACTCGGTGCACTGAGCATTTCAAATAGGATTATTTCAAAAATGGTTACGCCTACCGATTTCAGGTATACCTTTTCAAATAAAACAGGTAGGAGAATCGATTGTTTCAATAGTCAGATGGATACATTAAGATGCAAAAATGTTCTGCCATTTAAAAGAAACATGGTGTGCCACAAGTGGCGCCCTCTACTAGTGACGTCAAAATTAGACATATATTTGAATTTCTCAAAACCCCCGATTTACAAATTTTATGTAAATATTTCTTTATTTTTTTATTTCTTAAGAAGTTATTTACAAATATTGAAAATAAAATTTTAACTTTAACACCCTGTAACTCCGTTAATAATAAGTTTTGGAAAAAATGTTATAGAAAGAGGTAGCATTTATTTTCGGTCTAGAATTTTCCCCTAAATTTTTTACTCATTTCCGGACACCCTGTATAAACATTTATCTTAAAACTCTCCATTTCCGATATACAGGGTGATGGGTGAACACAGTTTCATGCCATTTTTTAATTTCACCTTTAAAATCTAAAAAGAGATGAACACAGTTTGTGCAGGGGCTGATAAGAACAAGGGGAGTAGTGCTTTAAAAATAACTAAACTTTTTTTTGTATACAAGGTTGTTCAGTCATAATATCATGAATTTTATACACGTCAACCCATATTACTTGGTAATACGGCACTCCGTGTTGACAACTAAATATTTCCTAGTCACATCACAAGTCTCGAACTATTATCCGCTAATACGATATGGACGAAACTAATAAAATCGAAGAAGATAAAAGAGCATGCCGAATTTTCACAATACAAGTACAAGTTTCACATTTCCCTACTTTAATTAAAAGAAAATAAATAAAGCAGAGGTATTGGCTTTTTTGAATTTGCATTCCAAAATTTGTAATCAAAACGGCACATCGCATTTTATCAAATAAAAAGATCAGGACACTAAATAACGCCCGAATGTACAAAATATAACCTCAAATACACACACGCATAGTTAAAAAGCCACTTCTGGACGCGAAACTGTTACGAAAAAAGTACGGTATACGTACGTAAAAAAAGTTTACATATTTATTCTAACTTTGAGATTGTACTGTTGGTTGCATATTCACACTTCCTTCGACTTCATCGAGATACAGACACAATAATAATAAAATAATAACGACACTTCCTCAAATCGATTATTGATTAAACGTTTCGTTAGATCTCTATAGAGCATTCCAAAACAGTGCCAAAAAGATGGCCGACACAGGGCATCCCGATAATCACATGCTATTCTCGGATAATACATAAAATGTCAACAAAAAACAGTTCCTAGCATTTATACAGTCACGTGAAACACAATATAAACAAACGAAATAAGTTATTGTCTACGCCATTTTTAAATAGTTTTCGACAGTATCTTGGAATACTCGATTGGTCAATGGAACAAAATAAGAACTTATGGCAAAAGATGAAATTAGATGTCATTACAAATACATCAGCAGTTTAAAACAACTTACTAAATTCGTTTTAAAGGGTGCCACTATTATTGCTGTTTTTGCTACTTCGAATTATTTAAGGTTCCTACTGTCGAGTGAGACAGAATTAAAACAGCAAGGTTATTCGTCGGTTACCTCATATATGGCATACTGATGAGAGCTAATAAGCTCGAAACCGGTATATGTCTGGTGGCCTGCTGACGAGTGACTTTAGCTGTTTGCTATAGTTTTTCCAGGTATAAATCAATGCTGGTCGGGGCACTAGCTCGCAGAGTAGTTGTTTCCTGGAATTCCGGGTTTGTATTTATCTATGCACTCATTGATATAAATATACTTCAGTGGCGTAGTTACATCGTCCCAATCAATTTTGAAAAAACTATTTCAGTAAAGTATTCATAACACTGGCAGGTCTTGAGATAATGAGGTTTTGACTGTAAGTATTCTTATTCGTCTAGAATCCCACAGGAGGTCACCTCTATTCTTGTTATGCATTAATGATATTGCTGAAGTTATAGATTGTGATTTTCATTTACTTGCTGACGGTCTAAAAATATAAAGTTGACACCATTGAAGACTTTCTGTTCATAGGAAATCAAATAAAAAAGCTGGTGTACTATTGAAATGCAAAACAATATCTTCTGGGCGTAGGGCGTAATTTTTGACACTAAATTTTCATTTAATGCTCATATCAATGAGCACACATCTTCTTTGATAATAGGGTTTGTAATTAGGAACTGTCAGAGTTTCAAAATAATCAAACATGAATGCTCATCTATAATTCCTTCATCAGGTCAAAATTACAATATGCCTCCATTATATGGTACCCATATTACCATAATCAAATCCTTTGAATAGAAAATGTCCAAAGCAAATTTTTAAAGTTTTTATATCATAAAAACTATGGAACTTAGCCATATTGATCATCAATTATTGATAGATTTAAAATGCCATCTTTACAACTATTGCACAATGAGATCGACTGTACAAATTTAATAAGTGAATTATATTTTCAAATACCAAGAAGTTCATCTCGATATGTTCAAATATTTAGACTGCCAATGGCCAAAATCAACATTTCTTTACGTCCTACTTTGTATACAATATGTAGTAATTTGAATAAAATCTCACTGTTATGTGATGTACATTGTACATTGTGATGTTCTAATTGAGCATAGTCACCTTTTTTGAAGCGCATGGCGCATCCATTTCAGGCTGCAGGGACTCCGCTACCCATCAGTTTGTCTCGAACGTTGGCGTGCGAATATTGATTATACAGAGACGGATTAAAGCAAAATGAATCTGAATCGAGAAATGTCCCAACTAATATTTAAGCATAATAGACTACTACACAAGAAAAATAAACTTAAATTGATCGAAATTTACTACTTTCCAACATAAAAATAGCCTTCAATGTTACAAAATTTTATAATACCAAAATTTAAGTAAAAAATTTGTTAACCAAGAGTAATATAATGACTTCCAAGTAAAATGAAAAATATGTTAATTTATATAGTTCGAAATTACAAATTGTTTACCTTTTCTGTGTTTTCAAATGCTAACATTCCAATAACGCGTAAGACGAAGTTATAATTTACTTAATTTCTCCATGAAATTTGTCTTCATTATCCAGGGATTTTTTAAATTATTACAATAGGTAAAAATTCACATATTTATTACGAAAACTTCTTTTGTCTTCAACTAGTAGTTAAAAATAAGGTAATAACTAGTTATTTTGCCCTATTGAATCCTTCAATTTACTAAGTTCTATTTTTATTACAATATAAACCTATTTTCAACTTTGTTCATAACTTCTAAGGAATATTTAACCATTTCAATTAACCTAACAGAAATAATGTACCATATTATGGTACAAATTTTCTTGTCAATAATACTTCGACGTAAATGTGTCTTAAAAAGGTTTTTTTGGGAGCAAACTTCTTGTTATATGTATTCAGACAAATCTTCATGCAATAGGGTGTTGAAATTGTTTTGTGTTTTGGCGATCTGCAGTGAAAACCATCTTTTGTCGTATGGGTAAATCAAAAGATAAAGCTCTACAGGCAGCATACCACATTACAAAATTGTAAAAAACTAAATATTATGTTCATATTTGGCCTATCAAAATCAAAGCCAACACTACAGGTTATGTAAATCAAGCTAATGATAATATATCAATAAACACATCATATTATAACACTGATATCATCTCAGATGAATTCAGTAGTGCATGTGATTTGAATTTGAATTGAATTCCAGAAATATTTATTATGCTTTTGTTTATTTGATTGGTTATACGCACAGATAATACTATTGGCCTCAATTTGATTTTTTTTTCAATCACAAATAAATCCAGTAATAGAATTTTAAACGTAAATACCTAGTAATAATAACTGGTAATAAATTACTATCAGATATCTTCATTTGGAAATTTCAACCACAAAGTTTATAATTTGGTGTGACGTCAACACTTGCATAGGTAATCTGTCCTATAGGTTAAAACTTACAGACAAATTGACTTCAAAGTTGATTTTATTTGAGCGTCCATGTTGTAACAAACATTAGATATTTTGCATGTTATTTCTAACTGATTACTACATTAGGTAGTACATTTATGATGAAAGATTATTAAACACTTTTTCTCACCAAATACATTCAGTTTTTATTTTAGGTTATTTTTCAGGATAGTAATATTATTAAGAAGCAATAATAAACATGTATATTTATAAGACGCATTTTTTTATGAAAGTTTGGTCATCACATTATACGAAAAAAATTCCTGGGTTGTACAATTTGCTGAATAGAAACCCAAAAATACTGATTTTATATTATATTACAATTTAAATATTTATAGATACCCATATACCTACTTCTAGTCCTACTCTACTTGTAGCTTTCTAGCCTGACAAAACTGTGGCCTGACGTACAGTCTCTACCTCTCTCTCTCTTCCTATAATTTTCTCAATTAGAATGTATTTCATCAAACATATAATGTTATCTCGCTCGGGTACAAGTAAGTTATATAAAAGGCATAATTAGGGTATATTTTGGTAATAATGTATTTTACATTTTGATATTTTAAGATAAAATTGGTCTACATTTCTTTTAGGTCCAATTATCTTATAGGAATAAAATTATCGGCGACCAATTATTAACTTCCATATTACTTTAGTTTTTTTTAAGGAAAAAGGCCAACAAATATAAGTAAACTTTCCCAATGAAATAGGTCATAAATATTGTTGACCAATTCAGAGGGCAAATTAACGTAATTTTAACTTTAAATGTTGGGGTGTCGCCGAGTGTTTAAACACATCTTATAATATAGCAATTTAAGTTTCTTTAAATGTCATATAGATATTATAAATAGGTAATCGTAAGTGATATTTTACTGCTACTGTCATACCTATTAAATTATTTCTTAAATTCAACATTGGCTTATAAATACTTCTCATAAAAGTGAAGTTTAAAATATACATATTTATATTTTTGAAAATACAAATTTTTATTTTAGCAAAGATTTGGACAGTGGTTTCTATAGTCGACTTCCAAAATTGTAGAGAGTGACTAATGTTATAAACCTGCTCACAATATATAGCAGTCAACACAAAGAAATAAACATGCAACCCTTATATTTTTGCTACAAAATCGTGTGCCGCATATCTCGGAGAGCATACCCGATTACACAGCTTCTGCTACACATGCGCCGCAGTTAGTCACGTTAGTACGTATGCGCTGCTGGCTTTTGATTGGCTGCGACGAATTGTCGGATCCATACCGTTTCATTTTCAGCGCTATCATGGGCGGGTATATCGTTAGGGCGGGCAAATTTCGGGTATATCTCTTCGTTAATTTAATTATGACTGTAATTAATTGTATAGTGATTTGATCGAAATGAGGAATATCGGATGATGACATGTATGAAGAGTTTAGTGCGCGAGGTCAAAATATGAGTGTAAGTGATGTTGAAATATATATTTCATTAACAAAATTGTACGTGAATAGCATATGTGTGCAAATAAAAAAGTGGTAAAGAAGTATAACTGTGAAACGGAAAGTGATGGAAACTCACGGAAGGAAGATATTTTTAAAATGAGTTTTCCAAAAAAAAAGTCTATTGCTATCTTACATCTTACAAGATGAAACTTAGTCCGTATAAATGAAATCGAAAAGAGTATACTGATAGAAAGGACGAAATAGTGATATGGCGAAGAAAATATATAAAATAAATATTAAAAAATAAGAATCTAGATCGAAGAATATATTAAATTTTGACGAAACATGGGCGTATGAAGGTCATATAGAAAGCGGTACGATATGATATAATAAGTGTTAATGTGTGACCGTTATAGTGACAGTGCTAGTAACCAATAGTAAATAGTGTGTATGTATTCTAAAGCCTTTTGTCCTTTTGAATGCGGAATTCGCCAATATTTGCGCGATTTTTTTAACGGTGGAAAAATCTCTATGTGTAACAAATTTTGTCAACTACCTATAAGATTTTCTATCATTTTCATCATGGTAGATTATCAGAAGTTCAAAACAAATTTATTAACACCACATAATAATGAAAGGGGCAATAATATTTGTAGTGTTTGACAGTTTCCCAAATTACAATTGTCAAAAGTTGAGATTTTCCCGCCATAAATAATTAAAACAGAAGTTGCAAAATTTGTGCAAAAATCCGTAAATTTCGCGTCCATGAGGACAAGGCTTAAGTGTGATATCTGCGGAGTGCGCATCAGGTAGGTGTAAGTGGGTGGTAGTGGGCAATCGCCGTCCATAAGGACAGGGGCACATTTAAAATAAATTGTTAATGTGCTAGGTTCAGCAGACGTCAACTTATTTTTGATAGTTTTGTGTGCTTTAACTCTTCTTAAGTGACACGCTTAAGTAATCATACCACTTGTACCTTCCGTACTCATCTCTGTGTTGTGAATTAGTCACTCTCTATTATTTTCAACTTGGGTAATTGATAATACAAGATAAAAACTTTAAATTTTGAAATAATTCTTATTATTTTTGTTATCTAACGCCTCGAAATTGGTAAAAACTGTTATATCACTGTTTCTACTCTAAAAATAATGAATGTTATGTAAGGCAATTATTTTTGTCATTTTTGTATATTTTTTATATCTGATCGTCTTCAAATTTAGTCCGCCTATGAAATGTTGCTCCTCGCACGCTTCGCCCGTCGCGCTTGTCCACAAGCTAGCGATTAGTCACTCTCTACAATTTTGGAAGTCAACTATAACAGAGAATATTTATTAAATAAACTACACAGTAATACTAACTTCACAATAATAGTTCACACAAATTGTGTCAAATACATTTTGATATCGGTCCTGATCGCCAATCCTGTAAATTCCGTCTGGTGAGGTTTTGCATCCGCATTTCAAGGTCATCCCAATGGACCGAAATCACTTCAAAGTGCCGACAGTGAAATTGCTGGTCCCTCTATGCTGTGGTTTTAACTTTGTACAGAAACCCGAATTACCCCAAGAATTAATTTTAACGAGTAAGAAACTAATTGATAGGACACGTTCACACAAAATGTAACACCCACGCATAATATTTCTCAACTTTGAGGAGTTTCCTGCACGTAACAAAGAAAGTTAATCACGGCTCTAAGTCCAATTGCATTAACAAAGTATACGTACTCGTTCCGAAGACGTCTACGAAGTTCCCCAGGGAGAGCAATTACCGGGTTAGGTTTTTAAAGGTATTACGCTCTAAAATATCACCTGGGATGATATTTATCATCCCACGGTAAACTTTAAGACAGTAATGGATGACTTGACGATGAAAACATGGTAATTAATCATGTTTTTTTTTACGAAGATGTTAGATGTAAAGTATATAGTCGGTACGATATTAATAATACATAGATAATATGCTTACACACTAAACTGATATATGAATATGAATGTTCAGTATTGAACGAATAAATTAGATATTGGATAATCCAAGAGCAAGTTGTTTTTTTATAATGAGATGGTTGATCAATATGCAAAAACGGCTGCTATATCGGGTAGAACTATCACTGAAAATATCTTACCACCATCTGATCTAACTCCCATATTTAGGAAAAATCTTAAATCAAAATGGCAAAATATATATGAAAATTGCCATACCGGAAACGTTTATAAACAAATCCAACCAACCTTACGGCAAAAGACATGGTTCCATGACATCTCAAACAGACAATTTATTAAAACCATAACCAGAATAAGATCAAATCATGCTTTATATCCAAAATACCAATATAAAATAGGACAAATTGATAGTCCTAATTGTCTATGTGATGAAACAGGAGATCTCAACATTTAATTTTAGAGTGTCCACTACATAGTGCATATCGAGACCTTCTATTTCAAGATATATATAAACATAAATTAGAAATTCCTTTTAATTTGTACACATTGCTGGCTTCAGATAATTTAAATATATTTTACAGTATATACAGATATATAAAAAAAGCCAGTATTGTAATCTGAGTTACAGTGGTCAGAGAAAATATAATTGAAAAATGTTAACAAATATAAGTTTCATTGTATAAAGAACATGTAAATATAATTATTGTAAAAACGTTTCATGGAAAAAATCATACAAAAAGACAAAAATCAAAACAAAAAAGAAATTAAATGTTTTATGAAAATACCATTCAATGAGACAGAAATCAAAACAAAAAGAAACAAATAAAAGGTAATTAATAGCAAATGTATTACAAATATCATTTAAAGAGCATAAAAAAAATAAATTAATATCAATAAAAAATAATTAAAAAAAATAAAAAAAAACATTAATTAGCTGTAGGTATACTAATAAAAATAAATTGTAACAAAATTATAAAATTATTGTTAATTTTGGGCAGAACAATTTTGAAAACTTCCACATTCACAGTAATGAAAATTCCATAGCTTACAAAATATACATATTGAATAATATCTAAAATAAGCTCTGGCTAATTGGTTCGTCCAAAGCCATTCATTTTATCTCACACACACACAGAACGACTTGTCTTTCGAGGTCAAATATTTGTAGTGGCAGAAATACCCAATTAAACAAAAAATGCCACAAATAAATAATTAGAAGAAATATGACAAATTTAAAGAGAGGATTTTCAAGTTTCCTTTAGCTTTGAATACAAATACGCACAAACTACGAAATGCCTGTGGTTTTTGAAAAAGCAATTGATACACGTTAAGACAGGCTGGGGTCAATTCAAAACCTAGCATACTGTAGTTACACTTAAATGACAAGCCACCACTATTGACCGTTATTGGCACTACCAATTTAGCAACAGAATTGCCCATGTAAATGTAAAGAAACACACAAATTCTGAAGATGCCAGCAAAAACGTCACCATTGCCCCACTCTTACATTATTTTAAAAAATTCTAATATGAAAACAAAAAAGTAATTATTCCATTTATTGTCTATACAAATTTTATGTTTAACCATGTTATATATAACTTCTCTTACATTTTCATTTCCACGTGTTGATTAAGTGAGATTAACAAACTTTATTACTTGTTACCGAGTTGGCAGAGAATTATGCGGTCATAATCTCATTTATATGTATATTATTATACAAAATGGTAACATATATCATTGACAAAACGTGACCGTGTATACAGACGTGGACAATAAAAGTTTCCAACCTGAAGTTGTATATCTACGAAACAATCCTAGGAAAAGCAGTGTTGTATTATCGGTTGAGCACTTGGGTATGGCGCTCAGGGGTGCGACCCCATCCACAATTTATAGTTTCGTGTTAAAACTTTAGAAAAAGGATCATGACATCCTTGAGATCAAATTTAGGTCAGGAAGTAAATGCATTATCACTATTTTACGAGTGTGACAAAAACTCGGGCCACGATTCCAAGGGCATATTCTACACATTAATTTAATATAATATATATTTTTTTTTCTAAACTCCTGCCTATACTATATATAATTTTTGATCATAATGCGTGAACGGTAAGCCACAAAGTTATAAAATTTGGCAGCAGGAAAAGAATTGGATTCAGCACAATCCTACGACTTACTATTAACTGCATTAACAAAAACGGATTGATTCAGTACAAAAATCAAATTAAATATTCAAAGAGGTTCGCCCTTGTCGCATTTCATTCCTCTGAACACCTTCTAAAAGAAATCTCCTTACTCTCAAATCTGGGGGGGAGGCTAAAACTCCGAGTGGACTGTGAAAATATTTTTTGTGTTTATGAATATTTTTGGGGGGGGGGCTAATTCGATATTTGGGGGGCTTAGTCTCAACTTCGCCCCTGTCGTCAACAGGTGTAGAGTAGATAATTTGTTTACCCCTCCATACTCCATACCACTGATTATTTCAAAATTTCAGTTTCGCAGGATTATGCCGAATCCAATTTTTTAATGTATTGATTGAAAATGACTGAAACAGGTACGGCAATTTACCAATAAAAAATCAAAGAAGATTATTATAAATTTTGTTTTTGGGTCAATCCATGTCAAATCAACCGATTTAATTTGAAAAGGTTTGTCACAAAATTTATTTATATTTTTTTACTAAAATTTGTACTCAAAGTTGAAAACGGGTAGGTATTCAATAATTTTTTAGATGTTTTTTTAACCATTATTTTATCAGCCGTTTACGAGAAAAAGAATAATAAACGAATTCATGTTTTATTTTAATAAAATATGTTTTCTATTTTTTTTCTCGACAACAAAGTGCGATACGAAAGTCCATTTAAACAGGAAGGTTTCATTTTAAGATGTTTAATCCGAAAAAATATAAAATTTAAAAAACGCAGTGGTGTCCCAGGAGGCACCTTTGCGAAATTATTGAAAAACTTCATAAGATGGTTCAACATGCAAACATAGGTCGAATTCTTTCTCGTAAACAATTCATTTTACCGACAATTATTATTATTTATTTTAAAATCTTTATCATACAGGGTGTCAAAAATTTAGGCATTAAGTTGTAAAGCTTAACCCGCCTCTGGTAAACTAAAAGAGCTAAATATGTTTCAAGGACACTATTTTAAGAGGTCCTTACTAGTGTCCGTCACATTAAATTTTTATCTTAAGTACTTTAAAAGTTATTCAAGAAAAATCGATTTCCATCGGCGTTCTTCAGGGACACATATCTCCGTAGGGAGGGCCTGTAGGAAAATATGTTATAGGCACTTTCATATTATTTTTTCATGTTTTATCTGCACCCGAGAGATTTCCCACATTTTCCCGGACACCCTCTATATTAAGCAATTTTTTTGTTAACTTATTTATAGATCACAATCTGGAGTACATATATAAAAGGTGTCCCCCGAGAAGAAACAAAATCTACCATGATTTCAAATTCATAAAATCCAGTATACCTTGGAAATTTTGAAAAAACTGTTTTTTCTTCACCAGTAAAGTGCCGTTTCTGTGTGAGATATTACAAAATGTTGTTAAGAAAACTTTCTCAGATTAAAAAACTTAGTAAAGCGCCATCATTGGTTGATTTGAAATGCATTAATCCTTTTTCAACTTTTTATATTATTTTTATTTTAAAATGGTATAATATTTCGTTAATAGAAATTTTGTCGTCTCTCAAATGCATGGTCAAGAAATCCCCATGAAGGAATTGGTTGACAAATTCACGTAATTGTCCCATTTTATTAGTTCAATGTACGTTAAATAACATCAGATAATTGAAAAATTATGTTTTTCAAAAACACTAACCTTTCTTTGAAATCGGTAACTTGTAAGGCCCATCGTTTATTAAGGTTTTTGGGCTTAAAATGACACAAGAAATCATCCCCTTAATTTATGACACGAACTGAAAATTCATTCGGTACTACTTACTACTGGATATAACAATTCCAAGATTTGAATAATAGTACGTATTTGTTAAATTACAGACGTAGATTTAGCAGCGTCACTGATTTGATTTTTTTCTTTTACTTCACAACTGGGAAAATATCCAAGACAAAAAAACTCCCCTCAGAATTTTCTAGACCCACACAACCGAAAGAAGAAAATGAGTAGCATATGAAAAATAACGATGAAGCTTTAGAAAAACTGTCCTTTGTATAAATAGACGGCGGAGGCGGTTGGGAGCGTGATATCGAAGTCTTACAGAATACCTGCAGCTATTGTGGAGAAATGGGGCGGAATTATTAACCGTTCGCAGGCAAACAAAAAAATTCATATCGTCGTCGAACCACGCATAAATGGCAGGAAGGAATGAAACGCTGTTATTTTTCTAGAAACCCCGCGGTTAGACTATGACAGCACGGAAAAATAACAACTTTATATTGCGCAGACATGCTTAGGCAACCATAGAAACACTCAATAAGTATGGTTTCTTGCGTACAGATTTACAAAATTCAAGCAATAAAGCAGCAATAAAATAAACTATTTTGCCTTAAATAACAGAAATGTTGATTTACTTATTAAAAAAAAAATTAGATTTTTAATTTTCTCCTTAATTATATAGAAACACTTTTCTTTTATAAGTTTACAGCTTCATATAAATGATCCAAATATAAACTCGTTGAAATAATTACAGCGGTACGTAAAAATGGTATAATTTTGTGTGATATATCCGCTTTTAGTATCTTCATAAATGTAATGGGGAGAACATACTCACCATGTTGAAAAGTCACATTAACGAAAAATGATGTCCATACGTACCTGAAAAATAAAGAACAAGGTAATTGAAGTTGAAACAGAATAAAGCTACTATGAACAATGTATGTATAAATATGTGTAATATTATAACAATTAGTTCTCTATTGATTTATATTCATATGTTATTAAGTTTCAAAGAAGTCTATGTGGTTTTAATTTAATTTTATCCCTTGTCGATTTAATTTTAATCCTTTTTCAGGACTTAACACGCAAGGAACATAGAGTAGTTAAATAGGTAGGTAACTACTCTTCGTATATACAGGGTGTAAATAAATAAGGTAATAATTTACTATAGCGTAAATCTTAATTAAAAAATTCCTGCCCCTCTATTTTCGAGGGTGCTGTACATTAATGTAAAAATGTGTTTGTGCGCTTTGGTTTGAAGTTGCAACATAATGTCTATCTATTTTGACAACAGTGTGACGTCATAAAATGAAGATGGCAGAGGCGTATATTGCAACTTCAACCTAATGTAATGTATACATAGAGGTTACAATTTTTTTTAAACTATTTAGATACGATAGTAAATAATTACCATGAATAAATGCGAAACAATTTAGGGGGTTGCCTATAGAAAAACAAGGTGGTATGAAAAATCTAATTTGAACAACTCCTGTGAAGGAACAACCCCTCAAATCTGTTTAATACGTAACTTTTTTCTTCTGAACAAACAAGATATCTTGTATTTCGTAAAATTAACGATTTCTGGACAAAAAATTATTTAAAATCAATTACATGGCATGATTAATAGAAATTTAATCGAACTGTATTTTTTCTAGTAGGCGGCTGTCACGTTGACATTTTGTAATTGCAACTTAATTTTTATAATTAATGCAACTAAAATTTTATGAAATATGTGAAAAAACAAACTAATAGAAATCATACGAGTATTAAACGTTGAAAATGACTACTTTACGTATTTAAATAAATGCTTTCTCATCTGGGATTTTTTAAAACAATTTAAATCCCACTGAATTGTTTTACTGATCAATGTGAAGTACCCGTTCTTACACATGCAAGATAATAAAATAATAATGACAATAACCAAATTTTTTTTCTCATTATATCCCTGCTATGTTATTTGTCAAAACATGCCTATTATCGATTCAGCGTGTTAATAGCCAGAAAAATAATAAAAACAAACACTTCTAGTCGGTTATTAACTAATAATAACTATTAAGATCGTGGTAACTGGACACACTACGTAGTTTCCTTTGTCAAAAACACTCAGATACTGAAGATTTTATTCTCAAAAACTGTTTAAAATTCAATTATTTGGAAAACGAGTTTGGAACATATAATTTATATTTTACAATTAGTTTAATTTCTGCATATGCAAATACAAGAAGGCTGTTCCTAGATAATTAATAACATATTTCCGATAAACAAAAATTTCCTACAAAAATTAAATCAATTAACTTCGGACAATTGAAATATTTTTTTTATGCCAGACCACAATTTTTAATTATTGCGGTTAGTTCATCAAACATTTTTTACGTGTAACGAACTCTGCAATGCAAAAACGAATAATAATTGTGGAAGGACAAGATACAAAATGATTTTTTATCTCTTGGAATTTATCATTGTCCATGAATTTTAATGAGGACATTTATCAAAACATAAGCCCTCAAAACAATTTAAAAATTGTAAATGTGGCAAGTTGAAAAATTATTCAATTTTTCTAACAAAGCTTACTTAGTAAACATTAATTCTCAGTTGTAATGAAACTGTTGCAGAGCACCCACGGAAAATGCCGACAATATTGTGGCATCATTAAATAAATTAAATTTCATGTTTTTTATTGACATTTGTCACCCCTGATAAATCTTCTGCAATTAAATAAAGAAAATTAAGAATTCGTTTGTATGGCGCCTAATAGGAAAATTGCATGATTCTTCCAAATGCGTGCAGAAGAAAGAATGTACATTCTTTTGCAATAATAATGACACTCTCTCAAGACAGTTTTTGAATTTCTGGAAGATCTGGGTAGAAATGTCATTAAATCTCTATTGATGAGTGAAACAACCAAGAACTAATGTAAAAGTTGAAAGTAGATTTGATTAAAAATACGTCAGCAGTTCAAAAGAAATCGCAAAATTCATTTTAAAAAGTGTCATTATTATTGCAAACGATTGTACCTATTATTTTAATAGAAATTCCGATACCAAATAACATGTTCTGTCTCCTACAATTTACGTGATGTCGAATGTTATTTGAAGCATTCATACAATTTTGTTATCTTCACTACATTAAATTACCTGTTTTATTCTGAAAACATAAAAACAAAATTAATAAATACGGATTTTTAAGAAAATGTTTAACGAGAGATGAAGTCAGTAGTAAATAACAATAAAAATGTATAAAAGTAACTTTAAAAAATTAATAAATGTTAAATATCGTTATTTACTACTTTTACTTATTATTTTTCAAATTAAAACAAGTAGTTTAATGTAAAATTAGATGGCATAATTTTATAAATACCTCAAGTAAAACCATATGTATTTGGTACTTATCCAACAGCATTGTTGCCGTAATTGTAAACAAAAAAATAAGTTACGTTTAACAATACCGTAAGTTAACGACATCACCACTAAGAATTGTCGCATTACCTACACAGTATTTACACTATGTAGGTATCTATGACCCACAAATCACCAACACCGTAACCTGCACGTGTATCCACAGAAACAAACCGCGCTAAACGACGTGTAATGTCACACCAATATTATTGCGTTTTCGTTCACGTGGTTTTGTTTTCATTCTATAGCAATTTATTAATGTTAATATTTTAATTATTATGTGATTATTGCCGCCAGACCCATGTTCTGACCTTTCAATGTGTTTGAAAGATTACATTTCAAACCAACATAAAATTCATGAAACTTCCACATTATTTTTGCCTTCTGCTCCCATAGTAAATTTTCTGTGGATGCATTGGAGGCGAAAAACCATATTTCTGAAAATCCTTCAATATGTCTTAAGGATAAGAAATACATAGAAATAGAAATATGTCCTTCGTTTTTTTATAAAATTCAAAGCATGAACACTGAATAATTTTATAAATATTTCAACAATTTGCAAAAAAACATCAAAATATCAGATTCGGAGGTCTACAGAAAAAATATCGTTTTCATTAATCGATATCCAAAATTTTCGAGACGAATTTCAAATTGATAAATCTTTATTTCACTTATTCTTCACTTATTTAATAAGAACAGGGTGACGATTCGCGTATTTATTAAGAGAAAGAATTCAACTTCAGAAGAAAAGTGCAAAATTTAACTTATTTATCAAGAAAAAGGAAAACAAGACGTTAAGTTCAAAAGATGGATTAAAAAAATGAATTCCTTGAAACGTGCGCTCTACCTTCGGGACTTTTAGTAAATAATTGCCGAAAACGCAACGCAATTCCTTTCCAGATAAATATTTTTTGTTTTGGAAAAAAACATGACCTAATGACAAGACGCGAAACCTGTCCTGCCACCAAATTACCAAAATAAGTCGGCCGTGGGATACCCCAGAGCTCCCCACCTCGTACCCCTCGCATTCATTTGTTTCACGTGTTGCGTCATAGCCAACGCGATCTGTCGGAGGACCGCAAAACAAGGCCGCGACACGGTTCGCGGTCTGCTCGCGCCTCAATCGCGAGCGCCACAGGCGAGTGTACAGTAATATGGCGACACCGTCAGCTGCTCTGTTGGAACGTCTCGACAAACAGGGCATTCCCAAGTCGAAAAGAAAACTTCAGAAACATCTCCGCAGTGCAGGGCTGGCCTACATATCCAGAACGGGAAAACTGATACCAGCAAAGAAGGTGGCGGGTGAGTAAACGTGGATTTTCAATTGTTTACATTGTGATATGACATTTCGTGCCATATAACCAAGTACTTATTTTGTGCCCGTGCAGTATTTTCAATACGTCACGTTGCTGAATCATACGATAAATTACGCCGTTTTACCATATTTTGCCACAGGGACGCCGAAACAGCGTACACCCTAAATAAGAACGACAACAGACCGAATTAAATGGTAGCTGTTTCCAAATAAATTAATTGCGGATCTCAAAAAAACTTTCGGCACCTTTTACGACCTTCTGTATCTAGGTCATTCGATTTATTGGGAAGGAAACGATGGCCTTGTCGCTAGGGCACGTGTAACAATTTTTATAACAGGTTCGGAATATTACGGAATTATGGAAATGTTTTGCCGCGCGCTCGCTGTTATTTTACAACAAAACGTCGGTAATTTATGTCGTTGGACTTTATGTGCATTTGTAAAAAACAATAGGTGGTTAAAGGCTAAACGACAGCCACGGTGTTACTTCGAAAACATCATTTCCTGGTACAATGAGGCAGCGGGACGGTTTCGCGCCTTGTGAGGAGTTTAAATCCTGCTGCGTGACGTCACTCATACGTGCTCGATATTATACACATACAAGAAGTGGTAGCAGATTCCAGTAGCTGCATGGGCCATCCCAACCGCACCAGAGTGCGAACGTCAAAGATGCACGAAAGATAACAGGGGAACAAAACGTTTGACGCGGACATATTATCTATTATTGTGAAAGGCTTATTCCATATCGGCGGACGCGTAGATACACTTCGCCCTGTTTTCTTGGATCGACAAAAAACCCAGCTCAATGCAATTATGCGCGCGCCAATGACTCATGGTGCAAATAAATAATTAAACATTGCACTTGTGCAGCACGTTAATTTATCAATTATTAGCCGTAATACTACATTTAATAGGCATTTTTATGGAACTTGTATTTTATTTAAAAGGTTTTTATGCGGCGACTTGAAGGTTGCCCAAATGACATTAGTTTCTACGTGTTGCGAAAAAAATAATTGGTATGGGATTAATCACTTCTAAATTCAGTGTAGCATATCATTTTCTGAATGGATTTTATATTTAACAATTAAAAATAGTTATTTGTCTATTAAGAGCGAAAAATTATACATTATTGCTCGAGAGTGACAGTTGGACAGAATTATACAGGGTGTCCCTAAAAGGTTGGGACAGCTTTTCGCCACATAAAGTATAGATGATTTAACTAAACTTGCCTTAGTCCAAAAGTTGATAATCACGGAGTTACAGAGTGTCAAATGTTAAAAAATAAATCGCGTTTTCTTTAATAAGTTTCGGCTGTTTCACGTTAATTTCACGAAATTTTGTAGCCAGGGGTTTCTTGGGATGGCAAATTCAATTTTATTGTCCATTTTGGTATATCTTCTAAAGGGCGCCACCGGCGACGATTTCGAACCATTTAAACCGTTACAACTTTTTTTTCCACCCTGTATATTATTTTGGACTAGAACTATCTCTTCCCCAGTCTTTTATAGTTAAGAAAGGTTACCTTATTGAAGTCGCTTGGAGCAACAGTTTCCGAGAAAAACATAAATCTATTGTTTGCAGTTATCTTAATACTAAAAAAAAATAAAAATAAGTAAACGCAAACATAAATAATTAAAGTAAATGCTCGAAATGGCCACCATTTTCTTGTATGCAGAGATTTATTCTTTGTACAAAGTTTATTTGTACCCTGCGTAGCACGTTTTCATTCGTCGCGATATCTTGAGCAGCGGCACGAATTCGTCCTCTTAGCTCATTTTCGTTATTTATAACGACATAATAGACCTTGTTCTTAAGTGTTCCGCACAAAAATGTATAATAAAATCAAATTAATGGGTCTTATTGATTAATTACAGACAGCTATTTGCACTTTCTTCAAGAAAAATTACCAGTGTTGCTTGAGGATAAATGAATAATTTTAAATTTTGTAGATAAATAATAAGTCATCAGCTTTAGATGTGTTTCTCTGGGAGCTCCAAGCGACTTCAATAAGGTAACCTTTCTTAACTATAAAAGACTGGGGAAAAGATGTTTCTAGTCCAAAATAATATACAGGGTGGAACAAAAAATTTGTAACGGTTTAAATGGTTCGAAATTGTCGCCGGTAGCGCCCTCTAGAATATATACCAAAATGGACAATAAAATTGAATTTGCCATCCCAAGAAACCCCTGGATACAAAATTTCGTGAAATTAACGCGGAACAGTCGAAAGTTATTAAAGAAAACGCGATTTATTTTTTAACCTTTGACACCCTGTAGCTCCGTGATTATCAACTTGTGGACTAAGGCAAGTTTAGTTAAATCGACTTTTTTTCAGCTCTACTTTATGTGGCGAAACGCTGTCCCAACCTTTTAGGGACACCCAGTAGAATGTTATTTGTGACAATAAAAATTCGACTTCTTGTCTTTGAATCAGGAATAGTAACTATCAAAATGAATTATTTATCCTCAACATCAACATCCTTAACATTTATTTTTACTAGTTCGTCACGTCTGCAGGCGAATAATTAGAACTACCTATAATAAGATATAGATACGTTATAAATTTTGCAATAATAAATATGTACAAGATTTACTTTTTTAATAAGTATGTTTATCATCGACTTCGCGTAAAAATCTATATATTTCCGCTTGCCAAACAGTTTTTGATTTCTTAGGCTTATATCCAACTCCTTGTTTCTTTAAAAATGCCGTCAACTTTTTGAACTTGCTTAAGTCAATATCATTCTTGGTAGATAATGTGGATTTTAGCATCCCGAGTAAATTGACCATATTGATGACGATTTTAGTGTGTTTTTGTTTTTTCAGGAAAATATGCGGGGAATACGTTTTCTGAATATTTATAAATTTCCTTCGACTTACACCACGTCACAAATAGGTTATATTGCTTCTCATATAACTATTTTTTCAACTAAAATTAATGACTAAAATTTGACAATCTACTTAAAAAGGACACTATTTACTTGGTTGCTATTGACGACGAGCGTTTACTAGATTTTATCGCTTGCCAAGCAAAAAAGTGACAGTCAGTTGACACTCCGCAATAAACATCAACTTTTCGTTGTCACTGTCAAGAAAAAAAAACTACTTTAATTAGTGATTGTAGATAAACAATATTATAGCAATATGAAATCTGTAGGGGGTTTGTACTTATTTATTTTCCTTTACCTCACTCACTCAAAATCGGATTTTTAAAATACACAGCTGTTGTTTTTGTAGAATTACTTAAATTTTTATTATTTAAAAATAGCTTCGTACAATTTAAAAAATCTACACGGAAATACATGTTTAGAAAATGTTAAAGGTGTGAATAAAAGGCTATTAATAGCTTGAAACAAGTCGATATATTTACTCCTTAAGGTATTTGATCCACGTGATTTAATTATGTTTGCAAACAAAACTCCTGTTCTGTGTAACTCGAGTAAAATTGAAATTTAATGAATTCTCCGTTCCGAGATTGTAGAATATTTGGTTTTCACTAAACCTGTGGACGGAAGTGCCTTTTTTAAATAGAACCACAAACGTATCAAGTTTTTGATACTTTTGTGGTTGATTTCATGAAAAAGACAAAGGTTCCCTAGAATTAACGTCGAATATACGGTGCAATCGAATTTAAGTATTTGTATAGTAAATATTCACAAAAAATCGTTAATTCGAGTATGTCAAAAAAATAATAATAATAAAGTGAGACACCTCTAACAGCTGCAGGGAAAAATAAAAAATATGACACGTTCGTATTTAATGGTAAAACGTAAAATACCGAATTGCAACATTGTTATTTAAAACATATTTTCGTCGGTTTCTGAAGTCGAATGGTCTACTACAGCGTATCTTATCTTATTTTTATCATAAATCCAGTACTTCTCACTTTTCTAATATACGCGAATAATATCTTATCATTCTTCCTTCCACGTATCCATTCAAATATTACATTGCAAATACTTCATACTTCATAATAATATGTTTAAACGACCGACTAGGTAATAATTAAGAAAAATATTCTTTATATTCATAAAAATAAATCATAGTTACGTCAAGAAAAAAATGTTTCACAGAAACCTTTTTACATTTCCCACTTGATTGCGGTTTTAATACCGATACAGATTTATTTACGTGCAACGTTGCAAGGATTTAAATATAAATAAAACTATTCACGTTCATTAACAATTTAGAAAATAATTACTTAAATCATTTGTAAATATAAAACTTGCACATCCACACTGAACAGTTATGAAAGCTAGGTAATTAAAAATATTAGTTTTGAATAACAAACATTATTTGATAATAAATACAGCCTAGTAGCATTTTCTTCATAACATTTTTCAAAAATAAAGCATATATTGATAACGCAAACCAAAGTAAATCGTAGCTTCTTATATACATTTGCATATTCATTAAATTCTTTACCTTGACCTAGGTTAAGTATACAATTAACAATGATTACCTAATTAATCATTTTTATTACAAATATAACGCGATAAATTGTTTGCACAGTATTTATATATTTTTTAAAGTTATCTCCCAATCAGTATTGCTACATACATATAAAATAGTAGGTAATGCTGCAAGGTAATGTTCATTAAAACAATATACTCATTACTGATGCCAATGTGTTTAGGTTATAAAAATGCTAGGGACCTAAATGTTAAGTGCACAGTAAAATTAATAGTCATTAATGACATCTTTTTTATTCAAAGGTATGTTGACAGATGACTGTCTAATTAGGTTCAGTTACATACAGAACAATTTTATACAGGTGTACCAGTTGTATAATAATAATAATAATATCGCTACCCCTCATTCTAATCACAGGGATTAGCCCAGAAGTCGGAGACTTGTGCGGGAGAGGGGCGGCATATTATTATTAAGCAGGCCGCATTTGTATACGTTTATATATTTCGCTCTTGTATATTCCCTGTATAAATATATCGATTATTGATTTAAATGGAAAGTATTAGGTAATTTATTACATATAATAAAATAGGCGTACACTACTCTACTGTATTTATTTAGTATACTATACTTGACTGCTGTTATTTATACAGAGTGTTCGGTAAATAATGAACCGTATTTTAAGGCCAGGTGCCTTGGACAAAAATAATATGATTTAAATCTACGTAAAATGATCAAATTGGTGCTGTTTTTAAGTACAGAAATCTAGAAAAACTAAAACATGTAGAACAAATCTAGTATCAAAAATAAAAATCTTGATCTTTTGTTTATCCACTTTTACTATACTCGCGACAAGAATTCAGACGACTTACGTCACACGAACAAATGAATAATTCATTATATTTTCATCAAAATATTTAACAAACTGCAACTGGGAGTAATAAAACTATATACTACACTAAAAGTTTGTATTATATATACCACTAAATTGCAAAAAATGATTGTTTTTAACGCGACTAAATATCGAAAATTACGTTGACAATAAAAACAATTGCGTAACGTCAGCCGTGACGTAAGACGTCTGCATCGTGTCGCGAGTTTATCTAAATTCTCCTCAAATAAAATAATAACTTTTAAAAAATGTTTGAAAGACACACGTTATTTTGCTATTATTCAAACCCTACATTTTAACAATTATTATTTTCATATACTTAACAAACTATGTAAGTTTACCTATGTTATAACAATATTTACATCTAGTTAAATTGAAAAAAAAATACGTATTTTGAAAGATTTCTGTACTTGAAAATTTGTTGGTTAGACCGCTTTCTGTCGTTATATATTCTTTTTGCTTCTGTACCTTTGAATATTAGCAGGTGGCATGAGATAACATTCTTATTATTTACTAAACTCTACATTATTCAGTTCTTAAATGTCTAAAATTACTTGTATTTGTAGAAAATACTATTTCGAGAATACGTTAAACGCAGTTCTCTAAAATGCTGCATTTTGGAGACATGCAACAAGTATAGCTTTGAAAATCTGAAGATCTGAAAGAAATAATATAGTGGCACAGGCACTCAGAACGCCTTGTATATTGAACTCTAAAATCAATTAGATATTGGTGTTTATTTCATAAAAAAAATAAATAAAAAAGTACATTCTCCGACCTATAACTTCTTCAGAAGTAAAAGTAAGAAAAAAAACAACGTCTACAACAGAAATTAAAATACTGTTGGAGAATTTTTAGTTTTCTATTATGAAGAAGACGAATGCGGCGCACCATTTTTGACGATAGTTCAGCCTTTCCACGAATACTCATTCTGGCTATAGTTAATTTGGTTACTTTCACCTTGTCGTCAAGGCACTGCTCTAATAAGCAAAAGTTATAAAATAAAAGTGTGCTCCTAGGAAATCCATGGTAAAACAAACGTGCATTTACCGGTGGATGAAATCACCTTTTTCTCGTTGAATTGTTGCGGTCGCCGATAAAAAGCCGTTTTAAGGCATAAATTTCGCATTCACGTTTTCACATTAAAAAGAAGGTCGTATTTCAAATTGGACATAAACACCTAATAAAACTCCTAATTGCTTTCCTATTACCACGGGCAGCAATACGAATTGTTTTTATAAAACTATACTCCGACCATTACTCATCATTAGCATGAGATATTCTTTATAGAGCAGAGTAGAATGCAGGAAGCTTCTCGACGAAATACTGAACAACTAAAACCGTATTCCTATTTTCTCCTAAAACGCCGATGAAAAAAATACCTGTGCGGGTATTAGAAAAAATCACATCCGCATTGGCCATTGCTCAAGTTCAGAAAAACAGTGCTTTCTAACAGCTGATTCGTTATGCGAATTGTTACGGTATATTTACTGTACACATTAAAGCCAAACTGTAAAGTATTTGTTAAAAAAAAGAAAGAAACAGGACAATCAGATCTCTCTCTGCTCGACAGTGCATTTTAACTATTTTGCGCCAAAGACCAACACGAAAATCGAAAGGAACTTCGGCCTTAAACTTACTGTCTTGCATGTGAAAGAAATATGTAACCATTTTAACCATTATCAACTAGGTCATCAGCAGTCGTAATATTTTCTATAGGCAATACCATGAGGAGAATTCAATCGATCAAAATCCACAGTTTTATAAACAAAAATTTAATACTGACACGTATGTATGTATGTATATATGTGTTTTCAAAATAGTTATTATTGCAAGTACTCAAGCAAATGCTCATTTTTTAACTACAAAAAAGCAAATATGATACAGCGTACTCATATTCGACTTAAAGGCGCCGTATTCTTCAAATTGTGTTTTCTACAAATACAAGTAATTTTAGACACTTAAGAACTGAATAATATAGAGTTCAGCAAATAACAGCCACCTGTTAATATTCAAAGATGCCGAGGTAAAACGCATATACAGAGTGACAAAAAAAATGGGTCAACACTATGTTGGAGATACTAGACACCAAAATATGTTTGAGCTCAGTATGACTTATGTCGCTGGTTTAAGAAATACAAAGTGTTCAAAGTGGTTTAAATTATATTCTGAAATTTTTCAATAATTGAGAAAGTTTTGATAGCATGACTGAAAATTTGTAGTGTTGGGTTTTCTGGTGTGAGAATTACGAATTTGGAACTTATTTTGACGTTGCTCCTAGAGAACGCTAGTTTCATCGTATTATTTAGATAAATACGGCGACCTTAAACGTCTTGTGCATTTTGCAAAATTCGCCAATTTATGATGACAAAATTAGAAATCCATGGCCAGCTAGGGTATTTTTCTCAATGATTTTTCAAAAATCGTATTAAAGACCGCAACTGGTTTTTGGTTTGTAACATTATATTTTTTTCTATGAACTATATACTAAAATTATAAATTATTTAATTGCTTAATTAAAATCATATCTATTCAAGCAATGAACAGCACAAATTGTCAGCAATAGTTCGTAGTTTTTGTTGCAATATTATGCTTGAGTAGATTAAAAAATGAGGACACACGCTTTATCCTTAATTTGACAAGCTAGCGTAAGCGCAACTAATGTGCACTAATGCGCACCCCCAAAATTAAAATTATCACCCCCAAAGTAAATAATTTTCAATTAATAAATAACCACGGGAAATATATTCTGATATATTTATTGTAAAATCTGGCAGGATATAAAAAGTTAAAGTAAATGTAAAAAGGTTTATTATAATATACCAGACATAAAAAATATAACACCTTGGGCATATATGATTTTACCAACAGTACCGCCCCCACTTAAAAAAACTATTGGGTGCTAGTGGTGCCCATGCTAGCAAATGTCAATTACGAACAACACCAAAACTTAAAATACATTGCTGATAATTTTTCAAATAAATTTTCTTACGTCCTATAACCGATAATTATAATATGGAATTAATTTTTTTTATTATTCGCAACAGGAATAACGGGCTTCTTATTGTTATTTCTACGTAGTCAGACGCATGACATATCATTAGAAATATGGCTGAAATCGATGGTTTCTTTTTTGTAAGTCCCTCTTACATAACTTAAGCAATTAATTTCGTCCTTGAGGCAAGCAATAAAAAAATATGGCTTATGCTGTAAGGTGTATTACTAGTACTACTGAGCTACCGAATGTTAAAAATGTGTATGGAATCTCTTAAATCAACTTACAAAAAAAATCTTAAAATTAATTTGATTTCAGTATAACACATAATTATTATTTTTATTCAACTCCGAAATTCGTTATATTTGTAACCAAGCATTCATATACAGAGCATCTAGACACTAAAGGGACTCGTATACTGACCAAAAGCAACAACAACATTTCAAAAATAAAGCAATAAAATACAGAACTGAGATACCACTAAGATTAAGTGAAGTTCCTGTGACGTAATTTGTTCATTTTTGTGTCAATATTAATGAAATAAACAATTGAAGTTTTCCAGAAAATCCTTAAAACTGTAAATAATACGCACAACAATGTTGTCATAGTAATATTTTGCTGCATGGTATGTTAATTTATGGCGAATCTGGACAAAACTCTCAGGCTGCGAGACGTTTCTACAGTAAACGCTTTTCGCAGGAAAAAGCTCTAAGAAAACCAGTATGTTTTAAGTGTATTTGTACGTTGTCACATATTCAAGAGCCATTTCAATTGGTTCGCATAATGCGAATTTGGATGTATTTTTCTTTGAGATATTCGCAAAATGTTGAGACTGTACGTCATTAATAATTTAAACCATCTGTGTAGACTTTGTATATATTCGAGATACAAATAAAATAAGGACAAAAATATTTAAATGTTGGAAACCCATCTTATGGAAATTCTGTTTTCCTATCGAGATAAGTGTAATTTTTTTCCTACGTCCCGAGATAATGTGAAGAAAACTAGTTTTATTCCACATAGTGCCTATAGCATCAGTGTACATGCAACAGTACCAGAGGACCTTGAAAGTGACGACTGTAATATAAATATTATGGGTGGACTTGTATCCCAATGCCAAATACGCAGGAATCTAAGACAATGCGTATTTTATTACTCTAATTATTATGTTAATTATACATGAAATGGGCTCAAGTGTTAATTATTAATATATATTATCCTTCTGGAATTAAGGTTAGTGGATAAAAAAAATTATGCCATAAATGATATTCAAAGTGCGGAAAACGTACTTGATGCCTTATGACGAAACTATTGATGCAAGGCCCTGGGCAAAGACCGTGGTGGTATTAATAATTGAATTTTCATAATTTTTAAACGCATATTCCTCGGTTAATTACTGATCTCTTACTCATACAGGGCGATGTATAAAATACGAGTCATAGATAACATATCTTTCTGTACGAAGAATTTATAAATATACATATGTATACGTGTCTAACTTCACCATAAATTCTCTAATTCAATTTTTTGCAACGATAAACGAACCGCATTTACGAATACGCCAAACCGCTTATTTAACATTTTTATCAATATCACGTTAGCCATTGCTAATCATCAGGTACTGAAATATTTACATGTAACTGTCGTTAGCTTAGTTTTTAAAGCGTAATCTCACCTTTAAGAGCCTTACAACTTCGGGAAGAGTTAAATTTATATAGAATATTAATGCGTATTGTAATTAAGTGAACCTAATGGCTTCCGATGTTTCCTTCCTAGGGAAATGGTTCGGAAAATGAACATTTAAATATTTAAGGTTGCCTGAGGGGGTTTCACGGTCTTTTAATCCATCGGTTCCTCTGCGTATAATACAGTAACTACTTAATTATTAAGTTGCGCAAACACAAGAAACTTATCATATACAATACAACCGCTGTCAAAATACCCTGAAATTCTTCTAAATATTGAAACAAATTTGTGTGTGCAATATTTACATGAATAAATAATGTAATAATGTAACTGAGGCGTACCTGTCATCTTACAAATTGGTAATATATGTAAAGCTACTAAATAATAAAAAATAAGCAAGAAAAGTCAGTATCGCACAACACAGAACTTGCTATTTTTTATTTTCAGTGGGTGTGTCATAATCTTTGAGGAAAATAAACCAAACTTTAACACTGTATTTTCTAAACGAAAGTTACAAAGGTAAACATTTACTTGTTTATTACAGGGCGTCTGGAATATAAGTGCCTTAATTTTGCCATATGATAAGTTGTACTAAACCAAACATACAGGGTGAATCTTAAATAAGTACAAATATTTTAACCAGCAGTATAGTTTTGTGTGTAGAACACATAATTAATAGTTTTTTTACAAAAAAATCAGAAATAAAAAAGTGAAATTTTAAATAAATTTCGTAATTTTTCAATAGAAAACTTGTTGAGGACCGCTGGCCTAGACCGACCCTTCATACTTTTATGAGTCATAGTGCTGCAGACTGAACGTGTGGTTCACAGTGTTGCCAGTATTACACAAATGTCTTTGCTTCAAGGAAGAAAAAATCTCAACTTTTAGCGAATTTTGTCAAGTGTAACATTTTATATTATTTTTTATTATCAAACTGTCATTGACTGTCATGACAGATTATCGGAAGCCCAAGTCAAACTTGTTAACCCCACATAATGCATGAAAATAGCAATAAAATTTGCTAAAAGTTGACATTTTTTCCATTTTAAATAAAAAACGCGTGCATAGTTTTTCGTTATTTTTCATAAAATAACTTAAGGAAATTGTGTTTCGTGTCCCTTTCTAACAGTGTACAATGACATTTAACTTGTGAAATGTGGATTACTGATTAAATAGTTAATTTTTTAACAAACAGCTAAACTTGTGTGCACGTTTATGTATAATTTTTGAACATTGGAGATAGTAATATCACGTAATATCTTCCTAAATATTTTACGGTAGTATTGAACTTGCGGAAATTCATTTTTAATCGTTGAAGTATAGTAAGGTTAGTTCAGATGTTAAAATTTATGTTAATATTGCTGCGTATCATACTACAAACCCAATTTTACTGTACTTATGCTTAAAACAAGTATTTTTAAAATAGAACTATTACGTTAAAGGAAACGTAATATTTATATTGGAGAAGATATGGCAACCTCGCAACAAATCATATGTTTCATTACGTTGTTGGATGAAAAATCAGCCAGCGGTCCTCAAAATGTGGGTATTTTTTAAAAAAAATAATATCTCCGTAAATATTAGAAATTTTTAAAAATGGCTTTCACTAGACTGATTTAAATGACAAACTACACCAGCAGTTAAAATATTTGTACTTATTTAAGATTCACCCTGTATATGACTTAACATTTTTTTTTCTCTGGCCAACGGTAACAAAACTATAACAGCACACAGGTCTTGAATATGTAACAATGTCGCTAACATACTATATCTTAGGATTGTTACGTATTTATACATAATAATTACAAATAGGTACACCTAAACAGAGGAACTTACTGTGAATGGTTTTCTTAGAACTCTTTTCGCACACAGAATAATAGTACTTGCTTACTTACTTTACAAACGTCTCGTAGTCAGAGAGTTTTGCCTAGATTCGCCGTAAATTGACATGACAAGGTTATGGTTACTATAAATTGTGCCGTATTTGTTTATGTACACTCACAAACATCAAAGAAAAACTAGACAAAAATGAAACACACTAGCTATTCGTATCATTATTACTAATATTACTTTTAGGTTATCAGCAGCTGCATGACACTGCAACGTTGTCGAACGTCACAGTACCTTACAGTTTTAACGAGTTTTTCGGAAACTTCAATTGTTTACTTTATTAATACTGATCTAAAAATAAAATTACAAACAAATTACGTTATAGGCGATTTTACTTAACCTTAATTGTACTTTAGTTTGTAATTTCGTTACATAGTTTTGCATAGTATTGCAGTTGTATTTTTATTTTCGAAATGTATTGGTAGACAAACTATTCGTTTTAGATATTTTTTCATAAGAGTTTTTTATTGCTTTTGATCAGATGTATAAGCCCTTAAAATTACGGCACGCATATTCCGGACACCAAAGATATGCGGAATAGGACCAAATTAAGACAGTTACTAAGTTATTGATTCCAAATAGTAGTAGTAGACATTTAGAACCTAAGATAGAAATAAAAACGAAACGAAAAAAAAAAGATAAAAACGCTGGATAAACAATCGAAAAGGATTATTATTAAACAATTTCAAATGAGGAAATATACAAATATATTCAAATTCTGAAATTATAGTAATTCAATTGTACTTTAGAATTAAGACTTATCAGAAAGTTTCATTTCCGTTAACATTTTTGAAAAATATGCTTATATATCTGAAGATATCTGATGTAGGATAATAAAAATGGGATAGTGACTTTATTAAGTAAGGGTAACAATTTACTGAATTTATATGTATAGCTTTATGTTAACCAGTGGCGAAGGCATTGGGAGACACTACCACTAAAAACACAATTTTGAGTATTCTGGAAATTTCAGCGATAAATGGGTCACATGAGACAGTACCTAATTCTAAAAGTATTGTTTCGCAAGAAAAAAAAAACTAAATACTGCTTGTTAAGAATAAAACAAATCATTGGCTTAGAAGTATTTTGCAGACGAATAATATTTAGTATGATTTTAGCACACATATCAACAATTTACGTCAAATATCTTCAATATCAACAAACATCATAGTACTTAAATGTTATATTTCAAAAAAATTGCGCTATTCAAGAAATTATTTCATTAGATCGATAAAAAATCATAAGGAATGTTGATAGAAGTCCAGCTGAAGCCTTGGGAAGTGGAGGAAGTTATATTAATTTCAAATCACTTTGAGTCATTATTCACGTGAAATCACTCTAATCAATTTGCTGTAGAATCGGCCGTGGTCGGAAGAAATCATCTGAAGTCAAAGAAATTAATTATGAAGTCTCATAAAATTTAACGAAAATTCTGAAATTATAAGCTGAGGAAACGATTTCATATTCCTTCCGAAGTTGGATACTTAGGAACTTGAAGTCGTTTCTTCTGCAATCACTTGAAGTAAATAAGAATCAATAGAAAATAGTTTGAAATCACCCACATCTAAAAAATTGGAGCGGATTGATTGTCCCTCATCCTAAACACACAAAATACATTTATTTTCAACAATGAATTCATTCCTATAATTTCAAAGTAAAAACTCATTTCGTGTTTGTGAAAGTCACACAACCATTTTAACCGTCAAGAATTCAAGTATGAATTGATTATTCGAGAAAGAAGCTTCTATTCATTGTCAATGAATGAGAAGGACCAAGAATTGCCAAACCAAGTAATTAAGTCTATTCCGTTTCTATCTGACGACCACTTATTTTTCCAGAGGAGCTCTGCCAGTGTCCCCACAAATGTGACACCAGCGTGCCGCTGGAGGCGCGGCAGCGTCTCTTCAGCCACTTCTACGGACTGGGTGAGGCCGACATGCAGAACCAGTTCCTGCGGCAGCACATGGACCTGCGGGCCCGCCTCAACGTGCCGGAGACGACGGGTTCGGGGAGGCCGCCGCGCCGCATCACCTGCAAGTACCTGGTGCCGCTACTTCCCTCCGAGGAGACGGTGGAAGTCTGCCAAAAAGCCTTCGTCAGCGCATTTGTGATAACTACCAAAAGAGTCAGGCTGCAGCGCGAGAAGCTGATATCCAGCCTCGGCTTGAACAGCTACAGTAGTCATAATAGGTATGGTATTTTGTTTGTTTATCGCCCCCGCGTAGTACCTATAATTTCACAAATTCTAAAAGTATTTTTTGGTAAAATTGTTTGGTATACAGGATTAACTATGACTAAGTACAAAAATGTTAACCACGTGCTCAGGAAGGCCTAAGAGACAAAATAAAAATTATTCCAGAATTTTAGCTCGATATGTAAAAAAATGGTCGGCGCCTTGACTGAGATGGTTTAGATCCATAGATAAAGCTTACATCTGTCAACTATCATGCAGTCGTAATAGATAGGTAACAGTTAATGCAGTATTTTGCATTCGTTTTTCATTATTTCGTTACAAACTGGTAAAACTACATTTTCACTCATTACGACCACTCACTACCAATAAAATTCACTTCTCGTAGGTACAGTTAGATAAAATTCCTATTCATTACAAGAAAATCGAACGAAAGGAATAGGTAGGTACTAATAGATAATAGAAAACAATTAATGCACTCGCGGCAGTCTTGTCCCATAACCTAGACAAATCGGCGAACTATATTGTGGAAAAATATCTGCACCCGACACAAATTCCTTTAGTTAATAACTACAAAACCTATAAAATTAAAAAAAGGCACTAAAAACTGAAGAAGAACAAAAAACTACAACGTAAACACACGAATTAAATTATGATGAATTTTACCGTTGTATGGTGGTTGTTTATTCTGACTCTGTAGGCGGCGTTAAAACATTATTTAATATATTCGAAAAAAAAAAATTTTCACTTTATAAATAATTTTTTTGAAGTGTGATTCCGTTAATTCTTAATTTTCTCTATGCCCTCTTAAAGTATTTGTACTTAGTATAGCCTAACTCTGTATACTTATTGGATTCAAGTGATTTCGACAACAGTGCATATAAAGTTATTTTATAATGCGTCCCAACGTTTTTAGTATCACCGCATCGAAAATTTCAACCAATAATCCTTATTCCTGACAAGTTGAAGTATCTCCGGAATATTGAGATGAACTTGCGACGTTGATGTTTTGCAAATTAAGTCGACTCTTTAAAATTTTGTATATGGGCCCATTAAAATTTCGTTACTAGTTCCGAAAAAATATATAAAGAAAGACTAGTTAGGTACTCGAATAAATGATTAAATACAAATATTGAAACGATGCATAATATTCCATAAATGCGTTGACTTTCCTTGGCGGTAAAAACAAATCATTACTTAGAATTGATGTTGCACGACATATTATAGGACTTAATGAATATTATAATTTGATTATTCTTTCTCAAAATTGCAACGTGATAATAAATACTTGAAAAATATCACGTAAACGATTTTTCAGTACCTGGAAGAACTCAAGTTTCCAAAGAACGAAAAAAAATATATATTTTTGATACAAAGAATTTCGATTGTAAATTTTAGTAATGCCCGAGAAATTACACAAATTAGAGCCATTAGGGAGTTTTGTAATTGATTATTTTTATATTTTTGCGCTTAGATAAAATTCAAGAAAATCAATATTTTACTCCTTTTTACTCCTACTTGCTTTTCTTTTACTTCTAATTTTTCTTAGCAAATAGTAATGTAATAATGATAGACTTCCGACCCGTTTTTTCCAATTAGCGACATGGTAAATTTTCTTTATTAAATCCATTGATAATTACTATGTTCAGCTCTGCATATTACGTCACAAGTATTTATTAAAAATTCAGTGGAATCAATGAGAAAAAATATAGGTATGAAATGAAATATCCCAAAGTTACGATTTCTGAAAATATATAAGTGAATCAACTAACAATAGTCTTATAATATTAGCAGCATTTATGCATATTTATCGGGAATTCCTTAGTATGCTCGTAACCTTTCAGATTCAGATATAATAGGTCGGTTCGAGATATCTTGAACTACTAGGGAGATCGTGTGCGACCTCTAAAAGAAGGTGAGGTACATAATTTTATCTGGGGTAGAACACGAGAAGTCCCATGTTGTCAAAAGCCTGTGTTCACAGCGTCTGCTTTAGTTCAGCCACCCCATGAAATGTCAATATTTTATTAAAAAGAGATAATATTGCTAGTGTAATGTGTAATACAGATTCAAAAACATCTTTAAATAATTTAATACATAACCTAGTTATAATTACCTGGCTTAATCGTCTATAAGAAAAAATTTGCTACATACTTTCACGTGTTTAGTTATCGGTTTTGCATTTTTGTACACTTTTTTATAAATAAATATCGTACGATCTCAATAAATTTGCAAAATTATTAAAAATACACAAAATTTCCAGTACACCTACACAAACTAAATAGATTTGATGGATTGTTGTTCACCCCCACACGATTTATTACAAATTGTCTGTAGATCCTGCACTTTGCTTCATTCAAGATAAAATTATACTATTCAAACTGTTCTGGTACTTATACAAAAAATGATACAAAAATTTTAAAAAACACAAAACTTCACATTCCTAATATGCAAGTAATTTGTTATTCACCCCTACAGCAGTTCCAAAATCTATCAACAAATGTCAGTCACTTCATGATTTTCGGCAATAAAGAAATTATAGTAAAGTCACTAAACAATGATGCATCGGAATATGATGCTGGCTTTATAATTATTTTTAAGGTGGTAATGGTCAAACCTTTTCAGCCCATGAGTTTGTATTACTTATTTTATTCACAAACTTCTTTAATTATGTTTAAGTTCACTTGCTAATGAAATCAAAGTTTGAACTGACAAATGAATTTCGACATTGCAGAAGTAAGAACACCAACAACAATAACACCAACTCCCCAGTGGGAGAGAACAACAACAACGTCAACAAGAAGCCTTCATCGTTGCCTTTGAAACTTAACATTGAGTTACCGACCACTTGCGAGATGATGAATCTCGACTCGCCCGATGAACCAAAGAGCCCAGATATGCCTTCGTCCGATAAGCGATCGTCGATAAAACGTCTCATCGACAACCCCCTCATTCCAGTAGGCCTGCTGGTGCCGGATGGAGTCACCATCGCGCCCGTCATCGCCACCCCCGACCACGACAGGGACCTCGCGATAGTCAACAACTTCTTCTCCAACCAGCTTTGGAAGCCGGAGTATATAGGGACCTACTCATGAGGGTAGACCGCGCGCGGATAAGTAGAAAAAAAAAAGAATCATATCCTGCCCACCGTACTTAGTTTAATTAATTATTGATCAACATTTTTATCTTATTGAAGAGAATACCTATACGTATTGTTATTTATATTTATACAAGATAGTCTATGAATGGAAAGTATATTTACTTGTTTTCAGATAAAAATATTTTATATTGATAGTTATATTTTGCGGATTAATTGTTTTTGTTAATACTTAAATATTTTATTGTAAAGAACTCGCATATTGTACAATCATAACGATATGGATTACAACACTGTGCCTCAATAGGGGCCGCTTGGCCCTACTAAGTCTAGTATGTTAACCAAAATATTTTTTGAGGATTCCTACACCTCTCTAAACTTATTAACTATTTAATGGATCAATTTTTATCGTCAAACGCCTTGTTGTTTACATTTTTACACAGATGTTTATGGATAGAGTATTTACTTGTTTTCAATAAAAACTGTTTTTTAATACCTAAAGAATTTTACTTCACAACCGTATAATGCAAATGAAAACCGCATCCCACTTATAACTTATATTTTGAAAAAAAAAAACAATATTCTTTAAAATAAATCTACAATTTCTATTTCTCAAATAAACACTCTGTATATGTCTACATCTCAACGAGAAATTGATATTTTTTAGAAACTAAAATAATGTTTATAAACGCGAAACAGTTTATGAAAAAACAAAGTAGCTCTTTAATTTATTGTATTATCACTGTGAGTGTGTTTATAAAACAATTGTTAAACATAGATTTGAAAAAAAAAATAGTAAACAGTCATAAAACAGTTGTACGATATTAAATTTATTAATAAATTAGGGTCAGTTGCAGTTCGTAAACATTCTCCATATAACACTACCATTTCCGCATATTCGGAATTTGTAAAATTCTGCATTTACGACGAATACGCGAGACCGAAATAAACAAACTACTGCTTGTGTATTCTCACTATTCTCTCCATCCCCCCTCCAAATGTGTGGAGTGATCTACAAATTTGGGGGAAAAGAAATGCGGGTAAATTTTAATAACACGCTGACTTGTTAGACGATATTATGTATGTAAACATGATGTGGCAACGATGTTTAATCCGGTCGTATGGGTGCGTCCTAAGTTCGTAGCGCACCAGGAGCGTCGTGTTACTGATTTTTATAGGGTGATTTGTTTATTTTTTTTAAAGGTCGGGAAAATTTTTTTTTCGATTTTCTGCCTTTATTAAGCCTCCAGAATACGTGGTTAAAATTAATGAGATTATCACTGACTCACCATGTATATTTATCGCATGGATTTTATAAAATAAACATGCAGTTGTATGCTTCAATAAAACTCGATCAAAACATTTTCGACTTTAGAATCAGTACCTACTAACTACACTTCAAGTATCCAAATAAATTAGATTTCCACGAAATGTTTCCCTTATATTGTAAAACAAACTAATAAAATCGGTGATTATTTTATTCTCCAATGCAACACCTACAAACGGCATCAGTTACGACGTCTGTCACTGTTGGGTTGGACTCATAACGTAACACCACACGGCATAGTTGGCTGGTCGATGAACATCATCGGTTGCAAAGGAGATATCAACCAACAGCTATTATTATTAACTAACAATTAGTTATTACCAAAAATATATTCTATTCTATTCGAATATTTCAACTAATTAAGCAAGCCTACTTCATTATGGAGTTATTATTCCATGTTAAAAATATAACTACAAGAAAAAACGTAGACAAAAAAATATGCTAGTTTATTTGCCATGCTTAAAAGAATACCGGAAGGATATAAGCCGAAAAAATCTAAAATTTTAACCAAGCAATATAACAACATTCCTACAGATAGCTGACAATGAAATATATTTGGATTTAAAGGAGATTTTCGGATTTAAAGGTGATTTTCAATATTCTTTTTACTTTTTCAACAAAATATTTGTTTTTAAGGTCTTACTGATTTTAGGATTGGCGGGTGCCTGTAGAATAACGGAATTGACGAACATGTTATAAATGTAGGAAGTTGTTCCAAAGTCCGAGTTAGGGATACAAAAATAAAAAATGATAGAAATTTTTTTATAACCCTAGGAGACAGATGTAGATTTAATTAATATTGTTGATATTATGAATGAGACCTCCAAACTGAACACATAATCGTTTTTTCATTACATATAGAAATAAGAAGTGTTTTAATATACTGATTGGTATAAACGCGATTGGGACAGTACCCTATAAAATTGCCAATTTTTTTAATTATCCAACCCTAGACAATATACTGGGCAGTGTTTCCGACGTTCCTCAACGTCAATATTAGCTAATGTTGGAGCCAACCTTTTAACGATAAAAAGGCATGGTGGATGGAAAAGTAATGCACACCTTAAGTTCGTTCTGTAAATTTGAGACGTGTGCTAAAAAATACCTCATATGGCATATAATATAGTTATTATTCGGGCTAGCACAACTTTTTTTATAATCAATGTACTATTAGCATACCAAGTAACATGGCTTATAAAACATACTTATAACTATGAAAACGTTTATAAAACAAATTTTTCTGAGGAACTGTTATAAAACATACATATAATTTTGTTAACATATTACCTTCCTATCCCATGCTTTATAAAAGTGGCAATAAACATTATTTTGTAGTTTTTTTAAATGTTTCACGACAGCTTATAAAATAGGATTAATCAAGGGTTATTTTCCTTACATTATTTCTGCTTAACCTAAGAATCTCACACTTGGAAAAGCAAACAGACTCACTTAAATTAATTCTTGTTCTCAAAACTGCAAATGATCTTTTCAAACTATCGACCTGCTCGAAGGCTGTTATTATTAAGCAGTTATAAATCAATTTTGTTGGGTGAGTAAAAATATCCTTATAAAATAGCGTAAACATGTTTTTATAAATTGTTTTATAATTCCATTGTAAGAATATTCTTGGCTCTTGCCTGGGAAAAGCCATTTTAATTTAAAAACAATAGCAATATAATTAGAAACTGAAGTTAATAGCTTTTTTCATAACGCAAATTATCAAATAGGTGGGATCGTTATTATAAGGCTGTTATAAACAGCGAGCAAAAATATTTTATAAACGTTTATAAAATGGCTAAAAATATATTCGACAAACTGTTTCATAATTTTGGTGTAAGAATATTCTTAGCAGTTAGTTATCACGCGATTTCAGCAACTTATATATCCATAAAACCGCGCACCAGTCCACTGTTTATTCTGGTTGAGCCCTAAGGGCACAGACAGAGTGGAAGCGGGTTTCTCGCTTACCGGTAACTCGCGCTTATCGGCGCTGACCTCTCGCGCACACAGTAGAAGCTGTTTAAAGCGGGAAGAGACAAAAATGTATTACATACGTCTTAGGTCTGATCGTTTTGGATTCTATAATTACTTAGTAAGAGAGACCTATTAACCGCAAAACAAAAAAATATTCAGAATTCATCATTTAAAATTTCAGAGAAAATTCTTTTCAATATACAAGAATGACACAAGAAATCTTTCACTGCATTTTAGATAAAGTAAAATGCCGTATAATGAAAAATTGGTGTAATCTACATAAGCAAGCTATTCTATCGGAACAAAGACTTGCTATTGCTTTGAGGTAAGTAATTGATTTACTTTGGTTTAAAGGTACCTATTTAAGAAAACTCGAATCATTTTTTTTTTAGAATTTCTATTAATTAAGTCATATGTTGCAAGATTGCATACAATAAATATCTGAATTAATCTAGTTAAATTTTCTAACAAAAAAGACACCTGGCATAATTATTAAATGATTTTCAAAATTCACTTTTGAACAAAATTATAATTGCATATAATCAGCCACATATATCCAGCAACCTTAATAAAAAATGTTTTTGGAAACTATTACGTTATCATACAGGATGTCCAAACTATAAGTGCCGATATTAAAGGGGCTTTGTATATCTGACTGAAACGGGCAAGAAACTTATAAAAAAAGGGTCTAAAACTAATAGTTCTACAAATAAATTTCAAAAATAAAAATACAACTGCAATAATATGAAACACTGTGTTACAAAATTGCAAACTAATTCACAACTAAAGTTAAGTAAAAGCTCCTGTAACGTAATTTGATTTTTTTATCATTATTAATGAAGTAAACAATAAAGGTTTCCCAAGAAATCCTTAAAATTTTAACGTACGACAACATTGCATCAATTAGCTGCTGCTGCCAACTTCAAATTATTATAAGTAGTAGTAGTGGTAGCAGTGCGGCCAGTGCCTTTCGCTTTTCTGTACCTAGTGTTTGTTTAATATTGGCGTACATAAACAAAAATTGAACAATTTATAGTAACCATGACCAGTTAATTTATGGCAATCTAGGTAAAACTTTCTGGTTTCGAGACGTTTGTACGGTAAACGCTTTTCACAAGCAACGACATTAATTTGGAACACAACTATTTCACATTTTATTCTGCGTTGTGAAAAGAGCTCTAAGAAAACCGTTCACACTAAGTACGTTTATAATTATAACGTGTATTTATTATGTACAAACATCTGGCATACCCTCTTCATTAATTTCATTACTAATCTGTCTCCAATATTTGTGTACTATATATATATAGGTCACCGAAAAACTGAAGGTATACAAATAAATTTGAATTCTGGTAAAAACGGGTATGCAGGTTTCCGGCGCGGACCTGCTTCAACCCGTTTTCACTGTGTACGTTGTACGTGTCCATTTAAAAGTATGATATAATTTTCAAAGCATATAAGCGCGTATCGGCGCAGGGTACCAGTAAGCAGGAATCCACGTCCACTGTGTTCACTTTAACCTGCTTTAAACTGCTGTTTTTTATATCAATTTAAATATACAATTACAAATTTCATAGCTTATAAGTATGTATTCGGCGCTGGTTACCACTAAGCGGAAAACCTGCTTCCACTCTGTACCCTAACACTGCATGTGGCTTGCGTTTAGCACAACTAACCTACTCCCTGGTAACGATCCGGCGGCTCAACATCCGACTAGGTCAGCGTACCCCAATCGCAAACATGCTGCGCCCTCATACACGTCAACCCCCGTCTATCCTACGTTTTTCCGAGAGTGTCCTCTACGTGTACTTACCACGGGCAACGTGAGCATCATCGTGGGAACACCGACCAACCCTGATCTCCTCGACGTACAGCACGCACCGTCTTGCAATTAGCGCGTCGCGACGTCCGGCAGCAACGACGGCACCCGAATGTCACAAGTTGCCTAGCGACGGCGCACCCCTAAGCATCCCGGCCGCCTCCCCGTGACGTCAACAGTGCCAGGGGGGAAATCGGGAATGCCGGCGATGGGGAGGAAGAGGAGGGGATAGAAGGAGGACTGTATGCGCCCGTTCCGCGGGGAGAATGGGGGTGGGTGCTATGAAAAATTAATACTAGATCCAATCTGCCTCTTTTGTTGTTATACGGGGGTTTACCAGAGTTTACCCAAACGTAAAAAAATACCTAAAAACTGCCGGTCAATAAAATCTAAAGCCCGTTACATACACACATGGAAATCAGCCGACATGGTTGGTGCAGGCCAAGTCGAAAATAAAATCTGTTAGTCCGAGCAGCATCCACACATACCGATTTTTTAGACTTAAAAGTAAAACATGGCGTCCGACAGGATCTTAGTAACTGCTGCAGTTGCTCTTTATTTAAAAATAATAATATAAAAAAAATTAATTAATAATTAAAATCAAATTTAAAATCTAAAAAACCAACACGGTGGACCAAAGAGTGGTTAAGAAAACGGGAAAGTATTCACATATGAATTACCTTAAAAATGATGCCGCTACGTACGAGGATTTACTAGTAAGACTACTAATAAAAAAGAAGGATATAGTTATGAAACCAGCTATTTCAACGACTGAAGAGTTAACAGCAACTCTTCGATTTCTAGCAACAGGCCGAGGTATAGAAGATGAGTATTAAATTTTCAGTAATCCAAGCCCTGTCTCAGATAATACCACTTGTCGAGCAATTTGGCCAGATGAAAACGAAATAGAGCCATTTTCAGGAACTGTGTCAAAATTGTAGAAAAACTCTTTGTTTTCATTTGGCCGCCCTGTATCTGTTCTGCAAGGACAACATTTAAAGGTAAGAAAGGTAGAAATCAGCCAAAATCAAATTTTGGATGTAATTTAATGACCAACAGATTTAATTAAAATTTGACACAGGTACGTATTTGGTGGTGCCTAACATGACAGTGTTATTAGTTTTTTTGTACAAAATAGAGGGCGCTAGTTACTAGCATTTTCTCTAACATTTTTATTATGTTGCAGCGCGTTACAAACAGAGCGAAATAAAGTCTTAAGTTTACAATATTCTCAACAAAAAAAATACTGTTCAAACTAGAGAATAATCTACATACCGAAGTTTCTCTCATACAAAACATCACGTGTAAATAGAAGAGTTCGGGATTTGACACATACACACTTGATAAATGAGTACTATTACAGGAATCGCCTGGTTGACTTTAGCCATCGTCGGCTAAATCGCAACAGCCGTGCTTTTTCTAATCTGTTCCACTGCCCGTTTGCAGTAACTCACCACGCGTGGCAGCACAGTATAACACAAATAACGTAGTCGTCAATTGTTTCTTACATTTTCAAAGTGGTAGATATAAATTATATACATTTTTACAAACCAAATTCTATTAAAAGATATGCTATTATAGTGTCAATATCGAATGTCAAATTCTAACATTTTTGACGTGCATGCTTCCAAATACTAACGTTGGTGTCACCACAGTCCACTGCAGAATTCTAGATTGAAATTCAGGTGATTCGGCAGACAAAGGAGACGCGATTTGGCAGACGATGCTTTAATAGTTTTCTGCATTTTTTTCGAAAACGGTGCATTTTTAACGAATTTACTAAGAGCGCCTTTTTTGTGTAAAATGAGATTTTACATAATATAACAAGGCCTAGAATGAAAAAATACCAATTTAAAAAAAGTTAGAGAATAAAATATCAGGGAAAATGCTAACAACTAGCACCCTCTACGGCCATCAAAAACGTATCTGTATCAAATTTTAATCAAATCTGTTTCATCAATCATTAAACAAATTACATCCAAAATTAAATTTAAAATTATTTTACATCTGTATCTCAAATATGAGTGGCTCTAGGACATACGTTTATTAAGCAAACCCCATTTATTTGTCAATGTCAGCCCTACTAATTTGTCATGTTTTTTTGAAACACCCTGTATAGCACCGTGGCAAATGGTGCCATATAAAATAATAGTACAAACTGCGAAATATTACGGCCTGCCGGTACAAGTGTCGTTGCTGTTAACCGCGTTTCTTGAAAGAGAGATTTATTTAACATTTTAAAAAAATACAGTTGACGAGGTATATTTAGGAATCTAATTTTTGGTATACCATATGAAATCTTAAGATGTAGCAGCTTTTGTATTTAACAGCAGTTCTCAAAAATACTACACCGAGAGTTTCATTTTTCCTGTTACATTTTTCCCTATTTCAATAGGCGAAAACTTTCTTATTTCAAATAGAACACCCTGTATTTTTTTCTTCAATTCATCTAGAAATATGTTTTTATCAAAGTAAGTACAGACAAAAATAGTTATTCGTGAGAAGTAATTAACACTTTAACAGAAACGTATTTACTCTTTGTAAAGATGCTAATTTAATATTAGAATTCGGAATGAACATGACGGGGAATAACATTAATTTTTATGGCAAGTTCTTCATTTGTGGTATAGTTTATTTTTTTTCTCTATTTATTTGGGACTTGGTTCTGTCTCTTATGAAATAATAAAATAATATTAATCCTTGTGTCAAAAAGATTAGTCAAGGGTTATTTTTATTAGACTATTTTAGTCCATTGAAAAATTACATTTGGTGTTGCATTTTTTAAAGGACGCAATTTTAGTGTTTAAATATGATCAAAAAAAGCTTTACTTGAAGTTTGTGGGGTCACAACCCTCCAACTTCGGCCGCCATCTTGGAAAAGGGGGTTAAATTGTTTTTAGCATTTATCAGGTAAACTATTGGTCATTTAAATAATTAAACAAAATTGGCCTGAAATCCGGTTCCACTAAAAAAAAAAAATATTTTTTTCCTAAACAAAGAAGTAATCTAGCAAGTATCATACCATTTTAGAATCCGGACTAAATGCGCCATCTTTTAAAATTACTTGCCAAAATAATGTAGTAGATTTTGTTTTACAGTACAGTCGGTTAAAGTCGGGTGATGTAATTATTTTGAATTTAATGTTGGGCAAAAATCAAAAATTTTATTTGAAACTGAGGCAGTTACCTTTTAATTTTAAACTGTAATTTACAGAACGGTTATTCATGATTACATTACAGAAAAAAGATTGACGAAACATTAATATTTGTAGTCATAGGACTTGATAGATCATCACAGGATGTCAGTTTTTCCAATTTATTTTTTGATATTTATAATTTGAAAAGTACATGACAAAGATTTTTTTATATTTTTCTAATAACTGTCACGACTTGGCCTATCGCCCGTTCCGGCTTAACGTTGATTTCTGGGACACCCTGTATATCCTACGCAAAAAGCCCACTTCGTTCTAGGATCTAATTTACCCCTAATCGCCGCCGCCACCGTTAAATCTGAGGAGGAAATATTTAATCTCGGCACGAAAAGAGAAATATCCAAAGCGACATTTGCGGGAGATGCGACACAATTAATTAACCACAAGTGTTCTCTGCAATTTAAGAGAATGTACGTGACAAAACCTCAGTTGTCGGCTTTAACATACAATTTCCATTCGTAGAATATGTCAAATAAATCCTTATCAAAGTTTACAGAATAAATATATAAGTTGTTTCACTCTCGAACACGCCTCGCCCTACATACTCCTCACCCGTCTCGGGGACCGTTCGGCACCCAGAATCCTACACGGTGGCCGACGCTAGAACTGTAATGTGTTGAGCGCGATCGATATAGTATGAGACAAAAAACTTTGAATATCTGTTAGTGATTTTTTTTTTCTTCTAAAAATACCCATGATATATTGTACTACTGTCCCTCAAGACGTGGTTTTTCCTTTTTCCATTGTCCAAGGTATGTATTTCATATTTTATCAACAGATATATAGGTTACGATATAAAATTGTACGCGGTGCACCGATAAAAATTAGAATCTTCACTTGAAAGATTTGTGATAATGCTATAAGTACTAAAAAATGACCTGAACATACTTATACAGTGGGTTTTCATTTTAGTATGTTTTTACTGAAAATAATATATAGTTTATTAAACTCAAAACAATAATATAATGCATTTTTATTATATTTCAGATCAAGTCTGCCAAACGTCACAAACACTTTCGTGTAGGAGTCCAAGAAAAGCTGCATTAAAAGAGCAAGTAAAAACCTCTAGTACAGCATTTCTAACTTGTAAACAATACAGATTATATTATTTCCCGTTTTAGTTTTAAAATAATGTGTAATGTGTGTTATTTTTTTAAATATTTAAATAAACATTTCATTGCAAATTTTCCTCATGGCTACATTATTTTTTATATAGTAGAGTACGTATATATTTTATTTTAAAATTTACAAGTTAATATATACGACTTCCAAGATTAACTAACAAAACTTTATATTATACATTTACCTATAATCGTTTTATAATATTTATATTTATTACATTACAATTATTTTATTTATACAATAAGTAGTCTTACATCACACTTTGGAATTATCCCTCGTATATAAATATTTCCTAATTGGAAAGAAACTACTTTTTTAAGTCCCTTGTAATTGGCCATTTTTTGCGACAATATTTACGTGCGGCGGTACAGCTTTGATCTCAAAACATCAAAGTGCCGACAGAGAGTGGTCGAACATATTTATTCAGCAAACTTTGTCCTTATGCACATATTGTAACGAAAAATTCTGAAAGCAGGTAAAGAAAAAATCGTTGATAAAGACAAAATACAATTTTAAATGTCAAATACTTTGTGATTCAATGGGGAAATCACATGATTTTTCCAAATACGTGGAGAAGAAAGAATGTGAATTTGTGACGTCAGACGCCGTTCGCGCGGAATCGTGCTGGCTAACTTGTATGCGATTTCAATACTTTCGGACAACGCAGTACATACGTTTAGAAGAGTTAGTTTGCCGTTTGTAATATTTATGAAGTGTTATTGTGTTAAACCGACATTTGCAAAATGAGCACAGAAAGTATATTATCACCGGTAAAATGAAAGAAGTATTACATTGTGCCAATATGTATAAATACTTCGCGTACAGCGCCTAATAAAAAATATTTCTCCGTGCCAAAAATTTAAGACAAGAAAAGGGCAATGAAGCGTGACAAAATAAAAAACGTAAAGCTCTCTCTCCAGCGTTATTGTTTGTTTGTGAAGATCATTTTAACGTAAAAGTTTAATTGGAAATACAGAAGTAGGTCGCGCCATCGAAACAATGAAAATGTAGAAGTTGTGAAAAATCAAACATTTCATTCTTGAAATAGTGTTTTCTAGAAATACTTACACATAATTTTAGACATAACTCAATAATCTAGGGCTGGCAGGAATGTTATCTCATGCCACCTGCGAATATAGTACAGGGTGAACCTTAAATAAGTACAAATATTTTAACTGCAGGTGTAATTCGTCGTATAGATGAGTCTAGTAAAAGTTATTTTTAAAAATTTCTAATATTTACGGATATTATATTTTTTTAAAAAAAGTACCCACATTTTTAGGGTCGCTGATCAAATAGAACAGAGCACTGACGTAACATAATAAATCAGAATATCCATTCAGGGTGAGGTTGCCATATCGTCTTTAAAATAAATATTTTTTTTTAACGTTAATCTGCATAGATTGAATTAAAAAATACTTGTTTTAAGTGATAAGAGAAGTAAAATTGGGTAGGTAGTACCTACACTACGTGTAAAGTAATATTAACCCAAATTTTAACTTTTTAACTGACATTACCATAAACGATTAAAAAATTAAGTTCCGCACGTTCGATATCTGATACCAACTCCCAATTAAAGTTTTAATGACGTTAGATTGAAAAAATTATACATAAACATGTATAAACAATAACGAAAAACTATGGTTTTCACACATTAAAGTAAAATTTCCGCTTCAATAATTTATTTCCTTTTTTAAATTCTAACTTCTATTTATGTAGTTATAAATATTACAACTATACGAAAGTAATGTATATATAGAGGTTACAACTTTCTTGCAGCCAAGACATTAGTGTAACACTGGCAACGCTGTAAACCAGGCATTCAATCTGCAGCACTTATGACTCAGAAACATCGTCTGGTCAGCGGTCCTGAACAAGTTTTTTATTGAAATATCATGAAATTTATTTAAAATTTGACTTTTTTATTTTAGATTTTTTTTTTAAATTATTATGTGTTCTACACAGGGAACTATACTGCTGGTTAAAATATTTGTACTTATTTAAGGTTCACCCTGTATAGACATCGAAGTAAAACGAATAAATAATGGAAAAAAGCGGTCTATTCAACAAATTTTTAGGTACAGAAGTCTTTGAAAATATGCATTTTCTTAAATTTAATTGTATATGTAAATATTGTTATGCTATAACATAAACTTACTTAGTATTATATATAAGATTGATCACTTTTATTTATAAATATGTAAAAATAATTGTTAAAATGTGAAGATATAGCTAAATAATGTCTCTCTTAAAAGTTATTATTTTATATTAGGAAAATTTAATTAGCAACAATGACAACACTATGTTCTTAATATTGCCCTTTACTGTGCAAAGCTTGCCATCTCTTTTAGCCTGACGTAACCAACATTCACTACATCACTACTAATAATTATTGTAATGTTAAAAACGGAAGATAGACACACATGCTTGCTTTGACTCCCCGTATTTCTGCACTAATAAAATTGGAATTCGCAACAATGAAGTTTATAACATAAATGAATCCAGTCGTGGCAAATTGTCCGATAGTGCTTGCACAAAACCCGCTTTCTTACAAACCAAAAATGCCACGAAAAACATAAAAACACAAGAGACAAATACCTATTTACATCACATAATCTTGAATATTTTCTAGCTGTGTAACAAAAGGAACCCATTTCTTATGGAAGTATAAATTTGAGTAATATTTAGCATAAGTATACACAATAGAAAAATGCATATCTGTTCTTCCTCCCACTCCATTTTAAATTTAATATACCTAAATATGTGAATAAAAAATTGTTTCTTTTTTAAAACTTTAAATGTCCGTTAAATAGCTGTTAACTTTACGCCAAAGTCAAAAGCGAACAGATGCAAGAAGTTGAAAATTATTAACTTCTGGCGGGCTGTCCTTTTCAAATTTTGCTTCTACCAATAGAAAATAAATGACTTCAGACGCAAGAAGCAAGACGTGGTTATGAAAACGAGGCTTAACACTGCACGTATACGGAAACATAAGCAAGATGGCCGCACTGAGCGGCATGTGACGTCACACCAATATTATCGCGTTTTCGGCCACGTGGTTTTGTGTACATTCCTTGACAATTTATTAATGGTATTATTTTAATTATTATGTGATTATTACCGCCATCTTCTCACTTTTCAATATGTTTGAAAGATTACCCTGTAATACATTTCCAACCAATCCAAAATTTATGCAATTCCCCCATTGTCAAATAGGTGTAAATTAAATGAAAACGTACAAATTAAACATACGACAGATCTTTTCAACAAGCAAGTCGTCAGTTAACCTACGACTTTTCATATTTGCTCCATTTATAATTAGACTGGGGTTCCATAAAAACGATCCTGATGCAAAAATTTGAATTTAATTTTCCGATAGATTTGGCTACGGCTATGATACCATCGTGGCTCGTGGTGTGCGATAAACTTCTCTGACCTTTTGCTTACTCTGGACGGACCAGAACATCCCCGTAGTACTGAATTCGTAATGAAATGTCAAATTAGTTTCGAGGATTCGGGGTAACTGGAAGGCAATTTGTTCACTACAGACGGTAGGAAGAAATTATTAACATATTCCTTGTTAAGCCTGTTACCTTAATCAAAAGTCCTTTACACGGAACAAAATTAGTTTACAGTACCTACAACTTAGCCTGATTAGACATGAGTGACGTTGAAAGCCAGACCAGGGGCAGAGGCTTTTGCCGGGCCCCAATAATGTGAACATTTTTCAGGAGGTTCAAGGCCACTGCGTTTTTCGTTTACATTTATGTAAAGCTACATAACGACATTACATTACTGTAATTCACACAACAAACTGTTAAAGAAATATTTATATTTATTTTGTCTACTATGGCTCTGAATTTATCGAGGTATTTATGTTTAATAAATAATACATTCATATGTTTTAAAGAACTAAACAAAAGACACAAGACTAATACTTTAATACATTATACACCAGGGTACAATTATATCTAAAACATAAAACATGAAATAAGAAAATGCGAATCAAATACGCATCTAAATAATGTTTAGCAATGTACATACGTTTTTAGTATAATGAAGCTTTGCGTTCCTTTCGACTTGAAAATGAATTTATTCACTAAAACCACAATTTTTAGCTAAGCCTAAAGTGACCATATTTCGCAAAGCTTGAAGTGGGACAGGAACAAAAACTTCAGTTCTTTAGTGAACAAATAAAAAACGAGGTTTATAAAAGGGAACAGCACATAAAACTATATTTTTTGATTTTATTCCAACAAATCCTCGATCAAATCTTATACAGGGTGCCCGTTAATATGGCGAGAAAAATCAGGAGGTATTTTTGGATCATAGTTTATAAAGCAAACTATCATTAATTTTCGATGTAGAATCACCCTCTTAAATATCCGCATATCATTTAAGAATACGCTGTATATTACACTGACGAAACATAAATTAAGGCCATATGATGACAAAAATGTGGCACTGTTTTGTCACATGTGGAACCTGGACTATGGTTTTAATGGATAATGCGCCCTATAATAGTCGCCGATAAGTGTTAATGACCATGATAGTGACAGTGTGTATGTAAATAACGGTATATTATGTGTGAAAACTGTGAAAAGTGTGATATCCGCGAAGTGCGCATCAGGTAGGTGTAAATTGCATTCTACATGCATATATAACTAGTAAACAGTACACAAGAACCAGATTCGGTTTGTACAATTTCAACCATCGTCTGCTAAACGCAGCAACCGCGGTGTACAAAGGCAACGCGATTTAGCAGACGATGTTTCAACACTCAACTATAAGAATTTGGTGAGGGTTGCCTAAATATGTGACATCACACTAAACGAATCTATTGAAGGATTACCAGATCTGTTTTATGTTAAAACTGCTGGTAAAACAGCAGTAAAAATACGGGCCAAACTAAAAAGTCGGGGCATATGTGAAAAAATAAATAATTAGAAATATAATACATTTAAAAAAAATATCAACTACTGTAGGCAATTATTGCATTACATTAAGAAAACAAATAAATATATCTAATATATAAAATTCTCGTGTCACAGTTTTAGACGCCATACTCCTCGGAAACGGCTTGACCGATTTTTATGAAATTTTATATGTATATTCGGTAGGTCTGAAAATCGGTCGTAATCTATTTTTCATACCCCTAAGTAATAAGGGTGGTCCACCCCAAACAATTTTTTTTATTTTTTTGGACAAAATTTTTTATTTTTATTTTTTTTATGATGTGGCATTAAAAATACATACAACGCTTAATTTTCACCCTTCTATCACAAACCCCTATTTTTTAATACCCATTTTAGTAATTTAATAATTTTTAATACTGGTAGATGGGGGGAGATCTGGGCCTAAAAGGCCTGTAAACAGCTTTATATAAAGATGGGGGGATAACTGATCGATTATCACTAGATCAGTTATCCCCGCCAGGCGTCTACCGTTGTCACTTCTCACCACAAACCTAGAAAAAAATATAGAGAGCGTCGGTTCATGAAGGTCCAGAAAATTGATATTTTATTTGCTTTTGTTGGCGGTTGTGCAAATATGATGGCTGCATTGCAATATGAAATTAACTGACTTGCTGTCATTTTAAATGTCATTAAAGAATGTGACAATGTGACCGATACAACCAACGTAAATTGGCATAAAAACCAAGTTTTAGTTATTCTGGACCTTTTAGGGCAGCCATGAATTAGCGGTCGCCGGCAATATGACACTGGCACAGTCTATATTTTTTCTAGGTTTGTGCTTCTCACCCAGTACACAGCACGGAGTAGAGATGAGAACGAAGTCGACTACCAAAATATTCACTAGAAATAATTCATATGGCAGAACAACGTTTGCCGGGTCACCTAGTTTTCTTATAAAATACAATTTGTATAGTGCTATCTATACAACAACTTCAAATAATATGAATATAATATGTGAGATGAAATAAAATAAGATAAAATTCATAGAAAAGTTAATATTTAGCTATACAATTTTGAGAAGGTTTCGATCATTCTTAATTTTGCTATGACTTTACTCTTAGTGCCACTGAGTTTGGGAGCGCAGCAGTGGCTGAGACGCGATTTCAAAATTATTACAAAATAAAATTATGGGGTTCATGTCATGGTTAAAATACGGGACAAAAAGCGCCCCGTTAGTACCTTGTCCAGGACGCAGGACAAGCTTTTGAAAAACGCGACAATCCCGGAAAAATGGGTCGTCTGGCAACCTTACTATAAATATAAATATTACAGAACTATTTTTAATATACTTAAATCTTGAACCGTGATACCGTAAATTTCCAGCGAGATAAGATACCTATCTACAAAGATAAATAAGATAAAATATCCGTGCCATATGTAAAAAGTTAAAAAATTTGTATATTTTAAGATTTAATTATTTAAGCTGATAAATAGTACCAAAATTTAAAAAAGTTACAACGATTATATGTATTTGCCGCTTTTACGAATACCTACTCATGGAAAATAATTGGTGAAATTCATGTACATTTTTCAGTGTCATACAGCATCAAATAAAGTTAAAACACAATTTAAAATAATTTAATCTGTTTATAAACATATTTTTTAGGATAGGAATCTATATAGATATTCAGTATAAAATAAAAAAGAAACACAACTTTATTACAGAAAAATCGGAAGATATAGTTAATCTATCTTCTCTATATACCTATTAGCTTAAAACCTTCAAAAATAATAAGTACTCTTGTCTTCTCAAAAATTAAATATAAAATACTTGCATTAAGCACATAAAAAAAGACGTGTATAAAATCTTCTCAAGTATCTTAAAATATTTCCATATAGTGAAGATTAGGTGTCTTCTGCAAAATTTAGTTGACGATATCGTTTTAGACTATAACACTGATTAATTTTTTATTACACATTGATGTAAAGTTTCATCGAATAAATATATTTATATATTTCTGTGGTGTTAGTGTAACTTCTAATTAAATAAATACTAGAATAACGTATGTTCTAACATACATTTGTGAACTTTTATAATTTTTGTATAAACATGAATGAAAGAAACGCGGTTAAATGTTCACCTCTATTTAAGATAGGTATCTTATGACATTTTAACAGTATATAATTCATGACGATAAGTACCTAGCTACTTACTAATATTGTAACATTTAACAAAATATAAAAATTATTTGTAAAATTGAGTATTTGATCTGTAAACTTTAAAAACTAACATTTTTATGAACCACGAATCAAAATATCTTTGCCTCAATGTTTGTGGCTAAAAAAAAGTTACAGGGCGTTAAAGTTAAAATTTTGAATTCGGAATTCTTTAAATTCTTAGAATGCTTTCAAAGGATTCTTTTGAAAATTTGGATTAGGAAATTTTCTGGAACAAGAAAAACGAATCCGTATTTAGTTTTCCTGTAGACGCTAGACTGCGCTACAAAATGTACTCTTGGTTGATAAAAATTGATTATAACTTTTCATCAGGGTAAGTACGAAAGTTTTAATAGAAAAATATTGCTTTCCTATTTATTTTTCACAAATAAGGTATACTTGTTTTGTGTCGATAAATTTAACCGTTCTGGATTTATTTCTTGTTTTTCTATTGGATGCAATAAAACAAAATAAAAATTTGTAGTTACTTACGTAAAAAAACTAAAGATTATTTTTAATAATAATTTAATTACATTCAGGTGCCTTAAAATATTGAAGGTAAGTACACATTTAAAAATAAGATACCTAATATATGTATCATTGTACCTAATGTATGTATCATTATTATATAGTTAAAACGTAAGTACCCACCTACACATGAAACTAATGACAGTTATATTAATTATTGCAATAGTAATTATTCATTCAAAATATCATACTCATACTACATAAGAAATATTGCTCTCAAAAAAACATAATAATAATAATGAGTTAATCAAAGTTTTATCTTTTTTTATAACTTCTTAACATCTGCAGATCATTTAGTTTACCTCTAGGTAGGTATATACATACAAAATCCTTTTTGAAAGGAAGTCCACAACAACCCAACAGATTTTAAAAATATTCAAATATTTAACTTCAGTCACTAGGCAAACTTGAAAAATTCCTTGAAACTTTGTTGCATGATATATATGCACTTACCCTTTCCAATTTTTGAAAGTGTTCTCTTAAAAACGAAATAGGATTAGATGGACGGCTTACACACAATTGAACTATACAGTCCTTAAGGATTTGTTGAATATTATGCGTTTGAACGTAGGCCTCGCACTCACGTAGAGCTTGTTCTTCATCCATGTTTGTTGCCATTTTTATTAAGACACTAAATTCGAATTAACTTATTCCGAAAATTGCACGTATTTTTAAACTGACAGTATGCAATTCCTATTTACACTTTAATGCCCGAGAGCACAATTCTCGATTATAAAAAAAACAACAGGATTTGACAGTTCTATTTTCTATTTTTTTATTTGTTGCTGTTAATAACATAGAAACCTGTAATCAGCTGGAATAAGTTTATCGTTTATCCACAGATTTGTTGATTGGTCAAGAATGGCGTAAATCGTGTAAAGCTTAATCTTAAATTGAAGTTTATATATTAAATTAAAAACCTCAATGAGAAACATCGAAAACAAATTATTTCTTTTCTCTGAGAGAGAAAATTCTGTAACATCTTAAATAGTTAAACAGAAATAGACTCACAATCTATTTAGTAACAAAATTGACTGAACAATAAACACTACGGAGAATCTATAATCAGTACTCAGTGAGTGAAAATTTATGAAATGGCGCGAAAAGAAAAGGGCAGAGTTCAGTAAATAACCTTTAAATTGGTGAAAATACTGAAAATGAAAAAATTGACCAAAAATGTACAGGTAAATTTAGTTGCGTTGAATGTTATTAATATTAATTAAGTAATAATATAAATATCAATTCTTATTTTGCAGACGGTAAAGAATCATTTAAAAATCACTAACTTTTTTATTAAACAAGAAAAGTTGGATTCTAAGGATTTGTCAGATAACAAAAATGGTATTAAATGCACTGATCCTTCTAGTAGTACAGACGATTTAAAGAAATGTAGATCAAATTTAGTGGCTAAACGTAAGGGAGATGACATCGAGATACTTAGTCCACCTCAAAAGAAAAGAAATAGTATTTTTGAAAGGGAATTAACACCAGATAGAAAACCTAGTACAAGTGAACAAGATGGAAATGTTGCAAATTCTGTGATATCTGTAAAAAGCCCTGAGCAGCTATTATCTCCAGAGGCATTAGTTGAATATTATACACCCGAAAAGAAAGTGGAGAGATTTATAGACAAAATAAAAACTACTCCAAAGAAAATATTGTTTAATGATGATAATGAAGGTATCATTAAATCTACAGAAACCAATACGTTACTTTCAAAAATTGATGAAATGGTCGAAAATAAAGTACATCGGAATGCCACTCCAAAGAAAAATACTCCTAAGAAAAGTGTTCACTCCACAAATGAAAATAATTTAAACAATTTAACGGGAAGAACTCCAAATAAAACAAAAAGGACACCTAAGAAGTTATTTGATAAATCTCCCAGTAATGTGAATGAATTCAATGTACAAATTATAGAGAGCTTTGTAAAAATAACTCCAAGCAAGAGCCAAAAATTTGATCCAGATATAGAATTTGTTAGTAGTAGTGAAAAGAAACAAAGTTCTATTTTAAAATATATTTCGCCTACAGCTTCTGCCAAGTAAGTTAATAAATTTATTAATATAATATTTATGACATCTAGTCTTAAGCTAGAGGAGTGGCTTTAGAATTTATTGTACTTTGTACAGTAATTGTATGCTATATGAATGTATAAAATTATATACAGGGTTGGCTATCACTAAGCACAAAATTTTTAACCACGTGCTCAAGAAGGCTTAAAGAAAAAAAATATTGCGTAATTTTAGCTCGCTGCTAAATCAACATTTTTCTCATTACAGGTGGTCCGTTAGAATTACCCACTAACAGCACATAACACTATCACACACTTCTGCTGTACAATTCAAGCAGTTATTTAAATTTTTTAAATTTCAAATGCTTGCTGTACTCGCGGCAAGAATTCAGACGACTTACGTCATACGAACAAATGAATAATTCATTATATTTTCATAAAAATGTTTAAGAAACTGCAACTGAGAGTAATAAAACTATATACTGCACAAAATGTTTGCACTATATATTGCACTAAAATGAAAAAATGATTGCGATCAAATATCGAAAATTATGTTGACAATAAAAACAATTGCGTAACATCAGTCATGACGTAAGACGTCTGAATTCTTGCCACGATTTTACTACAATTATTTATTTTATATATACATATTAACTTAATATGTAATAAAAATAAATATATGGATACATAGTACAGAAAATATTTACTTGGAATAAATACTATAACATTATTAAAGGAAAATAATATCTAATACTGATTAATTTTGAAAATTTTTTCAAACACAATTCCATTAATTCTTACCTTTCTCATAGTCAACTTTATATAAGTCTCGGTTATTATTTTTTGTAGTATTTTACCACACTGTGCATCTTTGTGATATTTAAAAATTTTTTATAGATCATTGGAAGCTAAAAATCGAAATGAGTCAACACCTACAAAAAATCACACAAATGTTTGTAATGGTTTGCAAACTCCAAGCTCAAAAGTAAAAATGAAATTGAACTTTTCTAACTGTATACATGAGAAACCTTCATCTTCTAAAGATGATAAAGAAATAAGTGGTTTGAAAGGTCATAATGTAAAAGACAAATCTCCAAAATCGAACAAAATGTCAGATGTTTGCCTCGAAAAATATAATAATCTTGATAAAGGACAAGAGAATAATTTAAATATTACAAATTTGGAATTTAGTTTTGATGACGAATGGCATGAAGAAATTATAATACCTGTAAGTCAAAATGGTGATAGAATTTGTTAAATTTAAATTACAAGAAGCTTAGTTCATATGAATAAATATTATTTAATTTAGTGTTTAAATATGTTTAAAATAAATTTGTTCATATATATACTTTTTTTTGTAAATGTAGACGCAACTCGAATATAAACTGGATCTAACAGAATCTCAGCACTGCAAAATAATTAATGTAAACGCATTTCCAACAAAAAATATAATCACATTAAAATCAACTAAAAATGGTGAACAAGCTCTATGCAATTTGGAAGGATTTTGGTAAGATCTCCTAAAATGATATATTTAAAATACATACTCAATTTTTAAGGATACATTCTCAGCTAAATGTTGGAGATACTGTTCACATATCGGCAAAAAAACTAAATGAGTATGAGTGGATCGTTGATAACGATTATGGCTTGGTTGTTTATGAACCAGATTTGCTTATTTCTGCAACTAGTATAGTCAGTGAGTATCAGAAAGAGTGTTATTTCTATTGTACCGGATGTTCTGTTAAGGTCAGCGTCTGTTTCTTGGACTATTTGTCATACAGCTTTTGGAAAAAAATATTGATAACAAAAGTGACCCTGAAAAGTCCATTAAAATTATTTTCCACTTGACAACATTTGAAAGTGGAAAATATCTTTAATAGACTTCTCTTGGTCACTTTTGTTATCATTATTTTTTTCGGGAAACTGTAGGACCAGTACTTTCCGAGATACAGCTGCTGGCCGACCTTAATGGAACACTCGGTACTACTTTATAAGTTGTAGATACATTATGGTGCAAGAGAAAAAGTGTTTTGAGTGACTGCTTTCGTGGATTTGAACCAGGTAACAAAGCCATGCTTGTAGGAAGTCTAGTACATAATTTACTGCAACACGTCTTGAAAAATAAGATTCATACCCAAGAAGAAATAGAGAATATTGCGAAGGATCTCATAAAAAATCGCAACACTGTAAGTCCTAAATCTGTATGCGTTGGCAAGTTATTACCATAAAGGTGTTCTCTTGCAGATTTCAAGTATATACGACTGCAATCTAACAGTAGAATTAATCGAAGAAGAATTAATGAAATATGTCCCGAAAATTATATCTTTTATACAACTTTACGTGAAAGATATACATACGAAGAGACATCCGAATCTCAAGCACAACAAGGAAGACTGGAAGGGTATGATTAATACCATCGATGATATAGAAGAAAATATCTGGTGTCCCGAATTGGGGATTAAAGGAAAAGTAGACGTCAGTGTAAAATCTGATTGTAACTTAATGCCCCTTGAAGTAAAGACTGGGAGAGCTTCGGTCTCTCTGGAACATCGAGGACAAGTTTTGATGTATATTATGATGATGAATAAATTGGGGTACAAGGTTCCTTCTGGGCTGTTGCTGTATCTGAGGTAAAACTAATAACAATTTATTATATGATATAAGAACACCTACAAATTTCAAAATTTGTGATCAAAACTGAAACTTTACTTTGACCATAGTCTGCTAAATCGCGTCGCGTTGCCTTTGTAATACCTGCCTGTTCAATCACCTGAATTTCAATCTAGAATTCTGCAATAGTGTTATATATTTTATAAATATCTTGTATATAAATTAATGTAGAATAGTGTATTTTTTCTATAACAGATATTGTTTTTGTCTATTTTATTTTATTTTTTTTACAGCGCTCGATATAAAAGAGCGAATTCCGACGTTGTTTAGGATCTCTGTGTGTTGGGAAGAAAATAAAATTAAGTAGTAAAATCTACGATTTTCCTTTATAATATATTACTCCAATATATTACAGTTAGTATTTGGAAATATAAATATCAGGCCATAACTGTTAGAATTTGATATTGAGACTAATAACTTATCTTTTAATAGAACCTATTTATTTAAATTGGTTGTAAAAATGTATATATTTAATATCTACTACTTCAAAAATTTAAAATATGCAACATTAACACCATTTCTGTACTCCACACAACGTAGTTCTGTTGTTATAAAATACATACACAATAATGGACTGCTACTTCACTTTCACCATGAAAAACACAATACTTCATTATTTTAAGTTGTATGAATTTATAAATTTAAAAGTAACACATTAACAGAAATGTACATACACTCAACAGATATTTTAAATCTCTCATTATTTTTAAGAAACATCAAATTCCTGATAGAAACAGTTGACAACTATGACATATGTGCTATAGGGTGCTGCCACATGCGGTAATTCACTGCAAACGGGCAAAGAAACAGACTAGAAAAAGTGCGGCCGCTGCGATTTAGCAGGCGATACTTTGACTTACCTGGAGCGTGTTCCGTTTCTTTATCGTCATTCTCAGGCAATATGTCAGACATAATTTTCTTAAATATGAGAAAAGGAACACTTAAGGTAAAGTGACAAGTTCTTTCAAAAGTAGAAGAAAACATTGTAATCCAACCTGTCTTTTATATGAATAAAATATCTCTAAAAAAACTTCAGTTATGAACATTAGAAGGTGTAAACTTGGTGAAATAGAATAAAATATGAGTTTAATTGCTCAAATGGAATTTTTAAACATTAATCATTTAAACTTTCTCCCATACTGTATATGACGAGTAAAATTTCTCTATGTTGTGAGGGCGAGAGAATTTTGACAGACAGGGTAAAATGTAGGCGATCACTAACGGAAATGGAATGATTAGGTGTAAATTCTTGGGTAAATTATTCTTATTATAGGAGCAACTTCTCTGTATCGGATAAATTCTCAATAAGAAAAGGAACGCGTTCCTGATAGCAAACCTTACATAAAAAATTCACAAAATGAAAGACATGTTAATAATATGTGACAAATTATATTATTTGTAATTTTTATCTAAAAATATTATATTTATGCGCACTTCTGCCCAAGGTCATATAACTCCATAGAGTGTCCAAAAGAGAATGTTACATACTTCAGTGGCGGATTCTGGGGAGGAAGAATTTATTTTGTAAAAATAAATTTTTTTTATGTAGTTGGGTTATTGTTCATGTAGAATAAACTGATGCAGTCAATTTTGAATTATAATATAGAGGGGGCAACATTAATCTACAGTGTACAGGTTTTTTTGTCATATATTTTTAATGTGTTGTAATTTTAATTTAGCATGATAAAATGAACCGTTTACGAGAAAAAATTTTACTCATATTTGCATGTTGAAGTTGATGTCTTATGAAGTTTTTCAATAACTTTGTTAAGGTGCCTCCTGGGACACCACTACGTTTTTTACATTTTATATTTTTTTGAATTAAACATCTTAAAGCGAAACTTTCCTGTTTGAATGACTTTCCTATTGCACTTTGTTGTTTGTTAATTCGTTTATTATTATTTTTCTCATAAACGGTTCATTTTATCAACAATAAAAAGGAGTACCTTTTTTTTTAGTCTAAAGTTGAAGCTGCCCAGATTTATTATTTTAAAATCTTTATCATACAGTGTGTTAAAAATTTAGACATTAAGTTTTAAAGCTTAGCCCGCCCCTGGTAAACTAAAAAAGCTAAATATATTTCAAGGACACTATTTTAAGAGATCCTTATTAGTGTCCATCACATTAAATTTTTATATTATGTACTTTAAAAGTTATTCAAGGAAAATCGATTTCCAGCGGCGTTCTTCAGGAACACATATCTCCGTAGGGAGGGCCTAGAACTTTCATATTATTTTTTTATGTTTTATCTGCACCCGAGAGATTTTCCACATTTTCCTGGACACCCTCTATAAAGTAGTAATGGGGTTCTCTAAGAATCGAAAAGTATTTGACTTTTTCACTGTTCTAAAGAACTACTCTGAAAGTATTCGAATTCCAGTACTCTTCTATTTCATTCCTTTCTATTCTGAAGATTTCAGTTTTTCTTCTTTTTTTTCCCTTCCTTCAGACTAGATATTGCCGATATATTCAATTTACTTGATAATTAATTATAATATACAGTAGAACCTCGATTATCCATACGCGGTTGATCCGTGCGGCGGATTCTTCGTGCCATGCGATGTTTATAACTGTCCACTATCCGTGCTTGGATTATCCATGGCGGGCCGAAAAAAACGCTCGGAGACAAAAAAAAAATGACGAGTCTGCTTGTTTGTGCACACTTAAATATGTTAATTTTTGTTTTGCATAATGTACATATGCATGTATTTAATAGATATGTGTAATAAAGTTAATATGTTTTGCAAAATTTGTGTGTTTGAGTGTTATTTGGCTTAACTGTGGTTTCGATTATCCAGCAATGGTTCGGTCCCGGCTGGCCCGGATAATCGAGGTTCTACTGTAATATGATATAATCAAGCAAGACCAAATTGAGAACTGATTAATACAAATAATGGATGATAGAACTGAATAATTGATGAATCGATTTGCACGACCATTGAGAGGTGAGATCGTTGTCATCTGTCATTCTACATCACTCTGTATATTTGATTAACAGCGCATATAATATAAAATTTCATGTTTTATTATAGGGATGGAATATTGAGGGAAGTTCCGCCAACGTCGAAAGAAACAAGGGATATAATAATAATGAGGAATGAGCTAGCTTATTATTTGACCAGAAAGCCAAAGATTATCGAAGATGATAAAACTAAAAGCAGAAAGCTTATTCCTCCTGACTTACCGGAGCCTATCAATCACACAAGTTGTGCAAAGTGCCCTTACAATGTGATTTGCACAGCCTACGCTAAGTAAGATATAATTTGTTTTACAAAATATGTATAAATGTTTTTTTTTCTGGTTTATTCAGATATAATAACGAGGATATTTCATCCATGAAGACACTAAAAAATATTCAAGATGAAGTTTTTTCGTATTTGCATGAGTCTCATCTAAACTATTTCATGCACTGGATCTCTCTGTTAGCCCTTGAGTCTAATACGAATAAAGGTTTAAAGGATTTGAGGGAAATATACACTTTGCCTCCAGAAAAAAGGTCAGATTAAAATGTATACTGTTCAATAGAACAGTTTCATTTTTATGTTTTAGGGAAAGCAACGGCAAATGTATAATAAACTTAAAGGTGTCCCACATTGGAGAAGAATGCAACGGAGTATTCGAGCATACTTTTGTGAGAAATCACGATGAACCAAGCTTCAACTTCTTTTCGCATGGGATAGCGGAAAGTAATTACGTTGTCGTTAGCATCGAAAGCAGACCTGCCATATCGGCCGGCTTTGTGACCGAGATCACTTCGAATTCTATCACTGTATCACTTGACAGGTAAGGGAATGAAGATTTATATAAAAACGGTAAGAGTATATCCTTTGCATTATATTTTTAGGGACTTGAACAAAAAGTATCAAAATCGGACCTTTTATATAGACAGTTACGATTCCAGCTCTATACAGTCTTTCAATCTAACAAGCTTAACACTGTTAATGGAATTAACCGATAGGGCGGAGAAATTGAGAAGAATAATAATAGACAGGATACCTCCGACGTTCAAAACTCGTCTTCCTAAAGTGATTGGATCCAAAGGAAAGGCGATATTAAGGAGGCTCAATGTCGTTCAGCAGAGGGCTGTGTTGAAGGCTATAGCTGCCGAGGATTATTTTCTCATTGAAGGAATGCCCGGCACAGGTAAGAAATAAGTTTCCTTTTTGTCTTCGCACTGTATACCCAAGTTCCAAAATAGCAAATGAGTAATTCACAGCAGTTTCATGAGTACAGGAGGTGAGAGTTGCAGGGCTCAAGATTCCATAGAAGTGCCATTTGAGAAGGGTTCAAAGAGCACAAAATTACCAAAAATACGTTGATGTTGAGTGATTCTAGCACTTTAATAGTTCACTTTAAAAATTTTATAAACTCACTCCCTCAACAATTTATTAGTGAATGTATATATCTTTGTGTTGATTGTTAAGGGGGCATTTTCAGTGAGCCGCCATATTGAAAAAATACGTGATTTAGACATCATTTTTAGGTATCAATTTCTTCTCTGTTCTCTAAAAATAAATAATTTTTTTGTCATGATTAGACAAATACATACTTCTAGAACAAAGTGCACTACTTGAAATTAATATATTATTATCTGGCTAATGTCTGGAAAGAGGTTTTTGATACCCTGTTTAACACTAAACTCATTGTAGTTTTATAAACAAAACCATAACACTATATTTAAATTTAACCTGTCCATCGCTTGGATTACGCATTATTCTTTCACAGTATCACAACAAATTGAGATTTTATAAAAGAATTTAGAAAAAAATGATACCTGAATAAACATCGGATTCATAATAGAGAAATGCTGTCAATTGTCAAATAAATGTCAGAATTTAGTTGAGCTAGTTTGCCACCACGTGTCGCCACCGTTGTTTTGGCAATTGAAGAGAAGGGTTTCATAGCAGTGTTGCGCAGTTGTGCAAAAAATATTCAAAGTTACTACATAGTCTTGGATAAATAAAATAGATATTGAAACTATTTATTTTTTTATTTGTTCTTGAAAGAAGTGTTAATTTTTATCTATCATAGGACTAAAATTTACATAGGTACTATTATTTCATAATTAGGTATTATATCAAAATTTAACTTTTTCATCTGTAATGCCGCTATAATTTTAATAAAACATAAGTCACCTACAAAATAACATTTTTATAAAAATCAAGATAATTATTTACATTAGCGTAAAACTCTCCAAACTTAACAAAAAATTCCTACTCCCCTATTTTCGAGGGTGTTGATCACGAATCTGAGGTCAGATTTCGGCGCTCGCATGTAGTTTTCGATAAAAAAATTTTTCAAAATTGTAACCTCTATGTATACATCACATTAGGTTGAAATTACAATATAACTCCTATATATTTTGACAACAGTGTGACGTCATGAAATGAATAAGGCAGATGGGGCAGAGATGAACATTGCAATTTCAACCTAATGTAATGTACAAATAGAGGTTATAATTTAAAAAAAATGTTTTTCAAAAACTACATGCGAGCGCCGAAATCTGACTTCAGATTCGTGATCAGCACCCTCGAAAATAGAGGGGTAGGATTTTTTTTTGTTAAGATTGGAGAGTTTTACGCTAATGTAAATAATTACCGAATAAAAAAGAAAAAACTACGCAAATTCTTCACTAATAATTCACTACGACTTCACTTCCAAACTTATAGCACACTTATAATTTTGAGCACCTCAAACTTATGACCTATGACTCATGTAAAGAACAGGCGGCAAAGGCAGACTGTGGCAATTTCTCACGATGTTTTGCAGCCAAGGTCACCAACGTAATTATTTATTCAAATATATTATTTAGGTTATACATATGGCGACATCTATAAAGGGTTGTCTGAACTAAAAGCGAAATCTTTCTCATTTCCACCACGATTTTAGACAAGAGCGTGCGAATGCGGCCTTAAAGAAATCTGTAATGGTTGTAAAAGTTAAGAAATATGTTGGCAGCATTAGAAAAAAATATGTAAGCGGTGTTATGTTTAAAAAAAACAGTGTAATAGAAATAAACATATAAAAAGTTTTATTGAGATTTGTCTCTATATTACACAAGTAATAGTAACTTGAGCATTGATTATTATAAATTGTGAGCGGGCTTACAAAATGAGACTCTTTACTATTTTGAAAACTGACTATTTTAAATATTGTTACGAATGGATTAAATATTAAAATTTGGAAAAATATACTGTTTTTTAAAATGTCTTTAAAGATACTTCATTTAGAGTGATGAAAGCTAAGTCACTAAAGTTGAATATAAATACTAAACTCTGATAAAAATACTGTCATTATTTCTGGATATTTTAGGTGTCTAAAATATAAGTGTTAATACCGAAAGGATTTTGGAATATTATGCATTTTTTTCTTAAAATTTTGTGAATAATATCTTTTCCTGAAGTTTGACTATTTAAACTTGACTCACCCCGTATATCAGTGACGTTTGACTGTTTGAACTGATTTGAACATTTTTTTTTTATTTTCTAGGAAAAACTGCCACTATAGTAGCCTTAATCCAGCTACTCGTTGAGCTAGGTAAATCCGTTCTTATAACAAGCCACACCCACTCAGCTGTCGACAATGTCTGCACACGGCTTGTCAGTTATGGTGTGAAAGTGCTAAGGTTAGGTTCTGAATCAAGGATACATCCAAGTTTGAAGGATTGTTCAGAGTACAGCCTTACCAAACACTGTACCACACCAGAACAACTTGCAGAAGTTTATAATAGTGCTGTAAGTGTTTTCGTGGTATTTTTATCGTTATTTTATATTTTACATGATAAATTATTGTCACTTGTTTTTTATTAGAAAATTTGTCATATTCCGGGTGATTCAGTCAATAATTTTAATGCAAGATCGGGAAAAATGAGTATAATATGAATACACTTTTAAAAAATTTTTAAATGCATCTGTCACAAAAAAAATAAAATAATTACTTAAACATCCTTTCTGACACTTGCTTACTACTGGTGGTCTCAATTCATTCACAGCTCCGAATTCAACACGGAGTAGGGCTCATGCAACGTTGCCAAATTTAAATATTTTCCTAGGTTTGTAATGTTCAAATATGTAATGAATGTTATAAATTATTTTTTAAAAGTATGCAATATATTGTCGCTCAGATGTCAAAATTTGATGATTATGAAGTAGAAACTCGTATTTCTTGGGTGACGACACATCATTTCTATATCATATTAATGTGCTTCACTTAATTTTAACTTCTTATATCTTCACTCCGAAAAAATGTAGATATTAAAAACCACGTATCCCGCAGTGTTAATTATAAACTATTTTTGAGATATGTATGAGGTTTTAACATCTGAGCGACGATATTAAGTGTCAGTTTAAAAAATATTCAATACTGAAGTTAAAAAACTCCAACGGATTAAATACATTTACATTTCATTACATAAATAATGAGATAAAGATCCAATACTCATAAAAATAACCCGACTCCTGAAAACCCAGGTGCCGGCCTTATATGCGTCGTAGCGCAAAATCCTGGCGGTAGATTTTTTTGTGCCTATTAGCTTTTTTGTTCAGGATTTTGAGAACTACCTTTTACACCAACAATTAGACCTCCCGACTGAAACCACTTTTCCATATAAAAAGTCAGGGGGTCCTTTGTATTAGTCAAGTGAAATTCATGAATTGATTTTCAGCAAATGTTTGTAAAAACACAGTGACGGGAAAGATGGATTGGCATTTAATAGGAGTAGATTCAATTGAACTTTTAATGTATTTTTATTAGTTTCTAATATATATATATATATATATATATATATATATATATATATATATATATATATATATATATATATATATATATATATATATATATATATATATATATATATATTAGAAATATAATAATATATATATATATATACAGGGTGAATCTTAAATAAGTACAAATATTTTAACCAGCAGTATAGTTTTGTGTGTGGAACACATAATTAATAGTTTTTTTACAAAAAAATCAGAAATAAAAAAGTGAAATTTTAAATAAATTTCGTAATTTTTCAGTAGAAAACTTGTTGAGGACCGCTGGCCTAGACAGACCCTTCATACTTTTATGAGTCATAGTGCTGCAGACTGAACGTGTGGTTCACAGTGTTGCCAGTATTACACAAATGTCTTTGCTTCAAGGAAGAAAAAATCTCAACTTTTAGCGAATTTTGTCAAGTGTAACATTTTATATTATTTTTTATTATCAAACTGTCATTGACTGTCATGACAGATTATCGGAAGCCCAAGTCAAACTTGTTAACCCCACATAATGCATGAAAATAGCAATAAAATTTGCTAAAAGTTGACATTTTTTCCATTTTAAATAAAAAACGCGTGCATAGTTTTTCGTTATTCTTCATAAAATAACTTAAGGAAATTGTGTTTTGTGTCCCTTTCTAACAGTGTACAATGACATTTAACTTGTGAAATGTGGATTACTGATTAAATAGTTAATTTTTTAACAAACAGGTAAGCTTGTGTGCACGTTTATGTATAATTTTTGAACATTGGACATAGTAATATCACGTAATATCTTCCTAAATATTTTACGGTAGTATTGAACTTGAGGAAATTCATTTTTAATCGTTGAAGTATAGTAAGGTTAGTTCAGATGTTAAAATTTATGTTAATATTGCTGCGTATCATACTACATACCCAATTTTACTGTACTTATGCTTAAAACAAGTATTTTTAAAATAGAACTATTACGTTAAAGGAAACGTAATATTTATATTGGAGGAGATATGGCAACCTCGCAACAAATCATATGTTTCATTACGTTGTTGGATGAAAAATCAGCCAGCGGTCCTCAAAATGTGGGTATTTTTTTAAAAAATTAATATCTCCGTAAATATTAGAAATTTTTAAAAATGGCTTTCACTAGACTGATTTAAATGACGAACTACACCAGCAGTTAAAATATTTGTACTTATTTAAGATTCACCCTGTATATATATATATATATTTTTTGTTGATTAGTCATTAAATAATGTGCACTTGTAGCAAGTCATAGCCGTGACATGCTTAGGATCTGGCCATCCAATCCTGTCAAAACGTGTGATGGATATTTGTATCGTAGACGAGAGTACCCAAGTAGTTCAATGTTCCATCATTAGACCTCTTCACTCGGCAAATACTTTCATATTAATAGGAGATCCAAATCAGCTACCGGCTGTCATTAGAAACAGAGAAGCGATGTAAGTTTTGCCATAAAGTTCCTTAAATTTGATGCTAACCCCTCTTTTTGTGTTTAGTGAAATGGGAATGTCCGAAAGTTTATTCGACAGACTGTACAGCAAAGAAGCGACAATAGCCTTAAATTTAAATTATCGAATGAATACCACCATAACAGCTTTGGCGAATCATCTTACATATCGGGGAGAACTTAAAATAGGTAGTGAAAGTGTTGCCAACGCAAAGTTAAAACTCCCTAAACGAGAGGTAGTTATATAGCGATTCCTTTCCGAGATTTATTCTATTAGTCTTTATTCTAGGTTCTAGAATCGATGTCTGACCGTTGGATAGCAAAGGCCCTGGACGATTCCATGGAAAATTCCGTACAGTTCTTAGACACTGGGCCAGTGTGGAAATTTCAGCACGTTGTTCCCTGGCGTACACATAAAAGTTTTGCAAATGAGGAAAGTAGTGAAAATCAAAGATGTGCTAATATCTATGAAGCAGCAGTCGTGTTTCATTTAGTAAAGGCTATGTTGAAGGTAAATTAATCAACTTAAAAGTTTAAAATATTTTAATTAAAAAACCTGAATATTAATGGACTCGTTTCCCCTATTTCCCTAATCTAAAATTTTTCCATGAAAGTCACTATTACTCCGAAAAAATAATTCTATTGTAAACTAAACACAGGGTGATTTAAAAAAATTTTAAATGCATATTTACGCTGAAAATAATATTTTCAATTCATTATTTAAACTCCCTGTTTAGACTGAAAATTGTAGAGAGTGACTTGTAGACAAGCGCGAGGGGTGAAGCGTGCGAGGAGCAACATTTCATAGGCGTACTAAATTTGAATGCGATCAGATATAAAATATATACAAAAATTACAAGAATAATTGCGTTACATAACATCCATTATTTTTAGTAGAAACAGTGGTATAACAGTTTTTGCCAATTTCGAGGCGTTGGATAATAAAAAGAATAAGAATTATTTCAAAATTTAAAGTTTTTATCTTGTATTGTCAATTACCCAAGGTCGAAAATAATAGAGAGTGACTAATTCACAACACAGATGAGTACAGAAGATACGGGTGGCACGATTACCTAAGCGTGCCACTTGAGAAGAATTAAAGGACACAAAATTATCAAATATAAGTTGACGTCAGTTGAACCTCTCTACAAATTAGAATGCCTTTTGGACGGCGATTGCCCACCTTCACCCACTTACACCTACCTGATGCGCTCTCCACGGATATCACACTTAAGTCTTGTCCTCATGGATGCGAAATTCACGGATTTTTTCACAAATTTTGCAACTTTTGTTTTAATTATTTATAGCGGGAAAATCTCAACTTTTGACAAAATTTGCCAAACTGTCAAACACTACAAATATTATTGCTCCTTTCATTATTATATGGTGTTAATAAATTTGTTTTGAGCTTCTGACAATCTACCATGGCAGTCTCATGATGAAAATGTTATAGGTAGTTGAAAAAATATGTTACAAATAGAGATTTTTCCACCATTAAATAAATCGCATAAATATTTACGAATTCTGCATTCAAAATGACAAAAGGTTTAGAATACATCCACACTATTTACTATTGGTTACTAGCACGGTCACACATTAACACTTATATCATATCGTACCGCTTTCCGTATGATTTACATACGTCCATGTTTTGTTAAAATTTAATATATTCTTCGGTCCAGATTCTGATCTTTTAATATTTATTTTAAATAGTTTCTTCAGCATATCACTATTTCATTTTTTTCTATCAGCATACTCCTTTCGATTTCATTCATACGGACTAAGATTCATCTTGTAAGATATAGCAATCAAATTTTTTTTTGTCCAAAACGCATTCTAAAAATACCATCTTCCTTCCGCGAGTTTCCATCATTTTCCGTTTTACAGTTGTACTTGTTTACCACTTTTTTATTTGCGCTCATATGCTATTAATGTACAATTTTGTTAATGAAATACATATTTCAACATCACTTACACCACAGAAAATATAGCTACGCAACAGAACTCTCGTGGGGACGTATTAGGGAATAGATACTGAAGTTGTCGACAGACGGCGCAACGATACGTATTTGTTAAAATTTTAAAACTTAGAAATATGCGCTCTTCGAAAGAAGCAGCCTAGAGCGTTCGTTTCCTTGACGACCGCTGCCTCTGTTGCCATATCTTGCCGTCTTTATAAAGTGCGTTGCGTTTATGAATTTTAATAGTGGAGTAAAATTGCCTCGCTAACTCGCTTATTTGTGGTTCATTTTTTAAAGCTATAACTAAATGGAACGTTTACCATAATTTAAAATAGACTTCTACAACTTTTTTAAGTAGGGCCGACTTAAAATCAAATTATTGATGCTTGAATTTTATTTGACAATTATGTTTTTTATTACATCGCAATTGTAAAACAGCGATTTTACTAATGTTTATGATTTTTTCGCAACCCATATAAAATAAAACTATAACGCTTCTAATGGTACACACCAATTTTTGATAACTTAAAAGCCTTTTCGAAAAAATTAGTTTCAAAGTCGTAGCAGTAAATTTATGCATTAAAAATGTTAATATGCGACTATATTAATTATTGAAAATTGATCTATAGCTATAACGAGGCAAATGTAGACAAAATTTTAAAAATATTTTTTTTTAAGTGCTATGTGCTACGGTTTTCAAGAAATTAAATTGAATTTTATGTATATGCGACGTGTGAATAAGCTTATACTTGGGGTTATATTAAAAATGTTAATATGCGACTATGTTAATTATTGAAAATTGATTTATCTATACCGAGGCAAATGTAGATAAAATTTTAAAAATGTTTTTTTTTTAAGTTTACTTTGCTATGTGCTACGGTTTTCAAGAAATTAAATTGAATTTTATGTATGTGCGACGTGTGAATAAGCTTATACTTGCGGTACAGAATATCTTTTCATATAAGCTCGTAAATGAGACGGTTCATTCATTCGGCGAATTAGAAATATCTATATTTTGGATAAAGAAAAGAAAGGATTTTTATTATATATATATTATCATTGTATTAGATATATTTATGATATCGCCCTCTTCAAAATTAGAAAGAATTGTAAACAGGTAATTTTTTATATAAAACAAAAAGGAGTTTTTTATGTTCATTATTTTTTAATATGTTTAATCATCATAAATTAATTACACTTTACAACTTACTGCCTAAATTTTTAACACCTGTATGATAAAGACTTTAAAATAATAAATCTGGGTAGGTTCAACAAAAAAGTACTCTCGTTTATTGTCGATAAAATGAACTGAAAAAATTTGACCTATCGCATGTTGAACCCTCTTATAAAATTTTTCAATAATTTCGTTAAGGTGCGTTCTGGGACAACACAGCGTTTTTTTAATTTTATATTTCTTCGAATTAAGCATCTTAAAATGAAACTTTCCTGTTGTTTGAAAGACTCATATCGCACTTTGTTGTCGACAACAAAAAAAAAAAATAGAAATCAAAAAAAAAAAACTTCTATACAGATACTGATCTATTTATTATATATTTTAGAGAAAATAAAAAAATCAGTGAAATGTGGTAAAAATAGTAGGTATCCTCTTTCTATATACTATCGATTTCGAAATTTTTTGTAGTTCAAACTGTATTATGAATAAATAAACACATAAACAAATCAAAACAGAAATAAACATTTTAATTAATAAATAGAAATAGAAATAAACATTTTAATTAATAAATAAATGGTAACAGGGTAAAATAAATCACAAATAAAATAAAAAAGTGGTAAATATTACAATAAATCAAATCAAATTACCACATCACATAAAATCGTGGTAATAAATAAATAAAATATTTATCAAAATGCAAAAATAAAAATAACCTTCCAACCTCTTTGGATACACCGAAATCAATTGTAAACAATTGGTGAACTTTTATGTATATTTTCCATAATTTTTTTTGCGTAAAGGCATTTCACGCTTACCACGGGTGCATCTCACGCGTTCGAAATCCTGTGTGTTCGAAGTGCTACGTGACCGAAAGCCTACGAGCCCGAATACCTGCCTGTTCGAATAGAGATGTGCGCGCTCTCGGCTGACTGGCGGAGAGACAAGACCACGATGCAATTCGCCTGGATGATTCGTTCCCGCGGTAAGAAGATAACGCAACGGTTTTCACAGTGATGTAACACTTTCCACATTTTTAGAAACATTATAATTAATGATGACTAAAATGCAGCCTTTTGTTAAAATGTTTCCACACGTTTAATTATTATTATATGTACTTACTTGTGACTTTATTTCATGTGTTAAATACTATCTACGTATTTACTTGGTATGCAAGTCAGCTATAAAAGTACTGTTTTTTGTATGTTTCAACTGTAAAATACATGTAGATATAATTCGACTGAAGAATTGATATACCCATTTATACAGAAGTTATTTCACCAGTTGTAGGGACAAGATTGTAATATTGCTATTATATTACAATAGTTATTCGCTACTTATTTATATAGATATGAGTATTTTTATTATAGGGGGTCTGAAAAATGATGCTGTTGATAATTATCTCTGTAATAATAATTATCGTTGATAGGCGCATTCTAATTTTAAGGTCATAGGTATTTTATGGTGAATATATATTTTTTTATTTAAGTAAAGTTTACATTTTATTAACCATTCATAATATTGGAGACAAGTGAGATTTATAACATTATGTAATTAACTTTAGTCATAAGTTTAGTAAATGTATTTAAAAAACATTTGTTAATTCATGTTTAGTGGAAAGTAAGAAAGGCATGACTTAATATTAGCATTGGTTTAACAACATAATTCTGATGAAGATGATTTTGAACATATAAAACTTTGAGCCTATGTTTGATAAATGTTTTCAAGATGCATATATTTAAATATAACTAATACTAAAACATAAATATATTTTTGTTTTGATACTAGATACTATCATAAATATGTATTCCTAAATTTGATTTTTACTATTCTATCTGTGGCCCTTTTACAGCTGCATAGTACCAGAACCGGAAATAATATAACTAAGTAAATAAGTGGTGGATATCAAAGAACACGGTTGATATAACAGTTTTCTTCTATTCACGTTTTAAGATAGGTTATAATTTAATGTTATATATGAACATCCTTTTAGACGACATCTGACGTTTTACATATGTTAAAAAAATTTGAAATATTAATCAAAATTGAAATTTGTAAACACTCTGTAGAAAAGTTTATTTAAATATTTTTATTAACAGCCTCTGTTTTTAATAGTCATTTTCATAGAAATTGTGATAGATGTATTGGAATCAACGATTATGCATATAAATTTAATTTGAAAACTGTGGATTAATTTCCACTTTCACACCCATCATATAATAATTAAACGCCTTAACAAAAGACTGCATTATGGTAATTAATTAATAATGTTTCTAAAATTCTGTGGAAAGTGATACATTACTGTGAACACCGTTGCCTTATCTTCGAACCGCGTCAACGAATCATCCAGGCGAATTGCATCGTGGTCTTCTCTCTCCGCCAGTCGGTCGGGAGCGCGCACATCTCTATTCGAACAGGCAGGTATTCGGGCTCATAGGCTTTCGGTCACGTAGCACTTCGAACACACAGGAATTCGAACGCGTGAGGTGCTCCGCTTACCACAATGTATAAACCATTTATTACATAAATCTTTATTTTTATGTGGCAACCGAAACATTCGAACTCCCGATTTTCGAGTTTCACCACAATTAAAATATTAGCACTTATTTCCAGCCATTATTGTCGATTTATTCTAATATACTCGTATTTAATAATAATAATAATAATTGAAATAGCAACTTAACAAGTACGCATAAACAGTAGCAAAACAAACTGACATAAAAAGATCTGCCGCTGTGTGTAAAAAATTCTATAAAAACAGTTGAATGCACGCCTTGGCCATATCTTAAGACAAAGATAGACGAGCGGCCGCCGTTCGGCTAAAACGAACTCAAACGTCTTTGTCTTTTAGCCATTCGTCTCCAATAAATGCCGTAAACCGCGTCACATTATCATTGTAGTAAAATATACCTACCTTTCGTATACAATCAATAATAATTATAAACATTCTAACTATCTATAATCTATATGATACTGAAAACATCAGAGGAATGTAATTTGTATTTTTTGTGAAACTATAATTTTATCTATCTACTCAGAACACTATATTTAATTCAACACATATAAATTTAAAGAAATCCCCAAGGATTATTTATTTAATCTTTTTCCGTATCACAGTTTCTGAGATAAGGGCACAAGGAATTTTTTTGGACATGTATATGTATATATGTATGTATTACGTATGTATGCATAAGCTTTTTTCCGTCGTTTTAATATTTGCTTCGATTATAAAAATGTTACTTGTAATTATCGAAGTAATACAAACAAGGTATAATTCTGGATCTATATAGAAAGAAAAATCATGTCATATTATTAATCAATTAATAAAATTAGAAATATTTACGTTTTCTCAAACTGTTATTGATGTATTATTATTATTCTAACACAATTTAAAATTTTTAAATAAGTGCCTATTTATTTACATATGTGTCTACCTTATTTTTTAATTACAATTACTGTAAATTATAAAAACGTCAGTTGTCACTGATACTTTTTATTATTTAGGTATAATATTCTAATAATTTCCGTAAAATTTACATTTGGCAACGCTTTCTGAATTGGGCGCTAAAACCGACTCGCCTGTGGCGCGACCTACGAGCTAATAGCTAAACTTACTCTTTCTACTGTACATGCGCAGTTTGAAAGAAGCTGGCTTTTGGAGCCGGCTTCTTTTCGGGGACTACATTTAAACACTACTTGACGAGCCTTCTGTTGCGTTAGCTATATATTCTGTGCTTACACTCATGTTTAGACCTCGCGCTCTAAACTCTTCATACATGTTATCATCCGATATTCCTCACTTGTGAAATTAGGACGGTTTTGAGAATACGCTGTAGAGCTTGAATTATTCTCCATTCTTAAAAACACAAAATCACTAATAAAATAAATTACATTCATAATTAAATTAGCGAAAAGATATACCCGAAATTTTGCTCATGCAAAGGATATACCCGCCCATGATAGTGCTGGAAATGTAATAGGTGGATCCGACAATTTGTCGCAGCCAATCAAAAGCTGCAGCGCATGCATATTTACTGCAGCAGAAGCTGTGTAATCGGGTATGCTCTCAGAGATATGCAGCACACGATTTTATAGGAAAAATATAGAGCTGCATGTATGTTTCTTTGTGTCGACTGCTATAAATTGTGAGCAGGTTTATAACATGAGTCACTCTCTAGATTTTTGGCATAATGACAATCTTTAAAACGAATTTGATAACTTGTTTCAAACTGCTGATACATATTTGTAATGGCATTTGTTTTAAATTTTTGCCATAAGGTCTTTATTGAAGTATTCATTTATTTATTTGAACAGAAGGTCTCTCATTAGAGTATAGATTACAAAAAGAAACAAAAAGTTATAAAGGCACATGAGTAACATACCATATATATATATAGAGAGAGAAGTCGCGACAAATGTAAATATGCAACCAGTAGTACAATTACAATCCCAAAATTAGAATAAATGTGTACATTTTTTGTAATAGTTTCTCGTCCAGACATGCTCCAGACCTTGCTTAAGGATATCTGCATTCTGTAACCACCCTGAAATTGTTCTTTTCAAAGAAGTGGCTTTCTAACTTCGTGTGCGTGTCTGTATTTGCGGTCATATTTTGTATATTCGGGCATTATTTAGTGTTCTGACCTTGTTATTTGATAAAATGGAGAGTACCATTTTGATTATAAATTTTGGAATGCGGAGTGGTTTCAAAATGGTAAATATCTCTGCTTTATTTATTTTCTTTTAATAAAAGTTGGGAAGTGTCAAACTTGTACCAGTGTTTATATAAGTATAGTTAGTCAACCGGCCTTAGTTGTGGACCATGTCGGCTAGATGGCGGGACTATGATATGTGCAAAATCTCTTAAACGAGCCCTATAAAAATCGGTAAACAGGGTCAAACTGACTATATTTTAAAAACAAAGTCAGACTGACTCAGTTTACTAACTTGTCTAGGGCTCGTTTAGGAGATTTTGCACATATTATAGTCCCGCCATCTAACCGACATGGTCCACAACTAAGGCCGGTTGACTAACTATACTTTATATAAACACTGCTTGTACTTAACCATAACATTTTGCATGGCTCAGTTAATACTCTTGTTAAAATCAGTTAAAAGAAAATTCAGTACGCTTCTTTATTTTCTTGGTTTTGTACATAGACGTATTAGTAGATAATAGTCTATGAAAGAACACAAACATTTAGCTGTGATGTGGTAACACAGGTGTGATGTTGCTCGTTTCACTGCTCGACGCTCTTTCCGATCTGGATTGATTTGCTTCAATCTAAGAGGTTGAGTCCTAGGCTTTCCGAAAACGTGGTTAGTTAGAATAATGTGTGAAGTACAGTAGAAGAGTGCAATTAAAGGCCAAATCCTCAGTATAAATTTTATTTTTCCTACCTATTTTGTCACATATCCAAAACCTGTTTGCTGTCATAATTCTATTAGCGTTGGTCAAGGGGATAAATTGTTAAGTTAATTAGGTTTTGCTTGGTACCATTTATCATAAAGCATATCGTATTCCAGACACCCTGTATATTTTATGCATGCATGCATGTACTAATAGCCATTATATGAGAGTTGCGTGCACTATTTTTTCTACAACTAAATAAATAATAAACGAAAAAATACTTGTGTCAGAACTGTCAAAGTATATTCATTTGTGTAGGATACGCTTGTCTACTTGGTTAAAAAATGATAACTATTAACTAAAAATTCTGTATCATAATGATGTTCATTACGAAACAGTTATCCGGTAACAATCCTTTAATTATACATATTATTTTCAAAATAGTAATAGAGGAAAAATATTTGTAGTGTAGGGAGATTAGGTCAGGTTGGCTATCAATAAACACTCATTTATACTTCTTTTTATGTACTTAAGCTTTATTATTATTCACAAAACCACCGTACTCTACCATACCTATCCTTTCTCCTTCTCCCGATGATACCAGCCTTCAAACAGCCGGTGTACTCGCGGGAAATTCAAATTATAACTACTACAGCAGTATGATTTTTCTATTTTAGGCTGGCATTCAGTGTGCCGACATAGGAGTAATAGCCACATTTAGAGCCCAAGTGGCTCAAATATCGATTTTACTACAAATGGACAGTGTTGACGTTAGCACCGTTGACCAGTTTCAGGGCAAAGATAAAAATGTGATAATTTATTCTAGTTGCAAGTCAAGGGATGTTTCTGTTCCCAAAACTGATACTAAGGTAAGATTTAGGAAAAAGAGTTATGGCCTTTTTGAAAAAGTTGTGAAACATCAAAAAATACCTGTATGTGTGTGTATAAATTGATTGCACACTTCAGAAGAAATCAAAATATAAATTTTGTCTTGCAGATTCTCTATACAGGTTTAAAAATCATTACCTACAAAATAGTCCTAGCAATATTTATAGTTAGTGAACCAGTCAAACCTATTAATAACAATAATAGATGGTGTTACCATGTTTGGATCGGTCAGTGGTCGCGCGGTTTAAGGCGTCAGTACTTGAATCTAGGTGACTAGATCGGTGTGGGTTCGCGTCCCGCTGCCGATAGACCGTATATAAGCTATATTCCTAGAGAGGATTGGCACCCTCTCTGCGGGTATGGTAGAGTGGAAGAGTGTTAGCTTGGATCAATTTGATTACCCCCCTAATTAATGAGGTTTTCCAGGCTTCCCTCATTCCTGCACTGAATAGTGGTTAGGGCCTACCAACGTAAGTCGTTCCTGGGCGCAAATGCGGCCTGCCCAATAATAATATGCCGCCCCCTCTCCCGCACAGGTCTCCGACATACTTTTATTTATAAACTAGTGACTATTTTAACTATTGATGGAGAATCCTGATGGTGGGGAGAGGTAAATTTAAAACTATAAGAGTTTATTTTTAAAATTGTTTCAGCACAATTTTATTTAACCACCCTGTATAATAATACAGGGTGTATCTAAATAACAGAAAAAATGTAAGGGACGATTCTCTGATGCAAATTAATGGGGGTCTGTGGTATAAATTTGTTTTAAAAAAACCCTTATATCAACTAATTTTTTCTACGCAAAATCAGATAACTTGTGAAAGAGTAAGAAACAGTAACAGTAAATGAAATTGACATATTTTGTTTTTATGGATTCCGTTGCAAAGAACAGGCCAATACACACACACAAAATACAGCTCGTCTTTTTAAAAATGCATTGCAATATACATTTATTTTTTTTCTCATAAATCCTTCACTTTTTGAAAAAACTTGAAGAGGTTATAAAGTTAGTAAATGAATTGGGCTGTTTAGACATTTTTTAAATGGAATAAATATTATCGAAAAAAAAGTTATAAGAAAAAATACTTCAGGGTTGAAATAATTTCAAAAAGTGTAGTTTTATTGACAGATAATGTTCACTAAGTTTAGTTTCTTCAGCTTCATATACATGGAAGATAAAAAAGAAAAAATTTTTTTTTTTAATTTTTGGAGGGGCAACTTTTCAAAAAATTCTATACCAAAGACCCTATTAATTTTCATTTCATTTACCCCTTTTAATTGCAGAAGTTATAGGCATTATTTTAAATTATAACAAATAATTACTGCCAGACAACAATAAAACAAAATTCTAGATAATTTAAAAATAAATGCCACAAATAATCGATTTAAAAACTAGGAAACCTTACAAAATGTTAACACTAGCCAAAATGTGTCCTGTTTGTTTGCCCTCAGTGGTTTTAAAATTTAAGTTGGATTTTCTGATAGTATAAAAATAAGGATGGCATATATTTTAAAAGATTAGGTATATCTATATTATACATAAATGTCATCAAAATGTTCCCTTTAATTTTCACCTGCGATATAAAAATATATTGTATTTTTAGCATGAAATATTGGAAGACAAAAGAAGACTGACTGTAGCTATAACAAGGGCGAAACATAAATTAATAATCATTGGAGATATTTCAACGCTCAAGGATTACTCCACCTTTCAACAAATGTTGCCATATGTAGAAAAGAATCTTATTAGACTGCATGAAACTGCCAATTTTAATTGGGATAAAGTATTAGATGACGTTCAAATTTAAAACGAAAAACATCTTTTAGAATAGTTTTTTATTTTTATATATTGTCTATATTTGTTCTCGTTTCCACAGGGCTTCATCTAGGTCTTTTGCCGCCCGACATCAAAATAAGTAAAATAAACGTCCTAAAATGTTTCTTAAAAGAATTGCTGTAGTTACAAATTTTTTATTTTAAAATTTTTATGGCATATGGTCGTGTATTGAGAAAAGTTGTATTCGTTTAGAAGGGGTAGTTTTTGCAAAGCTAAGGGGTTGGTGTTCATATTAATTATTTATTTAAGTAAAGAAACCATTTCTAGCATCGGATATGAAAAATCTGGACCTATTCACATAAATAAGGCTTTTAATTCATAGTGAACGCTATTCCAGATTTTACGTTAAAAATTTATCGGCATTCACAGAAAACACAATTTTTGAGAAATTTATGTAATTTTTTATTATCACCTACAAGTTAAAGATTCTTTAAAAATTATTTAAATTTTGACAAATTGTGTCTTACCCAAACAAAACTAGGAATTATAAACTTTAAACGAAAATATCTTGAATAGGGTTCATTTTAGAATATTAATAGTTCTTTTTTCTTTAAAATGTCCAAAATGTTCATATCTTGATAAAGACAATCGAAATGTTTTGTGAAAATCAATCCTGTACCCTTACAAAAATTACCATTTCTGAATGGATATAGTTTTTTTCCAGGTCACTATTGACTTGTTAAATTTATGACAATACTTTGAAAAATTAAAACAATTTTTTTAATTCGATATTTGAACGGCTGCAACTCTCAAGAATCATTATGCAACTTGTTTTCTGTTTTTGGTCAGTATTAACACCTCCCAAAATCCACTCCATATTTTTTTTACCACTGTGTATGTAATTGTTTTGAATATTTTGTAGGTTCAGATAAAATCTTTTTGTTTTATCAGAAATTTAAAAATAATTAGTAAGTTCGATGTTACATTGAATTTTACTGTTTTTTCGGAAGTTTTTACCTTTTTATCGATTTTTATCGACATCGTTTGCTGCTCTGGGCAGTTGTCCTACTTACCTCTCGTATTTAATATTTCATTTATTATAGGAATTTTTATATGTTGCTCGAATAATTTTTATTAATAAAGTAGTCAGAAATAACACTTTTTTAATTTCTCGACCACATTTGATGGAAGCTGGAAAATTTTTTGGGAAAGACAAATCGAACACAAACAAAATGTGTAATATTTATTGATTTAAAGAATAACATACATATAGTTTAGTTATAATGTAAATAAAACAAATAAAGCCAGGTAGAAGTATATCTAAACTATTTCTATATGTAAATATCCTGATATTAATGCAATATCCTTATAATGCAAAATGTTATATAACCCTAAACATCTGCCTGTTAAGCTACCCCACTATAATTGTGTAAAAAGTGCACTCAGCTTCATGAAAGTCGCACTTTATATTTTCAAATTGGAATGATTTTTAGAGAAGTTACTGATCATAAAGACGCAAGACTGATGGCTATTCCTTTTCCCACAGTATTCTATCTGTTAAAATCAATTTAATTGTTAAAAAAACTGCTGAATCAAAATTGGCTCAAATTTGTTACAAGAGAATTTTTTATTGTAAAGTTTTTCAACTTTGTTTTGGTGCATCTGGGTCAAATAGGAATAAAAAAGAGATACATTATTACATCTTCTTTTTCAAGAAAAAACCAAAGTTGCTACACATATAATTTTCAAATTTCAAATAAAACAAAAAAAATAGTAATGTTACAGTCGATAAAAATGCCTATAATATACAAACAAATTGTACCAGCATTCTAAAAATAACTAACAACAAATTAATATCCCATATTTTGTTAGTTACTTTTAGTTTTTTTTGTTTACTATAAGTATTTTTGCTAATTACTGTTTAATGTTGTTTGTAACTCAATTTGTATTTAAATTTTAATTTGCATGTAGTAACATTGGTTTGTTTCTTCAGACGGCAGCAATAAAATAATAAGTAAAACTGGTTTTGTAAAGTGTAGAGTCCTGAAGATGTCATAAAGATAACGAAACATCGATGAGTGTAGAATTGGTTTCTGTTGACTCAAATCCAGCAAAACAACTTAAAAATATTTTTTATTTGATTATCAGTACAAATATTTCTATTAATGAAGTATACAGGGTGTATCAAGATTTTATATTGATAATTTATGAAGGTAGAATAAGTGAAAATATGTCAAGTTTTGCACAATATCCTTCGTAATTATAAATCGACTTTGTTGCATATAGATATGTCGAATACCCAACCATTTCCAAGATACAGGGTGTTCAATCATCACGAAATAATATTTTCTTTTTATTTAAGGTAGTTTGTGTTAGAGGCTTATTAGGTGGAGAGGTGAAATTGATTTTTATTTATTTGAGTGGAATATAATGGAACACCGTATCTCAAAAACTGTTGAATTTACGACATATGCTTATATAATAAAATCAATTTATATTCACTTTTATCTGTCATACATCATATAAAGCAAGTGCAAAAACTATCATCAACTAGATGATAGTTTCTGAACTACAGAACTTAAATGACCTTCCATTTGTTCCTAGAATTCATTTCAAAAAAAGGAACTGAATGCCTATCATATAGACAAAAATTAATAAAAATAAATATTCCTTGCAAAATGCATTGAAAACTTAATTTCTTCATTTTGCTATAATTTTTTTATTTTTATTTTTTCGTATTTTTTTTTTTTTCTTTCATTATTTAGGAACTCAAAATCAAAAGCGTTGGATAAAATTTTATTCAAATACAAATTAAAATATTTCTCAATAATAATTTTCAAGTCTCCTCAAAAAATCATCCTCAACTATTCATTTAGTGCCAAAGTACAATTTTTATCACAGTTATGCCCCCGTTTCTAAAAATTTGTTTTGCAATATAAAAGCAAATAATGTATTTCCATACTATACAGGTGGAGCCAAAACTCGCTACGCATTTATAAACGGTTAACTTTGCAAAGTAAAGTAAGAAACAAGCAAATACTTTAAATTTTATTATCTAGTAAATAAAAATAAGTAAATATAAGTAAATGTGTATTAAGCAGCGTAATCTTTGAGAATTTATTAAATTAATTTAAAAGAAACGTTTTAACAAAACAATTTTTGTTTATGAATAAAAATTTAAAGTATTTATTTTTATGAATTTGTTTGTTATTTTACGCATAAATTTACTTTTTATAACTATGAAGTAAATTTTGACCCGCCCTTCCCAAATATATCTAAGCTAACTTAAAGAAAACCTATTTCAGGTATATGATTATTACGAATTGATTATTAAAAACTTACAACTAGGAAACAACCTAATATAAGATAATTAATATAAATTTCCATAACGTATCTACAGATATTTTCATGCTACGGTTTCATTCGCAGGTTCTTCTGGTAGAAAAATATGAATAAATTCTATTAGAAGTCTCGAGAGGAAATAGGCATTTTCGAAATTAAATCACCCTGCCAGCAAACATATATATCGACTTTACTCAAATAATTCTTCAGAATACTTAATATTTTCTCCATTAGTAAATCGTCATTGTCGTCTTTAATAGCCTGAATGCCTATGTAAATGTATTTATCTTTCCTGTTGTTTTTGCTTATCTGAGAAAGGCATTTCGTGAAGCTTTTAAAGTTAAAGGGATCCTTTTGTGTCTTTCTAACTATACAACCATATAATATGTAGTACTTGTTTTTAACTTCATATTTTATAACATCTCCTAACTGTTTTCGTGCACGTCTGAATTCGTTGAGGAATGAAAACTTTTTATCTAGTTCTTCCATTTCTGTTGATACGTATCCATCTTCCGAAGACAGATAAATTATAGTCGTTTCTTCTTCGATATCAGCAACAGCTTTTACTACGTTTACTACCTTGCATGTATAATTTACTGGTTTTTCAGGAGATTCTTCAGTCTGCGAGGAAAAGGAGATAGCCTTGTATTAGTTAATTGATTTATATAAATTTGGAATAAAACGGGAATAAATTATTGCAATAAGAGATGTTTAATGATTATAAGGATCGTAAAGATCGTGTCCATAAAAATTTATATCTAATAAACATCATATTTATAAATATGGAAAACAATCAAAATTACTTAAAAACACATTAAAAAATATATATACTTAATGTGATAAAAACATTCTTTATACAAGAAAGGTACTGATACCCACAATATCCGATTTATAGTTAACCCGTTAATAAAGTTTTATACGAATTTCACAGTACATATTTTGTACCCATCCCTGAAATGAATACGTCACATCTGCTCCCTAATAAATGGTCAATTATTTTTTCTTTTTCTTTGATTTTGACTTCTTTGATTTATCGGGATCAGCGATTGTTTGTAATTTTTGTTTAGTTTGACCATAATTCTGTAAAAACGTAGACACTGCAGACTTTTGTCACAAATTAAATAGAACTGGTTTATCCATCACAGACTTCTTAAAAAAATATCCAAATTCTAATAGTATTTCTGTCTAGCTCTATTATATCAATATTAGTGAGTGAAAATAATGTATTTGATGCGAAGAACGGCTGTAATTGGAAATTAAATTTTTTAATTTGCCCCTAAAGCAATGTAATACACTAAAGTGTGTTTCTGATTTTCACAGCAGTCATAATATTGGGCCAAAAATACACAGAATTTAGCACAGTATGGCAGCAATGTAGGCATTGTTCAGTTCCCTCCGCAAATATTATTAGCCATCCATTTTGATTTAAGAAATCCGCGATAGAAATCCTTATTAGTTAAAACTTTTAGAATCAAAAGAATTTGTCTAATTCAGCGGTTCTCAAATTGTGGTATGCAGAACTTCGTAAGGAGATACGCGAAGAACAGAAATACCAAGACACGCGTTGGCACAGTATAAGACAAAGTAACATGTTTACATCGAACATTCCCGGGTTTGCGTGGTACGCTTTCCTATGTTTGAGAAATTATTTCATGTTTTTACTTTGTCAAGTCGGCATATGCTGAGTACCGATCCTAACTTTTTACTTGTTTCAAGCATACCATCTCGCTCAGTTTTTAAATTTATCTCGGTTAAGAATATGGTAACATGTTTCTCTTTTGTTATAAATAAATAAAAGACATTGAATGATTATAAGTTTTTACTGTTTTACCATTCTGAAACGTGGCTATCCTAATAAAATGTTTAATAATTTAGCCACTAAGGCTATACAGGATGTCCGGAAATAAATGCAACATAGAGCAAGAGTAGATCCCTGACGACAAAGTACAGGGTGTCAAAGTTAAAAAATTTTATTTTCGATATTTGTAAATAAATTTTTAAAAAATCTAAATATTTGCATACATTTTGGAGATCGAGGAAATTCAAATTTGTTTCTAATTTTTATGTCACTAGTAGAGGGCGCTACGTATGACACATCATGCTTCTTTTAAATAACCGAAATTGTTTGCAGCTTGTATCCATCTGGCTATTGAAACAGCCGATTCTCCCACCTTTTTTTTCTGAAAAAGATATTATACCTTGTTAAGACGTTAAGAGGCACCGTTTTTTAAATTATCCTATTTGATATATTCAATGCACTGAATAAAAACTGTTTTGGTTTCAGGTAAAGAGCATTTTCCACTGAAAATAGAGCAAAATGTTACTGGAAAAAGTTATTCGAAATGGTAAATTATGACGATGTGCAAAATTACAAGAAGATCAGCCTGTTTTGAAATCTTTGTGCTTCGAAATCGATAAAAATTCAGTTTCATTAAACTTTGCCGATTTTCTTGTAATTTTGCTCATATCATAATTTACCATTCTAAATAACTTTCTCAAGTAACATTTTGCTATATTTTCAGCAGAAAAGGCTCTTTACCTGAAACCAAAATAATTTCTATTTGGTGCACTGAATATTTCAAATAGGATCCTATTTCAAAAATGGTTACTCCTTACGACTTCAACAAGGTATACCTTTTTCAGGTAAAAAAAAGTACAAGAATCCACTGTTTCAATAGTCAGACGGATACACTAAGCTGCAAAAAAGTTCTGTCATTTAAAAGAAGCATGATGTGCCATAAGTGCGCTCTCTACTAGCGACGTCAAAGTCAGAAATGAATTTGAATTTCTTGCCCCCAAAACCTCGATCTCCAAAATGTATGCAAATATTTGGATTTTTTAAAAAGTTATTTACAAATATGGAATATCAACTTTTGATTAAGGAAAGTTTGGAAACATCGCATTATTTTGTCATCAGGAATCTACTCTTACTCTATGTTGCATCTATTTCCGCACACTCTGTATTATTAAATGCTATACTTTAGCGTCTGGTGACTGGTAGTAGTAGATATATGACTGACTAATAGAACACATGAATGTATGTGAAAAAATAAGTTTGAGAACCGCTGATCTAATTGTTACTATCCACAAATTTTGACGCAGGCCATCAATATCCAAGGAGCATTATGATTAATATCGTTAGACCAACTAGTGAAACAATAACAAGCAATTACTAAAACCGTTATAATAGTGAAATAAAAGTAATACATAAAATAAATATCTATGAATTATTTTTGCCACATTAAATTGCCCTCTGGATTCTGATGACAGCCTACAATTGTCAAAATTTGTTGACGAAAGTCAGCATTAACTTTTAACAACAAAGCTTATATGGAATGTTTCTGCAATAAATGTGTTCCTTCAAAGGAGTAAGAGGACATTAAGAAAACAATCTTCTCATTGAGCAACCACCTGTGTTCTAAAATGTCATATTTTTAACATTAAAAACATAATCAAATCGAATAGAGTACATAAATAAAGAACCACATCTGGCAGCATTTTTGGCAGTCAAAACGTTTTTTTTTTTAAAACATCTTTTTAGAACCTCTCGGTTAGAAATAAACTACTTACCATAAATTAATATTAGGTTATTCTACAAAAATTGCAAGCATTTTTCTATCAAGCAATGAAAGTTATGTTACTTGTGAACCATACTTTAGGTATCTAATTTCAAAGACCACAAAAATATAATGTTAGTTCACAACAAATATACACTCACATCAATACTCGCAAATTCTTGATTTGAATAAGATATTTTTGAATGCAACGATGTTAATTTACAGATATGTCTGCAATCGCACTGTTACTGAATTATTGAAGTCAGGTACAGATATAGAAACGAGAAAATGAAAGTCAGGGAAATAACATTTCGCAATTTAAATTTGACATGTTTGTCGATGGTTAGATATTGACATGCAACATTTTTAATATACTTAATATGGTTTTATCAAGCAAATTGTAGAATAACTAACTGCTAGATAGTCAAAAGGAGGCAGAATAAATTGAAAACCATATCTGTAAGCTTCGGAAGGTCATGGAGACAAAAATAAAATGCAATTGTAGCACTTTAACAAAAAAGAGAAAAAAATGTAAGTTTGAGGTATACAGTATGCACCAATTCAATAAAAACGACACAATTATTTTTTGGGAAAAATCCTCGAACAGGTCAATTTTTAATTTAAAAAATACATATTTTAGCGTAAAATGCGATTTTCAAATGTCATTTGTTTTCAAGTATTGACATCATCGATTTTTTTTTAAATGGCAACACCATATTTTTTTCCTTGATTCTGAAAGATCGTTTAATTCTCTATCAGACAGTACTAAAATTTTGCCCTCTTACATAGGAAAGTTTTCCAGTAAATGACGATTGAATGTTAGAAAACGTAAATTTTATCCATAAAAAAGTAACAATTCTGAGGTATGTAAAATAAAATACAATTGATTAAATTTTATACTTAAATTAAATGTTCGAATTGCCATCCACCAACTTCTTGACAATGCGCAAGTCTGTGAAGAAATTCTTCTTGCACATTATGAATGATTTCTGGGGTAACTCTGCGTATTTCGTCCCGAATGCGATTTTGAAGTTCTTCTAAATTACGTGGTTTATTAATGTACACTTTTAACTTCAAGTATCCCCATAAAAAATAGTCAAGAGGTGTATAAAATTTAATCAATTGTATTTTATGGATAAAATTTACGTTTTCTAACATTCAATCATCATTTACTCGAAAACTTTCCTATGTAAGAGGGCAAAATTTTAGTACTGTCTGATAGAGAATTAAACGATCTTTCAGAATCAAGGAAAAAAATATGGTGTTGCCATTTAAAAAAAAAAAAAACGATGACGTCATTAGTCGAATCGCATTTTACGCTAAAATATGTATTTTTTAAATTAAAAATCGATCTGTTCCAGGATTTTTCCCAAAAAATAATTGTTTCCTTTTTATTGAATTTATTCCATACTTTTAGCGCATACTGTATGTTTGTAGAAATTTTATCATTTCTCAAAAACCATTATGATTGCTCAAGTCGTCAGGAAATTTGGAAATATTCCTGAGCAATCCTGAAACATAACCTGTCTAGAAGATTGTAAACAGTTTAAGGCTTAAGTTTACGTGTAAATAGTTCTTGATTAATTTTCTGGAACAGTTTAGGCCACAGGTTGGTTAATGATGAAAATTTCACATCCTCTATTATTACCCACTTATTTCAGAACACCCTGTATAGCCAACGGTTGAAAGCAGTACAAAAAAAACTTACCTGCTGGAAATTGCAGACGGTAATTTTCACTTCCACATCCTTGAACAGAAATTCGATCATGTGCTTTACTCGGTCCCACTCCAATCTGTCCAAGCCACATCCCAATCGAGGAATAGCCAGTTTCTTCACACCGTTGTCTCTGATATGATTCCTCATCTTTTGTAACGAAGACCAAAACTTTTCATAGGTCGGTTTACCGGTGGATTCCCGTTTAGTAATCAAGTAATAAATGTATCGAGTTCCTTCGTTAGCCTCATCCTCTAAAACCGCAAGACCCCCTTGTTTCTGCCTCTGGTCCAATAGGGAATCCATCTGTTTGAATTCCCTCCTAAAATTGAAAAATATACAAGTTGGTCCGTATCTCATATGGCTCTCGAAAACCGTTAAATATACAGTGGCTTAAATAAAAAAAAAGTTGCATCTTTCGATGGTCAGTAAGTTAAACCAAAACAATCCAAAATAGCTGTTGTTCTTGCTGAAATATTGTGAAAAAACTGAAAATAGCAATTTTATACAATGCCATCTAGTGTCACTATTTCTCAACAAAGAGAAATTTGGTACAGAGGGATAAGAATATACTAGAAATCGTTTTTCGTCGATAGAAAATTTCTACGGCCACTATTTTCGGTTATGTAACATTGAGCTGTTTTTTTTTCCTTAAGGGTCATATTGGATCTTGACAGTAGGTGTAACAAGATAGTGAATAAAATTATGAACACATCAATATATATCACTACAATTTTATTTGAAGAATAACCCATAAAATTTCAAAAATACATAATTTGAATAAAAAATCTAGGTGTTCTCGACATAAAACAAAAGTCAACAAACATTTGACAGATTCAACATCCACTAACTTTGTTTTTATTGTTGGAAACCTTACTTCTTAAAAGTATTTGCATATTTAAAGGACGTAAATGGAAAATGCAGTGAGAATCTTCCAATGAATTATAAGTATTTGAAATTTAGATGATTCAGCAAAATTACTCGGGCTCTAATTTTGCAATGATATTCCAATATTTAAATTGACGCTTTCTACATAATATGTACTTGTACTCATGGGCCTGCTGCTTGGCCTCCACGGTATCCATGTCTCAGCCCATTAAATTTTTTCCTTTGAGATATAAAATTTCTGCTGCCTTTAGATCTATATCACAACGTATTCAAAATGTAGTGAACATTAGATTAAGAACTTGAGTTTTATGTGCACGAAAATGGACGTATTTATGTAGAACTTGTAAAATATTTGTGTTTTGGTTGTTTGAATTTTTTTAAATTTTATGGGTTATTCTTGAAATAAAATGGTGTTACATATTGACATGTTTGCAATTTTATTTTATATTTGTTTCTGTCAAAATACTACTCATAAAAAAACCAATTGAATGATGCATAACTGAAACTAAAGCCCATAGAAATTTTTTCTCCACGAAAATCGATTTATTGTATTTTTTTCCCTCTGTACCAAAATTCAGCACTTTCTGTTGAGAGATAATGACGTTAAATGGCATATTCTAAATTCGCTATTTTCAGTTTTTTCACAATATATCAGCAACAACAGCAGATATCATGATCAAAAGACGCAACTTCTTTCTAACTTGAGCCATCCTGAATATTTACAGTTCCCAAGATATCAATGATGAGCGATGAACAACTGGCCACCCTGTATAACAGTGGCGGCTGGTGAGATTTCATATATGCCATATCTCAAGAACCATACATGGGATTCAAACTAAACTTTAGAATGTATGTACTGTCGCCATATAGACAACTTTTGTAGAAACAGAACGTTTTTGCAGTTTGCAGTGCGAAAAAAGTTGAAAAAATCGTGTGCCCACCCTAGGAATTATCAGATTGGCTTCCTTCTAGTGAAACATTTATTCCCATAAGTTAGATGTAGTTTTATTGAGATATTTCAAATTTTATTAAAAATCAATGATATTTGTAGAATTTATAGCATTTTGAAATTTTTATAACCTGTTACAAATATAAAATTCAAATTCAAATCGCTATAACTTTAACAAATATTATAATTACTTAATTTGTAATTCTTTGATAAAATCATCTAACTTATAGAAAAAAAATGTTTCACTAGAATTAAACAAGCCAATCTGAAAATTCCTAGGGTGGGCACACAATTTTTTCAACTTTTTTTCGCAAACTGCTAAATAACGTTCTCCTTTTACAAAAATTGTCTGTCTGACTACAGTACATATCCTAAAGTTTGGTTCGGGTCCTATGTCTGGCTATTGAGATATGGTATACATGAAATCTTACCAGTTGTATAATAATGGCTGACGATAGTTACACTTAATGATATGCTAATATCTTATAAAAATTACATACTTGAAAGTAACAGCAATGCCACTTCCCATCCTCATATCTTCAGCGACGCAGTGGGCTAAAGAATATTCATTTGGCATTGCAAACAAGTCCTGTAGAATTTCCTCCACTCTCACAAATTCGATTTTTTTCTTTGATCTCTCCTCTTCACAAAATGCTTTGAATTCTTTATCAGTGCTCTCAGAATATCTATCATAGTAATTTCTATTCTTTGAGCTTCCTTTCCAATCGTCTTTATTTCCCTCACTAAACCTTTTTGAGGTATTTTCATGGTGTGAGGACATGGCAGGGAAGCTTTTTCTACTATCTGTTCTCCAATTTTGAGTATTTGTTTTACTTTTCTGAGGCCATTTATTTTCATAGTAATTGTCTGTGGTGCTTGGCGTGTCTTTAACAGAACCCATCTCTCTATATTTTGGCTGATTATTCTCTGCAACATAAAAGTAGAACATATATCTGAGAACAGGCTTACATTATCTGTTGTAGATGATGATGATGTATCTAAATGAAGGAGCACAAATAATACAGATTCCTTAGGTAAAAATAAGTTGATTTAACTCAACATACCTCTATCCAATCGCATAATAAAAAGTTATGGAGTGTCAAAAGTGAAAAATAAAAATTGGTTTTTCCTTAACAATTTCTATTATTTTTTGTTACGATATATTAAATATATATAAACTTTTTTACCAGACCTCGTATACAGATTTAGTAACAAAATACGAATTCAAAATGGATTTTTTTGAGCAAAAATATACTTATTGAGAACGGTTAAACTCAACTGTTTGGGAGATATTTAATTTTATAAATATGTATTACAGATTTATAGTACTTCCAGAAATATATTAACGTACAGACATTTTATTAATAAATTTAGAACAGCTTTTATTAGTTGTGTATGCATATTTTAAAATTATAAGTATCTAAATTTGACCAAAAAAGGGCAGAGAAATAAATTGGGACTATATTATTTTTTCTATATTAAATTTACTCATTTGTCGAATTATTTTAGCATGCACGAATACACATGCTTAAATTGCATAAAAAATGATCTTGAAATTTTGCATATCACCATAATTTACTATTCTGAATAACTTTTACAACAACAACATTTTTTTGCTGTATTTTTGATGGAGAAGACAGTTTACCTGAAACCGAAACAATTTCTACTGAATGTGCTGATTATTACAAATAGTATTGTTTCAAAAACGGTTACTTTTAAAAACTTCAACAAGGCATAACTTCTTTAGATAAAAAAGGTACGAAAATCAATTGTTTCACTAGTCAGATGGATATACTTAAGCCGCAAAAACGTTTTGCCATTTAAAGGAAGCATGATGTGCCATAAGTGGTGCCCTCTACCAGTGACGTCCAAATTAGAAACAAATTTTAATTTCTCGCCCTCAAAAAAATCCAGATCTCCAAAATGTATGCAATAATTGGATTTACAAATATTGAAAATAAAATTTTAACATTGACACCCTGTATCTTTTCAATCATCAACTTTTGGACTAAGGTAAGCTTGGCAATATTATTATTTTGTCGTCAAGAGACTACTCTTGTTCTGTGTCCTATTAATTTCGGAATATAGTATATAGGGTGACTGGGGGGGGGAAACCCCAATATTTGAATGGGGTGTTTTAGGGACAAAAGTGAACAAAAAAGCCTAATAAACATATGATCGAAACTCAACGGTTATTGAGATATTTTTGCTATTTTTGTAAAAGCTGTTATTATTTGATATTTTATTTTCACGTCATGCTTTCTAAACCAAACTCACATTAGTGATTACTAATTGTCACATTTTGACGTTTGTTATTTAAACGCTTATTTTATAAGTCGTATTTATTTTAATTTCGTAATGCCTGCTACATTTAGTCATCGAGAATATGCTGATATTATTTTTATTTATGGGTATTGTTGCTGAATATCGACATCGCTTCCCGAACAGAAGAGTGCCAGATTGAAATGTATTCCAGATAGTCTTCAACAATGCACGTGAAACTGGAATATTTCCCAGTGTGAGAATTACATCTGAGAGGCAAGCTGGTCCTGGTCTAGCAATGGAAGAACATTTAACATGATGCGTACACCTATATCCCGCAGCTCAGTCTGACAGCCCTAATCATCACGAAAGCGTGAAATATGTCTAGTTTCTACTTGAACGTCATATTGTTCACTTATTTAAGACAATAAATAGTGGCTTTTCTAATTAATACACTCCATTTAACTATATTTCAAAGTTAAAAAAGTTGTTGCTATCCTGTAGCTGTAGCGCTTTAACTTGCATCAAGGTTGTAGGGTTCCAGCTTACCTTCCAAACGGAAAAGGGTTCCAGATTTGAAAGTTTGAGAAACACTGATGTAGAGAAATATTACTTTGCTTAACCCATTTATAACCAAAGCACTGTTAATGAAACATTTTCTAATATATTTTTTTCATCCCTTTCTCATGATTAATATAATAATTTGTGTCTCAGGCAGTCTGTGGGTAGATTTGAGTACATAATTGCCCAAACAGTAGTAGTTAGATCATACATGTTCTTTTTAATAATAAAATAAATAAAGCAAATTTCAGCAATCTAAATGTATTATATGTTAGTAAGCATTATGAATTATAAAATATTTTGGGGTCAGTTATAATAAGCGTCTCTTTATTCACTAAAGGATGTGAAATGATGTCATATAAACAAAAATTGTGACACTGTTTATAATAAAATTGTATGGCCCTTTATAGTAACTGTTTCATGAAACTGGCATGATTCTAGATAAATCTAACTGCAGGTGTGCCAACTAATTTTATGTAAAAACAAACAAATGGTGGTAGTTGGCTAAAGAGAATACGTTTTTTCATTCTAATAAGAATTTTGTGCCCTGTGGATGTATTAGTAAAGTGTATGATCCTATTTTATTTTGAAAACTGAATCAACATGTCTAAAAGGTAAGATAATAATTACTTATTATAACATACAAAGTTTTGTAATTATGTATTTATCTATTATACGTATATTGCAAAATATACAAGGTCATACTTCTTTTCTAGATTTTCCGAATATGAATTCAAACGGGCTCTTTCATTACAAGAGTTAGAAGCATTAGTGAAGGAAGATTCAGATGTAGAAGGAGCCAATGAAATAGACGCACGGTATATACCTCCTCCAGTTGATACTCTAACCGATGAAGAAGACTTAGATGATAATCTTATTCTAGAGAAAGGAAGTGCCATTGATATTGATGGAACATAAGACACAAAATCACTGAGTTTTGTTTTCATGGGTTGCTATAACGTTAAATGAAATTTACGCGGCTGTGCGCTACACTGTCACCAATTTTTTTGAATATCTCAGAAACAAGACCAAACGTCGGAATAAAACAGGAGATGAAAAAGTTTCGAAATTAATCAGGTCAAAGTGATGTGTAGATGTTTTATTGAAATTAATTATTTTTTCTGTAATTTTCAAATAAAGAGGGGGGTAGCATACAAAATACACTTCTAAGAGGGGTAGATAGTTCAAACTTAAGAAGCTTATGTAAGATCATAAGGAGTGTTTGTGTTCCGAATTTCACTTAAATCGGATAAGTGGTTCAAAAGTTGTGAGGGAAAAACGAGGTAAAAAAATTCCTACTTCAACGCCCTGTTTCTCAGAAACGATGCGTTTTAGGAAATAAGTTTATATCACAAATGAACATTATTTTAACCTGTTCTATCGATTCCTGAAGTTATCAAGATTAAACCTGAATCACCCTGTATAATCAACATGTAAAAATTTTAATAGTTTTAATGCTTGGCCATTAATGAGTTAAAAAAATGTTTTAATGACATTATGTAATGAAAAAAATGTATAATAAAACTACTTAATTATACTGACCTGTGTCACTGCATCGATTTTCCGCTTGCATGCCACTCAAAGAGTCGACATTCTTGTAGTCATCATCCCAATTATCATTTTCCTCTGTCACATTCTGTCTCTCTTTATTTGTAAAATCAGAGGTGTCGTAAAATTTATCTTTCGATCGTTTTGCTTTTTCTAAAACATTTATTATATTTGGTTTAGTTGACCAAACTACTATGATTTAATTTAAAATAAAAAAATATATATAATAAAAATTAGTCTTGGTAGTTCAAGTTGTGATATTAGTACCTACACAGCAAACTTTCTGTAAAATGTTTATACCTACAGAATATTTATCTACTAAAAAATTCACTCACAGTATTATCACAGCAGTGTTGTGGTATTGTAGCGATATATGATATATTTCAGTATCTATAATACATAAACTCATAAACATAAACAATAAATTTGCTGCAGTCATCAAAATCATGTATAATAACAAATCTTTTTCACTTTTAGTAGAGGAATATTGCTTTACTTTGCTTAGCAAAATATTTTAATGGCATTATGTAATGAAAAGAGTTTATAACAAAACTACTTAATTATACTGACCTGTGTCACTTCTACACTGATTTTCTGCTTGCATGCTACTCAAAGAGTCAGTATTCTCACAGTCGTCATACCAATTTTCATTTTCTGCTACTGAATTCTGTGCCTCAGCATCACAGTCGTTATCTAAATTTTTATTTTCCTTTGCCAAGTTGTGTCTCTCTGTATTTATATAATCAGAGTAAGTTTTGCCTTTCGATTGTTTGTTTTTTTTTAAAACATTAGTTATATTTGGTCTAGTTGATTTTTGTGTTTCAGCTAAAACATTTACTATTTTTGGTTGTGTCTCCGAGTTCGAAATATTAAGAGGTGAGGTTCCTCCGTAATTCGCTCCTTTGTCTCTAAATTTACCTTGATTGGTGGATTCATTTCTTTTGTCATATCTATTTCTTTTATCAACCTCTTTATTTTTATGAACAGGTTCACCCGAACCAGTACTTTTTCCTTGTGAATGTTCATAATGACTCTGACTCTCGATTGTTGATTGCGAGGGCTGCACATTATACTTTGTATTACTTATACGGGCAGGACGATCTTGACTATCTTTTTGATTTACTTTGTTAGAACCTTTACTGTAACTTCTGTGGTTTTCAAATTTTGTGGGACTTTTATGGAACGATTCATCGGAATGAAAACTTTTAACTTCGGGTTCACGGTTACCATAACTTGTTCCACTTTCACTACAATACGAAGTATCCGTTTTATTATCATCTAATATACTTTCATCCAACTGCCCATATAATTTGGAAGAAGTATCAGTACTTTCGTCTCCTTTAGTACTATCAGAAATTGTTGACACATCGGCAGATGATTCAAGAGTATCACTTGTAGGTGACATAGGATTCTTTTCTGTTTTAGTGCTATCATCATTAAAATCTTTATTGTTCGATTTCTTACTCGCTTTTTTACCATCACTTGAACCAGGCGCTGAATTCTTCTCAGTGAAGGTATCAAATGGAACATATTTTTGTTTTCCATGCTTTTTGCTTTTTTTAGTCATTTTGAAGCAGTAGCTTAACCTACAAAATCACTGAACCGATATTTATTTTTAGTTTTTTTGTACCTATTTCTTGCTTATAACACGAATACAAAAAACGCACACACAAGCTAAATTTTTCTGTACAAATTACTGATGACGGGGAACCCCCAAACTAAAGTTGTTTTAGATAAATTACATAGACCTTATACACCAGAAGGATGAGAAATTACTGTTTGTCATCTCATTCTATCACATCTGAATTAACAAGAACAGCAACATAATTACTTAGGATTGAAAACTAATAGTGTTTTCTATTATGTTGCTCTCAGAGTGCTCTGAGTGCAATCTGTGACGTTATAAGTTCTGTTACGGATCACTCCGAATCCGAGCAGGAGCAATCCTTTTCAGAGCAAAATGAAACACACATTGGAAAAGTAGAGGGAAGATAACCTCGAAATTTCCTTCGGCTAGAGATAGAGAAGATTTCGTTTTCCGATTTTCGAGAAGAATCGGAAGAACTAAGAAATTCAGTGACTTCAATGAACCGACGTTTTCTATTCATATCAAATTAAAAGTAAAAAAGTAACACAAAACGAAAAAAACAAATCGCCTGTGATGTTTACTCAACTCAGACCTTCAAATTAAATATGTCCGCTTTGTTTACCTTTCCCTTGCTCCGACAAATTTTTCAGATCAATAGAAAGCGCCCTGGGAGCGTTCCGTCACAGATTACGAGCAAAAATGGAACGCGCACTCTGAGAGCGAGCGCCAAAAGGAACACGCGAATCTGAAACAGAGCACTCTGAGGTTGTTCTGCAAGCAATAATAGAAAACACTATAAGATAAGATGACCAAGACCTTAGAATATAATTGTATATTTATACACTCTGTTCTGTTATATTCCAAGTCCAAGACCACAGATTATAGAAAATATCCAAGAATAACCAGCTGCGATACGAAACGAGCAGCAACGTGCTACTAACATGGTCTATTAACTACACGGTCGGTATAACTAATGAAAACTGAGGACTTATGTGACGTACGACTCTGTCTATCTCAGTCCATCTTTGGAGAAAGGGGCCAGATGACGTCACAAAATTCCCATAAATAGAGACAAAATATAGTCTTTCTCGAAATATGGACTGAGAGAGACTGTGTTATACGTCACAAAAATCCTCATTGTTATAATTTTCCTCACAATTCAAAATTCCATAGTACACCCGCTGTTTGTTACAAACACAGTATACGAATAGTATACTGTGGTTACAAACAACGCGACACCATAGAAATCATAAGATATCTATGGAGAAAACGCGAATCTGGTAATATTACAGTAACTTAGCTTTCATGAGTTGGTTACACTAACGGGAAGCTTCACACTAATATGCGGGAATTTCAAAATATGAACATTTACGTCCAATTTGTGATTTCTATGGTCCAATTACAAACATTCCGTTTTGGATTCAATTCACTGAAATGTACGATATGGAATGCGTTTAGTCCATTTGCGCATCCAAATAAAGGTACCAACCCTAGGAGCAGACAAAAGGAGGCACATGAAACTCATCAAAGACATACTTCATTGGTTATGTATGTGGGTGCGAGAGAGACAACCATCTGCACGTACGATATGAATTGTGTTCTTAATTTCCCATTATTTTGTTTGTAAACACCTCATTGGCGTACAGTGTGGTTTCTTCTTTTATCTTGTATCTCGTTAGTGTTATTCTTTGTGTATTTTTTTGGGTGTTATTGTTGGAACATGTCATGTTTTATAAGGGACTGTAAAATTAACCAGCATATAACACAAAATAATTCTCCACATCCAGAATTCGATTTCATTTCAATTCACAATCAGCTAAACCCCTACCGCTTCGCCATTGCTAGAGGCACAAAACAAAATATGGCGCTGATCATGAATAATCCATTCGCGCAGCTTTTAGCGCATTCCATAATATAAAATTACATTTTAGTGGTTCTGTGAGGACACGACAAAACGTGAAAAAGAACTAAACTGACAACTGCTGTCAACAACAAACCTATGTCATTTTTGTTATATTTTGTATTTGTGGTATATTGCAGAAATGTTCGCTTTCTGCATATTTTTAATAAGAATGAAAATAATGTAATCTATAAGTTGATTATAAAATGGCTCACTCCTTACAAGGTGTTTACCACTATTACCACAATCCGTATGCTGGGATTAAAATGCAGTGTAACCAACTGCTTACATTAAGTTTTCCCTGGATGGCTACTTTCTAAGCCCCTCCATAGTCTTACTATTTTTGAATGCCTAATGTAAACAAGGATCGTGATTTGTGAGCGTTCCTTTGATAAGCTTCTCTAAAATTTAAAGCGGTAAGTTTAAATTGTTTTTGGCCCACTGAAATATAAAAATATGTAAAACTTTGTCAGGTCACTACACTACTAACTAGTTTGAAATTAACTGTATATGGGATTTTTATATTTATCAAGAACATATCAGTTATGAATGGATTTTTAAATTACATTTTGTAAGGTGGAAATAAAATGCTATAATAAAGTGACTAGAACTTTATCACATTTATGAAAAATATTCAGAACAATACAATACACAAGAAATAAAAACATGATATATCAATTGTTCCACAGTTTTTTTTTTAACAATAAAATATCATGTATATAGTAAATTGTCTTCATTGTTAAAATTTACAATAATAAATAGCAGAAAAATGTCATAAAAAATATTACAATAGATTTAGAACTAGAAACAACAAAGAGCACAAAATGTTACATTAAATATATTTGACACATATTTAATTGTAGGTGTAACACCTAATTGGTCAAGAAAATTAATAAAAATCAGATATGGACATCATGATGAAAGTTGTTCTTCGATTTTGTCAATTGTTTCTACTGTTGACAGGAATATATATCATTAAATAGAATTAGGTAACAGTGTAAAATTTCTTATCATAGGTAGGTACTCCCTATACACATGGTAACATAATAAAAAAAACATGAAAGTTTAGATCAATACGACTAATTTAATGTGTAAAATTTTAGAAGTGCATAAAATGGTTGAATATCCGAATAAAAAAAATCAGTGTACAATCTATTGCAGCAATAATGACACTCACAAAATTTGGAGATTTGTTTTGAACTGCTTACATATTTGTAATAAGCTACTTTCAACTTTTATTAGTTCTTACTTATTTCATTCACCAATACAGATGTAATGAAATTTCTACTCAGAACTTCTAGTAGTTCATAAACTGATTTGAAGTAGTGCCATGTTATTGCAAATTGCAATAGATTGTACACATTTTATATAGTGTAAATTCCAAAACAATACTGAGAACAACTAACTGAACCGTACTGAGGATTTGCAAAAGTAGAATATCAAAACGTCATCTACAAATATTTAATTATTTCATGGAAATTTTCAACTTATTTTAATATTATATTGTGTTTTATGTGCGAATTATTTCTAAACGTGCAAATCAATCGAGAAAGTTCAATATTATAGATACTAACAATCAGTGGCGTAGCCAGATATTTGACAAGGGGGGGGGAGGGGTTCAGTGAACAAAGTATTTCAAACTAGATTTTTTCAATAAAATAAATAAATAAAAAGTAAATAAAAAAACAATCTCATCATAAGCATGTAAATAATAAACAGGTACGAACAATATTTGTTACAAAAATGTCAAAAATAAGATTAGAACTTAGTAGCAGGTCCTAATGTAAGGTTTCCGTAGGAGATCTAGTTCACTGACCGCGTTGCTAAATCTTGGAGAATAGTGATTGCAGGTTTGTAGTGAGACATTACCTATATGTCCCAACCAACCCAACCTATGGGGAGAGTTCTGACCTCAAAACTCCCCCCGTGGCTACGCCACTGCTAACAATTAAAGATTCATTATTTATTAAAACTCGTAGTAAAATGAAGTCAATATAAACAATGATAAAAACGAATCAATGCAATATTTCAGTGAGATTCCTTACAATATTTCGAACATTAAAATTTATGTAGGTACTATGAGAATATTTTTAAAGATCTGTTTATACATAATAGTTATACTTTTTATTACATTGACAGCAGTTATTTATATCTCTGTTAAAGTTTAACTAAATTAGAATTTATGAGTGCTAAAACTTGGGTTTCATTATACATGACATCATCATCGCACCATAGAACGGTTCTAGATTTAAAGTGGCAAGTACTAAACTTGGTAAACTCAACAAGGTAATATTGATTTAATTTTATTTATATGACGCTTAATTAATTTTATAAATGTACTAATGAAATTTGATTGGAAAATCATTTTTGTAAACTGGCAAGAAATTGTACATACAGACTGGCAAGAATTATTTAGATTCATAGAGTTTTGGTAATTCATTTTCTAACCGCAGAACTTTTACAAACGATACTAAATGCCAATTATCATTGCCCTCGTCTTCTCTTTTCATGTATGAACTTGAATAGCTTATTAGTTCTTGGGAATTATCGTGGTCCATATCTGCAATTAAAAGTGAGTCACGTTCATCTATATGGTCAGGTTTACAAGCACTTGGATCGTCTGGTTCCGTACAAATTTGGTATCTGTCTGTTAAACTCGCATTGATAATATGCCTATCAGTCTCATTAAAAGTAATCAATGCTACCATTTCAGAAATTTCATTTAAGTAGTATGTTCTGTTATATTTTGGCAAACTTCTCTTAAATACCCTTGCTGTTGGTGGTAGTTTTTTAGAATAGTTCTCCCATTGCCAAATTTTCAATATAAATCCATGAACATGGCCCTTCAAAGAAACCATGTTATCTTCTGTTGATTGGAAGTAATAAGGAACTGGAGTCATGACATATGCATTTTTATACTTTAACACTTTTAGTTTTGTGTTATTAGAACCATACAAGGATACAGTACTCCGGCAATGGGGGCAATTACCATAATTCTCTATTGTCAACTTATGGTTACCTAAAATAAAAGCAATTTGACTCGAATTATGTTATTCTCTGTCGTTTAAAAGGAGTATTGCCAGATCTTTAGTTTTTAGTTGAGATCGTTAATTTCTAAATTCATTATTAGGCCTCCAATTGAGAAAAGAAATTCTCTGACCGTAATGCTCCTAAACGTTATAATTATTTTACCTAATACTAAAGTTTACAGAATATAAGTTGCTTTACTCGTCCATGTGGTGATATTTCCAGCGTCCCCCACCTGTAATTTGTGGTACACATTGGTACGTAAACAAAACATGTAGGGTCATACGGGGGGATCACTTCTCAAAGGTATCGTGCCGAGTGAAATAACTTCTGTAAACTTTGCCAATAGGTATTTAGTAACTATAGTAATATTAAGTAATGATTTGGTAACTCTACTTATTTTCATTTAATTTAATGATATTGCCCATAACATTTGACGTTTGTAAACCGTTGCAATCGACATCGCTAGATGTCAGGACATATGCCAGAAAAAGAAGTAAGTTATTACTTATACTATTTTAATAAGGTAGTAAATGTAATAACTATCAATAATAAATGCTTAATTTATTAGATTTGAGAACGTCGATCGCAATGCTCTCTGGATTCGAAAAGTGGAACCCTACTTTGATTTATCTGAATCTTACAAAACCAACGCTACTACTACAATCATTAAATAAAAATTATCCGTAAAGATTCTTATTCTTACTGTGCTAGACAGTAGTTGATACATTTAGTTGATATTTTCGTTGTTAAAAATAACTAATTTTTAAATGACTACTAAAAAACAAATGGTGATTTGTTCTAACTTCTAATTTAATAATTATTATTGTACAATAATATACCTGTTTCATATATAACTTGTGTTGTGTCTGCCACTTCCTTAGGTTTAAGTTCTTCACTGGGATTATGGAATTTTCTTTCGAGATCATTAAAAGAAATTTGAAATATTTTGGTCTCTTGTTCGGTCACACAGCCATATTTTATTGCAGAATTAATTAAAGTTAAATTGCTTATAGAAATACATGAATGAGCTAATTTCATATTAGAAAAAGCTCGACCAGTTTTCCCTGATATTAAAAGAAAACTTTCCTTTTTATATATTGATAACAAATCGTTAATTCCATCATTATCGAAGTCATCTACTTTGACGGGCATATCTAACTTAGGAATTGATTTTTCTTGGTCACTGTTTGCATGCCAAATTGTCTCTCCAGAGACAGTTTCAATTGCTTTTAGTCCCTTTTCATCTGTTACCAGACAATCATTAAATCCGTTTCCATCTACATCTATTATGGAGCAATTCAATTCTATAGGACAAATTTTTTGCTGGAACTCCCAAGCTACAGCTCCGTTACTTCCCATGAAAGAAATTACACCATATTTCAACATTTTCTGGTAATTAAAACTACCCTTATACATCACTGCCAAGTTTAGGCTGTTTTGAAATGCCCCATGAACTAAATTAATTTTCCCTCGTAATTCGATATTATCCTGCTGATATTCCCAATTAGAAATACTGATAGGGCAAGTATTGGAGTTCGAGCATGGCAAAATCCACAAGAAGATTATTATCGGCAAGAAACAAAGCAGAATTGAAAATACGAATGCTGTTTTACGTAGAGTCGACATTTTAGGGTTTACTCTTTTAATCTTAAGCACATCATCATTTATACTATGAAAATCTAAGTGACCATTTTGTCCAGAAGGATTTTCTAACTTTTTATGCCTCAAACCACTATTTACATAATTTGTGCATACAGGTTCCATGCTTATTTCTTTTTCGGAGTCTGAATCACTTAAGGATTGTGGTAATGGTGAATAAACACCTTGTAAGGAGTGAGCCATTTTATAATCAACTTATAGATTACATTATTTTCATTCTTATTCAAAATATGCAGAAAGCGAACATTTCTGCAATATACCACAAATACAAAATATTATAACAAAAATGACATATGTTTGTTGTTGACAGCAGTTGTCAGTTTAGTTCTTTTCCACTTTTTCTCGTGTCCTCACGTAACATATGTATCCCCTGGATAAGGCCATAAAAAGAAGAAGAACACGGTGTATTCTTGTCTTCTTCTTCTTCTAAAATTTAAGATTTTATCACTGAAATGCTTTGAAATATAATTTTATATATGATGACTGGAATGCGATGTAAGCTGCGCGAATGGATTATTTATGATTAGCGCCATATTTTATTTTGTGCCTCTAGCAATGGCGGAGCAGTAGGGGCTTAGCTAATTGTGAATTGAAATGAAATTGAATTCTAGATATGAAAAATTATTTCGTGCTGTAGGCTGGTTAATTTTACAGTTCCTTATAAAACATGACATGTTCCAACAATAACACCCACAAAAATACACAAAGAATAACACTAGCGAGATACAAGATAAAAGAAGAAACCACACTGTACGCCAATGGCGTGTTTACAAACAAAATAATAGGAAATTAAGAACACAATTTATATCGTACGTGCAGATGGTTGTCTCTCTCGCACCCACATACATAACCAATGAAGTATGTCTTTGCTAAGTTTCATGTGCCTCCTTTTGTTTGGTACCTTTATTTGGATGCGCAAATGGACTAAACGCATTCCATATCGTACATTTCAGTGGGTTTTATCAACGCATAAATAAATATATATTTATGCCGTGGTTTTATAACTAAAGTCATTTATTCTTATCTAATCTAAAGACACGAAGGCATTTTTCAACAAATTTCTATAAATAAATAAGTATGCAGTTTTTTCAAGCAGAAATTAAATCGTTGCATGTACACAAATATTTTTAAACGTTTCTTTAAGATATGTGCAAATATTACGGTGGTTGCCAAATTATATTTCACGTTTTTTAATTACTGTTTACTATGAGCCTGCTACCTAGTCGATTCTGAAAACTGGCAATTTACAATACGAAAACGACAAGAAAAAGCTTTTTTTGACGATTTTTTACGCGAGAGAAACCCGATGTATAGCTAATATATAATAAAATATACATATTAAAGACGTTCTAGTAAACGTATGGACGGAAGGACACAGAGGCTATAGTAATAAGGACCACAACTGCCCTTCCGAATTCCGAAATAAGAACAGGCAACCCCATTCCCTCCCGCAAATTTGACTTTTAAATTGGCCGATTTAACAGACGAAACGCTTTCTTTGCGGCCAATCTGAAATAATTCGTTTTAGATTTTATACGAGTAGGTCTGAAATTAATACATAACCTAAAAATTAATATGGCAGTAGGCATCAAGTTGAAATATAACCTAGTAATTAATATACCTACTAGTAGACATGAAGTCAAGCAAGCAAATCCTAACGCTAAACTGCAATTTAGTTTAAAAATAAGATGGTCAAGTTGAGAAAAGATTTAACTGACTAATGACTGAAATATGCAGCAAGCATTCTTGTTTATTTTAATATAACTTGCTTTTCTTAACCACTTAGGGTACTCTTAATAGTATATACTTACCACTAACTCTATCCACTGTTTAGGAGTTGAATATGAATATCGTTTAAAACGTATTATGATGAAGTGCAAAAAGTTTTTTAAATAAAAATTGTCGTTACATATAGGACTTATAAACTTACAAAAAATGTTATGCAGATTCAACATTAAAAATATAGATATTTTAAAGAAATTTTCACAGAAATGTGATCTTGTCATATGGACCCCAAGATCTACACATCTGCTTGCTTAATTTATGACGTCACATATGAAAACATCACGTAAGGATTCCGTTTTGAAATGTCATTTTATAGTTTTTTTATTTTGGAACATTTAACCAAGAAAATGCCAATTTTCTGGTAAAATAGCTTATAAAAGCAACAGTAAGAACTAAAACAGTTTATTGCAGATTTGAAGTAATATAATTTATGTTATATAGAAGATGGCTTATCATTTTTTTTCTTTAGTTTTATTTTAAATTAATATATTTGTTGACTTTTAACGTATTTTTTATAGCAATTACCTATCTATGAAAAAATGGATAAGAATGGATGATGAAAATGGAAATAAAAATGCCGGTTTAAATGCAATTACTTAACATTAATATATTTTTAAATATTATATTACATCAAAACATCATCCTACATACAATTTCTACAGTAAAGTTTCAGGTTTCTGAAGAATTACGTACACTTTACAATAAAATAAATTTAAAACGTCCAACTGTTAACTATTTACAGGATATCACATTTTTTTGTTATTCAATTGAATTTAATTGCACTTGTTGCATGACCATAATAATTTTCTGTACATAATTCTCGTAAAACCCGCCTTAAAATGCAAATGACCTGTGATATAAAAAACCCTGTTAGTTTTATTTATATTACTCAAATAATTTATTATTAGCGACTATTAAAAACCAAACCTATCATCTATGTACCGTACAGAATTGTCTAAATTTATCAAGTAACAAATATAAATTGCTTAATCACAATCTTTTATATTTGTACATTATCAGTCGAAAGTGATTTTTTATGCTTAATTGTAAAAAGGTATTTTCCATTAGAAGAAATCAACTTCCAACAATTCTGTACTCAATACATTTACATGGATTTGTAACCATAACCTTACTGTAAAAAACTTAAAAGTAACTTACGAGACATAGCGAATTCGTCATAAGTTTGGACCACATCGATTTTTTTTGTAATAGACTTATCGATTGCAAAATTATTATTTGCATGAAAAAGTCGGACATTTTCAGCCTTCAGTGTTTCCTGTAAGATTTTTAAAGCCAGAAGAGAACTCGAAGTTTGGAAATCGAAAACCAAAGGCAAATTTACAAATCAAAGACGCAATTAAAAAGAAAATAATAAACCGGAACCATTTGCATAACATAGAAACATAAAAAATAAAAGCAACTCATAGGTTTCTAAAAAGATAGTATCAAACTAAATATTTTCCAGGGGAACAGTAGAATAATCATCTATATATATTGTAAACGTGCACATTAAATTTTAGATTAACGATAGATCGTTATTGCATGTCCTAAATAAATGGCAGTCAATTTTGTACATCGTCACGCCTCATCCGCTTTCCACTTATACACTCACCTCCCTATATTACATATATGAAAGACTCGGTGTATAAAATTCTAATTCACTAGAATGCCTACGAAACAATATTTACAAATTACAGAGAATATAATATACAAAGAAACGGAAAACGGATGGGGCGCAAAGATATCAAATACATTTAATTCAGCACATCGAAATCCATTTTGACAGGTTATTATGAATTATATTTTCAATATAATAAGTGTATGTTATGAATTTATTTCATTTCATTGATTTATTTTCATAACTCTCAGTGGCGTTTTACCCTGTGCTTGAAAACGTTCAAGCTCAAGAATGAAACATAAGACAACGTTTTTAACATAAAATGTTCGTCTTACGTCTTGCATCAAGACGAAATATCACTGAAAATTGGTAATTATCAAAAAACACGTATTTTCACAAAAATAAACAAGAATATTTATTACGACTTAGCTAACGAAGGACCAAAATTTTAAGTAATTTTTTTTCCTCATCTGTCAAAATGAATTCTGATGGTGAACAAGATATGTGACACAGTCCAGTCAAAATTACAGACCAACTTTACCCAGTACGACCAACAATTCCTCTAATTGTCGATACAACGACTTGGTTTCCCTATTAAAATTACGTAGTCATAAAAATATTTACAATTGTTTGTTATTAATATTAGTAAATTCTAATTAAGAGATATTTGTACACAGTACAATAAACATTTGCTGGAGAAGTACTATTGACTGGACCGTTGTGAGAAATACTGTCGATTTAATATTAAAAATGCATATTTGGACAATATGAATAATTTGTACCATGTATATGTCAAACTATAAGCAACCAACTATTTATCCTTATGTACACTTAAGAATTAGATATTGCCAACAAATATCGGTTTCCCATTCACTTAGTTTTTTTTTTTTTTTTTTTGGTAATTAAAAATTCAGTCAGAGGGATATTGTACGATAACAATGACTTAGAAGATTGTGCGGGAAGCCAACGCTAACAGGCTATTCCCCAAACGAAAGCATTCACTCCACTCGCACCTGACAACTTCACTTTGCGATAAAAAAAGATTGAAATATCCTCACCGATTCATCTTAACCTTTTAAAGGAACTTAACGTTACTGAAAACGAGGCAGCCATCGACCGCAAACAGTACGCCCCGTATAGATTAAATGAACACGTGGAAAAGCAAATGGCTTTATTTGTCATGACAGAAAATTATCACAGCACTAACTTATAATTACGAAACATACACAAGACACTGACAAGTATCCATTAAAACAATTTTTTCGAAAACAATTGCTTATAGTTTGAGGTATGAAGTAATAATAAAACATCTACAAATTTCACCCACGACTCATCGACACCGAGGCACCCTCCAATTTTACGACAAAGACTAAAACAGGCGTCCTACGTCCCAGACACCCTTCCAGGAAGCAACCAGATAACTCACTTTTCGCAAAAAAGAAACATCACATATTTTTTCTCTAATCAATAAATATCTATTTCAATTAAAAAAGTCATTAATAATAGAACATTACTTTGTGGTTAAATTTAATCCTGTTTTAATTAAAAACACAACCATCTACCGTTAATCCTAAGACGTGGAAGTGGAGCTCTACACTCTACAAACATTTTTATAATGTGTTCTATTGTAGTTCATATTCCTATAGAACGCGGGGGTCAGGGGGTAGGGGGGGCCATCACATCTGTACATTGGACGATTGGGATTGAAGTTAAAGTTCATCTGAAACAAAAATAATACACCTTATTTTTGCTGCTTAAAAGTTAACCCTACCAAAACCTACCTCTCTGGGCGATGGTTTCACCCGCAGAGACGAGACAGCCATATTTGCATGGTTGCGGTATTTATTGGGGTAATCCAGAGAATTATACCTCTGGTGGGTGGGTTTTTGTACTTTCTTGGGTCTCTCCTGTAAGGGAGTTACTGGAGGTGAGGGGCTCGGTGTTGAGCTCGAACTCTCTGAAGATGAGTCCGATGGAAAAGTTGCTAGTGTACAGTACGAACCTTCCGATTCGCCAAGTCTGAAACAGCAGACCGTTAAGTGTAAACAAAATTTTTCAGACAATTATTTATTATAATAATGAACATATTTTCTCTGAATACAAATCTAACAATAAAAATTATCAAAAGAATACAAAACAGTAATTTTATAATCGTGGACGTTTCATTGTATTGTTTCAACATCTTTAGGACTATAAATTTGGATGTTTTAGTCATACTAATCTTAGAAATAATAAGGGTTCTAGATATGAATTTAATAATAACTGGTAGAACAAAACTTTTCCTCATATCTAGAATTTATCCTGAAGATGTTAAAAAAATATAACGAAACGTCAACGATTATAAACTTAGTGTTTTTGTTTTCCCTTTGTACTATAATCCAGCTAATGGAAACAGAGAAGTTATAGCAGGGTCACAAAAAAACCTCTTACAATAAAAATAATATGTCATTTAGTTCCAAACAGATTATATCCAATTATAGGAGATATATAGTAATCGAATATACATGCAGTGAATATGAATAATAAAAAATACTTAGAACTACAAAATACGGTAATAAATTAAAAAGAAATAACTAAAATTATGTAATTTTTAGGTAGGTCTTTAAAATAGAACACTGACCTGAAATGCGATGGTTTAGTGACAATGCAATTTTAAATTTAAACATTTGTAACAACTTAAATATAGGCAGACGTCTTTATTAGGAACAATTAAATATAAATGCACACATCCATAATTCGCCTCAAAGTAATTATAAATCTCGAAACCATTACCGTTCCATTAATTTGAAACAATTAAAATTAATTATTTGCTACACATTCCTTTTGATGTACAAGATGTAACTAAAATATGCTCACATCAACTATATTGGCAAGTGTTACACTACCAATAAATAAGAATGCATTATTATGAAGACAGTGTTAAGGATTGGAAAAATTTGATTTTTTACAATTAAAAATAAAGTTGCTTAATGATTTTATTCAAATTTGGCAATAGCAGGTGCAGGTGTGGGGGTAATTTTTCTATTTTTTTATTACAAGTTTACGCTTTAGAAAAATGTATTCTTGCTGCATTGCAACAAATGTCGAAAAATTATTATGTACGTAACCAATTCTATTAACAAAATAAAATAAAAGTTTTTCTTTAGTTTGGATACTTTTTTCACGATCATACGATCATGTCACTTCTGAAATTGACGCTAATTTCACATAAAAACGTATTGAAAAAACAATAACCCTAAGTACAATGTTTTTATGGCGATTTGGAATGATTTTTTGTCTCGATCTACGGTCTCGACCAAAAGTTTTACGCGCCATTAAAAAACACCGATTTTGCGCACTTAAAATAAAAATTACTATTAATGACTTATTCACTCAATTTTTTCCAACTTTTTTTCATCTTGTATCTCGAAAACGAAGAGTTTCCGCACCTACATGTCATTAAAGTATGGCCAAGCATTTTAATTACACTCTGTATGCAGTGTAAACGTAGATAAATGGAAAGTTGATAAAGATTTCATGCTTTATCAACTTAGTTAATATGCTTGGTTGCTTGTCAATCGTTTAACACAAAAATTATAAAATCGCAACCACATTGATTGTGCAAATTACTCACTAAAATTAGTAATGAGTAATACTACTGATTCAGTACTTTTTTATAATAAGAAAGGAATGACGTTGAATAAATACACAAAAAAGTTATTTGTTTATAGAGAATACCCATAAAATAAGTTGAAAAAAATGTATTCTAATAAAAATAATGTACTATTAATATAATAACAAACACAATAAATAAAAAAGCTACCATATTCGTGCCTCATGTTTTCTAGACATGTTCAAATAAACGACCGTGCATCTCGTTAATCTGAATCACCCTGTGTGCTACTTTTTTCCATTATATCTTCTTCTAAAAAAGCACTCAATTAGAAAGCTGTCGTCTATATGGTACATAATGTTCCATTTAGAACAAGCCGTTCTTTTGCTAATGCTAAGAGACCTAAATATGATAATATTCATACATAATGGTCGTTTGATTTCTACTAGCCGTAGAGACATGGCGTATTACTATGTATTTATCTAGTCCAGAGTATTTAAACACAAATGCGTATGTTGGCCTAACGGATATTTTAATGTGTAGGTATTAGATAAGCACCACAGCAAGCAAAACATGTTTATTGTACAATCTAAAGTCACATTATCTTTTTTTATAGAGGTGTTTATCATCGCGATTCAAAATAAAATGTTATCTTTACAGAAGGAAAAACTAAACACTCGTAATGAGATATCAGTTACTTTGTACTTTTTTTGTTCATAGAATTGCTCACGGAAATGTTCAATCCGAGTATACAGTGTGTTTTTAAATAAAGTAGCAAAAATGAGACCACAGATTCTTTAGGTGAAAAAAAATCGATTTAACCTAACATATCCCAAGACGCATAATAAAAAAGATACAGGGTATCAAAGTTAAAATTTTATTTTCGATATTTGTACATAACTTCTGTAAAGTAAGTTTTAAAACGCACAGTAGATTATTAGATATTTAGTCTACGAAAGAATTTGCCTATGTTGGGTGAAACATAAACACTGGCGCGAGTTTGTTTATATTTCCGATAAGAGCCTAAAAGGGCTGGCCGTAAGAGTATTTCCTCGAAACAGAGATTCTAAAGACTATTCAAGTCATTGCTTAATTAGTAAAGCTAGTGAAAAGGTGAATTGTGAGCGTGCTAGTTATTTACCATTATTTTATATATACAGGTGAGTTTCTCACTAAGTGTCCTAGTTCTTATTAGAGTAATTATATTATGGGTGAGTTTCTCACTAAGTGTCCTAGTTCTTATTAGAATAATTATATTATGTGTGAGTCCTTATTAGATTAGTTATGTTAGGACAGTTTTGATAGTAAAGAGTAGCTATATTAGCTAATTGATAAATAAGATCTACAGGGTGCGTCAATTATAACAGCCACGTGAGCTTTAGATAGGGTGGTACTGAACTGACTGTCTTATGTAGCATGTAGTGGTCAAGGCTGCTTTGTCGGGTCCACAAAGGTGTGTGAAGGCCTTTGGTGGGTTGTGCATAATGTGTCGGAACGAGGAGCCACAGCCGTAGGTATAGATGGCTGATGTGGACGTGCGGACTGACGGGCATGTTTTTATTTAGCCCCTAGGATGTGTACTGGAGGGGTACGGGGTATAGGTGAAAGTACTGGCCTTGGCTGTGCCATCCTAGGCTGCGCTCTCCGTGGGGTTGAGCGGTCAGAGGCAAAGCAGATCCTTTGTATTGTTGAGATGATGATTCAGTCAATATTTGTAAGGCTTGTGCTGAAATATTGAAGGATGTAAAAAGACAGATGCTTGGGTACCACGTGATAGTGTTAGATACGAGATAATTAAGTATAATTATGAATGATGGGGTAACTATAATTTGATAAGGGGGCTAGACACTTATTGTGGTTCTTTTTCATAGGTCATTTGAGTAAGCACGTTCCAGTTCACAGTTCACAGTAGTAGTGGTGAGTGAAAACCAGTAGTATAAATAAACATTGAGTTTATAAAATATAGTAGACTAGTAGCGCCATTGTTTTGTGTTTTGTAAGGCTATAGGAGAGTAGTTAATTGTTTGAAATATTACAATCAGAAGTGGGCGTATATCAACAAACATCCGTCTTTATGAACTACTTCGTTTATGCGTTTCTCAAATCGTACTATTAGTATTATTATTATTATCATTGTTTGTTTCTTCGTTCGTTACAAATCAGAAGTGGGATAGACCCCGATCACATTGGGATAGACCCCGACCACATTGGGATAGACCACGACTACAGTAGGATAGGCGATCACCACAGTGGGATAGACCACCACAGTTAATTAAGTAACCTGCAAGTTTCCATTAACTTTACTGTTGCAATCAATACGGGTTGTCTAGTTTAAGTATGTATCCAAGCAAATCGGATGATGTTTCACGAAAGGGTTGGGAACTATCCTTACCATTAGGAAGTAGTGCTGATAACCAAATAGATGTTAGTGTCAGTACTTCTGCGGAACGGGACTTGGCTCCACCGCCAACAGGAGCCGCGGAGGATGTTATCACTCGTCTAACGGAAGTAATGGCCACTGCTTTTAAAAATTTCACACCAGCTGTACATGGACCATCCCGAATGGTGAGAGGTGATGTTCTGTCTGCATTCAACCCGGAAGACATTAACCAAAATATTGAAGATTGGTGCCGAAAAGTGGACGAAATAAGGCGTATGTTTGGTTGGTCAGAAGATGTGACCATCTTCAACGCCTTATCCAAACTTGAGGGACTGGCATTGGTGTGGTACAAAGGTCTTAGATCCATCAATTATACCTGGGAAGAATGGAAGCAAAAGTTGAGAAGGGCATTTCCAGCACAAAAGGATTTTAATGAAGTACTTGAAAACATGATGCGACGCAAGAAGAGGCCTGAAGAAACTTTTGCTCAGTACTTCTATGAAAAGCAAGCCTTGCTAAATGCCTGCAAAATTCAAGGTACAGATGCTGTATCATGCATCATAGGTGGAATTAACGATAGTCATGTTCGTTTGGGTGCCAAAGCTGCTAACTGCCAAGACCCAGAGGAGTTGTTTGATTACTTACGGAGTCTTAATGAAGAAGTTAAGACGGATACTAGGAAGTCAGTGGTGCACAAGAGACCATTTCACTCTTTAGATCGTAAGAGAAAATTTGTGCACAAGGAAAAAGAACAACCTGTTTGTTATGGGTGCAATAAACGAGGACATGTAAAAAGAGACTGCCCAGGAAGTGGAAGGGATGATCAAAGGATGAAGTGTTTTGCATGCCACGAAGTCGGGCATATGGCAAATACATGCCCAAAAAAGAGAAAGGTCCACGAAACGAAATGACTAGATGGCAGCGATCATCTCCCAGTCAACACCAATGACAAGTATTATAAATTAGTATTTGTTAATGGTAAACCTTCCAATGCATTTATAGACTTAGGCAGTACATGTAATATTATTAGAGATGATGAGGCCAAGAGGCTCTTTTTGATATGTGACAGATCCAAAACAAGTACCATTCGTGGATATGGAGGTGGAGTTGTTACATCTCAAGGAGTAGTCACTTTTGAATTAAAAATAGATAAAATAACTGTTTCCACTTCAGCAATGGTTGTGTCAAGCCACATGCAAACTATGCCATTATTGATAGGTCATCCCGTTTCAGAAAATCCAGATATAGCAATATTCAAGGATCATGCTACTTTGCAACTCTTTAAGAAGTTGCCAAACTCTGAGGCTGTATGTGACAATATCGTAAAAATTGTTTTATGGCCAAAAGAAACAGTAGTAATTCCTGCAAATTATTGGGCAAATGTATCGATGGAGGTGAGGAATGGTTTCAAGGGAGATGTATATGTAGAAGCATGTATTCGTAGTGAACCGGGACAAGAATACTGCATACCGCATACGATATTACACATCGATACAGATAGTGAACTGGTACTACCGATAATAAACCTGTCAGATGTCGATGTAAAATTAAAAAGTAAAAATCCAGTGGCTCGTGCCTGGCCTTGCATTGAGGCAGAAGCAAAAGAAATGGAACAAGTTCTATGTACTCAACTGTCAGAACTGCAAAATTTGAAAGAGAACGATGTCACCATAGGTCCCATTTCTGAACAGCAAAAAGATAACTTAATGAAATTGATAAATAAATACAGAGGATGTTTCGCGAAGGATATAGACGAGTTAGGGTGCGCCCAGTCAACAGAAATTAAAATACAATTGGAAAGCGATACGCCATTTTCGTACCGACCATATCATATGTCGAAAGGTGAAAAGGAGACTGTCGACAAGATTATCGAAGATCTTTTGAGGAATGATATAATCAGAGAATCAGATTCGCCTTACTCATCTCCCATTTTACTTGTGCGAAAGAAAAATGGAGAACAAAGGATGTGTATCGATTACCGGCGATTAAACCAGAACACGGTTAAAGACAGATATCCTCTCCCTCGCATCGATGACCAGATAGATAAATTACAAGGTAGTGTTTATTACACCAGTCTTGACTTGAGATCTGGCTATCACCAAATACCTGTCGCAGAGGAGTCGAAGAAGTATACCGCATTCGTGACACCAGAATCTCAATACGAATTCAATAGGTTACCATTTGGATTAACCAATGCTCCTAGCGCATTCCAGAGGTTGATGAATAAAGTTTTAAGACCAGTCCGAGATATATCTGCTGTTTATCTCGATGATATATTGATTTACAGCAGAACGGTCGAAGAAGGCCTACAGAATTTAGAAAAGGTGTTGGAACTTCTACAAGAAGAAGGATTAACCCTGAATCCTACGAAGTGTAAGATAATGATGACATCTGTCGAGTATCTGGGTTTTGAAATAAGTAACAGCAAAGTAAGACCTGGGGAAGCCAAAATGAAGGCAGTGAAAGATTTTCCTCGACCAAAGACTGTTCACCACATCAGACAATTTTTGGGTCTAACAGGATATTTCAGACATTTTGTGCGAAATTATGCTGTGATAGCTAAACCGTTGTCAGATCTGACAAAGAAATCCGTATCATGGGCTTGGACAGATAAAGAACAACAGAGCTTTGAACAGCTGAAATCCATTTTAGTCCAGCGACCTATACTCACGTTGTTTAATCCAGAGGCTCATACCGAGGTACACACTGACGCAAGCAGCAGAGGTTTGGCAGGTATACTGTTGCAGAAACAAACTGACAACAAATTACATCCAGTGGCTTATTTTAGTAGAAAGACTACACCAACCGAAGAAAAATATCATTCATACGAGTTGGAAACACTAGCAGTCGTAGAAAGTCTAAAGAAATTTAGGATTTACCTGCTGAGTATAAAATTTATTGTGGTAACCGACTGTAATGCGTTGAAAGCAACCAGCAACAAGAAACAAATTTTACCACGAATAGCCCGCTGGTGGTTACAGTTACAGGAATACACTTTCGAAGTACACTGCAGACCAGGGACACGTATGAAGCACGTTGATGCATTGAGCAGGAATGCTATTTCATCTACAAAATGTAGTCAGGAAGAAGTTTTTCGCATCGAGCAGGCAGATTGGGTATTATCTGCACAATTAACGGATGACAAGATAAAATCGATTCGGGAAACTTTGAGTAAACCTCCAGAAACGGAAGAAGAAAAAGCCGTATATAAAAATTATGCCCTACGAGACGGTAGAGTATATCGTATTACCGTGAAAGGAATTCAGTGGGTGGTACCTAAAGGCATGAGGCAACAAGTTGTTCGAGCAGCACATGATGAGTTAGGGCATTTTGCAATCGAAAAGACTTTACATAGACTAACTCAACACTATTGGTTTCCGCGAATGCGTCAGTATGTAGAAAAATACATCTCATGTTGTATTCCATGTCTCTACAGCAAGAAACCAACAGGGAAAAAGGAAGGATTTTTACATCCCATTACTAAAAATGCAGAACCATTTGATATGATCCATATAGATCACTATGGACCATTACCTAAGAGCTCCCGAGGAAATGTCCATATCATAGTAATAGTGGATGCCTTCACTAAATTCACTTTTCTTAAAGCAGTCCGATCAACCAACACAAAATTTGTTATCCGTTTCCTCGAAGAGATATTCGCTTTGTATGGAAAAGCTCGAATTTTGATATCGGATCAAGGTAGTGCTTTCACTTCTCGAAAGTTCCAAGAATATTGCAAGAGAGTTAAACTTGGACACGTACTGAATGCTGTGGCTACACCACGAGCCAACGGACAGGTCGAACGTTTCAATAGGACTCTTAAAACAGCATTATTGGCAGCCTGTCCTGAGGAAGAAAATTGGGATGATCACATAGGTCATATACAATTTGCCATTAATAATGTCAGAAGCAGCTCAACTGGTTTCACACCAAGTGAATTACTACACGGATTTCGACCAAGGCAAGGCGACGATTCCGATCTTTTGGACGAAGTCAGCCAACTGCCTAGGATGATAGAAAATATTGTTAAGATCCGGGCAGACGTGGGTGAGAAACTTGAGAGAGAGGCAAACCGGCAAAAGGAGTACTTCGATCGGAAACGGAAGAAACCACGAAAGTACAAAGAAGGGGACTTAGTAGTGATTCAAAAGCAAGACCAAGCGAGTGGATCAAAAAAATTAACTGTGCCATATGCTGGACCCATGGTAGTTAAAAGGGTCTTAGACAATGATCGATATGTAGTGTGTGATATGACAAATTCCAATAGACTTAATAAAAGGAGAGTGTATGAAAACACAGTGGCGGTAGATCAAATGAAACCGTGGGTTGTGCCAGGTGGTGTTTCGGATGATTCAGAGCGTGGAGATTCAAGTGAATCGGATGGAGTGATGCTGTCCGACGATGATGGCTCCAGCTCAACCGATTAAGAAGGGAGTAGCCTCGGGACGAGTCTAAATGCAGGATGGCCGAATGTAAAGTAAGTTTTAAAACGCACAGTAGATTATTAGATATTTAGTCTACGAAAGAATTTGCCTATGTTGGGTGAAACATAAACACTGGCGCGAGTTTGTTTATATTTCCGATAAGAGCCTAAAAGGGCTGGCCGTAAGAGTATTTCCTCGAAACAGAGATTCTAAAGACTATTCAAGTCATTGCTTAATTAGTAAAGCTAGTGAAAAGGTGAATTGTGAGCGTGCTAGTTATTTACCATTATTTTATATATACAGGTGAGTTTCTCACTAAGTGTCCTAGTTCTTATTAGAGTAATTATATTATGGGTGAGTTTCTCACTAAGTGTCCTAGTTCTTATTAGAATAATTATATTATGTGTGAGTCCTTATTAGATTAGTTATGTTAGGACAGTTTTGATAGTAAAGAGTAGCTATATTAGCTAATTGATAAATAAGATCTACAGGGTGCGTCAATTATAACAGCCACGTGAGCTTTAGATAGGGTGGTACTGAACTGACTGTCTTATGTAGCATGTAGTGGTCAAGGCTGCTTTGTCGGGTCCACAAAGGTGTGTGAAGGCCTTTGGTGGGTTGTGCATAATGTGTCGGAACGAGGAGCCACAGCCGTAGGTATAGATGGCTGATGTGGACGTGCGGACCGACGGGCATGTTTTTATTTAGCCCCTAGGATGTGTACTGGAGGGGTACGGGGTATAGGTGAAAGTACTGGCCTTGGCTGTGCCATCCTAGGCTGCGCTCTCCGTGGGGTTGAGCGGTCAGAGGCAAAGCAGATCCTTTGTATTGTTGAGATGATGATTCAGTCAATATTTGTAAGGCTTGTGCTGAAATATTGAAGGATGTAAAAAGACAGATGCTTGGGTACCACGTGATAGTGTTAGATACGAGATAATTAAGTATAATTATGAATGATGGGGTAACTATAATTTGATAAGGGGGCTAGACACTTATTGTGGTTCTTTTTCATAGGTCATTTGAGTAAGCACGTTCCAGTTCACAGTTCACAGTAGTAGTGGTGAGTGAAAACCAGTAGTATAAATAAACATTGAGTTTATAAAATATAGTAGACTAGTAGCGCCATTGTTTTGTGTTTTGTAAGGCTATAGGAGAGTAGTTAATTGTTTGAAATATTACAATCAGAAGTGGGCGTATATCAACAAACATCCGTCTTTATGAACTACTTCGTTTATGCGTTTCTCAAATCGTACTATTAGTATTATTATTATTATCATTGTTTGTTTCTTCGTTCGTTACACTTCTTAAAAAATCCAAATATTTACATAAAATTTGTAAATCAAGGGTTTTTGCGGGCGAGAAATCAAATTTGTAATTTTGACGTCATTAGTAGAGGGAGCCACTTATGGCAGATCATGTTTTTTTTTAAATGGCAGAGCTTTTTTGCTGCTTAGTATATCCTTCTGACTATTGAAACAAACAATCGATTCTCCTACCTGTTATATCTGAAAAAGGTAAACCTTGTTGAAGTCGTTAGGAGTAACAGTTTTCGAAATAATCCTATTTGAAATATTCAGTGCACCAATTGTTCAGAATGGCAAATTATGGAGACGTGCAAAATTTCAAAAAGATCGGCTTGATAAAATCTTTGTTGAAAAATAGTTTCATCAAACCTCACCGATCGTCTTAAAATTTTGCACGTCTCCATAATTTACAATCCTGAACAACTTTTTCAAGTAACATTTTACTGTATTTTCAGCATGCTCGGTATACTGAGCATTTCAAATAGGATTATTTCAAAAATGATTACCTCCTACCGACTTCAGCAAGTTATACATTTTTCAAATAAAACAGGTAGGGCAGGATAATCGATTGTTTCGGTAGTCAGATGGATACACTAAGTTGCAAAAAGGGTCTACCATTTAAAAAAATATATATGATGTGCCACAAGTGGGGCCCTCTACAAGTGACGTCAAAATTAGAAACAATTTTGAATTTCTAGCCCGCAAAAAAACCCCGATTTACAAATTTTATGTAAGTATTTGAATTATTTAAGAAGTTATCTCGAAATAGCGAAAATAAAATTTTAACTTTGACACCCTGTATCTTTTTATGCGGATATAGGTATGTTAGGTTAAATCGATTTATTTTCACATAATGAACCTGTGGTCTCTCTCATGTTTGCTACTTCATTTGAAAACACCCTGTATTTTTGGAGGAAAAATACTATTTGTCGTCGGAATAGTACAGTTCTAATAATACACGGAAATAATCGAACTGTTATCAGTGCAACAGCAAAGTTTGAGGACGTTGTTCCTATGTTTCTTTCCATTCACATCAGTGCCGCAGCCAAGGGGGCGCCAGGTGGGGCAGTGAGCCACACCTGGAGTAAAAATGTAAATATATTTGTATGTCCAAAAAATCACTAAAATTATTGTTATAATACAAAATGTTGTTCGGTGTGTACGTAATTGTGTATTCTTGAAATAGTGTTTTCTACAAAAAATACAAACAATTTTTGACATTTAAGAAATGAGTAATACAGAGTTTAGAAAATAACAGAAATGTTATCTCGCGCCACCTGCGAATATTCAAAGATACCGAAGTAAAACGAATATGTAACGACAGACAGCGGTCTAACCAACAAATTTTTAGGTACAGAAATCTTTCAAAATACGTATTTTTTTTTAAAATTTAACTATAGATGTAAATATTTGTATAACATAAACTTACATTAGAAAAACAAAATAATGTATCATACAATCGCTTTCTAAAAATTATTTTATTTGAGCGCAATTTACATAGTAAAAATGCATAACAAAACAAAGAATTTTGTTTTTGATATTAGTTTTGTACTACCTAAGTGTTTTTTTCGAAATTTCTGTACGTAAAAGTGTAAAATACTAGATAAAATTAACTATAACAATATCTCACTCGTATTCACGCACATTTCATGTACAAGGTGGCTCAGAAATACTAGGTAAAAAATTGAGTGCATAATTGAAAAATTGTTTAACTTGTATTTTTTTATTTCACTAAATTTTAATTTCTTCTTAAAATTACATCAACAGTTCTGAATTATTATTATAGTAATTTTCAAATAGACTATTTACAACTATATACCAAATTCTATTAAAATAGGCTTTGGAGTTCAGGAGACATTTTCAAAAATAAAATTTTGGGCTTACATTTAACCCTCTTTGAAAAAGTTGGCTGGCTACGCCTCTGATTCACGTAATATGTTGATTGAGGACACTATTTGAGTTTGTTTTGTTACTTGATAGATAGCACGTCGTCAATTTTACAGCTATTTTTGAAAGAGAATCGAAATAAGTAGTTCAATGAAAAAAAAATAAATAAAAAAAATACCCAAAAATGATAACTATTTGAGTTCGGTTTGTTGAAAAATAGCACGTCGTCAATTTTAGAACTATTTTTGAAACAGAATCGAAATAGTTCAAGGAAAAAAAAATTACCCACCATCATTTCGTAAATACGTCGAGATAATGTTTTAAACCCCCAAAAAACGAATTGATTCGCTCTCGGTACCCGTTTAATGCCGTCAATGATGTTACTTCGTAATATTTTATGTTTTCATTGAGATTTATTGTCATTAAACCCACATCATTGCAGGCACGTATTGAAATTTCATGGATAACACGATTTTAATACGTTTTGAGGTCGATCGTCTAGGAAACGACAAACCTGAAGGTGATACTCGTATGTATTATCACTTTTAAAATTACACCCTCTATACAAACACTTAATTGTAATGGCATGGTATTGTAATTTAGATATGGCGGAATAGATCGATACCCATTATCATCGTACAAAGATATTAGATTATCTTTGGACGAACACAATGTTCAATACAGGGTGTCCCACCGGGAACTGCGTTGGTCGTCATCTGGAAATATATAGAATCGAAAAATTTGGTAACATGCAAAGTCCCTGGACGAACACAACAAAATATTATTCCAAATATGATGAGAACTGGCAAAATAGTAGAACTTATATCTCCAAAAATAGTAATCGCAATCCTAACAATGCTTATACATATGGTGATTCACAACTTATCTAAATAAAAAAAAAAAAATGGGAATAGATTTAGTTTCCGAGAAAAAAATTCTTGTAGTTATAGTGTTTTTAACTTTACATCGCTGGGCTGTGTAGTCTCTAGAAATGCGATCCCGAATATTAAAATCCGATTACTTATAGTATTTACCTTTTTCTGACGCCAGTGCTTACATTAGTTTTTCAAGTGTCAAAAATGGCTTGCGTGTATAGCAATTCGGAGTTGACGATTATAGTTTTAATTTATGGTGAAGTAAAAATGCTTTAACAGAACGATTTCCCGGCAAACATGTATCAAATGCAGCTAATTTTATTGCAGTGTGCAGTGAGTGCAATGCGAACGTGACACGGGAAATTTGCGACCGAATCGTGGAAGAGATGGAGGTTCAGGGCATCCACAGCGTATTGTAGCAGCTTCTCATACACGAGACTCAATTATATCCGTACTATGCACATAGGGTTGCCAGATGGTCAGGATTCGTCTGGATTCTCCCGAATTTTTATACGATCTTCCGACTATCGGAAAAATACAAGATCTCCCGATAACAGTTTTCCGAAAAGTTTTAGATTTCTACACAAATTATTGAAATTCACGGTGTAATGAGAAAACTAATGAGCCACCTTAAAAACAGGTTGGAAAATAAATTCTTTGGAAGCAAAAATAGAACTCTTTTAAAGAAAATTCGTTTTTGAACTGTTTTAAAACGAACCATTCAATATTTCCAAAAACGCTATGATTTTTCTGAGAACTGTTTATATAAGAAACCCGTTGTATTGTCACAAAAAGGTGGCAATTTATTTACGTGGGAAGAATTCTCCGAATTTCTCAGTGCTTAATATTTCAAGTGATGTTGACAACAACCTTAAAAAAAAGTGTATCCTTCGTATTGTCAATTCCAGTAAGTAATGCTTATTGCGAAAGGGTATTTAGCCTGTTAAATGATTTATATACCAAAGAGAGAAATCGAATGTCCTTTGATTTAATAAAAGCTGAGTTAGTAATTAGATTAAACTTTGATGCAAATTGTTTAAATTTTAAATCTAAAGGATCCCGGACTGGAAATGATAGACACTGTGTTGTGTTGTAAAATATTATTTTTTTATTTCCTTGGGAATTTCTTGCAATTTTTTGCTCGGTCGCCGATTGCATGCTTCGCCTTATCATAGTAAGTGTACATTTTTTTTAATTTTTCCTTTACAAAATTGTATTTGTAAAGTATGTCCACACAAAAATTTTTTTTAGATAAATTCTGAATATCTGTATATGCTGAAAGACAATTTCAATGTACACAAGATATAACGAAAATAATACAGTGTTCCATAATTAACTTTTAAAATTTTAAGCTACAAACTAAGACGCTAAACCCAGTTAGGCTTTTCCACAAATATTTAAAAATTTGAATCCCCACGAAGAATCTTAAAATGGAAACAGTTGGCACAAAGAACAACTGCCATCATATGGCAATTTATTTTCGTTTGGAAATATCAGGCCCAGACGTATCCGGCTTAATTTACCAGAGCCCTGATGTTTGATGGATAAAAACGACGAACAACAGACACCAAGTAAACACACACAAACAGGAAGGTTGGTAAAGATGTTTACGGCCATCATAATATATCTGTGTTCCAGAAAAATGGTATCAATTTTTGGATGGTGACTGGTTGGCACGAAATATATTCGTTGTTTACTTGAACGTTGTGAACTTTCTATAAAAATATTTTCCAAGGTTTATGACTAAGATCTTTGTAAATAAGTATAGCTGCGGCAAGAACTCAGACGACTTTCGTGATAGGAACAAATAATAATTTATCTTCCATAAAAATATTTAAGAAACTTCAAATGAGAAACTATACAAGGTGATTCAAAATTTATCCAAAAAAAAAAAAAAAAATAGGAATAGATGCGTCATGAAAAATGCAGACAATATCGTATTTTTTTTTTTGTAAAATTCTTATAGTTTCCGAAAACAAAATATTGAAGGTCCTGGCTTCAACCTTTACATGCCATACAACAGGCGTGACGCGGGAAATTTTCAACCAAATCGTGAAAGAGATGGAGATTCAGGGCGTCCACGGCGTATCATACACGAGGCTTAATTATATCCGTACCATGTACAGAGTGTCCAAACATTAATACCAGGAAATTGGACGAGGAGGAGGTCCGGTACCATGGCCGCCACGACCTCCTGACTTTAAATCATTTGGACTTATTTTTGTGGGGATATTTAAAAATTGAAGTATATTGCACTGAAGTGGTCACTATTGATGATTTACGCAAACGTATCATAGCTGCTGCCATTAACTTACAAGTTCAAAACGGACACGAAGCAGAAACATTTGTTAGTTTGTAGAACTGGGTAAGACGACCCCAAAATTTTGTTGTAACATCAGGTTTGTCAAACTAAATTACTAATTAAAACCACAAATTAATTCTATTAACAATTAATAACCATAGCGGCAAAAGCAGTTGAATATGATGCAATAAAATAGGTGTTGTAAAATGTAATTTATTTCTTTACTTGTGAATTTCTTTCAATTTTTTGCCCGGTCGCCGATTATACGCCTTATCAAGTTTTACAGTGGACCAGTTTCCAGTGCCGTGCCGAAGTGTATTTTTAAATTATTTTTGAACCGCTCTTTTTGACTTTATTTTTACAAAATTATACTTATGAGAGTCATTTTTTATATGAGTTCTGAGTCACCCTGTATACTACATTAAATGTTTCTACTACATATTGCAGCCGTGACGTAAGTCGTTTAAATTCTTGCGGCGACTATAGTAAGTAGTATTTGTTACAAAAATGGTAAAAGAAGAAGAATATTCATGGAATGAAACAATGAAAAATAATATGTTAATGAGTCCTTTCTTTATCAGAAGTATCTCACTGGGTCGAACACTCGGTCGAACAATTACATAATTTTTATTTTGTTTTCAATTCGTATATTACAAAATGTATCTCTTATATTTTTATATAAACCGTCATTTGAGTTAAAATAATTTTAAAATGTTTTTAAATAGTTTTACCTTTAAATTACGATAAACGGTTTAAAGACCACGCACGTTATGCTTGCACGAACCAGCACAGCGCGGACCTGCAAACCTGCGCAATTACGCACAATTGTCCAAAACAGACCAACAACTTTTTGTGCAGATTATGTGTGTGGCAGACGTTTTGATGTTGCAGTTTGTTTGAGGTAAATAAATAGAGGCTGTTTGATGTTTGATAGCGAATATACCCGACAGTTCAGCGACACATTCACAACTTAACTGGTCGAATATTTCTAATAGTTTGAAACCAATCTCTGACTTTTCTAGGGGAATAGAACGCTCGATTAGCGCAGCCAAGCATATAAATTACAGGCCACCAACACGACCTGCAGTGACGGTACATTCTGGTGCTGGTCTAGTGTGTGATACTCCATTAAATAACATGAGAATCTTTATGAGCAGACTTTGCAAGTCCGTGAAGACATAACATGAGCGATATTTTAAAACTATAAAAGTCCATCTCAAACCTTTGTAATCTTACTCTACATTTCATTTCTTTTAAATTTATCTCATCCATACCACAAATCAAAGTATTTTTAAATATTTTATTCAAAAAGCATTGAGGTGAGAGAAATGCATTTTGAGCAATTTCTTTAATTGATATTTTTATTGTTTTACTGCTGTTATTACTATTGATTTTCGATATTTTATCGTTCCTTGAATTCCACCTTGGAAACTAAATCAGAGTATAGGTATATTGTTGTTGATACATTTACTTAGACAAAACAATAAAACTGTACCCTTCACCATCAAGCTATTCAAAATTTAAATAGTTAAAACGATAAACTAAGGCAATGCATGCGCACACATACAAAAGCTTAGGAATCTAATTTGTGAAAATATCAGATTTTTCAGTTGGTCCGAAAACCTAAATTCAGCTGTCCAAAAACTTTTTGAGCATACTCTAAGGACCAGGATTGAAAAATACATGAAAATCCCACTTTTGCGACTGGTACGTCCGAAATATGATTTTCTGGTCCCAATGGGCCATTTTCCCGCACCCAAATTGGGAATTTCAGCTGACCAAAAACTTTTCACACCCAGTTTCAGGTTCAGAATTGAAAAACACACGAAAATACTACAGTCTCGACCGGGACGTCTAAAACAGAATTTTCCCGCCCCAAGGGGTCATTTTCCCGGACCCAAATCCGGAATTTCAGTTGGCCATAAACTTTTCGAGCACAAATCCGGCTTTAGCTCCAAAATTCAGCGTCGACTTCGCCTTATTCCGGGAACCGCATTTCAGGCCATTTTCGCCCCCTGGGGCCAATTCCAGACGTGTAGGCCCAATTCTGAGCTCGGGATCGGATTCAGTGTCGAAAAATACATGGGAATACATATGTCACTCTCTTGTGTATGAACTTTTTTTTTGTGGGGCTGTGTTATTGGAGTTATATGTGGTCACAGGCGATGATGTGACACGTATGGTTGACAATTCGTTCCAAGGCATAGATATTCAATAACGAGCCAAACCTGTTTCGTAACTGCGTCCACGTTGGTATTTTCTATTTTTTTTATCACATTTAAATAATTACATAACTTTAAGTAACACTGCCGTAGTTCTAGTCCACAGATTTTGTATGTTTTGAGGTATGTGTATAGTTTACGGTCTACACCGCAAGTCAATGTATCAATATTTCTATCTTCAAAGAATATTTTTTGCCGCTAAACTGGATTAAGCCCACACCCATGATCGATACTGAAAAAAATCTGGGTTAAATCAATTCAAACATTAGAAAAAATTTAATGTTTTACTGAAAGTGGATTAACCAGGTAACTATATTTAACTTAAAAAAGTCGCCCCTCCTTTGTCTTTATATTATATATAAACACACTCTACAGGATGTGGCAGATAACGGAGACAAAGGGGATTCTGTACGACGTTTGATTAAAAACAATGTCATCTGGTTTGTGGCACGTACGGAATTATCGCCGAATAAAACAAACACATATGACCTACAAAATCATTTTGAATCCTTGCAGAACGACATATTTCTGTCTAACTGGATGTTTCAAAACAAATGAATTTGTCTCACTTGTTTCACCAAACAGACAATGTTTATGCTCTAGATAAGGCTATTGTTCCATGCATACAATTAACTGTACCACTAACCCCTCCCCTCTATTGAGACATGCAAAAGCGAGATCTAATCTAACGTAATAAAAATCTGTGTAAGAACAACGGGAGTATATAGACATGATTACATCGGAAAAAAGTGGGAAAGTTAACTGTGTCTTTATATTTTATTTATACCGATCTCACATTTTTTGTTACTACGCTTTCCAAAATGTTTTAACTCGCTTTATACAATATTAGGGTTGCTTTGCTAGAGGAATAATTTTTCTAAATTCTCCGACACTTCCAGTGTAAGTATTCATATTTTCACTGAGTTTTTATAGTCAATGATAAAATTTCAATAAGAAAAAAGTACCACGAAGTTATATCTTTTACTATGTTTTATTAAACTGCAAAATACTACAGTTGTATTTTAATATTTGATAAAAAAAACCTGTGAAGTTTACAGATGTGGTTTTAAGAGCGTTCTATACTTAGACCGCTAAATGGAAATTAGTAAATTACTAATTTTGAGCTTCATACTGTGTAGGTAATGCAATCATTATTAGTGGTGATGTTGTGTACTAATCGTAACTTATTACTTTGTTTACAATCTAGATCCGCTCGTGACAATTACGGCGACAATGCTGTTGGATAAGTACCAGATAGATGGTTTTACTTGAGGTATTTATAAAATTGTGCCATCTGACTTCACATTAAACTACTCGTTTTAATTTGCAAAATAAGTAAAAGTAATAAATAATGATATTTAACATTTATTAATTTTTTTAAATTAATTTAATAAATTTTTATTGCTGTCTACTACTGATTTCATTTCTCCTTAAATATTTTTAAAAATCCTTATTTATTACTTTTGTAAATTGAATAAAACAGGTAATTTAATTTAGTGAAGTCAGATAGTAAAATTTTAAAATGTCTCAAATAACATTCTACATCACATAAATGGTAGTAGCAAATACATAACACGTTATTTGGAATCAGAATGAAGCTCTGAATACAATAAATAAAGAAAAATGTAAGTTTGCTTTACCATGGATTTTCTAAACATCCTGGTAGCTTCATGAAAATGTTTAATTGATTCTTTACATTTTAATTTTTTCGATGAACTTAATAATGTCGCAAAGCTTCTTTTCGTAGCGCTTCATTGCCCTATACCACATTTTTCTTTTCAATTTTTGCATAATATACATAATGGCATAATGCAATAATTCAATCATTCAATAATTCTTCCATTTGCCCGGTGAGATGCACTTTTTCTGTCCATTTTACGAGCCTATTTGTATTCAATACCAATGTCTATTTAACACAAATTACAAATTAACTCTTCTAAACATATGTACTGCGTTGTCCGAAAGCATGGAAATCGTTATCAGATATGAACTAAAGCACGCTGCTGTATTTACGTATACACGTGAGAACGGCGTCTGACGTCACAGGTCTACACTGTGGTGGCGTGGCCAGACTAAATTTTTAAATACCATTTAAGGTTTATTATTCCGCGAAATTGATTGAAGATGATGCTTTCTTTCTTCTGCACGTTTTTGGAAAAATCATGGAATCATCTCATCAGGTCAGAATCTTAGAATTCAATAACAGCCACATTCCAATGGATTTACAATTTGAAGAATGTGACCAGTCGCAATTTAAAATACAAGAAATAATGTTAAAGTACCGATTAATATGCGCATCACAGGAACGAAATATTTCGCTCACATGTGAAAAGGAGTCATTGTCCAAAAAGAGTCGTAGATATCAAACTAACGACCACCAAATAAAGTAATCAACATTCATAAAATCGTGTACTAAATTTTGAGGACAGATCTAGTACACTGAACAAATGAAAAGCAATTTATTATTATAGACTCGACAAGTTATAAATAAATGCTACGCGATAAAAACCATTTATGGAGCCATGAATCACCCTGTATAAATCAGTGAAAACCTTTTTCTCGCGGACCATTTACCATATAAGTTTGTGCAAACAATAACCGAGATAACATTGGAAACGTCTATTGTATCTTTGTATGACTTGGAAATTTACACGCATTATCGCAACCTTACAATCCCATTATAAATAAATGGACTGTCTCTTAAATCTCATTAACACCATTTTTATGCGCTGACTGGTATTTTAATTTGACGAAGGTTGCACGTATATGTATTGAAAATATTGCGACACAGACAATAAAAACAATTTTTGTATTAAACTGTCCCGGTTTTATACCGGGCGACGAACAATTACGACGCCAAGGGCTACATCTTAGCGACCATATACAGTTTCTATCATTTTTTTCTAAACAGTACTAATAAGATGAGAATTTTGCACTCATTTTTTTACTATATTCTAGAAGCGGCAGTTCTAGAAAAAGCTAACCTCAAGCACAGGAAATAACATATTTTTCTAAATATAGATGTGACCATGCATGTCTGCAAACGTGATATCGAGCCAAGCTACGACATATTTTGCATTATAGAAATATAACCACACAAGAAACGCGTCTTGGTGCCTATTTGGCGACCAGAGGACCCTGATTCCACACAATATGCGTTATTCATGTACGAATGTTCCATATTTGGTCAATTTAACTTTATACATGAAATGCTCGTATTCGCTACCAATGCTAGGTATATTTTACCCTTTTGAGTAAGTAAATTAAGCCAAACGTCATTTTTTTCCGTAATAGTAATTGTTTTCGCGTCCAGACATACTCCAGACCTTGCTTAGGGATGTCTGGATTCTGCAATCGCCTTGAAATTGTTCTTGTCGAAGAAGTGGCTTTCTAACATTGTATGTTTGTATATTTGAGGTTACAGTTTGTATATTTGGGCGTTTTTAGTGTTCTGAGCCCTTTATTTGATAAAATGCGATGTTCCGATACACATCGATAGAATTATTTACGATATTCGATATTTTGTATCGATAAAAATTGTTGCGATATTATTGATACATCGAAAAAATCTTGAATATTGAACGTTTCAATATGGGAAATATCAAATTAAAATTTCTTTTTGATTTTTGACCGTTCATGTAAAATTCCAGAGGAAACCCGTTTGCCCAAATTTATTATCATATCATCGTCTGCAACATCGCGTCGCCTTTGTAATACTTGTCTGTCGAATCACCTGAATTTAATATAGAATTCTGTAATGTGTTGTAGTGTGGCGACGTGACACCAAAGTTAATATTTGGAAACATACACATCAGGACATAAATGCCAGAATTTGACACTATAATAGCTTATCTTTTAATAGAACCCATTTATTTAATTTGGTTTTCAAAAATGTACGTTATTTTTTATATACTATTTTAAATTTTAACACATTAAAATACGCGGCACTGATACCGTTCCAATACTTCACACAAAGTTTTGTATTTATAATGAACTGCTACTACTGAATTTTCCGCCATAAAAACACAATGCTTAATATTTTAGGTTGTATCAATTTATACATTTAAACATGAAACGTAAACAGAAACGTACACCTTAACAGATATTTGACATTTGTCATAATTTCTATGAAAGAATTGACGACTATGCCTGACTACGTCATATTTTGTGCTGTAGTGCTGTCACGCGCGGTGAGTCACTGCACATAGGCAAAGGAACATACCAGGAAAAGTACGGGTGCTGCGATTTAGCCGACGATGCTCTTATTAACAGTGACTTTATCAACGTACTATCATTATTATTATTATTAAACCTATTATGCTCTATAAACAAACATTTGAGGTTGTACAACAATTAACTCATTATAAATATTTCACAAGACAAGAGATATTAATTATAACTATGAGCATGACTATAACATCAGATAAAACATTCTAAATTAATCCACTGGCTTTAAATATGTCATATTTTTTCTTGAACAAACTTACACTTGGTGAAGACACTATATTAGTTTGCAGGCAATTCCAGGGATTGAATACTCTGTTACAGAAAAAGTTCTGTCTTATTGTCGTTTTAAAGTTTTCTTTACGAAGTTTGAATGGATGGCCACGAAGTCGTTCGTCATTATTTAGAGTTAATAAATCACAAATAATGTCACAAAACTGATTATGCAGCAGTTTATATGTCAATATCATATCTCCTTTGGTTCTTCTTTCGGATAAATGTGAAAGACCTAACGTTGCACAGCGGTCCTGGTACGTATGACTTTTAAGAGACACTACTTGTCTCGTAGCTTTTCGTTGGACACTTTTCAGAAGTTTTATATATCTATTTAGGTGAAGTGACCATATTATGTTAGCGTATTCGAGATTAGGCCTTATGTATGACTTGTATAAAAGGTGGAATAGTCTAGGAGAAGGATTGTGGAACGTTTTAAAAATTATGTAGGATTTGGAGTTGGTTCTTTTGACAATATTTGAAATATGAGAAGACCATGAAAGATTAGAAGTTACAGTTACACCTAAGTCAACTTGTTCATCCATTGATCTTATGGGACTTCCATTCATCTCGTAAGATAGGTGAGGATTATTGTTTCCAATATGTAATATTGTACATTTTGTGATGTTCAACAATAAGGACTAGGTGTTACACCAACGTTCAATATTATTAAGAGTGCTCTGAATAGCATCGCATTGTTCATGAGGATTGCCGTATATTTTGGTATCATCTGCATAAAAAGAACAAGGAACAGTTATAATATTATCAAGATCTGACGAGTATAGAAGGAATAATATTGGCCATAAAACTGACCCTTGCGGAACACCTGAATAAACCTCACGTAGAGAAGAATAATCAGAACCAACGCGAACTGAAAAGACTGCTAATCCATGTTAAGCAATTCCCCGCGAACGCCAAGATCAAGTTTTAAGAGGAGTCTATATTTTGGCACCCTATCAAAAGCCTTTGCAAAATCTAGGTAAATCACGTTAACTGGATGACCAGTCAATGGAACGAGACTAGTGATTCAAGCTAGCAAGCAAATTAGTTACCATTGATCTGCCAGGAACAAAGCCGTGTTGTGTCGTAGGCAAAATATTGTGGAATAAAGAATAATTCGTGATTTGTGACACTATTGGCAGTGGCCGTCGATTATTTTTGCCGCCGACTCGTGAATCATAATTTGATATCTGAGTAGCTAATTGGTCAAATTTAAAAAACTAGTAGCAATGGTTGGTTTTTTGTTTATCATTAGAATTATGTATGTTCGCTTTCGCATTAATTTCAAGTATGTGGAGAAGATACTCATATGTTCTGTTAGTTAAGATTAGTAATTAATATGACTATGCACTCGTGGACTGTATGAAATGATAACTACACTTGAAATAAAACTGTATGATTTACTGAATATTGATGTATGTTACAAAAATGTAAAAAATGAACAATTATTGACCGGCAATCGATCGTGCTGATCGCATGCTAAAACTCCACTCTACTACTACTAACGTTCTTGCGCTGACGCTCTACTCATATGGCCCTTCCGCGCTGGTGCCATCTCTCGTTTCTTAGATTACTAACAGAGTGCGTTCAGCGGGCTCACATGTTTGTCTAGTATGATTTTTTAAACATTTAGAAAAATGCCGAAAAATTTTGATATTTAGAAAGTATATATGACTGGCATTCTTAAAGCGGTTTTAAAGATTTTTTGTTTTCATTATCAGTTGTTTTGTTAGTTGTTGTTTTTGTTAACTCTGTTTCTGTTATTTGATATAAAGATTATATAGATCTTAAATTGTATAATTTCAATCGTATGAATTAGAGTATATATGTATAAAATAATTTGAAATAATGTTAATTTATATTTCAAATTGCCTCTTTCTTGGTTAACCTCACCTATATCAAGAATTTCTATATTATAGCGTGTTATGGAGAAGGGGGTACACGTCGATATATCGGGTGTCGATACTTTTGAGGTTGATATTTAGTACAAATACTAGGTCGTGTGATACGTATCGATACATTTTGAGTCGAGGAACATCCCTAGCAAATACCTTTATTCATTTGCTTTTTGCATAATATGGTTTAGAAAATAATGTTTTTGCTTAACAAATAATTTTTGAATTTTTTAAGGACGTTAATTCTTACTTTTCTCTAACTTCTTTTAAAATATTTGCACTTAGTCGTAGTTAATTAACCCTCACATATGACATTTCAGACCACATGTGAAAATAATTTATTTCCACGTTTATTACCTTTTTGAAGAAATGCACTTATTTCCAAAACACCCTGTATCTGTGAATATAAATTTAAAAAATAGCTGTTCAAACTTGACCGATATTTTGTTTTATTTATGATACGCCTTGTAATTTATATTCCCCAAACCTAAGGTTTTTTTCGTATTCCCCACAAATAATATTCATATGACCTCGCTTAGACCCAGTCCACGCGTGATTAAACGTTATTTACATATTGTAAGACATTATGGGCATTTATCCAAGAGTATAAGAATATTAATGTTATAGTTCAACCACCTCTCTTAAAAATAAACTCTACAGCACGAAAGCGGAGATAGAGGCAGTAAAAGTAGACAACTTCATTTTCCTTTTATATAAATTCGATGCGGATGGCTTGTATGGAGTTTCTAACTATGCAAGATTCGATATAAATAATTAGTCGACAATTGGATGTTGCATTATTGGACAACCTATTTGTACCGGTTGCAAGGCGGTTATAAGTAGATAAAATTTCTCCATGGGACTTATTTACAAGACAACCAATTTGTCGTTATAGTAATAAAATTTTACGTAAGGTTTTAAATGACCATACAAGTATTGCTGGAATGTTAGTTTCCTCTTAAAATATCGCAGAAAATCGTATTGAGGGAAGATTTTTCAAAATTTCAAAGTGATATTGTTTCAATTATCTCTAAATGAAAATGAATTATGATAAAAAAAATTATAAAAAAAATAATTACCTACTTCCAAACAAAATATAAAAAATATCTTATTGTAATAAGATTATTTTGGAAGTAAATCTTTATAAAGTACGTTTTTTATGTAGTCCACTGGACAGGAAATTTTGAGTTAACGCTATCAAGGATGCAAGTTTAGTTGCCTAACGCTCGAGACGGGTTTCCGACATACAGGGTGATTCAGAACTTACTCGGAAAATTTTCAGGATCCTTAAATAAGAAGTTGATATAACCAAAAAAATTATATAATTAATGTCAAACAAGTTCCGCGTAAAAAATGTTGTTATGTTGTCTATTTTCACATTTTCACATACTAATTTGACGCGACTAGTTAAAGTAGTTAATTTTCGAAATAATCCTATTTGGAATATTCAGTGCACCGATTGAAAACTGTTATCGTTTCAGGTAAAGTGCCTTTTCTACTAAAAATACAGCAAAATGTTACTATAAAAAGTTGTTCAGAACGGTAAATTATGAGGACGTGCAAAATTTCAAGAAGATCAGCGAGGTTTGATTTTGAAATTTTGCACATCTCCATAATTTACCGTTCTGAACAACTTTTTCAAGTAACATTTTGCATTTTGTAGAAAAGGCACTTTTATATTCAAAATAAAATTCTAGCATTGAACGCCATGTATTTTTGAAACCAGCAACGTTCGGATAAAGAATATTTGGCTCAATCAACTTATTTTGGTTACAAGTATCTCCAGCTCTGAAATTTCCCAACCTTTCACAAACACCCTGTATGTATAATTTGTACATGAATGTTGAACATTTCCAATTTTTTTTTGGATAAATTCTGAATCATTGTATATATAATTGAAACCGCTGCACATAACGATGCCGAGTTACTGCTAAACCAAAAACACACCCTAATGGCCATTTCCACCGTTAGTTTTAAGCTACGCTTACGCTTTAAGGAACCTTAAAAATACAATTTGCCTTCCACAGTTTACTAAACCCGACATAAAATGTCTTAAACCTTCTTAAATATAAGCCCTCAAAATTCTAGGCTTATCTCTTTTAACGATACTTAAAGGTTCTACATAATCTAATTTAATAATTTGGTTTTATTATTTTTCCACTGAAAAATAAACAAAAAATAATGAATTATGATGAAAATGATATATTTAATGATTTAGATATACTAAAAATAATAGAGTATGGGTTTCCTCGAAAAGTGTACGAGAGAAGTGATCACTTTCATACGATGGATAACTTTTTTTAGAAGATACCGGCTGTATAAAGAAACAGCTGCACATTTTTACCTTAATCGAAGAAGATCTTGAATTTCCAAGTAATATGTAAGCTCTTAAAAAAAATCACTGATAAAATCACAAAAAAATACATTTATTTTTAATCTTTAGTAATAATTCCGTATCGCCAATAAAACGGACTTCCTTTTTTTTGTTTTCAAAAAACTTTTTTAATGATTCTGCTGTACTGTGAATATTATTTGACGACAGTGAGTTAAATTCACCTGCTATCAATTTTCTTGTACAGACATTATCGGTTTTTTATTCTCCACCGTACTTTTATAATTTGCTATTATGTTAATTAGTAATACTTTTTCTTCATTGCTAAAATTTGCCAATCGTGTTTTTTTTGGGAATTATTTCCATTATAAATCCTACCAATTCGAAAACAGAACTTAGCAGAACATAAAGTCAGAACAGTGAGAGTGAAGTGTCACACTTTTGAGGTTAAGAAATAGTCATGAAGCTAACAACTTGTGCAAAAAAAACAGAAAAATTATGAATAATGATTTTTCAGGTAGACTTTACAAATGAAACTTAATAATTGTGCGGTGGAAACATTACTATTTTAAACTAGGCCTAAAATTTTAACCGCCCTTAGTTAACTACACTTAAAAGGCAATGCGGTGGAAATGGCCATAAGAATCATCGACGATTGCACATATTTTCTTCGACAACTCACCTATAGCACACTTCATTGGGATCCACCCAAACTGTAAGTTCTGCAGGGAGGCGTAAGTCCCTGTACGCGAGTCCGCACTTGCTGGCGGCCAACTCCAGCGTGAGATCAACGGGACTCACACAGTTAACTCTGATGCATCGGTAACCTTGTCCTTTAGTGGGTATACTCGGAAACCAGTGCTTCTCAAATCTGGAACAAGAATATAGTTTGAGAATGGGTATGAATTACTGTAAACACACAAATGTAACACCAACAACAGCATTAACAGCGGCGCAATTTGTAAATAACGACGTTGAGGCACAAGTACAGGAAAACGTGAGGAATATGCTAACGATATCATTAATTATTCAATAAATAAGCGCGCTTTTTCAACATTGGCAAAGATGGATATTCCGATTTAAAAAGTAGTTTCCAAAAAATGTTAATTGTAGTTCGTATTTGGAACAGCCCCAGCATGCTTGCCTCACTAGTTTATAAATGTCACGAGCCGTCACTGATTTCAAGAAAACGGCGTCCTTAAGCAGAAAGCTAAAGCATGTACTTATTCTCTGTTCAAACACATACAGTACGGATCTGCAATTGTATTCCGTTTTAAATTAATTATTGTGTATATCCAAAATCTTTAAAAAGCTAGGTTGGCTATAAGCTCTGTTCCAATGGCAATGCAGCATTGTTTAGGAAATGTTATGTTATCGGTATGATAATTTGATGTTCTACATTAATTTTGGTTTTAAAAAATCAGGGTTGATGACTTTTGGAAATGTATTTACATGTAAACAGTTAAAGACATTATTTTTTTAACAATAATTATTTATTTGCTTAAATAATATTAACCCAAATGAAATGCAGTTTGAAAAGAGATACACTATCTATTACAAATAAATAATAATTACTATTGATACAACACAAAATCAATTACTGTTCTGGATTTATTGTGGATATAGATGTGCATATGTACAATTTTGTGTATATATTAACCATACTTGACTTAATAATAATTTAAAGGTGTGTATACATAAGAAGAGTGCACCAAGAACATGTCTAGTTCGCCATATTACAGAACAATAATAGGCCTTAGTAACACACTGTCACTCATGATCTCAAAATAACTCATTAATTAAATAGTAAATGAGCAAATAGATTAATAATAAACATGCCAAGATACGCAGCAATAACCCATCTAATAATCGACACAACAACAACACTAAAATTCTAATTGTCTAATCCAGTCCACTATTCAAAAACTTCTTTTAATACACAATACATAGGTATATACATCCTTCCTTATACGAATAATCATTCGTCACTGTAAAAATCATGTTAGGGTGTGACCTTAAACTTCAGACATCCCTCTCTTTCATTATTATAAATATAAATTATACTCTCAACAAATAAAACAATAATAAAAAGTTCGTAGGAAATTCGCGACGCGCTTGACAAAACTTCAAAGCCACAAATCATATCCAAAAACCTGTCAATGTAAATAAATATCGAATCTTGAATAAAAACAAGCTGCTGAAAATTATTTTCCTTTTGGTCATGGACTTACTCTATTTAACAAATACTAAAAATCTGTCGACATATCTGAAATTTTTTTAATACCTGCTGATCAAGTCTATTTCTGTTTGAATATTGTTTATTGTTATTTTAAAGAGATCTGGTTATCTGATAACAATAATTTTAGATTATCTATTCTGTTTGAGAAATTCTTGTTATTGAATCATGTTATCTCAGCAAACTCATTTCAGTAATTTGAACAAACTCATTTCAGCTATCAAATTGTATTTTCAATGTTCTATCAGCTCTAACAATATTGCCATTTTGATACACCCTGTATATTAGAGATACCTAATTACCAATAATCCTTTTCAACTTTTCAAATGCAAAATTTAAGAAATTAGTTTCTTTAAATAAAACAGTAACTTCATTTACTCCAGATATGGAAATATTATTGTCGATGAACCTACCAGAAAAGACAAAGTGCCATTTCATTTGCTGACAACTTTGTAATAAGTGCGTTGATTAGTAATAATTATTTTTTAGGTTTTTTCAAGATAATTATTTTATTCACAAGGGTCTTATTAAACCCTTTATAGGTGAATATTATAATGAGATATGGGTCAACCCAAATCGCTATCAAATAAAAAAATCTAGCTCCTTTTAAATTCTACATGAATAAGGAATACAATAATAATAATATATCTACCCCTCATTCTAATCACAGGGATTAGCCCAGAAGTCGGAGGCTTGTGCGGGAGAGGGGGCGGCATATTATTATTAAGCAGGCCGCATTTGCGCCCAGGAACGACTTACGTTGGTAGGCCCTAACCACTATTCAGTGCAGGAATGAGGGAAACCTGGAAAACCTCATTAATTAGGGGGGTAGTCAAATATCAACCGGTATCAATCTCTCACATTGACACAAGCCAACATTCTTCCACCCTACCATACCCGCAGAGAGGGCGCCAAACCTCTCCACGAATATAGCTTATATACGGTCTACCGGCAGCTGGGCTCGAACCAACACCGATTTAGTCACCTCGATTCACGCCTGACGACTACCGCGCGACCACTGACCGTGGACTGACACAGACAGTGGATCAAAACAAGTTAATTTGTTTTATAAATTTTATAATTTTACTTACCTATTTTTAGTAAATAAAAAACACAAAATTCTCAACAGTACATTGCACAAATAGCAAATTTTAGGTTATAAATTTCACAAAAAAAATGACAAATGTGATATTGCCAAATGTGGTCGTTCTTGAAAAATAACGCATTCTAAACAATACTGCTATTATTGTAAGAATACTTGTTATAAAGCATTGAACAGGGTGGCCATTTAACTTGAGCAAGTTATATATTTCGAAAACGGCGCAATCTATAAAAAATGTGTCAAACAGAAGTTAGTCAGTGTCAGGATGAAATATCCAAAGTTAACTTCGCTATAACCTTGAAAACATAGTCAAGGTAAAAACACTGCAACGCCATTATATTTCGTTTTCGAAATATACAGGGTGTTTTTAAATAAAGTAGCAAAAATGAAACCACAGATTCCTTAGGTGAATATAAATCGATTTAACCTAATATACATAAGTATATCACAAGTCGTATAATAAAAAAAGATACAGGGTGTCAAAGTTAAAATTTTATTTTCGATATTTGTAAATAACTTCTTAAGAAATATTTACGTAAAATTTGTAAATCAGGGATTTTTGGGGGCGAGAAATTCAAATTTCTAAATTTGACGTCACTAGTAGAGGTTGCCACTTGTGGCATACCATGTTTCTTTTAAATGGTAGGACTTTATTGCAGTTTAATGTATCCATCTGACTATCGAAACAATCGATTCTCTTATCTCTGGTATACCTTGCTGAAGTCGATAGGACCTATTTGAAATGCTCAGTGCACTGAGTAAAAACTGCTTTTCTGCTGAAAATACCGCAAAATGTTACTTGAAAAAGTTCAGAATGATAAATTATCAAGAAGATCGGCGAGGTTTGATGAAACCATTTTTCAACAAAGCACAAAGATCTTATCAAAGCAGGTCGATCTTTTTGAAATTTTGCACGTCTCCATAATTTACCATTCTAATCAACTTTTTCAAGTAACATTTCGCTGTAATTTCAATAGAAAAGGCATTTTACCTGAAACGAAACGGTGCACTGAATATTTCAAATAGGATTATTTCGAAAACTATTACTTCTAACGACTTGAATAAGGTATACCGTTTTCAGATAAACAGGTAGGAGAATCGATTGTTTCAATAGTCAGATGGATACACTAAGCAGCAAAAAGTTCTGCCATTTAAAATAAACAAGATGTACCATAAGTGGCGCCCTCTACTAGTGACGTCAAAACTAGAAACAAATTGGAATTTCTTGCCCGCAAAAACCCATGACTTACAAATTATATGTAAATATTTGAATTTTTTAAGAAGTTATCTACAAATATCGAAAATAAAATTTTAATTCTGACACCCTGTATCTTTTTTATTAGGCGACTTGGGATATAGGCATATTAGGTTAAATCGATTTTCACCTAAAGAATCTGTGGTCTCATTTTTGCTACTTCATTTAAAAACACCCTGTATAGCTTTCTCAAGTTAAATGGACCACCCGGGTATATCACCATCGTCGAAATCGATTCACCCTGTACACGTCTAATGCAAACGCTAATTAAAGTGATTATTTATAATCGATTAGTGTATCAAGCATCGATAATGTTGACAAACAATAAACAACACAAGGAGGAGATTAAATATTTGTATACAATTTAAAATGATAAGTGACGCGACAATCACACCACTTACAGGTCATTTCACTTCGTTTTGCTGTGTGCGTGTCAACACAGTATAGGTATTATTTGCGTAAACACTGTTTTAAGGCGTAGTAGATACATACATACGTGGCTGTAACAAACAAGCTGAAAACACACGCGAACGGTAAATTGTATCAACGCAACGGTGTGAAAGTTATTGGCTGGCACTCGATCCATTCCAACATTAAATGACAACTTTTTTTTTGAAGTCACGCATTGAGGAACGAATTCTACCGCCGTACACATACAGCACAAACATGATTTATGAAATGTTAACGATGAAATATAACCATGAGGCGTTATTTACCAATACAATCACGTTTACATCGCAACATATTTAACACTTACATGTAATATAATATATAAATTATGTATGCAATGAAATATGTCCCATAAAACATGAAGATCGTTCAACAAATTATTTTTAGTGAATCAATGGTCATTCTCCACTGTCACAGTAGTTGTCGTCGAAGATGCCCATGCACGGCTCCGACTCGACGTACTGAATTACTGAAAGCGAAAAGTGACCAAGAGGGCTGAAAAATATACGATCTAGTTTGTTGAGAATATAACAAACATGTGAGGTTACAAAACATTTAAATAAAATTTGGGACAAGTGGTGTTAAATGGTTTGCCAAACAGGTGCGGCGAACACTACTGGTCCATTAAAAACCCTCACATTGTAAATCCACTCCAAAACCAAGTCTATTTTAGAGTAGGCATCGGTAGGCATTTAATTGGGTCTTATTTTTATGAACATACATTGAACAGCGTGAGTTACCTAATTTTCCTACAAAAATAACTTACTGCACTTCTGGAGAATGTGCCTTTGCAGCTAAAGAGAAACCTATGGGTTTAGCACGACGGAACTCCACCTCACAAGGCCAGGATTGTGCAGCAATATTTAGATAACACTTTCCCAGAAAAATAGATTGGGATTAATAGAGCTATTCAGTGATCCGGAAAGTCACCAAATCTAATAATACCCCTCTATTAGGTTTACAAAACACCTTCGCGAGATATTAATCATTTGAAATCAATAATCACAAGCGCTTGTAATGAGTTAAACAGCGAAATGTTAATAAATGCAGCCCACAAAGAAGTCAGGCGAAGATTGGATACGTGTTTTATAATGAGAGGAGGTCATATAGAGAATAGATTGTACTATGTATGTAGAATGAGAGGTTTGCCTCATATTTTAAGTTTAGTTATTGTTATCATCATCACCTTTTGTTTTAACTGTATTAAAGAATTATCGAGTTTAATCCTTTTATTATTTATTCTTAAAGACATTTGAGATTGAGACAATGAGATTCTTTAGGACGATATTGCTTATAACATTTAAAAGGGAAGTAATACAGAAAAATTTCTCTAATAAAAGTTTATTAGAGAGAACTTTTTAGCAAGCATACAAATTGGGGATGTTTCTGGAAAAAATATAATTGATAACGTGCTTTCTGTCAAATTTTAAAGATAATACCTACTTTCGATTGAAGTTTAACTCATGCCATTTAACACCACATATCAAAAATTGTATTTAAATTTTTTGTATCCTCACAGTAGGCCATATTATCGAAATTTGAGACACCCTGTACAGGCATTCGAATGTTATGCTCAATAAAATAAGCAAGCAAGCCTGCCGTGCATTCTATCACGTTTCCGCCGTTTTTGGCAAGAGCTATTCCAAAATATCACAATTTTATTTGACGCACAAAACGCCGTTACTACTGTATAGATAATTGGCAACAATGTATGGTGCGTACTGGCTAGGAGATCTCGTGATGAAAATAAACAAAACAGATAAACTGCGTAGGTATCGAGTAGATAAAAATATATCCACTACTTTTAGAAAATCGTTATATCATGGATTTAATTTTGGGTCTGTATGTACTATACGATAAATATTCTTTTTATAGTAAAACGTTCTGCAGAATGAAGGAATAATGCGTACCTAGGTATTATAAAAATGATATTGTGCTATCTATTGCAATAATAATGACACTCCCTTATATCTGTCTCTCTTTTAAGGGTCTATGCCCGGATTCGCTTAAGTATAATTTTTGCAATTACACATTTTTTAACACATACTTACTTTTAATGTAAATTTTAAATTCACCAAATGATGTTATTGTTTCATAAATTATATAAAATTCATACAAAATATAATTTCAATGGAAAAAGTTAAGTAAGTACTTTGTAAGCATTACATTTGTAAATTATGTTATTTTGAGATGAAAATGGAGCGAATTATTTTTTATTACAAGCAAGAACTTTGTTACAAGAATGTATTAACAACGTCGTATTTGTCGCCGTAAAATGATAAAACTATGTGCCATTAGTACAGAAATCTTAAAAAATAAAACGTGTAAAACAAAAGTACTTTCAAAAATAACATTCGTACTATAACGCTTCAAAGCGTTTGTAAAAATTGTTTTACAGACCAAATATATTCGCTCAAGGTCCTGTCTTAAGCATGCGCAGAGAACACAAAATCGCAATCAGCTGATTGTTTTCAATTTCGAAAATTTTTACGTCTGTTCTATTTTCGTAAATGCCAACCTAAACAAAAATCCCAAGACATATGTTTAGATGATATTTTTTCTGTGCTGTGCTGTGTACTGTGTTAATCTATCTAAATTACATTTATTTTTTAATTAATCAAACAGAAGCTCATGGATTAAAAAAATATATTAATAAAATAAAATGCATTAACAAAATTGACGTTAAGTTTACTTGGCACATTTGACCCCAAAGGATTTTTGGTTTGAAACGTTGGCTCTCAAGAGTGAATGTGAATTGTAAAACCATTCGGCATGAAATTTGAAAAGAATTGACTCAAAAAAAAAACCTTTGAACTGTAAAGCGAGTTTAGGACACACGTTTTGCTATTCTAAACCCACATTTTAATAATTATTTTCATATACATGTAATAGCTATTTATGCCACAAGTACAAAAAGTAAGTGTTTATTGCACGCGACGTTAAATTGTCCAACGAGGTCGTCAGGCCGAGTAAGACAACACGTAGAGTGCAATAAGCACTTTTTGTACGAGTTGCATACAATATCATACGTTCATGCAAAAACCAAAAAATGTTTTATTTAGATCTAGTCTAAGAAAATATGACGTCGATTTGAACGTTTATATCTGTCACGATGACAAAACGCTGTAGTAGAATGACAGATGAATGCAATAAACATTTTATTGCACTAGTGCAATAAAGAACCACTTTTGCCACTAAATATAGTTCAATAAAGTTTTGTTTTTTGCATCAACGTAGAAAAATAAGTAAAAAGTATTAATATTGTATGTAGTAGGTACTAAGCAAACTTTATATTTTAACACTATTTTGGTACATCTACAGTTAAATTTAAAAAAATCTGTATTTTCTAAGATTTTTGTACCCAAAAATGTGTTGGCTAAAACGTTTTTTATCGTTATTTAAGCATTTTAGTATTAGCAGTATTCCTGAATATTCGCAGGTGGCATAATATAACATTCTTGTTATTTGCTAAGCCGTAGTCTATTTAGATATTAAATGTCTAAAATTATTTTATCTTAAAAAAAACATTATTTCAATATCAAGGCGCTGTTAAGATCGACAATGGCTCAATATCGTGTATTAAAACTATTGAGTCTGGCTCTAAAATTGTGGTGCAATAATAGATTTATGTTCAAGTCGAAAAACACGCAAAACCCTATTAAGTACGTACTTTGCTAGAAACTGTTTAGGTGCATATTTTCTTATTTCATGTTTTGTTTTAGATATAATAGTACCCTGATGTATTAAAGTATTAGTTCTATGTGGCATTTGTTTATTTCTTGAAAACATGAAAGTGTTATTAAACATAAGTATTTTGTATCGCTGTATAAATAAATACAAAGTCATACAAAATAGGTATATTTTTTAATAGTTTGTTATCTAAATTACAGTAATGTAATGTCGTCATGTAGCTTTGCATACATGTAATTGGAAAACACAGCGGCCTTGAACTTCCCGAAAAATGTCATTATTGGGGACATAAAATTTTGGTTTGGTTTAAAAAATTGTTGCATATTACCCATTCTTGCCAACTAAAAAAATTTATGTAAAGATTCGATTCAATTATGTAATTTCATTGGTTCCAGATATGTGATTTGGATATTTAAAATTTGAGTCAATATTTTCATAATTTATCTGTAAATTTTCATAAAAACATCGTCAAAAAATATTTTTGGTATAAAATATCCACAAAAACATCGAAATGCCAGTATTTGTATTACTCATATAAAAAACGACGAAACACTTTTAGAAAGAAAAAATTATGTTTTAACGAAATTTTCACAAAAAAATATTGAAATATACCAGGAATATTTCTGATATACATATTCACTTGCTCAACTTCCTCCTAATCCGGAAATTTTATTCATCCATGGCCACACTTATCAACTGAATGTACATTAATTGGTCAGTTACTTTATAACAGCATTTTTAATTGGGAATTGTGTGTGTCATAAATTTGCTATTTTATCGCAAACTAATTTACTAATAATATTCTTAGAATGATGTGACACCCACTCCGCAAATTTCAAATGCAACGCGGAAGTTCCCCAATGGATGGATAACACCAACATTTATTTTTACGGTTACTTTTGAACACTATATTTTAGCCATTTTTTTATATCCAATTTAGTTTGTAATTTTATTATTTTTTTTAATTGGTTCCTCATGTTTAAAGTTGAAACAGCGTTTCAACATAATTAAAAATTGATATTATTAACCAAGTAGGACTCCTTATTAAGACGGATTAAAAATAGTCGATCCATATCGCCACAAGGACGACATGTGATTCATGTTCGTGGGAGGTGGTGTTGGTTTATTCTGATAGACTTTTTCAACGGCCAACAAATACTTAAGTGTATGTAACAATTATTATTCTTGGGATTAAACATTATAATTTAGTTCTAGGCAAAATAATTTACGTCGCAGACAGCAGCGGCTGGTGACATTTAAACTAATGAATATAATGATTAATATCTTTTAGACACAAAATAATATCTCTACTTCTCATTCTAATCACGAGAACTTGCCCAGAAGTCGAAGACTTGTGTGGGAGAGGGGCGGCATATTATTATTAAGCAGGTCGCATCTGCGCCCAGAGATAACTTACATTGAAAGGCCCTAATCACAGTGCAGGAATGAAGGAAATTTAGAAAACCTCATTAATTAGGTAGGGGTGGTCAAACGTCGACCGATATCAATCTCTCACATTGACCCAAGTCAACATTCTTTCATCCTACCATACCCACAGAGAGGGTGCTAATCCTCTCCACGAATATAGATGATATACGGTCTACCGGCCGCGGGATGCGATCCCACAGAGGTCTGGCCACATCAATAGAAGTACTGAAATCAGAATGAAACATGCAACGGAAACTAATCAAAAGAGCGCTCTTAGTTTAGGTTAGAAGCACATCACAACGTGTATGATCGATTACGGCCGATCTATCAAACAAGAAATTCTACGTTACTCAAGCACTATCCTTCATTACTAAAGATCGCGCACATTATGCCTGCAAGAACCAGCACGGATCTGCAAAGCCTGCTCATGAAGGTTTTCATCTAATGGAGCATCGCACACCTACATGCACCGTCACCTGCGACGATCGTCAATGTAGTGTAGTGCTTTGTCGCGCAAATCCAACGTAAGTCCTGTTCCTACAAAAGTCAGGGATTGGTTTCGACCAGTTAAGTTGTAAATGTGTCGCTGAATTATCGGACACTCTCCCTCATCGACAACTTTTATTTAAACAAACTGCAACTCTTTTGTCCGATGACGCTGACATTTTGGTGATGTAGGATAGGACGATCCAATTCGGAAATACTGGAAAAAATGGTATTGATTTATCTCCAATTCAGAAAATAAATGATGAAATTCACCATACATCTTTTTGTTTTTATCGATAGGGTGAACCCAAAACTTTTCCATTCCTGGCTTATTCCCCCTCATCCTCATCATACAACATCGCTAAAATAAAATTTCTTCTTCCGAGCTACACTCAACTACTATTTAAAAACTTCAAAACGTCTGCCACACACATAACCTGCACAAAAAGCTGCTGGTCCGTGCTGAACATGTGTGCGAAGTTGTTCAGGTTTGCAGGTCTGTGCGCGACCTTTTACTGTTGCTTTAATGATACAACACATATGCGCATACTTAGATGTCAACATAAAGGAAACTTAAATTAAAAACTGCTTAACCTTATAGGACGTCCAATAACTCTATATTGTCTTTAAGAGTGTATTGAGGATTGCAGATTCGTACTATGACACAGAGGTAAATAAATTCAAAAGTATAACGTTACTATTTACAGCGCTCAAAACATCGTGTTGGTAACCTTGTACAATTTGTAGATATACATGTCATATAGTCAATATCTTCTAATTCTGTTACTGAATGTAGTAAATAGGTCAGATGACTGAAGCAAGCAATTATTAATTCTTATTTGTCATTTATTATTTCCAAATTTATACTTGACTACTTGATGAAAATTTTCCAATTTGTTTTTTAATTAAAAAGAAAACATTCATGTGCTTCATCACTTCAATTTATATTTAATCACGGTTTATTAAAATGTTAATGTTAATAACATTATAAACAACTCAGGGATTTTTTAGTAAGGGATTTCCCACTACAGATAAGAAACAGTGGCGTAGTTTTTAGAGGAACCGTTAGAAAAAAATTAATATCAATTTTAAAATACCTACCATATTATAGGCGTAATTATTTACTAGCAATCCTTTTCATTTCTGCATTCCAATCAAAACCAAATCCTGTTTCACCCCGTATTACACAAACAAGGGCAAACGTTCTCTCGCTGTATATCCGAAGCCTTGCACATCCAACATTAAAATACTTTACATTCGTATAGTTTCTTTTTTTTCTATTTAGAATGTACCACGGTTATATAATTAACCATCTACATAATGTTAAATAATTGAATCTAAAATGTTGCTGGCCCCCTATTTAAAGCGGAAAACATTACAAAGAGCATATTGCAAAACCGCGTGCTAACATAATTTCTTATACACAGAGCGCATAACAAAGAATAAGCTATAGGATAGAAAGTTCAACGAAAATAATCAGTTTTATTTTAAAATATCGAACCCAAAACTTATTTTTTCTCAAGTGTTTAGCATTACATTTCATTAGATCGCGCTGTTGATCAAGATAAAACGGAATAAATTTAATCAAAATCACTTCCCGAGTGGATTTTCTTTATACGTCTTACTTAAATGCGATTCTTCCATAAAATGCCAACCCCAATTTGATATTTTTTATGTTTAATAAATTGAGGTACACTCACAATCTACAACTAGACTAATTCTTTCTCAGTTCACTGCATTTTTTGAGTTGTACCTTTATTCCACGACTGGTGCGATATATTCCCTTCAAATTCAGCCTCTACTAAGTCAAAAATGCATAATGAAAGTGTGGCAACAAAGAATCTTGCACAGTTCTATCGAATTATGCGCATGATAGCTCAGCCGAACATGTCTAATGCCAACACAGATTAGATTTTGCCTTGAAACTGCCGAGAATCGAAGGTCATGGCATTTGGTGCAACGTTTTCTACAACACAATTGAGCAATTGATATCGATTTAAATATTACCCAACGATAATTATTAATAATAAAAAAAATAAGGCAAGAAAAATGTCGTAACGTTTCCAACGTCCCAGTTCTAGATCCACTAGAATATGAAATACGAAGCGGTTCGATTTGCATGAAATTAAACATTGCCCCCTAACGCGACACATGGTGCAACTCACGACGCCCGTTTAATGGAAAACCAAACCGAAGCGCTCGTAAAACTTAAATTTAGATAAGTGAAGTGTACACACTGAATCACAATTTACAACAGCCAAGTGTGAATAACCTGGCTCTTCTAATCCGATAATCAAATAAAACATGTTAGCACCGCCGTTTTCGGTCCGAAACCTTATTCTAAACGTTCCTGTGTCGTCAGTATTTTCGCAGTAACGACTGTTTAGGTAACAGTAACGTTTGTTCACTATCCACTTTCCAATGTTATAACGAAGGAACGAACAATGATGATTGTAGATTGAGTAGATATAGACAATGGACAAAGAGAATAAAATATATCAGGATTTTCTAAAAACAATCACCATTCTAAAAAAATAAATAAGTTTATGCTATTTTCGAGTACCTTATCTTTCTTGCTCGCGATAATGCTGTTTGGGTCTCTATATACTGTTCTTTAAAATAAAAAAAACAGCTTCACTCTAAAAGCGTGAGAGTATTTACTCAAAACAGCATAAAATATACCATCCCATAATGTTGCCGCAAGAACATTTTTCTTGAAGTAAAACAAAGACGATTAAAATAAAATTATGTTATTTAAACTATTAAAGAAAATTGTTGACAACTTATTGCTTAATTCAACGATTTCTCATGTTTGATGTTAAATCAGCATCATAATAATTTGTTCCATCTACGGGTTATTTTTTTTACATTAAGCGTTTCTTCTGTTTGGACACAACTTCTGATAGTTTCAATGATTTTTCTTCATCGTTTTTATTTTTATTATTGTTCGACATACAATAACTGTTATTTTGTTTGACTTAACGGTGTCACATTATTAAATTAAATTAAACTAAACATTTCCAATTAATTCGGTATTCGACGTCATTTATCCTGACAAAAATATTGGGGCGCACTATGACATTTAAAAACTGTTACGACAAATACAAAATTTAACTTTTACAAGGTAATTATTTACTACATCATAACTCTCCAATCTTAACTAAAAAATTCTTATTTTCGAGGGCGCTGATTATGAATCTGAAGTCAGATTTCGGCGATCGCATTTAGTTTTTGAAAATAATTTTTTCAAAACTGTAACCTCTATGTATACATTCCATTAGACATAGAAACAGTTGAATAAATACATTTTCAGGTTCCTCCAACCAATACTTTTATGACGAACTAAAATAATAACGGAATGTCGATTTAATAAATAATTGTTGATATATTTAATAGGTTAAGTGAAATAGTTTTTGGGTTCGCTATATATAGCTGTACAAAACTGTTCTGTTCATCTAACAGTTTTTGAGTAAATTTAACATTTTTTTCTCGGTATAAGTAGTCGAGGTCTAGGTGCATCGCGAACCATGTTTCGTTATCGTTTATTATTTTCTAATGATTTTAAAAGTATCGCGGATCGCTCTGTGTCAATCAAACCTATATATAATTCTCTATGCGCTTCTGACTTGTACTACTGTACTATTTAGATGTCAAAATATGTTGTGTGTAAGATTATTTTTATTCGTTCTTTTGACGCAACTGGCCGAAATTCTCCAAAAAATTGCTGGTGCGTTAGATTCGTGTGATATTGTATAAATTTTGGTGTTTAGCACGTATTATTATTGATTGATGATTTTCTTTATTTTAAAAGTGTTTTATAAAACTTAACTTCATATGACATTTAAAAAAAGTTTAAGGCTCATCCTTTTTGAGATATTCAGTTATTTCAATGCAACTCCCCCATTCAGAAATATAAGAAGCAGACTGCATTCTAACACTATAAAATAATGGTCAACCTTCCATAAAAACGAAGTAAATAACCAACAATAATAATTACACTGCACTGTCTAGATGCAGTTTAAACTTTTGCTGCACGAGGGCGTTAATAGCAGTAATAAAAATAGATTTTAACAACCTTCTCCAATATTTCTCTCTTACACAGTAAAGTAGAACAGGCTTTCATTTTTGCCCGCTGCAAATAATCTTTATTATTCCTCTAACAAAATAAATAACTAAAAAAAGTATTCTGGTAATAATATTTCGTTAACATTCAAGCATTTAGCATTTTATTATTTATCATAAGCCCCGTACGTGGATCAATCTGTATATTTGAAAATGAGTTTGCGTCTTTATCAGCGGATTCTTATTCTGCGACAAAAAAAATTAGGCGACACTTTTATCTCCTTTCCGACGACAACAGGAAATCCACTGTGCGATTTAAGTAGACCGCTCCGTAAAGATTAGTATTCCTCAAATTAAAACGTTTACGCAACGCAATTTCCTTTCCAAATACAGCGGGTCGGTTACATAAACCTTACCTACCCACGTATGCGTCCAAATTAAAATTGAATGTATCTTTCTCCACGAAAATTACCACCAGGTGCGATCTATGACACCTTTCGCGCAACCTCCATGCGTGCGTTTCACGACAAAATGGTCTCTGAAGCTTGACAGTAATTACCTTATCATATCGAAGCAGATGTATGTACGCTCCAGAGTGCGCTGTTTCTTTACATAACACATCACATTGGGTTCAATTAACAATTTTATTGCAGCTCTTCTGGACGACGACAGTGTCATTGTCTGATCCACAACAAATTCGCTACAACTCAATAACTTGTAATTATTCTATATGTTTGCAATTTACGTAACAGTTTTGTTTTTATTGTATTTGTATTTTTTTCGAAAATGTAATTGAATCAATCTATGCAGAAACGTGCCCACAAAAGCAGATTATGAGTAAATGGAAAAAACATTTTACTATTACATATTTAGAATACATTTTGCTTCATTTTAACCATTAAAATTAGTAGTATGAATATATGAATTTCCAATATACAAATGATTTTATTTTAAAAATCAAAATTATAGTTTCAACGATGTTTTTAAACAATGGGCATGTAAGTTTTCTGCATAGAAGGTGAAAGTGAATACAAGTTTATATTTCAGAAATATTACATCTTAAAATTTAATCAGTAGTAGTTGGCCAAAGACGAGACCGTAGACTTTACATGGTAATAGTGTGGCACTTTTTCGTATGTATAATTCTCGGAAACTGCTTTTTTCTTTCATTGGGAAATATTAGTTTCCATTTTGCATCCATCATACAAACCACCACACAGAACAATATTTAAATTAAACATATTACAACGAGTTCATTAGAATATCAAGTGTACTACCAACTTGATAATTAGTTTGGTTGGCGTGAATGCACACCATAGAGCTGTTTTTAAATTCAGAAGTTTGGTGTGGCGGATTTCATCTAACCAATTAGAATTCTTGAAACAAACCAATAAAAATGCATGTTCCTCACCAAATTGCTGATTTTAAAAATAGGCCCATGCAAACAGTGAATCTTAATAAGTACAAACATAGTTCACTGTGTAGAACACACACATTTTAATAGTTTCTTTTTATAAACAAATCAGGAATAAAAGTCACATTTTAAATAAATTTCGTTATATTTCAATAAAAACATTGTTGAGGATCGCTGACCCATTCCAATATTAGGACTTTTGTGAGTCATAATATTGTGTAGATTGGATGTGTATTCCACAGCGTTGCCAGTGTTACAGCATGTCATATAGTTGAAATATGTTTATAAAAATGTTTCTGGCCACCTCTTCCCCTTTGCCATTCCAATACTTCACCAAAAAAGTATGTACATAAAAACGAAAACGTAAAACGGATTCTCTACTCACAGTTATCTAGAATTTGATCATTATCCATTTTTACTACACTCCAAATGATTTATCATAATATTATCGTTATCACGGCACTCTTTGTCAACCTTTTCTCTGTTTGAATAATGCGCCATATTTTACTTAATTACACTGTATTTTCAAAATATTAATTAAATAAATACACAAGACATTAAAAGAAAAACACTGCTCGTGAAAATAATAAAACGATTTAAATACGTTAGTGCCGCAACTTTTAAAACAGATGCGTTAGGCATTGCCTTACGACAAATATTACATGTTTTCTTTTCATTTGTACCTTGCCATGTAGTACGTGCACTGGTATTCCTTGGCCAGTGATTCTTGTGCCAACACCACAATCTTGCGCAGAACCTTTAATAATCAAAAGAGAAATTGAATGCTGATTCATTAAATTTAACTGTGGTAGTGTCATCAGCAAATAGACTGCTATTGATATTTGGTTCACAAGTAAGTAGATCGTTTAAGTAAATCAGAAAGAGAACAGGACCCAATGCTTATCCTTGAGTCACATCATGTTTCAGATCCGCAGCCGTTACAGTACCAATATTGTTCTCTGTCCATGAAGTAAGAATTTATTAATAGTTGTAACATTTGTTTGTTTAAAAGAATTGAATGAGAAAAACTATCGAAGGCCTTAGCAAGGTCAAAGAAACACGTTTCGGTATGAAGATTTTCTTCAAAACCTCTATTAATTATCTGAATAGTTTGTTAATAGTAAAAGCAATTGACGAATTAGTACGAAAGTCATATTGGTCTGGTGTATAAAGAGAAGTGGTTTCAAAATATGTAATAATCTGAGATTTTAAAAAATATTTAAATATTTTAGCTAGCCAAGCACTAGAGAAATCATAAAATAACTTATGGGAATAATTTGTATCTCTTTCTAACAGTGCAAAATGGTATTAAATTGTGAAATGTAGATAACTGTTTAAATACTTCGATTTTCAGCAAGTAGATAAGCTTCTATGCACGTATATGTATAATTTTTGGAGTCATTGAATAAAGTAACTTCCTAAATGTCTTAATTTTTAAAAATAACTAACTAGACTCATCTATATGACGAACTACACCTGCAGTATTTGTACTTAAGGTCCAGCCTATATATGCAGGACTTCCTAAATGTCTTAATTTTTAAAAATAACTAACTAGACTCATCTATATGACGAACTACACCTGCAGTATTTGTACTTAAGGTCCAGCCTATATATGCAGGACTTGTGTGTCTGTTTTGTTATCTATTAAACAGCTCATCGTCTGCAGGTAAAATGAGTAGATGTATGCTGTCTGGTCATAAGTATAATGCGATGACCTATATGAATTTATTTTCTGCAATAACCAGATTTTAAGCAAACATATTCACTTCGGAAATCTCTTGCATAAAGTTTTTTGTTGAGCACTGATCAACATTCATCCCAATGACGATACATCACAGGAGATAGGAGCTACAACTGCCGCTAACGGTTCAAAAAGTGACGCTTTGCATTGGAAGTAATAAATGCAGCCAATGTGGATAGCAATATAAGAAAAATATGACTCCGATTTCGAAAAATAATAAAGAACGTGCGACTCAAGTAAATATCAGATGCAATGAGTCTTTGTACAAAATTGATTACAAAAGACATTACAGACTGTAACTAGATTCTACATTTAACAGAATTTTCGCCATTCGAATCGGTCCACTTCAAAAAACAGTTACACGCTCGCTGGCTAAAATTCGATCGCTCTCCCAATATTTACTCTATCGCAACAATAACACCGGTGACCAACTTTCTACGATTACGGCGTCAAAGTAAATAATGGATAAGTATCAACAGAGTAAGATAAATGTTGTACCTATATACGCCCATATGTCCCATTTAATGCCACGAAAATAAGTGAGTGAAAGAACCTGCTCACAAACGAGATTTCTACTCAAAAACGTTAAGCCTATAAATAGCGAGTGTTAAAAATAAGGTTGCCCGCTGAGAAGAACGGATATTTTAATTCAAATCCAGTGACACGCATTTGGCACTGTTCAAACGTGACCGTGAAGAATCAGTTTTTAAAAGATCATAATTTTTTAATATCTACTTGGTTATGCATTATAATTTTTTTGCGTCTGAAGAATTCATCTGACTTAACTAAATTTGAAAGTCGATGCAGTTAAGCGCTATGAAAGGAAAGCATTGTTATTTTATCGTGATATCTGGCAGGATAAGCAGAATTACTTTAGTTTAAAGCGTATTTCATGTATCAAAAACAATACCTACTTCAGAATCTATCTCGGGTTATCTATAGAAGTCAATCACCACCTCAGAGAAAAAGCTCTTTTGATTATCTGAATAACAAATCGTTGATAACTTATGTGTCACTTTACTAATAAAAAAAAATGAGAAATATTATACAGGGTCATTCAGAACTTATCTAAAAAAAAATTTGAATGTACAGGAGACACAAATACAATTTTAAGAAAATAAAATTAAAAAGAGCAATTCAAAAATGATTTAAAAATATACTTCCGCACGGCACTGGAAACTGGTCCACTGTAAAACTTGATAAAGCGTATAATCGGCGACCGAACAACAAATTGAAAGAAATTCCCAAGGAAAGAAATAAAGAAGTCAGGAGATCGCGGCGGCCATGACCGGTCCTCCTTGTCCAATATCCTGGTATTAATGCTTGAACACGCTGTACATGGTACGGATATAATTGAGCCTCGTGTATGATATGCCACATTGCTGCAATACGCTGTAGACGCCCTGGACCTCCATCTCTTCCACGATTCGATTTCAAATTTCCCTCGCGTTGCACTCACTGAAATGTACGATATGGAATGCGTTTAAGTCAAATGCGCATCCAAATAAAGGTACCACACCTAGGAGCAGACAAAAGGAGGCACATGAAACTCATCAAAGACATAGTTCGTTGGTTATGTATGTGGGTGCGAGAGAGACAACCATCTGCATGTACGATATGAATTGTGTTCTTAATTTCCCATTATTTTGTTTGTAAACACGTCATTGGCGTAGCGTGGTTTCTTCTTTTATCTTGTATCTCGTTAGTGTTATTCTTTGTGTATTTTTGTGGGTGTTATTTTTGGAACATGTCATGTTTTATGTCGGTCAGTGGTCGCGCGGTTTAAGGCGTCAGTACTTGAATCGAGGTGACTAGATCGGAGTTAGTTCGAGCCCAGCTGCTGGTAGACCGTATATAAGCTATATTCGTGGAGAGGTTTGGCGCCCTCTCTGCGGGTATGGTAGGGTGGAAGAATGTTGGCTTGGGTCAATGTGAGAGATTGATACCGGTTGATATTTGACTACCCCCCTAATTAATGAGGTTTTCCAGGTTTCCCTCATTCCTGCACTGAATAGTGGTTAGGGCCTACCAACGTAAGTCGTTCCTGGGCGCAAATGCGGCCTGCTTAATAATAATATGCCGCCCCTCTCCCGCAAAAGTCTCCGACTTCTGGGCTAATCCCTGTGATTAGAATGAGGGGTAGATATATTATTATTATTATTATTATAAGGGACTGTAAAATTAACCAGTATATAGCACGAGATAATTCTTCATATCCAGAATTCAATTTCATTTCAATTCACAATCAGCTAAGCCCCTACTGCTCCGCCATTGCTAAAGGTACAAAACAAATATGGCGCTGATCATGAGTAATCCATTCGCGCAGCTTTTAGCGCATTCTAGTCATCATAATATAATCATTAGATTTCAGTGGTTGCCTACACTTGCACTCGTTCTGCTGAAGCATTTTCACATGGCCATAAATTAAAACAATATCCATCAACTCCGAGTTACTGTACGTAAACCATTTTTGATATTTGAAAAACTAATGTAAATACTTGCATCACAAAAAAGTTAATATGATAAGTTATCGGATATTTGAAATCGCCTGGCTAGAGACTACAGTAGTCTAGCGATGCAAAGATTGAAACTACTAGAACTTCAATTTTTTTTTCTCGGAAACTACAAGGATTTTACAATTTTTTTTTACGATATTGACTCAATTTTTCATGACGCATCTATTCCCAAATTTGTTTAGATAAGTTCTGAATCACTCTTCTCACAATTGCTTGCAGAAACTTTCTCACTGTTCAAGCTAATCTTTGTTTTATGCATAAATTAGAAAATATACAAATAATTAATCATCTAAATATCCAATAGTACCATTAGAAAACTTGTTTGACTACCACAAAACGTACGATTTAACAAATAGCTCTGGTTATCTGGTAAGACGGAAACCGACGTCACTGAAATTGTTTCGTTAATTTATATTGACGACTTCGTAAAAGCAGGTAGATACTTCTCGAAATGTTTAAAGCAAAACATTTTCAAAATTAATTTTTAATGATACATATTTAAATTCAAATTCTAAATATATGCATACCTAAGTTGTATCGTTATCTCTTTTTTCTATTTATATATTATATACAATCAATTTTAAAATTTGCGTAAAGTATACTTACCTTATTTTACATATCAATCATTGGCACTTTAAAGGCCAAAGCCGACCATTTACCTTCAAATATCAAAATCGACATTGAGAGAATAGCTATGTTTACGTTTTTTTACAAAGATTTATATTCAAGGAGCAAGACCAGTAGGAAATAATTACTTCAAGTCAATTGGATTAATTCGTTTTCCTCTTTGTCAGGGTATCATAAAAAAACGATAAACGATTTTTACCAAAAATTAAAACTAAATTTCCGCTTTTGTGATCCCTATAATAAAATTAAGACTATCTGCAATCATTAATTAAAGTAAGAACAATGACTTAAGCAAGTTCAAAAAGTTGACGGCATTTTTAAAGAAGTAAGGAGTTCGCAAGCGGAAACATACAGATTTTTGAGGCAAGCCGATGATGAAACGTACTTATTTAAACATGTCAATTCTGCACATATTAATTACCGTAAAATTTGTAACTTAATAGAAATATCTTATTATAGGTAGTTCTAATTATTGGAAGATGTTGAAGACAAAGAATCCATTTTAATAGTTACTATTCCTGATTCAAAAACAAGAAGAACTTTCACTGCCACAAATAATTTTCAAGATAATTCAAATTTTTGTCATTGTATAGGAATGAACCTTGAGACCTAGAAACGAAAACACACAAGTGCGATTATTCTTAAAATATAATAAAGACAAGGGGTAGGAATGAGTGTGAAAATAGCAAACGACATTGCTAATTATCTTAACCTACCAGAGTGTCATTTATACATAGGGCAATTGCTTTCACCGAACATTGGGTACTTTATTGGTCCTTGGTGGAGATATTATACAATTGAAGCGATACGGGGGATGGAAGAGTTCTACAGTTGCAGAAGGATAAATAGATAATAACGTCAATGAAAAAATTGAAACAAGTAAGAACACTTTAACTAGGCCATCAAATAAGGTACAAGTAATTGAATGTAGCAATCGCAGTGATGAAAATTTTACTATATCAGAATATGGTCCTAATATGCCTTTTGGATCATGAATTATTATTAAAGATTGTAAAGACTGTTCGTTCAGCTAACAAATGAATTTCTTGTCTTTGTTCTATTTGCTATAATTAATGTTCTCATTGTAATAAAATTAATAATTGGAAAGTTTCATTTTGTTAACGCGGTTAACGTAGGCGGAAGTTATTCAACTTTATCTGCAATACGATTCTACTCTTCCCCTACCCCTTACATTAAGAGATAGAGCAAAACGTCAATTAAACAATTTTTAAAGTGTCAATAGGTCTAACACCGTTCAATATAACATACCTTCATTAATTTTATGGAAAAAATCCCATTTTTCGATTTGGATTTAAAAGTTCCCCATCTAACGGTAAAATTTGAAAGTGGGAAATAATTTTAATAGATTTCTCGGGGTCACTTTTGTTATCAATATTTTTTCCGGAAGCTGTAGTAATAACTAATAATTTAAAAATATTTGTCGTTGACAATAAAGTAGACTATAGAGTATCATTATTCGTTAGTATTATGGATAATCTAAATGAATTTATGGGCTTAATAACTGTAGCCAGGGACAGACCCCAAAAGGTTAGCCAGGTAAAAATCGAACGTCCCAGAACATCATAAAAGAATACAGTTTCTAGAACCAAACAGTTACACACGAACTTCAATTATGTTTTCCTTCCTTCTTCTTAATATTTGTTACATCATTCGAGTGATACAGATATATAATTACACACTTACTTTTACATTCGAAAACTTTTAGGAAACTGACACGTAAAAGTAAAAGTAGACAACAGTTATTCGCACAAAGAAACACTTATTCCTATGTATTGCAACGATTGAATTACTTGTCATTTTATACAACGGAAAAATACAACTACTTATTTGTCAAATAAATTAGTGAAACTAGGAATAAGGTAGATAGAATGCATTCAATTGTTCCACAGTTGTTTTGAGAGCATATTACCCGATTGTCAATGAAATTGTATTCGAATTTAATCGACTTGAATGTGATTTAGACCTATTTTATATTTGTCTATTAAAAAATAAGTCAATTCACTAGCAAGTGTTTGAACAAACCTGAAAATACGAAGGCGTTGCAATTAAATGAAGGCGGAGAACAACTTCAGCATCCCCTTACAACATTTATTAATTATTTCGATTTCACTTTAGTTAAATATGACGTAAGTACCTAACAACATCTGGAACTTTTAAAATAGATTATTTACTTATGTATAGGGTGATCACGCATAAACGTTGAACTTTGTTACTTTATGAGATATTGGAAAATTGAAAAGTGCATTTATTGACTAATTTCAATTTTTTTATCAAAAAAAAAACCATAGAACATCGCACTACAGAGATGTGATATCAGCTTGGTCTCGTCTTATGAAACAAACACCCTTCACATTATTAAATTTCGGATTTCCCACTTTATCCTGATTGCATTGATATAAACATGTAATGTGTGTTTCATAAGAAAAAAAAATAAGTTGATATCAATATCTCTATAGTGCGATGCTTAATTGCTTTTTTGATAAAAAAATTTAAATCCTTGTGAAAAATTAGTCAATGAATGTCTCGTAAAATAACAAAGTTATAGTCGAATCCAGTGGCGTAGCCACGGGGGGAGTTTGGGGGGTCAGAACCCCCCCCCCATGGGTTGAGTTGGTTGGGTCATATAGGTAATGTCTATTCGCCAAGATTTAGCAACAATAGGGTTCACCTGCAAGTAAGTTTTAATTTTATTTTTGTCATTTTTGTAACAAATATTGTTCGTACCTGTTTATTATTTACATGTTTATGATGAGATTGTTTTTTTATTTACTTTTTATTGTTTTAATTTATTAAAAATTATTTATTTTTTTTATTAAAAAAATCTAGTTTGAAATACTTTGTTCACTGAACCCCCCATGTCAAATTTCTGGCTACGCCACTGGTCGAATCTAACGTTTACGGCGATCGCCCTATACCTATTATAAATTAGAAGATTGCTTGACTTTCCTTTAACTGAGTAAAATCTGCCCTCAATTATGCCGTTTTTTTAGAGAAGAGGTAACTGAATTAAACATTTACCATCTTGTAGAGGGACAGTTTGGGCATCCGAAATGGACTTTTACAATTTTGCAGTAGGGATGAACTTTTTAGAATCGATTTTTCGATGATCACATTTGTAAATCAACGATTTTACCTTTCTTCATAATTTGTTCACGACTTCCATAAAAAAATATAGCGCCTCTAACGGTACACACCAATTTTTGACAACTTAAAACCTTTTCGAGAAAATTAGCTCCAAAGTCGGCACCAGCAAATTTGTGCATTAAAAATTTCATCAGGCTACATTAATTATTGAAAACTGATCTACCGTTATATCAAGGCAAATGTAGACAAAAGTATAAAAAAAGTTTATTTCGCTAATTATTACGGTTTTCAAGAAATTGAATTTTGGATGTGCCGTACCATGTACAGCGTGTCCAAGCATTAATACCAGGGGATTGGACGAGGAGGACTGGTACCATTGCCGGCACGATCTCATAACTTTAAATCATTTGGACATATTTTTGTGGGGATATTTAAAAAAAAATGAAGTATATTGCACCGAAGTGGACACTATTGATGACGCAAGTATCAATAGTTGCTGCCAATAACTTACAAGCTCAAAACGGACAAGAAGCAGAAACATTGTGTTAGCTTGTAGAAAATGGGCAAGTTCATCCTGTATATTATTATTATGTTAGATTGTGTATACCATTAGAAACGCTATAGTTTTTTTTATATAAGTTGTGAAAAAATTATGAACATGGGTAAAATTGTAGATTTACAAAAGCGGCATTTGTTACGAAAAACATAATTGTCAAATAACATCCAAAGCATTGAAAATTTAATTTTAAAAAGTTTATCCATACTGAAGAAAGTTGTAGAACTCGATTTAGAATGCTCAATTTGTCCCTCTACAAAATGGTAAACGTTTCATTTCATTATACCATAAAATCTACCAGAAATGAGTTTGATAGCGAAGCGATTTTGCTCCACTATAAATCAAAATGTTCTCTCAGCTGTTCAGTGCTATTCAGCAATTCCCTAATAAGGAATAGGTAAATCACTATCAACCATGTGAGAAATATCGACCTAATAATTATGCTGGTGAATCACTGTGATTTGGGAAATAGTTTTAAGTTTGTCAACATCCTTTAAGTATAAAGCAACAAAAAAATCGCAAAACAGAACTAAAGAATGTCTACATTATAAATGCATAATTAAAATCATTTAAAAATTACCATATTCAAATATATATTTTAATACTTGTACAAAACAAGACAAAAAAATACAACATTACAACAGGTGGAAGTCACAGAAACCTATAAAGAGCCATATGGGCCTTCCCACAACCATTCATTCATAATGTGACTAAAGTTGCAGTTTCGGTGGTCGAGCATGTATTCAAACCGGTAAGCGACCGAAAATTTTAAATTTAAAGGGATTTCTCTCATCGTTACGAACCAAGATCGTAGTTGTAGAAACCTCTCAAATCTGAGTTCCGACGACATTCAAGCGAAGTTACCACCCAAGGGCATGGGATGTACAGTTAAAATCACACGTCAATGATTAGGGGCACATTAGGGGTATGTGCAAGGGCAAGGGGAGCGACTTAACGGATATTATGGAGCACGGTTGTAATTTTTAACGGTTGGAAGGTGAGGGAAAATAATGCCAAAGCACACGATCCATAAAAATTATAGCAAGAATCGTAAAAACGACCGTTTCCTAATATTATTAAACCGCCTTGCGTCAATAACAATAGCTAATAATGTAATAAATATGACAAAAATCGAAATATTATATACTGCTTTATCACCGTCTCTGCGCGATTTTTGTATTCAAAAATAATTTACAGTCTCGCAATAACAGATAAACAGCATTAACGATGATCAATACGGTACTTTATACTTGGACTTGCAGTTCAATATAGGTGTATCATTAATAATACTGTCGTTAGATAAAATTAATCAATTTTAAAGAAATACCTCAAAAGTAGGCCAAATCTAAAAATGGATAATAATTTGTATATCATAAGAACGCAAATATCTCATCAATTTTAAGATAAACAAATTAGGATTTATGTAACGTAACATAGTTTCATATTCCGCAATTCTTTACATAAGCCTCTAATAACCATAATTCAATTATATGAAAAATATTAACTAACTTTTGCGTTAAACCTTTTATAAAAAAAAAAACACAAATTAATAACTCGTAATAACCACTGTTGGAATATTTTTACAGCTTATAACTAAATTCGACTGCTACTAGTCAGTGTTAAGGATGCTCCTAGATTAATGTTAAAGTTGAGGAACAGCGGCTTTCAATTATGCCGTTTTATTTTTAAGGAAGTATAACGAAATCTTTACCGTCTTGTAGAGGAACAATTTGGGCATCCGAAATGAACTTTTACAACTTTTTTCAGTAAGCACGAACTTTTAAAGTCGATTTTTCGATGTTTCGGACGTTAATTGACAATTATGTTTTTCGTAACATCGCGTCTGTAAATTAACGATTTTACCTCTGTTCATATTTTTTTCACAACTTTTATAAAAATATAAGTATAGCGCTTCTAATGCTACACACTAATTTTTGATAACTTAAGGCTTACGGTGAGCGCTCGATCCAAAGGGATATAGTTTTCGCTCAGTAACTCCTCAACAAAAAATGATAAAAATATACGGTTTTTTTTAATAGACTACAAATATTATTTTACGTCGACGCTGTGTTTTGGAATTTTGAAAATATGCAAAATTCATTTAAAAAAAATTAATTATACACTTTTTCAAAATTTCAAAACACAGCGTCGACGTAAAATAATATTTATAGTTTATTAAAAAAAAACCGTTTATTTTTATCATTATCCGTTAAGGAGTTACTAAGCGAAAACTATGGGTTTGTTCCAACACAGCAAGAATCGATTCCGAACCGTCCAAAATTAGTTAGTCAGTTCAGTTGTTAATGTACTCTCGGTGAATGCGACGTAAGACGGTGTTGGTCAAACATTTCTTACGGTACTGAACCAGTTCTTGACGGTTGTTGGAACAGATCTTATATATCGTTTGATAGAGCGCTCACCGTAAGCCTTAAAGCCTTTGCGAGAAAATTAGTTTCAAAGTCGGCACCATGACATTTGTATATTCAAAACTTCATTATGAGGAGCTACATTAATTATTGCAAATTGATCTATAGTTATCCAGGGTGTCCGGCCTTAGTTTTGCCATATGATAAGTTGTACTCGAGGTTGTACTAAACAAAACATATTTAACTTAACAATTTTCTTTCTCTGACCAACACTAACAGATTTATAACAGTAAACAGGTCTTGAACATCTGACAGCGTCGCTCACATCTTAGGATTGTTGTGTATTTATACATAATAATTACAAACAGGTACACCTAAACATAGGTACTGTGAATAGGACAATAATAATAATAATAATAATAATTTATTTATTTGCCATAACAATACATAATAGTCATACATATTTATGTAATCTTAAATAATAAACAAAACTAATTATTTAAACAATGCATTCATTCATTCATTCATTTAATATCGGTCAGTGGTCGCGCGGTGTGGTGTGGGTTCGCGCCCGGCTACCGGTAGACCGTATATAAGCTATATTCGTAGAGAGGATTGGCACCCTCTCTGCGGGTATGGTAGGGTGGAAAAATGTTAGCTTGGGTCAATGGGAGAGATTGATACCAGTTGATATTTGACTACCCCCTTAATTAATGAGGTTTTCCAGGTTTCCCTGCACTGAATAGTGGTTAGGGCCTACCAACTAGTCGTTCCTGGGCGCAAATGCGGCCTGCTTAATAATAATATGCCGCCCCCTCTCCCGCACAAGTCTCCGACTTCTGGACTAATCCCTGTGATTAGAATGAGGGTAGAGATATTATTATTATTATTCAAAAAAAGTTTATATTGTAATAACCACTGGCGAAATATTTTTACACGTTATAACTAAACCCGACTGCTACTAGAATCAGTGTTAATGTAATTTAAGTTGATTACGATGCTCCTAGATTTATGTTAAAGTTGAAACCTTGAGGAGCATAAATAAGGCATAAAAGGCAACGGCGGTGACGTATCCTTTTTAAAGAACAATAGTCGCTTTCAGTCACTTTAATTGCTGTTTTAATGACAAGTTTCTGTGCGGCTAGAGTTTGTACCGTCTTTCATTCATTATAACCGCCAGCCACGAATTATATAAAGTTCAGTCATGGTAACTGACGGATAATGTGTTATTAGAGAGTTTCACTCAACTTTTACCATTTCACGTTTAAAACCTGTGTAATTCATTAAACGGCAATTTTTTCGTTGAAATGCAGCTTGACAAGAGTTTTTTCTTATAAAAGTAACACTGGTTGGCGTTTAATAGAAAAAAGAAAATCGATCCGGGATTCCTATCAGCGTAAAGCTAAACTATAACAGATTTGCTGAAATGAGTATGTCAAACTATTTTATTAATTGAACCCACAAATTAAATCTATTAATAACTAATAACAATAGCGGCAAAAGCAGTTTATTGCTGCAAAAAATCGACGTTATAAAATGTTATTTATTATTTTCCTTGAGCATTTCTTTCCGTTTTTTGGCTGGTCGCAGATTGCCGCCTAATCAGGTTTTATAGTAAACTAGTTTTCAGTGCCGTGCAGAAGTGTATTTTTAAATTATTTTCGGACTGCCCTTTTTGATTTTTTTTTACAAAGTTGTATTTGTAAGAGATCCCTGTACCTTCAGATTTTTTTTTGATAAGTTCTGAATCACCCTGTATATATTTTTCATATTATTTTAAATGATTTAGCAACAGTGGCGTGCGGTGGTAACGTTACGTGGGAAAGCAGTTTATTTTGTAACAGGTAGGGAAGACCGGGTACGAAAGTAACACGGGTTAGTTGTAACAGTAAGCTCATTGTCTTTCTAAAGAGGCTTGTCTATGATATATCATCATAGAGTCGGCAGTGAAATCTACATTAACTTACTTGAACAACAATATCCGTGGTGTTTTAGTTCGAGTTAATACCTGCACGGTGCAAAATGATATGTAAAGTAAGTTTTCATTCATTATCTTAATCTATCATAATCCTAGAACTGAACGTTATTTTGAATAATTTTATTTGCTTGTTCAGTTAATATCAATATTGGCTATAACCTAAGCATGGTATTTTAATTAAAAATAATCGTTAAAAAAGTTTTAAGCAAGTATCCTGTCAATCGCGTGAAAAATGCGTAATGCGTAATGGAATTGTAACATGTTACAATCGTCTCTCATATTTAATACCTATGATCATATTTGTCATATTTAAAATGATAATTCTGTAGATATCCAGATAATTACTCCAGTATTTGTTATACTGTGTGGGAATATACAAATTCATTCTCTTTATGATGTATAACAAAAGACAACGAACAACAGATTGTGGGAAAGATTGTTATAGATTGGGAAAAACTTGGTCCATCCCAAATATGGAATATGGACGAGTTTGGCGTAACAACCGTGCAAAAGCCAGATAGGGATAGGATTCTTTATTACAAAAAAAAATTATTATTTTATATTTTTGTTTCATTATTCTATTTTTTTATTATTTATTTATTTTTTTCAAATAAAAAAAATATATTTTGTACCTGCACTACAGCTTACTTTTATATAGGTATAATCAATAAACAAATACCCTGTAAATACTAACTTTCTATACCTAGTTATTACCTATTATTCATATGTTACAAACGTTATGTTCTGTTACTTTTGACCCATACCATTGGGTAGGTTGTAACGACGTACACTTTCTACTTTTTTATTAATTGTACATCAATATGAACTTTAATTACTTCAACATTATTTTTCTTCAGTATATAAAATGCCAAAGAAACGACTTATAGTAAGTAAATTTATATAACTTCGTTAATTTTTTATTTATCCGGCTTTACAAAAATGTTACTTTCGTACCTGGTCTCCCCTAAATTCACCGTTTTATGAAAAAAGGGACCTATATCATTGAGTTTGGATAAAACATAACTATAGCATTATTAGGATAAAATGTAAGTATCTATGTACAATAATAGATGTAAGAGGATTTTTTTCTCATTTTTTAAATTCTCTAAAACTTTTTATGAAATCGTTTTGAATCCTGTTCGATGTACACTTGAGTACAATGGATTTATTTAAATGATTTTTTAAAATAGGATCATAAGTACTTATCAATTCTAAGAGATCTATATAATTTCCTCTATTTGGAAAATCCTTTTTGTCCCCTGAAGCTATATTCATGTGTTGCGAGAAAGCACGCCATGCCTATGTATTTAAACGTCTCTTTCTATTTTTTTTTTGTGACCTACTCATGCTTATTATGCTTATGACTTAATTTTAATTGATTATCTAAATAATGTTCAATACGACACATTCTAGATATTTTTTCTTTAACAACTGTTATCAGTAAAGGAGAAAATGCATTATGAGGTCGCAGTCTCGACACATCCCGGACGGTTCTATTTAGGTGTCAAAATATGTTCTGTGGAAGATGTACTTTTCTTAGTTCTTTTATTTGACGCAACTGGCCGAAAACTAAATTGCATAAATGGCATAGGTAACTATCATTTTAGGCCTTCTTGTAAGTATTCAGTCATTTTTATAATGTTCAATGTTATTTTACTTGTTGTGAATGTTATTTTTGTGTTATTTATATGTATCTTTCATTGCTTCCCTTTTTTGACTTGTGTAAACATTTTAATGTACGGACACCAACAAATCATTTGATTTGATAGTAGTTTTACAGTAATTTTTGAAACACAATCGCAAAATTATTATTCACAACATTAATTATACGACCGGCATATCCGATTTCTTACACTTCTTCCTTTCCGATATGCGGTTTTCCTGTTCTTTCAACATTTACCAAAGTTTACAGAATATAAATATTATTATTCCGTAAACTTTCCTTATACCCAGAAAATATGTTACTCATCTCATAACAGCTACTCCTGTAACCGAACATTTTTGTCGTACTTAGTGATTTTTTTCCTATATGTCGTGAAATTAATGCAACATAGCGCAAGATTACATTCCTGACGACAAAATAATGCGATCTAGCCAAACTTTAGCCAAAAAGTTAATAGTTAAAAAGATACGGGGTGTTAAAGTTAAAATGTCATTTTCAATATTTACAAATAACTTGCTAGGGATTAGGAAGATGAAGATATCGAGTTGGCTTAACTGTCAAAAATGCTTCCAAGAACAAAAATCAAATATTTTTCAGTTTTCTAATTATAGGGGAGGATAGGTCAAGTTTTTGTCATAAAGCAATAGTATATTAGGAATATGCTATTGATTTATGCTGCATTCATTTTGAGATACCGTGTAGAATTGGCACGGTTAAGCTACTATACGTGTGTGGCTGCCACAACATAGCTTGGTCTACTTCTACATTATATTTATTACTGGTTCTACAGTACAGTCAAAACTAAATGATTTACGTGCTTAAAGGCAGCTTTCAACTGCGAATATTCATTACTTTAGAGCTCAGCAGCGGTTTCTCCGCAGTTCCAAATTCGCCGTCCCACGTAAAAAAGTTTACCATCATTTGACACATTCAAAAACAAGGCCACTTATGCTACCGACTGAAACACCGACTGCATTATTCAAATTTAACTGTTACAGAAATTTGTTAGGCGATGGTATTTTGTACGTAAACTTTAGCGACTCCTACTATACAAAACACAATGTAACAAATCGATTGATGACCAATTTAAAACGTCGAATTGTATTTTAAAGAGCAAAGAAGTTAAGAATCGAATATTATATCTAAAAAGTAACCATTGGTTTAATACCAAGGTCGCAATTTACATTTGCATAGACAGTATAATACAATTTAATTAATAGGTATTAAAGAAAAAAAATCGTTTAGTGGTCGATACTTCCACATACCTTCATAAAGTGCACGATAAATATTGTGATATCTACTCTCACATAAACATTCTACATATTGCTGACTACACGTCGTAAAAATGCTTGACAAGCCAACACTTTTGAAATGATAATGATAATGATGAAACGAATCGCTGGTGATTGGAATATTTTTCTGACAGCCTTCGAACAAAACAATTATATCGAAAAAATTTAGAGAACGAATCTCTGACGAGGGAATTCAAGACAGAGCGCTGCATTAAAAACCGTACATAATTATTAATAAACATAACCATTCGATTTGAAGTAGACCGCAGTTAAAAATAGTTCAAAGTGACCATGACAAAAGAAAGAATTGCTGTGTACAGGGTGTCTCAAATTCGACAGTATGAGCCTAGTGTGAGGATACAAAAATATTTGGAAATTTGGAAGCGTGATGTTAAATGGGATGACGTAAGCTCCATTTTCAATAGGGCATCTGCACGTGACGTCACTATTTTCAAGGTCGTTGTTTGGAGGATAAACAAAAGTATAACCTTATATTTATTCCAATTTATTATTAAATATTTGAGTGTTATTTGTATTATAAAAAGCCTAATTATTGTATGGTAGTAAACTGTGGCAGTAATTCTGCAAGGGACAATGTTAGTTTCTTCAGAATTCGTTCTGAATTTGACAGACACAGACAATTCAACCAATTAGCATCTGAGAGGCGAAAGGCTTGATGAATAGTTTAAAAAGAGCTGACCTTACAGAGGCCAAATTTGGAAGAATATGTTCAAAACATAAAAGAGCAAAAATTATATATTTATTATACTATAGGGAAACCTGCAAATTTGCACGAGCAAAATAATCCGGATCGGATCCCCACTGTGAATATGAGTTGTACATCTGGTACTTCATCAAAAGAATCAAGAAATGATAGATATGAAGCAAAAAATATTAAATGAAGAAAAAGAGGTTTGAAAAAATAAATCATATCAATTTTCCGTGGCTATGCAAACGCCACAGCAGCATATGTATTGATTGTATTTAGTGGAAACCTATTTCAGGACTAAATTTTTATTTATTCTTATTCTGTGGATACCTGCTTTTGGAAAACTTTGTTTAAAACTGGCACATATTTCTGCTATTTACGAATTCAAATGTTTTCAGTAATATTTTTTTTGTGAAAAGTTAATATTTTATATAAAATCTTGTAGAATGAATACCATATGGGAGTACCATTTTTTAGTTATAAATAAATATTTCTTTTGTAGGTAATTTAGATTATTTGAAATGAAACTGTTTTTGCGTGTTGTATATGCATACCTATGCATACATTTTCGGTGAGAAAAATTATTTATTTTCAAAGCCTTTAATATGCTTTAAGGGCGCCGTATTCTTGAAATAGTATTTTGTACAAATACAAGTAATTTAAGAACTGAATAATATAGAATTTAACAAATAACAAGAATGTTATCTCATGCCACCTGCGAATATTTAAATGTACCGAAGTAAAATCAATACATAACGTTAGAAAACGATCTATCCAGCAAATTTTTAGGTACCTACTGAAATCTTTCAAAATACGTATTTTTTAAATAGATGTAAGTATTGTTATAACATAAACTTACATAGTTCTGCATATAAGATTGTTCATGTTTGTTGATAAGTATCTGAAAATAATTGTTAAAATGTGGGGTTAGAAATGTTAGAATAGCGAAATAATGTGTGTCATACAAATGCTTTTTAAAAGTTATCATGTTATTTCAGGAGAGTTTAAACAGTAAAAGTGGATAAACAAAACATCAGTAATTTTATTTTTGATATTACTTTTGCTCTACTTGTTTTATTTTTCGAGATTTCAGTACCTAAAAAACACCACAAATTTGATGTATGTGTATAAGCACTCTTATTATATAACAAATAATTTACAGTATTTCGATATAAAGCTTTAGGAAAATCTTCATTATCAGATTGAATGTGTATGGATCTATTCCAATTTCACTTATTTTATGTCTATATCTATCAGCATCTATGACTTTCAGTGTCTAATGTATAACAATATTCACTATACATGATTATATAAATGAAGGAATATTGTAGCCACAAAAACGAAAAATAATAACAATAACAATAAACTATAAATACGTTTGAGGTTATGATCGCTACGCTGTTTGTTTATCCTCCAAACCAGTAACCCCGCCTACTTTGATCACGTGCCGCAGATGCTCTATCGAAAGTATTATCACTGAGATTTGACAGAACCGACTAATGATGTCATGAATTATATTTTTTCCTGTTAAAAAGCTCTCTTATTTGTAATAAACTTTTATTAGAGATTTTGTTTCTGTATTACTTTCCATTAAATTAACATTTATTAGAAAAAAGAGTGAAAAAAAATTGGGTTATGTTTCTGGAAAAATATTATTGCTGACGTCATTACTCATTTCTGTCAAATCTCAAAGATAATATTTTCGATTGAAAATGGAACTTACCTTAACACCACGTGTCCCAAATTTTATTTAAATTTCTTATATTCTCACATACTATCGAGTTTGAGACACCGTGTACACTGCTATACTTGCCGCGACGTTATTAACGATTTATTTGAATCAAAACATGTACGCATTGAAGATGTACACGTAGCGAGGTGTTCTTAGTCATTTTTAGAACTCATGAACGGATATAAATGAAATTACACCTAAAGTCGTGGCCTTAAAACAATATTTAGTTCTACGATTTCTATTTAAAACACACACACACACGCTGAACAGTTTACTTAATTTATACGCAGCCATTGGCCCCAGTAAAACCATTAATTACAGTAAGGCCATGCAGTTAACTGACTACAAATTGATATTTATATACAAAAAACGCAGAAAAGCTTATGCTTATGGAAAACAATTAAGAGTTGGTTTCAGTGTTAATGACCTGACATTAGCTAAGATAAACACTTGATATGATACAGTATACACCTTGTATATCAGTACTAAAAAAAATTATAGATATATTTTCTGAAGATTAGGTAATTTTTAGCGGGACACATTCACATTTCTGTTTAGTAGGTATCTGTAATATTTTTGTAGAAGTGTTTACTGCATATGATTTGACATTTATCGTTGAATACAATTAGTCTTACCGAACACAATTGAACGTTGGAAAACAATGCTTAATAAACAACACATTTGCGGTAGGTAGTTAAAGTTCAGCCGGATATGTTGAAATTTACCTACACACGACATATTATTACTGCATTGCATCGTTGTGGTGAAAATATATGTACGATTTTACAAGTTTACCTAAGTGGACAACAATTTTAACAGATAATCAATAGTATTTGAATAATAATATGTAATTACTACATATTTTCCCAATTTCCAAGCGATGTGTAGCTTCCCAATCGACGCAGCGTTGCCAACCCTCTGATTTCTTGGTGGATCTACCGATTTAGAAAGTAATCGACAGATATATTCTACCGATTTGTGACATCATCTAGGCACCGATTTTTCAGGATTTATTTTATTTGTCTCATACAAATAATATTTTATTATACTATCAAACACTCTACTCTGAACGGCTATTATTGAGAAATATTGACGAAATTCAGTCACTTCCAGATAATCCCGAAGTCAAAAAACTGAAACAAAGTGATGAATCCTTAAGCCTTGTCCTCATAGACACGAAATTCATGGATTTTCATGCGAATTTAATGGCAGGAAAGTTTCAACTTTTATCGCACATTGCCAAAAGTAACATTTAATCTTAAAAGTGTGATTGACTGTCACGGTATTTGTCGGAAGCCCAAGACAAACTTACAAACCCCATATAACGATGAAAATAGCGACATTTCAACTGTTTTGGGAAATTTAACAATTTAAATCAGAAACTGCAAAATTCGTGCAAATATTCGCAAATTCGCGTTCATGAAAACAATGCCTCCAGGTTTAATATTTTAAGTTCTTTTGTTTTTAAAATATCGACTTTTCCATACTTCTAGGCTAATGCGAATATTTTCTTCTACTAAGAATATTAAGTAATAATAATTACTAATTTTCCCCTAGATAAAAAATAATGTCGTTTACGAATAAATAAAATTTGTATATTTGTATCCGACTTATTTGGAATTATGTGTTGTCATTTTTCTATTGTATTCTTCATTAATTTTTTAAATTTAAAAATTGGTTGGGTTTTGATCAATGACTTTTTATTCTGTGACAAAATCTGTAGTTACTTTTCAAACCTACCGATTGTTTTTGGTATCTACCGATTTTTACCACTGGTTCTACCTATTTCGACAATAATTACAGGTTGGCAACGCTGCATCGACAGCATCTGGTTACAGTTGTTGTTGAGTGGTGCATATTCAGGCATTTTGTTTATGTAAGGCGATCATGGCGGCGATGATAGAATTACAATATTTAAAATTTCGCAGGCAAAATATTTATATTGGACTGGTAGCTGCGTTTTGTAACCTTCGCCAGTAAGTGATTTATAGTCCATTACGGTAATTATTATTTAAACTGTGTAAGCTTGAATTTCGAAATTTTTAGGCACTATTTAAGTCTTCAAAACATACTTAACGAAAACATTACATATCTACATATTGCCACCTGTTATGGAAGAGGAGAGGAGTGTGACACACCTGAAATCAGGTGTACCTTTTGTGTGAAATCAAAAAAATCTGTAGAAATCATGCAAAATTTTGCGAAATCAGCAATCTGACGTAAATCAATTGAGCAGCAAATTTCATTTGGTATATTTGTCATCTATCAGAAAGCTTTGTTTGTATTTGCTTCTCTGTGCTTTATGGTATTAAAATACAGGGTGAATCTTAAATAAGTACAAATATTTTAACCAGCAGTATAGTTTTGTGTGTAAAACACATAATTAATAGTTTTTTTACAAAAAAATCAGAAATAAAAAAGTGAAATTTTAAATAAATTTCGTAATTTTTCAGTAGAAAACTTGTTGAGGACCGCTGGCCTAGACAGACCCTTCATACTTTTGTGAGTCATAGTGCTGCAGACTGAACGTGTGGTTCACAGTGTTGCCAGTATTACACAAATGTCATTGCTTCAAGGAAGAAAAAATCTCAACTTTTAGCGAATTTTGTCAAGTGTAACATTTTATATTATTTTTTATTATCAAACTGTCATTGACTGTCATGACAGATTATCGGAAGCCCAAGTCAAACTTGTTAACCCCACATAATGCATGAAAATAGCAATAAAATTTGCTAAAAGTTGACATTTTTCCATTTTAAATAAAAAACGCGTGCATAGTTTTTCGTTATTCTTCATAAAATAACTTAAGGAAATTGTGTTTTGTGTCCCTTTCTAACAGTGTACAATGACATTTAACTTGTGAAATGTGGATTACTGATTAAATAGTTAATTTTTTAACAAACAGGTAAGCTTGTGTGCACGTTTATGTATAATTTTTGAACATTGGACATAGTAATATCACGTAATATCTTCCTAAATATTTTACGGTAGTATTGAACTTGCGGAAATTCATTTTTAATCGTTGAAGTATAATAAGGTTAGTTCAGATGTTAAAATTTATGTTAATATTGCTGCGTATCATACTACATACCCAATTTTACTGTACTTATGCTTAAAACAAGTATTTTTAAAATAGAACTATTACGTTAAAGGAAACGTAATATTTATATTGGAGGAGATATGGCAACCTCGCAACAAATCATATGTTTCATTACGTTGTTGGATGAAAAATCAGCCAGCGGTCCTCAAAATGTGGGTATTTTTTTAAAAAATTAATATCTCCGTAAATATTAGAAATGTTTAAAAATGGCTTTCACTAGACTGATTTAAATGACGAACTACACCAGCAGTTAAAATATTTGTACTTATTTAAGATTCACCCTGTATAGTTGTAACTGTCAATGTTTAGCTTGATTTAATTACTTACATTAAAATCGAAATCTCCTATAGTTATATCTTTACACGATCTACTAAATAATATTTATTAAATAAGTATGGTAATTGAATAAAAAAAGAAAATATCAAGTGTTAGTGTTATCTTATCCATTTTATTTTTGACCAAGTCACCTTTCCATAAGGTCGAATATTAAAAGTTAATTTTAGCCTCAATTTTACTATAACACTTGTAACGCTGGTTGCTTACAGCTAGTGAAAATTTAAACTTCCATCTTAAATTCCACCGCTGTTTTAAAAAAAAATCATATCTTGAAAGATTCAGAAAAAATATATAATAATTTAGAAAATATACTATTATCTAAGTTTTAAAAATTTGTTGTGAACTTTTCTTCGAATACTAGAAAATGTCATTATAAGAAAACAATTAATTAACCAAACATAACATGAAATTTTCCAGCTAGTTGCAAAACTCGATACTTTAAAATCACCAAATTCAAACGAAATCTAAGGAAATCAAGTGGAATCAATCAAATCAAAGAAATCAGTGGAATCAGCGAGATCAAGTGAAATCAGTAAAATCAAGTGAATTCATATAAAATCTGGTAAAATCACGAGAAAAAACCTAAACCAGGAATTCATATGAAATCTGATTTCGCCGATTTCCATTAAAGTACTAGGGAGCCTAAAATCAGGTGTACAAAGTTCTTGGAAGACCGCTACAGTTTACATCTTGTTTCAAAATGTCCCTATTTGAGTTAATTTTATTGTTTATTACGTGTTTACTTGAGAAATGCAATAATACAAAAAAGTTAACTAAATAATTATGAAACGTTTATTCATGAAAAAAAAAAAAAAACCAGCGTCGTTAGACGTCAGAAGAAGAGACCGTCCAAGATACATCGTTTTCATTTGTTTTACAAACGCATAATATACTAGCTATCTTTCTCGCGTCTTGCTCTGGTTTAACGAAGTAATTTGACATTTGGGAGCACTAGCGTCAGTGTAGGTTATTCGTGGGCGCTTTTCTGATACTTATATATAAATAATAATAATAATGTTTATTTATAATATTTGTTGCACAATAACAATAAAGACAAATTAAATAAACAATCTACACGATAAGTGAGAACATTTGTTTCGAGAAAAAGGTAAATACAAAAATATAAATACATGTATATGTACCTACATAATATACAGATATAGGAATGGGAGATGCATAGTAGACGTAGCACCCATTATACAGCACAAAAACATTCGAAAAATTAATTAGAATATAGGTACTACGTTTTTAACTAAATAACGTGACATTAGAACAGTGAAATTGAATCAATCAAGTAAAATAATTTGACAGAGAAAAAGAATAAAAACATATTCCATATATAAACAACATTCACACATATATGTATCAAATATTAAAACAGGACGAACAACAATTAAGGCTTACAAACTACATGAAAATCATGAAAATAAAAATACGGAATAAGTAGCTCGATGAATTGATGAATATTACATTTTAAAATAGTACTCAATTTTAGGAAACAATATGAAAATTTTGTAACTGCATGGCAAATAAATTGCTTCGACATTAGGAGGTAAGTAGAATAACTATTTTTCAAGTCAATATGTATAATTATCAAATGTTTCTAGTGGATTAGACAATATGAATAATTTTAACTTTTTTTTAAATATATAACTAATTTTAATATTACGAATTTCTTTTGGCAGAGAATTATAAGCTCTTGGTGCTAGAAAGTAGAATGACCGTTGTCCAATACTTTTTGTCATAAAAGGAATCCTATGCCTATCCTTCTGCCTTGTAGTATATTGATACGCTGGTAATGTGGATACAGATTTGGTGATGATATTTTAGATTTAAGTTATACAAGTACAATTGTCTCGCACTGAAAACCTGAGCTTCTGAATATAGGAGTGCCGATGGGTATGTTGGCTCTTTAGATAGAATTATTTTAAAAAATGTTTTTGCAGGATATTTAATGGATTCAAATTGGTCTCCGATACTCCTCCCCACCCGAGTATTCCATAGCTTATATGGCTGTCCACTAGTGCATGGTATATAAATTAATGAATTAATGCTACTTCTATATTCATTATTTATATAAATTAATGAATTAATGCTACTTCTATATTCATTATTTATATAGATTATTTGCAAAGTTTTCAAAAAATGATTCTCTTTAAGGATGAATATGTATCATTTAAAAAAAAACAAACTGTAACAGGACTATTTATTTGATATGACTTAAAATCTACTAATACATATTTTTCATAAAAATGCTAGCTATATATTATTATAACCAAGAGGAAATGCGTCCAAGCTATCTCTGACGCGAAAGTCACCGCTTGACCTCAACAGATAAAACCGTTTAAAACAATTTTAAAAATTACACAATTCATAACAGCAATTATGCACATTAACATATACTGGCAAAAATGTGCAATGTCAACACAAGGTCCGCGAATGAATTAATGATGCTGATGCGCCACAGAAGGATGAAAAAGACGGCTAACTGTAATGTTTGGCCTGTTGAAACAAGTTCGGCAAGCAGAACCTTTCTACATCACATCATCAGCAATTCTCTTTGGTAACGCGAACTCGACGCAAAACTATCTTGCGACATAATTTCATACCCGTGTAGAAATCCAGTTGTTTGCTTAATGACTCCTTTCTGCGGTCAGCTGAAGGTTGATGGCGACTATATTCGACGAAATTTATGTTGGCTAAATTTGTAAAAGTTGTGCGAATTCGCGAATTCAGAGCGCGACTAATTTTTTTTCCTCGAAGAAAGAAAAGTATCTACTTGTGTGGTACTTAAGTTGTTTAAGATTGTCCTCGATATTTTTTAAAAATAAATGTCAAAGAGCGCACTAAGCAAAATATAAATTGACGTGTTCGGGGGATTTTTTAAATAGGAGCTTTTGCCAATGTTTATCAAAACATACATCATACAATGAACAACAATTGTAGTAAATACATCAAACTTGATAGTGGTCAGTTGTCTGGTTTGAGAAATTGAAATATGGCCTCGAATTTTCTGTCAATTGTAGCCACCTACAGTACTTTACATGCAATTAAATCGACATATTATTTTTGTGAACTGGTGTATTGATTTTTTTAACCAGTAATTCTTATTCTTTGACTTTTTTTAATTTCTTGAACCATCTTTTGAATAGGATTTTAAGGCTTTGTTTCATAAACATAAACCCATTGCCTTCTTTCATACTTTATTCACTTAAGTACTTTAGAATTTTGGACTAAGATAAGGTGGATTAGACCATCATATTTTGGCTCTAGGAAAATGTGCTAGCATTTTGTCCAGATTTTTTTATAAACGCTCTGTACTGGATGTAGTCACAAAAAAGTTATGACGATTTAAATCCGTGTGAAGTACTGTAGGTGGGCCTTCTACAATAATTGACAGCAAATCCGCAGACATATTTCATTTTCTCGTGCCAGAAAATTACTCTGTACCAAGTTTGATAAATTTATATGAAGTTATTGTGGAAAAAATAAAATAAAATTGTAATATCAATACCCTGTATTTTGCAAAGTATACAGTTTTGGAGTAAAACAACTTAATAATAGATCATCATATTTTGGCCCTTGAAATATGTGGTAGTATGTTTTCCCAATCTTTTACAGACCCTGTGTATTCGAGTTATCCTCGGAAAAAGTATCTACTTGTGTGGTACTTAAGATGTTTAAGATTGTCCTCGATATTTTTTAAAAATAAATGTTAAAAAGCGCACTAATCAAAATAAAAATTGACGTATTCGGGGGATTTTTTTAAATAGGAACTTTTGCCAATGTTTATCAAAAATTTCATCATACAATGAACTTTGTACCATTCCAAAATGACTATATCAGTTTAACCACAAATTGTAGATTTTAATAGAGATTATTTGTATTATGTCACATTGCAAAGAGCAACTAAAAGTTTGTGACTTTTTAATAATATTATGTCACGATTCTTGGTCAGTATTCATTTCCTATTTATAAGTGAACATACTTTCATTGCCTCGAGTCAAGCTCCCAACATGAAATCTGTCCATAGGCGCCGATATAATGGGGGCAGGGGGGGGCGCTTGCCCAACAAATCTGCAAGGATAGTAGAGCCCTCTCTCAGTTTTTTTTACTAACTGAGGTCGTACAAAAAAAGTATTTACTATCTAACTCAAAGATTTTAAAATAATAACGTTGAGAAATCTCGTGGTTACTATAATACGAAATAGTCCCTTTTGTTTTATGATAGAATTGCTCCGCGACTAAGAACAATAAAAAAGCGATTTTTGCGCGATATTTTGTTGCTATTCGAATATAAAAATTTATATTGGCCATTCAATTCAGTTAAAAATTTGTTGTTGCCTTATACGTTTGCCTAAAAACGCTAGCAGCCACCATTTTTCTCCAAACGGCACAAACTGCAAAACTGAAATTGGTGGTACAAATTATGTCACTATAACAGTCACACATTAACACTTATTACATATCATATCGTACTGCTTTCCGTATGATCTTCATGCATCCATGTTTCGTCAAAATTTAATATATTTTTCGATCCAGATTCTGAGCTTTTAATAGCTATTTTAAATAGTTTCTTCACCATATCACTATTTCATCTTTTTATATCAGTATACTCTTTCGAATTCATTCGTTTCGCAGTCGTACTTCTTTGCCACTTTTGTATTTGCACTATACATATATGCTACTCACATACATTCTTGTTAATAAACTACATATTTCAACATCACTTACACTCATATTTTGACCTCGCTCCCTAAACCCTTCATACATGTCATCATCCGATATTCCTCACTTGTTAAATTAGGACGATTTTGAGAATATGCTATAGAGTTTGAATTTTCTCCATTCTTAAGAACACAAAATTACTAATAAAATTAATTACATTCATAATTAAATTAGCGGAAAGATATACCCGAAATTTTGCCCGCCCGAATGATACACTCGCCCATGATAGCGCTGGAAATGGAATAGGTGGATCCATCACTTCGTCACTGCCAATAGAAGGCTGCGGCGCATGCGTACTTACTATAGTAGAAGCTGTGCAGTCGGGTATGACCTCAGAGATATGCGGCACACGATTTTATAGGAAAAATGTACGAGCTGCATGTATGTGTCTTTGTGTCGATTGCTATAAATTGTGAAGTTTATAACAAGAGTCACTCTCTAGATTTTCGGCCGTCTAGTATAAGCAATAAAATATTCATCACTTGTTCATGGCAGCCGCTGAAGCTGACTTGCCAGGATAATAGACGCGGAGTTTTATTCAATACAGCAATAAGCTAACGTGATACAGAAACTTTAAACGTGCTAAGTTTCAAGCTTCGGCGCCTATGAATATGCCCACTTCCAACTATATTTTTTATCTTTACAACCCTGCGCCAACTCAATGCGATACTGACAGTAGAACAATGCAATAAAAACTACAAACTTCTAAAAAACAATTCCGTATGTAAATATCTAGACATCCTACTTACACGTTCAGAATTTAGAACGCAAAATATGGCCACGTTTCCAGCTGGTACCTAGTCTAGGTACATACACATAGATGCTAATTATTATTTACACGATCTCCTAGCAATTACACCTAAGTGAACCAGCGTACGTGGCACCTTTAATGTCAAGAATTGTTAAATATTTATTTTGCAATAATTCGTCATATCGCGCATTTTTGCATTTCTATTTGGCACGTAATTACGATTCAGTTATCGTCGTATTGTATGCTCAACCGACTCGTTTTTATAATTCAGGGAAAATTCTCAGTAAACTCGAAGCGAATCAAAATTACCTACTTTAATCGATGCGTTTGATAGTGAAATTATTATAATAACCGATAATAATATAAGTACTGGACGCGAAAGTACACCGGACTTATATTAAAGTTATTGTAGCTCGACAGTGAGTGACTAAAAATTTGGAATAACATTTTATGGCTGGTTGTAGGTCAAACAGTCGCTACAGGATTGATTTAAAATACTAGTACACGTTAAGGTCGCTTCACAAATGCGTTTAAAATCTAAGCTACCAATGCATAATTTAAAATATTGCTACACATGGTGTTTTTAAATGAAGTAGGTTAGGTGAAAATAAATCGATTTAACCTAACATACCTATATCCTAAGTCGCATAATAAAAAAGATATAGAATGTAAAAGTAAAAGAGGACGCCACTTGTGGCACACCATGTTTCTTTTACAGGGCAAAACTTTTTTGCAGCTTAGTGTATCCATCTGCCGATCGAAATAATCGATTCTCCTACCTGTTATATCTGAAAAATGTATATCTTGCTGAAGTAGTTAGGAGTAAGTTTTCGAAATAATCCTATTTGAAATATTCAGTGCACTGATTAAAAGCTGTTATCGTTTCAGGTAAAGGGCCTTTTGTACTAAAAATACAGCAAAATGTTACTTGAAAAAGTTGTTCAGAATAGTAAATTATGGAGACGTGCAAAATTTTAAAAAGATGGGCCTGCTTTGATAAAATCTTTGTGGTGCTTTGATGAAAAATGGTTTCATCAACCCTCACCGATTTTTTTGAAATTTTGCACGTCTCCATAATTTACCATTCTGAACAACTTTTCAAGTAACATTTTGCTGTATTTTCAGCAGAAAAGACACTTTACCTGAAACCAAAACAGTTTTTACTCGGTGCACTGAGCAGTTCAAATATTATTTCAAAAATGGTTAAGTACTCCTACCGACTTCAGCAAGAGAATCGATTACTTCGATAGTCAGCTGGATATACTAAGCTGCAAAAAAGTTCTGTCATTTTAAAGAAACATGGTGTGACTAGTGACATCAAATTAGAAACAAATTTGAATTACTCCCCCGCAACACCCTCCTATTTACAAATTTTATGTAAATATTTGAATTTCTTAAGTTATTTACAAATATCGAAAATAAAATTTTTTGACCTAAGGAATCTGCGGTCTCATTTTTGCTACTTCATTTAAAACACCCTGCAGATTAAAGCATATCAAACTGAAACTTTCAAAAATAATTAAAACTAAAACAAATCTTTCTCTGCACGCACAACGACCGATTTTTACGAAATAAATACCTATTTACTTAGATACTATTACTATTGTTTTGCCTCGCGCATTTTTTACGTTTAGCTACAGATGACTGGACATACTTAAATTTAAAAACCCAACTGTTCTCTTAATTGCTCTAATTTTACTATTACATTAATTGCACAATTTAACGGTAACCATGTGTATGAAAAAGCAACACTTTCGTTCAACTCTAATTACTTCCATAAACATAACTACGAAGTAAATTATATAATGTCACTCCTCGTCTAGTATTTTGTAATTAATACCTACAAACTGTGTGATTATAGAGATGTTCGCAATTAATTTGATGCTCAGCACTTAACAGAAAAAAAAATGTCAAAAGTTTATCAGGTCAATTGTAACTGTACTTTAACACAATCAACCGTAACAACTTAGCTCTTAATTTACATCCCACTTAACATGAATTATTATTATCAAGACTTCAACACTGCGCAATAAGAGACGCCACATAATCGTTAATAGGAAAAAAGGTGAAAAAGAAATTTGAATAAACTTAACAATAGCCCGGGTCACCGAAAAAACCGGTAGGTATTGATGCTTCATTAATTTTAATTCAAACAAATAGGAAAATAAGGTATCAAAACTTAATTTTTGTTTTCAAATCGAAATAAATTCCAACGATGAGGATTGTGTATTAAATTAGCATCTCATTCTATTATTCCATCCAACATACAAAATTAAGTAGATCAGAAGGTAGAAATGACAAGATGTCCGGAATATCAGTGCCTTAATTTTGCCATAGGTACCTATGATAAGTAACACAACATATTTGACTTAATAATTTTTTTTCTCCGACCAACGGTAACAGAATTATGACAGCAAACAGGTCTTGAATATGTGACAACGTCGCTCACATACTATCATAAGGTTGTTATGTTTCATACATAATTATTACAAATAGGTACACCTAAACATATGTACTTACTGTGAATGGTTTTCTTAGAGCTCTTTTCACAGCACAGAATAATAGTTACAAGTGTTTAAAATTACTTCTCTTTCTTGCAAGAAGAGTTTACTGTACAAACGTCTCGTAGCCAGAGAGTTTTGCCTAGATTCGCCGTAAATTAACATGCGATGCATGCATTACTATAAATTGTTCCATTTTTGTTTATGTACACTCACAAACATCAAAGAAAAATTAGACAAAAATGAGTTGCACTAGCTGTACGCACCAATATGACTAATATTACTTTTAGGTTATCACCAGCAGCCTGACACTGCTACGTTGTCGTACGTTACAGTTTTAATGAATTTCTCGGAAACTTCAATTGTTTACTTCATTAGTACTAATCCGAAGATCAAATCATGAACAATTACATTACAGGCGCTTTTATTTAACTTTAATTATACCTTAGTTTGCATATTATTGCAGTTGTATTTTTATTTTTCAAAATGTATTTGTAGACAAACTATTCGCATTTTTTTTCATAAGAGTTTTTTATTGCATTTAGTCAGATATATAAGCCCTTAAAATTACAGTACTCATATTCCGGACATTCTGTATTAACAATGACAGAACAGCTTTGTTTTAATGAGTATAGAATACGTACGACTTTCATTTTAAAAAGGTACGAACAATCCTAAATTCACGTTTCATTAATTGCAATAGTATTGAAAAAACTATATCGTGTTTTTGGATTTATTGGTATGTTTCGGTATTTTTTCGTCGGACTATCGATTTTTAAGGTCTAGCCAATTTACAGTGTCCCAATTTCGTTGTTATTGCAGAATATCTCAAAAACTACAAGAGATAGAAGGATTTTTACAACAGTGGGCTACTTTTCCGAGAATCTGAAGATGCCGCGATATTTTTTGTTTTTATTTTTGGTTATTTTCTGACATTTTTGGAATTTCCAGTCCAATCGATTTTTAAAGTCTAGCCAATGTGCAGGGCATCCAGTTTCATTGTTATTGCAGAATATCTCAAAAACTACAAAAGATAGAAGGATTTTTACAACAGTGGGCTACTTTTCCGAGAATCTGAAGATGCCGCGATATTTTTTGTTTTTATTTTTGGTTATTTTCTGACATTTTTGGAATTTCTAGTCCAATCGATTTTTAAGGTCTAGCCAATGTGTCGTTGATATTGCAGGATATCTTGAACACTACAAGATATAGGATGCGGTTTTTAGAACATTGGGCTACTTTTTTGAGAATCTTACGATTTTCAGAACCAGAATTTGTATAGATCTCTCCGTTTTTGAGATACAGGACGATATTAAAGAGATTTTTCGTCTTTGAGAAGAGAGCGGAATGATGAAAATTGCTTCTTCTTTTTACGTAACGTTCAGTGGCGTCCTTGTAATTTCCCTGTAGGGTGTCTTTTGTAAAATATGATTGAACATATTTTTTTTAATGGAACACCCTGTATATTTTTATGCAATTCAATTGTATTATTTTTTTCCTTCTTAATAATATATAACAGTCACGAAAACTGTCGAAATATCTGAAAAACTACGGCTCTTAGTGAATTTCCCCAAGAGCACTTTTTTCCAGAAAATCATTTTAATATTTGCACTGAAAAAATATCCATAATTGGCGTAGAAGTTTAGTGGTTCAAGGATAAACAAAACCCCATACCTTACGCCACTGGCTTTAGTTAAAAAAAAGTTACCTATTTACGTCAAAATATTAACATTTTATTATATTACTTCATACTAAGTTTGAACAAAAAATATTTAGGTATTGGTTTAGTAGATACCTAATGAAAATAAAATATTTTTTTAAAGTTAAAGTATCAAGAAAACCGAGTGTCATAGGCAAAATGTTACAAGGGGGACCCCTGTTTCACGCTCTATCTCTTCCCAAATATTAAGAACAAAAAAACAAGGGAACACCTTGTATAATAAATTGAAACAATAAAAAAGAATCTAAGAAACTGATAATATTTGCAATTCTCAAATTCAAACCGAATATAAAACCTGTCGAGAACAATGTTCAGCATCCTATTTTTGCACAACAGGGTTTTATTAACTTCACTTCATTTTTTTCAACACAGCTGTACAAGTGAAATGAATTCGTAAGAAATTATACCTAGTTTAATTCGACGTTATGATTAAAGTTACATAAACTATATAACTTTTTATTTGCTTAAAAATTAAGTTTTAGAACCTATAATAATCCTATATGGTATAGGTATATGCCTATATACGTATACCTACATAAACAATTCATAAACTTTGATACCTACTGATAATTATTAATATGATATTTAATTGCGCCGACAATTTATATCGTTCGTTTGAAAATGTATTGTAAAATTATGTTTTCAATTTACTAGAAGAAAATTTTGGTACAAGTACAAGTAACCTATTTGTAAACTACCGAAGAAACTACCACTACTACTGTTTACTGTTTACGTATAATATGACTAAGGACGACTTACCTTTCTATGAGAAGTTGAGTAAGATGCTTCTTAAAATTTTCTAACTGGTCTCTAGGAAAGGTATCACTTTTTTCAATAAAACGAATAAAGAACATAACAGCAGTTAAAATTTCTTCCTTCATATTCGTTCGTTCGAATTTATTTTCATCGGTGTTTAATGGAAAACTAAAAAACTAAAGCTGCCAAATCTTGTTTTAGGTCTGCCAGAGGTTATCTGAAAGGAGGAAATATAATTTTTTCACGTAAATTTGCAAACTTGATCGTAAAATATTCTAGTGAAATATTTACCCGGCACTTAAAACAACGTAAAACTTTGTATAAAATGTAAAATGTATAAATATTAGTCTTACAACTATTTATTTTCAGCCATAATTGTATAACTAGGCACCTCTGTTTTTTTATTGACAGCATATGTTAATCAGATTTGACAAAAATTAAATCGTAAGTGCAAATGGAACAATCTCGGTTAAATTTTCCAATATTTATTTCATTAATTTAATAAGTTAATTTACCAAATAACTTTGCTCTAATGAAACTGAAAAGTTAATTACTGAATGAGTTTGATACTTATTCTTGCATGGCCAAATCAAAAAAACATTTTTCCAGCTCCAACAAAGGCCATAATAATTACTTATGAAACTTGTAACAGATGCGGGCACAAATTATATACGACCAAAACAAAGAAGTTCGTGCAGCAGTGGGTCACAAGTGGCCAGAGGACAGATGGTCCAATTTTAAAGAAAAAAGAAATTATTATTTAGTGGCGCGTATATTTAGTTTAATAAAATTAAAGTATAAAACTAAATAGTCCATATCCATATTATGATAAATGGGTTTTTTGGAATTAAGTTCAAATACCAGATAGGTACGTGACATATTTAGTAACTTTTCTACTAAGTAATGAAGTGTTGCCGCAATATTTTTGAGCGATTCTTACCTAAAATGATTTTGTTCGATAATTTTTAGTAAAAATGAAATATTCTTCATGAATAACACAATTTTACTGAAGTTTTTTGGCAGCACACGAACAAAGCACGAACAAAATGACGACGCAAACTAAAACAGAACCAAACTCGTCGGAAGTGAGTCACAAACTGGCAAATCATCTGTTTTCTAATGGAAACTCAACTGCGCAGTAGTAAATACATCAACTACGGCCATAGCGGCAAGTTTGAATTTGTAAAAGTTTCACATTTAAAATTGTTGTAGGCTTGGGGTGTACATATATTAGTGTTTACCACAGATTACTGAACTTGGTGTTTACCTATACAGCTATATATTGTACTATAATCTCACTATTTTATTAGAACTATCAGGTTAACTTTTAGGTAATAAAAGTCTATGGTTTTGTACTTACTGGGTGACCATATTTGAAACAAAGATTAGAAGCTTTTATATTATCTTTTTGGAGTTTTCAGTGTTGTTGTAATGAATATCCATTTTTCTATTTAAACAGTACTAAGTAATACATAAACTGAATGTTCATCAATATATTTTTAAAATGAATGTTTTTCTTTTCTGTATTTAATTCAAACTAGAATCAGATATTGTGTCTACCAACACATCATGATATCCTAAAATATAGTTCTAAAAAATTAATAAATATGTATTATATTTATTAGTTAAGTAATTTGCAAATCATTTCTGTCAATATAACCTATTGCTTTTTCTTCTTTTCTAAGTACCCAATTTTTGACTAGTTGAAATGTTTTTTGAAAATGGCAGTCAAATTTTACCTTTTCAGTCTAGGTACTAGACATCAAACGATTTGTGTGTTTTACTCCTGCACTTTCCATTGAGTAGGTACCACAATTTTCAAGGAATCATCATTATTCATTTCTGACACAAATTTTATTAATTTCGACATTTAAATTGTCACTGAGAAAAAAAATTACCCAATTTTGAACATCAATTTGACAGGATTCTCATACCAACCTAATATAACATAGTCCTTAATACAGGGTTGTCCCCACTGAAATAATATAAAATTACATTTCACTGGGTGTCCCACAGTCCCACACAAGCACCTACAGAGCAGGTACTTGTGGAAGGTTTTCAAAATAATGTAACTTAACCGAATTTACAGATATACATAGTTGAACACTTAAGGAGCTCAAAAAGGGTAATAAAATTAGTATATATGCAACACTTTACCGTACTACTAAATTTGGTACATGATGATGATGATTTATAAGAAAAACTGCATTAACTGAAACAAGATTTTAACAGTGTTTAAATAATCGAAAAGTTATTATGTATTCTTTTCACGCTGTTTTTTATTTCAATGTTTTCTACGATTATTTAATTGCATTTTTTTACAATACAATATTCGCTTATTTAAAACCCCATTACATATTTTTTTTAGAATTACGAGACAATTGAAGTAATATTTGGCCAATTTGGAGCTACTATTTTTTTGATTATTTTCTAATGACTATTAAAATATTGTCACAGTTAATGCAGGTTTTCTTGAAAGTCATACAGTTTTTTTTTAATTTAATAATAAAAAAAACAATTAAATTCTACCAGTATTTTTAAATTTAGCTATTAGAAAAAAAAATTGGTATAATTTTAGAGGTGAGTCACCCCCAATGAACACCAAAGCCAAGAACAATAATATACCTAAATCATGTAGATAACAAATTTGATTCTTTTACGGTAGTGATACATATTTTTTTTTTTCAAAATTTAAATTTAAAGCACCACTTTGGCGGCTAATAACTTCTTAGGATTGTAACTTTGTTTATGGGCAAGTTTTGTTAAATTATAGGTAATATTTTGGACACCCCTGCATGCATCTGTTCTGTCGGTTCTCGTCGGGACACTTATATCTTTGCAATTGTCTTTTTATGTTTTAATTAAAAATTTGAATATGTGAAAATAAATTCTAACATTTTAAACCATAAATTTGTTGTGTAGGAAGAAATTATACTAACCTGCATGAACGATAACTGTCTGACAAAAACGGATCAAAGAGAACACATCTGGTGTAGAGAAAACAATAATTTCATTTGATATTATACTTTATTGCCATGCAAAATAATAATACCTTATTAATTTACATGAAAATATACTTTTAAAAATATTGTCACAGTTTAATAAAGAGAGAGTTCATTAGCAACAAACTAATTTTAATTTAAAATTAAATCTATTTTAAATTAACTCTCGACGAGGTAGAGGTTTCATGAAATTTGTTACAAATGAGGGGCTTAAGAATACTCTTTTAAAAATAGGCCGTTAGTAATTAAGTACTAAAATTCACTGTAATAAGTAACTAGCGCCTATTAACACCGTACCTAGCTTTATTAAATACATAAAAAATAATTCTTTTTCCAATTAAAATGTAGTATAGAAAAATATAATCACTAAAAGTAAAGTAAAAAATTCTTGGGGGGTATGGAATAACCTTTGAAGAAGTTACGAATGGAACTCATCGATACACAGTTTACAAGACCAGGAACCTTCTGGAGGGTTTACCAGAGGGGGCGAAAGACAATACATGTGGTACCCACGGTCGCAGTCGTCGCAGAACAAGAGTTGATCCTGTAAATATACAACAAAAATATTAATATGTAAACAACTCGTTCTCTAGAATTACTTTCATTTTCAACAAAACAAATTGGTGCAATTTTTTTGTTAATATATTATAAATATTAAATATACAGGGTGTTCTGAAATTAATGGGATAGAGGAGGCTAAACTTAACTTGTCCAAAAATTGATGGTTAAAAAAATATAGATATAAAATTTTATTTACGATATTTGTAAATAACTTCAAAAAATCTGAATATTTGCATAAATTTTGGAGATAGGTTTTCTTTTGGGAATGAGAAATTAAAATTTATTTCTAATTTTAATGTCACTAATGACAGAAATATTTTTGCGGCTTAGTGTATCTATCTAGCTATTGACACAATCACTTCTACCTTTTTTATTTTGAAAAGGTAAAAACCGTTTTAATTTCAAGCACCTTTTCCAATGAAACTACAAACTGCAAAATGTTACTTGAAAAAGTTATTCAGAGTGGTAAATAATGGATGACGATGCGCAAAATTTCAAGAAGATCAGCATATTTTTTACTTGATGCACTATTTCAAAAGGGATTATTTTGAAAATGGTTACTAATAACGACTTCAACAAGGTATATGTTTTTCGCATAAAAAAGATAGGACAATCAATTGTTTCAATAGGCAGATGTACACAATAAGTAATACTATTTAAAAGAAGCATAATGTGGCATAAGTGGTGTCCTCTACTAGTGATGTCAAAATTATAAACAAATTTAAATTTTTTAAGTTGACACCCTGAAGATTGAAAAGGAACAACTGTCTTGAAGTCGGCAATCTGATGTTATGCTCTGTCCCATTATTAATGAATCACCCTGTGTTTCTAATTAATGGGGCTAGTAAATTCGACATTAAATTTTGAGAATAAAATGTGAGACACCAATTTTAAAAGAGAATTTCCAAGATTAATGATTGTTTTTTCAGTTAACTGATCTTTATAATCTGATGTTATTTGTATTATTTGCAAAATTAAAATTTATTGGTAATTAAGCTTTATTCGCACAATACACAAATTAGTTTCCAGTCATCCAGAGCATGCGTATTCCAACTAAAACCATGGATTTTTAAGCTTATGGAGGCTTATGGGCAACTACTGTGCGAACAGAGCCTATATTAATTACGTCATGGTTGACGTTACGCAATTATTTTCATTGTCAACGTAATTTTCGATATTTGGTCGCATCATTTTTTGCAATTTAGTACAAATTTTTAGTGGAGTATATAGTTTCATTACACTCAGTTGCAGTTTCTTAAATATTTGATGAAAATATAACGAATTATTCATTTGTTCGTATGACATAAGTCGTCTGAATTCTTGCCGCGAATATATCAAAATTTCAAAATAGTAAAAATTATAATAAATAAATATACAGGGTGCAAAACATTGTGTACTGGACTTCGTAGACAAAAATTTTTATTTTATTGTTTTGTTTTTTTTTTTAAATTTGATGCTTTGCAACAAATTTTTATAGTGAAGCCAATGGTGATATTGGACAAATTATATCTATACAGAAACAGTAGGTTTTGTATGGGTAAAGCGGGCTTTACACTAACAATTTATTAACAAAGAAATTGATGAATTAATTCATCAATTTCTTCAAGGTTGCACTTTGCTTTTACACTTGTTCAGGGCTTTGTCAAGTTTCTTAACAATTTTGCTGACAGATATCACCCCTACCAATGTAAAAGTAATTTTAACTTTTGACGTTATATCATTTCCATTTGTTTTCAAAACAAAAACTGTTAAATGTTACGGCAAAAAAGGGAGAAATTGTTAAAAAAACCTTCCATTACGCTTATTATTGCTGCTGCTCGGTTACTGGTTAAATATAAATCATCATATCCTCTAACCTTACTTTTTGCATTTATTTTAGGTTGGTATTCCTGAATTGAAGTAAAAATTGACGAAAAATTAGAACAAGTTTTAAGTCGTCAATAACTTGACGAAGTTCTTCATCAATTAATTTGACGTCCAAGTTTTAGTATTACATTTGTTAATTAACTTGACAAAACCACTTGATCAATTAATTGACAAATAAATTGTTAATGTAAAGCGGACTTAAGACATTGATTTTCATAAAACTTAAGTAGACGGCATTACATATGAAAAAAAATTCAACTTTTACATATAAAGTACTTTCTATTTAACAAGTATAAAAAAAGTTCCTAAATAAAGTCAGCTACTAATAGGAAAAAACTGAGAGTAATTGTATAGAGGGTTAAAAAAATATGTGCTTATATTTGCATGATACATGATTTTTCTTATATTTCTAATGACTGCAAAAGATTTTAAATAATGTCAAAAAGTGTCGGTTAGACTTATAACTGCGTAGCCCAAAAATGGTTAAAATCGATCAAGTCGTTTTCGAGATATTCGGAATAAACAAAAATTTTTCACGAATTTTGGCGCTCCCTAGCGACTAAACGAAACAATTTTGGAAATAAGTAAATTGGGCTAAATCGGCTTATTTTGAACCCCGGAGTCTGTGGTCTTCCGTTGTACACGTCTTTTCCAGACACCCTGTATAATGCAAACATTTAGTGTAGTATATAGTTTTATTATTCTCAGTTGCAGTTTCTTAAATATTTTGATGAAAATATGATTATTAATTTGTTCGTATGATGTAAGTCGTCTGAATTCTTGCCGCAACTATGAGTAGAAATTTTTGATGCCTTCTACATTTTTTAAAGAAAGCACAAATTCAGCTTAAATTATTCTTTGATACAAATTGATGAAATTTGAGCCGCACGGGTTTTTAAGTGATGCTGAAGAATGCTATATTGCAACATTTTTAATAAAATATAATTCTAAAGTAACTTTCTATTTTCATATTGACCTACCAATATTCCTAAAAATAACTAATTTTATCTACCCTTTATTTTGACCAGTATAATCACCCTCCAAAGTCCAGTACCCTATTTTGTTCCACCATGTATATGCAACCCTTTTGAAATCTCACGCAGACAATCCATACTTTAATTACTGATTTTGCAATTTTCCTTGGAAATTTATCATTATATTTTTAGCAGCCGCCATTGGTTTTGATTGTACGTGTACATCATATAAAGAATACTTACGTCGTTATCTGAATTTCCACAAACAGAACAACATTTACATTCGATGCATTGCCAGCGATACTTCTTCACGGAAATCTTCATGTTATCGGTAAACTGAAGGCAAGTGGGGTGTCCTATAAAAAGTTAAACTTAGTAGCTTCGTAATAAGGTAGTGTTCTGCTTCTTTATATATTAATATTTATTAAAGCATGTTTATCTTAAAATTTTGAAATCTGTAACAAATGTTATAGAAAAACAAGTCACATAAGTTAAATGCGAAAACATGTATAAATACTTTTATCTCTATTTGAACAGTTCTGAATAAATTGATCCTGTATTGTAATGTCACGAGTTTCCACAAACACAGCGTAAATGTTTTAAAACTGCAAATAACATAAAATTTCAATATTAGAATGGTTGGCTAGTTATAGTAATTTGCTATTATTTCGCTGATTTCTTCTGTTTGTCTTGGATTTGGTTTTAGTGGTTTTAAAGCTTTTACGTCTTATGCTGTTGTTCAATCAACTATAATTTTCTGGGTTGTTATGCCAATACCGGCAAAACATTTGACTGTATTGAAGATAAATTACAGAGGAATCCGTAGTACCAACAATTGAATATAGAAGCAAGCCCAGAGATTTTGATACTGGGTTCACCCCCAAAAAGCTTAGCCCAAGAACAACAAGGGCATATCATAAATTTCCAGCTATGTACATATTAATTCTGTGACTGACGACAACAGTTACCTAGGCCATGGCATAACAACCTGGAAAACCATGGCTTGGACTTGGTTTTATTCCTTCCTAGTTGATATTCTTCCTTCCTTTTAAAAAGATTCTGTAGCTATATTGTTTTTCACTACTTACCTAATTCCCACAGACCAGACCAACATGCAGATAATGGTATATTACGGAAAGGGAATAAGTGCCGAAGAACAGTGATCTTCCAAGTTACGTTAATTTTTCTTTAACACTATTTTGAATGCATGAAAAGGAGAGAGACAAAATTTCAATGCATTAAAATATGTAGAAAAATTTTGCAGAAAAATTCACTCAAACTGAAGTGCACCATACTTCGGCACTGAAAATCAAACAAATTTCATTTTATTTGCATAATTTATTGCACGATTTGACTACATTTGCAATAATTAACCTTGGAAAATAACTGTTCTTTGAACAACTCAATGCACGAGTCAAAATTTGAATGCTTTTTCTGTAAAGCGCAAAGCTCTCGCTGACTCGCAAATATTAACAAAATTACTAGGAGAAAAAACCATTCAAATATTGAACCTCAACACTTATTAATTCATCTATCTTAATACAGATCTGGCAATACTTTCAGTGATGTACGATGAATAGAACTGATACGTACGAATGTAAATAAACACCGTATTTCCAAGTTACCATTAACGAGATTATTAATGAATTTCGCAAAAGCAAAGCCGTTTAAAAACTAACTATCTGACTGAGAAAGAAGCAACTAATAATAATAATAACTCATTCATGATAACCTGAACAAGCACAATATCACTCCTTTTCAATCAGTTGTAAAGTATTGCCAAAATTTTACAGCTCCACTAAATAAATATGACTAAGTAAAACTAGCAAGATTGGAAGTATACTTTCATATAAATAATAAATGCCCTAGTATTTTTGGAAGACAATCCAATATGGATTTTTCTCGAAAGTCTAACTAAAAGTTTAATATTTGGTAAATTCCAGTCTATTAGACAAGATAACTTTTGCTTTATTTTACCTATTTTAAAGCACATTACATATGATTAAAGTATTGTAGTCTGCTCTAAATTATAATCAATTAACTAGTACTTAAAATAACTACGATACGTAATTTCTGAATCCACAAGATTTAATATTAGCTGAAATTATCTTTCGTACACAAATAACATTAAAGAAAGTGTTTTCACTCACACTATCCTGCCATATAAAAATCGACTATATAGAAAATTTATTTTACAATATGTATAATTTTGATTCGCAAACTCAAATGAATATCATAGACGTTAATTGCAAAGTAATACTGGACACTAAAATGAGTGTTATGAAAAATATTTCTAGAAATTTTATTAAATAGTTTTAGATGATTGTATCACAGTTGAAATGAAGAATTATAGAATTTTGAGCAAGAACGGACAAATAAACACATCACTGCAATAATATTTGAAAATTTTGTACATTTTTGGCAGCTCTTTGTGTGTCTTACTAACATCAAGACGGTCGACAATAAAAAATAATTTCTTAAGAACCATAAAAGCCCGGTATTGGTCCATACAATTACAACTACTAATAAACCTCACAAATCGTAACATTTACTAGATCTGATAAGGGCAGTACAATTGTCTATCCTGTAATAAAATTTTGATATTGGATGTGGTGTTTCTGTTTATTACTATACGTTTACGTTTTAGGAATATTCCAGGGCCATCCGTCAACACATATAAACATACCACACGGAAACATTAGGAACTTTTAAAGTTACCAATGAAGATTACGAGATTCCTTGTCAATCACATTTCTTTTACACTCATATCAAGAAAATAAATATAAACCGATAAATATTTTAATAAGTAACAAACGCTATTCTAGAATAATTATGGAGCATAATAAAAAAGTTACCAGAATGAGAACTGTTTTATCCGCGATTGTAAATTTCCTATTACAATATTCTGGAATATTACAAATTCATATATTAAGTTCAATTTTACTTAAAAAAAAATCCTTAATGTCCCATCACTGATTAAAACAAATTATTGATATATTTTTTTACAATATAGAGTTAACTGCCACTAAGTACAAAAATGGAATTCTAACTGAATGTTTAAAAAATCGGGTAAAATCAGCGCATATAATAACCATTGTCCGAGATGGCTTAGATTTGTCAACTACCATGTGGTCGTTTTTTTACAGCTTTCCAAATGTAGAAACAACGAAAATGAACTATTTTAATGCCTGATAATCCGGTTGGCTGTAGTATTTTGCATTTGTTTTTCGTTCGTTTATTCTAAACTGTCAAAACTACATTTTCACTCATTACAAATCCGTAAAGATTACCCACTAACAACAAAACACACACTCGTACAGTTAAATAAAATGTCCATTTATTCTAAGACAATCGAACAAAAATAATACTAATTAAGATAGAAAAACTTTGAACCTTGAAACTATAAATTTTTGTCATATAACAAAAAATTTCACTATTTACTTTTCCAACCATCGTAATTGTGTTGCTGGTTGCCTTACTCTCCAAATGTCAAACATGCCAAATATACAAAAGTAAACTGTTACCCATAGTCGCCAATAAATAGAGGCATTAATAGTTTTACGCCTCGTAAAAAGTTTAGAAATTTGTTGAAGAGTGATTCCGTCAATTTTTATATTTCTCTAGCCCCTTTTAAAAATATTTGTACTTAGTCATAGTTAACCCTGTAAAAAGGCATAATTAATAGCAACATATTTTTTTTCATTCAATTTGCCACGTTAATAAAAGAACAAAAATCCATTTGAAAATTCGTTAAATATTATTTTTATTCATTTTATTGGCAAATTGGCATAACTAATGCTAAATATCCCTATGTATATGAACTATATGTATCTACAAGGTATTAGAGGTTTTTCTGCCGTAAACTTAACAGGTGATAGTATACCTATATTTAAATAAAAAAAAAAACTTGTATGGCATGCATCCTAAATTCAACCATTTAAGAAAAAAATTAACAAATCTCCAATTCCATGTGTAAAAATTCAGTTAATTAAGAAATCTCACCATAATTTTGTGGATTAAATGACCATAAAATGTAGGGTTACCAGACATCCGACTTTAGGAGGACATGTTCGGCTTTTTGCACTTTTGTCCGGCTAAAAATTGGCCTGTCCGTTTTTTTTTTTTTTTTCAATATAATACGTAGTCATAGACCACAACATAACAGAACTTGAAATAATATGCGTTGTTGACTTTCCATTTTGTTACACTTCTACCTGTAATCTGTACTTATCTAATACATACACATTTTATTGTTTAAAAAATGTTTTTTATTCAGTTTATGTGCAAAAAAAGCTTGTTGGGCAAAATTCCTGCCTAAATCGACAGTGAAGTCCGGCTTTTCCCATTTTAGATATAGCAACCCTAATAAAATGCAGTGTTTTCGTTAATCGATAAAATTTAAGTTTAAGTCAATATCGGGAGTACAGGTCAGTTGGTATTTGAACTGCGAAGTGTTAATGTGTTTGCATAAGTTATGATTAATTCTGTAATGTGACTCTTACAAGTTTTCATTACTTATTTTTCAAATTCCTATTTGGTTTAAGTTAAGTTGCTGTTTTAAACATAAAAATGACCAAAATTAAAACACTTAAAAGAATATCTTAATATTAAAAAATTCATTAATTCTACCATTTTCTGTTCAAAAATAAAATTGCAAAATAGTTGTCAAGACTAAATTAATTAATTTTCGCAATAGTTGTTCGTATATTTGGACTGTAGCCACGTTGTGATAAAAATCTTGAATGACTTGAACTATGCCATTGTACTACTTAACTTTTGTTCATTTATATTTTATGTATACAAGACTGAAGTTATCGCAGTTAAACCTGTAACACCCTGTATTATTTTTAATTCAAATAATAAGTTCTATGTCCAAATATCAATGATTCTCAGAACAAATTAATGTAACAATTAACAATTTTCATCAACGCCACAAACATCACAAATCCGACTGGTCAAACGACTACATTAACTCGACTAGAAACTTTCTCCACTGGCACCTCAAAATGTTTACCAAAATCAGATCAAAACGAACACAGACGGCCCTGTTAATTTCTTACCACCGCAAAGACTAGACCTTCTTTTTCCTACCTTTCTTACTATTGTTACATTTATCTTCGACCTTAGCAGTCTTACCTGATCTACCACAGTCCGAGCAAGAAACTAATTCCTCTTGGCTACCAGTCTTCTTGTTCTCTCTGGCATCGCCCAGGCAAAAATCGCAATAAGGACTGGGCATGGCCTTCTTCGTCCCATCCGGAGCGACAGACGGGCCGGGAACGTCAAGCTGGCCAGGAGTTACAGTGCATTGCTCCAGAGCCTTCTCAGGCATGAGCACCGGCATAGGTGGATCATCCACCGGAGGTGGAGGCTGCTGCGGGGGCAGGTTCGGCGGTAAAGTTGGGGGAGCTTGTGATTGGGGATTACCCGGTAAGGGAGGCATGGGGACCTGTGGAGAGGAACCAGGGGGAGTGTTAGGTTGACGACCTCGGCGACCTGGCGTACCTGTAGCATGTAGGGACATAGAGTTAACTCCACCTGTTTTTATTCTAAAAAGGATACAACGAAAAGTTACAAAGACAGTCAAGTTCTGGCATACTTTGTAAAAAATTCCTATGACCACAGATATTGATACAGGGACAGGCAAGGATGTATAGAGATATAAAAAAAGGATATTCCTTAACCGAATAGCAAGTAAACATGTGACACCTTATTAAATCATTAAAAAATATATCTAAACTATTTGCTTCTTTAATAATATTTTTATTGAAGAATTTTAGAAAGAAATTAGATAAAATAATTATTAGGTTAAAACCGACAAATAACATTATAACACCATAAAAATAGATCGTCCTTATCGGAGCTTAAGCAAAGGAAAGTGTCTGGAAATAAAGTAACTGAGGATATTGTTTCACTTAAAATCACTGAAATAAATCATATCATGGAATACTGGCTAGTTGTTGTGAACATTGTTGAAATTGTGACTGATATTTCGTTTACATCAAGTATATATCTGTAGACATGGAAGAAATATTTTCACTGTAAATGACACTCATGCTATAAAACACTCACGTATTAACTTCTGTAAAAGAGTAGTTTGCAGTTTAAAAATATGCAAACGATAAAAACAATGATTAATCATGTTTAAAAAGAAAAATTAATCGTTAATCATATTAAACAAACGTTACAAAACTACTGATTATTAAAAAAAAAATGAATAAACTGTAACCGTAACTAATAGAGAGCTGATCATTCCAACTACACATGCATGCAAAAAACACTCAAAAAGAAAGTAAAAAAGTTTAAAAAGGCAGTACCGGGTGTCTGGTTCAAAAAGGAAACGTAACTATCCTGATACACTTGTCCTTCGGCCCTGTGGGAATTTGCAGGTTGGCCCTCCCCCATCCCCCCACCCATATGAGGCGGCATAAGACCCATGGGACCCATAGGGCCACCCATCGGGCCTGGGGGACCACCAGGGTGGCCTTGAAGGGGGCCAACCGGGAGACCTGAGAAATCCGAGCCCATAGGTCCGCCCATCTGCGAGGAGGGGGTGGGGGCATTACTGTCGCGCGAGTTCTCATCGCTAGCGCCCTCTTTGTGTGAATGGCGATAGTGGTAAGTCAGCCCGGGCCTGGTCTTGTAACGCGCACCGCACACTGAAATTTTTTAAACAAAAAAAGAAAACAATGCCGATTCCATCTCTGTTATCATTAAATTATCATTAAAAGAGAATACAAATTTTAACGAACAAATGACCCTACTACAGAAATTATACAAATACAATTATAATGGAAACCAATTTAAAATGATAATCTTCTGGTGAGATGGTTATGCAGTCATTTATTCCCACACGATGGTAATTTTGAATTAAGTGTTAAGCTGTTTTTACATTTCCTCATAGTATCAGTGTAATACCATAGTGCTGAATATAGGAGATTCTAGAAAAATATGTATTTTACTTAGTAACCCCAATTATTTTTTTAAGAAAGATTCCGCTGAAGGAAGAGGCTTTAATAACAAAGGTGTAAAAAGTGTCTTTACACAGCTTAAAAAAAAAATGACAATGGATGTAATGGATTTCACAAGCAGACTGTGATTAGGCAAAATAGTTTTATTCTGTATGTTGGACATGATTGGAGACTTTATAAAGAAAAATGAAAATTGCAGCAAGAAATTGCTTTTACCATAGGCATGGTGTTAACCTTATAACGGAATTAGTTAATGTTAAAGCAATAAAACAAGCATTTTACCACCACAATACCATGTTTAATATTTCTTACACCAATAGTCAGAAGATTGTCACTTTGAAACCGAAAAAATTAGGGACTGGAACCGATTACCAAATTTCGACCATAAGAAACAATAGTCGGATTAAAGTAAGCAATTCAGTAATGCATACAAAAAGCAAGAATTATTAAAACGCACTATGTTAGTATTTAAGACATAAAAACTAATGACAAGAAATTTCAATATATATATATCTGGAAGAACCCAAGCGCCAGGTGGTTTGAACCCGAACCGAAATTTAAAACGATTAAAAGTTATAAATATATTTTAATAAATGTAAACACGAATTATACATAGACTAACTACAACACTACTCTAATTCTCATTCAAATTATTAAGGAAGATGTCATTCGCAATGGGGTTTACTTCTTTTCGCAGATCTAAGGCATGTTATTGGAACTATTTTCTCAGCTACAATACGGGATTTCTATGAATTTTTAGATGCGATTTACTTGATTTTAAGTGAAAAATTTCCTCAACTTTATTTTTGAGATACAGGGTGTCTACATTTATTAATTGGCATAAATCTGACATAAATGAAGCTTGATGCAATAACTTTTTATTTTATTTTCTAAAGTGACACTATTTATTACAGATGAAATTATTTTGTCCATTAGTATTTTTTTAATCCAAATTGGGTCTCAGAAACTTGTAGTTTTAAAAAAATATATATAGAAACAGGAAAACAAGTGAATTGAGAATGACTATCTAATCAATTCGAAAATGGTAAAAATAATAGTAAGGCCATATTCTGAAAGAAAATGAAACACCCTGTAGCTTGAAATGAGTTGTTTCAATTCACAATCAAAAAGGGAAGATCTATTACATTCAATAAAATCCACGTTGGTGCTATAATTTCGTCATATATTTTTAATTTTTCATTTATTGTCACACATTTCATATAAAAGTAGGCAGAACATATTTTCATAAGGAATTATTGTTAAAAGCATAGATTGGAAAGAGGATGAAAAGCAAAATTTATATCGTCAAATACTGTATGTTTTCAATTATTATTTCTTCCAATGAAACCTACAACTTACTTCACTTTTAATTACCATATACAGAAGAGTAACGTCAATTATATTAGAAAATATATGTAGTGAATGGGTAAGTAAGAGATATTAAAGAAAACATTTATTTGACTTCAGAAATAATTAATTCTATCAAATTTTTATCGATTCCTTAATATAAGTACAATATTGTGAATAAGTTTTTCCTCATCGTCAGCTTTACACTTGCTGATAATTAATAGTAGTTAGCATATACTTTTCAACAGCTACACATTTACATAAAAAAATAAACGTAACAAACTAGCCTATTGGTGTTCTAGTTAGTCTATGATTCTATAGATTTTTGGAGCTCTTTTTTAAAGATTATAAATTCAGAAAAGTCTATTTACTTTTCGGTTCGAGTCCCTGCCTAAACAATAATAAGAAGAAGAAGCTGTCCTAAAGCATCAAGCGTTTAAAAAACACCATTATCTCTAAGAGAGACTACAACTCATTTCGATTTTTAAAAGATTATCGCAATTATCATGCTCAAGCACAGAATTCTCTCTTTTTTCCCTTAACTTAATACTTAACATAATATTAAAATATATACCTTTAATAACAAGTTCAATTATTTGTCAACTGAATCAAATGGTAAAATAAAAATTTTGCATTTACGATACAAATGTCGATATCGCTGTTAATGTTATGTATATTGATATATCATCCAAAATACAAGAACAAAATTTGTAGCAAACTTCAATTCATTAACATCTGCAATTAAAATAAAATTGTATGTACATCGCATTTGCAAAATTCATAAACTAAACACTAGATTATAAAGCTTTAATTTCCAGGGATGTTGTTTTATGGCTTAATTCTTTGTATTTATGCAATTTTTTAGGTGAAAGTGTATTTTAGGACTTATCAAAAAGGATTATTTTAACTTTAATATAAGACAAATTTCTCTTGATGGTTTGGTTCGAGATATCTTAGACTAATTGGGGAATCGGTTGGAAAGGTGAGGTTGTTTTTAAGGTGGGATACATAATTTTATGTGATGTAGAACATGAGCAGTCCCAAGTTGTTTGTTTTAGTTCAGTCACCACATGAAATATCTATTTTATTAAATGGAGAAAATTGGCAGTGTAATGTGTAGTACATTAAAAACATTCTTAAATAATTAACAACATAACCTTGTTATGATTACCTGACATAAAATCCTGTATAAGAAAATGTTAGCTATATAATTTTATGTATTTTGTTATCGGTTTTCCGATTATCAATTTAATTTTCCACCACTTACAGAGTTTTGGGTTTACGAGAAATTTAAGCAGGGAAATATCAGAAGTAGATACAGTAAGAGGAGCACTGGGGAATAGTACAGATTTATCTTATATAGATTCTTCACTTTTTTTCATTCAAGATAAACTATTCTGGTACTATTTATACATAAAAAATAATCTTTATTTCCGAGATATTGGCAGCGAGAGTGTTAAATGGCGCACCCTGTATAAAATGGTAAAATTCTGTGAAACATTTTTTTTTTTTAGATTTAAAAATTTCACTCAAAAATATAATTTTCGCAATATTTTCACTTTTATTTGTTTACTATTTTATAATTTATTTCAGTTGAGAGCAATGTTTCAACACTTTCTAACATTGCTTAATAAAAATAGTGTCTTTATCCCTGTATTATTACCACTTTCAAAAAAAAACATCCTTATTTCAAAAATATTCTGTAGGTATATGCCATTTTATACCAACAGTTGGAAAATTTATGGAATAAAAGTAAAAAAAAAAAAAAATTGTTGATCTTTATATACAAGGTGAGTCAGTCATAATGTCATTAATTTTAAGAGGAGATAGGGAATAATGAGTATAATGCAAATACGCGATTAAAAAAAATCTAAATGCATATTTATGCCAAAAAAAATATTTTCAAATCATTATTTAAACTCCCTTTTCAGACTGTCACTGACCGCTCACAGCCTTGGTCGTTTACAACTCACAGTTCAACTCGATGTCGATCTGATACAATGTTGTCAAGTTGAAATATTTTTCTCGTACCTACCTACCTAGGTTTTAGACATCACAAATAAACGGTTGTACTGACTATTTTAGAATATCATTTTTTCTTGCTCAGTTCAACTTCAGCCAATAATAATTTAAAATGTTAATATCCAATGAAATCAAATAATAATAATCAAATAATTCTATTATAAATTGCAAGTAACGCGGTCCACTCAGGTTTTCCGGTAGAGAATACGGCCCAATCAAACGATACCCGTACACTCATGCCCATATGTTGACAACAAATCGCCTCTGAAAGCTAAACTGACAAGTAGCGTGTGGATTTTTCTGAGCAAATATAGCTGTTATGACTACAACAAAACTCCAACGTGTCTAATAATAAACTATTTACGTACAATACATAAAAAACCTATACCCAATGGGTAAATTATTAAGAGAAGCTGAAAAGTGTTTCGTGTTGCGGGTAAATTTGAATAACATGCTGATGTGTTAGACGATATTATGTATGTAAACATGATGTCGCAATGATGTTTAAACCGGCATTCGATTGTCGTATGGGTGCATCCTCAGAAAGTTCGTAGCGCACCAGGAACGTCGTGTTACTGACTTTTATAGGGTGATTTATTTTTTTAAAGGTCGAGTAAAAAATTTTTTTTTCGATTTTCTGCCTTTATTAGGCCTCCCAAATACGTGGTTAATATTAATGACATTATGACTGACTCATCCTGTATATATATATTTTTTTTTTTTGGCATATATGTATATATATATTTTGGCTTTTACCGATTAAAGATTAAGAGAGATTATTTGAAAAGATATCGAAAAAATGAAATACCTATATTCTCATAAAGTCGATTTATTATGAAGACATTTCAACTTTTTCAATTTTAAAAACCGAAGCAATACCTTTTTTAAAAGCTTATAAATCTGCACAAAATGGCTTACAGTTTGAAAATGCTACAAAGGTATATATTTCTACTAGTAATGGCACGGTAAAATACTGATTTAATCCAAATTAGAACATACCGATAGGTAACCAAAATATTTACCATACCAATAATATACTAAGAACTAGAAGAAATTTATTAATTAATGGATTAGTCTAGGACTTACGTTCACAGGCAAATGGCTTATCGGGATCACCGGGCGTCGGTTCAAAACTATGACCAGCCTTTTTTCTCCCTCTACCACCTCCTTTCTTCCTTCCCGGGGTACTTGGGGAATCCGTACCGCTACGACCCTGTTTATTACAAAATATAACGAATGTTTATCAATTAGTAATTAATATTCTTACCCTTCCCGCTCCTCGCCTTCCTTTCTTCCTTTTACTGTAAGTTTCCTCATAATCCAGATCAGAATCTGGATCCGGTTCATCATACACATCCATTTCTAACATATCTGTCTCATCGTAAAACCATTCCTAAAAATATTTATAAGCTTGTGACAAATGTTATAATTTTTTGTATATCAAAATTTATATTCACATTTCTGTTGTTAAAATACCTTGGAAACTTCGTCCTTCAACAACAGCTGACTGTCCTTACTATCGGTATCTTGCAGAGCGGGATTTTCAATCTGTGATATATTATGCATGTCTCCTTCAGCGTCTAGAATATGCTCAGTAGCTCTTTGGAATGCTCTTGAATTCATGGTCAAATATTGCCGTCGTTTCTTCCTCCATCGTTGTCTAGGATATGAATATATCTGCCCGGGAAGTAAACCTGGAATCCTTTGTCTTCTGTTCATAAATAATGCGGAATGGTTTTGGGCTAGTCCAGTTTGTGTATCGATGAAAGGTAACCGAAGCCTTCTTTCGATGCATAATCGGGTGTTATAGTTGACCGAGTTCTCTAAAGCTTCTTTGTATGCGGTGTCATTTAAAAAACTGGAAACAATCAGTTGGACATTTTTATTGATTTTCAGTACAAAAGGGAAGATACCGTTGCATGATCTACGTGAATCGTAGCAATTAAAAGCACCGTGTTACAATAATTTACAAACTTTGTGGACTAGAATACAAAATTTTTAAATTACCTCTCAATCTTTTCCAAATTTGTTCGAGTTCCAGTTGCCGTCGACGAAGCTTCCACCTGCGGAACAACCACAGCCGCCATTTTGATACTGAAATTGAAATTCGCTGAACTGCCGAAACCCGAAACCAGGCCGAAACCGAACTCTCGCCACGGCCGCAGTCCCGCGCCCACATCATATCGATTTTATTTAAATTTAAATTGTAAAAATGTTAGAAATTAATTTTAATATAGAAATACGTCTTTCCTTATAATAAATTATGTAATTATTTCATGTTTTTTTTGAAATTATTTGGATTACAAAAAATTGGGATGCGGATGATGCATGCAAGCAAATACATTTACTTGTAGGTATATTTCTTATTAAATATATATTTTACAATGATCTTTAAATTTAGTAGGATATAATATGAACAGATTTTATCAAACATTTCAATTTTGAATTTTCAATTTTGTACAAGTATGTAATCTAATCGTTATGACAAATAAATATAATAAATAACCTCATTTTCCCTTGTTTCTTGTTTGGCTACTGTTATTTTATAAATTTATTTTCGAGACATTCCGAAATATTGCTATGAAATTTTAAATTATTTGTGTGTATCCAAGAAGTAAGTTTATATTCAAAATTGTCAAGTATTAGAGACACAATTGTATTTTATATAACAATATTATTTATAGCAAAGCTGTAGTCGGGATTTTAATCGAGAACTGTCAAAAATTGAACTCTTCCGGTTTGGTTGAGCGTGATGGACGGTGGCGTTTTTAGAGAAAAATTGTAAAAATTCGAATAAAATAGCAATGGTCTCGCCGAAGGCAGTGATTGGGATATGTGCGGGTGTGTCGGCTACATTATTCATAGGATACTGTATATATTTTGACAAAAAAAGGCACAATGATCCGGATTTCAAAAAGAAACTTAAACAAAGTAAGTCAGTCAGTTTGATGTTGAAATGAAGTTAAATTGTTTGTTTTGTAGGACGTAGAGCTAAAAAAGCTGCAGCTTCCTCAGGAAAACAAAGGGCCACAGTTTTCCCAGATATGAAAGACCATGAAGCAGTACAAAGGTTTTTCCTTCAAGAAATTCAATTGGGAGAGGAACTCTTAGCAGCAGGTGACCTTGAAAATGGGGTTGATCATTTGGGTAACGCTGTAGCTGTTTGTGGACAACCAAATGATCTTTTACAAGTATTGCAACAAACTCTTCAGCCGAATGTGTTCCACTTACTTATTCAGAGACTTCCTGCTGTTGCGCCTCGCCTGATGAAAGCACAAACCACCCCGAGCGCTTCTCTGCAGGAAGAAGACGTAGAGTGATCATATTTGCCTTTACTAGTCTCATTCGTTAGATCGTTCCATGTACCTTATATTCACCTTTGTTATTACTATCAGAATAATAAATTGGTTGAATCAAGCAATATTATCTGATTTTGTATGTTCTGATGTTTTGTATGTTTTTATTTAAATGTTTGTTTAGTGTAAATAAAAACTCACAATACGTGGAAATTCTAAATCTTTGTTATTATTAATCCTTCAATTTATAATTCTTCAAAAATGTTTAAGGCTATACAGAAAAAGTTATGTAAAATAAAAATGTTGACTATTTTCTTGTGATTTAAATAATTGTAAATTGTATTAGATTAATACGTGGACTTCTTACATATAATGTATCGAATTTATTTGATTGTAAAAAATGTGAAAAACTAATATACACCTATATTTACTCCAAGTGACTTTAATTTATATTTAATGGAGTTATTCAACAATGTATCACAAAATTTTTGGATTTGTACATTTTCTAAAATCACAACACCAAGAGGAAATAAAATATATTTTAAATTTTAATCAATAAATTATTTTAATGTTTACACATCTCATTTTTCATAAGCAAAATTAGTATGGATTAATATGTAGAAAAATTGTATTTAAAGTCATAACTAAATATTAATTGTAAAGTTAACAAAACTGCAGACATTTAAAAATAAATCACTTCGCTGATAACTTTAACCTAAGCATGAAGAGCAGCTTTGACTTGGGCTTGCTGGAACTGATGCTGTAGTTTTTGCAAAGCTTCTCTGTGAGAATCTTGTTTCCTTTCGAGATTTCCAATAAGGTCATCGACTCTTTTAATTTCCTTAGCAATATAATCCATTCTCTTGCTTACATTCTGCTTTGCTTCTATTAGTTCAGTTTTTATGAGGACAGGTCCTACAGATTTGTATACTTTCCCATCGCTTGGTAATAGATCTAATTCCTGTTTGACAATTTCATTTTCATTTAACTGACCATCAAGTTGTTGTCTTGTTTGTATAGCCTTCTGTAATTCTACGAATATTAACTAATGCTTTAAACTTTATTTAACAAATGACTAAAAAAGGTTATAAAAGTAGAACAAAAAAAATAACCTCAAAAATAAATTTAGTTCCATTTTCATGACAAAAATTATATACATACCTTTTTGAACATTTTTGAAACTGTCTAATTCTGATTGCAATTTCCTTTGAATATCTTCACTCATTATTTTTTAATTTTTTTAACTAATTTCTATCTTTATTCGTCTTGCTGAAGCTGAAATGTCAAAATGTCTTATAATGTCAAATATCAAATATTCATAGATCACCATAATCAAAGATCACCACCTTAAAGGTCTATGCAAATATCAAAAACAAAAAGTTTTTTTCTTGACAAACATCTAAATATGTTGGCGAACCTGAGCAAGAATTTTAAAATTCAACCAATGATGAGACAGGTAATCAGAAAATAAAGTAAAGTGTTTTGTGATTTTTGCAACCGTCTCTAGCCTAAAAATAAAATAATATTTTGGAAATATTTTAACAATAATTATATACATATTTTAAAGTGATTTTGCCAATTCGTTAGCAGCCGTTTATATACATATTTTAAAAATGATTGAAAGACAGCCTATTAAACACAAACTTGTTGAAGCACACAAAGCTTTGACTGATGAAAATGAAGACCCAGAAGATATGGATATGGACTATTCAGATGACGAAGGAACAGTTGTTGATGGCATAAGAATTCCTCCTGCGACAAAACCAACATGTTCTTTTGATCCTACTGGTCCTCGTTTAATCATAACCAAAATAGTAAACAGGTTCTTTAAAAGCTATGCCGATGAACAAGTTTTAGGCCCATTTCACAAAGTATTTGGATATATAAGATTTATAATTTATATCTTTTAAACCTTATTTATTTGTAGTGCTTCAATGCGATTGTGGGTCCAAATGGTAGTGGGAAAAGTAATGTCATTGATTCGATGTTATTCGTTTTTGGATATCGAGCTACAAAAATAAGATCTAAGAAAGTGTCAGTACTATTACATAATTCAGAAAACTATAGGAACGTTCAGTCTTGTACAGTAGCAGTTCATTTCGCCTTAATAATTGATAAGGTATTTTATGATATTTAAGTATGTTATAAATTTAACATTAATTTATACAGGCTGGTGACGAGTATGATGTAGTTCCTGGTAGTGAATTTGTGGTATCTCGAACCGCAAATAAAGACAACTCTTCTTATTATCAATTAAATGGAAGGAAAGTCCAATTTAAAGAAGTCGGCGTACTTTTGAAGAAACATGGAATAGATTTGGATCATAACAGGTTTTTAATCCTTCAGGTTGGTGCAAATGAAGTAGTTGATATCGATAACATAGTTAACGTTTATTAAATTATAGGGAGAAGTGGAACAAATAGCAATGATGAAATGTAAAGCAGAAAACGAACATGAATCTGGAATGCTTGAATATCTAGAAGATATTATTGGTACCTCACGTTACAAGGCAAGTATTAATAAATACTTATTATAAATTGGTCAAAATTTTACACTTTATTTTTGTTTCTAGAAACCTTTGTTTCAACTTCTTGAGAGGGTAGAAGTTTTAGCAGAACAAAGAACGGAGAAGCTGAACAGATTGAGATTAGTGGAAAAAGAGTTGAATGAACTTAAAGGCCCTATGGAGGAAGCCGTTGGTTTTTTGAAAACGGAAAATACCATTGTCTACAGCAAGAATTTTTTGTTTCAGAAAAACAAGTTAGTTAACATTTGAAATGCTTAAAGGTTTTATTTTACAGAAATTTTGTGTTTGCAGATTTGACTTGGAGCAGAAACTAGTAAAAGCCGATGAAAGTCTGAAGGAAGTATCAGAAGTCCAAAAAGAATTCATTGAGAATTTAACTAAACTACACGAGGAAAAAGTTGAGAAAGACAAGGTTCTTAAACAAAATGCCGAGTAAGTATTCATTTTTTAATGATGCGGTTGTACGAGTATAAAATTTTGCAGACGCTATGACAATTTGCAAAAGAAGAAAGACAGTATAAGCGAAGCGTTTAACAGGGCGAATAATAAAGATATTCAGTTACAAGAAACTATGACGCAAATGAATAAAACACGTAAGAAGACGAAGGAAATGATTGTAGAAGAAAAAAAGAAATTGGAGAAATTAGCAAAAGTCCCTGAGGAAAGCAAGGAGGTAGGTAACAATATACAAGATTAATTATGACTTAAGTACAAATATTTTAAGAGAGGAGAGAGCAAAATATGAATTAACGGAATCATGCTTTAAAAAATTTCCAAAATTATAAAGCAGAATTTTTTTTTATTTCCTAAATTATATTAAACTCCCATTTATCGACGCCTATGGCTTCTCAGCATCGTATTAGCACGTATATCAATTTATTATGCATTTAAAGAAAAACTTTTATTGACAAACTTTAAAAGATCATTTTTTAGTTTATAAGACACATACAGGACATGGTTTATAAAACACCCAAAAGATATCCACCCACGTCTACCAATACTTTTCTTTCTATTAATAAATTGGACTCATCAGAAATTTGTACTGTTTAAATTGGTTTAATATTGTTAATTTATATGTTCCATAAGAAATTCACTTCAACAGCACTCAATTCTGGTGTTATGATAATCAAAACATCGAACCATGCAACCATGAACACAACAATTTAATAATAATAATAATAGAAGTTTATTGGGCAACAGAACGTTCCAGTTACAGAGCAATATACAAAATCTGTTTCAATCATGTTTATTAGTTCCATAAATAGGATTCCATACTATGTAGCCATATTCAATTTTTCACCGACCTAAGGAAATTATCGATATTTGAAAATAAACTTACAGTTCCTTCTTACAGACTTAATCGTTGCAGTAAAATGATTATTGAAAGTCAATTTAGAATCGAATAAAATATCTAAATCTTTAACTGTCTGATTTCTTGAAAGCTCACAATGGCTTAGTGAATTCTATACAATTTATTTTCCATGTGAATGAAACCACCTTGCCCTTAAAAATATTCATATTCAATTTGTTGTTGGAACACCAGTTCATGAGTTTGCTCAGTTATAATTGACAATTATCTAAACAAGTTACTTCAGTAAACAATTTAAGATCATCACCATATAACAATTTACTACAAGTAAGAATATCCCTGAGATCATTTATAAATATAATAAATAGTAGCGGTCTCAAATTTGATTCTTGGGGTACCCCAGAATATATATGAGATTTATGACCATTGTACTGAACATATTGTATTCTCCTAGTCAAATAAGAAGAGAACATCATATCTTTAAAGCCAATGTCTTTTATTTATTAAAATACTATGGTCTACACGATCAAAGGCTTTAGAGAATGTATACTGTATCTATTTGACTATTTCTATCTGAAGCTTCTGACATTATTTAAGTAAAACATGCCACGTTTGCTTCTGTGGAGCGTTTCTCCATAAAACCATGTTGCCAAGATGAAATTAAACTCTTTATCGATGAATATATAATATTATACAATGAAGTGTTTAAAACTTTAGCAAAATTTGAAAGTATTGATATGCCATGATAATATTTGCTGTATTACCGGTCGTGTGCATATTACAAACTTTAGCTAATTTGCAACAATCTGGAAAAGTTTTAATGCCATATTAAAAAATAAAGTTAAAAATGGATAAAGTAATACATGTGCCGGTTGTAGTAATAGACTATTTTTGTTTTTCGTGTTGTTGACCCCTTAAGAGGCCAAAAGCTAATTCAATAGTGCAACTAATTGCAACACAATTTTCTGTAATAACTTTTTGTTATAATGTTTGGACTTTTGGATTTTTGGAATTAATCATGCCTATAGGTATATTTTTTCGTGTTTAAAACAATTATTTCCAATAGGGTATCGCAGAGTGTGAGGCAAAAGAAGCAGAAATGTTAGAAAAAAAAGAGAAACTTGAAGCAGAGAAAACAAAACTTTTAAATAACCTTCGAAACGAAACTAAAGGATTACAAGAAAAGAAAGAGGAAATGCAGACTGATCTGGTCGTACTAAAAAGAGCAGTAGACGAAACCAAATCCGAGGTAAGCACATAAATAACTAAAGGATTATTAAACAATTTTTTTTTTGTATATTTATATTTTAGTTTGCGCTTGCTGAATCAGAATTAAAAATTTATGTAAGTAACGAGGAAAGCGAACGAACAAAGCTTGAAAATTTGAAGAATATCTACGAAAATGCCCAGTCCACGATTCAAGAAAGGACACAACAAGTCTCAGTATTAAAGAAAAAAATACCAGCCACAGAAAAATCACTGAACGATGCTACTGAGGAACTGAACGGTGTGAAACAAAGGGAGGGTCAGATCATTAACGATATCAGGAAGAACAGGTCACATCTGGAAGAACGTAGGAGTGCGATGCAAGCATCCAGGTCTCAAGGAAAAGTCTTAGATTCCCTTATGCAGCAAAAACGTGAAGGAAATTGCCCTGGTTTATACGGACGTTTGGTATGTTCAACTATTCTCTAGTTAAATATTTTTATTACAGTTTTTTTTACTGTACAGGATCATAACATGAAAAAAACAGTAATAACAGAAAAAAAATCCATATTAAAGAGAAATTGTAAATTTATACAAGGTGTCTTATTTTTAAATAGCAGGATTTCAAGAAAACCTCATTTTGAGATTAAAAGTTCCTATAAATATGGATCGTAAAATGCTTCATTTTTGAGATACAGGGCATTGAATTTTATTTTGACAATTTATTTTTTGTCAGCCGTTATTTCATCAAAAGAAAATAAAACAAAAATAAAATTGAACGTTCTGTATCTCAGAAATGAAGCATTTTAGGTCTCATATTTGTAGGAAATTTTAGTTTCAGAATTAGGTATTCTAAAAATGCTTAAGGTTCTGCTATATACAAGTGAGACACCCTGTATATTAAAATTCTTTTCTATCTAATAATTATTATGTTTTTATATGATGCCTAAAAATATTATTAAAACATTATCGATGTGTTTTAGAATAAAATTTATAAATTTATTCATCATAATCTTTTTAAAAAGTACTCATCTAAATGTGTATTTACATGAAAAATGGAAAAAAAATTGTGTTTCTTGTTATCAAAAGTATATATATATATTTTTTATTTGAAACATCTTGTAGCTATTAAAGGCAAATTTGCAACATTTTTGATGCCTTATATTCCTAAATTTTTTGGTAATCTATAGATCATCATGAGATACATAGTGATTTTCCGGGTTATTATGCCGTGACCTCGGTAACTAATTGCTACCAGAAACATAATTAAAGTGTTTATCCCTATCATTAGCCAGGATTCTTTTACCTGCCCTAGTTGTTCTCGGGCTAGACTCTTTGGGGACAGATCGACTATCGGTATTTCTGGGCCTGCCCATATATTAATTGCGGCTCCTATTGTTACTATTACGACTGTTACGATCGGAACCGTTCCTCGAATAATGGTGGTCTTTCAAGATGTACCATAGCCGCCTCTGTAACTGGTTGCATTATTACTGAAGATGCCGACAGTGAAGAGCGGCGAAACGTCAAAGCATTGGATACGACTAGTTACAGAGACGGCTAGGGACATCTCGGAAGACCACCATTATCCAAGGAACAGTTCCAACCGTAGCAGTTGTAATACCAACAATAGGAGCCGAAATGAATATATGGTCTAGCCCAGAGATACCGATAATGGGTCTGTCCTCACAGAGCCTAGCCCGAGAACAACCAGAGCAGGTTAAAGAATCCCGGCTAATGTTAGGGATGTACACTTTAATTCTGTTTCTGTCAGTGACCAGTTACCGAGATCACAGCATGACAACCCGGAAAATCACTATGTATTAAATGATAGCACCGGCCGTGAAAGCCTAAAAACCACTATAGATCTCCATACTCTATTTTTGTCTAACTTTTTCCTAGGGCGATTTAGGAGCAATTGACCAAAAATATGACGTTGCCATCTCGACAGCATGCGGGCCTTTAGATAACATCGTTGTCGATTCGGTGAACACCGCTCAGTGGTGTATCGAGTTCTTGAAAAGATACGATCTTGGCAGAGCTACTTTTATAGCATTGGATAAACAGGAGCATCTGAGAAATTTGGCAAATTCAAAAATAAGAACGTAATAAAAAACAAATAATAGTTTAAAAGCATGGGAAATAAACACTATTCAATTTTCAGACCAGAAAATGTGCATCGTCTGTTTGATTTGATTAGAATCCAAGATGAGGATGTTCGTCCGGCCTTCTATTATGCGTTACGTGATACTTTAGTGGCCAACGACTTGGAGCAAGCTTCTAGAATTGCTTACGGTGCTCAACGATTCAGGGTGGTTACACTTGGAGGGGATCTCATCGAAACCACGGGTAAGAGAATTCAGTTTCAGTTTTTGGAATTATTATGGTTATTGTTTGTAAAACTTTAATTCAGGTACTATGAGTGGAGGTGGTAGAACCGTATCGAGAGGCAGAATGGGCCAATCGGTGAAAGTGTCGAACATCGATCCTCGAGAATTGGACAAATTAGAACAAAACGTCCAACAGATGGAGCAAGAAGTTCGTGAATTGAGACAAAGACAAGCGCTACTAGAAGGCCAAATTAACACATTGCAGCCCGAGTTGAGGCAAATGAAATTTGATTATGAAAAATTTACCATGGAGTTAAAGGTAATTTTTTTATATAGGGTGAAAGTATTGCTGAGTGAATATGCGATTAAAAATTTTTTTAAATGCGTATTTACGTCAGAGAGAAAAATTCAAATTATTATTTAAACCCCCTTTTCAGACTTGTCACTAACTTAGCTCCCAGTTCATCTTGGTGTCAGTTAGACGTGACGTTGCCAAATTTAAATATTTTCTTAAGACTTACCTACTTATTGTAATGTTAAAATATGTAATGAATGCTATAAATTAAACTTTAAAAGTATGCAATTAACATATTAAGCTCCAATTTAAAAAATATTTAATATTGAAGTTAAAAAACTCCAACGGATCAAGCAATAAATCCTTTACATTTTATTACAAGAATAGTAAGATAAAAAATAATACTAGATAAATTATTAGGAGAGGTTGAAGAGTTGATCATATTTAAGTATTGATAGTAATACAAAAAACCCTTGTGCTGTCAACAAAAAACAGTCCGGGACATATTCAGTAATAAACAATCCGGCAATCCGAATCTTGGTCTACTGTATTTAAGTCGGTAACCTTGTTTTTAATGCCTATAAGCACTGCAGAGCTGCCAAATAATAACCGAAACAAACAATTAAAATTGCATTTATGTAAACACCCGGTGTATTGAATAATAAAATTATGAGTATTTAATAGATTAGCCTTAGCTATATCAGCTGTAATTGGCACAGGTAAAAAGTTGGTCGTTCAAATTCTTGTTTATTATGTTCACGGCAGAATACGCCAAACTCGTTCAGATCCGTTTTGCTATGCCAGCCGTCGAATTGCATCTCAAGCAGCGTGGCGTGGCCTCTTCCTTCATTTCTCTCATCCCATCAGTTATATGTTTGCCTAGGATGGTGCGTTTTTTGTTTTTTTTTATTTATGCTGCCAGTGTAGTTCAAAATATTAATTACCTAAATAAAAATGCTATTCAAATTGGATGAAACTAAATTTCACAAATTTTCTTACCAAGAACAATGATTAATAGTGAAAGAGCGCAGTCGTTATTTAGTAACAACGCGAAAGCCTGGATGGAAATAGAAATAAGGGATCTGATCCTGATGCACTTAAGTGAAAAAATAAATGAACTTGAAAATGGTAAAACTAATAATTAAATGTGATTTGCATTCTTCGGGAATGTCAACATAAAAAGCTTAACTTGATTCCGCTTTCAAAGACATAATGAAGAGGTGGCAAAAATGGTAATGTTTTATCCAAACTCATTTCCCTACTGTATAAAATTTTGTGGATTTTTTGAACTTGCACTATGAGGGCATGATGAATTCGAAAATTCTCAGTCCTGGTATATTTTGCAGATTAGTGAGTTTTATGTCGGAACTTGACAAAACGCAACAATTTTTAAAGGCACCTAAAAAAACATACAAAATGATATTTTAGATTGCATACTAGAAGGTTGTCATTAGAAAAAGAATACATCACTTATTATGGGTTGATTTGCTTATCTTTTGAAGGTCGAGTAACAATTTTCGATTTGTTTGTCTTTATTAGGCCTTTCGAATATGGGGTTAAAATTAGACATTATGATTGAACCACCCTGTATACATATTGCTAATATTTGATTAAACAGTATAAATATCTTCATTATTAGATTGTATGATCTTTCTATTTACTAAAACTTGCTCTTGCAGTTTTTTTCTTATACAATTTTTTTTTTTTTTATTGTTTTTTAACTTTGTGATTATTGTTACTATTTCCGCAACAAATTTCAGGGTTTACAACAACAACAACCCGAGCTTGCCAAGCAAGTAAAACAACAGGAAGCGAAAAGCAAAGCCACAAAAGCCGATCCCGTTCAGGTGAAAAAGTTGACCACCGTAGTCGACAAGAAACGGGCGGCTTACGAGGAAGCGGCGGAAACTGCAGGAGCGCTGCAAGAGCAAGTTGATAAAATCACAAAGGAAATCAAAGAGAAGACCACGGGGAAGATGAAGGCGGTGGATAAAAACATTAACGAGGTTACTAAGACGATAGACAAGTGCAAGACGGAAATTACAAGACTAAGGGTAGCCGTAACGACAGCAGAAAGGTGTGTAAGTTACGCGATCGAAATGATGTTTTATTTCATTTGTTAATTTCAGGAATACTAAAAAATCGACTGAAAAAATTGCCACTATGGAGCAGGACGTCGAGGACATGGAAAATAAATTACGTCAAATGAAAGAACAGAGGTTAGAAATTGAGAAGGATGCTGCGAAACTATTAACTTGTGTTGAAGAGATCACCGAAAAGCTTGCTGAAGGGGAACAGGCTTACGCAGGTATGATTTATTTAATGTGGCAAATTTTATTCACAGTGCTCATCAATCAATTTTGGGCCTCTTAGGGACGTTTCTCATACCTATTTACTGCGGAAATTGACAAAAAGTAGTTAAGCTTGATTTGATGGAAAAAGGTTTTCATCTAACAACTCACAATCTTTTATTTTTTGTATGAATTTTTTTGACGACAATTTTTAGGGGGGTATTACTGACACCCTCTCCTCAGGTTGTTACAAAATGATAAAGAATTATTGGAAAAAGTTAGTTAATACTTGAGTTGATTAAAAAAATTTAATAGTGTAGACTACGTTTCGCAATATTTATTCGTTTGACTTTAATTTTTTGTATTTGTTCTTTATTTTTTTTTTTGGTTTTGAAAAAAAATTAAAGCTGTATTTTTTTTATCAAGAATCAGTTTTTGCGGTTTGTCGGTGAGTAGCATTTACATTTTTTTAGATATCAAAAAGGAAGTGGCGGAATTAACGAAGCAAGAAAATAAATTAAAATCAGACAAAGTGGACATTGACGAAAAGTTAAAGACCTGTAGACAGAAAGTAAACGAATTCAAAGGTGCCATACATCAGCTGGAAGTAAAGGTAATTATAAGAATTTTTGTATGTGACTTGCTCTTGTAATTACTATTTAAAGTTTTTCTGTGAATTAAGTAGGTATTCTTTGTTTCTTCTTAGTGATTCCTAATATATTCTTTGGCAGTTTCCTCAAATGTGCCACAATTTTAAGTTCTGTCATCATTTTTATTTCTTATTTTCACTCTGGTTAGGATTAGTGACAGTGATTTAGGGAAAATTTTTGTTTAAAAATTTCGGTTATCGGCATAATGTTTTATAAATTTTTGACATTGATATTTATTAGGTAATAAAAATTTATACTTTAGCATAGTAGATAATATATTTTTTTCAAATTGAAACCTGTGCCTCAAATTGAAAGTAAAGTAAAGAAACAAGATATACATTTATTAATTGAATGCCGATACTTAAGGGTGTGAATCCTTCCGTCATTTTAAGAAGAAAACTTAATATCAACATATGTCCTAAACCTCTTAATTTTTGAGCTACAGGGTGTTACAGTTTTAAGAAAAAATAACTTTTTTATTATAATTTTCTTATCACTCCAGATATTTTCATGAAATTTTGTACACACCTATTAATCATTAAGGAGCATTTGATGTAAAAAATGTTTTAAAATCTTTGCCAGAGTGATAAGAAAATTATAATAAAAAAGTAAATTTTTTCTTAAAACGTTAACACCCTGTAGCTCAAAAATTAAGAGGTTTGGGACATATGCTGATATTAAGTTTTCTTCTTAAAATTACCGAAGGATTCACACCCTTAAGTATTGGCATTCAATTAATAAACACCCTGTATATATAAAAAATTTAAATTGTATATCAAGCCTTATTTATACAGATTCAGAAAGTACAAACGTTCCCTCTAATTTGTAATAAATAGGAAGGACGTAAACTCTCGTGATAAGGCAGGCAGAGAGAAAAATAAAACACTTATTTCATATTTGTTTGCTCAATCTCGGTTACTCATATAAACAAAAATCAAACAAAATAAAATAGATATGACTGTAAAATACAAGTGAATGTGTATATCCATCTTCCAATAATATTGTGACAACACATATTTTTTAGTCTCTTAATTACTTATCTACATTATTTGAAACACTTAGCTATTATTTTGCATTTTTGAACTTACCATTACATATTTGCACCTCTCATTTCAGCACTTACGATTGAAACAGTCCGTCATCAATTAATTCTACTATCGGTAGATTAAACGAATATGCTTTCAAATAGCATGTGAATTTTAAAAGTAGTTAGCTTTTGTTAATCTGTTTTAATTTGACAGAAAACTTGTATATTTCAAAAGCTAGTTATCAGATCAACTTCAAATTTTCTAGGTCGACCATACATGATAAATGCATAAAAATTAGTCAAATAATGTAGTTTGAGGTTTGACCAAATGATTCTATTTTGTACACAATGTTGATCATCTTAGGAGAAAGAAACGATAGATATTTACCTAGTGGACAAATCCACGTTAAAATATTCAATATCGCACAACCCAGACTATAATATGTATAATTTATTTTCACGTAGATAACTCATTTGAAATTACAAGATATTCCAAACGAAACTGTGGAGGAACTCAAGAAATTCACTCCGGAGGAATTGGAACAAAGAAATAAAGAATCCGTCGAAAAGGAATTACAAAACGCTGAAAGCCACCTAAAGGCCGCGAAACCTAACCTCAACGCTATTCAGGTAACATGCAAAGTACCCACTTTTTATTCATGAAATTTAACTGTTTTTATTTCGTAGGAATACCGAAAAAAACAAGACGTCTACGTAGAACGTTCTAGAGAGTTGGAAGAAATCACGAATAAGAGAACAGAAATGAGAAAGTTGTACGACAACCTGAGAACGCAGCGCAAAGAAGAATTCCTAACGGGCTACAACATAATCAAATTAAAACTGAAGGAGATGTACCAGATGATAACTTTGGGTGGTGACGCTGACTTTGAAATGGTCGATACCTACGATCCGTTCACGGAAGGGATTCAATTCAAGTATGTGCGACAGGAAATGCGAGGAAACGTTAATAATCCTATCAAATTTTAGTGTGAGGCCGCCAAAGAAATCTTGGAAAAAGATTTCCAATTTATCCGGAGGAGAGAAAACTTTGTCCTCGTTAGCTTTAGTGTTTGCTCTTCATTACTATAAACCGTCGCCTTTGTACGTAATGGATGAAATTGACGCTGCCTTGGATTTTAAGAATGTGTCCATTGTCGGGCATTACATTAAGGTAAGCTGTTGAAAATTTTAAATTAGTTTAAGTAATAAGTTTCACATAATAAGTGTGGAGATTCCTGCAACTAAAAAATAATCTTTTTTTATGAAGTGACAGGTACAAGGTGTATAAAATTACATTAAAAAATATATAATATTTATAAATGCAGTACAGTCTCATTAATTCGAATCACTTTGGACCTCAGCACAATGAAAATAAATATTAACCTAAAAAAATATTCAAGGTTAACTATAACTAAGTACATATATTTTAAGAGGGGATAGAGAAAATTAAGAATTAACGGAAACACCCTTCAAAAAAATTCCAAACTTATAAAGCGAAAAAAAATGTTTTCGAAATTATATTAAATCCTTATTTAACGCTGCCTATGTGACTTGTCCGCCACACCCTTACAGAACCAGAGTAGGTAACATAATCATAATTTAATTCTTGTGTTTACCATGTGTTTACGTTGTAGTTTTGTGTTCTTCTTCAGATTTTACTGCCCTTTTTAATTTTTAATATTTTATAGTTATTAAATAAAGAAATTTGTGTTGGATGCAGATACTTTCCCAGAATATAGTTCGCCGGTTTGGTTTTCTAGGTTATGGCACAAGACTGCCGAGGATACATTAAAAGTTTTCTGTTATCTATTCCTTTTGTTCGATTTCGTTATAATAAATAGGTATTTTATCTAGCTGTACTTACAGAAAGTAATTTATGTCTTTCTGCATTTAGAAATGCTGCAAAAAATTACCGCATGGTAGTAGACATTATTGTTGACAGATGTATCTAAGCCATCTCAGTCGATGTGTATCATAGGCACCGACTTTCCGTAGGAAAAAAGGGTTTTGCCCCATTTTTTAAATATCAAGCTAAAATTCTGGAATAATTTTTTTATTGTCTTTTAGGCCTTCCTGAGCACGTGGTTAAAATTTTTATACTTGGTCATAGTTAACCGTGTATACAGGGTGTCTGGGAAAATGTTGGATATCTCTCGGGTCCTGATAGAACTTGAAAAAATAATATGAAAATTTAATGATAATTTTTTTTTCCTACAGGCCTTCCCTACGGAGATATGCGTCCCTGAAGTTTAAAGTACTTAATATAAAAATTTACTGTGATGGACGCTAGTAAGGACCTCTTAAAATAGTGTCATCGGAAACATATTTAGCTTTTTTAGTTTACCAGGGGTAAGCTAAGCTTTACAACTTAATGCCTAACACCCTAAGACTTTAAAATAATAAATCTGGGTAACTTCAACCTTCGACTAAGAGGTACTCTTGTTTATTGTCGATAAAATAAACCTTTACAAGAAAAAGTGCGACCTATGTTTGCATGTTGAACCCTCTTTTGAAGTTTTTCAATAATTTCATTAAGGTGCCTTCTTAAACACCACTGCGTTTTTTAAATTTTGTATTTTTTCGGATTAAACATATTGAAATTAAATTTTCCTCTCGTATCGCACTTTGTTGTGGAGAAAAAAGAAAATAAAAATTATGGCCCTTTTTATTAAAAATATAACATGAATTCGTTTGTTATTCCTCGTAAACGGTTTATTTTATCGCATTAAATTTTTATTAAATTATATTGAGTACTTTAAAAATTATTCAAAAAAAATATTTCCAGAGGCATCCTTCAGAGGCATATATCTCCATAGGAAGGGCCGGAAAGGGGATAGGAATAAAATTTATAGGAACTTGTCATCTTATTTTTTCATGTTCTATCTGCACCAGGGAGACTTCCTACATTTTCCCGGACACCCTGTATATTGGACAATAGTTTATTTGGCAATAATTGTATTAAATTCAACTATGTGCTGTTTGTAGAAGAAATAGACGACTCAGTTCCGTACTACAAATGAGATTGTGCATATGCCTTTCGGATTTTTGAGATACACTGCAATGAGTTGGCTACCGCTTTTTGGATTACTGCGGTTGTACTACTTATTCAAATATTCCTATTCTTTCAGACTTTTATTTAAATTCAAAATTTTGGAAAAATTTTAATTATACAGAACATTTTGGGTGGTTTCTGTTTAAATTAGATTATTTAGTTTAAAATTTGCTTCAATTCTTTTTCTATGTACTATCAATGTAAAAAGAATAATATTTCATGGAACCAATGAAATTTTTTTTTTAGGGTAAATTCAAAATGACCACTGAAAAATAATTCTTCTTCAGATTCTCAAAAGTCTTACGTTTAATTTTCCATTGAATGTTTCTGCTATGACATCAGCACCCAGGGTCTATTAACTATACGGGTGGGGCTATCGGGGCCAGGTGACGTCACAAAATTCCCGTAAATAAAGACAAAATATAGTATTTCTCGAAAGATGGACTTAGACTGTGTCATACGTCACAAAAGTCCTCAGTTTTCATTGGCTACCTGCTGATGATCCCGATCGTGTTGTTAATAGACCGTGGTCAACATCAACTTCTTTTTAAAATATAGAAAAAATTATTTTAATGAAAAAATTGTTTTAAAAAGAGGTTATACAACACTTAAAAATAAAAAATAAATACTTACGATTTTGTAGAGAGGGAGAAAGTGTCTTTCTTTCATTGGAAAATATAATGCAACTGTCAGTGTCAAATTAGTAAACTTTCATAAAAGTATTGTATTCAGTTTTTTGTTTGAGAGTTCTAAGAGGCAGATAAAAAAAGATTTTTTTTTTTTCAGTTAAAGTTTCAATGCAACTGTCAATATCAAACTTTCATTCAAGTATTTTATTTAATTATTTCTATTTTGAGACTACCGAGATACATGGAAAATACATTTATTTCATTTAAACTTTCGCAACTGTCAAACTAACAAACTTTCATTTTAATTACAAACCTAGAAAAAATATAGACGGTACAGGTTTCATATTGGCGACGACCGCTAGTTCATGGCCGCCTAGAAGGTCAAGAATCACTAAAACTTGCTTTTTATACCGATTTACGTTGGTGATGCTGTAACCTGAAGTCGGTTATGTTGTTATTGTAGGTTATTGTAATTGTTTACAAACAACAATGTTCCATTGTAGTTTGTATTGGCATCGAGCTTGGTGGTTATATAGTAAATTAGTGTTTTACTTTTTGTGTGTAAAAAATTTCTTAATTATTTTCAGTATCTAATTGTAGTCCTTTTGTTATTTGTTCTTGTATTATGTTAACGTTAATGGTTTTCATAGTTATAGTTTTAAATTCTTGAACTTTGCTTACATTATGGTCTGTTGTGTTATTTATAAATGCCAAATGGGCAATCTTAAGTGATTAAAGCTTTCATAGATAATATTTAATATTTTGAAATTTTTTATTAAATATTTCTCAAAATTTTTATTCAAGATTTCCTAAGATCCCAGTGAAGCGCAACAAATTACTGCAAACCTAATATTTATGTCACTCAATCCTTTATCCGTAATATTGTTGAAAAAGTTCTGCCATTGTGCTTACAATATAAATAACTAGTCATTGGATATGAAATCGAATTTCACTTTGTGAAGAAATTAAGTGGTACTCTTTCTTTAAAAATTAATTAAACATTTATTTGATATATCTATATACTATTTTAACTAAAAACTAAAGCCCGCTTTACATTAATAATTTCTTTGTCAATTAATTGATCAAGTGGCTTCGTCAAGTTATTGACGACTTAAAACTTGTTCTAATTTTTCGTCAATTCAGGAATACCAACCTAAAATAAATTCAAAAAGTGAGATTAGAGGATATGATGCCTTATATTTAACCAGTAACCGAGAAGCAGCAATAATAAACACAATGGAAGTTTTTTTTTAACAATTTCTCCCCCAAATGGAAATGATATAACGTCAAAAGTTAAAATTACTTTTACATTGGTACGAGTGACATCTGAAAATTGTTAAGAAACTTGACAAAGCTCTGAACAAGTGTAAAAGCAAAGTGCGACCTTGAAAAAATTGATAAATTAATTCATCAATTTCTTTGTCAATAAATTGTTAATGTAAAGCCCGCTAAACTGACATAAATAAAGAGGGAAACTAACTGACATTTAAAATAAAATTAAATGACAACGGGTTAAAATTTACTAATTTCATTTTGCAATATAGCCATCATAGTAGCAGTAGCACCAACATAAAGCAAATAAAGTATCCATTTTCTCGACTTTGGGTCCCTAGGAAATGCGACACCTGTCACGTGACCTATACCATGGAAGGGCACATTTATATTTTTTCTAGGTTTGTGATTCTAATATTGTATTCAGTTATTTTTATTTTGAGAGTGCCAAGAGAGGGGGAACACTCAAAATGTAGTCTCTCTTACTTCATGAAATTGCCAAATGATGTATAGTTTATATGTATTATTATTACTATAAATTAAATGAAATTTGCATGTGCCTTTTATAATAATGTACTATTACTTTTAGGAACGCACAAAGAATGCTCAGTTTATCATAATTTCTCTAAGATCTAACATGTTTGAGCTCTGCGATAATTTGATAGGCATTTACAAAACTTACAATACTACGAAAACTATTACGATTGACCCGAGGGTTTATGATAAACAACAAATTGTCACGACAAATAATAACTCCGTTAATGCAAATGCTGAGAATGAAAATACAAAGGAAGTTAATGGGAACGCTAATAAAGTCACCAATGAAGAAAGGGAAGAAAATAATGAGCAAAATGTGGACGATAATAATGTTTCGTCCAAGTCTACGTGTTCTCCAGAAGAGAACGGTATTATACCTGAGAGTTCTGGTAATTTAACAGAGAGTTCAAATAATATTAATGACTCTGACGAAGCGATGTTTTCTGAGGATAGTCAAAACCGAAGTGACAGGGAAATACAGCCGTCTTTCACTCCAGAAGAAATGGAGGTGGACTCGTAAAGTTTCTCAAGATTTTTTTGATGAAATTCGTTTATTTTATTTTAATGTATACATTTTTTTGAATATAATTTTTAATATTTTTATTGCTCCTATGGAAGTAGACATATACAGTTCATTAAGAATTTCCATTACATTTTGGATATTTTAAAGACAATTCGAAAATGTATATTTACATATGTTTCTAGATATACTATATTTTTTTATAATAAAATAATATACCTAGTAATAAACATATTTTTTAGTGTCCTTAAACTTCTGTTTTATTCCTAGAAAAATCTTCCTATAATCCCTTAAGAAAGAACGCATAACAGTTAATCACAGTAGACGCAAAAATAGTTACTAACACACTTCTGTTAATTTCCTAACACATTCATGTTGATGTCAAGGTGATGAAAGTGAATAAAAAGCAATATAAAATGTATATGGATTGCAGTAGTGACAATTCCACACTCTACTCTTCCTTTAGTAGGCAAAAAATTTATCACTGGAATTGTTACCCGAAAAATCCCATGCAGGAACACGTTACAAGTATTTTATGAAATGAAGAGGGAACAAAAAGTTTCTGAAAATGTTTTAATGTATACGAGTTATCTGAAAAAATTAAACCAAATGGACCCCAATATTCTGTGCTGCAAAGTACTCTTAGCATTTATGATGTCGATATAACCAAATATTTCAAATTGGAAGTACTATTGTAACATAAGTTTGACGGAAAATGCACCAAGCAACCGGTAGGTGTCAACAAATTTGGGAATATACAATTATTTAGGGGCCATTTGGAGATCATCAATTACAATTCTTGTGGATGCAGGTGTGACATAATGACACTTAGTGACATACTGGATGGAAATCAACTGCTGTGGCAGAAACCTACATTGAATAATGTATAACAAATAAAATAAAATTTTAAATGCGATAAATGCACTATCAACTTCCGACACTTCAAAAACAGGACTGTGTATTCCAAGTGAAGCAGAAACTGTACAGTTGGTTAAAGAACAATCATTATCTCACACTTTCATCACATATACATTGTCTCATTCTATATATTTTTCTAATTGTGACAATACAATTACTATAAATATTTTTACGAAAAGCCTTTTTAAAAATTTTTAATAATTTGTTTGTTGTTTTGTTTAGAAAAATAATGTTTTTCTTTTTTCCTTACATTGTAGGTTGTGGGAAAAACATTGTACATTAACACACTCGTGTGAATTACGCTACATTGCCCACTCATTATGTAATATATTATTTCATCATCACCATATTTACATTCTCTAACATGTTACTAGCCACCAAGAAAAGTTAAATACGTTTGCCAAGATATAATGATAGCATGTTGCCTGTCGTACTTTTTGCAGTTTTTATTAAACAAAATATTTGCTAACACAAAGGTAACTGGAAAATTAATTGACAGTAGGAGGCAGTTAAATATTAACATTACGCTGCTTTCTGTTTATTCATATTTCTTTTTCTTATACACCAATATGACAAATGCTACAAGTTATGGAATTTAGCTTTGGAAAACTTGAATATTCCACAATATACACATGGCGAGATGTACGAGATATTCTTTACATTGTTTACACATTAGACATATAACAATTGTAAATAGACTACAGTTGGGCTTACAATTTTGAACAGGAGTGTTTTTATAGGTACAATATAGTCAACCTTAGGAGTAAAAATCATAGATGGCAGAACTCTTTTAAAATCCAAGTCACCTTTGTCTATAGTGTAAATAAGAACGACATGGATTTTAAAAGAATATCACCATCTATTGTTTTTACTCCTAAGTTTGACTAACTATATCCTATATAAACAAAGGTGACATATTCTTCATTTTTCAAGGTCAGGAGAACTTGCAACCTTATACAATTTACAAGATTTTCAGGAAACTTTTGTTTGCCAAAGTGCTATAATTAATTTCTATTTATAATTTACTTTAGTAACAATTGTCTTGAACTTAACTGAATTTAATTAATTTTAGTTAGTAGTAGTAGTTTAGTTTGTATCTCACAATTTGTCAAAAAATTAACTCGTCACTCATTTCGAATCCCCTTTGTTGCCGTTACATAAAAATTTCATTCCCCGCCTTCTTACGTCAGTAACAAATTGTGCTTTAGAAATAATGCAAAGTTTAAACTAAAGAAATGTATTAAGATATAAAAATAGGTACAGTTGTATTATTAATCTGGAGGAAATCCCCACACTTTTAAACTTCCTGCGTCTCGTTTTCTGTCATAAGTGTCTTTATCGTCACATGCATAAGCCAGGAGATACATTGATGGATGCCAAGCTACTGTAAAAGTAGCCGCCTCGACAGATATGTCTGCAATTTTATCTCCAGTCTCTACGAAACTTATATCTATTATCAAATCTTCAGAAGCTGAAGCTAGAAGTTGACCATCATAGCTAAACGATATTGTTCTTACTGGCCAATCCATTCTAAAACGGTAAATGTTGAATGATAAAATTTGTATTTTAACTATTCCAAAATATTTACCTTGTGAATACCCTCTGACATGCCAATTCATTTATGTCCCATAATGACACCAAAGCATCCGCACTACCTGTTGCAAAATACTTTCCGGTAGGATCAAATTCGATACAAATACAAGTGCCTGGATGAGCTTTCAATATATGTTGTCTTTTCAATTCAGGATAACTAAAACCACCATTATTGTATACATTTTCATGCAAATACAAAAGTAATTACCTTAAGATATGAACACATCCTTGACCGTTTGTTAAAAAGAACAAATCGCTAGTGTTATTCCACGATATTTCATTTACTTCAAAGTGGAACTGCTCTTCTGCTTCAATTTTGTGTGTCCTAGCATCAATAAATGTTACCAAATCTTCTTTATTACCCACTGCTATTGCATTACCATTAGGTGACCAAGTTATATTAATATTTTCTCCTTTAGTATTTATTGTCGCTACACATTTTTGAACTCTGGTGTCCCATATTCTCACAGATTTGTCTCCACTAGCAGTACTAAGTAAATCCGGATGGGTTTGATGCCAACACAATTGATCGACAGATCCACCATGGCCTTTAAATGTAATTTCTTTATTCTACAAAAAAAAAAAAAAAGGAAAATGTAGATTTACACGAATTTATTAAATATAATCAGCTTACTAATCTCTCCCTGTCTAATGTATATATACAAACGGATTTGTCAAATGATCCAGAAGCAAGTCTCTTGCCATCGCAACTCCAACCAACGGAATGAACCTTAGAGGAATGTGCTAAATATTCTTTAGATTTATTATGGTACTGGAAGTGGTTTTGAAGTTCCTCTATTTTCTTTTCAAATTTTTTCATAATTAGATTGTAACTATCCCTCAAAATAATACGTTAAGTACGTTTCCGATAACTTTACTTTGAGGTTAACAATTTTTGAAACAGATTACGGACTATGTTTTTGAAATGCTTCGCCATGAATGTAGAGACAAACATATGTAAACATATCCATGGACCACATCATTCTAGCCACAAAAATATAATGTACCATATAATAACTCTATGGTAGTCTATGTGCACACTAGAACCATCAATGGTCGCATTCACGCACTAATCGCTACTTGAGCGTTCACTGATCAGTGTACTGAACGAAGCAATATGAAGGGAGCGCTCAGTTATCAGAGGCCATGTTATGTATCATACAATTTTTCTGATACATGATAAGTGATTATAAACAAAAAACAACATAACTTAAATACTAATGTTTAAAAAATATAGACCAAAATTTGTCTCACATTTTAAAATGTCAGAGTCATAAATGAAAGTGGCATATGAAAAAGCAGTCACAAAATGTACACAAACGTATAGAAACGCGTTCAGCCGGTTTAGTGATTATAACCAAAATAATAACAAATCACTCAGTGATCGCTACTGCGTGATGAACGCGACCAATGCTAGAACCTAGAGCACAAAATATATAACTAAGACCTACCTATATAGTGCCAGAGCCATAGATATATATTATAGATGTGTTACATAAAAATGAACAAGAGGTTTATCTCAATGACATTGGACATGCATTTGCCTTGTCCTGTTTATATTTAGATATACAAGATATATATCTATTAAATAGTAAAAGTAATCTTCCTTTTTGTTTGCTGACTTACAGGTTAATTGAAATTTCAAAAAATTAGGCATTTTAAGAGTTAAAATATATGTGAAATAAGTAATAGAGCTATAAGAAAATTATTTATGATTAAATGTGTAAAATCAATTAGATAATAAAACAATTTTTTATGTTTTAATGGTTTTAACCACGGGGTACACATAACACTGATTGCGGTTTAAATTATGACATCAATTTTCTTATCTACAGGACGTCTATTTCCTGAAAAAAAGAGACTATATGATTGTATGTATTACCTTTAAGTCCAGTGTTGTTGTTAGGTGTGACTATATTGTACAAAATGAGTGACGATATTATAGAAAAGCCGTCTTGCAAAATTTTATATCGACAGTCTTCGTTAGAAACTAGATTGTCTCCAGTACACTTATCCGACAATTCTAGCTCCGAATCTGAATATGAAGGAGAAAGTCGTGATGCTCCGAAAATAATAGAATGCAAACCAAAAGCGAAAAAATCCAGTAAGAATGGACATAATCAGGAAACTAAATCAAATTTTAGTAACCAATTAAAGGAAGAACTAAAACAAAAATTAGAAAGTAATTTATTAAAGGAAAAGAAAAATGGTAAGGAATTTCTCTTTTCATTTTAATAAAAAAAGTAAAAAATGATAATAAAATCTCTATTTTCAGTTAATAAGAAAAAGGAAAAATTATCGGAAATTGAGCAAAAATTTGAACAAGAAGAAAATGATTTGTATTCTACTAGTACAACATATAATAGTAATACACACGATTTTTCTTTAATAGGTTCTATGAAAGGTAATTTTTATTTATTATCTGTATTTGACATTTCAGTAAGAACATAACTATTAGGATAAATAATAAATTATATGCCCTATATTCAAAATTTATCTCAAATATGCGTTCCATAAACAATGACACCTACTGTGCACTAACGATAATGGAAAAAGGGACAATATATTTTAGTTCTCAATTACAGCACTAGTTTTACCAAAAAAAGAAGTAGAAGAAGAAACTGTAGGAGGCTCTTGCAAAAGTCAAGAAATGGCGACGGCGAGACCCAAATCTCCTAAACCAGTTGCCATTAGGGGTGAAAAAGATGAATCGATTTGGGACAAACTAGGAACATTAGGTCGCAAAAAACGCATTAAAGAAGGTGAATGTTTTCGTTGATTTTTCTATAATATCCTTTTATTACAATCATGATCATTACCAAATATGGTTATGTTTACTATTATTACAAAATGTCAAAAGTAGGTGTGGTAAATGGTTAACATTTTCTAATTTAAATTTGCAGTTCAAGAGGTACAGGCTGAAGGCAAATATGCAATTGACTCCCCAGGATGCCCCGCTGCACCAATAATTCCACCAGAAGAATATAATCTTGGTTTGTGTACATTTTAAAAATAATTGAACACGTAAGTAGGTAATAATTTATTTTGTAGATGATAATGAAGAAAGGTGCATGATTGATAGAAGGGCTTATGATGATCCCAAGTTTAATGAATTATTGAATGTTTTAATGGAATGGGTAAATGATGAATTAGCGTCGCAGAGGATAATAGTTCAAGACTTATCGGAAGATTTATATGATGGCCAAGTTTTGCAGAAGCTATTAGAAAAGTTGACAGGGGACAAATTAGATGTACCAGAAGTTACTCAGTCAGAAGAGGGCCAAAAACAGAAACTGTCAGTGGTGTTAAGTCACTTTAATCAAGTAAGTTGTTTTATTAAAAATGTTTTATTTTATATTCCTCTCCAAAGTTATATTGTTGTGTTTACAAATTAAGAGTTAATTATTGGGTTATTTGTAGGTTTTGGGAATACAACGAATCAAACATAACAAATGGAGTGTGGAAGCTATTCATTCCAAGAATATTGTTGCAATCACGCATTTATTGGTGGCATTAGCGAGGCATTTTCGACCTCCTGTACGTTTACCAGAACATGTGTCAGTAGATGTGGTTGTGGTTCAGAAGGTTAAAGGGGTTTTAAATCACAAAATTATAAGAGAAAGTCTTACAAAAGCATATGATGATGTAGGCATGAGGTGTGAACGGGACGCTTTTGATACACTCTTTGACCATGCCCCAGATAAATTACAGGTCGTGAAGAAGGTAGGCTTAAAATTCCAGTTTTGCATAAAAATTCATAAATTATTTCAAGGATATTCACATTAATACTAATTTAAAATTAATTACAATAAATATCAGTTTTAATTAATGTCTTTTATGGTATTGATAATGTCAAGGATATGTATTTGAAGGTTTATGAGATATTATATCATCTGTTTAACGTAGTTGTGCCTAAGTATTTGTCAATATTTTATGTTCGTCGTTATCAATGTCCTCCTTGGTTCACGGGCGAGCTCATTAGACTTATTCGTATTAAGGCTTCTGCTCACGAAGAGTTTAGAAAATATAGAATTATAGAACATTATAATATATTTAGGGAGCATCGTTCTAACTGTAAACACCTCATTAAAGAAGCCTATAAATTGGTTATGTGATACTGAAAAATCTTTATCTAAAGACCTAAAATATTTGGACGAAGATATCTTATCAAGTCTTGGAAGATCTAAAGACTGCTTCACAATAGGCATCGAAGTTATCCCAAGTTGTGTATTTTATTGAACTCTATTTTAAAACATGCCATATTTTCGCTTGTTTGGAAAAAGTATGTGTCCAGTATTAAAAAAAAGGAAACCATAGTGATAGCAAAATTACATTTTATTTTTTCAGATTCATTAATTCTATTTGAATCATATTTAACAAATAGGCAATATATGGTTAGATTTCAAAACTATTCAATCTTTTTTTTCGTCTTCAGGTGTACTGCAAGGCTCTAATTCAGAACCACTTTTATTTTTACCTTTTATCAATGATCTTTCAGATATTGTTTCATGTGAAAAATTACTTTTTGGTGATGACTTTAAAATATACTCTGCAAAAAATTCTATTTCAAATTGTGATTACCTTTAACTCTGTATGGATTGTACGTTGTCCATACGATGACAACAGTTAAATCGTTTTTTTTTTTAATCCAAATGTAAAACAATGTTCTTCACTAATAGAACTAATTTCATTCTTTATGATTATAACATTTGACATTAAACTTACTTTCATAATATTGTGTGGTGTGCATTCCAGACTTATGGTTTTATATACCGTTACTGTAAAAATTTTACAAATATACACACATTTAAAATCTTATTTTGCTCCCTAGTTAGATCTCAAATGGAATATAGATTTTTCATATTGTAATAGTAAATTATGTGTAACACCAGTACCAAATTAGTAGAGTGGAGAAGTAGCCCGTAGTAGCTCAGTTGGGAGAGCAATCGCCCGGAAAGCGAGGGGTCCCAGGTTCGTATCCTGGCTGCGGCAACCCCTTTTTCATTCTACTACAATATTGCAACCTCTAAGTTAACTTATCCTTGAAATCCTTCACATAGAAAAACGGTCTGTATTGTCCGCTATTTGATTACACAGTAAATATATTTCAAACAATTCACACTTGTCAAATGTTTACTTTGACGTTTCTGACATTCGCGTTGACTTCTCAATATAAACTGATCACTGTTGGAGGTAAGGCCGATCCGCATAGGTTCTCAAGAACGCATCTAGAACCAAATCGAATAGAACCTGGAATGTTCTAGAAAACTTCAAAATAAAGGTATTACAAAAATGATAAATTTTAAAGCAAACAGGAACGTAATAAATAAACTACAAAAGTAGGTGAACTTCTGTAACAAAATGGTATCCAATTTATAATGTATTAAGGCATTTTTGCAGTATGATGTTTATATCCCTTAAGGTTGTAATAACAGTGATCTAAATCATGTTAGTATGAATGCACTGGAAATACATTGTAATGTCTCATTAATTCATCATTTGTATAACATTCTAAATAAAATTGACTGCTCGGTACTGTTGAGTAAAATCTAATTTCGAGTATCACGTGGTAACTCAAGGCAGCAAATTCGAACTCTATTTTATTCTGGTACTTGGTAATCTATTGGTTAAATATCCAATATATTTGATGTGCGATATGTTTAATAAAATTGGAAAGTACTGTGATATTTTTAATGATTCTTTAAATGTCGTTTGTAAACATCTGTCTCACTTAAAATAAGTTGTTTTTAATTTAAATTTTTTTTCCGGTTTTTATTACGTACTTATTACTCTATAGTACACATTATTATTATTATTATTATTTTAGTCTTTGGTAACTTTTGTCAACAAACATCTGAACAAGATGAATTTTGAGGTCACTGAAATAGAAAGTCAGTTCCACGACGGGGTATACCTGATTATGTTAATGGGTTTGTTGGAGGGATTCTTTGTTCCACATTACAGCTTCCACTTGACCCCTCACGAGTTTGATCAAAAAGTTCACAACGTTACCTTTGCCTTTGAACTTATGGAGGAGGTGGGTCTGCAAAAACCCAAGGCTAGACCAGAAGGTAAATTTTTCCAAGTTATTTCGTAGAATTTACAGCTCACTAACTTTTTTCAGATGTCGTCAACATGGATCTGAAATCGACTCTTAGGGTGCTTTATAATCTTTTTTTGAAGTACAAGACAATCCTTTGAATGACACAAGAAATACTTCGTGCCTTATACTGCCTTTAATGTTGCCTTGGATATTAATCTCGTATAATGTTACTGACAATATAATTCCCTTTTAATTAAAACAACTAGATTATTTTATTATAAGTATTTAATAATTGATGTATAAATTTCATTATAACCAGTTTTAATAAAAATGATTGATTAACATTATGTGTTATTTAAAAAAATAACTGATGACATCTTTCAAAAGTGATTCACTATCTTCTGATTCACTTACTACGTGAGGAAAATACATATCACAAAGTACTTGTACTCTGTTCATACAATTGTTTGGTGGTACGGAGCACGTTACTACTAAGTATGCTCTCTGCTTCTTCTTTGCAGATACTGATGCACTATCAACTAAAGTTGTTACAACTAAGGCGCTAAGAAGGGGGTCATACGTCTCACAATATAAATTGCAATAAATTTCTAAATTTGATACTATTATTACATCAGGTATTTTGTGCCATAAGTGAATGCCATTTAAATGTGAAATGAGGTCCTTGTAATCCTTGAGATAACTAAAAACTAATATAAGTAATGTCTAGTATCATTTTAAATTTAAACTCACAGAAATGTTATTAATTCTAGTATTTCCTTCTCGGGTGCAACAATATTTTCTGGTATTTTATCAAATGTCTCTGGAGATACAAACCACACTTTCAAACCAGATTCGGCAAATAAAATTGCAGCCTAAAATGACTAATTACAAAAATACATATAAAAAAATATTAATATTTACATGCCTTAAATAACAAATAATCAAATTTGCTTCCAAATAGTAATGTAGAGTCAACATCTTTTGGATTCATTTCTATGAAATGTTCATGATACAAAATACAAACTTAACCTATTTTTCTTTATCTATGACTTAACCTCAATAACATTAAAGTGTCACTCATTGTGATTAGTGAGCATCACTATAATGAAAAAAAAAACTTACATCTTTAAAAAATATATTACAAGTTACTAAAGATATTATAATTCATCATCAGAGATTACAACACTTTCCGAATCACTTATTTCTAATTTATTTTCTTTCAGATATTTATTATATTGTTCAGGTATTCTCTTGAATCGTTTTATCTTCTGTCGGATCTGCTTCCAAGTCTCCTGGTTGTAATTTTTAGAATCTCTAGCCATCGCTTTGTAATTTTTTCCATACTTTTTCATTAAATAAGTTATCCATTCTACCTGCCCTTTCGGTAACTGGAATTTTCGTTCCCTAGGTGCTTTAGCATCTGCTTCTAGAACTTCTGCAACCTGCGACTTTTCTTTACTAGGCTGTTCTTCTACTATTGTCTCATTCCAATCATTTTCATTTGACAATAACGAAGCTTTAAACTCTTTTTTTGAGTTTGGTATTTTTATTGTTTTATTAGGATCATAGGATAAACCCATCTCTTTTAAATTCGTTTCTACAGATTTTGAACTTTCCCAAGCATTTTTCACTTCTTTACTAAAAAGAAAATGTTATTAAAACCAGAGTTTTGTGAATAATGTATCGTTGTACCATCCTATATTTCCAACGCTGTATATTTTGTTTCGAAGTCTCTTTCTATTAATATTATGCCTATACACTTTTCGTCTTCTTTGTTTTCGTAACTTGGTCATCTTTTAAAGAATTAAAAATAATGCTAATATTGGTAATCGTCAATAATCGACAACTTTTTAAGGTTATGGTTATTTTCACCACAGTTTCCACTGAAATGTAATTTTATATTATGATGACTGGAAGGCGCTAAAAGCTGCGCGAATGGATTATTCATGATCAACGCCATATTTTGTTTTGTACAGTGGGAGTCAGCTTAAACTCACCAGTTCCATGGTCCATTCTTTTCTAGTGCCATTTATTATACACGGTGCTAGAAAGGGACAAAACATGCAAGTGGTGACTTTAAGCTGATCACCATTGTACCTCTAGCAATGGCGGAGCAGTAGGGGCTTAGCTGATTGTGAATTGAAATGAAATTGAATTCTGGATATGGAGAATTATTTCGTGCTATATGCTGGTTAATTTTACAGTCCCTTATAAAACATGACATGTTCCAACAATAACACCCACAAATATACACAAAGAATAACACTAACGAGATACAAGATAAAAGAAGAAACCACACTGTACGCCAATGACGTGTTTATAAACAAAATTATGGTAAATTAAGAACACAATTCATATCGTACGTGCAGATGGTTGTCTCTCTCGCACCCACATACATAACCAATGAAGTATGTCTTTGATGAGTTTCATGTGCCTCCTTTTGTCTGATCCTAGGGTTGGTACCTTTATTTGGATGCGCAAATGGACTAAACGCATTCCATACACTGAAATGTACGATATGGAATGCGTTTAGTCCATTTGCGCATCCAAATAAAGGTACCAACCCTAGGAGCAGACAAAAGAAGGCACAGGAAACTCATCAAAGACATACTTCATTGGTTATGTATGTGGGTGCGAGAGAGACAACCATCTGCACGTAGGATATGAACTGTGTTCTTAATTTCCCATTATTTTGTTTGTAAACACGTCATTGGTGTACAGTGTGGTTTCTTCTTTTATCTTGTATCTCGTTAGTGTTATTCTTTGTGTATTTTTGTAGGTGTTATTGTTGGAACATGTCATGTTTTATAAGGGAATGTAAAATTAACCAGCATATAGCACGAAATAATTCTCCATATCCAGAATTCAATTTTATTTCAATTTCACAATCAGCTAAGCCCCTACTGCTCCGCCATTGCTAGAGGCACAAAACAAAATATGGCGCTGATCATAAATAATCCATTCGCGCAGCTTCTAGCGCATTCCAGTCATCATAATATAAAATTACATTTCAGTGATTCCATATCGTACATTTCAGTGACAGTTTCACCAAAACATGTAAAGCCTGCTTCAGAGAACAATGTAGTGTTGCTGGCAACATCCCCACCACCAGTTTAATTTCAGTAAATAAACATTTTATAAAGTTGGTTTTGTTTTTGTTGGTTATGTTATGTACAAATATTGCTCCCTCGGATAATTGAACTTGGAAATTTGAACTTCACTCGACTTCAACAACGAATACAATTGATTTCATTGGCTTAAAGTCACGTGACTTAGTGTTGTCGGCAACACTTATGTTGTTCTCTGAAGCAGGCTTTAGTGTTGCAATCATAGAAAAAGGAAAATAAATAAATCTTTATTTGTATTCTGTGGTTATAATTATTGAAAATTTAGGGCATGTACCGTAATTCAAATATTTTAACCAGAACCCCGGTTCAGCGTTCAGTAAATCGTTTTGTGGAGTTTACCTTCCCTCTATTCAACTCCAAATTGCAGTTACCGTAAATAACCACGGTAACATTTGTTAAATTACCTTTCTAACGAACTGTCTTGTCTCATCATTAAAGAAAAACTAATATTAATTAGCAATCTTGGCCATATATATCTGGACAATATTATTTTGTAGTTATGGCTACAGCACAAACCTTATTTTTTCTAGGTTTGTGACTTATTATTTACATCTGGCAACGCTGTACGTTTCTCATCTATAAATTATAAACGTTGTAGTCACAACTGCGGTTGTAGTGGTATTCCTGATAGTTTGAACACAAAATATATTACGTTTGGTTTTAAATTTATAGGAATACGAAGAAAATATATAAATTGTATTTTATAAATCTCAATCTTAAGTTTTGTACTCCGTAAGTATTATATTATTTATTTGTATATTATAATTATACACTATTTATTATACGGAATAGTTTGTATATATTTACTTTTACAGTATATATTGAAATAGTTAATAATTTAAAAGAAGAAAAAAATTGAAAACGTGATCCAATGTCAAGTATTTTTTTTTGTAAAATGTATAGTCAACACTTAATGTAATAATTAATCAATTAAATAATGATATATATGTGTTAGTTATCATATAGCATAGCTTTTAAAACATTCATAATGTCTATTTGTTAACAGAGACTACCTATGTAAGTATGGGGAACAGAAGCGAAGAATTTATACAAACTCCTACGGTGTCTGAATGTTACTCTTTGCATGCAAAATTAGGAAATAATAATACAATAAGAAATGAGGAGAATTCTGAAAAAAATAGTTCAGCAAATAAAACAAATGCGATTATTATTCGTTACACAGATGATAATATTTCATCACCACATGTCAGAATGTGTAAAACGTGCCTAAAAAAAATCGATCCGGATTATTATTTTCTCTGGGAATTTATGGAATTTTGCAATGTATTATGCGTTTCTAAATATCAAGGATTGAATTTTAAATGTATGTACTGCTCTCGTTTTATAAACAATACATTATTTGGCAAGTTTTACATTCGTACTCGAATTATGTTTAGATATTTCTGTTCCGTACCTTGTATGAACCATTACAGAATGACTGTAAAATGCTGCTTATATTGCCAAATAGAGATTCATACTGGAATAAATAGTGATATCTCTTTTTGTTCGGAAATTTGCAATGAAGTATTTAATTCAGTAATAAAACCACCAAGAGTACCTCAGAAAACCATATGTTGTGTTTGTAACCAAGACAAGCCTGTGAATATTGTTTTGAAACATGATGGAACAACAGCATATTTTTGTAATAAACCTTGTTCCATCGCTTATAGTTTTGTTAAACTACAGGCAGATATCGAACAATGTATAATGTGTCGATATTATTTTAGCCAAAGAATATTGAAAAAATACACTGTCTATCTTGGAAACGTAGCACTTTTTTTCTGTTCAACTGGCTGTCACAATGTTTATATGTTATTGAAAGGGAAATTTGTCAATTGCTGTTGGTGTAAAAATCAAAGAAATAGTTTTGGTATGATTAGAAAATTTTCAGTTGTTTCGACACAGAATAATTATATTTGCAGCGTGAACTGTTTTAAATTATATGAATGTTCTGCCTTTGCTGACGTCCCTCCCCTAGTACCAGTCGTAGGAATTCCATGTCCAGAAATCAGTAATACTTTGACATTGAATACAAATCAAAATATAAATGAAAATGCTAACAATTTGCAGCTTTTACAAGTCGTTGAGAATGAGCAAGTTTTAGTTCAGACCAAGACACCGGCTGATCAAAGAAATGTAGCTACAATGTGTTTTATACCCAAGTCAGATAAAGATGTCATTGTAAAACCTGATATGGCTGACAAAGACATTCAAACGGATAAGACAATATTATTAATACCCACTCCCGTTCCTATATACGTACCTACACCAATGGCAATGTATTCCATTCCTGTTCTTACTGCGGTACCATTTGTTTTACCAGTTCCTGTGCCAATATTTATACCTGTTGCTAAACAGTCAGTTGTAAATATAATGACTGATATTGAGGCTATGCATAACAAAGTCCCAAAAAATCCATATGAAGCCGATTTATTAAAAATTGCTGATGTAATTGCAGAAGAAAAAGTATGCAAAGAACATATACCGACTGCAGTTTCATTTGAAAGTGAAGAAAACTTATTAAAAATAAAATTTGATTCAAATGGCAGTAAAGACATATTTAACGTAACAGAAAAAGTAGGAGTCAAAAGATTATTTGATAGTTTAGATTCAGATGGACCTCAGAATAAAAAAAAGTCTGGTGATATTTTGGTTAAGAAAATAAGTCTAAATTATTCTTTAAGTATGAATGCTTTGCAGCACTGGGTGAAAAATTTCAATAATAAACCTCAGAAATCAAGAGATAACACTATATTAAAATCAAATATTTTGCAAATGTTACCTGAGGAAATTAACCTTATGCTCTGCTTATTTGTTCAAGAACTGAAAAAACCTGGTGGGTCCGAGTATGCTCCCGATACCTTTTATTATCTGTGTTTAGGAATACAGTACTATTTAAATAAAAACCGACGCACAGACGATATCTTCTTTGATAAACCCTACAACAAATTCTGTAACATTCTAAATAAAATTGCTGAAAAGTTTAATTCCTTATATCAGGAGGGTTCCCATTACATTGTTACTAGGGTAGAAGAAGAACATTTATGGGAAACGAAACAATTAGGAAACCATTCTGCACTAGTTTTACTCAATACTTTGGTATATTTTAATACAAAATATTATCATTGCACAACCCTTGAACAGCACGCAGACATATCATTTTCCCAGATATTAAAATTGTGGAGAAAAAAATCAAAATCAAAGGGCACAACACTACGTTTCTATCCCAAGCAAGTACCAGGTGCCAAACGAGTATACGAACAATATGCAAATGAAACTGATCGAACTAGGTGTCCAGTAAAAATCTACGAGTTCTATTTATCAAAATGCCCAGAGAATGTAAAAAGTAGTAAAAGTTTATTTTATTTACAACCAGAACAGTACTGCACTTCTGATAGTCCTTTATGGTACACGAACGAATCATTGGCAAGTGACATGTTAGTAAGGATGCTTAATAGAGTAAAAATGGTGAAGGAAATAAACATTGCACTTCTAAATAATTGAACTTTTTTTTATTGTAAATTTAAAATATGTTAAGTTGTTGTTGTTCTAACTATAATTGTTAATTAATTTAATAAATTATAATATTTTGTTTATTTGTTTACAAACTTAATATAAATGTTCTTATTTCATAATTATTAAAGTATTTTTTCCTTACAAAATTGTTTAACTTTTGATATCCTATTATAGTCCAAGATTCCACTGCAAAGTAGCTTCACCTAAATGTCGATAGTACAAATTGCATTTAAATATGCGTTTCATATACGTCCTAACACAAATTGGCTAGGTTGACTAATCAAAGCTGGGTCCTAGAGTCATTAATTGTCAGTTGCGGCTGGTGTCATATCGCAAAAAACCAGACATGTTAAAAGGTTTATGTACAGTGATAATATACACTTTGGTAGAATGAGAACGATTTAATAATTTATGAAAAAAAGTTGACAAAATTGCTAGCCTCCCCTGGAAATTTTTATACTGACTTATTTAATTTATGTGATTTTTTTTATTTGGGTGCAACTGCCAGACAGATAAATCCAATTACATGGCAGGAAAAATACATTGTAAAAATAAAATAATCCAACAATGTAAAAAACCGAGCAAAGAACAAAAACAGGGTTGACCAAAAATACATTTTTTATGAAATAAACATTACAACAAAAGATATCAAACTTATTTATTTATTTATTAGACGGACAATGCCCAAAGATATCAAACTCATCTTGGTACCTAATTATGATAATTAGAGCACATCACATTTAACTCACTCCTTAAGGAGCATATTGTAATATCCAGTATTGAAATTTAAATTCTTTAATAAATCAGGTTCTACACCACATTGGTATATTACATTTTGAACTGTCTGGAATTCCGAATGATAGAGATCTAAAGACGTGTTCAACGATGTCATTGATATGAGAAACAAATGTTAATTTTGAGTCAAAAATTGCACCTAAATCTTTGTGTGACATTTCACTAACGAAATATTATTTATATTATAACGAAAATAAATTGCATTAATAACCAATCTCCAGGTAAAAGTTATACTAAAGCATTTACTAATATTTAACGTTAACAAATAGTTTTTATACATTAGTTAATGATAGATTATTTTGCAATTCCAGACAATTGTCAGTAGATTAATCCATCATATAAGATCATCAGCATACATCACTGAGTTCGTACCAAGATGCAGATTCAAACCGATATTATTTAAAAATAAGTTAAACAGCAACGATCCCAGTACCAATCCTTAGGAAACACCAGAATTTTTCATAAATTAAACATTACTTTATCGAGGAATCATAAATTTTATTAAAAAGCAATATTTATCGAATTTACATCATTTTGAAATTTTTATAATGTATCACAAATATAAAATTAAAATCCAAAGTGCTATAATTTTAACAAAAATTAGTTTAGGGAAAAAAAAATGTTTGATACAAATTAAATAAGTCAGTTTAAAGATCTCCAAGGAACACTACCAGTTTTTCCAACTTTTTTGCAAACTGCTAAATCTGTCTCCTACAAAAGTTGTGTATATGATCACAGTAGGTACATAATATAACATTTGGTTTACGTCCCATATTTAGTTATTCAGATATGACCGATCTAAAGTAACACCCTCTAAAAGTAGTATAGTAGTAGTAGTATAAATTTTGGGCGCAAGAAATAAAACAAAACGTACCACTGTGGGGTCAAAGACCAGGTATGTTTCTTGTTTCCACTAATGTTTGAACTAGTATGAAATACATAAATTTAAAATAGTTTACAAAAATGAACAGTGCACAATATTAAAAATTTATTATATCTACCGTGCACCAAAGAAGAATTTTTGAAAAATGTTTTGTTTTTATTTAAATCGCATCTATTTCTTTTTAAATATAAATCATATTTTGTCCAACCCTGATAAAACACATACTTTTCAACAATATTTCACATTTTACATGTGCACTCATGTATGATGTCACCTGGCGGTAAACAAAGAACCAAATTATCCAGCGTACAAATAATTGCAATCAATTTTATCCAAAGTTCTGATAGAATTGTGACCTATAAAAGTTTATTAAAACTGGTCTAAGTCTATCCTTGCCGCAAGGCACGTTGCGTTTTATTTCCTGAGCCCAAATTGTAAGCTTGTCTCAATTAGACCTGGAAATATACAACCCTATATTTTTTTAAAATGCAAACTAGCTTTCGATTGATGTATATTTTGTTTCATTAAAGAGATGGTAAAGTTGTATGCCAACAATATAAATATTAATACTTAAATAACCCATGTTGAAAACTTCTTCTTTATGCATAATTAATGACTCTAGGACCTGACTTTGATTAGCGAACCTAGCCAATTAGTGTTAGGACGTACCTACATGAAACACATGTTTAAATGCGATTCGTTCTATTAGCAATTGGGGGAATTTATTTTGCAGTGGGATCTTGTACTATTAGAGTTGTTACTTATTTTCACCTTCTTCAGTGATAGAATGTTTGGTTTTATGATGAAATTTGAGAATATTCATATTAATAAAAGTTTTGTCACAAAATTTACATTCATAAGGGCCAGGGTGACTTACAAGGTGGACTTTCATATTGTACGAAGAACAAAATCCTTTCTTACAGTATTGACAAGAATAAGGGCGTACACCAGTATGCAAATATTCATGTTTATGCCCTTCTCCTGTGGAGAAAAATCGTTTGTCACAGTACTTACAAGCATATGGACGAATACCCGTATGAGTACGCGTATGGCGTTTCTTAGCATTGAGGGTGTAAAATTTTTTGTCACAAAATTCACAACAGTATTTTCGTTCATTCGTATGCAATTTCATGTGATAAAAGAGTCCCCCTTTGTAGTGAAAAGTTTTCCCGCAGACAGGACATACGCACTGAGCAACATTTCTTTGTGTGTGACACTGAACGTGGGTTTTTAAACCATTCGAGGTAAAAAACTTTTTTCCGCATAGTTCACATTCAAATTTTCTTTCACCGTGTTTTGTAAGCTTATGATACATAAGAACGTTCCTGTTACGTAAACTTTGGCTGCAAATGTCACATTTATATTTTAAAGGTTCAACACTGTGAACTGTTTTTACATGATAATTTAGGAATTTCTTTTGTTTAAATATCCTGGGGCAGAAATGGCATTTAAGTAATATGTCTCCATTTTCACTATTAATTACATTACACTGTAATTTTTCGCATGACTCTACATGCCTTCTAAATCTTCCCTTAGAGGAGTATACTTTCTCACAAATATTGCATTTTAATTGCATACTCAAGGCACTTTGAAACAAATCTTGGACTGCATCAGTAAAATTATTTAAACCCAATTTCTCCAAATTGAAATGCGTCTTAAAATTACTGTTATTAGAATTTTGGGTCAACTGTGGATCTTGGGTTAATATATATTGATCTAAACATTCTGAACTAGGCTTTACTTTCTTTGAGGCATTTTCTTTGCTCCGATATTCCAATTTTTCAATCAGCACTATGGGTTCCTCTTCGTATACATTTTTTGTAGGACCTTTAGTCTTGTTCACAAATTTAGCTGTAACAATTTTTCCAAGATTATTTAGGAAACCTTTGAAATTTTCTTTGTTTGACTTTTCTTCTTCTACAATAAGAATGTCTTTTAAATCATACTTATTGGATCCTACAATTATTTCCACAGGTGAAGTTTTATCATAGGTATCTTCAGCTTTTGATTCACAACTTTCATTATTTAACATTAATGGCTCTAACACATCTTTAAAATGATGCAGTAACACTTTTTCGGAATTTTTAAATTGAATTTTCAAATTGTATGACATTTTAAGAAGTCCCAGACACACTGCACAAATTACTTTAGGATATTCCTTATTACAAATTATCTACAAATGTATTACTATCAGATGGACATAAATAAATGAAAAATATTGATATTACCCTAGTGTTTACAACTGCTTCTAAGACCTCTAAAATTAGAGGACTGTTTTGAATATTTTCCAAACTTGTGTTTAAAGGAATCATATTTTTGCTTTGCGTTAAACATATTCTGCAAAGATATTTAATGTTAGTTAATTCATTAATATAATTCATATTGATAAACAAATTAATATTGGTTATGTTTCATGTTCTGTCAAAACCACAAAACAGTTAGTATAATCTTTGATTATAGGTTGGCACCATTTGTCATTGACATAAGGAAGAAGAAGACCTAGCACAAAACATGGGATTTGTTCCAGTTTGTTCTGTGAAGACCTATAGGATTTTTTTGCGAGTAACCGTTGAAGACCGGCAACTGTTTTTTAGTAACCGTACCGTTTTAGTTTAAAAGAGGTTCATCAGGGGAGAGACATGACGTAGCTGTTGACGTCACAAAAATAACACCGGTTACTGGAATCAGTAACATATTCAGCGAGGTAAGTAAGCCACGATTATTACGAAAATTGTGTGATTATAACATAAATTCTTCTGTACTCTGCAGAGAGCATTTCATACAATACGTCCTAATAAAATGATTGATTGTAGAATTAGTTAAAAATGACATTGTTTTAAAGGAACTTTTCCTTTTTTTGTACTACATTTATAATTTTCCATAATAAAGTTAATCAACTTAAAATGTTACTTTTTCCATTTGTAACAGTTGATAGAATACAATGCGGTTATATTTTTCTAGCCATTCAAATGTTGACTTGCCTCACTTTGGTGGAACAAAGTAAGGTTTTACTATTAAAATAAAAGTGTAAACAATATATATTAAAAATAAATTCAACAAGCACACAAAAAACAAACACTTCCGTGCTGCTGTTGTTATTATTTATTAATTTATAACAACCGCAAATTCAAGAAGAACCATAACCGGTGTATTCTAGCGAGCCTACGTTACCGGAACTTAATCTAGGGGGTCTTATGTAAGAGATACCGGTAACTAACCGTTAGTCTGACAACGGTTACTCGCAAAGAAATCCTACTATAATTATAGTTCTGACGGTTCTGACCATGGGTATGCAAGTGGTCTCCGTCTCCTTATTTAAATGTTGAGTTTGCAAAATATTTTTTTTTAAGCAACGTACGGTTGAATTTCAGGTTTTAGATAATCTGAGAGTCATTTCACTTTTACAGGCAACATGTGTAATATTAATAACCCTGTTTGCACAACAGTTGGAAACGGTTTCCAATCATCAGACACGCACACGCAATGTTTTGCAATGGATTGTTTTAGGTGAAATGTGCATTCTGCAACTCTGGTGTACTGCTATAACGAAGCTAATAGCTTTGAAATCGTTTTTCAATAGTTAAAGCGATGCGATTTAGCCAGAGAAATATACTAATTTTTCTGGATTTAGCCATAGAAAATAATAGAAATCATAAACTAAATAGATCGCCAGAAGCCTTTACATTAGGCACTGAAAAATATTCAAACTATGTAGGAGTTTAGAAAGCAGCCGTCTAGGGGAAACTTAATATAAGCTGTTGGTTATACTGCATTTTAATCCCATCTTACAATTGAAATCAAAACAGAAGTTTGTAATTGGATCATAGAAAACTTCCTGTCAGCATAACCAACGTATAAAAGCTAAGTTACTGCAATATTACCAGACTCGTGTTTTCTCCATAGGTTTGACTATTTTCGGTACCTCTTTTGGGCTTCGATATATTTTATGATTCTATGGATTTGGCCGGCTATGATACAAACAAGCACTCAACGATCTCCCTATCTGCAAACAGGGAAATTTTTGTTTATAAGTTTAAGTTGGTATCGCTGTTCCTATCTTACTAGGTGTTCTGTGGTTCCTATTTTGTTGTGTTCCGATTTCCGTGCACACAAGGATACATTCCTTTGTTTATGTTATGGTTCCGTGTTTTTTGCGTCAAATGTGGGTGTCGTTTGTTATTATTTGTTTTGGTTTTATTTTATTTATATTTTGACACATTTTGGCGTTTTCTTTAATAACGAATTATTCCAATATGACGTTTATCAAGAATGTGGAGGATATAAAATATCTGTGCAGAATATGTTTAACCTCAAGCGAGAACATGATTTCTTTAAATAACAACCTGGATGATAAATCTATGGATAGCCCGCTCATTGTAGATGTTCTGGAAAATATGCTGATGGTCAAAGTAAGAATTAATTAATTTTCATATTTAACTTATATTGTCAATTTCTCTATCTCATTTTGATGTATCCTTAACTGTTTATATAGGTTTATCTGATATTTGGAAAATGAATGTTTCAAGGAAAACTACAAAATTGTGGGTATAATTCAATGCTGGTCGAGGCGTTAGTCCGCAGAGTAGTTAGTTTCACATAATAGGGGTTTACGAAAAATAAATCTGAGCAACTGATCCGAGCAGTATTTACTCTGACCAGTGCTCTGAAAAATTGTTATTTTCATAAGCGATTGTTCATCAGAGAAAGGATTGTGTTGTACGTAGTGTGAACCTAACCTCATTGTAAAATTTACAATTTACTATAATTTTAATTTTGTATACTTAGTTCTTAAATGTGGTTTAAAAATGAATTATAAAATAAAATTATTATTGCAAGATCATTGCAGTAATAAATGAAATTGAAGATTAAGAGGAGGACGAAAATGTATAACTCGATCTACTCAAAGTAGAAAATTTAATTATCCAAAGAAAGAAACGTGTCTGTTTTAAAAGCTATGTAGAGGATATCGTTCCTGCAGTGGATACAATATTAAAATTTATATATTTGTAAAAGTAATTCACATTTTAATATTTTCTAGATTTCCAGGCATATTTTCGTTCAAATCGAACAATGTTTGAACACTCACTTTATTGCACCTCACATGAAAATTAATATAAATAAATACTGTTGGTAGACCTTGGGGAAGTATTGAAAAAGATTATGTTATTTAGTATCACTGTGGATGGCTGCTAATAATTTTGTCTATCGGTAATTCCAAATTAAAAATAAAAAGTGGCTAAATATACCTCTGTAAAAAGAATATAAATAGTCACAAATACTTTCAGATAATAACTGAAATTGATATTTGTTAATATAGGTATGTACAGGTTAATGACAAATAATTGCTGCAAATAGAACCCCTAATCAAATACTTGTAGTTGTTTTGTTATTTGTGTCTTCTCTTTTTCTATGCATGCGCCAATTTTCAGATTATCTGACAAATGAGCAGGGGCGATTAGAGCGCTCCGATTTTATGGATCTGAGCGATGAGGTTGTATTTTCGAAAGCAGATCAAATCATCAGACTTGATATTCGTAAGATATTTTTTTCATCAGAGTGCTCTGAACTAATTTTCGTAAACCCTTAATGTTAGTGATCCTTAATATAGCTTAAGACATCGTTTATATTAAAATTGTGTCGAAAAAAGTAAGTAATTTATAATCTAGTTTCATTTCTAGGTAGATGGTGATCGTGATTTTCCAGTAGAAGTATGTCGTTTATGTCGTGGGAATCTCAGAATTATTTATGATTTAAAAACTATGTTTAATAAATCCCAAAATATCTTAAAGAAATATATATCCTCCCTGCAGCAATGTGAACTGATGGATCCCTTCCATAATAGTAACATATTGTCACTTTCATTGCATAAAAATGATAATTCTTTAAGCGGTATTGCCAGCCCTATAGATATAAATGAAACTAAAGATGATGTACCGCAAGATGAAGCTCCAAAAAAAAGTGTTAAGATTCAAGTGATGACAAAAAAGCCAAAAACTGTTACAGTGAAATGGTTAGATGGAAACAGATTTTTGTTGGAAGGTACCAAAAAATTGTATAAGTGCAATCATTGCCATAAAGCATTTCCATCTGAAGAACAAGTTTCAAGTCACTTAAAAACTTGCAAAAATAATTTAATTTGCAGTTATTGTAATAATACATTTTATTCTGAAAGAAGTCTTAGATGTCATTTGAGGCTGCACCATCGCTCTAACCCACCTCTTGAAATTAAGTGTGAGATTTGTAATGAAACTTTTAAAAATTACAACGCAAGATCATACCATAAAATCACAAGGCACAATACAGAAGGCAAAAAATATTCGTGTGAGGTGTGCGGAAAAGCTTTTTTCTTTAAAAACAGTCTTAGCCAACATTTAGAATGTCATAGTAGAGACGTTTCCAGAGTTGTATGTCCAATTTGTGGGAAATCTTTCCATTACAGAGGTAAGTTGTTTATTTATCTCAAGATTATAATTATAAAAAGTTGTGGATTCCCAAACTTGAATTCAAGAATCGAAAAGTTCTTGATTTTCAAGCTCTTGTTTTTGAGATCATTTAAAACAGTTCTTAGATACTAGATGGAAAAATTTTGCGTGTTTAAGATTCACAATGTTTACTCTTTTATTTTAAAAATATTCCGATCTTATTCATGAATTAGCAGTAAGAGTATCACTTTTATCAGGTGATATCAAGCTTCAATTCAATAATTTAAATTTTCTGAAACGTAGATAATGTTAAAAGTTAAATGTTTAAGAAAAATAACAAACTATAGCCGAGTTCTAAAATAGTAGAGTGGTTACAGCACTTGTATGAGTACAAGAGGTGAGGATTGCAGGGAACAAGATTCTATAGGCGTACCACTTGAGAGGGGTTCAAAGAACACAAAAAAATACCAAAAATAGGTTGAAGTTAAGTGAACCTAGCACTTTAATAGTTTACTTTAAAAAGTTTATACTCATCTGTAGAATGCCATCCTTTTAGATGGCGGTGGATCAGATTTCGACCTTCTAAAACCTTGTCTAAAATAGTTTCTTTACCATATCTCCATATATACATTTCAATTAAAGTGAAAATTCGTGTCACATATAATTCACAAAGAAACTCTTCTAGACATTCTAAGCAATGTTTCATTCTATGAGATAGCAACTTGATTTTTTTTTGTCTGAAGATCATTTTTAAAATATCATCCATGAATTTTTCTATGAATCGTGTATCAATCTCTATCTTCATCCTTCCGTAAGTTTCCATCATTTTCCGTTTCGCAGTTATATATTCTTTGCCATTTTTTATTGCATAATATGCACTACTCCCAGACACTTGTTAATGAACTACATACAGGGTGTCCGGAAATGATGAGCAAAAAATTCAGGGGATAATTTTAGACCGAAAACAAATGCTGCCTCTTTCTATAACAATTTTTCCAAAACTGATTATTAACGGAGTTACAGGGTGTTAAAGTTAAAATTTTATTTTCGATATTTGTAAATAACTTCTTAAGAAATCCAAATATTTACATAAAATTTGTAAATTGGGGGTTTTTGCGGACGAGAAATTCAAATATGTTTCTAATTTTGACGTCACTAGTAGAGAGCGCTACTTGTGGCACACCATGTTTCTTTTAAATGGCAGAATTTTTTTGCATCTTAATGTATCCATCTGAATAGCGAAACAATTCTCGTACCTGTTTTATTTGAAAAAGGTATACCTTGCTGAAGTCGGTAGGCGTAACCATTTTTGAAATAATCCTATTTGAAATGCTCAGTGTACCGCGTAAAAACTGTTTTGGTTTCAGGTAAAGTGCCATTTCTGCTGAAAATACAGCAAAATGTTACTTGAAAAAGTTGTTCAGAATCGTAAATTATGGAGACGTGCAAAATTTCATGAAAATCGCCGAGGTTTGATGACACCATTTTTCAACAAAACACAAAGAGGTAGGCCGATTTTTTAAAAATTTTGCACATCTCCATAATTTATCAACCAAGTAACATTTTGCTGTGTTTTCAGTAGAAAAGGTAGTTTAACGGAAACGATAACAGTTTTCAATCGGTGCACTGAATATTTCAAATAAGATTATTTCGAACACTGTTACTCCTAACGACTGCAATAAGGTATACCTTCTTCAGATATAACAGGTAGGAGAATCGATTGTTTCAATAGTCAGATGGATACACTAAGCAGCAAAAAAGTTCTGTCATTTAAAAGAAACATGATGTGCGCCCACTACTAGTGATGTCAAAATTAGAAACATATTTGAATTTCTCGTCCGCAAAAACCCCCGATTTACAAATTTTATGTAAATATTTTTTTTCTTAAGAAGTTATTTACAAATATCGAAAATAATTTTAACTTGAACATCCTGTAACTCCGTTAATAATCAAAAAAATGTTACAGAAAGAGGTAGCATTTATTTTCAGTCTAGAATTATCCCCTGAATTTTTTGCTCATCATTTCCGGACACCCTGTATTTTAACCGCTTATACTTATATTTTAGTCTCAAGCCCTAATTCCTTCATACAATTTTTATCATCCGATATTCCTCACTAGGCCATTTATGATTTTGAGAATGCGCTATAGAGCTTATTTTCAATTTTTAAGAACACGAAACATAAAATCATTAATAAATGAATTACAATCATAATTAAATTAGAGGAAAGATATACCCGAAATTTTTCCGCATGCACGCCCATGGTAGCACTGCAGATGGAATAGCAGAATACAATATAATACAATTTTTTAGAAGAATATATGGGCAGCATGTATTTCACTTTATGTTCACTGGTATAAAATGTGATAGGGTTTATAACATGGATTACTCTCTACTATTTTGAAAACTATAAGTTGATGTCAATGACAACAGAAAATTGCTTATGTGGGTAAATACATAATACATTTTCATAAATACTGACTTCGGTACAAAAAAAATTGAAGACGTAATTATAATGCAAAAATATTTTTTAGGGGGACTTTTTTACCACATGAAAATCCACAGGAACGAACGCAATTACGTTTGCAGTTTCTGCAATGGAAAATTTTTAAATATGGCGAGTTTGAAGAGGCACACTCGGATTCATACTGGTGAGAGACCATACCCTTGCACTTTTTGCCCGAAGACGTTTTGTTCAATAAGTGAAGTGAGGACCCACGAACGACGACACACGGGACAGAAACCACATAAGTGTAAATACTGCCCGAAGAGGTTTATAACTCCTTATAACCTTAAACTACATACCTCTTCACACACCGGCACACAACCATGTAGTATTTGTGGAAAATCTTACTTGAATGCCGAAGTTCTTAAATTTCATATGGAAATGAAGCATAACATAAAAGAAGTAGCAGAAATAGCAGAATAAAAATTAATAAGATGAAGGTGCAACTAATGTCAATATTGCTAAGTTGCAAATTGGTTCAATTTTTTTGAAATGTTTTAGTTATATTTTAGTTGTATGTTTTAAGAAGTTAAAATATTTTTAGTGTTTATTAAAATAAATGATCTGTGGGTCCACTTTAGGATTTTCTTTCACCTGCTCCTTGTACTTTATAATAAAAAACATAAATTTGAAAACTATTTGAACTATCATGCCGAAAAGATCTGCTATGGGTTGTTTTTATGAAACTATTCTCAAGATCGATGAAACGAAAAGTATGCTGCACTTTTCACTGATAAATGTACACATTTGAGGGAGACCTCTGCAGAAGCCATTTAATGGTATAAAATATACTTTAAAACGTACTTTTCCTAGTAAAGCGAGATGGTAAGTGTATTTTACTATACAGGGTATTCTACATATATGACAACCTTAGGCAGATGGGTAAATTTCAAATATATTTTTCATACAGTATATGTCAACAGTGGAGAAGAGGGAAAATATTGTTATTTTTCATTTTATGAGATAGGCATTCTTGATTAAAATTTTTGCTTGTATGTAAAATGCGTTTGGCATGGAGAACTTTCATCTTATATGTACAGGGTGATCAGAAAATCGGTAAATATAAAAATCGTTCAATCAATCAATCGTTCTGCCTTTGTTTTTGACAATACAAAAATATTAGGGAAAGTTATTTAGAATTGATATTTATGTTATAATTTCAATTTGTGTATGAATCGGCCTACTATGACAGAAATGGACAGTAATACATTTTATTTCTCTTTACAAATAAAAAAACATGCTTGATATATATCACTTCTCATTACGATGGCTGTTATCAAACTTGTTTATTCTTTATGCCAACCGCGTTTTAAAAACAAGCTAATATTTTAACTAGGAATGTGTTTTTTTCGTAAAGTGAAATATAAAAATGTTTTACTGTCTCTTCTATTAAAGTAGACCGATTCATACACAAATTGAAATTGTCACATAAATTTTGATTCTAAAGAACTTTCCCTAATAACATATTTTTGTATTGTTAAAAACAAAGGCAGTTTATTCTTGAACGAATTTTATATTTACCGATTTTCTGATCACCCTGTATATGTATGATAAAAGTTCCATATGTCAATCATATTTTTAAAAAAAGCAAAATTTTTAATCAAGAATACTTTTTCTCGTACATTGAAAAATACAAATATTTTCCCTCTTTTCCACTCTAACCATACTGAAACTGACATACTGAATGAACATACATCCAATTGGTTTTTGTTTAGAAGTTACAAGCATTTAAAAAATATAATTTCAATCAAAGTAGCCTAATAAATAAAAAAATTGGTTTGTGAGATGGTTGCTATAATAATAGTTATCATTTGTCATTTTGTTTATTCATTTGCCTTTCATCTTAATGAAGTGAATGGACAAAATGAAGAAGATGTAATAGATGCTCTCATTGACAACTTTTCAATTAGTATTCGGCGTATAACAAGTAATCTTTTATCACCAAATTTTGTATGGCATATATTGAACAGATAAAAAAATGTTGCAGGACATACTGAGTTGGTCTTCAGTCAAGGGCAGGAGGGGGCAAGGGGTAGTAATTGCTCCTACCTCTCCAAGGGAATGTTAAAAATAATGGTAACAAAAAGCATATCAGCTCTTTTGCTCTACTTCAGAACCAGTTTTCTTAATTTCTCTAACTACAATTTCAAAATATTCTTCGAAACTAGAACTGGTAACAAATGCGTCCACTAATCTTCTTTCAGTAAAAAAAATAACATGTTAAAAATTTTATTCAGATTTTTCAGAGACAAGGAAAATCGGAATCCAATATTTTCAGAAATTTTTAATAAATGCCAGGAATACAAAATATATTTGACAGAATTTAAAACACCTAAAATAATGCAGCACCAATGAGATCAAATGTCCAAACAGATTCATTAGAATACATATTTTAGAATATCTTTTTTTATTCCGCATTTTTAAATTCCCTAATTAGCTCATTAACTTCAAGATTTGGCAAAGATACAACTACTGCTTTTTTATTAATAAATTTGCATCCATTTGATGTGTCAAACTAAACGTGGATGTCAGTAAAAATTTAGTTGAACAGTACCATTTTGAAAATTTTGAAGCAAAATACTCTACGTAGAAAAATAACAATGCTTATGATATAGATTTTTTTCACACTGCTCACTGAAGAATTTCACTTTTTATTCTTCCCCTACCACCTACGACATGTTCAATTAAACGTTATTTTAGTACACTAAAGGTCAAAACTTGGTTAAGGTTAACAATGGCCGAAAGTTGCTTAGCTAGCTTATGCTTACTTAGTGTACATAGGAAAAAAATTGAAATAGAACTCAATTTATCGAAACAGTACTCGATAAATTTGGTCAAGACCGAAGGCAGTTAAAATTTGTTTTTTCTTAGGTAAAAATTTTAAATTTTTTACAGTTACTTTTATTTTTGTTTATTTAATTTTTTTAATGTATGATTAGTTTTTTGTGATTTTTTATAATTTTTTTCATTGTTTAAAATGCATAAATGTCACAAAATATTTGTCATTACTTAATACGAACGTTAAACGTATAACTTTTGTGCTTACAAAATGTTTTCTCATTCAGAAAAAATTGATATGTTGCTAATTTACGGCGAGTCACAAAAAAATTCTAGAAGAGCTGTAGTTACATCGAGAAAAATATCCAGAGCGCCTCATTCCTAATCATAGAAGCTTTATAAGATTGGAGGCGATGTTGCGATGAAATGAAGATGCGTTTTCTGTTCGGAAGAATCAAATAATTGACCGAAGGGTAAGAAACAATGTTAATACAGCTAGACTGTTCTAGTATTTCGAACAAAATTCACGAAATTCTTTACTGCAGGCTAGCCAGGAATTGAATTTGGATAAATCAAAAGTTCAACGAATTTTAAAGGCCAATCATGACAAAATTCACAATTTTGGAGTATTTGGTTGAGCGTCACATTGAAAAAAGGCTTAATTTTATAGCTCAAATTGTAGTAAGTGTAGAAACTGTTGATCAGAACCTTTTTTGGCACGTTTTTTAGATGGACGAAAGTCGGTTTGCCAAGCAGGCGCAATGAACACTACTGGTCCACTGAAAATCCCCACATCGTAAATCCGGTCTAAAACCAAGGCCCTTTTTGGAGTAAATGTATGGTGCGCCATCATCGGTAGGCATTTAACTGGTCCTTATTTTAATGAACATACATTGAACAGCGTGAATTACCTAAATTTCCTACAAGAACTTGCTGCACTTCTGGAGAATGTGCCTTTGCAGCTAAGGAGAAACCTATGATTTCAACACAATGCCAGGATTGTGTAGCAATATTTAGATAACACTTTTCCAGAAAAATGGATTAGGATTAATGAACATATTCAGTGGCCCGGAAAGTCTCGAGATCTAATCTCGAGTCCTTACGCCCGTTTGCACCGAAGTTAATAAGCATTACTTAAAAATAAGACATGCTTAAGTAAGCTTTTCCTATTGCATTATACATTAAGATCTTCTTAAGTATGAAAACAGATGCTTAAGCCTCTGTTTGACAGTGACTTGTGAAATTCTTTAATGCCCGTTTGCACCGACATTTTACTATAAGAACAACTTAATAAAGTTGTTCTAAAAGTTAAGTTATGCTTATTTTTTTAGAGTATTGCACCGACGTATTATAAACCATACTTAGCAAAGTACGTCTTCTTATGCTTGTTTGGCAAACATTCCAACTGCTTGAATTAAAGAATTTCATGTCACTGTCAAACATAGGCTTAAATTTAAGTATCTGTTTTCATACTTAAGATCTTAACGTATGGTGCAATAGGAACAGCTTACTTAAGCATATCTTATTTTTAAGTAATGCTTATTAACTTCGGTGCAAACGGGCATAATTCAAACAAAGTTGGAGTGTGCGCAAAACAAACACAAAAGTTTTAAAAACGCGGAAAGTGCAAATATAGTGGTCAGTGTTAATGACTGTAATTGTAAAAAAGTATAAGGGATATTCGATTGTGTGATATATTTGAAGATGATTTGGATATTTTGGAAATTATATAGATTTTGGATTTCTCATTAATATACGAGATTTGACTATTTCCATAAAACGGACAAATTGAATGAAGATTATTTTACCACTAATACTAACCACAGAAAAAATAATAAAATATTATTATTCTTAGTTTGTCTCTGAAATTAACTAGTCTTGAGCAACATCACAACAACCATACCTATATTACATGACATAACACCCAAATCTAACGTTATTCTCATAAGTCCATGTAACAAACTGAAGAAAAACAGAAAGAACTAAAATACCTAACATAAAGTAATGAAAGTTACTAGATTTGTGCGTTGTTGCCAATACAAAGACGTACTTTGCTAAGTATGGTTTCTAATATGTCAGTGCAATGCTCTATAAAAATAAGCATAACTTAACTTTAAGAACAACTTTATTAAGTTGTTCTTAGTATAATGTCGGTGCAAATGAGCATTAATGACATTTATGCATTTTAAGCAACGAACATTCAATTATTTTCCAATGACTAGTTGATCCATCCACCGTTGTGATTGTTAGGTGGTACATTTGATGAGATCATTAGTTGTTTTCGTCAAATCAAAAAGATCCATCCCGTCTCCCAAATTTTGTTTGAATTTCTTGTATCCTCACAGTGGACCTACTATTGAGACACCCTCACATTTAAAATATTTAATTCTCCGTTACCCTGTACAATAGGTAGGTACAATATAAAACAATCAGTTACATTTTATATACCTTTATTCTATAAATCTTAATTTAGCTATGTATTATTTACAAAATACACATGATCCTGTTATAACATGGTCTCACATTTATCCACTTATTTAATAATAACTTCCATCAGTGGAGAGCGATGGACAAAAGTAGTTTGGGTTAAAATTAACTTGCCAAAATTGCAAACAAATTACAACAGTAAATACATTTCCGAGTCAGCAAATATATCTTTCTATAAAAAAATGCTCACAGATTTGCATCCTTTGGCACGAAGATTTCAATCTATTGGAATAAAAATAAACCAAGTGCAATGATTTGCACTTGGCGAGTGTATTTTTAAATAACCTTCACGAAACTTTACCCAAATTTTACCTCGTTCACCTTTAAATTGATTATGTCGCGGATTGGTTAATTATTTAGCCCAAACTAGAAGCATCAAACTGCTGTAATAACTTACATTTATGCTTAATACTAATAGAAAAGCAATGAAATAGAAAAATATAGAACATATCTCACTGATTAATTATACGTACAACTAGAACTTTAATAAAATTTAAAATCCTAAAAACAGATAACGAATGGTTATATTAAAAGCATACAAAGTATATTTACAAAAAGCATACCACTCGACAAAGTCAGTTCTTAGTGTACAAAAGTACAAACCTTTCTTTTGGCCCGTTTTCGGTTTTTCCTCAATTAGATTTACAATTAACAACTTAACAATTGCTTTTTACCTCTAAAGACTCGTGCCTATCGGCTAGGTTTTAATAAGGGATCCCCTTGATGGAATAAATGGAGTGAAAAAATTGTTTAAACCGCCCGTTTTTAAACCATAAATTAGGATTTAGACATGGTACTTTAAAGTGTCTAATTTATAGATTAGTTGATTCAATATTTGTTTATTGATATGATATATAAAAGGTAGCTTTCATGCCATTTTTTTTTTTTTGAGAAAAAATGTAAAATGTTCTAAAGTAACGTATTTGTTGTAGAATCTTTATCAGATAATAAAATTTATTTAAGTAGATAAAAGGATAAGTCATTTTATATAACAAAATTTTGTCAGTATTTTATCTAAGAAATCCATAATGGTTTTTCACATATTCAAATACAAATATTTGGAATTAAAGTGTCGCCCACTGTCATAAATAAATTATTTAATTTTCTTCAAAATGTGATATACAGGGTGTTCAGTAAGGTCACCATGGGTCATAATTTAAGGCTACCTTCCTTGAACAAAAATAGTGTTATGCAAATCAATTTACCCTAGTACAATTTTGCTTTCTTAAAAAGTTGCAGGCCTAGAAAGAACATTTTTTTATTTTATTTTTTTATGATAATTTTCTTATTTGTTAGGTAACTGTATTTAAATTTTGGAAAAGAAGGTTTTTTTTGATACACTACCTATATTATTCCCTCAAAGATCGAGATTTTTGGAAAATGATAGTTATTTTGAAACAGTCTGATTAAAAATGCACCGTTTTAGAAAAAACTGTAAATTCTTAATGCAAAAAGTTATTAATTAGTTGTTTTTATTAAACAGCATCGAGTAAACACACACAATAATAAAGTAAAAAACATTAAGCAGTTTAACCTAAAAACAATAGTGCAAAGAGAATTTTTATTTTAAATTTATTTATTAAATATCTGCCAGATAGTTACTTACTAGACATTACTAACTGTAATAATTTTTTGTTAGATTTTATGTATTGATTTCCAAGCTCAACACACACATTAAACACAGTTTTCTCTATAACGGCGTATTTTAGAAGCATGCAATAATCTTTTTTAAAATTGAAGGCTGTTTAAAAATAACTGATAATTTAAGAAAATAAATAAATAAAAATAAAAAAAAAAACAAAGGAATAATAGAGTGGCACAGAATGCCCTTTACATTTAACTAAAAAATCAATTAGATATTCGTGTTTGTCTCATAAAAAAAACCTTCTCTTCCAAAAATTTCAGTACAATTTAATAACAAATAATTATCATAAAAAAAATTAGATAAAAAAGTACTTTCTTAGACCTATAACATCGAAAGGAAGTAAAATTGTACTAAGATAAGTTGATTTAAATCACATTTTTTTGTCCAAGAAAGCTAGTCTTAGTATGGCTCATTTTCTCTGAACACCCTGTATAATGTTTACTTACCATTCCAGATTCCTTATATTTACTAACAAATAGTTCTCATAAAATTTGGAAATAATAATATGCCAACCCTTCTTCACACTATTTTTCTATTTGTAGGCTAATCTAATAGATTCGAAATTAGGATTAACCAACTGTGTTTTAAAGCTTATAATTATTTGTTTGTTATTTTATTTCTGCTAGAAAATAATAAAGAAACATGGTTTGCTGTTTAAATAAAATTCTTCAACTTGGAAAAATTACTGGTAAAAATATAATATATCGCGTTCAACTGTATCTTTCCATTTGTTCCACCCGGTGCTCCGAAAACCCCGCTACCAACCATAAAATCGATCAATGGATTGAAAAAATTTCATAACAAAGCAAGATTATCAACAACGTATAACTTGGTAGCCGTCATTTGCCGACAGGCAGGTTTTAAAATTTCTTTAGTGAACACATATTTCCTTAATAACCTACGTTGGCCTGGCAAGTAAACTCTCGTATTGCCGTTAATCATTATCCATCTACTATATTAGGTATATAAATGCAGAAAAAATGTAAACAACTCGTCGCCTAATTGCAGTAACTTTACTTATTTAAAATCATCCAAAACATAATAAATCACATTTACGCACATCATTTAGTGTTACTTTGTGCTCTCGAGAGCAGATTCACGTAATACTTTTTTAGATTTTAACACTGACGGGAGGACATATTTCGACAGAACAACGAAGTTAAGGTAAACAGCTGTAAAATTAAAAACTGGTTTTTGTATAACTTACGAATCCCATTAAAATCTAAAAATATAGTCCCTGTTATGAATCTGATCTAAACAACAATTCCAAACCAAATGTCATAAATTAAAGATACGTAAGTACAAAGGAAGAATGGAAAGGGATGTTACACGTTAACTGAAAACGGTGACATGTGGTTTAAAATTGGAGTAACAATTAGAAATTTGTTAATATTCTAGATTACAAGATAACACATTTGCGTTTAGGTTTGACTTGCATGACAGGGCACAGTACTGCTCGAATGGCTTCATCAAACACTGTTTTAAGTCCTTTTTGCGTTAAGGCCGAGCATTCCAAATATTTCACGGCACTGATCTCTTTGGCCATCGCCAAACCCTAAAAGGAAACATTTTTTATGTATGTTTGTTCGGACACACCTACTGTATACAAAAACATTTTTGAGTACTCAGATATGGGTTCTCCATCATTACTTTCCTCAGACGGGAAAAGAAGACAAAAATTTTAAATTATCATCACATAAAATATAAACCTATTACTTAAAAATCAGTAACCACCACCGTTAAGTGAGAAATTTGGGTCAACTTTAAAAAATTATGTAGGTATTCATTGATTTATTTATAAATAATAATCAAATTTAATATAAGTAATAACTAGACAAAGACTAGAAACAAAATCATAGTAATTAAAAAATATTGAAAATGAATAGTTTTGCAACGGGTCAGGGGAGCTTTGGCAGCTCTGTAGCTGCCAAATTGTTCATTTTGGCACTTTGTGCCCATGGAGACTTTTGTTCAGGATGAAAAAATCTACAACATATCAAAAATTCAGACAATTTGACAGAAACCCAACAAACAAAGGCCCATCTAAAACACTTAGGGTACTTTCACTTTCACAAAAATTTACTCAAAAGCTTTTGAACTGTAAAATGGGTTATAAGTATGCACAATGAAGATAATATCGCGATCAGCTGATTGTTTTCAACTTCAAGAAACTTTTTGATCTCAATAGAAAACTTCAACAATTTTCTTGAACAAGTTTGATGAAATTGGTAATGTCAACCGAAACAAAAATCCCAAGAGATATATGCAATAAAATGCATGAATTAAAGTTAAGTTTAGCTACATTGCGTTAAATTCAAGAGAATTGTGAATTGTAAAATAAAAAAATTGAGTCGAGAAACTTACACAAAGAAATTGACTCAAGAAAAACACTTGAACAGTAAAACGGATTTTAAAACCGTCCAAAAAAGTTCACTCAAGTTGCAAGTTTCTTTTCTTAAATATACAAAATCACAATCAGTTGATTGTGTTCAAGTTCAAGAAACTTTTCGATATGGATCAAAATCTTAAAGTTTGGTATATTTAGTAATACCAACCAAAACAAAAATCCCTAAATTTGTTGTTGACATTTTCTGTGTTCTACTATTTTTACTTATCTAAATTATCTTCTTATTTTAAACAACCATACAAAAGCTTTTGGAGAATGAAAATTATAAAAAAATAAAATGTGTTAACGTTAAGTTTACTTGGCACATTTGATCTTAGAGGAATTTCACGTTCAGACATTAGCTGTTTTGCGTCAAATTCAAGAGAATTGAGAACTGTAAAACGATTTGCGCAGAAAATTGAGTCAAGAAATTTGAACAGGAAAATTGACTGAAGAAAACTTTTGGGCTGTAGAATGGGTTTTATTGAGGTTAAGTTGGTATAATATGGTTGCAGTGTTGCAATCAAAATAAAGGCAAAACTGTCAAAGTAAACAAACACAGAATGACCCCCACTCCCACTGAAAACACTAGCTCAATATATCACCAACATATTCTGTTGAGGAGTGAAATTGTCAGACATGATCTAAACTAGTGATATCAGAAGGTAGTTTAGATGTCTTACTACTATCACATAAATGGAATATTCACTCATGCTAGACACACCACAACTGAAGATTCAGTCGCAAAAAAAAGCCTTTTATCTTCACAAAAATATATATAAATTGTTGAATTGCAACTTAACTAAACTTTTATTTACTTTCGGTGCATAACCTATGTGACTTAAAGTTTTAAGCCTAGTTAATTATGAGTTTAATATAGAAACGGTGCATTTGGCCCTTAAATGTATAATGGTCTCACATTTTGACAACACTTTAAGTACTTAACGAAATATTTTATGGTTATTTTGAATGTAAACTATCATCATGCTCACTGACTATAAACTGCCATTACAAAATATTTTACTTAAAAATCATATCAATTCAAACTTTACTGAGAATTAAAAACCTGAATTAAATATTTATTATAAATTAGAAGTCACCTCATGTGAATGTTGTTTACTGGCTCTAATAAATAAAAATATATGTGATCTAACTGTAAAACTTATGGCGATGTAATGAAAACAAAAATATCTAGAAACAGGTTATACAGCATATACTAAAATTTTATTACGCCTGTAAAAATTGTTTTCGCCAATAAATCCAGAAAACATACATGTAAATATATAGTGGAACTAAAAATAAACGGGATGGGATATCTAACACTTTGCACAGAAATGTGTTACGAACAATAAACACCCAATTTAGCAGCAATCCTAGTTCACTGTCTTTACTTTCCTGTTTTGTAATAGCAGTTAGAACCTTTATTATAAATAAATTTATTGCATGGTAACAATAACATCGCTATGAATCACTTTTAAAATAACATGTGCGTCTGAAATTAATTAAGATTTAAAATTATAAATGTACTTTGTAACATAGTTTTTCTACAAGAAATTTCAAAGTATACTCATTTTAATGCTAACTTAGTATTATACTCGTAAATTTTTAATTTTAAACTCACTTGTTTTGAATTTTTGGCAGTTTATATACTTTTAAAGTAACTATGTATTTTGACACTAAGATTTAAACAAATAGTTTTACATACTAATATCGAATTTTAGTCATAGACATCCGATTGATGAGATGGGAAAAGAAACCTCTTTGTGCCAAATTTAAATAAATATTTTTAAATATGAGTATCTAAATATTAATTTAATTAATTTTTTTGCTCTATTAACTTTCAAACGAATACAATTAGACTGTCTAATGTTACTGTTTCATTTTTATTAAGATTTGTACCACATTGGTCCTCTTTTTTTGATCCTACACGTGACGCTTATGTCGAAATTAATGCCTCACAGTGTCAAAATAGTTACTTTATAATAAGCTGCCAAAAATTCAGAACAGTTCAATAACAAGTAAAAAAAGATACAAGAGTGGCCCCATGAAAAGTGTATATTTTTTAAATATTTTGTATTAGTTGTATTTAAACTATTATACAGAGTGATTGAGGGGAATCTCCAACATTTGAAAGAAGTGTTTAGGGGGCAAAAGTGAACAAAAAAGCCCAATAAACATATGGTTAAATATCAACGGTTACTGAGATAGCTATGAAAATATTTTTATTGCTATTTTTGCAAAAGCAAAATTGATATTTTATTTTGAGTATGTCATGCTTTCTAAACCAAACTCACATTAGTTATTACTAATTGTTACATTTACTTTGATTTAAACACTTATTTTATAACCGTCACATTTAGTTTTACATGTGCGTTTGTTTAGTCGGTATTGTACAGACATAATTTCGTAATGTTTGCTGTCATCGAGAATATACTGATATTATTTTTATTTATGAGTATTGCAACAGTAGCGCTAATCGTGCAGTTGCTGAATATCGATGTCGCTTCCTGAACAGACGAGTGAAAGATAGAAATGTATTACAGTCTTCAACAATGCACGTCAAACTGGAATGTTTCCCAGTATGACAATTACGTCTGCGAGGCAAGATGGTCCTGGTCTAGCAATGTAAGAAGAAATTCTAAATATGGTAGTCATTCACTAAAATGGTTTAAAACCTTTCCATATTCAGTGCGTCTAGAATCTTCAGGACGGTGATAATGATTTGCAGTTGCATTTTTTCAATTGGATAAACGCAAACCCTACACTTTACAAATACATTTTTTTCACTGATGAGGCTCAATTCACTCGTGATGGAGTAAATAACTGTCACAATGAACATTGTTGGTCAAATGAAAATCCACACGCCACGGTAGAAAGTAACTTTCAGCATCGGTTCAGCATTAACGTGTGGCATGATTACTAATCAATTACTTGGCCTTGTTGTCTTACTGGAGCTAGAATATGTAGAGTTTCTAGAAGATCTACTGGATGATGTTCTATTGGATATTAGGCAAACCATGTACTTTCAGCATGTTGTTGCCTCTGCCTATTTTAATCGTGTTGTGATCAATAATCTTAACCATAACTTTCCACAATGCTGGATTGGCCGAGGTGGTTTCCAAAATTGGCCACCAGATTTGAATCCCTTTGATTACTGCCTTTGGGGATGGCTTAAATTAGTATATGCAACAAAAGTGAACACGAGAGGTCCTATTTGATCGAATTATCAATTGTGCAGCACTCATAAGAAAAAATCACCGTGCACTTCAACAAGCTACTCGTGTAATCCAGAAACGAGATGATGCATGCATCGAGGCGGACGGCGGTATATTTGAAAATTTAATTGATTAATTTCAGTTTATTAGATCATTAATTTTTTTCTCTACTGATGCATTAAATAATTAACTCGGATAAAAATATTTTCATTGCAATATCAGTAACTATTGATATTCGATCATATGTTTATTAAGCTTTTATGTTCACTTTTGCTCCCTGAACACTCCTTTCGAATATTGCGGGTTACCCCTCAATCACCCTGTATAAGATTGCTCACCAAAAATTACTACTTCATAAACATCCGTCCACATTAAAAAAAGGCATCAAATATTTAAAGTGATTGATTTTTTACCATAATTTAATAATTTATTTAATTTAACTTCAATATTTGTTCTTGTCAATAAGATATTCACATGGTGTTTTTTTCTTCTTAAATATGAACAAATACAACAATTTGATGTGGAGATAATATTTTCACATTAACACTATATGAATATAACGTAGTTACAACAAAATTATTACAATTTTCTTTTACGTTTTAGAATTATTTTCGATTTATTGAACTGTGATAAAACGATAACTAAAAACTAATTTATTTTTCAAACAGTGGTAGAATTTTTTTTTAATATAAATACCAAATGTCTTTCTTTTAGAAAATATTTGCTAATTAATAAATCTTACCTGTGGGTACGTGATGGGAGAGAGTTTCTTATCCTTTAATTTCTCGATGGTTGACCTGTCATCCCTCAAATCCAATTTGGTTCCTACTAAGATAATGGGCGTATTGGGACAGTGATGTCTTACTTCTGGGTACCACTGTAGAAAAATATTAAAGTTCAGATCTGATTTCAAGCGATAACATAAAACAGTTATTAAAAGTTGCAATCATATTCAGATACATGGTTTTTCATCACAACATTCCCTCAGACGGGAAAAGAAGACAAAAAATTAATTTATCATCATGTGTAACTTTCACGTTTCTTTTTTCACAGGTTGTGTAGTTGTAACATAAATAAATATATCTTACCTTTGCCCTAACGTTCTCAAATGAAGCGGGATTGACAAGTGAGAAACAAATAAGAAACACATCAGTCTGGGGATACGACAGAGGTCTCAGTCTGTCATAATCTTCCTGGCCCGCGGTATCCCAAAGTCCTAGATTGATGGGTTTACCATCTACCATTACATTTGCCGAATAGTTGTCAAATACTGTCGGTATGTATTCGCCGGGAAAGGCGTTTGTTGTGTAACTTATTAGAAGGCATGTCTTACCGACAGCACTGAAAAGAATATACTCTACTTAGAAAATTATTTGCATAACAAAAAGTTTTACCTATTACTTATCCATTTATTCTATATCTTCAATCAAAATTGAAGAGGTCAGTGCAAAAAGTGGTTAAGTTACATTTTCAGTTTCTGCGTTATAGATGCTTAAAATTCAATTACGAAAAATGAGTTTAAAACATGAAAATGAGGAACTTTTGCTTTATTTCCCACTCCCTTAAATAAGTAAAAAAAAATAAATAAAAAACCGGAATTATGCTGAAAATATATTTCCTAAAAAATTAAAGTATACAACAGACTTTTGACATCTTTTTTTGGTCATTTACAGCGTAATACAATTTTACAAAAATATGGACTACTTTTTGCACTTCTTCAATTGTAAACTGAACATCTTATCATTTCTTTATTTAGTAACATAAGTTTTAAGCTTGGTTTTAAGTAACAGATAACATTATTTAATTTTTCATATGGATGCTTTTAAAGGTTTTATCAGTTTATAATTTTTTTCCTGGATGTGGTAGGGTTTACAATTTATTATCTCATGTCACATTGATATTTTATGATAATACAAAAGTAATACATAATGCTAAACCATTTAACCGAGCATTATGTTTAAGATGTGGCTTCAATATTGTGATTCAAACGTTGAAAGATTTTAAATTCAATTTGTATTAGACATAAATTAAACTATATTATAAATATTGTAATTTGGTTGGAATTGTTAGATTCTTCATTTTATATAAACAAAATGTTAACTTTCATTCCATAATTTGTTTTTATATGAAGATACACTATGAGTCACTTCCTTATTAGAAATTATTTATTAATAATAAACATATACTTACAACCAAGTAAGCTAAACAATCAAAATGAATTTAGTATACCTAATAAAATCCTAATAAGATTTTCAATTCATTTTTAAAAAATTGAGGAATCCATAGCTAGCTACAAGTGATATACAAAGGTTATATATTGTGAAGAAACAACATACGTCTAGAGTATTGTCCTTTTTCTACAGATTTTTCCTGTCAAGGACGTAAGTGCATGATTAAACAAAAGGTACCGCCAAGTATGAGAATTTACAATTAGCTAAAACTGAATATGATGCGATAGATACGTACCCGTCACCTACCACTACACACTTTATGGCTTGCATTTCGTTATCTTTTGATAACGATAATGAATAACTGGCAGTCAAATTAATTAAACACCTCGGATTGGGTGTGTGTTCTGTCAAATGCAAGGCCACCTAATCACTACCACACCGAACCACTTTGAAATCATTCATTAACACTTCTTACGACTTCTGTACATCACAGTTACAGTTTATGTATTTCAGAACTATCAGAATTATTTTTATCTCTATAAACTTTTATATTTCTCTGTTGATCTTTTAACGATCAGCCACCGCGACCACACGTAAAGTTAGAAGGTGACAAATGAACTGACATAAGTTGGTACTGGTACTGCCAACAGTGGCAGCAGTGCCAATCGCTTACTGGTATGGTTAGAAATTTCCTAACCACTTTGACGTCATCTCTAAAGTCCAAACTAACCACAGATGCCACAGATCATTGAAATTAACCACCTTGTCATTTCTTTCGAATTTGATGTAAGTGCATCTCATCAAGTGTCTCTTTTCTGAGCTCCATGGTGCACCTTTAGTTTTTCATTTTAATGAACATTTGTGCAATGTGCATACTGCATACATTTTATATAGGTACATACCTATAGATACAAGATTCATGAATATCGGCTTTTAAAATTTGGTCTGTCAATTTACATATATCGCGTATAATTAATTTGAATCGGATTTTCCAGATAGGACGATTATGTTGTTGTATTTAAAGAACCCCGCACCTTTTATATGGAAAAGTGGTTTTAGTCGGAAGGTCTAATTTTTGGTGGAAAAGGTAGTTCTCAACATCCTGAACAAAAAATCTAATGGGCATAAAAAAATTTACCATTAGGATTTTTCGCTCTTTTTTGATAAAAATAATCCGACTCTTGAAAACCCAGGTGCCGACTTTGTATGCGCATACCGCAAAATCCTGACGTTAGATTTATTTAAAAAAAACTTCAATAATTTTATTTTTGATATTACTTTCGCTCACTAGGTATGTTTTATTTTTCGAGATTTCTGTACCTAAAAAACACTACAAATTTGATCGTTTTTCGGCGAGACCTTTTCTATTTCATAAATTTTCGAACCAGTGATGTTTTCTAGTAATGATTTTTTGTGCAAATACGTTTTTCCTTATACTTTAACAATGGCTTATTCAAAATACCTATATTCCTAGTTTTTTTGGATCATCCAGATATGTGCGTGACGGGACACGTCATTTAACACAATATGAAAAAATTAGAATTTACTTGAGTGGTATTACAATAGGTAGTTAATTTATTTATTTCACACGTTTTCTTAATTTATTTATATAGTCAACATTTGTACGTTGCCTGATCTCCTGGTTACGGCTCTGATAACTTTAGTAGACTGTTTTCCCTGTATTATAAATATGTGGTTATTCTTTAATTTACCATAGATTGCTACAGTTATTATTTCTAAAAACCAGTCAAAACATGGTTTATACCTATATGTTTATATGTATACATAAATACATAAATGTAATCACTGAATTAAATCTGTAAATATTATTCAATTATTTAATTGATTTATTTGCCTAAAGCAAATGGTAATTCCAGATCTCCCTATACACAATATTCTATAATTCCAAACAAAAATAATAATAAATAAAAGTAAGAGGTGACGGTTGAGCATCGCCACATTTCAGTGACGAATCACTGCTAAAATTATTACGTACTGTACTGTATAAACTAGTTTACCGAAAGAAAATTATTAATCACTTTAATTTAGATAAGATAATCGTCGTTCAGCGACGTACGAGTAGAAAGTTTGTTTTAAAAACATAATTTTAAGCGTCGTGGTCAAAGCCAGTGAGTTTTACCATGGCGAAAGTTAGTGTCGATTTACCTGATATTGAGGTACGTTTACATACATTTTTTCATTGCAGTAACATTTTGTTTGCTATAATTAAGTCATGTATATTATGTATTTGCGTCTTTACCTTGAATGCTACTTTATTGTGGCGCGAAGATTTAATTTCATTGTTAGGATGTAATTTTTGAATAAAAATAGAATGGATACATATTCAAATGTTGTTAAGGAAAATTATTTGTTTTTTAAACCAAAGATAGCTGGTTTTTCCCTTATCAGTAAACAATTGCAGCCTGAAATTGAATCGCAGGATATCTATATAACAAGGTCGTCGATTTATAATATTTGTTTTTACAAAATTACGGTTTTATGTTTAAAACAGTTTTATAACATCATCGGTTGTGCAATCTTAATAAATAATTGAAAGTGTTACTAAATACTAAATATATTTTTAGCTTACAAACATGTCTTGCACTATACTATACACGACAATAATTATTAGTTTTTGTCATTACCGTAGCCTCTGCTAGGGTATTGGAAGGACAAATTAAAATCAACTTATTTGAAGGCAATTATTTTCGAAAATTTGTTGTTAACGGAATTATTATATATAAATATTTCTTGGTATAAATAACTCATTCTCGTATTTAATCAATAATTTAATCAAAGTAGACTGTGAACAAACTTGTACAAAATAAATTTATCTAATTAGCTGCGGTACAAGATACTGTCCCATAATTAAAAAAAATAAACTGAATTGAGGGAGTGTCATTATTATTGCAATAACTTGTCTGTCTGTATCTCGATGAAATTGAGGCAAGTGCAAATATGCAACCAACAGTACAATCACAATCTCAAAATTAGAATAAATCTGTAAACTTTGCCTACCGCACCTACCCTTTTTCGAAATTTATAGTTGTCGCGTAGTGTTCAGACAAGCTCCAGTCCTTGTTTGGGATATCTACATATATTTTGTATATTCAGGCGTTATTTAGTGTTCTGACCTTTTTACTTGTTAAAATGAGGTGTGCTGTTTTGATTATAAATTGAAATACTATTTCAAACAAGTAAAAACCTCTGCTTTATATATTCTCTTTTAATGAAAGTTGACTTCGGTGTAACTTGTACTTACTAAAACAATTTTCATGGTTAAGTTAATATTTTTGCTAAAATCAGTTATAACCGCTCGACCCTGTAATGTGGTAACTAGGAAACTGATGAACTATATAATTTGCTTCAATTTAAAAGACAGAATTTTTTTTGATTTTCTGTATTTCTTAATTAAGCCTTCCAAATGCGTGGTTAAAATTAATGATATTATAACTGAATCACCCTGTCTATGGTTAAAATTAATGTTAAAATATGATCAAAAATCATAATAAAATATATAAAAATTCCATAAATCTAAACCACTTAAGATCTTTTTAGCAAATTTAGCATATTTTTTAGTATGCTTGTACAGTGGTGGTCAGCTTAAAGTCATCGCTTGCATGTTTTGTCTTTTTCTAGCACCGTGTATAACAAACGGCACTAGAAAAGAATGGAGCATGTAATTGGTGAGTTTAAGTTGACTCCCACCGTACCTATCAGCAAATATTACATTTTATACCAATAAAATCAATAAAATGTAATATTTGCAGCGTACATAAAGTACCAGAGGCGGAGTTATGGGTACTATCATGACTTCTTTCACAAGAAAAAATATATCACCCAATATAATCATACAAATAAAATTGGTTTTCATATGTTCCATTGCATTATCATCGTTTTCCCTCTGCACATTTTTTTTGTATATCTAGCCGCTTAGAAACAAATTTAACAGGGGTACGTCACTGGTACTTCACGTAAGCTGCAAATTTTTTATTTTATGTTTACCAACACACTAAAAAATTATGCCAAATTTGCCACAAATATCTTTTTTTTTAAGTTATGAATTTTAAATTGATTTTTTGTCAGCTTTGAACATTATATCTCGGGAACGATGCTGTTGGGACCCTGTGCTTATTTAACAAAATTACTTAATTAATTTTAACGATAGAATACGCCTCTGGATTTTCTGCACCCAACTAGGAAACATCATGTAATATTAATACTATTTGAAATTACCGTATTTGTTCGAATAAAATAAAATATATTATTGTACGTTTAAACATTTAGATTTATTTTTATAAAAGTCGAAAGTGATAGTTAGTGACAAACGCATAATCTCATTGATAAGGGTTTAGTTCAGTTGTTAATATTTATCAAATATACTGACTATAAAATATTTATCTGTGATAAAATACATGAATTTAGACTAGCTAGCTACAACATAGATTTTATTTACTATACATTATATGAAAATGAGATGGCCTGAATAGATTATATTTTTGATTTATCAATAAATTGGTTTAATTCTAAATAAGGATTTAGCATGAATAACTTTGGGAAACTTTGTAGAATACCTATATAAAATTACGATTCATATCTCATCATAAAAATATTATCTGGGTATTAACAAAAAATGGTTTTAATTTCGTCGGTAAATAAATATTTTTAGAATATTTAGAATCGTTGAAATCGAAGTTGACAGTTTTTATTACGTTTGATATTCTGCATAATGAATTTATTCATATTTTGACATGTCCGCAGTTATAGATATAGGACATATGTATTTTTTTCTTCCTCTTATGGCTATATTAAAACAGACAAAGGATTCACTAGATTTCATTTATGAATACATAAATATTAAAACAAAGGTCCATGGACTTGTCGATAATTAATTTATGAATATTTAGATTTTATAAAATCATATCGTTTTGAGAGAAACATTATCAATATTCATACTTTTTTCTAAAAATGGATCGCTAATCTGTTTGCTATTCATTCTCTATTTTTAAAAGAAATTTTCTTTTAGAACATCTTATCACTCAATCCTCGCGTACATACGCATTCCAGCTTGGTACCAACAAGTTTAACCAAGAGGAATAAAGCCCACTGGAAAAGAAATACAGATAAAAAATGCCAGGTAAGTTATACAAGCATCTGAGGATGCATTGTAATCGAAATACACACATCTCCAAATGTCTTGGCTCTCCTGAATATTTTTTTATACTGTTTTAGAAAGGTATTTTAAGCTAATATAAATTAAATCTACAATTCCTATCAATGAAGTCATATGTATGTTCTCTGATACCAAACCTCTAGGTATGCTAATGAACAATTCCACAGACAAAGCTCTATTTAATAATTATCTAAAAAAATAATCTAATTTACTCACTCTATAAAAATCTAACTTCACTTTTTTGGCAGTGGGAACACGACAAATTCAACCACAATAGATGAGATCTGACCTATTTCTGCATTTTTAGGATTGCTTCTTCAGGTGGTCTCCTTTAAGTTGAATCAAATATCTGACTATAAAAATTATTATAAAAATTAAAATTATATGAAGTTATATTATCGACAGTGACAAAAAAGTGACATCCTGTCAATGAATTAAATAATTAAATAAGACAATACCTACTTGAAAATGTTCACCTTTTATGTAAAAGTTTTTATATATTTTTAGGTATTAATAATATTGTGTGAAACTAACTACTCAGTGGACAAAAGCCCCAACCTGCGTTGAATTACACCCACAATATCTACCCATATATTCCTTATTATTAGCTTTTGTAACATTTTTTTACTGTTTTAGAAAGATATTTTAAGCTAATATGAATCAAATCTACAATTCCTATCAATGAAATGAAGTCATCATCTATTGTGGTTGAATTTGTCGTGTTCCCACTGCCAAAAAAGTGAAGTTAGATTTTTATAGGGTGAGTAAATTAGATTGTTTTTTTAGATAATTATTAAATAGAGCTTTGTCTGTGGAATTGTTCATTAGCATACCTAGAGGTTTGGTATCAGAGAACATACATATGACTTCATTGATAGGAATTGTAGATTTGATTTATATTAGCTTAAAATACCTTTCTAAAACAGTAAAAAAATGTTACAAAAGCTAATAATAAGGAATATATGGGTAGATATTGTGGGTGTAATTCAACGCAGGTTGGGGCTTTTGTCCACTGAGTAGTTAGTTTCACACAATATTATTAATACCTAAAAATATATAAAAAATCTCCTGAATATGTTACAAAATAATTAAATTATATTTTCAAAATGTAAAATCTTTGTTTTAATATAAGACTGTCTGATACACTAACTTGTTGATTGACTTCCTGAATAATGCACAATAAAATAAAAAATGTGAATATATTTAAGGTAAAACGTTCATATTTTTGAAAAAAAAAATGTTATGTGGGAACAGAAATTCCAGGTACATGTTATATATACCGATTTCAGCAAAGCTTTTGACAGGTTATATCATACAGTGTTATTATCTAAATTGAATAATATTGGTTTTTCCCATAATTCGCTAACCTTTTTTAAATCTTACCTTGAAAATCGTCAACAACATGTGAAATTTTCTGGTCAACAGTCGCTTCAGTTCATTCCACCATCTGGGGTGCCACAGGGTTCTGTCGTTGGGCCATTGCTTTTTAACATTTTTATAAATGATACAGTTACGGATATAATATAAAGTTAAGTTTTTTTGCATGCAGATGACATGAAAATATATAATAGAATCGACTATTAATTCTCTTAATAGTTTCAATGGGTGGTGTTCTACAAATAAGTTAGATCTGAATGTAAAAAAATGTAATGTTCTCACTTTTACACTTAAAAATAGCGCCATGTTGTTGTTTTCAGATCACTTATATTTTGTGACCTTGGGGTAACATTTGATAGCAAATTATCCTTTACACCTCATATTCAAAATATTACTTACGTTTTGTAATCGTAATCGTAATATGAATGATTTTTCTTCCACTCATGTTAAAAAACTATTATTTCAGTCTATTGTCAGATCAAAACTGGAATATTGTTCTTTAATTTGGTGTCCTTATTATAACATTCATATAGATTGTATAGAACGCATTCAAAGACGCTTCCTGAAGTTTTTATGTTACTAGGAGGACGGGGTTTATCTAGTTATTGGATATCCTTACGGCACAGATTTGGTATCAGTAGTCTGGCGGCCCGCCGTGTAATGGCTCAGCAAATATTTTTGTATAAACTATTTCATAACTTAGTTGACTGTACTCATATACTTAACTTGATTAACTGCAGAATACATGGCTCTAGGCTTAATATGTTATTTTACACAACAACGCCGAGAATTAATACAACTAAATATTCCCAATCATTTGTGAAAATTATAATAAATAATAAAGTACTGTAACATATTTACGTTGGCACATTTAAGTGTTAATTTAATTTTTACTGCTTTTTTCAGTGTAACCGATAATGTATGTATTTTGTGTACTGTATATGTTCTGTTTTCTGTTTTTAGTAAATTGTATTTGTCCTACCCTATAATTGGTTGTGTACTGTAGGGTAGTGTATTTGTTAAATAAATAAATAAATAAATAAATTTGTTAACAAAAACATTATTTAATAGTCTGTACGATAGCCCCTTCTTTCAATTAATTGGCCAACGTGTTTCGGTAACCGGCAAATTAGGTTATCAATAAGATGAACATGTCTGACTCTCCTTGAACTGCTTCAGTCAAGTCCTGAAGGCTTACAGGAGGGCTTCTCGATGGGATATTGCTCTGATAATGTACTCTTAAACATGTTCAATGTTCAGTGGTATCCATGTATGGTTAGTTTACTGGCCAGTTCATTCTTTGGATATTTTTCTTTACTGCCTTTAGAAAATGAAATTTTCACCCAAATTCATTGCGTAGAGGCTGAGAGCTTCTGAGATGTTTTTACTGTATAAATCTGTCAATAAATCTAAGTGGGATAGGTGACCAAATATACCTCCCCAAAACATAACTGATCTGCCGTGATAGGAAATAACTTCTCCAGAGAAAGAGAGTCGTTTGTGTCGACCTCTTATAAACCCTTTCCGCCAATTCTGTAGTCCAAATCGTGACTTGTGCGAATAAAGGGTTCCATTACATTAGAATCCAATCTCTGTAGACAACGTGTCGAGGTAAAAGCCAAGATACTCTTAAAGATCTTCTTGCCCTTACATTTCAGGAAAATAGTCTAATTATGGTGCTTGTCGAAAGTACTTTCCGCTAGGTTAGCGAAATATAAGTTCGAAATTACTCTTAGCGTTATTCTTCTCTTCCTTCCGGTTAAATTAGCCATATAACAGCATTTCCCATCTGATGTTACTCTGCATCGACCGGTCACTGGATCGACCGGTCACTGGGTTTTCGCGCAACGCTGCCCGGTTCCTGGAAAGGTACCACTATGCGCCTTACCGAAGTCTGTGGCATTTTTGGACAATGCCCAATTAGGTGATTTGACAAACCCTCTTGATGGCCAGTATTATGGCTCGGTCAAACTGAGAAATCGAATTATCTGGCATTTCACGCAAAATCTAATTTAACAACTTATTCCTTTTAAAAAATACCTTCAAACGAAAGTAATTTTTTGCCACGATACAATTATTATTTTTATGGTAAGATAATAAAGAATTTATACACAAAAAATGGCCTTATATCCCAGAAGTTAAATATTAACAAAGGAGGCCAAAACTTTTGTAGATGTGTGTATATACAGACTATACTACATCGAATCCCTGTTTTTATTTTTAAAATAAGTACAGTCGCCGCAATATAATGACTTCCAACCTAAAAACCAATCCACTTTCAAAGTAGTGAGCCGGTGGACTATTAATAGGAATTGTGGGAGGCATCAATTATTAGGGCTTAAGCCGTCATAATTTAAATAAAATACATTCAGTTTTATGATTAAAGTTTAAATTTGGAGTCGGATATGTCCATTTTGTTTTTTATTTATTTGGAATGCCGCAGAATAAGTCTTTTTTAAACCTTTGTTCGTTTGACTAAAGATCGTATTCTAATTCATTGACACTTTTAGGAATGTCCTACATTGGAAAATAATTTCTCTGACATCAAGCCTACAACTTTAAGTGAACGAGCAGCTTTAAGAGAAGCAGCGAGGTGTTTAAAATGTGCAGATGCTCCTTGCCAAAAGTCTTGTCCTACCCAGTTGGATATCAAATCTTTTATAACAAGTATTTCCAACAAGGTACATATTACAGTAAACATATATTTAATTCATGATTTACATTCATTATTAATTTATCCTAAACCATTTGTCATTATTTCAGTTCCGTTTAAAATATTAACTACAAACCTTTTATTTTCACAGAATTACTATGGCGCAGCAAAGGCAATTTTTTCCGATAATCCTTTAGGTATTACATGTGGCATGGTATGTCCAACAAGCGATCTTTGTGTAGGAGGATGTAATTTACAAGCTTCAGAAGAAGGAGGGATAAATATAGGTGGTCTCCAACAATTTGCTACAGAGGTACACATATCTATAGCATTTTTCCTGGAATCCTACAATGGGTCATATTTCTCTTGCGTTTTATTTTTATTTTGATATTTTAGGTATTCAGTAAAATGGGAGTGAAACAAAAACGAGATCCTAAAACTCCTCGACCTAAAAACCCTACTTCGAGAATAGTCCTTTTGGGTGCAGGACCAGCATCTCTTTCCTGTGCAACATTCTTAGGCCGACTTGGATATGACAACATCACAATTTATGAAAGGCAAGACGTCTCAGGAGGTCTTAGGTAAAGATATAGAACCTGAATTTCACAAACTATAGCTATATTTATCTATTTCTTCTAGCACTACAGAAATACCTCAGTACCGTCTTCCCATTTCCATGGTAAACTTCGAAATCAGCCTTGTAAAAGATCTAGGAGTGAAAATAGAAACAGGGCGATCACTTTCAGTGAAAGATTTAACTATTGAAGGCCTGCTAAAAGATTCAAAGGCGGTTTTTGTCGGTATCGGTTTGCCGCAACCGAAAATTAATTCTCTTTTCAAAGATTTAACTGCAGAGATGGGGTTCTACACGTCGAAGAGCTTCTTGCCTAAGGTTTCAAAGGCCAGTAAGGACCCAGCTGATGGAGGGTGTCCTTGTAAGTCTAACGCGGCTTTACTTCCTAGGCTGTATGGAAATGTGATAGTATTGGGAGCCGGCGACACAGCTTTTGACTGCGCCACGTCAGCATTGCGATGTGGTGCTAGAAAAGTCTTCGTGGTGTTTAGAAGGGGTTTCAGCAATATAAGGGCTGTACCAGAAGAGGTAAAGTAAAGTTATTTGTATTTGTTTCTTTACAGAATATGATTCCTATAAAACAAGGTTTCAAATTGTTTTAAATATAACCTAGATAAGTTATTTCTATCATTATAAAGTTATTTTTTAACAATCAAATGACGCAGTTGGTAGAATCATTCTAGAGCGAAGTTGTGTATTTATTCTTATGTTTCCGAAATTGTTCATTACAAATGTTGATGAAGCAGCTTTCCAGACACTTTTTTGGATTGGATATCTTAAGTGAAGTAGATTTATATGATTCGTTCTTTTAGGTTTCGGTCGCTATCGAAGAAAAATGCGAACTGATGGGATTCTTGTCTCCGCATGCAGTAAATGTTCGAGATGGTAAGATAGTTTCAGTGACTTTCAGCAGAACAGAACAAAATGAAGACGGCAAATGGGTGCAAGACATTGAACAGCTCACTACCTTGAAAACTAACTTCCTCATATCAGCTTTTGGAAGTGGGTTGGAAGATCCTGATGGTAAGCGTGGAAGCACAAAGAAAAATAAAGAACTAAAGTAGAAAGAATGCGTATTCTACAGTATTTTTTTTTAATTTTAGTGATTGAAGCTTTGAAGCCTCTTCAATTAAACGATTACAATTTACCTGTGATTGATCCAAATACGATGCAGTCCTCCCATTCTTCTGTATGGTGCGGCGGAGATGTAGCAGGTGTAGCAGAAACAACAGTAGAGTCAGTTAATGACGGTAAAACTGCTGCTTGGTACATTCACTGTACTTTGGAGGTAAGTACTTAAGCTGTTACAAAATCATGATGAAATAAGTTTAAATCTGAACACCTTTACAAAAATTTTACTTCTTTAGAAAAAAGTGTATCCATTTGGTTTACATAAGCATTCCGAAATTATCTTTATTAGTTCTAATTCATTCATTTGTAACCATGTATATTATTACTAGGATTTACCTAAAAACACCGCCCCAAAACTACCACTATTTTACACCGAAATCGACGAAGTTGACATCTCAGTTGAAATTTGTGGTGTTAAATTCGAAAACCCATTTGGTTTAGCTTCAGCCCCTCCTGTAACCAGTACTGCAATGATCAGGAGAAGCTTTGAGCAGGGCTGGGGTTTCGTTGTCACGAAAACTTTCTGCTTGGATAAGGTAAGGGACGATTTGAATTAATACTTCCATATTATCTTCTCTTGAAAATTATATAGGATGAAGTTACAAATGTATCTCCGAGAATAGTCCGTGGAACAACTTCTGGATATCATTATGGACCCCAGCAAGGATCTTTTTTGAACATCGAACTGATTTCGGAGAAATATATGGATTATTGGTTACAAGGTATAAGTGAGTTGAAGAAAGATTTTCCAACGAAGGTAAGCTTACTTGTATCCAAATAATTCAACAATTGATAAGGCGCATTGAAGGTTATCATTGCTAGCATCATGTGTGCTTATATCGAAAAAGATTGGAGAGAGCTATCAAAAAAAGCCGAGGACAGTGGGGCTGATATGCTGGAATTGAATTTGAGTTGCCCTCACGGTATGGGTGAGTCTGGAATGGGTCTTGCATGTGGTCAAGTACGTTTTTGAAAAATTCACTTGTATTTTATTACCATTATTACCGTTTTAGAAACCTAATCTCGTACGAGATATATCCAAATGGGTTCGAGAATCAGTAAAGATACCTTTCTTCATTAAACTGACCCCAAACATTACTGACATCACGGTTATTGCAAAGGCAGCATATGAAGGTAGGTACCATATATATTTAATTAAACATTTGACAGAACCGCGAAAGTAAAATAGAACACAGATGGATTTTAGTGATACTGATATGTTAAAAAAATTAAAGACTAAATCATAACATTTTCCGCGCAAACATAAATATTTGGTTGCATAATTTGATGATGTCACTTGTCAGTATTGAGACTACCATTATTGCCATCTATTAGCACAATTTAAAACTGTTAAATGTCCTACAAGCCATGTGGTTAAGATGGTGACTACGAGGATATTAGCTTTAGTTACGAACCTAGCTGGAACATTGTTAGATGTTTTTATAAACTTATATGTAGCCATTATTTATTTATTTACTCTTAAAATATCCAACGGGTACAATCCACTTAAAGGATAAGAGTTAAATTAGAAAAAAATTGCAATAAGAGAGAAAAAAATACTTAAAAAAAGATACCTACATATTAAAAATCGATTGTATAGAATAAAATATAAGTAGTATAAAAGCCTAAACATATAAAAACAGTTTAAAATCTAGTAAAAATAAAAAATAATAAACCTGAAACTTAAATTGTCAGATAATATAAAAATAGCAAAAGAATTAAAATACAAATAAAAATTACTAAACAAGATAAGAATAAATAAAAAGAAACAAGAAAATACACATGCACCTATTGAAAATATTTTTTATATCACGTACACCATAAAGTTAATGTAGAAACCCTCCATATTGTTGCTATTGTTCAGCATTTGATACAAAGATGACTTTAACAACATATTTGTACGGGCAAAGGGTAACATAAATAAATCACAATTCCTAGAGTTCAATCTGGGAACTCTATATAATAATACTTTGGTAATGGATTCACATCTAATTTTAAAATGGATAATTTTATATAATAAAATAATACCATGCATGGTACGTCTACTGGCAAGACTTTGTAGATTGAAACGGGCACAAAACAATTCTTGTGGAGTACCTTGAGTAGGATAAACTCCATCTAACAGATATGCGGCAGATTTAAAAAATCTTCGTTGGACTCTTTCCTGTAATGATGTATATGTAATATAAATTGGATTCCATATAACTGAACCATATTCAAGTTTGGATCTCATAAAAGCTGTAAACAATAATCGCAAAGTAGACTGATTCCTGAAATCTTTAGAGTTTCGTAAAATAAATCCCAAACTCCTGTATGCATTGGATAAGAAACTATGGATGTGCTGTAAGAAACTCAACTGAAAGTCAAAAAAAAAAACCTAAGTCTTTAATGCTATCAGGCCTCTTCAGAGTGCTGTCTTGTAATATATAATCAAACATTAGAGGTAACATATTTCTGTTACACCAGTCGTTAACTGAAACAAGGTTATTCTGAAGATTCTCACAGTCCAAAACAGAGTTAATTTGACAAAATAATTTTACGTCATCAGCATATAATAGGTATTGTATATTAAGATCCTCCGCAATATTGTTAATAAATATATCGAATAAAAGAGGTCCAAGTATGGACCCTTGAGGAACACCTGATGTTTGGACAAACGTGTCAGATTTGAATCCACGATATTGCACATATTGGGATCTATTACAGAGGTATGACTGAAATAATTTTACTAAACCAGTACAGAGACCTACGTTGTTAAGTTTATTTAATTTAGAGTGATCGAGCCTGTCAAACGTTTTAGAAAAATCTGTGTATAGAACATTGACTTGCAGAAAATTATCAAAATTAATATGATCCTTGACTTTAAAAGTGCTTTTCAACATTGAAAATTCAGACCATAGTGTACCTGGATTTACAATCTTTGATCTTTCCGATAGATAAGTAAGTAAAACATTTTCTGTTAGGTTTTTGCTTTTTTATTTTTTTTCCAGTTGTTAAATAATTCATAGTACTTTTCGTACCGTTGTCTTGAATTTGTAGGTAACAAATTTAGAGAAACACTGCTAGCTTCTTCCTGCAAGTCTGGTAGACTATTCGTAAATTCTTCATCACTATCTAAATTACTATTCGTTTTTACAAATTCACACAATCACAATTATTCAGAATCATAACGTATTATTATTTTATAGTTTTGTTCACTTGATTCTAGACTTTGATTTACACTCACATTTAATGAAAATTTATGCGAAACGTCAAAGTACGCAAATGACAGTCAAAGGTGTCTAGACAGTGAAAAACTACAAAATTGTGTTGTTATCACTTAAGCAGCCCAAAGGACGATAAACATTACTTTCGGCAATATTTTTAGGGTTGATATGATTCATTTTCACATATGGTAGGCGAACAATATCTTAATAATTTCATTTGATATATTCTAAGTAGCCAATAAATCTCCAAACAAGCTTTTAATTGTAGAATTCTTAATTGAACAACAACGTACCTAAAAGTTAAGTGACGTCATCTACAATACGAAATTGAATTAATTAATTTCAGGTAATTTTAAAAAATGAGTGCTTGTTATGTATTATTTACTACGCAAATATTCCTAATTAAAGCAAATTGGAAGAACCTCTTTTGTGAAGAACTACATCCTACCAATTGTTATCCTAATAGCTAATATCTTATTTTCTTACCATAATATTTTCTATCATCATTTGTTTTATAAGGTGGGGCTTCTGGAGGAACTGCTATTAACACAGTATCTGGATTGATGCACGTTAAACCCGACGCAACGGCTTGGCCTGCCGTCGGAATCGACAAGAGAACCACTTATGGTGGAGTTAGTGGGAATGCTACAAGGCCGATGGGGCTAAGAGCAGTTTCGTCCATCGCGCAATTGCTACCAGATTTTGCTATTTTAGGTAAGCCAGTAAAAAAATAAATTTTCTTGGAATCTAATATATAAATTTGGTTTCAGGCGCCGGTGGCGTGGAGTCGTCTGAAACGGCCTTCGAATATCTGCAGTGTGGAGCTTCTGCCGTTCAAGTCTGCAGTGCGGTGCAAAATCAAGATTTTACGCTTATAAATGACTACTGTACGGGACTTAAAGCATTGCTGTATCTAGACGGTAGATTACCCGGTTGGGAAGGTCAGAGTCCACCGACTTACAAGAATCAGAAGGGAAAACCCGTTGTTCCATTATACGACAAGAACGGCATTGTAAGTAGTTGGTGGCGTGGTGGTCATCTAGTTTTTATTAAAATTCTGTTCTTCCTTAAGACTGAATGATTACTTCCTTTTGAATAAGTTGACATAGCTAGTTTGTTAGTACAAACCATTAGTAGAATATATTAATATCTCAGTCATGAATAGTTCTTGAATGAGATGCACTTTCTGGGCTGTTTTGCCATGGTCGATGCTTAACTGCAAACGTTTTGCTATACTTAACACATGGCATCTTTAGTGTTTCTCAAGGTTGGCTTGTTAGTATTTATGCGCGGAATGTTTAAGTATACGTCTGGAGTTTGTAACGGACTCAACTGATCTTTTGGGTTCTGGAGTTGCTGAATGTTAGTGTGAAAGTTGCCTTTTTTGCATAATATTTTTGCGATTCTATCACATTGGGGATGAATAGTAAAGTGGTGGTTGTAGTGACATCATCTTTGGGTTTTTCGGTTTAACATGCCGAGAACTAATGGCTCTATCCATGTCTTTTTTAGAGTTTCCGTTTGTAAGGAGGGAATCTATTTTTACCTGTCCATGATCATCAGCCAACGTTAATGTACGGTGACTAACATCTTTATAACCTAGCGTTTTTGTGCCGAATGATGGATAGACTTTCCATGGAGATATCTATTAGTATGTGTCTTCTTCCTGTAGATACCGTGCTATTCCATGCTGCCAAAGATGAAAGTGTTGTCCACGTATCTGAGCTAGTACTTTCTTAGGAGTTGTGAAAAGCGCTTTTTCTTTTTCCATAAAGAAATTCACCACTACGAAACTCAGTGAGCGACACCATTCTTTTATTAGTAGAATTGTCCATTCCATGCGAAGTAGAAGTCAGGTGTAGCTTAATTAAAGTGATAATTTCAGGGGTGAAGTGGTTGTTCAACAGTTACAGACTGGATCGGAACGTTAGTGAAAAGCGGCTCCACATCGAATCTGACCAAGATGTTTTGGGGATCGATTGTCATTGAGCTAATGATGTCCACAAAATCTGCTAAATTTGTTATATGAATCTCGGACTTTCCTACCTTAAGTTAAGCTAGCTGACATGCTAGTTTATAGATATGGCTTCGAATAGTGTTGACAATTGGCTGAAGAGGTTTATTTATTGTCCTTGCGGATCTTCTTTAAGTTTTTCTATTTAATTTTTCGTCCCAATTGGACGACGTTTCAAATTCAAATTTATTGATTTTTTCCAAGAATAAACAAGGTGAATTTAATTTTTTATTGTGTTTCTTTGTTAGGGTCTGAACAGCAATAGCCGGGGATGCACCTTGTCGATTTGATTATGAATTACATCTCCTTTTGTGGCGCTTTCAAACCTCATTTGGCAGCTGAAAGATGCTGACCACAGCATTTTAATATTTATTCTTAATGAACAGAGTTGTGAAACTAAGAAATCTCTTAAGGTTAGGGGTAATGTCAAGAAATTCATTTAAAGTTTCCTTATTCCAATTTAAGAACAGAACTGTATCTTTACAAATTATTATTGCCTTCTCCTCATTCTTAGGATTTATCAATCACATTGGTTGATGAATTTGCAATACGTTTTAGCTTTTGTTACAATACTTCAATCCTATTTCAGAAACTTCCACATTTTGGCCCCTATCAGAAGCAAAGGGAAGAACAATTGAGCAAGCTGCACAAAGAATGCAAAATAAAAGAAGAATTGCTTCCCCATCACAATGGCACTCAACTTAATTTCGATAACCGTACGACAGGCGTTTCACCAAGTTGTGAATACGCAGCCAAAAAAAATCCCAATGTGCAGGGTATCATTGGAAGAGCCCTTCCAAGAATCGGCGCCTACAAGGAACTTGACAATACCAAACAAGTGGTTGCTTTAATCGATGATGTAAGTTTCACTTTACTTTGTTGGTTCTTAAATAATGTTAACTTTTCAGGATATGTGCATAAACTGTGGCAAATGCTATATGACGTGCAATGATTCCGGATACCAAGCCATCCACTTTGATCCGGAGACTCACATTCCCAAAGTTACGGACGATTGTACGGGATGCACATTGTGCCTTTCAGTTTGTCCCGTGATTGATTGCATAACGTAAGTTTTCCAATCACATCGAGGCCATTATAAGCAGGATATCCGGAAACCCCGGGCAGAATATCTAAGGATATTACTCGAAAAAATAATGTATCGTTATTTTTTTAAATTTGTTTTTTGGCTATAACTTGACTTGATTTTTCCTTGACGTTTGATCCTTATCATATGTCTCTAGAAACGACAAGGAAACTAAACCGACGATGTGGCCACCTGTTCGGAAATTGTTCTACCAACGTTAAAATAAATTATTTAAATGTTTATATCATAAAACGTACTGTTTCTGCTTTTACCTTCTATGAACGAAGCACAAAGTTTGAAATGACCGTCAAAGCAATACTATAACAGCTATCATTCAATTGTTTTAAAAATACACTTTGCTTATATCGTAAAAGAAATGAGATTTACCAGTAGATATGTCCAAAAAATGTAAACGTTTTTTGCCTCCAAACAGGAGTATCAAATTTTTAGATAAATTATCAATCTTTAAGAAGGTGCCATCATTTCAGTAAGAGATAGAAAGAGTTTACCTGGAACAGCTCTAAAAGTGTAAGTAGTGTCCCAAATTTGAAAAAATTGTTTCAGTACTTCGAGAAAATGTTACATTATCTTCTCATATTATTTCTTCATGTAGTATCACCCCCTGAATTTTCCGTGCGGAGTTTCCGAACACTATAAAAATGAGTTTTCTTGTTCTTTTTAATACGTAATAAGTGACTAATGTTTTGATTATTTTCAGAATGGTGCCAAAATCAATTCCACATGTCGTCAAGAGAGGTATTATACATGGTGTTCATGCACTAAATGGAGTAGTGAAAGTTTAGTAGAAAAAATTAGATACTATAAATGAAATTACCTATATTGTTAAATAAATTGTTGCTCTATTGTGTATAATTATATTCATTAAACAAAAACAAAGTAATTAAGAAAATACAGAAATTATGAGAACATTTTTTTACTTCTAATATTGTTACAACCAGTGACGGCTCGTGGATTTAATAATAGGCAAAAGAGAAGGATAAATACCATTTTGCGACAAATTTACATTAAAAAAAGTATGTTTAACAAACTCATTTATTTACTTTACTTTTAAAATAAGGTCTATTCTTCGATTTGGTTGAAAATGTATCGATGATGTCGTCATAATGTAGTTCTGCACTTATAAGTTTTTTAAATAGATTAATAATGAACCTTTCTCAAGTGAAATTTTTGCCCGATATGTAACTTTGGATTTTGTCTTTGAGTTAAAGTGATTTTAACTCTCGCGGTATTTTAATGGTATTTCCAAACAAACGGAATCATAAGAAAGAAACATTTCGACGAGTTCGAATAAAAACGCATAAATCATATTCTAATTGTATAAACAGGCGAATTAGCTCTTGACCACCACGGCACCTGCGAATTCTGGTCATTTATACGAGTCCCCGTTATCATCGCAGTAAAAAAGGCTGATGAGCTGCAGCGGATTTTGCGCATTCTATCATGAAAAAGAACACGCGATCGTGAAAAATAGTTATTTTTTATTAATTGCGTAAAATCTGTGGTTTTTAATGGCGTGTGAGAATGTGAATTTTTGCTGGAGGCCGTAGGTCGAGACAAAAAATTATTAGAAAGCCTTATAAAACACTGATTTCACGCACGAAATATGGACAACTATCCAAGTATTTGCCACTGCAGGTGTATTATTTTACAATACGTTTTTATCTGAAGTTAGTGTCAACGTCAAAAGTGACATGATTGTGAAAAAAAGTAGCTGAACTGTGAAAGACAAATCACAACAACTGGTAATTTTAAGTAAAATAATGCGTCATCTGCGTCACCTGACGAGCTGCCACTGGTTACGACTAGGGTCTCACAAGATGCAAACTCAAAGATTATTTAAAAGATCGGCCATAGCTACTGATGACTTCTTTGGAATGTTATAATTTTGACGGCTCTATTTATATATTATAAAGGTGATAACGTTGCTCAGGGGATCTCTCTAACAAAGGCCGTTATTGACAAGATGGCAGTACATTCACAAAGTGCATGAAATACTGTTTGCATGCGACGATTTATCCTAGGTACTTTTGGCTTTATCCTTGCAGGGGTACCTTGGGAACTCCTTTGCAAATTGACAGCTATTAGTTTCATCCCACCATAGGGTGTCCTCCTTGATAATTTCAACAAAAGCTGGAAACAGAATCATACTAGAGGGACCAAATCCAAAAATATTAAAATATTGAGATCCGATGCACTCCTTCCAAGCTTATCATCTTCTTTATTGCCATTGCAGTGTTTGTGTCCCTTTACTCAGCATACAGATATGCTGTTACCGGCTGAGGCCACAACAAGTACCTGGTAGCATTGCCAAGCTAATCTATTCATTATCTCATGGTTACGTGAGATCAATAGTGATCATCTAGTATCTCTATAATTCTGATACTTTTGTTGTATGCCTAAGGACAATTTCTTTTGGTGCTATGTCTGTGCCTGCTAGTTCCGTTTGTATCACGGTAGCACGCCTATTCATTGCCTACTGATATAGGATATGTAGGGATCTAGAGTAGATCCCATAATTCACACTTTGTTTCTTTTCCGTCTGTGAATATGTTGATTACATCTTCACTGGCAGCCTCCACCTCATCATTCTTATTGAGTACTGTGTTGGGTCTGTCAAACGCAAACTTGGGAGAAATGTTGATAGTATTTGCCTGCTGAAGGATCATTCTTCTGCCGACCCCATTCCACAGGCGACTTCTGACTTCTCCAAATCCTACTGGTTTAATAGCAGCATTCTTGAGGCGAACTGTGGTTGTTAAGGCCACTTCTCTTAGATAAATATGTAAAGGTGGCAGACATAGCTACACCTCCATTGCTAACTTTTGAGCTTTTGTTGTCACCAGACGACGCCGACGGTTCCGAAAGACTAACAATGATTTCAAAATGGCAGTATATATCCACAGGACCACTTTTTGGTTTTATTCCCTAGGTTTTGCTAATGGTGCTGCGACAATTGGTATATTGTAAACAGTTCAAAAGTGGTTGATTTACACATTATACCTTAGGTCACACAAGCTTGAAGAAAATTGTTTATTTCCATGACCTCTCTCATGATGGAACGCATTTATTTCAGAAACGCCCGATATAAAAAGTACTGAAGTCATTCTATGATCGCTAATAAGATTGAGACAAAATTTTAGACATAATGCCAAATATTCACATTTTTTGACAGTCATGTCATATAACAATTCATGTTTACTTATCTGTTATACACCCTTTTATATGTAACTTTAAGCAGATCTGAAGAGCTATTGATAAAGGTATATCTACAAACAGAATTAATAATTTAAATATATTCATAATTTCTAATACAGGACTCAGGAGTGGGATTTATTGATGAAGATGATATTGCCATGATATTCTGTAAGTACTCCCAAGAACAAAAATATGATTTCAGACGTAAGCGGGTTTATTTACCGTAGATGTTACTGTGCAAAACAATAGCCCGAAGGATTTCGAGGTTTCAGTCTGCATGGCACGTTGTTGTGACACGACGAACTCTAATAACATAGATTGCATTTCCACTTTTCTGATTGGTGGAGACATGGGTATTTTAAATTCCAAGAGCACCAAGAATGTTACACTTATTTACCCAAATTTAGTAAGGAACAATAATTCTTTTCAAATGTGATTATTTTTACCATTTATTTTTCAGTATCTTATGAATAAACAAGGTTATTGCACTGTTAATATACATTATCGATGTGACGCTGCGGTGAGGCAAAAGATGGCAAGAATCAGTTTCAATACAATGGTAGCTAATGAAGGTAAATTATGGGTATAATTTCATTATATATCATAATTATATATCATAAAGAATCAATATAAAGCGCATCGTTTATATTTCCGAAAACCAGAAGGATGAGTCCTTTTTGGAAAAATGTAGAGATAGTGTGTGTAACATTTTGTCATTAACGTGCATTTCCAAGATATAAAATTTTACATTTGTTACGCTGAAGAGTGTTTTTCGTAATAAAATACACATATAATTGCACACGAATAAATTTCAACTGTGTCCTAAGAAAAACTTATTTTAAATTGTCAACAGCAACGCGAGTAGCTTCAACTCACCTGATTTTGACTACAAGTTAGTTTAGTTAGTGTTACGATTGAGTTTCTTCGCAATTTATGTTATTGATTTAGCTGTCTCTTCAATAAACCTATACACTATCTGGAAAGCATTGGCTTCTTCTCTGCGGGTATGACAGGGTGGAAAAACGTTGGCTTTGGACAATGTGAGGTTGATACCAGTCGGCGTTTTACCACTTCCCTAATTAATGAGGTTTTCCAGGTTCCCCTCATTCTTACACTGAATAGTGGTTAAGGCTTATCAACGTAACGCAAATGGGGCTTGCTTAATAATAATATGCTGTTCCCTATCCGACTTATGGGTTTGTCTTCGTGATTAGAACGAGGGAAGATATATTATTATTATAGTTGGTATATCTTATAAACTCTTAGAAGAAAAACAAACACTTTTTATGTTATACTCTCTAAATGCTGACAAATTGAATTTTAATAAAGAGTTTCATTCTGACTAAGAACAAAATAATCACAATTAAAGAACAGACGATCATATGTTCAACCATACATTTTCCACATACTTAATCACTTTTATGTTATTACAAATATTTTTTCTACAACCGTGAGTAATTAACGTCTTTATCACACGCATTTTAGTTCGGAAAGTATCATTTTCTCGAACGCATACTTGGGTAAAGTTTTTGAAAAAAAATTTAGGTAGATGGTGATAAAATATGAAAGATGAATATGAAGTTGAAGAATTTGTTTGATATTATCCACTAAATTGCATTATAAACAAAATTAAACCTCATATACAATAATTATTGTTGCTGAAGTAAAAATAACATTTGGTTCTGATTGTTTATGTGACAGACGTTGCTTGGCATATCAATCTACAGTAAATTTCGATCTGTGTTTTTAATTTTATAACTTCCTGCAGAAATTTTAGCAGCAGCTAATAAATCAAGTTTGAATTTGTTACCTGTGAAGTCAAAAGAAAGATATGTGAACCAATACTTCTTTTATTGATTGGTGTAAGTAATACTAAACAGGTAACATCAACAAAAGAGAAAATATTTTTAGCATATCCAAATCCTGGAAAGTAAACACGTTATGGTTCAGATATTTGTAAAGTTAAACAAGATTTGGATATTGGAAAATTTAATAAAATAACTACCTTTTTACAAAACGACAGAATGTTGGATTTCGTCCGAAAAAAGCAAAACATTTTAGGCAAGAAGACATAAAAAAATTTATGATTGTCGCACTCGATAAAACTTACCTGATGATTAATTACGTTGGTAACGATTTCTGGATTGGATGGTGCCTGTAGACTAGAGGAAATAAGGAAAATCACCATCGACGATATAGAAGATAAAGAAGACCCGAAAAAAGAAAATTATTCCACCAGATCCATCGTGATATGCAAAGAAACAAATAATGGATATCCTTTCAATGTATACAGAAAATATACCAGCTTGCGTCCAAAAGAAACTCCACATTGACAATTATTTGTACAATGGTGGTCAGCTTAAAGTCACCACTTGCATGTTTTGTTCCTTTGTAGCACCGTGTATAATAAATGGCATTAGAAAAGAATGGACCATGAAACTGGTGAGTTTAAGCTGACTCCCACTGTACAGTACAAACATGGAAAAAGTGTTGGCCAACCTATAGGCATTCAGTAGGAAAAGTGCCTTCCTAAATCGCTGCCTATTTACACTTTCAAAATTTGGAACTATACACAGATCACAGTTTTAGGCTGAGGGGTACCTACTTAGAAGACTGTACAAATCGGAAAAAAGAAATGTTCAGAAAACTCTTAATTTAAACACTCCATCATCTTAAAACTGTAATTTACAGCCATTAACGTCTTGCTCAGATGGATAATCATCAGTAATTAACAGCCACGTCTGAAGAAACTTCTTCCCAATATTTGTTCCCCGTATTAGAATAATCTTCTTCCAAGAAGTAGCTAACTTCAACCCATATGCTGACTTCTGCAATTAACTTACATAACTGTACATTTGAAATTAATATCACTAATAATAAGTAAGAAGATAATACTTCTCTTATTCCAATGTTTTTGTATTCACTCTTGTTGTTATTTTTGTTTCCTTTTGTATTAATACAGATTTAAGAACATTAAACTTTCCATTTATTTTCATGAGCTTGTGTTAGGAAAATAACTATTTCAGAAGGGTGTCAATGCCAATCAGTGGATATGGATCCAACGCAGAACTGTAGGCCGGCGGACTGCGTGATCAAATATTCAGGAATGAGAAACTATTTTGACCCTAAGCGTATGGAATGCATTTCTGTGACCAAATGCATATCACCTCCAGAACAATGCTCACCAGAAATTGTAATAATCTGAGATAACATTGGAAATTAGTAGATATTTCAAAAGTTGTTTTTCAGGGATATTCAATTGCACTTAACAACTGCACCGATCTTAATTCTACCATAGGAAAGGTTGATTTACATTATTTAGACAACAACGGATCAGAATTAAACCAGTGCATTAACTGCGGAGCAGTAAGTACTATTATTGTTTACTGAAAAAACTTCAAACTTATAACATTGAAAAAAAAATACTGTTGTGTAAATTATACCAGTGTAAATATATTTAGTAATTAGTTGAAATACCAATTAAATGTTTGTAGGGCAACACCATGTGCCATCATGGTTCTACCGACGCCAATGGACAATGCGAATGTGATATGGGTTGGATCACTACTACAGACGACGAAATGTACTCGCCCACATTACTGGTCTACCACATGTGCAACATTGAGATTGGCCCTTGGAATTGCGTCAACAAGAGGAAGATTAGAACTACTACAATTTTGATAGCGGTAAATTAATTTGTTGTATAGATAGGGTGATTCAGAACTTATTCATAACATGAATGTATTGTCACGGGTTTCCTAACCCGACTTTTTATTTTACTAGAAAAACAATCCGTTAATTAATCACTTATCTTTATTAACTACTCTGTACACTACTGAATACTAATTACAACTCAACTAAACACTATTTAATTAATCACTATCAAATTTGCTCTGAATCTCCAGGAAATTTCTAACTAAACACTCCAATTTACGACTGTAATTCAAGACTGACTGACTCGGCCGTTTATTCTTCTTTTATAGACCAAACGAATATTCCAGGTATTTTCTAGCATCTCTAGATCAATTTTCTCGAACGACTCGAACGCTTCTTGTCGATTCCCAATATTTCCAGTCGCGCCTCGATACCCGGCATTATTTGTTTGTTTACCAGAATGGCGTAGGGGCGATCGGGGCAATATAGCGTTTCGCGATACCACAGTCGGCGAATTGGGTGGGAGCGGGGCAAATTCTGACGGTATGTACAGGGGACTCCTACAAATATAATTTTGTAAAACAAATCAAAAAGAGCAGTACGAAAATGGTTTAAAAATACACTTCTGCACGGCATTGGAAACTGGTACACTGTAAAACCTGACCTTGTGAAAGATAAAGCGTGCAGTCGACGACCGGCACGGCGACAAAGTGTAATAAAAAATTAACGGACAAAGATTTTCACAAGGACTTAATTAAATAAAATTTTATACCTATTTTTTATCAAAAAATTCAATAATTTTTGCCGCTATTAATTAACAACAATTGTCTAAATTTTTTTCCGCCTACACATTTAGGCCCGTCTTACCTCGTTTCCACGAACTAACACAAATGTTTCGGTCACTAGTGTCCATGTGATACAGTCCATATTTTAATTGTCAACACAAAAAGAAGTCCAAAGGATTTAAGTCAGAAGATTGCGTCGGCCATGGTACCGGTCCTTTTCCCTGCTCAAATATTTATGGAAAAGCGTTGATAATGATCCCGTTGAATCACTTGCAGATTTCAAAATTCCAAACATGAGTATTATGAATGTTATACATCCCTTTCTGTGTAAAAATAGCTTCATCTACAACTAACACGCCAGCTGTAAATCTGTGATTTTCAGCATTTTGTTGCAGCAACTATTCACAAAATCTAATTCGTAAGGGATAACGTATTGGTATTAATGCTTGGACACGTACATAGTACGGATATAATTGTATACCCCATGTATGCCACATTGTTGATTGGGATATTCTTTGTACTTGTTGAGCGATATGCCTGTTACTTACTCGAGGTGTGTCTACGACAATCTCTAAAATGTGTTCCTCAGCTGCTACAAAACGCCGTGAAGGGTCTGGACTTCCATCTCTTCCACAATTCGGTTGCAAATTTCCTGCATCACGCCCGTCTTCCCCTACTGCGTTAAAATTTAGCATAATGCTACTGAAAAATTGTTCTCCGTACAGACGAGAACCTACTAAAACATTTTGTCTTACTTCACCATAAATTAAAACGATATCCATCAATACCGATTTGCTACACACGTAAGCCATATTTTATACTTGAAAAATGTACATATAAACACTAACGTAAAAACGTTAATACTACAATTGGATTTCAGTATTCGAGATCGCCTGTATTCCGGTGAGAGCAGCCCAGCAATGTAAAGGTTAAACATACTACAACTTCAATATTATTTTCTCGGAAACTAGGATTTTGTTTACGATATTGACTCCAGATATCATGATGCATCTATGCCCAATTTTTTTGGATAAGTTGTGAATCCCTTGTATAACCCGAGTTTCAAATTAGTAGATAGTGATTAATTCACAGCACTTACACATTCACTTTTTATACACTGTGCTATACTCTACACTATATACTGTAACCTCTATGTTGGATTAGCGTGGAAACACGTCACGTAGGCAAACAAACTTTATTGTCACTCTTAATTATACAAGAAATATCCTTCGAACAAATTTCACAACTGTCAACGCTTTACTTTGACATTGTCAGTCGCCTTCGACTGCTAAATATAAACTGATCTGTGTCAGCGAAACCGATCCTCTTATATAGGTTTTTATGGTTCTAGAAGTTTTTCGCGGTCTCGAGAATTAAATAGAATGTGGCCGAAAATGTTCCAGAAAACTTCAAGATAAAGGCATCACAAAAATTATAATTTCTAGCATAACAGAAACATAATTAACAAACTAAAGAGGTAGGTGAGCTTCAATTATAAATTATAACGTAAACAGGAACATAATTAACAAACTTAAAAGGTAGATGAGCTTCCGTAACAATACATATACCTACATTACTAGTCTCTATTAGCTCAACTTTCTAATATTTCTCTTAAATAGGTTCTTCGCCATATCACTGTCATCTTTTTTGATTAGCTTACTCTTTCGATTTCGTTTTATAAAATGGATATTCATGTCACGATAGCAACCAGATTTTTTATTGTTTTATAAATTGCGTATTTTGTGTCGTCATCAACTTCTATCTTATTATTTCCGCGAGTATGTATATTCTTCTTTACCATTTTTTATTGCACGATGTACACTACTTACAGACACTTTTGTTAATAAACTACATATTTCAACTGCATCACTCAACACTCATATTTGTGTCTCGTGTCCTAATCCCTTCATATAAATTTGCTATCATTCGCTATTCAACAATTGTTGGATTAGGACGTTTACGATTTTGAGAAGACACTGTAGAGCTTGAATTATTCTGCATTCTGAAGAACACTAACACAAAGTAACTAATAATTTAATTATTAAGCGCATGCGTATTTGCTGTAGTAGAAGCTGTGTAATAGGGTATAGAAAAAAATTACTGATAGCATGTATGTCTCTTTATGTTGACTGATAGAAATTATGACTGGATTTATGAAATGTGTTATCTCTACTGTATTAAAACTCGGCTATAGCGAGTTTATCTTTAGGTATTTGCGTTCACCATCGTCTCGAAGATTCTAATCCTGATGTGCATACTGAATTGGTGCTACAAGCGCTACAGGGAAAAGAAGGAATATCTGTGCAGCGACAAGTTAGACCCCAACAGAGAGGAGATAATACTGTGCGATGACATGGAAGAGCTAGGGGACTGCATGTGCGAAGAAACACCGAACAAACCGAAATCTCATTTTTTGCAAACCGAAACTGTGAACGCCAGCTACTATCCTTGCTTGCCCAGCGCTTTCTCAAGCTTTCGTGGCTCCGTGGCATCTGCTCACTGTAATAAGTGTTCCTTAAACAGCGATGAGAGCATAGAGTTAAGTAAAACCACTTCTTCTCCTCACGATGATACTCCTGAGAGTGAAAGCGAAGCAGCTACTGATATTACTGAGCAAGAGGAGGAAGAAAGCAACGCTGAGTTCACAGGGGAGGAGGAAGAATGTAGCTGTTTGGAAGATACGAAAAGTGGGGAGGAGTTGTACGGGGAAAGAGGTAAGTCGGACGAGGACTGCGAGGGGATGTGTGAAGATTTATGCGAGCAGTCTGATTTCACGGGATATTCGGCTTATGTCAGTAGAAAAGAGTCCTCTTCTAAAAGTAAAACTATGTCCAGTGTACGAAAATCTAGAAGTTCAACAAATAATTAGTTTTTTCATTCATAGCTTTTATAACCAACAGAAATGCTTTTATTTTTATTGAAAGTATATTTATATATATATTATTATCTGCCTTTTATTTATTAAAAAATATACAGGGTGATTCAGTCATTTGACATTTGTGTAGCGTTTCTTAACTACATACGTTCGGCAATGTATTAATTTATATAAAACAAGTGTTTATGTAGTTGTTTAATGTGAATTAACAAATTAATGAGTTTTTTTAATATAAGATTCCTTATTTCCAGTAGTTTCAATTTGAGATACTCGCGCAGTTACTGGAAAACATCCGACATAGGTAAATAACAGGCAGTGGAAGTATTTAAATGATTTATTTCGAATTTCATGTATAAACAATATTGCACCTTGGTACCTAATTTAATATACAATAAGCCTCTCTGGTGATACGATGAACATCTGAAAGCTTATATAAAGGCAGGCGTTACAGATATACAGAGAAAAAGCTTGCGGAACCAAAGGCAGACTTCACGGTACTACTATATCTTCTCAGATACCTAAAAATTTGTCTGTTTGTAGAGGATGTGAATAACAGTTGAAGCTACTCCTGATTTTCAGTGAAAGGTGATAACTGATAAGAAATAGTTAATAGACGTTTTCAGCTATGACTTGGCTAATTTTCGTTCAAAACGCGTATCTATTTAAAGTATTGATGAGTTTAATTACAAATATTTTACATTTCTGAAGGTGGAATATATTTTTGTTGACTATACGAATACGTACTTATTTTTACTATCTATACAAGGTTTCAGAAAACTAGTGATTTGAAAAACATATACAGGGTGTTCAGTAAAGAATGGACCATGCTTTAAGGCTAGCTTCCTTGGACAAAAATAATGTACATATTTTAAATACTTGCTTTAGTACAATTTTGCTTCCTTAAGATTTTATAGGTCTGAGAGACCTTTATTTCATTTTCTTGCGATAATTTTATTATTTCTTGAATAATGGAACTTTAATTTTGAAAAAGAAAGTTTTTTTGTGAGATAATGTTTAGTAAGTACTTCTAAAATAAATTTAAAATATTTTTTTTTGTGCTATTCCGTATAGGTTAAAATAGTTCTTTTAATTCTATTATTTTTTAAATGTTGTCTTTCTATAGTAGTATCGTATGCCTTTGTGTTGTGTTTGATGCTGCTTTATAATAACGATAGTACTAACTGTAATATCTTTTTGAATTAATAATTTTATAGAGTGCTAGAATTATGCAAGGTAAGTGTATTTAAATCACATTATTTTTGTGCAAGGAAGCTAACCTTAAACAATGGTTCATTCTTTACTGAACACCCTGTATAAAAAATAATTGATACATTTGTGAGACACGAACCTTATACACTATTTTTGTTAATTATTAAATTCTAGTACGTAATTATAGTTTTAAATGCAGGTTGTTCCGAACTGCAGGGACCAAACTTTAAAGGATACTAGAACTTTTTTAAATAAGAAAATAAGTTCATATAAATATGGGTAGGAAAATGTTTTATTTTTAGGGATACGGGGTATCAAAAATTTTGAAAATATGTAATTTTTTAATTAATGACCTTAATTGTAAAGAAAAAAATTTGAAAAAAGTCAGAAATATTTTTTAATTTATACTGATTTTTTGAAAAAAATCCGATTTTTTCCCCTCCAAATATTTTATTCCGTACGTCGGTGGTCTTTAAATTAGCACGTGCTAGTAAATTTAATTAAAAGTTGAAGGGTCTTGACATTTGCAAACTTTTATGTCATTATATATTTTTTATTTACAGCTCAATTTTATTTAGATATATTACATTTTCTTAGTCAATGTCAATAACTTTAGCCGTAAATAACTACAAATGTGTTCAAATTCAACACAAAGCATTTATTAGGGAAATAATACATGGTACTGACTAAGAAAATGTAAAATATCTAAATAAAATTGAGCTGTAAATAAAAAAATATCAAATGACATAAAAGTTTGCAAATCAAATTTGCTATCCAATGAACGTAGTTTTAAGATCATAGGTGTACGTTGAAAAATATTTGGAGGGGAGAAAAGAAGCGAACCCCCAATTATAGTGTTCCAAATATTTTTTTTTATTTTTTCATAAAAGCAGCATAAAGTAAAAAATATTTGTGCTAATTTTCGAATTTTTATCTTCATAATAATTAAGGACATTAAAAAAATATACATATATATCTACATATATTTTTTTCCAAAAATTTGTATACCCTGTATCTCGAAAACTAAGCATTTCCCAACTCGTATTTATATGAACTTATTTTAAAAAGTTCCAGCACCTGTTACAATTTGATCCCAGCAATTCAGGACACCCTGTATATGATCCAGTCAAAAGATATTATGAGATTATATGACTTTAAAAAAAATCTTTTGTATAATAATGAAACCAAACATTTTTTAACCAAGTCGTAGCAGAATGTTTACCAAGTGCATTTTAAGACTTCTTCAAATCAATATCACCGAAAAATAGTTAAATCTGTGCGTCAGATAGAAAAACATAGAATGCACTTGATGAGAAAATCTTATTTTATACACATAATAGAAAATCAATTTTACGTAACTCGCGTTTAGTGACAATCTCAACGACTAGTAAAATTGTTTTTCTCAATTTCATCCTTCGGACATTCATTGGAATGCCTGAAAATTGAGTTAAATAAATTTCTTATATAAAACTTTAAGTTTATCACAAAACTACATTCATATTCATTACTAAAAATAACGTCCTCTTAAAATATTCAGTTCCAAAACTCAAAGTGGTATATTTGCACATATATCTGGACACTTTACAGAGCTTAACGTCCTTAACTTTCTTTATACAGGGTGTTTCAGGAGGAGGTGTACATACTTCAGTATGTTATTCTACGTTCAATTTTTAGCAAAAAATGTCCTACGAGCTTAGGCCTGGAAACGCTTTGTTCAGGATATACAGGATGTCAAATTTAAAATAAATTAATTACATTTTCTTTAATAACTTTCGACTACTTTGTGTTAAATTCATGAAATTTTGTATGCGGAGGTTTCTTGGGACGGAAAATTCAAATTTTATGGTGGATTAACTTCTCTCAGCGCCACAGCGATCATTAGGATCTTTTTAGATCACTTCAACTTTTTTGTGTCACGGTGTGTAATTTCGGAATAGAAAAACATTTTCCCATATTTTTTCTACTTAAGAAATGTACGCCTTATTGAAGTTTCTAGGAGCAGCCGTTTCCGTTAAAAACTGGTCTAAAAATTATGATGCATGCAAGTTATGTATTAGATCGTTAGTAAAAATCATCATTGGAACTAGTTGACGATTAGTGTTGATCTAATTCACAAAATTCCAATCTTCTGGTATGATGTCTTGGTTGAAAATTTAGTACGTTTTAAATGTGGAAAGGATATAAGTTTTGTTTGCGTAATTTACTTTCTTTTTAATTGGCATTTTGGTTATCTGCTCGTTCAGAATGATAATGACACCGGATTAATGTAATTTGGTAAATGTATTACAAAACAGCTTTGCATTTAGAACCGTTCTATTAGGAAATCGTCTCCGATACTCCTACGAAAAGCGCGTGAATTTCCATTGGAAAAGCCGTAGCAAAATAACATATCAGCATACTCACTATGCGTAAAGTGTGGCATTTTTAAAACTTGCATATAACGATAAATTTGCAAAACAAAAACTGTTCAATTTAAGTCACTTTTAATTAAATGTGAACTATCTGATTGGAGCCTACTTGATAATCTTACTTTTATTTATTTCCGTAATCAGAACTTGTCGATATAATTGTCAACTGTATTTAAATTTTAAAAATTCAACTTTACGCATAACGACTATGCTGATATGTTATTTTGTTACGGCTTTCTGATGGAAATTCACGGATTGCTCGTAGATAATATCGGAGACAATTTCCTAATAGAACGGTTATGAGAATCCAAGTATTCATTATCATTCTGAACGAGCCGATAACCGAAATGCCAATAAAAAAATGTACATTACGTACACAAGGCACATCACATCAGAAGATTGGAATTTTGTGAATTAGATCAAAACTAATCGTCAACTAGTTCCATTGATGCTTTTTACTGACGAAGCTCCTAGAGACTTCAATAAGGTGTACATGTCTTAAGTAGAAAAGGCAGGGGAAAATGTTTTTCATTCCGAAATGACATACACCGTGGCACGAAAAAGTTGAAGTGATGTAAAAGAATCCTAATGATCGCTTGTGGCGCCCTCTGGGAGATACAGCCAATCGTCCATAAAATTTGAATTTGCATACAACATTTCATGAATGTAATATATTTTTTTTTAAATTTGACATCCTGTATATTGTAAACGACGCGATTCCAGACCTAAGTTTACATGAAATTGTGTGCTTAAAATTGAACGTAGAATAACATACAGTGGTATGTACATCTGCTTCTGAAACAACCATTTTAAAAAATTAAATTATCCTCTATCCATTCAAATGAAGTGTAATGTGTTCGTCTAATGCTTACATTATGTCTTCTATTCCAATAAAAATCAACCTAGAATAACTGGAATATGTTTTGATCCTAATGGACAGTTAAGCTAAAACAACTGGGGTTGCACATCATCTCATTTTAGGTAATTCTTTAGTTGTAAAACATATTCGTATTACCTAAGCCATTTTTGGACCAGATACACTTACATTTTATTGTGATATACATATCATTTTATAAGTGCAGGACTATTTTAAGATATTGAGGTTGGTATAGGTACATTTTGTGTTATATTTGATTTATAAAAAAAACAATGAAGTTCAGTAGTGAAATTGTCCATTTAATAAAATTGGGGAAATCATGCAGTGATGGATGGCCTGTTTATGTCACTTTCATCTCTTTACTTACTGTTTTCACATCTTGCTTCCCCATGACCACAAAATATCAAATTCACCCGTAATCTATACACAAATTGCCTTTCGGCATCATATAGTTGTATATCTTCCATTTTTTACAAGAAAAAAACGTCAATTTAATAGAGTTTGGTTCTAGTAAACGTTTTGATCACTTTTGAGTTGAAGTGGAGGAACTGATTGTGAACGAAAAAACAGCAGACTATCATCATATCATGTCAAATCACTTTATGTTACTAAAATCAGTTCATTCCTCAGAGGAATAAGTAAACATAGAGGAGCTTTAAGCATTTGTTGACAACACCCGAACATTTTTGTTTACGATTTCCTAACCTTGCGGAGTTGCCACATTTCTAATTAAAATAAAAAAAGTAAATAGGCAGATAGCAAAATAAGGCGGAAATCAGAAATTCATGAGATAAAGCAGTCATTCATTATTAGGTCCGTAGATTGTATATTATAAATATACACATCTTATGCAGAGAGAAATAAATAGGTACATTTGGACAGTACAGGGTAGTATATTCGATAGGTACTATCAATATTTCTTACATATATAATAGAATAGTTGACATTCAAATGTGGTATTATTGTGGCTAACAAAAAGTTAAAACACTTCAATTTTATTATATCAGTACTCAGATTTTTAAGTGATTTGGCAACATTGTCGACGACGTTATTTGTCGTCCTAGTGTTTAAATTTATGATGCAGCGTTTCTAGAGGTACATTTGTTATTGTATCGAAAAGTGTGAATTTCTGTAAAGTTTTTGTTTTTTCTTATATTGTGTCACATTGTGGACAATTTATTTAGTGTAGGTAACAATGGTGAAAAGCGGAAAAACTTGTATAGTGTGTAAAACCTCCAAAGGTGCAAACATAACCTATCACCGGTAAGTGTTCACTCTTTCTCTGAAGTTTCATCACAGTGGCGTCCAAACAGAACATTTCTAAGAGGAATAATTTATGATGAAGCAAAATGATGAAATCAAGGAATACAGCTCGTTAGCTGTTATATCATAAATCTGCTTATGTCAAAGTACGAACTGTCTATTTGTGAAACTGAAATCTAATAAGGTAAGAAAATGTAATGATGGGTAGTAGAAAAAGTATACATACTGTACAACTCTAGTGGCTTGTCTATATCGCACTCTGAACGAGTGAGCACTTCGCCTAAGGCATTGTGTAGTATCCACTCTTATATTGTACAAACTACTATTGTTAATCAAATATACTTTGTTTTTTTTATATGTTAAGAATATGTTAATACGTACTTTTATGTCTAATTTATTATAATATATTACTATTTTGTTTTATAATATAAGGTAAGTGTATTATTTTAAATTTTTTCTACCTTATCTATTATTTTATATTTGTAAAATATTTTATGGAATACAGTTTTCAGTATACTATTTTCTGTTTTCTTTTCCTCTTATATACGATTAATTATTTTTTTCAGTTATTCGTATATAAAACATCACTTGACAGAATTATGGAAAAGAATACCTAAGAACATTTTGGTAAAATTGTTTAATAAATAAACTGAGTAGGAAATCAAAATAATTGTCGCGTCTAAGCAGACTGTATACTAAGAATAAAAACAAAAACTTACCCAACTGGACAAATGTGCACTTCAACGATGCAGGTAGGGGTAAAAAGGAAAGAAAAAAAGGAATAGAGAGGTTCACTAATGTTTATCAAAATTTACTAGCGAAAATACGTACTACGGAACTGCCGAAAAATGTTCTACCCGTTTCTATCGTATCAAAGCGTGTCTCTTTTTTTTTTTAAATCAATAGTTTCTTAGCAATAACTACTCGCGGACTGATAAGAATGAGAAATAAATACAAATCGATACAAACAGTAGCCTCTACTGATACCTATTTTTATTCACTACAGTTTACTATTTCTAAAAGGCTCGAACATTAATTGTATTTAATAATTCATTTTGTGCTGCTCAAATGGAAAATACAATGTTTATTAAATTGTATCAATAAAAAATATACTTATAAGTAGCAAATATGTAAGTCTTAATAATTATTTTCTAATTTTTTGTTCTATTACACTCGTAATAAAATTTATATTTTAAATAAATTTAACCCCCTCCAGTCGACTTTGTCTACGCCACTGGACTTTGCTTACTGCACCTCTATCCACAATCTTCGTTCTACCGTCTCTTTTCAATACAGTATTGTTTCGATGGCAAACATTGTAATGCTGTATAGTTCATAAGGCTCCTCTATGTTTATTTATTCCTCTGAGGTTCATTCAGTTTAATCGGAACGAAAGAAAACTAGTTGACATCGCCTTCAGTTAGTATAACAATTTCCTTTCATGGTAAATATGACACTCTCAGTTACACCCTACACCGATTTATATCCATTGCTGTTCTTCCTGCAGCTTAGGTCTGTAGTCAGTGATGTGTTACTATCCATATAAGCAGTGTCGCATCATGTGTTTATTTTTAATGGAATGTACTGATTGAGTTTTTACTAAGCTTGAATAGGTAATCAATTATCAAAAAAATATCCTGCTCTTATAAAATTGGTTATTGATATTATATATTTACATGAACAATTATCTTCGTTTACTAGCTAAATTTGTCCCATGTCAGATATTCTAAGACGCATCTCATTTTAATGAGGTTATTAACAATTAGATTCCAAAATTTGGTTAGCATTTTATACTTTCTTAAAATTATGTTATTTCATTATATACGAATTTGAAACTAAAATTTAGAAATATTATATGAACGCGAAATATATCTCGTACATTTAATTAATTTAGGTGAGAGGTGATCGAAGCTTTATTTATATAGTCTCGTCTGAAGACACAAGGTGTTAAATTTAAAAATAAAAAAATAATTTCCTATAATTCATCTGAGGTTACAGTTCAATGCAATGTAACTTTAGCACCTTATGTCTTCAAAGTCCTAACACACAGGATGCCCGGAATATGAGTGCCGCAATTTTAAGGGCTTATAGCAATAAAAAATTCTTATGAAAAAAAATGTCTGAAACGAGCAGTTTGTCTACAAATACATTTCTAAACTAAGAATACTGCAGTAATATGCAAAACTATGTCACGAAATTACAAACTAAGTTACAATTAAGGTTAAGTAAAAGCGCCTGTAACGTAATTTGTTTATAATTTAATTTTTGGATCAGTATTAATAAAGTAAACAATTCAAGTTTCTGAGAAACTCGTTAAAAGTGTTACGTATTGTAACGTTCGACAACGTTGGAGTGTCAGGCTGCTGGTGAGTAATATTAGTCATAATGGTGCGTACAGCTAGTGTGATTCATTTGTGTCTACTATTTCTTTGATGTTTGTGAGTGTACATAAAAAATGGAACAATTTATAGTAGGTAACCATAACCAGCTGCATGGCATGTTAATTTACGGCGAATCTAGGCAAACCTCTCTGGCTACGAGACGTTTGTACGGTAGACGCTTCTTGCAAGAAAGAGAAATCATTTTATTTTAAACACAACTATAAATCTGTGTTGTGAATAGAGCTCTAAGAAAACCATTTACAGTAAGTATCTATGTTTAGCTGTACCTAATTGTAATTATTATGTATAAATACATAATAATCCTAAGATAGATAGCATGTGAGCGACGTTGTTACATATTCAAGACCTGTTTGTTGTCATAATTCTGTTACCGTTAGCCAGAGAAAAAAAAATTAAAATCAAATATGATTAGTTTAGTACCTACAACTTATCATATGGCAAAATTAAGGCTCATATTCCGAACATCCTGTATATTTGTTGTACGTATGTCTTTCGTTAATTAACTGTGGTAGTTATATTTCGGATCGTCTTGTACCATGCGTACTTATTTTAAATGAGCTTTTGTTCTGACATGAGATCTATATATTGTATATGTATAATAATACAATGTATAAAAAGTAATGACTCTAAAACATTCTCAGTGTTTGATGGAGGTGGACTCTGAGGGATGTTCTCTCACTAGTGAAACTTCAAGGTGGTCCAGACGATTTGACTTGGATGTGAGACGGCCCCGATTTCGCAGTTGACAGTTCGCGACCGTCCGTTGATGACGAATAGCGCTTCGCTTGCTGGAGTTACCATGTACTGGCCAAAAAGACCTATAAAAAAAAGGTAGTTAGCGATTAACGGTTTTAGTCAATTGAAAAGTTACATTTTATTGTTTAGATGTGAGGGGGGGAGGGTCAAAAAAAGCTTAACTTGAAGTTTGTGGGGTCACAACCCTCGAGGTTTAACCGCCATCTTGGAAAAGGGGGTGAAATTGTTTTTAGCATTTATCAGGTAAACTATTGGTCATACAAAAATTTTGTAAAAACCATTTTTTATTGCAAATTGAATCCTCTACAAGTCCAGTAACTTTTTCTCGTAAAATCAAAAATAACAAAGATATTAAAGAAAAACAATCAAAATTTTTGTACAAATTTTCTTTTGGACGCCATAATTTATTTATTTTCTTATTTTAAAAAAAATGACATCAGAGCATTTTTGTAGAGTAATTTTCAACGAAGAATTTTTATTATATACTTTTTTAATTATATTCATTAGTTTGGGTTTTACAGCGCTGTGAAGTGACACTAATTTTCCTTTTCCCTTTAGTCCATTGAAACGTTACATTTGGGGTTGCATTTTTCAGAGAACGCAGTTTTATTTTTTAGATGTGAGGAGGGGATAAACTTAACTTGAAGTTTGTGGGGTCGCAACCCTCCAACTTCGGCCGCCATCTTGGAAAAAGAGGGTTAAATTGTTTTTAGCATTTATCAGGTAAACTATTGGTAATACAAAATTTTTTTAAAAACATTTTTTATTGCAAATTGAATCCTCTACAATTTTAGTCTACTAAGTTTTTGTTGTAAAATCAAAAATAACAAAGATATTAAAGAAACCATCTACTTATTCAACAGCGTTATGGCCGTGATTGGCACGAGCGAATTTATATTGTAAACAAAGGAATAAGTTACGTTAAATAATACCCTAACTTCACATCACCATTAATAATTATGGCATTACCTACACAGTATTTCTACTATTTATGACCCACAAATGCCACAAAAACGTAAAAATATAAGAAACAAATGCCTGTTTACGTCACCAGCATCATAACCTAGATGAAAACATTAACGATAATGTTTTAATTATTATGTGATTATTGCCGCCAGACACATACTCTGACCTTTCAATATGTTTGATGAGAAATTAACCTGTAATACATTTCTAACAAATATAAATAAAGTTCAAGCAAATTCCCCATTGGTATCAGTTTCAAATTGAATCTATATCCGAGGTTTCAAAATAGTAGAGACTGACTAATTCACATCACATAAATGAGTACGAGACATGAGAGTTGCAGGGGACAATATTTCAAAGGCGTATCAATTGAGAAGGGTTCAAAGAACACAAAATTACTAAAATAAGTTGTCATTGGATAAACATCACTTTAACAGATTACTTTAAAACATGTTTTAAACCCGACTCACATCATTCTACACACAATTTTACATTGCCGCCCTTTTGGACAGCAATATCGCATCACCATCGACTTACACCTACGAATACCACACTTATAATGCACACATGTACATACACACTATTCACTACTGGTTATTAGCACTGTCACGGTTAACGGTTACACATTAATATTTATTATACACTACACTACATCAGTACCGCCCTAATATCCATGTTTCCTCAAAGCATCTGCTAAATCGCGTCGCCTTTGTAATACTCCAATCAGCCGAATTTCAGTATAGAATTCTGTACTGTAGTGTGGCGACTCCAATGATACTATTTGGAACCACAAATGTCAGGATCGAAATTATCAGAATTTGATATTTGATGTTGATGCTGCAATAAGCCGGCTTCAGAGAATAACGTAGTGTTGCCAGCAACACCAAGTCACTTGACTTTCAGCCAATGAAATTAATGGTGTTTGTTGTTGAAGTCGAATGAAGTTCAAAATTTCCAACTTCAACTATACAGAGGAGCAACATTTGTACATAACATGACCAACAAAAACAAAACCAACATTATAAAATCTTTATTTCACTGAAATTAAAACTAGTGGTGGGGATGTTGTCAGCAGCACTACGTTGTTCTTTGAAGCAGGCTTTAGATTATCTCGTTATAAAATAGTACTGGTCTAATTTGCTTTATCAAAAAAGTTGTATGTATTTTACCTACAATTTTAAGACTAAAATTACGCCACTCATACTATTCACGTTCTACACAAGGTGCTTCTGTCTAAATATTTTACATTTTTAAGACAACTGGGTACATACGTATTAATAATGGGTTACTTTTCACTGTGGAAAACACAATACAATATTATTTTACGATGTATGAATTAATAAATTAAAATTGATAATGTAAACAGAAACGTTTATACTGATTGAAAACAATTGACAACGCTGCCACGCGCGGTGAGGCACTGCAAACGGGCAATGGAACAGACCAGATAAAGCACGACTGTAATATATTCTTCAATTCAGATTTCCACTTTCCAATATTTCTTTTAAAAAATGTCCTTTACTATTTTAAAATACCATCCTTCTATGAATAGCGTATTTTGTGTCGTCATCAACCTCTATCTTCATCCTTACTCACGAGCATTATCATCCGATATTCCTCACTTGTTAGATTAGAGAGTTTACGATTTTGAGAACACGCTGTAGAGCATGAAGTATTCTCTATTCTTAACAACACAAACATAAAATTATCAGATATACTGGAATTTTACCCAAGCGCACATCTATCGCAGCTGTGCAGATGGAATAGAAAGCTAGCATTTTGATATGCACATGCGTATTTGCTGCAGTAGAAACTATGTAATCGGGCATGGCCTGCGAGGTATGCGGTACATTCACACGGAAAATTTACGAACAGCATGTATTTTTCTTTGTGTTGACTGCTATAAATTATGTGCGGATTTAAAAAAATGAGTCGCTCTCTACTATTTCGAAACCCAATTATAATTCAGTTGTATACTCGTATTGTGTAGGTATGTACATATCCATTTATTTTTGAAAGCATGCATTTCACAATACAAAAGCTTATTATAGAATACAAACAACATAAGAACTAAATATATTTTATTTACCTGATCCGCTTATAGGTCTGTTGGGATTATTCCATTTCGTTAATTGAATGGGGATAGCCTTCCCCACCCCTGTAATTATTTCAACTTTGCCTGTAAACAAACAATAAAATAAAACAATTACGTTAGATTAGCGCTTTTGTAGTACACAAATATGTGTTTTACCTGTTAGAAGATTCAAAAATAGTATGTCTTCTTTGTCCTGGGCGCTTGCATAGATATCGTAACTGTGTGTTGATTGGCTTGGGTAAAACGTGACGTCAGAGATGTTTAACGTTGTTTTAACGTCGAATGAAAACGTTAAACCGTTAGCTAAAACATTACATGATACTCAAATGTTATTGGAATAGGCAGTGATTGTTAAAATATATACAATGACAAATTTACAAAAAAAAAAGTTTCATGCAGAGTTGCCAAATTTATATATTTGAAGTAAATATACAAATATTATTTATTTATTTATTGAACACTCAAACAGGCTGCAATAGCCTAATTGCATGGAGTACTATTTTTTTTTTACAAAAATAAGATTTAGGTTATATCTTATTTTTGTAAAAAAAAATCTAAGCAAGCACGAGTACAATATATACATCAATTACTCAAAAAAGCGTAGGTACATATACATACATTTAATTAAATAGAAAATGCCAGGAAATTAACTAGAGAATTTTGGAATAGTCTTTGAGAATTCGAAAAATATAAATTTGTAAAAACGTTTATTGAGTTTGCTAGTCGGAGCATTGCAACATGAGGGGCGCGGACTGAGGATCCAATAATAGGAACATGAAACATTAAAGATGAACGGGTACGAAATGGTGGTACATTAAAGTTACCATTCATACTGTAGTCAAAAACAATGGAATTTTGTTTCTTTTGCGACAAAAAAAACTATATGACATTTCTTCATGTTAAAATGCAATTTATTACTGACACTCCAATTAACAAGCCATCTCTCTGTAGTGCCACACAATCCCTAACTGTTTTAATTTTTTTTATAAAATTTCAAGTCATCAACATAAAGTAAACATTTTGAATGCGCACAAACAGTAGGAAGGTCATTAATAAATAATATAAATAGTAATGGTCCCAAGTTGGAACCATGAAGCACCCCAGAATTGGAATGATACTTGCCTGAAGTATTTCCATTGTATTTAACAATAAAATGTCTGTTCTGGAGATACGTTTAAAGTAAATTTAATAAAGTGTTTTGGGAAATACAATGCGTGTGCAACTTTTTCAATAGTAAATCATTATTAACTTTGTCAAAAGCTTTTGTAAAATCTGTATAAATTGCGTCAATTAGATATTTTTCCTTAAATGTCTTATATATATATATATATATATTAGTAAATAAAAGTAAATTGGTATTAATTGAATTCTTTGCAACAAATCTATGTTGGCGCTCTGAGATATTTTTTTCGACATGCTGATAAAGTTTCAAATATATAATATGTTCAAATAATTTTGCTGGAGCACATAAATTGCTATTGCTCCATAATTTGATATATCTGATGTATCACTACTTTTGTAAATTGGAGTATACAGGGTGTTAAAAAATAGTGTAAAATATTTCAGGAGGTTATGATATGAACCAAAATAAGCAGAAAAGTCTTAATAAACATGAGTCCGCAAAGTAACGGTTGCGGAGATATGGACCATTATTCGTTTTCAAACATTTTATTTTATTAGGAATAAACCGACAGAGGAAGCTTTTAACAAATAAAAAATAAGTTGCAGAAGATGTTCAAAGTGCCCTCCGTCCATTTCCAAGCAGGCACGACATCTTCGTCTCAACGATATTCGAACTCTTTCGAAGACACCCTTCTTGGTTTGGATTTCTTGACACGTTTGATTAATCCGTAGCTGCAGCTCTTCCAGGATATTTACAGGATTACCATACACTAATGTCTTCAAATATTCCCAAACAAAGAAATCTAGAGGGTTCAGATCAGGCGATCTTGGGGGCCATAAAACAGGTCCGGCCCTTCCTATCCATCTATGTGGAAACGTTTGGTGTAAAATGCTCTCTAACGGCTATGGAAAAATGAGCTGGAGCACCATCATGATGGAACCACATTTGTTGCCTCTGATTCAAAGGAATGTCTTCACTTGAAAATGATAGTGAATGATAGATTTATGGGCACTACAAATTGCCGTTTTTCTTCAAAACGGAGCATTTAAACAAAAAATTACAAAAGAGATAAAATGATCAGAAGAAAATTCCACGTTTGACATTTCAAGAAAAAGTTGCATAGGCGCACTTAGAAATAATTGGAGGGGATAAAGGGTACTGTCTCCTTCAGTTACCTCCATTCACCCTTCGATTTTTTTCACCAAAATTACATGAAAAGTATTATGCCGGAATAAGATAAAAGTACGTGCAAAATTTCTTGCTGGGAAAAGCAGAACAGGAAGTCAGTTCTTATCGATAAAGATGAAATTATTTGTTGGCGAATATCCTACTTAAGATCAATTAGAAAATTCCGTGACGAAGGGTCAACGAGGGATATACTGTAACAACAAGTATGGCAAGATAAAAATGTAAAAAGTTTTCGACAAGCATTTTTGGATGGATTTTCAACAGGGTTCAAGGCACGTTCAGGTAAAGGGCGATAGATAGTGACACATATAAGTAGTGCCAGTGGTTTTGTAAATGGCTGTTTACTTTTATTTGAATCTAAAAATACAGGTGACTATCACAAAGACATGAACGCAGATGTTTTCGAAGAGTATTTTACACAGATCTTGGGTCTGTAATTGTCGTGGATAATGCCAGTTAGCATTCACGGCAGACCGAGTGGACACCTACGACTGATTGGAGGACAGCCGATATAATTCAATGGTTATCCGAAAAAAACATTTCTTTTGAAACAAGTATGGTAAAAAAAAAGTTTTGACACTTGTGAATCTTAATAAAGATCAGAAAAAATATGTTATCGACGAAATGGTAACAAATCGTCAAATAACGGTACTACGGTTACCACCTTATAACTGTGAACTTAACCCAATCGAATTATTCTGGGCGCAGGTAAAAGGGGATGTAGCGCGAAATAATACGACGTTAAAATTAAGTGACATAAAAATTTTCTTAAAAAATTCCTTGGAAGGAGTAACTGTAGATAACTGACAAAGATGTATGCATTATGTACAAAAAGAAGAGGAGAAAATGTGGGAACTCGATAATTTAATTGACGTTACTGTGGAACCTATCGTTATCAATCTAGGAGACGAAGATAATTCATCAGAATATTCAGAGGATGAATTTTAATATACCTACTTTTTTATTTTCTTTATTGTACATTTATACAACACCACATTTACTCACCATAATTTGAATTTACGAAATACATATATTTTTGTGTGAAATAAAAGACTATTCATTAAATTTAAGTGTGTCTCTTACAAAAAAATGGGATTATTAACAAAAATTATTTTTTAAAATGTAACTTTAACACCCTGTATATTGAAACAGGGGCGCCCAAGTAAAAAATGGCATAAGGAAAGTCGCATTATTTTTGTCCAAAGAATATGTGGTTAATGGTATGGCCTTCTATTTTGGGACACCCTGTCAGAATACGTATATTATTTATTTTTTACGGATAAGTTCTAAATCACCCTGTATATTTTCAAAGAAAACTCATATTGACTTCACTCTGGTATTTACAAGTAACATATTTCTCTACGTCATTTTATTCTTACCGGAAGATCAATTATACAGTGTTGCTGGTTTTACACAAAATTCTCAACTTTATACAATATGTAACTGATCGCTTGACGAGATGAAATTAATTGAATTTATTATACTAAAACGAATAGTTGTGGAAAATTACATTTTTAATTGTTTAAATTCGGTGTTATCATTAGCTATGTTTTATTTAACTAAGATCTCAACTAACCTCAGCTGTTCTGAATGCCAAGTAGATTAATTGAGATCTCATGTGAATGAAATATCTTTATTAGTTGGAAGTGTCTTTGAAAATAATATTTTCAACGGAAGATCATTTCGAGTAGAAGAAATTTGTTTTGATAACTTTTATAACATTTATTCATGAAACGTCTTCAGTAATTTTGAAAACTGACTCACTGAACTCATTTACATCGCGAAAATATAGGTACAAATTTAAATTTCACCGTGTATAATAAAATTAAGAAATATAAAACGAGAATATAAACTTACATGTGATCTCTTGCACTATAAGCGTCGCTCCGCTAGTCGTCCTGTCAAGGGTGACCAGCTTCCTCGAGTCCGGAGATATGTAGGGAACCCCGGGGAGGTTGGGCTTGGTCGCTATTACGGTGTCAGTCAGATAATCCAGAATTAGCTGCCCTGTGGGTCGGTTCGTCACGGGTTCGAGGCACTGCATCACCACCATGCCATCTAAAATCGTAAACACTTGGTCACTAATTTGATTTGTACCGATTCGGCTGAGACTGGGATATAGGATGTTACAAATTAGTGATTATTTGTCTATTTTTAATTATTTTTCGGGAGAAGAAATCTCTTTACTCCCAACAGACAGTTTCATTACAGGAGAAAATCAAATAATATATTAAATTCTTAAGAATAAATACACAGTTGACAAACGGCTGTTTAGAAGAAGAAAAAAAACAACAATAAAAAAAAGATTAATAATACAGCACCATAAAAAAATGGTCTGTGCGACGGACTATATATTCTTATATACAGGATGTATCACATAAGAGGACCACTCCCATGTATCTCGCTTAATATGCCAGACACGACAAAAATCTTTAATTGTTTTTTGTTGCAGTTTTGGAGGCTTTTATGATCGTAAAATCAAATTTGAGATCCATGGCCAACTTTATGAGTAATAACAAAAAAACCTGTAAAGTGTCCAAACTTTAAGGCTGTCTAACTTTTTTATTTTAAGAGATAGAGAAAACTTACTGGTAATAAATTTTTATTGTAAAATTGATACCTTCCACTTGAAATAAACAGATTTTTGAAATATCGTATGTGGTTCGCTGCGGTCTCTAGGCGGATAAATTTTTTTTTTATTGAAACAGGCTATGGCCACAAAAAATTGCTTGTTTTTCGTCTTTCATGCAATATACTACATGTTGCCCTTATCGTTCGTATTTATTAAATTTTTTTCAATTTTAGTTAAAAAAAAGTACCTAAATATTTTCCTGTTGCTCAAGATAATGTAGAACCTGTTTTAATGACGCCAATTGCAAAAAAATAATAAGCAGAATGTACTTTTTTATGTAAAATACAAATTTGTTTTTACGATCATAAAGGCCTCCAAAAATGCAACAAAAAACAATTAAAGATTTTTGACGTGTCTCGCATAGTAAGCGAGATACATGGGAGTGGCCCTCTTATGTGATACAGCCTGTATTTTCACCCGCTGAATCTGAATCTAGGCTCCATTTAACTTCATCGTTTTAGGTTGAAGGTCATTCCAAGGTCATTCCAAGGTTAAAGCGACCAGATTATCGTAAATTTATGTGTTTTGGGGTCGCTGAGTTTGCATCCGGGATTCATTTGACCCCTTCAGGTTAGTTTCAAAGTCAAATTGAAAGATTAATAGGCAACTGATCCATGTCGTACATCTATGTTTTTGAGGTCGGTTAATCTGAATCGGCAACTCATTTAACCCCATCAGATCAGCTTCAAGGTTATTTGAAAGTCAAATAGAAAGAATAATAAAAAGTGGCCTGTACGACGGCAGAAACCTATATATTTTTATGTATCTTCACACACTGAATCTCAAAGCGAAAGATAAATTTGCAAGTGGACTAGAATATCGTATTTTTGTCTATTTGGTCACTGAATGAGAATTCGGAATTCATCAGGTAATTTCAGTCATTTCTAGGTCAAATCGAAAGATAATCTAAAGATAAATATGCTTTTGGACCACACAGTACGTTCGTTTAGAAGAGTTAATTTGTCATTTGTGATATTATTAGGTGTTATTGTATTAAATAGACATTGGTATTGAATACAGTTGCGAAATAGACTCTTAAAATGGGCACAGAAAATACTTTTCTCCAACACGATTTTAGAAAGTACACGTACATGTCATTCCAGAACACTATGTTAGAATGTTACTCTATGTCATTTCAGCATAGTGTGTTAGAATGTTATTCTAACATACTGTGATAAAATATGTACAAATAAGCAACTTTTTTGTATGATTTTTAAAATCTTGTTGGAGAAAGTATAGTCTGACACGTTTAGAATGGCATATATTCCACATGAGCCAAAAATTTTTAGTCCGAGCCGAAGGCGATGACTACGGTACGCTACAACTTGTTGTAGAATATACTAAGTTGCTTCTACTATTTACATGATGTAAAATGTTATTTGAGTTATTTATAAAACTTTTCTATCTGATTTCACTACATTAAATTACCTATTTTATTCTGAAAACTTAAAAAACAAAAGTAATAAATAAGGATTTTTTTTTAATATTTAATTTTTTTTTTAATAAGCAAAGTTTTTTGTAAAGTAAAGTGTTGTTTATTACTGTTTGTAAGTAAGAACTATAATTTAGTTGGTTTTTATAAGTAATGCTAAAATATTTTTGGTAAAGTCTTGATATAGACCTTTGAATTAGTATGTCCATTATGATGGACATAATGACCTAAGTCAAATAACGTCCTCAAATTTTAACGGTTTTCGCTGTAGACATAATATGTCTACTTACTTACTTCTTGATACAACTGTAGCCAACAATGATTAATGTTTACTGAACAGTTTCACACACACTCTATCCGTTCAACAAAATAATCGCGGTCTCTTTTAATTTTCTTTTTGCTGTGTTATCTTCCTTCTCTAAAATTTTTGCCGAATCCCATTGAATCAAATGACCGTTTTCCCAAGCGTATTCGCAAATTTTGGATTTTTCAAATTCCCGTCTTTTTATATAATTTTTATGTTCCTCAACTCTAACATTCATACGCCGAGACGTTTCTCCAACATGTTTATTGCATTCACAAGGTATACTGTAGATGCAATTTTTTTAATTTTGTATATCATTTTTTGGAGGCGTTTTAGACAAAAATGATCGTAAAGTATTAGTTGTCTGAAAAACTGTTCGAATATTAAATTTATTATCGATTCTTCTTAAAAAGAAAATTAAAAGAACCCGCGATTATTTTGTTGAACGGAGATAAATGTGTGTCAAACTGTTCAGTAAACATCGATCATTGTTGGCTGCAGTTGTATCAAGAAGAAGTAAGTAACAATAAAATAAAAATCATTTAATATCTATATGGAAGCAGATAAACAAATTTTAAACTGTCAAACTTGACATACGTTTAATATTTTTACTACTACTTTGAGAACAAAAACAGAGAGTTTTTCGAAACGTCAATAATACGGAAGTGCGCGATAGTGATGTGATTTTTGTTATTTTTTACTTATCTGCTTTTTTCAGTGTGAGATTTTTTGGTTAGGCAAACTTAGTTTCAAAACTAATCCTTGACTGATCCGTTTGGCGCAAGGGCTTATTTAATTGATCTTTATTTGAAGAAGTGTCGCAAAAACCCAATAAAACTAAAGAAAAACTAAAATTATGTCACAAATAAATAGCTTCAGACAATATCTTAATAAAATGTACCTAATACAAATTGTCAAAAGCGAAGAAAATGTAACATTATAATATAAATCGCCCTTGACGGTAGGTATGTATGGATTGTGACATTTACTGATAATTGCCTACGTGTGCGGACTAACAACTGGCTTAGACGGGCTCCTTGATTGGGGACGCCTCTCATTTGCTATTCAATCCTAGGCGGCGTAGGCCTCCCTTTTTCCCCACTTCACTCCCAAAATTTCTACTTACATAATGCAGAAAATCTAACTTGAGCCGGCACGCAGTTGTAGGGCGTGAGATCAACAGATCTGGTGTATCTCAGATTCACCAAGTCTAACTTGTACAATCCCCGCTGATTAGTATGCGTCACGTACCCATATTTGAAGCTGTAGTGGGACAACTCCTGGGGAAAAATCGGAATTTAGTCAGTTATATAATAGAGGGAATCGTCGAAATTCCACGTCTCTTTCTTAGCCCCGCTCTATTAATGGTTTAGAGTAAGTTTCGGGGGAGTTAGGAGGACTTAATTGCATGAATAATGAAGGGGTTGTCAGGTACACACATAACAACGAGCAACTTTGCTAATGGATATTTTTTTAGTGTTGATTACGCCACCAAAGGGACACATAAATATGTGATAACGGAAGAACAAAGTTTTCGGCTTCTGGCTTTATGTCGGGTTGGGTGAGACTTTGGAGTGAAACAAAAATCAACCCTTTTACATTCATATTTTATGAATTTAATGGGTTTTTGTAATCAGGTGGAAAGAATTTAACACTCATTCGTATCTTGCTTATTATTACAGGTCAATAATTAAAAATTTAATATTATGCAAATATTAACTTTGACAGGACATCAATTAAAATGAAATTTATTATGTGAAAACATATTGGCAAAAAGCTTTTCCTGATGCAATTAATGTTAGTTACCGATTTGCACAAATGCCTTAAACTGGATAAATTTAAAAATATTCATATATTGTTGTGTGTATTATCTGTTTTTATATATTTTTAGGTATTAATAATATTGTGTGAAACTAACTACTCAGTGGACAAAAGCCCCAACCTGCGTTGAATTACACCCACAATATCTACCCATATATTCCTTATTATTAGCTTTTGTAACATTTTTTTACTGTTTTAGAAAGGTATTTTAAGCTAATATAAATCAAATCTCCTACAATTCCTATCAATAAAGTCATATGTATGTTCTCTGATACCAAACATCTAGGTATGCTAATGAACAATTCCACAGACAAAGCTCTATTCAATAATTATCTAAAGAAAATAATCTAATTTACTCACTCTATAAAAATCTAACTTCACTTTTTTGGCAGTGGGAACACGACAAATTTAACCACAATAGATGAGATCTGACCTATTTCTGCATTTTTTGGATTGCTTCTTCAGGTGGTCTCCTTTAAGTTGAATCAAATATCTAACTATAAAAATTATTGTAAAAATTAAAATTATTTGAAGTTAAATATCGACAATGACAAAAAAGTGACATCCTGTCAATGAATTAAATATGAGTAGTTAGTTTCACACAATATTATTAATACCTAAAAATATATAAAAACTTTTACATAAGGTGAACATTTTTCAAGTAGGTATTGTCATATTTAATTCATTGACAGGATGTCACTTTTTTGTCATTGTCGATATTTAACTTCAAATAATTTTAATTTTTATAATAATTTTTATATTATTCAGATATTTTATTCAACTTAAAGGAGACCACCTGAAGAAGCAATCCTAAAAATGCAGAAATAGGTCAGATCTCATCTATTGTGGTTGAATTTGTCGTGTTCCCACTGCCAAAAAAGTGAAGTTAGATTTTTATAGAGTGAGTAAATTAGATTATTTTCTTTAGATAATTATTGAATAGAGCTTTGTCTGTGGAATTGTTCATTAGCATACCTAGATGTTTGGTATCAGAGAACATACATGACTTCATTGATAGGAATTGTAGGAGAGTTGATTTATATTGGCTTAAAATACCTTTCTAAAACAGTAAAAAAATGTGTATTATCTGATTGTCACAATTTTGTTTCTAGTAAAAGTTAGCACGTTTAAGCAAATTTTTATCTCCCAAAATTTATCGTTTATCGTTTAGTTGCAAAAAATCCTGTCCATGCAAATGGACTACCTAACCTAACTCTTATTAGTAAAATGAGGAGGAGCACCATCGTGCATGAACCACATTTAAGGGTTGTGATACAAATACCCCAAATTCATTTTTGTTTTTCACAACTTATAATAATAATTGTAATTGTGTAATTGTAATAGAAAATATTTCCAATGTCGATTCCTACTTATTAACACTAGCCACAACATTTTTAAACAGATTTTACACAAGTATTCTGTCAATAATCAATATGAACCAAAAGTACCATTTATCAAATAATTCTGATATTTAATATTTTTTAGTTAAAAGTCAAAACAAATAAATGCACAAAAACAATGTTAAATTTTACCTCCATCCCCTTAGGCTGGAACACATTGGTAAATGTGCATAAATATAAAAAAGTCCGGGAAATTGTGGGAAATTTTTTAAACTTTATCGATACGTGTCTCAAAGAGAAAGAAGTTTTAAAAACATTCATACTATTTTTTATTTCCAAAAAATCTATCCATTTTCATAACTTACGTTGTTAAATTTCACTGACCCTGTAGAAACTGATATGATCTACCTATCTGTTGGAAAGTTTTCCATGCCTTTTATGTTTGTTTGCATGGCAAATTTGAGATTTTTTTACTAGCGTCATATTAAAAATATATTTGCCATTGGATGTGGCACAACATTAGAAAACTAAAATTGCTATACAAACCGAAAGAAAATTTTGATCTTTTTGATCTTCTGTAGTAACATAAATCGTCTACAGAAAATTGTTCAAGGAGGGAGGAGTACGCCTAAAAACTAATGAGACTACAGACTACTATAAGATTTGTTAAATATTTTATTTGTTGGCAAAAGATTGCCTGCAGAAGGTAGACAGAGGGCCATTTGAACACATGTTGTCTGAGTTTATGATTTACGAATAGTAACAATTTTTACCTGGAGTGGTGATGGAATAAATAGTCCTGTTACTAAATCAAATTGTCCATCAATTGGCTCAGGATGAACAGTGTGATGTTTCCTCTTTTGACCAGCGTCTCTTATAACCTGCAAGCAAAAGTTGGTCCATTGAAGAAATTTCAGAAACAATTTTCTACTTCAATTAAGCAAAAAAAAAATAATAAACAGCAATATTTTCCATGTCAGTAGCTTTTCTAAACATAAAAATTTATTTGATTTGCTATTTAAAATCTATAAACATACTTAAGTCCCTATTTCAGAACAATAAAAGATCTTTTATAAGAAGTCATATTAGCAAAAATGCAGGTATGGAACGTTTTATGCGTCACTTCTGATATAGTCTCTGTAAATGAATAAATAATTAGTGATTCTGTCTACCTGGATAGTCTTGATTCCAGTGTTATTTGGCGACCGCCAGTTGAGAACCCACACCTGATCTAGATGCGGCACGTGGTGCAGATCCACAGGATATTTGTCGGTGCTAACGACGTCCACCACGACCATCTGAATCTTGGAAATGATCAGGATGCGGTCTCTGTTGGGTTGACTGGCATAGACGTAACGGTTCGCTACGTTGATGCCACGTCCCCACTCGCATTTCACTTCTTTGTCACCACAGACGTATTCCTAAAAAGTACAGGACGTAGGAAGGAGTTAAATCTCGAAAATAAGTATTATTTGTTGTAACAGTACTTAATTTAAAAGTGGCGTCCAAAACTAGCGTTTAGGTAACTGTCTTTAAATATCTCCTATGGTGGTTGACATATACATTTAGTAGTTAAACATCTACAAGGTGTAACAGTGGTAAGTATTCAAAACTTGTGAGCTTGTAAAGCAAGTCAAAAACCTTAGTACAACTTTTGTCAGTGGCGGCTCCTAAGGGAGATACGCTCACTTAGAGACCTCAGAAACAGTTTTTAATGCGTGGCATCAAAACGGTTCAACATTAAGTCACAAAATTTTGATAAGGTATTAACCTTGACGTGCTTAATAAATCTCATAAACTACATTTTAAAATTTTCTACAGGGGCGTGAGAAAATGCGAGACTCTGGTACAAATTTAATCATATCTTTTTTGTAGTTAATTTTTTATAGTTTTTGATTCCCAAATATTAAAATTTTAAGTATTTAATAAGTCAGAAACTAGAAAAAATTAACTACTAAAAAGATATGATTAAATTTGTCCTTAAGTTTTGCATTTTCTCAGGCCCCTGTAGAAAATTTTGAAATATATTTTAGGAGGCTTATTAAACACGTCAAGGTTAATATCTCATCAAAATTTCGAGACTTAATGTTGAACCGTTTTGATAATACGCATTAAAAACTGTTTCTAAGGTTACCCCTTTAAGTGAGCGTATCTCCCTTAGGAGCTGCCACTGACAAAAGTTGCACTAAAGTTTTTGGAATTTTTCGACTTGTTTTACAAACTCACAAGTTTTGAATACCTACTACTGGTACACCTTGTATATCTTTACTTTCACTAAAGAACATAAAACTGTTAAAGGTAATGATAGAAATACAGTATATAAATAAAATATTAAGAGGGTAAGGCTTCAAAACGCCATGAAATACAAAAACAAACCAATAAACATCTTCACTACAAGGAAAATTTAACAATTTCTAAGTATATTTTCAACAATACATAATTTTCAACAGTTTTTTATGTGAAAATTAAATTTTAAAATCTTCAAACATTATTTTCTTGAAATTTTTGTATGTAACACCATAATTTTTCATGATGTATGTATGTAGAATGACACGCTCTTTCAAATGGCATGGTCAAAAGTGGGGGTTGCTATTTAAAAAAATTGTCGATGACGTCATATTTTGAACAACGATGACGTCACAAAGGTGGGTCGTATGTCAAAAAGTACTTTTTAAAAACAAAATCGACGTGCCAGGAGATTTTTTCGAGAACTTCTCAATTTCAAAAATAATGAATTTATTCGTTACTTTTCGAAAGCACTGTATACAGTGTGGCCCATTTAAGATGGAAACACCTCTGCAAAAATTGCATTTATTATGCGATTTGGTTTGTTTTTTTAAGAGAGAATTTAAAACTCTATTTTGGCTCATAATATGAAATTCGTATAATCAAGGCCTACTTTGATTTGTTTCGATGTTAAAATTGGCTAAAACTGTTTAACGATTTTTATAACTAAAATCTGACCACACCACTGGATCCAGCACCCCCTAAATGAATATGTACCAAATTTTATACACAAATATTTTTTATTGATAGTAAATTTGTTATTCATGCTTTTATCATTTTATCTTGAAACGCCCCTGTAAAAATTGCATTTATTATCCAATTTAGTTTAGATTTTTTATAAGATAGATTTTTACAAGATATTTTTTTACAAATTAGGAAATTTGACATCGAAAAAAAACAGGCGTTGATTATTGACAATGGAATTTCATATTGTGAACCAAAAAAAACAAAATTATCTATCTTTAAAAAAAACCCGAACCAAATCGGATAATAAATGCAATTTTTACAGAGGTGCTTCCATCTTAAATGGGCCACACTGTATATGGTTGACATGGTATTATCCGCAACAACAATTAAAATTTAACCCTTCAGCTTACAAACAGAATGTATTTAGTGTTACGCAGTTTGAATCTATTGTTACTTCAAAAGGTTATTGGGTTGACCTCACTGTGAGAAAATTAAATGCTTTCAAAATAAGCGGCAAACCAATAAATTTTCTCTGTAGAATGAATTCTTATTAGAATTATTTAATTAAAAATCAACTGAAGAGATAACGTAAGCCCTACGTATACCATCTCAATTTTCTCTCAAATTTTTTCCTTAATTTTCATAAATGACGGAATAAAGGCTCCGTTCCGTGACCCTCTCCACCGCTCAGGCGAAAGGAGGACGTTGGGCCCCTTAATTGAAAAAGGCAAATTCCTATTTAGCATTAACCCAAATCCCCAACGTACAACGTAATGCGTTCCCTCTCGGTTTCAAATCTCGGCCTTCTCGTAATCATTTTTAAATTTCGTCTTTGCATTCCTGGACATGAAAACTAACGAACCTCAATTTGCATTTTAGAGCGGCGGCCGTTGGTTTTTGCGATATTTACCTGTGTGCCGGGAATAATGTCCGTGGATTGGATGCGGTGGTACAGTCGGCAGGTGGAAGGCTCGTAGATGGACACCCCCCAGTCGTGGAAGGCGAAGAATCGACGCTCTTCGTTGGGGGAACCTGCAGTTCAACAAAAGGTTGTAACTTTTAGAAAAGAAAATTTGTCCATTATGAGATTAAGATTGTCGCAGCTGAAGAGAAACTCTACCACAATAATTATAGCCACTGACAGTAAAAGGAAAAGAAGGGATTTTTAAAATTTGCGAATATTTATTTATACAGGGTGTAACAATGGCAAGGGCAAAATTTCTTTAGAACAAACAGAAAAACAGGATTAATGATTTTGTTTTTGAGAACTGAATATGAAACGAAATTTTTAGTCGATTACAATATAATTTAGTTGAAATACAATAATTTATGAGGAATTAGATAATTAAAAATTTCTACTACAAATTTTTTTTTGAAATCTTAATCTTGGTGATTATGAGCGTTCCCTAATTGCATGCAGAAAATCTTGAAGTAGTATATTTTATAGTTAAAATTAAGGTAATTCCGTTAAATAAGCATAAGAATATCGCTTACGAGATGTAGGATGTCCAAAGATGATGAACTCCTTGAGATATTTTTGGAAAATTTGTTGTAATTTTTTAATATGATGATGGGTAGGTATAAAATATAAAATTTGCGGTTTACATAAATTACCAGCGGTGAGGTTATGTGTACTATCAGGATTATTCTCACATTTTAAGTTGTTTCTCTTATCAGCTTTGGACATCCTACATCTCTGAAACGATGCCGTGAACACTGTGCTTATTTAATAAAATTATCTTACTTTTAATCATAGATACGTCTCTAGATTTTCTGCACGTTGTTAGGGAACAGCCTGTATACTATTAGGTGTCTGATTAAACGGCGTTCTTTTAGAATTTTACTCCTATTATTTAATAGTTATTTGTTTAACTAGGTAGTAAAGTACAAGATTTAATACCACGGCTGGTATTTAATAGACGAAGCGCAGCCGAGTCAATTAAAGCAGCCAAGGCATTAAATTTACTTTACTACCAAGTTAAACGCATAATTTTTTCGCCGATTGTAAGCGAATATATATACCTCGTTTACTATAGGAGACAGAAAAAAATGCCCCACCTCACTCTCGATCTCTTTTTTATAGAGAAAATTAATGATTAATATCAAAATGACCTATCGTCTTCTGTTTTCGAGTGATAAACAAAATTTAAAATTTTCCAATTTTCGATACATGTCTGTAACTTGGTTGTTTGTAAAGTCAGAAAAAAATAATTAATACGTTCTTCAGACGCTTTTTTGAATAGAGTCCAGTGGTGTGCATAATTTTTTTGTAACCTTTTTAATTTTTGAGTTATAACCTAAAGTTGTTTTTTTTTTTAAATACAAACTATAAGTGGCCATGGGCCAGTTGATTATTTGCCATTTCATTGAGACAATAAATTATTATAGCACATTTTGTCTCTTTCATTTTCTTGAAATAGGCGTAAAAACGTAAAATTAAACATATGTGGTGTTATGTCAATGGAATCCTTATACATGTAAACAAAATTCACCCTGTATAAATTCTGTCCCAGCAATAGTCAGAACCTGATGGTATCGAATTACTAAAATAATTCGACCAGTTACGCAAGGAGTAGTTAGACAAACACACTGACAGACCATGAGTTTAGTACATGGCAGCTCCTATCTTTTATGGTGTATATTGGGATCGGTATTCGAGTTGCTTCGGATTGGCCGAGGGCAAAATTAAACCAAAATTAAAAATTCGATCCATAAATTTTCTCTTAAAAATGGTATCAACTAAAAGAATTACGGTAATAAAACTTTATCAAAATGTTTTAATCACGTGTATAATAAAATAAATTATAACTTATATAAGCAGCTGTACTTACTAGGTGTGGGCTGTTCCTGAACAACCAGAGAGCTGATGTCCCTCGTTAGTCCTCCTGAAACGCAATGCAGACCCAAGTTAGTCGCTGAAACTGTTCGGCATCTTAATTAAATGACCACAGTCCCAGCCGCCAGGTGGAAAATTCATTTTAAATATTTACCCTGGGGGCGGCGTCTCAGGTAGTTCAATTTAGAATTTAATTTGCATTCTTGATAGCAGAAGGTTTCAGCAGTTTCGGCACATACGGAGAGCGCATATAGGTAGGTAAATGTTAAGGCAGTGTAGGACAGTAAAGAAAATAGCCGCTAGCTGCTGTGTAATGCACAAGGTGACACGTAATTTTTTATTATTCCGTTTACGTGTCTGTTTTGATGAATTAATCTGCCCAAGTATGTATCCCATTTTGGTCATAATAATATTTACGTTTCAAGATTAAATTTCATCACCTTAAGTTGTTGTAATATGTATCACCCTGTAACTGTAACTCCGAACATTTGCTAGAGAGATAGGTATACTACGATGTTTCCACAAATTTAGCAAGCAAGGAACCACATAAAAACTGAGTAAGCTGTATCAAGAACAGTTTAGTTTAAATACCTAGCTCTAGTTTTATTACAATTAAATGAATTGTCATATTTATATCATATCAAAGTTAATAAACAATAATCGAATTGTCAACAATCATTTAAGCAAGAACTGCATGCATGCCTTTTATCTGCATAATGGCATTCAAAGAACTTGCAGAAAACAGCTACTGACATGTTTGTTCCTCAATAAATTGCCGTATTCAACTTTTACTAAATCCAAATATATTTTTTTAAATTCTTCGTCAGACAAATTAAATGGATTACTGATTTTTTTATTTTTCTTTGTTGGATGCTTTGCTTTAAATTTTACAAGTTGATGAAATATATAAATTAAACTTATAATAACGTAAATGTTATTTGAGCAAAATGGGATACATACTTCGGCTGAATATTTGAAAAAGAAATATGTTAAGTTTTAGATCATTATTTTGTATTTCTTTATTACTAGCCAAGTTATCGGGTAAAGAATGTGTCATACTTCATAGTACATACCTTCAAACATATTTTCCTGGAGTAAAAGTTAACTTATATAGTCAAATTACTTTAGTACATTTTTATTTTCTTAAGGTCCTCGTCTTTCTGACCATGACATGATCTACCGCTAAATTTAAAGTAATATGTATTTCTTAGATTTTGTTTGATATTTTTAATGATATATGTATATCTCCACCATTTTTAAAGATATTTCAATGGAAGTTGTCTCATCGGTAATCGGTATATGAGAATATAAAAAAAATCAAAGGACGCTGAAACTAAGTCGTGGGATAGAGTATAATTTCAAGCAAATAATATTAGCATATTTCTTTAGATGATGCCACCTAACTCGATATTATTCAAAGCGGGGTAGTTATTATGCAATAACTTTATATCTCGTCAAATCAATATTATTTTACCCTAATCAAATCCAGTGCTCGAATATAAAAACTATATCGAAATTATATATGAATGCAACGTTGTAACATGTCACAAAACAAGGTAACCGCTTTCTGTACATTAGGGAATACGTATATATGTCATTTCGAATTATCAGCACTTCGCAGTAATGTTTTTAAGAAGTCGTTTAATTTTATGAATCGTAGGCAACAAACTTGGCAACTATGCAGTCTCTTGTCTATTAACGCGTCGACATACGTCGTTCTTGAACACCGTAAGCGTAAGAAGACAAAGAGGGTAGTGAACGACGGAACTTACATGTTTATTTTGTAGTGTAATACAAAATACAATACTTTTCATTGTTAGGTTTGGGCGCGTTATTGTAATTGTTGCCTTCCTGATATACTATGTGTTTTTTAATTACTGTATTGTGAATAATACATCAGTGTTGTGAGTACTCAGTGTTGTGTTTATGTTGTGTGTGTTTGTTTTAAATCTATTCGTTTTTTCATCTTAAAAATATTGGTGGTATTAGATACTGCACATCAAGACAATTTCAAAGCATGTCAACATTGGCAACATTAATAGCAGCGCCTCCTTGCGCATCTGGGGTTGCGCTCACAATATAGTTCGCCGGTTTGGTTTTCTAGGTTATGGGGCAAGACTGCCGCGGTTACATTAAAACGCCTATTAGGTACCTATTCCTTTCGATTTTGTTATAATAAATAGGCATTTTATCTAATTGTACCTACGGGAATGTCTTTTATCGGTAGTGAGTGGCTGTAATGAGCGAATATGTAGTTTTACCAGTTTATAAAGAAATAATGGAAAACGAGTGCAAAATACTGGAGCTAAGTGAATTAACTGTTACCTATCTATCAGGTATTATTACTAATAAGAATGTTAATTTTCGTTTCTACATTTAGAAATGCTGCAAAAAACGATGATGGTAGTAGATATTGTTGACAGATGTAAGTTGTATGTATGGATCTAAGCCATCTTAGTCGTTTCTTATCATAGGCGCCGACTTTCCGTAGGAAAAAAGGGTTTTGCCCCATTTTTTAAATATCGAGCTTTAATTCTGGAATATTTTTTTTATTGTCTTTTAGGCTTCCCTGAGCACGTGGTTAAATTTTTTGTACTTAGTCATAGTTAACCCTGTATTTATTAAGGAAGTCCCTATAAAGAATAATTGTGAGATATGTATATTAATAATATAAAGGTAATATGTTTCATTGTAGCAAGAAACTCATAATATCACAAATGATAATTTGTATCAATTATCATAAAAATTTGTGATATTATTTTGATGATTTCTGCTATAATGTAAAATATTTTCCTTTCAGAAAATATATGTAAGTAGGAAGTCAATTCAAATATCCCGCTTTATAGTTTAGTTCACTACAGATGCCCATCGGGGCGCTGCCTCCTTTTGTTGCCAACTTTACAGTAAGAAATAACTACTCTTATTTTCTATTCTCTCTGCAGTCTCTGCTGCACATCTAATAAGACATGGAGAGAATATTTAGACTGTGGGAGGCAGAACCTAGTACAAGTAGAATAGCGATACAGAAGATGCAGTATGTTAGGACGGACGACGAACAAGCTCAGTTAATTAGATATAATGTATATAAAACACAATGAAGGAGAACTAGGTATACCATTTTTAAACAAATGATGCCAAGGAATAATAATTTTTAACTAGAAATTTAATATACTGAGGCTCAAAAAGTTATGGAGTTTTAGATGTAGGCAAAGTACTGCTGGTGCCGTCCTCTGCAATGTAACGGAAACTGTAAGCAGATTTCGATTTGTCATGATAAAAAACCACTAAGTATCAAATTTTGTGCGAATCATGCTATTATTAAGATACATATTTACAAAAAAGTTTAAAAAAATTATAATTGACACTCATGTATTTAAAAAACTATCAACTTTTGGATTAAGGAAAATTGGATTAGATCCTCATATTATATTCTCAGGGATTTGTGCTAGTGATTTAGAGACACCCTGTATATCTAAGTATTAAAATTGCAATGATATGTAGTCTCTGATTATGGAACCTCAGTGATTTTTTTTTATTAACCATAGCTCTTAGCGACTTACATACTTGTATTTGACCTCAAAAATTTCCCTATAACAGGTTTCATCGAAATATTTATCTCAAAACCAGACGGTGTTTAAAGAGTAGTAATATTTTTTAGGAAGCAAAGTTGTCTGTATTTAGCTAACTTAACTAAATACTCAACGAAACTTCCCATGAACTAAAATTCATTTTTATCAGATACCTTGTATTTAGTTATAAATTCCATTTAAATCGTAATATTATTATATAAGCAAAATTATCAATTATTCAATTAAACTATTCCTAAATACCTACGTCTATCTATAAAAATGTACTTAAATAAGTTAACATTATTTGTTTAAATTTTTATATTAAGCGTTGGCTTTCCACTTATTAAAAATTATTGATTAAATTTGAAAATTGTGATCTCAATCGATTTATATATTTTTTCAACATTTGGAAGAACTGTACAAAATAGCTGCATGCATAGTAACTGCTGACAACTCCATTTCAAATCAGAAATCTAGCGATCTAGCAATTGTTTTTCAAGGGACGCTCTTCGAATCCACTCGAATCTGTTGTCCGTTGTATTCCTACGCCCTAAAACCTAACCTTCGCTTTTCCCGGCTTTAAGTTGTTCTTGCTCGTATTAAGCGGTAGGTATTTATTACGTGTTTAAGTAGTGCGTTTATGGTGTATTTAAATATTTAAGAATTTATATTCGAAGTGGAACTTGATATTGACTCTGACATAGCGTGATTGTGTTGTGATGAGTGAATATATAACATTGAAGGTGAGTCGAGTCGAAATATAACTACAACTAGTAGCAGTCCTGAAGGTAAGTGTATTTTTAATAATTTGAACAGCTCCTCAAGACGGTTTCATACATTTGGATATTTGGCGAATACCTACACTATTATTTTAATATTTGCCTATAATACCTAAGTAATTTATTGATATTTACTTTTTGACAATTCAACATCCGCATAGGTGAAAGAATAGACAGGGCCACTAAACAAAGACGAACCAGTGTTGCCACAGCGTTTCCGATGATTTCGGTAGAATGAATTGGAATTTTTCGGTAGATTACATAAACTTTCGGTAGATATTAATGTTGTACATTTTAACAACATCGTTACCATTGACCGATCAATGATTACATAACTTTTTTTTTTAGTTTTGATCGTAGAATCCACAGTTAATTTTTGACAGGCTAATTTTGGGACAACCTGTATATTTAAATTATTAGTACCTACTTGTCCTATGAAATTTAAAAGTAATGTGGGTCAAAATTTGCATAGGTACGTGTCAAATTATAATCACTTAATTTTTTAAGATTACAAATACACATGTTCTAGGCAGCTATATGGCCGACATTAATGTACCAAGTTGATGATCAGAAGGTTGTAAAATGCCATTTGAGTGGAGATTACACGGGTTTTTAATGATCCTACCACAAAAGTGTAATTGTTCAATGTACGCGGCGATTCATCCTAAAAGCTTTCAGTAATTAAAACGAATTATTCGGGCAGTAATAAAGTAAAAGGTCTCTGTGATAAAAACCGCTAAATTTCGACATGCTAATGCGATTTAATTGCGAACGCTTAAAATGCTTAGGTCGTTATACCGGGTCCTCATTTGAATATTACTGATACTTTGCAATGTAATCGAAAATGTGCAACGCTATTCCATAAAATTGAAGTTTTTTTAAATTTTAATTAATCTAAAAATTATAAAAAAGTGGAATGACCTAGTAAATCCGGAAACAAAGTTGTCACATCTAGTTCTGAAATTTCTCATTAATTAGAAAATATTTCATGTTTATCTAATAAAATAATATAACATATATTTTCATTTTTAGTTTATCTTTTATTGAAATTTATTATTTTACTGAATAATGTGTTATACAATAATGCAGATATTTTAGCTACGTATTGAAAGAAAAGTGGCAACTCTGCCTAGCAGAATTTCCAAGACGCATTGTTAATTTTTATTTATGGTTACAAAATGCAGGCACCTATAACCCTATTTTTCTTGCATTTGTGCTACTTTTCACATTTAGTTTTTAAACATTCTGTAGTGTATTAATTTATACAGGGTGTACATCCAAAGAGGATACATTTTTGGACTATAAAAATTTACCTTAAAACGCTTAGTTTTTGCCTATTATCAATTTCATGGACGTAGATATGGGTGTTTGGACCTCCCCTTTAGAAAATGTACGTCTATGGGTATTTCCTTCAAATGGTATAGTATTTTTACAATATCTACATTTTAAGTTTTACTTAGAAAAGTAAAATATTATTTTCATTAGTACTAGGACTACCTACGTAAAATAGGACTTAATTTACTGACTCTTTTTATAATTTTATTTAAAGTTGTAATCCAATAGGAGAGAGACTTTAATCCTATTTTTTTTAATAATGTTTTCATGTTTTTTTTTCTGGAAAGCTAATAACAATTTCAATAATTGACAAGAGATATTGTTTGTCAATAAAGTTATGAGAATTAAAAAAATTTGAAAAATATTTGCCATAGGCGTACATTTTCTTTTTAAAATGTTAGGTAAGTACCTAAATCTACTCCCATGTGATTGTTAATGGGCAAGTTTTTGCCTTATTTCCTGCTTTTCCTAATAAATTAATGTTATAGGAGAAAAAATATCCTCTTTCGATACACTATCGATTCTGTATTTTAAACTGACACACCTTGTATGAAACAAATGTTTTGATTACTGCTAAATGATAATTATTAAATTAATACTAATGGAAATTTATTAAACCAAAACGTTCCCATTCATTTATTCACCATTTGCTGATTATTTGTAACCTTTTCCAAAGAATACCACGCACGTCATTCAACAAACAAGCAGAACTAAATCCCAGAGGGCAATATTTCAACATTAACTTTTTTGTATTTTTTTTACATATCCAAGAACATCTTGTATATGCGTATATCAGGTCTAGGAGTAATATAATATTTTTTCAGGCGAGTTTTTTTTCATTGAATTTTGGTAGGCGCGAAAGGATCTAAGCAGGCTGGTTTTCAAATCTTTTGTCGGTTGTTTTATCTAGGTAATATATCGAAAAGAACTAATACATTTAATTTTATTTAGGTATCATCATTTCATGGTGAGAAATAAAAATGAATGCTTAGACCGCTTCCCGCTGGTACTGATTCTTGTTATTTGCCAAGCCTTACATAGTTTAGTTATTAATTTTGTCATTGTAGAAAATACTATTTCAAGAAACCGGGGCATTTAACACTGCATTCCTAAGACGTCCCGAACTAACCATTTGATCCATTAAATTACGATTCTGGTGATTTCAGCGATATTTTTAGTTACAAATTGTGCACAAAGTCTACAGCTCGCTAAAAACAAGAATAATGGCTTACCGATGCTGGTAGCTTGGCACATGTAGGCGCCAGTGTCGGCAAATGCTATGTTCTTTATTTTCAGGGCAGTTCCGTTTCCAATTATTTGATATTTCCTGGGCATGTCGATGTGCAGAGACTCGTCGTTCTTTAGCCACTCCACCTATAAATTAAAATTAATGGATATCGTAAAGGCAAATAACACGAAACTAAGATTCAAGCAGTACTTTTTTAAATAGGAAACACGAAATCTTTATTAATGCAGTCGGAAATTTAGGATAAAAAATATGTACAGGGTTATTTACTATATTTTGATCTCCCCTTTTAACTATTTTGTTTTCAAAGTTATAAAAAAATGTGAAATACAAAAACTGCAAAACATTTTTTTATGAAGTTTTCGAAAATGATAGTAGAAAAATATATGTCCACATACTTAAATGACCGTGGATATTAACTTTATTAAGTTAAATAGAACACCCTGTATATTTTTACATGTTTAGATGAAACGTTCTCTATCGAGCACAGTCATATAGGTTTTTTTGGGTCCATCTCGGGTAGTGTCGGCAGCAAATTATTAATATTGAATGATAAAAAATAATGGATAAAAGGCGATATTGATGAATAGATTAATTTACATCACAGTAAACCTTAATTATATGACTATTTTGCAAATAAGCCTTTCAAAGTAAGCTGATTACATCTCCAAAAATTTTTTAAGTTACGCTGGATGTTACACACTGAGTTGGCATATTAATTGACTATGAGCAAGTAATTTTTTTTCGTCTCAAAATCAACTCTCAAATCCATACTGAACGATTTTTGATTCTCTGTAGGACAGAAATCGCCTTTAATCTAAACAGAGCGAATATTTCTGTCAGGGTTATATGTATCAAGCGTCTACGATATGTATCTCCACACCTATGCGATTAGATGTAAAAACATATTATTTTTATATTCGCACTCGCCTGGCAGAAATTGCTCTAGTTTTCTAGTCGTCTACTTTTGTCGGCAACAATTCAAAAACAATGATAAAAAGAGTCGGTAAAACGCGATATTGAAGAACCGATTAATTTATACCTACCACGAACCTGAACTCTGGGATGTTAAAAGAAAATCAAATAAAGATAAAGTGAAGTCCAAAGAAAAATTCTCAATTTAAGAAATTTTTAAGTATAAGAATGTTTGGAAAATAAACATGGAAGGGGTGGTTTATTTCACACCTTACAACAAACCAGGAACATGGGAAATATTCCAGTAAAATATCTTTTTTTAAGTAAATGTTCGTGACAAAATTCATTTGTTTATATTCAACAGTTTGTTAAAAAATGTTTCTGGGGATAAAAAACTATAAATCTGAAAATTAAATCTGATTTAGTACCGTTCAAATTCAATATTATGCTCAATTTAAACTATAGATATTTAAAACGAAAAAATATTTGTTGGATTATCTCGAAGAATAAATTTTTACGGAGTTGTATACGAATGAAAACATTATGTATAGTTTTTGCTAAAAATTCACACATAGGAGTTTGAGGGGTCCTGATTAGCACTATTTATTCAAAAAATATCTTTGAGCGTTTATATTGAATTTCGCAGGTGTAAAAAAATAGCAAGCATTCGGTCGCCATCTTAAAATCCGTAATAGGATCAAAAGAAGCGATTTTCGATGCCATTTAAAATAAATGTTGAAATATCTCGAACAATACCATTTTTACAGATTTATACATGAATAAAACTTTAAGATCGTGTAGAAGAAAACACTATGTATAGTTTTTATTCAAATTTCACATACTACGTTTTGAGGAGTTCACCTGATTAACAAGTTAAAAAATTTTAAATAAAAAAAATGCTGAACGTTTTTATTGAAATTCAAAGGTATCAAAAGATGATAGCAGACCTTGCATCGCCATCTTAAAATATGTATAGTTTTTATTCAAATTTCACATAATACGTCTTGAAGGGTTCTCCTGATTAACAAGTAAACAATTTTAAATAAAAAAATTGCTAAACGTTTTTATTGAAATTCAAAGGTATAAAAAATTGATAGCAGACCTTGCATCGCCATCTTGGATCAGAAGAAGCGGATTTTGAAAACATTTAAAACAAAAAAAAATATATTTGTTAGATTATCTTGAAGTTTCTAAGGATTTGTACACAAATAAAACTAGACATGTATAAACAGCATGTATCACAGCAAGTGTGCATTGGACGTATTTAGCAAACCGTAAATGATAGAAATCTGAAATTTCTTTTTTAGAGGATTTTGTTTTCCTTTCAACACTGCTGAATTGATGCAAAATATTTACATTATACGTCGCTTATTTTGAATGGAACAGGTATTTTTTATTTAATTTTCAGATTCTACATGTAATTCTAAGTCATTTCACTCACAAAATTATTACTTTTTAAGTCGTTAATTACCTGGGAGACTGAATAATTCAGTCATGATGAAAAAAAAACAAATTAAGGAAACGAAATAATTCAAAAACTATTGAGCTTGGACATATGGTATATTTAATAAAGTTGATTTAAAATTGCACGTAGAATTTGAAAATGAAATAAAAATACTATTTTTCGTTTAAAATTAACGAATTGACTACTTCCGGTACTACCGCCACGTTACTGTAAATATTATATTTCAACTTCATTCCCAAAACTACACTGAACGTTTTTTTTTCTTAAGTAACATATCCAGGGCAATCACACGGGTAGCAATTTTTTGTTTCGATACTCATCGTGACACGACTAAACTTTGTCTTTCTACTATGAATTCATGTGTATGACACAAGTGTATTTATTTTGTACACATGTATAAACGGTTCGTACACATATAGCGACGAGAAGTGTCATACACATCTCCATCATATAAATATATAGTAACTTCTGTCTGTAATGCAAACAGTCACTAGCGATATATTGACACATATATCGGGACACAAGTGTCAGATGTAAATGTTCAAAATATCTATACGCATATTGAGCCGTATAAGTGTCCCATATATCAAAATACGGCTGATTAACAACTTATCTAAAAAAAATTGGTAATAGATGCGTCATGAAAAATGGAAACAATATCTTTTTTTTTTCTGAAATCGTTATAGTTTTCGAGAAAAATATTGAAGTTGTAGTATATTTAACCTTTACATCGCTGGGCTACTGTAGTTTCTAGAGAATACATTCTATCCGCGTTTTTAGTGTTAACGTTTTTGCGATAATGTTTACGTTGATTTTTCAAGTGCATAAAATGGATAGCAACTCAGAATTGGCATAACATTCAGTTCTTAGATTTTTAACTAAGCTTTTTTATTATTTCTTACATAAAGAAAACATATTTGAAATTTTTCAGCTTCTGTGTAGATAACTCATATTAATGAAATAATAGCTCTCTCGCATTCTAATTAGTAAGATTTCAAAATATCTATACGCATATTGAGCCGTATAAGTGTCCGATATATCAAAATACAGGGTGATTTACAACTTATATTTGATAATAGATGCGTCATGAAAATGGAATCAATATCGTATTTTTTTTACTGAAATCGTTATAGTTTCCGAGAAAAATATTGAAATAATATATTTAACCTTTACATCGCTGGGCTACTGTAGTTTCTAGTCATCGGAATACATCTATCAGTATTTTTAGGGTTAACGTTTTTGCGATAGTGTTTACATTGATTTTTCAAGTGTATAAAATGGATAGCAACTCAGAATTGATGGAGATCATTTTAATTTACGATGAAGTAAGACAAAATACTTTAGCAGCCTCTCGTCTGTACGCTGAACAATTTCTGGTAGACATATGCCAAATGCAGCTACTTTTACCGATGTAGTGCAACACGAGTGTGACATGGGAAATTTGCAACCGAATAGTGGAAGAGATGGAGGTCTCCACGGCGTATCACAGCAGTTGAGAAACATATTTTAGAGATTGGCAAATCGCTCAACAAGTACAAGGAATGTCCCAATCCGTACCATGTACAGTGTGTCCAAACATTAAATACCAAGGAGTTATCCTTTACGAATGAAAAGCCGTACACGATTCAACGACATTATTTGCAACAACGCTTTTCCTTAAATTTTTGGACAAGGATTGTCGATGATCGCTTGGACCATTTACCAAATCGAATGGATGGAGTTCAGTGTCTGGCGTTCTTTTGAATTAATCTGCCTGAACTTTTGGAAGATGTGCTCTTAGCTGTCCGACTGCTAATGTGGTTCTTGCACGATGGTGCTCCTCCTTTATTTTTGGACAAAATGTTCGGGAGTTCCTTAATGAAGTTCAAGGGGTACGCTGAATTTGACGAGGAGGACCGGACTTCTTTTTGTGGGGATATTTAAACTGTGAAGTGTATCACACCGAAGTAAACACTATTGATGATTTACCTACGTGAACATATCATAGCTGCTACCGATAGCTTACAAATTTAAAACGGATAAAAACCAGAAACATGTGTTAGTTCGTAGAAACTGGGTAAGACGGGCTCGAATAGGTTTACACCTCGGTGGACAAAATTTTGAACAGTTATTGTAACATCACATATGTCAAATTATTTTATTTTATGAATTAAAATCACAAATTGATTTTATTAATTATTAACAGTAGCGGGGCACAAACTGTTGAATTTTCTGATATAAAATAGATGTTAAAGAATTCTCTTATACATAATGATCCTATATCTATGATTCCTTGAGTAATTGGAAAAAAGAAGAAATGCCTCATATCGTTTTTTAATAGTATCTCACTTATTCAGGCAGACCCAACAAACCCTATATGACTATGTTAGGCAGGGAATGTTGTGTTAAAATAAGTAAAAATATTCAGGGTGTCCTATTTAAATTAACAAAGTTAACATCCGCGGTTATTCGTCTTTTAATTTTTGAAAATCATAAAAAAATCGTGCAACTTCTGTATTTCACATGTTTTTAATAATGATTTATAATGACTTTCGTCATCTTACCTTCGGGAATGGCTCTCCGGCAACGTGGCATAACATCGAAGCATCTTCACCAGGTCTCTTCGACTGTATACGAGGAGTTACGTGAACTTCAGGTACGGCTGTAACAATAAAAAATTGGCAGATGGATGGGAAAAAGTTTTTTAATTAATTTTATTAAGTCTCCGTCGTGAACATCTTGGAAACTGTGATCGTAAATCTGTAGGGTCATTGGTCTTGTACTTAGTCACATTATGTTAAAAACCGTTTAAAAAGTTACTATTAATAAAAGTTCAACTTGTTCGATCTTGAATGTTGCGTATCAGTAGTGGTTCTTTATGCAACATATACAAAAACACTTGCTACCGATCCATGTAATGTTAGATCGTTATTTCGCAAACCCCTGATATGTTTAAAGCATAAAAGCTAAAGCAGATGTCTTTAAAGAATAGTATATTATGAAATTAGTTTATAATTATCGCCCGATTACTATTATTAGCAATCCTTCAAAGGTTTTTGAAACTCTTATATATGAAAATCTATTCTCTCATGTAAAGTTTTCCATAATGACTAAGCAGCATTGCACACAGCCACCAATTTGACTTCTCTGATGCAATATACTTCTAAGCATCTGGAGGGTAGTGGTTAGGTCGATGTGATTTATACAGTTTTTTCCAAAGCTTTAGATCGGTTGGACCATGACATTCTACTGTCAAAACTTTGCGGTATAGGACTCTTAATTCATTCCTTATGTTTTTTACCTCTTATTTATCACAGGGAATATTGACAGTGGAGTATCATGGTTCCCGATCGATAGATATCAATGCTACATCTGGAGTTCCTCAGGGGTCAGTTCTCGGTCCATTATTGTCTTTAATATGCATAAAAGATATCACCTCGACCTTAGACTGTAACGCTCTTCTTTACGCTGACGATCTCAAGTTGTATTTGTCTGTGTCAGATATTAGTGACTGTCTCTTACTTCAATCCGATGTAGATAAAATAAATTATTGGTGCCCTACAAATTCACTGCCTTTGAACTTCTCCAAATGCAGTTCGATGAATTTCACTCGAAAAACTAATCCTGTTGTATATGATTACTTCATCGATGTCAATTTGATTGGGAAATGTAGCTATATCAAAGATCTAGGTGTAACTTTCGATTTCAAATTAAACTTTATCCAGCACATCAACAACATTGAATGTGAAGCATACAGAAATCTTGGTTCTATCTTGAGAAACTTTCAGCAGTTTACAGGAACTAAAGCAGTTTCCATATTATTTAATGCTCTTGTCCTTCCTAAACTAGAATATGTCGCCTTGGTATGGAATTCAGCATACCAAGTTCATGTTAAAAAGTTGTAAAATATTCACCGTAAATATGTGAAATATATGTGGTTTAAATCGGACAATTTTTATCCACCACAAGGAATACCGCAGGATACTTTACTTGGACGGTTCCTATTTACCAAATTAATTGACTGCCCGGAACTATTAGCTAATTTGCACCTTCACGTTTCCCGGTCTGTCACCCGATCTTCGGTGTTACTTTATCTTCCCACGCCCAAAACAAATTTATTGAAATATTCTCCATTATACACTATGGTTGATAATTACTCGCGGAACTTAGTTGACAACCCCAACCTGCGTTGAATTACACCCACAATATCTACCCATATATTCCTTATTATTAGCTTTTGTAGCATATTTTACTGTATTAGAAAGGTATTTTAAGCTAATATAAATCAAATATCCTACAATTCCTATCAATGAAGTCATATGTATGTTCTCTAATACCAAACATCTAGGTATGCTAATGAACAATTCCACAGACAAAGCTCTATTCAATAATTATCTAAAGAAATTAATCTAATTTACTAACCTGCTTTAATGAAACAAACACTCTATAAATATCTAACTTCACTTTTTGGCAGTGGGAATACGACAATTCAACCACAATAGATGAGATCTGACCTATTTCTGCATTTTTAGGATTGCTTCTTCAGGTGGCCTCCTTTAAATTGAATCAAATATCTAACTATAAAAATTATTATAAAAATTAAAATTATTTGAAGTTAAATATCGACAATGAGAAAAAGTGACAGCCTGTCAATGAATTAAATGACAATACCTACTTGAATAATGTTCACCTTTTATGTAAAAGTTTTTATATATTTTTAGGTATTAATAATATTGTGCGAAACTAACTACTCAGTGGACCCCAACCTGCGTTGAATTACACCCACAATATCTAGGAATTGTAGGATATTTGATTTATATTAGCTTAAAATACCTTTCTAATACAGTAAAAAATGTTACAAAAGCTAATAATAAGGAATATATGGGTAGATATTGTTAATTTCAATAGATTTTAGAGTTTTTACATCAATAGTTGATGCTTTTTGGTAAACTTGTAATCCTGTTTGGTTGTTGGCACCAAAAATTGCTTCTGAAAATTTTGTTTTTGCTCTTTCGAATTTTCGATGTAACATTTAGCAACAGTATTGTTGGTGTGAATTCCAACGGGTTGTTTCGTGCATTTCTTATTTTTATAAGTGACAAAAAAACGTCGATGGTTCTAACATATTCAATCCTGGGATATTCCCCGATGTTACAAAAAAGCCTCGCATTTTCTTTGTTTTTGTATTCGGTAAAGTAATTCTAAAAACGGATCCTTCATCTATCACATTTTCAACAAGCATATTTGTCAGTTCCTTTTGTGTCCGACATTTTTTCTTGTTAATAAAATACTTCTTATCATCGAATAATACGACCAGAGGGAAGATGGTTTTCTTTCCTTAGATAAGCATTCAAAGTAAGCCAACAATACTTTTTCATAAGTGATATTCTTGATTTTTTTAGTAGAACACCATTCTTCGTACCAATTAAACGCTATTTCATATACACTCCGTGATTTTTCCGGCAAAAGGGAGTCCACGATATTTCACGTCATTTCTTCCAAATCAGAAGGTAAACTACCAGTTTCAGAATCACTCAGTATTTAAATTATATTCAATTCTACGTGACAATTGTGTTTGACAGCAGATAAATAAATTATTGCCGTTACAATCTGACGTTGTCAAGCAAATGGCAAAGCACAGCTCACTAATCTACTAATATTTTAAACTATACATATACTTACTGCTTTAAAAATAGTTGTCATTGTGATATGCCCACAGTATACTAAGCAATCAATAGGGAAACTCAGCTTTCCCACGTCTTCCAAAAATCCGCCATCTTGTTGGCGACTGACAATTATTACTATAATTTCTGTGTGTCAGTTAGGTTTTTGAATTTTTGGCATTATTACATGGTTATCCACTCGTTATCGTTATTGTACTTATATTCCTGCTTTGTATGTCGTGTTGAGTGTTTAGTTATTTGTGTTTTTATATTAGTGATTATTTATTAGTGGAACTATACCCAGTAAATAATAAATAAACTATGGGAGGAAATAAATGTGTTGTAAAAAACTAACGCATAACGCAGCTCTGGGCGTAAAAGGTCTGTAAACAGTTTTATATATGGGAGACCAAGTTAGACGTGATAGCTTAATTGAGAAAATCCTAAAGAAGAATTAAAACATGAAAGGGGGCAAAGGATTTAACTCCAAATAGGAAAGAGACTGCTTTTATACATGAATAAAAGAAACCACTCCATACACCTAATAGAGCAGGGGGTTTTTGATTATGTTACCTATATATATATATATATATTTTGTAAACCTCAAAATAAATTGTACCTAATATTCACGTTTTAATTTCATTTCGTACTTTCCTAAAAAAAAAATGAATAAAAATATAAAAATTACAGTGGGCTTAAATTTGATAATCTGCTAACAAAATAAGGCAAAAGTACTACAAAATATAAAATAAAACTACACTACTAGTCGACCTAGTTTCTATGTTTTCGCAAATTTTTTAAATAAATTTAGATTCATACTGCATGGTTTTATAATCAAATTCAAATTATATCTGCTAGAAACCTAAATTAAGACAAAATGTGACCAAAATCTCAATTTACATGAAACTACACTGGATTACAACAGTTAATTAAGAATTAATGCAAAAGTATTAAAACTACGAACAACTTTGGTTATGTTTACGCCAAATTATTAGCTATTTTTTCGTATGTTCTCTGGGATCCGCCATATTCTTGGCGACTTTTTCTAGAGTGGGGGTATTTAAAAACTGCCAGACGTATTTTTGTGGATATGCCAAAAATGCAGTTTTTAATTTTTCGAAAACGTATTAATATAAATGCCATCAGATAAAATTTTGTATGTACGAATCATAAACAATCATTATGGCACACGTCGTGCTATCGGACTCGGCTACGCCTCGCCCAATAACATTCACGACTTGTACCATAATAATCGTCTTTATGATCCTTATTACATAAATAACTATTATGGTACGATTCTGTCACATTACAGCACGGGTGCTAGAAAGCGGCAGATTATTAACGATTTTGACGTTCATAATGACATCATTATTATGACAGTCGACTATAAAAAAATTTTCAGTCATTACCACAGACCACCTAGACTGAACTATAGGAGAAAGCCAGTGAAGCCTTCCGTCGGCCTAACCTCGGCCCAGCCGGCCTCACGGTCTCAGTCAATGTTAGACTTTCGTTGTGGTAACATTGTGATTATTTTGTGAAATATACGAGTTTTCTTTGTATAATTATGGAGAAGTGTATTGTTGACAATTGTAATAGCCAGATCGGAATAGTGATGAAATTTCATTTCTTAGGTAAGTAATAATTAGAAATAATGGAACACGTTTTATGGCATTAAACGACTCTGTCTGTTGCTAACTTAATGACGCTTGCAACTAGATCTAGGTTTTGAATTATTTTGAAAAAAAGTTAATATGGCGTTATTCGTCTGTAACTTTTTTATTTAATTTATATTTAATTTAATTATAATTTATATTTGCTAAATAATAATAAGTTAATCTAATTAAGAAATTTACAATATTAGAATTTCGAACAGTTACGGTTGCGCGAAATCATCATCAACTTCATTTTTTGGTATGGGCGCCATATTGAATTTGAATTTTATTGCAACCGAAACGTCGCATTGGAAATTTAAATATACAGCGAAATTCTTCGAAAAAATTTGCTGCGGAAAAGTGTTTTCAGATTTTAAAAAGTCCTCTAAATAAAAAAGTTACAGACGAATAACGCCATATTAACATTTTTCAAAATAACTCAAAAAACCTAGATCTAGTTGCAAGCGTCATTAAGTTTTTTCCCCCAACTGCCCATATTCGTATCGCTTGTAGTTTCCAAGATGCCAGTACACGCATCACCAAAATGTTCCAAATGGTATTATTTAATAAACCAATAAATACTTGTTACCTCGCTAACAATAATTGTTAAACATAAATGGGCACTTAAAAACAGGGCCGATACTGGAAATGTCAGTACAACTTCTGCTTTAATGCCATAAAACGTGCTCTATTACTTCTGATTATTACTTACCTAAAAAATTAAATTTCGTCACTATTCCGATCTGATCGGCTATTACAATTGTCAACAATGCACTTCTCCATAATTACACAGTGATTAGAACTTATTAGAGCAATTTCTGAAAAATATGTTGATGTAAGAATAAATCATAAAACAAAAATAATCAATACCTTAAAAGGCACAAAGCAACAAGAATTTTATTTTAAACCCTGACTTAAAAATATTTCACAAAACTTCCCAAAATAATTAAATATTTTATGATAGTTTATTAAAAATATATTCCTTCCTATTTCACATTACTTTTACATAAAAATTATTAACTTTTTTAAAATTTCATCAAATATAATAATATGCATTTTACTGAATCAGACTCTGTCAAAAGAGGCGGAGCCGTACACACTCCACCGCTCCCCTGTCGAGACTTCATTGGTATAGTTGTATTGAATAGCATGGGTACAGTCTAGATGGTCTGTGGTCATTACCATTCTAATTATGCACATAAATTAAGGCAGATTATTTTCTGCAAAATTTTATTTAAGAAGGATCCTCATCTAGATACTATTTAAATTATTTCATCATTAAACAAAGTAGGTATAAGGTCTCAAAGTACTACTAGAACTTCATCTCTAGTTTTGTATTTAACGTATACCTACTTATTTTGAGGCCACCCCAATGAAAAATGGCTTTAGACGATCGCCAACTATCAACCTCAGGTGCAGTTCAACTTCTAAACAATATTGATGATTTCGTTGTTGCCAAGTAGTTTACGAATTGCAATGTTGCTGAAGTGCAGCTGTCTGAACCAGAAATGGATGACGGAATATTGCTATAAATAGCTACAGTACTATACAGGGTGAATCTTAAATAAGTACAAATATTTTAACTGCTGGTGTAGTTCGTCATTTAAATCAGTCTAGTGAAAGCCATTTTTAAAAATTTCTAATATTTACGGAGATATTAATTTTTTAAAAAAATACCCACATTTTGAGGACCGCTGGCTGATTTTTCATCCAACAACGTAATGAAACATATGATTTGTTGCGAGGTTGCCATATCTCCTCCAATATAAATATTACGTTTCCTTTAACGTAATAGTTCTATTTTAAAAATACTTGTTTTAAGCATAAGTACAGTAAAATTGGGTATGTAGTATGATACGCAGCAATATTAACATAAATTTTAACATCTGAACTAACCTTACTATACTTCAACGATTAAAAATGAATTTCCGCAAGTTCAATATTACCGTAAAATATTTAGGAAGATATTACGTGATATTACTATGTCCAATGTTCAAAAATTATACATAAATGTGCACACAAGCTTACCTGTTTGTTAAAAAATTAACTATTTAATCAGTAATCCACATTTCACAAGTTAAATGTCATTGTACACTGTTAGAAAGGGACACAAAACACAATTTCCTTAAGTTATTTTATGAGGAATAACGAAAAACTATGCACGCGTTTTTTATTTAAAATGGAAAAAATGTCAACTTTTAGCAAATTTTATTGCTATTTTCATGCATTATGTGGGGTTAACAAGTTTGACTTGGGCTTCCGATAATCTGTCATGACAGTCAATGACAGTTTGATAATAAAAAATAATATAAAATGTTACACTTGACAAAATTCGCTAAAAGTTGAGATTTTTTCTTCCTTGAAGCAAAGACATTTGTGTAATACTGGCAACACTGTGAACCACACGTTCAGTCTGCAGCACTATGACTCATAAAAGTATGAAGGGTCGGTCTAGGCCAGCGGTCCTCAACAAGTTTTCTACTGAAAAATTACGAAATTTATTTAAAATTTCACTTTTTTATTTCTGATTTTTTTGTAAAGAAACTATTAATTATGTGTTCTACACACAAAACTATACTGCTGGTTAAAATATTTGTACTTATTTAAGATTCACCCTGTATACCATCCTGTTTATAATTCCAGTCATTACATTATTAACATTATTTGAACATATTAATTATTTTTATATTTCGCTATATTTTTAAAAAATAGCAAGTTCCAACTAATCAAACCTACTTATTTGTGTCGATACCGTTCTTATTTACATCTTATTTGTTCACAAGTTAAATTTTACTCAATTATTTCTAATACCTGCTGAGATTCCATCTAATGAGAATTAATAGTTCTGTTTACAAAGTTCGGGAGCACTTAGGACTAATTGTCTAAATCAAGAATAATTATTATAATAATACCATTATCTGGGCACTGTCAATTTTGGAGAAGTTGCTCGGCAAAGTTGAAGGAAATTACTGATTAGACAAAATTGCGAGTGAGGCTGTTTTACTGCTAACTTCGGAGTTATATAACTTTTCGAGATGGTTTCGGATAAATAGAGTAGCTGCTATGTTTTAAATAATGTAAAAATTTATAACAAATGTTGTTATATCAGTAAATTGTATCTAAATGAAAAACATTCATTAAAACTATTTACTAAGACTTTAACGTAATCAATATTTGTTATTTTTTATAAACAATACACTAAGTATAACAATAATTGCAGAATTATAATATTATATGTAAAAAAAAAGATTTTTCTGTATTGTTCACAATAAGAATTTTCTGAGAACAGAATTTTTGAACATAGAACTAGATATAACAATTTGTTACACATCGACAATAAGAATTTATCAGTTAGTTCTGAAACGTAGTATAGCTAAGCAATTAAATGCTTTTTACAAGTAATAAATTTATCAAACATTTTTCTATCTACCTTTACATCAAGGGCTTTAAGTCAGCTATACATATTGCGATATCAGAGGTTCCCCAAGGTTTTATCTTGGTGTCATTGCTCTTTGATATATTTATTAATGATCTGGTTTCGTGTAGGTCCGGTTAATTTTCACAGTTTCATTGATACCAGTCAACTTGTACGATGTCTTAGTATCTCTGATGGTATGTGATAGGTGTAACATTTGATAATAATAGTTATTTATAGTACAAGTGGGATATAGACATTATTATACATAAGTGAGTCATTAATCATTTCACTTAATTTCATGAATGCAATAAAAAATGCCGTTATCCCATGTGTACATGTGTGGATAAAATTTTACCTAGAACTGCAAAAAATCTATCTGCAACTAACTGAAATTGAGAAAAATCCAAAATCAGATCCAGTTTGTAAGTTTTTATTCAAATGTACGAACGTTAGAAGATTCACTAGATTCACTGATTGGTATGGATATAAGAATATAAAATATGAAGTAAAAGAAAAGGTATTAGCATTTTTTTGAAGAATTATCCAAGAAGTACAAATCATCTAGTCTTTGAGCGTTCTACTCCATGCTGCGGACTACAATCTGTATGCGACAAATTGTTGACATCAGTAAATTCAACAATTTAGTCAGTGGGATACAAACCAAAAAAGTCAAGAATATTAACGAAAGAGGATGTTTCAAAATTTTTATAAGATGCAGATGACACAAAATTCTTGCTAACAAAAGTTAGAGTAAGAAATTGTTTGCTATTTTAAATTCATAATTTAAGGTTGCCTTAATTATTGAAGTTGGAGGTGCATGCAGAGTGGACCCGTTAACTAATTTGCTGTTAAAAAACGTAAAAAAATAAGGAATATATTTTATATCTTCATACCGAATACGAAAACCAAAGTCAGCCGAGAATTCTTTATCACTGCCGAGGGAATCTAAAATGTGAATATTGTCCAAATAATACAAAAATACGTTGCCCTGCGTCCTCCTAGTCATGGCGATCATGCAAAATATTTTGTTGGTTACAGAGGTGGTAAATCCATGAAACTTCCTGTTGGTATAAATACTTTTAGTGGAATGCCAAAGAATATTGCTTTTTTTTCTCAATTTATCATCCTCAACAATATATTTCTAGCCAACACAGGAGCAGACCTTCTCACTATAAAACGGAATCATGGCTGGAAGTCCACCACCGTGTGTGAAGGCTATATTGATACGTCTCTTGAAAACAAGAAAAAAATCGCTACAAAAGTTCTTGGAGGAGAGATTGCCGTCATTGAAGCTACTTCAATTCAAGTGCTTATAAAGAAAATTTAAGCATTGTTAATATAAATATATACCAGCTGCATTCATCTGGTATTAATCTTACGAATTGCCAAAGTTAATATTTATAACAAGTAATTCAATTTAATTTGAGTTAAATTATCTATTAATTGTCAAATTGATAAACCTGTTGGTTCTTAATAAAAATAACCATTAAGCAGTGATCTATTTTTTAAATATTTTACTAGTGGTTACATTACTCCAGTAGTGGTGTAATGACCTTCATTTATCAACTGAAACAGTGCCAAAGAAATGTTATAATGAGGCTCTTATAAAGCAGTTGCAGATAATAGTTATTTATGATGTGAGTGTTAAAAGTGCATTGTAAGGCATGTAAAAGTTTGTAGTTCTGCAATTTACATTTTTAACACAAATATCATACAATATTTTTTCTACAAATAGCATTAAAAAGAATTAATCCGGATAGAAATAAGTTAAGTTTTAAATAGAATCGTAGGCACTATATCAAATTTTCGTAGTGGGCATTTGCCAATGATATATAGTAACCATGGTGGCAACCATTGTTGTATTATGCAGCTTTGGATTTGTCACTTTTTAACGTTGTGCCTTTTTGCCCTCAAAAAGTATAAAGAAAATATGGCAAAGGAAAATCCATTTAAAGAAATCGATGAAGCGGCCAACCGAGCCACTTTGGACTTATTACCAAGAAAATCCCGGATTCAATATGAAATTGCATACAATAAGTTTGTGGAGTGGTGTGAAGAAAAAGGCGTTCCTGGAAAATGTACTGAAAATGTATTCTTGGCCTATTTTGAAGAGAAATCGAAGATTTGAAAATTTTCATCTCTATGGTCTAATTATTCTATGATTATGAATAAATAGCAACGTTGATATCAGCAATCATTTTAAATTCATTGCGTTTCTGAAGCGTTAAGGAGAAGGTTATTAACACAAAAAATCTTGACCAGACACAAAATTGAACAGTTTTTGAAGTAGGCACCGGATGACGAGTATCTTATGATGAAAGTAGCTACTATTTTGGGAATATTTGGTGCCTGACGTAGAGAGGAGCTTTGACAGTTGACTCTCGACAACTTGGAAATTGTGGGCACTTCCAGTTCAATATTGGTTAAGATATCAGATACCAAAACCAAGGTTCCGCGAAATTTCACTATCATTGAAGAATTGTATTTGGATTTTTACCGGAGATACATGGCTCTTTGTCCATCAAATGTGGGACATCGGAGACTTTTCCTAAAGTATGTGAAAGGCAAATGTACGAAAAACCCTGTGGGAATAAATACGTTTGGAAAATTTCCTGCTGTCATTGCTAAATTTCTGTAACTTCCAAATTCTAACTTCTATACTGGACATTATTTTCGGGGTTCGTCGGCAAGCTTACTAGCGGATAACGAAGCAAATTTAACGACAATTAAGCGGCATGGGGGACAGAAATCTTCAACACTCGCCGAGGGATACATCGAAGATTCGTTGGAAAGTAAAAATTCGATTGCCGAAAACTGCTTTCGGTGCTATCAATATCAGCTGATTCTGCTCAAACGTAAACTAGGAATGCGGTCGTTTCAGTTGATAGTGGTAGAATTGTGGAAGGATTTAATTTTTCAAATTGTGTGAATTGTAATATAAGTGTTTATGTTAATAGAGAAAATACAAATTAAATGTATTTGCAAGTTTACTGTCACAATTTGACATTTACTTTAAGGCACTAGTGCTTTAAAGCAACATTTTTAATGTATTTATTCGTAAAAAATAGAAACATAAACAACTCACTGTGTACGGTAAGAACATGCGTTTGGACGACGTCCTTGTTCCTCTGAGCGTGACAGGTGTAATTGCCGGCGTGTTGCAGCTGGATCCTCGTCAGGTAGAGACTGCCGTCGCTGAACACTCTCACGTCCTCTTCATTAAGAGAGGACAAGTCTAAGTGATTCCTCCTCCAGACGATGGGTGGAACCGGAGAACCTGTTACGTCGCACTTTATTTCTACGTTGTCGCCCACCCTGGCTGTGAGGTGGTTGGTTTCGAGGGCCTTGTCCAAGGACACGACCGAGACACCTAGGGTGACAGAAACACGATAAGTAAACGGAGAAGAAGAGGAGTGCCCAAAGTTGGGCCCTAAGTTTCGAAAAAAATTATTATCTGTGCGACACCTTACCCTAGAAGAAACAAATTTGGTTCCTACGTGATTTGTCTTTATTATTCATTGTTGATTATGAGCTAATGTTAATAATTATACCAAACTATTGACCGTAGGATATTTCGTAGCTTAATATTTTTATTCTTGTTGAATTTTAAAAAACTTTTTGGTTGCAAGAAAAACTGCATTCACTGAAATAAGATTTTAACAGTGTTCATTAGAAATTAATCAAAAAGTCAGTTATTAGACTTTACTTTTTAAATTTGACAATTGGCCTATCGTTTGCTAAATTGCAGCAGCCGTGCTTTATGATTGGTCAAATAAATTTTACTTCAATTCTCTTCTAATTCTAAAAGAATATACGTAGGTATTTTTAAATAAGCGAATATTGTATTTCGTACAAAACACAAATATATAATAAAGATAATAAAAAACACAATTACTTTAAAGAAAGTTAAATACTATGCTGTGCGATATGAAAAAAATACGTACTTAAATAATTTTTTGATTATTAACAACTTTTTTACTATTTTCTAATAAATATTATTAAAATCTTGTTCCTGTTAATCCAGATTTTCTTAAAAACCAAAAGGTCTTTTAAAATTTAACAAAAGTAAAAAATGAGTAACTGTGCTTTTGCGGAGTCACTACTCAAAATGCCAAGAGCAGCGAAACGTTTGGAAGCATGTCACCAGTTACAGAGGCGGCTACGGGACGTCTCGGAAGACCACCATTATCCGAGGAACAATTCCGACCGTAGCAGTCGTAATACTAACAACAGCAACCGACATCAATATGGGCCCAGTCGGGCCCAGAGATACCGATAGCTGGTCTGTCCACACATAACCTAGCCCGAGAAAAATCAGGGCAAGTCAAAGAATCCCAGATAATACTAGGGATATGCACTTTAATTCTGTTACTGGCAGTTACCAGTTACCGAGGTCACGGTATAACAACCTGGAAAATCACTATGTATCAACATAAATAATGTACCAAATTTGGTTTTTATACGGTAAAGTGTCCTATAGATATTTTTTTTTCGAAATTTAAGGTTACATTTTGGGGGCTAATAACTTTTCAGACGTACAATTTTGTATAAAGGTAAGTTTGGTTAAATTACAATATTTTGGATACCCCTACATATACCTGCTCTGTTTATAATAATTGTATTTATATTAATAATAAGGATATATTAAAATTCACTTTGGGTTTTCAGACTGTTTTTGTTATTTTTATGGTTTTAAAGAGAGAAAAAATATGTTTAAGATAATTCGAAAGTGAATTTATGCAAACGTATAATATTTTTTTTGTTCAAAGATTTTGGAGTAAGTATAAACAAGTGGCATTTTCATCTGTATATATCTTAATTTTGTTGTTCAGTTTCTTTACCCACTGTTTTTTTGTTGTTTCCTTTCGCAATTATTTAACTTCAGCTTGCCCTTTTTTAAATTAATTTTGCTCTTTCATTGATGTGTAGCGTATCTTTTTTAAATAAAAGAATATTTGTTAAATCTGATATGACTGATGACTACTAAGTTCAACTGGGGATAAAAAAAGTTGTCCACCTAATCGTTTAAAGAACGAAACTACAGTTGTGGAAAAGTTCAGAAGACTTACGTCATTCAAACAAATGAATAATTCATTAGATTTTCTTACAATTGCCACAATTAAAATAAAACTTTATTTTATAAAACGTCATAAACAGGTCAGGTTTATTGTCCACAGCTATACGTATACTTTACCTTTGGAACCTTAATTGTTTCTTAAATGTGTATGGTTTATTTGTCATTTAAGCAGCGTGCATGGCCTACTGCAACAATAAGATCCAAGTGCAACATGAAAAAATGATACAATGATTGTTCTTTCTCATTTTAATCAGTATTGTGTCTTCCCTTCTGCAAGATCCACCTCAAATTGTTCAAATGTCGCGTACAATGACGAGAATTGTGATTAATTGAATCTGCCTAACCTCAACATCTTACAGTAGGGCTTCGCCATTGTGAACTTTGTTTTGCACTTTGGGCTTACAAGCCGTGCATCGGTTCAGATTGAACAGCTCCTGAGCAGAACATTGTTTCAACAAAAACCAGTCTGAGGAATTGATAGGTTTTAGGAAACGTTTTGCGGCAAAGGACAAATAATACCGAACCCGTCCGTTTCATATACGGGGTGATTTATAACAGGTGGTTCATTAATAGCCAATAATAACGAGTATTAATAAAAATAAAAATTGACAATTCACAAACTGTCAAGTAAAACTGTATGAATTTTCTTGTCATTATTTATATTTTTTGTTTTCTTCACATCCTACTATGTTTTGACACAGTGGACTAAAAATTAAATGACACTTTCTCTTGTGACCATAAAGTTGTTTAGTTTAAAAAAGTTAAAGGAACAAACTTAAGAATGGTCATCAGTTTCATACCCATATAGCATTGGAACAAAATTTTCTTTGTAAACAACTTTTCTCAATAGAATGTATAGATACTAAAAAAAGTGCAGTTTGTTGTACCTGTTCATTGTGCACATATTGTACAGTGTGTTCCAATTTCGTTGTAATTTCAAGGTATTTCGGAAAGTACAAAGGTAGAAGGATGTGTTTTTACAAAACTGAGCTACTTTTTCGAGAAACTTAAGATGCAGTAATCAGAACTTTCATACATCTTTTCGTTTTTGAGATACATAGGGATACATTCAAAAACTACTTTTAAAGGATTATTCCTATTTCAGAGAATAGCTGAGTTATCGAAATGGTGAAAACTGCTTCTGATAGAGTTTTTACGTAAAGCTCAGTGGCGTACTTGTAATTTCTCTACAGATTGTCCCTTTTAAAATATCAAACATACATTGTTTTAAATGGATCAATGTATACAGGGTGTCCGGAAATTATGAGCAAAACAATCAGGGGATAATTCTAGACCGAAAATAAATGCTACCTCTTTCATTTCTTCCAAAACTGATTATTAACGGAGTTACAGGGTGTTAAAGTTAAAATTTTATTTTCGATATTTGTAAATAACTTCTTAAGAAATCCAAATATTTACATAAAATTTGTAAATCGGGGTTTTTTGGGGACGAGAAATTCAAATATGTTTCTAATTTTGACGTCACTAGTAGAGGGCGCCACTTGTGGCACACCATGTTTCTTTTAAATGACATAACTTTTTTGTATCTTAATGTATCCATCTGACTATCGAAACAATCGATTTTCCTACCTGTTTTGTTTGAAAAGGGCATACCTTGCTGAAGTTGGTAGGCGTAACCATTTTTGAAATAATCCTATTTGAAATGCTCAGTGCACGGAGTAAAAACTGTTTTGGTTTCAGGTTCTGCTGAAAATACAGCAAAATGTTACTTGGAAAAGTGTTTAGAATCGTAAATTATGGAGATGTGCAAATTTTCAAGAAGATCGGCGAAGTTTAATGAAACCATTTTTCAACAAAGCACAAAGATTTTATCAAAGCAGGCCGATTTTTAAAAAATTTTGCAGATCTCCATAATTAACGGTTCTGAACGACTTTTTCAAGTAACATTTTGCTGTATTTTCAGTAGAAAAGGCACTAACTGAAACGATAACAGTTTTCATCGGTGCACTGAATATTTCAAATAAGATTATTTTGAAATCTGTTCCTCCTAACGACTTCAGATGGATACACTAAGCAGCAAAATAGTTCTGTCATTTAAAAAAAACATGGTGTGCCATAAGTGGCGCCCTCTACTAGTGACGTCAAAATTAGAAACATATTTGAATTTCTCGTCCGCAAAAACCCCCGATTTACAAATTCTATGTAAATATTTGGATATTTTAAGAAGTTACCTTTAACTTTAACACCCTGTAATCAGTTTTGGAAAAAATGTTATAGAAAGAGGTAGCATCTATTTTCAGTCTAGAATTATTCCCTGAATTTCTTGCTCATCATTTCCGGACAAACTGTATATTTTTAAGCCATTCAATTGCATTATGATTTATAATAATTGCTATAATTTATATTTTGAAAATTGTTAAAAATCGTTTAAATTATTAAAACTGATAGCTATACATTTTTGTGTAATTATACAAAATTGGTTAAAAAATAATGACTGACAAAAATAAAAAAAATATTGATAAGAAGAAAGTTAATGCTGATAATTTTAATAAATTGCAATAATATTGCACACCAATCGAAATATAACTATGACGTAGAGACGGAAATGAACAATGAGGACAAATAAAATTTAATGTTAAAGAGGCAATAGAGGCTCTATATGAAAATTGGAATTAATAATGTTTATTCTAGTAGTGTTTTAGGCAAGGTTTTATTCACACAAAAATGTTTAAACGCGAAAAAGTACCTAGTTTGAGCGTGGATAAAACGTGACTAAAACGCTAATGAAATATGAAGATTTATCATCAATCATAAGCTCAAGTTAAAATAACAACAATTTTAAACATCAATAAGAATATGCTCTCAAAAACTCGGTGAGAACAGGAGTGTCATGAGGAGATGCTGGTTGCTATAGTGGACTTTTATTTAGTTTTAGTTCGAAAAGCTGCTGAAAATGAAACATATTGAGTGTATTTTTCTTATTCCTCAAGAAATATCTGTGGTGGGATTTTGTTCTATTTTCGATAATAGAATTCTATAGTCGAAAGTGAACGTTACTCTATAAATTTTGCTATTTTGTTTCTTCGTAAAGTATTAATTATATTTCTGTCAACTTTGACTTCCACATTTCGATATATCTTCAGCAGTAGAAAGAAAACGACCGAAAAATAATGAAGTAGGGCAAGAGGGGTAATACCAAAATGACGGGAACAAAATCACAGCACTGCAGTGTCTCAATTTTAGTAACAGAGAAATAAGATGTCTTTCACTATAGTTGACTTTCAAAATTATGGACAGTGACTAACCGCTAGCTTGTTGACTAGCGCGACGGGCGAAGCGTGCGGGGCGGGTCATAGGCGTACTACATTTGAATGCAATCAGATATAAAAAATATACAAAAATAATTGCATTACATAATATCCATTATTTTTAGAGTAGAAACAGTGATATAACGGTTTTTACCAATTTCAAGGCGTTAGATAATAAAATAAGAATATTTCAAAATTTAAAGTTTTTATCTTGTATATCGGTGTACCTAAGTTAATTTAGAAACTTTATCAAGACAAACTGAAAAGATTATTACCAACATTGTAAATATATCCTATAAAACGATGTCCTCTTGTGTATCGATGAACCACCACCACCCGGCTCATGCCGCCACAAGATGTTGACTATTTATATATTTCATATAGGTAATTGTTTTATACGAATATTATTATTATCACTAAATTAGTACGGATTACGTCAGAATCATAACAAACTTCACTATCACTGTATGTTCATTATTTATTAAAATAACCGTTCCATCTAAAAATGCTTCTCTTTTACTTCGAACGTTACCATCCTGCCAAACTTTTGATACCGTATAACCTTCGTTTACCCATGTTTCGTCCATGTAATATATCTTTTTGCTCGATGCACGAAATTCTTTTAGTTTTTCTAAATATTCTCTTCGCCATACTACAATTTCATCTTTTTCAACGAGCATACTTTTACGATTTCGTTTTTAAAACCGAAAATTCATTTCATGCAGATAATTGATCATCTTCAGCTATCGTAGCTTGAATTTTTTTGATCGTCGGTATTTCATTTCTGAAGAACAATCCATGAATTTTCCTGCGAATTGCGTATTTTACGCCATCATCGACTTCTGTTTTTTTCCTTCTCGTGTTTCTATTTTTTTCTTCTTTGGATTTACTTCCACACTCTTTTTTATACCACGATACACACTAGAAACTGACACTTGTGTTAAGGAACTACACATATCAACAGCTTCACTAACACATGTTGGAGTTTCGCGCTCGAATTCGTTATACGTTTATGTTTTTTATTATTATCAATTGTCCGTTACATAGGTTATGTCGATTATTAACCTTTTACTATAACTGGTACTTTGATCCATTTTTAACTGTTATTTGTTAACTTCACAGTTGCAATAATTTATTTTTATAATTTAATATAATTATATAAATAACACCCCGCGAATAGCAGCAAATCCCCCAACGTACGCATATTCTAATGGCGTTCTAACCTCGGCAAATCCATATACTAACGCTCACGGTTTACACACACCAAAATATTGTTTTCCACAATGCAATAAACAGAGCCGTAAATGTGAGAATAGTGTCGTTGTGCATAGAGAGCGGCACAGTAATAATGAGGTAAATAACGTGTAATATTATACGCTTAATAGTAATAGTGTTTTTATATTATCTATTAGTCACTGTCCACAATTTCGGCCGCTGCATGTAGTAAAATTTTATTTCTCTAGTGAAAGTGTAGGATTTTACGGCTCTAAAAATTGAATAAAATGTCAATTGTAAGGTATTAGAATAAAAAAAAGTTATACAAACTTTAAAGTTGAGCTACTTACTGTAAAGCTTGCTAAAGGCAACGTAAAACTCGTTAATGCTTAATTTTCCATCGTGGTCGGTATCGTCGTACTGTATCATGTTTGACAGCGAGCAACCGCTGCTCAAAGAATCCAGTCGTTCCTGCACAGCTATCTAAAATATTTTAAAGCAATTTTTTAAATACTTACTAACATCATGTATACAGGGTGAGTCACTAATAATGGTACATAGCTTAAGGGCAGATTGTTAACGGCAATATAAAGCGATTGAGCCCAACATGCCTTATTCAACTGCTGCTTGAACGTTAGGGGAGATGTTTTGTGATCAATTTGTAAACGTCAAAAAATTTCCAGTTTATAGAGTGTCTCAAACTCGATAGTAAAGAAAATAATTGAATGCTCGTTGTTTAAAGTGCATAAATGTCACAAAATACTTGTCATTACTCAATACGAACATCAAACGTATAACTTTTGTGCTTACAAAATGTTTGCTAACGCCCTCATACTATGTACATATTACAATCTATTCTGTACACTGTGTCCCACTTTTCATGGAGCCACCCTGGTATCTCGCTCACCTGATATCCAAATACTTTGAAACTTTGGTAGTGGATATACACTTATGACGTAGCCATATTTGATTATAGTCAGAGGCGTCCGATACTAAGATGGAGAAAGGGGGCGATTTTCCAAAAATAGTATTAGCGATTTTTTTAGAAAAAAACTAATAAGACATTCTTAATCAAAACCTTTAAAAACTCTCTTGTACAAGATTACATCGTTCTGGGTTCAAAGATGTTTCAGATATGGGCCGTTGAAAAACAATTTTTTTCAAGTGAGATATAAGTAGTCTGCTTACTTCCTGCTCGGCCTAAGCGGCTCGACTTACAGAAAGCGACCTACATTGCAGTAGGTACTTAACGCAGGCCTCTCGCCCTGGGCAACGAGCCATTAAATCTGTAAATGATACTGCAGGAAACAACTATTCTGCGGACTAATGCCCCGACCGGCATTGAATTACTTTTGCAGTATCTGTGTGAACAGCCAAGAACCCTTGTCGGACACACCACCAGACATAGACCGGTTTCGGGATTGTTAGCCCTTGTGAGATTTCAACTTTAAATAAGTTGTATCTTTAAAACGGACTCTCAAATGAAAAAAATGTATTCTTTATTTTTTGTTCAGAATTATGTATTTTACTGGTATGAAATGATTTCACAACAAAACAATAATTTCTTATTATTTTGTTTTGAATTAAAAAAATGGTAAATACCTATTATGTACAAATTAGAATTTTTGCCTTATTACAAAAATAACTATTTTATAGTGGAATCATTTCATATCAGTAAAATACATATTTCTGAGTTAAAAATAAAGAATACATTTTTTTCATTTGAGAGCCCATTTTACAGATACAAATTATTTTAAGTTGAAAAAAATTGTTTTTTGACGGCCTGTATCTGAAACATGTTTGAATCTTGTAATCTTGTACAAGGGGGTTTATAAAGGTGCTTTTTAAGAATATCTTACTAGTTTTTTTTCTAAAAAAATTGCTAATACTTTTTTTTTTTTAAATCGACTTCCTTTCTCCATATTAGAAGTGGACGCCTCTGACTATAATTAAATACGGCTACGTCTAAAGACTCAGATTATAGGTAGATAGCCATCAAAGTTTCAAAATATTCGGATATGAGATGAGCGAGATATGATTAATATCTCGCGAAGGTGTTTTGTAAACCTTATTTTTTAAAACCCCTCATAAAAAATCGACAATGTTACATCTGATGGCTTTCCGGGTGACTGAATAGGTCCCTTAATCCCAATCCATTGTTATCAAATATTGCTGCACAATTCTGGTCTTATGGGGTCAAGCTCTGTCGTGCTGAAACCATAGGTTTCTCATTAGCTGCACAAGTGCAGGAAGTCCTTCTTGTAAGAAATTTAGGTAACTCATGCTGTTCAATGTATATTCATAAAAATAAGGCCCAATTATGCCTACCAATGATGCCGCCCATACATTTGGTCTAGATTTACTAGATGTGGGGATTTTCAATGGACCAGAAACCATTACTGACAAACCGACTTTCGTTCGTCCACAGAACGTTTGATCAACAGTTTCTACATTTACTACAATTTCAGCTGTAAAATTAAGTCTATTTTCAATGTGCCGCTCAGGAAAATACTCCAAATTGTGAATTTTCTAGTCACGACACCCATTGTTCTATAAAATTCGTTGAACGCCTGATTTCCGGTTAGCCTGCCGTATAGAATTTCGTGGATTTTGTTCGAAAAACTGTAACACTCTAGCTGTATTAACATTGTTTCTTACCCTTCGGTCAATTATTTGATTCTTCCGAACAGAAAATGCAAAATGACAAGTATTTTGTGACATTTATGCACTTTAAATAACGAGCATTCAATTATTTTCCACCGACTACTTGATCCTCACCGCTAATGTGATTTTTAGGTGGTATTTCTTTTGGGACTTTTTAGGATGATATTGCTTATAACTTTTAAACGGGACAGACAAAATTTCTCTAATGAAAATTTATTAGAAAAAAGAAAGTTTTTTAACAGGAAAAAAATTATGTATGTTTCTGGAAAAAATATGATATGACGAGTTTGAGACACCCTGTACACATTAAATGCAGCTTTCTCCAGGGAGGATAAAAATTTCCGGATTTTTTTTTAAATTGCCATAACAATATAATAAAATACAAGCTTCTAATTGGTTGGGAAAAAATTGGTGTAAAATTTTCACTTACAAATGCTTAAATTATTTGTGGAAATTGTTTTCGAAGTCAATATTTTTAAAAAATTATTAATTTTTCTGTTATTAATTTTTCGCACAATCGTTCTGAAATATGCACTTACTGTCATTGTTGACACATTCTGTAAGTTGAATATACAACACCGTGGCTTGTTTCCATAGAAATAAAAAAAATAATAGTGTTGTTTGAGTTCATAACAGCATTAATGCGGTAAGTAAAAATCAGTAATTCTTTTCACCAACAAATGCTGGGCTCATTTATTGTACAAATTGAAGCTACAATTTGTACAATTCTTAAACGTAATAGCTTTTCCCTCGTTTTTATTTATTGCTTTTACAGTAATTGAATTTTCTGTATTACTTATTGAATTAGATATGTTAGAATTAGAATAAACTTCAGTAGTTCTGTCTTCAAACATGGGAAGTCAAATTCATTGTCACTGCCGCTGTTGGCATGTAAAATCTTATCAGTAAACTATATTTTCTTTGTTAAAGACTCTGCAACATATCCCTCAGCGACACCAGAAGAACATTACATTTTCTGTTAGTCAAATAATTAATGTTGTCACTAAAACCTCCAGCCCCCATGACGTTTGAGTGCCATAACATCAACTCCAGTATTTGCTAACAAAGTCGCCGATGTCCTAAAAGCATGTCCAGTATAGGATTTTGGATCTTGCAGTTTTAAATATTCGGCAATTTTTTGTGGTATTTGTCCCAATGTATTTATACCCATAAGTTGATTTACACATTTTCCCTGACGAACTGAGTAGAAAAATCGACGAGACTTAGTTTCCTTAGGTCTTAAGCCTGTATATTTTCGCAAAATCGTCAAAAAAGGGACTTTTTCATTGGCCTTGTCAGTGATTGTGAAAATTCGACTAATATGTGTTTTGGTATCAGGCACTTTAACAGTGACAACTGAACCTTCATCCGTAATATCATCTACTGTTATCTTCATAAGTTCATCACGCCTAAGAGCCCCAGCGACTCCCATTACCATCACTGCTTTCATCATAATATAGGTTTTATCGGGGGCTTCCAGCAGGAATTTGTTCATCTCTTCTCTGGTAAATATCTGATTTTTTCGCATGATGTCCAATATTTTTCTTCTTTAGAAATGCTACTAACTTCTTAAATTGCGATATATTGATACCATTATTTAAGTTGATCGTACTTTTAAGCATACAGGGTATCCCAACGAAAATTTGACCCCCCCTATAATTGGAAAACCAAATAATATTTCAAAATTCGCCGAGACCCCTCGATTTTTATTCTTGGGGGGAGCTTTTTTGACAGTCAAGCCAACTCGATATGTTCATCCCCCTAATGCCTAGCAACCCCAACTTAAAAATTTTAAATGCAACTACCCCACTTGTGGCACATCATTTTAAAGCTATTTTCATTGCGAATACAGTGACGTACCGTTTTTAGAAATCGGTTGAGATTTGACAGAATTATTGGTTACAAACGAAAAAATGACAAACCAACTTACGCGTAGTAATTTCTACACAAATGCCCACCACTAATAAGTTTTTCATCTACTACACATGACCGCATTACCTAATTGTTATTGATGTGTCTATCAGTTTACAAAAAAGTCAGAAATGAAATAAAAAAGCTGAAGCAAATAAAACTAGATACTAAAATAGTTATTAGTAGAAGATACTTAAGTTTATAGGAATTCAGACCTTTTCAAAATAACAAAAAATCAGTACTACAAAAAAGTCGGTATTTTTTGCTTGTGACCAAGAAATCGTTAGTTTCAGCCGTTATTGAAAATATTAACGTGTGTTCGAAATGGTTTATGCTATCGCGGAAAGAGTAGAAATTGTTGCAATATATTATCGAAATCACGATTGCGCTAAAGCTACAGCACGAATTTTTGATGCTAATCATCCTGAAAAAAATGTAAACCACCAGTACGTTAAACACCTGATTGACAAATTTCTTGCAACAGGTTCGCTTTTAAACAAGAGACGTATAGTAATTGGGCCAGTTCGAAATGAAGCAGTTGAAGTGGCAGTTTTGGGTCATGTACAGATGGATAATAAGCAATCGATTACAACTGTCTCTCAAGCTTCTTGCGTATCCCGTTCCAGTGTTCATCGAATTTTGAAAAAACACAAGTTTCATCCATTTAATATAACGCTGGTTTAAGAGTTACATGAAGATGACTTTGATCGCCGTAACCAATTTTGCGAATACTTTAGTAAACAACTTCTACTGAATCTAAATCTTCTTTACGATACATGTTTATCCGACGAATGCACATTTATGTTGAATGGCGAAGTGAATAGACACAATTATCGTTATTGAAGTCATACTAATCTGCATTTACTCAGGGAATTTCATACTCAGACACCTCAAAAATTGAATGTTTGGGCAGACATTTTGGGCGACCATTTTTCATCCAAGGTAATCTCAATGGAAACACCTATCTAGAACTATTGGAAAGTACAATTGATCCTAGGATAACAGTGATTTTAGAAAGTGACGACAATTTACTAGAAAATGAAATAACCTTCCAACAAGATGGTGCGCCCACGCACTATGCTGCTGCTGTGCGACAATTTTTGGATAACCATTTCCCGGGGCATTGGATTGGCAGAAGAGGTCCCATCGAATGGCCACCAAGATCTCCGGATCTGTCCCCTTTGGACTTTTTTCTGTGGGGTCATTTAAAATCACGAGTGTACGCTACTCAGCCGGAAACATTGCAAGTGCTACATCAGAGAATTGTAGAAGAATGCCGATTAATAACTGCGGATGTCTTTACTAATGTTCGAACAGAATTTGAAAATAGACTGTATTATTGTTTGAAAGTTAACGGGGGTCATTTTGAGCAATTCATCAAATAAATCTGATTTATTATTTGCTTCAGCTTTTTTATTTCATTTCTGACTTTTTTGTAAACTGATAGACACATCAATAACAATTAGGTAATGCGGTCATGTGTAGTAGATGAAAAACTTATTAGTGGTGGGCATTTGTGTAGAAATTACTACGCGTAAGTTGGTTTGTCATCTTTTCGTTTGTAACCAATAATTGTGTCAAATCTCAACCGATTTCTAAAAACGGTACGTCACTGTATTCGCAATGAAAAGGGCTTTAAAATGATGTGTCACAAGTGGGGTAGTTGCATTTGAAATTTTTAAGTTGGGGTTGCTAGGCATTAGGGGGATGAACATATCGAGTTGGCTTGACTGTCAAAAAAGCTCCCCCCAAGAACAAAAATCGACGGGTCTCGGCGAATTTTGAAATATTATTCGGTTTTCCAATTATAGGGGGGGTCAAATTTTCGTTGGGATACCCTGTAGAGTACTCTGCCCATAAGCTTCCCGGAGAATAAGCCAGCAGAGTTTTTTCAGATATCTCCGCTTTCTTCTCATCCAACCATTTCCTGAAGGCATCATAGACTTTTTCATACCCCACCTTTGATTTTGTGGGAATGACCCACAACCTATTTGATACGATTCTTCAATGTCCGAATCTACCTCTGAATCGTCTTTATCAGCCATTATAAGCACAGTTTTGACAACAAAACACAAAATTGTTCAAACTTCAAATTGTTTTTTTGGTTTCCAACAAAATAAATTCAAAACACGCTAGATAGGCCACGCCATTTCAGCAATCAAATTATTTTTTTATTATTATTTTATTTGATAAATGCGATTGTGCGAAAAACGTTATACACTATACGGTTGTTAAGTGGCTAACAAAATCTCGGAAAATGAAATCTGTTATACCCCACTTACCAATCTAATAGTGTAATATACTATAAACTCTAGCAGGAATATTCGATAAGAAAATTTTATATGAAATATTAGAGGAAGATGTGAATAAATATATCATCTAAAGATCATATTCTGATATAAAAATTTTGTTAAAGTTAAATGTGGATTTAATTGTGTTTCAATTAAAATGCGGGCAGTTCTATCCAAATTTACAACGGTGCAACGTAACAGACAATAAAGTTTTACGTCTGTAATTCTTCTTTACGATCCAACACTCCGACATAAGACGAATAAGATGTATTTTTTAAACCGGGAATTTATTAATAAATGTGACACCATAAAACCCCATCACTCACCTCGTTCAACTCCGTCGCCTCCAAGTTCCCATTGTTATTCCTGTCATAGTGAGAGAACATAATGGATACCAAGTAATCCTTGCTATGATTATCCTGTGACATCAGCCTGGCGTGGTTGTACAGTAATAAATTGTCCTGGAAACAAAAAAGGAGTTCACCGAATAACTTTATTGTAGATTGTCAGCGAAAAGGTGAAATATACTTCTTCGCCGAAATATATGTGTGTATGAAGGTATATTTTTCTATGTATGTACAATAAGGTTCTATTATATTACAATATATTTAAATCGAAGTTATTGTTGGAAAACGTAGGATTGTATTCAGAATTAAAAATTATTCGGCGATCCTCGACAGCAAACTCTTTATGATGTTCAGTGTAAGGTCAAGGTCTGTATAACAAACTACTCCCTGGTATCTGGTGAAATGTGTGCTGTCGGGAGCTTTTATTCCCAAGTTAAAGAGGGGTTTTTTAATTGTTAATTCGAAAGTTCAGTAAAATGGAAAGTGGAGAGCCCGCAGAACATTCGAATGTATTGCGTATTGGGTTCATAGTTCACACAGTTTGATGAAAGTTATTTATAAAATCAGAAATTTTAATCGGAATTAACCTCATTTGGTGTTTATTGATTATGTAACAGATTTATTTAATGACTTTATTACTTGAAACTTGAGTAAATAAATGGATTACTCATTTGACAATATTTCGAAAGATAATATCGAAAGACAATCTGGTTATTTATTAACTACATACATAGAGTTTTCATTCATAGCTATGGTAAAATATGAAAAATTAATAGGAGTGTCAACATTACATTTTCATGTCAACATTATAATTTTTTTAAATTTTATTTTCTTTATTATCTACCATACCAATAAATATTGTTTGTTCTAACTTGATACACAATTCTGATAAAAGACTATATATTTAGCGAAAGGTAATGGTAGAATTATGGAGTTTTCATTCCATTAATAGTTATTTACGCCATAAGTTGTATATTGACATTATTACCGTACGCATGTGAAGTTTGTAATCACATAGGTGCGGTAATAATGTGCGGTAATGGTTTTATTGAGTATGTTATTTTTACTGTCTAGGTTACTAATAATAATTATTGTTATTATACTTTTTCTTTTTATATTCTAGTACGACACAATATAAAAATCGTATATTAAGATGGGCAATGGGCATACATGTAACTGTCATTGAATGACAGCTATATGACAATGTGGTAATTATTGTGAAAGTGTAAAAAATATAATATGAACTCAAGCGATGATTTGCCATCAGCTGTTTAGAATGAAGCTTCCAGTGTTGTTTCCAATCTCGTGACAGATAAATCACGGAAGAAATACAAATACGCTATGAAAAATGAGAGAGAAAAAAAAACATTTAACATAATTAACTAGAAAGTATTATTAGTCTGTAAATGATACTGCAGGAAACAATTACTCCGCGGACTAATGCCTCGACCGGCATTGAATTACTCCTGCAGTATCTGTGTGAACAGCCAAGAACCCTTGTCGGACACACCACCAGACATAGACTGGTTTCGGGCTTGTTAGCCCTCATCAGTATGCCATAGGTGAGATGACCGATAATTGAACTGGCTGTTTCTTCATATGTATGTTCACATATAAACTGAGTGCAGGTGGAATATAAGTGTTATTAGTATATTTAAACAAAGTATAAGTAAAACATAGCAGCCTTAATGACTTTGGTGCTTTTACTCAATAATAAGAATATAAAATAGAAATTAACAAAGAGGAAAATATCTAGATTTTTAATGAATGAGTGAATGAATACTTATTTATTTTAGGTTATTTTGATTATTGGTTTGTCGTGTGTAAGATGAAGTACTATGCTTTCAAATCATAATACCAATACCAAAACAAAACTCTTTAGAGAGTGTAACATCTGGAAGTATTTATGGCTTGAATTTAATAGAATTGGTAAGAAAATACGTCATATTAAGAACTAAAAACTGTGATCATGTCAACAATCTATTTGTACTATTGGCAATGTGCCAAAACTGATTGCGCGATTTCTTAAACTGCATAATCCAAATGCGTATGCTCGGCACTATTGTCGACGATCTTTAATCTCCCTTTTAGTTGATTGTGGGGCAGATCTTTTGAGCATAAACAGATATGGTGACTGGAAGTCTATTTCTGTCTAATGAACGGCTATGAAAATTCTAGACGAAAACCAGAATATTTTTTGGAAGCCAAAAATATTTCCTCAACATCCAAAGTTATTTAATCAACATCTTAAAAATTATGTTCATCCAAATATTTTCACCTATTCACGCAAATCGTAACGCATGCCAACATCTGGTATAAATGTATCCAATTGTAAAGATTTTACTGTCGATGTATTTAAAAAATGAATTTTCCTATATGATCTTACATATTTTACTTATTTAGTAAATGTCTAATTTGAGTCAAATTTAATTTGCAATGTCATGATCGCACTGAGTACATTAATAAATTTTAAAAATACATGTGGGATAATGTAAGTCATTATGACAAATAAAGTCAAATTATAGTCATTATATGACAGTTGTAGATAAAAATATTACGATTATTCCCTGCATTTTTATCTCCAATTGAATATTTGTGGATATTCTCCGATTATTTTCAATGCCAATAATTATTTTATGAAAATTTTAAGTCTTTCATGTATTGTCGTTGAGTTAATCAATAAAGAGGAAGTTTATTTTTAATTTACGTCTGTTCTAGAATATTTTTATGTCCAGTTTACATATAAATGAGGCAATTAAAGTCTGCTTTTCTATTTTAGCCCTGTGTTTTTACGATCAATTCCCCTAAAATATCTAGAACAATTTAGTAGGCTGTTGGTACCAGGTCGTACATTCTCTGGATAAAGCAAATGAATATAATATGCTCCTATATTCGATGACATCGGCGCATTCGCCAAAACTAACTATACATTTATTGAAATTTTGTTATCTTCGTACGAATCTTAACTACGATAAGTTATTTTTTAATAAAATGAGCTTGCATGATTGTTGTAGGTATTGGTTTCCGATTTAATACGCCCTAGTTTTTCTTTATCTAAATAAAATTGATAGGCATTTTTCAGTTTTGGTATAAGTACAGGATGCAACAACCTACGTTGTAACAATATTTTTAGAATCGATTATTTTTGTTAAAATAACCCAAGAACAACGCAAATGCAGGAATGTGAATATTGATTACTCTATTCTTGCTATGTTCATTATAAATACTAAAATAAAGAAATATATAAAAGTTATTCTAATTTGCTTTAAAAAAAGAAAATTGCACAATTTTCACAGCTTAATGTTGCTGCTAAAATGTACACTAATTTGTGTTTTAATCAATATAGAATTGTGTTGTAGGTATATTCACTTATGTTTTGAAATGTTTGTATAAAAAACACATATTTTGCACAAAATACATTTTTTAAATTGGATATACAGGGTTAACTATGACTAAGTACAAAAAATTTTACCACGTGCTCAGGGAGACCTAAAAGATAAAAAAATTATTCCAGAATTTTAGCTCGATATTTAAAAAATGGGGCAAAACCCTTTTTTCCTATGGAAAGTCGACGCCTATGATAAGAATCGACTAAGATGGCTTAGATTCATAGATAAAGCTTACATCTGTCAACAATGTCAACTACCATGCGGTCGTCTTTGTGTAGCATTTCTAAATGTAGAAACGACAAAAATTAACATTTTTATTAGTAATAATACCTGATAGATAGGTAACAGTTAATCCAGTTAGCTTCAGTATTTTGCATTCGTTTTTCATTATTTCATTATAAACTGGTAAAACTAGATAGATAAGATAGGCAGATAAAATGGCTATTAATTATAAGAAAATTAGACGAAAAGAATGGGTGGTACTAATATGTAGATAATACAAAACTTTCAATGCACCCGCGGCAGTCTTGTGCCATAACCTAGAAAAATAAACCGGCGAACTATATTGTGGAAAAATATCTGTACTCGACACATATTCCTTTATTTAATGACTATAAAACGTTTAAAATTAAAATAAGGCACTAAAAACTGAAGAAGAACACAAAATTACAACGTAAACACAGGAATTGAATTATGACATGACAACGATACCGACTGAGCGACTGTTGCATGACTTGCTTGAAAAAATTTTTTTTTGGCTTTATAAATAAGTTTGGAATTTTTTTGAAGGGTGATTACGTTAATTCTTATTTTTCCCTATCTCTTAAAATATTTGTACTAAGTCATAGTTAACCCTGTATACTTACACATGTCTCCATAAAAGGTAGTAAAAATTATACAGGGAGTCCGGAATATGCCGATACTTAAAGGGCTTCCATTTCTGACTAAAAGCAACAAAAAAATCGTATGAAAAAAAGTTTGGTGCAATTTATCATATAAAAAAATAAAGACATTCTAATTCTGGACATCCTATATATAGGGCGTTTACTAAAGAATGAGCCATACTTTAAGGTTAGCTTCCTCGGAAGGAAATAGGTGATTTAAAATAATTTACCTTATTATATTGCTTCCTTAAGAAGTTACAGGCCTGAGAACGTAGTTCTTTTCTTTTACTTTTAAAGCTAACTTACTTATTTCTTGGGTAACTATATTGAAATTTTGAATAAGACAAGAAGTTTTTTTGTATGATACACACGAATATCTGATTGATTTTTGTGTGAAATGTACAGGGTATTCTGAGCGCGTGTGCCACTGTATCTTTTCTTTCGGATTTTTTTAGAGATGAAGATTTTGGAAATGATTAGTTTGATAATTTCTAGTTTTAATTTAATAGATTGTTCCAAAATATTGTTTGTTTATGGGTAATGAAATTAAAACAATGGGCATACGTCATGTAAAATAAAACAACAAAATTACATTTTTATCACATAGGTGACTTTTATTATCTTCAGATCTGCATTTGCAAATTTGACATATCTGAAGGCGGTTTTAAATAATTTTAAAAAAAGAAACGCCATGTATGAGATAAAAATGCAATGCTGTTGTTTTGTTTTACATGACTAGTATATCCATTTTCAACAATTTGATAGTTTTAATACATTTGTTTGTTTTTTTTTTTTACTTTAAATGCTATTATTTATCCGTTTGTTCCTGAAAGTATTGTAAATCATGTATTGTTGATACTCTTTCATTTTGTAAAATGTGTAATTGTACTTTTTTTACAATAAAAATAAATTTGCTTACCCCTAGTTTCAAAATGCACAATATTCAACCGCAAAACTCACCTTCATAACCTCGTATTCCTGCATCGAACAGTTGTCCTTATCGTAATACAAATCGCCCTTCTCTTCCTTCTCGTCCGCGCTGTCCTCTATGTCGTTCTCCAAGTAGCTGGGTTCCTCCGAAGTCGATGTCGGCGGTGGGACCTCGGTCTGCAGCAAGAGATAAGAATATCGCGTTAGGCTGAACAAATATTTGCGACCTCGCATACAATTTCGCATTACACGGACAACTTTTTTATTATTATGCATTATAATGCAAAGAGAAGGGTCTGACTTTCACGTTGCTCCCTCGGGTAATGTTTCGCCTCCGCTGTTTTCTGTTTCTTTGCCTATTATGTTTCTTTGTTTGCACTTCGAGGGACGAGGCGTTCTCGTTCGTCAAAAAGTCGTCTGTTTTATATTTCTCTACTAAGGGCGGCTTTTAGATAACAAAGGCGGGTTTAATGAAGCATTAGTTGGCAAATTAGTACGTAGGCCTTGCTTGAATCGGGGGTTTTGCGCGGGATATATTACAAAAGGAGGCTTTAACAAGTAATTGGTGTATTAATTAGTTGGTTAGATTCATTCTTATTGTTGTAGATGAGGTATTGACACAAATGTTTCTCTTTGAACGCGACACAGACTTCAAAAACTAAGCAAATTCTTCAAGCAACATTATTTATTTATTTAATAAAAAACAAAGTTTTAATTATTATTCGGTTCGGATTTGACTACACGCTGGATTGTTGGTTATATTTTGCTTAGATCAATAGTGTGAAACAACTAAAGTCCGCAAATCGTTCACAGGCCTCAGGTTCGGACTAGGCCACGACCTTATTACTTAAATATTTATTTATTTATTTTATTTATTTAGGATTACAACTGCCCAGATAGAAAAATTCCAATTATAGGGCAGGAATTACAGAAAAAAAGGAAAAATATACACATATAATAAATAAAAACAGCCACAGTTATATACAAACATGATTTGACATTCTTAAAGTTATTACATAAAAAGAAGAAAAAACTGTAAAAAACAAAAAGGACAAAAATGCAATAAAAAGTTAATTGAAAACAAAAAAAAATCAACTATAAATAATACAAACTCAAGCAGTACGATAAATATAACATTCAGTTACAAATACATCATCTTATAGCATTAACAGAACAATTAAAACTATCAAGCTGAGAGTGATATTTCTTATATTTAATACACATATTATGAATACGTGAATTTTTGAGAACGTTTGTTCTAGAAATAGGCAAATAGAACAATGAATAGGTACGAGTCTGAACATGAGGAATGTTAAAGTACATATTACTCAAAATGTCCGGGCAATCTACTATGTTAGATTAAAGTTTATACAAAAAAAAGAACAGAAATATAAACACGACGAGAGGTTAAGTCGTTAAGATTAAAGTTAGTTGTTAGGACGGTGAGCTGTAATATATATATCTGATATATTACAAAAATATCACTTGTGATTAAAATGCATAGAACGTTGTGCACTGACCCTATAATATATTTTTATATCTATGCGGTTTACTTGTCTGTAGGAATATGTCTCATTACAAAGAAATCTAATATATAAAATTCTCGTGTCACAGTGTTAGACGCCATACTCCTCGAAAACGGCTTGACCGATTTTTATGAAATTTTATATGTATATTCGGTAAGTCTGAGAATCGGTCGTAATCTATTTTTCATACCCCTAAGTGATAAGGGTGGTCCACCCCAAACAATTTCTTTTTATTTTTTAGACAAAATGTTTTATTTTTATTTTTTTATGATGTGGCATTAAAAGATACATACAATCCTTAATTTTCATCCTTCTATCAGAAACCTCTATTTTTTAATAACCATTTTAGTAATTTAATCATTTTTAACCCTGATCGATAACTGATCGATTATCACTAGATCAGTTATCCCCGCCAGGCATCTACCGGTGTCACTTCTCACTCAGTAAACAGCACGGAGTAGGGATGAGAACGAAGCCGATATCCTGTCTCTCTCACACAATAAGCCTTCTCTCACTCCCTACACAGTTTTCGGCCATTATTATTGTGTATGCATCGAGCGTAGTAGTGACGTTTACAATTATTATTTTACCTTCTAAGTGTAATTCTCAAGTAAATTTATTATGAATTTGCTGGGTCATAATTATTTATTTCCTATTTTATCAATAATTAATAAAATTATTAATTTTAAGTGTAGTTCTCACTATTAGTTAATTAAGTGATCTACATAACCTCAAAAGTAGGCAACACGTGTCACGAGCTCCCGCCAACAACAGCTATTATTTTGCTATATGGCTATTGTTTTGTGTTTTGTACAGTGAACAATGCCAACAAGACCTAAAGGGGCTAATTTGGGCCGTCAAACAAGTAAAATTGCAGGCACGCCAAATTATTCAAAACATGAATGTTTCGTGTTTTGTTATTATAGGCCGTCGTCGTTCACAGTGCTCGATTCCTCTTTTAGTCATATACCACATCTCCACAAACTTACAATAAGTTAGTTATTTTTTATTTAACTGCCAAAATATTCACTAGAAATAATTCATATGGCAAAACAACGTTTGCCGGGTCACCTAGTAAATATACATTATATTTACGCTCACCGTCCATAACTAGCTTTATCCTGGCTAATAGATCAGACTGTGGGCCACGAGCTGGATAAACACCATCTACTCTAAAACTTAAATATTTAACAAATTTCCTCTGAACATTTTCCAAGCTGGTAATATGGATATCATATTGAGGGTCCCAGACAAGTGCTGCATACTCCAATTTAGGTCTAACATAAGCATTACATATCTATTTAGAACAATATTATAATGGTATTGAATAGGGAAAACTTATAAAACTCATAACATTACATTTCGATAAATTTAGCGGCAATTTATTATCTTGACACCGCAGATTAATTTTGGAGAGCTACTGCTGTAAAAAATGACAGTCAGAAATACAGTCGATCGAAGCAAATAACATCATCAGCATACTACAAAACATGTCTTTGAATATTAGTGAGTGCATCATTAATAAATATAATAAACAAAAGAGGGCCTAGAACTGATCCCTGCGGAACCCCAGATGTAGCCACCACACTAACCGAATTAAAGCCACGAAGTTGTACATTTAAAATTCTATTAAGTATGAGGTAAAAAAAAAATAGAAAATGAGATGATAGCTCTACGGATGATAGTTAAAGTAACAAAAGGCCAAGTCTATCAAATGCTTTAGATAAATCCGGATAAATAACATCCGTCTGACTACCTTTATCTAAAGAATTCGAAATGAAGTGCATAATATCGATAATATTTGTTGTTGTGAATCTGCAAGAAATAAAACCATGTTGTGAAGATGTAATTTGCTTTTGAATGAAAAGAAAGGGTATTATATAGAATAACTTCAAATAATTTGCCAAAGTTGGAGAGAGTCCCCTCTCTTAAAAATCGGACAAACTTAGGATTTTTTCCAAATTTCCGGATAAACTGCACATTTTAATGATAAACTGAAAATAATATTGAGTGGAAAAGTAAAGATCGCTGCACAATTCTTCAACAAGAAAGCAGGAATTCCATCGGGACCAGTTGTTAATTTATTCTTAAATATCTTTAAAGCACAGCAAACATCTTGTTCTGATACTATAGTACACTTAAAACAGAGGTAAAAGGTCGGGAAACGCCGGACTTGACTAGACCACTTGTCCCCTACGTATTTTGGGGCGCTGATTACGAAAATGAGGGTTAAAGCTACCTGCAATTCTTTGAACACCCCTAAAATTGCAAAAAACACCCCTAAATAGGGGTTTTTCGACTGTACTTGTTGTTTTGCAAATTTAGCCATCTTATATGTTTTTTGGGGCGCTGATTATGAAAATGGGGGTTAAAACTTGTAGCAATGGTTGAACCACTAAATTTGCAAAACAACAAGTACAGTCGAAAAACACCCCTTATTTAAGGGTGTTTTCTTGCAATTTTGGGGGTGTTTGGAACCATTGCTGCAAGTTTTAACTTCCATTTTCGTAATCAGCTCCCCAAAAAACATAAGATGGCTAAATTTGCAAAACAACAAGTACAGTCGAAAAACACCCCTATTTAGGGGTGTTTTTTGCAATTTTAGGGGTGTTCCAAGAATTGCAGGTAGCTTTAACCCTCATTTTCGTAATCAGCGCCCCAAAATACGTAGGGGACAAGTGGTCTCGTCAAGTCCGGCGTTTCCCGACCTTTTACCGCTATTTTAAATGTACTATTACTGGAATATCAACTAACAGCATGTTATTAATAGTATTCAGATCAGTAATATGCATGTTTGATGACTAAAAATAGCGTGCAGAACAATCCACAATATCATGTGTGTCATCGATTGAAGCGCCTAGGGCCGAATTAGGCATGCTCGACGTATCTCTGAGTGTGTGTAAAAAGAACCAAAAATTAGTAGGATTTACTTTGATATGTGCTTCAGCTTGCTTAATATAATCACTGTGAGCTGCATCAATACCCCTTTTTATTTGCGAACGCAAAGAACGAAACTCGTCAAGCAGAGCTCTATCACGGTAAATTTAAATTGACTCATACTTGTATATTAAACCAAATTTAATCTTATTCATGGCAACTGCATTCCATTTATTCACCTGCAGGAGATTCTACAGCCACTACACTCAAGTGATACTACTTCTATTTTATATGCTAAACGGATATTTAACGGTCCTAGAATTTGCGAAGATTTAGCATACATACATTTTAATTATTCACGGATATCTTCAGTTATTCTCCATCTTGAAGTAACTGTGACATCATCAGGATATTTAATAGATAACGCAGTAAATTATGTTTTTTATTTGCGACAGTTTATTTCCCAGTTATAAGAACCTAGTGTTGAACATGTGAAGAAAAAAATTGATACCGTTTTGTGGAACAATCCGGGATTTCTTGGCTTTATGCCGTATAGTAGATTTTTTTGATGGCAAGGAAGTAGATTTTTCTGAACCCACACTAAATGTGCCATAAATGAAAAATTATATATACTTTAAAGATGCCCCAGTGACCTCTGTGGTCGTTCAACACACGTTTTCGAAACCGAAATGGATTATTAGTGACAAACGCTACAACTTGACACCTGAACATTTACAGCAGTTACTGGTTTTTCAATTTTATTCTAGTGCTACAAGTGATTGGCTATTAGTCTAAGATCCCACTATAAAACTACCTTTACCGAGCTGGTTAATGGATGAAAAGTAGTTTATATCCAATTAAATATGTCAATAAATATATTGCAAATGGGTTGTCTAAAAAAATTCAGTCCAGAATATGATTAATTACCAATTAAAAATTATTTTTTTTAAACATTTTACTGGTTTGGTTAATAGACAAATTCCATACCAATCGAAAGTATGAAGCCCATAGAATATGCAAACGTTAGGTTGACTTTTTTTTTTGGGTAGGCAGGTATAAACAGGTAAATCGATACTAGTAACTTGCACCGGTGTGGTTAATAAATTAAAGTTAAATTAAAATAAAGATTATTTCGTTACCAAAACGGTGGTATAGGGTTGTCTGCGAAAAATCAGTCCTGAATTGTCGAGTTTTAAAAAGTGAAATATTCCCCAGCGAACCATTCCATGCGATATAAGAGTACACAGCATTGCAGCTGTGTGTAGTTCGTCCATACCGAAAATGACGACGATCTGTTTATCTGTATTATTATTAATCTGCCCCTAGGAACTCCTAGGGGCAGACAACCCTATACCATCGTGTTGGTAATGAAATAATCTTTATTTTAATTTAACTTTAATTTATTAACCACACCGGTGCAAGTTACTAGTATCGATTTACCTGTTTATACCTGCCTACCCAAGAGTTGTGACGGGAAAAAAATAGTCAACCTAACGTTTGCATATTCTATGGGCTTCATACTTTCGATTGGTATGGAATTTGTCTATTAACCAAACCAGTGAAATGTTTAAAAAAAATAATTTTTAATTGTTAATTATTCATATTCTGGACTGAAATTTTTTAGACAACCCATTTGCAATATATTTATTGACATATTTAATTGGATATAAAATACTTTTCATCCATTAACCAGCTCGGTGAAGGTCGTTTTATAGTGGGATCCTATACTATATGTAGAGTGTTTTGTAAATTTAATATGAATAATATTGGATTAACTTTTTGTAGGTATATGTTTGCACCTTGGTTTCTTCAAATATTAACTGTCACTCTCATAATGACGTCATCTGCGAACAAAGTACATCAATTATCATTTGAAGTGTAGTGTTGTAACTAGTTCTATATATTGTGGTCCGTAATTAAATGTCGCACAGCTTACTACGGTAATGTCTACAGGAAATGGAAAACATTTTCTTAATAAACTTTCCTCTGGGCCCTATTTACGGAAGTACGACCCTGAAAAGTTCTAAAATAAAAAATAGAAGTCCATTATCTACAAAAACGGTTTATTGTAAAATTTTAATAGGAGGTTAGGTTTTCGAGATAATTACAGTTTTCAATATCTTTACATTAAAACAGCGAAAATAAAATTAAAAAATAACCTTTGAATTTTGGAAATTAAGATAAATAATTTTATTCGAACAAAAATGTATCTATTCGAATGACTGATTTGGCTGCCTTGCGAAATTTTTTACACAGATATTTTACATGGACTTTTGAATGGATACATTTTTGTTCGAATAATATTATTTATCGTTATTATTTATCTGTCATCGTCTATATTAATTTTACTTTTTGTTTTTTTACACTTTTTTGTGTTCCAGACCGATTAACAACAGCCGTAATCTTATTTAATATTGTGTATTGTCAAATTAGGCTTATAAGTTTTAATGCATATTCACATGATGAAATGGCTAATATGGTTTACATTTATGGCCCTGCAGATGGAAATGGTACTGAGACGAGGCAAATTTATATGGAAAGATTTCCAAATTATCCAGCTTCAAATTCAAGAATGTTCAAAAATGTTTTTCAATGAAAATTTTCTTGTTAGGCCTTACCTTACCAACAACTTTAACTGATGCCTCCTACAGACATTTTCTTGAAAACTTTTTACCTGAACTCCCGACTTGACGATGTTCCCTATGCGCTAAGACAAAGAATGGGGTTTCACATTCTTTATCACATTTTAGTTTGACTGCTAGTAAATTTTTAAATGAAAGATTCGGTAATAACATGATTGAATGAAGCATTCAAGAACCAGGTCAACCTTGGCCACCCAGATCACACGATATGAACCCTATTAATTTTTTTATTTGGTGACATCTCAATACATTAGTTTGTTAGATTCACATTGAATCTGAGGAGCACTTGCGTCAACAAATTATAGCTGATTGTGATGTGATAAAGAGTTACTCCTGGAATTGGCTGAAGGTGGCCATTTTCAACATTTATATAATAAATCATAGTAAAGTAATCCCGTCGTAAAATAATTATTTTATTAAATAATTAAATTTAAATGAATCAATTTGGTTGTTAAAAAAGTGTAAAGAAACAAAAAGTGAATACAATATAATGGCGCATATGATGGCCTATTTTATTTGTAATAGTATACAGGGTGATATATATATATATATATATATTTCTTGGCAAATAATGATCGATGATATCCACACTTCCGCCATTGGGAAGTTTCTAAAGCTGATAATTTTTTGTTTCGTACCTACTGTCAGTAAATATGCACACTTGGTTAAATTATCTCAAGACGTTTAGAAATTGAAATTTAAAAACGGTTTTTTTTTTTAATTTTTGAGACGCTGTATCTGGATAATGACTGACCCCACATTTATATAACAAAAAACCCTTATTCTTGGCCCCACTAATACGCCTAGCAAATGGTTTGTACTTCCCGGTGTCGGCCTGTATCAAAACTTCTTTTTTTGAATTTTCCGGATTCACATTGCCTTCGATGACGCTTAGCTAATATACTGTGATGATGAATTCTACGATTAGGATACGCTTCTGCATAAAGGCAACAAGCACGTAAGGAATTTTCATTTGCCCGGCCGTACATAAATAAAATGCATGTCTGTCATTTCTGCATTTGTGAAAATAACCATTTTTGTTTTATTAACTTAGTATTGAATCCTAACGTACGCTACAATCAAACACATCACACAACGAAAGGCAAATTATCCCGTAAACCACTCTCAAAATGTTAAAATAGTACAAACCATTTGCTATGCTGTCAAAACAACAATCGAAACATCCGGAAACTTACAGCAGCCAACTAGTTTTCCTAATAATGGGTGTAGTAAAACTATCTCTTCCCGACGTGAAATACTTTACATTTTATTTTTTAACGTCGAAACAGTTAATTTTATCAAAAAAATATAAGAGAGAAAAAAGTTTATAAATGAATCGGGTTATCCTAATTTATTTTTTTCTACGTCGTTAAGGAAGTTTTTTGAAAGTATAGTTAAAAAAAACTGAAAGGGGTAGTTTATTTCAACCCTTTTCAATTATTTTCAAAAAGTGAAAAAATATGTCACAAGTGTCTTTTGATGATGGTAATACTTCCACAAAATTTTACCATTCCCACGTTTTTTGTTTCCCAGAAAAACAATACAAACACTCTTTTTTCCGCCATCTTTGCAACGCGATATCTCCCTAATGGTTGACTTGTGACCCAACGTTTATATAACAAACTACCTTTTATTTTCAACAAGGAATCACCCCCTGAAATTTTTCGCCTTTGTTTTGAAACACCCTGTATGTACCTAATTTGAATCACTTGGTATATACAGGAAGTAAGAAACAGAGGAAACGTTAAGCAGGAAACTAAATAAATCTATTATTAACTTCTTTCCAAGTTTCAGTTTTTGTCACACGCATTGCACGTGCTGATAGGTACATAATAAAAGATCAGTTGTTCCTTGGTGCATTGAGTTTTCTGTAGAGCGAATTTTTATAAAAATCTACTCGCTGGAGCATTCTTTTTCATAACTCGCAATAAAAAGTAAGGGGTCTGTTTATTTCCTCGCAGTTTTCCCTAAAGTACAACGGACGCCCTTCGAACCTATTTTTTGTCGTCGCACTTTTTACGTTGTTTTGTTTGTGCTCCGAAGGCGTAAAGAGGCTTGTCAAAAGATCATTTGTTTTGGATATTATCATTGTTCCCAAGAAAACTGCTATTGTGGAAGCTGCTGTAAACAGGCATTAGTAAAATAAGAGATGTATAGAGTAGCACGCTTATATAGTTGAATAAAAGAATGTTTTATAAATATTAAGAGACTCAAGAAATCAATACAAAGCTTACGTTATTTTATAGTGTCAAAGAAATATATATATATATATATTGAAATAAACACAAATTTGCATGCACATGAAATGAGGAGAAATAAAAAACATAACTTTAAGTAAAAGGAAAAATAAAATTGATTCAAAGAAAATAAATTTAAAATAATGATAGAAAAATGTAGTAGAATAAAAAAATTAATTATAATATAAAATATATGAAGATAAGCCAGATTAAGTTTACATAAACAAAACATTTAATTAAAAAGATAATGATTGAAAAGAAAGGTATTAGAGTTAAAGAAAATATAGAATTTATTTTATAGGTAGTAGACATACGTACTGGAAAAAAACAATGAAATATATTGATAATATTAACTTAATTTTTTGTCAATGTTACCCATACAGGGTGATTTACAACTTATCTAAAAAAATTTGAGAAAAGCTGCATTGTGAGAAATGGAGTCAATGTCGAAAAACAACTTTTAGAAAATAGTTTGACATACCTAGCAAATTATTGGATGGACTGTGGTTATTATTTTTTACACAATTGAGCGCACACCCGTTCTGTGTTGATTTTGCGTGAAAATTTACTCAAAATGTTTTCACAGTGTAAATATACAAACCAACGTTAATAGATGAGAAAAATAATATGAGTAAATTTGTAAATAATTATTCATAATCGTGAACAACACCTAACATTGTTCTTATTCAGTGATTGTGAATCATGATTCTGCAGCACCAACATCGATGGTTTGTCTCGCAATAGACCATCCATATTATTATTTTGTGCCAAATGTATCTATAGAACTAGATCCCCCCTTTAAATATCTGATGCCTCACAGTTGAACAGTTATGCGAAAATTTCGTTAGCATTTGTCTTTGTGCCGTTCAAGAACATAAAGGAATGGGCCGCACATTCGATTATGTAGAACGTTAAATTAATTATTCCTGCACTCAATTCCAATTACCGTATAATTAGTGATTGTAAGTTAATACGGTTGTAAAGGCAAATTGGAACCGATTGATTTCCAGCTATCGATATTAGAAAAAGAAGTATGCCGCTTTTATCATTTCGTAGCGTCGTCCTTTTCTTCATATTAGTTTAAGATTTTTTTATTAGGTACATTTTATATACAAGGTTAACTAAAAATAACATAAGAGTTCAATTCAATTCAATTCAACTCGATTCCTTTATTGCAAAAAAAGAAAATACATTTCTTTATACAGAGTCCTGCTTTACACTGATAATTATAAATCTTATAGCTTTTTAGGTTTTTATTACAAAAAAAGAGAACAAAGAAAAAATGAAAAACTAAAAAAAAGTGCTAATTGAGCAAGTAAAAAAAGAAAAAAATAGGAGATGGCTACAGATATATACATATCATTCGTTTATTATAAATGCACGGCACTTCAAAATATTCCAAATATAACTAGCAATCTACCTAACATAATCATGAGTTAAATTTTCTAATGACTAATTAAGACCTGTAAATTTTGCAAGCAGAATCACAGTTTTTCAAACATAAATATATAGGGCAGCCAGATAGGGAAGTGATCAATTGTTTCAAACTCATCTCTGGTACATATCGTATTTTGTTGTTCGGGTTAATGCTGTATGTGGAACCATTGTACGTAAATTTAATCATTACCTACATTATTACACATTTGTAATTGAGCGATAGTCCTAAGATATTGAATGGGTAAACCCAGTGTTAAGTACGACTGACTTGTAAAGGTCATACCAAAGAAGTTATAAATTGGCATAAAAATTGTCCTTTGAAGAAGGTTACAATCTCTATCGAACAATTTTTCCCGGAATTTTGAGATCAGAATTTTGGTATTTCTTTTCAATAGTGCAAGAAAGAGGTTGTTTCAAATGTGCTCAGCTTCAATAAACGAAAACTATTTTTTAGCTGAAGGGCTCAATTATACCTTATATCCGAGTTAGTGAGTTGTAGCTGCCTCTTAAGACAAATTTTAGGAAGACAAGAATCAGACATTTTCAAACATTTTTCAAGCCAGTTCAGTATCCACTTGAATACATTGTATATTATTTTCAATCTTCCACACCCCACCCAACTACATAATCAAGAGTATTTAGTGGTAACAATAGCAACCTTTTTATAAAGTTAGTTTGAACTTGCTCAAGAATGTCTGTATATATACCTTAGAGCTCAGGTTGCTGCGCAATTGGTTATGGTACTGACTACTAATGACTCAAATAATTGAATTCTAGTGGACCATAATTTTGGTTTTAGCCATTATGGACATCAATGGGCCTATTGCTTGTTTAGCTTTTGAAACTGCAGAAGACGCCATTTCACGAAAGAGTGCAGAAGATGTGAAGGTAACTCCGAGATATGTGTAACGGTTAGTTACTTCAACAGGACAATTACCGACGTAAAAATGGTGATTTACTGTTGACAAGGTCCTCGGGAAAAACGCATAATTTTAGTTTTTTGTACATTTACCGTCAACAGGTTTAGTGTATTTTTTTAATCCAGCCGTTATCAGCGAGTTCGGGTCGCACACGGAAAACGCAGACCCGCAGCCGTTCCAGAACGCCAACATAGAACTGTCCAATCACTGTATGGCCGACAGGAACATATTCACGATGAATGATGCTGTGGATATCGAAAAAAACGCTCAACATTGCCTCCACCCTGTTCCACCCACTCATGACTTAGTTTACGGGTCTCGGGGTCATACTCAAATATCCAGGTGTCATCTCCAGTGACTACTCGACTCGTCCAGTCTCTATCGTCGCTGCGAATGCGGGACAACAAATCCTCGCAGATCGGTTATTGCATGCCTTTCTGTTCACGGGTGAGAACTTTTGACACCATCTTTGCGCAAATCTTTCGCATAATCACATTTTCGTATAACATCTTGCGAACGGTTTCTTTGTTGATGTTTAACTCGTCAGACAACGCACGAATGCTTAGGCGTCGGTCAGACGTAATCAGTGCACACAAACGGTCAACATTCGCGTCACTACGAGAGGCGACGGAAGCTCCTTCACGTGGATCGTCTTCTATCGATTCACGCCCGTCCTTGAACCGTTTTGCCCTTTCAAACACGCATGTTTTCGACATGCACTCGTCTGCATACAACACCTGCAATTTTCAAAGGATTTCTGAGGGTTTTTCGTCAGATTTCACTAAAAATTAAATCACAACATGTTACGAATATAAAGATTTTAATTTTGTCAAGGGGAGAATTTACCATTGAGCGCTGAGAAGGAATATGCGCATGCATGCCTTTATCCGTGGATCGATAATCAATGCGAGTCAGCCGCGAGAGAACCCAATGAAAGGTTGCGACGAGTGGTGGAAATACCATCCTTACAGTGTTACTCTTGAGTAATTCTCAATGTTTTAAATTTAAGAAAGGAATTTTATTTTAATGTTATACTGGTTGTAAAGCAGTTGTATGTACGAAAAAGGAAATATATATACAGTCCATTATCAAACAAGTGTTTAAGAAAAACCCTAAATCATTATTAATCTCCAACCCTCATCTCTAAGAAACACAACACGTTGCTTGTAATTTAAGTTACTCATTTTCACGACGTCACTAGAAAAGTTATTTCCAAAAAATACACACAAAACACAAACCAAACGTGCTATCGACTTCAACCTTGGACTGAATCTAAGGAGGGTCCCCCCTCTCTAGAAAAATGTCGAGGAACGATGCAGTGTTGTCAGTTTCCGAGTTACAACTTAATTGCCACACCTCGTAATACACATCTAATAAATAATTATAATATTTTTTATAGCGCGGTGAAATACTATAGGAATATTACCAAAAAGTTATTATAAAACACTTTAGTTTTATTAACTAAAATGTTTTATAAGCTTGTCGCAGAAATTTTTATAAAATAGTTATATAGGAGTATTTGTCGTATAAGCTTTTTTATTATTTAGCTGTGAAAACGTTCTTGTGATAAATTTATAAAATATTTCAGTCGCTGACAACAAAATAGTGGTACTTGTTGCTATAACAAAACAAAAGTAATACTTTTTTTAAATCGTGTCTTGTAATTCTAGCTGTCAAGTCTTGTCTTGGCTTGTCTTGTGGGACCATAAGAAGACCAAGACAAAACTTTTGCTAAAAAATACACCTTTCCACGGCGTCATTTACCGATATATGCGCGTTTAATTATTATTTTTTCTAACTAATAACTTACAGATAAAAATGATAACAATAATATCTGATTAGATACACTAAATACAGTTACAATTTTTATAAAAAAATCTTTTAAGGTTACTACTTCAAGTCAAAGCTCAAAGGACGCATTGGACGTGACTCCTTGAGAGCAATGTCCTACTTATTTGAGTCACAGTCCTCAACCGCCTAGTTATCTATTTATGTTACATGGAAATGCATGACATGTATTATCTTTTGTAATCCTTTCACAGAGATAGAAATTCGATCGCGGGTATTTTTCGAATATCGCATTACTGTTGAACGATCTGTGTTTTCGCATGGAAATTGTTAATTTATTGTTGTTTGCAATTCCAGAACAATTCTGTAGAATTGCAGAATTTACGATCGGATTCGGTATTAGTTTAAAATAAAACTGGAAAGTTTAAATTATTTCGAATTAATTAAAAGCGGTTTGAGTCGCACCCGATGTATTTCCGTGTACAATAAATTGAAAAAAAAACATCTGATATGATCGTTATCGTTTCGTTTTTAATTACGGCGAGCAATAAAAGTAATTAATGGGCGATGGGATGGACGTAAACAAAATATTTTTGCTTCGAACTTTGTTTTTTTAATAAACTCCTTTCAATAATTTACAAAAAATAAAAATTAGAAGCATGAAGTTTTAAAATATCACAGAAAATATACAATAAAACTTAAAACAGACAATAAAAATTAATATAATTTAGTAATAGGTGATATACTTTGAACTACATAAATTTACATATCATTGTTCGATACCGTTCTTCATTAATAACACAGAATATGTAGCTACACGGCGCATAGCGTAACTATCTATACAGTGCTTTCGAAAAGTAACGAATAAATTCATTATTTTTGAAATTGAGAAGTTTTCGAAAAAATCCCCTGACACGTCGATTTTGTTTTAAAAAAGGCACTTTTTGACATACGACCCATATTTGTGACGTCATCGTTGTTCGAGATATTACGTCATCGACAATTTTTTTAAATAGCAACCCCCAGTTTTGACCATGCCATTTGAAAGAGCGTGTCATTCTACATACACTTCATGAAAAATTATGGTGTTACATAACAAAAATTTCAAGAAAATAATGTTTGAAGATTTTTAAGATTTAATTTTCACAATACTGAAAATGATAATGATTATGTAAAAAATCGACTAAATTAAATGTTCAAATTGTGCACCGTTGGCTGCCTGACAGTAGCCAAGACGATTTTGGAATATCAATAACTTCAGAAGCTATACGATGTATCTCGTGACGAATTCTTGCTTTTAAATCTTCAAAATTAACCGGTCTAGTAACGTATACTTTGCTTTTTAAGTATCCCCACAAGAAATATACTAGGGGTGTCAAATCAGGCGATCTAGCTGGTCACTCAATCGGCCCCCTTCTCCCTATCCAACGATTCGGGAACGGCTCATCTAAATAAGCACGGATAGGTGTTGCATAATGGGGAGGTGCACCATCTTGTTGAAAGAAAATGTAATTTCTTGGAAGATCATGTCCCTCTATATCTGGATATAAAGTAATTAGTTCTGGAATGAGGTCGTCTCGAAGAATATCCAAATATCTTGCACCAGTTAGGTTGACGTCAAAGAAATAGGGACTCAGAATTCTTCCGTCGACTATGCCGCGTCACACATTTACTTTCTGGGGAATTTGAGTGGGATACTCCATCATCCATCGGGGATTCTCGTTAGCCCAATAACGGCAGTTTTGCCTATTGACATGGCCGTTCAAAACAAACGTAGCCTTGTCAGAAAAAAATACGTTTTTTACGAAATTATTATCGTTATTGCATAGCTCTTGCATTTGCTCGCAGAATTGATTTCGCCGATCAAAGTCGTCTTCAGATAGCTCATGAACAAGGCATACCTTATAAGGATGATACTTTGCTTTTTTCATAATTTTGTGAACAGTGGACGCTGCCATATTGAAATCAGAAGCCAATTGGTTAAGTGTTGAGTGATAATTTTCTTGTATTGCCAACAAAACATTAAGCTCATCATCTACTGATTTTGACGGTCGACCAGATTTAGGATTTATATTCAATATTGTTTACCATGCTTTGGCTGATGGGATGTCGATCAGGATGAGTTTCATTGAACAATTCAACTACTTCTTTTTGGGTGCGCATCCTGTCTCCAAATCCGATCATGCAAAGAATTTTAATTCGTTCTTGTTCAGTTAATTTAACCATTTTTTTATAAAATGACATCAATGAAGATTTAAAAGCAAGAATTCGTCACGAGATACATCGTATACCTCCTGAATTTATTGATAATGTCCAAAAAGAATTTATTAATCGTCTTGGCTACTGTCAGGCAGCCAACGGTGCACAATTTGAACATTTAATTTAGTCGATTTTTTACATAATCATTATCACGTTCAGCATTGTGACAAATAAATTTTAAAATCTTCAAACATTATTTTCTTGAAATTTTTGTTATGTCATACCACAATTTTTCTTTCAAATGGCATGGTCAAAATTGGGGGTTGCTATTTAAAAAAATTGTCGATGACGTCATATATCGAACAACGATGACGTCACAAATATGAGTCGTATGTCAAAAAGTGCCTTTTTTATAAACAAAATCGACGTGCCAGGGGATTTTTTGGAAAACTTTAAAATTTCAAAAATAATGAATTTATTCGTTACTTTTTGAAAGCACTGTATATTCTGTATTAATAGTAACTACATTGCCTATAACATATTAAGAAAACGTGTCCAATAATTCGTTCGGAGCATGTTACGCAATAAACAACTTTTTGATCAAACTGCACATTCTTTTGAATAAGACGAGGATTTTCTGTTCCCCATAAATAATCAGTTTGCTTGTCAACACGGCCAGAGAGGCAAAAAATTTGCTTTGTTGCTCATTATCAGATTCTACGAAAAATTGGGTTCTGCTTCCACCAAGTTTGTAACGATATATATGCAAGTCCTTCGGACACCTTCTTGTGAAAGTTTTTGGTTATACCTGAATATCACTTGCACAAGCTCTATATTTTCGTTTAATCGACCAGAATGAAGTCTACTAATATGCTTTACAAGATTCTATAATTTTCTATAATTTTCAGATTATAACATGAAATCGGACTAATCAGAATAGCTGATTTACTAAATTCATTTATGTTTGTGGTTTAAGTTGGCCAGTCTAAAGTTAAAGTATATGGTTATACTTAGACTTAGATAATTATTTCGTGATTTCATTACTATTAAGGAGCGTACCTGAGCATGACTCAGGTATATTACAAACAAGTGGAAAGGGCTCAGAGGTATATGTCGGGTTTCATCAACGTTTTATTGCCTTCTGAAAACGATTTTATTATAGTACCACTATACAACGCCTTCATAAAATCAGGTAGCGCCCATAACGAGTTAGGCTTTGTATAATGCCATTTACTTATCTTCTAAATTCAAAATTATATTAAAGTGTAAGTTCAATTACGAGAAAGTAAAAGAGAAGATTTATTTGTAGGAATATACAGGGGCATTTAAAAAGGTTGAAATTAAATTATATGAAATTGTAGCTTGAATGTCATTGGTTAGAATTTAAATTGTATGTATTAATTGCAAATAATTAGATTTAAGAGTTCAGTGCAAATTTGTGGTATCTTACTGATGGAAAAAAACCGGGTTGTTGATAGTTTGTGAAAAAGAGCCACGTTAAAAATGTCTTCTTTCGTTATATAAAAGTATATCAAAGAGAGATAGTATCAATATCAAGAGAGTAGTTGAGTCTGGTATTGAATAAGGAGTACATCATAGAAAAATTAAAAATCAAGGAAATTTTTACTAAAATCAAGATAAGAAAAAGGAAATAAAGAAAACTACGGAATAGACAAGTCAAGAGCCAAACAACAAACAAACCAAGGTACGAGATAAACAGCAGAAAAAACAAGTTTGAAGAAGATAGGAATAGCAAGGGAAAAAGAGAACGGAACAAGAAACTGTATAGCGGCAGGTAGGATAAAGTGGAAAAATCATCTAGAGAGCAAGAAAGACTGATTGGACTTAAATAAAGAAATTATTGTACCAAGGTAAAAGAAATCACTGTATTTAGTATAAGAATTGTACATGTGTGTAGAAATAAGATTAGGATAGATTTAAGAAAATTAATTGATTGTTCATTCATAAAATAATAAATGAAAAAACTGATTTCTCATCTTCCATTTTCTAATTGTTTCATGCCAACAGTTTTTTGATTAATATTAAAGCATGTACTGAAAAATTATTTCAAACTAATTAGAGTACTGTAACCGTATGCAATATTTTTTGACATCTGCAGACGCCATCTGTAAACCACTAATGCAAGGTGCACTTCACGGCGATAAATGTTTAAACTTCTTGTGTTGTTGGAGAATTAAATTCTGTTTGTGTAAAATATTAAGTAATATTTCAAACTAACATCTCAAGATGTTTACAGTGTTCTGTAAAAAGCTTCGCATGTTCTTTGATGTTTGGAGAATATGCAACTAGCAATGCAGTATTCTAGGTTATGTTATTTTAGAACAGCTAACGACTAATTTTAAACGTTTTATAGTAATTAAATACAGTATTTTATGTCGGATATGGTTTTGCCCCATTTTTTTAAACATTGAGTTAGAATTACGAAATAAATTTTGTATTATCTTTTACACCTTCTTGAGCATGTGGTTAAAAATTTTGTACTTAGTCATAGTTAACCCTGTATATATACTACGTATATAGCTTTAAATTATTTTTTGTTGAATAGTTCTTGGAAATATATATAACATTAACATTTTAAATTTCAATTAAAAATATTATAAGTGAATACACAGGCGTCCAGAACAGAGCTACCCTGGTAAGTAAATGACATTTCAAGAATGTAAGAATACTACTCAACATAATAATTAACAAACAAACAATTAAATAACAAAAACACAAAAAATATTCAATAGAAATTAGAAAGAAATAAATTTAGAATTCAGTAAAAGCACTACAAATTCATACATCATACATCAAGTAAATAATTTCCGTATAATACCTCTCTGATTAGCGGAGTGTACGTTGTGGGTAGCAGCGTGCCCTCCGGTGCCCCTGTGGGAGCTCCTGTCGTGACATCTTGCTGTTGTGTGCTGGGGGCACTTGTCGTCAATCGGTAGGTGCGTGTTTTGGACTGGTGGTCTCCAACGGACGGCCACCCTTTACCTGTAAACATGGAGAACACTTAGTCGAGGTCGGCGACACTACAATTTACGGCGCATAATATGATTAATTAGGGTGGACAATCGGGCACGAGATAATATCTCAAAGGGTAGGTGAAGTACACTGGACAACCATACACATATTAAATCAGAAGCGTTAGGAAATTGCTGTCCTATATGAATAACATCAGTGTTTAATTTTAAGAATTCAGCAATCCTGCAATGATATGCGGCGAAATCCGCATGAAGTATCTACTGCAATAAATGCGTTAGTGAGAAGATGTCGAAAATGTATAGAGGTGGGTGGACTACATTTCGAGTAATTTTTGTGATTTTACCCTTAATTTTCTTTCTTTTTGTTATTGTTGTTGAAAGCCACTAATTAAATTTCTCATTTTCGTTTTTGTTTACTTAATTGTTTTTTAGAAATCATTAGATAATTTAATTTTTAACTGGTAAACAAAAAAAGTAAGGAGCCTTTTTCTATTGTAAATTGAACACGGATTCTAGAAATAGTTTTTGCTTCTAAAAAACCATTCGCGTACCATTTTGTTCATTAAAATTTCCCAAAGATCTGTCCGTACGCCCGCCACTAGTGGAAGAAAAATAATATTTTTTACGTAAACATATGTATCTAGATTACCTATTCAAAGGTTCCAAATTTCATTTAAATATGTAAAATATTTTTAAAAATATTAATAAATTTGGAACTTTTGATAAAAATTTTGACACCCTGTATCTTTGTAACAAAGCATTTTTCGAATATAGTTTATAATACAAACTGATATTATTTTGTGGTTCTCTGTCTGCCTCTAAAGTTTCCGCTTTCGAAAGTGGACCACCTTGTATATACTATTTATATTAAATATTAGGGCAGACAAACATTAGTGAGGGCGTTTTGCAAATAGACTGGCTTTGACCTGCGCTTTAAAGGCATGTACAGTCTTGGATGATTTAATACTAGGAGGTATTTCATTATAAAGACCAGCAGCATTATAAGAGAAGGATCTTTGAAATAAGGCGGTGCGGTGCTCAAGAACTACGTATAAATCTTTGTGACGAGTATATTGGTTAAATAATTTCGTAATTGTATCTGCATTTTTTAATTATAAAGAATACAAGACTGTAGTGCGATGCTCGATTGTGTTTCTGATAAAAATTGATAAGAACAATTGAAATCCTTGTGAAAAATTAGTCAAGAAATACAATACTATGGTAGCAAAGTTACAGCCGAATTCACTTGTAACATATTATTTGGATTATTTATTGTGGATTCTTTTGCAAAGTACTTTAAATATATGATTGTAAAGTTTCATCATCAACGTGATGAGCTCCTCTGTATACCAAGCTTCATTTAACATAAATCGATGTTGGTTTTGTATAAATTTTAAATTGGGGATCAAACACAATTTAGCGCGCTCCAAAATAGAGCCTCTAGGCCGGTAGGTACTGTTTTAAACGTAACCAGACACGCTGTACATGTTTTAATTCCTGCGGTATCTTGGTCTAAAATTAATTAGCCGACTGGGTAGATTACATTTGGCTTGGGATTTGCATACTGATTACGTAGTCCGTACAATCTGTTTTAGGTATTAGTGTAATTTGCGGATCCAAGAAGGCACAAAGTCACACTGTTTGTGCTGTGCTCGTATTTTTGGGAACAAATGAAATAGCAAATAAAGCAAATACGATTTGTTGTATATTAGGTCTCGGTCGCTTTGGAAATAGAAAGAACAATTGAAAATAAATAGACAACCCTACCCATAAACCCATAAATATGTGGTGGAAATCTCGACTAGGTACTTTGTTTATTGGTTACACCTCACACTGAACTAAGACATTGTGTCTTATCTTAAGTGGTTTAATTTTAATAAATTATGTATATAAGGCGTATCCATTTTCAAATTCAGTAGAATTTATACAGGGTTCGTAAGTAATGGCCCATGGAGACATACTAGATTTTTTTTCTTTAGTTTTATTGGGTTTTTGCCACACTTCTGAAAAATAATAAAAATTAATTAAATAAGCCCTTGCGCCAAACGGAACAGTCAAGGGTTATTTTTGAAACTAAGTTTGCCTAACCAAAAAATCTCACACTGAAAAAACGTAACCAGACACGCTGTACATGTTTTAATTCCTGCGGTATCTTGGTCTAAAATTAATTAGCCGACTGTTTGGCTTATTTAATTAATTTTTATTATTTTTCAGAAGTGTGGCAAAAACCCAATAAAACTAAAGAAAAAAACTAAAATTATGCCATAAATAAATAGCTTCAGACAATATACTAGATTTTTCACAAAAAAATATTACGACTTATAAAATGTTGATGATAAAAATGATCCATGGTGTCAAAGTTGAAATTTAAAAAGTGATTTTTTGTAATTACACTGTCTTTGAATGCACCAGCTTAAAAATTTGGAAACAGATGTTTTTGAATAACAGAAATCATAATATGTTGTATATTTTGACGTATTTCCTAGAGGGCGTCACATTCTCTGTATTTGTGACGTGAATGTGAGCGTAACTTTTTTGGATCTAACATTATAACGTTTTTTATTAAAAAATCTTAAACCTCTTACATTATTTTTGAGCAAAAAAAGTATACTTGTCATTAGTCTTAGAAATTAACCATTTTCCAGATAATAACAGACAGCTGCATATTTCAGTATTATCATATTGTAACCTCTAATAGACAAACATATTGTCACTCTTGATTGTACAAGAAATATCCTTCGAACAAATTTCACAACTGTCAACGCTTTACTTTGACGTTTCTGTCACTCGCGTTTGCTGCTCAATATGTGTCAGTGAAACCGATCCACATATATAGATTTTTAGGGTTCTAGAAGTTTTCGGCGGTCTCGAGAATCAAATAGAATGTGGCCGAGAATATTCCAGAAAACGTCAAAGTAAAGGCATCACAAAAACTATAAATTCTAACATAAACAGAAATATAATTAACAAACTAAAAAGGTAGGTGAACTTCCGTAACAATATGTTAGAAAATGGAGCCCGAATGGTAAAAACCTAACCTTACAACTTATAAATGTAATAGGAATGTAGCATAACTAGCGCCCTCTATGAAATATCTAAAAAATAATTAGATCAGCGTATTTGGCATCCTTAAATCCCCAGAATACCAAATTTCATAAAAATATTTCGCACCGTTTGGAAATTAGCGTATTAGCGTACATTCTACTTTAAAAATTTGATTTTGTCATTTTGTATCTCGAAAACTAGAGGAGATAAGCAAAGTTCATTAGGCAAAAATTCTTATTTTTGACGTACTATCACTCCCTGTGTTTACGGGAGGTCTTTCTGAAACACCCAGTATTCTCATAGGTTTTGCAACTATAGCTAAAAAGAGCGTAACTTGTGGAAGAACCTTTGACAGCACATTCTTTTTGAAATCATATTTATGTACTGTATAGGTATTTTTAAGTATTACCCTTGCTTATATACATATAATATAGTTAGCCTTGAGTATTTACACCAAGAGAGTCAATCCTTAATAAAGACCTAAATAGTTATCATAATTCCTGTTAGATGTCGTACTGTGTAACAATACGCATTTATTCAAACGAAGGAAATAAAGCGCTACTATTTTAATCTGCAAAAAACTGCGAAAGCGTTTCGAGGGCGTGGCCGCGTGACCCTTTTTCATATACCTGCCTAAATAATAAGATTGTGGCAATATATTTATATTCAAACCACAGATCATAAAGTTTGAAACATAAGCAGTTTATTTTATTGCGTTAGAGAAGTAAGAATATGAACTGTAAATTAATTTAAAAAAAAACAGAAAAATAAGATTGTTAAAAGAGTTTTCAGCGATATGCCAATATTTACATTTTCTGTTTTATTTCCTTTAAACATATTAAGATAATTCAAATGAATTCGACATACCTACTTCTATAAAGAGACATATAGAACTGCAGATTATCGTGTGGGTTTCTCTTACTGCATAAGATGCATTATTATTTTGCGAAAAATTCATTAGTAAAAATTCTAAAACACCAAGTATCTTTTTTCAATGTTTGATCTAAGTATAATTTCGTGATGGTGTGAAATAAATATTATTTTGTAGTCTTTTTGAAGAGTAATTTTTAAATTAAAATTAAATTTAAATTAATTTAAAAATTCAAATAATTTAACATTTACGCATGCAAATTTAAATAAATTTACATGCGATAATGTTTTTAGTAAAAATAATTTGTGAACTTTACAGGCCTCATCAGAAAAGAATGTGTTTCAAAATTTATTATTTTAAGTATTATATAAGGTGAACCATTAATGATGTGCCAGAGTAGGAATGACAGTTTTGGAGCAAAATATGAAGATATAGCTAAATATGCCTTACTAACATGTTGCTGTGGAAAAAGATACAGGTTTACATATTTTTTTCGTTTTTTTTTTAATAACTAGGATCGCTCAACCGATTGTCATCAAATTTGGTAGGAAAACATATTTTAAGAAAAGCAATCATAATTTATGTAGTAGGTACCTATTAAAACAGATAGACCATTGCCAGATGATGACAATTTCTATCTTATTTTTGTTAACGAAATTCCTATCGTTTTCCAGAAATCTGATCTAAAACAACCAAATGTATTTTTCGACGTGAGGAAATCTCTTAAGAGCATTAGAAAATTGCCATATTGAAAATTTTCTGTAATTAGCTGTAATAATTAATTTAATTAATTAAGACATGTAGAAGTAGAGAGAGTTTGCTCAAGGGCTAAGTTGTTTTTACTGCTCTGTTGTTATTTTTGTCCATAAAAGTAAATATGTAGATAATTTTTTTTTCAAATATGAGTTTTTTTCCAAAGTTACTCTGGACATTTAAAAAAAACGACTCATTGATACCTACTAATTTTGTTGAATTAAATTTCAATCAGTTGAGAGATACTTGCGTTAATACAAAAAAAGAAAACACAAATAAAAATATTTCAACTTTGACACCTTGTATCTTTTTCCACAGACATATTTTACGAAGATATATTTAGCTATATCTTCATATTTCCTCCCAATGATGTTACTCCTCTTCTATGTCCCCTTATTAATGGCCCACCCTGTATATTTTTATCGACACGTATTGAATGACTTCTTCACTTGAATTTACCAAAGCTAGAGGAGTATGATAAAAGTGTTATCTGGCGGTTAATATATTTTAAGCTTTAACTTTCATTGATACGCGAAAGTGATATGAACTGAATAACTGCACTTCTGTATTTTTTTTTATTAAAAATAGTGATGAAATTACTATAATTACTTATCAGAATTCAAAATCTATCATTATAGTGGATTTTCGCCTTGCGCGGAAAAGTTTTATTCCTGGAATGTTTCATCTAGTTTTATTACATTTTAAAAATTAACATTTATTTCCTGCCTGCTTCCTCATGACTAACACATTCACTTAATAATAAAATAAACAGTAATCCTATCGAATGTCATTAAAGTTATGAATTTTAAGTACATACAAGCTTTTGAAATAACAATGACACTCTCTCAAAACAGTTTTTGAACTTCTCGAAGTTCTGAGTAGAAACTCATTAAATTTATACTGATAAGTGAAACAACTAATTACTAATGTTAAAAGTTGAAAGTAGATTTCATTACAAATACGTCAGCAGTTCATAAGAAATAGCAAAATTGAATTTAAAGAGTGTCAATATTATTGCAAACGATTGTACATAACATAATATGTATGAACCAATCATCTTCGATGGGAGGAGCTTTCAAAATTAATATCCAAATTCATGTCATTTTAGTACCTAATATTGCGCCATCTATTAGCAAATAGCCCAAGCGTAAACGTTCTTTTTGAGTTCGTTTCCCATTACGCGAGAGTTGGTTTCCCATTCAGGCCAACAAGGTCTCCCATTAGATTGACTAGTCTTAGTGTATATCGTCAAGGATAGTAAGTCAATCAGTCAAACTTAGGAGTAAAAACAATAGATGGCGATACTCTTTTAAAATTCATGTCATCCTTATTTACACTATAGACAAAGGTGACTTGAATTTTAAAAGAGTGTAAATCTATTATTTATATTCCTAAGTTTAACTAGTTAACTAACTAAATTATATATTATATACATATATAAATAAGGGCATTACACTTTTCTGTTCACAGTCCAAATTTTAATCTATAGTATCTCGGTGGGAATAAATCCGATTTGAACGTTTTAAAGTGGAGAATGAAAGGCAAGAATTGTACTTTACCGCGATTTGATTAGTTTTTGTCCATAAATTAATTTCCAAGCAACAGTAAACTCCAGAAATATCCCAAAAACAATTTTTTGACTTTCAGAATACATATTATATCAAAATATTTTAGATTTATACCGAATTTCTTCGTATATACGTTTTATTTGCTTTGTGATAAGAACCTTATAGACCTGTATAATTTATGTTAATGTGCATTTATGATCTGTCATATACATAGGAGCTATTTATTTTGGGAAATACATACCGATTTTGACGCAGAACGTGCCTCTCATTGTCGTTATGGCCGTGGATTGCAAACAAGCGGCCCTGTGGAGCTCGCAGTGGTTCGAATAAATCTGTCCGTCTGACCCGCACACCGCTCGGCGATGCGGCGGACACTGTCTCTGGCAAACGCACTTTGCCTCTTCTTTTTCTACCACACATTCTCTCCCCTTCATGCAGTACTGGACGAGACAGGGATCTAGAAAGAATAATAATCATATTTTATATCGACCTAAAGTATTATACGATGTATTCCAGGCAATAAGTCAAGAATGCAAAAGAGGAATTCCGGGAATGCGACCAGCATTGATAAATCTATAGCAACTAGATATAGACACGTGCTATGTACTACATCTCGCGTACTCATGTTTCCTTCTATCGGTATTGGCCCTACTGTTCTGACTTACATAGATTAGAATAGTTTTTGTCTTTGAATTAATGCAAATTTTTTTTTTCTATAGCTAATGTTAAAGTTGCCTGTCATCTAGTAAGAATTCTAGTATTTTAACCGCAAGGGTAGATAAAATGATACTTTAACACCAGGGATAGATAACCACTAATTTATATCATTATCAACTATTTGTGAATACAAATATTAACATTACAATTAACAATCCATACAAATATGCATGGGAAGTGTTATATTAGCTTAAATACCTTTACAATACAGTAAAAAAGTGCATTTCTTGATAAACAATTTGTTATGGGGCACATTCTGAGGATGTAAGGTGATGCATTTTTGTATAATCTTCAAGATTTTCCAGATCTCTTAGTCGTAATACAGAACGACCGTCCTTTCCTTGTTGTGGCTGTGGTGTCGAGGAGAGGAACAAGCATTATACCGCATCCACACTCTCGACGAGACATCTTGTCGAGTATCACGCTCGCTATAGCCCTCTCGTCTTTTCTCGCCGAGAGTGTGGATATTACAGGTTGTCGATCGTCAATGTTTCCAGCAGATAACCTGTGTAATCCGAATGGCATGCTCCATGGAAACCCATTATAGCAACAACTTTTATATTATTTTGACAAGGAGACATTCGTCATCAGCAGCAGTTTGTAGAAATTTTCTCACATCTGGATAAAAATTTTTGGACTGTCTTAGTTTGTAACCGCTAGTTGATTGTTTTAGAAAAGCTTTGAACTTAGTCTATCTACAAATAAAAGTTCAATTGATACTATGTGATTTGAAGCGGTTCTTTACTTTGAAATATTTTCATTCACCAGTATGGTACAAAGCATTGAATAATACGATTATAAACTTGAAGGCTGCTTTATTTGATTTTTCCGAAAAATATGCTAACACTACATTCTCACTTATATCTTTGATGTTCTCTTCGTTCTTCCTTTTTTAATTTGTTTTTATATTCTTTTCATTGGTTAATTTAATGGTAATAACTTGGATATAGCTTCTGACACCTCAGTCTGAATATCGGATGGCAACAATTCCTCCAACAACCAAAACGACACCAAAGCAGAAATTAACGTTGGTACCACAATGACAACCCATTTTCTCTAATTTGAAATCGCTTTAAATAATTTATAAATTTTGCTTCATACTAAACGTGTCTATATTTGGACTATAGAAAAAAAACATTACTGTACAACACAGGACGATCAAATTCCATTATCGTCTCCTGAAATTAATCTTTATTGTTTTATATAAAAAATAACTATTAGTTTAGATAAAGTCTTATAGAAAAGTACGCCCAACATGTTCTGTATTATTTTGTATTAAAAAAGATGCTATTTTTCATAAAATTTCAATGTCGTAAAAACAACGAATACTAATTACTTACTTAACCATATGTAGATCTCAAGAAACAGTTGCAGAAATATGAGGGTTCCTTTATTTTAATATTATTACGACCCATGTTGTAATGAAAGTTTAATTTTTAAAGAAACTTAGTTCCTTTTCTTTATTTTTAAAATAAAGCAAAAGGGCCGCGATCTGTTCCTAACGGTTTCCTTAAACTTACGTTCAGCTAATTGCAATTCAATTGCCTCGAATGATTTAATGCGAAACTTTCCGCGTGACATTTAAGTAATTAGCAGAAGAAATTAAAAAAATTATTCGAGCGAGTATTTTATCAAAAAGAAGTAGGTACTCTTATTTTTAAAAATTATCTAGGTATATGTATAGGTAGGTTGAGTGATAATATAACAAGTCACGTGAGTGAGAAGTCTCGTAAAATCAGATAAAATTTTAATTAAAGTGAAAACTTTTATAAAATCTTCCGAGAATAACTTTATAAATATTCATAGCCTCCTGCCCAGGGATAATGAAAGGGGGATTACAGAACTAAGTCTGGATTTCACGATAAATTTCCACGAACGACAGGGGATAAACATATTATTTAATCTTCTGTTTTTATAACGAATTTATACGAGTACCGGGATTTGTTATTACATATTTAATTTTTATGTAATTAATAATAATAATAATCTTTATTTCCTTTAAGACAAAATACATTTTGTATAGGAATTGTCGAAATAACTTAAAAACTAAGACATAAAAAATTCATCTAGTGAATAAAAACAATTGTCTATTAGATACTTTTTTAAAATAGCTTTAAAAAATCTCACATTATATGCGCATTGAATATGCACATCCAAGTGGTTAAATATTTTAAGACCAAGGCATGCAGGTGAATTTAATGATATTGTATACTTATAAAATGGTCTACGATATTTGCTATTTTGTCTCGTGTCAATGTGATGAATATCTCTGTTCCTTAAAAATTTGCTCTTATTCATGTAAACGTATATCGATAATTCATAAATCAACAAGCAACACAATGTTAAAATTTTAAAATCCTTAAAAATATTTCTACATGACACTGTACTTGCAACACCTGCCATACATCTTAAAATTCTTTTTTGACAAATAAAAACATCCGAGAATGAAGTTGATCCACCCCACAAGCACAAACCATACCTCAACCTAGACTCTGCTAAACCATAGTATATGTTAATAAGTTGTTCTTTGGTTAAAACAAGTTTTATATTTCGAAACAGATAAGCCACAGAATTCAATTTATTAATTAATTGTTCACATTGCAGCTTCCAGTTTAGGCCTTCGTCTATAATTATTCCTAGAAATTTCATTGCCTTATTATTAGCCAAACTGTGGTCTTCAATTTTTATATCTAATGAGTTACAACTTTTTTGACGATTATGAAATCTCACATATTGAATTTTCTCTACATTACAGAGTTGTTTGTAATATGCAAACCAATTATTTAAAGTATTTAGCACCTTATTGCATTTATATTCTACAGCAGCATCTGTATTTCCCGAAATTATAATTGATTGGTCGTCGGCATACATAGTAAGATACATTTCCGATGTTAATGTATCCAGTTCATTTGTATATAAAAGAAAAAGGAGCGGACCCAAAACGGAACCTTGGGGGACTCCCATTTCAACTAGCTTACTCGTCGAGTTAAAATTGTTTATAAATCCGTCATCACTCTGATGCGTCAAACATACAAATTGTCTCCTGCCTTTCAAAAATGAGGTAATCCAATCTAAGGCTACACCCCGTATCCCATATGCGTATAGTTTAGCCAATAATTTGTCATGTTGTACACAATCAAAAGCTCTAGTGAAATCACAAAAAATACCTACGGGGCATTCATCTTTTTCAATATATTCAACTAGTTTTTCATAAAACTCGAACATGGCAGTACTTGTTGACCAGAGCGAAAACCATGTTGTCTGTCCGTAATAATATTATTTTTATCCAAAAAAGGTATCATTCGATTTAAAAAAGCATACTCAAACACAAGAGAAAAACTTGAAGATAACGTAATAGGTCTGTAATTGCCAACAAACTTTGGATCATTATTTTTATATATAGGTACTATTTTACCTAATTTCAAATACTTTGAGAAAACACCCATATTTAATGATAAATTTTTTAGATATGTAAGAGGTCTTATGATAACATTTAATACTTTAATAACAACAGATGACGGAATCTCATCAAAACCTGATGATAATTTATTTTTAAGTTTACATTTTAACAATTGTAGTAATTCCTCATTTTCATAAGGTAACAGATAAAATGATTTTAGGCAATTCTTAATGTCCGCAACTAATGATATATTACATGGAATGGAATTAACGATATTAACAGGAGTGTTAATAAAAAATTCATTAAACGCATATGCTATTTGCTCTGGTTTATCAATAACAGTATTATGGTTTTCTAAAACAATATTTGCGTGTTTTTTCCTTTTTCCGGATAATTCAGATACTAAATTCCAACTAGCTTTAACAATATTTTCGGAATTAATTATTTTATTTTGATAAAACCGTTTCTTTGTTTCACGTAATAACTGGTTATGCTTCTTCTTTGCAATTTTATATGTATTGTCTAGTGTAGTATATATTTTTTTCAATATATGTAAATCTTTTAAATTAGTAGCCGATTGTCTCACCTCGTCATTGATCCACGACTTATTTTGTTTATATCTATTTATTTTTTTCAATGGAAAATATTTATCAAAATTATATCGGAAAATACCAAAAAAGTTGCTGTACCCGTCATCAACATTCTGTGATCTGTATACATCGTCCCAACATTCAGCCTGTAATGCAGAATAAAACGCAGCAATAGAATTATTATCATTAACGTATCTTTTATAAAGTGTTACGGAATTGTTTTGCGTATTGAATCTATTCATTTCAAACAGTACCGTTCTGTGATCCGAAAATAAATTATCTTCAACGCAAACCGTGCCATTTTGCACATTAGTAAATATTTGATCTAATATAGTTGAGGTATGTTCCGTCACGCGAGTAGGCCACTCCACCAGCGATTTCATATTAAAACCGGATAACATAACACACAAAGTTTCAAAATGTTTTCTAGATTTAGAATTAACAGTTGAGTCTAAATTAAAGTCGCCATTTAAAACTATGTTTACATTTGGTTGAAAAATATATTCCAAAACTTCATAAATACCTTCTAAAAATATATTTAAGTCTCCTTTAGGAGATCTGTAACAAGTTAAAATTATATAATTATTCTCATTTTCTTTATATCTAACTCCACAAATTTCTGTGTTTTTCTTTACAAAAATTATTCAAATTTATTTCAGTCGTCTCCAAATTATTTCTTGAAAAAATTGCAACACCACCTTTTTCATTTATATTCCTACAATATCGACTACTTATAGAAAAGCCTATGATATTTTTAAAGTCAATAGAATTATTCCTAGCATGCGTTTCAGTAAAGCATAAAAAATTTATGCTATGGCAACTGGCAAGCTCAAGCTCTATATGGCTTATTGCCTCATTATTTAAACTACAGACATTTAACAATAAAATTTGTGGCTGAAAAATCCTTACTAGCGATTCTTCTTTCCTCCTACTGGAATGTCGAAAAAACGTTGCACACACGCCCCATATGGCCATTTAATGGGATCCATTGCTTTCTTGAAATTGGATTCAAATATGTTTACCTTAAAGGATGAATACAATTGAGGGTACTTTGCTGTTATAGCCTCACAGCAGACTTCAGGAAAATCATTCTTCAGGAAGTCGCATAGATCTTTTTCTGTAGTATCCGTTTTGACTCTATATACATGTAGAGATATCATTTTAGGAACTCCTTTCGGTTTTGTGTTTACTTCCATATTTTTTCCCGTAATAACTTGATGTTTCCTTTTGCGTTTATTAACTTGCTTCCATTTTTGTTCTTGTTCTTTATCAACATTATTACATAATTGAGGTATATCTTTTTTAGCGATGGGACATCCATTTGATCTTTGAGTTCTTCCTCATTCAGATTTATGTATTTATCCAATTTAAGTTGATGTTCAACCGTTAATAGATTTGATGATAACTCTTTTTGTGTAATTAATTTTAATTCGCCCTGTTTACTTTTACGATCAGCTGATTCATTGTTTTGTATACACACACTATTAACATTTTTTGCTGGCGCCTTTTTCATTTCTACTCTTGTTTTTTGTTCACCTTCATTTAAACTAGCATGAAGTGAATTAAATTTGCTTAATAAATCAATATGATTATTAAGAATGATAATCTTGTCAGACTTAATTATGTAGTCCTTTTGATTAATAATATACTTGAATATACTTATGTCAATTTTATTATCCACCGATTTTTCTTCAATAGCATCGAAAAATAAGTCGGTACTGTCAATTACTTCATCTGCATCACAACATAATATTTCTGAGCTACTAACAATTTTGACATTTTTAGCACTTTTTGCACAACTGGTATGGAATATGCTTGAACATTTATAACACTTGAAATAACTTTTTACCACATTTTTACTGCATTTTTTGCATTTATTTATAGGAAGGACACCTTGCACGTTGTTGCTCGAGGTAGCCATCGTATTCCAAAAAAGTAGTACATTCCATGCGATATTGCTCAATTAATTTTGTTAATCCTTCGTTATATTATTTATTTTTAATCTATAAAAACGACAGGGGGATGAGAATGTTATTTACTCCCCATTTTTTAAATGGATTACAGCGGGTATAATCAGGATTTGTTTTATTTAATGTTTTGTGCGATAGTTATTGCTTAATTTGCTGTAAATAACCATTCGACTGGGTCTCTAGAATATTTTCCGGTATACACCTTCTGTGAATGACATGTATGAATGTTATTTACTTGCACAAAACTTATTTTCGGAAAAAAAAAATAAATAAATTTTAAGTCTATTTTTACAAATTCTTTCGTATATGATATCGAGGTAGGTACACTGATTCTTTCCTACAATGGCTATTCAAACGCAGTGGAACAGCACTATACAAAATACTGAAGATATTTTGCTGCGACTAAACTCACATTTATGATCTTAACACAAGTAACACTGGCTAAGTGTCACTCACCGATTCTAACCAAACTTTGCACATCGATAAAACACTAAAAAATATGAAAACCGTTTTTTTTAATTTTTCCTAAATTCGATTTTTAGGGGTAGTTACCATCCCTGATGAGGTAAAACACCCTATGATAATATTCGGGCAAAATAACTATAGCAACGATATTAGCAGTAATATACAGGGTTAACTATGACCAAGTACAAATATTTTAAGAGGGGATAGAAAAAAATAAGGATCAACAGAATTTCCTTTCAAAAAATGTCCAAACTTATTTATAAAGCGAAAAAAAATTTTGTTCGATATTATATTAAATCCTTATTTAACGCCACCAATGCGAGAATCAGAGTATGCAACCAGCAAGCTACCGTCATGCAACAGTCGGCCACAGTCGGCAGTCGGTCCAGTCCAGTCGGTTCGTTGTCATGTTATAATTTAATTCTTGTGTTTACGTTGTAGTTTTGTGTTCTTCTTCAGTTTTTAGTGCCTTATTTTAATTTAAAACGTTTTATAGTTAATAAATAAAGGAATATGTGTCAGGTACAGATATTTTCCCACAATATAGTTCGCCGGTTTGTTTTTCTAGGTTATGGGACAAGACTGCCGCTGGTGTTAAACGTTTCCTGTTATCTATTAGAACCTACCTACCACCCCTTTCTTCGATTTTGTTATAATACATAGGCATTGTATCTAACAACTGTACGTACGGGAAGTGTTTATCGGTAGTGAGTGAAAATGTAGTTTTACCAGTTTGTAACCAAATAATGAAAAACGAATGCAAAATACTGGAGTTAGCTGGATTAACTGTTACCTATCAGGTATTATTACTCATAAGAATGTTAATTTTTGTCGTTTCTGCATTTAGAAATACTGCAAACGACCGCATGGTAGTTGTTGACAGATGTAATGCCAACTATGTATCTAAGCCATAAGCCATCTCAGTCTATACTCATCATAGGCGCCGACTTTCCGTAGGAAAAAAGGGTTTTGCCCCATTTTTTAACTATCGAGCTAAAATTCTGGAATAACTTTTTTATTGTCTTTTAGGGCTCCTTGAGCACGTGGTTAAAATTTTTGTACTTAGTCATAGTTAACCCTGTATAAGAATTTTTAAATGAACTAATAGTGCAGAGTTAAATTAATTTTACCCTTAAAACGTATTTTAAGGGTGAAAGATGCTTTAAGTCAATTGCGAACAATTTTTAACTCTGGAGTGTCCTAAAAAAATATCTCGTATAATTTTCCTCTAGTTGTGTTTATAGTTTCGTTTGAACCCATGTTCTTTCTATTGCCAGTGTCAGTTTTGACTTAATTATATGAAGGTGATGTCGCGCAATATGGCACCAGAAGCTGAATCGCACTTGTATACTTGATTAAGAAAATAGTATATTGTTATATAAGGATTAAAAGTGTCACTTTTGTGGCGAGAAAAATTTGTATTTGAGAGGTGAACCGTAGCATAGCCGAGCGGATGCAATTGTAAATCTACCATGTTGTCTACCAACGTTTTATGGATTGATGCAAAGAAAAACATTAAGTTGTATTCAGAAGATGTACTGATGGTGTAGCCGTCAACGCCTTAGTCACAATATTCAATGGTTCGGTCAGCTTTGGATATAAAGAAGGGGTTTAATATAAGCAAATATTCAAAGATACGTGCTTTTCTCCAGAAATAAAATAAAGGATATGTACCGAAAAAATCGCAAGTATTTGCAAAGTTGATTGCTTTTTGAATAGTGCACCTGATAATTTATATTTGACGATGAAGGTAAACGCTTTAAAAATAAAAGAACAAAATTTCTTCTGTATAGGTCGTCTTAATATTGAGGATTGCAGACGCATGTCATTCTGATGGATTGCCTTAATTATAAAAATTTCCAATACCAAGACCAAGAGACCACGTAGTTTTACTGTTCTGGAAGACAATTATTTAAGTTTTCATCGAAAATACACCAGCTTTACTTACCTCCGGATTGGTAGAATGTCGATTATTTATTAGATATGTTAGTGGAAAGTGTCATCGAAGAGTGGTCGGTATTCATAAAATCATTGCCGCCTCGCAAAAAGTGACAACATTTTTTAAGCTGGACAACTGGAAAGAGTACACTGGACATTCTTTACGACGAACGTCTGCTATACTTTTAGTTGACGAGGGTCACTTATCTCAAAAGACACGAAGGATAGAGATAGAGTACTGTGGCGGAAGTCTACATTGAAAACTCACTTTTGAATAAAGAAAATATTGCGAAAAGAATAGTGAAAGTTGATAGTGGCAATGATAAACCAAACACCGTTATTATTTCTGATTTCACAACATCTGAAAATAATATAACTATTAATGAAAACGTGTTGGACTGCTTTGAGAATTGCTCGAAGAATGAGGATAATGACAGACTCAGTGGTTTATTTCATTTTAATACTTGTTCAAACTGTGTCTTTAATATCAATGTGAATAAACAAAAATTATTGTAAATACTGTTGAATAATAGTATATTATTTAACGAGCGGTAATGCAGGTCATAACTTACGCAGATGAAGTTTGCAGCACGAACCGCAGGCGAGCGCTGTAATTCATCAAGTGAATTATGACCATTACCGCAAGTTGAATACTATACTTTATCTACGACTATAACAATATAATATACTAAGATACAAGTATCGAGAAAGAAAATTGATTTGAAAAAGTCAAAATTATTTTGTTAAAATATCAAATGACATTAGTCCCCTCAATGATAATAATTGACAGTTCCGCCTACTGAGAGGCGTTGGCAATTTAATAATTTTAAAATCTTTTAATTATTCATACCTTTCCACTTGTTAAAAATTCTTTCCATTTTACACCAATGGAACGTATTTATCGGCTTAAAAATTTCCAAGAATTTACTGTGTACACTATTTACATACCGAATTATCATTGTAGAAACCCAGCGTGAGTTATAATAACTCACTATAAAAACTCACACTATTTGTTTATTGATACTATTAATTGCTCAAAAGCAGTTCAATAATTAATATATAAATTAATAGGAGTAGATAAACTTTTATAAATTAAAAGGATTAAAAAGTGTTAGCTTTAGCTCCTTGGATTAAAAGTGAATACTTTTGTTGCTAAGATACCATTTTTTCTCAGCAAGGAATATGTCAACCTTAAAGACTCCTGAAAGTCCAAAAATGTTATAGTTTTGTAACGGTTGGACAAAAAATTATACTAATAACAGAGGGAGCAAACATTGAATTTTATAATATTCTATACAGAAAATTACGAAGCGATTGCTTAATTCATCATTTTTAATATTACTAAATTCATCAGCATAGAATTTTAGCAGAATATATGTATGCACAGAGTTTTTCTATCAGCTTTGATCCTCAGATTCGTATTTCATTGACGTGGTACAAAGAGCTCGGGATGGGAACTCCGACAATATTAGACTGTATTACTTTCCTCTGTATTTAAAATAAGTTGAGCGGCAAGGAAATTATTCGAAAACTGATTTCCTAACCTTTATACATAAATTATACGAAGTAAAGCTTCCTGGCACATACCGTCTACATGTTACACGTTATCTAGGATGTAATTTACTCTCTAAAGAAAATTGTTATCGCGATCTGAGCTCGGGTGAGCATTTAGCAGACAAATATGTGGGAGAACTCCGGGTAAATTCAGTTAGGCAAAGTAAATCTCGCTGCCGCCAGAAATTGTCCCGAATTTTCTGAATTCGCTCACAAAGGAGGTCTTAAAACCGAAGTTAATTACTACTACCTGAGTGGCAATGAATTAATAAATTAAGATTTCATTAGGGCTTTCTTCATTATCTCTGTTATCTCCGAGCTATAACTTCGTATAAGCTAGAAAGGTAGCGGGCTACATACAAAGTCTTTAGACAATGAAAAATTGATCATGAAAGAGCGTTTTTTTTTACTGTAAGCGTAATACATTTGCAAATTTTCTTCCGTATTCATCAAATGTTATCCAGAGCTGACTATTTTGATAGTACCTTTACCGAACCATAAGGGACAAAATATCAATCGTAACTATTTTATTTTTAAGAATTTTTGAATTGTGTAAAAACGTCTAAATAACATTATTGAACAAAAAATATATTAATAATTAATGTTTTAATAATATTTTGAAACCACGATATCGCGAGGTTGACAATGTGTTTGAATTTGAAAACAATAAAAAATGATATACGTTATATTACATATTTGACCCTTTGAAAAGTTTGCCTCTAATTTTGTGAACTTGCTCTGTCAGATTTAATATAATTTAATTACTCCAGGAATTTTAAAATTTAAGTCTGAATTTTCATTTTATGTTCTGTATCGTATAGTTAAAATATAATGATATTTATACAGGGTCAACTATGATTAAATAAAAGATATCCAAAATTATTTATAAAGCAGAAACATTTAATTTTTTTCTAAAGGATATTAAACCTCTATTTTTCGACGCCCAAGGCAGCGCGCCAGATACGAATTTCAATTTCGCTATCTTAGCTGTGCGACCGTCAACATAACAACGTCATATATAGGTCGATTCCGAACTTTTTTAAAATTTTTTCAATGGACAGGTACTCTTTCAAATAAAATTTTGTAAAAAAAAACAAAAAGGGCAGTTTGAAAATGATTTAAAAATACACTTCTGCATGGCATTGGAAACTGGTCCACTGTAATATCTGACCTTGTGCAAGGCAAATTAATCAGTCGGCAACCGGCACGATGACAAGGTGTAATAAAAAATGAACAGACAAAACATTTAAATAATTTTCCAAGGAAAGAAATAAACAAAAGTTTATAACACCTATTTTATTTGAGCAAATTCAACTGCTTTTGCCATGGATACACTAAGCTGCAAAACAGTTCTGCCATTTAAAAGAAACATGGTGTGCCACAAGTGGCGCCCTCTACTAGTGACGTCAAAATTAGAAACAAATTTGAATTTCTCGCCGGCAAAACCCCCGATTTGCAAATTGTATGTAAATATTTGGATTTCTTAAGACGTTATTTACAAATATCGGAAATCAAATTTTTTAAATTATTTATGTTAGGTTAAATCGATTTGTTTTCACCTAAGGAATCTATGGTCTCATTTTTGCTACTTCATTTAAAAACACCCTGTAGGTATATTTTATTTTTTAATGTTTTTTTGTTTAATTTTATATTTTTTTATTATATGTAAATAAGTAAACAAATAAATAAATAATAAATTCGCGCACATAACCTACAAATGCGTAAGGTAACGTGATGAATATATTTTTTATAAAATATATCTAAATTTTTCGGTGGTTCTGCAGTTCTGCAGCACCTGCGCAGGCAAATACTGTTTTCATTTAGACAATAAACATTTTATCCAGTAGCACAGAGCTGTCGTTGACATTCATTTGTTTTCGGAATGTTGGAATGCATTTGAAATGCTGTAACGTGCAATTTCAATTATTAGAATCAATGATTATTATTATAGCAGTGACAGAAACAGGATATTTCATCATTTTAATTAAAAAGTGCTATTTTAGAGCAGTCATCAGTCAAATGAAAAAAGCGATAGGTATATTTGTTTCTGCATCAATTTGCTTTGATCATCCCTTCGAATGGCATGTACTATTATACTTTCAAATAGTAGCGTCGCCTGTAGCTAGCAGTTGTTTTGCATATAAATTTGATTTTGCTCGATAATTAAAGGACTCTTCATAAAAAGGGAATATCTAATATCCTGGATAACCGGTGCTATGTAACTTTAAATTATCTTTATAGCTTTAAGAGCATACTACCAATATTGGATCTGTGTTCAGTGAAAACTTGTAATATTCTCTGTAGAATGCTAATACCTAGTTCCAATTTTCTACGATAAGATACTAGATCTATTTAACTAATGAAAATAGTTTTTCTTGTAAACGGCTGATGCAAAGTGAGCAAAGACTTGAAATTAGCTGGATACTGACCAAATGACGCTAGGCGTCGTGACGCATTTTTTTTTCTACCATTATTATGATTGTATACTTGGTCATTGTTATATGACTGTGTCAGCAAATTACGTGTAACACAAAATGATGCTACGCATGCCTTAGAAGATAGGTGGATAGATACCTAAAATAATAAAAATACTATGTGCGTGTTAAGATTTGCAGTTTTAAATTCGGATATTAAATAACATTTGTTATTGCAATATTTTGTAAAATGATTTATTTTAATGCTTACTGTTATCAGTTAAAATTAATACCCTACTTTCAAAATCGTCCTGGATAAAGTAGCATTTGAAGAAATTATGTGAGGTATCTACTGTTAGACAGCTAAGGTTATATATAGAAATAATAATAGATAATAATAGATAATATATAGATATTACTTACTCTTCTCCTCTTTCTCATCGTGGTTTTCTTTCATCATACTTGTTGTTATTTTTTTGTTTTTGTTTATATTTTGATATTTAAGTATACAGGGTGAATCTTAAATAAGTACAAATATTTTAACTGCTGGTGTAGTTCGTCATTTAAATCAGTCTAGTGAAAGCCATTTTTAAAAATTTCTAATATTTACGGAGATATTAATTTTTTTTAAAAATATCCACATTTTGAGGACCGCTGGCTGATTTTTCATCCAACAACGTAATGAAACATATGATTTGTTGCGAGGTTGCCATATCTCCTCCAATATAAATATTACGTTTCCTTTAACGTAATAGTTCTATTTTAAAAATACTTGTTTTAAGCATAAGTACAGTAAAATTGGGTATGTAGTATGATACGCAGCAATATTAACATAAATTTTAACATCTGAACTAACCTTACTATACTTCAACGATTAAAAACGAATTTCCGCAAGTTCAATACTACCGTAAAATATTTAGGAAGATATTACGTGATATTACTATGTCCAATGTTCAAAAATTATACATAAACGTGCACACAAGCTTACCTGTTTGTTAAAAAATTAACTATTTAATCAGTAATCCACATTTCACAAGTTAAATGTCATTGTACACTGTTAGAAAGGGACACAAAACACAATTTCCTTAAGTTATTTTATGAAGAATAACGAAAAACTATGCACGCGTTTTTTATTTAAAATGGAAGAAATGTCAACTTTTAGCAAATTTTATTGCTATTTTCATGCATTATGTGGGGTTAACAAGTTTGACTTGGGCTTCCGATAATCTGTCATGACAGTCAATGACAGTTTGATAATAAAAAATAATATAAAATGTTACACTTGACAAAATTCGCTAAAAGTTGAGATTTTTTCTTCCTTGAAGCAAAGACATTTGTGTAATACTGGCAACACTGTGAACCACACGTTCAGCACTATGACTCATAAAAGTATGAAGGGTCGGTCTAGGCCAGCGGTCCTCAACAAGTTTTCTACTGAAAAATTACGAAATTTATTTAAAATTTCACTTTTTTATTTCTGATTTTTTTGTAAAAAAACTATTAATTATATGTTCTACACACAAAACTATACTGCTGGTTAAAATATTTGTACTTATTTAAGATTCACCCTGTATATTATAATACTAATAATTAGTTATGTTAAAGTTATTGTTAAGATGAAGTACATAAAACAAGCTACGCTTAGATGGTTCATCTCAACATGATAAGTACTGATAGCCTCAAATTATATTTATTTCATTATATTTATTGTTATTATTATTATTATAAAAAGTTATTATTATTATTTTATATTATAAATAAGTGCAATATGTAACAATTATGTAAATTTGTATTTTTTGAAAATTTGTACTGAATTGAATTGAATATACAGGGTTAACTATGACTAAGTACAAATATTTTAAGAGGGGAGAGAAAAAAATAAGAATTAATAGAATTTTCTTTCAAAAAATTTCCAAACTTTTTATAAAGCGAAAAAAATTGTTTTCGATATTATATTAAATCCTTATTTAACGCCGCCAATGCGAGAATCAGAATATGCAACCAGCAAGCAACCGTCATGCAACAGTCGGCCACAGTCGGCAGACGGTCCAGTCGAGTCGGTTCGCTGTCATGTTATAATTTAATTCCTGTGTTTACGTTGTAGTTTTGTGTTCTTCTTCAGTTTTTAGTGCCTTATTTTAATTTTAAATGTTTTATAGTTAATAAATAAAGGAATATGTGTCGGGTACAGAAATTTTCCTACAATATAGTTCACCGGTGTGTTTTTCTAGGTTATGGGACAAGACTGCCGCGGGTGTTAAACGTTTTCTGTTATCTAGTAGAACCTACCTACTCATCCCTTTCTTCGATTTTGTTATAATACATAGGCATTGTATCTAATTGTACCTACGGGAAGTGTGTTTATCGATAGTGAGTGAAAATGTAGTTTTACCAGTTTGTAACCAAATAATGAAAAGCGAATGCAAAATACTGGAGCTAACTGGATTAACTGTTATCTACCTATCAGGTATTTTTACTAATAAGAATGTTAATTTTTGTCGTTTCTGCATTTAGAAACACTTCAAACGACCGCATGGTAGTTGTTGACAGATGTAATGTCAACTATGGATCTAAGCCACAAGCCATCTTAGTCGATAATCATCATAGGCGACGACTTTCCGTAGGAAAAAAGGGTTTTGCCCCATTTTTTAAATATCGAGCTAAAATTCTGGAATAACTTTTTTTTGTCTTTTAGGGCGCCCTGAGCACGTGGTTAAAATTTTTGTACTTAGTCATAGTTAACCCTGTAATCCCTGTTAATCTATCTATTCGTCGGTTACCTAATCTATGGCATACTGATGAGAGCTAATAAGCTCGATACCGGTTTATGTCTGGTGGGCTACTGACGAGTGACTTTGGCTGTTTGTTATAAGTTTTCCAAGTGTAATTCAATGCTGGTCGGAGGTACAGAAAGGTAATTTTTTTTTCGCTTTTATTAAGCTTCAAGAAGAATTTTATGTTCGAACTTTGTGTTCCTAATCATAAAAAGGCGTAAGATACTTTCAATTTTGATTATTTTGAACAAATTCTTATTCTTTAAAATACATTTCGTAGTTTTTTTATTTTCAGTATTTGTAAATATTTGAGTACATTTTAGACATGCAGGTTTTTGGGGGCGAGAAATTCAAATATGTTTCTAATTTTGACGCTACTGGTAGAGGGCGCCACTCATGGCTTTTTTATGACATTTTTTGCGGCTTAGTGTATCTCACTATTAAAACAATCGATTCTTATACCTTCTTTATATGAAAAACTATACATTGTTGAAGTCGTTGGGGTTTGAAATATTCAATGCACCGAGGAAAAATTGTTTTGGTTTTAAGTAAAGAGCCTTTTCCGCTGAAAATACAGCAAAATGTAACTATAAATGTAAAAAGTTAGTTAAATTGTTAATTATGGCGATGTGTAAAATTTTAAGAGCGAATTTTCAAGTTTCTTTCAGCTTTTGATACAAATATGGACAAACTACGAAATGCAGAGATATTTTAAATGAACAATTACTAGAATACAATACATTTTAAATAAAATTGCAAAGAATAATTATTTGTTCAAAATAATCAAAACTTAAAATAGTGAGGCAGGGTTTTTATGCCACTGGTCATAATGAGAATATTTAAACATACTGAATAACTAGACTTAAGATATCCCATTACAACCTAGAATTGTTGTCGTTTTGTCACAAGGGTTTTCAAGTAAATGAAAAATATAATAAAAATTTCTAAATATTTGACACCCTGTATCTCGGAAACGATGAACTTAGATATATGTATAGTTGGGTCAATCTCGTTTATTTTCACTGTACAATCACCCCTTCCAAGGATGTCAGTAATACCTGAGACGCTCTGTATAAATAAATATTATACTTACTTGTTTCTAATAGTGTGATATGTGTTGTTTTTGGCGAATTTGCGGAAACTCTGTGGTGTCTTGATCGCTGAAAATAAAAATAATTTATTAGTATCAGCTTATCGTATAAAATGCGACATACATGTACATAACAGTGACTATATCTTTGAAATTTTACTATTTTTTTGTGACGATCTCAGTAAAGAGTAAATAATGATTGATCCAGATCTAGAAGAATATCTCTAGATGAACACATATACCTAGCTGCCATCAGGCATTAAAGATATTCAAATGGGCACGCCTAGACTTTGCTACCCTTATTTTTCCCTTTATCCCACTTTGATGTGAACTCGAGTGAATAAAAGTTATATACATATAAAACTTTTTGTTTATGTTGTATCCAGTTTGTTTGTGCCCATATCCTTAGATGTCATATTCTTGAGAGCACATACATCAAAAAGACATGTAGACTTTTTGTAAATGATACATGAAGGCCCCTGGCAGAAATAATAAATAAAATAAAGGGCAAAGGTATGTTTTCCTCCTCTTTGCTGCTGCATATAAAAAACTCATAAAAGTAATAAGCGTCTGTTGTAATTTTTTTCTGCGTCTGAGTTTCTATTAAATTTTTTCGTGTTTTATGATTAGACGTTTAAAAAATGAATTAGTGCGCAATATTTTCAACGTTATCACTTAGGTACACCGATAAAATGAAAGTAGCTTTTCCTAATTATGTTTTTGCGTAATCCCTAACGTAATAAGTTAATATATTTTTCGAAAAATATATATTTATATCTACAAATAATTAAAGAATTCAGTAAAATATCGATAAAATTAAATCTTAAAGGCAAAATAAGGCAAAGTAAGGTAAGTAAAGTAAAGTAATAGGCGATGTAGGGTAAGATATAAGGTTAATGTATCATTCAATTATTGCAGTTAGATGACTGTTATATACAGGGTGATTTAGGTTTAATCTTGGTAACTTCAGGAATCGATAGAACAGATTAAAATATTGTTCATTTGTGATATAAACTTATTTCCTAAAACGCTTCGTCTCCGAGAAAGAGGGCGTTGAAGTAGGAATTTTTTTCTCGTTTTTCCCTCATAACTTTTGAACCACTTATCCGATTTAAGTGGAATTCGGAACACAAACAGTCCTTATGATCTTACATAAGCTTCTTAACTACCTACCCCTCTTAAAAATGTATTTTGTATGCTACCCCCCTCTTACTTTATTTCAAAACTACAAAAAAATTAATTAATTTAAATAAAACATCTACACACCACTTTAACCTGATTAATTTCGAAACTTTTTCGTCTCCTGTTTTATTTCGACGTTTGATCCTGTTTCTGAGATATTCAAAGAAATTGGTGACAGTGTAGCGCACTAGCCGCGTAAATTTCATTTAACGTTATAGCAACTCATGAAACAAAACTCAGTGATTTGTGTAAACTGACGTTTGTGAAAATCATTGTCAAAAGTATTATTTAAAGAGCATTTTTAGTGTTAAGAAAAAATGCCAAAAATGTTTACAAATGCTGAATATGCCGATATACATTATGTTTATGGTTTCTGTGATGGAAATTCCAACACGTCAGTTCGAGAATACCGAACACGCTTCCCTAATAGAAGAATACATCGTCGATTTTCGGAATATGGTTTGCGCCGCTACAATGATCATAATCGTAATGTACTGCCAAGAACTAATCAGCGAATTCTTAATGTTTTTGATATCGATAGAACTTTAAGCATACGCCGAGCAGCTCGGCAACTCCATTTATTTCAATCAGAAGTACTGAGAGCACTCAAACAAGATCATCGTAGGGCTTTCCATCTCCAACCAGTTCAAGGTTTGTTGCCAGGAGATGCTGAAAAACGTTTAAATTTTTGTAGATGGGTTTTAGATTCAACAGAAATTAATCCACAATTTCTGCATAAGGCTTTATGGACCGACGAATCTAGTTTCACAAAAGCTGGAATTGTGAATTACCACAACATTCACGTTTGCAGTGAACTCAATCTTCGATGTGTCAGACAATCCTCATTTCAGCAACAGTTTAGTGTAAATGTGTGGATAGGTGTTAAGTAATAACCTCTATGGGCCGCATATTTTGCCTTCTCGTTTAAATGGGGATTTATTTCATGAGTTTCTGCAAAACTCTCTCCCCGACGTGCTTGACGATGTCTCCTTAAATTTACGCCAAGGGAACTGGATGCAGTTGGATGGTGCCCCTGCACATTACGGAAGGCAAGTACGACAGTGGTTGGATGAGAATTATCCTCGTCGATGGATTGGACGGCAACCCAACAACCACCCAGATATGTGGATTCCTTGCGAAGGACCAGTGGCGCTCGCCAAATCTGAATCCTCTGGATTATTTCGTTTGGGGCCATCTAAAAGCAATTGTGTATGATACGCCAGTACATACCCGTGAGGAATTGATCCAAAGGATAAGACATGCTTGTGATGACATAAAAAACAATCCTGTTCAAATAGCAGCTGCGGTTAATACAATAGTTTGTCGATGCTTTGAACAATTATTGTAATTTTTTCAGTAGTTGATAAGTTTGTTGTCGAGCCAGCTCGACAATCGCGGCGCCCAAAACGTCAGTTTACACAAATCACTGAGTTTTGTTTTCATGGGTTGCTATAACGTTAAATGAAACTCACGCGGCTGGTACGCTACACTGTCACCAATTTCTTTGAATATATCAGAAACGAGCCAAACGTCGAAAAAAAAAAACCAGAAGACGAAAAAGTTTCAAAATTAATCAGGTCAAAGTGGTGTGTAGATGTTTTATTGAAATTAATTATTTTTTTTGCAATTTTGAAATAAAGTAAGAGTACAAAATGCACTTTTAAGAGGGGTAGGTACTTCAAACTTAAGAAGCTTATGTAAGATCATAAGGAGTGTTTGTGTTCCGAATTTCACTTAAATCGGATAAGTGGTTCAAAAGTTATGAGGGAAAAACGAGAAAAAAAATCCTACTTTAACGCCCTCTTTCTCGGAAACGATGCATTTTAGGAAATAAGTTTATATCACACATGAGCATTATTTTAACCTGTTCTATCGATTCCTGAAGTTATTAAGATTAAACCTGAATTACTCTGTATAGGGGGCCAAATCAAGCATACGAGGTGTGGCAAGTTCCGGGAATTTGTCAATGAAAAAACAAGCAAATTAAATTTCACTAAAATTTTATTATCGACCTTCACAATAGTCTCCCTCTAACTTTACACAACGATTCCAACGTTGCTCCCACGATTGGAAGCACCCTTGGTAATCCTCCGCAATTAATCCGTTCAGCACCACGGTTACAGCTTCTTTGACCTCCTGTACGCCGCCATGAGGAGTTCCCTTGAGGTGCGACTTCATCTTGGGAAATAAAAAAATCTCAGGGGGCAATATCGGGGCTATAGGGTGGGTGCGGCAAAGTAGGATGCCTTTTTTGCCAAAAACTCTTGCACAATGAACGAGGAATAGGCTGGCGCGTTGTCATGGTGCAAGATTCAGCAGTTCTCGGCGAGTTCGGGTCGCACACGGAAAACGCGGGTACGCAGACGTTCCAGGACGCCAACATAGAACTGTCCAGTCACTGTCTAGCCGGCAGGAACATGTTCACGATGAATGATGCCGTAGATATGATAAAAACGATCAACATTGCCTTCAGTTGTGACTTGGCCGCTCTCCACCCTTTTCCATCCACTGCTGACTTTGTCTACGGGTCTCGAGGTCATGCTCAAATATCCAGGTCTCATCTCCAGTGACTACCCGACTTATCCAGTCTCTACCGTCGCTCCCGCTCACTAAATATTGAATCACAACACGTTGCTTGTTGTCATTTTCACGACGCCACTAATTAAGTTACTTCCAAAAAATACGCATAAAACATAAACCAAACGTGCTATCGCCTTCAATCTTGAACTGAAACTAAAAGGACGATCCCCCCTCTCTACAAAACGTTGACGAACGATGCAGTGATGCCAGTTTCCGGGTTATAACTAAATTCCCGTAACATAATTCCCACACCTCGTATTGAAGCTTAGAGCCACAAACGTTATACGTGGTGATTCACAACTTATCTAAAAAAATTAGGAATAGATGCGTCATGCAAAATGGAGTCAATATCGTAAAAAAAAATTGTAAAACCCGTATAGTTTCCAAGAAACGCTGGACCACTGTAGCCTCTAGCGTTATCGAAATGCATTCTAACCGCGTTTTTAGTATTAACGTTTTTGCGATAGCGTTTACTGTTTACATTAGGTTTTCAAGAGTAAAAAATGGCTTACATATGTAGTAACTCGAAGTTAATGGATATGATTTTAATTTATAGTGAAGTAATATAAAATGATTTAGCAGATTATCGTCTGTACGCAGAAGGACTTTCGGGTGGACATGTGCCAAATGTAGCTACTTTTACCGCAGTGCCGCAACGAAGGCGTAACACAGGATATTTGTAACCGAATCGTGGAAAAGATGGAGAAGTAAGTACCAGGCAAATCGCTCAACAAGTACAAAGAATGTCCTAATGAACAGTGTGGCGTTTCATGCACAAGGCTCAATTATACCGATCACTTACGAGATCAAAACGGACAAAAACCAAAAACATTTGTGTTAGTTCGTAGAAACTGGGTAAGATGGGCCCAAATGTGTTAACTGATCGGTGGACAAAATGTTGAACAGTTGTTGTAACATCAGGTATGTCATATTATTTTATTAATTAAAATTTCAAATTAATTTTATTAATTAATAATAACAATAGCGGCAAGAACAGTTTAATTTGCTGATATAAAATAGGTTATTTCTTTCCTTGGAATCTACACTTTGCCACCTTGTCGGTTGCTGACTGCATACTCCGCCTTGCGCAAGGTCAGGTTTTTTAGAGGACCAGTTTCCATTGCCGTGCAGAAGAGTATTTTTAAATTAATTTATATAATGTCTAATAACTAACAACTTTCTGCTGTAGGTGCAAGGTAAGAACATTTTTTAATACCCATTACAAATTTGATATATTCTATGCAAACGTGATTAATAATAATTTTAGGTAAAAGTCTTTTATTAACAATTTAAAAGCAATGAGATCTCAAACTTATAAATTCAGAAGTATGAAATTTATTTAATTTTCAGTTTTTGAGCAATCCAGATATCCTATAGCTTTTCAGAAAGTTAATAATTAAATATTATTTATTTTACCGATAATATTATTATATAAATATTGGTTATATAAGCTGCTCTCCAGCAAGACATGTAATATTAAATTATTTATGTAAAATTACTGTTAAATAAAATTATATTTTTACATAGGTAGGTATCTGACAGGTTATGAAAATTCAGTTTACATTTCCATAAAGAATAATAATGTAATTCCACAGATTACACGGCGACAAGACAAGCTATATCTAACGGCAATTCTGTACTCCATGCCAGTCTGACAAGTCACAGACTTGAAACGTTATACATCGCAGTAGAAACCATTGAAAGTTAGCGACCTTTATCGCGATTCGGCGATAACGATATTCTGCAAACAAGGAATTTCAGGAAACAACTACTTTGCGGGCTAATGCCACGACCAGCATTGAATTACACCTGGAAAACCTATCATACAGCTAAAGTGACTCGTCAGCAGTTCACCAGACATATACCGGTTTTGCGCTTATTAGCTCTCATCAGTATACAATAGGTGAGGTAATCGACTCTCCGTGTTTACATAATTCCACAGAATTCGTTTATTTAGATTAATGTTAACGTAAAAAAATTAAATTAGAACTCCGTGAAATATGCAGTTATCTAGCATGTTGCGATGTAGGTACGGGGAACAGTTTCAGCTGTGTCTGAATGTTTTATAGTTCAATGCAGCGCCTACTTCGATCTGGGGCCGGTCCTGCCCCTGCCTTCATAAGAAATACTGCTGATTTAATCAATTTGGGAATTGATACACTGAAGACTAATTAGCCGAACTTATGAGCGTCGGTTTCTGGCAAAGTAGGCAGGGAGCGATTCAACTGTTGTGACTGATGGAGTGATGGACGTCTCTATGGTTACTGCCAGGTGAAAAGGGGCGGATGGGCGGCTTGCGTCGCCGTCTCCAATCCACTTACGCCCCAATCTAATTAGCCTTGATGAATTTTCTCACTAAAAGCTCCGAAGCACTTTCATGTTCCTGGTGTATTTATTTTCGCAGTTGGCTGCGATATTCGCCAGTACTGCAAAAGGCAGGTCAACTCGTGAAATCGAAAGAACAGGAAAATGTGTTTTAAAATGTCCAGTATTTTAACAGGTGTTCAGCATACATGACATGGCAAAAATAATATACGCATTTTGAAAACTATTTAAACATATTTAATTGATCACCACTGGAATCTGGTCTTAATGGAGTGAAAATGCAAAGTGGCGATGTCGCATATCGCACGAAAAAAATTTCCGAAGATGGATCTAAACAAAGTGACGTGTCTTTAAAATGAATGAAATTTTGTTATATTAATACTTGATCATCATTATAAACATGAAATTTATACAAAATTAGCACATAACCTATCTTATAAGAAAAACTATTCAAATTTTGTCCCTTGACTTGTACACACATTTGGACACGTGTTATCAAATTTCGCCGTACTAAAGAAAATGTTCCTGCTGGTTGTTCTTGTAAACGAAAATTATTCGCGGCAGCTGTGATACACTCGCGCAAATCCTCGACAGTTTCTTTTTCGGTACGGTATACCTAATTTTTTAAATGACGGACAACAAGAAGTCAAGAGGGTTTAAATCGGAAGACCGCGGAGGCCTTGCTACCGGTCCATCCCGTCCAATCCACCGTACTCCACGCACTTAATGGCGATCATCTCGAACATCTAACCAAAAGTGAGGAGGTGCCCCATCGGACAGCTAGGGGTACATTTTGAAGAAGAGCGGGCAGGTCATTGCTAAGAAATTTCAGATATTGTTAACCATCCATACCATTGGGCAATATGAAGATCCGATTAGGTGCTTATCAACAATTTCTGCCCAAACATTAAATGAAACTGTATTGGAAGTGGTCACGTTCAATTGCGTCTCTATTAACTCAGCATTGCTGTACACATGAGCCATTTTGATTTTTTTTAAAGATTGACACCACGATAAATAAGAGAACACTATTCGTTCGTTTATCATCTAGAGAGCATATTTCCACGCTAACCCTATTCGTCAGCCAGACGTGTTGCCACGTGCTCCAGGTGCAAAAACTTGTTTTTTGTGCATCAGATGCCGTTGAAGTTACCCAGCTAGGTGAAGTAAAATTTCTGTTAATGAAGTAAACAGTTGAAGTTTACCAGAAAATGATTGAATCTGTAATGCACGGCAACGTTTTGAACCCTCAGCTGTTACTGTTGACCTAAAAATATTATTAGCCATAGTAGTATTGTGGCTAGTGCGATTCGTGTTTCTCTAGTGTCTGATTTTTTGTGAGTGTACATAAACAAAAATGGAACAATTTATAATAAAAATGATCAGTTGCATGACATGTTAATTTATGGTGAATCTGGGCAAAACTCTTTGGCTACGAGACGTTTCTACGGTAAACGCTTTTTGCAAGCGACATAAATAATTTTAAACATTAATTTTTTCACATTTTATGCTGTGTTGTGAAAAGAGGGCGATGAAAACTAAATTTGTTTTGTTTGGTGTCATTTATCGTACATCAAAATAAAGGTACTATTATTCTGGACACTCTGTATACTGTGTAGTTTGGAAAGATAAGCCCTGCACCTCTTTTATAGATTAGATATGAGTATGCTTAAAGAATATTTATCTTCTCAGTATGAAACTTCATAGATAACAATAAGTTTACAAAACAAAGCCTGACCGACCCTCGGCATGCGAGAACTGGAAGAAAATCCAGTACAATAAAGAACTATCGAAACTCGGCGCAAATAAATAATTTTTGTGGCTACAGAAAGCCATTCTACAAAACTAAACAGCGCCTGAATTTAAATTGGTTCCCTTGTATGCATTACAGTTCCTAAGCCCGGGAAGTTTAGAGTAAGGATTGTACAGCAAATCCTGCCCTGCACTCTAATTCCGGTCCGACGGCAGATAAAACCTTTTAAAGCACTTTTAAAATTCGCCGGGAAAACTAATTAAAATAACAGAATCCAAGAGTGATGCCCAAGGCATTGCGAAGTTGTTATTTAAGAGATGAGAGATCGGGAGATTCATTCCGATCTATTTGCGAAGGGAAATTCGGACGATAAATTCAAGAATTCTGACGTGAAAAAGTACAATTCTCCAGGCCCGATGTGCTCATTTCCAGCGACACATTTTCTCTATAGAAAATTATGCAAATCGCTCTATCTGCGAATCAGATAGTGCCGAGTGATTTTAAAATGTTTGACTTTCTCTCTTCGTTCCAGAATTTCATTTCTGCGACGTTATAATCTATTTTTTCATACAGGGTGGTCAATTTTTCATGGCTCACCATTGGCATCTCGGAGTCCATAAAATGTACAGGGTGGCTTAAATTAGAAGATAGTTGCGCCTGAAGTATTGCGAAAAAACTGAAAATAGTGATTTTACAAAATGCTATCTAGCGTCATTATTTCATCTCAACACGAAGAGCTGAAATTTGGTACAGAGGGATACGGGAAATCGAGTTACTTGCGACACCCATTGATAATCTATCTAGATTAATTAAATTATGCTATCGTTTTTGTATTATTATTAATAATATTGGCTGCATGTCAAAATAACTGAAAAACAAAGCTTTTTAGTGAATTTCTTCAAGAGTATTATTTTTCCAGAAAATTAAAATTTTAATATTTGTACGGAAAAAATATTTCTACTATTGGTGTAGAAGTTTAAATGGTTCAAAGATGAAGAAGACCCATACCCGCGCTTCTGCCTAAGGATGAATCTCTGACTTTCAGAGGTCATTCAACTTTTTACAGATGCACTAGAAAGCTGCATATAGATATGGTGAGTCGAGCACAAGCTGAGCTTGGTACAAACTTTGTTCGTAATATGTGTACGGCCGCTGCCTTCTGCGCGACACGCGGGTAACCTTTAATTTGAACAAGTTAAAGCTGCAATTTCCTCATTTTAGATATTGTGAAATGCAGCTACGATAATTTTCAAACTGAAGTAAAGTTGAATCAGTTGTATCTTTTAAAGATTCGTAGGTAGTTCAGGTTGCCGGACGGATCGAAGAAAGCTCGCGGCTCGTGCTTGGTTCACCATATTTATACGCAGCTTAACACATCTAACATTCCAGTAAAATATTGACATTTAAATACTAAATATTTAATTTCAGTTATTAGGCTGTTTGCTTGTTGTAAACTTTTAACATCTGTGTGCTGAAACATCATAATATTTATGTTTTAATTTGATGCTACACTCAGATATAGTAAACATAGCAGATCGAGTAAGATTCCTTATTAATCTATCCAGAATACAACACCTAATCTAGCCGTGATGCCTTGGGACCGAGCGAGGGTATATTTAATGTTAATTTCGACTTAGTTCAAGGCCCAGGAGTTATGGTGGCGTTTAATTAAATGCGCAGGTGTAAAACCATTAGCAGTAAAATAGGCACCCGATTTAGTCTTATATACACGGTGAGTCAATGATTGCTTACTTACTAAGTAAATTTATTTCAATCGCTAAAGTTCACCAAAAAATTATTTCTGTAGGGTGATAAGTACACAAACAGGGCACAATTTATAAATATATTTTTTTATATATATGTACCTACGTTGTGCTCCACAAATTTGATTTCATGGTATTCTGAGCTAGCCTTTATAGTATTTTGATACACAGAATATTGTTTTAATTCTTAAAAATAATGACGATAGCTACAGTTAAATAACAATGCAATAATGCGCTGTTTCTTATACAGGGTATCCGGAAATGATGAGCAAAATATTCAGGGGATAATTCTAGACCGAAAATAAATGCTACCTCTTTCTATAACATTTTTTCCAAAACTGATTATTAATGGAGTTACAGGGTGTTAAAGTTAAAATTTTATTTTCGATATTTGTAAACTTCTTAAGAAATCCAAATATTTACATAAAATTTGTAAATCGGGGGTTTTTGCAGACGAGAAATTCTAATATGTTTCCAATTTTGACGTCACTAGTAGAGGGCGCCACTTGTGGCAGACCATGTTTCTTTTAAATGGCAGAACTTTTTTGCATCTTAATGTATCCATCTGACTATCGAAACAATCGATTCTCCTACCCGTTTTATTTGAAAAAGGTATATCTTGCTGAAGTCGGTAGGCGTAGTCATTTGTGAAATAATCCTATTTGAAATGCTCAGTGCACCGAGTAAAAACTGTAATTATTGTTTCAGGTAAAGTGCCTTTTCTGCTGAAAATACAGCAAAATATTGCTTGAAAAAGTTGTTCAGAATCGTAAATTATGGAGACGGGCAAAATTTTAAGAAGATCGGCGAGGTTTGATGAAACCATTTTTCAACAGTACCGCATATACTATATGACAATTTTTCCACTGTCAGAAGTCTCCAAGGTTGACATTGTCCTTACTGAGAAAAATATGGTATCTTAGCAACAAAAGTATTCACTTTTAATCCTAGGAGCTAACAATTTTAATCCTTAGATTAAAAATGTTAATCAAGTTTTAATTTATAAAACCTTATTAAACAATATTTACAATAATTTTTAATGATATTATATACACAGTTTGAACATGTAGTAAAATTAAATAAACCAATGAAACCACCACTACTCGCATTCTTGGAGCAATTCTCAAAGCAGTCAAACACGTTTTCATTAATAGTTATATTATTTTTAAATGCTGTGAAATCAGAAATGACAACGGTGCTTGGTGTATCATTACCACTGTCAACTTTCAGTATTCCTTTCGCAATATTTTCTTTATTCAAAAGTGAGTCTTCCACCACAGTGCTCGATCTCCATTCTCCGTGTCTTTTAAAACAAGTGATGTCACCACCGCCATCAACTAAAAGTGTAGCAGACGTTCATCGTAATGCGTGTCCATTGTACTCTTTCCAGTTGTTCAGCTTCAAAAATTATGCCAGTTCTTGCGAGTCGGTACTGACTTTATGCATACCGACCATCATTCGATGTTACTTTCCACTAATATATTTGAGAAATAATCGACGTTCTACCAATCCGGGTGAACGTAAAGCAACATATTTTCTATAAACACTTAAAAATTGCAAAAAAAGTAAAAAAATCATGAAATAATATTTATTTACTTAATTAAATGTAGGTACAGTTAGAGAAACTAACGTAACATAGAAGAAGTAATTTCATCGCCAATCTCATTAGTAGCTATAGTAGTAATTATTTCTGTGAAAGGGTAGAAAGCAATGTTAGTCGCTGAACTTTTGAACAAAATTTGGTCCGCGATGCTCTTCTTCTTTTGTAACGTGTCTTCTATGTAACTCTCCACTGCTGTACTGAGGTTTCATCCTCCGTATCTCTAAATTGTACTAAGGTACCAGGTATTGTACCAGAGTATGTCAATAAACCGAATGGTAAAACACTGCGGTATTTTAATTTACACAGTATTGGACTTTTTGGTATTTTTTGGTGATTTACTGGCATTATTGGTATTTTTTCTCGTCGGACTAGTCCAATCGGTTCTTAAGGGGAAGTAGGCCCTAACCTATAAAACTCATTATGTCGATTGTCCAGCGATTGTACTGTGTGATACAGTATTGCAGTAACATCAAAATCATTTAGTATTACTAGTAGTAGTATAATTAATTGGTGACAGATGCTACATCCATTATTCTTATTAGTGAGTACATTATTTTGGGTTATTTTCGGCTCGATTATCGGTAACTTTCACCTACCAATACCAAGTACACTGAGAAAAATGATAATGATTATGTAAAAAAACGACTAAATTAAATGTTCAAATTGTGCACCGTTGGCTGCCTGACAGTAGCCAAGACGATTAATAAATTGTTTTTGGACATTATCAATAACTTCAGGAGGTATACGATGTATCTCGTGACGAATTCTTGCTGCTAAAACTTCTAAATTAACCGGTCTAGTAACGTATACTTTGCTTTTTAAGTATCCCCACAAGAAATAATCTAGGGGTGTCAAATCAGGCGATCTGGCTGGCCACTCAATCGGCCGCCTTCTCCCTATCCAATGATTCGGGAACAGCTCATCTAAATAAACACACAGGTGTTGCATAATGGGGAGGTGAACAGTATTGTGACAATTAAATTTTAAAATCTTCAAACATTATTTTCTTGAAATTTTTGTTATGTAACACCATAATTTTTCATGATGTATGTATGTAGAATGACACGCTCTTTCAAATGGCATGGTCAAAATTGGGGGTTGCTATACCCGATGACGTCACAAATATGCGTCTTATGTCAAAAACTGCCTTTTTTAAAAACAAAATCGACATGCCAGGGGATTTTTTCGAAAACTTCTCAATTTAAAAAATAATGAATTTATTTGTTACTTTTCGAAAGCACTGTATTTTAAATTCTTGAGTGATAGATAATTAGTTCATGTTGAGAAAATATCACGACCCAAATATTAAATAACCTTTTTCTGTATTTAAGTTATAGATAAAAAAAATATAAAACTGTAACACTCTTATTTAGCTATAAATAAAAAATTCTTATATAACAAACCCCACTTATTTCATCGATAGAATATATCGATGAGGTTCGGCCAAACTTATCATATAAAATAGTAGCACCCTGTATAAATAGACGGAACTATATAATGCTAAAGTATTTGATAAGGTACGGTATTTTTAGCAGTTATACAAGTATAATAAATAATAATATAAAGAATATGACTATTACAAATTGAAAATGGGTTATTATTCTTGAGTTGTCAAGTACTGACCACTGCTGGAGGTTCATATATCTATTTTATCGCCTTCTCAGGAAGTAACTACGCCTCTCGGAGTTATTCTCAATGCTCTAAAGCAATGAAATAAGAATATTGCCTCACGTAATTCACCTATATTTTATTTCACCGGACTTAACTGTTACTTAAATGTCAAGGAAACTTATTCTCACAGTTTTTCTCTTCAAAATACTATTACTTGTGGATTAGCCGCTCAGAAAGAAAGTGGAATTAGAATTTATTCATACAACTCTCAACATTTATTTTGTAATAATCTAAATAGAAATGAAGATGTAATAGAAAGTGATTATGAAAATGAAGAGGAAGAAGAAGAGCAAGAAGGATTTAAAATGGAAGAATTAAAAAATGTAATTAGAAAATTAAAAAATGGTAAAGCACCCGGCAGTGACATCGCAACAGAAATGATAAAAGACATGGGACAGAAATGTAAAATGTTATTAGAAACTATTAATAAAGCTTGGAAAAATTAAGACATACCAAAAAGTGGAAAGTAGCATTTTTATAGTCTGTTTAGAAATGAAAGAGAGTAATAAAAGTTTATTAGGTATACAAATCGTAAATAAATGTAGTACTGGTGCTTATATTCAATATTTTTATATTATGTATTATCGGTATAGATGAGGTGTACTTTTAAAAAAACTTTGTGTGATCGAATTGTACTAAATTGTAGCAGGTAGCTAAAATTTAATCCCCGACAGTCCGTCTTTGTCTATGCCACTTCAATTTCTCGGTTCATTTCTCTTATAAGTAAACAATATAAAAACAGCATTTCAAAACTAGAGGCTTTAAGCATCATAACCGGGTTAAGAAGGTTTTTAGTAATTCAAATAGAATTATCAATATTATTATCAAAATATTTATTTAAATTTAATGAACATACTTTTATTCCACACAGAAATATACGTATTTTGAAAATTCAAATTATGGTGAGTAAATGTAGTGTTGTATAAATATACAATATAGAAAATAGAAAAGTAGGTATATTAAAATTCATCCTCTGAATATTCTGATGAATTATCTTCGTCTCCTAGATTGATAACGATAGGTTCTACAGTAACGTCAATTAAATTATCGAGTTCCCACATTTTCTCCTCTTCTTTTTGTACATGATGTATACAGCCAGTTATCTGCAGTTATTTGTTCCAAGGAATTTTTTAACAAAATTTTCACATCACTTAATTTAAATGTCGTATTATTTCACGGTACATCTCCTTTTACCTGCGCCCAGACTAATTCGATTGGGTTAAGTTCACAGTGATAACCGTAGTACCGTTATTTGGCGATTTGTTGCCATTTCATCGATAACATATTTTTTCTGATCTTTATTAAGATTGACAAGTGTCAAAAGTTACTTTTTCACCATATTTATTTCAAAAGAAATGTTTTTTCCGGATAACCATTGAATTATATCGGCTTTCCTCCAAGCAGTCGTAGGCGTCCGCTCGGTCTGCCGTAAATGGTAACTGGCATTATCCATGACAATTACAGACTCCGGAGGAATAAGATCCAACATCTGTGTAAAATACTCTTCGAAAACATTTGCGTTCATATCTTCGTGATAGTCACCTGTATTTTTAGATTCAAATAAAAGTAAACCGCCATCTACAAAACCACTGGCACTACCTATATGTGTCACTATTAATCTTCACCCTTTACCTGAAGGTTCCTTGAACCCTGTTGAAAGTCCATCCAAAAATGCTTGTCGAAAACTTTTTACATATTTATCTTGCCATACTTTTGTTACAGTATATCCCTCGTTGACCCAAGTTTCGTCTAAATAATAAATATTCCTCCCTTCGTCTGTAGATAGTCGATTTTCCAATCTCTGTCATTTTGGAACACTTTTCCACGATGTCGTCAACACTGTTGGTAGGATTTTGGTGTTTCAATGCATTAAATACATTTAATATAATAATCTTCTCATTCTGAGACAGCGCACATCTTTTTACGCGTTTAGCAGGTACGTAATCTGATAAGCTCGATTTTACCCAAACAATATTATATCCACTGACACAATAGTCACTAAACACAAGTCGAATTTTACTCTGCTGCACCAGCACGTCTTCGTATATTCAGCTCTAAGACTGGATTGATCTGTCACAATACACTGGCTTCTGCCCTATGATGTATCCAGTAAAATATACTAATGTACACCCATTACTTGTTAGCATTAGTGTTACCCGATAATTACCTGAAACGAAATATTACCACGCCCATGGCCGGTTCTTATCTCGGGGTTTTATTACTCTCTTTCATTTCCAAACAGACTATAGTAGGTACGCATTTTTAAAGAAGGCAAATCAAATAAAATGCGGCAACTACAGAGCTATAACGGTACTAAACACAGCGGTTAAAATTTATGAACAATTAATAAATTTGAAATTGGAACCAATAATTGAGCCTAGATTACATGAGACACAGAGTGGATTTAGACTTGGACGAAGTACGTAAGACCATATTTTTACAATAAAAGAAATTTTTGAAAAACGAGTATTAGAAAAGAAAATATATGTAGCATTTATCGATCTTGAAAAAATCTTTGTCACCATACCGAGAGAAAACGTGGAAGGGTTTACAAAATATAGGAGTAAATAACAAAATGATTAGAAACACTGAGGAGTCTATAAAAATAATAAAAACTATGTAATAAGGAGGAATATAAGGTTCCCAGGAATTCACAACAAGTTTAAGGCAGGGAGGAGGATTGAGTCCAGTCTTGTTTACTATCTACATAAAATAATGCGCATTAAGATGTAGGAAGATGCAGGAAGGCTATAAGACTCTACAGATCGTGAAAATATCAGATGGAGCTTTTGCAGATGACATTATTTTAATACCAGGTAGTGAAAAAATTCTTCAACACAATTTAAATATATGGAATGAAGAACTAAGTTACAAGAGTAAAACAAATGTTATTGTCTTAAAAGACGGACAACTTAATATAAAAATTGAAGGAACGAAGATGAAACAAACATATCATTTCAACTATTCAGGAGTAACTGTAGACCACAGAAAACAAAATCTAGAACTAGATATAAGAATAGAAAAAAAATTATTCTATACATTAAATAACAATTTTTTTTAACAACAAAGAAATAACAAAGCAAACTAAAATCAGTCTTTAAAACTATTTGCAAACTAGTTCTTACTTACGGCTGTGAATCTTGATACTAACATAAAAAATGAAAAGTAAAATCCAAGCGACAAAAGATGCATCAAAAGTGTTACGAAAATAGACTGAATAAAACATTATGAAATTAGAGACGAATTAAAATTCGAATCAATTTTGGATTATATTGAGAAAAGATAGTTAAGTTGGTGAGGACATCTACAAAAAATGGAAAGTGATAGACTCAATATAATCCAGAATTAAAATTGGAATCAATTCTGGATTATATTGAGAAAAGATAGTTAAGTTGGTGAGGACATCTACAAAAAATGGAAAGTGATAGACAAGTCAAAAAAGTGTGAGAAGCAAGAACACAAATGCGGAGGAAAAGATGAAGATCGCCAGAAACATGGAATAAAACAGGTTAAAACATCATTATTAGAAAAGGCAAGACGTGGAATGAATTAAGCAGTGACAGCAAATAGAAAAACCTGGAGAAAATTTATATATTCCTGATAAAACTGTACTACCCGACACCTTACGGTATAAGGGTTTAAGATTATTATATATTCATACAGCTCTGTCAAACCTGATCACATTTCCTAAATTGTAGAATTAATGCCAAGAAAAGAATATATAAGTCTGTTGGCGTTTTTTATTGATTGTATTTAATCCAGTGTCTTGTCTAAATCATTAATTATTATTAAGCACCATTCGCAGATATATTCTAAAAAAACAACAGCCCCGTCAACCTGTCTTATATTGTGCTTTGTGAAACTACGGAAAATTTGCGGTCAGCGAGAAAAACCCAATTACAGAGGAATGCAGAAAGCCTCTCCTCTGCCATTTACGAGAGGACTAAACACCAGAATTTATCGGTTAAATTTCCTGTTACAAATGAAATGAATGCCTGCCTCCAGCAGCAGTGGCAGGCCTTGTTATATTTAGTAAGGAATCAAATACAATTCGAGAATTGAAGGAATATTAATTATTTCCAAATTGAAAGAGATTTGAGGATTGAAACTATACGCTTTGTCTGTTCTTCATTTGTCTTTTATGTCTTAATAGCTGCATTTTCTAGCGATAATATACAAGGTGCTGTTTCGCAACATGTATCGCACAAGATTCGTAAAATCGTCAAATAAATATTCAAAATAGTTTCGATATAATCTTCGATTGCATTTACTAGACTATTGTGCTATGGAGCAGTTACTATAGTACGATGTTTACAAACTATACAACCATTTTAAAAAAATCTGAAATCTGTGAACATTTGTGAACAATAAACCCCTATAATTAAACTCGGTATTATTTCTTCATAAAACTTCAATATGTGTGACGCAGATTCTAGTGAAAATTTTGACATAGAAAATGAGGCGGAAACTGCCTCATGTAGATTGATTCCTCAGCAATCGAAAAATTTGTACAAAAAAAATTTGATATTTGGTGTGCCAAAAAAAGGTATGTATATTTCGGAGAAAGTTATTCTAACGTACTTGTCCTAGTTATCTTTAAAATGTGCACCTTCTACAATTTATTTGAATAAAAATATGGATATTAGTAAATATACCAATATTATTGCTTTCCTCAAAAGGAAATCAAGTGGTTATAGACCCAGAAAATCCAGAATACTTTCCAAGGAATAGGTTGAAAGGTTTATCAAAGAGGCAGATGAAAAGTACTTAATCCAAAAAGTTGTCTTGATTGTTGATAAATTTGGAGCCTGTAGGACAGAAGAATTAACTTATTTATGTATAGAGTATGTTGAAGATGTTGAGTCGGTTATTAAAGTGACTATTTCCAATACCAATGTGCTAGCCTAGGATTACATTGATTAATTTATTAATAATAGATAGATAGAGATTATATAGAATATAGAGACTCAAAAAATATTTGAAAAAAAAAAAAACTAAATTTTAGACCCATTATTAAGACTGTTTCAGGATTCTCAAAAATTAAAATTTGGATAAAAATACTGGACAATTCATTTCTTAAGCTAATTATGATGATACCATATATCATTATGTTCTGACATGCGTTAACCCCGATATATCTCCGCCAATGATGGCGAACGTAAAATTTCACGAGCAAGAATGAAATCTCGGCCGAAGCATCTCAGTTAGTTAGGTTTCGTTGTTTTAATTAGTTTTGCCGCCGCTCCCGAACTCCATCCTGGCAGTTCAAATTTGAGGCACTTAGAGGGGATTCGTGGCATTTATTTTTTGCCGATGAGGCTCTGCCGAGAATAATTTGTGTGCGGAAGCGTTCGGAACTTGAGCGAATAACTCAACAATGGGAATGTGTCGTTTGTTTTGTTTGTTCGAGCGTGTTTCTTTAATTGGGATTAATTGATCAAGAAAGTTTTATTGTTTTCAGTAGCATTTTTTAAAACAGTGTTTCAAATTAAATTGCTTTTGGAAGCTAAGCACATTTTCGATACTAATTTATTAAAGACGGCGATTTAATTTAAAGATACAGTATGATTTTTTATCATGGGAAATGCGTTTTTCTTATAAACGGTGGAAGTAAAGTGAGTGTTGCCAAACAAAGTTTGTTTAGGGCGATTAAGACTTGAAATTGAGGTAGATCATGAAACCATAACTAAATGACGCTGGGCGTCGTGGCGCTTCAAATTTGATTATTTGAAATTGTTTTGTTACGCGAATGAATTCATTTAAGTATGATTTTTTTTATTATTTGACCATTTTCTCGCATTTTCACATTAATTAAATTTATTATTAAAGTTATTTCTATTTTACGTGCATCATCCAATGCCGTTGTATTATTTTATTTACTTGTACTCATCAATAATGTTAATTTGCAGTTTGAAAAAATACAATAGGTAATTTTATTATGAAATATTATTAATAAATCTCGTGACAACTTTTTAAATCGGAATATCTATTTTGCCACTGTTGAAAAATGCGCTTATTTATTGAATAATTAATAGTATCGTTAGTATATATCGCGCCACTGTTAATGTTGTTTGTTTAAAGTAATTTATAGATGTACATAGGAATTACATAGCCAATATATTTTATTGTTACTAGATGTAATAAATTGTTTAGATGATTAAAGTAAGCAGTTAGTAATGCTTTTAGTTTTTAGTTTTATTTTAAACTCAATTATATATAAAATAGCATAAATTTAATTATTAACTTAATAACAAATATTCCATAAACGAGCAATAATAAACATTGTAACGAAAATAACTACATCAATTAGAAAAACTAAAATTGAAGGTTTTATTTTAATAGATGTTCGATAAAAGCAGCATTTTATTTCGGATGAAGTTGCATTTTAAATTGTAGGTCGATATTCCACTGCAATGCCTACAGTGCAAATAGCAAATAGCACCTGATGTTTCTAATTTTTTACTTACTCTAATTTACAATAACACTATTATAAACTCTTCTATTACTTAAATCGAATCAGCAAAACAAACACAACACAATGCAAAATCCATAAACACAATAACGTAATACATCAATCTTTTTCACAGAACTTGACAATTTGAACATTTTTTTCACATAACGAAAACCTCAATGGAGAAACAGAAAGAATTGCAATGCTTATTAAAAAGCAGCTCAGATATAAATGCTCATAAATTGAGTAGATATTATAGTTCACAGAGATCTATTATTGAAAATAATGTCAAATATCATTTAATGATCACGAATCCAACGTCTACTCTATATTAAATAGTTCCAATAACTTTTTACTATGACACAATAACTACATTGGAACAAAGAGCGTAATATCTGACTATTTATAAGTTGAATAAAAAACAGGAAACTTTAAAATTAAGAAAATATTAATTTCTGGTGACACTAATCTAGTAGTCTCCACTACACTCTACTCCACAGATACATGTATCCATCTGACAACTTTTTGTAATTTTTATTTCATTTTCTGTCAGTAATCTAGGTTTTAATATTCTGCTTGAATATGCCACATCCTGTATAAGTTGTTTCGAAGAAAAACAAGGAACTTGCTTCAGTGCTGTCGTATCGCGCTGATGAAAATCGCTAGTGCAGACCTGCCCTTAACAGGAAATTTCAAATATGACTTGTATGCGCTCCATACTCGAGGAAAATCTCATTTGGGTTAAGCGAATGTTTTACTACTGCTTTTATACATTCAGTCATAGAAAACTTCTCGAAAATAAGCAGTACGAATATAAACTCGTTTATAACTAACATCTCGATCGGGAAATGTAGATCCATATCCGCATAGAGACTGAACTTAAAATGCACTTAACGGAATAAGTTTTTACGTCTGGAATTTTTAAAGGGTGATATAAAATAAGAAGTAAAATGAATAGTGAGTATGTAGGGTGTTTCTGAAATAAGGAGAGGTTGGTTACAAAGGAGATGCAAATAAATATCTTTCATTAAGCAAAATGTGGGCTAAAATTTCATAATGTTTGAGAAAATTAATCATGAACTAATCATGAATCACTGAAAAGCTTGGCATTACGATGCTGTAATTGTGGCATAACATACATGCTTTTGCAATAATAATCTTCCTCAAAACAGTTTTTGAACTTCTGGAAGTTCTGAGTAGAAATTTCATTAAATCTCTATTGGTAAGTGAAACAACTAAGAACTAATATTAAAAGTGGAAAGTAGATTTTATTACAAATACGTCAGCAGTTCAAAAAAAATCGCAAAATTCATTTTAAAGAGTGTCATTATTATTGCAAATGATTGTACGTCCTTTGCTTGCTCTACAGAGTGTAACAAAAAAGCAGGTCATCCCGTTAACTGCATATTTTTGGTGGCAAAAAAGACGATTCTCTGCTTACCTATATACAAAAATGTCTCCCTAAAATGATATGGAGTGTTAAAGTTGTACTTTTAAAATGGTTTTTTCACTATAAATTTTTCAGATTTTCGCGTATCACTTTGAAATTTTATAGAGATACTTCTTTTCAAATCTCAACAGTAGAAAGAGGGGGAGGGGGAAGAGGGAAGGGGTTATTTTATCCGCCCCACATTACTCTGACGTACACATATGGACGATTTTTTTTATAACGTCATAATGTAAAACTTTGTTTAGAATATTTTATTACTTTTGAAGTATGCAATGTTAGATATAGTCGCAATAAAATTAATTCCAGAGATGAAAGTTTTTTAAATCGCACGCCTTGTATATTTTTCGATATTGTTAGCTGTATTTATTTACAATCCTACACTTAAATTAAATCGTAACAGAAAAAGTTAAATTTATGAGGAATCGTAAAGTGGAACTTTTTGTATTTATAGGAATTATACAGGGTGTCCGAAATATGAGTGCCTTTATTTTGCTGTATTATAAATTGTACCAAACAGAATATATTTTACCTAATAATTTTTTTTCTTTAACCAATGGTAATAGAATTATGACAGCAAACAGGTCTTGAATATGTTACAACGTCGGCGTCGTTCGCATACCATGGCAGGATTGTCAGGTGGTTGTATATAATAATTATAAAGCTAAACAGCTAAACATACTTATTGTGAATGATTTTCTTAGAGCTCTTCTCACAACATAGATTAAAATATGAAATAGTTACAAGTGTTCATGACTTATGTTGCTTGCTAAAAGCGTACAAACGTCTAGCAGCTATAGTTTTTCCCAGGTTCGCCATAAATTAACATGTCGTGCAGCTGGTCATGGTTATAAATTGTTCCATTTTTGTTTATGTACACTCACAAATATCAAGCAAGTACTATGTATAGAACGCACAAGCCACAATACTACTATGATTAATAATACGTTATACAGGGTGTTAAAAAAAGAGTATAAAATATTTCAGAAGGTAATGGTATGAACCAAAATAAGCAGAAAAGTCTTAATAATCATGGGTCCGCGAAGTAACGGTTGCGGAGATATGGACTACTATTCGTTTTTAAAACATTTTATTTTATTAGGAATAAACCGACAAAGAAAGCTTTTAACAAACAAAAAACAAAGTTACAGAAGATGTTTAAAGTGCCCTCCGTCCATTTTCAAGCAGGGACTACATCTTTGTCTCAACGATATTCGAACTCTTTCAAAAACACCCTCCTTGGTTTGGATTTCTTGACACTTTTGATTAATTCATAGTTGCAGCTCTTCCAGGCTATTTACAGGAGTACAATACACTAACGTCTTCAAATATCCCCAAACAAAGGAATCTAGAGGGTTCAGATCAGGCGATCTTGGAGGCCATAAAACAGGTCTGGCCCTTCCTACCCATCTATGTGGAAAAGTTTGATGTAAATGCTCTCTAACGGTCATGGAAAAATGAGCTGGAGTACCATCATGCTAGAACCACATTTGTTGCCTCTGACTCAAAAGAATGTCTACCAAAAACTCATACAGTGTGTTATGCAGAAAGTTGAGGTAAGCAGCACCTGTTAATCGGTTTGGTAAAACAACAGAATCTAGAAACCTGTCACCTACAATACCCATTCAAATGTTTAATGAAAAACGTGCCTGATGTCCAAATTCTATTACAGCATGAGGATTTTCGTCGGCCCAAATATGTTTATTGTGAAAATTAAACACTCCATTTCTTGTGAACCCGCCCTCATCAGTAGAAAGAATGTTTGCAAGAAAACGAGGGTCTTCAGCATCATGACGTAGAAACCAGCGACAAAAAACCAAACGTGCTTGATGATCATTTATTGGATTTAAGGCCTGTACTCGTTGCACATGGTATGGATAAAGCAGTTGCTCGTGAAGGATTCTCCAAACAAGAGGACCAATAATTCCTACCTCGGCTGGTACCTCCGCACACTCGTACCTGGATTCTGCTCTACCAGTGCTAGAATTTCTTCTTTTGCTCTAGAAGTGGATACCGACCTTGGTCTTCCGGATAAATGGCACTGTTTGCTCAAGGAACCGGTATCACGCAATCGTTGGTGAATTCTTCCAAACATGCGTTGTGAAGGAATCTGGCGATTTGGATAAGCGTCAACATAAAGACGTCGCGCTTCGGTAGCGTTCCCATTGGCACGACCATACATGAAATGCATGTCTGTCAATTCTGCGTTAGAGTAAACAGCCATAGCGAAAGAAAACTTGCGCACTGAGAACAACTGTTTATTTTACTAAACATCAACCAACTATTATAAGAAAATACACAACGTTTTTGCAAAATAAAAAAGGGGCTAAAAAACATAAAACATTCCATATCTCCGCAACCGTTACTTTGCGGAGCCATGTTTATTGAGACTGTTCTGCTTATTTTGGTTCATACTATTACCTCCTTAAATATTTTACACTCTTTTTTTAACATCCTGTAGATTATAATGTTGTCGCACATTATAGTACGTTACAGTTTTAAGGATTTTCAGGGAATCTTCAATTGTTTACTTCATTAATACTGATAAAAAAAACACGCTACTGGAGCTTTTATTTAACCTTAGTTTGTAATTTTGTAACAGTTTTGCATTTTTTGAAATTGTATTTTAATTATATTTGTAGAAAAACTATTCGTTTTACACATTGTGTTGTTTTTGGTCAGATATATCTACAAGCCCCTTTAGTATCGGCACTTATATTCGGGACATCCTGTAGAATCAATTCTTTTTACAGCTATGTATTAAAAGATATATTGATAATTTGCAAACTCTATAAGTAAATTTCAAACACTCTTCCAGAAATGAATCGATATCAAGAAATTATGAAACACTTATAAAATACTTTTTGAAAAACACACAAAAATTGAAACAACTATTGGTAAATAAATGAACTGAGTCAAAGAAAATGAACATTATGTGATTGTTTTTTTAGCACAGATATTAATTAAAAACTACAACAATTAAACTTTTTATAATTTAAAATTTCTGAACTAACTAAGTATATACTTGTATGATTCTAGAAATACAAAGCAAATGATTATCATTTAACCTATATATTTAACGGAAGCTAGCCTTGTTTGACTATTTGCCAGTTACTGTTTCGTCTTCCTATTCCCAAATTAACAAGATGAATCGTGCATGTCCACAAGACACAGTTTATACAGTTGACAGGAACAGGCGACTGTTTGTATGAATATTAACAGGTGCAAATACACATATTAATTTAATGACGTTGTTTGTAATTCGGTGGAATATTCTCTAAACGCGGAGAACTCGAGTCGAGTTTCTCTGTTTATATCCCTCTTGGTCCAGTTGAATCTACACTATAATGAGAGTTCTGAGCACGTGTAGCTACGTCGTTAAACTACAGTGGATGGCATGACGTTATTTTCTTTTCATTCTGGTTTCTACTAGGAAAAATATTGTCGAATTAATAAGTTTCAACGAGTAGGTACAATATGGTAATGTTTATGATCTTTTCCCTCAAAGTGAAATCATCCTAAAATCTATTTCTCACGTGATAAGAAATTGCATACAGGGTGATTCAGAACTTATCCAAAAAGAAAAAAATATTTGATCTTACGATAACAATATTGTAAAAAATCAAAAAGGGCAGTTCAAAAATGATTTAAAAATACACATCTCAGGGGACTGAAACTAGTTTACTGTAAAACTTGATCCTGCCCAAGGCAAAGCATATCGGTGACCGGCATGGCGGCAAAATGTAATAAAAAATGAACGAACACATAGTTGAAACAATTTCCCAAGAAAAGAAATTAATAAAATTTTGTAATACCTATTTTATATCAACAAATTCAACTGTTTTACCGCTGCTGTTAGTATTAATTACTAAAATTAATTTATGATTTTAATAAATAAAATAATTTGACATATCTGATGTTACAACAACTGTTCAAGATTCTGTCTGTCTGACGTGTAAACAGATTTGTGTCCATCTTACCAAGTTTCTACAAACTAACACATATATTTCTGGTTCTTGTCTGTTCACGTAAATCATCACTATTGTCCACATTGGTGTAATACACTTCATATTTTAAATAACCCCACAAAAATAAGTCCAAAGGATTTACGTCAGGAGATCGCGACGGCCATGGTACCGGTCCTCCTAGTTCAATCTGTCGTAACCCTTGAATATCATTAAGGTACTCCCGAATATTTTGTTGAAAACGAGGGGAAGCACCATCGTGCAAGAACCACATTTGGAGGGTGGGATTAAACAAATAGCTGTCAATTTGGTAAGGGGTTCCTCCTACAACGAAAAAGTACCTGGCAATATCTAGGACGAATCTTCGCCTGGTGGCAGATATTCAAACTGTTGGCTAAGGAAGCACCTTTATTATATGAAAAAGTGTGAAACATCTCTTTGTAGGGGTTGCGAACAGGAAGACAATAGTACTGCCATTTCGTCAATAAGAGAATCCGTGTTGGGAGAACGATGGGCTTTTATGGCCTACATTAGAGAGATCCACCTGGGCAACGTCACCACCTTCTTTTCTTTATTAGGCTGGTTAGCGGCTCAGGTGGATTGATCTTCTAATGGGAGGAAGTAGAAAGGGCCCAATGGGGTGCTGTAGCCCCTTAAGCTACTCTCCCCACATTTCCAGATTCAAGACCATATTTGGAGGCGGACAGTTAAGAGTATATATTCTAAGTCCAGGCAGATCATTTCCAATTAAGCGATTATTAACAAACATTTAAGGAAAATCGTTGTTGGAAATGATTCGGTTGAATGGCGTGCAGATTTTCAAAATTCCAAACATGAATATTGTGAATATTATACATTCTATTCCGTGTACAAATAACTTAGTCTGTAACTAACACGTCAGCTGTAAATCAGATTTTGAGCATTTTGTTTCAACAATCATTTACAAAAACTAACACGTAAGGGATAATCCCTTGTTATTAATACTTGGACACACTGTAGATGGTACGGATATAATTGAGCTGAGTAAAACACAACCGCTTTAAATTTTATTCACCAGCATTTACAAAATCTAATTCGTAAGAGATAATCCCTTGTTATTAATACTTGGACACACTGTAGACGGTACGGATATAATTGAGCTGAGTAAAACACAATCGCTTTAAATTTTATTCACCAGTACCCTACTTGATAATATTTTCAGTTTACTTCATTCACATTTTTACACAGACAGATGCTGATACTGGTTTAAACACACCTATTGTTTTAAAATCTACCATTGGAAACTATCGAAAGAGTAAAAAAAATCTGATATCCAAATAATTTTTAATAGTTCAATAAAATTCCCGCCGCATATTTTGATATGGGGAAAAGTTTAGGAATTTTTTTTTAATTAACCAGTTTCTCATTTACCTCTAAAATTAAAAATCTCCGTTCAGTATCCACGTTATTGGGAATTTTGATAAAACGCTTTCTTTTAAAAGATGAAGCAGAACATTCCGTTGTGTAATAAAGCGAATTTACAGAATATTTTATATAAAATTTTTTATGCGATATATTTTTCGTTATTGAGAAGAGGAATTGTTTTTTTCGTATAAATACATACCTTACCAAGGCGGATAAAATTTGGTAAACAGTATTCAACAAGTTCACAAATATATATAATTGAAGAAGTATTGGTTACAGAAACCTAAAAATGTATTTATTCAATCCACCATGTTGATTCTATTAACTGAAATAAACATTTCAAACTGTTCTATATAAACATCATATTATTCATCGAAAATGTTAAATTTTGTATTTGTCTTAACAGTTTTTAAATGTTATAGTGCGTGCCAATATTCTTGATAGGATAAATAACGTCGGATTACTTCCCACATTATTGCGCTGTATGACCGAACCACCGGACGCCTTGATCTTGTAGAGGTAGGCCCCCAGGCTCTCCCTGTCTCCTGTCCTGAGCAAACCCTGTCGGTAAGGTTTTATCTTCTGGCGCTTTACAAGGTACGCGAAATGTAACATCTAGCGTCATTAGCTACTCCATGTCGGAGGAAGAGCGTGCAGTAACAGCAATGAGTTTCATTTGCCAACAAAAATTCTTTTCAAGTAAAAAGCAAGATATTTGAATCAATATTTTCTAGTGTTAAAATAAAAAGGTTGAAATTAAAATTTTTGTTGGTTGTAGAAAATTAATTAGAAATGTTTAATGTAATAATTTGACACAGTTAAGTCAAACAAAAAAAAAGAAACCTGACAGATTCGCGTACATATTAAGCTGAATGTCTTAAGTACGTGATCATTTGCTAACGAAGCACTAACTTAAATTAAATTATAAATAATAAGGAATGAAATCAATTTTAGTTTAAGTGCATAAGCAAACTCAGCCATTAAAAGCAAACATAAATATTAATTTTCCTGGTCTATGCGATACGTCAACCTGCCAGAGGCACCAACTGCTGAAAACCAAATACCCTTTTATCTGACACAATTGCACCGAGGGAAATTATTTAAATTCGGTCTAACCTTAATTGCAAAGCGTCTCATGCATTTCTAAAGATACCGTCGGCGCCGTAAAGTGTAACTGAAAGGTCTGCTGTTACAGTTTCAGTTTTGCTGCTGCCGGCTTTTAGCATTGACGTCGCGACGCTTTTATCGCCTCCGGTGCCTTTCAACGCGACACATCAGGAACTTTCATTCGTAGAACTTGGAAACGACGTGCACATGGATGATCGATAATTATTTATGATTTGTGATGTTTAACCAGTAAAGTTTGAGTGGTAGCAAAAGAGTGACCCGCTTCGGTAATATTACTGCAGTCAAAGTTTTTAAAATATTTAGATGGTTTTGTATTAAGAGGAGTTGCAGAAGAAATTCCTCCATGTTCCACAAAACTAAGATCGTTGTGGGGAAGATAGAACAGCATCTAAAGATTTGGCCAATAAGATCAAGGCATTCCAACTGGATTCAGTGAGTTTTAATTCAACGTCATTGTTTACAAAAGAGGCTCATAACAGAAAACAAGGATGAGGAATCAGTGATGGAAGGATCAGCTTGAAAAGAAGATTCAGGAATTAACATGCTAAAGTAATATGTTGATGACACATTTAGATTCTGAATTTTATCAATGGAATGCAACTGGACATCAGTTTCTAATATGGAAAAAAACATAAGTGTCACCACGAAGAATAACCTAGAACAATCGACAATGAGTTATTGCAAAGCAGATAAGACTAAATACCCAATAGACCTAAGAAATACTAAAATTCTAGTAAAAGAAAGAAGATTTTGACCAAGACCAGAGAAACAGTAGACAAATCTAACGAGGGATTATAAAATGACCGAAATGCCATGGATCGTACATAGTAAATATAAACATCGGCCAAGAAGACTTAATCTCCAGTTTCGTAGATTTTTCTGAAGAAGGGAACTCGTTAACTGTCGAAACGTCAAAAATTCTAAACTAACTCGACTAGCCAAGAAAGTGTTTGTTTATAGAATGAAAAATAACAAGACGCAAATTTTGATCTAATATTTCAAACCTGCAAAGTCTAATGATATTCCAATTAATCAGGCCGCTTACCAGTTCACGTCTAAAATTCCCTCCTGTCGATATAATTCTTACTGCCTACCCAATATCGTATCGATATTATCATTGTAGGATTTGAGATGCTCCCACTACAAATAAGTAGTATTATTTAGATCGTGAAGCATTAGAAATATAAACATCCGTTATTGTTTATCGTGCATATGTCTATAGCTTTACATTCCTCTTACGCAAAATTAATGAGAAAACCTTCCGAGAGTTTATACAGTGTTCGATTAAAAAATATTTCTCTTAGAAAAGTACCAATATGGAAACAAGTTGCTCTATCAATTAAATTCTTCAATCTCTGGATGTCAAATATATTAGATAACTCAAATAATACGAACTACAGAAAAAAAACATCCTGCATATTATAAATATTTATATATTTATAATATGGTTTATACCAAATTTGAGAAATAAAACAGAAAAGTTTAGAATGGATAGTATGTTGTTCATGGATAGTTTCTGGAAAGAACAGAATGATTATTAACAATCACTTAATTATTTCAATGTGGATTTACAGATACTATTACTGATACTATATAAACTCGTGCAATGCTGATTCTGTTGAGCTGATGTAATAACGTGTAATATTCATCATAAAGCGTTTCATTAGGACAACTAAATTCTGATTTGGATGGTGCGAAACCGAAGTCTTTCATTAATCCAGACTATATTCGAATAATTAATAGCATATTCGACTAAAACCGCTCCCGGCTTAATTTATCTTCTTGTTTTACGTATAATATCGGAATTTTAATAGTTGACTACTTTATTACTTCCTTTTGCTAACTTCAGCCTGATTAATAGGTTTCGGTTTTAGAACGTTATCCTACAGATTTCCGTTATTCATGCTTGGGAAACCGTTTCGAGGTCAAAATGTTCGTGTCAAAGTAATTAGACTCCCATTTAGAGTCTTAAATTTCGTTTTTCCGTACTTCTTTGTGACCTAGATAGGTCTTCTGATTGATAGGTACTATCTCATTTTGTGTTGGGACGTGATTATTTAGGATGTCAGATCAAATCGCATCGGTTAAGTCAGTTAGCAATCAGCTGAAAGTTATGCAGGTACAGTCTAGTTTCGATCAATGTGTCTTATTATTTTGTTATTACCCGGATTTTATAACATTTTCTGAATGATTATATAATTTTATTGCGATCTTAAAAAATACGTATAATTTTCTCACGTCTCTAAAGTTTTTTGCTTTGTGACGTCACTACCTCCTGCTATTAGAGATACTAAAGCATAAGACCAGACAGAGAGGACCAGACGGTATATCACCATTTTTTTTCTAAAAAAATGTAGTTTTTTATGTCTAGGCCTTTGTATTACATCTTTAATGCATCTTTGAAGTTCGGTGATTTTCCTGAAGTTTGGAAAACTAGCTTCATTACACCCATTTTTAAATCATAACAAATTACCGACCAATTTGCATCATTAGTACCATTCCTAAGATACTTGAAAATTTGGTAACTGAATTTATCACCCCACAAATTACTGGGTATATAACAAATAGACAATTTGGTTTTCAAAAAGGTAAATCCACCGAATTGAATCTACTTACATTTACTTATTTTGCAACATCATCACTAGAAAGTTGATCTCAAGTACATACTATCTATACTGATTTTGCTAAAGCCTTCGATAGGGTGGATCATCAAATTTTCATCAGTAAACTGGGGTTGATGGGAATTGCTGATTCATTGTTAAAAAGGACGGAAAGTTACTTGGTACAAAGAAAGCAGATAGTTCGTTATAATAATTTCAAGTCGACCGAAATTCTTGTTACGTCAGAGGTTCCCCAAGGGTCACACCTTGGACTATTGTTTTTCAATGTTTTCATTAATAATTTACAAGAATGTTTAATTAATAGTAACTTTCTATTGTTTGCGGACTACTTGAAGTTTGTTTCAGAAATAACTACTTCTGACGACTGTATTCGATTACAAAGTGACATGGATAGACGGTACCAATGGTGTCTAAGAAATGGTATGGAATTAAATGTTAAAAATGTTATTTTCAATGATCTACTGATACATTTATTATATAGACAAAACACCTCTGGATTCTGTGTCCACTATTAGTGACTTGGGTGTTCTTTTCGATTCGTTTTTAAGTTTTATGATTCATATTGATATGATAATAAATAAACCATTAAAAATGTTAGGTTTTGTTAAAAAGCTTGGTGTTGACTTCACTAGCACATTAACCATGAAAATATTATATATACTTTTAGAATATGCCTCCTGTGTCTGGAATCCTTACTATATGCTACATATAGTAGATCTCGAACAAGTTTAGCACATATTTCTACGTTTTATGTGGGCTTTAAATTGAATTATATTTTGGATTATAATTTGGATTATGCAAATTTAGAAGGTCAGCTTAACATTAAAACACTAAAAACTCGTAATCAAGAGCTACTCGTTTAATTCAAACTTTGAGCCAACGCATAGAACAAACTATGGATATAATTCATTTATCTCTAGGGTATCCAGGCTGGCTAACAATAATGTAAACTATCTTAAATTGTTTGGTGGTGTAAAGCAATTTCTATGAATATGTGTTTAGTTGGTTACTAAGTTATTTTTTTTGTTCTATTTGTTTCGTTTTAATTTAAATTACCTTTACTTTTGGTTTTGTTCTTATTTTGTAGTGCATACCTACTAATAATTTACATATTTGTTTTTTTCTCCCTCTTTTGTATTATGATCGATATTGTATAAATATTATTTACTTTAGTTTTAAGTACATGTATCATATTGATTCCTTGTAAATGAGCCTGTAGAATTAATAAATAAATAAATAACAATCAAACTTTAGATATTATATTGTACCGAAATGACCCAGTACAACGATAAATACCCAAATAAATTATTTGTTAGTAATGGGAGAAGTTAAATGAATTTTATATGTTAGGTTGAAATGTATTACAGGGTAATCTTTGAAACATATCGAAAGGTCAGAACATGCGTGTCAGGCGGCAATAATCACATAATAATTAAAATATTAACATTAATAAATTGCTATAGAATGTAAAGAAGACACGTGGCCGAAAACGCTATATTATTGGTGTGACGTTACACGCCGTTCAGCGTGGTTTGTTTCCGTGGATATAGGTGCAGGTTACGGTATTGGTGATGTAAACAAGCGTTTGTTTCTTGTAATTTTGTGGCTCATAGGTACATAGTGTAAATACTCTGCGATAATTATTAGTGGTATTGCTAAACGTAACTTATTCCTTTGTTTGCAATATAGATCCGTTCGTGACAGTTACGGCAACAATGCTGTTGGGTAAATACCAGATATGTAGATGGTTTTACTTTATGAGACTTCAAACTTTTTGCGTTGACCATACATTATAAATTCTTCTTAAAAGTTACACAAATAGTGTATTTGAAGGTTTGACCAAATTACCCTATTTCACATCTCATGGTAGTTGATTTTCTAAGTGTACATATTTTATTATATATTTGATAACATGTAAATTTCTGTGGTAAATATACATGTAAAATTCGAATAATTAACAAAGGCATCACGAGATTCCTCTTTATTGGCAAGTATATATTCACAGCTTACTACGTCGTATTTTATTTATAAGACCAATTTGAGCGTACGTTGAAAGCTTTTATATAAACAGTGAATAAGAAACTTTAACGTTGCGAAGTTAAATTACCAGCTAACGCAATTAGTCAACTACAATTCAACACCTAGATACAGTGGATGCGGATTGGAGGATACCTCTCTGGGATTTTGTATCGAAATCAGATGCATCAAACTTTACCCGTCATTTTGAAATTAGAATATAATAACGGGCGCATTGAAATATATTGTGCCGTCGACAGTGTTTGCGGATATTCCACCGAGCTGCCTCAATTAGAAATTTCTAACTAATAATGAAGTATTAACAAGTTTAATGGCAAAGGAGCTCGTGTTCCTGTTAATTTGTACGCAATATTCCCACAGATTGCATATCGCTTACAAATGAAGCAGATAATCTGAGTTGTTGAAAAATCATTTTTTGGCAGGTTATAGGTTACTATCATTGTGTTCACGACCGAAGAAATCGCCAGTGAATTAATTTCGGGAGATGATAATGGAACTATATCGTCGTATATATAGCCCAAATATGGACGAAGTCATCTCTTACAGCTCGTTTACACGAACTTAGTAAATAAGCCACTTGGTGGAGCAAGCAGTTGGCTTCTGAATACTAGAGTTAGTAGAGTACTAGCGCCAGTAAATGAAGTCAGTCAAGTAAGTAGAGAACAGTTCAACTTAGTTATCCATTACCTTACTCCCACCACAAAAGTAATGTAATGTGTCAAAGATAGTCTACTATTCTACTGCTTATTGTGAACGCCTGTTTTCCACTTTAGTGGTTAGTAGTAAATTATTTCATTTGAGACGACGGAATACATTTGTGGCATTCGATTCGATTTATTTTTACACACCATATTTTACTTTGAAACTGATTTACTAATACGAAACATTACTACACGTGTGAACGGTAACTGGCTTGTAATATTTAGTGACTTGCTCCAATAACTATGTCTATTTACTAAACCCGTATAAAGGAGTCTTTGTGGTTGTCATTGTGCGGTCGTTGTGCTGTCAACATTTATTTCTTCTTTGGTGTCGTTTTGTGTTGAAGGCAGAAATGTCTGAAAACGAGATAAATTATTATCATCCGATATTCATATCCAAGTTATTACTATCAAAGACTCGATTGACCTGTGAAGACAAATATAAAAAAATTAAAAAAATTAAAGAAGGCAAAGAACATCAAGTACTTGAGTATTGTTAGCAAGTACCATATTGGTGAATGAAAATATCAATATTTCAAGATAAGGATGAACTGAGGATGGGTGGTTGGCAATTTTCTTTCGTAGCAGAGACATATACTGAGAAATCCGTGGCCAATAAGATAGCTGTATCAGCATGGAAAATCAGATCATTGACGTCAATATATGGTTAGAGCAAAAAAAGGATTCTTCCTTTCTCATGTATATTTGGGAATAGTAAATAATAATAATAATAATAATAATAATAATAATAATAATACACATTTATTTACCAAAAAATTATAAAATCATGTTGTAGTAGGTACATACATATAATAATGTGAGTATTTACAATAATTGGTAAAAAGGAACCATAAATTCACCTAATGGTGCTCTTCCTATGGACCCTTAACTAAACTAAGTAAAACTAAAAAAGAACAATTTTGGGCAAAGATAGCTAATATGTGAAGATAAAAAAAAGAAAGACTGGAATTGATATTATAAATTTATTAAAAAATTCGCGATTAACGATGTAGACACGACGGAGAGGACAATGAGGAAGAATAGGTGGCATGCTTACAGAATATATAAGGATAAAAAAAGAAAATAAAAAAAAATACAACAGGCAGGCGGAAAATCACACATCCTAAGCAAGCGAAATCTGATTTTCTAAAAGCATTTCCTTTACATGAACACTGAAAGTCTGTCTGCTCATTTTTTTAATATTGTCATTAAGTTTATTCCATAAATGAATTGCATTGAATGAAAAAGACTTTTGAAAGGCTGCAGTTCTGTGCTGTGGAACCCTAAAAGTATAAAGATGCCGAGTGTTACGGTGGTGCGGAGCTAATACAAAATATTGTTTAATGTAATGAGGTTCACCGGTTTCAAAAATTTTGTATAGTAGATTATATGTAAGCGGCTATTTTTCATATTTAAAATGGAATGTTCATTTAGATGTGGTGTAATATGATGTCGGAATGGAATATTGTAGGAAAACCGCATACAGGCATTCTGCACTTTCTGAATGAGACGCGAAGATTTTGAGTTGATGTAGTTGTTATATACCACGTCTCCATAAAATAAAATTGATAATACCAAACTTTGGCATAGATTATATTTAGTATCCGGTGACATACAATGTTTATAACTGTATAAAACTTTGAGACGACCAAAAGCAATTTTTATTTTATTTGCTATGTGAGCCTGAAACGTTATACCCGAATCAATCGTGACACCCAAATTTTTTACCTCGTTAACTATAGGAATTATCTCATCATTTATACTAATCGAAAAATGTTGTAATTTGTACCTATTTTTTTTTGTACCAACAAGGAGTGCAAAAGACTTTGAAGCATTTATTTTTAAACCGTGATCTAGAGAATATTTATATAAACTTTGTAAATCTGAAATAATATTTTGTTTGGCAGCGTCTAAATTATTTGGAGGAACCGCTATAGATAACTGAGAGTCATCAGCACACTGTTGTAAGTTACAAAATTCAATAGCTGTACTCATATCTGCAACATAAATAGAGAATAGTAAGGGTCCAAGAATGGAGCCTTGGGGAACACCATTATTTATTGGAATATACTGTGTTGTCTGAATAACATTACCATTTGACAAACGTACTTGTTGAACTCGGTGGCTTAAATAGGATTTGAAGAAATTAATGGCCTTTGTGGAAAACCCATAGTAATGTAACTTTGATAATAACAATGAGTGATTTAATGTATCAAAGGCCTTGCTAAAATCGAGAAATGCTAGGCATGTGCATTTATTATCGTCTATATGAGAGCAAACAGTTTCAGTAAGATTAATAAGTGATGTAGAGGTACTATGATTTTTGCGGAATCCAGATTGAGTAGAAGGCATCATTTTATTGTGGCATAAATAACCATATATTTGATCATATATATGTCTTTCAAGGATTTTAGATATTGTAGATAATATACTGATGGGTCGAAGATCATTTAAATTTTTTGGATTAGACGTTTTTGCAAGTGGCTTCACGATCGCCATTTTCCATAACTCTGGAAAAATACCTTCTATGAGACATGTGTTTAAAATATTTACTAAAGGATGAAGACAGAAAGGTAAACATAATTTTAAATCTATGACAGAGATATTGTCTGATCCCATGCTACTAGTTTTTATTTTATTAATAATGTTACAAATATCCATTGGATTCATAAGTTTAATATCAAAAAGCTCAGTCATATTGTGGTGTAAATTGGTATTATAATAATGTAGTTTTTCATTTGATATTATATTATGAGTTTGTGTGGATGAAACAAAGTAATTATTAATTTTAATGGGATCAGCTAAATGATCAGGAATTTCAAAATTTGGGGCTCTGTAACATTAATGTTAGTATTCACAAATACTAGCTCATTTCCAACACGGCACCTGACTAGTTTGAAACCTGTCCGAAGCTGTCAGTCAGTTTAATATTAGATATAACCCCGCTGCAGTAAGTCAGTGAACGATTTGGCTATCCACTTTGGACAGGTTTCCAACCAGTTAGGTGCCGTGTTGGAAAAGAGCTAATATGTAATGATTTAAATTAATGACTTACTTAAAAATAATAGTTATTTATGTATTAAGAGCGAGAAGTGATATATTATTGCTCGAGAGTGACAGTTTACTCGAGAGTAGTAATGCCACTTTTTATTCGTAATCAATACACTGTTTTATCTACAATCACTCAAATAAAACTTTTAAATTATTTATTACAACGAAAATATTAATCATAAAAAATAGAACAAAGGTAAGAAATTCATTTGTTAGCATTCATAATTTGGATGCTAATAGAATAGTCTACAATTTTTAGGTAATAATAATTTTTGCTCTAGAAGGCATATTAGGGCTATATTCCGATATGGTAAAATTATCGTCCCTGCTATTGCTACATTCAATTCCTTGTACCTTATTTGATGGCCTAGTTAAACTGTTCTTACTTGTTTCAATTTTTAGTTACGACATTCTATATGAATTTACAGTTAAACCATTACTTACCTATGTAACCTGACTACAAATAACTCTCATATATGTAAAATAAAAAAATACAGGACTATTTTAAATACCTTGAAAGTGGGCTTTATTTCTACCTAGGGCAAAAATAAGGCCCTCGTTTCTTTGTATTAAATGTTCTAAACAGCAAACGTGTTACTAACAGCACTAATAAAAAGGAAAACTGAAAATAACAATTTTTGGTAACATATTTAGCAAAAAAAAAGATAAATCTAATATTTGTAATAATATCTTCATAATCGAATTTTGTTAGCCGCGTACATTCCTCATGAATCCATTTCTGACACAATTGACACTTTTTCATAGCGGCAAAGGGTGGTGGTTTAACATAGAAAAGAAAAACCATTCTGCACAAAAAAGGTAAATTGGGAAGGTTTTTACACATAATATAATAGTTGACATATAAATGTACCTGTTAAGATACATTTATATGTATGTAAGATTATAATAATGTGCTAAAAAATATTTCACCACCAACAAGTAAAAAATCTATAAATTATATAACAGCGGCTACTTCAACAGATGGCTGTTGAAGATGTTCTAAAATCGCAAATATGTGCGACATCTAGCCCTAACTATTTAGTCAGTATGTTTAGCTGCCAGAAACAGTTTGTGAGGTGACTTGATTTAATTTGTTGTTTTTGCTATCAAAAGATGTAATATTCTAACATGCAATCTAATAAAACAAAATAATAAATTAGGGGGCCAAATACGATTGAGGGAACCAGAATTTAATTATTAATTAATTAATTAGTTGCTTATTGTTAAATTGTTTTAAAAATAAAGAGTCCTTATTTTGTGATCCTGCCGATGAATTCACTATATCCATTTTACTCTCAACCAGCCCATCACACACACACAAATGGAAATATTCACATTTTTTCCAAGCCGATTTTATTGGATCGGTTATTATTTTTTTCTCGGAAAGTTGAAGGAATAAAGTGTTGAAATGATACATTTTTGAATTCAGCAAGTTAAGCTCTACAAGAATCCGATGAAAAACTATAGGGGTTCTTTTTAAAAAAATATCCGATGTCGTTATCACGCAAAAACAAATGAACGTCGGAAATGCGTTGATATAGAAAAAAGAGTCTTTTTAAAAAGCAAAATCGACGTGTTCGAGGAAATTTCATGAAACTTCGTTGTTTTAGAAATAATGAATTTATTCCATACTTTTCTTCTGTACTGTATAATACTTTTTATAACAAATTTTAAACAAAATAGATAGGATGGCGTCACCACCGAAAGTGGGCCTTATTTCCAGACGGGTCTTATTTGTCGACCTTACCTTGGTCGATGTTTGGCGAAAGAAATGGCCTGTGTATAAATGACACTCTGGAGGTTAAGATAATTAGTAATACCATTTGGTATTTTAGCAATAACATTCTTTCATATCACTTGATTAAAACACTAGCTTGCGTTTTCGTTTCTAGGTCTCAAGGCCATACTTCCTATATAGAATGACAAAAAGTTGATAGAATTATCTTGAATGTTATTTGTGACAGAAGAAATCAGGAATAGTAATCAAAATGTATTCTTTGTCCTCAACATCTTTAACATTCATTTTTAATAATTTGTCACGTCTGCAGCCACCCGAAATTCCAATAATGTGAACAACCTATAATAAGATATTCTGCTAAGTTATAGATTTTACAATAATCAATATGTATAGAATTTATCTTTTTTAATAAGAATGTTTCATCATTGGCTTCGCGCATAAATCTATAAATTTCCGTTTGCAAAAAAGTTTTTGATTTCTTAGGCTTATATCCAACTCCTTGTTTCTTTAAAAATGCCAATGTCAACTTTTTAAACTTGCTTAAATCAATATCATTCTTGGTAGATAGTGTGGATTTTAGCATCGAGTAAATCGATCATAATGATGATGATTTTAGTATCTGCTTTCTCACAAAAATTTCTCAATATTTATAAATTGCCTTCGACTGACACTGTCAAAAATAGGTAATATTGCTTCTTTTATAACTTATTTGATTTTTCTTGCAACAAACCTAAAGTAACAGTTTTTGTAGTATTTCTAATCCCCGGAGGAATATGAATGTCAGTATTTTCAATTTCATCTAAAATGATCTCAACTAAACTGCACAAATTTTGCAAGATCTTTATCTATCCTTGATGTTAAAGTATCATTTTATCTGCCCCTGCGGTTAAAGTACTACTTTATCTACGATTTGCAGAAGATGAATGGAACATTTAACATTAGCTATAGAAAAAAAAATAGTCTGTGATTTCATGGATACGATGTACCTGATGAAGTAGGCGTATCAGTTTTCTTGTTTATGATGTACTTAGAGTGCCAAGAAATGAAATTCAGTCATCAAATTGGACTAGTACAAACCACGAGTTGTATCTAACATATGAAATCAGTTTTGCCATCATGAAACATTTCTGTTCCATTTAAAATGGCATTCTTCCCCAACATAAGCGAGGGCCTCATGAAAACCCATATTGGCGTTAGCTTGCAAAATGAGTATTACCATCTCATTATCCTTTGTGATATCCACTCTTAGAGTAAACTTAACTAAACCGATAAGGGTTCTCATTAGCGTCGTAATATGTAGATGAACTAATTAACTCCGGTAATGTAATAGGGATTGCGGGTTCTCCGATCTGATTCAGTTTAATGTCTTTGTGTCCTAGGGATATTATCAATAACAACAATGTTGCCACGGTAGAAGGGGTTGTTTGGAACGGTGTCAGGCGGACCTTATTCAATTTCACCTGCTACCAACCTAATGACATTGATTAGCAGTGATAATAGATGTGTATGTGTATGTGTGTTATTATTCTAAAATAAGGTACTCTTTAAGCAAAACAATAAAACTTTGTTATTTTCCTTTACATTCATAAAGTTTCATTTCTGCTCAGATTCTTCATATTCATATTTTTTTGTCTTTAGAAGATAGAACACAATAGTGCTAACACCTTCTATAATTTTCTCTTTTTTCGCTGCGCTCATTCTGCAAGCTTTTACATGCGTGCCTTAAAAATGCACTTTTAACACTCACATCATAAATAACTATTATGATCTCTCCAGTTGTTTTGAATGATTTTCAGGTAATATCCACTAATTTATTAGCATGAGTTTGATTACTGGAATGTGTGCATCATTCAGTTTTGCAAAATCGAAAGTATTGAATAGAATATTTAAGCTTATATAAATCAATTATAAGTCATGCGTATGTTCTTTGATACCAAATATCTAAGAGTGCTAAAGGACAATCATACCGGCGTCAAGATCTGACACGCACATAGATGCAGTTTAAGATCGCCTTCATAAAAAAAAGCTAACAATTTAAAGTCAAGTCAATGTCAATCATAAAATTTAGAAATTACAGTAGTCCAAGGACCGATCCGTGAGGAATCGCGGAAAATACATTGTATTACATGACGTTTTATTTTCTCAAAGATCTATTTCAAAGAGGAAGGCTTTTATAATATATTTCTTTTATTAGATTCATGAAAATGAGCCTGATGTGTTCGTACGCTTCTTCCAGCCTTCTACAACACAGTCTTATGTTCGACAACTGTTAGCCGAGAGTGAGTGTGTTTTGTTGAAGTGACAGCAGCTATCAAGCCATCAACGGCAAACAGCGGCAGTACAATTAACTTCCATCCCCTGATTCGATTCGATTAAATTTTGTAAGATTTCTTGTCTAAGCCAACACTAATAGAATTGTCTATTTTATTTATGCCTATACATGTTACACATGTTAATAATATATCATTTTAATGACGAATTAGCCCAGAAGTCATTCAACAGACAAAGTAGGAATCAATAAATGTGCCTAGAGGAAACTGCTAGTTTCAAGCAGTCGTCTGTATCTAACAGACAGTAGATACAATTTAAGGTTGCCTTTATAGAAAAAAGCTTACAATTCCAGGTCAAGTAAATGCCAATCATAAAAGTGAGAAAGAACAGTGGTCTAAAGATCGATCCTTGTGGAATCTCGAAAATGGCATTACAGTACAAGAAGTTTTATTTTCTCAAATGACTAGTGATTTTTAGAATATAACTCTTTTATTAGATTCATGAAAACAAGCTCTATATTAATATGTGCTCGTACGCTTCTTCCAGTATTCTACAACACAGCCATCTTATGTTCGACAACTGTTAGCCGAGGGTGAGTGTGTTTTGTTGAAGTGACAGCAGCTATCAAGCCATCAACGGCAAACAGCGGCAGCACAATTAACTTCCACCCCCTGATTCGTTCGAATACTTGTTGGGCCCGAAAGTTTATCGATGCCCGAGGGCCGACTAAATAGCCGCTGCCTACGGCACGCTCTCCTATTAATGTCTTTACAAATTACACGGCGAGATTGTGGATCTTTATTGAGGATCCTCCGTGATAAAGGTAGCGTCTGCTGAATAGAGGACGAGGAGGAAAACATACAAAGAACGTTTATTAAAGTGTCGTGCGGGGCAGATTAGGGCCGATACAAGTGAATTTAGTGCCCTGTCCTACATATTCAGCAGTTGAAACGTTTCGTGGTGAATCATGTGTATATGATGTAGGTTATCATTCAAAGGGAACTATGTTTCGCTCACAATTTTACCATGTTAATTATGAACAGATTGTATCAAGTCAGCAAGGTGCGCAATACAAAGGAATTTAATTGTAATTTTCTAAGGTTAATATGTCAGAAATAAAAATACAATTTGCAGATTAAAGGTCCATTTACACACATCAGTGACGTATCAGTTCAGTGTCAGTTAAGTATCAGTGTTATTTGTGGTTGATCAGTGATGTCAGTTTACACTTATCCGTGCGTAGTCAATAAAAAGGAGTTAGTAGACGATCAAACAAAGTGATCTGGATATATTTATCAGCAACAACATGTTGGTGATCAACATTGCGTACCAACTCGATAAGCTTTTCGTCCATTCTAAGCAACAAAAAAAACTGGTCAGCTTTAGTAGAATTAGAAAAATATCATCGTTGGCGTATTTAAAAGCCACTGAACGGACTCTGAAGCAGACTCTGAAGCAGCACTGACAGCACTGATATGACACCGTGGCCGATGAGTATAAACACGCCAGTTTAAAATCTAAGCAGCGATTTTTTATTTTTCACCGATACTGACACGAAACTGATACGGAACACGTAAAAATACATCTTAAAACTGGATAATAGTAGGACAGAGTCATGAATTTTACTATTTTGAAATTAGCTTCTACTGGCCTAATAATTATATGTCTCAATAGTTTATTGTTCAAAACAACTATTTTAAAGTTACCATAACATAAACACGTCTTTTTTTTACAGTTTTAGAAAGGTATTTTAAGCTAATATAAGTCAAATCTCCTAAAATTCCTATCAATGAAGTCACATGTATGCTCTCTGATACCAAACATCTAGGTATGCTAATGAAGAATTCCACAGACAAAGCTCTATTCAATAATTATCTAAAATAAAAATTAATCTAGCTTAAATTTACTAACCTGGATTAATGAAAACATTCTATAAATATCTAAGTTCACTTTTGAAACTGTGGGAAGTCGAAAATTCAACCACATTAGATGAGATCTGACCTATTTCTGCATTTTTAGGATTGTTTCTTCAGGTGACCTCCTTTAAGTTGAGTCAAATATCTAACTGTAAAAATGATTATACCAATAAATTAAAAGTATTTTAAATTAAATATCGACAATGTCAAAAGTGACTTTAACCTACCAGCGAATTATAAATTAAACATAACAATTATCTACTTAATTAATCAAAAAAATATTACCCTTTATGTAATCGTTTTATATATATTTTTAGGTATTAACAATATTGTGTATTGTGTATTTGATTATATATACAAGCAATAGGCAGTATTGCAAACCTTTGTTTAAATGTTATAAGATCATGGGTTTACCATGTTTGCTTATATACTTTTAATAGAAATTCATAAAATAAAAAAAATATTCAAACTCTAGCAGGACATCATCAGTATAATATTCGTGCAGTGCAATATGTATAATTATTTATTCGTGGCATGGAAGAATTTCCACTTAATTAAATTTAAAAATGTGATCTTGTCGAACACTGTTTTTATATCATAGACAATTTTCTGATTAGCATTCGATCCATAATAGTCACCATAATATGCTGACAGGCAATATTTCCTTTGTACTCGTGAATAATAACACATTTCGTCAAAATTAATTTTTATTGATGTTGTTCTCTGTTCTTTTTATATACTTTGATATTTATAAATCTAGTATTTGTTCATAGTTTGTATTCAGAACCACAACAATTTACAATAATTAATCATTGGAGGATTTTTCTCAATGTATGCGACTTACCTATTTCTAACATTTGAGAAATGAAAATTCTTCAAAACTATTAATAATACAGTTGACTGATTTCCGAAAACCACTTTATCTTTCTGTATAAATTCACAATGACAATCTAACCCATGAGTAATCAATTCGCGTAGGCAGGGACTGTAAAATTAAACGTGCAGCAGCAAATTGTCACCGTTATTGCCCGTTCATCCGCCACGGAGGCCATTTTCATCATCCCGTACTGTATATTTTAACAATACGGTCGGCGATATTGTAAAATTTATGCTATGGCTGCGTAGGCCAATGAATAGTAATGCAACGGGAGGGGTAGTTTCCCCCGAATGGCAGCAGCCCTACGACCATAAAGATCATAGTTTTATGGCGTGCTGTTGCGGTGGCGCTGTGACAGCACTGACCGAGCGAGGGGTGTCTCTGATGGAGTACCTACGGCACAGATGTGAAAGATAAGTAATTTGGCAAGCCTACAGGTTCTACCGGATGCTCCTTCGATAACATCAGAAAAAACAACTTCATTTAAACCTCTAAAAGTTAAAGTGTAATTTGTCAGAGAAGTAAAAGCACTTAAAAACAAAACTTAACAATATATTCTTAAAAGATGGCTGCTGACAAAAACACACTGATTTATGGCTCGGTTTAGAAATCTAAATAAACATTTTCTTTTCTATTCATGATTAAGTATTACAAGAGTAATAAGTTTAATGATAGTTTTTTTTTGGGTTTTCATTAATTGATGAAGAATAATTAGTTACTGCCTTGCTATCTAGATATCAGATACTGTGTGTACTGTGTTGTGATAATATTCCTCGAACAATGCTACAATATTCTTTATCTGTTTTAAGTCCCTATATAACCTACATTGTAAATTATTGCCTATTGAAAGGTCCTTAGTCCTGGAAAGAAGGTGGCCCAAAGTAAGTATACCATCATCTGTCCAAGACTCCCAAGACAAGACGCCCTATTGGTTTGTTACTCATTTTATCAAAGATGTTTTGTATACCCAAGTTTGTGTGCTTATTGGGTACAAAGATTCCATACCATTGTTCACTGACTTGCTGGATTTGGCAATAATTACTTTATCGTTGTTCCTAGATTGCATGCATTACTGTCCATGTTTTTAAGCTTGTAGCCAATTTTCTAGTACTGCACACATATACACTAATTATTTTAAATTTAATGTAAAATTGACATTTGCCCCTTCATTCTTTACTTAAATACATATAGCCATGTTTTTACGTAACTTTTGATTTGTTCCATTTGAACAATAAATCCCAAAACGACGACGCAAAGCAATAAAAGGCCTCTCATCTCAATTTCCCCGATAATATCCAATATTTCGATTCGACTTGACCTTAGATCGCTACAAAGAAAACTCATTATATTTCTCCATCCCAAAAGGCAGGCTCATTGCCCCGCGCGCTCCGTCTTACATCCGCGTTCGCGACGCGCCGAATTTATATTGTTTCCCCGATGAATTTCGAAGTGTCTCAACGCAAACGGCCATTCCAAAACTCGTACTTGATGTATGAAGTGCCGTCGCGGCGAACGAGACGGGTTAGTTGTTTGTATTGCCTCGGGAGATGAGTAATGGGTTTTTCATTGTCAGCTGAAAAGCGGGCCAGGAGCGCGGAATGGAGAGATACTTATTTTTCGCTTATAAAAAATTTAAATCTCAACTGCTGACATATTTATGATCGTCCCGCTCCCGGTCTCCCTTCGCATTTTGAGTGTAAGGAGTGATTTAGAGCTGTCCTGTCCTGAAGCGCCCCGGAATAATTAGCAGGGCGCTTGAAATAGACCCAGCAGGATATGAAGAGGAGGGTTAAATTACTACTGCCCCCTTTAGTTTAACAATAGAGTATAATACGCATTTTATGTCTACTCCTATGATGTTAACTTGTAAACATCTAATACTATTAATCTGGTGAATAAATAATATCTTCTATCAAGGTCAAAAAAATAACTAGTCCATAATTATTTCCAAATCTTAACTCCAGAAGTGTCTAAGGAATCGGTAGTGTAATGCTGCATATACAAGGTGTTCTATAAGCTCTATAACAAACTTTGGCAGATGGTAGCAGGTTTAATGTTAATTTTTCCTTATATGAACATAGGTCCAAGTTGTTTTTGTTTAGAAGTTACAAGCATTTAATAAATATATTAAAATTATTCAAAATATCCACCTTCGGCGAACTAAAGAATCCGTCACTAGACGGATTTGGATCATTTCTAATTTGGTTATCTGCATCCTCAATTCGTTCAAGTAACTGCTGACGGGTAGTGATTTCAACATAGTAGACAAGCTGTTTCATATGTCCCCATGAATAAAAATCTAAAGGATTTAAATCTGGGCAACGCGCTGGCCATGCTATTGGACTATCCATTTATTCGCGAAATAATCATTTAACCAAGCCGTTACTTGTCTCCATCTATGTGGCGGTACACCATCGTGCTGGTACCACATATTTTGAACAATATTAAGTCCTGCGTCATCAATGAAAAGGTTTTCCAAGAAGTTATATACAGATCTACATTTAGACGATTTAAAACATGTGCAGCCAGTAAATTATTGTTGAAAATGCTACTCCAAATGTTGAAATTGAAAATTTGCTGGAATTGTCTTGATTTAACTGCATGAGGACTTGATAATGTCCAGATATGTTCATTATGATTATTATTTAATAATAATAATAAACGTCTTTTATTATTTCGAATAATTTTACAATTAAAAAAAATTACAATAATGGGCTAAGTTTATCTTTGATTACAACGTACAAAGATACTCTTCCACTTAACCCTAACAAGAAACCTGTGTAAATTAATTAAATGCAGTGTAAATAACATATGATCGAGTACAGTAAATCACAATGCATCCATTGAAGAAGGCCCACCAATGCTTATCATATCATAAGACATGATAATAATTATTCAAAGCGAGAAACTTAATGATAACAGAATAACTGAAAGTAAAAAATCATAACTTGTTAATTCTGATTGTTCAAAATGTATGATCTGACATTGGTTTTAAAACTACAAATATCTGATTTTTTAAGCTCTGGCGAAACCATGTTGTATAAGTGACAAATTTGATAACTAAAAGAGCGTCTAAACAGTTCTGTGGTAAATGAAGGAACAGTTAGTAATCCCCCATTCCTTACGTTTATATTATGGATATCCGAACGGTAAGTTACTTTGCGATGTAAGTAAGAAGGTTTCTTGCTTACGATTATCTTATGGCAAAGGGTGATAAAATGATATTTCCTTCTGTTCTCCATATTCAACCATTGTATTTCTTTCAGTTTATGCGATACCTGCTGACGTCTTCTTATGCTAAATATCATACGTAAGCAAGCATTTTGAACATTTGCATTTTTTTTTTGTAAATAAGTGTCAAATTAGATCCATATAATGTATCAGCATAGTTAAATAGAGAAAATACTAGGGTTCCACAAAGTAATTTTTTTACATGAATTAGGAACAAATGACGGTTTCCATATATTATTTTAATATTACAATACGCTCTTTGTAGTAACTTATTTACATGCTTCTCAAACCTCAAATCAGAATCAAGTATAACACCTAAATTCCTTGCTTCATTTACTAAGTCAAGTAATTCATTATTAATGACAATATTAATTGAATTCGACATTTTTTTACGGTGACATTTACTACCGAAAACCATTACTTTAGATTTAGTAGCATTGATAAGTAGACAATTTATACCACCCCTAGTATAACACGCTTCATCAGACCACATAGCAAACTAAATGAATCTATCATTTTGTGCATATTGTTGAAGTCAATAAGTATGTGCCGTGGGAGTGACTATAGCGTTTTTGGCGACTACAAAGTTGTTTTGGAGTTAAACGGTGGAAATATAGGACGTCCTGTTTGCATTTCCTAGTAGTTTCTTTAAGAAAAACAGTGGGAGTAGTTCATTTAACTAGATGCAGGTGTTAAAGTTGTTAATCTGAATATGATTTATCTTAATTATCTTTAAATTGGCTGAAAATAAATATATCAAAATTAGTTTACGATTGAATATCAGTTATATATTCAGAAAAACATGCAAATGGTTTTATTCGGAATAGCAAAAGCGTGGTTGCGGGTGGTTTGAAGAGTATAAATGAAGAAAAAATATATCAAGTGAAAATTTCTTAGACATTTCCAATCCAAAAGAGAATGCAAACAAGTATTATACTATTTGAAAATCGGTAAAAGATAAAGCTCTTTACTCGCTTAAAACAGTAGAAATTCTCCGTCACACAGTTTTGCATTATATTGTAGTTGTATTTTTATTTTATTGAAATGTATTTATATAAAAACGAATCCTTTTATACATTTTCACGAGTTTTTTTTGTTAATTTGCAGATATATAAACAATTTCAATAATAACACTCATGTTCCAGACATTCCGTATATTAAATTATTCTGAACTGTTACAATAGCACAAATGTCCACAATTTTGTGGTCAACAACTTGTGGCGTTTAAATGTTATATATAAATTTTCTTCCTAGCACTTATGTTGCATAAAGATCAACATCAAATAGTAAATTACATTATCGTAAATACTAACATCAAATTTAAATTCTCCACCATGGACATTTCCATAACAAATAACAATAAAAACAGTGTTGTAATAATACAAATACGACTAAGTCACGGTTGAAGAGTGAATTAAGTTGTCTCTGTCTATCTCCGACACTCACTCGATTTTAGTAGAGGCATTAATTCAGATAAGTAACAAAGTATGAGTTGGGGTTTATATAGCAAGGATGCTACAAAAGGTGCAAGCAGCTTCCTCCATAACGCTTCATCGGTATCTTTTGATCAAAGTTGCAGTATATTTAAGCCAACGGCATTAGTGCCTTTGTCGTTTTGCATTTTAGCGGTGTCCTTATAACTCCATTAAGTTATATACGACGTCTTTATCTTAATAGACTCGTTATTCCAGATGGAAACTACTTAAACAAAGGTTCTTGCTAACAATGGGTATTGCACTTGATTTATTTCCCTTAATAGAGAATCATGCATCATACAAATGACAATTTCTGAACAAATTAACAAACACATAAACCATGTTTTAAAGTACGATAACATTTTATCATAGTAAAGTATAATTTGTTTTTATTTAGCTACTTTATTTTTATAAAATGAGAAACATTTTTAGCTAGCTGGTTCCAGATCCAGATTTACCTGGAGAATTCATGAAATCTATAGAAATGCTTTACATATATTTGAAGCATCCAAAAGGACAGCACAATGACAGCAGTCCTACTTGAAATTTTAGCATGCTTTGAAATAGTCTGCATTCCTGATATAGAAGATGATCTAATTTAAAAACGCGATTCCATCTTATTCAATATATCCTTCCTTGCTTGCATGTAAGTGTACAGACATTATTGATCCAGAACGTAAGTCTATTTATGGAAGTGTCTAGTCCTTTCACAGGGTCACAAGTCCGTTCAAAGCGACCATTTTGCATTTCATTTTTAGCTGTCTTCATAAAATTAAGAACATGTCTGCATGTGATAGGAATTGTAGGAAAATTGATTTAGTACTTCTATCTGCACATACCGTTCTTCCTTTATTTATTCAACTTATAATTATCATTATTTATTAACGCTTAAATTATTAAACTACTACTTACTAAAATAAATTGTAAGTCTTGCATTTAATAATATATAACTGTACTACATTGGATCAATTTTAAGTAAAAAAATCTGTACTAAACGTTAATTCTTTATATATTCAGTATATAATCACCATTATTTATTAAAATTCAAATTTACTAAACTACCGCTTATTCAAATATATTGTGGACCTTCCGTTTAAGAATATACATGGAATCTCAAATAAAAGACTGTTATTCAGTATTTAAAAGTACCACAGGTGTGTCGATGTCGATATTTCAAGGTAAGGATGAACTTTGGAGCCGCTTAAAATCATGTAGTACCAATTGAATTTTGTTTGTAGATACAGCAAGCTCATAGCGTTCCTAAAACAAACTACTAGCAGTTACAAACCAACAAACTCCAAAAATTTTATCCCGGTGGTGATGTGTGTAAATTTCTACAAACTGCTGCGGATGATGAATATGTCTTTGTCAAGGCAATAATCTCTAAACACAGATTAGAAGTTGGATAAATTGACGATCGGACAATCTGTAATGCTCGTTTCTCATCTCATAAATAATCTGGAGACAGAAAGGTTATACGAAAATACCCTACGCCCTTAGAACGTTCCCTTTAACAAATTTTTCATCAACTGTCGACCGAAGAAATGTACTGTTCAACCTGTGGGAATAAACACCATATATAAAATTCCACAGAAGATAGCTGCGTTTTTGACGCCGCCAAATCCAGAAATGTATATTGGACATTGTTTCCGCCGTTCAGTTGGTAACAGTAAAGCGGTTTGGTGGTTGGCAGTTCTTCCGTAGCAGAGACATACATTCAGAAATCAGTGGCCAGCAAGATTGCTGGATCCCTTCCCATGCATATTTCTGGGAACGTTAATACTAATATTTATAGTCACAAATAGTAGATAATAATTTAAATTAGTGATTATAAGTACTTACTAAAAATAAAGATCTTTATCTGTCCTTGGTGTTAAAGTACCATTTTATCTACCCCTGTGGCACTACTATTCTTAGATGAAAGACAATTTTAACATTAGCTATAGAAAAGAGATGTTGTTCTCAAACTGGTTATGCATCTTTGCAATACTTGCTCATAGAAAATTTGAAATAAAACGACTTAAATACAATTAAACGACTAAAATAATTGTATTGAAGTCGTTTTATTTCAATACGTTGCATACGTTGCATAACATTAGTAAATTACTTTTGACCTAAGAATTTTAATGCTTGTAATGGACTTACCATTTATTAAGTAAATGATCGGGTACCAGATGTGTCATCTTAAACTTCATTACACCTATGAAGGTGAGAGCAAAATTCTCTCGCATTCTTTAAAATAGCTGTCCCGGAAAGATATGCTTCAAGAATTCGACCAATAAGCTCCTCTTGGGACTTCACTAATGCCTTATAGACCATTGACAACATGTCATTGTTAACCCCAAGGAAAAAAGTAATTAAGCTTGAAATATACTGGGGCTTTGTTATCCTTTACTGCCATTAAGTAAAACATAATTTGCTAGCGTTACGTAACTTGTATGAACCCACGTCGTTTCCTTTCGAAGTAAGTATTGCGTCGTAAAGCCTTTTAAGGGGACACAACCGGTATTGACCAACCAACATTTTTTTAGTACTTTTAAGACTTTAATATCAAAGCGATACATTTTGCTACAGGTTTCTATCTTATATATATTTTGTATGTTTTAATAAAAAAATACAATGTGTCAATCTATTTTTTAAATGTATGACTGTATTGCTGGTGGTATTGCTTTAATTTTAAGTAAAAGTTTACTTTTTTAAATATGTAAAGCAGACAAGACCATCTAAATTCAACTTTCATCAACGAATAATAATGAAGAACCGCATTGCTGCTAACAATGACATTTCTTAAATTCATGTACTTCTATATGTAAATATTTGCTTTATGTTTTGAACTTTTCGCTTTCCATGGTAAAATAAATTAATGTCTATTTCTTTATTCAATTCTTTATAGTCTATAACAACTCTCCATTGTTCAGTTAATCTTTATTGCCATGATTGCTGGTGGTATTGCTTTAATTTTAAGTAAAAGTTTACTTTTTTAAATATGTAAAGCAGACAAGACCATCTAAATTCAACTTTCATCAACGAATAATAATGAAGAACCGCATTGCTGCTAACAATGACATTTCTTAAATTCATGTACTTCTATATGTAAATATTTGCTTTATGTTTTGAACTTTTCGCTTTCCATGGTAAAATAAATTAATGTCTATTTCTTTATTCAATTCTTTATAGTCTATAACAACTCTCCATTGTTCAGTTAATCTTTACTGCCATGATTGCTGGTGGTATTGCTTTAATTTTAAGTAAAAGTTTACTTTTTTAAATATGTAAAGCAGACAAGACCATCTAAATTCAACTTTCATCAACGAATAATAATGAAGAACCGCATTGCTGCTAACAATGACATTTCTTAAATTCATGTACTTCTATATGTAAATATTTGCCTTATGTTTTGAACTTTTCGCTTTCCATGGTAAGGTAAATTATTGCCTATTTCTTTATTCAATTGTTTATAGTCTATAACAACTCTCCATTGTTCACAGTCAATCTTTGCTGCCTATTTCGACTTGATCCTTCTACGATTTCGTTCTTTAATATACGAATTATACGAATCTCTACGTTTTGTGCGTGCGTTGAGCAATAATGTTACACATAAACCGGTTTTGCAGATTTAGATTTATCGTGCTTTTTATAAATACTGAAAGTTGTTTGTCGATAAAAAAAATACCTTAGGAAATACGTATCCGTTTAGATACAAATAATTTAGTCATACACAGCATATGACATGGTAAAGAGTATTTTCTTATATAAAACAAAAGAAAACTGGCGAAATACGTTCATTTCCAAAACGAAATACGGTGTGTAGGAAGCTATTAGCATGCGCCATTAGAGCGAAAAAATAAATCTGATGTCACATTTCCTTTAAAAAATATTATATTGTCGAAATGGGGTTTTTACTCTGAGCGTAATATTCCTCCAGATGTTTAATTTAAAAAATCATTATGGGCGCGTCGAAAATAAACACCACATCATTTGTTACGGGATCCATTAAAACGCTCTATAAAAAGTCGATGTTTGCCTGACAAGTTAATTTAAATTGAAATATAGGAATGAGGTAGCAACAAACGTGTACACTGTCGGTTGATAACGCGAGTTCCACAAAAGAATTTCATTTCACGTTTAATGAAAACGGATATTAAGTGTCTCTTTCAAGTTGTATTTTCTATATTTGCGAAATCCAGTCGAATCTAGATGTAAATATTTCTTTGAGGGAATACATATAGGCATATACAAAGACGACCACATTCTTAAAAAATATTGTGCAGAATGAGTCAATAAGTAATATATACAAATTGTGTCCGGAAATAGTCCAAATTAAATTTATTCTTATCTCTCATTTTATATTGTCTAGATTTATTTCTATTCAATTTTCAGAGAAAGAAGGAGTAGCATATTTTCACATAAGTGAAATATCTAGAATAAGCCATGGAGCAAAAATTAATGTAGTGATAATTTTGAATATAAAATTAATGACAACAAATATGTTCATTAATAATAAGAATTGTAGTAAAATTGATTTATATTACCGTAAATATCTTTACAATAGCTACAGTAAAAAAATGTTCAGAACGTTAATAATAAAAATATGTAACGCAGTTTTCGACCTGCAGCCTAATAGCATACACCACGTCTTCTATTTCCTGGTATAACTTATAACCAACAACACTTTTTCACTAACTGCTGTAAATCATTAGAAAATTCGTTAAGATGGTTTTATCCAAAATTACAAATATGGGCCAAATTTACACAATCTCTTTTATTACTACACCAGTGTGTCAGCGTTTCTTCCTTACTTGTGGAAATTTGCCATCGGCGATTTCGATATTTGCAAAGCAGAATATCAGAAAACAACGGGTCTGACCGGAATTTACATCTGAAAAACCTATAGTAAACAGCCATGGTTAGTTGTCAGCGGTGCCACCAAACATACGGGGTGATCAGAAGTTTTACATATACAATTTTGTATTCTAAATTAGTCTACCAACGTGTATACACATTTGAGTCCGTCTTACCCAGTTCATATAAACTAACACAAATGTTTCTGGATCTTGTCCGTTTTGAATTCGTAAGTTATTGGCAGCAGCTATGGTAGGTTCGCGTAAATCATCAATAGTGTCCTCTTCGGTGCAATATACTTATTTTTTTAAATATTCCCACAAAAATAAGTACAAATGATTTGTTTCGATATGTCGTAAAAACATAAATAAATAGCTTAGCTTTCATAAAGTCATGGTCAATAGTATCAAACGCCTTCGGGAAGTCGAGTGACACTAAAATTGCTGACAATTTTCGGTTGATAGATTTGATGATACTGTCAAACATATATAAATGGGACACGTTGTGCTATGCGCTGAAAGAAAGTCGGATTGATATACAGGTAGAATATTATTGCTACAGAAATAGGCGTTTATTTGCTTGTAAACAATTTTTTTCAACATCTTCGATAAAATGGGTAACAAACTAATGGGACGTAAGTCTTGGACAGATGATGGTATACTTACTTTGGACCAGCTTCTTTCCAGGACTCAGGAAAATAACCTTTCAATAGGCAATTTACAATGTGGGTTATACAGTATGCGCCAAAAGTATGGAATAAATTCAATAAAAACGAAACAATTATTTTTTGGGAAAAATCCTCGAACAGGTCGATTTTTAATTTAAAAAATACATATTTTAGCGTAAAATGCGATTTTCAAATGTCATTTGTTTTCGAGTAATGACGTCATCGATTTTTTTTAAATGGCAACACCATATATTTTTTACCGTAAATTTTATCCATAAAAAAGTAACAATTCTGAGGTATGTAAAATAAAATACAATTGATTAAATTTTATACTTAAATTAAATGTTCGAATTGCCATCCACCAACTTCTTGACAATGCGCAAGTCTGTGAAGAAATTGTTCTTGCACATTATGAATGATTTCTGGGGCAACTCTGCGTATTTCGTCCCGAATGCGATTTTGAAGTTCTTATAAATTACGTGGTTTATTAATGTACACTTTTGACTTCAAGTATCCCCATAAAAAATAGTCAAGAGGTGTAAGATTTGGCGATCTTGCAGACCATTCTATCGGTCCGCGTCTGCCGATCCACCTCTCATGAAAACAGTAGTCCAAAAAATCTCGTACAGGGCGCGCATAGTGCGGAGATGCACCGTCTTGCTGAAACCATATGGTATCGTCAGGAATGTCAGGGTCATTATCGTTAGGAAAAATTACTGCAAGGGCTAGAACAAGGTCATTTCCTAGAAACTCTAAATATCTTTGTCCTGTAAGGGTTCCTTCAAAGAAGAAAGGCTACTATTCTGTCGTCAACTATTCCAGCCCACACATTTAATTTTTGAGGGTGTTGGGTATGTGTCTCTGCCATCCAATGAGGATTTTCTCGACTCCAATATCTGCAAGTTTGACGGTTTACAGTACCATTCAGACAAAATGTGGCCTCATCTGAAAAAAGTATTTGCCGGTGTAAATTTCTATTTCCTTGACATAAATCCATTAGAATTTCGCAAAAGTGTAAGCGGCGATGGCGATCATCTTCATTGAGTTCCTGCACAAGTTGAATTTTGTAGGGATGATATTTTTCCTTCCTCAAGATACGTAGCACTGTGCTCTGACTAGTGTCATTGTTTAATGCAACCAATCGTGAATAATTATAAGGATTATCCACCATACTTATCAAAATGTTTCTGATCTTCATTAATGCTTGGACGTCCAGGTTTTGGAATATGTACCACATTGCCAGTTTCTCTAAATTTAGACTCTACCTTACTGACTGTTGATTGGCTGATATTTTTCATTAAATAAATCGCAAACTTCCTGCTGAGTTCTAGTCATATTCCCGCATCCGATAAGAATTAAAATTTCAATTCTTTGAGTAACAGTTAAATGTGCCATAATACTTTAAATTGAATAATAATTTCTATGTCGCTTACAATACTTATTAGAAAGTCGGTGTGACAATGACACTTTGCAAAGATTTTCACCTACGTGATTCATAAAAGAACTATGGAATTCGAAAAACTAAACTGATAACGTTTTTGCTTTATTTTAATCGATTTACCTTTTCTAATATTCAATCGTCATTTACTCGAAAACTTTCCTATGTAAGAGGGCAAAATTTTAGTACTGTCTGATAGAGACGATCTTTCAGAATCAAGGAAAAAAATATGGTGTTGCCATTTTAAAAAAAATCGATGACGTCGTTACTCGAAAACAAATGACATTTGAAAATCGCATTTTACGCTAAAATATGTATTTTTTAAATTAAAAATCGACCTGTTTCATTTTTATTGAACTTATTCCATACTTTTGGCGCATACTGTATAGGGACTTTAAACAGATAAAGAATACTGTATCTCGTCCGTTTTGAACTCGTAAGTTATTGGCAGGTAGGTTCGCGTAAATCATCAATAGTGTCCGCTTCGCTGCACTACACTTCATTTTTTAAATATTCCCACAAAAAGAAGTACAATGGATTTAATCAGTAGATCATGGCGGCCATGGCATCAGTCCTCCTCGTCCAATCCTTGAACTTCATTAAGGTACTTCCGAGCTATGCACCTAAGCCTTTTTTGACACTTGAAAAACTAATGCAAACGCTATCGTAAAACCGTTAATACTACAATCGAATTTCAGTATTCGTCTGCATTCCCTGACATTAAAAACCATTACATTAGCCTAGTGATATAAAGGTTGAAAATACTACAACTTCAATAAGTTGTGAAACACTTGAATATGTATTTTAATCGTCCTGAGGTCATGTTAAAGGGCACTTGATGCACCATATACATATTAAAAAAGTATCTGGAGGCACTTATTCCCTGCATCACTTTATAAATTATGCCAAATGCGTATCTGATAAAGATTTGTAATTAAAGTTAGACACTCTTCCGATGTTTCTATGGAAGTAATTCACGTTGCGGTCGATTATGTATTCTATTTTATTGGAGGAGATATTTATCTACCACCACGAACCCCCCAGAGCCTATTGTGTACAGATTACTAAACAATTTCAACAATTTAATAATTCAGTAAACTTTAAAGACCCCGCTTTGTATATGAAAACAGTATTACACAATCTAGGCGGTTCAACCGGTTCACAAATAAATCAAAGGGAAAATTAATTATTAATACGGACTGTAAAATTGACTTTGCGCTTATTCCAAATATGGCGCTGTCATAAGTAATCCCGGCTATAAAACATGGGCAAATTATAATAATCCGGCCTAATATATTATCCAGTTTTCATTTGAATGTGGGAAATATAATTGAAACTGTGATAAGTTTCTTTATAATAGACGATTTCCATGATTGTCATTTCAGTAATTAATAATTTAATTGAATTCATACAATAACGCCGTTTTATAAGATAACTTATATACACATAAATTATTATAAATGTAATGAATAGGTTAATTAATTATTTTCGTCTCGTTTATCATTAAATAAAATAAAACATTTTTATTATACTACTATTAAACGTGAACGTACATCCTACCGCATGATACATATAAATTAATTTCTGAAGTCGAAGGAGTTTCAATTGAAAATGTTTGAGGATTATTATCTATGTTAACAATTAGTAAATCTTTAATAGAATTATCATTGGTAATAATTATGTTCTCAGTCTCACTTAAAATCGTCTTTAGAATTTTCGTTGATGAGCACAGATTGCTCAATATAGAATTATGCAATCGTGCCACCTATGCACCCTCCGTCATGTCCTTACTGCCGCCTGCGATGGCAAAGAGAGTGGCGGGCGTGCGACGAAAACAATGTCCCCTATAAAGTAATAGTTCAGGTAAATGCAGTTGGCAATATCCACTTCCAAAATATGGAGTATAAATTTGGTGGTGGGGAAAAGAGTCAATAACTATTAAATAACAATATTGAAGTGTCTATAATAAAAAAACATTATTATAAAAATAATTAAAAACTATGCCATATCATTGGTATAAACTTATACTTATCAGTAGGGAAAATTAGTGTTCACTTCACAGCGCTGTAAAACCCAAACTAATGAATATAATAAAAAACGTATATAATAAAAATTCTTCGTTGAAAACCACTCTACAAAAATGCTCTGATGTCATTTTTTTTAAGTAAAAAAAATTTATTATGGCGTCCAAAAGAAAATTTGTCCAAAAATTTTAATTGTTTTTCATTAATATCTTTGTTATTGTAGAGGATTCAATTTGCAATAAAAAATGTTTTTAAAATTTTTTTGTATGACCAATAGTTTACCTGATAAATGCTAAAAACAATTTAACCCCCTTTTTCCAAGATGGCGGCCGAAGTTGGAGGGTTGTGACCCCACAAACGTCAAGTTAAGCTATTTTTGACCCCCCTCACATCTAAACAGTAAAATTGCGTCCTCTCAAAAAAGGACGCAAAGGCCAAAAAAATGTAACATTTCAATGAACTATAAGAATTAACCTTATTATTGCTGTAATCTTAAACTAATATATGAAAACTCGTAGACATAAACACATAATCACATTTAATATTAAAATACATACACTACACATAATACATTTATTTATAAGTACAACAAAAGACACAAATATGCAAACATAATTATTTTTTGTAAACAATCACTAAAGGGGAACAAAAGCTAAACTTCATTTCTGTGGCTGACTATATTGTGAAAAGTGCCTCGACCTAATTCCTGAATCCGAAGCTTTACTCTACACTTAAATCACTGTACTGTACATGTTTATGGTTTTTAGAGAATTTGACAACATATTATATAATCTGGAAGCAAGGTAATTAAAATTTCGTTGTCCTACTTTTTTTATTGATCTCGGATTCATATAATTGTCCCTGTTTTTCGTACTGTACATGTGATTTATTGGATTTGGTATTAAATACTTTTTTTGGTAGGTTTTTAGCAAACTATTCAAACAGAATAATTGCCTGACATCGATTAAACCGCTTTCTGTAAACAATTGATCGCTAGGGTAAGTGATATTTTTTAATACATAAGTTTAATAATCAGTTTTTGAATTATGTTTAAATTTTGCAGGTGATTATCAGATACACCACCCCATCCAATAATACCGTAATTCAACTGGGATTGTACTAATGAATAGTAAAGCGTTGTTAGGTGCTGTATGTCTAAAAAATCTCGTAAGTATTTAAATCGTGGCAGTAATCTTCTATTTTTTTTGACAACATTTGCAGTCTATAACTATACCGAGATATTTTATTGAATCTTCTTCAGGTACTTCTGTATTGTCGTCAATAGTTAGTGGACCCAGACTAGGCAGACCTGACGCATAGGGTGTAAATGGAAGATATTTTGTTTTTTCTACATTTAAGTTTATTTTGCTGAAACCATATTGTTATATTTTTAAAATCTGTTTCTGCTTTTATTTTCAGGGCTGGCCAAGACTTTGGAATAAGATTTCTTCCTTTTTGTTTTAAAAAATAAATAATTTTTTATATTTACTGATGTAAAAACATTTTTACTATATATCTAAATTCCGTGTTTCTCGCACCATTTCATGAAAATGAAATGGCGATTGTATTTTTCGACTGATTTTTGTGGTGGAATTTCGAAACACGTTCCTAACGGCTTTTCCCGGCGTGCACTGAATGTCTTCTTCCATCACTTTGTATAAATAATTCGCGAGAAAACTTTTACTGTTGGGGCTGTGACAAACAATTGCTGTTTAATGTCATGCAGTTAGTTATGTTAATAAATATTTGCATCTGGTAAAATGCTTGATTTTTACAGTAAAATAAAGTGTTTGTTTACTTCCGGAAATCCGGAAATCGCTGTATTGACGGTTGGCGATAAAAAAAAATCAGCTTCGCCTTTTTCTAATAAAGTGTGTTCTGTCAATTTTAATAGAACGTCTAACATTTCCTATTATTATTTCTTGTGGTTATTCAAAAATTTTTGAGCATGCGTATTTCGATAAATTAATATCGTTTTAAATTTAATATTATATCTAATAATCAGATGACTTTAGATCAGGTCTTTCTACTGTAACAGGCATTCATTCGGTTTACAATGAAATTGTCAAACGCATCGATGCTGCTGGCGAGTTTCCTGTAGGCATTTGCTGTGACAAAGCATTTGACTTCATACAACAATATAATCATTACAACACGTGGCCCTGCTTTGATTCGGATTCCCACCTTTCTAAAGCATAGAAAACAATATGTCTCCATTAAATCTATATGTGATAACGTTGTAAGCACGTCTAAATCAGAATCACGCTTTGTTGAAATGAATGTTCCCTAGGGTTCAGTTCTGGACTCTTTGTGTTGTATATAAGTTCATTGATGCATGCAATACAGCGTACACTGTAAACTGGCGAAAAAAAGGGGCATAGGAGAAGGAGCAATTACAGAAGAGGTGCTACTATCCTAATTTTTCATGTGGGGCAACAGATGCCTCTTCTATGTGGACAAAATATTCCATAGTAAAATCAATATTGAAAGTGCACGAAAGTATTAATATGTAGAAGTATGGTAAACTTAATTCATATTTAAAGTAGAATCAAGAAATTAAAAACCAAAGAAGGCAAAGATACTGGAGAGAAACCAAATCGAAGAATTTTTGAAAAAAGCACTGGGTGAGGAATATTTACAAGTTAAGGTAGAAAATACATGATTTTAATATTTCAATTTATACATTGAGCGTTTTATTTTGAACTCTTTACAGGTTGCAACGATCATGGGAGCCACATGTGCTTGTCGATGCTTTGGATATCACCCATGTCCATGACAAAGGCAATTACATATTCATATTCATTTCGGATACGTAAACAAATATTTGAAGAAGTTTCACGATCATGGAAGAAGCTCAGTGTCGTAGAAATGTGCCGGAAATACATCAATCTGCGACCTAAAAATGTCATCAACACAATTTCTAAAACGTTTTCAAAAGTGGCTGCATTTCTTGGGCTCCCTGATCCAAAAAGTTTTACCGGTCATGGAATGAGGCGTTTTTCGGCAACATTACTGTCCAATGCTGGTGGTGATATTCCCACTGTGAAGCATTATGGTAGTTGGAAATCGACTACGGTAGCGGAAAGTTCTATTCACTGTCCAGCAAGATGGCAATAGTTGAAAAAATCCAGGTCCTACCTGCCGAAGTTGTAGGCCCCTCCAGTCCTTCAGAAACTTCTTCTCGAGTGAATTTCCCGGTCAAAATGACAAGATCGTTCTTGAGATAAATGCTAATGTTAATAATAATAATTATAAATAAATTGCTATAAAATCAAAAACATGGTATTATGAATTTTAATTCACTAGTGTGTGAAAATTCCTTTAATCAACGGAAAAGAGACGTATTAAATCTTCTTAAAATAGTGTATGTAAGTAAAATGACTTAACTTTTATAAGCTATCACTTAAAATTACGTATACGTATCGGATAGCTTTTCTTCAGGTGTTAGAGCAGGAGCTTTAGTTTTTTACGTTACCGTTCTTCATTACTGACGCTGAGATTCGTTTCAACAAATACCCCAAAAGTTTATAAGACCTCGTTGAGACGAAAACAGTGCGTACCATCCCTCATTCAGTCCGAGCCCAGTCCGCTGCTTTTTTACTGCGTGGGAGAAAATAAAACCGTGGAGGCGGATGGGGTCGAGCAGTACGACAGCACGCGGGGGACCCTTGACCATAAAACATCTATGAAAATAGTTGCTGAAGGCCCGGCTCACCCCATAAATAAACCCCGCTATAAAATGCACCCTGTCCCTACCGGACGCGAGACATGATACCTGGACCGTGTTGCGGCCCCCGGATCTCGTCGACAGGCTAAATTGAGGCTTCCATATTTAATGGTAATTAAGGGACATTTACATGACCTGCTTGATGTAAATTCACACTGAGCTGCGGTCGTGACACGGAAAAAAGTATATTGGAAATTGTAGCACTGTAGCACTGTTAACTATAAATTATAAACAGTGAGGTGTAAAAAATGTGTGTGTGCTTAAATAAATTTTTGTTCCAGAATACAATGTTGAGGTTCATAAAAAATAAGTTTCTTTTTTAATATTTCTAGAATGCAACGGAGTAATATATTGTCTGTAATTATTTATTTGTGGCATCTCAATTATACTACAATCGTTTTCGGAAAGCGAAGTGAGCAAACGTTGGTGAGATGATGGTATATATTTATTTTATTTCTACTTATACCTGCTTATAACAGATATAACTGGGTGGTAGTTGACGGGCCAGCTCAAATTATGCTAGAAAGAACGTCTTTAGGTATGCACGTGCGGTGGAAAGATTAGAGTAGTGCAGATATGTCGGTACACAATTATCTCTAGATGTAAATTGCCAAGGTCAGATACCAGGCCAGAGATATTATTTTTTTTTTAAATTTTGAGATCCGCTGACCAGATAGACCACTGATGTAATCTAATAAACCATATGATTTACTGAAGGCGTGGTTGCCATATCGTCTGTAAGATAAATAATATTTTAACGTACATTCAATTTTTGCGGTTGATTCTAATTTAAAAATACTTGTTCTTAACAATAAGTAAAGTAAAATTGGGTAGGTAGTACGTTACGCAATAATATTAATAGTCGAGGCAATGAAGCATTATGATAGGAAATCTTTTAGGATAGGACGTATCGGAATGCGGTTTTTCGCATTCGCTTGCAAAAATTATTTATATCATTCGTACTTACTTTGTACCTATTACAAACCGGAAGTTGCATTGCTGCAGCCAAAAATGCATGAAAAAAATGCATCTGCAAATATAATTGAAAGTTAATATGAGGTATTTTTGCGTTTTCTGAAACTAAGCTAATGGTTTCTTTAAGTAATGGCCTGTTTGATGCATCTGTTTTAAGAGTTGTGGCACCAACGTATAAAACGTATTTAAATCTTTTTATTATTTTCACTAGCAGTGTTTTTCTCTTCAATTTCCTGTGTATGTAATTAATATTTTTGGTGAAATACAGTGTGATTAAGTAAAATATGACGCCACAAAAGGTTGAAATGCTAAAAACATGGATAATGACCAAATTCTGGATAACTATGACAGTGAGTAGAGAATCTGGTTTATATTTTCATTTTATTGGTGAGGTATAGGAATGGCAAAGGGGAGGAGATGGTCATTAATATTTTCATATTTTCATAAATCAACATATTTCAATCATCCATTGACATGTCTACAAATTCTAGCTAACTGTGTTGAATCCTATTCAAAGACATTAGTGTAACATTGGCAACGCTGTGGAACACACATGACTCTAAAAAATATTAGTATCGGAGTCGGATCAGCGGTCCACAACAAGTTTTCGAAAATCACGAAATTTATTTAGGTAGAATTTGACTTTTTTATTCCTGATTTTTTTTTGTAAAAAAAACTATTAATTATGTGTTATACACAATAAACTGTACTGCTGGTAAAAATATTTGTACGTATTTAAGGTTCAATGCATATCAAAATATGTGCTCTACGTTTTTGGCTTACCCTATTAATTTTACTCTGCTAAACAAAATATTTGCAACGAACTAACTCTTTGTGGATTCTGTTTGAATATTTTTTCTCACACACAGACGATTCCGTCCCGTTCTTTTAGTGCTGTATCGGAATCCATCCCATTTACTATTTTGCTTACTTTTACGCCGCACACGCTTCCGCTGCCATCAAAAGGAATTGTATTTTTATAGTTCGTCACAGCGCGGCCTTAGAGGAACAGCGATAAAACGTTGGGCTCGTGTCAACGACACCACTGTTTAAATATACGGCTGTTTTCATGCAAAATACACAAAAGAGGGTAATTTCGGAGGTAGACTTCCAGAATTTTGCATCTGGAAATTGCGGATATGCCGTTACGTAACCTTCCAGATACCGGTTGTATGTAGGAATTTATTCATAACTTATTATTTTTCATATTTGTCAGTCAGTGGCGTCACTGAGAAATTTAATAACGAAATAAATAAGATGAAGAGTGAAAGATATAGCCTTAGCATATATCCTGTATTCTTAAAATGCCTTGTCTCGTTGCGTCTTTCATACGCGTACGTTTAAATGTTGAAATCGCAGCATATCAGCTTTATCAGGCCCTAGAATGCAAGCTTAAATGTGGTCTATATTTTTTATACATTTTTATTAAATATCTAAAATATTGCGTGTAGTGTTGGTTGAAATAAGAATTCTTGCAAAATTAGGAGAAGTCTTGTTTTATCTTGAAAATTAAGACGAGTTTTTTTAAGTCTTGGTGTTGCTTGATCTTGCAAGATCATGTATTGTATTGTCTTGGAAGAGTCCAGATACCGGTTGTATGTAGGAATCAGCTTTCTCAGGCCCTAGAATGTAAGCTTAAATGTGCCCTATATTTTTTTACATTTTTATTAGGTATCTAAAATATTGCGTGTAGTGTTGGCTGAAATAAGAATTCTTGCAAAATTAAGAAAAGTCTTTTTTTGTCTTGAAAATTATGACAAGAGTTTCTTTAGTCTTGATGTTACTTGATCTTGCGTCTTTCATACACGTATGTTTAATTGTGGAACATATCAGGTTTATTAGGCCTTAGAATGTAAGCTTAAATGTGCCCTATATTTCGTATAAATTTTTATTAGGTATCAAAAATGTTGGGTGTAGTGTTGGCTGAAACAAAGTATCTTGTAAAATCAGAAAAAGTCTTGTTTTGTCTAGCAAAATAATACAAGAGTTTCTTTGAAGTCTTGATGTTTCTAGGCCTGGGAACTTTATTACGAATTTGGTAATAGTGGTGGTTACTCTCGGTCGGTCATAGACGTTAGAAGTATAGAAATAGCCAGTTTTGAACAATAAGTAATGGATGAAATAGGCGGAACAGAATCGAAGCTGTTTCAGTTAAGTGGCAGCGGATTTATAATTAATTCTAGTTCAGCAGAAGTAGACCTATGCTCAGTAAACTTTGATTTTAAAAATAGTTGCTTGATATCCTCTAAATAAAATAGAAATGCGATATTTATGCTCACTTAAATATTATACCTTCTTATGTTTGCAAGCCTTCTTGCTGCATCAATACTTTTTCCCTTCTCTCGCAAGTCTATTTTTTATGACATTTTACAGAAGTTTTCGTGTGGTTTTTGTTGCACATGCGCAGAGGCACAGCAACCTAATCTCTACCCTAATACGTTGTAATTGTGTTGTTAACGCATAGGAGACAAACATATATTATTATTAATAAGGACTTTTTGTAGGATATTTGTTAAACAGTCAGTATAATATTATGCTTTGTAACTTGTGCACTTGCAGCTTGTGCCAATTTAAATATTGTACAATTCATAAATATTATATAAACTGAAACGGTACGTTGTTTAGATGTTTGCATCAAAATTACACCATTCCAACGTGTCTTACCATACAACATTCATTTCAAACAACATATTTATCTTTATGACAGTAAAAATAGTAATTGCTTACAACATACAACATTAGTGGTAGTTACATTATAAACTTACTGTAGGTACTATAAAAAATATTTATTTTTACATAGATATAAGTACATCTACAAATATTTGTAAAAACCAAGGAATATATACTGATGTTTCAAGAATAATTATGTATTATTTTCAGCGAAAATATTCAACATATATTCTAATGCAAATGAAATACCTACATTGCAATACAATTTTAAACGACGCATGGGTGAACACAATTTTACAGAGAAATATGGATAATTCGCATTTAGAAAATGGATGGACAAATTCCATTAACAAAAATAATATAACACATTTCTAATTTGGCTTCTGTTACACTATTCAAGTTAAACAAAATGTAAATATTTGAAATGATTGATGAACTCTTTTGTATATACATTTTTTTAATATGTGTATATTGTTCAATTTTTTACACATTGATATTCAATTGTATCAAGAAGAAGTCAGTAACAATAAAATAAAAATAATTTAACATCTCTATTAAAGCAGATAAACAAATTTTTAACTGTCAAATTTCACTTACGTTTAATACATTTACAATTTTTGAAAACGAAAACAGAGTGTTTTGAAATGGCAAAAATTACGAAAGTGCGCGATAGTGATGTGATTTTTGTTATTTTTTACTTGTCTGCCAGTGTGAGATTTTTTGGTAAGACGAACTTAGTTTCAAAAATAACCCTTGCATGATTCTTTTGACGCAAGGGTTTATTCAATTAATCTTTATTTTTTCAGAAGTTTGGCAAAATACCTAATTAAACTAAAGAAACACTCAATTATTTGTTGGTTAAATAAATCTCTTATGGATAACATTGAATAACTTTCGAATTACCGTTGGAAAAGTCACCTCTTTGTTAAAATGCTCCTCAAAACACAGTAATTTCACTCATAAAGAGTTTGAGGATATTCAATGTTATTTTTTACTGTGAAATATCGGATAAAAACATTAAATTTCAGAATAATTCCAATGGATTCAAACCTGGAGAACGTGAAGACCATCTCATATGATCGTATTAATATTTATTTATCTGTATAAGTTCCTTTTGGAAGAAAAATCACTCTAGAATGCAAAAGAATCAGATATAACTAGGTACTAATAAATCGTCACGTACGACTTTACTCTTTTTTTGTATTGTTACACCCATGAATGGATGACTCGAATATATTGTGTGTGTTTTTATTTAATGCCAATTTCGTCGATTTTACACGGAAACCACTAAAATAAATGTTCGAACAACCTGTTAATATTATCGCCAACAGTGTTATTTTATAGCAGCATTTGACCATAACAAAGGGAAGTAATTAAAGGAGAACTACAATAAATTATAATTAAAATTTCAACCGGGCCCGTTTTAATTTCAGCATTCAACATATATGAGAATGAAATATTTTTAATTTAGATAGAAGCCGGAAACAAGATTAAATTTAAGTAAAATGTGGAAATATACAAGCGAAGGCACGAGTTTAAGAAGGCGGAAGTGGTAATTAAAAGAGGATTATTACATCCTTTGGAATTAAAGTAGTCATCATCACCAAGGCCTTAGTGCCAAAAAATTTGTGAAATTTCCTGGTTTTCACTATTGATAGCTTTCTGTTCCCACCTCTCAGGTAATTTGAATCTATATATGCAGAAACGTCACATGTCGACAAAAGGATGTTATGAGGAAATGGAAAAAACATTATTTTATTATTTAGAATACATTTCGCTTCGTTTTAGCAAATAAATATATAGTTTGAACTGAAAGTGTAATAATATTTTTTTTAAACAAGTTTGTATTTCAGAAATATCGCATAAAAAAATCCCTAAAATTCCATTTTTGTTGATTTGTCGGTAAGTTTTGTCAATGGGTATGCGACTTTACATGGTAACAGTATGATATTTTTTATTGTATGTGTCTTTCTATTTCCTTGGGAAATATTAGTTTCCATCCTGCACCTGTTACATAAACCACCATACAAAACAATATTCAAATAAAAAATATACAACGAGTTCGTTAGCATAGCAAGTTTTCCACTCATCTGGTAATGACGCAAATGCACAAATGGGGCATGATTTTAAATTCAGCAGTTTGGTATGCTGGATTCTATCTAACCAGTCAGGAATCAGAATTGGTTAAATAAACCAATAAGGGACCATTGGTACCATTGTTGAATTTAAAAACAGCAAACTGCAAGACTTGTATCATTTTTGTTGCTATATAATATTTTAAGAAATGGTGAAGGTGCCAGTGAAAATGCAATGTGCATATTTCGTCGCCTTAAGGGATACATATAGCGGTCTAACCAATGAATTTTTAGACATAGAAATCTTTAAAAATAAGTTTTTATTTTAAATTTAACTGTTATTTGTAAATATTGTTATAACTTAAACTTACATAGTTCTACAAAGAAGATTGTTAATTGTGAGGTTAGAATAGCAAATAAGGTGTATCGTATAAACGCTTTTTAAGAGCTATTATTTTATTTGAGAATTTAAATAGTAAAAGTGGATAAACAAAACATCAGAAAATTGATTTTTGATTAAAATGGACATACGCATTTCTGTTTGAAGTAAAAAGCATTTCATAAAATAGTTCAAAACCCTAATTTCGGTATCCACGTGACATACGAAATAGTTATTTATACTACAAGAATATAAACTCATATCAATAAACGGTACTGTACTGGAAAAAAAAAAACATGTATGAAACTCGAATATAAAGCCTCGAGAGCAAGATTTTTGTAACTTGACTGCGGCTCGTTATAAAAACCGCTCTTCTTTGCACGCGCGAGTAGTTTATGTAACAAGTCGCAGTCAAGTTATACAAATCTCGCAAGTGAAAAGAGAGGTATTAAAAATTCAAAATTGATAAATGTCAATCCATTGGTTCTAAGTCTTAGTTATGATAACGCTATATATATTTTTTAATTATTTTTTTTTCTATTTTGGAAGTAATTTCATCGCTAAGTTAAAGCCGTAAAATTTGCCACAAAAACATATTTGCGTGGTGCATTTTGAGTTGCATAATTCGATGACGTAGCAAAGTAGTTGTCATTATAAGATAAATATCCGATGCACGTGCGAGCATTAAGATGGCTGCAACAAATAAATTTTATAAGTGGTGTTTTGTACCATCTTGTCCAAATACTAATTGTAATTTGTATGACTTCACTTACACAGTACAAGTAAAACACAACCGCACTTATAGGCTCAAAACATGTGGTGAAGATGAATGAAATGACAGAATGATTGTCAAGTCAAATTTCAAATTCCCGCAACCAACATAACTGAGCTCTTTCTAGAACTACTTTCCTACGTCATCACCAATAAAAACGCATTTCGAATCAACTTTAAATTTTTAAATTTTAGATCATTTTAAAAGACATATAATTTAGTAAAACAGTATACACAATACTAATTAATGTGCTATCTATGTTTTATATACTATTTACTTTATAAAAATTCTTATTTGAACCAAATTCTGAATTATAGAAACAAACCTAATCTTATTTTATAGTTTTAAGAGGCTTCGAGTTTTATACATAATATTTTTCCAGTTCAGTACCGTTTGAAAATAAACGTTAAATTTATATTGTTATTGACAGTGACTGATATTAAGCAAAATTATTTCAATCAATAGCAATACATACTAACAAAAATTAGAACAAGAGTTAGGTTGCCAGCAGGGTGGATAGTATGCATAGTAACAATTTCAATATTATTGATGTCTCATTACTGTAAAATAGTAATTAGATAATTTTCGTACATTTCTGAAATAACGCGTTAATTATGTGATGTGATTTTAGCGATGCATATGATATTCCCACCAAAGTGATGGAGTCAGCGGAAGCATTAAATTCAGAACTTCTACCAGTAAGGGTGATCACAGACACAGCGGTTTGCACCGCCTCGGCAGCGTAGTAAAATATCGAGTGTAGTAATATGAATTTACAAATAAAATTTTATTTATTTACTTTCATTTAATGACACGAAAAAATATATTTGGCAAAAAGTGTCAAATGACGCGACAAGAAGCTGGTGTATTTTTTATGTACAGAAAAAGGTACCTGCTATTAAGTTTACAGATCAAGTTTTCTTCTGCTACCTTTTGCCAAAGAAACCCATAAATATAAAAACTGCGTTTCAAAATGAATGATTCTGATAAAAGTTTACTCTACTCTATATGTAGAAGCAGCGGCAGATGGAACGATCACATGTCTAGTTCCGACAAAATTCAAGACACCGTATGAGCTCATGAGTATCAAAAGTTTAAATATCGGTGCAAAGGTAAAGGATGTGTTTGAGGAAAATCTTTCTGACTTTTCCCAGAAACCATCTGCACTATGGATCCACTACTCAACTATTCGCATTTTTGAAAAGAACTTCAGAGGATTGCAAGGACAAAAAGTATAGAATTTTTACAAAAGAAAAAGTATCTACGTCCTGCAGATGATGAAATATATTCATGAAGGTTGCTATGATAATGTTGGATCATATTCAATACAATGACCTCTATATAAAAATTGCGATTCCATGCACAAAAACAAAAATTGTCCGAGAATTTATTATAACAGAAGGAAATGTGGCAGCTATCAACTGTTTAAATATTTTTCGAAAATACGCTGCACTTTGTCCTTCCAATGCAACTCACAGGCGGTTTTTTTGTATTCTACAAGCAAAAAAATGTACCTCAGAGTCTGTCGGAGTTAATACGATTGGAAATATTCTAAAAATTATTGCAACAATGCTTGAATTCAAGAATGACACTGGACATTGTTTTAGAAGATCCCCAGCCACCATTTTGGTTGATGGCGATGTAGATATGCAGATGCTAAAGCGCCATGGGGACTGGAAATTTCCTATGGCAGAAGGCCATGTTAAAAATTCTTTAGATAATAAGAAACAGATAGCAAAGAAGATCATAGGGTCAAACACGGATTTAGCGATTTAAAATATAAACAGCTCCATCACATCTACATCAGCTGGTATAAATTGTAAAAAGTGTATTATTAATGTTTATAACAAACTTTAGGTTTTATAATGACTTCTTTAATAATAAATCATTTCTCTAAAAATGGGAGTTTATTTAACAGAAAAATGTTAATAAACCATTTTTTTTTTCATTACAGCACTAGTGTCATAATAGGTGCCTTTACGAAATTATTTATAGAATTGTAAAATTCATGCTACTAAATAAATCTAGATAAATATTTTTTGCATTCTATTCGAAAATAGTCTACTTCTGACATTCAAAACTAATAAAAAATAAAATATTTTTGATTTGAGTATGTAGTTGTAGTAAAATTGTCTCTCATTTTGAACCTATTTAAACATAAGTATAAAATATAAAACTCTTTTGTAGCTTGCCTTTTTGTGTAGCAGTCAGTTCAGTGGAATATCGGGGGTTATTTTTGCAGGTAAAAGTCGATATTTATTTCACAATGGGCGGATTCCGACGATACTTTAAATACTATGCCTTATTGGATATCAGAATTGTTTTAGCAGCACACCGTGTATACATTTCTATATAAAGGTGGAATACCCAACCAACCGTGCTGGAATATTTATTGCGAGAGAGGTTACTAAAGTATATACATATATAAACTAGCTTTTCCCTAAGGCACTGTATCCGAGCAACAGGGTTTCGGATTAAATGTTCCATAGTCGAGTTTGATGTATTGGAACAAATCGAATGGCTTGTTAGATAGTAAGTTTGGTAATTTTACTTATACAACTATCCTGCCAACGTCCATTTCATCTGTTATTTGTAAATACACTAGAGAGAACTTCATATCCTCTTATACCTAGTATATTTTTATTCGAATATAAATTTGCATTATACAAAGAATGAGAAACGTTTATAAAACAAGAACTTTTGTGCACTACCGTTACATACAGGGTGTTCTGAATCTTGCGCAGATAATTTAGGGGGTTCATGCATATCCTCTCGAAAAGTCAATATTGACGGAGCTACGTAACCTCAAAGTTATTTTTTTTATTACTGGAAAGATTTTTTTTCAAATTTTGCAGGGTTGTTACTGTTATAGAGACACAGTTTCAAGTAAAATATTTCTAAAATTGGAGCACCCTAAAGAGCAGGAAGGGCACGTGCTAGGTGAAGAAATGATCATAACTTTTTTGTCTTGATGCTTTAATGGCATTCCTTTAATTAAAGAATGAAAGTTTATCTAAACATTTTGTACTGTTGTTTAAAGTCAAAAAACCAACCGTTTACAAGAAAATCGACGTTTAAATTTTTTTAAGTATATTTTGAAAACAATTGAATGATGTTATATTGCATTAACGGTAATTTCAAACATTATATGCTTTGTTCATACGAGATAAAAGCAGAAACGCAAGCTTTTATGAACAAATAGACATTTAACTAATTTATTGTAACCTTGATAGAATAATTTCCGAACTGGTCGCCACGTTGTCGGTTTAGTTTCCTTACGTTTCCAGAGACAGATATGATAAGGTTAAAGTAAACTTCTGAGGAAGATAACGATGTTTCAAACGCCAAGAAAGTGGCGACCAGTTCGTAAATTGTTCTTCCAAGGTTGAAATAAATTAGTTAAATGTCTATTTTTTCACAAAAGGTTGCGTTTCTGAGTAGGGTGTTTAGGAGAGTTCTAAATCTACCCCCCACCACTTTTTTTCCTGTAGCTCCGCTCACAAACCGATTTTGGACCAATCAGAATCTGGAGAGTTTCAAGGTATACTTTGCTTAATAGTAAAAGAAATGATATTCATTAGTATGTCCAAAACATTTAAATGTCGATTTTCTCACAAATTCTTGTTTTTTTTTTGAGTTCAAAAACAAATTTTTAGATAAACTTTCATTCTTTAAAGAAATGCCATCAAAATATTATACTTCTCATACTTCAACGGCATCTGACGTACAAAAAAAGTAAACAAGTTTTTGCGCCTGGAGCATGTGTCAACGCGCCTGTTTGGCGAACGGGATTGGAATGGGGATATGCTCTCTAGGTGGTAAATCAACAGCAATGCTGTGTTAATGGATGGGATTCTTATTTATGGTGAAGTTAGATCAAATGCATTGGCACTTGTATGCAGATCGATTTCCCTATCGCCAAATTATGAAATTTTTACGCAAGTGGTGCAACGTGGACGTGAGACTGATAATTTACTGCCGCTAATAATTTGCATTTACAAGAACAGCAACTAGGAGGAACGTTCGCTTTAGTACGGATAAATTGGATATGGCGTGCCCAAATGTATGTATAAGTTGAGGGACAATGTTTGAACCATTTTTGCAATAAGGTATGTGCTTTTTAATAAATTTCATGTTTCTAGTAGTGGTCAAGTATCGCAAAATTAATGTAACAAAATTTTATTCATTTTAAAGACTCGTCACTTTCGTCAGATCTATCTACATTTAAATTTATTTTAAAGTAAAAACGCTGCAAATATTTTTTGCGTCGGTGTCGATTTAATCACAGAACTTTGGAGGTTTCTTTTCATGCGATATGTGACATCGCCAATTTGCATTGTCACTCCATTACAGCAGACGAGATTCCAGCAGCGTGCAATTAAATGTTTTTAAAATAATTTCCAGAATGCGTATATTCATTTATTTTTATATTACCATATTTGTACATGCATGTTGAACATTGCAATTTTTTTTCAAATATGTTGTAGCTGTAGAAAGCTGTACAAACTTTAGGAAAGAAGGTTTAATTCTCGGTACAATTTGTACACCTTTGAAAAAATCATGCATTTCTAGAGATAGTTATATAGAAAAACTGTATAATCAAGTATAAAACGTAAATTTTTGTTGTCAAGAAAAATAATACATACACCAGTTTTCAATAATTTCATTGAAATATACACAGTTTTGTACCTAACTTAAACAATAAATAAAGAAAAATCGTTCAATTGTTCAATATGCATAGATGCACAACTCAATAAATATTTAAAAAATTCATAATGTTTGAAATTAGTACTCAATGTTAAACTTTTATGCCCAAACATTTCTACATAGTATACGCAGAAATTCGACCATGCTACTTCTGAGTGTAAGGTATTGGTTCTCAATTCCAGTATAGATTTCCTATGGTAAACCACGTCATTATTTATAAATTAAATAGATCTAGGAAACTTTATTACGAAGAGTAACGAAAACGCTTCATTAAAACAACAAAATAGCAGTTTGCCAATAGTGGGTCTGTGACAATAGCTCCAAATAACAAACACATTCATATAGAGCCGCCATTATCTTCCTCCGCTATTATCCAGTTTTGAAAATTCAGAGGTACAGAAAAGCGTGACATTGCCGCATCGACGCGTCTGTTCCAGTAATTGATAGAACGTTGGTGCAAAAACTTATTCGCGATTTACGATGCTATTCCTCATTTGGCGAAATCGACTGGTGTTGATTAAAATTTAATTTTATGCATGAATTACAGCCGCAACGTGACCAGCGCTGCCATAAATTTAGATTTCGATGTTTTGGGAATGGCCTCCCTAATTTTGTGCTGAGTAAAATTTGCTCTCGTCGCACTGAAAATATTGGGATACATATGTCAAATATGTTTTCTGTTTTTTACCATAAAAATAATGTGTGACGTTACATATTACATGTATTTGATTTATTTTTCAAATCAAGTGTCTGTATTGCATATACATCAAAACATCAAATTATTTCTGTAATAACAGTTTTCTAAAGGCGATAGCGTAGGTGTAGCAAATTGGCAATTTGTTTTAAGGGGTACAGTTTTCTTGATATTATGTCGATAAAGGTGTAAAGTTGTGATGGCTTCAACGGTATTTTAGATTATCAGAGTTGTTTTAGCAGCATACAGTATAATTTCAATGATTTTAGCATATCTAATACTACAACAGCGATGATACGGAGATTAAATTGTTAAAAATACTGAAAGAATCAACGTGACGGATAACGCAAGAGGCTGCCCGCAGGGAGGCGTTCTATCACCACTGCTATGGAACTTGGTACTAGACAGTCAACTGTGTCGCCTGAACTTGGAAATTGGCATCTATACCATCGCTTATGCTAATTAATGGATAGTTCGAAGGGATTCTTTATCAAAGAAGGCAAACAGCCCTAAGAGTCATTGAAAGTGGTGTGAGGACCATGCTCTGTCTGTCAACCGCAGGAAGACAGTAATGGCTCTCTTCAAGAGGAAGAGAAAAATGGGGCTAACTAACTCTCCTAACACTACGTTAAGCTACGTCTCGGTTGTGAAATATCTTCTAGTCACACTTGATGCACACCCACCATAGCAATGGAGGTAATGCTATATTTGCCACCTTTGGATATTCATCTAAAAGAAGTGAATGTGGCAACTATGCTTCGTCTCAAAAATACTGGTATTAGACCAGATGTAGGATGTGGAGAAGTTAGGAGTCGCCTGTGGAATGAGGTCGTCAGGAAAATGCCTCTTCTCTAGGCAGACACTGACAGTATTTCTGCCAAGTTTGCATTTGACAGACCCTACACGGTACTTATCAGGAATGAGGAGACCGCCAGTGAAGATGTAATCAACATCTTCACAGACGGTTCATAAATGAAGGAAGGTGCAGGATGTGGAATCTATTCCAGATCTCTACACATCCAATATCAGTGGGCAATGGATAGGTCTGCTACAACGAGCAAAACCATCAGAATCTACACAAATAGTAGACAATCATTTCTGGTCTTACTTGATCATAAGATAACAACTAGATCAGCATGGGAATGCCATCAGGCACTGGTAGTGGTCTCAACCGACACTAGTATATCTGTATGCTAGGTGAAGGGACACGGGCGGTGCAATGGCATTAAAGTAGCTAACAAGTTAGCTAAGAGTGCATCGGGTCTCAATATTTTTGAACCTGGTCCCTCCAGTATGCTTCCGTTGCCAGCTTTTGTTGGAATTATCAAGGAGGACATCTACAAAGAATTTAGAAAACGGTGGGATGAAACAAGTAACTGTTAATTTGCTAAGGATTTCTTAGAGTACTTCTCGAGTATATAGCAAAAAAGTACCTGGCCATGTCTAGGACGAATCTTCACCACAAGTATTTGAACTGAACACTGTTGGCTAAGGAAGCATCTCTATTACATGAGAAAGTGCAAAACAATACTTCATGCACTCTGTTAGTGCACTGTCATTTCGTCAATAAGAGAATCCATGTTGGGAGAACGATGGCCTTCTATGGCAGGTGGATTGATTTTCTAAGGAAGTACAAAGAACCCAATGGGGCCTAAGTGCTGTAGTCTCTTAAGTTACCCTCCCCAGAATTCCAGATTACTGAGGGATTCGTCTTATTTAGATGATGACAGTTCTTATATTGAATATATTTTGCCGCAGTTTTACAAGTACAAGCTTATTCATAATATGCAGTTAGTAGGATGATCTGCTTATTTGTTACACCCTACATATTTTAATAAGAAAGCATATGAATACAAATTACTAGTATCAACTCACTTGTTTATATACTCGCGACAAGAATTCAGACGACTTACGTCATACGAACAAATGAATAATTCATTATAATTTCGTCAAAATATTTAAGAAACGGTAACTGATAGTAATAAAACTATATACTACACTAAAAGTTTGCATTTTATATTGCACTAAATTGCAAAAAAAAATTTTTTTAGCGCGACAAAATATCTAAAATTACGTTGACAATAAAAACAAATGTGAAACGTCAGCCGTGACGTAAGACGTCTGAATTCTTGACGCGAGTATACCTGGCAACCCGGTAATAGGGACCAGCAAATCGTAGTCAACCTAACTTTTGCATGTTCCTTATGCTTTGTACTTTCGATTGGTATTAAATTTGTTTGGTAAGCAAGCAAGCCAAATCAACGAAAAAAAATGCAATACAATATTTTTAATTAAGGGTAGTCATGAACATATTCCATTAGGCAACCCATTTTCGATATATTTATTTACGTTTGTTAAAAAATACTTTTCATCTTGTACTATTTTCACTGTCTAAAATATTACTTGTTGAATAACACACTATTAAAATATAGCGGTAATTATACTATATTTAAAATGTATCTTTCTTCTCTGCATATATCAACTATATGGAGTATTATTCAAAAGGAGACAAATTTACATCAAGTGTGAGGGTCTACTTAAGGGCGTCATTTGGAGCCCTTAAATCAGTTAAATGTAGCAAAAATTATAACACTCCAAAACGTTGAGAGGGACGCCAGGATAAACACAGGAAGAAGGCTCTCGTCTAATCGTCCGGAGCGCCGTGGATCCTGAATTTCGAGAGAAAGAGGGAGACAGAGTGAAAGGAATATAAATATAGAACTGGTTGGTGGGTTTACATTCTTCATAATACAATTTAAAGGTTAAAATTAGTCAAGTGTAATAACGGGTAGAATCCTTGCAAGTAGATAAACAAGGGTAGAATTATCTTTGAAAGACTATTTTTAAAATTTAAAACTTTTATATGTTACGTCTATATTTCTATATTTTTATACAGAATTGATTTTAATGTTGAAGTATTTTCTTCAATAAATAAAGCAACATCTATATTTAATAGTTCACATAATTAAAAATACTTGCTTTACAGTTATTGTATTAATAATTGGGAAAATATATTTCCTCTTCTTATACTTCGATGTCGCGCAGGCAGAAGTTGTTTGAAATTGTTTTAATTTTGATCACGACAAAGATTTTCGAAAAGTTACGCTTTTTCTCATGGTCGTAATAGTAGCACGAGTTTCTACAAATTATTTGCGAAAATTTAGCAAAGTTATGTTATCGGATATATTTTAATTGTCTTCTGTCCATTCAGCATAATCATATGCTACAGATTCAAAGTTACAAGTGACCAGTTTTCTTAGTCTCAATAAAAACTCTGTTACGTAAAGGAATACGGTATAGCCCACTGTTTAGTGAATACCCATGATTGTATACCTTCTTGTATAAAATTTGAATACGATTAGCCAAGAAATAAGCGTAAAAAATGAAATAAAAGAACTACTTTGTCGGTCCTATAACTTCTTAAGGAAGCAAGATGGTTCTAAGGTAAGTTGATTTAAATCACTTTATTTTCCATAGAAACAAACCGCGCTGAACAAGGTGTAACGTCGCACCAATGATATCGCGTTTACATTCTATGTCAATTTGTTAATGTTAATGTCTTAATTATTATCTGATTGTTGCAGTGGCGGCTCGTCGTATAAAGCAACTGAGGCCGGGCCTCACTGTAAAATTTGGCTTTCACTGTATATTTTAATACCCCATAATTTCCAATCCGATTGCCAACTACATTTATCAAAAATTAATGTAACGAAATAAAATAATTGCTTCAATCTTAGCCCTCGTATGTTATAACGTACCTCTGGTTTACATTTCAATATCCCACCGTTTCTGTTTCTACCCGCATGGGGAGTCTGGGTCACCCACCAATCCCACCACAGAGGCCGAAAGATGTCTATAATAAGAAATATTTGCCCTTTAATGCCTAATAGAAGCAAATGGGCAAATTTAAATGAGGATGATGTACAGGACCTTACAGACTCGTACTCTGAATAATTAAATAGAAAGTATTGTTACAATATATTTTAAGATTATTATAATAAATAATTTGTTCTTTTTCTTTTTGTTTTTTAAACTCAATTAGGCTTAAAATAGAAAGAAAATACGTAAAAAATAAATACTGGTACATTTAGTATAATGGTATTTAAAAATATTATACCATGTTACTATTTAAACGTTCGAGATTTACATCAACTTTTATATATTTTCTTATTTTTTTAAATTTTGCAAAATTGCGGTTTTATTCTAATGAACCGTCCTGCATCCTTATAATTTTTTTTGAAACACCTTTTTCTGATTACAGCGATATATACATACAAAGATGTACGATGAATGATGATGATGAACGATATGAAGATAGAATGTTATGTAAATAACCCTGTATAAAAGAAATGATTCTATGATAATGACCAATTTATTATACAATTCAACTGATATGTTGACTTACTGACGCTTTACTGTAACGTTTTTTTTAACACTTCAAGTATCAAATCAAAGTCAGTTATCGCCTTTTGCCAAACTAAATTCTAAATTGTTGTATAGTCAATCAATATACAAGCGTTTATTATTACTACTGAATAGCGGCAAATTCAAACGCTAAGTAGTGAAAAAGCGGCAAGTGCAGAAAATATGTCAGTTATCGCCTTTTTATTTCATGCAGACGTTTCTCCATATCAACCGTCTATAACAAAATTTAATAGAAACATATTTAAAATCTATGCAGTCTAAGTCGCTAAAGTTTTGGGCACTTTACTCAGTAACTGCATTTTGTCAGTTACCGCCTACCAACCCAGCTAACAATTTCTTGTTCTGTAAAAATCGTAAGAACGTTTCCAGAGCAAATTTAATAGAGCAATGTTTGTTCTAACATTTTCAAAACGTTCTTACAACACTTATACCATAAAAATGGGCACCGTTCTATAGAACCTTTTAGTTCTTTAAGCGGTTCTGTAAAGCTTGCAGGAAATAATTATAGAAGTCTTAAAGAATTTTTATAACACAGTTACAAACCAATCTCATAAAAATTCTATAGCATTTCGCTATACAATTTTTGTGTTGCACGGTGTTATATTTATAGTACTTTAAAATCGTTAAATTGTATCCTTTAAAAACAAAATGTTCTGTATCGCACATGTTAGAAATAATATGGACGGGCGAATAAGAACCAATAAGATGGGCCTAATCAGCCCGCATAGGAGTACTTACTTACATTATTACGAATTGCTTTGTTTGTTTGTCCATCAGGGAGCAGTACATTTTAATGCGGAAAAAGTTTTATCGTGAAATATGTGGTACAAAATGGTAATTTTTTGACGCGCCCTTAGTTAACCTTATATTTCCTATGATGCTGGAAATTTAATAAAAAAAAATGTTTTATAAATTGATGAATTTAACAACCAACTGTACATAAAATAGTCAGAAAGTAAGTATATCCATATTATTGATATCATTTCACCTATTTATATTGTAGATATTTTTAATTAAGATTTTTTTTTCCTTCTTCACAACATGGCGACAGAAAGAAAGGCTTCATCTTGTACTTCCAATGGATTCTCACTAATATGATATTTTTGTGTCGTTTGCAATGATTATAGAGCAAATATACTTCGTAAGCAAATACTTAATATTCACAGTGTTGTCATATTTTATTGTGGTAATTTCACTTATTTAATAAATCTATTAAAATTCTTTAACTTCAACATCTAGAAGTGAAAATGTTTAAGGTTTGGAATGGTCTAAATTAAATATGTTACTAAATTTTTATAAGAAAATCAATTTCTCTTAGCAATCAAATAAATCTTATCTATCGTAATGAAATTTTATTTCTGCAAGCAGATAATAATTTTTACAAGTCACGACTATGTTATACAAATTTCCCCATTATACTTTGATCAAAATATTTCGTACTATTACAGGCAGGTCTCGTCAGATGGGGCTATGGGAAACCTACATATATAAAAAATGATAGTTCCATAGCGTTTCTTTATGGAACAAAAAGACTTTTGTAACTTTTTTACTCTATAATAATTTTATAACAACTGTATTAATATTCTCTATAACTGCTTTAAAGAGCTTTTTCTCTTAAGTTCGATAGCAGCTTCCATATTTGTAATTTGTTTTCCGGAGCAGAATTGTAACTTAACAACGCCTTATACAATAGTTCTATAATTAAACTATAAGCGACATTACGGAATAATTTTATAAGAGTGTCACAGGAGATGGTATAATCTATAAAGCAGTATTTTGCAACGGTTTTAAGTAATTTGATTCTATAAGCACCGTTGCTGTAAAATTGTGTTATTGTACACACTTATAGGGCTGCATTAGCAGTTATCTTATAAGTGCTCTATAAATTATGCTCTAAGAACGTTCTTGCAACAAATTTAAAAAACAATTCAGTTTCTGAAGGCAAAATAATCTCATGTGCCACTTTAATGCAACAATTTAGTATTCTAAATACAACTATAAGAATTAACAGAATATAAAACTCCTATTACTCTAAATTTATAGAACTACATTGCTAGCTGGGAAGTACGGCAGTGTAGGACGCGTGTCATATCAGGTTTTGCTATCATCTGTTACATTATTTATGGCAGTCTAACACTCATTACATTGGGTAAAGATGTGTATGTAAATTGAACCTGAGGAGCGAATTCGAACGGAACGCAAGTACAAAATGCAGAAGCAGCACGGAACCCCACTGCATGAAATAATTCAGTGGTGGGGGTGCGAGGCACACTAATATTTTATGGAGGTATCCTACCGGCGCCGAGACATGTCTCCTTGGCATTTCTAGAGGATATTAAACGGTATTTGTCATTGCGTGCAGCGACAGGGCTGATAAAAGCAATTTACGGTGACACAAAGCGGGCGCCTATGAGACATCGGCGGAGCATTTAATACGCAAATAAAAGAAACAGGATGCACTCTATCAGGGGCGGGCTACGAGGGGGCAAGATAAAGCGAACGTGACGAGCAATAACTGGTTCTAAGGGTAGAAGTTCGCACCCTTGCAGGAGAGAAATAGTGGATGAGTTCTAGTTATTGGGAGATTGCATTTGAATTAGGGCAGCAGAAAGACTAGAGGATATTAATGACTTAATTTTAATGGAATTTAAACCTGGATATAAAATTATTACAAAGCGTATTGGTCCAATCGTTGATCTTGCATTTGAATTAGGGCAGCAGAAAGGCTAGAGGATATTAATGACTTAATTTTAATTGAATTTATACCTGGATATAGAATTATTACAAAGCGTATTGGTCCAAATCGATCATCTTTTATCAGCAAAGGATTTATGTTTTCTTGACAAAATTGTTGTTTTAACTGTATTTCACTAGTAACATAATTGTTTGGTATACTTATAAACACGTTAATTCATATAGGAATAACATTTACTATACTAGAAAGGTATTTTAATGTAATATAAATCAAATCTTCTACAATTCCTATCAATGAAGTCATATGTATGCTCTCTGATACCAAACATCTAGGTATGCTAATGAACGATTCCACAGACAAAGCTCTATTCAATAATACCTAAAAAAACTAATCTATCTAAATTTACTAACCTGGTATAATGAAAACACTCTATAAATATCTAACTTCACTTTCGAAACAGTGGGAACTCGAAAATTCAACCACAATAGATGAGATCTGACCTATTTCTACATTTTTAGGATTGCTTCTTCAGGTGGCCTCTTTAAGTTGAGTCAAATATCTAACTATAAAAATTATTATATAAATTAAAATTATTTGTTAAATATCGACAATGACAAAAGTGATTTTAGCCTGTCAATGAGTTTTAAATTAAATATGACAAACACCTACTTAAATAATGTTTACCCTTTATGTAATCGTTTTTTATGAGACAGGTGGATTTTAACGGCTTGATGGATCCAGAGAAAAAAGATGGCAGGAACAACGAAGCAACTGCGGACAACGTTGTTTCTGGGTTTTTGCCCTTCATTAGCGCAGTGCAGCGCAGTTGCTTCGTTGTTCCCTCCATCTTTTTTCTCTGAATCCATCAAGCCGTTAAAATCCACCTGTCTCTTATAAGATTATGATCCATTAAGCTCCTTTCCTTCTTGTATATTTCCTGGCTGAGACCCTGACAGTGCTTGCTGGACTCTCTTCCGCGGCGACTGTTGCTCTTGGTCTCAATACCGAGGCTGTGTGACACGAAGCCGCAAATAGAGATAGGCAGGCTATTTGTCATTCTCTTGTGTTTGTGTCCTTTTCCCTTCCTTCTTATTCCATCCTGTTTTTAAGCTGCACTGCGCTGATGAAGGGCAAAAACCCAGAAACAACGTTGTCCGCAGTTGCTTCGTTGTTCTCTCCATCTTTTTTCTCTGGATCCATCAAGCCATTAAAATCCACCTGCCTCTTATAAGATTATGATCCACTAAGCTCCTTTCCTTCTTGTATCGTTTTTTTATATATTTTAAGTATTGATAATATTGTGTGAAACTAAATACTCTGTGGACTAAAGCCCCAACCATATAAAGAAGCTTTTTTGTTCTTTTATTTTTAAAGCGTTTACCTTTATCGTTACATATAAATTATCAGATGCATTCTTCAAAAAGCATTCAACTTGTCTCTTGAGAAAAACACTTAATTTTTGAATATTTGCTTATATCAATTCCCTTCTTTATAACCAATGTTGACCGCAACATTGAATATTGTGACCAAAGCATTGACGGCTCCATTTTATTTACTAAGCTTGACAAATACATTATCAATACGTCTTCTGAATACAACTTCATGTTTTTTCTTTGCACCAATCAATAAAACGTTGGTAGACACATTCATAAATTTCTGGAGATTTTTTTGGGGGAAGATTCAAAGAGACCTCTTTGGCAGTACAATACTCCAGGTACACCTAAATCTTCATTAGATTCTATTTTTACAGACTCTTCAACAAACTGAACCACAAACAATCACAAATGAACTCAAATGGCAATATGGCGATTAATGTTCGACAACGTATCAATGACTACATCGATATCTCTTACTTACCTACTTGCTTTATTATCCAAATTTGGTTTGGATAATTTCAATGCAAAAATTAATAATTAACTGAGGGATTTTGGTTGGAGATACAACAGGATGTTTGATTCAGATTAAAAGAGCCCTTTTTGTATCGCAATTTTGCATCCTATCCATCTGCTCGCCACTAAAGAGACACTTTTATACGAGTACCTAACATAACATATCTACTATCATAAAACTTTAAAACTATATATGGCAAGTGCCAGTGAATTTTTGGTTCATTAAAACTGTTTAGTCTATAACCAAGTATTTTTAGAAAACTTCCTTTCACTTTCACAAGAAATGCAGTTTGAAGATGAATTTATTATTATTTTAATGAATTCGATATATCAAACACTTGTTTTTTTGCTAGATCTTTTTTCGATGAGCATTTAGATATATTTTTAATTGGGCTGAATTAGATAACGAGTAAAACTGGAAGAGTTAGTACGTAATAGTCTGTTACCGTGCCAAAAATAAGTATTTCAAATACGAATTCTCTGCTTTAGGATACAATGTATCTACGCCTCGTTAATATTTCTTGAAATATCCTTGCGGAAAGACAAAAAAAGCACTGACTGAAGTGAACTATTACAGTGTTACATTCTTGCACTGTGCTCTTTGTCCCCGTTTTGCAGATATTAAATTCAATAAAAAGTTTTCATAAAAGTCGGGAATCAGGCATTTATATTTCTTAATATTAAGGTTCATTCCTTCACGCGATATATTTCAACTAGGAAATTTCAGTTTGAGACCGCGCTGTGTTGGAATATTACATAGAATTTGAATATTTTTGTGAAACGGTGGCAGATTTTTTTTCAAAATCTTGTCGAAGATTATGACACTTTTTAAGTTTAATGTATGTAATAAAATGACGGTACAGTGACACAGTGTAATTTTTTTCTCTTGTATACAATGTGTCCCACTTTCTATGGAGCCACCCTGGTACCTCGCTCACCTGATATCCAAATACTTTGAAACTTTGGTAGTGAATATATACCTATAAAGTGAGTCTTTATACGTAGCCATATTGATTATAGTCAGGAGCGTCCGTTTCTAAGATGGAGAAAGGGGGTCGATTTTTCAAAAAAAAAAAAGTATAAGCGATATTTTTAGAAGAAAGCTAGTAAAATATTCTTAATCAGCAATTTTTATTATCTGAGATATTAGCTTTGTTCGCACAACACCAAAATCAGGTTTCCAATCGTCATGTGCACGCGCATTTCAACTTTTTGCGGACATTAAATATACGTGCGTCTGACGTTTCTATCTGTTCTACGAACAAAGCTAATAAATCTCTCAGACAATAATCCCTGGCCTTTTATTACCCAATCATCAAATTTATGAACCATACATTCTAGGTGGACCAATCTATCCCAAAACTAAAAGAGTTATATTGCCTGGCAAACATCTATGCAATTGTAAATTCTTTCAATTCGATGGATTTTTACACAATATGTTATTTATTGAGAATATATGCAAATATTTAAAAAATGCATGTTATATGCATAATATATAAAATATGCACTTTGCTTATTTGTGTTACTTATTAATATTTAAGTTGTAGTTGTGTTGCTGTGTTAGATTACAATGAAACTATATGGCAAGTCAATGACAAAAAAAAAGTGTAAATACACACAAATAAAATATATACGCACACTAATATGTCTCAATAAACATATTCAAACATATCAAAATAACAAATCAGATATTTATTAAAAAAATGAAAAATAATGTACACATACAATACAATGAAAAAAAAACTAACAAGGCGTAGTAGAACCAGTTATCAGATGCATGCATGTATGTCTGAAGAGTTTACAAATTCTTCAAGTGAATATAAGCAGTATTTTAGTAAAAGCGACTATTTGATTTTTAAAACTAGTAATATTTAAATGTTTTGTATGTGGTGGTAGTATATTATATAAATCAATATTTAATGGATTTTTCTTTGATTTAGTTAGTCTATTACATGCAATTATAAAATGATTAGCATATTTCGTTTTATAACTGTGACACTGAGAATGTGTAGTCTTTGTGAATGAACTTCAAGCAGAGTATATAAAAGTACAGAAATGGTAAATTTTATAGTTTTTAAAAAAGCGGTCGACGGTGTCAGTATAACAAGAATTGGTTAGTAAACGTATGACTTTTTTTGCAATTTAAATATTAATAAAACTGTGAATTTCACAAGTAATCACATAAATGAAATAAGATCTTCAAAAGTTATATTTTGTATTTTTTTTATACATTTCGTCATCAATGTCATATATTTGGTCCACAATTATTTATCTCCACAACTTAATACAAAAAATCTACATATTTAAATTTTGCTCCAGGAAGATTTGTTGTTAATAGTGGCTTGACCACTATTTTTTTTTATTCCAAGCTGTTATTTTCGACTAAATTTCTTTTATTAACAGCGTTTTAAATCAGGCTCGTAGACAAATAGCAAAAAGGAGCAAATGAAATAGAATGCAGTTTAACCGATGGAAGAATTAGGTATCGCAGTGATATATTGCCGCTAATTTAGCATAAACCTTCTGTTTCAGCAGCCGTTAGCAGACGCTGCGTCTGCTACCAGGCAGAATTTAATTAAACTTGTTAAACGAAAGCTCTTTATCGAAAAGCTACTTGGTTTATGATTATCATTAAATTTTGCCGTATATCGTCGGGGGCGTACTTGTTGAAGTAAGGCTTTGCACATACGAGGCGTATAGTATCAGGCGAGGCAGCAATAATTTATACGCTTGCTTGTAGCGCGCTTTGTTTTAAATGTATGTCCATTCACGAGGTGGCAGTCGGGAGTATTTATATTTAAAAGTCACTAGATTGACAAGGTGCTGCTTTCAATCGCCATTTTGGGAAAAATCCCTTTTGCCAACTTTGAAAAATAAGTTTCAACACATCAGAGCACAAAAAAATAATATACAGGATGTAACAAAAGAGCAGGTCATCCCATTCACTGCGTATTTTTGGCGGCAAGATTTGTTGATAATAGAAAAGATACAGGGTGTCAAAGTTGGAATTTAAAAAGTGATTTTAATAATTTAATGTGTTTGACTGTATCAACTCAAAAATTTGAGAATATATGTTTTTAGATATGAGAAATCATAATCTGTTTTCTATTTAGACGTATTTCCTAGAGGACGCCACATCTACCATATTTCAGACGTAAATGTGTTAAACTTTTTTGCACCTAACGTTATCACGTTTTTTATTAAAAAAATTAAACCTACATTGTTGAGAATACTGGTCATTAGTCTTAGACATTGACCATTTTCTAGATAATAGCTTGTTAACAATCAGCTGCATAGTCCTTGTACAATATTTTAACGTAGTAGGCACCTATAGTAAGTTAAATTTTAACAATTATTAAACAAAATTTATGTTAACGTTAAAAAGTATTTCTAAATTTAAGATATTTATTCAGTTTTGGTTAAAATCAATTACTTTACAAAAACGAAAAATTCTGAGACACTATAATTTTTTCCTATTCAGATATGAGAGATGACTATTAATTATTACAAATTAAATTTCAATTGACGTGTTGGGCAATGAGAATATTTGTGAATATTTCGAAATAGATTACTTTAAAAATTTAGAGAAAAAGACATACAAACATTTGTTCTTATTGCAGAGTATCCACAAACTAATTCGGGACTATCTAGAACTGCCAGAATCAGTATGACATTCATTTTAAAAACGTTGCCTGTTGAAAGATAATATCCGTACCATTTTACACCAATGGAAATTTTATTGCTTGTCGATCTACCTTTAGCATATCCAATTCGCAAGGGAATTTTGGCGCCGTATTATGTTAAAATATTATACAATGAACTATGCAACTGACTGTTGAAAAGCTATTCTCTTGAAAATGACCAATTTCTGAGAGTAATGACAAGTATACATTTTTTCCTCAAAAACAATGTAGGTTTAAGATTTTTTAATAAAAAACGTGATAGCATTAGGGTATTAGGGTAAAAAAAGTTATAAGAACATTTTTCTTGGTGAAATAAATCACTAAAAAGGCAATGTATCATTTTAAAGACAAAATTCTTCATTTTATTTATTATTTCGCGTTAAGGAAGGTTAACACATCATTACCATCAATTTAGAGAAATACGCTTTATACCCGGAAGATAGGATTACGAAATGCGATGTTTACTTTCGTTAACAGGGATCCGGGGTTCTTTTGATGCCCGGAATGCTCCCCGACCGGATTACCTGCGTACATTTTCATCGCCACAGTTGACACATCCTGATAGAGGATTTTTGTAACTGATGATCCTTCCCGTTTACCAGTCCTGTCATAATCCTTTTAGACGCGCGGCAGTTGCGAGATTTAGTTGTGATTTATTATAATGAAATTATTAGAAATGATAACATTTTCCGGTCTCTGCAGTTTGTAGCTAGTGTGTGGAACTGCATTACTTCCGACTCACTGCATTTTCGTGAAATAGATAATTAGATTATATATCGCTTTTTTTATAACAAACTAATACATCATCAAAACGTATATACAGGGCGAGTCAGTCATAATGTGATTAATTTTAAGAGGAGACAGGGAATAATGAGTATAATGAGAATACGCGATTAAAAAAACCCTAAATGCATATTTACGCCGAATAAAAATATTTTCAAATCATTATTTAAACCCCCTTTTCAGACTGCCACTGACCGCTCACAGCCTTGGTCGTTTACAGCTCACAGTTCAACTCGATGTCGACCTGATGCAATGTTGCCAAGTTGAAATATTTTTCTAGTACCTACCTACCTAGGTTTTAGACATCACAAATAAATGGATGTACTGACTATTTTAGAATATCATTTTTTCTTGTTCAGTTCAACTTCAGCCAATAATAATTTAAAATGAAATGTTAATATAATGAAATGTTAATATCAAATAATAATAATCAAATAATTCTATTAAAAATTGCAAGTAACGCGGTCCACTCAGGTTTTCCGGTAGACAATACGGTCCAATCAAACGATACCCGTACACTTCTGCCCATACGTTGACAACAAATCGCCTCTGAAAGCTAAACCGACAAGTAGCGTGTGGATTTTCATCTGAGCAAATGTAGTTGTTATGACTGAAATTAGCTTAGTTACAATGAAATCAGAAAACTCCAACGTATCTATTAATAAACCGAGTAATAAACCATTTACGTACATTACATAAAAAACCTATACCCAATGAGTAAATTATTAAGAGAAGCTGAAAAGTGTTTCGTGTTTATATATCAAGTAATAAAAAACCATCGTGTTGTCGACAGAAAACTGTGCAAGACCGAAATGGCACGCCTCTGATCTGATGCTCAAAAAAGTTATGGAGAGTGAATTCTTGACCTACCGTATTATTAGGTCAATAACCTAGTTTTTGTACTGTTATTTAACGACAAGGAGTATAAGTATTTTTTTAAATCTATGTACATAAATTAATTTTCCTTAAATGTTGATTTATTTGTTAATAAAAACAAATGTAGATAATAAATAAATGTTTTCGAATGTTAGGTTATTACAGTTTAATAATTTTGATATTACGTTTTGACTAAGTTTTACAAATAAATATGAATTTTTAGTATTACTCGTAAGTACAATTAATTATTCAGTTTGTAGTTACGTACATCTAGCCTAGAAATGTATTGTTTTTTGAGTAGTATGGTACTAACTTATTCAAAATGTCAGTTCGAGTAAAAGTACACTTTATTAATAAAATTAGGGTCACACTACCATTTCCACATATTCAAAATTTGTAAAATTATGCATTGTGAATTTACGACGAATACGCGAGACCGAAATAAACAAACTACTGATTACTGATTGTATTCTCTCCATCCCCCTCCAAATGTGTGGCGTGATCTACAAATTTGGGGGGAAAGAAATGCGGGAAATGCAGAAAGTGCTAAATGGGGGTAAATTTGAACAGCACGCTGAAGTGTTAGACGATATTATGTATGTAAACATGATCCGGCATTCGATTGTCGTATGGGTGCGTCATCAGAAAGTTCGTAGCGCACCAGGAGCGTCATGTTACCGATTTTTATAGGGTGATTTGTTTATTTTTTTAAAGGTCGAGTAAATTTTTTTTTCGATTTTCTGCCTTTATTAGGCCTTCCGAATACGTGGTTAAAATTAATGACATTATGACTGACTCACCCTCTATAGTGTGTCGAAATATGACTGACTTATTTTAATGTTCTTTAGCGAGCTCCAAAAAATTGAAATGGGACAATGAAGTTATGTCATTACATTACTGAATCAATAAAAATTGGAAATCTATTTCTTCTAGAATCAAGAAATCGGCAGAAATTGCAATTTGATATCTTATATTTTTATTTAAACAAAATGTAATCAATATTTAAGTATAATAATATTCTTAAAATATTAAACTTCATTCAAGTGCATATATACAGGGTGTTTTTAAATGAAGTAGCAAAAATGAGACCACACATTTCTTAGGTGAAAATAAATCGATTCAACCTAACATGCCTATTTCCCAAATCGTATAATAAAAAAGATACAGTAATAAAGTATGAGATACAAATATTTACATATTCTTGATAACCAAGCATTCTTATTTTTTTAATTCAACATTCTTTCTTAAAATGACACTAAATTTAAGATAAATTTAAAAATAATATTTTGTTAAAATATAATTGAAGTATTATTAACTATAGAATAATATCCTTAAATTATAGATTTATATAGGGTGTCCCGAAATTAATGGGACACAGAGCAAGAGTAGATTCTTTACATTAAAATAATGCGATTAAGCCAAACTTACCTTGGTCCATTTGTGGCTAATAAAAAGTTACAGGAAGTTAAAGGTAAAATTTTGAATTCGAAATTCTTAAAATTCTGAGGAAGTTTTCAAAGGATTCTTTTGAAAATTTGGATTAGGGGGTTTTCCGGAACTAGAAAAACGGTACCGTACTTAATTTTGCTGTAGACGCTAGAGGGCGCTACGAAATGTACTCTTGGGTAATAAAAACTGGTTAGAACTATTTTATCAGTGTGTGTACTACAGTTTTAATGGAAAAATATTGTTCTCTTATCTATTTTTTACAAATAAGGTATACTTGTTTTATGTCGATAAATTTAACCGTTTTCGATTTATTTCTTGTATTAATATACTTGGGGAATAGTGAAACTAAGCTAGCGTTCAAATAAGTGTATTAATCTTGATATTAATATAGCGTTCTTTCCGTGTAAACCGACCTTGTTTGCCCTTATTCAACTGATTACAATGCAGCATTTAACTTAAGTTTTCGGTTATTCTATGGACTACAGGTTAGTTTTATTTCGAAATGCTATATTTAAATCAGGAACTAGCAGATATGGTATGTACGAAGAGCGTAAGTAGAGTATGTTTTAAATTTGACTTGCACAAATGCAAATTGTTACCCAAAGGCAATAACCGAATACTACTACTACTAACTGTGAATTACATGGGAAATGGTTGCGTCAAGTGCTACTGTGTGTTATGGAAGCAGTTACAGCATCCTTACACTGTAAAAAAAGTTGCTGTGTAAGCGAGATTTTCCAGTGTGTAATTTAGGATTACCTAACATCTATTTATGATAAGATATATGAATTCTTTTACGCGCATATTATAAAAACTTGAATATACAGGATTTATAGCCTACTCATAGATGTAAATAAAATAAATATTAAGGGGTGTTGACATTTTTTTTTCTTTTCTTTTTCCGCTTGTATCAAACGAGGCAATTTTTGTGTGACCATCTGAAACAATAACAATTCGCTTTTTTTCACGAACGCAGCAAAGACGAAACTCGGTAGAAACTTATTGGCCTGTGTTCCATTCACCTTTGGGTATAGTTTATGTAAATTGTCTAACTCGTATTTACGTATTCAAAAAATCGCGTTGTGGGATCGGATATTCGGCACCCTTTGAGAATTGCTGACGAAAGTATCCATCTAATATCGTCGAGAATAAAAATGGAAGCGGAGGGTTCGGAGAAATCAGGAAATCTCTTATTTTGAATAAAAAGCCAGGCTTTCAGGGCAGGCGAAACATTTCTATAAAAACAGGTGTAATTCAGGAGAATAAGTCACTTTCTTTTTTAAAAAAAACTTTTACGTACTTTTACGCATTAAACAATTTGGAGTACATCTTGTTTGGATCACACTGAACAATTTTTATTAGCTTTGTAGATAATAATTATTAATATTGTTATTATTTTAATTAAAATTATAAAGTCATAAAAACTAAAATGTATTAAAGAACAAAAGCACTTAAATGAGCATTGAAAATCAGATTACAACTCTTTCTAAATGAATATTATCAAGCTGTCAATTTGGTTTCAGAAAACACATGTCAATAGTTTTTCTGGATCTGACCAAAGCCTGCTATAATGTTAACCACCAAATTTTGTTAAAACTGAGTGAGATTTTCCAGTGTGTAATTTAGGGTGTGTAAAATTTCCGTGTTAATAGTATTACACACTATGGCTTGTTATACGTTTTACACAAAATGTGTAAAAATTAATGTTATTATAATAAAATATACTGAATTTGTGTAATATTTACCAGTGATGTGTTAAAAGTACACCATTTTGTCTAAAATTAACATACCTCTATGTTGCATATCCCTATTCCTGACTGGTTGGGCACAACTGCGCAGCTGTAGTATAACAGCTGTTTCAACACACGTCACTACGCCATGTTGGTCGTGTAGTGTTGTTGTGATCAGTTAGCTCTCGTTTGCTGTGTTCAAATGGAGAACATTTAAGTTTAAATTGAGGTTTGATCAAAGAAAATGCTAAGTACTTACCTAACTATAACAAATATTGCTGATAATTGTGATAAAGCTAATTAGGATTATAACTCTTAAAAGTATTAGGAGTTCATTAGGAGATTACGCTGTATTCTTGTTTTCTTGTAACTTTAGTGAAATAAAATGATATTTTTTTATATTTTTAGGTATTAATAATATTGTGTGAAACTAACTACTCTGTGGACAAAAGCCCCAACCAGCGTTGAATTACACCCACAATATCTACCCATATATTCCTTATTATTAGCTTTTGTAACATTTTTTACTGTATTAGAAAGGTATTTTAAGCTAATATAAATCAAATCTCCTACAGTTCCTATCAATGAAGTCATATGTATGTTCTCTGATACCAAACATCTAGGTATGCTAATGAACAATTCCACAGACAAAGCTCTATTCAATAATTATCTAAAGAAATCTAAATCTAAAAATCTAAATCTATCTAAATTTACTAACCTTGTTTTAATGAAAACGCTCTATAAATATCTAACTTCACTTTTGGCAGTTGGAACACAACAATAATTCAACCACAATAGATGAGATCTGACCTATTTTTGCTTAAAATACCTTTCTAATACAGTAGAAAATGATATGTTCAGATCACTACCAGTTAATTTTTGTAGATTCCTATTATCTAATGCCTAAATACATCTTTCTTTAATGTTTGTTGTTTTGTTGTTTACTTACCTGCTAGAACGTTATTATTTATAAGTCCTTTATTAAAATGTGTACTACTACTACTACTATTAATTTTGTTAAATATTTTCTAGAAAACTCGTTGTTCATAAAAAATAAAATGTCTTTTATTATTACTGTAACACCATAATTTTGAAAATACTATATATTGATACGGAAGCTTACCTACTTTTCTAGTTTGTTAATTATGTTTCTTTTTGTTATTGAAACTATAATTTTTGTAATAGGTTTATTTTGACCTTTTCTAGAACATTCCAAGCTATATTTGATGCATTCCCAACGATTGGGAAAAGCTGCTAGAAAATGATAAAATAAAGGTATTACAAACATACTAAAAAGATAGGTGAGCTTCCATATCAATACCTATTATATAATAAAATTAACATGTTAATGTGTAAAGCCTACACCTTTAATAATATAAATAAAACTGAAATATGTAAAAGTTACAACCTTTAACACACTGCTACGTAGAGAGAAATGTGTAAAAATACACACAATCCCGTGTGGATTTCGATTAACACAGTATTGAGCTCTTTTGTGTTAAAATGTGTAACTATGTTTTTACAGTGTATGGAAGCTGTGAGTACTGAAGTTTAGAGATATTTAAAAGTTATCTAAAGAGGAGATGCCAAACAGTCAGTTAATAATACCTATAGTGATCCATTGCCAGTTACCATGGGTGTGCCCCAGAGGACAGTACTGGGTCCAGTCTTATTTTTAACATATAAATAACAAAACACTACGGGTGTGGTAATCTCAGATGCAGATGATACGGCTATTCTTGACCAGAAGTATATAAAAAAGTAGAATATGAACCAGCTATATTTTTTGACTGGTTAAACAGTAGCCTTTTAAGGCTTACTATACGTAGAACTAAATATATCGCGTTTACAACTACTATTGATTGACATGTAACAAATAATATCGTCATATGCAAGAGAAGCTGTACGGATGAGCTAACTTGTTCTTATCCTAAAATTCATAAAGTAGCAAACATTAAATACCTTGGAGTGCTTAACAAAAGTGAACTTACTATCAAAAGTTAATCTCAAATCTAGATAGCACTCATTCGACTGATGGCTTTATTACTAATGAATTAATCGTGACTAATAAAATTGGATTTTCGTGTATAAAGCTGTTTTTTGTGACGAACCGTGTTCATCGACTGTTTCAATGGTGACGTCACTGATGTATTGCACCAAGAAAATGTATAGTTTCAAAACGTAATGTCATCAAATATTTGTTTCTCTTTAACATCACATTCATACGTTTTGATTATTGTTTATAATTTATTTATAAAACACGTACACTAGATTTGGATTAAAATAGAACGAATATTAGTGGTAGAAAATATTAACAATATATTTTTGCATGTTTTTACATATATTTTGAAAATGTCTGAAATCTGCAACAAAAACATGGAAATTAATTTTAGCAACAGCAAATCAAAGACAAATACCAACCTACATGTTCATATGAATTACAAGTTTATGAAATTTGGATAGAAAAATAATTGTCAGGATGTCTAAAAATATGTTTAGATTTGCAGAGGTACATACAATAATCTGCAACCAACTCCTTTTTAAATAAACACGAATAAGAAGTATCAAAATATCAACCGTTTTAAACATTAATCTAAAAATTTAAATCACATCGATTTTCAAATCTCTACTTTTTAGGCAAGTGCCGCATAGACCAATAGCAAAGCATCTAAAGGTTCAAACCGGGCTCAGCGGACGTTTTAACGGTTTAAAAAGCGACCTGTGTGATGTCACAGTTTCAACTCAAAGATATAGTGTTTTGAACCGATTTGAACACATTTCATCGCAAAAAAATAACTTTAGTCCTACATTTACGTATGGATATATTGAAATTACGACAATTTAATTTACACCACGACGTCATATGATTTATGCATTGCTGCAGATGATGCCAGTCAAAGTCGGTAAACAATTTATTGTCATCTGCAATGAGTAAATGCTCACAAGAAACCATATTCGGAAGGTTATTAATGAAGAATAAAAATAATAGAGGACCCAGGCTGGAACCCTGTGGTATCCCCGACGTTAGAAAAAGTTCTGATATCTGACCCTAAATTGTCTGTCTCTAAAGATAAAAATAATTCATTAAAGCGATGGAAAAACCAAACCGTTCTAGTTTTAAAAATTATAAAAGAGTTGATATTGAATTTGCTGCAAAATAAATCTTTGCAGACACTGAAATGTTTGAGTTGAATAAAGAATACACTTTTCAAATAAAACGTTTTAGATAAATTCGGTAGCGAATATGGATAAAGGTGCATATGAGGTAAGCACGTCTATTTTGCATAAGCAATAAATAGTCCCAGCGGACTAGAGAGAACAAAAAGCTCGATATGGACGGATCTGAAGCAGATTTAAAATTGAAGCTGTATTGTGTATGCGGAGCAATCTCTGAATTCGTCAGATTGGAGTATTCGAGTTATTCATTATTCTTTATTGAACGTCTGATAGATAGGACTACGGTTACGCGAGATTCGAAAAAAAAATGTCGGGGAACGAGAATCAAGTAGTGCGTAACAATTACTGCCACTCGAAGTATAAAATATTGGGCGAGCGGAGCAAATCTAGTTATAAGGGTATTACAAAAAACGACAAATTCGTAATATCGATAGATTGAAGTGAAAACTGAGTGGTTTTAGTCATAAATCAAGAAAAATATTTCGGGTTTGCCTTAAGCAAGTCAGTGTTTGTCTTTTTCTGACTCCGTTTCTTTCTAGAAGCATTACTAGCATTAAAATGTCAAAATTGCGTTCTCTAAAAATTTACTTAGGTATATAGAATTTTCTGTAAATTTATATGTACCTATTTGTTTAAAATACTCATTAACCAATTGATATTCATATAATTATATATTGGATCCATACTTCTATCTTGTCTAGATTAATATAAATTAAAAGCATTCATCAACTTTATTTAGAGATTTGTCTTTTATACTCTTATACAGGGTGATAATTATTAATGGGACAGAGCTTAAGGGCATGTTGCTGTTGTGAATGGATTGTCTTGAAAGTTTGTACATCTATGTTTTCTGAGGTGGTAATTACGAAAATGGTAACTATTTTGCAATCACATCTAGGATGCGCTAGTTGTAGCGTTCCGTCGGAGTAAACATATGTCAAACTTTTTGTCCTTCAAAAATCTGAATTTCCAATAAGAAATTATTAAACTACGTTCAATTCTAAATAAAAAAGATACCTGTTAAAAATCGATAAACTTAACCGTTTTCCAAATAAGAACGATTTACTATTTCTTTACAAAATTATTTGTTTGAACTTACGCTTTTAAATAAGAAGATTTAATTACGAATTAAGACAGACACAGTAACAACTGAAAATTGTATTATACTTAAGCCTAATTACAAAAGATTCTCAAAGTGGCGACCACTGTTTTCAATACATTTTTATATTCTCTCGTTTTGTCTGACACTGAATAGACTTCTTTGTTGGTCTCTGATGTTAATAGATTCTTGTATTTTTGCCCATAGCTCTTCTCGAGTATGTATAACAGCTTTATAAATTAAAGATTTAACGTTCCCCAAAAATAAAAATCAAGGGGATTTAAATCAGGACTATGCGCAGGCCAAGGCAATTCGCTGCCGCTACTAATCCAACAGTGTGGAAAACTTATATCAAGATATTCTCTTACTGGTTGGGAGTAATGTGCGGGAGCACCAGCATGCGTAAACCAAAAGCTTTGCCGTAAATTTAAGGGGATATTTTCAAGAAGTCATTTGTTAAAAAAATTAAATAATTTTCCCCATTAAGTGGACGGGGTAACACAAATTTTCCCAAAATGTTATCGGAAAGTATTCCTCGCCAAATAATATTTATTGAGAATTCATGCTGAAAATGTTGTTTTCGTGGCAAGTAAGGATTTTTCCAGTTCCCAGGAATGGTTATTTCTCCAATTAAATACACCGCGCCGGGATGTAGCTTCTTCCGTAAACAATATTTTATTATAAAATGTAGGGTCAGCATTTTATTGCCGACGAAGAAACTGTGCGAACCGAAATCTACTAGGAGAATCTTGTGGCATCAACTGTTGAACCAGACAAAAATGGTAAGGATACAGTTTTTCTTTGTATTGAGTATTCTGAAGACGGAAGACTGCCGCATGCACATACCATGTTTCTCATTTCAACAAACGAATAATCATTATGACGCGACATTTTAATGAAAAAAATCACAAACGAAGAAGAACTAAACTGTCTAGTATGTATAAGTTGCTTAGAATTGGCATAAATAATACATGACATTTCATTGACAGCGGCCTACTTCATTTAAGTCATCTTATTTAAAGGCGTAGGTACGTTCAAACAAATAATTTTGTAATGAAATAGTAAATCGTTCTTATTTCGAAAACGGTTAAGTTTATCGATTTTTAACAGGTATATCTTTTTTATTTAGAATTGAACGTAGTTTAATAATTTCTCATTGGAAATTCAGATTTTTGAAGGACGAAAAAGTTTGACATATGTTTACTTTGACGGAACACTGCAACTAGCGCATCCTAGATGTGATTGCAAAATAGTTACCATTTTCGTAATTACCACCTCAGAAAACATAGGCGTACTAACTTTCAAGACAATCCGTTCAAAGATGCTCAAGATATTTAAAAAAGTCGAAAATATTTTTTCAAATTTAACACCCTGTAGATCGAAAAGGAGCAATATTCGGATAAGGTATATTTGGCTTAATCGATCTAGGTCAGCAACCTGCCAGTCAGTGGTGTTGTATGACCAATGGAGTTCAACTGGCTCTTTATAGAATAAACTGTTTAAATTAATAATCCAGGTTTGATTTGTTTTTCAAAATGTTGTAGGCTAAGTAGTTAAGATATCGTCTGAAGCTATTTATTTGTGGCATAATTTTAGTTTTTCTTAAAAAAAAGATTTCTTTCTCAAATAATTTTAATAATAATCATTTAATGGTGAGTTTTGACGTTTATTCACTAACGTACCAGTAGACAAAACATTGAATATTATTAAAAATAAACTGGAAAATGATATCAATTTGGCAAACAGAACAAAATTAAACGTAGGATGTATAATGGAATTACTAAGTCTATGTATAAAGACAACATTTTTTCAACTAAACATTGAATTTTATCAACAAAATTTCGGAATGGCAATGGGCTCATCATTATCACCAATTTTAAGTAATATTTTTATGGATTTTTTTGAAGAAAATTATAAATAAAAAACCAACTATCTGGTGGAGATATGTAGATGACATTTTTGCAATTTGACCTTTTACTGTTACAGAATTAAATGCATTTTTAAATGATATTAACAATAAAGAACCAACAATAAAATTCACTTTGGAAATAGAAAATAATAATATGCTACCATTTTTAGATGTTTCAATTAAAAAACACGAAAATTCTGTAGAAACAAGTGTTTATAGAAAACAAACTCACACCAATAGAAATTTAAATTTTAGATCTAACCATCACATCTATATTAAGAAAGGTGTTGTTAAATGTTTATATGATAGAGCAAAATTAATTTCATCAAATAATAATATTTTTAATAACGAACTAAAATTTATTAAAAATGTTTTAATAAATACCCTCCAAATTTTGTTGATAGAACATTAAAAAATATTACAGATAAAACGAACACTTTAAGACAAATAAAAGAAATTAATCATACAATAAAAATTCCATACATTTCTGTATTATCAGAAAAGTTAAGAAGAATCGGTAATAAATTTAATATTCGGACAGTTTTGCAGACAACTAATACTTTACGATCATTTTTGTCTAAGACGCGTCCAAAAAATGATATACAAAATTCAAAGGATTGCATTTACAGTATACCTTGTGTTGGAGAAACCTCTCGACCTATGAATGTTAGAGTTGAGGAAAATAAAAATTATATAAAAAGACGGTAATTTGAAAAATCCAAAATTTGCGAACACGCTTGGGAAAACGGTCATTTGATTCAATGGGGTTCGGCAACAATTTTAGAGAAGGCAGATAACGCAACGAAAAGAAAATTAAAAGAGCCCGCGATTGTTTTGTTGAACGGAGATAAGTGTGTGTCAAACTGTTCAGTAAACATCGATCATTGTCGGCTGCAGTTGTATCAAGAAGAAGTAAGTAACAATGAAATAAAAATCATTTAACATCTCTACGGAAGCAGATAAACAAATTTTAAATAGTCAAACTTGACATACGTTTAATATTTTTACCACTATTTTGAGAACGAAAACAGAGAGTTGTTCGAAACGTCAGTAATACGGAGGTGCGCGATAGTAATGTGATTTTTGCTATATTTACTTATCTGCGTTATTCAATGTGAAATTTTTTGGTTAGGCAAACTTAGTTTAAAAAATAACCCTTAACTGACCCGTTTGGCGCATGGGCTTATTTAATTAATCTTTATTTTTTCAGAGTGTGGCAAAAACCCAATAAAACTGAAGAAAAACTAAATAGTTGAGGATCAAACGAAATGGTAATCAAGACAGGACACATACAACATAAATTTTCTGAAGTAACAAGCAAATCAACAATTTATTTGTATTGGATGAAGACGGCCACCGTTACTTACCTATTTCTACCACTCTTTCATGACAAAAATCTTCATTTTCCAGTTTACACCATACTTTTATATTATTTATTTTTTATTGGGTACAATATTAGTTTTAAAGAGATATGTTATCGAAATCAAAAATACATAGTTACAGAATTTTTAAACAGTTAACAGTTTATTATTTATGATCAATATTAAACAGCAAAGATATCAGTTTTATTATATTCATGCCACGTATCAGCACAGCAGAAGATAATAGAGACAAACTGACGCATTTCTTGCACCAAGCCAGTAAATAAAACATTTCCCTTCGATTCCTCCAGGCTAAAATTAATGGAAGAAGTTATCCTCGGCGTCGCGATCGCGCTTTTTTCGATTACATCATCGAAACGTTCTATCAAGTGAGTTTCCCGGATCACGTCAAAGTACAAAAGTGTATATCCGGACCTGGAGCATTGGCCCAATATTTTATGCCGCCTTCGACGGTGATTTTTACGCACTGCTTACTCCCCGATCCCAGCCATTTTTTCGGTTTCCCTCCGTAACAGAATTCCTATCTATCAAAGGCACAATAAAGGATAAGCCTTGAAATTCCGGCTAAGTTTTTGAACACAATTTGAATTTATTCGCATGCACCGGAATTTCAGTTCGGCGAAGAGAATCGCTATAATTGTTAGGGAAAATATGTGTTTTAATAATAGAATTCAATTTAATTTTAATTTAATTTAAAATTTGAAAGTGTTTATAGTTTGCTTTATGTACTTTTCAGAAGGCTTCGAGCACAGAGAAGTAAGGTGGAATTTAAATTGAGAATCAGTAAGAATATGAGGTTAAACAGTTAAAAATGTAATTTTATTTATTTTTTTAATACTATACAGCAGGCTTTCACTCAATCACAGAACAAGAAGGTACATAGTGTAAATATAATAAATTAGGTATACATTATGTTAAAAGAATTATAATAACAACATAGGATGCTCGGAATAGGAACGTCTTTTTGCAGTATGATAAATTGTAGCAAAAAAATAGTTACTTATTATATAAGGGGAAATTTATTAGATTTTAACTTTCGGTGTTTTGTCACAACGTCATTAATCCGCAATCTTTTTAGGCATTACTTTTGGACGAAACATAAAAACATTTAGTATTTTATTTTGAACATTAATTTATAAAACTAAAAATTAACCAAAGAGAAATATTAGGTAACTTTGAAAATACCTAAATATATTTACAGAAAACAAATATGTGTATGTATATGATATTTGTTTTACGTTTAGAAATGAAAGTAACGTGACCTTCAACTATATATTACTATACAGTAATTTCAGGATGAATTTTGAATGGAACCTCATTTAGAAATTTTAAATTTGACAAAATTAAGGCGAAGCAATATTTGTGCCTCTCTGAGACACTATTACTTACTGCGAAATTGTTTCATTTCTGTTGCTGTATACAATCCCTTATTCTCAAAAGTTCTAATCTTTAGAGCTCCTTTAAGGTTACGGATGTTATTGGGTATTAAAGTTTTGAGTTTGTCACGTTAAGCTGACCCGATGGTGTTAAATGAACTTCAAATTCGTATAAAACGATTCCCAAGAGTATAGACGTATGCTGATTTTGCTCATTTGCAAACTTTCTTTCAATATTTGACCTTGTAATGACCTTAAACCTAGGGCAATTGGGTTAAATGTTTAAATGGACCCCGGATTCAGCCTGTGAAAATATATAAAAATACTAGGTGACCCGGCAAACGTTGTTTTGCCATATGAATTATTTCTAGTGAATATTTTGGTAATTAAATAAAAAATAGCTATGGTATGGTATGGTGGTTTGTGACTAAAAGAGGAACGGAGCACTGTGAACGATGACGACCTATAAGAATAACAAAACACGAAACATTCATTTTTTGAATTCATTGTGCTTTTATTATCTACTATTACTAATAAATTTCAAATTACGTGTCTATCACAAATTATGACAAATACAAAAATAAACAATATCGTTGAGTACTTTTGAGGTTATGTAAATCACTTAATTAACTAATAGTGAGAACTACACTTAAAATTAATAATTTTATTAATTATTGATAAAGGAAGGTAAAATGATAATTGTAAACGTCACTACTACGCTCGATGCATACACAATAATAATGGCCAGAAACTGTAGGGAGTGAGAGAACTTCTCACTAGAGAGAAGGCTTATTGTGTGAGATACAGGAAATCGGCTTCGTTCTCATCCCTACTCCGTGCTCTTTACTGGATGAGAAGTGACACCCGTAGACGCCTGGCAGGGATAACTGATCTAATCGACCAGGGTTAAAAATGATTAAATTACTAAAATGGCTATTAAAAAATAGGAGTTTGTGATAGAAGGGTGAAAATTAAAGGTTGTATGTATTTTTTAATGCCACATCATAAAAAAATAAAAATTAAAAATGAAGTCCAAAAAATAGATTACGACCGATTCTCAGACCTACCGATTATACATATAAAATTTCATAAAACTCGGTCAAGCCGTTTCCGAGGAGTATAGCATCTAACGCTGTGAGACGAGAATTTTATATATATAGATATAGGCCTAGTCCGTCGGACAGACCACTTTTTTTGAGATGCTGAGTGTTGTTAATATAGTAATTTCCGGATAGATTTTGAATGGAAACGTTGTAGCATTCCCAGCATTACTTCTATCTCATTTGGAAATTTTAAATTTAACATAAAATAAAAGCAATACTTCTGCCTCTCTGACTGACACTAGTACGTTTATGCTGCGACATTATTGTTTTCCTATGTATTTATCAAAGCTGTTATTTTCGTACAGAACAATAATGAATAACAAAATATATAAAATATGTACATTATGTAAATGTATTGGTGAACATATAAATTTGCACCATCGTTACATATTTTTAATAAAAAATATGTCGTTTGGCATAAAAGATGTAATAAATAATTTTTGAATAAAACCGGTGATTTGATTTTATTGCTTGATATGGATATCTATGATATGGCAACTGGCATGTCCCAGTCCCAATGTCCTAATTCCCAATCCCAATTATTAATTTCAAAAATTATTTACCTAATGCGGTGAATTTTGATATTTTTATATAAATCGATTTCTCATTAAAATTCTGAAGTGCTAGAAAAATTCATGACCTTGATTTATTTAAAGGGGTGCCTTTGAATATGACTGTATTTATCAGGAGTTTCTTGTAGTACAGTATCTGTTTGTTATTTTTTATAATAATACTTGATGTGAAAAACGTGTACATTTTTATCAGTATAGGTGCTTTAAAAAATACATTGATATATTTTCTTTAGAGCACCCATATTTAATTAACTTTGCTACACCATTAACCTTATTTTCAAGTTTGCACTAAAATTCCTAAGAAAATAAAATTACCGTTGGCGCGTCATGGCTCTCTTACAAATGAACATTGGTTCAATCGCAATAAAAGAAAATAATACCCCTAAACAGTTCAGCTATGCTGGCAAAAAGTCGTCGTAAACTTTCTAGGGATTCTAAACTCCGTTCGAAACTCATTCATGCAGGTAAACTTTGGAAGTACTTATACCCCAGCAACAGGGAAACTGTATATATCAAAGCCGTAAATGTAACACAATTCGATTTCGTATTGTACACATCTACATATTATTTCAGAAATTCTTGAACAATTGGAACAAGTAGAGTGTGTAATATATTTGTGAAAAATTAAAAAATAGGAAAGGGTAAACTGCAACTGGAAAATTGTACATTGATAAAAATAGGTGGAAATTTCGATGTTTTGTTATGCTTTTTTTTACATAATATTTACTGGAATTTTTTTATTTACATTACATATTAAATTTCAGAAATTGTGTGGTAATACAATGTACTTCAGGGGGACTATTTACTTTTACTAAAATTATTATGAAATTTTATAGAAGCTTTTATGCAATTTCTGTTGCACATGCGCAGAGACACATGTGTGTTGTTAACGTGTAGTAGACAAACATATAAGGTTCATTAATAAGGAGTTTTTGTGGGATGTTCGTAAAACAGGAAGTATAAGATTATATTTTGTCACGTGTGCACTTGCAGCTGGTGCCAATTTATTTACACGTGTCTCACCATACAACATTTATTTTAAACAACATATTTATCTTTCTGACAGCAAAAGTAGTAATTGCTTGCAACAGATATGAACATTATTTGTAATTACTCTAATTAAAAATTTACTGGCACTAAAATTCGAGCTAAATATATTTATTTTCACACATATATACGTAATATCTACATATATTTGCAAAAATCAAGGAATATTTCAAGAATAATTATGTAGTATTTTCAGTGAAAATATTCAACATATTTTCTAATGCGAATAAAATACCTATATCGCAATACATTTTTAGATGATGGGTGAACATATTTTGAGGATGGATGCACAAATTCCACTAAAAAAAATCTTTCTACAAAGAAGTTATTTCTGCTACTGACAAGACCCCTTAACTATTTAAAAATAAAAATGTGACTCGCATACTATATTTCTACAAGTAATAATTTCTTAGTAAGACATATCCTGCATATTGATTAGCTTAAACCTATACTTTTGTACATTTTAACAACCATAGACTTTTTTCAATGACATTAAAAGTAAAAACTTTTCACCCTCTTTTCGACTTCATCTGTCAATACAATTCCTTATTCTCAAAAGTTGTGATATTTAGCGCATCTATATATCGGTTACAGGGTTATGGGGTAATTGTTGGGTATTAAAGTTTTGAGTTTCTCAGGATAAGCTTAACCTGATGGTGTTAAATGAACTTCAAATTTGCATCCAACGACCTCCAAAGGTATAGACGTACAATGATTGATGACGGGGATGACTTAGATTTGCTAATAAGTAAGGTCTGTACAAAGTTTATATGTCAATTGGAAGGCAAGCTGTATGCGAGAATGGATAAATTGGAAAACAAATTTGATCAGATTGCTAATACTTTTCCAAATCTTAGTAAATCTGTGTCCGAGAATAAAGAAGAGATTTGCAATCTTCAAGAGAAAATAGACAATTTGGAGCAGAACAGGAGGATGAAAAGTATTCGGATATGTGGTATTACAGAAAGTCTTGATGAGAACTTATATGATGTGCTTCTGTCTTTTATTAATAATAAGCTAAGTATTCAGTGTGGTAAAAGTGACATTGACACCGCTTACAGAATTGGAGTAAGACAACAGAATGGCAAAAGTGGGCCGCGTACAATTATTGTAAAATTTAACCGCAGTGTAAAACGTAACGAAGTCTATGCGGCCAAAAAACTACTTAAAGGATCACCATATTCGCTTTATGAAGATTTGACCGGTAAGCGGTTTGAGCTCTTAACCTTGGCGAAGAAGAAATTTGGTAGTAATAAAGCCTGGTCTTATGGAGGAAATATTTTCTATTGGAATTCAACTGAAAATCGGAAAGTTAAAATCAATGATAAGTCTCAATTGTAGATTTATATGTATTAAACATTAGTTGTTAATACTTTGTGAAAAGGTGGGGTGTTGCTCACACATTTATTGTCATGGTGGGTCTTTGTATTTGTTATTTACTTGTCCTCGATAAGAGTTAAATTTCTTTTATGTAGAGTATTTTTGCATAGTTTTTTTTCTTTTTGTGCTTACTGTTTTATGGTGATTAAAATGCATAATCTGATTAAATTTAACATTGTTGATAGCTGCTTTTTGTGAGGATAACATTGTGAAATAAAATAAAATTTTTGTTCGTTATTTAGACATTTATAATGTAATCTTTTTTTCATTTTATATGTTTGGTTAACTAGATTGAAATGTTACCTTAGTTGAAATGTTACTATGCAGTATGAAATTTAGCTACCTTTGATAAGTACATTTCTATATTAACCTATTACTAGTTTTTCTTTGTTAATTTTTTGTATTTGCTATATGATGGTAGTGCCGTTTATGTTTTGATTATTGAGGTGAGAGTAGTAGTTTTAGGATAGTATTATAGAAACGAATCGAACTAATGTTAATGATAGGGTGTTAAATTTCTGTCACTTTAATATTTGCTCCTTAAGTTCCAAACTTGATGTATTTTCTGAATTTGTTGCCGCTGAGCAGTTTGATATTTTAGGTTTGTCAGAGACTTGGTTAAAAAGTTCGGTGCCAAATGCTGCTCTGCAATTACCTTGATTCAATTTGATTAGAGACGATAGGGATGGTAGAGGAGGAGTGGCCTTTTATATCAGGGACATTTTTAAGTATAAAATTTGCGATTTCCCACGGGGTTCTAGTGCTTTAGAGCAGATATGGATTGGGCTGAAAGTGCAAGGTAAGAACGTGTGCTATGGTTCACTGTATAGAGCTCCTAAAGTGAATTTAACTGCCTGTATTGACGATCTTGAAAATAGCCTTATTGCATTAATTCCAAATTTTGATTGTGTTATATTTGGTGGGGACCTTAACGTGGATCTTTTGTCTAATAATAATGGGTGTGTACTTTTAAATAAATTTTTGAATAAATATAATCTGTTTCAAATGATTAGGGATCCCAAAAGGGTTACTACAACTAGTTAGACATTAATTGATATTTTGGTAAGCTCGTCTAGGGATTTAATTTTAAGTCAGGAAGTTGTAAGAATGGATGATATATCGGATCATTCTCTAGTAAGATGTTCAGTTAATCTGAAAAAACCAAGTACTCCAATTAAATTAAAAACATATCGTGATTTCAGACATTTTCATTATGATTTTTTGCTAGATCTCTCTAGTTTAAACTGGGATGTTATTTACGAGCCAAATGAGGTTGAATCTATGGTTGATATGTTTGTTTATATGGTGAATAATCTTTTTGATAGGCATGCACCTTACAGAACAGCTCGAATTACTAAACCACCAGCGCCCTGGATCACCGATAATATAAAATTGATGATGCGTCTCCGAGATAAAGCGTTAGCAAAGTATAAGAAGTTGTAGACAGAAGTATCCTGGTTAGGTTATAAGCAGTTAAGAAATTTTGTCACAATGTCAGTCAGAAGTGAGAAAAAAGCTTATTTGAATTATCAATTTAAGATTGATGCATGCATTAGGTTTTGTTTGGGTTAAGAAAGTATGATCATGTGTCATCTTTTTATCGGGAAGCGGGGCGGCTTAAGTTAGAGCAAAGATTTTTCATGCATTTGTGTTCACTTATATACAAAATTGATAAATTTCAACAGCCTATGTATCTCTTTAATAAACTGGTTAAGAGGTCAAACATACATATAAGGGATACACGACAGCAGGGTCTGTACAGTGTACCTAGGCATTCCTCAGCAGTATTTTCTAGATCATTTAGTTATATGGCCCTAAATTCTCCAATTCTTTGGCACCTGATATCAAATCTTGCTTAGCATGTACTGGCTTTAAAAAACGATTAAAGAAGTATTGTAAAAGTGACAGTTAATTTGATACTTGATTATGGGTATATATATTTATATATTTGTCCTGAATATTCTATGTCTGTTCGCATTGTTGTTGTTGATTTTTTTTTCTCTACACGCATTGTATTTATTGGTTATATTTTTTGTTCTACTTATTTTTACCGAGTGGTTAGATGAATAGCTTTGCTAGATCTCGTCACTATTTGCATCAATTTGTTATGTACTCTTTGGAAATGAATAAAGTCATATTATTATTATTATTATTATTTTGCCTATTGCCATATCTATCTTTTGATCTTCGAATGACCTTGAATGAATTCCAGATCCAGCGACCTCTCGTCACTATTTGCATCAATTTGTTATGTACTCTTTGGAAATGAATAAAGTCATATTATTATTATTATTATTATTTTGCCTATTGCCATATCTATCTTTTGATCTTCGAATGACCTTGAATGAATTCCAGATCCAGCGACCTCAAAAACTGAAATCTACGAGGATCTGATTCATTTACATATCTATCTTCCTATTTGACCTTGAAATAACCTTGAATCTGAGTTGATAGGGTTAAATGAGTCTTCCAACCAGATCCAGCGCCCCAAAAACATAAATGTACGATGATCTGCTTCACTTGCATAGGTATGAGGATGAGGTTGATTTAACTTTGAAATAACCTTGAAACTGATCTGATGTATAAATCAATACAAATTATAGTGACGCAAATTTACGATGGAATTTGGCATAATAGTTGTAAAATCACGCAACATAATGTGGAATTTACATTTAGAAAATTATTATATAATTTTACATAATTTTGCGCTGGTTACAAAGTTATGTGAAATTACAGACAAATTTTTATCTGTATAATACATTTTTGTTAATTTTTAAGAAAAAAGAAAGAAAAGAAAAATTCACTTATTAAATTCGCTGGCTAAATTTTCAACTGTTGGTTGGTACGTAAAAATATACACGAATCGAAATGAAAAATGATATCAAGTTGAACAGCCCAAAGGAAACAAATTTATTTCAGGAAATAAAAGTTCATAGTAGAGTAAATTCTTATATAAACTTTTTTGGGTAAGATACGAAACCGTTTAACAAAGTTTCCTTTCCCTGAAATATTGCCAACATATTATATTAAAGTTAATTAATATAAAAACGTATCTCGATCACATGCCTATTGGATATAAATCAATGGAGTACCAAACTAAAATTTACAGCTTATTTTAGTAAATTATATTCACGCTTTATTTACTCGTGGAGTTTTAAAAAAAGTAAAACAGTTAACAAGTTAGTCTTAATATTATAAGGAACTTCCTCGAAGGCTGCATAAAACAAACCAATACAATTTTAATTGTTCCCCGGGGTATTCAAGAATTTACACCGAATGCGCTCGTATCGAATCTCGTTCTCAATTTTACGATTATTAGTTCTCGCGTTGAAGCCGTAAAAGCCAAGGGAAATGGTGTTACTTACCTTTTGCATTTATTGAAAACTCGAGCCGATTTCAAATTTAAACACCCCCATTTCCTTGATATATGTCTCAGTGCAGCTATTTGTCGACAGAATAATGGTAGGTACATACACAAGGCGTGGGGGTAATAATATATAAAAATTAAAATACAACCTGATGATTGGTGCTGGCTGAGGCAATATACAGGGTGTCTCATTACTTATGGGCCATAGAGCATCCGGAGATAGTAGACATAAGAATATGTCTTTTGAGTCAAACTTGCCTAAATAATATGTTACTATTTAACGAATTACAGGGTTTTTCTTTAGTTTTATTGGGTTTTTGCCACACTTCTGAAAAATAATAAAAATGAATTAAATAAGCCCTTGCGCCAAGCGGAACAGTCAAGGGTTATTTTTGAAACTAAGTTTGCCTAACCAAAAAATCTCACACTGAAAAAAGCAGATAAGTAAAAAATAACAAAAATCACATCACTATCGCGCACTTCCGTAATATTGACGTTTCGAAAAACTTTCTGTTTTCGTTTTCAAAATAGTAGTAAAATATTAAACGTTTGTCAAGTTTGATAGTTTAAAATTTGTCAAACTTGACAAACGTTTAATATTTTACTACTATTTTGAAAACGAAAACAGAGAGTTTTTCGAAACGTCAATATTACGAAAGTGCGCGATAGTGATGTGATTTTTGTTATTTTTTACTTATCTGCTTTTTTCAATGTGAGATTTTTTGGTTAGGCAAACTTAGTTTCAAAAATAACCCTTGACTGCTCCGTTTGGCGCAAGGGCTTATTTAATTAATTTTTATTATTTTTCAGAAGTGTGGAAAAAACCCAATAAAACTAAAGAAAAACTAAAATTATGCCACAAATAAATAGCTTCACACAATAGAATTACAGGGTGTTGAAAATTAAAATAAATTTTCGAAAAATGATGACAACTTTAAAACAGTTGAAGATATCGAACTCAAAATTTGTATAATTAGGTTTTCGGGAGCGGGAAATACGAATTTAGCATTAGTTTCAAGATATTTCCTAGAGGGCGCTTGCTACGTGCTTTGTGTTGAGTTAATTCACTAATACTTTTTTTACCTGTACAATTTATAAATTAAACTATAAAAGTGCCAACATTTTTTCGTAAACAAGGGACTCTTGGTCGATCTCGATATCTCGTCGATAGTTGAAAAATATTTAATTTACAAGTGTGCCTTGACATGTTAACAAAATTTGTTACAGTGACAATTGTTAGTGGTATCTACCTTTTCATGTGATAGCTTAGCTACTTTAAATATATATATGTTTAGCAATATTCAAATACTAGTAGCATTGTCTTTTTTATGTGTTAAATTTCTCTGAAGATGGCTGAAATAAGCCGAAACTAGATGGAATATTAAAAATACTATACTGAACTTAAAAGACTTTAATTGTAACCCTTCTACAGAAATTGTTCGCTATTCTAATGGATTTTCGTGGAGTATAGGTGAGATACAAATGGTCTCCTACTTCCTGCTCGGCCGAAGGAGCTCGACTTGCAGGAAAGCGACATTGCAGCAGGTACTTAAATGCAAACCTCTCGCCCTGAGAAAAAAACTAATAAGTTAAATTGTACCTCTTTAAAATAAAAACAAAAAAAAAATTGAAAACAACTATACAAAAAGTTTTAGTGATGTAAAGACACAACATATAATAAAAATAATATATTTTCAATTTACTTCATATATTACGGAACTATAAAAACGCAGCAAAATTTTTTTAGAAATCCTTGAATATTCTTTTCTTTGTACCAGTATCGGAATCCTTTCTGAAAGTATTGAATAGTATCGAATGTTGTCTGATACTATTATTAAATGTTTTATACAAGTTACTCTAGGGTCGTAAATTCTATAGCTTTAAAATGTTACTTATAATGGCTCGGTATCTGACTCGTCAAACGACAAGAAAGTAATGCTAATAATACGATATATAACTAAATAATAATTTGGCGACCGACTTCTGTTGTCCTAGGTCTGGAGCTACAGGAAAGAATAATGTACAACTTGATAGGAGATAGATGGATATAACTTACAGTACTTTGATACTTTGAAATGTAATATATACATATTTAATCCATTTCCATTATATACAGAAAGCGGATACCTTGTTTATGCGAAATGTTACAACGTCGCATTCCAAATAGCGCCGTGTCGAGATAAGTTTTTATATATTTTTAGGTATTAATAATATTGTGTGAAACTAACTACTCTGTTGACAAAAGCCCAACCAGCGTTGAATTACACCCACAATATTACCCATATATTCCTTATTATTAGCTTTTGTAACATTTTTTACTGTATTAGAAAGGTATTTTAAGCTAATATAAATCAAATCTCCTACAATTCCTATCAATGAAGTCATATGTATGTTCTCTGATACCAGACATCTAGGTATGCTAATGAACAACTCCACAGACAAAATTCTATTCAATAATTATCTAAAGAAATTAATCTATCTAAATTTACTAACCTGCTTTAATGAAAACACTCTATAAATATCTAACTTCACTTTTGGCAGTGGGAACACAAAAATTCAACCACAATAGATGAGATCTGACCTATTTCTGCATTTTTAGGATTGCTTCTTCAGGTGGCCTCTTTTAAGTCGAGTCAAATATCTAATTATAAAAATTATTATATAAATTAAAATTATTTGAAATTAAATATCAACAATGACAGAAGTGACAGCCTGTCAATGAATTAAATATGACAATACCTACTTGAATAATATTTACCCTTTATGTAAAAGTTTTTATATATTTTTAGGTATTAGTAATATTGTGTGAAACTAACTACTCTGTGGACAAAAGCTCCAACCAGTGTTGAATTACACCCACAGTATCTACCCATATATTCCTTATTATTAGCTTTTGTAATATTTTTCACTGTATTAGAAAGGTATTTTAAGCCAAAAGTGAAGTTAGATATTTATAGAATGTTTTCATTAAAGTAGGTTAGTAAATTTAGATAGACAATTATTGAATAGAGTTTTGTCTGTGGAATTGTTCATTAGCATACCTAGATGTTTGGTATCAGAGAACATACATATGACTTCATTGATAGGAATTGTAGGAGATTTGATTAATATTACCTTAAAATAATAATAATAATAATATAATAATAATATTTTTATTTCAGAAGACGGTACACAATGACCGTATTGAAATAGTCACAAAATACATTTAAACAAACAAGGAGTAATACTTATAAAAGTAATGAGTAAAGTACAGTCATGTAGAATATAAAATAACAAACAAGAGAATGAACAAAGAAAGGGAACAAAATACAATATGATCTACAATGCTAAATAAAAATAAAAATATCACACAAACAAATCATCAACAGAATAAAAACATTTGTCAAGTAAATACTGCTTCAAACTATTCTTAAAGGATGCAACAGTGACAGAGCTCCTAATATGATGTGGAAGTTTGTTAAAAACTTTTAACCCATATATATTGGGAGATTTAAAAGTGGCGTTTATTCTACTATATGGTATATAAAAATCATCTCTGTGCCTCGTATTCATATTATGAACATCTCTGTGTCTATAAAATTTATCAGTGTTATTAAAAACATACACTGCTAGTTCAAATAAAAATAACGAAGGCAAAGTCAAAATTTTAAATTTTTCAAATAAGGGTTTACAACTACAAACCTTTCTTACCCCCGCCATACAGCGTATAATACGTTTCTGAGCAATAAATACATCATGCCAACCAGTAGATAGACCCCACAAACACAATCCGTACCTAAGTCTACTATCCACCTGAGCATAATATAGCGTAAGCAAATGCGAATCATGTAATACGTGACGAACGTTTCTAAACATGTAATAAAGTGAGTTCAATTTTGAAACAATATACTCGCAATGTTGTTTCCAAGAAACGTGTTTATCGATAAATAGGCCCAAAAATTTGACTTTATTGTCAGACAGTGATAACGGATAGTCATTGATTTTCAATTTTAAATTTAAACACTCTTTTTGAGGATTATGAAACCTCAAATAAGAGGTCTTGTCGGCATTAAGGTATAACGAATTCCGATTGAACCATGCAGTTAAACTACTAAGTGCTTCATTACATTTGCTCTCGAGTGCACTGTCGGATTTTTCAGTAATTATGATTGATGTATCGTCTGCATACAACGTAAAATGTGCGTTTGGAGATGCCGTATGTATATCATTAACATAGAGTAAGAAGAGCACAGGGCCCAGAATGGATCCCTGCGGTACTCCCAAACTGATGTTACTGAGTGTAGAATTAGAATGTATTTTACAATGATCGATAATACCACTGACGGTTGTAAACTGTTTCCTGTTGCATAAAAATGACCTCAGCCAATCGAAACTTGTACCCCGAATTCCATAATTGTAGACCTTACATAACAATCTCTCATGATCGACGCAATCGAATGCCCTGCTGAGATCGCAAAATATCCCAACAGGACCCAAAATACCTTTCTAATACAGTAAACAATAAGTTTTTATATTCAAGCAGTTTCGAATAGTATCGAGCAGTGCTTTGAATAATATCGAGTTAGATGACTTAAGTAGATATAGAGGATTATGTTAATATACTGTACATACATCCACATATTCTAATAATTTTTAAGTCACTTGGTTGAAATTATATTGCATGACTCTATCCCACTATTTACGGTCTGTGTCTTTTGAAATTTTTCATATTTCTTTATATCGATGATGTAAACTTTAGAGAATTGATTTTCTTCGTGTATCTATCACAGAACTGTTATCAATTTCACCAGCAATATCTACTTCGTTCTCGAAAAGGAAGCCGCGATTTGCACAGAAGACCAAATTGGCCGACAGTCTAGAGCTGTCGAGTTTTTCTGCGAGGCTGCATAATTTAGCTGGAATTTACAAAGTTCCACAATATCACTGAAAAGTTAACGCGTCCCTGATTCTGAACTAGATAAGCACGGGGCAGCGAGAGCCGTCTCATAACTCCTCTGCCGAGATATTAACATGCAACTTAATTAACCTAACCCCTTGAAGAAGTGAAATTACACTTAACTGCCTTTTTAATTAACTCTTCTCCGACCCAGGCGACAAAAATGCCTGGAAAGGAGAGCACTTCTTAAATTACGCGCGCTGAAATTACTTGATTTATTTTCATGAGACCGTGAAAGTTTATAATTCGAAATTGGGGGTAATTTAGTTCGTTTATTTGGTTTCCTGTGTTTCTGTTCTCCTCGGGAATTATAAAACGTCCGGAAAGTCATCAAATATGTACATAATCGCGACGAAATATATCCTTCTCTTCCATTTAAGACGAATCGCTGGAAAAAAAGAATAGTAGGTCTTCTTTTATGCAATGGGGAAGTTGTATGAATTTTATATTGGTACTAGGTGACCCAGCAAACGTTGTTTTGCCATACGAATTATTTCTAGTGAATACTTTGGCAGTTAAATAACTAAATAAATAACTTATTGCAAGTGTGTGGAGATGTGGTATATGACTAAAAGAGGAATGGAACGATGTGAACGATGACGGCCTATAAGAATAACAAAACGCGAAACATTCATTTTTTGAATTATTTCGCGTGCCTGCAATGTTACTTGTTTGACGGCCCAAATTAGCCCCTTTACATCTTGCTGGCATTGTTCACTGTACAAAAAAATAGCCATATAGTAAAATAATAGCCGTTGTTGGTGGGAGCTCGTGACACGTGTTGCGTACTTTTGAGGTTATGTAGATCACTTAATTAACTAATAATGAGAACTACACTAATTAATTATTAATAAAATAGGAAATAAATAATTATGGTCCAGCAAATTAATAATAAATTTACTTGAGAATTACACTTAGAAGGTAAAATGATAATTGTAAACGTCACTATTACGCTCGATTCATACACAATAATAATGGTCGAAAACTGTGTAGGGAGTGGAAGAAGGCTTATTGTGAGAGAGACAGGAGACCAGCTTCGTTCTCATCCCTACTCCGTGCTGTTTACTGGGTGAGAAGTGACACCGGTAGATGCCTGGCGGGGATAACTGATCTAGTGATAATCGATCAGTTATCGACTAGGGTTAAAAATGATTAAATTACTAAAATGGTTATTAAAAAATAGGAGCTTGTGATAGAAGGATGAAAATTAAGGGATGTATGTATTTTTTAATGCCACATCATAAAAAAATAAAAATAAAAAATTTTGTCAAAAAAATAAAAAAAAATTGTTTGGGGTGGACCACCACTATCACTTATAGGCATGAAAAATAGATTACGACCGATTCTCAGACCTACCGAATATACATATAAAATTTCATAAAAATCGGTCAAGCCGTTTTCGAGGAGTATGGCGTCTAAAACTGTGACAGGAGAATTTTATATATTAGATTAGCATTTAAAATATATAAATCATAGCAGCAATATACAACAACCAATAAACATAGTGACGTCAACTTAAGTTTAAACATAATCTTGTTGTGACCTACACAGTTAAAAAGTAAGTTGCAAATAAATTTACTCATTACAAAAAATAAATAAATAAATCAACAATACAACTTATATTACATTATCATATCGTATATCAATATAATAAATGCATACACATATTAAAACAAATATATAAGTATAATAAAAAAATATAAATATATATAATAAAAAATAGAATCTTCCTATATATGTCCTAAAATGTATTAGTTTGTGTATTTCTAGAAGTATTTTGAAGAAATATTTTAATATTCCTCTTGAATAATATTTTATTATTCATATTTGATATTGTTTCAGGCAAGAAATTAAAAATTTTTTGAGCTAGAAATTTATGAGATCGCTGTCCTACATACTTATGCATTCCTTTGACAGGTACTAACTTCGATTTGTTCCTAATATTATATTCATGTTGTTGCAAGCGTATCTTTATTTCAGAATGTTGTATAATTGCCAATGCACGGAAAAATATTTGACGTGAGTCCATAATTGATGTTTCTTCATATAGCAAATCAGTTAGATAGGTAAGTTTTTGATTATACATAATTTTTATAATTCTTTTTTGAGTAACTTCTAATATATTCAAATAAATGTTTCTTATACCTCCCCAACCAATTATACTATACTATACTATATCGTATATGTGGTTCTACTAATACATTATAAATTATGTTTAAGCTCTTGCTATTCATAATATTATTCAAAAACTTAAAAAAGGTGAATGTGTACTCTGAGTTTTTGCGTTACATAATTTATATGTTAGTCCCTTAAGTGACAGTCTATCATTATCGCTAAATATATTTGTAAAAGATTTTGATCTTATTTTGAAGGTATTATTATTTGTTATTATTTCTAAAGACGTAAGCAATAGTAATGTAGATTTATACGAGGCAAAAGTCACATATACTGTCTTATCCGTATTCAAGGACTGGTGCAGCTACAACTTGCACCTTTAAAAAAAAAAATGAACTGTATATCGTTGGTTATAATCTACAAATAGTAATAAATTTTCACTTACCAAATCCCCATGGACTGGTAACTGGTACTGTATTTCGAATACTAAGGATGCAGGAAAAATGGAAGATTGGAAAATAGGACATTCGAATTTTTACAATAATCTGTCACTACAACAACCATATAAAAATATTCTGTGTTAATACTACCACTAGTAGGTACAACTATATCATTCTCGCGTCGCGCGAGCCAACTTGTGGCTTTCTTTCCTTTTTTATATTTTAACAAAAAAAACTATGTAAAGGCATGGCTACACCAAGGACAGTAATTTGTAATCAATCTATTCTTTAATATTCACCATATCATTTTGCACCGTTTCTTTTAAATTATCCCAGTTATTGCTTTCATAAAATATTGCGGTATCGTCAGCAAAACTGATAATTGTACCTTTTGTTTTAATGCCGTAAAGGTTATTTATGTAAATTAAAAATGAAAGTGGACCAAGTATTGTTCCCTCCATATTTTATAGTTACTCCTTACATCATTTATTTCAACTTTTCAAATATTTCTGCCACATTTTTTATTAAAGAAATTGGTCTATAATTTAATGGCAGGTTTTTATTACCCCCTATGTATAAAGGTTTAATTATGGGACAGCGAGACAAATTCCTAGACAAAACGATTTATTTATTAAATAAGTCAGTGATACAGAAATATTCCTAGCTATGGCTTTAAGAGTTTCTGATTTTATTTTATCACACCCAGGGGCTTTACGGTTCTTCAACTCGTATATGCAATTCTTTACTTAATTTTTTTCACAAGGATATAGAAATAACGTGTAAGGATTGAGTACCTTCTTTTCTTTATAACTTCGATTTTCTTTTATTTCAGCTGCTAAAAACCTTCCTACAGTTATAAATCTACTGTTAAATTCATTTGATATTTGTACGTTATCTTCTAATAGTCCGTTCTTACCATTTAAAGTTTTTATAATATTGTCTCGTTTGTTAGAATTCTTAATTTTATCTTTTACTATGTTTCACATGTTTTTATTGTCACCGTTAACGCGTTTAATAAGGTTTTTATAAATAATTTGTTTTGTTTTTTTTTATCATTTGATTTAATTTATTTCGATAAGAACTATATTCTTTTTCAATACTGTCATTATCAGGATTTTCCTTCATTTTCTTATACATTGCTTCCCTTTTCTTTATAGAGGTCAAGACGTCTTTCGTTATCGTATAACATGGTAAACATTCAAACATATTGTCTGGCGGCAATAATCACATAATAATAAAAATATTAACATTAACAAATTTTCATGGAATGTAAACAAAACCACGTGGCCGATGTGACGTCACACAAGGTTCAGCGCGGTTTGTGTTTCCGTAGATACATGTGCAATGTTACAGTGTGTATGATGTAAATAGGCGTTTGTTTCTTGTGTTCTTGAGTTTTTGTAGTATTTTTGGACCATAAATAGAGTAAATACTCTGTAGGTGAGTATATAAGCATAATCGGACAATTTGCTACGAGTGGACTCATTTCATTTTATGCGTATAAACTTCGTTTATGCAAATTTGAACTTCATTAATGCAAAAATACGAAGATACAAACCAAGCAAGTGTCTATTTCTCGTTTTTAACATTACCATAATGATTAGTGGTGATGTGGGAAATTTATGGTATTGTTAAATGTAACTTATTTCTTTGTTACAATAGAAAGATCCTCTCGTGAAAAAAACGGCGTCAATGCTATTGGCTACGTCCAGATAGAGGGTTTTACTTGGGTATTTATAAAATTATGTCATCTGATTTCATATTAAACTACTTGTTTTAATTTGAGGAATAATAAATTAAATGAATATGATATTTAATATTTCCTATTTTTTATTTATTGCATTTTTCTTTAAACATTTTAAAAAAAACCTTATTTATTACTTTTAATTATTATGTTTTCAGAATAAAATAGGTAATTTAATGTAGAGTAAATGGTAGGAACAAATACAGAACATGTTAATCGAATGGGAATGAAGTGCTGAGTACAATATATGGAAAAATATATAAGTTTACTTACATACAATACATACATTTCAAATTTTTGTTGCAACGCTTGAGAACTTAACCTTATTTCTTTCATCACGCTTCATCGCCTTACACATCATTTTTCTTTGCATATTTTGCACAGTAAAATTTGTTTATTAGACACTGTATTACTACACAATGGCATAATGCAATACTTACACTATATTTTACAACTTCGATATACAAATTATATTGCACCATCATATCCCACGACTTTCTTATATTCCCTTATATCGATGAGATGTAGTATATAATTTTTTCGTTTTTTATAAAACAATGAAGGACTAGAAAATGCATTTTAAAGATATCCTCGTTTGTATCTTTGTTTGTCTTAAAGTGTACCCAACATCGAATTGCCATAAACTTCTCTTGCCTTCCCTCCATTGATAAATATTTGAGCTATGGATATTGCTTCATAAATTCAAAGCCCCTATACATACACATTTTATATCACAGGCCTTTGTGCGCCATCCTAATTGCTATTTGCTTAACCAGTCGTTAGTAATGCGATTATCTCTGGTCCGATGATCTCAGATAAGTTGCACAGATGCGTTTCCACAGGATAACTGAACTGCATTTTGCACACACAAGCTGAAACTTACTGTTAATAATTTGGGGATGTACTTAAATCAACACGTTCTTGATCAAAAATCTTGCTTCGTTTATTTTACAGTTTTTATTTTACCCTGAGTAGTGACAAAAATGTATAAAACATGAAATTGTGTTAAAGAAGAACAGTATAGAAACATGATTCTTTTTGGGGGCTCATATTAAAGGTTTTCATTTCTTGATTAAAATAATGTCAGTACTTAATATACGTTTTTACCCTATCCAGCTTCCTTACGGATATAAAGGGTGTTTTAAAAAGACATGGCAATAGTACTTAGGCTAATCTAACATCGAAAAATATGTTATAAGTTTACTTAATAAACGTATGTCTTATATCCACTAATTTTTGAGATATAGGGCGTGTAAAATAATTTTAAAAAATATAATTTTGGATGTAATTTGTTTAGTGACCGGTAGATTTGATTGAAATTTGACACAGGTATGTTTTTGGTGGTGGCAAACACGCTGATGTTTTTTTTATACAAATTAGAGGGCCAATTCCTAGCATTTTATCTGAAATTTTATTCTCTTTTATACTTTTTTATGTTGGTTTCATTCCAGTTTAGGCCTTATTATACAGGGTGTTAAAAAAAAGCATGGGTCCACAAAATAACGGTTGCGGAGATATGGAATGTTTTATGTTTTTTAGCCCTTTTTTATTTTGCAAAGACGTTGTGTATTTTCTTATAATAGTTGGTTGATGTTTAGTGAAATAAACAGTACGTATTTGACAGTTGTTCTCAGTGCATAAGTTTTCTTTCGCTATGGCTGGTTACTCTAAAGCAGAATTAACGGAGATGCATTTCATGTATGGTCGTGCTAATGGGAACGCCACCGAAGTGCGACGTCTTTATGTTGACGCTTATCCAAATCGCCAGATTCCTTCACAACGCATATTTGGAAGAATTCACCAAAGATTGCGTGATACCGGTTCCTTGAGCAAACAGTGCCATTTATCCGGAATACCAAGGTCGGTATCCACTCCTAGAGCAGAAGAAGAAATTCTAACACTGGTAGAGCAGAATCCAGGTATAAGTGTGCGGAGAATATCAGCCGAGGTAGGAATTAATGGTCCTCTTGTTTGGAGAATCCTTCACGAGCAACTGCTTTATCCATACCATGTGCAACGACTACAGGCCTTAAATTCAATAAATGGTCATCAAGCACGTTTGGTCTTTGCCGCTGGTTTCTACGTCATGATGCTGAAGACCCTCGTTTTCTTGCAAACATTCTTTTTACTGATGAGGCCGGGTTCACAAGAAATGGAGTGTTTAATTTTCACAATACGCATATTTGGGCCGACGAAAATCCTCATGCTCTAATAGAATCTGGACATCAGGCACTTTTTTCATTAAACATTTGGATGAGTATTGCAGGTGACAGGTTTCTAGGTCCAGTTGTTTTACCAAACCGATTAACAGGCGCTGCTTATCCCAACTTTCTGCAGAACACACTGTATGAGTTTTTGGAAGACATTCCTTTGAATCAGAGACAACAAATGTGGTTCCAGCATGATCTTGCTCCAGCTCATTTTTCCATGGCCATTAGAGAGCATTTACACCAAACTTTTCCACATAGATGGGTAGGAAGGGCCGGATCTGTTTTATGGTCTCCAAGATCGCCTGATCTGAACCCTCTAGATTTCTTTATTTTGGGGATATTTGAAGGCATTAGTGTATGGTACTCATGTAAATAGTCTGGAAGAGCTGCAGCTTCGGATTAATCAGAAGTGGATGTTTTCGAAAGAGTTCGAATATCGTTGAGACGAAGATGTCGTGCCTGCTTGGAAATGGACGGAGGGCACTTTGAACATCTTCTGTAACTTTGTTTTTTGTTTGTTAAAAGCTTCCTTTGTCGGCTTATTCCTAATAAAATAAAATGTTTGAAAAACGAATAGTGGTCCATATCTCCGCAACCGTTACTTTGCGGACACATGTTTATTAAGACTTTTCTGCTTATTTTGGTTCATACTATTACCTCCTGAAATATCTTACACTCTTTTTTTAACACCCTGTCAGATTACGTCAGGTGGCGCGGCGTGGTATCAGAGCAATGTGCCCCCGATTTAAATCCAATAATTTATATTCGACATAAATAGCGTGTAATTAATGTCAGATGAAAAAGTACTTTAATATTTCTGCGCAATGTTATAATTAGTTATTTGTAAGAATAAATAGTTGCAAGTAAATTCAATCAGCCTCTAAACTAAAATACTATATTACTCTCTTAACTGAGTGTATATTTTTTATTTGTAACACCACGTCACTATTTTTTTCGGATATATCTCCTACAAAAAACCCTCGCAAGTAAACTGAAACACATCCATCGATTAACTCCCTTTAACAAGAAGGCCTTTTGTTCTCATTATCCCCGCTAGCAGACGAATGTGGACAGAAACAATGCGTTTACACAGATTGCCCTCGAGATTACAGAAAACACCGCATTGCTGTTTCTGGTGGCCAAACAGACTCCCCGTCGGTTTTACAGTACAGCGTTGTTCAGCCGTTTGTGACTCTGCTCACCACAAACACACCCATAATTCAGGTCCGTTGGATGTAGTTATTGCGGCCTCTGATAACACAGTAAAGTATGGGTCAGACTAATAATTACATTCCTAGGTTAATAATTAATTGCTTCAAAAGTTTCAGAAACATTAAGGGAATACAAAGTTATGACTCACAGGATTGCCGGATTTAATACTACTTGACGTTTTTCGTGTAAGAATACTTGAATTGGTTTTTGTTCTACGTGATATTGAGCATATTAAGCACGTACAGTTATTGACCCCATAAATGTTTTCTACAATGGGATTAGCAAAAATACCTTTTTAGAATAAATATACACATGCTGTAAGCATAATTCATTAAACTATAATTATTAATATTGCATTCAATTTGAAACATTCAACTCAAAAAGCAATACACAGGCCATATATAAACTATAAATATAAATTAATTCTGTTGATTCATTTTAAATATTGACGAGAATGTATGAGTTCGTATGTTTCTAAAATTATTACATCAATATTATGAAATTACGATTTGATGTAATGTATCTCTAGAATAAAAACTTTTTTGTTAAAAGTGACTTTATTGAAGAAATTCATATAGGATTAACTCAGGAGATTGCTGGGAATTACCTAATTGTTACATATTATAAACATATATAATAATAACAATAAACATATATAATAATAAACTTTAGTTAAAAGCAAATGCAATGTTGTTACTTTTACCCGAAAAATTAGTTATTTCTTATTTGAATACCAAATTAGTTCCACTGTTCTTAGTCGACTTATCGGTGTTACTCATTTCCCTTGTGTAGACACGATAAAACTATTATATTTTTCTAACATTAGATCTAAACTGGAATATGTTTGTAATGTATGAAACCCTTTTATGCAATACCTGTTCAGGAAATCGAGAATGTTCAACACAAGTTCGTTAAATATATGTGATTCAAGGCTGATGGCTTCTATCTTCAACAAGGATGTGATCATGTAAGTTTACTACTAGGATTTAATTTACCGAGTCTAATGTGCAGAAGGAAGTATCTGTTGCTTATGTTCTTATATAAATTATGCAATGGGAAAACCGATTGCAGCTATCTTTTAGAGCAGTTGGATTTTTATCTTCCTAGGATTAATGCTAGGAAAAATACATTGATGTACGTACCATATGCAAATACTAAGTTAGTTTTGAAGTCACCTATCTACTTTATGTGCAAGCAATTTAATGATTTTTTACTGTATTATAAAGGTATTTTAAGCCAATATATATCAAATCTCCTACAATTCCTATCAATGAAGTCATATGTATGCTCTCTGATACCAAACATCTAGGTATGCTAATGAACAAATCCACAGACAAAGCTCTATTCAATAATTATCTAAAAAAAAATAATCTAGCTAAATTTACTAACCTGGTTTAATGAAAACACTATAAACATCTAAGTTCACTCTTGAAAATGATCTGACCTATTTCTGCATTTTTAGGATTGCTTCTTCAGGTGGCCTCCTTTAAGTTGAGTCAAATATCTAACTATAAAAATTATTATACCAATAAATTAAAATTATTTGAAATTAAATACCGACAATAAAAAATAAACCTTAATTGTTTTCATTAAACCAGGTTAGTAAATTTAGCTTAATTATTTTTTTTTAGATAATTATTGAATAGAGTTTTGTCTGTGGAATTGGCTTTAGTCCACAGAGTAGTTAGCTTCACACAATATTGTTAATATTTAAAAATATATAAAAAGAGTTTAATGATGTGTATAATTCCGTTGATATTTTTAATCATCTATTTATTCTTTTTCTAAATCATTAAAAAGATTATTATTTGTTTAATTTGAATTTTGCTCAGTTTATTCTGGATTGCTAGTATGTTTGTTAATGGTATTTACTAGATAGGATTTTTGGTAAGGGAATAATTAGGTTGGGAATTAGTTCAGATTCGTATTGTTGTTTCTTTATATACTGCTATCTATTTTGTGTATTTAACATTGTCTTGTAAATGGCATTCACTGACCAAAAGCATGAAAAAAAAATGTCTAAAACAAATATTTACAACTGCAATAAAATGCAATTACAAACTAAGGTACAACCAAGGTCAAGTAACAGCTTTTGTAACGCAATTTGTTTATCAGTATTAATGAAGTAAACAATAGAAGTTTCCCAAGAAATTATATCCATTACCTACTGCTGTTAACCTCAAATAAGTAGTAATGCATTTAGTTTTAATGTACGCTAGTGTTTGTTTGATGACCAGCTGCATAACATGTTAATTTGCAACGGAACCCTCTGGCTACGAGAAGATTGTACGTTAACGCATTTTGCATTGCAAGCAACTGCATCCATTTTGAACACCTATACTTATAATTATTTCACATCGTATTATGTGTAGTGAACAGAATTCTAAGAAAACCATTTACAGTAAGGATGTTTAGATGTATTTGTGTTTATTCTGTACATACAAACACCTGATATGGTAGCTGTGCAACGTTGTCGCATATTTAAGACCTGTTTGCTGTCATAATTCTATTACTGTTGGTAAAAAAAATCAAAGTATTATAGGTCGCTGGTTCAAATCCGGCTCGAAGGACCAAAATATGGTGTAGCTATAACTTGCACTTTTAGAAAATGTGGACTGTATCTTTGACTATAATTTACAATTACTCTACTTCGAATATCACAGGATGTAGGATAATATTGGACAATGAAAAATAGGATATTCGAATTTTGTAATATTCTGTTACTGTAACACGCAATAACTAACTATATGCCTTCTTTCTTTTTTATATTCCTAACAATAAACCATGTTAAAGACATGGCTACTCCACTAATTCATTACTTCCGGTGATTGTATTTTTAATGTACATTGCATATTTTTAACTATTTTAGTTATTTCTATTCCAAATAAAACATTTTCTAGAATTTTTTTGGGTTTATAAAGATAATTATTAAAAATATATTCTAATTCTAATACTAATTAAAAATGTAACATAAAATAGTACATTATACTATAAGGGAGAGAAATGCATTATTTTGGCAGAGGTGCAATTTGAAGCCCGAGGGCTACAATGTACCGAGGACAAAATAGCATCTCTCCCGAATGGTATATACTATTTTTTCACGGTCTCATTAACTTAAAAACACATATTTCGTCATTATGAAGTAAGTAGCACCAGAATTATTTTATTCGGATTTGAGCATTTATTTAGTAGTCGCTAAGTTATTATGATAACTACAAAATAATCAAACAAAAAGAATTGTCAAATTAAGGTGCTAGTTTGGTTTAGTTTAAAGTTTGTTTAGTGCACAATGAATAATTCTGGGTCGGAAGAGATTGTGGAGGCTGCAAATATTGCAATAAGCAATTTGCTGCCTACGAAGTAGGCGAACCGACCGTTTTCTATCAAGTGCAGATGACAAAGAATTCTTAATGATTAAGGTAAGATTACTTTTGTTGTTAGGTATTTCAATTATTAAGTATTTTGATTTTTTACAGGATGGATTAATTCTGGGGATTGCCGGAGCTTGTCGAACTGATGAACTAGTCAATTTAACTGTAGATGATATTGAGGATGTAAAAATTCCAAATACTAAGACAAAGATTCCACGAACCTTTCTGGATACCGATGTGGGAAATATGCTTGAACTGTTTCGAAAATACCTGTCTCTTCGTCCTCCCCACGTCAAGCATGAGCGCCTTTTTTTGTACTACAAAGCAGGAAAATGTAGTTCGCAGCCAGTTGGCAAGAATACCATGGGAAATATTCCGAGTGTAGTAGCTTCGTATTTAAAATTACCTGATGCTGCATGTTATACTGGTCAGTGCTTACGAAGATCTTCAGCGACATTACTGGCAGATGCTGGTGTGGGTATCACGACAATAAAGCGTCATGCTGGTTGCAAATCAACGACAGTCGCTGATGGTTATGTCGAGAACTCCATTGAAAATAAGACCAAAATTGCTAATCAGGTTTTAGTAGATACCACTACCAGTGCAATCACAGAAACTGTAAATGTAAGCGAAAGTAATATTCCTTCTAATGTTAATTTTGAAAATTGTACAAATGTAAAATTTAATTTAAATGTCAATAAATAATTTCAATGTTATCTTTTTTTTGCATGAAAAACGTTATCCATAATGTAAACTCCCTTGGGAGCATTATACTCCTATGGGAATAATCGACTACTTCTGTTTTAATTTTGATGTCATAGAAACTGATTTCTACTCCCGACCGGAAAAAAATATTTGTTATTTGTGTCCTTGCAACAAACTCGATTTGCATACCACAGTTTCCCATACGTTACTTTAAAGCTTTAATTATGGACTGTAAATTACTAAGTATTTTTGGTAAATTGGTTATGTAAATTGCATCCACGGATAATGTTTGCATCTTGCCGTTCCCATGAATATGCAAGCGGTAACATTAAACTTTCAAAGTTACTTTGTGGCTTGGTGCAGCGTGTTCGTTTCGGCTTCCTTTTTAAACGTATAAAACATGGGATATTTAAGTCGATATTTCATAGTTTCGCGGTGAACACGTATAGTAAGTTTAATAAAATACGTATATAGGGATGCCGTTCCCTTGATGGAAACGCTTTTTATCATCACATACACATGGATCAGAGGCGCAGTATAGGGAGACCAGTAGAATCACTCGGGTCGAAATAATAAGTCGCGCATCCATTTCAGGCTGCAGAGACCTCAGTTTACATTCAACTCTCGGAGTGCGATCATCAGTTATACAGAGCGGTATTGAAGCAATATTTTTAGTCTGTATCGAGGAACGAGTGGCTGTGTAGCAGTTAGATGTTTAAACACATCAACTAATAGTAATTTAAGTTTCTTTAAATTTCCTAAAGACAAATAAGTAATCTATAATATACTGTAAAAATCATAAATTATATTTTGCTGCTATTGCCTTACCAATTAACTTATTTCTTAATTATAACATTGGAATATAAATACTTCTCATGAAAGTGAAGTTTAAAATATACATATTTATATTTTTGTCAAATACAAATTCTTATTTTAGAGCAAAATTCTGTGTGGAACTGGCTTCTAATAGAGCAGATTTATTAGAAAAGCTGCTCAAGATTAGTAATAGTTCATATAAACTATGTCAAATACATTTTGAAAATAATATGTTTTCTAATGATTCGCGTAATAGATTACGCAAAGAGGCCGTTCCAACGTTTACTACACAAGACGACTCATCTTCAAATTATGTAGATGATCATATTTCTTGAATATAAATATTTAGGTACTAATTTTTTCCAAATTTACATTTTACAACACTTTTATCTCCAATTTAACATTTTTCAAAGTTAAGTAAACATAATTTTTCTGTTCTAAAAAATACTTGTCTTCTGGCTTACGTAGACCATTTAAGACAAAAAAAAATCATAATAAATTATTTTTCCACTAAACGTCAAATTTTGAATTAAAAAAATTCCCAAAAAAATGTAATTATTACTGATAACAAGAAAAGTAAATAAATAAATAAAAATGTTTTGTGGTGCAATATATAATTTAAACTTTTTTAGCAGTAAATGATAGTATATAATACCTGTTGGATTACCTATTCATAACTGTATAATGAATTATTATATAATGTGGATAGATATAACGTAAACTTTCATGTGGCATAAATGACTATACTTACGCGCAAATAAAAAATTCTTATTCCGGTCCTGATCACCGATTCTGTAAATTCCATCGGATGCGCTATCGCACTCACATTTCGAGGTCACCGCAGAAAACTGAAGGCAGTTCAAAGTGCCGACAAGGGAGTGAAATTGCTGGTCTGCTTATGCTGTGTCAGAGGCTTGAATTTGACAGTCCTAAGTTATCGTTTGTATGACTTATGCCTAATCAATTGAAATAGTAGAATTAGACCTTTTGATTGTAAAAAATAAATAACAAATATACAGTTGTCGGTAATATAAATATAGAAAAATAATATAAGAAAATAATAAAAAATAGGCATTCGCGAGTGAATTAATTTCGGGAGACGATAATGGAATTTTATCATCGTGTGTAAACAATGTTGTTTTATAATATACTTATATTATTGCCATTTGGGAGGGAAGGCTTGATCTGGGGGAAAAGTATTTATCACCATCCCCTCCCCACTGTTGATGTGCCAATAGTTGAGATTCGATTGTAAAACAGTGAAAGAATAAAATATGTTTCTTATTAGTTAGTTGGTATAATACAACATTATCATTTCAACGATCTCGGGTTCGTGTTTCAACTATAAACATTTTATTGCGATGAAAATTTTATAGATGAACTATATACAGGGTGATATTTGAAAAGATAAACAAATCATCCCATAACAATCGGTAACACTACTAATATTGAAGCTAGATAGAAGTTCAGCGATGCCACTCATGATTCCATACATATAATAAGTATGTTCGGTTCTGAAGTGATACATTTTTTTTCTAATGACAAACTTCTTGTTTGCAATCTAAAATGTATGCACTTTGTACATTCTTTGAGGTACCTTTAAAATTTGCTGCATTTTTAAGACATTTATTAAGTGTTTTGTCAAGTTCTAAAATTCATTCATCATGCCCTCATGCCCTCGTAATGCAAGTTCAAAAGCTCCGTAAAATTTTTTACAGTAAATAATTTTAGATAAAACATACCTATTTCTGTCACTCTTACGTTATTCTCTTGAAAGCAGAATCAAGTTGAGCTCATACGTTGTTAATTGTTATTCCTAAATAATGCAAATCTCATTTGATTATGAATATGAATCGGAATTAAATCCATTATTCATGATCTGTAGGTACCGAATAACACAGACGCACACGAAAAACACATTTTATTTTGGCAAATAGCAAATTTTACTAATAATTATAAACTACACTGGCAATACAAACACACGAAATTTATCAACCTGTATCACGCGAAAATAATGACTGATGGATGAAGAAGAGAGAGAATTCGGGCCGCGTGCATCTGTTGCAGATGCAGTCGACGGCGGGCTCGCCTGCATAGGAAAACGGACCTGAACGATGTTCGACTTATTCGGCTGGTAATGTATTAAACGGGAATTTGAACTGTGTCGAGTGTGCCGATTACAGCCTATCTGATGTAGGCGCTGATTACCGAGGTTGGAATTTATAAAAAAATTCTCATGATTTCCTATTGATTACTCCGGGTGTTTATAAAAGCGCAAATTTAATTAATGTTTGTTTCTGTTATTATTTAGTGGTTCTGCAGCGCTTGTCATTAAGTATACATTAAAGACAAGGTTATTAACCTAAATGCGGTAGGTCAAGACTCGGATTGCCTCATTGTTGATCACTGAATAGGTATGTCTCGGACTGTTGAGAGTATGAGGATTTTTAATTGCTGTCTGTATTTAAATACAAACAACGTTTCAGTCTCTCTTAATAATTTAATCCATTGGAGTTTTGTAATTTCAGTATTAAATATTTTTTATGTTGAAATTTAATATGTTAATTGCATTGAATATGTAATATAATAATATGTAATGTATGTGCAATTTGTATGTATAATTGAATATGTTGAATTGGATACTTTTAAAAAATAACTTATAGCATTAATTACATATTACAATAAATAGATACTATAGGAAAATATTTAAATTTGGCAACGCCGCGTCAGATCGACGCTTTGAATTGCCGCCAGATGACAGTCTGAAAGGGGGTTCAAATAATGGTTTGAAAATTTTTTTTTCGGCGTAAACATGCATTCAATTTTTTTTTAAATTGCGTTTTCGTATTATACTCATTTTTCCCTATCATCACTTAAAATTATTGACATTATGACACACTCAGTCTACATAATTTTTTTAAAGGTTGTATAACGTATTATAATACTTTTATTACAGTTTTAAAGAACTGAGAATTATTTGTTCTATAAAAAACGTTAAAAAAACTTATAAAACAATTTTGCACAATTACATTCATCAGAAATAAAATTATCACAATTTTTGCTCTATAAAATCAAACTGTTCATTAAACAACGCTATTCGATAGTTATAAAATAATTCGCTTCTTTTAAAGTTCCATGTGGCTAGTTTATATTTTTCTGTTTTCTTTGTTAACGTTAGATATATATAACGATAGTCGAGTGTTCTCAGTGTTACTTCTCTTATTAAAGTCATATTTCATAAACAGGATTTCCTTAAAGACCCTCTAGTGCGGTAATAGCGGCTGCGATGATAACTAAATATGGAGTAGTGCTTGAAAAGACTGGGCTTCACTTGTTAACACGAGAATAGCCCCGAATGTGTAAATTGCCGTTATCAGCCCCGTACATCAATACCCGAACAATGAGACGGGTTTGCACTATCCAGCTCTTGAAAATCGGATGAAAAGTGTTCATCTAACGTAAGCCCTCCTCTATAAAATCCTTGCAGTGGCCGCGATAAAGCCCTCTGCTAGCGAATAATGCCTATAATCGCCTAGGAAACCCCCTTTCCTTTGTTTTTATGATTTCGCGCCGTGGCCTAGCTTTTACGTATGGACCCATCACTCTTTGTCGAGTTTTATATTTTCAACACTTGCGAGGGCAAACAACAAAAGGTACAAAACAAATATTTATTTTACGGTCGAAAAATGTGACGTCTCTTTAGGGCCGGTTATTTATTGTTTTGAGAGCGGCGTTTGTTGGTCTTTTCATTGTTTATTGTGATCGCTTAATTCCCATACAAAGCAAACATCAAATCGAGGTGCGCGTTCGAATAATATATGTGTTTCTCATAAAAAGTCGTGATCAAAACGATCCGGTGGAAATTAAATACCGAGGTAAATTTACTCTCATCCCCGTAGACGCAGAAATTTTGGATTTTATCAGTAACCTGTCTCAATTAGGGGTGAGCAATAACGGTTTGGAACTATCGACTCTCGATAAATAAAATAAACCGATAATATCGATATTATAACAAACTGACAGACGCATTCACTCCACGTCCAGCCTTAGGGTAAAAATTGCCATATTTCAAAGAGCCATAGACTTGTTATCGGGGTTTGTAAACTATAGGGAACATTACCAGTAGATGACGCGATTTGGATGTGAAAAACAATGTTTTGAAGTCTACTTGACGTCTCCTTGACTATAGTATAGGACCCCACTATAAAACGACCTTCACCGAGCTGGTTAATGGATGAAAAGTATTTTATATCCAATTAAATATGTCAATAAATACATTGCAAATGGGTTGTCTAAAAAATTTCAGTCCAGGATATGATTAATTAACAATTAAAAAATATTATTTTTTTAAACATTTCACTGGTTTGGTTAATAGACAAATTCCATACCAATCGAAAGTATGAAGCCCATAGAATATGCAAACGTTAGGTTGACTATTTTTTTCCCGTCACAACTCTTGGGTAGGCAGGTATAAACAGGTAAATCGACACTACTAACTTGCACCGGTGTGATTAATAAATTAAAGTTAAATTAAAATAAAGATTATTTCATTATCAACATGGTGGTATAGGGTTATCTATGAAAAATCAGTCCTAAATTCCGGTTGTCGAGTTTTAAAAAGTGAAATATTAAATCGAATAAAGTCCAGGGGCGGCGGTACCTATTATTATTAATCTGCCCCTAGGAACCCCTAACGCCCTTTATTTTTTCTAATAATCCATTTGCCGCCCCGAATTACGCTTAATTTTTTTTAAGGAAACGATACATATAATCAAAAAAATTTATTAGACTTTTCGATAGGTAAGGTGGAGAAGAAGCCACAAAAAATTTCAATGATTTTAGACAAATTTCATGTTTTCTAGTGCCGCCCCCGGAGGGGCGGCAGGAACGTCATAATATCATTTCAAGTTACTACCAGGAAATAATAGTCTATACCGAAAATGAAGACAATCCGTTTATCCGTTTCTCCAAAAAATCTAATAAAGTTCGGGGGCGGTGGTATTTTGCCGCCCAACTCGTAAACCGTTGTTTATACAGAAAATTCTATAGAAGCATTTTTTCATATTTTCATAAAAAACATTCGAATATGTATTCGAAATTAAACACAAAAGGTCGATTTCTCGAACTCGTGACTTCGAGACTCCACCCCTCAGTTATAAATTCGGTAAACCTCCGATCCCGTCCCACAGCCGCCGTTTACCTAGCCTCATGTTCGTCGTTAGGAGTAAAAAAAAAAATTTATGTACGTATACTTCGCGATAAGGCGGGGGCACATACGGTAATGTACCAAAAAATTTTTAAAAAACGGGATGCCGTCCTCGGAGCCGCCCCCCAACCGATCGAATCGAAATTTTAAAGACACGTACTCATTGAGACGAGGAATCGAAAAAAATAGCCTGTCTTCGCGTTAGGGGTTCCTAGGGGCAGATTAATAATAATACCGCCGCCCCCGGACTTTATTCGATTTTTTGGAGAAAGGGATAAACGGATCGTCTTCATTTTCGGTATGGACGAACTAAACATAGATGCAATGCTGTGTACTCTTCTATCGGAATGGTTCGCTGGGGAATATTTCACTTTTTAAAACTCGACTGATTTTTCGCAGACCACCCTATACCACCGTGTTGGTAATGAAATAATCTTTATTTTAATTTAACTTTAATTTATTAACCACACCGGTGAAAGTTACTAGTATCGATTTACCTGTTTATACCTGCCTACCCAAGAGTTGTGACGGGAAAAAAATAGTCAACCTAACGTTTGCATATTCTATGGGCTTCATACTTTCGGTTGGTATGGAATTTGTCTATTAACCAAACAAGTGAAATGTTTTAAAAAAATAATAATTTTTAATTGTTAATTAATCATATTCTGGACTGAATTTTTTTAGACAACCCATTTGCAATATATTTATTGAAATATTTAATTGGATATAAAATATTTTTCATCCATTAACCAGCTCGGTGAAAGTCGTTTTATAGTGGGATCTTAGACTACTATTATCACATGTATGACACATCTGAGAATAGTTTTTTTTTTCGGTGTTTTAGTGCAGTTATTTGTCAGTCCTTATGGAAAAGTGTTATAGAACTATTTAAAGTGTTAAAATATTGAATTAATAACTTCAAATAATGAATAATTTTTATATCACATCGTGTTCTACCGACAAGTTGTCGCTTCTCTTTAAAGATCTGTGGCCTTTGTTATAAATGTTCATCCCCGGAAGGATTTCATTCTATCTCAACAGATGTCGCCCACTTCGTGATTGTTCCCTAATTTTAGGTTACTTGCCTATTGTATAAGCAAATCTAAAACCTACGAAAATGTTAACGTATAAGTCGCATAAATCATTATCGTGAGTCAAAATATTATCGATATTATCAAAACTATCGATAGCTACCGAATTATACATTTTCGATAATAATAATAATAATAATTTATTGATATTATCGATAAATATTCCCAACCGTAGTCCCAATACAGTAATATATAATAATATAAATATTAAGAAAATACATAAAAGCGAAAACACCCCAGTTCAGGTATAGTTTTCATAATTATTGTCTATTTTGAAACATGACCTACCTTAAAATTATAACGTTCTTACATTAGGCATCATCTGAGGAAAACATACACACAAAACAGAAATTTATGGTATTATAAAAGATAATATAGCATAATAATACACCGTAAAAAGTGTTGATAAGTCAAGAGAAAACCTTTTTGAGGTGGGAAAGGAAAATCTTAAGGAGAATTCTAGGGGGTAAGAAGACGGAGGAAGGCCATGTAAGGAGAAACAATGAGGAAATATATGTAATGTACCAGGCACCAACAATAGACGAATTTGTAAAAGCCAGAAGAGTGCAGTGGCTAGGGCATCTAGAACTTATGGAAGATGAAAGGGCAGTTAAGAAAATAGTAGGGAGTAAACCTAACTACAAGAAAAAAAGAGGTAGATCGAGGAAGCGATGGAGAGAGGCAGTGGCAATAGATCTAAGGGAGAAAAATGTAAAGGATTGGAAAAGAAAGGCGAAGGACAGAATGGAATGGAGGAGAATAACACAGCTCTGGGCCTAAAAGGCCTGTAAACAGCTTTATATATATATACAAAATGTTGAGTAAAATTTAACTTAAAATCAACACAAATGGTTGTCAAAACGAGTCCACAAACGATTGTGTTGAAGTAACAACACAATTCATTGATTCATGTCTACTCAGTTATTTATTAGCTAAATAAATCTTTTAAGGGTAACACTGAACAATTTTTGAGTTAGTCTTTTTAAAATATGTGTTATTCCAAACACAAAATTAAGTTTTATTATCAATCTATTTAGTTATTTTTTTACAATATACAGGGTTAACTATGACTAAGTACAAAAATTTTAACCACGTGCTCATGGTGCCCTAAAAAACAATAAAAAAGTTATTCCAGAATTTTAGCTCGATATTTAAAAAATGGGGCAAAACCCTTTTTTCCTACGGAAAGTCGTCGCCTATGATGAGTATAGACTGAGATGGCTTATGGCTTCGATACATAGTTGGCATTACATCTGTCAACAACTACCATGCGGTCGTTTGCAGTATTTCTAAATGCAGAAACGACAAAAATTAACATTCTTATTAGTAATAATACCTGATACGTAGGTAACAGTTAATCCAGTTAGCTCCAGTATTTTGCATTCGTTTCTCATTATTTGGTTACAAACTGGTAAAACTACATTTTCACTCACTACCGATAAACACACTTCCCGTAGGTACAGTTGTTGGATACAATGCCTATGTATTATAACAAAATCGAAGAAAGGGGTGGTAGGTAGGTTCTAATAGATAACAGAAAACGTTTAACACCCGCGGCAGTCTTGTTCCATAACCTAGAAAAACAAACCGGCGAACTATATTGTGGGAAAATATCTGTACCCGACACATATTCCTTTATTTATTAACTATAAAACGTTTTAAATTAAAATAAGGCACTAAAAACTGAAGAAGAACACAAAACTACAACGTAAACACAGGAATTAAATTATAACATGACAGCGAACCGACTCGACTGGACAGACTGCCGACGACTGTGGCCGACTATTGCATGACGGTAGCTTGCTGGTTGCATACTCTGATTCTCGCATTGGCGGCGTTAAATAAGGATTTAATGCAATATCGAAAAAAAATTTGTTTTCGCTTTATAAATAAGTTTGAAAATTTTTTGAAAGGAAATTCTGTTAATTCTTATTTTTTTCTATCCCCTCTTAAAATATTTGTACTGAGTCATAGTTAACCCTGTATAATCAATTTCAATCAGTAATGAGTCACTGTGTTGTAACAACCTCATGATCCTGATGATTTTTCATTATACTGTGCTGGTTTTTATGAACATTAGGCTTATTGTGTACCTATCTCACGTATTTAACTTTTTACGAATTGTAAATTATTACTTTATAAATATTTATAATAATTATTATTACTATTAATAACATTTAATACTGTGTATAAGTGCTAAAAGTGACATTTTATTTTGTGATAAGGGAAGTTGTTGACCAGTAACCTCAAATCTCGTGAAGAAAATGAATCTCTCTCGGCTTCTAATAAAGCCACTTTGGCGTTATTGCATATTAAGCCAAAGCAGTAGTACAAGTTTTCGTGCAAACGTTTCTTGAGACGGTGTGATCTGAAAAATCTAAGTGGAATTTTCAATGAAAAAGTTCTTTTCATATAATGTGGTGAAAAGTCCAATATATGAAAATCGTCAACGCTCTTGTCAAATTACTCCATGTTGAAGGTGAAAATGAACATAAGAAATCAGTACATAAGCAAGTATTACAAACTTGTTGCTTTTTGAAACGAAAGGGCGAAGGATATCGACCGAAAAAGTACTCCTTTAAGCTAGGAAACAAATCGACAAATTTCTCGCAGAAGCACAGGATGACACATATCTATCACATGCAGATAGTTGCTCTAATCTTCGGTTCGGTTTTCGGTTTTGTTCAATTTGACAGTCAATAATATTGAAGATTTGAGAAGTTCAGTAGTTGTGCATATATCAGACATGAAAGCTATTGTGCAACGAGATTTTGTTATCACTAGACCAGTCAAACTTTTACAGACGTGTTATTTAATAGAAGAGGCGCAGTCGAATCTATTTAAGCAGCCAAGGCATTAAATATACTTTACTTAATTTTATCACAATAACAAGCAAAGCTATTTATATTATTAAAATTGAATGGTACACCTCTCATTAATAATAATAATTTTATCAGATCGTCTATGGTTGCTATGAAACGAACGTTATTAATTAAGTAAATAACAGAGTAATCGCCATATTGGTCCCATTAAAATCCTTAAAAATAACTAGAGTGAAATTTATTACCAAAAAAATTGAAGATATATCAGCAAACATATAAAAAATTTATTGATTACCGTGCTGAGAATAACATTGTTTTTTTCAAAAAATGTACTATCGGTGTATTTTTCTGAATTAAGTAAAAGTTTGAAATCTTCTTCATTATGATCATTATATGCGATGCTCAGAGCTATTTGATACGGCAATCGGATGGATATCGTGTTAAAAAATCACGCGTTTTAGAAAATGAATGACACCTATTTAGGTACAAAGATAATTTTTCTTTAGTTTTATTGGGTTTCTGCCAGACTTCTGAAAAAAATATTAAGATTAATTAAATAAGCTTTTGCGCCAAACGAAGCAAGGGCTTATTTTTAAACTAAGTTTGCCTAACCAAAAAATCTCATACTGAAAAAAGCTGATAAGTAAAACATAACAAAAATCACATCACTATTGCGCAGTTTCGTATTTTTGACGTTTCGAAAATCTCTCTGTTTTCGTTTTCAAAATAGTAATAAAAACGTATGTCAATTTGACAGTTTAAAATGTTAAACTGTCAAACTTGACCCTTGACTGATCCGTTTGGCGCAAGGGCTTATTTAATTAATCTTTATTTTTTTCAGAAGTGTGGCAAAAACCCAATAAAACTAAAGAAAAACTAAAATTATGCCACAAATAAATAGCTTCAGACAATACAAAGATAATTATAAACAAAATATTTTTATAAACGAAGAATACTAACTATTATTATTTTAGGTGGCAATGATTTTTGTTATATCTGGGGAGTGTCGATGTGGTGAATTACTTCAAATAAAAATTGGAGGTATGGGAAATAGATTGCCGATCACTTTGCCAATTGCAAAAAGAAAGGAAAAAAGATCCTTTATTGTAAGCGAATATTTAGAGATATCGGAAATATAGTACCGCAAGATCTACACGAATAGCTAGCAACAGAAAATTTCAAAACAAGTTTCTGCGTTTCTCAAATTGTAGGATGCTCACGAATATACCGGTCATTGTTTCCATAGAACTTCAAGTACACTATTAATAAATTCAGGAGCTGATATCACAACTTTGATATTGCATGGTGGATGGAAATCTCTAACGGTACTTGTAAATCAGTTGTAAAACAATTTTGCCTATTGCATGTACATCAAGTACTGTAAGCGATTTTTTGAATAATTCAACCATTTTGGAGGATTCAGTAGTTCACAGACCATCTGCTAGTGAAAACACATCAATCTACATAGAGGAAGTAAATGTTTCAAAATAAACAGGACAAGTAATATCCCGTACAGGCTAATTTCACTATAAATGTTTGCAGTAAATAAAATTACTTTCGTTAAAGAAGAAATTTGAATTTTTTAATTTAGTGGCAGTAAAAATGATTCTAAAGTCCTGCGCGAATTACTTAATAGCGGGAAAAGTCTCAGCTTTTAGCCAATTGTAATATTTTCTATTATTTTACTGTAAGGAGATATTCTAGTGCTTCATTTGATCTATAGATGCCAATTTTCGACTGATTTTTATTAATGAAATTAAGGTACAGAAAAACCATATAACTTTATTTTAGAGAATTTTTTAAATAATCTTCCAATTTGCAAGTTAGCCGATGATTGGCTTTGGGTTCTAAGAAGAGATTGCTTCCTGCGACCCCCTGTTATAATAAATTTGTATTTATATTGAAAGCGTGAATTACCAATTAACAAATCCTGGTACATCATAGGAGATAGGAGCTACGACTATGGCTATCAGTTGCTAAAATCACATTTTTTTAACTTATGCACATTGCTTTTTAATATAATAAAACACTTAATTTAATTGTATAGATTTTTATTTTAAATATTGCAAAATTTCTTTTGAAATAATTTTTCAATTTTTGTGATGTTGCAGTGCACGCAACGTGCCGATTAAACTCAAAAAAGTATTAAAAAAAATTGTTCCAGGTTAACTTTCCCCCGAACATGATAAATGATAAGAAAAGAAAGCTTATTAAATCCATTATTTAGCGACTTGTCTGTTCGGGGAGACAATGAAATACGACGCGGTTAAGCAAAAAGCCTAATCTGATATGTTAAAGTGAGTTAAAATTCTCCGAGGAGCTGGTGGGCTAATGCGGTTTCCCTCGCACATAATCAGATACAGAAGTTTCATAACTTTTCGTGTTAAGCAGTGAAGTTGCTCAAACTTTTCATGAATATAATATCCCCTAGACAGTTCATATATTACTTTTCTTGTTTCGGCGCACGACATTTTTGAATCTCGGCTGCTTATTGAATAGTATGGAAATGTATCGATTACATTCTGACTGTTAGTTTGTTTCAATAATTTTTAATTGCAATTAATTCTTTCTTCAGTCAAGATATACAGGGTGATTGGGGGGGAGGAACCCTCAAAATTCGAAAGGGGTGTTTAAGGAGCAAAAGTGAACATAAAAGCCTAATAACCATATGGTCGAATATCAACGGGTACTGAGAATATTTTTTTCCACGGTCGGGAGTAGAAATCAGTTTCTATGACATCAAAATTAAAACAGAAGTAGTCGATTATTCCTAAGGGAGTATAATGCTCCCAAGGGAGTTTACATTATGGAGAACGTTTTTCATTCAAAAAAAAAGATAACATTAAAATTATTTATTGACATTTAAAGTAAATGTTACATTTGGACAATTTCCAAAATTAATATTAGAAGGAATATTACTATCGCTTATATTTACAGTTTTTCTGATTGCGCTAGTAGTGGTAGCTACTAAAACCTGAATAGCAATTTTGGTCTTATTTTCAATGGAGTTCTCGACATAACCCTCAGCGACTGTCGTTGATTTCCAACCAGCATGGCGCTTTATTGTCGTGATATCCACACCAGCATCTGCCAGTAATGTCGCTGAAGATCATCGTAAGCAGTGACCAGTATAACATGCAGCATCAGGTAATTTTAAATACGAAGCTACTACACTCGGAATTTTTCCCATGGTATTCTTGCCAACTGGCTACGAACTACATTTTTCTGCTTTGTAGTACAAAAAAGGCGCTTATGCTTGACGTGGGGGAGAATAAAGGGACAGGTATTTTCGAAACAATTCAAGCATATTTCCCACATCGGTAACCAGAAAGGTTCGTGGAATCTTTGTCTTAGTGTTTGGAATTTTTACAATCAAGGAAAAACCTACAGCCTCAATATCATCTACAGTTAAATTGACTAGTTCATCAGTTCGACAAGCCCCGGCAATCCCCAGAATTAATCCAACCTATAAAAAATCAAAATACTTAATAATTGAAATACCTAACAACAAAAGTAATCTTACCTAAATCATTAAGAATTCTTTGTCATCTGCACTTGATAGAAAACGGTCGATTTCGCCCTTTGTCAATATTTTCGGTTTTTTCGCTTGATATCCGTCACCGGTTCTTTTCAAAAATGCGATAAGCTTGGGGAATTTGCTTATATCTATGCTGCCGTAAATTATCAAGCATGATTTAACCATAGAATATTGCGCCCATAATGTGGAAGACTTGTAATTCTTTGCATTTTCACTGAAGTATGCCAACAAAACATTCTCGCTATATACTTGAACATTTTTCTCGGCGCACCACTTTTTGAACCGATTGTAGGCTATATCGTATAGAGATCTAGACTTCGTAGGCAGCAAATTGCTTATTGCAATATTTGCAGCCTCCACAATCTCTTCCGACTCACAATTATTCATCGTGCACTAAACAAACTTTAAACTAAACCAAACGCTTATTTTAAAACTGTCGCATTTATTTTTACATGTGTATTCGTTTAGTCGGTATTGTACACACAAAATTTCGTAATGTCTGCCACATTTAGTCATCGAGTATATGCTGATATTTTTATTTATGGGTATTACAACACTTGCGTTAATCGTACAGTTGCCGAATATCGACGACGCTTCCCGAACAGAAAGTGCCAGATAGAAATGTATTCCAGACAGTCTTTAACAATGCACGCGAAACTGGAATATTTCCCTGTGTGAGAATTACATTTGAAAAGCAAGTTGGTCCTGGTATAGCAGTCGAAAAAGAAATTCTAAATATGGTAGAACGTAGTCCTGGTGTAAGTACAAGGCGCATTGCAACCCGTCTTCAAATTAATCAAACTACAGCATGGGAAGTAATTCACAGAAATGGTTTATGGTTTATATTCAGTGCGACCATATTCTTCAGGACGGTTGTATTTTTGCAATTAGATAAATACAAACCATGCATTACAAATATATTTTGTTCACTGATTAGGCTCGATTCACTCGTGGTGGAGTAAATAACTGTCACAATGAACATCGTTGGTAAGATGAAAATCCGCACGCCACGGTGAAAAGTAACTTTCAGCATCGGTTCAGCATTAACGTGAAGTGTGGTATGATTAATAATCAATCACTGTATCCAGTTGTGCTAGATGGTTGTCTTACTGGAGCTAGATATGTAGAATCACCGTGCACTTCAACGAGCTGATACATGCATCGAGGCGGGCGGTGGTATACTTGAATATTTAATTTCAGTTTCAAATTAGATCTTTAATCAATGTTAGAATATATAATACCTACAGAATAAACAACTTATTTTCTCTTTCTGATGCAGTACAATAATTAACTCGGGTAAAAATATTTTCACTGCTATATCAGTAACCGTTGATATTCGACCATGTTTATTAGGCTTATTTGTGCATTTTTGAACACCTCTTTCCAATGTTGGAGGTTCCCCCCCAGTCACCCTGTATATATACTTTTCGGATGGACAAAATTTCGTATATAATTTTCCGCTAATTAAATTTTGAATATAATTAATTTATTAGTGATTTTGTGTTCTTAAAAATGGAAAATAATTAAAGCTCTGCAGCGTATTCTTAAAATCGTAAACGCCCTAATTTAAGTGAGGAAAGCATGTATGAAGGGAGTAGGACGCGAGATCAAAATATGAGTTGCTATATCTTATAAGATTTTGCGTGACATATGAATGATGGTACGTGAATTTCCATATAAATGAATTCGGAAAGAGCATACTGATAGAAAAAGAGATGAAATAGTGATATGGCGAAGAAACTGTTTAAAATAAATATTAAAAGGTCGGAATCTGAATCGTAGAATATATTACACTTTGACAAAACATGGATAAATGAGGACCATATGGAAGGCGGTACGATACAATATAATACGTGTTAATGTGTGTCCGTTATAGTGACAGTGCTATCAACCAATAGTGTGTATGTATAGTACAATGTATTCTAATGCCGTTTGTCGTAATGGATGTGAAATTCTCGAATATTTGCGCGATTTATTTAATCATGGGAAAATTTTACTTTTAACGAATTTTGTTAATTGTAACATTTTCATCATGAAATTGTCATGATAGATTGTTAGAACCTTAAAAGAAAAGTTGCGAAATTCGCGCAAATATACAAATTTTGTGTCCACGAGGACAACGATTAAGTGCTAGAGTATGATATTCGCGGAGTGCGCATGTAAGTGGGCGGTGGTGAGCCTTCATCGTCCAAAAGGATGGTGGCATACTAATTTGTGGAGAGGACGGCACGGGGTGCTTTAAATTCTTATCAAGTGGCACGCCTAGGTAATCATGTCCCTTGCAACCCCCACCTCTCGTACTCATCTATGTGTTGTGAAATAGTCACTGTTCCGCGTCACTTATTTTCGTCCTTAAGTTTATGAACCTCATTAGTGCGAATACTAATTTCATTAGTGTAGAAATGCGGAGAGCCAAAGCTCTGTAGTCTATTTTCCATTTTTAACATTACCATAATTATTAGTGATGATGTGGTGAACTTACGGCATTGTTAAACGTAATTCATTTTTCCTTGTTTCCAATATAGATCCGCTTGTGAAAATTACAACGACAATGTGGTTACGTCCAGGATAGAGAGTTATTTATTTTATACTTTTTATTATTTTTTTTTACTTAATTTTTTATTTCTATTTACTACTGATGTCGTTTCTCTTTAAAGATTTTTAAAAATTCCTTATTTATTACTTTCGTTTATGTTTTCAGAATAAAACAGGTTAATGTAGTGAAGTCAGATAGGCAAATTTTATAAATACCTTAAATAACATTCTACATTTCTTAAAGAATAGGAGCAAATATAGGACATGTTATTTGGAATCGGAATGTAGTGCAGAATACAAAATATTAAAAAAAAGAATATAAGTTTGTTTTACCATTGATTTTCTAAGCGCCCTGTATACATTCTGGTAGCTTAAAAGACAAGTTTGATTGATTCTTTTTTAAAATTTTACCTACTTATGTATTTCCAATTAAGCTTACATAAAAATGATCTTCGCAAACAATGTTGCCATGCTTCCTTTCGTCGCATTTCATCGACCAATTGTGAAATATGTTTTATTATGTTTTGTATGCTGTATTCTTACATAATGGCATAGTGCAATACCTCTTCCCATTGTCCGGTGAGATGCACTTTATGTGCCCATTTTACAAGTCTATTTTGCAATTTTATTCAATACCAATGTCTATTTAACACAGTAACATCTAATAATATCACAAATGATAAATTAACTCTTCTAAACGTATGTACTGCATTGTCCTAAAATAGAAACCTTATAGCGAACGTCGACTGACGTCACATGTCTTTGCTGTGGCGGCGACCGTTTTCTGAGGACGTGGCAAGACTAAATTGTTAAATACCATTTTTAGGCTTATTTTCTCAGAAAATTGTCTAGGACAAACGCTATTTCGATTAGAATAATACAATATTCTGTACGTATTTGGACAAATCATAAAATTACCCCATTAATGCTGGATTTCTTTTTCAGACATAAATCTCCCGTTGTTTTCCTTTTGATGGCAAGTCTGAGGTAAGTTTGATATCCTGCACAAACTGTATAAGTTACACATACGCATCCAACATATTGATAAACAAAAACAGTTGTTGCCATTCTTAGGTTATTAAGGCGGTGTAAAAATGTTGCTCACGGATGAATAGAAAGATCCCCGTAAAAAATAACCGGTGCTGATCCCTAAAAACCCAAATTATGCGTTGTTCCGCGAAGCAGGCTTAGGCATACATTGGTAGATAAAACACCCATTATTTGCCAACTGTGGCGGAATTCTCAAAGAGATCCTGGGGAATTACTTCTCTCCGAGGGGCGGCATGAATTATGGCCTTGTTATTTTTTCACGCCGAAGCGATTTTGTAGTATTTAAAATTCAGTGTATAGGTGTGCGGGAGTCTCGAGTATGACGGAAAATTTAAGTGTCAGTACGAATTAATGTTTTGTTCGAAGAGGGAACCTGCTCGCTGCCTTTTTGGTTACCTTGATATGATAGTTACACGGAAAAAATCTAATCTGTATTTAAGTATACTTCACATTTTAAACTTCATTCAAGTGTATATGTATTAATTCAGTGGATCGGTCAGTGGTCGTGCGGTTTAAGGCGTCAGTACTTGAATCGAGGTGAATAGATCGCTGTGGGTTCGACCCCCGCAGCCGGTGGACCGTATGTAGGCTATATTCGTGGATAGGATTGGCACTCTCTGCGGGTATGGTAGGATGGAAGAATGTTGGTTGAGCCAATGTGAGAGATTGATACCGGTTGACGTTTGACTACCCTCCTAATTAATGAGGTTTTCCAGGTTTCCCTCACTCCTGCACTGAATGGTGGTTAGGGCCTACTAACGTAAGTCATTTCTGGCCGCAAATGCGGCCTGCTTAATAATCGTATGCCTCCTCTTCTCCCGCACAAGTCTTCGACTTCTGGGCTAATCCTCGTGATTAGAATGAGGGGTAGAGATATTGTATTATTATTATTATTAATAAAGTATATTTGACATACAAGCATTCTTATACTTAATTCAACACTTTTCTTTCTTAAAATAACACTAAATTTAAGGTTTACCTACGTACACATGAAAACTCTTATAACCGCTTAAGTATTATTTTTGGTTGCAAAAATGTACATTTTATTGACATAAAAATACGTTAAGATCCAACTTGTATACAATTTTTTTTACACCAAACATTGTTAAGAAACTATCTACTATCTACTATAAACTATCTAATTTTTATGCATGTCCGCCATACCCTGTAAATAAAATAGATTGTCTGGTTATGGATCTTTTGAGCAATTCTCTATATAAACTTTGGTAAAAAAGTTTAGAATTTGTTACATTTTTTATCTTTTCTGTTGTTTGACCAAGTAAATAGCTTCCAATTTTTTTCCCAAAACTAACTTGAACTCCACTTCTTATTCGCAGATAACATATACAGTTTCGGAAAGTACGACTTTTCCCCTAGTTTACAATAAGACATAAAGAAACAAACTCAATTGACATTTCTATGGTTGCCAGACTTTGGATATGTCTGTCTTATTAATTTGATGTAGACTGAAATGCCCCAGTGCAAATGGGCAGAATTATTTTCTTCGTGTTTAGATCGTGAACTGTTGCAACTTCACAGCTATAACTGTCATTATCTGTCTTACGCAATAGCAATGAGAAGATAGGCGCCGTTATTGTATTTTCTCATGCAGTGGCAAAAATAAATTTGATTAAAATACGAAGAGGTTAGTATTCCAGATTATACCTATCCTAACCCAAACTGACCTAACTTGCATAGATTATATTTTTCAAATGTGTTAAGTGAATTTTATTTGTTCCATATATATATTTATATATTTTCGTTTGTACAATCGTTTGCAATAATAATGACATTCTCTAAAATGAATTTTGCGATTTCTTTTGAACTGCTGACGTATTTGTAATGAAATCTACTTTTAACTTTTAACATTAGTTCTTACCAATAGAGATTTAATGAAATTTTTACTCAGAACTTCCAGAAGTTCAGAAACTGTTTTGAAAGAGTGTCTTGCGAAAGCATGTACTGCACTAATAAATATGTTTGCTTGTATACATCTGTTTTGATAATATGTCCACATGCTAAATTCAATATTATGTTGCATCTTATTCATACTTTGTTTACTGCTTACATTTTAACAAGCAAACAGCAGCATGTAACTGTAAACACATATTTGCATTTAAATCACTAAAGCTTTAAACAAAGTACTCTGGATTTCGTCGTCTCAACATTGTTATTGACTTGCACTTGTGTTCAAAGCTTAAATAGTAACACTGTAAACAGTTTGAGTTAAAAGTGGACGCTTTACTAGGCAAAATAACATCAGAGAGGACCAAATACAACACGCTTCAGTTGAATACCCTTTTGCGACATTCCAAACTTAGTTTTATTCTGTAATCTGCAAGATTTCCACTAATAAAAACTTTTTTGATATATTGAATAGGCAGGCGGGATAAGTCACGAATGCCACGAAGTGGCACACATGGTATATACGGTCTTCCAAGCTCCAGTGGTAAAAAATATGCTCAAAAAAATCGCAACAGGCTGTTCCGGTCCATTTAGCGAAGAAAATAACCACTATATAAAGGTTTTATTGAAATTGAAAAAATAAGTGGTTTTAATGGGAAAGCTAAAATTATTAGGTTCTTAAAACCTTATGTTATACAGGGTGGACTATTAATAATAAACTATAGCTACATCTTTGGTACAAAATATGAAGATATAGATACGTTGTAAAAAAAAGATACAGCGTGTCAAAGTTGAAATCATTTTCTCATTTTTTTATAATAACTCAAGTATCGCTCAAAGGATTGGCACCAAATTTGGTAGGAAAACATTGGGTAGAACTTAATAATTTCTATCGTTTCCGAGCAAATTTTCCTAAAAAATTTTTATTAGATAGAGCCTTACCTCCCTTAGATGTTATAATGGCTTATGTCAAATCGATATGATTCTTAAAATTTCCTGACTTCGTTTATCGGTTTAGTTTCGGTCCGTCCTGTAGATGAAGTAATGCAGATGACCAGAAAATATGACTTAAAAAGCTTTAACAAATTGTTACAGAATATATCTATAAGCGGCTAGTTGTAAAAGGTACATATCCCACTTGGCATCTAATACAAAAAATAGATTAAATGAAACAAATGATTTGGACTAGGAAGTTGATTTTTTTTCTATAAACCTATGCTGTTCAACCAACATAATGTTTTTAAAAAGAGGATGGATAGGATGCGATTGACTGTCCATAGAGTCATGTTAGCCATATTGTTTTCTTCGTTAGTTTCCCTAATGTTTTGAATATTCAAGGAAGTTCGTGCTTCTTCAGATTCGATTATACGTTGATCAATACTACCGTCTCTTGCTTTAGTTTTGCTAAAACTAAAAAAAAAAAAACAAAATAAAATTTTCCTTGCCCTCAACACATCAGTTTAGGAATAGCTCAATTTTGTTGACTCTAATATCAGCAATTGCATGCTGTACTTTTACTTGGAAACCATTTAAATGGTATTAATTATGAAGAATTAGCACCTGTAAATTAATCCTAAATATTGCGTCTATTCCTATGGATGAACATGAGGGGAAAAGAAAATATTGGCATTTAAATAAAATTGTTTATACCTTATCCATATGGCCAGGTTGAGTATACAGTTCCTGTACCGCTTTGGTTTAAAATTTATTATTTTTGTGATACTTTTATTTTGACGTTTTCTAGAACATTCTAGACCATAGTCGATTTGATTCTCGACACGTTCTCGAGATCGCGGAAACTTCTAGAACCCTAAAAATATATATAAGCGAATCGGTTTCACCTCCTGACTTTAGTTTATGTTCATAAACAGAACGCGAGTGACAGAAACGTCAAAGAAAAGATTTGATAGTTGAGAATTATTTGAAGCATAGTTGTTGTGTAATGAAGTAATGAAAACAAAATTTGTTTTTCTACGTGACGTATTTCAAGCGTACCAGTTTTTTCCCTGTCCTCTACATCACAAATAATAACACTGACCTGATTTGATGTTTTCTTTGCTGAATGTGCAAACCTGGATTATAATATCGATGAGAAATGATTATTAATTGGGTTAAGGTCGATAAAGTTTTGTTATTATATTTTATTTACAACTATGTAATATTAATTTAATAAAAATAATAATTTAGTAATTAGTAATTTACAAAGTAATGTAATGTGTTCGTAATTTTTTTAACTGATTGGTAACCATTTTGAGTAGGTATCGAGAACGAATTAATCGTTTTGTATTGGAAATCCTATTTTAAATAACAAAAATTTTTATTCGGAAGCATTGAATAAAATTAATGGTGTACCTAAAAGTTCAATTTAGGGTCCACTTCTCTTTTGTATTTATACAACCAACTTAATAAATAGTGTACAACCTTGCACAGTGCACTGTTACGCTGATGACACATAACTCATGTTTTCATTTAAATTACCAGAGTTACCCATGCAAGTAATGTTATAAATAATGATTTATATTCTCTGTATAATACCTCCAAGAATCATTATTTAACGTTGAATCCAAGTAAATCTAAAGTTATTCTTGTGTTATGGATACAAATGTTTACTCCATGTTTTGCAACTTCCAGTTTATCTAAGGATAAACTTCCAGTTTATCTAAGGATAAACTGGAAGGTGCAAAACATGGACTAAACATTTGTATCGATAACACAAATAGATGTCCATGATTCAGCCAAAAACTACTATTATTATGGACTCTTACCCTTACCCTTAAGGTTTCCACAGCATGTTAATGTTTGTATAAAAAGGGCGTTTTGCAATTTGAAAATAATTTACAGCAATAAAATGTACTACTAAAACAAAAAAAATGTGTCTCACTGGTATTGTCACATTTTAATTTTGGTGATGTTTTGTATAATTCTTGTCTGACATTTCATGATTCCTCTAGAATACAGATGATGCAGAACTGTTGTTTGGTAAACATATCACGGTTAGTAAAAGAATTATAGACATTAAATGGCTTAACATGAAGGAACGCAGAATTCTACATTGTTGTGTGTTGTACTATAATATTGTTAAAAATAAAACAAATTTAAAAACTTGCCATTTAACTAAAATATGTAAGCTAATTACAGGAGGCAATGTTTTAATTTCATGTAAGGATTTATGTAGTGTTATATGTATTTTACTTATTTTAACTGTAAATCTTTTATTTTGTATATATGAGGTTGAGTGGAAGAACAACGCCCTCATTCTTTGGTACTTGAACTCCGCCTTTTTAATAATAGTTTTTTGGTGCTGTTGCTTATACAGGGTGGCCAGATGAAAACGAAACAGAGCCATTTTCAGGAACTGCGTCAAGATTGTTGAAAACGCTCAGACCCGTCGATTTTAGATTAAAGGGGGACATTCTTTGCTGGTATTTTTGACTCCGCCACTTTCACCCCCAAGCAAAGGTAAGCATCACCCCAAAATATTTAAATGGCATTGGGGGTTGAGTAATATTTATTTTGAAAGCTCTTACAATTCCCTTTATAACAGACTCTAAATTTTATAAATCCAATACTTTATAAGAATTTTTATTTTAAAGTTGAAACTTATGTACAAACAATTAGTAACGGTAAAAATGTCACACATTCGAGTTAAGTATAAATTTAGTATTTCTTGCGTTATATTGGTTTTTGGCGATTTATTATCACTTTGGTAAAAAAACACAATTGTAAAAAACATAAATGAATACTATACACACGCAACGAACGTAAAATTAGTGGATTCCAAATTTATTTTCTAGTATTATTTGGAAGCGTTGGTTGGAAGTTTATTTAATTGTTTTTGAAAATTAAACAATATTGTTTATTCCATTGCGGAATGGGTAGATATCATTTCCCTTTACTTTATGAACAATAAATAGAACAGAATAGAAAAATAGAACAACTCAACTACTTAATGAACAATATCAAGATCGATGTCAGGAGGAAGTATATTCTAGAGTTAGTAAAAAAATTTCAAGAGCCAATAAAAATCAAAAATAGCATCAAAGTTTGTCCCCCTTTAATCTAAAATCGACGGGCCTGAGCGGTTTTCCATAATCTTGACGCAGTTCCTGAAAATGGTTCTGTTTCGTTTTCATTTGGCCGCCCTGTATGTAATTGTAACTCATACACTCTTACTCTTTCTATACCCTACTTTTGTTAAGATGATAAATAATAATATTATTATTTAAGAACTGAATTAAATTTCAATATATGCAAGAGTTTTTTACTTCAAAATTTGTCCGACTTTTACTGAATATTGTTTTAATATTTTAGTCGTCTCGTTACACCAAAACTGTTTCTATTAGTCTCACTTTCCTGCGACAATTTGTTCGCTAACCTCAACAGCAACATCCTGACTAAGACTAATTAAGTCAAAAACTATAGAAAATAGTGACGTCGGAGTGATTTTAACTGGCACTGTCATCCGTGGCGTGTCTCAATGTTATCTCGTTCCACTCCGTCCTTTATTTTCAGTATTTTCAGTCGCGCTTCTATCTCGACAGTCCCTTTCATCCAGAGCTGCTGGCGCGCTATCGTTTATCATACCAATCCTTAGTATTATATATAATTATCTTCTTATTTTGCCGCGAAACTGGGACACAAATTCCGGTGCGGATCAATTATCCGGGCGTTCCAAATCAACAAACTGGCAAGATGTTATTTTTGGATGCATCGGGACAGGGAGCACTCAATTCGGTTCCTCGGTGATATATGGGACTTGTAGGAATGCCTCTGCAACGGGGTGGCAAATTTTGTCACATTGATAAACTGCTCTATTTTCGCTTAGGTCTTTGTTATGTCCGATTAGAAATGATTCACGTTACTTCAAGTTCCCAAACGTGCTTAATAATCAAGTAAATTATGTGTGGTAATTGTAAAAATACTGACCTCTGCTATAATTATAATAACAATAATCTTTATTTCCCAACAGATAAAATCCATTTATAGGACAAATTGTTTACAAAATAAAAATGATTTGCTTAAAACATATATAGTATCTGGTGCAGTATACAGGGTGAACCTTAAATAAATACAAATATTTGTACTTCAGGTGTAGGTAGTCGCATAGATGAGTCTAGTGAAAGCCATTGTTAAAAATTTTAAATATTTACGGATATTATTTTTTTTAAAATACCCACATTTTGAGCACCGCTGACCATATAGACCACTGACGTAACCTAATAAAATAAACCATGTGATTTACTGAAGACGAGGTTGCCATATCATCTGTAAGATAAATGATATTTTACCGTAAATTCAAGTTTTGCTGTTATTTCTAATTTAAAAACACTTGTTTTTAGCAATAACTAAAGTAAAGTAAAATTATCATAAACAATTAAAATATGAATTTCTGCAAATTCGATATTATCAATTTAAGTGAATTTCAGACATATTAGAGTTAATTTCCGCCACATAACCTCAAACAACGTGTCAGTGCTAACCATTTTGTACCTCGTGGGTCGAACAGATTTTAAAAATAAACACAAAACATGGAATAACAAAATAACTAGTTTGATGTATGCATTTAATATCAAGAGAAAGCAAAGTAAAATATTTAAAAGTAGAGTGAATCACATGCAAAAAAGAATTTGGTGTCGCAGGCACAGCGAACAGGTAGGTGTCACGAGCAGTAGGCGAATTTTTCCATCCTTTCCATCCTCTAGGATTGATAAAGGTTATGTTGAAACCGGTACACTAGTATGGTACAGGGCAAATGAATAAGCTATGGCAAAGACAAATAGAAAGAAAACATGTAATATTTGTGGAATAGGATTGGATAATTTCAATACACGTAAATTGAAAGTTAATATGAGACTCTTTTGCATCTTCTGAAACCGAACTAAGCTAATGGTTTCTTTAAGTAATACACTGCTTGAAAAGTCTGTTTTAAGAGTTGCGGCACTAACGTATAAAACGTATTTAAATCGTCTTATTATTTTCAAGTACAACGTGTTTCTCTTAAGTGTCTTGTGTATATTTTTCGTGAAATACTATAGGATTTATCCATTTATCTGATACTTATTCAATAGCACTGTCGCCGTAATTGTCACGAGCGAATCTATATTGTAAACAAAGGAATTAGTTCACCACATCACCACTAATAATGATCGCATTACCTCCACAGTATTTTATGTATGTATCTATGAACTACGACCCATAAATGCTACAAAAATGCAAGAAACAATCGCCAGTTTACATCACCAACACCGTAGCCAATTCTGGCATTGATAACATTGAATTCATTCTTCATTTGGAAGATCCACAAATTGTTCTCCACAACCAGAACACAAAGCATCTTCATTTCCCTTATCGGACTTACTATCTTTGCTTGAACTGGTATGTTTTTTTTCGTTTCTTTTTTCTCTACTTTGATTTTATTGTTCCACACTTTTTATTTATTCTTATTTGAACATGTTATTCTAGAAAATCCTTATAATGTTTTATGACTTGTTTAATTAATTAATTAATATTTCTGACTACTACAAATTTTGTTTTCATCTGTAGTGTTCGTCTGTTAATGCAGGAAATGACCTAATTTCTTCAGGTTTTACTTAGAACAATTTGTATAAAATATTGGAACTGGTCGCGTTTGGCAATAGTTATTTACGTTACAAGGCCGGGAAATGGTATATTAAAGTACAAATCTAGATGTTTACGGACGAGACGCCGAAGGAGCCGAGTGAGGAATTTCTAGACGAGTACTTTAATGACATTTCACGGCCGTCTATCGTACAACGTTTTATTTCATACTGTGTTTACATAACCTGCCTGTATGTAAGTGTTAGCGTGATTTTGACTCTTGTTTTATCGCATAGCTTTTGATTTAGCTTAGTGATGTAAAAACAAAAATAACAAATTTGAGTTTGTCATCCCGTGCGTATTTTGTGATAATTTTCGTAAAAATGGAAGAAATCGAACTAAAATGTGCTGAAGCAACCAGTAAATTGGTGCCTTCGAAGTCTTCTGCTCGTTATGAGAAGGAATACCAGCTCTTCAATGTGTGGAGGCGTGTGGCACCAAAAAGAATTGCGGGATATTTGAAGTTGGAACAGCCAGAAAAATATACATTGTGAACATCTGCCACTTTTTTGGTGAATGCGGGAGCTGATTTATCAACACTAAAGCGTCATGGTGCATGGAAAAGCTCATCTGTTGCGGAACAATACATTGAAGATTCCTTAGAAAACAAAACAAAAGCAGCAAGGATGATTCAAAATGGAGAAAACTTTATACAGGTTCTTCAGACCAAGCAACAAACTATATCCACCACCAGGTGAAGATTCTGTCCATAAAGATATTCCTGCATTCAGCCTACAAGGAAATTCATATTGCACAGTTACTGTTAATTATAATTATAATTAGTTTTTATAGATTTGATTTTGTAGTTTTAAAGATAAAATCTTTTAAAAATGTGAATATTGTGTTTTTTAAAGCAGTTGGGGAAGTAAAAAACATTTTCCTTACTTAACTCAACTTAAATGAGTCCGGGAAATAACTCATTACAGTACAGTATGAAATAAAATATATGCTTGACTAAGTTGATTTTCATTGCAACCTATTTTTTATGTTGAGAAGAATTCGTGACAAATTGAAATAAAGCAAACCGTAGAATATTGTTCCCAAACCTCATGTATACTTCTGTTACAGTGTAAGCTATGTGTAATATTTTCAAATTATTTTCTAAATCACATGATGGCCTGTATTACGAATATGTTCTGTCAAATGAAAGAAACCAGAGTCTGATGTAATGCATCTATTATGCTGAGTTTTGTTTTCATGGGTTGCTATAACGTTAAATGAAATATACGCGGCTGGTGCGCTACACTGTCACCAATTTCTTTGAATATCTCAGAAACAAGAACTATCTCGGAAAGATGCGTTTTAGGAAATAAGTTTATATCACAAATGAACATTATTTTAACCTGTTCTATCGATTCCTGAAGTTATCAAGATTAAACCTGAATCACCCTGTATACACTATTGTAATCTGGACAATACAACATACATAACCCCTCATTTTTCTGATTTACTTATTTTGTCTTTAAGATTAAAAAATCTGTTTCTGATGGAATTTGAACTTTTAAATGCTATTTTGTAGTTTTGCAGTTACTAATTATGTATGAGGATGGTCCTATACAAGTGAAAGTGGAGTACCTAATGTAATATTGTTATCTACTGGCACTTCAATGTGAATACTGTTGTTAGTATCTAATATAATTATTATAAGTGTACTCACCCAGTTTCTCATTATACTCCCCAAATACTTACTACTTATATGCAGTTCTTTAGCATTTTTTTTACCACAAAAAGCACAAACTTTTGTATTCCATTAGCCTAGAATTCAAATCTACTTAGTTGTGAAGCTAGTACGGTAATGAGTTTGTCTAATGGGATTAAATGGAATCAAATTTTGATAAAATGTTAGTAGTTGTTCACTAAAAGTGCTTGTAGTGTGCATACATGTAAATTTAATTAAAATAAATACATTTATTAGGTATCAATTAAGTGTCATTTATTTAAAAATAGATAAATTCTTAACGAATTTATTTATTTTCAGTTAAATACCTATAAGAGAATTTTACATTACATTACATTTTAAAATTTCACTAAATCGTGCTTCGTGTATTCTCACCTTTCTTATGTTGAAGAATTTTGTCAGTAGCCGAGCAACTAATTTATCATTTCTGACAAGGAAATGGATTAGTTTGAATTTATTTCCTTTGCCAGTTTGTAGGTTGCTGTTTCTAATTATTTCAGAATAAAAATTTAATTCATAATTCTATGAGAATATCTTTTAATTTAAAATATTAAATTTTATCTGTAAATTACAATTAAAAGTAAATTGTATTTTGTTTTGCAGTTATTTATTACTTTTATAATTCAGTATTTACAGGGTATATCTTAACCATGTAACTATATTTTAAACATCGATACAGTTTGCTATACGGGGAGTCCAAATTGATGCTCAATCATATGGCGAAATCTGAAATCTCGTGATAGACACTCGAAAAGAAATTAAATTTTGAAAATTATATTTTTTGATTTATTTAAGGATATGTTTTCAAATTAATTGCACTTGTGGTGACGTTTTTGTTAGTTAGGTACTGGAATAGTTATTTACCTAACAAGTGCGGGATGTGAAAATACATTTCCTGCACGTGTTAGGTCAAAATTTTTTCCTAGAATCATGACAATTCTAATCAGGCGATACAGTTTATTTTAATTACCAATTTATAACATTAACAAGTAATTATTAAGTAGTTATTTAAACTAATGGAATATGTTAACTAAAAACATTGAAATGAAATGTACAGTTTGTGATATTCTGTAAATTCAGTGGTGAGGCAATAGCGGCTTGTGGATGTTTTTTAGTCGTTAAATTCACTGTTGTGCTGCAGGATTAGCTTGTAACTTCAGTGATGAGGGAATAGCTTGATGTAAAAAATATAAAATTGAAAAGTCATTGAAGAAAGTGATGTGGTATGGTAATCGTTATTTAGATGCAATATGGGTCAAACTAAATCAACCAACGAAGAAGTAACAGACACGGGAGTAGTAAATCAAATTTTATTGTACAGGAAAAGGAATACAATGTTACCATGGATGTTAAAATTATGTTGTACATTATAGTAATAGTACTGTTGACCTTACTGGCTTTGAAGATTTGCAAATGTTATGGCAAGCAAGTTAAGAAACGTATCCAGTGGAATTTGGTTATCCAACCAATGGCAGCTCAGCCTTGAATTTTTCTCTTTTTTTAGCTTTTAGGTATAATTTAAAGACAATAAGTGGAAATTTAACTTAATGGGAATTAATGTAGCAGTGAATTGCTGACGAATCGCAGAATATGATATATTATTGTAGTAAGATAAAATTGTCCATATTGTATTTTATATTTAATATTTAGTAATATGTGCACGTAGAAATAGTTAGGGTACTTTATAAATATGTTCTTTAGTGTCTAGATTAGATTTAATTATTGTTTATTAGGTATTTGTACATGTTCAGACAAATGCTCTTCACAAGTGGCCATAGTAATAGTGTTACGAAATATTGCTGAATAAATAAAACAGCAACCTCGTTAACTTTTGGGTAACATTAAAGAGCAGACTAACTATGTAAGTCAAACAATAAACTTGTAGAGAAATTAGATACTCTTTGATTACACTACACAGGCAGTGTTGCCAACCCTTGTGATCAAAATTTCCCACAAAGCAATCAAAAAGTTCCTTAATCACTCACAACAATTTTTTAAAAATTCCCTAAGATTTCCCACGATAAGTAATAATAAAAAATGTTTTCCTCTCCACCAATATAGCTTATATACGGTCTACCGACTGCGGGGGGGGGGGGGGTCAAACCCACAGCAATCTTGTCACCTCGATTCAAGTACTGACGCCTTAAACCGCGCGGCCACTGACGATACAATAGAAAATACTTATAATTCGGTAAGCAGATGGGCGAAGAATGACCTGAGTTCAGATCTTGTACTATTATTTCCCGTACATTATCCGCATCTAGACAGCGGGGGTTAATTGAAGGAGGGAATGGCGAAACAAGTGAAACGCGGATTAATTCCCGCCAACCGCGATACATCGCTCTGTTCTGTTCCTTGCCGTTAAGACACTGTTTTATAGGAGATGTCGCCGTCCCGCGGAGTGGCGCTGATTTGGAGGAAACGGGTTAATTAGCAGTTTAATTGGCAGTGAATTGGTTTATATTATAATTAAAGCCAATAGGCGCGCACTGTACCGTGGGTAATATCAATTGAAATGTGTTTGTGATATTGCGCAACGAGAGGATCGCGAAGCGCTTAATTATAATAATTTAATCCAGAGCCAGAATTAGGTTTGGAGTTTTCATATTCGGGAATAATTTGCATGTATTGTATGGATCGTTCGTGGTTTTCATTGGTCACATTTTTGGCTTATAACAACCATAAATATTATGAATTTATGTAAATAGGATCGATAGCACTGTTTCAAAAATTAATTCTTTGTTTTAAATAACTATAACATCGCTGTAGATAAATACCAATAAAAATATAGGAATATGAACTTCAAAGAGAACTTTAAAAAAGCATGAGTTCTGGTTCATGCTGTTTACATCTATTTTTAAAATAAAACTGATAATTTCCATATAAAATGCGCTTTTTAACATTAAAAAACTCAGAAGTAGTAAATATATCCTAATAGTATTTTGTCTACATGGTATTGAATGCCAAACATGATTCGGCCATTTTTAACAAAACTGCAGCAAAAAAAGTTATCGTCCCGTATATCAAATTAAAGCTCTTTCGATGACAATAATATCCAAATATTTCACAAAAAGTCCTTATTAATGTATTAATGAACTGTACATGTTGGTCTACCACATCTTAATACAAGTAAAACGCATTAGGTTAGAAGTTAGATTGGTGTGCCTCATGTGCAACAGAAATCACAAGAAAAATTCTGTAAAATTTCATAATAAATTGAGTTCCAAAGTAGTACATTGTATTATCACATTATTTCTGAAATATCATAATTTTATTATGTAAAAATACATATACTTACACTTGACTACATAAATACTACTACTAAATACATATACTTATACTTGACTTTTCCTTAATATATAATGTAATTTAAAAATTACCACTAAATATTATGTAAAAAGAGTAATGGTACTTTAGTTTGAAACTCTGTTAACAGTTTTGCATTTTATTGTAGTTGCATTGTTATTTTTGAAATAAATTTATACAAGGTGTAACAGTAGTAAGTATTCAAAACTTGTGAGCTTGTAAAACAAGTTGAAAAATTACGAAAACCTTAGATACGCTCACTTAAAGTGGTAACCTCAGAAACAGTTTCTAATGCATGACATCAAAACGGTTCAACATTAAGTCACGAAATTTTAGTAAGATATTAACCTTGATGTGCTTAATAAATCTCATAAGCTACATTTCAAAATTTTCTACAGGGGCGTGAGAAAATGCAAGGTTCTGGTACAAATTTAGTCATATCTTTTTTGTAGTTAATTTTTTCTAGTTTTTGACTCCAAAATATAAAGTATTAAGTATTTAATATAAAAAATGTACTCTTGTTAAATTTCAGTAGGATGTACCGTTTTTCAGTAAAATTGATTTCAATCCTTCCTAACGTGACCCACATTTAACATCCAATACAAAGTCAAAAAAATTCATTGCTGTGTGCCCTGGAGAAAACAACTAGTCTGACAGTTAACAGAAATGTCAAGTATTTTTAGTTTGAAAATTGTGATATTTGAGTCTACACAGTGCTATTTTATAGTGAACAAAAATATATAAAAATTATTTAAAAATGCCTATACATGTACAGTATACATATTCTGAGTATGCAGATATGCTTTTGACGTTAGGTGGAGTGTCATGGGAGCGCAAGAGTAGCCGCACACCGATATGGTATAAAAGTTTCCCAATGGAAATGTACCCAATTATAAAATATTTCTTTGCACCGAAAGGCGTTGTTTTTCTGTTATTTATATCACGGTATTTTTATTTGTACTATTGTTTTTAATTGTTACTGTTAAGAGTGTTAAAAATACTTGACGTCAGATTAGTTGTTTTCTTCATGGCACACTGCAATTAATTTATTTGGTTATGGATGTTGAATGTGGAGCACGTTAAGAATGATTTAAATCGATTTTACTGGAAAACGGTACATCCTATTGAAATTTAACAAGAGTATATTTTTTATGTTAAATACTTCAAATTTCAATATTTTCAAGTCAGAAACTATAAAAAATTATCTACTGAAAAGATATGATTAAATTTGTCCTTGAGTCTTGCATTTTCTCACGCTTCTATAGAAAATTTTGAAATGTATTTTTTGAGACTTAAACACATCAAGGTTAATATCTCACCAAAATTTCGAAACTTAATGTTGAACCGTTTTGATGTTACGCATTAAAAACTGTTTCTGAGGTTACCCCTTTAAATGAGCGTATCTCCCTTAGGAGCCGCCACTGACAAAAGTTGTACTAAGGTTTTCGTAATTTTTCGACTTGTTTTACAAGCTCACAAGTTTTGAATACGTACTACTGATACACCCTGTAGAAAAACTATTCGTTTTAGACATTTTTTTTTAGTTTGTTATTATGTGTGTATGTGTATTATACACCTTTTATTTTCCAAATTTCAAAAATGAGTGGAATGGTTCATTTAGAATGAATGTACACGGAAAGATTAACTTTCTAGTATAGAACGATCATTTAAAAATAAAAATTAAATGAAACCAGAAAATTACTGTACTTAATATTACTTCAAGCAAAAATGCACAAAAAAATGCATCTAGTAGGTGGAGATTCTTTTTAGCGTAGTAAAAAATATAAAGCTGAAATTGAATAATTTTCTTTAACTTTTGAGAGGAAAATACGCTAGAGAATATAAAACACCGTGAATTATTCAAGTGCTACTATTTTTTTTAAAGAATTCTAGGGATGTGATAATTTTTATAAAATAATGTCGTACACAATATTTCTCAATGTACAGTTGACATTGCATGCATTTTTCTGCATAAATTAATGCAGTCGGTATTTTGGACTCAATTTACTTGAAAATGGTTGATTTTAGAGCTGTGTAACAAGAGCACCGTTTTTGTTCAGAATTGGTCACTGATTAAGGAGAACTTAGTCAATTCACGTAAAAGAATTTGCAAGAGTTATGAAGACAAAATCATAAGGAATGGTAGGCCTAGCCACCACTGGTCTCAGATTAAAACAAACACCATGTAATTTTAAAGACCTTTAATTGATGTACACGTCACCCACCTAGATCTACGAAACGGTTTATTGCTGAAAATTGTTATTTTTTTCAAAATAATACTCTGTAACACGCTAGACGCCCATCAGAGACATTTTTTATAAGGATTTTATTCTTATTTTGGTCTGGTCTACCGCCTGCTAAATTTTTGTACGCTCACACTGGGACACTCTGTATATTCTTTCTAACTTCAGATTTTTCTACACTGTCTCAACAAACAGCTATAAAATTCGTCAAAAATTTGCATATACAAACGGCATCCACCATGTTTATGAAGTTCTAGGTAAGTAACGAAGCCACTTTGGATTTTATAAGTTAAATCATTTAAATAATCCATTCATTCCTAATAAAAAAAGTATAGAAATATTTGTTATAGAAAGGTTTGTTTTTCTTCTACACTTGAATAATTGTAGAAAAGCACGATTAAATTAAAAAACATTAAAAAATTTATTATCACAAATATTGTAACACTTGGTATATAGGTATGTTTGTTTCAGTCTACTCAAAATCACGTATTCTATCAGCTCCTAAAATTATTGTAATGACTTGCAAAAAACTCTGTATAATTAATAATGTTTTGTTCATAACAAAATATTAAGTAGGTACTTGTACTGATTGGTGGTAGATAGTTGTTACAGTGCATCTCAAAAGTCATATCGGAAACTATAAATTTTTGAGAACGTCGCTTGGTGTAGTTCAATTTTCAAAAAGTTGAACCAGTGGTGGCGGAAAAGGGATAAGGTTATTTTAAATGCTAATCACCTTGGGTATTTCTGATTAATTTGGAATGCAACTTGTAGGAAGTTGCTAGAAATTTTTTTTGGAAAAAGCGCTCAGACAGGTCAACTTTCTTTTTTTCGAACATTGATGATGTTGTAACCAGTTGCGGCGGAAGGGGGATCAGGTTGTTTTTCTTTAAATGGCAACCACTTTTTTATACATGCATGCACCGTATGAAAATTCAGGTTTTTGTAATTAATTTGGTTTGCACCATGTTGGAAGTATAAACCCCGAATTTCTCTTTTTCAACGAAATAGCTGAGTCTAGGCACCTGAATACAATCAGCTTTTGTTAAAATAGCTCTTTTTATTCAATTTTAATGAATCAAATGTTCAAAGTGCAGCTTGACAATGACCCAGTCTGTCGACAAACTCTCTCTCTGGACATTCCTGTGTTTCAAACAGTAGATATATGCCTGATCTCATGAAGAATGCGTTGCTTCAGGTCTTCAATTTTCGGTCTGTCACGGTATACCTTACTTTTCAAGTATCTCTTCTAAAAAAAAGTCTACTGAGGTTGTATCAGGAGATCTTTTTCTTCAAATTCCCCTCTTCTGCCAATCCAACGATGTAAAAAGTGCTTTTGCTGATTTTTCAGGATTAGATTCTTTGTAGGCAGTAAATAACACAGTAGTAACGTTAACTGCAGTTTTAATTGCTATTTGTTCAAACATCTTGCCTGCTGTTGATTTTATTTGCAATTAGAATAGTTTATCACATGGTTAATATAGCTAAATATAAATAATAATTAACGAATTGCAAAATGGCAGAGTTCAGGTCAACTTCCACTCACCAAAATAATATTTTGAACTAACATTGTTTATATCTATCAAATACAATTATTACAATAATTAAACATAACAACGAAAAACAATTATTACGAATAATAGACATTCCACTGGTAGAAAAAGTAATAAAAAAGGTAGTAAAAAAATGGTAAGACAGGGCAGCATGATATGCTTTTTTATCTTAGATTTGAAAATTGGTAATTTATAAATTTTTATGAAATGAGGTATTTTATTATAATATTTAGTAACTTGATAACTAAAACAACTTTGAAATAAAGATGTTACATGAATAGGTACAGATAACATATTTTTAAATCTTATATTTATTGTGAATATGTTCTCTATCTAATTTTTTCATAAAGATATGGTGATGTTTTAAAACTTATAATTTTATGGAATAGACAACATCTGTAAAGGATGTGTCTCTGTTCAATTTTTAACCAACCAATTTCCTCAGTTTTTGGTGAAATATACTCACGCCTTCTAACATTACATTCATATTAATCTTATTTTTTACTGTATTAGAAAGGTATTTTAAGCTAATACATACCAAATCTCCTATAATTACTATCAATGAAGTCATATGTATGCTCTCTGATACCAAACATCTAGGTATGCTAATGAACAATTCCACAGACAAAGCTCTATTCAATAATTATCTAAAAAAAATTATAATCTAGCTAAATTTACTAACACAGTTTCAAAAGTGAACTTAGATATTTATAGAAGAGAGAAATTAGGAGAACGTGGGCCAAATACCATAATTTTGGATTTAGATAGATTAATAGAGATTCAGAATTTGTTAGAAATATTTAAAATGGAATTTAAATCGTCAGTAATTCTCTGATTAGCTAATTGTATATCAGATTCTGCAAAAGAGTAGTACAATGGGTATTATCAGCATAAAAATGGGGCGTAGAGATCTGTGGGTCAAGCAAACAAATGTGGTCGGGGTACGAAGCAGTCGTAGGAAAAACAAAAATTCTGTGACAGAAGATCAGGGATTCCGTTCCAACGTCGAGCAACCCGATTGATTTCTCTTTAAGCTGTGATTAATGTCCTACATTTTTCAATTTAGAACAGTTCTGGACCACTTACATTGCAACTGCAGGCAAGTTCGCTTTCCTATAACTTACAATGACTCGGGCACGTTATATCTATGTTAATAACTCTCTATCGAGATATTGAGTCATTCGCTAAAGAATTTTACATTCAATAAGGCATCTCCAGTTTTTTAATTAAGATCTACTTTCAAACGCAGTTGCCACAGCTTCCTGGGCAAAAATTCCGGGTACTATATTAATATGTGGGTATAAGCGGTGGAATATGAGTTTTATTGGATGTTTAAAATAGAGTTTGTTCCTGCAACGGGAGAAATGGTATGACTGCATACAAATTAAGCTGTAGAAGACCTGAAACCGTGTAATTGTTCTGTTTGTAATGTTATTGCTTTCGCCAGTTATCGATTTTGCTTATTTGTTTTTCCAGGAAGTTATCAAATTGGTAGGGTGGGAGTAATATTAGACGGTCAGTAAATGTACACTCAGAGAAATCGTTTAGTTGATATTCACGCAGCGTTGTGCAATAAATTTCGTACCACCTTTTTAAACAATTGGAAAATTTTAAAACACATCCTTACAGATATATATTCTAGTTGTGTAGATGACTAGAGTATAATAGTATAATTTGTATATTATTTAATTTTACTAATTTCCTCAAAAACGGTTTTTTATAATTTTACAGAATTTTTGTTATCAACTTTAAATTGAATTTTTTACTGTATTAGGTATTTTAAGAGTCCGTTCTCTGTACACTCCTCGGGTAGCGCTCCGGGGTCGGGTGCACGGGCGTTACGACTGGAGGCGGAGATTATCGCTCTTCCAATACAATGACTTTACGGTGGACGTATTTAGAATATTTAGATTTAGTGGAGTAAAATCATCCATCAACCATCTTGTAGAAGGACATTTTTAGTATCCAAAATGGACTTGTACAACTTTTTTTAATAGGGCCGCATTTTAGTTTTTTTTACAGCTTATATAAAAAACTACAGTACTTCACGGTACATACCAATTTTTAATGACGCCTTTTCGAAAAAAAAATGTTCCAAAGTCGGCCCAGCAAATTTGTGCATTACAAACTATTGATATGTAGTTATATCGAGCAAATGTAGTCAAAAACTATAAAAAAGTTTTTTAAAAACAGTTTACGGTGTTACACTTTTCAACAAATTAACTTGCGCCGTGTGCATACTTGTGATGCAGAAGATGTTTTCAGAAATAGGACAGCGCATTCATTCGACGAGTAAAAAATATCTATATTTTCTATAATGAGAAAAACATTTTTATTGTAAATATTATGATTGTGTTTAATATATTTATGACTCTTTAAAATTAGAAGAACAAAGATTTGAGAACAGGTAAATTTTTATATAATAAATAAATATAGTGACTATATTTATTTCAGTGTTTTATGTTCTATATTATTTTAATGTGGAAAATACGTATTTAATTTGCGTAGAATTTTGTTCAATTTGGAACTTATGAAAAAATGACATTGTTTTAATAAGCAATGTAAAAATTGCATACTTAAGGAATTCTAGTAGAACTTCTTATATTTCCGGAACTGTTGGTCTAAACGGAAAAATGTATTCTACAAAAAAGGTTTAGACACCACCGCCAACAAAAGAATCAGCATCGAACTCCATAAGATCGATTAATTCAATACTGTCTCAACTGAGAACGTATAGGTTATAAGTGAGTGAAACACACGTGGTTGTAGACGTTCGGCATTTAGCATAGAATTCTGAGTAATTTTTATCGATTCGATATAATTTTGGTATCGTTGCAAAGTTAAAAGACAGACTGACTCATTAAATTTAAATAATTAAAAACTAATTTTGAAAAAAATATTACACAGCAGCCTTAGGAAACAACTGTGTCTTTCGATTGTTTTTTATTTGGACCGCTATGTTTATTCGTTGTCTAAATAAGTGTCATGGGCCGAGCGTAAAAAATAGGTTTGTTTCAAGCGCGCGACGGACGCTAATATAAATCAAATCTCCTACAATTCCTATCAATGAAGTCATATGTATGCTCTCTGATACCAAACATCTAGGTATGCTAATATCTAAAAAAATAATAATCTAGTTAAATTTACTAACCTGATTTAATTAAAACACTCCATAAATATCTAAGTTCACTTCTGAAACTGTGGGAACTCGAAAATTCAACCACAATAGATGAGATCTGACCTATTTCTGCATTTTTAGGATTGCTTCTTCAGGTGCCCTCCTTTAAGATGAGTTAAATCTCTAAAAATTATTATACCAATAAATTAAAATTATTTGAAATTAAATATCGACAATGTCAAAAATAACTAACCTGTCAATGAATTTTATATTAAACATAACAAATACCTACTTAAATAATGTTTACCATTTATGAAATCGTTTTTTATATATTTTTAGGTATTATGTTAAACATATATAGAAAACGATTACATAAATATGGGAAATGGGAATATTTAAACATACTGTATAATTAGAACTAAGGTATACCATTGCAACCAAGAATTATTGTTGTTTTATTACGAAGGGTTTCCAAGTAAATAAAAAATTTCATTTATTTTCTCTGTACAATCATCACTTCCAAGAATGCTACTGATACCTGAGATACCCTATATAAAGGGATAACTATGACTAAATAAAAATATTTTAAAAGGAGATGGAAAAAAATAATAATTAACGCCATCACACTTCGAACAAAATTCCAAATCAAAAAACAGCAACACTAAACGGTAAAATTCAGTGTCATAATTGAAATTCTGTGTGTAAGCTCTCGAATTCTGAAATATTTTTTTATTATTATTATTGTTTGAATTAAACAACTGAATAGTTTAATATTGGATATTTTAGAAAACATGACAGAGAAATAATAGTTCTGCTAATTAAACCCACACATTTTATATAATTTATTATTTTCATAACTTGCATATTAAGAATAATTTTACTCATTTGAGGACCTTGTTAAAAGTGTAAATAACTATCTTTCAGCCTTTCATCTAAAATAATTTATTATTTACTTTGCCCTGTTCATAGTTGGCTGCAACTAAAGTAAACTACAAGTAAATTTTCAGCGCAGTTTACAAGGAAAAGCTTCTCTCGACAATTTTCAATGACTGCGACTAACCAATTTCCGGGCGGGCAGGAATTTGTAAGACGTTTCATACTTACCTTAATTTGATTCTAGAAATGAAATTTTATCTCTGCCCTGTTGTCTGCTGGCAGGTCTTGCTCTGCGAAAGAATCGGATAAAATCCGAGTGCGGACCGTAAAAATGGTATAAAACAAGCATCCTAATGCAATTTGGTAGTAAGTTTTAAAAGAGATCCAGCTTATGTACCTGAAGCACATTCGTTTAAGTATTAGGTTTTGACGTTAACGTGACATGATCAAAATACATTTATATCCTATCTTAATGAACTTATCGGTATTGATATGGTATCTGTCAAAATAAACATTAAAAGCTCTTTATTATATATCTTTGTCATATATATCCCGCCTTTTATAACGAGTGAGGATTATGAAAAATTATTCGGTAGCTTCAAGTCTGTAAATGTGTTATCAGGTTCAAGAGAGCTTATTGTAGGTAACTTCAATATACCTGAAATTGCTGCATGTACATATGATAGTTCATCTAATTGTAATTTTAATTTGTTTAACATTTTTGATATATTATTACCAGAGGATATGCATCATCCTGCACTAATAATAGCAACAAAATTCCTATTACCTGATAATAAGAAATTTGCTTACAAATTTCATGATGACTATAATTTTAGAAAAGCTAACTTTCCATCTTTATATGAAAAATTAACAGTTTTCTATTGGTCAAAATTGCTTTCTCACAATGATATTAATGCTGCTGTTTCAGAGTTTTACAATGAGTTTGACGCACTCCTTGCCAAATATCTCCCTAAAAAGGATGTGGCCCGTAATATATATCCGCCTTGGTTCGATTACGACATAATATCCCACGTGAAGCAAAAAAGGAAAGCATGGAAAAGGTATCGTGCAACGCAAGCACTAGATGACCTTGAAAATTTTAGGCATTTAAGAACGTTAGTTGGTCATTCTCCTATTCCTTCTTGTATGACTTTCAAAGAAAGCGAAAGTCAAGATCCACAAAGTATTGTCAATAACTTTGCCCATTTTTTTTTCTAGTGCCTATATTACATCAAGTTCGTTACAAACTGTAAATGTTATAAATAACAATAATTCATAGCAGGGATGTTCTTGCAGCTATTAAAAAAATAAAAGCGAACATGACTATGGATCCTGATCTAATTCCAGCCTTTTTAATCAAAGATTGTGGTTCTGTTTTGTGTGAGCCATTGAGTATCATTTTCAATTTGATATTAAAAACTGCAACATTTCCAGATATATATATGGAAAACCTCTAGAATTTGTCCAGTTTTTAAGAAGGATAATTTAAATGATGTATCTAATTACCGCCCTATTGCAATTCTCTGTAATTTTTCCAAAATTTTTGAGAACGTTATTCACTTTTATCTATCTAATCATGTGAATAACATTATTGTTGCGGAACAACATGGTTTTCTTAAAGGTTGCTCGACCGTTACCAATCTTTGTTGTAAATCTCAATATATAATTGACGCTCTTGATCGAAAAAGTCAGGTAGATGTCATTTACACCGACTTCTTCAAGGCGTTTGATCGTCTTGACCATGGGTTGTTATTAGAAAAATTGGATGGTTTTGGTTTTACTGGGGATCTTATTAAGCTATTCAATTCCTATTTATCGGATAAGTCACAGTATGTACAATGCCATCGGTTTCAGTCCATTGATTACACTCAAACGTCTCGCAGGGATCTACTCTTGGTCCACTATTATTTATTTTATTCATTAATGACATCACTGTAGATTTGAATGTAGATGTTCTTATATATGCTGATGATGTTAAGATATTTTGGAGATTGTGTCCACCTCTGATAGCATTAAATTGCAGCAAAATCTTAACCTTATTAATTCGTAGTGTATTAATAACAGATTGACTTGGAATTATATATTAAATGACCTTCCATTAAACAGGCCTGAAATTATATGTGACCTTGGTGTCACTCTCGACCAAAAACTCTCCTTCGTACCTCACATACAAAAAAACTGTCACAAGTGCTTATAAAATTTTAGGCTTTGTTATAAGAAATATGAAAGACTTCAGTACTCACAAATTGCCTTTGGAACTTTCGTTAGGTCAAAACTAGAATATGCATCTGTGATATGGAATCCCATACATTCAGTACATGTTATGGCGATTGAGTGCAAAGCGATTTTTAAATCTGCCACTTTAATATTAGATAATGTGTATCCACTGAGATCTACTCCATACAGTTATTTTTTGGAGCGATTTAATATGATCAGCTTAGAGAGCAGAAGTTTAACTGTACTTTTGTTGCACAAAATTCTTCATAATGAAGTAAACTGCACATCCCTTTTATCCGCACTGAATTTTCGTGTACCTAGGCTCAATGTTAGAAATACAAGTTTATTTTATATTAAAAACTACAATACCAATATTTATAAAAGTTCTCCTATATATTATATGGCATGCTCTATTGCAGACATTAAGAAGAAATTTGTATCTGTTGTTTAATTTTTTAATGTTTATTGTAATCCTTACCTATATCTTATTATCTGTCGCATTATACGTTTGTTGAATGATTTGAATTTTTAAAAATGTATGTATGTATGTATATATAAGTATGTGTATATATAGGTCTTTGTTAGTTTGTTTGCTCTTATGTTACAATGTATAATTTTTGTATTCTTTATTATACTATTAATTGTGTAACTTATCCTATTACTGGGTCTTGGGCCCATTGAATATTTTAATTAAATAAATAAATATCATAATTTATTATTTGTCTACATGAACATTTGGTTTTGTTTAGAAGCTCACAATGTAAGTAAAAATTTTAAATAACATTTAATTTCTTTTTTATTTTGTCTTATTTCCTTTTTATATTTATAGTGGTTTAATAACTTTTTTGTCCTTATTTAAATGACATGTAAGAAAATTTTACCAAACTAAATTGTTCCAGTCAATTCGTTATTCTTTCTACATATTTTGGAAGGAAATACTTTTGCATAAAAAGGAATAGTACCTAATGATTCATAAAATCACTAAAGTGAATATGTGTCCATATTTGCATTTACCATTAAAATTCATTTTACAGCCCAAACATTTTTCTTGTGTCATTTCTTTGAGTTGTCGCCAACGTCTAAAAGCGAAAGTACTCTATGGGTTTTAGATGGGCCTTTGTTTAACAAATTATTGAATTATTGATAATCCATACATATTCATCTTTTTAAAGAGCCCTCTACTCGGTTTTCCATAATTTCCATTAAAAAAAAACAATAGAATACATAACATATCAACAACAATTATGCCTTATTATTTTTGTTATGGTTGGCATTACTGAATTCACTATTTATTCAAGAAAATTGTTGAATATTTTGTTCCAAACTGAAAAGTTTCTTGAACTTGAAAATAATCAGCTGGTAGCGATTTCATCAGATTTTGTTTTCACTGCGCATGCTTAAGACAAAAAAACTTCAAAATTTAAAACTGTAAAACTTCTTTAATAACATTACTCTATGATGGCCGGTACATCTCGCTCTGTGTCAATGGTCTTTCTTAGTCCACGTCTGGTAACATAGTACGATGGTAGGTAAGGATCTGTTAGTCCTTCTAAAAAAATTTCTCACCGACAAATCTGCTTTGTGCAACCCAACAATCCGCCCTCTTTCAAAGTCACTAAGCCTGGGAAATCTACCCAAATCTACACACTCTAGACATAATCAGCTCTAAAAATATCGTTTGTAACAAGCTTCACAATGTAATGCAAATATTAGCAGCAGCCATTTTTAAAACAATGCTATCGTCAGTTGAAATTATGATCATATTTGTTCTACTAGCTAATTCTCTATTCTGTAGAAAGAAACATATGTAGAATAAATTTGAAACTGTGCGAAATAACGACCGTATCAGTTTGTTGTCGATAGTGGGAAATTAGAGGCCAAATTTCAAAGAAAACACTAAATTTTCTCAATTGTCGACGTTTCGTCACTTATCGTGACATCTTCAGGACACTATAAAATTTAATAAATTCAAAATTACATCGCAATTTATAAATAACAAACTTAACATTAAAGTATTAAAAAAGTGTGTTTAAAACATTACAATAAAATGAATACAACAATATCTATATAAACATGAAAAAAAAACACAATTACACACACTAACAATTATTATATGTCACAAATTTAAAAGCAAAAATATTAAAATTATATAAACAAAATGTCTTTATATAATGAATATTAAAATAATAAAATATGGTGAAAGAACGAAAAATGTAACAAACATCAACCTGTGTATAACATGCAAAAAAATAATGTTAAAAATTAAATCTACGTATATTATTTATATGTTACTCACATTGCAGATTTAAGTGCTTTACTGTATTTTCCGAGTCTCGTTGTACATAGTATGTCATATAACAATCTTGGACAATATAGATATAAGCAGAAAATAACGTACACATATGCATATATGTATTAAAATGTAAATCAAATTAAAGTTATCTTGTCGTACGATACTAACGGTGAACAAAAACCATACAAAAAGTTTAAAAATATTACCTTTTTATCTCCCCTATAAGGTTAAAATATGATCTGCTGAGGGTTTCAATATCCGATCTTTTATTTATCGAGTGTTTTTCTTTTTTTATGCATATTATTTCATCTAATAACCGTTTTTTTATATTATTTTGTTTGCCGATAATCTTAGTTGAATCATAATCAAAATGGTGTAAGCTGCTATAACAGTGTTCGGCAAGTGCAGTATTGTTACTCTTTTTTGTCTTTATTGGATTTAATATATTCATACAGTCTCTTTTATGTTCCTGAATACGAGTTCCTAAATATCTACCGGTTATTATTTGTTTGTTATGTAGTATATGAAATATATTATTTTTATTATTTGTTTATTGTATCTATATATTGCTAGGATTTGTATAATTGTTATTATTTTTTACATGCAGAAGCCTTTGATATTTTTATGGCACTTCTTATGCCGTTTTTTTATTCCCTTGTATCGATGAGATAAACTATAGCTGCGCCTATAATCTCATTCACGCTACAAATTGGTCGGTTCTAATAAGTTTGTAGCACTTTTAATGAGAGAATAAAACAGCAGAGAAGTACTTCCGAAAGAAAAGTTATTTAACTCACATATTTCTAATTAGCCCGCCATGCCTTTCGGGCAGTAATAAGATTTCCTTCCTTCCTCGTAATCCGCAGAATCTTCAAAGGGGATTTGATTTTTCCCCCAGCTGCCAAACCGCCCGTCAAGATTTCATAAAGACGTTGCACTCATGGCCTTCGGCGGCAGCACGCACGTGAAATATTCTAATGGATTTCTTTGCCGTCTCGGGTTGACCCGGGATAAGGGAATATCGGGGATTATTTTCAGCTAACAGTAGCTGGAGGCTGGATTAGAACTTAAGGGATTTGTGGGGGATATTAAGGGTTGTCTTTTTCTCCCTGGGAGATGTGGAAGTAATGTTAGGTTTTTAAGAACTTTATTCGTTGTAATATATCACTCAAAAATATAGTTTTAGCGAAAAGCTTGTTCATCCAAATTTATCTAGAATTTGGAGATTGTACGATAAGTACAGTTACAGACAAATAACCTACCTTCTTCTAACTACTGAGTAAAGATTTTTTATAGGAGAATATGATAACATGGAACACTGCTATTAATATTAGTATTACATTTGTAGCTAGAGCGGAAGACGAAGCTTACTTCACTCAATTACAAAATTAAATCAAAACATGATTATGTATACAACGTAACATTATTGGTACAAAGTTCAACAAACAAATAAGAGAGATAGTAAAGAAAATAAAACAAAAATTAAAATAAACAACAAAAAATAGACAAAAATAGCATGTAGGTCGAGTGCAAATAATTATCAAGTCACATCACATAATTTTATAATGAGTTCCATTTGTCAAAGACACGATGATCATGATTTCGTAGTCTCACATTTCTGTTACAAACGAATATTTCATCTGGACAGTGGATTTTGTCATGAACAACCGTGCATGCTATTATAAAATCGCCACGTATCCACCTGTCCTCCATCTACTGCAGATTTAAACGTATTAGATGCGTTTCATAGAGGAAATGTTTAAATTCAATGGAAGTTTAGTAGAGCGTCTCTGGACACCTTCCAACTGCAGAATATCTTGCTATAAAACAACAGGTAGTAATTTTCCACGCACTCCAATATACTCCTACTTATACAACACATTGATACTTTATCGAAAGTCCTCGAAAAATCCGAATAAATTATGTTTAGAGGTTTACCAGAGTTAATATGATGTCCATGTATTTAAAACATGAAGTAAATTGCACACCACTGACCACCTGGGTAAAAACCATGTTGTGAAGCTGGTATAATATTGTTGCAACTAAAAGGTCTAAAGTTACTGCTACAAAATTTATTGCTATTTTTGTAAATAGGTGTAACAAATGCGACCCCTCAATCTGGTAAAACTCCACGATCCATAGATTTGCTTATATGTTTAATAATCATGCAAAAGATACATCAATAACTAACTCTCTTTTGCAGTACCAAATCGTGTCAAGCTCCACGGATTCTCATAATTAGGTTGATATGTAGAACTGACTGAACAACAGTATTCGATACACTATGGTCTATTACTTTTTAACACATGTTGACTACCAAATAGAATACTTTTTATCAGGTGCTTTGAATGTCAATAGGCAGTCTTTACAACTCTATCGGATAATCCACATATGTTGGGACCGCTTTCTTTTTAACACTTTTATTAACGGTATTATCAACAATGTGATGTTGATTGTCTCCTCTATGATAACTGTAGACGATTTAAAAATATGTAATCGTACTTATTGTTTAAATGATTGTTTCATATGACCTATAATAGTACTTTAGTCCTTTAGGTATTATTATATTTATTCTGTAAACTTCGTTATTATACTTATCAAATTTATATTTAAGTTGTTATTGATATTTAGACGTTATAAATATACAGTAAAAGCTTAAATATAGATAAAGATAAAATTGCTGGCGCAATGGATCTTAAATGTAATATTGGCATCTTTTCCTTAAATCAAGATATTATTTTTAATTACAACATTTCGGTTATGAGATAATGAAGATTATGAAAGCAATGGTTAAAGTGTGGTTATTTATTACATAGTGTGTAAACAAACCTTCAAATTTATTCTTTATTTTAAATTTTTAAAGTTTTATATGAATATATAAAATGCCCAAAAAATATTCTATTTAAAATTTTTACCAGAAAGCTATAGAGACAATGGAGTGAAAAGAAAAATTTACAAGGGGTTTCTAACTAAAAGAAAATCCCAATTTCACACAGAAACAATACAAATAATTAAGTAGCTACATAGATGTTTAGTTTATAAATCTTATTATTAAAATTTAAATTATATACTAATTTCGGTAGCTTTATTAGTATTTAGTAGTTTAATTTGTTTTATTGGGCCACCTATAAAACCAAAAATTAAGTAGCCTATAATCTTGATATTAAAAATACTGATAAAATATTGTCTGAAGCTATTTATTTGTGGCATAATTTTAGTTTTTATTTAGTTTTATTGGGTTTTTGCCACACTTCTGAAAAAATAAAGATTAATTAAATAAGCCCTTGCGCCAAACGGATCAGTCAAGGGCTATTTTTGAAACTTAGTTTGCCTAACCGAAAAATCTCACACTGAAAAAAGCAGATAAGTAAAAAATAACAAAAATCACATCACTTATCGCGCACTTCCGTATTATTGACGTTTTTCGAAACGTCGAAACGTAATCTTTATTTTTTCAAAAGTGTGGCAAAATGGGTGTTTCCTAAAGAAAAAACTAAAGAAAAACTAATAAAATACCTATTTAATACGTAGATATGTTGTTTAGTTTTAAAGGTACGATTGTATATGTACCTAAGAATTTAAATTTTAAAACGCATATTTGGAAGAATTCATCAAAGATTGCGTGATATCGGTTCCTTGAGCAAACCGTGCCATTTATCCGGAAGGCCAAGGTCGGTATCCACTCCTAGAGCAGAAGAAGAAATTCTAGCACTGGTAGAGCAGAATCCAGGTACGAGTGTGCGGAGAATATCAACTGAGGTAGGAATTAGTGGTCCTCTTGTTTGGAGAATCCTTCACGAGCAACTGCTTTATCCATACCATGTGCAATGAGTACAGGCCTTAAATCCAATAAATGATCAAGCACGTTTGTTTTTTGCCGCTGGTTTCTACGTCATGATGCTGAAGACCCTTGTTTTCTTGCAAACATTCTTTTTACTGATGAGACCGGGTTCACAAGAAATGGAGTGTTTAATTTTCACAATACGCATATTTAGGCCGACGAATATCCTCATGCTCTAATAGAATCTGGACATCAGGCACGTTTTTCATTAAACATTTGGATTGGTATTGTAGGTGACAGGTTTCTAGGTCCTGTTGTTTTACCAAACCGATTAACAGGCGCTGTTTGCCTCAACTTTCTGCAGAACACACTGTATGAGTTTTTGGAAGACATTCCTTTGAATCAGAGGCAACAAATGTGGTTCCAGTATGATGGTGCTCCAGCTCATTTTTCCATGGCCATTAGAGAGCATTTATACTAAACTTTTCCACATAGATGGATCCTGTTTTATGGCCTTCAAGATCGTTTGATCTGAACCCTCTAGATTTCTTTGTTTGGGGATATTTGAAGACATTAGTGTATGGTACTCCTGTAAATAGCTTGCAAGAGCTGCAGCTACAGATTAATCAAAAGTGTCAAGAAATCCAAACCAAGGAGCGTATTTTCGGAAGAGTTCGAATATCGTTGAGACGAAGATGTCGTGCCTGCTTGGAAATGGACGGAGAGCACTTTGAACATCTCTTGTAACTTTGTTTTTTGTTTGTTAAAAGCTTCCTTTGTCGGTTTATTCCTAATAAAATAAAATGTTTGAAAAACGAATAGTGGTTCATATCTCCGCAACCGTTACTTTGCAGACCCATGTTTATTAAGACTTTTCTGCTTATTTTGGTTCAAACTATTACCTCCTGAAATATTTTACACTCTTTTTTTAACACCCTGTATAGATCTTATTATAGTACACATATTTATTTGTTTTGGGTCCAAGAAATATGTAGCGCTTCATTGCTTTTTACCACATGTTTCGTGTATTCGGATTCATGGGTAAACTAATAAATAATTTATCTGGGCATTTTATTGTCGTACTGGGAGATTCGAGTACAATACAATACCTAAATTTTAATTGTTTTGTTTTAATGTTCTTCAATATTTTAATGTTCCACAACTGTACTCCTAACCACGCTGACAGCTCTAATATGCTTCGTACTCGAAATACAAGTAAACGGTAGTGAGCGCAACCCGGCATATTATCGGAGACAGTGACGTCAGACATAGGTTGACGCGAGTAAATGTTCTCAAATTATCTTAAAGGCTTTAGAAGCGTCAGAAAATTATATATTTTTTCAAATTGCTCTAAAACTTTAAAATCACGCAGAAAAAGTAATAAAAAAATGCTGAATTACCCTATTATATTACAAAACATTCAAATCAACAACTGTCTAAATATAGTTTAAATTCTTGCCATACGAGGGCGTAGTTGTTACCTTGAATCGGCCATTATCATTCTCTTCTTTACAATCTAGATTTTTTTCACCGGTCCTTATATAAAATCCCGGGATAAGTAAAATTGGATGGAGCTAGATGCTCCTCCACGTACTCCAAATATACGTGACCGAGAATAATAATTACCCAACGTATTACCCTACGTAAGTAGGATTAGAACTGCACAAAAGCTGCCAAGAAACTCCCCGCTTTCATGATTTATTATAAGAAAGGGAGACGTGTACTTTGGATTATGGAAAGGCAGCGGTGACTCGGGAGGAACGCTCAACTGAAATTGGGAAATTAAATTTAAAAAATAGTACATTATACTATAGGTGCAGTGCAATTTGAAGCCCGAGGGCTACAATGCACCGAGGACAAAATAGCATCTCTCCCGAATGGTATATACTATTTTTTCCACGGTCTCATTAACTTAAAAACACATATTTTGTCATTATGAAGTAAGTAGCACCAGAATTATTGTATTCGGATTTGAGCATTTATTTAGTAGTCGTTGAGTTATTGGCATAACTACAAAATAAACAAACAAAAAGAATTGTCAAATTAAGGTACTAGTTTGGTTTAGTTTAAAGTTTGTTTAGTGCACAATGAATAATTGTGAGTCGGAAGAGATTGTGGAGACTGCAAATATTGCAATAAGCAATTTGCTGCCTACAAAGTCAAGATCTTTATACGATATAGCCTACAATCTGTTAAAAAAGTGGTGCTCCGAGAAAAATGTTCAAGTATACAGCGAGAATGTTTTGTTGGCATACTTCAGCGAAAATGCAAAGAATTACAAGTCTTCCACATTATGGGCGCAATATTCTATGATTAAGTCATGCTTGATAATTTACGCAACATAGATATAAGCAGATTCCCCAAGCTGATCGCATTTTTGAAAAGAACCGGTGACGAATATCAAGCGAAAAAATCGAAAATATTGACAAAGGGTGAAATCGACCGTTTTCTATCAAGTTCAGATGATAAAGAATTCTTAATGATTAAGGTAAGATTACTTTTGTTGTTAGGTATTTCAATTATTAAGTATTTTGATTTTTTATAGGTTGGGTTAATTCTGGGGATTGCCGGAGCTTGTCGAACTGATGAACTAGTCAATTTAACTGTAGATGATATTGAGGATGTTGATTGTAAAAATTCCAAACACTAAGACAAAGATTCCACGAACCTTTCTGGTTGCCGATGTGGGAAATATGCTTGAATTTTCTCGAAAATACTAGTCCCTTCGTCCTCCCCACGTCAAGCATAAGCGCCTTTTTTTGTAGTACAAAGCAGGAAAATGTAGTTCGCAGCCAATTGGCAAGAATACCATGGGAAAAATTCCGAGTGTAGTAGCTTCGTATTTAAAATTACCTGATGCTGCATGTTATACTGGTCACTGCTTACGAAGATCTTCAGCGACATTACTGGCAGATGCTGGTGTGGATATCACGACAATAAAGCGTCATGCTGGTTGGAAATCAACGACAGTCGCTGAGGGTTATGTCGAGAACTCCATTGAAAATAAGACCAAAATTGGTAATCAGGTTTTAGTAGGTACCACTACTAGCGCAATTACAAAAACTGTAAATGTAGGCGAAAGTAATATTCCTTCTAATATTAATTTTGAAAATTGTACAAATGTAACATTTAATTTAAATGCCAATAAATAATTTCAATGTTATCTTTTTTTTGCATGAAAAACGTTCTCCATAATGTAAACTCCCTTGGGAATAATCGAATACTTCTGTTTTAATTTTGATGTCATAGAAACTGATTTCTACTCCCGACCGTGGAAAAAGGTTATTAGTTACATATTGTACACGTAAAGTAATCAATATCGTAAAAAAAATTGTAAATCCTTATAATTTCCAAGTAAAAAATTATAGTAGTATTTTCAACCTTTACGACGCTGGGCTACTTGAGTCTCTAGTCAGGCGATTGTGAATATTGAAATCTGATTACTTTTTGTAGGTATTAAACGTTTTTGTGATACGATACTTTACATTAGTTTTCCAAGTGTGTATATCAACTCGGAGTTGATGGATATCGTTTTAATTTATGACGATGTCAAAATGCTTTAGCAGAACGGTTTCCTGGTAAACATAGACTAAATGTAGCTACTTTTACCGCAGTGTGGAGTGAGTGCATGTGTAATGCAACGCGAGGGAAATCAACCGAATCGATGGAGGTCCAGGACGTCCACGGCGTATTGCAGCAGTGCGACGTATCATACACGAGGCTCAATTATATCCGTACCATGTACAGCGTCTCCAAGCATTAATACCAAGGGATTGCACGAGGAGGGCCGATACGGACACAAAATATTGTAACATGTAAATTTATTAAACATATATCTATTTTATAATTTCATCTAAACTGTTACAGATTTTAATCCAAGTATAGATAAAGAGGGCAAATAATGTAAAAATAACAAAATCTGTGTTTACAATAATAAAAGATATAAAAATAATCTAACAAAAAATATTTAAATTGTTCAAAATAAGATTGAAGATCATTAATGCTGCTTTTAAAAATTCATATAAAATTTATAGGAGAATTTTGCAGTAAATTCTCTCCCGCTACTTCTAGAAGAACCTTTTTTATTTGCCTCGAATTTTTCCGCAGTATAAATAGGTTCAGGCAACGCATATTTTGATACATCCAGGCAGCATTATTTCTATAATTAGGTTTATGTCACAATAAGCATCTAAAAGAAAATGCTACAAATTATTAAATTTTGCTACACATCATTTGCTACGAAAATGAAGGAATGTTATTAAAAAATTTTGCACCTATACTGCTACAATTGCGTCGTTTACAATTATTGCCAAGATACATAGACACAGGTCACTTGTTGTCAACTTTGTGGAAATCCAATTGAAATATAAATTCACAATTACACTGTGAAGTGTATTTAACCATATTCTGTAAAATTACTCTATGAAATTTGACAGTATTATAGAAAAAACGGCAAATTTATCAAATAATTATTGAAAACATTGTAACGTCGCTGCTATCTGTAAAACTAATTATTGATGAATTTACGTACTGAAAAGGTAATATTTTGCAATAATTGAGCATCGAATTAACTAATTATTGTTTGCCAATTAGTTTTAAAAAAAGAGGGCTGTATGTCGTACTATGCAACGTTAATGTAGTTCGCTTTGTAATTTTTTATATGCATTTTTTATTAGGTAATAATGTTGTGTAAAACTACTCTGTATACTAATGCTCCAGCCAGAGTAGCGTTAAGTTACACACACAATATAGTTTTAGTAGTTCTTTTTTTTACTTTTATGTAAAAATATTTAAGCTAATTGAAGTTTTCCTAAAATTCCTATCAATGAAGACCTGCATGTTCATGGACACCAAATATAAAAGGTTGAATTTTGGGAATTATTTAATAATTTCATTTTATCAAATATGTTTATTTTGCTAAGATTAAATATTACAGATTCACTATTGTCCTATCAGTTGCTACAAATTTCTACGAAGGTTAACCACCAAGGAGTCTACCTGAACCCAACAGCTAACAGGCAGGACCGAGTGAAACTACAAACTTCTGTTCTCACCGCATGACATCAAAGTACTGTAAGTCATTTCTATCTATTTTCTATCAAACTTCATATTATTCTTTCCTGTAGCTCCAGCTCTCAGGCAACAGAAGCCGTCAAATCAGTATTTAATTAATATATTGCATTATTAGCATTGCCTTGTGAATATTCTGAATAAATCCATTTATTTTGAGGGTTATTTCTTATCGTTTGCCTAGTTAGATACCGAACCATTAAAAGTAACATTTTAATCTTTGGGATTTACGACCTCAAAGCAATTTGTATTAAACATAAACAGTATTAGGTTACTATAAAATGACTAGGTGCAGTAATGTTGGATAACTTTATAATAATATAGACATAGGATAATTATTGTTACTATTACTATATTTCTGGAGGAGTGAATTAAATAGTGAACGAAATTTTAAATGACATAAGAAATATTCGTACGTTACTGACTCTCTAACTGCCTAGTTCTCCAGTATGTAAGGCCGGAAGCAGACTTGGCTGAATGAGATACGCGACGTTGTACTCATACGTTGGCCCAGAGGTCCTTTAATGCAGCCAATTTATCTTTTACCCTTTATACTCCTTTTATGTCTCGCACTTGGTATGTAGAGTGGAAATAAGTTTTGGAGAGTCGCGAATGGAATAATCATTCGACCATTACTATTTGTTAGCCCTGATTATAAAATACACTGAAGTAGTGTTTTTAATTGCTCTAAATTATAAAGAGTTATAAGTTTATTTAAACAATATAATTGTGAAATTTCTGATATTCTGCTAATACAATTTTTAATAGGCATAATATGTGCAATCTGAGTTTATTTAAAACCGTCTGCCTTATATAGACTTAAATAATAATAATAATGTCTCTACCCCTCATTCTAATCACGAGGATTCGCCCAGAAGTTGAAGACTTGTGTGGAAGAGGGAGCAGCATTTTATTATTAAGAACAACTTACGTTGATAGGCCCTAACCACCATTCAATGCAGGAAATCGGAAAAACCTCATTAATTAGGCGGGTAGTCAAACTCCGACCGATATGAATCTTTCACATTGACCCAAGCTAACATTCTTCCACCCTACTATACCCACAGAGAGGGTGCCAATCTTCTCAACGAATATAACTTATATACGATCTACCGATCTAGACTTTTTGTTACCAATCCTGTATTACCATTTACTACATACCTACACTAAGTAGGTAATTATCCTACCAAAATACTATTGCCAATAAATTGGAATGATACCAAATGAAACAATTCAATATAGAATAATCTTCTTGACTATGTCTTATGAACTTTTTAATTTGAAACATCTACTTTCAAATGCCAAAGGCATCAAAGGCGTCAGTTTGTGAGTAGCATCGCCTCCTGTAATAGGATAGAATATTTGAATTCCAGACAAAATGAACCCAAAAAGAAATAACTAGACTGTGACATTGCATACTTGAATCTCCTCTAATTTGAGAGGTACTTGATGAATGCGAAATATAGCAGATAACAGATTTATTTGCCAATTATATATTGCACTTTGAAATGTATATTACTTTAGTTTCATATCCGTTTATAAATTAATTATGAGGAAAGTAAAAATACCTACTAATGAATGAACGATTGCCTCTTTTTCGCTATATAGTGCTAACATTTGAATGCTCGTAAATGCGGAATGATCATGACCTCCCATGACCAATATATTTTAATGTTACTGAATGTAATGAATGACTTAGATAATTTACGATTTTACCTACTAGTAACTAAATGATTCTAAGTGTTCCCTCAAATTTTAAAGCCATCTGCTAGTGAATGTGTATGATCATATCGATAAAAACCTGGGGCAATAATGAAACAGCCGAGGAAAAATTTGAAATAGTTGTTGAGAAATTGAGAATCATAATTTAATAACAACTTTTGTACAATATATAAAAAGGTAAACCATATAGTGAACGAGATAGAATTCAATCTGTCGAAACTTTAAAAAAGAATTATTTTATTCGGTGGAAAAGTGGTGTCTCAAACTCTATAGTACGGATCTACTGATAGGATACGAAAAAACTAAATATAAATTTGAGACACGTGCTGTTAAATGGGATTATCTTTGGGATTTGATAGAAGCGAGTAATGACGTCGTCAATTACATTTTTATATGACAGTAAAATAGTAATTGCTTACAATAGATATTAACATTAGTTGTAGTTGTGTTAATTATACATTTACTGTATCACATAAGAGGGCCACTCCCATGTATCTCGCTTAATATGCGAGACACGTCAAAAATCTTTAATTGTTTTTTGTTGCATTTTTGGAGGTCTTTATGCTCGTAAAAACAAATTTGAGATCCATGGCCAACTTTATGAGTAATAACAAAAAAACCTGTAAAGTGCCCAAACTTTAAGGCTGTCTAACTTTTTTATTTTAAGAGATAGACAAAACTTATTGGTAATAAATTTTTATTGCAAAATTGATACCTTCCACCTGATATAAACAGATTTTTGAAATATCGTATGTGGTTCGCTGCGCTCTCTAGGAGGATATTTTTTTTTTATTGAGGCAGGCTGTTAGGAATTTATTTTGCTTTTTTAAAACTATAGATGGCATGACGAGTGAGTCGACTGAAAGACGGACAGTATATTACAGTCCTTTAAAGAGAACGCATCTCTATATCATTTGTTAAGTTTATGTTATTATAGTTTGTATAATAAAACAAATACCAGCCTCAAATTTCAAGTGTTATCAATTCAAAAACATAATTTGGTCCTTCGAGCCGGATTATTGGCAAAATCAAAACAAGTTTGCAATTTGCAAAGAAAACAGAGCATCAAAGACAAAGAGCCGAAAGGATTGTGCCGGCCGGCTAGAAGCAACGAGTAGCAACACACGTGCACATAAGCAACTGGAGCGGAGCAGCTGCAGTGAAGATCGCCGGAACATCAAGGTTTCGCAGCGAATCAACAGGGCAACTATATCAGCACAACGAACAGTGAGTCCATTCCATTACTTACCTAAAAAAAAAAAAAAAAAAAACATTTACAGTACTTGGCTGTAGCAATCTGAAGGGCTATTTTGTAATAGTAATACCTAATATCACGCAATTTCAATATCGTTTATTGCATATCACTCAAAAATAGTAAATTCATTTTTACAAAAATGACTGAGGAGTTTCAAACATTAGTCAGAAAAAGGGCTTCCCTTAAATCAAAATTAACTCATTTTACTAATTACATAAAATCTTTAAATGACAAAGCTAAAACAGGGGAAAATCCCGACGATTTAGATCTTATTCAGTTAAATGAAAGGTTAAATAAAATCACAGAAACATTGTTGTCAGATTTCGATGAAATACAAACAATTCTAGAAAATGCGGCGGAAAACATGGAGGAACAATTTTCCGAGCGCGATGTATTTGAAACTAATTACTATAACCAAATTTCACTAGCGAAACAATTGCTCAAAAAGTACGCAGATGATGACGAATCTGAAAAATCTGTTTCATCAAAAAGTTCTTCTAACAAAAACGTAAAACGTTATGAAGTAGATGGCATTAGATTGCCACAGGTAGATATCCCAAAATTTAATGGCGAACATATTCATTGGTTGGAGTTCCGTGACACATTTCGGTCTTTAATTCATGAAAATGAAAGCGTCAAGCCAATTCAAAAGTTCCATTATTTAAGGGCTTCGATGGTAGGCAAAGCCGCAGAATTTTTAATGTCCGAGGAATTCTCAGAAGCAAATTACGAGGGTGCTTGGCAGGCCGTGGTAGAGCGATTTGACAACAAGCGTCTTTTAATAGACAAACATATCAAAGCATTGTTCGATTTAGAGCCTCTTCAAAAGGAATCTTCAGAAAAAATTCGGAGTGTAATACATACTGTCTGGCGGCACTTACGGGACTTAGAAAAATTAGAGCAATCGACAACAAACTGGGACGCGTTAATTATTCATTTAGTTATCACAAAAATAGACATAACAAGCTCGCGTAAATGGGAAAGTCGTAAAACAAAAACGTCTCCTACGTTAGACGAATTAAAAATCTTTTTAAAAGAGCGTGCCGAATATTTAGAATCTCTCGAAGCAAAGAAGCCAGAACAAGTGGATAAAAAGCCAAAACAAAATTCATCGAACATTAGAGGCTTTGTTTCTAGCACGCCCACGTGCGCATATTGTAAACAAGATCATCTTATTTATTCATGTAGCGAATTCACAAATCTTCCAGTTCTAGAACGAATAAAAAGGGCACAAAAGGCTAAGTTATGCCTAAATTGTTTGAAATTTGGGCATAGTAGTCAAGTATGTCGGTTGGGCAATTGTAGGCAGTGCAATCTTAAACATAATACGCTGTTACACATTGAGCGTGAAAAACCCAAAGCCAACGAGTCGCAAGCAGGTGTCCCAGCTGTATCGGCGATGCCGGCGGACCCGGGCGGTTCAAAGGAAAGCGATACGATTTCACACAACGTCTCTTTATCATCCTATTCATCAATGAGGCAAGTTTTGCTGTCCACGGCATGCGTCGAAATATATGATAATAACGGAAAGTCTCATAAAGTTAGGGCTTTATTAGATTCAGGGTCTATGTCTAGCTTTATAACGGCGGATCTTTGCAATAAATTAAAATTAGAAACAACTAAGGTTGACTGCGCGGTAGCAGGTTTAAATCAAGCGTATTCAAAGATAAACAAAAAATGCTATGTCACATTAAAATCTCTAAATTGTGCATATACAGCAAATATTTGGTGTTTAGTTTTGCAAAACATTACCGGTAATCTTCCTAGTATTAAATTAGATACAAAACAATTCGGCATTCCGGGAAACATAAAATTAGCGGATCCTTTGTTTTGTGAGCCCAATCAAATAGATTTATTAATAGGAGCTGATTTATTCTGGAATTTGTTATGCGTTGGTCAAATTTGCACAGGTACTGACAAAGCGGTACTACAAAAAACAAAGTTAGGATGGATAGTGTCCGGCCCTGTAAATATCCAAATGCCCACGAAAATTCAGTGTAATTTTTCAGAAAATATTGACATACAACAACAGCTGTCTCGTTTCTGGGAAATCGAAGAAATTTCTGCGAATAAATCCTTCTCCGAGGAAGAAACTGCATGCGAGGTTTATTTTCAAAAGACAACAAAGCGAGATTCAAGCGGTAGATTTATCGTATCTATTCCTTTCAGGGATTCTATTAATAAATTAGGTGATTCGCGAGAGCAAGCGATCAAACGTTTCATGTCATTGGAAAAAAGGTTGCAAGGAAATCACAAATTAAGAGAACAATACGTCCAGTTCATGACCGAATATGCAGAATTAGGTCACATGTCAAAGGTGACCGATCGTAGCGATTTGAGTGGCGATTCTATTTCATGTTTTTTACCGCATCAAGGTGTCTTGCGAGAGGACAGTCTCACGACAAAATTGCGCATCGTATTTGACGCGTCGGCTGTGACATCATCGGGATATTCATTAAACAGCTTACAAATGATCGGTCCTACAATTCAGCAAGACCTTCTGTCAATTTTGTTACGCTTTAGGAAACACGCTTATGTTATTTCGGGCGACATTGCTAAAATGTACCGCCAGGTTCTGATCGAAAAATCTCAACGACCTCTGCAGCGAATATTTTGGCGGGAAACCCCAGATTCCGATCTAACAACATACGAGCTAAACACGGTTACCTATGGCATGGCCGCGGCCGCGTTTTTGGCAATACGGTGTCTTAATCAATTGGCTCTTGATATCGAAGAAAGCAAACCGAATATAGCAAAAATCATCAAGCGTGACTTTTACGTGGACGATTTGCTCTCTGGAGCAGATACAGTTCATGAAGCCTCACAAATATGCAAAGAAGTATCTGATGTATTGTTAACCGGCGGTTTCGAACTGCGTAAATTTTATTCAAATAATCCAGACGTGCTAAAACATATACAGAGTGATAACTCCGCATTCAAAAGTATACAACTCGGATCAAATGAAAACGCTATAACCGAATTTGCATCACTAGAAAATATAGATTGGAAATTTATTCCTCCTCATTCCCCGCATTTCGGTGGCCTGTGGGAAGCAGGTATCAAATCTAGCAAGCAACATCTGAAACGAGTATTGGGCAAAATATGTCTGACGTTCGAAGAGTTTTATACTCTGCTCATTCAGGTTGAAGCAGTCTTGAACTCAAGACCTCTGTTTCCAATGTCGACCGATCCAAATGACTTGCATCCCATCACTCCGGCTCACTTTCTCATAAGCAGACCATGTACCATGTTGCCTGAACCTGACTTCAGTGAAGTTCCCATCAACAGATTAAGTCGAAGAGATTTCCGGGTCCGTTGGCAAAAGGAATATGTCAGCGAATTGCAGCAGCGTACCCGTTGGAAAAAAAGCTATGGCAGTCTACGCTGTGGTTCGTTAGTGCTCATCAAAGACGATAACTCGCCTCCGCAAAGGTGGAAACTTGGGCGTATTGTGGCGTTGCATCCCGGATCAGACGGTATAGCCAGGGTTGCGAGTATTCACACATCCAGTGGGGATCTCAAAAGAAGCTTCTCAAAAATCTGCCCTCTACCTGTTAGTGAGTGACTAAAAGTGCTAAGAGTTTGTGGCATTTACTGTTGAAAGTATGCACTTTCAAGGGGCGGGTGTATGTTAGGAATTTATTTTGCTTTTTTAAAACTATAGATGGCATGACGAGTGAGTCGACTGAAAGACGGACAGTATATTACAGTCCTTTAAAGAGAACGCATCTCTATATCATTTGTTAAGTTTATGTTATTATAGTTTGTATAATAAAACAAATACCAGCCTCAAATTTCAAGTGTTATCAATTCAAAAACACAGGCTATGGCCACAAAAAATTGCCTGTTTTTTCGTCGTTCATACAATATACTACATGTTGCCCTTATCTTTTGTATTTATTACATTTTTTTCAATTTTAGTTTAAAAAAAATGTACCTAAATATTTTCGTGTTGCTCAAGATAATGTAGAACCTGTTTTAACGACGCCAACTGCAAAAAAATAATAAACAGAATGTGCTTTTTTATGCAAAATACAGATTTTCTTATAATATTATTTTATTGGTTTTCACGTTAGAAGCAATTGGGTCTTTTAAATTATTTTGACACAGACAATGTAATAAAATAATATTATAAGAAAATCTGTATTTTGCATAAAAAGTACGTTCTGTTTATTATTTTTTTGCAATTGGCGTCTTTAAAACAGGTTCTACACTATCTTGGGCAACACGAAAATATTGACTACTAAACTAAAATTGAAAAAAATGTAATAAATACGAAAGATAAGGGCAACATGTAGTATATTGCATGAAAGACGAAAAAACAGGCAATTTTTTGTGGCCATAGCCTGCTTCAATAAAAAAATTTTGTATCCGCTTAGAGGGCGCAGCGAACCACATACGATATTTCAAAAATCCGTTTATATCAGGTGGAAGGTATCAATTTTGCAATAAAAATTTATTACCAATAAGTTTTCTCTATCTCTTAAAATAAAAAAGTTAGACAGCCTTAAAGTTTGGGCACTTTACAGGTTTTTTTTGTTATTACTCATAAAGTTCATGGATCTCAAATTTGTTTTTACGGGCATAAAGGCCTTCAAAAATGCAACAAAAAACAATTAAAGATTTTTGACGTGTCTCGCATATTAAGCGAGATACATGGGAGTGGCCCTCTTATGTGATACAGCCTGTATACGTATATTTATTTTCACATAAATATAGGTATATATACAAATATTTACAAAAAAACTGGAATATATTTCAAGAATAATTATGTAGTATTTTCAGTGAAAATATTCAATATATTTTCAAACAATACACTTTTACAGAGAAGGGTGGATAATAATTGAAGGACATTTAGAGAATGGACAAATACCACAGAAAAAATCGTCCTACCCAGAAGTTATTTCTGCCACTGACAAGGCCTTCTTAACTATTTATTATTGAATTCTAATAATAAAATCCACTGTATTTCTAATAATTTGTTAGTAAGAGATATTCTGCATATTATATTAACTAGTTTAAACCTGTACTTTTGTACATTTTAACAAGCAGAGACTTTGTTCCATGACATTAAAAGTAAAAATTTGCCCGTCTTTTCAACTTTATCTGTCAATACACTCTCCATATGGCTACAAAAATAATATAATACAGTCTTAAATTGGCTTCTGTTCATGCAGGTTAAACAAAACGTAAATATTTGATCTTATTGATGAACTCTTTGGTATATACATTTTTTTAACATGTGCATATTCTTCAATTTTTTACACAGTAAGTCACATATGTCAAATAATATTAGTTATTGAATAAGTTTTCTCTATGCATGTTAGTAAAAGGTAAGTATATACAGGGTTAACTATGACTAAGTACAAAAATTTTAACCACGTGCTCAGGAAGGTCTAAAAGACAATAAAAAATTTATTTCGGAATTCTAGCTCGATGTTTAAAAAATAGGGCAAAATCCTCTTTTCCTACAGCAAGTCGGCGCCTATGACAATCAATCATCATCCGTCATGGCTAGATATGTCAACTACTGGTCGTTTTTTCAACATTGTCAACTGTAGAAACGACGAAACGAAACATTTGTATTAATAATAATAATGTCTAAGTACCTGGTAGATAACAGCTAATCCGGTTAGCAGTATTTTGTATTCGTTCTTTCGTTGCACAATGCCAAACTACATTTTCACTCCTTGCAGATTCATCATAATTATTCACTAACATATCCGACATAAAATACTTTATTTAATTACTATAACACGTTTAAAATTAGTCACTTAGCTGATTTAAACTAACAGTAAGTTATAGTTTATGCCATCCTGCATTGCTAGTTGCATACCCTCCATGCTCCAAACCATCCAGAATGCGAAGTTAGTTATAATCTAATGGTCATTTTTACAGAACACTGTAAACATCTTGGGATGTTATAGTGTAAAATATTACTAATTATTTTATGCAAACATCGTCGATTACTGTTAATATTGTTGCTATTATTAGTATTAACAGAATTTAATTACACAACAACAAGTTTAAAAATTTATCGGCGTGAGTGCACCTTGTATTAGTGGCCTACAGACGTCGTCAAATAACGTAAATATGCGGTTACGGTACTCTGATTAGTTTGAAATAATTTTTTAGTACTTGTTTTTCGCAAATTTAATTTTTCGCGTGTTTTATGTGTATTTACAAACATGTCGTATTCAAATGCCTAGATGAGGGATAAGGTGCTGATTTATGGGAGTGTGACAAGTGCATATTATCGTGCGACAGCCTCAAAGACATTTCCCGAGTATACAAAATATTTTGCTCAATACTTTTTAAACCACATCGAACAGTTGTTTTATGCCGTGGCGGTAAATGTGTGGCTGTATTTTTGTACATTTACGTGTATTTTGTTGTTATCCTTTGTGCTTTTTCCCGACGTAAGTAATCGACCTGGTCAAGACCGCCAAAACCAAGTAGGTACCCCGCTTTACACAAAAAGAACGATCGAGGGAAGTAGAGGTCCACAGGAAGTACAAAAATCTTTGCAGGTTTTAATTTAAACAAGTAAGAACACAGAAGATGATTCAACATTCTTAATATCTCTCCAAGTATCAATCCTGGAAATAAATATTAGTAAGGTAGGTGCCACCTCTCTGTGCTACCATACCGTATTTCTCATTAAATAATAATCTACATTTTGAAAAGTTTTTTTTTCTTTCAAAGCGGCTTAAATTGATACACGTGTCAATGGACTTGTCACTATATTTGACACCTTTGACTGGCAGAATATACCTAACCTCGCAGCTGACAGAAGGTCAGTGACGGCGATAAATAGGGATTTAATATAGTTTAATATATTTTTTTTGGCTTTATAAATAAGTTTGGAATTTTTTTGAAGGATGATTCCATTAATTCTTATTTTTTCCTATCCCCTCTTAAAATATTTGTAATTTGTTGTCATAGTTAACACTGTATAAGAAGATTTAAATTTATCTACTCAGTAAAATTACGTATCTATATTTTACAATTCCAACCTACAGAATACAATGTATAAATCAATACGAATTATAATGACGCGAATTTACGATGGAATTTAGCAAAATGGTCATGGAATTTTATCGATGTTTATTATATAAAATAATACATTTTTTCAGTTCGCATTAAAATTATACAGGCAATCAGAAAATGTAATAAAAAAATTCTAAATGAACCCATTTTAGTTACGATACTAGTGCGATAGTGCAAAACGTGAAGAAGTTTTTAAAATTCTTCTGTGCAATTTTTTCCCGAAGTTATTCCATATTTTCTCGTACGTTCGACATTTTCCCATCGACAGGTTAAAAGTAAAACAGAATTTTCAATTTATTTTAGTAAACCACTTACAATATTTTAAGTTGCAATGAACAGTGAATGCAATTCACATCTATTCTCTGGAATAAATCTTATTTATTACCCTATTTCGATAATGAACTCCAGAAGTTTCAGAAACTATTTCATTTTTACATATACTCGTACATTTGTGCATATTAGGTGAATTTTGGTAATACATAATCGAAAAAAAATGTGAAATTTCCCCATCCTCTAATTATTCTGTAACACATTCAATTGCTACATGATAATCTAGGAGTAGTAGCAATGTGGCATCGTAAAAAGTGTCCTATTCCACTTTAATTAATGGTCGCATAAATTAATTCCAGAACAATCTTTTTAACGAGGTCGCCGTCGAGCTCTGTCTCATTTAAAATTATCGCCATAATTACTATCAATATTCAACGAACTGGGGTGAGATACCCATTAAATTTTGATCGCACATCATTCCGAGCGAATGTAAAGTTATAGCGTAGAGGGGAAATAAAGTTCAAAGTTAATCCCGGAATAAATGAATCAAGTTCTACATGGAAAACTGATCGGTTCCGGCTTTCCTCAATTTGTCTTTTCTATGCGGTTAACGAATATTCGTTGTAATATTTGGACCCAAATTAATATCATTGGTAATCACTCGCTCCTTAGTTTTTTTTTGTAACATTAAATAATTGCTGTTTTTGTAAACTATATTTTGTAAATAAGAATTACTATGTTCGAAAACTGTCATCAAAAGTCGACAGTTTCGTTAAATTTTCAGTTATTTGCGAAATACGTTCTACAATACCAAAGTTTTTTTCGTTGAAGGACATGAAACAAATATCAAAATAATTTGTCAGTTTTTCAAAACTTATTTATGATTTTATTAATTAAATAATATACATTTTAAGTAATATAACATTTCAATACAGCACAGTAACTATTATAATCAGGACGATTACAATTTATTTTGCACTACATCTAAATTAAAGGTGCCGATATTGCACTGAGTTAAATGTATGCCAGATGCAGTGCTGTCAGTTAGATTACTGCGCACGTTGATTATTGGCAAGTTCCTTAGGCTCTGCTGAAAATGGTAACAAATTATTTGCGACTAAAATTTTAGTTTGTATAGAATCTTCTATGTCTCCGCTATCGTACCACAACGCCACCCCCTATGTCGTTTAATGGTGGTAATATCGGTCCCTGCGTCGGATAACAGAGTGGCGGAAGAACGTGCCCTGTATAAGTTTTCGGATGACGCTAACCACTTGGTTAACACATTCTTCCCTGATATACTTCACAAAAAATCTTCGACTACCAGACTTAAAGTACACTACTTGCGGTATATTTTCATTGTCTCTGATCTTCACAAAACATCTAGGAGTATGAGCTTTGGAATCGGGAATTCTTGTAATAATAATTGAATTTTTGTCTTTTATATCATCGATCGTTATCTCTAGTAGCTCATCTCGTCTTAAAGCTTCACAAACACAAATTATTAAAATAAAATGAAAAGTTGTCCAAAATTTTATTGCTGTCTTCGAATACATACTTTATGGATATTGGATAACTTCCATTCTTGAACGCAAAAGTACTTATTTACGTTCTAGATACAAAAATAATCAGTCAAAGACAATCTTCAAAAATCTAGAGATTGACTAAGCGCTCACATCTGGACCCAGATATAAAAAATATACAGACGAAACAATAAAATTGATCGATTGTGTTGCATGCCACCTATTATTTTCAGTAGATGAAATAATATAACAGTTTTTGCCAATTAGATAATAGAAATGATATAGATCATAGGTTATTTCCAAATATAGTGCTTTTAAAGATCGCACGGATCTGCAAAGCCTGCTCATGAAGGCACCCATGCTATTTAATGGATCATCACACACTAGACCTATATCAGCACGTACCGTCACCCGCAAGTATTTCGTCAGATGACGCTGCTATGCGATCTTGTGTTTTGGTGTTGCAGGCGAAGACGATCCAAGAGCTTTTTATGACATTCGGAAATATTGAAAAAAAATTCTGTGATCTCTCCAGTTCAGGAAATAAATGAAGATTTTCAGCATACAGCTTTTTATTGAGAATGTAAACTCAAAACATTTTCATCATCCTGGTTTCTTTCTCCTCCTCCTTCCTTTCACAGAACAATTTTTTTTCTTCTGAGCTACACTCCACTACTACTTAAAAACTTCAAAACCTCTGCCACATATAGAACCTGCACAAAAAGTTGCTGGTCCATGCTGGACAAATGCGCGAAGTCCTGCAGATTTGCGGGTCCGCGCTGTGCTTGTCCGTGCAGATAAAATGTGCGCGATCTTTTAACTTGCATTGGAATAAATCAATTTAGAAGTTTTATCACGAAAGGTTCAAAAATATTTTAATCAATATCAAAGTATTTCCTATAAAATGATGCTCTCTTGGGCATCGATGATCAAATCGGTCTTTCTGCATACCCAACACATTTACGCCATGTTTCAGTAGTAATATGACTCCTACGATAATAATTTAAGATTGCTACTACATTTTTTATTTGTGTCTATTATACCTTTTGCCAGATGCATGAAATTCATCTTTTTTAACGATCATTTTATTACAAGTACCAAAATTTCGTATCATGCATTGTTTGTCCAAGAACTGTATCAGATAATTTAGACATGTCCTCATCTTCTGTTATTGCAGGTTGAGTTTTTTTACCGTCGGCATTTCATTTCTGAAGAATCCATGAATTCCAGAGGTAACAATGTTGAAAAATGATACTATCTATTGTCTATTTAATGTTTAATATACAGGGTGATTCATTAAGAATGGGCAATCTCTGAACTGGAGATACTACACACCAAAATATGGCGATTGAGCCAAATATGTCTTATCCGAATGTTTTGCTGGTTTAAAAAATACAGGGTGTTCAATGTTAGAATTTTATTTTGAAATATCTCAATAACTTTGAAACCTGTCGGAGTATTAAAATTAAAATTGGCACAATTATGTTTTTTGGCACGACAAATAAGAATGTTTAACTAATTTTGACGCCACTAGTAGAGGGCGCCACTTATGGCACAGCATGTTTCTTTTAAATGGCAGAACTTTTTTGCTGTTTAGAGTATCCATCTGTCTATCGAAACAATCGATTCTCCAACCTGTTGTATCTAAAAAAGGTATACCTTGTTGACGTCGTTAGGAGTAACAGTTTTCGAAATAATCCTATTTGAAATATTCAGTGCACCGATTGAAAACTATTATCGTTTCAGGTAAAGGGCCTTTTCTACTGAAAATACAGCAAAATGTTACATAAAAAAGTTGTTCAAAACGGTAAATTATGGGGACGTGCAAAATTTCAAGAAGATCGGCCTGCTTTGATAAAATCTTGCTTTGTTGAAAAATGGTTTCAAAATCAAACCTCGCCGATCTTTTTGAAATTACGTACATCTCCATAATTTATCGTTTTGAACAACTTTTTTAAGTAAAATTTTGCTGTATTTTCAGTAGAAAAGGCACTTTACCTGAAACGATAACAGTTTTCAATCGGTGCAATGAATATTTCAGATAGGATTATTTCGAAAACTGTTACTCCTAACGACTTCAACAAGGTATACCTTTTTTAGATAGAACAGGTAGGAGAATCGATGGTTTCAATAGACAGATGGATACACTAAATAGCAAAAAAGTTCTGTCATTTAAAAGAAACATACTATGCCATAAGTGGCGCCCTCTACTAGTGACGTCAAAATTAGTTAAAAATTCTTATTTGCCGTGCCAAAAAAACATAATTGTGCCATTTTTTTTAATACTCCGACAGGTTTCAAAATTATTGAGATATTTCAAAATAAAAGTCTAGCATTGAACACCCTGTATTTTTTAAACCAGCAACAATCGGATAAGACATATTTGACTCAATCGCCATATTTTTGTGTGTAGTATCTCCAGTTCAGCGATTGCCCATTCTTAATAAATCACCCTGTATAATTTGGCCAGCAGTACAATTCAAGTCTTTTATTCAAACATTTCAGGAGTCTTAGCAAAATACTAACAACGAAATGAAATTACATTTAAATTTAGCTAGTACATTTGTACAAAAATACGAGTATACATCTTTTCGATACAGGAAATGAAACACCAAAACAGGCGTTCTGCCTTACATGTCGCATTTTCCCTTTCATTTGTCCCGGGACGCGATTGTATAATGGGGTGCCATTACGACAGTTTCAGAAAACAAATGGGAGCGTCTGTCTACTCGTCTACTGCAATAATTCGTGCATTGACTTATCTTGGCTATTTGATTCAGCTTAACGACCTTACACAGTTTAGGATGTAGAGTGTAGAGCCTGTGGAGATGCAGTCTCCTGATTTAAGTGGATTAATTTATTCTTCGGCTTTAACTTTTTCGACTTGGATGGCATATATCTGGTTAATAGGGTCTTTTTTCATTTTCTTTATAATTCTATTCTAAAATTAGTTTCAAATAATTAACACACAGTTCGTTAATTGTTGATATTCAATCGTTTAGACCATGGTTAATGAAAAATGTAAATATATATTAAAAGGTAACCGTTAACTACCAATCTCCAAAATTATAAAAAATATAAAGAAAATATACAGGGTGTATGGTCACTAAACCGATAAACGAAGACAGCACATTTTTGGGGTGATTTCATATCGATTTGACATAAATCGTCTTATCTAAAAATGTTTCCTAACGGAACTAGGGCTCCTATTTCCAAAGATTAGATTAGAACATTAGAGAGATAGCAGAGCATCTTTTATTAAATTGAAGTTTGTTTATTTTTGTTAATCTTCATTTTCTTATAATTTTTGGCCAGTTTGTGACATTCCAAAGTCAACTACTAAACATTAGCAAAGAATTTGTAATTTTGTGGTTTATCGAGTTAAAAAAAACGTTTCAAATAGATTTTTATCACACATGGTACACCCTAGTCACTTGAAACAAGAGATCTTTTTAATCAAGAATACTCTGAAGTTTTCGATTTTAATAATAAAAATGCTAAAAAGTCGAAAATAGAAAAAATATAATTTAAAATATCAATTGATGAATTTAAACCTACCTACTTATGTATTTCGAATTAAACTCTCATTAAAATGTATTTCATAAACAACGTTGCAAGCTGGAGAGGTTAACGATTTCCTTTCGTCGCGCTTCATCGCCTTATACCACGTTTTTCTTTTAACTTTTTTGGCATGGTGATTTTTTTTTATTAGGCGCTGTTTGCTGTATTCGTACATAATGGTATAATGCAATACTTCCTTTTACCCCGTGATCTGTGCTCATTTTAAGAGTCTATTCTTTATTCAACACCAATGTCTATTTAGCACAATGACATTTAATAATATCACAAACAGATTAACAGATTAACTATCCTAAACGTATGTACTGCGTTGTCCGAAGATAGAAATTGTAGACAGATATAAAGCACAGTGTTGTACATATTAGGTACTCAGATTTAAATTCTATATACCGATTTTAGGCGTATTATTCCGAAATTGTCGAGGACAAACGCAATATCTATTAAAATAATACATTGTTTGTTCTGCACGTATTGTAAAGTGATAATAAATAAAATTTTATGGATAAAAGTTGTTTTCACAATAATTAAGGTCTTGTTAATATCCATAATTGACATTACTGATTCAAATGTGAGGTATTTGGACATGTGTTATTCTGAAAATACAAATCTTTTGGAATATAATTCTTGAACATTTTTGGAATTTACTTTTCAGTGATCGTGAAATTGAATAGTTTCTTTTGACATTAGTGTCATGGAAAATTCCACTTGAAATTGTGGTTATCGATCATCATCAAGTTACCGGACCAGATAGTTTTATGTGAATCACCCTATTTTTCTTACTTGTATGAAATCTATATTTTCATAATAACTGCATTTGGCTTTTTCACATTTGATGTAGAGTTAGGGGGTAATTTTAAGCGGTAATTTCGTTCCAGCGTATAGTGAAGGGGTGAGGCAGAACCACAATATAATATGCAATTACGGTTTCAAGGGCAGTATGTTCCCGAAACCAGTTCCCTCCAGTACATAAATAATACCATGTTATGGTTCCATAAGTAAGGGGGAAATGAACACTGAAATATGCGGGCGACATGAATAGCGTGGAGGTGATAATCACGGTGCGCTGCGTATGAAAAATGTTCATGGCGACGGAAAAATTTAATTACCTAAGTATATTAAGGGAATGGAACGCTGGATTTTTGAGAATTTCGTATAGAATAACTTACTAGTATCTATCTAATGTTGTACCGCAATTATGGACAAAATTTATTGCTCATTTTAATACAGTTAAGAATTGAAAAGTTTCATTTTGTTGAATGATTGTAGATAAAACTACTTTGTATGCATTACAAGCAAAAAGTGACATTACTAACAATAATATATCACTTTTCGCTCTTAATATATAAATAACTATTAATTTCCCGCAAATTTAGCTATTCTCTACAAAGCGATTTAATATGTTAATTGTATATTTCTAATAAATAATTTATAACATTTATTACATATTTTAATATTTTAAATTATTATTGGCTGAAGAAAAAACAAAAAGAAAGTTCTAAAATAGTTAATACTACCGTTTATTTTTGATATCCAATAGTAGGTAATTTTTTTAATTTGGCAACATAGCATCAGGTTGACACCGAGTTGATTTGGGAGCTGTGAAAGAATTGAAGCCTCCATTGGCCAGCAACAGTCGGAAAGGAGGTTTAAAAATAATGATTTGAAAATATGCATTTAAATTTTTTTAATCACGTATTGCTGTTATACTCATTTTTCTCTATATTCTCTTAAAATTGATTACATTATGACTGTGCTGTGTTAAAAATGTTATAGTTATATTATATCAAATATAAATTTTTTAATTTGTTGTGTATTTATTTGATGTTTTTGAAGTTGGTTCAATTCAATTTTAGTTATTACTATACTTACCTATAAATAATATTTTGTGTCTAATTCTGGGACACTCTGTGCAGCGCAATTCCTTTTATTTAATATTTTTTTACGAAATTCTGATCTCTTTAAATTTTCGTTAACTAAAGTGAGTAAGAAACCTCGAGGTATGATTATTATTGATGACCGTAGTAAAAGTTTCTTTAAAATCATATTAAAATGTCGTTAACGTTACATTAGCAAAGTGCTAAGTGTAGCAAATATCAATTTTTAGCTGGAATAGGGCATATAAAGTTTATTTTGTAAGTTTTCAGTGTACCATCTATCTCCAGCAACTTGAATGGAAGGAAATGTTGGTAAAATTAAATGTAATTGGTAAGTATAATAGATATTTACAAATTACGCCAAGAGATACCAAAATATAACTAGGTAAGTACTATCTGTTCCGATTACTAGAGGGTTTTTACTAGCTGACATAAGGATATAACTGGCGAGTCGTAGAAGAACGAGTCTGTCACTTTTTTGAACTAGTAAAAACCTGGCGTTGTTATATATTTTATATAGTTATTCATTTGTTTGTTATATTAGACAGACATTCAAATTTCGATTACAAAAAAATTCTTAATTCGTAAGCTTTGAAAGCGCTACTATGACTATTTTGATGAGCGTAGCTTAAAGTTTCAAAAATCATCTTCAATGTAGGGGAGAGTGGGGGAATATCGCGCACAGGGTAATACCGCGCAGTGACGTGTTGCCCGTGTAACAAATAATTGTTCAAAGCAAATATTGCTGACATCTAGCGGTCGATCACCTAAGAACTGTAGAGCAGTGAATGATTCGTGAAATTTTTATAGGTGACGTCAGTTAAGTTTTGTTTGCAGTGCTTGCATATCTTATAATATTTGTATTATCTTTAATAAAGCAAGGTAAGTCCTAATTCAGTACTTGGATTTTAAGTTTGTTTTGTAGAAATTTGTCATATCTTTGTAAATCATTTTAATAAGCCTGAACGTTAAAATTAATCAATTATTTTTTTTCTGTAAGCCATTTTTGTACACAGAAGCATCTAGGGGTAATACCGCGTAATCCCAATATCCTGGAATCAACGTTGAGAGATAAATTAATAAATGTGGAGCCACTGAGCGATGTACAATTAGGTAGAAAATCCATATTTACTCTCTAACAAGAAGAGGAACTAGTCAAACATACGAAAACCTTAACCAAAGTTAGCCAAACTGTCTATGGTTTTGCAACAAGAAAGTTTTAATCATGAAAAACAATTTACTACGTCTTTTTCACATTGAATGTGAAATGGGACCTGTAGCACCATTAGTAGAACCAGTAGCGAAAACATCATCATCGGCAGGTTGAGTAACCCATCAGTTGTGAATGTTCAAGACTTGGATCCAATTCCAAAAAAAGGATTTCGTAAAATAATAAAAATGGAGCTAGAGAGCAACTCACAAATTTTAACAAGCTCACCTTCAATTAACTTTTATAAGAAAAAAGAGTTGAAAGCACTGAAAAGTATCTGTATGTAAAAAATAAATATGATTTCTAACATTTAGTTTCTATTCAATTACTTTTTTAAGCATTTGTGAAAAAAATTGCACTTTAAACTACAATTCCGAATATACGCGATATTACCCTACAGTATGCGCATCATTACCCCGCTGGGTGGGAAAAAACGCGCATTTGTAAAAATTATAAATGAGCTAAAATAACATTGAGTACTCTTTAATAAATGCTGATTATGTTGTACCAGTTTTAATTTATTCCCCCACTTTCCCCTACGAGCGTGAATATAGCGACTGGCAAAAAAATGGTGTGATTGAGGCAACAACGGATGTTGGTTTACATGAGTCAACTATATGTTAGATTCAGTCTGAATACATTATGAGCAAGTAAAATGTTCAAGTCCGGAGGTTTGTCTTTTATTTAAAATTATACGGCAAAATGTGACGTTTAGTTGACATTTGTAGATTTCTAATGATAATTGCATTTCTCAAACGAAAGAATGAACACTTTTGCTAATGTAGCAACTATCATTATGATGGAACAGATAATACAATTGATATGGATAAAGATATACAGGGTGTTATATTTAAAAAAAATATGTGTGGGTCATATTTTAAAAAAGACACTGTAGAGAAATTACAAGTATGGCACTGAATTCTACGTAAAACACTCCCAAGAAAAGCAATTTTCACCATTTCGATATTCCAGGTTATATCCCCTTCAGGTTATTATTGCCAGACACAACCCTTCTGCAAAATCTCCCACCCCTGACATCACCACTACACTCTATATATGCAGCCATCTTTTTTCTTACTCTTATACGCCTTCCCACACCTAATACTCTTTGGCGACGACCCTCTGGTCATTTTTGTCAAACTCTCCTCGCATACTAGATGCTCCTCGACGAGACCTTCTAGTTATTGACGATGGATTCCTTCATGTCTTCAGCACCCCTCACCCTCTCTGACGTCACCACCACACTACATATACGGTCATCTTTTTTTCTTACTCAAATACACCCTCTAATACTAGACCCTCCTCGATGAATACCTTCTGGTCATTGACGATGGACCCCACCCCTTCTTCACCACCCTCTGGCCATTGGCCACAGCTACGACCTCCAGGAACTTCTCCGAGCATGACCTTTACACAAAGCGTCTCCATGGCTGCTGCTCACTCACCTACTCTTAGCTCCGGATGGACAGGTTACCAAAGCGAGCCAGAATCCCTCAGCAACAGCTACTACCCTGTAAGCCACCTGCATTTCAAAGCTATATCTGCCAGTACATCTGTATATTTATAATAAATACATACAAATCCTTTGATATTTTTGGATGTAACATAACTGTATATTGTCTTATTTATCTGGAAAGGCCAGACACAATATAATCAAAAAGAATAAATCCCTGGACGAAAACTCTCCCTAATGTGTCCGTGATGAAAGGTCCCCCAAACCCTGTTAACCTCCCTGCGTGTTTGCTCGCGTCCGCCGTTATCATGTTTTGATATTTTCATCCCGCCTATTTAAATAAATATTATTCCATCTCAGAGGTTAAACCTATTTTCTTGGCTCAACATCAAGATAAGTTCGCCGACTTCTCCTGTTTTATATTCCGTTTCCGGATTCGGATCGGGATCGATACCGGCGAATCCGTACACACGGCGAAGGCAATCGATGCGAGGGTCAGTTATTTCCGCCACAAACACAAAAACCTTTCGGGTTTTACCGGATATTAGTGTAAATAGTGGCACTAGTGGCTTGTTGAATGAGGAGAGTTAATTTTAGAAACGGGAGCACCGACGATTGGCCTTTTCACCGCACTCGAATGGCGGAGTTGGATGTGATTTTATGTGTAGTGCATTTGAGCAGCGTAACGAATAGTTTTCCCCTTTACACTTTATTTTTTATGGTAACAGAAATATATTAGATATTTGTATATTTAGGCTGTGAAATAGGTAGGTATACTCTATCTCATCGAATATAAAAAAATTCAAAAGATGTCGACCGTAAGTAGTGGGATGGAGTGGTGCAATATAATTTCAAGCAAGTTACATAAAAATCATTAGAATATGTGGGTATATGCATAGTATATTATAATTCTTTGTGATGCCTATTTAAGTCATCTAATTCGATATTATTCGAAGTGGGGTGGTTACAAGGAAACAATTTATATTTTGTCATCAATCACTGTTTATTTTCTTAATCGAACCCACTGCTCGAATATAAAAACTTACATCAGCACGGCGGCTACATATAACATTTCCACTGAAATGTACGATATGGAATGCGTTTAGTCCATTTGCGCATCCCAATAAAGATACCAAACCTAGGAGCTAGAGATGGGAAGTTCCCGAGTGAACTGGTTTAAAAGAACGGGTTTCGATACTGAACTGCGAGAATCAGTTCTCGAGAAGTTGACAAATCAGTTCTTTGCGAACTGATTTGTATCGATTGATGTAGAGTGCGAGAGATATTTTCAAGTTTAGACGTCAGAAGGAACTGTTCAGTGAATAGTGGACGAGTGTTCACAGCCTATGTGAGCTTCAAAATCATACGGGCGATCTGAATTCTGAATAACTGATTGGTGATCCGATTGCAGAGCGTTAATATCATTTCTTATATAATATCCACGAACTGCATACCAGCACACATAGGCGTCCGTATCAAATTGTTACATTAATAAAAACGATATAATTATAATTAATGGCACATACCTATATCGTTTTTATTAATGTAACAATTTGATACGGACGCCTATGTGTGCTGGTATGATGTATAAGAATTAAGAACTGATTTTTGTCAAGTAAAATACAACTTTACAAAAATATAAATTAAATTCTGTAATAAAAAATAAATAAAAATCAGTATCTAAATGATTCGAGATATTTTGGAAATAAAAGGCTTCAAATATTTTGATTAAGATTTCTTATTCTAAAGTCTAAACGCTAATAAACGTGTCGCAATCATAAAACGCGGAAGAAACCGACCGTCTGTGATTGACGGAGATGCGGGATTCGGAGAGAAGCGTATATCTGTGCAGTGTTTGACGAAAAACCAGTTCTTAAAGAGCTGGTTTTAAGAATCAGTTCTCTTTAGAATCAGTTCATTAAAATGAACTGCTAAGCCCATCTCTACTAGGAGCAGACAAAAGGAGGCACATGAAACTTAGCAAAGACATACTTCATTGGTTATGTATGTGGGTGCGAGAGAGACAACCATCTGCACGTACGATAAGAATTGTGTTCTTAATTTCCTATTATTTTGTTTAAACACGTCATTGGCGTACAGTGTGGTTTCCTCTTTTATCTTGTATCTCGTTAGTGTTATTCTTTGTGTATTTTTGTGTGTTATTGTTGCAACATATCATGTTTTATAAGGAACTGTAAAATTAACCAGCATATAGCACGAAATAATTTTCCATATCCAGAATTCAATTTCATTTCAATTCACAATTAGCTAAGCCCCTACTGCTCCGCCATTGCTAGAGGCACAAAATAAAATATGGCGCTGATCATAAATAATCCATTCGCGCAGCTTTTAGCGCATTCCGTCATCATAATATAAAATTACATTTCAGTGAACATTTCACAAAAACAAGGTAACCGTTTTTTATATGTAGTCCTTTAACCAGATATTAAACATGTTTACAGGGTGAGTCAGAAAGAATGGGTCAACTCTAAGCGGGACGAACTACACACATCTGCAATGCTGTGTACTCTTCTATTGCATGGAATGGTTCGCTGGGGAATATTTCACTTTTTAAAACTCGACTACCGGAATTCAGGACTGATTTTTCGCATACAACCCTATACCACTATGTTTATTTTAATTTAACTTTAATTTATTAATCACACCGGTACAAGTTACTAGTAGAGATGTGTCGTTCGCGAACGACCCGTTCGATTGAACCGGCTCCCACTCGCGAACGAAACGAACCGACTCGCGGAATACAAATTAATCGGTTCCCGGCTCTCGACCGGCTCCCAGCTCTCGACCTGCTCCCGGCTCTCGGCAGTTCTGGCTTACTTACGATCCGCGTTGTGGTCACTTTTGCTTCTTGAATCGATTCAGTTGAATCGTTTGGACGTTTGGTAATATTGAAGCATTCGCTGCCGACAGCTATATTATTTTGCTTATGTACATAAAAAAGTTATCAAGAGAGGTGCTTCTTAATTTGATTCAGTTTCAGTTGAATCATTTCTCATAATTTTAGTTATATTATTAAGGAATTCGTTGCCGATAAGTATATAAAAAATAATTTTGTAAACAAAATTATAAAATGGAATCCATTTTAAGTAAGAGGTACTAAATAAAATTAAAAATGTTTTTGATAAAATAAATATTGTTTTATAAACACACTGGAGACCTAACGTAAGGCAGGCAAGAAATTAACAAGCATATAAAATGGAACGATCGTTATAGAAATCAATCACTCTGATATAGGCTTTACAAAAATTCTACATCACATTTGTACAAAGTACCGTACGTCCGTATTATTTACACAATTTAATTGGAGTTTATAGCTATTAATATTATTTTTACTGAAAGCCTTTTGTTAAATACCTCTTTATCTCTCAAAGAAATAGTCAACCTAACGTTTACATATTCTATGGGCTTCATTTTCACTTTCGATTGGTATGGAATTTGTCTATTAACCAAACCAGTGAAATGTTTAAAAAATAATAATTTTTAATTGTTAATTAATCATATTCTGGACTGATTTTTTTAGGCAACCCATTTGCAATATATTTATTGACATATTTAATTGGATATAAAATACTTTTTATCCATTAACCAGCTCGGTGAAGGTCGTTTTATAGTGGGATTTTAGACTAATACAGGCTAATACTATTTTTCACTGCTAGCTGATTTCGCAGGCTCGAGCGTATAATAATTTATTCATTCGTAATACACTTACTAGGTGTTTTTTAATTAGTGTTATCGTGGGTTCATTATACATTAATGTTGTAAATACAAAATTGTTTTAACAGTGTTGTTAATTTGTGCATTTATAGTATCTATTCGTTTTTACGCCTTAAAAATATAGTGGTGTTAGATACTGCATATTTAATAAGATATGGGAGAATCTTCAAACCCTGGAAAGATTTCTCGGAAGAACCTTAACCTGGTACAAATCAAATGAATAGTGATATGAAAAATGCGGAGACTAGGACGGACGATATAAAAAAATAGAAATTCTCGACATGAACAAGCTCATTTAATTAGATATAATGTATATAAAAATATAAAACACAGTGAGGAAGAACAGAGGGCCTTAAAAAAAACGGGTTATTTAATAATAGTGTCATTATATTAGACAACGTTCTATACCATTCAAGACATTTAGGAAGAATTCTAGATACTGGCACAAAAAAGGATATTCAAGATTTTCTTAAAATCCGTAATATTGCGTACGATGCTAGTTTGAAGAAGGATGAGTTGCTGCATACAGTCAACAGCGATAATTTTGCAAAGGAATACGTTATTGTTGAAATGGCTGCGGCTCATGGACATCTTCTAAGATTGCCTTCATACTACTCTGTTTTTGATCCAAGTGAATTATTATGGGGCCAATTAAAAAGAGGCATTCAAAGAAATAATACATTTCCAAAATTTGACGCACGCGAGGTGGATAAAATTACAGCTAAATAAATACGTCGAACATGTCGAATTGAGAGAGACTATATGCATAAGGCTGCACCAATTTATTAGGGCAAATAAAAGTGGCTTCATTATAACTGTCGATGAAGAATCGGATACAAGTGACGTTAAGAGTGACTAACATTCGTTGGAATGTTAGTGGTAGGGTTTTTCTTATTATAACGCATAAGTATTTTTTTTTATTGTTTTTATGATGTCGTTGTTATGTAGTATATGAAATATATGGGAAATATATTAGTTGTGTTATATATTGCTATACATGGTTAGCTATCATCAAGTACAAATATTGTCAAGAATGGAAATTTCAGTAGAAATATATTTTAATAAATTTAGAAATTATCCTCGAAAGCATCGACCCAGTTTTATTCAAAATTATTTTATCATATTTTATTTATATAAATAATATTATTAAAAAGTTACAACAGAAATAAAGTCGGCAAAATTATAACATTCCAAGTAGTTCGGTGACCAATCATTTCCTGCATAGGAAATGTTGCTGACTGGTCGTGAGTGCATCGGGGACATTGCAAATGCAGCGAAATTGTTGTTAACAGGTGCTCAAAAGTAGGAGACAAAAAGTTAGTCGGTTTTCGGAATACAGGGTACGAATGCCGCCAAAAAAAAGTGCTCCGAGCTCCCCCCCTGCCGCCATGAAGGCTGGTTAGCGGTAAGTAAAATTGTATACTAGGCTAAACCCTTCAGCTGGAAATTAGGATTGTTATATTTTCTGTTCTGTTGTATTCTGATTCTATTTTTATAATAAACTATTTATAATATTTTTCTAAAACTGCTTTCTGAGTAAACCCCTTGTGCGTAGAGATTCAACGTATACGTAACATTTGGTGGATATACATATATATATATAGGGGATAGAAAAAATTAAGAATTAAAGGAATCTGTCTTCAAAAAAATTCCAAACTTATTTATTACCCGAAACAAAAATTGTTTCGATATTATATTAAATCCTTATTTAACGCCCCCTATGCGACCTATCCGCCTCATGTTTAACGTTTACAGAGTCATCTAGGCAACCAGCAAGACACCGGTAAAATTCGCCGTCATGTCATAATTCAATTCCTTTACGTTGTAGTTTTGTGTTCTTCTTCAGTTTCTAGTGCCTTATTTAAATTTTAAACATTTTATAGATATTAAATAAAGGAATTTGTGTCGGGTACAGATATTTGATGGGACAAGACTGACGCGGGTGAATTAAAAGTTTTACATTATATATTAGTATCAATCTATTCCATTCCGTCTTATAATAAATAGGCATTTTATCTAATTGTACCTACATGTGTGTTTTATCGGTAGTGAGTGGTTGTAATGAGTGAAAATGTAGTTTTGCCAGTTTGTAAAGAAATAATGAAAAACAAATGCAATATACTGAAACTAACTGAATTAACTATTATCTATCTATCAGGTATTATTAATAATAAGAATGTTAATTTTTGTCGTTTTTACATTTAGAAACGTTGCAATAAAACGACCGCATGATAGTTGACATTGTTGACATATGTAAGCTTTATTTATGGATCTAAGGTATCTCAGTCGATGCTTATCATAGGCGCCGACTTTCCACAGGAAAAGAGGGTTTTGCCCAATTTTTTAAATATCGAGCTAAAATTCTGGAATATTTTTTTTATTGTTTATTAGGTCTCCTTGAGCACATGGTTAAAAATTTTATACTTAGTCATAGTTAATCCTGTATATCGCTAGAATATAATTATATCTAAAAAATATTATTGTATAATTATTTTTTGTTATTATTTTTAATGACAGGGAACGCTCGTACCTCCTCGTGGTCCTTGCTAGGCAATAATAATTTAAAATTACATAATAACATCAAAATATGTTTTTAGCATTCGTTTTTTTTTATTTTAATTTATTTTAATCAACTGATGTCCTAATACAGTAATCTAGATTTAAAAAAAAATAAATGAACCGAACAACAACGGCAGAAAGGCGAAAGAGATATTAACAAAATAATCCAACATGGAGCAGACATTAATATGCAATTTTTCTGTTTTAGGTAATCTGCTGACACAACTCTCAAGATGTCATTTTTTGCACAGTGGATGAAAGAAATTTAGTTCTGATAAAATAGTAAATTGACATATTTAGCATGTATCCCAAGTTTCAGTTTTACGAGGGGATGGTAAGCCAGCTGAATGTGTCCTTGAAACAACATCATGAGCACTCACCGCAATTTCCAAAGTAATTGATAATGGCACAGCAAAACAGTGCAGAGCACAGCTCCGTTCCAAAATGTCTTAACCGATCCAGAGTGCTGATTTTATGTCGGTATTCCGTTTAACTTAATTGAAAACTAATTACAACTTGGAGATTCCAAGATTAGAGTGTTGGTAATTTTAGTTAAAATACTACAGTGTAACAATTTGCAACAAAAGCTGTTATTATCCTGAGAATAGGTCTGGAGCTTTTAACTTTAAGAATTAATTTGGGGGAAGAGATTTAGTCTATATATCTTAATGCTGATACACGCTGTATTGCACTGGGTTTATATAAATATTCCAAATATACTGAGATGTATCTATGCAACAGTAATGAATATTAAACACGTCGTTTGTTTAACTCATGCAATATGCTATACGGAAAGCATAGTTTGTAGCCTAGGATAATGAAAATTTATCTCTGTAAGAAACTAGTATCCTTTATTTATTGAACGCTATGTAGTGAAATGTGGTTGCTTTTAGTAAAATATCTTTCTAGGTGCAAAATTTATAGTCTATGCTTATAATTCTTAATGTTTTATTAGTACGTTTTGGCTGAAGGATTCAATATTTCGTTACTGTTCGCTATATTAAGAAACGTAGCAAGTATATATTTAATTTATGAAGATAACGTTATAAATACGAACATAAATTTATAATTTACAAAAAAAATTATTTAAAACTTCCGAGAAATTGCCGAGCTGTTAGGGGCGTTCCTTTAGTGTAATATAACGTCACTTTATTTGTTGTATTACTTGTCACCTTGAAGGTTAACCTAGACCAAAGCACGCATTTTCGTTGTTTCTGTATTCCAATCAGGGCCGAAGCTAGAGGGTGTCAAGGGGGGCTGAGGTCCCTTCTATATATAATAGAGCTTCATCTAAGGTAAGAGTACCAGTAATTGACCACGTAGGAGATAATCTCAGTTTCATTGATGTAAAGTAATTCTCATACATATATTAAAATAAATTGTGACAGTTTAGGTATTCACGTTTGATGTGTAAATATTTTTTTGTAATATGTTTAATCTGTCAATTGGAAAAAAATATATTGTACTTCAAATCCACAATGCTCTAGTCTTTGAGCAAAGCGTTATTTGAATGAATACTTGGACACGCTGTATATGGTACGGAGCCTCGTGCATGATACGCCACACTGTTGAATGGGATGTTACTTATTCGGGGATTCTCTTCAACAATCTCTAAAATATGTTCTGCTGTTGCAATACGTCGTGGTTTCCCTGGACCTCCATCTATTCCACGATTCCATTACAAATTTTTTCTTGTCACGCCCGCGTTGTACTATCGGAGTAAAAGTAGCTGCATTTGGCATATGACTACCGGGAAATCGTTTTGCATACAAACGAGAAACTGCTAAAGCATTTTGTCTTACTTCACCATAAATTAAAACGACATTCATCATTTTTGAGTTGCTAGACACGTAAGCCATTTTTGTTGACACTTGAAAAACTATTCAGATTTCAGCATTCGGAACTTTCTGGGGTGGAGAGAGGGCGCTAGAAACTATACTAGTACAACGATGTAAAAAAGTTGAAAATACTACAACTTCAATATTTTTTTTTTGGAAACAGGATTTTTACGATATTGACTCTATGTTTAATAATAACATACCGCTCCTCTCCCGTACAAGCCTCAAATTTCTGGACTAATCCTCGAGATTTGTTTTGTGTTCGTAAAATGATGTTTCCAAGGAAAGTTCTATGTGTTTTCTGTTTTTAGAACTTTTATTTAGCATCGGAATATGATGATGGAAATGTTCTAGTCACCCTTAAGGACTCTCGCAACATTGATAACTCGCATAGTGTGAAAATTATAATGGTAATGCAGCAATAACAACGCAGCGATGTCTGGGATCCAATATATACTACTTTTTTTGTTACTTTCGAAAAAAGCGTATTGTACCATCATCATTCTTCTATATCGCTTTCCAAAGTAGCATCTTTACCAGTACCATATATTTTGGATTTTCGACATAATTTGTATTTATCATTTTTTAGCCTGCAATTCTTCCTGAAAGAAAATGCGCATTTCATGTTGTATTCTATAAGAGATTATTCATGAAGTAATGAAGTAATATTGATAATATGAACTTTTCTACAGCACTTGCCAACATTCTTGTGCTGTTTCCAATATACCAAATGACCTCAAAGTGTAATACAACTGAAAGAAACATTGATATTTTAATTTACCTAACACAATACAATTACAAAGTTCAATACAATTGAAAGAAAAATTGGCACAATTATGTTTTTTGGCAAGGTAAATAAGAATTTTTAACTAATTTTGACGTCACTAGTAGAGGGCGCCACTTATGGCACAGCATGTTTCTTTTAAATGGCAGAACTTTTTTGATGTTTAGTGTATCAATCTGTCTATTAAAACTTTGACGTCACTAGTAGAGGGCGCCACTTATGGCACAGCATGTATCTTTTAAATAGCAGAACTTTTTTGCTGTTTAGTGTATCCATCTGTCTATTAAAATAATCGATTCTCCTACCTGTTGTATCTAAAAAAGGTATACCTTGTTGAAGTCGTTAGGAGTAACAGTTTTCGAAATAATCCTATTTGAAATATTAAGTGTACCGATTGAAAACTGTTATCGTTTCAGGTAAAGTGCTTTTTCTGCTGAAAATACAGCAAAATTTTACTTGAAAAAGTTGTTCAGAACGGTAAATTATGGGGACGAAATTTCAAGACGATCGGCGAGGTTTGATTTTGAAACCATTTTTCAACAAAGCCCAAAGCAGGCCGATTTTGCACGTCCCCATAATTTACCGTTCTGAATAACTTTTCAAGTAAAATTTTGCTGTATTTTCAGTAGAAAAGGCACTTTACCTGAAACGATAACAGTTTTCAATTGGTGCATTGAATATTTCAAATATGATTATTTCGAAAACTGTTACTCCTAACGACTTCAACAAGGTACATCAGATACAACAGGTAGGAGAACCGATTGTTTCAATAGACAGATGGATACACTAAACAGCAAAAAAGTTCTGCCATTTAAAAGAAACATAAGTGGCGCCCTCTACTAGTGACGTCAAAATTAGTTAAAAATTCTTATTTGCCGTGCCAAAAAACATAATTGTGCCAAAATTTTTTTTAATACTCCGACAGGTTTCAAAATTATTGAGATATTTCAAAATAAAATTCTAGCATTGAACACCCTGTATTTTTTTAACCAGCAACATTCGGATAAGGCATATTTGGCTCAATCACCATATTTTGGTGTGTAGTATCTCCAGTTCAGAGATTGCCCATTCTTAATAAATCACCCTGTATATTAGTTTATCTTTATTATTTTAATACAATTACATTAATACATTTTATTTTTAGATAGAAATGTACCTACCTAATTATGTAGACATGACATTCCACTTATGTTTTTTTTATTTTATTATTCAAAGATACGAATGAATAAATAAATAAATTTTCTTTCTTTCTTGATAATACGTTAATATATTTTATCAGAAATCACATTTCTACTGATATTAACCAGTGTTAATTACACGTACCGTTTTTGAGTTGCAACATTTTTCATTTTCCGAATAAGTAAACTGGGAGTTTTAATAACTATTAAAGTTGTTACCTATTCCCGATAAAACTTCTCTCTGGAATAGCTTCAGCTCACTCCTGTGTAAAGTTTAAACGAAACTTGCGCTACTTACAAACAACTCGACGACTAGAATTATACCACTTCGATTAAAATTTCTAACTGCCTCTCTGTATCAACTGTAAAATATTTTCTACAACTTTAACAAGTTTTGTAACTGCTTTGTGAAGTTAGTTAAGTTGAGATGTGTTCAATAAACAAGCATGACTAGCTGTGGGGCATAAAGGAAGCTAACTTTTTCTTCAGCCTAGCTGTAACAGTATTTTAAGCTTATTATAAATCGTAACATCAAAGAGATGCCACTGTTAAATGAAAGAAACTGCCTGGTTTTCATTGTCATGCGTAAGAGTAGAATAATAATTGTGAGGTCATCTATTTGGTTTCTATTTGGTTTAAATTCTAGTGACGTAATCAAACAATACTTAAAAATCAAATTTTTGACTCTGAAATGGCGAGAAAACAATCCTTAATATCAGTCTTAAAAAGAATTTTGTACGTTGTACGTTTAAATAAATAGCTAAATATGTAGACACACATATTATGGACTTTTTTAATGAAAAATAATGTGTTGTATATTACATTTTACATTAAAAAAAATATAAAATCAAGGTTTGTTAAAAACATTAATAATACACCTTTAACAATAAGAAATTTGTACCAGAATTAGATGTGATGAAGCTATTTAAGTTTGAATTTCCAATTGTTAAATCCGTGTTGACCTCATGATCTTCTTTGCTATGTGTTGCTTATTCTATAAAGAATTCTCAACATAGCCTTCTGCCGTGTAGATCAGTTTCCAGTGTAGTGCAGAAGTGTTTTAAATCATTTTCGGAATGCCTCTTTTTTGTTTTTTCTTACAAAATTGTATTTGTAAATGTCCCCTGTACATTAAAAAACATTTTTTTTGTGACAACTAAATTTATATATAAAAAAGCCTACATACCACAGTATGCAAAAGTTACCTGCAACTTTTACAATGACAAATGCACTGGTTGTTTTTTCACTTATTCATTTTTTAATCAATTATCGCGGTGTCAGTTGGCAAAATAAATAGTTCCATCGATAAATTGAATGTAAATATTGCATGATTGGACTTTGAATATGCGAAAATGGAATGGAAAAGACTACAAATCGGCGGTAGTTAAAACAATTTAGAACACCACCGCTAAAATGCAACAAAGTACATATTATTAAGAATTCAATATTGTATTTAACCCTTGCACTGATGTGCAATCGTTTTCAATATTAATGACACACTTTAAAACGATTTTGGCTATTTATTTCGAACTGCTGACGTATTGATAATGAAATCTACTTTCAACATTCAACATTAGTCCTTAGTTTTTCTATTTATCAATAGAGATCCAATGAAATTTCTACTCAGAACTTCCATTTGTTTAAAAACTGATTGAGGTAGTGTCATTATTATTGCAAACGATAGTACAGTTTAATTCATCACGAGCTACATGTAATGCTAAACGTAAAATCCCACAAGCACAACCCGAAAAGAGAAAACCCAGTGCATCAGCTTTTTATAAATGTGAAATATTTGCAATGGCCAGATCATATGACGAAGATGAACCGGAAGGACTTATAACACATTCTGGCGTTTGAATTAGCTTTCCGCGGAGGAAAGCAACTTACTGCAAAACCACTTATGTCGTATCTGAAATTGAAAATAATGGAAAAAATGGATGTATAATCCTCTATTTTCAAAAACGAGACAGTGACAATAAATTATGTGACAGCAAATTAATTACATCTAATATTTTAGACGATATTTTTTGATAAAGGTACGCTCAAATAAAAATGTATTTAATTTTAGTGTTTCATAAATAAAGTTTGTATGGATATATTTCTAAATTTATTATTCATTAAATTGTCCTGCCAAATTACACTCCTGCGGTGTCGCATTTTTAATAACAGTTTTTCTCGTCTAATTGCTAGGCAGCAGTGTCCCATTAAACAACCCAAATTTGCCCGGTAAAATACAAACTTGCAATAATTATTATAAGTGAAAAACATTACTACAAAATATTAGTAAAATAAATAAATAAATAAATATTTTATTTTTTCAGTGTTTCATAAAGTTTGCATTGTTATGTTTCTAAATTTATTATTCATTAAATTGTCCTACTGAATTACATTCGATGTTTGTATTGATACTGGGTAAATTTATGTTTAAATTCTAAAATGTTTCCTTTAGCAACTTGACTGGAAAAACTGCCAATCTAAAAACGCTCCACCTTCCACGCTCTCTTCTCGTCTAATTGCTATGCAACAGTTTCTCATAAACAACCCAAATTTACCCGGTAAAATACAAACTTCTTGTGAAATTATGACGATAAGCTCTGAATTACCCTGTATAATAAATAATTAGTAGTATTTTGTTTATTTATATTATTTTCGTTTTTCTATTTCAGATACTTATTGGCAGTTAGCTTGCCTTATTACCATTCATTACTCTTCAGAACATTCTGCAAGCCAAACTTTTTACGAGAGTTCTCCCTTCCCAAATATTAATAAATAAGATAAAAAGTGGATTAAAACACAATTTAGCTTTACGGCGCGTGGGCCAAAGAATCGAACGACAGTTATTAAAAATGACTGACTGTCAGCTCCAATAAAGACGGAAAAATGGACGGATAAGCGTGATCAGTTTTTGGGCGATAGAATCCCGATTAGGATTCAGGATGGCGAGCGGGGGCCGGGCCGAGATATCCGCCTCGGGCCTGCACGGCAGGCATTAAAATGAATTTAACGGCGGAACCAGTGATCTCGAATAATAGGCTTTTTTGACTCGAATAAATGGGATTATACAAATTGCTCGCGTATTTTTTCTTTTATCTGCCCCGTTTATATTTTTACAAATAACGCTGCTTCCTTGAATTCGCATGCAAATTTGTGTCGGTCCCCGTATGTGTCGCTCTTTAATCTTGCAGGGAATATTCATTAAGTTATTTTATATTTCAGGAAAAAAAAACAATTTGATAAACAGTCGTCCTATAACAATCGGTAAAATGACGCTTCTGGTACGCTACAAATTTTCTGATGGCACGTATGAAAACTATTAGAAGTCGAGCAGCGTTGCCAGGACCACATGCATTTTTAAGGTATTCATTAAAGGGACCGTTGTTATACGCAAATTTCCAACGAATTTCATAGCTGTTTGTTGGGATAGTCTAAAAATAATATGAGTAAGTTAGAAAAAATATCTCTTCACTATGTCAATTATACAAGTTTTCTCCAGGTTGTATAACAGTTGACTGACAAATCATTTAGAATAAGAAATAAGGCATCATTTTCAACTGTTATGTTTTTCCATAAAATATTCTGAATTTTACAGGTCAACTGCACATTGAAAAAATTATATACGACATTATCACATCCCGCAGAATTGTTTTAAAAAGTTAGTAACACTTGAATTGATGTAAATTATTAAGTATTTTTCACGGTGTCTGGAAAACAGTGATAAGGTACATTTCACGGTTTTTCATGTTCTCTAGCACATTATCCCCTAAAAGTTAAAGGAAATGCTTCAATTTCAGCATTATATTTTAGTACTATGCTAATAAAAACCTCCACCTACTGGGAGAATTTTCTTTGTGCATCTGTAAATGCTATTCATTGTCCTTGAAACGCCAGCCTTGCGTTTCGTCAAATTTATTCAACTTGCCCTCGTAATGCAAGTGGAAACACTTCGCAAAATTTTATACAGTAAATAATTTTGGATAAAACATTAAAAACATACCTATTTTGTGTCACCTTTTTGCTAGGTTTTTCAAAGCAGAATCAAGTTGAGCTCGTATGTTGGTATTCCCAAATAATACAAATCGCATTTAATAATGAATATCAATCAGATTCAAATCACTTTAACCAACTTGAATTGCATTTTTATTTAGGCAAATAGAAAATTTTATTATTAATTATACACTACACTGGCGAAATTCACCAACCTTTACCACGTGAAATCGTGAAAATATATATGATGGATGTGGAATGTGGATGAAGAACAGAGAGAAGTCGGGCCGTGTGGCCGTGTGCATCGGTTCCTGATGCAGTCGACGGCGGGCACGCCTGTATAGGACGATGTTCGACTTATTCCGCCGGTAACTTATTAATAGGGAATTTAAATCGTCAATTTTTTAGCTGTGCCGAGTGTACTGAGTACAGGGGTTGGCATTTATTATAAAATTCTAATAATTTCTTATTCATACACCGGGTGTTTATAAAAATACAAACTTAATTATTGTTCGTTTCTGTTGTCATTGAGTAAACATTAAAATCAAGATTATTGACCTAAGTATAGTAGGCCAAGACTCGTATTACGGGATTGTTGATCACTGAATAGGTATGTCTCGGACTGTTTTTTGTTGACAACACGAGGCTTTCTTTATTATTGTATGTATTTAAGAAACCTCATTAGGTATCTTAAAACTAGTTTCAAATAACTCCGTAATAATGAGCACCAGTTTTCTTAGAAAAAAATCTAGTTTTTCCGATGCCCTAAACCATATTTTTTGACACGAACAAACTAAGGTTTAAAGCGTAAAGGAAATAAAAGTTGTTCAGTACTTAGGATTTAAATCAAATTATTATACAGCTTTGTCAGGTGTTCCTCAGGGTTCAGTTCTAAGACCCTTACTATTCATACTATTTATTAATGATATTGTTAATGAACTGCATTGCCTATCTCTTCTTTATGCTGACGATATGAAGTTATATTATAGAGTAGATAGCTATGATGATTGTTTGTCTTCAGAATGATTTAAATAATATACAAAAATGATGCAAATATAAATAAGTGAAAAGTTGTCTCATATATCAGGAAAATTAATGCAATAATTGAGTTTGATTATAACATCAATGGAATCAATTTAATTCGTGCAGATAAGTTTAGAGATCTCGGAGAAACCTTTGATGCCCAACTTTCTTTTAGAGATCACATTCAGAATATTACAGCATTTGCTTTACAAATGCTAGGCTTTGTTATACGCAACTCTAAAAAGATTTTAGTGATTTGAGTACCCTTACGACATTGTGTAATACTTTAGTCCGACCTAAACTGGAATATGCTCGTGTTGTTTAGAGCCCTTACTTCGATGTACATATAAACAGTATCGAAGCTATTCAGAGAAAATTCTTGAAATTTTTAACCTTTAAAATAGATAATTTCCACCCACAATTGGCTTCGATCATAATACATTGTTAAATCGTTTTGAGAGCCAACGCAGGAACATACAAATACTTGATTGGCTTAATTCTGCCCGCAATTCCTTGAGATGATTAACTTTAAGGCATGTACCAGATGAACTCGTTCTGCATCATTGTTCTATCTCGGAAATGCCCGAACTAATGTATTATTCAACTCACTGTTGTATACTATACTCTTTTGTTCTGTTATCATGTGAATTTTGTTGATTGTATATGTGTATCATATGTAATTCTTTTCTTGTTATGTTGTTTTTCCGACCCTGTAAATGGAATGTACATTCTAAATAAATAAATGGGCATTCTAGAAGCGGCGAATTATTTTACTAATTTATACACACTTTCTATTTCTGAAAATGATGTCTTTGTAAGTTTGGAATTAAGAAAGTGCATTTTAAGTTAAAGCCTGCTAAAGGAGCTGCTTTTTCAAATAGTATCAGGCAATGAAATACGAGGCAGGCAAAGACAGAAGATGTAAGGGAAGTCGGACGGTTGCAATACGCTTAGCGAAATGGTCGAGTTGCATCTAGCGTTGTCCCTAAAATACAAAAAACATTTCAGCATCTCTTAATAATTTAACATAGTGAGTAATGGATTTCATTTCACTATTTATTGGAGCGGGGACCTGCGGTAGGCATTAAAATGAATTTAACTGTGAAACCAGTGATCTCAAATAATATACTCTTTTGACTCGTATAAATAGGATTATACAAATTGCTCGCTTATTTTTTCTTTTATCTGCCCCGTTTATATTTTTACAAATAACGCTGCTGCCTTGAATTCGCATGCAAATTTGTGTCGGTCTTCGTATGTGTCGCTCTTTGATGTTGCAGGGAATATTCATGTAGTCATTTTACATTTCAGAAAATAAAAAACATTTATATGGTGCGGCGATAAAGTCTTGTCCCCTCCCCCTTAAAATTGGTAAACGGTTGGTAGAATGTAGGAGAAAAACAGGTCGATTTTTATTTCCATAATAACCTCCCTTTAAGTTACCAATATTTTTGTGGTACATCCGGTTTTCCCGAAAATGACGTCACCTCTCTTATTTTAAATGGAACATTAATATTTTTGTTATAGATATCGAATCTACACACACAATGCCTGTCAGATCTTGACAGATCGTTCAAAAACGAAGAAAAAGCTCTCGTTAGACTGAATAAAATATTTAACAATACGTACCTATGACTTAATTTTTCTTTAATAATAATAATACTAATTTAATGGAGTAAATGTTCCAAATGTGCTTCCTGAACCTCCTGACAATAATAAAATCTGTTGTTGCACTCTTCACATACGACAAAGTTTTGCCCCCCTTCCTGAAACTGGTAAACGGTTGGTAGGATGCCTTTGAGAAAAAACAGAACGATTTTTAATTTCTAAATAACCTTTTAAGTTATCAACGTTTATGTTGTACTTTACTCTACTCTACTGTATCTCGAAAACGAAGCCTTTCTGGACCCAAGTATATAGATCTGAGACGGATGCGAAACCACCTTGAATTATTAATTGAATTAAAAAAGCTGAATCCTGGAGATGTAACGCGTGTGACAGAGGTTAAAAAATTCTGGAAACAATACAAGCAAGCTATAAGTGATAGCAAAAAAGCGGCAAATGAATCATATATAAGAAATAGTAAAAACAAAACTGTTGCAGCATGGGATATAATAAACCAAGGGAGAAATAAAGCTAAAAAATCAGCTATAAATGAAACACTAAGCCGAGAATTTCAATGATTTCTTTACATCGATTGCTCCTAATATAGCAAAAAAATAACTCCCTCAGTAGAGCCTCTTAGTCTGTTGAACCCGGTAGGTTTAGTATTCGCTTTTGAAGAAATATCGTGCGCCACAATTACTGGTTTAAAGAATAAAAGTAGTAAGGACGTGTATGAAATTAGTACCAAATTGTTAAAACGTATAAAGGAACCATTAATATCTCCATTGACAAAACTATGTAATCTTATAATTACAAGTGGTCACTTTCCATCTTGCTTGAAAATTGCAAAAGTAATTCCCATCTTTAAAAACGGTGACGCGGGTAACATGGATAATTATCGTCCAATATCCTTAATACCCTCGCTAGCCAAAATATTCGAAAAGGTTCTTTATGCTCAATTAATGCGGTATCTTGAAAATAATAAGTTAATGTCCCTGTGTCAGTTCGGGTTTCGACCAGGGAAATCGACATCTTTGGCAGTGAGTGGCTTGGTTACGTATATTACTTAGGCTTTTGAGAGTGGGTCTTTTGCGGGATGCACTTTTTGTGACTTGTCAAAGGCTTTTGACTGCGTGCATCATCATATACTTCTTGCGAAACTGGAAAGGTATGGGGTCGTGGGCCGATCTCTGGGTTTAATGCAATCATATTTGTACAAGCGTAAACAGGTCACTTGCTTGAATGACACCGTATCCTCTGAAAAAGAGGTTAGTTATGGTGTCCCTCAGGGGTCGGTTATCGGTCCCTTACTTTTTCTCATGGGGGTACAGCACGAGGAGTGTTATTTGCTGATGATACAACGCTGATATCTATTAATAAAAAGTGGGATATGATGCGGGCTAGCATGGATATGGCACTCGCAGATGCTTCAGATTGGTTTGCTGCAAATCAGTTAATGTTAAATAAAAATAAAACGAAACAAATGATTTTTAGTACGAGGACTCCTAATGATGGCGTCGCGTCTGAGGTTGCGGTGAAGTTCTTGGGTGTGTGGCTCGACAAGAGTTTGACGTGGGAAGTACACTGTACTAATATCGCGAGAACATTATCTAGAGTAATATATCTTATTAGAAATTTGCGGGATGAAGTATCTTTTGACATAATAAAGACTATTTACTACTCTTTATTTCATGCTACCTTCTCATATAATATTGTAATTTGGGGACACTCTGCACATCTGAGGAGCGTCTTCTCGGTACAGAGAAGGGTGTTGCGAGTCATGGCTAGATTGGGATACCGGCATGATGTCAAACATACATTTAAAGAATTAATGATCCTTACGGTACCTTCAGTATATATACTGTCAGCGCTTATGCATGTTAAACAGAACTTGCACGACTATACGGAAGTCCGTGGAATTCACACATACTCTACCAGATATAGCGAGTACGAAAATTTGAGGGGTGATTTTTTGAGAGTTGCTAGTAGCAGAAATGCCATCAATTTCTGGGGACCTAACCATATATGTGCTAAATTGACATCTTTTTTAAATATTGCAGGTATGTATAAATCATATCTACGTTAGATTAACTATACAAGTCCTCAATGCACCATTTTCTAATGGCTTTTTCAGTAGTCTAGTTCTGGTCTAAGCTTGAAATTAAATAGACCTCTTTAATTGTTGAACAATTTTTGGGCTGGTTACTGTGTTGTCGATTTAGGTATCTTGACATTTAGAGAGACAAATTGCCATTTCCTTCACCTTCCAAGTAACTTTCAAAGTTATTTCTGAAGTGACAGATCTCTCTCAAAATGTCAAGAATGCCTAAACTAACAATATGGCAACCAACTCGAAAATTATTCCACTTGACCACTGAAGACTACAAATCGAAAAGACATCTTCTGTTAACATCTTAACACTGTTACAAGTTGTCCCATGTTGTTGCAAAATATTAAAGGATAAAATGTTTAAATTGCAGTTAATAATATAATCACTCAATATGTACCTACAAATTTTATATAAATTAAAGAAATTTATTAATATTTTTAATATATTCAATCTAATTATGAACTGCAAATACTTTAGCCGGAAGTAGTATGTAATATTGACTACTACATTTTAGATTGATTTATGATTTTATTAAAGCCCATTCTTCCATTTTAAGGTTTATTTACAATAGGATTTTTCTGACGATTTCTTGTTATTATAATGCTAATTGACCAGTCTCAACCAAAACCATCTTTTCATGTATTGGATATGTGACATATACTGATTATGAAATAAAACAATACTTCTTACTACCTATTAATGTTTCGTAATTTATATTTGATTTAGTTTACCTTTTTGACTACCTCAAAACTATATTGGTTTCTGGATTGTTGGTATTTCCTCCAGTTCCTCAATGCCTTTGTAAAGATAGGTTAGGAAATATAAACATGTACCTTGTCCAATTATCGTGATGAATATTCAGTAACATTATACTGTCTAATTTCTGCGTCCTCAAGATTATTTAAAATAATTCATGATAAATTTCTACGAGCACTAACTTACATTCAAATTTTCACCTTTGTTGGCTGTAGAATAAAAATAAGGCACTCACAAACGGCAACAAAACGACAATGAACAGTGCAGAACTTTGTTAGATATCTGTTGTTAATTTATAGAAGCAGCTTCACAATATCTCATATCTACATATTACAACGAATGACAAAGGGCGTAGAGTGAGTAGAGCCGCATCGAACAGATCGCTCGAGTGTAAGAATACAACTAAAATATGTAGAGTCAGACATGCTTTTCTGCTTATACGCAGAGATAAATAGATCCGAATTTAAATCCTGGATTTCATTATTTACCTTTAAAAAAAATAGCATAAAAATAAATCATCGAAATATTAAACAATATATGAACATTGTACAAATATTTTATTATTTTGTATCATATTTAAAAAACAACAGTACTGTTATTTATCGTGTGTTTATAAGGTCGATATAATATTTGTAATAGTAAATGAAAATTAGAAAAGATAAATTTAAACATCTATTAAACGATTATTCTATAAGTGGTACAAAAAGTGTCTATACCGTGCCGTATATATTAAATTTTTTACGAGATCTTACTAATACTTGATCATTATGTAATTCACACTACATATACGGATTATCGTAAAATAAAGCTATCATCTCTAAAGTACAACAGTTGCTGTTGTTTTAGTATCACGTGTTTACAAGGTCGATGTTATATTTATAATAGACGTCTCTCAGTAAATGAAAAGTAGAGATGAATTTAGATATAACGATTATTTTATTAGTGGTACAAAAAGTGTCTATATAATGCTATCTATATTACATATAATTTTAGACCAGGATGGAAAATAGACGAAATATACGGAAATACAACATCTATTAGATTATGTTGTGTTGCTTGGGTGGTTGTTAATTTTTATTTGTTACTTCTAAATTTTTCCTGAGGCACTGTCTCTTCGCACTAGCCGCCGAATATATTCACTATAAATGCATTAAAATCACAACCCATCAGTCGCCATGGAGTGATGCCTGAAAACGAAGGACTTAATGAAGAAAACGTCGGCACGTCGGAGATTTATGTGAAAAGGGACATTCCATTAATCGAGGCCTTCAAAGGTTTTATAATCCCTTAACCTGATTATTCCAGGAGCTCCAACCCCGTCGGCGGCGTGGCCTCACAATTGCATCAATCAATGGGAGATTTAAAGATGTACAAGTTTGGAAGTGCCGCTTTCAGTTCGTGGTTGTCGCGCTTCAGATATACGCGCGGCTCCAGGTAGCACTAATGACTTTCAAATTCGCTCACTTTCCCTCCCTGTTTTATCGCCTTATATATTCCCGGGGACGGTTAATGTCGCTTTTAAAGTTCAAGTGATTACTCTTGAGCCCAGTTTTTCGGGACCGGCCCCTGAGCACTTTCTCCCCTCTATAGTCTGTTTAGAAATGAAAGAGAGTAATAAAAGCTTATTATGTATGGAAATCGTAAATAAATGTAGTACTGGTGCTTATATTCAATATGTTTATATTATGTATTATAGGTATAGATGAGGTGCACTTTTAAAAAACTTTGTGTGATCGAACCGTACTAAATTGTAGCAGGTAGCTAAAATTTAATCCCCGACAATCCGTTTTTGTCTATGCCGCTTCCATTTCTCGCTCCATTTCTCTTATAAGTAAACAATATAAAAACAGCATTTTAAAACTAGAGGCTTCTTCAAGCATCCTAACCGAGTTAAGAGGGTTTTTAGTTTCAAATAAAATTATTCAATCTTATTATCTAAATATTTATTTAAATTTAATGAATAGACTTTTATTCCACACAAAATATATGTATTTTGTAAATTAAAATTATGGTGAGTAAATGTAGTGTTGTATAAATGTACAATAAAGAAAATAAAAAAGTAGGTATATTAAAATTCATCCTCTGAATATTCTGATGAATTATCTTCTCTCGTCTCCTAGATTGATAACGATAGGTTCCACAGTAACGTCAATTAATTTATCGAGTTCCCACATTTTCTCCTCTTCTTTTTGTACATGATGTATACATCTTTGCCAGTTATTTGCAGTTACTTGTTCCAAGGAATTTTTTAACAAAATTTTCACGTCACTTAATAAACGGCGTATTATTTCGCTCTACATCTCCTTTTACCTGCGCCCAGACTAATTCGATTGGGTTAAGTTCACAGTGATAAGGTGGTAACAGTAGTACCGTTATTTGGCAATTTGTTGTCATTTCAGGTCAAAAGTTCCTTTTTCAACATATTTCTTTCAAAAGAAATATTTTTTCCGGATGACCATTGAATTATATCGGCTTTCCTCTAAGCAGTCGTAGGCGTCCGCTTGGTCTGCCGTAAATGGTAACTGGCATTATCCATGACAATTACAGACCCCGGAGGAATAAGATCCAACATTTGTGTAAAATACTCTTCGAAAAAATCTGCGTTCATGTCTTAGTGATAATAAAAAAAGTAAAAAGTTCAAATAAAAGTAAACCGCCATCTACAAAACCACTGGCACTACCTATATGTGTCACTATTAATCTTCGCCCTTTACCTGAAGGTGCCTTGAACCCTCTTGAAAGTCCATCCAAAAATGCTTGTCGAAAACTTTTTATATTTTTATCTTGCCATACTTTTGTTACAGTATATCCCTAGTTGACCCAAGCTTCGTCTAAATAATAAATATTCCTCCCTTCGTCACGGAATTTTCTAATTGATCTTAAGTAGGATCTTCGCCAACAAATAATTTCATCTTTATCGATAAGAACTGACTTCCTGTTCTGCTTTTCCCAGCAAAAACTCAACTCTCGTAAGACAGCCCATAATTTGCTTCTACTGATTTTTGGCAAATCGTTGTTCTCTGAAAGTTCACTTAAAATTTTGTTTAGCGTTGGTATTTCTTTTTTAAAATAAAATGAGTGTACTTTTCTGCGAATAATATTTTTGAAGAAATCATCTATAACGACGTTTGACCTTCCTGTAGATAATTTTGGGTGATTTACAGTATCTTGTTCATGTTTTGATTCCTTTAAAAGTCTGCAGACAGTCGATTTTCCTACCCCTGTCATTATGGAACACTTTTCCATTAAATACATTTAGTATAATAATCTTCTCATTCTGAGACAGCGCACATCTTTTCACGCGTTTAGCAGGTACGTAATCTGATAAGCTCGACATTTTACCCAAAGAATATTATATCCACTGGCACAATAGTCACTAAACACAAGTTTACAATTTTACTCTATTGCACTAGTTCGTCTTCGTATATTCAGCTCTAAGACTGGATTGATCTGTCACAATACACTGGCTTCTGCCCTATGATGTATCCAGTAAAATATACTAATGTACACCCATTACCTGTTAGCATTAGTGTTACCCGATAATTACCTGAAACAAAATATTACCACGCCCATGGCCGGTTCTTATGTCGGGGTTTTATTACTCTCTTTCATTTCCAAACAGACTATAGTGTAATTTTTGTACGACAAGGTAAGCCCGATTGACCTAAGACTGCACAGAAAAAAAATTGGCAGCATCATACAGACGATGGTCTATGACGAGTTCAAGAGTGATTTATATTTGTATTTAAGGAATGCTACACGCAGTATGTCAGACAATGATTATTTCCTATATATTTGATAAATTAAAACAAGACTAGCGTTCATATTTTCTCTTTTTCAGGTGCTTAACATATTCTATCTGTTCTATATAGATATTATAACAAGGGGATCATAAGCTAGAAGCACACTCAAGGTGAGGCACAGTATAAATCTTATACGTTGTGACATCTATAATATTCTGAATACGTCTCTCTATAAAACCCAACATAATCAATGTTCACATCAAAGTCTTTTATACTGTAACTAAATATTTATCAGCTATATAATAATAATAATAATAATAATAATAATAATAATAATAATAATAATAATAATAATAATAATAATAATAAAAGGTCTTTATTAGTGTTTACAAAGAAAACGATAAGTATAATTAACAGTAATTATACCACGACTGAATATCATAGCATTTTGCAGCATTAAGTTTTTTACCATACCATTTTTAATGAATCGATAACATTGTTTAGGTCAGTTTGAAGCAGATTACAATCTTGATTACTAAGAATTCCATAGAAAAGCTTAAAATTATCGGCAAATAAAAGATATTTTCAAAAATGAAAACACTGGGATAAATTATTTATAAAAGTATTGAACAAGAGAGGACCCAAGTGTGACCCTTGAGGAACCCTCGAAATAACCTGTAATTCTTTAGATTTAAAATTATACACTTCGAACTACCTGAGAACGACCAAGCAAATAACTACTCGTAAAATCACCATATGCTAAAATATTGGGTTCAGTTAACTACCCAGACATAAATTCAAATTGTCAAGAAACTGGATTATATTTTTATGCATCTTAAATGCTTATATACTGATTGGTAAGTTTTAAGTTTGTTTTTGCATTAGTTGGCAACGGTTTGAAATTATCAGAAATGTCCGTCCAACTACTGCTTGCGTTAACTTAACTGATACTTCGTTGTCAACTTAACTGGTCGAATATTTTTAACAGTTTCAAACTGTTTCCAACTGCACTGGGAAAAACAACAACAAAAACTGAACAAAAAATTAAAATTTCAAGGTGATACAAGTGTTGCACATTTCTATAGCATACATCAATATCTGTTAAGTTTGCTGGACAATGACTTTACAGTCGGGATTATAGTTACTGAGAATTGATGGAAGACATATGATATTATAGCGAGTACAAGATTATAGGGATTTCTTTGATGTTATTTATGTTGTAAAGTGTGATTTAGGGTGGTATCAGTATATAGCAAGGGGATAGTAATGAGGTTTTGTGTAAACGAGAAGCTTATGAAGCCTTGTGATTTAGCATAAAATTAGATTTTGATGTAATGGGCATAGAATGTGGTACAAAATAACATCCAATATTTCTGTGAAGTATATAGGAATCCAGAAACTAGTGGTCAACAATGGTAGGACATATAGGGGGAGTCAAAATAATGTAATGCTTCCAAGTAAGAAGTTAAATATTGGATTTCAGGCATAGTTTCTAAACCGCTGCCTTGGTAACTCATGGTAATACAATATTTACTATTTAAATTGGAATTAGATATGCTTTATTATAGAGGTAATTAAGTTTTACAATTTATACCATTTTGACAGTGTGAAACATATTAAGGAACATTTTCAATATGAACATCTCGATTTTCTATACATTTTCTAAAATTATCATAACAACCCTGTTGCACACGAAACAACGTTTTGGGATAATTTTTATTGTTTTACCTGCAAATACTAACTTCTCATGAAAATTTTCGGAGATGACGTGCACGTCCGGGTACGGGCCACCAGATGCCGGTGGGATGTTCGCCGATGTCATGTTTGGATTGCGCGACCCAAAAAAACCCCCATAACGATTTTCCGTCTGTCTTTTTCGATTGTGTCTGGAAAAGCCACGTAGAAGATGTTCAGGGTGAGGTTCCGGTGCACCTGGGGTTCGGGGAGTCATTATCGACGTGAAATTCGGATTCAGCGCCCCAAAAAAACCCCCATAACTATTTTCGGTTCGCCTTTTTTGATTGTGTCAGGAATAGCCAAGGGGATGACGTTTCGGGTCAGGTTCCGGTGCACCAGGGGCTCGGAGGGTCGTTATCGACGTGAAATTCGGATTCAGCACCCCAAAAAACCCCCATAACGATTTTAGGTTCGCCTTTTTTGATTGTGTCAGGAAAAGCCACGGAGATGACGTTTAGGGTCAGGTTCTGGTGCACTAGGTCTTCGGGGGGTCGTTTCAGACGTGAAATTCGGATACAACGCCCCACAAAACGCCCCTATTATGATTTTCAAGTAGTTTTTGGCACTCTCCTCAGGAAAATTCTCGGATATGACGTCCGCGTTCAGGTTCCGGCCCACTAGGTGCCTGTGGGGTGTTCGCCAATGCCAGATTTGGATTCAGCGACCCAAAAAAAAACCGGACGCCGAGTTTCTCTTCTTTCCCGCGTGATTTGTGCGGGAGAGTGCCACGGAGATGACATTCATCGACGGTCCTGAGCTCCAGGTGTTCGGGGGGTCAATTTGAACATCATATTCGTGATCAGCGACCTCGAAAACCCCCGAGTACTCAATCTGGGCCAGTTCTGACACTTATTTACCAAGTTTTGACATCTTCCAAGAGGCCTCTCAAATAATGCATTTTTTGAATGCATTTTTGGCTGCAGCAATGCAATTTCCGATTTGTCAGAAATTCCATGTCACCATATTTTTTAGAAATATTTTTTGGAAGAGAATGCAGAAAACCGCATTCCGATCCGTCCACCACAACTAGTTTTAGAACTTTTGGACTTTTTACTAGTTTATTGCCTCGACTAACTAATACGTATCATTTTTCAAATTAAAATAAATAGTTTAATATGAAATCAAATGGCATAATTTTATAAATACCTCAAGTAAAACCATCTATCTAGTTCTTACCCAACATCATTCTCGCCGTAATTGTCACATGTGGATCTATATTGTAAACAAAGGAATAAGTTACGGTTAACAATGCCGTACGTTCATCACATCACCACTAGTAATTATGGCATTACCTACATAGTATTTACACTATGTTTCTATGAGCTACGATCCACAAATACCAAAAACACAAAAATACAAGAAACAAACGCCTGTTTGCATCACACCGTAACCTGTACCTGTATCTACGGAAACAAACCACGCTGAACGGGGTGCAACGTTACACTAATGATATGAGTTTTTGGCCACGTGGTTTTGTTTATATTCTATGGTAATTTATGATTAATATTTTAATTATTATGTAATAATTGCCGCCAGGCACATGTTCTGACATTCAATATGTTTGAAAGATTACCCTATAATACATTTCATATCAATATAAAATTGCAACCTCATTTCTAACAATGTTAATATTTTTCTATTCAAATAATATTTTTTCCCATCTAGTTACAATTTTATAAACACTGTTTTATTTTTCGAAGCCAAATGCTCTCACAGTCTGTATTTTTGCAGTTAATTTGTCTTAATTTATTGTTTCCTTAATGAAATAAAAGAATTAGTTATCCACCGGCAGTTTATCTACACTTTATTTTATATATCTGGAAATGCTCACTCGTGGAAGGAATACAAATTGCTGAAACAAATATTTATTACTCTTCCGCTAAAAAAAATAGTTTTAATTGGTTTCCCCAATTTATTTCCCTCGGGACTCACTATTTGCGTAAATTCGATAGCGTTTTCAGAAAGCGGCCGGGCATCCCTGATAAAGAACCGCCCAGTCGTGACCGGAATACTTGGGGGAAACCGCCCTATATTTTCTGTTTAAGAGACGCGTGGCTGGCACGCTTGATACATGGGGATTTTGAGTAAAAAAGCGACAATGTCTTCCTGGAGAAATCTCCTATAAATGTCCATCAACTGTTATAATCAAAGAATAATTTAATTAATAGAAATCAGATTCGTCTTACAAATTTTATTCTTATGCTATTCCTAATTAAGTTTTATTGAATAAAATTGTTCTAAAAAATAGTATACTACATACCCAGGTGGAAAGTAGTTCATTCTTGTCTCGAGAACCTATTTTATTTACAACCATACCTTTTAAATGCAAGTGGCGGTTTTTGTAACAAAAATAATTACGTGAGAAATTAACAAAGTAAGATAGATCCGTGTATAATCTGATTACAGATAAAAAAACGTCAAGTTGGCATTTTGACAATGATTACTATGGTATTAAAAAAGTCAAATATACAAACTTAAATTAGTTGCATTTGTAATATAGAGGGTGTTAAAAAACGAGTGTAAAATATTTTAGTATGAACCAAAATAAGCAGAAAAGTCTTAATAAACATGGGTCCGCAAAGTAACGGTTGCGGAGATATGGACCACTATTCGTCTTTCAAACATTTTATTTTATTAGGAATAAACCGACAAAGGAAGCTTTTAACAAACAAAAAAAAAGTTACAGAAGATGTTCAAAGTGCCCTTCGTCCATTTCCAAGCAGGCACGACATCTTCGTCTCAACGATATTCGAACTCTTTCGAAAACACCCTCCTTGGTTTGAATTTCTTGACACTTTTGATTAATCCGTAGCTACAGCTCTTCCAGGTTATTTACAGGAGTACCATATTCTTCAAATATCCCCAAGCAAATAAATCTAGAGGGTTCAGATCAGGCGATATTGGAGGCCATAAAACAGGTCCGGCCCTTCCTACTCATCTATGTGGAAAAGTTTGGTGTAAATGCTCTCTAACGGCCATGGAAAAATGAGCTGGAGCACCATCGTGCTGGAACCACATTTGTTGCCTCTAATTCAAAGGAATGTCTTCCAAAAACTCATTCAGTGTGTTCTGCAGAAAGTTGAGGTAAGCAGCGCCTGTTAATCGGTTTAGTAAAACAACAGGACCTAGAAACATGTCACCTACAATACCCATCCAAATGTTTAATGAAAAACGTGCCTGATGTCCAGATTCTATTAGAGCATGAGGATTTCATCGGTCCAAATATACGTATTGTGAAAATTAAACACTCCATTTCTTGTGAACCCAGCCTCATCAGTAAAAAGAATGTTTGCAAGAAAGCGAGGGTCTTCAGCATCATGACGTAGAAACCAGCGGCAAAAAATCAAACGTGCTTGATGATCATTTATTGGATTTAAGGCCTGTACTCGTTGCACATGGCATGGATAAAGCAGTTGCTCGTGAAGGATTCTCCAAACAAGAGGATATTCTCCGCACACTCGTACCTGTATTCTGCTCTACCAGTGCTAGAATTTCTTCTTCTGCACTAGGAGTGGACACTGACATTGGTCTTCCGGATAAATGGCACTGTTTGCTCAAGGAACCGGTATCACGCAATCTTTGGTGAATTCTTCCAAACATGCGTTGTGAAGGAATCTGTCGATTTGGATAAGCGTCAACATAAAAACGTCGCCCTCGGTGGCGTTCCCATTAGCACGACCATACATGAAATGCATGTCTGTTAATTCTGCGTTAGAGTAACCAGCCATAGCGAATGAAAACTTGTGCACTGAGAACAACTGTCAAATACGTACTGTTTATTTCACTAAACATCAACCAACTATTATAAGAAAATACACAACGTTTTTGCAAAATAAAAAAAGGGGCTAAAAAACATAAAACATTCAATATCTCCGCAACCGTTACTTTGCGGACCCATGTTTATTGAGACATTTCTGCTTATTTTGATTCATACTATTACCTCCTTAAATATTTTACACTCTTTTTTAACACCCTGTATTGCCATAAAAAAAAGGCACGATAAAGTTTATGTTTTCAAAAGTTGGTGCTCAGAAAGCTGTTTCTGAAACTATTGTGCTGGCATATTTTAGCGAAATTACCAAAATCAAAAAGCCGTTAACCCTTTGGTCCATTTAGTCAATGTTGCGTAAAACTTTAAATATTAAAGATAAAGTGGATATCTCCAAATTGCTATTGGAATTTTTGAAACAACAAAATCTAGGATATGTATCCAAAAAGTCAAGCACTTTCTCCAGTGAGAACATTGCGGCGTTTTTGAAGAATGCACCTGATGATATGCTACCTATAAAGGTTTCACTGTGTCGAAGTGATGAACTGTATAAAATGAAATTAACTGTTAATGTTAATATCGTGGAGAAGAAGATTCACATCGAAATTACAACATCAAAAGCATACCAGTCGAGAGTACTTACAGTGTGTATTGAAGAAAGGGTAACGTTAATTAAAACATATGTTGTAGTTCGTGTAGACATTCTAAATGAAAACTTCTTTTTACAATTAAAATCACTCATCAGCCATTTGGTCACAATTCGATAAGTCACTTTCCCAAAAATGTAGAGTGTTTCTAAAGTTTCCGCATTGTGAAACATACACGAGACACTGCTTGGAAAGAACGGCACCCACAATAATGGTAAATAGTGGTGGTGACATTCTCAAGTTGAAGAGATTAGAGAAACGGAAATTTTTTAACGTAGCGTAAGGGTACGTTGACAAGTTTGCAGATTCTCAGGTTAAAATTTCCACAAAAATATCTGACGAAATTTCAAACTCCAGTACTAAAAACGTTATCATTTCTGCACAAGATGGATTAACAATTTATGTTGCCGTTTATAATCAATCGAATGTTACAATTAATTTAGTAAAATAATAATGTTAATAATTTGTTGAGAATGTTTTAAAGTACAATAAGATATTTTTTGAAACAAACGTTTTGGTGATTCAGTGAATGTTGACATTAACCTGGGTTAAAAATGACGTTTGTCTCGGTGGAAAGTAATCACTTTCTACCCTTGTAAATGTCACTGTTTGTCTGGATATACAGGGTGAGTCAGTCATAATGTCATTAATTTTAGCCACGTATTCGGGAGGCCTAATAAAGGAAGAAAATCGAAAAAAAATTGTTTACTTGCCCTTTAAACAAATAAACATATCACTCTATAAAAATCGGTAACACTACGCTCCTGGTGCGCTACGAGTTTTCTGATGACGCACCCATACGACAATCGAATGCCGGATTAAACATCGTTGCCACATCATGTTTACATACATAATGCCATCTAATATTTCAGCGTGTTATTCAAATTTACCCCCATTTAGCACTTTCTGCATTTCCCGCATTTCTTTCCCCCCTAAATTTGTAGATCACGCTATACATCTGGAGGGAGGATGGAGAGAAGTCAAGCAGTAAGCAGTAGTTTTGTTTATTTCGATCTCGCGTATTCGTCGTAAATTCACAATGCATAATTTTACAAATTCCGAATATGCGGAAATGGTAGTGTTACACGGAGAATGTTTACGATATGCGAATAGGGCTGTTACGTTTTATTAATAAAGTGCTATGGACGAATGAGTGCAGTATAGTGGCATTTTAAACAGGTTAGTAGGTAACATACTACTTAAAAAACAATACATTTCTAGACTAGATGTACGTAACTACAAACGAATAATTAATTATTGTACATACATACTAAAAATTCATATTTATGTGAAAAACGTAGTGAAAACGTAATATCAAAATTATTAAACTGTAATAACCTAACAATCAAAAACATTTATTTATTATCTACATTTGTTTTTATTAACAAATAAATCAATATTTAAAGAAAATTCATTCGTGTATCTAGATCAAAAATTATAGTTTTACTTCTTGTCGTTAAATAACAGTACAAAAACTAGGTAAATAGGTTATTGACCTAAGAATACGGTAGATCAAGATTAGATACGTTGGAGTTTTGTGATTTCAATGTATCTAAGCTAATTTCTATGCAGTCATAACAGCTACATTTGATCAGAGGAAAATTCACACGCTACTTGTCGGTTTAACTTTCAGAGGCGATTTGTTGTCAACGTATGGGCAAGAGTATACGGGTATCATTTGATTGGACCATATTTTCTACCGAAAAACCTGTGTGGACCGCGTTACTTGCAATTTTTAATAGAATTATTTGATTATTATTATTTGATTTAATTGGATATTAACATTTTAAATTATTATTGGCTGAAGTTGAACTGATCAAGAAAAAATTATATTCTAAAATAGTCAGTACAACCGTTTATTTATGATGTCTAAAACCTAGGTAGGTAGGTACTAGAATAATATTTCAACTTGGCAACATTGCATCAGGTCCACATCGAGTTGAACTGTGAGCTGTAAACGACCAAGACTATGAGCGGTCAGTGACAGTCTGAAAAGGAGGTTTAAATACTGATTTGAAAATATTTTTTTCGGCGTAAATATACATTTAGATTTTTTTAATCGTGTATTCGAGTTATACTGATTATTCCCTATCTCCTCTTAAAATTAATGACATTATGACTGACTCACCCTGTATATCAAAGTCAGAAATATGTTTCTTTCAAACTTACTGTTTGGCATATCAACATTACATATCTAGTTGTAAATAAAAGATATTTTGTACTTGTAAAATATCGTTTTAAGCATCCTAATATAAGTCAAAGAAATAGAAAATCTTGAAACCGGTCTTGCTTTGTAGAACGTGCGTCAAAAACAGTGACAGCTCTTGTACTTAATAACACCTGCAATTAAACAGGTTAAATAAGTACTTCCACAAAGCCAGTTATATTGTAAATACAATTCCTCCCGAAATCTGCGAACAAACATTTTGTCCTTTCCTTTTGCTTTTTCGTCAATTTCAAATAAAGGCACAGGTCTCCTCGAATTTAAAAAGTCTTTTTGTCCCCATTTTCCATCTAGAATATGGTATTTCTAACAGAAACGAAACCATAAACTGGACAAGCTTCAATATTTATAACGGAACACATACATAGAAATAGCACTACTGACACATGAAGGCTTTATTTTAATTTTATAAACAGGCAAAACAGCTCTCGACCTCCGCGGAACCTGCGACTTCTGCTATGCGTTTCGCCGTTGTCATGACAACTGTGTAACTGATTCATAACACACGTTACACAGGTTTATAACACCCACGTTACGTGTAATATTGCCGCTACTGCAGCTTTGAATTTTCTCGATAATGTTTAAATTTAATGTTTTGTTTTCCTATTTAAGATACGTTGCAGTTTTTCTTGTCCACGGCCTTCATAGGTTTAGTTTATTCTACCCGTTCGGCGCAGTCTCTGAACAGGGATTCATAAGAACGACAAGTCATTTAAATATATTCACACATTTGCTAAGTGATGATTTAAACAAGATACTCCTGTAAGTATTTTTTATGTTGGTCATTATTTACGAATATGTTTGACAAGCTTATTCACACAAAAATGTTTCTTATTCTTCTTTAACTATAATAACGTCCCTTAAGATTTAAAAACAAAGGAAATAACACAGTAAAACTGTTACTATATTATTCATCCATACCCTAGGCCGAACTCAAAAAGTTCCTATCTTAGGTGTTTTAAATAATAAAAAAACATCGTCTAGAACCTGCACGTTCGTCCAAAATCCATTAAGTAAATATTACAAGGAAAAACCCCCATTGTGTCGGGGATACTACGGTGTATCCCTTTCCCTTAAACATCTTAACGTTGGAAAAAACGGGTTACGCTGGCCGGGGATAAAAATGAATACAAATTCTGTTTGAATCCCAATAGGGGCATATTTTTCTACTATCATCTCTCCCCTTCCTTGCGTTATTTATAGTAGGTTTTATCTCTTTTCCGTAAAAGCAGGCGCAAAAACTAAACGGACGGACTTTGATCTGAGAAAGGAACTGATATCGCATTTTTAGGTATCGAGAAAAACTTCAAACTATCGGTTTCTATATTGTAACAGCAATATAAAATTTCGGTGAAATGGATACTAAACTGAGGTTGAGACTGCTCGCAGTTAAAACTCAAAAGATAAAATCATGAAAATTGTATTTAAGCAAAATTTAAATAAATAAATTATACTTTTCCAAATACTAATAAATTGGATGAAAAGAGAGAAAAATAAGGTAAAAAATGGAGGAGTTTATTATGTAAAACATATTGGAATGGTTGTGAAATAAAGGTTTTTTTTTGCAAAGGGTGAAGAAATATATGTTTTTAAACGTTTTGAGATATTCAACTTCACAGATCATTTTAAAAGTTTTTGAGATGTTAAGAATTATATTCAACTTAGATTTTTACTTGAGGTGAGAAAAATTGAAGAAAAGGAAAGCGGAACAACATAATGAATATTTTTGTGGTATAAACTTTCGCCTCTTTTTTTTTAATTAACTAATAAAAACTAATTTAGCACTTTTTTATTTTTTGGATTAAAAATGATAAAGTTATCACGCAAATTATAAGTTCTAGAAATAGGGGCAACTATACCAATATTCTTTCTCATATGAAGAGCCAAAAACAAAATCAATCTACAACCAAATTTTGAGGACTAATACCCTGACCAGCATTGAATTACACCTAGAAAACAGCTAACAGCTAAAGTTGCTCGTCAGCAGCCCACCAGACATATACCAGGTTCGAGCTTATTAGCTATCATCAGTATGCCATAGGTGACGTATCTGACAAAGAACCCTAGCTGTTTTAAATATGTCTAACCCAACAGAAAGGACTATGAATATGCGGTGTAGACAGGCTACATCCAACAGCCATTCGCTGTTTCATGCTGGGCTGAAAAGCCACAGACACGAATCGTTCTACATAGCAGTAGAAACCATTGAAAGCTAGCGACTTCTATTGCAAATCGGCGACAATGATATCTTGCAAATACGAAATTCCAGGAATCGATTAGTCTGCGGGTTAATGCCCCGTCCAGCATTGAATTACACCTGAAAAACCTACAGCAAACATCTGGTTGGTCAGTCCGGTATGGAATAGCGAATGGCCTCTAGATGCAGCTTTGCTACTCTTCAAAGATTAATCTGCCTTATTTCACAGAAAAATATAAAATTATTCATTAATGTTGTAAATGTCACAAATTTTTAAGTATTTTCCGCTATTTTGTTAAAACTAGTTTTAAAAATGAATTAACTCATGACTCATAGTACAAAAAATACAATCATTCAAACAATAACAAAAGAACAATTCAGAAAACAAAAAGTTAGAAAACAAAAAAATTAAAATTGAATATTATTTCATCGATTGCATGTCTTCCTTCCCATTTTCTTTTATTACAACCCCCACCTCCTTCCGAAATTCGCGGTTGTGTATTTTATCTTTATTCTACGACGCGTGCGACACATTAAAATAACCAATTAGTAAATTACTAATAAATTCAGACAGTAGACAATAATTGGAAACAATTCCTGGTGTACTGATTAATGTAAAATTTATTGTAATTTGCTTTTGTGTCTACCTACAGATTTTTTGATATATGGCGGTAATAAATTTGCAATTATGTGATAAATTTTGCGAAAAATATATTAATAATGCTGTAAAAAGTGCGATTTGGTAATTAATGTCTTTTATCAATTTTTTGTACCTTACGCGCACTTCTTGACAATTGATAATGCAATTACCACGTTCCAAATATCTGCAAAATTTGTTAATATTATTTTTAAAATGTTAATTAAATAACGATTTTATACAAAATAATATCTTCGTAAAATTTCGATTGTCATTTCAGTATCGAAATGACAGTCTTTTAGGCGCATGTGCTTCAACCAACCTTTTTTTACGCACATGTGTGTAAAAGTAAAATAAAAAACTGAATATTAAATTATTTATTTATTATAAATATTGACACCATCTTTCAATCGGATAATTGGACATTGGGTGAACATATATTTTTCCTTCACTTCGTATAACTTCAATATTGGAATAAGATAACACCTGCATCCCGGTGCTGCTGGTGCACTGAGTTTTTGTGATATTTCCTTTCTCCCTGAGAATTTTCCTTACTATCGCTTTAACTTTTTGGAATAAGTACTTTTCATCATCTGCCTCTTTAATAAACCTGTCCCTTGTAAAATATTCTGGATTTTTCAAATGAGTTTAATTAATAAAAAAAATCCAGAATTCGTGCGATGTTTTAATAATTACGTTGTTTGTTAAAACAGTATAGTAATAATTGTTACAGAAAAATTTGTTACATTTTCTAGTAACATTGTGGCAAAGTGCAAAGTGATTTCGGAATTTATTTGAGTAGTGTATTAAAGAGAGTACAAACAGAGAAGTATAATTATATGAGCTACAACCCAGTAAACACACATACGTTATTTAAACGTATTGTCAACGTACCATTGGTTGATAATTCGTGTTACGTTACAAAATCAACCATTACTTTATGGTTAGAAAAGTAACGGTCTAACATAACGTTTAAAATACGTACTTTTTTAACAAAAACTGTTAGCAAACCTATTGTAACGTTAAATGAACCTTATTTAAAATATTTAAATAAAACTTATTTATTAAAACCTTTATAAAACGTCTGTGTCAACTGATTAATATATTCACATTGAAAAAAACGTGTTTATAACGCTTTAGAGTAACAGGCATTAGTAATGCTTACAAAACGTATCATAAACGTTTTGCACGTAATTTCGGAACGATACCGATCCAAAGTAAATTTTATACAATATAATTTAATAAAAAGATTTTACATTAAGAATATATACAAATAACTAGATAGTAATTATTTTTTAATAAACCTCACAAGTGTTAAAAAACAGTACAATTTAAATGTGTATTATACGTTATAATCATTCATTGAAATAAGGAAGCGAATTGCCGTTTTTTTCACGTGTCAATTATAATGCCGTTAAACGTTCTACACAAATTTAATGATCTTATTGGTAGATAAAGATCACGTGTTACACACATACCATTTCGAGTTCTTTTTTGTAAAAGTTTGTCAGTTGCATATTCATCACTGTACGTACCTATTGTGATCCGTGAAATATTTCCTTATTTTATCTTGGTAAGTATAACTACTTCTATAAGTATTTAATTTTATTTTATTAATATAGGAGTATTAGGTTTTTTTTACATTACATGTTACAAATAATTATATAATGGAATCTAAATTTATTCCACTATAACTTTTCCTACTTATGTTTCAAAATATTTAGAAAGGCGATGACAAAATTAATAAAAGTAGGCGCCTGAATTTTGTACTCGTACATACCTACGTTAAATTACTTTGTAAAACAATTATTATGACTTGGTAATTTTTTTACTTTATATTAATTATTTAAGATACAGTGAAATATTTCTAATCATTATTGGGAATGATTTAAACTTTTTTATTTCCTTTCTTGACTATCTGCTTCGTAAGATATATTATTTTGGTATTTTTATATTTTGTTTGTGTTATGTACGTATTTATTATTTATTTAATAAACTATTACTGATATTGAAACCAATTATTTATTATTACCTACCTAAATTTGAAATTAAACAATAGGTATTGATATTTTTTAATACTCTTATTTATAGGCATATAGTGAGTTCAACATTCGAGCCACACTATTGGAGTATCGCTAATAATTATTAATAGGAACAAGATTAAATGATAGAAGATTTTGTAACTATTTTATTTATATTATATTAATTCTCTGATAATTATTTATTTAATTGGGTGGTCCAGAATGTACCGTAAATACTAGAGCATATGACACGTTAAAAAATAAGGGTACTATTTTACATACATTTTTGTTCAAAACTCAATAATAAGAGAGATAGAACCCTCTGAGGGATGGAATAAAAATCATTTTTTTAATGTCTTTCAGATACTCTTGAATAATGGGTTCATGGGGTGAGTATATGATACTAGGATAATTAATTTTTTGTTACCACTTGTTCAATCACTTATGATTAAAGGGTAGTTTTGGATAGTATTTGTTTTAATTTGAAATTATGTATTTCAAAAAAATACTTACCACTCAAAACAACGTTTTAATCTTAGGGATGGAATAAGTGGTAACATAAAATTAATTGTACTAAAACCTAAAAAAGTAAATTCATTATAAAAGTATTGTAGTTAGTTAAGTGTTATAGATATTTAAAAAAGTGGTTTTAATTTAGCGGTTTTACAGGATTAAATGTACTTGATTATTTAGTTTTGAAATATATATATAATACCCTTATTTTTAACATACTATCTAATCTAGCATTTATGGTACATAATTCTAGACCACTCTGTACAATGCCACCAGAAGGATCCAAAAACAACGTTGTAAAACACGTTAAAAAACACGTCTCTAAAACATCTTTTTGGACATTAAAATAACGTTTAATTTACGTTAGTTAATAATATAAAATGTAATTATTAAACGTAAAACTTAAAGCTTATTAATACTAAAAATGATCGTTCCACATCTACTAATATTAAACGTTTGTACTTTGGTTACCAGAAACGTGTAAAACCGCGACATTTTTAAGTTGATTGTACGTAAGAAAAGCCACGCCTTTTTCAAACGTTGTATGGATATTATAAACGTTTTTCTAACGTATATGTGTTTACTGGGAAATATGCGAATTTTGTTGTTTTCTTTGTAGCATTGATTCTTTTTACATGTATACGTGAAAGTTTTCTATTGAACTGAAACTGTTTTCCTAAAATATTTTTGCACTTGTATTTGATACTTATTTTGCATATTATAACATGTGCTATTGCATAATAACATTTTTCTTCTGTATCTATTTATAATTCCATATAAAAGGATTAATTTACTGAGCATATATTTTTAAAAATTCAGAAACACATACAGCACACATACAAATTTATGTCAATACCAGTCGCTTTTTCAGTTCTCGTCACTATATTTAGATAGCCAGTCGCAAAATAACAGTTCGCATTGAAATAGCCATCTTGTAACTGTGTCTCTAATACATAAAAGAAACTCCAAAGGCGTTGCATGTGGCATGTAAAACGGATGATTGAGCGAAAGCCGAAAAAGCACTTCCTTCGAGTAGTAAAAAGCGAGACATTGACATTTCCTAGATGGCATTTGTTTTACGAGCTGGTAAAAAGCGGTCCGTATCCGCGGCCTCTTAATCTTTTGGGGTCCTGCAGGAAGGATAAAAAACCGGGTGGCGGTCGGACCATGGCCTGTGTTTAATTTATCAGCCAGATCCAGGGGTATGCTCCTTTGCTCCACTTTTGAATATCTATTTTATAGAAACTGACTTTAGTAACATCGCAAGGTGTATTTGCAAATTTGTTTAGTACAAGATTTTTCAGTTTTAAACTGGCAAACTTAACAAACGAACGTAACCTCGTAACCAGACTTGCTGAAAATTTTAGAGGTATTTAATTTTGTCATTTTCACACTTATTGTCTAAGAAATTACTTCCTCTGGCATATAATATTGTTTTTGATAGCATATGTCATCGCCACCACACAGGAGTTAGTTTTACTTTTGTTTATTTTGGGTATTTTTTTTTTAATTTAAAAACATCTATAATTTAAAGCAGGCTTTTTTTTTGGTTGTAAAATAAATATTCTATAAATTTTATTTTAAACTTAAGTTGTATTTACAGCTATAAAAGCATTTAAAAGTTTATAGTTTATTTTGTCTGCTTTTTATGTAGAGTTTAAATTTTATAGAAACTGCTTCAATATAACATTTTACTCTTCACAAATATTATTGGGAATGGGGTCAAAGTTAAAGAACCAATTTATTGTCAAATATACGTTTTAGATGCATTTAAGCCATCCTCAGGACAATACAAGAAGTGTTCTATGTAATACATATTATTTATGACACCGTACATAACAATGTTCAGAATAATAAGTGGATTGAATTGTCTTGAAGAAGGCTTATATACAGCCGTTATGTAGACGTACCAATAAACTGGTTTTCTTTAACTTTGACCCCATTCTCAATAATATTTCTGAAGTAAAGTAATAAAGAAATGTACTAATTATAATTTAAGAAATTTTTGTTTTGTAAAAATCAGTAATAAATAGGAATATCCAGATACTCATGTAATATTAAATATATTCATAAAATTTTGAAAATAAACAAATAAAAAAATAATTGAAAAATACAAGTTTATTGTTTCATTTAAACATAAATAAAAACAACTGCAATGGCAACAACAAACAAGTAAAATTCAGCATCACTTAAACACAATCGACATGGTAAGTTCTAAAGCATAATCATAAATGAAATGTAAACACGAAATATTTTTCCACTTGGATTACCTCTCGTTATATTAAAGCATGAAAATGCCTGTCAAACATCTGTATAATTCTAAATTCTTCCAATGCCATGGATTTTTGCACCGCTATGCATATGCTATTTTTAAAAATATCTGTAAATATCTCAAAAATGCATATGGCATGTATAATATGTGCTTTGCATATTTGGGTTACCCTACAAATAAGTATTTACAGAGACTATTTTAATATTATAAAATTAATCTTCTGCTTCTAGAGATACTTATTTAATTAACCCATATGTAGAATTATAAAAAGATAAAGTGGGGTTCTCTCTACAATATATACAGTCCCGCATAATATCGCACTAAATAAAATAAAGTTTTTTTTAAAAGATAAATTTGAAAGCATTCAACCACTTGTGATTTGCTATTCCACAACATTGGGTCCATTGTGAGAGTGACACTTTGATGGAAACGTTCTATATTAAAACTCTTCTAGGTCATTTTCCCTGGATATTTTCACTAGAATATAAAATAGGATAATTTTTTGTTACTAAAAATTCTACGCTACCTGCTTGGAAGTTTTCTGCTAAAATAAAAATAGATATATTACGTACATTTACTGGATTTAATAGAAAAAAAGTTATTTTTCTTAAGAAATTATAATATTTGAATATTTTGTACTGCAAACATATAATTCTTATATCAAAGGGATGAAAGAAATCGTTGAAATTTGTTTGTTGTAATAGGTAGACTCAGTATTATTATTAAGATCCTTATAAATTGTTAATAATATTGTATGAGTACTGTCTGAATTTTAAAATCTTCAAACATTATTTTCTTGAAATTTTTGTTATATAACAGCATAATTTTTCATGATGTATGTATGTAGAATAATACGCTCTTTCAAATGGCATGGTCAAAATTGGCGGTTGCTATTTAAAAAAATTGTTGATGACGTAATATCTCGAACAACGATGACGTCGCAAATGTGGATCGTATGTCAGAGTGCCTTTTTTAAAAACAAAATCGACGTGCCAGGGGATTTTTACTTACTTACTTTTCGAAAGCACTGTGTTTGTAAATAATATAGTTTAATAATTAATAATTACAGTATTATTGCATTCGTTCAGGTAGACATTGGCAAAAGTTTGCTTACGACGCTTACCCTTGTCTGGATACGGCCTTGTAGCCACCAGTCAGTGAAGCTGACAGATTTTATTAATATAATAGAAGGTTATTATTTCTAAACTAAGGCGATGCTTGTTTATTTAGCCTATTTAAATTTGGTATATGATTGTAAAACCCAAAATATGACTGGACACTACCATATGCAGAGTGGGCATAAGCCAGTACAATTTATTTTAGTCCTTTTGGTATATAGACTCAAAACTTGACAAAAGACATGCCTTAGTGGTAAATGGGTCAACGTACAACTTGTTGAATATTGTAGGTTTAAGTTAGTTAATTTACAAATGTATTTTTATATCAAGTTGGTTTAGATCATAATACAGCTAAATTTGGCCTGAGTAGAATCCTCCGGAGCTGTAACTGGCAGTGAAGGAGCATGGTAACGTTCCGTTCGAGGCCTGCTGCCCCAGACCACGTGGAGATTGTCGAGGTGTGGTAGCAATGAAGCTTCTCTAGTAATTCTCTAAGGCACAAGCAGCAGGCATGGCAGGAAGAGGCAGTAGGTAAAGCAATATCGAATGAGAGACATTCAGCACAATTTATGTTCATTAACGAAAAAGCCTAAAAATGCTATAGCTCGGTACGAGTAAAAAGTTGACTATAAAAATGCCAGTACATATCTTTGCGATATTAGGCGGCCTTAAAGAGGTACTCTGTCGTTCAACCGAGAATTATTAGTTGCTATGAATTCCAAATTGCAGGAAATCCTTCTCGGATAGCAATCAGCACAAATAATCTCAATTTTTATTTTTCTATGATACAAAATCCACAACAGTGTGGAGTCTTCCAAGACTATTCATTCGAAAACAAAAAGGACACTTTTTTCGTATCCGGAGCAAAAACCATAGAAGAAGAACAGAGGTTGGAACGTTTTATTTTGTAAAGATAAAACAAAGTATTTTCCATAGTATTCTGTTGGCGGGAATCGCATCTCAATCTCCGTATAACGTCACCTCGACTGCCTGTCGTTTTCGTTGGGGTGTTCTTGTGCGGTCTCGGCTGTGTATTGGGCTTGGAGTCTTGTGATTTTTGTGTGGGGACTCTTGTAGAGGAAAAACTTTTCACACCTTTTCTTATCGTGTTCCCTTAACCAGTTTTTTTTTAGCGTCGTTGCTTAAGAAAACTCCCTAGATACCTCGTTGTCAAGGCAATTCCAGTGATGTCCTTAATATTCGGTAAGTTTCTATATTCCTATTGAGAATGTTCCTTTTACCTTAGTCACTTTTACGCATTCAATTCACATTTACCTAGTTTTTAATTTAAAACGATTCACTACTTAAGCTGGCTTAAATTATTTACATGCTTTGCATTTAATTTTTGACGTCTGTCAAAATTGTTGTGAATTACTCACTAATAATTATTTCAACTTCATCTATCTTATTTGAATTATTTATTGTTTCAGAAGTAGAATTCTCACTCCACATATACCATGTGTTTCATTTCATTCAACATATTTCTTTGACTAATTTTATCTGAGATTAGATTAATGTTTATTTTAGTCTTCGTATTTTAACTTATTTATTATTCAATTCAACAAATTATATTTGATGTCATTATGTGTTAGTTTTGTTCTTTCTGTTATACAGTGTGTTTGTTTGTGTCATATGTGTATTTTGTGTTTATCACAGTACATTCATTTTTAGTCATCTAGGAGCTCAACTACGTGATTTTTTATTGGTTCTTCAATATGATAACACATATAGTGAATGAATTTTAATAAATAAACATTATTTAGGCCGTTCGAGCTGAGTAAATCATAACAAAACCGTAACAACCTCTTCTGTTTAGGGATCTTGGGAGAAAACCTGTATAATTGGCACAGTGAGCCCAAGTAGCAATATATGGCAAAACTTGGGCACAATTTTCTTGTGCCTGAATCGTGTCGACTCTTTTTGGAGCATTTCTGCCACCGTTCAAATTGTGTCCAAAATTTTCAAGTTTGTGTCGACACATTTCGAACTTATTGTGTCAAAAGGATATGAGTGTCTAAATAGCAACATTTTAAACACATGTATTTAAAATGTATCTATTTTGTGTCAGTTTGGACTCTTCAAATATATTTAGACACAGACGGGTCGGCACTAAATAGACTCAAGTTTGTCTGATTTGTTTCTTAACAAGATGTTTCTATTTTGTTACTGAAATGAGTTGAGTAGACACAATAATTTCCATTTGGGTACATTTTAAACGTAAAATTTCTTTATTGTTTCTACCACGTGTCGTACAGGCACACATGTATCTATGTAAAAACATTTTGTACACATAATTTCCATTTTGTTTCTATAATGTGTTTAGTTCATCCGGTTAAAGTGTTTGTGTACTTGACATGGCGCATATTATTATGATAAACGTTGATCTGTAATAGTGTTAGTTTTACAGTTACAATATGATTAAAATAAAAAAGGTGCTACTCCAAAGGTGCACACTAGCACTGACTATCGACGTGTGAAAAAAGCAATAGACATTACTCAGAGGAAATTGAGTGAATTTATAAAAGAAAGAACAAGTGCACCATTTCTATTAAACAACAAAAAGAAAAACATTGTAGTTGGCGATATTTCAGTCAATTTTTGGTCTATATGTAGAAACATTACTCTAAATTGTTTCTTCTATTTTCAAATGTGTTGAGATGGACAATTTGGGGCAAATTTTATTCACATTACGGAAACATGGTCCTATTTGAACGCCACCTATAAGTACGCCATATTTCAACAAGTACTTGAACGTGAATGCACTTGGCGGTGGTACTAAATATGATGTCCTAAATAATAAAATATAATTGGTTTTTGTTTTTTTGAGAAATACAAAAATATATTTTTCGAAAAAAGAAAAATACATCGACTAATTATAATTACTTGGTATTTTTAAGGCCTGTTTAATTTTGAGAAGTACCATGTCAACTATTATCGGTAAATATATTTTTAGGTATTAATAATATTGTGTGAAACTAACTACTCAGTGGACAAAAGCCCCAACCTGCGTTGAATTACACCCACAATATCTACCCATATATTCCTTATTATTAGCTTTTGTAACATTTTTTTTTTATATTAGCTTAAAATACCTTTCTAAAACAGTAAAAAAAATATTATCGGTAAACTTTAATTCGCAAGTGTACCTACGCGAGAAAATGCTCAAAATTAATTAAAATACCATTGTTTTCTAGGTGATAAATGCCTTCAAGTCTGTGTTCATGATTATCCATAATGTATCGGGAAGAAATATGATTTGTGTCTATTAGGATTTATTTTGGTACACAATAAATAGAAAATAATAATTTCGGTAAAATTGAGAACACCATGTGTCAAATTTGTGGCTCTCATTAGAGTACAATAACGAACACATTTTGGAAACAACATGACCACATACGAGGCACATGTAAAATAACTTTTGGACACATTATCGACACATATTTTGGCCAAGTTATGAACAAAATAGACATATTGTGGCCACTTCAAGGTTTCAGTTTTAGATATATATTGGAAACGAAAGGCACAATCTAGACACATTTTTGAAAAATTTTAGGTATATTTCAGACTCGCTATTTGACAAATTTTAGACCATATTTAGTACACATTTTAATCACCATTTTGGTTACATTTCCCGCTTATAATGGTCTAATAATTGACAATCTGCCTTAAAAATGTGTCGTGTCCAAATTACAGTGTCGACACAGCGTCGAGACTTTTCCCAAAATGAGTCGGAAATTGTTACTTGGGAGAGATATTTTGTTTAACTTGCTTATGTTATTTTTAGATTGCTAAAAATAACTACAAATTCGATGAAAATTACGCATAAAAACGGCACCCTCACACTCATGTTTCTTCGATTTTTGTATATCCGCAAAAGTTTAAACGTTTCCCCTTCCAGCCACCGCAAAGACCTCGAGGGCTTTCCCTGTTTAATTTTCCAGATCAAAAATGAACGATGCGGACAGACCGCTCGGTTAATCAATCAGGCGAGAGTAAACAAAATCTCATCTGGCCCTGGTCGTTAAAACCGCTCGGCGCATCAGAGGCGCCCTAAATCAGCCCCCTAATTCCGAGTACGACGGCCCTCGATCTTCACAACTCACGTCATATTACATTTTTATCAGCCGGACGCGGCCAGTGCAAGACGTGCAGGGCAAAGTAATGGGCTGTCAGAGGAATTCGAGATGCGTGCCGCCGCGACGGCCGCAGGGGGGCCAACCTGGGCGGGAAAAGCCGATTAGGAGCCATCAGAGCTGGCACTTTGTCAGACCGGAGCATAATCTAATGGTGGCGCTTTTAAAAATATGAATGCGGGCGACGCTGGACTGATAGCGGAGTAATGAATTGCCAGAATTGTATTATACACGGGGAAAGGTATTCGTAGGCATTGCGTGTTCGTTCGTCGACAAGCGGTTGTGCGAACGCACGGCTGGGAACGTCGCTTTACTTTCGAATTTCTGTTCAAGATTAAAGATGCAACAAAGCACTCGTGCAAGAAATAAAAAGTGAGTGTTAGGAAAGCAATTCTGTTATTGGAATTCATGCGTACAGTGCAAAAATATTAAGACGAGTTGACACAATCCATGTATACTTCTTCGTCTGAATGATCCATTTCAATATGTATTGTATTGTTAAAAATATTACAAATATATTTAAATTATTAACAATTTTGAGTTTATACAGGGTGGGGCAGAATAACGAGCGATTTTAAAAAGGCTGCTAAAAACAAGAAAATTAATGTTTAGGAATAAATTTAATATTTTCTTAAAGAATATAAAAAAGCATTAATTATTTTATTTTTTAAAAATAACACCGGAAAGATAACGTCCGTCCAGGCATACACATTCTTCCAATCGTGTTTTGAAACTATTCATTACAATTGCAGCATTGTTAGGGGAATGTTTTCCACTTCCTGTCGGATTCGTTCTTTCAAGGCTTGAATTGTTTGTGATGGGTTATCTTGAAACACTTTACTTTTTAAGTACCCCCACAAGAAAAAGTCGCACGGTGTGAGATCCGGAACGGGAAGGCCAGGTGATGTTCCCATTTCGAGAAATCACATGATTTAGAAATAATCTGTTAACAATGTTAACATGCTTATTCTCGCTGTAACTTCGTAGCGTGCAAGCTGTGGTTCAAAAAAGTTTTCTAACATGTCGGCGTATCTTTGTGAGGTTATTGTCACAGCATTGCCACGAGCATCTTCAAAAAAGTAAGGCCCTATGATCCCGGATGAAGATATAGCGCACCACACAGTAACTTTTGTGGAGTGAAGGGGCTCTTGATGCATTTGTCTAGGATTTACGTCATTCCAGTATCTAAAGTTCTGCTTGTTGACGTAACCGGACAAATGGAAATGGGCTTCGTCACTCATCCATAAGTTGTTTACAATATCCTCATCTTGATTAATTAAATGTAAAAACTCTTCACATAATCGTTGTCGACTCACATAATCCGTGCCTTTAAGAGCCTGTACGATTTGGATTTTGTATGGATGAAGGTGGAGATCCTTGTGCAATATTCGTCTGACGGTTCGGTTTGAAATCCCAAGTGTAGTGCTATGCTGGCGAGCTGAACGAAGCGGGCTTCGCTCGATAGCAGTCCTTACACGCTCGATATTCTGGAGCGTACGCACCGATTTTGGTCGACCGGGCTTCTTTAGTAATAGTTTATTAAATTAATAATAATACGTATATAATACAAACAAAATATAAAAATTCCAAAATAATATATCTTATTTATGCTACTAATTGAAACCTAAAAACAATGAAATTAGATCTGAACAAGTTTCATATCAATAACTTCACTTACATTTGATAATATAGATTATTTAAAGAAAGTCTAAACTTTAAACATGTCTAAGTTTAATCTATTATAGTTATAAATATAATAATAATGCTAATAATAATAATAATAATAATAATAACCTAATATACATTTAATATGACCACGAAGTAGATAGTTAAGACAGGAAATAAAAAAGTTTAAATCATTCCCAATCATGATTAGAAATATGTCACTGTATCTTAAATTTTAGTATAAAGTAAAAAAATTACCAAGTCATAATAATTGTTACCCATTTTACAAAGTAATTAAACGTAGGCATGTACGAGTACAAAATTCACACGCCTACTTTTACTAATTTTGTCTTTGTAAGTATTTTGAAACATAGCAGGAAAAGTTATAGTGGAATAAATTTAGATTCCATTATATAATTATTTGTAACATGTAATGTAAAAAAAATCTAATATTCTTATAGTAATAAAATAAAATTAAATACTTATAGAAGTAGGTATACTTACCAAAATAAAATAGGGAAATATTTCACGGATCACGGTAGGTACGTACAGTGATGAATATGCAACTGACAAACTTTTACAAAAAAGAACTCGAAATGGTATGTGTGTAGCACGTGATCTTTATCTACCAATAAGATTATTAAATTCGTATAGAACGTTTAACGGCAATATAATTGACACGTGTAAAAACGGCAATTCGCTTCCTTATTTCAATGAAGGATTATAACGTATAATACACGTTTAAATTGTACTGTTTTTTAACACTTGTGAGGTTTATTAAAAAATAATTACTATATAGTTATTTGTATATATAAGTATATATATATATATATATATATATATATATATATATATATATATATATATATATATATATATATATATACTTATCTAAATATTCTAATATCTTTTTATTAAATTATATTGTATAAAATTTACTTTGGATTGATATCGTTCCGAAATATTTATTAATTGCAAAACGTTTATGATACGTTTTGTAAACATTACTTATGCCTGTTACTTTAAAACGTTACAAACACGTTTTTGTTCAATATCAATATATTAATCAGTTGACACAGACGTTTTATAAAGGTTTAAATAAATAAGTTTTATTTAAATATTTCAAATAACGTTCATTTAACGTTACAAAAGGTTTGCCAACATTTTTTGTTAAAAAAGTACGTATTTTAAACGTTATGTTAGACCGTTACTTTTCTAACCATAAAATAATGGTTGATTTTGCAACGTAACACGAATTATCAACCAATGGTACGTTGACAATACGTTTAAATAACGTATGTGTGTTTACTGTGTAGACAATGGCTGTCCTAAGACCCCACATTTATATGATAAAAAACCTTTATTTATGACCACAGAATACGTTTCTGAATTTTAGACCTCTACTTAAGAAACACTCTTTATATTCATTTAACTATCAATGAACTGAATGCGAATTTGAGCAAAACTTAGTTATTCTAATATTCACATCTGCTGTGCTGCTAAAAATTCGCTAAGCTTGAACCACATTGAGACGCAGATTCCTTTAGCTTACTACGCGGAAATTTTGAGGAAAAAAATAAATATTCACAGCCACTCCCTCGCGAGGGACTTGTCCCGGTTTCACCGTTACAATTCCTGCTGTGCAATTTACGGTCTGGAAACTGGAAACTCAAACATTTGTAGCGACTCGTAAAAATTGTGTCCTCGTGGAATTAACACAATTTATCATCGAGTTTTGAACCGGCACGTATTTCGTCTGCAATTATTCAAAGATACTGCTTTATGATGGAGATAAATAAGTTAAATTAGAACGAAGTTTTAAGGGAGGGATTTGTAAAACAAGGAGTCGGACAAGATAATAGAATACGATCCAGTCACGCTACGCTCGATTCCAGGAAATCGTGCCATTAAGCATTAACGACGTAATTATACTTTTAGGCATTTGTATTTTTAATACCCGTTCATTAACTTCATTTTGAAATTGACTTGACAGGAATTTTTTATGCGGATGCTACATTGTATGACTTATGTCCTGCCAATTAAGCCGTACTTTGATTTTTATGGTAATGCCGTTTACCATTGGCGCATCCGCCATTCCGAAGAATGAGGTTTCGAAGTTTTTATATTTTTTAGTAATGGAAATGTTTAAGGAAGTGTAATTCTAGATATATTTCTAGAATAGTAGAAAAAAAAATATTAAGAAAATGCTGAATAGTTTCATATAAAAAATATAAAAGAAATACCAAATCACGATAAGATTACGAATCACTACGTCTCTTGAAATTCAGGAATAAGAAAATGGATATTTGAAATGCCGCGAGAAATCAATCTTACATAATTTAATAGAGTAATGTTACTAACTGCAACTGAATCAATTGTACATGTTTTTTTTATTGTAATTTTTATTTTTATATTTAGGTAATGCATTTTATCTCAGATATGCGAATTGTTAATACATACCTACAAGTTTGCCTATTTATATTTTGTTTATCTATGTGTGCATATGTGAGATATGTATGTGTACGAGTATATACAATTATTTTATAATCGTATTATGTATTTTAGTACTGTTAATCTAGGATGAAAGTTGCCCAATATGTGAATGTTTTCCTGTGTAGGTCTATGTGGCTATTTTTATAAGATTTTCTAGATGTCTAAGTGAACGAGTTTATACCTAATAGGTCTACTGTGACCAACCTGACTGTTTTTACACAAGATGTGTCTCATAAATTGAATGGCCAGGGACAAGTTGATACTCTATATACGGATTTCACCAAAGCTTTTGACCACATAGATCATAACTTATTGATAATGAAATTATCTAATTTTGGTTTTGGCGAAAGCCTGTTGAAATTTTTCAAGTCCTACTTAAACAGGCATCAATTTGTTTTTTGTAATGGTTACAGTTCGGTAGCATATACACCGACGTCGGGAGTTCCGCAAGGATCCAACCTTGGTCCTCTTTTATTTCTTTATTTATTAATGATCTGTGTGTTGAGCTGCAATGTAAATATCTGTTTTTTTCCGATGACTTCAAAATATTTAAATTAATAGCTTCCAAATACGACTGTCGACAGCTACAAATTGAACTTGATAAGATTGTAGATTTTCGGTAGGTAGTGGAAATACCTAAATGATGGTTTCTTTTATCGTTTTCAAACCACAAAAATGGTTTAAATATTTTACAGGGACCCTCTTGTTGATCGTATTATATCGACGAAATTCCATTGAGTTCACCGCCATCAACACTTTACAGCAGCTATGCCACAGTATGTGTAAATTGACATCGAAGGACTCATCTACTTGATATAATGACATTTCTTGATTATCGCATTATGGTCGGGGTAGTTCGTTGTAATTAGACGTTGAGAATGTCTTCTTAAAAATATTATGTTCATGTCTATTATTTTATTTATACATATCTTACAACGTGTTGTTATGTTACCAATTTTTGAAATGGAATTAGGTCATAATAAATGTTTTATATACGTATGTGTTTATTGGATTATCCTGAAGTGTGTCTCTTCTTTATTACACACTCATTACTACCATTAGGTACATATTCTCCTTTTTATACGATGTGCCAAGCCTCGTTAATCTTCATGGGTGGGCACTAAAAAAAATAATCAGGTTCTTTCCCTCTAAAAATAAAAATTTATAGGTCATTTTTTCCAGCAGACGGTGTTATGTTTATAACATGAAAGTTTTGGCTTACTTATTTACTTTTTTTTTTATTTTTACACATTTATGACACAAGAACTTCTCAAATTAGAGATCTTGTCTCGTATAAAACTAAAGTGGTGTAATACTGAAATAAATTTTTCTCTGTATCATCATTCTTTTGCAAGTAATTGAGAGTTTTTTAGTAATTCATTTAATAATATTAAATATGAATTTAATTTTAATTTTGCCCTGTTACGGGCATACTTTTTTGTTTGTCTTTGTTGCAAGGAGCAGTAAAATAAGTATGTCTGTTCTATTTATTTGTATACTTATTTGTGAATTTCTGTTTGATGCTTTATATGGGCTTAGATATGAAAATATATAATATATGTACCTGCAGTGCTAATATTAAATATATATTAGATATACAGGGTGTAACTTTGAAGGGGGGTACGGTTTGGAGGGGTGGGGGGGTAGTCTGTCTTCCCTAGATTGCTAATCTGAAACTAGTTTTTGTTAAATCAAATAAATAGCCGAGTTATAATTAATTTTTTAAACTGCTCCCAAATTGCTATCCACGCCGCTCCTGTACAGCGTCCGCGTTTTACTGCAGAACCATGTCTACGGCTAGTACATTTAAAACAGCGGTAAAAGGTCAGGAAACGCCGGACTTGACGAGACCACTTGTCCCCTACGTATTTTGGGGCGCTGATTACGAAAATTAGGGTTAACGCTACCTGCAATTCTTGGAACACCCCTAAAATTGCAAAAAACACCCCTAAATAGGGGGGAATGTTTTTTGGGGCGCTGATTACGAAAATGGAGGTTAAAACTTGCAGCAATGGTTCCAACCACCCCCAAAATTGCAAGAAAACACCCCTAAATAGGGGTGTTTTTCGACTGTACTTGTTGTTTTGCAAACTAACCCATCTCATATGTTTTTTGGGGCGCTGATTACGAAAATGGGGGTTAAAACTTGTAGCAATGGTTGAACCACCCCCAAAATTGCACAAAACACCCCTACTGAGGCGTAATCAGCGCTCCAAAAAACATATGAGATGGGTTAGTTTGTAAAACAACAAGTACAGTCGAAAAACACCCTTATTAAGGGGTGTTTTGTGCAATTTTGGGGGTGGTTCAACCATTGCTACAAGTTTTAACACCCATTTTCGTAATTAGCGCCCCAAAAAACATATGAGATGGGTTAGTTTGCAAAACAACAAGTACAGTCGAAAAACACCCCTATTTAGGGGTATTTTCTTGCAATTTTGGGGGTGGTTGGAGCCATTGCTGCAAGTTTTAACTTCCATTTTTTTAATCAGCGTCCCAAAAAACATATAAAATGGCTAAATTTGCAAAACAACAAGTACAGTCGAAAAACACCCCTTATTAGGGGTGTTCTTTGCAATTTTAGGGGTGTTCCAAGAATTGCAGGTAGCTTTAACCCTCATTTTCGGAATCAGCGCCCCAAAATACGTAGGAGACAAGTGGTCTCGTCAAGTCCGGCGTTTCCCGACGTTTTAGCGCTGTTTTAAATGTACTAGGCGTTGCCAGTTAGTTGTTACCAGTCTAGACGTCGGAACTTGTTCCGTCATTTCGGGGTCTTATTCCTCGCAGCGCAGCGCGACCGAAGCTAGCTAGCTCTACACAATGTCACGACGGATACCGTGCGGAAAAATCACAGAAAAATGGATTCCCGATTTGCCAGAGTTAGTATTTAATGGTACTGAATTACAATGTACTCTATGTAATATTTCACTTGACTGCAAACGAAGATCAACCGTAAAAGCCAGTATTCTCTCCGATTTAAAAGACAAGTATTTATGGTTGACATATTATTAAGTGTTGACAAAACAACTACTGCTGGTGGATGGAAAATAACACGTTATAACAAGTGCATTGGAAGAAAATTTTGCCACAAGATCTCATCTGATCGCATCAAAAGTACTAGAACACGCAAATGCAGAAGCTATAACAAAAATAGTGACATAGTTTGACATAATTGTGGGGCCGTGATATGTCAAAATGAGGATTTTTTTAGTGAGGTAATGTGAATGCAGAAGACACTAGTCTGGATATGCAAAACTACAGCTTCCAATTTATTGTGATGAGATTTCGGCGATGCGAGTCACTAGAAATAACATAACACCAATTCAGTGTAAATACCTATGTTTAACATATTTTTGCATGTATAGACCTCAGCCTGATCCTAATAAACCGCCAATGATACGACATGTTCCGACGTCTAGATGTTAAATAACGGAAATATAAAAAAGAAAAAACTGCAATGAATAATGTTTTAAATATGCTTTTTTACAACATTGCGACTCATCAGTTATTATACTTTTCTGTCAATCCTGATGAAGTATGGACCTAAAACCATTTCCGAATGTTATGAAAACGTACGTAATGTAAAAGTACGTATAAAATACAATACATTTTTACTGATCTATTAACTAATTATTATTATTAAAAAATAGTATTGGTAGGTGGATTTTAATACGTTACCTACTAATTATTGCTAGTAAAATTTAATGTTTTACAATAATTGTTGCGGTTTTATAAAATGTACGTAATCAAAAATAAGCAAATTATTAATCTAATAGCTTTAAAATGTTAAAAAAAACAGTTTCAGTGCAAAGGATTTGATCGAGGATTTGATACTATTTTTAAGGGTTTCATCAATGTCCCTTAAATAACCGTGACATTGACCTAGTTTATAAAATAAAAATATCGCATAAATACTGCACACAATACATGAAACCAGACTAAGTCGTTTTATATAAAAAATATACAGATATAAGAGAGAGAAAGCAAGTTATCTGCGTGATTTTTTCCTGAAATCGAATTAGAATTCTTTAATGCAGGGTTGTATTTTGCCAAGTTTAATTTCGTAATAATTTAAAGTGGTATTTTGTGGAATGTGTTATTCTGTACAAGTGTATAATAACCTTATAAAGGTCAGTTTTCATTACCAAGTGTGTGTGGTATTATGAAATTAAGAAAGAGCTAATATGTCTAAAGCTTCGTTTTTTCATCAAAATTAGACGGCGGCTGCAAGAAAACGATATCAGATGGATTACCGCGATAGACACGTACCGTATAAGAAAATGTCTGTATTATTAGTTCAACATTTAAGATATATGGGATTTATGAACGCCAATACTCTAATGTTGAATAAAAACAAACTCGGAAAGTAATAAATAATCTTGAACCAAATATTTTAAATGCCGTAGAAGAAGACTCTAAGTAGGTAAAAAGATTGAGTATGTGTTTATTTATTATTGAGTTTTCTATTAGTTGACTTGTTTCTGTTTTATAGTATATTATCCGTAAAAGAATACATTTTTTATTTTTTGTTTATATGGAATAATAAAGCGAACACCCACTACAAACAAATGTATGAGTCAAAAAGCAGTGGCTCACGAGTGGCGTGGGCCTTTTGCTTTCTAATAGAACTTCTTTTTCCATCTTCCATTTCAGTAATTAAATATGGCAACAATGCTGGTGACACTGCAACTAGATATGCTCAGTGCTTGTCTGCTCAGTGGCGTGCTATAAAAATTGCGAAAAAAGGCAATAAAAAATTTCAGTTTTTGTGACAGAATTTAAGAAAACAAACTTATGATATGTGTTTGTAAAGGTCACGGGTACCCCCCCTCCAAACCGGAACCCCCTTCAAAGTTACACCCTGTATGTATAACACATATCTAGCTTTTAATTTGTGCCTTTATGCACGTCAGCGCCAAATTTCTCTAATAAATAATTCTGTTTGTTCATTATGCCTTTGCTTTGATATATTTTTCTGCAATTACATAGCTCTTGCACATATATATGAATTAAGCGTGGCGCATTTTGGAAACGTACATTTCGCTAATGCGCTTTTATTATTGTATTTTTTAGACTGAAATGCAGTTGGCTCTCAACCAAAATCGATACAGACTGCCTGCCTCAAGTTACGATGTAACCATGTAACTCATTGCTGAATTTTATATGTTGTGAAATTATTATCTGTATGTATCATACAAATAATACATTGTTTGGAATATTCCGTTATACTGGAAATTTTGTCTGTTTTATGTAGTTATAGTACATTCAACATGTATGGAAACAAAATTTCTAACATGATAATGATTATTATTTTATTTTCTCACCATTAAAAAATATCTCGCTACAAAATTTCACACTGAAGTTTTAATATTCTAAAATGTGTTTTTTAATGGACATTTAGATATAGATAAAACATTTTAAGGCATTTAAATAGGTATTACATGAAAGCACTTATAACCACTGTATCCAGAACCTTACTAGATAATTGTTTTGCTGCAAAAATTTAAATTTATTTTACATAAAAAATACATATCGAATTTTTTATATAAGACTTTTGTATTCCAAATATTGTCAAGAAAGTGTTTTATAATTTTTCTACATTTTTTTAGATGATATGTATAATAAATGTATGCACAGGTATTTCAAACATTAGTTTGTGAGTGCAATAATAAATACCTAGTATGTTATTTTCTGTGGTAGTCAAAATGTAGGTAACTAAACTGATGCACAGGGAAAGAAAGTCGTTCGTTGCCTTAACATTGGATCATAAACTATATGCTCGAATGTCTCAGCTATGGCGTACTGAGGAAAGCTATAATAAGATCAACAGCGGTATATGTATGGTGTGCCGCTAATGTAACATTAAGTCTTTTAGGTGTTTACACATATTTATTTTTTAGACATATGTTTTATGTGATACGCTTTATGTAAATAATTAAATGCTACTCTAGAAAGAAGTGCAATATATATTTAAGTAAAGCAAGAATACTAATTATGTACTCCAGTTTTATTTTTTCTTGATGCAATTATTTACATTTTTCAAAATTATTTAATATTACTTTTCTGCTTTCATACAAAAAAGAAAACAAAACTTTATTGGACTAAAAAAAACCTTATTCTTTATTGCACTAGTGCAATAAAAATGTTATTGCACTCATCTGTTATTTTATTACAGCGTTTGTGATCACGACAAACATAAACGTTCAAATCGACGCCATATTTAGTCCATTTTCTATGAAATTATATTACGTTTTAGGTAATAGCATATTTTATATTATTTTCAATCATATTTGTTACATAGTTTGCTTGTTAGTTTCCTTTGATTATCAATTGAATTACAAAAAGAAAAAAAGAATTGTATTACTTTTAGCAGCTAGAGAATTGTTCTTCAAGGCAAATCGATAGTGCTAATTAAATATTTTGCTATTAAATTACGCTTTTTATTTTCTTAAGACTGGCTATAATTATACAGATACATCAGTAGAAGAAGCAGAGTGACCCCAAATTAATATACTATATGATAATATAGAATGAATGAAACTATTAGGCTGTTATCAAAATTTGTGATGACACTTGATCCTAAAAGTTTCACAGGTTTAGGATTTAAAAAATCTTTAGCCTCTCTTAGAGTAAATATTAATGTTTGTCTTACTAGAATTTAAATTAAGTTTGTTAGAGAGCAACCAACTCTGAATCATTAGTTCCGCTTGACACGCCTCTTCTAATAAGTCATCAATTAAAGGGCTACGATTTGTTAAATTGGTATCATCAGCAAATTGAATAGTTAAAACAGAGTTGCTCACTGATAGAGGTAAATCATTAATATATAATAGAAACAGAACAGGACCAAGAATGGACCCTTGTGGTACGCCTGCATTGATACTAAGACAGGCTGATAATATATTATTATGCATAACATATTATCTCTTATTACAAATATATGAATGTATGATACCAAGACTGTGAGCAGTGAAACCATAGTATGACAATTTATCTATCAGAATTGGGTGAGATACACAGTCAAATGCTTTGGTCAGATCTAGGAACTGACAACAAACAAAATCTTTGAATGATTTTAAAACAAGTAGCATGCTTCCTACTTTCAGGTAGCACGTAGCATGTATCTTTAGTCTGAGAGCCCACTTATGGATTCCGGAAAATAAAAAAAATTATCATTCCGAGAAATCTAACAAACCCCTGGCCGTGCATTAAATTAGTTGAGTGAAATTGATTTATTATTCACTTTCAACTCCTAACCCTTTAGCGAAATGGAAAACTTCCCCTGAATAACAATAGCCCTCAGTGTATTATTCTCCGACGCGTCGAGGCGCGGGCGGCCCTGCATGTATCTCATTAAAAAGGCCCGGCCCGGCGGTCGCCTGCCAAACTGCCTGGACGTGGGTTATTAAACACGCTTTTAAGAACAATTAGCTTTTTGAATAATTGTGTAAAATTGTTGGTTACACTTAACGGGAGCCCGTGATGTTTTATACAATTAGGAGCGTGAGGCAATTTCGGCGACTTAATCAAATTAACCCAAATGGGAAAACATAAATTCGCGTCCAGACTTCTGTTGCCGCTTGTTACTGCCGCAAGACTGGGGCGCAATGCAGAAATTTGTAGAAACGAAAGTTACTTATAAATTAATATAATACTATGTTCCTGAATTAACCAGAGGCTGAGATAATGGATAGCAGTAGTTTATTTGATTATGTTACATTGGTTACAGCAAGTCACAAACCTATTATAATAAAAGATATATGTTAAAAAACAGGCATAAAGGAAAATATTAAAAATTATTGAATGATATCAACTTCAAAATTAAAAAAGGACAAGAATATAAATTAATATACAGGGTAATTGGGGGGAACCTCTAATATTCGAAAGAGGTGTTCAGGGGGCAAAAGTGAACAAGAAAGCCTAATAAACATATAGTCGAACATCAACGGTTACTGACATTTTTACCAGAGTCAATTATTGTAATGCATTAGTAGAAAAGTGTTTATTATGTAGATATTACAAATTATAACATTGATTAAAGTTAATGAATTAAATTCTCGTTTGTACCCGATTGCACGGGTAGTTCGTTAAAGTGCACGGTGATTTTCTCTTATGAGTACTGCACAATTGACAGTCCGATCCAATAGTGTCTCTCTTGTGTTCACTTTTGTTGCATATATACTAATGATTTAAATCATCCCCAAAGGCAGTAGTGAAGGGGATGCAAATCTGGTGACCTTGGTGGCCAATATCGGAAACCACTTCGACCAATCCAGCGTTTTGGAATGCGATTGTTAAAATGATTGATCACAACACAACTAAAATGGACAGGGGCTCCGTCATGCTCCGTACATGTTTTGCCTAATATCCAATGGAACATCGTCCAGTAGATCTGTCAAATTATTTTGCAAAAATTCTAGCTCCAGTAAGCTGATCATTTCAGCACAACTGATCTCATCTAGTGTGACAGATTACGTGTTAGTATACGTTCAAAAGTGAATTGGGTTTTTGAAATTCATTTAATAACTTCATTGTATCAGTTATGGTACCGTAATAAATTATCTGAATTATTTTTAACTTAGATATTTGGTGTCAATGAACATACATATAATTCCATTAACAGAAATTGTGGAAAAATTGGATTGAAATGAACTACAAAAGTTAATTAGGAAACATATATGGGTAAAATATTTTGGGTGTAATTCAACGCTAATCGCATTAGTAACCAGGGTAGTTAATTTCACAGAATTTTAGTGGTACTAGAACCTCCGTTAGATATAGTTTAATGTAAAAAAAAACAGCAAATTCTGTGCCATTATCGAATGATATGAGCACGAGTTTGATCACGATGAATGAAAGGCAACCCCATTTTAAAGGTTTTCTGATTATATGAAAAATGATTTGGTCAATATTCAAATAAAATGGAAGATTAATAGGTTAGTATAATATCTGTTACATCACAAGCCATTTCCATAACGCAATAAATGCAAATTTACCGTAGGTATATTACGAAATGACAGTCGCTCGTATCTTTTCTCCGTCTTTACTCTTAATGTATTTTTCGATTTATTCCTTCCCCTTTGATGTATATTTAAATATCCGGCATACAAGTAAATGGAAAAATAAATTATTAATGAAGACGTTAGGATTTGGTTCACATGCTCCTCGACACTAATGTGCGGAAATCTTTGACAAGAACGGCAGATGGGTTTTCTGAAGGTTCGGAACAGTCGAATATGATAGAAATGAATGGTCCCAGTATGCAACCGTTGTTGTAGCAAGTTGTTACAAGTACATAAGCACGAATAGAATGTTAAGCTGAGAGACAGATACATTATTCATATTTCTGGTCATTATCTTTTAATAAATGATGCTGAAATAGTAACGAATAAGTTTTTGCATAAATAATATAGCTCTTTGTATTTATCTTAGGTCATTTTTCGTTTGTTTTGATCTTGTCATAGAATAATTAATGAGTAAACTAGACACTGAAGTATAGAAGGTTGTGGATGAAATTAATGCGTTTTTTCAGAGATGTGAAAATAAACAATTTACATTAAATTAAGTCATCTTCACAGTATGGCACCATAGATAAATATCAAATATTATTTAAATATCTGTTCTCGTTTGTATGCGAATAGATACCCTAAAGACGTCAATCAAATCCCACAAAACGTTCACAGAAAGATCACAATGTGTCTCAAAATAGGGAGGAACACATTTTACACCTTGTCGTGGAAAGTCTGAACAGTACCCATAATATTGAATTTATTGTGATGCCCTTTGGCTTCTGAAATGTCGCAGGGAAAGTTATAAATCTCATTCTAGGGCCACAACTAGACGCATACATATTCGTCGATTTTGTATTCCATGTTGATATTGCCATTACAAGTGCTTCTTAGCACAAATAGCATATGTACTACAATTATAAGTATGGTTTGAAAAAGCCTGCATGCGTTGTAGTATTCAGCAAAGTGCTTTACACAACGAAGACATTGGGGTTGTCTGCAAACACTATTTATACATGAAAGATGTGTTTCAATAGGTGTGACGTGTGCCATATTGATTTATGGTAACTAATTTATTCGTATTATTAAGCAAATGAGTCATCGCTTCTCTCAATGAACTTTTTACAAAGCACTAACATATGTGTACAGTACGGTATGTTAAAAATATCAGATATGTTTAAATATTAGTTGTCGTTTGTATGGGAATATGTAACCCTCAAAGATAACAATCAAACAGACACCACAAAACGCTAAGAGCAAGACCATGCTGTGTCTTAAAATGAGAGGAACACATTTTACACCTTGTCGTGAAAGGACTGAATAGAACCCATAATATTGAATTTATTGTGATGCCTTTTGGCTTCCAAAATGCTGCAGCGAAATTTATAGATCCCATTGTAGAGCACAACTAGAGGTTTACATTATTCGTCAATTTTATATTCGATGTTAATATTGCTATTAAAGTGTTTTAAAAAGTTCTGCATGCATTGCAATATTCAGCAAAGTGCTTTACACAATGAAGACGTTGGAATTGTCTGCAAATGCTAGTTGTACATGAAAGATGTGTTTTAATAAGTGTAGCGCGTGCAATATTGATTTATGGAAAGTAATTTATCCGTATTATTTTCAGTATCTAACCGAAAACCATTAAAGTAGTGAATATTTACACTTGCGAGACATCGTAAAGTGACATCTTTGACGTTGTGCTCTACACAGTGGAGTTGATTTCAAAATTTTCTGTTTTTTCTGATTTGACAAGATGCTTAATGAAACTTTTTTAGTTCCATCCTCTATTACTTCTTTACAGAAATGTACTTATCTCAGAAACAGCATGTATAATTCAAAAACATGTTCAATATGATTGTGTTTGTTCTGCCACTAAAAATCACTTATTTGCCTACAATACAAGTATAATATTAAACTAAATCTACACACTCAGTGTGACAGTATTACAATTCATGCTTAAACTGTGTTGCTGATACGCTCAGCAAATAAGTTTTGAAAGCTAGCTAGTCCCGGTTGCATTTCTGACTGAATCAGAAAACAGTATTTGGTCGCCGGCTGAAGTTTTATTGCACCGAGACTGAATAACTTTTAGGGTAATTTTAGCACTCTTCAAATTGCACTCCATTAACGTGACGGACATGTTCAAAAGTCTGAGCAGCAGTAATGAGATGAAATGCTTAAAAGTTATAAAAGTTTAAGTACATTTCAAGTGGGGCCAACTTCTGGTTCAAGCAGGATTTAATCTTGACAGATTTCTACGTTTTTGGTTTTGTATGCAACTTTTCTGTTACACTATGGGTCTTGGAAAACTACCGTGGCGAGTGCCATTATAACTTGTATAATAGTCTTAAAGTTGGGTTACGGGCATAAAAAGCAGGCAATTTTCTTTAATGGACTAGAATGTAATATATATGTACATTTTAAAATTATACCGTTGAGATCTCGGAAGAGTAATGGTTTTATATATCTCCCGTTTTTCCATATTTCAGAATATGTTTTCTACTGTATGATTACAAAAGCAAAAAATAGTTGTGTTTTAGATAACTAATGGAAACATCAAGTATGTCATAATGGTTTAATGTATGTTTTATTTCTAGCATCATTAAATAACAAGTCCATGCGTGTCTGTTTTTAGGAAAATGAATTCGTTTGAAATTTGAGTTTAATCAAGTCAGTTCGAAAAGTGTTGTCAAAAATCAAACGAAATATTTCAATTCCGTAAATGTTAAAATTATTTAAATTCTAGATATAAATGACATTACTTTCCATAGCCATAAAGAAATAAAATAATAATAATAATTCCTCTACCCCTCATTCTAATTATGAGAATTAGCCTAGAAGTCACAGACGGAGAAAGTTTGCGCCATGAACGATTTAAGTTGGTAGGCCCTAATCACCATTCAGTGGATAATCTCGTTAATTAGGAGGATGGTCAAACACCGACCGGTATCAATCTCTCATATTGCCCCAAGACCAACGTTCTTCCACCCTACAACTACGATTCAAGTACTGACGCCTTAAACCGCTTGACCACCGACCGAACTTGATGCGAAAAATATTAAGGTCGTCGTGGAATCCGGAGTTGAGATCTGCGAACAAAGTCTGCTCTGCATTCCCATTTGCTTGTCCATAAAAAAATGCATGTCAGTGGTATTCAATACCTACTTGAGCATTGCTGAGCCATTTCTCAAATTATTATGGTAAAAAATCAAAGTTATACCTGCAATTTTAGTTACAATTTGTAACGCCAAAGTTGCTAATGATATTTACTTGAAGCATGGCAACTTGATTAATTACAGAAAAAATTATCAAAAATTTGATGTTTAATATAACTTTAATAGCGATTTCCTGCTAAACGGTTACATTTATCGACTTGAATAAAGAGTACATATTTTGTTCTAATATTGTTTTTCTTTTCAATAATGTTTAAATTTCTGTGATGTCTGCCAAGAAAAAAAAGTTATGGATAAAATTATAGCAAGTCAATACAAGAAAACAGAAGGCATAGTTTGTATATACACAACACACAACAGTCAACAGTAAAGTGATTTAGAACACTAATAAAATAAATAAAACCTAATAAAAATACAAACAAAATAAAAAGATAAACGAACTTAGCAGAACCGACTTAATCTAGAAAATATTAGATTGATAATACTCATCTACAGAGTAAAAAAAGTGAGATAAAAGACTTTTTTTAATATTAACCTTGAAGCATCCTTCATTCATATCCGGTATATGACAGGGTAGTTTATTATGCATATAAATTAATGTTACGGTAAAAAACAGAGCTTGACCTACTTAGTGGGTGTGCCAAATGAGAAAATAATCGAACTTGAATTAAATAAATTATTTAAAAAAAATAATAATAATAAAAAAATTGAACTTTGACAAGCTGTAACAATTGACATCTCAAAACAAATTTTCGTTGCATACTGCTATTATTTTAACTCGTAGAATCACCTTCCGGAGTTTCCTGACGGACTTTCAGAACACCCTGTATATATATACTGGTATATTTTGCTGCGAAGTTAGTATCCACTTTGCCAGCTAAAGCGCCTCAGATTCTGTAAGCTCATTAAATACTTAAGGCGATACGGCATCAAACAAAAATTAACGTCTTCGAGGGAATTCGCAATACCCATTAAACAAGTTTAATCCACCCTTATCCGACTAATAATTTAAATTCTAATTAACATAAATTTCCGTGGACGCTACCGCCGTCCCAGTGTAAAGCGGGCCTTACGCAACACCATATTATTTACCTTGCCTCGGGAGATTAAAACTTTTCAGGCAGCACTGCTCATAACTGGAAATAATGACTGAATTATCCGAAAAATTTGCATGGTGTTTTCGGGGGAACGAGCTCGCTAATTAATTAATAGATCTATAAGCGCCGGCAAAAACTGGAAGCAATTTATTGGTGCGTCCCTATATGCCTCTCTCGTCTGATTTAATGAACATTCTGATCCTGTTCGGTGAGGTTTCTCTTAAATATGTTCGTTTTTTAAATGGGGAACTAACTCGTGTAAGTGGGCTTTCATACCAAAGATGCATCCCAACATTTAAGCATAATATACTACTGCAAAAGAAATATAAACCTAAATTGATCCAAATTTACTACTTTCCGCCATAAAAAGAGTCTTCAATGTTACAAAATCTTATAATACCAAAATTTTAGTCAAAAATTTGTTAACTAAGAGTAACATAATGACTTCCAAGTAAAATGAAATATATATCAATTTATAAAGTTCGAAATTCCAAATTGTTTACTTACTTTTTATGTTCTCAAATGCTAACATTTCAATAACTTAATTTTGCCTTGAAATATCATGGTACAAATTATGGTATATAATACGTAAATGTGTCTTATCAAGATTTTTTTAGGGAACAAGCTTCTTGTTATATGTATTCAGAGAGATCTTCATGCAATAGGGCGTAGAAATTGTTTCGTGTTTTGGCGATCTGCAGTGAAAACCAACTTGTGTCATACGGGTAAATCAAAAGATAAAGCCCCACGGGCGGAATACCACACAATATTACAGAGTTGTAAAAAAAATTAAAAAATCACAAATAAATCCAAGAGTAGAATTTTATATGTAGGTACATCACCAAAACAAAAGATTTCGCAGAGCAGTAACTAGCAGTTTGTTTAAGGTACGTAAATAGAGGTTGCTGATAAATGAGGGTGCCCAACAGTTCCGTGACACATTCATAACTTAACTAGTAGAATATTTCTTACAATTTGAAACCAATCCCTGATTTTTCTGGGAACAGAACTTACATCGGACTAGACGGTCTGGCACAGGAATCGCAGTACACCGACACAACCTGCAATGACGGTCATTACAGGTGACGGTACATGCTGGTGCTGGCCTAGTGTGCTATGTTGCATTCAATAGCAAGGGAATCTTCATGAATACTCATTGCAGGTTCGTGCAGGCATAATGTGCGCCATCTTTAAGATATAAGTTTATGGTTAATAAAACAAAGCCGGCATTTAGATTATAATTTATATAGCGGCAATACGCGAACCTTTACTCAGAGAACCGGATCACGCTCCATCTGCAATTTGCCGTGTATTTTACGATAATACAAAACAATTGTTATAGTTCGCAAAGTTTTACTGTGAGATATAAACCAGGACATAAAAATGATTAATAAATGTGTAACATTTCCAGTAAATCAAAAGCAGCAAACTGCTTTATTTTGCTCCCGGTTCCTATTTTTACATCTCCTCGGATTTAAGATAAGTATTGACCTCTCAAATGGTACAGTTGGTACATTATTATGGTATTGCCGTAGTATTGCCTATTTACAGCCATTTACAAAGTTGTCTCACGTTGATTTATAATAGTTTACAGTTAAATCGGTCAGTCGGTGGTCGTGCGGTTTAAGGCGTCAGTACTAAATGCGGGCTGCTTAATAATAATATGCCGGCCCCTCTCCCGCACAAGTCTTTGACTTTTGAGCCAATCCTCATGATTAGAATGAGGGGTAGAGATATTATTAATACAATACGGTTTTTAAGTTGATTATACTGTATTTAACTTAACTTAACTTAACTGTATTTTACTCATTAGATTTATCTAATAGGCAACTTTTCCATATTAAATTTTTTGGAAATTTTCAAAAGTAAACCAACAGTTAATGTATATTTAAAAATAAAACAATAAAGTCATGTCCTAAGCGGAACTTATTGAATGTATTCAAAATTGTTACTAACTATTCATGTACCTCCATAAATAACACAAAGGTTAAGATCTGGTGAATTTGATGGCCACCGAACTGCACCGCTGCGGTTAACCTACTTACTATTATAACTTTTTTCTGGCTTATTTTTTCTGAACAATTTGTTAAATTAATTTCAGTGGACTGTTGTTGAAGGTCATCAATGCCTAAAACGTTACCCAAAATATTACAGGCCACTTTCTTCTTATTTTCTTTGACATCTTCTACATAGCTTTCTGCCACTGTGTTATCGCCAACCACCATGCCTCTTAACAGTTAATAAATTGACTCCTGAATCTGCAAGCAACGTCGCAGATGATCTGCGAAAACAATGTTCAATATGTTGTTAAGGATTTGGAATTACACGGGATTTTCCGAAAAGTACTGCTTCATGCATTTTCCTATTCTCTACCCCACAAAAAATCGAGTATAATCTGCGTTGCTTGGTCTCATCGCTATATATCTTCCAACGATTTCCACCATATTTATACCTTCAATGGTTCCGTTTGTGATAAAAAAGATCTCGTGATATCTTTGATATTCAGGCTGTTTTGATAAAAAACTAATAGTTCTTAGTCTTTAAAGTGTTATACCTTGTTTTTTAGATAAAAGTAAGGTAGCACTCTAATACATAATTTGCATGTATCACCATCTTTAGATGACATATATCGTGGCACAAAAAAGTTGAAGCGATTTAAAAGGATCCAAGTGATCGCCTGTGGCGCCCTCTTGGAGATACAGTAAATCGCCCATAAAATTTCCCGTCCCAAGAAACCTCCGCATACATAATTTCATGAATTTAACTCAAAGTAATCGAGAGTTATTAAAGAAAATGTAATACATTTTTTTAAATTTGACATCCTGTATATCCTAAACGAAGCGTTTCCAGACATAGGAAATTTTTTGCTTAAAATTGAATGTAGAATATCGTACTGAAGTATGTACATCTCCTCCTGAAACACCCTGTATATCCAAAGCGAAAGCGTTTAGAAAGATATTCGAAATATGCCAGAAGAATAGTTTCCTTGCTGCTATTTTTGATTCCCGTCCCTTTACATCAAGTTTTGCGTAACTATGCTCGTACGTTTGTCTTGATCTTTCGAGAAGTAAGGAATCGACAAAGCTTTACGCAATGTCTTCGATATCCAAAGAGACACTCTCTGAATCAGAATCACCCATATTAATATTCTTTTTCACTAAAGCTGAACGTATGACACAAAATTTGACGCCAATAATGAAATTGTCAAAGTCAAACTTTAAAACAATCAATAACTGTGGTTACCATGACACCATGAAATAAGAGAAATTTTGAATTTCAATTTATAAAAACGTTTCTGGTATTTTAAGATGAATCGAATCTGCAAATAAAATCTATTTGGACCGTCGTACATTGAATTTTGAATGATATGATGATGATGATTCTCAGGAATCTGTATTTTATTTTTTCTTCATTAAAGACGCCACACCCTGCATACAAAATTGAATTAAACTTATTGCACGAAGAGTTGAATACTGAAATTATTTACCAGTAGTTAATAATTATTATGCAAATATTATCCGTTAAAGTTAGTTGTTAATGAAATTAAATTTGAAAGCGAAGCGTGATCCATTTGCGTTATAAACTTACGTAGAATCCGAACAATGAATAGTTTTTGAATTTAGAATTACCTACAGTAGACAGGAGTACAGAAAATCGTTTTAACTACAAGCTTTCAGGAGTTTACCGGCGGAATACATACATTTGAAATTTTATTCCGTGCAGTCCATTAATGTTCCTGAAACAGTACTTCCTATACAGAACAAAGCAAAGGGGTTTTATTGTTATAACTAAAGAGAAAAATGTTAATTCTATTTTCCTGCTGGCTGTGGTTTTTTAATTTTCAGTCAATAAAGCATAGTTCACACGATAGGACTTTTCGCTCTGTACATTTCAGCAAGATTTTTTCCTGTACGGTCTTACGGATTGAACATTTGTTGTTGTTTTACAGATGAACAGTAAGTTCTTGCTCATATATTCCAATAAAATGTAATTTTTTTTAGTGTACAAGGTGTTCTTACAAAATCTTTGTAATTGCAGGGTATAGCGGAAACTACAAAAGATAAAATGATGCGGTTTTTGTACTAGACTACTTTTTCGAGAAACTTAAAATGCCGCAATCAGAAGTTTCATAAACTTCTCCATTTTTAAGACACAGGGCGTAATCTAAAAAAACTATCTTGCTGAGAATTGCTGGGAAGGAATTGCTGAATGTGGTTTCTTCGGGGGTGCCACAGAGCTCAAACCTTGGCCCACTTCTATTCTTACTTTTTGTCAATGACCTTAATGCTAAATTAAAAACATCTCACTTATTATTTGCGGATGAATAAAAATAATCTCAAAAATAGACTCTCGGCTTGACTGCATATTTTTGCAGGAGGAATTACAATACGTTAACGAATGGTGCTCTGACAACGGTTTAAATCTGAACATTTCTAAATATAAAATTATGACTTTTTCTAAGAAATTCAATCCTATACATTTTAACTATACCATCAATGATGCTATTCTTACCCGTAGTTCTGAGTTTTGAGATCTAAGTATCAATTTCGACAATAAATTGACCTTTAATAGTCACGTTAGAGACATGGTATCGTCGGCTAATAAACTGAGAGAATTTTTCACTAGAAATTTGAATCATTTTACTAACGTTAATAGTTTTAAGACATTGTATATGGCATTTATTAGACGTAAGGTTGAATGTGGTTCACTTATTTGGTATCCGCTGTACCAAAATTCTATTCACATTGTCACATTGAATCAGTCCAAAGAAAGTTCTTAAAATTTATATTTTTTAAACTGTATGGTAGTTATCCTCCTAGGGGTACTAGTTATGATTATTTATTGAATTTGTTTCAATTAGATTCCCTCCAGCATAGGGGAGACTGCATTGCATTGACTTTTCTGTATAAGTTAATTCATAATCTGGTTGTTTGTCCTTGTTTGTTGAACCAGTTATCATTTGTGGTACCTAGGCAAAATTCACGTTCGTGTGATACATTCTATTGTGCATTTAATAGAACTAATGTTATGGTGATATCGCCAATCAATACCATGTGTTATTTGTTTAACAAAATATTTTGTTATTGTGATATTAATTTTACTCCTTTAATTGAAGTTTTAACAGTAACAGTATTATTATTATATCTCAATGGTGAAAATTACTTGTTTTGTATGGAACACCCTGTATGTCATTCAGTTCCATTATGTTTGTCTTCATAATGATACAGGGTGTATCCTAAGTAATTTTAAATATTTTAGGAGGTGATTCCTCAGGTAATGTCATGAAGAAAAGTAAAATACTAAATGGGGATTCGAAAACTTGTATGAAAAAGCCAGAGGGTCAGTGGCGTACACAATATTTTAATAAAAATATTATAGCAACCACCACATGACCACTCCTGACATTGAGAAAAAAATATTCAACTCCGGAAATTTTCAAAAAGAACCTAAAAAAATAAAATTTTAACGTACTGTAACTCAAAAACTAAGACATTTGGAAAAAACTTTATATGAACATTTCTTCATGACATTACTTGAGGAATCATCCCTTGAAATATTTCAGATTCGTTCTAATGATACATACATTATTCGCTATAGTAAGTAGATAACATCCTGTATGGTTTTTGTTGTCAGCGAAAAAGTGCGTTTTGGTACAAATAAGCTAGAGAGTTATCGTTGGTACCTGCGGTATTGGTGTGGTTGAATATTTATTAATAATATATTTGTGGCTAACTGCGTCACTTTGGCCGATAATATTTTATCTTGAATATATTTGTCTAACCTGTGCCAGGTAGGTGGAATCTCGTTACTATATTAGTTTAATGTATTGTTTACTTTCTCTGCAATTGTTGAAATTGTATCTAATGTGTGTGTGTGTGTTAAGCATATCTGATTGTAATTATGCATGTGCAATTTCACAAATATGATATTGTATATGGTGTGTGTATATTGACTGTAATTGATTGTAATTATATTAGTGTGCATATTCATGATGCCATTGTGTCTTTCAGTTGGAACAAATATATTGATTTTGAAGTCCTGGGTATTTTCTCAATCCACCATAACCTGCTACATAATTTGTTCCGCTACATCGTTAAAAAACACCCTGTATTTTGAAAATTGTCATACAACGTTAAATTGATCAAACTAATGTTACGTTGCCTTAATTAATTCACTTTAATAATTTAAAAAATAATTTTCCCCTTAATAATTCAAAAAATAATTTTAATAAGATAATTATATTAACTAATTAAGTAATTTATAAAGATCTTAAATAACATTTGAAAATAAATTACAAACATAAAAAAATAAGGCAAAACTTCATCGACAATGTAACTTAAAAAAACTTTTATTATTATTATTATTTAATATTTTAAGAATATGTAGGAACTTTAAATTTTCCCTCTGGTGACGATTTTAAATATAATCATGAAAATAGTCAGCAAATTATATAATAATAATAATAATATCTCTACCCCTCATTCTAATCACAGGGATTAGCCCAGAAGTCGGAGACTTGTGCGGGAGAGGGGGCGGCATATTATTATTAAGCAGTCCGCATTTGCGCCCAGGAACGACTTACGTTGGTAGGCCCTAACCACTATTCAGTGCAGGAATGAGGGAAACCTGGAAAACCTCATTAATTAGGGGGGTAGTCAAATATCAACTGGTATCAATCTCTCACATTGACCCAAGCTAACATTATTCCACCCTACCATAACCGCAGAGAGGGTGCCAATCCTCTCCACGAATATAGCTTATATACGGTCTACCGGCAGCTGGGCTCGAACCAACTCCGATCTAGTCACCTCGATTCAAGTACTGACGCCCTAAAACCGCGCCACCACTAACCGACAATAATATAATAGGTATAAATAGAAGTATGTATTTTGGGTTTTCATTTTTTCAATTAATTATTAATGAATATTATTCTTAACATACATCGTATTATTATACAGGGTATTTTGCAAGTCGTTGCAATAATTTTAGGAGGTGATAGAATAAGTGATTTTGAGTCGATTGAAACATACATACGTATTTCTTAATATTTTTTAATTTAACCGTGCTTTTCTACAATTATTGAAGTGTAGAAAAAAAACAAACCTTTTTATAACAAATATTTCTATACTTTTTTATTAGGAATGAATTGATTATTTAAATTATTTAACCAATAAAATTCAAAGTGGCTTAGTTACTTACCTAAAACTTCATAAACATGGTTTTTACACTGTAAAAGCGAAGAGTCAAACTTAAACATGGATTTTATTTAAACTTTTGTCTGTAGGTTTATTCAGATATTAAAAATTTGCTTAAGCAGTGCTCTTTCAGTTCTTAGGAAAAATGTTTTGATAAACATTAGGAAAATTAATCTTAACACGTTTAAGTATACAAAGAGCGCAATCGCCAAAACAGCCGTTTAATATGTAATAAAAATGGTTTAAGAAATCATGATATTTGCTAACAAGAACGCAACCTTCAGAAAATATTGTGATTATTAAAATACCGGAGGATTAAAAAAACTAAATATTTATTTCAATTGTTCAAATTTTAAAAGCTAACTTAAGGTTACGGCTTTAAAAGGAAAAGCAATGTTTCTATTAAATAGCTTGGTATGCCATGAGAAAACAATTGTTCTTAATTTCCATAGTAACCGTAAATGTAGATCAACTGTCAAACTATACGTTCGAATCTCAGTTAAAGTGTACTGTTCTTAAACTCTTACAGCCGAATTCATAAAACGGGCGTAGCGTTAGTCGGACTAACCAGTTTTGCGCCCGTGTAAAGCGCGTTAGTTGGTCTAACCAGCCTTGCGCCCATTCACGAAACATGCGTTGCTAGGTAGGCTGTTTATTTACGTCCATATTTGCGCCAAAAGTTAGACCCAGTATTGTACCTGTCTAAAAATCGCGTAACTTCGGCCTCTAGTTCCTTGCGTTTCCCATTGTATTTATATTCAAAAACAGTACTTTTCAGTGCTACGGATTAGTTAACATATCATAAAGTAAGTATTATTATTTATAGTAGTGAATAGGAGTATGTCTTTTATTTAAATTTGTGCAACAGATGCGTAAATTTTTCGCGTAACCTCCGCTAGTCTGACTAACGTTACGCCTTGTTGATAAATCCGTATGTTAGACCCTGCATATTTAAACGTGTTAAGATTAATTTCTCTAATTTTTTATAATGTTTCATCGAGAAACTTTTGCTAAGGACTGAAAAAGCATTGCTTAGGTAAGAGTCATTCCATATAAAATAGTCTGAAAATAAAAAAAATTGTTGCCGACCCATATTAGATTTTGGTGTAACTTTGAAAAACTCTACTCTAGGGTCCCAAACAACAAAATTTACACGAGTTTGATTTTTACAAGCGCTTGTTTCCGCCTATTTAAATAAAGACTCCTAAAAATTGCTATTTTTAAGCTTTATTAATTTTTGCTATGACATTTTTCTGTTTGAAGATATTTGAATGATCAAGACGGAATTCAGAGTGGGAAAGATAATAGTTCCAGTGTAAATGAAGATAATTGGCTCGGACGGTCCCTTTGAATAATAGCAGCGTGCTGAAAATCTGTGTTTTTTAGTAATTTTTCGTGAATTTCAAGTCTCTTAACTGTTGAGAGTTAAAAATTCATGCTCCGGGGGAATTAAGTATACATATCATAGACAAAATTCAGCCACAAGTTGACCTGAGTAGCCCACTCTTTATAGAAGAAAACTTTGCTTGAAGTTATGAAATTTTTAAAAATCCCAATATTCAGGCTATGATACGAGCGTGTTGACTGCGAGATAAAAATCTGATACTCACAGAATCTACTGTTCTTACCTTCAACTTTAAATGACTATAACACTTGTTTTGTTATTTTCATGTTTAGTGCATGTACGAGCCGTTTTTTTACAGGAAATATCTGGACGTTTTTACTAATGAATTAAAATTACTTACCATCAAAAGTAATTATAAATATGAAAAATATTTCAAGTTTTAATAAAGTTATGGATATTTAGGGTGTAAAATTGTTTATGGAAGTAATTATCATCGAAAATGATAGTAACTGTAAACAATTTTTCAACGAGAAAATTATTTTTTATTCAACTTTTCATATCGACGGCATCGAATTGCAAGAAAATATATAATTTGGAAAATGACAGAAATTAAATCATTAGTAATTTTATTAATACTTATAAACTCGAATTTACTTCTCGAATATACTTATATTGTTAATAATATAATGAATAATTAATAATATTACTAATTTCTTTTTTTAATTTATGCATATTCGTACTTACTTTTAAATTCAATACAGTCAAATAACTGAAATAATATAATAATATATAAAATATATAAAAATTCTATAGATAAGACGGAATTTTTATAGTAAAAAAATAAGATAAAAACTACTAGTTATTTAGAAAAAAAAATTAAGTTGATTTTTGCTGTACATGCACTAAACATGAAAATAAGAAAACAAGTGATGTAGTCATTTAAAGTTGAAGGTAAGAACAGTAGATTCTGTGAGTATCAGATTTTTATCTCGCAGTCAACACGTTCGTTTCATAGCCTGAATATTGGGATTTTTAGAAATTTCAAAACTTCAAGCAAAGTTTTCTTCTATAAAGAGTGGACTACTCAGGTCAACTTGTGGCTGAATTTTGTCTATGATATGTATACTAAATTTCCGCGGAGCATGAATTTTTAACTCTCAACAGTTAAGACGCTAGAGTCGAATGAACTTCACGAAAAATGACTAAAAAACACTCATTTTCAGCACGCTGCTATTATTCAAAGGGATCGTCCGAGCCAATTATCTTCATTTACACTGAAACTACTATCTTTCCCACTCTGAATTCAGTCTTGATCATTCAAATATCTTCAAACAGAAAAATTTGACAGCAAAAATTAATAAAGCTTAAAAATAGCAATTTTTAAGAGTCTTTATTTAAACAGGCGAAAACAAGCGCTTGTAATAATCAAACTCGTATAAATTTTGTTGTTTGGGACCCTAGAGTAGAGATTTTCAAAGTTACACCAAAATCTAAAATGGGTCGGCTTTGCCAATTAGACGATTTCAAATGGAATGACCCGTAAGTTTTTAATAATATCTGAATAAACCTGCACACAAAGGTTTAAATAAAATCCACGTTTAAATTTCGCTCTTCGCTTTGTAGTAGAAGTAGAAAAACCATGTTTATGAAGTTCTAGGTAAGTAACTTAAGATTTTATTGATTAAATAATTTAAATAATCCATTCATTCCTAACAAAAAAAAAGTATAGAAATATTTATTATAAAAAGATTTGTTTTTCTTTTCACTCTATGGAAAAACTCTATCATAAGCAATTTTCACTATTCCGATATCTCTGCTATTATCTGAGATATAAGAAATCTTAAAAGTATTTTTTTTAATTTCACCCGTATCTCAAAAACGAAGAGGTTTATAAAAATTCTGATTACGGCATCTTCGCTTCTATCTTCTGTAGCTTCCAAAATGTCCTGCAAATTATACATATACCCTTTTTTTTATATATATATATATTTACTTATATTCTATTTCTTTGCTGTAACATATACTTACAATGTTAGTTATTTTATCTTATGCTGAGACTTGCACTTATTTCCTTATATATAGAGTTCCAAATCTAGCTTAGCTTCAGTGGGAACTATACCTCTGTACCGCTTACTTTAAATAAACGTCGTTCGATTCTATAAATGTATTAAGTTATTTACAACGTTCTCGTTCGGTACATACTTAATTTGCAGTTATAACGAAATTGGCACGTACATTGTATAAGATCAGTCTGTTAACTGTCGAAGTATAGCTTACTGAAATACTATTAAAATCACACGTTTCATTGAAAAAAATCCTTTCACAGTCGTTTAGCTTCACCATTTGGCAATATTTCAAAGCGCATGTATTTATGATAAACGAGAGAAAAAGTTTCCTTTCCCTAAATCCCGATTTTTAAAGCCCACAAAGAATAATGAACAAGCACAATATTGGAATAAATACATACATTTCGAGGGCATTAGAATAGCGGGATGTTTTCGAAATTTTAATAATAAAGTGGGCCCCGAATCCCCTATAAAATGGGAAGTGAGAAGTCGGAGCATGGATTTCGAACGTATTGTGATTCCTTTGATACCTTCTGACATCGCCTCTCCCCCCTATGCACATCAGATATTCAATCGATAAACTTATAGAGACTCGTGACATGTTGCTTTACATACATAAGCAGATATAATATTCTAAAATACATCCTTTTTTATAGGAGGTTATTTTTTATACATATCTTTTGTCGCTCAGTGCCCTTCCTCGGTTCTGCAGATATTGTATGCGATATCGCCGCTGAATTTTTTTGCCGCGCGAACTTTTGTTGTGTGACCTTTCATCTTTCACTGTTCGCGGCTTAGTCAATAGGAAATCGATGTGTAACATTTAATAATGCGTTCCCTTACCTTGACATGGGACGTCAACACAACACAGACAAGAGGTTGAAGCATAGAGAGAAGAAAAATTGATCCACACACTGTTCTTAATCCAAGTCCCTTAGTTGCCATCTGAAACAGATAAATACTATTCAGATAGGTTTGGATGTGTAATATACAGGGTTAAATATAACTAAGTATAAATATTTTAAGAGGGGATAGGGAACAATAAGAATTAACAGAATCACTCTTCCAAAAATGTCCAAACTTATTTATAAAGCGAAATAGTTATTTCTATATCAAGGGCGTTAAGTAGGCGTTTTAAGACCCTAGCGTGAAGATAAAATACACTAACGCCTTATTTAATTCAATTCAATTCATTTATTTAGCATGTGCATGTGCATTATTACATATTACAGTTCTAATAAATTACTAATAAGCAAAATATTTAGTGCAAATATAATTTCATCAAATTTTTTATAAACATATGTATATTGACAGACTTCATCTGGTAGTGAATTGAACAGTCTAAGACCATCTCCAAGCATCGGTTTTTGCATATAAGTTATTTTTGAAAATGTTATATTATAATTTTGTCCAGAACGTATATTATATGAATGCAGCTCAGCACGTGTGATTAGATGTGATACTAAATAATTTGGTAATATATATTTCTACATTTTATAATATTAAAATCAAATTAGACTTTTCAATCTGCTTCCAAATGGGAATCCACTGCAATCTGTCTTTAACATTAAATCAATAGAAGTATATCGATTACAACTAAGTATAATCCTTATGCACTTATTTTGCAACTTTTGAAGCCTATTTATATCTGCCTTTGTACATGATATTAAGAGTGATGCGCAATAAAGTGGGGATTGATTAGTGTATTATAAATGAAACGTTTAATCTCCGTAGTTAATGTGCTAGAAATCATATTGAAAAAACCATTTTTTTTACCAATTTTTTTACATAGATAATCAACATGACAACCAAATGACAACTGAGGATCTAGAATCAGTCCCAAATATTTAAATTGTGCCACTTTTTCAATTTAAGTGTCATTAATGTAAATATCGAAGTTCTTATCTAAATAATTTTTATATTGTTTTGTACCAAGTACCATACATTTATATTTACTAGAATTTAATTTTAATTTATTAGTATATAACCAAATGTATAAAATATTCAGCTCATTATTCAGCCGGTGGGTCATCATAATCCCTACCCGATATCGCTATTAGCGTATCATTTGCAAACAGACTCATAAAAGATTCATTTAATGCCTTATTCAAGTCATTTATATAAATAACAAATAACAAGGGGCCTAAAACACTACCTTGCGGAACACCTATTTTGCTAACAACGATATCTGATGAATTATTTTAATCCTCGTTTTCTGAAACCTATTACTTAAGTAATTACTTAACCGCTGCAACTTTTGCAATAACCTTGACCTATCAATGGTTTCAAACGCACGTTGAAGGTCAATAAAAACACTTAACACAACCTTTCCATCACCAATTTCTTCTTTCCATTTGGCACAAACAAAATTTAGTGCTGTTTCACACGAATGCTTTTCACGAAAGCCTGACTGTCCTTCATTAATAAGATTGTTGTGTTTAAAATATGTTCTTAACTGTTCACAAACGATGATCTCTATAATCTTGTCTACAACTGGTAACAAATTAATTGGTCTATACTCACTTGGTTGTATAGGTGAACAAACTTTTGCCACGGGCACTACAGTACTTGTTTTAAGACGCGCTGGTTATGACGCACAAGATTTATATAAAACTTTATACATGGGTGATATTTAGAACTTATAAATTTGCTATACGTCATATTATGTATTTGAGGAAATAAATGTATCTATAACTAAAATCAAATAATTTTTATTTCAGCCCTATTGATAGTTGTGATGGATGCCTAGCAATAATATCAACAAACGTGGTGTTCATGTACGCCATATGTAATACGTGAATCATCTAGGAAAATGACATTTTTTATATATAATTGGTAAAATATGGATTTCAATAGTGACAGTAGCACACTTTCTGATATTTTTAAAGCGGCGGTTGCCGGGAAAATCAAGAAAGCTTTACAATAAGACTTTGTTAAATGGTGATCCTTTAAAAAGGTGATACTCTACACTGAAAATGTCTGGTCGTATTATTCCATGTTGAAGGTAACGGTACTTTTACATCGCAACATCGACATTACCAAATGTTCAAGAAGTCAAGAATATTAACTAGAGAGGAAATTACACTTTTCTGATAGATGCCTCCGATGAAATATTTTTAATGATCAAAGTAAGTTGTCATCTTCAAATATAAAATAAAATATACCTACATTATGTTTTTAATTAGGTGGCATATGTGAAGCTTGTCGTAGAGAATATTTGTATAACATAACAATAAATGTAACTTTGCTATTAACTATTAAAAAATCCAAGACTAAAATACAACTTTCGCCATATTGCTAATTGAGTTTATTTGTGGTTCAATTTGCTGAAAAGTCTTTAAAAATGGAATCTAATGAAGATTTAGGTGCACCTACATGAGGAGATACTGGAGTGTACGAAAGAGGTTTCTTTGAATATTCTCCCAAAGAAATCTCCAGAAATTTATGAATGTCGAGCAACGTTTCATGGATTGGTGCAAAGAAAAAAACATTAAGTTGTATTCAAAAGATGTATTGATGGTGTATTTCTCTACTTAGCAAATAAAATTAAACTGTCAACGCTTTGGTCACAATATTCAATGTTGTGGTTAACGATGGATATAAAGAAGGGATTGATATAAGCAAATATTCAAAGTTACGTGCTTTTCTCAAGAGACAAAATGAGGGATATGTACTGACAAAATCACCAATATTTACAAAGTAACAAATTGATTGCCTTTTGAATAGTGCAGTAATTTACTTTTGATAATGAAAGTAAACGCTTTAAAAATAAAAGAACAAAATTTAAAAAAACCTTTTTATAGGTCGTGCTAGTAGTGGAGGTTGTAAGCGCATGCCATTCTGATGAATAAGTCAATTTAACAATTGATAATATTTCCGCCGTAACTATAAAAATTCCCAATACCAAAACCAAAAGACCAAGCTCTTTTACTGTGCTGGGGGATAATTATTTAACTTTATTACTTTACGTCCACCCGCATTGATAGAACGTCGATTGTTCTCGAATATGTTAATGTAAAGTGATTGGTGGTCGGTATTAATAAAATCAGTGCCGTCTCGCAAAAAGTGACAAAATTGTTGAAGCTGGACAACTGGAAAGAGGGCAATGGACATGCATTATGAGGAACGTTTGCTACCCTTTTAGTTGATGTCGGTGGTGACCTCACTTGTCTTAAGTGCCACGGAGGGTGGAGATTGGGCACTGTACCGGAAAGCTACATTGAAGACTCACTTTTAAATAAACAAAATATTGCGAAAAGAATACTGAAAGTTGATAGAGTTAATGATAAACCAAGGACCGTTGTCATTTCCGATTTCACAACATCTGAAAATAATATAACTATTAATGAAAACGTGTTGGACTGGTTTGAGAATTGCTCCAAGAATGAGGGTAGTGGCAGTTTTAGTGGTTTATTTGATTTTAATACTTGTTCAAACTGTGTATTTAATATCAATGAGGGTAAGCAAAAATTATTGTAAATATTGTTGAATAAACTCATATAAATTAAAACTTTAATTGAAGGATTAAAAATGTAAACTTTACCTCCTAGGATGAAAAGTGAATGCTTTTGTTGCTAAGATACAATTTTTTTCTCAGTAAAGAAAATGTCAACCTTAGAGACACAGGCAAGGAAATTATGTGCGCATACAAAAGTGGAAGAAAGTCGAAAGTATCATTAGGTTTGTTCCTGCAGTAGTTAGAAACAGTTTGAAACTATCAGAAATGTCCGTCTACTTGTTCTCAACTTAACTGGTTGAATATTTCTGACAGTTTCAAACCGTTTCCAACTGTTGCAGGAACAAATCTTATCAAACAAATTTAAAACCTGTCGTCAAACTTCCCCAACCTCTCCAAAATCTAGGTTGCTGTTTTAGATCATCCTAAAAATGTCCCCACTTCTTAGACATTCCGGCCTATAATAGTTTCCTTGTTTATACTTTGAGACTCCTGACAGTCAATAAATGTCATAGTTTTGTGACTGTTGCAGAAAAATATATGTTTGAGGTCTATGTTGTACCTATAAGTTTTTAACAATGTAGCTACATATTCAGATAGTCAATAAAATGTATTTTTCCAGAGCAAGTTATTATTATAAAGTCATGAGATTTATCTTCTCCATCTCCATCGTAAGAGTTTCAGCAATTCCAGTCTGTTGAATCCAATAGGAATACACCCAAATAAAACTGAATAAATCCATAAATAAAATAGTACGCTCCTGCATATGTAAACAGCACAGCTAGGCGCTTCATATGTTGTTCATTAGTTAACTATATTTATCGAATACAAACATATAATCACCAAATTCTATACATCCCTATTACATATTAGTCCAGTTATTGTTCATGAATCAAATGATCATCAATTATTCAACAGATTGATATGAAGGGCCGAAGTATTGTTAAATCTAACCAGTTGCTGGTTGGAACAATTAAATAAATTGGAATGTTAAGCCCATTCAAACACACACAAATATACGTGTCAAGTTGTATAGTTTATCATTTTACTATACTGATATTATACAACATGTATCATGTATTAGTTGCGCTTACACTGTGCGTCCTTAGGCCTTCGATTGCGTTTCTCATGATCTCATTGAAAAACTTTTTAGGTATGGCATTAGAGGGATGCAATTGAATCTCTTTAGATCTTACCTTGCTTCTAGGATGCAGTGTGTGGCTCTGAAGAGTGATGTATCTAATTTGGCCGTTGTGGAGAGTGAAGTACCTCAAGGTTCTGTTTTTGGGGTCCCTACTCTCTTTAATCTATATGAATGACTTTCCGCTTTATTTGGCTCCAAAAATGTATTTTCTACTCCGGTGATACATCATTAATATGCAGTAATAAAAATGTAATTTATTTACAATCTAAGGTTAATGAAATGCAAAATAAGGCCAACGGGTGGTTTGTGTAATCTGAGATTAACTTTCGATAAAACCTAACGTATACATTTTTTTTCACCGATTTAAACATTTCTAATGAAGTTGAATTCTTTGGTTTGACAATTGATGATCGTTTAAATTGATCACCTCACGTTACTTCTTTAAGAAAGGAACTGTCATTTTATATATACATCATTCGTAAATTAAAAACCTTAAATAGTTGGATAGAGTGGTGCAATATAATTTCAAGTAAGTCACATGAAAATTATTAGAATATGTGGATATATGCATAGTATATTAACATAGTTCTATATATCATGCCTATTTAAGTCATCTAACTCGATATTACTCAAAGCGGGGTGGTCATTAAGGAAATATTTTACATTTCGTCATAAATCAGTGTTTATTTTACCCCAATCGAACCCACTGCTCGAATTCAAAACTTATGTCGGCATGGCTCTATTTGATTGCGACGTTGTAAGTAACAATTGACATAAACAAGATAACCGCTTCCTGTATATCATGGAAATGGATCCTTGCCTTTATAAAATTTAATCCTTTAACAGGTATTAAATATATATGACATTTCGAATAACTAACAATTCGTAATAACATTTTTAGATAGCTGTTTAATTTTATGAATCGTAGGTAACGAACTTGGCAACTATGCAGTCTCCCGTCTACCAACTCCCTAACATAGATCGTTCCTGACCACTGTAAGAAAGACAAAGAAGGCAGTTTTAACGATGCAAGTTATTATTACTTGTTTCACGGTACACTTAACACTAACGGTATGCCGATCTTCGGTTGCAATACAGACACTCCCGCGCATTTACGTCACATGCGAGCGTCCGCTCTCAGTTGGTCAAGTGCAAAGCCGTTGCTTACAGTGTATCGACTTTGAAATTTATGTTGCATTATATTTATTTCTATACTTATTGCGTTATTCTAGTTAGTTAGAGTTCTTATTTTTATATTAAGTTGTCTTAGTTAATAAACTAAAATAAAATAATGCCAAATTGTGCTGTGGCCAAGTGCAAAAATCGCAACCAGAACACGAAAGGAACAGACATTAAATTCTTTCGCTTTCCAAAAAATATAGATTTGGCGAATCAATGGGTTATTGCGTGTAGAAGAGAAGATCGAATAAATCTAAAGAACAAACAATGGGTACAAAAATAAAGAAATTCTGTATGTAAAGAAAAAAATATTTTTCAAAAATTGGCCGAAAATACTCAGTCTCAGGTAAAATCGAACTCTGTGACATTTGATGTAATTTGGTATTTCAGTAGAACTAGAACTTATATTAGGTTACGGGATCTCAACAGAAAAATTAGTTTCAAGAATTGCCAAAGGAGACTAGATAAGAAGATCTCGAAGTTTACAAATTATAAAAAATAAAAATTGTTATTTATTAAATTTGTTCAATATTTATAGGTAATTAAAAAATCTACAGTCAAAAATAAATTTTAGTGTTCCCATAGAAAAATATTTTTTACACATCCCTGTATACCTAATTAGGAACTTTTTCCAAACTTCAAAATATACAAGCTTTGAGAATTATGGAGAATGAGAAATAGGTATATTGAAAATTGTAAAATGCCCTATTTTCGTATTTTAAAACATACTTATCCTTAATGCAATTACTATTCTTGAATTCTATTGTAAGATAATATATTTATCACATTTATTTATACTTCTAAAGCAAAAATATCGTCACAATCAAAATACATTAGCCAACGGTTGATCCAAATCGCTTATATATCATAATATAATGTCACGGATTTCCCAATCCGAATTTTCTACTACTTCCAGAAAAACAAACCGTTAATTAACTACTTCTTTATTAACTATACTCAGTACACTACTGAACTCTAATTAGAACTCAACTAAACACTTATTTAATTAATCGCTATCTAAATCGCTTTGATCTCTCTACTAAACACTTCAATTCAACACTGTAATACAAGACTTATACAAGACTAACTTAATCGGCCGTTTATTTTTCTTTTATAGACCCAACGAATATTCCAGGTATATTCCAGTATCTCTAGATTCATCTTCCCGAACGACTCGAATGCTTGTCGTCGATTCCCCAATTTTCTAGTCCCGTCTCGATCCACGGCTTTTTGTTTGTTTAACAGAATCGTGTAGGGGCGATCGGGGCAATCTTAGCATTTCGCGATACCACAGTCGTCGGTTTGGGTGTGAGTGGGGCAAATTCCGTGACAATAACATTGGTAAAGCAAGTTTGGCGCTCGCATGTGACGCCACGAATCTTAGCGCTTGCATGCGCATAGGCATACCGTTAGTGAGTGTACCGTCACTTGTTTACTTTGCTGGCAGTACATGACAGTACTTTTCAGTGCTAGGTGATTTCGCAGGCTCGAGCGTATTATAATAATAATAATAATAATAATAATAATAATAATAATAATAATAATAATAATAATAATAATAATAATAATAATGATTACTGACTCCACGGAGTGGAGAGTGGTCATTGCTTGACTCTTTAGAACATCTCCGAATGTGTCGGAGCTTTGGAAGGTGTTACTGGAAAAAAAAAATAATAATAATAATATAATAACAAGTTATTTCCATCTATCTCCTACCTTGGTATACTTATAGCTGTAAAATAGTAAATATTCACTAATTCACAGCATTTCTCATTGTCTCAGTTTTAGAGAGTATCATACATAATAAATTACGAGAAAGTGATTTTTATCAATTTTTTTAGGTTTTCTCAAATATTTGATGCGTAACCCTCAATTTTAACTTTAGATTCGTGTTCAGCGGGAAAAAATACAAAATAAAAATATAGTCTAACTCCCAGCACACACGACTTTTCTTTTTTGTGGACCTGTGTAAACTTTTGATGTGATTTTTATCGTTTTTATGGGTTTTCTCTAAAATTTGCTATGCGACCTCCCATTTTGACTTCAAATTCGTGTTCAGCGGGAAAAACTACATGGAAAAAATATAATGTGACCCTCAGCACACACCACTTTTTTTGTACACCTGTGTAATAGTAAGAAGCAATGGAAAAATCATAACAAAATTATATTTCCTGCAAAAGTTGAGTTGTCGGTATATTTCTAAAGTCTAACATTCTATAAAATATGTTACAACCAGGTTTCAGTGGGACAAAAATATGGCACTTTTGTGATTTGATTTGAATGCCTTGTCAAGCTGTCCCATCAGATTCTTACTGGAAATAAACTTTAAAAGCAAACTAGGTTCTTGCACAGTTAAAGTTATGCTCATGCATTTCATTTTTACGACATCCCACGGACGTTTTATCTATATGAACATTTTGAGGAGAAAATCCAGTTATCGTTAACAATTCGTACAGTTGCTGGAGATTTGTCCGAATATTTTCGAATATATTAATGATTTAATCTTTCATATGTGTAACTCAGCAAAATGCACGCTGACAAAAACGCTCCAAGTAAACTATGTAGCTAAAAAAAATTAATTGCAGTAAATATTTTTTTTATCTGTTGCAGGTGCTTTAAATATTACCCACAGGTAACATTTCTTTACATATATATATCACTGATTTCATCACTTGTGGTCAGTAAAGTATTTTGTTGAATTTTAAAATTCACTTCTGGTAAATATGATTACTGATATACAGTGTTCCCGGTTCTGCCGATCCACCTCTTAGGAAAACAGTTGTCCAAAAAATCTCGTACAGAGCGCGCATAGTGCGGAGGTGCATCGTCTTGCTGAAACCATATGGTATCGTCAGGAATGTCAGGGTCATTATCGTTAGGAAAAATTACTGCAAGGGCTGGAACAAGGTCATTTTCTAGAAACTCTAAATATCTTTGTACTGTAAGGGTTCCTTCAAAGAAGAAAGGCCCTACTATTCTGTCGTCAACTATTCCAGCCCACACATTTAATTTCTGAGGGTGTTGGGTATGTGCTTCTTCCATCCAATGAGGATTTTCCCCAACTCCAATATCTGCAAGTTTGACGGTTTACTGTACCATTCAGACAAAATGTGGCCTCATCTGAAAAAAGTATTTGCCGGTGTAAATTTCTATTTCCTTGATATAAATCCATTAGAATTTCGCAAAAGTGTAAGCGGCGATCGGTATCATCTTCATTGAGTTCCTGCACAAGTTGAATTTTGTAGGGATGATATTTTTCCTTCCTCAAGATACGTAGCACTGTGCTCTGACTAGTGTCATTGTTTAATGCAACCAATCGTGAAGCATTATGAGGATTATCCACCATACTTATCAAAATGTTCTGTTTCTGATTTTCATTAATGCTTGGACGTCCAGGTTTTGGAATATTTACAACATTGCCAGTTTCTCTAAATTTAGACTCTACCTTACTGACTGTTGATTGGCTGATAGGGCGATCTGGATATTTTTCATTAAATAAATCGCAAACTTCCTACTGAGTTCTAGTCATATTCCCGCATCCGATAAGAATTAAAATTTCAATTCTTTGAGTAACAGTTAAATGTGCCATAATACTTTAAATTGAATAATAATTTCTATGTCGCTTACAATACTTATTAGAAAGTCGGTGTCACAATGACACTTTGCAAAGATTTTCACCTACGTGATCCATAAAAGAACTATGGAATTCGAAAAACTAAACTTGATAACGTTTTTGCTTTATTTTAATTGATTTACGTTTTCTAACATTCAATCGTCATTTACTCGAAAACTTTCCTATGTAAGAGGGCAAAATTTTAGTACTGTCTGATAGAGAATTAAACGATCTTTCAGAATCAAGGAAGAAAAATATGGTGTTGCCATTTAAAAAAAAATCGATGACGTCATTACTCGAAAACAAATGACATTTGAAAATCGCATTTTACGCTAAAATATGTATTTTTTAAATTAAAAATCGACCTGTTCGAGGATTTTTCTCAAAAAATAATTATTTGAATTTATTCCATACTTTTGGCGCATACTGTATAAATTATTGTCATAACTGGAACCAATTATTATCACAGTGATACAGATTATGTTGCGAAGTGAATTTGTGCACTTGCCACCGCCGAATACGTTATGAATAAAGGCGAAATATGCCAAATATTCGCATATACACAAGTATATTTCGAGGCGATATACCTAATTTGTATGTTTTCAGTAATTTGATAACTATTTATGTTTTGTTTTCATATGAGCTATTTTTGTATTTACCTACCTATTGGCATAATAGACTTATTATTAATCATTCATAAATGGGTTTTTTGGGTGAATTTTTTTCTTAGTGCAGTACTAGAAAAATTAGTCAATACATTGTAGCTTCAAATTTAATTCCGAAGAACCTATATTATCAGAAAAATAAACTAGCGTTAGTTAATAATAATAATAATAATAATAATATATTTATCAATCCGTTAGACATAGAAATGTATAGAATAAGTCAATGATGACAAATAGGAACATACAACTACTACTCTACAATGTATTACAATATGTCCGAAATATATTTGCTGAAACTATAGTAGGCTTTTTCCAACAACAATATTTTTGTACCATTCTTAAAACAGACATAACTAATATTTTTAAGAAGACAGGATAAGTGACTGTACAATACAATTCCCTTATAAAATGGGGAATTCTCAAACTTTGTTGGTCTATGTTTAGGTATACATAAATGATCGCTATTTCTAGTTAAGTAACTATATCGAAGTTATTTTTAGGCAACAGATTGATATTATTTCTAGTGTACAATAACATGTTAAATATGTAAGTACAGAGAAATGTAAACATGTTATACATCTGACTTTCAGTGGCATTACCAAGGAATATAACATTGAAGCATAAATGACTATACACCATGCTGTAATAGACAGATACGACTGTGTGCTGGGGCAGAGAATCAATAATTCCTAGAAATTTCACGTTGTCAACAAACGCTATACCGCAGTTTAGGCTTGGTGTATTGAAATATTTATGTACTTTAGTATTACTAAACTTTCCTAGATTCACTACCAAACTATTTACCCTGCACCATTACCAAAAACATAGAAAAACGTGTTGAATAGACAAGGTTAGCTCCTCTTGTGTCTGCGCTGAGACCACCAGAGATGTGTCATCAGCAAACAATGTAATAACATCACTTGGTATACTCTGTAAGTAATTAAGTCATTAATGAATAATAAAAATATAAGATGTCCCAGCACAGACCCCTGAGATACACCGGTATCAATTTTACAACATTCAGATGTGACTCCCTCAACTTAACTAACGCAGATCTATCCTTTAAAAAACTCATAAGCCATTCCAAGATCACACCTCTGAATCCCAAGGAAAGCAGTTTGTTCTCAATAAAATTTAGATTCAAGCAATCGAATGCATGAGTTAAATCGAAGAAAAGATCCGCTGCCTTCTTACCACTGTCAAGGCATTTGTAAACATACTCCAAAAGACTCCAAGCTGGAGTGTGTGTTGATCTACCTTTGCGTAACCCATGTTGACAATTTGTTAATATGTTCTTATTGGTTAAGAATGCAATCATTTTATTATAGACAGTTTTCTCATAAACTTTAGAAAACACACTTAAAATAAAAATAGGGCGATAGTTAGTAATATTATGTATGTCATTTCTTTTGTGGATAGGTATGGCAACAGCAGTTTTTAAAATTCTAGAAAATTTACCATGTGTGATTGATAAATTCACCAAATGTGCCAAGTGTTCAAAGATAGGATTGACTATCGCTTTCAAAATATTTGCCGAAATGTTATCAATAACTGTACTGTATTCATTTCTGACAAACATATTTTTAGTCTAAAATACACACCAAAATGTTTCTTTTAGATCCCTTTTAGCTTTAGTACGCATTTATAGCCGGAATTTATAAGCCGCCTTTCAGCTTTCTCAACCCGACAAGTGGAGACTTAAAACTGTTCTTTTTTAACTATAAAAGTTACTCTAATGTCAGTGGTTCCAGAATAACTCCCGTGGGAGTCGGAACTAAATTGCCGTTATTCGTTTATGTTTGATGTTTCGGAGAAGTTGTACATTTTACCTTCTAAAGTGGCTATTAGGAGATTTTCCGCTCCGCCTCCTAATTTTACAAGTAGAAAACTTTTAGTCTATGTGGATTAAGACAATCTTAAATACAGTGCAACTCGATGCGAACTAACAAAAATTACAAATTTCTACGTCCCATTCATAATGTTTTATCTACAATTTCGAACGTTTGGTAAATTTTTTGTACCAAAAATATTTTAACATTGGGAATATTTAACAAATCGTTAGTGTAACGTTAGATGATATAAATTTTCAAACTGACTGAAATTCCACAGGTACGAAGTGTTCTACATAGCAGTTGACACCATTTAAAATTATCGACCTTTGTCGCGATTCGGCGATAACGATATTTTGTAAGTTGCTGCATATAGTCAAGAGCAACCATGATTTTGAATAGCAATTTGAAAAGCAATACGTTATAGATGTTATAAGAAGCGAACTGGATAAAATTACATTAGCTAATTGGAAATAATGCATTGAACACATCACAAAAATTAAGGAGGAATCGAATACAAGTGACATTAATAATGATTAGTGACTGACTAATGTTAGTGCCAGTGTTTTTCTTATAATAATAATAATAATTTATTTAGTCCATTCAGATCAACAAATGATATTGGATAAGTCATATAATACAAATACGAGTATTACAAGGACATCTATGTTAATAGATGACCCATACGAATACTTCATATTTTTCATAATAATAACATAATCAAAAAACTGACTATTCTTACTATTGTAATTGTCTAACAGGAAATAAATGTATTATTATTATTATTATTACAATTATTAAAATGTGTCGTTAGAATAGCAAAATAATGTATGCCATACAAATGTATTTTAATAGTACATTACAAGGGAGAGAAATGCGTTATTTTGGCAGAGGTGCAATTTTGTGCTACAATGCACCGAGGACAAAATAGCATCTCTCCCGAATGGTATATACTATTTTTTTCACGGTCTCATTAACTTAAAAACACATATTTTGTCATTATGAAGTAAGTAGCACCAGAATTATTGTATTCGGATTTGAGCATTTATTTAGTAGTCGTTGAGTTATTGTCATAGCAACAAAATAAACAAACAAAAAGAATTGTCAAATTAAGGTGCTAGTTTGGTTTAGTTTAAAGTTTGTTTAGTGCACAATGAATAATTGTGAGTCGGAAGAGACTGTGGAGGTTGCAAATATTGCAATAAGCAATTTGCTGCCTACGAAGTCAAGATCTTTATACGATATAGCCTACAATCGGCTCAAAAAGTGGTGCGCCGAGAAAAATGTTCAAGTATACAGCGAGAATGTTTTGTTGGCATACTTCAGTGAAAATGCAAAGAATTGCAAGTCTTCCACATTATGAGCGCAGTATTCTATGGTTAAGCCATGCTTGACAATTTACGACAACATAGATATAAGCAAATTCCCCAAGCTGATCGCATTTTTTAAAAGAACCGGTGACAGATATCAAGCGAGAAAATCGAAAATATTGACAAAGGGTGAATTGGACCGTTTTCTATCAAGTGCAGATGACAAATAATTCTTAATGATTAAGGTAAGATTACTTTTGTTGTTAGGTATTTCAATTATTAAGTATTTTGATTTTTTATAGGTTGGATTAATTCTGGGGATTGCCGGAGCTTGTCGAACTGATGAACTAGTCAATTTAACTGTAGATGATATTGAGGATGTAGGCTCTTCCTTGATTGTAAAAATTTCAAATACTTAGACAAAGATTCCACGAACCTTTCTGGCTACCGATGTGGGAAATATGCTTGAATTGTTTCGAAAATTCCTATCCGTTCGTCCTCCCCACGTCAAGCATAAGCGCCTTTTTTTGTACTACAAAGCAGGAAAATGTAGTTCGCAGCCAGTTGGCAAAAATTCCGAGTGTAGTAGCTTCGTATTTAAAATTACTTGATGCTGCATGTTATACTGGTCACTGCTTACGAAGATCTTCAGCGACATTACTGACAGATGCTGGTGTGGATATCACGACAATAAAGCGTCATGCTGGTTGGAAATCAACGACAGTCGCTGAGGGTTATGTCGAGAACTCCATTGAAAATAAGACCAAAATTGCTAATCAGGTTTTAGTAGGTGCCACTACTAGCGCAATCACAAAAACTGTAAATGTAAGCGAAAGTAATATTCCTTCTAATATTAATTTTGAAAATTGTACAAATGTAACATTTAATTTAAATGTCAATAAATAATTTCAATGTTATCTTTTTTTTTGCATGTAAAACGTTCTCCATAATGTAAACTCCCTTGGGAGCATTATACTCCCTTGGGAATAATCGACTACTTCTGTTTTAATTTGATGTCATAGAAACTGATTTCTACTCCCGACCGTGGAAAAAAGTTATTATATTATTTGAGGAGAATTTAAATAGTAAAAGTGGAGAAATAAAATGTCAATAATTTTATTTTTAATATTACTTTTAATCTGCGTGTTCTATTTTACGAGATTTTTGTACCTAAAAACACTATAAATTTGGTCATTTTACGTCAAGAAATACAGCTATCTTAAAACATGCCTTAACGTTACACGCGTTTCATAGTGTTCATATCGAATTAGTATCATTAATAATAATTATAAATTGTAATTGTACAATTGTTTCAAAAGATGCTACAAATTTTATTGCACTACAAATATCAATTAAAAGATTTCTCTGGTGTATGTTTATTTGGCTAATGTTGGTGAAATAAGTAGTGAGCATTATTGAAGACCCTGTTTATTATTTGTATCTAATACTAGGTGACCCGGCAAACGTTGTTTTACCATATGAATTATTTCTAGTGAATGTTTTGGCAGTTAAATAAAAAATATCTAACTTACTGTGTGGAGATGTAGTATATGACTAAAAGAGGAATGGGGCACTGTGAATGATGACGGCCTATAAGAATAACAAAACACGAAACATTCATTTTTTGAATTATTTCGCGTGCCTGCAATTTTACTTGTTTGGCGGCCCAAATTAGCCCCTTTACGTCTTGTTGGCATTGTTCACTGTACAAAAAATAGCCACATAGTAAAATAATAGCCATTGTTGGCGGGAGCTCGTGACACGTGTTGCGTACTTTTGAGGTTATGTAAATCACTTAATTAACTAATAATGAGAACTACACTTAAAATTAATAATTTTATTAATTATTGGTAAAACAGGAAATAAATAATTATGGCCCAGCAAATTAATAATAAATTTACTTGAGAATTACACTTAGAAGGTAAAATGATAATTCGTCACTACTACGCTCGATTCATACACAACAATAATGGTCGAAAACTGTGTAGGGAGTGTTATTGTGTGAGAGAGAGAGAGGAGACCGGCTTCGTTCTCATCCCTACTCCGTGCTGTTTACTGGGTGAGAAGTGACACCGGTAGATGCCTGGCGGGGATAACTGATCTAGTCATAATTTATCAGTTATCGACCAGGGTTAAAAATGATTAAATTACTAAAATGGTTATTAAAAAATAGGGGTTTGTGATAGAAGGATGAAAATTAAGGGTTGTATGTAGTTTTTAATGCCACATCATAAAAAAATAAAAATAAAAAATTTTGTCCAAAAAAAAAAATGTTTGGGGTGGACCACTCTTATCACTTAGGGGTATGAAATATAGATTACGACCGATTCTCAGACCTACCGAATATATATATAAAATTTCATAAAAATCGGTAAAGCTGTTTCCGAGTAGTATGGCGTCTAACACTGTGACACGATAATTTTATATATTAGATAGGCCGTTTTGTTTATGAATATTTAAATACAAATAGGTGCCCTTTCCTTGCAGAAAATTGCCATTAACTCGTGAATTTGGCCCTTGCGCCCACGCCGCTCTTTCGTTTCCCTTTCGACCTTCGTGGCGGTCTTACATTACGTTATCCTTTAGTTTAATAAATTACAAACACTTTCATTACTTGCGCCGTCACCCCACGGCCGGCCATTATTAAATTAAACCTCGACTGGTATTAAAAGTGCGGCGGAAGCCACGGGATACGCCCGTAAATAGCACCGTTTATTGCGAAAAAATGCTACAAGTCGTTTCCGGCAACGGTTAGCGGCCTATCGGGGGGGTTATTAAAAAGAAAACGGTCCACTAAATCGCCGTTGGCTGCCGGCCGGCTTTCGTTGTTTGCATTTCCGGTTAAGTTGATCCCCTTTGTGGTGGAGGCGCCGGGATTAGTCGCACTTCGGGTGTGAATTATAACAAACTTTAAGTAATCCGATTGCATAGTTTGATGACACTGTTGGGGAGGTAATGAGCTCTATATATGCTAAGCGGGAAGGGGAAAGGTCGGTCGTTGCTGACCGAGCGCCTTGCAAAGCTGTAGAGTAGTGGTTCTTAATCTTTTTAATAATCGGCACCTCTTGATTATGCTCTGCAATGACATAATTACACATTTTAACATAAAAAACACAATATTGTGTTAATCGAGGTCTACTTTTATATTTACATTTCTCTATATCAAACAGTGTATTATAATATAGTTTTTATATATATTTAGGTATTAATAATATTGTGTGAAACTAACTACTCAGTGGACAAAAGCCCCAACCTGCGTTGAATTACACCCACAATATCTACCCATATATTCCTTAATATAAGCTTTTGTAACATTTTTTTACTGTTTTAGAAAGGTATTTTAAGCTAATATAAATCAAATCTCCTACAATTCCTATCAAAGAAGTCATATGTATGTTCTCTGATACCAAACATCTAGGTGTGCTAATGAACAATTCCACAGACAAAGCTCTATTCAATAATTATCTAAAGAAAATAAACTAATTTACTAACCTTCTAATGAAACACTCTATAAATATCTAACTTCACTTTTTGGTAGTGGGAACACGACCAATTCAACCACAATAGATGAGATCTGACCTATTTCTGCATTTTTAGGATTGCTTCTTCAGGTGGTCTCCTTTAAGTTGAATCAAATATCTATATATCTATAAAAATTATAAAAATTAAAATTATTTGAAGTTAAATATCGACAATGACAAAAAGTGACATCCTGTCAATGAATTAAATATGACAATACCTACTTGAAAAATGTTCACCTTTTATGTAAAAGTTTTTATATATTTTTAGGTATTAATAATATTGTGTGAAACTAACTACTCAGTGGAGAAAAGCCCCAACCTAAAAATGCAGAAATAGGTCAGATCTCATCTATTGTGGTTGAATTTGTCGTGTTCCCACTATCAAAAAGTGAAGTTAGATATTTATGGAGTGTTTCATTAGAAGGTTAGTAAATTAGTTTATTTTCTTTAGATAATTATTGAATAGAGCTTTGTCTGTGGAATTGTTCATTAGCATACCTAGATGTTTGGTATCAGAGAACATACATATGACTGCATTGATAGGAATTGTAGGAGATTTGATTTATATTAGCTTAAAATACCTTTCTAAAACAGTAAAAAAATATAATGTAGTGTTGTATAATACAGGGTGTCCCAAAATAGAAGGCCATTGTTCTTATTCATTCATTCATTATTCTTTGGACAAAAATATTGCGACATTCCTTATGCTATTTTTTATTTGGGCGCCCCTGTTTCAATATACAGGGTGTTAAAGTTACATTTTAAAAAAACAATTTTTGTTAATAATCCCATTGCTTTGTAAGATACACACTTGAAATATTGCACGTACTTTTATCTTATTGCGGCATACTTTTCATGTAATTTTGGTGAAAAAAATCGAAGGGTGAATAGAGGTAACCCTCCAACTATTTATAAGTACGCATATGCAGCTTTTCCTTGGAATATCAAACGTAGAATTTTCTTCTGATCTTTTACCTCTTTTGTAATTTTTTGTTAAATGCTTCGTTTTGGAGAAAAACGGCAATTTGTAGTGCCCATAAATCATTCACTACCATTTTCAAGTGAAACTGAAGTTTTGTGGATATACCTGTTGTTACAATACCTTGGCAACTTAGCAAATCGTAATACTTATTGAATGAATATTTGATAATTAAAACAAAAAGAGAATATCTTTCAAAAGATAAGATTTTCGCTACTTAAAAGGGCACCTACATGTGTTAATGAGAAGGGTGGACAAGTAGAACGTTTGTTAAATTAGTAGTAATTAATTAATTATTTTATTTAATGTTATTAGATAAAAAGTTATTATATTAATCGCTCATTATTACTATTACTAAACAAGACTATTATTTTTTGGTTGATAAGAGAACTGTATTACAGATTTTAATGCCATATTATTTTTTCAATTCATAAATATTCCTCATTTTATAAAATTGAAAATTATCCATTCTGTTTTAATTTTCAATTATTCATTCATTAAGTATTACGATTTGCTAAGTTGCCAAGGTATTGCAATAATAGGTATATCCACAAAATTTCAGTTTCACTTGAAAATGATAGTGAATGATAGATTTATGGGCACTACAAATTGCCGTTTTTCTTGAAAACGGAGCATTTAAACAAAAAATTACAAAAGAGATAAAATGATCAGAAGAAAATTCTACAATTTCAAGAAAAAGCTGCAGGCGAACTTAGAAATAATTGAAGGGGATAAAGGGTATTGCATCCCTCAGTTACCTCTATTCACCCTTCGATTTTTGTCACCAAAATTACATGAAAGTATGCCGGAATAAGATAAAAGTACGTGCAAAATTTCAAGTGTATATCTTACAAAACAATGGAATTATTAACAAAAATATTTTTTTAAAATGTAACTTTAACACCCTGTATATTGAAACTTATTACTATCAGTTGCAGTTTCTTAAATATTTTGATGAAAATATAATGAATTATTCATTTGTTCGTATGACGTAAGTCGTCTGAATTCTTGTCGCGAGTATATACAGTATGCGCCAAAAGTATGGAATAAATTCAATACAAACGAAACAATTATTTTTTGGGAAAAATCCTCGAACAGGTCGATTTTTAATTTAAAAAATACATATTTTAACGTAAAATGCGATTTTCAAATGTCATTTGTTTTCGAGTAATGACGTCACCGATTTTTTTTTAAATGGCAACACCATATTTTTATCCTTGATTCTGAAAGATCGTTTAATTCTCTATCAGACAGTACTTAAATTTTGCGATCTTACATAGGAAAGTTTTCGAGTAAATGACGATTGAATGTTAGAAAATTTTATCCATAAAAAAGTAACAATTCTGAGGCATGTAAAATAAAATACAATTGATTCAATTTTATACTTAAATTAAATGTTCGAATTGCCATCCACCAACTTCTTGACAATGCGCAAGTCTGTGAAGAAATTCTTCTTGCACATTATGAATGATTTCTGGGGTAACTGCGTATTTCGTTCCGAATGCGATTTTGAAGTTCTTCTAAATTACGTGGTTTATTAATGTACACTTTTGACTTCAAGTATCCCCATAAAAATAGTCAAGAGGTGTAAGATCTGGCGATCTTGCAGGCCATTCTATCGGTCCGCGTCTGCCGATCCACCTCCCAGGAAAACAGTTGTCCAAAAAATCTCGTACAGGGCGCGCATAGTGCGGAGGTGCACAGTCTTAATGAAACCATATGGTATCGTCAGGAATGTCAGGGTCATTATCGTTAGGAAAAATTACTGCAAGGGCTGGAACAAGGTCATTTTCTAGAAACTCTAAATATCTTTGTCCCGTAAAAGTTCCTTCAAAGAAGAAAGGCCCTACTATTCTGTCGTCAACTATTCCAGCCCACACATTTAATTTCTGAAAGTGTTGAGTATGTGTATCTGCCATCCAATCAGGATTTTCCCGACTACAATATTTGCAAGTTTGACGGTTTACTGTACCATTCAGACAAAATGTGGTCTCACCTGAAAAAAGTATTTGCCGCTGTAAATTTCTATTTCCTTGACATAAATCCATTAGAATTTCGTAAAAGTGTAAGCGGCGATCGGAATCATCTTCATTGAGTTCCTGCATAAGTTGAATTTTGTAGGGATGATATTTTTTCTTCCTCAAGATACGTAGCACTGTGCTCTGACTAGTGTCATTGTTTAATGCAACCAATCGTGAAGAATTATGAGGATTATCCACCATACTTATTAAAATGTTCTGTTTCTGGACAGAAACGTCCAGGTTTTGGAATATTTACAACATTGCCAGTTTCTCTAAATTTAGACTCTACCTTACTGACTGTTGATTGGCTGATAGGGCGATCTGGATATTTTTGTATTAAATAAATCGCAAACTTCCTGCTGAGTTCTAGTCATGTTCCCCCATCCGATAAGAATTAAAATTTCAATTCTTTAAGTAACAGTTAGGTAAATGTGCCATAAAACTTTAAATTGAATAATAATTTATATGTCGCTTACAATACTTATTAGAAAGTCGGTGTGACAATGACACTTTGCAAAGATTTTCATCTACGTTATCCATAAAAGAACTATGGAATTCGAAAAACAAAACTTGATAATGTTTTTGCTTTATTTTAATTGATTTACGTTTTCTAACATTCAATCGTCATTTACTCGAAAACTTTCCTATGTAAGAGGGCAAAATTTTTGTACTGTCTGATAGAGAATTAAATGATCTTTCAGAATCAAGGAAAAACGTATGGTGTTGCCATTTAAAAAAAATCGATGACGTCATTACTCGAAAACAAATGACATTTGAAAATCGCATTTTACGCTAAAATATGTATTTTTTAAATTAAAAATCGACCTGTTCGAGGATTTTTCCCAAAAAATAATTATTTCGTTTTTATTGAATTTATTCCATACTTTTGGCGCATACTGTATATATATTTTTTTAATACTTGTAACTTTAACACAATCTGTGTAAAACGTATAAAAAAACCAGAGCATGTGAAAGTATTAACACGGAAATTTTACGCATCTTGAATTACACACTGGAAAATGTAATTTACACAATTTTTTTTAACGGTGCAAAAATAAACTCTCGTACCATTTAAAAATTGTATTTCTATTTCATAAATTAGGTTTAGGAAATATATTATAAGATAATTTATTTATTGAAAAGCAAACATATACGTGCAGGTTTGCTACCCTAGGAGATATAGGAAAACTGAAACGTATGTTTCTTTACTAATATTTCTTTTTTTTTCAATTATTCTTCTTTCTTACACTGATATAAGAAATTTTGTCACTACGTTAATTCATTCATTCAGAATATTTGAAAAATTATTAGTTAATAAAAATTTGTTTCTTAATATTTTTTGTAGGTGTCTATATGTATAAAAATGTAAACTCTTTATATTCTTGTTTTATAATAATAGAGTATACTTTTAAAAGACTTTGTTATTTATCGCTGTTGGTATTTCATTTTTATTCACGTTTCATATCAATTTCTAATAAAGTAAATGTTAGACATAGAAGTAATGTACGTATGTCTCAACTCCCTTGTTTGTAATAAACCATAATGTGAAATTCAACACAGTTAGCATATGTTTGATCAATAATGGAAATCGGAAATTGAACGTTGAATTAGACAAATATTATTGTTTTCATGGCTCACTGAATCAATTAGCGGTACTGTCTGAGCAAACTTTAACCTGCTTGTATTAACATTGTTATTTCCTCACTAAAAATTGTAATAACTGAGATAGATTAGTAATTTTTACAATGTCAACAGACACTTTAATTATTTTTCAATTATTCAAAAAATGGATAAATCCAATTCTACGACGCCTCTGTAGATGTTTTTATATATTTTTAGGTATTAATAATATTGTGTGAAACTAACTACTCAGTGGACAAAAGCCCCAACCTGCGTTGAATTACACCCACAATATCTACCCATATATTCCTTGTTATTAGCTTTTGTAACATTTTTTTACTGTTTTAGAAAGGTATTTTAAGCTAATATAAATCAAATTTCCTACAATTGCTATCAATGAAGTCATATGTATGTTCTCTAAAACAGTAAAAAAATGTTACAAAAGCTAATAATAAGGAATATATGGGTAGATATTGTGGGTGTAATTCAACGCAGGTTGGGGCTTTTGTCCACTGAGTAGTTAGTTTCACACAATATTATTAATACCTAAAAATATATAAAAACTTTTACATAAAAGGTGAACATTTTTCAAGTAGGTATTGTCATATTTATATAACGTATATATTATGTAAAACTTTTACATAAAAGGTGAACATTTTTCAAGTAGGTATTGTCATATTTAATTCATTGACAGGATGTCACTTTTTTGTCATTGTCGATATTTAACTTCAAATAATTTTAATTTTTATAATAATTTTTATAGTTAGATATTTAATTCAACTTAAAGGAGACCACCTGAAGAAGCAATCCTAAAAATGCAGAAATAGGTCAGATCTCATCTATTGTGGTTGAATTTGTCGTGTTCCCACTGCCAAAAAAGTGAAGTTAGATTTTTATAGAGTGAGTAAATTAGATTATTTTCTTTAGATAATTATTGAATAGAGCTTTGTCTGTGGAATTGTTCATTAGCATACCTAGATGTTTGGTATCAGAGAACATACATATGACTTCATTGATAGCAATTGTAGGAGATTTGATTTATATTAGCTTAAAATACCTTTCTAAAACAGTAAAAAAAGCCTCTGTAGATATTGAAAAGGTTTTTGAATAACTTGTATATGTCTGTTTGGAAATGAAAGAGAGTAATAAAACCCCGAGATACGAACCGGCCATGGACGTGGTAATATTTTGTTTCAGGTAATTATCGGATAACTCCAATGCTAACAGGTAATGAGGGTACATTAGTATATTTTACTGGATACATCATAGGGCAGGAGCCAGTGTATTGTGACAGATCAATCCAGTCTTACAGCTGAATATACGAAGACGTGCTAGTGCAGTAGAGTAAAATTCGACTTGTGTTTAGTGACTATTGTGCCAGTGGATATAATATTGTTTGGGTAAAATGTCTAGCTTATCAGATTACGTACCTGCTAAATGCGTGAAAAGTGCGCTGTGTCAGAATTAGACATTACAGTGCATTAAATGTATTTAATGCATTGAAACTCCAAAATCTTACCAACAGTGTTGACGACATCGTGGAAAATTGTTCCAAAATGACAGGGATTGGAAAATCGACTATCTACAAACTTTTAAAGGAAACAAAAAATGAACAAGATACTGTAAATCCCCCAAAATCATCTACAGGGAGGTCAAAAATCATTATAGATGATTCCTTCAAAAATGTTATTCGCAGAAAAGTACACTCATTTTATTTTAAAAAATAAATACCAACGCTTAACAAAATTTTAAGTGAACTTTCAGAGGACAACGATTTGCCAAAAATCAGTAGAAGCAAATTATGGGCCGTCTTACGAGAGTCGAATTTTTGCTGGGAAAAGCAGAACAGGAAGTCGATAAAGATGAAATTATTTGTTGGCGAATATCCTACTTAAGATCAATTTGAAAATTCCGTGACAAAGGAAGGAATATTTATTATCTAGACGAAACTTGAGTCAACGAGGGATATACTGTAACAAAAGTATGGCAAGATAAAAATGTAAAAAGTTTTCGACAAACATTTTTGGATGGACTTTCAACAGGATTCAAGGCACCTTCAGGTAAAGAGCGAAAATAATAGTGACACATATAGGTAGTGACAGTGGTTTTGTAGATGGCGGTTTACTTTTATTTGAATCTAAAAATACAGGTGACTATCACGAAGACATGAACGCAGATGTTTTCGAAGAGTATTTTACACAGATGTTGGATCTTATTCCTCCGGGGTCCGTAATTGTCATGGATAATGCCAGTTAGCATTCACGGCAGACCGAGCGGACGCCTACGACTGCTTGGAGGAAAGCCGATATAATTCAATGGTTATCCGGAAAAACATTTCTTTTTAAACAAATATGGTGAAAACGAACTTTTTGACACGTCAATCTTAATCAGAAAAAATATGTTATCGATAAAATGGCAACAAATCGCCAAATAACGGTACTACGGTTACCACCTTATCACTGTGAACTTAACCCAATCGAATTAATCTGGGCGCAGGTAAAAGGAGATGTAGCGCGAAATAATACGACGTTTAAATTAAGTGACGTGAAAATTTTGTTAAAAAATTCTTTGGAACGAGTAACTGCAGATAACTGGCAAATATGTATATATCATGTACAAAAAGAAGAGGAGAAAATGTGGGAACTCGATAATTTAATTGACGTTACTGTGGAACCTATCGTTATCAATCTAGGAGACGAAGATAATTCATCAAAATATTCAGAGGATGAATTTGAATATACCAACTCTTTTATTTTCTTTATTGTACATTTATACAACACTACATTTACTCACCATAATTTTAATTTTCAAAATACATATATTTTTGTGTGGAATAAAAGTCTATCCATTAAATTTAAATAATACTAAAAACCCTCTTAACCCGGTTATGATGCTTAAAGTAGCCTCTAGTTTTGAAATGCTGTTTTTATATTGTTTACTTATAAGAGGAATGGAGAGAGAAATTGAAGCGGCATAGACAAAGACGGATTGTCGGGGATTAAATTTTAGCTACCTGCTACAATTTAGTACGGTTCGACCACTCAAAGTTTTTTTAAAAGTATACCTCATCTATACCGATAATACATAATATAAAAATATTGAATATAAGCACCAGTACTACATTTATTTACGATTTGCATACATAATAAGCTTTTATTATTCTTTCATTTCTAAACAGACTATAGCATCAACCGATCACATATCTTATCAACTAAACTCATTTTAGTTAAATTGTTGAAAACTGCATTTTATAAACCAATGGCCAGTAGTGCATTGGTGGGTATTAGATTTTAAACATAATGATGTGAAATAAATGTCTCTTTTATTTTCCTGCCATATGTAATGCATGATATTAAAAAAGCAGCTTTCCTAGAAACAGTAAATTATTTTATAAATTTTTTTAAGTTTTGTTTGAAAATATTTATTCAGAATAACTTTATCAGATGTTTCAGAGAATATATTGTATAGACAATGACAAATGCAATTTTAGTCAAAAAATATGTTTGATATGTGGTAATCAGGAAATACGCCACCTAAGCGAGAGTACCATCTACCATGTACCATAGTAGAGTCTCCTGTAGCAGTTTTGAATATAAATAGAGCAAAATAAGTACTTTCCGAGAAGCAGTGGATCATTTTATAAATTCTTATTACGGCTTTATCTGAATATATTCAATGGTAATTTTACAAAATGAAAATGGGAGTAAAAATAAGGAAAAGTCAAATTGCCAAATTGCCTTTCATCTAAATAGTTTGCAACTGTAACTTATGAATTTATGCATTTACGTATTAACTTGCGACATATAATTAATATTAATCTGTTTAATGTGCAAGCATTCTATGAGTAAAACAATGAGTCTATTGAAGAACTGCAAGCAGTATACATTACATTCCATATAATGCATTGCAGTGCAGACCGCCTTAACCAAAGAATTCAATTCTGCGGCGAGTGCATCTCTACTCAATAAAGAACATCTGGTTTTATAGAGGGGAACGGGGCAAAAAGAGAACGCACTTCGTGCAGGAACCCCTAGCGGTATTAGTGCGCTAGAGCTTATTGCATTTTCCTAGTTTCCTCGGGTGTAATGGAGATTAGTAGCTATGAAAAATGTGCAATAGAACAGTCGAGTTCGAAGTTTAATGAAAGAAAAGTTCAGTATCAATTCAAATCTATTCAATTGATGAATTATTGCTTCCTCTCGAGCATATTAGTCAGCATAGCCATTATTGTTTGACTAAATTGGGAATCATGAAATGAAATAAAATAGTATCTTCAGAGGGACCCTTCAGGTCATCTGATTACCCTCTTTGGCACTACTAAAGAAAGTCGATCTTGTGATATCCTAATAACGACGGAAAGAGACGCAGAAGTTCCATAAAAATAATAATGATATTGTAAAATAGGGATATCTAAAATTATATACATAACCATAAGTATAACGCTCACCAGGATACGGAGAGGCAGGCGAGTAGAAATTAGGCAAATTAGGAAGAAAACCATTTCTTTTGCTAAAGAGCGGAATCGAATGATCTCTGGAAGAACCTTGAGACTGTTATTTCCTCTTTGGAGTCCAGACGGTTCGGTACAGGTGTTTTTGCTACAGCTGTATGAATTCTCATTATTATATTTTGTCCATGTAATATCTGTTACCTAACCACTAATGATCTAATGAAAGGGTAGACATGTTGCCGTGGTACAAAAGGAATTAGCAGGTATAACCATAGCCGCCAAAGATATGACCAAAATTGGCAAAACCATCACAATCTATACAGACAGTAGACAATCACTACTGATCTTACGTAATTATAAGATAACAACTAGATAAGCATAGGAATGCCATTAGGCACTGGTAGTGGTTTCAACCAATAACAGCATGTATGCTGGGTAAAGAGACACGACCGGTGTAATGATATTAAGGCTTACGGTGAGCGCTCGATCCAAAGGGATACAGTTTTCGCTCAGTAACTCCTCAACAAAAAATGATAAAAATATGCGGTTTTTTTAATAGACTACAAATATTATTCTACGTCGACGCTGTGTTTTGAAAATATGCAAAATTCATTTAAAAAAAAATTAATTTTACACTTTTTCAAAATTTCTAAACACAGCGTCGACGTAAAATAATATTTATAGTCTATTAAAAAAACGCATATTTTTATCATTATCCGTTAAGGAGTTACTGAGCGAAAACTATGGGTTTGTTCCAATACAGCAAGAATCGATTCCGAACCGTCCAGAATTAGTCAGTCAGTTCAGTTGTTACTGTACTCTCGGCGAATGCGACGTAAGACGGTGTTGGTCAAAAATTTCTCACGGTTCTGAACCAGTTCTCGACGGTTGTTGGAACAGACCTTATATATCGTTTGATAGAGCGCTCACCGTAAGCCTTAAACTGGCTGACAAGCTGGCTAGGAGTACATTGGGTCTCAATGTGGTCTCATTGTCAGCATTTGTTGAAATTATCAAAGAGAACACCCACAAAGAGTTTAGGAAACGGTGGGATGAAACAAATAGCAGTCAATTTGCTAAGGAGTTCTTAGAATACCTCTGCAAGGATACAGCCAAAAAGTACCAGGCCATGTCTAGGACAACTTTTCGCCTAGTTTTAGGTATCCAAACAGGACGTTGTAGGTTAGGGAAGCACTTTTATTACATGAAGAAACCCATTTGTAGTTGTTGCGAACAAGAAGACGAGACTCCATGCACTCTGTGAGTGCTCTGCCATCTCGTCAATAAGGGAATCCGTCTTGGGAGAATGATGACTTTCTATGGCCAACATTGAGCAACGTCACCACCTTTTTCTCCTTATTAGGTTGGTTGGCGACTCAGGTGGATTGATCTTCTAATGGGAGGAGGTACAAAGTGCCCAATGGAGCCGAAGTGCTGTAGCATCTATACTACCCTCCCTACAATTCCAGATTACAGACCTAAATAAATCAAAGCAGTCAAGTTTTGATTAATACAGGTCGACGTTTGACCACCCCTTATTAATGAGGTTTTCCAGGTTACTCTCAATACTGCACTGAATGATGGTTAGAGCCTACCAAAGTAGCCATTCCTGGACGCAACTGCGGCCTTCTTAATAATAATATGCCGTCCCTCTCTCACACAAGTCCCCGACTTCTGGGATAATCCTCGTGATTAGAATGAGGGGTAGAGATATTATTATATTGTTGTTATTAATATAATTAATTGGAGACGTACATACTTATTTAATATGTTTGTAGTAGGAGTATATCTCAACAGACTTTGCTACCTTATTCTACTTTATTTCATTTCTATTCGATCACTAATATTCTTGTCAGCTAACATCCTAGTTTTCAAATCATTATTTATACTTTTCCCTGATAGATTTTTCAGAATCCTGAACTTGGAAAGATAAAATATATGCATAGGAATAATTATCATTCATAATTTCCGTTTTATAAGTTAATGGTATGCATGTATGGTAAGTCGATTTAACCTAGATTAATTTATTACTTTGTACCGTTTCAAAACAGAGTACTTTACTGCATTTTCCAAAAAGCCTTATATTTACAGGAGTAGGTAATGTAAAAATTACCACAATTATAGTTGTAATATGAATTAACCCCGCCTTCTTTTCGGTTGCATTAATATTTTTAAATAAATGGATTTGTAGCTGGCACGATACATTATACATATAAATTAAATTCATCGCTCTCTCGTTTATTACCTATTATTATTTTATTTACGTATTTTATGACAGCGACATATTTAATGACTTATAAGCCTTAGTCACGTCAGCCTCAATTCGAGTGGTGCTTCCTAAAGTTATTGCTATTGATGTTAAGGTATCCACATAAATTCAGAATTATTAGGGCCTTATCGGCAGAAGCCAAATAGTTATTAATATCGAAATAAGTATACAGTATAATACTTCCTGCTCTAACTATATTGATAAATACATGTTTAGTAAAAGCATTTTTCCAGGCTGCTTTAAGTTGACAAAGGTAATTCCTCTATTTAAAAAAGGCGACCCGGATAGTACTAATAATTACCGTTTTATCTCGATTATTCAAATTTTTATAAGGTAATCGAAACCACAATTATATAAATATCTGGAGCAGAATTCTATCTTATGCGTATGACAGTTTGGTTTTAAACCTGGGTGTTCTACGTCTAACGCAATCTATAGGATTGTAGGCGACGCAGTAGAAGGTTTTGAGATAGGTGAGCATATAGCCATGGCCCTCTGCGATTTAACAAAGGCCTTCGATTGTGTTCCTCATGACCTACTAATTAAAAAGTTAGAACATTATGGGGTGAGGGGATTGCCTTTGGAATTTTTTAAATCGTATTTACAAAATGGGTCTCAGTGCGTTATAATTAATAACATATCATCTAAATTTATGGGTATTGAGCAGGGGGTGCCACAGGGTTCAATTATAAGGCTAATATTGTTTCTGATGTTCATCAATGACATTCACTTTATTGCACCTAATAAGTGTGTACTATTTGCGGATGATACTACACTGGTTATATCTCACAAAATATTTTTTCTCTGAACCTACTCCTGGAACAACTTGACAAGATCGTATAACAATGGTTTGTTGCTAACAAATTGAAACTTAATAACACTAAAACTCAAAAACTTTACATTTCTTCTAATCGTGAAAATATAAAAAGCGACTGTGTTAAGTTACTTGGGGTAGTTTAGAAAACAGTTTAAATTGGTCCGGCCATGTTGCATATCTCTTGAGGTCGCTCCCAAGCACCATTTTTTTGTTACGACAGCTAAAGAATATAGTTGATTTAAACACTATAATTATGTCCTATTTTGCTTTTTTTCATTCTCGCATATGCTATGCAGTTTCTCTGTGGGGCAATTGCAGATAATCTATAAAAATATTTCGATTGCAAAAGAAATCGATTAGAGTTATAGCTAAGGTGAATAGTAAAGAACATTGTCAACCGTTCTTTATTTCCTTCGGTATTTTACCCTTACCTTGTTTATATATTTTTTCCCAGGTTGTTGAAATTCATAAGAATATAACCAGATTTACATTACAGTAGGACATTCACAGTCATAATACAAGAAATGCTAATATGCTTAGAACTGACGGCTTCTGTCTATCCAATAATTCTTTAAATGTGAAACTTTATAACAAACTTCCATACTCTATTAGACTGTTAAACATGACACGTTTTAAATTAGCAGTTAAGAAGCATTTGCTTGGGTTAACATCTATTGCATTGATTATTTATATTGTGTGTAAGTTCTTGTTTATATATATATATATATATATATATATATATATATATATGTGTGTGTGTTTGACTTGTATTTTGACTTGCCATTATTGTATATCAAATGGTCAAATAATATATATAAGTTTCAACATAAAATATATTTTATATTGAAACTACAAAAATCCAACGGATCAAAATAAACCATCATATTTCATTACATAAATAGTGAAATAAAATCAAATATTAATTAGGTTATTATTATTATCAAGACTGAAACGTTTTTTTGTATTTAAATACTGACAGTAATAAAAAACCTTCGTGCTGCCAACAAAAAACAGTCCGAGACATACCTATTCAGTAATCCGATAATCCGAGTCTTGATCTACTGTATTTAGGTTAATAAGCTTGTTTTTTATGTCTACTCAATGGCAAGCGCTGCAGAGCTGCAGAACCCCTAAATAATAACAGAAACAAACAATAATTAAATTTGCAATTTTTATAAATACCTGGTATAATCAATAGAAAATCATGAGAATTTTATAATAAATGCCCACCGTAGTAATCAGCGACAACATGAGATGTAATCGGCACAGCTAAAGAGTTGGGAATTCAAATTCCCGTTTAGTACATTACCGGCGGAATAAGTCGAACATCGTTCGGGTCAGTTTTCCTACGCCAGCGAGCCCGCTGTCGACTACATCAGAAACAGATGCACGCGGCTCGACTTCTCCCCCTTCTTCATCCATAATCTAATTTTGTGCGTTTGTGTCGCCAGTGTAGTTTTCCAATTATTAATAAAATTTCCTATTCGCTTTAATACAAATGCAATTCAAGTTGGGTAAAGTGAAGTAGTGAAAGACCGCGGTTGTCTCTTACTGAACAGAGTCGTGAAAAAATATATAAAAAACATTTTAATAGACATTTGCTTCCATGTTTTCCATGTGCGTCTGTGTTATTCGGTATCTATGATCATGAGTAGATTTAATTCTGATTCATAGGTATTCATAATCAAATGCGATTTGCATTATTTGGGAATATCAACGTACGAGCTCAACTTGATTATGCTTTCAAGAACATAACGAAAAGGTGACAAAAATAGGTATATTTTTAATGTTTGATCCAAAATTTTATTTACTGTATAAATTTTTGCGGCGCTTTTGAATTTGCATTAGGAGACCACGATGAATGAATTTTACGTCAGAACTTGACTAAACTCTTAATTTTTACAGGTACCTCAAAGAATATACAAAATGCATACATTTTAGATTGCAGGCAAGAAGTTTGTCATTAGAAAAAAAAATCTAGGTATCACTTGCTGTTGTTAAGCTGGCTACAGACTATGCGTGAATTCGCGATTTGCGATGCGCGATTTGTAAGGAATTCGTGCATAGGATGTAGGGTTTTTATGAATGGATTGTTAATGAACAAGACCCTACACACTATTCACGAATTCCTCGCATATCACGAATCGCGAATACGCGCATAGTCTGTAGCAAGCTTTATATGCATGAATCCTGAGTGGTAACGGTGTTGTACTTCTATACAGGGTGTCCCAAAATAGAAGGCCATACCATTAACCACATATTCTCTGGACAAAAATAATGCGACTTTTCTTATGCCATTTTTTATTTGGACGTCCCTGTTTCAATATACAGGGTGTTTAAGTTGCATTTTAAAAAACTATTTTTGTTAATAATTCCATCATTTTGTAAGATACATACTTGAAATTTTGCACGTATTTTTATCTTATTCCGGCATACTTGTCATGTAATTTTGGTGAAATAAATCGAAGGGTGAATAGAGGTAACTGAGGGATGCAGTACCCTTTATCCCCTCTAATTGTTTCTAAGTACGCCTATGCAACTTTTACTTGAAAAATCAAACGTAGAATTTTCTTCTGATCATTTTATCTCTTTTGTAATTTTTTGTTTAAATGCTCCGTTTGGGAGAAAAACGGCAATTTGTAGTGCCCATAATTCTTTAATGCACAATCATTTTCAAATGAAACTGAAATTTTTTGGTATACCTATCTTTACAGTACCTTCGCAACTTAGCAAATCGTAATAGTTACTGAATGAATATTTGTTAATTTAAACAAAATGGATAATTCTAAATTTTATAAAATGAGGAATACTTATGAATTGAAAAAATAATATGGCATTAAAATCTGTAATACAGTTCTCTTATCAACCAAAGAATAATAGTCTCATTTAATAATAGTAATAATGAACGATCAACATAATAACTTTTTACGTAAATAACATTAAATAAAATAATTAATTCATTACTACTAATTTAATAAATGTTCTACTTGCCCACGCTACTCATTAACACATGTACGTGCCCCTGTTGCCATTACTATTCTCTCTCTGAGATGCTTAACGTCGTTTATTTCTGCAGCATAAACCATATCTTTCATAGCACCCCAGAAAAAAATCCAATGAATTAAGGTCAGGAGATTGTGGTGCGTCTTGTCCTCGACCAATCCAACGATTGGGAAATAGATAGGTATTTAAATACTGCTGGACGTTTCTACCATAATGGGGTGGATCACCGTCAAGCTGCATCCACATACCGTCCCGTACGATAATAGGTAAAACATGTCAAACATTTCCGAATTCATTTTGCAGAAAATTTAAAAATATGCTGAAAGTAAATTATTTTGTATGAAAAGGGGACCCAACAGAATATTATCCACTATTCCCGCCCAAACATTAACCCTGAATGTGAATTGATGGTGTTCTACAATGGTTGCATGGGGATTCAAATCCGTCCATACGTGGCTGTTCTTCTACCAGTGCTAAGATTTGTTCCTCTTTGGGCTTAATTTTCGATGTAGGCCGTAAATTCCAAACTCTGATCCATAAACTTTCCGGTTTCACAGAGATGACGTTCCAAATTTAAGAAAATCTTCCTTTTATGATGTGATCTGTTAGGGAGCTCACTATTTTTTCCTGGCATTCATCGGCCGCTAAGACATTTGTAACCCATCAATACATGCCGATTTTCTCCAAAACGGAGCATTTAAACAAAAAATTACAAAAGAAATAAAATGATCAGAAAAAAATTCTACGGTTGATATTTTAAGAAAAAGCTGCATAGGCGTTCTTAATTACAAATAATTGGAGGGGATAAAGGTTGGTTTTTAAACCCAAATTACAAGATAAAAGTACGTGCAAAATTTCAAGTGTGTATCTTACAAAACAATGGGATTATTAACAAAAATAGTTTTTCAAAATGTAACTTTAACACCCTGTATATTGAAACAGGGACGCTCAAACAAATAATGACATAAGAAAAGTTGCATTATTTTTGTCCAAAGAATATGTGGTTAATGGTATGGCCTTTTATTTTGGGACAACCTGTATAGCTTCAATGCGCGTACACATAAGAAAATTTCAAGCGTACTGAGAGCGTCCTGTTACCGATTGTTATGTGGTGATTTGCTTATCTTTTAAAAGGTCATTTATTTTTCGATTTTCTTTGTTAGGCCATCCGAATACGTGGACTGAATCTATTTTATTTTCCCTTAACTTAAATTAATTTTCTACTTTATACTAAGATATGAAAAATAAAATAATATCCGATAAATTATTAGCTCTGAAACCTCAGACCTAATAATAAGCAATGCCATTTCCTATAACGAAAAAACTATGTGAACGATTTGAAGAAATTCTGTCCTCGCCCGTATACAACCAAAACACATACATCGCTCTATAAAAATATCCGAAAATATAAAGGCTTTAGAAACTCATATTTGGGGTATTATCTAATCTCAGCAGCTCAGATTCTTGTAATGTTTAGACCAAGCGAGTCATATTTCACCGAAAACATGATGCTTTTACCGCCATCTAGATAACATCAAGAATAATTCGAGCCCTTAAATCACCACTAGTGTTCTCCAGACACGGAAGAGCTGCGCTGGTTCCTTAATATACTTAATCTGGGATCTTACTTAACTCTGTGTGTCACTCCTACAATATCTGGTATAATTTTCGGGTAATTTAAGGGTCAGGAAGGATGTGCAACAATTTTGCATTTAGTGCGACTGTGGATAGCTGAGGGAAATGCTAAGATGTACTCTGGTTTTATGTGGAACATAAATTTAGCATCTTTCCTTAAGATTTATTAATATAATTGTCAAATATTTGAATCTTTTAGTGCTAATGGAAATGTATGAGGTATGAAGAATTTTAAGAACATACTGAGAACTGGGATAAATACAGTAAAACTTACACTTGTGGTAATGACACCTTTAAATTCCCTAAGGACAAAATACATAAAAGATAATCTTTAAACTTTCGTTCAAGTTGTGTAAAAAACATCACGAAAAGAACAGTTAAAATTCAATTCGTCGTTTTTTTTCAATTCAACAGACAAATATTAATATATAAGCACAAAACAAGTACAAACACAAGTCTAAAAGTGATATTTCCTCTATACAGGGTGAGTCAGTCATAATGTCATTAATTTTAGGAGTAGATAGAGAATAATGAGTATAATACGAATACGCGATTAAAAAAAATCTAAATGCATATTTACGCCGAAAATGAATATTTTCAAATCATTAGGTATTTAAACCCTCTTTTCAGACTGGCACTGGCCGCTCACGGCCTTGGTTGTTTACAGCTCACAGTTCAACTCGATGTTCATCATAAATAAACGGTTGTACTGACTATTTTAGAATCTCCTATTTTCTCTTGCACAGTTCATCCAATAATAATTTAAAATGTTAATATCCAATGAAATCAAATAATAGTAATTAAGTAATAATTCTATTAAAACTTGCAAGTAACGTGGTACATTCAGATTCTCCGGTAAAAATACGGTCCAATCAAACGATCCCCGTACACTCCTGCCCATACGTTGACAACAAATTGCCTCTCAAAGCTAAACCGACGAGTAGCGTGTGGATATTTGTCCGACCAAATGTGGCTGTTGTAACTGCAAATAAATTAGCTTGGTTACAGTTTAAAAAATATTTAACATTGAAATTACAAAACTCCAGCTCAGCAATCATTAAGAGCTGCTGTAAAGTATTTCGTGTTTAAATACTAAGTAATAAAAAACCCTTGTATTGTCGACAAAAAACTTTCCGATTTGATGCTCATAAAAGTTATCAAGAGTGAATCTTGACCTACCGTTAACTAGTTAGTTGTAGTTAGCTAGTTTTTGTACTGCTATTTAACGACAAGGAGTCAAATTAACTTTTTTATCTAGATACATGAATGAATTTTCTTTAAATATTGATTTATTTGTTAAGAAAAACAAATGTAGATAGTAAATAAATATTTTCGAATGTTAGGTTATTTCAGTTTAATAATTTTGATATACTCGCGACAAGAATTCAGACGACTTACGTCATACGAACAAATGAATAATTCATTATATTTTCATCAAAATATTTAAGAAACTGTAACTGATAGTAATAAAACTATATACTACACTAAAAGTTTGCATTATATATTGCACTAAATTGCAAAAAATTATTGTTTTCAACGCGACCAAATATCTAAAATTACGTTGACCATAAAAACAAATGTGTAACGTCAGTAGTGACGTAAGACGTCTGAATTCTTGACGCGACTATATTACGTTTTCGCTACGTTTTACAATTGAATATGAATTTTTAGTATTACTCGTAAGTACAATTCAGTTTGTAGTTACGTAGATACATCTAGCCTGGAAATTTATTGTTTTTAAGTAGTATGGTACTAACCTGTTTAAAATGCCAGTTCGAGTAAAGTTGCACTCATCCGCCATAGCACTTTATTAATAAAATTAGGGTCAGCCAATTGCAAAATTCAAAACGGCTGGGGGAATCAGCAGGTTCTAAAGCTTGAACTTTCTGGAAATGATACGGGTTTAGTGAGTTTTCTTGTAATATTCTGCAGACCTTGCTTTGAGATATCTCCAATCGCCTTGAAATGGTTCTTATAGAAATAGTAGGCTGCTTCTCAACTAAATTTAAAACAGCTTCTATCATATTTAAGTCATTTTGTCGATGTCCCGTAAGTTCACGACGCGGTTTCACAGAACCCGTATCGCAAAGGCGTTGAAACACTTCCACAGAGGTTCACGCACTTGGAAAATGTTGTCTGTTAGGGAAAGGTCTCCTATATGCCACAGCAGCGGCATTCGCATTTCGTAAACATTCTCCGTATAAAAATGCCATTTCCGCATATTCGAAATTTGTAAAATTAGGCATTGTGAAATTATGATCAATACACGAGACCGAAATAAACAAACTATTGCTTGTATTCTCTCCATCCCCCTCCAAATGTGTGGTGGAATCTCCAAATTTGGGAAGAAAGAAATGCGGGAAATGCAGAAAGTGCGACTAAAAAGTGGTAAATTTGAATAACACGCTGAAGACGATATTATGTATGTAAACATGATGTGGCAACGATGTTTCCTTCGACATTCGATTGTCATATGGCTGCGTCATAAGAAAGTTTGTAGCGTACCAGGAGCGTCACCGATTTTTATAGAGTAATTTGTTTATTATTTTAAAGGTCGAGTACAATTTTTTTTTCGATTTTCTGCCTTTATTTGGCCTTCCGAATACTTGGTTAAAATTAATGACATTATGACTGAATCACCCTGTACAAAATCAATAGTAATGGTATGTTATGTTCCTAATGGCACTTTAAAAATTGTGTATTTGAAATTTAGTCTATCTCTTAAAGTAAGGCACACGGAAAGGATGGAATCATATTGGGAAAAAGTTGGAAATCTCCCAAATGCGTTTACCGATTTTAACGAATTTGATCTTGTTTTAAGGCTCATCATATTATATAACATATTTAAATTTTTGTTTAAGCCTGTATCGCCAGATGGCACTATTTGATATCTTTAGAAGTTTCCTAAATTTTTTATGAAAAGTTAAATGGAAGACTATGATTTTTATTTTACTATTTCATTATTCGTAAAATTGTTTGAATAAATAACACAAGATCAGAGAACCTTCTTCAAAAATTATTTCAATAGTGTGTTGAGAACCCACTATTTCTAATACACTCATTGATACGCCTGAGCTTCGATCTAATAAGGTTGTCGACAAGTTTTTGGGTATTTCATTCCAAGCTATCTGCTACCATATGCGATAGCACTCCATACCATAACGTTTACTGTGTGATGGACATAACTGTCACCTGATGGCATTCTTGGTCCCACTGAATCCTCTCTCTACATACACCATTGTAAGCGGTTAGCTCGATGTTGATGAGTGAGAGACAACACTCAATGTAAACGATAAGAAGAGGTGAAAACTTTGTATATCAATCGATTTTTTTGTTGAGACTTGTAATTTCATTAATATTACAACCAGGAAACCTAATGATAACATTATAAACTAAAATAATTATAAACGTAGGTCTGAAGGGCCCTCCTTATGTTTAACAAAAATAATTTCAGTACTGCATTTACCGATTTGAATTTATAATTCTGCAATCTTCTTCTGCTACTGTTTTTTTTTGTTACGTTTTTTACTAGTTCATTATGCCTTAAGACAATATCTTTTCAGACATTGCACTGGTTTTTTTTAAATTTATTAATACTTAATGTATGAATGCGAAATATTTTGAATTTCACATATTTAATATTTTTTTATAAAATACTTTCGCTCATAACTTTGGAAAATTATAGCTTCTTCCTGCTTGTGTCAATTTTGGAACAATTTTAGGAGTAATAGTAATAGTAATTTTATTATTCCAACAGAAAAAATCTCTATTATAGGAATAAACAGATATAAAGTTAAAATAAGTACATTACACATTACAAAAACAAACGTCAAAAATTTTAGATACTTGAACCGACTCCAGCCTTCGACAATACACATTGTATATCGAATTCCATATGGTAGAGCCAACCCCTACACTTATGATAAATAAAGCCATAAGTCTGGATAGTACGATGTTCATATGCGGAACAAAAGTGAGCTTCCTGTCAAAGATAATTCCTAGATGTTTCAGTAATTCAGCACTGCTAACGACGTACTTGTTGATGAAGTAATCCTAAGTTAAAGTTTATCTTACGAGAGAAAGACATACAGTGGTATTCATAGTCCGTCTCCGGTCGCCAGAGAGCGGTCTCCGTACCGAAATTATGCGAATTTTATAATGAAATTCACATAATTTCGAGAAGGAGATATAATATACCACTGTTAAAGTACACTGTATTCATTGTTCGTCCGAAATTATTTGAATTTCATTATGAAATTCGCATAATTTCGGGACGGAGACCGCTTTTCGGCGCTCGGATACAGACTATGAATACCACCGATAGCCTTTCATTTAGATATGTTAAGAGACAAGTGGTTGCCTTTACACTATGGTGACACTCATTCGATATTAAGTGGAAGCAGGCAACAATGTCAGGAAAATAGTTGTAATATATAGCTTAAAATCAGCAGCGAAGGTTAATTTATCACATGATACAACATCAAGAAGATCGTTAATAAACAAAATAAGTAGCAGAGGTCCCAGATTAGAACTTTGGGGAACCCCTGAGCAGGGATGGAATGAACGAGATGTAAACATCTGACTTGAAACTGTCTCTTTGTTAGCTATGATTTAAAAAGTCTAATTAATAATAGTAACATAGAATAAGTAATAAGAGAAAAATAAAATTATAAGCTTTCTTAACTTTTCGTTGAAAATGAAGTAAACTTCTAAAGGTATTAAATAAAGCTATTTTGCAGTACATGCTTAAATAATACTTTAAATATTGTTACGCATTGTGATTCGTCTATCAAACAGCTTTAAAACAAGACTAAGTTTGCTAAAATCGGTTAATGAGATCCGAAGTTTTCAACTTTTCTGCATACGATTCCACCCACTCCCTATTCCTTATTTTAAGAGAAAAATGTCAAATAAACAATTTTTTTCTAATTTTGACATATAAAGTAACATCTTTTGTTGAAACAAGTGTCAAAACGTTCTACTTTATATAACTAGTTACATAATGAAAACCATTATGCAGCTGGTTATGAAAAGTTGACTTTTGAAAAATGCTTTCAAACTATGTTTTAATGTCTATACCTTTTTTTAAAGACCTGTGTCTATAGCGTAGAAGCCTTCAAATTCTTCTTACCCTCAAAATATGCCAATAGTACTTTCTCATTGACATATTTGATCTTCTTCTGTTCACGACATTTCTCAAATTTTTCATAAGTCTTTACTTATGACTTTTCATATGCAGCTTTGTATTTCTCAGGAATCAGTGAACTGATACTGCATTTCTTGCCGCTTCTTCGATATCGCTCGGTATATCGTCAGAATCTGATTGTAAATCACATATTTTTTCTAATAAATGGTAATAGTAATGATCAGCGTCACAAAATAGATCAGCGTCTATTAAATGTCAAGACAAATGACAAGAAAATTTAAACTGACACTGACCTCCTAGATAATTGTAATTTAAATTATACTTGTAAATGATCAAAATTAAATTTAATTAAACTTGTATTTCCCATATTTCGTAAAAATTAGAAAGAATCTTCTATGTGCGATATATATTATATAAACTTCGTTACACTCGTTACTTAAAATTATACTATACCTTCACTATTGATTTTATGCCGAAAATGTCATTTTTCCCAATCGATACAGATTATCTTAGCAAAACTGTTTTATTGACCGATTTCAATGAGTGTGGAGGGCAGACTGAATCTGACAATTTAATTTCTTTTCAGATATTTTCAACTTTAAACCCGAAATCAATGATATACTATAAGAGTTTATAGAGAAAATATGAACTCTGATTTTAAACTCAGAGTCGTATTCATTTCTACATGATTGCAAAGAAAACACTTGGAGAACCCGTTCGCTCTTTCATTTAACCGCTGCCTTCTTAGCAGGAAGTAGCCGTTCCATCGGTTCAAAAATAAGAAAATGAGAGAGCGCTCTGTTCCACTAAAACTTGAATTTACTGGATTTCTCATGGACCTCGATAGTAAAGTAGAGAAAACATGTTACCCAAGACGGTTTCCGTTGCTTTTACTGCACCCATTCTTCTCCCTCTTTCTTGGAGATGCAGTGGATGTCATAGGCGTCCCCTAGGGAATGTTTCTCTTTTATGTGTATAGAGTGTATTCATGTAATATTAAAACGACCTAACGCTATATTGAACGTTTTCTGAAATTGTCTATCTTGGTAGAAAAGTAGTAAATATATTTAGCATATTTCTTTATGGTGTAACATTTTTATTGACAAATATGGCAACACTCTTACTCATATGGCATGCTTTGCCAAACTGAAACTGTTACAGAAATCAAGTATTAAATAATTTATTTAGGTCAAATTAATAGTTTTTACGCTTTCACAACTTTATTTCATGTACAGGTTGAGTCAGAAAGAATGGGTGGACACTAAGCTGGAGATGCTAGGCACCAAAACATTATGTTTGAGCGCATCGTGCCTTACACGAATGTCGCTGATTTAATAAACACAGGGCGTTCAAGGTTTAAGTTTTATTCTGAAATTTCTCAATAATTGCAAGAATAATAAATCAGACGCGCGCAAAATACGTTAATATTTAATGACATGAAAACTTGATACAAATCTACTAAGAAAAGAAATAGTAATATCAACGCCTGAAAGAAAATCATCACAAATTTCATTGAAACTTTTAAATGCAAATAACTCAGAAACCGATAAAGTTGTGCGACCTAAACAAGAGTACATTTTTTATGTAGAATTGAATATTCTTTTAGATTTTTTTAATCATAGCATAACAGATAAAAAAATATGTTTTGATTTACCTAAATAATACGATGAAACTAGCACCTTCACAAAACTTTCTCAATTATTGAGAAATTTCAGAATAAAATTTAAACCTTGACCTCCAGCTTAGTGTTTACCCATTCTTTCTGACTCACCCTATACAGGGTGTTTCAAAATTAGCCTGCCAAAAATTAACTGTGGCTTCTACGATCAAAAATAAGAAAAAAAGTTATATAAACATAGATCCGTAAAAACCCTCTAATGGAGCTATTGCTCTTTAAAGAGGATCCTAAAATTAGATTTTCTCCAAATATTTTCAAAACGGATCGAGCTAAAGTAATTACATTTAAAATTGAGAATCGCAATTAGATTGCGAATCTAATGTTCTAAAAACAATACCAAATTGGCTTTGGGTAATTAGCTTTTGCAGAGTCCCCACTGAAGATGCTGAAAGTGAAGAGCGGCAAAACGTTTGGAAGCATGGGATGCGACCAGTTACCAGGCGGTTACGGGATATCATGGAAAACTACCATTATCGGAGGACCGTAGCAGTCGTAATACCAACAACAAAAGTAATAAATATATGTGTAAATGATACTGCAGGAAACAACTACTCCGCGGACTAATGCCCCGACCGGCATTGAATTACTCCTGCAGTATCTGTGTGCACCAGCCAAGAACCCTTGTCGGCCACACCACTAGACATAGACCAGTTTTGGGCTTGTTAGCCCTCATCAGTATGCCATAGGTGAGATGACCGACAATTGAACTGTCCAGTCACTGTCTGGTCGGCAGGAACATATTCACCATGAATGATGCTGTGGAAATAAACGATCAACATTGCCTTCAGTCGTGACTTGGACATCCTCGCTTTCGTTGGCCGCTCTCCATCCTTTTCCATCCACTGCTGACTTTGTTTACGGGTCTCGGGGTCATACTCAAGTATCCAGGTCTCATCTCCAGTGACTGGCCGACTTATCCAGTTTCTACCGTCGCTTCAAATGCGGGACAACAAATCCTCGCAGATCGATTTTCGCATGTCTGTTCACGAGTGAGAACTTTTGGTACCATCTTTGCCTTATCAAGTTTTCGTTAACATCTTGCGAACGGTTTCTTTATTGACGTTTAACCCATCGCACGAATGCTTAGGCGCCGGTCAGACGTGATCAGTACACGCAAACGGTCAACATTCTCAAGAGCTCCTTCACGTCGATCGTCTTCTACTGATTCACACCCGTCCTTGAACCGTTTTGCCCATTCAAACACGCATGTTTTCGACATGCACTCGTCGCCATACACCACCTGCAATTTTCGAAGGAATTCCGAGGGTTTTTCACCAGATTTCACTAAAAATTGAATCACAACACGTTGCTTGTAATTTGAGTTACTCATTTTCACGACGCCACTAAAAAAGTTATTTCCGAAAAATACAAATAAAACACAAACCAAACGTGCTATCGACTTCACCCTTGGACTGAAACTAAAAGGAAGGTCGCCCTCTCTAGAAAAACGTTGACGAACGTTGCAGTGTTGCCAATTTCCGAGTTATAACTAAATTCCCGGAACTTAATTGCCACACCTTATACAGTGAGCATGTGTACTGCTATCAATAATTCAACAATGTAAATGATAACGATCGCATGATATTTAAACCAAAGATCATGAAATTATTTTGTTAAAGACCAATATTATCTATATTCTAGATACATTTCTTGCATATCATGTAACTTTTTATTTGTTCAATGAAGCTATACATCTTGTTCTTTTATTATTTTTTAATCCGTTCCTGAAATACAAAATCTCTTTTCAAAATCTCATCTTTGGCCGCCTTTCTTACTAGTTTATTATTGCCTTTAATAGTAGCATAAAATGGGTATTAAAGAATATTCTCTTTCTAACAGGAAACTTTATCATACATTGTCATGTTTTAATATTTTAGATAGATTTATTTCAGCTTTTCATGAAAGGTGTCTAGATATTAATAGGTATTGAATAATGTACTGTAATGGTAACTTTTGCGAGTAAGGTCATTACGACTTGAAAAATGAAAATTGTTTAAAATGTTCATTTATAGCAATTGCTCTTAATGGTATTGGACACTATATATTTAAAATTATTTGAGACATGGCAGGCATATGTGCTCAAAATCCGTCTCTATGACAAACTTTAGCAGGTGGTAATTGGGCTAAATAATTTGTGTCATTTTATGTATTCATTTGACACTTAAAGTGCTAAATAAAATATGTATCTATTTGCAACTGAAGAGTATACAAATATTGTTTTCCTATGTGGATATTCCAATGAGAATGCCAGAGAAGCAGCCCGAGAATGCCGACGATGATACCAAAATAGATATCAACCTGCTCATACAGTATCATTCCGTAAACTTAGAAGAACAAGCCAACCTGGCTCCAAAATAGGCCATTCGTCTCCTCAACGATTAGATTTTGTCACTGGTTACTTCAACAACAAGCACAAAATGATGGTTGTCATGTGATCTGATGAAGTGTGATTTATCAGGAACGTTGTAACTAATAATCATAATGAACAGGCGTTACAAAATCTGCATGCAATCAAGACGATTTCAGCAACATATCAGTGTCAACGTTTGGGGTAGCATTTTCAACAATAATTCAATACCTATACATTTTGAATAATCGTTTAAATGCATATCTGTGTAGAACTCTCTTGGAAAACATTCTTTTTTATTTCATTGATGACGTAGGCTTTAACATTGTTCAAAATATGTGATATCAGCACGATAGTTTACCACCACATAGAGAGAGATAAGTAACTTGTCATAGAGCTGGTAGAACACCCTGTAGAAAATATGCATGACTATAGTTTGTTTGGAAATGAAAGAGAGTAATAAAACCCCGAGATAAGAACCGGCCATGGGCGTGGTACTATTTCGTTTCAGGTAATTATCGGGTAACACTAATGCTAACAGGTTATGGGTATACATTAGTATATTTTACTGGATACATCATAGGGCACCAGCCAGTGTATTGTGACAGATCAATCCAGTCTTAGAACTGAATATACGAAGACGTACTAGTACAGTAGAGTACAATTCGACTTGTGTTTAATGACTATTGTGCCAGTGGATATAATATTGTTTGGGTAAAATGTAGAGCTTATCAGATTACGTACCTGCTAAGCGCGTGAAAAGATGTGCGCTGTCTCAGAATGAGAAGATTATTATATTAAATGTATTTAATGCATTGAAACACCAAAATCCTACCAACAGTGTTGACGACATCGTGGAAAAGTGTTCCAAAATGACAGGGATTGGAAAATCGACTATCTACAGACTTTTAAAGGAAACAAAAAATTAATAAGATACTGTAAATCCCCCAAAATCATCTACAGGGAGGTTAAAAGTCGTTATAGATGATTTCTTCAAAAATGCAGAAAAGTACACTCATTTTATTTTAAAAAAGAAATACCAACGCTAAACAAAATATTAAGTGAACTTTCAGTGGACAATGATTTGCCAAAAATCAGTAGAAGCAAATTATGGGTCGTCTTACGAGAGTTGAATTTTTGCTAGGAAAATTAGAACAGGAAGTCAGTTCTTATCGATAAAGATGAAATTATTTGTTGGCGTAGATCCTACTTAAGATCAATTAGAAAATTTCGTGACGAAGGGAGGAATATTTATTATCTAGACGAAACTTGGATCAACGAGGGATATACTGTAACAAAAGTATGGCAAGATAAAAATGTAAAAAGTTTTCGACAAGCATTTTTGGCTGGACTTTCAACAGGGTTCAAGGCACCTTCAGGTAAAGGGCGAAGATTAATAGTGACACATATAGGTAGTGCCAGTGGTTTTGTAGATGGCGGTTTACTTTTATTTGAATGCAGATGTTTTCGAAAAATTCACAGATGTTGGATCTTATTCCTCCGGGGTCTGTAATTGTCATGTATAATACCGGTGACCATTCACGGCAGACCGAGAGGACGCCTACGGCTGCTTGGAGGAAAGCCGATATAATTCAATGGTTATCCGGAAAAAACATTTCTTTTGAAACAAATATGGTGAAAAAGAAACTTCTGACACTTGTCAATCTTAATAAAGATCAGAAAAAATATGTTATCGATGAAATGGCAACAAATCGCCAAATAACGGTACTACGGTTACCATCTTATCACTGTGAACTTAACCCAATTAAATTAGTCTGGGCTCAGGTAAAAGGAGATGTAGCACGAAATAATACGACGTTTAAATGAAGTGACGTGAACATTTTGTTAAAAAATTCCTTGGAACGAGTAACTGCAGATAACTGGCAAAGATGTATACATGTATTAAATTAAAAGAGACCGCGATTATTTTGCTGAACGGAGATAAGCGTGTATCAAACTGTTCAGTAAACATCGATCATTGTTGACTACAGTTGTATCAAGAAGAAGTAAGTAACAATAAAATAAAAATCATTTAACATCTCTATGGAAGCAGATAAACAAATTTTAAACTGTCAAACTTGACATACGTTTAATATTTTTATTACTATTTTGAAAACGAAAACAGAGAGATTTTCGAAACGTCAAAAATACGGAAGTGCGCGATAGTGATGTGATTTTTGTTATTTTTTACTTATCTGCTTTTTTCAGTGTGAGATTTTTTGGTTAGGAAAACTTAGTTTCAAAAATAACCCTTGAATGATCCGTTTGGCGCAAGGGCTTATTTAATTAATCTTTATTTTTTTCAAAAGTGTGGCAAAAACCCAATGAAACTAAAGAAAAATTAAAAAAATATTTCCCATCAATAACCACCCTAGAAATCATAATAAATAAAAACACATAGGAGGCATGTGCCATTTTAATGTTAATTATGTAAAAAAATTAGAAGGTCATTAATCTAGAAAAGATTAAATTGCTTATACAAATGTTTAAATGCGAATCATAATTTCTATTAGATTTGCATGACAAAAATTCCGTGGCCCTCTTAATCATTCCAGATCCCAGCCAACGCGATAAATTGTTCCACTTGTATGTAATTAATCAAGTCGTTAGGTGAGCAGTCGAGCGATAGGGGTGAATGTTAAATGGCGAATGCTTAATTCGTGGCTTTTCTTCTCCGTACCGTTCTGTGCAGGATGCCGCTGCAAATGCGACCGACAAGTTTACTGCCCCACTGCAATTAGAGTGCGCAAAACCAACAATTGTTTTCGTAACCGACCATTGGCGTGTTAGCGGGTAATGAAGGTGCTTTCAGTTTTAGTTATTTACGGAACACTGTAATAGTCGGTGTCGCGTCGATGTGTTTCTTTTTGATGCCTGCTGTAAGTTGTATTCGCTGTGTGTATTTTAATAACTCTCTATAAATAGTAACATAATTGACATTAACAACTATTAGCTGAGGGGAGAAATGAATGAAGTGAAGTAACATGCCGAAGGAGGGAAAAAATAGACGGGAATTATTTCAAATGTGGTTTGACAGTGATCCAGAAGGTTATAGGGACATACGTTTTAAAGGAAATGACATGTTTAATACTGCGTGTGACAAGACAAAACTGTAGTGACGACATTTTAAAGAGCCATGTCTCGTCCAGCGCTGAAGACTGTATGTTTCTATGAACTTGCAGACGCCTTTCTTACAAGCAATTTTCCATGAAACCAACTAGAAAACTCCAAGTTATGTACGTTTTTTTATAGAAGATGTTCAAAGTGCCCTCCGTCTATTTCCAAGCAGGCACGACATCTTTGTCTCAACGATATTCGAACTCTTTCGAAAACGCCCTCCTTAGTTTGGATTTCTTGACCCTTTTAATTAATCCGTAGCTGCAACCCTTCCAGGCTATTTACAGGAGTACCATACACTAATGTCTTCAAATATCCCCAAACAAAGAAATCTAGAGGGTTCAAATTAGGCGATTTTTGAGGCCATAAAACAAGTCCAGCCCTTCCTACCCATCTATGTGGAAAAGTTTGGTGTAAATGCTCTCTAACGGCCATGGAAAAATGAGCTGGAGCACCATCATGCTGTAACCACATTTGTTGCCTCTGATTCAAAGGAATATCTTCCAAAAACTCATATAGTGTGTTCTTCAGAAAGTTGAGGTAAGCAGCGCCTGTTAATGGGTTTGGTAAACAACAGGACTTAGAAACCTGTCACCTACAATACCCATCCAAATGTTTAATGAAAAACGTGCTGCATAGATGGGTAGGAAGGGCCAGAACTGCTTTATGGCCTCCAAGATCGCCTGATTTGAACCCTCTAGATTTCTTTGTTTGGGAATATTTCAAGACTTTAAAAAAAAGACTTTAGTGTATGGTACTCCTGTAAATAGCCTGGAAGAGCTGCAGTTTTTCGAAGAGTTTGAATATCGTTGAGACAAAGATGTCGTGCCTGTTTGGAAATGGACGGAGGACACTTTGAACATCTTATGTAACTTTGTTTTTTGTTTGTTAAAAGCTTTCTTTGTCGGTTTATTCCTAATAAAATAAAATGTTTGAAAAACGAATAGTGGTCCATATCTCCGCAACCGTTATTTTGCGAACCCACGTTTATTAAGGCTTACGGTGAGCGCTCTATCCAAAGGGATATAGTTTTCGCTCAGTAACTCCTCAACGAAAAATGATAAAAATATACGTTTTTTTTTAATAGACTACAAATATTATTTTACGTCGACGCTGTGTTTTGGAATGTTGAAAATATGCAAAATTCATTTTAAAAAAAATTAATTATACACTTTTTCAAAATTTCAAAACACAGCGTCGACGTAAAATAATATTTATAGTTTATTAAAAAAAACCGTATATTTTTATCATTATCCGTTAAGGAGTTACTAAGCGAAAACTATGGGTTTGTTCCAACACAGCAAGAATCGATTCCGAACCGTCCAGAATTAGTTAGTCAGTTCAGTTGTTAATGTACTCTCGGTGAATGCGACGTAAGACGGTGTTGGTCAAACATTTCTTACGGTACTGAACCAGTTCTCGACGGTTGTTGGAACAGATCTTATATATCGTTTGATAGAGCGCTCACCGTAAGCCTTAAGATATTTCTGCTTATTTTTGTTCATACTATTACCTCCTGAAATATTTTTCACTCATTTTTTAACACCCTGTATGTATATTATCTTTTTATCCTTTTAACCTGACTATTTGGTAATAGCACTATGTTGCAACATATTTTTTGTGAAGAGATTAATATGTTAAGCTACGCACTCCACTATCTCTATTTATCATGCTTAAAATAATAGGTGTACTTCTTACTTACCACATAGATGTAAACAAAGTTAATAGTATTACTGTTTCGAAAAACATACACTCTTAAAAGGACCAATTTTACTTGTACTGCTAACGCAGCAACATAATAAGACACACATAATTACCTCACATTTTTTGAGAAACTCCGGTTAAAAACGGTAAGATAAACAAAATGTAACAATGCTGTTCTTTATGTTTACATAACATTTTCTATAGAACTTCTTTTATGGAAGCAACTTTATTACGACGCTAACCCTTAAAGAATATTAAAAATAGATGACCCTAAACTTTAGTTACGTTCGGGTTCTAGGGTTCATATAAAAAATCGATGGATTAATACGCAGATATAATTAATATTTCTCCATCTCAACGGCCCGAAATTCATTTCCCACCCATCTGCGCCGTAAAATTACAAGTTTATTGGGGTGTGCTCACTTTCGCCGGGCCCGCCTTTGATAGGGACTCGTTTCATTAGAGATTACCACACAAGTTCATAGCGATCCGAGTTATCCGTATTCACCATATCCGATGGCTCAGTTATAAATTTAATCAGCGGAGTTAAGGTCGACGTACATCCAGCGGCCTGGGCCCAAGGCTCCCCTACCCCCTCGGTGCGGTTATGAAATTAAGCGCTACCTCTATGAGCTCTTGAAATTATACAAGGCGAACAGCTGGCGTCGAAATTTCAGCCAAATTGTAACGATTACAAAAACGATTAATCTGTACGACTGTTTATTATCAACACCAGTGGTGCGCTGTGCCACCATGAACGCCTGGACAAATTTAAAATTAGGTTCGGTCACTCACTACAGGGTGAACTTTAAATAAGTACAAATATTTTATGCAGGTGTAGTTCATCATACACAACCGCCAAAAATCTACAGAGTGACTCATTGCCTTGAGTATTTACACCAAGAGAGTCAGTCCTTAATAAAGACCTAAATAGTTATCATAATTCCTGTTAGATGTCGTACTGTGTAACAATACGCATTTATTCAAACGAAGGAAATAAAGCGCTACTATATCTGCAAAAAACTGCGAAGGCGTTTCGAGGGCGTGGCCGCGTGACCCTTTTTCATATACCTGCCTAAATAATAAGATTGTGGCAATATATTTATATTCAAACCACAGATCATAAAGTTTGAAACATAAGCAGTTTATTTTATTGCGTTAGAGAAGTAAGAATATGAACTGTAAATTAATTAAAAAAAAAAACAGAAAAATAAGATTGTTAAAAGAGTTTTCAGCGATATGCCAAAATTTACATTTTCTGTTTTATTTCCTTTAAACATATTAAGATAATTCAAATGAATTCGACATACCTACTTCTATAAAGAGACATATAGAACTGCAGATTATCGTGTAGGTTTCTCTTACTGCATAAGATGCATTATTATTTTGCGAAAAATTCATTAGTAAAAATTCTAAAACACCAAGTATCTTTTTTCAATGTTTGATCTAAGTATAATTTTGTCATGGTGTGAAATAAATATTATTTTGTAGTCTATTTGAAGAGTAATTTTTAAATTAAAATTAAATTTAAATTAATTTAAAAATTCAAATAATTTAACATTTGCGCATGTAAATTTAAATAAATTTACATGCGCTAATGCTTTTAGTAAAAATAATTTGTGAACTTTACAGGCCTCATCAGAAAAGAATGTGTTTCAAAATTTATTATTTTAAGTATTATATAAGGTGAACCATTAATAATGTGCCAGAGTAGGAATGACAGTTTTGGAGCAAAATATGAAGATATAGCTAAATATGCCTTACTAAAATGTTGCTGTGGAAAAAGATACAGGTTTACATAATTTTTTTCGTTTTTTTTTAATAACTAGGATCGCTCAACCGATTGTCATCAAATTTGGTAGGGAAACATATTTTAAGAAAAACAATCATAATTTATGTAGTAGGTACCTATTAAAACAGATATACCATTGCCAGATGATGACAATTTCTATCTTATTTTTTGTTAACGAAATTTCTACCGTTTTCCAGAAAACTGATCTAAAACAACTAAATGTATTTTTCGACATGAGGAAATCTCTTAGGAGCATTAGAAAATTGCCATATTGAAAATTTTCTGTAATTAGCTGTAACAATTAGTTTAATTAATTAAGACATGTAGAAGTAGAGAGAGTTTGCTCAAGGGCTAAGTTGTTTTTACTGCTCTGTTGTTATTTTAGTCCATAAAAATAAATATGTAGATAATTTTTTTTTCAAATGAGTTTTTTTCCAAAGTTACTCTGGATATTTAAAAAAGTAAACGACTCATTGATACCTACTAATTTTTTTGAATTAAATTTCAATAGCATTTTTGAAGTCGCGTATAAGCAGAAACCTTTATGGCTGTTATTTCGAAATTGGTAGAAATTATCAAGTACTACTCTACCAAGTGTAGAGTTCTAGGTTTTTACGTAGAAATGATGTTCGGATACAATTTTGTAGTCAACCGAATCAAAATGTTTTGTCAACACGAAATAAGAGAAAAATTCATCATTAGCCATTGTTAGTGCGGCGCCCTTTATTAGCAAAACTGATTTAATACTTAAATTATTTTTATTTTTCTCAAAAAATATTTTCCTACCAAATTTGGTGACAATCAGTTGAGAGATACTTGCGTTAATACAAAAAAAAACACAAATAAAAATATTTCAACTTTGACACCTTGTATCTTTTTCCACATAAATAATTTACGAAGATATATTTAGCTATATCTTCATATTTCCTCCCAATGATGTTACTCCTCTTCTATGTCCCCTCATTAATGATAATGACCCACCCTGTATATTTTTATCGACACGTATCGAATGACTTTTTCACTTAAATTTACCAAAGCTGGAGGAGTATGATCAAAGTGTTATTTGGCGGTTAATATATTTTAAGCTTTGACTTTCATTGATACGCGAAAGTGAATATGAACTGGATAACTGCACTTCTGTATTTTTTTTTATTAAAAATCGTGATGAAATTACTATAATTACTTATCAGAATTCAAAATCTATCATTATAGTCGATTTTCGCGTTGCGCGGAAAAGTTTTATTCCTGGAATGTTTCATCTAGTTTTATTACATTTTAAAAATTAACATTTATTTCCTGCCTTCTTCCTCTTGACTAACACATTCACTTAATAATAAAATAAACAGTAATCCTATCGAATATCATTAAAGTTATGAATTTTAAGTACATACAAGCTTTTGAAATAACAATGACACTCTCTCAAAACAGTTTTTGAACTTCTCGAAGTTCTGGGTAGAAACTCATTAAATTTACATTGGTAAGTGAAACAACTAATTACTAATGTTAAAAGTTGAAAGTAGATTTCATTACAAATACGTCGGCAGTTCAAAAGAAATAGCAAAATTGAATTTAAAGAGTGTCAATATTATTGCAAACGATTGTACATAACATAATATGTATGAACCAATCATCTTCGATGGGAGGAGCTTTCAAAATTATATATCCAAATTCATGTCATTTTAGTACCTAATATTGCGCCATCTATTAGCAAATAGCCCAAGCGTAAACGTTCTTTTTGAGTTCGTTTCCCATTACGCGAGAGTTGGTTTCCCATTCAGGCCAACAAGGTCTCCCATTAGACTAGTCTTAGTGTATATAGTCAAGGCTCATTGCTAGCTTGTGGACTAGCGCGACGTGCGAGGAACAATTCATAGGCGTACTAAATTTGAGAGCGATCAGATACATAATTGTATTACATAACATCTATTATTTTTAGTAGAAACAGTGATATAACGGTTTTTGCCAACTTCGAGGCGTTAGATAATAAAATTTATAGATTTATTTTCAAATTCAAAGTTTTTATTTTGTATTATCAATTACCCAAGGTCGAAAATACTAAAGAGTGACTAATTCACGGCACATAGATGAGTACGGGAGGGGAGTTTCAGGGGACATGATTACCTAGGCGTGCTACTTGAGAAGGGTTCAAAGTACACAAAATTATCAAAAGTAAGTTGATGTTGAGTGAACCTAGCACATTAACTTTACTTTACCTTAAATGTCCCCCTCCGTGTCATCCTCTCCACAAATTAGAATACCATCTTTTCGAACGGATTTTTGCACGAATTTTGCAACTTCTGTTTTAATTATTTATGGCGGGAAAATCTCAACTTTTGTCAAATTTTGCAAAACTGTACAAATATTATTGTTACTTTAATAGTTACCATGACAGTTTCATGATAAAAATGATAATAATCGCGCAAATATTTGCGAATTTCGCATCCATAAGAATAAAAGGCTTTAGAATACATTGTACTATACATACTATTGGTTGGTAGCACTGTCACTATAACAGTCACACATTAACACTTATTATTAGTGCTGGCAAAAACCGGAAAAAAGTGAAACCGATTAACCGGGTTCCGTAAAAACCGATTTCAGATAAAACCGGTTACTCGAATAGTGGTGAAAACCGGATAATCAAAACCGGTTATTCGAATATTCGGTTAACCGAATAACCGGTTATTCGAATAATCGCTTAACCGAATAACCGGTTATCCGAATAACCGGTTAAATTGACAGATGGAGTAAACATTTTTTTATGAAGATTTGGCTACTTAGGTAATTCGATACACTTTCCAATGAAAATATTTTCAACGCTATACGACTTCCTGTTATACCAGGAGTAGATACCAATTTTTTTATTTTAAATGAAACGTCCTGTAATTTCTGCATTTTTGAATTCTATAGAAAACTTTGGTGTTACTTTATAATTATATAACATTTCTCATTTGGCATATACTCGTATTATCAAATATATCATAGCTGACTTTAAAAATTCATATTTCAGAAATAGTGAAAGTGGGAATCTTTATTTTTAGGTCAAGCACGTTTGAATTTCCTCAAGTTTGTCAATTAATTTTGAGGACCCTGTACATGACAGGTTAAATATGAATACATCAAAACGAAGCATAACACCTAATAAAAATAAAGATCACCTTTTTTATTGTTTCTAAAATATGAATTTTTAAAGTTAGCTTTGCCATTTTACAAAAAAAATCGAAATACCTCCAAAACAGTTCATTTTAGATGAAAAATGTCATATAAAGTGACACCAAAAATAAACAGGGCGTTCCATTTAAAATAACAAAATTGGTACCTACTACCGGATATATCACTCCTATACGTCCGGTATAACCGGAAGTGGTATAGCGTTGAAAAATGAAAATATTTTCATTGAAAAATTCGTACTGAATTACCCAAGAAATCAAATTTTCAGAAAAAAATGTATACGCTCTCTGCCAATCCTTCTAGTTGCATGAATAACCCTGTACATTCTCTACTCGAGTATATCTACTATGTGGAATGATGACGAGGAATGGGGAGTGGAGAGAAACGAGATTTCTTTTTTCATAGAAAGAAACCACCGAATAATCGATTATCCGATTATTCGGATGTTTGATTCGAATGAACAGATTTACACTCAGATTATTGAATAATCGATTATTTGAAGAATCGAATAACCGATTTTCCGGTTTTGCAAAAATCCGAATTGTCCGAAACCGATTAACCGAACTATCCAAAAAACCGATTTCAGTTATCAGCACTAAAATCGGTGATTTGAAGAATCGAATAACCGGTTTTCGGGTTTTGTAAAAAACCGAATTATCCGAAACCGGTTAACCGAACTATCCAAAAAACCGATTTCGGTTGCCAGCAGTACTTATTATATTTTATCGTACCGCCTTCCGTATAGCCTTAATATATCCGTGTTTCGTCAAAATTTAATATATTCTTCGATCCAGATTCCGACCTTTTAATATTTATTTTAAATAATTTTTTCGTCATATCACTATTTTGCCTTTTTCTATCAGTATATTCTTTTCCATTTCATTTATACGGAAATTCACATACAATAATTCAGATGCCTCGCATAATTCGCAAAGACACCCTTCTATATATTCTTGGTAAAGTTTAATCTTGTAAGATAATAACCCATTTTTTTTTGTCGCAAACTCGTTTTTAAAATACTATCTTTCTTTCCGCGAGTTTCCACTATTTTTCGTTTCACAGTACTTCTTCACCACTCTTTTTGGCACTATACATATATACTACTCACGTACATTCTTGTTAATAAACTACAAATCACTTACACTCATATTTTGACCTCACGCCCTAAACCCTTCATACATGTCATCCGATATTGCTCACTTGTTAAATTAGGGCGTTTACGATGTTGAGAATATGCTGTACAATTTGAATTATTCTCCATTCTTCAGAACACAAAATCACTAATAAATTAATTACATTCATAATTAATTTAGCGAAAAGATATACCCGAAATTCTGCGATCTGGCTCATGCGTATGTGCTACAGCAGAAGCTGTATAATCGTGTATGCTCTCAAAGATATGCGACACACGATATTATAGGGAAAATATAAATATATCTTATTAAATAGACAGGACATATTGAAAAGTGATGCTCTAAGTAACACATTGCCCTTACATGGTCTATTGTAAAACACTTGTTGTTTGTAGTCTTGACACAAGATATGAAATCTGCTCCACTAACAAAGGGCAGTCAACTTCATCATGCAATAACTTGTATAAAAACTTTAAGGCAGCAGAATTGCGTCTTACACGCAGCGAGTTTATGTTAAAATGCGTTTTGTATATAAGTATATATGACATCAACCTGCCCCTGTTTGTCAAGAAAGTTAGATATATACGGAGTGATACATGTTAAATTAGTGACAGTTGATCTATTTCTTATAATATATATTTTTTAATAATAAATAAACCATTCTTCTAAAAAGCGAATCCTGTAACAGATGCCCTTACAATACTATTTATGGAACTGTAAAATTTATATACATTACATTAAAATGAAAGTAGATAAATAACTATTCAACACATGGCTGAGTTAATAAAGAATAGAAAATTACAAAAATTAATGTTTTCTGATCAACTGTAAATGTTGCAGAAACGTCAATAGCTTTTTATTAATTATGTATGTACTGCATTTTTTTATGTTACAAGACTGAATATTCTAATACAGGAAACCTAAAATTTAGGTCGGTCCGTTTAAGAAAAAAGACCACCAAAGGGCAGCCTCTATCCACCGAATGCCGTGGCCACGAAAACCCGACCCTGAATTCCTCAAATATTAATGCATGCTCTTTCTGCCGAGCTGCTGATGAGGCCAGATCTCGACGACAAGGTCTGGGGACCCCACATCGACTCCTATTACAAACGCAAGATAAATGCCTCGTTCTGGCGCAAGTAAGAGGGCATTAATTAAGTTAATCGGCGAAATACTTCCTTATTCCAGAGTACTACATAATAAAATCATCCAATTTCAAAACTTATCTGGCTGTATGTACCTCCCCTAGGTTGATGGGGGAGGCACGAGAAATTTAGTAAGTTGGAAATCCATTCAGAAATAATGGTAAGGGAGGATAAGAGGGTAAGAGATGATACAAAGGGTTATAATGTGTGCAAACTAAGATGATTTTAAAGTTAGAAAAAACATTTTTGAAGCTAGGAACAACGAGTTAGCAAATTTAAACGTAACGACAGAGGTAAAATAACAATAATTTCTCAAGTCAATACATCAATTAAAAAGAAATAGGCAAAAACCAAAAGCCAAAAAGAGACTAATTGAACTTAAAATTAATTAACGAAATATTCGTCCACAGAATAATTGTTATTTATTGTATAAGTATTTTAAGTAGCATGTTATCCACGTAAGAATGTATAAACGCGAGTTCAAAATCAATCAAAAATGTACTTCTCAGCCTGTTGGAATCAGCACTTTGACCAAGGTATCCTCAATAGCTGCTTTATTCCTGAATATCGCAAATCCAGTACCCTTGTATGTGGCGCACTTCAACAACTTTATTGACCAATAAAGGTGCTGATCTTACAACCATTAAACGGCATGGTAGATGGAAGAGCTCCTCTGTAGCAGAAAATTATATTGAGGAGTCCATATCTAACAAACTTGATATTGCAAAGAATATCCAAGGAAAATATAGCTGTTCTTTACAAGAAGAGACATCCGTAACTTGTGCAAATTCTTCACAAACTTCCGCAGATGTTATGCGATGTGAAAATGATGGCAATAATGCTACAATGGTTGTTATTAACGGAAAGGAAGTTAAAAGATAGATTACACCTACCAAAAGGTAGTTATCAATATAAACATACTGATCGCTATATAAGGTGATTTTATTTTGACAGAATTTTATCGCAATGAAACTAGCTGTGTATTTAAACTCTCTGCCAAATAATTCTGTTCAGTTTCTTGAAAAAAAAACTTTTTTTTCTACAAAACTGTTAAGTGGGCTTTTTAATTGTCATTTTTGATGTTAAAAATGTCATTTTTGACACGCGTGTTAAAAGTCACTGGTTGCTACGAAAATTTTGGTTCATAAACATTGCGATCTGTGTGGTATTTTTTGATTTCTTATTTTTATTGAGTTTAAAGTTCTTCCGATTGTTTTGTAGAAAAAATATTGTATAATATACGTGTTAAAAGTGATTTTATTTTGTTCGTGAAGTTAAAAAAATCATCTTTACTCACAAAATAAAATCTTACTTTTAACACGTATATCATAAATACCTATTTTATATTTTTCATTTTTAAATAATATAAAAGCACCTCGACTTAAAAGTTACTTTGTATAGTTTGCATTGACAAATGGAACGTAATAGGAGTTGATAGACAAATAGAACTGATATCAATGATGACTGGTTACATTATTTATTGTTACCGCTCAATATAGAACTTTAAATTGGCTCAAGTTGCTCATGATGTCTGTTGCATACTTAGATCTGTTGTTTGTTGAAAACTTGGCGAGCAGCTCTCAAAATTTGTACACGTTTGTATGACAAGTGTCAGTGTTGCTGAAACTAGTACAATGCGCAACTAAGAGGACACTAGAAAGTGTTAAGTACGTCTAAAATAAAAATTAACAGTCATTGTGATTGAGAAATCAATAGTCCTCTTAAAAAAATTTAAGATGATAATTTGCCGATTCACTGGATGATAATATTTTATCTCTGATCTCTTTACCACCAGAGAATATCGGTGATATAGTGTTATAATTACATTATACTTCTCCAATAATCTATTCACTTCACTTCTAGTTAAGGGATGGGTATTGTGAACGTGCCCTTAATATACTATTTCCTGAATCAATACAGCTTACTAATTGGGAAACCCTAGTCTCTACTTAAATTAGTTATAAAGGTACCCGTGGAAACATCGAAAATAAATTTGTACACCACTTACACAGTATTCGATGTTCATTATTCAGACGAATTCTAATTTATATTACCACGCGCAATAAGGTTAAAGAAGCTGTTATATATCATTTGATTACACATTACATTATACACTTTTGATCATTTTGTTCAATAAGATTAAGATCAGGGCTACACGCATGTTGTTACAACTGCTGAATAAGCATATGTATTGTGTTTGAAATAATACTGTGATATGTATTTGAAACTGTGTCTTTCACAAACATTCAAATAACATGAAAAACATAATAGTCATTGGGCTTATAGTAGAGAACGAGAACTTCTTATGGTGTTAGACAACTAAACCATAATTTTAGTTCATCTGGAATGCGAAACAGCTACATTTTCCCCCAAAACTGGAAAGCCTTATGACAATTTAGATGAACTTGAAAATCGGATTTATAAATTGCATAAACATCAAAATTTTCCAAATTTTTAGGTGGATTTTTAATGTAATTTTTGGTACACAGATTTAGGGTCATTGGTTATATTTTCAGCAAATCGAAAACTTACTGCAGAAATTGATTCAATAGTGTGGTGCTTCGGATCTAATAAGATTGTCGATAAGTTCTTGGGGTATCTCATTCGAAGCTAACTGAACTTCATGGGTAAGACGTAAGTCTGTAGGGGATGTTGTAAATGCAGCAGTCTGTGGTCAATCATGTCCTAGACATGTTCAATAGGCGATCTTGGTGGTCAGAGTAAACGGTTGCTGATCCACATTGTTTGTTTGGAAATATAAGGTCTAGCATTGTCTTTATGGAAAATGGCGTTTTGGATGATGAGAAGATATGGAACGACATATGGCTCATATGGCTATACCACTTCCTGCATGTAGCGTTAGGTTATCATGTGAATGAAAACTAGTGATGATCTACTACCATACGCGATAGCACACCATACCATAACATCTTCTGTGTGATGGATATAACGCTCTCTGTCAAACTGTGGATCGCGTCTTTTCCCATGTCGCCTTCTCACCCTTGGTCCTCTCTCTACGCTACTGTAAGCAGTTCGCTCGATATTGGCGAGTCAAAGGCAGCATCCAATGTGGACGATAAGACAAGATGCCAAAACTGTTCGCATATCGATCATCTTCTCATGTGGACCACTGATTTGCAATAGCCTTCCTGCTGCTAAATCGGTCTCTGAGAGCTGAAAATCGCAATCGACGATCTTCACGCTCTGTGCCGTATGTAAGGATCTGTTAGTCCTTCTAGAAATTTCTCTCACGGGCAAACCTGCTTGCGCAACCCAACAATCCGTCCCCCCTCAAAGACAGTAAGCTTGGAAATCTGCCCAAATCTACATAATGTAGGCATAATAATCTGTAAAAAATGTCGTTTGCAACAAGCTTCACCATACCTGCAAATAAAAATGGGAACAGAAATTTTTAAAACAGAAACGTTATCAAAGTAAGACCTATATAAAATCCAAAAAACTTAACAGATAAACTTGAAAATTTAATTATTTTTAACTGGAGAGAAAAACATCCCTCTCTTTGTCACGTAATATATCAAATATACTTTAAACTGGATTAATACATACACTAGAGCGAAGTTTAAAATTTTATGTATATTAAATACAGCCTAGGTTTTTTCCGTGTATCATAATTTTTCTATGAAACTTTTTATTACTTATTATTTTTATATAATCGATGTACTCTGACTCCGAAAAGGTATTAATTAGCTTTGTAAATTTCAGATATATAACAGGCGAATATAATTTTTACCGTTATATTCGCTTGTTAAAATAACTCTGTCGTTAATTACTACAAAAAATTAAAGCAGACGAGACAAACTATTAAAATTCAAGCTCTTGTCGACGCCGGCAGTCCCATGTGGTTTTTTATCGAGTATTCTCCGAATATGTGCGGCAGACGGGGTGCACATACCGCAATTACAGTGATGTTGTCCGCTGGCAGCGTCTATTTAAATTTCAGCGTAACCTCATTTTGCTCGATTCGTATGGAAAAACATTCATGTGCAGCCCTTCTCTGACGGAACGAGATACATCAGCTTTATCGCGACCTTACAGCCCACTACTTTTTGTATGCTTAAATTTTCAGTAAATATTTATTGCTTAACATGCAGTGGCGAGATGCACTGCATGTTTCGTGCAATTTTAATCATTACGTCACTAAATTATCAAATTATGAGGTAACACTGTTGACACACTTCTAACCAAAAATAAAAAACATTACAGTGAAAATTATTTACACCTTATTTTTAAAACGTTTTGCTATAAGAATATACTGTGTGACAAAGAAAGGTAAACACCTATATATTAGATTTTAATAATTTTTGGTACACAAGTTCAAGGCCATTTACTTATTGGTTAAATGGTTAAATTTTTAGAATGATCATAGAACCTACTACAAACCTTGGTTCAACAGTCGGTCATTGGTCGTGCGGTTTAAGTCGTCAGTACTCGAATCGATGTGGGTTCGATCCCCGCAGCCAGTAGGCCGTATATCAGCTATATTCGTGGAAAGGATTGGCACCCTCTCTGCGGGTATGGTAGGGTGGAAGAATGATAGCTTGGGTCAGTGTCAGAGATTGATACCGGTTGACTTTTGAGTACCCACCTAATTTAATAAGGTTTTCCAGGTTTCCCTCACTACATTGAATAGTGGTTAGGGCCTACCAATGTAAGTCGTTTCTGGGTGCAAATGCGGCCTGCTTAATAATAATATGCCGCCCCCCTCTCCCGCACAAGTCTTCGACTTCTGGACTAATCCTCATGATTAGAATGAGGGGTGATGAGATATTATTACACATATATCGAACATGTTAGGCACTCCTAAATCATCTTTTGTACGAATAGTACACAGATATGAAGAATTTGATGAAAAGCAGATCACGTAGCGGACGTCCTCGAGTATCTAAGGGACGATCGGTATTTGATGCAATATACCCGTAGACACCGCACATCTTCAGCTTCAGCTCTCAGAACCCACTTCAAGGTATATCGTTATATCGACACGGAAATTTACATGCTAGAAGACCATTACGGGTCCCCACTCTACTTCCAAGACATCGTGCTGCCCGTCTCCAGTGGAAGCGAGAGCAGAGAGGTTGGATTTTACGCCAGTGGAGGTGGGTCTTATTTACAGATGAAACCAAAATTGGGCTGGTTACTGATGACAATCGACAAAGAGTCTGTAAAGAACCAGGTCGTCAACAGGCACTTCATTTCCCCGTGAAGTTGCTTCGTATGAAGGGGATACCGTAATGTTTTGGGGTGTAATAATGTTCAACCACCGCACCACATTAATTCGCATACCGTAGAACATGACCAGTCAACTTTACATCGAACAAGTTATTACGCCCATTATCTACCCCCTATGTAATGAATTAGGTGAACATTTTTTGTTTATGGACGACAACGCTCGACCACATCGCGCAAGAACGGTTCAAGAGACACTCGAAGCAGGACATATCAATAGATTAGATTGGCCAGCCAACCCTCCTGACATGAATCCTATTAAAAATATGTGGGATTTTGTTGCTAGAGCCATTCATAATCCTATTCCTCTACCTCAGACTGCAGATGAGTTAGTCGTGGCGGCAAAAGAGGAATGGAACAATATATTGCTTCAATTACGTAATAGATCGTTAATCGCTTAATTACCTCAATGTACAGACGTGTCAATATGCTATTGGAACGTGGATGATGTGAATGAAATTACATAGAGTTCCACCATTTCCGGATGTAGCGTTGATCTGTCATGTTGCCTCTAATGAAAACTAGTGGTGATGTGCTGCCATGTACTCTGTGTGAAATTGTGGATTGCATGACTTGCACGACTATGGTGCATCTTCAGGCAGAAACGGGATTCACGCACTAAAGATGACTCCATTCTTAGACCCGCTGATTGGTCTTTCTACACCATTGTAAGAGGTTAACAGTTAGATATTAACGAGTGAGAGGTACCACTTAGTATAGCCGATAATACAAGAGGCCAGAACTTCGTATTAGATGATCTAATGTACGCATATTGGTTTTTTTCAAACCACGGTGTAGCAATAGTCTGGCTGCTGCATCCACGCTTGGTAGCATCGTACTATGGTACGCAAAAATCTGTTAGTACTTCTAGAAATTTCTCTCATCGATAAACCAGTTTTGCGCAACCCAATAATCTGCCTCCTCTCAAAGTCATTTAGCTGGCAAATCTACCCAAATCTATATATTCTAGGCATAATCAGTTGTAAAATAATGTAGTTTGGAACAAGCTTCACAACAATTGCCACTTAAATGTGAGCACATTATTGAAACAGAATGCTACGTTGTCAAAGTAGGACCTATGCAAATTCCAAGAAAACTTATCAGATAATCCTGAAAATTTAATAATTTTTTACTTTCACCGAGAGAAGTTAACAAGCAAAAAAATTATCAAAATAAAATAATATTTAATGGGTTTACGATTCATTTTTCATGACGCATCTAACCCAAATTTTTTTGGATAAGTTGTGAATAACCCCGCACAGTAGGTATTTCTTAAAAAAAGATATTGGATGGAATTTTGTAAGCCTACTACGGACTTAACTGGGTACATGTTGTATTTTTAGTGAACACACTTTTTTAAGACGAGTCTACATTAAACGAAAGTGTCAATCCCTATTAGACGTACAACAATCACATCCAACATCGACAAAAAAGGTTTAATCATGATTATGTAGTGGGACCTTTCATATTCCAATCCAGAAAGTTCAAAATATTCGTAGTAACGCCATCTGGTTGCAACAGATTCATTCATTATGCTTGTCGAGTTGACAATTCTTTAGTCAACTGAAGGATTGGAAGACGAGGTTTTCTGGAACGCTTTTTATTTTTCTGACGTTATTTAAAAAATATAATATTTAAACCGGAGAAGAATTTAAGTTAGTAATAGTATATTATGCAACGATCATGTAATGATGGGGATACGAAACGAGCCGAAGGCGAGTCTCGTATGGTTTATGCGACTGTATTAATAACCATTACATGAGAGTTGCATACGCTATTTTTTCTACACCCGATAAATAATCAAAAACCATAAATTTTATATTTTTACTGAGCACAATAGGTAACAGTAATTATTCGTATGAACTGCATTTTCTGCTTTCTCCGATATGTGTGGAGGAGTCGATGGTAATTCTTCTATATCGCTGATATCAGACATTTTGATAAATTATCGAAGTTTAGCTAGGTATCTACGAAAATTTAATACGTACTGATTTTGACATCTAAAATAATTACATAAGAACCTAGGATAAACGTCAAATGCACAGCATGCTTGATTATGGGTTTCTATTGTTTAAAAATCTGTATCGTAATGGGTATCACTATGAAACGGATTATGGGCATATAAGTGCATTGTTATAATACGGGTGTAGAAAAACACTCTTTACCCAATATTATATAAGAGAATAACCATATTCAGACCATCAGATCATTGTGGCCAGAGGTTCTTCAGTTTGTCCAATAAACCTGAATAGTCAACGTATTCTGCTGACGTATAATTCTAATGGGAAAAAAGAACAATCCTTGATTTATCACAGCAACTTATTACCGGTTTACTGAAGGGAGAAATACTGTAATAATTCTTATTTTTTCCTTCAGGATCATATGTTACGCTGATAACACAGATCGTTTAGCATTACCTTTAATTACGTCCGCGACCGAACGTAACGGTATTTTATAAATCGTCCGGGGGATTTTTTCGTCGAAACAACAAAGCAAAAGTCATTTATAAAAAGCATTTCGGTCGAATTGCCAGATAAGTATTCCCGTTTCTGAATATAACATTTAATTGCTCCCAATAAATCAAGCCTCAGATTAATATCCCATATCGGGTCCGGCTGAAGTATTCGGGAAAAAATATACCAAATACCAAATTTATTTTATGTGGAATCCGTGTCGTATTAGACACAGACTCGAGGTTTCTGTGCTCGAATTGAAAGCAAAATAATATAAAGATGGAACCAATGCATGATACAGGCGGGTTTTGATACTTGATTTCGTTGACCAATATCAATTAATCTATACTAGATGCTGAAATTAAATAGTTTAATCTACGACGGTGTCATTATGACACATTTAGCATCCTCATTTGGATGCCATTGTGGACTTTATAATAACACTCAGTGCTATTATGAATTCATAATGACACACCATTTTAAAGTAAAAAATAAACAAAAAGAGAGTTAATCATCACTTTTACTTGTTATTATTAACCATAAAAAATTCAACAACATTTATTTATAGTAAACAGTAATTTCAACGTCTGAATAATTCATTAAATTAATCCCAGCAGATAACTGGGCTGTATTTTCAGAAAGCAAGTTTATTTCCCGAGTGCTTGAACTTGTTGAAGAACCATCAAAGCTTGAAACGTTAGCCAAAATATTAGATGTCACTTTCTTCTTATTTTCTTTGGAATCTTCTATATAGCTTTCTATCACTGATGCAGAGCTAACCACCATGCCTCTTAACAGTTAATAAATCAACTCGTGAATCTGCAAGCAACGACGCTAATGATCTGCGTAAACAATGCCCAGTATACAGGGTGTTAAAAAAAGGTTGCGGAGATATGGACTCGTTTTTTAAACATTTTATTTTATTAGGAATAAACTGATAAAGGAAGCTTCTAACAAACAAAAATCAAATTTATAGAAGATGTTCAAAGTGCCCTCCGTCCATTTCCAAGCACGCACGACATCTTCGTCTCAACGATATTCGAACTTTTTCGAAAACGCCCTCCTTGGTTTGGATTTCTTGACCCTTTTAATTAATCCGTAGCTGCAACCCTTCCAGGCTATTTACAGGAGTACCATACACTAATGTCTTCAAATATCCCCAAATATAGAAATCTAGAGGGTTCAAATCAGGCGATTTTTGAGGCCATAAAACAAGTCCAGCCCTTCCTACCCATCTATGTGGAAAAGTTTGGTGTAAATTCTCTCTAACGGCCATGGAAAAATGAGCTGGAGCACCATCATGCTGTAACCACATTTGTTGCCTCTGATTCAAAGGAATATCTTCCAAAAACTCATATAGTGTGTTCTGCAGAAAGTTGAGGTAAGCAGCGCCTGTTAATCGGTTTGGTAAAACAACAGGACCTAGAAACCTGTCATCTACAATACCCATCCAAATATTTAATAAAAAACGTGCCTGATGTCCAGATTCTATTAGAGCATGAGGATTTTCGTCGGCCCAAATATGCGTATTATGAAAATTAAATACTCCTTGTCTTGTGAATCTGGCCTCATCAGTAAAAAAAATGTTTGCAAGAAAACGAGGGGCATCATGACGTAGAAACCAACAGCAAAAAAACAAACGTGCTTGATGATCATTTATTGGATTTAAGGCCTGTACTCGTTGTACATGGAATGGATAAAGCAGTTGCTCGTGAAGGATTCCCCAAACAAGAGGACCACTATTCCTACCTCGGCTGATATTCTCTGCACACTCAAGGAACCGGTATCACGCAATCTTTGGTGAATTCTTTCAAACATGCGTTGTGAAGGAATCTGGAGATTTGGATAAGCGTCAACATAAATAAAGACGTCGCGCTTCGGTGGCGTTCCCATTAGCACGACCATACATGAAATGCATGTATGTTAATTCGGCGTTCGGTTCGGAGTAACCAGCCATAGCGAAAGAAAACTTGTGCACTGAGAACAACTGTCAAATACGTACTGTTTATTTCACTAAACATCAACCAACTACTATAATAAAATACACAACGTTTTTGCAAAATAAAAAAGGGGCTAAAAACATAAAACATTCCATATCTCCGGAACCGTTACTTTACGGATCCATGTTTATTGAGAATTTTCTGCTTATTTTGGTTCATACTATTACCTCCTTAAATATTTTACACTCTTTTTTTAACACCCTGTATTGTTGAGGAATTGGAAGACCCTGGAACAATACTATATTACATGGCACTGTCAAAAGTATTAATGCCAACTGGCTGCTTGATTTTCCATTTCTGTACCCACAAAAAATCGAGTATGATCTGTGTTGCTTGACCTCATCGCTACATATCTTCTAACCATTTGTACCATATTTATACCTTCAGTGTTTCCGTTTGTGATAAGAAAAAATCTCATAATATCTTTGTTTTCGTAAACGGAATAATAATATGAAAGCATTGTCCTTCATCTTTAACATTTTGTAGGTGCAGAATTGTCAATTCAGTACGCCTGCAAGTCCTCTTATCAATGCAACTTTTATCATAAAATGACTTCAATCGTCGACTTCCAGCAAAAATTATGTTTTCTTTTGTTAAAATCAAAGATCTTTTTGACCGAAATCCTTCAGATTTTCTTGTTAGAAACACGATTAAATGGACGTATTGAATGCACTGTCCTTCATATTTAACATTTTGTAGGTGGAGTCCACTATCAATACAACTTTTATCATAAAATTAATTGTTTTTCTTTTGTTCAAATCTTAGATCATTTTGACCGAAATCCTTCCGACTTCTTTATAGAAATGGAATTAAATGAATGACAGAGTGACGAAGGCTATATTTTGAAAGATATTCTCTTTAACTAAATCTGGACGTATGACACAGAATTGTACGTCAATAATGAAGTTGTCAAAGTCAATTTTAAAACAATTAATGGCTGTGGTTACCATGACATCGTCAAATAATGATAATTTTGAATTTCAATTTATGAAAACGTTTTTAATTTTAATATAAATCGAATCTGCCAATAAAATCTATTTCGACCGTCGTAGATTAAATTTTGAATGATACATGTTCGATATGAACTTTGTTAATGAAGCATGTGTAGCTAAATCACTCGGCTAAAGCCTCTTGATTTAACGTTACACGCATTTCATTATAGTGTTCATATTGAACTAGTATCAGTAATATATATTATTATCTATAATAGGAACATTATGTTCAGCGATATTATGAACATTTTTGAATTCACTGGCACAGATTCAAGACTGTAGCGAGCCAGAGCGGACCCCGAGACAAAAACTTTTTCCGAGCCCCAATAATGTGAAAATTTTTCAGAGAGATTTTAAACTTTGGAATCAGTACCTACTAGTTACTAGTAACACTGAAAATAATTATAATCGTCATAATTTATGATGTCACTATCGAGTTAGACCCTTTAGACACAGTTGGCTGGTCGATGAACCGACCGACAATATCGATTGCGAAGAAGATATCCATGAACAAGGACTTGACATTAATTTATAATTAGTTATTACCTACCAAAAATCAAAATAAATTCTGTAAAAATGAATTTTCCGACAAGGATTTGCCAGCAAATATCGAAAAAGTGCATCTGAGGAAATTTTAGGTTAGGTTATATATGAGAGATATGACAAATGGTGCCATGAAAATAAAATTAAGAATATATCTGGTGAAAAAGTTCTATTACGAGTAGCATATTTCAACAAACTAAGTAACGATCGTAAATATACTTCGTTATTGGAGTTATTATTATTTGTTGAAAATAGATTCATCGATAAGAAAGATATGTAGATATAAAAAAATGTTAATTTATTCGCCATGTTTAAAAGAAAATCGAAGAGCTATAAGAATCTATAATTTTAACCAAGGAACATATAACATCATTTCTACAAACAGCTGACAATGAAATACATTTAGATTTAAAGGTGATTTTCAATATTCTTTTTACTTTTTCAACAAAATTTTTGTTTTCTTAGGTCTTTCTGATTTTTGGAATGGTGGGTGCCTCTAGAAGAGCGGAATTGACAAACCTGTTAAAAGAAGATGTTATAAATGTCGCTTCAAAGTGCGAGTTACGACTTTAAAACAAAAATTGATGAAATTTTTTTATAACCCCAGTAGACATATAAGGTGTCGATTTAATAGATACTATTAAAAAATATGCTGAAATGACATCTCCAAACTGTACACATAATTGTTTTTTTGTTACAGATAGAAATAAGAAGTATGCTAATACACCGATTGGTACAAACACAATTGGAGCAGTATTCTATAAAATTGCCAATTTTTTTAAACTATTGAACCCTAGATGATATACTGGACACTGTTTCACATTGTCAATATTATCGTATGCTGCAACCGATATTTTAACGATAAACAGCATGGTGGATGGAAGAGTAATGCACTGCAGTGTAGAGGAGTACACTGAAACCGCAGAAAAAAATGTAAAGAAAACTGCAATTAAAATATTAGGCGACAGTAAACCTCATAAACTGTCTTTGTGTAATTAATAATCATAATATCGTCAGTTTGGAACAAGACAGTCTTACCTCAAAATTTTCATTTTTCAAGATTTAGTAGCGTATCAACTCCAAATATTGCATATTTTAATGTGTAAAAGAGTTACAAGGGTTACAAGTGAGCTTTGCTTAATAACCGTCGAATGGCGCTGCGTTGAAATGTCACACTCCAACATTGGTTTTGTGCTTTAGACAAAACTGTCACAATAAAGTACCGTTCAGATAAACGTTAGTGCAATGGCACTGCAGTTGTACTGTTGTATTGTAACTGTATGGTGTTAAATATTATTTACTCTGTTTGCATAAAATTACTGTAGACTTAAGAAGTTGGGGAATTTTTCCGCTGTAAATTGGCGACATACAAAAACTAAGATTCTTGACCTTCATAGAAGTTATGTTGATGTTTTGTCAACTACGTCCCTATCTACGGAAATTGTTGGTTTTTATCATTTGCCGAATAGTAATTAAAAGCCTGCCCTAGATAAAATATAAGCCTACAATCTGCAGGAATAGATGGTCTATTTGAATGTTTGGTTAAATCACAGTATACTAGTATACTGTAGGTTAAATGAGGCCCCACTAATTTCAGCAAGTCATCAAACACTGCCACTGTCATCCGGGTGAAATGAAAAAATAATCGGCATTCTCATTTCGCATTTCTTTATATAAATTATAGAAATCACTTTGCATGTGCTATCTGCGGTTAATAGGTTGCACCCACCATCTCCGAGTTCTTCTTTTTTTGCATGTATGGTTTTTATACATATTGACGGCGCTGCGAATAAGAGCAGCAAAAGTAACTGTTTCTAAACCAAACAGTCCTCTTCATCCATTTTTTTAGAAACAAATCAATTCTAAACCAAATATCTAAATTAGAATCTAATTTAAAAACTTAACCTGCAAAAATGTGAATCTTCTGTTTGTATCAAACTGTCAAAAAGCAGTTTTCTGATTGGTCCTTGCATGATTGTTGGAAAAGGATTGGTAAAAGCTAAAATGCTTTCAGCTTCTGCCATACAACTGCAGTACAAAGGCGTTACTGTTAAGTTTATCTGACCGTTACAAAAGTCACCCGTACTTCTCGCCGTTTTACTTAAGTATCTTTGAATATTTGCAGGTGGGATGAGTTGACATTCATATTATTTGCTAAACCCAGATTATTCAGTTATTAAATGTCTAAAATTATTTTTATTTTGTAGAAAACACTATTTCAAGAATACGGCGCCCTTTTTAATAACTTTTCTGCAGTGCCAATGCAACCGCACTAATCTTATGTGAATGAAGCTTTAGTCGTGCTGTGACGTTTAATGAGATGAGATGAGCAAATTTTGGAAAAGAGTGTCACAAGTCGAAATAATGTCAATAAGAAACTAGTTTCTATATATATATTTATATGCAAAACTGTCACGTCTTTAAACAGACCAATAATTCTCATAAGCTAAGTACCTTTTTTGTCCTGTTTTCATACAATAAACTGTAATATTTTGCGCAGTATTATAAATATTTTTATAATAATCTTTAAAATTGTATTATTTTAGTCTACTTTAACAAAATAATTTAGTTTATTAGAAATGTATTTCATTATTATTATGTTATTACCTAAACTCATGCTGAAAAACTTGTAAAAAATATGTGAAAGAGAGTCACAACTCGGAATTATTTAACAAAAATAACAATAACAAAGTGCCAAAAACCAAAGCAAACAAAACATTTTATTAAAAATACTAAGAACTATCCACACAAACATTTTAACATGACTCAAACATTATATATTTATTTATTTTCCAATATTTAGAGTAATATTATTTATAAAACTTTACCGAGCTCTCCTAAAAATTTACATTTTTTGAATTAAGACAGTCTTGTTCCAAACTGACCATATGTAAAGGTGATTTAGTACTTATAGATGTGTGTTGAGAATAAATAATGTCTCGCCTGTTTAAAGAACTCACCTTAGCTTCGTTCTATAAATTTCAGACACGTGCTAGAAAATATCATATGGCACTTATAATATAAATAGTTATTTTATACATTTGCTTTATAGGTATGTCGATAAAGAAACTTTTATCCCAAGGTCACTTTACGTTCATTGTTTATTTTCCAGTGCCTATTTTGATACTAAAAAATATTTTCTGCAATTATATAGGGGGCTGTGTATAATATATCAAGTAATTATAGTTTTAATAATCAAAAAATATTAAAATCAGTATTTACTATGATTACCTATACAGAAATATAAAAGTTTTCATGTTCTATTTGTATGGGACTCTTCTTAACTATGCATAATATTAAAATATTATCATTATCAAAGATTTTATCATGAATAACTACTACCATATACTATGTGAACTACCTATGTCTCCACAGCACAAACCACTTTATGAAGGCAAAGCAATTCATTCATTTAATGCCGCCCTTCTAAAAAGTTAAAATAAATAGCGCTGATGTTTGCTATCCCAACTGAGTTTATCACGCCCTTAACTCATATGTCATTTAATTAAAATCTCACGAATGAGTTCACGACTTTAATATAGAGTTCGAGTTCATTCTATTAAGAATTAAGTTTCAAAGGTACGTGGTACTTTCAATGAACTTGTCTTTTGCATTTTACTAATTTGGGACAACGGTAGAAAAATATACAAATGAATATGTCAAATTATTTTTATAATGTGTTTATCACTGTATCAATCAAATTATAGGGTCAAAGTCACGATGATTCACCATAATTTCATAATCACGACAACGTATATAAACTAACGGTTACGTTCTGAGTAATTTTCGAACGGCGCGACGCTTCTCCTGTGCCTTATAAAGTATTGGTGATGCTCCGAGCCAACTGACATCGCTCCAGTGGCGCAATTGGTTAGCGCACGGTACTTATAAGGCAGTAGTCGTGAGCAATGCCGGGGTTGTGAGTTCGAGCCTCACCTGGAGCATATTTTTTTTCTACAAAAATTCATTAAAAAAACAATCTTGGAAGTTAGTTGTAGAATATGTCGTAATTTATAAGTAAATATTTACTTATTTCATAATTTTACATACTGTACTTATAGTTCTTAATAATTAAATTAAAACATTGTGGTTTATTGACATTGGTTCATTGGTATTTATGCGAATTTGTATAGTAAGAGTAAATAAGTAAATAAATATATTATAAACTAGTAGTAATAAAGTATATCTGATAACGAAATTCTATTCGTAAAAGTTAAAAATATAAATTAATAATATAATAAAATGATTGTAAATTTACACACACATGAATATAAAAAATACGAAATCCATACTGTATTATAAGAATCTCTACGTAAATACCGTACATTTACATCTTTAATATAAAACTACATGGTTATTCTAAAAATACATAAAACGTTGTAAAATTACATTTCATGTGTATGAAAACATAATAATTTCCCATTACAGTTTAACAATACATTCTGGTATGTTATTGACCTAAACAATAATGTGAGACAATAATAATAATAATTGTGTGGCAATAACCAAAAATCGACTGTGTAATATTGCTAATTTTGTCAGTGCAGACAAATAAAATTTACTAAAACCATAGTGCAAGTACGATCAAAATATGACGATTTACGCTAATTTACCTACTAACAAAAATACACGGTTTGCGCGTTAAGGGGCACCAAAGTTTTTTGAAAAAATATGAATCTATTGTAAAATGGAAAATATGAGAACGATTAAAATAAAATTTGATAGGTATATGAAAATACAGGGATGGCCAGAAGTACGGAATAAAATTCATATGTTTTGAATGAGTGAATTATTTTTAAAACGCCGAAACACGTTAACTGATCTTGATTTTTTACGATCTTTCGGTTATATAATAATTAATTTTTTTTTCAAATTGAAACATAAGACATGAGGGGGCTCGTTGAAAAGCTTATAGAAAACCGAATCCAGCCATACCAAATAAACATGTTTTATGTTTGCAATAGCAAGGTTTTTAGGATAAAATACCTACTTAACAAGTGAAATTAAATTTAATTATCTTTAGTGTTATCCTCCATGAATTTTAACAGAATAAAATAAAGAATTTGAAACTGTACCTGTCACTGCTAACGCAAAAAAGATATCTTTTTTATGTTGCGTTTTTAGTATCATTTACTTGTCAGGTTTTCTGGTTAATTTTTCGTTTTAGTTGTAAATTGGAGTTCGAAACGTTACTATTGTGTCAAAATCAAGTTATTTACTGAATCGTAATGGTATTGTCGGAATCTTGATATTGCTTGGATGTGGAGGCAAAACAAGAAGTCAGGCTGAAGTGTTCGATTTATTTAACGCGAAATATCATGAAAACCAAATCTCGCAAGGGGCAGTTAGTAAAATATTTCACAAATTTGAGGAGTACGGTACAGTAGAGATTTTTTCCAAAACTGGACGGGCACGTACTTTGAATGAAGAAAATAAATTAGACAATGCATTAGAACTTGTTGAAAATCCTCATACTTCAACTGTTCCATTGGCCCGCAATCACGATGCTTCTCGAACTGCAATTCGAATGTTTTTGAAACAAAATACCACCCCTATAATGTATGTATGTCTTGACCAAGAGCTTTTGAAAGACGATTATGACAGGCGATTATAATTTTGTGAAGAAATGATGAGACGGTGTGACGGTTTTCAACGAGACGTACTTTTTTCGGATGAGGCTAAGTTTTATTTAAATGGAGTAGCAGGCACAACTACTATCGCTTTTGGTCCCAGGAAAATCCACATTGGACATGCGCATCGCATACGCAGCATCCACAGAAAGTTAATGCATGGGCAGGTATCATCAACAACAGAATCTTGGGCCCATTGTTTTTTGAAGGAAATCTTACTAACGCACGCTGCCTGGATTTCCTAACATTTGACCTGATACCTGCTCTAACTGATTTTTCCTCATGAGATTGATCCAGATTTACCAGATGAAAGAATATGGTTCCAATAAGATGGCGCTCCCCCACATTTTGGTATTGATGTTCAAAGATACTTAGATGAAATGTTTCCAAATCGTTGGATTGGTAGACGGTACAGTTGAATGGCTGCCAAAATCCCCCGACTTAACGCCCCTTGATTATTTTCTTTGGGGATATTTGAAAGAAAGAGTCTACCAGGACAGATTGAATAATATTGAGAATTTAAAGAACAAAATTAGGGCGGAGATGCATAATTCACCAGCTGAAGTCATTCGGAATGCTGTGGACAGCTTACTATCGTCTTTTGTAAATTATCTAGTTGTTTCAATTTTTAAATGAAAAAAAAACTTGTTATTGAAAACATAAAACTTGTTTATTTGGTATAGCTGGATTCGGTTTTCTATACACTTTTCAATGAGCCCCCTCAGGTTATGTTCCCATTTGGAAAAAAGTAGAGGTAGCTGGGGATTAGGGTGTTGAAGAAAAATTAATTATTATATAACCGAAAGATGGGAAAAAATCAAGATCAGTTATAGTTTGTTTAGAAATGAAAGAGAGTAATAAAAGCTTATTATGTATGCAAATCGTAAATAAATGTAGTACTGGTGCTTATATTCAATATTTTTATATTATGTATTATCGGTATAGATGAGGTCTACTTTTAAAAAAACTTTGTGTTATCGATTCGTACTAAATTGTAGCAGGTAGCTAAAATTGAATCCCCGACAATCCGTCTTTGTATATGCCGCTTCAATTTCTCGGTCCATTTCTCTTATAAGTAAACAATATACAAACAGCATTTCAAAACTAGAGGCTGCTTTAAGCATCATAAACGAGTTAAGAGGGTTTTTAGTAATTCAAATAAAATTATTCAATATTATCAAACTATTTATTTAAATTTAATGAATAGACTTTTATTCCACACAAAAATATATGTATTTTGAACATTCAAATTATAGTGAGTAAATGTACTGATGTATAAATGTACAATAAAGAAAATAAAAAAGTAGGTATATTAAAATTCATAACGATCGGTTCCACAGTAACGTCAATTAAATTATCGAGTTCCCACATATTCTCCTCTTCTTTTTGTACATGATGTATACATCTTTGCCAGTTATCTGCAGTTACTCGTTCCAAGGAATTTTTTAACAAAATTTTCACGTCACTTAATTTAAACGTCGTATTATTTCGCGCTACATCTCCTTTTACCTGCGCCCAGACTAATTCGATTGGGTTAAGTTCACAGTGATAAGGTGGTAACCGTAGTACCGTTATTTGGCGATTTGTTGGCATTTCATCGATAACATATTTTTTCTGATCTTTATTAAGATTGACAAGCGTCAAAAGTTCCTTTTTTACCATATTTGTTTCAAAAGAAATGTTTTTTCCGGATAATCATTGAATTATATCGGTTTTCCTCCAAGCAGTCGTAGGCGTCAGCTCGGTCTGCCGTGAATGGTAACTGGCATTATCCATGACACTTACAGACCCCGGAGAAGTAAGATCCAACATCTGTGTAAAATACTCTTCGAAAACATCTGCGTTCATGTCTTCGTGATAGTCACCTGTATTTTTAGATTCAAATAAAAGTAAACCGCCAACTACAAAACCACTGGCACTACCTATACCTATATGTGTCACTATTAATCTTCGCTCTTTACCTGAAGGTGCCTTGAACCCTGTTGAAGGTCCATCCAAAAATGCTTGTCGAAAACTTTTTACATTTTTATCTTGCCATACTTTTGTTTCAGTATATCTCTCGTTGACCCAAGTTTCGTCTAGATAATACCTAAATATTCCTCCCTTCGTCACGGAATTTTCTAATTGATCTTAAGTAGGATCTTCGCCACCAAATAATTTCATCTTTATCGATAAGAACTCTCGTAAGACGGCCCATAATTTGCTACTGATTTTTGGCTCTGAAAGTTCACTTAAAATTTTGTTTAGCGTTGGTATTTCTTTTTTAAAATAAAATGAGTGTACTTTTCTGCGAATGACATTTTTGAAGAAATCATCTATAACGACTTTTGACCTCCCTGTAGATGATTTTAGAGGATTTACAGTATCTTGTTAATTTTTTGTTTCCTTTAAAAGTCTGTAGATAGTCGATTTTCCAATCCCTGTCATTTTGGAACACTGTTGGTAGGATTTTGGTGTTTCAATGCATTAAATACATTTAATATAATAATCTTCTCATGCTGAGACAGCGCACATCTTTTCACGCGTTTAGCATGCACGTAATCTGATAAGCTCGACATTTTGCCCAAACAATATTATATCCACTGGCACAATAGTCACTAAACACAAGTCGAATTTTACTCTACTGCATTAGCACGTCTTCGTATATTCAGCTCTAAGACTGGATTGATCTGTTACAATACACTGGCTCCTGCCCTATGATGTATCCAGTAAAATATACTAATATACACTTACAATACACTGGCTCCTGCCCTATGATGTATCCAGTAAAATATACTAATATACACCCATTACCTGTTAGCATTAGTGTAACCCTATAATTACCTGAAACGAAATATTACCACGCCCATGGCCGGTTCTTATCTCGGGGTTTTATTACTCTCTTTCATTTCCAAACAGACTATAACGTATATCGGCGTTTAAAAAAAAATCACTCATTCAAAAGTTATGAATTTTATTCCGTACTTCTGGCCATTCCTGTATATCTTTATAATATAGCATAATTGCATCGAGATATCCTGTATTTTCATTGCATAAATTTTGTAGTGCGTTACTTTTAAATTACTCTGAGCTGTGGCGATTTGTATAATGTAAAACTTTGTAAAATAATCGGGTTTAAAACAACTGATAAAATGTTTAATTAAGAGAGGATCTAGCGAAAAAATTCTGTTTCAATTTATATTCACAGCGCATCATGCTAAATTCTCGTTTTATTGCTGTCTAGTTAAATTGGACGAAACTATAAACTGACGGTAATTCGGTCTAAGTAATAGCGGGAAACGGTGTAAAATTTTCAATAAAATCTCTAATTAATTTTCCGGTTGCTTAATCAGTAGAGGGTGTCCACATGCATAATTTCTAAATATCGAATTAACATGCTGCAATTGAAAAAACTTGTATCAAAATTATATATATTCATATTGTAATATTATTTTGTGTGTGTGTTTGTTTGTTCGGTTAGTTGGATAGCTCAGTCTCGCACTTATCTTCTGATTTTTTTTCTTATAGTTCACTGACGGGAAACATTGGGCACCAGTTTCTGTGAACGTTTTATATTGCTAATATTATGTCTGCCTAAAAAAATGTTTCAGCACTTAAGTCTGAGTTGAACAATTTTTTGCTTGATATACTATTTTACCAGAAGGGCAGTTCAGATAAGGTATTGGGTTGGATTTAATCAATAAGGTATGATTATAAAATTTATAGGTGTTGTAGTTTTAATGAAAATAAGGTTTTCATCAACAAATAAATAAATTTTAATGATTTTCTTAATGTTTCAGGGGCACAAATATTTTCCTCCGAGAATGTAAATATGATTTTAAACACTTTTTACTATGTAAATTTACCTGGAGTGTTTGTCAGTAGTATGTCCAATTTCACTTATTTTTATTATCAGAAATCAGAACTCAGATTTGACTACAGTCCACATTAGTTATTGAACATTTTTTAAGCTGTTTTTTTCTATTGTTGAAGGAAACAATGAGTATAATACGAATAAGCGAATTAAAACAAAATAAATGTACATTTATGCCAAAAAATATTTTCAAACCATTATTTAAACTCCCTTTTCAGACTGCCACTGACTGCTGGCGCCAGTTCAACTCGGTGTCGGCCTGACGCGACGTTGCCGAATTTAAATATTTTCCTGCAGAGACATATCATGCCCTCAAGAGTATTCAGTTTTAGCAAAAAGAACGATTATGTTTTAATACCTTATGTTTCAAGTTATAAATAAGTGTGAAATAGGGAATTAATGCTATAAATTATTTTTTTAAATATGCAATTAACATATTAAGTTTCAACATAAAAAATATTTAATATTGAAATTACAAAACTTCAACGGATCAAAATAAACCACATTTCATTAAATAAATAGTGAAATAAAATCCAATACAATCAAATGAAATTATGAAGAGGCTGAAACGTGTTTTGTATTTAAATACAAACAGTAATAACAAAAACCCTCAAACTGTCAACAACAAAAAAAACAGTTCCAGACATACCTATTCAGTGATAAATAATCTACCAATCTGAGTCTAGACCTACCATATTTAGGTCAATAACTAATATCTACTTAAACAAACAATAATTAAATTTGCATGTTTATAAATACCCGGTGTAATCAATATGAAATCATGAGAATTTTATAATAAATGCCCACCTGCAGTAGTCAGCGCCGACATCGGATAGGCTGTAATCGGCCACTCGACACAGCTAAAAAGTTGGTCGAACGGATCCGTTTTCCTATACAGACGAACCCACCGTCGAACTGCATCGGGAACAGATGCACGCGGTCCGATTTCTTCATTCATCTGTCATCATTTTCGCATGGTAGAGGTTGGTGACTTTCGTGTCTTTGTGCTGTCAGTGTAGTTTATAAATAGGTATGTTTTATCCAAAATGATTTGCTGTATAAAATTTTGAATTTGCATTACGAGGGCATGATGAATGAATTTTACGTCAGAATTTGACAAAACGCTTAATGAATACTTTAAAAATGTATGTTAAAGGTACCTGAAAGAATGCATACATTTTAGATTGCAAACCAGAAATTTGTCATTCGTACGCGTCGTCAGACAATTTGTAGGGTCGTGTTACCGATTATTATAACATGATTTGTTTATCTTTTGAAAGGTCGAGTACATTTATTTTTCGATTTTCCTTGCTTATTGGGCCTTCCGAATACGTGATTAAATGATTGATGATTAATAACATTATGCCTGAGTCACCCTGTACATATGCAGAGAAATCTTGCAAGGACGTATAGACTTTGCAATGATGATTAAAATTTGTATTTTATGACTTTATCTTGTAAAAAATCTATTTAAAATTTATTCTTGATAATGTGAAGTAATTGTTTTTGTTCACGAAACCGCTCGTATAATTTTGTTAATGCATTTTTGTGAGCAATAGACCATTGTCATTCTTTCTTGGTTTTATTTTAATATTTATAATTTAATGGAAGATTATCAGTGCTTTCGCCATTTTCAACCTTAAAATATTTAAATTCTTTTGAGAAGTAAGGCTTCTCACTATAAAAACAAAGTTAGCAAATATCAAAATGCTGATGTCGATTTTTGTTTTACGTTAAGAACAACTAGATTTTTTATTTAATTTTTTGTATTTTTTTTAAATATATGGGTTATTCTTCAAATAAAATAGTTGTGTTGAATATTGACGTGTAATTTTATTCTACATCTGTTACTACCAAGATCCAATATGGCGCCCATAACAAAAAACAATTGAATGTTGCATAGCCGAATCTAGTGGCCGTAGAAATTTTCATTCGACGAACATTGAATTATCGTATATTCCTATCCCCCGTATCAAATTTCAGCCGTTTCTGTTGGGAAATAAGGACTAGATAGCATATTCTAAGTTTGCCGTTTTCAGTTTTTTTCTCAATATTTTAGCAATTGTGCTACCCTAATATTTACGGTTTCCTAGATGCCAGTGGTAGCCATAGAAAACGAATTACCCTGTCTAGTTTATACAGAGCGCCAGTAAATGATCTGTACAAAATACCACATAATGGTGGGATAAAAATTCTAATTTCTCTTAGTCTCAAAAACTGATAGTGTTCTACAGGGTGTCAAATTTAATAGTACATTTATAGTATAGTAGATATATCTTGATGTGACGTGACGTGACTATTATTATTTACATTATTTTGACGTCTAAAGTTTTTTACAACATAGATACAATCGAAAATATGGAAGCCAGGTTTCTTTCATAAACGACCACCGGTTAAATCATGAGGCACGCCACTGTATCCTGCAGTTGTTTATACAAGCCAGGGCATGTTATGCACCATTTGGGAGGAGATAACAATATTAATTAATACCAGTGCTGCTCCATCCTTTCGGTTAAAACACATATTATTAAGTTGCCTGTGATATTAGATCACCTCGGGGTATATAATGGGGTTGATATTCACATAGTGAACTATTTGTTGAGCACAAGGGGTTATTTCAAGTCCTTGATTAAGTGTATAAAAGAGGAGCGCAGAAAGTGAAACTCGGCGTTTCAGGAACCCTTTAATTAATCCTTCATCGTAATAGTTATCGTCTACAAGGAGAAAATTTTATCTACAAATTACAGTTTATATAGAGTGAATGGATTTCATCAATTATATTCTATACAAAATGTATAAGTATGAAATACTATCAGAATAAAATATTTGTTATCTTAAAAATAAGCTGCAAAAGATTTATTTTTACGATCATGGCACTATCTATTGTGCCAAGAGTTAATTTGTACTAGTGCAACAAGTAACTTACTTTTTTCACTTATACAAAAAAAGCTCACTGTTGATTACGAGTTTAATCTAAAGATAACAATTTTTTCGTGTAATTTAAGATACGTAGGTACGTCCGGCAGTGGCGTAGCCAGAAATTTGACAAGGGGGAGGTTCAGTGAACAAAGTATTTCAAATTAGATTTTTTCAATAAAAAAAATAAATAATTTTGAATAAATTGAAACAATAAAAAGTACCTAAATAAAAAAAACAATCTCATCATAAACATGTAAATAATAAACAGGTACAAACAATATTTGTTACAAAAATGACAAAAATAAGATTAGAACTTAGTAGCAGGTCCTAATGTAAGGTTTCCGTAGGAGATCTAGATCACTGAATGCGTTGCTAAATCTTGGAGAATAGAGTTATTGTAGATTGTAGGTTTGTAGTGAGACATTACCTATATGCCCAACCAACCCATAGGGCTACGCTACTGGGTACGTGATAACTATAGTTACTTAGGTGCCATAAAATACTCCTCAAAAGATTATTGTTTGATATGTACGACGTGCGTTCAAGTTTAAAGGTCTCCGGTTTTTTATTTCCGAACTGGAGCAGATGGACACCTGCGATTTCGTTCTGTTGACATGTGATAAAGACATAAATGGGACTTTCTTTTCATCAATTGTTACAATGGATGAGGCGAAGACTTTTTTAGAGTTTGGCCTTCTTTGAAACTGTCTGATCCACGAACACAAATTTTTCACATTTCTGACACCAATCACTACGTCTCAGTGAACTGGCGATAAATGTCAATGGGTGTCGCACCACGCAAGTGGAGAAAACGAATGATTACTCGCTGTTCTTGTAACGAAAACGTCGCCATTTTAAGTGTCAACAACACTTTTTACTCTCGCCGTCACCGCTAGAGGGTCTTTGTGCCGTCCAGTGCTGCCATCTCTTCCACGCATTCACAATCAGTTCACACGTATTTTCAACCAAACCGCAAGTGTCCATCTACTCCCAGTTCCTAAACAAAAAAATCAAAAACCTTAGAACTTGAACGCACCTCATCTCGTAAAAGAAAATTTGTTTACTCAATTTTTGATTAATCCATATGTTGTTACTAAGTATATTGATAGTTACTTATGGATGGCGTCTGACACTGACAATTTCCGTAATTAATTTCAAGTTGTCAGTTTAAAATTTTTGTATTTTGTTATAAAGTTGTTAAAAATGTCAAGTTCGGATAGTGAGGAAGAAATTATTTGCACTCCTCCAAATATAAGTAAAACAGCAAATGAGACTACAGCAGATTTATTGCCCAATAAATCTAAAAAAATATATGAAATTTGTTATAGACGGTTTAAAAATTGGTGGTATATACTCTTTTTAACATATTGTTCAATTTTTTACACATTGATATTCAACGATACACAGGGTGAGTAAGAAAGAATGAGTCAACACTAAGCTGGAGATAATGAACACCAAAATTTAAGCTCACCATTCCTTATACGAATGTCGCTGGTTTAAGAAATCCAGGGTGTTCAAGGTTTAAAATTTATTTTGAAATTTCTCAATAATTCTACATTAAAAATGTACTCTTGTTTAGGTCGCATTTGATTTAAGGTTTGTTATTATTACTATTATCAATTATTGTTATTTTCATCCTTTGAGAATAAAAAAACTACAACAAAATACATTGAAACAATGCAAATAGCTCAGAAACCGATAAAGCTAAACGATCTAAATAAGTACATTTGTTATGTAGAATTGAATGTCCTTTTAGAGTTTTAACTTAGCAACAGCTTTTAGTATAGCTCAACAGATAAAACAATATTATCTAAATAATACAGTGAAAATAGCGCCCTCTTGAAGCAACGTTAAAATAAGCTTCAAATTCGTAATTCTCACACCAAAAAACTCAACACTACCAAATTTCAGAGTCATGCTATCAAAACTTTCTCAATTATTGAGAAATTTCAGAATAAAATTTAAATCTTCAACACCCTGTATTTCTTAAACCAGCAACATTCGTATAAGGTATGGTGAGCTCAAACATAATATTTTGGTGTCTAATACCTTCAGCTTTTCAGAAAAAGTTTTCTCTATACATACATACATACATACATAACTTTGAAAGGGGGTCCGGTTTGGAGGGGTAGTAGTCCGTGTTCCCTAGATTGCTAATCTGAATTTTTTTTAAATCAAATAAATAGCCGAGTTATAAATTAAATTTTTAAACTACACCCAAATTGCTATCCACGCCGCCCCTGTACAGCGTCCGAATTCCACTGCAGAACCATGTCTACGGTGTTGCCAGTTAGTTGTTACCAGTCTAGACGTCGGAACTTGTCCCGTCATTTCAGAGTCGTATTTCAGGCAGCCGCGACCGAAGCAGATTTATTAAAATTCAGGACATACGTAGCTTTGACGGTGTGCACTGCGTGTTATTTATTTACATTATGTTCACGAGTACAAGTTAACTGTACACAATGTCATGACGGATACCGTGCAGAAAAACGATTGAAAAATGGATTCACGATTTGCAGAAGCTATAACAAAAATAGTGACATAGTTTGACAGAATTATGGGGTCGTGAAATGAGAAAGTGAGGATTTTTTTAGTGAGGTAATGTGAATGCAGAAGGCAATAGTCTGAATATACAAAACTACAACTTCCACTTTATTGTGATGATGTATTATTACATACGCGTGAGATTCCGGCGATGCGAGTCACAATAACCGTGGCATTGACCTAGTTTATAAAATAAAAATATCACATAAATACTGCACGCAATACATGAAACCAGGCTAGGATGGATACGATATGTAGGGAATCTCCTAAAAGGTTCCACAGTTACGTTCGATCAAAATACAGCTTGCTGTAAGTTTTCCGTGTTATTTTGTGTATACTTGTATAGTTCATGAACGAACATACGTGCAATTATATTAAACAAAATATGTGTTGTTTTATATAAAAAATATACAGATATGAGAGAGAGAGCAAGTTTTCTGCATTTTACTGCAATCGAATTAGAATTTGTTTAGTGCAGTGTTGTATTTTGCCAAGTTTAATTTCGTAATAATTTAAAGTGGTATTTTCTGGAATGTGTTATTCTGTATATAAGTGTATAATAACTTTATAAAGGTCAGTTTTCTTTACCAAATGTATGTGATATTATGGAAAAAAAAACATGTACAAATACAAATATACAAATTATGAAAGAGCTAATATGTTTAAAGCTTCTTTAAGACGATATCGGATCAATTACCGCGATAGACACGTACCGCATAAGAAAATATTTCTAAGATTAGTTCAACATTTAAGAGATTATGGGAGTTATGAACGCCAGTACTCTAATGTTGAGCAAAAACAAACTTGCAGAGTAAAAATCTTGAACCAAATTTTAAATGCCGTAGAAGACTCTAGTCACGTAAGTAAAAAGTATTAAATATGTATTTATTTATTATTGAGGTCTCTGTTAGTTGACTTGTTGCTGTTTTATAGTGTTATACGTAAAATATTTTTTTTATTTTTTGTTTATATGGAATAACAAAGCGAACACCCACTGCAAATAAATGTATGTTTCAAAAAGTAGTACCTCACGAGTGGCTTGGGCATTTTGCTTTCTAATAGAACTCCTTTTCCCATCTTCCACTTCAGTAACTAAATATGGCAACAATGCTGGTGACGCTGTAACTAGATATGCTCAGCGCTGTTCTGCCCAGTGGCGTACTATGAAAATTGCGAAAAAAGGCAACAAAAAAAAATCAGTGTTTGTGACAGAATTTAAGAAAACAATCTTGTGATATGTGTTTGTAAAGGTCACAGGCACCCCCCCTCCAAACCGGACCCCCCCTTCAAAGTTACACCCTGTATGTTAATTATAAAGCTAAGTATGTGTATATAAAATATAAGAAAATTTAAATTATCTACTCACTTGTAATCTCCCTAGTGCTTGGATTCTTACCGGAAATTTTTTTGAGGTCACGAATGTTTTGAAAATTATCCCGAATCGAAGACGAGGGATAATTATCTCAAAATAATCGTGAATGAGGAAAAATTTCCGGTTATTAATTCAAGCACGTGGGCACAGTAAGAAAATTTCACACCTAAAAAATTAATCAATAAATTTTATTTGACAATAAGATTATTTAGAGACATGGAAAACCAAACAAATAACGATTCTCTGATTGGCTTAAGAGCATAGGTGTGAAATTTTCAGTAAAATTACATATCTATATTTTACAATTCCGACTAAAAATTACAATGTATAAATCAATTCAAATTATAGCGACGGAAATTTACGATGGAATTTAGCATAATAGTTGTAAAATCACATAATATTACGTTACCTTACGCTGGTAACAAATTGCCAACGTAAAATTATGTGAAATTACAGACAAATTTTTATGAGCGCAGCCTTAAAAATTGATTTTTAACCCTGTATAAAAATAGGAAACCATATTTATACAAATTCTCCTAAAAATTAAATAGACTCTATTTTTACTTCGACTTCTTCCCTCTTAGATCTTTTACTGTTTTCTAAACAAACTGAAAATGTTTTCTATGCTGCTCGAAGAAACCGATTAAATTAAACACATAAAGCCTTCATGTACTGCGATGTCGATCCCCTACAAGATACCCTCAAGACTCAAATCAGACCGTTTAGCTAACGAGATAATTGAATTCGCTGGTTTCTCCAGAATTTAACTTCTAATCTCGAATGATACAGGATTTTCGGTTTTGCAAGATCAGTAAGAATTGATAAATGGATTGAATTTGCTTCAGATGAAAATCAGTTAAATATATTCAAATAAACTATTCATATACAATCATAATGTCATTAATTTTAACCACGTATTGGGAATGCCCAACAAAGACAGAAAATCGCTCTTGGTACGCTATAAATTTTCTGACTATTGAAGCTAATAGAAGTCCAGCAGTGTTGCCAGTCAGGATCACATACATATAATAATATCATATTCGGTACTACGATTGTATTTTTTACTAATCACAAACTTCTTGTTGCATTTTGTATATTCTTTGAGGTACCTTTAATATCTGTTGCATTTTTATGATATTCTTTATGCGTATAATTTTTGATAAAACATACCTAGTTTCTGTCACCCTTTCGTTATGTTCTTGAAAACAGAATCAAGTCGAACGTTAATATTCTCTAATAATGCAAATCGCATCGCATTAATCAGAACAGAATTAAATCCATTACTCATAATCAGTCGGTACCGAACAACACAGACGCACATGGAAAACACAAACACAAATATCTATATTTTACCGAAACGTTGTCAAACAAATGGTTCTTTTGAAGACCATGCAGATTCATCGCGGAAAGGAACCCGGAGAAATTTTACAACCACATATAACACCCGCGGAAGCCTCCGAACTAATATATATATATATATTCACGGCTCTGTTCAATAGAAGACAACCGCGGTCTTTCACTACTTCACTTTTACCCAACTTGATTTGCATTTTTATTTAGACAAATTTTATTAGTAATTATAAACTACACTGGCGACCCACACACACTAAATTCACTAACCTCTACCACGCGAAAATAATAACTGATAGATGAAGAAAGGAGAAAAGTCGGGCCGCGTGCATCTATTGCAGTCGACAGCGGGCTTGCTTGCATAGGAAAACGGAACTCGAACCACATACATAAAGATATATACTGTTCTTTGACGACTGCGCATGGGTAATAAAAGATAATGGAAAATGACCGCAATTTCCATATACTCTCTTCTTATTCCCATGTATATGTTGTTGGTTTGTGTGGCTCAGCCTCTCTTAATAATTTAACCTAGTTAGTATTAGATTTTATTTCACTATTTATGTAATGAAATGTGTATGGTTCATTTTGATGATTCGTTGGAGTTTTATAATTTCAATATTAAATATTTTTTATGTTGAAACTTAATATGTTAATACTTTTAAAAAATAATTTATAGCATTGATTACATATTGCAATAAATAGGTTCTATAAGAAAATATTTAAATTTGGCAACACCGCGTCAGACACCGAGTTTCGACAGCGGTCAGTGACAGTCTGAATGGAGGGTTTAAATAATTCCTACTTTCTGTTGAAATTTATGACATTATGGCTGGTAATTAGCCTGTATAACTTACACTGCAATTTTTTAAAAATGTATGTTCAACTTCTTTTCTAATATCTTGAACATTATTAACAGATTTTCTCATACGTATTACGCTGTGGTGTAACCACATACTTCTACTATGTACCGCTCACTTGTAAACCAGACTGGTCCCAAACGGTGGGGGCAATTAAGAGGACCAAGATTTAGTGTGCTAGGCACATGCGTTGCTTCATATTGCCAGATTTCAAACTATTTCATTTTTTAAACAATTTTTTCTAATTAATTACAAAATAAGGCTACATTAGAACTAATTTTTAATGATAATATATATCTGTACACATGTACATATATCTTTTTTTATTAAAAATATTTTGTATTCTTTATTTTAGGAACACATTGTAGATTTGGCAACGAGTTGGGTCATATCGATTGATGCCAGAGACTGACGCCGCCATTTTCAATAGTTTTAAATTTCATAATAATAAAAATTTATATCAATTAGAGAAATACCAGTTGAGTTAAAACTCCTTTTAATGCAATAAAAAATAACATTGAAAAAATGAAGCGTTTTCTAAAAGAACAGTAGGTATTTACTAACCTAAATAGGTAGCAAAAAATTTTTTTTTTTGTAAATGGAGAGTGTCCTTTTTATTTTAAATTAAGTGGAGCACTTAAATATGTAAACTGCATGTTGAAAACTTTACGTTAAGGATAGCGCGTCTCTGGTAAACAAAATAAATGTTGATATAATTGCCTAATCTCAGTATAAACAAAATATACTTTCCACATTTCATTAAAATCGTCTCTACATTCAGGACGCAACTTTAAAATACAGAAAATTTCGAAAGGAAGAGTTGTACGAAAAATAATTATAGAACACTTCTTTAATCTTATCTTTGTTCCAATCAACCGTTCTCTCCCGTATCTCTCAGTACTTCTGGGACAGTATTTATTAAAAATAACTTGTCAAAGATCTTTATATATTTTTAGGGATTAATAATATTATTAATACCTAAAAATATATAAAAACCATTACATAAAGGGTAAACGTCATATTTAATTTAAAAATCATTGACAGGCTAAACTCACTTTTGTCATTGTCGATATTTAATTTCAAATAATTTTTTTAAATTATATAATAATAGTTAGATATTTGACTCAATTTAAAGGAGGTCATCTGAAGAAGCAATCCTAAAAATGCAGAAATAGGTCAGATCTCATCTATTGTGGTTGAATTTTCGAGTTTCCACTGGCAAAAGTGAAATTAAATATTTAAATATTTATAGAGTGTTTCTATTAAACCAGGTTAGTAAATTTAGATAGATTAATTTCTTTAGATAATTATTGAATAGAACTTTGTCTATGGAATTGTTCATTAACATGCCTAGATGTTTGGTATCAGAGAACTTACATATGACTTCATTGATAGGAATTGCAGGAGATTTGATTTATATTAGCTTAAAATACCTTTCTAATATAGTAAAAAGTTGTCTAACATCATTGGTGTTTCATTTTAATTTTAAAAAATGAACGAGAGAATAGCCAGAGTAATCCGCAAGCTCACAATAAGTTAATAACAGATAATCCTTTAATGTGTCTAGGATCATGATGAATCAGTTACTAGTTTGAATCTGAAAGTTGCGCTTTATTATGGAGCATGCGCAAATGCATCACAGTTCTTGTATTCCCCTATCTTTCGGGGCCAAGGTCATACATCGAAAAGATACAAAGCGCGCGGTATATAGTAGAAGTATGTGGGTGTAACATAGTGATGAGACATTCCAATACGTGTCGACGAGAATACCAGGCCATGTATACCCGAAGGTGGTATTTAGATAATGTCATCCTAGTTTTCATACATTTATTGACGCCTTGTCAGCAATATATTGTAACTGTAGCTTAACGAAACCTTTACGTTCATACATATACGTATTATATTATTGGGACAATGGTGTTGAGGTTATACAGTCCCTTTTCATGCGTCTTAAAATATAGCAGATATCTACTTGGGTACTTATTTAACAACTACCATAATTGTTATAAAATGCGTGATAATGAATGAGCAAGTATTCGTTAGAAAAATCTGAACAGTCAGAGTCTGTCACTGTATTGACAACTGACTTATTGTCAGTGGCCGCAGGTGATATTTCATATACTCGCGACAAGAATTCAAACGACTTACGTCATATGAACGAATGAATAATTCGTTATATTTTTATCAAAATATTTAAGAAACTGCAACTGATAGTAATAACACTATATACTACACTAAAAGTTTGCATTATATATTGCAGTAAATTGCAAAGAATGATTGTTTTTAACGCGATCAAATATTGAAAATTACGTAGTCAATTAAAACAAATGTGTAACGTCAGCCGTGACGTAAGACGTCTGAATTCTTAACGCGAGTATATATGCCATATCCCAATAACCAGACATGGGACTCAAACCAAAATTTAGAATGTATGTGTTGTGGCCATATAGACAACTTTTGTAGAAAGAGAGAGTTTTTTTGTAGTTTGCGAAAAAAACTTGAAAAAATTGTGTGCTCACCATAGAAATTATCACATTGGCTTCCTTCATTCTAGCGAAATATTATTTTAGATGTAATTTTATCGAGGTAGTAGTAATGGTATTTGTAGAATTTACAACATTTTGAAATTTTTATAATCTGTTACAAATATAAAATTCAAATTGCTGTAACTTTAACAAATATTATAATTTTTCCATATATTTAATTTGTAATTCTTAGATAAAATTCATCTACTTTATGGGAAAAAAAGTTTCACTAGAATTAAAGCAATCAGTCTGAAAATTCCTAGGATGGGCATAACATTTTTTCAACTTTATTTTCGCAAACTGCTAAAACGTTCTTCTTCTTCAAAAAAAAGTTATCTATATGACCACAGTACATATATCCTATAGGTTTGGGTTCTATCCCAGCTAGCAAAGTAGTTCTATGGAGTTATAGAAGAGTTCTTTATTTGTTCTATATCAGAATTCGAAGAAGATTCTTAGAACTGGTATATAATTTTTATGAGATTGCTTTGTATCTGTGTTATAAACCTGTGTTCCTTCTATTTGCAAGACTTGTCATGTAATTCGAGTTATCAAGTCTTCTCTTGGTCTTGTCTTCCGAGTAGAAATTTTATTAGATATCTAATGGTGAGTGGAACAACTAAGAACTAATGTTAAACGTTGAAAAAAGATTTAATCACGAATACGTCAGCAGTTCAAAACAAGTCTCCAAATCGATTTTACAAAGTGCCGTTATTATTGCAACAGATTGCACAAATTTGATTATCATTTGGACCAGTTCTTGGCATAATTTGTGTAGAATGAAGAATCAAATCAGATCATCCGCTCCGACATAACCATCACTGAATCCCTTAAATGCACTATTTCTGTTTACAACTAATTATAAAACGAAATTAATGACCCTTTTGTATATCAATATACGCGTGGTCTACTCCACCTAATGCAATAACAAATCCAGTAATTACTCAGTACTCTATTAACGCTCTATTGTACTACCCGAAATAATGGCGCATATTCAGATTGTAGGTGGTGTAGGTTCGATGCTAATAACATAAATGCAAAATAAACTAATTACCCCCTTTTAATGAATAAATTTAATTAACTCATAATAGCCCCATAAATTATCGCACACGTCAATTCACCCAATTATAATTCTATTGATCGATATTATACGGTAATATAATTCGTTCTTGGTGGCGAATTGCGATAAATTGTTTTTTAAAAAGAGAGCATGGGCGCCGTACTGAGAAAATACAAGGGTTAGTCAGTTTTCAGAGCAGGTTAATAATAATAATAATAATAATAATAATAATAATAATAATGACTTTATTAAGAGAACCAGCGTAAACGAATAATACAAAGAAATACATATCTGTAGAAATAAATGTGAACATTACTGATTAACTTAAAAGGCGAAGTTCAGTTGCTCACTTGCACGTAAGTACAAGAGAGGTCCTATTCTACCACAACCTTTCTTAACATAAAGTAATTATAATTAAGCAAAGTAATTACACGTAGCAAACCTAAACCATTATATCACATATAATCAATTCAAATAAGTATAAGTATACTAACCTTAAAAAAACAAACTAAATATGTATAATACATACATGCACACGCACAAATAAAAAGGTACCGATATAATACTATAATAATTCAGCATCAAAAGTGACAACATTATTGAACAGCTTATGTTGGGATGCTCACTTTAAAGGATGTTGAGAAGTAATTAAGAGCTTGAATAATGCTACTTTAAATAGTCCAAAAGACAAACGGTAAAAATCTAGAGGAATGGAATTAAGGATCTTGGCTATGTTATAAGAAAATGATTTTTTAAATTGAGAAAGTTTATGTTTAGGTATTTGAATATGGTGTTTATATCTAGTATTGAGAGAATGAATATTGTTCCGAAATTTAATTTTCTGGTATAAATAAGACGGAAATTTAGAAGAGATGATTTTAACAAACAAACATGCACTGTGTAAATATCTCCGCTGCTTCATATTCAACCAACCGAGTTCACTGAGTCTAACTGAAGTGTGCGCGAAACGAGGTAACCTGAAAATCAGTCTTACACATGAGTTTTGAATTCTTTGCAACCGGGCAGCATCACGTGCCGTTATACAAGTACCATATACTACGTCACCGAAATTCATATGAGAGAGGACAAGCAATTCAGACAATATAGTTTTGCTCTTCTCATTTAAGATTTTTCTACAACCATATAACAACTTTAATTTACTAAACGAATTTTTAATTATATTATTAACATGATAAGTAAAGTGAAAATTTTGATCAATAAATAACCCAAGGTTTTTTGCATGATCCACATTGGGCAATTTGATGTTATCTATAGAAGGTTAATATGTTCAGAGATTAACTGCCGGTTATTTTTAGAGGCAAATATTAAAATGGCTGACTTAGCGGGGTTGATTCTCAAACAATGTTTTTGTGATAAAGCCACTAAACTTGAAATATCATTATTAATATTCTCAATGGCGAGATTCATTTCATTAGAATTAAATGACAAATATAATTGCGTATCGTCAGCGTAATAATGAGAAGAACAAAATTTAAGACTATTTTTCAAAATTGATGTATAAATGGAAAAAAGTAGAGGCCCAAGGACTGAACCTTGTGGAACACCGCACGTTACAAGTAATGGGTTGGACATATTATTACCGACTTTAACTAATTGACGCCGATTTTTGAGGTAGTTAGAGAAGAAAATATTTGTATTGAGACCTAAAAGGAGATCATAATTAATGGTATCAAATGCCTTCGTATAGTCTAATAATACCAACACAGTAGCCTTCCCAGTATCTGTAGCAGATATTATGTCATCACATACCTTTAAAAGAGCAGTGGTACAACTGTAATTCTTTCTAAAACCAGATTGAGTTTGCGGTAATATTTGAAAACTATCTAAATGAGAACGCAGTTGATATTCCACTATTTTTTCAAATATTTTTGACAGTACGCTCAATATACTTATTGGGCGCAAATCTTTTAGTTCCTGTGGGGAGACTTTCTTTGGCAAAGGTATAACATATGATAGTTTCCACTGTGAAGGAAAGTAATGTAAAAGTATACAAGAATTAATAATATGTGTGATATAATTGAGAATAAACGGACAAGAGTATAGTAACAATTTAATATTAAGATTATCTGCACCAGTGGCGTTTGATTTAAGTGAAAGAATTATATTTTTCGCCTCCTCGTTAGTTGTTAAAGATAATTCAAAAGTGTCTACACCATGTTTAATATTATTAGAATAAAAGTTCAGTAGATCAGCATCCGGATCGTTAGTGATATTGGAACTAGTAGAATATTGATTTATTTGATTGACATCAGATAGTTCAATCGGAAGAGTTGTATTGTTATTTTTTTTTTATAGATACTTAAATGCTCCAAATCTTTCCATAGAGTCTTATAATTTGTATGCTGTACTTGATATTGAATATACGCCTTCTTTTCTGCATTAACTGCGGCATTAGCAAAATTTCTTATATTTTTGTAGTACTCCCAGCCACGTACATTCTTTGTAGACTTATATTTTTTAAAAGCTTTATCTCTTTGTTTCAAAATTAATTTCAAATTCTCAGTTAGCCAAGGAGCTTTCGGTTTTGTTATACGCGCTGTTCTAACTGGTGCATGGATATTAAATAAAGATGTTAATAAATTATTAAAAATATCAATTTTTTCTTCCAAGTTTTCGGTGCATAAAATGTCATGAAATGGTAAATTACAAAGATCTTCATAAAATATTCTCTGATTAAAGATCTTAAAACAGCGGTAAGTCAAATAAAATGGCTGGATGCTCCAATTGTCAATTTTAAATTTACATCTAACTAAACGGTGATCAGATATAAAAGGTACATCAATATTTTCACAGCTAGAAGTAATTAGATGCTCAGAGCAAATTATTACATCCAATAATGTAGCAGAATTTGCAGTTACACGAGTAGGCTGATAAACAAGTTGTTTCAGACCATAGTTATTTAAAAGAGACATAAGTTTGCACAAATTAAGTTATCACAAAAAGGTACTAGATTAATAAGACACTCTTCATAGTTGTTAATAAAGTCAATAACAGAATATGTTGGAGGTTTATACAAAGCACCAATACAAAATTTTTGTTTTTTAATAGTAACCGAAATCCATAATTGCTGTTCGATATTCATAGGCAAATTGTCAAGTATATGAAATATATATCTAGAATTAACATAAATTACGACACCCCCACCATGACCTTGTCTATCTTTGCGGACTATGTTATAGTTATTCAAGCTGATAACGTTATTACTTATATTATCATTTAACCACGATTCTGTTATAATAATAATGTCATAATGGCAATTTTGGACAAATTTCCTAAGCTGTGTTATCTTTGGTACCAGTGATCTAACATTCAAATTTATCACAATACTACATTCATTCGGAATGCTTGTTTAAGTTAATCTTGAATGAATTGAAATTCTACAGTCAAAATTTACTTAAGTAAGTCAGACTTAAGGTTCTATTACATTGAGCTACTTTACTAGATTAAAAACAAGAAAAGTTGAAAGCCGGGCTACATTACTTGCTACTCACTGACGTGTGGGGCTTGCTACCTAGTAAACTAGCCATGTGTCATCATAGTTGCTAGTGAACTAGCTGCGAGTATCCTCGTGGTTTTTGGTTTCAGTGTCGACAAAATGTCGACGGAACTATTCTCGTGGGAGTAATTATTTTAGCTCATAAATGTCTTAACAATAAAAGAAATGTAATATATTTTATAAAACTGTAAAAGCTACTGAAGGTTTTAGTTACTTAAGAATGACCTAATGTTATTGTCATGTTAAGTACAGCCATATAAATGTGGATGCTATTTGAAATTAAAATAAGTGTGTACTCTTAAGCACCTCTACCCTATGCTAGGGTACACGATGGTATGCACAACTTTTCTCTGAATATAAATATCATGTTGACTTTTGGTATCTGTAAATATAAAAATACTACTAATACTATATAGCTATAACTTTTGATTTAAATGGAACAAGTATTTTTGCGCTTTCTTGTGCACACTGAAATGATCCTCCAACTTATACAAGCATTGTTAGTATTGTTAAACTACTACTGAAGATATTTACAAATTTCTACGGGTATTTTGACAATTTTCGACATATCTGGAATGTTGTTATGAAAATATCTGATTGTTTGCCATAATTAAGTACTAAATATTGATTATGTACTGTATTTAAAACTTGATATTTTTTTTATTGCAATTGTTTGGCATTTACCGAAAATTCTAGTAACAGCAGCAAGAATAAATTGCATAAAATCTGCATAAGAAGATGATATCGTATTGTAACATCTATCTTGAAATTCGTCACATAGAAAAACACTTTATTGACGCAACAAATATACTTCAAATAATTCTCAACTGTCAAATGTTTACTTTGACGTTTTCATCTCTCGCGTTCGACTTTATGTTAAACTGTGGAGGTAAAGCTGATCCGCTTATATATACTTTTAGGGTTAGGGAATATGATCTGGAATGTTATACAAAACGTCAAAAATAAAAGTATTAACAAAAATTATAAATTTGAATGGAATGGAGCATAAATTAGTAAACTAAAAAGTAGTTGAGCTTCCGTAACATTTCTCCTCTCTTAGAACTGATCGTCTCGATCAGGTTACTCCATTGTCCACATGCTGTTTTGATAAGGTGTCAGTCGATCGATGTGGTCAATATTCATCTTTGCTTGGGGATTCCTCATGATCCTATACACCACGCCCTTCAATTTTAACACGATGGTATAAGGCTCTTCCTAAGATTTCTGCAGTTTCGGAGATTCACTCTTCTTCTTAGATTATACAGCCATACTCTCAGTCTCTTGGAACCTGCTGTTATTGACACGCAAATCGTGTCTGGTCTTCATTCTACCGCTTTCAATTTTCGTTTCTCTAGTACTTCTTCATGTACCATATTTATCCTATTTTTCAGAAGGTTGAGATCACCATCCAATTTTTCCTCATGTTGCGGTCGATTCATAATCCGATCTGTTAGTAGACGTAATTTGGTGCCGAAAATTACACTGGCTGTTGTTTTACTGGTTCATGAATTGCCGCTCAATAGGACAGTAATGGTAGATAGATATCCTATTTCTGATGCCAATGTAACCTCTACGTTGATTTAGGTTTGAAATACGTCACGTAGAAAAACAAACTTATTGTTACTAATACCTACTTTAAATAATTCTCAACAGTCAGATCTTTACTTTGACGTTGATGTCACTCGAGTTCGGTTTCCGCGGTCTCAACAATGTGTCGAGAACCAAATCTAATATTGTAAGAGGTTTAAACAAGTTTCTGAATAAACAAAGCAACCTTATAATTTTATTTCAATTAAGATATTTAAAAGTTATAAAAATTTGGAAACTAAACATGGAAGGGGTGGTTTATTTCACAACCTTATAGCAAACCAGTAAAACGGAATTATGTCAGTAAAAATGTAATTTTATAAGTATTATGTTCCTGCCAAAATCGTCGGTTTATATTTGAAAGAAAAAATTGAATGAAACAGATTTTACCTCCATCCTTTAAGGGGCTGTAACTTTTTAGGGGAGACTACAATTAAAAAAATTTTATAATACACTGTGAGAAACACTATTTCGTATTAAGCAAAGCTAGGTACTTATGTGTTGCATTCAATTTTAAAACAATGAATTTTTTAAATCAGAATGAAGAATGAAAATTTCTGGCGACGCTCGTGCTTTCCTCACGGGCAATTTTTATATAATGACTTTTTGAATACGCTCGAGAAGACAAATATAATCCATCTCCCGGCTTAATTAACTATACACTTCAATTTGTATTTTCCGCTTTCGGGGTGAATATGATCATTTTTCATTCTCTTTCCGCCGCGAATTTAATTTTCAATATGTCTGACACTAGGTCGCTGCGCCTGGACCCGGATTTAGCAGAAAAAAAAATAGATTTTGTTCAGAACCCAGATCACGTAATTTATTCAGACTTTTAAGTACGGAATAGGGTTATAACGAATTTATTAAGTAAGACACGACGCTTTCAAGATATTTTTTGCTATAATTGGAAGCTCGAAGCTCTGGTGCTTGATGTTTCAGGAGATGTTACATAGAGGATGAATCTTAAATAAGTACAAATATTTTACTAGCAGTAGAGTTCACTGTGTAGAACATATAATTAATAATTTTGTTTACGGGAACTAAGGAATCAGGAATAAAAAAAGTAAAATTTTAAATAAATTTCATGATTTTTCAATAGAAAACTTGTTGAGGACCGTTGACTCACTCCAATATTAAGGCTTTTATGAGTCATAATATTGTTTAGATTGGATGTATATTCCACAGCGTTGCCAGTGTTACAGCATGTCAAAGAATGATTGAAATATGTTTATAAAAAATGTTTCTGGCCACCTCCTCCTCTTTGCCATTCATCATTATCAGTACCCTTCATATCAACCTTTCCAGTTTTTATATATCTTTAGGTATTAATAATATTGTGTGAAACTAACTACTCAGTGGACAAAAGCCCCAACCTGCGTTGAATTACACCCACAATATCTACCCATATATTCCTTATTATTAGCTTTTGTAACATTTTTTTACTGTTTTAGAAAGGTATTTTAAGCTAATATAAATCAAATCTCCTACAATTCTTATCAATGAAGTCATATGTATGTTCTCTAATACCAAACATCTAGGTATGCTAATGAACAATTCCACAGACAAAGCTCTATTCAATAATTATCTAAAGAAAATAATCTAATTTACTCACTCTATAAATATCTAACTTCACTTTTTGGCAGTGGGAATACGACAAATTCAACCACAATAGATGAGATCTGACCTATTTCTGCATTTTTAGGATTGCTTCTTTAGGTGGTCTCCTTTAAGTTGAATCTAACTATAAAAATTATTATAAAAATTAAAATTATTTGAAGTTAAATATCGACAATGACAAAAAGTGACATCCTGTCAATGAATTAAATATCACAATACCTACTTGAAAAATGTTCACCTTTTATGTAAAAGTTTTTATATATTTTTACGTATTAATAATATTGTGTGAAACTAACTACTCAGTGGACAAAAGCCCCAACCTGCGTTGAAGATGATTTTAGATGATTTCTTCAAAAATGTCATTCGCAGAAAAGTACACTCATTTTATTTTGAAAAAGAAATATCAACGCTAAACAAAATTTTAAGTGAACTTTCCGAGGACAACGATTTGCCAAAAATCAGTAGAAGCAAATTATGGGCCGTCTTACGAGAGTTGAATTTTTGCTGGGAAAAGCAGAACAGGAAGTCAGTTCTTATCGATAAAGATGAAATTATTTATTGGCGAAGATCCTACTTAAGATCAATTAGAAAATTCCGTGACGAAAGGAGGAATATTTATTATCTAGACGAAACTTGGGTGAACAAGGGATATACTGAACCAAAAGCATGACAAGATAAAATATAAAAAGTTTTCGACAAGCATTTTTGGAAGGACTTTCAACATGGTTCAAGGCATCTTCAGGTAAAGGGCGAAGATTAATAGTGACACATATAGGTAGTGCCAGTGGTTTTGTAGATGGCGGTTTACTTTTATTTGAATCTAAAAATACAGGTGACTATCACGAAGACATGAACGCAGATGTTTTTGAAGAGTATTTTACACAGATGTTGGATCTTATTCCTCCGGGGTCTGTAATTGTCATGGATAATGCCAGTTACCATTCGCGGCAGACCGAGCAGACGCCTACGACTGCTTGGAGGAAAGCCGATATAATTCAATGGTTATCCGGAAAAAACATTTCTTTTGAAACAAATATGGTGAAAAAGGAACTTTTGACACTTGTTAATCTTAATAAAGATCAGAAAAAATATGTTATCGATGAAATGGCAACAAATCGCCAAATAACGGTACTACGGTTACCACATTATCACTGTGAACTTAACCCAATCGACTTAGTTTGGGCGCAGGTAAAAGAAGATGTAGCGCGAAATAATACGACGTTTAAATTAAGTGATGTGAAAATTTTGTTAAAAAATTCCTTGGAACGAGTAACTGCAGATAACCTATCGTTATCAATCTAGGAGACGAAGATAATTCATCAGAATATTCAGAGGATGTATTTTAATATACCTAATTTTTTATTTTCTTTATTGTACATTTATACAGCACTACTTTTACTTACCATAATTTGAACTTTCAAAATAATAAGATTTAATTTTAAAGGCGATATGGCAACCTCGCCCTTCAGCAGATCATATGGTTTATCAGGTTCGTCAGCGCTCTATCTGGTCAGAGGTCCTCACAATATGGCTATTTAAACAATATATATATATATATATATATATATATATATATATATATATCTCCGTAAACATTTGAAATTTTTAAAAATTAATTTTACTACAAGTGAAACTCACCTATACCCAAAGAGATCGAACGGCAGTAGCGGCAACGGGACATGCATAATAGTGACATATATTTCACTCTGTCCATAATAGTGATACCTTATTATAGTTTACTTAGTATTTAATGTTCAAAGCCTCATCTCTTCCAATATTTATGTATACACAAATATTAGAAGAACATTAGTAGAAAAATATTAATAGAATATTCCTCAATGAATTTATTCATTTCAAAGCAAACTTTCAAAATACCACTATTATATTATTAGAAAATCGTCGACGACGCCCGATCGTACGAAAAACTTGTCTGTTTGTTGGCATTTGCTTTATTTTTGTGCATTCGCAAACCTGAAAATCCTCCTTCTAGGGCTTAGAAGTCGTTGTGTTCACTTGCGTGATCGTAACTCGCATGCGTATTGGATAGAAAACGGCAGTTATAATTGGGAAGGGAATAGGGTTCACCCGCTCTCGTTAAACTCGACATGGTAAATTACTTATGTTGGTGTAAATTTTATCAAATAAATAAAGGTATAGATTTAATTTTTTGATATTTTTATAAGTATTTTTACAGTTTCAACATTTTGTAAAATTTTACACCTCATTATTTGACTACTTCCAAACCAGCAGCTTGCAAAGTAGATTTTTTTGCTGCGTATTTTTATTTTCCTTAGCAGTTTAGGGATTATATCTTTTGAAAACAAAACTTTTTTTGATAATGAAAATTGTAAATTATGTTATACTTATGACATGATGTGAACTTTTAAAGTTTAGCAAAATGGTTTATTTTTTAATCATTTTAAGTGTCAAACAATAACATATACTAGAAATGTTGTTACGTTGATTTTGAAAAAAAAAAAACAAAACAGCTATCGATTTTTATTTTTGTTACCCTGGCATCACTCAGCGGTTGCTTTTGGGCGTGGGAAGTAGTTTTATTATGGTTACTAAATGAGGTTGGGGCGCCAAGTAATTTTATTTAAATGAATATATTGTAAAGCCCAGGAAAGACATAAAATTACTAAAATTATTTTCCCTGGATAAGTGATCCAGTAAATAAGAATAATGAAAATAATAATAATTATGAGTAGATAATATATTTTTAATATAAAAGTTATAATAATGAGGCAGTAGAAAATATATGTATAATATTTTCTGATAAATATACAAACGAGAATATAAAAAAAACAACTTAAGTAAAACCTGGCTCTTGCAAGAGGTAAGCATACTAGGAGCGTGGAGGTGTATAATAACAAGAAAAAAAAAAGAACTCCCACTCCGAATCTACGAACAAATAATATATAAATATATCCACGGTCAATATAAAAAAAAAATGTGATCTATCAGATCTGAACTTTGTGTAGATAATTTTTCGTGGCCTACGGTATAAAATTCACCACGCGATAGTCAAATATGTAACTTTAGTAATGGACAAACACTTCAAAATAAGAGATATATATATATAGCTTCTAAAAAAGTAAATTAACGGAGCTAGGTACGTAATACGGTACTTATCGAGGTCCTCGGCCTGGCCTCCTGGAGAATCCTGCCTGCCCGGTACTCGAATGCTTCCCGTGACGTCAGATTCCCAATTGTAGAGTCGGTAAAAAGCAATTCCGGGTTGAATCTCGAAATGCCGGCGATTAACAAATTGTTCCCCAATTAACAAAGGAAATGCCAGAGAACAAAACGCCTGCACGAGAGAGAAAAACTTATGTAGGTAATATTAACAATAATTTAATGAAGCCAGTAAAATGCATACAAAAAAAAATTACGAACCTTCCACACAGGATCCTTATTGTAGAAAGGCGTTTTTCTTTTAACTCCAAAGAATGTGCACTAAACAAAATCCGCCCGAAGCGAAACCAAATGTAACCACTGCAACTACTACCATAAGTTACATTTACATAGTTGGAATCAATGTAGATGCCCTTTTTGTGGGTAAAATTTACAAGAATTGATCAACTATTTAAGCACACCTTGGTAAACTCCTAACATACTATATTCTACAATTTCTCTCTCTCCTCATGCGTAAATTTAAGTTTAATTTAACAAAAACTATGCCGATAAGACGACTAGTTCCGCGGCGCGAGAAAACGTTTAAAATTTTAATCGAAATAAATACAACTTAAAACCTATAAAATCTACGTATCAATGTTAATAAAATTACTTGCCAATACTTTATTAATGATTAAATACTAAATAGAGTGTCACATATTAAGGATTTAGGGGTAATTCTAAATTAAAAATTGTTGTCCAAAGCCTGCTTCAGAGAACAACGTAGTGTTGCCGGCAACACTAAGTCACGTGACTTTCAGCCAATGAAATTAATTGTATTTGTTGTTGATGTCGAGTGAAGTTCAAAATTTCCAATTTCAACTATCCGAGGCAGCAATATTTGTACATAACATAACCAACAAGAACAAAGCCACCTTTATAAAATCTTTATTTACTGAAATTAAACTGGTGTGAGGATGGTGCCAGCAAAACTACGTTGTTTTCTGAAGCAGGCTTAATACTCATATAGAGACCTTATTTAATAATGCTTGTAAAATGTATGTGAAATATTAATTCAATTGTTTTCGTTTATAATTCGTATGTGTGAAGCAGATTGAATTAAGCGTAATCAGCAGAAAGTCGAGGGAAAACTCGTCAGTTGATGCATTTAAATATGCGATAGATGCTCCCGCCCACAGTATACTAAGCAATCAGTACGGAATCTTAGTCAATTTATGAATGAAATACGTCTGGCAGTTTTTAAATACCCCCACTCTAGAAAAAGTCGCCAAGAATATGGCGGATCCCAGAGAACATACGAAAAAATAGCTAATAATTTGGCGTAAACATAACCAAAGTTGTTCGTAGTTTTAATACTTTTGTATTAATTCTTAATTAACTGTTGTAATCCAGTGTAGTTTCATGTAAATTGAGGTTTTGGTCACATTTTGTCTTAATTACGTTTACCTTATTTTGTTAGCAAATTATCAAATTTAAGCCCAGTGTAATTTTTATATTTTTACTTATTTTTTTTAGGAAAGTACGAAATGAAATTAAAATGTGAATATTAGGTACAATTTATTTTGAGGTTTACAATATATATATATATATATATATATATAATATAGGTAACATAATCAAAAACCCCCGTAGGTGTATGGAGTGGTTTCTTTCATCCATGTACGAAAGCAGTCTCTTTCCTATTTGGAGTTAAATCCCTTGCCTCCTTTCATGTTTTTATTCTTCTTAAGGATTTTCTCAATTAAGCTATCACGTCTCTTGGTCTCCCATATATAAAACTGTTTAAAGGCCATTTACGCCCAGAGCTGCGTTATGCGTTAGTATTTTACAACACATTTATTTCCTCCCATAGTTTATTTATTAGCAGGAATATAAGTACAATAACGATAACGAGTGGATAACCATGTAATAATGTCAAAAATTAAAAAAACCTAACTGACACACAGATATTATAGTAATAACTGTCAGTCGCTAACAAGATGGCGGATTTTTGGAAGATGCAGGAAAGCTGAGTTTCCCTACTGCTTGCTTAGTATACTGTGCTCCCGCCTAACTTCTGCGTTACAACTTTTAAGATATCAGCTGACGATCTTTCACACATTGACATTTATATTCATTCAGAGTAGCATATCAGCTATCATCAAGTAAATTTTTAGTTGAGAGGAAATCATTGAATGTATATTTTTTTTCATGTTTGAGCTACCAGCTGACACATAATACACCATGTTATAGTCAACTGACTTTTTTTTCTTCAAGACATTCGATTAGCTATAGTTTGACAAATTTTTAGTCAAGAAGAAATGACTAAAAATATTTTTTTTCTTCGTGCGTGGGAGGCTACCGCCGCTCATCCCAGCCACGGGACCGCAGCTGACGTTCACGAAGCTTTATGATACAACTCCCTGATGCGTCTCACTAATTATCGTTCGAGAAGAAATAATTGACCAAATTTTGACCTGACCCCGGGACTATTTAGTCCTCTCAATATAATATTTATAAAGCCCGTATAGAATGTATACAAAATTAATTTATAAGATATCTATATTTTTCTAAAACAAATTATTTTATGGAAAACGATTATTGTCAAGCCCACGAACATTTTAAATTATCTAATTTCTTTGGAAAGTCGTAGAATATTTAGTGACTTATTTCTAATTAAGATTAAATGAATAATGTAGTAAGTGTTCCTGGTGTTCTTCAAGGTATATATTTTAACGTACGTTGCAGAAATCTTCGAAATCATGAACTTTTTTGTGCCGTTTAAATGGCACTGCAAGAATTGTCCACTGTGTAGAATGTTTGTTGAGTGCAACAGATATTGTATTGTCACGGATTTCCTAATCCGAATTTTTCTTACTGCCAGAAAAACAATCCGTTAATTATTTACTTATCTTTATTAACTACTCAGTACACTACTGAACACTAATTACAACTCAACTAAACACTTATTTAATTAATCGCTATCTAAATCACTTTGATCTCTCCAACTAAACACTTCAATTCAGACTGTAATACAAGACTTTTATAGACCCAACGAATATTTCAGGTATTTTCTAGTATCTCTAGATCCATTTTCCCGTACGACTCGAATGCTTCTCGTCGATTCCCTATTTTTCCAGTCCCGTCTCAATCCACGGCTTTTTGTTTGTTTAACAGAATCGTGTAGGGGCGATCGGATCGCAATTTTAGCATTTCGCGATACCACAGTCGTCGGTTTGGGTGTGAGTGGGGCAAATTCCGTGACAGTATTGACATTGATATCTACAATGTAACTTTGGCCAGATTTAAAAAAACACTACCTGTTTAACGTGCTATGCTTATTTATGTATATTTGTATTTTTGTGTTTTTTGTATTACTTTTTTGTTCCTAAAATGTTGTATCTATTATTTTCTTTTTATTATAATGTGAATGTTCTTGTAGGTCTTTTAGACCTGTTGTATTCCATATGTGTGAACAAAGAAACAAACAAACTTATAAATATGTTTCCATTCGAAAACATCAATTAAAAACCATTTTTTATGCAATTAATTTCCATAAACAACACAATACCAGCAGAGACCTTGCTTTATATAGATAATAATTTTGTTTTTTCGCATGCAAATGTATTTTTTCCGTGTCGGCGAACATTATTGTTTTAGGGCCTCTCAAAGCCTCCAGAGCAATTACTCGAGAAAGGGGACGAGAAATATGAGATTTTGCACATTTTTCCTTTCGAGATGAGGCGTCTGGATATAATTTTCCAGCGACTTACTCATGAACTGGTCTTAGGCTTTATTTACCGGCAGGTGAAAAACGTAAACTTTTTATTACTGGTTCGAGTAAATTTAATTACTTTGTATACATAACTGAAGTGACATTTTAATACTATAGAATGCTGTCTATAATGTATGTGTCTATTATGTAAAATTACTGCTTCTTTTTGTATCTTGGAAACTATTTGAATTGATATATGTAGAAAATCGGGTTACTGCAGAAAATGAGTACACATGATATAGGTTATGGCATACGATGAACAAACAGTATTCATTACCTATTTATTTTAGCTGTAGACGATGACCTGTTTAAAACCTTGTCCCATGACATGTGTCATTACTATTGTTATACACTTAGAAACAAGGAATTCCTATTTAATTAAATTAGTTGTTAGATGTAGTTTGTAATTATTTAATTTAGTTTTTATGACAATTGTTATACAATGTAAATTGTCCAAAACAAAATAAAGAAATTGAAATTGAATCTTATATTTTTGGTAAGATCTTTGTAATCCCATAACATTACAATGATTTGAAAAAATCAAAAGATTTCAAAAACAAAGCTGCTTCATGAATTTCCTCAGAAAAACAAGAGTACCTTTTTATATGATATTTAATGGGATTTTATTTTGGCATATCAAAATCAGAAAATAATTATAAATTCAAAATAATTCCACTATATTTCTTACATGGATTGGAGGTTTAAAGGTGTTGTAGTTTTTTATTTTGAATTCTTTTCCATATTTACGGTCAATCCTAAGACGTATAACAACTGTACCGAATTTGAAGAAAATCGGTTTACGATAAAAAGTTATGTCCGAAATAAAAATTAATTCCGGACTCCCGTATAGTGGTTCTTATTTATTACTTTCAAATTTTCACTGATTTATATAGATACCTAAAAATTTGTCGCCACTTTGTCTCAATATTTATTCTTATCTTAATGCCTCTTTACAGTCCGCAATTCTTTTTGCAATAGATTCCAGCAAACTCTTGCACTTGCAATACCTTTCTCAAAATCCTGACTACAGATTGTTTTACAGTAGTTAATTTGCAATTGCAATAGAAGTCAACGCTTCAACCCGAATGTACGCTAAAAACAATCAACTCAAGCTCAACAATAAAATAATAATTAAGTAGAAGCGAAAGAAGAAAAAAATGATCTATAGCATAGCGGTAGTAAATTAAATAATCGATAGGTCAAATACACAAAAGACTTGGTGCCAATAGATTTTTTTACTCTTGGTGTTACTAAATTTTGTTCTGCCGCCTGCCTTGTATTATGGTTATGTGATATAACATTCAGATTAGTTAATTGTTTATACTGATAAATTAACATTTGTTTATCAAATAGTTTTCTGATATTTAATATTTCCGACCCTTGGTACAAGCAACGCGTGGGATAATACTTAGTAATCTTTGTTTAAACCAATTTTCATAATTCTTTTATGAATTTGTTCCAACGGTTTTAAGGTCGTTTTGTTTACACCACCCCATGCTAATATTCTGTGTTGTAAAAGAGACTGAACTAACCCTGAATATAGAATTTTAAGATAATTTGTTGTTAAAATATTTTTCAGTTGTTTGTAAGAATATATTAAAGACCTTAATTTTCTAGTTAGTTGTTTAATATGGTACGTCCACTTAAGGTGTGTGTCTAAATAGATTCCCAAGTATTTTGTAGAAAAATCTTTTTTTATTAATAGATTTGTATCCGTTATTTTCACATTATCATAACTTGGTAAACTAGTTTTGGTTGAGCAAAAGGGAAGGTATTTTGTTTTTTCTAAATTTATGGTAAGAAGATGGTAATCGAACCAATTCTTTTTTTTTAAATCCTTACTTACATTTTGCTCCAAAATGGCAAGAAGCACTAAATGATAAAATTGTAACGTCAGCAAAAGAAATGATGTCGGCATCAAGAGGTAATGTAAGTAAATCGTTTAGATAAATAATAAACAATAGAGGAGCAAATACAGTTCCTTGAGGCACACCACAAGAAACATTTTCCACTTCACATAAGGTATTATCAATTTTTACATTTATTAAACGACAGAGTAATTCGATTCGATTAGACATGACTTCGGGTACTACCTTAATTAAATCTGCAGTTATTTCATCTATTCCAGGTGCTTTACAATTTTTTAATTCATTTCTATAGTGAATTATTTCAGTTTGTGTTACTGGTGTTAGATAAAACGTTTTATTTTTTATGTTTTCAGGATAGACTGCATTTGGTTTTGTAATTTTATTTGCCCTTTTGATACCAATTTGGGAATAGTAAGAGGATAATGTTATGTACCCGAGCGACATCACTGTTTTTGTTCGTTATATGTTGAACGATACGATACAACGACTTTTGCAATGTGCTGCTGTTCAGAGCGCATGCATACGTGCAAGACACTTGCAAATTGCAGAAAGAATTGCACACTTTAAAGCGGATTTTAAACTCTAGATTAATCAATGTCAAAAATCATATGGATTTATAGAAAACACTATTTCAAGAATACGGCGCTCTTTAATTTTTATGCTTCGTCCTTATCAAAGTTAAGAACGAAATAAAGGAAACATCCTGTATACTTCTTTTTATAATTTAATTCCGTTTTCATTTCAGTTCAACACACTTTTCAGTTCTTTTATGGGGCTATCTGAAGATCCAAGTTAAACCATTTACGTTTTAAAAATACGATTCGAAGAATAATATGAAGTTTTGGAAACTTTGTAGCATTTTTAAACAAGTTTTTATCATATAAAACAATACTTTGAAATGAAATATTTTCTATCGCAAAAGTTTTTACCGCATTTTTTTTTAGAATTCAACTTCCTAATGCGCCATTAAACCGCACCCCTCAAAGACGTTCGCGAAAGAACCAGAGTTCAGTCTAATCCACCCTACGAAATCTCGAGGCCGGGGGGGATCGAGTACACCGACGTCAAGCAACCCTTATCAGCTAACAACCCTTGGATCGGACAACAGAATGAAATCGAGCGCGGCCGAGCCTGGCAGGATTGAAGAGTCCTGATAATGGCATTCAGGAAGCCCCATTGTTTATACATAGAACTGAGACCGACAGGGGTATCAGATATTCCTTTTTCTTCGGGACTTATCGGACTCATTTATCTCTTGATGTTGCTTCTTATTCAACTAATTTAGGACTGATAGCGCTACGTTTTTCAATCTTGGCGTGAACGCGTTCGCCGAGATCCCATTCAACACGCTAGCAGTGTCGCTTGCCGGTGTTTTCATATAATTCAATTAAATTTTGAATGAAACTTTTCTATTCCATTCTTTAGTAGTATTGCTTCTAGGGTTAACTATGACTAAGTACAAATATTTTAAGGGGGGGGGGAGAAAATTAAGAATTAACGGAATCACCTTCCAAAAAAATTCCAAACTTATTTATAAAACCAATTTTTTTTTTCAATATTGTATTAAATCCTCATTTAACGCCGCCAATGCGAGAATCAGAGTAAGCAACCAGCAAGCAACGGTCGCTCTCGCTGTCATGTCATAATTCAATTCCTGTGTTTACGTTGCAGTTTTGTGTTCTTCTTCAGTTTTTAGTGTCTTATTTCAAGTTTAAACGTTTTAGTTATTAAATAAAGAAATATGAATCGAGTACAGATATTTTCCCACAATATAGTTCGCCAGATTGTTTTTCTAGGTTATGGGACAAGACTGCCGCGAGTGTATTAAAAGTTTTCTATTAGTACCTACACATTCATTTCGTTTGATTCTTTCATAATAAATACCTAGGCATTTTATCTAACTGTACCTACGGGAAATGTGTCTTATCGGTAGTGAGTGGTTGTGATGAGTGAAAATGTAGGTTTGCCAGTTTGCAACGAAATAATGAAAAACGAATGCAAAATACTGCAGTTAACTGGATTAACTCTTATCTATCTATGAGCTATTATTACTAATAAGAATGTTAATTCTTGTCGTTTCCTGCTGCAAAAAGAAGACCGCATCGTAGTTGACATTGTTGACAAATGTTTATGGTTCTAAGCCATCTCAGTCGATGCTTATCATAGGCGCCAACTTTCTGTAGGAAAATGGTAGAAAAAAGTTAAATACAAAAATAAGCTCTATGCATTAATATAATTAATTTCTGCTAAACCTGAATAAATTTATGAACAAATTTCTTTTACGATGTAAGAACAGTGTACTTTGAAAACAATTGAATAATAGCTGTCATAGTTGCTTTAAATTCAAATGCTCATACTCGTATAAGGCAAAAGTAAAAACGCAATAATGAGAAAATAGGAATTTAACTAATTTATTTTAACTTTGGTAGAACAATTTTCGAACTGGTAGCTACGTCGTCGGTTTAGCTTCCTAATTATTCTACGTACATATTTAAAAAATAATTAAAAAAGCATCTTGATCAACCAAAAATACATTTATTTACGTATGTCTCTATAATCCAGCCATCATCGTACTGAACCATCAGACGTTTCTAATAATTCTCAGCAAAAAATAAATACAAACTGTATGTTTCACTAAGACAGTTGTGTTGTATCGTGGGCTTTATTTACATGCAAAAATAACAGCCTCCGATTCTCCAAGTTCCATATTTGTTACAAAATTATGTTGAGATGATAAAAAAGTAATCCAATCTGCTACAGCTTCCCCCTATTTCTTTCTACATCGGTTTTTGTATTACCTTGTAGATTGGCTCAATTTTCCTACTATAGTCTGTTTGGAAATGAAAGAGAGTAATAAAACTCCGAGATCGGCCATGGGCGTGGTAATATTTCGTTACAGGTAATTATCGGGTAACATTAATATTGTGACAGATCAATCCAATCTTAGAGCTGAATATAAGAAGACATGCTAGTGCAGTAGAGTAAAATTCGACTTGTGTTTAGTGACTATTGTGCCAGTGGATATATAATATTGTTTGAGTAAAATGTCGAGCTTATCAGATTACGTACCTGTAATCGACTATCTACAGACTTTTAAAGGAAACAAAAAATGAACAAGATACTGTAAATCCCTCAAAATCATCTACAGGGAGGGCAAAAGTCGTTATAGATGATTTCTTCAAAAATGTCATTCGCAGAAAAGTACACTCATTTTATTTTAAAAAAGAAATACTAACGCTAAACAAACTTTTATGTGAACTTTCAGAGGACAATGATTTGCCACAAATCAGTAAAAGCAAATTATGGACCGTCTTACGAGAGTTGAATTTTTGTTGGGAAATGCAGAACAGGAAGTCAGTTCTTATCGACAAAGATGAAATTATTTGTTGGCGAAGATCCTACTAAAGATCGATTAGAAAATCCCGTGACGAAGGAAGCAATATTTATTATCTAGATGAAACTTGGGTCAACGAGGGATATACTGTAACAAAAGTATGGCAAGATAAAAATGTAAAAAGTTTTCGACAAGCATTTTTGGATGGACTTTCAACAGGGTTCAAGGCACCTTCAGATAAAGGGCGAAGATTAATAGTGACACATATAGGTAGTGCCAGTGGTTTTGTAGATGGCGGTTTACTTTTATTTGAATCTAAAAATACAGGTGACTATCACGAAGACATGAACGCAAATGTTTTCGAAGAGTATTTTACACAGATGTTGGATCTTATTCTTCCGGGGTCTGTAATTGTCATGGATAATGCCAGTTACCATTCACGGCAGACCGAGCGGACGCCTACGACTGCTTGGAGGAAAACCGATATAATTCAATTATTCGAATATTATTCGAAAAAAAAACATTTCTTTTGAAATAAATATGGTAAAAAAGGAACTTTTGACACTTGTCAATCTTAATAAAATCAGAAAAAATATGTTATCGATGAAATGGCAACAAATCGCCAAATAACGGTACTACGGTTACCACCTCATCATTGTGAACTTAATCCAATCGAATTAGTCTTACGCAGGAGCAGGTAAAAGGAGATGTAGCGCGAAATAACACGACGTTTAAATTAAGTGACGTGAAAATTTTGTTAAAAAATTCCTTGGAACGAGTAACTGCAGATAACTGGCAAAGATGTATACATCATGTACAAAAAGAAGAGGAGAAAATGTGGAAACTCGATAATTTAATTGACGTTACTGTGGAACCTATCGTTATCAATCTAGGAGACGAAGATAATTCATCAGAATATTCAGAGGATGAATTTTAATATACCTACTTTTTTTATTTTCTTTATTGTACATTTATACAACACTACATTTACTCACCAAAATTTGAATTTTCAAAATACATATATTTTGTGTGGAATAAAAGTCTATTCATTAAATTTAAATAAATATTTTGATAATAATATTGAAAAATTTTATTTGAATTACCAAAAACCCTCTTAACCCGATTATGATGCTTAAAATAGCCTCATGTTTTGAAATGTTGTTTTTATAGTGTTTACTTATAAGAGAAATGGACCGAGAAATTGAAGCGACATAGACAAAGACGGATTGTGGGGGATTAAATTTTAGCTACCTGCTACAATTTAGTCCGGTCCGATCACAGAAAGTTTTTTAAAAGTACACCTCATCTATACCGATAATACATAATATAAAAATATTGAATATAAGCACCAGTACTACATTTATTTACGATTTGCATACATAATAAGCTTTTATTACTCTCTTTCATTTCTAAACAGACTATAAAATGGATGAACCCGAACCCTACTATCAATTTGGAGGAAGTTTTCGGAAATTCGGCTGTTTACACAGAAACGCTTTGACTACTAACGTGTATTAATTTTACATAGGTATAGTCTAGTAAAAAAATCGATACCAGACGATCACCTACCGAGTAAATGTGATGTTCCAGGTGTTAATTAATTTCCCTGTTTGCTTTGTCTCAAATTATGCGTCAGTGGACGAATTGCGGGAGGTTTTTCCAATTAATTAGTGTATTTTTTGTGCCCGCATTTCGATTCGGCTCAGTTATTCAGAATATGATTAAATTCATATGTTTTTGACTCGATTATTACAGGAAAAACAGTTGGATTTCAATAAAATAACTGACAGGTGTGTGTACATTATTTTATAATTTGTAATGGGTAAAAATATAAAAGCAGTGAATGTGATAACCTTTCATAAAGGTATTGTTTTTGATTCAATTTTGTTATAAAATAATATATTCTTTTAATTACAACTGGCAACTTTTTTTCATAGATAGAGAGATACATACAAGTAGATAAGGGATTAACCTAATATGCCCATGAAAAGCAGTAAATAATAAAAGTAAATTATACAGCGACCCAAATATGCAAAGCGTATATTTTGCATATTATTTGCATTTTTTTAAATATTGCCATATATTTATCTATCTATACATAAAATATGCATAAAATCCATCGATTGCAAGATTTAGAATTACAAATATGTTTGGCAGGCATTTTCATTCTTTTAATTTTGGAATAGAGACTTAATTAGTATACCTAAAATATATTGTTTATAAGTTTTATGGTCGGCCAATGAAAGATCAGGGTTTTATTATTTAATAATTTTATTAGCCCTGTCCGCTGAATAGTTGGAAACGTGGTTAAAAATGCATTGCTTTACTTGCAATGCGTATGCACCTGACGATTGAAAACCTGATTCTGGTGTTTTGCGAACATATGATGAAAACAAAATCTTGGTAAATTACAATGTGAGCGGTAGGTCCAAGTAGGCAAATAATCCATTTTTACATGTTATTTCGGATTGTACTTTTGAAGTTATCACGTCTACTATGTTTTGTGCCTAAGTGAAGTTGTTTTATGTTTATTTGTAATTGAAACAGTAAAGTACGTTTCAAATATTTTATTATTTGCACATTTTCAGTGTTTTGTGCATATTTTGACTAAATTCTGTTCAAATCTATGCGCATATTTTTAATATTTCCACTTGCATATTTGGACATCGCTGTATATGACACAATAAAGAAGAGCAAAATAGTATAACTTAACAAATAATACAACAGCAAACATATTAGTCTACAGCATGTACAGCATTATACAAGGTGAGTCAGTCATAATATTAATTTTAAGAGCAGATTGGGAATAATGAGTATAATACGAATACGCGATTAAAAAAAAATCTAAATGAATATTTACGCCGAAAAAAAAAATTTTAAATCGTTATTTAAACCCCCTTTTCAGACTGTCACTGACCGTTCATAGACTTGATTGTTTACAGCTCACAGTTCAACTTGATGTCGCAATGTTGCAAAACTGAAATATTTTCGTAGTACTCACAAATAAACGGTTTATTATTTTATATTATATATTTTTTTCTTGCTCAGTTCAGCCAATAATAACTTAAAATGTTAATATTCAATGAAATCAAATAATAATAATCAAATAATTCTATTAAAAATTGCTAGTAATGCGGTCCATTCAGCTTTTGGAGTAGAAAGTACAGTCCAATCAAACGATCCCCGTACACTCTTGCCCATACGCTGACAACAAATCCCCTCTGAAAGCTAAGCCAGTGAGTAGCGTGTAGATTTTCGTCCGATCAAATGTGGTTGTTATGACTGCAAAGCTAATTAGCTTGGTTACAGTTTAAAAAATATTAACCATTGAAATTACAAAACTTCAACGTATCTAATAATAAACCGAGTAATAAACTATTTAGGTACATTACGTAAAAAATCTATACCCAATGGGTAAATTATTAAGAGAAGCTGAAAAGTGTTTCGTGTTTAAATACTAAGTAATAAAAAACCATCGTGTTGCCGACAAAAAACTGTCCAAGACCGAAACGACACTCCTCTGATCTGATGCTCATAAAAGTTATCGAGAGTGAATCTTAACCCACCTTATTATTAGGTCAATAACCTAGTTGCCTAGTTTTCGTACTGTTATTTAACGACAAGTAGTAAAACTATTTTTTTTATCTAGATGAATGAATGAATGATTTATTTGTGAATAAAAACAAATGTAGATAATAAATAAATGTTTTCGAATGTTAGGTTATTTCAGTTAAATAATTTTGATATTACGTTTTCACTACGTTTAACAATTGAATATGAATTTTTAGTATTACTCGTAAGTACAATTAATTATTCAGTTTGTGGTTACGTACATCTAACCTAGAAATGTATTGTTTTTTAAGTAGTATGGTACTAACCTGTTTAAAATGCCAGTTCGAGTAAAGTTGCATTCATCCGTCCATAGCACAGTCAATAAAATTAGGGTCAGCTGCAATTTGATTTTGATGCCAATTGCAAAATTCCAGACAGCTGGAGAAATAAGCAGGTTCTAAAGCTTGAACTTGAAAATGATACGGGTTCAGTTAATTGTCTCGTAATATTCTTCAGACCTTGCTTTGGAATATCTCCAATCGTCTTGAAATAGTGGCCTGCTCCTCAACTAAATTTAAAACAGCCTCTATCACATTTAAGTCATTTTGCCAATGTGCCGCAAGTTCCCGACGCGGTTTCACAGAACCCGTATCGCAAATGGGTTGAAGCACTTGCACAAAAGTTCGCGCACTTAGAAAATGTTGTCTGTTAGGGAAACGCCTCCGATATTCTGCAGCAGCGGCATTCGCATTTCGTAAACATTCTCCGTATAAAAGTGCCATTTCCGCATATTCGAAATTTGTAAAATTAGGCATTGTGAATTTACGACCAATACACGAGACCGAAATAAACAAACTACTGCTTGTATTCTCTCCATTCCCTCGAATATAAATGTTTTTTCGATTTTCTGCCTTTATTAGGCCTTCCGAATACGTGGTTAAAATTAATGACATTATGACTGACTCACCCTGTATAAACGCAGACAAATATTGCTAATAAAAGGCCAATCGATTTTTAAAAGCATTTATAGATGATGCGTTTACAGTGCTGGCATATAAACGGTTCCACTTGCTGAAGGCAGTGATGTAAGGTTAAGTTTGCACAGTTTTTCTTCGTAAGACAGATGACAGAAACATGGAAGAAGTAGGTATCATTTCATTAGCCGGGGTCTCACTGGGATATTTTAGTTAAACAGTAATGCTTTTAAAGTCGTCAGGTCAGTTGTTGATTACATTAAGCAGTTTGTTAATTCAAGTTTTAGAAGCAAGCTGGTATTTAAAATGGCGTTATTTCAATTTTGCACGTTGTTTTTACAGAATGCATTTTTAAAAAATAGACAAAAAAATATCTGTTTGGGTTATAATGAGATGGTCTTCCTACAGAAATAAGAAGAGCATTTTCATAATGTACTTTTCCCAATGGCATTTTATGGCACTTTTATTGAGATAATTATGTAAAAGGAAAATTCAACCAGCAGGTAGTGCTTTTTACTAGCATACAGTCAAATTAAAATGCTTAAATTAAATCATGGTCAAAATGCCATTTATTTTTTCCCATCTCTATCGATGATTGCATTGGTTAATGTATAAATTTTACTTTTTCAAGGCTTATCGTAAATGTCGAATTTTTAAAAAGTTGACCCCCGTAGTAGTATAGATGCATGGAGTAGATTATCAGTCAAACATGCTTTGTAACATATATTTTTTTATTTCTCATTATTACTCATTCGTAGTTAGTTTGCCGTAACTTTCTGTAGGAATAATATCTTTCTGTAAATTACATTTGCCTTTTACATAGCCAATATGTTTTGGTGATGGACATTGCAAAGTAGGCAATTAAAACATCGATTTTTTTTATAGAGTATTGGACAATTTGTCTTCTCATTACTATTATGAAAAAGGAACAAAACCATATTATTTAAAATTGTAAATTATAACAAGATCAATAATTTCAAATTTATTGCGTATAAACATTAATGTAATACTATTATGTCTCAATTTTGTAATCAATTTTCTTTTTTGTAAGATACAGTCTTTGTAAAGTGTTGGTTTTTTTATTACAATTATCAATTTCCTCCAGAGTCCTGAAGATGTTGAAATAATAATATAATGAAACGTCGACGATTATAAAATTGGTGTTTTTGTTTTCCAGTTGACCTATAATCCAACTTAAAAAAACAAGGAAGTTACAGCAAAGTCATAAAAAGCCTCTCACTATAACAAGATGGCGTACTAAATCCATATTCTGATTAATGCTTTATAACAAGTACTGTTGAAAAGTTACAATGATAACAATATTTCATTTTTCAATTTGAAAATATCGCATTTGTCACTTAATCAGTGAACTTTTTGAGAAGATTATAACCTAAAATTTACTATTGTGGAGGGAGAGTAGGTGAAACTACTAAAATAGGTCTGTAGAATTAGAAATAAATTGTGTTTTGATACACTGTATTTATAATTTTAAAGCGGTTTGGGGTGATTTATGAAAAAATATAATATTTGCCTATATAGTGCTTGACCTATTGAATAAAATAATAAGTTTGCAGAAACCTAAAAAATAATTATTACTACTCAACGCACCTAAAACTTGTTACTACATAGTTATCGGCAAATAAAATAGCACTTCTTTTCTGGCAGGTTCATCGACATATCTGGAATTGATACTAAAGTTGCTGTTCTGTTTAAACAAACTAATTTCCATATGAAAAGTTGAAAAGGATTATTGGTAAGTAAATTGGTAAGTAAGTAAGTAAAGTGATTAGTGGTAAGTAAAAGGAGTATTGGTAAGTAGGTATCTCTAATATACGGGGTGTTTAAAAAACATGGCAGTATTGTTAGAACTTTGGTTTTTTCTTTTCTAGATCATGTAATATTATGTAAAACTTTATTATACGCAAAAAAGATGTCTTCGAGGGAAATGCAAGAAATATTGTTACAGAATAAAATGTCAATGGATGTGCTAACAATAACTATCGTCTTATATTCTGTACGAAAAAAGTTATTAACAGCACGTGTTGAGCAGCATTAAAAATATGTCCTTTAAAAAATTTTTTCTAAAATTATCCTCCACCCCCTGTATCTCAAAAATATGTGTCTTTAGGGCATACGTTTATTAAGTGAATTTCATTTATTCTTCAACATTTTATTAGTTCCAGCAATATTCTCATGTTTCATTTCTCAAACGGTTTAGAAATTAAAATCTGATTTTTTTTCTTCTTTGGCTGTTCAATGACCCACATTTATATAACAAAAAGAAACTTATTTTTGGCTACAGAATATGCACCTGGACTTTTAACTTCTACTTAAGAATCAACAAGAGTTTATTTCTATTCTTCTTATTGTAGACCAGAAGGAACATTTGAACGTCTACATCATGTGGTCCCAAGTAACACAAGCTATTTTATAGCAGTGCTTAAGAATGTTCCTATAACTAATTTTTGGAGAGTTAAAGTTGGGTAAAGTTTAGTGGCATAAACATTTTTCTGGCATCAACACAGCAGCTAATAGCGTGAAATAGGCACATTTTTATAAAACATAGTTGCTGTATAAAAATTATATAATTGTGTTTTATGAGTTCTATATAAAAACAACCATACGATTCCAATAAAGCATGTCATGATGTCTTATAAAAACGTTATAAAATTATTCTGCTTTATTTACAAGCCCATTACAACTATAAAGCTAACATTCAACTTTCTTTAAATTGTGTGACATAATGTCTATTATAAATATCTTTATTTCAGGTACGAATAAAATTTTACTGTGATAAGCGAATAAAGTAGGTCGAAAGGTCATAACGCACCTGCATAGTACTAAAAAATATATTATTTTCGTTCACAAAAAAAAACTGAAAATTTAAATACATGCACATTTACTGCTGAATTCCGTATAATAAAAACTCTTATTTTTAATGAACAACGGAAGTTATTTTCATGGAAAGTTTCAAGTAAAAATTATTGTTTGAATTTTTTCAAGATGGACCCTGAGAAGGAATAAACATGGCACTAAAATAATAAACCAGTATGGTCACTTCAGAAGCATTTGAAATACTTAAATGTTATGTAAAATCGAAACATAGAGTATTACGTTTTGCAGAAAATAGTTTGCTCGCTAACTACCTTTAAGAAGCAGTCTTGCTTTATTGTCGCGTTAAAATATATTAATACAGCATTTATAAAACAAATGCTGTAATTGTTCAGCTAAACGGCTTTCTAAAAACTTTCTGAAAGTAATTTACATAGCTATAAAATACTTTTATTTTTGCTGTAAGAATCTTCTCAAATATCAAAGTGCAGACACAAGAACGTTCTGAAAATAGTTTAAATAATTTCTATAAAACGGTTCTTTTGTTGGGATTACATTATTTTCACAGGTACTTTAAACAGTAAAATAGCGGCTGTTAACAAAAAAGTCTTAAATGTAACAATAATATTATGAAATTGTTGTCATGTAATCGCTATATATCTTTTATATAAATTTCTGGTCTTATAATTTTGAACTAGTGTGCTACTTGGGGTACGATTCACTCACGGACTTCGGTAATTAAGAAATATTCCCTTCTGCGCCTCAACTGAAAGAAAACTGAAATTTCTCCCTAAATAACGAGCGGTTCGTCTTATCTGTGGCCTAATTGCGGCCGCGTCGACCGAATCTGAGGGCCCCGACGACATCCACCCCAATGAAAAGTAAACGGCGGAGTTCGGAAAGCAAACGGGAAAGTTTACCCAGTCGGGTAAATATACTTTTAAAACAACTTCAACTTTTTATCTTTGCCGATGCGGCTGCTCACTTGTAAACGTACAAAAGGAAATAACGCCGTTGTGCGGTTTAATAAAAAATGCCCCCGGTTTCCTTTGCTCTGCAATCAAATACGTTACTGCAAATATTGTACGGGAGGAATTCGAATCGCTGACTATATCAAACTCATTACGGAACGCCTACAATAAAATACATACAGAGTGAATGGTGTACACTTTCTGGTCTGTTTTTCCGTAGTCGATGCTTAAAAAAAGGAGAGAAAAATAAAATTGATCCATCTAATTTTACCAAGCTATTTGAAACGGATGCTTACGAATTAATATGCCCCCACGCACAATGTCAAATTACGTCTTGTCAGCATGGATTTGTTCAAGGCCATTCTACGGATATGTATCATTGCTGCATCACTCAGTATATTTCAAACTGTGTGGATGCTAACGTGCAGGTTGATGTTGACTAAACAGATTTTTCAAAGGCGCTCGATAGGCTAGATCACGGTATGCTCATCAATAAGCTAAATCAGTTCGGTATGTCGTCAACTTTACTTAATTTCTTTAGCTCTTATTCACATGGGAGAAAACAGTATGTAGAGTTGAGTGGACGGAAATTTCTGTAACTTTTGGGCTTCCTCAAGACTCCATACTAGGTCCCCTCTTACTTATAATATTTATTAATGATATTATTGCTCGAAAAATACACTTCTGTACAGCACTGGAAACTGGTTCACTGTAAAACCTGAAAAGGCAAAACAAGCAATCGACGAGTGGACAAAAAATTGAAAGTAATTCCCAAGGAGAGAAATATTGTCCGTTTTGAACTCATAAGTTATTGGCAGCAACAATGGTACGTTTGCGCAAATCATTAATAGTCTCCACTTCGGTGCGATATACTTCATTTTTTAAATTTGCTCAAAAAGACACAACAGATTTAAAGTCAGGAGATTGTGGCCATGGCCATGGTGCCGGTACTCCGTATCTAATCCCTTGGTATTAATGCTTAGATATGCTGTGCATAGTACGGATATTACGTGTCACACCCGCGTTGCAATACACTTGCACTCACTACACACCACGGTAAAAGTAGCTGCATTTGGCACATGTTCACCGGAAAATCGTTCTGCTGAAGCATTTTTATTTTACCATAAACTGAAACGATATCCATCAATTCCAGTTGCTATACACGTAAGCTATTTTAGACACTTAGAAAACTAATGTAAGCACTCGCATCACAAAAACGTTAATCATATAAGTTATCGGATTTCGATATTCGGAATCGCCTGTCTAGAGACTACAGTAGGGCAGCGATGTAAAGGTTGAAAATACTACAACTTCAATAATTTCAATAAGGATTTTACAAAATATTGTTTTTATATTGATTGATTTTTCATGAAGCATCGATTTCCAAATTTTTTTTGGAAAAGTTATGAATCATCCTGTATTTGTGGAAGTATTTTCTGGATTTGAGAGTTCTTAAAATGAATTAAATTATTCTCAAATATTATTCTTTGTTGCAATAAGCACACTTGATAATTTAGGGCCACTAAACTCACAATTTATTACATATAACGTTTTATGAAAGACGAATGATTTTTTAAACCGAAATTCAAATATTCCCAACTTCTAGTCCGCATTTCTTTCTTTCATAATTTCTTAATGCAAAATTACCAACAAAAATTACAACGAATTCAAAATGCCTGTATGAGATTTGTGTTTAATATTGCTTCCGCAAGTCATATAACCCCTTATCTTATTAAGATAAACGAATTAAATATTAAACTTAGAGTTCAGTATCTTTTTAGTATATTCTTGTATAAATTGTTACATACTAAGGAGTCACTGATCTTTATGATATTATATCTCGAAGGTCTGACTTTCACAGTGTCAATATAAGAAACAATAAGTTTCATATTCCACAGCATACTACAAGACATTTTCAGGGATACTATTTAGTGTAATTTTACCTTAATCAAATTAACAGACTTGTCTGTAAGTTTATCATCTTACAAAAAAAGTTCAAATTGGAGCTATGAGAGAGACTAGTTTAAATATAGTGTATCAGTTATTTATAAAATGTTGATGTGGAACATTTTGAGATGTTCATATCTTATTTGGTATAATATTATTATTTTGTTTCTGCTATTCTTTTCTCAATATTTATATGCGAAACACATAACTTATTAGCATTTAAAATGTTAGGAGAGGTGTAAGATAGCTTTGGCTAACCTTCTCCTTTTGTGTACATTACTGCAATTATTGTTTAGCTTATGTTTTTGTATTTCATTTTGTGTCCACAATAAACCATTTATTACTATTATTAAATTTCAGTTGCTGAGATCAAATGATTTAATTTTACCAATTTTAATAATCAAATTTAATCTCAATTTATGTACCCATTAAAACATCCTTTAATTATTAACTTAGACTAATTACCAAGCTACGTATTTCGCTTAATTGAGCACCTGCAGTGTTTAGATACCGTATTTTAAAATAAACAAGGGATGACTTCCGCTTCCTTGTTGAGCCACCCTTAGCAAACTGACGGGGATCCCGGCCCTTGGCTCGATACGCCGAGCCAAGGGCCGATTATCATTTGCATTGGTAGTTCGACGGAAACTTTGCAATTACTTAGACGAGTTTAAAATTTTAGCCGAACTTACGGAAACGCTTCTGATTTGTTTCTTCTCGCTCCGCGTTGCCTGCATGAAGTACTGAAGTAAGTGACGTGCTGTTCCTCTTTTTATGACAATCTGAGTTAGATAGATGACATGTTTAGGAATATTATTGCGGTGACATCTCGCCAAGTCTTGAACAAAGTTTTGAGCTACAACGCGCACAAAACCATTCCCAAGATAAATTTAGTAAGAAACTTTTTTATTTTTGATATTGTCGGCATCACTCATAGTTAGAAAATACTGAGAATTGGTTTTATGAAGAATATCAGTATGCCTGTCCATTTCATATTTCATATAAATCAAAAGTTTATTTCTATGCGAAGTTATATCACACTTTATTGTAGAATTAGTGTGATAACGTGTGCAATAAAGTGAGCTTTTGCGAAAATATTATTTATGCTACAATGCTCACAAACCCTTCCCCAAGATAAATTTAGTAAGAAACTTTTTTGTTTTTGACATTGTCGGCATCAGTCATAGTTAGAAAATAGTGAGAATTGGTTTTATAAAGAAAATCAGCATGACTGTCCATTTTATATAAGTTATATCACACTTTATTATAGAATTAGTGTAATACGTGTGCAATAAAGTGAGATCTATTGCGATAATAATGTTTAGGCATATTATTGCGGTGACTTTTCTCCAAGTCTTGACCAAAGTTTTGAGCTACAACGCTCGTAAAACCATCCCCAAGATAAATTTAGTACAAAACTTTTTTGTTTTCGTTATTGGCGGCATCATTCATAGTTAGAAAATAGTGTGAATTGGTTTTATTAAGAAAATCAGCATGACTGTCCATTTTACATTTCATATAAATCATAAATTTACTCTGTGAGAAGTTATTTCACAATTTATTATAGAATTAGTGTGATAATGTGTGCAATAAAGTGAGTTCTGGTGCGATAGTATGTGACAAAGACTTATATTTTTGAGCATATCTGATAATGATTATTTTAAAATAAACACAGGTACTATAGTGGTAAATAGGTAGTATTAGATAATTTTAACTACGAATTGATAATAAACAAGTAATGTCATAAAATGTGTTAATGTATGCATTAAATAAGCTATAGAGTGTGTAATGCAATAAAGACATTTTCCATAACGTTAGTAACGTAATTATGACTTTATTCAAGTTCTAGTAGTATTTTTATTAGAAGATACTGATGCAATGTGAGGAAAAGTAATATGTCAGTATACTTTTATTAGTTCAATAGTGCGAACTGTGCGTGATGATTTGAGAATTGTTGTAATATGAATAAATTAAGATATGTAAAAAGATATGTAAACATTGACATTAGTGTAATTAATATGATACAATGTTAGAATAATTATTTCGATCTAAGTAGTGCTAGAATAATGTTAAAAAGTGCAATAAAATGCGAGATAGTGTTGTGTAATAAAATTTTATTATATATTTGTTGAGATATTCGCAGAATGGTTTATGAGAAATTAATGATCTTATAAGAATAAAGTGATATTATTTATTGTGTGAGAGATGTGTCGTGTGAGTAGTGCAAAAATCCGTGTTTTGAAGTGGGCAATAATGTACGACAAAGTGTGATTATAAGGTACTAAAATTATTAATCACATTCTCACACTAATATAATAGTGTGAATAATGTGTGAGAAGTATATTCTTAACACTAGTGTTATAATATGAGAACAGTGTTAGGTACTTCTTATTAAGTAAGTGTGAGATTGAAATAGTGCTATTATACATTTTTACATATTCGCGTAGCGGTCACTATGACAAAGTGACTTGTGCAGATTTATAAATATTCATGAAAAACGACCAGCATTTTATTAAATCGAATGTCAATCGCAGCAGGACGAAAACGCTGTGCCCGTTAATGAATTATCGCTATTAAGCTTATGAAACTATTTAAAACGCCACTTCAGTCTCGACGGATTTCTGTTATCTGGTGCATTGTCTAGATGTGATCGAGGGCTTTGCAATTTACATCCGCACGGTCAATCAACCTGTCAATTTGAGGGTGTCCCAATTTTATTGTCGGAGTTTACACGGCAGCTAATATTTGCAATCTCTGCTGTGCGGTCGACCAGAGGGGGAAATGATCCACTATATATCACGAGGTACCTCTCGAAACGCAGTCGTTTGGATATAATCCGATAGATGTACCTGATCAACTCTGCGCTTAACCGATACGCGATTGGTTTCATAAAATTTCATCCATACGTTGCATTGTAGGATTTGTGTTGAATCCAAAGCAGTTTTGAAAAGGAATTTTAATGACACAAAAGAACGAGTAATTTAAGGTAGCTGATATTTCTTTTGTTGAGACGTTATATCAGTTAGTACAAGAGGAGGATAAGAAAATATACAGGGAGCAAAGATGAAAGGCAAAGAAAGTGTTTAGACAAAAGAAGAGAGCAGAACAGGTTAAGAAAGTAGATGAAATAGAGCATCATTATAAGAGAAAAGAAATATGTCACTTCTATAGAGAGATAAAAAGGGGAAAAAGAGAAAGGAGGAAGTAATATATGTGAAGGATGAAAGTGGCAATATAATTGGAGAGGAAACAGAAGTGAGAGAAAGATGGAGGCAATACTTTGCAGAGATGTTGAATGAAGAGAGCGAAAGGCAAGGGATTATCAAGAGGAGATGATACCGGTAAGAGAAGAGGAAGTGGAAGCCTACAAAAAAGGAAATAGATACAATTATAGAAGCTTTAAGTCCAGGGAAAAAACGGAATTATGGCCAAGAACATTAAGCACGCAGAAGAGGATTTATGACAAAAAATATACTAAATGATCCGAGAGGCTTGGAGAAGAAAATGTATGCCTGAAGATTAAAGGGATGCTATGATTATACCAATTTAAAAAAAGGAAGATGCAGCAGACTGCAGAAACTATAGGGGTATATCATTGTTAGATATAGGGTATAAAATCATGGCAACGTTAATAAAACAGAGAGCTACAGATAGGGGAGTATCAAGCATGTTTTAGAAAGGGCAGGTCAACAACGGACCAAATCTTCATGGTGAAGGAAATCCTGACTACATGCTATGAATATGGGATTAAAACAACGGTCTTATTTGTGAACTTCAGAAAAGCAAATTAATTCGGTCAAAAGGAATAAACTAAGTAAAATATTGGAACAATTTGGAATACCAGCCAAACTGATTAGGATAATAAAAATGCCTTAGAAAATAGTAAAAGCAAAATACGAATAAAAGGTTAATGTTCGGAAGGTTTTACTATTGACACAGAACTGAGACAAGGAGACCCTCTCTCAAGGCTCCTTTTTAATTTAGTACTAGAAAAGGTCATAAGAGATAGTCAGTTGAACAGAGGAGGACACATATTGTTTAAAAATTACCAAATAGTAAGTGAAGCAGATGACGTGACCATTATTGCTAGAGATAGTAGAGAATTAGAAGTAACGAGAAAACTTGTGGAGGAAACACGTAAAGTGGGATTGCAAATAAACCAAGAGAAAAATAAACTTTTGAGAATAGGAGAACACAGCATGGAGAGATGGCGTTTGAAGAAGTTCAAGAATATGTGCATTTAGGGACGCTAATAACAGCTAACTCTGATGAGGAGCAAGCAATTAATAGGAGAATAATAAAAGCAAACAGAAGTTCGGCAGCAGTCAACCACTTAATGAAATCAAAAAATTTATCCAGAGTAAAATTTAGAATGTATGAAACAATTTTGAGACCGACAGCGCTGTATGGCAGTGAAACATGGGTTCTCAATAAGAAGTCAAGAGAAAACTTTTTAAAGTGGGAGAGGAAGATCTTAAGAAGAATTTTAGGGGGCAAGAAGATGGAGGTAGGCTACGTAAGGAGAAATAAAGAGGAAATATATGCAATGTACCAGACACCAACAATAGAAGTTGTAAAAGCCAAAAGACTGCAGTGGCTAGGGCATCTAGAACGTATGGAAGATGAAAGGATAGTTAAAAAAATTGTAGGGAGTAAACCAAACTACAAGAAAAAAAGAAAAAAGAGTGGAGGAGAATAACGCAGCTCTTGGCCTAAAAGAGCGGTAAACAGCTTTATATACAGGCTGTATCACATGTATCCCTCCCATGTATCTCGCTTAATATGCGAGATACGTCAAAAATTTTTAATTGTTTTTTGTTGCATTTTTGGAGGCCTTTATGCTCGTAAACAAATTTGAGATCCATGGCCAACTTTATGAGTAATAACAAAAAAACCTGTTAAGTGCCCAAACTTTAAGGCTGTCTAACTTTTTTATTTTAGGAGATAGAGAAAACTTATTGGTAATAAATTTATATTGCAAAATTGATACCTTCCACCTGATATAAACAGATTTTTGAAATATCGTATGTGGTTCGCTGCGCCCTCTAGGCGGATAAAAAAATTTTTTTTTGAAGCAGGCCATGGCCACAAAAAAATGTCTGTTTTTTCGTCTTTCATGCAATATACTACATGTTGCCCTTATCTTTCATATTTATTACATTTTTTTCAATTTTAGTTAAAAAAAAATGAACCTAAATATTTTCGTGTTGCTCAAGATAATGTAGAACCTGTTTTAAAGACGCCAATTGCAAAAAAATAATAAACAGAATGTACTTTTTTATGCAAAATACAGATTTTCTTATAATATTATTTTATTACATTGTCTCTGTCAAAATAATTTTAAAGACCCAATTGCTTCTAATGTGAAAAGCAATAAAATAATAATCGGTATCGGTAACGGTATCACTAATCAAAAAAATTCTAAACTTATTTATAAAGCGAACAAATTTTTTTCGATATTATTATTAAACCCTTTTTTAACGCCGACTGTGCGGCTCGTCCGCCGCACATGTGATGTTTACAGAGTCAGAGTAGACAACCAGCAATATAACGGTAAAATTGGCTATTATGTCAATTATTTAATTCCTGTGTTTACGTTATCGTTTCGTGTTTTTCTTTAGTTTTTAATGCCTTTTTTAATTTTAAACGTTTTATAGTTATTAAATAAAGAAATTTATGTTGGATAAAGATATTTTCCCACAATATACCTAATTCGCCCATTTGTTTTTCTAGGTTATAGAACAAGACTGCCGCGGCTGCATTAAAAGTTTTATATTATCTATTAGTACCTACCTATTCCTTTCGTTCAATTTTCTTATAATAAATAGGTATTTTATCTAACTCTACCTACGGGAAGTGTGTTTTATCGGTAGTTGTAATGAGTGAAATGTAATTTTGGCAGTTTGTAACGAAATCATAAAAAACGATCGCAAAATACAGCAGCTAACTGGATTAACTGTTACCTATCTATCAGGTATTATTACTAATAAGAATGTTAATTTTATCGTTTCTGCATTTAGAAACACTACAGAAAAACGACCGCATGGTAGTTGACATTGTTGACAGATGTAAGCTTTATATATGGATCTAAACCATCTCAGTCGATGCTTATCATAGGCGTCGACTTTCCGCAGGAAAAGAGGATTTTTTAAATATTGAGCCAAAATTCTAGAATCATTTTTTTAATGTCTTTTAGACCTCCCTGAGCACGTGGTTAAAAGTTTCTGACTAAATCTAACGGTTTATTTTTCTTTGTGTAGTAACATAGTAAACTGTATAACTTTTAACGCCTTACATACAAATAACTGCGTAAAAAAATATATAATCTTATACAGACTACGATTAAAAAAGAATTGTACTCTTTTTCGTTAGAATGTGTAATTTTTTACAGTGTACGCCCTGACTCCCTTAAAGTAAGATTCGTTTTGCTTTGACTAACTTGTGTTGTCTTGTATATTGTCTTTTTTACCTTTTGAATTCAAATTAAAAATATAACGAACCTCACTGAAGCGGATTAAATCAATACAGGTTCCAGGTAACCTTTGACATTAAAAACATGTATAAAGTTACAAATTTAATCAAAAGGCCTTATTGTACCCACTAAACTTAAAAAAGTAAACGTGGTTAAATTTTTAGTAAACCTTGATCAATACCAAGTTGGAACAGATATTAGTCATATGATTTTATCATTATTAAGTGCCTTGGAATAAATTCGTTCTGCAAAAATTATAAATTGTAAATTTGCAGTTATTCATTTTCTTTTGAAACCACTTAGAGTTATGTAGCACTTTGGTCCTGTCGCCCTTATTCCCTCTGAAATATTACTTCCGATCCTAGCTCGAAATTCTCTTTGCGTCCTATATAAAGATCCTGATTAATATAAATTAGGCGAATATAAATCTGTTGCAATTAAAAAATCACAGGAACAATTAATTAAAAGTATTAGTAATTTTTGAATTTTTAGAACAATTTAAAATTTATGTCTTTCCTAAACGAAGCGATATAATATCTTTAATACTCTCTCTAAAACTAAATCCTTATTCATCCAGATTTATTATGTAATTTTGATATTTAATTAAGAGAACGAATGTAGTACCTGTTGTGTGTTTTTCAATTAATCACCATTATTAAATAAATAAGAAAAAATCCTGGTAGCTTTCATTAAAATTAATCTGCTTAAAGACAAACAATATGTTTCTTTCTCCCTTGTTTCTTAGGAGGGTCCAAATAAACTTGTAGTTCTTTTAAGAGTAGCACATAAATCTTTAGCTCCTTATTTACGTCTGCAATTTGTGAAGTTGACTCTGCATGATTTTCCCCAGTTTCGAATGTGACTGGGCCATTTTCCAGACACTGGAAACTTTGAATTGAATTAGGCACTATTTATTTTTTCCAAACGCCTGATTAACTAATACCTAAATATCCTCATTTTTAATATTATTTTCAGTTGAACTGTGCAATTACCACCAGTGTTAACACTGTCACCTATTCGAAAAGAATTAGTATTAATTAATTTCATACATTGCTGTAAGAGGGAAGATTTCCTAAAGATATTTGACACTTATTTTTTAGCAATAAGGAAAATCTCAGAAATTTATGCTTCTTACATGTAAAACTTTTCATTCAATATTTTGATATTCTTACTGTCAAATATCAATATTTTGACTTTTTCATAATTTATTTATTACCATAAAAATATCCAACGGGTAAAACCCAATTATAGGATAAGTTACAATCAGAATTTACAGAAAAAAGTAATAAAATGGGAGCCATTAAAAACAGAAAATACATAAACAAATTTAGGAAAAATAGAAAAATACATATACCCATAAGACAGAAAAAGAACAGAACAATAAGAGGTTACACAAAATGCTGCTTTATATCACGAAGTGTACACGATAATGCATCCAGAGTTTCTTTAGTATTATGATGGAATAATGATGATTTAACCAAAATATTAGCACGGGCTTGTGGTATCAGAAACAACCTGTTAAGCAGACTGTTAGGCACTCGAAAATTAAAATAATTTATCAAAGAATCTGATCTAGTAATATAATGAATTAATTTAAAAAGGAACGTTACGGAATACATTTGCCTAGAAATGAAATTTTGTAATTTAAACAATTGTAAAATATGCCCTGTGGTGTACCTTTAGTAGAATAAAAACCATCTAGGATAAATGTTGCAAATTTAAAAAATCTCCTCTAAACCTTTTCAAATATAGAAATCTGAGTCTCATATATCGAGTTCCATAGCATAGGGCCATATTCGAGTTTGGTCATAAGAAAGGTATTCTATAACAGGCAAAGCGTGGTAATATCTTTAAATCCTTTGGAGTCGTATAATAAACACTAAGTTTTTATAGGCCTTAGATATCCTCCATGTGGCACGAAAATCTAAGTTGAATATCAAATGGAATACCTAGATCTTTAATAAATTCAGGCCTCTCAAGGACATTACTACTAAGAAGTTGTACCGTGCGGCAAAAAGACATAACCATACACTTGGTATCATTTAAATGCAGGTACACCAGCTGTTAAATGTAAAAAAATCTGCTTTGTAAATTTTCGCAATCAGGCAATTTTACATCGTCAGCATACAGGAGGTAATAAACATTAAGGTATTTTACAATGTCGTTAATAAATATTATAAATAGTAGTGGGCCCAAAATAGATCTTTGGGGCACACCAGACGGCTTAGGAAAAGTGTTAGATTGTTATAGTGTTAGATAGTTTGAACAAACCGTATAATCCAAAACTCCAATTATTTATTAATTTTTGAAGAACTCCAATGACATACGATACGAAAAAAGCAATGGGGAAGTTGCACGAATTTTATATTGGGTTGAAATGTATTACAGGTAATCTTTGTTTGTTTCCGTAGATGCAAGTGCAAGTGTTTCTTGGGTTTTTGCACGTTTGTGATATTTTTGGGTCATAGATACATAGTGTAAAATACTGTCTAGGTAATGTCATAATTATTAGTGGTGATGAGATGAACTTACAGTATTGTTAAAATTAACATATTCCTTTGTTTACAATATAGATTCGTTCATAAAAATTATAGCGACAATACTGTTGGATATGTACATCCAGATAGATGGTTTTACTTGAGGTATTTATAAAATTATGCCATCTGATTTCACATTAAACTACTTGTTTTAATTTGAAATATAATAAATAAAAGTAATTAATATTTATTTTCTTTTTAAATTATTAATTTTTTATTGCTATTGCTGATTTCATTTCTCCTTAATCATTTAAAAAATATCCTTATTTATTATTTTTGTTTATTATGTTTTCAGAATGAAACAGGTAATTTAATATAGTAAAGTCAAATCGCAAAATTTTATAAATGTCTGAAATAACATTCTATATCTCGTAAATGGTAGGAACAAATACAGAACTTTTGCTTTACCCAAGTCATTGGCAAAGATTTTAAAACATTTTTTACATCAAACAATGCCTCTTAATGATTAATAGGTGTGTACAAAATTTCATAAAAATATCTGGAGTGATAAGAAAATTATAATAAAAAAGTAAATTTTTTCTTAAAACTTTAACATCCTGTAGCTCAAAAATTAAGATGTTTAGGACATATGTTGATATTAAGTTTTCTTCTTAAAATGGCCGAAGGATTCACACCCTTAAGTATCGGCATTCAGTTAATAAACACCCTGTATAACATTTTATATAAAGTTGCATTTACGGGAACAACCCTGTTAGTGAGTACACTTATCTTAACTACCTTTACCCAAACTCCAGGCATTTAGGCGTTTTCCCTGACTCATTTACTCTCCACGCGCTTATCAAATTTTAATTCTATCAATTCTGCTCGGTCGTGCGCCGTTGATAATCATCCTATTTGCATGAATTCGGCAACTTTCAAAACAATTACAAACAGAAACGGAGCTTTTGAACGCGTCGGATGAACCCTTTGGAAATAATATTTCTGAGAGACGTTTAGTGCCTCCCATACTCGTCTAATCACGTTAGTAATGGACACGGCGGCAAGGGAAAACCGCCTAGGGGCAGGCGTGAGTTTTTGAAGCCTCATTGTGCGAATGGCGGGTTCTCGAACAATGTATATGCAAACGTTAGATCTTCGAGTGGCTTCAAAGGGAGCACGGACTTCATCAAACGTTTACTACCTTACGATTAGAGCAAGAAGGTGATTTGAATGAAAATAGGATTTCTGATTTTAGGTTCCTTGCTCCGCATAAAACAGTTTTTCCCGTTTCAATTAACTGAAGTGTTTATTGGAAGAGAAATAAAACATCAATATTTTATGATAGTTTTCGAAAATAACTCCTCTTACTTGTCACAAGATTTGCTCCGATCGCACCCAATCCGATAGCCCGCGTAAAGAAAACGGTGATGCCGTCGAGACGCATCTGGAATGAGATCCAGAGCTATTGGAAAATAGAATATTCGTTTTGCCTGTATAGGTTTAATCTTGATAACTTCAGGAATCAATAGAACAGGTTAAAATAATGTTCATTTGTGATATAAACTTATTTCCTAAAACGCATCGTTTCCGAGATAGAGAGCGTTGAAGTAGAATTTTTTTTCTCGTTTTGCCCTCATAACTTTTGAACCACTTGTCCGATTTAAGTGAAATCGGAACACAAACACTCTTTATAATCATACATAAGCTTCTTAAGTTTGAACCCCTCTTGGAAGTGTATTTTGTATGCTACCTCTCTCTTACTTTATTTCAAAACTACAAAAAGAAAAGAATCAATTTCAATAAAACATCTACACACCACTTTGACCTGATTAATTTCGGAACTTTTTCGTCTTCTGTTTTTTTTTTCGACGTTTGGTCTTGTTCATGAGATATTCAAAGAAATTGGTGCATTGAGTTGGTAAATTTCATTTCACGTTATAGCAACCCATGAAAACAAAACTCAGTGATTTGTGTAAATTGACGTTTGTGAAAATCATTGTCAAAAGTATTATTTATAGAGCATTTTTAGTGCTAAGAAAAAATGCCAAGAACGTTTACAAATGCTGAATATGCCGATATACATTATGTTTGTGGTTTCTGTGATGGAAATTCCAACGCGTCAGTTCGAGAGTATCGAACACGCTTCCCTAATAGAAGAATTCCAAATGCACAAGTTTTTGTACATGTACATCGTCGACTTTCGGAATATGGTTTGCGCCGCTACAATGATCATAATCGTAATGTACCGCCAAGAAATAATCAGCGAATTCTTAATCTTTTTGATATCGATAGCACTTTAAGCACACGTCGAGCAGCTCGGCAACTCCATTTATCTTAATCAAAAGTACTGAGAGCACTCAAACAGGATCATCGAAGGTCTTTTCATCTCCAACCAGTTCAAGGTTTGTTGCCAGGAAATGCTGAAAAACGTTCAAATTTTTGTAGATGGGTTTTAGATTCAACAGAAATTAATCCAAAATTTCTGCATAAGGTCAATCAATTTTCACAAAAGCTGGAATTGTGAATTTCCACAACATTCACGTTTGGAGTGAAGTCAATCCTCGATGTGTCAGACAATCTTCATTTCAGCAACAGTTTAGTGTAAATGGGTAGTGTGGATAGGTGTTTTAAGTAATAACCTCTGTGGGCCGCATATTTGGCTTCCTCGTTTAAATAGGGATTTATTTCATGAGTTTCTGCAAAACTCTCTCCCCGACGTGCTTGACGATGTCCCCTTAAATTTACGCCAAGGGAACTGGATGCAGTTGGATGGTGACCCTGCACATTACGGAATTCAAGTACGGCAGTGGTTGGATGAGAATTATCCTCGTCGATGGATTGGACGGCAACCCAACAACCACCCAAATATGTGGATTCCTTGCGAAGGACCAGTGGCTTGGCCTTCGCGCTCGCCAGATCTGAATCCTCTGCATTGGGCGGCGCCCAAAACGTCAGTTTACACAAATCACTGAGTTTTGTTTTCATGGGTTGCTATAACGTTAAATGAAATTTACGCGACTGGTGCGCTATACTGTCATCAATTTCTTTGAATATCTCAGAAACAAGACCAAACGTCGAAAAAAAACAGGGGACGAAAAAATTTAGAAATTAATCAGGTCAAAGTGGTGTGTAGATGTTTTATTGAAATAATTTTTTTTTTTTTTTGTAGTTTTGAAATAAAGTAAAAGGGAGGTAGCATACAAAATACACTTCTAAGGGGGGTAGGTAGTTCAAACTTAAGAAGCTTATGTAAGATCATAAGGAGTGTTTATGTTCTGAATTTCACTTAATTCGGATTAGTGGTTCAAAAGTTATGAGGGAAAAACGAGAAAAAAATTCCTACTTCAACGCCCTCTATCTCGGAAACGATGCGTTTTAGGAAATAACTTTATATCACAAATGAACATTATTTTAACCTGTTCTATCGATTCCTGAAGTTATCAAGATTAAAGCTGAATCACCCTGTATAAGGAGAATAAGCGGACTGAGCGAGACAGAGTTTTTATTTGGATATTTCGGTGAGATCAATTGGGGATTCAGAGCGATTTGGATACTGATTAATTAGATAACGATTAGTTTAGTTGTATTTAGTATTCAGTGGTGTACAGAGTGTTTAATAAAGATAAGTGAATAATTAACCGATTACTTTTTTTATGGTAAAAGAAGTTGGGTAGGAAACCCGTAACAATATATAAATTATACTTCTGAAGAAGAATGTATTTTCCGGACTAGGCCGGGGATAATTACATCGCTGTTGTCATTATACATAAAACCAAATGATATATATTTTTTATTAGGTAATCTTATGAGAAACTAACTATTTTCCAAACTAAAGCCCCGACCAGACTTAAATTATACCCAAAATATCTACCCATTCTTTATTATTAGCATTTGTAAATTTTTTACTGTATACAACATAAATCAATTTTCCTACAATTTCTATCAATGTCATATGTATATCCTCCGATACCAAATATTTAGGTATGCTAATGAACTATTCTATAGACAAAAAATAGACATTTAGAGAACATTTGTTGTAATTGGGAAAGACAATTTGGTATTGTATAGGCAATATTTATTTTTGTGGCTAATAATAGCAAAGTATATAGTGCGAAGAACATTTCTAGGCAAACACAGTCGCAACTGGCGCAAGGCAAATATTTGTGAAGAGATTCTTGAACAAAGGTAATCAACATGTCTACCCCAGGTGAGGCTAGTATCAAGAAAAAACCCTAATAGTTTGATTGAAGCAGAACCGGCAGCCCATTTGTCAGAGGTAATGTGCAAACTTTGAGTCTTTGACTGGTTTAGTTTTAACTGGTTGGTTGCAAACCATTCATTAACTCTGCTTAGGTCACCCGCATCAGAAATATTTGTGTCTCTGGTTAAGAAAGCGGTATCATCAGCATACAGGATACAAGTGCTATTTGTTATAGAATAAGGCAAATCATTGTCAATGAGAAAAAGAACAGGCTCGAGGACGGATCCCTGTAAAACACCATTTTTAATTGGAAGTGTATCAGATTCTACATTTTTAAAGTAAACAAACTGTTTGCAATTACTAAAATATGATGTGAATAACCTAAGTGCATTGTCTCTAATTCCATAATATTCAAGTTTCTTAATTAAAGTAATTATATCAACACAATCGAATGCTTTGGGGAGATCACATGCTGTAACCCTCATCCAAGCCTTCAACAGCCACCTCTATGAATTTCAAGAGAGCTTTAAGCGTAGATTTATTTTTGAAGCCAAATTGCGACTCAGAAAATGTGAAAAACTTTTCACAGTAGCTGACCAGTTTGTCTCTAATCAAAATTTAAAATATTTTGCCTGTAATAGGAACAATAGCAATCGGTCGGAAGTTGTCTAGACACCTTCACCTTTTTTATATATAGATGTAACTTTTGAGATTTTGAAGTCATCAGGCCAGTTCCCTTGCTCTATACATTTATTAAATAGAGAAGTCAATGGATTCACCAGCGTCTCGAGTGATGCTTTAATCATAATACTATTTAAGCCATAGCAGTCCAATTACTTCAGCTTCAATATAGCCTCTTTTGCCTCTTTGTCATAGAAAAGGAAGATGAAGGTTTAGGTGTCTTAGCAAATCTAACGGATCCAAGTTAGTATTTAAAATTGATCCTGCAATATTATCTGAGATGTTGGTGAAGAATATATTAATGTGAGAAAAGTAAAAACAGAGTCAAGACTGGGTTTTTTTTCGCCATTAACTAATTGCCAAACCACTTTATTTTTGTCACTAGCAGTCATTATTTCACGAGTGTGTGTGCGAGACGCTTCTCCTCTTTCAGAGTCTTCTTATAGTCTCTGCGGTTTTGTAAATAAATGCACCAATCACTGGCAAGTTTCGTTATACTAAAGCGATTTTTAGAATGAGACATTTTACTGCGCATTTCTCATAGTCTCTGATTGAACTATTTAACTCTAAAACCATTATGTCGATTTGTGGCCCGCACATATGGGAAACATTCACTTGTTCCATAAGTAAAACTGTCAAATTGGATGCAGTGCTATTAGAATCTAAACTTTCAAAATCAGCCAGATTATCCAGACATGTAGTGCGCAAATTACTCGCAAACTTGGAGATTCTGTTTTCATTAACAGCTCTGATTATTGGAGAGTTTGCAGTAGTAGAAAGACACGTATGGTCTTTTATATTCATATAGATCATATAATGATCCGATACGTGCGGATCACAAAGTACGAACTGTGCAACTAGAAGAAACAGTTCTCGATATAGTTTCAGAGGCTCCTGAAACTAGCACTCGAAAATTGCCAACTTATTGAATGTCAGCAATTTCACTGTATTTAAAATTTTAACTGTTACCGCGTCTAGTTTTTTGCCAATGTAACCGCTCAAAATCCTAATTTTTTAAATGGCGTTTTGTTTACTGATGAGTCAAGTTTTTCAAGAGATTCTATACGAAATTTTTATAACAATCACTTATGGGCTGCTGAAAACCCACATGGATTTTTTCGAGGTCATTTTCAACGTTAATCAATTTTCAGAAAACGTGTGGCTTGGAGTACTTAGTGATTATTTAATTGGTCCATATTTCTTTCCAGTACGATTAACACCTTTCACAGGAAGAGTGCTCTTCTTGCAGAAATTCCTCTTCATGCATGATGGTGCCCCAGTCCATTTTTGCATTTGGGGTTTTCTCAAGTCATTGGTTTACTCCAGTCCTGTGAGGGATCTGTTATATCGTTTGCTACTATTAAATACATTTGTTATTACTGTTGCTTTGTGTTATTGTTTTGATTTAATGTTTCTCTATTAGATAATAAAATTCTTTGAAATATTCCAGAGAAAAAAATAAAAGATTAAAATTTGAATTTGATTTATATCAATTTTTTATTTTCAATGTTTAATTTTATTTTTACTTCGACCATAACACATCAGTAAAAGAGACCCTTATATAAAAGATTAAAAAATTGAGGAGACCAATTTAATTCAGAATTGATGGTGAACTTCTAAAAAATATTAAAACTGGAAAAAATCAGTGACGTACTATTTTTTTTATTAAAAAAGGTTGTGGCATTCTCGCACGAACGTCACTGGTGCAAGTAGAAATATTCGGATCCCTCCAAAAAATTCACATTTTGCGTGTTTCAAATTTCGAGTCAATATCTTAAAAACTCTTTGAAATAATTAATAAAAATAAATAAAAAATTAAAATTTAAACACTCTGTATCTCGGAAGGGAAGCATGTTTCAACCTACTTACATGAATTTTTTTCACAAAATAAATTACCGCATAATTATCAATTATGCATAATGCCTCACTTGCGTTGCTGACCATTAGAATTGACGGACAACATAATACCCTTGTGTTTGCCTTATTACTTATACAATTCGTTGACCCATACGAAATGATGTCTTTGCTCACGCAAACACTTTTATCCTTTTGTAATATTAATACTGTCCCGAGGAGAATTTGTTTGGATTAGGGAATTGGTGGTTTTACAAAACAGGAAAATAAATAACGATTGAGAACGATGTCGTTTAGAAAAAAACATATCTGATAAAAATTTAGTAAATTATTAAAGATTCTGTTTAATTTTAATCCTTATGAAAGTCTACTTTTTAAAAAACATACGTACTATTATACTGCAAATCTGATTATTGTATAACATATACATGACATTAATTGACACGCCAATTACATAACACATGTTGCAGTTGAACGTAAAATATTGTATAAATGTATATTATTTTAACACAAAAGGAATATCAATAGCTAGAGTGAATACAAATGTTATTCTTTATCATGTTCAGAATAATTGGATTAAAATATTTCAAAACAAAATTAGGGTTCAGTGGGATAGGCTTGCAGTATGAACATACATTTTATATTTCAAATCAGAGTTTTTACATAAAATTGCATAAGTAATATCATATTTTAGTATATTAATTACATTACATTTGTAACATTTATATTTCTGCGAATTATACGCTGTGTTGTGTTACTTGGCGGGAACTTTGATTTATGCACAAATAAAACCGACTAAGCACATATTAACGCTCATTTCCCTCCGCTCCTCGATTTTCTAAAAAAAACTGCATTTCAAACATTATTATCCCCTCCGAAATGCTCTTGCAGACAATTAACAGCAAAAAACAGCGGTATGTACCGCTCGTAAAATTTTATGGCGTTACATTTTAAGGAGATCGTTTACGAGCGGGCTCTGGCTGTTTGAATTTTTACTTAATATACATTGTTACAAAAGTTCGGCTGCGAAAAATTCACGGTTTATGTCGTGCTTAATATGAAGGGGTGCTGTAATTGGATTATTTTTTAAAATTATTCATCCGTTTATAGCCAATAAAAGATGTGAAACATGTGTTTCCACAGTTGTAACTAATGATTATTACGGGGAAATGATATGTCATTTATAAATCTTAGGGATATGTTTTCAGAATATGTCTTTCTAAAGCTTAACATTTAGTAGCAGGAAAGTTAAAATTGACAGAAGAGAATTTTTGAATTATTTTTCTTTATAATTGTTAATTGCAGTTATTACAAAGACTGTTCAACTGTCATTTTAGCCAAGGATTTGTACTAGGGTATATTATTTACTATTCTATAGGTCTCAAAACGTTTATGTAACCAAACCTTAATCTTTATTCAGTATAAAAATAAACTGCTCCACAAAAGTTGAGGAAGTTCACAAATATCGAGATTTCTTTTAAAGGTTGGCGTTTTTTGTTTTCCAAATGGTTCTATATAATAAATAAAATGTTTACTTTCTTATCTGAGTGTCTTTTTGCTCATTGAGTGACTTTTTCAGTTTTTGGCTAGTTCTTTTAAGAATTTTGCATCAGTCGTTGTTTCGAGTTTATATAGTCAACTCTTATTCAAGACCTAAAAATTTTGTTTTGCATTAATGCCTAGACGTAAACTGAGAGAAGTTGCCAACCTCTTTCAGGTCAGTGACAGCGTTATTTCAAGGCTTGTGCGTCGATATAGAGAAACAGGAAATGTCATTGAAAGACCGAAGAGTGGACGCCCAAGATCTACTACCCCTGCACAAGACCGGTTTCTAACAGTATCAATCCGTCGAGTACTTGTTGGATCATGCAACAATCGCTATTGAATTGAAACAGTTCGTAGAAGACTACGACGTTCACGACGAGTTTTGAGAAGGGTTTCACTGACACAAAATCATACCTATGCAACTTCGGTTGCAATGGACTAGCGAACACGTGAATAGGAATGATCAATGGAGGTCTGTAATGTTCAGAGATGAGTCGAGATATGGACCGTTTTCGGATAGCCAGCGTGTTCGAGTATGAACTCTTCCTTTGGTACGCAGAAATCGTAGAGCCATCCAGGAAGTTCATTCATTCAGAGGTAGTACAGTTGCTGTTTGGAGAGGCATTTGTTTTAATGGGCGTACAGAGCTGTTGGTGCTTGATGGAAACATCTACGTCGAGCAAGTCATCAAAATGTCGTCCCTTTATTACATGCTGCAATTGAGTCAAAGTTTTTATTTCTCGACGATAATGCGCGACAATATTGTCGAAAATTGTTGTCAATGCTCTGGAATTTTATGGTATTCTACACTTGGCCCTGCCGCCTCTCTTGCCAGATCTCAATCCAATTGAGCACGCATGGGACCAACTACAAAGAGCCTTAAATTTGCATCAATCACCCCTCACATACACAGGAATTGATTGATTGATATAGGCTACTTTAACAATCTGATAGACAGTATGAAAAGCATTGCCAGGCAGTCATTGAAGTGCGAGTAAGGCATACCATGTATTAAACTTTTTCTTGTAATTGTTTTAAGAATGTTGTATTAAAATCACCAAAAATAGGACTTTGCCAAAAACTGAAAATGCTTTCGAAGGAGGAACAAAAAAGGTAACTCGTATAAAAGTGTAAACATTCAAGATAGCATATCAAAAATGTTTTTGAACAAAAGTTGTCACCTTTAAAAGAAACTCAAGATTTGTGAACTTCCTTAACTTTTGTGGACTAGTTTATATTAGCGTTCACAGTTGTTATCTTTGCGTTTTCTTATATGCATATCTTTTGTTATCAATTTCGGCAAGAATCATCTTGATTCGTCTGGTAAAACTGTTAACATTAGCGGCATCAAAGAGATTAGCAGATATTATGTCTGCAATGAATTTAAAATATGTAGAATAATAAATAAACATTATAAAAGAAATTATTTACAAAGTTTAAATGAAAACAGTATTGTGTCGACACGTGTATATTTCTTATTTTGCCTTATTTCCAGGGAAAATGAATAATATTTCCCACTCCATCTTTCCTTTTGCAAACATTACCCACAACATGTCATTTTTAAATTACCCCTAAGCATACAAGCTTGCGTGAAATATTAAAAAGACCCAATTTCTGCCTGACAGAGCGGGATGGCTTAATACCTACCTGCTTTCATATTATGATGAAGTTCATTTATTCATAGGAAGGCAGGTGCCGTTACATTAGTTGTGAAACAACAATACGTAAAGAAATCGCGAGTAAATAAATATTTAGTGTTCTCTTTCTACATTAATATTAATTTAAATAAAGATACACAATGTAACTTTTTGTTAGAAACAAATTATTAATTTATTATATGACTATATAACTATTATCAGTTTTGATATTGTAGTGTTGTGATGATGAGTGAAGGGCGGTGAACTATATTATGGTATTACATTTTGCCATTTAATACTACATTTCTATATTATATAGTACATACATCTTTTGGTATTAGTTGAATCAGCAAATATTGTAATCTGATGCCTTATTTCCTTTCGAAATAACCTTATGTTTTAGAGGAAATAAGGTATCATTTCCACATGTTCATTGACCTTTGATCTTTACATTTATTTTTCTTATACTCTCTTACATATGGAGTATGGAAAAACTAATTATTTTTGCTAACTAATATTAGAGGAAATATTGTAACTTTTTGGCATTATTTTTAATTGATTATCGATGATTATTTAAAATTGAATGCTGATGCTCATTTACTCTATTCGTAAACAATTTAATGAAAATAATAAGCTTTTGATAGAAAGGCAATTACCTTCAAATTTGAACATTTAGTTATTTCATATGAATGAAACTATATAGGGACATTATGAAATTCCATTTTTGTACTATCGTACCTGCAGTATAGCAAGTCGCATGGTGCTCGCTGCGCCAAATGCAGCACTAGATGTAGCTACGTACTATATCACGTGTACACACAGATTCCATAATATCGGCTTTGACAGACACAAATGTTAGTCGTCGGTTGCCTTATCAATACTGATAAGAGCTAACAAGGTCGAAACCGGTATATGACTGGCGGTTTGCTATAAGTGTAATGTATTGCTGGTCGGGGCATTAGCCCGCAGAGTAGTTGTTACCTCGAATTCCACTTTTGCGGTATAGGTATAATTAACACACTAGTGGATTAGAATTCAGAACACCACGCTTCGATTTTATAGCATTTTATTCAGAATTATTATTATTAACCATTAACATTTATCTCAAGAACGATCTTCATACTTGATAATGTATTATTAATTTTAACCTGTATGCTTCGATTAGTCATGTAGCTGTATAGCAAATTAGTCATATGTTTAGGTAGTTTGTGTAAATGTATCAATTTGTACGTCAGTCCATTTAACCATACTGTGTCGAATGCTTTTTCTATGTCCAGTAGGAGTGCTACTGTAGTTTGTTTTCTATTAAATGACATTATGGCGTCCTGCACGATTCTTGCTGCCGCGTGTATGGTACTACTCCCTTTCCTGAAGCCTAATTGTTCTTTGTTTATCAGGTTGTTTTTATTTATATGATAACGTAGGTTTTTTAAGATAACTTTTTCGGCGATTTTAGACATCGTATCGAGGAGAGCGATAGGACGGTAGCTGTTGGGATTATGAGGATTTTTTGGAGGTTTAAGGATGGGAATTATTGTGGCTTTTTTCCATTTTTTAGGGAATTGTTGTAAAATTGTTATTTTATTAATTATGTTTGTCAAGGCTACAACGGCCTTAAGGGGGAGGTTTTTTAGTACTAAGTTAGGTATGGAATAGGGACCGGGAGCTTTATTATTAGGTAGGTATTTAATTATTTCTAGGATTTTATTGGGAGAGGCGAGCATTTTAGTTAGGGTTCTACAGGGGACGTTGCATCTTGTTAATATGGTTGTCATGTTGGTTAGGTCTTCGGTTATACGTCTTTGTTCGTCTGTTTCGTCTGGAGATGATGTACAAATTTTTTGAATATTTTTTGCAATAGCGTCGGCTTTATCTTGGTCCATTGTTAATGTTTGATTGTTTATAGTTAGCGTCGCGATGTCATTAAATGGTTTTTTTAGTAACTTTGACATTTTCCAGAGTGTGTTGTTGCTTGTCGCTAGTGTTTCGATTTTTCTCCCCCATACGTCGTTTTTGTATTCGTCTAGTCGTGTCTTAATCGTGTCTTGGAGTTCGATGAGTCTACGTTTATCTGTTAATCTTCTACATCTCTGCCACCTTTTTTTGATTTTATTTTTAAATGTAATTAAATCTTTGATGTTTTGGGGCAGAGTTTCGACTTTTGGTTTCTGTTTAATTAATTTAGTCGTTGCGTCTCGTGCGTCTTGTATTATTTTAGTGAGTACGTCTACTTCTTCGTCCAGTTCTTGTTGACTATCTATGTTATTGTTTATTGTCAGCCTGTCATTAACGATTTTCCTAAATAATTTCCAGTTTGTGTTTTTATAGTCATAAATCTGTACTGATGTTTCGTTTATTTTTGTATTAGTCAGAGTTACTGTCACGGGGTTATGGTCGCTAGAAAGTTGGGAAAGGGAAACTGGAATTAAGGGGTGTGGATAATTTTTATTCAGTATTAAGTCTATTATCGTGGGAGTAGTACCATTAGCGGGATAATGAGTTGGTCTATCCGGAGCCGATATTGCGAGATTGTTGTTTTCAGCATAATCGTATAGGACTTTGCCATTTTTGTTACATTTTTTATTGTTCCATGAGGTATGCCTGGCGTTAAAGTCTCCTACCAGTAGCACTCTGTAGTCTTTGGCCGATATTATATAACCTGTATGTCTCTGATTTACCGACCTGTCCGATAACGAAAACCACGATGTACGCTGACGATACGACAATCTATGCATCTTCTTTCTCTGCACAGACTGCGACGCAAAAAATAAAATACCATCTAGACAAACTCATGACGTATTACAAAGACTGGAAAATACAAATTAACGAACAAAAGACTGAGACAATAACTTTGACTAGAAGGTTTACCGAGACGACAACATTCAGCAAAATAAAAATCAATAATGAAATAGTAAAAGAAAATAATACCGACAAATATTTAGGAATTACGCTGGATAGGCGGCTGAGCTTCATAAAACAAGTAAACAAAATATTACAAAAGGTTTATACTGCTACAAGTAAATTATATCCATTAATAAACAGAAGAAGCCGCCTATCCACAAAAAATAAACTACTTATTTATAAAACAATTATAAGACCGACAATAACCTACGGTGGACCGATTTACCATAACATATCCGACACACAATACAAACGATTACAAACTACACAGAACAAATTACTTCGACTAGTTACAAACGCAAACAGGTACACAAACATGACACGCTTACATGACGAACACAAAATAAAATTTATCAAAACCCAAATTAAAGAAGCAGCCAGGAAATTTTACCAACAACAAATACAAACATGCGAACTGACTAGAGGACTACATTACATACCAGATGACATCAGACGTGTACACAAATACTTGACAGAAAACTTGGACTGACGACTGCGGACTATTACGGACTGACAGAATCAAGCGTTCGCACAGATAAACACGCCTGCCAAAAAACATGTACAGGATGTGCTTTAACAATCAGCGACTCAGGGGTTCGAAATATTTGGAGTAGGTTTTGGTAATTTTCCTACATAAATAAGATATATTTGTCAGAAACAATTGAGTATTTAATATTATTTAGTCTAGTGCTATGGCGCTCATTAAAAATAAATAGCAGTATAACTTTGGTAAGCTGTTTTAACATCTAAGCATAATTAAAAAGTACAAAGAGGCAAGAGGCAGAACATCGCCGGGGGTGGCGCTACGTCGCATGACTTCAGTACCGCTACTCAAATATATAAAATAAATACACATATGACTTGTCACAATGTATTATAAGCAACTCAGTGTAATAATAAAATAGTTTAAAAGTAAGTAAGTAAGAACGATCTTGATTATTTATATTCAGTCGATAAGGAGTTTTTGAAGGACTGGACAACTTCGCCAAATGGGATCTGGATTTTTTGAAACTTTCTGGATGAAACTTTCTGGATCAGGGAGCCCAAGAAATGCTGCCACTTTTGACAACGTTTCGTGTTGATGCCTGCATGTTGTGTAGTACATTTTCCAGCCACATATCGCGAGAAAAATCTCCCACCGGCAGTTTTAGGTTGCAAATTGATGTAATTTCGACACAATTCTACAACATTGACTGATTGTGCTTCTTCCATGATCGTGAAACTTCTGCTTTTGTCTTGGACATGGGTGATATCCAAGAAGGTTAATTCATCACACTTCCGACTCCCATGATCGTTGCAACCTGTAAAGTGTTCAAAATGAACCCCTCAGTATATAAATTGAAATATTAAAATCATGTATTTTCTACCTAAACTTGTTTTTTCTCTCCAGTATCTTTATTTTCTTTGGTTTATAATTTATTGGTTCTACTTTCAAATATGAAGTAAGTTTACTATACTTAGAAATATCAGTACCTTTGTGCACTTTCAACATTGATTTTAGCATGAAATATTTTGTCCATATCGAAGAGACACCAAACCGTTTACCACATTGAAAAGGTAGGATAATAACACCTGTTCTGTAATTGTTCCCTCTCCTATGCTCTTTTTTTCTCCAGTTATCGAATTCCAGCAATTCCTTATCGTACGCACTGCTTTTCGCTGGTACCAGACGTAATGTTGCTTCTTGGGCTTCTTGCTGGATTTCAGCATTCTCACTCATTTTTGTATCGATTTTGCAATTTTTTTTACTTTTGTTGACAAATAAACAAACGCATGTCATAGACACGATTCTAAAACTTTCTAGTATTATGACAATCGATATTTTTGAATAAGATAAATTTGTCAAATATGACGTTTTTAACATCATAATTTTTCACCTGCTGTCACACGGCTTTTACTCTCCTAATTGACCGGTTTTGGCCGTGGTCGTGGATAAAACGTTGAATTACATTCGACACATTAACCATTAACCTCACGAAAAAATGTAACTGCCGACTGCGCCTCGAGTGTCTATTTTTCTAGTGGATTAAAGGCTTGTTAATTCCCTTTAATATTATTATTAATATTATTAATAGTTATTTATGTATCAAGGGAATTATAAGGGCCTTAATTACCGATGGCAAAGTTTGCGTTCCGAGGGTGTCCGGTCCGAGGGACAGCAATTGCCTGAGGTTATTAAGGCTTATTAATTCCCGTGGTACATAGATAATTTTATTTCTGACCGATTTCAATAAAATATTGTTTATTTTTAAAACGGAAAAATGTACCAATTTATTACCTTCCCAGTACATTTGAATCAGGTACCATTGATTATAAGAGTTTTGTTGTTGCTAGGTTGTTGCTATGTTACGTGTTTATAAACAGAATTGTTACTTGTTTATAAACAGAACTTTGTTATCAAGCTGTGTTTGCGGTAAAAACGTGTTTTCTACCCCAAATATAATGGAGCAGATTTTGAAAAAAGCTGAAAAAGCAGAGAATCATTCATTCCATTGAAAAATGAAGCCGTATACCAAAAAGAATACAAGATATATCTGGAGTGGCTGACACGGAATGTTATTCCAAAAGATGCCACTAAAACTGTATTACTGGCATATTTTCAAGAATTGGTAAGGAATATTCTATGTTTTTCTGTAGATTTGGTAGTAATTGTGTTTATTCGTTGCAGTCAGAAACGTATAGTCCGAATTCTTTATGGACTAAATGGTCAATGCTAAAATCGAAGGTGAATATACATGAGAAACGAGATATCGTCAAGTTCAATGAACTAGAGGCTTTTTTGAAGCGGAAGAGTAAGTTATAAGCCGAAAAAGTCTGCTGTTTTATCTCCTAATGATCAGATTTCTAAAGAACGCTCCTAATGAAATTCATTTATTGCATAAGGTAATTTTTTTCTTATTTTCCTTTTTGTGTGTATTTATTTCCTTTTTGTTTTAGGTTGTTTTGATTATGGGTTATTTTGGAGCATGAAGAAGTCAGGAACTTTTGAATATGAAGATATCGGATATAGAGGACCAGGATTCCGTTATGGTAGTGAACATACCGGAAAGTAAAACTGGTGTATCGAAGAAATTTACATTTGTGGATGAAAAAGAATTCTGTGCTCTACCTTTATTGACTTTATATGTCTTTACGTCCTAAAGGTTGGAAGAAACATGTTTGGGAAAGTTCCCAGCAAAATCGCAATGTATTTAGGATTGCCAAACCCATCTTCCTATACGGGACATTGCCTTCGTCGCACTTCTGCTACTGCTCTAGCTAATGCAGGAGCAACTACGACTAACTTAAAAAGACACGGAGGTTGGAAAAGTTCCATGGTGGCGGAGGGGTATCTGGAGGATAGCATCGAATTGAGAAATAAAACGGCGCGTATGTTGTCTACTTTGCCATTAGAAGAGGTAAGTACCTCGACTGTAGTGAACAGAAGCTCCAGCCATACAAAAGAAGAAATTGTTTCCAGTGGCGGTAGTAATTTTCAGGGAACATTTCAAAATTGTACATTTATTATTTGTAATGCCACAAATAAATAAAATATGGTTCAGTTTTCATTTCATAAATATATACACATATATGTATATTAGCATTTTTTAGTTTATTTTTACTTGTGAAAGGTAGAGGGAATTATAGAATCTATAATGTCCCAAGGGAGTTATGACTCTCTTTATTGATAGCGTAACTATGACGATATAAGCTTATAATATCCCGGTCAGAAATAATAACTATTAATAGCCTCAATCAAAACAAAGTACATAAGAAACATCACTTCTTATAAATTAATAGAGTGTTGTCAGAACTATGATTCCTTATTTTATTCACGTTGTATTTTCAACAATATTTTTTAAATTAATATTCTCCCTTATCATATTTTATATAGTAGTGTAACATTATTTTTCCATATATTCTTCTACCGTGTTAGACCCTCTTAAGCCTAGAAAGTGAAACTAATATCCTAATATAGTGGAATATCTAATATTTATTATCCTTAGGTCAGACGAGCGCAATAAATAAGGAGATATCGCACTAAGGATAATACAGTAAATTCAAGTTGAATGGCAGTGAAGAGACGAGGAATTCTAGTTCTATTTCAGTTTGCGCCGTCTGCCATAAATTCCGAATATGATGTTGAAAATTGGCCGGATCGCAGTTACCTTTATCATTTTCACATTTCTCCTGGACACCCCAATTTCACTTTATTACTTTCGATGGAAGAGAACTCTTTTGCGCAGACAAAAACGTAATGGATGTGTCTTATTTAAAGTCTACATGGGATTTTTTTCATGATAGAAAAATATAACTTTCCTGTTATTGGTATATTATGTTAACGGTCTCGTATTTTCTCGTTAGATAAGCAGTAAAGGATTTTTGTCCCATTCTCTAATAAAAATACACCCTTATGTGTTTTCCTCCGTAATGCACTCGGAAAGACAGACAAAAAAACCATTCATACAGAATGTGTAAAATTTGTTACACTTTACCGATTCTCTGAGATTGCTTCTTCATGGGTAGATCATTTTTGTACTAATTTTAAATACGCTTTAGTTTTATTCACTTATAATTTCACAAGAGGTTTGTATTTTACCGGGTAAATTTGGGTAGTTTAATGAGAAACTGCTGTAATTAAAAGAGAAAAACTGTCAAGTATTAAAAACGCGATACCGAAGGTAGAGCATTTTAAGGTTGACAATTTTTCGAGTCAAATTGCTAAAAACAGTTTAGAATTTAACCAATTCAAATTTACCCGGTATCAATACAAACATCGAGTGTAATTCGGCAATTTAATGAATAATACATTTAGGCACATATAAATGCAAACTTTATTTATTAAATACTAAAAATAAATACATTAATATTACATTAAATTTCTCGATGGAACTATCTGGCTTAAATTTATATCCTTTCGCATCGCAAAGCGTAGAAAATTGTCGCCAAATTGATGATTGAGTCGCAACTGTATTAGCAAGCATCGAATCGACTCAGTGTTTAATAATTCAATAAGTTGTTGACAAAAATGTCAAACTATTTATTTTTGGTAATGGACACCGCGATAATTGATTAAAAAGTGAGTAAGTGAAAAAACCACTAGTGCATTTGTCGTTGTAAAAGTTGCAGGTAACTTTTGCCGCTGTCAAAGTGACAATTACACTGTGGCATGTGTTCTGTTTTATATACAGGGTGGACCAGCTTTTTCGTGCCAAACTTTAAGGGTATGTTCTATGTCGAAAAATAACCGTAGTTTGATATACAAACAATAGTCCAAAATTGCTTTGTTACGAAAATACAGGGTGTTGAAGTTTGTTCTGAATGAATTGTATACTTTTTGAAGTTGAAATATAGGTGAATTACTTGCATAATTTATGTTATAGACATTGATATAAAACAAGGAGTTTGATCTAGCATAGTAATGCCTAGCATTAAATTGTAATTTTTCTAATATGACATTACAATCTACATTATTGTTCAGTAACTTATGTAAGAATATAACATAGCTTATGTACCTTCATAAACAAAGTTTTATCATTTTATAATGGTGAAGACAAAAATCATAAGTTTAATCTGAATTTTTTCTAACCTGTTTATATAAACGTAGTACATAGGATTCCAAACTATGCAAACTCTAAATGACTTCTGACTAATGAATTGTACAATGTAATAATTGGGTTTTTAAATGACACTGTAGAACGTACAATGAAACCTAACGACCGATACGCTTTTTTAACAATACTATCAATATGTAACTCAAAGGTCAACTTTTTGTCTATAATTACACCAAGATCTACATTTTCATGAATATTGCCATCAATAGTATATGCAAAGTTTACATTATTAAACAAACGTGAGAACGTGATGTAATAACATTTGTTAAAATTTAAAAATAATCTATTATTTTGACAATAAGAAGCCAGATTATTAAGATCTTTTTGAAAAACTATACAATCATCTATTGTAGAAATTACTTTATAAATTTTAAGATCATCGGCGTAAAAGGAAATTTTGTACAAAACAGGTATAAATATCATTTATAAACAATAAGAACAACAAGTGTCCAAGATTGGATCCCTGTGGAATGCCTAATGTAATATTTATATAATTTGATGTAGTTATTTATTTTCACATATTGATACCTGTCAAGTCAAGATTTGATCCATCCGAGTAAATTGCCGTGTATGCCGAGATTTTCCAGTTTTACAAGCAATGTTTGATGGTGAACTTTGTCAAATGCCTTAGAAAAATCAGCATACACTGCATCGACTTATTTTCTACTGTCCATGACCTCTGACACTTCCTGTACAAAAGGTAAAAGATTTGTTATAACCGACCGCCTCTGAAAAAACCCATGGTGTTCGACACGTATAACACCTTTGAATCTAAAAAATAACTCATTTGTTATGACTGCCTCGAAAATTTTACCCGGTGCACACAACATGGAAATTGTCGGTAGTTGGACACTAAATTCTTATCGCCATTTTTATGTATTGGTATAATATTTGATTTTTTCCAAATATTAGGAAAAATTACTTCTGAAAGAGATTTATTATAAATTAATACAGGAGGTTCAACAATAGAGTCTTTGCATGACTTAAAAAATAAAGGAGGCAATCCGTCCGGTCCAAATCCTTTATTGATATCCAGTTTAGACAGTTGAGCAAGTAAAATACTGTCAATTGATACTGGGTTACTAAAATTGGGTGTCATTAGTCTTACATTTGACTGAGTCAAGGTTCAAATATTGTCGCAAAGTATTAAGAAAATGGGTTAAGTTACATATATCCTCATCACGATCATAAGAGGTATTATTATGAACAACCAAACTAGGCACAGATTTATTAACAGATTTGTTGGAAACAAAAGACCAAAAAGCCTTGATATTATTTTTTAAATTAGTTTCTGTACTGTGTATGTATTTCCCATAATCACTTTTTATAGATAACTTGACTCTTTTTCTTATATTTGAAATTCTAACGTAATCAAATTGCCTTCTAAAGTTTTTCCAAGTTTTATGTACTACATATTTCCCTTTTATTAACGATAATATAATATAACGATAATATAATACGATATTATAATATAACGACATTCATTAGTAAACTATGAAGGCCAAGTCATAAATGACTTAATTTTTTTATTTAAATCAAAGCAAGTGAATTAATTGTATTTCGTATTAGGTCACCAATTCCCTTTTATTTTGTTATATCGAGGCACTGTCTACTTTGTTCTCTCCCTGGGTCTTTTTTGCAATGCTGATTTTATTTGAGATAGGCTTTCAGTATAACCTTCTTCTACGGTGGGGGATTCCCATCTATCAGAACGTTTAAGGGTCGCAATATCTCCCTCAGAATCTGCTAAAAGGATGGCAAAGGACTGACGTCCACTATGATCAATCTGTAAATCTTACTTTCTTTCACAGTTACAATCAGAGGCATATTTTTTACCAATAAAATGACTAAATAAATCTAAAAATTAATTAATATTTAAAAAAAACTTAAAAACCTAAAATTGATCTCCGATTATAAAAATAACCATTAAAATTCGGTTATTGGTTCAAATAATTCTAATCTAAAAAAGCAGGAATTCGACGGCATAGAATGTTAACAAAATAAATGAGGCAGTGGTTTAATAATAATAATATATAATAATAATAATAATACTAATAATATAATAATTTATTTGCATAGTAACATTATTGTAATATACATTAGCATTCAATGTATTCGGCAAACAAATTAAAATACCACAAAAGGCGAACCTTGTGCGTGGTTGAGACTAAAATCTATGTAACTTAAACATAAATATAATATACTACCACATCAAATTTATCATATTTAAATTTACTTTTAGTAAAATAAAATACTAATTATCTCTAATAGGGAAGTAATTATAAATGTATTCCTACAAACTACATATACATTCACACAACACTCATATAGTACTATATTTACCTAAATCTTCTAAACATTTGTGTTAGCTGCGATATCAACAAAATATAAGGGAAATTCATATAATTAAGTATATCCAACATTAATTAAGCTATGAACCTGCAATCTTGGTGTACTATATAGCCATTGTTTAATTTTATTTCTAAATATATTGAACGAGTTTGCGCTCTTTATTTCTACAGGTAAGACATTATAAATTTTTGGCCCTAAGTACAAAAAAGACCTTTGCATTTTTACTTTTTCAGATCTAATAACTTTATACATTCCTTCCTTGTACCTAGTGCTGTATAAATGATCAACTGGAAGAAGTTCACCTTTGTGTTTAAATTGCATTTTTAAAAGGGAGTAACAATACAATTGCCGCATGTCAAATAATTTACAATGAAGAAATAGCTCGTTTGTAGGGTAAGTACGTTCTTTATTATGTATTATTTTAATAATATATTTTTGCACTATTTCCAAGCTTTGTACATGATGGTTTGTTACACCTCCCCAAACTGCTATGGCATAAATTAGATGCGTTTCTACTAATGCAAAATACAGCAACCTTAATTGGTCCATTGTCAAAATTTGAGACAAGTATTTAAATTTGTATAATAATGACCTAATTTTATTTGTTACATAATCTACTTGAACATTCCACTTTAAATGACAATCTATATATACCCTTAAATATTAATACTATTCACAGAATCAATTTTCGCTGTAATGCCATTTAAAAAAGTAGTTAAGTAGTTATATTGCGGTAAATTAACTGCATAGGAAGTAAAAGAAATATAATATGTTTTTTCGAAATTTATGGTAAGCAAATGGTTATTGAACCACTCTACAATTCTTTTAAGGTCATTCTCGCACAATATCTTCAAGTCTTCCCAACTATCACTCTGATATAAAATTGCGGTATCATCTGCGAAACTTACTACATAACCATCAGTGGACACTTTGAAAAGATCATTTAAATAAATTATAAAAAGTAATGGCCCTAAAACGGTACCTTGAGGAATCCCACATTCCACTTTCTCAAAATTACTTAACGTGTTGTTAATCCTAACACACTGCTCTCTATTGGTCAAATAACTTCTAAGTAGCGAATATGGCCTTCCTCTAATACCTATTCCTTCTAAGGTTTCTAAAAGCTGGATATGACTAACGGTATCGAACGCTTTAGCCAAATCCAAGAAAACACAAAGTGAAGGTATTTTCCCATCAAGTGTCTTATAGATTTGAGCTGTTAATGCTAGAATTGCATCCTGCTATTTAACAAATTCGTTAGAAATTTCGTCTTCTCTCACTATCTTATCTCCTTGGTTCTTTCTTATTTCATTTATATCAATTTTCTTTCTCTGAGTATTACATATCTCATTCACACACTTCCATAGTTCATTTGAATTATTTTTACTTTTATTTATCTGACCTTGGTAATACTTATTTTTAACACTTTTAATTAAATCTGTTGCAAAATTCGTGCAAAAATCCGTGAATTTCGCGTCCATGAGGACAAGACTTAAGTGTGTTATCTGCGGAGTGCGCATCAGGTGTAAGTGGGTGGTAGTGGGCAATCGCCGTTCATAAGAACAGGGACACATTTAAAGTAAATTGTTAATGTGCTAGGTTCAGCCGACGTCAACTTATTTTTGATAATTTTGTGTGCTTTAACTCTTCTCAAGTGGCACGCAGGTAATCATACCACCCGTACCTTCCGTACTCATCTCTGTGTTGTGAGTTAGTCACTTTTTATTATTTTCGACCTTACGTAATTCACAAGATAAAAACTTTAAATTTTGAAATAATTCTTATAATTTTTATAATCTAACGCCTCGAAATTGGTAAAAACTGTTATATCACTGTTTCTACTCTAAAAATAATTGATGTTATCTATTCTATTTTTGTAATTTTTATATATTTTTTATATCTGATCGCATTCAAATTTAGTACGCCTATGAAATCTTGCTCCCCGCACGCTTCGCCCGTAGCGCTGGTCAACAAGCTAGCGATTAGTCACTGTCCACAATTTCGACCGCTGGTAAAATATCAAAATACCGGAGTTGGAGCTGCACAAGTAGCGACATCTCTTGCGAAAGCGAAAGGCAAACAATAAAGACAAAGATGGCGATTGGTCGCTGAGAAATAAGTGGGAGTGGATTTTATTTGTTGAATGACGAAATGGGCGGTGACTATTTAGATTTTAAAACGTCGTCAATATAGTCATCCTTGTCTATCGCACGGATTTCTATATTTTACTTTGTCGCTCTTATGTAAACTCAGATAGACCATCAGCGTTTTCCGACTCTGTACATATAACTATGCAATGCATAATAATTGAATCGCTTATTTCAGAAACAACCTAAGTGACGTTTTGACAGTTTTCAGGAGGAAGTTTGTCTGAACAATTTGAGTAAAACTGAAGCTTGAGGTCGAAAGTTTACCACTAAAGTAAAAATTTGTCATAAACAAAAGCATTATAAATATTTACGAAACTTTTTAAATAATTATAAAAAAAATGACTTTTCAAAATAAAACTTTTTATTATCGAAATAATTTAATAAAATACAGTTAATTTTGTAGCTTCCTTAGATTTTTTTTTTTTTAGTTTTTAATATTCGAATAATAATTTCGTAAAATGGTTTGAACATTCAACTCTATATCAATGGCATTAATGCATTCACTAGCCCGAATACAGCCCGGCATATCAACGCTGCAAATAAAATGGTTCAATTTGCGAAATTGAATACTGAATCCACTTATCTCAACGTCAACTTTTCGCACATGCAGACTTATAATATTTATTGTAGACATAACCTTAGCCCTTCACTAAAAAATATTAATAAATCATGTGTAACCCCCAAAAATACATGCTGGTGTAATAAACTCAAAATGGTCAAAATGTAACTTAGGTGGTTTCTGAAATGAGCGATTCAATTAGAGTCGACTCTACCCTATCCAACACGACGAGTAGTACTGGTTGCATAAGCAAACTGAACTTATGCAAGGTCAATTATTTATCAAATTATTAAAATAATCGAAACGGTAGAATAAGATTTATGAAATTGGCCAACTATGACCGTCATTAATTTTCGACAAACTAGAAAAAAACAATGAAATCTATGTTTTCATTCAGTACACGCCGTCATGTTTTAAATTTGTTTTCCCTCCAAACCGTATTCAAATATTAATTATTTAAATGTTTTTTGTAACCTAGGGTGCATAAAACCGGACTTGTATATTACGCCATAAACAACGCACATAACACAAAGGCAGCAGTATTTCCACACCCATATCCTGTAAACCTACAGTTGGGTACGTCCATATTTCATGGGGCCAACTTTACAAATAAATGTATTCTGCGGCCGTGCCAAGTACTAGGAATCCCTCTCTTGTTATTTCACCTCCTTTTGTATCTTTGTTCAAACTTTATCTTCATTTTAAACCCCGGCTCCTGCATGAACTTAGAATTATGTAAAACATTCGTATTGTATATGTTAGACCTACACTTTACGATTACACTGAATTTCAGGGGTAGGCGTGTAGGGCAGAATTAAACAACAAAAGTGCGAGACGTAATGCGGTCATATATTGCGCGCTACGTTGGAATTTGTTTTAAATATGGATTACATGGGTACCGTAACTTAAACTTGTGCGGCACAGACAGATTTGTTGTCAGGAGGTCCGTATATTATAAGGCCGCATTCTAAAGTTTCTGAATTGTTTCGTTTCACATATTCAACACTTGTTTGCTGTCATAATTCTGTTAACGTTGGTCGAAGAGAGAAAAAGAATTGTCAAGTCAAAAATATATTTTATTTAGTACAACTTATCATATGACAAAATTAAGGCACTCATATTCCGGACACCCTGTACAATGAAAAGAAGTGGTCCCAAAATTGATCTTTGAGATACTCCAGAGGTTACCATAAAATTATCAGATTTGAATCCATTGTAAGAAAATATAGTTTGCGTTGAAATAAATAAGATGTAATGAGAAGAATTATGCTCTCATTCAACTCATATAGATTTAATTTATCAATGAATAGGGCATGATCCACTTTGTCAAACATCTTCGAGATTAAACTTGATCTTTATTGTACATGTGAAGTATACTGAGTAAACTGAGCTAGATTTGTTACAGTAGAACGGTTATGAACAAAACCGTGCTAGTTTGAAGATACATAACCATTAACAGTACTAGTGTCATCTCAAAGACTTTTGCAAATTTAGATAATATGGCTATAGTTCGATAGTTTCTCAAATTTGCAGGATTCACCACTTTTAAAGCATATTATTGTCATTTTCCAAATATTTCGAGAAGTAGCTGAAGCAAGAATTAAATTAAACAAATGCAGCAGTGGTTCTCCTGAAGAGCCTTTTATAAAAAAACTTGGTATTTGATCATCTCCGCAAGTCATTTTGTTTTCAACTTCGAGATAGAAAATAAAGTAAATTCAAATTTGAGTGGCAGTTATGACTTAAAATATTTAAATTAGTCTGGTTACTGGTGGCAAAAATAGAAGAAAAATTTTTCGTTTACTATATTTCTAGGATCATTAAATCCATGAAAATTTCAGCCACGATTTTTACTTTCGCCAAATAATCAAAAAATTTTCAAATCTTATAAGCAAGTAATATATCAGATTTAAGAATGCTCCTCAAACGTCGCCATGATGATCCATACTAATCCATAATGTGACTGCAATACCAAGGTGGGTACTTTCTTTTACATTTTTTATAAGTAGGAATCCATTGGTCAATTATATTATATAGTCTTTTATAGTTTTAAATGCAATGCTCAGGAGGTTCGTATATTATAAGGCCGCATTCTAAAGTTTACGAATTGTTTCGTTTCACATATTCAACACCTGTTTGCTGTCATAATTCTGTTACCGTTGGTCAGAGAAAAAAATTGTCAAGTCAATTATTTAGTACAACTTCTCATATGACAAAATTAAGGCACTCATATTCCGGACACCCAGTATAATAAAAAGAAGTGGTCCCAAATTTGATCTTTGAGATACTCCTGAGGTTACCATAAAATTATCAGATTCGAATCCATTGTAAGAAAATATAGTTTGCGTTGGAATAAATAAGCTGTAATGAGAAGAATTGTGCTCTCATTCAACTCATATAGATTTAATTTATCAATGAATAGGGCATGATCCACTTTGTCAAACTTCGAGATTCAACTTGATCTTTATTGTCCATGTAATGTGAAGTATACTGAGTAAACTGAGCTAGATTTGTTACAGTAGAACGGTTATGAACAAAACCGTGCTAGTTTGAAGATACATAACCATTAACAGTACTAGTGTCATCTCAAAGACTTTTGCAAATTTAGATAATATGGCTATAGTTCGATAGTTTCTCAAATTTGCAGGATTCACCACTTTTAAAGCATATTATTGTCATTTTCCAAATATTTCGAGAAGTAGCTGAAGCAAGAATTAAATTAAACAAATGCAGCAGTGGTTCTCCTGAAGAGCCTTTTATTAAAAAACTTGGTATTTGATCATCTCCGCAAGTCATTTTGTTTTCAACTTCGAGATAGAAAATAAAGTAAATTCAAATTTGAGTGGCAGTTATGACTTAAAGTGTTTAAATTAGTCTGGTTACTGGTGGCAAAAATAGAAGAAAAATTTTTCGTTTACTATATTTCTAGGATCATTAAATCCATGAAAATTTCAGCCACGATTTTTACTTTCGCCAAATGATCAAAAAATTTTCAAATCATTTTTAAAATTTATTTGAATTATAGCGATATCATTCTTATAAGCAAGTAATATATCAGATTTAAGAATGCTCCTCAAACGTCGCCATAATGATCCATACTAATCCATAATGTGACTGCAATACCAAGGTGGGTACTTTCTTTTACATTTTTTATAAGTAGGAATCCATTGGTCAATTATATTATATAGTCTTTTATAGTTTTAAATGCAATGCTCTGTAAAGATTTTGAAGCATGATGATTGATTTCTTGAGCTGAGAATAAGAAATTTTCATGCCTTTTCGAATACAATTTAATTTTCATTTTAAGTTGTTGCTAATTACTTTACAAAATTTCATAAAAAGTGATAAAACAGTCAACAGATTAACATAATTTTGGATTTTCTTAGTACCTAAATCATAAATTAAGATACCTACCTCAAAATCGGATGATTATTATAAGTATTATTTGAAAAAATCGTTTGGAAGTACCAATGGAGCTCTCAGAAATAGTCCAGTCATTTAAGGTTTTATCTGCGGAAAAATTGCTAGTGAGCTGAATTCTTGTATACACGGTTATTACGGCGTTGTAATAAAGATGTGAAAAATCGACATTGATATCGTGCCGGCTAAAAAAGTTATAAAGGTCAAAAGGTCACGAAAATCAGTTTTTCGCAAATATCTCGCCACCTATTGCTCGGAGGTCAATATAGGTCATTATAAAAATTGTTTGACGTGAAATTATCTACAAAAAATACCTCTTGCATTTTTCTGTAAAAGTAACCGTTTTCGGAGTAGAGCGCTGAGAAAGCGACTATATTATGACAATGCACTTGTTTCACCACCTTCAAGGTAGAATGCAAGGCGCGTTTTTTTTACATGGTTTCCCCCGTAGGCATAATCTATGATATGTAATAAGAGGTTTTTTTTATTGAAGAGTGGATAATTTTTTATTTGAATACTGAAAAATACAGAAGAAACAAACTTTAGTATATAATTTTTTTTTGTCATTCATTGTCGATATCTTCAGTTTCTATATCATGAACAATTGCTGACAAAACGTCGAGTGGACTTATTCCTATATTTAAATCGACATCTTCATCATTTTCATCATTGGTTGACTGCGTTTAAGCATGACTGGCACGGCAATGTCCACAAACTTTGGAACATCTTAATCCAATTTTTTTGCATCCACATTTGCCGCCACAACCTTTTGTACAATTACAAAAGATTGTGTAGTAGATCATCGGGTGCTGGTGGTAATAAAGTTGTTATTGTCGCAATACTCAAATTGTTCTTATAATTTTTACGACAATTACTATGAACATTTACAAAAGTCAAAGTACTTAAGGATGTAAGAGGCATTTTTTGTAGATAATTTCGCGACAAACAATTTTTATAATGACCTCTATTGACCTCCGAGCAATAGATGGCGAGATATTTGCGAAAAATTGATTATCGTGACCTTTTGACCTTTATAACTTTTTAGCCGGAACGATATCAATGTCGATTTTTCACATCTTCAACGCCGTAATAAAGGTGTATACAAAAATTCAGCTCACTAGGAATTTTTCCGCAGATTGGGGTTTAAAATGCCTAAAATGACTGAACTAAAATGTTTCTGTTTAAATATTCAGCCATGTTAGAGTCGAAAAAGTGCAAGGGAACTAAAATGTACGAACTAAGTGGCCTTTTAGAATAAGAGGTCTCCGGCGAGATTTTTAAGACACGCCAGAGATCCGCCGGGCTATTCTGTAATATCGCACAATATGCACGGACGTATGCATTTTAAGCTCTTGCATCTGGCAGCTGAAAACCCTGTGGGACATGCACATTCCGCTTTATTTTGTCACGTTTTGGAGAGATAATCTTCTCGGAACGTATATTATCCTAAAATCTGTATTGTCTTGCCAAATAATATTCAAAACAAGTTGGTCGTGTTATATATGGAGCGATTTACACGATGTGAAAATTGTCCAGTATATTTATTCATCGTAAAAATAAACTTTTGCCACGGGCAGTATTTGGAAACTAATGCAAACAATGTTCCAATAATTTTATGCGCATTGATAATAGACTATCATAAACATTTGCTTAGATTTTTTTCATAAACCATTAAATACGCTCCAAGAAGATTACGTTGCTGTCATAATAAAAATAATTTTACTGAAAAAATCTACTAATTTTTTTTTAACTTTTGATTTATAGGATCGGTCAGTGGTCGCGCGGTTTAAGGTGTCAGCATTTGAATCGTGGTGTGGGTTCGACCCTCGCAGCCGGTAGACCTTATATAAGCTATATTCGTGGAGAGGATTGGCCTCCCTGCGGGTATGGTAGGGTGGAAGAATGTTGAGTTGGGTCAATGTGAGAGATTGATACCGGTTGACGTTTGACTACCCCCCCTAATTAGTAAGGATTTCCATGTTTGCCTCATTCCTGCACTGAACGGTGGATAGAGCCTACCAACGTAAGTCGTTCCTGGGCGCAAATATGGCCTGCTTAATAGTAATATGCCATGGTAGATTATCAGAAGCTCAAAACAAATTTATTAACACCACCATAAATAATTAAAACAGAAAAAAATGCAAAATTCGTGCAAAAATTCGTGAGTTTCGCGTCCATGAGGACAAGGCTTAAGTGTGATATCCGCGGAGTGCGCATAGCAGGACGGCATTCTAATTTGTAGAGAGGATGACACAGGTGGCACATTTAAAGTAAATTGTTAATGTGCTAGGTTCAGCCGACGTCAACTTATTTTGCATAATTTTGTGTGCTTTAACTCTTCTCAAGTGGCACCCTTAGGTAATCATACCACACGTATCTTCCGTGCTCATCTCTGTGTTGTGAATTAATCACTCTCTATTATTTTCGACCTTGGGTAATTGTTACTACAAGATAAAAACTTTAAATTTTGAAATAATTCTTATTATTTTTATTATCTACCGTCTCGAAATTGGTAAAAACTGTTATATCACTGTTTCTACTCCAATTTAATAGAATCCAATAACTTTGTAAGCTCTTTCTGGATCTGGATTTAAAAAGAAATGAACACAGTTTTTCCAGAGGCATGTAAAACAAGGGGGGTACTGATTCAAAAATACCTCGTTTTGAATTTGTGCGTTACTGAGTTTTATTGCTTTATTGTCTTGTTTTTTGTATTGAATTCCTCGACCCCAACAACAGTAAGATACCACAACTTTCCAGGATAATAAAAATAAAAAAGCATTATTTTATCAAATTTTCAATGATCTTTCCTTGTTAGACAGCGTTCCAAAATCAACAACTTCAAGTCCGTGTAAAAAAAAATCTCGCACTGAACTAAAAAAAACCTTCAAGGTTTTGTTATGGATAATGTCAACTTTCATTTGCAATTGGTCTCATCCCATTCCCATTCGGAAAGTTCGATTTTGTATCACTGTGTAATTTCATAGCAAAAATGAAACATAATAAAGGTAGGAGAATCGATTGTTTTAATAGTCTGCGGCACTAAGCCGCAAAAAAGTTCTTTCATTTAAAAGAAACATGATGTGCCATAAGTGGTGCCCTCTTCTAATTATCTTCGTAGCTTGGCTAAGCCAACTTTTTCATTGGAAGAGTTCATAACTTTTCAAGTTTGACAATAATTGTACTACAGCTTTAGTAACTTTTTAAACAACTTTTTGGAAAATTAAGCTTCAAATAAGTAAAAGTAAAAAGTACTTTCCTGTGTAGAATAAATCGGTGCTTCAAACGCACTGGCAAAAATGTAAATACAAGTTTTTGAAAAAAAAACAAAGCGGCATTACGCATAATTAGCGCTGTCTGTGGTACTTGACAAAACTACTTTATTAATAATGTTCAGATAGACTCTACACAATGTTTTAAATGAAGTAGCAAAAATGAGACCACAGATTCCTTAGGTGAAAATAAATCGATTTTACCTAACATACTTATAGTCCCAAGTCGCATAATAAAAAGATACAGGGTGTCAAATCGATATTTGTAAATAACTTAAGAAATCAAAATATTTACATAAAATTTGTAAATCTGGGGCTTTTGCGAGCGAGAAATTGAAATTTGTTTCTAATTTTGACGTTACTAGTAGAGGGCGCCAGTTGTGGCACACCATGTTTTTTTAAATGGCAGAACTTTTTTGCAGCTTAGTGTATCCATCTGACTATCGAAACAATCGATTCTCCTACCAATTTTATTTGAAAAAGATATACCTTGCTGAAGTTGGTAGGAGTAACCATTTTTTAAAATATTTGAAATGCTCAGTGCACCGAGTAAAAACTGTTTTGGTTTCAGGTAAAGTACCTGTTCTGCTGAAAATACAGCAAAATGTCACTTGAATGGTAAATTATGAAGAAGTGCAAAATTTCAAGAAGATCCGCGAGTTTGATGAAACCATTTTTAGACAAAGCACAAAGATTTCATCAAAGCACGTCTCCATAATTTACCTTTCTAAACAACTTTTTTAAGTAACATTTTTCTCTATTTTCAATAGAAAAGTCACTCCACCTGAAACGATAACAGTTTTCAATCGGTGCACTGAATATTTCAAATAGGATTGTTTCGAAAACTGTTACTCCTAACGACTTCAACAAGGTATACCTCTTTCAGATAAAACAGGTAGAAGAATAGATGGCTTCAATAGCCAGATGGCTACACTAAGCAGCAAAAAAGTTGTGCCATTTAAAAGAAATATGATGTGCCATAAGTGGCGTCCTCTACTAGTGACGTCAAAATTAAAAACAATTTTGAATTTATCGCCCGCAAACCCCCCTGATTTACAAATTTTATGTAAATATTTGGATTTTTTAAGAAGTTATCTACAAATATCGAAAATAAAATTTTAACTTTGACACTTTTATTATGCGACTTGGGATAGGTATGTTAAGTTAAATCCATTTATTTTCACCTAAGAAATCTGTGGTCTCATTGTTTCTACTTTATTTAAAAACGCCCTGTATAATCCCATTAAAGTCGGCTGTGGAGTTCTGCAGATATTTGCAAATTTTAGGTCCAAGTTCAAGGTTCCAGGGCTTCCAAACAGAATTCGAGAACGCTCCACTTCATCCCGCTTGAACGGAACGCGTAATAAATAATTGAGAACTATATTTACTCATACACTGTTTACAAGTGCATTAATTCACAAAACTATTATATTTCTTTATTAAGGTTTTTATATGTTCTATGGCGGTTTTTGTGTTTAAAAAAAAAGACGCTGTATTTAAGAAGATACCATCAACTTCTGTTTTACGCAAGATAAAAAAAAATAAATTCTAAGAAGAGAGACTTACATAGTTCGAAACAGCATAGTTTAATGTACTACCAGTTAAAATTGCATATTTTAAACCCTATAAATAAAAAAGTTATGGCGAGTTGAAGTGACAGGATTACGTTTTAGCCGCCCGAAAATCATGTTTTTTGGTACATTATTGCTAATAACTAAAAAACGAATATTCAAAAACAAATTCCGATTCAATTGTGCATAACAATAATAGTGAGGCTACCTATGATCCAAATTTCATTTTTTTTCGCTCCTTCGTTTTGGTAATATCGGCTTTCAAACCCAGGAGTCTGGACTTTTAACTCCGATAGTTAGTAATCACCTTTAAACAGTTTAAACACCTCTTAGCAAAACTTTTTGGTAAATTTCTCTCAATGCGTGATGCAGAATGTATCCCTAATTACATCCTATTATCCTTATTTACTGAAAATTTTATATCAAACGAATACTCTACGAACCTGTGCATCAACGCAGCATTCTAGTTCAAAATATTTGGTGTTCTATAAATATTTATAATACAACTGCAATTAATTTCTCATTATACCGCCGCGCCGACATGGTTTCCATCGCTCTCCGTGGGAGATATCAGGGCAAGAAGGATTAATATCAGGCCACACTTAATTTTTCTTTCGAGAACTTGTTTAATAACCCGTCAACTCAACAAGTTGATGTGATGAAAATTCATATTATTAGTACGCACATAAATCACGATAAGAGTGAGTTAGTGGTTTCGTATTAATGAAAAGAATATAAAGCGGGCTATGAATAGCTCGCGTGAATGCAAGGATTGAGTCCTTGATGTAAATAAATGAATATTTGTATATATAAACTGGTTAAAAATACTCATATTGGCTATAAGTGTTTTGGCAAAGTTTACGGTTGTGTGGATATTTCACCTAATATAAGAAACATTAGTTAAATTATTAGAACTCTGTGTTACCTACTCAAGAAGTAGCAACTAAATACCTCAGGGTTGTGATCTGAGCCCTCTTGTCTTTTCTGTTAATATTTATTAACGATGTTAACGTCTTTATTGTGGATTAAAATTTTATTTTCAAAATTAGTTAGTTAGTTATACTGTATCATATGTTATACAGGGTGGTCCACTTTCGAAAGCGGAAACTTTAGAGGTAGACAGAGAACCTCAACATAATATTAGTTTGTGTTATAAACTATATTCGAAAAATTCTTCGTTACAAAGATACAGGGTGTCAAAATGTTTATCAAAAGTTCCAAATTTATTAATATTTTTAAAACTGCTTTAGATATTTAAATGAAATTTAGAACCTTTGAATAGGTAATCTAGATACATATTTTTACGTGAAAAATATGTATCTAGCAAATATGTTTCTAAAAAAACATTGGCGTACCATTTTTTTCATTAAAATTTCCCGAAGATCTGTCCGTACGCACTCTACTGGTAAAAGAAAAATAATATTTTTTAGGTAAAATCTAGATATCTAGATAGTATCTAGATTAGTTATTCAGATTCTAAATTTCATTTAAATATCTAAAGTAGTTTTAAAAATATTAATACCCTGTATCTTTGCAACCAAGCATTTTTCGAACATAGTTTATAATACAAACTGATATTATTTTGTGGTTCTCTGTCTGCCTCCAAAGTTTTCGCGTTCTAAAGTGGACCACCCTGTATATTAACATTTTCTGAAAACATTTGTTCTAGATCATTGTCGACATGTTATAGTAGCTGTTTCACTATGCTGTACAAAGACCCTAATTTTGTTGTAAAGGAGATAAGTTTTCGCAACACTGGACTGATTTTTCAAGAAAATTAAGATGTCGCAATCAGACCTTTCACAAACCTCTTCGTTTTTGAGATATATGACGAAATTTTAAAAAACTGTTTTTAAGAGAATATTTGTATCTCAGAAAATAGCTCAAATATCGGAATTATGAATATTGCTTCTGATAGAGTTTTTTATGTAGAGATTAGTGGCGAACCTGAAATTTCTCTACGGGGTGTCTCTTTTAAAATGTGACCCAAACATACATTGTTTTAAATGGAACACGCTGTATATTTCTATGCCATTCAATTGCATTATTATTTTCTTTTAAAATGATATATAACAGTTACTATTTCATATTGTTTAAACAATTAAGTTATATAATAACTAAACAATATTTTTATACTACATCTAGCGGATATTTAGCCCCATAATTATTAATAATACTATATAATAATACGTGTGTTAACAATAATATCCGTTAATATTGACAAAATTAGAACCCAAAATACATATTTCTATTTATCCCTATTTTATAATTTGCTGCCGAAATTCATGATTATATGTATTTAAAATCTTCACCAGAGGGAATATTTAAGCAATTTCTAAATATTTTTTCAATTTTAAATAATTTTCAACAGCTTTTTTAATGACACTGTTCTTCCTATTAATTATTTATCTATGTTTGCTCCTGTTTATTTCCAAATATTATTTAATTAAAGACATTTATAAATTACTTAGCTGGCATCAGTTTTATCAGTTTAACGTATTTTGACAATTTCCAAAACATAAATTAGCAACTATTATATATCACTATGAAGAAAATAATAATACAATTTAATGGCATTAAAATATACAGTGTTCTATTTAAAAGTATTTTTGGGCTATTTTAAAGAAATTACAAGAACACCATTGAACTCTGTATCAGATTTTTTCTGATTTTTTACCATTTCGATATCTCAGATATTCTCTGAGATACAAAAAATCCCTTAAAAGGTGTTTAAAAGGTTTTAAAGTTTCGCCTTGTATCTCAGAACCAAAGAGGTTTATGTGAAAACACCGCACTCTTCTGTCTTTTGTAGTTTCTGAGATACCCTGAAATTACAACGAAACTGGAACACCCTGTACATACAGGGTGTATACTTTTATTCATGTACAAATCCGTAAAACCTTTATTCTTCAAGATAATCAAATTTTTTTTTATTGTAAATAACATCGAAAACCATTTTTGTAAAACTTCGTAAAAATTGTATTTTTCAAAATTTATTGAATTCGGAGGGTATAAAAATAATGATAGCAGGACTTGAATCGCCATCTTAAACGCCGTGATGGGATTGAAAATAACGATTTTCGATGACATTTAAATCAAAAAAATATTGGTTGCGTTATTTTGAAAAATAAAATTTTTACGAATTTTTATAGAAATGAAACTTTAAGAACGTGTAGAAGACAACACTATGTATAGTTTTTGTTCAAATTTCACACATAGGGGTTTTGAGGAGTCCTGATTAACACCACCTTATCAGATTTTAAATAAAAAAAATCGCTAAACGTTTTTATTGAATTTCGGGGGTATAAAAAAATCATAGCAGGTCTTGGATCGCCATATTAAATGCCGTGGGGGTCAGGGAGAGCGGTTTCCGATGTCATTTAAAATAAAAAGAAATTTTGATTATCTTGTAGAAAAACGCTTTTACAGATTTGTACACAAATAAAAATAGACAACCTGTATACTATACATGTCATACTATAACAAATTGACATATCACTAAAATATATTGTAATACGTATGTAACTTTTATGCATTTGTATGATAATTTATGCTCGTAATTCATTTAATTAATTATTTAATTAGTTAATTTAAAACCCGAAATAAGTTTCCAAAGAAGTCAAGTACGATGATCTCTTGTAATTCTTATCTATAACTATATTTTTTGGAATAATAAGTGATTGGAGAGCTTCTAGAGTTATTTTGGCGAAACGTTTGCCAATCTAATAATTATTTCTCATTTCTGAAATCTTGTTCTTTAATTATCTGATATAAAAAAAACCATTATGTTGTGACACATATTCTCATTCGAACTCAAAGAAACTCTGTCGGTAGCAAGGCGGAAATCTCTAGCCGGAAATGATCCTGCATTGATCAGATATCTCTTCTATCACACATCAAAAGTTTATTGTCGTATAACCTAAAAGAAAACTTGTTTCGTTCCCCTTTATACGGATTTTCTTACCTTTCGTCTCTTTTATGCGAGGTCCGCTCGTATATCTGAAAATATAAAAAACAGAAATGTTATTCCTGCTGATTTCATATATAATACGCACACAATAAAACATCTTAAAGCCAGCGTGGGCTTTTGCAGGAAGTCGTTAAGCGCCTGTTTATCCGTAAAAAGTTTTTCTTTGATTCGATTAAGTGAAAATGTAAAAATCTCTTGATTCCTTTAAAATTTTAACATAAAAGAAACCTATTACCGCTGTAGAAAAATTGGAAATATATTGTAATAAATTAAAATAGATAAACCAATTTTTTTATTTGAAAGAATAGTTAAGTCAATGACCCTCAAATAGCATATGACCGTTTCGTTAATAAATTACAAGATAATATCAGTTTAAATACTTCTTGCAAAAGTATATGTAATACAAACTTTGAACTTAAACCCTGGATTGCAGACGGAATTTTAAACTCAACACGATATAGAGATCAACTAAAAAAATTATTACAAAGGTTCACTGTTGAATAAGATACAGAGTATAAGCAATACAGAAATAGGTTAAGAAATATTATAATATACAGGCTGTATCACATAAGAGGGCCCCTCCCATGTATCTCGCTTAATATGCGAGATACGTCAAAAATCTTTAATTGTTTTTTGTTGCAATTTTGGAGGCCTTTATACTCATAAAAACAAATTTGAAATCCATGGCCAACTTTATGAGTAATAAGAAAAAACCTGTAAAGTGCCCAAACTTTAAGGCTGTCTAACTTTGTTATTTTAAGAAATAGAGAAAACTTATTGGTAATAAATTTTGATTGCAAAATTGATATCTTTCACCTGATATAAACAGATTTTTGAAATATCGTATGTGGTTCGGTGCGCCCTCTAGGCGGATAAAAAATTTTTTTTATCGAAGCAGGCTATGGCCACAAAAAATTGCCTGTTTTTTCGTCTTTCATGCAATATACTACATGTTGCCCTTATCTTTTGTATTTATTACATTTTTTTCAATTTTAGTTAAAAAAAATGTACCTAAATATTTTCGTGTTGCTCAAGATAATGTAGAACCTGTTTTAAATACGCCAACTGCAGAAAAATAATATATAGAATGTACTTTTTATGCAAAATACAGATTTTCTTATAATATTATTTTATTGGTTTTCACATTAGAAGCAATTGGGTCTTTAAAATTATTTTGACACAATGTAATAAAATAATATTATAAGAAAATCTGTATTTTGCATGAAAAAGGTACATTATTTTTTTGCAATTGGCGTCTTTAAAAGAGGTTCTACATTATCTTGAGCAACACGAAAATATTTAGGTACATTTTTTTAACTAAAATTGAAAAAAATGTAATAAATACGAAAGATAAGGGCAACATGTAGTATATTGCATGAAAGACGAAAAAACAGGCAATTTTTTGTGGCCATAGCCGGCTTCAATAAAAAAAAATTTTATCCGCCTAGAGGGCGCAGCGAACCACATACGATATTTCAAAAATCTATCAGGTGAAAGATATCAATTTTGCAATTAAAATTTATTACCAATAAGTTTTCTCTATCTCTTAAAATAAAAAAGTTAGACAGCCTTAAAGTTTGGGCACTTTACAGGTTTTTTTATTATTACTCATAAAGTTGGTCATGGATCTCAAATTTGTTTTTACGAGCATAAAGGCCTCCAAAAATGCATAAAAAAACAATTAAAGATTTTTGACGTGTCTCGCATATTAAGCGAGATACATGGGAGGGCCCCTCTTATGTGATACAGTCTGTATAGGTACTAAAAATAACTATTTTAAGAATAAAGTATTTTGGAAAATATAAATAGATGAGACTATAAGAATGTATAAGTAAATAAAAGAATTTCTGCAATTGACTCTGTATCCCTGTATCCATACGTATTACGTCTGGCTGCACAGAAAAACTTGTGCTCTCATAAGTGCAAACCCTCATATTAGTATGGCATAAGATATGACAGAATGAATGAGGCTGTGATACAAGGTTTTTAATGTAGGCAGTGAAAGAAAGCCAAACTGTGGAGTAAATACAGGTGTTGGAATATTTTCTTACATGATGAATCCACGATAATTTAGGATCCAAATAAACTCCCAGAAACTTAACACTTTCCGGATTATCTATGTCATTATGACTGAGGAGCCTATAGATCATAGTTTCTGTAATTGTCACATTTATGGTCAACCGATTGCTGGGAAACCAGTCATTTGCAGGTGCATGTCAAATTTGCATGGTTAAGCAATATAGATAAATTCGAATTTGTTGTGGTTACACTGGTATCATCAACAAATAGTATACATAAATATGGTAGGTACGTCGTTTATACAGTGTGATTCAGGTTTAATCTTGATAACTTCAGGAATCGATAGAACAGGTTAAAATAATGTTCATTTGTGATATAAACTTATTTCCTAAAACTCATCGTTTCCGAGAAAGAGGGCGTTGAGTTTTGTTTTCATGGGTTGCTATAACGTTAAATCAAATTTACGCGGCTGGTGCGCTACACTGTCACCAATTTCTTTGAATATCTCAGAAACAAGACCAAACGTCAAAAAAAAACAGGACATGAAAAAGTTCCGAAATTAATCAGGTTAAAGTGGTGTGTAGGAATTTTATTGAAATTATTTTTTTTGTAGTTTTGAAATAAAGTAAGAGGGGAGTCATACAAAATACACTTCTAAGAGGGGTAGGTAGTTCAAACTTAAGAAGCTTATATAAGATCATAAGGAGTGTCTGTGTTCCGAATTTCACTTAAATCGGATAAGTGGTTCAAAAGTTATGAGGAAAAAACCAGAAAAAAATTCCTACTTCAACGCCCTCTATCTCGGAAACGATGCGTTTTAGGAAATAAGTTTATATCACAAATGAACATTATTTTAACCTGTTCTATCAGTTCCTGAAGTTATTAAGATTAAACGTGAATCACCCTCTATATATTTAAAAAAAGTAATGTACACAACACTGAACCTTGTGGAATCTCATGTTTGATTTCTAAAGTACTTGATAAACAACATACTGATATCTACCAATAATTAAATAAGATCATAGAGCTTAATAAATATAAAAAATAACGTTAAGTAAAGATTATTCTTTCTATGTGCATCTCCATATTATTATTGTTCTATAGAAAATGGGTCTACAATATCTAATTTAAGTACTTTATATTGTTTCTTTCTTATTTATTACAACATTCTATGAGGTTAACCTTCCAGGGAATGAAGAAATTGTGCAATATAGATAGTGTTGGCTGAGACAAGAAATGCTAATTGTGTTGCTACATTTCCACTCGATAAACTTGTAATTCTTTTAGAGGTATAAAATATGTTGCTTTTTCTACTTACATGGTGCTACTTAGTAAAAATAACTTGCCCATCTTATGATTTGTAGATCAAACGCATCGGAACCGAAATCTTGAATCACATTTTGTAGCAGCATCGAAAACACTTGGCATACCTAACTACTTAATTATAGGTTACAGCATAAACTGTCAGTTTGAGATTGTTTGTTATATTTTTTATATATTTTTAAGTATTAATAATATTGTGTGAAACTAACTACTCAGTGGACAAAAGCCCCAAAGCCCCTGCGTTGAATTACACCCACAATATCTACCCATATATTCCTTATTATTAGTTTTTGTAATATTTTTTTACGGTTTTAGAAAGGTATTTTAAGCTAATATAAATCAAATCTCCTATAATTCCTATCAATGAAGTCATATGTATGTTCTCTGATACCAAACATCTAGGTATGCTAATGAACAATTCCACAGACAAAGCTCTATTCAATAATTATCTAAAGAAAATCTAATTTACTAACCTGGTAATTGTGGTTGAATTTGTCGTGTTACCACTGCCAAAAAGTGAAGTTAGATATTTATAGAGTGTTTCATTACCAGGTTAGTAAATTAGATTTTCTTTAGATAATTATTGAACAGAGCTTTGTCTGTGGAATTGTACATTAGCATACCTAGATGCTTGGTGTCAGAGAACATACATATGACTTGATTGATAGGAATTGTAGGAGATTTGATTTATATTAGCTTAAAATACCTTTCTAAAACCGTAAAAAAATGTTTGTTATATGTTCTAAACTGTTAATAATATTGTAATAATACTGTTTAGCAACAAATATCCACACAGACAATAAAACAACTGAAAATTTAAATACAACTAACACTGAGTTGGATGGTAAAATCAAATTAAATACCATTGATGTCATCCTATCTCAAAGATATTGCAATGCTATTGCGCGAAAGTTTATAGGCAACCCCCTCTGTTTAGGGATCTTGGGTACAATTCACGTACATAATTTAATTGATACTTTTAAAAGCATGATGTTTGAAAATAGTACACAAATGTAAAAAAAATTTGTACATGGTATATACCACAAGCCTATAAAGCTATTTTTTTAGAGTGCACATCCTTAAAAAGGTGAGTCCTATTCTGGATAAAGATTATAGGTGCAGTATTATGGAAGCAAACATAAATATCAGTCATGACAGTTGTAATATTTATTACAGCCACACTAATACGCTATAAAATCACGGAATAATGTTTCCTCCGAGGAGTTACCATAAAAAGTTATTGAAAAGTAGACGAGAATCCGTGGACGAAGCCGGAAATCTGGGCAGAAATGATGACCAGATATAAATAACGACCTAATGGGATTTCTTACTTCATTTCACTCGCGTAATGAACCCTAGTAAGGAGCCCTTTCAAATGAAAGTGTTAAGGGTTAGATTTCTCACTTGAATCATCCCTATTATTAGGGTAGGAAGTTTACAAATGACGATTTTAGGTTTCTAAATAACGGGGCTAAATTGCGTTTTATTTCTCTCCTATTACGTTGATGGCCCTGGTGAAGGATGTGTTCTACTCCCGTGCTGCGTTGCAAGAATGAGGGATAAATGAAATATATAAAATTAACTGCAAATTCGTTCGCTAATAATATATCCATTACGAAAACCTGGCGGGCAGATATATTTAATTTTGTTAATATATTTTGTAGACCGACCGAAAATTTTAGTCAAAGGAAGATCAACAAATATAAAAGCTGGAATTTCACAAATGAGATTATAGTTATTTATGTAATAAGGATCATAAAGACGATCATTATGGTACATGTCGTGAATGTTATTGGACGAGGCGTAGCCGAGTCCGATAGCCCGACGTGTGCCATAATGATTGTTTATGATTCGTATTACATACAAAATTTTATCTGATGGCATTTATATTAATACATTTTTGAAAAATTAAAACCTGCATTTTTGACATGTAACAAGGACAAATATTTTTAAAGCAGTAAGTATATGTGTAGTTTAAAATATCAGTAGGTTAGTGAGCTGTGCTTTGCCATTCCTTGACAACGTCAGGTTGTAACGGCAATATTTATTTATCTGCTGTCAAACACAATTGTCACGTAGAATTGAATATAATTTAAATAATAATGAGTGATTCTGCAACTGATAGTTTACCTTCTGATTTGGAAGAAATGACGCGAAATATCGTGGACTCCATTTTGCCTGAAAAATCACGGAGTGTATATGAAATAGCGTTTAATCGGTACGAAGAATGGTGTTCTACTAAGAAAATCAAGAATGTCACTCATGAAAAAGTATTATTCGATGATAAGAAGTATTTTATTAACAAGAAAAAACGTCGATATTAGTATGTACCTACAGTTGGTTGCATTACTAAGACGTAAATCAGAAGCTTACAGACCTAAAAAATACAAAATTTTTACTATACAAGATGTCACAAAGTTTTTAACGGAGGCATCAGATGATACATGTTTATTTAAAAAAGTTCCTATGATAATTGGACTAAGTGGAGCATATAGAAGAGAGGAACTGACAAATATGCTTGTTGAAAATGTGATAGATGAAGGATCCGTTTTTAGAATTACTTTGAATTAGAATTCTTTGTAACATCGGGGAATATCCCAGGATTGAATATGGTAGAACTTGTCAGACAACATGTGAAAATACAACTAACACTGAAAATACGACCTTGCAACACAAACCATCGACGTTTTTTTTGTCACTTGTAACAATAAGAAATGTACGAAACAACCCGTTGGAATTCACACCTTTGGTAAAATGCCAAAAGTTATTGCCACTTTTTTTAATTTACCTGACCCTGAAGAATATACCGGACATTGTTTTCGGCGATCGTCTACTTCATTTTTAGCCGATTCTGGAGCTGATTTGTGTACCGTGAAACGCCATGGCGGATGGAAAAGCAATACTGTTGCTGAAAGTTACACCAAAAATTCAAAAGAGCAAAAGAAAAAAAATTCAGAAGCTATTTTTGGTGCCAACAACCAAACAGGATTACAAGTTTACCAAAAAGCATCAACTATGATGTAAAAACTCTAGAATCCATTGGTATTAATATTGCAAATTGTAGTAATTGGTTTTTTACCATTTATAATAAATAATTTTGTACATAGTTATGCATTTTGCATAAACTTGATCTCTCCATCACATGTTTTTCATATTGAATTTCATTATGGTACTAAGTAGCATAATGAGCTTCCTTATGTCATCAAAATTGAGTGACATAACGTTGTCATTATGACATGCCATCAGATAAAATTCTTTTTCTACACCCGTATTATAACAATGCACTTATATGCCCATAATCCGTTTCATAATGATACAGATACAGATTTTTCATTACGATACAGATACTACTATAAAAGTAATATAAATCGTTCTGCGTACAGACGAAAGCAGCTAAAGCATTTTGTCTTACTTCAGCATAAATTAAAACGATATCCATCAACTCCAGCCATGTTACATGTGAAAAAACGCATATAGACACTATCGCAAAAACGTTAATACTAAAGGCGACATTCCGATGACGCTAGAGACTACAGTAGTAGAAAAACTGTCAACCTAGAAACACTCCTTCTTCGGTGTTGCGTTTTTAATAGTTGACAGTTTTTCTCGTCTAATTTCTAGGCAACAGCTTCTCATTAAGCCACCCAAATTTACCCGGTAAAATACAAACCTCTTGTACAATTATAAATGATACATGCTGTAACAAAGTGGGCAAGCGGTATTGGTAAAATCGATGGTATATTTGATGATAGAATTCCAATAATTCGACAGATGTCAAGACTTTGCAACCACGATGTCACACAGTTATGATAATGTTTTTACTTTAACTTTGCCCATTCAGCTCCACTTAAGACTTCGGAAACGCCAAATTTTAGCTATATTTGTAGACTTTAAACGCGCGTTTCATTCAGTTAATCACTTTTTATTATGGCAAAAGCTTTATAAAGTTGGGTTGAGCTCAAAATTGGTCTTGCTGCTCAGAAATTTTTACAGTAATGCTAGTATGCGTGTAAAATCTGGGAATGATTTTTCTTCTTTGGATATTACGTCGGGTGTTCTTCAGGGCGAAGTATTGAGTCCACTGTTATTAGCTTTATTTTTTGCGGATATAGAAAACTTTTTTATTGAGAATGGTGCACAGGGAATTAATATTGATAATTATAATGCGCTTCTTATGCTTCTTTACGCAGATGACCTCATAATATTAGCAGACTCTGTGATTGACCTGAACAAAAAATTACGGATTTTAAAAAAATACACTACACTAAACCTGTTGACGGTAAATGTATAAAAAACTAAAATTATGCGTTATGCGTCACCATATAGTAAATCACCATTTTTACGTCGGCAATTGTCCTGTTGAAGTAACTAACCGTTACACATATTATCTCGGAGTTACCTACACAGCTTCTGCACTCTTTCGTGAAATGGCGTCTTCTGCAGTTTCAAAAGCTAAACAAGTAATAGGCACATTGATGTCCATAATGGCTAAAACCAAAATTAATTCCTGGTCCACTAGAATTCAATGATTTGAGTCATTAGGAGGAGTTGCGCACCAACCTAGGCTCTTAGGTATGTAGACATTCTTGAGCAAGTTCAAACTAACTTTATAAAAAGGATGCTATTGTTACCACTAAATAGTCTTGATTATGCAGTTGGGTGGAGTGTGGAAGATTGAAAATAATATACAACGTATTCAAGTGGACACTGAACTGGCTTGAAAAAGTTTTGAAAATGTCTGATTCTCGAATTCCTAAAATTTGTCTTAAGAGGCAGCTACAACTCACTAACTAGGACATAAAGTATAATTGGACCCTTCAGTTAAAGAAATTGTTTTGGTTTGTTGAAGCTGAGGACATTTGGAACACCTTCTCTCTTGCACTATTGAAAAGAAATACCAAAATGCTGCTCTCAAAATTCCTGAAAAAATTGTTTGTTAGCGATCGTAACATTCTTCAAATGACAACTTTTATACCACTTTATAACTTCTTTGGTGTGACCTCTACAACTCAGTCGTATTTAACACTGGCTTTTCCCATTCAATATCTTAGGACTATCGCTCAATTACGAATGTGTAATAATATAATGATTACATTTACATACATCGGTTCCACATACAGCATTAACCTGAACAACAAATGTACGATATGTAACAGAGATGAGTTTGAAACAATTGATCATCTCCTTTTTGGCTGCCCTATATATTTCTTGAGAAACTGTGATTCGGTCTGCTTGCAAAATTTACAGGTCTTAATTACATCATTAGAAAATTTAACTCGTGATTATGTTAGGCAGATTGCTAGTTACATTTGGAATATTTTGAAGTGCCGTTCATTTATAATAAACAAATAGTATGTATATCTGTCCATCTACTATTTTTTATTTTTTTTACTTGCTCAATTAGCACTCGTTTTCTAGTTTTTAATTTTATCTTTGTTCTCTTTTTTCTGTAACAAAAACTTAGCTATAAGATTTACAATTTTCAATGTAAAGCAGGACTCTTGCTATATGAAGAAATGTATTTTTCTTGTTCTGCAATAAAGGAATTGAATTGAATTTAATTGAATGTCACACAGTTATAAATCAATGAACCTTCAAAAATTGTTTCAAAATATTCTGTATCTTATCGCATATATTTTTTATCGATAATTCTTAGAACGGAGATTAACAAATTTGCGTTGACTCTATGCAAACTTCTGCAACGTAGCTTTTTTGTGCTTAATCGATACCATTTAAATTTATTTTTTGACGGAAGACGCAGAGAGCTGAGAGGAAGCCGAACAAATTTAATTGCGCTCAAACAAGGATTACATTTTATAAAGGAGAGGGTCGTCAATTCCGAACTTTTAATTATTCGTGACTTTTTATTGTTTTTCAGATAAATCGCGAGGATAATTAACGAAATATCCGAACTAAATTGCAAAGAAAAATAAATTTACATTCGTTAGCACTCCCGGGAAGGGTCTCGCTGTAAAGTGGGCCGTTTTTCACGGCAACTTTGAAGTGGAGAAGTTTAAATTTCACAAGGTTTTGAGAACGTCAGAATTCCCGGCAACAATGCGTATTATTCCAAACCCTGCTCAAGGGTGTTTTGTACTCATCAAATTATTACACGACGAATTATGGCGAGTTAAATTCATTTACGTATGTATATAAAATAGTTTAGCAGGGTTTATGTCATTTTCTTTGACGCAACCAAGACCACCTGGATACGCAAATACATGAAATAGGTCTCTAAAAATTTTTTTCTACGTTCATGCAAAAAACAAAACTTTGTGAACTATATTTAGTGGAAAAAGTGGTTCTTTATTGCACTAGTGCAATCAAATTTGTAATACATTCATCTGTCATTCTACTACAGCGTTTTGTGATCATGACAAACATAAACGTTCAAATCGACGTCATATTTTGCTACATTTACACCTACATCTAAATAAAACATTTATATTTTTTGCATGAACATAGAAAAAATATTGTATGCAACTCGTACAAAAAGTGTGTATTGTACTTGTTGCATAAATAACTACATATTAAGGATATTGTTACGGAAGCGCACCTACCTTTTAGTTTGTTAATTATGTTCCTGTTTACGTTATAATTTATAATTCTTGTGATGCCTTTACTTTGACGTTTTCTGGAACATTCTCGGCCACATTCTATTTGATTCTCGAGACCACCGAAAACTTCTAGAACCCTAAAAACCTATATAAGCGGATCGGTTTCTCCGATGGAGTCGGTTTATATTGAGCAGTCGAAGGCGATAGACAAACGTCAAAGTAAAGCGTTGACAGTAGTGAAATTTGTTTGGAAAATATTTCTAGTGTAGTCAAGAGTGACAATAAAGTTTGTTTGTGACGTGACGTGTTTCTACGCTAACCCAACGTAGAGGTTACAATATTATCATCTTGGTATAAAATTAAAAAATAAGACGAGAATCCCAAGTAGCATTTTTAGTGAATAGAACGGAGCAGCTACCACACTGAAAACTTTAAAGTGTACTGCCAAAATCCCTACCACATCATAGAAATGGCTTTATTACGTGGTAACTAAAATGGAGAACACTTTTTTGGAGGCAGCTACGTTCCAACGACGTTTTTGCGTCTTATACAAATACGTTTAAGCCACGCTGTGATTACGTGGCGAAAACGGGGGATGTGGTTGCCGCCTTTAAAGGTAAACTGGAGAAATAAAGTTTACTAAGTATAGACTACTATCTGATACTTTTCTGTTCGCTAAATATTCGTATGTAGCTCGGTCTCTTTCCTACATATTATTTCTGCCTTTATCTCTGCTTCTCCTGTTATATTTAGAAAAATAATAGTTATTATAATAGTGTACCATATAAACACGTAATATAGAATTAGAATAATTCCAAGGCATAAAATTAGAACGATTAAAAGTTTACTGATAAATATGGATGTTACAGCTCCAAATATCAACAAATGCCGCTGAAAAATTCGATATTAGGAACAGTTCAAATAACTGCATTTCGCGAACTAAAAAATTATGTATGTATGCCTCAAAGATTTTTTTTATCAATTTTTTTTACCTGGAATCAATAATTATGTGCAGACCTACGAATAGTCATGTAGTAATATAATAAGTAATAATATTTTTCAATTTTTATAATAAAATGGCGACTTTGAACATACATCTGTAAACACTTTGAAGTCATATACACCTAAAATGTATACTTAAAGTGGCAGAAACGTTATAGGCAGCTGCCGAAATATAAAAACACTATTACTATTAAGCATATAATATTTTTATAAGAGATTACACATTATTTACCTCATTATTACTGTGCCGCTTTCTATGCACAACGATACTATACTCACATTTACGGTACCACGATAAAGACTCAGTCAAACTGAAGCCCGATGTATTCTATATCTCTGTTTATTGCATTGTGGAAAACAATATTTTGATGTGTGTAAACCGTGAGCGTTAGTACATGGTTTTGCCGAGGTTAGAGCGCCATTAGAAGATGCGTACGTTGGGGGATTTGCTGCTATTCGCGGAGTGTTATTTCTATAGTTATATTAAATTATAAAAATAAATTATTGCAACCGTGAAGTTAATAAATAACAGTTAAAAATTGATCAAAGTGCCAGTTCTAGTAAAAGGTCTGTTAGTAATCGACATAACCTGTGTAACGGACAAGTGATAATAATAAAAAACGTATACGGAGGAATTCGAACGCGATACAAGTGTCAGTTTCTAGTGTATATCGTGCTATAAAAAAGAGTGTGGAAGTAAATCCAAAGAGGAAAAAAATAGAAACACTATGAAGGAAAAAAACAGAAGTCGATGATGACGTAAAATACGCCATTCGCAGGAAAATTCATGGATTCTTCTTCAGAAATGAAATACAGACGATAAAAAAAAATTCAAGCCACGATAGCTGAAGAGGATATGCCTCAATTATCTGACAAAGTTCTTAGAAGAACAATGCATGACATGCGTTTTCGGTTTTTAAAACGAAATCGTAAAAGTATGCTCGTTGAAAAAGATGAAATTGTAGTATAGCGAAGAGAATATTTAGAAAAACTACGAGAATTTCGTGCATCGAGTAAAAAGATATATTACATGGATGAAACATTGGTAAACGAAGGTTATACGGTATCAAAAGTTTGGCAGTATGGAAACGTTCGAAGTAAAAGAGAAGAATTTTTAGATGGATTTTCTACAGGATTAAAGGCGCCTTCTGGAAAAGGACGTAGGTTAATAATAACACATATTGGAAGCGATTCGGAATTTTTAAAAAATGGTTTGCATGTTTTTGAATCACGTAAGACGGAATTACCATGAAGATATGAACAGTGAAGTATTTGAAAAATGGTTCGAATCTATTTTATCATATATAGAACCAGGAGCAGTTGTTGTGATGGATAACGCAAGTTATCATAGCAGAAGAGTTGAAAAGTTATAGTTATTTTAATAAATAGTGAACATACAGTGATAGTGAAGTTTGTTATGATTCTGACGTAATGCGTACTAATTTAGTGATAATGATAATGATAATATTCGTGTAAAACAATTACCTATATGAAATGTATAAATAGTCAACATTTTGTGGCGGCATGAGCCGGGTGATGGTGGGTCATCGAAGCCCAAGAGGGCATCGTATTATAGGACATATTTATAATGTTGGCAAGAATCTTTTCAGTTTGTCTTGATACAGTTTCTAAATTAACTTAGGTACAGCGATATACAAGATAAAAACTTTAAATTTTGAAATATTCTTATTATTTTTATTATCTTAACGCCTCGAAATTGGTAAAAACCGTTATATCACTGTTTCTACTCTAAAAATAATGGATATTATGAAATGCAATTATTTTTGTATATTTTTTATGTCTAATCGCATTCAAATTTAGTACGCCTATGAAATGTTGCTCCCTGCAGGCTTCGCCCGTTGCGCTTGTCAACAAGCTAGCGATTAGTCACTGTCCACAGTTTTGGAAGTCAACTATAGATACATAAAGGTGGTAGCAATAACGTTGTTTCGTCACTTTACCTTAATTTACCATAATCTCAAAATTGTGCATATGGGTATGTCAACATCTTACATCTTGGACATTTTTATATCTAGTGTATAATATATACAATGAATTTTAAAATAGTGTCTACAAAAAAGAAAAAAAGGTATTTGTTTATGTGTCGTTCCATACCAGTGGGAAATGACGGAACATTATTCTGGCCAAAACATTTACACTATTCTCAAAGAGAAACTTTAAGACGCAGTCCAAAAAGTACTCCCGAAAACACTTGGTCTTCGCTTAGGTGGATATTAAAATTCTCAGAATTAGGAAATTTTAAAGATGCTCTTCAACTTTAAAAACAAAAATGTTTGCGTTGTAGCGCTTTCTGTTTGTTGTTTTAATTTTCTATAAAACAGTCGAAAAGTCTTCTTTCTGCGAGGTTTTTTGATGCTATCCATCTTACAGACCGACACAGGATAAAGCTAGTATACTCGCGACAAGAATTCAGACGACTTACGTCATACGAACAAATGAATAATTCATTATATTTTCATCAAAATATTTAAGAAACTGCAACTGATAGTAATAAAACTATATACTACACTAAAAGTTTGCATTATATATTGCACTAAATTGCAAAAAATGATTGTTTTTAATGCGACCAAATATCGAAAATTACGTTGACAATAAAAACAAATGTGTAACGTCAGCCGTGACGTAAGACGTCTGAATTCTTGACGCGAGTATAATAAACTAATTTATTTTCTCTAGTTAGGAGGTCATGTAGCATGCAGGTCACTATAAGGTAAAGGTTACTTCATAGTGGACGTCGCCAAAACTATTACAAACACTATAAAGCTACTGTCAGTTCTAAGTAATAAGTGATGCTTGGTTGCTGTTACTTTAATATCCACTTTCAGCAACTTCAAGGTGCTTTTGCTTAGTTTTCATAACGTTCCAGTCATCAAACCGCCCTACCAAAAAGTATAAAATCATGAAGAGTTACATTTCATGTGTGTTTTACTATGAAAAATGCATATTCATAAATAATAATTTTTCATTACAGTTGTCTCATTACGTTCTGGTGCGTTATTTCACACTATTAACCTAGGCAATAAATAACCAACAATCTTCCGTATAATATCGCTAATAATTTTTGAGAAAAATAGCACTTATAAGGAACTATTGCCAAAACCGTACATTTTGGGACAGATGAGTTCCAATTCTTATATTTTCATGTCTTAACCTCTTGTACTATGACCAACATTATAACCTCTTTTGAAACACCCTGTATAATATTAGATACAACAAAAAGATAAATAACAATTACAAATTAAACCAAAATTTAATTAACATGAAAAATTTAAATGTATATTTAGAAATAAAACTTTTATTGTCAATTTGTATAATAAACCATGAGGCGAAGAAAAAATATATATATACTCGCGACAAGAATTCAGACGACTTACGTCACAAATGAATAATTCATTATATTTTCATCAAAATATTTAAGAAACTGCAACTGATAGTAATAAAACTATATACTACACTAAAAGTTTGCATTATATTTTGCACTAAATTGCAAAAAATGATTGTTTTTAACGCGACCAAATATCGAAAATTACGTGGACAATAAAAACAAATGTGTAACTTCAGCTGTGACGTAAGACGTCTGAATTCTTGACGCGAGTTTAATAATATAATAATATCTCTACCCCTCATTCTAATAACAGGGATTAGCCCAGAAGTCGGAGACTTGTGCGGGAGAGGGGGCGGTATATTATTATTAAGCAGGCCGCATTTGAGCCCAGGAACGACTTACGTTGGTAGGCCCTAACCACTATTCAGTGCAGGAATGAGGGAAACCTGGGAAACCTGGAAAACCTCATTAATTAGGGGGGTAGTCAAATATCAACCGGTATCAATCTCTCACATTGACCCAAGCCAACATTCTTCCACCCTACCATACCCGCAGAGAGGGTGCCAATCCTCTCCACGAATATAGCTTAATACGGTCTACCGGCAGCTGGGCGCGAACCAACACCGATCTAGTCACCTCGATTCAAGTACTGACGCCTTAAACCGCGCGACCACTGACCGACATAAATACTTATACAATTATAATTTAATATCTATACTAATCTAATCTATACTAATAATAAATTTGCTAAATTTACATACAATTAAAATCTCTTAATACAATAATTACTGTATTTTGATCATCACTAACAGTGTAGGAATTGAACAATTTTATGTGTCTTTTCGTGCATTGTTTGAAAACAAAAAAATAATCTTTCAACATTTATTTATAAAAATATTGATTTTTTTATATTTTCAGCAGTCAACTTAAGCGTATCCGTGTATATGTTTTGCATTTCTTTTTCTTAAAATATGGCAAGGAATAACACCCTGTAACCGTACTTAGCAAACACACTGTATAGTGTGTCCAATTTTCGTGGTAATCGCATGGTTTCTCCTATTTCCAACGGAGATAGGGACTTGCAAGTTTCACATTCCTGATCTACTTTTTTGAGAAAAGAAGGATGGCGCAAACAGAATGTCCGTATCTTCTTTTGTTTCTGAGATACAGGGTGAAATTGAAAATTTAGCATTTTACGGCACATCCCGTATCTTGCTTATCCTGCAACATATCAATAATCTGAAAATGGCTCCTTATAGAACTTTTTACGTAGAATTCATTGGCGTACTTAGTTTATTTGTCAGGGTGCTAGTTTTTGATAAAAATAGGTAACTTAGGTTTTTTTAAATGGAACGCCCTGTATATTTTTACACCGTTCGATTCAGCTCGATTTACTCTTTTCAAAAATATAACATAGTATGTAGTTATTTTTAACGCTTTCGCCATAATCTGCAATTAAAGTCGATTTTGATATTATCGAGGTAAACTAACCATAACACAAACATTTTTACAGAAATGTAATTTTCAAAAAATAGTTTATAGATGCTGTCTGAAATTCAATATCAATTCAATATTATATGAAGGCACAGGATATGAAATGTAGTAAGTAAATAAATAAGGTAAACAGTTTTTAAAGTAAAAGAATATGCAAATAAATAAACAAACCGGTATATACAACTAACAAATAACAAAATAATATTAATATTCATGTTGGTGTAAATTTCTGTGATCTCTTGTTGAGATCTAGTTTCAGGCTGTAGCTTATTTCATGATGTATTCAATAGATGATTTTAATTATAATAATAATATCTTTTTTTATTATTATTTTTTACTGGTAGGTTTAAGTAAACCACAGATGAACTTGTATTTCTTATATTGGCTAAGGATATAACAAAAGGATAAAGAGAATAAATAAATAAATAAGAGAACAAATAACTAACTACCTAACAAATAATAAAATAAACAAATAACAAATTAACTAAATAATTTTTTGCTACTCTAATTAACATTATGTTTTAAATACTGTTCAAACACATTTCCATTTTTCGTAATACACATTTCACATATTTTTCTTATACTATTCAAGGCATTAATAATGATAATAGGCCGCTCTTGCAATTCTGTAAATGCCTGTTGGGTTGCAACTCTAAGATCATTTTTAGTCTCGTGACGCACACTATAAATTTTATTTTTTATAAAACCCCAAAGAAAAAAATCGAGCACAGATAGGTCAGGTGATCTAGGAGGCCAGTTTGCGGGTCCTCTGGTACCAATCCAGTGATCCGGGAAATTGTCGTTTAAATATTGAGTCACATTGTGAGAATTGTGAGCTGGAGCCCCATCCTGCTGAAAGTATATTTCAGGCAAATGTCCCAAGGGGATCTCATCCAACAAATCTGGCAAATTATTTCTTAAAATTTGTAAATATCGGGCGGCAGACAGTCTTTCTTCGAAAATTTCGTATTTTATTCTGCCCCCAAGTATAAAGCAAGATACACTGAAGCCAAATCTGCCTTGCTGTTCACGGGTGAATGTAATAAATTCGTTTGTTTGAGACCAGTGCCTAGTATTGTGTCTATTGAAAATACCAGCACTGCTAATATACGACTCGTCAGACCAAATGATCTTTCTGCAAAAGTTTATGTCATTCTGAATATTTTCCAGATACCATCTACAAAAATTCATGCGTCGCTCTGCATCACCGGGGCGTAACCTATGCACTATTTTTGATTTATAAGGCTTGAATTTATTTTTATGTAATATTGTTTGTACCCGGGACTTTGTCACACCTACATGCTCTTGTATTTCTCTACAAGAAGTTTTGGGAGCGGCCTCTACGATAGCCAATACATTGATATTGTTAACTTCATTATTTTCCTTGTTATACATTTTAGGTCTGGGTTTACAAAAAGAACCATAATTTAACAAATTTGACTTCATTTTAAAAAATATCACTTTATTTGGTTGCCTGCGCTCTGGATATCTACAAAAAATTTAATGTAAGTTACTAAGTAAGTTTAGTAGAAATTTAGTAATAAATACCTATTAAAATAAAGTTCAGATGCATCATCGGCATTTTCTTGACGTTCAAAGAAACAACGAAGCATATCATACTTTTCATAATATTCAAAACGTTGGTTTACTGCCATACTTGTATTATTGATCAAGAGAAATTTGTGAAAAGCTTTACGTTTGTACTGGATAAACACAATAAATTTGACAGGTACTAGTAGAATAGTTTTTTGTTTAGCTGCCATAGCCTACTAAGGGTCAATAGAGCTGATCAACAAGATAAAAAGTTTAATTGCAGATTATGGCGAAAGCATTAAAAATAACTACATACTATGTTATATTTTTGAAAAGAGTAAATCGAGCTGAATCGAACGGTGTAAAAATATACAGGGCGTTCCGTTTAAAAAAACCTAAGTTACCTATTTTTCTCAAAAACTAGCACCCTGACAAATAAACTAAGTACGCCAATGAATTCTACGTAAAAAGTTCTATAAGGAGCCATTTTCAGATTGTTGATATGTTGCAGGATAAGCAAGATACGGGATGTGCCGTAAAATGGTAAATTTTCAATTTCACCCTGTATCTCAGAAACAAAAGAAGATACGGACATTCTGTTTGCGCCATCCTTCTTTTCTCAAAAAAGTAGATCAGGAATGTGAAACTTGCAAGTCCCTATCTCCGTTGGAAATAGGAGAAACCATGCGATTACCACGAAAATTGGACACACTGTACATTAACTTTATGAATAAACCCTATTGTGTACTTGTGATTTGTTGACGAACCATCTGCAGTCTTATAAGGGGACCACATCTATAATCCGACAAAGTTTCATTTTATTTCGCGGAAAATTATTGCAATTCTCAACTTTAAATTACGATATGACTGTAAAGATCTTCTGGATCGTGCCACAAAAGATTTATCTGCTGCCTGTAACATTGTCGGTGGACGATTTAAGTTTTCATATTCGAATTTAGTTTTCGATACAATTTCCTTAATGGTATAGAAAAAAGGAGAAGAAATACATACAGAATGTGTATAATACATTATATGCGATTAAAAAAAAATTAAAGCATATTTACGTCAAAAAAGTATTTTCAATTCATAGACTGACCACTGACCTCGATTTATTCATAGTTAGTTCAACTAGGTGTCGGCCTAACGTAACGTTGCCAAATTTAAATATTATCATAGTAATTGGACATAGTATTAAACGGTTGTATTGAGTGCTTTAGAAACTCTTATGTTTTTTCTTGTTCATTTCGGCCAATGATAATGGAGCATGGTATTTTAAAAATGAGCTTTCTACAAAAAAAATTGGGTTACTCTATCTTACAATATGAAACTTTGCCTAGAATACACAGGGTGATTTAGGTTTAATCTTGATAACTCCAGGAATCGATAGAACAGGTTAAAATAATGTTCATTTGTAATATAAACTTATTTCCTAAAACGTATCGTTTTCGAGATAGAGGGCGTTGAAGTAGGATTTTTTTTCTCGTTTTTCCCTCATAACTCTTGAACCACTTATCCGATTTAAGTGAAATTCGGAACACAAACACTCCTTATGATCTTAAATAAGCTTCTTAAGTTTGAACTACATACCCCTCTTAGAAGTGTATTTTGTATGCTACCCTCCTCTTACTTTATTTCAAAACTAAAAAAAAAAAAATATTTCAATAAAACATCTACACATCACTTTGACCTGATTAATTTCGAAACTATTTCGTCTCCTATTTTTTTTCGACGTTTGGTCTCGTTTCTGAGATATTCAAAGTAATTGGTGACAGTGTAGTGCACCAGTCGCGTAAATTTCATTTAACGTTATAGCAACCCATGAAAACAAAACTAAGTGATTTGTGTAAACTGACGTTTGTAAAAATCATTGTCAAAAGTATTATTTAAAGAGCATTTTTAGTGCAAAGGAAAAATGCCAAGAACGTTTACAAATGATGAATATGCCGATATATATTATGTTTATGGTTTCTGTGACGGAAATTTCAACGCGTCATTTCGGGAGTACCGAACACGCTTCCCTAATAGAAGAATTTTTTATATAAAACAACACATATTTTGTTTAATATAATTGCACGCATGTTCATGAACTATACAAGTATACACAAAATAACACGGAAAACTTACAGCAAGCTGTATTTTGATCGAACGAAACTGTGGAACCTTTTAGGAGATTCCCTACATATCATATCCATCCTAGCCTGGTTTCATGTATTGTGTGCAGTATTTATGCGATATTTTATTTTATAAACTAGGTCAATGCCACGGTTATTGTGACTCGCATCACCGAAATCTCACGCGTATGTAATAATAATACATCATCACAATAAATTGGAAGTTGTAGTTTTGTATATCCAGACTATTGCCTTCTGCATTCACATTAACTCACTAAAAAAATCCTCGCTTTCTCATTTAACGACCCCATAATTCTGTAAAACTATGTCACTATTTTTGTTATAGCTTCTGCAAATCGTGAATCCATTTTTCTATGGGTTTTCTGCACGGTATCCGTCATGACATTGTGTACAGTTAACTTGTACTCGTGAACATAATGTAAATAAATAACACGTAGTGCACACCGTCAAAGCTACGTGTGTACTGAATTCTAAATCTAAATTCTAAAATATCTGCTTCAGTCGCGGCTGCCTGAAATACGACTCTGAAATGACGGGACAAGTTCCGACGTCTACACTGATAACAACTAACTGGCAACACCGTAGACATGGTTCTGCAGTGGAATTCGGACGCTGTACAGGGGCGGCGTGGATAGCAATTTAGGTGTAGTTTATAAATTTAATTATAACTCGGCTATTTATTTGATTTAAAAAAAAAATAATTTCAGATTAGCAATCTAGGGAACACGGACTACTACCCCTCCAAACCGGACCCCCCTTCAAAGTTGGACCCTGTATAAAAAAGTGAAGGTAAAAACCAGCCATGTAAAACATTCTCCAGCATAAGTAGTACGTGGACGACTAATGAACCATGCGAGTATGTAAAGAAGTGTGAAATCGTGAATCGTTAGATTATTTACCTTTCACTTTGATACACCAACTTCCATTCCAGAAAGGATGTAGTGTTTCGTGAACTTTAAACAGAATTAAACCCCAACGTCAACAAATCGGCCCAGGAGCGAAAAATACTTTTAAAAGGTCGAACTTTAGGAAAAATTCCGAGACCATTGAGAATCTTTATCGGCCTGGTGGAATATGTTGTTTCAAGATTACATAGCTTTGTAAAGGTCATAGGTGTGTACCTACAATTTGAACCAAAATCCATGTTCACAACGGATTATTCTGTTCATAACGTTTTTCCTCTCCAAATTTTATTTCAAATAATTAACTCGTATTCTGTTTGAATTTTTGATCGATTTAATTTGGTTTTTAAGATTTTGATTTAAGTTGAATGACGAAATTCAATTAACGATAATAGTAATACTTAATAATATTAGTTCAGAATGTAGACATGAAGCAATATTATCCTGATATGAAATTGAAGTTAGTTTTAATATTGGATATTCGGATGTAAAACGAACAACATTTGTATAGCTTATACATTTTATTTATAAATAACACCTTAGATTTGTTGCAGAACTGGCAATGGCTTCATCACAAAGTTGGGTGTATAATAAAGAAATTACATATATATAAAATTTCACACTTACATTCTAAAATGTTTGTATGATTGCTGATGGAGATGAGTTTCAAGAGAGAATATATTTTCGTATACATTTGGTGAATATCCCACTATGTATGCACTCTTTCCCATTATGCGACAAAATAGTTATTTATTATACAAGGGAAAAGTATTAAATTTTAGTTAAAATATTATATTTTTACCTTTGTATACCCCCTATATTATTTTTTCTGTGACGGGCAAAACCTATTTGATATTGAAAAAATAATTATTATAATATATTAGTCACAAAAATATGTAGTTTTAACATGGTAGGCTGTTGTAGGTACTTATAGCGACATTGGACCTACGTTGCTAAGAAAACCTTTAAAATAATCAAATATCTGCCAATTTAATTCTGTGATTGGGTTTATAAAATTGCGAACATAAGTTATTGATTAGATATTTTGAATATGCAAACTTCAAAAATGGACATTTCTGACAGTATTTAATGATTAAAAGTACGTTACAATCCAATGATAATGTAGACATTTCAAAATATTGCAAATAAATTACATTTTTGAGTCCGTCGCACGCTTGAAATAAACCGATTTTTTACGCTCGACCCATAACACTTATTTAGACAAGGAATAAACATAGCGATCCAAATAAAAAAAAACAAACTAAAGACAAAGTTGTTTCCTAAGGCTGCTGTGTAATATTATTTTAAAATTAGTTTTTAATTATTTAAATTTAATGAGTAAACTGTGCAAGAAATCGCCATATTTACAATTTATTTACTTAAAAATAAAGGTTTAAATCGAAAATTGGTTACACGAGGGAAGTAAGTCTGTCTTTTAGCTTTGCAACGATACCAAAATTATATCGAATTGATAAAAATTACTCAAAATTCTATGCTAAATGCCGAACGTCTACAACTTCAGAAACGAATATATTTTAAATGCTGCAGTCACGTGTGTTTCACTCAGTGGGATGTGCTTTGAGATTGGTAAATACGGGCAGGACTGGAGTTCATAGAATTACATAGTCACTTTATAATCTATACGTTCTCAGTTGAGACAATAATGAATTGATCGATCTTATGGAGTTCGATGCTGATTCTTTTGTTGGCGGTGGTGTCTAAACTTTTCTTGTAAAATACATTTTTTTCGTTTAGACCAACAGTTCCGGAAATAAAAGAAGTTCTACTAAAATTCCTTAGGTATGCAATTTTTACATTGCTTATTAAAACAATGTCATTTTTTGGTTATTATTAAAAAAAAAAATGGTGTGTACCGTGAGAAGTACTGTAGTTTTTTATATAAGCTGTAAAAAAACTACGAACATAAGTAAAATCGTTGATTTGCAAGCGCGATGTAACGAAAAACGTAATAATTGTCAAATAATATTCCAAGCATCGATAATTTGATTTTATTTTTATAAAATGCGGCTCTAAAAAAAGTTGTACAAGTCCATTTTGCATACTAAAAATGTCCTTCTACAAGATGATCATATTTTCTTAAAAACAAAACGGCATAATTGCTAGCCGATTTTACTCCACTAAATCTAAATATTCTAAATACGTCTACCGTAAAGTCATTGTAATGGGAGAGCGATAATCTCCGCCTCCAGCCGTAACGCCCGTGCACCCGACTCCGGAGCGCTACCCGTGGAGTGTACAGAAAACGGACTCTTAAGCAAAATGGGAAATGGGATTTTTTAAATAATACTCCTGGCGAAGTTTATTGAATGGCCAAGGTTGTTGTTGTATTTGGGATTGGGAGGAGCTTGTCGAAGTAGTGAAATCATTCAGGTAACATTAGATGATATCGAAGATTCGAGAACGTTATTAATTGTGAAACTTAAGCACACAAAGAATGATGTAAACAGGAGATTTGTAGTTACTTAAAAATGTATTAAATTAGATAGATAGATATTAATGCAGAATGTATATAGCTCTCTTGGTCCACACATCCGACGTAATTTATCCTGCCAAGAATATTGGCGCGCACTATAACATATGAAATATTTTTAGACAAATACAAAACCTTTTGCCTTTTCGAATGTTAAATTAACAATATGATGTTTGAATACATATGCCTTTTCAGCTACATCATTCTTGCTAATTGCCTTTATGAATGCATGCACATTCACAATTTATTTTAAATCAACACCTTTGTTTATCTTGAACGTACTTTGGAATTTCGAATGGATAGCCCACATAGTCGACGCCTTGTACTGCTCCGACATTTTCTGAAGGTAAGCAAGCACAATTCGTTCATCTGTGTCTGTTACCTTTTGTTCTTCCATCTACTTAATTAATTTATATTCTTTTTTATAAGCGTTTTCCAATTTTTGCGGTATTAATCGCGATTTTGCTTTTTTTTCTCGGTGTAGCCAATGAATATAATCAGAATTTAAATATTTTACTTCTAATAAGCCCTTACCGAGATTTCGGCCATAAAAATCCTTTACAGTGACACTGTAATTTGGAAGCTAGGGGCTGCAGCAATAATTTCACGGGAAATAAAAATAATTTTACGGCCAATGTGGGCAGTTTCCTGAGAACTTCCTGAACAAAAGTTTTAATTCGTGCCTGGCCCTTCGCAGTAAAGAGCGTATGGAACTTTCTTTGACAAACGATCTAGGATCGCCCCCACTACGGGGAGATACAACTTTTTTAACTAGGCGTTTTTATCTGCGCCCTCGGAGCATATTCGAGTGACCCAATAATTATGGAGGTCGTTATTTATAACTCTAAAATGCCCGCTCGCTTTGTTTTACGACCGGAGCAGGTTTTATTAAAATGGACCGGCGAGCTGAATTAAAATGATGGAGTTATGAAATTCCAGACGTGCCATTGTTCTCTAAGTAAGAAAGGCTGTCGTTTTAACTTCTCGCGGACTTGTCCGTAATGTAGTTGAAACTTTAAAATCTTTATATAACTGTGGTCTTGTGACAGGAATTTGAAAATGCTAAGATTTTGCATGAAATGACTTGGAATCTTCGAACAAATGTTATAATTGAAAGTAAATATATTGTGAAAAATACAAAATACATATATGACACAAAGAAACACACTGTATAACCGAAAGAACAAAACTAACACATAATCACACCAAATATAATTTGTTGAATTGAATAATAAAGAAGGTGAAATAAGAAGACTAATATAAAAGTAATTTCAGATATAAAATGAGTCAAAGAAATGTGTTGAAAGAAATGAAACACATGGTAGGGGAGACCGGGTACGAAAGTAACATGGATTGGTTGTAACAGTAAGTCTATTGTGTTTCTAAAGAGGTTTGTGTATGATATTATATCATCATAGAGTCGGCAGTGAAATCTACATTAACTTATTTGAACAACAATATCCCTTGTGTATTTTAGTTCGAGTTGTACGGTGCAAAATGATATGCAAAGTAAGTTTTCATTCTTTATCTTAATCTTAATCATAATCCTAGAACTGAACGTTATTTTCAATTATATTATTGGCTTGTTCAGTTAATACCAATATTGGCTTTACCTAATCATGATATTTTAATTAAAAATAACCGTTAAAAAAGTTTTAAACATGTATCCTGTCAATCGCGTGAAAAATACGTAATGGGACGATTGTAACAATGCCATAGGGGGACGATTGTAACATGTTACAACCGTTCCTCATATTTAATACCTATGATCGTATTTGTCATATTTAAAATGATAATTCTGTAGATATCCAGATAATTACTTCAGTATTTGTTATACTGTGTGGGAATATACAAATTCATTCTCTTTATTTAGGATGTCTAACAAAAGACAACGAACAACAGATCGTGGGAAAGATTGTTATGGATTGGGAAAAACTTGGTCCATCCCAAATATGGAATATGGGCTAGTCTGGCGACAGACAACCGTGCAAAACTCCGATAGAGATAGGATTCTTTGTTATTATCAAAAAAATATATATATTATTATCTAATATTTTTGTTTCATTATTCTATTTTTTCATTTTTTTCAAATAAAAAATATATTATGTACTACAACTTACTTTTATATAGATATAATCAATAAACAAATACCTTGTAAATACTAACTTTCTATACCTAGTTATTACCTTTTATTCATATGTTACAAACGTCCTCATATTCTGTTACTTTTGACCCATACACTCTCTACTTTTTTATTAATTGTACATCAATATGAACTTTAATTACTTCAATATTATTTTTCTTCTATATATAAAATGGCAAGGAAACGACTTATAGTAAGTAAATTTATATAACTTTGTTAATTTTTTATTTATCCGGCTTTACAAAAATATGTTACTTTCGTACCTGGTCTCCCCTATATGTGGAGTGAGAATTCTAACCACAGAATAATAAAATTGAAATTTAAATACTTCTTAAACAATGAATAATTCAAATAAGATGAAGCTGAAATAATTATTAGTGAGTAATTCACAACAATTTTGACAGATGTCAAAAATTAAAGGCAAATCTTGTTGATAATTTTGTAAATAATTTAAGTTAGGTTAAGTAGTGAATCGTTTTAAATTAAAAACTAGTGAAATGTGAATTGAATGCGTAAAAGTGACTAAAGTAAAAGGACATTCTCAATAAGAATAATGAAATAATAATAAATATTGAATATTAAGGACATCATTGGAATTGCCTTGGCAACGAGGTGTCCAAGGAGTTTTTGTTGATCAACGACGCCTAACCTTGGTAAGGAGACACGATAAGAAAAGGTGTGAAAAGTTTTTCCTCTGCAAGAGAAGAGCCCCCCCCCCACACAAAGATCACAAGACTCCAAGCCCAATACACAGCTGAGACTGCACAAGAATACCTCAACGAAAGCGACAGGCAGTCGAGGTGACGTTACACCGAGATTTAGATCAGATTCCTGCCAACAGAATACAACGAAGAATAGAATCGGTAACGCTACCACCCGGTTCACGTTGGAGGTAAGATAAAGCATAATAGTGAACATCAATTAGTTCCTTTCTGTAAACTGAAGACAGTGCAAGTTAATTCCAAACATTAACGATTCAAAAAAATACTGAACTTTCGTAAAAAGCACATATTAGAAGTATAAAGACAATTTCAACGGGTACAGATAATTTAGAACAAGGAATTCATAAACAGGGAATGTAATAGCCCAGATCCCTTCTTTATCTGGTAAGTAGCATAAGTTAGATCTGAAATGGTTAACCAAAAGACAATTTCTCCCAGCCTATCAACTTCTTGGCATCAGCAGTGTCCCACGTAACGATTATAGGTACGTATTGATGGTGTAAAACTAACGTGCATTATAATATCTGACATTTTGCATGTAATAACATTAGAATTGTTGAAAAAATGTGAGTTTCTAAAGAATAAAAAGTATTACGTCTGATTCAAGGGGGTAACCACTGGGATCAAAATTATGACAAAATTTCGCAAAATGAGGATTTCCAAGAGATTTTTCAAAGAATTTCGGATTTGATCAAAATTACCTCGAAAATTACTGTAATTATACTGTGTCTATAAAAGATTAGGAAAAAATCACATATTCCGGGGACCAAAATATGATGGTCTAAATCAAGTTACCTTAGTCCAAAATGTTATAGTTTCCAAGATACAGGGCGTTGCATTTTTTTAGTGTTTCCTCAATAATTTTATTATAAATTGTGGTAAATACATAAAAATATGTGTCAATGAAAAAATTGTAAGTCTGACACACAACAGCAATGTTAAGTATTGTTAAATAAATTAAATTAATGGATCAATTATTTTATTACTGTTTTAGAAAGGTATTTTCAGCTAATATAAATCAAATCTCATACAATTCCTATCAATGAACTCATATGTATGTTCTCTGATACCAGACATATAAGTATGCTAATGAACAATTCCACAGACAAAGCTCTATTCAATAATTAAGAAAATAATTTAATTTACTGACCTTCTAATGAAACACTCTATAAATATCTAACTTCACTTTTTGGCAGTGGGAACACGACAAATTCAACCACAATAGATGAGATCTAACCTATTTCTGCATTTTGCTTCTTCAGGTGGTCTCCTTTAAGTTGAATCAAATATCTAACTATAATAATTATTATAAAAATTAAAATTATTTGAAGTTAAATATCGACAATGACAAAAAGTGACATCCTGTCAATGAATTAAATATGACAATACCTACTTGAAAAATGTTCACCTTTTATGTAAAAGTTTTTATATATTTTTAGGTATTAATAATAGGAATTGTAGGAGATTTGATTTATATTAGCTTAAAATACCTTTCTAAAACAGTAAAAAAATGTTACAAAAGCTAATAATAAGGAATATATGGGTAGATAATGTGGGTGTAATTCAACGCAGGTTGGGGCTTTTGTCCACTGAGTAGTTAGTTTCACACAATATTATTAATACCTAAAAATATATAAAAACAATTATTTTATCTTTTGTTTATATGTTTTATATTCAGTTTTCATTCAAATCAATAGATAATTATTTATTTTTTATTGATGTAACCCTGTTATTTGACTTCTTATAGATTCTGTTGAATTTCATTAACTTGTAAAAAAAATATTCCTATTCAAATTTGACGTGAATATAAATTTTCTTATCTTTGCTTATCTAAATAACACTATGCCTACATTATTAGACCCATAATGGAAATATTGTCTTATCTCATTCCCTTAATTAATTATGGAGATGGGACATAAAGGCGGTATCGTGGCGGTGAAAAGGTTGGGAAATTGGGAGATAAACAATGAGGTAAATCAAGAAGTTTATAAAAGTAAAACGGGAAAGCTTGGAATCAGGGAAAATCTAAAATTTTAAATACGGTTAGGCCTGCGAAAGGTAATAGAGTATTTTTAAAGGAAATTTCCAATGGGGGCAATTTTAATAGAATCGAATAAGAGAAAGGAATAAGGCTTTGGGGGAGTTTATTTACATATATATTATTAGCAAGATTTAAAGCTCTATCCAGACCCTCTCAAGCTTAAGGAAATTGTATTTTACGTAAAAATGGTTGATTTAATCAGTTTCATAGATAATTGACCACTTTACACGGAAGTTTGACAAAATTAGCAGTGGCATAGAAAATATGGTTTTAAAAAAGTTTCACATTGTTCTCGTCTCTACGCCACTACTGTTCTTAAAAAATTGAGCAGTACATCAAATTATTGCTTTTTAAATACAAGCTGCACGTGACAAATTTGAAATAAAAATTTTAAGACGTTGTGGAATTATGGGAGGATAATATAATTTTAAGAAAACGCCGGCTGACGCACACCAATTGTTTCTAAAAAAAATTGATTTTTTTTAGGTGCTTTACGAAACGTCCATAATTTAAAGGTATTTAGAACCTGTCCTGCAAAAACCCTTCGCGGGATGTTAATTGTACCGAAAACTGTTTAAAAAGTAGAGTATATAAAATACAATAGCATTGAAGAAAAATTTCTATTTTTTTTTCTTGGCAATCTGTAGTTATAATTTACCATTGAGAATTAAAATTATACGATATAATTTCTAAATATACAGGGTGTAACAAAAAACCAGGATATCCCGTTATCTGTATACTTTTGGCGGAAAATACACTCTTAAAAGATATAGGGTGGTACAGTTGAACTTTTAAAACTGTTTTTCGCTATAATTTTTTCAGTTTTTCATGTATCACTTTGAAATTTTGTAGATATACTTCCTTTTATTAACCAAATCCTCAAGGGTATTATTGTAAACGATGCCTAAAAAACAAACATAGGAACTGGAGGAAATAGATTATTTTGTCCCCCAATTTTTTTTTGGCGTACGTCTACGGACGAGTTTTTACATTATAATGTTATTGTTTATAATATTTTATTCCTCATGATAATTTTTCGTAATTCTTTATTTTCGAGATATGTTTATCTCTATTTATCAATGTTTTATGAAAAATTATCAAGAGTAATAAAATATTCTAAACAAAATTTGACATTACAATATTGTAAAACATCGTCCATAGATGTACGTCAGACAAAATGGGAGAAAATAGCCCCATCCCTGTTTCAACGTTTGTTTTTCAAGAATGGTTTACAATAATACTCTTGAGAATATGTTTAATAACAAGTTTTTCTACAAAAAAACTGAAGAAAAACTGAAGAAATTATAGCGAAAAACATTTTTAAAAGTCAACTTTAACACCCTGTATCTTTTAAGGCCTGCATTTTTCTATATAGGTAAGTAGGGTTGTCGTCATATTTTACCGCCAAAAATATGCGGTTAAAGGGATGACCTGCTTTCTTGTTCCACCCTGTATATATATATAATAACTTTAATGACACAAGAAATGCTCTTTACTAACATAGATCAACTTCAAAATTTTGAGGAGGCAGCACTGATCGTTTAAGATTTATTTGCAAAGAAAATTTATTGTTTTTTTGTTTAGGAAACACCCTGCATAGGGCTGTAGGTACTTTTGAAAAAAAATAGTAAGTCATTAAAATTGATTAATAATTTGGAACCAGTTCCTCGGTTTATTTATTGAAGATGAAGATTATTATTGTACACAGGGTGATTCAGAATTTATCTAATAAAAATTTGAATGTGCAAGGGACTTTTACAAATACAATTTTTGTAAAAAAAATTCAAAAACAGGAGCTTGAAAATGATTTAAAAATACACTTCTGCACGGTACTTTAAATTGATCCACTGTAAAATCTGATAAGGCCACAAAGCATGCAATTGACGACCGGACAAAAAAAGAAAAAAACATTTTGCAACACCTAATTTATACAACAAATTCAACTGTTTCTGCCGCTATTGTTATTAATTATTAATAGAATTAATTTGTGGTTTTTAATTAATAACATAGTTTAACATATTTGATGTTACAATAAAAGTTTGGGTAATGGGCTACCCAGTCTCTACAAACTAACACAAATTTTTCTGCTTCTTGTCCGTTTTGAACTTGTAAGTTATTGACAGCAACTATGATACGTTTGCGTAAATTATCAATAGTAGGCATCCACTTCGGTGCGATACACTTCTTTTTTTAAATATCCCCACAAAAAGAAATGCGAAGCATTTAAAGTCAAGAGATCGTGGCGGCCATGATACCAGTCTTTCTCGTCCAATTCCTTGGTATTAATGCTTGGATACGCTGTCCATTGTACGACTATAATTGAGCCTCTGTATGATACGCCACACTACTGTAATACGCCGTGGAAGTCCTGGATCTTCATCTGCACGATTCGGTTTCCCTCGCATTGCACTACACTTGCACTCACTGCACATCGCGGTAGAAGTAGCTGCGTTTGGCACATGTTTACTAGGAAATCGTTTAGCTAAAGTATGTAAAGTATGATATCCATCCACTTACGAGTTGCTATACATGTAAGCCATTTTCGACACTTGACTGACATCACAAAAACTTAATACCTACAAAAAGTATTCGGAATCGCCTGGCTAGAGACTCCAGCAGTCCAGCGATGTAAAGGTTGAAAATACTACAACTTAATAATTTTTTATTCGTAAACTATAAGGATTTTATAAAAAAACTAGGTGACCCGGCAAACGTTGTTTTGCCATATGAATTATTTCTATTGAATATTTTGGTAGTCGGCTTCGTTGTCATCCCTTCTCCGTGCTGTTTACTGAATAAGGAGCACAAACCTAGAAAAAATATAGACTGTTTCTTGTGTCATATTGCCGGCGACCGCTAATTCATGGCTGCCCTAAAAGGTCCAGAATCGCTTGGTTTTTATGCCAATTTACGTTAGTTGTATTGTAGCGTGAATCTCATTTGTTTACTGTGATTGGTCACATTCATGTCACATTCTGTAATGACATTTAAAATGACAGCAAGTTAGTTAATTTCATATTACAATGCAGCCATCATATTTGCACAACCGCCAACATAAAGCAAATAAATTATCAATTTTCTGGACCTTAGGTCCCTAGAAAACGCGGCACCTGTCACGTGACCTATGTCATGAACCGACGCTGTCTATATTTTTCTAGGATTGTGGTGAGAAGTGACACCGGTAGACGCCTGGCGGGTATAACTGATCTAATGATAATCGATCAGTTATCGACCAGGGTTAAAAATGATTAAATTACTAAAAGGGCTATTAAAAATAGGGGTTTGTGGTAGAAGAATGAAAATTAAGGGTTGTATGTATTTTTTAATGCCACGTCATAAAAAAATAAATTTAAGAAATTTTATCCAAAAAATTAAAAAAAATTGTTTGGGGTGGACCACCCTTATCACTTAGGGGTATGAAAAATAGATTACGACTGATTCTCAGACCTACCGAATATACATATAAAATTTCATAAAAATCAGTCAAGCCGTTTCCGAGGAGTATGGTGACTAACACTGTGACACGAGAATTTTATATAGATGTTTTACGATATTGACTGCACTTTTCATGATGCATCTATTCCCAATATTTTTTAGATAAGTTCTGAATCACCCTGTATATCTAGTAATAACTTTAAGGGCATGTAATTGACACTAGAAATGCTCTTTACTAAGATAGATCAACTTTCAAATTTTGAGGACGTACCACTGATCGTTTAAGATTTATTTTAAAAGAAAATTGATTCTGTTGACATCTCGGAATATAAACGTTTCCAATTCCAAGTTCCACTGCTTCCTTTTCTTGATTAATTTATTAAAACTGAAGATTATTGTATTCACAGGTATTAGCACACAAACAGATTTTAGATTTAAGATCAATATTTTTTATGCAAGGTATGCCGACGGTGTACCTATGTGGAAAATAATACTTTACGTTTTCGAAAAAACTGTATTTTCCCATTCACTGGCATTTGAGCCAGTTCAGTCCATTTCACCAACATCTGAGAGTTCGGCAAACATATTTACCGCAGTGAATGGGTCCCGGAGTTAGCGCCCTCCGCAGTATCCAGCTTAACGCCTGAAATAAATTTCAAAGACAAATTTCTGATGTGGAAATAGAATGCTTAAGACATGAGAAAAGCCGGGGAATTATTTATTATTCTACCCAGGCGTCCTCGAACCGTTGGCCGACCGCAAATAAGCCACAATATTTCATAAACTTTCTGAATTATGGCGCAAAGTATTGCTAATTTAACTAAATTTATGAAGGCGTGAAGATCGTTTCGATCTTTCGAAGGCTTTTTGAAGCGAAAATTAATTGATAGGAACGAATCTAGTTAGCTGTTATTGGAAGTTTAAAATATTGCTTTAGGAAATAAAGTTAAGTTAACTAAAACAAACAAAGAACTTGTAAACTGTTCAGTAATTTAACTAATACAAATATTATTATATTATAATAAAAAATCTAATATATAAAATTCTCGTATCACAGTGTTAGACGTCATACTCCTCGGAAACGGCTTGACTGATTTTTATGAAATTTTGTATGTATATTCGATAGGTCTGAGAATCGGTCGTAATCTATTTTTCAAACCCCTAAGTGATAAGGGTGGTCCACCCCAAACAATTTTTTTATTTTTTGGACAACATTTTTTACTTTTATTTTTTTATGATGTGGCATTAAAAAATACATACAACCCTTAATTTTCATTCTTCTACCACAAACCCCTATTTTTTAATAACCATTTTAGTAATTTAATCATTTTTAACCCTGGTCGATAACTGATCGATTATCACTAGATCAGTTATCTCCGCCAGGCATCTACCGGTGTCACTTCTCACCCAGTAAACAGCACGGAGTAGGGATGAGAACGAAGCCGGTCTTCTGTCTCTCTCACACAATAAGCCTTCTCTCACTCCCTACAAAGTTTTCGACCCTTATTATTGTGTATGAATGGAGCATAGTAGTGACGTTTACAATTATCATTTTACCTTCTAAGTGTAATTCTCAAGTCAATTTATTATTAATTTACTGGGCCATAATTATTTATTTCTTATTTTATCAATAATTAATAAAATTATTAATTTTAAGTGTAGTTCTCATTATTAGTTAATTAAGTGATTTACATAACCTCAAAAGTATGCATCACGTGTCACGAGCTCCCGCCAACAACGGCTATTATTTTACTATATGGCTATTTTTTTTGTACTGTGAACAATGCCAACAAGATGTAAAGGGGCTAATTTGGGACGTCAAACAAGTAAAATTGTAGGCACGCGAAATAATTCAAAAAATGAATGTTTCGTGTTTTGTTATTCTTCTAGGCCGTCATCGTTCACAGTGCTGCATTCCTCTTTTAGTCATATACCACATCTCCACACACTTACAATAAGTTAGTTATTTTTTATTTAACTGCCAAAATATTCACTAGAAATAAATCATATGGCAAAACAAGATTTGCCGGGTCACCTAGTAATTATATATTAATAATAGAGAATTAATTTAATACTGCCAATCACTATTTAGTATGGCTTTACATATTTAAATATTATTTTGTCATGTTTTTTCGACAATAATATAGGTAATAGTTGATTAATAATTTGTCAGACGATATTCTCTCAATGTTCTTTCTATACAGAGGGATTCAGTCATTAATTTTAATCACGTATTCGGAGAGCCTAAGAGGCAGAAAATCGGAAAAAAATATCTCTACCCTTCATTCTAATCAGGGAGATTTGCCCATAAGTCAGAGACTTGTGCGGGAGAAGGGGCGGCATATTGTTATTAAGCAGGCCGCATTTGCGCCAAGGAACGACTTACGTTGGTAGACCGTAACCACTATTCAATGCAGGAATTAGGGAACCCTGGAAAACCTCATTAATTAGGGCGGTAGTCAAATGTCAACCGGTATCAATCTCTCACATTGACCCAAGCCAACATTCTTCTACCCTACTATACCCGCAGAGAGGGTGCCAATCCTCTCCACGAATATAGCTTATATACGGTCTACCGGCAGCGGGGCGCGAACCCGCACCGACCTAGTTAGTCACCTCGATTCTAGTACTGACACCTTAAACCGCGCGACCACTGACCGATCAAATACAAGAAAATAAAGGAGCATACTTGAATTTTCTTATAAATGAAATTAACAATAGTATTAACTTAATCATGTAAAATGTTTTAGTTAATTACAACCAAGTTTCACACTTCTCAAAGTCAACTTTCGTTAAAAGGCTAAATAATGCCCGAATATACAACATACATCTAAGCACAAATTCACGCACACGACATTAGAAAGCCACGTTGCAAAAACTATTACTGTTACGAAACACGTACTTTGGAATAATTGTGATTGTATTGCTGGTTGCATATTTACACATCTACCTCGATTTCATCGCAGTGATGCCAGATTATTAAAAATTAAATCTCTGTAGTTTCAATACGATTTTGTTTTTTTCTTCTTTCTTTACGTCCACCCGGATTGGTAGAACGTCGATTATTTCTCAGATATGTTAGTGAAAAGTGTCATCGAATGGTGGTCGATATTCACTAAATCAGTGCCGTCTCGCAAGAAGTTGAAGCTAGATAAGTGCAATCTGCTACCTTTTTAGTTGAGCGGTGGTAACCTCACTTGTCTTAAAAGACACGGAAGATGGAGATCGAGCACTGCGGAGGAAGGCTACATTGTAGACCCACTTTTTAACAAAGAAAATATTGGGAAAAGAATATTGAAAGTTGATTGTGATAATGATAAACCAAGCACCGTTGTCATTCTTGATTTTACAATATCTGAAATTAATATAGCTATCAATAGCTATTAATAAAAACGTGTTGCACTACTTTGATAATTACTCCAAGGATGAGGGTAGTTATTACATTATTATAAATATTATTGAATTAACTTTTATACATTCAAACTTGATTAACACTTTTAATCTATGGACTAAAAAGTGTCAACTTTATCTGCTATTAAAGCTAGTAACATACGGTGAGATATAATATATCTGATATATTACAAAAATATCGCTTGTGATTAAAATGCATAGAACGTTACGCACTGACGCTATAATATGTATTTATATCTATGCGGTTTTGTTGTTTGTAGGAATATATCTCATTATAAAAAAATAAAAATACATATATTATATTATCACTCAATGTACGTAACTAATTAAAAGTGAATTCTTTTGTTGCTAAGATACAATTATTTTCTCGGTAAGGAAAATGTCAACCTTAGAGACTCTTGACAGTCAAAAAATGTCATAATTTTGCGACACTTGAAGAAAAACTATTGTTTTCCTTAGTTCCACTAAACTAAAAAATAGTAGTTTTTGTCATACAGAGCGTTCAATTAAAATATATATATATTTTAATATTCACTAACTAAACAAATAAACAATTATTTTCAAACTAAGTACACGGTAATAAATTTTATTCTATTTTTTAATAAGTTGTAATACAGCAGACACATCTATTATTTTTTCATGTACTAACCTTTACGAAAATTAAGAAAAATGGGACGACTTATATAAAGAAGCATTCCTTGCTATTACATTCACTTCCATTTATATAGGAATCCATTTTCCGTTTCATTTCTCAAATCGCCCCGTTTTTTAAATAAGCTAATCGTGCATGAACAAGTCTGGCACATTTATCGACATCGCTCACAAGATTTCTTTGGAAGGATTTTTCGCAGAGAAGTGTGCCAACGATTCTTAAACGCATTTTCAGCATATTTATTCTCATATTTATAATTTTCAGCTTAACGTTTTTTTAATGATCTACATAAATATATGTATTCTTAAATTTATTCAAACATGGCAAGATAAAATTTAGCTTGTTTCAGTTTTAAACATATTTTGACAGGTTGTAAAAGCATGTTAGATTCTGAGGCTATGTTGCTTTTGAGCTGAAGTTTAAAGAATATGACATTTATTCAAATATATCTGAAGATGTAAAAGTAGAATTTCTAGAAACAAATGGTTAGTCGTCAGCCGTTCCACCAGACATATAGCGATATGCCATAGGTGAGGCGGACAAAGTACGCGAGATGTAATATCTAGTGGTCACTGGCTATTCAATGCTACAAAGGCGGAATTTCAGGAAACAACTACATACTCTGCGGACTAATACCCCGACCAGCATTGAATTACACCTGAAAATTCCATATATAATAGCGACGGTTAGTCATTAGCATGTCATCGGGCGTATACTGGTTTAGAGCTTATTAACTATTGCTCGCCACTGTCATAGTCAAAACTTACAGAAAGATATGATTACGCAAGATATAAAAATCTACATCTAGCGGTCACTGGCTACTCAATGCTGGGTCCTACTACAATTTATGTAAAACATTTAAACTGTTACTAAAACTGATTAGAAATAAAATGGTATATCTTATTCGTTTCTAAAGGAACAAGTTGTGGAAAAACAAAGCTTTGCAAAATTATTATTAATAAAAAACGTTTGTGATAAAACTAATGACATTAATTGTACAAATTAACTATCATTAAATACAAGCATTTTAACCACGTGCTCAGGCAGGAAAAGGCGATAAAAAATAATCTGGAATTTTAACTAAAAAAATACTGCAAAATTGCACCTGGCCATGGTCGTCGGGCCGACTACCTCGCGTTAAGCAAAAAGAAAGATCGAGAGAAGGAGAGGTCTCTAGCAACTACAAAAATCTTTGCTTGTGAATTTACAAACATATCTTATTTAAACGCCCAAATGACGGATATGGTGCTGATTTATAGTGTATATTATATTATCCTCTAGCAACATACTACCAAAGACGTTTTCCGAATAGACAAAATATTATGACGAATTCTCCATGAACCACATTGAATAACTGCTGTAGTGCCTTAGTGGTGAATGTGTGGTAGTGTTTTTATGTATTTGTGTACATTTTGTGGTTTTTCCCGACGGAGGAAATCCACCTGGTCATGGTCGTCGGGCCGAGAAGGAGAGCAAGTACAAAAATCTTAGCAATGATAACTTTTCATGTAAACAAATAAGAAAATAGAAAATGATTCAACATTCTTACAATCTCTCCAAATATCGTGTTTCCCATTAAATAATCATTTACATATTGTAAATATTTTTGTTTCTTTAAAACAGGCGTAATTGAATCGATACACGTGACAACGCAGTGCCCTACATTTAATTTATGCGAAATATAACCTTGACAGGCGGCCAGAGCCGTCGATAAATAGAACTTTAATATGGTTTTGAAAAAAAAAACATATTTCGCTTTATAAATAATTTTGGAAATTTGTTGATAGATGATTCCGTTATTCTTATTTCTCTGTATCCTTTTTAAAAATATTTGTACTCAGTCACAGTTAACTCTGTATAAGTAATTTGCACTATTAATATATTTAGAACTCCGCAACGATGTGGTTAAAAATTTTACAATTATTTAAAAATATGCTACAAATTTTACTGCACAATATTATGTGAATATTAAGGGTGAGTGCAGTGATGAAGATGGAAAAACAACTTGAATATTTCTTTTTTTTTAGTAAACTAGCACAGGGCCAGCCTTAAATTTTGATCTGATAAAATAAATCGTCATAGTGCCATCCTCAAAATACCGTCAAAGTAATATCCTAATTGATTAATTATAACAGGATTTTAATATTTATTATTTATCAAATACTCCACACCTTGTATGCAGAATTACCTCTTCCAAAAATTAAAAATCGCCTTGACCTTTCAAAAGCTGTGGAATTAAATTATTAATTTTGTTCTATATGTGGATGGATACTCGTTTAGTCCTCGAATGTGATAAAGTGCGAACTGGCGTTGACAAATTTCAAACCTCCAAATTTACAATACGAGAAGCTATAAATATATCTATAAATCATCAGTGTCACTTGGCGGCATTGTTTAGACACATATCTGAAAAAAATATATATCGCGAATATAAATCATTGACATTTTTTGCGTATTTACTGACCCACATAACTTTGTCTGAACCTGCGCGTTCACCAATTTCCATTAGCTTGATGTATCATAGCACGTCGAATAATAAATGAGTGCTTTATGAAAACTGAAACAATTCGTGTAACGAAATGGCGGCTGAATGGAGACAAAATTGTTCGTTTTGTGATATGAAGTGACAGTTTAGAGCGACGACAGGTACCCATATTCCATCAATGTACCTAAAATTAATCCTACGATTTAATTAAATCGAGTTTAACCCTCAACTGGTGACGTACTCATTGTGCACACAGTTTAAGTGGTGACAGAGGGTTTCTCAGACCCAGTTTTATTTTTTACCGATATACAGTAAGTGTCTGGAATTTTTTTTTTCTTTGAAACCCTGTAACTTCTAAACGAGGCACTTTTGGACTAAGCTAAGTTTGTCTAAATCGGTTCTATACGATCACAGGCAGCTATGTTTAAACTAGGTTCCATTACTTTCCGGACACCCTGTTTAAACATCTACAGTGTGTTCCGTTTTTTTCAGGTTAACAACTCTGGAAATGTAAGAAGGCTGTGTAATTTCCGCAGGCCAATTTTTTTATAATTAGTTCGCTGAAGAGAGGTTATCTTCTACTAATCATTTTTGTTTATGTGCCTGGCCTACTACGATTTTTTTAAACGGCCGTTTTTCCCGAAAGTGGCGTTAGACAATTTCTTTCTGATAAAAAAGCCTAATACTATTTTATGGAAAAATGATTCTTTTAAAAAATTGTAAGGCTTTTATCACATCAATAAAATGGTATAGAATATAACCTCCCTCCAGGGTACTAATTGTAAAAAAATTCCACAGCCTTCTCACATTTCTAGAAGAGTTAACCTAAAAAACGGGACACACTGTATATAGGTACATATATGATGTATGACATATTACAATATTTTATTTTAGATATGTTCCTATTCGGCGTTTTGATGTAAAAATCTTTCTTGAATAATTTGAAAAAAGTACGATGCTACAAGGAACATAGACAAATTTAGAGAAAAATAAAACTTGTTTTACGAAACTTCTCACATATTTTAATAGAGGTGCCAAATTTAATATTTCAATATATTTTCTTATTTAGTTTTTTCTATAGTTTCGAATTTCTACAAAAATAAACTACTAGTAATGATAAACAGGTACCATTATAATATTCAGGATATAATATGTCAATATAGCATGTTTGTCAATATATTCCTAGCCGAAATATAATGTCGGATATATTTTTTTGGCGTTACAATAATTTAGAAATATGGTCATAACGAATGCCATTAATCAAACAAACAAATCAAATATACGCTTGATCTCCATAAATAGAGGAAAAAGATTGATGTCTTTATTATAATTCACGTGACAAAAAAAAGAAATATATTATAAACATAATAAAATGAAACTTTCACTTCCGATGTTATTATAGCGGCATTTGTCTTTGTTTAGGGAAATCGTATTTATGACATTTTTCACGCCACTATAAATATTTTTACGAACAAACAAATGAAAACTGCTCGTTTGCATCTTAATGGTGGAAACAATGAGTTTATAACAAGTAGGCTGTAAGCTACACAATAGCTCATAGATTATATCCAGTATTAAAATTATGCAATCTATAATTTATTATTTAAACTAATACTATAATTTATTGGCTAATACACAGAGTGGTCCATAAATAATGGCCCATGAAGACATGCTAGATTTATTACTTCAAAATAATTATTACGATTTAATAATAAAATGTTGATAATAAAAAAGATGCAAGGTATCAAAGTTGGAATTTAGAAAGTGTTTTTTTTTTTTGGAAATGTGAATGTATCAACTTAAAAATAAGGAGAATATGAGAAATCATAATGTGTTGTCTATTTCCAGGTGTTCTCTAGAGGGACGTTCATAATGATAGCATTATTATGACAGTCGGCTATAATAACTATTTTCGATACAAGTTGTGAAATAATGGCATTATAGGCACGCGTTTTTGGCAATACGGTAGGTGCCTAAAACACCTATTTCGCAACATGTATCGATCAAGATTTTTCCTAAAAGCGTCAAAGAAATATCCAAAATAGTTTCGACATGATCCTCGTTTGCATTTGCTAATATGATGGCTAGACTATTTTATTTAAACAACTTAAATTAAGTTGACCATAAGATTGTTGCTGTGGAGTAGTTGATATGGTACGATGTTTACAAACTATATAACTCGGTTATTAATTCTTCATAAAACTTCAGTATACAGTATGCGCCAAAAGTATGGAATAAATTCAATAAAAACGAAACAATTATTTTTTGGCAAAAATCCTCGAACAGGTCGATTTTTAATTTAAAAAATACATATTTTAGCGTAAAATGCGCTTTTCAAACGTTATTTGTTTTCGAGTAATGACGTCATCGATTTTTTTAAAATGGCAACACCATATTTTTTTCCTTGATTCTGAAAGATCGTTTAATTCTCTATCAGACAGTACTAAAATTTTGTCCTCTTACATAGGAAAGTTTTCGAGTAAATGACGATTGAATGTTAGAAAACGTAAATCAATTAACATAAAGAAAAAACGTTATCAAATTTAGTTTTTCGAATTCCATAGTTCTTTTATGGATTACCTTGGTGAAAATCTTTGCAAAGTGTCATCGTCACACCGACTTTCTAATAAGTATTGTAAGCGACATAGAAATTATTATTCAATTTGAAGTATTATGGCACATTTAACTGTTACTCAAACAATTGAAATTTTAATTCTTATCGGATGCGGGAATATGACTAGAACTCAGCAGGAAGTTTGCGATTTATTTAATGAAAAATATCCAGATCGCCCTATCAGCCAATTAACAGTCAGTAAGGTAGAGTCTAAATTTAGAGAAACTGGCAATGTTGTAAATATTCCAAAGCCTGGACGTCCAAGCATTAATGAAAATCAGAAACAGAACATTTTGATAAGTATGGTGGATAATCCTCATAATTCTTCACGATTGGTTGCATTAAACAATGACACTAGTCAGAGCGCAGTGCTACGTATCTTGAGGAAGGAAAAATATCATCCCAACAAAATTCAACTTATGCAGGAACTCAATGAAGATGATCCCGATCGCCGCTTACACTTTTGCGAAATTCTAATGGATTTATGTCAAGGAAATAGAAATTTACACCGGCAAATACTTTTTTCAGATGAGGCCATATTTTGTCTGAATGGTACAGTAAACCGTCAAACTTGCAGATATTGGAGTCGGGAAAATCCTCGTTGGATGGCAGAGGCACATACCCAACACCCTCAGAAATTAAATGTGTGGGCTGGAATAGTTGACGACAGAATAGTAGGGCCTTTCTTCTTTGAAGGAACCCTTACAGGACAAAGATATTTAGAGTTTCTAGAAAATGACCTTGTTCCAGCCCTTGCACTAATTTTTTCTAACGATAATGACCCGGACATTCCTGACGATACCATATGGTTTCAGCAAGACGGTGCACCTCCGCACTATGCGCATCCTGTACTAGATTTTTTGGACAACTGTTTTCCTGGGAGGTGGATCGGCAGACGCGGACCGATAGAATGGCCTGCAAGATCGCCAGATCTTACACCTCTTGACTATTTTTTATGGGGATACTTGAAGTCAAAAGTGTGCATTAATAAACCACGTAATTTAGAAGAACTTCAAAATCGCATTCGGGACGAAATACGCAGTCACCCCAGAAATCATTCATAATGTGCAAGAAGAATTTCTTCACAGACTTGCGCATTGTCAAGAAGTTTAGTAATTATACTAATATATAAATATACCAATGTTATTGCTTTCCTCAAAAGAAAATCAAGTGGTTATAGACCCAGAAAATCCAGAATATTTTCCAAGGAACAGGTTGAAAAGGTTATTAAAGAAGCAGATGATGAAAAGTACTTATCCAAAAAATTGTCTTGATTGTAGGTATATTTCGAGCCTGTAGGAGAGAAGAATTAACTTCTTTACGTACGTCGTTCATTAAAGTGATTATTCCCAATACCAAAATTAATGTTCCTATATTATTTACAATATGCCAGAGGGAGATATAGGAGTCAATTTTTTGAGAATTTTCCGCAAATATGCAAGTCTACGTCCATCCACCATTCATCACAACCAATTTTTTATCACGTACAGGAATTCAAAATGTACTACACAAGCAGTGGGTATAGATAACAAAAATTCAGTTCCTAAAAAGATTGCCAAATTTCTTAGATTACCTAATGTTACTGAGTTACTGAGCACTTATTTAGACTATGTTCTGTAACTTTCCTTGTAGATGCAGGAATATTGGCTCGATGCCCAAGAGACATGGAAGTTGACGTTCGACTTCTGTGGCAGAAGATAGAAAATTCCATACAAAATAAGCAGGCGATAGCAAGAAAAATTCTCGAAGTGAAAGAAAATACCACTTTGATTCCAACTCAGTGCACCAGCAGCACCGGGATGCAGGTGTCTTTATCCAATATTGAAGTTATACAAAGTGAAGAAAAAAATATGTTCACCTAATGTTCAATTATCCGATTTGAAAAAATGTTTTTATATATTTTTAGGTATTAATAATATTGTGTGAAACTAACTACTCAGTGGACAAAAGCCCTAACATGCGTTAAATTACACCCACAATATCTATCCATATATTCCTTATTATTAGCTTTTGTAACATTTTTTTGCGGTTTTAGAAAGGTATTTTAAGCTAATATAAATCAAATCTCCTACAATTCCTATCAATGAAGTCATATGTATATTCTCTGATACCAAACATCTAGGCATGCTAATGAACAATTCCACAGACAAAGCTCTATTCAATCTAATTTACTAACCTGGTAATGAAACACTCTATAAATATCTAACTTCACTTTTTGGCAGTGGAAACACGACAAATTTAACCACAATAGATGAGATCTGACCTATTTCTGCATTTTTAGGATTGCTTCTTCAGGTGGTCTCCTTTAAGTTGAATAAAATATCTAATTATAAAAATTATTATAAAAATTAAAATTATTTGAGTAGTTAGTTTCACACAATATTATTAATACCTAAAAATATATAAAAACTTTTACATAAAAGGTGAACATTTTTCAAGTAGGTATTGTCATATTTAATTCATTGACAGGATGTCACTTTTTGTCATTGTCGACATTTAACTTCAAATAATTTTAATTTTTATAATAGTTTTTATAGTTAGATATTTTATTCAACTTAAAGGAGACCACCTGAAGAAGCAATCCTAAAAATGCAGAAATAGGTCAGATCTCATCTATTGTGGTTGAATTTGTCGTGTTCCCACTGCCAAAAAGTGAAGTTAGATATGTATAGAGTGTTTCATTACCAGGTTAGTAAATTAGATTTTCTTTAGATAATTATTGAATAGAGCTTTGTCTGTGGAATTGTTCATTATGCTAATGACCTAGATGTTTGGTATCAGAGAACATACATATGACTTCATTGATAGGAATTGTATGAGATTTGATTTATATTAGCTTAAAATACCTTTCTAAAACCGTAAAAAAATTGAAAAATTGTGTTATTAATAGTTATAATAAATAACTAAATAATTTAAAATTCAGTTTTATTTTACTTTCACGCACATGTGCGTAAAAAAGATTGTTTTAAGCACATGTGCCTAAAAGACTGTCGTCTGTTGTTGTTTTTTTAATTAGAACTTTTATTGTACCTGTTTTTCGATGTGAAAAAATTACAGTACCTAAATAGAAAATGTAGTTTATAAAAATTTCTCCCTCTTAGTATTTTAATTCAGAGACACGCGTTTTCTTATAAAAAATATAATAAAACTACCAAGGTGACAGCAGCCTACTACGTTTCATATGAATTATTTTGATTGCATATTCCACACCCGAGGATATGTATGTGGATTTGCCACCCATTTAGACATTTGGTAAAAATAAAAATCGTAGTCACGCCACTTAATTAGTTAAATGTATTCACCGATTTTTAGATTTATAAGTTTAACCGTTTTTGAGAAAAAGCAATGAAAACCGAAATTTCTTCCATTTTTTAGAAACCCTTATCTCGTCAGGGAGGATTCAAATCGAAAAATTTTATCGAAAAAACCCCTCTACAATGACCCAAAGGACACACCCTCGAAAGGAGCGCACATCATTATGGGACACCCTGTATGACATTTGAAGAAAAAACAATTTTTAGAGATGTCATTTTTCGAATATTGTATAGAATTTTACATGATATGGTTGGATAGTTATGCACTAAACCCATTTTTTTAGGATTCACCAAAGAAACGTTTCGAGGCTTCGGTTTACTCTAGCTATGTTTCAAGGTGGCGCCTCTGCTAATCGCTAATCGTCATTTGATCGAGGATCTACCTTGCCAACTAACCGTATACGTACAATACACTTCTCGTACTTAATATCCGGGCTAATTAAGTCGCCTACAGCTCTTCATAAAACAGCTCCATAAAGAAGGTGAGGTTTAATTAAGTTAATTTTCCGACCTAGCCGAAGGCTCAACTTTCGCCGACTGCCTCTGAAGCGACTCGTCAGCTGCAGCCTCCGCAAAAAGCTCCTGGGCCATTAAGTTACCATTAGGAGCGCTTTGATTATAATAAAAAGATTCATCGCTGAAAAAGCTCGCTGTAATTCCTTTGTCGATAACGTGTCGGCTCTACGGAATCGGGCAACCTTGATCTTGCGAAATTTTTTACTCGTTTTAAAGGAATATCTCTCTCGTGGAAGCTGAACGTCGTTATAAAAAGCCGGTATTGAAATAAAACGTCGGGGACATGCTAGTAAAAACTTTCTCGACAAATTAGATAGTACGGCCTATTCATTATTATTGCTTGCGTCATAGATCTGTAATAACCATATGATATAATAAGTGTTAATGTGTGACCGTTATAGTGACAGTGCTAGTAACCAATAGTGAATAGTGTGTGTATATAGTGCAATGTATTCCTCATGGATGCAAAATTCGCGAATATTTGCACAATTTATTTAATGGTGGGAAAATCTCTACTTAATGAATTTTGTCAACTATAACATTTTCATCATGAAACTGTGGTAGATTGTCAGTTGAAATTTTCGTGCCATAAATGAAACAAAGTTTGCGAAATTTGTGCAAAAATTCGTGAAATTCGCGTCCAAGAGGACAATGCTCAAGTGTCAAAGTGTGAGATCCGCGGAGTGCGCATCAGGTAGGTGTAAATGATTGGTGGTGGGCCATCTCCGTCCAAAATAACGGCATTCTAATTTGTGGAAAAGATTGTACGAGGAGGATATTTAAGGTAAACTGTTAATGTGCTAGGTTCAGACGACCACTTATTTTTGATAATTTTGTGTGTTTTGAACCCTCTCAAGTGGCACGCCTAGGTAGTCATGCAACCTTCACATCCCGTACTCATCGCTGTGCTGCTCTATTATTTTCGAACTCGGGTAATTAATAATACAAGATAAAAACTTTAAATTTGGAAAATAACTATCATTTTTATTAGCTAACTGCTCGAATGATGAACATAGGCTCATTGCTGTCATTGTAAAATAAAAAAAAACAGTTATTTTTTTTACAAGACGATAATAGTTATTTATGTGTCTGAGACGAGAAGTCAAGCTGACAAATCAAATGTTACAGTTAACTATTATCCTAATAAGCTCAATCTAGAGCACCTTAATTTAATTCATAAAATAAACGAAAAATTAAAATAATAAAAAAAATAATTGTAATAAATGTATAATTTAAAATTCTGGAAATATTTAATGTTATAATTAAAAAATAATAATAAGGTAATTTCAACATCGAAAATTAAAAAAAATTCTGCAATTAGAAAAAAATTGTAAAGAAAAAGGCAAACGTGCAGGATTTTTAGTTAGATACACTCTCACAGACGTCGAAAAGTCGTTTAGGAAATGGAATAACATCAATTTCATTAGTTCTACAGCGTCTACAATTATAAAATGCCTTCGTCTGGCCTTCAGTGCAGTTGTAGTGTATTTTTCGAGAAAAATATTTTAGCAGTGTCACTCTAGTAAATAAATAATTGAAGACACGCCGCCGTTAAAAGCAGCAGAAAGATAATTTGATTACTTCGCACGTCGAGGAGGCGATACAAGACAGATGGGGCGTATAAATTTACAATAAGTAAAGTTAGGAAACGTACAAGTCAATGTTACAAATGCGACCAGGGCATTTTCTTGAATACGAAATCAATTTCCGGCTGACGTCTGAAACGTATGGCACTGTATGTTATAAATGTGTTTAATTTTTTTCCGAAGAATGAAATACATAAGCCTCCGCTATTATTTGACTGGAATCCATTACGTTGATTTTTATTGTTTTCGATAGACTGGAAATATAAATTTTTCCTTTTTTTAAAGCAAAATTGGTCGTATCTGCTGTTTAACGTTAAAAAAATTAAGAAATTTGCTCCCCATCTTTTTTTAAACTTTATAAATTTATATACTTAGATATGTAATGATTTTTATAGATAAAAATAATTATATTTTTTTCCCAGTCACTTGCCATAAATAGTTATTTGTTTAGGTACAAGAGAAAGAAATATTAGATTTTAGTTCAAGGCTGGGTTGTGATGTGTTGATGTGTAAACAGGACATTTATGTCTGTATATGCCCCGACCAGCATTGAATTACTCCTGCAGTATCTATGTGAACAGCCAAGAACCCTTGTCGAACACACCACCAGACACAGACCGGTTTCGGGCTTGTTAGCCCTCATCAGTATGCCATAGGTGAGGTGAGGTCAATCGACAATTGAACTGGCTGTTCCTTCATATGTATGTTCACATATAAACTGAGTGCAGGTGAGATATAAGTGGTCTGCTGACTTCCTGCTCAGCAGGGCGAGAGATCTGCGTTAAGTACCTGCTGCAATGTAGGTCGCTTCCTGTAAGTCGAGCCGCTTTGGCCGAGCAGAAAGTAAGCAGACCAGGAGATTTATGGTTACTGAAAAATATGTTAAATTTTACAGAATGTACAGGGTGTCTCAAATTCGATAGCATGAGCCTACTGTAGGATACAAAAAATAAAATTTGGACACATGGTGTTTAAAGGAATGAGGTAAGCTCCATTTTCAATTGAAAGTATTATCTTTAGGATTTGACAGAAACGACGTCATCAATTATATTTTTTCCAGATACATACCCAAATTTTCATGTTAAAAAGCTCTCCTTTTTCTAATAAACTTTTATTAGAGACATTTTTCTGTATTACTTTCCGTTTAAAAGTTATCTTAGTCTCAAAAGAATTACCACCTAAGAATTACATCAGCGATGGAAGGAGGGATCAAGTAGTCATTGGAAAATAACTGAATCCACCTCATAAGGTCAAAATTGTGCAGCAATATTTAGATAACACTTTCTCAGAAAAATTGATTGGGATTAACGGATCTGTCCAATGTCCCGGAAAGTCACCAGATCTAACACCTCTCGATTTTGTTTCATGGGGGGTTTTAAAAATTAAGGTTTGCAAAACACCTTCGCGAAATATTAATCATTTGAAAGAGAAAATAACAACCGCTTGTAATGAGTTAAACGGCGAAAATGTTAATAAACGGAGTCCACAAAGAAGCCAGGAAATGAGAGGAGGTCATATAGAGAATAGATTAAAATATGTATGTAATATGAGCACAGTTTATACAGTTCGTCGAAGGTTCCAGAGGGTGTGGCTAAAGCACAGCTAAATGCGCAATGAACGAACGCCAATGAAATTCATTTGTACACGACGAAGTGGGAGAAAATTTATTTCTTGGCAAATCATAGTGCCCCTTGAGCGCGCGAATGTGCGCGGCTAAATGCGCAGCGTCTTTTGGTCGTCTAAAAAACGAAATTTGGGACCTCGACATCAAAGGAACCGACGTGAAGACGACGGACTGTATAATAGACTGTGGTATGAGGGCGTATGCCTCATTTTTAAGTTTAGTTATTATTATCACCTTTTGCCTTAACTGCATTAAAGAATTATCGAGTTTAGTCCTTTTACTTGTTCTTTATGATATGTATGCACTTTAAACAACGAGCATTAAATTATTTTCCAACGACTATTTGATCCTTCCACCGCCAATGCGATTTTTAGGAGGTATTTCTTTTGAGACTATCCTCACAGTTGGTTCATATTAGCGAGTTTGAGATACCCTGTACCACAGATAAATTTAGCTTATTTATCTGGGCCGGTACATAGCCCTTCGTTTAGCAGCAGCAAAGTATCGACACCTATTTTATGCATATCGCAATGGAGAAAATATATCAATCAGGTGGTTAGTAAAAATCAATTTTAGATATCTGAAACAGTAGCCATTTTTTTCTACTTGAAAATGCCATATGCAGATTATGTATTTCGTATATCGTCTGGTACATAGTTAAATCTGGATGAGATTTGATGACACTAAGCAAACATATAATATCTAATAAAGTGTTTAAAACGTGTGGCGGTGCATTAGCTCAAATAAGACCCAATTTACAAGCAGGACCATCAACGACAGTTGTGACTATGGCAGAAAATATGATTTCAACTGTAGCAGACATTTCCAATTGTTCGAGAAACATGTCCTTCATGCAATGCACATTTAACAACTGTACTTTTGACATTATGGATGTAAGTTGTGTATAATAAAATATTATAAAACTAAATATCTCCGTGTTCTTATGTGTACATATCCGGGAAAGAATAATCATTTTTTCCCGGGGAACAAAATTTCATAAAAAATGATATTTTGTTACCTGTCAAGAGAAATAAAATGTCAAACTATTTTCCCGTCGCACAAAAAAAATAGTTACAATTATTTGTAGCAAATGATGCTCAATTACCAAAGTTACGACTTAACATATTTTTCATTCTCTAAGATTAACAAATTGTATATTAAGAAACTGTTCTGGAAAGTTTAGTATTTGTGTTATTTACATATTTTTTTATTTGTCTAATATACCAATACACGATTTAAATAATTTTTAAATATATATTTACGCCAAAAAAAATATTTTCAAACCTTATTTAAACTCCCTTTTAAGACTGTCACTGACCGTTGGCGGTAGTTCAACTTGGTGTCGACCTGAGGCGACGTTGCCAACTTTAAATAGTTTCCTATATCTACTTATTGTAATTTGTAATTAATGCTATTATGTTTTTAAAATATGCAATTAATATATTAAGTGTCAACATTAAAATTACAACGAATCTAAATAAACCATTCAAATTTCGGTATATAAATAATGAAATAAAATCCAATACTCACTAGGTTAAATTATTAATAGAGGCTGAAACGTTTTTTGTATTTCAATACAGACATTAATAAAAAAAAACCTCAAGCTCCTTATTGGCAGTTTAGTTTATAATTATTTATAAAATTTGCTATTTGGCTAAATAAATATGCAATTCAAGTTGGGTAAAGTGAAGTAGTGAAAGACCGCGGTGATCATGAGTAATGCCTTTGAGTTGAGTACAAGCTCAACTTGATTCTGGAACATAACGAAAAGGTAACAAAAAATGGGTATGTTTTTAAAATGTTTTATGCAAAATTATTTACTGTATAATATTTTGGGGAGCTTCCGAACTTGCATAACAAGGACATGAATGAATTTACATCATAACTTGAAATTGATTACCTTAAAAATGCAATAATTTTTAAATGTACCTCAAAGAACATACAAAATGCATACATTTTAGATTGTAAACAAGAAGTTTGTCATTAGAAAAAAAATCTATCACTTCAGTACCAAACATGCTGTTAGCATATGTATGTGATCCTGAGTGGCAACGCTGTTGGACTCCACCTTCAATACTTGTGTGTCATCCGAAAATATGCGTACCAGGAGCGTCGTGTTACCGACTATTATGGGGTGATTTGTTCATTTTTGAAGAGTTGAGTAAAATTTTCTGTCTTTATTAAGCCTTCCGAATACGTGGTTACAATTAATAACATTATAAGTGAATTATCCTGTATTGTTATATTTCTATTAATGGCTAACATACAGGGTGATTCAGAAGTTATCTACAAAAAATTCTGAGTGTACAGAGGACTCTTACAAATACAATTTTGTAAAGGAAAAATCAAAAAGGACAGTTCGAAAATGACTTAAAAATACACCTCTGCACGGCACTGAAAACTGGTCCACTGTAAAACGCTCAAAATAATATTGTAACCTCAAAATTGCCTTCGCGTGGAAATACGTCATGTAGACAAACAACTTTATTGTCACTCTTGATTATACATGAAATATCCTTCAAACCAATTTCACAACTGTCAACGCTTTACTTTGACGTTTGTCACTCGCGCTTGGCTGGTCAATATAAACTGACTCCAGCGGCAAATTTCATCCGGTTATATAGGTTTTTAGGGTTCCAGAAGTTTTCGGCGGTCTCGAGAATCAAATGGAATGTTTCAGAAAACGTCAAAATAAAGGCATCACAAAAATTATAAATTCTACCATAAACAGAAACGTAATTTACAAACTAAAAAGGTAGGTGAGCTTCCCTAACAATATTTTATAACGTCGATTTTATATAGCAAATATAAATGCTTTTGCCGCTATTGTTATTAATTATTAATAGATTTAATTTGTGGTTTTAATTAATAAAATAGTTTGACATAGGTACCTGATGTTACAAGAATCTAGTTTCTACAAATTAACACAAATGTTTCTGCTTCTTGTCCGTTTTCAACTCGTAAGTTATTGGCGGCAACTATGATACGTTTCCGTAAATCATCAATAGTACGTATCCACTTCGGTGGGATACACTTCATTTTTTAAATATCCACATGAAAAGAAGTCCAATTGATTTAAAGTCAGGAGATCGTGGCGGCCATGGTACCGATCCTCCTCGTCCAATCATTTGGTGTTAATGCTTTGATACGCTGTATATGGTACGGATATAATTGAGCCTTCTGTATCATACTATACTGCTGCAATACGCCGTGTAAGTCCTGCACCTCCATCTTTTCCACGATTCGGTTTCAAATTTCCTTCGCGTTGCACTGCACACAGTGATAAAAGTAGTTGCATTTGGCCCATATTTACCGGAAAATCGTTCTGCTAAAGTATTTTCACAGCGTAATAAATTGAAACCATCAACCCCGAGTTGCTGCTATACACGTAAGCTATTTTTGATACTTGAAAAACTAATGTAAACACTGGCGTCACAAAAACTTTAGTGCCTACAGAAAGTAATCGGATTTCAATATTCGGAATCGCCTGTCTAGAGGCTACAGTGGCCCAGCGACGTGAAGGGTAACAATACTACAACTTCAATAATGTTTTTTACTAGATTGGCTCCATTTTTCATGACGCATCTATTCCCAAATTCTTTGAGATAAGTTCTGAATCACATTCATATTTTCCTCAATGTAGAACGAAATTCAGTGGGTAGTAGTTTACTACCCGCACGAATAACCTACGTGAAATTATAAATACACGCAATTTGTACCTATCACGACAGTGTGTTTCATTTTCCTCAAATAGGATTTACTTTGAGTTCGCCGACAAACGCTCTTTATACGGTTCAAAACGCCCTCCGAGCGGCTGCTTCCTATAATGACCTCCCGTGTACCAAGTTAGCGCTTCTTCCGCAGTGGAACACTAAGTATTGATTGGGAATACTTAAAAATCTATAGGGATGAGTCGAACCGGACATACCCGGTTAATATGCGTGTCGTGTGCCGGCAGGGCGAACGCTGACCGAATATGCGCCTCGACGCGCTACGTGCTACACCCTTCGCGTGAAACTTTCATAAACAACGCACGCTGAAAAAGTAATATCGTACTATCGGAGTTTAAAGCCTCCCATTACGAAGAAAAGGCGCTGCCAGTGACCCTGCACTGGGCTCTACTCATATCGTTACGATTTTCAGACAGATAGTATTGTTATTTCTAGTCTGATCTGTTGGCTTTTGTTTCAGGGGTTCTCCTCCAGTGGCAGCACACCACAAGACTTCTTTGATTCAATAATTTTTAAATCTAGTCCTCATCGAAGCGAATTTTGCGATTTTTTTTGCAAATTTCGCAATTTTTTATTTATTTTTCTTCGAATTCTTTTAGTTGTACTTTTTTAAGTTAGTTAGCAAATATATAGGGTATCAGAAAAACGGGTCAACACTAAGCTGAAGATACTAGACATCAATATATTATGTTTGAGGTCATCATTATACGAATGTCGCTAGTTTAAGAAATACAGGGTGTTGAAGGTTTAAATAGTATTCTGAAATTTCTCAATAATTAAAAAAGTTTTGATATACTCGCGTCAAGAATTCAGACGTCTTACGTCACGGCTGACGTTACACATTTGTTTTTATTGTCAACGTAATTTTCGATATTTGGTCGCGTTAAAAACAATCATTTTTTGCAATTTAGTGCAAAATATAATGTAAACTTTTAGTGTAGTATATAGTTTTATTACTATCAGTTGCAGTTTCTTAAATATTTTGATGGAAATGTAATGAATTATTCATTTGTTCGTATGACGTAGGTCGTCTGAATTCTTGACGCGAGTATAGCATGACTCTGAAAATTTGTGTGGGAATTACGAATTTGCTTTTTGCTTTTGCGAAGCTTATTTTGACGTTGCTCCTAGAGAGCGCTAGTTTCACCGTATATTTAGGTAAATCAAAACATATTTTTTTATCTGTTGAACTATGCCTAAAAGAAATCTAAAAGAACGTTCAGCTCTACATAAAAATTGTATTTTGTATTATACTGTATTTCTTAAAGTAGCTTAGTGTTGACCCATTCTTTCTGGCTCACCCTGTGTATGACTTTAATTTCTTGTGACATTACATTTTCTCATTTTGTGAATGATTTTATTAAGTGTATGAGAAAATAATCAGTTAAAATATTATAAAATTTATTAACGAAAATCGCAGTATGGATTCAATTTGTCTCTTGTTCAAAAAGTTGTAAATAAAAATTTAAAATATTAGCTAAAAAATTATGGATATGTATATTTTAAATAAAAAGAGAACAGGAACATTTTCATAACATAGTTAAAAAAATGCGCTTGTGTGGTGGTGATACACATTTACTTATATAGCATATCAAAAAACACCTGAAAAGAAACAAATATTATTGTAATCGTAATATACAGGGTAGTATGTAGTGAATGGGTCACAGAGTAATTGTATAGATTGTAGGCACCAAATAATAGGATGTGTGTGTAGTTTGATTTTAAATTTCAAACAAATTCCATAATTTAGACATCCTCAGTGAAAATGAATGGAGTTATTTAGCTATTATTATTACATTTTTTGAATGATTTTGTAATTTTAGGGCGATCAGAGAGATCAAGAAGGGGCAATTGCCCCCTTAGCCTGTCTTATCAAAATAATAAAAACTAATTTTCAGACTAATAGCTTAGGTAAACAGCACTCGTGCGCTGTGCGTTTCATTTATTTTTTTCTAATACGTAATCGTGATACGCATTATGAGTGAGCGTCGAGAGCAAAAAATGGTAAATACAAGCCTGCAGGATGCAGGTATAAGCCTCATAGCCTCGAGCCGTTCTCAATGTACACACAACGTCAAAGTACATAGGGAACAAAAAACACAATAAAAAAATTGCAGACCATGAACCTTTACTTTATTACCAACGTTTTTACAAATCTGGTGAGTTTGGCAGTGTATTCCTTTGAAGTTTCCAAGTGTTCCTTTGAATTTTTGTACATTGAGTAATGCCAGGACGTGTAATTTCTGCATTTACCTGAGCAAGAATGACTTTACATGATGCAGGACATTCTAATAATCAGATATAGAACATGTTGGGCATTCCTAGATCATCTATTGTACGAATAGTACACAGATATGAAGAGTTTGATACAGTGGAAAACAAACCACGTAGTGGACGTCTTCGAGTATCTAATGAAAGGGAGGATCGGTATTTGGTGTAATATGCCCGTAGACACCGCACATCTTCAGCTTCAGCTCTCAGGACCCACCTTCAATGTATGTTGCGCCGTGTTATATCGACACCTACTATTCGAAGACGATTCCACAACGCACATTTACGTGTTAGAAGACCATTACAGGTCCCCACTCTACTTCCAAGGCATTGTGCTGCCCGTCTTCAATGGGCGCGAGAGCATAGGGATTGGCTTTTACGCCAGTGGCGGTGAGTCTTATTTACAGACAAAGCCAGAATTGGGCTGGTTACTGATGACAATCGGCAAAGAGTCTGGAGAGAACCAGGTCGTCAAAAGCGACTTCATTTTCCCCGTGAAGTTGCTTCGTATGAAGGGGGTACCGTAATGTTTTGGGGTGTAATAATGTTCAACCGCCGCACCCTATTAATTCGCAAACCACAGTCAAATTTACATAGAACAAGTTATTACACCCATTATCTACTCCCTACGTAATGAGTTAGGTAAAAATTTTGTGTTTATGGACGACATCGCTCGACCACATCGCGCAAAAAGGGTTCAAGAGACACAACGCAGGACATATCAATAGATTAGATTGGCCAACATGAATTCTATTGAAAACGTGGGATTTCGTTTCTAGAGCCATTAATAATCACATTCCTCCAGATCAAACTGCAGATGAGTTAGTCGTAGCGACAGGAGAGGAATGGAACAATATTCCGCAAGAGATCGTTAACCGCTTGATTATCTCAATGCACAGACGTGTCAATATGCTATTGGAACATGGTGGATGTCATAGCGACTATTAGTCAAGTAAAGAACTTGCTTTGTTACTTTTTTTTTGAGTCAATAAATTTTGTCAAAAATGTCACACATTTGCTGGTTTCTTTAACAAAAATGAGGGGGGGTCCCAGACTTTTGACGTTGTGTATGTGGCCCGCAGCGTTACTATTCAAATTGACTCTATTTAGAGCAGAAACAGAACTTTTGACATCATATCCTGCTGAGTGTTTTATTTTTTTATTATATTTTATTTTATTATGTTATAGTACCTATATATATAATAACATTTTGTTGTTACGTTTTTGAAGATATAATGCTCTTAAGAATTATATGGACCTTATATTATATTCTTTTAAAATGCATATTTTGTTGTTTCAAGTATAACATTTTTCGGCATTTGCCCCTCCTTGAAAAATGTTGCAACGACATCCATGTCGTTGTCTAATATAGTATGCTGTTTACTTGCATTTAGAATATGAAACGTAGGACGATCGTCAGCGATGTTTGCATTGCGGTTTTTATTTGAATTATGGAAAATTCAAATTTTGGACGTGTTATTAGAGACACAAAACAAAACAATCAGACTTTAGAAATTATGCCGAAATATCCCCGTACAACGATAAAATTCTCAGACAAATTATTTATTAGTTTACCTCGTAATCCCAATAAGCGAAACTTATGGCAAAAAGCAATGAAGTGCGATATATTTCTTGAACCCAAAACAAATAAATATGTGTTGTAATATAAGTATAAAAAGATTTATAGTAAAATTAGTTTAATAATACAGGGTGAGTCAGTCATAATGTCACTAATTTTAAGACGAGATAGGGAATAATGAGTATAATGCGAATACGCGATTAAAAAAAAATCTAAATGCATATTTACGCCGAAAAAAAATATTTTTAAATCATTCATCATTTCAATCACAGCCTTGGTCGTTTACAGCTCACAGTTCAACTCGATGTCGACCTGATGCAATGTTGCCAAGTTGAAATATTTTTCTAGTACCTACCTACCTAGGTTTTAGACATCACAAATAAACGGTTGTACTGACTATTTTAGTATATCATTTTTTTCTTGCTCAGTTCAACTTCAGCCAATAATAATTTAAAATGCTAATATCCAATGAAATAATAATAATCAAGTAATTCTATTAAAAATTGCAAGTAACGCGGTCCACTCAGGTTTTCCGGTAGAAAATACGGTCCAATCAAACGATACCCGTACACTCCTGCCCATACGTTGACAACAAATCGCCTTTGAAAGCTAAACCGACAAGTAGCGTGTGGATTTTCCTCTGAGCAAATGTAGCTGTTATGACTGCAAAAATATTAGCTTAGTTACATTGAAATCACAAAACTCCAACGTATCTAATAATAAACCGAGTAATAAACCATTTACGTACATTACATAAAAAACCTATACCCAATGGGTAAATTATTAAGAGAAGCTGAAAAGTGTTTCGTGTTTAAATACTAAGTAATAAAAAACCGTGTTGTCGACAGAAAACTGTCCAAGACCGAAATGGCACGCCTCTGATCTGCTGCTCATCAAGTTATCGATAGTGAATCTTGACCTACTGTATTATTAGGTCAATAACCTAGTTACCTAGTTTTTGTACTGTTATTTAACGACAAGGAGTAAAACTATTTTTTAATCTAGATACACGCATGAAATTTCCTTAAATATTTATTTGTTAATAAAAACAAATGTAGATAATAAATAAATATTTTCGAAAGTTAGGTCATTACAGTTTAATAATTTTTATATTACGTTTTCACTACGTTTTACAAATAAATATGAATTTTTAGTATTACTCGTAAGTATAATTAATTATTTAGTTTGTAGTTACGTACATTTAGCCTAGAAATGTATTGTTTTTAGGTAGTATGGTACTAACCTGTTTAAAATGCCAGCTCGAGTAAAACTGCACTCATCCGTCCATAGCACTTTATTAATAAAATTAAGGTCAGCCGCAATTTGATTCACCCAACGCAGGTTGACAGAACCCGTATCGCAAAGACACTTACACGAAGTTTGCGCACTTGGAAAATATCTTGTTAGGTAGACATCTCCAATATTCCGTAACAGCGGCATTCGCATTTCGTAAACATTCTCCGTATAACACTACCATTTCCGCATATTTGGAATTTGTAAAATTATGCAATGTGAATTTACGAGGAATACGCGAGACCGAAATAAACAAACTACTGCTTACTGCTTGTATTCTCTCCATCCCTCCTCCAAATGTGTGGCGTGATCTACAAATTTGGGAGGAAATTATTATGTATGTATGTAAACATGATGTGGCAACGATGTTTAATCCAGCATTCGATTGTCGTATGGGTGCGTCATCAGAAAGTTCGTAGCGCACCAGGAGCATCGTGTTACCGATTTTTATAGGGTGATTTATTTATTGTTTTAAAGTTTTTTTTTTCGATTTTCTGCTTTTATTAGGCCTCCCGAATATGTGGTAAAAATTAATGACATTATGACTCACTCACCATGTATACTTATGTAGACTTTATTCTTGCTTTTTAGTTAAGTTTAATTTCTTAGGTACATATATCTACGTACAATCGTTTCCAATAATATTGACACTAATTAAAATGAATGTTGCTATTTCTTTTGAACTGCTGACGTATTTGTAATGAAATCTACTTTACTTTAGTTATTAATTGTTTCATTTAGAAATTTAATGACATTTCTACTCAGAACTTACAGAAGTTCAAAAACTGTTTTGAGAGAGTGTCATTATTATTGCAAAAGCATGTACCTAAACTAAACAACGTACCTGTGTATTGAGTAGATACCTTATTAGATTTTTTAATATCGATTTTATAAAAGTCTGTAATATTTTTTTGTTTTACAAGATGGCCAATAAAAGAACTCAAACTACATTTAATTATTATTATGTCCCTCTAGAGTGCGACAATTCCTGATCAGTTTCACATAATTACATTTTACCTAATTGAATTAAATTCAGCGCTGTACGTACATTTCACACCTGAAGTTTTAGTTTTATATTAAATTAAATAATTCATGTATTTAATCAACGGTAAAACCGACATACAACGGATTTCCAATTAAATTACATGGGACTAACTATGTCCCTATCATAATCCTTTATATGTTAATGAATGGTATTTGCGTAAGTATGGGTAATTTTAGTAATGCTGTATGTAGGCATTAACATATCAAAAATACATTAGATACAAAAAAATCGATCGTGCACTTATGAAAAAGACAAGGGCGGGAAATCCATATCATCAACGCTACCTACTTATCTTAATAATGATTGGCTAAAATTGATTATACTATGAAGGCGACGAGCCAAATTATTTCGCATTCTTTGAAATAAGGTACCAGTACCAAATAAGGCCATGTTAAGCATTGAACCCCTATATTTTTATTAATATTCGACAAAAATATATAAAACTTAAGAGTATATTAAATTCACTTTATTTAAAACGGTTGTATACTTGTAAATTTAAAAAAGTCGAGTTAGATTATTTTTAATTCTAATTTTTTAAAAAAAGTGACAAATGGCCTTGTTAGGAACACTTGCTCCTAATAAAGCCAGTTGACAAATATTGCAAATAAACATCAATAATTATTATTAGACTGTTTTTAATAACATATATTTCATTGAAAAATATAACTTTCTTCACTAAAAACAATAATACAAATTCTAAAATCAACTATAAAACTTACATATGACACTAACTTGACATTTAATGTGAAACTAAAACAAAATCGAAAAATAAATTTCAGTTTTGACATTATGGGCAAACAAATATAGCTTTGTCGCTTTTACACAATCCTGCGTATTCTTCGTGAACGTATTTTAGACAAATAATACACAGTCACATATCTTGAACTTTGTCCTGCTGACATGTGGCTTTATTAGGCACACCTATCCCAAATTATAAAAATTGTATTATAGACCAACAACGAAAACTAGGCATGTTCATATATACCGTCACTCTTTGCCAGATACTCAATTGTTCCTAATGTCAATACATATCTTTAAAAAAAGCCTTCTTCAGATAAAAATATAAACTTATATTCACATCAAAAATACCATCACACAGCCAGAAACTAGAAACTATGCAAATTTAGACATATTATGAAACCTGTAAAATTACTGTAAACTTTTTTTTGGTTAAATACATCGGTTTGTCAAAAAGTGACAGTGGCCTTATTAGGAGCTTGGCCTTATTTGGTACAAGTACCTTACCTGTAGGTCTTGTAACGTTCATTTTTACATGGAACGTTCCTCTATATAATAATCTGCAGTGTAAAATATTATTTATGATAATTTCTGTAAATTATAGATATTGTTTTAAGAATTATATTTCAAAATATTTATTTTATGTTACAGATCACCTTAAGCGGCAGGCATTTTGTCTCAATCAGCGATTATTTCAGTATCAGAAATATAGGTTAAGAATAATTAATTAATATCAAATCTTATTGGTTCATTCAGGTAGTTGGTCATAATTTATTTCACACACGTGTCAAGTTAATTATCTATTTGTTTATATTTACAATCAGTTCAGTACGGATCACATAAATATTTAAATTCTCAGGTTGGTAATAACGATTTCATTTAAGTTGGCACGATAGGTCACCCGTTCAAGGGAACGGATACGCTAAGCTCTTTTGCTCTGCAGCTGGCACTCGAGTCGAGTGTGATTTTCTAACCTCTATAGCGCGACTCGAGAATTTCAAAACCACGAGGTAAAAATAAAAATGTAATCATATTTTACATGAGTCATATATATTACTTTCAGATTTCAAGCATATTTTTGGGAATTTTTAATTAACATAAAGAATTTCATGTGTTATAGGTTACAAGGGTGAAAAAAAACATGTATGCATTAAATTTCATTAATAGCGTCATATTTTAATTTTTTTATATTCATAGTTAATTGACAATTTAAGGAAATCGAGTTATTATCAATATTTTTGTCCAATATTAATTAAAAAGTTCAAACGGGGATATAGATTAGATTTCGTTTCTAAATTTACATCAACATAAGTAATTTACCAGTTTAAAATTTAAACGAGAGTGGGTAAACCCTATTCCCTTCACAACTATAACCGCCGTTCGTTATCCAATATGCGTTGACGTTATTGTCTAAGCTTCATATGAAAACGAAATTGTATAATTTATTCAGGAATGTTTATGCCTGTTAAGTTGTCTGTAGTAGAAAAAGGTATTATTAAAAAACATCTTAGAAACATGCTTTTAGATATACCTATATTATTGTCCTAGGTAAATTTACCTGATAATGTAGTTGCGGAAAATGTTAGTTGGTTTAAATGTAGCTATTTTTGTAGAAACAACTTTTTTATTTATATTATAATAATGTATTTGAAAATATCTCTTATTTCTAAGAAATTTTCGACATTATTTTAATACGTGGCCTTATTTATTTTTTTATTACAAAGTGCTGATCTTATTGGTACTGATTTAACCACCTATAACTTTCTATGTATTTTAAATTGTTGTATCATGAACTATACTTATCATCACCTTTAAAAAAGAAAACAAATAATGAGAACCTTACTTAAGAGTGGTGTTCAGTATTGCCTTTGCAAATTGTAGAACTACAGGTCAATAGTTAATAGCAAGTATGAAAACAAAGATTAATAGAAAATATTTCGAAATAACTGAAGACATAAAGTATACATATTGAAAAATAGTATTTTGTTATATTAGGATTAAAAGAGTCACTTTTGTGGCAACAAAACTTTGTATTTTCGAGGCGAAGCGTAGTGGAGCCCAGCAGATGCAAAATTAGGAGATAAAAAATACAATTTTAATCCGAATAAAACATGCTATTTTTTCTCCTTCATTTAATTATTTATTTGTACTTCACAATTATTCAAACCAAATTTAGATAATAAAGCACAGTTGGATATATATCGATGTAGTCATGGATACTTTGTCAAACATAAGTCGCAATATTGCTAATTGGGTTCATTTGTAGTTCAATTTGCTGAAAAGTGCTGTAAAAATGGAATCTAATGAATATTTCTTTGAATTTTCTCTCAAAGAAATCTCGAGAAATTTATAAATGTGTATACCAACGTTTTATGGATTCATGCAAAGAAAAAACATTAAGTTGTATTCAGAAGATGTATTGATGGTGTATTTCTCAAACTTAGCAAATAAAATGAAGCCAACGTTGGATATAAAGAAGGGGATTGATATAAACAAATATTCAAAGTTACGTGATTTTCTCAAGAGACAAAATGAGGGATATGTACCGAAAAAATTGCAAGTAATTACAAAGGAGCAAGTTGATTGCTTTTTGAATAGTACCCCTGATAATTTATATTTGATGATTAAAAATAAAAGAACAATTTTTAAAAAGTAGTAGTGGTAGTAATAGTAATTTATTGGTGTCACATATACAAAGTATTTACACAAGGCAAATACCAAAATAAAAATTGCTTAATAGGAATATAGTCATAAATATGTTAAAATACAATAATTAAAATATACGTATAACAACACAGATGGTAATAAAAATAATATGAATAGTGAGACATGTAAAGAAAAATGTATCTAAAAAAATACAAAAGAGACCATAAATTACAAATTAATATTAAACACAGATATAAAAGGCCTTTACAAAGTTTATATTGTTGACATATTACCAAGATATTCATCATTGCTATAAAATGCTTTACTCAAAAGAAACTGCTTAACTTTATATCTAAACGAATTAATATTCAAAGCCTTGATATGCGCTGGTAACGCATTATAATATTTAATACCCTAATAATTAGTGTCATTTCTCGTTTTATTCAGTCGAAGGTAAGTGGCTTGTAAAATATTTCTACCCCTTGTTTGATAAGAATGGGTCTAACTACTTGTATAAGCATCTACATCACTTCTCACATGTAGTAAACACTAAAATATATATACCTACAATTTTGGAGGCCTTATTACAGACAGAATTGGTATGCTGATCCCATGACAATTTAGGGTCCAAGTAGACTCCCAAAAACTTGACAGAATTTGGATTTTAGTATCTTTTATTTATTTTAAAGAAAATATGATTGTTTCTGTTTTAGATACATTTAGATTTAATTCAAATCGTCCATACATTCTTAAAATATAGTAAAAAATCGAAATATTTTTTCAACTTTAACACCCTGAAGAATGAAAAGGAGCAACAATTAAATAAGGCATGTTGGGTTCAATCGCTTTATTTTGACGTTAACAATCTGCCTTTAAATTATGTACCAATATTAATAACTCACCCTGTATACACGCTAACTTTTTAGTTATATTCCTGTGTTCCTTTCTATAAGATAAAGATTATTAAAATAGTTCAAATGGTGCAAAAGTGAACTAACAATAGTCCAAAGTTGTTGCTCAACTTCAAAGCTAGATCATAGTCCGTAATCCGTAATGAAAATGTTCTAATAACGACCGATGCGACGAAACTGAGACGGAACGGAAATTTTCTGAATACCACTTTCAGGATTAATGCAAATTCTTTTGAAATAAAAGGATTCCCGAACAAATAAAGGGATCTCCTAGCGAAGTTAACTCGTTCTTAGTATATCCGCCTTATATCTGGGTTTATTTAGTTTGTAAATTTAATAAAAACACGTTGCGAATAACTGACACGTAATTAAAATTATCTCTTTACTTTATCTAATCAACTGAATTCAAAGGAAGGATACTGGCCTTGTTAATGATAAATTGTTTAACTGTGACGAAGTTGCAGATGCGGAAGTAGCTTTTACCGGTTATTGACTTATTTAGTCGAGGCAATGAAGCATTATGATAGGAAATCTTTTAGGATAGGACGTATCGGAATGCGGTTTTTCGCATTCACTTGCAAAAATTATTTATATCATTCGTATCTACTTTGTACCTATTACAAACCGGAAGTTGCATCGCTGCAGCCAAAAATGTATGCAAAACTTCGTAACTTCGTAAATAAGAGTCAGAATTGGCTCAAGTCGGGTACCCGGGGGTTTTCGAGGTCGCTGATCGCGATTATGATATTCAAATTAACCCCCCGAACACCTGGAGCTCAGGAACGCCGACCAACGTCATCTCCGGGGACTATCCCGAACTTTATGCGAGAGAGGAGAGAAACTGGGCACCCGCGGATTTTTTGGTTCGCTGAATTCGAATATACCATCGGGGAACACCCCACGGACACCTGGTGGGCCCCAACCTGGACGCGGACGTTATCTTCGAGAATTTTTCTGGAAATATCGACAATAACGAACCGAAAATCGTTATGGGAGCTTTTTGTGTACATATTTTCACTAGATATAACAATTCCATGTAGTTATTACAGTACATTGCCGTCAATCGCTTAAACATCAGGTTTAGTTGACATTCATGGGAATGACATCGATGTCGAGGTAAAAGTTTCAGTGCAGCAGGTGTTCACCGATGCCATATTTGAATTCAGCGCCCCAAGAAACCCCCAGTAACGATTTTTGGTTGGTATTTTTCAATTGTGTCTGGAAAACCCTTGGGGAAGAGGTTCAGAGCCAGGGTAGGGCGCACCAGGTGTCTGTGGGGTGTGCGTCGGTACTATATTTGAATTCAGCGACCCGAAAAGCCCCCAGTAACGATTTTTGGTTTTGGTCTTTTTCAATTGTGTCTGGAAACCCCTCGGGGATGACGTTCAGAGCCAGGTTAGGGTGCATCAGGTGTCCGTGGAGTGTTGGCCGCTGCCATATTTGATTTCAGCGAGCCAAAAAAACCTCCGTAACGATTTTCAGGTGGTTTTTTTAAATTATGTCTGGAAAACCCTCGGGGATGACGTTCAGGGCCAGATTAGGGCGCACCAGGTGTTCGGGTGGTCGTTTTCAACATAAAATTCAGATTCAGCGCACACAAAAAGCCCCCATAACGATTTTCGGTTCGTTATTGTCGATATTTCCAGAAAAATTCTCGATGACGTCCGCGTCCAGGTTGAGGCCCACCAGGTGTTCGTGGGGTGTTCGCCGATGGTATATTCGAATTCAGCGACCCAAAAAAACCCCAGGTGCCCAATTTCTCTCCTTTCTCGCATAAAGTTCGGGATAGTCTCCGAAGATGAAGTTCGTCGGCGTTCCTGAGTTCCAGGTATTTGGGGGGGGGGAGGTGCATTTTTTGCTTCCGGTTTGTAATAGGTACAAAGTAGATACGAATGATATAAATAATTTTTACAAGTGAATGCGAAAAACCGCATTCTGATACGTCCTATCCTAAAAGATTTCCTATCATAATGCTTCATTGTCTCGACTAAACAAGTCAATAACCGGTAAAAGCTACTTCCGCATCTGTAACTTCGTCACAGTTAAACAATTTATCATTAACAAGGCCAGTATCCTTCCTTTGAATTCAGTTGATTAGATAAAGTAAAGAGATAATTTTAATTACGTGTCTGTTATTCGCAACGTGTTTTTATTAAATTTAGAAACTAAATAAACCCAGATATAAGGCGGATATACTAAGAACGAGTTAACTTCTCTCGGAGATCCCTTTATTTGTTCGGGAATCCTTTTATTTCAAAAGAATTTGCATTAATCCTGAAAGTGGTATTCTGAAAATTTCCGTTCCGTCTCAGTTTCGTCGCAACGGTCGTTATTAGAACATTTTCATTACGGATTACGGACTATGATCTAGCTTTGAAGTTGAGCAACAACTTTGGACTATTGTTAGTTCTCTTTTGCACCATTTGAACTATTTTAATAATCTTTATCTTATAGAAAGGAACACAGGAATATAACTAAAAGTTAGCGTGTATACAGGGTGAGTCATTAATAATGGTACATAGCTTAAAAGCAGATTGTTAACGTCAAAATAAAGCGATTGAATCCAACATGCCTTATTTAATTGTTGCTCCTTTTCATTCTTCAGGGTGTTAAAGTTGAAAAAATATTTCGATTTTTTACTATATTTTAAGACCGTATGGACGATTTGAAAATGTGTGGTCTTATGTTTTTTGAGGTGGCAATTATGAATATGCAAACAATGTCGAGGTCAAGACTACGGGCCGCTACTTATACTGTACTGTCGATGAAAATATAGTTCTAACTTTTTTTATTTTTTACTTTTCATTTTTTTATACCTGTTACAAATCGATAAACTCAACCGTTTTCGTGAAACAGACGATTTAAGTTTTTGATATTCGGCGGGAATTAAATTAGAAAATTATTTAGTCCAAAGTAGTAGGCGTGGAAATAATAAGTAGACAGCAGTCTACATATTGTTTCTGATAATGCCACTTAATTCACAGATTAGGCAGTAGTGTTTTTTATTGTTATTTTTTATATCTAAAATGCCCCGCCAATTTTTTGAACATTGAAATGAGAAACATATGTGTACACTTTTCATGGACCCACCCTGGTATCTCGCTCACCTGATATCCCAATACTTTGAAACTTTGGTGGTGAATATATACCTATAAAGTGAGTGTTTAAACGTAGCCGTATTTGATTATAGTCAGAGGCGTCCGATTCTAAGATGGAGAAAGGGGGTCAATTTTTCAAACAAAAAGTATTAGCGATTTTTTTTTAAAGAACTAGTAAGAAATTCTTAATCAGCACCTTTAGAAACCCTCTTGTACAAGATTACATCGTTGTGGGTTCAAAGGTGTTTGAGATATGGACCATCGAAAAACAATTTTTTTCAACTTAAAAAATTTGTATCTGTAAAACGGGCTTTCAAATGAAAAAAATGTATTCTTTTTTTTTGTGTTCAGAATAATGTATTGTACAGATATTAAATGATTCTACAACAAAATAATAATTTTTTTAATAAGGCAAAAATTGTAATTTGTAGGTACATAGATACATACATTATTAACTTATTTGTATTCAAAAATTCATTGACGCTTGCAATAACTTCTGTTTTCATGGCTTACTTAGGTTTTTATTGAAGATTATTTGTTAGAAAAATTTAGGAATACTGTGGGGCCGTTTTACTGTACTACCACGTCCACCTAACGGAGAAAACTATTTAAATTTTCTATTTAATGATTTGCCACTGCTTCTTGAAGATATTCCCTTAAATTTACGGCAAAATTTCTTGTTTTTACATGATGGTGCACCTGCACATTACCCCCGACGAGTAAAAAAATATCTTAATAGCAATTTTCCGCACCGTTGGATTGGACGCGGCAGCGAAGTTCCTTGGCCTGCATCTCTGATTTAAATCCGCTGGATTTTTACTTTTGGGGCTGTATAAAATCTTTAGTTTACAAAGGTATTATTAATAGTCAAAAACAACTGTGAGACAAGATGCAAAAATCGATTTATATTGTCAAGCGACATAGAACTCTTTAAAGTCAGAAAAAATTTAAATAAAAGGCTAAGAAAGTGCATTGAAGTCGCTGGTGGTCAGTAGGGTATTTTCACCGGTTCTGAGTCTCCCCCCACCACTTTTCTCTTTGAAATGACCTTTGCGGTAACGTATTTGATGACCTTCAATGACATTGAAGGTCACATCAGTTGGTAAATTTTATTTGACCTCTACCGATTGGAGGTCATATCAGTTGGTAACTTTTATTTTGACCCTCTATCAATTGAAGGTTACATCAGTTGGTAAGTTTTATTTGAACTTGCTCGATGTTGTAATACTAGAGTCTACAGCGCATGCTCAACTCCTATCTCATCATGAATATAAAGGAATGAGTAGGTAGATAGAAAACTCATTTGTGAATAACGTGTTGACCGAGAGTAACATAAAATAAAAAAAAAGATGTATTTATGCAATGTGTGTGGTAAAAGTTTTACACGCAGTGATAATTTGCGTCGTCATGAAAGGCAGTCTTGTACGTCCATAAGTGTAGATGAACCTGAGTCAAAACGGGTTAAATTAGATCATGATGGTCAATCGCCCGAAATTGTAACAGTTAAATGTTGTAATAAGGATATACCCCGCACTCAAATACATGCACATCGTAGGACATTGGAACATAGAACAATGTCATGTACTCCTAAATCTGATGGTGTACAAATTATTAATACAGCATTTAAGTGTAGAATAATAAGCTACAGAGTTCATAGTGAAGAGAAACTTACAGACTTTGATGAATTTTTCAATCGAGTGAAAGCTAAAATAATAAGTTTGCTGGAGGATGTCATAAGGGTCCATAAATCCATAAAAGTGAATATGGAAACTTTTGCCAATTTTATATTGCAAACTCGCGAAACCTCAGATGTGAAAGCATTTAATAGTTGCAATAGAACTCTCGACGAGTCTGTGGACTTGGATGATGTTTACCAGGAATTTGTAGATACGATGAAATCTCAAACATCTGAATTTGAGGAGAAAGATTCTGGTAAGTAAATCTTATTAGAGGAGAAATGAATTTTTTTTATTCATATAAAAAATATTGTTACAGGTTGGGCCATCGAGGAAATATTGTATATGGAGGTAAATGTGAATAAAAATAGTCCTCTGTGCGGCTCCTCTTATATAAAATTGCCGAAGTTTGTGGAAAATAAGAAAGCGGTAGTAAATATAAAGAATCAGGATGAGTGTTGCTTTGCATGGGCAATAACTGCAGCCTTATATCCACCGAGAGGTCCAGTGCATGAGATGTCATCATATCCACATTTTTCTTCCGTTTTAAATTTGGTAGGTATGGAATTTCCAGTTAAAATAAAGGATATTTCAAAATTCGAATCAATGAACGATATATCTGTTAACGTATACGGTTTGGAAAGTGCATTTGAAAAGAATAAGTTAAAATACGAAATCGTTGGACCTTTGCGTTATGCATCAAAAAAATTGAGGTATCATGTGAATCTGTTATTTATTACTAAGGAGTGTAGCCAAAATCATCATTGTGTTAAGGAATGTGCAATAAGCCATTATTGCTGGATTAAGGATTTGTCGAGGTTGGTTTCTAATCAGATTTCTAATAATGAACATAAGAAGTTTTTTTGTGATGGTTGTATGTCTTACTTTGGTTCTGAAACTTTGCTTTTACAACATCAAAAGCGAGACTGCAATCATATTTATACCACTGTACCTAGTTTAGAATTGCGTGTCGATAAGTTTGGAAAAAGTGTTCCTGAAAACATATTAAAATTTGAAAATATTGAAAAACAGTTGAAGGTGCCATTTGTAGTATATGCTGACTTTGAATCTATATTGAAACCTATGGATACATGTGAACCCAACCCCGAAAAATCATATACATGTAAGACTTTCAGCCATGAGCCATATTCATTTGCGTATTTGATAAAGTGTTCTTTCGATGACTCTCTCTCAAAATTAGTTTTTTACAGGGGGGATAATGTGGCAAAGGAATTTGTACAGCGTTTAGAGGGAGATTTAAGGGAAATTTATAATAATTATTTGAAAAACATAGTTCCAATGACCCCCTTATCTGAGGATGAGGAGCGTGACTTTGAAAATGCTGTTGTTTGCAGTATATGTGAAAAACCGTTTGAAAGGTTTCATGTTAAAGTTAGGGATCACTGTCATCTAACCGGGAAAAAGAGACAAGGAGCCGCTCACATGGGTTGCAATCTAAATTATAAAATATCGAACTTTATTCCAATTATATTACATAACATGTCGGGGTACGATGCTCATTTGTTCGTGCGTGAATTGTGCTCAAATAAGGATAAAATTGACGTGATAGCCCAAAGTAAAGAAAAATACATTTCATTTACAAAACACCTTTATATGCATGATTATGTTGGAAGTGATGGTAAAGTAAAGAAAAGTTTTCTAAAGATGAGATTTATCGACAGTTTCAAATTTTTATCCACATCTTTAGAAAATTTATCTGCAACTTTGAATGAAACTCAATTCGAAGAAACCCTTAAATACTTTCCAGATAAGGAACATTTCAACCTAATAAGGCAAAAAGGTGTTTTTCCATATAGTTATTTGACGAGCTTAGACAAACTGAATACCCCATATTTACCGTGCAAAGAAGAATTTTACGATAAATTAAATGAAGAACATATATCAGATAAGGAATATGCAAGGGCACGAAAAACATGGGAAACGTTTAATTGTAGAAATTTGGGTGAATATTCCGACATTTATTTAAAATCAGACGTGTTCATATTATGCGATGTATTTGAAAACTTTCGAAAAATCTCCCTGAATACATATAAGTTAGATCCTGCACAATATTATACGGCTCCCGGACTTGCATGGGATGCCATGTTGAGATTAACAAAAATAGAATTGGAACTTTTGACGGACGCTACAATGATACAGTTCTTCAAGAAGGGTATACGCGGTGGAATAAGTCAATGTTCTGGAAGGAAACATGTTGCTAATAATATATACCTTCCAAATTATAATCCAAGTGAACCTTCATCGTTTATTACATATTTGGATGCCACGAATCTCTACGGACACAGCATGTCGCAATATTTACCAACGGGTGGATTTTCGTGGCTAACAGAAGATGAAATTTCAAATTTTAACGTTATGGACATTCCCGATGAAGGAGTTTACGGTTATGCGTTGGAAGTGGATATAGAATATTCTAAATTTTTACATGACATACACTCGGATTTACCCTTTTTAGCGGAGAATATAATACCACCCGGAGCTAAATCAAAAGTTCCAAAATTGATTCCAAATTTAAATAATAAATATAATTATATCATACACTTTAGAAATTTAAAACAAGCAGTGATAAATGGTTTGAAGGTAACAAAAATACATCGCATAATTAAATTTAATCAAACTCCTTGGCTGAAAGTTTACATCGATCTTAACACTAAAATGAGAAATGCTGCTTCAAATAAATTCGAAAAAGACTTTTATAAACTCATGAACAATGCCGTTTATGGGAAAACAATGGAAAATATTGACAATAGAAAAGATATCAAATTGATAACTCATTGGGAAAAAGTTCAAAAGTCGTTTGGCGCAAACACATTAATCGCTCGACCAAATTTTAAATCGTGTACTATATTTTCAGAAGACTTCGTGGCCATACATATGGGTAAATTAAAAGTTCATTATAACAAACCTCTCTACCTAGGCTTTTCTATTTTGGAACTATCTAAAACCGTGTTATATTCTTTTTTCTATAACACCATAAAAAGTAATTTTGGTGATAAAGCTTCACTATTGTATACGGATACAGACTCCTTAATTATTAAAATTTACACTGATGATTTTTATAATTTTATGAAATCAAATATTGATTGTTTCGATACATCTAATTATAAACAAGATAATAAGTTTGGTATTCCCGTATCTGATTCAATATTGGGTAATTTCAAGGATGAATTTCCTTCAGATCCAATAATGGAATTTTATGGTACCGGTGCTAAAGCTTATTATGTGAAATCCGTGAGTAATGAATTAAAAAAAGCTAAAGGGGTAAAGAAATCTGTTATAAAGAATCAGTTGACCATTAATGATTATAAGAAAATCGTAGATCAAGGTGGTTTAATTTTTAGAAAAATGAACTCTTTCCGAAGCGAGTTACATGACATTTATACAGAATTAAAAAACAAAGTAGCTCTTTCTCATTATGATGATAAGCGTTTCATTATTCCCAACACTGTATTAACATTACCCTGGGGTCACGATGATATTAGGTACTACCAAACCGAATACGATAAAAATTTCGATTGGTTCGTAAACGTTATAAGTCAAACGGTTGGAATAGATGGAGACAATAATTTAAAATTATTAATTCAGGCTCTAGAAGAAATAATTGAATAACTGGAAATTTTATATCTAAACAATAGTATAAGTATACAAAGTATTGTACTTATTGTAACTTGTTTGTATATTTGTTAACCTGAAAAAAAAATAAAGAATAATATTCGTCCATTATGAATTGTTGTATATTTATTTCTATTTTATTTACCCACAATTTTATTTAGGAGTTAATAGTATCACAAAACCTCATTTCTTCCGCATATACAATTTATATTTATAAAATGTGTTGGTATTATTTATTTAATTTTCATATAATACTGTCTATTGAATTTACTTTTAGAATAAAAACTCTCAACCATTCTTCCTAAAATAAAGCATGTCAAAAATTAAAGAGAAATTACATGAAAATCAACATTTAGAATCTTAACATAATTATTTGAGAATTTTTAATATATAGCAACATATCAGATTTAATATACTTTTCAACACTACGCCACAGAGTTTATGTTTTATTCTTGATTGTTCCGAAAAATTCTCGAATATTCAATCCGCCCATCCAGTGAAATATGAACACTGGAGTGATGAGTCATTTATTTTATTTGTTCTCGAAAAATCTGCTGAGAAGGTATTCACCAACATTCTAGAACATCATCGACTCAGTTAAGCATGAGCAGTGTAATAGGTAGCGGTAGATAATCATTTATTCTTGCCTGCTTTCTCTCTCGAAAATTCGATAACAGGAACAAGTTCTGGTATATTCTACAGTATTACAGAATAGGCGGTGGTAGGAGGTGGTGGGAGGGTTCACAGAGTATAAAATGGAGCCGTCCTCACGAGGAGTCAACCAGTCTTTCTGTGTAGTTCAAAGTGAAGACATCGGTGAAAAAGTAAAGTGAAAAGTGAAAAAAATGGGCAGAACAAGTACGGTACCAAGGAAAACTCCTACGAGTTCTAAGAAGAAGGTGGTTAGTGTAGGCAAACCAATGCCTCAGATGACACCTGAAGAGCGTCGTCATTTTCAACGCCACAGTGCCAACCCAAGGTCCAACCCAGGCTATTATACTACGCCGAACGTTCTAGATGACCTGCCAGTGATCCCCGCAGACGATATTTTGGCTAGGGCGTTATCAGAAATTCGCGGGGATCTCCCAAATATTGTGTTATCGCCAATAAGTGACAATGAAGATGATGTGTTTCGACCAAAGTCCCCGCTGCCGAAGGTAAAAAAAATAAATAAACATCAAAGGGTTGAAACTTCCAGAAAATCCTCTGGGAAAGGGAAGTCTTCTGAATTATGGCATATGTTGCAACAACCAGTACCATCAAAAACATCTACAAGCACCGCCAAAAAGGAAGCCCCACAAATGATAATTGAAACCCGAACGGTAGTGGTACCGCAAGAAATAACGGCACCACACACTATATCGCGAGCTCCAGTTGAAGAAGTTCCTCGGGTATCACAGGAAGCTCCTCAGGAACAGATTCCACCAATTGTGCCCATGGAACTGCAACCAGCACCGGAACCTCAGAGGATGGAAATGGTGGCACCGTCAACGACCACAGCATCTGACGAGGACGATATCCAGTGCTCACAGGTTGGTGAAACAGATGCCATTTCTGCCTTTCTAAAATTCTGGGCAAAACTGAATAGAAGAGAGGCAGAAAGTGATCGAGAAGTTCGGGAGCTGGAGAACAAACTCATCGAAAAAGAGGGGCAGTTGCGGGTGTTACAAGAAGAAATACAGAATTTGCGGCGGGACATTGATGAAAAGAAACGCAAGAAAAGTGAAAGTGAGAGAACGTTAAGACAATTGAGTGAGAGGATGGGTGTTAGAAGATTGAATGAATAGTAGATTTAGATATAAATATATGTAATATTTAGATATTGTAAATATATATAATCCCGTGTAAATAATAAATTTTTCTAATCATATATATGTTGTTTAAATATATTGTAGATAATAAAAATTAAAAAAAAATACTGGTATGAAAATGTGGGTACATAAACCTTTAAAATACATAAGTTTCATAAACAAATTTTAAAAAATTAAGTGTTTACATTTAAATTTAATTAATGAGAAAAATAATAGCATATTTAAATCTTTAAAAACTATCTAATATAAAACTAAAAACTTATGAAATATTATATGAAACTTAGCGTTTTTGTTCACAGTTTGGGATATAATCCCATGTAAATATACATCCTATATTTGAAATAAATTTTTATAATCATTTATATGTTGTTTAAATATATTGTAGATAACATAAATTTTAAATTAAAAAAATATTGGTGTGAAAATGTGGGTAATATAAACTTTTAAAATACATAAGTTTTGTAAAAAATAGGTGTTTACATTTTAATTCAATTACTGAGAAAAAATAATAGTATATTTCAATCTTTAAAAAAATATCTAATAAAACTAAAGACTTAAGAAATATTATATGAAACTTAACGTTTTTGTTCTCAATTCGGTTACTTTTCACAATCACGTCACTTTTGACTTTACCAATAATAAAACATTTCCAGATTGTACTTTCATTAAGGGGGCGGGAGAAAAAGAAAAGAAGGGAAAGGAAGAGAAGGAAAAAAGGGGAAAGGGAGGGGAGAAAAGGGGGGGAAAAGGGGGGGAAAGAGAAGAAAAAAAAAGGAGAGCTGGCCGCCAATAGCGGCCAGTTCTCGCGTGGGGGCGGCGATGGGGGCGGGGGGGATGGGGGCGGCGGCTGGGGGGCGGGAGGCCGAAGGCCGACCCGCGAACGAGCGAGCGAAGCGAGCGAGTGAGCCCGCCCACCAGCCGCCGCCCCCATCCCCCCCGCACCCATCGCCGCACCCACGCACTCATATTGGGGGCGGCGCCGCAGGCGCCGCCCCCCAAGTCAACTCCTTGCAGGCACCGCCGGCCGCAGGCCGGCATTTTGAAATTATCGGAGTGATAATTAAAGAGGCAGCGGCGGCGCCGCAGGCGCCGTCCCCTAGCAAATCTTCCTGAAAAGCCGCCGGCCTTCGGCCGGCGCGTTCGGAATGGTGAGACGGAATGCAGCCGGTCGAAGGCCGGCACGTTGGAATAATCGAAGTGACAACTAAAGGTCACCCCTACGTTGACCGATACCATAAAATGATCGGACGGCAGAACCACTGGATAAATAAAAAGTTTTGTGAAAATTACCTACGCATCAGTAGTTTGTTAGAACTTTATGGTTTGGATACATATCAATATCAAACAAAATCTAATATTAGTTGCAATAAGTTTAATTTCAAATTTATTACAACAGAGTAATAATTAAATAAATACACATATCACATTTTTTATTTACAATAAATTAAACCATCTTCAAAATTAAAAATATTCTAAGCAGTGTTCAAAATCAGAGAAAAAAGTGTACAACATTTTGTTTTATTTCTTTTGTGTTAGTACATAAAAATTAAACATTTGTGAAATATTTCTCAGCATTTAATAACTAGTGGTACAGATATTAATTTTTTAATTTATATTTAAATATACTATATAATACGCATAAATAATTACTTATAAAATATTTTAATGCATTTCTTCCTCCATCTCATCATCACTCCGCACTTCAGGATCGTTGCCGATATCCCGCTCTACATCTCCAAACACCTGAGCTAGATTATTCAACCACTCTTCTAAGTGACCTAATCGAATAAAAAATTATTTTAAGAACTACATCCAATTGTTGCAACTTTCTTACCATCTAGCAGATCCATACTTAAATTGTCCGGTGTTGAATCTCCGGACGATGTGGTAGAATCAGGCAGCGGGTTCTCCTCCTCATTTTCATCACCATATATACTGATGGTGCTGTCACTCCACGACGGAGAAGATGGCCTAACGGGTGAGTGAAACGGGAATGTGGTGGAGTCAGCCTCAGCAATTTCTACCTCTGGTGCTGTTCTACTCTCCATGTTTCTTCTTTGTTTTGTTGCGAGATACTGACTTGAATATTTGAGATTCTTATTTATATGTTCTAGTCAAGTGGAGAGGGTAAATATGTACGTTATTTAATGATTATACATATATTTACTTTTGTTTAAGTAGACTAGATTGTATCCAATTATCAAGATCAACACAGTTTTGCAAACTACACACACATTTATTAATGCAATGATATAAACAATATGGAATAGTTTTATTAAATATTGGAGGTGATTCAACCACTTCATCGCAATTTAAGTTCTCAACGTTTATTATATCCTGATGAGATATAGGTTGTATGTCATTTAATTTCTGTCGGAGAAATGTTTCTTTCTGATGTCCTTTTACATATACTATTCTTATGTTACAATCCACTATATGTTTATATAATATATCATTCAACATTTCATAATTTACATAGCCATCATCATATTTTAATCCATGATGAAACCATTTTAAATATGTGGCTTGTCTTTTTAATTTGATATCTAATGAACTGTATGGAACTTCTGGTTTTAACAGATAATGACCAACGCATTTGTCATTAATAAATGTAATCTCCTTTGGAGAAAATTCGGGTATATTATAACCTTGTAAGTCAACCACAATAAACTTCATTTTAAATCCTACGACACTGTACTTTCCACTTTGATGGTTTAGATACAATTGAAAGTAATGTAACACTTGTGTTTCCTTATATTTATAAAAAAAAAGTATTATGGGACGCTATATATATATATATATATATATATTGAAAGAAAAATTATAGTTTCAATTCATCTATTTATTTAATATTTACAATGTTAAACTATATATATATTACTATAAGTAAATACTTACATTATCTAAAAACTATAACTTACAACTAATCGCTAAAATTATTCAGTTTTTGTCTTTTTCACTTTTCACATAATTGCAGATGACACAAGTCCTTGTTAACCGCACTTGTTCTAGAGGTAGCCGACATGATGAACAGTAAAGCGAACATTCTTCATATTTCGACGTTGTGTGGCAATCATAATGCGTATGTTCATATTCTTCCACACCCGAAAGCCGCACCAACTCCATATAGCACCTGTGGCAAAATTTGTAATCCGTCTCCGGGTCTGTGCTAACGAGTACCATAGAATATGTGTAGCAGTACTGTTGGTTTTTATTAACAACGTCGCCGTTCCGAACTTCGTGGGACCTCATCAATATTTGATCGGGCTCATCGGAGCAATCTTCGACGATGCCCTCGTCCACATATTCAGCTACCTACATAAAAATATTTCATATATTGTTATATTTTAAAAAATATATATTTACCTCTTCTTCGTCATCTGCAGCTTCAACCACCTCTTCATTGCCCGCATCACCCTCATCCACCTCACCTTCATCGTTCTGCTCGTGTTCATTTACTTCATCCACATTATCTTGAAGAAGTTCGCCATCTGCATCTTCAACCACCTGACCTTCATCATCATTTACTTGGTCCACATTATCCACATTATCTTCTTCGATAAGTGGTATACCCCAGGCTTCCTGTTTCACAAAATTTCACAAAATTAGTTTATCAATAAAAAAGACATTTAATAATATTTACCTCCTGCTCCATAGCAGCTAGCTCCTCTAAGAGATCCCAATTAACAAACCCTAAACGAGCCATTATAACTGATTTTTACAAGTACGCAAGTTTTAGTAAAAAGCTGTAGACAACAACTAATCTCTATCCTACCTCCTCTCGGGTTATATAGCGTTTCAGTTGTGACGTCACAGATCACATCATGATGTCAAGGTCATCTAGAATATTTCTCAATCGTATGGAATGTTTAGAAGTCACATGAAGGTTATGCATATATAACTATAAGGGTTTGTGGATTTAGGAGGAGTTCATTCTTTTTTAGACATCTCAAATAGTGAACAAGTATTTAAAAAAAATGCCATTTCCAAAAGAATGGGACTCAAAGGTGAAAGTGCAAGTGATTCCTTTTAAAGTGATGAATTTGTATACATGCCACAATTGTTATTGTATGGTACACAAAAAACTTATTAATGATTGTACAGGACTTTGTAATGAATGTTCAAAAGAAAATCGAGTAACCGTAAAAACAGTGGAAACGGATAAATGCAATAAATGTCAGAAATTGAAATACACCAATTTTGGAATTGTTAGGAACCGTTGTGAAAGCTGCAGCATTGAAGATCATCCCCTGAAGGAACGGTGTGGTATATGTATGGTATATAAAGAAGATTGTTGGAACAGAGTCTGCGCTGCTGACAGAGAGGATACATTTTTATGCGAACAAACAGGACATTTATTCGCTAATAAAAATAAACATTTCAAACGTTGCTTTTGCTTAACAAATCATCAACAAATATTGCGAAATGAATTGTTTGACAGATAAAACACTATAATTGTATATAATAAAAATATTTTGTTTAAGCTAGTCTCTTTTTTTACTATTGTCCTCTCAAATTAATTTTATAAAAATATAAATGACAAGCATTTTGTTTCTTTTATCATTTACTACTATCCTCAAATTCCTATTTTATATAAGTACAAAAAAAAATAAAACACATCAAATATACTCATACGTTTATTATTATCATATGATAAACATTTTATTACAATCATTCTATACAATATACATATATAGTTACATTTTATCAACATTAAATATCTCCATTGGTTTGTTGAAATGATTAAAACATTGTCCAGTTGTCATTTTAAATGATATACCATTATTATTCACTTTTAGACCAAGTCTGTTTTATTGATCCACGAATTTTGGGATGCGGGAAGACCAAGCCACTTACAAAATAATCTATCACCCTTCCTCTTCAAAATTTTCTCCACCAAATATACTTCCGGAAACTTTGTTTTCTGTAATTCCCACTCATAAAAACATCCTTTGATTGGCTGGCCATACATATCTTCTATCATGTATGTTGTCGGATTTGTTACGTTTATTTTTACAACTTTAAACAGTTCAGTAGAATAATTTGCTGTATATCCCTTCTCGAACACGTTTTTGTATTTGCTTATACGTACTATATCCCCTATATTGAATTTTTGCTTCAAAGCAACTTTTGGATAATTATAAACGTTTAATACAGTTGTTCGTTTTACATCGATAGGTTTCATTCTTGTAGTACGATGAACTCTGTTGTTATATGAATTTATAATCTTAGGTAATATATCAATCCACTTATAATTACCTCTAGCAGAAAACTCTTTATATATCCAATTTTTCAAAGTTCTAATTACACGTTCTACAATTGCTGCTTTTTTTGTACTAAATGTGGAATAATGATTTATGTTGTACTGACGCATTAGTTTTGAGAACTCTTGATTGTAAAACTCGAGCCCTTGATCGCTCTGTAAATTTTTTGGGGAATAACCAGCTTCACGAAGAACATTTTTCATTGCAACAGAAACTTCGACAGCGTTTTTTTTCTTTAACGGTTTGGCCCAAACATATTTAGAATAACAATCAATTACTATGAGTATATATCGATAACCTTTATTTTTGGTTGCAAAATCTTGCATTTCAGCCAAATCAATTTGCCACAAATCTGCAAAATTTTTTATTATGGTTCTTCTCCTTCTAAAATTTTTTCGGACCGGTTTATGTAATTCATTGATAATTTGTCGTTTTGTATCACTAATAAACATATTGTATTCCTCCCTTGTATTCAAACTTTGTAATACGATGATACATGTACATGTATGTGTTGCAATATTCTCTTTTACAATGATCGTTCCTGACAAATGGCACCCTCTTATGATTCAACTGGTTTTGACCATATAGATGGAAATACTAATCTACCTGTATCTTCCGGGGGATGATGTTTCGCAATAAGTTGCTCAACTTTTTCTATATCTAGTGCAAAATCTGACAAATCTTGTAGTAACTTATTATGAGATTCCCAATATTTGTCTTTGTCACTTTTTAATTTATCCAAATCAATTTTCATATCACTTATCGTTTCATCCATCTTAATTTTAATATTTTGAAATATTTTTGTTACCTCATCCACAATTTCATTTCTCTCCCTTTTTATGTAAGCTACCAAGTTATCGGTTATGAGATTGGCTGATTGTTGTACAGCGGAAAGGATATCAATTTTACAGGTATCCATAAGTAAATTAACATAGTTTAATGTTGTTCCATCCTTTTCATCTGTTGGATCACCAATATTTTTTAATTGTTTGCCTTGAATATCATAATGTTTGTCATTGGTAAGTTTGAAACCGACGCCTTGCGGACCACGATGACCTACACAACCACTCTTTTTTCGACGTCCAAATTTGTCAATGGAGCCCATTATTCCTTTGTGTTCAAATTACAATTGATAAGAAATAAACTAGTATCTGCTTTATATATTTATCAATCATGAAATAAATGTAATCAATATTCCTCTAATACACAATACCTTCCTCCCTTAGTTCGTCTATTATGGACAATATTTCATTTTCGTGACCTGAATGACCAGCCATTTTAGAACTCCATAATAATCTTAAGCGATCAATTAATTCTTTGGGTTTATTCCAATATATGTAGTCCACCTTTTTACCAGTATAGATTTTTCTCGTAGGTATTATACCCGAACCTTTCATGGATCGAGTTCTCATTCTGCGATGCAACAGCGGTTTTATGACTTCTATATACTTTTTCGTTTTGCTATAGTTATAACCAGATGTTACATCATAGTTTTTGTATGCTGCATTAGTTATATTTAATATTTCAGCAAATATATTTTTATTTTCATCGCTAACCCCATTTCCATCACTATTAAGAGCCGGGGGAAGTTTTAAAAATAGCAAATCGTATAACTGCGGATTTCCTTTATACGTTCGAAGTATTTTATTATTTCTTGAAAAGGAAATATTTTTCCCATGAAATCGAACTTCGGCATTACCCATGGATAGTTTTCCACTATCGGTATCAACACGAACCCCGTACTTGGTATCGTATGCAGGATCGCCGATTCTCACTCCTTCAATATAATTTGAAACAATATTTGGTAATTTTTCAGCATCACCACTATACATAGCAGGACTTGAAGCTGTTGTTATTGATGATGGTGGTGTTTCTATAAAAGAAGGGTTTTTCATTATTGTTTGGTCTTCCTCAAATTTGGGTGTTTCAACCGTACTAGCACTGCAGGTGGTAACTTTTTTAGGGGGTGTTGCTAAATACTGCTGTGAGGCATAAAATTTACGATTTGTATCCTTAGTTGTTTCAGAAATAGTTTTTAATGGCTTCGTCAGTGGTTCATATATTTTTTCCAATGCAGCTTGATTTTCAACATCTCTATTTTTTATATAATTGAATTTCTTTCGAACAGAATCAGTTGCTTCTATTAATTTCCTTTTTAAATCTATTTCACTAATATTATTTGCGTCCTTATCAACTTCGACCTTCTTCATTTTTTGATGTGTACCCATCGCCACTTCCTTCACAATTAATGTAAAAAATCGTATGCATTATGGATATATGTAACTATCTAAACCTTTCCTATATCTACCTTCATGTATTTCACTATCTTTATCAATAACCAGAAATCCATATTTATCTAACCAGCATTTTGCACACATATCCAGAAACTGTTTGAAAGTAACATCCGGCGACACATGATCTTGAAATATATGATGTAAATTCATTTCGTCTTGCTTGAACATAACTATAAAATTCGAATTGTCTCTAATTAGTTGTTTTGGCACTCTAGAATATGTTTGAGCCAAATAAAAACTATCTATAGATTTATGTCGACCCATACTAAAATATGATCTAATAATATCTTGTTTCTCACATATAACATCATCAAATATAAAAACCGAGTTCGACTTGGCGTCAGAGGGTTCAACGATTTCAACATTATTGTTAAATGTATAAAATCCTAATCCATCAATGGGATTTAAAATCTTTCGAAGATATTCATATTTTGGTTGATACAATGATTTGGAGTATAAATAAATGTTAGCAAAACGTAAACCATGCGGATGTGTAATAAGTGATATCATAACATTGGTTTTCCCACAGTTCGAAGGGCCAATCACCAGACCTCGAATTGTTGAAGGTAGTAGCGGTCCATGGCGTCTGTTGTTAATATTTACACCACTTCCTACACGTTCATCAAAATTATCCACTACAAACGTCGCCTTTTGTTTTACAATCCGCATTGTTTGAGTGTCGGATACTATATAAATAGAAATGAACTGTATACATAATATTTAATTGGCAGTTAGCTTTCTTGGTATTGCGATTCTATAATCTAATAGAATATCAAACAAATATAATTACATTTGTTTATTACCTTTTTGCTCATTTTAATGCCGTTCGTCAGCGAATCTAGACGTAAAGTGTTAAATTCACGAAAAGGAAGGGGATTTATAAATTCTTTAATAAATAAACTACCGTTTGAATTACATTTGCCTGGAGGATATCAGTATTGTGGTCCTGGCACAAAATATCAAAAAAGGATATCAAGAGGTGATCCGGGTATTAATCCTCTCGATCAGGCTTGTAAGGCACATGACGGTGCTTATGAAGATTATAAAGATTTACCAACACGTCATAAAGCAGACTACGAATTAGAGCAACGCGCCTGGCAAAGAGTCAAATCCAAAGACGCTAATTTTAAAGAAAAGGCAGCTGCTTGGTTAGTTACAAACATCATGAAAGCAAAGCGACGTCTAGGTATGGGTTGTAAATCTAAATCCATTCCGAGAAAGAAAATAAACAAAAAGAAGAATATTAAGAAAAATATAGTTAGCTTTGGTGGTGGTATTGTTCATAAAGTACGAGATGAAATACGTAAAGCTGGTGGTAAACGATTTGTTTCTGGTAATGCACGAAAAGCAACCCAATTCGCTTTACAGGCAGCACGAAGATTTGTGAGAACATCAGGGGGTAAAAGAAATATTCGCACTCCCCGAATTATACCTATTCCGAAGGTTGGTGGAATATTACCCCTAATTCCTATTTTTGCAGGACTATCGGCATTAGGAAGTTTAGCCGGTGGAGCTGCAGGTCTATATAAGACTATTAGTGATGTGAAAAATGCTAATCAACGATTATCTGAAGAAGTACGTCACAATAAAAAAATGGAATCTGTAGCCCTTGGGAAAAAAGGTGAAGGTTTGTATTTAAAACCATATCGAACTGGATTAGGACTTTATCTGAAATCAAATAATTCAAAAAACTTCTAAACTCCCTACCTCGAAGACCTCTCAGCGATAACGATATTAGATATTATGCTAGTATTTTAAAAATCCCATATTTTCGAGGTGTATTCATGCGAGATGAACTTCCTGAAAGTGGCGCCCGACATAATGAATCAGCTGTTTTGAACTTAGACAGCTTAAATGGTCTGGGAACCCATTGGGTGGCATACAAGAAAATTGGTAATATTGTTAATTACTACGATAGCTTTGGAGACCTTCCGCCACCTAAGGAACTTATAAAATATTTACATATAAAACCAAACCCACAGCTCAAAATTTACTATAATTACGATCGTGAACAGAAGTTCAATACAGTCTGGTGTGGGCATTTGTGTTTATCATTTCTTACTAACAATGGAATTTCCAACGTGTCCAAAAGAAGAGCGTGACAAAATTAAAAGGATGGCTAATTCATTACGAGTTTTTTCCAAATATAGAACGCTTACAAAATTGACAAAGGAACAATTAGCAGATTTTCCTAAAGAGGTAATGATCACCTGTGCTCCACATGAAATCGCATGGGTATGGGATAAATTACCTGAACATCTAAAAAGCGACATTGATATATTGAAATATCAATACTGTTTGGAACATTACAGTGACGACAATACATCGCAATCTACTGATGTGAATGATGGGCCTGTTCCACGAAAATTTCTATGTTGTTATTGCAATGTACGTGATATTACAGTGGCATCTGAAAATAGGCTTAGTGGAAGAGCTAATATAGTACCATCAATTTCAAGGCAGGAGATACGTCTAAATTGCTGCTGTAAACAACAATAAAATATTGTGCTAACAACTTATATACGTCAGTCATGTCTCGTACATTCACATTGTCAGGGCAATCTAGCGTACTAAGCAGCGACTATTACCCTCCACTTGATTTAGATACAAATAGTCGATATGGGTTAGGATTACATGGATTCTATTCCTACAATTCCATATTAAATGTTGATGAGAAAAATAATATTATTGGTTTCAAAATTAAGAACAAATCACCTTCAACTTTTATCCAATTACCACCAGGTGCATATGAAGTAGATGAAATGAACAGAACAATTCAAAATATTTTGGAATCTATTATAAAACATAATAGTAAGGACAACAGTTTTGTTATTGATAAATACTTTACATTAAGAGCTAACAATAACACTCTAAAATGTGAAATTTTATCCAAATATGACATTGACTTTTCTAATGAATATTCATTAGCAAGCATAGTAGGATTCGAAAGAAAAATATATCCTGCAAATATTTTACACGAATCTACTCTACCAGTGGACATCATGAAAGTTAGAATAATTCGTGTTGATTGCAATATCACTTCCGGAGCCTATGTGAATGGGGAAGAAGCACACACACTATATGAATTTGATATAGATGTTGAACCTGGTTTCAAACTTTCCAAGGAACCACAGAATATTATTTATATGCCTGTAACACCGGAAGGGCGTCAGTTTATCCATAACATTACATTGCGAATATTGGATGATAATGGTAGTCTGGTAGATTTTCGAGGTGAAAAAATTATTGTGAAACTGGAACTAAAGAAATTATACTAAAACAACAATATATAATGGGTTTCTGTTTTAATCATAGAAAACAGTCATCATCTCTACCATCTACAAAAAGTGATAAAATTTCGGACACACACCAAAACAAATCTATTCTACGAAAGAACGTTAAACAATCAACATCTAAGCTGTCAGCTAGAGATCGTATTTTCCTTCAGTCAATTGGATTGAAAGTAAAACCTTAATATTTATAATTATGGCATCAACCAGTGCAAAGTTGGATGTGTTCGATGAACCCTTGTTTGATAATTCATTAGTTAGTCTACATGAACACACCTACAAACCATATGGATCACCATACTATAGAAATTCGGATGAAATACGAATTCCTATTCATTTCCAAGATCTTATTCTTGATATTGCAGAAAGTTACATATATATAGAAGGTAAATTTACCCCTAGCGATCTCACTAAAGTATGTTACTTATCCAACAATGCATTAGCATTCCTCTTCGATGAGATTCGTTATGAAATGGGTGGAGAACAAGTGACTGTTATTCGAAAACCAGGTGTAACTACTACAATGAAAACTATGGTTTCATGGGGTCAAACACAATTAAAACCACTTTTATCGTATGGATGGGGTTTAACAGAAGAAAACCAGGATATTTTGGATAACAACAGTCATATATTTAGTGGAAAATTACCTCTAAAATATCTTATGGGCTTTGCTGAAGATTATACCAGGGGCATCCTCAATGCCAAACAAGAACTTATATTGATAATTGCCCGATCTTTTAAGAATTGTTACATTGGAGAAGTTGACGCCGATATTGAGATAAATAAAATCGAATGGAAAATAAGACACATCATCCCTGAAGATAGACAGAAACTGAAATTGTTAAATCGCATTAATAAAGGTGGTGCTCATGCTACAGTTAAGATGGCGTATCGTATGTGGGATCTATATGAACTCCCTACATTACGAAAAACTGCCTCTGATATTTGGGCTATAAAAACAACTAACAGTTTAGAAAGACCTCGATATATCATTATCGGTTTCCAAAGTACTGATAGCTCTGATAACAGAAGCAAAAATGTTACTCGATTCAGTCATGCAGACATAAGTAATATTCGTCTATATTTAAATTCAGAAGTATATCCTTATGAACGTTGGAATTTAGACTTTGGGAAGAAATTAGATTCTGCAGCTTACTATGCATACGAAAATTTTCAACGCTGTTTCTATGATAAAGACAATCATGAACCGATGATGGATATTGGAGAATTCCGAAAAAACCCGCTATTTGTTATCGACTGTTCACATCAACAAGACGCCATGAAGACATCCACTGTAGATATAAAGCTAGAATTTGAAACCCGAAAGAAAAACTTTCCTGAAAATACACGAGTGTATGCATTGATAATTCACGATGCTTATATGTCTTACAATGCTTTGGATGGCTCTGTACATACCGGATTTAAGTAATCTAATGAATATCTTAGAAATCCCAATATATTTTTTTTAGTTTTTGTATTTTTTATTATATATAACTGTATTTAATATGATGTATTTTTATATATGTTCTTTTTTCTGTATTTATATAAGAAATAAGTTTACAATAAAAGTATAAAATCATAATTTTATTTTATTTATATCACAACAGAAAGACAAAAATAATTATTATGATATAATTTATTAATATAATACACTATTTATATAATAATCATAAAATAATATATAAATTACATACAAATTTAATATTATGTTTGACAAACGTCATCGTCATCGTTATCTTGGTCGTCATCACCATTTTTTTGAGGTGCTAGCTTGTATTTTACAACAACTGCATATGGCAGAAAATCGAGCAAATCAAAACAAAGAAAACTTTTTAATCCTATTTCCACCATTTTCTCACAAAATTCGTCCAAATTTAAAGTTCCACTTAAATAATCATCACATATTGAAGCACCACGACGATACATTTTATAATTTTCTTCCAACATTTTTGTCTTTTCAACGGAAAAGTAGTAGTCCATATCATAATTACAAGCATTCATACGATCCATTGCTATACAGTCTAACTCATTGCTCATTCTTTTGACTGCTGACTGAATGTCGACAGCTTCGGTCCAATTTTGGCTAGCATATTGCATCCACATATTTGCTAATAGTTTCTATAAAAATAAAAAAGAAATTGAAGTCAGAAAGGATATTACACTGAAATATATATATCCATACCATTACCTATTTTACTTATAGGATAAAATGAAGAACAACCTTATATGATAATGACTAGATAGTGTAAATATTTACATAATTATGAAACTAAATTATACTACTCTATACAACATATTTATTACTACTAGATATTTATAAATTAACAAAATTACAAATAAATTTAATTTATAATTCCAAATTTTATCAATGCTTTACATTTAGCATCTTTAAAGGTAGGTTCACTTTGACCTATATAAGTTATCGTATACTTTTCCCAAGAAGAATTCATTTTCTCCAAACTGTCTTGTGATATATGTTCTGTAACTCTCTTTGGTAAGAAACACTTGAAATCTGAATTATCCTTTTGATCAAAAAGTACAGCTAAAATGCACTTTCCATAACGTGAATTGACGAAAGACAGTTTTTTAATCAAATAAGGTGTATTAATATCCAATGAGGCAATTGATCTCCGAGCAATATCATTAAAATCACCATTAATATTGCTATTAATTTTATTTAAATCATCAATTGATAATGCCATTTTTTTTTGTTTAAAATTTTTTTAAATTCTAAATAATATCTAGTTAGCAATAAACACAGTAATTGTTCTCACTTTAAAAGATTTTGCCACAAAACAACACAAAAATTTACACTACTGTAGACACTAACTGTTAGGTTGATACCAAACGAAATATGATTCTCTATTTTGCTCTCCTCTCTTATATAGTAAATCCCTTCCATTATACTTCGTACGTCACACTGCCTTTTGTATACATACTCCACTAACTATAAAAATTATAGAGGTCAATGAATGTGCATATAACATCCAATCGGTAGAGGTTAAATAAATGTCACATCATTTAGTACTGATGTGACCTCCAATCGGTAGAGGTCAAATAAAATTTACCAACTGATGTGACCTTCAATGTCATTGAAGGTCATCAAATACGTTACCGCAAAGGTCATTTCAAAGAGGAAAGTGGTGGGGGGAGACTCAGAACCGGTGAAAATACCCTACTGTGGTCACTTCGAGAATCCTTTATGATTGCGGCCTTTTCAACACCAACTACTCACGACATTAGAAATACCGGTTTTGTCAACAGAACAGCTTTTTGCCGAATATTTCGCCGATGAAGAAACTTTTCAAAGAAATGGATCTGTGAATTTATATAGTTGATCTGATAAAAATCCTCATGAAATATATTTATTACGTAATGCAAAATTTCAACATGCATTCAGTATAAATGTTTGAGCAAGAATAATAGATGATTCTTATGGGTTCATTTGCATTACCTCGTCGATTTGGTAAAAATGAGTTTCTTTCCTTTGCTTGAAGATACCTATAGCACCAGTTTATAGTGCTGTAATTTCAAGCTAGTTAAATTTACATTTTCCAGTTAGAATATATTGTGGAAATATCCACTCCATTTTTATATATTTTTAGGTATTAATAATATTGTGTGAAACTAACTACTCAGTGGACAAAAGCCCCAACCTGCGTTGAATTACACCCACAATATCTACCCATATATTCCTTATTATTAGCTTTTGTAACATTTTTTTACTGTTTTAGAAAGGTATTTTAAGCTAATATAAATCAAATCTACATTGATAGGAATTGTAGATTTGATTTATATTAGCTTAAAATACCTTTCTAAAACAGTAAAAAAATCCACTCCATTTCTTTTTATAGGGACGCTTAAAAAGTAGGGCGTATTCTACACCTATCGTCAATATATATAAACAAACTACCTACTTCAGCAAATTTATTTTAAGACGCAAATGACATCAGGAGGAGTATGAAAGAAACCAGATGTAGGTTATAAATGTGTTTAAGGTATTTGGCCTAGAAAAGGGCACAAGTGTATTTCCTTAACAACAAGTGTAATAGGAAAGCAGTTGTACTTGAGACCTCGACAAAGCAGGTACTCTAAAGCCTGGAATTAGGGGTATAAAATAAGTGTCTTGTATTTTTTACCCATATGTAAATTATCTTGTACAGCTCGAATAAATTAGTATAAAAGAAATCGCCTTTTATTCAGCTATCATAAATGTAAGGTTAACATGGTAGCGACAATAATCAGGTAGTTTTTTTTTCTACAAGTGCGCTATTGATTCAATCGTTGTGTTTTGAGGAAGAAGGATATTGAATAGTATATTATGCAACGATCATGTAATGATGGTTATTAATACACGAGCATTAACCGGGATACGAAACGAGCCGAAGGCGAGTTTCGTATGGTTTATGCGAAAATTTAATACGTACTGATTTTGACATCTAAAATAATTACATAGGAACCTAGGATAAACGTCAAATGCACAGCATGCTTGACTGAAAAATTATGGGTTTCTATTGGTTAAAAATCTGTATCGTAATGGGTATCATTATGAAACGGATTATGGGAATATAAGTGCATTGTTATAATACGGGTGTAGAAAAAATAATTTATAACTAATACTTTTTTCCTAATATTATTTTATTAAAAGTTCATACTGTATAGTATCATTCAGCCCAAGTATGTATGACATTTACGTTATTTCAATGTTATATTTCATCTCCTTAAATTTTTGTAGTATGTACCTCCTTGTTTAAGCTTCAATACGACAATTTATTGAGGAATACACATGTCAGTAGCTGCTTTCTGCAAGTTCTTTGAACGCCAATATGCAGGTAACAGGCATGTGTATTCCAGTGGCGGCTCGTCGTATGAAGCAACTGAGGCCGGGCCTCACTGTAAAATTTGGCTTTCACTGTATATTTTAATACCCCATAATTTCCAATCCGATTGCCTACTACATCTATCAAAAATTAATGTAACGAAATAAAATAATTGCTTCAATCTTAGCCCTCGTATGTTATAACGTATCTCTGGTTTACATTTCAATATCCCGTGGTTTCTGTTCCTACCCGCGTGAGGAGACCGGGTTACCCACCAATCTCACTACAGTGAGGCCGAATTTTCCGAGCCTCAAATTGCGTCGCATATGTCTATACGTTATGGTTTCTCTCACAACGCGAGACGGTTAAAATCGTTGTAAAATGTTTTTCGCTCCATGTCCGCTCGAAACTAAGACCCGATTTCTGGTGCCTCAAGTTTTTAGTTCAACGGCAAATGGACGATCTAATAGTGGCTAGTGACCGAAGATAACTTGTGAACTGTAGATTATTTACGTGCGTGACGCGATTAATCGATTGTTCAAGTGTCAATACTTTTATTTATCTGTTCTGAATTTCCAGTGGTTAGTGTTAGTGGTTGATTAGTTGAATGTGACTTCTTAAATATTCTGAAGATTAGGTGGTAAGCGCGGTGGTAAAGTTTTAGGGACAAGGTAGGATTAATTTAAAGAAATAAAAAACAACTTCCTTACAAGGTAAGACTAAATTTAACATAGAATAGAAACCTAATTTAAATATATATTATCGATAGGTTCGTCGATAATTATTTATAATAATGAACGCCTTTTTCAATACGTAATGAAGTAGAGAAACGACAAATTTTGAATAATCGGCCAACGCTTTAAAATATTCCGAATATGCAAACAAATTTCCAAAAATATCGTTTGATTGTTTACTACAAATGTATCCAAACATATTTGACATAGATAAGTTGAAAAACGAACTTTATGGTTTGTACAGAGACGAACAATTTTATAATTTAGTAGTTCAGAAAACGGTAGAAATATTATACAAGGAATTTAAAATGATATTTTCGGAAACATAAAAATTATTTTCTTAGTTTTAACAATTTCTGCAATAAGTGTTTCAGTAGAACGAAACTTTTCGTGCCTTAAGCGCATTAAGACTTACTTAAGAGATACGATGACACAAGAGCACTTATACAACTTATCTATGATGGCTATAGAAAAAGAACTGTTGCAAAGTCTAGTCGCCGATTCCTAATTTTATGAAGACATTATAAATAAAGGACACCGCACATTTTATATGGAAAATGGTATTCCGGTAAAATTCGCTGAAAATTTGGGAAATTGTTCGTTTTGTACCCCTGAACAAAAGTCTCAATGGGGTCGAAGCTCGAAATGCCCATCTTTAGGCTTTACGGCTATTTTTAGTGGCCAAAAACGACGAAAATTCATTTTTTTTTTTTTAATATCATGTTTAATGGTGGGAAAGTGTTCGTTTTGTATCCCTGATCAAAAGTCTCAGTGAGGTCGAAGCTCAAAATGCCCACCTTTAGGCTCTACGGCTATTTTTAGTGGCCAAAACGGCCAAAATTCATTTTTTTCTAAATATCATGTTTAATTCTCGGAAAGTGTTCGTTTTGTTCCCCTGATCAAAAGTCTCAATGGGGTCGAAGTTCGAAATGCCCATCTTTAGGCTCTACGGCTATTTTTAGTGGCCAAAAACGGCGAAAATTCATTTTTTTTTTAATATCATGTTTAATGCTGGGAAAGTGTTTGTTTTGTATCCCTGATCAAAAGTCTCAGTGAGGTCGAAGCTCAAAATGCCCATTTTTAGGCTCTACGGCTATTTTTAGTAGCCAAAAACGGCCAAAATTCATTTTTTTCTAAATATCATGTTTAATTCTCGGAAAGTGTTTCTCTACAGTTATTTTTAGTGGTCAAAAACGGCCAAAATTTATTTTTTTCTAAATATCATGTTTAATTCTCGGAAAGTGTTCGTTTTGTACCCATGATCAAAAGTCTCAATGGGGTCGAAGCTCGAAATGCCCATCTTTAGGCTCTACGGCTATTTTTAGTGGCCAAAATTCATTTTTTTTATATCATGTGTAATGCTAGGAAAGTGTTCGTTTTGTACCCCTGATCGGAAGCCTCAATGGGGTCGAAGCTCGAAATGCCCATCTTTAGGCTCTAAGGCTATTTTTAGTGGCCAAAAACGGCCAAAATTAATTTTTTTCTAAATATCATGTTTAATTCTCGGAAAGTGTTTATTTTGTACCCCTGAGCTAAAGCCGTTTAAACTAAACTTTTCTTGATACAGCTTACCCAGGTTTTATGTGATTCCTTATTTTCCAAGTTTGTGGAAACATCATATAGCTATCTCTCTAACAAATGTTCGGTAACAGCATCGGTTACCTGTGTAATAAATACAGTTACTAACTGATTTTAGACAGCCCTAAATTAAAATTATCATCAATACATGTCTGGTAACTGCGTTATGTTAAAAACAATAATATCGCTAATACTAGAACCAATGCACCTATCAAAAAATAAAATTAGGAAGCAGTCATTTTACCTTTAGGTCTGTCGGAATACTTTTTGCATCTGAGAAACTGTCGAAAATCTAAACAATTTTTTTAATTTTTCGTCAGATAAATCAAAGAATTACTTAAATCTTCGCTGGATTTAAATATTATAATTTACCTTGTTCAACATTTTAAGAAAATTGACTGTAAATGGTTAGCATATATCTTTCCTAGAATATAACAATATCCGAGAACAAGAAATCTTCTTAGCTGAGTGAATAACCCTTATAAAAAAATGTAGATAGAAGTTCATCCAACTGCATGTTCCAGGGGATTCCCACAACATAAAAACAAAGGCCGCATCTAGGCCTGCCGGATAGGGCTATAATCAAAATTCGATACATCAACGTCAGCCATGCATCTTGTAATTAAAGGGTGATATCCAGAGGCAATAACATGGCAGTGTAACGTAGCATACATTTAATCTCAATAACAAGTATCATGCCGGGCGTGGGTATTGTAATTTACTCAGAATTCGATCATTCGAGGGAATACGAGATAGGTTAGGGCAATCCAGAGGTAATGAATATCTTGGAATAAAAATAACTAGCAGCAGTTACCTATATCAGATGTTTAGTTTCTGATTGCTTCTGTAAACGTTGGTTCAAATTGGTCGGTTTTCAAAGGTTACTGCAAATCTGTCATAGATAGAGGAAATCTGATAGAGAGTTCAGAGCTCTATTTTAACAATGACGCAAACCGCATGTCTACTAATAATAATAATAATGAATCAGATTTATTGACCATTACAAATAAAAACAAAACATAATACTTAATGCAGTAATATACATGGTCAAAAGGACCTTTGATCAGACTTTTGTAAAATAGAGGAAACATTGTGAGAAAACTTTAATTTGTTGTCAAATGTAATACCTAAATTTTTAGCTGTTTGAGCAGGTACTAAAGGTATTTCGTTAATTTTAATTTGTAAAATATTAGAAGGGGTAAAACAAAAAACAGAATAGTCGACTTATTTGAATTAATTACCAAATAGTGCTTAGTGGAGAGCGTTAGCAAGCTATTTACATCTTCATTTATTTCTTGAAATGATTTCTATTAAAAAATTTGTACAGCTGTGTATCCCTGTGGGCCCTACTATGTTTCAAAATTAATAAGAAGTTATTAGGATAAATAGTATACAGTATGCGCCAAAAGTATGGAATAAATTCAATAAAAACGAAACAATTATTTTTTGGGAAAAATCCTCGAACAGGTCGATTTTTAATTTAAAAAATACATATTTTAGCGTAAAATACGATTTTCAAATGTCATTTGTTTTCGAGTAATGACGTCATCGATTTTTTTTTAAATGGCTACACCAAATTTTTTTCCTTGATTCTGAAAGATCGTTTAATTCTCTATCAGACAGTACTAAAATTTTACCCTCTTACATCGGAAAGTTTTCGAGTAAATGACGATTGAATGTTAGAAAACGTAAATTTTATCCATAAAAAAGTAACAGTTTTGAGGTATGTAAAATAAAATACAATTGATTAAATTTTATACTTAAATTAAATGTTCGAATTGCCATCCACCAACTTCTTGACAATGCGCAAGTCTGTGAAGAAATTCTTCTTGCACATTATGAATGATTTCTGGGGTAACTGACCTTGTTCCAGCCCTTGCAGTAATTTTTCCTAACGATAATGACCCTGACATTTCTGACGATACCATATGGTTTCAGCAAGACGGTGCTCCTCCGCACTATGCGCGCCCTGTACGAGATTTTTTGGACAACTGTTTTCCTGGGAGGTGGATCGGCGAACGCGGACCGATAGAATGGCCTGCAAGATCGCCAGATCTTACACCTCTTGACTATTTTTTATTAATAAACCACGTAATTTAGAAAAACTTCAAAATCGCATTCGGGACGAAATACGCAGAGTTACCCCAGAAATCATTCATAATGTGCAAGAAGAATTTCTTCACAGACTTGCGCATTGTCAAGAAGTTGGTGGATGGCAATTCGAACATTTAATTTAAGTATAAAATTTAATCAATTGTATTTTATTTTACATACCTCAGAATTGATACTTTTTTATGGATAAAATTTACGTTTTCTAACATTCAATCGTCATTTACTCGAAAACTTTCCTATGTAAGAGGGCAAAATTTTAGTACTGTCTGATAGAGAATTAAACGATCTTTCAGAATCAAATCGATGACGTGATTACTCGAAAACAAATGACATTTGAAAATCGCATTTTACGCTAAAATATGTATTTTTTAAATTAAAAATCGATCTGTTCGAGGATTTTTCCCAAAAAATAATTGTTTCGTTTTTATTGAATTTATTCCATACTTTTGACACCTACTGTGTAATAAAGGACCAAGAAAAAAATCATAAAACAGTTTGCATATTCTACAAGTACTTTCTTGAGATACATTCGATGGCATAAAAATAAATGACATCTGCAGATCTATCAGAATGGCGACTGAAGACCCTCAAACAGTTATTCTTCGGAATTCTTCAATCCAAGCTTTGTTACAATGATTTTTGGAATGCTTCCAAAAGTATTAATCGCCTTTGGGTTGCATTGAGGAAGAAGTTCAGCATATTTTCGAGAAATATTTAAACAGTTGATACCTGCCACATTTCTTTCTGCTATGATAAATTCTCGGAAAAATTTTGTTTTCGTACATGGAACCACAATTTTTATATAGAGATCATTGTATTGCATAATAATATGATCCCACATTAGCTTATTTTTCTCGACGTTATTTGTAAATAAGAAATCCAAATATTTACATAAAATTTGTAAATCCGGGGTTTTTGCGGGCGAGAAATTCAAATTTGTTTCTAATTTTGATGTCACTAGCAGAGGGCGCCACTTGTGGCACACCATGTTTCTCTAAAATGGCAGAATTTTTTTGCAACTTGTAAGTTTCACTACCGGTAAATATAACTATGTTAATGGCAGTCTGAATGCAAACCTTTAAACAGCTAACTTTCACTAAAATAAATGCATCTACAACAAAAACAAGGACATCTGGTATAAGAAATTAACGGCAAGTGACACCGCAGGAACAGCAGGTATACACTATTTGAAACGCGAGTAAAAACTAATCAAAGAAAGACTTTTTTGGAAACGCCGAGCGACGAACTTACGCCGGGCGAATTTAGAAAATTAGAGAGAGAGAAGATCTAAGCCACCTATCATGAAGACATAAGACAATAATTAATGTAAAATAATATTTTTTGCAATAAGAAGGCCAAATAACAACTAAGGTAATTCAATTTATTTAAATTCTCATATATCTCATATTTTATACAGTGTTATACTTTGTTTGTAAAGAAACTTAAATACATGGTTATTAAATGCTAATGTTAAACTCTTAGAATAATTTCGGCTATTCGTTTCTTGTGCGACACAGTCTGTTGTTTGATTATACCAGGTACTACAGATTGCATTTATTTTAGGCCTTTTTCTTTTTATTACGAGTTTTCCTATCCACAAAACAGTGGAACTTTTATTGGAAAATCCATTTGTCAAGGCGCAAACTTGGAAATCTGGGACTTTTACCGTTATACATTCGATGAGCTGGATTGGCTGAACAAAAGCAAATAAGGCAACCCAAGTTCTACTGGTGAAAAAAACAACCTAATACCCAAGAAGCACTCGAGGTTACATATATGGTGCAAGTGGCTGATTGGTAACATATTAAGATCAACTCTAAAAAAATATCTGAGTGAGTCAAACTATTCCTATTTCTTATAAAGTCGTCAATGACATACAGAACGTTCGAGAATGCCGCCATCTTGTTAAAAAGCCTATACATTTTCAAACCTTACTACATATTTTCATATTTTCAACTGAACTGAATTAATTTAATATTTTTACTAGCTTTATTCTTTTAATTACATGTAAACTTGGAAGACAGCTGTTTCTCGAGTACTTATTTAGCACGTTTTTTTTACTTACCTAGTTGCTAATGTTTTACTAAAAATTCAACTTTACTCAATTTGTTCATATTTACATTTATACATTTTACATTTTTTACTAAATCAATTTATAATAGATATTTGCGTAGAATTGTGTTGCCAGCTATTATTTTGTGTTGTTTTGTAAATTCCCCAACCCTTGCAAATTTTTTTGGCTGGCGCCCATGCCTACAATACTCTGAATATATCAAAAAACCATAATCTTTTCGAACCCACGACAAGCCTTCGACACTAGAGCAACCGTGGGCAAAGGAAAACAGAACTAAATATACCAATAAGGTTACAGGATGTGTATCCATCTGACTATCGAAACAATCGATTCTCCTACCTGTTTTATTTGAAAAAGGTATACTTTGCTGAAGCCGGTAGGAGTAACCATTTTTGAAATAATCCTATTTGAAATGCTCAGTGTACCGAGTAAAAACTGTTTTGGTTTCAGGTAAGGCGCCTTTTCTGCTGAAAATACAGCAAAATGTTACTTGAAAAAGTTGTCCAGAATGGTAAGTTATGGAGACGTGCAAAATTTCAATATAAAACAAAAGAATTTTAAACTTATATAACAAGTGTTCAAACAAAAATGAAATTTTCAGAGCCAACTTGACTTGGTTTTATTTAAATGCTCATTATTTATACAGAGTGTTAAAAAAAAAGTATAAAATATTTCAGGAGGTAATAGTATGAATCAAAATAAGCAGAAAAGTCTTAATAAACATGGGTCCGCAAAGTAACGGTTGCGGAGATATGGACCACTATTCGTTTTTCAAACATTTTATTTTATTAGGGATAAACCGACAAAGGAAGCTTTTAACAAACAAAAAAACAAAGTTACAGAAGATATTCAAAGTGCCCTTCGTCCATTTCCAAGCAGGCATAACATCTTCGCCTCAACGATATTCGAAAACACTCCTTGGTTTGGATTTCTTGACACTTTTGATTAATCCGTAGCTGTAGCTCTTCCAGGCTATTTCAGGAGTACCATACACTAATATCTTCAAATATCCCCAAACAAAAAAATATAGAGGGTTCAGATCAGGCGATCTTGGAGGCCATAAAACAGGTCCTGTTGTTTTACCAAACCGATTAACAGGCGCTGCTTATCTCAATTTCTGCAGAACACACTGTATGAGTTTTTGGAAGACATTTCTTTGAATCAGAGACAACAAATGTGGTTCCAGCATTATGGTGCTCCAGCTCATTTTTCCATGGCCGTTAGAGAGCATTTACACCAAACTTTTCCACATAGATGGGTAGGAAGGGCCGGACCTGTTTTATGACCTCCAAGATAGCCTGATCTGAACCCTCTAGATTTCTTTGTTTGGGGATATTTGAAGACATTAGTGTATGGTACTCCTGTAAATAGCCTGGAAGAGCTGCAGCTACGGATTAATCAAAAGTGTCAAGAAATCCAAACCAAGGAGGGTGTTTTCGAAAGAGTTCGAATGTCGTTGAGACGAAGATGTCGTGCCTGCTTGGAAATGGACGGAGGGCACTTTGAACATCTTCTGTAACCTTGTTTTTTGTTTGTTAAAAGCTTCCTTTGTCGGTTTATTCCTAATAAAATAAAATGTTAGAAAACGAATAGTGGTCCATATCTCCGCAACCGTTACTTTGCGGACCCATGTTTATTTTGGTTCATCCTGAAGAATTTTACACTCTTTTTTAACACCCTGTATAGGAACTGTTCTTTCGTTTTGAGTTCAGCTAATTTAGCACACTGACAGACAGTGGTTTGCGGCGCCTCGATAACCGAATCGGCAAAATTGAGGATTTCACACACTGGGGTTTTCACAACCAGCAGCGCGTGGTTCATATCATTGGCCAAGACATTTTAAAAAACAAGGCGGGGACCAGCAGTGTCGTGTGTCTTAATTTATCTAGTGCTTAATAAGTAACTGCCTACTCGGCGGTCGACTCTGCTGCCGAGGCGGCACAATCCGCATTATCTATCATCGTCCTTATAGCTCACATAATATGAAACATTCTCATCACAGAGTTATAAACAAACCTAATATCGGTAGACTTTTTGACACATAACAATCATATTTCAATTGTTCAGAAGAAATAGCGAGCAAATCCAATCATCTATTTATTTATACCATCAGGTTTTACGCATTTGCCAACATCGGCGGAAATCCTGCTTTTATGTAAAGGTTAAAATACAAGCAGAGTTTAAGCTGTATTCCCTCAGGCAATTCAAAACAAATTTTTCATGGATATACTAGACGTAGACGCACGTCGGGGAGTTTATCTTTTTTATGAACAAGGCACTTCCAACTTTCTTTAAGCTACAGTTGTTTCTTTTTTTGTTAAATAAATCTCCACTTCGCCTATAAAATGGATTTATTGCTTATATAGACGCGCCTACGTAACCTTTACAAAATTAAATAAAAAGCAAAGGAACAAACACCAAACAAAAATGAAATATAAATGCGCAAAGGTCTACCACTGAAAAATCCTTTAATAAAAATCAAAATTTCTCTGTCTGAAAGAATAAAAATGTAAACTGCTCAGACGTATTTTATTTCTCAGTAAGATTCTACTATAGTCGAGGTTCAAAATAATAGAGAGTAATTCATGTTATAAACCTGTTCACCATTTAAAGCAGTCAACACAAAGATAAATGCATATAGCATCGTATAAAATGCAAGTGTCCCATACCTCTAAGAGCATACCCGATTATACAGCTTCTGCTGCAACAAATACCCATCCGCGGCAGCAATTACACATGCGCCAAATCGGAATATACCATTTCTATTCGTAATCCCACCACGTGTACACGCCAGTATATCTTTCTGCTAATTTAATTGCGATTGTAATTTATTAGTGTTTGTGTTCTTAACACTGGAGAATAATTCAAACGCATGAATTTTCATGAAATAGTGATATGGTGAAGAAACTATTTAAGACACATATTAAAAGGTTGAATTCTGAACCAAGAATATATTTTATATACTTTATACATTATAGAATTTATGCACAAAAGCAGACAAGACCTCTTGGTTAAAACACAATCATAAATCCACTGATCCTACACCAGCACTGGGGAAGGAAGATTTTCAGCAGCTGACGCGTGGTCAAACTTTTAACCTCGTTGCACCATTCCACAAACAGGCAATGATTCTCCATAAAACGTAAAGATACTATCTCTAAACAAATCTAAAAATAATGGGGAACCAAGACACACAACATCGATGATAAATCCCTTAACGGATGCTTTAGAAATAAAACGATATTTCCACAACGTTGAAGCAACGACCTTTTCCCATAAGCTTGTGCAAAATGAAGGCCAACAATGATCTTGGACAACCAATGATCAATGAATACAGAAAACCCATAGGTAACGAAAGCTAATGGACCATCGATTCTCGTAGGATATTCCGTCATCACTGCCTATGATAGAATTCTTGTCTCAATCTAAATTCATAAAACACAATAGCCTACTTTACATATAAGTTAGCAGTGACTATAATTCAACCATGCGGGTATGCCTGGTTGCATGATAATGATCGTGGTTATTAATGAATAAAATGTTAAAATAAACAAGCATAAATAACTTGAGTGTTAACACATATTCGAGTTTAATCCAATAAAACGATGTGACAGAATTTACACGAATTATAAAGTACATATTAGACCTCAAAATAAAATCGTAACACACTGACGAAACATGGTTAACTGAAGGTCATGCGATGACAAAAGTGTGGCACCATTTTGCCTCATATAGAACCTGGTGCTGTCGTGATTGTACGGAAAATGCACCCGATAATGACTTTGTTCGAAGTACAGTCAAAAGCATGCACACTGTATTAAAACAAACCATTTTCAACCATATGTGGACATTATAAACACAATACGCGTTTGTGTTTGACTGTTGAAAACTATTTCCAACTGTTCTACGAACAGGTCTAATAACCGGCGATAAATATTGAAGTATGACTGGACTGTCATAGTGACTGGACTGTTATAGTGACTACTAGTAACCAGTAATGTAATACTATATTATATAGATCATATACAAAAAAAATTGAAGGTAAGTCTTAATTTTATCTTTACATTTTTAATTTTGAAATAAAAGGTTTTTTGTTTGAAAACTTAACCTAATTACCAGTTTAGTAGGCCTAAATATATATTGGACGGAAAATATTGTGCATTTTATGCTCTTTAACATGGGTTTGGTTTGAATTGAATGTCTTTAAAAACCAAGAAGCTACAGCATTTAACACATACCTCTATAAAATACAAAATAGGCTGACACACCAATACAAAATGGTGGCTGAAAACAAAGTGCACATCTAAAAAATATAGTATAAGCATATGTAAGAAACACATAAATTTTATCAGCGACCATCATTGGGTGATTTGATATGGATTGACCCCAGATTAAAAATGCTGTATTAGATTTACCACTAGATGTTTCTACAAATTGAATCCTAAGGTTTAAATAACTAGTCAATAATTTTATTTTATTGCATTGTGTTGAAATTCTATAAATTGTAACATAGATATTAAAACTTCATGACTAATTGTATCAAAATATTTTAAATCCATGTTAGGCAGAACTCCTCAAGTTCTTGCCGCATCAATAAAAACCTATCCTTACTTACTATAAAGCTATCAGACCTCCACAAGAACTTTGGGTTAGGATACAAGGAAAAACGAGACCTGGAGGGTCCGTTGCTCCGTTCCGACCATTCATTACGAATGATAAAGGGCTCCTTGCATCTGGCGTATCTTAATCAACTAAATCAAATTACTACTGCCAAAAATACCCGGACGTTTCACCTAAAACGATGGGAAAATTACCTCCATTGTTATTTCGGCAATTAATTTCCATTGCCCCTTTCTATTGGTGTAGATTATTATTATATTATTAAGAATATCTATAACGAAATTTGCAAAATAAAAGAGTGCAGATTCCTTGAAATCTCAAAAGGGAAACTCAAAGATGTGCAAAATATTTTTTTATTTTTTCTTTCTGTTTTTATCGAAATATATAGTTTTCTTAAAGTCATCATCGCGAAGTCTTAAAAATTAAAAATAGTAACCAATTACATTTTGAAAAGAAATTTTTCGAAGAAGGGATAATTTCGATAACTACACTCAGAAAAAAACTACCGTTAGATTTACTCATAATTTGTTTGTAAATTAACGGCTTTTCACGATTATATAACGGGAACCTAAAAACCTAAAAACCTAGAAAACCTAAACCTAAAACCGAACCTAAAAAAAGATAAGTGAAGTACTTACCTAACCTTTTAAAATTGTAAACAAGTATTTGTTAATTCGATATTCCATTATTATTTTAGTTCGACGTAAAAGTATTGGTTAGAGGAACCTAAAAATTAAATAAAAGTGTTTATTAAATCCATGATATTGATTCAATAATGAAACTTTTCTATATATGCATGATATTGTTAATCTAAAATGTTAAATGTGTTTGCTTTAGTAGTTCTTAAATGTTATAGTGCGCGCCAATATTTCTTGCAGGATAGATGACGTTGGATGTGCGAGGCCGAGAGGGATTGTATCTCTTCAAAGTCTTCACCCACATCATTGCGCTGTAGGACCGGACTGCCTGACGCCTTGTGGAGATGGACCTCCGCTCTGTCGGAAAGGGTTTATCTTCTGGCGCTGTATAGGCTACGCGAAACCTCACAAGTCACATCTAGCGGTCATTAGCTACTCCATGTCGGACGGTGCACGTGCAGTACAAATAACGGCAATGGCCAACAAATATTCATTTCAAGTAAAAGGGGAGATGGACCTCCGCTCTGTCGGAAAGGGTTTATCTTCTGGCGCTGTATAGGCTACGCGAAACCTCACAAGTCACATCTAGCGGTCATTAACTACTCCATGTCGGACGGTGCACGTGCAGTACAAATAACGGCAATGGCCAACAAATATTCATTTTAAGTAAAAGGTTAAATATTTGATCCAACATTTCATAGTGTTAAACTAAAATAGTTTATATTTAGAAATTGATGTTTTTATTTTTGGTTGGAGAGAATTAATTAGAAATGTTTAATTTAATAATTTCAGTTGACACCGTTGAGTCAAACAAAAGTTTATTTAATATCGGTGGAATTTTGTCACACAATAATGGAAATAAAAACAATAAAGAAAAATCATTGAAATAAATCATCAGAAATTGTCTCCAAATAAAAAAAATACTTGATGAGAATAACACGTAGTTGAAACAAATTATTAAGCTGATTTAACATCAAACAAAATGAGAAATCTTTGAATTAATCAGTAAGTCAATATTATTATATTTTTTTTTTGTTAGTTTAAATAGTCACCATAATTTTATTTCAATCATCTTTGTTTTTTTTCAACAAAAATGTTCTGGCCACAACGATCAAAAAGTGAATACAAAAAAATGAAGATCATAGAATGGCGTATATGATGACCTATTTTCCTAGTAATATTATACAAGGTGATATTTTTGGCAAATAGTGATTGATGATACCCACACCTCCGCTACTGGTAAGTTTCTAAAGCTGGACATTTTTTGTTTTATACCAACTATCATACTAGATATGCACACCGAATTTGGTTAAATTATCTCAAGCACGGGGTTTAGACATTAAAAGTTAAGAACTGATTTTTTTTTATTTTTGACAGGCTGTAGCTGGACAATGCCTGTCCTAAGACCCCATATTTATATAATAAAAAACCCTTACGTTAGCCCACAGAATACGCTCCTGGATTGTTTTACCTCTAAAGATATTGGACTGTTCTTGTTCCAGTTCCGACTATTAATGTGTCATAAGAAAAAATAGAATAGGTAATATCACTATTGTTGTAATGCAGTGCTTGATTGATTCTTGATAAAAAAAAATAATTTAGGTTTATTATTGGTCTTCCTTGACTGTGAGTTGAAGTAAATTGAAACACTATTTAAATAGAATGATAATATCCCGCACAGAATTTAATTTAAAACACTTCAAGGTTTTCAAGAAAAAATGCATTAATTGAAACAAGATTTTAATGATGTTTATTAGAAGAAATCAAAAAGTCGGTAGATTTTGACTTTAGATTTGACAGTTAGTAATGAAACTATTTTATTTCTGCTACTGTTTGTTGTTGAAAATAGCTGGAAAATTGACATTCAGTCAATATATATATAGATGAAGTGTGCAAGAATATTTCCAAATCGAGTGATTTCCCATATAGGCCAGGTGAATTACGAAAAAATTTTTCAAATATGGCTCTAACGTGACGTAATTTAGATAACTATTGGAATCGCTCGGTAATAGTATACCTATTGAAAATATCGAGGTGCGCTAGCTTGAAAAGGTGTGCTATTTGCATAAACAACGAAAAAGTGAAAAATAATGCAAAAATCGTGTTTTTTCCCGGAAACAATCGCATATAACTCGGTAAGTATGAATTTTAGAGAAAAAATGTATGCTTATCAATTTGTTCGTTATGAAATTTTCTACAAGATAGTGTTGGTCCGATATTCGTAGATTTGAAATGCTCGAAAGTGCAAAAAGGTAGGTAAAAACAAGGTAATTTTAAATTATTTATTTAACAATGAAAAAATAACCCAATCACGCCATACATTTAGAGAAAAGTACTTGACTTCAATACAAAACGAGAGCCGTAAGGCCGATTAAGATCGGACTGACAGGTTTTGCATAAAGCAATTATTAAGTAACCTACCTGGAAAAAAGACCTTCTTTTTAATTTCGTGCCAGGCTAATAGTTATGAATATTTTTTTGCGCCCGCACTTTTACATCTTCTTGGACACTTAAACTATCATATACAATTGCTATCTTAACCATTTTTCAATTTTTAATAATTTTTTGAGCGGTTTTTAAAAGTTTGATAATTTTGGCTCTTAAATAATTAAGCCTGTGAAGCGGGATTTGCGAGTGGGAAAAAATCGGAATATATATAGAAAAACAGTACTCGGAAAAACGCTTCTTTTAAAAAAATATCATCCAATCCAATTATTAAGCTGATTTAACATCAAACAAAATGAGAAATCTTTGAAATAATCAGTAAGTCAATATTATTATATTTTTTTTTTGTTAGTTTAAATAGTCACCATAATTTTATTTAAATCATCTTTGTTTTTTTTCAACAAAAATGTTCTGGCCACAACGATCAAAAAGTGAATACAAAAAAATGAAGATCATAGAATGGCGTATATGATGACCTATTTTCCTAGTAATATTATACAAGGTGATATTTTTGGCAAATAGTGATTGATGATACCCACACCTCCGCTACTGGTAAGTTTCTAAAGCTGGACATTTTTTGTTTTATACCAACTATCATACTAGATATGCACACCGAATTTGGTTAAATTATCTCAAGCACGGGGTTTAGACATTAAAAGTTAAGAACTGATTTTTTTTTATTTTTGACAGGCTGTAGCTGGACAATGCCTGTCCTAAGACCCCATATTTATATAATAAAAAACCCTTACGTTAGCCCACAGAATACGCTCCTGGATTGTTTTACCTCTAAAGATATTGGACTGTTCTTGTTCCAGTTCCGACTATTAATGTGTCATAAGAAAAAATAGAATAGGTAATATCACTATTGTTGTAATGCAGTGCTTGATTGATTCTTGATAAAAAAAAATAATTTAGGTTTATTATTGGTCTTCCTTGACTGTGAGTTGAAGTAAATTGAAACACTATTTAAATAGAATGATAATATCCCGCACAGAATTTAATTTAAAACACTTCAAGGTTTTCAAGAAAAAATGCATTAATTGAAACAAGATTTTAATGATGTTTATTAGAAGAAATCAAAAAGTCGGTAGATTTTGACTTTAGATTTGACAGTTAGTAATGAAACTATTTTATTTCTGCTACTGTTTGTTGTTGAAAATAGCTGGAAAATTGACATTCAGTCAATATATATATAGATGAAGTGTGCAAGAATATTTCCAAATCGAGTGATTTCCCATATAGGCCAGGAGAATTACGAAAAAATTTTTCAAATATGGCTCTAACGTGACGTAATTTAGATAACTATTGGAATCGCTCGGTAATAGTATACCTATTGAAAATATCGAGGTGCGCCAGCTTGAAAAGGTGTGCTATTTGCATAAACAACGCAAAAGTGAAAAATAATGCAAAAATCGTGTTTTTTCCCGGAAACAATCGCATATAACTCGGTAAGTATGAATTTTAGAGAAAAAATGTATGCTTATCAATTTGTTCGTTATGAAATTTTCTACAAGATAGTGTTGGTCCGATATTCGTAGATTTGAAATGCTCGAAAGTGCAAAAAGGTAGGTAAAAACAAGGTAATTTTAAATTATTTATTTAACAATGAAAAAATAACCCAATCACGCCATACATTTAGAGAAAAGTACTTGACTTCAATACAAAACGAGAGCCGTAAGGCCGATTAAGATCGGACTGACAGGTTTTGCATAAAGCAATTATTAAGTAACCTACCTGGAAAAAAGACCTTCTTTTTAATTTCGTGCCAGGCTAAAAGTTATGAATATTTTTTTGCGCCCGCACTTTTACATCTTCTTGGACACTTAAACTATCATATACAATTGCTATCTTAACCATTTTTCAATTTTTAATAATTTTTTGAGCGGTTTTTAAAAGTTTGATAATTTTGGCTCTTAAATAATTAAGCCTGTGAAGCGGGATTTGCGAGTGGGAAAAAATCGGAATATATATAGAAAAACAGTACTCGGAAAAACGCTTCTTTTAAAAAAATATCATCCAATTCAGTCCAGTAGATGTTGAGATATTAACTTCTAAAGTTGGGAAGGGTATGCGGCGTAACGGTTAATGATATAACAATAAGTTATATACCAATCGATAGGTTTTTCCGAGATGTTTTCATATCTGCTTTCAAAAATTACATTGCACGTGTGCATCACGCACAAAAATTTGCATAAACATTGTGTAGTGTGCGCTCGGAGTCGAAATTCGGAGGGGTGGGGATAAGCTGCGAAACTTCGGCGCACAAAACATATACGAGTATAACTAGATTCGGCGCTTCAAAATCGGCGCGCTCGCTTCAGGATGATATATCTCGGCTTCTACTGCACCGATTTTGACGATTTTTTTTAAATTGGGCTAGAAAGAGGATTTTCATAGTTACATTTATCAATTTTAAAAAATAAACAATCGGTGGTCGATTTTGCTAAATGTTGCTAAAAATTAGTGCTAATCATAATATCCTTATTGGGCATATATTGTCCATTGTAAATTAATTATTTTATTAATTTTAAATTGAAGAATTAATGCGTAATAATGTTTTAAACTAATTTAATTGTTATTTAATGCATATAGTACATTGAATAACAGGATATAAGGTATAAATAATCATAAAATATCGACAATTTCATTAAATTTACATAATTTACAGAATTTATTTATAATACAACTTCATTTATTACATTAATTGGCATACTTTATTTTACACGGAATTTTCTGCTGTCTTCTACATTCTATATTAGTGCCTAATACATTTTTTCGCAATTTTTACAAGTTTGACCGTGGCATCCTGCGCAATAATCGGAACATTTTAATCCGTGTTTTACACAACTACAAGATTTTGTGCAGTCCTTTGTACATTTACAACTGATGTCTCGTAATATACTGTCAGGAACTAGTTGGTATATAATTTATTGTTACATTATTAACCGTTACGTCGCATACCCTTCCCAACTTTGGAAGTTAATATTTCAATATCTACTGGACCGAATTGGATGATTTTTTAAAAAGAAGCGTCTTTCCGAGTACAATTTTTCTATAGATTCCGATTTGTTCCCACTCGCAAATCCCGCTTCACAGGCTTATTTAATTAAAAGTCACCATATATTTTTTTTAGGTATTAATAATATTGTGTGAAACTAAGTACTCAGTGGACAAAAGCCCCAACCTGCGTTGAATTACACCCACAATATCTACCCATATGACTTCATTGATAGGAATTGTAGGAGATTTGATTTATATTAGCTTAAAATACCTTTCTAAAACAGTAAAAAAATAAAAGTCACCATTTTAAAACTTTTTAAAACCGCTCAAAAAATTATTAAAAATTGAAAAATGGTTGAGATAGCAATTGTATATGATAGTTTAAGGGCCCAAGAAGGTGTAAAAGCGTGGGCGCAAAAAAATATTCATAACTTTTAGCCTGGTACAAAATTTAGAAAAAGGTATTTTTTTCTAGGTAGGTTAATTAACAATTGCATTATGCAAAAACTGTCAGTCCGGTCTTAATCGGATTACGGCTCTCGTTTTGTACTGAAGTCAAGTACTTTTCTCTAAATGTATGGGGTGATTGGGTTATTTTTTCATTGTTAAATAATTTAAAATTACCTTGTTTTTTACCTACTTTTTCGCACTTTCGAGCATTTTGCAGCGAACATTTCAAATCTACTTATATCGGACCAACACTATCTTGTAGAAAATTATAAAAAATATATATAAATTTATAACAAACAAATTTATAAGTATACATTTTTTCTCTAAAATGCATACTTACCGAGTTACATGCGTTGTTTCCGAAAAAAAACGCAATTTTCGCAATTTTTTTCACTTTTTCGTTGTTTATGCAAATAGCACACCTTTTCAAGCTGGCGCACCTCGATATTTTCAATAAGTATTCCACTCCCGAGCGATTCCAATAGTTATCTAAGTTACGTCACGTTAGAGCCATGCCAATCTGTAACCCTCCTGGCCTAATAGAAAGAAAAACATTTTTTAATGAAAGACGGGCTCGAAAGACAGGAAAGTTTTTCAATAATATTGAAGAACATCATAATGTAGGTAACTTCTGAACACCAAATTCTTAAACATAATCTACTACATCCATATCACATTCAAAAAGTGTTATTTGGATTGACGTATAACCTTTTGCCCGTTTATTTTGCAGCACTATTATAATTTTCACAAAAAAAATCCCTTTACTGATGAGACTTGTTTCATCTTTTACTGTATTAGAAAGGTTTTTTATGCTAATATAAATCAAACCTCCTACAATTTTTAAATTAAATATGACAATTACCTACTATTTAATCAACAAAATGTTTACTCTTTATGTAATGGTTTTTTATATAGGTATATATTTTTAGGTATTAACAATTTGTCTGTAGATGTTTGGTATCGGAGAGCATACATATGACTTCATTGATAGGAATTCTAGGAGATTTGATTTATATTAGCTTAAAAAACCTTTCTAATACAGTAAAATATGTTACAAAAGCTAATAATAAAGAATATTCCGATATCTCCCAGGTTAGCAAAGTTACAGCCGAATCTAACGTTTTCGCATGATTGCCCTTTATACACGTAGGTGGTATGTGTTTATCAGGTACGCTCTATAAAATGGTGAATGCGCCAGTATCAACACCTTGACATATGATTCACTATTATAGGGACACTATTATAAAATGTCCATCTAGGGTTGTTTCCATAATTCAGAATTTGGTACAAATAAGAATTTTTATAAAGTAAATATTATATAAAACATAGATATCACATTAATTAGTATTGTATATACTGTTTTACTAAATTATATGTCTTTTAAAATGGTCTAAAAGTTAAAAATTTAAACTGAATAAGTGATAAAACCCTCTAGTACTGTTCAATTAACGTTTTATGGAGAGTAGTAACATCTGAAAAGTTTACCCTTCTTCTTCTGCTCCTTCGTTCTTCTTCTTAAGATTGTCAGATTAAAAAACACATTTAATTTGTAAATATTCAAATCTCTTATGACTTTTGGTGTTATTTGGAATTTTAAATACCATAGATCCAGGATTTATACTTTGAAATTTAATGAATTATTTTTACATTGTTTGGTCTATTTTTTTATTAAATATTAAAACTGCAATTAATTAGGTATATGAATCTACATACCAACTTTGAAGTAGTATTTAAAGACAGATTATAAAACTAAATCGCCAGATATATAATAATATTCACTGGTGTATTTTGCGCTTAAAGTAGCTCCAGTTAACGGCAACTGTAGTTTTCCATTTTTTGAGTTTCTTCTGTCACTTTTAAAACTGATACATTTTCAGACAATTACATTCACATTTTCTTTATTTTCTAATTAACTGTTCCTTTTCAACGCACCTATATTCCTTTACAGGAGAATACCTTGAATATAGGAAAGAAATATTTCAAGATAAGGGAGCCTTTTCTAATCTATTTTTTGCCCTAACGCTTTGGTTTCCTTTCCAGTGACCTTTTCAGTGAAGTCTTACGAGAAATCATACGCCCAGTGGTCTGTTAAGTTCAAAAGCAAGTCCTTTTATGTCTAGAACATGGATTAACACTTCGTATACAGCTGATTTGGTGACTAATAAATAATTCTATCTCAGTCCTAGATCCGATAAATAATGAGCGTACCAAATGTGGTAATAATTCTATCTTTGAATTTTAATATGAAGAACAAAATATTGTATTATTTATGGTATTGTAATGAAAATGCGTGCAAAAATAGGTCTTGCTGCGATTTGTTTAAAAAATTTGTTGAAAAATATAAATATTTGATATTTAAGGGCGTCGTTTTTATGCGTAAATTTTCAACGAATTTCATAGCTGTTTGTTGAAACATCTCTTCACTGTGTCAGTTATAGTAATTTTATCCAGGTTCTATAACAGTTTCCAGACTGACAAGTCATTTAGAATAAGAAAAAAATGTTATGTTTTATCGTAAAATTTTCTGAATTTTACAAGTCAACTGCATATTGAGAAAATACATTTTTTTAAAAACGTTCTCTAGCGCATTTTGCCTCCAAAAGTTAAACAAAGTTCAATTTCAGCATTATACAGGGTGTCCGATAACGAATGTAATTTTTGGGCCAAAATATGGCGGTTTAACCCAACTTACCTTTTCAAAAATTCAAGGTTGCCGACCTACAGAGTCAAAGTTAAAAATTACCGCAAAAAACACAATTTTTCGCCCGTTTTTGCGTAATGTGTAGCAAGAACGGGGTAGGTCGTCCAGAGGTCTCCGTGGGCTTAAATTGATCATCATGAAAAATCTAGGTGAGCATAATTCGATTTTTCCAATATTTGTCCGACTTACCTCTACTTAAGGGGTGGAAAATGGTCGATCAATTCTTGGTAAAAATTGGCGGGAACGTGAATGGCAAGGAAGAGATCAGGCATGTTCTTTCAAAAATGCTCAAAGTGAAAAACACCCCCCGCGTGGGGGTAAAACCACCCCTATTTTCCGAAAACCGGCGGAAAATGATATTCCCTTCACGATTTGCTTGTTTGTGCCCCTCTTCCTTATAACTCCAAATGATATGAAATACATGCCCTCATAATTCGTACTTTTGTCGGATTCTGATCAGTTACCCCTACTGAAAGGGTGGAAACCACCCCTAAAACAAGAATACAGAAAAAATGGTCACCAAAATCTGGGTTAAAATTGGCAGAATTCCACATGGCAAGGGTAACATCAAGAATGCCCTCCTAACGATCAATTTAAGCCCACGGAGACCTCTATACAACCTTCCCCGTTCTTGCTACACACTACGCAAAAACGGGCGGATTTTGCGGTCACTCTTTGTTTTTTGCTAATATTTCAAATAGATTTCCAGAAATTTGCTTTAAAATTGGTCCTAGGGAATTTTTTGCGAGGATAAAAATTGTTTTGGTAGAAATTATGTTCTATTCCGGCTAATAATTTCCTGTTCTATAAAAATCGTAAGAACGTTTCCAGAGCAAATTGTATAGAGCAATGTTTGTTCTAAGAACATTTTTAAAACGTTCTTACAACACTTATACCATAAAAATGGGCACCGTTTTATAGAACTTTTTAGTTCTTTAAGCTATTCTGTAAGGTCTGCAGGAAATGCTTATAGAATTGTTGAATAAACGTTCTCACAAGTCTTAAAGAATTTTTATAACACAGTTACAAAGCAATCTCATAAACATTCTATAGAACTTCGTTATAAAATTTTTGTGTTGCATGGTGTTCTATTTAGAGAACTTTAAAATCGTTTAATTGTATCTTCTAAAAACAAAATGTTTCTGTACCGCACATGTCAGAAATAATATGGATGGGTCAATAAGAACCAATAAGATGGACCTAATCAGCCTGCATAATAATAATAATAATAATAATAATAATCTTTATTAATCCTTTTAGACATTAAAAATGTATAGGACAAGTCAAAATAAAGTAGATCACAAGAACACAAACGATCCACATAACATAGTTCATGAGGACACACAAACCAGAATAAAACAAACCAAAATAAAACAAACAGAATGTAAAATACTCATAACTAGAAGTAATTAAAACTCCCGGTCAGAGAAAAATTCCTGTAAACTATAATAGCATTTTTTCAATAGAATTTCCTTGAGTCTAATTTTAAAATCCTTAAGTTCCATATTTTTTAATTGTACTGAAAGGTGATTATATAATTTTATACCTATATATGTAACACACTTTTCAAATTTAGCTGTTTTGTGCTTCGGGAGCAAAAGCAGATCAGAGTATCTTGTTACATAATTAACTAAGCCAGATCTACAAGGAAATTCCTTAATATTTGTTTTAATATACAATAACGTACGATAAATATAAATACATGGAAAACTCATGATGTCATTATTAATAAATACAGGTTTACAAGAATCCCTGCGATGTAGGTTGAAAATCAATCTTAAAATCCTCTTTTGAGATATAAAGATTCTCTTGCTATCAGTGGAATTACCCCACAAGATAACATTATATGTCAAATGTCCATAAAACAGGCTGTAGTACACATTTATTAATGCACTCAGTGGCATGCAGTGTTTGATTCGCGATATTGCATAATATGTATGATTAAGTTTTTTCATTACTGAGTTGACGTGATCACACCATCTAAGATTATTGTCAACTAGCACGCCTAAGAATTTCGTGCATCTAGTCGAGACTATTTGGGCATCCCTAACAGAAATTACTAGGGGAAGATCTTGAGCTGAATTCAAACAATGGAAATACAAACACTGTGTTTTCGCTACGTTGACCATTAAGCCATTATTTTCACACCAGTTAACGAAACACAAAACTAAATCTCTGATTAAACATTGGAGACCATCATGAGTTTCCGCTGATACCACCATGGATGTGTCATCAGCAAATAACGTAATCACATCTGCACTTATATTTGCAGGTAAGTCATTCACAAAAATTAAAAAAAGCAAAGGACCCAAAACTGAGCCCTGGGGAACTCCAGTATTTACATCATACAGTTCCGAGGTCCGGTCTTTAATTTTGACATACAGTTTCCTCTGCGAGAGATAGCTGATCAGCCAGCTAAGAAAAATACCACGAAATCCTGCATTATATAATTTATGCTCAATAAATTTAAGATTCAAACAATCGAAAGCTCGCGACAAATCAAAAAATAGTCCAGACACATGCCTACCCAAGTCAAGTTGTTTATAGACATGTTCTATTAGGCTACATGTAGCAGATTCAGTTGATTTCCCTGCCCTGAAACCGTGCTGACCTTTATTGAGAATACCGAATTTATTTAAAAAATCAAAGATTCGATTATATATAACTCTTTCCATTATTTTGGAAACAACACTGAGAATGGATATCGGTCTGTAGTTAGCAATATTTTCAAGGTCATCTTTTTTATGGACAGGGATAATTTTAGCAATTTTTAGGATTGAAGGAAATTTGCCGGTGGTTACAGATAAATTAATCATGTGGGCAATATGTCCGGCAACCGCGGGGCAAGCAGATTTAAAAATTTTTGCAGACAAATTGTCTAAACCAGATGAATTAATGTTTTTTAAATTATTTATAATACTGACAACTTCCTCCCTCGTTACTGGTCCAAAAAAGAACGTTTTATGATGCATGTTAGACACCGTACACACTGTGGGTCTGGAATTACGGTAATATTCATTCAAACTCTTTTCAGCTATACTGGCAAAGTAGCTGCCAAATTCAACAGCCACTTTACAAGTATCATTTATTAAACTGTCTCCAATGCGGAGGGACACATCTTTGCAATTCTTTTTTATACCAGTTTCTTTATGTACTAGATTCCAAACAGTTTTGGATTTATTATTGGACTTGTCAATTAGACTCGTATAGAAATTACGTTTAGACCGATTAAGCATTCTCACATATTGTAATTTAGCCAATTTATACTGAACCTGAAAATTGTCATCACCAATGTTTTTTGCCAACCAATACAGATTTTTAAGGTTATTACTAGCTCGTATAATTTCACGGGTTACCCAATTAGAGCCGGACCTGGAAACTGAATTGTGTAGTACTTTTGGGCAAAATTTGTCCAATACAAAAAAGAGAATATTTAATAATTCCCCAAGGGCTTGGTCAACGTCTTTATGCGAATATATGTTGACAAAATCGGTGGTCAATAAGGCATTAGAAAATTGTTCCAGATTATGACCAGAAATATTTCTGTAATAATTCAGTTGCTTATGAATTACATGACTCTGCGAGTTAAGGCTAAAGTCATAATTTAGAGTGAATAGTCTGTGATCACTAAAGCCTGCCTCATAGACATTTGTGGTGCAGAGAGACTTATTCATGTTGGTTAAAATATAATCAACCTTTGTCAAACTTGTATGTCCCAACCTATTTGTAAAGACTCTTGTAGGGGTCATAGAAGTAACTTGTACATTATAACATAAAAGAAATTCTTCGAACAATAATTTATGCATTGTGTACTCATAGGAGTACTCACATTACGAATTGCTTAGTTGGTTTGTCCATCAGGTACATTTTAATGCGGAAAAAGTTTTATCGTGAAATATGTAGTACATAATGGTAATTTTTTGACGCGCCCACAGTTAACCTTATATTTCCTATGCTGCTGGAAATTTAAAAAAAAAATGTTTTCTATATTGATGATCCATATTATTGTTATCATTTCACCTATTTATATTGTATATATTTTTAATTAAGATTTTTTTTCTTTCTTCGCAATATGGCGACAGAAAGAAAGGCATTATCTTGTACTTCCAATGGATTCTCACTAATATGACATTTTTGTGTCGATTGCAATGATTATGGAGCAAATATGCTTGGTAAGCAACTACTATAACAGATCTGTCCACAGCGTTGTCATATTTTATTGTGGTATTTCAATCTTATTTAATAAATCTAATAAAATTATTTAACTTCAACATCTAGAAGTGCAAATGGTTTGGAATGGTCAAAATTAAATATGTTACTAAATTTCTATAAGAAAATCAATTTCTATTAGCAATCAAATAAATCTTATCTATCGTAATGAAATTTTCTTTCGGCAAGCAGAAAATAATTTTTACAAGTCACGACTATGTTATACAAATTTCCCCGTTATACTTTAATCAAAATATTTCGTACTTTTACAGGCAAGTCTCGTCAGATGGGGGTATGGGAAATCTACATATATAAAAAATAATAGTTCTATAGCGTTTCTTAATGGAACAAAAAGGCTTTTGTTACTTATTTACTCTATAATGATTTTATAACAACTGTATTATTATTCTCTATAACTGCTTTAAAGAGCTTTTTCTCTTAAGTTCGATTGCAGCTTCCATATTTATAATTTGTTTTGCGCAGCAGAATTGTAACTTAACAACGCCTTATACAATAGTTCTATAATTAAACTATAAGCGACAATACAGAATAATTTTATTAGAGTGTCACAGGAGATGGTATAATTCTATACAGCAGTATTTTGCATCGGCTTTACAGTAATTTGATTCTATAAGCACCGTTACTGTAAAATTGTGTTATTGTACACACTTATACAGCTACATTAGCAGTTATGTTATAAATACTCTATAAATTATGCTCTAAGAACGTTCTTGCAACAAATTTAAAAAATAATTCAATTTCTGAAGGCAAAATAGTCTCATGTGCCACATTAATGCAACAATTTAGTATTCTAAATACAACTATAAAATATTAACACAATATAAAACTGCTATTACTCTAAATTTATAGAACTACTTTGCTAGCTGGGATCCTCTAGAGGACGCTGTGTGCAGTCTTTCATGTGTTAATAATCGTCCAAAACTTTTTTGTAAATGGAAGTGCACAAATTTTATTGTAATGTTGTAATTCAAGAAATAGTACCATTAAAAAAGCCATACCTTGTTCATTACTCAGTCAATCGTTTACAAGAAAATCGCATTTTTAGTTAAGAGTTGCACGTCAGGTAGGACGTAATAATTATTAAGATGAATATCTGTCAAAATATGTAGTTTTTAACTCGTTCAAAAAATTACCGAAGCTTCAAATGTAATGGGAAATAACAACCATTCTTCTTTTGCAGTGAGGAGAAATTTTATAAAAAGATCTAAGAAATGTATTGAGGTACCTACATGGTAGACATTTCGAGCATCTACATAAAAATTTAATCTATAATTTTTGCTACTACTATTTACTAAACTACTATTATTTAATAAATGAATTAACTATTATCGATTATGACTAATCTTAATATGACCAAACTATGAAAAGTTTACCTTAATAATTAATTATCATATCATGTAGCTCTAAATGAAAATGCGATTTCCTCGTCAACGGCTGACTTTAGAGTAATGAATGAGGTATGGCTTTTTTAATGATAATACTACTAAGATTACCACGAGTCCGAAATTTGCAGATTTCTATTCACAAAAAAGTTTGGGACAATTATTAGCACATGAAAGACTGCACACTGCGCGCCCTAAAAGATAGAACATAATTTCGGCCAAAATAATGTTTGTCTTCTCAAAAAAAACCCCGTGCCAAATTTGAAGCGAATATCTCGAAAACTGTTTGAAATAGCAAAAAACAAAATTGAATATTAAACTTTGACACCGAGCAAGTCGGCAACCTTGAACATTTAGAGTAAGGTAAGTTTAGTTAAATCCCTATATGTTAGCCTTAAGGATATAGGCCTAAAAGATGGACCATTCTTTATTAGACACCCTGTATGTTAGTACTACGCTAATAAGAACCTCCACTTACACCTACTGGATGGATTTTGAAGCCTTAAGTAGTCTACATACTAGTGATCTGACACAGTTTGTATTTAAAGCTTTTTGTGCTACAGTTGTGTGAATTTTCATAACAACTGCTTTTTGCTTGAAATCAAAATTTATTTTATTTATTTATTACTAATGAACAAAAAATGTAATCATCAGTTATTATCTATAAATTTCTATTCTGACCTAGTGTTTACAACTGTTCTTCTATATTAGTATTAATTACACTGTAAAGAAAGTTGCTGTGTAAGCGAGATTTTCTAGTGTGTTATTTAGGATGTGTAAAAATTCCGTGTTAATAGTTTTACACACTATGGCTTTTTTATACGTTTTACACAAAATGTGTTAAAATTACTAGTATTATAATAAAATATACTGAATTTGTGTAAAATTTACCAGTTGTGTATTAAAAGTGCACCATTTTGTGTAAACTTAATACGCACACAACTTAATTGAGCAAAACTGCGCATCTGCAGTATATCAGCTGATCTAACACGTCACTACGCCATATTGGTCATGTAGCCGTGTTGTGTACACTTACCTACTGTGTTAAAATGGAGAATATTTAAATTTAAATTGAGGTTTAATCAAGGAAAATGGTAAGTACTTAACCTAACTATAACAAATATTACTGATAATTCTAATAAAGCTAAAACTAATTAGAATATAACTATTAAAAATATTAGTAGTTTACTCTGACGTTTTAGATTACTCTGTAATCTAACTTTTTTGTAACTTTAGAGAAAGAAAATTATATGTTCAGACCAGTTAATTTTCGTAAATTCCTATTATGTAGTGCCTAAATACATCTTTGTTTGTTGTTTCATTGTTTATGATTTACTAGAACATTATTAGCCCTTTACTAGAATATATACTATTATACTGTTAATTTTAATATATACATATTTTGTTAGCAGACTTGGTTGTTGTTCATTTGAACAGAATTTTATATTTTTAATAAAATCATAAAAAGTAAAATATCTTTTATTTTATAATTACACCATAATTCAGAAAATTCTTTATATTGATACGGAAGCTCACCTACCGTGTTAATTATGTTCCTGTTTGCTTTTAAAATTATAATTTTTAATACATATATTCTGCCGTTTAATAGAATATTTCAGGCTATATTCAATGCATTCTCGATGATAGGCAGAACCTCTAGAAAATGTTGTATTTTAAAAATTATATTTATTAAAAATTATTTCTGTGGGCCTAAAAGGCCTGTAAACAGCTTTATACATATAAAAATTATTTCGAAAGTAAATAGGAACATAATTAACAAATTAAAAAGGTAGGCGAGTCTTTCATATCAATACCTATTATACAATAAAATTAACATGTTAATGTGTAAAGCCTACACCTTCAATGATACAAATAACATAGAAATGTGTAAAAGTTACACATGACATTTGTTATATTAAGACAGTGGATTGTGTTAACCCTTTAACACACTGCTACATACAGATAAATGTGTAAAAATATACAGAATTCCGTGTGGACCTCGATTAACACAGTATTGTGTTCTTTCGTGTTAAAATGTGTAATTATTTTTTTACAGTGTATACAAGGTGATTCAGAAAATTCCTTAAAGTTTCCGAGAAGAAAATTATTGAAGTTGTAGTATTTTCAACCTTTACATCGCTGGACTACTGTAGTTTCTAGCCAGACAAGTCCGAATATTGACATCCAATTATTACTTCAGATTAACGTTTTTGTGATGCGAGTGTTCAAGTGTCAAAAGTGGCTAACGGGTATAGCAACTCGAACAACGCAACAGAATCGTGGAAAAGATGGAGGTTCAGAACGTACACGGCGTATTACAGCAGAGTGGCGTATCATACATGAGCAATTATATCCGTACCATATACAGCATGTCCAAGTATTAATACCAAGGGACGAGGAAGACCGATACCTTGGCCGCCACGATCTTCTGACTTTAAATCCTTTGGACTTCTTTTTGCAGGGATATTTAAAAAATGGAGTATATCGCACCAAAGTGAACCCCATTGATGATTTACGCAAACGTATCATAGTTGCTGCCAATAACAACAAGCAGAAACATTTGTGTTAGTTTGTAAAAACTGTGTAAGATGGCCCAAAATTTTGTTTTTGTAACATCGGGGATATCAAACAATTTTTTAATTAAAACCACAACTTAATTCTATTAATAATTAATAACAATAGCGGCAGAAGCAGTTGAATTTGCTGTATAAAATAGGCGTTATTAGATATTATTTATTTATTTCCTTGGAAATTTCTTTTAATTTCTTTATCCGGTCGCCGATTGCATGCTCTTTTTTGTCAGATTTTACAGTGGACCCGTGCAGAAGTGTATTTTTAAATCATTTTCGAACTGTCCTTTTTGATTTTTTTTACAAAATTCACTCAGTCTGTATATCGAACTGACCAAGAGATTTAAACCTTTTCTAAATTTATGTTTGTTATAAACTCTTATTACAAAATTTACTGTGAATATATGCTTAAAACTACATGTATATTTTAAAGAATTAACAGCAGAAAACAGTTTGAATGTTTCAGCAAGTTTGTAACGTTCTATATAAAAAGGGCATACAGTATTAGTTTAAAATTTGGAAAATAAATAGATATAGTAGGTACCTGGTTGTACTCTTCCTATAAATATTTGTACTACCTATGGTATTAATATACGTTCATATATTTTTTTAATAATTGGTAACGAAAACAAACACTAATTTAGCTTGTAAATTGTATTGCCAAATCAAATATGACGATAGCAAGCAATTTGGGATTAAATAGCACTAGATTTAAGCACATGTATCAAAACAACACACGTTGAGTTTCTTTTAAAAGCCGGCTCCATAATAATCTAAATTACAAATAAATATTTTACGCCCTTAATGTAAAAATAGTAAAAATATGCAATATGGTTTATAAGTGACTTACTTTTCTCGATAAACTGGTGTAAACACAGAGTATATTAAGATATCATAACTCGACCAACACGTTGCGGCACTGTCAAACGGCGTCGCGACGAAAACTACCCCACGGACGACGACGAGGGTTGCGCGATGCCTGTGAGCCCCCAAACGTTGCACATGCGCAGGGTGAACATCAATAATCTGATTGTCGTGTAAGTGTTACTACTAACCTATTATTTTTGCATATTCTTACACCGATTTGTAACGCGCTGTTTGAGACATTAAAATTCCCTTACTTTGGTAATTATAGCTGAGGACAAATAATGACGAAAGGTGAAAAAAAAATTGTAGAAAAATATTTTTAGTTTAGGAAGTTCAGGTGAAATTTTTTGTTTGTTTATTTATTTTTATTTATTTATTTAGGTACGCCACCCAACAGTACACAATCAATTATAGGATAGGTGAAAGATGTTATAGTTAAAGTTAAGAGTTGCAAATATTACACTACCAATGTACAATAAAATAAACCAACAAATAAGTACAAGAGGCAAACAAAATATAAAAGCCAGTTAAAACAAATTTGTTATAGACTTGATATTACAAGAAAATATGTCAATGATATGTATCAGTTTTCACACATGACATAAATTGGAGAATACAATAATAAATTAGTATTAGGTCTTGAAAGGTACATCTTATTTGTATAGCGCAGATTAGCTCGAGGCACATGGAAATTAAAGCTCTCAAAGATTTATAACAGTGATATATAAAATATTACCGAATGCATATCCCGACATGCCTCTATGGATTTACAGTTAAACATGTCCAAAAGGATATAATGCATACTGTAAGAATTTTGTTTGAATATTCTCTAAGCTGTTCTTATAGACTGCATATTGGGGATAACAAACTATTGATGCGTACTCCAGGAGAGATCTTACAAAAGAATTATACAAACCCATTATAGTAGAAGAATCAGCAATTTCTGATCACAAACCCTAAACTTTTATAGGACGATGATGAAATTGTTCGTATATGTTCATTGAAAGATAATTTTTGATCAAACATAACTCCTAAAACAATATAAGTGTGGCGACTAAGAGAGTGATCATTAATTTTATAATGCTTGATCGTAGTACATTATATTACACTTATTTGTAGAGAGGCTGTTTTCTATGCACTATGTACTGTTAAAACATTTTGTAAATGTAGACAATCATTTAAAGTCTCAATTTTAACAAAAATTTTCATATCATCGGCATATAGCAAAAAGTTAAAAAAAAAATATTGAACAGTAGGGGTCCTAAGATGGAACCTTGCGGAACCCCAGATAATACCTCTATGTTTTCAGATTTAAATCCTGTATATTGAACGTATTGTACTCTCTGGAACAAGTACGTTTTAAATAAATTCATTACGCTTGTAGAAACGCCACATACCTTTTCAGCGAAATTCTATGATCTTACTTGTCGAACGCTGTAGAAAAGTCCATATATATAACCCTTGTTTATGTACTTATATAAACAAGGATATAACGTCTACTTGACTATCATTATCCAAAGTTCTGGAGAAAATATAATCTGTAATGCACACAAAATTCGTAGTAATCGATTTACCGTTCATAAAACCATGTTGATTAATATCAATAATTTGTTTAACTACTCGTATAAGTGACTATGAATAATGATCTCTAAAACACTGCCAAAATTGCATATAATTGCAATAGCACAATAATTGATGGATATATCATTCTTATCGCCATTTTTATGAATCGGACGTATTCTTGATGGTTTCCAGACATTAGGGAAGATTTCCAGTTTTAAAATTAAATTAAAAATAGTTCGCAAAGGTTTGGTAAATACATCTGCATGGTCTCTTAATAGATATGCTGGAATTAGGTCTTATAAAATTGATTTTAACTTTTTTATGATCTTGATAATAGCTTCTTCGTCAACTTGGTCACAACCTGGTTTATAAAAACTAAACATTTCCATACAATAAGTATCGATTGATGTCAAAATTATTACTTATTTTTCATTTAAAAGCCAACTATGTTTTAAGTTCCATAGTTTTTAATGAGATTTAGCATCCGCCCAGAGATTAGAATGCATTTTTGATATAAAAGAGTTCCCATTTTTGCTACGAAGTTATTAAAAAATATATACAGGGTTAACTATGACTTAGTACAAATATTTTAAAAGGGAAGAGAGAAAAATAAGAATTAACGGACCTTCAAAAAAATTCCAAACTTATTTATAAAGCCAAAAAAATTTTTTTTCAAAACGATATTAAATCCCTATTTATCGCCGTCACTGACCTTCAACCGCGAGGTTAGGTATATTCTGCCAAAGTCAAAGGTGTCAAACATAGTGACCGCATTAACACGTGTATCAGTTTAAGCCGCTTTGAAAGAAAAAAAAATCTTTACAAAATGTAGATTATTATTTAATGATTTAATGAGAAATACGGTATGGTAGCACAAAGAGATAGCACCTATCTGGCTAATATTTGTTTCCAGGATTGATACTTGGAGAGATTTTAAGAATGTTGAATCATCTTCTGTTTTCTTACTTGTTTAAATTAAAACCTGCCATTGCAAAGATTTTTGTACTTGCTGTGGGCCTCTCCTTCCCTCGATTGTTCTTTTTGTGTAAAGCGAGGTACCTACTTGGTTTGGCGGTCTTGACCAGGTCTATTACTTACGTCGGGAAAAAGTACAAAGGATAACAACGAAATACACGTAAATGTACACAAATACATAAAAACTCTGCCACACGTTTACCGCCACGGGATAAAATAGCTGTTCGATGTGGTTCAAAAAGTATTCAGCATAATATTTTGTATACTCGGGAAACGTCTTTGACGCTGCCGTACGATAATATGCACTTGTCACACTCCCATAAATCAGCACCTTATCCGTGATCTAGGCATTTGAATACGACATGTTTGTAAATACACATAAAATACGCGAAAAATTAAATTTTATTTTATTATAAATTTGCGATTTACACAAAAAATTGTGGGAATTTTTGAAGCATAACCCACCTTGTTTTTACCCTCCCCTGGACAAATTGTATTGATTTCTTTTTAGATTTCCAAGTAGAGCATAAAAAGATATGAGATTGTGCCAAATTTCATTAATTTATCTCTACGCGTTTGGAAAATACTAATTAAAAACCGTCAAGAACTAACCTTTAAGATGTCGGAAACTAAACGTTTTAGGATACATAGACTTTTCGTCTTATCTATTTTCAGGTCTAGAAAACGCAGTTAAGAATTTATGAGTATAGGTTAAGAATCACCCTGTTTATCTATCATATCCTTGGTATTATAAAATCAGTAACAGTAATGTTAGGTAAATACCTACTTAGATGTCTGTCTGTAAAAATATTTCTTAAAGATAAAAAACAAAAAACATGACAAATATGGAAAGAAAGGAAATGTGGGAAGAAAATAACATAATTTTATAAAATATGAGAAAAATAAGACAAAATTTTTGTCAAGATTTTAAATGAAAACATTTTACCTTCAAGATAATAGATTAATGGAAAAAGATGTAACAAACAAAATTAATCATATTCCCCAAGTGATGTTCAAAATTTGCAACTACAACCATCCAGCAAAGCAATAGTTGTACCATGCTGCGATTTAGCTGACGATGCTTGTACAAAGTTATATTATGTTCAACTATCGTCAGCTAAATCGCATCTAGAATACTGTAATGTAATGTGCTGTAGTGTGGCGACACCAATGTTGGTATTTCAAAACATATATACGCATTAGGTCATAAACGTCAGAATTTGACATTTGACATTGTGACTAATAACTTATCTTTTAATAAAACCTATTTATTTAATTTGGTTAGCAAAAAAATACGTATTATTTATCTACTATTTTAAAACATTATTACAACATGTGGCACTGATACCCTTCCAATAGTTCACACAAAGCTTTTGTGTCTAATTATTTTACATTTTTTACAAAATTGGGTACATACGTATTAATTTAATGGACTGCTACTGCTACTGCTGCTTCTGAACTTTCACCATAAAAACACAATACTAATTTAGTTTAGGTTGTATCAATTTATAAATTACACACGTACACCTTAACAGATATTTGACATTTGTCATAATTTGTATTAAACAATTAACGACGACTATGTCCGACTACGTTATTTGTGATGTAGTGTGCTGCCACGCGCGATGAGGCAGTACAAACGGGCAATGAAACAGACTAGAAAAAGCAAGGCTGTTGCGATTTAGCCAACAATGATGGAACAGCCTAGAGAAACCACGACTGCTGCGATTTAGCTGACGATGATATAACTAAGAAAAATAAAACCGATTTTATATATTATAAAAATTAAACGGATGGTGAAGATGCTGCCAGCAAAAAATACCTACAATAAGATATCTTGGACTACTTGGAGGGGATCGTGTTTAACCTCTGAAAGAAGGTGAGGGGGTTTAGGCGGTTACATAACTTTCTGTGGGGTAGAACGTGATCTGCCCCAAGTGGTCAAGAAATTGTGTTTACAGACGTTTGCTTTAGTTCATCAGCCACACATATATCCACTATTAAGTAGTGAAGAAACTGGCAGCATATAATACGTGTAATACAGATTTAAAAACATCCTTAAACAATTTACAACATAACCACAGTATAGAGAGATCAGTAGGGACAGCTAACGAATTTATGAATGAAATCCGCCAGTCGAATTCTTTGACCTTGTTGTTTGAAGTGAAGATAGCATCACTCCCACTTGGGAGTGAGGCTCTCTTCACTATTGTTTATGGTGTGATTTACTTTGTAACCTGTGACTGTCAAAATTTAAGTTGTAACTGTGGTACTCAAAATGTAATATGATTTTGAAAATTTTTAGTAAATGATATTGGTTTTATAAGCTATCTATAAACAGTAAATTTAATGTAAATAGTTTAAATAATGAAATAAATAAATAGAAGTTGTGGTGTGACCTTATTTTACATTTTTTGTTTCTTATTTACTACTATATATATATTCATTATTTGTAATTAATATTACTGTTATTACCAGCAGTTTTTTTTTACCCAATTTTATTATAGTTTCCGCAAATATAAGTACATTTTCTAGATTTATATATTTGTTCTAGTCACCAGAAATTCAAATAGGTGCTGCTACAAATATAAACATGCAAATTTGTGAAATACGTGTAATTTTTAAAAATAATACAACAAATTATTGTTTAAATTAGCAAAAAACGCTAGATGTGTGAAATAAATTGTCATGATAGTTTAAATTCTTCGAGCTAATAAATTACGAATATATAGTTTTATTCGTATTACGTAAAATTTTTAAAATAAATATCTTGAGGTTTATTATTAATAATTTAACAAGCGTATAAAAACTTTGAAGACAATAAATCAAACAGAGATGTTCCCACCTGGAACTATGACATTTAATAAAATACAATTTATATAAACATTTTATTTCATTAACAAAAAAATGGCATAAAACTATGGCGAGTGTACATTCATATTTAAAATTGAACATACTCAGTTATTTCTTACTTATAAACAAAAGTAACTTTGTTGAACATTTCCGGGGTTGGTTGCCGTGTTGTCACTTTAGGTTTTTTGACTTTTCAAGAGACATATGTAAGTTCGCTTCTTCAGAAGCTATTCTGAAATGAAATTAGGTTCTCTAATCGGAAGTACCTATATAATGTGCATTGACTCATGGCTTTTCAGTGCATTGCTTAACGTCAATCGCACACAAATTTACAAATGAAATCCCCGAAGCATGTTGAAATTATATAGAAGTTGGTGAGATAGATTTTCCTCCTTGTTGTTTGATGCTACCAAAATAATTCTCAAGACAAACTCAAGACTGCATTCAAATTTCCACATTTTTCTGTGATAATTCTGAAAAAAACAAAACAAAATCAAAAATGTTCTAAATATCTATTTCTATATGTTCAAATACTGATAGCTATTTCAAAATAAACGTTAAATATTTTTACCTGCCACTATATCGTCTGAAAATATTGTAAGCATTTGCCGTCGTTTTCTTTTCGTATCTTTGAACATTTCTTGTGAAAAATGCTGAGCACATATTCGAAAATTATATGTTTTTAACCAAATGATCTCTCTTACATTTAACCGCCCACTGATTCGCTCTAAAACAACAATAACTTTATTTTAATACTTGTTACATGAATTTCAATCATAAAATGCAATCAATTATACAAACACAAAAAATAAGAAAGGAATACTGTTTGCAAATTGCAATAAGTATGTAATGCTGGTTGAAAATAATATTCCTCCGTTACAAACTTTATGCATTATCACAAAAAACGATACACGGAAAATAATAAGGAATATTTTATGTTCTTAATTTATTATAACTATAATTAATGATTGTAAAATTACCTTCTGTTGTCTTTTGGGAGTAAAAAAAACTATATCTGTATAATTTCCAGTATAATTGTTTTTGCAACTTCCTACTACACAATAAACTCTTACTATATTACACTTTTTTGTACCTTGACCCGGTTCTTCTGATGCTCTCATAATTATTTTTTAAGAGATATAACAAAATAATAAAATTTAAAACCAAGATTGGAACGCAACTCAAATAGGTTAGGAAGTTGAATATCACAAAACGAAAAGACACACAAGCGGTTATACTACGAAACGTAAACCAAAACGAGTGCGTAAATGGTTATGAATGAATTCTGAAAATGGCTTGGCGCGAAAGTGCAGCTGTCCCTACTGGTCTTTCTATACTGTGACATAACCTTGTTATAATTAGGTGGCAAAAAATCTTCTATAGAAAAATGTTTGCTACATACTTTCATGTGTTTTCTTATCTGTTTTACGATTTTCAATTTAGAGAGTCTCAATGGAAATGTATGCAGGGAATTATCAAAATTATAGAAAAATTTCACTAGACCTACACATAGAAAACCGTTTTGTTGAATTGTTGATGACTAAAACATACCCGACTTATTACAAATTGTCTTATGCAGATTCTGTACTTATCTTCATTCAAGATAAAATTATACTATTTTCAAACTGTTCTGGTACTATTTATGCAGAAAAAAATATAGAAAAATATTAAAAAACACAAAACTTCATACTTCTATATGCAAGTAATTTGTTGTTCACCCCCACGGTCTATTTATAGTTAATAGACCGTGATATACTCTTATAGCAGTTCCGAAATTTATCAACAGATGTCAGCCACTTAGTAATTTTCGCCAATAGAGAAAACTTTTCTATAAGGCCATGACTATCCACTAATCTTGTTTCTCGGCGCAACTACCGCTGTAATATAAATTTATTTTTCAATTATTTAAATAAATTGACTAATACAAACACTAGTATCTTTATAGTTTCTTTTATTGTTATAATTTTATGTTGACTTGATTTGTTTCCTGAATGAAACATTATATATAATAATTACTTTTATTTCATATTTTAAGATATTTATATCGTCTGCTCTCACATGTTCTCAAAGTATTGCTGAACTTTCTATTTTAAAGCATAAAATAGGACAGAGGTACTCTTCGAACACTTAAGAAAACAATCGCTTGAAACATTAGATTTCAATAAAATATCTACTAGATTTCAAATTTCCCGCATAATTAATTCTCGGTGCAATCGCTTGGAGCGCTATTACTTATGTCAGTTGTGTGCACTGAGAGAGGCACTGAGAATCTTATATTCTTATCTATAGTGTTCCTTTATCTATGATACAGCTGACACTAACAGATCATTAGACGAAAAAAAAAACAAGATAGAGTATTCAATTAAGGTTAGCGTGTTACCTATCTAAACGCAAAAATGAATTTGTGGAATATTAAAAATTTAGCCATACCTCCAATAAACACATATAAAGCAGAAAATACCAATATAGGTAAGATGCAAATAAATACTTAAATAAAGTTTGTATGTAAAGCATAATTCTTTTCCAGATATAAAGTACTTAGGTAAAGTATTTCGTGAAGGTAAAAAGTATTTTGAAAAAGACGATTACATGAGTGCAGAATATAAAGTCATGTCTATAATTGTATATCGTTCGAAACAGAAATTTCGATCTGCAAAGGACTTTAAAGCTTTTGATAAAATATATAAAGCTTTGGGAAATTATTTCAAACTGAATATATCAAAGGATTTGCAACGCTTTATCAACATTATACCAGGTAGATATGCGGGTGAAACATATTTACCAAATAAAAGTGTACTAGATTACATTCTTGTTCGTTTACAAGGCATGGTTAAGCTTTTAGAAAGAATCGTCGAGACATGCAAGATAACTGCACATTTATTTGAGAGAAGGCTACATACTGGACATTTTTGGAAATTGGCATTTATTATATTTTCATTGGTGTCACGAATATATATTCTTGCAAAATGCCGTGCTAAATTTGTTTGTGAATTTTATAATAAAATAGTACCATTTTCCCGTCAACTAAAAAACAGTGGTCGTAATTGGTTACCTGAAAATTATTTCTTACCGACAGATCTCAAGAAGTGGATGAATGTGAACTGGTTAGATATTGATGATGAATTAGAAATTGTTGAAACATCTGATTTGTCAAATATTGCGCAATTCTTTGAATTGGTTGATGATGACGATGATGTTGAATTTTGTAACGAATACATTATGATTGATGACGACGATGATATGGAACTTGCTAATGAATTTAAGAAGTTACAGGATGTCAAAAAAACTATACAAAATATGAGAGGATTTGACATGGATGAAGACATTGGTGAAGTTATAGAAGTTGATGACAGTTTGTTATTTAACGAAAATGTCTGTCTGGAAAAAGATAACATCAACAGTTCTAAAAATTTGCTAGAAACTTATGCGGAAGAAAATAATACAACTGATTTTGGAGAGAGCATTGAAGTTGAGGACAGTTTCAATGGAAATATGTTTACACAAATATTTAGTAAACGTGATTTGAGTAAACCTATTATTTTAGATAATTCTTTATCCGACTCAGAGAATTGCAACGAAATTAATGACATTATTGAACTTGACGATAGTTTTGAAATCGATAAAACTGTAACAGTACCAAAATCTGCCCCAAATAAACGAAACAATAGAAATGGAAAAGCTTTAGACCAGGAAGCTTTAACATCAAAATTACCCAAAATAAAAAACAACACAAATCGATTACCGAAAGAATACTCAAATAACATTTCTGCTTCAGTTAAAAGAACATTAGCCAAAAGTAATGAAGAAACCTTAATAATATCCGATTCTACTTCATTACATGAAAATGAGAACAATAATACAAGGAATAATTTTAAAACTGAAAGGGACAAAAATGCAAATAAAAACTTTGATACCAGTAAAAAATCTAAATATCATGAAAATGAGACTAATAAGAAGAGGAAGTTAGAAGTTGCTGAAAGTTCATGTAAAAAAATAAAAAAAATTAACTGGGTTATTGAACAATCACCAGATGCAAAAATAAACTATAAGAAACGTGATATATTAGTTAGGAGTGGAGAATTGAATGGAAGAAGCTTGCAAATGAATAGTCCACAAATAAAAATAAAAGAAGAGCCCATTTTAATTAAAGATGATGTAAGTAGTACTTTAATTGGTGTAGAAAGTAATAAAACGAAATTTAAAAAAGTGTTCAATAGTTCGATACGCAATGCACAACAAACCAATAATCTTGAGAAAAGGAATGAAAGTTGGGTACACAATGCACAAGTCAATAATTTTGAGAGAGTACATAAAAGGAATGAAAAAACTTTAAGAAAAAATATACTTTCACGTAAAAAGAAAAAACAGAAGAAACTTCTGCTTCGGAAACTGGCAGAAGAAACTATGAAAGGTACCAGATGAATATGATAAATGTATGTACCTACAATGTATATATAATTATTATTTAAATTTGTTAAAATATTTAAGATTTTGTTATGTATTTAATTGTTTTGAATAAATCTTGGCTACTGACCTATTTTAATTAATATATGACCTAACGAAGAATACAGGTTTTACTTTATTGTGGACATAAATATTCATATTTAATTTTTTAATATATTTTCAGTGTGTTTATATGACATTTTTACACTGAGCAAACCAGAAAATTAAATAAATTTTAAAATATATCTGACCAAATCATTTATTTTTAAAGTAAAACATTTCAACAGTCAATAATAAAAAATATATACAAGTACTGTGATAAAGATTCATTAATATGTTCCATAATATGTATTTATTCTTTTCCCACAATGGGTTTGGGTCTTGTTTTAAATATAATTTTGTTTTTTATGATGGACTTGACCAAAAACTCGGTATTATCGTCTGTCTTCTTTTTCTCTAACAATGCGAATGGTTTTTCCAATTTAGCTTCTTTCCCATATAAAAGGTGATGCCCTATGATGAGAACTGGAGTTCCGGTCTTGGTAAAATGTAAATCACCAATTATTTTGCCCTCAAAACTAGACTCAGTGTGAGATTTTAAGTCACCTTGCAGTTCTATTATAGCCCACTCATTAGATAAGCCCTCAGCTGGTCTGAAAATAGAGGGAAAATAATTTTAAGATCATATTTTATCGACTGACAAACTATGTTTTTGGCATTTTATGGCAAGGGAATCTACCTTGGACATAAAATGAGACAGATTCACATTAAAAAAATACTTTATTAGACAAATTTTGAAATCGTATAAATACATCTAGGATGAATTTTTTAAACTGTGTTGTTCTATTACAGATCTCGCATGTCTAATACTATTAATTAGGTGAATTGTGACAGTTTAAACCGAGAACAGCCCACAGAGAGGTGAAAAACTTTCAGCACTTCGAAGTTTGTGGTGCAAAATTTTGCGACCTTGACTTTAAGCATGGAAATTGCTCGTATAATATACTGAGAGAAATAATCGTGAGGCCATAATAACTACTATACAGGGTGTCTTGCAAGTCGTTACAATAATTTTAGGTGATAGAATACGTGATTTTGAGTCGATTGAAACAGACATACTTTTTAATCTGACCGTGCGTTTCTACAATTATTGAAGTGTAGAAGAAAAACAAACCTTTTTATAACAAATATTTCTATACTTTTTTTATTAGGAATGAATGGATTATGTAAATGTGACTTCGTTAATTACTTCATAAACATGGTTTTTCTTTGTAAAAGCGAAGAGTCAAATTTAAATGTAGATTTTATTTAAACCTTTGCGTGTAGGTTTATTCAGATATCATTAAAAAAATATATGTTTTTCAAAAGTAATGGTTACTATCCGCCTAGGGGTTTTGATCACGCTGCTCTACTGGAGCAATTCAAGTTTTTATCTTTAGCTGATAGGAGGAATTGTGCCGCTTTAACACTGTTATGCAAAATATTTTTTAATAAAATAGATTGCAACTGTCTCTTAAGTCAATTTAATTTCTATGTACCAAGAAGTCAGTTAAGATGCCCACGCACATTTTATTGTAAAACACCTAAAACTAATATTTTAGTCAAATCGCCAGTCTGCAACATGTCCCAGTTATTTAATGGGGTATCCCATTTATGTGATATACCTACATCATGATAAAATGGATTTCATTATTAAGACCTTTAAAGATATGATTTCGCTGTGATGACCTATATTATTGTTTATAATTTCTTCCTTTGATTTGTTTTTCTCAGCTAATCAAATTTAGTTTATGTAGTTATGTGTTTCAACGCAAATATTGTGTGCGATGTATGAACCCTTACCGTATTTTTTTTTTATTTACATAATTATTATTACTACTTTTCCATGTATAACTTAGATTTTAATTTTCTCTATAATTGGGTATTAATCCGTTGAGAATAAATTATTATTATTATTATTAAAAACTTACCTAAGCAATGCTCTTTCAGTTCTTAGGAAAAGTTTATTGGTAAACATTAGGGAAAATTAGGGAAATTAATCTTAACACGTTTAAGAATGCAGGGAGTACATTTTCCAAAACAGAGGACAGCTGTTTAGTATGTAATAAAAATGGTTTAAGAAATGAATACATTTGCTAACAAGAGCGCAACCTTCAGAAAATACTGAAGTTATTGGGCGTATTCAGACGAGGTCAGCCGCTGAGCCGCTGAGAAATCCAGGCCAATCAAATGCACGCATTTAGCCGATTTGTTACCCAGCGGCTGACCTCGTCTGAATATGCCCATTAAAATACTGGAGGATTCAAAAAGCTAAATATTTATTTCAATTGTTCAAATTATAAAACCTAATTTAAAGTTAACGGCACAGAAAGAAAAAGCAATGTTCTTATTGAATAGCTTGGTATGCCATGCGAAAACAATTGTCCTTAGTTTACATAGCAACCGTAAATGTAGATCAATTGCTAAACTATACGTTCGAACCTCAGCTAAAGTGTAAAGTGCAAATGTCTTCATTTCTTAAACCATTTTTATTACATACTGAACGGCTGTTCTGTTTTGGCAAATTCTCTCTCTCTCCCTGCATATTTAAACGTGTTTCAATTAATTTCCCTAATTTTTAGAATGTTTATCAAAAAACATTTCCAAAGAACTGAATGAAAATCGAATATTGCTTAGGCAAGTTTTGAATAATATCTGAATAAATCCACATACAAAGGTTTAAATAAAATCCCCATTTAAATTTGATTCTTTGCTTTTACAAAGTAGAAAAACCATGTTTATGAAGTTCTAGGTAAGTAACAAAGCCACTTTGGATTTTATTGGCTAAATAATTTAAATAATCCATTTATTCCTAATAAAAAAAAGTATAGAAATATTTGTTATAAGAAGGTTTGTTTTTCTTCTACACTCTACAATAATTATTGTAGAAAAACACGGTTAAATTAAAAAATATTGAAAAATGAATTGTCGCAAATATTGTAACACTTGGTATATAGGTATGTTAGTTTCAATCAACTCAAAATCACGTATTCTATCACCTCCTAAAATTATGTAACAACTTACAAGTGGAGATGAAACGGATATCCGATAACTATCGGCCTAAATATAATAATAATAATAATGCATTTATTGCTCAACAGAATAGACATTCCAATTACAGAACAAAACATGTTATAACAAAGTAATGAAGTAACAGTGTACTTAATTTTAATTACTAATAATATTTAACATTTACTAAACTAAATCAGTCTGAAAGCTATATCATAATATAGATGAGGCCAGTTAAACGCTTCCAAAAAATTGAGAACCTACTGATAATAATTGTTTGAGTGTATCAAAATTTAGGTCACATAAATGAGAAATTTGATCAAAATTAATTGACATGGTGTATACAGGGGATTTCGTAAGGACATTTGTTCTAGCATTACGACAGTAAAACAAGCAATCATCACGGGATTCAGGCCTAGGTACACGTAAGTAGAACATTTTTAAAATTTCTGGTGAATCAATAAGGTTATGAAATAATTTAAACAAGAAAGATAGACTTGTGAGAACTCTCCTCAATTGCAACGATTTAAAATCGAATCTCTGCAACAGGAGGCCACGATCAAAACCTCTAGCAGGATAAATATTATCAACGCGATATGCCATGAATTTTAAAAAGCGACGTTGAACACCTTCAAGATGATCAATATTAACTTGATAGCATGGGTACCAAACAAGGCTAGCATATTCTAATCTAGAACGGACTAAAGAATAGTATAAACATTTCAAAGCACTAATATTGTTGAACGATGTGGAATTCCGGATAATAAAGCCCAAAGTTTTAAAGGCGGTGCTTGAGATTGTATTAATATGTTCAGAAAATGAGAGTTTAGCATCAAATATTACCCCTAAGTCTTTAATATTACTGCTGCGTGTCAAACGCTTTGAATCAAGATTATAATCAAATAAAATCATATTTTTCTTTAAACTGAAAGAGCAAACTTTACATTTATCAATATTTACGGAAATCATGTTTTCTATACACCACACCTGTATTGCATTTAAAAGTTCTTGCAATGCATGACAATAATCATAACAGTTAATGTTACAATAAAGCTTTAGATCAGCTGCAAAAAAAATGTGATTACACTGCAAAAATGACGATAAATCATTTATATAAAGAATAAACGCAAGTGGTCCCAAGTTAGACCCTTGAGGTACCCCAGAAGGAGCTAAAAAAATATGACACGGTATCCATTATATGACACATACAACTCACGACGGTCAAGATAAGATTTTGTGAGTAGTAGCAAAGTATCATCAAAACCAAATGATTTCAATTTCTGTATCCTATATCCGGCAGGATACCAGATATTCAAAAACTGCGACACAATTCCCTAAAATTAACTTTAATACATAAATCTTTGTGATGTAAATAATATGAAAATGGCTTATAATTATGACGGCTTTTATTAAAAGCTGTATACTAAAACGTATGTTGTTTTAACTCAATAAACAAAATTCAAGTTGCTAGTCCACACTTATTTTATTACCAGCGATGCAAGGATGTAATTAAGGGGAACGTTTATTAGCCGACGCACTAACACTACTCGTAACTCTGCCATTGACACTTCATCTTTGTATCTGTTATTCTTGGAGATACAAAGAATTTGTTAAAATAGTTTTTTTTTTAAAATTTCAACCTGTATCTCAAAAATGAAGAAGTGTATAAAAGTTTTGATTACAGCATTTTAAGATTCTCGAAAAAGTAGTCAGTCCAGAGTGTTGAGAAAACCACAACCTTCTATTACTTGTAGTTTCTGAAATATTCTGCAGTTACAACAAAATTAGGACATCTTGTATAGTAAAATGAGTTTTATATTTTAATAATACGATTTCTTAGTCAGTCAAAGTGTATCTTAAATTTTGACCAAAAAAGTTCCTAATATTCTCAAGTAAAATTTTTCGGATGTTTACGTTTAGGAGGAAAGCAAAACAAAAATACGTAAAAATTTGGCTAAACTTTAATAGACCATTAAATTTATTTTGATTTAAATTTGGTTTAGGAACAAAATTCATATCAAATTAAATAAATCCATTAAAATATGAATTTAAATTAAAACAAAAATTATTTCTCTGAAAATTAATAAAAAAATATCGACATGTTCATAATATTGAAACTTGTATACTTTAATTTAAAAATATATAATACAAGTTAAAAATAATAGCGTCCTGATTAAAAAATTAAAAACTGGCATTTTAATAATGAACTGTTACTTACATTTAAAAAAGTGGGGGGGAAGGGTAGCCTCTACAATCACCTGAACTGAATCCAATTGATCATGTTTTTTTTTTATGCTTCTGAATCAGTGCTGAAAGAAAACAAATGTGGAATTTCCCATTTATTTATAGTAATTTTTAACATCAACTGAACATTTTAAACAAAAAAAATTAAATTATTTGGTACAAAATTTATATATAAAATTAACTTCAATCGTGCTTTAGTATCTGAACTTCTTGAACAGCGGGTGTTTATTTTGAGAGGACTGCTTTTTGTATTCGTAATAAACCGCATCGTCGGCGCCCGACATAGACCCCATATTTCCGATACGTCGGTTTGTCCCTGAACCGCCCTTTGGACCACCTTCTCCAGGTATACGTTCGTCCTCACAATCGATGTCACTAGCTGCCAACACCTAAAATATACATATAAGAATTAGGGTCGCTTCTACCATTCAAATATATAACTAACTATGCTTAGAATATTTGGCCCTTGTATTCTACAACAATAATCTCAGTATAAATCATAGAACATTTTATTCCTTTGACTGTGAAGCGATATACTCATAATATGATTATTCTTACTTTCTATTGGTTGAGTATGAGTATGCCCTGCCTTCAAGGTGTTATTTTCATGGTCAGTATAACCTCCAACTAAGAACTAACTTTTACAGCTAAATACATGTGTTTCTTTTTCCATGTAATCCATTAAATTTAGACAGTTATTGATGCAATCGTTATTCTATACAACATTCTTAATGCAGCTGAGTGAGGTAATAATACTGAAGTAATGTTATAAGGTCTGTTCAAACAAAGAATCCGGACTGGTTCCAAGTTCCAAACCGTCTAAAACATTTGTTCAACTACTTCTTGCATGATATTTACTGAAAACAAATTTATAACTTTGCTGTGTGAAACCAGTCCGGATTCCTTTTTTGAACAGCAACAACTTTTCTTGAATAAAACTACTCTTTTGCCTTATAGTCAACAGGTGACAGTGATGTAATTAATGTGGACCAGTGACAAAGTGTGAAATTTTTTTATGGGTAGACACTGACAGTAAAAAATTCAAATTGGGCAAACAGTTAAATTATTTTTTGTAAAAATATCTATAGCATGTACAATTCACAAAATTATGTGTTAATTAAAAATAACAAATAATAAAAAATGTTCTACACAATAGAAAATATATAAAAAGTTAATTAAATAGAATATATCAAATAAAATGAAAAACAACACAAAAATAATATTGCACAAAATAAAATATTCAAAAATATACAAATATAAAATATAGAAATTTTTTAAAAGTCGCAGCAAAATGTTTAATGTTTGCATTAAATTTAACTCAGGCCACTTTTGGGAATTTTTTTTGAATTCAACTTATTTTCTATAGATAGAGAAGAAATACAAATGTCGATATTTGTAAATAACTTCTTAAGAAATCCAAATATTTACATAAAACTTGTAAATCAGGGGTTTTTACGGACGAGAAATTCAAATATGTTTCTAATTGTGACGTCACTAATAGAGGGCGTCACTTGTGGCACACCATGTTTCTTTTAAATGGCAGAACTTTTTTGCATCTTAATGTATCCATCTGACTATCGTGCGCGGCTAATTATTCGTGCGATACGATGTTTATGACTGTCCGCTATCCGTGTGCGGATTATCCGTGGCAAGCTGAAAAAACCACTCGAAAACAAAAACAAAGGCGAGTTTGCTTGTTTGTCGCATACGCATTATTTACTTAAAGCCATATGACACTGTATGTCTATAGAAATGTTCTAAATTTTTATGTAAATCTGCGCGAGAAAGGGCGCAGTGTGCAAATTGGACTAATTACTATAGTTGTGATAGTTACTTCCTGCTGTGCTGTGTAAACATAATATATTTATGTTATAATAACGATATTTTGATGTAATTGTCATTTGGCAATAATTATAATAGGTTCCTTCCTTTCAATATTTCACAAAATATAATCACTCAACAGATGGTGCCACATAAACCGAGTTAATACGCTTGCGTATGAAGATAATTTTACTGTGAATAATTTTTATTCATAATAGTATTCATAAATTAACTAAAATTCACATTTTTCTAACGAAAATTACCAACAAAATTTTATACATAGTTTTGCTGAAAATTGTTTGTAGTGTCATGCGGCTTTTACGCAGTCTAGCATTTGGTCCGTTCACGTGCAAAATGAATCGGCACGGCGTCAATGAAAAGCGCAAACGTAAAAATGTTAATTTTCTTTTTACATTATTTAATAGGAATGTGTAATAAAGTTCATATTTTTTTAAAAATTGGTAAGTTTGAGCGTTATTTCGATTAACCGTGTTTTCGATTATCCAGCAACGGTTCCCCCGGCCGGCCCGGATAATGGAGGTTCTACTGTAGTCCTATTTGAAATGCTCAGTGCATCAAGTAAAAACTGTTTTGGTTTCAGGTAAAGTGCCTTTTCTGCTGAAAATACAGCAAAATGTTACTTGAAAAAGTTGTTCAGAATTGTAAATTATGGAGACGTGCAAAATTTCAAGAAGATCGGTGAGGTTTGATGAAACCATTTTTCAACAAAGCACAGATTTTATCAAAGTAGGTCGATTTCTTTTAAATTTTGCACGTCTCCATAATTTACTGTTCTGAACAACTTTTTCAAGTAACATTTTGCTGTATTTTCAGTAGAAAAGACACTTTAACTGAAACGATAACAGTTTTCAATCGGTGCACTGAATATTTCAAAGAAGATTATTTCCAAAACTGTTGCTCCTAACGACTTCAATAAGGTATACCTTTTTCAGATATAACAGGTAGGAGAATCGCTTGTTTCAATAGTCAGATGGATACACTAAGCATCAAAAAAGTTCTGTCACTTAAAAGAAACTTGATGTGCCATAAGTGGCGCCCTCTACTAGTGACGTCAAAATTAGAAACATATTTGAATTTCTCATCTGTAAAAACCAACGATTTACAAATTTTATGTAAATATTTGGATTTCTTAAGAAGTTATTTACAAATATTGAAAATAAAATTTTACTTTTTACATTTAAACTTCTGTAACTCCATTAATAATCAGTTTTGGCAAAAATGTTATAGAAAGAGTAGCATTTATTTTCGGTCTAGAATTATCCCCTGAATTTTTTGCTCATCATTTCCGGACACCCTGTATAATTATTTTTTGTTCTGTATCATATTTGGTATTAACTCTGTAATATGAAATTAATTAATAAAGATGATTATTATTATTGTTACGTTCTTATTGCAATGATGTAGAATCCTGTCTCAATTCTAGGTCGCACTGGAGATATAAACTATTCGGAGAATAACTATCCCATATTTTATAATCACATTGTAGACCTGATGGCCCTTAAGTGGGCATTTCACTAACAATTTATTGTCGAAGAAATTGATAAATTAATTCATCAATTTCTTCAAGGTCGCACTTTGGTTTTACACATGTTCAGGGCTTTGTCAAATTTCTTAACAATTTTGCTGTCATATATCATTCCCATTTGTATTATACGAAACAAGAACTGTTAAAAATGAAATGTAACTTTACTAATTATATTTTAAGGCAAAAAAAAGTGAGAAACAGTTGAAAAAGCGTCCACTGCATTTATTATTGCTGCTGCTCGGTTACTGGTTAAATATTTATATTTATTTTAGGTTGGTATTCATGAATTGAAGTAAAAATTGACAAAAAAAATAGAAATTAGAACAAGTTGTCAATAACTTGACGAAGTTCTTCATCTATTTATTTGACGTCCAAGTTTTAGTATTACATTTGTCAATTGACTTGACGAATTAATTCGCAAAGAAATTGTTAATGTAAAACGGACTTTAAAAGTTAAAAAATAAATTATACACCTACCTGCTGGAGCAGTTGACCTTGCTCTTCTCTCGTCTTATACAGAAGATCGGGCTCTTCATCCATGCCCGCTAGCTTAGTAATAACCTTGTAACTGTAACCCTGGTTTACTAAGAACCGCTGTCTTTTCCTCGAGTAATTCATTTCCATGGTATCTTGGGATACCAGCGTATAAAAGAAGGCATTGTATTCTTCGGCAATGGCGCCTTTCTTAGCACGCAGGATACGACCCAACCTCTGGGCCTCCTGCCTCCTCGAACCTCCCTGAGAGGATATTTGGATAAGGACGTTTGCTTCGGGCAAGTCGAACGATGTGTCGGCGACTTTGCTCACAAAAATAGTATTTACCTAAAAAAATAATCTGAAATATAAGAATGAAATGTTTTGAAATAAAAAAATAATGAAATGAAATAATTTCATAGATTTACAGGGTATTACGGATTTGACTGCCATAAATTTAACAGGCGATCATGTGTAAAAATGCGGTTAAGGGTTCCATAATTTTCTGTATTAAATGACTATAAAATGCAATGTTTCCTCCTTCTTTCAATTTATTTATGTTTCGTTTTAATAAAAACAATTTTTTTGTTAATCAATAAAATTCGACAATCGTGGAATGTGGCAACAGCGCAAGAAGTACAGTGACTGCATATTAGTTGGTGTTTGAACTGCAAAGTGTCTGTTGCTTGTCACAAATTCTTTTATGTATCACTATTTCATTTATTTTTCTTTTGTTAAAATGTTTAGCATATGTGAGCATTACGATATGTTATTGATTTGTTGCTCATCGCAATTCTGCAAGAACATGGCGTATTTATTTACATCGTTTCCCCCCAACGGCGGCTGCCTAATAGGGATATTCATTGAAGTATCTTAACTTCTTCTTGATATTGGTAGTGTCCGAGAATTTTAGGTAGTGTTGTACATGTGTGGAAATTAACAGTGGACATTTTGAACATATGTTGTAATTATGTGCTATGTTAGTTAGGTATTTAAAAATGACATTGTATTTTGATTTTCGGTAAGTACTTCATTTTGCTATTTATTTTACAAATTTCAATTTCGTTTCAGTTATGTTACTGTTTTAAACATTTAAAACTCACCAAAATTTAAACATTTAATTTAAAAAAAAAATCATAAATTTTACCATTCTCTATTCAAAAATAAAACCGCAAAACAGTTGTATAAACTACATTAGCGGAAAAAATTAAGGGATCAAAAAAAAATTCTCAATTTTTTGCGATTTTTCAAATGGCTGTATCTTAGGTAAAAATGGTCGAATGTGAGTGAAAAAAAAGCAATTAGAAGCTTGAAGTGTCTAGTTTATGGATCTTGCGATAAAAATTTTTTCCAAGCAACAATTTTAATGAATATCGTGGAAAGAAAATTTTTCGAAATTTTTTGCACTCTTATTCTTAATGTACGGGCTTCAAAAAATTTTTTTCAACCTAACCACTATATGGATTGAATAGGTTGTTCATTTAGCTTCAATTTCTTTTTTTGTTGACCTCCATACGACCGTTCCTGGCTGAGTTATCAGCCTTTGAATGAAAATGCGTCATTTTCTCTTCTCTCAACAATATCTCAGGAACCAATGGTCGCTCAGAAAATGTAAGGGGAGTTTCGAAAACTTGGATCCATTCTCTACAATGGAAAATTTCGAAAACCAGGACTTCTTGAGGTTTTTCAGAAAATCACGTACCACATTGAGAATATTGGGAAAATGACTAATGTTAAGTGTGCATCTTATAGGCCATTGTACCCTCAAAAGCCCTACAAAGTTTCAACCTGATCCAACAAGCCGTTTTATTGTTTACTTCGATTGAAGGACCGCGTTTTTTTGCTTTTAGAGCTCATAATCTGTAAAAAAATGTCTCCTCATTTATTTCGACATTTTTATTGCGGAAAGCGTTTGAGGTCACAAAAAAATTTCGAAACGAGTCCCCTTTCAATCTCCATGGCAGTGATCAACGTTCTCTTGTTTGGCGTTGGAGTGGAAAGCGTTTCAAGCAAAACTTGAAATTTTGCACGTCTGCATAATTTAGTGTTCTGAACAACTTTTTCAAGTAACATTTTGTTGTTTTTTCAATAGAAAAGGCACTTTACCTGAAACGATAACAGTTTTCAATGGCTGAACTGAATATTTCAAATACCATTATTTCAAAAATGGTACTCCTAACGACTTCAACAAGGTATAAAGGTATACCTTTGTCAGATATAACAGGTAGGAGAATCAATTGTTTCAATAGACAGATGGACACACTAAACAGCATAAAAGAAACATGCTGTGCCATAAGTGGCGCCCTCTACTAGTGACGTCAAAATTAGTTAAAAATTCTTATTTATCTTATACCGTGCCATAAAACATAATTGTGCCATTTTTTTTTTAATACTCCGACAGGTTTCAAAGTCATTGAGATATTTCAAAATAAAATTCTAGCATTGAACGCCCTGTATTTTTGAAACCAGCAACATTCGGATAAGGCATATTTGGCTCAATCGACTTTTTTTGGTCACCAGTATCTCCAGATCCGAGTTTTACCAACTTTTCACAGACACCCTGTACATTATTTTTTTTTTGTGAAATTTGTGTCAGGTATAGATTTTTTCCTATATGAATAGCCCTATGCTAAGCACTGTTTTTCTAGAGTTGTGCGCAAATCCAACGGAGCTACGGTTACTGGACAAGATTTTATAATTAACGACTGCTATGGATACACTCTAAGTTTTCTATTAGTATTATTTTCATTATATTTTGTTTTTAGAATAAACGGGCCTTTTACTTAGCTGTACACAAAGTGTGTGTTTCGCTGTTAATGGGTAATCTTGACAGATCTGTAATGAGTGAAAATGTAGTTTTGGCAATTTCGAACAAAGGAATAAAAATTTGTATCTTTATCGTTTCTATATTTGACAACGCTGTTGAAACGACCGTATAATAGTTTACAGATTTAAGCCAACTTGGATGATAGTTACCATAAGTGATGATTTTTCGAGAGGAAAGAAAGTTTTGCCTCATTTTTTAAACATCGAGATGGAATTTCAAAATATTTTTTTGTATTTTTCAGGTCTCCCTAACCATGTGGTTAAAATTTGTGTACTTAGTAATGGTTAAGATATATAAGTTATAATATAATATTTAAATTTAATACATTTTGATAGATTATTTTAAAGAAATCAGTGAAAAGTAAGACCAAAAATAACTAACGTTGCTCAGTCAGATATTTTGACAATCACTACAATAATTACATACCTTTGGATTAAACTTAAAATTCTGCAGTATCTGTATCCTTTCGCCTTGTGATGTAGGTCCATAAATATAAGGCTTGTTCATTTTAATGGCGTAGTGTTTTAGGGCAAATACATTATCAGAGAACACTATCGTTTTATCTCCTCTTCTCTCGTGGTATCGGATTAAATACTGCGTAGCTCTAAATTTATTCGGATTCATCACATACAACAACAAACTCTTGCTTGTTTTACAGACTAGATATTCCCTGTAAAATTCGGGCGTCATGGGACACCACACCTCAGCACACTGAACTCTAGCGATATAACCTAAAATAATATGTTTAAGAGGTTATGTTATCTCAAATCTGAATTTAAGTGACCTCTTTTTTGGAGTTCCAGCCAATTTGCTTCATACAATTTAGGACCGATGAGGAAATTTAAATCGGCGATTTTATCATCTTCTCTAAGCAAAGTGGCCGTTAAGCCCAGTTTACAGTGGGATTGGACAATCGTCAAGACCCTCCTGAACATCTTTGCCGGAATTGTATGTACTTCATCGAGTACCATTATGCCCCATTCCTGTTCCTTTAACCACTTCATGGTTTGTTCTGCTTCCCATGAGCGACGCTGGGTGTGGGTGATCATAGAATAAGTAGTCACCAAGACACTACAACCCTTAAATAAAAGTTTTATTACTAAATATGAATAAAGTAAATTTTTATTTCAGCAGAGTAAAAAACACATAAAACTGTGAAACAAGTTGACAAACACATCACCTAACTTTCTCACTTAAATACTCATTCACACCACCACACACTCCTTTAATAAACTATAAAAATACACTTTACAAATATTTATATGCAGTGATTCATTAATAATGCGACATAGCTTAATGATAGGTTGCTTACTTCAAAATAGAGCAATGAAGCCAAATTGTCTTAAACAAATGTTGCCCTTTTTCGATATGTATGAAGTCAAAGTTAAAATTTTATTTTTTATATTTGTAAATAACTTTAAAACATTCAAATATTTGCATACATTTTGGAGATTGGGATTTTTTGGGGGCGAGAAATTCAGCAGCAAAGGCATTAGAAACAAATTTTTCGAGAAATTTTCGTCCGCAAAAAAAAACTTCGATCTCCAAAATGTATGCAAATATTTGAATTTTTAAGTCATTTACAAATATGGAAAATAAAATTTTAACTTTGACACTCTGTATCTTTTTAATGAACAACTTTTGGACTAAAGGTAAGTTTGGCTACATCACATTATTTTGTCATCATGAATCAACTCTTGCTTTATGTCCTATTAATTTTGGGACATCCTGTATATCTATGTATAAAATTCAGCTATTGTGTATGGTTCTCTACAACACAAAGATACATGCAAGGACTTCAAACATTTCTTTATATATGAGCTTTAATATAACCATCGTCTGCTAAATCGCGTCGCCTTTGTAATACTTGTCTGTCGAATCACCTGAATTTCAATCTAGAATTCTGCAATGTGCTGTAGTGTGTCAACGCCTATGTTAGTATTAGGAAACATACACATCAGACCCCAAATGTCCGAATTTGAAATTTGATATTGAGACTGTAATAACTTATCTTTCAATAGAACCTACTTATTTAATTTAGTTTGCAAAAATGTACGTATTTTTTATTTACTATTTTAAAACATTAAAATACGCGGCACTGATACCGTTCCAATACTACACAAAGATTTCGTGTCTAAATATTTTATATTTTTTGTAAAACTGGGTATATAAGTAATAATAAAGGATTGCTACTGCTGCATTTTCACCATAAAAAAACAATACTTATTATTTTAGGTTGTATCAATTTAAAAATGAAATGTAAACAGAAAAGTACACCTTAAAAATTATCATAATTTATATGAAACAATTGACGACTATGTCTAACTATGTCATTTCTATTGTAGTGCTGCTACGCGCGGTGAGTCATTACAAACGTCCAAAGGAACAGACTAGAAAAAGCACGGATGCTGCGATTTAACCAAAGATATAACAAATCATCAAAATTTTCTCATAAAAGCACTGACACTTTATTCAAAATTTATTATTAAATAATTTGTGCTTTATGTCCCTGTGAAGAAATCTATATATTTTATCAGAATTTTTAAAATAAAAAAACAGATTCTATTTTCATACAAATTTATCATAAGCACAACTTGAACTTAACCACCATAAAACAAAAATAGCTGCAATAAGCGACAAGTCAAAAATAAACCCATTTAAGCTACATTCTGGTCATACATACCTATCATCTATAACTGTTTCGTTAATATGAAAATATTATTAACAAATGAAAACCACCATAAACAATAATTTACTGAGAATAGTTTTCTTCAATTTTTGCAACATTTTTCTCAATGGTGCTTACCGTTGTTTTGCCTTGTTTATGTTGATATACCACAATGGACAATTTACAGCATCATTCCTCAATATGATTAACTCACCATGTTAACGAATCATTTATATACTTATATACCCAACAATTTTACATGACACGAAATTTGTTCTTGACTATCTCATGTAATGTTCAATGGGATATTTCCCGAGTTGCTTACTTTCAATAAGGTACAATTATTTAAAACTAGCATCATTAGCACATTACCTAATTCAAGTATATTTACATATTTGATTCCTCTATTAAAACAAATTTGTATCATCTACATAATTAGGTAACTGTAAACTGCATACTCCTATCCAAAATTATATTCTTAAAATCATAAAACACAAAAATGATAAACAAAAGAGGGCCAAGTATACTGCCCTGCGGCACCCTTCCCGACAATTCCAAAATACTAGATCTTATTTTGTTGTCATACACTATTGCAACAATTTGTTTACGGCAAGCTAGATAAGAACAGAACCAGTCATATACAGGGTGTAGCGTCTTTAATGAAGAAAAAATAAAATAGGATATTTTGAACTGGATTTTTTACAGGAATTTAGGCTAGTTATTAATAAAAACCTGGGATAACCTTACCAACATTTCACAATAAAAATTAACTGCAAAAGTCGACAAGTTTTAAAACAACTGTTTTTTTTTTCTCAACAAGCCTAAATTCGAGTAAGAAATGCTCAGTCAGTATAAATATGGACATTAATTAATAATTTTAGGCAGTTTAATATAATCCTCGTTTTAATAAAGAAAAATAAATTGTAAAAATAAATTCATCACTTCTCTGTAATGTGTGATCAGACGTTTGTAGAAAAAAAAAATATATTACAGGAAAGACTACTATTATTTTATAGAAAATGTATAGAAAATCGTAAACTTAAAAACTAAATAAATCAGAAAATTCTTTGAAATTTGAAGAAGTGTCAAACTTCAGGTCAAAATTCTTCAATGTGAAAAAAATATTCACATCTGACAACATAGATCCTATAGTCTCCACTACATTCCACTCCATACTAATTGTCATTATTTATAGAATATATTTAATATTCAAATATTAACCTATGATGACCTATATTAGTTTATTTCATTTGTTGTCAGGAATCCAGGTTTTTAATATTCTGCATTAAAGATGCCAAGACTTTCAAGTATTTCGTTGACAAAGATATATCTATTGACTTTATAAATCTGAATAAAAATGAATACACACCATTGGTTTATCTTTTGCTTCAGACGTAAACCTGCAAATCATACTGTCGTCTGCCGTCGACCACATTTTAAATTGCTGCTTCCATTGTTCGACGGAAACACCAGAGTTGCATAAGACTAGAGCTCTTTTTCTAACTGTACAACAAGCGGTAACTCCCACCAAAGATTTTCCGGCTCCGCAAGGCAAAACGATGACGCCAGATCTAGCTCTACCATTTCCAAACATTTTCCTGAGGCTCTTTTCTTGGTAAGGTCTAAGCACTGCAGACGGTCTTAAATCTACATTTATATCTGGATTTACGGTATCATTCCTGGAAAATATAAAAAATACAGTTTAAATATAAACCAGTCGAAGAAATATTTGCTACCTGAAGTCGTATTCAGCTAAAAGAGGATGTTCTAATTCAATACACCTCTTTTGTATAACTTCAATTTTCTCCTGGTTAACCTCAAAAGATACAGTCTGTAAATTAGTATCCTCTTCATCTTCTTCATTGTCCATTTTATCATAAAAATTTGTTATATCATCTGGTACTGTAGTCGTACTATCGGTAATATTGGTTTGCTCTGTAGATGTACCGGGTTTTGCACCAAATGTTGGAACATTTTTCTTATCTTGTACCTAAACGTAACGTTTCATTAAACAGAAATTAAGAATAATCTTTTTCAATTTTTAAATTGTGTACACTTACCTGCGTAATGAGTTCTTCACTTTCATTTTCAATGTTTCTTCGTAAACGACACTCTTGTATTACAGGATCTTTTAGCAACTTCTGCAAAATTTCAGGATATGGACTTTCAACAAAATACTTGTTATGCTTAAGAACCAGTTTAACCTTACCATATGACAAAGTACACAACTTTATAAACTCAATAATTCCTTCAGGCACACTCGTTTTACTTAATCTTTTCAAATATTCAATAATGTCGTTAGTTTGAAGTCCTACACTAACGGCTGCATATAAAGAATAAGCTGTTAATTTATATTCATGTATGTGTTCTGGTCTACAGACAGGTTCCGAAATGGCAATCAGAAAATCATGTGCGTGTTTGTAAACTGGGGAATATGACTCTAGGAAAATATGGCCATTGGGGGCAACCCAAAGAGGCCGTGAGGTATTATCAGGTTTCAATATCATTTGTGAACGGTAATCTTTAGCACCAAATTCATCCTCTTGGACACTTTGGTCGTTCTTCTCAGCATCACGAGCTGCAGCCCCTGGAACAGCTGCTTCTTCAGTGTCGTTGGTTTCCTCTTCTTCATACGTCCATGCATCATCTTCCTCTTTTTTGCGTTTTTTTGAAGCCTTACCCTCACTTTTACTAAATCGTTTCGGCGGACCCATATTATTGTTCCTTACAGTACTTTTTCTTATTTTAACAAATGCTTATTTTTCCATATTACATAGAAAACCAGTTATTCCATGTTAAACTAATTCACAGATAACATTAATATCAAAATATTCTCATTCGAATATTTGCCAATTTTTATCTTGCAACTTGTTTGACACTTTAAGCACAGATTAATTGTTAATTCCATTTTGATAGATGACGGAATGCATAGACCATTGAGCATTAGAGACATAAGGCGAATTTTATTCAGAATCACTTGGTTTACTTGAAGGTCAACTAAACTGATACCAACCATCCGTGTATACTCGCGACAAGAATTCAGAGGACTTACGTCATACGAACAAATGAATAATTCATTATATTTTCATCAAAATATTTCAGAAACTGCAACTGATAGTAATAAAACTATATACTATACTAAAAGTTTGCATTATATATTGCACTAAATTTCAAAAAATGATTGTTTTTAACGCAACCAAATATCGAAAATTACGTTGACAATAAAAACAAATGTGTAACGTCAGCCGTGACGTAAGACTTCTGAATTCTTGACGCGAGTATACCAACCGCATTCTATTGGAGCTTATGAGGTCAAGCCAACAATTCGGTCTGTCAATTTTAGAACCACTCATATCGCAATAATAATGACTTTCAAAACAGTTTTTGAACTTCTGGAAGTTCTGAGCAGAAATTTCTATTGGTGAGTTAAACAACGACTAATAATTAATGTTAAAAATTTAAAGTAGATTTCATTACAAATACGTCAACAGTTAAAAAAAAATCGCAAAAGTCATTTCAATGAGTGCCAAATTGCAAACGATTGTACATATATTAAAATATGCAAAACCGCTAACAGTTTAGAGTCAGTGAATCCATCAACGACCTCTTTAGCTGAGTTCGGCAAACAGATAAACAGATCTCAATGCTCTAGCTTCTAGTCTAGATCTATTTTGCTCATATCTGCTATCTCATGAAAAAAGGTTAAAACACATTTAGAGCGTTCAGATCTATTTGTTAAACTTGCCAAGTATATTTTATATAGGACTTGTCTTTTATAATCGACACCCTTTAGTAAACAATCTGGGACAATAAAAAAACAGTGATGTAATAAAAATTTTTGGCGGGAACCTTACTTAGGTTATTTTTAGTGTTTTTGTTATTAGAAATATTGTTACTTATTAAAACATGTAAAAGAGGTACTTACACTTTAATTAATATAGGCATAATTTTGGAAACAGTTGTTTTGAATCTTCAAAAGCGAAAACATAAATATAAGATGTTTTCTTCTAAATAGGATCAACCCACATCAACCCAAACCATAGATTCACAAAATATGATTAATAATTGTTTGGTGCCATTGGTGGTGACTAATACTACCAACCAACATGGTACAGAAAATTTCAAATTGGAAAAGTACAGGAAATATAAATATTAATCTTTGTATAACCAATATTTTGCAAAATTATAAATAACTTATATGTCCAGTTTTCGAAATATGTTGATATAAGAGACTTTGAAAGAAATAAATAATTTGATAAATATGTATATATGGAAATTCAAACCTTTAGCACAGAAATTTAGTGACTTTTATATTGAATCAATATTCCCTAAGTTTTGACGTCTCTGACACGTGAGAATTAGGAACGAACAATAATTGAGGTTAGAATATCAATTTTTGGTTGATCGGTTTTGTTTACCTTGTTGTTAATACCGGCAGTGCCGTATTATATTTTAATGTAGTTTAAAATGTCTCAAACTAAAATTCACAATGTACGATTTTATACTGCTGAACCAAGAGCAATTCGTTGCATGGCACTTCAATCTGACACGAAGAAGTTAGCAGTGTCTAGGTAAGCACATAAATAATTGTTTAGAAATTATGAATTTTTTTAAATGAATAATATTTATTTACAGGGTTGATGCAAGTGTAGAAATATGGAACATAAATAAGACATGGTTTATAGAGAGAACAATAGCATCCGAGCCTGAAAATTTTAGTATAGAGAGTTTAAAATGGTTTAACAATCGACTATTTAGTGTAGGTCTTCACGGTCTTCTCATAGAATATGATTTGTACAAACTAGCTGTAAGAAATAGATCAGCTGTCACCGGGGAAGCTGCGTTCTGTTTAGATATTCATACCTCTAAATCCCAAATAGCCCTTGGTACAGAACAGGGTTACTTAAATATTTTTAAAATTGATGAAGATGGGGTTTCTTTCGACAAGTTCTTAGACAAGCAAGATGGCAGAATAATTTGTATTAAGTATGACACCAGTGGAGAGTACGTTGTTTCTGGTGGTATTGACGCTATAAGAATATGGAATGTGGAGACAGGTGATATATATTTTTTTACAGTGTTTGCATTTTTCCAATATTAATTTTTTAGGACATGCAATACATAAAATGACTACCGGGAGATCAGAAGCTAATAAACCTACAATTGTTTGGTGTTTAGAAGTGACAAGTGACTTTACCATAATTAGTGGTGATTCTAGGGGGAAATTAACATTCTGGGATGGTAAAATGGGTGCCCAGTTAGAAAGCTGTCAGTCTCATCAAGCTGATATACTAACTTTGGCTATATCAGGAGACGAAACTGCGTTATGTTGTGCCGGTGCTGATCCAAATATTGTAAACTATGAAAAAATTAACGTTAAAGGTAAATCTCTTTCTTGTTGTGAAGCAATATATTGCAATACAATTTTTCTTTTCAGATGACACCCAGAGGTGGGTAAAAAGCATTTATAGAAAAATCCATGAACATGACGTAAACGCGTTAATTTTTTGTGATAATAAAGTTTATTCGGGGGGAGTTGACAGTTATTTGGCGTGCAGTTACCATCCTCCAAAGACAGTTTTAAAAATGCCCCCTATTCTGCAAGGTCCATGTGTACATTTAGCGACAGAAGGGAGATACCTCATGCTGCGATATTCCAAACATGTTGAAGTTTGGAGCCTAGGAAGAAGCGAAAGTGCGGATTCGAGCTATAGAGGGCTTATAACTTTAAAAAAAGAACCAAAAAAATTATTGGTTTTACAGAGAGTTACTAAAGATTACGACGGCGATCAAGAAAAGCAAGGAGTACTGTTTTCTTGTATATCCAATAACGGCAAGTGGATTATTTTTAGTACTAGTTTGGGAATTAGGTTGTTTCAGATGGATTATGTAAGTATTTTACATTAATCTTCATTATTTGTATCATACAGCAAAATAAAGGAAGTCATATTCCGGATACTCTGTGTTTATAAGTAATATCTATATTAATATAGTTTTATCGCATAACCATAATTACAATGAACAAGAAGGAGACATTTTTATTTTTTATTATACAGAAATTTTTTTTTACGATTTTATTTAAATGTTTAAACTAGATAGTGTTAAAAAAATAATTTCTACTTGTGAACATTTTTTAGTTCTATAAGAAAGTCTGTGTCTTATGCCTTCAATCCTAAAAAAAATTATCATGACTAATAATTTGTATTATATTATTTTTATATATTAATGGTTTTTAAAATTTGTTGATTTTGTGATTTTTTAAATATTTTGTAAATACTTACTGTGAATATTATTTTTTTCTCGTATATAACTTTTAATTCTAAACTTTTGTTTTATATGTTATTTATTCTTTTATTTTGTTTTCTATTTTCAAGGCTTACTTATAATTTTTTTTACTGCCAAATTTTAAAAAACTGTTCAGCGATTTTTTTTTTTCTTCAAATTAACTAAGGTACTGGATTCACTATCCTCTAAAACGGTTTTATGCCTAATTTCGTAAATAAATATTAATCATAAATTTTTTTAAATACCTTATTATTAACCATTAATTACAAGTTTTGACCTTTAATGTGATTAATTACAAGCGCAAAATTATTTTCTAATTAATTTTTCACAGCTAAAATTTTGTTTAGAAAATTATAAATGTATTTAAAGGGCCATGCTAGATATAAGTCAACTCGATCATTCCGTTAAACGCACTGCAACATTTCGACTTCCCTTATTTTCTGTCTTTGCCTGTCTTGTATCTTATCGCCTGATACTATTTGAATGTAAGTGGCTCCTAGAGCAGGCTTTAACTTAAAATGGCACTATCCTTGGTTCCAAATTTACAAGGTTATTATCAATTATTTTCAGAAACAAAGTGTCCAAGAAATTAAATTTTTTCCTAACTAAACTGGTGCAAGCCACATCAAAATCGTATCATTATTACGGGAGCTTTTTTGAAACTAGTTTCAAGATACCTACAGAGGCCTCTTAAGCTTAGATTAGAATTATTATAAATTCCTCATCATTACGAATTTTGTTTATGAATTTGACATAAAGTTGTTTTAGAGGATGCTAAATATAGAGCCGTAAGTAGTTAGAATTAAAGAAGAAAAAATCACTACAGTTTTTATAAGATTTGACAGTGAAAAAAAAAAAAATCAAAGTAGGCCTTGAAAATCGAAAAAAATTTTAATGTTTTGCGTCAGACTAGTTTTTATTGTTCCATCTTTTAGAAAAAAACCTGAAATAAATCGGATAATAAATACCATTTTTACAGGCCTGTTGTTATTTAAAATGGGTCACACTGTTAAATAGAATTTTGTATGTTCTTAAAAGCACAGAAAATATAGCTACGCAACAGAACTCTCGTGGGGACATATTAGGGAATAGGTACTGAGGTTGTCGATAGACGGCGCAACGATACGTATTTGTTAAAATTTTAAAACTTAGAAATGTGCGCTCTTCGAAAGAAGCAGCCTAGAGCGTTCGTTTCCTTGACGACCGCTGCCTCTGTTGCCATATCTTGCCGTCTTTATAAAGTGCGTTGCGTTTATGAATTTTAATAGTGGAGTAAAATCGCCTCGCCAACTCGTTTATTTGTGGTTCATTTTTTAAAGCTATAACTAAATGGAACGTTTACCATAATTTAAAATAGACTTCTACAACTTTTTTAAGTAGGGCCGACTTAAAATCAAATTATTGATGCTTGAATTTTATTTGACAATTATGTTTTTTATTACATCGCAGTTGTAAAACAGCGATTTTACTAATGTTCATGATTTTTTCACAACCCATATAAAAAAAACTATAGCGCTTCTAATGGTACACACCAATTTTTGATAACTTAAAAGCCTTTTCGAAAAAATTAGTTTCAAAGTCGTAGCAGTAAATTTATGCATTAAAAATGTAAATATGCGACTATATTAATTATTGAAAATAGATCTATAGCTATACCGAGGCAAATGTAGACAAAATTTTAAAAATGTTTTTTTTTAAGTTTACTTTGCTATGTGCTACGGTTTTCAAGAAATTAAATTGATTTTATGTATGTGCGACGTGTGAATAAGCTTATACTTGCGGTACAGAATATGTTTTCATAAATAAGCTCGTAAATAAGACGGTTCATTCATTCGGCGAATTAGAAATATCTATATTTTGGATAAAGAAAAAAAGGATTTTTATTATATATATATATATTATCATTGTATTAGATATATTTATGATATCGCCCTCTTCAAAATTACAAAGAATTGTAAGCAGGTAATTTTTTATATAAAACAAAAAGGAGTTTTTTATGTTCATTATTTTTTAAATATGTTTAATCATATTTAATTTGCGGAAATGCCTTTTATTTATTGAAATATGAAATTGAAAACACCAGCAAAGAAAGGTGTATTGAATATATAAAAGAAAATTGAAGACGAATTCTAAATAATATAAGCAAAATATATTATCGAACAATAAATGTTAAAAATTTCACATGGCTTGTCGAAGCTCAAATTAATGAAACAGTTAAAACATCTAAAATAAAGTCTAAGAGATATGTGTCTGAAAAATGCAGCTGGTAATCGTTTTTATTTAATAACTTTTAAAGTACCTACTTAATATAATTTAATAAAAATTTAATGTGATGGACACTAATAAGGAGCTCTTAAAATAGTGTCCTTGAAACATATTTAGCTTTTTTAGTTTACCAGGGATGGGCTAAACTTTACAACTTACTGCTGAAATTTTTAACATCTGTATGATAAAGACTTTAAAATAATAAATCTGAGTAGGTTCAACAAAAAAAGTACTCTCGTTTATTGTCGATAAAATGAACTGAAAAAGTTTGACCTATCGCATGTTGAACCTTCTTATGAAATTTTTCAATAATTTCGATAAGGTGCGTTCTGGGACAACACTGCGTTTTTTGAATTTTATATTTCTTCGGATTAAGCATCTTAAAATGAAACGTTCCTGTTGTTTATAAGACTCATTGTTGTCGTCAAAAAAAAAATAGAAATCATAAAAAAAATAACTTCTATACAGATCCTGATTTATTTATTATATATTTTAGAAACAATAAAAAAATCAGCGAAATGTGGTAAAAATAGTAGGTATCCTCTTTCTATATACTATCGATTTCGAAATTTTTTGTAGTTCAAACTGTATTATGAATAAATAAACACATAAACAAATCAAAACAGAAATAAACATGTTAATAAATAAATAAATAAATAAATGGTAACAGGGTAAATTAAATCATAAAAAAAATAAAAAAGTGGTAAATATTACAATAAATCAAATCAAATTACCACATCACATAAAATCGTGGTAATAAATAAAAAAAAAATATCAAAATGCAAAAATATTTTCCATAATTTTTTTATGAATTTATCTCTTAAATACGTGTATAGATATAGGTACCTACAAAAGTGAACGTAAGCTATATTCTTATTTTGGATCAGTCATAATAAAAATTGGTGGCTATATTGCTATTTAAAAAATTGGATAGATTTTTTTTTTCTCCCTTAGCTGTGTGTAATTTAGGTAATTATTGATAAACATTTTCTTACGCTCTTACTTTGTGCGGTAAATTTAGTTTTAGAGAAAAAAAAAGTCAAAATTAAATCAGTGCACTCAACTTTATACTTAATTTGAATGAAATATTGACTAATTCCTATAGAATATTAAATAAGCAAGCAAGTCAATTTTAAAATTTATATTTGTCAATTTTTTAAGAGAATTATTTTTTAAATCTTATATTTTGTGTCTCCTAGGATAAAGACAAAGGGAAACTATTGTTGTATCATACTGTTTATAAGTATAACAATGTTATGTATTATACAATCTTACATTTTTAAATTGTATTGTTTGCAAAATTTAAATTATGGGTTAAAAAAATGATATTAGCAGTTTTTTTTACGTATAGGCATTTTACGCTTACCACAATGTATAAACCATTTATTACATAAATCTATATTTGTATGTAGAAACCGAAACATTCGAACTCCCGATTTTCGAGTTTTACCACAATTAAAATATTGGCACTTATTTCCAGCCATTATTGTCGATTTATTTTAATATACTCGTATTTAATAATAATAATAATTGAAATAGCAACTTAACAAGTACACATAAACAGTAGCAAAACAAACTGACATAAAAAGATCTGCCGCTGTGTGTAAAAAATTCTATAAAAACAGTTGAATGCACGCCTTGGCCATATCTTAAGACAAAGATAGACGAGCGGCCGCCGCTCGGCTAAAACGAACTCAAACGTCTTTGTCTTTTAGCCATTCGTCTCCAATAAATGCCGTAAACCGCGTCACATTATCATTGTAGTAAAATATACCTACCTTTCGTATACAATCAATAATAATTATAAACATTCTAACTATCTATAATCTATATGATACTGAAAACATCAGAGGAATGTAATTTGTATTTTTTGTGAAAATATAATTTTATCTATCTACTCAGAACACTATATTTAATTCAACACATATAAATTTAAAGAAATCCCCAAAGATTATTTATTTAAACTTTTTACGTATCACAGTTTCTGAGATAAGGGCACAAGGAATTTTTTGGACATGTATATATATATATATATATATGTATGTATTACGTATGTATGCCTAAGCTTTTTTCCGTCGTTTTAATATTTGCTTCGATTATAAAAATGTCACTTGTAATTATCGAAGTAATTAATACAAACAAGGTATAACTCTGAATCTATACAGAGAGAGAAATCATACCATGTTATTAATCAATTAATAAAATTAGAAATATTTACGTTTTCTCAAATTGTTATTGATGTATTATTATTATTCTAACACAATTTAAAATTTTTAAATAAGTGCCTATTTATTTACATATGTGTCTACCTTATTTTTAATTACAATTACTGTAAATTATAAAAACGTCAGTTGTCACTGATGTGTAAGAATACATATTATTATTGTTATTTAATACTTTTTATTATTTAGGTATAATATTCTAATAACTTCCGTAAAATTTACATTTGGCAACGCTTTCTGAATTGGGCGCTAAAATCAACTCGCCTGTGGCGCGACCTACGAACTAATAGCTAAACTTACTCTTTCTACTGTACATGCGCAGTTTGAAAGAAGCTGGCTTTTGGAGCCGGCTTCTTTTCGGGGACTACATTTAAACACTACTTGACGAGCCTTCTGTTGCGTTAGCTATATATTCTGTGTTAAAAGTAAGAGCTCTCAGATCATTTGGTGATATTTTTTATTTCCTAGACAAGAACAATTAGTATGTATATGCATATTTAAAATTGTCCATGGCAATCTTATTTTAAAAACAAAAAAAAAAGATGCATATGTTTCAATCAAATATTAAACATTTGTTTAGAAAATTTAAAAAAAAATATATGCTAGCCCATACGAGTTATTGTTTTAGGTAGATGAAAAACCAAGTCTTTTAAAAGTAGATGACTTGGAAAACAAAAATGTACCTTGTGTGAACGCAACATTCACAGCAAATAATACTCAGTTTATAACGGCACCAAATACAGGGGGATTATTTGTATATGACATAAAATATGAAAGAGTATCGATAAGTCAAACTTTAGAAAGTCCAGGTTAGTACAAAATATGCTTAACAATGTTTCCATTGTTAAATTAGTAAAGTGGATCATTTGAATAACTATAGTTGGGGCCCAAAATAATAGAGTGATTCATTGTGAAGTTATTAAAAATTTGAGTGAATTTAGCATTTCAAGTGTTTACATTAAAAAGTTTATACTCACCCGTGGATGGTCTACCACCATTCACATTCTCACTCACCTGATGCGCACTCTGTGGATGTCACACCTTTGACACATAATACGCTGCACTATTTACATACACAGTCTACACTACTGGCTACTAGCACTGTCACTATAATAATCACACGTTAATATGTACCGTCAGCTATTAGGCCTGTTTGTAGAACAGTTGTTAATAGTTTTCAACCATCAGACACAAGTGTATTGCGATTATAATGCAAACTTAAGGTTGAAAATGCTTTGTTTTAGATGCAATGTGCATGCTTCTGACCGTTGGAAACTTATTCTGGTGTACTATGAACAAAGCTATTATAGGGTGCATTATCCATATAACCACGACAGCACCAGATTCCAATGTGGCAAAACAGTACCACACTTTATTTCACTGTACAGGGTGGCCAAATGAAAACGAAACAGAGCCATTTTCAGGAACTGCATCAAGATTTAGCGGAATTATAAAATTTAATGTCTGTTGTAAAGAGAATTGTAAGAATTTTCAAAATAAATATTACTCAACCCCCAATGCCATTTAAATCTTTTAGGGTGATGCTTACCCTTGCTTGGGGTGAAAGTGGCGGAGTCAAAAATACCAGCAAAGATCCCCCTTTAATCTAAAATCCACGGGTCTTAGCATTTTTCTACAATTTTGACACAGTTCCTGAAAATGGCTCTGTTTTGTTTTCATATGGCCACCCTCTATATACTACTCACGGACATTCTTGTTAATGAACAACATATTTCAACTGCATCACTTGCACTCATATGATGGTCTCGTGCCCTAATCCCTTCAATCACATCTAAAATTTTCCTATGCACATGTGTATTGTAGTTTTGGTGTGCCCGTGGTGGGGTCCATCAGGGTATGCATATTTGCTGCAGCAGAAGCTGCTGTGTAATCGGATATGCTCTCAGAGGCATGCGGCACTTAAATTTTATATGATAAATCTAGGGAATGCATGTATTTATCTTTTGTGTTGGATTTTTAAATGGTGAGGGGGTCATGAATCACTCTCTATTATTTTAGACCTCGACTATAGGTTGTAAAATATTAACTAATTTATTTATTTCTGATCCTATCATATACATTCTTTTATTCCTTTGTTAAAGATTTATCGGACACAGTAACATTTTTGTTGGTTTCTTCCTGCGGTAAGTACCTAGTAGCAGGGGATCCTTCTAGCAACATCGTGGTGTGGGTTAGGAAGAACGAGAAATGGAATAGTTACTGTAAGTTGCCTAAATATCAGTATCCCCCTACTGCGATGGCCATTCATCCTAATACTGTTTGCTTGGTGGTAGTCTATTCCGACAATAAAGTAAGTATATTAATAGTTTAAAAATATATTTATGTTAATAATACATTTGAGGATGGAATGATTGGAAAAATAGGACAGTACAATTAAAGGTTTACATTTTCTGACCGTTTCGATTTATTTTAAATCATCCTCAGGGCTACATAAAGACAAGACGGTCCTGTCGCAATACACTCGCTTCTGCCCTATGATATATCTAGTAAAATATACTAATGTACACCCATTACCTGTTAGCATAAGAGTCTTTTCACACGGGGCACTGTGCAGCGCTGCTGAGTGGAGCCACTAATTTATGGTTGACGTTTCAGTGGGAGTCGGCGACTATGCGCCACCGTGGCTCTTAGTGTTACCTAATAATTACCTGAAACGAAATATTACCACTCCCATGGCTGGTCCTTATCTCGGGGTTTTATTACTCTCTTTCACTTCCAAACAGACTATAGTTAACTTAATTAATAATAATCTAATATGTTTGCTTTGCTTTTCTAAATTGTTTAAATTAATATACAATAAAAATTTAAATAAATGTTTGTATAAATTAACGTTTTTTGTAATAATTCTTATCTCATGTTTTTTTGTAGCTCTGAGGAAGATTTTAAATAAATCGAAACGTTGGCTTAGTCAGAAAATCTAGACTCTTAATTGTATTGTTCTTTCTTCCAATTACTCCATCCTCAATACACTATTAAAGACATCAACAATCATTAATAATACATTTTTAGATTGTGGAGTATGATATTAAAAAAAGAGCCTTTTCGCCATTTTCAAGGTACCTAGATAAAAATGTATCTAAACAATGGAAGCTGAGAACGTATCCTATTAGAAATATAACGTTTGATCCAAGGGCGGATAATATTGTAATCCTTCATGATGACGGAGATATTATCGTCATCGACAAAGACAAGGTAATTTTCATTTCTTGTAAATAGAATGAGACTGTGGTACTTTTAAAGATAAATGATGTCAACATTTTATAGAAAATCTACAGTATACAAGGTGTTCTTTTGAAAAATATTAATTTCAGATTTATCTTATTCAATAATCATGTTTAATATATTTTTAGCATATACTGAGACACATAGTCTAGTTTCTTAAAGGTGAAATGATTTTAAACATTTTATTTGTATGATTAAAATTCTTCTCATTTTTAGTAGTGATTTTAAGTTTGACAGATTTTCTATGTAAAGAGACTGAGAAAAATAGATCCTTAGAATATCAAATTGTCATTTTGTTGCACCACGAAAATCTAATGACTTTTATATTTTTATAAAATACCACAATTTCACCAGAAAATAGAAATATGTTTAAATTTTTAGTATGATTTTGTATAGAATGTGAAAAAGTAATACTTACCTACGCAAATAATTTAAAGAGAAACATCTTTAATATTCCAATTCTTGTTATTTATACCTGCATAAAATATCTGTGAATCTGCCATTCTGGGACAATTCGGTCATTTTTTTATTTTATTTTTATTTTATTTATCAATAAGGAAAACACAACAGGCAAAGTAGCCTAAAAAAGTGTTTCACAAAGTAGGTAACAAAAAAATTAAAGAAATTGGTGTACAATGTTGGAAAGAGAAAAAATAACAACACTACAAAAATGTAACATAAATACACTTATCAAATAAAAGAGAGAAAAAGCTGCATTATAATTAGAAAAAATAATTTACAAATTTGTAAGAAAAAGTCATATGCTTTTTGAAAATACCTATAGTAATATTAAATATATACACATTAGAAAAATTCGAAATAAAAAACTTACACATTGTATTAATTGGAGAATTCTGTCCAGATTGAGTTTTACAAAAATTTATTGAAAAAGGGCGACTCTAAAATTACAGGGAGGCACATAAAAATTAATATTAGATAAAAGTAAGGGTGAGTCTACATGGCTATGGAGTATTTTATGTAAAGAAATTATATTAAATTTCTTTTTGATGATTGCTATAGAATTAATGTTATATGCTCCGCTTTATAATCCAAGAATTTAAGAAACTTGTTTTGAACTGATTCAATTCTAGAAATGTAAATATTATACTGTGGGGACCAAATTACAGAAGCAAAACTTAATTTACTTTGCACATATGCGAAATACGATGTTTTCAATGCCTCAGGTTATTTAAAAGATCTGCTATTTCTTATAATAAAACCTACCATCCTACTGCCTTTTGCAACAACATAATCAATATGTGTGTTAAATAACACTTTACTATCAAACATTATACCTAAATTTTTGGTTTCAGAAACTTGTTTCAAATTAATTTGATTAAAATTATAGTCATATGATTATTTATTAATGTTCCTAGTAAAAGTAATAAACAAACATTTTTCTAAATTAAGATACAGTTTATTCACATTACAATATGCAAAAAATCTATTAAGATCACATTGGACAAGTAAATAATCAGCTAAACTATTTATTTCAGAAAATATCTTTATGTCATCAGCGTACATTAAAAACTTACTATGATGAAAACATAAATATACATCATTGTAGTCTTTATGTTCCCTAATAAAATATCAGAATCAGCCACCATTTTGGGATGAAATTTTGATTGCCTACATTGTAATGTAAATCAATTTTCAATATAATATAATAATTTTTTATGTGATTAGTGAGGCGAAAAATTAGACAAATGTTACCGATACCTCCTTATAATTTCAGACAATTGTTGTTAGTATAATTTCATTAAAACCTATTGTTGTTAAAAAATTTTGAATAATTTAAAAAGAGGATGATTTCTGATGAGAGTATTTTGAATCACTCTGTATTTATACAGAGAGGCTCACGAAAAACTGGTCACCTATAAGCACAGCATAAAGGGACAAGCAATTTCACGCTGCTGTCGGCACTTTAAAGTGATTTCAGTCGACTGAGGTGACCTTGAAATGAGTATACAACACCGCATCTGATGCAATTTGCGGGATTGGCGATCAGGACCGGAATAAGATTTTTTTATGTGGGTATTTATTCATTCCACATGAAAGTTTACGTTATATTTATCCACATTATGTAACTGTTAATTATACAATTATGGAGAGGTATTTCGACATAATTACTACCATTTAAAGATCGCGTGCATTATGCCTGCATGGACTAGCACAGCGCGGACCTGCAAACGTGCACGACTTTACATACCTGTCCAGCACCGACCAGCAACGTTTTGTGCAGATTATGTGTGTGGCAGACTTGAAATTTTTAAGTAGAAGTTGAGTGTAGCTCGGAAGAAGAAATTTTTTAACGATGTATGAAGAGGAGGAGGAAGAAGCCAGGAAAATTCACCTTATCAATAAAAAGAGAAAGTTGTATGGTGAATTCCATCATTTGTTTTTTGAACTGCAGAAATATCAACAATTCAGTACAGATCAGATCAGATTTCAGTATTTCTGAATGTGATAAAAATTTTTTGTTTGAGCTCTTTCATCGTTCTCGCCTACAGCACCAAAACACAAGATTTTACAGAGCAGTGTCAACCGAGGAAAAACTTGCAGTTTGTTTATGATAAGTAAATAGAGATTGTTGATAAGCAAGAAGTACAACTTAACTGGTGGAATATTTCTAACAGTTTGAAAACAATCCCTGATTTTTGTGGGAACAGAAATTTGGTTCGACTAGCCTGGGCATAGAAATTACAGGCCACCAACATGACCTGCAGTGACGGTTGCAGATGGCGGGTCATGCAGTTGGTGGTAGTGTGCGATGCTCCATTAAACAACATGGGAACCTTTATGAGCAGGTCCGTGCTGGTCTGTACAGGCATAATGTGCGCAATCTTTTACTGCTACTAACATACAGTGTGAAAATTCGATGTATTTCTGTTGTGTCACGATATTTTCAATTTGCGCTGCAACAAATTAAATCTATGACTGAGGATTTGTATGATTGTTCAGTTGTTATAATTTTATCTAAAACCAAGGGAGCAAAAATTTGTAAAATTCGGAAAATATTTGAACAATATATTTTAGAACAGAAAAAAATTATACAGGGTGATTCAGACATAATGTGATAAATTTTAACCACGTATTTGGAAGGCCTAATAAAGACAGAAAATAAAAAAAAAATTACTTAACAAATAAATCACCCCATAATAATCGGTAACATGACGTTTGTGGTACGCTACACAAGTATTGAAGCTATATAGCAATCCAACAGTGTTGTCATTCAGAACCACAAACATATAGTAACAAGAATAATGTTCGGTACCTCGCATGTTCTATTCACCCTCGTAATGTTCAAAAGCTCCCCAAAATTTTATACAGTAAATCATTTTAGATAAAACATTAAAAACTTACCTATTTATTGTCACCTTTTCGTTATGTTATTGAAAGCAGAATCAAGTTGCTTGTTCGTTGATATTCCCAAATAATGTAAATTGCATTTGATTATCTATTACTCATGATCTATAGGTACCGAATAACACAGACGCACATGTATATTAAAATGTGCTTTATACATTGTTCCAAGGCTTTGTTCAGCAGAGGACAATTGTTGTCTTTTACTACTTCACTTTATCCAACTTGACTTTACCCAAATAACAAATTGAATTAATAATTATAAACTACACTGGTGATACAAACAAACGAAATTCATCAACCTCTACCACGTGAAAATTATAACTGATGGATGAAGAAGGAAGAGGCCGCATGCATCTGTTCCAGATGCCGTAGACGGCGGGCTCGCCTGCATAGGAAAAATGGACCTGAACTATGTTCTACTTATTCAGCCGGTAACGTATTAAACGGGAATATGAACTGGTAACTTTTAAATCTGTGCTAAGTGTGCCGATTACAGCTTATCCGATGTTGCCGCTGATTACTGCGTTTGGATATTTATTATAAAATTCTCATGATTTCATATGGTTATTGAACTAAATACGGTAGATCAAGACTCGGATTGTCGGATTATTTGTTGACAGCACGAAGGTTTTTTATTACTGTCTGTATTTAAATACAAAACACGTTTCAGCTTCTCTTAATAATTTAACCTAGTAAGTATTATATTTTATTTCACTATTTATGTAATGAAATGTGAATGGTTTATTTTGATCAGTTGGAGTATTGTAATTTCAATATTCCATACTTTTAAAAAATTATTTGTAACACTAATGACATACATATATAAGTACTATAGGATATTTAAGTTTGGCAACATCTCGTCAGGCTAACATAGAGTTGACCTGTCGTCAGCGGTCAGTGGCAGTCTGAAAAAGGGGTTTAAATAATGGTTTGAAAATATTTTTTTGGCGTAAATGTGCATTTACAATTTTTTTAAATCACGTATTTTAATAGTTATTAATTTTAAATGTTATTAATATACAGAAAGATATAAATTTGGAAAAAAATTATCAAGTATTTCAGAGACTAGCGATTTTTCGAAACTTGTTTTTATCACAAAAGATGCTTATAATTCAGAGATCTTTCATGTGCATTTTAAAACTGCTGTCAACAAAACATATTTTCAGGTTGCAAGTAATAATTCGTTTTCTCTACTTCCGTGGTGCGACACCCATTGAAATTTATCGCCAGTTCACAAATATGTGGTGTCATGAATATGAAAAACAAAAATGTGCGTTCGTGGATTAGATAGTTCAAAGAAGGCCGAACGTCGACCCAAAAAAGTCTCGGCCTCATCCATTGTCACAATTGACAAAAGAAAGTCCCATTTGTGCCTGCATTATGTCTACAGAACGCACATTCATGACACCATCACCAAATATCTCAGTTGACGTCATTTAAAATTAAAAAAAAATGTTGGATTATCTTGAACAATAAAGAAGAAGAAGAAGAATAAATTTGTACACACATAAAACTTGTGAACGTGTAGAGTAAAACACTCTGTATAACTTTTATTCAACACCACCTTATCAGACTTTAAATAAAAAAATCGCTAAACATTTTTTTTAATTCCGGGGGTATAATAATAATCATAGCAGGTCTTGGATCGCCATCTTAAACGCCGTGATAGGATTAGAAGGAGCGGTTTTCGATGACATTTAAATAAAAAAAAAATATTTATTGTTTAAAAAATAAAGGGTTTATGAATTTTTACAAAAATTAAACTTTAAGAACGTGTAGAAGAAAACTATGTATAATTTTTGTTCAAATTTCACACATTATTTTATTGAATTTCGGGAGTATAAAAGCATAGCAGGTCTTGGATCGCCATCTCAAATGCCGTGGTAGGGTCAGAGGAAGCAGTTTTGGATGTCATTTAAAAAACAGAAATATTTTTTTGATTATCTTGAAGAATAAAGATTTTATGGATTTGTACACAAATAGAGTAGACACCCTGTATAGTTGTTAGGGCTCCTCTCCTCTACACCTCGACCATTTTACCCCATCGTTACAGCCAAGAAAGCGACGCCCGCCCCCGTGCATTGTTCAGTTTTACCCGCTCCCATTAAGTGCATCCCCTGCCTGAATAAGGCGCGATAACATCTGACGTACAATGCATCAGTGTCCGTCCGGTAGCGGCGCCGACTGACGTTCAGCTATGCGCTTCCATTTACCCGCGCGTCACCCGCGCCTTCGCAGGACCCGGTGATTAATTAACGTGGCGGAATGGGGACTGCATAAATCAAATGGCGCGGAATGGCTGCAAACTTGCATATTGCCGGGGAAGTTTTGGTGTCTTTATTGCCACGGGGATGCCGGCATCGCTCCTGTGAACGACCACGGTACGATGTCCTTACGCTTAAGGTCGAATTAAGGCCTTAAAAATGCTGCGACTCAACAAGTGGTTGAGGAGGTTTTGATGGTCTTCAGATGAAATCATTTAAGAAGTAAATTTTGTTGCGAATGTTGCATCCCAAATCAATAATTCAGTAGAGGAATTAGCAGGTCATGGGGAAAAATACAATTACCGAGGTCTAAAATAAAATAATTTAAGAAGTAAATTTTGTTATAAATATTGCATACCAAATTAATAATTCAGTAGAGGAATTAGCAGGTGATGAGGCAAATAACATTCAACTTATAAAAATTATGTGTTTAACTTGTCAGTAAAGTAGATTTAATGCCTTGGCTGCGCCTAGTCTGTTAAATACCAGCCGCGGAATTAAATTTTGTACTTTACAGTCTAATTAAACAAATAACTATTGCATTTAAATACTAGCTGGAAGTAATACAAAAAAACCTTGTGTTGTCGACAAAAACAAAAACAGATAAATCGGCACGCCTCTGATCCGATGCCCAGGTTTATCAGTTTATCATGATTCATTCTTGATAAACTGAACTGGTCATTAACCTAGATGTTACTGCGTTTTTAATGTGTACTCATGTACAAGGAGTAAGCATACCTAGAATGAATAAAATATTTTACTTTATTATTAACAAGTATTTGTTGGTTAATAAAAACAAATGTCGATATGGGGGTAATTCTTTTCGAATATTAGATTATGACAATTTGTTATATATTAACGTTTCCACTACGTTTTATAACTGAATATAAATTATGTAGTATCATGTTCAAATTATTCAGTTTGCAGTTGCCTATACCCAAAAAGCTAGCACGGGTAAAACAACACTCATCCGTTCATAGTAATTTACTGACCAAGTTGAGATCAGTTGGACTTTGACACCACTTCCAAAATTCAAGTCTACTGAGAGGAAATCGGTTCGTTCTAAATACCGACACACGAAATAATCCGAAATAAACTAGCCGTTGTGTTGAAACAGTATTATTATGATTGCGTTTTAATACACAGTAGTCTTTAACTGATGTATTATTATTTGAAATCCTGTAAACGAAGTATTAGAAAATGTCACCGCTTTGCCAGAAGAAGATGTGTAGTTTGAGAAGGATGGTGCTCCATCACGTTATGCCGTAGTTGTGCGTGATTTTCTTAATCAGAACTTTTCATCACTGGATAGGGAGCGGAGGTTCAATTGAGTCGCCAGATCTAACACCCTTAAAGTTTTTTCTATGGGGATATTTAAACTTGAACTTAGTCGGCGAATTATTGAAGAATGTCGTCAGATAACGCCCAAAATGTTCGTTCGGAAGTGAAGCAAATATTATTATTATTCTATAGAAGCGGAGGGAACCCAATTTGTACATTTAATAAAATAACATTTTTTCATTCACTGATATTTTGTCTCCTTCTTTGTCTTTCAGTGATATGTTATTGTCATATCCAAACCAAAATTTAAAAAGTCGTGAGCAGAATTGAAAAAGCTTTAAAATGAGGTGTCACTCAACATAGGGTGCCATTTAAACTTTAAGGGAATTTTACAAACCTGCCTAAGGAGCAACTTCCAAGACCAAAAACGTCATCATAGGTTTCTTCCTGTACACAATCCATGACAAATTATTGACAGTCACAGATTTTTAAAGGACAGGCAGAACGGACATATCTGACAATTTGTACTATTGCTGGAACAGTGGATTGTGGATTGTTCTATTCTGAAGTTCTAAACTATGATAACACAGCTTTTAAATTAAAGTTATAACAGAGACAATGGCAACTATCCATAAAATTATAGGTTAACATTAGGTAAATAAGAGTAGACAGCTGACAGACTAATACGCTGGATTACATACACAGTCTCACAAAAAAACACAACACACACACTGTTGCGACTGGTATGTCCGAAATATGATTTTCTGGCCCCAATGGGCCATTTTCCCGGACCCAAACTGGGAATTTCAGCTGCCCAAAAACTTTTTGAGCATACTCTAAGGACCAGGATTGAAAAATACATGAAAATCCCACTTTTGCGACTGGTACGTCCGAAATATGATTTTCCGGCCCCAATGGGCCATTTTCTCGCACCAAACTTGGAATTTCAGCTGACCAAAAACTTTTCACACCCAGTCTCAGGTCCAGAATTGAAAAACACACGAAAATACCACAGTCGCGACCGGGACGTCCAAAACAGGATTTTTCCACCCCAAGGGGTCATTTTCCCGGATCCAAACCCGGAATTTCAGTTGGCCATAAACTTTTCGAGCACAAATCCGGCTTTAGCTCCAAAATTCAGCGTCGACTTCGCCTTATCCCGGGAACCGCATTTCAGATGTGTAGGCCCAATTCTGAGCTCGGGATCGGATTCAGCGTCGAAAAATACATGGGTATACATACTCTCTTGTGTATGAACTTTTTTTTTTGGGGCTGTGTTATCAGTTTACGAAGAATCCGCGAACTTTTTAAACTGTCAGCAAATTCGTCTTGGTCGTGCTGGAATAGCGGATTAGTAGTTATGGATTGTAGTTGGATTCTTGCTGGAACGCTTACATCCATACTGGGCATGCCTCTGATAGTTATGGACAGTTACAGACTATTGCAAGAACAAACCTCATGTGTCCCCTCTGAAAAGAAAATCTACATGTCTCAGTTTTTTTTCTTTTTTTTATCACTCCGATATTTTCGAGGCGGTAAGTTTTAACTGAAACAGCTTGTATGTCGTCGGAATTTAGTTCATCCTCTGTACATTTAAATTTCGATGTGTCCGCCCAAATCACTGAATACTGCGTACTTTACAGACCCACTCCCCCTCCGCATTACAAATTAAAAACCCTGGTGCATCAATTCGGGGAACAACAAGTGCACATGACCGGCGGCGCTTGCATACGCCACAGCCGCGATCGCAATTCATTATCGGCACCGCAGCCGCAGCCCGGCCGTCTGTCCGTCCGGGTGCGTTATCGCCGCCGATATCGGCGTGCATGCACTTTGCTGCGACCGATGCGAACGCATAACTTATTCATGACACATAATGCTCGCCGCCCATTCGCCACCGATCCGATAAAACACCGGTATTTATCACTGTCGCCTCCCGCCTCCCCCTTCGGCGGGATTTACATTGACAGTTCTGTGCCGGTTGGTTTATCGGATCGACCATCCATTTCGGGGCCTGTTAATAGATTTTGGCGATTATTTCCCGTCGCCTTATAGGGCGAATGGTTAATTTACTATCGGTTTCCGAAGTTTTCGCCCTAGTAGCGCCTCTGAACGCCCGGAATGAAAAATGAGGTGCGGGAAATAACAAATGTCTGCCTGAGAAGTTATTTAAGGACTGAACTATAAAATAGACAAAATGGCTTGATCCCTCAGTTGCTAGTCATGAGAGCAGTGCAACAATGACGCTGAGAGTAGAGGTGCATTCTTCATAAGAATGAGCTTCTTTCACTATAAGTTATTTTCTCAAAAGTCAGTGTTAAATTGATTCAGAACTTCCGAAAAAAAAAAAATTGGGAATGTTCAATAAACATATGGTAGTACAGCATTCTGAAAACTATTTAAAAATATTTAATTGCACGCCGCTGGAACATGGTCTACTATAATGGAGTGACAATGCAAACTGGCGATGTCATATAATAATAATAATAATATCTGTACCCCTCATTCTAATCACGAGGATTAGCCCAGAAGTCGTAGACATGTGCGGGAGACAGGTGGCATATTATTATTAAGCAAGCCGCATTTGCACCCAGGAACGACTTACGTTGGTAGGCCCTAACCATCATTCAGTGTAGGAATGAGGGAAACCTGGAAAACTTCATTAATTGGGGGGGTAGTCAAATGTCAACCGGTATCAATTTCTCACATTGACCCAAGCCAATATTCTTTCACCCTACCATACCCGCAGAGAGGGTGCCAATCCTCCCCACGAATATAGCTTATATACGGTTGCGGGGGTCTAACCCACAGCAATGTAGTCACCTCGTTTCAAGTACTGACGCCTTAAACCGCGCCACCACTGACCCATATCGCACGAAAAAAACCTCCGAAGTTCTGTGATTAAACCGACACCGACGCAAAAAAGATTTACAGCGTTTTTACCTTAAAATAAACTTAAATATAGACAGATCTGACCAAAGTAACGCGTCTTTAAAATGAATAAAATTTTGTTACACTAATTTTGAAGAAGAATTGCAGTATTTGAACACTATTAGAAACATGAAATTTATAAAAAAAAATTGCACATACCTTATTACAAAAACTCATTTTATCCCTCGATTTGTACACACATTTGGGCATGCCTTGTCCAATTTTACCGCACTAAAACGAATGTTTCTCCTGGTTGCTGTCCTTTTAAAAGCAAATTATTCGCGGCAGCTGTGATACGCTCGCACAAATCCTCGATGGTTTTCACTACGATACGGTACACCTCATTTTTTAAATGACCCCACAAAAAGAAGTCAACAGTGTTAACGTGTGTCTGTAACAGAAAATTATAATTTTCAGTCAAGAAATCATACATTACGTTGAATATTGATTGATGTAATTTCTCATCAGGACTAAGAGATATTGGAAAATTGATGCCTACGAAAATGATTTCAGTGTCAAGTATACGTTTATTCTACGTTGATCCACAGTCGACCTTGTTTTCAAAATTGATTATGCGTTGTCCTCTGCTACTTCCAGCACACTGAACATGTTGGAAAACATGGCTGATGTTTTTTATAATCTGTGACATGATTACATTTGATCTGTTTAGAATTTTTTTTGGGCTTGATGTCCTTGATGACTTTCGTTCAGGCTATTCAGAATGATATACGAAATCAAAATTTAAATTAATTAAATTCTAGGAAAAACTGACAAGTGAGGAGGAGAAGGAGAGGCAGCCCTCTCTCCTATCCCTTTGATGTATGTTACTACTAATTTAAATTTTTTATCGCGCAAACTGCGGAATATCTGTTATAACTAACGATTTCATCGAATCTTTCTCGAATACAATTAAAAGAATAACGCAGACAAACAACGTTAATATCGCTTCTGGTGGATTATGCTCTTTCGGAAAGCGCATTTACAAGCCTCCGTTGTCCCATTATTCGATTGGCAATATTCTCTGTTAGCGAGGTACCAGGAGAATTAATCTTTAATCACACAAACGGACGTAATTGAATTCCCGTTAGTGCTGTTCGCTAATTAATCCCCTAATATCACAACAGGTAATAAAAGTAAAGCTTTTTGCAAATGAAACCGTAAGGATGGCGTCTCTGGAGGTTTTGTTTCGTTCGATGATTCGGAGTTTTTGTTACATTATTTGGTAGCGCTAAATGTCAGGTATGGAAAGGGTGGTACAATAACGTAAATTATTTTTTACAGGTAGCAGCTGGAAAAGATGCAAAAACACCCAAAGTTGTCAAAACATCAGTGACGGAAGAAAACAGCGGGGATAAGACGAATGAATTTAATTTCCGTACAATAAAAAAATACAAGGTAAGACGGATCTGTTAAAATTTTTTTAAAGCAGTCTAATGAACTACTGCACACATTTTCAGTTGCAGACTTATCACATACGAGGTGTGATCAAAACGTTTCATAACATATTTTTATTTATTGAATACTTTCACGCAATCGATTGGTTGTTCAAATTTGTGCAACTTGCAATCAAAGAAAACATTGAATATTTTGACTAATGTGTTTCTTCTGTCTCATTTCGTGCATAGTACGTAGTAAAACATTTCAGGACGTCCTACCCAAATCTTTATTTTTTTTCTCTTCAGATGAGATTAATTACTAACACTAGGCATCGGCTTTATGTTAAAAAAGTTATTAGAATAACTAAAATGTGAAAAATAATGGGATCTATTTCTTTATTTTAAGCTTATGGCATGTAGTACGTGCAAAGCTAAAGGTGTCCATATTTCGATGTTGTTTCAATAATGTCTCTGTACGCGATAAATAAAGTTAGGAATAAGAACATAGTGTCATAACGCTATCTGTAATGATCGTAGTACATACATTGCGTATAATATCGTCATTTGTTAGGTTGTTTCAAAATAGTACTGTCAACCGCACAGCGCTACGATAATTGGTTGTAACTAATTTAAACGGTTTGGAAATTTTTGATCGAATCTCGTATACACACAAAGTGTCAAGTGCATTTCAGAACGCCTTCTGCAAAATAGTAGTCTTCTTTTTCATAACTTTTAATTAATACTTCATCAATTCTATGACATTTTGTTATGTACACAAATGACAGATTATAAATGAAATGATCCAGTTAAATGTTGTCATAATGTGTCATATTGAACTAGAAGCTATTGCAATTATTTATTTTATATATATATAGCTTCTGTTCAGTAATTGTAAAATTTTCATTTTGAACCTGTTAAAGTAGTACGATCTGGATAATATTGCATGCTAACTTCTCCACACGACTCCTTTTATCTATATTCATGTCATCTTAGACATTTATCAGCTATTCTTGAATTCCCCAATGCTTCTTTATATTTTTACATTTCTTTCAGTTTTCATTCTGATTACCTAATTATGCCGACATATTTTCAGCACTTGGTACATCTTCAATGGCTCGAAAACGACGAAATGGTTGCAGTGGAGGTCAATCCACTCAGTATTATTGAACAATTACCTCCAGCTTTTGTACAGAACACGTTTGGTCAAAAATAACATATATTTGTTCTTTTTGTTTTTTATATTAAAACAAGTTTTAAGTACAACCTGTGCTCTATTTTTTTGTCCCTACTTGAATACAGTGTTTTTCCTATTTATGTCTCTAAAAGTGTCTATCTCCATTTTATATGTCTAGGAAACCATAGCTGAAGACAAATAATGAATAGAAAAATTAGTAGCTAAAATATTTTTAGTTTCGAAAATTTATAAAAATTTATCAGGTGAAATTTTTTGTGCATGAAAGCTAAGATTTATGTCAAAATTGTTTTTCTTTCATTTAAAAGCCAACTATGTTACAAGTTCCATACATTTTTAATGATGCGCCCAGATATAAAAATCCATTTTTCTCGAAAACTTTTGCCGACATCGAATTTCAACAAAAGTGCCTTTTTATGTAAAAATTATTAAAGCTTTCATTTGTACTATAAAATTATCAAAAAAACATACACACAATCTAATTTCTAAGGGATAATCCCTTGGTATTAAGGCTTGGAAGCGTTATACATGGTACGGACACAATTTGGCTCGTGTATGATACGCCATACTGTTTATTGGGCCATACCTTATTGTACTTGTTGAGCAATTTACCTTGTGCCTATTGAGGGATTCTCTTCAACAATCTCAGCTGATGCAATACGTCGTAAACGCCCTGGACCTCTATCTCTTCCACAATTTGGCTGCAAACTTCTTGTGACGCGCCTGCGTTGCACTACCGCGGTAAAAGTAGTTGAATTTGGCATATATCTACCGGAAAATCGTTCTGCGTACAGGATTAAAACGATATCCATCAACTCCGAGTTGCTGTACACGTAAGCCATTTTTGTCACGAAAAAGAAATATAAAAACTATCGCAAAAACGTTAATACTGAAATTGGATTTCATTTCAGTATTCAGAATCGCCTGGAGCCACGTAGAAAGAGAGCGCATAGCGTGGATAGAATGCATTCCGATGACGCTGGAGACAGTATAGTCCAGCATAAAGGTTGAAACTTCAATAATTTTTTCTCGGAAGCTAAGGATTTTACATTTATTTTACGATATTGACTTTTAGTAACCATTTACTTAGTGATGAATCATGGCCTGATTCATTCTTGTATATCATATGCGATCCTAGTCTGGGGTCATGCTCCCTCTAGTGCATATGTATTTTCTCTTCAACGTAGAGCTATACGTATTATATCAGCTGGGATGTAAATACGATTCCAAGGGTTGTTTTACTGACTTGAAAATTCTGACTGTTCCATCCACACAGTCTTAGTAATTGTTCTAGTAAAAACTAGTTGCATTCTTATGATACTAGAAGGAAAAATGATCTTCACATTGGATTTTTCGACTTCTTTTTTTTTTAAAAAAAAAAAAAACAAGAAAATGAACAGACTTTCGGATTACAGTTTTTCAATGTATTATCTCCTCATATAAGAAATATTAACACAGTGGAATTTAAAACGAAAATTAAAAAATATTTAGTACAGTGGGCTTTTTATGCTTTGGATGAATTTTTAAATTGTGATTTTAATGACTTTCTTGCATGGTTTTTATTTAAATTTTTTATCTGTCTTCCATTACTTTCTGGTGAATTAAATTTAACTCATATTTTTAGTATTTAATATTGTTTTAATATGTATCAAGTCTTTTGTTATTATGTTATATGCATTACTTGTATTAAATTGTTTTCTTTCTTTCTTTTGGGCGTATGCAAACACTTTTGTGTATTTAGCATGAATTTGGAATTTTTGTTTGTTTGCTTTTGCTACTGTTAGAATTGGTTTTATAAGCTTCGCTATCCGTTAGTTAAGCCAGTTCCGGCTAAATCTAATACATTTTGAATATAAGTTACCTGCCAGAAATGTTCGTCCAACTATTTCTTGAGTTACTTAGACCAAAAACACATTCGCAAATTAACTGGTCGAATATGTCTAACACTTTGAAATCTTTGAATTTTGTGAGAACATACCTTATAACTTCAGCGTGTACCTTAAAATAGCAATCAAGATTGGTTTATAATAAGACTTTCTCATAATCACAATTATTTTATGAAGATTTGAGTAAGGTGCTATCTTTTTTAATTGTTTTGGTAGTTATAATTAATCCTAAACTCGTTTAAAACTTCCTTAAAGGAAAAGATAAAATGTGCCGTAGACACATTCAAAATCCAATTCCACTTGTTTTCTTAGAATTATGCAAGTTTACTCATTAAATTCCTCTGCAACTTTGTCTGTCATCCAAAGTTAATATTTCATTTAGAAAATCAAATTTACGGGTCCTGTACAGCGGAGACGGAAAATAAAAAGTCTCTGTAGTTGAGAACTAAAGTCTACCTCGGGCAACAAATCCACTTTGCAAGTGCAAAAGTTAACAGACTACACAAATTTCCAGAAATAAATAATCTGGAGAAGCGCGAGTAAGTTAAAACCTCCCGGTCGAAAAGTTCAACGGCAATCAGACGGTCCTTTTTTCAGCGGGGGAGCGTTAATCGCAATTTAATCCCTCAGAATCATTCCTGAAACAGAACTGTTAAACTATCTACCATCTAAACTTGTTATAAATCACCCCGGAACTCCGGCTCCACCGCTGCTCGGCCAATTTCGCACAAATAAAACACAAATGTTACACTTAAATTCTGTTAATTACTTTCACACTATCTGCAAAACACAAACCCTGGGGCGCAGTTCACTCTGATAATTAATTTGAGTAGTTTCAGCCGATATGCCCAGTTGGCCGGGCTCACTTTATGCAGATAATTATTGTGATTAGAGCGTACTGTAGTGCTCAAAAATAGGGATTTCTCCTGAGATCATCTTCTCCCACAAAAATAATATATCAATTTACAAATAAAAATAAGGGTTAAACAAACAATTTCATAAACAGGACTGGATTAAATTTAAAATAAAAATTAATCTAGTTATATTTATTAATAAAAAATATACAGGGTGTAACTTTGAAGGGGGGTCCGGTTTGGACCTGTGACCTTTACAAACACATATCAAAAGTTTGTTTTCTTAAATTCTGTCGCAAAAACTGATTTTTTTTTATTGCCTTTTTTCGCAATTTTCATAGTACGCCACTGGGCAGACAAGCGTTGAGCATATCTAGTTGCAGCGTCACAAGCATTGTTGCCATATTTAATTATTGAAAATTATTGAAGTGGAAGATGGAAAAAGAAGTTCTCTTAGAAAGCAAAAGGCCCATGCCACTCGTGAGGCACATTTTTTTGACACATACATTTGTTTGTAGTGGGCGTTTATTATGCCATATAAACAAAAAATAAAAATGTATTCTTTTACGGGTAACACGCTATAAAACAGAAACAAGTCAACTAACAGAAAACTCAATAATAAATAAATACATACTTAATCCTTTTTACTTACTTAGAGTCTTCTTCTACAGCATTTAAAATATTTGGTTCAAGATTATTACTTTCCGAGTTTGTTTTTACTCAACATTAGAGTATTGGCGTTCATAAATCCCATAATCTCTTAAATGTTGAACAAATCATACAGACATTTTTTTATACAGTACGTGTCTATCGCGGTAATCCATCCGATATCGTTTTCTTGCAGCCGCCATCTAATTTTGATAAAAAAAATAAAGCTTTAGACATATTAGCTCTTTCTTATTTTGTATATATATTTTTTTCATAATACCACACACACTTGGTAATGAAAACTGACCTTTTTAAGGTTATTAGATACTTGTATAGAATAACACATTCGACATTCCTTTCTCATATCTGTATCTTTTTTATATAAAATGACCTAATCTGGGTTCATGTATTGTGTGCAGTATTTATGCGATATTTTTATTTTACAAACTAGGTCGATGTCACGGTTATTGAAGAGACATTGATGAAACCCTTAAAAATAGTATCAAATCCTTTGTACTGAAACTGTTTTTTAAAACATTTTAAAGCTATCAGATTAATAATTTGCTTATTTTTAATTACGTACATTTTATACAACAGCAACAATTATTTTAAAACATTAAATTTTACTGGCAATAATTAGTAGGTATCGTATTAAAATCCACCTACCAATACTATTATTTAACAATAATAATTAGTTAATAGATCAGTAAAAAAATATTGTATTTTATACGTACTTTTACATTACGTACGTTTTTACAACATTCGAAAATGGTTTTAGGATCCATACTTCATCAGGATTGACAGAAAAGTATAATGACTGATAAGTCGCAATGTTATAAAAAGCATATTTAAAACATTATTCATTGCAGTTTTTTCTTTTTTGTATCTCCGTTACTTAACATCTAGACGTCGGAACTTGTCGTATCATTGGCGGTTTATTAGGATCAGACTGAGGTGTATACATGCAAAAATATGTTAAACATAGGTATTTACATTGAATTCGTGTTATGTTATTTCTAGTGACTCGCCGAAATCTCATCACAATAAATTGGAAGCTGTAGTTTTGCATATCCAGATTATTGACTTCTGCATTCCTCATTTTCACGTTTCACGGCCCCACAATTATGTCAAACTGTGTCACTATTTTTGTTATAGTTTCTGCATTTGCGTGTTCTAATACTTTTGATGCGATCAGATGAGATCTTGTGGCAAAATTTTCTCCAAAGCACCTGTTATAACGTGTTATTTTCCATCGACCAGCAGTAGTTGTTTAGTCAACACCTAACCACAAATACTTGTCTTTTAAATCGGAGTGAAAACTGGCTTTTACGGTTGATTTTCTTTTGCAGTCAAGTGAAATATTACATAGAGTACATATTGTAATTCAGTACCATTAAATACTAACTCTGGCAAATCGTGAATTCATTTTTCTGTACGGTATCCGTCGTGACATTGTGTACAGTTAACTTGTACTCGTGAACGTAATGTAAATAAATAACACGTAGTACACACCATCAAATCTACGTATGTACTGAATTCATTATAAAATATCAGCTGAGCTGCGCTGCGTGGAATACGACCATTGAGGTAATATATGAATACAACCCTGAAATAACGGAACAAGTTCCGACGACTAGACTGATAACAACTAACTGGCAACACCGTGGATATGGTTCTACAGTGAGACTCGGACGCTGTACAGGGGCGGCGTGTATAGCAATTTGGGTGCAGTTTAAAAAATTAATTATAACTCGGCTATTTATTTGATTAAAAAAAATTTATTTCAGATTAGCAATCTAGGGAACACGGACTACTACCCCTCCAAATCGGACCCCCCCTTCAAAGTTACACCCTGTATACCTATACTAGACGGCCGAAAATCTAGATAGTGACTCGTGTTAAACTCACAATTTAAATTTAGAGCAAAGAAACATGCATGCAGTCCGTATATTTTTCCTATGAAATCGTGTGCCGCATGTCTCTGAAAGCATACACGATTACACAGCTTCTGCTACAGTAAGTACGCATGCGCCGCATATTTCTATTGGCTGTAGTAGTGATGTTGGAATACGTATTTCATTATCAAAAATTTATATGTATATATATGTATAGGGCAAATAAAAAAAGTGATAAAGTATAACTGCGAAACGGAAAATAATAGAAACTCGCGAAAGGAGGATGGTACTTTTAAAATGAGTTTTCGACAAAAAAAATTGGATTGCTGTATCGTGCAAGATGAAGTTTTGCTTAGAATATATACAAGGGTGCGTATGTGTGACATATGAATTATGGTATGTGAATTTCCGTATAAATGAAATCGAAAAGAGTATACTGGTAGAAAAAGACGAAATAGGGATATGGCGAAGAAACTATTTAAAATAAATATATTAAAAGGTCAGAATCTGGATCGAAGAATATATTAAAGTTTGACGAATCATGGATGCATGAAGGTCATACGGAAAGCGGTACGATATAATATAATAAGTGTTAATATGCGACCTTTATAGTGAATGCAGAATTTGCAAATATTTGCACGATTTATTTAGTGGTGGGAAGGCTTAAGTGTGATATCCGCGGAGTGCGCAACAGGTAGGTTTAAGTGGGTGGAGGTGGGCAATCGCCGTCTAAAAGGACGTCTAATAATTTATAGAGAGGAAGGCACAGGGGGTACATTTAAAGTAAATTGTTAGGTTCAGTCGCAATTGAAAATACAAAATAAAACCTGTTAATCACGGTTACTGCACTGCACTATTAAAAATAATGGATGCTATGTAATGCAATTATTGTCAAATTTAGTACGCCTATGAAATGTTGCTTCTCGCACGCCTCGCCCGTCGCGCTTGTCAACAAGCTAGCGATTAGTCACTCTCTAGATTTTCGGCCGTCTAGTATAGTACAATGAAATCTCATCCAGTTTTGGACATATTGTCAACAAAAAGGGTCTTAGAAAGATGGTTACAGCTGGACACATATTTTAATTAATTATTTTAAATTAAAGATCTTTTGGCGTACATTATAGTAAATTATTTTATTTATAGACTTGCTGGCTGTTTCTATTGTTTCAATAGATAGTATAATTTTGATGCATTCAATATTTATCTGATGTGTATAAATACTTTTGAAACTGGGCTAATGTCCCCCTATTGTAAGTATGGTTGTTGTTATGTTTGTTTTAATAGATTTATATTTATATTAAAAGGTTGATTTTCTTTCTCTCTCGCAGGAGCCAAGCGAGTACCCTATGAGTATAATACAGGTATTATTTTTATATTTAAAGGTGCATGTGACATATTCAGCGAAGGTGCCATACTGTCACCAATCAGGACAGTCACAGACTTTCATTCTATTGCTACTATTGCTAATACTAAATGGGAATTCAAAAAATTGTATTAAAAAGCCAAAGGTCAGTGGTGTACATAAGTTATTGTGGTGAGAGTTTTTTTTCAAGTGTCAAAATGACTTATGCAAGTGTAGGCCAAGTGGGCGTGACACTGGAAATTTGTAACCGAATCGTGGAAAAGATGGAGGTCCACGGTGTATTACAATTACAATTATATCCATACATTGTACAGCGTGTCTAATCATTAATACCAAAGGGTTGGACAAGGAGGACTGGTACCATGGCCGTCACGGTCTCCTTTGGACTTGTTTTTGTGGGGATATTTAAAAAATGAACTAAAGTGTAAATAACTTACGAGTTCAAAACGAACAAGAAGAAGAAACATTTGTGTCATGCTATACATATATGCACATTACCGTTTCCAGGAACGCTATACTGGGCGTCGAGAAAGTGACCACCCTGTATAGGTCTAATTCAAGCAATAAGTGCTAATAATAAAATCGTTTTAATATAATATTTTTTTACGCTATGCTACTGGTCGATGTTCCTCAATGATTCGACTTTTCCAAATTGCCGGGATGGTAGAAAATCCTCTCAGTAAAGAACCGCCAGTGTGAAAGAGATCTAACAAAATTTCTACGTTCGAAGGAATCGAGGGACGTTCAGTCGCGTAGATGTGATCGATGTCAGCCCCCAAGTGTGCGCTTTCTATTAGTCTTCACCGCTTCCAATAACCTAATCATCCAAGGCACATAATCCACATAGGAATTAGCTCTTTCATACGGACTCGCGTTCGACGAGCAAATCAAAGGACTCGTTGCAAACGTGCACTTTTTATTACTTTTTGGACATACGCCTTGTGTGTACACTTTGAATTTTTTTTGGCAGCTCTGGGAACGAGTATTTTTTTATTATTTGGGCGGGTAATTGAGCGTGTGCAATACGGTCCGCGATCGCAGCTTACACCTAGGTAATAAGATTGAAAGGGTGGTTTATATGCTCTTTGATTTTGCATTTAATGCACTCGATGGGTGTAAACTTATAGAACACGCTACACAATTTTCTAATAGTAATAAGACACATAATTAATTGAAAATACATAAATGGTTACGTAATAGATTTTAGATATATTTGCAACTTATTCTAAATAAAAATTAAAAATAGGTTTTAATACTTACATGGCAAAAATTTTAAAATTTGTCTTTAGTTTAATCGGACACTTCTAAAAAAATTAAGATTAGGTAATAGCTATTTATGTAATCAGTTACAAAATCATGTTTCATAACGTATTATATATAAGATTTTTTCTAATTTTGACGAAAAATGCGAAATACAAGATTTAATTTTGATCATCAAGTATAATTTAAATAACGATTATCTAATAGGTCAGTGTTAGTTTACATTTTCTTGTCATTTGGCTTGACATTTAATAGACGCTGATTTATTCTGTGACGTTGATCGACTATTTCCATTTATTAGAAAAGATGTGTTATTTACGATATCGAAGAAGCGGCAAGAAATGCCGTATGTTCACTGATTCCTAAAAAGTCCAAAGCGGTATAAAACTTGGCTTATGAAAAATTTGAGAAATGGAGTGAACCGAAGAAAGTAAAACACGTCAATGAGAAAGTAATATTGACATATTTTGAAGATAAGAAGAACTTGAAGGCTTCTACGCTATGGACACAGTACCCCATGTTGAGAAAGAATTAAGATGTCTTTAAAAAAGGTATAGACATTAAAACATGCAATAGTTTGATAGCATTTTTGAAAAGGCAGTCCGATGGATAAATACCACGCTAAGAAATGAAAAGTTTTTTCAAAAGTAAATATTACAAAGTTTTTGACGGAGGTGGATGACAATAATTTTATAATGGCTAAAGTAACTAATAATTGATTCATTTAGTTGTCAGTTTACCAATTCGCATTTTTTGCTTTAGGTTGTGTTGGTTGTGGGAATAGCCGGTGCATGTCGGAAGTCAAAATTAACATTTTTACGTGTTGAAGATGTTACAGATGAAGAAGGATTAAACTTCGTTGACATTATCGGGAAGTATAGAAACCTACACCAGGAAAATATTAAACACATTAGGAATTAACACTATTGGTCAGTTGCCAAAGATGATTGGTTTGCCGAATTATACATTATTCACGGGGCACTGTTTCAGAAGATCTTTGGCCACTTTACTTGCAGATTCTGGGGCCAATATTTTAAAAATAAAACAACACCGTGGCTGGAAGTCAAATTCTGTTGAAGAAGGACATTCCGGTGATATTCTTGGAGAACCGAGTAATATCAATAACATATCACGGAATATTACTGCAAGTTCAACAAATAAGATTTCTTCTGGAATTAGTTTCACTAACTATACCAACTGCGTTCTCAATATTTATAATTAAATAATAATAATTATTAAATAATGAATAAAGTGTTATTTATACAATTACTGACTTACATAAAAGTTACTTTATTATTTTTCTGTTGTATTTTGTTTAATTCTTTTTTGCAATTAGTGGCATAACGAACTTTTCGTAATCAGTTGCATAATGGTTTTCATTATAAACTATAGTCAGCGGCCGAAATTGTAGAGAGTGACTAATGTTATAAACCTGCTGCTTTTGATTGGATGCGACGAATTGTCGGCTCTAACTGTTTCATTTCCAGCGCTATCATGAATGTAATTAATTTTATTAGTGATTTGATCGAAGTGCGGAATATCTGATGATGACATGTATGGAGAGTTTAGAGCGCGAGGTCAAAATATGAGTGTAAGTGATGTTGAAATATGTATTTCATTAACAAAATTTTACGTGAATAGCATTTGTGTGCAAATAAAAAAGTGGTAAAGAAGTACAACTGTGAAACGGAGAGTGATGGAAACTCGCGGAAGGAAGATTGCATTTTTAAAATGAGTTTTCAAAAAAAAAATATATAGTGCTATATCTTACAAGATGAAACTTTGTCCGTATAAATGAAATCGAAAAGAGTATACTGATAGAAAGGACGAAATAGTGATATGACGAAGAAATTATTTAAAATAAATATTAAAAAATAAGAATCTGGATCGAAGAATATATTAAATTTTGACGCAACATGGACGGATGAAGGTCATACGGAAAGCGGTACGATATGATATAATAAGTGTTAATGTGTGACCGTTATAGTGACAGTGCTAGTATTGCTAGTAACCAGTAGTAAATGGTGTGTATCTATTCTAAACCCTTTTGTCCTTTTGAATGCAGAATTCGCAAATATTTGCGCGATTTATCTAATGGTAGAAAAATCTCTATTTGTAACAAATTTTGTCAACAACCTATTTTCTATCATTTTCATCACGAAACTGCCATGGTAGATTATCAGAAGCTCAAAACAAATTTATTAACACCACATATTAATGAAAGGGGCAATAATATTTGTAGTATTTGACAGTTTCGCAAATTGCAATTGTCTAAAGTTGGGATTTTTCCGCCATAAATAATTAAAACAGAAGTTGCAAAATTCGTGCAAACATCCGTGAATTTCGCGTCCATGAGGACAAGGCTTGAGTGTGATATCCGCGGAGTGCGCATCAGGTAGGTGTAAGTGGGTGGTGGTGGACTAATCGCTATCCAAAAGGACGGCATTCTAATTTGTAGAGAGGATGACACACAGATGGCACATTTAAAGTAAATTGTTAATGTGCTAGGTATAGCCGACGTCAACTTATTTTTGATAATTTTGTGTACTTTAACTCTTCTCAAGTGGCACGTTTAGGTAATCATACCACCCGTATCTTCCGTACTCATCTCTGTGTTGTGAATTAGTCAGTCTCTAATATTTTCGACCTTGGGTAATTGATAATACAAGATAAAAACTTTAAATTTTGAAATATTCTTATTATTTTTATTATCTAACGCCTCGAAATTGGTAAAAACTGTTATATCAGTGTAAAAATAATGGATGTTATGTAATGCAATTTTTTTGTGATTTTTGTATATGTTTTATATCTGATTGCATTCAAATTTAGTACGCCTACGAAATGTTGCTCCCCGCACGCTTCGTCCGTCGCGCTAATCTACAAGCTAGCGATTAGTCACACTCTATGATTTTGGCCGCTGACTGTAGTTACATAAAGTCATAGACCTTATAAATAAGGTCTATGCATAAAGTAGAATTAATACGTACAATTAGTCGCATGAGAAGTTCCCACTGTTTACATGGAGAATACAAATACAGAATGAAACTTAAGGAAAATCCTCTCTGTGATTGTGGAGAAATAAATAATCTACAGCATTGCCTTCTAGAATGCTCGCAGAAGAACCTACAGGTAAACGACCTGCTTAGAGAGTTGGTTGACAAACAAACAATGTTACCTACTAATATTTCTAATTTATTAGCAATAGAAAAAATAGACATATACAAAATTCTGTATAATTATATAAAAAATAACAATATAAAATTGTAAAAAAAATAACAAATAATAATAATAAAAAAAAATAAATAAAAAAACAATAATTAAAACATTATCCATTTAAAATAACAAAATAAAACAAAAAAAAAGAGAAATTAAAATAAATAAAAACTCAGAGAAAAAAATGTATATATGTATACATTTAAGCTCAAATAACTAACAAAAAAAAATAAAAAAAATATATATGTATATATCTTTATATAGCTAAGCAATAAGTATCAAATATTGTTAACAATGTAAAAATCAAAAATATGTAAAATATATATTGTGTATAGAAGTAGGTTTGCTTTTTTGTATGCTCCATCTTCGCATCAATGCCTAATTGTGATTCGTATCAATGATACAATGGCTGGCTATTTGGTTTGTAACCAGTGCCATAGAAAGAAAACACACACACACATAAAGTAGAACATTTTGACACTTGTTTTGATAACAAAAGATGTTACTTAATATGTCAAAATTAGAATTTTATTGTAGTTTGACAATTGGCAATTTAACAGTTGAGGGGATGAAAATATTTTTACTCACTACTATAGAAGCAACCTGAGTAAACAAAACAAAGGATTTCGAGTTTTGTATGTAAGTAAGAAACTGCATGTTTCAAGAGCAGAATTAAATAAAAGTAAATATCAGCGCACAAAGAACAAATAACTAAGCATATTTTCGCAGTGACTGCATTTAAGAGAGGTTTTTCTAAAAAAGTTAAAACCGTGACGCTCTCGACAAAACGAAAACTCGTAGCGCCTCTTAATTAAACTGGAAAAACAACGCTCCTTGGCCACGACACAATTGAAAAGATTTAAAAAGCGTTGCGCCCGCTGAATAAAATGAATTACGGTCTAGTACGTATTGTATTGTTTTTCCATTAGACGATCGCCGTTTGTTTTTCTGCTAAGTGGTATTTTTCATTAGGAGCAGACATGAACTGTCGCTGCCGCTGGAACTAGCACTCGAAATGAAAGTTGGGACTTGCTAATAAAAGCTTTATAGAGTTTGTTCTGGGAAATTATAGCGGCGAGCAAATATGTCGCAGGAATATCTTTGTAATGAATTGGGTAGGTACATCGTTTTGCATTACTCGTTTTATTAATGAAAGAGATACACTGAGTGATACAATTTAAATGAACACACAGGGTGTCCAGAATATGAATGTAAGTTGTACACTCAGCACACACAGTTAGTTATTTATTAATAATAATAATAATAAATGCCTTTATTTACCCTGGCGGGATTTCAGCGAGGATACGCTGCTATTAACTCCAACCAGCGTTTTACAAATAATATATAAACATACAATGATAATAAAGTAATAATACAAAACAATAGTAATAGACAAACAACATAAGTAACATACTACTACATTAAGATTACATCATGCAAGTACACCCACACTTCTTTTACTAAACTAATTTTAATAACAAATCAAAAACAGTAAGTAAAACTCACATTTCACCTATTAGATTTCTAACTTATCTTCTAGAAGTAAATTCTTGAGGTTTCTTTTAAAAAGATCATACTTTAATAATTTAAGATCTGCAGGGAGTTTATTGTAATACCGTGCTGCGCTGTAACAGAATGCCGACTCGAACCGTTTAGACTTATGTCTAGGTATATGCAACATATTCATATGCCTGAGATTATTTTCGTGTACGTCCGACCTAAACACAAGTTTTTCTCGCAGATATATGGGAGAGTCATTTATTAGAACAGAGTGAACCATACAACAAACATGTAATACAGACCTTTTTTTCATATTCAAAATTTTATATTTATGTAAGACCGGTGTGATATGATCTCTTCTATTTGTTAAGGTAGCAAAACGTACACAGGAGTTTTGAAGTTTTTGGAGTTTGTACATAACCTGGTTTGATAAACATAACCCATATACCGAGTCGCAGTATGCAGGAAAAGACAATATGAGTGATTCGACTAATTTTAGTTTAACAGAAGTTGACAAAATATTCTTATATTGATACATAAATCGCAGTTTGGCGTAACAGATCTGAATTAGATGATTTCTATGATCACTAAAAGTAAGCAATGTATCTATTCTAATACCTAAGTTTTTAACACTCGTAGAAAAATCTATAGTATTGCCACTCACATTAATATTTATATTATTTAGATTTAATTTACTTAAGAGCTTTTCGGTACCTAGATTTAAAGCTGTAGTTTTCTGTGAATTTAATATAAGACCATGTGCTTCCGAATAATTGGCGACTGCTAGAAGATCAGTATTAAGCATATTAAAACTGTTTAAAACTTCCAACGGAGAAAAAGATATATATAACTGTTGGTCATCGTCATATGAATGAAATTTGCAGTACTTTATTTTATTACTTATATCAGACATGTATAAAACAAATATAATATAATATAGGGCCCAGAAGGGAACCCTGAGGTACACCTCTTTTTACTGTTACAGATTCAGATATACGTTCCATAACTTTGGATAAAACAGGTAACAAGCTAATTGGTCTATAATCTTTAAAGTTCTTAGGATCATCAGTTTTAGCAATAGGGCAAACAATTGCACTTTTCCATTTGTCAGGCACCTCATTTTCATATATAGACTGATTAATCATATGAGTAACGGCATTCAAACAACAAGGCAAATATAATTTTAACATTTTCAGCGATATATTATCATCACCTGCCGCATTAGACTTAATATAATTAATTTGTATGCGAATTTTTTTTCTTGTGTTCTCTCCACCATGAATTTTTTTTCTTGCTATCTCAATTTAATTAGCCACCGACTCTTCTACATACTCGTAACTTACTGCTACAGACGAACGCCAACCTTGATGTCGTTTAAGCGTCAAAATATCTGCAGAAGCATTAACCAAAGATGTGGCTGACGTTTGCCAAAAGTAATACCTGGTATATAAATGGGCATCCTTATGCTTCAGATAGTCAGGCACTAATCTGGGAACTTGGACAGTGTGTTTATATCTACTGGTCGCACTATGCATTTCCTCGAACGATAACACAAAAAGAATCTTCCGTCACCAAGATGTGAAGGGTGCAGCGCTGCATATTTTCGGTATGTCTCTAACCCATGAAAACCCTTTCCTTCAACACCAGACACAACAAAAGACCAAGGCTTGTAATTTTCAGTTTTCAAAATATTAACAACTAATAAAGATCTCTTATCTTCAATGTCAGTTGTTTTTAAATTTACTAGCTCATCGCACCGACAACCGCCCAAAATTCCCATTACAATGACAACCTTCATAAACACGAAAACCTCATTGGGAGCTTCATTTATAAACTTCTCAACGCCTTTATAATCAAATCTCTTTGCCTTCTTAGGTTGGTACCGTTTAGACTTGCTTTTTAAAACTGCAAATAAAGTCTTAAACCTACAAATTAATCACGTGGTTACATCTAGTAATTTTAGAAATATAGCAAGATGAAACCTACTTGCTAATATCTACTTTTTCAAAAATAAATAACGTTGACCTTCTTTGCCTCTATCATAACTACTTCAGTCACAACCTGTACGTCTTTTTATCGCATTCACTGACAGATTCTATCCATTTCTTTTAAATACCCTCCTCTAGATTTCTCCGTCAACATATAAAATGTAGCAGCATTAGCTTCATTAGTGCTGGAGCCGGAATATCACCATTTAGTTCCATAATTTATGAATTCGTTTTCAGTGCAACATGATGCAATAAGTAGTTAGACGAATATTTTTGGCAGTTTAGATAGAACCAGTTTGGATTTCTTGCTTGAACAAACCAAAGGTTTTGTGTTCATCACGGGTTAGGCGTATACTTGACAACTGCAAATGTTTCTATTTGTGTTGATTTCCACTACAAGCATAACCATAAACCAAAGCAACAGTTATTACAAATTTTAATATCCAAGGACGTCCTATGAACATCCAAAGGATGTCCATAATCGGAAGTCCGGACATCCAATGGACGTCCGTTTTTTGTTTGATGGACGTCCATTGGAAGTCTCACGGATGCACAAATGTCACAACTTCGTGCAACCCAGGGACGTCTACTACTGTACCACTTTCGGACCCACAGATATCCGCCTCTGTACCAAATTTGTACTACCCATGGATGTCCTGTTTTGGACATTTAATGGAGGTCTGCATTGGAATTATAGAAATACTTTTTGATAATATGTATTTATTGTTTTTCTAATTATTACATGAATAACAAATACATAACAAGTAACAAGAACAAAACCATATATAATTCTATAACAAAACCATACAATTACATTATTCAACTTAACCTAGAATAGCTAAAGACGAGAAAACTCGACAACTAGAGTGAAAGTGAAAACTTCTTTATCTAAAAACGAAAGCGACTGTTGTATGTTAGTACATAATTATACTGTGACATAATTGTCTACATATAGATGATGAATTTAACCTAGTCAACAAATAATTCAATTATTTATAAATAGACTAAAAGTAGAAAATACACACAATATACTTACAAAGTGTGATTTATATTGCTTCAGTTTCCTAATTTATTCTATAGGGTTTACTTATCACTTTATCAGCGTCACCAAAGAGAACAGAACAGTTTAACTTTAGAGGTTAGCGTTACATCTGGCAGCAATACACATGCGCTGCACAAATTTTAGCGGCAAATTCAGTTTATAAAAGAACATGTACAATACTGGACATCCATCGGATGTCCACATATGTACTATCAAAATATATCCCATAAAGGATATCCATCGGATATCCAGTATATGTACCATCAAAATATGTCCCATAAAGGACATCCATCGAATGTCCAATGGACATTAAATGGACGTCCACTGGACGTCGTGTGCTATTAGGGATATTTTTTTACATTTCAATGGCAGGATTGAACAAAACGCTATACAGCAAGTTTCTTCATTTATATTGCTGCCTGCATTGCAAGAACCACATTCGGAGTTAGATAGGTAAGAGCACATCTTCCACAAAAACGTTAATATTAAAATTCGATTCGAAATCGTGTGGAACTGCGTGTGGGCATAATACGGAGACTACAGTAGCCCAACCATGTAAAGGTTCAAATTACAAATTTTTTATTTTTTTTTTTCGGAAAGGATGTTACAAATTTTTTTTACGATATTGACTCAGTTTTTCTGATGAATCTATTGCCCAATTTTGTATAGATTGTATTGTCTTGCTCTAAGGCAGAGACACCAGCGTCGCGTCAGAGAATTTACCGCTAATTAACACGTGTTTTAGGGTCGCCCCCAAAAATTGATTTCAGATTAAAGCTGTCCCACGTTGCTGCACCCGCAAAATGGCTTGCACTTTCCGCTTCGTTTACTTATATCAATGTTTAATTATTTTATCCAAGTCGTGCTCACCGAGGTATAAGATTGATACCGCGCTGAATTTTGAGCTGAAAGGAAAGCTGTGGGGGCGACGAATGCTGTATTTCTAGTTGTTTTGTACACGATTCTGAATTAAAAAAAAAACGAGAGGATTTGTATGGAAATATTGATATCAAAATTTTAAAATGAAGAAACCGGTTGTAGCTAATGAGTAAACGATTATGAGTGATAAGACTTTTCAGCTTGCCTTTGAATTTAGTAATATTTACTCAATATATTTTAAATACGCTAAATTTTATTAAGTCACATTTAAAGAAAAGAGTATAATATGTGTCATATAATGAATACAATTCAGTTGAATATATTGTTACCTCAGGAATTCCACAGGGATCAAACTTGGGACCACTTTTGTTTGTTTTATACATTAACGATTTAGGTAAAATAACAAGTTGTTATAAACTTTTCTATGCGGACGATTTAAACATATTTTTGACTGTTTATGACATAGATGATTGTTTAAGGTTGCAATATGATTTAGATAATATTAGAGATTAGTGAACTATTGTTAAATACACCAAAATGTAAAATATGCAGCCACACATGGAAACATTCACCAGTTCAATTTAATTATGGTATTGGCAGTGATATGTTATCTCGTTGCAATACTCATAAAGACTTAACCTTAGTATTTGATGTGAGGTTTACTTTTGATAATCTTATACCATAGTATTGAAATATAGTGAGGCTATGAAATTATATGGATTTATTGTTAGAAGTTGCAATAATTTTACCAAAGTTGACGCTTTAAAAATGCTCTTTCTTTCATATCCATTTTGTAATACAAAAAAATTTGTTATCGAAAAAATACATAGAAAATTCTTGGTAAATATTTGGTATTCATAATTGATGGAAGGAGAGAAAGATATGAGAGAGAAATAAATTTCTGTATAAAATAATACATAATGTAATTGATTGCGCTGATATCCTTGGGTACATTAAATTTTTGGTTCTGAGTTATAATTCTAGATTGAATGTGTCCTTCAGATGTAACAAACCTAGAACGAACATTTTACTTCACCAATTCACGTTATGTGTATGAAATTCAGTAAATACTATTGTTCGTGTGATATCCACATTGAAATCGTTATTACAAAACCCAATAAGACAATTTTCTAACGAACTTTAATATTATAATTTTTGTATCTTCTTTAAGCACAGCATTTTTCTTTATTTGTGTATCACTGTAAAAAATAATTACAGTAAAAATAGGTGGCAATTTATTTACCACTCATTATTGCTGCAATTTTCTTATCGATTGTGACTTTACAAATAAAATGTAAAATTACGTTGTAAATTTATTTTGCGGTGTAATTTTAGATTTTGCTATTGTAATATTACTTTGTGATTTTACAATACAAAAGTATTTTTACAATGTAACTTGCACAATTACTTGTAAAATTGCAGAGTAAGTTTACAGGCAGTTGTATAGTTACATTGTAATAATACTTTTTATATTATGACTACAATGTAATTTTTTTTATTTATTGTACAGGATGGTCCAATTTGGGCACTTAGGTATAGAAGGTTTCTTCTATTTTCCGAAAGGGCAGAAAAAAGTAGCCAAGATATTTAGAGCTTAATTTTTGAGAAAAGTTGAATAGCGAAAATCACATTTCAATATTTTGATTTGTTTAAGAGATACCTACATGATATTTTTAAATTTTGGTCGTTTTCTGTGGTAACTTTCCTACTTATTATATTAATATTTATACATTGTAAAGACATTTTTTCTCTATGTGTAGTATCTAGTGGTTTGAGGAATATTTTTTTATAACTTCTAGTTTTCCGCTGCTATAATAAACATGTATGTTTTAATGAAACATCATACGTACGTAATATGGGGCATCATAGAAAAGGCCTAAAATTAAAAAAATGCTATATAAAAACTAATCAAGACATCGAAATGAAATTTTCGTAATTCAATTTTTCTCAAAAATATTCCCGTGACATTTGGACTATCTTTTCGGAGAATAAAAGAAATCGCCTAAAAGTGTCGAAACTGACCTAACCCGTACAGAGGACATCTTGTTTACAACATTCGAATTCACTAACAGTGCTTTGACATACCTAGATACCTAAAAAAAATCTGAATAGCAATTCATTTATAACTAATAGATTAATATGCCTACATGAGAAAAATTGAAATATCATAAGGAATTAACGATTGTTACTTACCTTAAGTAACATATCAGGCTTTTCCGTGAGTTTCTCAATAGCATCACTGCATCAGAATGTTATTTCAAAAGAAAAATATATTCATATTAGTAACCTAATTAACATGAATGCCAATTGCTTCTAATGTTAACAAATACCCTTAATAGTAATACTGAATTTTTGATATGATATCCCCAGTGAAGTCAAACATTTTCGAACCAATAGATTCGTTTTCTATATGCTTTTCAGATTTATATACAAAAAATTAAGTACTTTGGAATTTATGACTCATTTAGTTAAATAGAAAATAATACTTATTTCTATTATAGCCCCGATGTATACCTTAAAATCAGCAGAATAATCCTTTCTAAATTTATAATTAAAATATTTTAATTGTGTAAAAAACATTTGTTACACAAAACTGCACTTTCCCTAACTGATTATATAAATAGCTATTTTGTACTCCGATTACGGATCAGTTAGCTAATTAGTAGTTACAACTTTATTATATCTTCAATATATTAACTGCCCTTTGCTTATTTTTTAGCTTAGAAATACATGTACATACAGGTACTGAAGTAATAAAATAGTATGGTTTTACGGCAATGTTTTATTAAAATTTGGTACCTACACGTTTAGGTTATTTGTACAAAACAGAACACTTAACTTTATACAAGACATATAACATTGTAAAAAAATATTCGTAGAACTAAAGTTAACATTTTATAATAATCAAACGAAACCTATGATCTTATATTAACTATTACAAAGTAATGTTAATTATATAAAAAATGTGCATAGATTGTAAGTAGATACTCAGAACTTAAATCATGCTAATCCTCCCCTGTTCTTCAAATATGTATAAAATATAATTCTAATAGAAAATAATATATTTTTATATATTATGTAAGATGAACAAAACAACAGTGGGGTACCCGATTTTTGTAGCTTCAATGTTTCTTTGTTTCAATAATTATGTATAACTTACATACCTATTACTTCTTAATTGAGGTTATGTTTAAACAAGCACTAGACAAAACTATTTATAGTACTAAAAATACTCACTTATCACTCTAGATATGTTTATATTGCTAGTCACTACTCACTAAATTAATTATGTAAGTACCTAGGTCCTAGGTACACGCTGCATTCATCGAAATGAAGCAAGAAATAATAAAGGCGTCACCACCCAACGCTCTCAACGGTTAGGTTATGTTAGCGCGTTTTAAAATTAGTAGTACCTTCACATACACATTAGGCATATTTTTACAGTCAATTATATAGTAAATTTGGTATGTTCAGTAATTTTACAATTGATTTCACATTGTTAATCGTAAATGTACTACAATATATTCTATAAATGTACAAATTATATTATAATTACATAGGAAATTTACGGTTTTATTGTATTGGCAGTTTTCTTGTAAAATTACAAGTGTCAGTGTAATATCATTATTATTTTTAGAATTATTTTAAGACAACTATAAGGATATTCTTACAAAGTAAATTTGTAAAGTTACTGGCCTTTTTTTCAGTGTATTCTATACAGTGTAGTTTTTATATATATTTTTTAACTGATATTATTTAGAGGAGAATATGTAATTTATTTTAATTGTTGCCTTTTAATTGATTTCGGCAATAAAAATATTATTATTATTATTGACGAGGAAAAATTACTTAGCCACACAAACGCCGAGTTTATATTTGCTTTGTTGAGAAGAAACAAACTTTTGCTAGACATTATTTCTAAAAATAATAAAATAGAACAAAATAATAAAGAGTATGGAATAATGGCGTTGTGCCGGTACACCCTACAGGGTGAATCTTAAATAAGTAGAAATATTTTAACTGCAGGTGTAGTTCGTCATATAGATGAGTCTAGTGAAAGTAATTTAAAAAAATTTCAAATATTTACGGAGATATTAATGTTTAAAAAAAAAATAGCCACATTTTGAGAACCGCTGACCAGATAGACCACTGACGTAACCTAATAAAATAAACCATATGATTTACTGAAGGCGACGCCATGTGGTCTGTAAGATAAATAATTATTAAACGTAAATTCAATTTTTGCCGTTGTTTCTAATTTAAAGATACTTGTAAAATAAAATTATCATAAACGATTAAAATATGAATTTGCGCAAGTTCGATACTATCAATTAAAGTGTTTAGGAAGTTACTTTGCTCAATGATTCGATGACTCACCTACTTACTAAAAAACCAACTATTTAAACATCCATATTTCACAAGTTAATACCATTGTGCACTGCTACAAAGATTATCACAAATTATCCCCTTAAATTATTTTATTAAGAATAACAAAAGACTATGATTTTCACACATTTTAGAGTAAATTTTTGCCACATAACCTCAAACAACATGTAAGTATTAACCATTTCGTACTTCGTAGTTTTATAAACACAAACCATGGAATAACACAGTAATTAGCTTGATGTATGCGTTCAATATCAAGAGAAGGTAAAGTAAAATATGTGAAAACAGAGTTAATTGTATAAAAAAAGAATGTGGTGTCGTAGGCACAGAGGTAACAGGTAGGTGTCACAAGCAGTCGACCGCACCAACCCCATCCTCAAGGATTGATAGAAGTTATGTTGATACCAGTGGCTAGTATGATCCAGGGCAAAGGAATAAGCTGTGACAAAGGCAAGTGGAAAAAAACATGTAATATTTGTGGAAAAGGATTTGATACTTTCAATACACGTAAATTGAAAGTTATATGACGCATTATTCAAAGAGTGAAATGGTTGACATGCTAAAAGCATATTTGCTAAGTAGTGATAATCAGTGATAGTGATAACGATAACGTATTGTAATAAATCAGTTGAAGTGTAATAAAAAAATGGATAATAACCAAATTCTAGATAACTGTGATTGTGAGTAGATAATCTGGTTTATATTTTCAATTTATTGGTGAGGTATAGGAATGGCAAAGGGGAGGATGAGGCAGTTAATATTTTCATAAATAAACATATTTCAATCATTCTTTGCCATGTCTAAAAATTCTAGTTAACATTGTTGAAGCATATTGAAGACATTAGTGTAACACTGGCAACGCTGTGGCATTCACATCCACCATGACTTAAAAATATTAGTATCGGAGTCGGATCAGCGGACTTTTTTATTCCGGATTTTTTTTTGTAAAAAAAATTATTAATTATGTGTTCTAAACAGTGAACTCTACTGCTGGTTAAAATATTTGTACTTATTTAACGTTCACCCTGTATACATACCCAGCTAGCAAAGTAGTTATATAAATTTAGTGTAATAGGAGTTTTATATTCTGTTAATATTTTATAGTTGTATTTAGAATACTAAATTGTTGCATTAATGTGGCACATGAGACTATTTTGCCTTCAGAAACTGAATTGTTTTTTAAATTTGTTGCAAGAACGTTCTTAGAGCATAATTTATAGAGCACTTATAAGATAACTGTTAATGTAGCCCTATAAGTGCGTCAATAACACAATTTTACAGCAACGGTGCTTATCGAATCAAATTACTGTAAAACCGATGCAAAATACTGCTTTATAGAATTATACCATCTCCTGTGACACTCATAAAATTATTCCGTAATGTCGCTTATAGTTTAATTATAGAACTATTGTATAAGGCGTTGTTACGTTACAATTCTGCTGCGAAAAAAAAATTACAAATATGGGAGCTGCTATCGAACTTAAGAGAAAAAGCTCTTTGAAGCATATTGTCTGAAGCTATTTATTTGTGGCATAATTTTAGTTTTTCGAAACGTCAATATAAGTGCGCGATAGTGATGTGATTTTTGTTATTTTTTACTTATCTGCTTTTTTCAGTGTGTGAGATTTTTTGGTTAGGCAAACTTAGTTTCAAAAATAACCCTTGACTGTTCCGTTTGGCGCAAGGACTTATTTAATTAATTTTTATTATTTTTCAGAAGTGTGGCAAAAACCCAATAAAACTAAAGAAAAACTCTTTAAAGCAGTTATAGAGAATAATAATACAGTTGTTATAAAATCATTATAGAGTAAATAAGTAACAAAAGCCTTTTTGTTCCATAAAGAAACGCTATAGAACTATCATTTTTTATGTATGTAGGTTTCCCACAGCCCCATCTGATGAGACCTGCCTGTAATAGTACGAAATATTTTGATCAAAGTGTAATGGGGGAATTTGTATAATATAGTCGTGACTTGTAAAAATTATTATCTGCTTGCAGAAAGAAAATTTCATTATGATAGATAAGATTTATTTGATTGCTAAGAGAAATTGATTTTCTTATAGATATTTAGTAACATATTTAATTTAGACCATTCCAAACCTTTTCCATTTGCACTTCTAGATGTTGAAGTTAAAGAATTTTATTAGATTTATTAAATAAGATTGAAATAAGTGAAACTACCACAATAAAATATGACAACACTGTGAATATTAAGCAGTTGCTTACGAAGCATATTTGCTCTATAATCATTGCAATTGACACAAAAATGTCATATTAGTGAGAATCCATTGCAAGTACAAGATGAAGCCTTTCTTTCTGTCGCCATATTGTGAACAAAGAAAAAAAAATCTTAATTAAAAATATGTACAATATAAATAGGTAAAATGATATCAATAATATGGATATACTTACTTTCTGACTATTTTATGTACAGTTGGTTGTTAAATTCATCAATTTAGAAAACATTTTTTTTTATTAAATTTCCAGCATCATAGGAAATATAAGGGCGCGTCAAAAAATTACCATTATGTACCATATATTTTACGATAAAACTTTTTCCGCATTAAAAAGTACAGCTCCCTGATGGACAAACAAACTAAGCAATTCGTAATGATGTAAGTAAGTACTCCTATGCAGACTGATTAGGCCCATCTTATTGGTTCTTATTGGCCCCTCCATATTATTTCTAACATGTGCGATACAGAAACATTTTGTTTTTAAAAGATACAATTAACCGATTTTAAAGTTCTTTAAATATAACACCATGGATCACAAAAATTGTATAGCGAAGTGCTATAGTATTTTTATGAGATTGCTTTGTAACTGTGTTATAAAAATTCTTTAAGACTTGTGAAAACGTTTATTCAACAATTTTATAAGTATTTCCTGCAAGCTTTACAGAACTAAAAGGTTCTATAGAACGGTGCCCATTTTTATGGTATAAGTGTTGCAAGAACGTTTTGAAAATGTTCTTAGAACAAACATTGTTCTATAAAATTTACTCTGGAAACGTTCTTACGATTTTTACAGAACAAGAAATTGTTAGCTGGGATAATGCTTGGCGCAAAATGGCCTGTATAGCTTGAAATAAAGTAACCGTTGTGTGCAGAGCAGACGATATGGAGCAGAATGGACGATTTCGTCCGAGCATAGTGCATATCTAGCACAACGAACACGCCGCCGCCAATGCAAACTGCATAACTGTTAGTCTGGTATTCATTAATCAAAGTTTAAATTGCCATTTTTTGCCTGTCTAAAACAAGCCCTGCTGCTTTTGCAAAGTTTCGAATTTCGCTTCGGTCCGTAAAGACCGAAAGAGAGGACGTGCCGCTGTAACCTTGTTTTGTTTATTAACGTTATCTTTTCGACATATCTAAATATTTTATCGCCAAGTTTAAATTAAAAGGCCAACTTCGCTTCGCGAACTTCTGTTTAGTTGCGAACTTTAATTGTAAAGCTGCGTACAGACTAAAGAGATTGGAAGAGACAGATGCAGGACCGCGCCAAGAGTAGCTGCCGCTGGGGTGCGGAACCTTTGTTACCGCCCTAGCAGCATTTTAGGTTAATCATCAAATAATGAATCAATAAAATAAATATGGAAATATACATATATATATATAAATATAATAATAAAAATAAATGTATTTTTTTTCAAAAATTAACACAAAATAAACAATATTAAAAAAATAAGAGCTAAGAATAGCAACTTAAATAGTCTTCATAAGTAACACAAAACTAAATATATTTATAATATAAAATACATGTGTAAGAATAACAAGAACACATAAAATGATGCTCAGATATCAGTATTACTGACTTTTTTAAATAGTAGATATCTTGTCATTCAAAAAATAATTTTTCGGGCCTTTCTTTTTGCAAATTCCTCAACCAAGACAGATATATCTAGGTTTTTTGAAATTTTACTAATTCACAGTACATGGATCAGTACGTGAGGTGAGGGTTGCAGAGAACAAGATTCTATAGGTGTGCCACTTGAAAAGGGTTCAAAGCAAAGCACATACAATTACCAAAAATAATGTCACGGATTTTCTAACTCGACTTTTTCTTTTACCAGGAAACAAACAGTTAATTAATCACTTATCTTTATTAACTACTCAGTACACTACTGAATACTAATTACAACTCGACTAAACACTATTTCACTTTGAAACTCCAGGAAATTTACAACTAAATACTCCAATTCAAGACTGTAATTCAAGACTCTAACTTCCAGACTGACTGACTCGGCCGTGTATTCTTCTTTTATAGACCAAACGAATATTCCAGGTATTTTCTAGAATCTCTAGATCTATGTCTCGAACGATTTTCGTCGATTCTTATTTTTTCCAGTTGCGCCTCGATACACGGCATTATTTGTTTGTTTACCAGAATCGCGTAGGAGCGATCGGGGCAAATTCCGTGACAATAAGTTGACGTCGAGTGAACATCGCACTTTAACAAGTCAACTAAGATCTTAGAAAGTACTTATTTATAGTAAGGAGATGTGATCTAGCTGGTCAAAAAGGAGAGTGTGCAGTTTAGCTTGACTGGCGTGTGCTACTAACCAGCGGTCAGCCGCTCCCTGGATCATGGCGCCCGGGTGCCACGCACTTCTTGCACCCCCGGGTTGGCGCGGCCCTGGACAGATGTAGCAGACTAAATTTTACTTGCCCATCAGGGTTGTATTTATAAATTTTATGATGGGCAAGTCGCATGTATTAAAGGGTAATCTTTCAAACATATTGAAAGATCCAGAACATGTGTCTGACGGCAATAATTACAGAATAATTAAAATATTAACATTCATAGATTGCCATAGAATGTAAACAAAACCATGTGGCACAAAATGCAATATTATTGGTGCGGCCTTACACGCCGTTCAGCGCGGTTTGTTTCTGTGGATACAGATGTAGGTGACGGTGTTGGTGATGTAAACAGGTGTTTGTTTCTTCTACTTTTGCGTTTTTCTGGATTTTGTGGGTCATAGGTACATCGTGTGAATACTGTGTAGGTAATGTCATAATTATTAGTGGTGATGTTGTGAACTATGATATATGATTTTACTTGAGGTAGGTATTTATAAAATTATACCATCTGATTTCAAATTTAACTACTTGTTTTAATTTAAAAAATAATAAGTAAAAGTAATGATTAATTATTTTATTTTTTTAAATTAATTTTACAAATTTTTATTTTTATTTACTATTGATTTCATTTCTCATCAAACATTTAATAAAATCCTTATTTATTACTTTTGTTTATTATGTTTTCGGAATAAAACAGGTAGTTTCATGTAGTGAAGTTAGCAAAATTTTATAAATACCTTAAATAACATTCTACATTATGTAAATGGTAGGACAAATACAGAACATGTTATTTGGAATCAGAATGAAGGACTAAATACAGTAGATGCGAAAAAAATTAAGTTTTTTTTACCATCGATTTTCTAAACGCCCTGTATATATTTCGGTAGTTTGATTGATTCCTTACAACTTTACATTTCAATTTTTTCGATAAACTTAAACCTATCTATACCCAAAAATCTGCTTTAAACAATTTTCGTTACAATTTGTAACACCAAAATTACTAATAACATTTATTTGAAGCATTGCAACTTGAATTTCAGAAAGAATAATTAAAATTTGATATTTAATAAAACTTTAATAGCGATTTCCTGCTAAACGGTTACATTTAGCGACTTGAATATAGAATTTTTTTTTTCTGATACTGTTTTTCTTTTCAATAATGTTAAATTTCTGTGATATCTAGCAAGGAAAAAAGTTATGAATAAAACTTTTCTTTAACTGGTCCAATAGAGCTTGACCTACTTAGGGAGTGTATGAAATAAGAGAATAATTGAACTTGAATTAAGTTATTTAAAAAGAAAAACAAAAAAAAAATTAACTTTGGCAAGCTGTAACTGGCAAACAATTGACAATTCAACAAAAATTTCAGTACATATTGCGTTGTTTTAATTCGTAATCCTAGGAGTCTCCTAATGGATTTTAAGAACACCCTGTATTGTGCATATATCCACATATTCTAATAATTTTTATGTCGCTTGCAGTTATATTGCACCACCCTATCCCATATTTAGTTTCGGTGCCTAAATCATAACGTCGAAATTTGTCACTTTTGACAGTAGTTGTAAAACAAATTGTCAAATTATTAAAAATATTGATAAATCTTTTTTCGGGCTACTGAGCCTACCACTTGCAGTTTTTTCTATAAGTTCATTCTTATTAAATTAGTTTCTTAATATGACGTACATTATTTGTTTACTGTAACAACAATTCTACATAGGTTACGCCACTGGATGAACCCCAATGCACACTACTCAAAAATAGCCAAATATATTCGTTCACTTTTCGGTTTCCGCGATTGTACTGTACATGATAGAATTTCATAACCTTCCAAAGTAAACACGCGATCTCACAGACCGAGAGTTTCAAAAATTGTTGATATCTGCCTAACGAAACGCATGTCGCGGCGCAAACGCTCAGTAGCTTCACGTTTTAGTGAATTTTATTCAGTGCTAAAACAAAAATTGTGTAGGTTACTTCGTTTCCGCAAAAAATAATATTTCACTGTAGCAGACCGGTGTTAACGTTATCGTTATATTTTTTAAGGTATGTTAAGATTTCAGTAAAATAATTTTAAGGCAATAATGTTCGATTTTTCCATTTAGATCTAATCATGAACTATCAAAATGAACAAGAATATCTTCAAAAGATGTTCGATGAAGTGGCAACTGATTCGGAGATTGAATTAGATGATGGAAACGAAAGTTTGGATGAAGACAATGAGGAGGAACAAAGCTATAATACTGACTCTGATCAAGATATACAGGAAGAATTCCAAGAAACCGATGAAGCGATGGTACAAGGGTTTCTTGTTTTGTAGGTAAAGATGGCGTAATTAGGTGGAGAAAACATACTACGGCAAATCGTAGAGTTCGTAATCGAGCCGAAAATCTTATCAAGTGCTCGCAAGGTGTAAAAGGAGCTGCTCGCAATATGACAACCGCTTCTGAAATTTGGGCGTGTTACTTCACAAGTAACAAACACAAATATATACATAGATATAACTGCAAATGATCCTAGTAATAGAACTGCTAGTTTTTTTTAGCACCGTAAATTTTTCTGTCCATTTTGAATACATTTTGTATAAAATAAATTAATAAATATGCGTTTATAGTTTCGTCTTTCAGCTAAATGAAGTACCACAATAGTTTTAAAAATTTATATTTATAAAAATTTGATATTGTTTACCTATTTAAAATTTCGGTCTGTAACACCGATGTTAACTTGCACGTTCCGAAAATTTATGTTAACTCTGAAAGGATAATAAAGATGTTCAACATTTTCAGTTACATATCTCCTTTACAGACCAAATTACATTACAACAGAACAATACGTACGCCTCTGAAACCATATCCAACTCGTACGTATTTTCTGTTTTAAAGTTCGGAACTTAGTCTGCCCCAGACGTTCAGACAACATAAGCTTAGAATTAGACTCCGTTCAAAGCTCTTTTAATTCACGCCGTCGTGGAGGCGGCAGCCACGTAAGCCATAATCCCAAATTGATATTCACTGTTACTGTTTCGATATTCAAATCTTTCTCCATTCAGTCCATTCCCCATATTCGCCGCGACTACGATGCGATTCTACGCTGCAACAGTTTAAGTCTGTCATCCAGGAAGAGCGTACATAGGAATGGTATATGGCGCATAAATATGCAAGTGCCATTGGTACGGTGTCGTACGTTTCTGGATTGAATACATTTCCTCGAAAAGGGACGAAAACTTGTTCGTAAATAATACATGCGATAAAATTTTCTAAAGTAGTCGCTAAAACTTAGGGTACTAGGATTTATGGCATATTGCCATTATTTAATGGACCGCATTAGTGTGACGTCACCAAATATGCAACCCACGGCACTTTGTGTTATAAAAAATAGGTCAGATCTCATCTATTGTGGTTGAATTTGTCGTGTTCCCACTGCCAAAAAAGTGAAGTTAGATTTTTATAGAGTGAGTAAATTAGATTATTTTCTTTAGATAATTATTGAATAGAGCTTTGTCTGTGGAATTGTTCATTAGCATACCTAGATGTTTGGTATCAGAGAACATACATATGACTTCATTGATAGGAATTGTAGATTTGATTTATACCTATTAGCTTAAAATACCTTTCTAAAACAGTAAAATAAAAAATTACATTTCAATCAAGTATTATTATAATAACCCTTACGGGACCTCAAATTGCTTTGCACTTTTAAATAGCAGGACTTCAAGAGTCTCTATAGAGGATATTTTGAAACTAAAAACTCCTATAAATATGGCTCTAAAACAGGGCGCTGAATTTTATTTTTTGTATTTACTTATTTATTTTTTAAAGAAAAAAACGCATAAAATTGGTTATGTCGCGGCAAAGGGAGCAATTTGACGCCGAAAATCATTGCGTATTAATTCCTGTGGTGGAGGGGTATCTATGAATCTTTTTGTAAAAAAGTATAGTAAAATTAAAATTTCGAAAATGTTTTCAAAAAATTTCAATTTTGCTCGGAAAAAGCCCTCTTGCCCGAAGTCGATAAGACGGCTGGTTAATTTCCTGAATGTAATTCAACGTTTTATCCACGAGAAAAATTGGTCAATTAAGAAAGTGAGAGCCGTGTGAGAGTAGATGAAAAATTATGGTTTTGAAAAACGGCATATTTGACAAATTTATTTTAATCAAGAATATTGATTTTCAGTTGAATACTGAAAAGTTTTGGAATCGTTTCTATGACACACGTTTGTTTATTGAGTGAGAATTTCTTCATTCCGATTAAAATAAAGTAAAAAGCCTAAGAAAAAAAGGGGCATAGGAGAAGGGGAAATTAGAAATATTGAAAGTGTATAAAGGTACTGATATTTCGAAGCATGGTAAACTTATTTCTTATTTAAAAGTAGAAACAAGAAATTGTAAACCAAAGAACGCACTGGAGAGAAACCAAATCGAACATTTTTTGAAAAAAGCACCGCATTACGAATATTTGCAAGTTAAAGAAGAAAATACATGATTTTAATATTTCAATTTGTACATTGACGGCCGGTATTTCAATTGATAGTTAACTTGTATGATAAGTAACATGCACCTACAAGTTGACTAATGGTTAATTTCCAAATGCGTTTTTCATTACTTTTTGTTACTTCAGTTACTATCTGGAGGTTTGCAATTTATTTATTTATGTTGGTGAAATTGCTGGCACATTTTATGTATTTTGCTACGATTTTTATATAAAATGCACTACGTTGACAACGAAAACCCAGAAATTGGTAACCTAACTTTTTCAAATTTGTTTATGACAACTGTCAAGTGTGTTCTTAAAATATCGCAGGTTGCAACAACTGTCCACGGTGACAATCTAAATCTATTAAAAAAGACTTTACCGTCATATTCTTCGAAGTAGTTTGGTCTAACTCGTATTATTTTAGGTCTTCTAATATCTTCTTCGTCGCTGCTGTATGCATTAATATCGTATTCCATAATAAATAGTAACAAATTAAAGACTTTAACTATTTTCTAGGTTAAACTTCTCAATTAACTGTCACATCCATTGTTAACCCCTACTTCATGAACAGGTTATCTTAACCAAAAGTTAACCACTAAATTTTTGATAACCAATAATTGAAAAACTGAATTTTCGATGTAACTATCGTTTTATTATTAATCACAAGTTAACCATCAATTGAAAAACTGGGCCTGGAGTGTTTTATTGTGACCTCTATAGGTTGCAACGATCATGGGCATTGCAGATGCTTGTCGATGCAATTAATTAACCTTTTTGGATATCACCCATGTCCAAGACAAAGGCAGTTACCTACACGTACTCATTCCGGGTACGAAAATAAATATTTCGAGTTTCACAATCATGGGAGAAGCTTTTTGAGTCAATGCTGTAGAAATGTGTCGAAAATACAATCTGCGACTTAAAAATGGAAGATTTTCCTTATGATATGTGGCTGGAAAATGTACTACACAACATGTGGCATCAACACAATTTCGAAAACGTTTTCAAAAGTGGCTGCATTTTTTGGGCTCCCTGATCCAGAAAGATTTACCGGACATGGAAGAGGTGTTTTATTGAAAATTCACTGTCCAGCAAGGTAGCAATTGCTAAAAATATCCAGATCCTTCCTGGCGAAGTTGTGGTCCTATCCAGCCCTTTCGGAAACTCCTTATAGAGTGAATTTAAATAATCCCTGTCAAAAAGACAAGATCGTTCTTGAGATAAATGCTTATATTAATAATAATAATTCTAAATAAAATCGAAGAGTGATATTATGAATTCTAATCAACTAGTGTGTTAAAAGGCCTTTAATCCACGGAAAACCGACTTATTAAACCTTATTAATATAGTGGTCGGATACATTATATTTAATAAAATCTTTTATTTAATACAATTCTTTTAGCTGAAAAGTGTCAATGTCAGCAATTGTGACTTTCTAAAAAAAGGTTAAATGCAGTACAGTTTGACTGTACTATAAATAATAGTACATTATACTATAAGGGAGAGAAATGCGTTATTTTGGCAAAGGTGCAATTTGAAGCCCGAGGGCTACAATGCACCGAGGACAAAATAGCATCTCTCCCGAATGGTATATACTATTTTTTCCACGGTCTCATTAACTTAAAAACACATATTTTGTCATTATGAAGTAAGTAGCACCAGAATTATTGTATTCGGATTTAATGTTCGTTGAGTTATTGTCATAACTACAAAATAAACAAATAAAAAGGATTGTCAAATTAAGGTGCTAGTTTGGTTTAGTTTAAAGTTTGTTTAGTGCACAATGAATAAGTGAAAGAGATTGTGGAGGCTGCAAATATTGCAATAAGCAATTTGCTGCCTACGAAGTCAAGATCTTTATACGATATAGCCTACAATTAGTTCAAAAAGTGGTGCGCCGAGAAAAATGTTCAAGTATACAGCGAGAATGTTTTGTTGGCATACTTCAGTGAAAATGCAAAGAATTACAAGTCTCCCACATTATGGGCGCAATATTATTTGGTTAAGTCATGCTTGATAATTTACGACAACATAGATATAAGCAACTTCCCCAAGCTGATCGCATTTTTGAAAAGAACCGGTGACGGATATTAAGCGAAAAAATCGAAAATATTGACAAAGGGCGAAATCGATCGTTTTCTATCAAGTGCAGATGACAAAGAATTCTTAATGATTAAGGTAAGATTACTTTTGTTGTTAGGTATTTAAGTTATTAAGTATTTTGATTTTTTATAGGTTGGATTAATTCTGGGGATTGCCAGAGCTTGTCGAACTGATAAACTAGTCAATTTAACTGTAGATGATATTGAGGATGTAGGCTCTTCCTTGATTGTAAAAATTCCAAACACTAAGACAAAGATTCCACGAACCTTTCTGGTTACCGATGTGGGAAATATGCTTGAATTGTTTCGAAAATAACTGTCCCTTCGTCCTCCCCACGTCAAGCATAAGCGCTTTTTTTTGTACTACAAAGCAGAAAAATGTAGTTCGCAGCCAGTTGGCAAGAATACCATGGGAAAAATTCCGAGTGTAGTAGCTTCGTATTTAAAATTACCTGATGCTGCATGTTATACTGGTCACTGCTTACGAAGATCTTCAGCGACGTTACTGGCAGATGCTGGTGTGGATATCATGACAATAAAGCTTCATGCTGGTTGGAAATCAACGACAGTCGCTGAGGGTTATGTCGAGAACTCCATTGAAAATAAGACCGAAATTGCTAATCAGGTTTTAGTAGGTACCACTACTAGCGCAATCACAAAAACTGTAAATGTAAGCGAAAGTAATATTCCTTATAATATTAATTTTGAAAATTGTACAAATGTAACATTTAATTTAAATGTCAATAAATAATTTCAATGTTATCTTTTTTTTTGTATGAAAAACGTTCTCCATAATGTAAACTCCATTGGGAGCATTATACTCCCTTGGGAATAATCGACTACTTCTGTTTTAATTTTGATGTCATAGAAACTGATTTCTACTCCCGACCGTGGAAAAATTAATATTTTTGTCATCTCAGCATTCCCAATCCCACAACACAACACAACACAATACAACACCATTCTAGGCATTGTTGTTTTTATAAAGCTGCAAATATTGACCTATAAATGTTTCAATTATTTTCTTTTAAAATATCTAAATTCAATATTCTTAAGGGAAATTAAAAGGGATTAAGTCAATAAAATCATTAATCTTAATCCTAATCTCTAATAATTGTATTACCTGAGCACACTTTACACCCCAAACATAATTGGTATAAATTTATTTATTACCAAGAGCTAATAGAAAAACATATAAATGATAATCAACTATAAATATCAAATCCAGAATAGTTAAGACCATATCGTGTGCTGTTTTCAACAGACGAAGGTGTTCTTTTAAGTTCTGTGTACCAGCAAGTGTCGAAAAGGGTAATTTTTTAATTTTCGCTATGCCATCCGAATTAAAAGAGGTTGGCGACATCTTTGAATGTCCCGTATGTTTCACACCTGTGTCTCCACCATTCCGACAGTGTGTATCCGGCCATATATTGTGCTCAGATTGCTTCGCCAGGATCCATCAATGTTCCGTCTGCAAAGGACACAAAGCAGTAGCGTGCGCATATATTTTAGAAAGAGATATTACTAATTTGGAACTACCATGTAAGTAGGTACGCTTCAATTCGTTTAGTGACTAACCACAACATCAGTGGACGTTTATAAGAACGACTTTTTTGTAGTTCAGAAGCAGATGTGTAAGATGATGGTGAGAAATAGGATTTCAATTTGGAGCAAGAAGCAGTTTAAACAGATGCAATATTTAAACTTTGATTTTAGTAAGAAGAATTAAAGTAATTTTGTTCTATGTACAATCGTTTGCAATAATAATTGCACTCGTTAAAATGAGTTTTGTGATTTCTTTTGAACTGCTGACGTACTCGTAATGAAATATTCCAGAAGTTCATAAACTGTTTTGAGTGAGTGCCATTGTTATCGCAAAACCATGTACATATTGAATATATGTTAAGACAAGACAAAATTATAATTAGTTACTGTAAACATATTATACTTATTTGTATAGACACAATAAAAAATGAGACTTCAGCAAAAAGTATGGATTTGTTATACAGGGTGTCCCAGAAATCAACGTTAAGCCGGAAACGGGCAATAGGCCAAGTCGTGACAGTTATTAGAAAAATATAAAAAAAATCTTTGTCATGTACTTTTCAAATTATAAGTATAAAAAAATAAATTGGAAAAACTGACATCCTGTGATGATCTATCAAGTTCTGTGACTACAAATATTAATGTTTCGTCAATCTTTTTTCTGTAATGTAATCATGAATAACTCTTCTGTAAATTACAGTTTAAAATTAAAACATAACTGCCTCAGTTTCAAATAAAATGTTGGATTTTTGCCCAACATTAAATTCAAAATAATTACCCGACTTTAACCGACTGTACTGTATAAAAAATGTACTACACTATTTTGGCAAGTAATTTTAAAAGATGGCGCTTTACTCCGGATTCTAAAATGGTATGATACTTGCTAGATTACTTCTTTGTTTAGGAAAAAAATATTTTTTTTTTAGTGGAACCGGATTTCAGGCCAATTTTGTTTAATTATTTAAAATGTTGGTAATGCAACCTGGGCATTTTTAAGATTACAATTTACAGGTACAAGTACACGCCATTTCGACAATGTGAGTGAAACAGATAGAGACGCTTTTTAAAATTACTTGCCAAAATAGTGTAGTACATTTTTTTTACAGTACAGTCGGTTAAAGTCGGGTAATGGAATTATTTTGAATTTAATGTTGGACAAAAATCCAACATTTTATTTGAAACTAAGGCAGTTATGTTTTAATTTTAAACTGTAATTTACAGAAGGGTTATTCATGATTACATTACAGAAAAAAGATTGACGAAACATTAATATTTGTAGTCACAGGACTTGATAGATCATTACAGGATGTCAGTTTTTCCAATTTATTTTTTGATACTTATAATTTGAAAAGTACATGACAAAGATTTTTTTTTTATATTTTTCTAATAACTGTCACGACTTGGCCTATCACCCGTTTCCGGCTTAACGTTGATTTCTGGGACACCCTGTATATTATGATAATAATTTAATTTTAATCATTAAAATATTCATGATATATTAAACCTTTTTATTGAGTTAGCCTATGATAATTATAATGATAATTTTAATGCGCATTTTTTCTATTAGCGTTGTTGGTTCGTCAAATGATAATGTTTTTAATTTGGAGTAGATATTAATTTTTGATTAGGGATTTTTTTTACTTAGAAAGTAAACGCTTGCATTTTAAATTATTTTAGAATGTGAATTTCTCTTAACTGATAGTCTTCTGCTTACCTTAATTTTGCTACCTGCTCATACTTTGGATATCTTCTAATTTATATAATTTTAAAATTAGTCTATTAATTACGAATGTTGAAGGTAAGTGATATTTAACTAATTTATACAAAATACTTAAACACTATTATTCTAATATTACGCTCTCAATGGAGTTATTTTTGAAATTTTGTTCAGTATTAACATCCATACATTTTAATTTAAAGTTTATCAAGGTGTATCTAATTACTGTATTAAAAGTTTGTAATTTTGATACCTACTCACTTTTTAACTGTCCTGGTCAAAATTTTTTGGTTTCGCTTTCTGATACTATAGGGTATAGACTGTAATCCCAGACACATACTCTTCCTCTGGAGCCTGAAATCTGCAGATACAATTACGACTGTACAACTTGAAGGGATATTACTGTGATCTGTCAACTGATTCTGACACTTATATTTGGTTAAAGTTGGTGTTTTTACTTTTCATAATTAATTTGTGAATTTAACGATAATTACGACCTTACTTGGGCAAGTCCACTAGACTGCCGAATCTTTCTTGAACCTTCTGAACATTCCGTTGTTTCTACGGCGTTACCAAGTAAGTTTCTTCTAGATCTTTCTTTCTACTAAATTTTTGTTTTGGGTAAAATAAATTGACAATTGATTTTTTATGAAATCTATGATATAATTTCATGTTTTTCGAAATTTCTGGATCTTCGATTTGGTTTTATTATTTTTAATTTTTATTTAGTTTTTAGAATTACATCGGTAAAAATTATTTGTTTACGTAATAATGGATTTACGGCCCTATATTCAGAGACAATTTACAGTAAATGATCTACAAATTGTTCTTTGGGCGCTTCTTTGTAATTTCCATGCTACCAAAATCGATTTTTTCACAAATTCACAAAGAACAAACATCAAGAGTAGTAACATATTTTAAATATGCTACTGCACTGGAAGAAATCATTCAAGAACGTAACGTCACAAAAAATTGGGGAGGCAGAGTAATCAATGCTCATTTTTTATGCTTGTTTTTAGCCATCGTTTACAATAATACCCTTGAAAATTCGGTTAATCGGAAAAAGTATATCTATTAAATTTCAAACCGTGTGAAAAATTAACAAAATTATTACTACTATTTAAAAGTCTTCTCTAACTTAACGTCCTGGATATTTTAAGGAAGGCATTTTTGTATGTATTTTTTTGCTGAACTTATGCAGTTAATGATATGTTAGTTTATTACGCCCTGTATAACAAAAATACTCTCAAGAAAATCCTTCAGATTAATTGGTTGTATGCAACGGCAAACGTCATTTTTAATTTTACCTTGGTTTCCAGTAAAATCCAACTGTATATGTAGACATTTGATCAATCGACGCCACCAGTTCATTGTTTAACGTTCATTCAAATCCCTATTTAAAAAGGAATGTTTGATCAGATTATCTGCCTGCAGCAACACATATATCCCAATCATCGATCAAACATCGTGCAATTCTGACTACAACGCCAAACAGTTAGGTGTGGCTTTTAAAATGGACACAGATTTAGTTGCCAGAAATGAAGTTCTGTGAGTAATGTTTCAATTTACGAAAAATAATTTTATTTGAATTATTTATTAATTGTTTTTGTCATTATTTGCTTTCTCACAATTTACACGTTTAAATATGACAGTGGCGTACCCAGAAACCAATTGGGGGAAGCCGTTCGTATAAAACGAAATATACGAGTACCTATGCTTTTACTTATGACCATTGAAATGTCTTGACCTAAAAAGCGTAACAAGCATGAATAAAGTAATTAAAACATAAATTTCTCATATTACGTAGCGGATATATTCTACTTGTCTAACACTGTGCCCTGAAATAGACAGATAACGAAAATGTTATAATATTGTATTGTTTAGTTTTCAGGTCGGTTTATTGAGATTGAGAATAGTATTAGTATTAGTAGTCATAGGAATGGGGAAGTTGCATGAATTTTACATTGGTTTAAAATGTATTAGGTACGCGTAATATTTCAAACATATTGAAATGTCAGAACATGTGTCTGCCGGCAATACTCACATACTAATTAAAATATAAAGATTAATAAATTACCAAGGAATATAAACAAAACCACGTAGCTGAAACGTGATATCATTGATGTAACGTCACATGACGTTCAGCGCGGTTTATGTTTCTATAGATAGACGTATAGTATTACGGCGTTGGTTACGTTTATTTCTTATGTTTTTGTGGCATTTTTGAGTCATAATATCGTGTATGTAATGATGTGCAAATTCCGCGATGACGGAAAGGGGTTTTGTGTAAGCCCAATCGGATAATTAAACACGAGTGAATTCATTTAATTTTATGCTTATGAACTTCATTAGTATGAATTCCAGCTTCATTAGTGCAGAAATACGTGGATGTGAAGTCAAAGTAAGCAGGTGTCTACGTAAAACATTACCATAATTATTAGTGGTGTGCTGAACAATATTGTTAAACGTTATTATTATTTGTTTACAATATAGATCCGCTAGTGAAAATTACAACGACTATGCTGCTGGCTAAGTGCAAATAAAGGGTTTTACTTGTGGTATTTATAAAATTATGCCATCTGAATTCACATTAATCTACTTGTTTTAATTTGGAAAATAATAAATAAACGTAATGAATAATGATATTTAACATTTATTTTATAGAAACGTAAGTTTTATTTAAATTAATTTATTAATTTCTAGTGGTATACTGATTTAATTTCTATTTAAACATTTTTAAAAAATCCTTATTTTATCGTTTGTTTATTATGTTTTCTTAGAATAAAACAGGTAATTTAATGTAGTGAAGTCAGATTTGTTATTTTAGAATCGGAATGAAGCACTGAATATAATAAATGAATAAAAAAAATGTAAGTTTTACCATTAATTTTCTAAATACCCTGTATACATTCTGGTAGCATAATAGAAAAGTTTAATAGATTCTTTAAAACATTACTTTTCGCATGGTGGCATATTTTTTTATTAGGTGCTGTATGCTATACAGTGCTTTCGAAAAGTAACGAATAAATTAATTACTTCTGAAATTGAGAAGTTTTCGAAAAAATCCCCTGGCACGTCGATTTTGTTTTTTAAAAAGGCACTTTTTGACATACGACTCATATTTATGACGTCAGTTTTGTTCGAGATATGACGTCATCGACAATTTTTTTAAATAGCAACCCCCAATTTTGACCATGCCATTTGAAAGAGCGTGTTATTCTACATACATCTTGAAAAATTATGGTGTTACATAACAAAAATTTCAAGAAAATAATGTTTGAAGATTTTAAAATTTAATTTTCACAATACTTCCCCATTATGCAACATCTGTCCGTGTTTATTGAGATGAGCTGTTCCCGAATCGTTGGATAGGGAGAAGGGGGCCGATTGAGTGGCCAGTCAGATCGCCTGATTTGACACCCCTAGATTATTTCTTGTGGGGATACTTCAAAAGCAAAGTATACGTTACTAGACCGGTTAATTTAGAAACAAGAATTGTAATATCGTATACCTCCTGAAATTATTGATAATGTCTAAAAATAATTTATTAATCGTCTTGGCTACTGTCAGGCAGCCAACGGTGCACAATTTAAATATTTAATTTAATCGATTTTTTACATAATCATTATCATTTTCAGTATTGTGAAATTTAAATTTTAAAATCTTCAAACATTATTCTCTTGAAATTTTTGTTATGTAACACTATAATTTTTCATGATGTATGTATGTAAAATGATACGCTCTTTCAAATGACATGTGTCAAAATTGGGGGTTGCTGTTTAAAAAAATTGTCGATGACGTCATATCTCGAACAACGATGACGTCACAAATATGAGTCGTGTGTCAAAAAGTGCCTTTTTTAAAAACAAAATCGACGTGCCAGGGGATTTTTTCGAAAACTTCTCAATTTAAAAATAATGAATTTATTCGTTACTTTTCGAAAGCACTGTATATTCGCACATAATGGCACATTGCAATACTTTTTCCATTTGCCTCATTATAATGAGCTTTCTGTCATTCATTCATTTTACGAGTCTGTTTTGCAACTTTATTCGACACCAATGTCTATTTAACACGTAATAATATCATAAACGATAAATTAACTCTTCTAAACGTATGTGCGTTGTCCGAAAGCATGGAAAACGTATGCAGGTATAGATCAGATTTTTTGTACTGTATTAAACAAGTGCGAACGACGTCTAACGTTACATGTCTTCGGTGTGGTGGCGAGCGTTTTATGGGGGTGTGGCTAGACTAAAATTTTAAATACGGTATTTTTAGGCTTTTATTCCACAAAATTGTCTAGAACAAACGCCATTTCAATTAAAATAATACATTCTTTCTTCTGCACGTATTTGGAAATATCAATTTCCCCACTGCATTTTAGTGAATGTTTCACACTTTTCAAATCGATGTTACTCGAGAACATTGCACCCTATAGATATTCAATAAGAGTACCCTTTGCATGTTAAAAAACATAGTTTTCATATTTTTTATTCAGAAATGAGAAAAGCCCGTGTACAAAGAGTTAAAGTGAACTTTATTCTCGATCAAGCAATTTTGTCACACCCCTCGTATAAATTTTGAATATATTTTTTTGCATAATGCTAAAAGACATAAAGTTCAGTAACTGAGAAAAAACTGAGTAACATTTTCTAACTAGTTCCACATGCACTGAAATTTAGAATAATTATTTTAGAAACATCTTGTATTGTAGAGTAGTAATGTTTCCAATTCTTTTGCTGTTATATAAATACTAGGTAATATTTGTAAGTAAAATTTGGTGTAACCTGAAATGATTTATTTATATTACTTTCATATAGAAAGGCTCAAGAAGTATTGGAGGAAAAGGCAAGAAGAGAATGGCATGCAAAATGGGGTTTTTACCTAGAATTCGACAAGGTAAGCAAAGTAAATAATTATGAATAATACAATATAGCATCTACACATTTTATAGGAATGAATATATCTGTGAAATGCAATTAAATATTTCCCATAATATACTTCACTGACACTAATATACAGGGTGGATTAATTAAAAAATTGAACCCTATTTTTGCAGGGAAACACAAGTTTAAAAATAAAACGCTCAAACAGGTCACTTTTATTTAGAAGGGGGATAATTTTTTGTGGGATATCAAAGTCTCTATCTTCATCTCCCTAGATAAGGTAACTAACCCGTTAAAAGTATTAAATAGTAGTCAATAGTATGTCAACAGAAAACCTTTTAAATGCTCTTTATAGTAGTTACTTTGTAGTAATTTTTTAGATTGAATAAGTAGCATTGGAAATAGGCAGTTAAAATGAAAAAAAAAATACTCGTATATTTCTCCTATAAATACATGGTTAACTATCATTAACACAGTATACTAATCAAATCAGTACGGAATCTCAAACAATTTATGAATGAAATACGTCTGGCAGTTTTTAAATACCCCCAATCTAGAAAAAGTTGCCAAGACAATGGCCGATCCCACAGAACATACGGAGTGCGTTCCACTAAGCGATCGCAGGGCTCATTCTCATCATCGCAATTTTACCCGTTCTACTAGGTTAAAACTGCTATTGTGCGCATTGTTCACGGATGAAAATTACTGGTCATAACAATCCAAAGTCTATAAACCCATACTTAAACATTGACCAAGAATGACAATAGGATCATAAATACTATGCGTGGCAATAGATCTTCTATAGTAGAAAAAAATACCTAATCTAATGTTGCGTTAAATTTTAATAACTGTACCTTTACGAGCTGTACTTTTAATAAATAAATAGTTGTTTTGTTATGTTACGCCTTATTTGAATTTTTTGTTAAAATATTTTCTTACCGAATATCCCTTTGAGCAAATAAAAAGAGTAGTATTTCCCACATATGGAAATGTATGCAGTTGCTATCTATTTCAGTTTTTATTGTTGATTCTAAGGCTGTATCTACGCATCGTTTTACCGTTCTACACTGTCGGCACTTTCAATAGACACCCTGCTTCGCTGCATCTGAAGTGATAATCAAAGCTTCCCTGAACCCCTTTTTTATAAATTGATATAAAAAAGGGGACCTCACCACGGACAATGTCCATATTGGAAAAATCTTAAATAGATGGACTAAATCGTCTGCAGAGGCTATTGACGTGAATGTAAAGGACAAAAAGATAACAAACCATTCGAACAGGTCAACTGCTGTTAGTTAATTGGGAAAATCTGGTGTGTAAGAATAACAATTGCTGAAAATTACTGGTCATAGCAATCCAAATTCTATGAAACCATACTTAAACATCGACCATGAACACCACAATAAGATCATAAATACTATGCGCGGTAATAGATCTATAGCAGAAAAAAACTAGCCAATCTAATGTTGCGTTAAATTTTACTAACTGTATCTTTACAACTACACTTCTAATACATAAATAGTTATTTTGCGTCTTATTTGATTTTTTGTTAAGAAATTGACAAGTCACTCATAATTTTATGTCAAATCTCTGAAGCAGGTACAACGTGCTTTCGATTACCATACAATTATTTCATACATTGTCAATATTCGAGGGATATCATAGCTGATAATTAAATAGATTTATGCTTCAATTATTTGCAAAATAAAATAGAAAGAAGAGTATCTCTCACATATGGAAATGTATGCACTTGCTACCTACTTCAGTTTTTATTGTTGGTTCTAAGGCTGATCTACACAACGTTTCGCTGCTCTGCACTAGTGACTCCACTTCGCCGAACTGAACTTTTAATGCGTAGTATTTGTAGTTCCAGCGACTAGCCGCCTCCTGTTCATGTTCCCGGACAAATTTCTGACAAATTGAATTCGAATCCTTTGAAAAGTACATTTCAATCCGTAACCGCCGCAATTAAAATGACAAAGAGGTCCCTGGTGTTCAAAAAGCTCGGACGTGCATTGAAGTGTTTGAGAGTAAACCGTTGTTAGCCGCATAAATTGGATACCGAGGCACAAAGTGCAGTGCGTCGCAATCGGGCCGGTGAAATAAGGAGCTTAGTTATGTCGCCAATTTCCTCCCCTTTTGCCTTTGTACAACAACGGCAAATACAGACAGATAGTTGTCATTAAAATGGGAGCGCGAGACCTGGCTTCGCCGTCTCTGCGCCCGCTTATACTGATTCGGAACGAAATGGCAATAAGCTCGACAATACGATTTCACAGAGGTGATATTATATGGTAAAGCAGCCGTACACGAAAAACTGCGCTGTACTGAACTGTACCATGCCAAGCTGACTATTGTCAGCATAGAAATCATGAAATATACAGAACGCCACAAGTCTTTACATTAGGCACTCAAAAATACTCAGACTATGGAGAAGTTTGGAAAGCAGCCATCTAGGGAAAACTTTTGGCCCCAGCATACTATTGATACCAAAATAGAATATTTGTAATTGGACCATAGAAATCATATGATTTATGAAATAGACGTATAATTATCATATTTTGAAATTCCCGCCCATTAGTACGAACCTACCTCGTTAGTGCAACCATTATCGGCTAAATCGCAGCAGCTGTGATTTTTCTAATCTGCTCCATTGCCTGTTTGCAGTGACCCATCGCGCGTGGCAGCACTCTACATCACAAGTAAATAACGTAGTCAGGACATTGTTGTCAATTGTTTCATGGAAATTATGATAAATGTCAAATATCTGTTAAGATGTACGTTTCTGGTAAACGTGTCACTAGTGGGTAACGTATCACTTTAGAAGATATGTGGATAAAAGTCCGATTATAAGGTGATTGTGGATAAAACTATTTTATTTCTACTACTGTTTGTTGTTGAGAAATGCTGGAAAATTTGTATTTAGCGAACAAGTTGACATGTTATTTTGTGCTAGATTTCTGTGAACCAAACTGTAGAAGAAGTGTGGAAGAATATCGTAGAACATTTCCAAATCGCGTGATTTCCCATGGAGAAACATTTTCAGTTTCAAATTTCGAATCAGTATCTTTAAAACTCTTTGAAATAATTAATAAAAATAAATAAAAAATTAAAATTTAAACACTCTCTCTCTCTCTCGAAAACGAAGCATATTTCGACCTATGTTTGTATAAACTTTTTTTCATAAAGTAACTTCGGCAACCACCCCTTAAAATGTTCCACACTTATTTACAAACACCCTGTATAGGCAAGTAGGGTTAAAGTATCAAATTTTTCCATCAGAAGTGTCCCGTATCAAACAAGTAGTGTTAAAATTATAAAGTAAGTTCTCTATAAATTAAAAAAATGAAGCATGTTTCTTTATAAAAATGCACTACAATTAAGTGTTAAGTAAAATGTCAAGGGTTCAATTTGACATGTTCAAAATTCTCTTTGGGTCTTCGGGATTAGAAAAATGTCAAGAAGTTAATGTACGATAATAAAATATGTTGAATGTATAAAACTATTAAATTATTTTATAAGAGTCTTTACTCATCTTTAGTGCATGACTAACTGTACATTTATTTCAGCGCTTTATAGATTTCAGAATAAATGATTATACTAAAATAACTTTTAGTTCCGTTTAGAAGAAGCTAAAAGAAGAGGTTACACGGAAGAAGAATATAGGAGAATGACAGTGAAAAAAAAGTCTAGACATAACATAGAAGGTGATATTTGGCCTCCTGCACCACCTAAGCCAGTGCCTATAACATCTTCAGGTAATTTTGCATTATTATACTTATGCCAATAACTAATATTCCATACCACAGAGCAAACAATTAAAGATTTTAGTACAATTTTGGAGAAAGCTCTACCAAACTATATAAAATAATTATTATTAATTCATTACATTGTTGTCACTATAATCAAATTTTTATTATTTTCTAATTTGCATAAAGAGTAGGCAACTTCATTAAACAGTCCCTAAATTTATTGTACCTCTAAATATCATTTATTATTTCTTTTATTTAATGTTGCCATGTATTATATTATTATACAATTAATACTGAGTAAACATTAATTAATTTTAGGTATTATAAAAGTATAAAATTATCAGATATTGTACAAAAAATGGCGAATGCGCCAGTATTAAAAATGGGGAGACTTCATTAAAAACTATTAAATATGATTGTATACGTTTTAATAACTATTTCTAGCAAAGTAAATACTTTCATTATATTTTGCACATTATACAGGGTGATTCATTAAGAATGGGCAATCTCTGAACTGGAGATACTACACACCAAAATATGGCGATTGTGCCAAATATGCCTTATCCGTATGTTGCTGGTTTAAAAAATACAGGGTGTTCAATGCTAGAATTTTATTTTGAAATATCTCAATAACTTTGAAACCTGTCGGAATATTAAAAAAAAATTGGCACAATTATGTTTTTTGGCACGACAAATAAGAATTTTTAACTAATTTTGACGTCACTAGTAGAGGGCGCCACTTATGGCACAGCATGTTTCTTTTAAATGGCAAATTTGCTGTTTAGTGTATCCGTCTGTCTATTGAAACAATCGATTCTCCTACCTGTTGTATCTAAAAAAGGTATACCTTGTTAAAGTCGTTAGGAGCAACAGTTTTCGAAATAATCCTATTTGAAATATTCAGTGCATCGATTGAAAACTGTTATCGTTTCAGGTAAACTGCCTTTTCTATTGAAAATACAGCAAAATTTTACTTGAAAAAGTTGTTCAGAACGATAAATTATGAGGATGTGCAAAATTTCAAGAAGTTTATATAGTTTAGAAAGCTAACTCAAAAATTGTTTAGTGTTGCCATTAAAAGATTTATTTAGGTAATAACTAACTGAGTGAACATTACTCATGAATTGTATTATTTCAACACAATGGGGTGTGGACTCGTTTTGCCAACCATTTGTGTTGATTTTGAGTGAAGTTTTTGCGGTGTATCTATATCTTATTGGTATGAAGCATGCCTCAGATTTATATTATTGTGCTTATATATGAACGTATTGCAGATTACCTATCCACATTATTTATTTATTTAATAAAATTTACGGGCAAGCCCATTTAAGTAATAATATATACCATAAATGTGCGAATAGTGGAGACTAGCAGTATCTTAGGCAATGAGAAAATAAACAAAGAAAAAAATAAAATTAAAAATTAAGAATACAAAACTAGAAACAACACATTTTACATTATAATTAAAATGATATGTACCTACTACTGGTGAACAACATAAACAAATCACACCTGGTTACTCAAAAGGAATATATCTAATAAATATCGTCAAATATAACAAGATCAGGTAGGGAGCAATTCTGAGCATTCTAAGTATACAGCTATTAAAAGACACATTTATCCTATAATAAGGTACAAAGAATAGATGCAATTGCCTAGTGAAACGACTAGGAACTAGTAATTGAATTTTGGAAAGTAATTGCGGACAGTTATACCTTCCATTTATTTATTTATTTATTTATTTATTTATTTATTTATTTATTTATTTATTTATTTGGGATACTTACAGGACAAGCCCAAGAATAGTATCCACTAAGATAATATAAAAGTTATTTCATATATAATAGTACACAATAATATAAGTAGAGAAGTATACAATAACATATTTAAATTAATATTCTAAATAAAGTAAACAAGAAAAGAAAAAAAAGTGCATTATTGCAACTAACAGAAAAAAAAATTACTATACTAAGCAAAGTGAATGAATAGAGAACATGAATATTTAGTTTTCTATGTTATACATAAGATCTTTTTTTAATTTGCTTTTAATGACAGCGTACGAAATTGTTTGAAAGTCAACATCAGAACAGTAGCGGTTCGCCAATCTCATCATTTTACAAGAAGGTGCATTTTGTGAGTTATTTGTTCTCCTAAAAGGGATATTAAAGAGATAGGTGGATCTAAGGTACCGAGGGGCAACATTAAAATTAATACTGGCCAATATTTGAGGAGCATCAATAGCATTAGTGACTAGTTTATACATAAATATATCATTTAAAATTCTCCGGTTCTTTAAACTTAATAGATTAAAATTGTGTCTCACAGCATCTATATTAGCGGCAACTAAATTATAATTATACTTATAAGCTAGGCACTTTAAGAATTTCTGTTGAACAGTTTCAATTCTGTGAATATATGAAGAATACATAGGATTCCAAATTGTAGATGCAAAATTTGCATCTACAATGCAATGCTATAAATATATGCATAATATAAGTGTAAATATGAGTTAACATTTCTGAAAGGTCTCGTCTGTCGATTTATAAAGCCTAACAACTGAAAACATTTAGTTACCAAATTATTAACATGCGAATCAAATATTAACTTCTCATCAAAAATTACACCCAGATCCTTAATCTCTGAAGCTTTTTTATGTGACAACCATTGATAACGTAATTGAAATTAAAAGGTGATCGATTTCTTGTAAAGGAAATGCATGAACACTTGTTAATATTTATGAAAAGTTATTCTCTTCACAGTACTTTAAGAAACGTTGTAAATCCTCTTGCAAATGTAGACAGTCAGATTGAGATTTAACTGTTGTAAATATTTTTAAGTCATCTGCATATATAAGATATTTATAGTAATGGAAACATTCACTAATATCATTAATATAAATCAAAAAGAAAAGAGGACCCAGATGGGATCCCTGAGGGACTCCATTAATTGTCACATAAAACTTACGATCCGATAAATAAGACTTTATCCATTTGAGGAGAACTCCATCTACGCAAACCATTCTTAGTTTAATAATAAGTATATCATGATTTATTTTATCAAAGGCTTTACTTAGGTCAGTGTAGACAGAATTAACCTGCAATCTAGAATCTAGGTTATTACGTAAATATTCGCTATAAGTAAAAAGATTAGTTTCAAGAGACCTTCCAGAGAAAAACCCATGCTGTTCGGGAATTATTTGACATTTAATGCAAAAATATATTTATAAATTAATTTTTCAAACAGTTTGACAAAAACACATAATTTACTTAAATAAAGGATGAGCAAGACCAGTAGCACAATTCTTAACAAGTAAAGGAGGTAAACCATCAGGTCCCGTTCCTTTGTTTGGATTTAGCTCCATAAGAGCTCTGTGCATTTCACTTTCAATTAAAATTATAGATAATAAACTAGAATGATTATCGACATAAGGAAGATTACTTACAGAATCATGAGGACGAACGAATTTACAATCTTTTAAAGTAGTAGGAGGTCCCTATGCCTTTTATTACAAAGAGACTGTAAATTTAACAGTTATTCAATTACATCATAATCACAGTTGATACGTAACTTAAAAGCTATATATTTAAGGAACTTATTTTGTATTACACAATCAATTTTCCTATAATAGATTTATATAATGTGGGGACCACACACAAGAGCAATAATCAATATGAGCCCTAACCAAAGTACAGTACAAAACTTTAACAGCAGTAATGTCAATGCAATCACGAGTTAGTCTCTTGACGAAACCCAATATCTTTAGTGATTTTCATACATCAGCAGAAACATGATGAGAGAGAGAACTGAGAGAAGAATAGAAGATAACACCGAGATTATTGATTTTCTGAACGCTATCCAAGGACTGTACATTAACATTATAATTAAAAGTTAATGGTTGATGTGTGAGATAAAAGGTATTCATATGACATTTTTTTACATTAAGAAACCATGCCATTATGAGTACACTAATTAACAAGGTTATTCAAGTCGGACTGTAATTTATAGGCACCGCTGCTGCTATTGACAACGTGAAAAAGTTTTAAATCATCGGCAAATAATAAATTAAATAACAGAGGTCACAAATGGGATCCTTGGGGGACATCTGAAGTAACATGAAATTCATTGGAATAATTATTTTTATCTTGAACAATTTGAGTCTTATCTCTGAGATAGCTAGTAAACCACTTAAAGAATTGACCCTGTATCCCATAAATACCCAGCATGGGGAGTAGCGGTTCATGGTCTACCTTTTCAAAGACCTGGGAAAACTGATCTGTCACCACAAAAACCAAATTGATGAGAGATTATGCAAGATTTTCTGTTACTTTGCCCTCAAAGACTTTAGGAATTATACTGATATTGGTCGATAATTTTTTACATCAGACCTATCACCAGACTTAAATATAAGTAACAAAAGAAAGGTTCCAATTGTCGGGAAAAAATCCTGTATCTTAAGTGATTTGTTATAAATATGGAATAAACGACGAGATAAAATAAAACTGCATTTTTAAGAAACGCAGGAGAAATAGAATCGGAACCAGGACCTTTTCTTACATCAAGTTTTGAAAACTTTTCATAAGTTGTGGAAATTGGTATGTAGTAGGAGGAAACATCAAGTTTAAACTGAACGGAACAATCATGTATATTATGATTCGAGTACACCGATGAAAAATATTTCGCAAACATATTTGCAATGTCAAAACCAGAAGAACCAATATCGCTGTCAAAATGTATTATATGCATACAGTTATTACCTTTATTACTATTCACAGAGACAAATTCAAAAGTGATTTCTGATTATGTAATTTTACTGTATTTACCTGGAGCTACTCGTAAAACAGCATGCACTCAATATGTCTTACAGTAATACACTGTGTGAACAACGTCATTTTTATGAGTTTACTGTATTAAGATTTCAGTTGCGGCAAACATAGATTTTTTCCGAAAAAAAAAACACTGTTATCACAATAAGTGTTAAGGGTGGGTAGTGCGAGAAAAATGTCCATTGCAGCCAAACTGAAAAAACACAATATCTTCGAGCGCCTTCTCCTTCAAACTGCACAGTAAAATGTTCTAGCCGTAGATAAATCACCGTACCTAGCGATAAATCTGCTGCACCACGGACAGCACCTATTCTCACTCTTCTTTAATAACATTAAGCTCGAAATTAAGTACAAAAAGTGAGGCATAAATACAGTCAAGTGTCGGTTAAATGGAATTTATTGCGGCACAGTCTAGAACGCCACTGCACCGGCTCGGGATTTATGTAATCATATACAGTTCCCGTTCAGCCGCAAAAGTGCATCACTTATTTTAATTAGGGAAAAAATTACGGCAGTGCGCGGTGTTTTGCGAGAAGAGGTCCTTTAGATTTAAACAGAGGAAAAAGAAATATCTTTTCGCTGGACTGCCAAGACACTGCAGTTTTGTCTGATCGAAGACTTATAGCGCAATGACAAAATTAGTCCTTAGGTTAGGTAACGAAGAAATTTCCCTATGCTCCAAAATGCCAGTTTGATTCATTTTATTTCCTATTCCAAACGTATACAGTATGCGCCAAAAGTATGGAATAAATTCAATAAAAACGAAACAATTATTTTTTGGGAAAAATCGTCGAACAGGTCGATTTTTAATTTAAAAAATACATATTTTAGCGTAAAATGCGATTTTCAAATGTCATTTGTTTTCGAGTAATGACGTCATCGATTTTTTTTTTAAATGGCAACACCATATTTTTTTCCTTGATTCTGAAAGATCGTTTAATTCTCTATCAGACAGTACTAAAATTTTGCCCTCTTACATAGGATAGTTGTAAATGACGATTGAATGTTAGAAAACGTAAATTTTATCCATAAAAAAGTAACAATTCTGAGGTATGTAAAATAAAATACAATTGATTAAATTTTATACTTAAATTAAATGTTCGAATTGCCATCCACCAACTTCTTGAAAATGCGCAAGTCTGTGAAGAAATTCTTCTTGCACATTATGAATGATTTCTGGGGTAACTCTGCGTATTTCGTCCCGAATGCGATTTTGAAGTTCTTCTAAATTACGTGGTTTATTAATGTATACTTTTGACTTCAAGTATCCCCATAAAAAATAGTCAAGAGGTGTAAGATCTGGCGATCTTGCAGGCCATTCTATCGGTCCGCGTCTGCCGATCCACCTCCCAGGAACAAAGTTGTCCAAAAAATCTCGTACAGGGCGCGCATAGTGCGGAGGGGCACCGTCTTGCTGAAACCATATGGTTTCGTCAGGAATGTCAGGGTCATTATCGTTAGGAAAAATTACTACAAGGACTGGAACAAGGTCATTTTCTAGAAACTCTAAATATCTTTGTCCTGTAAGGGTTCCTTCAAAGAAGAAAGGCCCTACTATTCTGTCGTCAACTATTCCAGCCCACACATTTAATTTCTGAGGGTGTTGGGTATGTGCCTCTGCCATCCAATGAGGATTTTCCCGACTCCAATATCTGCAAGTTTGGCCTCATCTGAAAAAAGTATTTGCCGGTATAAATTTCTATTTCCTTGACATAAATCCATTATAATTTCGCAAAAGTGTAAGCGGCGATCGGGATCATCTTCATTGAGTTCCTGCACAAGTTGAATTTTGTAGGGATGATATTTTTCCTTCCTCAAGATATGTAGCACTGTGCTCTGACTAGTGTCATTGTTTAATGCAACCAATCGTGAAGAATTATGAGGATTATCCGCCATACTTATCAAAATGTTCTGTTTCTGATTTTCATTAATGCTTGGACGTCCAGGTTTTGGAATATTTACAACATTGCCAGTTTTTCTAAATTTAGACTCTACCTTACTGACTGTTGATTGGCTGATAGGGCGATCTGGATATTTTTCATTAAATAAATCGCAAACTTCCTGCTGAGTTCTAGTCATATTCCCGCATCCGATAAGAATTAAAATTTCAATTCTTTGAGTAACAGTTAAATGTGCCATAATACTTTAAATTGAATAATAATTTCTATGTCGCTTACAATACTTATTAGAAAGTCACCTACGTGATGCATAAAGAACTATGGAATTCGAAAAACTAAACTTGATAACGTTTTTGCTTTATTTTAACTGATTTACGTTTTCTAACATTCAATCGCCATTTACTCGAAAACTTTCCTATGTAAGAGGGCAAAATTTTAGTACTGTCTGATAGAGAATTAAACGATCTTTCAGAATCAAGGCAAAAAATATGGTGTTGCAATTTAAAAAAAAAATCGATGACGTCATTACTTGAAAACAAATGACATTTGAAAATCGCATTTTACGCTAAAATATGTATTTTTTAAATTAAAAATCGACCTGTTCGAGGATTTTTCCCAAAAAATAATAGTTTCTTTTTTATTGAATTTATTCCATACTTTTGGCGCATACTGTATATCAGTAAAATAATAAAAGCTAGAATTATATTTGAGTAGTTTTTCATATTTCCTTAAGTTAAATTATACATATTTAACTAATGTATCAGGAAGAATGTATTCCCTGACATTCTTAAGCTAGCAATAGTTATCCCTATTCATAAGAAGGGATCCATGGATGACCCATCAAACTATAGACCTATTTCCGTAACACCAATTAATTATAGCTAAAATGTTGGAAAAGATTCTAGATGAACAAATAAATTTATATTTTTAACAAATCAATCTATTTCACTCCTGTCAATTTGGCTTTCGTAATAAAAGAAATTTACTTCGCTTGCAATAAGAAATTTAACAGACTCAGTTCTAAGTGAATTTGAAATTAAAAACATACTACTATACTTTTTATGATCTTACTAAGGCTTTTGAGTGTGTGACCCACAACATCTTAATACAAAAACTTTTATGCTATAACCTTGATTTAAATAGTATATCACTTATTGAATCATATCTGAGTGACAGAGCACAGTTTGTCTCTTTTAATGGGAGTAAATCATCATGCTTAATCATGAATCATGGAGTACCGCAGGGGTCGGTTCTTGGACCTGTACTGTTTCTTATTTACGTTAATGATCTACCAATGAGTGATCACATTTCCACTTTCATCCTCTTTGCGGATGATACTACCGTTTTAAACAGTGCGGATCGAGTCAGTGTCCTTCAGAAGAATGTACAATCAACACAAAATAACGTAAAGCTGTGGTTTTTGGCAAATAAGGTGTATCTCAATTAGGACAATACTCAGTCTATTTTGTTTACTTTGCGTCATATCAATGACGAGGATGAGTTTCCTAATTGTACTCCTCAAGTAAAGTTTCTTGGTGTAAATATTGACTATCAGATGATTTGCAAGCAACATGTTGATGAACTATCTAAAAAATTATCGAAAACGATGTACTTGATTAGAAGCCTTATTAATTGTGTTTCGTTAAAAACTTTGCTGACAGCCTACTACGGTTTTTTTCATACAAATTTGTGCTATGCTATCCTGAACTGGGGTCATTGTTGTCATGGCGATGCAATTTTTAAATTACAACGCAAATGCATTCGCATTATTGCAGTGTTACCCTACAGGGTGGACAGTAGGCAGTATTTTGAGAGTTACGGCATTCTTACACTACCAAGTGTGTACATTTTGAAATGTCTTATGTACATAAAGGAAAATATTCCTGTCTTTCGTCAACACTGTATGAACCATGAATACCCTACTAGATACAGAGACAATATTAACCCCGACTTTTTTAGACTAAATAAGACTAGAGTAAGACTGTGTGCATTTTTATAACTTCCCAAATGAATTAAGTGCCTATGTAATACTCATTATAAAATGAGAATAAAAAACTTTCTCAAAATGAAAGGATGACTATTCGATACAGTGGAAAACAGACCATGTAGTGCGAGTATCTAATGAAAGGGAGGATCAGTATTTGGTGCAATATGCGCGTAGACACCGCACATTTTCAGCTTCAGATCTCAGGTCCCACATTCAAGGTACGTTTGCCGTGTTATATCGACACCTACTGTGCTAAAAGATCATTACGGGTCCTCACTCTACTTCCAAGTCATCGTGCTGCTCGTCTCCAGTGGGCGCGAGAGCATAGGGGTTGGCTTTTACGCCAGTGGCGGTGGGTCTTATTTACAGACGAGGCCAGAATTGGGCTTGTTAGTGATGACAATCGACAAAGAGTCTGGAGAGAACCAGGTCGTTAACAGCGACTTCATTTTCCCCGTGAAGTTGCTCCGCATGAAGAGGGTACCGTAATATTTTGGGATGGAACAATATTCAACCGCCGCACCCCATTAATTCGCATTCCGCATTTCAAATTTACATCAAACAAGTTATTACGCCCATTATCTACCCCCTACGTAATGAATTAGGTGAAAATTTTGTTTATGGACGACAACGTTCGACCACATCGCGCAAGAAGGGTTCAAGAGACACTCGAAGCGGGACATATCAATAGAATACATTAACCAGCCAACACTCCTGACATGAATCCTTTTGAAAACATGTGGGATTGCGTTGCTAGAGTCATTCATAATCATATTTCTCCACCTCAGACTGCAGATGAGTTAGTCGTGGCGGCAGAAGAGGCAGGAGAGGAATGGAACAATATTCCTCTTTGTGATTTAATAAATTTTGTCAAAAATGTCACACATTTGCTGGTTTTTCATTTTCTAAGTACTCAGTTTATCGAACATATTCTTTTCAGAAAAAAAAAGATTCAGAAAACATTATACTTTTATAAATGAATTTGATAAAAAGATTTCTTTAAAAAGAATGAGGGGGGGGGTCCAAGACATTTGACGTTGTGTGTATATTGATATCAGTTATTATGACAAACTCAATACCTACGAATAAGTGTTAATAGTAATATTAAATATCATTAAAAAATCTAACGAAATATACAGCATAAATTCGAAACAACATAAATAATATTTCTACATTTATTTTCAATTATACAGGGTGATTTAGTCATAATGTCAATAATTTTAACCATGTATTCGGAAGGCATAATAAAGACAAAAAAACGAGAAACAAATCACCCTATAACAATCGGTAACACGACGCTCCTGGTACGCTACAAATTTTCTGATGACGCGTCCAGCAACGTTTCCACTCAGGACGACATACATACAGTGCTTTCGAAAAGTAACGAATAAATTCATTATTTTTGAAATTGAGAAGTTTTCGAAAAAATACCCTGGCACGTCGATTTTATTTTTAAAAAAGGCCCTTCGACAATTTTTTTAAATAGCAACCCCCAATTTTGACCATGCCATTTGAAATAGTGTGTCATTCTATATACACACATCATGAATAATTATGTTTGAAGATTTTAAAATTTAATTTTCAAAATGTATCACCCGAGAAGGGGGGCAGCCAGATCGCCTGATTTGACACCCCTCGATTGTTTCTTGTAGGGATACTTAAAAAGCAAAGTATACGTTACTATACCGGTGAATTTAGAAGATTTAAAAACAAGAATTCGTCACGAGATACATCGTATACCTCCTGAAGTTATTGATAATGTCCAAAAAGAATTTATTAATTGTCTTGGCTACTGTCAGGCAGCCAACGGTGCACAATTTGAACATTTAATTTAGTCGATTTTTTACATAATCATTATCATTTTCAGTATTGTGAACTTTTTGATGCCAACTTTTTAACTGTGCCAAATCTGCAGATTACAGCCTATTTGATGTCGGCGCTGATTACTAGGGTTGGCATTCATTACATAATTTCCTATTGATTACGCCGGGTGTTTACAAAAATGCAAATTTAATTAATGTTTATTTCTGTTATTATTTAACGGTTCTGCAGCTCTGCAGAACAAGGTTATTGACCTAAATACGGTAGATCAAGACTTGGATTGTCATATTGTTTATCAATGAATAGGTATGTCTCGGACTGTTTTTTTGTTGACAGCACGAGGTTTATTACTCTCTGTATTTAAATACAAAAAATGTTTCAGCCTCTCTTAAAAACTTAACCTAGTGAGTATTGGATTTTATTTCACTATTATGTAATGAAATGTGAATGGTTTAATTTGATCCGTTGAAGTTTTGTAATTTCAATATTAAATATTTTTTATGTTGAAACTTAATATGTTAATTCCGTTCTTTTAAAAAATAATTTATAGCAGTGACAGTCTGAAAAGGGGGTTTAAATAATCATTTGAAAATTTTTTTCCGGCGTAAATCCTATGCATTTATTTTTTTTTAAACCGCGGATTCGTATTATACTCATTTTTCCCTATCTTCCTTAAAATAAATTACAATATGACAGGATCACCCTGTATAAGTATACAAATCTGCCAGATGATCTTTAATTAGCAAATCTTTGTATTTTGATCGCAGTAACAGGAACAAATAAGGTACATCATGCAGGTAAAGTCTACATCTAAAAGAATTAAAACTTAAGATTGACTAGAAATTAGAATTTTTAATATTGTAATATAATATTTTGGCCTTTAGATCCCATAAAGAGTGTATAGGGGAAACGTGGTACGCCAGTGGTGAATGTATATATTTTTTTGCTGTTTAAAGTTGCATGTAATAGAATTTGTATTGAACCTTTAACCTAAAACAAACCCAGTATTATACTCCGAAAATATAAATGAGGCACCCACTTACCGCCTATATTGTTTGTGATGAAATCGGAGATTTTCTATACCTACACAATATAGAGCCCCAAGTTGTTTTATGATAAATTATATGAACTTAGTTTGGTATTTCCAATTTGCCAAACCAAACATTGGAAAAGTATTATGAGAAAGTTGTGTAGCTAACTCGCAACTTTCAGTAGAGTGTTTGTAATGTAAATGTCAGACTTTATAGAAGACATCATTTAATGTTTTCATTACTAGTTTTGATCGCTTGCTGACTATATGATGCTCGGAATATTGTTTTATGTACATTTACCGTTTTTCAGATACGGTTTTTCTTTGTCCTCTTTTGTAATGTAAACTTAGTTGTGAACGAAAATTTTCTCTTAGTTTTTCCCCCACAGTTCAAAGTAGTCTTTAACATAGAATACCTCGTCTACATGGATGAAACCGCGTACTTTTTGTTGATATTCAACAAATATTTTTCTTACTGTATTAGAAAGGTATTTTAAGCTAATATAAATCAAATATGATACAATTCCTATCAATGAAGTCATATGTATGTTCTCTGATACCAAACATCTAGGTATGCTAATGAACAGTTCCACAGACAAAGCTCTATTCAATAATTATCTAAAGAAATTAATCTAATTTACTAACCAGCTTTAATGAAACACTTTATAAATATCTAACTTAACTTTTTGGCAGTGGGAACACGACAATTCAACCACAATAGATGAGATCTGACCTATTTCTGCATTTTTAGGATTGCTTCTTCAGGTGGCCTCCTTTAAATTGAATCAAATATCTAACTATAAAAATTATTATAAAAATTAAAATTATTTGAAGTTAAATATGGACAATGACAAAAAGTGACAGCCTGTCAATGAATTAAATATGACAATACCTACTTGAATAATGTTCACCTTTTTTGTAAAAGTTTTTATATATTTTTAGGTATTAATATTATTGTGTGAAACTAACTACTCAGTGGACACAAGCCCCGACCTGCGTTGAATTACACCCACAATATCTACCCATATATACATTATTATTAGCTTTTGTAACATTTTTTACTGTATTAGAAAGGTATTTTAAGCTAATATAAATCAAATATTCTGTATATTTTTACACATTTCTCTGTATGTAGCAGTGTGTTAAAGGTTTAACACAATCCACTGTGTTAATATAACAAAGATAATGTGTAAGTTTTACACATTTTATTATATAAAAGGTACTGATATGAAAGACCCTATCTTTTTAATTTGTTAATTATGTTCCTGTTTACTTTCGAAATAATATATATATATATATATATATATATATATATATATATATATATATATATATATATATATATATATATATATATATATATATATATATATATATATATAAGCTGTTTACAGGCCTATTAGGCCCATAGAAATAATTTTTAATAAATATTTTAATACTTTTATTTTGACATTTTCTAGAGGCTCTGCCTATCGTCGACAATGCATTGAATATAGTCTAGAATGTTCTTTTAAACGGCAGAATATATGTATTAAAAGTTATAATTTCAAAAGCAAACCGGAACATATTTAACAAGGTAAGTGAGCTTCCGTATCAATATAAAGAATTGTCTGAATTATAGTGTAATTATAAAATAAAAGATATTTTACTTTTTATGATTTTATTAAAAAAAAATAAAATTCTGTTCAAATGAACAACAACCAAGTCTGCTAACAAAACATGTATGTATTAAAATTAACAGTACAATAGTACATATTCTAAGGGACTAATAATGTTCTAGTAACTCATAAACAATGAAACAACAAACAAAGATGTATTTAGGCACTACATAATAGGAGTTTACGAATATTAATTGGTAGTGATCTGAACATATAACTTTCTTTCTCTAAAGTTACAAAAAAAGTTAGATTACAGAGTAATCTAAAACGTCAGAGTAAACTCCTAATATTTTTAATAGCTATATTCTAATTAGTTTTAGCTTTATTACAATTATCAGTAATATTTGTTATAGTTAGGTAAGTACTTACCATTTTCCTTGATTAAACCTCAATTTAAATTTAAATATTCTCCATTTGAACACAGTGAACGAGAGGTAACTGTACACAACACCGCTACCTGACCATTATGGCATAGTGACGTGTGTTGGATCAGCTGATATACTGCAGCTGCGCAGTTGTGCTCAACCAGTCAGGAGTAGGGATATAGAACACAATTAAGTTGTGTGCGTGTTAAGTTTACACAAAATGGTGTACTTTTAACACACAACTGGTAAATATTACACAAATTCAGTATCTTTTATTATAAACTTGTAATTTTAACACATTTTCTGTGAAACGTACAAAAAAGCCATAGTGTGTAAAACTATTAACACGGAATTTTTACACATTCTAAATTACACACTGGAAAATTTCGCTTACACAGCAACTTTTTTTTACAGTTTAACCATTATTTTACACAGCATGCTGTGAAACATACAAAAACTCTCTTTGACGACCAATTCAAAAGCAAAATTGCATACTGCTGCAACCTGCAAAGGGTTCATCCTACGCGGAAATCTGCCGAGCTAATTAATTGTTTGTCGGTGGGCAGTCATAACGCGCTTGATAAATTAACAGGATATTATTGTGCGCATTACGGTTTAGCTTTAAAGGACTAATACAACATGTAATTACAGGGTTTGCGGGCTGGCGCAGCGGACCAAACTACTCCCTGGAGAAACTCGGATCCCTATACATCAGCCCGAGGCACACGCTTCCTTACGAGCCGCCCTACAGGTGCATTATACTCGGTTAGATAGGAATAATTTAGGATCCATTACGATGCAACCCGGACAATTACTCACTGTTTCAAGGTGCATCGGTATAAAGCGAACAAGATGGCCGTGTAAGTTTATCACAATAAAAATGTAGCGGGACGGTGGAGCTGCTGCATCGGTTGCCTTTGCGAGGAAGATGAAGTAGTTTATAGAATAGATTGCGTTATAGTATATTAAGTATCAAGAACAGTAAGGAGAGTTAACTGATCGACGACAATGTTTGTCGATATTAGAAGAGATTGGTAAACTCTTTACTGTTCCAGATTCTTATACTATTTTTTGTACGACCATAATATGAATACAAAGCTGTTAACTAACAAAATATCTCGAAAATATTAAAATTACTTTTGTCTCCTGTCTCGTATATTCACCAAACTAAGTCAGTCCATTGAAATGTTACATTATTTGATGTGAGGGGGGGGGGGGTCAAAAAAGCTTAACTTGAAGTTTATGGGGTCACAACCCTCCAACTTCGGTCGCCATCTTGGAAAAGGAGGTTAAATTGTTTTTAGCATTTATCAGGTAAACTATTGGTCACACAACATTTTTTTAAAAACATGTTTTATTGCAAATTGAATCCTCTACAATTTCAGTCCAGTAACTTTTTGTTGTAAAATCAAAAATAACAAAGATATTAAAGAAAAACAATCAAAATTTTTGGACAAATTTTCTTTGGGACGCCATAATTTATTTATTTTTTTATTTAAAAAAAATTACATTAGAGCATTTTTGTAGAGTGGTTTTCAATGAAGAATTTTTATTATATACTTTTTTATTATATTCATTAGTTTGGGTTTTACAGTTTTTCCCTATAGTCCATTGAAAAGTTACACTGTAAAAAATAATTACAGTTAAAATAGATGGCAATTTATTTACCACTCATTATTGCTGTAATTTTCTTATCGATTGTGACTTTACAAATAAAATGTAAAATTACATTGTAAATTTATTTTGTGGTGTAATTTTAGGTTTTGAAATTGTAATATTACTTTGTGATTTTACAATACAAACAGTATTTTTACAATGTAACTTCCACAATTACTTGTAAAATTACAAAGTAACTTTACAGGCAGTTGTATAGTTACATTGTAATAATACATGTTATATTATAACTACAATGTAATTTTTTTTTATTTATTGTACAGGATGGTCCAATTTGGGCACTTAAGTATAGAAGGTTTCTTCTATTTTCCGAAAGGACAGAAAAAATAGCCAAGATATTTAGAGCTTAATTTCTGAGAAAAGTTGAATAGCGAGAATCACATTTCGATATTTTGATTTGTTTAAGAAATACCTTCATGATATTTTTAAATTTTGGTCGTTTTCTGTGGTAACTTTTCTACTTATTATATTAATATTTATACATTTTAAAGACATTTTTTCTCTATGTGTAGTATCTAGTGGCTTGAGGAATATTTTTTTTATAACTTCTTGGTTTCCGCTGCTATAACAAACATATATATGTTTTAATGAAACATCATACGTATGTAAAATGCTATATAAAAACTAATCAAGATATCGTAATGAAATTTTCATTATTCAATTTTTCTCAAAAATATTGCCGTGACATTTGGACTATCTTTTCGGAGAATAAAAGAAACCTCCTAAAAGTGTCAAAACTGACCAAACTCGTACACAGGACATCTTGTTTACAACATTCGAATTCATTAACAGTGCTTTGACATACCTAGATCCCTAAAAAAATCTGAATAGCAATTCATTTATAACTAATAGATTAATATGCCTACATAAGAAAAATTTAAATATCGTAAGGAATTAACGATTGTTACTTACCTTAAGTAACATATAAGGCTTTTCAGTGAGTTTCTCAATAGCATCACTGCATCAGAATGTTATTTCAAAAGAAAAATATACTCATGTTAAGTAACCTAAGTAACATGAATGTCAATTGCTTCGAACCAATAGATTTGTTTTCTATATGCTTTTCAGATTTATATGCAAAAAATTAAGTACTTTAGAATTTATGACGCATTTAGTTGAAAATAATACTTATTTCTATTATAGCTTCGATGTATACCTTAAAATCAGCAGAATAATCCTTTTTAAATTTATAATTCAAATTTTTGGACAAATTGAGTAAAAAATATTTGTTACACAAAACCGTACTTTTCCTAACTGATTATATAAATAATTATTTTGTACTCCGATTACGGCTCAGTTAGCTAATTAGTAGTTACAGCTTTATTATATCTTATATCTAAGTGCCCTTTGCTTAGTTTTTTAGCTTATAAATACATACAGGTACTGAAGTAATAAAATATTATGGTTTTACAGCAATTTTTTATTAAAATTTGGTACCTACACATGTAGGTTATTTGTACAAAATAGAACACTTAACTTTATACAAGGCATATAACAATGTAAAAATATATTCGTAGAACTAAAGTTAACATTTTATAATATTCAAACGATCTATGATCTTATACTAACTATTACAAAGTAATATTAATTATATAAATGTGCATAGAGAATAAGTAGGTACCCAGAACTTAAATCATGCTAATCCTCTCCTGTTCTTCAAGTATGTATAAAATATAATATAATAGAAAATATTACATTTTTATATATTATCTAAGATGAACAAAACAACAGTGGGGTACCCGATTTTTGTAGATGCAATGTTTCTTTGTTTCAATAATTATGTATAACTTACATACCTATTAGTTCTTAATCTCATTGAGGTTATGTTTAAACAAGCACTAGACAAAACTATTTATAGTACTAAAAACACTCACTTATCACTCTAGATATGTTTATATTGCTAGTCACTACTCACTAAATTAATTATGTAAGTACCTAGGTCCTAGGTACACGCTGCATTCATCGAAATGAAGCAAGAATAATGAGGCGTCACCACCCAACGCTCTCAACGGTTAAGTTAGGTTAGCGCGATTTAAACCTTCACATACACATTAGGCATATTTTTACAGTCAATTATATAGCAAATTTGGTATTTTCAGTAATTTTACAGTGTAAAAATGGATTTCACATTGTTAATTGTAAATGTATTACACTATATCCTATAAATGTACAAATTATATTATAATTACATAGGAAGTTTACGGTTTTATTGTATATTGGCAGTTTTCTTGTAAAATTACAAGTGTCAGTGTAATATCATCATTATTTTTAGAATTATTTTAAGACAGTTATAAGGATATTCTTACAAAATAAATTTGTAAAGTTACTGGCCTTTTTTTCAGTGTACATTTGGGGTTGCATTTTTTAGAGGACGCAATTTTATTGTTTAGATGTGAGGGGGGGGGGGGTTAAAAAAAGCTTAACTTGAAGTTTGTTGTTGTTGTTGGGGGGTTAAATTGTTTTTAGCATTTATCAGGTAAACTATTGGTCATACAAAAAATTTTTAAAAACATTTTTTATTGCAAATTGAATCCTTTACTTTAGTATAGTAACTTTTTGTTGTAAAATCGAAAATAACAAAGATATTAAAGAAAAATAATCAAAATTGTTGGTTGTGGTGGGGAAAAGAGTCAATAACTATTAAATATTGAAATGTCTATAATAAAAAACATTATCATAAAAATAATTAAAAACTATGCCATATAATTGATATAAATTAATACTTATCAGTAGGGAAAATTAGTGTTCACTTCACAGCGCTGTACTCGTCGCTGTAAAACCTATACTAATGAATATAATAAAAATTCTTCGTTGAAAACTACTGTAACGGTAATTCTGTACATTTTTAGAGGACATCCAGTATATACACAAGTACCTAATAATATTTATATAATTTTGTCAAGCCATTTGTTTTAATGAACGTATATAAAACTGATTCATAATTGTTATATTTCTAAAATAACATTGTAACATAAAAGGGAGTTTACTCTTCGATTCCAAAAGAGCACGACTGACCGCAGGTTCCGTAAAGACGGTGTCGTCATTATTCTTTCTATGTATGTACAAATATAAATTTGTTGAGTGCCAAACAAATAGGAAAAGGCCATTCTAATTAGAAGGTAAGTTTCTTTATATTGTGTTCAGTTTTTTGCAGTCCCTAGCAGTAAAATATATGTTAAAATACATTAATTCTCTTATAGATTTGTCGGCCTTATTTTTATTGGTTACCTTACTTTGCCGAATAATTCAGAACCACTTGTGGAAATCGAATCTCACGAAGCTGTTTCACTTACAATATGATGTCATACCCTGTACCGATGCACCTCTAATAATATTTGCTTGCGTTGCATTGTCCTGCTGCACCGTAAGAGGCAGACCGTTTCCAAGGCAGTTAGGCACACACCCTATCCAGAGTGGCGTAAATTACAGGTCCCAAAAACCGTTTTATGTTGCGATATTTAAGGATATCACCAGGTCAGATCTACCCTTTATTTTTATGCTAGTGTTTCAAAGTTATGAAATTCCAAAAGAAGTGCAGGGCCGCTATAATTAGAGTTTCCAGAAACTTAATGTCATAATCAACATTTGTTATAAAAACTTTAGATATCTACCTTCCAGTTTATTACTTTTTAATTTTGCCTAAAATGTGAACCTGAAGTAGTACTATTTACAGGGTGATCCAAATTCAAGTGTTAACTAAACTATACATAAACAATAATTTATCATTGGACTATTCTCACATCAAAAATCACTTCCTTTTTATTAAATATTACTGTAATTAAATATTTATCAAATTAAAATCCTATTGAATCGCATCTGTGTATTTGTGTAGTTTCTTAGTTTGAATATCAAAGACCTAATTATAAACTAAGTGGCGCCCTTATATAACCATCAGAAAGTAGGTAATACATATACAGTGATTTTTGATACACAAATTTGCAATCCTTACTCACACCCATTGTTCACCGACCGAGAGCTGCCGCCCCGCATGTGTAATTTTCCCTAAGAGAGTCACACTACTCTACAAAAATGCTCTAATGTCATTTTCTTTAAATAAAAAAAATAAATTAATTATGGCGTCCAAAAGAAAATTTGTTCAAAAATTTTGATTGTTTTTCTTTAATATCTTTGTTATTTTTGATTTTACAACAAAAAGTTACTCGACTAAAATTGTAGTGGATTTAATTTGCAATAAAAAATGTTTTCAAAAAAATTTTGTATGACCAATACTTTACCTGATAAATACTAAAAACAATTTTACCCCCTTTTCCAAGAAGGCGGCTGAAGTTGGAGGGTTGTGACCCCACAAACTTCAAGTTAAGCTTTTTTTGACACCCCCCCCCCTCACATCTAAACAATAAAATTGCGTTCTCTAAAAATGCAACTCCAAATGTAACTTTTCAATGGACTAAGTAGATTTTGTGGATATAGACACGCTTATAAATTTATTTTTAAACGTCAATGTATTTGTCAAACGAGTGAGTATGAGCACGAATTTTCTGTCAATACGCTTAATACAAACGACACTGGCACACTGGCACAATAAGTCTCCTTTTTCTATTTATTAATAATTGTACTTTTTATTTTAATATAAATAAATAGATAGCATCGTTGTTATTGTTTATTGGGTATATTTTCACAACAAATAATATAATTTACTTACCGTTAGTGTTGTCAAAACCAGAACATTAAGTAATTACTTACCGACGCGTTTTTATTTGGCAACCAGTAAATATAACCAAAGTTTACTGAATAAATATAAGTTATACCACTCTCTGTCGTAAATACTGTCGCAAAAAATGGCCAAGTACGAGGGACTTAAAAAAGTATTTTCTTTCCAATTGGGAAATATTTATATACGAGGGATATTCCAAAAGTGTGATGTAAGGCTGTTTATTGTATAAATAAAATATTTGTAATGTAATAAATATAAATATTATAAAACGATTATAGGTAAATGTATACAATTTTGTTAGTTAATCTTGGAAGTCGTATATATTTACTTGTAAATTTTAAAATAAAATATATACGTACTCTACTATATGTATAAAAATAATGTAGCCTTGAGGAAAATTTGCAATAAAATGTTTATTTAAATATTTAAAACAACAATATACATTATTTTAAAACTAAAATAGGAAATAATATAATCTATATTGTTTACAAATTAAAAATATTGCGGTATAGATCTTTTTTTAATTGCTCTTTTAATGAAGCTTTTCTTTGACTCCTACACGAAAGTGTTATTGACGTTTCTTATATTCTTCTTTTGTAATTTAATAAACTATATATTCTTTTCAATAAAAAAATACTCAAATGAAAACCCAATGTATAAGTATGTCCAGATCATTTTTTAGTACTTATTATTATTTTAATGATTTGGGTATTTCAATACGTATATTAATTGATGTGAGACAAATTATTTTAATTTATTTAAAGATGTTACTGTACAAACCATTTTTATTATATACTGTTTGTGCACAGGTCTCAATTAGAATCGGTGTACCGATTTGAACTACAGAATTTTGAAATTTTGGCGCCAAAATAGTTTTGGTATTATCAGAAACTCTGCTTGAACCAAAAATGCTTGAGTGTAAAATTTACATGACACAATTAAGTACCTACTTACATAAGTATTACCTATTACACTTTTTTTTTAATAAATACCAGTACAAATAACTTACTTGTTTGTATGAAACAAAACCAATGTTTGACGTTCAATTTGAAAAATGTTTACTTCAAATTCTAATTTTTTTATAGCATTGATCAGGACAATCTTTCAAATAAAGATTCTAATTTTTATCGGCGTCTATATTACTAACCGATTGTAAATTGCTAGAGAACTACGAATATACCTAGATAGATTAAAAAAAAACAAATAATATGTTTTTATGCAGACGTTGTAGCATTTCCAGCGTTACTGCTACTTCATTTACATTCTGCGACGTTCTCTTTTCTTATGGATTTCTCAAAACTGTTGTTTGCTAAATATATAAGGTGTTCTAATTTCGTTGTGGCAGGGATCTCGGAAACTACAAGAGATAGGTTTTCGATTGCGACACTGAACTAGATGCTGACTTAGATGCTGCATCAGAATTTGTATAGACCTCCGCGAAATTAAAAAACTACTTTTATGGTATTCTTCGCATTTCAGAGAAAAGCTGAATGGTGAAAATTGCTTAATTAAAGCTTTCAGTCATATTTTTTTTATGTACCACCCAAAAATCTGTGACCTATTTTATGGGACACCCTGTAGACATAATCTCGATTAAAATTAGACAATTTACTATCATATAGCAGAACTTTGCGATAAATGTTTTTCCGGTTTTTTTTATTAACCGCTGAAAAATTCCCACCCAATCCTCGTTAGATCTCCCAACAAATGATGCCCATTTTTCCACGTGTCAATTTAGCTACGAAACATGGCATTTTTCATGCATTCATCCCAGTTCAGTTGAAACCTGGGATTATCTGTTTACATGATGAAATGCATACGAAATAATAAAAATTCATTGCGGACGGAAACAGACGGTCGCAAAAATACCACCAAAATAATTTTAATCCCTCTGCTGTGGATTTGTCATCTGCGATTTTACTTCTGTGTTTAATCCCGCTTGAATAATCGTCGCTCGCTTTGCGACTAGCCCGGCGTCTATTTTGATAAAATAAAGAATGGGACATTTTTCAGATACCATTGCGAGTGTAAAGTCATCTTTGTTGTCCATTTGTTTTGTTTGTTGTTTTGTTTGAAACTGTCCGAAGTGCAATAACTTCTTGAGCTATATGCACTGAAAACACATTAACAACTTAACTGGTCAAATTGTTCTAACAGTTTGAAACCAATCCCTGACTTTTGTGGGAACAAGCCTAGTATAACCAAATTTAACAAGAGTTCGAGGATGAAATCTAGGCCCTGCCTGTCCGGGTAATTTTGATTCTTATGTGTAAATGACAGTTTGTAAAATTAATAAATAATAATATACAGGGTGATTCACAACATCCAAAAATTTGGGTATAGATGCGTCATGTGGAAGTGAAACGTTCAAAACAGGCCTAAATGTGTTTACACATTGGTGGACAAAATTTTGAACAGTTATTATAACATAGGTATATCATTATTTTATTAATTAAAACCACAAATTAATTTCATTAATTAATTTAATTAATTAATGATAACAATAGCGGCGAAAGCAGTTGAATTTGCTGATATAAAATAGGTGTTATAAAAATTTAATTTGCTTCTTTCATTGGGAAAATGAACTGACAACATTTTATGTCCATTCATTTTTTATTACACTTTTTTCGTACATCGAAAGAAAAATAGAGAAAAAAGAAAGCGTTCCATTTTTGCGTGACCACAATGTTAGCTTTGAAGCACTCTTTCATTTATCACAAAAATAAGTTTTTAATATTTTTCTATCTTCTACGGTTTTATGGCCATTTTGATTTTTGATAAGCTTCAACACAATTATTACACAAAAGGATATACAAATTTGTGTGTTTGTATTATTTGTTGTGTTTATGTGTTACATAAATAAATGGTGTGGCTAATTCTGCAAAATTTTTAAATAACTACTTATTTTTTCATATCCGTACTGTCAACAATTGTTTTAATATTTCTTTTCTAAAATTTTAATTGCTATTCTACCCACAACGTTAAAAGTCTTGGATCGCCTGTATATAATATGATTCGATTAAACCTGGTGGTAAAAAAGTACATGTACTTAGGGAACAAAAAAGACAATAAAAAATTGCAGACTATGAACCTTTACTTTATTACCAATGTTTTTACAAATCTGGTCAGTTTGGCAGGGTATTCAGCCAAGTGTTTCTATGAATTTTTGTACATTATAATGCCAGGACGTGAAATTTCTGCGTTTACCCGAGCAAGAATGACTACTTTACATGATGATACATGATACATTCTAATCATCAGATATCGAACTTGTTGGGCATTCCTAGATCATCTGTTGTACGCATAGTACACAGATATGAAGAATTTGATACAGCGGAAAACAGACCTCGTAGTGGACGTCTTCGAATATCTAATGAAAGAGAGGATCGCTATTTGGTACAATATACCCGTAGACACCGCACATCTTCAGCTTCTGCTCTCAGGGTCCACTTTCAAGGTACGTTTCGCCGTGTTATATCGACATCTACTATTCGAAGACGACTCCACAATGCAAATTTACGTTCTAGAAGACCATTACGGGTACCTACTCTATTTTCGAAGCATCGTATTGTCTATCTCCAGTGGGCGCGAGAGTATAGAGGTTGGCTTTGACGCCAGAGGCGTTGGGTCTTATTGACAGACGAAACCAGAATTGGTCTGGTTACTGATGACAATCGACAAAGAGTCTGGAGAGAACCAGGTCGTCAACAGCGACTTCATTTTTCCCGTGAAGTTGCTCTGTATGAAGAGGGTGCCGTAGTGTTTTGGGGTGGAATAATGTTCAACCGCCAAACCCCATTAATTCGCATACCACAGAACATGACCTGTCAAATTTACATCGAACAAGTTATTACGCCCATTATCTATCCCCTACGTGATACATTAGGTTTGTGTTTATGGACGATAACGCTCGACCACATCGTGCAAGAAGGGTTCAAGAGACACTCGAAGCAGGACATATCAATAGATTAGATTGACCAGCCAACTCTCCTGACATGAATCCTATTAAAAACATGTGGGATTTCGTTGCTACAGCCATTGAGTTAGACGTGGCGGCAGAAGAGAAATTTTTTCAACAATGTCACATATTTGCTAGCTTTTAATTTTCTAAGTATTATTATTATTATTATTATTATTATTATTATTATTATTATTATTATTATTATTATTATTATTATTATTATTATTATTATTACTATTACTATTACTATTACTATTACTATTACTATTACTATTACTATTACTATTACTATTACTATTACTATTACTATTACTATTACTATTACTATTACTATTACTATTACTATTACTATTACTATTACTATTACTATTACTATTACTATTACTATTACTATTACTATTAATTTTACAGGAAGGGTTCTGTAATAGACAAGAGAAAAAAAATGAATCTTATATCTAAATAACCATAAAAATTTAAAAAAAATCAAAACTTCAATATTACAATTATATAATGTAAAAAAAAGAAATTATGAACACAAACAAAATTGAAAGAAAAAAAATTACTTGTTGAAACTAATAGCACGAAGTTTAAGAATACCCATTACAAACATGCGCATCATCTTAGCAGAAAACAATAAAGTTATATAAATGTATTTGGTTTTTCTGACAAAAAGATTTCTTTAGCACGAATGAGGGGAGTCCAAGACTATTGACGTTGTGTGTAATTTATTTCGTCAACTATTTCTTCCATTGCTCTTCCAACAAATACATGTTTTTTTATAAAATATATGTAAATTAACAGAGAACAATATAAACTGACTATTTGCAAATCAAGTATTTCTGTGTCTCTCGACATTTTAAAAAATTGGAAGAAAGTAGAATTTTGTATTATACTACAAACTGTAGAAAGTACTTACTTACCTTTATTACGTTACATAAGTAATAACAAAGATTTACTCAAGCTGTTAAAAACCGAACGGTTACCATTTAAATTCCTTTATTTCACGTGTACATATCCTACTGCATAAGAGGTGATAAATTACAAACAGCGAATGTAAAAACTCTACAATGTCCTCGTACCAGACTGCTTGGCAATTTACTGAACGCTGGTATAAAGCAAACATTATAGTATAAGACGTTTACTACCTTGGCAGGCCAATATCAGAGGTCGTCAAAAACAAGTAGTGGATATTTTGTTGCTAATTATTATATTTGATTACTATTATTATTATTTATAAAAAGGGAACGGATATGCTTGACAATTTTGGGTCTATATTCTCTAAAGTTTTGGAAAATCCTGTGAAAGAGAGGCTATTGTCTTACCTGGAGAGCAAATCAATTTTGTCTCCTTTCCAGTTCGGTTTTAGAAAGGAGTTCTCTACTATTGAGCAGTTTTGGCAGTAATTGATGAGGTTGTTGAATTTCTTGATCAATGTGCCTCAACGCACCTTCTGCGATCTCACTAAAGCATTCAATCGTGTCAATAAGGATATACTGCTGCAAAAACTTGAATACTACGGTATTCGTAATAAAGAATTACAACTTTTTAGGTCATATCTAACTGACAGGCAGCAGTACATTGAATGGGGTTCCGCAGGAGTCTGTATTAGGGCCAATATTATTCCTTCTATATATTAATAATTTACCACTAAATATTAACAACAGTACATGCCTCTTGTTTGCTGACGATACGACCCTGCTGACCTGAGGAAATGTGAATGCTAAACATCTGAACATTGCTGAAATGTGGCTTTCAGCAAACAAGCTAAAACTGAACATAGGAAAGACACAGTCATTAATTTTTACTTCGGATAAATGGCGTACAAAATCCAATGCAGCCACACTGCTTGGAATTACTCTGGATGCTTTACACTGGTCTGCTCACATTGATAAATTGTGTCCAAAACTTGCATCACAGATGTTTGTGTTGAGGCAGTTGCGTGCTTTTGTGGACAATAATGTAATGAGAACTGTGTACTTTTCTTTGTTTCATAGCAGGTTAACTTACGGCATTGCCTTATGGGGAAATTCTAGCTCAGCTAGTAAAGTATCTCTTTTGCAGAAGGCTGCTCTGCGCCTCATTTCAGCGGTGTCTAGAGACACTCAGTAGAGACCTGTTTGTGAGATGTGGTATTCTACCGCTGCCCTGCTTGTACATATTGGAGTCGCTGATGATAGTGCATAGAAATTCAAATAATTTGACAAAATACTCTGATGTGCATCAGCATAACACTAGGTATGCGGATAATCTCATGGTTCCTTTCTCACGTATAAATATTACTAAAAATAATAGACTAACAATTAATTTGTATAATAAATTTCAAAATTATTTTAAGCAGAAGCAATTAAAGCAGATGTCTATGAAAATGTTTCACCATTTTTGTCCCATTGTTTTTATACTGTTGCTGATTTTAAGGTGTATTTTACTTGATTTATTGTTCCGATGTTATTTACATGTTTTGTGACAATTTCATTGTGTATCAATTGTTTTTCTTTTTGTATTTTTATTATTATTATATTTATTATTTTTCTAATGGACTGATTATAAATAAAAATGTACATCCCATCCATGTATGACTGGTCAATAAATTATTATTATTAATTAGTACCATCAGTTTTAATTTTGTAGAATATGCTGTTTTTGAAAAAATTGATAGCGTAATGTAGCAGACCAATAAATTGATCCACAAGATAGAAAAAAATAATTTTTTGTTATGAGAACAATTTCCATATTAATCTTAATGATATACTAGATCACACAACCTTTCTCAAGTTTGAATCGAACATAAGAGTAGTATAATATTTTCCAAGCATCAATGTTAGTAAAGATTTTACAATTACTAATTGTAAATCCATACATTTTCATCGCTTCACTGATTTTCAAAGAGATGTGTTGGTTGAATGTTAGCTCATGGTCAAACAGAATGCCAAAGCTACGTCATCTATTCTGTAATAATAGTAACAAATACATTTTTTTGTACTATATGAAACAATTTTACACTTGGAATAATTCAGATACAATTGATTGTCTATTGTCAACAAATTGTTAAGGTTATCTTGAATCTCTTTACGACGGTTAAGAAGATGACTCAAATCGTTTATGAAAAGTAAAAAAAGCAAAGGGCCAAGGTTAGACCCCTGAGACACCTCTGACGTTATATACAGGAGATTTAAAAACGTTATACTTAACACATTATTCTCTTTGATTAAGATAAGATGAAATAAATGTTTAAGTTCATGTTGCTTTGTTTGGAATAGACGTTAGCATACGTTTTCTACAATGGTAATCTCAAATGCTACGCCAAAATCAGGTAAGTAGTTTAATCTTTTCCTAGCATGTCTATTCGATAACGATTTACTAAAAAAAAACTTACAACGCTCAAATATTCACGCCTCATGGAGTCACAGTACAAAAATCACAGATATTTAATCCTTTCAGACTGTAGCATAAAGATAATACGTTCAAAAACAACAGTTAAAAAAACGAACACATCAAAATATAGTCGAGGCACACACGACGCAGTGACAGTACTATGCTAGCAAAATGTATATACAATCTATCGCAATAATAATGGCACTTCTTCAATCAGTTTTTGAACTCCTGGAAGTTCTGAGTAGATTTCTATTGTTAAGTAGAACTAAATAAATAAATAGCCAAATTCACTTTAAAGAGTATACCGTTATTATTGCAGAAGATTGTACAATGGCAACAATACAAAGTTTTCCAAAATAGCACTTATACTATTATCATAGGGATCAGCCGATAGACTATTAATAGGAATTTTGAAAATCATCAATGATCATGTCATACGTGTCAATAATTGTTTTTGTCTACCTATCTTTAATATTTATTTACAAATAATTATATTCGAATTTCGCTTATTGTGTACTATGCTGGACAATACTATATTTACTTAGTAAAAACGACAGCAAAAAATATTTAAAACCCTTACAATATCTATTTTACGACTTAAATTTCGACGTGCTCGATTGAAAATTTCAAAATATATTTCCGATCTAGCTAGCATAAGGGAAATTGCTCGATTTAAACTTAGTTCACGTCCGATATGTTACATGTTGGAGTTTTAAGAGTACTAGCTGTCTGAAATTGCATAACTTTTAATTGGAAATCCTTAATATAGAGGTACTTCGCGCATACGCTGATAGTGCTTCGCCATGGAGAAGTTTTAATCAAATGTCAGGATGATGTCTGCTCGGATGAGGTCATATTTTTTGAGCATGTGTAATAGATATTTGGATCATTAAACTTTGTAAAATATTTAAAGTTCATAGTTTCTGTGTGACATAATACTTTTAACGACATATACAGGGTGCAGTGTGTAATACGTAAAAATTAAACTACAGTTTCTTGACAATATCTTCAATAGATTTTCATGTAAATAACATTTCAATTATGCATCGACAAATTGTCACTAGGACAATTCTGGACGCAGCGGATTAATAATTATTAATAATGAAATATAAAATTAGCTGATTGTACAGGTTTTATATTAGATTGTCGACCTTCATTTTCGTTGACTAATTGAACTGTAATTTATAACAAAAACACACAGATAGAACTTTTTCTTTTAAGACTTTTTTCTTACAATACAATATCGTCAGAAAGCTATATTTTTGTATTGCAGTTGTATTAACAGACAAAAAAACAGCAATCAGGTCGAATTAATTGCCTGACCGGCTGATAAAAGATAATCGAATATATTAATATATGTGTATTAAAGACAAACGGAAGTGATGCGACGCTAAATAATAGTTGGGTAAACATTTCCGAATTTGTCTTTTCCATGGCCAGCGACAGGAGGCTGCTACGCGTATCGCCACCGTGTAAGGAACTCAGTGTTGTAGGTTGTAGATTATATCCTTGGATATACGGCTGAAAAAATTTGCGTCGGCACATTTATGATATTTTTAATTGTGCTGAGTGTGTAGGTATTATACAAATGAAATATTAGAAGACTTATATAGAGGATCCAATAGTTTATATTTAAGACAACTGTTTTTTCTCTATCTTTAGAAAAAAGTCAAACTTAAAAAATTCCCGAATACGGCTCAACTTAAATTTAAAGTAAACATTCAACATTTTCCTACGACCAAAACTCGTCGAATCAAATTGCTTTTTAAAAAAAAATAATTTTCCATATTATGTTACATATTTATATATATTTTAATGTTTTACTTCATGCAATATTATTTTTATGTTTTTCGTTTTATTTAATATCTTATATAGGATTAATTACGATTAAGTACAGATTTCTAAGAGAGAAAAATAAGAATTAATGAAATTGTTCGTCAAGAAATTTCCAAATTATTCATAAAACGGGAACAAAATTTTTTCGAAACTATATTAAACCTCTTTTTATCGCCGACCCTGGTCACCTGTTAGCTGCTAGGTTGGGTATAATATGCAGGGCATTTTAAGTGCTTATATGCGTAGACTGCTGAATCATGCCAACTATTAATAAAGCTGAATACGCGGATATTGTGAAGGTATTGTGTGCGTTGTTGTAGCTGAGTACGCTCGCAAATTTCCTTTAAGCTGATTACCTGACAGATCAGTATTTTTCAATACTTGTCCACGTCTAAGAGCAACAGGATCACATTCATTGCAATAGCGCAATGCAAGCAGTATTTTCGCACCACTTCAAAATGAAGAAGAATACAAAATATCTTACAGCACTTTGATGAAATGCCTTCTAGTAGCACGTGGAGATGTTCTTTACAATTAGGATATTCGCAGAGCACTGTAAGCAAGAGTTTGAAAGCAGATGGTCGTCACGCATATCACGCATATTGTAGAAATGCGTTCATATTCAGATGTTGCTGCCTGAAGACTTGCCACGAAGAAGAGAATTTTCAGAGTGGTTCTCGGGACAAATAAGAAATTATGCTTTTTATTCTCTAAGGATTATTTGGACAGGGCAACATTTACCCTTGCAGGTATTTATAATCAGCATAATGCTCATATTTGGTGGCACGAATCGTCATGCTATACAAGGCAGCCATTTTCAACATCAATTTTCGTGCAACGTTTGGATGGGATTATGGGATGACTCACTCATTGGTCTGTATTTTCTGCCTCCATGGCTAAATGGTCCCGTTTCGTTTCTTGAAAATAATTTTGAAGCAGTCTTAGATGACATGCCTCTAATTAATAAAGCAAACAGATGGCTCCAGTTAGATGAATGTCTTGCTCATTACACTCTACCAGTCCGACGATAACTGCACCACAATTTTCCGGAAAGATGGATGAAGGCTGCCTCCGTTCTTAGCCTGCGCTCTCTCCAGATTTGAGCCTCTAAGATTTTTTTTATGGGGTACAATAAAGGGCAAGGTTCATGTTAAGCCCATTGACAACCAAGCTACTCTCCGGGAAAGGATTGTTCAAGTAACTCAAGAAATCACACCAGCAGCAGCACAGTCTGTCGTCCATACGTCCATACTTTGCATTGAAAATGATCCATATTGACCAGTGTTTATGAATTCTTGAAAAATAGCTGCTGTTTTACGATGCATTTTATTTTCCTTATTTCTTTTCTAACAAAGTTGTTGTCGAAGTTGTTTTAATTACTGTGTTTCCCAAAAACAGCTTGTAATTAGGATTGTGCCTAATTTTCTTTGACCTCATTTGCATGGAAGAATGAACACGATATTTTGAAAATTAAACTTCCTATGTACGGTTTAACCTCAACTCACCCTAAACGTCAAAAAAATTCCAGTGCAAGAAATGTTTTGAATTACCATGGTAACGGAACAAAATACAAGCCTTCTAATTGGTTAGAAAACGTTGGTATGAAATTTTCAGCTGAATCACACGCTTTAAAATTTCCTGTGATACGGCAAATATGTTGCAGCGTCTACACCCTCACATCCTGCATTGCATTCACGTGTGACCATAACGCCGGTTTACATCTTTCTATTAACTTCGTCGGTGATAACCAGAATGAGGAAGCACTTTTACAGCCGCCGCCTTTATGAAATAATAAACCCGGTATCTACCATCTGCATAGAGTATATATACCTAGATGCATTATCTACAATGTGCTTACAACGTACGTTTGATGGCCCCGGTTGCGCTCCCTGCCAATGTAACAGGCAACAAAACCATCGCAGGGCATTGACGATTTTATAGTGTTACGTTGGAGGGAATAAGCAGCTTATTCAATCAGGCCATCCGAGAGGTAATTCAGACATATTAAGAATCATAAAATGGAGCTTCGTAACAGATTTTGCGGTATGAGATAATAGGAATTGTATATTTCATTAGGAGTCTGGAAGCAAGGAAGTTTCCGAGCGCGTGTGTTAAATTCATGCAAGCATGGAACAATCTAGTTCTGTGTAATGAACGATATTTTTTATTATACTTACTTCTTTAAAAACTTAACAACAAAATATAACATAAAAAATATACGAAAGAAACTAGAACATACCAGTTAGAAATAAAAACAACATGTATCTGCTAGAATAAGAATATTAAAAATTAAGTAACTAACTATTAATAATAACAGCTACTACTAGTAATGTTTCTAGTTTGCATTGTTATGATTATTGTGAGTTCGTATTATTGCACAGGTTTAGTCCTTTTACGGCCAGTTTCACAATCGTTAGTTATGATTTTGGTAAAATAACCTCGACCCAAGAGTTAACTTGTAGTTAAACAATTGAACCGTTTCTCAATACCCAAAACGTCATTAAGTAAGCCAACCTGGAGTTATGCTAGTTTTCAGAGTGTTGGTAGAAATTGATTGCAATGGCCAAGTGACATAATTTAGAAGAAGAGGAATATATAACCTGTACTGACATATTTTGATTATGGAAAAGCTGTAAGAGAACGAACGAACTGTCAAATCACTTTAAAAATGGCGGCTGTAGGACATACAACTCGACATATGGAAAGCAGAAATTTGTGATTTTGTGTAAAACTGTGTGTTTGGCTCATTATATTTTATACCTATTTCGGAATACCAAGGATAATTCAGACTATCATAATGGTTTTGTTTTGTTGTGTTATGAATTGTTGGAGTAGAGGACAGCGAGAAGATCAAGTTAGATTTTTAGGATTCCTGCTGCATTGAACATAGCATACATAGAACTGATTTCAATGAACTCTATAATATAAAACGGCAAAAGTGGCTTTGTGCAATATAACGGCAAGACCTAACTCAAGAAAAAATTAAATACAGTGTCGTTTGTTCAAAACATTTTGTATCGGGTTAGTTAATAAAAAGTTATATACAACGATTTAAAAGCATATATTTCAGGTAAACCGGCTGCTTTAACAGATAACTTACATCTTGATTGGATTGATTGGATTGCTATATTGCATTTGGGTTATCAAATTACCACTGCAACGTTGTCAGAGACCAAGATGGGTAGATATAAAAGAAAATATCTGCAATATTTATTTGTAAAAGTAATATATACCTACCTATGCAGGCCCCTATTTTCCATTGGGCACTGGGCAGGACCCTGCGATTAGTGGGGCCCCCTAGTTCCTGCCAGATCAGCAACTCTTTCATATCTCATATTAGAAAGTGTAATATGAGCCTATTTCTCATACATTTTCATTATAATAAGAAAAAGTGGGTGTATATTTTAGATAAATTAGAATATTCGTAAAATTATTATTATTCTCAGTTTTTTATTGTGCTGTAACAACTTTAAATTATTATTGCAATGCCGCAATTATTTAAAATATCAAAAAACCAATTGATTATTAAACATTTTGTACTATTTATCTATGTACCCAACTTTTTTAGAATTGTATATATAACTTATTTTTAATATTTTTTATTAAATATATTTTAGATTTTTTTCTATCAAATGGACTTTTATTTATTATTTATAATTTTTCTCAAATATATGTGAATTGGAAACAGTGGCATTATTAAGAATTTCAAGCCCCCGCAGAATTTTTCTTTAACTGAAAATAAATTCTGCCATGTATCTATGCATAAATAATTGTTAAAATCAAATTACGTACCTCTGTAATAGTTTACTAATTAATTATATATAACTGCCACTATTGTTATCAATATATTTTTTTATTAATATTATATATAGTATTCTCCAGGACCCTGAATTGCTAGGGCTGGCGGGGGTGTAATTATGCTACTAGTTGGAGAGAAAAAAGAACTTAGGTACCTATTTATAAATAATATATTTAAAACTTGTTCACTGTATTTAATTTTTTCTTGAGTTAGGTCTTGCTGTTTTATTGCACTAAGCCACTTTTGCCGTCTTATGAGAGTTCATTGAGATCAGTTCTGTCTATAATTCAATGCAGCAGGAATCCTAAAAAATCTAACTTTATCTTCTCGCTGTCCTCTACTCCAACAATTCATAACACAACAAAACAAAACCATTATGTCTGAATTATACTTGGTATTCCGAAATAGGTATAAAATATAATAAGCTAAACACACAGTTCTACACACAGACCAATAACTAAAAGTTCTACACAAAAGCACAAATTTCTGCTTGTCCTATGTCGAGTTGTTTGTCCTACAGCCCCCATTTTTAAAGTGATTTGACAGCAAGATTCATAGTGTTTATGAGATTTTGGCAGCCCTCGTATGGTATACAGATTTGTATTTGCGAACTGTATCGGGCGATTAATTACACTGCATTATAAATGACCTCACATTTTAGTTAATAGTAAAACATCAAAGTTATGTAAAACCAAAAAGATTATTTCACAAAAGGTTATTAGCACAAAAAAGTACTTAAATCGTTCTCAAGAATTAATAGAAGAAAAAATTTACTTTCTTCATTTAATTCATTTTCATGAAATTACTACATAAGAAAATTGAATTAGTAGAGAGAAAGTTATCCGAAAACTAATTTGTATATTTTATTATTACTGTAATGTTATCTTTATGAACTATTTAAGAATTACCTATTCCTTAACTTATCTCGTATTTTTACTTGTTTTGTTTGAGAAGTTTGATATTTGTTATTTTTTTTAATAAACTTCATATTGTATATATACCTTTGTTTTTAAATTTACCAAAACCCAAAGAACAATAATAAACACTAATAAAAAAATAAAAAACTATTTATTGTAGAGACTCAGTACTACAAATTTATTTAAAAGTTCTTATTCTGGAATTCTGCAACCTATAAGGAAAAATAGAAAAGATGACAACTAAATCTTGTGTTAACTAAGATACTTATTTTACGAATTAGTTATGTTTAAGTCGATTTACCTATATTTAAATTTAAAAAATATATATATTTTTTGGGGCAAACTATAATAGCTTGCTTGACACTACATAAGATTTAGTTTCGAAGTTTTTCTGTCTTTGTGGTGAGGTTATAGATGGCAGAATTTCAGAATAAGAACGTTTACATTAAAACAATATGTCTCAAATAGGTTACAAACTATAAACAATATTGCAAACTTAAATATTACAAAGTACCAAAATAATTATTTATTAAATTCTGTCGCGTTCTATTTCTATTCCTCTTCCTTCCTCAACAACTGCCAGATTTACATCATTAACAAAAGGACAATGTTAAGAATAGCCGATTTTTGGCTTATCCGGGGGAACGTATAAATCATAAAAAAACAATTGATTATTGTTAATTAACATTAGAAATGGCCCAGAAATACATCAGATAGCTGGGGAAATGTCGCTACTACCCCTAAACCTATATAAACTACCCTTAAATAGCTTTAAATGGATAATCATTAATTATTGTTATAAAATTCGTGTAAAATGAAAAAAATGCTTGAAAATGATTTGAACAGACAGTATGTCAATATAAAAAGTGATAAATGACTGTAAAAGTGCCTATTCAATGGCGAAATGGCAATTTATCCTTGCGCCCATTTTTCAGGTCGCAATAGTATAAATGAACCTTAAAAGTGATTTAAGCATTTTTTTCATTCTAAACGAATTTTACAACAATAAATAATGATTATCTATTTTAAGCTATTTAAATGCAGTTTATATAGATTTATGAGTGCAATTAATATTTCCCCACTTACTTAATGTACTCTAGTATCAGTTTTTGCATTTTTTGACAGTAATCTATAATCTTTTTCTAGCAATAGGCGTTCCCTTGAACATTTAAGCATTATCTATTTTTGATGTCGAAGTAAGCTTTTGAAAGTCGTTTTTTTAATTGTTAGGGGTTTTTATATCGACATACTGTATTTTCAAGCATATTTTTCATTTAACACGAATTTTATAACAATAATTAATAATTATCCATTTAAAGCTATTTAAGGGTAGTTTATATAGGTTTAGGGGTAGTAGCGACATTTCCCCAGCTATCTGACGTATTTCTGGGTCATTTCTAATGTTAATTAACAATAATCAATTAATTTTTTTTATGATTTATGCGTTCCCCCGGATAAGCCAAAAATCAGCTATTTTTAACATTGTCCTTTATTCGAGCTTCCACATCTGCATTAATTGGTGGAATTCTTTCATTCTCATCACAGGCTATATTATGTAGTACTGCAGTAGCCACTGTGATGGCTTGAGCAGTATCTAATCGTACCCTTAAGCCCATAGCTAGAGCTGGAAATCGTCTCTTCCACACCCCATACTGTCGCTCAAGTACATTGCGTGTCCTTATCAATGATTCGTTAAACAGTGCCTCATATTGATTTCTTGTCTGCAATACTGGTTAAATATGATTTGATTGGGTAACCTAACTATCGCCGATCAAAAGACTGTCACCATACTGTCCCATTTCAAAATAAGCACATAATACAGAATTCCTAAAAATATGGGCATCATGACTTGAACCTGGCCATCTTGTGACTATGTTACGAATTTTAAGATTAGAATCACTAACTGTTTGCACATTTAGGGAAAAGAATTGTTTTCTGTTTCTGAAAATTTCAGCGTTTTCAGCCCCTGGAGATATGATTTTTACTTGGGTACAGTCTACTGCACCAATACATCTTGGAAATTGAGCTATGTTGTAAAAGGCTTGTCGAATTTGGTTGATTTCTTCTCCTTCTGGCATTTTTATATATTGTTGTCGCAAGCCTGCTATTGCTAAACTTACTCTTCTCACCATCCTACTTGCTGTAACTTTACTAACTCCACAGAAATCTGCAGAGGGTCTTAGAAATGATCCATTGGCAAAAAAAATTAAGGCTAAAAGTAGCTGCTCCCTGGCAATGAGATAGTTATTTCTACATAAGACAATAAAGAAAATAGGTATTACAATTTTCAAAATAGGTATAGGTTAACTTCAACTACAAATCTTCAAGTTAACTTATACATAAGATTCTGGTTAACTTTACTATGAGATAACCAAGGCATAAAAGTTAGCTAAAAGCTAGATCTCGTGAAACAGTTCACTTGTAGTTAACCTTTGGTAAGGACTTAACTGCTAGTTAACAGATTGTGAAACTGGCTGTTAGAGTTAGAGACTGTATTTTGCGAGTAAAAAAAGGTAAAACAGTTTTCGTTGCAGTTACTTCTTCTGCTATTCATATTTTCAGGTCGTAGAGCTGCATATTTACGATAAAGAGGGCAGGGCTCAATTGTACATCCTTCATTGATAATGGTCAAACTTCTTGATGTATGTTTTTCTTCTCGTAAAAACATGACAAGAAAGCGCTCATTGTCTACCACATGTCTAAATTTTAAAGTATTAAATCATCTCTTCGATATGCACTAAAAATCCCACGCACTGAAATTTCTTTTATTAGTAGGATATTGTACATTTGGAGCTTCACATAAAAATTTAGTTGATTGTTCTGCTGTCAAAACTTTTCGGTATACAGGAAGGCCTAAAAGACAATAACAAAATTATTCCAGAATTTTAGTTCGATATTTAAAAAATGGGGCAAAATCCCTTTTTCCTACAGAAAGTCGGCGCCTATGATCACAATCGACTGAGATGCCTTAGATTCATAGATAAAGCTTACATCTGTCAACAATGTCAACTACCATGCGGTCGTCTTTTTGCACCGTTTCTAAATGCAGAAAGAATAAAAATTAACAATCTTATTAGTAATAATACCTGATAGATAGGTAACAGTTAATCCAGTTAACTCCAGTATTTTGCATTCGTTTTTCATTATTTCGTTATAAACTGGTAAAACTACATTTTCATTCATTAGGTACAACCACTGACTACCAATAAAACACACATCGTAGATACAGGTAGATAAAATGCCTATTTATTATAAGAAAATTAGACGAAAGGAATGGGTGGTACTAATAGGTAGGTAATAGAACACTTTTAATGCACCCGCGACAGTCTTGTCCCATAGTCTAGAAAAACAAACCGGTTAACTATATTGTGGAAAAATATCTGTACCCGACACTTATTCCTTTATTTAATAACTATTTTAAAACGTTTAAAATGGTCGTACTACTTTGCTTTGAATGAAAATATGAGAGGTCCAAAGTTGGTCAAGGGACCAACTCTCATATTTTCATCTATCAATTCTGTGAGAAAGGCTGTAATGAAGAGGTTTCAATAATATTAATTTTATTAGTATTTTTGTTATTTTACTTTATGTATTTATATATTTATGTACGTGTATTATTATTGTTGTATTTATTTACCTGTTTTTTTTTCCATAATAGTTATTATAATTTTTGGTCTGTAAATAGAATTTTCCGTTGGACAATAAAGATTGAATTTGAAATATTTTTAATAAAACATCAAAGAATATGACGAGAACAATATTCAATAGCACGATTATGGCCACCCTTGTGGAAAAAGTGGCATAAGAAGTCGCAATAACTGTCCTTCAAAGGCAAAATTAATTAAAATAGCCTGGGGTGACCGCCGGCTGCAGAATATACTAATTGCCAAACAACACGAAGGCTTCCAGGACGAGACACATAAAAAGATCGGAAAAAGCAACGAAAGTGACACTTTACGGATTGGGAGCATCCCAGAGAACGTTAGCTGAGGCTATTCATCAGACAGCAGTTCTCGTCATTTGAGACTTCGTTGTCCTAACAACGGCCAAGCTACCTTAGACGAAAGATGAGTATTGTGCCTTGCAGAATCGCTTATTGGATTTCAGTTTTTAATGGGGTATAATGCTTAGAATTTTCTCAATGATAAAGGAACGGTGCCTAATTTTGGAGAGATTTAAAAAAAAAATTCATATATCAGAAAATGTATACAGGCATGGCATGAAAGTCCAACTGGCGTAAGTACTTGCCCCAGCAAATCATTGCATATGTAAACGCTCCTGAAGTATATTGGTTAATAGCGGGTTTACAAATGCATGGATTTAGTGGCGCCAATGGCTACTGGTGCGCCAGTAAAGTAAAATTTTATGTGTAAAGCTCTACTGGTGTGCAATTTTTATCAGTGCTCGCACGGATCAAAAAAGTTAGGACATTCCAACTTTTCTATGCTTTAAGGAGCGTTTACATATGCAATGATTTGCAACGAACGTAAAATCAAATACTAAACAAAACCTGATCTGGTATACTAGTGCATAATTACTTGGCGTCCATGAATAGGTTTACATTTGCAAACTGATAAGTAGTTACTGGCGCATTGAAAAGTTAGAATGCTTCTTTATTCGCGCTAGCACTGATAAAAATGGCACGCCAGTAGAGGTTTACACATGCAATCTTATTTTACTGGCGCGCCATTAACTGACGCAACTAAATCCATGTATGTGTAAACCCGCTATTCAATCTTTCAATGCACGTTGACTTTATGATAACAGTCAACAATAAGTATTCATTAAAACTAACTACTACAAACATTTTAAATAAATATTTTAATAATGAACAACAAATTTACAATATTATTTCAGTAAAAGTTACTTTAATAACTGAGCGAAATGCCCATCATTAACATGAACACATTTTCTTATGCCCCTATTTAAATATTTTCTTACTTTAAATAAAGTACCTTCCTTGTTTCGAATTACATTAACACCATCATGAATTTCTGAAGAAGGTCTTCGCAGGATGAAAGTTCTTTATAAACTAAATCTTTCAAATGGCCCTAAAAGAAGAAATTTTAGGGGTTAAGGGGAAATTTGCTGCCACGACCTATCCATTTATGTGGAAAATGTTCGTTCAAGAAGTTTCTATCCAGTAGCGAGAATTGGACAAAATTTGGACATTGGACAAAATTGAAAAAAGCAGGATGTTTGGCAACTCTAGATATGACCGACGCCGTTTCGTGTACATAGTGGACCATTAATAATAAACCATAGAGCAGGAGCGATATCTTTGTGATAAAATATGTCTTAGTAAATTGTTGCTGTGGAAAAATATACAAGTTGAAATTATTTTTCTGCGATAACTTGAGTCAACCGATTAAGCTATCACATGAAAAGGTAGATAACACTGACATTTGTCACTGTAACAAATTTTGTTAATATTCAAGGCACATTTGTAAATGAAATATTTTTGAGCTATCGACATAATGTGCAATGACACATTTAATCGTAAATATCTGGAAAACGGCTTGAGATATCAAGATCGACCAAGAATCCCTTTTTTATGTAAAAATGTTGGCTCTTTTATAGTTTAATTTATAAATTATATTTAACTGTACAGGTAAAAAAAGTATAATGAATTAACTCAACACAAAGCACGTAGCAAGCGCGCTCTAGGAAATATCTTGAAACTAATGCCAAATTCGTATTTATCGCTCCCAAAAACCTAATTATACCAATTTTGAATTCGATATCTTCAACTGTTTTAAAGTTATCATCATTTTTCGAAAATTTATTTTAATTTTCAACACCCTGTAACTCTTTAAATAGTACCATATTACTTAGGCAAGTTTGACTCAAATGACATATTTTTATGTCTACTATCTCCGGTTGCTCTATGGCCCATAAGTTATGGGACACCATGTATAAGTACTGGACTGCCGCGGGTGCATTCCGATTTTTCCTTACATTGAATTTCAATTCGCTTAGAATAAAAGGGTATCTTATTTAACGACAATAATGGTGTATTCTATTAGTGGATAATTCTGATGGACCTGTAATGAGTGAAAAAATGTAGTCTGTTATCTATCAGGTGCTATTATTAATAAAAATTGTTATTGATAAAAATGTTTATTTTCGTCTTTTCTCCATTTGACAACTCAATACTCAATTGCAAAAAACGACAGGTAGGTAGTTGATATTTCTAGGCCATCTCGCGCAATTATTGTCATAGACGCCAATTTTCCACGGGAAAAGAGGGTTGTATCCCATTTTTTAAACATAGAGTTAGAACTCCGAAATAAACTTGTCTTTTAGGACTCCTTGAGCACGTGGTTAAAATTTTTGTACTTAGTTATAGTTACCCCTGTACAAACCATGATTCTTTTTCTTAAAAAATGTTTCCCTACCTTTGGTGACAATCGATTGAGCGGAAGGTATTCGAATTGTTACAAAAAAAAAAAACGGAAAAATAATTTCAACTCCCCTGTTTTTTTCATAGCAACATTTTTCTAAGGCGTATTTAGGTATAATTTCATATTTTGTCCCCTGCTCTACGGCCCATTATTAATGATCTGCCCTGTACAAACAATCGGTGTTTTAAAATTTAGTTATTTTCGATGCAGCGTTGGCAGGGCAAAGGTATTTCTCCCAAAGGACGAAAGGATAATCCTGTCCTGACTGAATCTCCTGACTAGCGACGTGCGCTAAGCCGGACGTACCTCCGCCGTACTGAGACCAGCCGGAGATAAATCTGCTCTCTGGGGAGCACCGTTTGTCCGTCTGCCCGTCGGAACGGATGCAAATGCGTGTAATTCGAAATCCCGTCGCGGTCAATCTTCTACAGCGAGCCAGTCTCGGTTTTGCGAAGGAAGGAGTGTATTTTTAGATAAATCCTGAAGGATAACAATGCACGTTTCGCTGCACCAGCGGGGTATCGGGAAATTTATCGGTATGTCTGGAGATAGGGAGATAAGTGCTACTATTTTTGTTGGATAAACTTCAAAAAAATATTGCTACACTAGAGAAACAAATTAAACAAACAACCACTTCCGGTAAAAGGTCCAGTTGAAAGGAGAGGGGCAGGAGAGATGAGACCAGTTGTAGACGGAAAGTTTTATAAGATCACCGTTGTCTGAGGAGCAGTTCTCAGCTTTAGTACCAACAATAGGTATGAACGAAATCAATATCCAGAGTGTTTCTTAAATAGAGGTAAAAAATCCAGAAACGTTCTGTGGTCAAAAATAAGGGTTTTATATAAATGTGGGGTCAGCCACTTCCGGTAAAAGGATCAGTTAAAAAGAGAGCGGCAGGAGAAAGCGAGATGTGACTAGTTATAGACGGAACGTTTCATAAGATCACTGTTATCTGAGGAGCAGGTCTTGCCGTAGCAGCCTTAGTACCAACATTGGGACCGAAATCAATATACAGAGTGTTACTCAAGTAGAAATAAAAAATCCAGAGGCGTATTCTGTGGCCGAAAATAAGGGTATTTTCGTTATATAAATTCAAAAATTTAAAAAAAATTGTTTTTAATTTCTAAACCGCTTGAGATAATTTCCCCGCAATAATGTTATGGTAATTGGGTTTCTGTCAAATTGTCTGAATTTTTGATATGTTGTAGATTTTGTCATCCTGAACAAAAGTCTCCATGGGCACAAAGTGCCAAATTGGACATTTTGGCAGCTACGGAGCTGCCAAAGCTCCCCTGACCCGTTGCAAAACTATTCATTTTCAATACTATTTGCAGATGTCAAAAGCATATTTTAATTATTCTAATATATATAGGGTAATGTTTTTGAGGTCACTGAATTCAACCCTCATGTCAGATTGGACAAATAGACCGTTGACAGCTGTCAATACACTGTCAACGAAGAATAGAAAAGTAAATATTCTCTTTTCACATTGAGAGTTTGGGCTTTTGAGGGAGCTGAATTCAATTCTCATGCCAGATTGGCAAAATTGACAGTTGACAGCTGTCAATTGACTGTCAACGAGGAATATAAAAGTAAATATCCTCTTTTCACATTGAGAGTTTATATTGGCCAACTGGCTAAATTCAATTCTTTTTAGAATTGGAGAAAATGGTAGTTGACAAACTACAATAACAAAAGAGAATATTTTCTTCTTTATTCTACTTTGACAGTAAATTGGCAGCTGTCAACTGTCAATTTTTCCAATCTGGCATGAGAATTGAATTCAGCGACCTCAAGAACCCAAACTCTCAATGTCAACAGAGAATATTTACTTCTCTATTCTTCGTTGATAGTGAATTGACATCTGTCAACTGTCAATTTTTCCAATCAGAGATTAGAATTGAATTCAGCTCCCTCAAAAGCTCAAACTCTCAATGTGAAAAGAGGATATTTACTTTTATATTCCTCGTTGACAGTCAATTGACAGCTGTCAACTGTCAATTTTGCCAATCTGGCATAAGAATTGAATTCAGCTCCCTCAAAAGCCCAAACTCTCAATGTGAAAAGAGAATATTTCTTCGTTGACAGTGTATTGACAGCTGTCAACGGTCAATTTGTTCAATCTGACATGAGGGTTGAATCCAGTGACCTCAAAAACATTACCCTATATATTAGAATAATTAAAATATGCCTTTGACATCTGTAAATAGTATTGAAAATGAATAGTTTTGCAACGGGTCAAGGGAGCTTTGGCAGCTCCGTAGCTGCCAAAATGTTCATTTTGGCACTTTGTGCCCATGGAGACTTTTGTTCAGAATGACAAAATCTACAACATATCAAAAATTCAGATAATTTGGCAGAAACCCAATTTCCAAAAGATTATTGCGGGGTCCTTTAATCTACATATTTAGTATTACATTATGTATGAAACAAAATATTGCCAGTTTTAAAAACTTACCAGTGGCGAAGGTGTGGGTATCATCGATCATTATTTGTCAAAAAAAACTTTTTAACTTTGCTCTGTTTATTTATATTTGAAATGTGTCTGTATGTGTCTCATAATAAGAGTAAGTTTATGTTAAGTAGTTCTTATCATAGATACAATACACGACAAAATATGGATTTTCATTTGCCATTTGCTCGAATAAAAACAACAGCTAACTCTCCCGACTGCTTGGGCCTTAAAATATATAACAAACTACCTGATGAACTTAAATCAATGCAAAGTGTATATTTATTTAAGGGCGCTCTAAAGCAATTTTTAATGGACAAATGTTATTATACTGTTTCGGCATTTTTGCCTACTCTGTCTTAATTTGTATGTCTTGACTATTCCTATACATGTATTAGAGTCTTTAAGGAAAATAAAGTATTATTATTATTACTAAGTACTTGCAAAAGTCTCGCAAGAAAGCAATACAAAAAACAACGGTCTTGCAGGATCTAGCAAGAACAACAAAAACGCATAATATTTTTAAAAACAGGATGAAACTTTGAGTTTCGTTAAGTCTGATTGGTTTTAAAAATAGCATGTAAACTGAAATCCACCCCTACGGGAGGACTTACGAGTTTCCAATTTAGGCGCATGAGGCAATTACGAAAAAAGGTTTCTGTGGCGAATCGTTGCATATGCGAATCGAGATATTTATTGTTTCAATTTATTTCTTGCGGGGCGGTTTATCGGTTTAATATACGATACGGGGTCGATACCTACACTGCGACGACTTATGTGAAGGGAGTGCTAAAATACACAAGTTTATGAAAACTTTGCACCAAATAAGTTTAATATGCCTTTTAGTGGAGTTGAACTAGAGATCGAGAAAATACAATTTTTTAAATTCTGATAAAATTTTGCACGTGAATCGCATTAAATTTGTCAGTCAATCACATAACATACAATTATGTAGTGACAACTTTTATTTTGGATATTAAGTGCTGTATTTGGAAAATACTTACTGTTTTTATATATTTTTAGGTATTAATAATATTGTGTGAAACTAACTACTCAGTGGACAAAAGCCCCAACCTGCGTTGAATTACACCCACAATATCTACCCATATATTCCTTATTATTAGCTTTTGTAACATTTTTTTACTATTTAACTTCAAATAATTTTAATTTTTATAATAATTTTTATAGTCAGATATTTGATTCAACTTAAAGGAGACCACCTGAAGAAGCAATCCTAAAAATGCAGAAATAGGTCAGATCTCATCTATTGTGGTTGAATTTGTCGTGTTCCCACTGCCAAAAAAGTGAAGTTAGATTTTTATAGAGTGAGTAAATTAGATTATTTTTTTAGATAATTATTAAATAGAGCTTTGTCTGTGGAATTGTTCATTAGCATACCTAGATGTTTGGTATCAGAGAACATACATATGACTTCATTGATAGGAATTGCAGGAGATTTGATTTATATTAGCTTAAAATACCTTTCTAAAACAGTAAAAAAATACTTACTATTGGCACCAATAAAAATAATGTGACGCAATCATGAAACACGAAGTTTCACTAGAAAAGATGTAGGTAATTTAATATAGACTTTATGTAATACTAAATGAATAAGAAAATAAATAAAAATGTAGACTATTCATAGTAAATGTTTATTTTCAATAGTAAAATCATTTACTTGTTTAATGATAATCCTACTAATAATAGCTTTGTTCGCGGTAGTGATTCCGAATATATCCTGAATAATACTGAATTTATACCGCACATATCAAATGCGCATGCGATATTCTGAATATGTTCTGAATTTCTACTAATCCGCGAACGTTTCTCAAATGTAGTGATCACATTTAAATTAACAATATTATCTGCCATTTTCTTTTTGTATCGCTTCCTTTTTTTTTAATAAAATATATTTTGTAATAGAAGTTATAGTGGGGTAGTCATAACTATTCGTTGTATTAGATTCGATATCTTATTATCATGACAAGATGTTAAATTATTTAATAAATTATATACAGTGTGTCTCTCATAAAAACCGACACAGAGCAGGCGGTGCATGTAGAGGTGTCCAAAATATTGTAATTTAACTGAACTTACGTAATACAAAGTTACACTCCTGAGGAGTGATTAGTCCCCAAAGTGGGGCTTTAAATTTCGAAATTTGTGGGCAACTCACCCCTAAAATTGTGCTAAACTTTTTTTCTCTTTGACCAAATGAGCCGATAATGCAAAATGATTAAAAGCTACTAGATAGAAAGGAAACAATGTGCGTGTAGGGTCATAAACTTAATTTTCTCATTTCATTCTTAGTTCAGCAGGCATTCAATAAGATTTTTTTTTTCAATCGAAAAGTTAACCTCAAAAAATGTAATGAATAATATACATGGAGTAGTTTATTTCAATGCCTGATGACAGGACGAAGAGAATAAAAAATACTCGGCCAGAAGAAGTTTCATCAGCCTAAATAGCTTTCCAAAATTTACTTTTTAATTTCAAAGTGTTTGGAAGATTGTTAATAAAACTTTAAATTTATAATCCACTGTATTAAAATCAGTCGCACAATCTACCTTCATTTTTTTTTGCATATCATTCGGGATCACCCTGTACAGAAGTGCATTTAATGAAGTTGGGTCATTTATATGAAATCATTTTAATAGATTAATATAATGTTTCTACATATAAATATTTTTGAAAGTAGCCCGAATATGTAAGACATCTAGATCCAGTTCATGCAACAACTAGGTACTATACTAAATTAGTAAAATACGCATGCGTGGCAATGCAAGCAGGTCGTGACTGAAATTTTGGCTTTCCATAAATGGTATAATACAAATAAAAAACTAATAGTATCTATGTGCTTAAATAATAAATATCTACCATCTTATAAAAGACATATAAATTATCTATAAAGTAAAATTTATTTTTTTTATTTATTTAGAAACATAAACATATATTTATCAAACATCAAACAAGAATTATTATTAATTTCATACTAAACAGACTCGGGAGTCTGAAGATAAAGTGTTAGATACGAAACGGGTCATCCAAATAAAGGAATGTTAAGTATTGAAGACTTTTATTTTCTGATAATTATCATTGGAAACTCAAATAATGGGTTCTACAGTTCAAAACATCACAAATTATAATCTAGTTTATACTTTGTGACACACATGTGACTTGATCTGACATCCTATTGATTACTCTCACTCCATATTCTGCACTCAGCGAATACAGTAAGATTTTTTAGTATGTCTCCATGGATTTACGGACCACGCTGTATAAGAAGCCTACCCTGTTACACATCAGATTGGCAAACTCGCGAGACTCAATGGAACTTGTTAAGTAACATTGTGCGTTGGAATTAGAAGAGATCTGAAGTGCAACTGGCGGTACTGGCGTTAGAAAAAAAAACATTCACTTTTATGCACATTTAATTTTTACGGCTGTCTGAAACAGTGCTGAAGTAATTCACAAGAATCCAGATAATCCAGTTTGTTAATCAAGCTTACGCTATCCATTACCTAAATCACCTAGATCAAGTTGGCTAGTTCCTTAGCACATCTGCATAATGTCGGGATAAGTTTAATGCCCATGCTGAAGTGTTGGAAAGGCGTAGACTTCGTAACTTCGTTCGACAAACAACGAAGTTGTAAAATATATATATGTATATACTACGTAACAAAGGCGACGCCAACTAAATATCATTTTATTTTCGTAATTTAGTTCTCTCTTTTGGCATATGTCGAACGTTGATAATATAGCATTCTGTTTTATAAATTTCTGCTCACATTTGTGTCGCAAGTGTTGTGAAGCTTGTTGCAAACGACAGTTTTGTACAGCTGATTATGCCTAGAGTATGTAGCTCAATGGCTTTGAGAGAGGGCGGACAGTTGGGTTGCACGAAGCAGGTTTGTCGGTAAGAAAAATTCCTAATAGAAGTAACAGATCCTTACATACTGTAGTACGTATGGTTCCACCACTTCCTGGATGTAGCGTTGGGTTGTTATTTTGCCTCTAATGGAATTAGTGGTGACTTGCTGTCATACGAGATGCATCCCATACCATAACACCTACTGTGTGATGGACGAATTTTTCCCCACGTCGCCTTCTGACCCTCGTGTATCTTCAGCAAACGAGATTTATCATTAAAGATCACCTAATTCCATTATTGGTCCTACTCTATCCTCTCTCTTGTGAGAGACAGCACGTAATGTGGACGATGAGACAAGAGGTCAAAACTTCGTATTCGGCGATATACTGTACGCATATCGACCATCCCCCCATGTTCTTCAAACCATTGAATCTGAAAGCTAAAAGTGGCAATCGACGATCTTCTCGCTCTGTATCCACGACCTTCCTGAGTCCACGCCGGTAACACCGTACTATATTGCCCGGTTTCTTAAGTATAAAATATCTATTTAAAAAAGTTATCGAACCCATAAAGTAGAAATAAGCGTTCCATAAAGCTTATCTGACAGATAAGTTATCAAACAGATATCCCGAGGAAAAGCATTAGATATCTATCAGATAAATTTGACGCAGACCTAAGACTGACATACATTTATTAATTTGTTGCTGTCTTTGTATTGTATTTTGTGTTGTTGAATTATAACCACAAGAATACTACTCTAAATTAAGTAAGTGTAAAAGCTAAAATGGAAACCGGAATTTATTAGTTCGGTATATACAATGCCAACCAACAATGAGACATAACCAATACACAAAATAATTGTTCTTTTTCTGTAAACGTGCAACCAGTTTGTGAATTAACAATACGAGATATTGTAGCCCGATGGCCAGGTTCTCCACATGACAGTACAATATTCAATGTATCTTTAGAAAGGTGATATTCCAGATGGATATTTGTTAGGAGACAGTGCTTATAGCTGTAAGCAGTATTTGTTGACACCACTATTAAATCATCTGACAATACGTGAAAATAATTAACTGCTCATATTGTAACCAGAAATGTCATAGAACGAGTATTTAAAATGTGGAAAATATGGTTTGCTTGTCTCTCATTGGGTCTTAGAACTAAATTAAACATATCATTAGAGGTAATAGTAGCAAAAGCTGTTTTACACAATATGGTCATAATAAAAAGTGATACTGGAGATTTTTAAGAACATCCTGAACAAGATATTGAAGATATATTTTAAATAAATATATAAATTACGAGCACGTTTATTTTCTTTATTTTTCATCACACAAAAGATTTTAATAATCAAACCGTTAATTAATAATTTAAGAATTATTTAATAACTGCCAGTGTCACTGTGACGCTTCTTATTTGTTCAATTGTTATCAGTTCAATAACTGTTGAATAGATAAAACTTGGAAACTCTGATAAAGATATAGCTTTTATAAATTTATCTGTTTGATAGCTAGCGGATGTATATCCCTGAGTGTTGAGAAATCGAGCATTTAGAAAGTAAGGATCCGGATCCGTTAGTCCTTCTAGAAATTTTCCTCACCGACAAACCTGCTACACGCAGCTCAACAATCTGCAGGTCAAGGCAAAGAATCTAGAATTTGAGCAAAACAAATTGAGTGGGACATCCATGTCCTATTTGAATTTATAAAAATTAATGATGTAAATATAATTATTCATCAAGTTTAGAGTTATATTCTAGAAACAACTCATTTATAACCATATTATGTTATTCTAGACACGTACCTAGATACGTGTCATGCTGTAGAATTAATTTGTGCAACTAATATCGTACAATATGCGTACAACAGAATATTAAGTTTAATGGCAATGTAACAATGTAAATTGGGTAAATATAGGCATTAAAACAGTAGAGTTTATGGGGATGTATTCGACAGAAAAGTTGTACTAAGGTAAGTTAACTTAAATCACCTTATTAACACGTCGCTAAATTGAACTTTTTTAAAACTAATAAAATACTGTTGCAAAATAACTAATCATTTTCCAAAAATATCCTTCAGAAAGAAAACGTACAGTGGTACAGGCGCTTAGAACGCCCTGTACATTTAACACAAAAATCCAGGTATTCATGTGTACCATATAAAAAAACTTTTTTGTACAAAATTTCAATACGATTACCCAAGAAATAAAGAAATTAACTTAAAACAATAATATAAAAAACTACTTTTTCTGTCTTATAACTGCTCAAGGTCACCGTAAAATTAAATCACCTTATTTTCGCTTCGAAGCTATGTAGCTTTAAAGTATGATCCATTCTTTAATAAACACCCTGTATCACGTATGAAAAACCCGAATGTGTGAATATTGGAGAAATATTTGACTCGTGACGTGACGTCCTTCACCCGCTGGTTATGAAACAGTACGAAGCACCGGCGAAAAAGGGCCACTTTGCGCGAGCAAAATCAGCACCAGCCAAATTTTATGTTTATGGATTTCAATTTCCACTCGAACAAAGCATATGTGTCCGTATGAACTACTGGCAGTAGTAAATTGCAACTACTGACTAGACATAGGCCCGTCGAGCCCACACCGCCGTCTGTTATCGACCCGTCGGGTCTCGGCTGCCGGAGGGAAACATGAATGAAACATTTTTAATAGACGACCGCCGCTCAACATTTATTTTATTGGCTGACAGCCTGTGCGGAAGATAAATTATCTGACAGGAACGAGACCACAAAGTCTTCCAGCGGGACGACGCAATTAATTTAAAAACATATGTAGTTGTAAGGTTACAAAACGTGTGTGTGGTGAAATAGTGAATGTAGTATAGGGTTATATCTGAATTCGCTACAGACATCATCTTGTAGACATATAAAGAGTTATTCAGAACTTATCAAAAAAATTAAGAACTCTTACAAATTTTGTAAAAATAACTCAAAAACAATAGAGGTACGGAGCACAGTGGCGCGAAGCCACTGTACACCCCTTAGGGTTGGGCCGTTTGAGTTGATTTTTTTAAAATGTTCGTCATAAAATTGCCTATCGATCCCTCTTTCTCAATTTTCGCTTTGGGTCTTCATTTGCGCGGAATTTGATTCCAAAAATGGGTTTACATGGAAAAAATTAGATTTTTCGCATAAAAATGACCCTACGGAATACGAGATTGAGATTTTGCCGGACTTTTTTTATGGCGGAATGCTCGTGTTGGAAAGCCCTACAAGACTATCCACTTAGATTTCGGGGAGAAATTTTCACTATCATACATTTCCATCCGAACAGTTTAAGGAAAAATCAATCATTTCTCATTAACAAAGAACTATTGTTTTTATAATTGTTCAAAATTGTGTCCACCCATGTGTAAACACAATTGTGGGTACATGTTTCTGGTTCTTGTCTGCTTTCAATTTATTGGCAGCAGCTATGATACGTTTGCGTAACTCATCACTAGTGTCTAATTGGTGCGATACGCTTCACTTTTTAAATATCTCCGCAAAAGGAAGTCCAAAGGATTGATGTCACGAGATCGTGGCGGCAATGGTACCGGTCCTCCTCGTCCAATCCATCGTAGCTCTTGAACTTCATTAAGATACTCCCGAACCGTTTGTCGAAAATGAGAGGGAGTACAGGAGCAGAATACCATATTTGGAATCGGACAGCTAAGGGCACATCTTCCAAAAGTCTTGGTAAATCATTTCCAAGAAACGTGAGATACTGAACCCTGCTCAAATATTTAAGGAAAAATGTTGTTGAAAATGATCCCGTTGAATCCCAAACACAAGTATTATAAATGTTACACGCCTCATTCCTTGTAAAAACAGCTTCATTTGTTACGCGTCAGCTGTATACCTGGGATTTTGAGCATTTTGTTGTAGCAACCATTCACAAAATCTAATTTGTAAGAGATAATCCCATTGTATTAATGCTTGGACAGGCTGTACATGATACGCATATAATTCAGCCTCGTGTATGATACGTCACACTGTTGATCCCAATCCTTGTACTTGTTGAGCGATTTGCCTGGTACTTCTCGGAAATTCTCTTCAAAAATCTCTAAAATATATTCCATCTCTTTCACGATTCGGTTGTCGAGTCACGCCCACTTTGCACTATCATAATAGAAGTAGCTGCATTTGGCACATGTCTACGAAAGCACCCTAGTGGCAAACATACTTTTTATTTTTTTAAAATTCAATATAGGGTGAACCTTAAATAAGTACAAATATTTTAACTGCTGGTGTAGTTCGTCATATAGATCAGTCTAATGAAAGTCATTTTTAAAAATTTCTAATATTTACGGAGATTTTAATTTAAAAAAAAATACCCACATTTTGAGGACCGCTACCTAATGAAGCACATAATTTGTTGCGAGGTTGCCATATCTCCCCTAATATAAATATTACGTTTCCTTTAACGTAATAGTAAAGTAATATGGTTAATTCTATTTTAAAAATACTTGTTTTAAGCATAAGTACAGTACGGTAGTATGTACGCAGCAATATTAACATAAATTTTAACTGCTTAACTAACTATAAACGATTAAAAATGAATTTCCGCAAGTTAAATACTACCATAAAGTGTTTAGGAAGATATGACGTGATATTACTATGTACAATGTTCAAAAATTATACATAAACGTGCACACAAGCTCACCTGTTTGTTAAAAAATTGACTATTTAATCAGTAATCCACATTTCACAAGTTAAATGTCAATGTACACTGTTAGAAAGAGACACAAGACACAATTTCCTTAAGTTATTTTATGAAGAATAACGAAAAACTATGATTTTCACACAACATATTATTTAATTTGTGAGAAATCAGTTGGAGTGTAGTAAAAATGGATAATGAACAAATTCTGGATAACTATGATTGTGAGTAGATAATCTGGTTAATATTTTCAATTTATTGGCAAGGCATAGAAATGACAAAGGGGAGGAGATGACCATTAATATTTTCATAAATAAACATATTTCAATCATTCTTTGACATGTCTAAAAATTCTAATGTAACACTGGCAACGTTGTGGAATTCACATCCACCATGACTCCCGGAAAAATCACGAAATTTATTTAAAATTTGACTTTTTTATTCCTGATTTTTGTGTAAAATGACTGTGAATTATGTGTTCTATACAGTGAACTGTACTGCTGGTTAAAATATTTGTACTTATTTAAGGTTCACCCTGTATATTAAGATTATTCTCAATATCTTGATTTTTTTCACAATATAATGAGATTATCCTCAATATCTTGACTTTTTTCTCAATATAATCAGAAAAATATCAATATCTTGATTTTTTTCTCATTATAATGAGAAAAGTCTCATTTTCTTGCTTTTTTTCTCAATATAATGAGAAAAATCTCAATATCTTGACTTTCTCTTAGTGCTCTGATAATTTTATTTTTATGTATTTATTCACATTCCACTAGCGATTTAGGTTGTAAAAGCGTGTTTAGACATAGGCGTTGCACGTAGAATCGAAAAAGGGGACCCAGTTTTTCGAGAAAAACATTTGCGATTTCTTTAGGAAATTATTTTTGTCGTATTCTTATTCAGCTTCATTTGAAACCCTTCTGTCTAAATGTTGGCAACCTACTCTTAAAGGTTTAACTTTCCATAGATCCGTCCTTGTAACTTGCTTACAAGGGCGACTTGCTTGTTATTCAATTGTTCTGAATTTCTCGTAGCTTATATACCATGACCGCCATGATCTCCTGACTTTAAATCATTTGGACTTCTTTTTGTGGTGATATTTAAAAAATGAAGTGTATCGCACCGAAGTGGACACATATACTATTGATAATTTACGGAAACGTATCATAGTTGCCGCCAATAACTTAGGAGTTCAAAACGGACAAGAAGTCGAAACATTTGTGTTTGTTTGTAAAAACTGGGTAAGATGTACGACAAAATGTTACATTAGGTATGTCAAACTATTTTATTAATTAAAACGACAAATTAAATATATTAATAATTAATAACAATAGCGGCAAAAGCAGTTAAATTTGTATAAAATCGGTGTTATAAAATATTATTTATTTCTTTTCTTGTACATTTCTTTCCATTTTTTTGTCCGGTATCCGTACAAACAATCCGTATGTAATCCTTTCTTTGTTTTAAACTTGTATATTTTTTATTTAGTGTTTAATCAGAAACTTGTGCGTTACCCACTTTTTACAAACCCCTGGGGATTGTATTAAAAAAGTTTATCTTGTTTTTGTACTATTACTTTACATATTTTTCGTACAAATGTTTCCAATTTAGCCTTCAAATTCCCCTCTAAAATCATTCCTTTAATTTAATAAAAGACTTTTTCGTTCATTTTCAATATAGTATCCGAGAAAGAGAATTCTGTTCTGAACGAATGGGCGAAGACTTTATTCAATATCCTCAAAAGCTGGAGGAATACCGACAGATTTTATTTATATACAAACGGATTTTCTTCATTGATTCGCTGGAGCTGATGGGATTCGCACACAACTGGGTAAAATATAACTTTTTTTAGAACTCTTTCCTAATTTTAAAATGCTGCGAATGAAACGTATGGAGTCCGTGGGTTCATTTACGTTCGTTTCCTAGAGTCAGCAATTATAGAAAATGTTCTCATGCCACTTTTTTCCATCTACTATCAATACTCAATAATAATGCTATGAAAATAGTATACTGTATACTTAGTAGAAAAAACAATACATTCCCGGACGAAATGAAAATTGTTGCATGTCAACAAGCATTAAGTCCGGGAATGTGTTTTTACTACAAGGTACTTATTTACTATTTTTTCTGAAATTGCAAATAGTTATTTGTTGTACTAGGCAGTAAAGTACAAGATTTAATGTCGGTAGTGGTATTTAATAGACGATGCGCAGCCGAGTGAATTAAAACAGCCAAGGCATTCAATCAAAGCAAATAGACTGTAATTTATTACCAGAAAAATTGAAGAAGATATATCAGCAAACATATAAAAAATGTATTGATTACCGGATTAAGAATAACATTATGTCTTTTTCAGAAAATGCACTGTTGGTATATTTTTCTGAATTAATTAAAAAGTATGACATCTTTATTATGGTCAATACAGGGTGAACCTTAAATAAGTACAAATATTTTAACTGCAAGTGTAGTTCGACATATAGATAAGTTTAGTGAAAGTCATTTTTTCAAATTTCAAATATTTACGGAGATATATATATTTTTTAATTACCCACATTTTGAGGATCACTGACCAGATAGAGCACTGACTAACCTAATAAAATAAGCCATATGATTTCGATACTATCAGGTTCGATACTATCAGTTAAAGTGTTTAGGAAATTACTTTGTTCAATGATTCCAAAAATTATCCATAAACGTGCATAAAAGCTCACCTATTTACTGAAATATCAATTATTTAAACAGTTATCTACATTTGAGAAGTTAATACCATTGTACACAGTTAGAAAAATTATCACAAATTATACCATTAAATTATTTTATGAAGAATAACAAAAAACTATGATTTTCACACAATATTAATAAGTTAATTTTCGCCACATAACCTCAAACAATGTGTAAGTGCTAACCATTTCGTACTTCGTAGTTTCATAGTGAAACATATTTAAAAAATAAACACAAAATATGGAATAACAAAATAACTAGCTTGATATATGCGTTCAGTAACAAGAGGAGGTAAAGCAAAATATTTCAAATTAGTGTCAATAGCATGCAAAAAAGAAACTCGTGTCGTAGGCACAGGTAACAGGTAGATGTTGCGAGAAATAGGTGAAATGTCCTACACCAGCCCCACTCTCTAGGATTGAGAGTCGAGGTCGACAAAGAGGTTATGTTGATAGACGGTAGACTAGTATGGTTCAGCACTAAGGAATACACTGTGGCAAAGCCATGTTACAAATGGAAACAAAACATGTAACATCTGTGGACAGGGATTTGATAATTTCAATACACGTAAATTGACAGTTAATATGAGATACTTTTGCATCTTCTGAAACTGAACTAAGCTAACAAACAACAAAGTTAAATAATATCACGAATTGTATTTTTGTTCCTACTATCTATGCTTTTGATTTTTCGATATTGCTGTACTAAATATTCCAGAACAGTGATTATTTTTTGTCCAGAAATACGACTTTCGTATTTGGGTGATTGCCTGCAAACTGCAACCAACATGCATACATGCTTAAACGACTATAAATTGAGATATTGCAGTCTACAAATCTTAATAGACAAATCAATAAAAAAAGAGTTGTTCACAAAGTCTAAAAAAAATTAATAACTTCCGTGCCCATAATCTACGTGAAATACCCCATGCATTTATAAAAACTCCACTAATGCCTAAAAGATGGGGCCAGGGGTTTATTTTAGCAGTTGAAATAAGCTATTAGTATTGCTCAGTTGGATTCCAACAAGTGTTTGTTCTATAAATGCATTTATTTTTATTTCTATCACTATTTTCCCCTGGTAAGTAAATAATTCTTCTTCTTGAGCATTTGTAATATATAACCAGGATTAATTTGAACATTCGTTTGGGTGTAAATTTTACAATGACACTTGGCCCGCTTGAATTTAATTGAATATAAACTCATAATAATTCCAGGGTAATCTGGGAATCATCCTTCTAGTGATGCAATTTTACCTAACGGTATAATAGAAAAAACATAAAAGTAGGAACATTCTTTCTATGTTACAAATAAATAAAACTCAGTAGCCATCGCTATGTTTCTATTTGTCATAGTCATCTAAAAGAAGATGTCTCATTTTGGGCGGACGAAAAAGATATTTCTTATATAAGGTTTGACAACATCTGAAAATAACATCCTGAAATCCACGAAATAAAGGAATATAAACAATTTTTTAAGTTTAAAAAACCAATAAATGTTTTAGAATAAATATTGTCACAGAATTTGCCCCACTCACACCCAAACCGACGACTGTGATATCGCGAAATGCTAAGATTGCCCCGATTGCCCCTACACGATTCTGTTAAACAAACAAAAAGTCGTGGATCGAGACGGGACTTGAAAATTGGGGAATCGACGAGAAGCATTCGAGTCGTTCGAGAAGATGAATCTAGAGATACTAGAATATACCTAGAATATTCGTTGGGTCTATAAAAGAAAAATAAACGGCCGATTAAGTTAGTCTTGTATAAGTCTTGTATTACAGTGTTGAATTGAAGTGTTTAGTTGGAGATATCAAAGTGATTTAGATAGCGATTAATTAAATAAGTGTTTAGTTGAGTTCTAATTAGTGTTCAGTAGTGTACTGAGTATAGTTAATAAAGAAGTAATTAATTAACGGATTGTTTTTCTGGCAATAGTAAAATTCGGATTGGGAAATCCGTGACAATATAATATGTTAGACATCTACCTATCTAAATAAATTTTTGTTTTGTAGCTTTAACTATCAGTTATAATTAATGAAAACTTGATCGTTGTAAATATTGCTTATTGTTGCAATATTTTTAAAATATAAGATAGCTACACAATAATATATTTATATATATATACTTATATATAATATATTTGTGTATCGATTTTTCTACTAATGAAAATTTTGTATTTTTGTTTATTATTAATATTAGAATACATATTTGTTCTTGCAATATTTTGGCTGTGGACTATAGTGTATTGTTCTAACCCGATCATGGACCATGACCCGCAATTGTAAATACGTTTTCAAATTACAATTTGCATCAAAATATATAATGTAAGATGTGGTCGAAATAGGTAAGTAACAATGGCCGTCTTCATCCGATACAAAAAAAATATTCATTTGCTTCTTATTTCAGAAAACCTATCTTGTGTGTGTCATTCCATGGATAACCATTCTATTTGATCCTCAACTACTTAGCTATAAAATTTTGAAAAATAGATCAAACCTGGAAATAATTGATTTAAACAGTTTATTCGATAAAGAGCTGTTTGAACTTCATCAGTCATACAACACCACTAGTATTTTGTGACCAAAATACATATTTTATTGAACACTAAAATTATATAAAGTAACTCATTACTGATTTAAATTGTATACATATTGTGAAAGAATAACGAAATAGATTGATAACTCAATTTTATATTTGGAATAACACATAGTTTAGAAAGATATCTCAAAAATTGTTCAGTGTTACCCTTAAAAGATTTCTTTACTGACTGAACATTACTCAATGAATTGTGTTATTATTTCAACACAATCAGGTATGGACAACGATTTGTGTTGATTTTGATTGAAATTTTATTAAAAAATTTTTACGATGTAAGAAACACGCAAATAAAATCAAAATTTTGTCTAAAAAATAATATTTTTGTTTCTATACCAAAATCGCAAACTGTTTTCTTTCATATGGAAGCATTCACCCATATTTACAATCTAAAGTCCTCGTTCCACATAGCCCATCGCTCGATTGGGAGCTCCCTAGATAAAATCGCGTCAATGTGAACTCCCATATCTTATCTAATACTCGATCTGGGAACACGGCTGATGTCGAGCGGATGAGGCTTAGAGGAAGAATCCTGTAAACGTTTTGCTGGTGTAACAGACTGCGTGATCCAGCTTAGATACGTTTCAAGGCGTTTCGACGCTGAGGTGGGCGTCGCGTTATCTAGACGTCGCGTCGGACGCATCCGGCGTTAAAGTCAAGCCTACTTGTTATGTTGGAGAAAGTGGTAGGAAGGGCAGGTGATCAGAAGTAATAAGAGGGGAAACTGGTTCCTATCGAAGCAAAGCTTTTTATTATTTTACTCTCTGCTAAAAGTCACCAATATACAAAGGATACTTTAAGGTTGCATCGCGACAATTGTTGATAGCCTATAAGATAATCGAAGTCGATAATAATGTTTTTCTACACCCGTATTATAACAATGCACTTATATGCCCATAATCCATTTCATAATGGTACCCATTACGATACAGATTTTTCATTACGATACAGATTTTATAATCCGTTTCATAATGATACCCATTACGATACAAATTTTTCATTACGATACAGATTTTTAATCAATAGAAACCCATAATTTTTCAATCAAGCATGCTGTGCATTTGACATGTATCCTAGATTCCTATGTAATTATTTTAGATGTCAAAATCAGTACGTATTAAATTTTCGTAGATACCTAGCTAAACTTCGATAATTTATCAAAATGTCTGATATCAGCGATATAGAAGAATTACCATCGACTCCTCCACACATATCGGAGAAAGCAGAAAATGCAGTTCATACGAATAATTACTGTTACCTATTGTGTTCAATAAAAATATAAAATTTATGGTTTTTGATTATTTATCGGGTGTAGAAAAAATAGCGTATGCAACTCTCATTTAATGGTTATTAATACACTCGCATAAACCATACGAAACTCGCCTTCGGTTCGTTTCGTATCCTGGTTAATGCTCGTGTATTAATAACCATCATTACATGATCGTTGCATAATATACTATTACTTCATAACTTAAGTACCAACTACGTCGTTAAAACTGATATTTAATTTAGGAGGAATTTTTCAAATTATTTTATTTGACTTCACCTTTGTTTCACAATAACATTTAAAAGAGTGTACAGGGTGATTCAGTTTTTAATTAACAAACTTCGAGGGTAAGTAGAACTTTAAAAAATAATGGCAGTTTTTTATATAATAGTTATAATTTTGGGACTTTATAAGGAAAATACAGAGTGTTGAAGTTTGAAAAAAAAGATTTTTTGGTATAATTACTAAAATAATAGAGATATTTAAGCCATACTTACTACACAGTGTAGTTAGTTAAAGTGTCATAAAATTTGAAAATATCAATTTTGACAACCTGTGACGTAGATATGGGCAGTTCGAATCTTTAATTTAGGAAATAAAGTTGTATCGCCCTGTATAATGTTAAAGTTTATAACATTTTTAAATGTGTATTTTAATTTCTAACAATAACTCTATTTTACATTTTTTTCTTATCTGCTACAGTTGCATAGTAAATTTGATTTTTTTCAATTATTTCACTGTTCCTGTCGGTAAATAACTTAAATCATTATTAGTAATATTATTTGATGGTAAATGATACCCGAAACAAGAAAATGTGTACCTATTTCGTTTAATTAAAAAACTGCGCTAGAGCTAAAGAAAAATTAATAATTTTCGGATAAGTAGTTATAAAAAAACTAAAAATGTTCACAATACAGACATTTAATAAGTTAAATTTAACTAAAATAAAATACTGCAAATTACATTAACTATCAATACCTACAAATTAGAATATTTGCTCAAAATGTCATCCTTGAGCGTCAATAAAATAGAGACAGCTATCAACAAACTGCAATAAGAATTAACAGTCATGTATTCCGAAAAACAAGAAACCAGAGAAGAAATTTAGTTTTTAAGTAGTAAAAAATTAGTTAAACAGTATAAATTCATGCTTACGAGTTTCACATAATTAGTCAAAGTAATGTAACTCAAACTTAACATCTATAAAGACAAAATTCAAGAAATTTGGTGGAAATCATCACTATAGCAAGAGCTGGGGTTTGCAGAAGGTCCATGGCATAGGTCTCCAATGGGAAATAACCTCCAAAATTATATCAAGAATGTTACCAGGTAGAAATTCCAGAATTTGAACATTATATCCAGTCCAGGGTATCAACGGCATCCAGAGACTTCTACGACTTCCAGAGAGAGGAAATAAACTTTAAGGCATCATTAATACAGACAACATCGTCTATAAAGAAACAGTAAGAAATTGAATGTGTACACAAAACGAAAATCTAACTAGATAGTATGCAAAATAACCAGTATTCAACTTATCTAACAATAAAAAGACTTACTATATAGACTATAAAGACTTACCTATATTGAAATTCAAAACATATTAAAAGTTTAAACTTTAAAATTTCAATGATTAGCTGTTTCACGAAATAACACTGTTACTTAAGACAGCCATTTTGATGTAATAATAATATATAGGACATGATAGTATCTAGGCAATTTTACACATTTTTTTATACACTTGTATATTTCTAGTTGCCTAAAAGAAATAGTATTATAAAAATTTATAAAAATTAAATAAAATATACAGGTAGGTAACTGAAAATAAAAATAAAATTTCTTGTTTAAATATTGTTAGAAAATATTCTTTAATGTTCGTTGTTTATTGAACTATTTCGTATTTAAATTGAGAATTTTTCATTTTATGCATAAATAAAAATTAATGTACAGTTTCATTAATTATTTGGTTTGAGTGGTAGCAGATATCAGAATATTATAAAAAAGGTGTTAGTTACTCTGCTGGAATTCACTCCTGAGATAAAAGTAAAAAGCCAGGGACAGATATAGCAGGTAAAACAATATTATCTTAAATAAAAATCAAAATTTAAATTTCTCAATAATTATATTTCTTAATAAATCAAACATATAGAACTCACACATCAAGTTTAACATAAATACACTTCTAAACAAAATTAATAAATAATATAACAAAACAAAATAAAACATTGGCGTCCAATAAAAATTAAAATCATATAAAATAAAATAACACAGATAACATAATTATATTGATATCACAATAATATATTCACACTTATGTTTATCATAATAGAATTTTTGAAGAAAAAAACATTTTTAATTTTAATTAGAAACATTTATTTTTTAAATTTACAAAGCTCAATAATTACTACATTTTTATTACTACATTTGTTATGGTTGATTATTTTAGAAGAAAAAGTGTCATCATATGTATGATAAAACAAAGTACTACAGACGAAGGTACATGGTTTCAGATAAGACGTCAGATGTTTTCTGTTATTAGTCGAATTTATGACCATGCGAACATCTATGTTCTTCAGGGTTTTCCTATGACGAATTTACAAATTACATAAAGAACAATGTTAATAAATTTGTTTCATTGTCATTAACCATCGACAAAACGATGACTGAGGTACAAGTGTTTGTCTGTCATAGTCTTTCAGACTTTCACCGTCGGTGTTATTATTTGATATATAGTGATTTTCCGGTTGCTATACCGTAACCTTGATAACTGGTCGGTGCCAGTAACAGAATTAAAGCGCACATCCCTAGCTTCATCTGGGATTCTTTGACCTGCCCTGGCTGTTCTCAGGTATACTTCTGTGGGGACAGACCCGCATAACAACCCGGATAACCACTACATATCAAATTATAGATGTTTAGGCAGTGTGAGTGAGATCATTATTTCTTATTTTAATAATAAAACGTATACTACCTTCGGGAGTAAAGAAAGAATTCATCACTTGATAATGCACTTTAAGATAATCCAGAGTCCTCATAAATCTGACATTATTTTCCATAATGCAGCGACAAGGTGAGCTCACCCTAAGAACCTCTTCATTGCTACCGACGATACAGATCGAATATGAAAATTTGTCTTCTCTATCGGGACAGCCGTAGTACGCCACGCAAAACCTGAATTCATCCTTTAATTTGTTAAACTCCCAGCAAAAGAGGAAAGTTGTGTCATAAACGACGACAATTGCGACGCTCTGGCGATTCCTCTTCCGCTGTACATCGACTAACACCAATTTCTGTTCTGGTTGGAAAAACATATAATGAGGATGTTTTTCTGTGAAGTGTTTCACCAAGTCCTGCAGCATTCCAGTCCATCTGCACGAGAGTAATTTACTTTGAGGACATAGTCTATGCGAAAACTGGCAGCCTACTTCATGGGTTTTTATGAAATTGGATCTGCCGCTGGCTGTGCAACCGTCAGGGGCATACTGACAGGGAAACTCTATCTTTAAGGATAGTCGCTCCATGAGAAAAGCGCGCGCTCCCTTCCGACCCCTACACAGAGGGCATTTGTTAAGCCGAACGTTGCATCTGGCGCAAATAGCGTGCCCGCTAACGCACTGGAATATGGGGGGCAGCATGTACGTCAGACAGACAGGACACTCGAAGAATTGCATTAACTGGTTCATGATTTCAGAAGATAACGCCTGAAAAAAAACATGCTGGATTAATAACAATGCATTTAAGGAAGTGTAAACACACAAAACACAAAAATTGCAAATAAATGTAGTTGGGTGTATATTGCGTACTTACCATTATAAATATTGCAGAAACTAAACGTATAGCTTTCTACGATCTTCCATCCAAAGAAGTTGAAGAAGATTTAAACAGTTAACTAAAGATGTAACGCTTTATAAGAAATATTTAACCTGTGTTGGGTAAATACATTTATAAGGCCTTTATTATTTAATTGTTTTATAGCCTTTCATCCCTTTACCTGAAGCGTTTTATGGCCTTTAATATTTAATATAATCTCTAATTTAAATCTTATATGAAATGAGTATTTAAAATATTTTTAGGTTGTAACTTGTAATGAGAAATTTAAAATGATCTTATCTTTTTTTTAGATATTTATTTATTTTTGTTTGCACTGCATAGATCTATCTATCTGTATCCGTCTAATACTTAACTTTACTTAAAAGTATTGGCTTTGAAATTAATAACGCCAAAATAAATTTTAACCAAACATTTTTCTGTTCAGGTAGATAATTTCTCTATTGGGCTATTAGTACGTGCTACATTCCTAGAAATATAAGAAAATTAATTTGATATAAATGTTTTGGAAAATGCAGCTTAATTACATTGAATCTCATAATTATTAAATGACTAAGGTAGAGGTTTATATTATTATAATTTAATGTTTTTCAGTTATGAGAAACTAAATAATTATAAAAAAAGTTAAGAATTTTAGGAACGATGCAAAAGAAGCCAAGCGGTTAATTTTGATTTTTTATGAAAATTTACTGAGATTGGTGTTTTTTAAAAATATGTGTTTCCAGAAGAGTCAGGGACTAGTTTGGAACTGTAAGAAATGTTCTAGAGTTACATTCACCAAAAATACATTCGTAAATAAACTGGTTAAATATTTTTAACAGTTTGAAACCAATCTCTATCTCTTGTGAAAACATATCTATTCTTAATAAATTGAAGTATGTATATTGAGAGCTGATATTGATACACTGTTACAAAAATGAGTTTCATTCAACTGTGACATTTTTTGTAGATAAAAACTCAATTTTATGTGTGTTTATGTTCTAGTTAGAATGTTATTCTATGTTTTATGGATGTGTACTTGACTATTTCTCTACCCTGCTGCATATTATAAGAAAGCAAACAAAATATGCCCGTATTATTGTTAATCATTATTTTTTAAATTTTTTGTCAAAAATAGCTTTATACACTTAAGGTTGGTTCCTGTTATAACGAATATATATATGTTGGCAACATCGTAAAAAATAATTTTTGTACGAAATTTTGTTGCTTCTAAAAGAATAAAGAAATATAAATTACCAAGGAGAGCATTACCACTAGTTTTTAAATCCTTGTTAATCAAGTCTAATAATCAGAGATATGTCATCTGCGTACATCGTGAAAATGTGTCACTAGAAATGTGAACGAGATCATTGACATAAAGTAAAAATAATACGGGGCTCAGGATTAAACCCTGTGGGACTTTCATCGTTATATGTTGTTGTTGCAAACAGTCATTATTTACTAAAACAAATTGGGTTCGGTCCACAAGAAAAGTTCGAAATAAAGCATAATTATTTTTCTTTTCTTTTACAGATTTTTCCTAGTGCATATTTCTGTTAAGTCGGTTAGGGACGGTGAGCGATAATATATATTAATATCTTTATAATGAAATATATTCCTACAGATACATAAATCGCATAGATATAAATATACAGTATGCGTCAAAAGTATGCAATAAATTCAATAAAAACGAAACAATTATTTTTTGGGAAAAATCCTCGAACAGGTCGATTTTTAATTTAAAAAATATACATTTTAGCGTAAAATGCGATTTTCAAATGTCATTTGTTTTCGAGTAATGACGTCATCGATTTTTTTTAAATGGCAACACCATATTTTTTTCCTTGATTCTGAAAGATCGTTTAATTCTCTATCAGACAGTACTAAAATTTTGCCCTTACATAGGAAAGTTTTCGAGTAAATGACGATTGAATGTTAGAAAACGTAAATCAATTAAAATAAAGCAAAAACGTTATCAAGTTTAGTTCGAATTCCATAGTTCTTTTTGGACATCTGTTTTCCTGGGAGGTGGATCGGCAGACGCGGACCGATAGAATGGCCTGCAAGATCGCCAGATCTTACACCTCTTGATTATTTTTTATGGGGATACTTGAAGTCAGAAGTGTACATTAATAAACCACGTAATTTAGAAGAACTTCAAAATCGCATTCGGGACGAAATACGAAGAGTTACCCCAGAAATCATTCATAATGTGCAAGAAGAATTTTCCTCACAGACTTGCGCATTGTCAAGAAGTTGGTGGATGGAACTTCGAACATTTAATTTAAGTATAAAATTTAATCAATTGTATTTTATTTTACATATCTCAGAATTGTTACTTTTTTATGGATAAAATTTACGTTTTCTAACATTCAATCGTCATTTACTCGAAAACTTTCCTATATAAGAGGGCAAAATTTTAGTACTGTCTGATAGAGAATTAAACGATCTTTCAGAATCAAGGAAAAAAATATGGTGTTGCTATTTAAAAAAAATCGATGACGTCATTACTCGAAAACAAATGACATTTGAAAATCGCATTTCACGCTAAAATATGTATTTTTTAAATTAAAAATCGACCTGTTCGAGGATATTTCCCAAAAAATAATTGTTTCGTTTTTATTGAATTTATTCCATACTTTTGGCGCATACTGTATATTACAGTATCAATGCGTAGCGTTCTGTGCTTTCCAATCATATGCAATATTTTTGTAATATATCGGTTATATATATTATAGCTCACCGTTCGTAATTACTTTTATTATTGTTAATACTATTATCACTGTTATTATGTAGTATGTATGCTTTCGCCAGACTGGAAAGAAAAAGGATGTTACATTAGCAAAATAAAATAATGATTGTTTTTATCAATTTTTGTATTCAGTAGTCAAAGAATATATATTACAGATTTGTTTTTATGAATATATTTTTAGTTAACCAGAAATTATCAACATTCTCGATAAAAAAAGGTAGGTACCTATGACGCGATTATAAGGTTATTTTTAATTACTAAATGCCCTTCTCTTATCTCCACTTGTACAATATATAAAGTTAAAATTACCTTATTACTCATGCTTAATTTATTTTATCGATGTAAAACAATAACTAATTAAAATTGTCCTTACAAATTATTATTAGAATGAATGAATTATAACTTAAATTTTTAAATAAACGAGTAAATATCCAAATATAATTCGGTCTGTAATTTTAGGCTTTTACCAGCACTATCTCTGTCCCACACATCTGTGCATCAATGGTTTGTATAAGCAGAAAACGGTTTTGGGCGCGTTCATGATTTATAAGGTCTATGGAACTATCAAATCTCACGCAAAGTCCTTCCATTTCCGGCGGCAAGGTTACCGGGCTAACAGGCTTTCCCTTATTTTGATAGATTCTTAAAGTTAACTGATTAATTTTTCCCCGGCTTCCACAAGACATCGTCCGAGATGTACGGGTTTGTTGAAACAAAGACGAATTGAATCACTATTCCTCGAGCTGGATATAGTTTTACTGAGATCAAACGGGACGCGCGAAATGAAAAATAAGTATAACGGCGCTCTGCCACAAGATGAAAAATAATAGTGGACTGCTCCGTAATGCAATTTGTACGCGTATTTTTCAGTGGCGGAAAGTATCAGGGGAAGAAGTCTCTTTAATGAAATATCATAAGGCCGCAATATGTCTGGCCGGCTGAGATATCGCGGATGTCAGCCCTACATGTTTTCGGTCTTTATGTGGCCGTTCCATTTTCCATTCCGTTTTGAACTTGTCTGTCGCGCCGGATAAATTATTGCTCTCCCTATTTGTATTTCTATACACTTTTATAAACTCTTCTTACTCGTTTCGGCTTCCCTTGGAGCTCCTTGATGGAACTTTATCGTTTAGATAAAAATTATATACTATAATTTGAATTTGTTATTTATAATTTTATTTATTTTATATAAAATTTGTATTTTTGGCCACGGCTAGCAAATTTATTTAGATGTTTGAATTGCACTTACTTTAGCAAATCATTTATTGCCACATCTGGAGTTCCACAAGGTTCTATCCTGGGACCATTGCTGTTTAATATATTTATTAATGACTTAGCAATGCAATTTAATATTCACTTTTATATGTTGATGATTTGAAGCTGTTCACGGAGATCAATAGTATACAGGATTGTAAGGTGTTACACAGTTTAAATTGTCTAATAAACTTGGTGTGAATAAACTGAACTTAAATGTATCTAAATGTAAGGATATAACGATAAAGAGTATATAATTTTTTCTGATATTGTTCCTGTTTTCAATAATGTATAAATTCCTGTGATATCTAGTAAGAAAAATGATGAATAAAACTAATTCCGAGTTTTAAGTAAACTGCTCTCTAGCGGCGCATAATAAAAACTTTCTTTGACTGATCCAATAGAGCGGGTGTGCCAAATGAGAAAATAATAATAAAAAATGAACTTTGACAAGCTGTAACTTGCAAACAATTGACAATTCGAAAAAAATGTTCATTACATATTGCTATTATTTAAACCCTAGAATCACCTCCCGTAGTTTCTTGATGGACTTTTAGAACACCCTGTTTCAGTGTGATCACGTGTAAACGTTAGATTCGACTATAACTTTGTTATTTTAGGAGATATCGGAAAATTGAAATGTTTTTCCACATATTAGTGTACAGGATTCTCTATATTTTAGTCCAAAAGTTAAACGAATAGCTCTTTTTTGAAAACTGAAAACCTATTCGTTAGAGAAGAGTTTCTCTAAAATACTGGGCCATATCTAAAGTTACTTAAAAACAAAAAAAAAGTTTTAAAGAAGTAAAGACAGATATAAAGGTTTTAAGATCTATTCATATACAGGGTGTTCCAGAATGATGGTCAAATATTTTACCAGTGTATTCCACAAGCCATTTCAGGGTGGGATCTTCATATGAAATTTTTCAATTTTGGCCCTCCCTGTTGAGATATTCGAGTCTCAAAATGGCGGAAAAAAATAGATTTTTATTTTTTTCTTAAAAACGGTTACACTTAGAAATTTCAATTTTGGTACACATTATCAGCTAGTCAAAAACTATTTTGTGGTGGTGTCTATTCCTTTGCTCATGTTTCTGGAGGGTGGGAATAAGCAACCACTAGGTTTATTTCTTTCAGAACTTTTTCCTGCAATGGCCGATTTCGACAAAACTAAATACTACATCTAATTTTACCACTTTTTTCCTAGAAATTGAAATTTCTAAGTGTAACCGTTTTTAAGGAAAAATAAAAAACTATTTTTTCCGCCATTTGGAAACTCAAACATTTCAACAGGGAGGACCTAAATTGAAAAATTGTATATGAAGATCCCCCCTGAAATGGCTTGTGGAATACACTGGTAAAATATTTGACCATCATTCTGGAACACCCTGTATATTGCCTATTTAAAACATGATCAATAAATACACCCACCAACAGCTTAAATTCAGTTAGCTTTTTAACAGGTTGATTATAATTTTGATAAGTGAACTAGATTTATATAGATATATATATATATATATATATATATATACAATTGGGTGGAGTAGTGAAGTCAAGAAAAAGGAATACTCTTTTTTCTGTTTAAGCATTCGAACTTTATTAGTTTTTCATCAGGAACTCTACAATAACATTAGTTATACTAATTATAAAAACAATGAAAAAGTTACTTACGAATTATGAGATTGTAAAGAAACCAACCATTAGGGAAGCTGACATTTCAACAATATAGTACATATACAAAAAGAATAAAATCAGCAGTAAAGGCGGAAGGCAGAAGGCGTCCAGAAAGGACATTTGTCCGCATACTGTGAAAGACGATATACTTTTTATATTCGTATAAAAAACTGCTTTTTTAGAATGTTAACAAAATAAATTATTAATAATTATTAAAGCAACTGTTACAATGTTATTAAACAATTTGGAATTCAAAAAAATCTAATACTTTGTTAATTAAATTTAAAAATATTAGAGTAGAAAAAATATTAGTTATACGCAAGAACCCAAAAAATAAAAAATACATACAACCGCATCCCAATACCTTAACTCATAGTAGAGGTACATAGAGTTGATCTGAAACTGTTTATTATTTTTTTCAAAATGAAATAAATATGTATATATAACACTGATACCTTCTATATCTGCTTTAGCATTGATAGAATCATCATGTTTAAAAATATTGGTTATTTCTAGGAAATTTCTTTTTTTGTAATTGGATTCCCTGCCAAGTACTGTTACATCACTGTACCAAATACTATGGTTATTCTGGATGGCATGTTTAGCCAAAGTGCAAGACAATTTGTTGTGTCTTATGTTACTTTTGTGTGACGTGATACGATCTTTCAGCCAATTCCTATCAATGAATTTAGGTAAATGTGACTTTTTTGTTGCACCCTGAATACAATAAATTTCTTCTCTATAAAAAATATCGTTGGTTTCAAGCATTATCTAGGTAAATAAAATAATTGTTAAGTCTTAGTGGTTTTTGCTCTATGGATGAATACTTAAATTATAATTAACATACAATTTTTGTATTTTTATTGTTTTTTTTTGCGTTGACAATTTTTATGTATATGTTATATGTTCTTTTTACTTGTCTTTTGGATTTATTAATTTTTATTATTTATTTAACTGCTTACTTACTCAAGACTGCAGTACCTTTAATAATGAAAGAGAATAAATACAAAGAAAATATTCCCTCCGATTGTATCTCCGTGAAAAATGTCACAATTCCACTTCAGCAACAGCCATTCGTTTCAATTGAAAAATATATCAGTCCCTAAATAACGTTTATCTGAAGGTGCGAAACAAAACATTCCCATGTTTCGTAGTTATAAATCTCAGATAAAAGTGACAGTAAGTTGCATATTACGGAATGAGTTTTCTTTGGGAGCGGAGTGGAACTATAGAAATGAAAAATGTGCGCTGGAAATAAAAGCTTCTTACTGGAGTGCTGCAAAAAGCTCTTAAATTTTTTACAGGGGAGTGTTTCATAACAAATGCGTCCATAAAAGTTTGAGGTGGTATATTTTATTCGTCGAGATTATGTTGATGATAAAAATTTACAGAAATTATGGCAGAGCCCAGTCTGGACAATTTATTTAACCGTTTTTTTTTATGAAATAAAAACAAATGTATTTCGTTAATGTATATACAGCATGTCCACGGATGGACTTAACTATACCTGTAAACCTTTATTTATTGATTTTTTTTTAATTTTGCTCGTTTTAGTATGTACAGCCTTATTCATTATATTTAGGCCACCATTTATTATCGTTATTATTAGAAACAAAATAAAGTTTCGAATAAGAGTTCTAGGGCTGTAACTGTACCCTAAAGTTAATAGAAGCAATAATACATGTTTTTAATAGAACGTCCGGTGTATTGTTGAATTTTTTAATTGTCCTTTTTTCCGAGTTCAAAAATACGACAAACCTATATTTAACCTTTTTCGAATTATTGAACATTAAAAATTAATAAATTATTAAGATTATATTTTCTATGTTGTGTATTTTTATTTTTGTTTGTAACTTTTAGCATCCTGATCATGACTTTATAAAAAGAGAAACGTTGATGAGGTAAAATAAAGAAGTCTTTTAGAAATCTGTTGACCTATTTTCAATTATATATCCTGGCAAAGAAACAATTTTAGTTAGTCACTATTTTAAAATTAAGCAATATACAGTGCTTTCGAAAAGTAACGAATAAATTTATTATTTTTGAAATTCAGAAGTTTTCGAAAAAATCCCCTGGCACATCGATTTTGTTTTTAAAAAGGGCTCTTTTTGACATACGATCCACATTTGTGACGTCATCGTTGTTCGAGATATGACATTTTTTTTAAAAGCAACCCCCAATTTTGACCATGCCATTTGAAAGAGCGTGTCAATCTACATACATACGTCATGAAAATTTATGGTGTTCCATAATAAAAATTTCAAGAAAATAATGTTTGAAAATTTGAAAATTTAATTTTTACAATACTGTGCACCTCCCCATTATGCAACACCTGTCCGTGCTTATTTAGATGAGCTACTCCCGAATCGTTGGAGGAGGATAGGAAGAAGGGGGCCGATTGAGTGGCCAGCCGGATCGTCTGATTTGATACCCCTAGATTATTTCTTGTGGGGATACTTATAAAGCAAAGTATACGCTACTAGACCGGTTAATTTAGAAGAAAAGCAAGAATTCGTCACGAGATACATCGTATACCTCCTGAAGTTATTGATAATGTCCAAAAATATTATTATCATCTTGGCTACTATCAGGCAGCCAACGGCGCACAATTTGCACAACATTTAATTTAGTCGATTTTTTTCACTACCAGGAAAAAATAGTCTATACCGAAAATGAAGACAATACGTTTATCCGTTTCTCCAACTCGTAAACCGTTGTTTGTACAGAAAATTCTATAGAAGCATTTTTTCATATTTTCATAAAAAACATTCGAATATGTATTCGAAATGAAATACAAAAGGTCGATTTCTCGAAATCGTGACTCCACCCCTCATTTATGAATTCGGGAAACCTCCGATCCCGTCCCACAGCCGCCGTTTACCTAGCCTCATGATCGTCGTTAGGAGTAAAAAAAATATTCCGTACATTTCACGGCCACAAATCGAATCCAATCGACCTCAAATTTTATATAAGTATACTTCGCGATAAGGCGGGGGCACACCCGGTAATGTACCGAAAAATTTTAAAAAAATGGGATGCCGCCCCCAGAGTGGCCCCCAACCGATCGAATCGAAATTTTAAAGACACGTACTTTTTGAGACGCGGAATCGAAAAAATTAGCCTGTCTTCGCGTTAGGGGTTCCTAGGGGCAGATTAATAATAATACCGCTGCCCCCGGACTTTATTCGATTTTTTGGAGAAACGGATAAACGGATCGTCTTCATTTTCGGTATGGACGAACTACACACAGATGCAATGCTGTGTACTCTTCTATCGCATGGAATGGTTAGCTGGGGAATATTTCACATTTTAAAACTCGACAACCAGAATTCAGGACTGATTTTTCGCAGACAACTCTATACCACCGTGTTGGTAATGAAATACTCTTTATTTTAATTTAACTTTAATGTATTAACCACACCGGTGCACGTTACTAGTATCGATTTACCTGTTTATACCTGCCTACCCAAGAGTTGTGACGGGAAAAAAATAGTCAACCTAACGTTTGCATATTATATGGGCTTCATACTTTCGGTTGGTGTGGAATTTGTCTATTAACCAAACCAGTGAAATGTTTAGAAAAATAATAATTTTTAATTGTTAATTAATCATATTCTGGACTGAATTTTTTTAGACAACCCATTTGCAATATATTTATTGACATATTTAATTAGATATAAAATACTTTTCATCCATTAACCAGCTCGGTGAAGGTCGTTTCATAGTGTTTTTGTGTCCTAGTAATATAAGTTTAAAAAATCAGTCTCTTTTTTAAATCCACAGTATAATAATTACAAATTTATTAGTTTCAGCAATTATTTTTAAAAACACTTATTTTTTTTAACTAATTGGCGCTCCAACTACGCAAGTATAAATCTATTATAACCCATGGCCCTAAGGCTCCAGTACTAACCCAAGCTAGCCTAGCCCACTTCCGATATCATAATAAAAAATATATGTATGGTACAGTACATATTAAAAAGAGGTTCATTTTTTTAAATTTATACAACTACTTTATAATATAAATGAAGGCTAAAGTTTTGTTGTTATCTCTTCTTAACAACTAATTTAAATAACTAATAAAAAATTATGTGTTATGTAAAAATTTGTTCGAATATTTTGTAATTTTTTTTTATATAAAATGATATTGATTTTTTTGGTTTATATAAATAAAACATAGAAATTTGTGTATTACTTCTATTGTATTGTCCACATTGTACATACAATTTAAAATTCTTTAAAATATATTACAAATTTACAATTCTTATTACAGAAATAATTAAATATCTCTTAAAATCGCTAAATTATATTTACATTTACGTATATAAATTTCGGAGCACACTTCAGTAAAAATAAGATAAATAAGAATACATATGAGAATAGATACAGGTATATATGGAAGAATGTACATAAGAATAAAAATGCAATAATAATTATGTAATATAATATTACATCTCAATCGAAAATTCACATATACCTATATTCATCGTTGGTTACACACTAACGAAGCATTCAGCCCAAGCCCAATGTAGCTATCCCCTTTTGGTCATAATAACATTTACTTTATGTCAAGGTATTGTCGTATTGAACCTTATTATAAATCTAAATATTTTTTTAAAATTCTTCAGGCAAATCAAAATAATTTTTTTATCTTTCTTCGTTGGACGTTTTGATTTAAATCGATGTGCATTTATAAAAACGCGAATTAAATGTAAATTTAATAAGCCGTCCACATTTCAACTAACACATACGTTAAACTATTGCGACACCTAATTACTTGTGTTTAAGAAACTCTGTCAAAATTCTGCATAACGTGTTAGAAATAACATCGCCGTTATTTCTTAATAGTTACAGTTATATTATGATCAAAATCGGATACATACTTGAGTTGATTATGCAATTTTACAATTCACGTTATTTCACATATTTCTTCTTATTTGTTCTTTATTTTTAGTCCTCCAGAGGCATGAATTTCCCTGATAGGTGCTGTATGGCGTCTTTTGGTATCGGACAGCTATTTGTGTATATTAAATGAAAAATATTTGTCAGTCATTTGTCACATGAATCCATAATACACGATTTGACTGAACCATCAGTTTTGGATACAAATGGCTCATACGGTTTGGCACTTCGTACAAATGTCACAGTTTGGCATCATTTGGTTAGGAACTTACAAGATTTTTCATGTTCCTTCACGGCACTCCCTTTTGCACTAAAGCCGCAACCGTTTTTGCTGTATCTGCACGGAATCGTCAATTTGACAAATATATTCTTCAGAACGTAGTCGCATCTGCTTTTTATGCATCCTTTGCAGATGGGACATTTTCGGATACTCCCGCAGCACTCAGGACAGAAGGTGTGGTTGATGGCACACTGCCGCATGGGCGGATGCATGTAGACCAAACACACGGGACACTGAAATATAGCCAGAATTTTACATTCTAGTTGCGATGCCATACTAACAGATATAACTCTTTCTTCGTAAAATTTGGAAGTAGCGTAACAAGTACAAAACGTCTTTTAATCTATGTTTTGAAATTCGTATTTATAGTCTACTCGAACCTATAATTTATTTTTTATTGCAGTAATTAATGACCATATTAATTATTTTATGGTTAGCAATTCTACAGGGATTATAATCGTCTCAGATATTAAAGAGGTAGATATACTATAAATGATCGAGTAATTAAAAACAATTTAGGAGCACATAATCCCTAATAGGTAAAAGATAGTTACAGGTAAAATTTTACAAACCATAGGCATATACAGCATATTTCATTGGAAAACGTACATACGTTAACAGTGAATATTGGGCATCTAGAAGACCTCAAAAAACCTGTTGTTGAAGGGTTTAACCATCGTCGTTACCGATATACAGGGCGTTTATCAATTATAGTTGTTTCTTTAACTTATCAAAAAAGGCAAGACCAAATGATATTTGGTAGGAGTACTTTTCTTACTTCACTTAATAGAACATAAGCATTCAAGTTTAATGGCATATTTTTTTTATTTTGTTTATTTGCGAAAACAACACCCTGTATGTAGGATTTAAAAAAAACTGTTAAGGCATTTGAGTAGGAGAGAAATAGTAGTCTGTGAGACTGTGAGAGATTTTGTCAAGTAAGAACTATTTTTATAACCAAATTTACTATTATAATAATTCTAATTTTATACGCAAGACACATTTTCCAATTAAACACCCTGTATATATATTATTAGAAGTATATTGACTCCACTTCTGTTGTCACCTAAAAATTATACAAGCTCTTCTTAGCCTTACAGTGGAAATGATGTTTAAAACAATATTTGCTGCAAACGTCAGCAAGAGTATAATGCATGCTGCTAGTTTTTTTTATATATTTTTGGTATTAATAATATTGTGTGAAGCTAACTACCCTGTGGGCTAAAGCCCCAACCAGCGTTAAATTACACCCACAATATCTATCCATATATTCTTTATTATTAGCTTTTGTATCATTTTTTACTGTATTAGAAAGGTATTTTAAGCTAATATAAATCAAATCTCCTACAATTCCTATCAATGAAGTCATACGTATGCTCTGTGATACCAGTTAGATATTTATAGAGTGTTTTCATTAAACCAGGTTAGTAAATTTATAGTCTGTTTAGAAATGAAAGAGAGTAATAAAAGCTTATTATGTATGTAAATCGTAAATAAATGTAGTACTGGTGCTTATATTCAATATTTTTATATTATGTATTATCGGTATAGATGAGGTGTACTTTTAAAAAAACTTTGTGTGATCGAACTGTACTAAATTGTAGCAGGTAGCTAAAATTTAATCCCCGACAATCTGTCTTTATCTATGCCGCTTCAATTTCTCGGTCCATTTCTCTAATAATTAAACAATATAAAAACAGCATTTTGAAACTAGAGGCTACTTTAAGCATCATAACCGGGTTAAGAGGGTTTTTAGTAATTCAAATAAAATTATTCAATATTATTATCAAAATATTTATTTAAATTTAATGAATAGACTTATCCTACACAAGAATATATGTATTTTGAAAATTCAAATTATGATGAGTAAATGTAGTGTTGTATAAATGTACAATAAAGAAAATAAAAAAGTAGATGTATTAAAATTCATCCTCTGAATATTCTGATGAATTATCTTCGTCTCCTAGATTGATAACGATAGGTTCCACAGTAACGTCAATTAAATTATCGAGTTCCCACATTTTCTCCTCTTCTTTTTGTACATGATGTATACATATTTGCCAGTTATCTGCAGTTACTCGTTCCAAGGAATTTTTTAATAAAATTTTCGCGGCACTTAATTTTAAACATCGTATTATTTCGCCCTACATCTTTTTTTACCTGCGCCCAGACTAATTCGATTGGGTTAAGTTCGCAGTGATAAGGTGGTAACTGTAGTACCGTTATTTGGCGATTTGTTGCCATTTCATCGATAACATATTTTTTCTGATCTTTATTAAGATTGACAAGTGTCAAAAGTTCCTTTTCCACCATAATGTTTCAAAAGACATGTAACTGGCATTATCCATGACAATTACAGACCCCGGAGGAATAAGATCCAACATCTGTGTAAAATACTCTTCGAAAACATCTGCGTTCATGTCTTCGTGACAGTCACCTGTATTTTTAGATTCAAATAAAAGTAAACCGCCATCTACAAAACCACTGGCACTACCTATATGTGTCACTATTAATCTTCGCCCTTTACCTGAAGGTGCCTTGAACCCTGTTGAAAGTCTATCCAAAAATGCTTGTCGAAAATTTTTAACATTTTTATCTTGTCATACTTTTGTTACAGTATATCCCTCTTGAACCAAGTTTCGTCTAGATAATAAATATCATCCCTTCGTCACGGAATTTTTTAATTGATCTTAAGTAGGATCTTCGCCAACAAATAATTTCATCTTTATCGATTCCTGTTTTGCTTTTCCCAGCAAAAATTCAACTCTCGTAAGACGGCTCATAATTTGCTTCTACTGATTTTTGGCAAATCGTTGTCCTCTGAAAGTTCACTTAAAATTTTGTTTAGCGTTGGTATTTCTTTTTTAAAATAAAATTACGGTAATTACCTGAAACGAAATATTACCACGCCCGGTTCTTATCTCGGGGTTTTATTACTCTCTTTCATTTCCAAACAGATTATAGCTAGATTAATTTCTTTAGATAATTATTGAATAGAGCTTTATCTATGGAATTGTTCATTAACATACCTAGATGTTTGGTATCATAGAGCATACATATGACTTCACTGATACTTCAACAACAAATTATCGGCTAAATATGTCAACTACCGTGCAGTCGTTCGTTGCAGCGTTGTCAAGTGTAGAAACGACGAAAATAAACGTTTTTATTAATAAGAATAATGCCTAGGTACTTGATAGATAATAGTTAATCAGGTTAGTTATAGTATTTTGTATTTGTTCTTCGTTCTTTCGTTGTACACTGCCAAAACTACATTTTCACTCCTTGCAGATTGGTCATAATTATCCACTAACATACCTGGCATAAAATACTTTATTTAATTATTATAAAACGTTTAAAATTAGTCAGTAGCTGTTTTGAAATAACATAACCTAGCATGCTGCATAGCTACTTGCATACTCTCCAAACCTCAAAGAACATGCAAAGCTCAGCTAAAGTTCTAAAGGTCTAAGAAACATTTTTACAGAACACTGTTAACATCTTGGGATGTTATAGTTTAAAATATTACCTATTAATTATTGTATGCAAACATCGTCGATTTCTGTTAATATTGTTGCTATTATTAGTATAAACAAAATTTAATTCCCCAACAACACAAGTTTAAAAATGTATCGTCGTGAAGTGAACCTTGCATTAGTGGCCTACAGATGGTATATGCAGATGTCAAAAAATATTACATTCGGTTACCGTACTCTGATTAGTTTCAAATAAATTTTCAGTACTTGCTTTTCGCAAATTTTAATTTTTTTTGTATTTACAAACATGTCGTATTCAAATTCCTAGATGACGGATAAGATGATGATTTTCCGAGTACACAAAATATTATTCTGAGTACTTTTTGAACCACATTGAATTAATTAATGCTTTGATGGTAAACGTGTGGCAATGTTTTTATATATTTGTGTACATTTGCGTGTATTTTTTTTATCTTTTGTGGGTTTTCACCGACGTAAGTAATCGACCTGGTCATGACCGCCTGACCTTGCTTTAAACAAAAAGAGCGGTCGAGAGAAGGAGAGGTCCACAGCAAGTACAAAAATCTTTGCAATGGAGGTTTTAATTTAAACAAGTAAGAAAACAGAAAATGATACAAGATTCTTAATCCTGGAAATAAATATTAGTAAGGTAGGTCTGCCTCTCTGTGCTACCATATCGTGTTTCTCATTAAATCATTAAATAATAATCTACATTTTGTAATTTTTTTTTTCAAAGCGACGTAAACTGATACACGTGTCAACGCGGTGACCTGTCACTACGTTTGACACCTTTGACTTTGACAGAATATACCTAACCTCGCGGCTGACAAAAGATCAGTGACGGCGATAAATAGGTAAGGATTTAATATAGTTTTGAAAAAATCTGTTTTTCCACGGTCGGGAGTAGAAATCAGTTTCTATGACATCAAAATTAAAACAGAAGTAGTCGATTATTCCCAAGGGACTATAATGCTCCCAAGGGAATTTACATTATGGAGAACGTTTTTCATGTAAAAAAAAAGATAACAATGAAATTATTTATTGACATTTAAATTAAATGTTACATTTGTACAATTTTCAAAATTAATATTAGAAGGAATATTACTTTCGCTTCCATTTACAGTTTTTGTGATTGCGCTAGTAGTGGTACCTACTAAAACCTGATTAGCAATTTTGGTCTTATTTTCAATGGAGTTCTCGACATAACCCTCAGCGACTGTCGTTGATTTCCAACCAGCATGACGCTTTATTGTCGTGATATCCACACCAGCATCTGCCAGTAATGTCGCTGAAGATCTTCGTAAGCAGTGACCAGTATAACATGCAGCATCAGGTAATTTTAAATACGAAGCTACTACACTCGAAATTTTTCCCAGGGTATTCTTACCAACTGGCTGCGAACTACATTTTCCTGCTTTGTAGTACAAAAAAAGGCGCTAATGCTTGACGTGGGGAGGACGAAGGGACAGGTATTTTCGAAACAATTCAAGCATATTTCCCACATCGGTAACCAGAAAGGTTCGTGGAATCTTTGTCTTAGTGTTTGGAATTTTTACAATCAAGGAAGAGCCTACATCCTCAATATCATCTACAGTTAAATTGACTAGTTCATCAGTTCGACAAGCTCCGGCAATCCCCAGAATTCATCCAACCTATAAAATATCAAAATACTTAATAATTGAAATACCTAGCAACAAAAGTAATCTTACCTTAATAATTAAGAATTCTTTGTCATCTGCACTTGATAGAAAACCGTCTATTTCACCCGTTGTCAATATTTTCGATTTTTTCGCTTGATATCCGTCCCCGGTTCTTTTCAAAAATGCGATCAGCTTGGGAAAATTGCTTATATCTATGTTGTCGTAAATTATCAAGCATGACTAAATCATAGAATATTGCGCCCATAATGTGGAAGACTTGTAATTCTTTGTATTTTCACTGAAGTATGCCAACAAAACATTCTCGCTGTATACTTGAACATTTTTCTCGACGCACCACTTTTTGAACCGATTGTAGGCTGTATCTTGACTTCTTAGGCAGCAAATTGCTTGCTGCAATATTTGCAGCCTCCATAATCTCTTCCGACTCACAATTATTCATTGTGCACTAAACAAACTTTAAACTAAACTAAACTAGCACCTTAATTTGACAATTCTTTTTGTTTGTTTATTTTGTAGTTATGACAATAACTCAACGACTACTAAATAAATGCTCAAATCCGAATACAATAATTCTGGTGCTACTTACTTCATAATGACAAAATATGTGTTTTTAAGTTAATGAGACCGTGGAAAAAATAGTATATACCATTCGGGAGAGATGCTATTTTGTCCTTGGTGCATTGTAGCCCTCGGGCTTCAAATTGCACCTCTGCCAAAATAACGCATTTCTCTCCCTTATGGTATAATGTACTATTTCGCTTTATAAATAAGTTTGTAAATTTTTTGAAAGAAGATTCCGTTAATTCTTATTTTTCCCTACCCTCCTCTTAAAATATTTAGTCATAGGAAGTCATAGTTAACCCTGTATGTATTGTCCAACTTTTGTAAATATCTGGAAATTTAAATATTTTTAAGCAAAATGTACGACATAATTTTTCAAATTCTGCCTTTTGTGACTTTACCTATATTCATTGTAATTAGTTCACGTTGATTTAATACTTTTAAAATAAAAATAATAGAGTAAAAATGTTGGAGTTATGAACACAGGAAGGTTTAGCAACATGTAGAATAGAAAATATAGCATCGACTTGTCGACTTACCAACCCTTCTGTGTATTCGAGGTAAAATATTACGGAGCCTTGATAAAAACCGCACTATTTGTAACGTAAAACGGTCCTTTATACAGCCTATCTCTCCACTGTATAAAGCGTAATACACAGCGGTAATACCTTGATGAAATATACCCGACAGTTATCATTTTTAAATTGCATTTCTGCAAGGCGGAATGAAATATTTTATTCCCGTTTCACGTACAATCTAAATTCAGTCATAAATTACGGAAGTCTTGCTCAAAAATAATACTTGTTATGCAGAATAGTTCTCGCACCGTTATCTACGTAAGAAATTGCTGCTAGTCCGGTAGGTTTAAATTGTGACGTCAATGAGAAATAATTATGTATTTTAAATAGTGCAACGTTTTATTACTTTCCAATTTTTCTTAATTTTATAAAGGGTCTTTTGTAAGTCGTAACAATAATTTTAGAAGGTGATAGAATAAGTGATTTTGAGTGATTGGAACAAACATATCTATATACCAAGTGTTACAATATTTGTGATAATTAATTTTTTAATAAGTTTAAGAAAAACAAGCCTTTTTATAACAAATATTTCTATACTTTTTTATTACAAATGAATGGATTATTTAAATGATCCAAAGTGGCTTTATTACTTACCTAGAACTTAATAAACATGGTTTTTCTACTTTGTAAAAGCGAAGAGTCAAATTTAAACGTGGATTTTATTTAAACCTTTGTTTATTCAGATTTATAAAAAACTTACCTCAGCAATATTCTTTCAGTTCTTAGGAAAAGTTTCTTGATAAACATTCTAAAAATTAGGGAAATTAATCTTAACACGTTTAAATATGCAGGGAGCGCATTCGCCAAAACAGGGCAGCCGTTCAGTATGTAATTAAAAATGATTTAAGAAAAGATATTTGCCCTTTATTTTACAATTTAACTGAGATTCGAACTTACAGTTTGACAGTTGATTTACATTTACGGTTGCTATGTAAACTAAGGACAATTGTTTACTCATGGCATACCAAGCTATTTAAGCATTGCTATTCCGTTTTGTTCCGTAACTTTAAATTAGTTTTTAAGATTTGAACAATTGAAATAAATATTTAGCTTTTTGAATCCTCCGGTATTTTAATAACTTCAATATTTTCTAAAGGATGCGTTATTGTTAACAAATGTATGTTTGTTTCAATCGACTCAAAATCAAGTATTCTATCACTTTCTAACATTATTGTAATGATTTGCAAAACACCCTGTATACCACCAACCAAACCGTAACCAAAACGCTCGCTTAGTTACCATGGAAACATTAATACAGAGACGTCTAGTGTTTCTGCGACTTCTGAACACAAAAGTAAGCGTTGAGGGGTAGGATGTGGGATTTATTCCAGATGCTTACATATCCGTTATATAGTACAAACGGAATTAGCAGGTATAACCATAGTCACCAAAGAAATTGCGCGTAGACATACAAGGGGCAAAATTATTAGAATCTACACAGATAGTGGACAATCACTACTGATTTTACGTCATAAGATAACAACTAGATCAGCATGGGAATGCCATCAGGCACTAGTAGTGGCCTCAGCTAACAACAGTGTATCTGTATGCTGGGTAAAGGGACACGACCGGTGCAATGGCAATAAAGTAGCTGACAAGTTGGCTAGGAGTGCATCGGGTCTGAATATTTTTGGATCTGGTCCCTTCAGTATGCTTCCGTTGTCAGCATTTGTTGAAATTATCAAAAAAGACACCCACAAAGAGTTTATGAAACGTTGGGATGAAACAAATGAATGTTAATTTGCTAAGGAGTTCCTAGAGACAAATCTTCGTCTGGTGACAGGTAGTCAAATTGGACATTGCTGGCTAAGAAAGTACCTCTATTATATGAGGAAGTGTGATACACCTCTTTGTAGGGGTTGCAAACAGGAAGACGAGAGAATATTCCATGCGCTCTGTTAGTGCACTGCCATCTCATCAATAAGAGAGTCCGTGTTGGGAGAGCGATGGCCTTCTATGGGCTATATTAGAGAGATCCCCCTGAGCAACGTCACCACCCTTTTCTCCTTATTAGGCTGGCTGGTGACTCAGGTGGACTGATCTCCTAATGGAAGGAGGTACAAGGGGCCCAATGGGGCTTAAGTGCTGTAGCCTTTTTGCTATCCTCTCCTTAATTCCAGATTCCAGAAGCGTTGAGGGGTATTTGGCAGATGTTGACAATTTTATGAATAGCGCGTGATTTTACGATCTCTTTTGTACAATAAAAATGTCTTCCCATGAAAATTCACTCGAAAATATATTTGACTCAGGGCCAAAAATTCGACTATTTTTGAAATATTTGAATAGTAGGTACATACCATAATCAAGAAGGAGGAATGAATTCTATTGCAAAAGTACCAAAAGACATAGCGCAGTACCTTGGACTTCCACTGCCATGCAAGTATACCGGTCATTGTTTTAGAACAAATTCTACCACTCTTTTAGTTAATGGAGGAGGCAACATCACTAAATTAAAAAAGAAAGGAATGGAGGATGGAAAAGTACTAATATAGCAGTAGGCTATACAGTGTGGATACAAATTGTGGAACATTGCTTATATTTCTTGAAATATTCGTCATATCAAAAACACGTTTTAATAAAAGTGTTAGGGGAAATTATTTTTCCGTTTAGTGATATCAATCAAGCAATCTTTCGTAGCACAAAAAAAATTAAACGGCACCATATACTTTCTTTGGTGAAAATTAATACATTGAACCTTTCTAAATACGATATAATATAATTTTAATGGGGTCACATAAGAAATGAATTTGTATCCACACTGTATAGATTAATATCTTACTAACAAAACTGCTACGTCTGAAAAAAATTGGGGACCAACACTGGCGATAAATAAATCATCGATAGTTATGGAAACAAGAAATTCTGAATACATCCCGATACATTCACCATCAGACATTTAATACTGTAAATAATAAGAAAAATTCACAGATATAGTGAACCTATAACCTTATTTAAAGTTATTTGTAATATTTAAATTTGGAACTACCTGTGTTTAGGAATTTAAGTTCTGAATGTACATAATTATTATATAAAAAAATAATAATAAACAAATAACCAACTTTAGTAGTACAAAGTAATGAAAAGTTAGTTATTATAATTTTTATAATAATTTTTATATTTAGATATGTGATTCAACTTAAAGGAGACCACCTGAAGAAGCAATCCTAAAAATGCAGAAATAGGTCAGATCTCATCTATTGTGGTTGAATTTGTCATGTTTCCACTGCCAAAAAGTGAAGTTAGATATTTATAGAGTGTTTAATTAGCAGGTTAGTAAATTAGATTATATTATTTTCTTTAGATAATTATTGAATAGAGCTTTGTCTGTGGAATTGTTCATTAGCATACCTAGATGTTTGGTATCAGAGAACATACATATGACTTGATAGGAATTGTAGGAGATTTGATTTATATTAGCTTAAAATACCTTTCTAAAACAGTAAAGCTAATAATAAGGAATATATGGGTAGATATTGTGGGTGTAATTCAACGCAGGTTGGGGCTTTTGTCCAGTGAGTAGTTAGTTTCACACAATATTATTAATACCTAAAAATATATAATAACCCCACATTTTAACAATTATTTTCATATAAATAAAAGTAAACAATCTTAAATGCAGAACTATGTAAGTTTATGTTATAACAATATTTACATTTACAATTTAAATAAATACGTATTTTGAAAGATTTCTGTACCTAAACATATGTTGGTTAGATCGCTTTGTGTCGTTATACAGGGTGTCCCAAAATAGAAGGCCATACCATTAACCACATATTCTTTGGATAAAAATAATGCGACTTTCTTTATGCCATTTTTTATTTGAGCGTCTCTGTTTCAATATAGAGAGTGTTAAAGTTACATTAAAAAAAATATTTTTGTGAATAGTCCCATTGTTATGTAAGATACACACTTGAAATTTTGCACGTGCTCTTATTCTGGCATACTTATCATGTAATTTTGGTGAAAAAAATCTAAGGGCGGATGCCGGTAACTGAAGGATGCAGTACCCTTTATCCCCTCCCATTATTTATAACTACGCCTATTCAGCTTTTGAAATATCAAACGTAGAATTTTCTTCTGATCATTTTACCTCTTTTGTAATTTTTTGTTTAAATGCTCCGTTTTGGAGAAAAACGGCAATTTGTAGTGCCCATAAATCTATTATTCACTATCATTTTCAAGTGAAACTGATATTTTGTGGACCTATTATTACAATACCTTGGCAACTTAGCAAATCGTATTACTTACTGAATGAATATTTGCTAATTAAAATAAAAGGAGAATATATTTCAAAAAATAAGGTTTTCGCTAGTTAAAAGGACACGTACATGTGTTAATGAGGAGGGTGGGCAAGTATAACGTTTGGTAAATTAGTAGTAATTAATGAATTATTTTATTTAATGTTATTTAGGTAAAAAGTTATTATGTTTATCGTTCATTATTACTGTTACTAAATAAGATTATTTTTTGGTTAATAAGAGAACTGTATTACAGATTTTAATACCATATTATTTTTTCAATTCATAAGTATTCCTCATTTTATAAAATTTAAAATTATCCATTCTGTTTTAATTAGCAATTATTCATTCAGTAAGTATTACGATTTGATAAGTCGCCAATGTATTGTAATAATAGGTATATCCACAAAATTTCAGTTTCACCAAAATTACATGATAAGTATGCCGGAATAAGATAAAAGTACGTGTAAAATTTCAAGTGTGTATCTTACAAAACAATGGGATTATTAACAAAAATAGTTTTTTAAAATGTAACTTTAACACCTGGTATATTGAAACAGGGACGCCCAAATAAAAAATGACATCAGCAATCGCAGTATTTTTGTCCAAAGAATATGTGGTTAATGGTATGGCCTTCTATTTTGGGACACCCTGTATATTCGTTTTACTTTGGCACCTTTGGATATTCGCAGGTGGCATGAAATAACATTCCTGTTATTTACTAAGCTCTATATTATTCAGTTCTTAAATGTCTAAAATTTTTGCATTTGTAAAAAAGACTATTTCAAGAATACGCCGCCTTTAATTCATAATTAGAGTTAGTTATAAGGACAGTAAGCATTACATTTCCATATAGCAATGATGACTTTTTTCGTTATTACTTGTACTACTTGAACAGATAATTCTTCACTTATCTTAATAATAAATAATTTGTTTTTATATAATGAAAGTAGAATTTTTGGAAAATGTTAATGTGCTATATAATTTCACAAATAATCCTATAACATATATTGAAAAATGAAAACTTTGGCAGTTAACAAACATTTGTTAAGAAAATATTACGAACTGAAATTTGCGGAAAGTATAAATAGAAGCTTCGGAAATCCAAGGCCAAATTGTATTTGCAATTTCAACAACATATCAAGAAAAATAGTCAAATCTAATAAGACTCAAGTGTGTATCTACAATTTGAGTTCAGTATAAGATTTCCCAGGAGACGAAAGAGTACGGCGATTTGTTTGTCGAACCAATGCCGTCGATAGTTATCTTCTCGAGAATAAATCAATGTTTTGTGCTTTTTAACTGTACACAGTATGTTGGTATATCCATACACGTTTAAAATGGAAACATTCTCTGAAAAATTATAAATAGCTTAACAAATCGAGATATAAAATTTGTTAGCTTAATTGTTTGGGCACATTTATTGAATTTTTCCTAAATTAAATTTCGATTTGATCATTGGAGGTAATTTTCTCTTTTTTATATTATTTTCCTCAATTATGCCAGTGCAGTATGTGACTTCATTTAAATATAGATCCTCTATGAGTTACAATAACAAATTAATAGTTGCAATCTTCTAATATATAAAATTCTCGTGTCACAGTGTTAGATCTGAAAATCGGTAGCAATCTATATACCCTTAAGTGATAAGGGTGGTCCATTATGTCAAACAATTTTTATTATTTTTTAGACAAAATTTTTTATTTTTTATTTTTTATGATGTGGCATTAAAAAATACATACAACCCTTAATTTTCATCCTTCTATCACAAACCCCTATTTTTTTTATAACTATTTTAGTAATTTAATCATGTTTAACCCTGGTCGATAACTGATCTATTATTACTAGATCAGTTATCACCGCCAGGCATCTACCGGTGTCACTTCTCACCCAGTAAACAGCACGGAGTAGGGATGAGAACGAAGCCGGTCTCCTGTCTCTCTCACACAATAAGTCTTCTCTCACTCCCTACACAGTTTTCGACCATTATTATTGTGTATGAATCGAGCGTAGTAGTGACGTTTATAATTATCATTTTACCTTCTAAGTGTAATTCTCAAGTAAATTTATTATTAATTTGCTGGGCTATAATTATTTATTTCCTATTTTATCAATAATTAATAAAATTATTAATTTTAAGTGTAGTTCTCATTATTAGTTAATTAAGTGATCTACTTAACCTCAAAAGTAGGCAACACGTGTCACGAGCTCCCGCCAACAACGGCTATTATTTTACTATATGGTTATTTTTTGTACAATACCAACAAGACGTAAAGGGACGAATTTGTTTCGTGTTTTGTTATTCTTATAGGCCGTCATCATTCACAGTGCTCTATTCCTCTTTTAGTCATATACCATATCACCACACACTTACATTAAGTTAGTTATTTTTTATTTAACTGCCAAAATATTCACTATAAATAATTCATATGGCAAAACAACGTTTGCCGGGTCACCTAGTCAAATAATAAAATTTACCTGAATTTATTACTTTCGTTTTATAGATATATTAACTATTTAAATTTATTAGTTACCACTTTATTATATATTTCAAAAATATGCAATATAATGTGACCTGCGGTAAATCGAAGTATGGTACACCCCTTTCGTTCACAACTATGTTATAATAAGTAGGGTGTTCAGCCTAAGACCGACACAGAGTAGGTACATGTAGGGAGTCTCAAAATATTGAAATTTAACCATCCTTAACATATCTATATACAAAGTTGTACACAGACGGAGTTACAGACCTTCAAAGTGAGCCTAAATATTTCGAAAAAAATATCTCTGGATTACTTTAACTTGGATTAACCAAAGGACAATGTTAAAAATAGCCGATTTTTGGTTTATCCGGGGGAAAGCATAAATCATAAAAAAATCAATTGATTATTGTTAATTAACATTAGAAATGGCCCAGAAATACGTCAGATAGCTGGGAAAATGTCGCTACTACCCCTAAACCTATATAAACTACCCTTAAATAGATAAATGCTTGAAAATGATTTGAACAGACAGTATGTCAATATAAAAAGTGATAAATAACTGTAAAAATGTCCATTCCACCCTTAAACATTAAAAAAACGACTTTCAAAAGCTAATGATGAGCTTACTTCGACATCAAAAATAAATAATGCTTAAATGTTCAAGGGAACGCCTATTGCTAGAAAAAAATTATAGATTACTGTCAAAAAATGCAAAAACTGATACTAGAGTATACATTAAGTAAGTGGGGAAATATTAATTGCACCCCTAAATCTATATAAACTGATGCCTTTAAATAGCTTAAAATAGATAATCATTATTTATTGTTGTAAAATTCGTTTAGAATGAAAAAATGCTCAAATCACTTTTAAGGTTAATTTATACTATTGCGTCCTGAAAAATGGGCGCAAGGATAAATTGCCATTTTTTTAGTACGCGCTCGCAAAGTGAGAACAATTGGCGCTATTTCGCCATTGAATGGGCACTTTTACAGTTACTTATCACTTTTTATATTGACATACTGTCTGTTAAAATCATTTTCGAACATTTTACAACAATAATTAATGATTATTCGTTTAAAGCTATTTAAGGGTAGTTTATATAGGTTCTATACTACCCCCCTCTTACTTTATTTCAAAACTACAAAAAAAAATAATTTCAATAAAACATCTACACACCACTTTGACCTGATTAATTTCGAAACTTTTTCGTCTCCTGTTTTTTTCGACGTTTCTGAGATATTCAAAGAAATTGGTGACAGTGTAGCGCACCAGCCGCGTAAATTTCATTTAACGTTATAGCAATCCATGAAAACAAAACTCAGTGATTTGTATAAACTGACGTTTTGGGCGCCGCGATAGCCGAGGTGGCTGAGAGACGACTGCTCGTGAAACCAGTCTGGATCGGCTATTTCGGTGTGGGTTCGAACCCCACTGTAGTACCATGGATGTTTGTGCTCGTCGAGAGATGCACAATAAGTCTATAGGCTGGGGTGCTTCCGGGGACACTGTCGGACGGCTCTCAAAAAAAAAACTGACGTTTGTGAAAGTCATTGTCAAAAGTATTATTTAAAGAGTGTTCTTAGGGTTTAGAAAAAATGCCAATAACCTCAAACATAAATTTAGTAACAACTACTTATTACGAGATTTACAACAAACTAATCAACTATACTCGCGACAAGAATTCAGACTTTACGTCATACGAACAAATGAATAATTCATTATATTTTCATCAAAATATTTAAGAAACTGCAACTGATAGTAATAAAACTATGTATTACACTAAAAGTTTGCATTATATATTGCACTATTCTGGGCCATTTCTAATGTTAATTAATAATAATCAATTGATTTTTTTATGATTTATGCGTTCCCCCGGATAAGTCAAAAATCGGCTATTTTTAACATTGTCCTTTAGTACACGATTTAGGTTTATTATTGGTCTTCTTTGCCTATAAGTTCAAGTAAATTGAAACACTACAAGGTGTTTATTGAGGGTGAGTCATCCCTATAACTATACCAAATGTTTTTCTCCATTTAGAAAAGAATTTAATTTAAAATATTTTTTATCCTTGCTAAATTTAAAAAAACTTCAATATTTTAAAAAATGCATTAATTAAAACATGATTTTTAATAGTGTTTATTAGAAGAAATCAAAAGTAAATATAAAGTAGGCTTTGTCTTGTGTGGAAATTGAAATTTACTGCCTAATAAATGATCGTTTCTAATCATGTTACATTTATTTTTAATACGATTGTACAAAACTTTTCGGGGATCAATTAGCGACGAATAAAAAAAATCCTTCAATGCTTCCCAAGAAAAATAATCATATTTGTTGAGGTCTGGCGATTGTGGTGGCCAATTTTGAGGACAATTATACCTCCTCTTAACCATTTACTTGAAAGCTAAAATTTCAAAAAGTTTCTAAAGTAGCACTAAAATGAGGTGGTGCCCCATCATCCATAAACCAAAACTCTAGTCTAAGTTGCAACAGTAAATCTTCGATTTAATAATTGAGAGCATTTTGCAGAAGTTTCAAATTCTTTTGCCCTTTAATCGATTTGGCAAAATAACTGGTCCAATCAAATAACGATCAATAATACCGGCCCAAACATTTACCTTAAACTCGCTTTGAAAATGTCTAGGAGTTATTGCATAACAGTTTACATTGGAATATTCATAAAACTTGTGAACATTTTTAATTACGAGTGAAGCAAGCTTCATCAGTGAAAATGATCTTCTTGTGAAAATTAATATCTCCTACTATATTCTTCCATATTTCTTCTGTAGTTTCCTTAACAGAAACCTAACACAAGTAACATATCAACTTGTTCGCTGAATGTAAATTTTTCTAGCCATTTTCATCAACAAACAGTAGATAACAGAAATAAAATAGCTAACTGTCAAATTGACAAAGCCTACTACTGACGTTTTTTTGAAAATTTTACTTTCGCAAAGTGCAGTAAAATGCGTAAACTAATATTGAGTAATACACTACATAACATTCCAGTTGCTCGTTACTTACCGTTTGATACCTTTATGATACAGTTAATAAATAATTTACTGTTGTTGATAGATCTTATGCTACGAAAATGTAACTATTTTTTAATTGTTTCCAACAAGTCTTAAAAAATCTCAACAATTACAATGTTTTTGGGACTTATGCTGTTTTATTAGATTTGTTTCGAAAACGTTTTTGTAGCTGTTATAAAATACCAAATTGCTAGCAGGATGTGTTCATTTCAATTCATTACAACTGTTCGACAACTCAAAGAAGTTAAGAGAAAAAATGAACTGTATCTAAAAAAATTAAATAAATGGTTGTCGAGTTAATTAGACGCACTATGTCCACAAAGAAAAACGACTTACCTTTGAACTTGGATATGGAAAATCTATGCCGGTCATTCTTGCAGACGATAATGCCCTCTCGCACTTCTTCTAACAAAGTCACAGGGAAAACGGACACAGTAAAAAATAATATGTAATATACGTTAACAAGCGCGGTAATAATTGAACCTTACAAATGTTCTTAAGCGAGCGTAGCGTCTTTTTCAAAAACACGTGGTAAAGTGGACTACTTCTTTGACCATTTTTTGCTTCTTCGTTCTCCGGCATGCAAATTCCAGTGGACACAGTTGTACCGCGACAAAAACATACACATTTAAACTAATGATCAAACAACAACTTTCTGTTGTTGTTGGAGACCAATTTGAAATGTTTTTATAATAAATACAAAAAATATAAATGTAAAATTATTTTTCAATTAAATAAGTTCCCGATTCATTAAATTATTTATATTTTGTCAGTTTTAATTCGGACACCTTGTATCGGCATGTAAAAAATAATTATTGATAAAATATTTCATTAAAATAACATCAAAGTAGTCTTAATAATATAAAATGTTGGATGTTGTTTGTATTATTTATTATTTTATTTGAACAAAATTGAATAGACAACAATGAGTAAATAGAATAAAGAATTTTATTTTCGTGCTTGTTTTTGTTCAACTTATATATTTTATTTTTAAAGTTTCCAATGCCTAAGACAACAAAAATTTGTCAATAAAATCAATAAACCACTATCAATAGTACAAGCTTCTCCTTACCCATTATTTTAAAAAGACAAATTTTAAATTTAATATTAACAAAGTGTAAATTTTCTCTGTATTTATTTATTTTCTCTCCTGTATACTTCATTTCTTCGACTAAAAACGCACGCTGAATGATCTTAAGAGTTAACCGACAGAAAATAACACTATATATCGATCACAAAAAAACTATTGCTCCCCAAAGGAATTTCCTTGATTTTAACAGAATCCTGATTGGATCCCGAGTTAAAAATAGAACTTGCGAGTTTGAGTCGAAGTTGAAAGTTTGAGTGTGAGATGACTGCTCTCGGTTAGTTTGCTTCAAAACACAAAGCAATATAGGAAGCGGTTCTCCCGAGATGCTGTAAGAAATTTCAGTGTAATTTCCAGAAACACTTCAAACTGGAAACTTTTAGGTTCGAAATGTCTGTAAATTTTTACAAAGAGAAATAAAAAGTGTTTAATCTATTAAATTTATAAATCATTACTGTTGTGCTACTTAGTGAATAATTATTCAAAGGGCATTTAATGATATGGCTATAACATTATATGATATAAAAGTAGAATACTATACTTTGTCCACGACTATTAACAATATTTTAGCAAACTTTTTACTGAAAACATTACACAATATTTTAACACTCATAACCAGTGAATAATGATTTCATTACATATTTTATGCAATAACAGTTTTATGTATGGTAGAGCAAATATGACAAAAGTTAGTTATTTATTAAAGAACACATTGGTTATGCTGCGTGCCTAACTTATGGCACATATTGAATTAAACTAAAATATATTTTTTGATTCGAAAAAAATACAGGTTTACATGAAAGTTGATTTTGATCAAAACAAACAATCGGTTTTTTTACTGTTTTAGAAAGGTATTTTAAGCTAATATAAATCAAACCTTCTATAATTCCTATCAATGACGTCATATGTATGTTCTCTGATACCAAACATCTAGGTATGCTAATGAACAATTCCACAGACAAAGCTCTATTCAATAATTATATAAAGAAAATAATCTAATTTACTAACCTGCTAATGAAACACTCCATAAATATCTAACTTCACTTTTTGGCAGTGGGAACACGACAAATTCAACCACAATAGATGAGATCTGACCTATTTCTGAATTTTTTAGGATTGCTTCTTCAGGTGGTCTCCTTTAAGTTGAATCAAATATCTAACTATAAAAATTATTATAAAAATTCAAATTATTTGAAGTTAAATATCGACAATGACAAAAAGTGACATCCTGTCAATGAATTAAATATGACAATACCTACTTGAAAAATGTTCACCTTTTATGTAAAAGTTTTTATATATTTTTAGGTATTAATAATATTGTGTGAAACTAACTACTCAGTGGACAAAAGCCCCAACCTGCGTTGAATTACACCCACAATATCTACCCATATATTCCTTATTATTAGCTTTTGTAACATTTTTTTACTATTTTAGAAAGGTATTTTAAGCTAATATAAATCAAATCTCCTATAATTCCTATCAATGAAGTCATATGTATGTTATCTGATACCAAACATCTAGGTATGCTAATGAACAATTCCACAGACAAAGCTCTATTCAATAATTATCTAAAGAAAATAATCTAATTTTCTAAAATATGATTTTCCGGCCCCAATGGGCCATTTTCCCGCACCCAAACTGGGAATTTCAGCTGACCAAAAACTGTTTACACCCAGTCTCAGGACCAGAATTGAAGAACACACGAAAATACCACAGTTGCGACTGGAACGTCCAAAACAGGATTCTCCCGCCCCAAGGAGTCATTTTCCCGGACCCAAACCTGGAATTTCAGTTGGCCATAAACTTTTCGAGCACAAATCCAGCTTTAGCTCCAAAATTCAGCGTCGACTTCGCCTTATCCCGGGAACCGCATTTCAGGCCATTTTCGGCCCCTGGGGCCAATTCCAGACGTGTAGGCCCAATTCTGAGCTCGGAATCGGATTCAGCGTCGAAAAATACATGGGAATACATATGTCACTCTCTTGTGTATGAACTTTTTTTTTGTGGGGCTGTGTAATTACAAAGAAATGAATGATACAGGGTGCGGATATATAATGTACAAAACTTAAAATACGGCTTATTCTCGATATTCTAGATAATTCTTATAAGAAAAAGTTCTGTCTTTATGTATCTTTTTTTGTTTAAAGATCATTTACTCAACAAAAATGAAAGACGACTATGTGCTATCTATTGAATACCTCGGAAACGTTTTTATGGAACCTTATTTAGGTCAGTATAATCCAGTACTTACTAAAAGGTTAAAGGGTGGTTATCTGTTTTGCTACAAAAAAAATTTTTTTCGAACATGATTTAAATTTAATTTACATGAAAAATACGCAAAAATAGAACTTTTTCATATGAGACTTTTCTATTACAAATATCGTCAGGAAGTTGTGGTTAAATTTTTATACACTATACAAATCGCACTATGTATAGATTTTGTATTACAATTGTAATTAAAAAATCACATTTTAAAAATATTTTTATTTATTAAAATTACCTACATCCTCTATATTAATTTAAAACAATACCTTAACAGTTTTTATATTGTTTTTAACTGTTTACTAACTAAGCATCCACATTCAGGTGCATTCGTCTTGGTATCTTCAAATTTTCTTGTTAACCTGTCCTGTATAGTTGGAAAAAAACTCACAGGAAGTTTCATGCTCTTTCACAGCCATTCCTTTTGCACTAATAATGGTAATAAATTAATTAAATTATAGTCATTAATATCCCTCTTATTTGCTTTATGGTTAGGTAGTGAGAAATTTGATCTCAATAAAACAATAAACAATACAAACTATACTTAATATGTAAATAATTGCTTACCAAAGCATAAGGGAATGTGAAGTAAACTTAACTAACATTTTATGTTTATAATATTCAAACAAAATGTAGAAAATATTAGTGTCAAGGAAAATATTCAAATGTTTTTTCATGAATTTTAAGACGAAGCAATTTACTATATTACACAGAAGATTATTTAACACCTTGAGCATCACACCTTTTCGATATCTTGTGTACATGAAAGGTGTTATAAGCTTATTCTTCTCGTCTAATACTATGATGTTGGCTCGAAGCATTCCGAATTTAAAAACTCTATTAAATTTGAAGTGTTCACGACATATTGTTTCGTATTTTTCGAGTTTTAGCTTTCGTGAGTGACCACAAAGTTTTTCGTCATTGCTGAAGGTAAACATATTTTGGAGGTTCACAGTGTTCGAGATGATTCGGTACATTTGTATTAAGTCTCTCTTGTTCTTCGATGACTTAAAGTGGTCAGTGGTCAGAAAATCGGAACATAGAGGAGTTCCACTTGGTGAATTGAAACTGAACTGTTTCCAACAGTAAAATGTCCCTTTGTGAATTTGGTGACTACACAACAAAGTTATGTTCTAGAAATGGCCTGATAACTTTATGTATCGTCACAAACAAGTCTCTATTATCAGACTAGAAATACTGATTTAATTTACTTGAAATTTACATGAAAAAATACGCAAATATGTATATAACCTTTTAGTATAAGACTTTTCTATTATAAATATCGCCAAGAAGCCGTGCTTTAATTTGTATGTATTATAGGCCCATTGCTATTTTAAATAATTTTTGTAAAGTGTTCGAATTTGTTTTGCACAGCTTTATGTCATATCATACATCAAATATTATTATTCCCGAACAGCATGGGTTTATTCAAAGTCGTCCACAATTACTAATTTATTATGTAAAACTCAATACATTTCTGCAGTTGCTGATGTTGGAAATCAAGTTGATGTCATATATACAGACTTCTCTAAAGCGTTTGACAGGCTCGACCACTCTAAGTTGTTAAATAAACTTAACGTAGGTCTCTGTACTGGTTTATTAAAATTATTTCAGTCATACCTCTGCAATCGATCCCAATATGTGCAATATCGTGGATTCAAATCTGACACGTTTCTCCAAACATCAGGTGTTCCTCAAGGGTCCATACTTGGACCTCTTCTATTTGATATATTTATTAACGATATTGCGGAGGATCTTAATATACAATACCTATTATACGCTGATGACGTAAAATTATTTTGTCAAATTAACTCTGTTTTGGACTGTGAGAATCTTCAGAATAACCTTGTTTCACTTAACGACTGGCGTAGCAGAAATATGTTGCCTCTTAATATCAGTAAGTGTAATGTTATGTCGTTCCATCCAAAAAAGTACCTATCATGTTTGATTACATGTTGCAAGACATCATTCTCAAGAGGCCTGATAGCATTAAAGACTTAGGTGTTATTTTTGGACTCTCAGTTGAGTTTCTTACAGTACATCCACAGTTCCTTATCCAATGCATACAGGAGTTTGGGATTTATTTTACGAAACTCTAAAGATTTCAGGAATCAGTCTACTTTGCGATTATTGTATACAACTTTTGTGAGATCCAAACTTGAATACGGTTCAGTTATATGGAATCCAATTTATATTACATATACATCATTACTGGAAAGAGTCCAACGAAGATTTTTTAAATCTGCCACATATATATTAGATGGAGTGTATCCTACTCAAGGTACTCCACAGGAATTATTTTGTGCCCGTTTTAATCTACAAAGTCTTGCCAGTAGACGTACCATGCATGGTATTATTTTATGATATAAAATAATCCATTTTAAAATTAGATGTGAATGCATTACCAAAGATTTATTATTTAGAGTTCCCAGATTGAACTATAGGAATTGTGATTTGTTTATGTTACCCTTTGCCCGTACAAATATGTTGTTAAAGTCGTCTTTGTATCAAATGCTGAACAATAGCAATAATATGGAGGGTTTTGACATTAACTTTTGTGGTGTACGTGATATAAAAAGGTATTTTCAATAGGTGCGTGTGTATATTCTTGTTTCTTTTTATTCCTTTTTATCTTGTTTAGCAATTTTTATTTGTTTTTTAATTCTTATGTTATTTTTATATTATCTGACAATTTAACTTTCAGGTATATTACTTTTTATTTTTACTAGATTTTAAACTGTTTTTATTTATCTAGACTTTTATACTACTTATATTTTATTTTATAAAATCGATTTTTAATTAGTATTTTTTTCTCGTACTGTAACTTTTCTAGTTTAACTACTTATCCTTTATGTGGGTTATACCCGTTGGATGTTTTAAGAGTAAATAAATAAATAAATTATACATAACGCACCCTGTATAGATTTACATTGCACTCTAAATTATTCACATTTTCAACGAGAAATTAATTCTTATAACTTACAGCAGTAAAAGTGAAATCACCCTGCTTATGGTCAAAAAATTCTTATTCTTAAAATTAATTAAAAAATCACATTTTAGAAATAGTTTTATTTATTAACATTACTTACATCCTCTATATCAAATTAAACACAATGCATTATTTTTAATTGCTTACAAACTAAATATCTAAATTCAGGTATACTCGTTTTGGTATCTTAAAATTTTCTTGCTAACAATGTCCTGTAACGATGGAAAAAAACTCACAGGAACTTTCATGCTCTTTCACAGCCATTCCTTTCGCACTAAACTTGCAGCCGTTGAAGGTGTACCTGCACGGAATCGTCAGCTTCTTGAATATCCTTTCCAGTACGTAATCACACCCTGTTCCTTTAGGTGCCCTGCAGATGGGACAGTTTCGAACACGGTCATAACACTTTGGGCAGAAAGTGTGACCTCTGACACACTTACGGATTGGCGGGTACATGTGGACAAAACACACAGGACACTCGAAAAGATCGAGGATTTTGCGTTCTACTTGCGAACACATCGTGATAGATATGAATAATTTACGCCTTACTGCACTGGATCGCAAAAATGTACTTATGTAAAATTTGCAACTGGTGGAAACAAACGCTAAATGTCTTTTAATCTGTCTGAATTTTGAAACAAGTAATTATAGGTTTTCAAAGCAATAAATTAATTAAATTATAATCATTAATATCCCTCTTAATTACTTTATGATCAGCAATTCAAGGCAGTAAAATATTTGAACACGATAATTTACCTGTAAATTAAGTTATAATAAATAATGACCATAAAATAATTAATAACCCCATTTAATATATTATGGTCGCATTAGCCCGCAGAGTAGTTGTTTCCTGTACTTATATATTTGTATGTTTTTTTTTATATAAATATTTGTGTTTTTATCTTTATGTAACCAGCTTGCCCTGTAATTGGTTTTCACTGTTGGGCAGTTCTACGGTATGCGCCAAAAGTATGGAATAAATTCAATAAAGACGAAACAATTATTTTTTGGGAAAAATCCTCAAACAGGTCGATTTTTAATTTAAAAAATAAATATTTTAGCGTAAAATGCGATTTTCAAATGTCATTTGTTTTCGAGTAATGACGTCATCGATTTTTTTTTAAATGGCAACACCATATTTTTTTCCTTGATTCTGAAAGATCGTTTAATTCTCTATCAGACAGTACTAAAATTTTGCCCTCTTACATAGGAAAGTTTTCGAGTAAATGACGATTGAATGTTAGAAAACGTAAATTTTATCCATAAAAAAGTAACAATTCTGATGTATGTAAAATAAAATACAATTGGTTAAATTTTATACTTAAATTAAATGTTCAAATTGCCATCCACCAACTTCTTGACAACGCGCAAGTCTGTGAAGAAATTCTTCTTGCACATTATGAATGATTTCTGGGGTAACTCTGCGTATTTCGCCCCGAATGCGATTTTAAAGTTCTTCTAAATTACGTGGTTTATTAATGTACACTTTTGACTTCAAGTATCCCCATAAAAAAAGTCAAAAGGTGTAAGATCTGGCGATCTTGCAGGCCATTCTATCGGTCTGCGTCTGCCGATCCACCTCCCAGGAAAACAGTTGTCCAAAAAATCTCGTACAGGGCGCGCATAGTGCGGAGGTGCACCGTCTTGCTGAAACCATATGGCATCGTCAGGAATGTCAGGGTCATTATCGTTAGGAAAAATTACTGCAAGGGCTCGAACGAGGTCATTTTCTAGAAACTCTAAATATCTTTGTTCTGTAGGGGTTCCTTCAAAGAAGAAAGGTTCTACTATTCTGTCGTCAACTATTCCAACCCACACATTCTGAGGGTGTTGGGTATGTGCCTCTGCCATCCAATGAGGATTTTCCCGACTCCAATATCTGCAAGTTTGACGGTTTACTGTACCATTCAGACAAAATGTGGCCTCATCTGAAAAAAGTATTTGCCGGTGTAAATTTCTATTTCCTTGACATAAATCCATTAGAATTTCGCAAAAGTGTAAGCGGCGATCGGGATCCTCTTCATTGAGTTCCTGCACAAGTTGAATTTTGTAGGGATGATATTTTTCCTTCCTCAAGATACGTAGTAGCACTGTGCTCTGACTAGTGTCATTGTTTAATGCAATGCAATCGTGAAGAATTGTGAGGATTGTCCACCATACTTATCAAAATGTTCTGTTTCTGATTTTCATTAATGCTTGGATGTCCAGGTTTTGAGATATTTACAACATTGTCAGTTTCTCTTAATTTAGACTCTACCTTACTGACTGTTGATTGGCTGATAGTGCGATCTGGATATTTTTCATTAAAAAAATCGCAAACTTCCTGCTGAGTTCTAGTCATATTCCTGCATCCGATAAGAATTAAAATTTCAATTCTTTGAGTAACAGTTAAATGTGCCATAATACTTTAAATTGAATAATAATTTCTATGTCGCTTACAATACTTATTAGAAAGTCGGTGTGACAATGACACTTTGCAAAGATTTTCACCTACCTGATCCATAAAAGAACTATGGAATTCGAAAAACTAAACTTGATAACGTTTTTGCTTTATTTGAATTGATTTACGTTTTCAATCACATTCAATCGTCATTTACTCGAAAACTTTCCTATGTAAGAGGGCAAAATTTTAGTACTGTCTGATAGAGAATTAAACGAACTTTCAGAATCAAGGAAAAAAATATGGTGTTGCCATTTAAAAAAAAATCGATGACGTCATTACTCGAAAACAAATGACATTTGAAAATTGCATTTTACGCTATAGTATGTATTTTTTAAATTAAAAATCGACCTGTTCGAGGATTTTTTCCAAAAAATAATTGTTTCGTTTTTATTGAATTTATTCCATACTTTTGGCGCATACTGTATACTAAATAAATAAATATGAATGCTTCGTATCTGTGACTTGTCAGTCCGTCATGAAGTAGCTGATGGCCGCTAGATGTAGCTTGCCTACGCCGCGTACTTTATGGTCTGCAATTCAACACAGTAAAAAATTAAACTCAATAATTTGCCGAACCAAATTGAGTGAAACTGAGTTTGATGTGAAGTCAACTTAACAAATTATTCTACTTATTATTTTATTTATTTAGTAAACAGAGCAAAGGGTAGAGGTGAAACACCTATTATGCAAAAAAAAACAGATTAATTAATTAAACAATATAATATGCATATGCTTCAAGGAGGATGGACAAGGATCTAAGCGATTTTTAAAAGAGTTGTTAGTAAGAGCATGATGGATAGATAGATAAATATTTATTTACTGAAGTAGTGAAGTTTGTTCTCTCTGATCTCCTCTGAAAGGCAGGATGTGGAGAAATTCTACCTGGTGGATTTCCTCCTTCCTGACCTTCCAACAGCTTTCGTTATTTTTGAGTTTTGGTGACCATATAATAAAGTTATATTCAAGAAGTGATCTCACATGCGCTTCATATAACATCAGAAACAACTCTCTATTACGTGACGTGACTAGAAATACTTCTGAAAAGGTAACAATATTTGTTTCTTTAACTATCGAAGATATGTGATAGGACCAACTCAATTTATTGTTGATTCTTATGCTTAGATCTACCTGGTTGTTCACTGATCCCAACGCGATATCACCGATGTGGTTTTGAAATCCAGGATGCTTATTAGAATTAAGAGATATTAACCACTCCTCACACCATTTTGACAACTTATGTAGATCCAATTGCAGTTGATCGTATTCGATAAGAGGATTACCAAACACTTTTGAATCATTCGCGTGATGATTTCATGTAATAAAAAAAGGACAGATTTGCATATCAAGCACAGAATAAGACCCAGGACCGACCTCTGAGGAATACCAAACGTTACTGAGCAGGGATCTGGAAATGTATTAGTAACGCACAATTGAAACGTCCTGTTAGAGAGAAATGCGCCATACAGTATATCGGCAATACATTTAATTATTTCTAAATTAGAAATGCTGTTTTATAGACAACAAATTGCACGTATTTTCTGATATAATTGAAATAGGTATGATGAAATGAAATTTTCGAATTCTGAAATTGAACTAGCAATTTATAAATTTATATTAAACTTTATATTTAATTATCTGTATGATATCACTACACCCATTATGAATATTAATATAAAAGCCCTTCGTGACGCATACAAACATTAGAGTATTCTGGAAAATTCATGTAAAATATTTGCCAACACGTCCCAGGGATTATTTTAATTTAAAAATACCGAGCTATGACATTTACATAATATATTCTGATATATATTTTATGTCTGATCCCGCCGGAAAACCCTTGTTCTCCTTTATTTATTTGCAACAATTTATGTGCATGACTAACAATGCACCGTCTCCTGGAATTCTTGCTCCTCTCGGAGCCTTTTGGCGTCTCGGACGGCGCTATTAGGTTAATCCTGCTGAAATCCTTCTGGATCCCTGGATTGTTCCCACAACCTCTATTCCAGCTCCGTGTGCTCGTTAGATCGGGCAATCTCCCCCAAGCGTCGGTACGCTGATAGGTAAATAAAATAAAACCTGAATTATGCGACCAACTCGCGTTTGCTGCCTACAGATTTCAATGTTAAAATTCACAAGGATGCGCCGTTCACTTGAATTTTGATGTGTAGCCTTTTATTTTATACAGGGTGAATCTTAAATAAGTATAAATATTTTAACCAGGAGTGTACTTCACTGTGTCGATCACATAATTAATAGTGTTTTTTTTAAATCAGGAATAAAAAAAGTCAAATTTTAAATAAATTTCGTGATTTGTCAATCGAAAACTTTTTGAGGACCGCTGATCCGACTCCGATACTAATATTTTTAAGAGATGTGAATTCCACAGCGTTGCCAGTGTTACACTAATGTCTTCGAATAGGCTTCAACAATATCTCTCTACTCAGAATCATAGTTATCCAGAATTTGGTCATTATCCATTTTTACTAGACTCCAACTGATTTTATCGCAATACGTTATCGTTATCACTATCACTGATATGCTTTTTTCTTTTCACTGTTTGAATAATGCGCCATATTTTATTTAATCACACTGTATTTCACGAAAAATATTAATTAAATGCACAAGACACTTAAGAGAAAAACACTGCCCGTGAAAATGATTGACGTTTTATACATTCACTCAACTTTTAAAACAGATGTGTCAAGCAGTGCATTACTTAAATAAACCATTAGCTTAGTTCGGTTTTAGAAGAAGCAAAAGTATGTCATATTAACTTTCAATTTACGTGTATTGAAATTATTAAATCCCTTTCCACAAATATTACATTTGATTGCACTTGCCACAGCTTATTTCTTTGTCCTGGACCATACTAGTGCACCGGTATCAACATAACCTCTATGACTCAGTACAAACAATTTAACTACATGCTTAAGGACGTCTAAAAGACAGTAAAAAAACTATTTCGAAATTCTATCTCAATGTTTAAATAATGGGGTAACTCCTTCTTTCCCCCCAGAAAATCGGCGCCTATTACAGTTACCGTCCGAGATGGCTTAAATCTGTAAACTTCCATGCGTTCGTTTTTTACAGCCTTGTCAAATGTACACATTAAAATCTAAATTTAATGTAAGGAAGACCTACTAATAGAAAACTCAGAATGCGGCAGTCTTTAATTATAAAATCTTGTGCGATTGCCGTAGCTCCGTTGGGCCCTCGAGTCTAGAAAAGCAGAACATAGAGTAGGATGGTAGGTAAATAAAATAAAACTTGTTGATGTTATAGGGAAATACCTGTCCTGTACCTATCATAATTTTTTTTATTTAATTGTTATAAATTGTGTAAAACTAAAAATGTGTAACTAGAACTGAACTGAACCATACATGAGTTTTGCATTGCTAGTTACATACTCTCCAAACATCAAAGAACACTGGTCAAAATTTATAATATTATAAACACACTGTAAACACTGCATCTCAAGATGTTATGCTTTAAAATAATATTAATTATTTTATGCACATCTTCGTTTATTGTCAATATACCTGTCTTGGCATAATAGACCATATAATTATTAGTTTTGGACACGCTGAATTGTGCTGTGTGTTTGATAATACAATATCTGATCATAGAAGTTTTATACAGAAATAAATATTTTTAAGCAAAATATAAATTTAAATCCAACTTTTTTTACCATATGTTTTAATGAGCAATCAATTTGAAGTTTTTTCAACGCGATTAGTAAAGAAAAATGGGATGGCCTTTATGAGTTTAAAAATACTAATGATGCCTTCAATTCTTTAAGTAGGATATTTTTTATCATTTTGAACTTCATCTTCCAGTACGAAGATTTGTTCAAACGCAAGGAATAAATAAGCGATGGGTTAATGACGTTGTTAGATTGTCTAGTATGAGGCTTAAGGACCTTTTTATTTTGCAAGTGTGCTCCCGAATTATCTGATATTTATAGATATGAGAAAAGGATGCATCATAAGTTAATTAACGAGACCAAAAAACTTATTATCAAACCAAAATTAATCATTCTGACAATAAAGCATAGTCTTATCTTATCTATTGAGTAATAACAATAAACATTATCGTAATATTACAATTAATAAAAATGATTGTTTCCATGCTGACCTTAATGATGTAGCTTCTTTATTCAATAAATTCTTTGTTAACTTTCCAGTAAATTTAACTGGTCAGCTCAGGAAAACAACTCAGGAATACATTACTAACTAATGAACCAATTATTTATAATACTTTGTTTCTCAATTCATTTTCTGAAGAGGAAATGTTAAGTCTTCTTATGAAGAAAATAAAAAATAAAAAGTCATTTGGGCCCAACGGCGTGCCTCGGTTTCTTATCAATAGAATTATAAAATATATTTCGGGACCAATCGCATACAGGGTTAACTATGACAGTACAAATATTTTAGGAGGGGATAGGGAAAAATAAGAATTAACGGAATAACCCTTCAAAAAAATTCCAAACTTATTTATAAAGCCAAAAAAAAATGTTTTCGATATTATTTTAAATCCTTATTTAACGCCGCCAATGTTAACTTGCTTGTTGGTTGCATACTCTACAAGCATGCAACAGTCGTTGATCAGTCAGTATCGCTGTCATGTCATAGTTGAATTCCTGTGTTTACGTTGTAATTTTGTGTTCTTCTTCAGTTTTTAGTGCCTTATTTTAATTTTTAAACGTTTTTTAGTTATTAAATAAAGACATTCGTGTTAGATGCAGATACTTTCCCACAATATAGTTCGCCGGTTTGGTTTTCCAGGGTATGGGACAAGACTGCCGCGGTCGGACGCCTATTAGGTACCTATTCCTTTCGATTTTGTTATAATAAATAGGCATTTTATCTAATTGTACCTACGGGAATGTTTTTTATCGGTAGTGAGTGGCTGTAATGAGCGAATATGTAGTTCTACCAGTTTATAACGAAAACGAATGCAAAATACTGGAGCTAAGTGGATTAACTGTTACCTATCTATCAGGTATTATTACGAATAAAAATATTAATTTTCGTTTCTACGTTCAGAAATGCTGCAAAAGACGACGATGGTAGTAGATATTGTTGACAGATGTAAGTTTTACCTATGGATCTAAGCCATCTCAGTCGTTTCTTATCATAGGCGCCAACTTTCCTTAGGAAAAAAGATTTTTGCCCCATTTTTTAAATATCAACTAAAATTCTGGAATAATTTTTTTATTGTCTTTTAGGCTTCCCTGAGGTGGTTAAATTTTTTGTACTTAGTCATAGTTAATCCTGTATATTGTAAATTTATCTTTCGAAGAGGGAACTTTTGCATCTCTTTTAAAGACAGGAAAGGCTATTCCTGTACATAAGAAGGGCGATCCGAGTTTATTGAATAATTATAGACCTGTAACTGTTCCATGTGGATTCTTTAAAATCTTTGAGTATTGTTTTTTAGACCGACTGTTTGCATTTTTAAACAAATATCATATTCTTATGCCTAACCAACATTGTTTCCGTAACCGAATGTGTTCTGCCACTGCAGAGAAGCTCATGAATGTCCTGTGGGCGTTTTCTGTGACCTCAGCAGGGCATTCGATTGCGTAAATCACGAGCGACTGATATCTAAGTTATATAATTATGGTATTCGAGGTCCTGCATTGGCTTGCATCAAAACATTTCGCATATCGAACTCAATTTGTTAACATAACCTATAATAATAAAAATAACATTGATATGTATAGCTCGAATTATGCTTCTCTCACAATGGGAGTACCACAGGGTTCTGTTTTGGGCCCTGAATTATTTTTGTTATACGTCAATAATATCGATAAGGTTTCGTCTGAATGTATGCTGATGATACATCTTTAATTATTTCGAATAAATCTGATGACATATTGATAGAAAATTGCACTAAAATAATGTCTGATATATGTGATTGGTTTTCTGAAAATTCTCTTTATTTTAATTCTGAGAAAACAAATATTATAAGATGTCATCCTTTTCAAAAAATTTGTAATAAATTAAATATAAATATCAATAATGTCTTTTTATGCTCAAATACAGATATGGTCAAATTTTTAGATTTAACTGTAGATGAAAATCTTAATTGGAGGGGTCATTGCGAATCGTTGACGTCAAAATTATCATCCATTATCTATTTATTTAGAAATATACGTACGGTACTTTATGTTGACCAGCTGCTCTGTTTGTACCTACTACGCTCAAGTCGAGTTCCGACTAAGATATGGTCTCTGTTTTTGGGGGAACTCTATATCTACTTTTTCAACTTCAATGTTTTTGTCTCAGAAGCGTATTTTAAGATGTATTTTTAATTTGTCCATCACTCAATCATATAGACATATATTTAAACAATATTTTATTCTTACATTACCAGGACTGTATATTTTTGAAGTTTGTTTGTGTGTTTAAAAATTTTAGTAAGTTCGTTATTAATAGAGATTGCCATAATGTCAACACAAGACAAAAATATGATTTCCATGTTCCTTTAATGTTTTACCGTTTACCTGACGATATTAAAAAAAATTAAAAACGAACGTTTATTTAAAACTAAATTAAAAACGTTTTTAGTAACTAAATGTTATTATTCTGTAACAGAATATTTTAAATGTTTAAGTAAGCTTTTAGTATTTTGACTATTCCTATACATGTATCTGTCATGTCTAACTGGAAAAAAATATTGTTGTTGTTAGTATTAACAGAATTTAATTTGTCAAATCACAAGAAGTTTACAAATGTATCGATCTGAATGGAATTTTCTTAATAGACGATTTCGTTAATTTTTATTTTTCTTTATCTCCTCCTAAAGTATTTGTACTTAGTCATAATTAACTCAGTATAAGAACGAAGTGGGCTCCGAAACAGAGGGTTGAAGTACACTTTATTTCAGACACAATAATTTAGAAATGATATGTCAGGATTAGAGATTTTATTTATTTATTTTGATACATCCACCAGACAGGATACCTCACCCCAATTATAGAGCAGGAAAGGTAACAAAAATACAATTATAATATTTACTCGAAAACAAACCACTACAAATAAAAGTATTTACATACAGCTTAAAATACATTTAAAATTTCAACATCAATAAAAGAACATTTCTAGGGCATAGTAATTACTTAAACCTTAAAATAAATTTTTTAATGGATGCTGATATAAGTCATAATAATTAGATCACATATAGATTGTAAACTGGTGGGAATTTTAAAATATTTTTACGAAGTAAATAATACAGTGAGTTAGAATTAACATTAGATATATGATTATTATTCGACATAACGGTGATAATCTGCTTTCTAGTTCTACATTAGTGCCTGTTGGTATTCCACAGGGAAGTACACTAGGTCCTATTTTATTCATAGTGTTCATCAATGACTTATGAAAGATTATTTTACGTCAGACCGATTATGTCTTTTCGCTGATGACACTACTGTGACGTTTCAGGGTGGAGATATGACAGATTTGTCACTAATGGGAATGAATTGTGTCAGTGATATGAAGCGTTATTGTGTTAATAATGCATTGTCTCTTAAAAGTGCCAAAACAGAAATTATGACCTATTCTATGTTTGATCCTAATGCTAGTTTATATGTACCAATAGATGGAAAATAATTAAAAGATGTCTATTTCGTAAAATCACTGGATATGATCGTGGATAGGAATTTAAATTGGTATTCACACATCGAAATGGTCTGTAGCAGATTGGATAAATAATTATATTATTTGGAACTTGAGAGAATATCTCAATTTTGACAGATTAAAAACTTATTATTGTGGGCAAGTCTATTCGGTTTTGAATTATGGTATTATATGTTGGGGGAACAGTTCTAATATAGGAACTGTTCTGATTGTGCAGAAAAGAATTGCACGATGCTCTTTAAATCCAAGATGCATTCTTGTCGTTTGCTATTTAAGTAGATAAAAATTTTGACAGTGGTTTCCATGTTCATTCTTGTGTGTGTTGTATATGTCAAAACGCATCCTTATAAATTTGTTGAACATGCGGATAGAGAAATTACATAATTTTAGACAACAAAAAACTCCGTTTTAACTCCTAGACATCACCTAGCTAAGACAGCAAACAGTTTTTTGTCATAACTCCGAAATTATTTAATCACCTTCCTGATAATATAATAGTTATTTATGTAATAAGGATCATAAAGACGATCATTATGGTACAAGTGAATGTTATTGGGCGAGGCGTAGCCTAGTCCCATAGCGCGACTTGTGCCATAATGATTGTTTATGATTCGTATTACATACAAAATTTTATCTGATGGCATTAATATTAATATATTTTCTGCATTTTTGACATGTCACAATGACAACTATTTCTAAAGCAGTAAGTATATGTGTAGTTTAAAATATTAGTGAGCTGTGCTTTGCCATTTCCTTGACAACGTCAGGTTGTAACAGCAATATTTATTTATCTGCTGTCAAACACAATTGTCACGTAGAATTGAATATAATTTAAATAATAATGAGTGACTCTGAAACTGGTAGTTTACCTTCTGATTTGGAAGAAATGACGCGAAATAACGTGGACTCTCTTTTGCCGGAAAAATCACGGAGTGTATATGAAATAGCGTTTAATCGGTACGAAGAATGGTGTTCTACTAAGAAAATCAAGAATATCACTTATGAAAACGTATCGTTGGCTTACTTTGAATGCTTATCTAAGGAAAGAAAACCATCGTCTCTCTGATCGTATTATTCGATGATAAGAAGTATTTTATTAACGTCGATATTAGTAAGTACCTACAGCTGATTACGTTACTAAAACGTAAATCAGAAGGTTATAGACCTAAAAATTCAAAATTTTTACTAAACAAGATGTCACAAAGTTTTTAACGGAAGCATCAGATGGTACATGTATATTTAAAAAAGTTGCTATGATAATTGGACTAAGTGGAGTATGCAGAAGAGAGGAACTGGCAAATATGCTTGTTGAAAATGTGATAGATGAAGAATCCAAATACAAAAACAAAAGTAGGGGAATATCCCAGGAATGAATATGGTAGAAGTTCTACCGTACAGACAATATGTGAAAACACAAACCATCGACGTTTTTTTGTCACTTATAAAAATATGAAATGCATGAAACAACCCAGTGGAATTCACACCTTTGGTAAAATGCCAAAAGTTATTTCCACTTTTTTTAATTTACCTTACCCTGAAGATATATCGGACATTGTTTGCGGCGATCGTCTGCTTCATTTTTGGCCGATTCTGTAGCTGATCTGTGTACCGTGAAACGCCATGGCGGATGGAAAAGCAATACTGTTGCTGAAGGTTACATCGAAAATAATTCGAAAGAGCAAAAGAAAAAAATATCAGAAGCAATTTTTGGTGCCAACAACCAAACAGGATAAGTTTACCAACTACTGATGTTAAAGCTCTAGAATCCATTGGAATTAATATCGCAAATTGTAGTAATTGCTCATTTACCATTTATAATAGTGGATCAACAGCAAAATAAATAAAATAAATAAACAATACTGAGATGTTATAATTGTTGGTGGTCAATTGTAGGAATAAGGCCACACAATTTTATTTTCTGTCAAGGTTTCATCACTAAGCACAGAAAACTTACTGAAAATTTAATTTTCTGATACGTTGAAAAAGACAATAATTTGTATTTTAGCCTTATTCGGGGCCATTAGTTACCTGTTCTTATAAAATAATTATTTAGGGTTATTAGAGACACCTTGTATAATCGACGTAAAAATATAACGCGGAGACAAAGTAATTAATTAAACATGCTTTTTCATTAAGCGGTTATCATTTAAAAAGTAAATATCCATTAAGATATCCCGTTCTATGATCGCGATCATTGTACGCCACCACATGAGGTTAATATGTGGAAGCTTTTATTTTAATGGTATAGACTAAACGTGGCGTATATCAGACTGATTATTACTGTTATTGTTATTATTATCGCTGGTCAACGTGCAACCATTCGGCCTGTTTTGCAGCAAGAAGAACTGTTATGGGTTTCAAACATTTTAGTTATCGTGGTTAATCACTTCGCCACCATTCTCGACGATCATTTAATTGGTATCGTGTTGATAGTCAGAGCCGTTCAATGCCATTTTATATGGTAAAAAATACGCAGGGAAGAACCGGGTCTACTTAAGAAAATATGTATATAGCACAATTATTTAAAATGGCAGAGCCTCGCAAAATACGATAATCATTACTTCAATTTATAAATTTGTGTGACTATATTAATTCTGTCTAAACAAAGATCCTCTATAAAGAATACCTGAAGTTTGATCAACATATGTATATTTTTGAAAACGGTGCGGAGGAGGGTATTGAACACCATCCACTGTATGCAGGGTGTAACTTTAAGTAAGGGTCCCCTTTTAAGATATTTTGTTATAGTGTTTTATCATATAGAGGGTTAAAAATATATCATATTTTACAGGTTTCAGGTACTTGCATGTATAAGTAATGATATTTTTAGAGATATAAAATATGTACCTAACTACTAAATTATAGATTATAGAATAAATATGTATGTTTGAAATTATTAGTTCTGAACTATTAATAATATTGTAATGGTATTGTTTAGCAACATGTATATCCACACAGAAATTATTTAAACGACTGAAAATTAAAATATGAAATCAAATTAAATACCATAATCGCCGGAGGGTGATTCTACACGAAGAATTAATACCACAAAGTCTTATAACATTTTTTCGAAAATTCAAAATCAGCGGGGTTACAGAGCGTCAAAAATATTTTTTATGAATTTCTCTTAATAACTTTATTCTAATTTTATACATGTATCACTACTGTTCCTTTGTGTTTTTGAAAAAATATTATAAGACTTTGTAATAAATCTTGACACAACAAAATCAAATACTCAGGCAAGTACAAATCTCTTTTTGTAAATTTGTAAAACTGTCATTTGAAACAAAAGATAAAAGGACAAGAAAATTGTTTATACTTTTAGATTTAGATGAATATAAACTGCTGGTGGTGATTCGTGGATTATTTTCAAGAGAATTAGCCGATTTTATTAATGATCAGGTGACCGAATGTTTCAAATATCTTAAAGGTAGAAAATACCTTAGTGATTTTAAAAATTATAGTATTTGTATATTAACACCCCAAAGATTTTATAAAATTTAATTAGTCACAAAATTTTGTTTACCTAACGTGCAATTTTGTAAATAACACATTTTTATCAGGTTGAACACACCCTTCTGCACAGATAAATAATTTTTATTTCAGTCCTGACCACGTCATCTTCAATTCTTTATTTCTGTTGGACCCGGTGGTTGCATGCGCATTTTAAGGTTATCGCAGACGCCTGAATTTAGTTCAAAGTGTCGACAGCGGAGTGAAATTGCTGGTCTATCTATGCTATGGTAGTATGAGCTACCTATCATTTACAGCTTTTCCAATTAATATGAAGGATATTGAGGTGTCTATATTATTTTTATCAATATATCGAAAGATTATTTCTGTAATAAATTTTAAATAAGACGCCAATACCCAGCGGCTTTAGTGCTCGCTGGGTGGCTTTCAGTGTATGAGTTTTTCGTTTTTCCTACACGTCTCGAGAGGATTAACTCCTAGGATTCCTAGAGTAATGGAATCACTGTAGTGAGCTGTCTTGGCCCCGGGCTATCCGTCTAGTCGGCAGATTTCAATGCGAGAAGACGTGGGAGGCAGCGTCAGCCTTCCCAACGGGGCACTGAATATAGAAAGATGTCTCAAATTGGCCGTTCAATGAAAGGGTAGCTCAGGTGCTGCATCAGAAACGCAGCAGCGCTGGTTGATTCACTGAGATGAATTACTTTTTAGTTCAAGTAAGTTATTTGAGGTGGAAGAAATATACAGGGTGTCTGTAAAAGGTTGGCAAAAAATGCTGCCACATATTCCCGAGGCCAAAATATGATAATCTAAATCAACTTAGGTATCTTATTCCAAAATGTACAGTTTCCGAGATAGAGGGTACTGAAGTTACAATTTTATTTCAGTTTTTTATCAATAACTTAATTAATTACAAATTATTATAAAAACCAATAACTTGTAACGTTTATCTTTTAGTTTTCCCGGTATCATAAAATGTTTCGCCTAGCTAGTGTCGATATGAATGATTCTCTGTTAGATTTTTCAAATAGTACCGTAGAAGTAATGTGGGTTGACAGTTAGAACAATTTATTGTATTAAAATGATATCTGGTACCGAGTGGTATACGTATTCTTTTTGCCAAATAAAAAAAATAGATAAAATACAGAAAGCAAGAACGTAGCGAGACTGGAAATAACGAACATTAGCGTTAACATCTAAGTAATTTGTTGCTAAAGAAAATGAAGACATATTTGTGGCCTTAGCAAAAACAACTAAGGTAATTGTTTAAATATATTTTCATTATACAGCCATATAAATGCAAGATCGAGTTTTCTGATTTAAAATATTTATAGGGTTTTTATGTTAACGTAATAGTTAATAAAGTCAATCATTTTCACAAAGGCATTTCAAGATTTATCTCTAATTACTGCTATTGCTGCTGCCCCGTTATTTCTGTGGGAGGATTTCTGAACATCCATGTCTGATTTTCGTATGGAAAACTGTCGTAGTTCGTAACAATTCACCTAGAATGTAACATTGCCTGGCTTCAGATGGTTGCTTTCATGGCGGAGAAATATCACCCGGATTCTCAAACCTGAAAGAGAATATTATTAATTAAAAACTGCAGTCACATCTGTAAGTACTTACGTCATATAGTTATACGCCTCCTGGATCCTCAGATCGGTGGAAATTAGAATTTAATAATAGTATATTATGCAACGATCATGTAGCATAAACCGCATAAACCATACGAAACTGTATCGTAATGGGTATCATTATGAAACGGATTATGGGCATGTAAGTGCATTGTTATAATACGGGTGTACAAAAAAGTATTTTTCTGAAATTAATTATTATTATATACATATGTATTATTATTGTTTATATGATTACTGCTAAAGGTATTTATTAATTTTGAGAATAACCTACCAAAAAATATTTTAATGGATCATAATCTTATAAGAGACAGGTGGATTTTAACGGCTTGATGGATCCAGAGAAAAAAGATGGAGGGAACAACGAAGCAACTGCGGACAACGTTGTTTCTGGGTTTTTTCCCTTCATCAGCGCAGTGCAGCTTAAAAACAGGATGGAATAAAAAGGAAGGGTAAAGGACACGTACACAAGAGAATGACAAGAAAAAAGATGGAGGGAACAACGAAGCAACTGCGGACAACGTTGTTTCTGGGTTTTTGCCCTTCATCAGCGCAGTGCAGCTTACAAACAGGATGGAATAAGAAGGAAGGGCAAAGGATACGAACACAAGAGAATGACAAGTAGCCTGCCTATCTCTATTTGCGGCTTCGTGTCACATAGCCTCGGTATTGAGGCCAAGACCAACAGTCGCCGCGGAAAAGAGTCCAGCAACCACTATCAGGATCTCAGCCAGGAAATATACAAGAAGGAAAGGAGCTTAATGGATCATAATCTTATAAGAGACAGGTGGATTTTAACGGCTTGATGGATCCAGAGAAAAAAGATGGAGGGAACAACGAAGCAACTGCGGACAACGTTGTTTCTGGGTTTTTGCCCTTCATCAGCGCAGTGCAGCTTAAAAACAGGATGGAATAAGAAGGAAGGGTAAAGGACACGTACACAAGAAAATGACAAGTAGTTCTGCGGCGACTGTTGCTCTTGGCCTCAATACCGAGGCTGTGTGACACGAAGCCGCAAATAGAAATAGACAGGCTACTTGTCATTCTCTTGTGTTCGTGTCCTTTGTCCTTCCTTCTTATTCCATCCTGTTTTTAAGCTGCACTGCGCTGATGAAGGGCAAAAACCCAGAAACAACGTTGTCCGCAGTTGCTTCGTTGTTCCCTCCATCTTTTTTCTCTGGATCCATCAAAAAAATTTTTTTTATTAAGTTACCTTAATAAAATAATTTTTGTATTAAACTTAAGAAAAAGTAGAAAGCTTTCTATATACAGGATCACATCCTTAATTAAACTAATCATATTTTTCGATTTATACTTACCAAAATTATATATTTATTAAAAAGGTGCTACATTATTATTATTGTTTGTCATTTATTTATTTGTGGTTTACTACTCATTTTATTACCGTTCGCCTACATGTAATTTAATTATATTTAAATAGATTTAAGTAATTTAAACAGTGAGGTTCTTTTATTTTGTGAATAAGGGTCAATTATTGCCTTCATTATATTTTTTATTTTATTTTTTTTTTGTTTTTGTCGATTTAAACAAATCGTGTGGCACCCATATAATTTTTCTAAAATCGCTATTTTCAGTTTTTTCACAATAACCATGAAAACGAGCTACCCTGTATGTACTATAATATATTATAATGATGATAATTATGTTGGCAATGCCAAAGGTGCCCCATAGTAAAAGTCGTTTAATCTCTTTTAAACAGAATTTTGGAGTTATCACCTGACCTAAAGGATAAGAGGGTCTGAATATTATTCGTAGACTCAATGTTGACCATTTTATATTATTTGCTTGCTTCTTATTTCCAACTATATTAAAGGTATCCCGAATAGAAATTGAATTCAAAATTTCAATTTAGTTGTTGCTTACACAAGCTACTTCCTCGCCTCGAACGAATTTGCCTTGGAAAAAATCGTCCGTCTCTTATCCAGACGGTTTACTTACTTTACAGGAGATTATTTGAGATAAATGAAAGAGGGACTGGTGAAAGACTAGACGCAGCCGCTGATTTGGAAAGAAAATGATTCCATTTGAGATTAAGGAGATTCACTTCTCAAACGGAAACAGGTTTCATGCCGTCTTTTACCATTCTATTATCACTGTTTTCATCAACATAATTCTTCGTATTAAGGGCACCATTCTCCTGAAAATATGTTTTAAAAATAAAATATAAAAAATAGTCAATGGTTGAACTCTTTATGGGGTAGTGGGCGATAATTACCTACCAAGATCAGAAAATGATATTTTACAGTAAAAAACCTTTAGTGTGGTACGTACTGGGTTTCTGGGAAACGGCTGAGAATAATAAATTTTATAAAATATTGCATTTCTGATTACTTTTACTCGGTTGGAGTCAAAATACAGAAATTATCTTTACGACGCTAGGCGTCGCAACGTTTCAAAATTTTTTTCCAGAACATACATTTTTTAATGTCACAATAAAAATCCCTTAAACCCTGAATATTTTTCCTATACAACATTTTTTTATGTTCCCATTATTTAAAAAGTTGTTGATTCCCAAGTCGTACTTTGTTAATAAGACACCATCATACACCATAGAAACCTATTAAATGACACTATAATTTAAAAGCTTTGCCGTAATTCTCCAATGCAACTAAACATTGAAAAACAATTGCCAAATTTTTATCTGTTGTGGTAGTTTTGCCACACATTTCTAATAAATGTACTAAATTCTATTCGTGAACTATATTATTTTTTGAATAAATACAAGCAGGCTAGGCAAAAAACAGTATTTGTTTGACATATTTTTAATGAGAAGTGTCAGAATTTTGCAGGTTTTAATAATCATTGTAGTTTATAGAATTATTTTTTGAAGTGTTGTGATCGTTTATTATAGTCTGTTTGGAAACGGAAGAGAGTAATAAAACCTCGAGATAAGAACCGGCCATGGGCGTGGTAATATTTTTACAGCAATTTTTTTTCGTGTAGTAAAACAAAACTAGGACACGGGACATTCTAACTAAATGTGAAAGATTTCGTATCCCAATTTAAATCTGTAGTATTTCTATTTGTGGATGCATCTGAAGTTATTAATGTATAGCGGGAAATTTAACATGAGACTTTTGCACCCAATTTACAATGTTAGTACAGAAATTAGAAACAATAAAGCTATAGTCTGATAAGACCCCAAGATAAGAACCGGCCATGGGCGTGGTAATATTTCGTTTCAGGTAATTATCAGGTAACACTAACGCTAACAGGTAATGAGTGTACATTAGTATATTTTACTGGATACATTATAGGGCAGGAGTCAGTGTATTGTGACAGATCAATCCAGTCTTAGAGCTGAATATACGAAGACGTGCTAGTATAGTAGAGTAAAATTCGACTTGTGTTTAGCGACTATTGTGCAAGTGAATATAATATTGTTTGGGTAAAATGTCAGACTACGTACCTGCTAAACGCGTGAAAAGATGTGCGCTGTCTCAGAATGAGAAGATTATTATATTAAATGTATTTAATGCATTGAAACACCAAAATCCTACCAACAGTGTTGACGACATCGTGAAAAAGTGTTCCAAAATGACAGGGATTAGAAAATCGACTATCTACAGACTTTTAAAGGAAACAAAAAATGAACAAGATACTGTAAATCTCCAAAAATCATCTACAGGGAGGTCAAAAGTCGTTATAGATGATTTCTTCAAATGTCATTCGCAGGAAAGTACACTCATTTTATTTTAAAAAAGAAATACCAACGCTAAACAAAATTTTAAGTGAACTTTCAGAGGACAACGATTTGCCAAAAATCAGTAGAAGCAAATTATGGGCCGTCTTACGAGAGTTGAATTTTTGCAGGGAAAAGCAGAACAGGAAGTCAATTCTTATCGATAAAGATGAAATTATTTGTTGGCGAAGATCCTACTTAAGATCAATTAGAAAACTCCGTGACGAAAGGAGGAATATTTATTATCTAGACGAAACTTGGACCAACGAGGGATATACTGTAACAAAAGTATGGCAAGATAAAAATGTAAAAAGTTTTCGGCAATCATTTTTGGGTGGACTTTCAACAGGGTTCAAGGCACCTTCAGGTAAAGGGCGAAGAGTAATAGTGATACATAGTGCCAGTGGTTTTGTAGATGGCTGTTTACTTGTATTTGAATCTAAAAATACAGATGACTATCACGAAGACATGAACGCAGATGTTTTGGAAGAGTATTTTACACAGATGTTGGATCTTATTCCTCCGGGGTCTGTAATTGTCATGGCTAATGCCAATTACCATTTACGGCAGACCGAGCGGACGCCTACGACTGCTTGGAGGAACGCCGAAATATCCAGGTTATCCAGAAAAAACATTTCTTTTGAAACAAATATGGTGAAAAAGGAACTTATGACACTTGTCAATCTTAATTCAGAAAAAATATGTTATCGATGAAATGGAAACAAATCGCCAAAATAACGGTACTACGGTTGCCACCTTATCACTGTGAAGTTAACCCAATCGAATTAGTCTGGGCGCAGGTAAAAGGAGATGTAGCGCGAAATAATACGACGTTTAAATTAACTGAAGGGAAAATTTTGTTAAAAAATTCCTTGGAACGACTAACTGTAGATAACTGGAAAAGATCATGTACAAAAAGAAGAGGAGAAAATGTGGGAACTCGATAACTTAATTGACGTTACTGTGGAACCTATCGTTATCAATCTAGGAGACGAAGATAATTCATCAGAATATTCAGGGGATGAATTTTAATATACCTACTTTTTTATTTTCTTTATTGTACATTTATACAACACTACATTTACTCACCATAATTTGAATTTTCTAAATACATATATTTTTGTGTGGAATAAAATTCTATTAATTAAGTTTAAATAAATATTTTGATAATAATATTGAATAATTTTATTTGAATTACTAAAAACTCTCTTAACCCGGTTATGATGCTTAAAGTAGCCTCTAGTTTTGAAATGCTGTTTTTATATTGTTTACTTATAAGATAAATGGACCGAGAAATTGAAGCGGCATAGACAAAGATGGATTTTCGGGGATTAAATTTTAGCTACCTGCTACAATTTAGTACGGTTCGATCACACAAAGTTTTTTTAAAAGTACACCTCATCTATACCGATAATACATAATATAAAAATATTATATAGGAAAAAATATTCGAAATTATAGCATCTTTATCGTGATATATTAAAAAATGTATGTTGCTGGAAAAAAAATGTTTGAATTTGAAATTTGGGGCACGTGGTGTTAAATGGGATGAGGTAAGCTCATCATGATACCCATTGGTTTTTAAAATTCGTTGAACTGTTGATTTATCCAAATTCAGTTGTATTAACATTATTTCTTACCCTTCGATAAGTTATTTGGGGTGTTTCGCAAAGGCATTTTGGTGTACACGTTGCAGGTATTTTGAGACATTTTCTTGAATCCTGAGGTATTTTAGGGCATTTTGAGGAATTTTCTGGTATTTAGGGGCATTTAAGGGCATTTCGAGGTATTTTCTGGAATTTCGAGGCATTTTGGGGGTGTTTTAGAGGCATTTAAGAGCATTTTTGAAATAATTTTTGTATTGTGTATGTACGCGTAATAGTTTATCCACGAGGTGCTCGTTGAGATGGATTGTATAATTCGATATCAAGGCGTCAGGCTGACCAACTAGGTTCATGGATGTTGAAAATTGTATCTTAGTGTCATTTCTTTGGTTCAAAATAAAAAAACATGTAAGTAAGTAACCACTTATTTAATTATAATAGGTAACTATTTTTGTTTTTTTGTAAACTTTCAACCGGCTTTGAATTTAATCTAACCCGAGACCTAACCTATAACTTCTATAGTTGTACACATTGTATAAGAGTTAAAAACGGATGTAAATAGGCAAAGTGGGTCCAGTGTATGTTTGTATAGGGTGAGTCGATAACTTGACAAAGGAGATTTATTGAAAACCAGACTTTTCAAAATATCTAGGTGCATACATGCATATTATATGGGTGTCCGGAAATCATGAGCAAATATTTCAGACGATTCAGACAAAAAATATGAAGAAAACTTATACATATAAACATAGATCGACAAACGGACTCTCAGAGAGCTAGAGCCTTCTAGGGTCAGTCCTGAAAGTGGTTTATATTCAATGGCAGCGATTCGAGATAATGTAACGAAATTTTGAACAGAGACTAAATTTTTATGCCGAATTCGAAAATTTACACTAAATTGAAGTATATAATTCAGATATGTATTTAACAGCGCCGGCTTAGAATATATAAAGAATGGGCCAAATCCACTAGATTCTACGACAAAAATTAATGGGTAAAAGTCATATACCTACAATGTTGTTCATAAACGCTTAGTTTTCGAGAAGTTGAAGTTGAAAAAATAAAAACGATTACCAGACATATCTCGGAGATATGTTAAGGGTTTTTTTTCATATACGAGCCGAAAAAATCCAAATCAAAGCATTGTACGACACTTTCAGCATGAGTTTAAGTTCAATATCAGGTTAGGAATATTTGACGATCAGATTCTTAGGCAATATAAACTTCGGGCATCTATCTTTAAACGGCCAACATTATCTGCACTTTTTACAATCCAATTTAATTGAACTACTAGAAGAAATTCCTTTGAACATTAGTGCTCATGTGGTATTTACATGATGGTGCCCCTGCTAATTATCTTATAATAGTAAGAAAGCATTTAGATAACATATTTCGTCATCGATGGATAGAAAAAGAAAATGAACATCCATGGCCGCCACGTGGTTCGGATCTAAATCCGATTGATTTTTTTTCTGGGGTTATATTAAGGCCATGGTTTATAGTGCTGCCTCTATCAACAATAGAAATGAACTACGGCAAAGAATAGTTTCAGCTGCAAATGCTATGAGAAACATGAACCCATCATTTTTCACTGTTTGGAGAAATTTCTTAGAAAGATATCGAACATGTCTTTAGTCAAATAATCGAAAATAATCTTCAACATTATTAATGTTTAATTAATGTTTTTTCATATTTTTTCTTGTTATATTTTATTATTTACTTATGCCATACAAAAAATATTTATATTTTTATTTTAGTTTTCTTAATTGTGTGATATATTTTACAACTGTAATGCTTGAAATATATTATGTAAACAGTATAATGTTTGTTAATGCTATTTAATTATCAAAAAATTATGTTTCTATAACACAAGTTGCAAGTTAATGGAGTTACGTAATTCACGAACTGCACATCCTTGCCTACTTTAAACGCAGTTTATTTTTTCATAAACGGTGTCTCTCAGCGATATTCAACAAATATACCTTTTTTATTGAAAAATCTTTGAAAATTTTAAAAATATTATTTATTTCCGCTTTATGCAGTGGCGCATTTATTTTTTAGAAAAGAATCTCGAAAATATAGTTTGCACGCCACTGTTTTTTTCATATTGACGTGAAGTCGCAGCAAATAAAGTAAGATGCCATTAGAACTCCTCATACCTAATTAGACAAAAATACCTTAATGCATCTCCGAAATAGATATGCCTAAAAATCGTTTTTATTTTTCAAATTCAACACCCTGTATCTGGAAAACTAAGCTTTAATGAGCAACATTCTATAAGTTTTCCCAATTAATTTTCGTCGTAGAATCTAACGGTAAGGTTTGGCTTATTTTTTAACGGATATCCTGTATAAAAATGATAAATAATACAATTAGGACAGAAAATGGTAACTAAAAACATAAGGCTTTTCGAGGTATTTCCTGACATTTAGAGGCATTTTGTGGTATTTCTGGTATTCCGGTAACATTTCGGTGGCATTTTTGTGCATTTTCCGCAAGGAAGGAATTTTGGTGTACAAAATCTGGACAGCGAAACGCCCCTCGGTTATTTGATTCTTCCGAACAGAAAATACATCTTCATTTCATCGCAAGGTTGCCTACAATCTTGTAAAAGTTTTATAATCAGGAATGAGGCGTTATGGATACCTGTCCCGATATAACTCTACAGCCTTTCTTAAATGTTTTTGTCTCGCCGTAAATTAGCAACATATAAACTTTTTCTGTACGAGAAAACATTTTTTAACAACCAAATCCATCGCTAATGTGATTTTTAGGTATCTATTATTTCTTTTGAAACTCATTAGGACGATATTGCTGATAACTTTTAAGCGGGAAGTAATATAGAAAAAATTATCTAATAAAATTTTATTAGAAAAAAGAGAGTTTTTTAACAAGAAAAAATTTACGTATTTTGGGTCTGAAAGAAATATCGTTTCTGTCAAATCCCAAAGATAATATTTCCGATTGAAAATGGAGCTCATCTCATCCCATTTAACAACGTGGTCTAAGTTTTATTCAAATTTTTTGTATCCTTACAGTACGCCCATCGAGTTTGAGACACTCTGTACAATATTTTTTGGGTTATCTTCAATAATTTTACAATAGAATAAGGTAATATCAAAAATGTAATTTGCTAATTAGGTAATCATATTTATCTACAATCACTAATTACAGTAGGATTTTTTGCTTGGCAGTGACAACGAAAAGTTGATATTTATTGAGGAGTGTCACACTATTGCGTGCTGAGCGATAACATCTAGCGAATGCTCATTCATAGTAAACTTACCAATTGTCAAATTTTGTAAAATTTGCGCAGTTTAGTTGAGATGATTTTAGCTCTAAAATCGTCGTCATTATGGTCGATTTGCTTGATGCTAAAATCCACAATATCTACCAAGAATGATATTGTCTTAAGCAAGTTGGCGGTATTTTTAAAGAAGGAGTTGGATATAAGCCTATGAAATCAAAAATTTTTACGAAATCGGAAATATACAGATTTTTACGCGAAGCCGATGATGAAACATACTTATTAAAAAGGTCAATTCTGTACATATTGATTATTGTAAAATCTGTTAGTTATTAAAAATATCTTATCTTAAAGGCAAGAAGTTACAAATAGCATTCAAGATAATTCTATCAACTTTTTGTCATTCTATAGGAAGTTGAAACCTTTCAAACCTAGAAACGGAAACACTCGAGCACCATTATTCACAAAATAATAAAGTGTTTTAATCAAGTGGTAGGAATGAATGTTATTGCTAACATACCAAACGATATTGCTAATTATTTTAACCTACCAGAGTGTCATTTATACACAGGGCATTACTTTTGTCGAATATCGGTTACTTTATTGGTCCATGGTGATGTTATACAATTGAAGAGACACGGGAGATGGAAGTTTCACAGTTCTACAGTCGCAGAAGAATACATAGATAATAACATCAATGAAAAAATTGAATTGAACTATTCCATCAAATAATGTACAAGTTGAATATTGAATGTAGCAATCGCAGTGATGAAAATTTCACCATATCAGAATATATCCTTAATATGTTTTCTGGAATAGGAATTATGCTAACAAATGAATGTCTTACCTTTGTTCTATTTGTTATTAATGTTCTCGATGTAATAAAATTAATAATTAAAAAATTGTATTTTGTTAAATGATTGTAGATAAAACTTTGACCTCCCTGTGACCTGTGGCAGCGCCACATCTGTGGTCATTTACTGAATTACGATACGCTATTTTCTTCTGTGTGATGCTGTGATGCCTTATGGCCGGTTTCTCAACATTTGGCGCAATCCATTCGATAACTATCGAGTACATAAATTTATCAGACCGATAATTTTATATTGGTTTCTGAAGGCATGCCTCCAAATTTTGTTGAATGCATAGCAGTTGAATGGATATCTTAATATCTGCAATAATCATAGAGGGAGCTAGCAAATGCACAGCTGTTTGCAGATGCCATTTATAGAAGTAAGACACTTTCAAGAAATAATTGTAGATGGCGCCACTATCGGCTACCTAATGATGTCACATTTACTAAATAAAAATATATACAAACCTGTTGCATAAAAACGAAGTTATTAAAACCTTTTCTAATACTGATAGTAAATTTGTTCTAGTACTAGAGACTTGAATACTATCTCCTATTAAATCTATCAGTAAATTTACAGTTTCTTTCGTTAAGGTCGCCGTATTTCTCACCGTAAAATGGTCAAATTTGTGGTGTTTTTTAGGTACTGAAATTTTGAAAAATAAAACGCGTAGAACAAAAGTAATATCAAAAATAAAATTACTGATGTTTTGTTTATCCACTTTTACTATTTAAACTCTCTTCAAATAATATAATAACTTTTAAAATGCATTTCTATGACACACATTATTTCGCTATTCTAACCCCACATTTTAACAATTATTTTCACATACTTATAAACAAAAGTGAACAATGTTATATGCAGAAATATGTAAGTTTATGTTATAACAATGTTTACATCTATAGCTGAATTTAAAAAATACGTATTTTGAAAGTTTTCAGTACCTAAAAATTTGCTGGATAAATCGCTTTCTGACGTTATACATTGATTTTTATTTCGGTACCTCTGAATATTCGCTGCTGGCATGAGATAACATTGTTGTTATTTGCTAAACTCTATATTATTCAGTTCTTAAATGTCTAAAATTACTTGTATTTGTAGAAAACACTATTTCAAGAATACGGCGCCCGTAAACCTCTCTCGAAATTCTGTCGCTGTATTTTTCATACTGGTTTTCTCTTTCACGATAACGTCTTGGCCGTTCAAGATATCTGACTATATTTAAATATTCTTCATCTGAAGAGGCAGACGAATCAGAATTTTCCATTGCACAAAGTAATCGTCACGAAAATATCAAAAAAAGTTGGATTAAGCCTTACAACTTACAATAAAGATGTAAACAAGCAACAGCTAAATCGCTGCGCGCGTGCGTTAATGTTTATTGGACAGATATCTTGCCATTTTTCTTTGGATATCTGTTCAATAACTTATGCAATAGATAAGCATTATCGAATGGTTCAGAAACCGAATTCATGGGATATCTCCAGTTTATGGAATCGATAAGTTTATTTAATAGATATCTACTAGTTGAGAAACCGGCCATTAGTGGTGTTTTGAAGCCGAGATTGAGAACAAAAAAATAGACCCATGTATTTTACATAGTCTACCGCTTAGCACGAAATTTATAAATTTATTTAAAATTACCAGAATCCTTTTACACTGCATCTTATCTATTATATTTATCGTATACTGCGCATTACTCGACCCGAGTGGTTTATATCCTGCCGACAGGGAACAGATTCCGACGAATTTGTATCATTTTATTCGACCAGACCGAGCGTATCAAGAAATTTCCTTAAAAGTTTAAAACATACCATAACTCGTGCGTTATTTGGCAAACAAGGCAATTACGTGCAGGTCAGCCGGTCTTAGCTGTCCGGTTTATATTTTTAAAACGTGGAATAGTCGAAAAGACTCGCCCGACTGTCAGATATTGCCGGTGTATTTTACAGTCGGTGGGCAGCGAGCGAGCGGCGAAAGACTCCGGTATTATTTCAGAATTCTTATATTGCAAAATGCACTTAGTGCGGAGCAGTTATTTTTTGTAGATTGCATTGGGGGAATTGGTTTCTTGTGTAACGTGGGCCGTACTGGCAGCGCTTTTATATCGCCTGAAAAACGATCTCCCGATCCCGTCTGAAAGGATTAATCCTCATCCTTTCAAGTTGTTTAGTAAACAAACATAATGTAGTCGGTGAAATATAGTCTTAAGATTAAAAAAATATAGAGTTCGGTAGGCGCGGCTTCTAACAGGGTCGTGTCAGATGTCTTTAAGGTTGACATTTTCCTTACCGAGAAAAAAATGGTATCTTACAACAAAAGTATTCACTTTTAATCTAAGGATTTAAAGTGTTATTCAAGTTTTAATTTATAAAAGTTTATTCAACAATATTTACAATCATTTTTGTTTATCCACATTACTATTATACAGGGTGGTCGCGATGTAATGGTCCAAAATTCATGACTAGATTCCTGACGTGAAAATATTGCGATTTAAATAAACTCACCTTAGTCCAAAAGTTGATACTTACAGAGATACACGGTGTTTAATGCAAAATATTATTTTAGTTTTTTCTTATTTATTTCATAATAAATGCTCATATCGAGATGAAATTTTGGTGTTAGGGGTTTTCTGGGGCGAGAGATTGAAATATATCCATGGTTTGCTTGTAGCTCATAGAGAGCGCCACCTGCGCTAGGTCGAATGAGTTGAAAACGACAGAACTTTTTTTATCTTTCAAAAATCTAATTCTCAGGTAGCAAATTCTGATTTTACAACTTCTTTTACACTAAAAAGCTATACGTTTTAATAGTCGCTATCTTGCACCGTTCTCATAAAATTTGCCATTGAAAATTCCAATGTATTTGCATTCAATTACAAATCGGCAAAAATTTTCAAGTAGGCTTATGTTAAAATCCAATTTTGACATTTTCCACTTATCTTAGCGCTGTCCGTAATATTACAGTATTATTCGTGCCTTATTAAAAGTATTCTTTTCTTTATGATCTAAATCCTAGTGCGAGATAACATGCCACGCTATAATTTATTTTCAAATGGAGAAATGCACGATATGGTTTGCATTTATGCGCAATCAGATTATGTTTGTATCCGAATAGAAGGCAACCAAATCGGAAATTATTTCAAGAACTTTTTAATAGACTTGGAGAAACTAGTAGTTTTCGTCCTAAAAGAGACAACGCAGGGCGTACTGTTACAGTTCACCAAGAAGAAGACATTTTAGTAAGAGTGGCAGGAAATCCAGAAGTTAGCAACAGGCAGGTAACTAGAGAAACCGGTGTTAGTAAAACAACAGTTCTCAAAATCTTTCACAAGGAAAATTTTTATCCCTACCATTTTACACCCGTGCAAAATCTTTTAGCAGCAGACTTACCAGTTAAATTACAATTTGCTCATTTTATGCGCAATCAGCAAAACCTTGACCAGGAATTTTTGGATAATGTACTATTCACTGATGAAGCGACCTTTACTCATCGAGAAATTTTCAATTTTAGAAACAAGCACATATGGGATAATGAAAATCCTCACGTAGTCAGTGAGCGTCACTTCCAACATGAATTTAAGATAAATTTTTGGTGCGGAATCATAGGAAATCACCTTTTGGGTTCACATGAGCTTCCTCCAAATCTAAATGGTGACTTGTATTTAGATTTCCTGCAGCACCATTTAGTTGACTACCTCAACGATTTACCACTGAATACACGGCAAAATCTATTTGTCATGCAAGATGGAGCTCCCCCTTATTATTCTGTCAGAGTACGGAACTATCTTGACCATATTTTTCCGGATCGTTGGATCGGTCGTGGGAGTCGAATATTATGGCCTCCTCGTAGTCCTGACTTTAATCCTATGGATTTTTGTTTCTGGGGCTACATGAAATCAGTTGTCTATAGAGAAACTATAAACACCCGCGAAGAGCTATGGCAGAAAATTGTAAATGCCGCCGAATCATTTCGTAACAAGAATCTCTATTTTAAAATACGGCAGTCTTTGAATAAACGCGTTAATAAATGTATTGAAGTTGGAGGCGGACATGTTGAACATTTATTGTAATATTCGATATTCAATTGTTCATCACAATTTATAAATTGAAATAAACTCTTGTTCTTTTTGACATTCGTACCTTATTTTGATTACTCGAATTACCAAAGCTAAATATCTTGAGAACGGTGCAAGATAGCGACTATCAAAAAGTATAGCTTTTTGTGTAAAAGAAGTTGTAAAATCAGAATTTGCTACCTGAGAATTAGATTATGGAAAGATAAAAATGTTCTGTCGTTTTCAACGTATTCGACCTAGCGCAGGTGGCGCTCTCTATGAGCTACAAGCAAACCATGGATATATTTCAATCTCTCGCCCCAGAAAACCCCTATCACCAAAATTTCATCTCGATATGAGCATTTATTATGAAATAAATAAGAAAAAACTAAAACAATATTTTGCATTAAACACCCTGTATCTCTGTAAGTATCAACTTTTGGATTAAGGTGAGTTTGTCTAAATCGCAATATTTTCACGTCAGGGATCTAGTCATGAATTTTGTCCCATTACATCGCGACCATCCAGTATAAGTACACAGTTTAAACAAGTATTAAAATTAAATAAACCACTAAAACTGTCACTACCCTCATTCTTAGAGCAATTCTAAAAGCAGTCCTACACGTTTTCATTAATAGTTATATTATTTTCAGATGTTGTGAAATCAGAAATGACACTGATGCTTGGTTTATCATTTCCACTATCAACATTCAGTATTTTTTCTTAATTATATTCTTTATTCAAAAGTGAGTCTTCAATGTAGTCTTCCGCCACAGTGCTCAATATTTATCCTTCGTGTCTTTTAAGACAAGTGAGATCACCAAAACCGTCAACTAAAAGGGTATCAGACGATAGTCGTAATGCGTGTCCACTGTACTCTTTCCAGTGCTCTTCTTGGGAGATGGCACTGAGTTTATGAATACCAACTATCATTCGATGACACTTTCCACTAACATATCACAAAAATAATCGATGTTCTACCAATCCGGGTGGATGTAAAGCAACATATGTTCGATAAAAACTTAAATAATTGTCTCCCAGCATAGTAAAAGAATGTGGTATCTTAGTTTTGGTATTGGGAAATTTTATAATTAAGGAGGATTTCAATTGTTCATCATTATTAATAATTGTTAAATTCACTAATTTATCAGAACGGCATGCGCCTGCAACCCCCAATATTAGGACGACCTAAAAAAGAAGCTTTTTAAAAATGTTGTTCTTTATTTTTAAAACGTTTACCTTGATCATCATATATATATGATATATATATATATATATTTATATATATATATATATATATATATATATATATATATATATATATATATATATATATATATATATATATATCAGGTGCAGTATTTAAAAAGCAATCAACTTCTCCTTTGTAAATACTCACAACTTTTTCGGTACATATACCTCATTTTGTCTCTTGAGAAAAGAACGTAATTTTGAATACTTGCTTATATCATTCCCCTTCATTGACCGCAACATGCAATATTATGACCGAAGCGTTGACGGCTTCATTTTATTTACTAAGTTTGAGAAATACACCATCAATGTTTTGCATGGTTCATGACCATGCAAAATTTTGATGTACTGCAATCCCAAGGAAATTTGTACAATCAGTAGAACTCAATATAGAATAATTTAAAAATAAAGTTAGAAATTTATTTACACCACGATTGAATTGATTGAAGTATATGCAATTAGTTTTATCTATGTTAAGTATTAAGCCATTTGACTTGCATCAGTCTAGATAACATTGCAGTATAATTTCCGATGAAGAAACCAGCTGCTCGTAAGTATGTTCTGAGACCAACAAAGAAGTATCATCTGCAAAAATTGTTAACATGTCAGATCTTATACATTGTGGTAAATCATTGATGAATAATAAGAGTATTAGTAGTCCCAGGACACATTCCTGGGCACTCCAGAATTTAGCCCATGATAGTCGGATGTTATATTTCCAATTTTTACAGACATAAATCTGCCTCTTAGGCTCATCAGCCAATTCAAAAATATGCCTCTAAAGCTCAAATTGAACATTTGGTTTCAATAAAATCAAAATTCAAGCAATCGAATGCACGCGGTAGGTCAAACATGTCTACCATCATCTAGGCACTGATAAACATGCTCTAGTAAGACAGATGCCGCTGATTGTGTTAACCTGCCTCGATGAAAGCCATGTTGATAATCCGTCAAAATATTGAACTTTGTCAGAAAATTATATATTTTATCATAAATTTTTGAAAAAATACTAATAAAAAATTGGAGACAGTTAGTTATATTCAATGGGTCATTCCTTTTTTGTATGGGGATAACTGTAGCGATTTATAAAATACTAAGGAAGTTATCTGTTGTAATAGACAAGTTAATCATATGTGCCTCTCTAATGTATTAAGGAGACAGAAAAGCCGCCCCAAGATATTCGTGTCTTTCAAGCAGGTTACTGTAATCAAGTTTAGCTTGCCTGTCACACTCAAAGTAGCAACCAATTTATCCAAATTTTTCTGGGATGTATTTCTAAATTAATTTTGGTATGGCATTTTATTAAAATTTAAGTTACTATTGACACTCGGCAAATAGGAAATGTTTTGTCTCACATTAGGATCTGAATATTGTAAGACGAACATAGAAAGCACAATTCACATAAAGATAATTTGCTGCCATGTTGCACTAATATTTTTGCGACCATCATATAAGTGTGTAAAAAATATGATTCATCAAGCGACCGGGACTGGAAGTCTGAGCTTAATCCAGCCGCTTTGCCGTAATTTCCTGTTCCAGCAGTTATCTGCATACGCTGGCGCTCAGGACGACGCGGCGGCCGGATCATGTCCAGTCTAGCTTTTCTAGTTATTGCCCTCCGAGCGGGCCAGCTCGGTAACAAATATAGATAATGTATAAAACTGAAATTGCAAACACGTCAGGCGCATATCTCGGATAGGACGTAAATTGAATCTGCTAGGAGACGCGGCAGTTTAATGAAAATCTAGAGTTTTACTGATGGAGTACGTGCCGCCTAAAATTTAAACCTTAAGAGCGTTATGAAATACTGTAGTTTGTAAAGAGAAACAGTTATAATTGCACTGTTTACAGCTTAGTCAAACCGTCGTCTAGATATTCTAATAGTCTACTCGCTTTCAAATTTGCGCCTAAAATATCCCTTCTGACAGCGCACGTCTCCTTATCAAGCAACTCAGCCAAACCAAGCAGTTAATACATAGTGTCTCCTGGAATGGTTATACCAGGTCCAGGTACCAAACCGACAAAAATCTAGCTTGTACACTAGCGCGACGCGTAAAACGTGCGAAGAGCAGCACTTCATAAGTGTATTAAAATTTGAAGGTTATCAGAAAATATACAAAAATAACATGCATTACATAACATTTTTAGTAGAAACAATGATGTAACCGTTTTTGCCAATTTCGAGAGTTAGATAATAAAAATGATAGAGTTATTTCCAAATTTAAAGTTTTTTACATTGTATTATTAGTATGTTATAAAGGAGAGATAAAAAGAGAAAAATGTTTATTATGTAAATTTATAAAATATGTTTTCAAGGGTTTATGATATTGGTTATAAGATGTTCAGCCTATACTCGATTCGAATTTTGTAATAATTATTATGTGGCTGGGTACGCCTGTATTTTTCTATAAAGACCCCATATTTGTACTGTTGTATATAATCTATTTTGTCTTATTATTCAAAATAAATATTTCTGAGTCTGATTCTGATTATTGGTTACTAGACTGTAAAAATATAATGTATTCTTCGATTCAGATTCCGACCTTTAATTTTAAATAGTTTCTTTGTCATATCACTATTCCGTCTTTTTCTATCAGTATACTCTTTTCGATTTCATTTTATACGGAAATTCACGTAGTTCATGTCATGCATAAAAAATCGTAAAAGCACCCTTCTATATTATTCCAGGTAAAGTTTCATCTTGTCATACAGCTACCCAATTTTTTTTATTGTCAAAAGTTGCTTTTTAAAATACCATCTTCCTTCCTTCCACTATTTTCCATTTAGCAGTTGTACTTCTTTTATTGCAATATACATATACACTACCTACTGACATTTTTATTAATTGCGCCCTAATCCCTTCATATTTCATCATTCGATTTTTTCACTTTTTTTGTATCTTTATGACACCTATACAATACTTGATAGTTTTTATTCAATATCAGTTATTAATATGTACATTTTACTGAACTGTGTAAAGTTGTACTGAAGAAAACAATAGAAATTTGTAGTATGACCCTTAACTTTTCAGGAATTAACAAAACAAATCAAAATATCAACGATTATGATTACTGATTTGTGTTAACATGTGTTATATTATTTGTTGAATATCATATTTCCTCATATGTAGTATATTTTAAGACTATAAAATTATAATTAAGAAGCCAGGTTTCATTTTTACAGCAATTTCTTTTTCGTGTAGTAAAAAAAACTGGGACACGGGACATTCTAACTAAATGTGGAAGGTTTCGTATCCCAATTTAAATCTGTAGTATTTCTATTTGTGGATGCATCTAAAGTTATTAATGTATAACGGGAAATTAAACATGAGACTTTTGCACCCAATTTACAATGTTAGTACAGAAATTAGAAACAATAAAACTATAGTCTGTTTGGAAATGAAAGAGAGTAATAAAACTCCGAGATAAGAACCGGCCACGGGCGTGGTAATATTTCGTTTCAGGTAATTATCGGGTAACACTAACGCTAACAGGTAATGGGTGTACATTAGTATATTTTACTGGATACATCATAGCGCAGGAGCCAGCGTATTGTGACAGATCAATCCAGCTGAATATACGAAGACGTGCTAGTGCAGTAGAGTAAAATTTGACTTGTGTTTAGTGACTATTGTGCCAGTGGATATAATATTGTTTGGGTAAAATGTCGAGCTTATCAGATTACATATCTGCTAAACGCATGAAAAAATGTGCGCTGTCTCAGAATGAAAAGATTATTATATTAAATGTATTTAATGCATTGAAACACCAAAATCCTACCAACAGTGTTGACGAAATCGTGGAAAAATGTTCCAAAATGACAGGGATTGGAAAATCGACTATCTACAGACTTTTAAAGGAAACAAAAAATTAACAAGATACTGTAAATCCCCCAAAATCATCTACAGGGTGGTCAAAAGTCGTTATAGATGATTTCTTCAAAAATGTGATTCGCAGAAAAGTACACTTATTTTATTTTAAAAAAGAAATACCAATGCTAAAGAAAATTTTAAGTAAACTTTCAGAGACCCACGATTTTCCAAAAGTCAGTAGAAGCAAACTATGGGCCGTCTTACGAAAGTTGAATTTTTGCTGGGAAAAGCAGAACAGGAAGTCAGTTCTTATCGATAAAGATGTTAGAAAATTCCGTGACGAAGGGAGGAATATTTATTATCTAGACGAAACTTGGGTCAACGAGAGATATACTGTAACAAAAGTATGGCAAGATAAAAATGTAAAAAGTTTTCGACAAGCATTTTTGGATGGACTTTCAACAGGGTTCAAGGCACCTTCAGGTAAAGGGCAGAGTAATAGTGACACATAGTGCCAGTGGTTTTGTAGATGGCTGTTTACTTTTATTTGAATCTAAAAATACAGGTGACTATCACGAAGACATGAACGCAGATGTTTCCGAAGAGTATTTTACACAGATGTTGGATCTTATTTCTCCGAGGTCTGTAATTGTCATGGATAATGCCAGTTACCATTCACGGCAGACCGAGCGAACGCCTACGACTGCTTGGAGGAAAGTCGATATAATTCAATGGCTATCCGGAAAAAACATTTCTTTTGAAACAAATATGGTGAAAGAGGAACTTTTGACACTTGTCAGTCTTAATATAGATCAGAAAAAATATGTTATCGATGAAATGGCAACAAATCGCCAAATAACGGTACTACAGTTACCACCTTATCACTGTGAACTTAACCCAATCGAATTAGTCTGGGTGCAGGTAAAAGGAGATGCAGCGCGAAATAATACGATGTTTAAATTAAATGACGTGAAAATTTCGTTAAAAAATTACTTGGAACGAATAACTGCAGATAACTGACAAAGATGTATACATCATGTACAAAAAGAAGAGGGAACTCGATAATTTAATTGACGTTACTCTGGAACCTATCGTTATCAATCTAGGAGACGAAGATAATTCATCAGAATATTTAGAGAATGAATTTTAATATACCTACTTTTTTATTTTCTTTATTGTGCATTTATAAAACACTACATTTACTCACCATAATTTGAATTTTCAAAATACATATATTTTTGTGTGGAATAAAAGTCTATTCATTAAATTTAAATAAATATTTTGATAATAATATTGAATAATTTTATTTGAGTTACTAAAAACTTTCTTAGTTTTTAAATGTTGTTTTTATATTGTTTACATATAAGAGAAATGGACCGAAAAATTGAAGCGGCATAGATAAAGACGGATTGTCGGGGATTAAATTTTAGTTACCTGCTACGGGTCGATCACAAGTTTTTTTAAAAGTACACTTCATCTATACCGATAATATATAATATAATAATATTGAATATAAGCACCAGTACTACATTTATTTACGATCTGCGTACATAATAAGCTTTTATTACTCTCTTTCATTTCTAAACAGACTATAGACTGTGCATAGAGCAGGTCAATCTGGAACACGGATCAGGTTTAAGGAAAAGTTTTCGTAAATACAGGTAGGATTTTATTTTTCAGAAACACACATCAAATATAAATTTCATATATTCCTTCATATTACTATTATTTACGATATTATAAAAAAAATGGGTAAAGTTTTCTAGAAAGTTAAGAAACACTGTATTAACAAAACATGACAAAAAAATATGTTTTAGATTAAAATATAAACTTAGGGATATCTATTAAAAGTACGAAGCATGAGTAGTAAAACAACAGGTTCCAAAATGTCACTAATTGCAGCCAAAAAGGTTAATTTAATTTAGCCGGTGGCAATACGTCTGTTCTAATATTTACATAAACTCAATTATAAGATATTACTACTTTAAAACAAAGGTTACCTACTTAATTTCATAAAAATAATTGTTTGTTGAAAATTTAATATATATGCAAAATAGCCAACTGAGCACTTTGAGGAACGTGCGCCTTTAAATCTACAAACTATGAAAACTTTGAAATCCCCTGGAAAACTATGGATTTATATTCAAATTGGCAATTTCTTTGCAGATAACTATGCTCCAAGCTTGCTATACCAAATCCTATATCTACTATATATGTTAATAATTCGTAAACAAAGTAAGTATCGGATTCATAACTTTTTTAAAGTAGAGTCGACTTAAAGTGATCGTTTTTAATGTTATTACCTTGAATCCTACAAGTAGTTTGTTAAATTAAGGTAATTCTTTGAAACATTTTCCGATAAGTTACAAATAATGCTGTATTAATTTGTTCAAATTATGAGTTGCTAATGCATATTCTTTCTTCTATGCTAATGAGTCTATTTTTTATACAATAATTGTTAGATCACATAATAACCTATAACCTCTGTTCTCTCCTCCGATTTTTTCTTTATGCCAAATAATTAAAACCATACCTGTTACTTATTCTTCATTAAAAATTTGCCATGTTTCAGCACCGTAGCCTTACAGAAGAAGTACTTTTACAGTAAGTTGTTTAGTGCCACATAAGTAATCCCAAAGAGTATGAAAATTAATTATTTTTTATAAGTGAGATACAATGTTAATTATTATTTATCTATTATATATTTCATGCATTTGGATTTTTCTTGATATGCAAATGCTAATTATGATGCTTTTAACATTAAGTCATTCTATTACTGAAAGAAATACTTTGAAAAAGTTATAATAAATTTGTGTTTACAATTTTGACGTAAAATAAATTTAGCAAATGTAGTAAAACATAAGTACTATGTTGTAGTAATTGCAAAAGTATAATAGTAATTGTAAATTTTAATATAATTATAAAACTTTTTATTATTTTATTTATTTATTTTATAATAAATGTCATACTGTAAAATTTGCGAGTATAGTGCGAAATAACAAATGCCTATAGATTGTATTAATACAATACTTGCAGTCATCAGTACTAAAACTACAAAGACTCAACTGTAGTATTATTTATTACAAATTGTGTTAAAGTAGGGTGTACTACAATGTACCTACATACAGGGTGAATCTTAAATAAGTACAAATATTTTAACTGCTGGTGTAGTTCGTCATATAGATCAGTCTAGTGAAAGTCATTTTTAAACATTTCTAATATTTACGGAGATATTAATTTTTTAAAAAAATACCCACATTTTGAGGACCGCTGGCTGATTTATCATCCAACAACCTAATGAAACATATGATTTGTTGCGAGGTTGCCATATCTCCTCCAATATAAATATTACGTTTCCTTTAACGTAATAGTTCTATTTTAAAAATACTTGTTTTAAGCATAAGTACAGTAAAATTGGGTATGTAGTATGATACGCAGCAATATTAATATAAATTTTAACATCTGAACTAACCTTAAAATACTTAAAACGATTAAAAATGAATTTCCGCAAGTTCAATACTACCGTAAAATATTTAGGAAGATATTACGTGATATTACTATGTCCAATGTTCAATAATTATACATAAACATGCACACAAGCTTACCTGTTTGTTAAAAAATTAACTATTTAGTCAGTAATCCACATTTCACAAGTTAAATGTCATTGTACACTGTTAGAAAGGGACACAAAACACAATTTCCTTAAGTTATTTTATGAAGAATAACGAAAAACTACGATTTTCACACATTAAATTTAATTTTCGCCACATAACCCGAAATGAGTCAATATTAACTATTTCGAATACAGAACCATAAGTGACTTCGCACTTTAATCAGTGAAAAAATTTTTGAAAATAAAGGTACACACAATCACAATATTAAATAACAAAATAAGCAGCTTGACGTATGCGTTTAATATCAAGAAAAAATGTATAAAATGCATACATTTAGACGGCAGATCCAGCAAAGTAAAATATTTTCTCTCTAATGAAATGTGTTGTGGGTTGCCGGTACAAATGGGAAAGGGAAATATGCTGGACGAATTATTAAGAGGTCGATTTATTATGGGCTTTTCAAAAGGCGCAGCAGATGTTTAAAAAAGGTGTATATCGCATATAAAAACCCCATTATGTGGGGTTAGCAAGTTCGACTTGGGCTTCTGATAATCTGTCATGACAGTCAATGACAGTTTGATAATAAAAATAATATAAAATGTTACAGTTGACGAAATTCGCTAAAAGTTGAGATTTTTTCCCGCCATCAAATAATTCGAGCGAATATTCGCAAATTTTGCGTCCATAAGGACAAGATTTTAAAACTCCCTTGAAGCAAAGACATTTGTGTAACACTGGCAACACTGTGAACCACACGTTCAGTCTGCAGCACTATGACTTATAAAAGTATGAAAGGGTCTGTCTAGGCCAGCGGTCCTCAACAAGTTTTCTGCTGAAAAATTACGAAATTTATTTAAAATTTCACTTTTTTATTACTGATTTGTTTGTAAAAAAACTATTAATTATGTGTTCTACACACCAAACTATACTGTTGGTTAAAATATTTGTACTTATTTAAGATTCACCCTGTATATGTGTCATATTCACACAACGTCAAAAGTCTTTGCCCGCCTGTATATAAAATAATTCAATTAAACCTAATGATTTTTCTTAATGTAGTAAAAAAGTGCATGTACTTAGGGAACATAGAGAACAAAAAAGACGAAAAAATTACAAACCATAAACCTTTACTTTATTACCAATGTTTTTACAAATCTGGTCAGTTTGGTAGTGTATTCAGCCAAGTGTTTCTTTAAATTTTTGTACATTATAATGCCAGGACGTGAATTTCTGCGTTTACCCGAGCAAGAATGACTTTTATATGATGGAGGACATTCTAACCATCAGATATCCAATATGTTGGGCATTCCTAAATCATCTGTTGTACGAATAGTACACAGATATGAAGATTTTGATGGAAAACAGACCACGTCGTGGACGCCTTCGAGTATCTAATGAAAGGGAGGATCGATATTTGGTGCAGACACCGCACATCTTCAGCTTCAGCTCTCAGGGCCCACGTTTCGTCGTGTTATATCAATACTTACTATTAGAAGACGACTACACAACGCAAATTTACGTGATAGAAGAGCATTACGGGTCCCTACTCTACTTCCTGGGGATCGTGCTTCCCGTCCTTAGTGGGCGCGAGAGCATAGGGAATCGCTTTTACGCCAGTGGTGGTAGGTCTTATTTACAGATGAAACCAGAATTGGGCTGGTTACTGATGATAATCAACAAAGAGTCTGGAGAGAACCAGGTCGTCAACAGCGACTTCATTTTCTCCGTGAAGTTGCTTCGTATGAAGGGTGTACCGTAATGTTTTTGAGTGGAATAATGTTGAACCGCCGCACCCGATTAATTCGCATACCACAGAATATGACCAGCATTTACATCGAGCAAGTTATTATGCCCATTATCTACCCCCTACGTAATAAATTAGGTGAAAATTTTGTGTTTATGGACGACAACGCTCAACCACATCGCGCAAGAAGGGTTTAAGAGACACTCGAAGTACGACATATCAATAGATTAGATTCGCCAGCCAACTCTCCTAACATGAATCATATTGCAAACTATGGGATTTTGTTGCTACAGCCATTCATAATCATATTCCTCCACCTCAGACTGCAGATGAGTTAGTCGTGGCGGCAGAACAGGAATGGAACAATATTCCGCAAGAGATCGTTAACAGCTTGATTATCTCAATACACAGACGTGTCAATATGCAATTGGAACGTGGTCATACCGACTATTAGTCAAGTAGAGAACTTGCTTTGTTACTTCTTTTTGATTTAATAAATTTTGTCAAAAGGTCACACATTTGCTGGTTTTTAATTTTCTAGGTACTCAGTTTATCGAACATATTCATTTCACAAAAAAAATCAGAAAACAATATACTTTTATAAATGTATTTCTTTAACAGGAATGTGGGACGGTCCAAGACTTTTGACGTTGTATGTATGAGGTTTGTTTCTGTAGCAGTTGGAAACAGTTTGAAATTATCAGAAATGACCGTTATGATTCGCTATTAACTCGTTCTCAACTTAACTGATACAATATTTCTAACAGAGATAATATTCATTTTAGTAATACGTCATTAGATGATATGTTGAGCAATTTAGGGGTATTCCATATCTATTCACGTATTGTTTCAATGTATAAGTATTGAGATCAATATGAGGTCTGTGGTTCAATGTCACGAAAGATGTGGCGTAGTGGACATGAGTTTAATTCATGCACGTCATTTTTTAAACGTTTTATAGAAATATATTATTGATAAAGCCAACATTTTTTCACCTAACCATACTCGCCAATCGTCTCCACAAATCTGACTGATCTACGGTTTACCAGCCACGAGATAATAATCTCCTTTTAAAATCAATAATATAAATACATTATAGTAAAAGTTAAAAATAGTGACCCTAACAGAAACGGTTTACAATAATTACTGACTTACTTTTTTAAAACAGTTAAGCAAATGCTGGTAATTTTTGTATCAATAAACGCATAAAACTAAATGGAACTAAAAGTATGTAGTATTGGAAACATCTTTGTTGTACTAAAATATTGCTGTTCTCGGATAAAATAGTATTTGGAGATTATTACTACAATTGTAATCATAATAGTATGTGAAATAATGCTACAGATTGTGTTCTGGAGCTAAAATCACAGCAGTTGTAAAAGCGATTACTATTCTATTTTCTCAGTGATTATTTGTCCACATATCCATTTTTTTCTCCTTTTCCGCAGATGCAATTTTTTCTTCATATTCACAGGTAACTAAAATCACAAGTAGCAGATGCAAAGCTATAATATATGTCAGTTTTCAGATGCCGCTTCGGTTTTTTTCTTTTTGTACAAGATAAAACTAGAAATAGCAATATAGTATTGTAACTCTTAACGTATAAGTACTTCAAGAAACGATACATACAGGATGAACCTTAAATAAGTACAAATATTTTAACCAGCAGTACAGTTCACTGTGTAGAACACATAATTCATAATTTTTTTTCAAAAAAATCAGGAATAAAAAAGTCAAATGTTAAATAAATTTCGTGATTTTCCAATAGAAAACTTGTTGAGGACCACTGATCCGGGAGTCATGGTGGATGTGAATAGAGCATTTACATTAACTCAGTGTCATTAAATTCCTATAGGGGCGCTAGCGTCAAAGTTAGGTATTAATATTAATGTTCTATGGCCTAGTTTACAAATTTATGGTTCAAATAGTGATTGTAAATCTAATTTGCATACGTATCAAAATGAAACTTGTACAGGTACAAAAAGAATTAAAATCTTTAGGAGCAAAGACAACAGGAAAAATAAATCACTTGAAAAGATTTTATTTATGTTAACCTCACATAACCTTGTTTATTTGCATTTTATATTAACAATTTGGAAAGAGAAGTAATAAAACGTTATTTAATACAGAAATTGTTAACGTTGGAGTGCCTAAAGAATTTCCTGGCAATTCTTAATTTAAACCTCTTTGTTTTTTAAAGAATTGAAATTTTATAAATGACGAATCGATAGAAAAAAGGTTAGTTGTCGCCCAAATTGCAAAAATGTTTCATGCAATATGGCTAGTAAATTAAAAAGTACATTAAATGCCCACTTTTGAAAAAATACGAGCAATATATAAAAAAATCAGTGTTTTAAATATTGTACATGTGCCATATATAAATAATAGACATATGCAGTTTTTATTTGGTATTTTTATTACAGTACAATACAGAAAGAATTGAAAACCCTGTTAGGAGTTTTAAATGGTTTTCATTTAAAAATTTGAGTGATACTAGTTGTGCCCGTTTGTAACTAATAACATTTTGAATCGCCATATCGTAAAATAACTTGTTACTACTAGATGCACTTGCTATACTCTCAGGATTACCGGCGTTACTATCATTCAAGTAATTTTCAATTTGAGGAATCGTATCATCACATTTAACTCATGTTCACATTTCCATCTGCAAGTTGCCTACATTTTTTTTTATCCTGTTTTCGCCTTTTCATGTACCTTTTCATGCGTTAATTATTTTTTACAATATTAGTATCGTATTTTCGTATACGGGTAAATATAATGTTGAAACAACTGTTTTTTGAGAATTTTCCATTGTCCTAAAAATAAGAATGAAACCTTATCAAATAATAAAAAATATACACTGAAAATAGATCATGTATGCTTGTACTTACCCATACTAGTTATAGTATAACAGTCTTCTGTAAAATATTTTGAGCAGATTTTTGTGTACTACATATGGTTTATTTTATTAGGTTACGTCAGCGGTGTGGGTATTTTTAAAAAAAATAGATGTCCGTAAATATTTAAAAATGACTTTCACTAGACTTATCTATATGACGAACTACATCTGCAGTTAAAACATTTGTACTTATTTAAGGTTCACCCTGTATATACAATACATTAGATAGAAATTTAACTTTATGAGCCACTTAATATTATTGGCTGGCGTAATATTAATCTAGTCGGATGGTGGTCAACAGCTGGTTTGCATATACAACTGCGGCCTAATACTGCCGGTTTTCCATTTTAATGTCATCGCTACTATTCATCTGAGACTGCATGTTCCACAGAACTTCAGTATTAATCAGAACCAGTGGAATTCCATGAAATATTCTGTTAGGAGCTATAACTGATATGGGCTATAGTTCGAATCCAACTGAAACAGGAATAAACAATGAAGTCCGGAAATTAATAAATTCATGTATACAACCAGTATGTTTTTTTTTATTTGCTGGCAAATACCTAACGGGTATAAGCATACATTTACACGAATAAGTTGATACATAAAAAGATCATAAAAAATAATCAAACGATAAAAGTTAAAATAATATTTATTGTATAAGTGTTTTAAGTAGCATTTTATCCACACAAGAATGTTTAATTCTATAAATCTATTGTAACGTTGTTTGATCTGCAGTTTATGTTTTATGTTAATCTAAATTTGGTTTTGACTGATTTTGAACTAATACCTCTATTATGGATGTTAATTTACATTAGATTCATTGATACTCGTAATTGTGATATCCTCTTGTATGATCTGAAGGTGAGATGCAAAATTTGACCTAGAAACTGATGGTTACTATTGAATAAAGGATTGGGAGTTGGCGGAACTTTTCTTTTCCATTGAATTTTACTAATTAAACATAAAATAAGTTTGTTATTGACTTAATATCCAAGAGCATGCATCAGTGTTATGTTGGGACTATTGTTGGGCAATTTACACACAACATAACATATTATATTGCCGGAACAGCATGACTTTGTCGAGGGGCGTTCAACAGAAACCAACTTAGTTTGTGTAACACAGGATATCCATGAGGTTCTTGATAAAGGAGGTCAAGTAGATGTCGTATATACCGACTTTTCGAAAGCCTTTGATCGCCTTGACCATAACTTATGATTATCTAAATTGGACTCTGCTGAAATAGGTTCTTCATTGCTGAAAGCCATGACCTCATATCTATTTGGAAGAGCACAGTATGTCCAAATTTTGCGAGTAAAGTTAGCCGTATTTGCACAGTCCTCAGGAGTTCCGCAGGGTTCTGTACTAGGACCCTTATTGTTTACGATTTTTATTAATGATATTGTGTCGGATTTAAATGTACATTTCTTGTTATATGCTGATGACATGAAAATATTCTGTCCTATAAATAATGAACTGGATGCATGTAAATTACAAAGAATTTTAAATTTAGTAAACTCCTAGTGTACTGTTAATAAATTGCCCCTTAACGCTGCGAAATATAATGTTATGTCCTTCAGTCGCCAACTAAAGCAGATTTCGTATGACTATATGTTAGACGGATCTAGTCTTCTTCGGCCTGTTGTAATAAAGGACTTAGGAATTTACTTTGATCCAAAGCTTTCTTTTATTCAACACATTAATTATATAGTTAAGAGTGCCTACAAAAACCTAGGTTTTATCGTGCGGAATATGGCAGGTTTTCAGAACATGGACACTGTTAAATTGTTATATGGTGTCTTTGTTATATCTAAGCTGGAATATACGTCTTTGGTTTGGTCTCCTGTTTATTCTGGTCATGTATCGTGTTTAGGGCAAGTACAACGTCGATTTTTTAAGTTAGCTGTGCTTACACTTGACGGTCATTACCCGCCAAGAGGTTTTCCACAAGAGGCATTTTTTGACCGCTTCAATATGTGTGCAGTCTTTTACTTAGGCGAAAAATGTATTCTGTAATTTTCCTATTCAAGATTCTTAATAATATAATACATTCTGAGAATCTATTGGAAATGATAAATTTTCATTGTCTGAAGCCATTTATTTGTGGCATTAATTTTAGTTTTTCTTAAGTTTTATTGGGTTTTTTTTCCACACTTCTGAAAAATAATAAAAATTAATTAAATAAGCCCTTGCGCCAAACGGAACAGTCAAGGGTTATTTTTGAAACTAAGTTTGCCTAACCAAAAAATCTCACACTGAAAAAAGCAGATAAGTAAAAAATAACAAAAATCACATCACTATCGCGCACTTCCGTAATATTGACGTTTCGAAAAACTCTCTGTTTTCGTTTTCAAAATAGTAGTAAAATATTAAACCGTTTGTCAAGTTTGACAGTTTAAAATTTGTTTATCTGCTTAAATAGAGATAGAGTTAAATGATTTTTATTTTATTTTTACTTACTTCTTCTTGATACAACTGTAGCCAACAATGATCGATGTTTACTGAACAGTTTGACACACATTTATCTCCGTTCAACAAAATTAAATGTAGGATGTATAATGGAATTACTAAGTCTATGTATAAAAACAACATATTTTCACATAAATAATGAATTTTATCAACAAAATTTCGGAATGGCAATGGGCTCATCATTATCACCAATTTTAAGTAATATTTTTATGGATTTTTTTGAAGAAAATTATTTTCAAAATATAAATAAAAAACCAACTATCTGGTGGAGATATGTAGATGACATTTGTGCAATTTGGCCTTTTACTGTTACAGAATTAAATGAATTTTTAAATGATATTAACAATAAAGAACCAACAATAAAATTCACTTTGGAAATAGAAAATAATAATATGCTACCATTTTTAGATGTTTTAATTAAAAAACACGATAATTCTGTAGAAACAAGTGTTTATAGAAAACAAACTCACACCAATAGATATTTAAATTTTAAATCTAACCATTACATCGATATTAAGAAAGGTGTTGTTAAATGTTTATATGATAGAGCAAAATTAATTTCATCAAACAATGATATCTTTAACAACGAACTAAAATTTATTAAAAATGTTTTAATAAATAATGAATACCCTCCAAATTTTGTTGATAGAGCATTCAAAAATATTGCAGATAAAACTAACACTTTAAGACAAATAAAAGAAATTAATCATACAATAAAAATTCCATACATTCCTATATTATCAGAAAAGTTAAGAAGAATCGGTAATAAATTTAATATTCGAACAGTTTTTCAGACAACTAATACCTTACGATCATTTTTGTCAAAAGCGCGTCCAAAAAATGATATACAAAATTCAAAAAATTGCATCTACAGTATACCTTGTGAATGCAATAAACATTATGTCGGAGAAACGTCTCGGCCTATGAATGTTAGAGTTGAGGAACATAAAAATTATATAAAAAGACGGGAATTTGAAAAATCCAAAATTTGCGAACACGCTTGGGAAAACGGTCATGTGATTCAATGGGGTTCGGCAAAAATTTTAGAGAAGGAAGATAACGCGACAAAAAGAAAATTAAAAGAGACCGCGATTATTTTGTTGAACGGAGATAAGTGTGTGTCAAACTGTTCAGTAAACATCGATCATTGTTGGCTACAGTTGTATCAAGAAGAAGTAAGTAAAAATAAAATAAAAATCATTTAACATCTCTATGGAAGCAGATAAACAAATTTTAAACTGTCAAACTTGACAAACGGTTTAATATTTTACTACTATTTTGAAAACGAAAACAGAGAGTTTTTCGAAACATCAATATTACGGAAGTGCGCGATAGTGATGTGATTTTTGTTATCTTTTACTCATCTGCTTTTTTCAGTGTGAGATTTTTTGGTTAGGCAAACTTAGTTTCAAAAATAACCCTTGACTGTTCCGTTTGGCGCAAGGGTTTATTTAATTAATTTTTATTATTTTTCAGAAGTGTGGCAAAAAACCCAATAAAACTTAAGAAAAAAGTAAAAAAAAAGATAAATTTTCATATTCCACGATTGAATACAAGACATAAGCGTCTCTTTCAACAAAAAAATTACAGAACTAACTTGTATAGAGCCGCTCCCGTTTATCAGATGTGTGCTAATTACCTGGAAATTGAGTCACGGTTGGATGTATTCTGTTCAACTACCAGTCACATAAAGAACTTATTTAATTTATATTTTTAATTTTATTTTAATAACTCTTGTTGATATTTTATTTTTTGCTATTATTTCTGTTTATGTTTGCTTTTAATCATTTACTTTAAACTCTTATGTATGTTTGCATATTGTTATTATGTAATTTTGTTACTGTTGTTTTTGTCGTTTTTCTTTTGTATTTTAACATTTAGGTGCTGATTACATATTGTATTTTCTCCCTTATCCTGTAATTGGGCTTCGGCCCGTTGGATATTGTAATAAAATCAATAAATAAATAAAAATAAATAAATAAAGTGTTCCATATGTTCAAAAAAGAACATATGGAATAGAACTTTTGAAAAGAACTATAGAAGAAAGGAAACGATGTGATTCCATTTATATCACCTCCCAGAAATCCTGGACAAAATAGAGCTTAAGACTTGTTTATGATGCAGACTGCTGATAAGTCCATATAAACTTGCTGTTCCATGTCACTGTCAAAAATTAAAATATGACGCTGCACTAATGGACACCTAAACAATATAAACTTTATATACCGCTGACATGCTTTAGAATATGATTAAACTTTCCGCATTACGTTAAAACGTTGTAATAATGCGATGGAAAAGTTTGAATAAACGAATTTAACGTTGAAACTTTACAATCAGATTCAATGTGCCACTGGTTTAATTTAAAAAAAAAGAATTTATGTTATATTATTCATAATTTATAATTAGAGAAGGAGACCGAATTACAGAGAAATTTCATATTTTCAGATTTTATAAAAACAATTGAGCATCGCAAATTAAGTATATACCGAACGAGAACGTTGTAAATAACTTAATACATTTATAGAATCGAACGACGTTTATTCAAGTAAGCGGTACAGAGGTATAGTTCACACTGAAGCTAAGCTAGATCTGGAACTCTATATATAAGGAAATAAGTGCAAGTCTCAGCATAAGATAAAATGACTAACATTGTAACTATATGTTACAGCAAAGAAATAGAATATAAGCAATATATATATATATATATATATATATATATATATATATGGTATAAAAAGGGTATATGTATAATTCGCACTATAGTTTTGTATTCTTTATAATAATAACAAATTTAATCGCCAGTATCTTACAAACAGTAAAAGATGACCCATTAAATGTTTATATCAATCAAATCAGATGAAAATGGAGAATCCAAATATGTAATAATATACAGAGTGTTAACCCTTTAAAGCCTATAGTTGCTATATGCAATAGAAACACTATTTTATGTACAGTGCCTTTATACATGATTACAAGCCACGTGATCAGAGCCGAGATTCTCAAATCAATCGCAGAGCAATTCATATGCGAATATTCTTTTCCTCACTATGGTAATTGAGAGAGCCAAGAAATCTATTAGCATACGACTTGCTCTTCGAGAATCACAGTCCTGGTCACGTGGCTTGTAATAATTTATGAAGACTCTGTCTAAACGCACGTATATTTTGGGTTGCCAATAAAACCATGCCAGAGATTCCCACCAATGAATAGGTAACACTACCGCATTAGTGAAACACGTTTGAATAGTATTCAAATTGTCTGTATTTAGGTAATTATTTTCTTGGTGCAGTTGCATGCTAATATTAGAGGTTTACAGTACCTAAGATATTATTTTAACAATATAGTTTACTTACGTTGATACATTTTTTGCATTAATGCACATTAACGTTTTTGCGATAGTGTTTTAATTTATTAAGTAAGACAAAAGGTTTTAACAGCTTCTCGTCTGTACGCAGAATGAATTCCGGGTAGACATGTGCTAAATGCAGCTACTTTCACCGCGATATTGCAACGCAGGCGTGATACGGGAAATTTGCAATCGAACCGTGGAAGAGATGGAGATCCAGGGTGTTAGCGGCGTATTGTAGAAACTGAAAAACACAGTTTAAAGATTGTTGAAGAGAATCCCCAAATAAGTACCCGGCAAATCGCTCAACAAGTACAAGGGATATCCCATTCAGCAGTGTGGCATATTATACACGAGGCTCAATTATATTAGTACCATGTACAGTGCGTCCAAGCAATAATACCAAGAGTGTCTCCAATACGGATCAAATTTTGTGAATGATTGCTGTAACAAAATGCTCAAAATCCCAGAGTTACAGCTGGCGTGTATCGGTTGTATAACATTCATAACACTATACCTACAACGCCTTTTTATAAATGTTTGGGCAGGGATTGTCGATGTTGGGGTTCAGTATCTCGAGTTCCTATAAAATGATCTAGCTAAAATTCTGAAAGTAGTTATTCGACTCCGAATATGGTTCTTGCACGATGGTACGCCTCTTCATTTTCGACAAAATGTTCTGGAGCACCTGAATGAAGTTCAAGGGGTACGATGGACAAGAAGAGGCGATATGGCCGCAACGATCTTCTGACTTAAATATGTTGGTGTTCTTTTTGTGGGGATATTTAAAAAGTGAAGTTTATTGCACCGAAGTGCGCACTATTGACGATTTACGTAAACGTATCATAGCTGATGTCAATAACTTACGAATTCAAAACGGACAAGAACCATAAACAATTGTGTTAATTCGTAGAAACTGGGAAAGACGGGTCCAAATGTGTTACATATTATATGTTATCAATTCAAGCGAAGAATTAGTGTTTGTCCGCTTTTATTTGGCTAGTTGCTATCGCCCTCTATAATTTGTGGATATTTGTACAAACAGTTGGGGCACAAGTAGTAGTAGTAGTAAGTGCGGGCGGCCTCAGCCTAGCAATTAGGCCACACATGGGCCCTACCCTGGCATCCCATCACCCTTCCACTATTCGCCCTCGGCCTTCCTCGAATCTACCCGACGCCCTAATGAACGCCAGGATCCTGGTCCATGGTAGGCCCCTCATCTCTTCCCTTTGCAGCTCCTCGTTGCCAAAGATCCTATATCTTAGTCTTCCAAGAGCCGCACAATATCCTAGGAAATGGATAAGGGTCTCCTCCCCCTCTCCGCATTCCGGACATAAGGGACTATCCTTTATGCCTATCAAATTCAAATGCCTTCTGAGTCTGCAGTGGCCCGTCAGGACCCCCACCATTTGGTTCAGGGACCTTCGACTAAGGCTCAGCAGCCACTTCGTCCTAGATTTATTAGGTTCATTGAAGAAGTCGTGGGCCTGTCTACATCCCCCGCTCCTTCTTCAATTCCCTCCTAGTGTTTGATAGGCCCATTTATTGAGAACACTATTCATACTACCTCGCGTAATTCCCAAAAAGGGTTCGGGTCTCTGGCAAGATGCCCCAGATCCAAGACGAGCTAGCAAGTCAGCCGTCTCATTACCGGGGATTCCCTTATGGCCAGAAACCCAAACCAACTTCACCTCCCTTTATCTGGCCAGGGCATCTCCACACTCTTGAGTTGGGGCACAAAATATTCAAACGAAAATTCCTACAAAAACTAGTACAAGCATATCTTAGGCTTGCTACAGACTATGCGTGCATTCGCCATTCGTTGTGCGAGGAATTCGCGATTACTGTGTGAGTCTTATTCGTTAAAAATCCGTTCATAAAAATTCTACACACAATGCACGAATCTCTTACAAACTACGCATCGCGAGTTCACAATTCGTTATGCGCGATTAGTGTGTAAGGTCTAAAAATATATTCATAAAAACCCTACACACTATGCATCAATTCCTCACAAACCACGCATCGGCTATCATGAATCGTGAATTCACGCATAGTCTGTAGCAAGCATAATACGATACCAGTAACCGTCCAGAGGATCTGCTTGTGTACCTTTATCAAAAAGAAGTATTTCCCTATATCGAGTATCCGAAAGTGTTCGATATAATAGCAGAAACTAATAATTCCAAAATTTTGAAATTCAGACTTAGTAGGGTTTTAATGTCAATATTTCTGGAGTGCGATGCTCGATAGTTTTTTCTTTTTTTGATAAATAAAATGAAATTCTTGTAAAAAATTAGTCAAAGCATGCACGTTCTAGTGTTTCCATATCTTAGGGTAACAAATTTACAGCCGAATATAACGTTTTTGATCAGCCTGTACAGCGGAAAAATTATTTAAATCTTTACAAGCTCTGGTACATAATATACATACAAAATTAATTTTAATTTTTAATGAAAAATTCGCGAGAAGTTTTCTGAAAACATGCTAGATGTTTCTCTTCTGATATTTGGTACTGAAATAAAAATTGAACATGAAAGTAATTTACCATTTTTTTATATCAGGTAGTAAATAATGTTTTAGTTCTTTAATTTAGGGACCTTTCAGTTGTAGGTCGTTTAGCAACACAATCATTATATGTTTTGATAGTATTATCGGTGTCAGTAGCTTTTATTGTGAGGCCATAACAAAAGTGCCTCGTAAAAGTTAACCCTAAGTCCCGAACAGCCGAATCTTTTTTTATTTGTTATTAATTCACTTTTTTATTGGACGTCTATAAAAGTTATTTTCGATAAAGCAATAAAAAGTCAAGTTCCCAATGTAACCTCCAATCTTCGGTTGGTATATTATATTGGCAATAAAATCCAAAGAAAAGTTATCCCTCTGTCTTGCCCTCTTCCGTCAAATGTTCCCCTTAATGGTTCCACCTATTTTTTTGGATGGTAAGTGAGTTAAAGATGTGCCTTTAGTTCTTTTATTACGAACTTTTTTACAAGGAATAATTTTTGAGAGAAGCGAAAGTTTTTTATCGCTTTAATCACTTTCCTTTAAAATGTAGTACATTATGGTGAAAATGAAAACGAATTTAAAACTGGAAAACTGAAAGTGAGTTCTGTAATGATCGAGTTTCAGTAAGTTCCATATTACAGATAATTTTTGACAATGCACAAAGCAGAGAAGAAAGAAGGAATATACAGGGGATTCAGAAATTATTTAAAGAAATTGGCAATAGATGCGTTATGAAAAATCGAGTCAATATCGTAAATTTTTTTGAAATATCCTACTGCCGTCCTAAATACTGGAAAACTGAAAGTGAGTTCTGTAATGATCGAGTTTCAGTAAGTTCCATATTACAGATAATTTTTGACAATGCACAAAGCAGAGAAGAAAGGAGGAATATACAGGGGATTCAGAAATTATTTAAAGAAATTGGCAATAGATGCGTTATGAAAAATCGAGTCAATATCGTAAATTTTTTTGAAATATCCTACTGCCGTCCTAAATAAAAACGCGGTAAGTACATTTTTTTTCGATTTTTATATTTTTGCTATATTGAATTGACTGATGTTTTTTTAATCTATAAATGTCAGTTGCATGACAAAAAATTATAATTAAATTTTATTTTATTTAAAAAAAAAAAAAAATCACTAAGTAACTACGTCATCATTTTAATTAGTAAAATGGGGGTAAGTACAATTGCTAAGAAAGAAAGCGGCTTGTACAAGTATCTTAATACTTGCGATACTTTGTCTTATATACAGGGTGGGCCAATGGAAACTTTCCACCTCGATTTCTTTGGTTTAAAATAAAAATCTGGGAAAACGCTCGGACACGTCGACGTTTGATTTGAGGGGGAACTATTTTTCAGTTTTTTTATCCCCGTAGCTTTAACCCCCTAGCTGGAAAGAGAACAACCCGCCAAATTTGAATAGGGGCTAGGGGTCGTGCCATACCTCTCTTTAAAGGTCTCATAGAGTTCCATATGACTCTACAATTTTGCCTCATTTTTTTTATTCGTTAGATCTACACGTGAACCTATCGTTCAGATATTCTCTTGGGTCCAACAGAATTCTAACCTTCTTTCCTGATCTCCTAGTACCAAAGTATGTAACATTTTCGACTTAAATGATATAATTTTATTTCTTACAAGGACACCTAACATTTCCAGGAATGTTTAAATCTAGCCTAGCTTGCTTGAATTAAGATTGTTGTTAAAATATTCCAATATTCGCCCATTATGTCGATATTCGACTAATGTTACGACTTGGATCTCACTTATTTAGGCCATTAATACAGCTTTTACGGGGGTATCTCTATTTCAAGTAGGTCACACTGTATATTTTCAGTATCGTGTTGAATTTATTTTTCTTTTCTATTTTTGTTACCATATTTGATCTTGCTATATCTGATACGACTACAAAATGACTTCTGAAGTGAGAGAGCAGATGCCATATCTACGATATTCCAAATTCTCGAGCAAATATGGATGGTGCGTGGTGATACGAAGCCGCCATCGACACCCAAGTTGTTGGCTGATAAGTCCGCCGAGACATTCCACATAAATTTGACAGAAAACGATGCAATTTTCCGGTAGTGCACCTTAGCGGTCATAAAGATAGTCGAATTCCTGGACTGGATGAGCACGTTCTGGTGTTGGCTCATTACAATATGCGGGTATAGATATGCGACGTGTACGTGTTGTCGTAGTAAGAACGACAGAAATGAATGTCCTGTGGGCGTTTAATTTAGATTTAGTGTATAGCAATTTCAAGCAGATGAGATGGAATAATAAAAGACTAGCTAGTTCTAAGGTTCCACACCAGCTTTAAGTCTTTTCTCTATGCCTCATAAGAATATTTTCATTCACTAACTACCACTCTAAAATAGACCACAGCATAATTATACAAATTTTATTTGAATTTCAGTAAAATGGTGAAGTGGCATATTCAGTAATGGGGAAATTGCATGATTTTTCAAAATATGCGCAGAAGAAAGAAAGTATTACTTTAATCGAAATGGCGTTTGCACTAGACAATTTCGTGGAAAAATAAGCCAGAAAACGGTATTTAAAAATTTATCTTGGTCACGCCCTCAGAAAACGGTGGCCGCCACACCGAAGATCTGTGACGTCAGACGCCATTCGCAAATGTATACCTAAATACAGCAATCGGTATATGATTTCCATGCTTTCGAACAACCCAGTACATACGTTTAGAAGAGTTAATTTGTTGTTTGTGATATTATTGGGTGTTATTGTATTAAATAGACATTGGTTGAATAAAATTGCAAAATAGACTTGTAAAATGGGCGCAGAAAGTGCATTTCACCGGGAAAATTAAGTATTGCATTATGCTGTTATATCATTAAAAATGTGGAGTAGGGCAATGAAGCACGACGAAAGGAAGCATTGCAACATTATTTGTTTGTGAAGACCATTTTAATAAAAGTATAATTAAAAATACAGGTAGGTTTAAGTTAATCGAAAATTGAAATGTAAAGAATCAATTAAACTTTTCTATTAAGCTACCACACTGAAAACAAGCCCCTTATTCAGACCATTTATCAGTAATATAGTAAACTATAATTAACAAATTTTATTCAGTATCAATAATTTTCCTTTAAATTTTTTGAAATGATATATTTTAAACTTATCTTAAACTAAATATATATTACAATTGTATTTATTAACTAAGAACATTATATATTATTAAATAACTGCGAATGTATTATACATTTGATATAATATACGAGATAGTGATTAAAAATCAAAAATTATTTTTAGTTAATGGCTACATGTTCTTTATTAACATGTAATTAATAATTTAAAATAAATATACAGTGCTTTCGAAAAGTAACGAATAAATTCATTATTTTTGAAATTGAGAAGTTTTCGAAAAAATCCCCTGGCACGCCGATTTTGCTTTTAAAAAAGGCACTTTTTGTCACAACCCATATTTGTGACGTCATCGTTCTTCGAGATATGACGTCATCGACAATTTTTTTAAATAGCAACCTCCAATTTTGACCATGCCATTTGAAAGAGCGTGTCATTCTACATACATACATCATGAAGAATTATGATGTTACATAACAAAAATTTCAAGAAAGTAATTTTTGAAGTTTTTAAAATTTATTTTTCACAATACTGTGCACCTCCCCATTATGCAACACCTGTCCGTGCTTATTTAGATGAACTGTTCCCGTTGGATAGGGAGAAGGGGACCAATTGAGAGGCCAGCCAGATCGCCTGATTTAATACCCCTTGATTATTTCTTGTGGAGATACTTAAAAAGCAAGGTATACATTACTAGACCGGTTAATTTAGAAGATTTAAAAGAAATCATTCGTCACGAGATACATCGTATACCTCCTGAAGTTATTGATAATGTCCAAAAAAAATTTATTAATCGTCTTGGCTACTGTCAGGCAGCCAATGGTGCACAATTTGAACATTTGATTTAGTCGATTTTTTACATAATCATTATAATTTTCAGTAGTGTGATTGTTAAATTTTAAAATATTCAAACATTATTTTCTGGAAATTTTTGTTATGTAACACCATGATGTATGTATGTAGAATAACACGCTGTTTCAAATGGCATGGTCAAAATTGGGGGTTGCTATTTAAAAAAATTGTCGATGACGTCCTATCTCGAACAACGATGACGTCAAAAATGTAGGTCGTATGTCAAAAAGTGCCTCTTTTAAAAACAAAACCGACGTGCCAGGGGATTTTTTCGAAAACTTCTCAATTTCAAAATTAATGAATTTATTCGTTACTTTTCGAAAGCACTGTATAGTAAATTTATTGTTAATAAGCCTATTTGCTCAGAAATAAAGTGTTTTTCCAGTGGTTTATTTAATATCTTTAAATTAAAACTTGATTAACTTTTTTAATCTAAGGATTAAAAGAGTGTTTAGCTTAAAAAACGTTAGCTCTTAGAATTAAAAGTTTTGTTGCTAAGATATATACATTTTTTTTCTCTGTAAGGAAAATGTCAACCTTAGAGGTTCTTGACAGTCAAAAAATGTCATAGTTTTGTGACGGTTGGAGAAATTTTGTTTATTGTTTGTTAAGCCTCTGTGGGCACGTGGTTAAAATTTTTGTACTTAGTGATAGTTGACCTGGTATAGGTACGTCTAGTTTTTCTGCAATAAGAATTTTGCTCCACAGGATACAGTAAACAGACATATTCTAAAATTCTCGAACATATTATGTATCCACTCATCCAATAAAATATCAAATAAAGATGTTTCAGGTGTACATTTTAATGAACAGCAAGCAATGTTATTCCTTTCTGTGGGTTGCGAAAACCATTCAGTCGAGCTGGACAGGTAACACATTTTCCGTTTTATAGACCTTCAGACCGGTAATGTTCAAAAATAATTTGAATATGCTCAGATATAGTTGTACTCCCGAATTTATCGTCAGTATTTCAAGAAAATAGTGACACATGTTTGAAAAGAAAGCCATTGTGCAACGAAGATCCCACTCACACTAGTGGCGGCTCGTCAGGTGACGCAAGTGACGTACCGCTGCAAACCAGTGATTTTAGAGAGTAAGAAGTAAGTATTTATTAATCCAAAAGATCATATAAAATGATATAGGACAAGTCAAAAAGAACATGTAACATTGACACAAATTTTCAAACAAAACTATAAAAATACACAAAAATAAACATCAATTACAATTCAAGTATTCATCTACAGAGTAGAAACCATGTTGAATTAAGAATACCTTTATTGCATTAGAAAATGCATTAAAACCAACTATATTTCTTATACAGGCTTTCGAAAAGTAACGAATAAATTCATTATTTTTGAAATTGAAAAGTTTTCGAAAAAATCTCCTGGCACGTCGATTCTGTTTTAAAAAAGGCACTTTTTGACATACGGCCCACATTTGTGACGTCATCTTTGTTCGAAATATGAACGTCATCGACAATTTTTTTAAATAGCAACCCCAAATTTTGACCATGCAATTTGAAAGAGCGTGTCATTCTACATATAAACATCATGAAAAATTATGGTGTTACATAACAAAAATTTCAAGAAAATAATATTTGAAGATTTTAAAATTTAGTTTTCACAATCCTAATAATGATAATGATTATGTAAAAAATCGACAAATTAAATGTTGAAATTGTGCACCGTTGGTTGCCTGATAGTAGCCAAGACAATTAATAAATTCTTTTTGGACATTATCAATAACTTCAGGAGGTATACGATGCATCTCGTGACGAATTCTTGCTTTTAAATTTTCTAAATTAACCGGTCTAGTAACGTATACTTTGCTTTTTAAGTACCTCCAAAAGAAATAATTTAGGGGTGTCAAATCAGGCAATCTGATTGGTCACTCAATCGGCTCCCTTCTCCCTATGTAACGATTCGGGAACAGCTCACCTAAATAAGCACGGGCAGATAATGGGGAGATGCACAGTATTGTGAAAAAATTGTGCATATTCTCTATATAATATTTTCATCTAAAAGTAAAATAGCTCTTTTTTTGAAGAATAAAAACTATGTTTACATAAGTAAAGTTTCCCCAAAAAACTAGACCATATGACTTTCAAAACTTCAAAAATAGAAGATTCTAGCAATATTAATGCCAGTCACCTGGCGTAAACGGTTTAAGCCATAAAAGCTAGACGCACATTTACCACAAGCTTGATCGATATGTGCGTGCCAATTTAGGGCGTGATCAATAAATACCCAACAATTTAATTTGAGTCATATGTTGGATATGTATTTACGTTCAAGTGTATAAAATTGCATGAAAAAAGTTTTGTCAGTATTTGTACCAAATCATTCTTTCCAAAATAATCCAAAATAGGTGATATATTAAAGTTTAAGTTACGTATGGTATCATTCAAACATTCAGCACTTGATACAACTGTAATATCAACAGTCAAAGCACAGTGAGAAATAGTAATTGATTTTCCTATGTGATTAACATACAGTAAAAACAGCAATAGGCCCAAGACGCTTCCTTGCGGGACTTCTATACAAGTTTCAACTTGATCAGATTTTACATTATAGAAATCTATATATTCTTTTCTTGTAAGAAGATATGATCTTAAATCCTCTTAGGCCGTAATAATCAAATTTAGTTAAAACCAATTCATGATTCACACAATTGAATGCTTTGGAAAGCTCTATGAACAACGCAATTATTTTGTGTCCTTTAGCAGTCGTAGTTGATGATTTTTCTTAAATGTTGATTTGCAAAGAGAAGTTTGTTTTGTTTTATTATTCTCCGGGACAATAATAGCCCTCCCAAAAATAAAAAAAAAATTCATTTTAGTTACCACGACCATCTGATATTCATTTTATCAACCTTCTGATATTCTATTATATCATCAATAACTGGATATCAATTTTAAAATGATAGGATTATATTACACGATTAGCAACATTGTAAGAAACGCAGCATTGTGGCTGAACGTTAAAAATGGAGTTGAACATAACCTAGCTTTGGCTGACTGCCAACTTTGAAGTATAGAGCAATCCAACGTGCTGTCACCTTGCTGTCAAACCACTTTAAAAATGGCGGCTGCAGGACAAACAACTTGAAACTTGACATATGATAATAAGTAAAAATTTGTGCTTTTGTGTTGAACTGTCAACTGGTGTGTTTGCTCTTTGTATTTTATGCCTATTTCGTAATACCATGGATAATTCAGACTATTATAGTGGCTTTGTTTTATTGTGTTACACAAATCCGCACTGTTAGTCCTACAAACGCCATTTTTAAAGTAATTTGATTGCACCATAGAGAAATCCAACGCGCTGTCACCGTCACCTTACTGTCAAATCACTTTAATAATGGCGGTTTTATTTTGGTGCGTTACACAAATCCGCACTGTTTGTCCTACAGACGCCATTTTTAAAGTGGTTTGACAGCAAGGTAACAGCACGTTGGATTGCTCTATTATAGCAATGGTAATGTCAATTTGATTCATATTCACAATTATCACTTTATCAGACATCTCTACTAGACATCACTCACCTTTAATTTTTTTAATTATCACCAGAAGCAACGATGTCACACAAATAACCGAGGAAATAACAAATAAAATTCCGAGCACACGGATTCTTGTTGCCAATCTAGTCGATGAGTACCTAGTTTCCTATGTAAGAATCTCCACATTCACCGTGTTGATATGCGTCCAGATTATTCATTATAAAGAATGACACAATGTGTCGAGGATATGGTAATATAAATTTCCCCCATTAATAATGTATAGCAAAAAAGGAAATAGTTTGAAAAATCGTATATTTTTTCATCTAATACCCAGACTACTTGTAATTCCCCTAATACTTCGACTAATACTTCTAATACCTTTCTAATACCTACTAGATCTGCTAATATATACTAATACCCTATAGTGGTTTTTTCATGGCCGGTGCTATCGTTGGTGACATAGTGATTTTCCGGATTGTTATGCCGTGACCTCGGTACCTGGTCGCTGCTAGAAACAGAGCTAAAATACACATCCCTAGAATTAGCCGAGATTTTTTTACCTACTCTGGTTGCTCTCGGGCTAGGCTCTGTGAGGACAGACCCGCTATCGGTGTCTCTGAGCGTGTCCATAGGAGGTGTGGCAATTAAGTTCCAAGAATTTAGTTATAAAACTCGGAAACTGGCAACACTGCATCGTTCGTCAACGTTTTTCTATAGAGGGGGGACCTTCCTTTTTGTTTCAGTCCAAGGTTGAAGTCGATAGTACGTTTGGTTTGTGTTTTATGTGTATTTTTTCCCGTCACCTCTTGTACGGACGCGAATGTTGACCGTTTGCGTGCACTGATGACATCTGACCGGCGTCTAAGCATTCGTGCGTTATCTGACGAATTAAACGTCATCAAAGAATATGTTTCACGAAAATTTGAATATGCGAAAGATTTGCGCAAAGATGGTGCCAAAAGTTCTCACCCGTGAACAGAAAGACATGCGAAAACCGATCTGCGAGGATTGGTTGTCCCGCATTCGGAGCGACGGTAGAGACTGAATGAGTCGGGTAGTCACTGGATGAGCGGTCAACGAAAGCGAGGATGTCCAAGTCACGACTGAAGGCATTGTTGATGTTGTTTTTTCGATATCCACGGCATCATTCATCGTGAATATGTTCCTGCCGGCCAGACAATGACTGGACAGTTCTATGTTGGCGTCCTGGAACGGCTACGGTCCCGCGTATTCCGTGTGCGATCCGAACTCGCCGAGAACGGCTGGATCTTGCACCACGACAACGAGCCAGCCCATTCCTCGTTCATTGTACAAGAGTATTTGGCAACAAAGGCATTCCAACGTTGCCGCACCCACCCTATAGGCCCGATATTGCGATTTTTTTATTCCCAAGATGAAGTCGCACCTTAAGGGAGGCGTACAGGTGGTCAAAGAAGCTGTAACCGTGGTGCTGAACGGGTTAACTGCGGAAGATTGCCAAGGGTACTTACAATTGTGGGAGCAACGTTGGAATCGTTGTGTAGAGTTAGAGGGAGACTATTGTGAAGGTCGATAATAAAATTTCGGCGAAATTTAATTTGTTTAATTATTTCATTGACAAATTCCCGGAACTTAATTGCCACACCTGGTATATAGATTTTGGCTCCTATTGTTGGTATTGCGGCTGATACGGTCGGAACGCTTCCTCGAATAATGGCCGCACCAGAGGCGTCCCGTAGCCGCCACTGTAACTGGTCGCATCCCATGCTTCCAAACGTTTCGCCGCTCTTCACTGTCGGTATCTTCAGTGGTGACTCCGCAAAAGCTTCGCCGCGACTGAGCAAAGCTGACCGAAGTCAGGGCATAGCGACTTGGAAAATCACTTATTAATACCCTACTAATACCTCTAATAGCCACTATTTCCTCTACTAATTCCTCCAAGATTTGTACACCAAAATACCCTCGCAGTTTACCCCTCGCCTATTATTAAGTCCACGAGCCGCCTCTGCTTCAGACCGATAATATTCCAAATAATTTCAATATGCGCAGATATAGTTGTACTCCCGAATTTATCGGCAGTATTTCAAGAAAATAGTGAGACGAACGCACGAAAAGAAAGCCAATGTGCAACGAAGATCCCACTCACACCTTACCAAACTAGCGATCGAGAAAATTTATGTATTTTAAATAGATCAGCCCCTTTATATGATACCGAACATAAAACGTTTAAGTTATTTTACAACTCCGTCGTAAGATCGCCGTGCAGTAATAAAGTTACAGTTAGTTTATAAAACCCAATATGAGACTAAATAAACTTATATGGCGCTCGCGTAATATTTATTGCCGGGTAAAATTCTAAACCAATCTACTGACGTAATTAAAGTTTGCTGTTAAAAATAATTGGGATTTAACGGGGAGGATTTACGAGCTCGGGGAGATTGGGGACGTTAATATTTAATCGCAGATGTAAAGCCGGTTTCACACGGTGCGGTTTATCGTCGCAATTTCGTGCTGATAGATAGGAAACATCTATTTGGTTAGGACAACTACACATTAATATCAAATATACTTACTGCTTTCTTTACTAGCCGTAAAAAAAAACATTGTAACATAATCCTATTTTAATCGGGATCAACACAGTATTGCGTATATTTTACACAATTCTCTCTATATAACAATGTTAAATATTTATATTATATTATATTATATTATATTATATTATATTATATTATATTATATTATATTATATTATATTATATTATATTATATTATATTATATTATATTATATTATATTATATTATATTATATTATATTATATTATATTATATTATATTATATTATGTTATATATTATATTATATACGTTATAGACTGTATAACGTTCACGATATCTCGTCCACTAGTTTATTATTTGGCTTATTATAATACCTTTAGAATTTCATAGGTTTCAGATGGATTTGATGTTTTTGTATAAGTTACTTAATAATTTCATAGATTCTCCTGAGTTATTGTCCATCTTACCTGTTCATGTATCAGTTAGGGACACACATGTTTTGTCTCTTTTTTATATTGACCATAATAGAATCAACTTAGGGCTAAATTCACCATTTCAGCGAATATGTAGGAATACTGTTCAAATATTGATATTTTTAATAGCTCCATAAGTCGTTTTAGACGTAACATTAAACGTATTAATTATTAATATACTGTTAATCTAGTAATATAGTTATAGTAGAGTAACGTATTTATATTATGTCACTTGTAAGTAGACTATGTACTTGTGTACTTCTTATTGCAGTTGTGGTTACTGGTTTGGGCTTTTAGCCTGATTGTATCCCAACCTTTGTAAAATAAAAAGAATAAATAGCATTATCTACTATGTTAATATAACACATTAACCATTACTTGTATTAGTAATAGTGTAGTGTGTTTGCGAAGATAGTTTCATTAATCCAATGTAAATATGTCCAAAATCTCGTCCTGCATTTTCTTTCAACGAATCCCAAACGAAAATGTTTTACATTTAAATAATACAGAGGTGTCAGTAAAATTGAGTGTACCTTTGTGTAGTAGGTTTTATCTTTAAAATTTGACAGTTCGTAATAAAATTATTTTATTTCTGCTGCTGTTTGCTGTTGAAAATGGTCGGAAAATTTAGATTCAGCGAACAAGTTGACATGTTACTTGTGCTAGATTTCTGTGAAGGAAATTGTAGAAGAAGTGTAGAAGAATACCGTAGGAGATTTCCAAATTCAGTGATTTCTCATAGAGAAACATTTTCTAATGTTGAAAGACGGACTTGTCGGATAATATCCGAGAACATCCAAGTATAAGAAGGGTACAAGATAAAGAGAATATTCTGCAAACAACTGAAAATGAACCACAAATAAATAATAAATGATTAACTCGAGGAACTCGATTATCAACAACTTCTGTACACCGAATTCCTAAACGTAATCTACTACATCCATATCAAAAAATGCAAGAGATATTGCCTCAAGATTTGAACCGACGAGTGACCATTTGCTAGTTTATCTTGCACCAGTATATTAATTTTCACAATAATTATTTTCAGTGATCCTGTTTCAATCGTAGAGGCATTACAAATATTCACAACTTTAATGAAAACTTCAATGTAAACCCCCTATACAATAACTCCTAGACATTTTCAACGCGAGTTTGAGATAAATGTTTGGGTCGGTATTCTTGATCGTTATTTGATTGCACCATAAAATTTGTGAATACGAATAAATGTTATAAAAACGATCATCATTTATTAGACAAAGTAAATTTCAATAGTGAAGAGTACATTTATGTTTCAGAGAAAATGGTGCCCATTTTGAACCATTTCTTTATTTTATAGTTTTATTACTGTCATATTTAAACGACAAAGCCTACTACTGACTTTTTGATTTTTTCTAATAAAAGCTATTAAAATCTTGTTTTAATGAATGCATTTTTTACACAAGGCGTTTTAATAAAAAATATATTATTGCTTCTTGTACCTCTCAACTTCTGCACGCCACTGTGCTTCTATTAACTTATTAAAGGGATTCAGTTACAACTTTTATTCGAAACTTTATTTTATATCACTAATAACGATACCTAATAAAAGGTGGCCTAAATAATAATAATGAACCCTGTACAATTTATTTTCTAGATGTAAGATAGCTTTTAAAAACGTAGTGTGATACTACGAATTATTTATATTTAACTATTTCCATAGCTTATTTTTTTCAAACCTGAAATACCATACAATTTTTTGTATTTTCTTCAGACAGGACATTTCCAGCGTGCTCAATTTAGACCTTAGTAATTTACAACGGTCTAGCGTGACATTTTCGTGCAAATCTCCATTTGCGCCAATCTAGCCGTCGTATAAAACCGTGCGGAGACAAAATTTCACGGGTTGTTTAAACGTTAACCACTCTTTATTTCCGTCATGTTCTTAGCGCAATTTAAACTTTTAAACGTGTTGATCAAACCTCGACTGCAACGTGGAATTTTCCTGGATGCTAGTTACTTCGGCACAATATACACTGAAGGCAATGTTTACTAACTCAGGTTAATATCAAGCTAAGCTAAAGGATTATTTCGACTGAAATTATATAAAAATGTACACACAGAAAGATAAAATATTGTCAGTGAACATCTATTTACTTATTTCCAAAAAATGTATTAAATTAATATCCAACAAAACCTCAAAGTAAATCTCAGTCACAAGCCAGAATAAGGCAGCTTTGAAAATTTGTAACTATCAATTAAACTCGCTAATAGACTTCTGTTTGTATCTAGTGGTGCTATGCTAAAAGTTAAGGTAAAATGGAACACCCTGTGCAAATTTTTCTGTAAATCAATGGAACATTTCCTTACGAAATATGGTTAAAAGAATGCTACGTGATGACATTATTTACAAAAGAGTCAATCAGAGAAGCTTTGGGATAACTTGATAAACTGATAGACTGTCCTCTTTTAGTGAAGAGTTCCATGAAGAAAGAGAAGAAATGGCTATAGATGCGCCTTTGTCACTAGCTCTGGAAAATGTCCACATAGAAGAAATTACTTTCAAGACCCAACATATATGTTGACAAAGCATTCATTTATGATCCAGAGTACTTAGAAGAAGATCTGCATCTTCTAGGATCAGCTCTCATAGAAAATGGAATACTACCAAGAGAATTATTGAACAAGCCATCAGGAATATACTTATAAGACCAAGTAAAAGGAGTTATATCTTTCTTAAGAAATCAGTGTTGACTCTTCAGGAAATAAGGGACAACTTTTCCTAAAACCAATTGCAGGACTAATATATAAGATCATAATGTATACAAAATGTATTGCAATAGCAATATGCTGCAAAGCCCTGGTGTGTACAGGGCCTTGTAAACTTACAGTAAACTATACATAGCGTTTAAAAAATTTGAATCCAGACGAGGGTTTGCAACTGCTTATAATTTGAACTGGAACATTTTAAGTGCAGTAAATGACTTCAAAGCATGTTTGAGGCTAATGTTTACATCAAATTCAAATAAGGATTTAATCTTTAGTTTAAGAATTATATCTGAAGGAGACAATAACGTGTTAAAACACGTTAACAGTAAATATTAACACAATCCTCTACTAAGATGAATTAAAACAAACACTTCCACGAGTGTAAACCGCCACCACTGATGCCTAAGACCGCCTCCAAGGCTTCTTTCCGCACTAACTTTGCAGCCGGCGACTGTTGGGACGTGCGATAAAACTTACAACATCCCCGATTGCACTTCCAGCTGCCATTAATCATTTACACATCTTTTATAATACTTCGCTCCGCGCCCGTAGGTTTAAATTACTAGAGACCGGTAGAATGCCGAGTCGCTGGAACAGGAAGCCCATAACGTACGTGCAATTTTTTGACACGCAGATAGTCGGAATAAATTTCTTTTATTAGTGCAGGAAGCGAACCGTTGACAGGACAAACAATGGAAATAGTCGGTTTCTTCAGTTGAAATTGCTGTTTCAAATATTTCTGTAGCTAATTTAATGATATCGATTGTTGTATTTCCAGTACAGTTCATACAAACTCTTCATCAAAATTAAGTATAGAAGCAGGTTCTGAAATTCATTACTCTAGAAACAGATTATAGCTACAACACTTGGTGCATTGGTTTCACCATGCTCCAATTTGTTGATAAAAGTTTTTTTGAATAAAATTGTAGTATATTATAGGCCAAGCAACAAACGTCAATTTCTTTAATATTTTCCTTTTACGAACTTGATTAAATCAGAAAACTGTATGGAACTAAAACCTTTTGAATCTTGATTTGACTAACTTTAAATTCGATGTTTTAAAGAAATAATTAAATTCTAATTATAATAAGGATAAAAATAGCAAATGTCAAAGATATACCCAAAGGATCTCAAAAGCTACATCTAATCAACTCTTTCCATTCGAATTATAATAAGAATAAAAATGTAAAAGTCTATACATTCATTTTATCTTCAAAGATATACCAAAGTATTTTAAAAGTTGCATTAAATCAATTCTTATAGGTATAACCTGCCCTTATTTCATCAAATCAATTGAGTCTTTGCTATTCCAATCACAATCGTCTAATGGTAGCATAAAACCAATAGGATAAGATTTTGTTTTGCTTACCTTTCTTTAAATTTAGAAAAATGTCCAGCAATTATATTAGATGATTACCGAACTGAATGAGTTCCTGGTCGAAAATATTTGCAATATTTCTAATTATTAAAAGTTGGTTCTACCCTACCATAGTCAAAGCAAATCTGAGTCTAGACCCTATCTTCGAGAAAATAACAACAGCGAAAACCACATATTTCTATCTATAACCGTTTTGTTATTTTCTCGAACGAAAAACCCAGGACTCGTCTTTCAGATTTGTTCCATCTATGACAAAACACTCGTGTAACCATAAAAAACATACCAGTTTAAACCACCTTGTACAGTCAGTTACATAACATGCACGTGTGTACCCCGTACTTTTAACAAAGATATATTAAATTAATATTAAGAATAGTACATAGAAACAAGTGACAGTGATCGTGATATGTGAAGTGAAGTGTTAGAAGATTGCAGATCATCTAGTGGTAGCAATGACAAATCTACTTACTTTTAAAAACTAAATGGGTTCAGAGCAATCAACTTTGCTGTTCAATAAGTTGTAAAGATCACGAACTAGTACAACATCATGACGCAGATCCAGTGATTCTAAACCGAAACGTTTTAAAAGACTGGCATGCTCAAATCCTATGGGGAAACTTTAAAAATTTCCTCTGAACAAACTCTAGTCTTTGCAACTGTACGTTATATATAGGATACCATATAATCATGGGTCCGCCAGATAACTTTTTTTTTAATGCTATAAAAAAAACTACTGAATATTTTCTCAAATTTCTTTTTTTATTTGAAAGTACAATCCTTCCTGTTAATAATGAAAAATAATTTCATTCAAATGGCTGCCTCGGCTGGCCATGCAGTAGCCTACACGATCGGTCCAATTTTTAAGCCCATTATCGATTGTGTGCAGCTGTATTTCACCAATGGTTTCACGAATATTGTCCTTTAAAGCGTCAATTGTCTCTGGCTTGTCGGCGTAACACTTATCTTTGACGGCACCCCACAAATAATAGTCCAACGGTGTCAAATCGCAGCTCCGAGGTGGCCAAACGACATCAGCTCTGCGGCTGATAATGCGATCTTCAAAAACAGGGCGCAAAACATCGAGTGTAGCTTCGGCTGTGTGGCACGTAGCGCCGTGCTGTTGAAACCAAATGTTGCCAATATCCTCCTCTTCAATTTTTGTGAACAAAAATTCGTTCAACATGGCCCGATAACGATCGCCATTGACTGTAACGGCCACTCCTTGCTCATTTTGGAAGAAAATGGCCCAATTATGCCTCTGGACCAAAATACGCACCAAACAGTGACTCGTTTTGGGTGCGTCGACTTTTCAATGTATGCGTGCGGGTTTTCTGTGCCCCAAATGCGACAATTTTGCTTGTTTATATACCCGCCAAGATCAAAATGAGCTTCATCTGAAAAGATGATTTTTTTGGCAAAATCGGCATCTTCTGTAAGTCGATCGCAGGCCCACTCAGCGAAGCGAAAACGCATTGGATGGTCAGTTGGCTTCAACTCCTGAACCAATTGGACTTTGTATGGCGTCATACCAAGGTTTTTATGCAAAATTCGTCTCAACGATGTCTCCGAAATGTTCAATTGTTGAGAACGACGGTGAATTGATGTTGATGGCGCTTCACGCACACTTTTTGCCACAGCAGCAATATTCTCGGGTGTACGCACTATTTTTCGCTTTTCACGCTTTGGTTTATCGATGAGGATGCCAGTTTCTTTCACTTTTTTCTTTCTTCCAAAATCCGTACGCAATTTTCGCACACATTCTGCAACATTACCATGATTTTCAAAGTAATGTCGCAATATTTCCCAGCGTTGTTCAAGCGTATACACAACCATATTCGTTCAGCGGAAGGATAAAACTAATTATCTGTCAAATCAAACATGAGCTAAGTGTTACCATTCACGAAATAAGCAGTAGTTGAAAAAAACAACGTTAGATGGCGGACCCATTAGAAGCATACTCCTCCACCTCCAACTTAGATCTAATAAGTGAGCAAAATAAAATCTTAAATGTATGTACGTCTTTAAATTACATACATCCATAAATTTAGAGTGCACTTGCTGCAACATTATTGATATGCTCGACGGAAGTAATATTTTTTTCAAAAGAAATACCCAGATCTTTATATGATCCGACATGGCTAATTGTATATTCATTAATTAATTGTGAATAATAAAATTATTTTTTCGCGAAAATAACATTGCTTTATACTTGGAGATATTCAGAGACAAACGACAATATTCACACCACAAACGGTCTAAACAAAGCTGTACATGAAAACAATAAAACCGAGAGCTTATTACAGAGTATAACTTGAAATAATCAGCGAACATCAGTCTATTACATGAGACACCATCAGGAAGATCATTAATAAGAAGTAAAAATAAAAGTGGCGCTAGATTAGAGCCTTGTGACATACCAGAAGAAGGAGAGAATGAACGGGAAGTGAAATTGATCATGAATTGTCTGTTTGAAAGATACGATTCAAAGATTTTGAGTATTATTTTTCCTTCCCCTTCACCTATTATTAAGTCCACAAGCCGCCACTGTCTTATAAAAATATTGTGACGCATTCAACCCACCAGACTTGCAACTTTAAAAAAAATGTTTGCAAATGAAAGATTGTCGTTCATTTTTAATTAAAATATATGCGAACTCTTTAGAACTCCCCAAAATTAAACGCAAACTAAATTTAATGGTTTTTAACGGCTTCCGTGATACTTCCGGCCAGCCTCTGTACAACTTGACGTCGCGACTGATGACTTTTGTTTAAAAGTCCGTAATTTAATAAAGGCTCAACTCCCGAAACATTCGCAAGCACTGCAGCGACTCACGCTAACGGCTTGCTTGATTATGAATATGTAATTGAAAACGAAATTTAATTTGCGGCACACTAATAAGATTATGTTTAGATTAAAACGAGGTTGCTTGTGAAAAGGTTCCTTCCGTTTGCCAGGCTGTGTTTAGACCAACAGATGCAATTAGCCGAATATCAAATATGAAAAGAATGTGTAAAACATTTCTTTTATTTATAATAGAAAAATAAAATAATAAAATGTTAAACAATAAAAAGACATAGAATTTTTTAATACATTTTTCTTTCCATCAAACAGAGTAATTTGTAATATTTAAAACAAATCTCGCAACAGAACAAAATAGAAAAAGTAATTTTATATTTTAAATCAATTACTAAATCAAATCATTGCACAATTGTACAGTAAATTACATAATAGATAACATATTTTTTAAATGCCAGGTCTTAGAATGATAATGAAGTTAGATATGGAAGAATATTTCGTATTAAAATATTGAAACAGACATTATTCTAAAGCCTTGTCAACACTAGGACTTGTGTGAAACTTTCTGTTTTGTGTTATCTTTGTAGCTATTTTACACACAACAATTTGTTAAACAATAAATTGACAGTTTATTTGTAAAGAAATTGATTAATTTCCAAATTTTTTTACACATTTCAATATTTACAATAGTTTATCGGTCAATTTAATTGCTGCCAACCTTGAACCTCGTCAACTAAAATTCAAATAATTTGCAGTCGAGCTCACCATCTTATCATTAATTATTTTTTATTAGTTTTAACTAGCAATTAAAGATAATGAAAACATAATTATACATTATCCTTAGCATCTCCACCGTCTCATTACATAATGTAGTATACAGTATTACACCAGAGCGGTACAAGTTTCTTAAAATGACAGATAAAAACTATTAATCAGCATCCGTTCCTTAAAATATACTTACCTGTATCATGTCATTTCAAATTTTATACCTCTAGCGAATAAGATAATTTCTGTGCGTTCCGTACTTTTAACAAAGATATATTGAATCAATATTAAGAATAGTATATGTAAACAATTGACCGTGAAAGTGAAATGTAATGAGAAAGACTGACGAATGTTGATTCAACTGTAGCCAACAATGGTCATTGTTGTATCAAGAAGAAGTAAGTAACAATAAAATAAAAATCATTTAACATCTCTATGAAAACAGATAAACAAATTTTAAACTGCCAAACTTGACATACGTTTAATACCTTTACTATTTTGAGAACGAGTTTTTCGAAATGTCAAAATACAGAAGTGCGAGATAGTGATGTGATTTTTGTTATTTTTTACTTATCTGCTTTTTTCAGTGTGATTTTTTGGTTAGGCAAACTTAGTTTCACAAATACTTGACTGATCCGTTTGGCGTAAGAGCTTCTTTAATTAATATTTATTTTTTCAAAAATGTAGCAAAAACCCAATAAAACTAAAGAAAAACTAAAATTATGCCACAAATAAATAGCTTCAGACGATATAAAACAGCTTTATTGACCAATGACTTAATATATTTTGTCTATCTACATGAAAAAGCTATGACATTTGAAATATATATTTACAACTTTCTCTTTTGGTAATATTTTATACTTAGAAAGAATTTGTCCACTCCGCATGTCAATTGCCATTGTGTACACATTGAAGAAATTCTGTTGAATGATGTTCCCTAATTTTATTTGAAGCTGGTGGAAATAAAAACAGTGGGAAATGACATTCAGTAAAAACTGTCAAGATTTTTGACATGGGACGTCAAAGAAATGTGTCTCTATGTTGCCTCAAGTGAGGATAAGATTGAATATAGAGAGTAGATGTTTATATTGACACAAAATCATGTTAATATAATTGTATATAAAAAATAAAGGTATTTCAAAGACTTAGAAAGAAATTTAGGAAAACCACTAAAGCAATTGTATCTATAAATAGATTATGTTTGGTCAACTTTAAGTTATGTTTTTCATTCTGTAAGGAAAACTGTTTTTGTTCAAATTTTCTCTATCTATAAATTATTGAATATTAATCATACATACTAGAAAGGTGTCAAGTCGGTAATCGCTGACTTGACCTTTCTTCGGGCTAAAGCCCTCTGGCCGGATGACCACGGCTGCGTAGTGCTTTTTACTTAATTGCCATTACTGCGCGCCGCTCTACGTCTGTGAATAATAAAATATAAACGTGACTTTGGCTGAACTCTCTATGGTGGGGAAAATCCGGCGCTCTTAATTTAGAAGAATGGTTGGCATATTTTGGTAATTTTTAGTGTTTTCTCGAGTTTGGTTATTTTTTTCTCATCTTTGATGGAAGTTTCATCAAAAAAAAATTTATTCCCATAATTTTGAGTTTTTTTTAACGGTAACATTTTTTTCAACACTTTGTATATGAAACAGTCTTTCGCACGTTCGATAACCGTTCCGAAGCGAAAATACCGAAAATTTCCTCGAATTTGGAATTTTATTTTTTTTGTCAATTTTTATTTTAACACTGTCTATCAAGCCTTTTTGAATCACCCTATAAATTGAAGCGACACGGTAATGAAATGATTACCGCCATATTGTCCATTTTTACCACGTTTTCACTCGTATTTATGCAAAGTTCAATGTAAAAACGACCTCAAACCCCAGCACTCGGGTACGGAAAACTTTTTAGAGACTTCAAATTTACAGTTTTCGGTCTTTTCCGGCCTCCAGTCGGCCCATTTTTCCAAATTTCCTACGTTTTTTTTATTCCGAGATGTCACCGCCGGAGCATACGTTTGACGTTTCGGTGATTTTGATCGGCGGGGCGCCTCGTAGTTGACTGAAACTTAAGCCATTTTCGTTATAAAATCGACTTTTAAACCCAGACCTAAGGCATGCTGGACATTATAGAAGGTTCAAATTTAAAGTTTCTATAAAAGCATTATTATATTTTCTTGATTTGTATATATAATTTTTGACAAAAAAATTCATGAATTGTAGTAAAAAAATAAAAAATTTATTATAAAAAAAGTTGGTCTGTGCGGGAATCAAACCACCGTCCTCTGGACTGATAAATCTAAATGCTACCAGTCGAGCTACTATAACCTTTGCACATGTTGTTGCCATATTATTTCAGCGTCTACATTACCACATAATATGTAAACAAAAATATTTAAACATACCAATTCAGATTTTGGTCTATAATATATATATATATATACACCAAAGCACTCGAATATATCTCAAACAACATAATAACAACTTCTCGTAGCTGGAAGGGCCCGAAAATTGTCCAGAACACATAATCTGTTTTAATTCATTTTGACGTTTCGTTTGACGTTTGTTGAATTTCTACAAAAGGGGTTAACAATTTCTGACGTTTATCCCGTGCAAAACGCATTTCGTCTGTCATTTGTCGAATGTCTAGAAAGGGGCGTAACTTACTCGCTCTATCCTCGTTTCACTTGAAAAAATCGCTATCTTCTATAAAGGGGCGTAACCGACTCAACTATCCTCGTTCCACATGGAAAAAATCCGCCGTTTTTGGCCGAGGAACCTCGGGAAAATGGAAATTTAGCTAGGAAAACGCGAAAAAATCGACATCAAAATATGTCGTAGGCAATCTAGAAAGACGGCGAAAGTAGTAGCGTTTAGCCGTTCGGCGCTGGACGGCTCGCAAAAAAAGCCTTTGTGGCGGTAAAATTGGCAATTTTCGAGTCAAGTGTGCGAGCAAAAGTACCTACAGCTTTATAATATATAAGGATAATATTATTTAATTAAAAGTTACTAATCTTGACAACATACGTAATTCATAAATTTCACTACAATGTTTTACCTTACAGTACCATTGGAGAAACGAAAAATTAAAATATTATCTTACACCTTAGCATAGACACAACAATAAAATCAATAAGAAGACGATTGTTCAATAAGATTAACTTTGGTCATACTTATTGGGCGCACCTAGTACAACCATTATGTGAGAGTTTATATATGAACCTCAGGCATTGAATCACTTGCTCAGCAAGGAGGAAAACTTTAGTCACGAAATTGCGAGTCACCCGACTACTGGAATCTCTTTACGATGGTACTTGTAAAATTTTCCAAGCTAGTTTCGTTTAGCACTATGTATATATAAGATTTAACTGTACGTTATCAAACAATTTTCTCCAATCAGGAGACATTAACCAGCGTCAAACTTGGAAAACCAGACCTACGCTGAAAATAATCCAAAATAAGTCTTTCTAATTTCTCTAGTTACTTGATATGTCAGATTTCTCACCCACTCAAACCGCGATGACGATGAAACATTCTTTGTCTGCTTTTTATACTCTCATTTTCTCCGTCCGACCAAAGTATAAAACCTTATTACCCTGTCATAAAAAACGGCTTTTATTATAAATCTATACAGCACAAAGAAGATACTGGCTTAAACGGAACACGGGGAGAACTCCATTGAAGATTAATTAAGCAACTTAAAACGTTCATTGTTGGGTTGGCGGGAAGGCTGAGGTAAGATGAATTACGCCGTCGAACTTGGCAATTTTAAGGGTTCATTTAGGAGTGCTATAATGAAAGTTTTCGCGGCTTTCCTTCTTTAAATGTCATTATAAAATTTTATTAATTTCGCATATTAAAGTATTGATCAGTGTTGTTTATTTTTGACGACTTCTAACATTCAGATAACCGGTAGGTCCAACGCATATACGCAGTATGCAGTATTTCTGAAACCCTAGATGTGTTGTAAAAACTGGATGACATATTACGTAGAACTCAGTTTTCACATAAAGCTTTACTCACATTAATATGTATTTGAATACTGATTCAAATTATTAGAAAGGTAGTTCAAGCTAATATACAGGCTGTATCACAAAAGAGGGCCACTCCCATGTATCTGGCTTAATATGCGAGACACGTCAAAAATCTTTAAATCTTTTTTTTGTTGCATTTTTGGAGGCTCGTAAAAATAAATTTGAGATCCATAGCCAACTTTATGAGTAATAACAAAAAAACCTGTAAAGTGCCCAAACTTTAAGGCTGTCTAACTTTTTTATTTTAAGAGATAGAGAAAATTTATTAGTAATAAATTTTTATTGCAAAATTGATACCTTCCATCTGATGTAAATAGATTTTTGAAATATCGTATGTGGTTCGCTGCGCCCTCTTGGCGGATAAAAAAAATTTTTATTGAAGCAGGCTATGGCCACAGAAAATTGCCTGTTTTTTCGTCTTTCATGCAATATACTACATGTTGCCCTTATCTTTCGTATTTATTATATTTTTTTCAATTTTAGTTAAAAAAATGTACCTAAATATTTTCGTTTTGCTCAAGATAATGTAGAACCTGTTTTAAAGACGCCATTGCAAAAAATAATAAACAGAATGTACTTTTTTATGCAAAGTACAGATTTTATTACATTGTCTGTGTCAAAATAATTTTAAAGACCCAATTGCTTCTAATGTGAAAACCAATAAAATAAACGTTGTAAGGACCTTTTAGGACACCCTTTATATAAGATGTCGTCCCCTAGAAGTCCTGAACTAAATCACTTGGAAACACTACATTACTTATTATCAACTCGCGGATGAAATAAATATCTCATATCAAGGATAATCAGAAATATCTGACGACACTCTCTACAACACACCAAGGAATATATGGACAGTATTTCTTAAGACCAACTACAGGAGCAATACTTCAGGTCATGGTGTATACAACATATTACACGTTAGCGAGAATGGAGGTATCAAAGATCATACATATGACTTTATTAATAGAAATTGTGGGAAAATTGGTTTGAATTAAAGAGAGCACACTATATCCTTATAACTTTCCTTACATATTCCATGTTTGCCTGCCTCGTATCTCTCATTGTCTGATTCTATTTGAACGTAAGCGATTACTCAGTGCTTTCTTAGTTTCAAATTGACTTGATTGATTGAATTGTTATTAATGTTATTATCAATTATTTTCAGAAACAGCGAGATTAATACAGAGACAATTAATAAAATAATTCACCGCTTCTAGGATGCCTATCTATTTTGTTCTCTTTGCGTTTTAAATCCAAGTATATTCGTGTCAGATATGATTTAGAGCATCCTAGATATTTTCCTTAGAAAATTGGTGTAAAGCGCATCGAAATCGGATCATTATTACGGGAGTTATTTTGAAAGCAGTTTTAAGATACCTAAAGATACCTAAATACTTTTATCTACTTTTGCCTTGTATTTTGTGGGAACTAGATTTGAACTCGTGTCGTTTGCTCCTGTTTCATTTTGAAATGAGCTTTTTATATTCATGGGTAACACGCCTTGCATTTTGTCGGAACTAGGTTTGAACTCGTTTCGTTTGCTGCTGCTTCATTTTGTAATGAGCTTTTTATATTCATGGGTGCGTTTGACAAAGTTTTGATAGTAACATAAGAAAACTTACTGTTGGTTACGTCGAGATAGAAGATTTTTTCAAGTATTTATAATGCAATGCTGTAGAGCTCGTTGAGCACTCTACACCATTTATCTACACCATCTACATCTACTTTCGTGTTGCAAAAAAAATACAGTTCTATAAATAATTTCCTAAGGGAATCTATTACGGCACTAGTGCTGTAATAGATGCCCTTACAGCACTAGTGTTATAATGAAAAAGAACCGTTTTTTATTAAACTTTTTTTATTAAATAAAAACCCGCCATTTAGAAGAATGATATATTCATTATTAAAAAAAAAATTAAACCCAAAGTTTATTATAAACATATAAATACACTTTTTACAATTAGAAATTTGTATGCAAGTACATTTGAGCTGTATAAGTTCAAATTTCCAATCGTTTAATCCGTGTTTGCCCCATCATCTCCTTTATTATCTATTTCTTAGTCTCTAAATAATTCTCAACATAGCCTTCAGCCGTAGAAGAAGATTTCTAGCCCTCATGACGTTTTAATATCTGCATATCGGTGCGACCATGAACCAAAAAATAGATGACGACCTTTTAAAACAATGTCCAGTGTATTCTTCGATATTCTTCAATCCCATTTGTTGCAATCATTATTGCAAGTATTAATACCGACAGGCTGGGAGGTACATTTTCCTTGTTTGTAGAATACAAAATACCGCCTGTGAGTTGCATTAGGAGGACGAAGTTCAGCAAATTTTCGAAAAATATTTAAATAGTTGATATCTGTCACATATCCTTCTGTTATAACAATTTTTATATAGAAGTCATTGGATTGAATATGATCCAACGTTAGCTTAGTTAATACTTTGTTAGTTTTGCACCAAACTTTTGGTATTCATGCCGCGCCTTGTATTTTGTCGGAACTAGATTTGAGATCGTTCCGTTTGCTGCCGATTCTATATCAGAGGCTGGACTTCCATCAGAATCATCATTTTGAATTGAGCTTTTTATATTTATGGGTGAGTTTGACAAAGTTTTGACAGTAACATAAGAAAACTAACTGTTGGTTACGTCGAGATAGAAGATTTTTTCAAGTATTTATAATGCAATGCTATAGAGCTTAATATTTTCCTTTCGTTGAGCTTCATCACTCTACACCACAATTTTCATTGTTTGGCACGGTGAAATATTTTTTATTAGGCGCGGTATGCTGTATTAGTACATAATGGCATAATGCAATACTTCTTCCATTCGCCCGGTGAAATGCACTTTCTATGCTCATTTTACGCATTTATTTTACTAGTTTATTCAATACCAATGCCTATTTCAAATAATAACATTTAATATCATTTCATAATTTTTTCTTTGCCTCGTATATTGATATATGAAGCAGCTATTTGTTAAAAACGTTCATTCCTATAATACAGGAGGAAATAATTTAATTTATTTAAATAATTATAACCTAACGTACAAGAAGGGACTGCTTTGCTTATGTGGAACCATTTTAAATAGATAACTCGTGAGTATTAGAACGATGCATTCCTTCCTTGTCGTAAACTGTTTATATACATTACAGGAATTTTATGATTTTCCTGCTACAAGGTGAATTGTTCTTTTTAATATGTATACATTTCTATTATTTATTAATTGTCTATTGGTTTGTACTGCTTATGTTGTTACATAATTAATCCAAATTTGTATGATACACGTTTAGTAATAATATGTATGTTAGACAAATTTATATGACACTTCATATCCTGTGATAGGCCTACATGAATAAAGAATTATTATTATTATCACTCTCGCTGAAACCAAAGAAATATTCCAAAACAATAATAATATTGTCAATGATATTATTTTCATCTGATGAAGCTATTGTGACTTATATGTTACCTCTTCAATGTTCTTATTTTTAAAAGGTGGACCTGACAGCCTAAATGACGGTAATCACAATATTTGTTAAATATTACAAATACTATTTATATTTTCATATTAAATTATAATGTATGCTGTATAGTAGAACAATTAAAATCATTTATCATTTTTCACCTCCTCTCCATTATCCACTGCTTCCACATTCCTCCACAATAAGAAAAGTGCCGTGTTAATATTTCATACGGATAAAGTACTACCACCGGAGCTGAAGACGAATAAAAAGGTAATAGATGTTGTGATAACGGCCACATCTCGGAAAAGATTTAGAGCCACATGTGGTCCTGCGATTGTCTTTTGGACACATCCAGATAATATTCAGTGGTACGATGCGCGCCGTTACTTTTATTGAAGATAAATTATCCATTATGTATGAATAAGGAGAGACCCCGAATAAAAATTGCCCACTCGGTCTGGAGATGTTTTACGGAGATCGCGAGCGGTTCAGATAAACGTGCCATTAAACATTTAGCATTGCATGTCCGGGCCTGGGTAGGTCGTAAATAAAATGTATTTTATTGATACAAATTCACTGGAATGCCTCTCTGCTTTGGTTTGTCCGCTTTTTAGGCATGTGAGGGGGTGACCTGCATCTGTCGTTGATTGCTTTTTAGGAGCACGTTTATTCTTATAAAATATAGGATGCTCTAGTTTGGGATAGTGACCCAATTGTAAAATTTCTTTAACACGAAAATGGTAGGAAAGATATCCAAAAAAAATTTTATTTACTTCATCGACGTTTCTGTTTATATAAAACCATCATCAGAACGAGAAATATTTTTTTCTCTTTTTAATCTCATCAATCGTATGGTATAAAAGTGTCAAAAACGCCAAAACCGGGAAGCAAAACTAACCATGTAGTAAAAAACATTGATATGTAACAACTTCTATATTTCTAAAATGTTTAAATGATGAATGAATTACCATTTTAGAAATACAGTATGCGCCAAAAGTATGGAATAAATTCAATAAAAACGAAATAATTATTTTTTGGGAAAAATCCTCGAACAGGTCGATTTTTAATTTAAAAAATACATATTTTAGCGTAAAATGCGATTTTCAAATGTCATTTGTTTTCGAGTAATGACGTAATCGATTTTTTTTTAATGGCAACACCATATTTTTTTCCTTGATTCTGAAAGATCGTTTAATTATCTATCAGACAGTACTAAAATTTTGCCCTCTTACATAGGAAAGTTTTCGAGTAAATGACGATTGAATGTTAGAAAACGTAAATTTTATCCATAAAAAAGTAATAATTCTGAGGTATGTAAAATAAAATACAATTGATTAAATTTTATACTTAAATTAAATGTTCGAATTGCCATCCACCAACTTCTTGACAATGCGCAAGTCTTTGAAGAAATTCTTCTTGCACATTATGAATGGTTTCTGGGGTAACTCTGAGTATTTCATCCCGAATGCGATTTTGAAGTTCTTCTAAATTACGTGGTTTATTAATGTACACTTTTGACTTCAAGTATCCCCACAAAAAATAGTCAAGAGGTGTAAGATCTGGCGATCTTGCAGGTCATTCTATCGGTCCGCGTCTGCCGATCCACCTCCCAGGAAAACAGTTGTCCAAAAAATTTCGTACAGGGCGCGCATAGTGCGGAGGTGCACCGTCTTTCTGAAACCATATGGTATCGTTAGGAATCTCAGGGTCATTATCGTTAGGAAAAATTACTGCAAGGGCTGGAACAAGGTCATTTTCTAGAAACTCTAAATATCTTTGTCCTGTAAGGGTTCCTTCAAAGAAGAAAAGCCCTACTATTATGTCGTCAACTATTCCAGCCCACACATTTAATTTCTGAGGGTGTTGGGTATGTGCCTCTGCCATCAAATGAGAATTTTCCCGACTCCAATATCTGCAAGTTTGACGGTTTACTGTACCATTCAGACAAAATGTGGCCTCATCTGAAAAAAGTATTTGCCGGTGTAAATTTCTATTTCCTTGACATAAATCCATTAGAATTTCGCAAAAGTATAAGCGGCGATCGGGATCATCTTCATTGAGTTCCTGCACAAGTTGAATTTTGTAGGGATGATATTTTTCCTTCCTCAAGATACGTAGCACTGTGCTCTGACTAGTGTCATTGTTTAATGCAACCATTCGTGAAAAATTATGAGGATTATCCACCATACTTATCAAAATGTTCTGTTTCTGATTTCCATTAATGCTTGGACGTCCAGATTTTGGAATATTTACAACATTGCCAGTTTCTCTAAATTTAGACTCTGCCTTACTGACTGTTGATTGGTTGATAGGGCGATCTGGATATTTTTCATTAAATAAATCGCAAACTTCCTGCTGAGTTCTAGTCATATTCCCGCATCCGATAAGAATTAAAATTTCAATTCTTTGAGTAACAGTTAAATGTGCCATAATACTTGAATAATAATTTCTATGTCGCTTACAATACTTATTAGAAAGTCGGTGTGACAATGACACTTTGCAAAGATTTTCACCTACGTGATCCATAAAAGAACTATGGAATTCGAAAAACTAAACTTGATAACGTTTTTGCTTTATTTTAATTGATTTACGTTTTCTAACATTCAATCGTCATTTACTCGAAAACTTTCCTATGTAAGAGGGCAAAATTTTAGTACTGTCTGATAGAGAATTAAACGATCTTTCAGAATCAAGGAAAAAAATATGGTGTTGCCATTTAAAAAAAATCGATGACGTCATTACTCGAAAACAAATGACATTTGAAAATCACATTTTACGCTAAAATATGTATTTTTTAAATGAAAAATCGACCTGTTCGAGGCTTTTTCCCAAAAAATAATTGTTTCGGTTTTATTGAATTTATTCCATACTTGGCGCATACTGTATAGTAGTTGCTGCATATCAATATTTTTTACTAGATGGTTAGTTTTTGCTTCCCGGTTTTGGTGTTTTTGACACTTTTATACCATACGATTTATGAGACTAAAAAGAGACAAAAATAATATATATCTCATCTTGACGATGATTTTATATAAACCGAAACGTCGATGAAGTAAATAAAGTCTTTTTTGAAGATGACCTCTTTCCTACCATCTTCCTGTTAAAGAAAAAATATAGAATGTCCTGAAATTAGGGGGCAATATTTCTAAAATTACTTTTTCTTCGTATAAATCCATAAATTCTCGAGAAATATAATGTGGGAATATGGTTTAAAGTTAGAGAACCAATTTGTTGGCAAGTCTACATATTGGCTGTATTTAAGCCTTTTCAGGAAGGTTTAAGAAAAATGTAAACTACAAATATATAAAATGAGGAATAAAATAGATAATGTAACATATAGAAGACACAATAGTACATCTAGATATATATATATATATATATATATATATATATATATATATATATATATATATATATATATATATATATATATATAAAATTCTCGTGTCACAGTGTTAGTCACCATACTCCTCGGAAACGGCTTGATCGATTTTTATGGAATTTTATATGTATATTCGGTAGGTCTGAGAATCGGTTGTAATCTATTTTTCATACCCCTAAGTGATAAGAGTGGTCCACCCCAAAAATTTTTTTTATTTTTTGGACAAAATTTTTTATTTCTATTTTTTTTATGATGTAGCATTAAAATACATACAACCCTTAATTTTTAAATTTCCTTGCTTTATTAGATTCCCCAAGAATTCCGAATATGCAAAAAAAATATGCAAAATTGTTTAAATATTTACTACAAATTATCCAAACGTTTTTGACAAAAAGTTGAAAAAACGAAATTTATATTTTGTACAGAGACGAACAATTTCGTAATTTAGAAGTTCAAAAATCGGTAAAAATGTACAAGGAATTCGAAAGTATACAAATTATTCTGCTTAGTTTTAATAATTTCTGCAACAAGTGTTTCAGTTTGATGAAGACATAAATAAATTTGCAAATTTAAGAGACAGTCGAGTAGATCTGTTTTATATAAAGTGAGTGTTTAAAAATATTTTGTTAAAAGTGGAAGCAAACGAAAACGAAAATTTGGGAACCTTGTTTTATATGTGGGAATAGATAAGTAGGCTGTCTACTAAGGAACACTTTTTTTAATTATTGGATAAATATATCTTTTTCTATTGTAAATGAAGTTCTGATTCATTTAATTTTTTAATTTATGGTTATAATAGTGCTATAATGTTAATTACCTCTGAGATAACGTGAACATTTATTTCCATTTATTAGTTGAAAATGGGTTGGGCCTCACTTATAGCAGCTACCACGAGTCGCCACTGTGTTGACCCATTCTTTCCAACTCACCCTGTACATCAATCATTTTATCAACCATTTCATAAGTTAGATCTTGTTTCTGTAATATACCTTCTCTAGTTCAATATCAGTAGATATCTATTTATACGTCTAGCGATTAACCGCATAAGTGCACTCGGAACTAAACTGATTGTATCAAACGAAGTGTTAGATATAAACTTAATGTCAGCGTTTAATTTGTCGGTACTATTACGTATCCTGCATAATAATGATAATGAAAAAGCGGTGTTAAATAGCTAGCAAATCATATCTTCCTCGTCGCTTCCTCGCATCAGCGACCGAAATGGCAAATCACGCTACATGAACGTTTCACGGCAGTTCAGCTGATGCCTGGAACATTAACTGCAGTCTAGACAGATACTAGCCGGCCAGGGCCGTATCGAACGGGGTGCAAAGGTATCCCGTCTACAAAATATAGAGGTTGTATTCTAAAAATACTTGCGTACAGGGTTGGCAAATTTCTATGTTCTTATAGGCTTATATGATTATTCACCATTTTACTGAGGTAAAGAGTATCAATTTATTTTTTATATATATTTTTGACAAGACATTTAGAAGAAATCATAACAGAATGAGTTACTGAACAAATAATAGTATTATTAAAATGATATACGTAATAACAATCATTCTAAGAATGTATGCAAGACGTAATTAAGTTTATGTAGGTATGGAAAAAGCTAAATAAGATTGCTAATATGTATCAAACGAAACGAAAATGTCAAAGATTGGCCACAGGCAATTTTTTCAAATGGCACATGCCTACTTCAAGAAAATGAAAGAAACAAAATATGCTATAATAAATTATTGCCTCAATAAAATGGCCAATTATCATATTTAAACCTACATACTACTACTATCTTTTCGTAAAATTAATGACACTATAACTGAATCACCCTGTATATATGTATGTGTGTTATTGTGTTAATAATAGCAGCATATTTTTTAAGCAAATCGACACTGCGCGGCATTTGATAGAAACTGCATTTAGAAACACTTGTACTAATAAGTTTGCCAACTTTTACAATGTTAACTCCGAATGGTCCCAGTCGTACAAAGAAACTCCTAGCCTTTATTTGCCTTTTAACGCTAGGAACTTTACCTTGTTAACTGCTTAATCGATTGTGTACATAGCGTATTCCCGGGTTGCTATCCAACTCCCAGCTGTAGAAGTAATTTTCACGGATATAAAAGTAACGGTAAAGGTTATTCCCTTTTAGATTCAGGAATATTTGCAGAACGTAATTAATATCAATATTATTACTTACTTACAGTACCAAATGTAGCCAAGATCTGCTAGAACTTAAATTGAGGAACATTAGAAAAAGCGTTACACTTTAGCGCTGGAAGCATTTTGATTGAACTTCTTTGTCCTTCACATATTGATACGTTGTTTAAAAAATAATGAAAGTTTACATAAGGTTTAATGAAAATAATGTATTTGTTAAAAAAGTATTTGTTCCGCTGCGTTAAATAAGAGTATTAACTTTTTTTTATAAAATTTGAAATAAGATTGAAATTATAAGCATATGGATGAGAGAAAGTAATATATTCAGCTGAAAACTATATTAGCCATATAAAATTCAAATAAAATTAATACGATAATGAGGAAGTTATTAGTCACCACTAGAGGCTGGCAACGATATTTATCTGCTGGTTGAAAATTTATTATTATTTTTTATCATATTATATACTTGTGGAAATAATTACCACGATAACTCAAAATTTCTTGGAGCTGAATTAATAGTTATGACGGATGCCTAGCAATAATATCAACAAACGCGGTTTTCATGTTGCTGTATATAATTGCTAAAATATGGATTTCAATAGTAATAGTAGTACATAAATCTAAAACAATTTACAACAAATTTTTTGGAAAAATGTGAGAATTGTAAGCCGTCCTCTTTGTAGTCGTATTATTCCATGTTAAAGGCAACGGTATTTTTACATCATAACATCGACATTAGCAAATATTCGAGATTAATAGCATTCTTAAAAAGAAAAAATGAAGATTACAAACCGATCGAAGAAGTAAAGAATATTGACTAGACAGGACATTGACACTTTTCTGATAGACGCCCCCGATGAAATATTTTTAATGATCAAGGTAAGCTGTCATCTTCAAAACTAAAAAAAATAAAATGTACCTACTATTTTTTTTTAATTAGGTGCCACTGATTTTTTGGCATATGTGGAGCTTTTCGTAGAGAATAGTTATGTGACATAGCAACAGATGCTTCTCAGTATTTGGATAAAACTTTTCTAAGAACTATAAAAGGATCGAAAACTGAAATACAGCGCATATTTAGAAGATATGCGTATCCTCATCAACCGGATACTGAGCATTGACTTTTTTGTATATTATAATAATAATAAATGCTCGAAGCAAGTGGTTGGGAAAAATACGTTGGGTCAGATTCCGTACAAAATAGCAAACAATCTTAAATTATCAAATCAACAAGAATATACTAGGCAATGTTTTCGGATTTCTTCGGCTATTTTATTAGCTGACACTGGAGCAGATTTAAGCGCCATTTTGGATGGAATTCAACCACTGTTGCTGAAGGCTTTATTGAAAATTCAGTGTCCAACAAAGCGAATGTAGCAAAAAAATAGCACTATGCCTTCAACTAGTATGTACACGCTCTGGATCCTCCGGAAAATTTCCCAAAAATACTAGTCTTAGTGAAGTTACAAAAAGTAGTACTGCAGAACAAGTTGAAAATGGACATAACAAATTCTGTCTCAATTTTTTATAAGTAATTCAATTAATTGTATTGTAAACATAAAAATGTAATTCATAACTGTATTAGTACGATTAAATAATAATTTATTGTTTGTAATTTTTTATCTTTTTTCATTAAATGTGGTACACAAAATGATATTTTCATTTAATAAAAATAGAGTACACTTTTTTTATTGCATAATGTCATTTTACGGATTTGGATTGGTTTGCAGCTACAAAAGGAAACGCTGGTTGAACTTTCTTCAGATAAATTACATACATACAATGAATATTTATATTCTTATAATACATATATTCATACATGTAATATAAGAAGGTAACATATCTACGGTAAAATAAAACGAGATATTCCTAATTAAATGGAGTTTATATTTATATAAAAATCCTACCCGTAAGCACAGTGCAATGTGATTAATAACCTGTGCTGCATTCCTCTACCCGTAAGTGAATCTAGATTTACACATCCATCATTCAATTCAATAGGTTCCATAACTCCCAAATGAAACTCCGCCCCATTCATCTGAATTGTTTTGTACACAAATATTATGCAAAACAACAAAACATATTTTTGTAATTCTAAGTAAGTACCACTGCTGATTAGTGCATGAATCTTGTTGTAATTTATGGTGTGCATGATAATTGTAGCGTTGCCTTTATCTGCTGGTAGTACGATAATATCCTTATTGGTACTTAATTCCTTCGGTGCATCTTGTTCTCCTTTTGTCAGATTTGATTTCGGTGTGTACCCTGCATGTTCTGTACCATTAATAATCTCCTCCCTCGGAATATTTTGAATAGAAGAAGTGCATATTTACAACGTTACAATATGGTGTTTTTGACCAAACTAACGTAACGTATGGCTTATCCACCAATACACGTTTAAAATACTGTCAAGAATGGAAATTTCAGTAGAAATATAAATTTAGAAATTATCCTCGAACCCAGTTTTATACAAAATTATTTCATCATATTTTATTTATAGAAATAATATTATTAAAAAGTTACAACAGAAATAAAGTCGGCAAAATTATAACATTCCAAGTAGTTCGGTGACCAATGATTTCCTGCATAGAGTGTAATGTTGCTGACTGGCCGTGAGTGCATCGGGGACATTGCAAATGCAGCGAAATTGTTGTTAACAGGGTCGGTGCTCAAAAGTAGAAAACAGAAAGTCAGTCGGTTTTTGGAATACAGTGAGGTACGAGTGCCGCCAAAAAAGGGCACCGAGCTCCCCCCTGCCGCCATGAAGGCTGGTTAGTGCGGTAAGTAAAATTGTATATCAGGCTAAACCCTCCAGCTGGTAATTAGGTGAATTAAATTTTCTGTTCTTTTAACTAAAGGATTCTTATTCTTGTAATAAACTAAATAATTCTTATTTTATAATAAATTATTTAACATATTTTTCTAAAACTGCCTTCTGAGTTACCCCCTTGTGCGTAGGCGCTAAACGTAGACGTAACAATACGTATAGCTACATGGATTTAATTGTAGCAAACAAACGATTTTGAAATCTATCGCACCTAAATGTAAAATAAACTTCATACATCTCTATGATTAATTCATACCTATTTTTATATTCTAATAACAATTTACGGTTTTAATTGAAGTATTCCTTTAAATTCATGGATTTTTCTACACATTCTTTATTTGCAAAGCCGGTATTTTCCGCGACTCGATATTTCCAGCATGTCCGCTTAACGACTGCAGCCTTTTGAGAGGTCCTCAATTGTTCCACTTAAAAGTGCGACATGAAATGTGAAATTGTGTGGAAATGGCTTTCTCTTTATTGCAATAGGTTCTATTTGCTTCGTCACATTTTATTTGGTGTCTTTCTCTCCCTGCCGACTCTCCAGATATAATCAATTTAACCTCTGACTTCTACGGAGAGCGATTTTCGTGAGACGATTCGAAGAAGCCATTATCTGAAGGGAAACCCAAATAACACATCTTTCAGGTCGGATAATAAATGTCTACTTATCCGTTTCTGTTAATTGTAATCAGATATAATTATACTGGCTAAGAGAAAAATAAAAGAAACATTTACCATTAGGAGCAATCGTTTATTAGCAAGAAAAATAGTGCAGTAACCGACTATTAATTTCTCTAACACGATAAACACCGTTTTCCTTAAAAGAGAGGTGTTTTAAAAAACTCCTCTGGATAGATTCTACATTATCAATATGGCACTGATATATTGGGAACCAAATAATGGATCCATACTCCAGCTTACTTCTAGCAAAGGAAAAATACAACATTTTCAATATATTAATATTTTCAGTCTTTACAGTTTCTCAATATAAAACCCAGTGCTTTATTTGCATTACAAATCATATAATTAATGTGGTTAACAAAAGTAAAAGTGGAATCAAAGAAGATGCCTAAATCTTTCACACAATTACTTCTTGCAATTGTTGCATTGTTAAGTGCATAGTCAAACATATAAGTTTCAGTTTTTCTACAGTATGACACTACATGACATTTATCAATATTTAAATTTAAATAATTTGTGTTACACCAATCATTAATATGATCTGGTTGAGCTTGCACGTGCATATTTACAATCATTTGCATCCCTAACACTTGTATAAATTTTTAAGCCATCCGCAAAAAGGAGTAAGGTGAATCATTGACAAACAATGGAAACAACAAAGGTCCCAAATTAGAACCCTGCTGTACACCGGACATAACTTTAAATTTTGACGAACAAAAACCCTCACATTTAACAGATTGCTGTCTCTGTGTTAGGTAAGATTTTAAAATTTTAACAAAATTATTCGATAGTCCAAGTTTCCGGTTCCACTTTAGCAAGTAATATGAGATAGTCAACCTAGTCAAATGCTTAGCTAAAATTTATGTATAACACTTAAACTTGCTCGTGGTGATCAATATTTTCACAAATATATTGGAAACTGCAGACCAAATTTGACATACATGAGCGGTTATTAATAAAACCATGCTGATTTGAAAAATAGTGCAGTAACCGACTATTAATTTCTCTAATACGATAAACACCGTTTTCCTTAAAAGAGAGGTGTTTTAAAAAACTCCTCTGGATAGATTCTACATTATCAATATGGCACTGATATATTGGGAACCAAATAATGGATCCATACTCCAGCTTACTTCTAGCAAAGGAAAAATACAAGATTTTCAATATATTAATATTTTCAGTCTTTACAGTTTCTCAATATAAAACCCAGTGCTTTATTTGCATTACAAATCATATAATTAATGTAGTTAACAAAAGTAAAAGTGGAATCAAAGAAGATGCTTAAATCTTTCACACAATTACTTCTTGCAATTGTTGCATTGTTAAGTGCATAGTCAAACATATAAGTTTCAGTTTTTCTACAGTATGACACTACATGACATTTATCAATATTTAAATTTAAATAATTTGTGTTACACCAATCATTAATATGATTTGGTTGAGCTTGCACGTGCATATTTACAATCATTTGCATCCCTAACACTTGTATAAATTTTTAAGCCATCCGCAAAAAGGAGTAAGGTGAATCATTGACAAACAATAGAAACAACAAAGGTCCCAAATTAGAACCCTGCTGTACACCGGACATAACTTTAAATTTTGACGAGCAAAAACCCTCACATTTAACAAATTGCTGTCTCAAGATTTTAAAATTTTAACAAAATTATTCGATAGTCCAAGTTTCCGGGTTCATTTTAGCAAGTAATATGAGATAGTCAACCTAGTCAAATGCTTAGCTAAAATTTATGTATAACACTAAAACTTGCCCGTGGTGATCAATATTTTCACAAATATATTGGAAACTGCAGGCCAAATTTGACATACATGAGCGGTTATTAATAAAACCATGCTGATTTGGGGAAAAATTATTTTTATCTAATTGCATTCTATCTATCTATTATGTATTGCATTCTAAATAATATAACCAATCTAAAATATCTAAAAATTGTTTATAATGGTAAACGTTTCGTTTATTAGTGGAGTTGAAAATAACTTTTAAACAAATTTAAATGCCTGTTCGTTGAAAATGGTTGGCTTTAGAGATATTAGCTTTTTTAAGCAGAAAAATTGAAATACACCATAGCACAAATTTTGGTATCTACATAAAACTTTTTTATTTAGAAATCAAAAGTAGGCATTTTAAATTCGGATTTTTAAATTTCGATATGTTATAGTTTCATTTGTTTTGATAACATTTCTTTACTTTTCTTCTAAATGCGCCACTTCTTTTAATTCTTTCCACTGACTTTAAACCTGACTTGTTCATTCTTACATAATGAATATGAAAGCTAAAGCAAAAGGTAAAACTAGACTTCTACCTTTCGCTATGATACAAAAAAAACAAGGTCCAGTCATTTTGCAGTTTCAAATTTGTATATAGAATGGTTTGTCAATGTAATTTTGAGTGAAAATAAACGTTTTTCTATTGTAGTTGGTATATTATAAAATACTTTAGTTTTATTAGCTGAAATGTTTTATAAGCTTATGGCAGAAATGTTTATAAAATAGTTATATTTGTCGTATAAGTTGTTTCATAATTTATTTACCAAAACGTTCTTGTGATAAATTTATGAAATAATTCAGTTACTGGCAATAAAATAATGGCACTTGCCGCTATAATAAAACAAATATGTATTTTGAAAGCAATAATAATAATACAGCAATAAAACGTAATTGGCGTATAACTCGAAAATTATAAAATTGTTTTGCTGGTTGGGCAAAACTTTACATTTTATTATTAACTGCAACTTAATGAATACATATTTTTAGTTACTTAAGTAATTATCTACATTATTGGAAAAAACTAGCTGCTATTAAAGATTTCGTTTTAAAACTTACCATTGCATTTTAACACCTCTCATTTCGTAACTTATTTTTAAAGCTAATTTATCAAATTATTACATTAATCTAGATTATTTGACAAGGTGGTTTATATTTGAACTGTCCTCGTACGTATTAATGGCTGCGGTCTGGACGAAGGTAGACTCAATAATCATATACGGCAGACGTTTCCTGACATTCAGAGAACAACAAAGCAGTGCCAGTTGATACGATGAGTGAACGTCCTGGGAAATGTCACAGACTGATAGCCACTTAATTCAGCTCGTCAGGCCGAATAGCTCACCGTTTCATTGCGACAATTAACGCCACAGCCTCCTTTGAAATGAATGCAACAGATTTAATTTTCAACTGTGAAACGAAATGAAAGGTTATCTTGAACGGATCATGCCAAGCACCCGTTAGAAGTTTCAGAGACAGAGGCACAAATGAAACTTCTCACTTTTATTCAGTTTTCCAATATTAACTAATATTATTAATTATTGTTGTATCTCGAACAAACATTGTATTCGTCTAGCGAGAAATGTTTTCCTCTTGATGTAAACAATAGTTATTTGTTTAACTAGCACTAAAGTCCAAGATTTAGCGCTGCGGCTGGTATCTAATAGACAAGCGCAGTCTATTAAAGCAGCCAAGGCATTAAATCTACTTTATTGCTAAGCTAAACACATAATTTGTTCAATCGATCAATTTTAATTATATCACAATAGCAAACATAGCTATTTATTTCATATTATTAAAATTGTATGATACTTCTTTCATGAATAACAATAATTTCATCTGTGGTTGCTATGAGACGAGCATTATTAAGTAAACAACTTAGGTACATAGTAATCGACATATTGTTCCTATTTAAATCTATAACAATAATTATTTACGATTTGAGATGAAAGAATTCACATTAACCCCGCTATAAATTATTGAATCAGCAAAGCAAATAGAGTGTAATTTATTACCAGAAAAGTCGAAGAAGATATATCAGCGAACATATAAAAAATACTGATTATCGGGCTGAGAATAGCATTGTCTTTTTTAGAAAATGTACTATTGGTATATTTTTCTCAATTAAGGAAAAATATGATATCTTGAAAGTATACAAACTTAAAAACTTTCTTGAGACCACAAATGGATGTATATCGTGCTAAAAAATCAGGCGTTTTAGAAAATAAACAAATTAAAAAAAATCTAATGGAGGCCTACGATGATACGTATTTAGGTACAAAGGTAATTATAAATAAAATATGTTTGCAAACGAGGAATACTACTATTATTATTTTAGATAGAAGTGATTTTTGCCACATCTAAGACGTGTGATAAATCTAATATATAAAATTCTCGTGTCACAGTTTTAGACGCTACTCCTCGGAAACGGGTTGACAGATTTTTATGAAATTTTATATGTATATTCGGTAGGTCTGAGAATCGACCGTAATCTATTTTTCATACCCCTAAGTGATAAGGGTGGTCCACCCCAAACAATTTTTTTTTATTTTTTCGACAAAAATTTTTTATTTTTTTATGATGTGACATTAAAAAATACATACAACCCTCAATTTTCATCCTTCTATCACAAACCCCTATTTTTTAATAACCATTTTAGTAATTTAATCATTTTTAACCCTGGTCGATAACTAATCGATTATCACTAGATCAGTTATCCTCGACAAGCATCTGTCGGTGTCACTTCTCACCCAGTAAACAGTACGGGGTAGGGATGAGAACGAAGCCGGTTTCCTGCCTCTCTCACACAATAAGCCTTCTCTCACTCCCTACACACTTTTCGACCATTATTATTGTGTATGATTCGAGCGTAGTAGTGACGTTTACAATTATCATTTTACTTTCTAAGTATAATTTTCAAGTAAATTTATTCTTAATTTGCTGGGCCATAATTATTTACTATTTTATCAATAATTAATAAAATTATTGATTTTAAGTGTAGTTCTCATTATTAGTTAATTAAGTGATCTACATAGCTTCAAAAGTACGCAACACATGTCACGAGCTCCCGCCAACAACGGCTGTTATTTTACTATATGGCTATTTTTTTATACAGTGAACAATGTCAACAAGACATAAAGGAGATCATTTGGGCCGTCAAACAAGTAAAATTGCAGGCACGCGAAATAATTCAAAAAATGAATGTTTCGTATTTTGTTATTCTTATAGGCCGTCATCATTCATAGTGCTCTATTCTTCTTTTAGTCTTATAACACATCTCCACACACTTACAATAAGTTAGTTATTTTTTATTTAACTGCCAAAATATGTACTAGAAATAATTCATATGGCAAAACAACGTTTGCCGGGTCACCTACTTACAAATAAAAATTGAAGATAGATATTGAAGATGTGGGAAATAGATTGCTAATTAGTATAATTACAAAGACAAAGAAAAAAGATCGTTTATTGTATTGTATATTTAGGCATATATCGGAACTATAGTACCGCTAGACCTACATAAATAGATAGTAATAGATTTTTTTAAAATATTCAAATGGTAAAGCATATAACCAAGTAATAGGACTTCATACATTTGGAAAAATGCCAAAACAAGTTACTGCGTTTCTCAAAGTGAAGCATGCTCACGAATATATCGGACATTGTCTACAACCTCCTCCAAAAAAAATTTTACTGCAAGTACATTAAGTTCTGGAAGCGATTTTTTAATTAATAGTTCATGACCATCTACTAGTGAAAACATTTCCACCTACATAAACGAAGTAAATGTTTCAAAATAAATAGACAAGAAATATCCCTTACAGTCTGTTCTAATTTCACTATAGACGTTTACAATAAATAAAATTACTTTTATTAAAGAACAAATTTTAATTTAGCGGCAGTAAAAATGATTCTAATACCTAGACAGTATATGTGCCACTTTAGTGCCTGACAGCTGTCACTAATACTACACCATTAATGTCGATCAGCGAAAAAAAATTCAAACAATATAAACTATGGCAAGTAGTGAGGAAAAAATATTGATGATTTTTTTGAATTATCTTTTCGAGTTTTTCCAAAGGCTGATATTTCTAGTTGTGTAATGTATTTGTTCCATTACTTTTTTATTAAATGTTAGATGTTTAATCCTTGAAGAAGAATGAGAAGTGATTTCAACAGTTGATGTGGTTTGGAGGTCCTTGGCAGTTGCAAATGGTTGAACAATTTCTGAATTGAAGACCACGACGTCGGCTTAGGTTTCTTGAGGTTTCAAGAAATATAACGTTCTCTTCCTCAGAAGTATATGTGAACTTTTTCCAGCAGTTTCAAAATAAGACACTCTTATGTCTTTAGAAATATCAACAAGCGCAGATATCGTGCAACCACTTTCAATACTTTTTGAACAGTATCTATAAACTCTTCGAGCTATCAAATTACTTCGTTTAACGTCTTTTCTAGGCCTTCGGTTTTTCATAATTATTCTTAGCTATTTCACATTTCTTGCAAACTGGCCGCAGTTTTATCCTGGTTGCTTTTTCATATCTTTATTCTTCATTATTATTCTATATATCTCGTAATCTGTTCTGCGTTTGCTCTTGACAGTTTCTGCTTCATTTCATCTTAACTATTTTTAATTTTCTGTTTCATATAATTCTACAGTGTCCAATTAACAGTTTTATTTTAAATACACTTTTACTTTACACTTTAATTGTTTACTTAGTATAATAGTTGCTAAAACGTTTGGCTAATAGAGGCAAAGGTCAATGAGTTATTAAAAAAAAAACAAATGAGAAAATGGAAAAGGTATAAATGGTTCCAAATCAGAAAAATGTGAACAAATTTTATTGTCTTTGTTTGTTGGCTGTTTAATCATTTTGGCAAAATAGTTCATTTTAAATTAGTTACTGTGGTTTATTTGCCTGAAAGATCAGCTATTTTGATTATTGATTTTCAATTGTGTGAGGGTAGCTGAAGTAAATAAAACATAGTTGTATAAGTTAGTTACTAATAAAAATTTTTAATTTACCACAACGGCAATAGGGCCATCTGCTAGCAACTTTTTTAAATTAAGCACATAGTTAGCGCCTGGAGAACTATAGATGTTTCTGGCAGCCACACAATTTAGCGTTCCCAAAAATTGTATATAGAATCGCCACCCTCTTATCTGGTTTCTCTATGGGTTACTCTTACACTATTGATAGCGGCCGTTAAATTTTGTTTTGCGGTCGTGAAGTGAGTACTTCACGGCTTTGAACAAAAATTGATTTTATTTAATTAAATGCCGGTGTTTACTTCACACACTGCACGTAGAGTATCAAATAATTCATCAGGTGAGAATGGCGTGACGACGGGAAGGCCGGAGCTATCTGTCTAACTATTTCACATCTCCAGCGCCTGTAGTCTAGTACGTGCAATCTAGTTAAAAAACGAACAAGTCCCACTTGATAAGCCAGAATGAAGTAATGTATATGGAGTATGAACGCGGACGTGTCGTCTGGAGGTGCTCTCTCCCTGTCACATCGAGTCTGCCTTGCACTTTTCCGATGTCTACTGGCAGTTTGTTATTGGATTTTCAGCAACATATCCGAGGATGTTATATGTGCTTGAACATTTCTGTACTTCAGGCTGATAACATGGATCTCTGCAGATTGGAGATGACCGGTCTAGTAGAAAATTGAACGGCAAAGTGACGAAACATCAGGAGAAATAAAACTTGTACGCTAAAGTTTAATACATACAGTAATCTGTTCTTGGAAGGACATGTCACGAAATAAAACAGTCTGAAACATAATAATATACCATTATAATATTTGTATACAGGGTTGACAATGACCAAGTACATATATTTTAAGATGAGAAAAGAAAAATAAGAATTAACGGAATCGACTATCAATAAATCTCCAAAGTTATTTATAAACCGAAATTTTTTGTTGTTGCGAAGCTATATTAAACTCCTTAGGTATGTTCTGCAAGTCAAATGTAACAAAGGTAGTGACAGGGCATTGAGTTGTCAGGTGTATCGATTTACGCCGCTTTTAAAGGAAAAATTGTATATACAAAATGTAGATGATTATTTAATCGAGATGGCATAGGGAATCAGCACCTTATGATATTTTATTTCTAGGGTTGATATTTGGAAAAATTTAAAAAATGTTGAATCAGTTTCTGTTTCTATGGACTTACCTTTTCCTCAAACTCTTTTCTCTGCAGGTAAAAACCACAAAGAGTAACAAAAACACGCAAATATACACAAATACATAAAAACACAGCCACACGTTTACCGCCAAGGCGTCACAGAAATTATTCAATGTGGTTCAAAGAGATTAAGCTTAATATTTTGTTTATTCGGAAAACGTCTTTAGTATTACGCTGCCATATGATAATATGGCAGCATAATATGTTACATTTCCCATAAATCAGTACCTTATTCGTAATCTCGACATTTGAATACATCTTTACTCAAAAATTATTTCAAACTGATCACCGCATGCGAAATTTTATTTTTTATAGAATCTGATACAGTCGCCATCTGTAAGCCACTAGTGTAAGGTGTACCTCACGCCGATAAATTTTTAAACTTCTTGTTGATTAATACTAAAAATAGTAACAATAATGGACAATATTTGCATAAAACAATTAGTACTATTTTAAACTATAATATCCCAAGATGTTCTGTAAACATCCTTAACTCTCGACTCTTAGAATGATAGAAAATATTCTAAGCTTTGATCAGTGTTCTTTTATGTTTAGAGAGTTTGCAACTAGCAATGCAAAATTTTAGGTTATGATTCAATTTTAAAGTTTATAATTTTTAGTTTTATGATAATTAAATATAGGAATTTATGTCAGGTGCAAAAAAAGGACTCACCAGCCGGTCACCGAAAATTCCATCAGATACATCTAATTTTTCCGGTTGCTGTGTATCCACCTCGTGAAATACTCTTGGGTTTGAATCTGACCAATAGCGGCAATTGTGACAACTTACCATCCCGTTCAAGAAACTGCATTCACTCATTATTGCGCAGAATTGCAAACGACAGTCATAATCATCCTCATGAAGTTCCTGGACTAAATGTATTTTGTATGGATCGAATTTATTCTTCTTCAAAATGGTTTGTATGCTAGTTCGATTGATCCCAGACGCAGATGCTAGCTGCCTCGTACTTAATGTAGGATCAAGATGAACTTGTCCCAATACTGCAATTTCACTAGCTTCATTAACTATAGGTTTTTCAATTTCTTGTTTTTTATTGGCTACGTCCCCTGTCTCTTAAATTTTTTTACTAACTCTAGAACATACTTCGCACATTTATTGTTCATAAAGTAAAGTGAAATAATATCTACTCTTTCCGCAATGGATAGGGTAGATATTATATTTAGCTTTAGTTGAACCTCATTTGACATGGTATATTGGGATGAAGTGGAGCAAGTGACTGTTACATGAAAGGTTTAGAAGTAATCCAAAAATAGATATTAAAAATAATTTATAATGAAACTCTGATGTGAATGAATAGCTATCAAAACAAATAAAATCAAATTAAAGAAAATTACTCATACTTACCCAACAAGAAAGAAAGATACGGATGTAGAATTATCCAGATGTCATAAAACCATCGGACAGAAATGTTATCAATACTTAGTTCCCAGACTATATAATGTGCTCCCAGAAAACCTAAAAAAGAAAATTAAAATTCATAAATTTAAAAAAGATGTAAAACATTAGATACTTACCACTGACAGATCATATTAAGGAGTTAGTGTGTTGCAATGTGATAATTACTTAATGTATACGGCTTAATATACTTATACTTTATATATAAGTTATAAATATAAATGTATATAGATTTTTTTGTTAATGTATTGTATGTGATGGGGAATCAAGGGAAGGAGAAATAATTATAATTTTATCGCGAAAAAGCTGCAAAGTATCGCGGCTTCAGCGATTCTTTTCGTTTATTTGTATGGGAATGTGTAGTCAATTTTGTAATTGTATTATAAATTAGACAAATAATATTAATATTATTATTATAGTAATATTCCGAAAAAGCTATATCCTGATATATGAGTTTTTCGTGCGCCAGTCTATTTCAGGTCGCCAACTACGCAGAGATCCTGGAAAATAGGACAGGCTCGACGACAGTATTTTTTATGAGATTACACCCCTTTACCTGCCGTTCCCAAACCGAGCAAAAACAAACACCCCCGAGACCCCGCCGCCTCTGAGGTCAGCCGTCGAGGAGTACCCGTCTGCGTGCAGCCGCAGCCAGAAGCCAAACATCACCCCCGCCCCTCGTTACTGCGACGACCGCCCGAGTCACGCGACTACTATAAAAGTAGAATTCCGCGGCGAGACGGTGACCTTGACCTTGATACGGCCGCCTGCTTCGATCTGCATCGCGGGGGCGGCCGCTCCGTCACCCCCTAGTGCGTCTGGTCCTTCCGAGACCCGTAGCACGACAAAGCCCTCGCTGACTCGGCTAGACATGATTAACTTCAAGTTCACCTGCGGTCTGAAGGACGGCTTCTGCCACCGGTTACGACGCCTGTAAAAAAACTTGGGGAGATGCTAGCTAGGTTGATTTACAAAACGGTGTGCTAATCGATGATACATCATATAGGAGATGTCGCTTTCACAGGGTGTTGCAAATTAGTAGGTCAAGCCGTTAACCAATATTCTTTGGATCAAAATAATGGGACTGTTCTCAGTCACTTTTCATTCTGAAGCCTCATTTTTAAAATGCAGGGTGTCAACATTAAAATTTTAAAAATGATTTTTATTGATAGCTCCGGTGATTTTAGAGATATTTATTTGAAATTTTGCACATATTTTTATCCTAAGTCGGCACACTTTCTGTGTAATTTTGGTGTAAAATATCAAAGCACGAAAGGGCAAAAGGAGGATTGTAATAGCCACGGACCCCTACCATTTTTTTGTAGTACGCCTATGGTTTCAGAAAATTTTTTTAGATAGAGCGTGTTTTTTATTCTACTTTTTATCAAATTTCGATTTGAGGCTCGGTTATAATAGTATATTGTGTCTCAAGGGCAGAAAATAAGCTTTAGCAGCCCGCGGCAATTAGCTGCACGAACAAGCGAAGCGGCCTAACGATTTTGGTCCAAAAATGTGTGATTGATTAACGGCTTTACCTACTAATTTATAATAGCCTGTATATAGATATATAAGAGGAGGCTTTACATTCTTCAAATGAACTTACACTCAAAAAAATGTGTAGAGCTATTGACTAGAATACTAGTTATTTTAACACCATAAGTGAATTTACAAAATAAAAAACACTTAATACTGTGAGTGAGATAAAAAATAATGAAGAATCTGCTAATTACCTTACCTAATTACCTTAAGATTAGTAGAATCAAATGACCGTTTTCCCGAGCGTGTTCGCAAATTTTGGATTTTTCAAATTCCCGTCTTTTTATATAATTTTTATGTTCCTCAACTCACAGGCCGAGACGTTTCTCCAACATAATAAACATTATGTTGGAGAAACGCAACAAAAAGAAAATTAAAAGAGACCGCGATTGTTTTGTTGAACGGAGATAAGTGTGTGTCAAATTGTTCAGTAAACATGGATCATTGTTGGCTGCAGTTGTATCAAGAAGAAGTAAGTAATAATAAAATAAAAATCATTTAACATCTCTATGGAAGCAGATAAACAAATTTTAAACTGTCAAACTTGACATACGTTTAACATTTTTACTACTATTTTGAGAACGAAAACAGAGAGTTTTTCGAAACGTCAATAATACGGAAGTGCGCGATAGTAATGTGATTTTTGTTATTTTTTATTTATCTGCTTTTTTCAGTGTGAGATTTTTTGGTTAGGCAAACTTAGTTTAAAAAATAACCCTTGACTGATCCGTTTGGCGCAAGGGCTTATTTAATTAATCTTTATTTATATATTTTTCAGAAGTGTGGCAAAAACCCAATAAAACTAAAGAAAAGCTCTTATTATAATATCGCCAGGATGGAATTTATCCTAAGATAGGTGTATTTCTCACGACATTTTATTTAATTAATGTGGAAAACCTTTAAAAAATTCGTAAATTATAATAGTGTACCAATCGATCCAAATTCATGGCTATAATACCGTCTTATGTGAGAGCGTTGATATAGCTGATAATTTTAACGTATATTTTGTGAATAGTATTAAGGATGTTATAGCTAATATTGGTGATGTGGTTATATCTGATAGGTATATTATGAATTGTAATCTTTACCGGCCTTTTAACGAGTTTAAATCAATTACTTTACATGAACTAATTGACATTGTTAAATCTTTAGACAATAAATGTAGTACTCATGTGATACTGAATGCAAAGATACTTAAACAAATTATGAAATCCATTGGTCACGTCTTCTTAAATCTTGTCAACACATCTTTACGAACAGGTTGTTTTCCTGAAAAATTAAAAATTAGTACAGTTACTCCTATTCAAAATCTACTTAACACTGTTGCGATTATCGTCCTATTAATACGCTACCGCCTATTGAAAAGATCTTAGAACTTGTACTTTATCACCAACTTTTGAATCATATCACTATTAATGATATTTTATTTACCAATCAGTCAGGTTTTCGCCAAAGGCGAGATTTTGAAACGCTTGATCGTTCTGTCTTAGTAGGAAAATTAGAATTATATGGTGTTGGGAGTGTTGTGTTACAGTGGGTGAAGGATTACTTGACTGATAGGATGCAAGAGAATTTTGGTGTGCCTCAAGGCAATGTTTTGGGGCCTCTTTTATTTCTTTTGTATTTGAACGATATGACATTGTTTATTGACTGTGAATTTATAAATTTGTTTGCAGATGATACGTTATTAGCTTGCAGTTGATCGAGTTTGGCAGAGTGTGTAGGTTCAATGAATGTCGTGTTGACTAGTGTCAGCCAATATCTTAAAGTTAATGAATTAAAGCTTAATGTTGACAAAACAAAGGCCATTATATTTACAACTAAACATAAATCTAGTAAAATAAATATTGATACTATCAATTTAAGTATCGATAACGAAAGAGTTGCTATTGTCACAGAAATTAAATATCTTGGCTTTTTGCTAACATAATACACTTGCATTTAATAGTCACACTAATATGTTGTGAATAAAGTATCTAAAAAATTGTTTTTCTTTTCAAGAATTGCGACTAATTTATCAATGCAATCTAGAGTCTGTTTATAATAGTATAATTCGACCACATTTTGAGTATTGCGCGTCGTTAATGTATATGTTCCATCTTAATCAGCTGGCTCAATTGTAGAGGTTGCAGGATAGAGGCATGAGGGTCATATAGAGATGCAATAGATAACACCGATTAACTTTATGCTTTCCGTACTCCAATGGATCTCTATTAGAAATAGATTGTTTTATTGTGGCATGATATTTATTTATTAAGTTATTAAACAACTTGTTACCTAATTATTTCAATCAATATATTTCATTCAATTATGACATTCATCAACATTTCACTAGAAATGCAAATTGCATGCATATTACAAGAGTCAACTTTTCTCGTACGCAAACTCTTTTACTGTATAAGGGTATTGTTGCCTATAATAAATTGCCTAATAATATTAAGTCGTTGGGTTCCTTAAGTGTATTTAAGAAAAATCTGTTCCAGTATATTTTCAATCATTTTACTTAGTCTTCTGTTCATATTGTGGTTGTTGTTATTCCAAACGTTTATTGTTATTCTAAACATTGCAAATGTAGTTTATATTTGTATTATTAGGATGTTCCTATTTAAGTGTTTAATCTGGAACAACGTATCAGAACGAATTTATTAAAATTTTCATCTTTATTTAAAACGTGTTTATCTTAATGATCTGTTAAATAGAATTGATATATTTTCCTGCAGTATTAATGCAATTAAGATGATTTTTCAATTTTAAACTTTCTCTTTTCGTATTTTTGTCTTTTCTTTTACCTTTATATCTATTTTGTTTATTACTTATATGTCATAGTTTTACTTTAGTAAATAATTCTTCTCTTTTCTTGTATTGGTCACTTTTCTATTATTTGTTGTTTTGCTCATTCTATAATTAGATTTTCTGTTGGGTGATGTATTAAATAAAATAATAAAATAAATAAAGTAAAGTCTACATTTTAACGATTTTGTTTAAAATTGCGTAATAAAATGCACAGAATTTTAAATTCCTATACTACTACCCAAAATAAAGGACAATGTTAAAAATAGCCGATTTTTGGCTTATCCGGGGGAACGCATAAATCATAAAAAAATCTATTGATTATTGTTAATTAATATTAGAAATGGCCCAGAAATACATCAGATAGCTGGGGAAATGTCGCTACTACCCCTAAACCTATATAAACTACCCTTAAATAGCTTTAAATGGATATTCATTATTTATTGTTATAAAATTCGTGTAAAATGAAAAAAATGCTTGAACATGATTTGAACAGACAGTATGTCAATATAAAAAGTGATAAATGACTATAAAAGTGCCCATTCAATGGCGAAATAGCGCCAATTGTTCTCACTTTGCGAGCGCGTACTGAAAAAATGGCAATTTATCCTTGCGCCCTTTTTTCAGGTCGCAATAGTATAAATGAACCTAAAAAGTGATTTAAGCATTTTTTTCATTCTAAACGAATTTTACAACAATAAATAATGATTATCTATTTTAAGCTATTTAAAGGCAGTTTATATAGATTTAGGGGTGCAATTAATATTTCCCCACTTACTTAATGTACTCTAGTATCAGTTTTTGCATTTTTTGAAAGTAATCTATAATTTTTTTCTAGCAATAGGCGTTCCCTTGAACATTTAAGCATTATCTATTTTTGATGTCGAAGTAAGCTTACCATTAGCTTTTGAAAGTCGTTTTTATAATTTTTAGGGGTGGAATGGACATTTTTACAGTTATTTATCACTTTTTATATTGACATACTGTCTGTTCAAAACATTTTCAAGCATTTTTTTCATTTTACACGTATTTTATAACAATAATTAATGATTATCCATTTAAAGCTATTTAAGGGTAGTTTATATAGGTTTAGGGGTAGTAGCAACATTTCCCCAGCTATCTGACGTATTTCTGGGCCATTTCTAATGTTAATTAATGAATAATCAATTGATTTTTTTATGATTAATGCGTTCCCCCGGATAAGCCAAAAATCGACTATTTTTAACATTGTCCTTTAAGCTCTACGCTACAGTGTGTATTTTTTAGGATGAAAGCATCAGTCTTAGTTTAAATGCAGACACTTCAATTTACATACAAAATATAATACAAACAATATGGTTCATCTTGCGGGTAATGTATTCCTCAAAGAAAAACTTCGAGCGCAGTGTACAGTGGAACTTTCTTTATTCCGAAAGTTGAAGAGCACTTTACGAGTCATGAATTTTGAGTTTATAAACTAGCTTGCGTCTCCTCGCTTAGTAGTTCGACATCATGTGAATGCTGTAGCCGGAGAGTTTAGTGCAATTTAATAAATACACTTCCATATAACTTACTCGCTGCACCAGAAACTTTCGGCGAGAAATTTGAATGCATAATGCAGATTCCTGCATTTATTATTTTCGGAGTCTGCTTGAAAGCGAAAGAAACGACATTTCCATTTATAATGAATGTGGAGTTTTCACGTCAACGGTTAAAAGAAGTTACATTTTGTCTTAGTTTGCATCATTCGACATGCCAAAGCCCCATTAAGCATTAAGAAATTACAAAAAAGTCTAACAAAAATAATAATATTAAGTTACACATAAAATAATGAAAATATAGCAACATGTATAATATGTAATACTAATAAATTTATTAATAAAAGTAGGTTAATAAATTAGATAATACAAAACAATATAAAAATATCAGTTACTTGTAAGTGTATCATAAATAAAGTGCCTATTATTTTCCAAACTAATGGCTTACGATGGTAGTAAAATGCCATTTAGTGGTTTAACAGTATTTAAGAAACATTTTACAGACTACCTACACAGTCCCACAAAAAAAAAGTTCATACACAAGAGAGTGACATATGTATTCCGATGTATTTTTCGACGCTGAATCCGATCCTGAGCTCAGAATTGGGTCTACACGTCTGAAATTGGCCCCAGTGGCCGAAAATGGCTTGAACTGCGGTTCCCGGGATAAGGCGAAGTCGATGCTGAATTTTGGAGCTAAACCCGGATTTGTGCTGGAAAAGTTTATGGCCAACTGAAATTTCGGGTTTGGGTACGGGAAAATGACCCCTTGGGGCGGGAAAATCCTGTTTTGGACGTCCCGGTCGTGAATGTGGTATTTTCGTGTGTTTTTCAATTCTGGACCTGAAACTGGGTGTGAAAAGTTTTTGGTCAGTTGAAATTCCCAGTTTGGGTCCGGGAAAATGACCCATTGGGGCTGGAAAATCATATTTCGGACGTACCAATCGCAACAGTAGGATTTTTATGTACTAATTCCTGTAGCTTAGACTGTGCTTGACAGGTTTATGGCCATGTGAAATTCCCTGTTCGGGACAGAGAAAATGACCCTTAGGGGTCGGAAAATCGTGTTTCGTACGTACCGTACAGACCTTCTACTGACACTCTGTATAAACTATACAGGGTGATTCGTTTTCTACGGCTACCACTGGCATCTAGGAAACCGTAAATATTAGGGTAGCATAAGTTAGAAAAAAGTTGTGCCATGGCCATTAAGATAACTCAAACAGATCCAAGATATCTGATGCCATTGTTAAAATATTGCGAAAAAAAAACTGAAAACGGCAAACTTAGAATATGCTATCTAGTCATTATTTCCCAACAGAAACGGCTGAAATTTGATACAGGGGATAAGAATATACGATATTCAATTTTCGTCGAAATAAAATTTCTACGGCCACTAGATTCGGCTATGCAACATTCAATTGTTTTTTATTATGGGCGCCATATTGGATCTTGGCAGTACCAGATGTAGAATAAAATTACTAACACGTCAATATTCAACACAACTATTTTATTTGAAGAATGACCCATATATTTAAAAAAATACAAAATATTAAATAGAAAATCTAGTTGTTCTTAACGTAAAGCAAAAATCGACATCAGCATTTTGACATTTGCTAACTTTGTTTTTATTGTCGGAAGCCTTACTTCTCAGAAGAATTTAAATATTTGAAGGCTGAAAATAGCGAATGCACTGATAATCTTCCATTAAATTATAAGTATTAAAATAAAACCAAGAAAGAATGACAATAGTCTATTGCTCACAAAAATGCATTAACAAAATTATGCGAGCAGTTTCGTGAATAAAAACAATTACTTCACATTATCAAGCATGAATTTTAAATATAAATTTTTTAAAAGATAATGTCATAAAATACAAATTTTAATTAGCATTGCAAAGTCCATACGTCCTTGCAAGATTTCTCTGCATATATACAGGGTGATTCAGGCATAATGTTATTAATTTTAACCACGTATTCGGAAGGGCTAATAAGCAAGGACAATCGAAAAAAAAATTTTACTCGACCTTTCAAAAGATAAACAAATCATCTTATAGCAATCGGTAATACGACGCTACTTGCACCCTACAAATTTTCTGATGACGCGTACGACTATTGAAGCTGCATAGATGTCCAGCAGCGTTACCACTCAGGACCACTTACACAAATAATAACAGTATGTATGTTCAGTACTGAATTGATAGATTTTTTTTCTAATGACAAACTTCTCGTTTACAATCTAAAATGTATGCATTTTGTATATTCTTTCAGGTACGTTTAACATACATTTTTAAGGTATTCATTAAGCGTGTTCTCAAGTCCTGACGTAAAATTCATTCATCATGCCCTCGTAATCAGTGGCCTAGCTTCAGATTTTGGGCCCACCCGCCAAATATGACTTGCCCCACCCCCCTCCCACTACCTACAAAATCACAGTTAAGTTAACAACGTGCAGAATGTTACATTCGGACAAGGATAAAAGATACAAAGTAGGAGAATATTTTTAAAATATTTATTTCTGAAGGTAAAATAAGTATCTAATAATTGCATACATGACGTACTCGTACAATACTGAAAAATAACATAAAATACTCGTATATTGTACTATAAACTATGAGAAAGAAAAAAAAATAATGATTATTCAAGAAATTGCTTCCTTCAGGACTTAGTTTCCGCAAAAACTTTGATTAAGTCAGTTTTGTCCATTGCTGCAGCTTCCTCTATACTAAGCAATGCTGTTTTTCAAACAGTTTTTGATTATCTTCAATTTAAACAATGAGCGTTCTGATGACGCAACGGTTACAGGAAGCGTCAAAAATAATATTAAAGCCGTAATACCCCTGCAAAATTTGATGCTTGGGTATCATTTTCTACAATTAAAAAATGTGCGAACTCTCGAATAACTTTAAGGGAGCCTATTTTGTCATTCAGTGGCTGATTGAGATAAGGCAACAATTTGCAAAGGAAATATCGCGAGGATAAGATTGCTGCAAAGCTTCAGCCGAAATAATTCTTCTTCCGCCATTGATACAAGAATGGGAGGACTTAAGAAACTAAATTTGTTAACACTCTTCTCTATCCCTTCAAAGCGATTGTTTAATTGACTAATAACGATGTCAAAAACTTTGTATTAAATATTTACTTTAAAATGATGCTCTTGATTATAAAATAAAAAATTTGTATCACATTCGTCATATTGTTTTTTTTGGCTTATGCTGCCTTCTTTCTGTAAATAATGGATTAATATTCCACTTTTTAGCAATACTAATTGCGTTAGTATTCAAATGTTCGTAATTAATTTGATAATTTTTTATATTTTCTAGAGACGAATTTGCCTCCAGGCTAATAGTGGCAATAACCAATGCCAGTTCGCCTTTAAGGTCTTGTCGAAGTTGTTTGATATACTTTGGGCCCTCTTGACATCAGGTCCCCCTACGGTTGCAGGGTTTGGCGGTATAGTAGCTGCGCCACTGCTCATAATGCAAATTAAAAAGGTCCGCATAATATAATGCAAACCGCATTTGATTATCAATATAAATCAGCATCACTACTCACGATCAGTAGGTACCGAATAAAACAAACGCACACTGAAAACACAGATGCACATGTCTATTAAAATGTTTTTTCCATTTCCAGGCTCTGTCCAGTAGAGAACAACCGCGGTTTTTCACTACTTCATTTTACCCAAGTTGAATTGCATTTTTATTAAAGCAAACAGCAAATTTTAGTAATAATTATAAACTACACTGGCGACACAAACACACGAGATTCACCAATCTCTACTACGCGAAAATAATGACTGATGAAGGGAGAGAAGTCGGGCCGCATGTATCAGTTCCAGATGCAATCGACAGCGAGCTCACCTGTATAGGAAAACGGACTCAAACGGTGTTTAACTTCCTGCGGTAACTTATTATACGGGAATTTGAACTGCCAACTTTTTAGCTGTACAGAGTGAGCCGATTACAGTCTATCTGATGTCAGCGCTGATTTCTACGGTTGGCATTTATTATAGAATTCTCAAGATTTCCTATTGATTACACATAGATATTAAAAACAAGGTGATTGACCTAAATACGGTAGGTATTGTTGATCACTGAATAGGTATGTCTCGGACTACTTTTTGTTGACATTACGATGGTATTTTTTATTATTGTCTGTATTTAAATACAAAAAACGTTTCAGCCTCTCTCAATAATTTAACCTAGTTAGTATTGGATTTTATTTCACTATTTGTTTAATGGAATGTAAATAGTTTAATTTTATCCATTGGAGTTTTGTAATTTCAATATTAAATATTTTTTATGTTGAAACTTAATATGTTAATTGCATACTTTTAAAAAATAATTTATAGCATTAATTACATATTACAATAAGTAGATACCATAGGAAAATATTTAAATTTGGCAACGTCGCTTCAAGCCGCCAGCGGTCTGAAAAGGGGATTTAAATAGCAGTTTGAAAATATATTTTTCCAGCGCAAGTATGCATTTAACTTTTCTTCTCTTGAAATGAATGACATTATGATTGAATCACCCTGCATATTTAAACTGTTCTGTCACAGCATACATCTATGCTATGCTACTATCATGTATATTTAATATTGCTCCTTCCCAGAGGTAACACGAGCAAAATTTTGGGTTTTAAGCCGATATTTGGCAGCAAAACAAAACACGGACAACGACAAGGTGCATCTCAACAATCTCAACGATGCGATGGTATCGCGGAGGCAGCAACCCGCGAGGTGATGGCACTGGAACGGTCACAGCAAGTGCATACACTTAATATCCCGCCGTGTCTGGCTTGTTGTGTGACATATAAGAATCATCGCGTCGTAAAATCCGTCTGGACAGGTTTTTTGAGGGCGTGCAATCTCCAAACACAATCAAATAAGATCGGGCGGATAACAGGAGCAGCTCCGGTTTGCCGGGCAGGCGGAATATCAACAGCGACGCGACGAACATGCTGTGTTAATGTGCGTAATCCTGCAAGGCTGGCTGGATCTGCTGGTTGGCAAAGTCAGCGGTTGAGAAAACTCGCAGTTTCGTTCCGTAGAGATCTCTTTTCCCATTTCATGTATAAAACAGTAAGAGATGGTGATTGTTTCAATCAAAACCATTTCATGGACGCATGAACGCCAAATTACTGAACTTTAGTAGAAATTTCGCAAATCAGTTGAAACACAGGGTGTGCAAAATGAGAATTTTAAAGACTTATATATCCAATCAAATACAACAAAACACTTTTATGTATGAAATATCTAAAACGAATAGTTTGGCTACAAATAATGTATAATTAAAGTTAAGTAAAAGCTCCTGTAACGTAACTTGTTTTTTTGTATAAGTATTAATGAAGTAAACGATGAGGAAATTGCACGATTCTTCCAAATACGTGGAGATGAAAGAATGTATTATTGTAAAAGTTTATCTCGAGAAACTGGATTATCAGCAACTTCTGTAAACCAAATTTTTAAACATAATCTACTACATCCATATCATATTCCAACAGTGTAAGAGGTACTGCCTCAAGATTTGAATCGACAAGTGACCTATTATGAATTTATCTAACATCAGGATATTAATTTTCACAAGAAAATTTGTTTCACTGATGTGTTTTTTCGATTATTTGTAATAATGGTATCAGACGCAGAAAAAGTTGATATGTTAATTTATGCTAATTTATGGAGAATCCCAGAACAATTCTAGAAGAGCTGTTCAGTTGTATAGAGAAAGATTTCCTGAACGTCACATGCCTGACCACAAAATGTTTGTCAGACTGGAAAGAAACTTACGAGACAATCAAAATGCATTTTCGATTCGAAAGGCAAAATCAATAAGAAAAAGAGTTCGAGATGACTTTACTACTGCACAAGTGGTACAATATTTTGAGAACCACTCGCGAAATTCAATAAAGCAAACTAGCCACGAGTTAAATTTGAAAACATCTTTGATTCACTGGATATTAAAAGTTAATGGTAACCATGATTTTAAAATACATAATTTGGAATATTTATCTGAAATTCATCTGGAAAGAAGATTGAGTCTCCTTGCACAAATCTGCTGAAATTACTCATCAATGAATATTCATCATCATCATCATATTCTTTGAACGGATGAAAGCCGTTTTGTAAGTAATGGCTTACCAAATAAAAAAAACATTATTGGTCCATTGAGAATCCAGACTTTGTTAACCTTATACAAAATCAAGGACATTTTGGTGTAAATGTGTGGTATGGTGTTATTGATTGTCATCTCATAGGACCGTATTTTTATGAAGATGTGTTGAATAGTATAGAATACTTGCGTTTCTTGCAAGAACTACTGCAAGAACTTCTCGAAAACATCCCTTTGCAGTTGCGATGCAGAAGCGTTTATTGTGCAGGATTATTTAAATACCATGTTCGGCGAACAATGGATTGGAATAAATAGACCCATACAATGGGCACGAAAATCTCCCGACATGACCCCTTTGGACTTTTTTTATGGGGTTCCTTAAGAATAAAGTCTATAAAAGTATGCCACATAATGTAGAAAATTTAAAAGAAAAAAATCGAAAGAGCTTACTCCTAACATGCTGAGGAACGCAACTATAAAAGAAGATAGGCGTCTGTTAGATTTATGTTTAGCTACAGGGGGTGGACATATAGAAAATATGTTATAATAATAATTGTAGTTATTTATTGTTTTTTGTTCTACTTTTATTGATTTTGTTTTCTTTTTAATTGATTAAATACATGTTTAGTATTTAAATATGTATTTGGTATTACTATTTTAAGGACTTTTGGCAACTTGCATCATTAACAGTGTTATAGCAAGCCTTGTATGAATGCTTTCAACGACCTCCTATTATTAACGAAGCAATGAATTCTAAAATAATTATTATTAATCGTTTGTAATTATTATTTTTACTTCTGATCATAACTTTTTAATGAAAATAGAAAAAGAATTTTTTGAATATAAAAAATACATACATACATATATATATATATATATATATATATATATATATATATATATATGAATATATGAATATGGAAAAATACAGGTATGTTCCTGGAAAAAAAAATTCATGTCGTCATAAACCCAATTTTAAAAATATCTAAAACTTTAATTTTTGGTACAAAATCCACCTCAATCAATGCCGTTTAAACTCCATTATTCAAATTTTCAGTAACATTTTTCGTTACTACGTAATATCATTTGGGCCTCGAGTTTGGGATACCCTGTACTTAGTCATCCTTAACCCAATATTTTGCAGCCCCCTACATGCACCTGCTCTGTATCGGTTCTTATGTGGAACTCCCTGAACAGATTGTTATTCTACCCGTTTTGATCCCTATCAAGAAGATATATCCAAGTATGTAAAAAAACATCTCCATCGACAACAAGTATTTTTGGAACGCCACTGCCCTGCATCGTATATTCTCCACCGTCCTGTCGCAGAGAAAGCAATTTTTATCCCAAGTTATCGGCGCTGTATTGTGTATCAAAATGTGTTTTGTAATTGGAAACTGTAATGGGCGAAGTGAGTCTGGACGGCGCGATTTATAGATTCGCAGGTTGATTGGTTTCCAGATACTCTATCATATCATCGACGTAAGCTGTTCGCCCGGTCAGATAAAGTGGTGATCCCTAATTCCCCTTTTATGTGGGCGATATCTGATGGCCCGACTAATCCCTCCATCCAGGTTTAATGTGAAAAGATCTCTTAAAAGCAATTTCGGTATTTTTAGGTACTACTTTACATACTTTAAATGTTGACTGTAGAGAAAATAAGTATTTAAAAAACAAGAACTCGTTTTGTACATGCACGGCGATTTTGAAAGAGGGGTTAATTTAAACGATGACAGTAGGCATTAAAATAAATAATTTTACAAAATATTGCCCTGATAAATGTTGTTTAATAACCGAGATAACTGAATTTAAAGTTATTGCAAGTTGTGAACCCGACTGTGTGCAACCTTAAAATATCCTAATACGTCAACGAAGTATTTCACAATACGCTATCGATAAGCGCCATGTGAAGGGGCCGCGCGCAGTCATTGGTGAACCTTTGGTCACTCTTCGTTTATAACCTTAACCTTAAATAATAACGTAACACGTACTTAAACAAATCGTGGTATTTTAGGTGTCTAATGTGTGCGTAGTATCAGTATAAGTACTGAAAAATACTACGATTCATTTAAGTACGTGTTTAAATGTGTAACACAAAGCGAATTGTTTTCACAATCAATTGCAAACAACAAACTAAAGTCTAGAGCTAGACAATTAAATAACCTATATGTTAATATGTAAATGTAAGTAAGACTAATAAAATAGCCAAGCAGAAGTATATACTATAATGATCTATGAGCTGAAATACAAAAACTAAAAAAATCTTACGGTTAACGAATAATCCAGTTATAAATACTGTTTAGACTGTCGTTATGAATGTCATAGTTATCTGCAATTACATTATAAAGTTCACACATTAGCGAAAAAGATTATGATTAAAGATTGGTTGTGTGAGTGCTACAATAAAACATGGCCTGGATATCCGAAAATTTATTTTTGCTAAAAGTTTGGGGCAATAAATCTTCTCCAAAAGATTATGCATGTATCTAATCAGTGTGATATTACGTCTGCAACAAATGCTCACAAGTAATGACAACGGAGATCATTAATAAAAAACGAGAATAATATAGGACCCAGGATAGAACCTTGAGGTACCTCGAAAAGAACCTCGAAATAGAATTTTGATATCTGACCATACATTGTCTATTATTTAAGTAAGAAATGAATAATTGAAATCATCTGAAAAGTCTAATTTCAAAAGGAGTATATTGTGATCAATCTAATAAAACGTCAAATAATAACTGTTGCTATACAGTATTGTTTGTTCTTAGGTATCGGACAAATGATGTATTTTCCAGCAAGAAGCAGAAATACAATTAAATTGAATATGTAGTGGCTTCGCAAAAACGTACGCACAATCTCTGAGAAGAAAACTAGGAATCTTATCTACTCCCATTGTAAAAGTATCTTTAGATCGTTTAAGATTTATTAGAATATCCTCATAATTCATATGCGATATTTTGTAATTGATTATCTGCAGGATTTGTAACCTCACTATCGTTATAGAGTATTACAAATATTCGAGAAGATCCCTTTTTTTGTTGAACGAAATTTCAAAATTTTCAACATTTACTGTGAGCGTACAGGGCATAATTGAAAACTGCCAAAATAGTTATTTATAATTTTTTATATTAACGTTATATGGGGCTATTTGCAAATAACATGAATAGCTCAAGTTAAAAAACACCCATACAGCTGGCAGCTTTATTAAAATTATAGACGAAATGGATGTAGTAGATTTTCAAGTGGCATTCGACTCAATCTGATTTTATATATCATATTTTACTTTGAAACTGACTTACTAATACGAAACATTGCTACACTGCTACTTTTCAACTAGCGACTTGCTCCAGTAACTATGTCTATTTATTCAATCCATGTAAACAAGTCCTAACTTTAAGGAACCGCCACTAGGTAGCTTGACGCTATGAAAAAATTACAGAATTTAAAAATGTAATTAGAAAATTTAGTCTTTTGATTAGACTTTATTTTATTGACTTTTAGATTTGGTTATAATAAACAGTACAGATGTATTTAAATCTACGTAAATTATAAAAATCACGCTCCATTAATCTTTTGTCATTTCTTGCCGTAGAAGTAAGCCTAAGCGCGCATTCATCCAAAACCACTATTGGTTGCTACAATTTCCTCTGGGTCTGTAAAGAATATGCTTCGATTCCAGGCTGAATCCTATGTAGAGTAATAATAATAATAATAATAATATCTCTACCCCTCATTCTAATCACAGGGATTAGCCCAGAAGTCGGAGACTTGTGCGGGAGAGGGGGCGGCATATTATTATTAAGCAGGCCGCATTTGCGCCCAGGAACGACTTACGTTGGTAGGCCCTAACCACTATTCAGTGCAGGAATGAGAGAAACCTGGAAAACCTCATTAATTAGAGGGGTAGTCAAATATCAACCGGTATCAATCTGTCACATTAAGCCAAGCCAACATTCTTCCACCCTACCATATCCGCAGAGAGGGTGCCAATCCTCTCCACGAATATAGCTTATATACGGTCTACCGGCAGCTGGGCTCGAACCAACACCGATCTAGTCACCTCGATTCAAGTACTGACGCCTTAAACCGCGCGACCACTGACCACTGAGTAACTCTGATATTGCTTGTACTCGTACCGTGTTGAAGGAATAATTCTAAGTTGTTTTTTATTTCATTGTATGTTTCCTTGCGTATATGTGACATATTGTTCTTGTAGTGTTGCAGTTCCGCTGCAAAATCGGTTTCATCGTAAAGTTGACTATCGAGAATTGTTTCACAAGATAAAAACGCATTAATTTTCTGAAAATATACGTCTCTTTCTGATGACATATATGGATAATAGAAAGCAGTGTGTTTCTAGTAACAATTTTAGATGCGATACATACATTGCCCCTTCAGGAGTACCACAGGGCTCTAAATTGGGACCCTTACTGTTTTTACTGGTTGTGGATGATATAGTTTGTGTTGTGCATAAGAGCTCTACTTGTTGTTTGCTGATGATTTAAAAATATTTAAAGAAGTGGAAATTTAGCAGACTATACAATTGCAAGAAGATTTAGGTAAAGTTTTTAACTGCTCAGTAAAAAATAAAATCTTTTAATATAGACAAATGTAAACAACTGACATACACGATTAAAAAAAAATCAAATTAGCTTTGTGTACAGCATTAACAGAGTTTATCTCCAGGCGGTGGAATAGACAAAGGATCTGGGTATACTGTTTGATGCTAAATTATCCTTCAGTAAACATGTTATTGGTATTGTGAATGAAGCAGAAAAAAATTTGGATTTATTATAAGAAATTGGCAACATTTTATTATCTATGAAAACTTTAATATCGTTCTTCAATCATCATGTTATGTCAAGACTAGAATATCAATTGAAAATGTACAAAAAAGCATGCTACATATATAACTACTGGGCAGTATAATAGAAGTCATAATTATCAGATTTAATCAGTAACAATTAACCTTATACAATATTCGTTCCTTCGAACAAATACTATATTTATATAAACTTAATTAGATTGTGAAAGGTGAAGTGTTATTAGGCAAAATTAATATATCTATTCCTACCAAAAAACTGGGCAATATCGTACGTTTCATTATAAGATTGCTAGAACAAATTACTAATTAAGGTCACCTTTAATCAATATGTGTCAAAATTATAACTTAGTAATATATACAGGGTTAACTATGACTAAGTACAAATATTTTAAGAGGGGATAGAAAAAAATAAGAATTCACAGAATTTCCTTTCAAAATATTTCCAAACTTATTTATAAAGCAAAAAAAAAATTTTCGGTATTATATTAAATCCTTATTTAACGCCGCCAATGCGAGAATCAGAGTATGCAACCAGCAAGCAACCGTCATGCAACAGTCGGCCACAGTCGGCAGTCGGTCCAGTCGAGTCGGTTCGCTGTCATGTTTTAATTTAATTCCTGTGTTTACGTTGTAGTTTTGTGTTCTTCTTCAGTTTTTAGTGCCTTATTTTAATTTTAAATGTTTTATAGTTAATAAATAAAGGAATATGTGTCGGATACAGATATTTTCCCACAATATAGTTCGCTGGTTTGTTTTTCTAGGTCATGGGACAAGACTGCTGCGGGTGTTAAACGTTTTCTGTTATCTATTAGAACCTACCTACTCATCCCTTTCTTCGATTTTGTTATAATACATATGCATTGTATCTAACTGTACTTACGGGAAGTGTGTTTATCGGTAGTGAGTGAAAATGTAGTTTTACCAGTTTGTAACCAAATAATGAAAAACGAATGCAAAATACTGGAGCTAACTGGATTAACTGTTATCTACCTATCAGGTATTATTACTAATAAGAATGTTATAATAATTTTTGTCGTTTCTGCATTTAGGAACACTGCAAACAACCGCATGGTAGTTGTTGACAGATGTAATGTCAACTATGGATCTAAGCCATAAGCCATCTCAGTCGATACTCATCATAGGCGTCGACTATCCGTAGGAAAAAAGGGTTTTGCCCCATTTTTTAAATATAGAGCTAAAATTCTGGAATAACTTTTTTATTGTATTTTAGGGCTCTCTGAGCACGTCGTTAAAATTTTTGTACTTAGTCATCATAGTTAACCATGTATGATGATATTTTTAAAGTTTTTGTAAAAAAACTCGGGCGTCTTTTTATTTTACTTTATTTTACTGACTATTGGGTTTGGTTATAATAGTAACAGTACAGATGTATTTAAACCTACATAAATTATAAAAAATCACACTTCATTAATCTTAACTATGATGCACATCCTAACATTGCTGAATTCATTTTGCCACTTCTTGCTTGCCGTGGAAGTATACCTAAGCGCGCATTCATCCAAAGCCACTAATTGTTGCTGCAATTCCCTCTGGCTTTGTAAAGGATATGCTTCTATTCCAGGCTGGATCCTATCTATCTCCATACGCGTCGATTCCAAAACGCCTGCGCATATGCGTGGGTTAGTATCATTATAATTAAAACAATCATTGAAGTAATTCATCATTTCGACATATTTTTTAAGAGCTATTGTTTGTTTAGTCCTTTCAACGTTAATTATAAACAGTCCCAAGGTAAGCGCGTCTTCGACGCATTCCTCTGTATATTTCTGATAGAACTGTTCAGCTGTAAAGTTTAAGCCTACCGAACATTGAGCGACAGTAATGTTGATATTGTCGACACCCTCTTGTAACTGCACCAAGTGTTGGTTGAATAATTCCAAGTTGTTTTTTATTTCATCGTATGTTTTGTTGTTTATTTGAGATATATTGTTCTTATAGTATTGCTGTTGTGCTGCAAAATCATTGTGAAATATTATTGATAGTAAATTACTTTGAGCTTCAAATACTTTGAAGTAACTATCGTAATCCAGATCCGTAGGATAAGTTAGCAGTAGCTGAAATAGAGAAATAACATTTAGGTGATAATAATAATCTCAATAGCATCATCTGTTCTCGTAATAGGACTATTCTACTATGTGCAATAAAGAAAATTTTAATAACTACTGAATCGAATTATCATAGTTTTCTTCATCTTCTAAACACTATCCTTATTAGATCTCAATACTTACCACAAAGCTTGAGTACAAGCATAACAAGGAGTATATTAATCTCATGATGTACACTGGAGAAGCTGGGCGTCGATAATAACTTGATGGTTGAATTTCGATATATTTATACTTATGTTTTATCATAGACACATTAAGTACATAATATAGATTAAGAATAGATTACAAATTTAAATTTCCTGTAATTGCTTTTGAGAAGAATTCAAGTGTTCATCAAATATTACAAAGGAAAATGACACAAAAGTTTTTAAACAAGTATATACAAGTTGTAGGTCCAATGTTTCTTCTAAATGAAATATTTAATATGGGTTAATAGTAAATTTATAGTACCTTTTATTGCTTTTCTGATAAATATTTATTCATTACAGTACACAAATTGACGAAAAACATTTATATTAATTCTACAAACAGCGGCGTCATTTTAACTTTCAACACATTGTATTCAAAATTAAGGAAATTTGCTACAAAACAAGTGAATGAAGGGCATGTAAATAATACTTTTTTGTGAAAGCGTTTCGTTTGACAAATTTTGATATTGATTAGAATTTAGAAGTAAAAATAAAACATTAAAAACTATTCTCTAACAGCAACACAATACTACTATTAGTTGGAATAAATAAATTGCTAGTAGCAATACTGCTAACTTTTGCATCTGCGTGAACATCTTTTAATTTCTTATTTGGTGTATCTTTCTGATTTATGATTCTTTTTGCTGTTTCGTTTTTGTCTACAATGGCATTTTCGATATAACCCTCACTAACTGAACGTGATTCTCAACCCCTATATCGCTTTAAAAGTATCATGTCCGCTTCAGAATTTACCAACATTGTTGCAGCTGCGCCGGAAGCAATTTCAAGTGCATTTATTGGGGATGGAAAGTCCAAGAATTCCGCTATCTTTTTTGGCATAGATCCAATTGTATTGATTCCAACTGGCAGGGTACAGCATTTATTACTTCGATGTCAAGAAAAATCGCCGATGTGTCGTATTGAGTGGACAAAGTTTTGCGTACTTACGAAATATATCTAAAAAATTGATACCATCTCTTGATACTTCAGTAATTGTAAACATTCTTGGGACATGAGATTTTGTGTTAGTAATTTTGACACTAATAAATGATCTTTTATGGCATGTACTGTCAAAAATGCGATTTCCCTTCTATATATATGCTCCAAATACTTCAACGATTAAAACAACTTTGGCAAACAGGACTTTTTTGCTCTATCTTTGTTGACATTCTATCACAAAGTGCTCAAGTGCAAAGTGTTCAAGTAGCCTCAAAAATATTGAGTTAAAGAGAAATCAAGACAGGGTGTTAAAAAAAGAGTGTAAAATATTATATATTATATTATTAATAGTATGAACCAAAATAAGCAGAAAAGTCTCAATAAACATGGGTCCGCAAAGTAGCGGTTGCGAAGATATGGAATGTTTCATGTTTTTTACCCCTTTTTTATTTTGCAAAAACATTGTGTATTTTCTTATAATAGTTGGTTGATGTTTAGTGAACTAAACAGTACGTATTTGACAGTTCTTATCAGTTTTCTTTTGCTATGGCTGATTACTCTAACGCAGAATAACAGACATGCATTTCATGTATGGTCGTGCTAATAGGAACGCCACCGAAACGCGACGTCTTTATGTTGACGCTTATCCAAATCACCAGATTCCTTCACAACGCATGTTTGGAAGAATTTACCAAAGATTGTGTGATACCGGTTCCTTAAGCAAACAGTGTCATTTATCCGGAAGACCAAGGTCGGTATCCACTCCTAGAGCAGAAGAAGAAATTCTAGCACTGGTAGAGCAGAATGCAGGTACGAGTGTGCAAAGAATATCAGCAAAGGTAGGAATTAGTGGTCCTCTTGTTTGGAGAATCCTTCACGAGCAACTGTTTTATCCATACCATGTGCAACGAGTACAGGCCTTAAATCCAATAAATGATCATCAAGCACGTTTGGTTTTTTGCCGCTAGTTTCTACGTCATGATGCTGAAGACCCTCGTTTTCTTGCAATAATTTTTTTTACTGATGAGGCCGGGTTCACAAGAAATGGATTGTTTAATTTTCACAATACGCATATTTGGGTCGACGAAAATCATCATGCTCTAATAGAATCTGGACATCAGGCACGTTTTTCATTAAACATTTCGATGGGTATTGTAGGTGGCAGGTTTCTAGGTACTGTTGTTTTACCAAACCGATTAACAGGCGCTGCTTACCTCAACTTTCTGCAGAATGAGTTTTTGGAGGACATTCCTTTGAATCAGAGGCAACAAATGTGGTTCCGGTATAATAGTGCTCCAACTCATTTTTCCATGGCCGTTAGAGAGCATTTACACCAAACTTTTCCACATAGATGGGTAGGAAGGGCCGGACCTGTTTTATGGCCTCCAAAATCGCCTGATCCGAACCCTTTAGATTTCTTTGTTTGAAAATATTTGAAGACATTAGTGTATGGTACTCCTGTAAATAGCCTGGAAGAGCTGCAGCTACGGATTAATAAAAAGTGTCAAGAAATCCAAACCAAGGAGGGTGTTTTCGAGAGAGTTCGAATATCGTTGAGACGAAGATGTCGTGCCTGTTTGGAAATGGACGGAGGGCACTTTGAACATCTTCTGTAACTGTGTTTTTTGTTTGTTAAAAACTTCCTTTGTCGGTTTATTCCTAATAAAATAAAATGTTTGAAAAACGAATAGTGGTCCATATCTCCGCAACTGTTACTTTGCGGACCCATGTTTATTAAGACTTTTCTGCTTATTTTGGTTCATGCTATTATCTCCTGAAATATTTTACACTCTTTTTTTAATACCCTGTAAATACAAACTCGGCCTCTACTTCATCAAATAGACGCGCAGGGCTTACCATAGCCAATTCTAAAAAGTTATAGTTAAACCTTAGAATAATAATAAGAAATGATTTAAGCTGACAATAAATGATTAGTTAATTCAAGAATTATGATGTATACCCCTCTATCAAGAAAACAGTGTCACAGAAAAAATAACTATTTGTCATGTTCTAACTTTTCCTAACGATAAGCTCTAAACACCAGGGACTTGCGCTTCAATTTATGTGTCTTAATTTATTTTTATTATATACAACCCCTAAATAACTTCACTCATAAATGACTTTGAGGTTACTAAATTGTATTTTTTACTGTGTATACTTATCCTGAGCCCCTTTGGTATCCCCTCCTTTGGAGGGGCTTCACCGCAAATTATTCACATATTCATTTTTCTCATAAAATATTTAAAAACATTTGTTGCAACAACGTAATATAAATACTTATTTAATTTCAAATATTGTTTTTTCGCGGGTTGTTTGGGAAAGGTTTTTTTGTGTTTCTACATAGATAAGAAGATAGACTTCGAATATTCGTTTACAATATATTTGATTTTTTATTTACTTTAATTCATACAGTCCATTACGTTTGTATGACCATAGCGTCACATCCTTTGATTAAAAACTTTTCAGCTTGTTTTTGTAGGTTAAAATTATATTTGGTTTGAATCACAGAAAATCACAATTTTATTTATTTATCATTTTTTGAAATAAAATGGAAGAATTTACTACTATGCGAGATTTTAACAAGAATTAACCTGCTTTCTATTTATAAATAAACATTAAATTGCATAAACAGATAATATTTACATTTTGTCGGCACCAATATTCCTAATAATCAGAACAAGATCTCAAATTGCTTTATCAAGAAAATATGATAAAGGTACTGATAATTAAATTATATGTGACACAAGATATAACTCGAGTAGACTTTAAAGTGACGTAGCTTTAAAGAAAAACTTCAAAGATATAAATACTTGCATTAAAACGTCTCGACAACATTAATAATTCTAACCATCCGTTGTGCCGAAACAAAATGAAGTTCTTTGTTTTCATTATTTCTCTATTACTTTCTTTAGAGGTAAGTTTGTTTTCTTTTTATACCTATGCAAACACGTCAAATTCTAAAAAATATAATCGCACTGTTGTTTAATATTTGAAAACTTTTATAAAGAATAAAAATATAAAAAAAAAGAAAAAAAAATATGTCTTATAAATAATTTTACAATACATACCTACTACTTTATTGTAATATGTAATTCCTGAACTGATCATGGCCAATTTTGTTGACCTATAAAACTGTATATCCATATTAATGGTATACTGAGTTATTTACATTTAGTCTTGAATTTTCTTTAATAAAGTTTTGAAGCTAGATCATTTTAGGTAGGCGATTTTAATGATCATGTTTAGTCATAAATAATTATTACACATACCAAAATATTAATGATACTACATGTGTAGAAAGAAATTAGAATTAATTTTAATAAATACGGGGTATTCAGTTCCAGGCCTTCAAAGTGGGGTCAAATATTTCGAAAAAAATTAATATCTCCGAATCAGTTTAACTTGGGATAACCAAATTTGGTTCAAATAATTATTTGACTATGAGTTCCAGTAAATTGAAATGCTACAAGGTGTTAAGTGAGAGCGAGTCAACCCTAAAATTGTACAAAACTTTTTTTCATTGATCAAATTTAAAAAGAATGAAAATATTTCGCGCAGAATTTTATTTAAAAAACTTTTTACTCTTGTTAAATTTTAAAACGCCAAGATTTTCAAGAAAAAATGCATTAATTAAAAGAAGATTGTAATAGTGTTTATTATAAAAAATCAAAAAATCAGTAGTAGCCTTCGTCTTTAAAGTTTGACAGTTATAACCTGTTTAGAAATGAAAGAGAGTAATAAAAGCTTATTATGTATGCAAATCGTAAATAAATGTAGTACTGGTGCTTATATTCAATATTTTTATATTATGTATTATCGGTATAGATGAGGTGTACTTTTAAAAAAACTTCGTGTGAGCGGGTTGTACCACATTGTAGCAGGTAGCTAAAATTTAATCCCAAACAATCCGTCTTTGTCTATGCCGCTTCAATTTCTCGGTCCATTTCTCTTATAAGTAAACAATATAAAAACAGCATTTCAAAACATGAAGCTACTTTAAGCATCGTAACCGGGTTAAGTTAAGGTTAAGTCAAATAAATTACATAAATATATTATTTAAATTAAAACACCACATAAAAACTAAATAAATAATTATAACCCGTGGGGGCAATATAATAGTTATTTACGTTACAAGGCCGGGAAATGGTATATCAAAGTACAAGTCTAGATGTTTACGGACGAGGCGACGAAGGAGCCGAGTCAGGAATTTCTAGACGAGTACTTTAATGACATTTCACGGCCGTGTATCGTACAACGTTTTATTTCATATTGTGTTGTATTAAAAATTAAATTTTAATATTTTATTTTACATAATCTGCCTGTATGTAGGTGTTAGCGTGATTTCGATTCTTGTTTTATCGCATAGCTTTTGATTTAGCTAGTTTGGATAGAAACAAACGGTACGCCTCTGATTCTTTTAAATTTTGTTTTAAAAATCGCGATTTATTTAGTAAAAAGATAAATTCAAAGCCTAACACCTAAAACGAAACGACAAGACAAGACAAGAAAATACAAACAAAACCTAATTTATGTATTCACAGTAGTTGTTGAAAGTGTCCTCCACCCACACGTATGCCAGCATCTACTCTTCTTCGCATAGACTGACGTACATTTTCAAAAATTCCTGGGGTGTCTCTTATGGTTTGGTAGCGTACTATTATACGATTTCGTAACTCTTCTTCGGCTTGAATCGGCACTGCGTACACTAAACTTTTCAGATGACCCCAGAAAAAGTAGTCTAAACTTATTAAGTCGGGCGATCTGGGCGACCATGACTGCGTTCCTCCGCAGCCTATCCACCGATCGCGATAGTTGTGATTTAAAAATTCACGTACCCGTAAGCTAAAATGTGGAGACGCACCATCGTGCATTAGCCACATCTGGTTTAATAAAAGAGGAAGGTCTTCCATTGGCGGCAGATCTTCAGAAAGTGTAAATACGATTGTCTATCTAATCTTCTTGGGAGAAAAAATGGGCCTATCAAATAATCGTCAATAATACCAGCCCAAACATTTAATGAAAGCTGTTCTTGATGATTTGATTCAACAATTGCAAAAGGATTTTCATCCGCCCACAAATGGTTATTATGGAAATTTCGTATTGAGTTTCGAGAACTAGCTTCATCAGCAAAAAGAATGTACTTGTCAAATAACGGATTTTCCAGCAGCTTTTGAAGAAACCACTTACAGAAATTAATGCGCAACGGTAAATCTCTAGGGAGTAATGTCTGAACTCTTTGAATGTGATATGGATATAACAAATTTTCGATAAGAATTTTCCAAACAAGTACGTGTGAAACATTAAATGTTGCCGCGATTTTCCTGTTTCAGAGACTCCTTTAGCACTGTGGTCTACTTTTAAATTTCCGGTTTCGTGAAGACGTCTATGAATCCCAGAAAATGTTCTCGGATCGGGTAGTACGCGATTTGTATACCGCTCGTGGTATATCCTCCTGGCTTTGTATGCATTTCCGTCGGCAACCCCATAAGTAAAATGCATGTCAGCTAATTCACCGATTGTAAAATTTACCATTTTTTATGAAATTTTACCTCCTACTCTAATAATAATTTTTTAATAATGAAAAATCAATGTCAACTTTATTGCGAAAAGAAGCGTCAAAAATTATGACACTTTACCCAGCCTACTAATTCTTATTTCATTTGCTTTAAGGGGGCATTTAATGAGCTTACCGTTTTTTCTATTCAAATGTTCAATATCATGCCTACGTGAACGTCATTTGTGAAAGTAGGAAATTAATTTCTGCCCCACAAAAAGTGTTTCCACGCATGGTGGGTGTCTACAAAATGGCAACAAAATATCAAAAGCAATCTCAATGAACTTGGGGGGAAAAAACTTTTTTGGTTTTCATTTTTTTACATGAAAATGGTGCGTCGTACGAGAGTAAGTCTGCGGACTGAATTTGCTGTAAAATAAATGGATATTTTAAAAATAATTTTAGTTTTTAGAAAGGGTTTTAGTTCAAACCTCGTACGGACGTGATTGGCAAAGATTTTAAAACATTTTTTACATCAAACAATGCTCCTAAAAATATCTGGAGTGATAAGAAAATTATAATAAAAAAATAAATTTTTTCTTAAAACTGTAACACCCTGTAGCTCAAAAATTAAAAGGTTTAGGACATATGTGATATTAAGTTTTCATCTTAAAATGACCGAAGGATTCACACCCTTAAGTATCGGTATTCAATTAATAAACACCCTGTATATAATTTCCAAATTCCAAAAAATATAATCTAGTGCAACTTTTGTTTTAATATTTGAAAACTTTCAAAAATAATGTTAAAGATATAGTGTTGTAAAATATATCTAATAATTTTACAATACGTACTACTTTGCTATAAAAAGTAATTCCTGAACTAATAATGGTTAGTTTTGTTACATTTATAACAGTATACATAGAGTTATTTACATTTTAGTCTCGAATTTTCTTTAATAATATTTTAAAGCTAGAAAATTGTAGGTGATTTTAATGATCATTTAGTAATAAATTATTGTTAATTATTAATATGACATGTGTAGAAAAACATTAAAATATTATTTTTAATAATTATGTTTTACAAGACAAGACTTTTTCAACTTTTGCAAGATTTTATTTTACTCAATACTACATATAATTGACTGAATTCAATTGATTTTTTGGAAACGTCTAAGATATATTTTTATTTCCAGCCTGGTTCACTGGTATCACCTGGAGAGATTACAGAAGAAGTCAATAATCTGATACTCTTGGCAGATGAAGCGAAAGGCGCAGCTGAATACGCAATAATGGAACAATATGACCAAACCAAAAGCGAAATGAACAAAACACTTTACGAAACTATCATTCCCTCTCTGAATAATATAAACCAAGACCTCGACAACTACATCCAGAACTTGGAAAATGACACTTCAACGCTAGGATACAACTCCACGGATTGCATTACAAGATTTCAGATAAATCTAATAGTAGGCGCCGTACCAAATATTACAAGTAAAGCGATAACCGAGATGCAAGTCGTATACGAGAGAATCATCTCAGACATCCTAACGACTGGACTTTACAGCATGGACTTGATTAAAAATGAAGTTTTCTCAACCATTAATGATAGTACCTTGTGTTTGAATTCGACAGCACCAGATACTTGTACTGATCCTTTATTGAGTAAGATTTTGGCCAAACAGGAAGAAATACCTATCTTGTTTAACAAAGAGGTCCACAGAGTAAAATCTACCTTTATTCAGCAGATGGTAAACTACGAAAGTACGGCCCAGGATTATCTGCATGAAGCAGTAGCAGTGATGAAGCCATATTTAGAATTGTTGGAAAGCTGCGTATCGGTCCTTCTTGCTGCGGGTAAAGTGTCACAATTAATAACTGGTTAGTCGTAGATGTTCACAGAACGAACCAAATTTACTGAAGAAAAAATGTATATAAAACGTTATCTAAATATGTACAGGTTATATTTTATTAAGAATCTGCAACCATTAGTTATCAATATAAGGGTGTATAAAGTTTACAAAACTATTTATTTAGTTAAGACATATACTTAAAAAAACATTACCAGTATTTTAATAAGATTTCTATTCAAGTATAATTTAGTAACATAATGTATATATGATTGTTTAATTTTTATTCCAGAAGATAATTTGTTACTGCTTGTGACACTATAAACAAAAATAAAAAATGTGTTAGATAAATTTGGAATTTCTTACTAGTACCTACATTTAGCGAAATAAAACAAGTATGTTTCATGTACACTGAGAAAAAATTCACTGGTGGTAGGTAACAATATACTGAACCTAGAAGATCCATGGCTTATTTGATTATCCTTCTTCATTTTGTTCTATCTCATGTTTTCTTTCCAGCTTACAATTTGTAGTTGTTGCAGGTATTTCTCCACCTCAGTTTTCCATCTTGCTTTCGATCGCCTTCTCTTTTTCTTACCCCTAATTGTTTGTGTCGTTACCATTTTTTGTATCCATGTATCTACCACCCACTCAATGTACCCTATCCACCTTGCTTTTACCAAGTTTACTATGCTCGCCTCTTTGTATAAATTTTTTATTTTCTCATTCGTCCTTCTGATCCACCCTTCTTCATTTCTTTTTTCTCCAAAAATTTTCCTCAATATTTTCCTCTCCCACACTTTGTTTGTTCTGCTTTATTGAACGTCCATGTTTCACTGCCGTTATGTCAATAGTAATCTTACTACTGTTTTGAATAGTCTTATCTTTGTTTGTCTAGAAATATTTTCATATCTCAGTATTCTCTACAGTTTTTCGATACATTTGTTTCCTGGCATTGTTCTGGCTTCAATTTCCTCTCCTATTTTTGGTTGTCTGGCAAATATTGTTCCTAAATATGTGAACTGTTCTACTTCTTCAAACCTGTATATTTTCCCCTGATTTGTGTCTATTTTCAAAAACTTGCCCTTTCGATATAGTTTTTCCGTCCATTCCATATACTTAGTTTTTCCAATTAATAGATAGTCCCCTTTTAACTGACTGTACATCTATTACTTTTATTACCTCCTTTAATTCTGTTCTATTTCTTGCTAGCACTACAAGATTATATGCGAATACCAGACACTGATGCCTTTTATAATATATAATGCCTAACTTACTGGGTTCTGCATCTCTTACGACTTTTTCTAGTACTAAGCTAAATAACACTGATGGTTCTTTACTTTAAACACTTCCGTCCTTCTATTATATACTTTTACTCTTACTCTTCTTTTACTCTCACTATTCTTAGTCTTTTTCAATGTTATCAGGCATATCTTGTTCCTTATCTTCTTGCTGTGTAAAAATACCAGAAAAAAAATAATATAGATATAAAATAGAGGACAGATAAGTAATTCAATTGTAGCAGCTAAATCAAGTTGTCTGAAAACCAGTCACAAGCATAAGTGAAGAAGTCATCTAACTATGGCTACCAGAAATGACTAAAATTTCTTGCTGGAATAGCTGAACTGTGTTGCTATAGAAATTAAATACTTAATTTTTTAGGGAGAAGCACAAATATAATTTATAAGCGGCCATTTGTTACTCCATACCGGATTAAAAAATCATAGGCACAAAGTGTTCTACATAGCGGTACCATTGAAATCTATCAACCTCTATCGCGATTTGACGAGAACGATATTTTGCACAGAATTCCAGGAAACAACTACTCTGTAATTTTGTTAAACAGGACAAACGAATGTTACTAAACAACCTATTGAAAAACAACACGTGATCATACGTTTAAAAAAATTATAAGGGGTAAAATAACGTCAAAATGTTGCGCAAAAAAACATTATTTTTAATTGAAAAGAAACATTTATAAAACATTGTCAGCTACGTTTAAATAATATAGAAATTAAGCAGTTAATAAACGTTTATGGAAAACGTTTTATTTAGAGTTTCATTAACGTTTTGATAACGTTTTATATAAAGTATTTTTCAGCATTCCAAAAATACTATGGTACGATTTTCTTTAAAAATTTTGGTATTACTTGAGTGTCGACAGCGGAATTTCGAGAAACAACTAGTCTGCCGTGACCTCTCGACCAACCAGCAGTGAATTTATACCGAGAAAACTTATAGCATACAGCCAGGTCCAGAGACCAGACATATACTGATTTCGAACTTCTTAGCTCGCTAGACCAACGATAATCGTGACTGCTTGATATTATATCCAGTCTATAAAAGGATATAAGTATAGAAGAACATAGTGTGTGCGATGTAAATGTCTACATCTACTGGCTGTTAGATTATATTTTGTCGATTTGGGTTTATATACATCGTGAAGAGAACGTTAGCAGAAAACATTCTATTTTGGTGTTCATTTCAACCTTCAGTTGAAGAAGTTGTGTAGAAAACGTGTTATTGACATTTAAAACGTTTTATAAACCTTGTATTTAACGCGCAGTTTATTATATTAAAATATAAACGTATATAATACATTTCTTTATCCTCTAGATGAAATGCGGATATTATTAACGTATTTTAACCGACATATTTAAGACGTTTAAATTTTTAACTAAAAATAAAGTTGAATATATCAACGCAAAACGTTTAATCAACCAACTACAACGTTTTGAAGTTATATAAACGTACGTATGCCCATTGGTAAGTGTCTCCAAGTGTACAGTTAATCACTATTGCAGTAAATATTGGGTTGAAAGATACGACGGCATAAAACCAAGTGCAACCAACTGACATATGAACACGCGCGGGACAGACGGACCGAACCAATTCCCGTAATTGCGGGATTTCTCCGAATGATGGATCACAGTGCATCATTTATTCCATATACGCCCAGACTGTGTTTGGAGATGAGATTGAGCGCTGTCTTGGACTGATAAATGATGGTGGCCGGCCCGTTTTTTTACGCTGCGGATGAGCTGTTGAATGAAGAACAAACGGAAATCAATTATAGATAATGTGGGATTACGATGTGAGAACTTCCCCGACGTTAAACGTTCGTATGCATTAATCAAGGTAGGAAATTCGAAATACTGACAGCGCCATGAGTGATGTTTATTTATTCAGCGGAATAGGCCGGATCATTTTTACAGTGCCACTGCCGATGATATTACTTTATAAATTAGTGGTCTGACGATAATTAATGACTGCCATACTGAAATTTAAAACAACGGCAATCGTAAAAAATATTATGACTTAAGAGTATTACTTTATTCTACATGTTTGTACCAAATTTGTTCTCTTTAGTTCTTTACAAAACATACCGTTTTATTTTCATCGTTTAAGAAAAGTAACAAAAACGCTAGTATCTGTTGCCTATAGTAACTATATAAAAAATATTGAGGAAGAAATATCAGCCGATTGTAAACAGTTCTGGTCATTTATTTATATAAACAAAGTTTACAGAATAAATATATAAGTTGTATTACTCTTGAACACGCCTCTTCCTACCAATTCCGCTCTCCTCACCCGTCTCGGGGACCGTTCGGTACCCAGGATCCTACACGGTGGCCGACGCTAGAACTGTAACGTGCTGTGTGTGACTAACTACTCAGTGGACAAAAGCCCCAACCTACGTTGAATTACACCCACAATATCTACCCATATATTCCTTATTATTAGCTTTTGTAACATTTTTTACTGTATTAGATAGGTATTTTAAGCTAATATAAATCAAATATCCTACAATTCCTATCAATGAAGTCATATGTATGTTCTCTGATACCAAACATCTAGGTATGCTAATGAACAAGTTCTTTGTAGCAGATTTGAATAATCTAAAACATGGTAATGTATGACATTTATATTAGAATAAGGTTGCAAACTTTTTGCTATTTGGCTTTATTTCATACGACTAATACTGAACAGAAGTGTAACTCTAAATGTTTGTTTGGACTTCAAATCAGCGACCCTAAAACAATTTCTAATTGACTAAATAATTACATGGAAAGAAATTTATTCTATATTTAAGTATAATAATATACTTAAAATTGTAACAAAGTATATTTGATATAAATATTTACATATCCTTGACATCCAAGCGATCTAATCTTAATTCAACACTTTACTTTCTTAAAGTTAGACTAAATCTAAGATTTACTCAAAGAATGATATTTTGTTAAAATATGAATAAAATATTATTAAACACAGAATAGTTGTAGCAGTTTGGTGGAACCATCAGGTTCAGCATGTGGCCATAAGATGTAGCTGCATGCTGCATCACATCTACACAGGTTTCCTTCTGTCGGATAAGTCATTCGTTGGCTCATTTATGACATACTGAAGATAAGTGACCTAACAAGCTCGAATACGAGATATGTCATATGTCTGATGTGCCTCCAATGAATGACTTTGGCAGTTTGTTGCCTATTGCTCTTAAATTCTTCCTCCCTTATATAAAATTTCAGCATTTTTGTTGAGAAATAATGATACTAGATGGTATTTTTCTTAAAATCGCTATTTTTCAGTTGTTTCATAATATTTAATCAACGACAGCAGATATTTTGAATCTGTTCGGTTAATCTTAATGACCATCAAACGACGCAACTATAATTTGAGCCACCCTGTATATTTTACGGTTTCCGAGATAAAAATGTATAAGCAGCAACAATTGCTAAATATGTTAAAAAAATTCTAGTTGCAAAGAGATTTATAAAAAAAACCCTTCTAATAAAGTTTGAGAACCTCTGCTTTAAGTTATAACAGCTACGGGTGAAGTCATGTCCATGCCATGTTTACGGTACATCAGGCATATTGTCTCTGCTCTGCGCGCGTTCCAAGTCTAAATATTCATTTTTCAGAGTGGAACTTCAGCAAATATCGTTTAGTTTGTCCTTGTCCTTGCATCATGAAATTCTTTGGTGCATTGCTTTTGTTTCTTCGAAAGGCCGACCTTTTGTGTTTTGGTAAATCTTTCGTAACGTAAGCGTACATATTTCTTAGACAATCTCAAGTAAATAGGTAACAAGGATTTTGTTATTTTTTAAAAATACAATTATTGGACGAATTGACATTGGCGCATTCACCAAAATATAAAATATTTTAAAAATCATTCGTTTTCTGCTCATATAATTTAATTGATTTATTAGACATTTATTACCGTACTTTAGCGAAATTTATTCAGATACAAAACAATAATAACAAATCGTATCAAGACATCTAACTAAAGTAAAAACTTGATACTAAGTAAGTAAATGTGCTGAATTCGTATTATTTTCTACAAATTATATTAAAGTAGTGTGTGTAGGTAGTCACGTGCATAAAAGATGAGAAATAGGTTTCCTGTTATCGGCTTAGTATATACTGGTTACTAACGATTTTGATTTGTTAATAGGACTATAGTTTTTCTACATATATGTGTCTCATATTAGATTTGTTCCTGCAGCAGCTGGATACGGTTTGACACTGTCACAAATGCCCTTCCAATTACTTACTGTTAGCTCGTCGAATAATTTTTAACAGAAATAATACCCGTTAATAATACACCGTTAGGCAACATACACACACCATCAAAAGTCTTGGACCCCCTGTATATAAAATGATTCGATTAAACCTAGTGGTTTTTCGTAATGTGGTAAAAAAGCACATGTACTTAGGGAACAAGAAAGACAATAAAAAATTGCAGACCGTGAAGCTTTACTATATTACCAATGTTTTTACAAATGTTTGCACATTATAATGCTAGGACGTAAAATTTCTGCGTTTATCCGAGTAAGAATGACTGCTTTACATGATGCAAGACGTTCTAATCATCAGATATCGAACATGTTGGATCTGTTGTACGAATAGTACACAGATATGAAGCATTTGATACAGTGAAAAACAGACCACGTAGTGGATGTCCTCGAGTATCTAATGAAAGGGAGGATTGGTATTTGGTACAATATGCCCGTAAACACCGCGCATCTTCAGCTTCAGCTCCCAAGGTTCACTTTCAAGGTACGTTTAACCGTGTTATATCGACACTTACTATTCGAAGACTACTTCACAACGCAAATTTGCGTGCTAGAAGACCATTACGGGTCCCCATTTTACTTCCAAGGCATCGTGCCCCTCTCCAGTGGACGCGAGAGCATAGGGGTTGGCTTTTACCAACCAGAATTAGGCTAATGACAATCGACAAAGAGTCTGGAGAGAACCAGGTCGTCAACAGCGATTTCATATTTCCCCGAAGTTGCTCCTTATGAAGAGGGTATGAAGAGGAATTTAAGCTTATACTTGCGGTGCAGAATATATTTTTGGCAATAATAGGACAATGCACTCAGTTGACGGGAAAAATCTGTATTTCCTATTTTTCCATAAAGACAAATATATATTTTTGTGTACAGGGTGCCTCATAATTAGCTGCCAACCCTGAACAAACCAATTCTTTGATCAAAACTAAGTAAAAAAGTTCATATGAACATGGGTCCGGAAATGCTTCCTAAGGGCACAGGGACCCATTGAAGAGGAAGGAATGGAAATCATTTTTTGCAATATCTCTCAATCGCGTTGTGATAAATGATTGAAATTTGGTATACACAGCTAAATTTTGATGAGCAATTTGATGGACTAATCCATTTACTTCCACAAGGTCCATTGGAGTGGGTACGGGGGGGCCCTTGGTATTTTGCGTGTGTAACTTTTGACTTTTTAACAAATTGGACACCAAATTCCGTTTTCCCGAACTGTTTTACGTTAAAAAGGTACTCTTGTTGCAAATCGTTATCTTTAATGGTTTCTGAGAAAATGGCTCTTGAATTAATCCCAGTTTGGCCAATTTCATAGTAATTTAAACAAAATTATCAAGGTATTCTTATGTCAAAATATTGTCAACCGGACTGCCAATTTAATAGTTCTAAGCGAAAAAAATGGCAGAGTTTACGGGACAAGAGTTAGTTGATATGATATTTATTTATGGCTTTTGCGATGGTAATGCTGCAGCGGCAGAACGCGAGTACGGGAGAAGGTTTCCAAACCGAAGGCTGCCATCAAGGAGGACATTCCCTACGGTATTCCGCATCTTAGCTGCAACGTACTAGGATTAATAGGGAACCAGAGGTCCTTGACGTTATTGAACAAGATCCTACGACTAGCACACGGAACATTTCAAGGCAAATAAATGTTCCTCGGCCAACGGTACTACATATCTTACAGATTTCCTTAACAGAATTGATTAGATGTGCTACTAACATTTCAGGTTGGAAGAATATTAAAGCGACAAGGTCTACATGCCTATTACTATCGACGTGTACATGGCTTGATACCAGAAGATTATCATTGTGCTAGATATACAGAGTGTCTCGAATTGCCGAGAACAAACTTTAACAGGTGCTAGAACTTTTTAAATTAAGAAAATAAGTTCATATAAATATGGGTTAGGAAATGAGTTGGGAAGATATAGGGTATCTAAAATTTTGAGAAAAAATAATCGTTTCAATTAATGACCTTAATTGTAAAAATATGTCACAAATGTTTTTTACTTTTTGCTATTTAAGATATATTTAGAATCCTACAATTAAGGATCCGACATATTTCTATCCTGCAAATATTTATCTTTGATTTTCGAGCCACGTTCATTTGACACTTTTATTTAATTTAAAGCTCAATTGTTTAGATATTTTACATTTTCTTGTCAATGTCAATAACTTCTGCTATGAGCGCTTATTAGGGATATAATACATGGTATTGACTTATACCAGATGTGAATCATTAAATTTGAAGCATCCTGAAATTTACACGTTTTTTAAAGTTTCCGTTTCTTAGGATAACTTCAAGAGAGTAATGGAATATCATTTTTGGTCGAATGGAGCTTGCATTCGACAGTTTTTTGTAATGCGCAGGAGAAGTATGGAAAAAGGAACATAATATTTGATCCGCCTATTTTATTGCTAAATGCACAAAGACTAAATTGAAATACGATCGATTTCTAAGTGATTATTTCAATCTTTATTTTTTTTTTGTTTTGCGGAGATCTGGGAGGCGACACCGATTGGCGCTTTGCATATCCCCGAATTTAAGTTTGTAAGTTTTTTCTGTAGGTCTCATTTTAACGGTGGATGCGTTGCAATATTTGTTAGGAATAATTTTGAATCTAGTTATATAGAATTAAAGGATCATTGTATTGAGAAAGACTTTGAAGTAAGTGCCTTAAGCTGAGAATTGAGTAGTGCAAATACTATCGTAATAAATTGTTATAGGTCTCCTTCTGGGGAAAGTATTTTTAATCGACTATCGGATGTGCTTAACATTTTAATAAAACCAGATTATCACATTATTTTAACAGGGGATTTTAATTTAAATTCATTTAATAATTGCAAAGAATTTAGTGATTTAAGTAATTTATTAGCTTGTTTTAATTTAGTTGATATAGTTCATTGGCCCACTCGAGTAACGGAGACCACTTTGAGTACGATTGATCTCGCTTTTATAAATTTTAAACTGGAAGATTCCTGTTGTGTAATCGATAGCTGTATATCCGATCATAGGACTGTCCTTTGCAATTTAAGTGTACTACTTTGGGACAAAAATGAATCTAAGAGTTTTTATCATAAAAGAAATTTCAATAATACTGCTATATTTAACTTTTTCAATGCACTGCAAAATGAAGACTGGCAGAGTTTATGCAACTTACATCAGATTAAAGATGCATTCTCATTATTTTATAATGTGTTTTTATATTATTTTAACCTTAATTTTCCAATCAGAACATATTGTAATAATATACCCATTAACAAAAGGTGGGTTAACAAAAATGTGAGAGTTTCTAATTTATATTTGAGAAATATTTATATATTACAGAAAACTTATCCGGTATTAAAACCTTTTTATAAATTACAGAAGAAAATACATCAGCACCTGGTTGAACAAACTAAACGGGCTTATTATCAAAATGAAATTATTCTCTTAGGCAATCCATCACATTCTACTTAGGAGGTTGTATCTGAACTTAATAGTAAAAATAAAGCCTACCCTAAGATAGAGGTAACTATTGACGATGTTTCCTACCCAGTAAACACACATACGTTATTTAAACGTATTGTCAACGTACCATTGGTTGATAATTCGTGTTACGTTACAAAATCAACCATTATTTTATGGTTAGAAAAGTAACGGTCTAACATAACGTTTAAAATACTTACTTTTTTAACAAAAAATGTTGGCAAATCTTTTGTAACGTTAAATGAACGTTATTTAAAATATTTAAATAAAACTTATTTATTTAAATCTTTATAAAACGTCTGTGTCAACTGATTAGTATATTGACATTGAACAAAAACGTGTTTGTAACGTTTTAGAGTAACAGGCATAAGTAATGTTTACAAAACGTATCATAAACGTTTTGCAATTAATAAATATTTCGGAACGATACCAATCCAAAGTAAATTTATACAATATAATTTAATAAAAAGATATTGCATTTAGAATATATAGGTACTTATATATACAAATAACTAGATAGTAATTATTTTTTAATAAACCTCACAAGTGTTAAAAAACAGTACAATTTAAACGTGTATTATACGTTATAATCATTCATTGAAATAAGGAAGCGAATTGCCGTTTTTCACACGTGTCAATTATAATGCCGTTAAACGTTCTATACGAATTTAATAATCTTATTGGTAGATAAAGATCACGTGTTACACACATATCATTTCGAGTTCTTTTTTGTAAAAGTTTGTCAGTTGCATATTCATCACTGTACGTACCTACTGTGATCCGTGAAATATTTCTCTATTTTATTTTGGTAAGTATACCTACTTCTATAAGTATTTAATTTTATTTTATTAATATAAGAATATTAGGCTTTTTACATTACATGTTACAAATAATTATTATTATGACTTGGTAATTTTTTTACTTTATATTAATTATTTAAGATACAGTGACATATTTCTAATCATGAATGGAATGATTTAAACTTTTTTATTTCCTTTCTTGGCTATCTACTTCGTGGTCATATTAAATGTATATTAAGTTATTATTATTGTTATTATTATTAGCATTATTATTATATTTATAACTATAATAGATTAAACTTAGACATGTTTAAAGTTTAGACTTTCTTTAAATAATCTATATTATCCAATGTTGTTGAAGTTATCGATATGAAACTTGTTCAGACCTAATTTCATTGTTTTTAGGTTCCAATTAGTAGCACACATAAGATATATTATTTTGGTATTTTTATATTTTGTTTGTATTATATACGTATTATTATTTATTTAATAAACTATTACTGATATTAAAAACAATTATTTATTGTTACCTACCTAAATTTGAAATTAAACAATAGTATTGATATTTTCTAATACTCTTATTTATAGGCGTATAGTGAGTTCAACATTCGAACCACACTATTGAAATATCGATAATAATTATTAATAGAAACAAGATTAAATGTAACTATTTTATTTATATTATATTAATTCCCTGATAATTATTTATTTAATACAGGGTGGTCCAGAATGTATCGTAAATACTAGAGCATATGGCACGTTAAAAAATAAGGGTACTATTTTACATAAATTTTTGTTCAAAACTCAATAATAAGAGAGATATAACCCTCTGAGGGATAAAATAAAAATCATTTTTTTTAAATGTCTCAGATACTTTTGAATAATGGGTTCATGGGGTGAGTATATGATATTAGGATAATTAATTTTTTGTTACCACTTATTCAATCACTTATGTTTAAGGGGTAGTTTTAGATACTATTTTTTTAAATTTGAAATTATGTATTTCAAAAAAATACTTATTGCTCAAAACAACGCCTTAATCTTAAAGGGATGGAATACGTGGTAGCATAAAATTAATTGTACTAAAACCTAAAAAAAGTAAATTCATTATAAAAGTATTATAGTTAGTTAAGTGTTATAGATATTTAAAGAAGTGGTTTTTATTTTGCGGGTTTACAGGATTAAGTGTACCTGATTATTTAGTTTTTAAATATATACCCTTATTTTTTAACGTACTATCTAATCTAGCATTTATGGTACATAATTCTGGACCACCCTGTACAATGCCGCCAGAAGGATCCAAAAACAACGTTGTAAACCATGTTAAAAGACAGGTCTCTAAAACATCCTTTTGGACATTAAAATAACAAGATTTAATTTACGTTAGTTAAAAACCTTAATAAAATGTCATTATTAAACGTAAAACTTAAAGCTTATTAATACTAAAAATGATCGTTCCACATTTACTAATATTAAACGTTTGTACTTTGGTTACCAGAAACGCGTAAAACAGCGACATTTTTAAGTAGATTGTACGTTAAAAAGCCACGCCTTTTTCAAACGTTGTATGGGCATTATAAACGTTTTTCTAACGTATATGTGTTTACTGGGTATAGAGAGCCTAGGACTGTGGCATAATTATTCAATGATTTTTTCATAAGTGCACCACAAAAATTATCAGAGACATACGCAATACGAGAAATAATACCAACTTGACTTTTTTGCGTAAAAACAACAATTTTATGTATTTAAGCCTCTATACTATATTGACGAAATTCTAAAATTATTGGAAATAAAATTAAAAAATAAAAGATCATCTGGTGCTGATGATATACCAATGCCCTTAATAAAACGTGTTACTGGTTGCATAATTCAACCAATTACCTACCTTATTACCTTGTCGTTCGAATGTGGTACCTTTCCAGATGTCTTAAAATCTGGGAAAATTGTTCCTGTTTTCAGGGGAGGTAATCCCTCTTGTATAGCGAATTATAGACCTGTTATGCAACCTGTTGTTTTCTCTAAGATATTTGAATATTGTTTTTTGGATCATTTACTATTTTTTTTTTAAATTAACATTCTCTCAGTTAACCAACACGGTTTTCGCAGAGGAAGGTCAACTAGTACCGCAATGCATTAATTCTTAGAACACGTCTACCATTTTCTTGATATGACATTGGTGAGTGGGTATCTTCTGTAATATCAGTTAAGCATTCAATTATGTTGATCACAAAAAATTTATATCTAAATTATTCACATATGGTATTCGAGGCTTAGCTTTGACGTGGGTAAAAACTTTCCTTGACAATATGTTTCTATTAATAACGATAATTCTCACAAGTTTCACCAAGTAAAACAAGGTGTCCCACAAGGCTCTGTTCTAGGTCCAGTGCTCTATCTGTTGTACGTGAATGAAATAGATACTCTTTCCAGTAGTAGACATTTTACAATATATGCTGCTGACACTTCCCTGATTACATCTAATGTCAATGAGAATGCATTATAGAGGCTAATTGTGATACTTTATTAAGTAATATAACAGAATGGTTCTACCAGAATTCTCTGTATATTAATATAAACAAAACCAAAATTTTGAGATTTCATTGCGCGCAGAAAAATTGTAGCACTTTTAATTTTATATTAAACAATGCTTGTTTGAGTACTAATGATGAAACAGTAAAATTTTTAGGACTTCATATCGATAAGAATTTAAATTGAAAAATTCATTGTAAAACATTGATAAGTAAACTTCCTTCTCTTACATACCTATTTCGAAATTTAAGGACAGTACTTGATCTGGAACAACTTGTGTTCATATACTACGCTCAAGTTCATTCTCGTCTCAGATATGGTCTTTGTTTCTGGGGAAGTTCTATACACTCTCCTCGCAAGTTTTTATTGCCCAGAAAAGAATAATGAGATGTATGGTTGGGGTTTCAAGTACTTATTCGTGTAGAAATATTTTTAAGTATCAACATTTTAATTTTACCATGTTTGTTTGTCTTCGAATTGTGTTTATATATTTTTCAAAATAGAAACAAATTTGCATAGAGTAGTTCAGTTCATGAGTGTAATACAAGACAAAGTAAGCATTTCCAGTAAGAAACAGATCATTTTAAATTCTCCTAATTATTTAGGACTAAAGATGTAATAAACTACCTGACGAAATAAAAACAATTAAAAATGAATTTTCGTAGCAACCAGTGCTGTTGTTAGTTACGGAAAAAACGCAAAAATATTGACAGCATTTTTTAATAATATTATAAGTATAATGAATAATCTCGATAATGAGCGTAACGAATCCATTCCTGCTGAAATCGAAGAAGCCGCCAGTCGAGCAACATTGGAATTATTGCCGGCGAAATCAAAGGAACAGTACGAAATCGCTTATAGACGCTTTTCGGAATGGTGCAACATTAAAAAGGTCCCTGCGAAATGTAACGAAAGTGTTTTACTGGCATATTTTGAGGAAAAAGCCAAGATATGGAAATCGTCAACGCTGTGGTCAAATTATTCCATGATCAAAACTATGTTAAAAATAAAGCAAGATCAAGATATAAGCAAACATTATAAACTTATTGCTTTTTAAAACGGAAGGGTGAAGGATATCAAGCAAAAAAGTCAAAAGTTTTGACGAAGACGCATATCGACAAATTTCTCACAGAAGCAGAAGACGAAAAGTATCTGATGATGAAAGTCGCAGCAATAGTGGGTGTCTTCGGGACGTGTCACCGGGAGGAATTGTGTCAGATGACCATCGACAATATCGAATATTTGGGCACTTCGGTTGTTGTGACCATAGCAGATACTAAAACGAAAGTTTCTCGGACTTTCAGTGTTGTTGGTGAATTCTATTTAAACTTTTTTAGAAAGTATATGGCACTCCGGCCACCCAACGCTGACCATAGATGACTTTTTCTTAAATATATGAAAAATAAATGTGTGAAGAATCCAGTCGGAATTAACATGTTTGGTAAAATGCCTACCGACATTGCAGAGTTCTTGAATCTACCAAATCCTCAACTCTACACCGGACACTGTTTTCGTCGTTCATCGGCGACATTGTTAGCAGATTCTGGTGCAAATCTCACTACCATCAAGAGACATGGAGGATGGAAATCTTCGACGGTAGCTGAAAATTGAAAATTCACTGGAACAGAAGAAGGAAATTGCGTGCCAAATACTTCCTACTGCTGCAATTACTAGCAAGGCCACCAGTACTACCAGTAGTATTTCTACAGAAAATAGATGTGTCACACATGTTGACAGTAAAACCAACTTAAGTATGATGACTCCGCAGGGAATTACAATTTCAAATTGTTCTAATTTTACTATAAATGTTAATAGTTAAAATGTTGGTTTGTACTTATTTAAAATAAAAAGTTGTTCATGTGTTTGTTAAAACGTTTTATTAATTTTCAAAACAAAATTTAAATAAACTTTGATTTACTTTTAACACTAGTGTGAAAAAATGACATTTTTAACATCAAAAATGACAATTAAAAAGCCCACTTTTAACAGTTTTGTAGAAAAACATTATTATTCTGTCAAAAATTTTAACATGTATATCTTAGCATGTAAGTGTTTGTGACAATTCCTATATTTGTAATATGACTAACGGAAATAAATTATATTATTATTTATTATACCTTTTTAAAAAAAAAACATCTTAATTGAGAGCCTATTCCGCTTGATCTTCAATTTTATAAGCGATTACTATTTAATAAGTGTAATTATTATATTCATCAGGTATCAATAGTGAAGTTGTAGTAAAATTTGTCTAGAAATAGGAAGCTGTAACATTTACATTATAACTATTTTCACAATTGCAAAATGTTAATTTCAATTTGTAAATTGTGTGACATTTTCAAGTGATATTGTATCAAAATCTAACAGAACTTGTACTTTTCTATTCACACAACTGTGTAAATTTTATGACAATGTTGTATTCAAAGTAAACTAAATAGCCATCAAACACTAATCGAGTAAATTTAAAGTAGACTATAAAAATACATGCACAAATAAATTCTCGATTTATTTGGCTGTGGGAATAAAATGGATATACTGGGGATTTTCATCATAGTAAATGGAAAACTACCCCATTTTTACACGATTTTATGGAGCAATATAGTAGAAAATGATGTAAGTGATAGCAGCATAAGCCCGCATAGCGACTGGCTATTGACCACATTCCTAAATATTTCAAGCTCGTAAAGTTCAGCGTATGTTGTCGCATATATTACTTCACTGGTAGTGTAATGGAAGTGTTCAACGTTTTACCTAATAGATAAATAAATTTGTTTGCATTGGAGGTGGCTTTTTATTAACTTGCTTCGAAAATATTGATAGAGCTCCTATCTAAAGATTACGGTTTATTTTAGTTAACTGATTTTAGGACAATTATATTAAATATTGTATCTTATATTCTTTCGTTCTACTTTTTATCCAAGTACTGCAGTAATAATTGTGTTTATTGAAAATACAAAACATGACTATTATTCATATAAACCCACATTTTCAACTGGTATGCCATTTTACTGTTTCTTTCATTTTTATCAAAAACGTCTTAATTATCGCTCATTTTTATTATATGTCACCTACAATGCTTTAGTTTTATGATGTAGTCAAAAAAAGGTAAATGAAAAACAATCAAGACGAAATGAAGAATAGTTTAGAGGAAATGAGAAATAGTCATGAAGAATTAAGAAATGAAAACCAATTTACAAGAAAATAATAAGAAATTAGAAGAGATAAGAGAGTTTAAACTTAATGAATTTGAGGAAAGTGTTGAAGACGAAATCAAACAATTGAGAAGTACTGAACAAAGTTTCCAAAGTCATAGAAGAAGAAGAAAATATAATTAAATTAGAACATGAGGTTACAAATCTCCTACAATTCTTTAGATAATTATTGAATAGAGCTTTGTCTATGGAATTGTTCATTAGCATACCTAGATGTTTGGTATCAGAGAACATACATATGACTTCATTGATAGGAATTGTAGGAGATTTGATTTATATTAGCTTAAAATACCTTTCTAAAACAGTAAAAATATATAGTTAGATTATGAAAAATACAAAATTAAAGCCTTACTATATTTTTTATTTAATTTGGTACCTGTACATTTAGGCTATTTTTACAAAACAGAACACTTAACGTTATACAAAACATATACAGGGTTAACTATGACTTAGTACAAATATTTTAAGAGGGGATAGGAAAAATTCAGAATTAACGGTATCACCCTTCAAAAAAATTCCAAACTTATTTATAAAGCGAAAAAAAATTATTTTCAAAAGCTTATTAACCCCTAATTTCTCGGCGACTATGCCGCCTGTCAGTTGCGAGGTTAGGTATATTCTGCCAAAGTCAAAGTTGTCAAAGGTAGTGACAGAGCACCGCGTTGCCACGTGTAACGATTTACGGTGCTTTTAAAGAAAGTTTTATTTACAAAATACTAGATTATTTAATGAGAAACACGATATGGTAGCACTGAAAGTAAAACCTACCTTACTGATACTTTCAGGACTGATAATTGGAGATTTCAAGAAAGTTGAATTATTTTCTGTTTTCTAACTTGTTTACATTATAACTTGTCGTTGTAAAAATTGTTGTATTTGTTGGGTACCTCTTGATTTCCCTCGACCATTTCATAAATAAAAAAAATACTTTTTTTCTGTAGGTATATCTAAAAGAAGTTACAAGGAATTTTAAAAAGTATGAAATTGGTTCTTTTTTATTTTCAAGTTAGGTACATACGAATTTAAAACTCCAGCACGTGTAAAACAACATTCGTGGACGTTGTACAATTCGTACAAAAATGTACGAGGATTTGGCATATTCTGTCTACATATTTGGAAAACGTCTTTTATATTCTGCTGCTACACGATAGGCACTTCGTCGCACTTCCCATAAATTAGTATCATATCCGTAATTTCCGCGATTACACGAATTTGAATGTGCGAAAAGCAAATACCGAAAATTAATATCAAAATATTTGAGATATTTGACGGATCTTCCGATGCTGGCGTCATCTGTAGGTCATTAGCGCAAAGTGCACTAAAGCTCGTTCCAATTTTTTAACTTATTATAGAATTAAATAATAATAATACTAATAATATTAACAAGAATCGACCATGTTTCCATATAATAATATTGTAGTATTATTGTTTTAAATTTCCCGAGGCGTTTACACTGCTCTGTAATATTACTTTTCTGACCACTACTGCTGTTTGATATTTGGAGAGTATTAGAAACAATGCAACCAATAACACAGCATAGGTTTATATCGACTGAAAAGTGCTATGTGCGTGTAACCCCGTGTCACGGAGGAAGTGTCAAAACAATACTAGGATGAAAATAACCCACGATTGTACACATAATAATAGAATATTGATTATATTGATCGCCATAAGAATATTTATCTGAAGAATATTAGGTTCTTGGTGGTGGCGGACCGAAGACTGAACAGTTGTGTTGACATTGTAATTTTAGCTTTCCGTTTTTAGTGACAGTTTCAGTTTTAAACTTTTTACTTATCAAATAAAAGTTGCGATATATTGGGACATGTGTAGTTTTCCTCAATTTTCTTTAAACGTACGTTGTCATATTTTCTAGAGATGAGAGCAATGCAGTGGAGTTACAGTTATCGGACAAAATTTTCTAAATGAAAAACTGCCACGGGTGTATTAGAAGTTTTTTGTTAGCATTTCTTTCAATCAATGTTCTTAAAATAAATGGGCAATTTATTAACTCTACGCGAAGTGTGTATTTTGTGGCGAGTAATTCTGACGGACCTGTAATGAGTGAAAATGAAGTTTTGGCAGTTTGGAAAGAAGGAACGAAAAACAAATGCAAAATACTGTAGCTAAACGGAATAACTGTCATCTATCAGGTACTAGGTATTATTATTAATAAAAATGTTTACTGTCGTTGTTTCTACATTCGGCAACGTTGTGAGAAACGACCGCATGGTAGTTGACATATGTAGCCGTCTTGGACGATGGCTGATCGACATAGGCGCCGACTTTCCGTAGGAAAAAAGGGTTTTGCCCCATTTTTTAAACATCGAGCTAGAATTCCGAAATAAATTTTTTGTTGTCTTTTAGCCCTCCCTGAGCACGTGGTTAAAATTTTTGTACTTAGTCATAGTTAACCCTGTATAACAATGTAAAACTATATATTGTATATATCAAATAATAAAGTTTCTTGTATATGTAAACATAAAAAAATGAATGTAACATTTTATAATATTCAAACGAGATCTAATGTGTAATATAGGTATTACACCGAAAAAGAGTGCCAGAAGGTCTTGAAACTCTTCATAGTGGTACAGGTGGCGTGCATTTAGAAAGAACTTTGAACAAAGTCAGACGATTTTATTGATTAAGTTTACACAAAATAGTGTACTTTTAACACATCACTGGTAAATATTGCACAAATTTAGTATATTTTATTATAGTACTTGTAGTAATTTTAACACGTTTTGAGTAAAATGTATAAAAAGCCAAACTGTGTAAAGCTATTAAGACGAATACGTCCTAAATTACGCACTGGAAAATCTCATTTGCACAGCAATTTTTTTACAGTGCAAGAATATGTATTTCATTTTTTTTACACCCTGTATAGATCCAAATACAAATTGTGTCAGACCTTGTTACACCATTATTAGAATGTAAACTACAAATCGTAATTAATACGTTCACAAAGTATTAACTACGATTTAAATATTGCTTTCTCATATATTTCAACAAATTTTGACACAAGTTGTAGCTACGATTGTATGAATTTTCATTACAATACCTACTTTTTCCATGTAACTGTTTCAATAGTATTTCTTTCAGTGTAACGAACCGCCGTTCGCATTTTAGTGTTTCTAAATTAAAATTTGGCGTGTAAAACTTGTTCAATAAACATTTATACAAACGTATTATTTTAATTACTAGCATGAGTGTTATTCATTCCCAGAAGAGTACTTTGAATTTCTAAAATTTGTTCGGTTCACATTGCGGAGCTATAAGCAAATATTACTGAAGGCTAACTGAAATTAAATGTAAATACGGCGGCGGTAACAGCAGCCATTACTACAATTATTATTGCCTTTCTCCAGTTCCGTTCCCGCCGTACAATGGAACGGTTACCTCTGCACTTATTAATTGTTTACTATGTACGGAATTGCGCAAAGTCGCTTGTAAGTTGTAGCCGGGCGAGATTTCATGGAAATTTGGTAGTCGGATAGGACTAATTATTCTCGTCTTGAAAGGAGCTTCTTGTGGAAGTAATGCCATTATGAGGAAGGTGCATAGGAATGGTTCTTAATTCATAGAACATTTCCGGCAATGTCTTAATTTTCTTTATACGCTTTTCATTACAAGATAATTAATGTTGGTTCTGCACTCTAGATAGTACCTGCATTGTAGGTATGAGTATTAATGTTCTGGTTCACATTTGATTTTGCGGTGCAAGTACATATAAAATATGTACAATATATTATCGCATACATTAATGTGAATTGTCTATTTATAAAAAGAGTAAGAATACAAAATATTACGATTTAAGCCAACTTGCTTTAATAAAATATTGATAATAAAAAGATACAGTCTCTAAGTTGAAAACCAAAAAGTGATTCTTTTTGTAATAATTGCACTGTCTTTGAATGTATTGACTTAAAGAGGAATGAGAAATCACAATATGTTGTCTATTTCGAGTGACGTAAATGTGAGTGTTACATTTTTAACCATAAGTTATCACGTTTTTTATTAAAAAATCTTAAACCTACAAGCAAAAAAGGTATACTATTAGTTTTAAAAATTTACAGTTTTCGAGATAACAGCTTTTCAACAATCAGTTGCATAATTCATTGTTTTACTGAGTTTCTGCTTTGTTTTGCTTTATGGAGTATATATCTTTTACCAGTCCTTTCTAAAATTTTGGAAAAACTTATGTATGAGCAATTAAAAACGTATTACAAGGGTCAAGGGTAATGGGAAACGAACTCAAAAAGGACGTTTACGCTTGGACTATTTGCTAATAGATGGCGCAATATTAGGTACTAAAATGACATGAATTTGGATATATAATTTTGAAAGCTCCTCCCATCGAAGATGATTGGTTCATACTTATTATGTTATGTACAATCATTTGCAATAATAATGACACTCTTTAAATTGAATTTTGCTATTTCTTTTGATCTGCTGACGTATTTGTAATGAAATCTACTTTCAACTTTTATCATTAGTAATTAGTTGTTTCACTTACCAATATAGATTTAATGAAATTTCTACTCAGAACTTCCAGAAGTTCAAAAACTGTTTTGAGAGAGTGTCAATATTATTTCAAAAGCTTGTATATACTTAAAATACCTAACTTTAATGACATTCAATAGGACTACTGTTTAAGTGTTTAATTTATTATTAAGTGAATGTGGTAGTCATGAAGAAGCAGGGAGGAAATAAATGTTAATTTTTAAAATGTAATAAAACTAGATGAAACATTCCAGCAATAAAAGTTTTCCGCAAGGCGAAAATCGACTATAATGACAGATTTTGAATTCTGATAAGTAATTATAGTAATTCCATCACATGATTTAATAATAAAAATATTCTCATATTTACAAAAAACAAACAAATTACAAAAGTGCAGTTATTCAGTTCATATTCACTTTCACGTATCAATGAAAGTCAAAGCTTAAAATATATTAACCGCCAGATAACACTTTTATCATACCCCTCCAGCTTTGGTAAATTTAAGTGAAGAAGTCATTCAATACGTGTCGATAAAAATATACAGGGTAGGCCATTAATAAGGGGACATAAAGGAGTAACATCATTGGGAGGAAATATGAAGATATAACTAAACATATCTTAGTAAAATATTGCTGTGTAAAAAGATACAAGGTGTCAAAGTTGAAATATTTTTATTTGTGTTTTATTTTTTTGTAATAGCGGGAGTATCGCTCAACTGATTGTCGGCGGCAAATTTGGTAGAGAAATGAAAATAATTTAAATATTAAACTCACACCATAGTCTGTAGTTCTATATGTCTCTTTATAGAAGTAGGTATATCGAATTCATTTGAATTATCTTAATGTGTTTAAAGGAAATAAAATAGAAACTGTAAATTTTGGCATATCGCCGGAAACTCTTTTTTACAATCTTATTTTTCTGTTTTTTTTTTTAAATTAATTAACAGTTCATATTCTTACTTCTCTAATGCAATAAAATAAACTGCTTGTGTTTCGAACTTTATGATCTGTGGTTTGAATATAAATATATTACCACAATCTTATTATTTAGGCAGGTAAATGAAAAAGGGTCACGCGGCCACGCCCTCGAAACGCCTTCGCAGTTTTTTGCAGATTAAAATAGTAGCACTTTATTAAGGACTGACTCTCTTGGTGTATATGTTACACACAATACTCGAATTCGGACAATGTCCGAAAAAAGTATGCAAAACTAGTTCTGAGCCCAGAAAAATTCCCATACCCGAAGTTATACATTTAAACGGTTACTGTATGTTACAAAATACAGCGAACTAGTTTTGGGCATTATAAATTGTTCAAAACTAGTTTTGTGCATTTTGAAATGACCAGAATTAGTTCTATTCATTTTCTTATAGTTACACTAATTAAAAGTAGGATTATACAATTTTTGTCATTATATTTTCTGAACTCAAAACTAGTTTTGCATACTTTTTCGAGTGTTGTGTGTATTATAACCTTCAGAAAATGAAGGAAACTAGTTTTGGTCATTTAAAAATGCACAAAACTAGTTTTGACCAATTTATAATGCCCAGAACTAGTTCTACTATTTTACAATAGCCAAAAGTCGTTTAAACGTAAAATTTCGGGTATGGGAATTTTTCTGGGCTCAGAACTAGTTTTGCATACTTTTTTCGGACATTGTCCGAATTCGAGTATTGTGTGTAACATATATACTCAAGGATGTTATGCAGCTGGTCATGATTACTATACCCGCGACAAGAATTCAGACGACTTACGTCATACGAACAAATGAATAATTCATTACATTTTCAACAAAATATTTAAGAAACTGCAACTGATAGCAATAAAACTATATACAGCACTAAAAGTATGCGCGACCAAATATCGAAAATTACGTTGAGAATAAAAATAAATGTGTAACGTCGGCCGTGACGTAGACGTCTGAATTTTTGACGCGAGTATATAAATTGTTCCATTTTTGTTTCTGTACGCTCACAAACATCAAAGACAAAGTACAACAAATGAAACTCAGCTATACGCACTACTATGATTAATATTACCTCAGGTTATCAGCAGCAGCCTGCAGCCTGACACATTGCAGCATTGTCGAATGTTACAGTTTTAAGGAATTTCTCGGAAACCTCAATTGTTGATTAATAGTGATCCAAAAAGCAAATTACAAACAAATTGCGTTACAAACGCTTTTACTTAACCTTAATTGTACCTTACTTTATAATCTCGTAACATAGTTTTATATTGCAGTTGCATTTTTATTTTTGAAATGTATTTGTAGATAAGCTATTTATTTTAGACATTTTATTATTACGCAATACAGGGCGTATGCGGTCACCTGGGTGTATTTTATTTTCAGGTGCCTATAATTATTTTATTTATTATGGTTAAGTACCGTAAGTAGCGTGCTTACGGTTAGCTGAGAGACGTGGGTTCGATCATAAAGAAAATTAAATATGCCTAATAAAAATAAAAAAAAATGGGCGCCAAGTAGTTTAAAAAAAAACTTGATAATCTATATGAAACGTAACTGCCAAACTAATAAAACAGCTATATCATTTAGTTTAAATTAAAAGAAAACAATCTAGAGAAATTGACACCAATATATTACAAATTATAGCTACAAGTGACGTAATGACTTAATAATGAACTTTGTAACTCCCAGGCGGTGTACAAATAGGTAAAACAGATAAATATAAAAAAAACAGTCGTTGGTTTTCAACTCTTTGGGAATCTGTGACTCTAGTACTATATATAAAAAAAATGTTTGGTTACACAACGAACGTGGGTTTCATTCTATTGGTTTTGCGAATGTGGGGTTGTTAGGTTAGGAATAACAAGTCCACGGTTTGTAACACGTTATATATATTAATAAAGATACAACAGCTCGGAAAGAATGTTCCACCAATATAGAAGTCTGGACGGATGTTTAGCTGAAGGCAAGCGGAAAGTCACTGCCGTGGTCCTCGCCGGACCTTTCGAAGAAGGTCTCGGAAGGCTGGCTAATGTCTGGCCATGTGTTTACTTTCATAAATGGGCTCAGATCTAAGGGTTAGTTTTATGGTTTTGTTGGCATTGATTTGTTTGGTGCCTTAGTGAAAATGTCGTAAATTGTAGGGATCACAGATGTAGGTCGGTGACCAGTGTCGGTGACCGCTACAGCGAAGTTAGCTAACAGAAAAAAACAATAATAATAATAATGCCTCTATGAGGTACTCAGCCTCTGCTTCTGCTACAGATGATACAGTTGTCTGTCAAGGGCGGGAACCTGGGACGGAACAGTGTCTCTATCCTTGTTCGTTAGCCGATGTTACCTTCAATTTAGCCACCATGGAATATCGATCCAATTTCTTTTCACGGTGTACTTATATTTAAGAGAAAAAAAAACGCCTACAAATTACAAGAAAAACTATTGCAACTCTTAAATACTAAATCACGGAAACAACATAACACTCGATATAATTTTGATGCGTGAACTTAAACATGAAATGCTTACCCTCTCAAGTCGAACACCTAACCGAGAAGACGTTTTACAAATTTCAAGACTTCTACCTCTTGGTTCATTGATTCATTTCCACATCAACCTTCTTCAATTGTTCCAAATTCTTCTACTACTTCCCTTAATTGCAGCAACCGAAAATTTGTTATCCGTTTTCTAACGATTTTATTTATTTTCATGCCGCTCTCGCCTTGCTAAAAAGAATCACGCTGGCTGACCGTTCTGCCACAGGCCAGTCTTTTTTTCGTCGCGCAAAAAGTTCTTTGACAAAAACTATACTTTGAATATTCGTTAGCGTTAATAACGATACCGAGTATTTTAGTCTTCGAGGCCAATATTACTATATTAACAAAAATTGTTACATTATTACTTTTAATCAGATATATCACCCCTTAAAATTGCTTCACTCATATTCTGGACACCTTGTAGAATATTTCAGTGTAAAATTATTGGTTAGACAAAAATTCCATTTCTCTGTCCGATTTTTTTTTTGAAAGAAAATGTTTTTATCTATAGAGGCAATGAATTTTTTGTTATGTTTATGTTACATTTTATTTTAAAAATAGTAATCGAAGATTCTTTAGCGATAGCGACCTCAAGGCGATTAGTGCAGATCTCTCCTTTTTAACTTTATTTTTAGTTTAAAGCGACACTGGCGGAAAGCTAAATAGCATCAATTAACCCTAAATGAGATAGGGACAGTAAAACTGGACTCCTCTAACGTCTACCGGCACTAAGTAGATGGAGGCAACAAGCTATCTGTAAACTTTCAGTTCTCCACTTGCATCGCCTAATGGAAGAAAGCATCTAAAGGGTAAAATTGGGGTTTTTGTGACAGTTTTAACTTTCTATGGGTTTCAGGAGACTCGAGGAACTTCTGTTAATAGACTGGGGAATAACTCAATTAAATTAGTTTACATGGTCGTCTACATAATTTAGTTTTAAGCTCGCACAAAATTATCAGGATGCCGGAAAAGTAGGAGCAATTAGCAGTAGATGGTTTGGATAAAATTTATCTCTAGTAAAATAAATTTAATAATTTACGCACTGAATCTTTTCAAAAAACTTAGCTAACTTCTTATGACACCAAATCAATCTAAATTAATGAAAGCAGGTATGTTTGGGGGTAAGGGTTTAATAAAAATGACAAGTTATATTTAAATCATGTTCGCTCTCCCCCTATATTAATATATCTAATAATTCTTAATAGTTTTTACATATAACTAAGTGCTATTCAAGAAATTATAAAATATAGATATATACTACCTGACAAAGAAGGATTCACACCAATTAAATATCATTTCCCAGTTTAGTGACTTTGAGAGGGGGCGGATTGTTGGGTTCCGCGAAGCATGTTTGTCGGTGAGTTAAATTTCTAGAAGTACTAACATATTCTTACGTACACTGATAAAAATGAGTGAAAATTTCCGTGTTTTGTTATGTTCCTTTTACATGATATTTACTGAAATATTTTAATTTCCATTATACAATATTAGGGAATAATCAAGTGTATGTGTTTTTACGCAATAAAATTAAGAAATATAAGAAATACTTAGTGTGGTAATACAATGTACTCTTTGTGGGATATTCGTAAAACAGTAAGTACAAGATTATATTTTGATACGTGTGCACTTGCAGCTTGTGCCAATTTTAAATATTATACTATTCATAAATATCATAGAAACAGAAACGATACGTTGTTTAGATGTTTGCATTAAAATGACGCCATTACATGTGTCTCACCATACAACAGATATTAACATTAGTTGTATTTAGGTTAATTATAAATTTACTGTAACTTTAATTTGAGCTAAATATATTTATTTTTACACAGAGATACGTATATTTACAAAAACCAAGGAATATATTGATGTTTCAAGAATAATTATGTAGTACTTTCATCAAAAATATTCAACATATTTTCTGACACGAATGAAATATCTACATTGAAATCCATTTTTAGATGATGGATGAACAATATACTTTTACAGAGAAGAATGGATAATTCACATTTAGAGGATTGATGGACAAATTCCACTAAAAAAATCTTCCTACACTTAAGTTATTTCTGCTACTGATAATGCCTTCTAAACTATTTAGAAACAAAAATGTGACCGCATATAGTACATTTATTATAGAATCTTCTGTATTTCTAATAATTTGTTAGTAAGAGATATCCTGCATGTTACATTTACTAGCTTAAACCTGTACTTTTGTACATTTTAACAAGCAGAGATTATCCATATAACTATAAAAATAATATAACACATTTTTAAATTGGCTTCTGTTGTACTATTGAGGTTAAACAAAATGTAAGTATTTTCTACTCAACCTTTAAAAAAATAAACAAATCACCATATAAAAATCGGTAACACGACGCTCCTGGCGCGCTACGAACTTTCTGATGACGCACCCATACGACAATTGAATGCCGGATTACACATCGTTGCCACAGTATGTTTACATACATAATATCGTCTTCACTTCAACGTGTTATTCAAATTTACCCCCATTTAGCCTTTTCTGCATTTCCCGCATTTCTTTCCCCCGAAATTTGTATATCACGCCACACATTTGAAGGGGGGATGGAGCGAATACAAGCAGCAACCAGTAGTTTGTTTATTTCGGTCTCGCGTATTCGTCGTAAATTAAAAATGCATAATTTTACAAATTTTCTGAATATGCGGAAATAGTATTGTTATACGGAGAATGTTTACGAAATGAGAATGCCGCTGTTCGGAATATTGGAGATGTCTACCTACCAGATGCGCAGATTTTGTGTACCTAAGTGCTTTCGCGATACGGGTTCTGTGAAACTGTGTCGGGTGAGACTGTTTTAAATTTAGGTTCATTTCAAGGTGATTGGAGATATGCCAAAGCAAGGTCTGCAGAATATTACGAGAAAACTCACGTTCAAGCTTTAGATACTTGAGAACCTGCTGATTTCCCCAGTCGTCTTGAAATTTGCAATTATTGGCATCAAAATCAAATTGCAGCTCACCCTAATTTTATTAATTAAGTGCTTTGGGCGGATGAGTGCAGTTTTACTCGAATTGGCATTTTAAACAGGTTAGTACCATACTCATTAAAAACAATAAATTTCTAGGCAAGATGTACGTAACTACAAACTGAATAATTAATTGTACTTACGAGTAATACTAAAAATTCATATTGATTTGTAAAACGTAGTGAAAACGTAATATCAAAATTATTAAACTGTAATAACCTAACTTTCGAAAACTTTTATTTATTATCTACATTTGTTTTTATTAACAAATAAATCATTATTTAAGGAAAATTCATTCATGTATCTAGATTAAAAAAATAGTAGACTCCTTGTCCTTAAATAACAGTACAGAAACTAGGTACGTAGGTTATTGACCTAATAATACGGTAGGTCAAGATTAACTCTCGACAATTTTTTTGAGCATCAGATCATTGGCATGCCATTTCAGTCTTGGACAGTTTTCTGTCGACAACACGATGGTTTTTTATTACTTGGTATTTAAACACGAAACACTTTTCAGCTTCTCTTAATAATTTACCCATTATGTATAGGTTTTTTATGTAATGTCCGTAAATGGTTTATTACTCGGTTTATTATTAGATACTTTGAAGTTTTGTGATTTCAATGTAACTAAACCATTTTCAGTCATAACAGCTACATTTGCTCAGATGAAAATCCACACGCTATTTGTCGGTTTAGCTTTCAGAGGCGATGTGTTGTCAAAGTATGGGCAGGAGTGTACGGGATGAGTGGATCGCGTTACTTGCAATTTTTAATAGAATTATTTTATTATTATTATTATTATTTGATTTCATTGGATATTAACAATTTAAATTATTATTGGCTGAAGTTGAACTGAGCTAGAAAAAATGATATTCTAAAATAGTCAGTACATCCATTTATTTGTGATGTCTAAAACCTAGGTAAGTAGGTACTAGAAAAATATTTCAACTTGGCAACAATGCATCAGGTCGACATCGAGTTGAACTGCGAGCTGTAAACGATAAAGGCTGTGAGCGGTCAGTTTGAAAAGAGGGTTTAAATAATAATTTGAAAATATTTTTTTCGGCGCAAATATGCATTTAATTTTTTTTTAATCGCGTATTTGCATTCTACTCATTATTCCCTATCTCTTCATAAAATTAATGACAGTATGACTGACTCACGCTGTATATTTTACAGTTCCAACGTAAAAATTGCAATGTATAAATCAATGAAGCAAAATTTACAATAGAATTTAGCTAATAGTTATAAAATTACATAACATAATATGGAATTTTAATCATGGTTGTTTGTGTAATATAACAGTGTACTTAATTCATTTACAAAATTATTATATAATTTTACTCTGGTCACAAATTGCCAACGTAAAGTTATGAGAAGTTACAGACACATTTTTATCAGTGTACCACAGTACGGTGTGACCTCAGGAAGGACTATACTTTATAACGTCTGCAAATCAACCATTATTGACGATCGATCATATCGATAGGTAAGTGTGAACTTCGAATGGGACCTTAGCCAACCGAGAGTAACCACCACTTTTAATAAATTCTTAATACAGTTTCATGTTTCATGTTGCAATTTTCAAGGTAACTTACGGAAACGACTCTGTAGCACTTAAAATGTCACAAAAATTCCTTTAGACATTAGAGAATATAAAAGCAGAATAAAGAGAAAAAAGAAGCAGTTATGTCAAACTGAACAAACATAAATAATATTGGCGTTTGAATAATCTTGTGTGGGCGATGTACGACGTACTGAATTGTCTATTTATTAGCTAGGGTAAACCCCATATTCGACACCTGCATCACTAAATAATTAACACTTATGAAATAACAATAAATTACCAAACAGACTCTAAACTCGCATTAATAGTTGTACGTTAATCTTACCGCTGCAAAAGCAGTTACCGCAACTGCAATTTGTCTAGCACTCGCCCATTCCGTGCCGTCTCGAAACTTTTGATCGAATTGAATCGAGAAGGAGATATTTGAATTTCAATCACACATGATTCCCCCGAGCAACGCTGAAATATCTCGACACTTATCGTTTTGAATGCGATTTTGCTCTATTCTTTTATTCATCGATGTATATGTACAGTTGCTTACAAGATGTCGCTGGTATAGCGATAGGTCATCTGCACTGTAAAAAAAGTTGCTGTGTATGTGAGATTATCCACTGTGAAATTTAGGATGTGAAAATTTCCGTGTTAATAGTTTTACACACTATGGTTTTTTGTATGTTTTACACAAAATGTGTTGAAATTACTAGTATTATAAAACATACTGAATTTCTGTATTATTTACCTGTTGTGTGTTAAAAGTACACCATTTTGTGTAAACTTAACACTCACACAACTTAATTGTGTTCTATATCCCTACTCCTCACTGGTTGAGCACAACTGCGCAGCTGCAGTATATCAGCTGATCCAACTCGTCACTACGCCATATTGGTCATGTAGCGGTGTTGTGTACAGTTACCCCTCGTTCAAATGGGGAATATTTAAATTTAAATTGAGGTTTAATCAAGGAAAATGGTAAGTACTTACCTAACTATAGCAAATATTACTGATAATTGTAATAAAGCTAAAACTAATTAGAATGTAACTCTTAAAAATATTAGAAGTTCACTCTGACACTTGTAACTTTAGAGTAAGAAAATTATATGTTCAGATTATTACCAGTTAATTTTCGTAAACTCGTATTATGTAGTGCCTAACCTAAATACATCTTTGTTTAATGTCTGTTGTTTCATTGTTTATGATTTACTAGAATATTATTAGTCCCTTATTAGAATATGTACTATTATACTGTTAATTTTAATACATACATATTTTGTTGTTGTTCATTGAACTGAATTTTATTTTTTAAATAAAATCGTAAAAAGTAAAATATCTTTTATTTTATAATTACACCATAAAGTTCTATATATTGATACGGAAGCTCACCTACCTTAAAAATGATGTTCCTGTTTGCTTTTGAAATTATAATTTCTTATACATTTATCTGACGTTTTCTAGCAAACAGGAATGTAATTAACAAACAAAAAAGGTAGGCGAGTCTTCCATATCAATACCTATTATACAATAGAATTAACATGTTAATGTGTAAAGCTGGTAATGATACAAATAAGAGCCTTTTTACACGGGCCACCGTGCAGCGCTTCTCGGAAGCGCCGATGAGTGGTCCGTTTTGACGAAACATTATTTTATATAGACTTATTCGCACGGGCGCGCCACAGAATTAGCAGCGCCACGGTGGCGCGTAGTCGCCAACTTCCACCGAAACGTCAACCATAAATTCGTGGCTCCACTCAGCAGCGCTGCACAGTGGCCCGTGTGAAAAGACTCAAACACTGAAATGTGTAAAAATATACCGTCCGTGTGGACCTCGTTTAATACAATATTGTGTTATTTTGTATTAAAATGTATAATTATTTTTTTACAGTGTATGTATATCTGCGACATTTTTATGCAGAAAATAAGTTTTAATATAGGTAATATGTATACATATCGGTTTCATATACAGGGTAATTCCAGAAATACTAGGAAAAAAATTACGTACATAATCTGCATGACCTGTATTTTTTTTTGTTTTCTCGAAATCTTATTATTAAATTGAAATTGGACCTAAAATTTTGTCTTTTGCAATTATCTCCGGAACCTCTAAACCGATTTAAATGGAATTTAATGTAGAGTTGTAGATAATCGTAGTCTATCTGAAGTAGTTTGTCAAGTATCACAGGGGGTGCTAGTTATGCGTAGTGCCGCTTAGTTTATCCAAAAATTTGTATTTCCCATTTTTTCCCAAATTCTTTGCCAGTGCATTAGAAGCACCGTTTGATTTTCACAAAAAAGTTCTCTTTACTTTTTTTCATTTGCAGCTTAATTTTCCAGAAAAACTTGACTAAAGCGGTGGTACTACCATCGACAAACTTGAAAAATTAAGAATGCATAAAATAAAAAAGGTGGCTGTGAACAGATTGAGTGACAGATGTCGATTCGTGTTTACGTTGTCACTTAATTTTTTTTACGTAATTTGAAAATTTTTCAATGATCATACATTATAGAGGGTGCCACCCTTCTTTGAACTTTTTTAGTTCACAATTTTTTTGCTATACACTGAATCTTCATTACTTATAGCACAATTTCTTTTCCCATCAATTTGCAGTAACATATACATTTTTTATGTCCTAGGAATGGTCGTTTTTGATATATTTGCATTTTATCAAAGTAATGCTGCAAATAAAACTTTTGTAGCATAAGTGTTCATCGGACATACTCGTACATACAATTGTATTTTAACAAGCTTTTTAAAAAATGTCGTTGATTAATTAGGATTAACTGGAGACTTTAATTCCACATAGGAGGTCACAAAATTCTTAAAATCTATCTAAAAATCGTCCTTTTAAAAAGGATTATAAAATGCAGATGAAGATTTGAAAATTTAATAAAATACCTTAATCACTTGTTATAATGCAGGATCAGTTACGTTTATGTTTACAATTTTGCTTTTGATATTAAAATAAACTTTCATGTCATTCTTTTAATAGCAAATATTTCAAAAACTGAAATTCCTTGCAACACGAGGATGTATAAGTGATGGAAAAAGAGATGTTGTTATCAAAAAAGAAGATACAACGTGTAGCAAAAATTTATGAACTATTAAGTTTCATGAAGCGGCGTAAGTGACACCCTCTACAATGTATACCAAAATTAAGAGGAAATCAATTACTTTGAAGGTTATTTGGACTAAGGTAAGTTTGACTAGATATTATTTTGATGTGTACAATTCATCATGGGACACCCTATATAAAATAAATGCTTCTATTTGAAAAGTAACACAAGTACGTACAACTTAATTAAATCAAAAATTTGCATTCTAAATTTCTTAACTCTGGATGGTTGTGGTACTAAAACGCATTTTTTTTATCCCTATCACATGCACGGCGTGCAAAAAATCGCATTATGGTTAAAAATAACCCATTTTTGTCATTCAAAACATAAAAAATAACCCACTTTTGTCATTCAAAACATAAAAAATAACACTTTTTTATGTAATTTAGTATTTAGTAAAAGTATTGTATATATCAGCAGAATATTTATATGAATCTATAGTCTCCATTTTGTCATGGGTAGTAATAAATATTATGATGACATGTAATGTAAAATATATGTATTTAGTAGCTTATAAATAAATTTCACAAAAAAATTACAATAAAATAAAGATAATAATCTGTTACGCCGCATCAATTTGTTCTAAAATACATGTTTTGACATTATCAAAGTCCACCTCTAATCTCTTGTTTGATACAGAGACATGTTCATATGCACAGTCGGCTAAAACCACTATTTGCTGCTGCAGTTGCCTTTGGATCTGTAAAGGATTAGCCTTAACTGCAGGCAGAATCCTCTCTACCTCCTGGAGGGTGGACTCCACTATACCAGCGCAGATATGGGGGGCAGGATCAGAAGTATGCAGGCAACCATTGAAGTAAGTCATCAGCTCGTCATATTTCTTATAGAAGACTCCTGTTTGTTTGTTGTACCCAAGATTCATGAGACTCAATCCCAAGGCGCATTCCTCCGTATATTTCTGATACAAGATTTCAGGAGTGAGGAGGCTTAAATTCTCCAAACAACTCGCGACGTTAGCCTCGACATTGGCTGCACTCTCTTCCACCTGACCCAGGCGCTCAGAGAAGATGTCGATATTGGTTTTAATTTTTCCGTATGTCTTGCTGTTTATATCGTTTATATCATTGTTGTACTCTTGTAGTAGTGTAGGGAACTGGTTGTCGGAGATCAAGCTTATCAAGTTGCTCAAAGCTTCTCTTGTTATTTCAACGGTTGTTTCGTTATAGTCTAGTGGATAGGCCAACAAAGGCTGAAACAAAACAAAAATTAAGTAATTTTAAACATTTAAAAATCGAATAATGTAGAGCTTAACAAATAACAAGAATGTTATCTCATTCAAAGGTACCAAAGTAAACCGAATATATAACGACAAAAAGCGTTCTAACCAACAAAGTTTTAGGTAGAGAAATCTTTCAAAATATGTTTATTTTCAAATTAAACTGCAGATGCAAATATTGTTTTAACATAAACTTCCAGAGTTATCCATGTAAGATTGTTCGCTTTTATTTATAAGTATGTGAAAATACATGTTAAAAGGTGGGGTTAGATTAGCAAAATAATGTGTGTCTTACAAATGCACTTTAAAAGTATTTTTCTACAAAACTGTTAAAAGTGGGCTTTTTAATTGTCATCTTTGATGTTAAAAATGTCATTTTGTGACACGCGTGTTCAAAGTAAGTTACTTTTAACACTAGTGTTAAAAGTAAATCCAAGTTTATTTAAATTTTGTTTTGAAAATTAATAAAACGTTTTAACAAACACATGAACAACTTTTTATTTTAAATAAGTACAAACATTTTAACTAGTTATTACTATTAACATTTATAGTAAAATTAGAACAATTTTAAATTGTAATTCCCTGCGGAGTGATCATATTTAAGTTGGTTTTACTGCCAACATGTGTGACACATCTATTTTCTGTAGAAACACTACTGGTAGTACTGGTGGTCTTGCTAGTAGTTGCAGCAGTAGGAAGTATTTGGCACGCAATTTCCTTCTTCTGTTCCAGTGAATTTTCAATGTAGCCTTCAGCTACCGTCAAAGATTTCCATCCTCCATGTCTCTTGATGGTAGTAAGATTTGCACCCGAATCTGCTAACAATGTCGCCGATGAACGACGAAAACAGTGTCCGGTGTAGAGTTGAGGATTTGGTAGATTCAAGAACTCTGCAATGTCGGCAGACATTTTACCAAACATGTTAATTCCGACTGGATTCTTCACACATTTATTCTTCATATATTTAAGAAAAAGTCGTATATGGTCAGCAACACTGAAATTCCGAGGCGCTTTCGTTTCAGGCACATCTGACACAATTCCTCCCGGCGGCACGCCCCGAAGACACCCACTATTGCTGCGACTTTCATCATCAGATACTTTTCGTCTTCGGCTTCTGTGAGAAATTTGTCGATATGCGTCTTCGTCAAAACTTTTGACTTTTTGCTTGATATCCTTCACCCTTCCATTTTAAAAAAGCAATAAGTTTATAATGTTTGCTTATATCTTGATCTTGCTTTATTTTTAACATAGTTTTGATCATGGAATAATTTGACCACAGCGTTGACGATTTCCATATCTTGGCTTTTTCCTCAAAATATGCCAGTAAAACACTTTCGTTACATTTCCCACGGACCTTTTTAATGTTGCACCATTCCGAGAAGCGTCTATAAGCGATTTCGTGTTGTTCCTTTGATTTCGCCGGCAATAATTCCGATGTTGCTCGACTGGCGGCTTCTTCGATTTCAGCAGGGATAGATTCTTTACGCTCATTATCGAGATTATTCATTATACTTATAATATTACTAGAAAATGCTGTCAATATTTTTGCGTTTTTTCCGTAGCTAACAACAGCACTGGTTACTACGAAAATTTTGGTTCATAAACATTGCGATCTGTGTGGTACTTTTTGATTTCTTATCTTTATTGAGTTTAAAGTTCTTCCGATTGTTTTGTAGAAAAAATAGTGTATGATATACGTGTTAAAAGTGATATTATTTTGTTCGTGAAGATAAAGAACTCGCTACGCTCGTTTTTTAATCATCTTCACTCACAAAATAAAATCTTACTTTTAACACGTATATCATAAATAGCTATTATCTTATTTGATGAAAATTTAAATAGTACCTAAAAGTGGATAAACAAAACATCAATATTTTTATTTTTGGTATTACTTTTGCTCTACGTATTTTATTTTTCGTAATTTCTCTACGTAAAAAACACTACAAATTTGATCAAACGTCTGGTATCTTCAGGTATCGCGATCTCATGTAAAATCATTTGTATTTATTTATTTTATTGAGAACAAACTGGCCAGAGAATGTTAGATCTCTGTATTCTTTTATTTTTGATCTACTAAATACAGTTTCCAACTTTTTCAATACAAAAATTCAAATATACAAAACAAAGAGTTGAATTAAATGAAATACTTCTAAATTTAGAAGATGCCATCCATTATAATTCAGTGTTATATCTAACATACAAAATTAAATCTGTCTGGAAAAAATACTGTTGCCGATTATTCCAAATGACAAAATAGCTGCCTATATCTTATAAATATGTTTAAATACTTATTGAAGTAAATCGTACTTACCGTTAAGCTTAAACAAAAAAATATCAAGGAGCAGATAAACTTCATGATTGTACTATTCAGTAGCCGACTGTCAAATACTAATAGCATTGTTTGTAGTTCCTTATATTTATATCTTTCATCAGATAAGGTATTATGTGGATTAAATGTAGATAATGAAAGTAATGTCGAGATTTTTTCAAATCTTTCTGAAGTTCTCTATCCACTTTATAATGAGTAATGCTGAAAAAACGAAAATATATGACATATGCATATTGCTGGAATAAGAAAGACTATTAATAAATTTAAAACATAGGTATATGCAGTGTGCATTCAATTAAAAAAAGTTACTATTACTTAGATATTTATTCACCAAGTGAGTTAAATTAATATTCAAGAGAAGAAAGTTTGTTTCTTCTAGCGAATAAATTTATTTAGATAACTCACGTGGCTTATTTAATATTTTACTCAGTTGTGACAAATTATTTTCATTTAACATAATTTTGCACTCGCGAACTAACAAATGAGCTAACAGAGTGATCTGTAAGATTGTATTAGCTATTGCTTGGATGTAGCAGCTAATTGTTTATTAGCTAAATTCAGATATGATACATGTCAACATTCAATATCTTTGTCTTGAGTTCTTGGAAAGTTAAAGTGTTTGGAAGTAACGGGACAAGATTCAGTATTATCATATTGTGTACCATGCGATGTATTATTGTTATTCCGAAAAATCCAAGTTACTTTATGAGAAAAAGTACATTAAATTATGCGAATGGCATAACAAAAAGCAAGCAAAGGGTGTAAATGACAAAACAATCATGGCTTGTATATCTGAAAAATCAAAAAGTGTGAAATCTTCGTCATGATGGTCTTTTTACTCACAGTTTAAGAAATTGTTGTCTGTTACAGAAAATGTGGACATAACACACATTTCACCTATATAAAAAAATATATAAAAAAATATTTTCGTGGTTTCGGTACTTATATAGTTTTACTTTTTGTAGATTTCACCAGGTGATGTTTTGTATAACATAAATCAATGGGCTATAAGCTAAAAAAGTCACATGCGGCCTCTGATATCAATTATTTATTGCTTAAGGTAGTCCTAATTATGGGAGTTTCTGAAGGTTGTAAAATTGTGAATATTGTAGATATGTCTATCGATGATATTGAAGACAGAGGAAGTGTATTGGTTGTCACAATTCCAGTGATAAACAAAGAATATTCACCCTTGTCAATGGAAGTAATGTTATCCACGTAATTGACGTATTTGGAAAATATATGAAAGTCAAGCCAAGAAATGTACCATATCCACGATTTCTTTTAACCTATTAAAATAAAAAGTGCACAGTGCAGCCTGTAGGTTTGAATACATCCTCTAAGATGCCACAAAAAAGATAGCACAGCTTCTTAGAATTGAAAATGCACATGAGTATAATACTCAGTTTTCGAAGGTCTTCGGCGACTACTTGCTGAAGCAGGTGCTAGTATTAAAAAGACAGGATGGATGACGTTCTGATTCTGTTGCGGAAGACTATGTAGAGTAGTCAATTAAAAATAAAATTGAAATTTAAAAAAATATATATTAGGTTAAGAGGCTGCATTTGATATATTTCAGCGTCCTGTAGTGATAATAGCTAACAGAATTAACAAAATATCAGATATAAGTTTTTTCTACTGAAACCAAAACCATTAAAAACCTTGTTCCTAACTTTTCGGAGCAAGAATCCATTCCAGTTGGTAGTGGTATCAGTCACAACTACACTGGTTTAAAGAATTGCAATATTAAATATAACTAATTATGTATTTTGTTGGTGAGTTTTGATAATAAAAGTTTCCTAACCAGATTGCAGCGATGTAAAAATAGTAGACTGTGTTATTTTGGCAGAGGTGCAATTTGAAGAATAGCATCTCTCCCGAATGGTATATACTATTTTTTTCACGGTCTCATTAACTTAAAAACACATATTTTGTCATTATGAAGTAGCACCAGAATTATTGTATTCGGATTTGAGCATTTATTTAGTAGTCGTTGAGTTATTGGCATAACTACAAAATAAACAAACAAAAAGAATTGTAAAATTAAGGTGCTAGTTTGGTTTAGTTTAAAATTTGTTTAGTGCACAATGAATAATTGTGAGTCGGAAGAGATTGTGGAGGCTGCAAATATTGCAATAAGCAATTTGCTGCCTACGAAGTCAAGATCTTTATACGATATAGCCTACAATCGATTCAAAAAGTGGCGAGCCGAGAAAAATGTTCAAGTATACAGCGAGAATGTTTTGTTGGCATACTTCAGTGAAAATGCAAAGAATTACAAGTCTTCCACATTATGGGCGCAATATTCTATGGTTAAGTCATGCTTGATAATTTACAACATAGATATAAGCAAATTCCCCCAGCTGATCGCATTTTTGAAAAGAACCGGTGACGGATATCAAGCGAAAAAATCGAAAATATTGACAAAGGGTGAAATCGACCGTTTTCTATCAAGTGCAGGTGACAAAGAATTCTTAATGATTAAGGTAAGATTACTTTTGTTGTTAGGTATTTCAATTATTAAGTATTTTGATTTTTTATAGGTTGGATTAATTCTGGGGATTGCCGGTGCTTGACGAACTGATGAACTAGTCAATTTAACTGTAGATGATATTGAGGATGTAGGCTTTTCCTTGATTGTAAAAATTCCAAACACTAAGACAAAGATTCCACGAACCTTTCTGGTTACCGATGTGGGAAATATGCTTCAATTGTTTCGAAAATACCTGTCCCTTCGTCCTCCCCACATCAAGCATAGGCGCCTTTTTTTGTACTACAAAGCAGGAAAATCTAGTTCGCAGCCAGTTGGCAAGAATACCATGGGAAAAATTCGGAGTGTAGTAGCTTCGTATTTAAAATTACCTGATGCTGCATGTTATACTGGTCACTGCTTACGAAGATCTTTAGTGACATTACTGGCAGATGGTGGTGTGGATATCACGACAATAAAGCGTCATGCTGGTTGGAAATCAACGACAGTCGCTGAGGGTTATGTCGAGAACTCCATTGAAAATAAGACCAAAATTGCTAATCAGGTTTCAGTAGGTACCACTACTAGCGCAGTCACAAAAACTGTAAATGTAAGCGAAAGTAATATTCCTTCTAATATAAATTTTGAAAATTGTACAAATGTAACATTTAATTTAAATGTCAATAAATAATTTCAATGTTATTTTTTTTTGCATGAAACACGTTCTCCATAATGTAAACTCCCTTGGGAGTATTATACCTTGGGAATAATCGACTACTGTTTTAATTTTGATGTCATAGAAACTGATTTCTACTACCGACCGTGGAAAAAATATTATTTGTTACAGTTGTTATGGAATTAAGGAGAGAATAAAGTCGTTTTAATCACAAAATCACAATTGGATAAAGTAAATTATTACCATAGGCAAACTGAAGGTTTAATTAATGTTAAACGAATGTTATCGACATTTTTCTCAATCGGTTTTTAACGATAAAAGGTATTAAATACATAATTCAGAATTTCTCATTTTTCAAAAGTGATCATAAACAAGGCAATAAAAGTTGGAATCAACATTAATAAAATAGGTAGGTAATTGCAATAAATATTTTATAACAAATGTAGCCGATGTTGCAATTTTTGTAACAAGAGATACAATTGCATTATACATATATTTTTATTTTTAAGGTCAATGTTAACTTAAGAAAAATATATCACAATGCAAAGATTAATATTAGATCAATATACTTTGTCATCTTATTATCTAAATCGTATCATATCATAAATCTTTTGTTTAGTAAAATTATTGATTGACATACATATAACAAAATCATATTTTTATTCAAGTGAGCATTTTTTTCTCGTGCAGGAAATGCGGTGACATTTTTAGAAACAATGGACAAAATGCTGTTTTATCACACAACTATCTATATATAAATATTTAGCTTAAAGATTTGTATCTAGTACGTATATTTGAATTTCTACGTTCAAGTATGTATAACAAAAAATTAGATAAATGTAAAAAACACAATTGTATTGCACTTTCAGTCAAGTGTTTAATCCTCTGTCAAAATTAAACGTTGTTCAAGATATAGGCAGATATGCAAATCACCCTCAAGAGCAAGTTAATCCGGATATCTTTTTCTAGCTAACTGATACAGTAAAATTCCAGAAAAACACCAATTACTACGTGTTTATTCAACACCTGAAGTAAAAAAAGTGAAGTTTATTGTGCTTGAACTGATTATATATTGAAAAAGCAGCGTATCAGTGAGTTGCTATCTTTCTCTCTTTGTTTATAGGAAAAGTTATTACATGTGTTATTGATAAAGAGATATAAATACCTTGAAAAAATCGAGAGCATTCATAACTGCAGGTACTGTTCGTTCTAACTGCTGATCTAAAATGAAGTTATCTGCTTGCCTTATTCCGTTGTTTTGTTTAGAGGTAAGTTTTTTGCATTTTTTATAAAGTCAGATAAAAATACCTTGAAAATATTAGAATCCACACAAGTTCGTAGAAACGTAACAAAGAAAATGTTGTCTATAAGATTTATGGCATTTCTTTATAAAATGTAACAAATTAAAATAATACAGGTATAGCTTCTACCCAGTAGACACACATACACAGCAAAAAAGGTAAAATTTTACACATATTTTACACAAATTTTACACCACTTTTGGTCCAGGGTATTCCGCGAAAGGATAAAATTTACCCCATAGTGATTTAGTAAAATTTAGAAAGACACTTGGGTAATGTAATTTTCGCATTTTGACTGATAATATGCTATTTTACTAAATTAAAAATCGTTTATTAAAGTAGCACTTTAGCACATTGAAATGTTACTTTACTATATATTAATATCAATGTTAACAGAAAACAGTTTGACAGAAAATTATTTATTTAAATATTGGAAATAACAAGTACAACAATTATTCAAGTTTGAAAAGTTAACAACATGAAATTTATTCAGTTCTAATTGTTCTTCCTGAAAACTATCATGATTTTCTGTCTCCATTCCTGAATGATCTTAAGGTGCCACTAGTTCTTGCTAATCAAATATACTGTTTGAAATTTTCAGCTTATTGACAATACTTTCCTCGATATAACTTCAGCCGCACTACCAACTGGTGGATGCCAACTTGTGTTCTTACCATAAATGAATAATCTATTGTGTTTTACTTGTTTCTTTTTTACAATCGTAAATACTTATAATTTTCATCTCCGTTGCACTATATTCCTACATTCATTTTGGTTTTGGTATCATATAAAATTATAATCAAGATTTTTCCCGTGTCTTCTATATCTTTTACAATTAAACTGCATAATTCTGCATGCCGGCATACCCCATTTAAACCAAATATTAGTACCGTATTCATTAATAAGAACTTATCGTCTGGAGCCTCTTTTAAAGACGTAGTAACTTTTTCCATAGTCCAACCTTTTGATTTTTTGCTTCGTATGTGTTTCTTTGACGTTTTAAAAATGCAAGTAGTTTTTTATATTGTGATATATCCATATTTTCGTTAATGTGTATAGCATAGTATATATGTAACTATACAGGGTGTCCGGAAATGATGAGCAAAAAATACAGGGGACAATTTTATACCGAAAATAAATGGTACCTCTTTCTATAACATTTTTTCCAAAACTGATTATCAATGAAGTTACGGAGTGCTAAAGTTAAAATTTTATTTTCGATATTTGTAAATAACTTCTTAAGAAATCCAAATACAGGATGTTAAAAAAAGAGTGTAAAATATTTCAGGAGGTAATAGTATGAACCAAAATAAACAGAAAAGTCTTAATAAATATGGGTCCGCAAAGTAACGGTTGCGGAGATGGACCACTATTCGTTTTTCAAACATTTTATTTATATTAGGAACAAACCGACAAAGCAAGCTTTTAACAAACAAAAAACAAAGTTGCAGAAGATGTTCAAAGTGCCCTCCGTCCATTTCCAAGCAGGCACGACATCTTCGTCTCAACGATATTCGAACTCTGTCGAAAACACCCTCCTTGGTTTGGATTTCTTGACACTTTTGATGAATCCGTAGCTGCAGCTTTTCCAGGTTATTTACAGGAGTACCATACACTAATGTCTTCAACTATCCCCAAACTAAGAAATCTAGAGGGTTCAGATCAGGCGATCTTGGAGGCTATAAAACATCTATGTGGAAAAGTTTGGTGAAAATGCTCTCTAAAACCACATTTGTTGCCTCTGATTCAAAGAAATGTCTTCCAAAAACTCATACAGTGTGTTCTGCAGAAAGTTGAGGTAAGCAGCGCCTGTTAATCGGTGTGGTAAAACAACAGGACCTGTGACCTACAATACCCATCCAAATGTTTAATGAAAAACGTGCCTGATGTCCAGATTCTACTAGAGCATGAGGATTTTCGTCGGCCCAATTATGCGTATTGTGAAAATTAAACACTCCATTTCTTGTGAACCCGGCCTCATCAGTAAAAAGAATGTTTGCAAGAAAACGAGGGTTTTCAGCATCATGACGTAGAAACCAGTGGCAAAAAAACAAACGTGCTTGAAGATCATTTATTGGATTTAAGGCCTGTTCTCGTTGCACATGGTATGGATAAAGCAGTTGCTCGTGAAGGATTTTCCAAAAGAAAGGACCACTAATTCCTACCTCGGCTGATATTCTTCGCACACTCGTACCTGGATTCTGCTCTACCAGTGCTAGAATTTCTTCTTCTGCTGTAGGAGTGGATACCGACCTTGGTCTTCCGGATAAATGGCACTGTTTGCTCAAGGAACCGGTATCACGCAATCTTTGGTAAATTCTTCCAAACATGCGTTGTGAAAGAATCTGGCGATTTGGATAAGCGCCAACATAAAGACGACGCGCTTCGGTGGCGTTCCCATTAGCACAACCATACATGAAATGCATGTCCGTTAATTCTGCGTTAGAGTAACCAACCATAATCTCTACATTTTTTGTTAGAATTTCTTTGGAGTAAATTTATTCGATTTAAAAAAAAATTGTTTTTGAATGTCCATTTAATTTAAAAATGTTTTTGCCTCTTTCAATTTTTTTAGAAATAATACATGTTTTGAGTAAAAAAAATTAGGTTCGGAACCCTACATGCACATAGTTTCCTTTCCAATATCTGATTCTGCACAACAAACTAGTAGCTTCCCGTCATTTTTTCTTTGTGTCAAATATTGATGTTTACTCGTATCAGTATTAAGTCAATAAGTTTTAATGATTAAGCAAAAATGGCTGATAATGTAAGATATATAATCGTTCAGTAAAATAAACCAAGCTATCTGATAGATACGTATTTTTGAATACTCAATTTTTGTCAAATAAATACGTTGAACCAAAAATTAAATAATAATTTAGGGATTGCATATTTCAACACTCTCCAAAGACAAAAATTTTCGAAAAATTGTTGTTATACAATACATGCATTAAAAGAAAATTTGTATAAATTTTGACTATTATACCCACTTTACTATGTGTTCATTCTAATTTCATTTTGTCGTATGTGCATATTAATTTAAAAACTATCTATTATTTTTAGTTTGCCATACTTGTGTCATCTCAGTCTCTTCCGGAACTGGTATACGAGTTAATAACCTTGAACGATCAAGAAATGTCTTCTGCTGTCAGCAAATTATCATCACAATATGAAGCAACAAAAACGGAACTCAACAACCTACTAAACAGACAAACGATACCTTCTCTGAACGAAATGTACGACGATATTGAAAATTACATTGAAAATTTAAGGACCTCCACTTCATCAGCTGGATACGATCCTACGAACTGTATTGTAGCTGTTAAAGAATATCTAGAATCAAGTTCTGTGGCTACAATTAGAGACAAGGCCATAGTCGAAATGAAAACCGTATATGAGGAGATAGCCTCTAACATCCATTTCAACGGAAGATATAATGTGCAAGTAATTTCCAATGAAATTAACACAATCGGAGCCGATTTTTCATTGTGTATGACTTCTGCGTCACCAGAGTATTGCAACGCAACTCTCTCTAGAAAAGTTATAGCTAAACAGGATGAAATGCCTAAGCTTTTTAACAAAGAAGTCGAAAGAATTGCGGTTGGTTTGACACAACTAGTTGTTAATTATGAGAATCGAATTCAGGACTATCTGCAAGAGGCAGCAAGATTTGCAAAACCATATTTGAACTTATTAGAAAGTTGCATATCTGTGGTTCTTACTACACATTAATAATATAGTTAATAATTTGTTAGTTCTATGTAAGATAACTGTATATATTTACTAAAAAAATCAATATATAATTTTGCTGCCTTATTTCCTTTCCTTCCTCTAGATATATGATATAAAGGAATATTTATTTTTGATACCAGTATTAAGAAATATAGTTTTTACATTTTCATTTTTTGAAAAGTATTATGTTTTGTAATTAAATTTAAAAAAATCTGGTATTTTTTCATATACTTATTACAAGATCTAGTGGAAATACTCAAAACTTGTAATAAGTTTTGGCCAAAAATTAGCTGCGTTACGATGTCAAACAATAAAGCTTAAATTAAAATAATAACAGTTATAACATGTTTTAAACTTTTCTAAAATTTCATTTACCTTATTCAGTAAAACAATGTTTTTCTTTTTAAATCAATTTAATTTAAAATACAGGATGTTCTGCATAAGAACGGACACAGTGAAGGTACATTGCAATTTATCCAAATACAGTATGCGCCAAAAGTATGGAATAAATTCAATAAAAACGAAACAATTATTTTTTGGGAAAAATCCTCGAACCGGTCGATTTTTATTTTAAGAAATACATATTTTAGCGTAAAATGCGATTTTCAAATGTCATTTGTTTTCGAGTAATGACGTCATCGATTTTTTTTAAATGTCAACACCATATTTTTTTCCTTGATTCTGAAAGATCGTTTACATAGGAAAGTTTTCGAGTAAATGACGATTGAATGTTAGAAAACGCAGATATTGGAGTCGGGAAAATCCTCATTGGATGGCAGAGGCACATACCCAACACCCTCAGAAATTAAACGTGTGAGCTGGAATAGTTGACGACAGAATAGTAGGGACTTTCTTCTTTGAAGGAACCCTTACAGGAGAAAAATAGTTTCTAGAAAATGACTTTGTTCCAACCCTTGCTGTAATTTTTCCTAACGATAATGACCCTGACATTCCTGACGATACCATATGGTTTCAGCAAGACGGTGCACCGCCGCACTATGCGCGCCCTGTACGAGATTTTTTGGACAACTGTTTTGTCTGGGAGGTGGATCGGCAGACGCGGACCAATAGAATGGCCTGCAAGATCGCCAGATCTTACACCTCTTGACTATTTTTTATGGGGATACTTGAAGTCAAAAGTGTACATTAATAAACCACGTAATTTAGAAGAACTTCAAAATCGCATTCGGGACGAAATACGCAGTTACCCCAGAAATCATTCATAATGTGCAAGAAGAATTTCTTCACAGACTTGCGCATTGTCAAGAAGTTGGTGGATGGCAATTCGAACATTTAATTTAAGTATAAAATTTAATCAATTGTATTTTATTTTACATACCTCAGAATTGTTACTTTTTTATGGATAAAATTTACGTTTTCTAACATTCAATCGTCATTTACTCGAAAACTTTCCTATGTAAGAGGGCAAAATTTTAGTACTGTCTGATAGAGAATTAAACAATCTTTCAGAATCAAGGAAAAAAATATGGTGTTGTCATTTAAAAAAAAATCGACGACGTCATTACTACAAAACAAATGACATTTGAAAATCGCATTTTACTCTAAAATATGTATTTTTTAAATTAAAAATCGACCTGTTCGAGGATTTTTCCCAAAAAATAATTGTTTCGTTTTTATTGAATTTATTCCATTCTTTTGGCGCATACTGTATGTCTATATGCAAAGTTGCAAACAGGCGGCGTGAAATTGAAATACTACAAGGTGTTTATTGAGGGTGACTCACTCCTAAAATTATACCCAACTTTTTTCCATTGATCGAATTAAAAAAATATTCCGCGCAGAATTTAATTTAAAACATTATTTTATTCCTGTTAAATTTTAACGTTTTCAAGAGAAAATGCAATTAAAACTAGAAAATATTTGTAATGTAATAAATATAAATATTATTAAACGGTTATAGGTAAATGTAAAAAGTTTATAAGTATTATGTTAGTTACTCCTGGAAGTCGTATATATTAACTTGTAAATTTTAAAATAAAATATATACGTATGTACTCTACTATATAAAAAATAAAGTAGCCATGAGGAAAATTTGCAGTAAAGTGTTTATATAAATATTTAAAAAAACAATATCCATTATTTTAAAACTAAAATAGAAAATAATATAATCTATTTGTTTACAGGTTACAAATGCTGCAATATAGGTTTTTACTTGCTCTTGCACTCTTGATCTGAAATATAATAAAAATGCATTATATTCTTGTTTTGTAATTTAATAAACTAGGTATATATTCTTTTCAGTAAAAAAAATACTCAAATGAAAACGCAATGTATAAGTATGTCCAGGTCATCTTTTAGTACTTAATATTATTTAAGTGATTTGGGTATTTCTATTAATTATTTTAATTAATTTGAGACAAAATAATTTATTTAAAGATGTTACTGTACATACAATTTTTATTATACAGGGTTAACTATGACTAAGTACAAAAATTTTAACCAAGTGCTCAGGAAAGCCTAAAAACAATAAAAAAATTATTCCAGAATTTTAGCTCGATATTTTAAAAATGGGGCAAAACCCTCTTTTCCTACGGAAAGTCGGCGCCTATGGTAAGTATCGACTGAAATGGCTTAGATCCGTGGATAAAACTTACATCAGTCAACAGTATCTACTACACTACTACCATGCGATCGGTTTTTTTGAAGCATTTCTAAATGCAGAAACGACAAAAATTAACATTCTTATTAGTAATAATACCTGATAGGTAGGTAACAGCTAATCCAGTTAGCTCCAGTATTTTGCATTCGTTTTTCATTAGGTATTTGGTTACAATCTGATAAAACTACATTTTCACTCACTACCGATAAACACACTTCCCGTAGGTACAGTTGTTAGATACAATGCCTATGTATTATAACAAAATCTAAGAAAGAGGTGGTAGGTAGGTTCTAATAGATAACAGAAAACGTTTAACACCCGCGGTAGTCTTGTCCCATAACCTAGAAAAACAAACCGCCGAACTATATTGTGGGAAAATATCTGTACCCGACACATATTGCTTTATTTATTAACTATAAAACGTTTTAAATTAAAATAAGGCACTAAAAACTGAAGAAGAACACAATACTACAATGTAAACACAGGAATTAAATTATAACATGACAGCGAACCGACTCGACTGGACCGACTGCCGACTGTGGCCGACTGTTGCATGCCGGTAGCTTGCTGGTTGCATACTCTGATTCTCGCATTGACGGCGTTAAATAAGGATTTAATATAATATCAGTTAATTCAGTTAGCTCCGCTATTTTGCATTCGTTTTTCATTATTTTGTTACAAACTGGAAAAACTACAACATTTTCATTCATTGTAACCACTCACTACCGATATTACACACTTCCTGTAGGTACAATTAGATAAAATACTTATTTATTATAACAAACAAAGTCGAACGAAAGGAATAGATAATAGAAAACTTTTAATGTACCTGTGGCAGACTTATCCCATAACCTAGACATCCAAACCGGCGAACTATATTGGGGGAAAAATCTACACCCAACACAATATATTCTTCAATCTATTCTTTATTTAATACTAGGTAACCCGGCAAACGTTGTTTTGCCATATGAATTATTTCTAGTGAATATTTTGGCAGTTAAATAAAAAATAACTAACTTATTGTAAGTGTGTGGAGATGTGGTATATGACTAAAAGAGGAATGGAGCACTGTGAACGATGACGGCCTATAAGAATAACAAAACATGAAACATTAATTTTTTTAATTATTTCGCGTGCCTGCAATTTTACTTGTTTGACGGCCTAAATTAGCCCCTTTACGTCTTGTTGGCATTGTTCACTGTACAAAAAATAGCCATATAGTAAAATAATAGCCGTTGTTGGCGGGAGCTTGTAACACGTGTTGCGTAATTTTGAGGTTATGTATATCACTTAATTAACTAATAATGAGAACTACATTTAAAATTAATAATTTTATTAATTATTAATAAAATAGGAAATAAATAATTATGGCCCACCAAATTAATAATAAATTTACTTGAGAATTACACTTAGAAGGTAAAATGATAATTGTAAACGTCACTACTACGCTCGATTCATACACAATAATAATGGTCGAAAACTGTGTAGGGAGTGAGAGAAGGCTTATTGTGTGAGAGAGACAGGAAACCGGCTTCGTTCTCATCCCTACTCCGTGTTGTTTACTGGGTGAGAAGTGACACCGGTAGATGCCTGGCGGGGATAACAGATCTAGTGATAATCGATCAGTTATCGATCAGGGTTAAAAATGATTAAATTACTAAAATGGTTATTAAAAAATAGGAGTTTGTGACAGAAGGATGAAAATTAAGGGTTGTATGTATTTTTTAATGCCACATCATAAAAAAATATAAATAAAAAGTTTTGTACAAAATTGTATTTGTAAGAGTACACTCAGATTTTTTTTATAAATAAGTTCAGAATCATCTTGCATAAGTGGAAAATTAAAAAAATGTGTGCGAGAGATATTTTTGTAAAAAAAAATGCATTTATTAAATTATAGCTATACGGAGTATCCGAAATATAAGTATCGGGACAAGCAGTTTCTCTACAAATACGATTGAAAAATTGCAAATTGTGTTACGAAATTGCAAACTAAGATGAATCTAATGTTAAGTAAAAGCTGAATAACGTAATTTGTTTGTAATTTGTTAATGGAGTAAACAATAATTCCTCCAATTTCTCCAGCAACATTGCTATCCATCAGCTACTGCTGTTAACCATAGTTGTAGTGTTTCTGTATCTAGTGCTTGTGTGAAATTTGTGTGTAAAAATGAAACAATACAGTTGGTTTTGAAGGCCTTGAACAGACAGATATCGTGGAGGATTCTGTATAATTACAGATTTAATATGGAGTCTAAATAGTTTCCACCGTTTCACTTTTCGACTGATCACTTGTTAAACTACCCATGAAATGGAATCTGGGAAATATGCTGAATAAATTATGACATCTAAGCGTCTCCGGTCGCCGGTGTCGTAAAGTCAACTAAAGTCAGCTTTATTCCCGAAAGAAATGCCGCAGAATTAGAAAAAACAAATCACTTGGTCTGGAGCAATTGCCAAGGAAAACTAAGAAAATTAGATACGGTCTGTTTGAGGCTACAACTTCATAAATTGGCAATAAAGGAACTGCTTGTTGGATTCCCGGCAGTTCTATGTTGTAATTTGACTCGACTTAGAAAACTTTTACTCTTTGCAATAATATCCTATATTGCAGGAATAACGGCGAATAATGTCGGTTTATTTTAAGTAGAACGTATAGTACATTTAAAACAGCGGTAAAAGGTCGGGAAACGCCGGACTTGACAAGACCACTTGTCACCTACGTATTTTGGGGCGCTGATTTCGAAAATGAGGGTTAAAGCTACCTGCAATTCTTGGAACACCCCTAAAATTGCAAAAAACACCCCTAAATAGAAGTGTTTTTCGACTGTACTTGTTGTTTTGCAAATTTAGCCATCTTATATGTTTTTTGGGGCGCTGATTACGAAAATGAGGGTTAAAGCTACCTGCAATTCTTGGAACACCCCTAAAATTGCAAAAAACACCCCTAAATAGAAGTGTTTTTCGACTGTACTTGTTGTTTTGTAAATTTAGCCATTTTATATGGTTTTTGGGACGCTGATTACGAAAATGGAGGTTAAAACTTGCAGCAATGGCTCCAACCACCCCCAAAATTGCAGGAAAAGGGGTGTTTTTTGACTATACTTGTTGTTTTGCAAACTAACCCATCTCATATGTTTTTTGGGGCGCTGATTACGAAAATGGGGGTTAAAACTTGTAGCAATGGTTGAACCACCCCCAACTTAGGGGTGTCTTGTGAAATTTTGGGGGTGGTTGAAGCCATTGCTGCAAGTTTCAACCTCCATTTTCGTAATCAGCACCCCAAAAAGTACAAGTACAGTCGAAAAACACCCCTATTTAGGGGTGTTTTCTTGCAATTTTGGGGGTGGTTGGAAGTTTTAACCTCCATTTTCGTAATCAGCGCCCCAAAAAAAAAAATGGCTAAATTTGCAAAACAACAAGTACAGTCGAAGAACACTCCTATTTAGGGGTGTTTTTTGCAATTTTAGGGGTGTTCCAAGAATTACAGGTAGATTTAACCCCCATTTTCGTAATCAGCGCCCCAAAATACGTAGGGGACAAGTGGTCAAGTCCGGCGTTTCACGACTTTTTACCGCTGTTTTAAATGTACTAGTATATCTGGGAACAATTGCGATGTTTTGTTTAGTCACGACGGAAGCATACAATATGTTATGCTTAAGAAGCGAAAATGTGACGAAATATTGACCAGGCAGGTTTTCACAAAGCCAAAATATTCAAAATATATACCTGAATGTTATGCAGAAAATAGATAATTAAAGTAATTTATGGAAAAGAGAGGAATTATCTAAGTAATGAATCGTATAAAGTGGGATATGCGATGTAAGGAAACTTTTCTCGTTAAGCATTTTAAAATAATTATATATTTAGAAATACGACAATAACTAAAATTTATTAAAAACGTTTTACTAAATAGCCTCCAAATTTTGTTGATAGAGCCTTCAAAAATATACACAATAAAAATTCTATGCATTCTTATATTAACAGAAAAGGTAAGAAGAATCGGTAACAAAATTGATTGAACAGTTTTTCAAACAACTGATATTTTACGCTCCTTTTTGTCAAAAACATGTCCAAAATATGATACACAAAGAAACAGACCGAGAAGCGTCTCGGGCTATGAATGTTTCTATATTTGAGTAACATAAAACTTATAAGAAAGACGGGAATTTGAAAAATCAACACGCTTGGGAAAACGATCAATTGGTTGGGGTTCAGCAAAAATATTAGAGAAGGAAGATAAAACAAAATAGCCAAAATATTCAAAATATATACCTGAATGTTATGCAGAAAATAGATAATTAAAGTAATTTATGGAATAGAGAGGAATTATCTAAGTAATGAATCGTATAAAGTGGGATATGCGATGTAAGGAAACTTTTCTCCTTAAGCATTTTAAAATAATTATATATTTAGAAACACGACAATAACTAAAATTTTGTTGATAGAGCCTTCTAAAATATACACAATAAAAATTCTATACACTCTCATATTATCAGAAAAGGAAAGAAGAATCTGTAATAAAATTTATTGAACAGTTTTTCAAACAACTGATATTTTACGCTCCTTTTTGTCAAAAACATGTCCAAAATATGATACACAAAGAAACAGACCGAGAAGCGTCTCGGGCTATGAATGTTTCTATATTTGAGTAACATAAAACTTGAAACTATGAAAGAAGGGAATTTGAAAAATCAACACGCTTGGGAAAACGATCAATTGGTTGGGGTTCAGCAAAAATATTAGAGAAGGAAAATAAAACAAAATAGCCAAAATATTCAAAATATATACCTGAATGTTATGCAGAAAATAGATAGTTAAAGTAATTTATGGAATAGAGAGGAATTATCTAAGTAATGAATCGTATAAAGTGGGATATGCGATGTAAGGAAACTTTTCTCCTTAAGCATTTTAAAATAATTATATATTTAGAAATACGACAATAACTAAAATTTTGTTGATAGAGCCTTCTAAAATATACACAATAAAAATTCTATACACTCTCATATTATCAGAAAAGGAAAGAAGAATCTGTAATAAAATTTATTGAACAGTTTTTCAAACAACTGATATTTTACGCTCCTTTTTGTCAAAAACATGTCCAAAATATGATACACAAAGAAACAGACCGAGAAGCGTCTCGACCTATGAATGTTTCTATATTTGAGTAACATAAAACTTATAAGAAAGACGTGAATTTGAAAAATCAACACGCTTGGGAAAACGATCAATTGGTTGGGGTTCAGCAAAAATATTAGAGAATGAAGATAAAACAAAATAGCCAAAATATTCAAAATGTATACCTGAATGTTATGCAGAAAATAGATAATTAAAGTAATTTATGGAATAGAGAGGAATTATCTAAGTAATGAATCGTATAAAGTGGGATATGCGATGTAAGGAAACTTTTCTCCTTAAGCATTTTAAAATAATTATATATTTAGAAATACGACAATAACTAAAATTTTCTTGATAGAGCCTTCTAAAATATACACAATAAAAATTCTATACACTCTCATATTATCAGAAAAGGAAAGAAGAATCTGTAATAAAATTTATTGAACAGTTTTTCAAACAACTGATACTTTACGCTCCTTTTTGTCAAAAACATGTCCAAAATATGATACACAAAGAAACACACCGAGAAGCGTCTCGGCCTATGAATGTTTCTATATTTGAGTAACATAAAACTTATAAGAAAGACGGGAATTTGAAAAATCAACACGCTTGGGAAAACGATCAATTGGTTGGGGTTCAGCAAAAATATTAGAGAAGGAAGATAAAACAAAATAACCAAAATATTCAAAATATATACCTGAATGTTATGCAGAAAATAGATAATTAAAGTAATTTATGGAATAGAGAGGAATTATCTAAGTAATGAATCGTATAAAGTGGGATATGCGATGTAAGGAAACTTTTCTCCTTAAGCATTTTAAAATAATTATATATTTAGAAATACGACAATAACTAAAATTTTGTTGATAGAGCCTTCTAAAATATACACAATAAAAATTCTATACACTCTCATATTATCAGAAAAGGTAAGAAGAATCTGTAATAAAATTTATTGAACAATTTTTCAAACAACTGATATTTTACGCTCCTTTTTGTCAAAAACATGTCCAAAATATGATATACAAAGAAACAGACCGAGAAGCGTCTCGGCCTATGAATGTTTCTATATTTGAGTAACATAAAACTTATAAGAAAGACGGGAATTTGAAAAATCAACACGCTTGGGAAAACGATCAATTGGTTGGGGTTCAGCAAAAATATTAGAGAAGGAAGATAAAACAAAATAGCCAAAATATTCAAAATATATACCTGAATGTTATGCAGAAAATAGATAATTAAAGTAATTTATGGAATAGAGAGGAATTATCTAAGTAATGAATCGTATAAAGTGGGATATGCGATGTAAGGAAACTTTTCTCCTTAAGCATTTTAAAATAATTATATATTTAGAAATACGACAATAACTAAAATTTTGTTGATAGAGCCTTCTATACACTCTCATATTATCAGAAAAGGAAAGAAGAATCTGTAATAAAATTTATTGAACAGTTTTTCAAACAACTGATATTTTACGCTCCTTTTTGTCAAAAACATGTCCAAAATATGATACACAAAGAAACAGACCGAGAAGCGTCTCGGGCTATGAATGTTTCTATATTTGAGTAACATAAAACTTATATGAAAGACGGGAATTTAAAAAATCAACACGCTTGGGAAAACGATCAATTGGTTGGGGTTCAGCAAAAATATTAGAGAAGGAAGATAAAACAACAAAAAAAAAAAACAAAAAGAAACCGCGATTATTTTGTTGAAAGGAGATAAGTGTGTGTCAAACTGTTCAATAAATACTGAACATTGTTGGCTACACTGTAAAAAAAAGTTGCTGTGTAAGCGAGATTTTCCAGTGTGTAATTTTGGATGTGTAAAAATTCCGTGTTAGTAGTTTTACACACTGGCTTTTTTGTACGTTTTACACAAAATATGTTAAAATTACTAGTGTTATAATAAAATATACTGAATTTGTGTAATATTTACCAGTTGTGTGTGTCACATTTTTTTTTATAGTTGCTAAAGGTTAACCTCTTCCTAAATTAATAATCAATAATAATAATCATAAATAATAAATAATTACTGTGATCGAATTTATCGAAACAAATTCTCTCGCAGCTATTATATGTTTAAATTCTGTCCTAGTAGTTAGTCTACCAAAAATACTCTTTATATTTTATCAAGAACGGTGAATAGTTTCAGTTTTTGTCAAACTCTTTTTTTACTGTGCAAATCTAGCAGTGATATTCAAAATAATACTCAGCTGATAGGACATTAGCGTACACTATATTTTCATGCGAATCATTGTCTAGTAAATTAATTGCCTTGAATATTATAGAAAATATTAAGGGGGTTACATTATCTTTAAATTAGATTAACTACACATTTTTATGATCACTTCATTAAAATTAATAATATTTAAGTTTTAGTTTGAAATATCCTCTTTTCTCACTGGATGTCCCGCTTATGTCTAACATATATTCGAGGTGAGCTCCTCAAATTTAGTATTTTTGCTGTGATTTTGTTGGTCATGGTTCTTAGCGAATATGAAATAGGTTTTTTTTTGTCACTTCCGTCTTGTCCTTTTCTGAATAGAAACCACGAGTGTGAGAAAAGTTATATATATGTTTGGTGATAATTATCCTTTGGGGATTAATTAATTTTTCTCTCAATATTGTTTGATTCTATTAATTTATTGGATTTTGGAGAAATCCGTATTTGTGAAGAATCTATCTCTAATGAGGATTCACGTGGTCTTCTCTCACAGCCATTTTTGAGGATATTACGACACCATCGACCCTCTAATGGGGGTATGTAAATTTATATTGCCTAATCCAACCATACTTTATCCTATGTACTATTTTTTTATTACGATTTTTAGGGTTTTTGTGCTAGACAGCAGCAGTATCTTTGTTATTGCATGATATCAATATCTTTGTCCAAGATAACGACAATATTTCAAGATTTGTCTGGGTTTGAGTATTTTCTGGAGATAGCTGATATCTTTGTGCAGCCGATCCTTCTGTCTGGTTGCTTATTCATTCATCCCTTGGAAGGTTTCGCTGCGCCTTATGTAATTTACCAGCTCGAGGCGAACTAGCAGACGTACCAGTAGCAGCAGTAGTAACGTCAAAAATTCAAAAGGTCAGTTCGTTCCATTTTGAAATTTAAAATTCTAAATAAAGGAAAACAGCATTTTCTCCCTGAAATACAAACCAACTATATTTGAAGCATTCGTATTTATTTTATTGTTTAGTCTACGTATATTATTTATATAAGACGTAGTGTATGTCATATATATGTATTCCATTTAATCATATTTATTCAGGTATAAGCAAATTTATGTATAATATACTAACAATACACTAATTTCTTTATATATATATATATATATATATATATATATATATATATATATATATATATAACTGTTTTGTGCACCAAAGTATGGCCATATGAAGGTACCTATTTATTGAGATAATTTAAATTGCAGAATTTATTAGGTGTATTTAAACATTGCTTATGATAGACCTGTTGAAGTTACTAATTTAATATATAATTTTTGTGATTTTCGTTTGTGTAAAATCGATATCTTACAGTAAAATAATTAATTAAAATCACATGGCGCCCAATAATTATTGTTACATCAACAATTTTATTACTAACTAATAGTAAACATATATATATGTGTATATAATATGGTATAATCTTGATATTTTATATTGCTAGCTTGGTACTGTTTGATATCTTCAATACTTCTTCAGATTTGTTACTATTTTTACTTTCATAATATTGATTTTAAGTCATACCGTCCTTTTTTTGCCACACAATTAACGACCCTGAGAATAGCCGGCAAAAGGAAAAGAAAATAACTTAACAATAACAAAATATTTTTTTTTAATTTGATTTTACTAGTAGTAAGTATACTTGGAAATGTATATGTGTATATATATTTTCGTTTCCTTTTTTTTTTTGGTATATTAAATCCGTGGCATGTGTTAAAAATACGCCATTTCATGTAAACTTAACACGCACACAACTTAATTCTGTTCTATATCCCTACTCCTGACTGGTTGAGCACAACTGCGCAGCTGCAGTATATCAGCTGATCCAACAAACGTCACTGCGCCATATTGATCACGTAGCGGTGTTGTGTATAGTTACCTCTCGTTCACTGTGTTCAAATGGAGGATATTTAAATATAAATTGAGATTTAATCAAGGAAAATGGCGGATACTTACCTAACTATAACAAATATTACTGATAATTGTAATAAAGCTAAAACTAATTAGAATATAACGATTAAAAATATTAGTTTACACTGACGTTTTAGATTACTCTGTAATCTAACTCTTCTGTAACTTTAAAGAAAGAAAATTATATGTTCAGATCACTACCAGGTGCATACATATTTTGTTAGCAGACTTGGTTGTTGTTAATTTTGACAGAATTTTATTTTTTTAAGAAAATCATAAAAAGTAAAATATCTTTTATTTTATAATTACACCATAATTCAGAAAATTCGTTATACTGATACGGAAGCTCACCTATCTTGTTAATTATGTTCCTGTTTGCTTTTGAAATTATAATTTTTAATACATATATTCTGCCGTTTAATAGAACATTCCAGGCTATATTCAATGAATTCTCGACGATAGGCAGAACCTCTAGAAAATGTCAAAATGAAAGTATTTCAAAAATTATATTTATTAAAGTAAACAGGAACATAATTATTAACAAATTAAAAAGATAGGTGAGTCTTCCATATCAATACCTATTATACAATAAAATTAACATGTTAATGTGTAAAGGCTACACCTTCAATGATGCAAATAACAAATGTCATGTGTAAAAGTTACACATGGCATTTGCTATATTAACATAGTGGATTGTGATTAACACTCTGCTACATACAGATAAATGTGCAAAAATATACAGAATTCCGTGTGAACCTCGATTAACACAGTATGTATTGTGTAAAAATCATTTAACATCTCTATAGAAGCAGATATAAATTTTAAACTGTCAAACTGGATTTACTTTTAATACATTTGCAATTTTTGAGAACGAAAACAGAGAGTTTTCGAAACGTCAAAAAAATACGCGATAGTGATGTGATTTTTGTTATTCTCTATTATTTGTTTTTTTAGTGGGTGATTTTTTGGTTAGGTAAACTTAGTTTCAAAAAATAACCCTTGACTGATCCTAGCGCAAGGGTTTATTGAAGTAATTTTTAATTTTCCAGAAGTGTGGCAAAATACCCAGTTAAACTAAAGAAAAACTAGAATTATGCCACAAATAAATATCTTCAGGGAAAAACTTAAAAACGGTATTTAAAAGTTTAGTCTAGGCACGAACTCTCAAAACTTTCGCTGCCATAGCGTAGACCAGACTTTAGTTCATATCTGTATATTACGATTACCTTACTTTCGGACCACGCAGTCGTTAATTTGTCATTTGTGATATTATTTATTAGGTGTTACTTTGTTAAATATACATTACATTGGTATGGCATAAAGTTACAAAATAGACTCGTAAAATGGACACAGAAAATCTCTCCTTAGTTGCTCCTAGCATTTACGCGATGTAGAATATTAATTGGTGCATTTATATAAATTTGCTACCCACTCCACTACATCAAATTCTCTATTTTGCTGAGAACACATATTAACCAACAGTAATAAGGATTTTTTTTAATATCTAAGAAAAAATGAAATAAGTAACAGAAAATTAATAAATATCATTATTCATTACTTTTACTTATTATTACGTTAAACAATACCTCAAGTTCACACTATGTATCTATGACCTATAAATACCACAAAAACGCTGCTATACAAGAAACAAACCCCTGTAAACCAACACAGTAACATACACCTCTATCTATGGAAACAAATTGCGCTGAACCGCGTGTAAAGTCACACCAATGATATCCCGTTTTGGGCCAAATTGTTTTGTATACTATGGCAATTTATTAATGTTAACATTTATTATTATGTGATTATTGTCGCTGGACACATGTTCTGACCTTTCAATATGATTGAAAGATTTAATTGTAATACATTTGAAACTAATATAACTAGAGCTTTTCACGAGTTTTTTATTTCTGTATACATCATGTTGCATAGACGATAGAAATGTCAAATAGATGTTTTTCTTTCCAGTATAAATAAATATCAATTAGTATCAAAACGACTGCAAACGACGAAACCCGTTCCAGGGACGAAATCATCCATTTAAATCATTTTCGATACATAGTCTGAGATCTCATTCCATTCCAAAATAAATGTTAGCGTTTCGTATTTGTCTTTGTAATAAAAGTAAATAACGTGCCCTGTTAAGTAAATTCCTCGTTTCGTCAGTCGGACCAATTGAAATTCTTATTAAATAACAGTAGGTGAGAGGAAGTAGATCACATCTTCACCGTAAATTGGCTAAAGTTTAGCGAGTGCTTTAACAGAATTTCTAACTTCTAATTAATTTGTTTTATCCATGAAACATTAGGGCAGGTGGGTTTTGTAAATCGTTTACATAAAACACGAAACTTAGGAATCTGCTTGGAGTGCTTTAAAGTTTGGAATTTGTGCCATCTAAAACAGAACTTGAAAACTGCTATTTATAGTGATGAAATTATATATCACTTTTAAGATTCATATTACATATACAGGGCGAGTATTTATAGTGATGAAATTATACATAGTGTTTCATAATATATGCACAGGACTTCAGGATGTGATAGCTCGGTCAAAAATTTGAAAAAAAATTTGTATTAACTTACCCTCTAAAATGCACAATTTTCGAGAGACAGAGTATTGAAGTTGTAAAAAAAATTTCGTTTTTTGCGAATATCTCCGGAACCGTTTATTGTACAGAAAATAGCTTTGGTAAGCATTTACTACTCATAATAACCTATGTTGTGTGCGAGAAAATTTTTTTTTCAAAGTCATAATTGGTGAAAATTTTGAAGGGGAAGTGGGTGTTTTTCTCCCCAACTTCTAAGCCACTGGAAAAAGTACGGTTTTGAGACGCCCATTTGAACCGCCAATGTTTTCTACAACACAAAAAATGTACTCTAGGTCATAAGCTCTAAAGTTGAGCGTTTTCGAGAAAAATCTACTTTTATGTTGAAAAACATGGTAAATTTTTTTAAATAATTTTTATTTTACTAAATGTATTATAATTTTTTTTATCAAGTAGGCTTTAAATTTTAAAACAAAAGCTACCTCCTGTCAAAATAACAATTAGTTCGTACCTGCGAAAAGTCAATTTGTATTACAAAAGTAAAAATGAATTACACAAACGTTGAAATGTGCGAAATGCATTACCTTTACGGAATGGCGAGCGGTAACTTGGCATAAGCAAGGCCGTTGTATCAAGAAAGACATCGTGATCGCCAAGTACCACATCATAACTTGTTTCCACGCATTCACCAACGACTATGGGAAAATGCAAGTTTTAAAAAGAATACTGCTGATAATGGGCGGCCTATGGAAGCTGCAAATGTCCAAGTAGAAGAGACTGTCCTCAACGAATTTGAAGAAAATCCTATCACAAGTACCAGAAAGTTGCTCACAACTTCAACATACCTCACTCGACATTTTGGAGAATTTTGTATCTACCATTTCCAAAGAGTACAAGCCTTAGTGCCAAGAGATTTTCCGCCAAGATTGGCTTTTTGTAGATGGATGCAAGACAAAACAGCTCAAAATCCTCAGTTTGGAGCCGAAGTTATGTTTACCGATGAAGCATCTTTCTCGAGAGATGGTATTTTCAATTTTCACAATAACCACATATGAGCTGAAGAAAATCCACATGAAATTGCAGAAGGCAATCATCACCAACAATTTTCCGTGAATGTTTGGGCTGGCATCGTCCGTGATCATTTGATAGGCCCATATTTTTTACCGAACAGATTGAACGGTGCAGATTATCGACAATTTCTACTACTGCCGGAACTGCTGGAAGATGTACCGCTTCAAGTAAGACAAAACATGTACTTTATGTATGATGGAGCTCCGGCCCACTTTAGTTGGTTGCTCGCCAATACTTGGACGACGAATACCAAGACCGTTGGATTGGTCGAGGAGGTCTCCACGCTTGCCTCCCGCGATCTCCCGAACTTAATTGTTTAGATTTTTCTTTTGGGGCCATCTCAAAACCCTAGTCTACGCGACTCCAGTTGAAAATGTTGATCAATTAAGAGAACGCATTGTTGCATCTTGCGACATAATTAGACAGTCAATGCGTCGAAGAATTGCTACGTGCATTGAAGCTAACGGAGGGCATTTCCAACATTTAATTTAACTGTGTACGATTTTTTTTTAAATTTTGCTACTATGAAGTTAACGTTTAGTTTTGTTACTTGTTCTAACGATTAAATAAATTTTGTTTAATTAGTAAAAAAATTTTATTTCAAAAAATTGACCATGTTTTTCAACATAAAAATAGATTTTTCTCGAAAACGGTCAACTTTAGAGCTTATGACCAAGAGTACATTTTTTATGTTAAGAGTTGTGTGTATGATGGTGAATGTATCCTTTTCTTTGAAAATAAAACTGATCTTGTGTCATCCTATTGTACCATGTAATTTCAGACATTCATCAAATAAAAAAACCCTTCATAGAAGAATGTATGTTACTAAATTTTATTATATCTCAACCTGTTTTTCGTTTTAGGTGCATAACCGTTTATAAATTTTCATGACATTTTTCATGTTGTCCAAGGGGTTAATTTGAGTTATTCCCTTAGGGTTTTTTTGGAATCAAATATCAAAATTAGACATTCTTAACAGATCTATGTTTATATGAAATATATTGCATTTGTGGCATTTTTTTATTAATCGTTAATAATCGAAATTCAAGGTTCAAGTTGTATATCCATATCTGCATCTATATCTATATTCAAATTCAATGCATTTTTATAAGCATTTATTTTAAATACTGAAATTATAATTAGTAATGCATCTCGTCGCATTTCCATAGAAACTACTTTTATCTATTGGCTTAATAATACATATTAGTATAAGCAGTCTTGTGAATATTTTTGAAAATAGTAAGCCATATCGAGGTTTCTGTGTTAAATATTTGTAAAATTATTGATGCAGAGTAAGAAATATATAAACAAGTATATATGTACCTTTATACAGGGTGATTCAGGCTTAATCTTGATAACTTCAGTCATCTATAGAACAGGTTAAAATAATGTTCATTTGTGATATAAACTTATTTCCTAAAACGCATCGTTTCCGAGAAAGAGGGCGTTGAAGTAGTCGTTTTTAACACGCTTATATTAGCTTCACCTGTATGTATGTATGTATGTATGTATGTAACGGAATCTTTCAGCGTAATTTTCACCAATTTCAAGAAGTCTGATCATCTTGAAAATTTGCACAGGGGTCAAGGACTGATGACAATACAATTATTTAATAACTTTGTTCTAATATCCTGACTAGGATCATCAGAATAAAAACTATTTAGATTACTTTGCAGGTTAAGTGTATACAATCCATCAGTGTTGTTTCCAAGCAGGCAAGGCAGGGGCAGGGGACTGTAATAGATTCGTGCTCTTGCTTTTCACGTATAGATGGCGACCTGACAGAATTAGTTTTCGGTTTCGCCTAATTTTAAATTAAAAATTTTTATAAATAAATAAAAATTTGATAATTTATAACAAAATTCAAATAAACATTTTGATTTAAAAAATTTCGAAAAAATACAGAATTCAAAATTAAAAAAAAATTCTAAATATAAAATTTTGGAGTTTAAAAAGTTTTGAAATACAAAATTTTGTAAATAATTTTGGATTGTGGAATTACATGATAAAATCAAATTTAAAAAATTTTAGAAATAAATAAAAATTTGATAATTTATAAAAAAATTCAAATAAAAATTTTTGGAAAAAATTTTCAATTGAAAAATTTTAAAATCCAGAAATTTAGAAAAAATTTCGAAAAAGACATTGAATTTTAAAATTTTGAAGAGCGTAAATTTTCAAATTCAAAGAAATTTTGATTTGAAAATTTTGGCAAGAATTTTGAAGAAAGTTTTGAATCTAAAATTTTGTAAAATTAGAAAGAAAAAAAAAGATTTTGATACGAGAACGTTGACAAAAATTTTAATTTGCATATTTTATAGAAACAAACAAAAATGAAAAATGAAACTATAACACAAAGAAAGAGGAGACTGGAGAAAAAAAAAATGTATAGAAAAACTATATGAAATGGAAAGGTTACGTAAACATGAATGAAATGAATTTAGATTTATTGTCAAATATAAGATATTTTAAAAATTAAGGCTCTTAATTATAATTACTTTTGTTATTATTTTAAAGACTTTTAGAGACTAAAAATTAAGAAAATAAATTATAGTTTAAAAAAACTAAAAAAAACACGCTTTAATAGTAAACCGAACTAAAAAGTAGAAAATAATTTTGAAGTATCAAGAGTTTGTTACAGCAATAGAAAATTCCGACAATCAATTACGACTAATTAATTGGGAATAAGATTAAATTAGAAATTAAATTATTAATAAAATAATTCAATTATAGTAAAAAAAAGCGTGGGGTGCTTGATATTAAATGTTACCTTTATTTCAGTAGTGCAGCTATTTATAAAAATAAAGTCATTATGAAAATATAGTAAATTGCACCCCACGCTTTTTTTTACTATAATTGAATTATTTTATTAATAATTTAATTTCTAATTTAATCTTATTCCCAATTAATTAGTCGTAATTGATTGTCGGAATTTTCTATTGCTGTAACAAACTCTTGATACTTCAAAATTATTTTCTACTTTTTAGTTCGGTTTACTATTAAAGCGTGTTTTTTTAGTTTTTTTAAACTATAATTTATTTCCTCATAACTTTTGAACCACTTACTCGATTTGAGTGAAATTCGGAACACAAACACTCCTTATGATATTACATAAGCCTCTTACTTTATTTCAAAGCTACAAAAAAAAAAAAAATTAATTTCAATAAAATATCTACACACCACTTTGACCTGATTAATTTCGAAACTTTTTCGTTTCCTGTTTTTTTCGACGTTTGGTCTTGTTTCTGAGATATTCAAAGAAATTGGTGACAGTGCAGCGCACCAGCCGCGTAAATTTCATTTAACGTTATAGCAACCCTTGAAAATAAAACTCAGGGATTTGTGTAAAGTGACGTTTTGGGCGCCGCGATAGCCGAGGTGGCTGGGAGACGCTGCTCGTGGAACCAGTCTGGATCGACTATGTCGGTGTGGGTTCGAATCCCACTGTAGTATTATGGATGTTTGTGCTCGTCGAGAGATACACAATAAGTATAAGTATAGGCTGCGGTGCTTCCTGGGACACTGTCGGACGGCTCTAAAAAAAAACAAAAAAATTACGTTTGTGAAAATCATTGTCAAAAGTATTATTTAAAGAGTGTTCTCAGTGTAAAGAAAAAATGCCAATAACCTTAAACATAATTTTAGTAACAACTACTTATTTCAAGATTTACAACAAACTTATCAACTACTAAAAAAATTACAAAAATTGTTCAAAGTGCATTCTTCCAGCCTCAATATATTTTTGGCATCGATGAACTAGTGTATTAACCACAGCTGCTATTTGAACAGGATTGTTTTTTTATGTCATCACAAGCATGTCTTATCCTTTGGATCAATTCTTCACGGGTATGTACTGGCGTATCATACACAATTCCTTTTAGATGGCCCCAAACGAAATAGTCCAGAGAATTCAGATCTGGCGAGCGCGGAGGCCAAGCCACTGGTCCTTCGCAAGGAAGGACAAGGATAATGCTCATCTAACCACTGCCGCACTTGCTTCTGTAATGTACAGGGGCACCATCCAACTGCATTCAGTTCCCTTGGCGTAAATTTAAGGGAACATCGTCAAGTACGTCGGGGAGAGAGTTTTGCTATCCACACATTTACACTAAATTGTTGCTGAAATGAAGATTGTCTCACACATCGAGGATTGACTTCACTCCAAACGTGAATGTTGTGATAATTCACAATTCCAGCTTTTGTAAAATTAGAATAATCGGTCCAGAAAACCTTATGCAGAAATTGTGGATTAATTTCTGTTGAATCTAAAACCCATCTACAAAAATTTAAACGTTTTTCAGCATCTCCTGGCAACAAACCTTCAACTGGTTGGAGATAGAAAGCCCTTCGATGATCTTGTTTGAGTGCTCTCAGTACTTTTGATTGAGATAAATGGAGTTGCCGAGCTGCTCGGCGTGTGCTTAAAGTTCTATCGATATCAAAAAGATTAAGAATTTGCTGATTATTTCTTGGCGGTACATTATGATTATGATCATTGTAGCGGCGCAAACCATATTCCGAAAATCGACGATGTACATCTACAAAAACTTGAGCGTTTGGAATTCTTCTATTAGGGAAACGTGTTCGGTACTCTCGAACTGACGCGTTGGAATTTCCGTCACAGAAACCATAAACATAATGTATATCGGCATATTCGGTATTTGTAAACGTTCTTGGCATTTTTTCTTAGCACTAAAAATGCTCTTTAAATAATACTTTTGACAATGCTTTTCACAAACGTCAGTTTACACAAATCACTGAGTTTTGTTTTCATGGGTTGCTATAACGTTAAATGAAATTTACGCGGCTGATGCGCTACACTGTCACCAATTTCTTTGAAATCTCAGAAACAAGACCAAACGCCGAAAAAAAAAACAGGAGACGAAAAAGTTTCGAAATTAATCAGGTCAAAGTGGTGTGTAGATGTTTTATTGAAATTATTTTTTTTTTGTAGTTTTGAAATAAAGTAAGAGGGGGGTAGCATACAAAATACACTTCTAAGAGGGGTAGGTAGTTCAAACTTAAGAAGCTTATGTAAGATCTTAAGGAGTGTTTGTATTCAGAATTTCACTTAAATCGGATAAGTGGTTCAAAAGTTGAGGGAAAAACGAGAAAAAAAATCCTACTTCAATGCCCTCTATCTCGGGAACGATGCGTTTTAGGAAATAAGTTTATATCACAAATGAACATTATTTTAACCTGTTCTATCGATTCCTGAAGTTATCAAGATTAAACCTGAATCACCCTGTGTATTGCTAAATATTTATTACACACCTCACCATTTTAACCACCCCACCAACCACTGAGCTATACTCGTGACAAAAATTCAGACGACTTATGTCATACGAACAAATGAATACTTCATTATATTTTCATCAAAATATTTAAGAAACTGCAACTGATAGTAATAAAACTATATACTATACTAAAAGTTTGCATTATATATTGCACTAAATTTCAAAAAATGATTTTTTTTAACGCGACCAAATATCGAAAATTACGTTGACAATAAAAACAAATGTGTAACGTCAGCCGTGACGTAAGACGTCTGAATTCTTGACGCGAGTATAGCAGTGTCGTTCCGTTTCTATTTCATTTTTATTTCGCAGTAACGGCACTTTTGGAATTAACCAACAAAGATTTCATTTAGTACTGTTTAGTACTGTAACACCGAATTGGCGAATGTAAAACAAACTGCAAGTAAGACTTTTGGGAAAGGTATCGCAGGTACGAGGGCTTGCTGCAAGTCATTGCAAAAATAACTGCGGTCTGTAAAGCTGCTTTTAGGAATCCCGCCTCCCGCCTCTATCGATAACATAGTATTCGAGCTTTTACCATTGCGATACATCCTCCGCGATGCAACTAGCTACCTACATAAATTAACCCCTTAGGCGAAAACCATTATATATGGTAAGAACGACCTAAAATGTTAAACCTCTTTGTTTGCGAGCAAATACAAATTTACAATGGCCATAAATTCGCAATTTTCCTGACAGTAATCCTAAATAGTTGCGGGTACAGAGCGAAATTATGCACTTCGCTTGCTCCGAACCCCATAAAGTAACATCACCTGTTAGGGCTCAGGCGAGCCGCCTACTAAGTTTTCTCGATGCACAATTTAACACTAAATATTTCACCTGTTTGTATAAATTGCAGAGTTTATGCAAGTCGAGGACGTTTAAAAAAAAGCAATAACAGGTTTGGGTGCGATATGCGACTCGCGCTTTTAATATGGGGAATTAATGGCGTTGGGAAATATATTTCTCGAAGACGTAAGCTGTAGGCGTTTTTACAGAAAATGCATATGAGAAGATACGGTCGGAAAGTCCGGTGAATTCAATTAGAAAAAAAGTAACATTTCCGCCATCTATTGGGGATGCAAGCTAATGAATACGCCCTCGCGCGGAAGAAATTTTAACTATATCTAGGGAGTCATAGATTTGAGTGCTTTGTAATATAATCAATCTTAAGTCTTTATTTTTTTATTTCATTTTATCACCCAATAGAAAATTCAATTATAGTATGAGTAAAACCACAAATAGAGATAGATATATAGATTTATTTAGTTCAAATGCATGTAACATACATAATGCCCAAAATGAGGGTTGAACAGGTCAAAAGGCTCTAAAAGAACAATAAAAATAATTCCTAAGTAGTTAATAGCAAACGATTTAAAAAAGGGCATATTAAAATTGAATTTAAACTTAAAACTAATAAAAAAACACAAATACATAAAATATCTTAAACATCCACAATAAAACAGTAAGATACATTTAATAGACAATAGGACATATTAAAATTGAATTTAACTTAAAACTTATAAAAAAACGCAAATACATAAAGTATCTTAAACATTTGCAATAAAACAGTAAGATACATTTAATAGACAATATACATGTGACATAAATAATGCCCAAAATGAGCGTTAAACAGGTCAAAAGGCTCTAAAAGAATAATAAAAATAATTCCTAAGTAGTTAATAGCAAAGGATTTAAAAAAAGACATATTAAAATTGAATTTAAACTTAAAACTAATAAAAAAACACAAATACATAAAATATCTTAAACATCTGCAATAAAACAGTAAGATACATTTAATAGACAATATACATTTTGTCGTCTGCTGTATAATAAGCTTTTTTATTAAAACTGATTTCAATTCCTTTTTTTAATATTTTGATAGGTAAAGCAGTCGTGGTATTAGGTAATTTGTTAAAGACTATTACTAAACTAAGACTAGGACTTATAAATAAACAAATGATATCAGAAACAAAAGTAAAAGAAAAAACAAAACAAAAAGAGAAAGTTTAGACTTGGCTCAAACTCTGGACAATCACACATATTATGAAAATTTTATAAAGAAACTACACACTAAATCTATCAAGTGAAATGTCATGAGAAATACCTATATAGGGATAAATTCCATCCTGACAAAGTAAAAGTAACTTTAAAAATCGCCAATGTCAGATTGATACACTTTATAACCAGGATTCCACACATTCTTCAATTTAAATGTAACAAAGGCATTGTAAGGTGTCATATATACTTGAATATCCGAAAATCCATACGGGGTTCTAGTTAGAAATCCCAAGCTTTTATAAGTAGACTAAATGATTTTGTCAATGAATATTGTAACTTAGTCTATTATCGAAATATACACCACATCCTTTACAATTTAAGACGGTTATGGATAACGTCATTATCAGTCAGTGGTCGCGCGGTTTAAGGCGTCTACTTGAATCGAGGTGATTAGATCGCTGTGGGTTCGACCCTCGCAGTCGGTAGACCGTATATAAGCAGCTATATTCGTGGAGAGATTGGCGCCCTCTCTGCGGGTATGCTAGGGTGGAAGAATGTTGGCTTGGGTCAATGTGAGAGATTGATACCGGTTGATATTTGACTACCCCCCCTAATTAATGAAGTTTTCCAGGTTTCCCTCATTCCTGCAATGGTCGTTAGGGCCTACCGACGTAAGTCGTTCCTGGAAGCAAATGCTGCCTGATAAATAATAATATACCGCCCCCTCTCCCGCACAAGTCTCCGATTTCTGAGCTAATCTTCGTGATTAGAATGATGGGTAGAACTATTATTATTTATTATTACTATATTACAATTATATTATAGGATAGTGTTTCCTAGGGAATGTAATCACAGTCCACTTGCTAGCATTTAGATATTGTTAATGATACAGTGCTGTAACTTTACACAATCATTAACTGTAGTAACATCACTAAATTTTTAAATCATTCGCATATAAGAGATAATTGCAATCAAGGTTTTGAACTGTATCGTTAATATAAATAACAAACAATAAAAGCCCTAACACGGACCCCTGAGGTACACCTGATGTACACATACTCATACATGTAACATATTGATATCTACTATACAAGTAATATTTGAACAATAAAAATAATATATCCGACAATCCAAAGAATCGAAGCTTTTTAATTAATATATTATGATTAAAATTATCGAATGCCTTCGAAAACTCGTTCAAATTCTTTTTTTTTTATGAAAGGCTAATTATTATTTTGTACATTTTCATTAGCAAATTCAATTCTTAATGGTACTAATGTCATACCAAAAATTTATTTACGAATCTTGGTTTTGGTACTATATAACAACACAATAATTAAATTAACTCAAAAGTTAACTGATTTATTTAGCTCGCAAATAAGTGAAAAACACGTGTTTTTATTTCAATAAAGTTAAGTGTAGATTCGTTTTAACAACCAAACTTTACTCAATTTTTTACTATATAATTAATCAAGCTAGCTTAAAAATTTACTAATAAATTTTGCAAAGATTGATCTGTGTTTGAAAAACCTATGCTTCAATGCTCGTACGATGAAAACAAGTCTTCGGTGCGGTAAACGTCGATTTGGTATTGTATCAGAATAAATTCTTCTTTTTTTACTGTTTTAGAAAGGTATTTTAAGCTAATATAAATCAAATCTACAATTCCTATCAATGAAGTCATATGTATGTTCTCTGATACCAAACATCTAGGTATGCTAATGAACAATTCCACAGACAAAGCTCTATTCAATAATTTATATTAGCTTAAAATACCTTTCTAAAACAGTAAAAAAATGTTACAAAAGCTAATAATAAGGAATATATGGGTAGATATTGTGGGTGTAATTCAACGCAGGTTGGGGCTTTTGTCCACTGAGTAGTTAGTTTCACACAATATTATTAATACCTAAAAATATATAAATTTTTCTTGTCTCAACATACTTGCAGACTGCTTATTCATAAGCTAGATGCATATCAGCATTAATATGATGCAGTAATAAATTTTATTATTTTAATACGTATTATTAGTTATTGTGCTATTCCATTAGTTGTGTTAGTTGTGTTTAAATAGTGTATGTTAATAAATTTGAAAATCAAATAAATTTCGAGTCAATGTTTTAACATGTTATACAAAAACTTCTTTTTTCAAAAACGGTCAATTTTATCGAAATAAATAGAGTAACTTTTTTAAATAGGAATGACCAAAGTATTTAAAAAGTTTAAAAGTTTTCACCTCAATAAAATCACACCTGTCAAAATTTTGGCCCAAGGAGTATAGTGGCAAATCCGTTCCTGACTTCTCTGACAGTATAAAACATCTACTGTAGTATGGTTTTATGAGCCTTTACGGCCTACATTAAACATAAAAATCTCATTAAATTATACAGGTGGGTTCAAAAGTTAGAGTCGAAAAGGTAAATCACTGGGTACCCCTTAGGGGTTCTGTATCTCCGTTAAGGGACACTTTAGGAAAAACATTTTTATGACAAACTAGTGTTATTTTGACCTCCTCTATACACTCACGAAAGTGTGCCATATACTTACCGGACACCCTGTATAGAAAATTCAGTACCAAAGAAATTTCTGAAGAATATACAATGCGTTGATATAAGCCACAACCATAACATTCCTTCGTTTTGTTTGTATTTCAGTTACACAACTTGTCTGGATATCGATGATATAATGTTTCAGGAAAGAACGAAACCGTTTTTGCAGACTAATTTTATTATGTAGGTGATAGCAATTTAAACCTAAATAGAATAGAAATAGAACTATCTAAAGTTAAGGTTACCATAGAATTAATTTTTAAAGATTCCAATATTCCTTTATTGGATAAAGACGTATATGATTTCAAGCAACTATTTCATGATGAAAATTCTATTACTACCTTTGACTTATCCAATAATTCTATAACTGAAATTTCTGAAATATACTTTGAGAAATACAATCTGGGTATTCTAAATTTATGTTACAACAACCTTTTTAAAAGCTCACTTTAAAGAACTATTGCTATGCCATCCCAACTAACACTTAAGCCTAATAGACTACTACACAAGAAAAATAATTCTAAATTGATCAAGATTTACTACTTTCCTCCATAAAAATAGTCTTCAAAGTTATAAAATCTTATAATACCAAAATTTTAGTCTTAAATTTGTTAATTAAGAGTAATATAATGACTTCTAAGTAAAATGAATCAATTTATACAGTTCGAAATTACATATTGTTTACCTATTCTTTGTTTTCAAATGCTAACATTCCAATAACGTGTAAGACGAAGTTATAATTTACTTAATTTCGCCTTAAAATCTGTCTTCAATATCCAAGGATTTTTTAAACTATTACAATAGGTAAATATTTACATATTTATTACGAAATTGTAAAACTTATTTTGTCTTCAACTAGTAGTTAAAAATAAGGTAATAACTAGTTATTTTGCCCTATCAAATCCTTCAATTGGTTAAGTTCTATTTTTATTACAATATCAACCCTAAAGAATATTTAACCATTTCAATTAACCTAATAGAAATATTGTTCTATATTATGGTATAAATTTACTTGTTAATAATACTTCGACGTAAGTGTGTCTTATAAAGGTTTTTTAGGAAACAAGCTTCTTGTTATATGTATTCCGATAGATCTTCAAGTAATAGCGCGTAGAAATTTTTTTGTGTTTTGGCGATCTGCAGTGAAAACCAAGCCCTACGCAATATTACAGAGTTGTATAAAACGAATTTAAGCCAACAGTGCATATTATGTAAATCAATCTAATGATAATATATCGATAAACACTTCATATATAAGTATTCTTATAAATGTTATCGTGTCAGATGAATTCAGTAGTGCACGTGAATTGAAATTCGAATTGAATTCCGTTCGAAAATATTTATTTTGTTTTTGTTATTACGTATACATAACATTATTGGTTTTAATTTGAATTTTCAATCACAAATAACTCCAAGAGTAGAATTTTATATGTAGGTACCTAGTAATAATTTAATTGGTAATAAATTACCATAAAATATCTTAATTTGGAGGAAATCTCAACCACAAAGTTAATATTTTCCTGTGACGTCAACATTGGCATAGGCAATTTGCCCTATAGGTTAAAATTTACAGAAAAATTGACTTCAAAGTTGATTTTATTTGAGCGGCCATGTTGTAATAAACACTAAATGTTTTTTTCATTATTTCTAATTGATTACTCATTAAAATTATGTTAATACAGATAATATTAGTTAATAAATTTATGACGAAAGATTATTAAACACATTTTATTACGAAGTACATTCAGTTTTTATTTTAGGTTATTTTTCAGTATAGAAATATTATTAAAAAGCAATAGTAAAAATGTATATTTATAAGGCGCGTTATTTTTATGAAAGTTTGGTCATGACATTATACGAAAAAATTTCCTGGGTTGTACAATTTGATGAATGGAAACCAAAAATACAGACTTTATTATATTAAAATCTAAATATCTATAAATATACTAACTCCTACTGTACTTGTAGTTTAGTAGCCTGACTTATAGTCTTTCTTTTTCTTCCTATCCCTGTTCTCTATTGGAATGTATAAAATCAAACATATAATGTTATCTCTCTCTGGCAAAAGTATGTTATATAAAGGGCATAATTAGGGTATATTTTGGTAATACTGTCTTTTATATTTTGTAATTGTAACATAAAATTGGTCCGTATTTCTTTTAGGTCCAATTATCTTATTGGAATAAAATTCTTGCCGACCAATTATTAACTTCCATATTACTTTAGTTTTTTCCCCACATAAGGCAAAAGGCCAACCAATATAGGTAAACTTTCCTTATACGAAATTGGTCATGAAAAGTTTTTGACCAATTCAGAGGTCAAGTTAACGTAATTTTAACTTTAATTGTTTGTTGGGATTCAACTATTGAAAACATAGACAATGCTACAATCGATGGACTAATTGTTAAAAAGTTAAATCTGAGCCACAATAACTTGGGCAAGATAAATTTCTTAAACAACATAAAAGACCTTCAACACTTAGATTTATCTTATAACGTAATAGAACTCATCAACGTTAACGCCTTCTCCAGTTTGAAGGATTTGGAGATAATAAACCTCATCGGTAATCTAATCAGTACAGTAGACGTGGGCGTATTTAATACAGCCAAACTTGTAGAAATAAATTTGCGTAACAATCATATCTCACTCATTAAAAGTTTAAGCTTCAATAATTTACCAAACCTCAGTCAGTTGCTTCTGGAAGGAAATCATATTACAGCTATTGAAATAAGTGCTTTTACATCTTTGCCTAAACTTCTCCTAAATTTAGCTAATATGAACTTGAAGGATCTGCAACCAACTTCGTTTTCAGATCTACCAAACCTCGAAGTTGTATACTTGAATAATAATAATAATATATCAGTGCTACCAGTAGACTTATTTGTTGGAGTTCCAAATTTGAGAAATATTTCCTTGTATAATAATAGTATTACCTCTCTAACAGCTTTGAATGGACTAAAGGCCAATGTTAAAAATAGCCGGTTTTACAGTCATTTATCACTTTTTATATTGACATACTGTCTGTTCAAATCATTTTCAAGCATTTTTTTCATTTTACACGAATTTTATAATAATAATTAATGATTATCCATTTAAAGCTATTTAAGGGTAGTTTATATAGGTTTAGGGGTAGTAGCGACATTTCCCCAGCTATCTGACGTATTTCTGGGTCATTTCTAATGTTAATTAATAATAATCAATTGATTTTTTTATGATTTATGCCTTACCCCGGATAAGCCAAAAATCGCCTATTTTTAACATTGTCCTTTGGACACGCTTGTAATAAATTTAAACAACCAAATTCAATCTGGATATTTTAACATTCCTCAACTGAAATCATTGTATATAACAGACTCAAATCTTGGAGATTTAGGTAATTCATTTTTCTTTGGTCTTTCTGAATTAAGGGAATTACACTTAGGAAACTCAGTTATCACTTCTTATGATGCGAACGCTTTGAGGGGTCTTTTTCGTTTACAGTATTTATATCCCCAGTTTCTCAGTAAAGTAGCGGTTTTAAGGGCTCATTCATTTAGAGACTTGATGTCGTTGCAACAGCTAAATTTGTCAGGCTTTAGAATAAAAATTATAGAACCAGAAGCCTTTTACGGCTTAGTATAACTGGAACAACTTGAATAATAATGATTTGGTAATACTAAACGATAATGTATTTATCGGTTTAGAAATAGTTAGAACAGTAGATTTAAGTAAAAATAACATATCCCAATATTCTGTACGGACATTCGCCGGATTGGACGGTATAAGGAAATTGTTATTGAACGAAAATGGCATAGTTTCAATTCCGTTGGGAACTTTGCAAAATCTACGAACGCTAGAAGTTTTAAATTTGGCTCGGAATAAAATAACGGAGGTAAATGTTGGAACATTTTCTCAAATGAAAAATTTGCGATATCTAGATCTTTCCTTTAATGAAATCCATAGTCTGTGTGATTCTGTCCTCTTCCCTTTGCAAAATTTGAAAGAACTGTATCTGACAAGAAATTCGTTACATAACGTAAATTGATTGATGGTTGTTGGGAATTTGCCAAAGTTGCGCTTGATCGATCTAAATCGAAATCGTTTTAGTTGTGATGATTTGGTTCTGTTACTGAACGGTTTTGAAAATAAAAATGTTAACGGCATAGTATTAACTCCTGTGGGAAAAGTTAAAGTGGAATAGGTATTTAAATTACAGAACTGGTATTTAAGTTTTTATTTTTTCTTGTAAATAATTCAACTAGTACATATTAAAAAATGAATATAAAAAATAATTAACTGGTAAGTTTTATTGCACCAGCATAAATTTTTGTATTGTTACACAGGTAATAAAATAACAGTTCAAAGCTTTGCCAGTGTCAATAACTATGTGGGATTATTTTTTGCTATAACTCGATTTTAAGCAAAAAATGGGCAGTGTCATTTTTGCTTATACCATAAGCAAAACGATAAACGAAATAAGATTTCGTAATAAAAAATATATCCTGATATTTAACAAAATCAAGGTTTCCCTTGAAATGTCCATGAAGACCAAGAATTTCTAGGGAAATAATATACGAGGTGAATCCTACAACTCTTGTTTTAAACATTTTTTAAGCAGTGAATAGTATCTAAAAACTGTGTTCGTTAAAATAGAAGACCCATTATTCATAGTTATTTGTGTACCAAGTTATTAATGTGATTCTTCATTGAACGATCCAGAGATTTTCAGCAGAGCGAGCGAGGCGAGTAACAGGCGAATTCGGTAAAGACACATTACTGACGTGGTGCATACAAAATTTTATCGCCAACCGAAAAATTATATGATTAAATAAAATCGAGATATTATAACTTATCAGATTTTATTATGACAGAGAAAACAGTAAAATAACACTAAATACAAAACAAATCTACTTATTTTTTGTTACATAGGTATTGAACGTGAACGTACACCCTGACGCATTATAAAATTAATTCCTGTCGCCGAAGGAGTATTAACTGAAAATATTTGAGAATTATTATGCATGCTGACAGTTTGTAAATATTTTTAGTAGAATTATAATTGGTAATTTTGTTCTCAGTTTGACTTTCACCTAAAATCGTCTTTGCAATTTTCGTATTGTTGAGCACAGATTCCTCAACATAGGATTCTGCAATAATGTCGCTTTTACACCCTCCGTGATGTTTTAATTTTTTCTTAATGACGCCTGGGTTGGCAAAGAGAGTGGCGAACGTGCGACGAAAACAATGTTCCGTATACAGTGATCCCAACAAACAATTAAAGTTAAAATTACGTTAACTTGACCTCTGAATTGGTCAAATACTTTTCATGACCGATTCCGTATAAGGAAAGTTTACCTATATTCGTTGACCTTTTTCCTTACGTGGGGAAAAAAACTAAAGTAATATGGAAGTTAATAATTGGTCGGCAATAATTTTATTCCAATAAGATAATTGGACCTAAAAGAAATACGGACCAATTTTGTTAAAATTTCAAAATATAAAAGATATTATTATCAAAATATACCCTAATTATGCCCTTTATATGACATATTTTTGCCAGAGAGAGACAACATTATATGTTTGATTTTATACATTCTAATAGAGAACAGGGATAGGAAGAAAAAGAAAGACTTATAAGTCAGGCTACTAAACTACAAGTACAGTAGGAGTTAGTATATTTCTAGATATTTAGATTTTAATATAATAAAGTCTGTATGTTTGGTTTCCATTCATCAAATTGTACAACCCAGGAAATTTTTTCGTATAATGTCATGACCAAACTTTCATAAAATTAACGCGCCTTATAAATATACATTTTTACTATTACTTTTTAATAATATTACTATACTGAAAAATAACCTAAAATAAAAACTGAATGTACTTGCGTGATAAAATGTGTTTAATAATATTTCGTCATAAATGTAACTAATATTATCTGTATTAACATAATTTTAATGAGTAATCAATTAGAAATAATGAACAAAGCATTTAGTGTTTATTACAACATGGCCGCTCAAATAAAATCAACTTTGAAGTCAATTTGTCTGTAAGTTTTAACCTGTAGGGCAGATTGCTTATGCCAATGTTGACGTCACAGAAAAATATTAACTTTGTGGTTGAGATTCCTTCCAAATGAAGATATTTAATGGTAATTTATTACCAATTAAATTATTACTAGGTACCTACATATAAAATTCTACTCTTGGATATATTTTCGAAGGAATTCTAGTCGAATTTCAATTCATGTGCACTACTGAATTCAGCTGACACGATAACAGTTATAAGAATACTTATATACGAAGTGTTTATCGGTGTTGGCTTAAATTCGTTTTTTACAACTCTGTAATATTGTGTAGGGCTTGGTTTTGACTGCAGATCACCAAAACACAAAACAATTTCTTCGCGCTTTTACATGAAGATCTGTTGAAATACATATAACAAGAAGCTTGTTTCCTAAAAAACCTTTATAAGACACACTTACGTCGAAGTATTATTAACAAGTAAATTTGTACCATAATATAGAACAATTTTTCTATTAGGTTAATTGAAATGGTTAAATATTCTTTGGAAATTATCAACAAAGTTGGAAATAGGTTGATATTGTAATAAAAATAGAACTTAACCAATTGAAGGATTTGATAGGGCAAAATAACTAGTTATTACCTTATTTTTAACTACTAGTTGAAGACAAAATAAGTATTACAATTTCGTAATAAATATGTAAATATTTACCTATTGTAATAATTTAAAAAATCCTTGGATATTGAAGACAGATTTCAAGGCGAAATTAAGTAAATTATAACTTCGTCTTACACGTTATTGGAATGTTAGCATTTGAAAATATAGAATAGGTAAACAATATGTAATTTCGAACTGTATAAATTGACATATATTTCATTTTACTTAGAAGTCATTATATTACTCTTAATTAACAAATTTTTGACTAAATTTTTGGTATTATAAGATTTTGTAACATTGAGGACTATTTTTATGGAGGAAAGTAGTAAATCTTGATCAATTTAGAATTTTTTTTCTTGTGTAGTAGTCTATTAGTCTTAAATGTTAGTTGGGATGGTTCTGGTAAATGTAGATAATTGGCAATTTTGCTTGGTACACTTCCATAAGTATGGATTCCAACTGGCTGGACTGTGCATTTACCATTTCTATAAGTTAGGAAAAATCAGTCGTTGGGTGTATATTCAGGACGTAGGGCTAAATATTTTTCTTCAAACTTTGAAGTGATTACAAATATTCGAGACCTGTTTATCTTTGTTTTAGTTACATGGACAACCAGAATTGTTTCTTTGTGCTCTATAACACTTACTTTGAAACTCAAAAGGTCAACGCAAATTACTACATTTATATCAAATTATTGTTGAAAAGTTAGCATCACTTTCAAAATGAGTTAAATTTCATCCGGCACATTTAGTAAAAATTTAAGTATTTGTTCTAGTGAAATAATTTTGGATTTTTTTGGAATGTGATTTCTTCCTTTTTGTTTTAAAAAAGCCGTAAGGTTTTCATATTTACTAAGGTCAACGTAATATTTTATTCAAAGGTTTGCTTTCACCATAATCTTTCGATAATAAAATATTTTCACAATATTTTTTTATTCCGTGTTTCTCGTGTCATTCCATGAATATGTCATACTGACGATTGTATTTTTCCCCTTCCATAATTTTCTATAAATAATTTGCGACAAAACTTTTACTGTTGGGGTTGTGATGGCGACAAACGATTTCTGTTTAATGTCGTTCAGTAATTGTAATAAATATTTGCGTCGGGTATGCTTGAGTTTTACAGTAAAATAAAGTGGTGTTTGTTTACTTCCGTAAATCCCTATGCTAATGCAAGTCTCAATTAACGGTTGACGATAAAAGATATTATAATTTTCATAATTTTGTCTTCATTTTGATCGATAAAAGATACTTACAGGAAACAAAAGAACCTAGTGCATTCAGTAAGGGACCTTAGTAGTTACTTTCAAATTTCACAAAATGGATTAGGTTCTTATACCCTAGATGTTTACAAGTAAATCGAAACTGCCACTCTACCTACCTATGTGATTTCATTGCAGAACCCACCGCATTAGTCATTGGCAAGTCTCTTGATAAATCTGGAGGCATAGTCATTTGGCTCCCAATAATAAACGACGCGGTTAGAAATGCGTCTATTTATCAACCTTCCACGAACAAACGTCTTCGGATTTAAAGATTTCCAACTAATAGATTGTCTACCGACTATCAATTGGGTCGATAAATTGCAACCATTTGCAAAGTTTCACGGAAATCGCTTGCAGGTAAACTGATTAAATGCATAGTGGATTTTTAATCATCGTTTAATGTAAACTGAAATTTTCCAAAATGTGGTAAGCGTAGTTACAATTGAAATATGAAGTCATATTGCGTTACTTGTTCCGTACTCTATTTTTCACGTTACTGTTTTAATATTTGATATACAAATATGTGTGAATATTGTTTATATATGGTATTTGTACATATTCTTACTTTCTGTCAATTATTTTACTAGACTGATTCTCTTTTACTGCTACAATGTAACTTTATTTATTTAATAAATACAAGTTGATGTATACAGTGCTTTCGAACAGTAACGAATACATTCATTATTTTTGAAATTGAGAAGTTTTTGAAAAAGTCCGCTGGCACGTCGATTTTATTTGAAAAAAAGGCACTTTTTGATACAAGACCATATTTGTGACGTCATCGTTGTTCGAGATATGACGTTATCGACAATTTTTTTAAATAGCAACCCCCAATTTTGACCATGTGATTTGAAAAAGCGTGTCATTCTACATACATACATCATGAAAAATTGGTGTTATATAACAAAAATTTCAAGAAAATAATGTTTGAAGATTTTAAAATTTAATTTTCACAATACTGTGCACCTCCCCATTATGCAACACCTGTCCGTGCTTATTTAGATGAGCTGTTCCCGAATCGTTGGATAGGGTGAAGGGGGTCGATTGAGTGGCCTGCCAGATAGCCTGATTTGACACCCCTAGATTATTTCTTGTGGGGATACTTAAAAAGCAAAGTATACGTTACTAGACCGGTTAATTTAGAAGATTTAAAAGCAAGAAGTTATTGATAATGTTCAAAAAGATTATTAATCGTCTTGGGTACTGTCAGGCAGCCAATGGTGCACAATTTGAACATTTAATTTAGTCGATTTTTTACATAATCATTATCATTTTCAGTATTGTGAAAATGAAATTTTAAAATCTTCAAACATTATTTTCTTGAAATTTTTGTTATGTAAATGATGGATGTATGTAGAATGACACGCTCTTTCAAATGGCATGGTCAAAATTGGGGGTTGCTATTTAAAAAAATTGTTGATGACGTCATATCTCGAACAACGATGACGTCACAAATGTGGGTCGTATGTCAAAAAGTGGCTTTTTTAAGAACATAAATCGACGTGCCAGGGGATTTTTTTCGAAAACTTCTCAATTTCAAAAAAATTTATTTATTCGTTACTTTTCGAAAGCACTGATACTATACAGGGTTGGCAAATTTCGACGTTTTTATAGGCTCGTTAACTATAGGAGATGGGAGAGTCCACTCTCGATCTCTTTTTTTAAGAGAAAATTAATGGTTAATACCAAAATGTCTTTGCTTTCGAGTAATAAACAAAATTTTAAATTTTCCACTTTTCGATACATGTCTGTAACTTGGTTGTTTGTAAAGGTAGAATAAAAATAATACCTTCTTCAGACAATTTTTTTAGTAGAGTTTTTGAGTTACAACCTAAAATTGTATATCATAAATACAAACCATAGATGTCCATGGGCCAGTTGAAATAGTTATTTTTTTTCTTTTTCCATTAATATTTGCCATTTTATTTAGACAGTAATTAATTATAGCATATTTTCTCTATTTTATTTTTTTGAAGTAGGCGTGTGTCATTTGAAATAATTGCTTGTCACCAATCTTTGACATTTTTGTTTCGATTGATGGATATCAGCAATATTATTTAACTTTTTCCGCACCTACATTAATTTAATTACATCTTGGATACATTCTCAGAATGATTTTTATTGCAAATATATCATTTTAATAATACTATTACTTGTTTGGTAATTCATTCTGTCATGATTTCTTCTAAATTTCTTGTCAAAAATATTAAATAAAAACTAATTGATACTCTGGAATAAACTGTTACCTCAGTAAAATGGTGAATAATCATATATCACCCAACATATTATATTAATGGAAAGAGAAAAAAAAAACAAATTCAACTGGCTCAACAGTGAAAAGAACTATAGGTAGCTTAATAGGTAAGTAACTTTTCAGAACACAATTAATTTTATAAAAAGGCACAGCTGTAATGTATCCAAATACGTGTTACACGATCATGCAGATCATCGGAAAGGCTTTTTCATATGAGGAACAGGTACGAAAGCCAAGTGATGCCTCTTATATCACTATTCGATAAAACATGACATTTGTTGTATCGAGTCTTGATGTCTGTCCTATATTGTTTAAATTTTTGTTTATAAGAATAATGGAGATTAAGTAAGAGTAAAATCAAGCAAACAGGCATTTCCATAGTCTGTCATCTTTAGAAATGTTATTTTTGGTGTATATCTGTTTTAACATGAGTGTATTGCTTTTTTTCTTTTTGTAGATCAGAGGGAACATTTCCAATTTCCGAATCTACACCTAGGGAAGTTCTTAAGTGTGATAAAGTGGAACTGTGGCGTAATTGTTTTTTTTTATTTATGTTAAATGAGCACTTTAAGGTATGTGCAAAATTTATACTTGTATTGTCTAAAATATAGCTAACTTACAAGTTAATGAGTATTGCTGAAGCAAGATAGCATATTAGAGCATTACAATCAATTAACCTTTAATGTACAGTTCAATCATTAGTTAAAAGTTTTAACAACCATAGCAACACAATTCAGGTAGTTCAGCTAGATATTTTAGTCATTGCTGGTAGCCACAGTTAGATGCCTTGTTTAGTTACAATTTTTTTGCTGTGACAAGTGTTGTTTTACCTACCACTAATGAATTATTTTTCCTGTGTAGATACCGAAGAAATACCCACAAATAACAATAAACAAAGCGGTCTAACAAACAAAGTTTTAGAATATGAAATCTCAAAATAAAACAGATTATTTTAAGTTTGCATATAGACGGAAATATTCTTATTTCATAAACTTATTTAATGCTTTTTTACTGTATTTTAAGTCAAAATACCTAAAAATACGCAAAAAAAAACGATTACATAAAGGATAAAAACATTTTTCATTAAATAGGGAATTGATTGACACGTTAAAGTTACTTTTGACATTGTCGATATTTAATTTCAAATGATTTTAATTTATTGGTATAATAATTTTTATAGTTAAATATTTGACTCAACTTAAAGCAGGCCACCTGAAGAAGCAATCCTAAAAATGCATAAATAGGTCAGATCTCATCTATTGTGGTTGAATTTTCGAGTTCCCATAGTTTCAAAAGTGAACTTAGATATTTATAGAATGTTTTCATTAAACCAGATTAGTAAATTTAGCTGGATTAATTTTTATTTTACATAATCATTGAATAGAGCTTTGTCTGTGGAATTGTTCATTAGCATACCTAGATGTTTGGTGTCAGAGAGCACACATATGACTTCATTGATAGGAATTGTAGGATATTTGATTTATATTAGCTTAAAATACATTTCCAATACAGTAAAAAATGTTATAAAAGCTAATAATAAAGAATATATGGGTAGATATTCAACGCTGGTCGGGGCTTTAGTCTGCATAGTAGTTAGTTTCACACAATATTGTTAGCATTATTTAATGCTATTTAGAAAATTTTATATTTTTATTTAAAATGTGAAAATATTTACTAAAATATGGCGATAGGATAACAACAAAGGCTTCTTATTTGAGGAAAATTTCAGTAGTGACAACTGATGATGCTAATTTGATACATGGTGATTTTTCGGGTTGTTATGCCGTGACTTCGGTAACTGGTAGCTGCCAGAAATAGAGTTAAAATGCACATCTCTAGCATTAGCCGGGATTCTTTTACCTGCCCTGGTTGTTCTCGGGCTAGGCTCTGTGGGGACAGACCCGCTATCGGTGTCTCTGGGCCTGTCCATATATTGATTTCGGTTCCTATTGTTGGTATTACGACTCCTACGGTCGGAACCGTTCCTCAGATAATGGTGGTCCTCGACTGAAGTCAGTCAGTCGCGGCGAAGCTTTTGCAGAGTCACCACTGAAGATGCCGACAGTGAAGAGCGGCGAAACGTTTGGAAGCATGGGATGCGACCAGTTACAGCGGCGGTTACGGAACGCCTTGGAGGACCACCATTATCCGATACCCGATAGCTGATGATGCTGCTACTTGTTTTATTTTTCGAGATTTTGATACCTAAAGACACCAAAAATTTGATCACTTTTAGACGACCTTAAATTATTTTTTAATGTTTCCATCAATATTTATTGTAAATATATGTAAATTTACATTTTTCCAGCTGCGTTTTTGTTCACATAAACCATTTAATTAGTAGCGTTTCCATTATTCGAACTTTTTGACACAGTTGACGTCTAAATCCTCAATTAGGAGACTAATTGCGAGAACTCCTGCCACCAGGACGAGTTGTCCTGAGGCTCAGGGTTGTCAATAACGGCGGGGGTTAGAAAAGCGCGAGGAGGCGCAGTTGCAACGCCCAGACGTCGACATAAATCAGTCTGCACTGCAAATCCGGCTGTTATACCTGCAGAGATTTATTTCGAATATATCCGTAGGTGTACCAAGGTATCGCGTCGACGGTAAAATGAGGAAATTCGGGGCCGAGATAAACGCAAACACCTTCTATTTGTCATAGAGAAAGTGCAATACAAATTTGGGAGAAATTCTGGCAACCTATGCAATAGGCGATTCAAATTAATTTCCGCGTAATTTTCCAGTCAGCTGCTTTTCAAATATTAGAAAGTCACTAGTTGAAACGTCGTTCCAGCGCCGTCCACACTGTTGATTGTTATTTCATATATTTACTTAAATATGTTGCTTCTCGTACCTAGATGCTGGAAATAATTATGAGTTATGATAGTTATGATAAAAACGCATATGAACTGAAATCTTGAATTATATTTTGTAGCAGCATCGAAAACACTTGACATACCTAATTATTTAATTATAGGTTACATAATAAACTGTATGAAATTCTTTGCAATTTATGTCGTATAAAAATTTTTCAATAGAATTAATTTAGTAAAATGTTAAATTTCCACATTTTTATTAATTAAATGTGTAGCCTTTATAGTCTGTTTAGAAATGAAAGGGAGTAATAAAAGCTTATTATGTATGTAAATCGTAAATAAATGTAGTACTGGTGCTTATATTCAATATTATTATATTATGTATTATCGGTATAGATGTAGTGTACTTTTAAAAAAACTGTGTGATCGAACCGTACTAAATTGTAAGAGGTCGCTAAAATTTAATCCCCGACAATTTCTCTTTTAAGTAAACAATATAAAAACAGCATTTCAAAACTAGAGGCTACTATAAGCATCATAACCGGGTGAAGAGGGTTTTTAGTAATTCAAATCCAATTATTAAATATTATTATCAAAATATTTATTTAAATTTAATGAATACACTTTTATTCCACACAAAAATATATGTATTTTGAAAATTAAAATTATGGTGAGTAAATGTAGTGTTGTATAAATGTACAATAAAGAAAATAAAAAAGTAGGTAGCTACCCACCTTTGAATATTCTAATGAATTATCTTCGTCTCCTAGATTGATAACGATAGGTTCCACAGTAACGTCAATTAAATTATCGACCACATTTTCTCCTCTTTTTTTTGTACTTGATGCATATATCTTTGCCAGTTATCTGCAGTTACTCGTTCCAAGGATTTTTTTAACAAAATTTTCATGTCACTTAATTTAAACGTCGTATTAATTCGCGCTACATCTCCTTTTATCTGCGCCCAGACTAATTCGATTGGGTTAAGTTCACAGTGATAAGGTGGTAACCGTAGTATCGTTATTTGGAGATTTGTTGCCATTTCATCAATAAAGTTCCTTTTTCACCATTTTTGTTTTCGAAAGAAATGTCTTTCTCCGCTCAGTCTGCCATGAATGGTAACTGGCATTATCCATGACAATTACAGACCCCGGAGGAAAAAGATCCAACATCTGTGTAAAATACTCTTCGAAAACATCTGCGTTCATGTCTTCGTGGTAGTCACCTGTATTTTTAGATTCAAATAAAAGTAAACCGCCATCTACAATACCACTGGTACTACCTATATGTGTTAATGTTCGCCCTTTGCCTGAAGGTGCCTTGAACCCTGTTGAAAGTCCATCAAAAAATGCTTGTCGAAAACTTTTTACATTTTTATCTTGCCATACTTTTGTTACAGTATATCCCTCGTTGACCCACGTTTCGTCTAGATAATAAATATTCCTCCCTTCGTCACGGAATTTTCTAATTCATCTTAAGTAGGATCTTCGCCAACAAATAATTTCATCTTTATCGATAAGAACTGACTTCCTGTTCTGCTTTTCCCAGCAAAAATTCACCTCTCGTAAGACGGCCCATAATTTGCTTCTACTGATTTTTGGCAAATCGTTGTTCTCTGAAAGTTCATTTAAAATTTTGTTTCGCGTTGGTATTTCTTTTTTAAAATAAAATCAGTGCACTTTTCCGCAAATGACATTTTTGAAGAAATCATCTATAACGACTTTTGACCTCCCTGTAGGTGATTTTGGGGGATTTAGAATTTACAGTATCTTGTTCATTTTTTGTTTCCTTTAAAAGTCTGTAGATAGTCGATTTTCCGATCCCTGTCATTTTGGAACACTTTTCCACGATGTCGTCAACACAGTTGGTAGGATTTTAGTGTTTCAATGCATTAAATACATTTAATATAATAATCTTCTCATTCTGAGACAGCGCACATCTTTTCACGCGTTTAGCAGGTACGTAATCTGATAGTAACAATATTATATCCACTGGCACAATAGTCACTAAACACAAGTCGAATTTTACTCTACTGCAGTAGCACGTCTTCATATATTCAGCTCTAAGACTGGATTGATCTGTCATAATACACTGGCTCCTGCCCCATGATGTATCCAGTAAAATATACTAATGTTCACCCATTACCTGTTAGCATTAGTGTTACCCGATAATTACCTGAAACGAAATATTACCACGCCCATGGCCGGTTCTTGTCTCGGAATTTTATTGCTCTCTTTCATTTCCAAACAGACTATAGTAACATTTTGTACGATCATAGAAAAAATTCTTTGTCTTTACATATAACTATTATTATAAAAAAATAATTATACCTAACTAGTTATTGACTATTTTATTTAGGTATGCCTACAACGTTTTACTTATAGAATACCCTGCGTTAATGAACATACAACGGCGTTCATTAAGACCCTTTTATTATTTTAACGAGCTATCTGCTCTTCCGTCCAATCTTATCTCTCTAGAGGAAATTAACCAGTCTCCATCACACCGACTATACTGATTTTGTTTGTCTTTGTAGTTAGTGATGCAGTCTGAGTGCAAACAAAACAACATCTAGTCGCGTCAAAGTTTAAGGAAACCGTCTTCAGAGATGCCAAGTCCACTGCCACAAACTCACACGACCTGCTCTCTTGTCGCCAAAGCCAATCAGTAATTTTGCGAATACTACAGTTATACTACTCAATTTTTGTTCATAGTTTAAGGTCACCGTATTTCTCGCAGTAAAATCAATAAAATTTGTGCTGTTTTTAGGTACAGAAATCTGGAAAAACAAAACATGTAGAACAAAAGTAATATCAAAAATCAAATTCTAGATGTTTTGTTTATCCACTTTTGCTATTTAAATTCTCCTCTAATAAAATAAAAACTTTTAAAAAGCATGAGTGAACAATCTTATAAGTAAAACTATATAAATTTATGTAATAACAATATTGATATCTACAGTAAAATTTTAAAAATACGTATTTTTAAAGATTTCTGTTCTTAAAAATGTGTTGGTTAGACCGCTTTCCGTCGTTATATATTCGTTTTACTTCGGTATCTTTTGATATTCGCAGGAGGCATGAGATAACATTCTTATTATTTGCTAAACTCTATACTGCTCAATTCTTAAATGTCTAAAATTATTGGTATTTGTAGGAAACACTATTTTAAGAGTACGGCGCCCTTAAAAGTACACATGCACGATTGAGGAAGAAGTTTTTTTTGAATAAAACATAGACTTTTTCCAGAAATAAAATTATGCAACACTAAGATGTGGTTGTTAGCCAACTTAGCAACATAAAAAATGGTATACCCCCCTCAAAAAAAAATAGAATAAATTTTTACTCAAAATTTAATTAAAATTACTTAAATATGACCTCTGAATCGGTCAAAATATTGTCATGACCGATTTCGTATAGTGAAAGTTTACCTATATTTGTTGACCTTTTTACTTATGTAGGAAAAAACTAAAATTAGTAATTAGTCGGCAAGAATTTTATTCCAATAAGACAATTGCACCTCAAAAAAAAATGCAAACCAATTTTATGTTAAAATATCAAAATATAAAATACATTATTACCAAAATATAGATACATTAATTATGTCCTTTATATGACTTACTTTTGCCCGAGAGAGACAACAGTATATGTCTAATTAAATACATTTTAATAACGAACAGGAATAGGAAGAGACAGACTATAAGCCTTGACTATATACACTAAGACTAGTCAATCTAATGGGAGACCTTGTTGGCCTGAATGGGAAACCAACTCTCGCGTAATGGGAAACGAACTCCAAAAGAACGTTTACGCTTGGGCTATTTGCTAATAGATGGCGCAATATTAGGTACTAAAATGACATGAATTTGGATATATAATTTTGAAAGCTCCTCCCATCGAAGATGATTGGTTCATACATATTATGTTATGTACAATCGTTCGCAATAATATTGACACTCTTTAAATTCAATTTTGCTATTTCTTTTGAAGTGACGTATTTGTAATGAAATCTACTTTCAACTTTTAACATTAGTAATTAGTTGTTTCACTTACCAATATAAATTTAATGAGTTTCTACTCAGAACTTCGAGAAGTTCAAAAACTGTTTTGAGAGAGTGTCATTGTTATTTCAAAAGCTTGTATGCACTTAAAATTCATAACTTTAATGACATTCGATAGGATTACTGTTTATTTTATTATTAAGTGAATGTGTTAGTCATGAGGAAGCAGGCAGGAAATAAATGTTAATTTTTAAAATGTAATAAAACTAGATGAAACATTCCAGGAATAAAACTTTTCCGCGCAAGGCGAAAATCGACTATAATGATAGATTTTGAATTCTGATAAGTAATTATAGTAATTTCATCACGATTTTTAATAAAAAAAAATACAGAAGTGCAGTTATCCAGTTCATATTCACTTTCGCGTATCAATGAAATTCAAAGCTTAAAATATATTAACCGCCAGATAACACTTTTATCATACTCCTCCAGCTTTGGTAAATTCAAGTGAAGAAGTCATACGTGTCGATAAAAATATACAGGGTGGGCCATTAATAAGGGGACATAGAAGAGGAGTAACATCATTGGGAGGAAATATAAAGATATAGCTAAATATATCTTCGTAAAATATTTCTGTGGAAAAAGATACAAGGTGTCAAAGTTGAAATATTTTTATTTGTGTTTTCTTTTTTTGTATTAACGCAAGTATCTCTCAACTGATTGAAATTTAATTCAAAAAAATTAGTAGGTATCGATGAGTCGTTTACTTTTTTTAAATGTCCAGAGTAACTTTGCAAAAAAACTCATATTTGAAAAAAAAATTATCTACATATTTACTTTTATGGACAAAAATAACAACAGAGCAGTAAAAACAACTTCGAAAAATACATTTGGTTGTTTTAGATCAGTTTTCTGGAAAACGGTAGGAATTTCGTTAACAAAAAATAAGATAGAAATTGTCATCATCTGGCAATGGTCTATCTGTTTTAATAGGTACCTACTACATAAATTATGATTGCTTTTCTTAAAATATGTTTCCCCACCAAATTTGATGACAATCGGTTAAGCGATCCTACTTATTAAAAAAAACGAAAAAAAATATGTAAACCTGTATCTTTTTCCACAGCAACATTTTAGTAAGGCATATTTAGCTATATCTTCATATTTTGCTCCAAAACTGTCATTCCTACTCTGACACATCATTAATGGTTCACCTTATATAATACTTAAAATAATAAATTTTGAAACACATTCTTTTCTGATGAGGCCTGTAAAGTTCACAAATTATTTTTACTAAAAACATTAGCGCATGTAAATTTATTTAAATTTGCATGCGCAAATGTTAAATTATTTGAATTTTTAAATTAATTTAAATTTAATTTTAATTTAAAAATTACTCTTCAAAAAGACTACAAAATAATATTTATTTCACACCATCACAAAATTATACTTAGATCAAACATTGAAAAAATATACTTGGTGTTTTAGAATTTTTACTAATGAATTTTTCGCAAAATAATAATGCATCTTATGCAGTGAGAGAAACCCACACGATAATCTGCAGTTCTTTATAGAAGTAGGTATGTCGAATTCATTTGAATTATCTTTAATATGTCTAAAGGAAATAAAACAGAATATGTAAATTTTGGCATATCGCTGAAAACTCTTTTAACAATCTTATTTTTCTGTTTTTTTTTTTTAATTAATTTACAGTTCATATTCTTACTTCTCTAACGCAATAAAATAAACTGCTTATGTTTCAAACTTTATGATCTGTGGTTTGAATATAAATATATTGCCACAATCTTATTATTTAGGTAGGTATATGAAAAAGGGTCAAGCGGCCACGCCCTCGAAACGCCTTCACAGTTTTTTGCAGATTAAAATAGTAGCGCTTTATTTCCTTCGCTTGAATAAATGCGTATTGTTACACAGTACGACATCTAATAGGAATTATGATAACTAATTAGGTCTTTATTAAGGATTGACTCTCTTGGTGTAAATACTCAAGGCTATAAGCCAAGCTAAAAGTTACAAGTAGAGTAGGAGTAGGTATATAGGTATCTATAGATATTTAGAATTTAATATAATAAGTCTATATTTTTGGTTTCTATTCAACAATTGTACAACCCAAAATTTTTGTTCGTATAATGTGATGACCAAACTTTCATAAAAATAACGCGCCTTATAAATATACTTTTTTATTATTGCTTCTTAATAATATTACTATCCTGAAAATTGCCTAAAATAAAGCTGTATGCATTTCCTGATGAAATGTATTTAATAGTCATAAATGTATTAACTAATATTATTTTTGTTAACGTAATTTTAATGAGTAAACCAATTAGAAATAACAAGAAAAAACATCTAGTGTTTGCTACAACATGGCCGCTCAAATAACATTTACTCTGAAGTTAATTTGTCTATAAGTTTTAACCTATAGGGTAGAGTGCCTATGACAAAGTTGACGTCACAACAAAATATTAACTTTGTGGTTGAAATTTCCTGCAAATGAAGATATTTTATGGTAATTTATTACAATTCTACTCCTGGATTTATTTGTGAAATTTTAAATTGAAGCTAATAATATTATGTGTGCATATAACCAATGAAATGAACAAAAACCAAATAAATATTTCCGAACGGAACTCAATTCAAATTTCAATTCACATGCACTACTGAATTCATCTGAGACGATAACAGTGTTATCATATGACATGTATATCGATATATTATCATTAGCTTGATTTACATCACCTGTAGTGTTGGCTTTAATTTTGATAGGCAAAGTATGAATATAATAATTAGTTTTTAATTCATTTCTTATAACTCCGTAGTACTGCCTGTAGGGCCTTTATCTTTCGATTTACCCGGACGACACAAGTTGGTTTTCGCCAGATCGCCAAAACACAAAACAATTTCAACACCCTATTGTATGAAGATCTGTCTGATATAACAAGAAGCTTACCCCCTAAAAGACTTTTTAAGACACATTTAAGTCGAAGTATTATTAACAAGTAAATTTGTACCATAATATAGAACAATATTTCTATTAAGTTAATTGAAATGATCAAATATTCCTTAGAAGTTATCAACAAAGTCGAAAATAGATTAATATGGTAATAAAAACAGGACTTAGCAAATTGAAAGATTTAATGGGGCAAAAAATAACCAGTTATTACCTTATTTTTAACTACTAATTGAAGTTTTACAATTTTTATGGCGGAAAGTAGTAAATCTCGATCAATTTAGGTTTATTATTCTTGTGTCTATTATGCTTAAATGTTAGTTGGGCTGTCTCTGAGATAAATCATAATCTTGACAATATAAAATATTAACTACAACAATAATACTCGTGATTTAGTTACCATAGCACAAACATTAATTTACAATTCACAAAGTCTGATTCGACCGGATATTATCTCATAATCAGAAACTGCTCGTTAATTGATCATCCATATTTTATGGCTTAGCCGGAGATAGCTGATGTGGGTCTGTCTGGAATCCTTTAGACAGTCGTTATAGATGCAAATGGATTTAAATTCAAACCAGTAAGGGTGGTTGTGGTACAACAGTTTCCAAAAAAAAGATTCGTTTCTTTAAATGTCGTATTTCATTTAATTTATATTCTGAATGTCAGCACACTATACAAACACAGAAATACCAAATTCATGCTTTGAGGAGGTTGTAGGCAGCTGGATAGATGACACTGATAATATTTTTTTTTTTTCAACGAAAAGGAACGTTTTTTTATAAAATATACTGGAACTATTATACAAGGTGTTCAGTAGATAATGAACCATACTTTAAGGCTAGCTTCCTCGGAAAAAATAACGTAAATTAAATCAACTTACCTTAGTACGATTTTGCCTCATTAAGAAGTTATGAGAAAGTACTTTCTTTATTTGAGTTTTTTACGATCATTTTCTTATTAGTTAGGTACTTGTACTGAAATTTAAAACAATATTAAATGGAGTTACATAGTATATCGTTGAATTTGTTGATGCAACAAATAAATAAGGTGCAAGTAAAATAACCTTGCCCCTTAAGATACAATGTAATTAGTTTGCAAACAATAAACAAAAAAATGTGAATGCCATTCTATAATGAAAAGTAACGGGCATTTATGGATACAATTAATAATGTGCAATTCAATAATACTTATTCCACTACACAGAGCATTGAACTAGGAGTTCCTCAGGGCTCAATACTTGGTCCACTAATTTTTTTGATATTTGTAAATGACCTTCCAACTTATGTTAGTACTGATTGCACTGTATTGTACGCAGATGATGTTACACTTGCAGCTGCTGCAAATAGTCCTGTTGAGCTTCAAAGTTATCTGAATATCTTATCGGAAGAATTTACATCTTGGTGTTATAAAAATGCATTAGTATTAAATGCTGAGAAATCAATATGTTTGGCTCTCATCATAGGCGTATCTTTTCTTTCGATGGTTCGATTAATGATAAAATAATCAAACTGTCGGATATTACTAAGTTCTTAGGTTCCTTTATCGACTGTGACATGAGCTGGAGCAGTAATATAGAAAACATTTGTAGAAAGTTAAATAGCGACTACTACGTTTTGCTCCAGCTAAAGTCTATACTTAACAAGAAACAAATGATTGATATTTATTATTCATTGATTTCCTGCCATTTGTCTTTTAATGTTATTATTTGGGGTGGTGCAAGTGGTGCCAACGTTAATAGAATTTTTATTTCCCAATAAAGAATTATCCGATTAATATTTGGAATTGCATCCTTAACTTCTTATAAATCTTACTTTATCGAAGGAAATATATTAAGTTTTCCGTGTATTTATATTTACAAGTGTATATTGTATGTTGCCAAAATGCATGGCTGCTTTGTCAAGAACTCTGATCTTCATAGCTTCGAAACTAGATGTGGCAATTTACTAAGAATACCTCTCTACAGAGCATCCCTGTATGAAAATTTATGAACAAACTGCCATTAAATATTAGATCAGAATGAAATTTTAAACTTTTTAAATGTAAACTTAAGAGTTTCCTAATTGGGAAGTGTTTTTATAGTGTGGACGAGTTTGTCAAGTAGCTGTTGTATTATTTATTCTATTATATTGATTTATTTATTTGATGTGTGTATATACGTATATACATGTATGTATATATATATATATATATATATATATATATATATATATATATATATATATATATATATATATATATATATATATATGTATATATGTGTGTATTTATTTGTAAACTGTACTGTTTTGTTCATCTCATAATATGAAGTATGATTATAGTGAGTTGAGTTTTCAAGTAGCTGTGATTTGCTGTGATTGTTACTTTTATTTATTTACTTGATATATATGTTTGTAGTATGAATTATTGTATCGACCTATCCAATGTCATCTTATATGATCTTTATGGATTAATAAAATTATTATTATTATTATTATTAATTAAGGCATCTGGTAATTTCATATACAACCTAGACATATTAACCACCTAATACAACCTAACTATTGCTATTTTTTACTTATCTAACAAATTATAAATTCGAAATGTTACTACAGTTAACAACATCGTTTTCATAAAAAAAGCATGAAACACAACACAGAGAAATACCTATGATAACATGAAAACAAAATTAAGAAACAAGAACCACTTAAACATACGAGTAAATGCAAGAGCACAAACAAAATCTTTATTTCATATTTATTTTTGAAATATTCATCAGCCAGCTACTTACTAGACATTGCATCCTGTTCGCAGATTCACAATACATTATTTAAGTACACATGTATCATGTGAATATGTACTTTTTCGCAATATAACCGCATTTTAGTATATATACATCGTTAGCATTTTTAATAAAAATTATGTCATTTGGCATAAAAGATGCAATTCTTCTGTATATACCTTGAAGTTTCTTGTAATACAGTATTTTGTATTTTTTTACAGTAATACATGGACATAGACGTAGATATAGACATTGTTTATTGTTGTATTTGCACAGGTCAAAGTTTAAAATAAAAAGGACAGGCAAAATAAAAGATTTAGATAATGATGACTAAAATAACCCACTTATAAAATCTCGTATAAAACAAAATAATAAAAAATATATAGTCATTTTTCAATGTAAAATAATTAAAATAATAAAACATATAAATTAAATAATTATAAATATTACAGTGCGCAATGAAATATAAGCAGCTCTAGAATTATAATGTAAATTACAAACATATAATGCAAATATCAAATAAAACATTAAATAGTGGACAAATTGTGATTTAAAAATTCCTGGCTGTTATAAAATGCATTTTTTAACAATATCTAAAATGTATAAAGTTTAATTTGTTTGGCAATGAGTTAAATAATTTAATTTCCCAGAAGCCTGACCCATTTCTAGTTTTAATAAGACTTAAATACGGACATTCTATCTTGTCTTTGCTTCTGGTGCAGAGCGTGTGAGAATCATTGCTGTTAGTGTAAATTTCAATATTCGTTTTTACGTATAACAAACAGTGCAATATGTACACACAAGCAGTGTTAATATTCTGAGATCTATAAATTTTTTGTCTGCAGTCATCTGTGTATTTAAGACCAGCTATTATTCTAACAGCTTTCCTTTGCATAGCAAATACATCTGCAGCTGAAGCTGAATGCCCACAAGTTAGGGCACCATATGATAATAATGAATGTATAAGACTGTGGTAGGCTGTAATTACTGTTAATAATGATACTTGTTCAGACTTCGAAGAATGAATATGTTTTTTGAAATTTTCTTACATACACTATTTGTATGATGGTTCCACAATAGTTTGTGTTCCCAATATACAAACCTTATAGATTCCAGATTATGTGAAAAAAGAATCATCTCGTATGGTAAACACTAAAATTTCTGTTACCGCAACATTTAAATTTACTTGAAAAGAAAGCAATGTTGTAACATTGTTTCAGCCTGGTAAGCTTTATCAAAGTCATCAATTACACAACTTCAATTTGTGATATTCATATCATCGGCAAATTGTAGCGTCAACATCGACCCATCCACTGAAAGAGGCAAATCGTCAATATAAATCAAACAAAGAATCGGACCAAGAATTAACCCCTGTGGAACACCTGAGCTAATACTCAAATATGATTAAATCAGACCACTATGCGTTGTAAAACCTTAGTAATATAATTTGTTAACTAGAACGGAATGAGGCACACATTCAAAGGTTTTAGTAAGATCTAGGGATTGGGAACATATATATTCTTTTTGGTCAAAACCTGCAATGATTATAGCTACCAATTTGTTTATTGCTAAAGTTGTAGATAACTAAGTTCTAAATCCATACTGGGTATTATTAAAAAGGTGTTCATTCGAAAAAAAAATGTGATTTGATTTTTTATAGCACTCTTAAATACTTTAGCGAGAATGAGCACCAATGACATGGGTCTAAAGTCTTTTAAATCAACATATTATTTGGAATGGGATGAGACCTTGAGTAAATGGTCAGTGGTCGCGCGGTTAAGGCGTCAATATTTGAATCGAGGTCCCTAGATCGCTGTGGGTTCGACCCCCGCAGCCGTTAGACCGAATATAAGCTATATGCGTGGAGAGGATTGGCACCATCTGTGGGTATGGTAGGGTGGAAGAATTTTGGCTCGGGTCATTGTGAGAGATTGATACCGGTTGACGTTTGACTACCCCCCTAATTAATTAGGTTTTCAGGTTTCCCTCATTCCTGCACTGAATGGTGGTTAGGACCTACCTACGTAAGTCGTTCCTGGCGCAAATGCGGTCTGCTTAATAATAATATGCCCCCCCTCTCCCGCACAAACTTTCGACTTCTGGGCTAATCCTCGTGATTAGAATGAGGGGCAAAGATATTATTATTATTCATTAATCTCGTAAAAATATGGTCTCAATAACGTGTAAATTTACTACCGGTTTTATCAGTGCAATTACAACATACGTTTTTGTTAAACAATTACACATTTCCATGGCATCGCTCACCGACATATACGTGTTTAATTTTCAATGCAGTCTCGATAGTTTTTTCTTTTGTACACGACAAATCCATACAGAAACAAAATATCTCATAATGCTATACCAGATGGGTCCTTATTTTTGAAATGTGCCTCTCATTTTCAGTTTTACGCCCTGCTGTTGTTGGTGGAAATTTCACGCTGTTGAACTTTACCTTCCTTGGGAGTCTCATAAGGCGACGTATAATTTCTCTTTGTGTACTCTGTCGGCGTTAAACTCACTTTAATATTCATGGAAGATTACTAAACTTGCCGTAAGATTCGTTCAGGTACAGTATGAGAAAATTTATAATTTTAACTATGTTAAGTGTCGACAACATTTATTAGCAAACAAAGTTTAATCCACGCTAGGACTTTGTAGCTACCGCTTACCGTTACATAAGGACCAAAGTTAATCTTAATTTCTAATTGTAATTTGAAATTCAACGAAACATACAGAATGTTTTGTTGAGAATGGGCCACAGCTAGTGAAAAATTCCAAATGTAAATAACAAAACAAAAAAAATACTTCTAAATAAAATATACTAAAAGACAATAGGTAACAGTTAATCTGGTTAGCTGCAGTATTTTATATCCGCTTTTCGTTCTTGCGTTGCAAACTGTTAAAACTACATTTTCTCTCATTATAACCACTATACTAACAAAACACACTTCGCGTACAGTTAAAGAAATTGCCCATTTATTCTAAGAAAATCGAACGAAAGTAATACTAATAGATAATAGAAAAAGGTAATTATTTACATTAGCGGAAACCTCTCTAATATTAATAAAATAAAAATTCCTACCCTCCTATTTTTGAGGATGCTGAACACGAATCTAAAATTAGTTCTGTAGGGTCGGCTCTAGTTTTTGGAAAGAAAATTTTCAAAATTGTAATCTCTATGTATACAATCATTACATTAGGTTGAAGTTGCAATATAAAGCCTATTCTCCTATTAATTTTGACAACACCGTGACGTCATAAACTGGAGAAGCTAGTAGGGGGTTATATTGCAATTTCAACCTAATGTAATGTATACGTAAAGATTATAATTTTGAATTTTTTTTTTTCGAAAATTAGATTCGATCCCACAAATCTAATTTTAGATTCGTGTTCAGTACTCGAAAATAGAGGTGTAGAAATTTTATTAATAAGATTGATGAGGTTTCCGCTAATGCAAAAAAATTACCGAGAAAACTTTAAGTATATTATGGGAAAATATTTGTACCCGAAACCAATCCCTTTATTTTAATTATAAAACTTTTAAAATTTAAAAAATGACACTAAAATCTGAAGCAGAACATACAATCACAACATAAAGACAGGATTTCAATTATAACAATGAGTTTGACTGTTTAATGTTGTTGGTCAAACGTGTGAAATGAATAACCTCGCGGTAGACGGGCCGCATAGTCGGCGATAAATAGGGGTTTATAGTATAGTTTCGAAAAATAATTTTTTCGTTGTATAAAGAAATTTGGAAATTTGTTGTTGTTACTCCCCTAATTCATATTTTTCTTATAACCCTATATATAAAAATTGTTTACCATATTTTCCCCTTTGATAAATAATGAACATGGTATTCAAGATTTGATTATTAAGACCTTCAAAAGATAAACAAATCACCACATAACAATCGGTAACACGACATTCCTGGTACGCTACAAATTTTCTGATGACGAGTATGAGTATTGAAGCTGTAAGAAGTCCAGCAGCGTTGCCAGTCAGGAACACATACATATAATAACAGCAGGCATGTTAGGTACTGTACTGTTAGATTTATTTTCTAATGACAAACTTCTTGTTTGCAATATAAAATATATGCATTTTGTACATTCTTTAAGGTACCTTTATTAATTATTTGCATTTTAAAAGTATTCATTAAGTGTATTGTTAAGTTCTGATATAAAATTCATTCATCATGCTCGTAACGCAGGTTCAAAAGCTCTGCAAAATTTTATACGGTAAATAATTTTGGATGATACATTAAAAATGTTTGTCAATGTCGGTATGTTCTTGAAATCAGAATCAAGTTGAGCTCATACGTTGATATTCCCAAATAATGCAAATCGCATTTGATTATGAATAAGAATCAGAATCAAATCCATTACTCATGATCAGTAGGTGCCGAATAACACAGACACACACGGAAAACACAGACGCAAATGTCTTTTATATATTTTTCCACGGCTCTGTTCAGTAGAAGACAACCGCGGTCTTTCACACTTTTACTTTTACTGTTTGCTACTTTTACTTAGCAAGTAGCAAGAAATACTTATAAACTACACTGGCAACACAAGCACACAAAAATCACCAAAATAATGACTGATGGATGAAGTAGGGGACGAGAGAAGTCGAGCCGCGTGCATCTGTTCCAGATGCAGTCGACGGCGTGCTCACCTGAATAGGAAAACGAAGCCGAACGATGTTCGACTTATTCTACCGGTAATGTATTAAGCGGGAATTTGAATTGTTAACTTTTTAGTTGTGCCAGGTGTGCCGATTACAGCATATCTGATTTCGGCACTGATTACTGTGGTTAGCATTATAAAATTTTCAAAATTTCCTATTGATCACACCGGGTGTGTATAAAAATGCAAATTTAATTATTGCTTGTTTTTGTTATTATTTAGCAGTGCTGTAGTTCAGCAGCGCTTGTCATTGACACATTAAAAACAAGGTTATTCACGTAAATATGGTAGGTCAAGACTCGGGTTGACGGATTGCTGATCACTGAATCGGTATGTCTCGGACTGTTTTTTTGTTGACAGCACGAAGGTTTTTTTATTACTGTTTATATTTAAATACAAAAAACGTTTCAGCATCTCTTAATAATTTAACCTAGTTAATATTACAATAAATAGGTACTATAGGAAAATATTTAAATTTGGCAACGTAGCGTCTGGCCGACACCGAGTCGAATTGCCGCCAGCAGTCAGTGTCAGTTTGAAAAGGGGTTTCAAATAGTGGTAAGAACATATTTTTTTCGGTGTAAATATGCATTTAATTTGTTTTCTAAATCACGTATTCATATTATACTCATTTTTCCCTTTCTTCTTTTAAAGCTAATGGCATTATGACTGAATCACCCTGTATAGATCAATGATTTTTTTTTATTAAAGTGAACATCAGTAATAAAGATAACGTCAGTATTAATAGAACACTTGCTAGTAGTAGTAAAACAAACAGCACATTATCACATTCTATTACGTTTTGGCTTTTTAATTTAAAACCATCTTCAGATGGATCTATAAAAAATATAACATATAACGGTAAATGACAAAATAATATAAAGTTGCCAACAAATAATTTACCTAATTGATTGCAGCCTGCGGTATTAATGGTACATCTTGAGTTACATGTACTGAAAACACATTCACAACGTAACTGGTTGAATATTTTGAACAGCTTGAAACCAATCCCCGACTTTTGTGAGAAGATACCTACAGTCACATTCATATCTCTATTTATATTTTAATAAAAAATATAATACTTAATGCGAGAGAAGGAACTGCGTAATAGTATTATTATTAGTGCTCTAAAATTTATTTGTGAGAATGAAGGAAACTCAAAACCTCATTAACAGATAAGTTGTTAACTTTGGCCCCTCACTGTTTACTATCTCCCAAGCCGTACAAAGGACTTGGGCTACATACACTGAAAACATGTTCACAGCATAACTGATCGAATATTTCTAACAGTTTGAAACCAATCCCTGACTTTTGTGGGAACAGACCTACAGTCACATTCATATTCCCATTTATATTTTAATAAAAAAATAAATAATGATGCGAGAGAGGGAGCTGCGTAATAGTATTATTATTAGCACTCTAAAATGTATGTGTCGGAATGAATGAAACTCAAAACCTCATTCACAGATCAGTTGTTAACTTTGGTCACTCACTGTTTACCGTCCCCCAAGCCGTACAAAGGACTTCTTTTGAACATTAGCTAAATCTCAAGAGTCGCAGTCAGTTGGCCGGAACTGTGGCAAAAGAATGATTTATTTGAGGCGAGTAGAAGACCCCGGTGATTCCGTTCTTTCTCCGATGACAAATATTGATTTAGTGATTAGGCGCGCAGGAGGCCGAGGTCGAACGGGGAACGGACGTGAACAAATGATGGAAGCCTCGCCGACTGGACAGAAAGAAAACCAGACAGCTGCTAGACGGCCGCGTAATGGATGTTGACGACATATGAAGTGGTCTCGAGATGCCTTTGTCAGTGAAATATTTTGTATGTGGTCTAATTTATTAAGGTATTCTGAACTTACTAGAATTTTCTGACATTTAGTAGTTGATATCATACACAGTCATTCAGACGACCTTAGACCAATGATATGCAGGAAGATTTTGAAAGTGGGGTATTAATTTTAACTTATTTTATTCATATACTACCCAACAGATCTCTTCATTTACATAAGGTCGAATATTAACGGTTACTGAGATAGCAATGAAAATTGCACGCCTCTACTTTAAAACCAATAAGATGCCTTTATTTTGACTCCTTATCCTCCTACTCATGGCAACCAGAAAAATTTCCGTAAATTTTTTCAAGGCGAGGCGATAATTAAGTGACCTAAAATTGAAGGATGACAGATTGAACTACTATCCATCTGAGTTTTAGCATTTGATGTAACTAAAGTTAGTAATTTTTTTATTTAACGAAATAATAATTAGTTGATTTTCAGTATAAACTTATTAAACTCAACATACAGGGTGACCCAGAACTGATGGTTGGCCGGCATTACGTAAGAACAGTAAGAGTAATCGAAAAACATGGGTGTTTATGGTATGATGTAGTGAGTAAAACACCATCTTGGTAAATTTAACACACAATGGACAGTGACGTCATCGAAATCATTTTTTCCAATCTCATACCTATTTTTTACATAGTATAAAAGTCCTCATTTTTATCAACAACTTTTATTAAAACCTTTTTTTAATATCACCTTTCGTGTAAAAGATATAAGACCATATGTATAGAAAAATTAAACAAAGTTTCGATTACGTATGTTGATGATTTTGACAGCGTTGCCATGGAAAACAAAATTTTTCAATTTTCCAACAAAATTATTTATTGTTATGTTTACCTATACCCAAAAAAAGTACTACAAATCAACAAATTTAGTAAGTATTTTTGGTTCAAATAATACACAATAAAAGCTATAATAACATTATTTAATAACAAAATTATATAAATTTTAAAATATAATAATAATAATAATAAATGGTTTATTGTGCACACATAATGAAATATAAAAACTTAAACTAAACAATGGTGGCAGTAGTATAGGTACACAAAAGGAGGAGGTTAGCCAAAGCTGTCTTACACCTATCCTAAAATTTTAAATGCTAATAAATTATGCGTTGCGCGTATAAACATTGAGGAAAGAATAGCAAAAACAAAATAATAACTAATAAAATAATAACAGATAAAATAATTTCTAACAATAATCATAACATACGAGATGAAAACATGAACATCTCAAAATATTCCACAGCAATAGTAACATTTTTATATATAACTGATATACCTTATTTAAACAAGTCTCTCTAGTAGCTCCAATTTTAACTTTTTTTTGTAGGATGATAAAGTAACAGACAAGTCTGTGTTAATTTGGTTAAGGTAAAATGGCACTAAATAGGAGAAGCATCCCTGGAAATGTGTTGTGGTATGCTGTGGAATATGAAACTTATTGTTTCTTATATTGACACTGTGAACGTCAGACCTTCGAGATATAATATCATAAAGATACAGTGGCTCCTTAGTATTTAACAATTTATACAAGAATATACTATACAGATACTGAACTCTAAGTTTAATATTTAATTCGTTTATCTTAATAAGATAAGGAGTTATATGACTTCTTGGAGGAATATTAAACACAAATCTCATGCAGGCATTTTGAATCCGTTGTAATTTTTGTTGACAATTTTGCGTTAAAAAATTATAGTATACAGCACAGCAATATTCAATATGGGGATATATGAAAGTTTTTATTAATTTTAGTTTAGTTTCTTGTCCAAAGGTTGATTTAAAGTTATACAAAACTTTCAATTTAAAAAAACAAGTTCGGACTACGCATAATACATGTTTCTCAAATTTTAATGTCGAATCTATGTACAACCCCAAACTTTTTTCACAAGATACCCATTGCACATCTGTGTTATGTAATTTTAGAGTAAAGTTAGATGTAATATAATTAGTATGTCGCTCTGATCCAAGACAAATTGCTTTAGTTTTGTTGGGATTTAAACGAAGGCCGTAGTTACTTGAAAAATTATATAAAACTTGAAGATCATCATTCATCTGTTCAATAGTATGATTTACAGAATTAAAATTAGTTGATAGGTAAATTTGAATGTCATCTGCGTACAGATGAGTCTGAGAATGCAAGATATCCGCAGTGATGTCAAAGATAAACAACGAAAAGAAAATTGGACCCAGCACACTACCTTGGGGGATATGAACAAAACAAGGACAATATTAGGTCTTGTTTTTCTATTGCATGCAATAAAATAAAATAAAAGTTTGTAGTTACTTACATAACACTGTCACACTAAGGTTTGGTCATTTGAAAACAAATTGTACTATTGATAATTAGCTGATTGACAAGTAACTTATGTTAAATAGTGTATTCCTTTAAGTTTTTGGTACAATTAATAATGTATATTATAATATCACTATGTATTTATGCAAAAGAAAATTTTAATGTACGTCATGCGTGTCGCAGGAATTTAGAAAGTTACCCAAATAGATTACAACCAAATCACATATTATTTAAAAATCTTTATGACCGGTTAGGAGATACTGCATCGTTTCGTTCTAAAAGACGAGATACTGGCCGTCCAACAACTGTTACTCCAGAACAAGAGGAGGATATTTTGCTTCGTGTAACAGAAAAGCCTGAAATAAGTTTTCGACGAATGTCTGCGGCTGTAGTAGTACCTAAATCATCTATTCATAAATTATTTCATAATGAAAAACTGTACCCCTATCACTTTAGCCCAGTGCAGAATTTACTACCTGGAGATTTTCCAGATAGGGAACAATTTTGTCTTCAATTCTTAGACCGGCACAATGATGATCTACACTTTTTAGGCAAGGTGCTGTTTACAGACGAAGCCACATTTACTTGTCAGGGCGTTTCAACTTCAGAAATAAACATGTTTGGGATAATGAAAACCCGCATGTATTACGATAACGTCATTTCCAACATGAATTTAAGAACATGATGACTTGTTGATGATTTACCATTAAATGTGAGACACAATATATTTTTTACGCAAGACGGTGCCCTTGCTCATTTTTCTGTACAGGTGCGAAACTATCTTAACGCACAATTTCCCCAACGGTGGATAGGTCGCGACATCACGTTTTCATGACCCGCACGAAGCCCAGATTTAAACCCAATGGATTTCAGGATTTGAAATATTTTGAAATCAAAAGTTTACAGTGACCCTATTAATACACGGGTGAGCTGTGGCAAGCAATTTTAAATGCTAGGAATTTATTAAGAAATGAAGTAACACTATTTAATGTTAGACAATCATTTATCAAACGAATAAGATTGTGTATTAATTAAATTATTAATAAATATAATCTTTAGTTTTTTACGTAAGTAACTACCAACTTTTATTTTATGGTATTGCATCCAATAGAAAAACAAGAAATAAATCGAAAACGGTTGAATTTATCGACATCAAGCAAGTTTACCTTATTTGTGAAAAATGGATAGAAGAACAACATTATTGTATTAAAACTTTCGTACACACACTGATAAAAAAGTTATAACCAGTTTTTATCAACCAATAGTACATCTCGTAGCGCCCTCTAGCGTCTACAGCAAAATTAAGTACGAATTCGTTTTTCTTGTCCTAGAAAACCCCCTAATCCAAATTTTTAAAAGAATCCTTTGAAAACTTTCTAAGAATTTTAAGAATTTCAAAATCAAAATTTGAAACTTAACGCCTTGTAACTTTTTTATTAGCCACAAATGGATTAAGGTAAGTTTGGCTTAATCGCATTATTTTGATGTAAGGAATCTACTCTTGCTCTGTGTCCCATTAATTTCGGGACATCCGGTATATGATTATAATGAACTCATTGAACTTCAGGAAATGAGGAAAAAAGTTCCTATGGACGTGGGTTCAAAAGTAAAAAAACTGCATTTTACTCTTCCCTTTGAACAAATCTTCTCAATAAGTATTACTTACTAATTTAAAATTGAAATATTTTTATTTGATTTTCCGTGATGTTATACCGTAATCTTGGTACCTGGTCGCTGCCAGTAACAGAATTAAAATACACATTCCTACCCTGCCCCTGTTGTTCTCGAGCTAGGCTCTGTGGATGTAGACCCTCTATCGGCATCTCTAGTCCTGCCCATACAGGGTGTTAAAAAAAGAGTGTAAAATATTTAAGGAGGTAATAGTATGAACCAAAATAAGCAGAATAGTCTCAATAAACATGGGTCCTCAAAATAACGGTTGCGGAGATATGGAATGTTTCATATTTTTTAGCCGCTTTTTTATTTTGCAAAAACGTTGTGTATTTGCTTATAATAGTTGGTTGATGTTTAGTGAAATAAACAGTACGTATTTGACAGTTGTTCTCAGTACACAAGTTTACTTTCGCTATGGCTGGTTACTCTAACGCAGAATTAACAGACATGAATTTCATGTATGGTCGTGCTAATGGGAACGCCACCAAAGCGCGACGTCTTTATGTTGACGCTTATCCAAGATTCCTTCACAACGCATGTTTGAAAGAATTCACCAAAGATTGCGTGATATCGATTCCTTGAGCAAACAGTGCCATTTATCCGGAAGACCAAGGTCGGTATCAACACCTAGAGCAGAAGAAGAAATTCTAGCACTGGTAGAACAGAATCCTTCACGAGCAACAGCTTTATCCATACCATGTGCGACGAGTACAGGCCTTAAATCCAATGAATGATCATCAAGCACGTTTGGTTTTTTGCCGCTGGTTTCTACGTCATGATGCTGAAGACTCTCGTTTTCTTGCAAACATTCTTTTTACTGATGAGGCCGGGTTCACAAGAAATGGAGTTTAATTTTCACAATACGCATATTTGGGTCGACGAAAATCTTGCTCTAATAGAATCTGGACATCAGGCACGTTTTGCATTAAACATTTGGATGGGTATTGTAGGTGACAGGTTTCTAGGTCCTGTTGTTTTACCAAACCGATTAACAGGTGCTGCTTACCTCAACTTTCTGCAGAACACACTGTATGAGTTTTTGGAAGACATTCCTTTGAATCAGAGGCAACAAATGTGGTTCCAGCATGATGGTGGTCCAGCTCATTTTTTCATGGCCGTTAGAGAGCATTTACGCCAAACTTTTCCACATAGATGGCTAGGAAGGGCCGGACCTGTTTTATGGTCTCCAAGATTGCCTGATTTAAACTCTATAGATTTCTTTGTTTGGGTATATTTGAGGACATTATTGTATGGTACTCCTGTAAATAGCCTGGAAGAGCTGCAGCTATGGATTAATCAAAAGTGTCAAGAAATCCAAACCAAGGAGGGTGTTTTTGAAAGAGTTCGAATATAGTTGAGACGAAGATGTCGTGCCTGCTTGGAAATGGACGGAGGGCACTTTGAAAAGCTTCCTTTGTCGGTTTATTCCTACTAAAATAAACTGTTTGAAAAACGAGTAGTGGTCCATATCTCCGCAACCGTTACTTTGCGGACCCATGTTTATTAAGACTTTTCTGCTTATTTTGGTTCATACTATTACCTCCTGCAATATTTTACACTCTTTTAACACCCTGTATATTGATTTCGGCTCCTATTGTTGGTATACGACTGCTACGGTCGGAACCGTTCCTCGGACAGTGGTGATCTTCACAGACGTTCCGTAACCGCCGCTGTAACTGGTCGCATCCCATGCTTCCAAACGTTTCGCCGCTCTTCACTGTCGACATCTTCAGTGGTGACTCTGCAAAAGCTTCGTCGCGACTCAGTCGCTTAAAAATTACTATAAAATATTCTTATGCCTTAGAACTGTATTTACTCGACCTTATCTACATAATGACAAGGGACCATAAAAGTGTCTCTTATTTTTAGTGTTTAGTCGACCCTACGAGGAATCATTTTGCAGGCTTAGACAAATTCAACGTATTCCGCGAACTGCATCGAAATTTATGGCCTGATAAAAATACTCGGGCTACAGGGATATTAATTTATTGGCCTGGATTTCATAGGAAAGGAAACCGTTGACTGGGGAAATAAAATAAAAGCGTGGTTGGCGTTGCAGCAGCTTTTCCTGCTGACTTGGTTTTATCTATAACTATTTTTTCGTTTGGATGCAGAACAGTAAAAATGTATATATTATTGACTTTAAATACATTTATTGCTGAACGTATATGTTACAGTGTTATAAAAGTCAGTGCACAAATAGGCGTCCATGCCTCGCAGAAAAAAGTGTTTTATAAAACAAATAAGTTTCAATTCTTTAAAATTTTTATAAAATTATTATAATGCGTTATATAACATTTAAAGAAAAGAACATAATATTAATATTTTTTAAATTTATTTTTTATAATTTAAAAGGAAATGAAGTCTAAACTAAAGCGCATAATTTTTTGTCATAAACATATCTATGTATAGTTTTACAATAAAATTTGCAGCGCAATAATATTGAAACACAAGATTGTTGAAATGATAGATAATATTGTAAGTATTATATCTACCCTTTACACAAATGATCGCCATTGAGTTTAGGCCATTTTTAAATATAAGCACAAATAATTATGAATCTGCATTATACATCAATCTTAAAATGATTTGGTTTTAATATTCTTCACTAAAAAATATAATGTTTCTTTAAATATTACCAAAATACAGACTGAAAAACATTTTTATAGTTGCTGTATAAAAGTGTTTTAAAAGTTTATAGAACTGTTGCTCCTAGAGTATCCCTGCAAGGATACAGCGAAAAAGTACCTGGCCATGTCTAGGACAAATCTTCGCCTGGTGACAGCTATTCAGACTGAACACTGTTGGCTAAGGAAGCACTTTTATTATATGAGGAAGTATGAAACACCTCTTTGTAGGGATTGCGAACAGGAAGACGAAACAGTACTCCATTTCATCAATAAGAGAATCCCTATTGGGAGAACGATGGCCTTCTATGGTCTACATTAAAGAGATCCCCCTGAACAATGTTACCACCTTCTTTTCTTTATTAGGCTGGTTAGCGGCTCAGGTAGATTGATCTTCTAATGGAAAGGAGTACAAGGGGCCCAATGGGGGATAAGTGCTGTAACCTCTTAAGCTACCCTTTCAAGATTCCAGTGCAATATCAAAGACGTTTTCCCAATTAACAAAATATGCTCAATCCTCTTTAAATCCCACTAAATAACTACTCTAATGCCTTGGCTGTACACGTGTGGCAATGTTTTTGACACTTGTGTACATTTGCGTGTTATTTTCTTGATAACCTTTGTGGTTTATCCGACGAAGTAGATCCACCTGGTCGTGGTTGTCGGACTGTCAGGAACAAAGGACAGTTGAAAGAAACCAAGAAACCAAGAGCTCCCAACAAGTACAAACACGTTTACAATTAGAAGTTTCAATATAAACAAATAAGAAAATAGAAAATTATTTAATATTACTGAAATCTTTCTAAATATCAGTAGGTGCTACCAAATAATCATTTACACTTTATAATTAATTTATTTTCTTTAAAAACGCGTTCCGTTAATTCCTTATTTTTCTCTATCCCCTCTTAAAATATTTATACTTAGTCATGGTTAACCCTGTATATCGATTAAACTTGCAAATAAAAATAGGTATTATTGTTTGCATAGGTACCTTATTTATTTATTTTTTTCCAATTGAAAAATACAATATTCATACTTATTGAAAAGCCCTACAGCTTCAGATCATGAAAGTGATTTTATAATTCCAATTCACTTAAAGTTGCAGACGTACTTACACAGATTCAGAAAGTAGAAACAAGTGTTTCCTCTGGTCTATAATGAGAATGAAAGAAAAAACTCTTGTGTTAAGGCAATTGGATATATTTCCAACATTTCCAGACTGTGGAAATATATATTCATTTCATATTACTTTGTTCACTCTATTTTTGTTATTCACATAAACAGGAATCAAACCAAACAGAACAGATATAGCTGCGAAAGTATACCATCCGATGGTATAATAATTTTGTTTATTTTCCACTTGTTCTTCTCCGACGCTCTTCTTCCTGCATATAACCCACTCAATATCAATGGCGGATCAATTGTTGTATCAACTTGTATATGCCTTAATGTAAACGGAAAATTTGTTTTTGTAGAGGAAATATTTGAGATCGTGAAAACTTCACATCATTGTCCATCACACTGATATATATTGATTTACTTTGTTCCTGTTACAAAAAATCAAAAACTAAATAATTTAATGTCTAATTTTTATTGAAATCTGTTTTTTTTTCTATATATTTTATGTATTTTATTCTTCCTACATTTCATTATTTAACGCTCTTTTAGCAAATTTGATATCCAGAAAATAATTCGCGGCTAAAAGAATATTACGTACATTTTTGCCAATATTTCATACACGAACTCAAAATCAAACAAATGGTTGTCAAAACGAGTCCACACTCGATTTTGTTGAAATAATAACACAAGTCATTGAGTAATGTCCACTCAGTTTTTTGTTAGCTAAAAATAATTAATCTAGCTAAACTTACTAACCTGGTTTAATGATTTTTATAGTTAGATATTTGACTCAACTTAAAGGAGGCCACCTGAAGGAGCAATCCTAAAAATGCAGAAATAGATCAGATCTCATCTATTGTGGTTGAATTTTCGAGTTCCCACTGTTTCAAAAGTGAACTTAGATATTTATAGAGTGTTTTCATTAAACCAGGTTAGTAAATTTAGCTAGATTAATTATTTTTAGTTAATTATTGAATAGAGCTTTGGTACCAGAGAGCGTACATATGACTTCATTGATAGGAATTGTAGAAGATTTGATTTATATTAGCTTAAAATACCTTTCTAATACAGTAAAAACACAAAATGGTGATGATTTTTCATTTTATTGTGTTGTTTCTTGCACGTTTATATGAAAATTAGACGTATTGTGTACCTATTAAACGTATTTAACTTTTTACGGATTGTAAATTATTACTTTTTTTAAATATTTATAATAATAATTATTACTATTAATCGCATTATGACTATTAAAAATAATTATAATTAAATTAATAATAATAATAGATAATAATAAAATTATTATAAATAATTGTCATAAAAATTACAGTCCATAAAAAGAAAAATTATTTAGTTGGTACACAATATAGATTTAATGGAATTGTGGAAGCAATCATAACAATAATAACAATAAAAATAATAATTATTGTTGTTATTATATTATAATATTTGTTACTACACACTATTTGAAACAAAAATTTGCTATAGCAAGTTGAATAAAATAAAGGCTGAGATTATATTTGTAAATAATAATATGCAGTACGTAAAAATGCTTTATCTAATATATAAAATTCTTGTGCCGCAGTTTTAGACGCCATACTCCTCGGAAACGGTTTGCCGATTTTTATGAAATTTTATATGTATATTCGGTAGGTCTGAGAATCGGTCGTAATCTATTTTTCATACCCCTAAGTGATAGGGGTGGTCCCTCCCAAACAATTTTTTTTTATTTTTTGGACAAAATTTTTTATTTTTATTTTTTTATGATGTGGCATTAAAAAATACATACAACCTTTAATTTTCATCCTTCCATCACAAGCCCCTATTTTTTAATAATCATTTTAGTAATTTAATCATTTTTAACCCTGGTCGATAACTGATCGATTATCACTAGATCAGTTATCTCCGCCAGGCATCTACCGGAGTCGCTTCTCACCCAGTAAACAGCACGGAGTAGGGATGAGAACGAAGCCGGTCTCCTGTCTCTCTCACACAATAAGCCTTCCCTCACTCCCTACAAAGTTTTCGACCATTATTATTGTGTATGAATCGAGCGTAGTAGTGACGTTTACAATTTCATTTTACCTTCTAAGTGTAATTCTCAAGTAAATTTATTATTAATTTGCTGGGCCATAATTATTTATTTCCTATTTTATCAATAATTAATAAAATTATTAATTTTAAGTGTAGTTCTCATTATTAGTTAATTAAGTGATCTACATAACCTCAAAAGTACGCAACACGTGTCACGAGCTCCCGCCTACAACGGCTATTATTTTACGATATGGCTATTTTTTTGTAAAGTGAACAATACCAACAAGACGTAAAGGGTCTAATTTGGGCCGTCAAACAAGTAAAATTGCAGGCACGCGAAATAATTCAAAAAATTAATGTTTCGTGTTTCGTTATTCTTATAGGCCGTCATCGTTCCATTCCTCTTTTAGTCATATACCACATCTCCACACACTTACAATAAGTTAGTTATTTTTTATTTAACTGTCAAAGTATTCACTAGAGATAAGTCATATGGCAAAACAACGCTTGCCGGGTCACCTAGTTTTATTATATTATTAAACAATACATTCTTTCTAATTTTAATTTTAAGAAAATATGTACTTTGGTATCGCAAAATACTCAGTGGTGTTGTATGATAAAGTTCAAACGGCTCTTTATTGAATAAACTGTTTAACTCCATCATTTCCTGATTTGATCTATTTTCCAAAATTTTATAAGTAAGTAGTTGAAGATCAAACGAAATACAACTTGTTTGTATCGGATGAAGACGGCCATTGTTACTTACCTATTTCTACCAGAACTTCATGACACAAATTCTCACTTTCCACTATTTTTTTTCATGCAAATTGTAATTTGAAAATGTGTTTACAATTGTGGTCCATGGCCCATGATTGGGTTAGAACAATACTATGTGTTCTCACTCACACATATTTTGGTTTCTCTAACCAAATACTGTGTAGATAAGCTCATTTCTTTGTTAAAATGTTAAACTTACTCAAAAATCAACACCAAATTGATTCACTCATAAATGAGTTCGAAACTTAATGTTATTTTTTACTGCGTATATATAACTTAAAGCTGAATATATGAACGACACACACAAGAACAGTTAAGCAACATTCATCAAAATTGTCTAGTTATGAAGTTGCCTTGACGTCAACTGCTCAATTTTCTAAAGTACAAACGCGCCTGTAACTAGATTAACAAGTTTGTCTTGAAATTCCGCATACACTCCAATGACGTCATCATCGTGATCCATTATTTGGCCCTAACCCAATAACGGGGCACAATTTGAGTAAATATTTTACCGCATAAATACACAAACAATTACCGCGAACTTCCGTCAGCGGGAATAGCCCTCAGACAGAAACAGTAACGCCGAGCTTCCCCAAAACTAATTAATAGAAGTGTAATTATGTAAAATCAGATTCATTGTTTGGTATTAGTCGAACGGAACAATCTCAGACAGCGACGAATAAAAAGGGTATGTCTCTGCAAACTGGAATTCGAACTCAGAAAGTTGGTGGTTGCAGTAAACTTTTGGATAGTGTTAGAGCTTTGTTAATTAGGAAACCATTTTATAGATAAATTAATATTCCAATTTTATTAAGTACGACAACCTACAGTACAAGTACCATTTAGAGGTGAGAAAGACAAAAGTATAATAATGACAAAAATATCATTTCAACAAAAAAAACACATAATAAACAAATACTAAACAAAGTAAGAAAATTATAATTTTTTACATACGGATTTGATATTAGAAACTGAAGACTTAAACAAATCAAATTTGTTCTTCATTACATTATTTTTTAAATTGAGAAGTTTTCGAAAAAATCCCCTAGCAAGTCGATTTTGTTTTCAAAAGGCACTTTTTGATATACGACCCACATTTGTGACGATTCTTGCTTTTAAATCTTTTAAATTAACCGGTGCCGTAACATATATTTTGCTTTTTAAGTATCTCCACAAGAAATAATCTAGGGGTGTCAAATAAGGCGATCTAGCTGGCCACTCAATCGGCCCCCTTCTCCCTATCCAACGATTCGGGAACAGCTCATCTAAATAAGCACAGACAGGTGTTGCATAATGGAGAGGTGCACAATATTATGATAATTAAATTTTAAAATATTCAAACATCATTTTCTTGAAATTTTTGTTATGTAACAACATAATTTTTCATGATGTATGTATGTAGAATGACACGCTCTTTCAAATGGCATGGTCAAAATTGGGGGCTGTATTTTAAAAAATTGTCGATGACGTCATATCTCGAACAACGATAGCCTCACAAATATGGGTCGTAGTCAAAAAGTACCTTTTTTAAGTAGATTTCATTATCAATACGTCAGCAGTTCAAAATAAATAGCCAAATTCGTTTTAAAGTGTGTCATTAATACATTAATAATGAAAACGATTGTACATTGTGCTGATTAAGCAGTTCAAGGTTTTAAATTTCTATCTCCGGATATGCCCCATCTATTTTAAAAGATACACATTTTAAAAACTTCTCCTGAATGCATTCAAGGCTGTTAATAGATGTAGAGTGGCAGGGATTCCAAACCAACCTAGCATACTCGAGTCTAGATAAAAAAGAAAATACGTAAGTCACTAAATGTACGTAAACATTTGATTATGAAACCCAAGCATTTTGAACATTCAGCGAGTACATTGTCAATATGATTTGAAAATGTTAATTTGGCATTATATAAAACTGACCAATGTTTTACTTCAGTAGGTCTTGTTAACTGCATATTATCAATAAGGTAATCGAAATACAAGGGATTTAATTTAATAGTAAAGGTCATAATATGACATTTGCTTAGTTAGCCCCAGACGTTTATTTCTGAATAAAGTTTTAGATGGATGATAAAATATGGGTTATATGGATATAAAGTAGGTAACTACAGTGTAGAAAACTGAATATGTCATTTATAAAAATGGCAAAAAGCAAAGGTCCGAAAATTATAATAATAATGTTTAATCAGTACCTTCTGTTTTCTTAATTATAATTTTATAGACTTAAACTACATATGAAAATATATGTGTATATACTTCACATTTCTCGTGATGACAAAATGCTTAGCCTTAAGTAAAAATCAATGATTTTTTATCAATGAAGTCATATGTATGTTCTCTGATACCAAACATCTAGGTATGCTAATGAACAATTCCACAGACAAAGCTCTATTCAATAATTATCTAAAGAAATTAATCTATCTAAATTTACTAACCTGGTTTAATGAAAACACTCTATATTAGTTCAAGTAGAAAATACTTGAGTTCTTCTAATCTATGTGAAATCATATTTTATCCATTAAAGAAGTATACGCTCAATATATTTCATAACAGAATGTACTAGTCTTCCTTACGAGCCGTACTGCACAAGATTTTTGCACAAATAAAAAATCTGTTAATCCGCTTTAATTTCGTTTAACCGCTTAAAGTAAAATAATCGCTAATGCATGCAAATTGGTCAAAGGAAGGCTAACGGTTAACTCCCGGCAAACGCGATAAATAAAAGATGAAGTTTGGGGCGGGGATAATTCAAGTGATTAAGACAGAACTTGTCGTCTGGATGAGGTTTTTGCGGCCCGGGCATTTAATTTGCAAAGATTAAGAGAAGTGAAATTTTAACGAGTGGCAATTGTTTCAATGGGTAATCCGATGGGCCAGGGGTGGACGACGTCCCTGAATAATTAAACGTGTAGGCGGCCTCGAGTTATGATAATGGACTAATAGGGCCTTTGTGCTGTAGTTATCCATTGTTCCATTGGCTACTATTTTTTCCCACCGCGGTACACGGGGTGATGCTAATAGATTAGCTAGAGTCACGTAAAAACAATATTTAGTAGCCAATGGGTTCCGATTTCATCTCTCTTGTTCATATTGATTGATACTAAATACATATTCATACTAAAACAGGGTGATTCAGAATTAATATAAAAAAAAATTGAGTATAGAATAGAATAGAATAGTGTAACAACATTATGCTTTACATAAGCATTTGAAGCAGGTCACAATTTTAATGTTAAAAAACTACAGAAAACTCTGAATTTGTAAAAGTAATAATTAAAAACATAAATATAAGTGTAAATATACACATACAGCACAAAGAAAATGTGACACACAATTGAATTAAAAAAAAATAAAAGAAGAACCATCGATTTGCTTGCATTTCGTTCTGTGTAGTGGCGCAATAGCCTTTCAACATTTGCATCAGAGCATATGAGTAGTATCGTCTGCGAATAATACATGTCTATTTGGAGACATATAATGGGAGAAATCATTCACATAAATTAAAAACAGTAATGGCCCCAAAACGGATCCCTGAGGCACACCATGGTTTAATTCTAAGAATTCAGACTGAGACTTATCTGTAGTAACACATTGCTTGCGATTAAATAGATATGACTGGAACAAGAGTAAAGGTAATACCACGGATCCCATAAAGTGAATGCATTTGTTCAATGAGCCTATCATGAAAAACGCAATCGAACGCCTACAGAGGACTCTAACAAATACAGTTTTGTAAAAAAATCAAAAAGGGCACTTCGAAAATGATTTAAAAATACACTGCAAACTGGTACACTGTGAAACCTGACAAAGCGGCAATCTGCGGCCGGACAAAATATGGAAAGAAATTCTCATGGAAAGAAATAAATAACATTTTATAACGCCGATTTTATACAGCAAATTTAATTACTTTTGCCGCTATTGTTATTAATTATTAACAGATTTGATTTGTCGTTTTAATTAGAAAAATAGTTTGACATACCTTATAAGATTTTGGGATCTTTGTACCCAGGTTTCTACATCTTGTGCGTTAAGTTATTGGCACAAACTATGATACGTTTCTATAAATCGTCAATAGTATGGTGGGCCAATAGTGTGTGGACGGAAGATTGTGGTTATATTGATATATATTTTTAAAATCTGATGTTGGTGGAGGGTGGGGGTAGTAAAAGCTACGAACAGGGTGATTCGTATTAAAGTTACATTTTTTTAAATGGAACCCCCTGAATATTATTGCATATTTGGATTTCTCAGTCAATTCCAGTGTGATTTCATGTACCATACTTGGTGCCTGAAACGTAACAATATTTTGTCAAAAATTTGATGTCTAGAAACAGTTGAATATCAGAGGTTGGCGGCAACATAGGAGACTGTGATTGGGGGAAATTATTGACCACCCTCCATACTACTAAGAGCTAGAAAGTCAATTATGAATTCTGTTTGTTATATCGTCGCTCTAATTTTGAAAACTTCAATCATAGGTAACTTGATTTTTTTAAATGGAACCCACATATTTTTTCACATCACCAGATAACACATTTCATTACCTTTCACCCGATATAAAGTTATCTGTATTTATCTATAATACTTTTCTTCGAATCCACAATTACTTTTTACTATGATGGATTTATGCAAACCAATTAATTTAAACTAAATTGAAAAATAAATAAGCCATCCTCATTAACACATGTACGTGCTCTTTTAAGTAGTGAAAACCTTATATTTTGAAAGATATTCTCTTTTTATTTTAATTAGCAATTATTCATTCAGTAAGTATTACGATTTGCTAAGTTGCCAAGGTATTGTAATAATAGGTATATCCACAAAATTTCAGTTGCACTTGAAAATGGTAGTGAATGATAGATTTATGGGCACTACAAATTGCCGGTTTTCTTCAAAACGGAGCATTTAAACAAAAAATTACAAAAGAGATAAAATAATCAGAATAAAATTTTATGTTTGATATGTCAAGAAAAAGCTGCATAGGCGTACTTAGATATAATTGGAGGGGATAAAGGGTACTGCAACCCTCAGTTACCTCCATTTGTTCTTCGAATTTTTTCACCAAAATTACATGATAATATGCCGGAATAAGATAAAAATACGTGCAAAATTTCAAGTGTGTATCTTACAAAACAATGGGATTACTAACAAAAATAGTTTTTTAAAATGTAACTTTAATACCCTGTATATTGAAACAGGGACGCCCAAATAAAAAATGACATAAGGAAAGTCGCATTATTTTTGTCCAAAGAATATGTGGTTAATGCTATGGCCTTCTATTTTGGGACACCCTGTATGTTTTTAAAAGTCAAGAAATTCGACTTTTATAAATTAATGAAACCGAACATCCCTTCCCGATCTGTAAACAGGTGTTAATGATTATGACCTTTCGCGCAAAATTTTATCAAATTGCGTTTTTGTAACATCGACTTTTTCAAGTGAAAATTTTTAAGTAAACCTACCTATCTATGGGTTTGTAAGTGTACCTACCTACTTAATATCTATTTATCTGGACTGACTTTTCATGTTGTAATAATTCTTCTTGTAATAATAATTATAAAAATGCACAAGACCATGATGAGTAGGTGATACATTGCGTTGAATACAGTTGGTGTACATCATTTATACATTTGCTATTGGTAAATTATGCGAATCGTCTTTGTGATATCCTTCCTGCATTATATATACTGTGGAATTTTAATAAACACAAGCTAAATTAACAACTAGTTAATTATATATAATCCTGCTTCCTTGCCGCTTTGACAGAAAAGCGCGGTTGCCGAGACGGAGCTTGTAGTAGGTTTGTGACGTCAGACCAAATAGAAACAACTGTTTTGTGTGTGTCCCTACAGGGAAAATTATAGTTTAATAATTACAGTTGTTGCATATTTTTGTTTTCAAAAAATCATTTATAAAAATTTTTCCAACGACCGCTGGTGGAAATCCAGCCACAAACATCCAACCCCATTACGGCAATTATTGCAGCGAACTCAGAAATATGAGACATTTCACTTGCAGATTGCGATTAACTCGACCGTCCAGGTTTTTACTCCAGCCAGTGATTTAAATTGCTGGAAACTTACAGAGTCTAGACATGTCTTCAGACACGTATAAAATAGTTCAATTGATCGGCAAGACGAAACTTCATTCTTTCCCCTGGCTGCACTTTTTGCTCCAATCACAGCCGGAATATCTAATGTCATCATTATTCCGGTTCTGCAATACGTTCGGTGCTATTTGCAGGATGGATGCGGAAAGATGTCGCCCTGGAGGTGTATTCAAACTTAATTATAAATGTTGGCTACACTGTGCAGACGAAGTTGGAAAACTTCTGTTGCTTAGCACTTAGGTTTCTTCTTTGTGTTGTATTTGCAATTTAGTCTTCTATCGGAAGCGGTAATGGTAATTGTTTTAGAACAAATACGTTAAATTAAAAAAAAATTACTAGCATTACTATTATTATTTTATTAGCATTATTCAAATATATATGGCACCTTTGCCTTGACTCACGAGGTACCTCAGGGATCTATATTAGGGCTTCTGTTGTTTTCTATATATATTGTTTTTTTTATGAATATTTAAACAAGTGAAAAATGCATCATTATGCGATTCGCAAGTTTTTTTCAGTTTCGCGTTGGAAGATTTGACTCCTGTAAATAACGTTATCGATAACGATTTAAAATTATTACTTAACATTTTAGCTGCTCAAGATTACAACTGAATCCAAATAAGTCTTAGGTCTTAATATTTGTGCCCAGAGAGAAAAAAAATGGAAAAATCAGAGATCAATGTTAAATTTGAAGATACTTTCTTAGATGTTACTGATAGTTGCAAACATTTGGGGCTCTTACTTGATGATGAATTGAGATTTATTAAACACGTTAATACTTTATGTCGCTCATCTTATAATACGTTAAAGCAACTCTATCCGCGCAGCTCTAAGTTAAAAATCATTTTATGCGTTTCTCTAATTTTTTTAAGACTAGACACAGAACAATTGCTTTAGGTTAACTTATGGTGTCAGAAAATATGAGCGAGGTTTAAGTGAGTTAATTCGAAGTAACGGTTATCTTAACCTTGTAAATTCACGGAAATTACATCTATTAAGTCTAACTCACAATATATTGATCAACTACATACTCCTGAGTATCTGCGTAGAAAAGTACATAAAGCTCCATAAAGAAACTGCATCATTTAATCCTCGTTACTCACGTCCTTCAGAAATTCCTCACCACGCTACTGCTTTATATACTAGAAGTTTTATTTACCAAGTTTGTAAATTTTACAATAGTTTACCTGCAGAATTTAAAAACTACTTAATTTTGAATTTCAAGATCTTCTTCTGCATGAGACTTAGTAATTATTGAGCAAATTTTAGTCATTATTTTATTGAGGTGAGACCTCAAGGGAACTCTTCATTTCCCTTCCCTTCAGTTTGGGGAATAAAAAAAATAGCAGGGGGTAATATCGGGGCTATAGGGTGGGTGCGGCAACGTTGGAATGCCTTTTTTGCCAAAACTCTTACACAATGAATGAGGAATGGGCTGGCGCGTTGTCGTAGTGCGAGATCCAGCCGTTCTCGGCAAATTCGGGTCGCACACGGAAAACGCGGGCCCGCAGCTGTTCCAGCACGCCAACATAGAACTGTCCTGTCACTGTCTGGACGGCAGGAATATATCCACAATGAATGATGCCATGGATATCGAAAAAAACGATCAACACTGCCTTCAGTCGTAACTTGGACATCCTCGCTTTCGTTGGCCGCTCTCTGTCCTTTTCCACCCATTGCTGACTTTGTTTACGGGTCTCGGATCTTTCGCATATTCAAATTTTCGTGTAACATCTTGCGAATGGCTTCTTTGTTGACATTTAACTCGTCAGACAACGCACGAATGCTTAAGCGCCGGTCAGACGTGATTAGTGCACGCAAAAGATCAACATTCGCCTCAATACGAGAGGTGACGGGAGCTCCTTCACGTCGATCGTCTTCTACCGATTCACGCCCCTCCCTGAACCGTTCTGCCATTCAAACACTCGTGTTTTCGACATGCACTTGTCTCCATACACCACCTGCAATTTTCGAAGGATTTCCTAGGGTTTTTCGCCAGATTTCACTAAAAATTGTATCACAACACGCCACTAAAAACGTTACTTCTAAAAAATGCACATAAAACACAAACCAAACGTGCTATTGACTTCAAACTTAGGCTGAAACTAAAATCACAGTCTATTAGACAGTCCGGCGTCTTCACGTCGACTCCTTTGATGTCGAGGTTCCAGATTTCGTTTTTTTAGACGACCAAAAGACGACTGCGCATTTAGCCGCGCACATTCGCGCGCTCAAGAGGCACGGTGATTTGTCAAGAAATAGAATTTCTCCCACTTCGTCGTGTACATACGAATTTCATTGGTGTTCATTGCGCATTTAGCCGCGATTTAGCCACACCCTCTGGAACCTTTACTCGACGAACTGTATAATAAACTGTGCTAAAAGGAAGGTCCCCCCCTCTCTAGAAAAACGTTGACGAACGATGCAGTGTTGTCAGTTTCCGAGTTATAATTAAATTCCCGGAACTTAATTGCCTCACCTCGTAATATAAGAATAAGTTTCACTATGACATAAGATAATGCATTTTTTAAATTTATTGTTATCAGTTATTAAATGTATCTCAACATTTTCCGGACCCCAGGGCTTTGCGGACCTTAGTTTAGGAACCACTGCTCTAGAGACTAGAGGACGTTGCAAAATGTACTCTTGGTGGATAAAGATTTACTCTTTGTATTCCTTTAATTTTGAGACATATGGGGATATGAGCCTTATTGATTTTTTTGATTACGGACATCTCAAGACATTAGTTTACAAGGTTCACATTGAATCTGGGGAGCACTTAACGTTAACAAATTATAACTAGTTGTGATGTGATAAAAAGCTACTCCTGGAATTTTTGCACGTGTTCAAACTGCAATTTCAAAATCTGCATCATGTATTTTAGCTAAAGGTGGCCATTTCCAATATTTTTTATAATAGATCATAGTAAAATATTTCCTTTGTTAATTAATTATTTTATTATTTTAAGTAATAAAACAAGCGTAAAAATTCACGGTTTGAAAAATATAAAAAAGTGTAAAGACACAAAAAATGAAGATAATACAATGGCGCATAGGATGAACTATTATATTTGTGATATTCTACAGGGTCATATATATTTTTTGGCTAAATAAATATCGGTGATACCCACACCTCTGCCACTCGTAGAGCTCGTAAGGAATTTAATAGGTCAAGATTAAGCTGCTGAAGAATACAAAAAATTCTTATGTTTATGTATAAAATAATTAATTCTCAACTTGACTCCCCATATCTACTTTCTCAAATATTTTTTTTTGCTCCCTCTTATCAAATACGCCCAAAATTGGTATTATTTCGAATCTCTGAGAGCCGGTTTTGATAAATTGTTTCTCTCAGATGTATAACGAGTTTGTTAAAGATGTGTCTTTGGATATACAGTATGCGCCGTTCATCGATTTTTTTTAAATGGCAACACCATATTTTTTTTCTTGATTCTGAAAAATCGTTTAATTCTCTATCAGACAGTACTAAAATTTTGCCCTCTTACATAGGAAAATTTTCGAGTAAATGACGATTGAATGTTAGAAAACGTAAATCAATTAAAATAAAGCAAAAACGTTATCAAGTTTAGTTTTTCGAATTCCATAGTTCTTTTATGGATCACGTAGGTGAAAATCTTTGCAAAATGTCATTGTCACACCGACTTTCTAATAAGTATTGTAAGCGACATAGAAATTATTATTCAATTTAAAGTATTATGGTACATTTAACTGTTACTCAAAGAATTGAAATTTTAATTCTTATCGGATGCGGGAATATGACTAGAACTCAGCAGGAAGTTTGCGATTTATTTAATGAAAAATATCCAGATCGCCCTATCAGCCAATCAACAGTCAGTAAGGTAGAGTCTAAATTTAGAGAAACTGACAATGTTGTAAATATTCCAAAACCTGGACGTCCAAGCATTAATGAAAATCAGAAACAGAACATTTTGATATGTATGGTGGATAATCCTCATAATTCTTCAAGATTGGTTGCATTAAACAATGACACTAGTCAGAGCACAGTGCTACGTATCTTGAGGAAGGTAAAATATCATCCCTACAAAATTCTCTCTTGTGCAGGAATTCAATGAAGATGATCCCGATCGCCGCTTACACTTTTGCGAAATTCTAATGGATTTATGTCAAGGAAATGGAAATTTACACCGGCAAATACTTTTTTCAGATGAGGCCACATTTTGTCTGAATGGTACAGTAAACCGTCAAACTTGCAGATATTGGAGTCGGGAAAATCCTCATTGGATGGCAGAGGCACATACCCAGCACCCTCAGAAATTAAATGTGTGGGCTGGAACAGTTGACGACAGAATAGTAGGGCCTTTCTTCTTTGAAGGAACCGTTACAGGACAAAGATATTTAGAGTTTCTAGAAAATGACCTTGTTCCAGCCCTTGCAGTAATTTTTCCTAACGATAATGATCCTGACATTCCTGACGATACCATATGGTTTCAGCAAGACGGTGCACCTCCGCACTATGCGCGCCCTGTACGAGATTTTTTGGACAACTGTTTTCCTGGGAGGTGGATCGGCAGACGCGGACCGATAGAATGGCCTGCAAGATCGCCAGATCTTACACCTCTTGACTACTTTTTATGGGGATACTTCAAGTCAAAAGTGTACATTAATAAACCACGTAATTTAGAAGAACTTCAAAATCGCATTCGGGACGAAATACACAGAGTTACCCCAGAAATCATTCATAATGTGCAAGAAGAATTTCTTCACAGACTTGCGCATTGTCAAGAAGTTGGTGGATGGCAATTCGAACATTTAATTTAAGAATAAAATTTAATCAATTGTATTTTATTTTACATACCTCAGAATTGTTACTTTTTTATGGATAAAATTTACGTTTTCTAACATTCAATCGTCATTTACTCGAAAACTTTCCTATGTAAGAGGGCAAAATTTTAGTACTGTCTGATAGAGAATTAAACGATCTTTCAGAATCAAGGAAAAAATATGGTGTTGCCATTAAAAAAAAATCTATGACGTCATTACTCGAAAACAAATGACATTTGATAATCGCATTTTACGCTAAAATATGTATTTTTTAAATTAAAAATCGACCTGTTCGAGGATTTTTCCCAAAAAATAATTGTTTCGTTTTTATTCAATTTATTCCATACTTTATGTTGTGCCTCACAAGCTGAATTTAAATGAAAAATTATTAATGTTCGAGGTCGTTATTAATTTATGCAAAGTATATATGTCTCGGAAATAATTATTTTGAACATGGAATATTAATATATATTTAGTTCTAGATTGATTAGTTTATATAAGTGTAAGTGTGTACTACGGTTATACAGTATTGTGAATTAAAATTAAGATAGAAACGCGTAATTAGGTGTGCAACCTGTTTGTTTCTTATGAAATAAATAAATAAGCTTCTGCAGCTTGTAATTTTTTGTTTCATACCTACTGTCATACTAAATATGCATCTAACCGAATTTGGTTAAATTATCTCAAACGGTTTAGAAATTAAAAATTGTTGTTTTTTTTTTAATTTCTGACCCGCTCTAACTGGACAATGGATGTCCTAAGACCCCCCATTTATATAACAAAAAAACTCTAATTTTTGCGAGAGAATACACCCCTGGATTTTTGACTTCTACTTCAGAAACTCCCAGTACATTATAAAAAAAAAGGATTTTTAGATAGTTTTCAAATTAAAAATCAAATTACTCTTTTGAAATAGAGATATGTCGCTTTCTTATGTAAAACTCTGACTTTTTTTCCAATAAAAAATTGTCCAGTTAAGTATAAGCAAAAGAATAATTTATTGAAATTATAACACGCTAAAAGTAGAATACTAAATAATATTTCTCAATTTCGTGGATGAAGAGGCAAACTAAATAGAATTATATTAAATAAATCCTCTTTTTGATAATAGGGTCTCTATAAACAAGCGAGCGTGTCGCGAGCCCATTAAAGTAATTATTTGAAAGCACAGACGCAATGACTGGAAGAGACGTGTCCGTTTTCCGTGTTTCGCATTTTAAACAAATGAAATGCACCTTTCATTTGAAATGCACCTTAATGTCTCTGAAATTTATACCGGCCTGTCTTTCTTCGTCGTCTCGCGCTTTCAGACACGACACAGACTATCACCGAAAAGTGTTTTGCCGTCGAAAAAGTATTTTATATCAAAGCTTTGAACGTTTCGTCGCGCTTCACTCTTTGTTGGTGAGTTCCGTTTAAATTCCACACGAATTAAACCGTACTCGTTTGTACACGACGCTATTTTAAATTCAGTAATGGCCTGTTCAGATACAAAATCACAGTAGGCGAATGTCAAAACAGTTGGTATATGATATTGCAGTAATTCTGCGACAGGATAACGTCATTGGTATCGAAATTTGATTCCAACTCAGAATATACAGGGTGTTCAGTAATAGCTTTACTCGAGAAAAATGGACTGTATGCGGAGAGCGCCTTATTAAACAATATATATTATTATTAATATCTAAAGGTTCCTTCATTAAATTATTATTTGCACTTTGGAGATTTGCAAGTATTGTATAAGAGAAAAATCGATGTGTATTTGAAATGTGCGTGTAGAAAATCACATGAAATAAAGGTAATACCTGACCGAACTTAAAGTTGAATAAAAAAAAATAGTAATTATTAGTGTAGATTTATCAAAAGTATATAGATTTGTTAATATGGATATCCTGGATATAAATTTAGTAATAATAAATGATATTACATAGGATTAAAATAATAATTTTATAATTTTATTATCAAGTTCAAAATAAACTTTCATAAAAATGCATGAAGTTGACAATTGATATCACTCAGTAAGGGAAAGTTCCCTATATTGGACCACCTAAGAAAATAATTATAAAAAAAATAAAATTTTTGCCCAAATTCGATCAAAAAATATTGGGAAGAACCTGAAATTTGTTATGAAACTGTTGATATTATCGAATATACCAAAACCCTATTTGATGGTTTGGAAAAAATAAAAATTGAAATAGTGTCAATGGTCTAATTTTGGATACTGGTTTCCTAGTTTGAACCAAGGGTCACCTAATTGGACCATTTATATTTTTAATTATTTTGTGTAAGAAATTTTATTAAAACAAAACAAAAATTGTATAAAAAAAGTAAAATATAGCTCTGAGATGTTTTTGGTAACATTAAAATAAAATTGCAGATATAGAAACAAAATAATCAATCGCTGTCAGTGACAATTTATACAATCATAAAAATCAATATTGCTACCACTGGTGCATGTCACGTGTGCCCATTTCTTGCACGAAACACAACGAATCCACTCTTCACCTGGATTTGATTGTGAAAAAGGCGACAAACAAACAATACGAACACATGCTTCATCTTCTGACTCGGAATTGCTGGTTGAATTTTGTGACAAAACACCTTTTTGCTTACAAGTTTTATTTTGATATGGCATAGGCAATTTCCCTTTTGAAACTGTCTTCGGTTTTGAAGAGGCCATTACATTTCTTACCGTTTTAGTAGAGGCCAGTCGTTTACGTTGCTTTTCTTCAAGCTCGTTCTTGTAAGGACTACATTTGGCGAATAATTCATTTGTGATCCAGCCTGATTCTGAGCAGGTAAATTCACAGCCTGGAGGAGCACTTTCGTTAAGTTCATCGTTAAATTTCATTCGCTTGAATATAAGCATAGATAGAAGGGACGAACATACCAGCAGCATTAAAGCAACACACGCATGTAGTGTTTACACACCGCTCCCCACTTGTAAGCGACCCTATTTGATGTTTACCTCTTTTCCCAATAATTTTTTGTGGTCTCTGAACGGTTGAAAGACCCATTTCATCTACATTGTAAACATCACATGGGTCAAAATTCTGTTCATTGTAAAGACCAGTAAGGCAATAAAAAAGCCGTAACTTTGTCTTTACTAAATCCCACAGCTCTTGCTGCTGAAGTAACCTTAGGTTGAGCATTAGTACCACTTCTTACTCGCTTGTTCATTTTTAAACCTTTGACAAATTCCGTTTGCTTCTGCAACATCGTATGCAACCTTTTTCAGGTCTTTGCAGGTAATTCCAAATAGATTTTTTTCTAGCTCTAAAACGTGCTTTACTGTTTCTTCTTCTACTTCGGGAGGAAGATCTGCGGCACGTCCAATTTTTTTTTCACTTCCATGAACATTTTTATTTTTATCATCAATTCTTCGTTTTAATGTACCTTTTGGTACATTAAATCTCCTCGATATTTCGTTTAATCCTGCAATGCCATTATGAAATGCGGTTAAGGCATTTTCCATCGTTTCTTCATCTGACTTTCCATATTTTCCACGCTGTGTCATATTAACGTTAAAAAACAACAAGTTGCTTAATTTGGACCGGTCCAATTTAAGAAGTAAAAGATGGTTCAATTTAGGCTACTATAACCTACTTTGAAATTATTACTGCAAATTATCGAGTAAACTCATTTGTGAAGTAATAAACATAATATACTTAATGCTCACACTCACAAAAATAAAAAGTTACCAGCATAAAAAGTTAGACCCTTCGAAATAACACAACAAAACAACATCAGACAACACAAAAACATAAAGCAACTGATTGTAAAACTAATACGAACTCTATAGGTGCCTGCTTCCATGGAGTTACTAACCAACATGTAAATTACGGCTATCCTTCAATAGAGGGCGCTAATGTGATTTCTGTGTAAATAAGGAGGGTGGTCCAATTTAGGACACGGTCCAAGTAATCTGATATACATATTGTAAACAGACGAGTAACGTTATTGATGATGCATCCATCCAAAATAAACCATATCATGAAAAATGATTTTAATTGTCAAATTTTAGAATTAACTAAATGACCTAAAAATACAAAATAAAGAGTATTTTCATTAGTAATAAATAAAATTGTACATACAAATAAGAGGACATTTATAAAAAATGTATTAGTTTTAAGAAGTGTTGTGACAAAGTGTATAAAAAGGATATCCAAAGACTGCAAAAACTCATGTAAAAGGACTTTTAACATGGAAGTCGCCAGAAAGGATGAAAAGAAAGAAGTTGTTTATTAGTTACGGCTTGGGTTTTGAAGAAGGTGCAGCGTCGAGAGATAGCTCCCGAAAATTTCCAAATTATTCAAGAAAAACAAGTTTAAATAAGAAAAATACCTACTCACTAGCTAAATTTACAAGTCTCCAAAGTCCATAAAAGTTGTTTTGCCATCATATCAAAATTTTCCACCATCACCAGGGAAATTGCAGCTCCAAGGGACAAACAAATAGTTTACAGGACGTCTACCAGTTTCCAGAAAGGAAAACTATAAATTTTCCTTTACTTAAAGTGCACTATAAAATGTCTATAGCTATAGCAAATAAAGCATGTTTTCTTTCTTTCTAATCTTTGCAAAGTATAAACTAAAACCACAGGACTTACCTGTACAAAAATAAGTAAAATTCAAGCAAACCAAACAACAATAATTTCACAAATTCCACAAGGAATAATCAATAGATGTCACACAAGTCGCCATTTTGCTTTAATAAAATTGTAAATATGTTATATTAGTTTAAGACATACCCCCTGGAAGTTAGGCAACAACAAATATAAGAAGCATCTAATCTTGCATAAATCATAAAATTGTAGTTTAAATCAAACAGTGAGAAATGCTACACCGTTATGTTAGTTGAAACTTTCAACAGAGAAATTTTTCTAATAATAAAATATTCTTTATTAAACAAAGGTCTAAAAAAATGTTATCTTGAAAACAAATATTAATCTTTAATGTGTTAAATTCTCAACATCAATTCAAGTACCCATATTTAAATAAACCCTGTTAAACTTTCTTTTTCTCTTTTAATTCCAAAAGCGATTGCATTGTGTTACTGTATGTAAAAAAACAAACATTTTGAACCGACTCCTAAGTTTTAAGTTTCTTATGCTATCTTTATCAATAAAACGGTGTCTAGCAGGGCTAATCAGAATAAGAAAATAAGGTAAGACAGAAGACAGAAGATAAAAAGGTTTGTATTGAACAAATTACAGCTTAACATTAAAAACAATATACACTGAGAAAACACAACACATTAAAAATATCAAGGCGCTCAACAAAATTAATATTACAAATTTGACTCCACAAACGTAGGAGCTAAATAAAAAACTTACACCACCAAATATTACAATATATTATATGATATGTAACGATATGTAGCGAATGCGGCGAACTGTAAACACCAATTTTTACGGAAAAAATATTATAGAAAGAGGTAGCATTTATTTTCGGTCGAGAATTAATTTTTGCTCATCATTTCCAGACACCCTGTAGATCGCGGTGCAGACGATAGTTTAAGTAAGATGTTAATAACTGTCTCAATGGAATTTCCTTTCTCTTCAGCACTGCAATTTCAGCAAATACGCATTAAGCTGTTATGCTTGATAAAGTTAATCCCGTTCCGTAATTACAAGGAGGTGAAACTTTCAGATACCATCTCCATCTGCGCCTAAGTTTAAATCAATATCTCATGGTTAAATCACCATCAATTCCATAATCATATTAAGAGTACATTACAGGAAATGCAATGCCAGTAGTCAGTAGTTGATATGTCCATTCTTCTATATAAGGTGAACAGTAATGCGACAGATCAGTGGCGTATTCTATGTAAAAATAATTCAATTGGACTAAATACAGGGTGTTACAGAATGATGTTAAGAAAAATCTCGGAGCAGGTTTAGAAACAAGAAAATAAGATTATATAGACATGGATCTGGAAATGCCTTGTCTTCTAGATACAGGATGTTTAAAGTATTCGTTTCTCGAAAACCAACCGAGATATTGAGATGAGATTTGGTACACAACATTGTATAGTGAAGGGCTACTTTTACGTGTATAAATTTCACTTGTAATATAATACTCATTTTTAACAAAAAAAAATGTACGCCACTGATTTTTGGACAAATTGATATAGCTTTCTTAAAGCCAAGTTAATTCTGCATAAAAAGTGTCTCTTTATTAATCATTACAATAACAGACCAACTTTGGAATCAAAATAAGTAAATAAGGTGAATTATTCCTTTGAAGAGTTGGCCGACATACATTTTATGTATGGAAAAGCCGAGGGGCGTTTCGCAGTCCAGATTTTGTACACTAAAATACCTTCCTCGCGGAAAATGCACCAAAATGCCTCCGAAATACCACAAATTACCTCAATTTGCTAAAAAAAATACCCCCGAAATGCCCTAAATGCCACCGAAATGTCCCCGGAATGCTAAAAATAGCACAAAATGCCTCTAAATGTCAGGAAATACCTCGAAAAAGCTTATGTTTTTAGTTATCATTTTCTGTCCTAATTTTATTACTTATCATTTTTATACAGGATATCCGTTAAAAAACAGGTCAAACCTTACCACTAAATTTTGCGACGAAAATTAATTGGGAAAAGTCATACAATGTTGCTCATAAAAGCTTAGTTTTCGAGATACAGGGTGTACCTATCTCGGAGATGCATTAAGGGATTTTTATCTAATTGAGTATGAGGAGTTCTAAGGGCAACTTACTTCATACGCTACGATTTCACGTCAATACGAAAAAGCAGTGGCGTGCAAACTATATTTTCGAGATTCTTTTATAAAAAAATAAATGCGCCACTGCATAAAGCGGAAATAAATAATATATTTAAATGATTTTTCAGCATAAAAGGCATACTTGTTGAATATCGCTGAGTGGCACCGTTTTTGAAAAAATAAACTGCGTTTAAAGTAGGCAAGGATGTGCAGTTCGAGGATTACGTAATTAACTTGCAGCTTGTGTTATAGAAACTTAATTTTTTGATAATTAAATAACATTAACAAACGTTATACTGTTTACATAATATATTTCAGGTATTACAGTTGCAAAATATATAAAACAATTAAGAAAACTAAAATAAAACTATTTTTTGTATGGCATAAGTATAATTAATTCATAAAATATAACAAGAAGAACTATGAAAAACATTAATTAAACATTAATAACGTTTAAGATTTTTACGAAACGATTTTTACGTTTAGATATTTACGAAATGGCTCCCATTTGACTAAAGACATGTTTGACATCTTTCTAAGAAATTTCTCCAAACAGTGAAAAATGATGGGTTCATGTTTCTTATAGCATTTGCAGCTTACTATTCTTTGCCATAGTTCATTTCTATTGTTGATATAGGCAGCACTATAAACCACGCCTTTAATATAATCCCAGAAAAAAATCAAGCGGATATAGATTTGAACTACGTGGAGGCCATGGATGTTCATTTTTTTTTTCCTATCCATCTATGAGGAAATATATTATCTAAATGGTTTCTCACTATTAGAAGATAATTAGCTGGGGACACCATCATGTATATGCCACATGTGAGCACTAATGTTCAAAGGAATTTCTAGTAGTAGTTCTATTAAATTAGATTGTAGAAAACGCAGATAATGTTGGCCGTTTAAAGATGCCGGAAGTTCATATTGCCCAAGATCCTGATCGTCAATTATTCCGAACCAAATATTGAACATAAGCTCATGCTGAAAGTGTCGTACAATGCTTTCATACGGACTTTTTTCGGCTCACATATGACAATTTTTTTTATTAAATAAAATGTTATTTATAAAATAAATTTCTGCATTTTTCCATAAGATGAATTGGCAAAATTTTTGGACAATAAATTAAGTACTGGTGTGTAATGGTATGGGTACAGTTGCTGTTTATGAAGAATAGTGAAAAGTGAACTTTCACATAGCATTACGTTTGTGATTGTCCACGAACTATATAGTTTGCACGCCACTGCTTTTTTGCATTGACGTGACGTTGGTGGCGCCTTCTAGCAGGTACACCAAAATCGTTGACATATTTGAATTTCTAGTCCAAAGCAACCCCCCTATACCAAATTTCATAAAATACGGTCCATGCGATCGAAAAATAATAAAGAAAATCTGATTTATTTTTTCAACTTTGACACCCTGTAAATCGAAAGGAGCAACATTCGGATAAGGCATATTTGGCTTAATCGCTTTATTTTGAGGTCACCAACATGCCCTTAAGTTATGTCCCATTATTAATAAATCACCCTGTATTTCTTCCAAAAGTTAAAGAAAATGATTTATTTTTAGCAATACAGTCTGGTTTTACGCTAATGAAAACCACTTCCCCCTGGGTAGAATTTTGTTCTACATAATTATTTTACTAAAAGTACAATTCGCCAGTCTCAATGAAAACATTTCTCCATTATTTTATTGTTTGTTATACAATGAAACAACGAACCTAAATAAACATAAACGGTAATATCCACATCTTCAAATTATCGAGAAATATTAGAACTAAATGTGACACGAATTTACCAAGTCATGATTCTCTTTATAATATTTATATGTAACACTAACTGAAAATTTTCTATTCATTGAAAGAGGCCATATCGGCATAATTAGGTACGGATTCAACCGATTCAATTTCCATTTAAATGAAAACTCGGGCTAAAATCAACGGCACGAATTTACCGAGATTACTGGTTACTAGTTAGACGCTACTCTGCATACCTGGTGCAGAGGTTTTAGCTAGGAACTTGAACTGAATTGAAATTTCGCAAATCTGGCTTAGAGCAAGTTGACCGTCACTCGCTGTAAGCTGCATAAGTTAGAAACTCCGTACCCCCAACAGAATGATTAAAGTGATCGCCCACTGAGAAGCGACGTGTTGCGAAAGGAAATGTGATTTTGATTCCGTGTTCGTTCATTGGAATGAACCAATCGAAGAAAATACATACTGCGTGTATACCCGTGAAAATCTAAAGAATGACTCATGTTATAAACCTGCTCACCTTCTTTAATTCTCGGGGAATCGAAACTGTAGTTCCCGGTTGAAAAAAGTTAAGGCTAACGGTGAAACACGTGATCAAGTTTTGTTAAGAACAAATATATCGCTGCGCAGAGTAAGACTATGTTGACGTGTCGTGACAAGACGCTGAACTATTGTGCTGCTCAACAGTCCCTAGAGACTAATTCATTTGGGATGGAGACAAAACGAAAGATACACTGAAATAAAGGCACCATAACTCTATTAGTGGAGTAAAATTGATTCTCAATTATGCCGTTTTTTTTAAATAAAGATATAACTAAATTAAACATTACCATCTTGTAGAGAGATAATTTAGGCATCCGAAATGGACTTCTACAACTTTTTTCAGTAGGGTCTAACTTTATAAAATCAAATTGTCGGTGCTTCGGACGTTATTTGACAATTATGTTTCTCGAAACATAAATTGCGTTTGTAAATCAGCTATTCAAGTTATGTTCATAATTTATTCACAACATGTATAAAAAACTACAGTGCTTCTATTGGTACACACAAATTTTTGATAACTTAAAGACTTTTCGAAAACAATTGTTCCAAAGTTGGTACCAGCAAATTTGTGCATTAAAAACTTTACTATGCGGAGAGCTACATTAATTATTGAAAGTAGAACTATAGTTATATCGAGACAAATGTATTCGAAACTATCAAAAAGTTTACTTCGCCACGTGTTACGATTTTCAAGAAATAGAATTTTACATATGCTCGTATTTCGTGTGCAAGCTAAGTTTATACTTGCGGTGCAGTATATGTTTTCAGAATAGGACAATGCATTCATTTGGAAAGTCAGAAACATCTATATTTTCCATAATTTTTATTGTATATATTATCATTATGTTAGATATATACATGATATCGCTCTCCTTAAAATTAGAAAATCAAAGATTTGAAAATAGGTACCTAAATTCTTATATACATAAAACAAAAAATATGTCGAATAAGATTAAATTTTAGTTTTTTATGCTCATACTTATTTAATACAGAAAACTTTTCGTAGATCATAGAAAATTCATAACAGATATTAACATAAATGTATATTTATGTCCAAAATGTAAAATATAAAGACTATGTATGGATTATTGAAGAAAAGTATGATAAATTAAAGTATAAACAGGCCAATTAGATTAGATCAAATATTGAAACATATACCTTTGTTTTGTTAACATTTGTACAAAATACATATGTGGCGTACTTGATATAAAGTTTTGCTTATATCGAAATGCCAGAAGCAACTGGTTTAAGATTGACGTATTCTTGAAACAATGTCTTCTACAGACATAATTTTAAATATTTAATATCTGGATAATATAGGTATTAGCAAATAATAGGAATGTTTTTTCTTGATATCTGGGTATTTTCAAATGCACCGAAGTAAAACAAACAAACATCTTCATAAAGCTGTCTAGCATTTTAGATCCATAGATCTACCAAAATACTTACTTATTTTAAATATATATGTAGATATAAATATTTTTATAACATAAATTTACTTGATAATAAAAGGGTAATGGGCCCGCGGACAATAACGAAATTTAAAAATATTTTTTCTTGAAAATGTTAAGCATATCTAAACAGTTCTCATTCGATAATAGCAGAATTCAATATGTAAGCATAAACTGTCAGACCAAATTCGCTGTTAATAGGTAAGAAAATACTGAAGAACTGAAACTGCTACTGAAAAAAGTAATTTGTCAAGTGACAGGGTGATTCGAATTTTGTGGAAGAGACCTCAAGTACAAATAGATTTCATTAAAATAATATCGTTTCTTTATAAATATATTTTTGTAACAGTTTCGTTTTAAAAATACAGTGAAGTTGTAGAAATAGATTTTAAGTCCCTAATACATATACAGGGTGAACCTTAAATAAGTATGAATATTTAAACTGCAGGTGTAGTTCGTCATATAGATGAGTCTAGTGAGTCATTTTTAAAAATTTCTAATATTTACGGAAATATTAATTATTTTAATACCCACATTTTGAGGGTCGCTGATCAGATAGAACAGAGCACTGACGTAACGTAATAAACCAGATGATCCATTCAAAGCAAGGTTGCCATATCGTCTTTAAAATATTTTTTAACGTAAATCGGCATAGACTGAATTAAAAAAAAACTTGTTTTAAGTGATAAGAAATGTAAAATTGGGTAGGTAGTACACTACGCAGTAATATTAACCCAAATTTTAATTTTTTAACTGAGATTACCATATACGATTAAAAAATGAATTTCCGCAAGTTCGATATCTGATACCAACTCCCAATTAATAAAGTATTAACGACGTTACCTTGTTCATAGATGGAAAAAATTATACATAAACATGCATAAAGGCTTATCTACATACTGAAAGTACAAGTATTTAAACAGGTATCCACATTTCACAAGTTACTACCACACTACTAGAAAGAGACATAAATTATTCCCTAAGTTATTTTATGAAGAATAACGAAAAGCTATGGTTTTTACAACACATTAAAGTAAAATTTTCACCTCAGTTATTTTTTTTTTAATTCTAACCTCTAAGTATGTATTCCAACATTGCATTAGGTTGAAGTCGTAAAATAGCGCTATTTATATTTATTTTGCCAAATGTGACGTCATGAAACGAATATGAAGAGAGTTATAGGTATTGCAACTTTACTAATGTAATGTATTTGTAACTTTCTTAAAGTCAAGACATTAGTGTAACACTGGCAACGCTGTAATCCACGAGTTCAATCTGCAACACTTGTGACTCATAAACATGGTCAGCAGTCCTCAACAAGTTTTTTTATTGGAAAATCACTACATTTATTTAAAAATCGACTTTTTTATTTTTTTTGTAGAAAAACTATTAATTATGTGTTTTACACTGAGAACTATAGTGCTGGTTAAAATATTTGTACTTATTTGTACATTACATTACATTTGGATAGTGCATACTTCAGTATCTCTTTTTTAAAAATGTACGGCATTGTTTTATCATCGTAACGGATTTATATTCCAATGCACAGCATTAGAAAAAATATATAGGTATCATTTCCCATACTTTTAATTTTACAAAAATATTTGCAATTATGCTTAAAAATAAGTGCAAATTGAAGCAACTGGGAGAGCTTTTAACATTCATTCCAATACCACCAAATTTAAACATTTCTTTACCCCTACCGTGAACACATCCGAGAAGAAGGGGTAATGGGAGTAATTACCCTTCCCTCTCGACCACCAGACCTAGAGCAATTCCGTCAAATGACAACAATATACAAAGTGATTCAGAGCTTATTTTTGAATCCATAGATTCGAAAATGATTTAAGTTACAGTAGTCCAGTTCAAAATATTACAATTTAAAAAATCACATTTTACTAGATTTCTCCATTACCCCTTTCCCAACCCAAAATACTGGATGCGCCCCTGACCTCAACAAATATTGGCTAGCATTTATCCTAAAAAATTTCTAAAACTAAATAATGTCCTCATTTGTATTTCTTACCATCCTTTTATAAGTTTCTTTTAACAGTGGCCGCTTATCGATAATATACTGTGAAATAATTCGTTGATTTAGGGTAGATTAGGGTTATATAGAATCGGTTTACAAATTTGCAATAACTTTAGACACAGCTATCTCTATTAAATAGTTATTTATGCAACAAGTACAAAAAGTAAGTGTTTATTGCACGCGACGTGAAATTGTCCAACGAAGCCGAGTAGGACAACACGTCGAGTGCAATAAGCACTTTTTGTACCAGTTGCATACAATATTTTTGTACGTTCATGCAAAAACCAAAAAATTATATTTATATGGCACTAAGTCTAGGAAAATGTGACGTCGATTTGAACGTTTATGTTTGTCATGATGACAAAACGCTGTAGTAGAATGACAGATGAATGCAATAAACATTTTATTGCACTAGTGCAATAAAGATCCACTTTTTCCACTAAATATAGTTCAATAAAGTTTTGCATAAACGTAGAAAAAAAATAATTATTAGAGCAATAGTTGTGAAATAATTTATTTTAATTTCTACTGTCATTAGTTAAAATGATCCCAATTTCAATTCACTCTGTATAGGATGTTTTTTATTTTTTCGATTTTTATAGAAAAAACCGTTTAAAATGCCTATAGGTAGGTACATAATATTTTAGGATATCATATTAGTATTAAAACACACTTTTTGACCAAAAAAGTATTTTTTATCTAATCATTGGTTACTGTAATTTTTTATCATTTGATTTAAAAAAAGGTTTCTTGCATATTTGTCGTACAGTTTACCATTTTGAACGAAATAATTAAAAATTGTAGCTATATCCGCTGCATTTTATAAATTATTCAAATATAAAGAAGAAGAAAAGCAGCAAAGAATGTAGTAATATTTTTGAGCATTTATTCAAATAAAATCATTAAAGTAATTGATTTCTTTTTGATTAACTAATCGAATGATTAAAAAATTATTTTCCAGTTAGTTTTACTCGAAAAACATATAATAGTAGGTAATGATGTAGAAAATTGAAAGACGAAGTCGAAAATATCATTGATTGATATAATAAAACAGTGGCGTACTATTTTATTTAAAAAAATGCCACCAATAACTTGGCCGCCACTGGAACATCCAAATTTTAGAAAAGCCATTCAAATTTTGGAAAATGTTTACAAAAATCCATGTGCCGATTTTCGAATTATTTCATTCACTAGTTTTTAAAATATTTAAAAAAATACAAAAATAATGTTGTAAGTTCAAGGCCCTGTATGTTTCTAATGAATCGTCTTAGATAAAAAATTCATCGACGAATATCAGGTTTCATTTTTGGCCACCATTTGTGAATCACCCTGTATCCCCATGAATTTAGTGAGGGGCCATTTAAGAATAGGATGTCGAATAAGTTCCCTATGCTCTACCTCTTTCATATTCTGCGGTATTAATAGAAAAAACGCTAAACAAACCTCCTTTCCGCTCGCTAGCTGTTTAAAAAAACGAAAGCGAATATATTCTTGCCTTCCGTCGCTATGATTCGTTTACTTTTATGACCAATATGTATAAAATATATTATAATAAAATTCTTTATTAACGTTTGATGTATTGCTAAAGAAATCCCAAATATTCCGAAAAAATACTGCATGGATTTTGCATTGTGAGATGCAGTGGCAATTTGGCATAAATTCTTGCTTTGTACATTTTTTCAAACTACTGGTTACAATCACAAAGAGTTTCTTTCCTTTCTCCTTTATTTTATATGTTCCAGCATTTCTGTCTTTGTTACATAGCGAGTTCTTTCTACTTGAAGCTTGTAGTTATTAGGACACCATAACAAAGTGTACAAGCATCGTCTGCTAAATCGCGTCGCTTTTGTAATACTTGTCTGTCGAATCACTTGAATTTAAATCTAGAATTCTGCAATGTGCTGTAGTGTGACGACACCTAGGTTACACTGTAAAAAATAATTACAGTAAAAATAGATGGCAATTTATTTACCATTCATTATTGCTGTGATTTTCTTATAGATTGTGATTTTGCAATTAAAATATAAAATTGCATTGTAAATTTGTTTTGCGATGCAATTTTCCGTTTAGTAACTGTAATATTACTTTGTAATTTTACAATACAAAAATTTTTACAATGTAACTTATATAATTACTTATAAAAGCATAAAGTAACTTTACAATCAATTGTATAATTACATTGTAATAAAACATTTTTCTCTATAACTACAATGTAATTTTTATTTATTGTACAGGATGGTCCAGTTTGGATACTTAGGTACCTATAGAAGGTTTCTTCTATTTTCGGAAAAGACAGAAAAAGTTAAGCAGATGTTTCGTGCTCAATTTTCGAGAAAAGTTGAATTGCGAGAATCACATTTCGGTTTATTAAAAAATACCTACGTGATATTTTTCAATTTTGGCCATTTTCTATGATAACTGAAATTTTTCTACTTATAAAAATATTTAGCGGCTTACAGTTAGTTACAGCTATACCTATTATATCTCTAATAAATTAACTAATCTTATTTTGCTTAATTTTTTGAAGTTAGAGAAACATGTAGGTACACCTAAGTGGTACGCTACGAATATATTTTACTTTTTGATAGATTAGTAAAAACGTAGGTAAAGGTTCATATTATTGTCGACTACAAAAATTCTGGTTTCACAGCTCCAACAATAATTTTACTATTTTTTCTAGTATGTTATGCAATTTTGAATAAGAGTTTATAATGTTAGAATAAATATAGTTAGATTATGAAAAATAAAATATTAAGGTCTTTCGATATTTTTTATTTAATTTGGTACCTGTACATTTAGGCCATTTTTAAAAACAGGACACTTAACGTTATACAAAACATATATAACAAAGTAAATCTATATATTGTATATATCAAATAATAAAGTTTATTGTATATGTAAACATAAAAAAAATAAATATTTTATAATATTCAAACGAGATCTAATGTGTAATATAGGTACCTACAATTTGTAACGAAATTTTTATTAATTTCGTTTCATTTATTTTATTCACACTGTGTAACATCACTTTAAATATAACACCTATATTTACTCCTTAATTACTCCCGACCTATTCCGTGCTAACTTGACGAACCACCCGTGTCATAGAACAGCCGCACATCTATGGTAGATGGCGTAGCACCAAATTTTTAAAAGACGTGACCAACGACTCGCCCTTCCCTTTTTTGATTTTGATAATTCTAACGTAGAAAATAATATATTGTTTATATGTGAGATGAACAGAGTTCAATCTACAGTTGGTATCTGATTTTTGTAGATGCAAAAATACATTGTTCCTTTGCTTCAATAATTCTGTATAAAATACATACCTATTACGTTATCTCATATAGGTTATGTTATAAGCAACACAAGACAAAGCTACTTATTGTAATAAAAGCACTCACTAGTCACTCTAGATATGATTATATTGCTAGTCACTACTCACTAAATTAATTATGTAAGTACCTAGGTCCTAGGTACACGCTGCATTCCTCGAAATGAAGCAAGAAATAATGAAGGCGTCACCACCCAACGCTCTCAACGGTTAGTGGCAGTGCGTTTTAAAATTAGTAGTATCTTCACACACAAATTAAGCATATTTTTACAGTCAATTATATAGTAAATTTGGTATGTTCAGTAATTTTACAATGTAAAAGTGGATTTCACATTGCTAATTGTAAATGTATTACAATATATTCTATAAATGTACATACTGCATTATAATTACATATAAAGTTTACGGTTTTGTTGTATATTGGCAGTTTTCTTGTAAAATTACAAGTGTCAGTGTAATATCATCATTATTTTTAGAATTATTTTAAGATAATTATAAGGATATTTTTACAAAGTATATTTGTAAAGTTACTGGCCTTTTTTTCAGTGAAGTATTTGGAAACGTACACATCAGACCATACATGTCAAAATTTGACATTTGATATTGAGACTGTAATAACTTACGAGGGTCAATCTGAAAATTTTTGAATGTGATGCTATACTCGCGTCAAGAATTCAGACGTCTTACGTCACGGCTGACGTTACACATTTGTTTTTATTGTCAACGTAATTTTCGATATTTGGTCACGTTAAAAACAATCATTTTTTGCAATTTAGTGCAATATATAATGCAAACTTTTAGTGTAGTATATAGTTTTATTACTATCAGTTGCAGTTTCTTAAATATTTTGATGAAAATATAGTGAATTATTCATTTGTTCGTATGACGTAAGTCGTCTGAATTCTTGTCGCGAGTATACTGGTGTCGCTATTGCAACAAAAACTCTCATCACATAATGTGCGTCATATTAGTTGTTCACCCTTAAAGTTAGATCGCGGAATTTCAATTCAACGTCGACTTAGAGCAGTGTGAACAAGTTGCGTTTAACAGTTCTTGTGTGCAAAGATGGAGCTGAATAGAGAACACCATCGTGCCATGATTTTTTACGACTTTAAAAGTGGTTTAAACCAAGCACAGTGTTTTGAACGGTCGAGATCTGCATTCGGTGATGCATGTCCATGGCGTTCTAGTGTTTTTGGTTGATATGCAGAATTTAAACGAGGCAGATCATCTTTAAAAGATGATAGGCGAAGCGGCCGACCAAGGACAGCGGTTACAGATGAAAATGTTGAAGCTGTAGAACGCCTGCTACAGGAAGACAGGCGTATTACGTATTCTTATATCCAGCAGACGGTACATATTGGTTCGGCAGCAGTTAGTAAAATATTGCGTGAAAATTTAGGTGTACATAAGCTTGTTTCTCGATGGGTACACAAGCTTCTTTCTGAAGAACAAAAACAAGCTCGCATTGATTGGTGCAGACAAATGATGGATACGTATGCACATAGTTCATCAAAACGCATTTTTACATTATAACGAGTGATGAATCGTGGATTTATCAGTTTGATCCTGAACTGAAAACACAATCTGCTGTTTAGATATTCCCACATGAGAACGCCTCAACAAAAATTAAGCGAGAACGAAGTGTTGGAAAGAAAATGGTTGCTTCTTTTATTTCTGCTAGTGGCCATATTGCTACAATTCCCTTAGAGGACCGACGTACTGTTAATAGTGAATGGTATGTCACTAAATGTTTACCTGCTTTATTTGAAAAAATCCGGGAACGTCGACCTAGAGCAGGCTTGCGCGGAATTTGTTTGCATCACGACAATGCAACTGTCCACTCTGCAGCACGAACTCGAGAATTTATTGAAGCATCGGGTGTCTAATTATTGGGTTATCCACCTTACAGTCCCGACTTGGCTCCCTGCGACTTCTTCCTCTTCCCAGAGACCAAGAAAAAAATTCGTGGACGCACGATTTCAACACCAGAATAGGCGGTAAACGAATTTGTAGCCGAACTGGAGGCTATACCAAAAGAAGTGTACCGTGAAACCTTTTTTAAATGGTTTCATCGAATGAACAAATGTATTGAACATGAAGGGAAGTACTTTGCAAATCTATTATAAATTTTTTCTCCCATACGTGTTTGTTTCATTTTATCCAAAAATTTTCAGAGTGACCCTCGTATCTTTTAATAGAACCTACTTATTCAATTTGGTTTGCAAAAATGCACGAATTTTTTTATTTCTATTTTAATACATTAAAATACGTGCCACTGATACCATTCCAATACTTCACACAAAGCTTTCGTGTCTAAATATTTTACAATTTTCATAAAACTGGGTACATACCTATTAATGCCTTCAGTGCCAGTGACGGAAAAATCCGTCGGGCTCGCCATCACTCTGGTGCCACTGACGGAATTTTCCGTCTCTTCTCTGGTGTCTCTTATAGCTGGGTTATTTACGTCAGCACTGCATTTGACTAACGGTGATTTACATAGGCACTATGAAAAGGTTTTATGATATAGTTTTTTGCGTATTTTTTTTTTTTCATACAATGGGCGGTGAAGCCTTACATATATGTAAGTTACAAAAAAGTTAATATATTAATATTATTATGTACAAGCTGGACAAAAAATTCCAAGAACAAAGTAAATAAGAAACTACCTCTATTGCAAAATAACGCACAAGGGTATCTAGTGTAATTTTTTGGTTGGAGACAACCCTCCATCCACCCTGAAAAAATTAGGTTGTATGTATGTATTTTTTGGACTATGTGAGTACTTTGTGCAAGTACGGCAGTTTATACAGGCATTCGGAAAAGGCTTCAAGAGATAGGTTTACACGGCTCGAATTCCTTCCTTGTCTTTTTTTATTAGAATAAAACTGGAAAACTGGCAAGGCTGGTACTATCTCAGCCTCAAAAAAAAAAGAGCCCGAATAAACTATTACCATACAAATGAAGGTTTCCTGCAAATTTCAGAACATAGTTGTGTTAACCAACTTACCTTAGTCCAAAAGACACAGGATCTCAAATTTAAAGTTTTGAATTCAAAAATATTAAAATTTTTAGAATGTTTTCGATGAATTTCTTTGAAAAATTGGTCATAACTTTTTTCTCACTGTATGTATCAAAGTTTTAAAAGCAAATTATTATCATTCTAATTTTATGTCCCTAATTCGAACCGTTTTCTGTTTGCTGTAATTTAATTTTCATGCCATCATCGGTATACCTAATACAAATTTAACATTTTATTTATCACATAACTTATTACATAAGTCTAAACTTGAAATTCAATAATAAATAAAATAATTTTACATACTCTTATCTTCAACATTAAATTACATAAACTGGAAAAATAGCAAATAAATTGAAAACGGTTAAATTTAGCGACTCGAAATTAGTATGAACTTATATCATATTTGTCTACAAAAGCTAAGAGAATGATATTCTACTTTAGTTTAGTTTAGTTTAGTTTAGTTTATTACCATCAAGAAATTACATGGAATGTCAGCAGTAGGTACAATTTTTGGTGTACATAAATATTTGTAGAATACTTAGCAACTAACATGTCGCTGGGTATAAAACTTAGTAGCTATAAGTACATTAAAACTATAGAATAAAATAAACAAAACAATTAAATTATTAATTAAAACCAACATAAAACGGATTAATATGAAGTTAAAATAAAGTAAGTTAAAAATTTGTATCACAGAAATATTCATTAATGCTATAGTAGGCACCTTGTAACAGTTTATCCTTGATTTTTTTCTTAAAATGTTTAGCATTAAGGTTTTTGTACCATTCAGGTAATTTGTTATACATTTTTATACCTAGGTAATTTGTACTGCATTGACTAGTATTTAATCTATGGTATGGAATCATTATATTCTGAGCCATTCTGGTATTGTGGTTATGAAAGTTATTATTTAGTACATAAAGTTGTTTGTTATCATGAATATATATTAAACAGGTAAGTATGTAAATAGAGTAGAAGGTAAGTATACCTTGATTTATGAAGCACTGTTTTGCACTTGCACTTTGCTCTGCTTTTGCTAAGATTCGCACTGCACATTTTTGTTTGATAAACACTTTTTTTGTTTCAGATGAATGGCCCCATACCAATATTCCATAAACAAGATGGCTGTGGGATGAAGCATAATATGCTGATCTGGCGACTTCTGGAGTAGCGATCTTCATCAGACGTCTTAAGGTGAATGTAGATTTAGATAACTTCTTGTCTAGTTCTTGTATATGTTTAGTAAATTTTAGACTGTGGTCAAGGTATATCCCCAAAAATTTCAAAGTGCTCTGACAATCGCTCTTAGTTTCAAAAACTAACCGTTGTGTTTTATTGGCATTCATTTTTAATTTGTTGGCATTAAACCAATCTGTAGCCTCCTGTAGTATACCATCTGTCTTTTGGATAAGTTCTGACATTTTACATGCGACATTCAAAAAGCTGGTATCATCAGCAAATAGTATTGTATTCTCACAAGCAATATTCGAAGGTAGATCGTTAATATAGATTACAAATAATAGGGGCCCAAGGATGGATCCCTGGGGCACGCCACACGTTACATTTTTCACTTGTGATTTACATCCTTCCAGTAACACATATTGTTTTCTATTTTCTAAATAAGATTTTACTTTGATACATACCATGAGAAAAATGTTATGTTTATCCACCAAGAGTACCAACATTTTGTAGTGGCCACTAACATTTGGAACAAAGTTAAGTATAAATTCGTTTTTCTTGCCTCAGATAATCCCCGAATCCAAATTTTCAAAGTAATTCACTGTGAACTTAGATAGACAAGATTTGCGACTAGTCGCGTCAAATTAGCATGAAAAAAGTGAAAATGGACAACTTTTTGCGGAGAAGTCCGATTGAGATGCGGTTTTCTGCAAAATGTTCAGGGAATTATTTATAACAAAAGGTACATCTAACCTCTGTACGCTCGCAAATTTTTAATTGTTTATTTAACAAATGACCCATTTTTGTTGAACATATGGCAAATGTCACACACGATTCAACGAAAATGTTTCCTCGGGGGTTTTCGAGGTTCCTATTTATCACTTTGGTGTTAGCTTTATTATTTATTGCTAAATTGTTGTAACTGGGCTAATTAACAAATTAAAAACTCCACCCCCGAAATCACTAGAGAACCGGAATTATTTCCAGGATTTCTGGCTTATTAAGGCAAACCATCGGCGCAAGATTTTTGCAAATATAATTGTTTATTGTTCGATTGTTGCAACCTCGCTAATTAACAAATTAATAACTCTACTCCCGCAATCGTTGGAAACCCAGTTTTTTTTTGCAATAACTCTGGGATCATGGGGAGAACCATCGACACAAGGTTGTTGCACGTAATTGTTTATTTTCCAATTGTTGCGACCTGGCTAATTAACAAATTAATAAGTTAACGCCCGAAATCACTAGAAAAATAGAACAAGGGGAGATTTGTTAAATAAACAATTAAAAATTTGCGAGCGTACAGAGGTTAGATGTACCTTTTGTTATAAACAATTCCCTGAACATTTTGCAGAAAACCGCATCTCAATCGGACCTCTCCGCAAAAAGTTGCAAGTGAAATGCTAATTTGACGCGACTAGACGTAAAATACTGTCGCTGGAGTATAAGCCTTCAATTTAGTTAGACGTGCAGTGCCACTGACGGAAAATGCCGTCGAAATTAAAATTACAGTCCAGTCAACAAATTCGCTATTACAACTCATATAGACATAATTTAGATAGTTTTCAACTATCAAATCTCAAATTTTATAGAAAAAAAAGCCACTGGCATAGACAACATGTTATCGAAACTGCCACCGGCAGCGAACCTGTTAATAATTGACTGCTACTCCTGCATTTTCACCATAAAAACAATACTTACTATTTTAGGTTGTATCAATTTATAAATTTCAAAATGATACGTAAACAGAAACGTACACCTTAACAGATATTTGGCATTTGTCATAAATTCTATGAAACAATTGACTACTACGTCATTTGTGCTGTAGTGCTACCAAGCGCAGTGAGTCACTGCAAACGGACAAAGGAACAGACTTGGAAAAGCACGGCTGTTGCGATTTAGCCGACGATGGTACAAGTAGCATAAAATAGAAAGCAAGGCACAGACATAGTTACATCTTATTTATTGCTTTATTTATTTTATTCTTTTAAATTACAGTATTTTATATTAAAAACATATAATTTATTATTTTCGTGCCCACACATTTTAGATACCCAACAGACCCATTTTTTTCTTAGTCTCCGAGAATAGAGGTTTCCTTCAATATAAAATATTTAATGTTAGAAAGGATTTGCTGACAAAAAAAGAAGATAAAAGAAGTTCGTTTTATCAATAACTAACAGCCGCATTTGCCAGGCTTTGCTCAGATCGAAATCATACGTAATTGAATTTTTTTTTCATAAGTACGTCGAATCCTATATATGTAAGCATTATTTACTGTTGTCTACCTATTGGTTACCAAAAACTGTATAAGAAATTGATTAAAATCAGAAATGAATCATTTTTTTGGTCGACGTTAATGTTAATATTTTTTTACATTTACTTCATCTCAATGACACACCACTGTAAAAAAGAAACTAAAATTATGATAAGAAAATGAAGACATTATTTAGTTTTAGAAATTTTTTAAGATAAATGCTAGTCAATATTTGGAGAAGTCAGAGGCGCATCCAGCATTTTGTTTTGGGGAAGGGGGTAATGGAAAAATCTTGTAAAATATAACTAAATTTGGTATTACGCATTCCTAATCAGTTAAATAGTAGAATTAGTTTCTCTCTTTATTATAAAAATAAATAAAAAGCTTTTACGTGGAGGAAAAATAACAGTTGTGGGTATCCCATAGAAAAATTTAAAAAATCTCATAAAAACAATTTTTTCTACAAAACTGTTAAAAGTGAGTTTTTTAATTGTCATTTTTAATGATAAAAATGTCATTTTTTGACACGCGTGTTGAAAGTAAGTTACTTTTAACACGTGTGTTAAAAATAAATCAAAAGCACTGGTTGCTACGAAAATTTTGGTTCATAAACATTGCGATCTGGTATTTTTTGATTTCTCATTTTTATTGAGTTTAAAGTTCTTCCGATTGCTTTGTAGAAAAAATATTGTATGATATACGTGTTAAAAGTGATTTTATTTTGTTCGTGAAGTTAAAGAACTCGCTACGCTCGTTTTTTAATCATCTTCACTCACAAAATAAAATCTTACTTTTAACACGTATATCATAAATAGCTATTATAATGACCTAAATATACAATTTTTTAAATGGAACGTTCTGTATACGTGTATACAATTCAGTTGCATTATGATCTTTTCTTCATATTAATATATAACAACTGCTGTTTTATATTGCGGAAATTGTCGAAAAATTTTAAGTGAATAAAACTGATATTTTGCGGTGCAATACATCTTTATAAAATTATACAAAAAAAAAGGAATCAAATAAAGAAATTAAATTACATAAAAATATATATTTAAGAAATGTTATATTTTGGCCATATTTTAAAAGAGACAGCCTGTACAGAAATTACTAGTAGCCACTGAATTCTACGTAAAATAATCTATTAGAAGTAATTTTCACCATTCCGATATATTTTGAAAGATATTCTCTTTTTATTTTAATTAGCAAATATTCATTCAGTAAGTATTACGATTTGCTAAATTGCCAAGGTATTATAATAATAGGTATATTCACAAAATTTCAGTTTCACTTGAAAATGATAGTGAATGATATATTTATGGGCACTACAAATTGCTATTTTTCTTCAAAACGGAGCATTTAAACAAAAAATTACAAAAGAGAGGAAATGGTCAGAAGAAAATTCTACGTTTGATATTTCAAGAAAAAGCTTCATGGGCGTACTTAGAAATAATTGGAGGGGATAAAGGGTACAGCATCCCTCAGTTACCTCCATTCACCCTTCGATTTTTATCACCAAAATTACATGATAAGTATGCCGGAATAAGATAAAAGTACGTGCAAAATTTCAAGTGTGTATCTTACAAAACAATGGGATTATTAACAAAAATAGTTTTTTAAAATGTAACTTTAACACCCTGCATATTGAAACAGGGACGCCCAAATAAAAAATGGCATAAGGAAAGTCGCATTATTTTTGTCCAAAGAATATGTGGTTAATGGCATGGACCTCTATTTTGGGACACCCTGTATAATTTCTATTTTCACGAACGTGTGCTTGTGTTTCCATGTTAAAAAATTGCTAATTTTGCATATCTATCGCGATTAAAAAAGTCCTTTTTTTGATAGTAGATAGTAGTAGATAACAAAAAATTGTTTTATTAAAATTATCCTTGCATTTTGAATTTTGCGATTACCGAATAAGAAATGTTTAGGCATTTAAAACATTAGAAAAAAAGTATTTTTAAATTTCATGACATTGTACACGAGCCGCATTACCTCTATTAACTTTTTTTGAAGCGGGAACTGCAGTTTCGATTTTCCAGAGAATTAAAGAAAAATAAAACCTGTATTGCCATGTAACGATAGCGGATATGATTTGAAAGTAATACCCTCTAGCTGTTTTTTTATTAGTAACACCCAGGACTCGGGATCCGTGCTGCACATTACCGAGAGACCGCCAGTCGAACATATCCTCTCACTCCTGCAATACTGATAGCAGGTGCCGTCTAATAGCACCTCGCAGTGCTCGCAGTCTGCTTCCGCCCGAGCCGGCAGGAGGAACGGGCAAATCAGCATGGCCGGCGCGCGAGTACGTCAGCGAAGGTAGAACGGTGGGGGTGGGAAGAGACTGACAGGACGGAGCGGAAGGGGCAAGCAGCGTCTAGACACTACGTCACGCCGGATCGAATCCTAGCCACTGACTAGTCAGCCCGCCTTCGACTCGACGCGGTTTCTCTCGCTCTGTCGCGGCGCGATGTGCTCCGTTGATGGCATCGCCGCGTCTCCTTCCTAATCCCGAGTAGAGGGCGGGTTGTATGCGCTAAGTTGGCGGTGAAAAATAAAAAAAATTTCGAGGTCATGGAAATTACTATAGCCCATCCAAAAATGATAGTTACAGCGTCTAGTAAATCCATCGACAGAGTTGTCATATAGGGTAATTATTTATTATAGCATAACATTTTCAGTCTTAATTTAAAAATTTCTACACTATAAGAACATTTTAACACAAAAGAACACAATACAATGTTAATCCAGTTCCTTAGGGGATTGTGTATATGTTTACACATTTCTCTGTATGTAGCAGTGTTTTAAAGGTTTAACACAATTCACTGTGTTAATATACCATATGTTACATGTACCTTTTACACATTTCAGTGTTATATGTAGATGATAGCTTGGAATGTTCTACAAAACGTCAAAATAAACGTAATACAAAAATTATAAGTTCAAAAGCAAACAGGAACATAATTAACAAACTAAAAAGATAGATGAGTCTCTATATACAGTGTGAGTCAGTTATAGTGTCATTAATTTTAAGAGGAGATAGGGAATAATGACTATAATACGGATACGCGGTTAAAAAAAATCTAAAAGCATATTTACGCTGAAAATAAATATTTTCAAATCATTATCCAAAAAATCCTCTTTTCAGACTGTCACTGACCGCTCACAGCCTTGGTCGCTTAGAGCTCACAGTTCAATTCGTTGTCGATCTAATGCGACGTTGCCAAATTAAAATATTTTCCTAGTAGATGCCTACCTAGGCATTAGACATCATAAATAAACGATTGTTCTATTTTAGAATATTATATTATTTATTGCTCAGTTCAGCCAATAATAATTTAAAATGTTAATGTTCAATGAACGCTATAAATTATTTTTTAGAAGTATGCAATTTACATTAAATTCCTATTGTTGCCTAGCAAGGACCTCGAGGAAGTATGAGCATACCTTGCCAAAAAAACAGCTTTTATTAACATACTAATGTTAATTTTCCAAGCAGTGGCGGCTGGTGAGAGTTCAGGCCTGACATATCTCAATAACCAAACATGGGACCCAAACTAAACGTTATGTACTTAATGTTTCATTTTGGTACCATGTCTAGTTATTGAGACATATCATACTTGAAATCTCATCAGCCGCCACTGTTTTCAAACCTTCGGGGTTAAAGTAAATGTTCAAATACATTACCATTACATTCTATGCACAAATTTACATGTTGGATAGACGAGCGACGGATACGATCAAATAAACCGGGTTTATTACGGATTGATTCGGCGGCATCTTCGATACGTTCACGCAACTGTTGCACATTTTCTACTTCGGTGTTATACACGATATACTTCATATAACCTCATATACAAAAGTCCATAGGATTTAAGTCCGGCGATCGCGCTGGCCATCTTATGAGCCCTCTTCTCCCTATCCATCGATGTGGGCATTCGTCATCTAAAAATTCACGTACCTCGCGAGCAAAATGGGCCGGAGCACCATCGTGCATTAACCATATATCACGCAGCGTTTGAAGGGGAAGATTTTCAAATAATTCTATTAAAAATTGTAAGTAAAGCGGTCCATTCTGATTCTCCGGTAAAAAATACGGCCCAATCAAATGATTCCCGTACACTCCTGCCCATACGTTGGCAACAAACTGCCTCTGAAAGCTAAACCGACGAGTAGCGTGTGGATTTTTATCCGACCAAATATGACTGTTATGAGTGGAAAGAAATTAACTTGGTTTAAATTTAAAAAATATTTAATATTGAAATTACAAAATCCACTGTATCTAATAATAAACTGAGTAATAAACCATTTAGGTACATTACATAAAAAAACGTATACCCAATGGGTAAATTATTAAAAGAAGCTGAAGTGTTCCGTGTTTAAATACTAAGTAATAAAAAACCCTTGTGTTGTCGACAAAAAACTGTCCAAGACCGAAAGAGTACGCCTCTGATCTGATGCTCATAAAAAACTATCGAGCCTTATTATCTTGACCTACCGTATTATTAGGTCAATAAACTAGTTACCTAGTTTTTGTGCTGTTATTTAACGACAAGGAGTAAAACTAACTTTTTTATGTAGATACATGAATGAAGTTTCCTTAAATATTGATTTATTTGTTAATAAAAACAAATGTAGATAATAAATAAATGTTTTCAAATGTTAGGTTATTTAGTTTAATAATTTTGATATTACGTTTTCACTACGTTTTAAAATTGAATATGAATTTGTAGTATTACTCGTAAGTATAATAATTAATTATTCAGTTTGTAGTTACATACATCTAGTCTAGAAATGTATTGCTATTTAAGTAGTATGGTACTAACCTGTTTAAAATTCCACTTCGAGTAAAGCTACACTCATCCGTCCATAGCACTTTATTAATAAAATTTGAGTCAGCAACAATTCGATTGAAACCAATTGCAAAATTCAACACGACTGGGGAAATCAGCAGGTTCTCGTAATATTCTGCAGACCCTGCTTTGGGTTATCTCCAATCGCCTTGAAATGGTTCCTGTAGAAATAGAAGGTTGCTCCTCAACTAAATTTAAAACAGCTTCTATTACATTTAAGTCACTTTGACCATGCCCAGCAAGTTCTCGGTGCGGTTTCACACAACCCGTATCGCGAACACGTTGAAACACTTGGACAAAAGTTTGCAAGTTCTTCCTTGTTCAATGTCGATGTAATGATTTTAATGACGAAAGACGAAAAAGTGTACCTAGTTCTTGGAACATTAAATCATTTTGATGCGGCACCATTGTTTTTTTGGCAGAAACATAGTTACATTTCTGTAAAAATAAATATTTGAAATAAATTAAAAACATCGGGTAATATAGGATACCATTACGTATAATATGGAATATTCCATATTAGCCGCCATAGTAAACGTAAACAAATACCACTACAAAAATTTTTTAAACAAAATTATTGGGCTAAATTGTCAATAGCTAAACTAAATTATATTATAGCAAACTCACCTTGTAATAAAAACAAATTCTTTACAAGAAATTCAAACAAAATACGTTTTTCAGTAATGCTGGGCAGAAACATTAAATACTGTAAAATCGCAAACTCACGTTTTGCAACCATATGCAGTTTTATCTACTAAGTATATTTATAAGTAGTGATCCACAATACCGATGGTCATGCTAATATTGCCATTATTCAACAGATGGAACATATCGTTTAACAAATAACGGATATTCCATATTACCCGGTATATTCCATATAAGCCGACTTTACTCTACTTATTCTAAAAAGTTGTCTTGATTGTTGGTATATTTGCAGCCTGTAGAACAGAAGAATGAACTTATTTACGTGTAGAGAACGTTGAAGATGCTAAGTCGTTCATTAAAGTGACTATTACCAATACTAAATTTAATATTCCGATTTTTATTAAGTACAGGAGTTCAAAATGTACTACACAAGCAATGGATATAAATAACATAGGTTCAATTCCTAAAAAAATTGCCGAATTTCTTAGATTACCTAATATTACTGAGTATACTGGACACTGTTTGGACGATGTTCTGCCACCTTCCATGCAGATGCAGAAGCCAACATATCGATACTGAAGAGAGTTTTGCGTTCTCCTATCTACAGGGTAATTCATGTCATATGCCCAAATTCGATATTTCGGAAACGATGAAAAATATAAAAAGATTAAAACCGTGCTTAAATGACCTCACCTATGCTCCGTATCAAGGCCACCTACGACCATTTATCATAACGACGCTGTGCGTCGCGGTGCGACGTGACTTTATATTTTTAATCTATTTAAATTTAATATTTCGATATCTACTTCACGTTATCAATTGTCAAGTGAGTGCCACTTGATTTGGCATTTTTAATTTTGGAGGACACTTCAAACACAAATACCGTAAATACCATAATAACACTATAGACTGTTTGGAAATGAAAAAGAGTAATAAAACCCCGAGATAAGAACTGGCCATGGGCGTAGTAATATTTTGTTTCAGGTAATTATCGTAATTTTATTTTAAAAAAGAAATATCAACGCTAAACAAAATTTTAAGTTTTAGAAGACAATAATTTGTCAAAAATCAGCAGAAGCAAATTATAGCCTGTCTTACGACAGTTGAATTTTTGCTGGGAAAATCAGAACAGGAAGTCAGTTCTTATCGATAAAGATGAAATTATTTGTTGGCGAAGATCCTACTTAAGATTAATTAGAAAATTCCGTGACGAAGGGTGAAATATTTATTATCTAGACGAAACTTGGGTCAACGAGGGATATTCCGTAACAAAAGTATGGCAAGATAAAAATGTAAAAATTTTTCGACAAGCATTTTTGGATGAACTTTCAACAGGGTTCAAGGCACCTTCAGGTAAAGGGCGAAGATTAATAGTGACACATATAGGTAGTGGCAGTGGTTTTGTAGATGGCGGTTTACTTTTACTTGAATCTAAAAATACAGGTGACTGTCACGAAAACCTAAACGCAGATGTTTTCGAAGAGTATTTTACACAGATGTTGAATCTTATTCCTCCGGGGTCTTTAATTGTCATGGATAATGCCAGTTACCATTCACGGCAGACCGAACGGACGCCTACGACTGCTTGGTGGAAAGCCGATATAATTCAATGGTTATCCGGAAAAGACATTTCTTTTTAAACAAGTATGGTGAAAAAGGAACTTGTGAAACTTGTCAATCTTAATAAAGATCAGAAAAAATATATTATCGATGAAATGGCAACAAATCGCCAAATAACGGTACTATGGTTATCACTGTGAACTTAACCCAATCGAATTAGTCTGGGCGCAGGTAAAAGGAGATGTAGCGCGAAATAGTACGACGTTTAAATTAAGTGACGTTAAAATTTTGTTAAAAAATTCCTTGGAACGAGTAACTGCAGATAACTGGCAAAGATGTATACATTATGTACAAAAAGAAAAGGAGAACATGTGGGAATTCGATAATTTAATTGACGTTACTGTGGAGCATATCGTTATCAATCTAGGAGACGAAGATAATTCATCAGAATATTCAGGATGAATTTTAATATACATACTTTTTTATTTTCTTTATTGTACATTTATACAACACTGCATTTACTCACCATAATTTGAATGTTCAAAATACATATATTTTATATATATATTAACCCGGTTATAATGCTTAAAGTAGCCTTTAGTTTTGAAATGCTGTTTTTATATTGTTTACTTATAAGAGAAATGGACTCAGAAATTGAAGCGGCATAGACAAAGATGGATTGTCGGGGATTAAATTTTAGTTACCTGCTACAATTTAGTACGGTTCGATCACACAAAGTTTTTTTAAAAGTTCACCTCATTTATACCGATAATACATAATATAAAAATATTGTATGTAAGCACCAGTACTACATTTATTTACGATTTGCATACATAATAAGCTTTTATTACTCTCTTTCATTTCTAAACAGACTAATAATTGTATGTCAAAATATCTATTACCTAGGATATAGAATAATGAAACAAAAAACTATCCCTGTATGTTGCAATGTATACATTTAAAGTACATATATTGTATACCTGAAAATATTTTATGAATATTATCTAGATATGAGATATACTATCATATAAAACTTTCTTTTGCAAAGTTGATAGTTTTTAATTGAGATATCTGATAATCCCAAATATATGTTGATTTATAAATTTGTCAAAACAGAAAAAAATAAAATAAAATTTTATTCACATACCGGTTAACAGTGGGGAAAATGCAACACATTTTTTTCTCATCTTTAGAGGATTGTAATTTAGAGGTGAGGGAACTTTGACAAAAGAAAATTGAACTTGAATTTTATGCATCAATTTGTAAATATCGAATATATACATTTAGTTACAGATTTAAAACAAATAATACTAGAGTATGCTGGGGCTAAAATGTAAGAATTGATACAAATATACCTTAGCCCAAAAGTTAATAGTAACAGTTACAGTGTCAAAAAAAGTGTAAAGTTTTAATTTAGCGAGTTACAGGAAATCACTTTTTAATTTTTTGCTTGAAAACGGGCACATGTGAAAAAATGGCAAGAACCAAAAAGTTTCCAAATTGAACATTAAATCCTTTTCCTAAAAAAGACCAGTGGCTTGCCGAAAGAAAGTTTGGGGGACTGAAAAGAGGCCTGACCTCAGAAAACGTAGCACCCTGCGATTTTGAAGTTGATTGCGGGATTGCGGGCTTGATTTCGGGCGATTTCGTGTCAAAGCTGCGCGATTTCGGACGATTTTCACGTGATTGCGGAGACTGCGGGAGATTTCCAGTAAAAATGTATATACGTATTGCGGAGAGTGGTTACCCCCTCGAAAAAAATATATGTTCACCTAATGTCCAATTATCCGATTTGAAAGATTGTGTTATTAATATTTATATTAAATAAATTATTTTTTATACAACTGCCTTGCAAAAGGGGGTTTTGCACACGAAAAACACGCTCTGAAAACGGTATTTTGTACACGCCGTGTGCTAAACATTTTGCACACGGTTACGTCATGTTTGTATACGCCTCTCCAGATTGTGATTTTTGTTTGATGTTGTCACCCAAATTATGCCGGCCACAAATTTAATCAATTCTGGCTCAAATCTGCTTGCCCTCAAACGCCATGGAGGGTGGAAATCCAGTACAGTTGCCGAAGGCTACGTTGATGACTGTTAGAGAAATAAAATGGAAGTTTCGAAAAAGATAGAGTCTTCAGTGTCTTCTGCTGCCACAGAACCAGAACAACGATCGTCTACTGGAATACAACAAGAAAACTACCGCACGCTGAAAAACTGCACTAAAAACACAACACCAAAAATATTCTCTATTACCGAAAACAAGCTACACAATAATACTGCTAATAAAAACGATTTCAATTAAAATTTGATTTTTGTGGTCTCTGGATGCAGTCGTATAAAAAATATCGTAAAAAACTCGTTTGAAAACCTCTTTGCAAAGAGTCGTTTTCAAACCTTGTTGTTTAATATACTATTACAAAATTAGTAGTGGGTAATAGTTATAGAAGTAGCAGTACATATTCTAATAAGGGACTTATAAACTAATAAAGTTTTATTAAATCATAAACACTGAAACAATAAACATTAAACAAAGATGTATTTAGTCACCACATATTAGAAGTTACGAAAATTAAGTGATAGTGATCTGAACATAATTTTCTTTCTCTTAAGTTACAAGAAAATCAGAATACAGAGTAATGTAAAACATCAAAGTGAACTCCAAATACTTCTAAGAGTTATAGTGCTAATTAGTTTTAGCTTTATCATAAGTATCAACAATATTTATAATAGTTAGGTAAGTACTTACCATTTTCTTTAAGCAAACCTCAATTTAAATTTAAATGTTCGCTCTTTGAACACAGCCAACGAGAGCTAACTGAACACAACAACGCTACACGACCAACATGGCGTAGTGACGTGTGTTGGAATAACTAATATACTGCAGAAGGGATATAGAGCACAGAGATGTGTTAAGTTTACATAAAATGGTATGCTTTTAACACATAACTAGTAAATATTACACAAATTCTCTATATTTAATTGTAATACTAGTAGTAAATTTAACACATTCTCTGTAAAACGTATAAAAAAGCCATAGTGTGTAAAACTATTTACACGGAAATTGTACACTTAGACAGCATCTTTTTTTTACAGTGTACTCGAAACTATTTTTTCAGCAATGGGTAAGAATTGAAAAGAAGCAGCTGCAGAAAGTTTTAAAGATTTTTGAGAACTCAACATCATTCGTATGCATTTGATTCATCTAATTAAAAATCCTTCATCTATATAACTGTATTCATGAAAAAATAATAAACATGTAGAAGAGTTTTAACTGCATATTTCCAGTTAGCGATGAAATATAGTCATCTTTAAAAGCAACTCTATAAAATAAATTTGGTACCTGTATCTACACAGAAATCTAGAATGGAAATGGACGGGGTGAAAATAAAGAAAAAACTGAAAGGTTTGTGCCTTAATTGACGCCGACACTCAAGTTATAAAAATCCTACATAAAAGACATCGTAAAAACGTTTGTTTTATTTCAAGAGACACGCAAATATATGTTGTTGTGAAGTTGGTATCAACGATGTCGTGTTTCTTTTATTGTGTCAATAAATGGAAACGTATATTAATGAGTGATATTTATCCTAAAAGGTGCCTAGTTATATTTGGTCTGTTGGATCTGGTCGATTAAACACACACACACTATTGTTCTTACTAATTTTTTAGAGATATTAGGCATTACGCAGTTTAATTACATATAGACCAGTGCTGAAGCCTTTGAAAATAGTAAAAAATAAAAAAAAATAATAGTAGGATGAAACCCATTGAAAAAGGAAGAGAATACAACAAAAATGAGAGGAAAAATAATTTACGGGAAGTGGAAGGGGGGGAAATCCTATGGAAGTCCTTTTATATTTACACTTTTTTCGGATAACCTCAAAATTTATGTGAAAAATTCAAATAACTAAGTTTTTGGATTTTTATCAATCGAAAATTCTCACGTCAAAATATCTGCTTTTTTGAAAAAGTCGGTTGGCTTTTTGTTCGTTGGAATCTCTACTATCTTATGGTGTAAAAAAATATACATTACTATGGTAAATGTTCTCAGAAAAAACAAAGAAATGATGCGACAAACTCGAATCTGAAAAATTTTTTTTAATCATTATGTACAATTTTGAGCTATTTATTAAAATTTATACTTTAATTACTCGAAAAACGTAAGATTCCATATTGCATTAATAAACAAAAAAATTGCAAGACGAAATATACTACTATAATTAACAACTAAAAGTTAATTTAATAAAACATCTACAATATTTTTTCGTTTCTTTGCATTTTCTGAGAACGTTTACCAAAATAATGTATATTTTTTTATACACCATCACAAAGAAGAGATTTCAACGAACAAAGAGCCCACCGACTTTTTTAAAAAAGCAGATATTTTGACGTGAGAATTTTCGATTGAAAATTAGGGTGTTTTTTCGATATTAAGTCAAAATAAGGTGAAAAAATAAATATTTTAAATCAAAAAAATTACAGTGTATTTGGGACATAAAAAGGTAAGTTTTTACCAAATATCGTGAAAAAAAAAATATTTTTTGTAGAAGATAAAAATAAAGAACCAAAAACTTTCTTATAAATTTTGAGGTTATGTGAAAAAAGTGTAAATATAAAAGTTGTAGATTTTTTTATTACCTACAACTTTTCTATTTAACTTTTTTCCATACGACTTGTAGTTTTGCCAGAAATCGAGGTAAACCGTTTTTTACCCTTAAAAACTCACCCCCTTCCACTTCCCGACCACAGATCGCCCGTAAATTATTTATCCTTTCATTTTTGTTATATTCTCTTCCTTTTCCAATGGGTTTCATCCTACTATTATTTTTTTTGGTTTCAAAAATTATCGACTCTGGTCTAATACATAATTCTTATCATAAAAATTCCAAACATCAAAAAAGCGAGTCATTATGACACAATACACAAAAATTATTTCATATACAAAATCTCAAAGGCGTATTCGCTCCTCTCCAGAAACAGCAGCAAATATATGTGATATATTGCACCGAATAAGAAGTAAGAGATTTGTGGAGAGGGTAAGAAAGACATTTAAAGTTTACTTTTGTCAGCCATTCAGTTAGAAACGGTGTCGTTTTTGTAATTTTGAGTTATGATTATTGCTGGGATCCAGACATAAGTAAAGTTTTAAATTCTAGACTTATTGCTGCCAGGGCTTTCTTGTATATGTGTTTAATGTTATGACAAATTGTGTCTGTGCTATTTTAAGGCGGGAATTTATTTCAATGTCTCTGGTGATGCGCTTGTAAAATGTTTTCCTTAATACAAACGGTCATTATAAAATCCTTTTATTTATGTATTTATTTGGGATACTTACAGGACAAGCCCAAGAATAGTATCCACTAAGATAATATAGAGATTATTTCACATAATAGTACACAATAATATAAGTAGAAAAGTATACAATAACATAAATAAATTAGTATTCTAAAGTAAACAAGAGAAGAAAGGAAAGAAGTGCATTATTGCAAATAACAGAAATAAAAAATACTATACTACGGCAAAGTGAATTAATAGAGAACATGAAAAGTATTTAGATTTCTATGTTACATAAGATCTTTCTTTAATCTGCTTTTAATGACAGCGTACGAAATTGTTTGAAAGTCAACATTAGAATAGTAGCGGTTAGCTAGTCCCATCATTCTACAAGAAGGTACATTTTGTGAGTTATTTGTGATCCTAAAAGGGATATTAAAGAGATAGGTGGATCTAAGGTGCCGAGGAGCAACATTAAAATTAATACTGGCCAATATTTGAGGAGCATCAAAAGCATTAGTGACTAATTTATACATAAATAAATCATCTCCGGTTCTCTAAACTTAATAGATTAAAATTGAGTCTCACAGCGTCTATATTAGCGGCAACTAAATTATAACTATTCTTATAAACAAGACACTTTAAGGACTTCTGTTGAACAGTTTCAATTCTCTGAATATATGAAGAATACATGGAAATCCAAATTATAGATGCAAAATTTATTCTGCTATATATGCATAGTATAAGTGTAAATATGTGTTAACATTTCTAAAAGGTCTCGTCTGTCGATTTATAAAGCCTAATAACCGAAAACATTTGGTTACATGCTAATCAAATATTAACTTCTCATAAAAAATTACACCTAGATCTTTAATCTCTGATCTTATGTGACAACCGTTGGTAATGTAATTGAAATTAAAAGGTGATCGGTTTCTTGTAAAGCAAATGTATGAACACTTGTTAATATTTATGAAAAGGCTATTCTCATCACAGTACTTTAAGAAACGCTGTAAATCCTCTTGCAAATGTAGACAGTCAGATAGATATTTATCTGTAAATATTTTTAAGTCATCCGCATATAGAAGATATTTTTTACAGTAATGGAAATATAGACTAATATCAATAATATAAATCGGAAACAATAGAGGACCCAGATGGGATCCCTGAGGGACTCCAGATATAGTAGACAAAATGTTAGACTGTAATTAATTGTCACATAAAACTTACCATCAGATAAATAAGACTGTATCCATTTGAGGAGAACTCCATCTACGCCAACCATTCTTAGTTTAGTAATAAGTATATCAAGATTTATTTTATCAAAGGTTTTACTTAGGTCAGTGTAGACAGAATCAACCTGCAATCTAGAATCTAGGTTAGTACGTAAATACTCGCTATAAGTTAAAAAGATTTATTTCAAGAGACCTTCCAGAGAAAAACACTTGCTGTTCGGGAATTATTTGACATTTAACTAATGCAAAAATATATTTATAAATTAATTTATCTTCTCCTATTAATTTATATATTAATTATTCAACTGCTTTTGCGCAATTAATAGTATCAATAAACAAATAGCGTGAGTTTTTATTGTGAGTTATTATAACTCACGCTGGACTTCGGTATGTAAATAGTGTACGCAGTAAATTCTTGGAAATTTTTAAGCCGATAACTACGTTCCATTGGTGTAAAATGGAAAGAATTTTTAACAAGTGGAAAGGAATGAATAATTAAAAGGTTTTAAAATTATTAAATTGCCAACGCCTCTCAGTAGGCGGAACTGTCAATTATTATCATTGAGGGGACTAATGTCATTTGATATTTTAACAAAATAATTTTGACGTTTTCAAATCAATTTCTAATAACACAGTTTTGAATTGTTATAGTCGTAGATAAAGTATAGTATTCAACTTGCGGTAATGGTCATAACTCACTTGATGAATTACAGCAAACTTCATCTGCTTGAGTTATGACCTGCATTACCGCTCGTTAAATAATATACTATTTTCAAATAGTTTGACAAAAACACATAATTTACTTATGCTTATGCTTTTACAACTTTAAAATGTCTGAGCTTCTATTCATTTTAAGACCTATGTAAAATTGGGACAGAACGAAAGCAATTGGTTCTTACACTAAAAAAATTGTATGTGAATATATTGTGATTTTGCCAAAAAATAATCGCAATAATATTGCTGTACAAATAAAAAAATATTTAAAAAATGATAAAAAACGCGTTTTTGGTAGTTTTAGGTACTACATTTCTGGTAAATTTACTGTAAATTAATATTTCCATTATCTTTGTAAATAACCATTGTATCTTCATAATGGCAATGTAAAAATATTAAATAATTGTAAATTGTCAATAAAAAACGTGAAATTGCAATGGGAAAAATTGCATGATTTTTTCAAATACGTACAGAAGAAAGAATATATTATTTTAATCGAAATGACGTTGGTCCTAGACACTTTCGTGTAAAATATGCCTAAAAATGATATTTAAAAATTTAATCTGGCAGCAATTTCTCATAGTCATATCTGCATACGATTTCCATGCTTTCGGAGAACACAGTGCATTTATTTATTTATTTACAGTACAAGGCCACTCAACACAATGAGTTAACATTGCAATTTACAGGGTTGCGCGGAAGATACAATAAAGAATTTAAGCGTACAAAATACTTGACTAAACTAGAGTAAACTTAAGTGATCTACAGGGAACAAAAAAAGAAAAAAATTAAAACAATAGTATAACAAAAAAAAATACAAAGTGAAATACAAACGGTTATATTAATCTAATTAAAAGTGTCAATAGCTAAATGTCGAGATGACGACAGTGAGAAAGAAAATATATCAATATGGTTGAAATATAGATTACAGTTTTGTTGTAATTAGCGAACAGGTGAATTACTAGGAGAATCGTGTAAAACGGTGGATAATAAAAAAGTGGCATGATCTGGATGGATAATGTGCAATATTAATCATTAATTTTTGAAGGATATAACTGCAGTCAATGACGCTATAAAAAATTTTATGAGTAAAAATTAAATATGTAACACATCTTTCACTTAATTTAAGAAATCGGTAATACTTAAGATTATTATCATAAGTTTCGAAAAGCAATTGTCGGTTGAATCTAAGATTTAGGTGGTAAATGAACTTCATTTGAATCTTCTCATTCTACTTATGTACTTTTGATATTGAGGGTTCCAGACGATGGAAACAAATTCAAGGGTACTACGAACAAGAGCATTATATAAAATTATAATATTTCGAAAAAGATTTAGTTACTTTAGATAAAACCAAGATTACGAAGCGCCCTGTTAACTATATTTTCTATATGAGGTTCAAAACTCAGTTTTGGATCTAAAGTGACACCGAGATCTTTAATAGATGTAACAGATTGAATTGGTTGATTGTTAATGTGGTAGATAAAATCATGTGCACTAGCTAATCGACTAAAAGTTATAAAATGGCATTTGTCAATGTTTAAATATAATTTCATTTTTCCACAGTAAGATACCAGCCTATGTCAGATTTAATAAGGAAACAGTCATTAACAGTAACAACGGATCTATAAAATATAAGGTCATCAGCATACAGTAGATGATCAGTATATTGAAAGCAGCTGTCAATGTCATCAATGAATAGAGAAAAAAGCAAAGGGCCCAAATGGGACCCCTGTGGTATACCAGATGTAATACAGATATAGTTAGATGTTGAATTATTTATCTGTACACATTGACATCTGTTGGTCAAGTATGATATAAGCCACCTGAGGAGGTTGCCGTGTATTCCTAGATTCTCCAGTTTATAAACATAGAGGGGAGATGCACTTTATCGAATGCTTTAGAGAAATCAGTGTACACGGCAACCACCTGTTTCCTATTATCCATGGCTTCCATTACGTCTTGGACAAATGGTATTAAATTAGTCGCGACAGATCGACCATGGAAAAAGCCATGTTGTTTCTCACTTACTTTATTTTTAAATTTAAAGAAGAGCTCATTAGTAATGACTGCCTCCAACAACTTTCCTGATATAGACAACATTGAGATAGGACGATAATTGCAGACGTTGCTTCTACTATCTGCTTTATGAACGGGAACAACCCTTGCTTTTTTCGAGACAGCTGGAAATGCACCCTCCGAAACCGATTTATTATAATAATATATTAAAAAAAGCGGAGTTACCAGAGAAAATTTACATTTCTTAATAAACACCGCTCGTAACCCATCCGGGTCAGGCCCGCTGGAGAGCGCCAGATTATCAATTACAGAAATGATTTGTGTCTCGGTGATTTAATCAATAGTAATAGGAAGGGTATTAGAATTATGTATTTTATTGTTGTTAGAGTGCCAAAACGTTCATAAACACTAGAAAAAAAATCTGAGAATGCGTTACATATTTGCTCGTCCTCAGTAAAAATGCTACCGTTGTAAGTTACGTATACGATACGGGACGGTACGGTTTTTGTTTTTTGATTTGTTGGAAACAAACGACCAGAATACCTTTATATTATGTTTTATATTTGATTCAGTATTGACTACATACCTGAAGTAATCATTTTTTATGGCAATTTTTACCCTTTTTCTAATATTTGAAAAACTGACATAATCCAAATCATTTCTGTATTTTTTCCACCGTTTGTGTAGTTTGTACTTATCTTTTATTAATTTTACTGTCTGTGAGGAAACCAAATGGGATACTGATTATTAATATTTTTCTTTGGGATATTCTCTCTTATAATATTACCAATTCGAGCATAAAAGTAAGCAGATGCATCAGCATTCAAATTATTTAACAACGTCTGCCAATTAACAGAATTTATTAATTCGTTAATCAATTCATAGTTAGCATTGTGGAACTTATAACAGCTGTAACATGATTTAAACTTGAATTCTGACTCATTAGGAATGTATACATAAATATCTAAGGTTTTGTGATGAGGAAAACCTTCAGAAACCAAAGAAGCATCACACCTTTAAACGTTAACATTTTTTATGGTGCTAAAAACGAGATCCATCAATACATTGTTGTTATTCAAAATTCCGTTAAATTGACTTAATTCCAGAACATTGCAAATATCAACTATAGTCTGTTTAGAAATGAAAGAGAGTAATAAAAGCTTATTACGCATGCAAATCGTAAATAAATGTAGTACTGGTGCTTATATTCAATATTTTTATTTAATATATTATCGGTATAGATGAGGTTTACTTTTAAAAAAACTTTGTGTGATCGAACCGTACTAAATTGTAGCAGGTAGCTAAAATTTAATATCCGACAATCCGGCTTTGTCTGTGCCGCTTCAATTTCTCCATTTCTCTTATAAGTAAACAATATAAAAACAGCATTTCAAAACATGAGGCAACTTTCAACATCACAGCCAGGTCAAGAGGGTTTTTAGTAATTCAAATAAAATTATTCAATATTATTATCAAAATATTTATTTAAATTTAATGAATAGACTTTTATTCCACACTAAAATATATGTATTTTGAAAATTCAAATTATGGTGAGTAAATGTAGTGTTTTACAAATGTACAATAAAGCAAATAAAAAAGTAGGTATATTAAAATTCATCATCTGAATATTCTGATGAATTATCTTCGTCTCCTAGATTGATAACGATAGGTTCCACAGTAACTTCAATTAAATTATCGCGAAACCACATTTACTCCTCTTCTTTTAGTACATGATGTATACATCTTTGCCAGTTATCTGCAGTTACTCGTTCCAAGGAATTTTTTAAGAAAATTTTCACGTCACTTAATTTAAACGTCGTATTATTTCCCGCTACATCTTTTACCTGCGTTCAGACTAATTCGATTGGGTTAAGTTCACAGTGATAAGGTGGTAACCGTAGTACCGTTATTTGGCGATTTGTTGCCATTTCATCGATAACATATTTTTTCTGATCTTTATTAAGATTGACAAGTGTCAAAAGTTCCTTTTTCATCATATTTGTTTCAAAAGAAATGTTTTTTTCGGATAACCATTGAATTATACCGGCTTTAATCCAAGCAGTCGTAGGCGTCTGCTCGGTCTGCCGTGAATGGTAACTGGCATTATCCATGACAATTACAGACCCCGGAGGAATCCAACATCTGTGTAAAATACTCTTCGAAAACATCTGCGTTCATGTCTTCGTGATAGTCACCTGTATTTTTAGATTCAAATAAAAGTAAACCGCCACCTACAAAACCACTGGCACTACCTATATGTGTCACTATTAATCTTCGCCCTTTACCTGAAGGTGCCTTGAACCCTGTTGACAGTCCATCCAAAAATGCTTGTCGAAAACTTTTTACATTTTTATCTTGCCATACTTCTGTTACAGTATATCCCTCGTTGACCCAAGGTTCGTCTAAATAATAAATATTCCTCCCTTCGTCACGGAATTTTCTAATTGATCTTAAGTAGGATCTTCGCCAACAAATAATTTCATCTTTATCGATAAAAACTGACTACCTGTTCTGCTTTTCCTAGCAAAAATTCAACTCTCGTAAGACGGCCCATAATTTGCTTCTACTGATTTTTGGTAAATCGTTGTCCACTTAAAATTTTGTTTAGCGATGGTATTTCTTTTTTAAAATAAAATGAGTGTACTTTTCTGCGAATGACATTTTTGATGTAATCATCTATAACGACTTTTGACCTCCCTGTAGATGATTTTGGGGGATTTACAGTACCTTGTTCATTTTTTGTTTCCTTTAAAAGTCTGTAGATAGTCGCTTTTCCAATCCCTGTCATTTTGGAACACTTTTCCACGATGTCGTCAACACTGTTGGTAGGATTTTGGTGTTTCAATGCATTAAATACATTTAATATAATAATCTTCTCATTCTGAGACAGCGCACATCTTTTCAAGCGTTTAGCAGGTACGTAATCTGATAAGCTCGACGTTTTACCCAAACTATATTATATCCACTGGCACAATAGTAACTAAACACAAGTCGAATTTTGCTCTACAGGTGCAGCTGTTAGCATTAGTGTTGAAGAAAGTGCATCTCACCGGGTAAATGGAAGAAGTATTGCATTATGCCATTATATACAAATACAGCGCCTAATAAAAAGTATTTCACTGTGCCACAAAATGAAAAGTAAAATGAGAAATTTATTAGATTAATAAAAAAAATAAATGTTAAATATGATGACACAGAGCAAAAGTAGATTCCTTACATCAAAATAATACGATTAAGCTAAACTTACCTTGGTCCATTTGTGGCTAAAAAAAAGTTACAGGGCGTTAAAGTTAAAATTTTGAATTCGGAATTCTTTAAATTCTTAGAATGCTTTCAAAGGATTCTTTTGAAAATTTGGATTAGGAAATTTTCTGGAACAAGAAAAACGAATCCGTATTTAGTTTTCCTGTAGACGCTAGACTGCGCTGCAAAATGTACTCTTGGTTGATAAAAATTGATTATAACTTTTCATCAGGGTAAGTACGAAAGTTTTAATAGAAAAATATTGCTTTCCTATTTATTTTTCACAAATAAGGTATACTTGTTTTGTGTCGATAAATTTAACCGTTCTGGATTTATTTCTTGTTTTTCTATTGGATGCAATAAAACAAAATAAAAATTTGTAGTTACTTACGTAAAAAAACTAAAGATTATTTTTAATAATAATTTAATTACATTCAGGTAGCTATTTCTCAGTATGACCCCCGTTTACATTAATACACAATCTTATTCGTTTGATAAGTGATTGCCTAATATTAAATAGTGTTTTTTCACTTCTTAATAAATTCCTAGCATTTAAAATTGCTTGCCAAAGCTCATCCCGTGTATTAATAGGGTCACTGTAAACTTTTGATTTCAAAATACCCCAAGTCCTGAAATCAATGGGGTTTAGATCTGGGCTTTGTGCGGGCCATGAAAACGTGCTGCCGCGACCTATCCAGCGTTGGCGAAATTGTGCGTTAAGATAGTTTCGCACCTTTACAGAAAAACGGGCAGTAGCACCGTCTTGCACAAAAAAAGATATCGTGCCTCACATTTAATGGTAAATCATCAATAAGTTCCTCAAAATCATGTTCTAAGAAATGTAAGTAAGAATGGCAATTCAACAGGGTCCGACACATGATTTCTAACAATACCACACTAACTGTTTAACTTAAATTTATGTTGGAAATGACGTTCTCTTGCACGTGGTTTTCATTATCCCAAACATGTTTATTTCTGAAGTTGAAAACGCCCCGACGAGTAAATGTGGCTTCGTCTGCAAACAGCACCTTGCTTAAAAAGTGTGGATCATCATTGCCCCGGTCTAAGAATTGAAGACAAATTTTTTCCCTATCTGGAAAATCTGCAGGTAGTAAATTCTGCACTGGACTAAAGTAATACGGGAACAGTTTTTCATTGAAATAATCTATGAATAGATGAAGTGGTACCTAACCACTACAGCCGCAGACATGCGTCGTAAACTCATTTCAGGATTTTCTGTTACACGAAGCAAAATATCCTCCTCTTGTTCTGGATTAACAGTTGTTGGACGGCCAGCATCTCGTCTTATTGGACGAAACGATCCAGTATCTCCTAACCCGACATAAAGACTTTTAAATAATTTATGATTTGGTTCTAATCTATTTGTGTAACTTTCTAACTTTCGACACGCACGACGTGCATTAAAATTTTCTTTTGCATAAATAGGTACATACCATATCTTCCATTTCTTCATAAGAAAATAAATTTCACGCGATATTATTAATTGTAAACAAAAACTTAAATGAATATATTATTTGACATAAGTCAATCAGCTAATTGTCAATAATACAATTTGTTTTCAAATAACCAAACCTTAGTGTGACAGTGTTATGTAAGTAACTACAAACTTTTATTTTAGTGCATCCAATAGAAAAACAAGAATTAAATCCAATACGGTTAAATTACAATTAAATATTTTTAGTGCACTTTTCAGTGCATTTAAAAATATTATCAATCTATGTAGTAAATAGTTTTGTTTGATTAAAAATAACATTTTGATTAGTGACTAGAAAATATTGCCTAGTAGATATCAGATATCTAAAATTTTGATAATACCACACCACTTCATTCTTCACATAGATAAAGATAATAATTTGATTATTTTTTACTTTTAAAAATTAAGAAAGTATACTTTTCATTTTGTTGTAAATCGAAGCATCAAAGTATATCATTTTTAATTTTTATTACAATATTTTACCTATTTATTGAATATATATTTTAGTTCAGAAGTTAATACTGATCTTTTACAGAAGCCTGACAATCAATAAGTACAAACATCTTTGCGATTGTTGACGTAATACGAGTACTTGAGAACTATTGAGATAAGTAATTTCAAAACTTTAAATACAAGTAGCTACTATTTAGCAACATTCATATTTTGTCAAGTGAGTGAACAAAATGAAGACGTTATTAGTGATTTTCGTTGTTTTTAGCGTGGTTTTGGGTAAATATAACAATAAACATATCAGTCGTTCAATTTAATATTATAATACATCATAAAAAGGAAGAATTAGTAGATTTCTAATGTCGGAAAGTGCATATGATATTAAATTTAAAAAAATATAGGATAATATTTGTACTTGTACTTTCTTTATTGAACAAATGTATTATTATATGAATAACATACAATTAACTGATAACATGATATGTTCACAACAGTTGTTTTAGTTTTATCACACGCATTTTTGTATGTACACATTTTATGTAGTCAGCAACCGTACCTAATTTATATTGAGTTTTCTCTCAGTATAATCACTTGGAAATAAAATATAAATTTTTACTATATTTTTAACTGTATTGTATATGTATTTAAGTTAATTGAATTAAATTTTCCTGCAATTCCTATCAATGAACTCATACAGGGTTAGTCAGTCATACAGCGCCCGTGATCATAAACATTTCCTAATCATATCGTTGCCACATCACGTAGACTATTATCCGCTAATACATACATACAGTATGCGCCAAAAGTTTTGGAATAAATTCAATAAAAACGAAACAATTATTTTTCTGGGGTAACTCTGCGTATTTCATCCCTAATGCGATTTTGAAGTTCTTCTAAATTACGTGGTTTATTAATGTACACTTTTGACTTCAAGTATCCCCATAAAAAATAGTCAAGAGCTATAAAATCTGGCGATCTTGCAGGCCATTCTATCGGTCCGCGTCTGCCGATCCATCTCCCAGGAAAACAGTTGTCCAAAAAATCTCGTACAGGGCGCGCATAGTGCGGAGGTGCACCGTCTTGCTGAAACCATATGGTATCGTCAGGAATGCCAAGGTCATTATCGTTAGGAAAAAATTACTGCAAGGGCTGGAACAAGGTCATTTTCTAGAAACTCTAAATATCTTTGTCCTGTAAGGGTTCCTTCAAAGAAGAAAGGCCCTACTATTCTGTCGTCAACTATTCCAGCCCACACATTTAATTTTTGAGGGTGTTGGGTATGTGCCTCTGCCATCCAATGAGGATTTTCCCGACTCCAATATCTGCAAGTTTGACGGTTTACTGTACCATTCAGACAAACTGTGACCTCATCTGAAAAAAGTATTTGCCGGTGTAAATTTCTATTTCCTTGACATAAATCCATTAGAATTTCGCAAAAGTGTAAGCGGCGATCGGGATCATCTTCATTGAGTTCCTGCACAAGTTGAATTTTGTAGGGATGATATTTTTCCTTCCTCAAGATACGTAGCACTGTGCTCTGACTAGTGTCATTGTTTAATGCAACCAATCGTGAAGAATTATGAGGATTATCTACCATACTTATCAAAATGTTCTGTTTCTGATTTTCATTAATGCTTGGACGTCCAGGTTTTGGAATATTTACAACATTGCCAGTTTCTCTAAATGTAGACACTACCTTACTGACTGTTGATTGGCTGATAGGGCGATCTAGATATTTTTCATTAAATAAATCGCAAACTTCCTGCTGAGTTCTAGTCATATTCCCGCATCCGATAAGAATTAAAATTTCAATTCTTTGAGTAACAGTTAAATGTGCCATAATACTTTAAATTGAATAATAATTTCTATGTCGCTTACAATACTTATTAGAAAGTCGGTGTGACAATGACACTTTGCAAAGATCGAAAAACTAAACTTGATAACGGTTTTGCTTTATTTTAATTGATTTACGTTTTCTAACATTCAATCGTCATTTACTCGAAAACTTTCCTATGTAAGAGGGCAAACTTTTAGTACTGTCTGATAGAGAATTAAACGATCTTTCAGAATCAAGGAAAAAAATATGGTGTTGCCATTTAAAAAAAATCGATGACGTCATTACTCGAAAACAAATGACATTTGAAAATCGCATTTTACTCTAAAATATGTATTTTTTAAATTAAAAATCGACCTGTTCGAGGATTTTTCCCAAAAAATAATTGTTTCGTTTTTATTGAATTTATTCCATACTTTTGGCGCATACTATATATATATACAGGATGTAACTTTGAAGGGGGGTCCGGTTTGGAGGGGTAGTAGTCCGTGTTCCCTAGATTGCTAACCTGAAATTAGATTAGTTTTTTTTTTAATCAAATAAATAGCCGAGTTATAATTAAATTTTTAAACTACACCCAAATTGCTATCCACGTCGCCCCTGTACAGCGTCCGAATTCCACTGCAGAACCATATCTACGGTGTTGCCAGTTAGTTGCTACCAGTGTAGACGTCGGAACTTGTCCCGTCATTTTAGAATCGTATTTCAGGCAGCAGTGACCGAAGCAGATATGATATTTTAGAATTCAGTACATACGTAGCTTTGACGGTGTACACTACGTGTTATTTATTTACATTATGTTCACGAGTACAAGTTAACTGTACGCAATGGCATGACGGATACCGTGCAGAAAAACCAATAAAAAATGTATTCACGAATTGCAGAAGCTATAATAAAAATAGTGACATAGTTTGACAGAATTATGGGGTCGTGAAATGAGAAAGTGAGGATTTTTTTAGTGAGGTAATGTGAATGCAGAAGGCAATAGTCTGGATATACAAAATTACAACTTCCAATTTATTCTGATGATGTATTATTACATACGCGTGAGATTCCGGCGATACGAGTCACAATAACGGTGGCATTGACCTAGTTTATAAAATAAAAATATAGCATAAATACTGCACACAATACATGAAACCAGGCTAGGATGGATACGATATGTAGGGAATCTCCTGACAGGTTCCACAGTTACGTTCGATCAAAATAAGCTTGCTGTAAGTTTTCCGTGTTATTTTGTGTATACTTGTATAGTTCATGAACATGCGTGCAATTATATTAAACAAAATATGTGTTGTTTTATATAAAAATATACAGATATGAGAGAGAGAGAGCAAGTTTTCTGCGTTTTACTGCAATCGAATTAGAATTTGTTAAGTGTTTAATCTTGTATTAATTTAAAGTGGTATTTTGTGGAATGTGTTATTCTGTATATAAGTGTATAATAACTTTATAAAGGTCAGTTTTCTTTACCAAGTGTATGTGATATTATGAAAAAAAACATGTATACCAATTATGAAAGAGCTAATATGTTTAAAGCTTCTTTTTTATCAAAAGAAGACGGCGGGTGCATGAAGACGATATGGGATGAATTACCGCGATAGACATGTACCGCATAAGAAAATATTTCTAAGATTAGTTCAACATTTAAGAGATTATGAGAGTTATGAACGCCAGTACTCTAATGTTGAGCAAAAACAAACTTGCAGAGTAAGAATCTTGAACCAAATATTTTAAATGCCGTAAAAAGGATTAAGTATGTATTTATTTATTATTGAGTTCTCTGTTAGTTGACTTGTTGCTGTTTTATAGTGTCATACGTAAAATAATATTTTTTTATTTTTTGTTTATATGGAATAACAAAGCGAACACCCACTACAAACAAATGTATGTTTCAAAAAGTGGCACGAGTGGCTTGGGCATTTTGCTTTCTAATAGAACTCCTTTTGCCATCTTCCACTTCAATAATTAAATATGGCAACAATGCTGGTGACGCTGTAACTAGATATGCTCAGCGCTGTTCTGCCCAGTGGCGTACTATGAAAATTGCGAAAAAAGGCAACAAAACAAAATCAGTTTTTGTGACAGAATTCAAGAAAACAAACTTGTGATATGTGTTTGTAAAGGTCACAGGCACCCTCCCCCCCTTCAAACCGGACCCCCCTTCAAAGTTACACCCTGTATATATGTACAAAACCAATAACATTCTAGAAAATAAAAGAGTATGCAGAATTTTATTATAACTGATTTTAACAATAGTATTAACTTCGTCGTGCAAAATGTTTTGGTAAGTACAAGCTTCACATCTTCCGAAGTCAACTTTCATTAAAAAAATAATAAATAAAGCAGATGCATTTATATACAAAACGGTACACTACAGTTTTTCAAATAAAAAGTCAGAATATTAGAAAACACCCGAATATACAAAATATAACCTCAAATATACATAAACACATAAAGTCAAAAAGCCACTTCTTTGACAAGAACAATTTCAAAGCGATTGCAGAATGCAGATATTACAAAGTAAGGCCTGGACCACGCCAATCACTCAATGACAGCCTCAAAAGAGGTTTAAATAATAATTAGATTTTTTTTTGCGTAAATATGGATTTAAAATTTCTTTTAGTCGCGTTTCTTTTTTTCATGTCTTCTCTTAAAATGAATGACGTTACGACTGAATCACCTATATATGCTCTTCTAATAAATAGTTTCACACAATGTTATTAATAAGGTATCTAATAAAAAAATTATATATGTAAATTTTTTATTATCCTAATTTTTGTTAACTCAATCTGAAACAATTTTAAGCACAATTGTAAGAGATACAGGGTGCACTGTTTTTCATGGCCCACCGTTGGCATCTTGGAAACCATAAAATATACAGGTTGGCTCAAATTAGAAAAAAAGTTGCGTCTTTTTATGGCCATAAGATATCCAAGATATTTGCTGCTGTTGTTAAAATATTGTGAAAAAACTGAAAATAGGAATTTAGGAAATGCCATTTAGCCCCCTTATTTCTCAACAGAAGGATGAGAATGGATTTGAGAAAATTTGAACGGCCGTTAGTGTCGGTTATGCAACATTCAATTGCCTTTTTTTATGCCATATTGAATCATGATCTTATCCCTCTGTATCATATTTCAGCTCATTATATTGAGAAATAATGACGTTAGATGGCAATTTCTAAAATCGTTACCACGACAACATTTTACAATGATTATACATATTTAGCTATATCTTCATATTTTGTCACAAAGAAGACGCCCCTGCTTTATAGTTTATAGCCCAGAAATAATGGTACATCCTATATACTCAATTTCAGATGTAAATGCTATTACCAAAATTAAATATAACTATACAATCTTCAAAACTCTTTCTTTGCACCTGTTATTTAAGTAACTTAGGCAATCTATAACAGATAACTTTCTCGTATTATTGCGGTTAATATCAAGCAATTTAAGTTTGAAGTAGGTAAGATACTTGTTGCTGATTGACTGATTGTTTCAACATTATTTCAGGTACCTCTTCTGAAGACATAGGCGCCAGAATAGTGGGTGGCGGTGACGCAGACATAGCAAATTACCCTTACATGCTCCAAGTCGAGTACATAGGCCAATTCCTTTGCGGGGCCTTCTTAATATCTTCCAATTACGCTTTAACCGCTGCCAATTACGTAATATCTAAAACCACAGAATACTTCTTGGTCCGCGCTGGTGCCACTACCCTGTACGAAGGAGGGCAAGAACTGACAGTTAACGATATCGTGTTTCATCCCAACTTTGAAAACTGGACCAACAACTACGGAGTGGCTCTTCTGCTCTTATCGGAGAGCGTATCAGTTCCTAACGCGCAACCGATTGCGTTGGCCACAAACGACGACGCCATTATTGAAGGCGCTAACCTTATCGTAGCCGGATGGGGAATAGAGGAGTTCCAATACTACGTTGATTTCTCGTCCACCCTTCAGGTTGTGGAGCTTCCTATACTTGGCGACGTGGCTTGTTCGAGTGCTTACGACATTGTTAGCGACGTGATGTTCTGCGCTGCGTACCTAGGGGGTGCAGGCAGAGGATTCTGTTTTGGAGATAATGGTGGGCCAGGTGTGGTGAATGGAGTTGCGGTCGGAGTTATATCCTTTGGGCAAGGCTGTGGAGATGGTCAACACGCTGGGGTACTTATTAGAGTTTCTAAAGTCAAGGATTGGATTGACAGTGTTATTGGAACGCACTTGAATGAAATCAAATAGGTGACCTGGTTAACTGGCTGAATGTGATTATATAATCATGTGGTCATTCGTGGTTTTCGGAAATAAATAAATTGTTGAAGAAAGGGTTTTTATTTTCTCAAGCTTATCACAAGTAATAAAATATTATCTTTCAATTCAAGATTGCTAAACGTTGGAATAAAATGTTACTTATAACTGTTGGTTATACAGCTCTTATTATTTATTAAATACAGTGCAATAAAATGGTACTTAAGTGTTGGAAATACAATTATTATTAATGCAGTGAGAAAAGAATCACTAGTTGTAGCTAAAAACGCACAGCAAAAAATAGAGGACATTAAACAATTCAATTGTAGCAACTAAATTAAGTGTTCTGAAAATCAGTCACGCAAGTCATCTAACTCTGGCTACCGACAATGACTAAAATTTTTTGCTGGATTAAATGAACTGGGTTGCTACACTTACTAAAACTTATAAATAAATATATTTCTGATACATTTAAGAACAAGAGAACTGTATCTTAAATGTTAGTTGACTGTAATGCAGTAATAATTGCGTATGCTATATTGCCACACGTTACATTAGTATTTTTTAATTTGTAAGTTAACTGTATTTTAGACAATACATTAAATATAAATAAATGAAAAAGATAATTAGGACACAATTCCAAAAAGTAAGCATATTATGCAATTTATATAATAAATGTAAAATATAAATTATTCAAAAAATTTTATATACAGGTCACATGCCTAAATAACAATTTTCACTAAGTAGTTAAGTTTTCTTTGTAAACTATGCGAACATGCATATTTTTCTGACAACATGTATCTGCTACAATATGAACCGTGTTAGTTATTGGTAGAACATTTAGGAGCTTGAAGGAACATTTAAATTGTTTAAAACCTACTTCAATATGCATTTCACAGTTTGCAAATCATTTGGTTCATTTTAATCACATTTTTTCTCCAAATAAGTACAGGTTTTAAAATTTTATATCACTGAAAATAAAGGAGTTTTTTGAAATTCAGAAATCTATTAACAATAATAATATTGAAACAATACTGTAGCAGGTTTGGATTACTTACCAGTTTTTTCTGCTGTTTTGCCTTAGTTTCATTTCATAACCGAGTCCCCTAGATGCAAAACTCGCTTATCAACAAAATATGAAAATATGGGTTATGATAGACTAGAGCGAGTGTACTCTTAAATGGAACTGTACGATCAACTGCTTCGATGCAAAATTAACTTTTTCATACCAAAAATTACCCGTAAAATTCCCAACTTGATGCAAAACTCGCATTATGCTTGGGTAGGCGTGATGCAAAACTCACTCTTTGCAACGCATCCAATCAGCACAGCAATTTTAGACACGTGACTATTGCAAGTCAATAGCACACGAGCTTCTGTTCTAGCTTATGTCAGATATTTTTATTTCATTTCCATGTATTTACATAGGTATATACCTACATAAAAATTTAGTATTAACGGTTTGTTTTCTGTTTGTTTTTGAAAGTTATAATTACAATGAAAGTATGCGACAGTGACTTAAGTGTTACCTCAACAATACAGCCTTGTGCCAGTAATATGCTTAGAAAAATAGTCCGAGGGGAAAACAAGCGGAAAAATCTTAAGAGATTGAGGTAATAACATATTTTTCATTATATTGGATCAAAGCAATTTACATGATAATTTAATATTTTAGGCACACGCCAAAACAACTGCCTGTTTTCCCAAATTGCGGGCACAATGGGCAGCCAGGAAAACCTTATTACTGCTCTTCATTATCGATGCGCCAAATTAAAGTTTTGGACTGGAAAAATGAAGCGCAAAGTAATACGAAACCTCCAGGATTATGGCATTTTCAGTTCAATAAAGCAAAGAGATTTATTTTTACAGGCAAAACAAATGGTTTCATATGGGGTGAACAAAATTACTACACTGATACTGGTGAACCGAAATCGGTATGCAAAAGAGGAAAAAAAATTACAAATGTCAAACCAAAGATACTTCCTATTGGCTGCAGCTTAAAGGGGGACAAATCAACAATTATTTCTCTTTTAAAAAACATTATGGGGACACCTGGATGGAAAACCCCGATTTAGAATTTTACTTTAAAAATCTTATCAGTAATAAAAACCAAGATACCAGTAACGACGAAAATGAGGTTGAGATTGGATGCATGGCATCAAGACCAATTAAAATTGATTTACCCATATAAATTCTACTTATTAACATGTATTCTTTTGTCAAATAAATATTGTTCATAAGTTGTTATAGTTTTTTAATTACGATAAAAATTATGCAAAACTCTCGTAATGAATTTAACTGATGCAAAAATTGCTAAATGCTTCTTTTTTTATAAAATAACTCAAAACTTGTATTTTAAAATTGCTTTGGATATGTATAAATATCAATACAATGATACAAAAATAAAAATACACGATTTGCTGGAGATAAATTACATTAAATACGTTTTTTCAGTCTTTTGTAAATTGACATTTAATGCAATTAGTGAGTTTTGCATCTAATGCACTCAACTATGTTCTAATTTCATAACCTATAAAAATGCCACTAATAAAACGTTGGTTGAGCTTCTCATTGATAGTTGGCAGTGTTTGCCTAAGGTGGCGTTATGTTGGAATTCTTAATTATTATTTTTTTTTTAATTTAATAAAAAATTGTTAAAAAACCTATGAGTTATACTCACTTGTGCTAAAAAAAATTCGATTTAACAATATGTAACGTTCTTGTATTTTGCCTGCAGTTTATGTTTTTATGTTAATATAAATTTGAATTTGACTGATCTTTGCACTGATAATTAGTTAATGCATATTATTATGGATGTTAATTTGCTTTGGATTCATTGATACTTGTAATTGTTATTTTAAACAGACTGTTGGTTTTATTGGGGTAAACAAATTTGTCATAAAAAAATAGAAAATTAAAAAGTATTCTATAATTTAAAAATAATTTTTTTTCTAAATTTCAATGTTTTAAACAAATTAATATTTAGTATTAAAAAATATTTCTATAGTTAATATATTTTTAAAAATGTATAAAAAATAAATAGATTTTCTTCGTAATAAAAATTAAAATTTAATTCAATAATGGGAAACATTTCTAAAAAGAAAATTTTTTGAAATATATTTTTACCTATTTTTTTGAAAACTATAACTGTTTTACATTACACTGTAGTCTCTTGTATGACCTGAAGATGAGGTGGAAAAATTGAGTTGATTAGACTTTTCTTTTCACTTGTGCTAAAAAAAATTCGATTTAACAATATGTAACGTTCTTGTATTTTGCCTGCAGTTTATGTTTTTATGTTAATATAAATTTGAATTTGACTGATCTTTACACTGATAATTAGTTAATGCATATTATTATGGATGTTAATTTGCTTTGGATTCATTGATACTTGTAATTGTTATATTAAACAGACTGTTGGTTTTATTGGGGTAAACAAATTTGTCATAAAAAAATAGAAAATTAAAAAGTATTCTATGATTTAAAAATAAAACTTTTTCTAAATTTCAATGTTTTAAACAAATTAATATTTAGTATTAAAAAATATTTCTATAGTTAATATATTTTTAAAAATGTATAAAAAATAAATAGATTTTCTTCATAATAAAAATTAAAATTTAATTCAATAATGGGAAACATTTCTAAAAAGAAAATTTTTTGAAATATATTTTTACCTATTTTTTTGAAAACTATAACTGTTTTACATTACACTGTAGTCTCTTGTATGACCTGAAGATGAGGTGGAAAAATTGAGTTGATTAGACTTTTCTTTTCACTTGATGTTTAAAAAAATGGATTCACATTTATCAATTTTGAATTTAAAAAATATTTACAGTAATTAATATTTGTTAAGCAAAAGTTTACTTGGAGGGTTGTTCCCAATGTAATTAATATACAGGGTGAGTCAGTCACAATGTCATTAATTTTAACCAGGTATTCGGAAGGCCCAATAAACGCAGAAAATCGAAAAAAAAATTTTCCTCGACCTTTAAAAAAATAAACAAATCACCCTATAAAATTCGGTAACACGACGCTCCTGGTACGCTACAAACTTTCTGATGGCGCAGCCATACGACAATTGAATGCCGGAGGAAACATCGTTGCCACATCATGTTTACATACACTTCACCGTGTTATTTAAATTTACCACCATTTATTCGCACTCTCTGCATTTCCCGCATTTCTTTCCCCCCAAATTTGGAGATCACACCACACATTTGGAGGGGGGATGGAGAGAATACAAGCAGTAGTTTTTTTTATTTCGGTCTCGTGTATTGGTTGTAAATTCACAATGCCTAATTTTACAAATTTCGAAGGTGGGGATATGGTATTTTTATACGGAGAATGTTTACGAAATGCATGACGCAACTGCTGAATATCTGAGACGTTTCCCTAACAGTGTACCAGTGCTTCAACGCATTCGCGATACGGGTTCTGTGAAACCGCGTTGGGAATTTGCGGGAAATCGGCAAAATGACTTAAATGTGATAGAAGCTGTTTCAAATCTAGTTGAGGAACAGCCTAATATTTCTAGAAGAACCATTTCACGGCGATTGGAGATATCCCAAAGCAAGGTCTGCAGAATATTACATGAAAACTCACTGAACCCGTATCATTTTCAGAAAGTTCAGGCTTTAGAACCTGCTGATTTCCCCAGCCGTCGTGAATTTTGCTATTGGCTGACCCTAATTTTATTAATAAACTGCTATGGATGGATGAGTGCAACTTTACTCAAATTGGCATTTTAAACAGGTTAGTACCATACTACTTAAAAAACAATAAATTTCTAGGCTAGATGTACGTAACTACAAACTAAATAATTAATTGTATTTACGAGTAATACTAAAAATTCATATTCAGTTGTAAAACGTAGTGAAAATGTCAAAATTATTAAACTGTATTAACGTAACATTCAAAAATATTTATTTATCATCTAAATTTGTTTTATTAATTATTAATATTTAAGGATTCATTCATCTATATAGATAAAAAAGTTAGCTTTACTCCTTGTCGTTAAATAATAGTACAAAAACTAGGTAACTAGGTTATTAACCTAATAATACGGTAGGTCAAGATTCACTCTCGATAACTTTGAGTATCTGATCAGAGGCGTACCGTTTCGGTTTTGGATAATTTTTTTGCCGACAACACTAAACTTTTTTATTATTTATTTAAACACGAAACACTTTTCATCTTCTCTTAATAATTTATAGGTATATATTTTGTATGTAATGTACCTAAATGATTTTTTACTCGGTTTATTATTAGATACGTTGGAGTTTTGTAATTTCAATGTAATATATTTTAAACTGTGACCAAGCTAATTTCTTTGCAATCATAACAGCCACATTTGGTCGGACGGCATCCACACGCTAGTCGTCGGTTTAGCTTTCAGAGGAGATTTTTTGTCAATATATGGGCAGGATTGTACGTGGATCGCTTGATTGGACCGTATTTTCTACCGGAAAACCTGAACGGACCGCGTTACTTGCACTTTTTAATAGAATTACTTGATTACTATTATTTGATTACATTGATTTACATTTTAAATTATTATTGGCTGAACTGAGCAAAAAAAATGTGAGATTCTTAAATAGTCAGTACTAGGAAAATATTTTAATTTGGCAACGTAGCATCAGGTCGACATCGAGCTGAACTGTGAGCTGTAAAGGACCAATGCTGTGAGCGGTCAGTGACAGTCTCAAAAGAGGGTTTACATAATGATTTGAAAATATTTATTTTTGGTGTAAATGCAAGCAAAATCTGATATCTAAAATTTTGGTAATCCTGCACTACTTCATTCTTCACATAGATAAATGCAAAATGATAAATAATTTCATTATTTTTTACTTTTAAAAAATAATAAAGTATACTTTTCTTTTTGTTTTTGTAAATCGCAGCATCAAATTATATCCTTTATAATTTGTTTATTACAATATTTTACCAATTTATTGACTATATATTTTAGTTCAGATTTTTGGAATCAGTTGATATCGATCTTTTACAGAAGCCTGACACAATCAGATACTTTTAAGTTAGTACAAACATCTTTGCGATTGTTGATGTAATACCAGTACTTGAGAATTATTTAGATAATAAAGTAATTTCATTTAAATATAAGTAGCTAATACTTAACAACATTTATATTTTGTCAAGTGAGTGAACAAAATGAAGACGTTATTAGTGATTTTCATTGTTTTTAGCGTGGTTTTGGGTAAATATAACAGTAAATATATCAGTTGTTCAATTTGATATTATAATTAGACAAACATGTGAGCCCGCTGAACGCACTCTGTTAGTTAGTAATCTAAGAAACGAGAGATGGCACCAGCGCGGAAGGGCCATATGAGTAGAGCGTCAGCGCAAGAACGGGAGTAGAGTGGAGTTTTAGCATGTGATCAGCACGATCGATTGCCGGTCAATAATTGTTCATTTTTACATTTTTGTAACATACATCAGTATTCAGTAAATCATACAGTTTCATTTCAAGTGTAGTTATCATTTCATACAGTCCACGAGTACATAGTCATATTAATTACTAATCTTAACTAACAGAACATATGATTATCTTCTCCAATAATACTTCAAAAGGTAGAATTAGTAGATTTCAAATGTTGGAAAGTGTATACAATATTAAACTTTAAAAAATATAGGATAATATTAGTACCTGTACCTTCCTTATTGAACAAATGTATTATTATATGATGACATACAATTAACTGATAACATGATATTTGACACAATAGTTTTTTTTTTAGTTTTATCACACGCATTTATGTATGTATATATTTTATGTAATCAGCAGCAACCGTACGTAATCTATACTAACTTTTCTCTCAGCATCACTTGTAAATGAAATGTAAATTTTTACTATAGTTTTAACTGTATTGTAGATGTATTTAAGGTAATTGGATTAAATTTTTCTGCAATTCCTATCAATCAATTTATACAGAGTGAGTCAGTCATATAGCGCCCGTGATCACACCAATTTTCTAGTAACATCACCTGCGCTGCCACATCACGGCTAAATGTTTCTGTTCTTCATAGACTTATCCGCTAATCAGATAACTTTACCTGTATTATTGCGGTTCATATCAACCCTAATAGCACAAGGACGTCCTATGAGCATCTAAAGGATGTCCAAAGTCGGAAGTCCGGACATCCAATGGACGTCCGTTTTTTGTTCGATGGACGTCCATTGGAAGTCCCACGGACGCACAAATATCACAACTTCGTGCAACCCAGGAACGTCCACTACTGTGCTACCCATGGATGTTCTGTTTTGGACATTTAATGGAGACCTGCATTGAAATTATAGAAATACCGTTTGATAATTTAATTGTTTTTGTAATTATTACATGAATAAGAAATACATAAATAATTAAGAAATACAAATAAAACAACTACTTATGTAACAAGAACAAAACCATATAATTACATTACTTAACTTAGCTAAAGACGAGAAAACTTAACAACTAGAGTGGAAATGAGAACTTCTTTATCTAAAAACGAAAACGAGTGTTGTTAGTACATAATTATACTGTGACATAATTGTCTACATAAAGATGTTATGAATTTAGCCTAGTCAACAAACAATTCAATTATTTATAAATAGACTAACAGTAGAACATACAAATTTACTTACTTACAAAATGTGATTTATATTGCTTCGGTTTCGTAATTTATTCTTCTATATTATTTACTCATCAACGTTTGTCACTTTATCAGCGTCACCAAAGGGAACAGAACACTTTAGAGGTTAGCGTTAGCGTTACAACTGGATTCTGGACACTTTTTTTTTCAATATACATACACTGCACGAATTTTAGCGGCAAATTCAAATTATAACAGAACATGTACAATACTGGACATCCATCGGATGTCCACATATGTCTATCAAAATATGTCCCATAAAGGATATCCATCGGATATCCAATATATGTACCATCAAAATATGTCCCATAAAGGACATCCATCGGATGTCCAATGTATGTTCTATCAAAATATCTCCAGGAATGGACATCCATTGAATGTCCATTTATGGTCCATGTTCATGGTCTGTACGTTAAATGGACGTCCACTGGACGTCGTGTGCTATTAGGGAAGTAATTTAAGTTTCGAGTAGGTAAGATGTTGGTGATTGACTGAATGTTTCAATATTATTCCAGGTGCCCCTTCTGAAGACATAGGCGCCAGAATAGCGGGTGGTGAAGACGCTGACATAGCAGATTACCCTTACATGCTCCAAGTCCAGTACATGGACGAACTCCTTTGCGGAGCCATGTTGATATCTCCCAATTACGCTTTAACCGCTGCCAATTACGTAAGATCTAAAACCATAGAATACTTCTTGGTCCGCGCTGGTGCCACTACCCTGTACGAAGGAGGGCAAGAACTGACAGTTGACGACATCGTGTTTCATCCCAAATTTGAAGTCTGGACCAACAACTACGGGGTGGCCATTCTGGTTCTATCTGAAACCGTATCAATCTCTAACGCCAAACCCATTCCGTTGGCCACAAACGACGACGCCATTATCGAAGGCAATAACATTACCGTAGCCGGATGGGGATGGGAAGAATCCGACAACTACGCTGAATTCACCCCAACCCTTCAGGTTGTGGAGATTCCTATGCTTGGCGACGAGGCTTGTTCGAGTGGTTACGACATTGTCAGCGACGTGATGTTCTGCGCTGCGTACCTAGAGGGTGAAGGCAGAGGATTCTGTGTTGGAGATAATGGTGGGCCCGGTGTGGTGGATGGAGTTGCGATTGGAGTTATATCCTTTGGGGAAGGCTGTGGAGATGGTCAACACGCTGGGGTACTTATTAGAGTTTCTAAAGTCAAGGATTGGATTGACAGTGTTATTGGAACGTCTACAACACTTGCTTGAGATCAAATAACTGACCTGGTTATGTGGCTGAATGTGATTATATAATCATGTAGTCATTCGTGGTTTTCGGAAATAAATTGTTGAAGAAATGGTTTTTATTCTCTTAAACTTATGACAAGTAATAAAATATTATCTTTCAATTCAAGACTGCTAATACTATTTCTAAATCTATTTCACAGAAATTTGTATTTAATAGACAAATAATTAAACGTTGGAATAAAATGTTACTTATAACTGTTGGAAATTTAATTCTTAATGCACTTCGAAAAAAATTCAGTTGTGGTAGGTAAAAATATACTTGCACCCCAGCAAAGAGCTTGTATAAAATAGACGACAGATAAACATAAACAGTGCAATAAAATGTTACTTAAGTGTTGGAAATACAATTATTATTAGTGCAGTGGAGTGGAAAAAAATCACTAGTTGTAGCTAAAAATACACAGCATAAAATAGAGGACAGATAAACAATTCAATTGTAGCAGCTAAATCAAGTTTTCTGAAAATCAGTCACACAAGTCATCTAACTGTGGCTACCAACAATGACTAACATTTTTTGCTGGAATAAATGAACTGTGTCACTACAATTACTAAAACTTATAAATAAATATGTTTCTGATACATTTAAGGACAAGCGAGCTGTATCTTAAATGTTAGTTGATTGTAATGCAGTAATAATTGCACATGCTATATTGGCACACTTTACATTAGTATTTTTTTAATTTGTAAGTTAACTGTATTTTAGACAATACATTATATATAAATAAATGAAAAAGGTAATTAGAACAGAATTCCAAAAAGTAAGCATATTATGCAATTTATAAAATAAATGTAAAATATATACAGATCACATGCCTAAACAACAATTTTCACTAGTTAAATTTTCTTTGTAAACTATGCGAACATGCATTTTTTTCTGACAGCATGTATCTGCTACAATATAAACTGTGTTAGTTAGTTATTGATAGAACATTTAGGAGCTTGAATGTTAGATTGAAGGAACATTTAAATTATTATATATTATTGTTATATATTTTGTATATATATTATTTATTATATTATTATTATATATTAGAGGTCTGTGTTAAATACCTGCTGCAATGCAGGTCGCTTTCTGCCGCTTAAGCCGAGCAGGAAATAAGCAGACCACTTATATCTCACCTGCACTCAGTTTATATGTGAACATACATATGAAGGAACAGCCAGTTCAATTGTCGATCATCTCACCTATGGTATATTGATGAGGACTAACAAGCCCGAAACCGGTCTATGTCTGGTGGTATGGCCGACAAAGGTTCTTGGCTGTTCACACAAATACTGCAGGAGTAATTCAATGCCGCTCGGGGCATTAGTCCGCGGAGTAGTTGTTTCCTGCAGTATCATTTACAACATTTAAATTGTTTAAAACCTACTTTAATATGCTTTTCACAGTTTGCAAATCATTTGGTTGATTTTAATCATAATTTTTCTCCGAATAAGTACCTACAGGTTTTAAAATTTTATATCACTGAAAATAAAGGAGTTTTTAGAAATTCAGAAATCTATTAACAATAATAATATTCAAACAATATTGTAGCAGGTTTGGATTAATTACCAGTTTTTTCTGTTGTTTTCATTTCATAACAATGTTATAATTTCATAACCTATAAAAATGCCACTAAAAAAACGTTGGAACCAGAAATTTCTTATTTGAATTTGATTACAATTTCCATTTATTAAATTATCTTATCTTACAATTTTCTGCTTGAGCTTCTTATTGACAGTTTTCAGTGTTTGCCCAAGATGTTGGAATTTTAAATTCGAAAAAAAAGATCTAATAAAAAATTGTTAAAAAACCTATGGAGCTTTACTCATTTGTGGTAAAAAAATTAGATGTAACAATATGTAACGTTGTTGTATTTTATCTACAGTTTATGTTTTTATGTTAATATAAATTTGAATTTGACTTATCTTTAGGCTGATAATTAATTAATGCATATTATTATGGATGTTAATTTGCATTGGATTTATTGATAATTGTAATTGTGGTATTAACAGACTGTTGGTTTTATTAGGATAAAACATTTTTTCATAAAAAATAGAAAATTAAAAAGTATTCTATTGTTTAAAAATAAAACTTTTTCTAAATTTTAATGTTTAAAAAAAATTAATATCTAGTATTAAAAAATGTTTCTATAGTTAATATAATATATTTATAAAATATTTATAGTTAATATCTTTCTAAAAATGTATAAAAAATAAATAGATTTTCTTTATAATAAAAATTTAAATTTAACATTTTCTAAATAGAAAATTTTTTGAAAATTTTTTTTATTTGTTTTTTTCTAACTATAATTTATTTATTTTACATTACATTGTGGTCTCTTGTATGACCTGAAGATGAGGTGCAAAAGTTGAGTTGATTGGACTTTTCATTTCACTTGAATTTTTAAAAAATTGACACATTTATCAATTTTGAATTTAAAAAATATTTACAGTAATTAATATTTTTTTAGCAACAGTTTACTTGGAGGGTTGTTCTCAATGTAATTAATATATACATGTCGTTTAAGTGTATCAATATGCTTACAGAAAATATAAATATTAATGTTGAGAAATACAGAAAATTTACCCGACATCACTAAGTACTTATTTGAAACCTGGAGCAACGGAAAATGGCTTTATCTTTTACTGTTACCAAGTAACAATAATGTAAAAATTAAAAACAAATACGACAAATAATAGCTATTTGTATAACAAGGGAGCAGAGTGCATAATTTTCCCCCGCATCAATATCCATGGGAGGAAAAGGTACTTAGCTCCTGTGTAATACACATGATTTTTTCCATGACCATTCACTGGTTCTACATATATTTTATTATATTTTCATATGCATGACAATCAAACAACCAAATAAGACAATAGGTATTCAGATAATTAAATATTGTTAAAAATCAAAGTACATGGAACGTTGCTAAGGTTGCTTCTTGTTTACAAAATAAAAAAACTTCCCAAAAGTTTATAATAATGTATTCCGAATATGAAGATGAAGTTCCTCAAGATATTCTGGAAGAAGCAGACGTGGTTTCGTTAAATCTATTATACCGTTAAAGTCCGTGAAAAATACGAAAAAGAGTACCAGCTATTTAAATGTTGGATGGAGACTAGGCAAAGAAGAAGAAGAAAAATATGTGAAGAAGTGGTTTTATTTTACTTTTCCAAAAATTGCGCCGATTTGAAGCCTTCAACATTATGGAGAAAATACACTCCAAATTAAAGGTAATATCGACATTAAATTCCTAAAACAGTAGCTTTTTTAAAAAGGAAATCTGTTGGATATAAAGCCAATACCTTTTCAAGGGAGGATATCAACAAGTTTATTGCAGAAGCTCCAGATGAAACTTACTTACATATGAAGCTAAGATTGATCGTTATTGTTGACTAATAAATAAAAACGTAACGCAGCATTTTTTTTATTAGAAAGGCTATACTGGAAACAGTTTGCGCCGTACTTCAGCTACGTTATTAGTCAATGGCGAACAAATGCAGGTAGCAGAAGGGCATTTAAATGATTGTATTTCTAAAAAATGTGAGGTAGCCACACAAATAATTACAGAGGAAGTACTACTCAAGCACCAAAAAACGTTGTATTATTTTTGAAAATTTTGTTTCAACCACAAGTATTTCATCAACGACCACGAATTTGGAAAATAACAAACAGAAACTCATCTCCACCAGCAGACCCAATATTTCTTCAGGGAGAATTTCCATTAGTAATTTTAACAATATTTGGTTATTGATGTTAATTTAAACCTCGATTTGAACTGTTTTAAATTTTTATAAATAAAAATCAGTAATAAAAAATCTGTTTGAAAGAAAAGCATTATTATACATATTTAGGAAATTTGTCTACAGGGTTAACTATGACTAAGTACAAATATTTTAAGAGGGGATAGAAAAAAATAAGAATTAACAGAATTTCCTTTCAAAAAATTTCCAAACTTATTTATAAAGCGAACAAAAATTTTTTTCGATATTATATTAAATCCTTATTTAACGCCGCCATGCGAGAATCAGAGTATGCAACCAGCAAGCTACCGGCATGCAACAGTCGAGTCGGTTCGCTGTCATGTTATAATTTAATTCCTGCGTTTACGTTGTAGTTTTGTGTTCTTCTTCAGTTTTTAGTGCCTTATTTTAATTTAAAACGTTTTATAGTTAATAAATAAAGGAATATGTGTCGGGTACAGATATTTTCCCACAATATAGTTCGCCGGTTTGTTTTTCTAGGTTATGGGACAAGACTGCCGCGGGTGTTAAACGTTTTCTGTTATCTATTAGAACCTACCTACCACCTCTTTCTTCGATTTTGTTATAATACATAGGCATTGTATCTAACAACTGTACCTACGGGAAGTGTGTTTATCGGTAGTGAGTGAAAATGTAGTTTTACCAGATTGTAACCAAATAATGAAAAACGAATGCAAAATACTGGAGCTAACTGGATTAGCTGTTACCTACCTATCAGGTATTATTACTAATAAGAATGTTAATTTTTGTCGTTTCTGCATTTAGAAATACTGCAAACGACCGCATGGTAGTTGTTGACAGATTTAATGCCAACTATGTATCTAAGCCATAAGCCATCTCAGTCCATACTCATCATAGGCGCCGACTTTCCGTAGGAAAAAAGGCTTTTGCCCCATTTTTTAAATATCGAGCTAAAATTCTGGAATAACTTTTTTATTGCCTTTTAGGGCTCCATGAGCACGTGGTTAAAATTTTTGTACTTATTCATAGTTAACCCTGTATAAATGAGGCAGTAAAATAGTATTTTCTATGCAGGGAGTAGAAAAAAACATTTTTTTACATTTTTCTTGTATCTATGTGCGTATACAAATATTTGACTTTGCCTTTAAAATATTACGGTTAAAAAACAATTTAAAATAAATTGCATATAATCTAGAGAAAAAGACATCCCATTTACAATTATATATACATTCCAGAGTGTCTAAAAATAGATAATCGAGTCATAGGTCAAAGCTTTTATAAACACTCTATACAGGGTCAACTATGACTAAGTACAAACATTTTAAGAGGAGATGGAGAAAAATAAGAATTAACGGAATCGTGCATAAAAAAAATTTCCAAACTTATTTGTACCGCTTTTGAAATTTTATTTCTTTTATAGTTGAGTTCATCAAAATATATCTAAATGCTCCAGATTTATCTTTATCTTCTGTTATCTCATGAAATTGAAAAAGAAAAAAACACATTTAGAGCATCCAAATGTATTTGTTGAACTTGCCTAAGGTTGCTTGGAATGTGTAGAAAAAGTGATGAAGGTAAAAAGTGTTTCTAAATGTATGATTTATTAGTTGTTGTATAGATTTTGTTAAAACCAAATGGATATAATTACGCTTCAATGCTAAAATCCTATAATCTGCTATTTTGCTTCCTTACCCCTGGCCTAATCAAGTGCAGCAGATTCTATCTTTGCTGGTAAGTTTTCATTCTTATTAGATGTATAGTCCATCATATTGCAATTATCAAACAGGTACAAATATTTTCCTATAATAAGTTCCTCGAAGTTATCGAACAAGATTTTATAAATTATAAACAGCCGCGGGTATATTCCAAGTTTTCTATTATCTGTTACTTAATATTTCTGTCGTTCGGTTTTCTTAGAATAAACGGGCATTTTATTTAACTATACGAGTGTCTGTTTTAGTGGGTAATCAAGACGTGCCTGTAATGAGTGAAAATGCAACGAAAGGAAGTAAAACAACTCTTGGACGATGCTTATCATAGGGGCTGATTTTCCGGAGTAGAGAGGGTTTTGTCCCCTATTTTAAACGTCAAGCTAGAATTCCGTAATAATTTTTTTGTTGTATATTAGACCTTCACACGTGGTTAAAATGTTTGTAGGTACTTAGTACCTTGTACCTATATCACTTAATAGTAATCAAACCACGTATAACCCACATATTCAGTAGCTAGTGACTTAGGTAAGTACACTGATAAAAATGATTGTAAATTTATACATTGTTCACATCATTCATTAATGTAAAAAGTATCAAAATAGTGTTTTACAAGAATATCGATGGGAATACCGTATAGTTACATCTTTCATGTAAAATGACATGATTTTTTTAATAACTACATCTGTACTGGGTGGTAGTTGGAGGGCCAGTCCAAATTATGATAGGAAGGGCGTCTTTAGGAATGTATGGACGGCGGAAAGATTAGCTTAGTGCAGGTATGTCGATACTCAATTATCCCTAGATGTAAATTGTAAGGACCAGCTGTAAAATTTTCCCATAATCAATGATAGTAAAAGCTCCAAAACATTTAACACTAGTTTCCTATTTTGCTCGTTCAAAACTTCACGACCATTATCAAATTTTGTTCACACTGTATCACCAATACAGCACAACAGAAGAATCTACACGACGCAGTAGAATGATCAACACATTCCAAATTCGGCTCTGTTCAACCGTGTGTTTTTGACAAGAAGTACATATTATTGGCTATCCTTCTCTAGTACAGGTAATTTCTCCGTAACGTTAGTCATACCATATTAAGGGGCGTACCTGAGCATGACTTTGGTATATTACAAACAAGTACAAAGAGCTCAGAGGTATCTGTCGGGTTTCACCGACTTTTCATTGCCTACTTCGCCTTCCGGAAACGATTCTATTATAATAAATAATCAACAATTTACCATGTAATATTGCTAATAAATCTTTATCAGTGTATAAATTCATATTTCCAAACATATTTAATATAACAAGTTTAGATATCCAGTGTTTCCTTTTCCACCAAAAAGTAACATTTCAGGAACCCCTCATGAAAGTCTAAATGGAAGAATTATGGGATGAAATGAAACTAACATCGAAAACTACACCAATGCTTTCCAGTTCCACTACATGGACAAATTAGAATGCGGAGGAATCTTAGTTTCTGACCATTTTGCGCTTTGTGGCCGCCACTTTTTGTTAGTAAAAAAAGGACGGTCTTATTAAATTATTTGCAATCCTTGATCAAACAAAATAATTATAAGCACGACAGCTTTTTGCTTTGAGAGCTACGAGGGTGGATATGTACAAAAAAAACAGTAGGTGTTAAAATGCAAGATGTTAAAATGTATTATGCAATGATGTAAGCTACTCCTGAGCGCCAGTCAAACCAAATTGACGAGGAAGGGAAAATATAAGACATGAAATGAACAAAATTAGAGACAATGTATATATGATTAGTATTAAGAATATGTAAATTTTACAAAATAGTGAAAATGCAGACAAACTTACTTAACATGGAAATAAATTACAAACAGATAAGTCGGCTTACGCAAAGTATGTACAAACACGAACAAAAAAACATAATAATGCACAAAGTGGAAGATGACTACTGGTATTTTGTAATGTGTATCATAATTATCAATACGAAATATTAGCTTAATTATAGGAAACTATAATACTTATACACATAAATTTAACACTAAATCTGACGAAGGCATGCAAAAAAGGAACTATAATATGTGATATGCACTCTTATTGGTAATTATAAATAACTATATACTATATTAAAAAGAAATACAGTTAAATAATTTCAGTATAACTAAAAATACGGTACCAATGGCCAAACAGAAAAATATATATATATAGAACTCACCTCAAAGACAGCTGCCCTGAGTTTATTATTATTAATATTTTTTTATAATATCTTATTACAATTGTTTCTAGAATATAGACATAGGGATAGAACATCAAACGGTATCATGTAACCTTTTTAAGTTTTCTTTCTTGCTTCCTTCCAGAAGAGATGGTTTGATTTCTTATGATGATATAATCAACTTCTATAGGTGAACATCACATTTCTAAAGAGGACAACAAAATGGAGCAGGGAGAAATCACAACTGTGATGGTGAAATCACTGGTACGCCCATCGATAAACGGCTTAGGCTTTTATGCAATATTACAGGTGCTAAGTTCCAAAATTTCATTAAAACAATCCTCAATGTTTAAACAATTGGCTGGCAAGGTGACATTCGATCCTAACATGTGCTCGACAAAAATGACACCAGTTGGAAGCCCAAACAAAATACCTAAAATGCACTCAATGCTAGTGCCCGAATAATTAATTAAAGTATTAATTACTAACCTTAGATTTTATTAGGTTTCTCCAATTTTTATTTAATATAATTTTAACAAAACGGATCGATCAATTATCTATCTACTGCCTGTCCTCACCTATCTTTTTTGTTATCCTTTCTTTTTCTTTTTTTTTATATTTTAAGAACCTTAAATTTTTACGTTTAAATCGGCAATATCAAATTTGTGTCTATGTATTGCTAGTGGCCTATCACTAGTGCCTTCTAATATTTTCGCATTTTATGCCTCGATAAATATGGACCGTTACACCTTACTGCTGCTCATTGCATATGCGACAGGATATTCGATTTTCTGATTCGTGCTGGTACCCCTGGAGAAAGTGGCCCGATGTTCACGATATCAGAAGCCTATTACCACCCACAGTTTGACAAGAGCGAAGATAACTACGATGCAGTTGCCGTTCTTTTATCTGAGACCGTTTCAATCTCTTCCGCTAAACTCATACACTTAGCCATGGATGACAGTGCAATTGCTGAAGGAGCGACGATTCTCATAACAGGATGGGGTTGGATGAGAGTAAATACGAATGACCAATTCTCACTGATCTCACTGTTATGAGTGACGAGGAGTGTAAAAATTCCTACAGTACTCCAACCATCATGGAAGCCATGTTTTGTGCCAACTATTCGGGAACCAAGGAACAGAGATTTTTATTTTGGATACTATGACGGTCCAGCTGTGATAGACGGGTACCCTGCAGGGTATCAAACCGTTTGACGAAAGCTGTAGAGATGGGTTTCACGCTAAAGTATTCGTACGGATGTCTACAATAAGAGAATAGGTTCTGAATATTACGAGTATAGAATCAATTTATTAAATAAATGTTCGATATAGATTTTCTTTCACTTCTAAATTCTGTACCAATACAGGGTGATATATAAATACATAAAATTTCTGCCGTAAATGGTAATCTAAGTTTGTAAGAATGTGTTCATATTATTATTAAATTTTGATAGAGTAGCTGTTAAATATAATAAGTTCTGAGTTTTATATCTTTGTTATATGTACTCCTTCCCGGAGTGACGATTACGAAAAACTTGTTGATTGTTTTGAATCCTTAAATATACTGTACTGTATAGAGTACTAATTATAGGTGATTTCAAAATTTTAATTTACTAACAAATTTTATCAATTTTAAGCAATATAAAAATGTTCTAAATTTATATAATCGGCTAGATTTAGTATTATTTAATGAGAGTTGTAACGTTGTAAGATCATCTGCTGTATTACTACCAAAAGATCAGCACCATCCAGCCCTAGTAATTGAAACAGAGTTTTTATCGTCACCTAATGATATGAATTTCCCGTTTAAATCTTTAGATAGTTATACTTTAAGAAAAGCTAATTTTCCTGCCTTCTATCAAGAATTAACTTCAATTAACTGGTCACCACTTCTCACTTACAATGGCGTTTCAAAATGTTATAGTATGCTTGACGCATTATTTGTTAAATATGTTTCAAAAATAAAAAGAATGCAGTGCGTAATCGATATCTACCTTTAACATGTTTTCTTGTGAAGCAAAAAACAGAATCGTGGAAAAAATACCTAGTAACCCAAGCATTGGATGATTTTGAAAACTATAAGCATCTTGGAGCTACTACTAAACTAAATATTAAATAATATAATAATAATAAATATATTAACAACGCTGAAACGTCAATTAAGTCTGACTTTAAAAATTTTTGGAAATTTATTAATCCTAAGAATAGTTACTCCTCCATTCCATCTCTTATGACTTACAATATTAAAGATCCCCACGAAATTATTAATAATTTTGCTGATGTTTTCCTACTGCTTATTAGAATCCTAGTCCATTTACAATTGCAAATAATGCCAATAATAATTATATTATGGTAAATTCTATTCATAATAATGATGTCCTGGCGGCTATTAAAAAGATAAAGGCATATATAACTATGTGTCCTGATATCATTCCGGTATTTTTAATTAAAGTTTGTGGCAGTGCTCTGTGAGAGCTATTATGTATCATCTTTAACCTTACTCTAAAAACTTCTACTTTTCCAGATGTATGGAAGGTTTCCAGAATATATCTGGTGTTTAAAAAAGGTAATTTGAATGATGTATCCAGTCATCGCCAAATTGCAATAATCTGCAATTTATGAAAATGTTGTTTACTTTTATTTGTCAAATTACGTAAGTAATATTACTGTACCAGACCTAGATGAATTTTGTGCGGTCTACTGTCACGAATCCTTGTTGCAAAACTCAATTTATTTTTGATGTTTTAGATCGCACTAGTCAAGTAGACGTTGTCTAAATAGATTCCACAAAAGCATTTGACCGTCTAGATCATGGTTTATTATTGGGAAAATTAGATGATATGGGTCTAAGTACTAATCTTATTGTCCTATTTTATTCATACTTAACGGATATATCACAGTATGTTCAATACCGTTGTTATCAGTCTGTAAAATATCCACAGAAGTCAGGTGTCTCACAGGAATGTGGTCTTGGTCCTTTATTGTTCTACTTCATGCTGATGATGTTAAGATTCTTTCTAATATTGAGTCACTGACTAATAAATTGCAGAAACATCTAAATCTTATTAATTTGTGGTGTGTTAGTAACAAATTAACTGCAAATGCTGTCAAGTGCAATGCAATGTCATATTGCCACAAGTCTTCTGTGCTGGTTCATGACTACAAATTGGAAAGTTTTACTTTAAATAGTCCTGAAACTATATGCGCTCTCGGTGTCACCTTTGACTTCAAACTATCCTTTGTACCTCATGATCAAAAAACTGTTAGTTGTGCCTATAAATATCTTGGATTTACATTAAGAAATACGAAAGAAATTAAAGTATGAATACCCTTAAACTTTTCTTTATCACATTATTTGTTATATGAAACCATATATATATATATATATATATATATATATATATATATATATATATATATATATATACGATACATAACACGACAATTGAAAAAGTGCAAAGGCGGTTCTTTAAATCTGCAGTTATTTCCTTGGATCGTGTATATCCATTGAAAGGCACACCTTACAATTATTTCTTTGCGAGCATGAACAGTTTAGAAAACAGAAGTATGACAACTGTACTGCTTCTATTTAAAATAATAATAATAATAATACATTGATTTATTTACTCTTATTTACAATATATCATAACAATATTAATAAAATTTAAGAACAATAGTAAATAAACATTTAACTCACAAAAGTGTAAACTTGTACGTGAGTACAAATATCACAAATACAACATACATTTTACACGATATTATACATATACGTACATTTTTTAAATAAAATAACACATATACTGGTATACTAATTGACAATAGACAAGCTATTCAATATCAAGTGAATCCTTATACTAGAACAAAAAGCAAAATAGAGGAGTGAAAAATATGAAGTGAAAAAAAAAGTGACGAGGAGTGAGTGCAAAGACAAGACTATATTTATATATAAAAAATTAGTACATTCAAAATGTCAAACATTTATTAGTCAATTATTTTATGAATATTAATTCTACCATATTGCATCATCCAATTTAGTATCCATTTTTTAAATAAAGGGAACGACTGAATTGCTTTTATACGTTCAGGGAGCATATTAAATATCTTGGGACCTAGGTAAGTAAATGTTCTTTGACCAATAGCCTTTTCTCTTTTAGGTATTACTTTTGAATAATTTCTATACCTGGTCGCATATGGATGGAAGATATCCTGCGCAAAATGGTTAATTTTAAACTGTTTCTGTAGTAGAATATGACAAAATAACTGCCTAACATCTAACAGCTTGCATTCTGCAAAAAGTGCTTCACAATAAAGTTAATTGTTCGCCTCTATCGTCTTTCATAGATTATAGTGTGCCTAGAACTATTCTACATTAAGAACTATAAAACTAATTTGTATATGCAATCCCCTCTAGACCACATGATAAAAAGTCACTTACTAATAGTGTTTCGATTAGATCTGTTCGTTTGTACAATTACAGATTTATTTATTATACATAGTATTGTATGTTTAATATGCCCTATATAAACAATTTGAATTCTTTTGTATTCTTTATTAGAATTTATTTTTATACAAAATTTAAATATACAGGATGTCCCGAACTTAATGGTATACAGAGCAAGAGTAGATTGCTTACATCAAAATAATGCGATTAAGCCAAACTTACCTTGGTCCATTTGTGGCTAATAAAAAAGTTACAGAGCGTTAAAGTTCAAATTTTGAATTCGAAATTCTTAAAATTCTTAGAAAGTTACCAAAGAATTCTTTTGAAAAATTTGAATAGGGGGTTTTCTAGGACAGGAAAAACGAATCCGTACTTAATTTTGCAGTAGACATTAGAGGCCGCTACGAGATGTACTCTTGGTTGATAAAAACTGATTATAACTTTTTTATCAGTGTGTGCACGAAAGTTTTAATAAAGAAATATAGTTCTCCTATCTATTTTTCACAAATAAGGTATATTTGTTTCATGTCGATACATTTAACCGTTTTAGATTTATTTCTTGTTTTTCTATTGGTTGCAATAAAATAAAAGCTTGTAGTTACTTGCGTAAAACTGTCATAGCAAGCTTTGGTTATTTGAAAACAAATTGTACTATTGACAATTAGCTGATTGACAAGTAACTTATGTTAAATAGTGTATTCCTTTAAATTTTTCTTTACAATTTATAATATCGCATGAAATATGCCTCGCCATAATTTATTTTGTAATGAAGAAATTAGAGATACGGTATGTACTGATGCAAAAGAAAATTTTAATAGACGTTGTGCGTGTAGAAAGTTACCCAAATAGATCAGAACCAAATCACAAATTATTTAGTACATACGAGTATGTAGAGTAGTTATCATGTATTATATAAATACTAAAACGTTATATTGTATTTTTAAAATTTAGAAATTTCACAAATAAAATTGAAACTCTACAAGATTTTTGTGAAATTACTGGTAAATAATATACCTCTCGTTTACCAGTAAAATTACAAATAAATATTTTTAGTGCACTTTTCAATGTACTTAAAAATATTATCAATCCATGTACATAGTTATTTAGTTTTGTTCTACACAAATATGTATTCTTTGATTGAAAAGAACATTTTGATTAATGACTAGAAAAAATTGCCTAGCAGATATCAGATATTTAAAATTTTGGTAATACTACACCACATTCTTTTACTTTTAAAACATAAGAAAGTATACTTTTCTTTTTGTTGTTGTAAATCGCATCATCAAAGTATATTATTTTTAATTTGTTTATTACAATATTTTACCAATTTATTAAATATACATTTTAGCTCAGAATTTTGAAATCAGTTAGATAATATCGATATTTTACAGAAGCCTGATACAATCAGATACTTTTAAGTTAGTATAAACATCTTTGTTATTGTTGATGTAATACGAGTACTTCAGAACTATTGAGATAAGTAAAATCAAGACTTTAAATACAAGTAGCTAATTTTTAACAACATTTATATTTTATCAAGTGAGTGAAAAAAATGAAGACATTAATAGTGATTTTCGTTGCTTTTAGCGTGGTTTTGGGTAAATATAACAGTAAATATATCAGTCGTCCAATTTAATATTGTAATATATCATAAAAAAGTAGAATTAGTAGATTTCAGCCGTACTTAATCTATACTGAGTTTTCTCAGCATAATCACTTGTAAATTAAATGTAATTTTTTATTATATTTTTAACTGTATTGTAGATGTATTTAAGCTAATTGGATTCAATTTTCCTGCAATTCCTATCAATGAACTCATACAGGGTGAGTCAGTCATATTTAGAAATTAGTAGTTATGAGGATGGTAATACATTACAAAATGCCTTAAATGCTACTCAGACATGGTGTTATGAAAATAACCTAGAATAAAATTTGTTTAAATGTAAAGTTATGTCATTTTACAGAAAAAACAGACCATTAATTTTCAATTATTCCCTCAACAACACTGCTTTGAAAAGATTTATTAAATTTGAAGTTCTTTGAGTGGTATTTGACAGTGAGCTTTCCTTTAATAGCCACATTTCAGAAACGGTTTCTTCTGCCTATACACTACTTAGACACTATTATAAATTGTAACAAGTTTTCAAATATAGATACGGTTAAATTATTACCTTTATTAGAAGCAAAACGAAGTATGACTCAATTATTTGGTCTCCTTTCTATGTAAATTACATTCAGCTTTTAGAATCCGTCCTACATAAATCTTTAAAATATATGTTTTTCAAAAGTACTGGTTGGTTACTATCCGCCTAGGGGTTTTGATCACGCTGCTCTACTGGAGCAGTTCAAGTTTTTATCTTTAGCTGATAGGAGTCAGGAGGCAGTCAAGATACCCACGCACATTTTATTGTAAAGCACCTAAAACTAATATCTTAGTCAAATTGCCAGTCTACAACATGTCCCAGTTATTTAATAGGGTATCCCATTTATGACCACCATGATAAAATGGATTTCATTATTAAGACCTTTAAAGATATGATTTCTCTGTGATAACGTATGTTGTTGTTTATATTTCCTTCGTTTGTTTTCCTTCCTTCTATTATTATTATTATCATTATCATTATCATTATCATTATCATTATCATTATCATTATCATTATCATTATCATTATCATTATCATTATCATTATCATTATCATTATCATTATCATTATCATTATCATTATCATTATCATTATCATTATCATTATCATTATCATTATCATTATCATTATCATTATCATTATCATTATCATTATCATTATCATTATCATTATCATTATCATTATCATTATCATTATCATTATCATTATCATTATCATTATCATTATCATTATCATTATCATTATCATTATCATTATCATTATCATTATCATTATCATTATCATTATTATTATTATTACTATTATTATTATACAGCGTCCGTGATCACACACATTTCTTAGCCACATCACCTGCGTTGCCACATCACGGCTAAATGTTTGTGTTCTTCATAGACTATCCGCTAATACGTATATATATGTACGAAACCAATAAAATCCAAAAAAATAAAACAGTATGCAGAATTGTATCATAACTGATTTTAACAATAGTATTAACTTCGTCATGCAAAATGGTTTGGTAAGTACAAGCTTCACATCTTCCGAAGTCAACCTTCATTAAAAGAAGATAAATAAAGCAGATGTATTTATATACAAAACGGAACATTGCATTTTCTTCAAATAAAAAGTCAGAATACTAGAAAACACCCGAATATACAAAATATAACCTCAAATATACATAAACACATAAAGTCAAAAAGCCACTTCTTTAACAAGAACAATTTCAAAGCGATTGCAGAATGCAGATATTACAAAGTAAGGTCTGAAGCACGCCAATCACTCAATGACAGCCTCAAAAAGGATTTAAATAATAATTAGATTTTTTTAGCGTAAATATGCATTTAAAATGTCTTTAAGTCGCGTATCCTTTATCCCTGTCTCCTCTTGAAATTACTGACGTTACACCTGAATCGCCCTGTATATGATCTTCTAATAAATAGTTTCACACAATATTATTAATAAGGTACTTAAAAATTTTATATTATACTAATTTTGTTAACTCAATCTGAAACAATTTTTAACGCAATTGTAAGAGATACAGGGTGCACTATTTTTCATGGTTCACCACTGGCGTCTCGGAAACCATAAAATATATAGGTTGGCTCAAATTAAAAAAAGTTGCGTCTTTTGATGGCCATAAGATATCCAAGATATTTGCTGCTGTTAAAATGTTGTGAAAAATTAGAAAATGCCATTTAGCCCCCTCATTTCTGAACAGATGGATAAGAATATATGAGATATCATGATTTTTGTCAACAGAAAATTTGAACAGCCGTTAGTGCAACATTCAGTTGCTTTTTTTCCTATGGACGCCATATTGAATCATAGTAACAGATGGATAATAAAATTTTGAATATTATGCCAATTTCGACGAAAATCGATTTCTAGTGTATTCTTATTCTTCTGTGCCATATTTCAGCTCATTATATTCAGAAATAATGACGCTAGATGGCAATTTCTAAAATCGCTGCCACGGCAACACTTTACAATGATTACTTATACATATTCAGCTATATCTTCATATTTTGTCACAAAGATGTCGCCCCTGCTTTATTTATAGCCTAGAAATCCTGTATACTCAATTTCAGATGTAAGTGCTATAAAAAATTAAATAGAATTATACAATCTTCAAAACTCTTTATTTACACCTGTTATTATGAGTTAGGGTTATATAACAGATAAATATACCTGTATTATTGCGGTTAATATCAAGCAATTTAAGTTTCAAGTAGGTAAGTAGGTAAGACTTGCTGCTGATTGACTGAATGTTTCAATATTATTCCAGGTGCCCCTTCTGAAGACATAGACGCCAGAATAGCGGGTGGCGATGACGCTGACATAGCAGATTACCCTTACCTGCTCCAAGTTGAGTACATGGACGAACTCCTTTGCGGAGCCATGTTGATATCTTCCAATTACGCTTTAACCGCTGCCAATTACGTAAGATCTAAAGCCATCGATTACTTCTTGGTCCGCGCTGGTTCGACTACCCTGTACGAAGGAGGGCAAGAACTGACAGTTGACAACATCGTGTTTCATCCCAAATTTGAAGTCTGGACCAACAACTACGGGGTGGCCATTCTGGTTCTATCTGAAACCGTATCAATCTCTAACGCCAAACCCATTCCGTTGGCCACAAACGACGACGCCATTATCGAAGGCAATAACATTACCGTAGCCGGATGGGGATGGCAAAACTTCGAATACGACGCTGAATTCGCCCCCACCCTTCAGGTTGTGGAGATTCCTATGCTTGGCGACGAAGTATGTTCGAGTGCTTACACTATTGTCAGCGACGTGATGTTCTGCGCTGCGTATCTAGAGAGTGAAGGCAGAGGATTCTGTGTTGGAGATCAAGGTGGGCCTGGTGTGGTGGATGGAGTTGCGGTCGGAGTTATATCCTTTGGGCAAGGCTGTGGAGATGGTAAAAACGCTGGGGTATTTATTAGAGTTTCTAAAGTCAAGGATTGGATTGACAGTGTTATTGGAACGTCTACAACACTTGCTTGAAATCAAATAAGTGACCTGGTTATGTGACTGAATGTGATTATACAGGGTGTCCCAAAATAGAAGGCCATACCACTAACCACATATTCTTTGGACAAAAATAATACGACTTTCCTTATGCCATTTTTTATTTGGGCGTCCCTGTTTCAATATACAGGGTATTAAAGTTACATTTTATAAAACTATTTTTGTTAATAATAGCATTGTTTTCTAAGATACACACTTGAAATTTTGCACGTACTTTTATCTTATTCAGGCATACTTATTATGTAATTTTGGTAAAAAAAATTGAAGGGCGAATGGAGGTTACTGAGGGATGCAGTACCCTTTATCCCCTCCAATTATTTTTAAGTACGCCTATGCAGCTTTTTCTTGAAGTAACACGTAGAATTTTCTTCTGATCATTTTATCTCTTTTGTAATTTTTTGTTTAAATGCTCCGTTTTGGAGAAAAACGGCAATTTGTAGTACCCATAAATCTTCCATTCACTATCATTTTCAAGTGAAACTGAAATTTTGTGGATATACCTATTATTACAATACCGTGGCAATTTAGCAAATCGTAATACTTACTGAATGAATATTTGCTAATTAAAACAAAATGGATAATTCTAAAATTTTTTAAAATGAGGGATACTTATGAATTGAAAAAATAATATGGCATTAAAATCTGTAATACGGTTCTCTTATCAACCAAATAATAGTCTCATTTAGTAATAGTAATAAAGAGAGATCAACATAATACCTAAATAACATAAAATAAATAATGAATTACTACTAATTTAACAAATGTTGTACTTGCCCACTCTCCTCATTAACACATGTACGTACCTTTTTAAGTAGCGAAAACCTTATCTTTTGAAAGATATTCTCCTTTTGCCTAAGTTCATCAGCTGCCATTACTATTCTTTCTCTGAGATGGTTAATCAGAAAATAAATCCAATAAATTAAGGTCAGGGGATCGTGGTGGCCATTGAATAAGTGCTTCTTGTCCTCGACCAATCCAACGATTGGGAAATATATGGGTATTTAAATACTGCCGGACGTTTCTACCATAATGGGGTGGAACGCCGTCAAGCTGCATCCACATACCGTCACGTACGATAACAGGTAAATCATGTAAAACATCTCGGAATTCATTATGCAGAAAATGTAAAAATGATGATGATTTAGTATGAAAAGGGAACCCAACAAAAATTATCCACTATCCCCGCCGAGACATTAACCCTGAATGTAAATTGATGCTGTGCTACAATGGTTGCATGAGGATTCAAATCCGCCCATACGTGGCTGTTATGCATGTTAGTCAATCCATTTCTTGTAAAGCTTGCCTCATTCGTGAATAGTCCCTATCTGCATCATGCTGTGTTAACAGCCAATGACTAAATTGCATCCTAGAAGCAAAATCTTGGGGAAGAATATTTTGTACGCGTTGGATGTGATACGGGTGCAGAGGTTGGGTTTTTAAAGTCCGATGAACATCCATTTTTATACAATTTTCTATTTGTCGACAAACAACCCCTGTACTTGCGCTTGGTCCTTCTTTTACCAGTGCTAAGATTTGTTCTTCTTGTTCAGGGCTTAATTTTCTATGTCGGCCACAAATTTCCGACTTCCGATTCAAAAAGGTAAGACTTTTTCGTAAAAGTAACTGATGATGAGATGATCGTTAGTGCAGAACTTACCTAACATTAAATGCATGTCTGCCATATCTGCAAAAGTCAAATTAACTACAGTCACCCTATTAGCCATATTGCCTTAAATTAAAAACTTAATAATCAGTTACTACTTCTCGATTTGCCGAATCAAAAAATTAATAGTAACTAATATCATTATGTTGACAAGAAAGACATTTGTTTTCAGAGCTAACTATTTTTTCCTGACATTCACCGGCCGCTAAGACATTTGTAACCCATCAATACATGTCGTCTTTCTCTAAAACGGAGTATTTAAACAAAAAATTACAAAAGAGATAAAATGATCAGAAGAAAATTCCACGTTTAATAGTTCAAGAATAGGCGTACTTAGAAATAATTGGAGGGGATAAAGGGTACTGCAACCCTCAGTTACCTCCATTTGCTCTTCGAATTCTTTCACCAAAATTACATGATAAGTATGCCGGAATAAGATAAAAGTACGTGCAAAATTTCAAGTGTATATCTTACATAACAGTGGGATTATGAACAAAAATAAATTTTTAAAATGTAACTTCAACACCCTGTATATTGAAACAGGGACATCCAAATAAGTTGCATTATTTTTGTCCAAAGAATATGTGGTTAATGGTATGGCCTTCTATTTTGGGACACCCCGTATAATGATGTGGTCATTCGTGGATTTCGCAAATAAATAAATTGTTGAAGAAATGGCTTTTATTTTCTCAGGCTTATAACAAGTAATAAAATATTATCTTTCAATTCAAAACTGCTAATACTATTTCTAAATCTATTTCACAGAAATTTGTTTTTAATAGACAAATAATTAAACGTTGGAGTAAAATGTTACCTATAACTGTTGGAAGTACAATTCTTAATGCACTTCGAAAAAAATTCAGTTGTGGTGGGTAAAAATACACTTGCACCCCAGCAAAAAAACTTGTATAAAATAGACGACAGATAAACACAAACAGTTCAATAAAATGTTACTTAAGTGTTGGAGATACAATTATTGTTAATGTAGTGAGAAAAAATAACTAGTTGTAGCTAAAAATACACAGCAAAAAGTAGAGGACAGATAAACAATTCAATTGTAGCAACTAAATCAAGTTTTCTGAAAATCAGTCACGCAACTCATCTAACTGTGGCTACCAACAATGAATAAAATTTTTTGCTGGAATAAATGAACTGTGTTACAATTACTAAAACTTATAAATACATATATTTCTGATACATTTAAGGACAAGCGAACTGTACCTTAAATGTTAGTTGACTGTAAGTAATGCAGTAATAATTGTGCATATTGCCACACTTTACATTAATATTTTGTAATTTGTAAGTTAACTATATTTTAGACAACACAGTAAATATAAATAAATAAAAATGACAAAATTCCAAAAAGTAAGCATATTATGCAATTTATACAGGATGTCTGTGAAAGGTTGGGAAATCTCGGAACTGGAGATACTTGTGACCAAAATAAGTCGATTGAGCCAAATATGCCTTATCCGAATGTTTCTGGTTTCAAGAATACAGGGCGTTCAATGCTAGAATTTTATTTTGAAATATCTCAATAACTTCTAATAATTTTAATTTTTATAATAATTTTTATAGTTAGATATTTGATTCAACTTAAAGGAGACCACCTGAAGAAGCAATCCTAAAAATGCAGAAATAGGTCAGATCTCATCTATTGTGGTTGAATTTGTCGTGTTCCCACTGCCAAAAAAGTGAAGTTAGATTTTTATAGAGTGAGTAAATTAGATTATTTTCTTTAGATAATTATTGAATAGAGCTTTGTCTGTGGAATTGTTCATTAGCATACCTAGATGTTTGGTATCAGAGAACATACATATGACTTCATTGATAGGAATTGTAGATTTGATTTATATTAGCTTAAAATACCTTTCTAAAACAGTAAAAAAATGTTACAAAAGCTAATAATAAGGAATATATGGGTAGATATTGTGGGTGTAATTCAACGCAGGTTGGGGCTTTTGTCCACTGAGTAGTTAGTTTCACACAATATTATTAATACCTAAAAATATATAAAAACTTTTAGATAAAAGGTGAACATTTTTCAAGTAGGTATTGTCATATTTAATTCATTGACAGGATGTCACTTTTTTGTCATTGTCGATATTTAACTTCTAATAATTTTAATTTTTATAATAATTTTTATAGTTAGATATTTGATTCAACTTAAAGGAGACCACCTGAAGAAGCAATCCTAAAAATGCAGAAATAGGTCAGATCTCATCTATTGTGGTTGAATTTGTCGTGTTCCCACTGCCAAAAAAGTGAAGTTAGATTTTTATAGAGTGAGTAAATTAGATTATTTTCTTTAGATAATTATTGAATAGAGCTTTGTCTGTGGAATTGTTCATTAGCATACCTAGATGTTTGGTATCAGAGAACATACATATGACTTCATTGATAGGAATTGTAGATTTGATTTATATTAGCTTAAAATACCTTTCTAAAACAGTAAAAAAATGTTACAAAAGCTAATAATAAGGAATATATGGGTAGATATTGTGGGTGTAATTCAACGCAGGTTGGGGCTTTTGTCCACTGAGTAGTTAGTTTCACACAATATTATTAATACCTAAAAATATATAAAAACTTTTAGATAAAAGGTGAACATTTTTCAAGTAGGTATTGTCATATTTAATTCATTGACAGGATGTCACTTTTTTGTCATTGTCGATATTTAACTTCTAATAATTTTAATTTTTATAATAATTTTTATAGTTAGATATTTGATTCAACTTAAAGGAGACCACCTGAAGAAGCAATCCTAAAAATGCAGAAATAGGTCAGATCTCATCTATTGTGGTTGAATTTGTCGTGTTCCCACTGCCAAAAAAGTGAAGTTAGATTTTTATAGAGTGAGTAAATTAGATTATTTTCTTTAGATAATTATTGAATAGAGCTTTGTCTGTGGAATTGTTCATTAGCATACCTAGATGTTTGGTATCAGAGAACATACATATGACTTCATTGATAGGAATTGTAGATTTGATTTATATTAGCTTAAAATACCTTTCTAAAACAGTAAAAAAAACTTTGAAACCTGTCGGAGTATTAAAAAAAATGGGCACAATTATGTTTTTGGCACGGCAAATAATAATTTTTAACTAATTTTGGCGTTGCTTATGCAGGGCGTCAGTTATACCCTGTTCCTTATTTACAGTTTTTTAAATAGCCATTTAAAGGAAACAGAGAACAAAAAGCATTTAAGGAGAAAACACAAACAAAACAGAAAAAAATGGAAACTTAATAAATATCTACTTAATATTAAAAATTAATAAATGCATACTATAAAAAAATTTCAAAATGAGCACCGCCTTGCCTTATACACTCACGAGCACGTCTAATTAATGATGGTTGTACTATCCAAATCATCTGAATATTATTTTTTATTTGCTTCGCCGCAGTTCATTTTCACTTGCCACAGGGGTTGCGTAAACACGTGTTTTCAAGTCACACCAGAAGTAGAAATCCAAAGGATTTAAATCTGGTGATCTAGGCGGCCAGGGCACTGGTCCTGATCGGCCTATCCATCGATCTGGATAAACATTATTTAAGTGCTCCCTAACTCTTAAACTAAAATGAGGAGCACCATCGTGCATAAGTCACATATTAAAGCGTGTTTGTAAGGGAAGATCCTCTAATAACGTAGATAGTTGGTCTTGGAGAAACTGTAAATATCTTTGTCTATTTAGTCTAGGTGCTAGTTCGACAGGTACTATTAAATAATGCCTGCCCATACATTTATTTGAAACTACACTTGATGGCGGGTTTGCCATATACCATGAGGGTTTTCGTCTGCATACATGTGTAAATTATGCCGTTGATTGGTCCGTTACTACGGAATCCTGCTTAGTCAGAAAATAGTATAGAGGCGGTAAAATCGTGAGCTTGGTTATCTTTCTCCAACAGCCATGTGCAAAATTGTATTCTTGCAGAATAATCATCTATGCTTAAACACTGAACTTTTTGCATATGGTATGGATGGAGTAGCTGTTCTTTAAGAATATTAGTTACAGTGTATTTTGAAATCTGAAACTGTTGTGCTGCATTTGTAACACTAACTGCAGGATCTTCATCGACATAATCCAGAACAGCTTCTTCAACTTCAGTTGAACGAACAATTCTGTGAACTCCACCATATCCACCCATATTTGGCATAAAACTACCTTAAATAATATTAAATGTATTACAATTACAAATTAAAAACGTACTCATTGCTCAAAATAAACTAATGAAGATGTCAAACCAGTTTCCCATAACCGCTGATCAACGCGCTGAAATGTTTTTGGATTTAGTAGTTGTCTGATGGAAAATTTCTCAGAGTATAATCTTTGAGCTTTCAATGTATTACATCGAGCTTCTCTATAGATTAAGTGCATATCACAATATTCTGTAAATGTATACTCCATAATTAAGTACTTCAAAAATATTACAACAATTGTCAATTTGACACTTTAATTGTATCATAACAATGGAAACCATAGTAACGCTATGTGCAGATATTTTTCAAAACCACTTGATTAATCCGTTATAATTTTTAAAACACAGTTTACGGATTTTTACCATAGCCAGGCAATAAAAAAATAATAGGTATTCAAATGATACGATCACTGTTTACTTTCCCTTTAAATTGCTATTTAAAAAACTGTAAATAATTTGTTTCGCACTAGCCGTCAAGACGCATTAATTTAATTTAAGGATTACAAGTTGCTAAAAAACAAAATGCATTGAAATTTGTAGATGCAAATATCTCGATAACCAAGCAATATCTCTTAGTTTCAATATATGATGTCCGTATTTCTAAATATAAAAAAAAATTGTCCCTTCTTATCAAAGGAACAGGGCATAACTGACGCCTTGTATAAGTAACGCCAAAATTAGTTAAAAATTCTTATTTGGCGTGCCAAGGAACATAATTGTGCCAATTTTTGTTTTAATACTTCGCCAGGTTTCAAAGTCATTGAGATATTTCAAAATAAAATTCTAGCATCCAACGCCCTGTATTTTTGAAACCAGCAACATTCGAACAAGGCATATTTGGCTCAATCGACTTATTTTGTTTACAGTACAGGTTTTAAAATTTTATATCACTGAGAATAAAGGAGTTTTTTGAAATTCTGAAATCTATTAACAATAATAATATTCAAACGATACTGTAGTAGGTTTCGCTTATTTTCCAGTTTTTTCTGCTGTTTTGCCTTAGTTTTATTTCATAATTATGTTCTAATTTCATAACCTATAAAAATGCCACTAAATAAACGTTAGACCTGGAAATTTTTTATTTGAATTTGACTACAATTTTGATTTATGAACTTACCTTTTCTTACAATTTTCTGCTTGAGCTACTCATTGATAGTTTTCAGTGTTTGCTTAAGATGGTACTATGTTAAAATTATTATTATTTTTTTAAATCTTATAAAAAAATTGATAAAAAACCTATGAGTTTACTCACTTGTGCTAAAAAAATTAGATGTAACAATATGTAACATTGTTGTATTTTGTCTGCAGTTTATGTTTTTATGTTAATATAAATTTGAATTTGACTGACCTTTGGACTGATAATTAGTTATCTAATGCATATTATTATGGATGTTAAATTGCATTGGATTCATTGACAATTGTAATTGTTGTATTAATAGACTGTTGGTTTTATTAGGATAAAACATTTTTTCATAAAAAATAGAAAATTAAAAAGTATACTACTGTTTAAAAATAAAACTTTTTCTAAATTTCAATGTTCAAAAAAAATTTATATCTAGTATTAAAAAATGTTTCTATAGCTAATATAATATATTTATAAAATATTTATATAGTTAATAGCTTTTTAAAACTGTATAAAAAATAAATAGATTTTCTTTATAATAAAAATTTAAATTTAATTCAATAATGGGAGACATTTTCTAAAAAGACAATTTTTTGAAAAAAAAATTTTATTTATTTATTTTTTTAACTATAACTTATTTATTTTAAATAACATTGTAGTCTCTTGTATGACCTGAAGAATACATATGATTTTTTCCATGACCATTCACAGAGTTTCACACTGGTTCTACATATATTTTATTATATTTTCTTATGCATGACAATCAAACAACCAAATATGACAACAGATATTTAGATAATTAAATATTGTTAAAAATCAAAGTACATGGAACGTTGTTAAGGTTGCTTCGTGTTCACAAAATAAACAAACTTCTCAAAAGTTTATAATAATGTATTCCGAATGTGAAGATGAAGTTCCTCAAGATATTCTGGAAGAAGTATAATATGCTTTCAAATAACCAAAGCTTACTATGACAATTTTACGTAAGTAACTACAAACTTTTATTTTGTTGCATCCAATAGAAAAATGAGAAATAAATTGAAAACGGTTAATAAACACTATATACCTTATTTGTGAAAAATAGATTGGAGAACAATATTTTTCTATTAAAACTTTCGTACACACTCTGATAAAAAAGTTATAATCAGTTTTTATCAGCCAAGAGTACAGTAGCGCCCTATAGCGTCTACAGCAAAATTAAGTACGGATTCGTTTTTCCAGAAAACCCCCTAATCCAAATTTTCAAAAGAATCCTTTGCCAACTTTCTAAGAATTTTAAGAATTTCGAATTCAAAATTTGAACTTTAACGCTCTGTAACTTTTTTATTAGCCACAAATGGACCAAGGTAAGTTTGGTTTAATCGCATTATTTTGTTATAAGGATTCTACTCTTGCTCTGTGTCCCATTAAGTTCAGGACACCCTGTATAAGCAAAGAAAACAAAGGAATAAATTACGTTTAACAACAACGTAAGTTCACCACATCACCACTAATAATTTTGGCATTATCTACATAGTATTTACATTACACTCACAAAAACGCAAAAATACAAGAAGCAAACGCCTGTTTACATCACCAACACGGTAACCTGCATCTGCATCCACAAACAAACCGCGCTGAATTGGTGTAATGTCACATCACTGATAATGCGTTTCCGATAACGTAATTTTATTTACACTTAATTATTATTTATTTTTTATTTATTTATTTATTTATTTATTTTCGTGTCAAGACACAAATGTGTTTACACACGTCACAAGAAAAAGGGCAGAGCAGAACTAAGTTCACTAGATAAAAATTACAAATACAAGCGGAAATTAAAATGAACAATAATAACATAGACCTTAGAAATTAAAATAGTAAAATAGTAAAAGTCAAATACACAAGTTAAAATAATTCAAAGTATCACATACATACATATTCATTGAAGTATACTACAAGTCAATACTAAAACAAAATTAAGAACGAACAAACATATAAATAATTAAATTAAATTAAAATCACTCACAAAAAAACTGTTTTATGTCATAAAAAGCGTTTCTCAATAGAAATAATTTGATTCTTTTCTTAAATTGAACAATATTCAGATCCCTTATACGAAGCGGCAACACATTAAACAGACGTATACCTATAAAACTTGTACCATTTCTGGTTCTATCTAGATAACCTATGGAAATTTGTGTGATAATTATTTTTTGTTCTGGTATCGTGTGAATGTATCTGATTTCCAGTCAATATGTCACTCGAATTCAGTTTTATATACAAAAGACACTGGAATATGTATATACAAGGCACTGTTAGTATATTTAATTTTATAAATTGATCTTTACATTCATCCCTGTAACCCAAACCAGTCATAATCCTGACAGCTCTTCTTTGGTGAGCGAAAACATTCATAGTAGAAGTTGCATGCCCCCAGACAAGTATTGCATATGAAATATTAAATTGGATAAAACTGTGATAAGCTATTTTCAATGTATTTAATGATACTTTACCTACTAAACTTCGTAGGAGATGCATGTACTTGGAAATTTTCCTACAAATATAATTAGTGTGTTGTTCCCACAGCAATTTGGAATCAAGGTATACTCCAAGAAATTTAACAAAATCACAATTCTTCCAATCATCATTAAATTCACGTAGGGCGAATACCATTGTCTCAGTCTTTGTTACATTTAAACAAAGTTTATTATTAGTAAACCAGTTCTCAGCGTCCGACTGTATCAGAGAAGCATCTTCTAGCAAATTCTGTAAAATTCTATTTTTATAATTAAACTGGTATCATCGGCAAATAGTACACTTAGCACGTTGTTTTTCAAAGAATTCATGAAATCGTTTATGTATATCAGGAAAAGTGTAGGACCCAATATAGATCCTTGAGGAACACCATGCTTTACACTTTTCATGTTAGATTTCTCATTATTATAAGTTACAAATTGTTTCCTATTTGAGAGATAGGATTTCATCAACTCCAGACTGTCCGCAGTAAAGCCATTCCAATTTAATTTGTCGATAAGAATGTTATGAGATACACAGTCAAACGCTTTGGTTAAATCCAAAAACTGAGCACACACATATTCGCCTTTTTCAAATCCATCATTCACAAAATTTGTCAATTTGTCGATAGAACAGTTTTTACGAAAACCATATTGGTGAGAATTAAATAATTTATTCTCTTCAAAATAATTAGTTATCTGTCTGTTCAACAAACATTAAAAAATTTTACCTAAAAAAGGAATCACAGCAATGGGTCTGTAATTAGTAGGATCACTTTTATCATTCTTTTTATGAACAGGTACAACTCTAGTTAATTTTAGGGAATCCGGGAAAATATTAAGAGCTATACTACAATTAATTAAATTTGTAATGGAATTTAGTACGACATTCAATAAGCTTTTCATAATTTTAGTATTAAGGTTATATACATCCATGCATTTTTTATTTTTTAAGTTTAAAATTACATCGGCAACCTCCCAGGGAGATATTTCAACAAAATTAAAATTAATTCGTCTAGGCATTTCACGAAAATTCTCCATATAATGCTGATTGTTAGGTGGCAACTTAGCTAATATATTGTCGGCGATATTGACAAAATAATCATTAAATTCCTCAGATGTAATTTTCGACACATTGGAAGTTGAAACATTTTTACTACTATTTATTATACTCCAAATAGCTTTATGTGATTATTGCCACCAGACTCATGTTCCTACTTCTCAATATGTTTAAAAGATCACCCTGTAATATATTTCAAACCAATATAAAATGCATGCAACTTCCCTATTGGAAATGTAATTTATGTTTGGATTTATGAAACATACGAGTATGTAACTGTGAAATCCAATAACCGTTACAGTTATCTTGTATTATAAAAATACAGAAACGTTATATTGTATTTTTAAAATGTAGAAATTTTACAAATAAAATTGAAACACTACAAGATTTTTGTGAAATTACTGGTAAAAAATATACCCCTTATTTACCAGCAAAATTACAAATAGATATTTTTAGTGCACTTTTCAGAGTACTTAAAAATATTATCAATCCATGTAAATATTTATTTAGTTTTGTTCTACACAAATATGTATTCTTTGATTAAAAAGAACATTTTGATTAATGCCTAGAAAAAATTGCCTAGCAGATATCAGATATCTAAAATTTTGGTAATTCTGCACCACATTCTTTTACTTTTAAAACATAAGAAAGTATACTTTTCTTTTTATTGTTGTAAATCGCTGCATCAAAGTATATCATTTTTAATTTGTTTATTACAATATTTTACCTATTTATTGAATCTATATTTTAGTTCAGACTTTTGGAATCAGTTAATACCGATCTTTTACAGAAGCCTGATGCAATCAGATACTTTTAAGTTAGTATAAAACATCTTTGTTATTGTTGACGTAATACGAGTACTTGAGAACTATTGAGATAAGTAATATCAAGACTTTAAATACAAGTAGCTAATATTTAACAGCATTTTTATTTTGTCAAGTGAGTGAAAAAAATGAAGATATTATTAGTGATTTTCATTGTTTTTAGCGTGGTTTTGGGTAAATATAACAGTAAATAGTCGGTCGTTCAATTTAATATTGTAATACATCATAAAAAGGAAGAATTAGTACATTTCAAATGTCGGAAAGTGTATACGATATTGAGTTTAAAAAAATATAAAATAATATTCGTACTTGTACTTTCCTTATTGAACAAATGTATTATTATATGAATGACATACAATTAACTAATAACATGATATTTTCACAACATTTTTTTTTTAGTTATATCACACGCATTTTTTTATGTACATATTTTATGTACATACAAAAACAGCAACCGTACCTAATCTATACTGAGTTTTCTTTCAGCATAATCACTTGTAAATGAAATGTAAATTTTTACTATATTTTTAACTGTATTTTCCTTCAATTCCTATCAATGACTCATATATGGTGAGTCAGTCATACAGCGCCCGTGATCACACCGTCGTTCTTTATAGACTATTATCCGCTAATACGTATATATATGTACGAAACCAATAAAATTCTGAAAAATAAAAGAGTATGCAGAATTTTATTATAACTGATTTTAACAATAGCATTAACTTCGTCATGCAAAATGGTTTGGTAAGTACAAGCTTCACATCTTCTGAAGTCAACTTTCATTAAAAGAAAATAAATAAAGCAGATGCGTTTGTATACAAAACGGTAGACTACAGTTTTGCAAATAAAAAGTCAGATTATTAGAAAACACCCGAATATACAAAATATAACCTCAAATACACATATAAAAACAAAGTCAGAAAGCCATCTCTTTAACAAGAACAATTTCAAAGCGATTGCAGAATGCAGATATTACAAAGTAAGGTCTGGAGCACGCTAATCACTCAGTGACAGCCTCAAAAGGGATTTAAATAATAATTAGATTTTTTTTAGCGTAAATATGCATTTAAAATGTCTTTAAGTCGCTTCTCCTTTATTCCTGTCTGCTCTTGAAATTACTGACGTTGCGACTCAATCACCCTGTATATGCTCTTCTAATAAATAGTTCACACAATGTTATTAATAAGGTACCTAATAAAAAAATTATATATCTAAATTTTTTTATTATACTAATTTTTGTTCTCAATCTGAAACAATTTTAAGCACAATTGTAAGAGATTTAGGGTGCACTGTTTTTCATGGCTCACCATTGGCATCTCGGAAACCATAAAATATACAGGTTGGCTCAAATTAGAAAAAAAGTTGCGTCTTTTTATGGCCATAAGATATCCAAGATATTTGCTGCTGCTGTTAAAATATTGTGAAAAAACTGAAAATAGGAATTTAGGAAATGCCATTTAGCCCCCTTATTTCTCAACAGATGGATAAGAATGGATTTGAGAACATTTTAACGGCCGTTAGTGTCGGTTATGCAACATTCAATTGCCTTTTTTTATGCCATATTGAATCAAGATAGTAACCGATGGAGAATAAAATTTAGAACATTATACCAATATCGACTAAAATCGATTTCTCGTGTATTCTTATCCCTCTGTACCATATTTCAGCTCATTATATTGAGAAATAATGACGCCAGATGGCAATTTCTAAAATCGCTACCACAACATTTTACAATGATTATATATATTTAGCTATATCTTCATATTTTGTCACAAAGATGTCGCCCCTGCTGTATAGTTTATAGCCCAGAAATAATGGTACATCCTATATACTCAATTTCAGATGTAAATGCTATTGCCAAAATTAAATATAACTATACAATCTTCAAAACTCTTTCTTTGCACCTGTTATTATAAGTTACTTAGGTAATATATAACAGATAACTTTCTCGTATTATTGCGGTTAATATCAAGCAATTTAAGTTTCAAGTAGGTAAGATATTTGTTGCTTGTGTTTAAGCACAATTGTAAGAGATGCACTGTTTTTCATGGCTCACCATTGGCATCTCGGCAACCATAACATATGGCAGGTTGGCTCAAATTAGAAAAAAGGTGCGTCTTTTGATGGCCATAAGATATCCAAGATATTTGTTGATGTTGTTAAAATACTGTGAAAAAACTGAAAACAGAATTTTAGGGAATGCCATTTATCCCCCTTATTTCTCAACAGATGGATAAGAATATATGAGGTCATCAACAGAAAATTTGAGTGGCCGTTAGTGTCGGTTATGCAACATTCAACTGCTTTTTTTTCTTATATTTAATCATGATAGTAACAGATGGAGAATACAGTTTTGAACATTATTTCAGCTCATTATATTGAGAAATAATGACGCTAGAGAGCAATTTCTAAAATCGCTACCACGGCAACATTTTACAGTGATTATACAATTATACATATTTAGCTATATCTTTATATTTTGTCACAAAGATGTCGCCCCTGTTTTAGTTATAGCCCAGAATGAAACCTTGTATACTCAATTTCAGATGTAAATGCTATAAAAACAATTAAATATAATTACACCTGTTATTATGACTTACTTAGGATTAGATAACAGATAACTTTACCTGTATTATTGCGTTTAATATCAAGTAATTCAAGTTGGTAAGATACTTGTTGGTGATTGATTGAATGTTTCAATATTATTCCAGGTGCCCTTTCTGAAGGCATAGACGCCAGAATAGCGGGTGGTGACGACGCTGACATAGCAGAGTACCCTTACATGCTCCAAGTCGAGTACATGGACCAACTTATTTGCGGAGCCTTCTTGATATCTCTTAATTACGCTTTAACCGCTGCCAATTACGTAAGATCTAAAACCATAGAATACTTCTTGGTCCGCGCTGGTGCCACTACCCTGTACGAAGGAGGGCAAGAACTGACAGTTGACGACATCGTGTTTCATCCCAATTTCGAAGTGTGGACCAACAACTACGGAGTGGCCATTCTGGTCCTATCTGAAACGGTATCAATCTCTAACGCCAAACCCATCCCGTTGGCCACAAGCGACGACGCCATTATCGAAGGCAATAACATTACCGTAGCCGGATGGGGATGGAAAGATTTCGAATACGAAACTGAATTCGCCTCCACTCTTCAGGTTGTAGAGATTCCTATGCTTGGCGACGAGGCTTGTTCAAGTGCTTACGACATTGTCAGCGACGTGATGTTCTGCGCTGCGTACCTAGAGAGTGAAGGTAGAGGATTCTGTTTTGCAGACAATGGTGGGCCAGGTGTGGTGGATGGAGTTGCGGTCGGAGTTATATCCTTTGGGAAAGGCTGTGGAGATGGTAAAAGCGCTGGGGTACTTATTCGAGTTTCTAAAGTCAAGGATTGGATTGACAGTGTTATTGGAGCCTCCACAGCACTTGATTGAAAGCAAATAAGTGACCTGGTTATGTGGCTGAATGTGACTATATAATCATGTGGTCATTCGTGGTTTTCGGAAATAAATAAATTGTTGAAGAAATGGTTTTCATTTTCTCAGGCTTATAACAAGTAATAAAATATTATCTTTCAATTCAACTGCTAATACTATTTCTAAACCTATTTCATAGAAATTTGTATTTAATACAGCATTTACATGTAGGCTGCGCTGCGATCAACTGCGTATTACATCTAACCTCACAAATATTTGTTATTTAATTTTTGTAATATAACTGTAGTGTATCGCAGTGTTTATCTGTTGCTATTAAAAATAAAGATTTCATGTTCCGCAAGTTCTCTAATAATGCTGAAAAAAATGGTTAATAGTAATTGAGGCCAGCAAGAAACCAACCCAAAAACCAAAGATCTGCTGAAAACATTTTACAGAATGTTGTTATACTATTACTAGTATGGGTAATACATGTTCTATTTTCAGTGTATATGTTTCATTATTTTCTAAGGTTTCATTCTTATTTTTAGGACAATGGAAAATTCTCAAAAAACGGCTGTTTCAATATTATATTTACCCGTACACGAAAATGTGATAACAATACTGTAAAAAATAATGAACGCATAAAAAGGTACATGAAAAGGCGAAAACAGGATGAAAATGTAAGCAAACTTGCAGATGGATAAAGTAGAAATGTGACACGAGTTAAATGTAATAATACAAAAATTACTTCAATGATAATAACGCCAGTAATCCTGAGAGTATAACAAGTGCATCTAGTAGTAACAAGTTATTTTACGATATAGTGATTCAAAATGTTGTTACAAAAGAGCACAACTAATATTACTCAAATTTTTAAATGAAAACCATTTAAAATACCAACTTTTTCTGTATTGTACTTGTACTGTAATAAAAACAAATAAAAACTGCATATGTTTATTATTTATATATGTCACATGTACATTATTTTAAACACTGACTTTTTTATATATTATTCGTATTTCTTCGGAAACTGGGCATTTAACGTACTTTTTTTATTTATTAGGCCATATTACATGCAACATTTTTGGAATTTGAGCGACAGCTAACCATTTTTCTGTCGATTCATGATTTATAAAATTTCAATTCTTTAAAAAACAAAGAGGTTTAAGAATTACCAGGAAATTCTTTAGGCACTCCCACGTTAACAATTTCTGTGTTAAATAACGTTTTATTACTTCTCTTTCCAAATTGCTAATGTAAAATGCAAATAAACAAGGTTATGTGAGGTTAACATAAATAAGATTTTAATACTTTTTGTACTTGTACAAGTGTAATTTTGATAATAGGTATGCAAATTGGATTTACAATCACTGTTTGAATTCAAATCAAAAATTATCGAACCACAGACTCATAAACTAGACCATAGAACATTAATATTAATACCTAACTCTGACGCTAGCGCCCCTATCGGAATTTAATGACACTGAGTTAATGTAAATGCTCTATAGACAAATAATTAATCGTTGGAATAAAATGTTACTTATAACTGTTTGAAGTACAATTTTATTAATGCACTTAGAAAAAAATTCAGTAGTGGTAGGTAAAAATACACCCCAGCAAAAAACGTATAAAATAGACGGCAGATAAACAAAAACAGTGCAATTTAATGTTACTTAAGTGTTGGAGATACAATTATTATTAATGCAGTGAGAAAAAAATCACTAGTAGTGGCTAAAAATACACAGCAAAAAATAGAGGACAGATAAACAATTCAATTGTAACAACTAAATCAAGTTTTCTGAAAATCAGTCACGCAAGCTAGCTAACTGTGGTTACCAACAATGACTAAAATTTGTTGCTGGAATAAATGAACTGGGTTGCGACAATTACTAGAACTTATAAATAAATATATTTCTGATATATTCAAGGACAAGCGAACTGTACCTTAAATGTTAGTTGATTGTAATGCAGTAATAATTGCACATGCTACATTGCCACACTTTGCATTAGTATTTTTTAATTTGTAAATTAACTATATTTTAGACAATACATTAAATATAAATAAATAAAAATTATAATTAGGACACAATTCCAAAAAGTAAGCATATTATGCAATTTATATAACGTGAAATACAAATTATTGAAACATATTTATATACAGATCACATGCCAAAACGACAATTTTCACTAGTTAAGTGTCCTTTGAAAACTATGCGAACATGCATTGTTTTTTGACAACATATATCTGCTGCAATATAAACCATGTTAGTTAGTTATTGGTAGAACATTTAGGAGCTTGAATGTTAGATTGAAGGAACATTTAAATTGTTTAAAACCTACTTCGATATGCAAGTTTCCCTGGGACCCCGATCAAATATTTTTCTGATAATCCGTTGTTGAGACACATAAACTTTATTAGAATTCACGGCATTACCCCATAGAACAATATATATGAGATGACTGTAATAAACATCCATCAAGGCACATAGTGGCATAAAATTCTTTATGCGAGAGATAGCATAACATGCTCTGCTTAAGGTCTTGGTGAGAAGGTCTATATGCAGTGACCAATTCAGTCAAATATCTCGGCAGATGCCTAAAAATATTGTATAATCTGAAGAATACAAAACAGGATCACGAAATTGAGCAGTTAAATCGGAATCATTCCTGAAGTAGATAATACAGGTTTTATCAATATTGCTAATCAAGTTGTACACCATACACCAGTCAGCAAAGCACGAAATACTTTCCTCGCACCTTGCCGTAAGCTCCTACCGGGTCCGCGCTGAGACCACCATAGATGTATTGTCCGCAAATAGAGTTAGGCAAGCCACGTCTAGATACTGTGGCAGGTCATTAATTAATAATAAAAAAAAATGGTCCCACCACAGACCCTTGAGGAACTCCACGATCAATATTATAAAAGTCAGAATTAGGGCCTCCTACTCTAACAGACATAGTTTTATCAGAATGATAGCTCACCACCCAATCCAGTAATACTTATCTGAACCCGATATGATATAATTTAACTTTAATAAAGCTTATGTCCAGGCAGTCGAACGCACGTGACAAATCAGAAAAGACATCTGCTACATATAAATTGTCATTAAGCAGTTTATAAATGTGTTCCGTCAGGACGCAAGCTGAGAAGTGCGTGGATCTGCGCTAGCGAAAACCTTGCTAGTAGTTACTTAAAATTTGAAATTTGTCAAGGAAAGCAAACACTCTGTTGCAAATCACACGTTCGGCCACTTTCGATATAACACTAAGGAGGGATATGGGCCTATAATTGGCAATATCCTCAGGGTCATCTTTCTTATACAGGGTGCTAAAAAAAGAGTGTAAAATATTTCAGGAGGTAATAGTATGAACCAAAATAAGCAGAAAAGTCTTAATAAACATAGATCCGAAAAGTAACGGTTGCGGAGATATGGACCACTATTCGTTTTTCAAACATTTTATTTTATTAGGAATAAGCCGACAAAGGAAGCTTTTAACAAACAAAAAGCAAAGTTACAGAAGATGTTCAAAGTGCCCTCCGTTTATTTCCAAGTAGGCACGACATCTTCGTCACGATATTCGAAAACATCCTCCTTGGCTTGGATTTCTTGACACTTTTGATTAATCCGTAGCTGCAGCATTCATACTATTACCTCCTTAACTATTTTACACTCTTTTTTAACACCCTGTGTGTAGGAATTACTACGACTCTTTTTAGGACATGCGGGAAACACCCAGTAGTAACAGATAGGTTTATCAGATAGGCGACATGGTCTCCTATAACGTGAGATACAGTTTTCAACACAGACGCTATCCACTACTGTTTTTATTTTTTTTAAAAGAAGATAGTTGCACACACCTCATCTCTACCCACAGGATTAAAAGAAACGTAGTGTGAAGCGTTTCCGAAGAAGTGCAAATCTAGATCTAAATTCTCCAATGTGAGCATGCATCTTTTTTCAGTTATGGTGGAGAAGTACTCCCCAAAAGCACACGCTACCTGATAACTGTCACCACAATGTATGCCATCCAGATTCAAAGAAATAACTCCTTTTTTATTTACTTTACCGATTTCACTATTGACTAGGTGCCAAACAGTCTTATTTTTGTTACTCGATATGTCAATTAATGTATTGTGAAATTTTAGTTTTGTGTTCTTCAACAACGGGTTATATTCCACTTTAGCATCCTTATGAGCTAGATACGAGTCTATGTCACCTATATTCCTAAACATCCAATGATCCAATCCAATCCAATGATTAATTTTAGACTCTACTGTATAATTTCAGAAGTTACCCATCTATTACCCTGAGTGCCATTATTAGTACGGTGACTTTTCACTGGGCACGAAGTGTCCAGCGCATGGCTTTAAATGCCCAATGCGTCAAAGCTCGTGTTTCTGGTTGCATCTTCTACTGTTACCAAGTAGGAGAAGTTGTTGGAAGAAAAACTATAACATAAATGTTTAATGGCAACTGAAATGGTAGCCATTTCAAATTCTATTTATAAACAAACAGGTACACATGAAATGCAAGCAAAATCTTACGGGTGCAAGAAATTGCACTGTGCTATAAAAAATAGTGATATTAAGAAATCGAATACAGGCAATATTTACGTAACTTTATCAGTTACTATTTTTTAAATATTTCAGTTATGTGAGCTCGTGTAGTAAAATTATCAGTTTAATGCCATTGACGCACATGTCTCGAACAATTGTATTACTGATAAATGATAATTGATAAAATTAAAAACACCATACATTGAAATTTGTGTTTACGTCTGTCAGAGATACTATTGGTTAATTACAATTAATGATTCCTTTATACTAAATTATAAATGCACGAAAACATATTAACTTGCAAAATATTTAAAAATTTCAGTTATTTTGCAAGAAATTTTATCACGTTTCGTATGTATTAATATTAGGTGTTTCTAAATATTATGTTATTAAAAAAAATTATGAAATTCAATTAAAATTATTTGTAGCTAATGTGAAGATGAAGTTCTTCAAGATATTCTGGAAGAAGCAAACGTGGTTTCGTTAAATCTATTACCGTTAAAGGGTCGTGAAGAATTGGAAAAAGAGTACCATATATTTAAATGTTGAATGGAGACTAGACAAATAAGAAAAATATGTGAAGAAGTGGTCCTATTTTACTTTTTCAAAAAATTCGCCGATTTGATGTCTTCAACATTATGGAGCAAATACAGCATGTTGCGATCTACACTCCAAATTAAAGGCAATATCGACATTAAGTTTCCTAAATTAGTAGCTTTTTAAAAAGGAAATCTGTTGGATATAAAGCCAAAAAAACCAATACATTTTCAAGGGATATCAACAAGTTTATTGCAGAAGCTCCAGATGAAACTTACTTACATATGAAGGTAAGATTGATCGTTATTATTAAATAATTAATAAAAACGTAACGCAGCATTTTTTATTAGAAAGTATATAAAAAAATACAATTAAGTGACATTTTAGACTGTTGTCATGAGTGCATTTTTCCATTTTCAGGTAGTGCTTATGTTTGAAATTGCTGGGGCATGCCGTAGCGATGAATTAGTTAATATGGTACTTGAGAATATCAGTGATAAAGGCAATACCTGACTCAAAAACTAATATCAAAAGGACATTTACAATAACAAATGAGATTGTAAGTAGAGTATCTGTCTTGAATATGTATAGAAAATATATGGACTGTAGGTCCCCTAAAACATGTTATTCTAAATTTTTTGTAACTTGCGCTAAAGGGAAATATACAAACCATATAATTGGCTAAAACGCAATTGCTAAAATTCCACACAAAATAGCAATATTTTTAAATTTGGATAATTCTAAAAATGTGAGGTAGCCACCCAAATAATTACAGGAGGAAGTACTACTTCAAGTACCAAAAAACGTTGTGTTATTTTTGAAAATTTTGTTTCTAACACAAGTACATCAATGACTACGATTTGAAAAATAACAAACAGGAACTCATCACCAACAGAGCCAATATTTCTTCAGGCAGAATTTCTATTAGTAATTTAACAATACATTTTAACAATATTTAGATATTGATGTTAATTTAAATAAAAATAATAAGAAATCTGTTTGAAAGAAAATCATTATTATACATTTTTAGGAAGTTTATGTATCAGTAAAAGGAGTCTCCGTAACGTTAGTCGTACCTTATTAAAGGGCGTACCTAAGCATGACTACATGGATAAATTAGAATGCGGCGGAATCTTAGTTACTGACCATTTTTCCCTTGGTGCCTTGGTGCTGGTACCTCAACCCTTGGAGAAAATAGCCAGACGTTCACGATATCAGAAGCCTATTACCACCCACAGTTTGACAAGCGCTAAGATAACCACGATGCAGTTGTCGTTCTTTTATCTGAGGCCGTTTCAATCTCTGCCGCTAAACCCATACAGTTAGCCATGGATGACAGTGCAATTGCTGAAGGAGCGACGATTCTCATAACAGAATGGGGTTGGATGAGATGTTTTGGAGACTATGGTCTGCTGTGATAGACGTGGTCCTGCAGGGTATCATATATCGTTTGGCGAAAGCTGTGGAGATGGTTTTCACGCTAAAGTGTTCGCACGGATTTCTATAACAAGAGAATGGATTCAGAATATTATAGAATCAATTTATTAAATGTTCGATATAGATTTTCTCTCACTTCTAAATTCTGTACCAATACAGGGTGATATATAAATACATAATAAATACATACAATTTCTGCCGTAAATGGTAATCTGAGTTTGTAAGAATGTATCCATATTATGATTAAATTTTGATATAGTAGCTGTCAAATTAAATATAAAAAGTTTTGAGTTTTATAACTTTCCTCCCCGGTGTGACGATTACGAAAAACTTGTTGATTGTTTTGAATCTTTAAATATACTGTACTGTATAGAGTACTAATTATAAGTGATATCAAAATTTTAATTTACTAACAAATTTTATCAATTTTAAGCAATATGACAATGTTCTAAATTTTAATAATCCACTAAATTTAGTATTATTTAATGAGAATTGTAACGTTGTAAGATCATCTGCTATATTACAACCAAAAGATCAGCACCATCCAGCCCTAGTAATTGAAACAGAGTTTTTATCGTCACCTAATAATATGAATTTCCTGTTTAAATCTCTAGATAATTATGATTTTAGAAGCTAATTTGCCTGCCCTCTATCAAGAATTAACTTATATTAATTGGTCACCACTTCTCACTTACAATGACATTAATACTATCGTTTCAGAATGTTATAAAAATAAAAATAATGCAGTCCGTAATCTATATCGACCTTTAATTTTAACATGCTTTCTTGAAGCAAAAAGTAAAATAGTGGAAAAAATACCTATAGTAACCCAAGCATTGAATAATTTTGAAAACTTTAAGTATCTTAGAGCTACTACTAAACTAAATATTAAATAATATAATAATAATAATAAATATATTAACAACGCTAAAACGTCAATTAAGTCTGACTCTAAAAAATTTTGGGAATTTATTAATGCTAAGAATGGTTACTCCTCCATTCCATCTCTTATGACACAATATTAATAATCCCCACGATATTATTAATAATTTTGCTGATGCTTTCCCACTGCTTATAAGAATCCTAATCCATTTACAATTGCAAATAATGCCATTAATAATAACTATATTATGGTAAATTCAATTCATAAGAATGATGTCCTGGCGGCTGTTAAAAAATAAAATCAAATATAACTATGGGTCTTGATATCATTCCGGTATTTTTATTTAAAGTTTGTGGCAGTGCTCTGTGTGAGCTATTATGTATCATTTTTAACTTTACTCTAAAAACTTCTACTTTTCCAGATGCATGGAAGGTTTCCAGAATATGTCTGGTGTTTTAAAATGGTAATTTGAATACTGTATCCAGTCATCGCTCCATTGCAATACTCTGTAATTTTTGAAAATGTTGCTTACTTTTATTTATTAAATTACGTAAGTAATATTAGTGTACCAGAGCTACATGATTTTTGTGTAGGACGATCTACTGTCACAAATCTTTGTTGTAAAACTCAATGTATTATTGATGCCTTAGATCGCACTAGTCAAGTAGACGTTTTCTAAATAGACTTCTCAAAATCATTTGACCGTCTAGATCATGGTTTATTATTGGGCAAATTAGATGATATTGGTCTTAGTACTAATCTTATTGTCCTATTTTATTGTAATGTACTTTTGGTACCTTATTGTTTATTTTAGTCACCTGGATGTAAACGTTCTAATTCATGCTGACGATGTTAAGATCCTTTCTAATATTGAGTCCTACACTGACTGTAATAAATTGCAGCAAAATGTAAATATTATTAATTTGTGGTATTTGGTTTTCTTAAGAGGTTATTTACAAATATCGAAAATAAAGTTTGAGCTATTTATTTGTGGCATAACTTTAAGTGTTTCTTTAGTTTTAATGGGTTCTTGCCACACTTCTGAAAAAATAAAGATTAATTAAATAATCCCTTGCGCCAAACGGATCGGTCAAGGCTTATTTTTGAAACTAAGTTTGCCTAACCAAAAAATCTCACACTGAAAAAAGCAGATAAGTAAAAAATAACAAAATTTACATCACTATCGCGCACTTCCATATTATTGACGTATCGAAAAACTTTCCGTTATCGTTCTCAAAATGGTAGTAAAAGTATTAAACGTATGTCAAGTTTGACAGTTTACAATTTGTTGCTTGTATCCCGCGGAACATTTTTTAATTTTACACACTATAGTATATTTTTCTTTATTATTTAATTAATTTCAAATGTTTAATTCTACATATTTCTATGAACCACTCTGTACAATGGATGACTATAGTCTGTTTGGAAATGAAAGAGAGTAATAAAATCCCAAAATAAGAACTGGCCATGGGCGTGGCAATATTTGATTTCAGGTAATTATCGTAAATTTATTTTAAAGAAGAAATACCAACGCTAAACAAAATTTTAAGTGGACAACGATTTGCCAAAAATCGGTAGAAGCAAATTATGGGCCATCTTACGAGAGTTGAATTTTTGTTGGGAAAAGCAGAACAGGAAGTCAGTTCTTATCGATAAAGATGAAATTATTTGTTGGCGAAGATCCTACTTAAGATCAATTAGAAAATTTCGTGAAGAAGGGAGGAATATTTATTATCTAGACGAAACTTGGGTTAACGAGGGATATACTGTAACAAAAGTATGGCAAGATAAAAATGAAAAAAGTTTTCGACAATCATTTTTGGATGGACTTTCAACAGGGTTCAAGGCACCTTCAGGTAAAGGGCGAAGATTAATACTGACACATATAGGAAGTGCCACTAGTTTTGTAGTTGGCGGTTTACTTTTATTTGAATCTAAAAATACAGGTGACTATCACGAAGACATGAATGCAGATGTTTTCGAAGAGTATTTTACAGAGATGTTGGATCTTATTCCTCCGGGGTCTGTAATTGTCATGGATAATGCCAGTTCCCATTCACAGCAGACCGAGCGGATGCCTACGACTGCTTGGAGGAAAGCCAATATAATTCAATGGTTATCCGGAAAACACATTTCTTTTGAAACAAATATGGTGAAAAAGGAATTTTTGACACTTCAATCTTAATAAAGATTAGAAACAATATGTTATCGATGAAATGATAACAAATCGCCAAATAACGGTACTACGGTTACCACCTTATCACTGTGAACTTAACCCAATCGAATTAGTCTGGGCGCAGGTAAAAGGAGATGTAGCGCGAAATAATACGACGTTTTAATTAAGTGACGTGAAAATTTTGTTAAAAAATTCCTTGGAACGAGTAACTGCAGATAACTGGCAAAGATGTATACATCATGTACAAAAAGAAGAGGAGAAAATGTTGGAACTCGATAATTTAATTGACGTTACTGTGGAATCTATCGTTATCAATCTAGGAGACGAAGATAATTCATCAGAATATTCAGAGGATGAATTTTAATATACCTACTTTTTTATTTTCTTTATTGTACATTTATACAACACTACATTTACTCACCATGATTTGAATTTTCAAAATACATATATTTTTGTGTGGAATAAAAATCTATTCATTAAATTTAAGTAAATATTTTGATAATAATATTGAATAATTTTATTTGAATTACTAAAAACCCGGTTATGATGTTTAAAGTAACCTCATGTTTTGAAATGCTTTTTTTATATTGTTTACTTATAAGAGAAATGGACCAAGAAATTGAAGCGGCATAGACAAAGACGGATTGTTGGGGATTAAATTTTAGCTACCTGCTACAAATTAGTACGGTTCGATCACACAAAGTTTTTTTAAAAGTAAACATATTGAATATAAGCACCAGTACTACATTTATTTACGATTTGCATACATAATAAGCTTTTATTACTATCTTTCATTTCTAAACAGATTATAATCCACCTAAATATCTTCCTTAGTATTAGCGATAGAAATGACAACAGTACTTTCCTACATTTTCCTAAATAACAATAATAATTTCTTATTTACTGGCAACTTCATATTGCATAATACTCTAACCACCGCACTGAGTACTGGCATGCATTGTTATGGTGCACGTTTCAAACATATTTCACTGTTATGAAACGAAACCAATGGAATTTAATTTCGAAAGCAACTCTGAGCCTTATAAGTTGCGGTTAACCGCAAATCGTCCGACTACGTTGAAGGAAAATAATGCGAGGCCTTGTCAGGGCCACCTTGTGCAGAATGCAGTCGGATCTGTAAGATATTATTTTTAAATCAAAATACAGTTAGCGAGACTGCTTGCTCCCAGACATGCCTCGCTTTGACCAGTGCCAGAGTTTTAATGTCTTCTGCTGTCACTGGCTTAAAACACATGGCTGACAATTGTTGATAAATTTTGCTGCTGAAAAGGTGAACAACAAATCGAAAGTACATTGTTTACATATAGGAACAAAACAATTTTATGTTTTTTATACTTTTCTATCATTTTTTCTGTATAAGTAGTACCAGAATGCTTAGTAAATAGTATAATTTTTAATTGAATGAAGAAAAATGCAGCATCTTCACAAGATCATTTCTAATAATGTAAAATGTGTGCCGTTTCTCAGTGCTCTAGCTATTGTACGTCTGTATCTCTTCATAAATTTCCAACAAATTTAATTGTGTAAGCAGTGGGAAATAATTTTAAGAATTGGGAAGCCAATATCAATATATAAATTGTTTTAAAAGAAAAAGTTTTACATTTAGTAACTAATTTGAGCTAGGAATTCTATTTTTCCGAACTAGTGCGGGAAAAATCCCACGCAAAAAAAAAACATCGTAATTCATAACTAACTATTCATTTAATGACAACTTAAGGGCGCCGTATTCTTGAAATAGTGTTTTCTACAAATACAAGTAATTTTAGACATTTAAGAACTGAATAATACAGAGGTTAGCAAATAACAACAATGTTATCTCATGCCACTGGCGAATATTCAAAGGTACCGAAGTAAAATCAATATATAACGTCAGAAACCGATCTATCGAAAAGGACTCCGCAATAATAATAATTGGGTTTCTGTCAAATTGTCTGAATTTTTGATATGTTGTAGATTTTGTCATCCTGAACAAAAGTCTCCATGGACACAAAGTGCCAAAATGAACATTTTGGCAGCTACGGAGTTGTCAAAGCTCCCCTGACCCGTTACAAAACTATTCATTTTCAATACTATTTACAGATGTCAAAAGCATATTTTAATTATTCTAATATATAGGGTAATGTTTTTGAGGTCATTGGATTCAACCCTCATGTCAGATTGGACAAATTGACCGTTGACAGCTGTCAATACACTGTCAACGAAGAATCGAAAAGGAAATATTATCTTTTCACATTGAGAGTTTGGGCTTTTGAGGGAGCTAAATTCAATTCTCATGCCAGATTTGCAAAATTGACAGTTGACAGTTGTCAATTGACTCTCAACTAGGAATATAAAAGTAAATATTCTCTGTTGACATTGAGAGTTTGGGTTCTTGAGGTCACTGAAAACCCAAACTCTCAATGTGAAAAAAGAATATTTACTTTTCTATTCTTCGTTGACAGTGTATTGACAGCTGTCAACGGTCAATTTGTCCAATCTGACATGAGGGTTGAATCCAGTGACCTCAAAAATATTACACTATATATGTGAATAATTAAAATATGCCTTTGACAGCTGTAAATAGTAATGAAAATGAATAGTTTTGCAACGGGTCAGGGGAGCTTTGGCAGCTCCGTAGCTGCCAAATTGTTCATTTTGGCACTTTGTGCCCATGGAGACTTTTGTTCAGGATGACAAAATCTAGAACATATCAAAAATTCAGACAATTTGACAGAAACCCAATTTCCATAAGATTATTGCGGGGTCCTTTTTAGGTACTGAAATCATTCAAAATACCTATTTTTTTTAATTCAACTGTAGATGTAAACATTGTTATAACATAAACTTACATAGTTCTGCATATAAGATTGTTCAGTTTTGTTTATAAGTATGTGAAAATAATTGTTAAAATGTGGGGTTAGAATAGAGAAATAATGTGTGTCATACAAATACATTTTATTTTTGATATTACTTTTGTTCTACTTGTTTGAAGATTTCAGTACCTAAAAAACATCACAAATTTGATCATTTTACGGCGAGAAATACGGCCACCTTAAATCATTTCTTATTATTATAAATTTTAACTGTAACTTTTTTATAATTGGTCATGGAAGTAGAGGTCGAGTTTAAATTTATATTGATCTCTCTTTGACCCAATACCTTTAATGCTACTTCAAATTTTTGTCCTCTATATGTACAGGGTGCTTCATTAAGAATGGGCAATCTCTGAACTGGAGATACTACACATCAAAATATGGCGATTGAGCTTAACATGTCTTATACAAATGTTGCAGGTTTACGAGATACAGGGTATTTAAAGTTGGAATTTTAATTTGAAATATTTTAATAATTTTGTGATTTTAAGCAGTATCGTCTTGAAAATTGGCGACTATATGTTTCTTCGCATGAAAATTACGAATTTTATGCTGAATTTACACTATTTATACAGGGCGTTAGTTACACCCTGTTACTTAGGTAAATTACAACATATCTTTTTTGCCTAATGAGTTATGGCTAAAATTACTAGAAAAACTAAAAGGCAGTTCAATTTTGAATACAGAAGGTACTCTTGTGATAAATTCTTATCTCACGTTCCTCTTTATGTTGGTACTCTCTATCAATATATATTCTCCTACGTCTTTTATATGTTCAAGTTGAAGAAATCTTAGTTCTTCACGACAGCATGCTCCACTGACAATAAATCATCAATATTTGGAGAGAAGTGTGAAAATTATGTTATACCTTCATCATCAAGTAGGTTTTATCATCTGTCTTTTTCAAAATTATTCAACTTCTGATTTACGTTTAAGAAAAGCAGTTAAACTTGGAAATTTCTTTATATCAGTATTCTTTTTCACTAATAATTATTGAAACGCGATTTTTTATTATTCTTCTTATCATCTTCCACACTATCGTTGTAAGCAAAATATTCTGACATTTTTCATAAATCACACAATGATATTAATGAAAACCTATTGAACAAACTCGTTTCTATATCAATATTCCAATATTCCCTCAGGATTCTTAAATCGCATTTTCGAAATTCACAATGTTCAAAATCTGATAGTTATAGTTATAAAATACAACAAAGGTGTACAAACTAATTTTTTATTTCACCTTGATTATATTCTAAATAGCGATCAAAAACTCTTACAGCTGTATTATTAAATTTTTAGGAATTCATTTTTATTTTATATACATAAGTGTAAGTAATACATAATTTCTTAATATAATTTATATGATTAATATCTGTTTTAATATTATTAATGGCAATATGTGCATTAGAAGTGGAAAACAATAGGCGTATTTTAAATTCTAATAAATAATCATACAAATATGTATTCTGGTTTTTCTTTCCACATTCTTTGTTTGTTCTTAGCAAAACTAATAAATTCTGAATTTTCATTGATGTGTAACGTTAGAATCATTTATTATACTATTTTTTGCCTATTAATCAATAATTAATGTAAATTCAGGTCCAATTATATCGCAAAGCACACGGTACAATACCCTGTATGTGTTATATTGAAAATGATCTTACGATATGATATACCCTCAAAAACCGATTGTCAAAGAAAACTTTCGCTTCTACACCCTGTATCTTTTTTAATATTGACATTCGAGCTAAGACAATATTGCTCCCACGTTATATTTTAATATCTAGAATCTACGGCGCCATGACGCATTCATTATAGGCCACTCTGTATACAGGGTGATTAAGAACTTCTCTAAAAAAATTAAGAAATAGATTAAATTGCTGCATTAAAACACATATTTTAATGCAGCAAATTCAACTGCTTTTGCCACTATTGTTATAAATTATTAATATAACTAATTTGTGGTTTTAATTAATAAAATAATAATAATAATAATAATATCTCTACCCCTCATTCTAATCACAAGAATTAGCCTAGAAGTCGAGACTTGTGCGAGAGAGGGGGCGGAATATTATTATTAAGCAGGCCGCATTTACGCCCAGGACTTACGTTGGTAGGCCCTAACCACCATTCAGTGCAGGAATGAGGGAAACCTGAGAAACCTCATTAATTAGGGGTAGTCAAATTTCAACCGGTATCAATCTCTCACATTGGTCCAAGCCAACATTCTTCCAGCCTACCATATCCGCAGAGAGGGGCAAATCCTCTCCACGAATATACCTTATAGAAATAGTTTGGCATATCATGTTACAACACAATTTTGGACCCGTCTTACTCAGTTTCTGCTTCACAAATCTTTTTGCTTCTTGTCCGTTTTGAAATTGTAAGTTATCGGCAGCAGCTATGATACGTTTGCGTAAATCATCAATAACGTCCACTTCGGTGCCTATACTTATATATATTTTTTATATATCTCTACAAAAATAAGTTCAAGTGAGTTAAAGTCAGTTGTGACTGCCATGGTACCGGTTCTCCTCGCCAAATCGCCTGGTATCAATGCTTGAACACTCTGTACATAGTATAGGTATAATTACGTCTCATGTATGATACGCCACACTGTTGCAATACGCCGTGGACGTTCTAACCTCCATCTCTTCTACGATTCGGTTGCAATTTTCCGCGTAACGCCTGTGTTTGCACTACACTTGCACTCACTGCACAGCTGCATTTGGCACATCCTTTCATATTTTTATTTAGATAAATTCTGAATCACCCTCGAATACAAAACTCGAGAGGTTTTATTCAATATCTGTTAAGTATTGTCATGCCAATTTTTATAAAGTTATACTGAAGAAAAAAAAAGAAAATTTTAGTATAGCACTTAATTTTTTAGTATTTCATAAAATAAATACAAATCTGAACAATTATCATTAATGAAATTATTTACTGAATATCATTTATTTTACAACTATTATGTAAACTGACAATTTCTGTACTTTATAACGCCGACTACATTAATTGTTACGTTTGAGCGTCGAACAGGACTGTAGCTGACCGAGAGAAACCACCACTATTATCAAATATGTAATAAAGTGCCATATTTGTCATATTTGTATGCAACAGTATCGCACTAATTATGAAATAGTCTTGCCAGAAAAGGACTTTAAAGAAGAAGACAAGACTTTTTCAAATTTTGCAAGATTTCTTGTCTCAGTCTCTAAAGGTGTAGAGAAAATAAGCACCTTAAATATATTGCCACCCAAGTTTTCCTCGTTATGATACAAAAACTAAAGATATTTTAGGTTATAATGGAAGAAGTAACAGTAACTACACGTTGTAATAACGAGCATTTCATGACGCTGCAGAACTGCAGTTTTTTGAAGATACCATTAACTCATGTGGAACATCGTATCTGCATGTGATGCTATTGTGAGTACGTGCAAGCAACTGTACAATGAATTGCATACCGCTTCCGTGTTACATGATTTATGCAAGACCATGGTTAATGCATACAATATTGTGGGACAAAAAGCACAGGAAACTGTAGAGACTCACGCTATTTGCCTTTGTTGCTGTACGTTCTATTAGTTGCGGTTTGGAATACACTAATTGTGACGTGGTATAGACACCTGAGGCTTTTATATGAGCGCGTTTAAAGAGATACGATCGTGCGGTTATTTACAGGAATGGAGGTGCATGTAAGCATGCAATAAATATTTTTTTATTGTGATGGAAATTGTTACGATTAATGTTTCTGTGTGTAACAACAATATTAGGTATACGAGTGGCAATCAAATATACGTGGTGTTCTCTCAATTCAAGTTATAACTAGAGTTCGAGAGCTGTGGTTCTTACAGATTTGTACTCAGTTCAGTTTTCTCGTTCAGTTGTCGCCATTAAGCATTAATTAATGTACGTTTTCTTTCGACACATATGCATCATTAAAAATAGAATCATAACGTATTTTTTTTTTTTTTTTTTTGTAAAATCCTTATAGTTTCCGAGAAAAAAGTTATTGAAGTTGTAGTATTATCAACCTTTACGTCGCTGGACTGATGTGGTATCTAGCGTCATCGGAATGCAAGCGATTACGAATACTGAAATCCGATTACATCAGTTTTTCAAGTGTCAAAAATGGCTTACGTGTACAGCAACTCGGAGTTGATGGATATCGTTTTAATTTATGGTGAAGTAAGATAATATTTTTAGGAGCTTCTCCTTTGTACGCAGAAAGGTTTCCCGGTAGACATGCGTCAAATGCAGATACTTTTACCGCGGTAGTGCAACACGGGTGTAACACGAGAAATTTGCAAACGAATCGTGGAAGAGATGGAGGTCCAGGGCATCCACGACAGCAGCTGAGGAACATACAGGGTATTAAAAGAGAGTGTAAAATATTTCAGGAGGTAATAGTATGAACCAAAATAAGCAGAACAGTCTTAATAAACATGGGTCCGCAAAGTAACGGTTGAGGAGATATGGACCACTATTCGTTTTTCAAACATTTTATTTTATTAGGAATAAACCGACAAAGGAAGCTTTTAACAAACAAAAAGCAAAGTTACAGAAGATGTTCAAAGTACCCTCCGTTCATTTCCAAGCAGACACGACATCTTCGTCTCAACGATATTCGAACTCTTTCCAAACCATCCTTCTTGGTTTAGATTTCTTGACACTTTTGATTAATCCGTAGCTGCAACTCTTCCAAACTATTTACAGGAGTACCATACACTAATGTCTTCAAATATACCCAAACAAAGAAATCTAGAGGGTTCAGATCAGGCGATCTTGGAAGCCATAAAACAGGTCCGGTCCTTCCTTCCCATCTATGTAGAAAAGTTTGGTGTAAATGCTCTCTAACGGCCATGAAAGAATGAGCTGGAGGGCCATCATGCTGGAACCACATTTGTTGCCTCTGATTCAAAGGAATGTCTTCCAAAAACTCATACAGTGTGTTCTGCAGAAAGTTGAGGTAAACAGCGCCTGTTAATCGGTTTGGTAAAACAACAGGACCTAGAAACCTGTCAACTACAATACCCATCCAAATGTTTAATGAAAAACGTGCCTTATGTCCACATTCTATTAGAGCATGAGGATTTTCGTCGGTCCAAATATGCGTATTGTGAAAATTAAACACTCCATTTCTTGTGAACCCGACCTCATCAGTAAAAAGAATGTTTGCAAGAAAACGAGAGTCTTCAGCATCATAACGTAGAAACCAGCGGCATAAAACCAAACGTGCTTGATGATCATTTATTGGAATTAAGGCCTGTACTCGTTGCACATGGTATGGATAAAGCAGTTGCTCGTGAAGGATTCTCTAAACAAGAGGACCACTAATTCCTACCTCGGCTGATATTCTCCGCACACTCGTACCTGGATTCTGCTCTACCAGTGCTAGAATTTCTTCTTCTGCTCTAGGAGTGGATACCGACATTGGTCTTCCGGATAAATGGCACTGTTTGCTCAAGGAACCGGTATCACGCAATCTTTGGTGAATTCTTTCAAATATGTGCTGTGAAGGAATCTGGCGACTTGGATAAGCGTCAACATAAAGACGTCGCGCTTCGGTGGCGTTCCCATTAGCACGACCATACATGAAATGCGTGTCTGTTAATTCTGCGTTAGAGTAACTGTTTATTTCACTAAACATGCAAAATACGATTATTATTATTATTCATTTATTTTGTTGTGGACAACATTGTATAACAATAGTCACAATACTAACTAAACTTAAGTTGCAACTGGAGAAAAAAATGCTGACAAAGAATAAAAATACTTATTAGTTAAAAATATTTTGAGTTTATGTTTAAACTGAGACATCCTAAAGTCTAAATAACTTGGCGATTTAGCTGTTACAGAATATTTTGCAAAAGGCATACGAATGTTATAGCATATAGTATTAATGGAATGAATATCCTTATTTAATATTAAAGACTCCTTATTTCTCTCCTTATGTCCAGTGAACACGACCTATATAAATACCGACTAGACATCATATTCTCGAGTTTCAGATCTTCTGAAGAAGAGAGCGACATGTCCCTCGAAACTTCAAGAGTCTTAAACCGACGACGTGGCCAACTACCCGGAAGCAGCCAAACCATTTATAGAAGCCACGGAAGTCTACAAACCAAACTATACACAGATATGTCAAAAATAAATGAAGAAGAATATTAAATATCTTGAATATATTCCTACATGTAGGATGACTTGGTACACCAGCAATTAGTCTTAATATCCATTTTTGCACAACAAAAACAGAACGAGAAGAGACAGAATCATCCCAAAAACATATTCTGTAACGCAATCTAGATTCCATAAATACACAACACACAATATAAATTTAGTAATTGTCTTCCATGGAATATTTCTTTCATAGATTTAATTAGATAACTTACTGAACTTAATGAGGAAACAAGATTATTTCAGTGTATTTTCCAATTCAATGTATCATCAAGAGTGATTCCTAGAAATTTGACACAGTCTGTCTCACCACTGCTCATGGTACAGTAATTAATATTTGTCGAAACAGGCTGACATTTATTTTGCCTATTGTGAAATCTAATTAATAATAATAGTTTTTTTCAGTATTCAAATATAAATTATTGTGTCTAGGTTGACCGTCAGATCTATTGTGGATTTATTAGAAATTATCAAGGACAAATCATCAGCATACATTGTGAAAAAATTATTACCTATTGAGCGCTCCAATGAATTTATGTAAAGAATAAATAGTACGGGGCCAAGAACTGAACCTTGTGGAACGCCCATATCAACAGGGTTTGGCTTAGAATTAAAAGTATTGCTAACGTTATCCGTTACAGAAATAATGCAAACATACTGTTTTCTATATTTTAAAAAGGCCGAAATCCAGTTTAAAGCTGAACCACGTATACCATAGTTATACAATTTTTATAGTAAGTTATCATACTTAATGCAGTCAAAGGCCTTACTAAGGTCACAAAATATTTCCAGCGGGCACCCACCCATGTCAATATGTCTTACAATTTCACCATAAAATGAATGCATAGCAGTATTAGTAGAAAAGCCTGTTCGAAAACCATGTTGATTACTGGTTAAGAGTTTATGTTTATTTATAAATATTAGTCTATCCAAATAACTACAGGAAAAAGTGATGGGCCTATAATTGTCTAGAAACTGTGGATCGCCTTTTTTAGAACAAGATTACGTTTCCTATTTTTAGCATCTCCGGAAAAACAGTTGAAATGATAAATTAACCAGAAAGGTTAATGGTTATATTAAAGTAATATAATGTACGTTTTATATGAAAATAAGGGAACATCGTGAGATCCAGCTGATTTTATATTTTTTTAATTTATGGCCAAGCAATAAAAACGATTTCCGTTCAGTAAAGGGAAGAAGGAAAATTGTGTTACCTAGATATGTATTATGGTCATTATTGTAGTGTGATCGGGCTGATAAATTTTATTAACAATATTCATTAGTGCATAGATGAAGTAACTATTAAAACTTGACGCAATGTCCAAAGGGTTATTAATTATGTTGTTATTACTTTGGATATTCCACGCCGTGCCTAAAGAATTATCAGAATTTGAGATCTTACTTTGATAAAATAATTTCTTTGGTTCACGAATTAATAAAGTATGTTTCTTCCGATACGCTTGATAAGTAGAGCTTAAATCAGGACATGTATGTTTTAAGGAATATAAATTCTTAAAATTGCAACTAGACTCAATAATTTCGTTAGTTATCCACATCTTTCTTTGGACATAATAATATTTACGTTCAAGATAGATTATGTTAACGTAATAAGTACATAAAAGAATTATTAAAAAAACGAAATGCTTCATTCATATCTGTATAGTAATATAGGCCATGCCAAATTCCCCTTCTCAGATTCTTCAAAAATAAGGAAATGTTATTATATATTTTTAGGTATTAATAATATTGTGTGAAACTAACTACTCAGTGGACAAAAGCCCCAACCTGCGTTGAATTACACCCACAATATCTACCCATATATTCCTTATTATTAGCTTTTGTAACATTTTTTTACTGTTTTAGAAAGGTATTTTAAGCTAATATAAATCGAATCTCCCACTGCCAAAAAAGTGAAGTTAGATTTTTATAGAGTGAGTAAATTAGATTATTTTCTTTAGATAATAATTGAATAGAGCTTTGTCTGTGGAATTGTTCATTAGCATACCTAGATGTTTGGTATCAGAGAACATACATATGACTTCATTGATAGGAATTGTAGGAGATTCGATTTATATTAGCTTAAAATACCTTTCTAAAACAGTAAAAAAATGTTACAAAAGCTAATAATAAGGAATATATAGGTAGATATTGTGGGTGTAATTCAACGCATGTTGGGGCTTTTGTCCACTGAGTAGTTAGTTTCACACAATATTATTAATACCTAAAAATATATAAAAACTTTTACATAAAAGGTGAACATTTTTCAAGTAGGTATTGTCATATTTAATTCAATCACAGGATGTCACTTTTTTGTCATTGTCGATATTTAACTTCAAATAATTTTAATTTTTGTAATAATTTTTATAGTTAGATATTTGATTCAACTTAGAGGAGACCACCTGAAGAAGCAATCCTAAAAATGCAGAAATAGGTCAGATCTCATCTATTGTGGTTGAATTTGTCGTGTTCCCACTGCCAAAAAAGTGAAGTTAGATTTTTATAGAGTGAGTAAATTAGATTATTTTCTTTAGATAATTATTGAATAGAGCTTTGTCTGTGGAATTGTTCATTAGCATACCTAGATGTTTGGTATCAGAGAACATACATATGACTTCATTGATAGGAATTGTAGGAGATTCGATTTATATTAGCTTAAAATACCTTTCTAAAACAGTAAGGAAATGTTACTTTCATTAAACAGTTGTCCCATAAATTTTTTATTGAAATCGTGATTATCAATCACTATCTACACTGATCTATGATTCGAGATAACGTTATCAAAAACAATATAAATGCCTTCGCTATGGAAATTTACAAGAATGTTATCGATTAAGGTACAAGACAAACTTGTTACTCGTGTAAGCCATCGTACAATAGGTCTTAGATTAAAATTAAACATAACATTACACAAATTTACAAAATCTGCATTGCTAAAAGCGTCAAAATTAAAATCACCGCAAACTTTTGCGTTAGTGGTAGGTTTAATAGACGATTTAACAGATCACCTACTTTGTTATAAAAATGTTAATTTATCACCAGAGGGATATACCAATTGATAATATATGTTTTTCTATTGTCCAATTGAATCGATGCAACACAAAATTTAAAATCTGATTCAATACATTTAATGTTAACATTTACTTTTTTTGCCACTTAAGGTTTGTTGCACCAAATTCCAACACCTCCACATTTTTTTGAGGTTATGGTATAAGAACTTTTATTTATTATTTATTTATTTTTCTTTATGACAATATTAATTATTGTATAGGAATAATCATGTTAACTTAGGTCTAGTAATTAAAAACTAAAATATTCATCTAAAGAATAAATACATTTTTCTTTTAGAAAGTTGTTTAACCTTTTTTTAGTACTAGAAGCAGTACTCTGACTTACATTTTGCAGTAACATATTAAATATTTTAGACCCTATAAATTTAGTTAAGTTGACGGTTATTTTTAATCTAGAGACTCATACATCTTATTCTTTTGTCTTGTATTTACCTTATTACAATGGCTATTTAAAACAAAGTCATTTCTATTCTTAAAAACATACACTCATTTCGAAAATACAGGGTGTCGAAAATTAGTAGGTCAATCCGCTAACCATAGATAGCTGATATGAAAATAATGGGACTTTCATTATGCCACTTTTCATTTAGGAGCCTCATTTTTGAATTACAGGGTGTCAAAAAGGAAATTTGTCGATAACTCCGGTAGAATTAGAGATATTTGTTTGAAATTTCGCTAATATTTTTTTCTTGTAGAGACATACTTTCAGTATATTTTTGGTAAAAAAAATCAAAGCACGAGCGGAGGTGAGGGGGTTAAAGTGCATTATGCCCCCCTCAACTTTTTCATACGCACGCCTATGGTAAAACAATATAATTTCTTAGATAAAGCGGCTTTTATTATAACTTTTCTTATTCTTGCAAGATTTTGATTTGGAGCCTGGGTTACCAGATATTGTAACTTATTTGGACGGATAGTATAGATTTGGTAACTAGTGTTTAAAGTAATAAGTTCTATGTAGGCTTTGAAAACAAAGTCAGATATACTCGCGTCAAGAATTCAGACGTCTTACGTCATGGTTGACATTAGGCAATTGTTTTTATAGTCAACGTAATTTTCGATATTTGGTCGAGTTAAAATCAACAATTTTTTGCAATTTAGTACAATATATAATGCAAACATTTAGTGTAGTATATAGTTGTATTACTCTCAGTTGTAGTTTCTTAATTATTTTGATAAAAATATAATGAATTATTCATTTGTTCGTATGACGTAAGTCGTCTGAATTCTTGACGCGAGTATAGGTAGATACATTTGGTTGTCAAAATAATTTATAAGTTAAATAGAAAAAACGTTGTTTAGACATTTTTTAATTGAAGTGTTCAATAAGAAATGGCGAACAGAGAAGGTTTGCTATCATTTTCTGAAATGACCGATATGATTTTAATAATGGATAAGTAAGTATTTATTAAAAAAAAATAGGATTATTTCATAATAAGTGTTAATTGTAATCTCGAACCTAAACAATTTAATTTCTCTTGCTTTTAGGAAAATGTAACTCTAATGCTAGTTTAGCTGCTAGGCGTTATGCGGACAAATTTCCAACCAGGCACCATCCAAAAAGGAGATTTTTCTTAAGCTTAGTCAACCGTCTGAGAGAATCTGGCATCTTTAAGCATAGGAGGGTGGGCCAATGTGGACGGCAACTCAAATTACGTCCAAACGAAGAGGAGCAAATCTTGCAAATTGTCGAAGAAACTCCGAGTATAAGTACGAGGATACTAGCTAATCAAATTAATAATGGTGGCAACAATAATATCAAGTCAGATGATGTGCGACGTGTCTTCAAACAGCAATTACTGTACCCATATCATGTACAAAAAGAGCAGGCACTTCTACCTTTAGATTCAGAAGCAAGAGTCACTTTCTGTAATTGGATATGCCAAGAAAATAATGATAATATTAATTTTAGTAAATTTATTTTATTTTCCAATGAGGCTACGTTTACTCGTAACGGAGTAACGAATATTCATAATACTCATACATGAGCTGCTGAAAATCCGAAATTCATTGTAGAGGCACATCATCAAGTAAGTTTTAAAGTAAACGTATGGGCAGGAATAATTGATAATTTTCTTTTAGGACCGTTTTTTTACCCCCCGTTTGAATGCCGTCGAATTTTTGCATTTTCTCTTTAGCGGTTCGGCAAAATATGTGGTTTCAACTAGATGGGGCACCGCCACATTATGGCCGAATTGTTCAGAACTATTTAAACCAAATCTTTCCTAACCGCTGGATCGGCCGAGGACGTCTTGCGCCAGTCAATGGCCACCTCGATCCCCAGACCTTAATCCCTTAGACTTCTATTTCTGGGGATTTATGAAAGATTTTGTTTACATGGTTCCAATTGTGGATGAACAACATTTAAGATTAAGAATTTTAGAGGGAGCCGAGCAATTTAGGGTGAAACCACATATTTCTCATAATATTCGTTTCTCCTTTATAGTGAGATGCAGGATGTGCGTCCGCGAAGGTGGTTCTCATGTTGAACATTTAATATAATTTTTCGAATTTAATTTCTGTTTGTAATATAAAATATATGCAGTTTGTTTCATGTTAAATGTTAAATAAAATTTATAGTACAAAACCGATTTTAAACTTTATTAAAATAAGTTACAATATCTGGTAACCCAGGCTCCAAATCAAAATCTTGCAAGAATAAGAAAAGTTAGAATAAAAGCCGCTTTATCTAAGAAAATATATTTTTTACCATAGGCGTGCGTATGAAAAAGTTGAGGGGGTCATATTGCACTTTAACCCCCTCACCTCCGCTCGTGCTTTGATTTTTTTTTACCAAAAGCATACTGAAAGTGTGTCTCTACAAGAAAAAAATATTAGCGAAATTTCAAACAAATATCTCTAATTCTACCGGAGTTATCGACAAATTTCCTTTTTGACACCCTGTAATTCAAAAATGAGGCTCCTAAATGAAAAGTGGCATAATGAAAGTCCCATTATTTTCATATCAGCTATCTATGGTTAACGGATTAACCTACTAATTTTTGGCACCCTGTATATATACAGGGCAAAGTTAAAATTTCAAATTTCTTAAACTCGAACTTATAATTTTATCTTTGCCAATATGCATCGAATCAATTACTTCTGAATTAAAACCAATCTCAACAAAGCATTAGGTCTACATTATGGTAATTACAAATTTCCTCCTGTAAGATATTAATCTTATTTAACCTTATAGTATTATCGTTAATTAAGATTAGGTTTAAATATTAACCTGCTGTCGCTGGCCTCCACTTCGGGAAGGATAAAGGGATTCAAGTTATTGCACCTTTTTTGTGTAATTTGATAACAATCTACAAAATTTTATAGTAATGCGCGAAAAACTGTAGAAAATATAGCGGAAAAACTATTTAACTTTAGCACCCTGTATCTTTTAAGGGGGGCATTTTTTTTATAAGGTAAGTAGGGTTAAATTGTTATATTTGCCGCCAAAAATACGTAGTTGACGGGATGACCTGCTTTTTTGTCACACCCTGTATAGATTTTATATAGAAAAACTTCATATTAAAATTCTCTCAAAGATTTGTTCTCGGATCAAGAATTATTCTTGTTGTTCGCACCGACACCAATTAAAAAATTTGGTTATATCGAAAATTAAAAGTAATTGTTTTACAGCTATCGACAAGTTATATAAAATTATAGCCAGTAAACCAATTTTATTACATATTCCTGAGATCATTGCAGTTTCTCGTAATCGTCTAAATTTTAAAATCAATTAATACTGCCATCAAGTCGGAGCAATCCATAAAATACAAGAGGTTCAATATTAAATAGCAAATTTAATAGATATTTGTTAGCGGCAAAGCCATAAATAATGGCACCCCATAATAGATTCCATTACGGCAAAAGTAAAATAAAGCCCCGCCCGTTTATTTTTCACATAAACAGGCGGGATAATACTTTTAAAAACTCCATTCTCCATTGTTATTGGAAATTTAACGGTGACATTCAATTTAGTGGCAATTTAAAAGTAATTTCGTAAAAATAAAGCAATGAATGTTGTATTGATTGGAAAATAAAAAGCCTCGGAGGAGTGGAGGAGCGACCGAAACTCATCGCAACGTTCTGACGGCAAAAAATAGACACTGGATCAAATCTTCCGTGTAAGGAGGCATCAATCAACGGCATCGAGGATTGCTGGCGTATTATTTTCGAACGAAGTACGGTTCGTTGTTTTCTAATGCTGATGGATAGCGTTAACATCCGTAACTAATGTCTTTATTTTATTTCGACAAAATGGGTTACGTACTTCCATTTTTACTACTTATTTCACTTTTAACTTCCCTTCACTGCCGCCTGAACATCAAACTGAATTATTTGGGAAAAAGATGTGAGGATTAAGTGTTAGTACGTGGCCAAGAAAGGTAAACACCCATTAAGTATCATTTTATTTTGAAAATTTTTTGCATGTTTACTTCTCTCGGTGAAAGTAAAAAATGATTAAATTTTCAGGTTTATCCGTTTCTATCACAGACCAACTAGACTGTACCTATGCTATTCAATACAACGATACCAATGAAGCCTCGACAGGGGAGCATTGGAGTGTTTGCGGAAGTTTGGCTCCGCCTCTTTTGACAGAGTCTGATTCAGTAAAATGTATATTATTATAATATTTGATGAAATTTTAATAAAGTTAATAATTTTTATTTAAAAGTAATGTGAAATAGGAAGGAATATATTTTTAATAAACTAACATAAAATATTTAATTGTTTTGAGAAGTTTTGTGAAATATTTTTTTTTAGTCAGGGTTTAAAATAAAATTCTAGTTATATTAAAATCTTTATCGCCCTTTAAATAGAGTTTACTTTATTTAATGCTTGTTGCTTTGTGCCTTTTAAGGTATTGATTATTTTTGTTTTATGATTTATTCTTACATCTACATATTTTTCAGAAATTGCTCTAATAAGTTCTAATCACTGTGTAATTATGGGGAAGTGCATTGTTGACAATTGTAATAGCCGATCAGATCCGAATAGTGATGAAACTTCATTTTTCAGGTAAGTAATAATCAGAAATAATGGAGCACGTTTTATGGCATTAAAAGGCTCTGCGCAGAAGTTGTACTGACATTTCCAGTATCGGCCATGTTTTTAACTGTCCATATGTTTAACAATTATTGTTAGCGAGGTAACAAGTATTTAATGGTTTATTAAATAAAACTATTTGGAACATTTTGATGATGCGTGTACTGGCATCTTGGAAACTACAAGCGATACGAAAATGGGCAGTTGGGGGAAAAAAACTTAATGACGCTTGCAACTAGATCTAGATTTTTGAGTTATTTTGAACAATGTTAATATGGCGTTATTCGTCTGTAACTTTTTTATTTAGAGGATTTTTTAAATCTGAAAGCACTTTTCCGTTTTCGAAGAATTTCACTGTATATTTAAATTTTCAATGCGACGTTTCGGTTGCAATAAAATTCAAATTCAATATGGCGCATACCAAAAAATTAAGTTGATGATGATTTCGCGCAACCGTAACTGTTCGAAATTCTAATATTGTAAATTTCTTAATTAGATTCTTAACTTATTAATATTTAGCAAATATAAATTATAATTAAATAGCAATAGCAAACATAAATTATAATTAAATATAAATTAAATAAAAAAGTTACAGACGAATAACGCCATATTAACTTTTTTTCAAAATAACTCAAAACCTAGATCTAGTTGCAAGCGTCATTAAGTTAGCAACAGAATTTTCCCCTAACTGCCGATTTTCGTATCTCTTATAGTTTCCAAGATGCCAGTACACGCATCACCAAAATGTTCTACATGATATTATGTAATAAACCATTAAATACTTGTTACCTCGCTAAGAATAATTGTTAAACAAATGGGCACTAAAAAACACAGAGCCGATACTGGAAATGTCAGCACAACGCCTGCGCAGAGCCGTTTAATGCCATAAAACGTGTTCCATTATTTTTAACTATTACTTACCTAAAAAATGAAATTTAATCATTATTCCGATCTGATCGGCTATTACAATTGTCTACAATGCACTTTCCCATAATTGCACAAAGAAAACTCGTATATTTTACAAAATAATCGCGATGTTACCACAACGAATGTCCAACACTGACTGAGAGCATGAAGCCAGCTGGGCTGAGGTTAGGCTTACGGAAGGCTTCACTGGCTTGGCCCTATAGTTCAGTTTAGTTGGTCTGTGGTTTCTATCAAGTTTTTAAGAGTTTGCATATGTTGTACTTTAATAATGTAGCATTCTGTTTTAAAAATATCTCCTCACATGTGTGTGACAAGTGAAGCTTGTACCAAACGACATTCTTTTACAGTTGATTATGCCTAGAGTACGTTGATTTAGCAGATTTTCCAGCTTAGTGATTTTAAGACGGGACGGATTGTTGAGTTGCGCGAAGCAAGTTTATCGAAAGAAATTTCTAGAAGGACTAGCAGATCCTTACGTATCATGGTACTGTGTTACCAGAAAGGCTGTAGACACAGAGCGAAAGGCACCAACCATCGTTGAAGAACCACTTCCTGGATGTACCGCTGGCCTGCTGTTTTGTCTCATATAAAAACTAGTGGTGATCTACCACCATACGCGATAGTACCCCATACCATAACGCCTAATGTGTGATGGACATGACGCTTTCTGTCAAATTGTGAATCACATCTTCCACAACGTCGTCTCCTGGCCCTTGCAGAATCATCGTCCATTCCTAGGTAGAAAAGAGATTTGTCACTGAAGATCACCTGATTCCATTTTTGATCCCATTGAATTCTCTCTCTGGACGACAAGACAAGAAGCCAAAACTTCACATTGGGCGATATACTGTATATACGCATGTCGACCCCCCCCCCCCACCATACTCTTTAAATCACTGATTTGTAATAGTCCGATTGCTGTTAAATCTGTCGATCTTCATGTTCTGTGATTCCTCTACGGCGGCCGATGCATCTCGCTCTGTGCCCACGGCCTTCCTGAGTCCACAGAGTCCACACCTGGTAACACCGTATTATGATACGTAAGAGTCTGTCAATCCTTCTATAGTCTGTTTAGAAATGAGAGAGAGTAATAAAAGCTTATTATGTATGCAAATCGTAAATAAATGTAGTATTGATGCTTATATTAAATATTTTTATATTATGTATTATCGATATAGATGAGGTGTACCTATTTTTTAAAAAACTTTGTGTGATCGAACCGTACTAAATTGTAGCAGGTAGCTAAAATTTAATTCCCGACAATCCATCTTTGTCTAAGCGGCTTCAATTTCTCGGTCCATTTCTCTTATAAGTAAATAATATAAAAACAGCATTTCAAAACTAGAGGCTACTTTAAGCATCATAACCGGGTTAAGAGGGCTTTTAGCAATTTAAATAAACTTATTCAATATTATTATCAAAATATTTATTTAAATTTAATGAATAGACTTTTATTCTACACAAAAATATATGTATTTTGAAAATTCAAATTATGGTGAGTAAATGTAGTGTTGTATAAATGTACAATAAAGAAAACAAAAACGTAGGTATATTAAAATTCATCCTCTAAATATTCTGATGAATTATCTTCGTTTCCTAGATTGATAACGATAGGTTCCACAGTAACCTCAATTAAATTATCGAGTTCCCACATTTTCTCCTCTTCTTTTTGTACATGATGTATACATCTTTGCCAGTTATCTGCAGTTACTCATTTCAAGGAATTTTTTAACAAAATTTTCACGTCATTTAATATAAATGTCGTATTATTTCGCGCTACATCTCCTGTTACCTGCGCCCAGACTAATTCGATTGGGTTAAGTTCACAGTGATAAGGTGGTAACCGTAGTACCGTTATTTGGCGATTTGTTACCATTTCATCGATAACATATTTTTTCTGATCTTTATTAATGTTGACAAGTGTCAAACGTTCCTTTTTCACCATATTTGTTTCAAGAGAAATGTTTTTTCCGGATAACCATTGAATTATATCGGCTTTCCTCCAAGCAGTCGTAGACGTCCGCTCGGTCTGCCGTGAATGATAAATGACATTATCCATGACAATTACAGACCCTGGAGGAATAAGATCCAACATCTGTGTAAAATACTCTTCGAAAACATCTGCGTTCATGTCTTCGTAATAATCACCTGTATTTTTAGATTCAAATAAAAGTAAACCGCCATCTACAAAACCACTGGCACTACCTATATGTGTCACTATTAATCTTCGCCCTTTACCTAAAGATGCCTTGAACCTTGAAAGTCCATCCAAAAATGCTTGTCGAAAACATTACATTTTGATCTTGCCATACTTTTTTTACAGTTACAGTTACAGGTTCGTCTAGATAATAAATATTCCTCCCTTCGTCACGGAATTTTCTAATTGATCTTAAGTAAGATATTCGCCAACAAATAATTTCATCTTTATCGATAAGAACTGACTTACTGTCCTGCTTTTTCCAGCAAAAATTCAACTCTCGTAAGACGGCCCATAATTTGCTTCTATTGATTTATGGCAAATCGTTATCCTCTGAAAGATCATTTAACATTTTGTTTAGCGTTGGTATTTCTCTTTTAAAATAAAATGAGTGTACTTTTCTGCGAATGACATTTTTGAAGAAATCATCTATAACGACTTTTGACCTCCCTGTAGATGATTTTGGGGGATTTATAGTATCTTGTTCATTTTTTGTTTCCTTTAAAAGTCTGTAGATAGTCGATTTTCCAATCCCTATCATTTTGGAACACTTTTCCACGATGTCGTCAACACTGTTGGTAGGATTTTTGTGTTTCAATTCATTAAATACATTTAATATAATAATCTTCTCATTCTGAGACAGCGCACATTTTTTCACGCGTTTAGCAGGTACGTAATCTGATAAGCTCGACATTTTACCCAAACAATATTATATCCACTGGCACAATAGTCACTAAACACAAGTCGAATTTTACTCTACTGCAATACCATGTCTTCGTATATTCAGCTTTAAGACTGGATTGATCTGTCACAATACACTAGCTTCTGCCCTATGATGTATCCAGTAAAATATACTAATGTACACCCATTACCTGTTATCATTAGTATTACCTGATAATTACCTGAAACGAAATATTACCACGACCATGGCCGGTTCTTATCTCGGGGTTTTATTACTCTCTTTCATTTCCAGACTATAGAAATTTCTCTCACCGTCAAACCTACATCGCGAAACACAACAATCGCCCCTCACTAAGCTGGAAAGTCTGCCGAAATCTACATACTCTAGACATAATCAGCTGTAAAAAAACGTCGTTTAAAATAAATTTCATAACACTTGCAACACAAATGTTATTCCTGTTAATTTATTTCAGATTGTCTCATGTGTCGGTCCCAACGAAAAAGCTAATTTTATGAATTTTGGATATGCGGATGTGAATGTGTTTTAAATTTATTTGAATTTTGCAATTGGTTTCAAAATCAAAGTGCTACGGACAGATGAGTTTTGTTTTATACGTGCTGACATGTTAAACAGGTAAGCATCAAACTACTTTTTGAAAAGGAAAAGCTCCTAGGTAGCTATAAAATAAATAATGAATTAAACATAATACTGAAAATTCATATTAAATTATAAATCCGTAGTGGAGACAGTAAAAATAATAAATTAATAATAAAGAGAATGCAAAATACTGGAGCTAACTGGATCAACTGTTACCTATCTATCAGGTATTGATACTAATAAGAATATAAATTTTTATCGTTTCTGCATTTAGAAACGCTGCAAAAAGACGACCGCATGGTAGTTGACATTGTTGACAGATATAAGCTTTATCTAAGGATCTAAGCCATCTCAGGCGATGCTTATCATAGGCGCCAACTCTCCGTAAGAAAAAAGGGTTTTGCCCCAGTTTTTAAATATCGAGCTAAAATTCTGGAATAATTTTTTTATTGTTTTTTAGGCCTCCTTGGGCAAGTGGTTAAAATTTTTGTACTTAGTTATAGTTAACCTTGTATAATTATTAACAAATTTTACCCAATCGTCTGTTGCTATAAATCTTCTTTGCACATTATGTTTCGTAGTAAGAATCTGCACTAACATGACACAATTTTTATAGCCTACATCCTTCACTTTTCTATTATATAGCTCGTCAGTTCAGGATGCCCCAGCGGCTCCGAAAATCGCTACCAATTTTTTCATTAAATATCAGGAGCTTCTTACGTAAACTTAGATATATCATTCTTTTTTCTTTTTATGAATGCCTTCAAGCAGCCAAATTTCGAAATATCTTGGCTCTCTTATCTTCCGTTATTGTGGAGACATCTTTCAGTGTACACCATTTGATGAAATTTTCATATGCTTGATTGCAACTGTTTTTAGATTTGGCAGGTAACAAACTTCTGCACGCAATAATTGCTGCTTCTATAATGAAATTCATTTTTAACTAAATTCCAGCCAAATATTAAACTTAAAAGACGTTTCTACTTATTAACTTTATATTGAAGAATATTATTTGATAACTGTCAAAATAACATTTTTTATTGACATGAATGTTACCAAAGTAACGTTAACAACACTGTGATACTTTTAGGGCAATAAACCGCCTTATATCCATTTCATTACAGTCTACGGATCAGCATCTTTAAATTTTGAGTTTTATATAAAATCGAGGAGAGAAAAGCGACATACATCTTTTTTCCCTGGAGTCTTCACATCGAGAGGGAATGTGTTTGTGCAAGGGACACGCAATATCTATATTAACAACAAATAAAAATATAAAAGCGTATCAAGTGGAGAGATGTGTGTTTACATTAAGGTGAGCCCTGGAGAACTGCTGCACGTGTGCAAACAGGCGCCCGGCGTAGCCGTCTAGACGCCGCGACGCTGCCATTGTCTAGTTTTGTGCGGAATATGCCAAATACCTTGGCGGGAGATTTCCCTCCGGAGCGAAAATTCCGAATTTTCTTAACGGATTGGTTTCGACTCAATTTCAGAACCAGCCAGCTGTATTTGCACTATCGAGGGGTAGTGCAAATTTGCTCGGTTTAGTGAAAAGGATTATAAATGGGACTTTCTGGGTTTTCAATCGTATGTTCGACATTTAACGTCTACGTAAAAATATGAGATAGAAAAGAGAGGAAAATGCCTGAAACTGGTTGTAGGTTTTCAATTGAATATGATAAATTTATGCTTTCTTTAAGGTAGCAATGCTACTCATTTTTGTCATTGACTGAGAAGGAATAGAAACGAAAGTAAGATGCCTAAAAATTAGTTGTTTTTCTAATCAGACGGATATAAATTTATTCAGGTGGCAATGCTAAACCGATTTTTTTTGTTATAGGCTGGGAGGATTTGTCAACAGTAAAATCACAAGAGCTTTTGTTTTCATCGGATAAATAAATAAACGAAATAACCGAAGGTAGAGCGATTTTGTCAAATGTCAGTTTTTCTATAAGAAGAAAAGCTCTAGTAATTCTCGACATGATAAATAACGATGAAATATGCGAATAAACAACAAAAATAAATATCTTTATTAATTTAAAGGAACAGGAGTTTTTATCGTTGATCAAAAACCACGTACCATTTTACTGCTGTCAAAGTGACAAAAATGTCACTATTATACACACATTTTTATATGCTAGTTAATTTATCAACAGCACAATCACAATAGCTCTTATTTTTATCGGAAAAATTTCTCTTTGTAAGTAGTTTTACGAGAAAATCTAACATGAAAAGATCACGAGATTAAAAGTCGAGCGATTTTGTCAAATGTTAATTTTTCGAGCAAAATTACTCATTGCCAAAATTTTGAGTTGAGTTGAGTATAAAACTTTAAGATCGTGTAAAAAAACCACTATGTATAGTTTTTATTCAAATTTCGCATACTACATTTTCAGGGGTCCACCTGATTAACAACTTTTTTCTTTTCCTTTCAACACTGCTGAATTGATGCAAAATATTTACATTATACGTCAACTCGCTTATTTTGAATGGAACAGGTATTTTTTATTTAATTTTCAGATTTTACATGTAATTCTAAGTCATTTCACTCACAAAATACTTTTTAAGTCGTTAATTACCAGGGAGACTGAATAATTCAGTCATGATGACAAAAAAAACAAATGAAGGAAACGAAATAATTCAAAAACTATTGAGCTTGGACATATGGTATATTTAATAAAGTTGATTTAAAATTGCACGTAGAATCTGAAAATGAAATAAAACCACTATTTTTCGTTTAATGTTAACGAATTGACGTCTACTTCCGGTACTACCGCCACGTTACTGTAAATATTATATTTCAACTTAGCAGTATTGAAAACTCCTAGAAACGAAAATTCAGATTTCTATCATTTTCTACATACGTCTAGTGCAGGCTTATTGTGAGATACCCTGTATATATCTATATTATAAGTGTTTTTAACTGGGTATAGGTAGATACAGCTAATATTTTTCTGCTGCGCTAATAGTTTTTCTGAATTTGGTATCTTCCTTATTTATTTTACAAACAAGCTTTTCAAATTGAGTTGGTGTCATCCTCAAATAATTTGAGAATTGTTGCGGATTCTCGTCACTTAGTTCCGAGATTATTTAATTGATAGACACCTAATTCATCACGTTTCAAAATTCTACACTACACTGAACGTTTTTTTTCTTAAGTATCATATCCAGGGCAATCACACGGGTAGCAATTTTTTGTTTCGATACTCGTCGAGACACGACTGAACTTTGTTTTTCTACTTTGAATTGATGTGTATGACACAAGTGTATTTACTTAATACATAAATGTATAAACGGTTCGTACACATATAGCGACGAGAAGTGTCATACACATCTCCATGATATAAATATCTAGTAACTTCTATCTGTAATGTAAACAGTCACTAGCGATATATATCTGATGCTTGACATATATATCGGGACACAAGTGTCAGATGTAAATGTACCCTAAAACTAACATTTAGAAAGAGTGACCGCAAAATCCGCCCGTTTTTGCGTAGTGTGTAGCAAGAACGGGGAAGGTTGTACAGAGGTCTCCGTGGGCTTAAACTGATCGTCATGAAAAATCTAGGTGAGCATAATTCAATTTTTTCAATACTTACCCCTACTTAAGGCACCCTTGAAGTCGGGGAAAACTGGTCAGAATTTCGCAAAAGATCGAATTATTCGTATCAGTTATCGGGTAGCGGGGAAAACAAAGTACTTCATTAAGTGGATATCATTCCCCGTATACTATCGGCAATAGGGGTGGTTTTACCCCCACACGGGGGTGTTTTTCACCTTGAGCATTTTTAGGAGGACATTCTTGATGTTACCCTTGCCATGTGGAATTCCGACAATTTTTACCCAGATTTTGGTGACCATTTTTCTGTTTTCTTGTTTTAGGGGTGGTTTCCACCCCTTCAGTAGGGGTAACTGATTAGAATATGACAGAAGAACGAATTATGGAGACATGTATTTTATATCATTTGGAGTTATAGCGGAGAGTGGCACAAAAAAGTCAATTCATGAAGGGAACATCATTTGTCGCCGGTTTTCGACAATAGGGGTGGTTCCCCCCCCCCCCCGCGGGGGGTGTTCTTCACCTTGAACATTTTTGGAAGAACATCCCTGATCTCTTCCTTGCCATTCACGTTCCCGCCAATTTTTACCAAGAATTGATCGACCATTTTCCACCCCTTAAGTAGGGATAAGTCGGACAAATATTGGAAAAATTGAATTATGGATCTATGGACGACCTTCCCCGTTCTTGCTACACACTACGCAAAAACGGGCGAAAAAATGGGTTTTTTGCGGTTACTCTTTTCTCCATTACATTTTATTTGCAATACTTATAATCTGTTGCAGGATTAACTTGAACTAATGTGAATGAACTTGAATATGAACGCAACCTAGGATCATACTATGCCATTTCCTTCAATTAATTGCCTTTATTTGGTTTTTCTCATTCTGTAATTGGTATTTTTGGATGGTGTATTGCTAAAATAAAACAAAATAAAAATAAGAAACATTACCTTGAGTCATCTTGGATCCCTCTACAGTCGTTTCAAGACTTCCAAGTAATATTTCTACTTGACTTTATTTCTTTATGCTTTAAGTAAGTTAAGAATGTTAGGATTTAAAGCTCACCCGACGTACATGCACATACGCCCAATGGCGTACACTTTAAAAATTGGATACAATATTACGGAGCGACTGATAGAAGCAGCTATTTTAAAAATTCCCGAGCAAGTTCCACTGTCTCGTGTATCTTTTATTGCAGCAGTCAAGTGCATTGGCACATTGCGAGGGTTGTCCTTACATAATAACACGTCGACATGCAGACAGCGGGGGCTGAGCCTTGCAGACACCTTGTTCACGTAACAGGTGCATATGTAGCTCATTTGCATAGCTAGCATGTATTTCTCCGTTTTCGAATTTTTCCAGCCAGTTTTTAGCCAGACGTAAATTATACTTTCCAGTAAAATGTTGACGAAAGCATGTCGAGGAAAATATTGTCGATTTTTTTACTTCAATTTTGTATTAAAGTGTACAGGGTTAATGACTAAGTACAAATATTTTAAGAGGGGATAGAGAAAACTAAGAATGAACGGAATCACCCTTCATAATAATTCCAAACTTATTTATAAAGTAAAAATAAATTGTTTTCGATATTATATTAAATCTTTAAATTAAAAGTTCTCTATTATCTGTTACCTACCTATTCCTTTCGTTCGATTTTCTTTTAATAAATAGGCATTTTATCTAACTGTACCTACGGTTATAGTCTGTTTAGAAATGAAAGAGAGTAATAAAAGCTTATTATGTATGCAAACTGTAAATAAATGTAGTACTGGTGCTCAATATTTTTATATTATGTATTATCGGTATAGATGTGTACTTTTAAAAAAACTTTGTGTGACCGAACCGTACTAAATTGTAGCAGGTAGCTAAAATTTAATCCCCGACAATCTGTCTTTGTCTATGCCGCTTCAATTTCTCGGTCCATTTCTCTTATAAGTAAACAATATAAAAAAAGCATTTCAAAACATGAGACTACTTTAAGCATCATAACCGGATTAAGAGGGTTTTTAGTAATTCAAATAAAATTATTCAATATTATTATCAAAATATTTATTTAAATTTAATGAATAGACTTTTATTCCACACAAAAATATATGTATTTTGAAAATTCAAATCATGGTGAGTAAATGTAGTGTTGTATAAGAATAAAGAAAATAGAAAAGTAGGTATATTAAAATTCATCCTCTGAATATTCTGATGAATTATCTTCGTCTCCTAGATTGATAACGATAGGTTCCACAGTAACGTCAATTAAATTATCGAGTTCCCACATTTCCTCCTCTTCTTTTTGTGCATGATGTATACATCTTTGCCAGTTATCTGCAGCTACTCGTACCAAGGAATTTGTTAACAAAATTTTCACGTCACTTAATTTAAACGTCGTATTATTTCGCGCTACATCTCGTTTTACCTGCGCCCAGACTAATTCGATTGGGTTAAGTTCACAGTGATAAGGTGGTAACCGTAGTACCGTTATTTGGCGATTTGTTGCCATTTCATCGATACATCGACAAACGAAGACAGTAAATTCTAAATCATATTATCCAAAATGCTTCCTAAGGGAGGTCTCTTTTTTTTAGCTTATGCATTGAAAGTAATGGCCGCTATATAGAACATCTTTTTTATTAAATTAAAGTTTGCTTTTGTTAATCGTCGTTTTGGTATAATTTGTGCCAGTTCGTGATAATATTTACTACAAAATTGCTACTATTTCTGTAGAAGTTTACTTTACAAAAAAACACAAACATTTTAAATAGATTTTTCTCGCATTGGTATTCCCTTGTCACACAAGACAAAAGTATGTTTTCAATCTAGAATACTATGAAGTTCTCGAATTTGATATTAAAAATACCAAAAAGTTAAAAAAATATATTATTAAAAATATCAGTTGGCCCTTCCAAATGTGACGTCTATGGTTACAATTAAAACTTCATTATAACATCAGAAGGTTGTGTCTGTATAAGAAATAACACATAACCTAAGTTCGATCCTTCTAGATAAACAGCGATCTGAACAATTAAAATAAAAACAATGTAAAATCTTTAAGGACCTACCTCCCTTAGGAAACATTTTTGGATAAAATTACTTATTTATTTTATTTCCCGGATTGTTATGCCGTGACCTCGGTAACTGCCAGAAACAGAATTAAAGTGCACATCTTTTACCTGCCACCTGGTTGTTCTCGGGCTAGGCTCTGTGGAGACATACCCGCTATCGGTATCTCTGAACCCGCCCATAGTATAGTGATTTCAGCTCCTATGGTTGGTATTACGACTGCTACGGTTGGAACCGTCCCTCGCGTAATGGCGGTCTTTCGGGGAGTCCCGTAGCCGCCTCTGTAACTGGTCGCATCCCATGCTTCCAAACGTTTCTCCGCTCTTCACTATCGACATCTTCAGTGGTGACTCCGCAAAAGCTTCGCCGCGACTGAGCGGAAAAACCACTAAACAGTAAAAAATAACATTGAGTAAGTTCAAACGCATTTATGAGTGAATTAATTTGGTGTTGAATGTTGAGTAAATTTAATATTTTAAATAAGAAATGAGCTTATCTACACAATATTTTGTTAGAGAAATAAAAATTTGCGTAAGTGGGAACATATTGTATAAAAATAACACCAACCGTTGTAGATATTAGGTTTGTTCCTACACAGCATCAAACTAGCAGCAAACTGTAACGAGTTTGCGCAGTACGAATTTAACCGTTCCAACACAATCAATCCGAGAACTAGTTGTAAGATTTTTTGTTCCAACACAAAAGTGGATGGTTTGGAAACCGTTTGCTGACAGTCAAATCGGTTTGACGATTATTAGGAAACCACTAGTTAGACGCATGCGCTAACAGAACAGTAGTCAACTTTTGGTAGGCTAAGTAATGAACGTAACTAAAGTTTTATGTAATAATGCCATTTGAGAAAGTTATTATAGTTGCACAATTAATTTACAGATTTTTAAGTACGTAATTCTGTAGTTTTTCAAAATGAGTGACTCTAGTAAAGAGGAGCAAGTTAGCAATTACAGCAGTACCTCGGATTTTAGTGATGATGAGATTTATCACTTCCTTATACATGAGAGACCGAAAACTGAAAATTACTTCGAACAAACTATACCCCTAACGGTTACTGCTTGAACTAAACGTGTCGTTCCAACAAAGGAATTAGAAACTGATTTCAAACTAGTACATGAATTACACTTGCGCATTAAAACAGTGCTGTAAACTTTCAGTCATTGCTATGTAGGAACAAACCTATTACATATTGTTTAGTATGTGGAAGGGGAAACACAAAGTTGGGTACGAGCAGATACCGACGTGTAGTTGTAGTATTGCTATGTATGATACAAGTCACTGGTGTCTGTGTGTCTGTGTCAGTGTACATAAAAAAATATGGTGTAAATTGTAAAGTGCCCGCAGAAAACAACTACTCCGCGGATTAATGCCCCGACCGGAATTGAATTACACCTGCAGTATCTGTGTGAACAGCCAAGAACCCTTGTCGGCCAGTCCACCAAACATAGATCGGTTTTGGGCTTCTTAACCCTCATCAGTATGCCATAGGTGAGATGACCGACAGTTGAACTGGCTGTTCCTTCATATGTCTTCTTCTTAGCTGTTCACATAGATACTGCAAGTGTAATTCAATGCCGGTCGGGGCATTAGTCCGCGGAGTAATTGTTCCTTGCAGTATCATTAATTTATAGATTAAATGGCGAGAGAGCGAGAGATCTGCGTTTAAGTATATGCTGTAATGTAGGTTGCTTCCTGCAAGTCGAGCCGCTTAGGCCGAGCAGGAAGTAGCAGACCACTTATATCTCATCTGCACTCATTACTAATTTAAAATTTTATACATATTGTGAAAAAATAACGAAATGCAATAATAATATAACTCAATTTTGTGTTTACAATGACACATAGTTTAGAAAAATTGTTCAGCGTTACTCTTAAAAGATTTATTTAGCTAACAAATAACTGAGTGGACATTACTCAATGAATTGTGTTATTATTTCAACACGATATTCGAATTTAAATTATCCCTAGAATTTGCTGTCTATGTTTGTCGGTTTAGTTTTCAAACATTCTGTATAAAAACCTATTCTCCACACGACGTAAGACAGATAGCCAATATGATGCTACCTACCACTAATGTTTCCAATAATTCTTCTTTTTTCTGGAGAACGATCTGGCCTCCCACTGAGGCTCTCCGGCTCGTTACACCACTACTCTGGGAAAAATGCAACGTGCTACAAGCATATGTAATTGTATTTCGTTACAGGCGCACTTGGTGATGTAGTCCACAGTCTAGACGGGCGAATATTGGTCGTCAACGGGGGGCGACTGCACCTGCACAGCGAGGGTGTCGTCTCGGCGGAAGCTCGCAAACTAATTTTAGCAGCTTTCGTGGTAAAATGGGGCACTTACATTTTTATTATTGTTGTTATACTTACAAAACGGCTAGAGAAGCTCCGATAAAGACAATAGAGCATTTACAATAACTCAGTGTCATTAAATTCCGATAGGGGCGCTAGCTTCAAAATATTGATATTAATGTTCTATGGTCTAGTTTATAAGTCTATGGTTTGATAATTTGTTATTTGAATTTGTGTAAGTCAAGTAGTGATTGTAAATCTAATTTGCATACGTATTATCAAAATAAAACTTGCACAGGTACAAACGCAATTAAAATCTTCAGAAGCAAAGAAAACGGGAACAAATAAATCACTTGAAAGGATATATTACATTTTATTTATGTTAGCCTCATATAACCTTGTTTATTTGCATTTTATATTAGCAATTTGGACAGAGAAGTAATAAAACGTTGTTTAATACAGAAATAGTTAACGTTGGAGTACGTAAAGAATTTCCTGGTATTTCGTAATTAGAGGTTTACCTCTTTGTTTTTTAAAGAATTTAAATTTTATAAATCACGAATCGATAGAAAAATAGTTAGTTGTTGCTCAAATTGCAAAATATTGCTTGTAATATGCCTAGAAAATAAAAAGGTACATTCAATGCCTAGTTTCTGAAAAAATACGAATAATATATAAAAAAAAAATCAGTGTTTTAAGTAATGTACATGTAACATATATAAATAATAAACATATGCAGTCTTTATTTGGTTTATTTTTATTACAGTACAAAAAAAAGTTTCTTTGAAAGCTCTGTTAAAAATTAGTAAGATATACTCGCGTCAAGAATTCAGACGTGTTACGTCACGACTGACGTTACACATTTGTTTTTATTGTCAACGTAATTTTCGATATTTGGCCGCGTTAAAAACAATCATTTTTGCAATTTAGTGCAATATATAACTTATAGTGTAGTATATAGTTTTATTACTATCAGTTGCAGTTTCTTAAATATTTTGATGAAATTACAATGAATTATTCATTTGTTCGTATGACGTAAGTCGTCTGAATTCTTGTCGCGAGTATATCAGTTGTGCCCTTTTATAATTAATAACATTTTGAATCGCCATGTCGTAGAACAACTTGTTACTACTAGGTGCACAAGAGGCTCGGAGGATCGTTATCGACGTGAAATTCGGATTCAGCACCCCAAAAAAAAACCCCATAACGATATTCGGTTCGCCTTTTTTGATTGTGTCAGGAAAAGTCACGGAGATGACGTTTAGGGTCAGGTTCTGGTGCACTAGGTGTTCGGGGGGGTCGTTTCAGACGTGAAATTCGGATTCAACGCCCCACAAAACGCCCCTATTATGATTTTCGGGTGGTTTTTGGCACTCTTCTCAGAAAAATTCTCGGAGATGACGTCCGCGTCCAGGTTCCGGCGCACCAGGTGCACGTGGGGTGTTCGCTGATGCCAGATTTTGATTCAGAGACCCAAAAAAAACTCGGCCGACTTTCTCTTCTTTCCCGCGTGATTTGTGGGAGAGTCCCACGGAGATGACGTTCATCGGCGGTCCTGAGCTCCAAGTGTTCGGGGGGTCAATTTGAACATCATATTCGTGATCAACGACCTCGAAAACCCCTGAGTACCCGATCTGGGCCAGTTGTGACACTTATTTACCAAGTTTTGACATCTTCCAAGAGGCCTCTCAAATAATGCATTTTTTTAATGCATTTTTGGCTGCAGCAATGCAATATCCGATTTGTCAGAAATTCTATGTCGCCACATTTTTTACAAATAATTTTTGGAAGAGAATGCAGAAAACCGCATTCCAATCTGTCCACCACAACTAGATTTAGAACTTTTGAACTCTTTACTAGTTTATTACCTTGACTATTGTCCTAAAAACAAGAATGAAATATTATCAAATAATGAAAAATTTACGCTGAAAATAGATAATGTATTTTTGTACTTACTCATACTAGGAATAGCAGGTATAACAATCCTCTGTAAAATGTTTTGAGCAGATCTTTGTGTATTGGATTGGTTTCTTGCTGGATTCAATTGTTATTAACCATTTCTTTCAGCATTATTAGGGAACTTATGAAACATGAAATCTTTATTTTTATTACTTACCAACAGATAAACACTACGGTACAAAATAGTTACATAGCATGTATTTTTACACAACTTGAAACACAACAACAAAAATTAAATATCAAATATTTGTGAGGTTAGATTTAATAGCTAATATTGATCGCAGTGCCGACTACATGTAAATGCTCTATTATAATTTCAGAAAAGCTATCTTTGGTGAATTTTTTAGGATGATATGGTTGATAACCCCCATTATTCTAAAGGGGTGTTTAGGGGGCAAAAGTGAACAAAAAAGCCTAATAAACATATTACTGAGATAGCAATGAAAATATGTTTATTTCTATTTTGCGAAAGCTGTTATTATCTGATATTTTATTTTGAGTAGGTCATGCATTCTAAACCAAACTCACATTAGTGATTACTAAGTGTCACATTTATTTTGACATTTGTGATTTAAACGCTTATTTTATAACTGTAGCATTTATTTTTACATATGCTTTAGTTTAATCGGTATTGTACACATATAATTTCGTAATACCTGCCACATTTTGTCATCGAGAATGTGCTTATATTACTTTTATTTATGGGTATTGCAATCGTGCAGTTGCTGAATATCGACGTCTCGAACAGAAGAGTACCAGATAGAAATGTATTCCAGACAGTCTTCTACAATGCACGTGAAACTGGTCCTAGTCTAGCAGAGGAAGGAGAAATTCTAAATATGGTAGAACGTAGTCCAAGTGTAAGTACAAGGCACATTGCAACCCGTCTCCAAATTTATCAAACTACGACATGGGAAATCACTCAAATGGTTTCAAAGCTTTCCATATTCAACACGTCCAGAATCTTCAGGACGGTGATAATGATTTGCGGTTGTATTTTTGCAATTGGATAAACGCAAGCCATACACTTTATAAATACATTTTGTTGACTAATGAGGCTCAATTCACTCGTGATGGAGGAAATAACTGTCGCAATGATAATCGTTGGTCAGATGAACATCCGCACGCCACGGTGGAAAGTAACTTTCAGCATCGGTTCAGTATTAACGTGTGGTATGATTAATAATCAATCACTTGTCCCAGTTGTGCTAGATGGTCGTCTTACTGGAGCTAGATATGTAGAATTTTCAGAAAATAATTTGACAGATCTACTGGACGATATTCCATTGGATATTAGGCAAAATACGTACTTACAACATGATGGTGCTTCTGCCTATTTTAGTCGTTATTGTGATCAATAATCTTAACAATCAGCATCCATAACGCTGGATTGGCCCAGGTGGTTTCCAAAATTGGTCACCACATAAAATACGCGAAAAATTAAATTTGCGAAAAACAAGTACTGAAAAATTATTTCAAACTAATCAGAGTACCGTAACCGTATATTTACGTTATTTGACATCTACAGACGACATGTGATGACATCTGCAGGCCACTACAACAAGGTGCACTCACCCCGATAAATTTTTAAACTTCATGTGTTGTTGTGTAATTAAATTCTGTTAATACTAATAATAGCAACAATATTAACAGTAATCGACGATGCTTGCATTAAATAATTAGTAATATTTTAAACTATAACATCCCAATATGTTTTCTGTTTTCTGTTCAAGTGACTAATTTTAAACGTGTTATAGTAATTAAATAAAGTATTTTATATCAGATATGTTAGTGGATAATTATGATGAATCTGCAAGGAGTGAAAATGTAGTTTGGCAGTGTGCAACGAAAGAACGAATACAAAATACTGCATCTAACCGGATTAGCTGTTATCTACCAGGTACTTTAGACATTATTATTATTATTAATACAAATGTTTCGTTTCGTCGTTTCTACACTTGACAATGTTAAAAAAACGTCCAGTAGTTGACATATCTAGCCATGACGGATGATGATTGTTTGTCATAGGCGCCGACTTTCCGAGGGAAAGGAGGGTTTTGCCCCATTTTTTAAACATTGAGCTAGAATTCCGAAATAATTTTTTTATTGTCTTTTAGACCTTCCTGAGCACGTGGCTAAAATTTTTATACTTAGTCATAGTTAACCCTGTATTTTGAACTATATTTTTGTCAGTGCAGTTTTACTGTATACTAATTTTCGTTGTTTTATTCAAAAATATCTTATCTAAATACAGAATTAGCTGATATTGTCTACTAGGAATAGCTTGAAAGAAAATCAATTTCTGTATCAGATATCCTATTACAAGTCCTCTGATTTTATGAAAAATGTTAACGTTCTCAATAACCATTAATGAAACATGCCTTTCCCGAATATCAAAGAAAACTTTTTATAAAAGTTCAGTCTAGAGCTTTATTAATTATCTCCATCCAAAAAGGACACTTTCATCCAGCACTATAAATTCTAGTAAAAGGAAGCGACGTACACAACTCAGGGCTTAATTATAAAAATATGTCCTCCGCTCGGCAGTAATAAAGTTTCTAGTAAATTTAATCAGCTCGTTTTCATTCAGGAGCCGATATCTCCTTAAATTTGGGCTCTGAATAGAGGAGCAATTCTTTTTCGAGTTTGTCGTTGTTAGCAAAAAGAGGGCGCTTCTTGTAAAGAGGGTTATCATCGGGTGTGGCCAGGGTCACTCTCAATTAGCTTCCTAAGCCTGACGGTGATTTACCAGATACTCGTACAAAAGGCGTCCTGATAGCTGATTCTCTTCTCTGTCTGGGCCTTTGCAATTTGTTTGATGGGACACTTTTAAATTTCAATTCTCTCGTGATGTGCATTTCGCCAATTTGAAATTTGAGCGGAATATGCACTTTTATATATTACAGAATTGTCATCTAATTCAATACTTAACCAATACTTGCTTAACAAAAATAGATTTAATAACTAGTAAGACTAGCATATCTTTATTCCTTTATAGTTAGTATAGTATAGTTTTTAAACATTTTTTTTACTCTTGTTAAATTTTAAATTTTTTTTAAAGTTTTCAAGAAGAAACAATATTTTAATAGTGTTTATTAGAAAATATCAAACAATCAGTAGTGGGCTTTGTCTTTAAAATTTGACAGTTAGTAATAAAACTATAAAATAAAACAATATAAAATTAAAACTAAAGAATATGTTCAAAATGGGCACCATTTTCTCTGAAACACAAATACTGTTTTTTTATAATAGAAAGCTTTATTTTTTTTAGACAATACACAATTGTATAGGATTAAGCCAATATACATTACAACTAATTAGCATTAAAAAAGACTTATAAAAACACACAACAACTTATGTTGATATATAAATACAAATATAAATAGATAACAATTATGACACCAAGACATTTCAGTATAATACAAACAGACATTATTATTTAATGTATTCACTAACACAATAAAATTTTTTGTCTATTAAGAAATATTTTAGACGTTCTTTAAAACATTTGAAGGTGCTTGCCCATTTATATCCACTGGCAGTAAATTATATGCCCTTAAACCTATATTATCTGGAGACATGTACGTTACATTATACTTTTTAAATGGCATATGAAAATAATGTTTTTGTCTTGTGTTTTTACCATGAATATTCATCACGGTTTTGAAAAATATGAATAACTAGTATATATACAAGCAAGGTTGTGTTAAAATCTTTAAAAACATTTTTACAACTACTTGTTCTAGATAATCCTATTATGGATCTTAAAACTTGCTTTTGAGCAATGAACACATTTGTAGCAGAAGAAGACCAACCCCAGAAACATATACCATATCTAAGGCGTGATTCTACTTGACAATAGTATACCAACTGTTTTATAGTAAGAACTGTGCGTAAATTCTTAAAAACATACGGCTGCGAGTGAAGCTTGGAAACCAGATATTAACAATGTATCCTCCAAGTTAAACATTGATTTATATCTAAACCTAAAAATCGAACATGGCTTTCGTTATTTAACAAATTATCATCAATTGTTAACACCAAATTATTATATGGCTTTTGCCAATTATGAAACCTCAAGCAGTCAGTTTTTTCCATATTTAGATGTAGAGAATTTTGATTAAACCAATTATGTATTTTACTCAAAACGTTTGCACACTGATTTTTTAAGTGATTATCTAATTTATGTGATGTTAAAATCGATGTGTCATTTGCAAGAATGGTAAAATGGGCATTAGATACTGACTTATCAAGGTCATTTATATACAGTAAAAATAATATTGGTCCCAATATTGAACCTTGTGGAACTCCTATATCTAAAAACTTAGACTTCGTGTTATTATTATTTCCCTTAAAACTCACATACTGATTACGATCTTTTAAAAATGAATCAATCCGTGTCAGTGCAACGCCATCAATTCCATAGCATAGCTATTTATGAAGTAGTTTATCATGATCAACGCAGTTAAATGCCCTGCTTAGATCACAAAATAATCCGACAGGACACTCACCTGCGTCGATCATAGTAATGAGATGGTTATAGAAGGAATGTATTGCTGTCATGGTAGATCTTTTATAACAAAAACCATGTTGATTTCCCGAAATTATTTGTGAATCATTGATAAATTTTTCAAATCTATCCAAAAAAACAGTATTCAAACATTTTAGAAAAAACTGTAGGCTGTTCGCCGAAAATTGACATTTACTGTGTCTAATAAATGATGATTGTTTCTTATAATGATGCATTTATTCCTAATACGATTTCACAAATCTTCTTGGGATTCAATTAGCGAGGAATAAACAAAATCCTTCAATGTTGAAAATAATCACATTTGTTGAGGTCTGACGATCGTTGTGGTCAATTTTGAAAACAATTATTTCGTCGTCCTAGTTGCAACGGTAAATTTTCGGTTAGTTCAGCATTTTGAAGAAATTTCAAATAACTTTCCAAATTTAATCAATTTCGCAAAATATCCCGTCAAATAACGATCAATAATATCGGTGCAAGCATTTCTCTTAAACACGTGTTGTTATTTAATAGAGGTTTATATTGGAATATTCATGAAAGTTGTGAACATTTGCAATTCCTCTACGAGTGAAAAGTATCAGTGAAAAGAATTTTCTTGTGAAAATTAATACATGATATAAAAGATCCCTCGTCGATCCAAATTTTGAGGTAATAGGTCTTGCACTTTTTGAATGTGATATGGATGTAATAGATTACGTTTAAGAATTCCGTGTACAGAAGTTCTTAAAAATCCAATTTCTCGAAATAAACGGTTTAACCCAATCGGTATATTTAGTTCTTTTTTCCTTTGCTCACGGTTGTTCTAGTGTCGAAGGCTGGTCGTGGGTTCGAAAAGATTATGTTTTTTTTATATATTCAGAGCATAGTAGGCATGGGCGCCAGCCAAAAAAATTGCTAAGGGTTGGGGAATTTACAAAACAACACAAAATAATAGCTGGCAACACAATTCTACGTAAATATCTATTATAAATTGATTTAGCAACAAATGTAAAATGTATAAATGTAAATATGAACAAATTGAGTAAAGTTGAATTTTTAGTAAAAAATTAGCAACTAGGTTAGTAAAAAACGTGCTAAATAAGTACTCGAGAAACAGCTGTCTTCCAAGTTTACATGCAATTAAAAGAATAAAGCTAGTAAAAATATTAAATTAATATTTAGTTGAAAATATGTAGTAAGGTTTGAAAATGTATAGGCTTTGTAACAAAATGGCGGCATTCTCGAACGTTCTGTATGTCATTGACTTTATGAGAAATACGAATAGTTTGACTCACTCAGATTTTTTTTAGAGTTGATCTTAATATGTTACCAATCAGCCACTTGTACCATATATGTAACCTCAAGTACTTCTTGGGTATTAGGTTGCTCTTTCCCCAGTAAAACTTGGGTTCCCTTATTTGCTTTTGTTCAGCCAATCCAGCTCATCGAATGCATAACGGTAAAAGTCTCAGATTTCCAAGTATGCGCCTTGACAAATGGATTTTCTAATAAAAGTTCCACGGTTTTGTGGATAGAAAAACTCGAAATGAAAAGAAAGGAAAAGGCCTAAAATAAATGCAATTTGTAATACCTGATATAATCAAACAACAGACTGTGTCACACAAGAAACGAATAGCCGACATTATTCTAGGAGTTTAACATTAATAATAACAATAATTTAATAACCATGTGTTTAAGTCCGTCTTTCAATATTAGAAAATGGGAAATCACACGATTTGGATATCTCCTACGATATTCTACCTCACTTCATTCATATACAGTTTCCTTCACAGAAACCTAGCACAAGTAACATGGCAGCTGGTTCGCTGAATGTAAATTTTCCAGCCATTTTCAACAACAACAGTAGCAGAAATAAAATAGTTTTATTACTAACTGTCAAATTTTAAAGACAAAGCCCACTACTGACTTTTCGATTTCTTCTAATACACAATATTAAAATATTGTTTTAATTAATACATTTTAACAAGAGTAAACAAGTGTTTAAAGTGTGTAAATTAAATTCTGCACGGGATATTATCATTATATTTAAATTCTATCAAGGGAAAAAAGTTTAGTACTTATAATTTTAGGGATGACTCACCCTTCACGAACACCTGTGATTCAATTCACTCAAAGTCATAGATGAAGACCAGTAATAAACTTAAATCATGTACCAAATTTGGTTATTTCAAGTTAAAGTAATTCAGAGACATTAATTTTTTTCGAAATATTTGGTCCCAGTTTAAAGGCCTGTAACTCCGCCCGTGTCCAACTTTGTATATGGGTATGTTTGGTTAAATTGCAATATTTTGAGACCCCCGATATGCACCTGCTCTGTGTCAGTTCTTATGCAGAACACTTGTTTAAAAATAAACTGTTATATTTTCTATATATATTTTTTATTAAGAATGAACAATACTGTGTGAAACTAACTACTCTGCGGACTAAAGCTCCGACCAGTGTTGAATTACACCCACAATATCTACCCATATATTTTTTATTATTAGCTTTTGTAATATTTTTCACTGTATTGGAAATGTATTTTACGCTAATATAAAGCAAATCTCCTACAATTCCTATCAATGAAGTCATATATGATACCAAAGCTCTCTGATACCAAACATCTAGGTATGCTAATGAACAATTCCACAGACAAATAAGTAATAAATAATAACTGATTAACAGGTTAAAGTCACTTTTGACATTGTCGATATTTAATTACAAATAATTTTAATTTATTGATATAATAATTTTTATAGTTAGATATGTCTCAACTTAAAGGAGGCCACCTGAAGAAGCAATCCTAAACATGCAGAAATGTCAGATCTCATCCATTGTGGTTGAATTTTCGAGTTCCTACAGTTTCAAAAGTGAACTTAGATATTAGAGAATGTTTTCATTAAACCAGGTTAGTAAATTTAGCTAGATTAATTCTTTTTAGATAATTATTGAATAGAGCTTTGTCTGTGGAATTGTTCATTAGAATATCTAGATGTTTGATATCAAAGAGCATACATATGACTTCATTGATAGGAACTGTAGGAGATTTGATTTATATTAGCTTAAAATACCTTTCCAATACAGTAATTAAATGATGTACTTTTATAATTTCTATATATTACACAAATTCAGTATATTTTATTTAATACTAGTAATGTTAACACATTTTGTGTAAAACGTATAAAAAAGCCATAATGTGTGATTAATATAGAAATTGTACATATCCTAAATTACGCACTGCAAAACTTTTTGTGCAGGGTAGTGGTGAAATTTGAACTCGGGACGAATTACTACAGAAAATTCATGGTAATTTTCAGTATTTTCTTAAATACTTATTAATTTCTTGGTTGTTCTTGTGTTAACAAATTTAATGTCTTACAGGTACGTAATCTATTTAAATTTTTATCCTAAAAAACATAATGGTACCAATTTTTGCTCTAATAAGTTCAGCCGTTCGGTCTGAAAATAGTAGTAGTTATATTTTACTAAAGCATGCTTGACTAAATCTTATCATCCACAATCCACAGTTTCTTTAAAACCCATTCATTAAAAGACGCCTTGTATAATTAAAGATAAACTAAAAAATAGGTACTTTGTCCCATTCAATTGAATATTTTGCTCCATACTAAATGTAAAAGCGAATGAGAGTTTTAAATATATTATCTATATGCCCCCAAATGGTTTGTTTCCCCAAGTGAATTCTTGTCTAGCAGTGCATCTAGCGGTTTATAGGAATTGCAAACGCTAGCGTTTGTTTTAGCAACGAGTATCTATTTCAACGGAAAAATTAAAAATTTATAATTCTATGCGATATACGTTTCTAGGGAAATTATGCCTTATAAAATATTCCTGCGCCGGAGTCTTTGTCATCTGTTGTTGTTTTAACAAGTTTGTGTCACTGGAAGATTAATTCATAAATATTCTAGCAGAATTGGTTCGGTAAAATTTACTTTCATTTAATCAAAACTGTTTTACAATAAATAATACTAGTTTATTTTTACTGCTTTATTTTTTTTTATAGACAATAGTGAGTGCATTATTTTATAAGGTAATATTTTTGTATAGCAAATCTCTAAATATTGATAGTTTATTAAAAATTAGTTATCTATACTACTTGACAAAGAAATATAAACAAATATCATTTTGTTTTGACATTTAGCATGTTTAATTCTCTTGGTGATTGTAACCAATGATTAAATTTTCATGTCTAACTGTATCAGGTATAACGTAGCATTTTGTTTTAAAAATTTCTGTTCATATTTGTGTTGCAGGTGTTGTGTAGCTTGTTGCAAATGACATCTTTTTACAGCTGATTATGCATGATAGCCACATTGATCAGATTTCATCTGGTGTTGTAATAATAAATTTGGATATATCTTCTTCTTTGATTAAATCTCAATCAGCTGGCTCTGATCATATCTCAATTATAATGCTTAAATTAGTTGCTGAACACTTATTAAATCACCTCACTTATATAATTAATACATCCATTTTAACACATACCTTTCCCAGATGTTGGAAGAATGCTAATGTTATTCCTTTGCCGAAAGTACCTAATGCTACAGAACTTAATCATCTTGGACCTATTAGTATTTTGTCGACCATCTCCAAAGTTCTCGAAATGGTTATGAAAACACAAATGTCGCAGTTTGCTTTTGATAACAAAATTATACCTCCATTTCAGTCCGACTTTAGGCCCCAGCACAGTACTACCACTGCTTTAGCACATATTTCAGATGAAATTTATAACGCCACCGATAACAATTTAATTACTTGTTTGATTCTTTTAGATTATAGTAAGGCTTTTGACACACTAAATCATTCTATTCTTTGTAAAAAATTAATGTATTTCGGTTTTGATAATAATGCTGCTTCTTATATTTTTAGCTATTTGTCTGATAGAACACAGCAAGTAATCATAAATTCTAATGTGTCTAACGCCTTGCCGGTGACTCATGGGATTCCTCAGGGCTCCATTTTAGGGCCCTTGCTGTTTTATATTTATATAGCTGACTTTTATACATTTCTGAATAAATGTTCTGTACATCATTATGCTGACGACACCCAAGTGTATCTCAGTTGTCCCGTCGCGGAAGTGGCTTTATTTAACGATTCGATTAATTACGATTTAAACTCATTGCTGAATATATCTGCTGCTCATAGATTGAAACTTAATCCTGACAAATCTAAGGTTATAATTTTCGGTCCTAAAAAGAAACTTATCATGGCGAAAACGGCAATTAATTTAAAATTAGGAAATGTTTCCTTAAATTTTACTAGTAAATGTAATAACCTGGGACTTTGGTTTGATGAGGAGCTGAGATTTTCCAAGCACGTTAACATTCTGTGTCGATCATCATATAATATTTTAAAACAACTTTATCCCCATCGTGCCATCCTGGATAAATATTTGAAAATCAGTTTATAGGCCAGGAGGGTTACAGATTGGCATGGCTCTAACGTGACGTAACTTAGATAACTATTGTAATTGCTCGGAAATGGTATACTAATTGAAAATATCGAGGTGCGCCAGCTTAAAAAGGTATTTGCATAAACAACGAAAAAGTGAAAAAAATTGCGAAAATCGCGTATTTTTTCGTAAACAATCGCATATAACTCGGTAAGTATGTATTTTAGAGAAAATATGTATACTTATAAATTTGTTCGTTAAATTTTCTACAAGATAGTGTTGGTCCGATATCCATAGATTTGAAATGTTCGCTGCAAAATGCTCGAAAGTGCAAAAAAGTATTTAAAAAACAAGGTAATTTTAAATTATTTATTTAACAATGAAAAAATAACCCAATCACGCCATACATTTAGAGAAAAGTACTTGACTTCAATACAAAATGAGAGCCGTAAGGCCGATTAAGACCGAACTGACAGTTTTTGCATAATGCAATTGTTAATTAACCTATCTGGAAAAAAATACCTTTTTTTTAATTTCGTGCCAGGCTAAAAGTTATGAATATTTTTTTGCGCCCGCACTTTTACATCTTCTTGGACCCTTAAACTATCATATACAATTGCTATCTTAACCATTTTTAATAATTTTTTGAGCGGTTTTAAAAAGTTTGAAAATTTTGGCTCTTAAATAAATTAAGCCTGTGAAGCGGGATTTGCGAGTGGGAAAAAATCGGAAAGCATAGAAAAACAGTACTCGGAAAGACGGTTCTTTTAAAAAAAAATTATCCAATTCGGTCCAGTAGATGTTGAGATATTAACTTCTAAAGTTGGGAAGTCAAGTACTTTTCTCTAAATGTATGGCGTGATTGGGTTATTTTTTCATTGTTAAATAAATAATTTAAAATTACATTGTTTTTTACCTACTTTTTTGCACTTTCGAGCATTTTGCAGCGAACATTTCAAATCTATGGATATCGGACTAAAACTATCTTGTAGAAAATTTAATAACGAACAAATTTATAAGCATACATTTTTTCTCTAAAATGCATACTTATTGAGTTATATGCGATTGTTTCCGGGAAAAAACACGATTTTCGCATTTTTTTCACTTTTTCATTGTTTATGCAAATAGCACACCTTTTAAGCTGGCGCACCTCGATATTTTCAATAGGTATACTATTCCCGAGCGATTCCAATAGTTGTCTAAGTTACGTCACGTTAGAGCCATATTTGAAAGATTTTTTCGTAATTCTCCTGGCCTATTATGTAACTTCTTAATATTCTCGAAGCTCTCTTATTGTGACTGCATTTATGGCCCGGCTCTTCTACATTCTGATACTCAACGTCTGCAGAGAATTCAAAATAGTTGTTTCAGGTTTGCTTATGGGATTAGCAAATTTGATCGAGGAATTACTGATTTAATTAAAAAACAAAATTTTCTTAATCTTTCGTACTTGCGTAAATTGCATTCCCTATGTTTAACTCATAAAGTTATTCAACAAAAATGTCCTGAGTACCTACATAAAAAATTTAACAAGCTACATAAAGCCACTTCTACGTTTAATCCACGTTATTCGCGCTTATTAGAAATTCCTCGCCACGCCGCCGCCCTGTATACTAGAAGTTTTATTTATCTCGCCTGTAAAGAGTATAATTCTTTGCCTGTTTCTTTCAAATTGTACACTATCTTGAATTTAAAAAAAAAGTTAAAGCAATTTCTTATGCTGAAATTTACTGGTAGCTAATAATCTACTTTCACTAAATTCCTTATAAGTACCTTCTTTTATTTGTGTTTTTTGGGATGTTGTCATGGGTTTTTACTTGGACTGTTACTATGAGTTTTTGTTTTTGATTCATATGTAAATATATGGTGTATATCATATTATCAATTTTATGATTTAGGTATATAAGGATTTACTATATCTACGGATATTCTGTTTTTTTTTTCCATACTGTTCCTTGGGGTTAAGTTGAAAAGCAGTTTTAAACTGACACTTCGCCCCTTTATTAATTATTTCTTTTTTGTTTACATATACTCAATTTTAATGTTTGTTGCAATAAAAGACATTTATTATTATTATTATAATAAAATGTTTTCCAAACAAGATATATATTTCGTGACGTTTATTTTCAATGTTTCGTTTTATAATCTTGTTGTATAAATAAATAATTAGTAAATGTGTAGCGTTTGCAACTACTCCACCATTAATTGAATCACTTCAAAAACAACATAAGTCACTAAAATGCAATTTTACAGGAGAAGCAACAAACTGGATAATTACATAAATTTAATAAATTAAGTAACCAAACAATTTTAAATTGATGTGAGAATATGCTTATAACATAAAAAATACACACAATATTTTTTACCAAACAGTGTTCTTGAGAAAAAAATATTTTTGATATCTAGACTTACGCAGTTTATGCAAAGAATAAAAGTAGTCTTACATATCAAATACTACAAATTAAACACACTCAATGGACAGTAAAAAAACTTTTATTAACGTTATTACAAGTGTTTTTACACTATGGAACGTAATCATATTCATTATCGTCTTCTGTATCTCCTTCTTCTACAGTATATGTTGTTGGCCATCGCAAGATTTCTTGATAAAATGGCTTATACTCATCAAGAATGTGGGGCTGAACTTGTCGAATATTTTCTATTTTTTTTTTTTTTGGGTTTATTGGAACACAATTATTTGGATACGCCTGTTGTGTCGGTGGAAATGCAATGGCATGATTTGATGTATTTCTTAGTAAACTAAACGTGTGATAGTTTAAACCATCAATAAAGTCATGTGCTATAACAACTCCTTTTTTTATTGTGATTGTATTCAAAGGACATGAATGAGGACGGTGTAAATGACTGTTTTTGTTCTTTGGGTACTATCTTCCCAAACGATTCATCCGATAAGCAGTTTCTTTTATAATGAAGAGGCCACCATTTAGTGAAGTTATAAATCTGATATGTCTTAATGACAAATACTTTAAAATTTGGACTAGTATTAGTCATAATGGTATAGTACTGATCTGGAATAAAGACGCGATCATGTTTATTTTCCTTTTAGTGATACCAAAGTCCTGGTCGTTCCTGCTCGTCTTTGGTACTAAAGCCGTTTATTTTCTTTATGCAGAAGTTAAAGTCGTCTACCGAAAATGCTCGAAAGCATTGGTTTTTGCAACTAAAAAAATTACTTAGTTACTAAGTGGAACATAAATAAGAGTTTTGAATAAGCAAATCGCAAAAATGGAGTACGATCGACCGACTATCCATACCATACCTACTCGTATATAAAAACGTTCGGAGCAAGAACGACATAAGTCAACGACTAATGTTGTTTTTGCCACGAACATAGGATGTGACTTTGCATTATTTATGTAAGGGTAAATAGGACTTGTGTCATTTTTATTCGGAACGTGTGCCTTCTAATGAAGATTCGTTTCGTGGTAAAAAGTAAATTTCGTAAAAAAGTGACTTATGTCGTTTTTGAAACGAGCGATTCAATTATAAGACCTTTTCGCACAAAAATTTATTAGATAATACCGATAGGCAGAAATTCTTCCAAAATTATTTTTTGAGGGGTACATTAATCATTGTGTCCAAATTCATTTAGTCAATTTCGATCACAACAAAATTCCTACGTATGAAAATAGGTGGTCTCATCTCAAGGAAATTATAATGCATTTAAACAGGAGCGTTTAAAAAAGTTAATAATCGATACGAATGGCCTATTAACACCTCGGGATTGGTTTAAATGCTCGTTGATTATATTCTCCGCGACTAATGAAATAATTACATGACAAAGTTCAGTAGCATACGCGCAGCACGGCCACTGAATAATCTAGATGGTAATAACTGCAAGCATCAAGTTAATTGGTTTTGTTTCGATAAAAGGATTAAATACGTTCAGTCACGAACGCCGAGCATATCTGAGGCCCAAAGATACGGGAAAATGCCCTTACGTGACTGCGGGAGGGGACGGTTTCCACATGTCGTTATAATTTTCCACTTTACATACAGGGCGTTCTGAAACGGGTGAAATTTTGTACACAATTATACCAAAATCTGTTTATTTACTTCAAGTTACACTGTCCCACAGGATAAACCCAACTATGTGACAGGAGACACAGAATCAACGACATAAAACTTACACACAGGGTGTTAAAGGCTTGACTACCATAAATTTAATAAGTGATAGTATACTTTAAAATGAAAAAAAAACTTATATGGCATGGGTCCCAAATCCAATCATTTTCAAGGAAAAAAATTAACAAATCTTCAATTACATACACTGTAAAAAGTGCATGTAATTTCTCCGCATAAAATTTCAAAAAATTGGGAACAATACATAAACTGCTATAAAATAGTGCTAAATTAAGGAAAATTTACACTATTTGTATGAAATTTGTTACATGAAAGTAAAATTTCACAAAGATATTAAATATTCCTATAAAATTTCAGGTTTTACTTATGAACATTACTTATTTCGATTGTTTCAATAGTCAGATGGATACACTAAGCAGCAAAAAAGTTCTGTCATTTAAAAGAAACATGATGTGCCATAAGTGGCGCTCTCTACTAGTGACGTCAAAATTAGAAACATATTTGAATTTCTCGTCCGCAAATACCCCCGATTTACTAATTTTACGTAAATATTTGGATTTCTTAAGAAGTTATTTACAAATATCGAAAATAAAATTTTAAGTTTAACACCCTGTAACTCCGTTAATAATCAGTTTTGGAAAAAAAGTTATACAAAGAGGTAGCATTTATTTTCGGACTAGAATTATCTCCTAAATTTTTTGCTTATCGTTTCCGGACACCTTGTATATTGAAATTTAGGGATTTTGTGATGCTAGCGCCAAAAATAAACCTGGTGGCAGAGTTCGCCCTCTTAAGGAATTCTATTACTTGGTGATCATTAATTCTAGTAAAATCGGAACAGAGAACTTCAACCAGACCAGGAAACTAAAAGTGCTGCCTTTTCGGTATCAGAAAAAAGTTATGAATCTAGTAAACAAAATATTAGCAGAATTTAGGATAAGTTTACGTCATTAATTTAAGTTTTGTTGCGCCTAGGTAAGATATACCTATATTTTGTGTATTTTTTCAATTTGTTTTCGTTATGCTCCTTTATACAGGGTTAACTATGACTAAGTACAAAAATTTTAACCACGTGCTCAGGAAGGCCTAAAATACAATAAAAAAATTATTCCAGAATTTTAGCTCGATATTTAAAAAATGTAAGTACAGCTAGATAAAATACCTATCTATTATAACAAAATCGAACGGAAGGAATAGATAATAGAAAACTTTTAATATACGCGCGGCAGTCTTGTGTCATAACCTATCTGCACCCAACACAAATTTCTTTATTTAATAACTATAAAACGTTTAAAAATTAAAAAGGGCACTAAAAACTGAAGAAGAACACAAAACTACAACGTAAACACATGGTAAACACAGGTATTAAATTATGACTTGGCTGGAAATTTTACGGTCGTGTTGTTAGTTGTCTACATTACCTACTCTGATTCTGTAAGCATGTGGCGAACAAGCCGCATAGACAGCGTTAAATAAGGATTTAATACAATTTCGAAAAAATTTTTTTCACTTTATAAATAAGTTTGGAATTTTTTTGAAGGCTGATTCCGTTAATTATTAATTTTCTCTATTCCCTTTTAAAGTATTTGTACTTAGTCATAGTTAACCCTGTATATTAAATTAAGGAATAAATTTATTTCTGGACAATTGTATCTTTTAATTTATACCTGCTATGCTTTTGATAAAGTAATTACTACTTTAAATAATTAAAACTGATGAATAAAATATTAGAATTCGTCCATTTTGCAGCTGCAAACTTTTCAAGAACACCGAAAGGACTTGTTGATATATATCCACAAAAAAAGTAGTAAAATTATTGAAATAAATGTAAATACATCAGAAATCTTAACTTTCACTGAAATTCGAAAATAGCCTAAACGATGTTTTCAAATTGCATTTCATGTGCAGTAAAATAGGGTTATACTACGAAAAAATACATATTTAGTGTATTTACATAATACCTATATTGTGAATTTGCAAATAAGGTGCAATAAGAAAATTGTTTCCATCATCACGTAGCAGAGTATGTACAAATGACTTAACATACATTTAATTGATTTACGTATTCATTATTGTACTTTTAGAAAACAAAAGTTTTGAGAAATACATAGAAAAACAAAACAATGTTGCAGCATGTTATATTGTCTCAGAGAAACAGAAGTACAGCTTCGTCTTTATTTTATGTTGAATTTAAAAAAATTGCAAATGAGGTATACTCGCGTCAAGAATTCAGACGTCTTACGTCACAGCTGACGTTACACATTTGTTTTTATTGTCAACGTAATTTTCGATATTTGGTCGCGTTAAAAACAATAATTTTTTGCAATTTAGTGCAATATATAATGCAAACTTTTAGTGTAGTATATAGTTTTATTATTGTCAGTTGCAGTTTCTTAAATATTTTGATGAAAATATGATGAATTATTCATTTGTTCCTATGACGTAAGTCGTCTGAATTCTTGTCGCGAGTATAGCAGTAATACTGGAAATGCTACAACATTTCCATTCAAAATCGATCCGAACATTTGTGAATAAAAAATTACATATAAGTATATTTGTTTTCTATAAATATATCTAGGTATTCTTAAAGTTTTCTAGTACTTTTCTTTATTTACTTTAAATTGTATTAATAATAATTAATGTTCGAAATTAAATACTAAGTGGTTTTCTTATGTTTCTTGCAAAAAATAATGCTTAGAACCATTTGTACGAATGCAAAGCTATTATTTTTGTTGTTGTAATGTATAAAAAGAAATGGATAGTTACATATGAATTGTTCTTGGAACTGGTAACAGTATTTTACACAAATAGTAATTTTCTAATAGAGTTGTAACATTACATTCTGATGTGTTACTTCGCACAATTGACCTAATAATTAATTGTTACCAGTGCACGTTAATTTTAGCATAGATTTATGAATTATCCATGCATTTTCACCACGGTTTATAGCAGTGGCGTAACTGCACCCCCACCAATAGATGGGAGTGGAAAGATGACCTCGAAGAAATTCTGCGGGGGGGGGGGGGGGCGAAATTTCTAGATACGCCACTGGTTTATAGAGTTATGCAAGTGTTTTTACTAGACACAAGGTACTTGTGGCTACGTGTTAACGCCTTCCACACTCCAACTTTTCGTTTTTTCGCCGCCACTGCATTTTAGAAACAGCTGAGTCAAGTAACTACGCTCCAAAGCCAGACCACTCGACGAGGGTCTCTCACCAGCCCCCGGCAAGGCGGTCGCGGCCTACTCGACCACCGCCACAAGCTGAAGGACGTCGAAGGTAATCCACCGCTGCTGCTCGTCGACTCCAGAGCGGATGGATCTCGGAGGAAACATGGCCTGCGGTTAACGCGAACTGAAAAGCCCGCGGCGCGTTCCCCTTCCCGACCCCTCCTGTTTGTCCTGCGAACCCTTTTGACGTCGTCAACTGGCGATGAAAATATTTACCCAGACCGCTGGATTTCGCAATTTATTTCTAGAGTTCATTTGTTCGTACGAGGTGGTATATCTCTCCCTGCAAACTGTTTATTTTTTAGATAAGTTGTTTATACATTAATAGAATTTAAAGAAATGTCCAAATCAGACTCTGTTTTTTCTTCACCTGCTCTTCTGATTTGGAACCTCTAGAATATGTACAGATTGTTTCTTAAAACTTGGTTAAAAATAGGCGGTATTCTCTTTTTGAGTCAGGCTCATTTCAGAAAGGTTCAATTCCTGAAAGAGTTTTGAGTGTTAGAGCGGCTGAGTTGGAAGAAGATCCAAATAGAAAGATCGCTGAAAATTTTAATGTGAATCATAAATTATAGCTTGGTCCATTCTGAGGCATCAAGAATTATACTCGTATCACATATAAAGGGTTGAAACCTAACTACCTCAAGACTAACCTGCTCGTCTACAATTTTGAAACTGGATTTTGCAAAAAATTGTTTACCGACGAAGCTAATTTTTCCAGAGATGATATAATGAACTTCATCCAACATCAGTTTTCTTTGAATATATGGGTGGGTATTATTGACATTTTTTTGCCAAGAACTTCAACCGGTGCCACCTACAGACATTTTCTTGAAATATTTTACATGAACTACTTGACGATGTTCTCTATGTGGTAAAAAAAAGAATGCGGTTTATGCTCCACGGGGCTCCTCCACATTTTAGTTTGACTGCTCGTGATTCTTTTCGGCAATAACGTGATTGGACAACGCACTCAAGAATCAGTTCAACCTTGGCCACCCAGATCGCCTGATATGAACCATATTGATTTTTTTTTGTTTGGGGGCATCTCACGACATTAATAGTTTACAAGGTTCATATTGAATCTGAGGAGCACTATCGTCGACAAATTATAGCTGGTTTTGAAGTGATAAGAACTACTCCTGCAACACGTGTTCAAGCTGCAATATCAAGAAGATATGAAGTATGTATTTTGTCTAAAGGTGGCCATTTCCGACATTTGTTATAAATAAATCACAATAAAGTAATTCCATTGTTAATTAATTAATTTGTTATTATTTTAAGTACTGTAATGCGAGTCGTATAAATGCAGCTGATCAAATACATCAATTTTGTTGTTAATCAGTTTGGAATACAAAAAGTGTATGGAAGCAAAAAATGAGGATATATATATATATATATATATATATATATATATATATATAATGGCTTTTGACAAGATATCTAAAATTTCATTAGAAATAATAACAAAATTTTTGCATACTGCATTGGTCTATAGATGGAGCTGTAATTATGAATTCCACATAGTTCTGAGTAACAATATCTATCAGAATTTTATTCGTATTAAAAGCTATAAACAGCTAAATTACTAATTATTACTTTTTCTAGGAAATGGCGAAGGAGCCAGTGACAAAGCACTCTTGATTTCAGAATAATTTACAAATAGGTAGTAGTAAAGTTAGTAAGTTATATAAGAGCCAATTATTTTCATAATTTTTATCAGTGTATATGTCATTACCTTTAAAATTAATAATAACATTAAATGTTAACATTTGCATTACACAAAAACAACACTACTGTTTCTTGGTATGTATATTCAATAGAATTTGCATATTTGTTGAGTTTATGACAACGCAGGTTAATTTTATCGTATTAGAGTTTTACAAGATAAGTGTCACTGGTTTTTTAGAAATTATTTTTAAAATTTCTATTAAGCTGTAAATTATGCAGTACGAATAGAGAATAATATGTATTATTAGACAATAAAATATAACGTATACATCAAAAACACATATTTCCTGTTCATGTTTTACCAAGACTGCTGTGGAAATAAAACCTGCAACATTTCAAACATTCAAATCATATATTTAATATTTGAACCTTATGAGGATATTATAAATTCAAATTTTATTTCAGACTACAATCGGCAAGATATTTTTGTCTCTATTCATACACAAAATATATTAAACATGAATGAGCATTAATTTCAGTTTACAACCTACATCGAAATTTTTATTTTTTCAGAAGCAAATTCAATTTATTTCTCTCAACATAATTATTCTCGGAAAACAAACCTTTTTTGGTGTAATAGTTACTTTTTTGTCAAAAATTAATTGATTTATTTGGTAAGAAAATTTAATTTTTTGACGATAATTTGTTTAAATGAAACAAATAGTTATTCCATTTGCACATCTTATGAAAATTTAATTTTAAAAAATTATTTTCAAATAAATATATTAAACAATTTATTCTAATCTATATAAAAATGTTTTTTGATGGAAATGAATTTGCCGGTCGGATCAAATAATGAGTTTATTTAATTCAAAATTACACATTTTTAACCGAGAAATTACATATTTATGTGGAAAAGGAAGATATGTAATCTTTTAATCCTTTTTGTAAAGTTTTTAAATGAAGCTTTACTAAGTTATATAATCTGAAATATGAAGAACCGTAAATCAATTTCCTAATACAGTCGTATCGTCGAAAAAAGTATTGATTTGAATAGAATAATCTATGAAATGTATCTACAAATAGTGATTTTTAGGCTTTCACGGCCGTTGTTATAATTTGATACATAGTGATTTTCCTCAGTCGCGACGAAGCTCTTACAGAGTCACCACTGAAGATGCCGACAGTGAAGAGCGGCGAAACGTTTGGAAGCATGGGTTGCGACCACTATTATCCGAGGAACGGTCCCGACTGTAGCAGTCGTAATACCAGCTATAGTAACCGAACTCAATATGGACGGGCCCAGAGACACCGATAGCGGGTCTGTCCTCACAGAGTCTAGCCCGAGAACATGGAAGATAAAGGAATCCTGGCTAATGCTACGGATGTGCATTTTAACTCTGTTTCTGGCAGCTACCCGTTGTCAGGGTCATGGCAAAACATCCCAGAAAATCACTATGTATCAAATGCATCTACAAAATATTGTTTTATCATAGAATATAATTAAATCAACATCAGAGGTATAAGTAACATTGAAAAGGAAATAATGTTTTTTAATGGAAACATGCTTTCTTTAAACAAAATAACTGTATTTTTTCTTTTTCAAATAATAATAATAACAATAATAATAGGTCTTTATTTCTCTAACAATAGTTACAATAAAATATATATAACAATAATAAAATATTATTGTTATATATATATTAGCTCGAGAAGTGGCCGAAGATAAGATGAACTTCCCACAATGGAAAGTTGTTGCTGTTTTTCAACTTAAGCCAATATTTATAATATGACATTACATTTAAAATAATGACAGCAAATTAATAAATGTGAATTAAACATGAATTTAATAAGGTAAGTAGGCTCTTTGTAAGTTATAATTTTATGATATAGGGAAGCAGAATGCAATAACCGTGTATTGGACATATTGAGGCAATCCACCTTCTTCAATTTATGGGAAATATGTTCAAATTTTCTTATTCTATAAATGAGCCTCATATAACTTGAATACGCCTGATGTCATCAGAGCAAATACAAGAGCCAAAAATGGTGTCCCCAAAATTAAATCTAGATAATACTAAGGATTCAGTCAGAACAATTTTAGCTTTCCTGTTTAAATAATGTCGACAGTTATAAATCATTTTAAAATTGAAATATGCCAAACGAATGCATTTCTTAACATGGGCTTTAAATTTGAGCGATGAATCGATTATAATACCAAGATTCATCATCATAATTTAACTTAATAAGATCACTAATATTTTGCTTAAATTTACGCGGCATAAATGCGATAGCTACAGTTTTAGTAGGATTAATATGGAGAGCATGATTTTTTGAAATTTGATGCAAGTTATTAAAGCCATTATTTAAGGACAATTCTGCTTGGCGAAATTGTGATAAGTTGAATGAGTGGTAAATTTGAGTATCATCCGCATATAAATGGATATTATAGTTCTTAACAGCTTTTAGAAATTCACTATTATATAACGAAAACAGAATTGGGCCAAGTATTGAACCTTCCGGAACACCTTTAGATATCATGAGAGGGTTGGAAACCTGTGAAGCTATTTTCACTCTCTGACTTTCAAAAAAGTTTAGAGCAAGAGGATCTAAATTTATTGATTTATGAATAGCTAAAAGCAACTTATGATTTAAATCAAATGCTTTGGAAAAGTCTATTAACACTAAAATTGTGGCATAATTCAAATCAAGCTTACAAAATATGTTATCTGTTATATTTAACAGGGTATTTTTACAACCGTGGTGTGGTCTAAATTAACCTGGCTGTATGTTGGGGAGTAAGGAAAAATTTGAAATGTGGAATTTTTGCTGTCGATCTACAATACGTTCTAAAATTTTAGAATCAGTTGGCAGGATACTAATGGGACGAAGATCTTTATATTGAAGGGGAGAGCTAATCTTAGGTAACGGTTTAACTAGTGCCTCTTTCCAACATTCAGGAAAGAAACCTTGCACTAAACATTCATTAATAATGTGTGTTAAATAAGGCAGTATGATTGGACAGCACATTAAAAGCATTTTTAGATTAATACCATCATGGCCTTGTGCATTAGTTTTACTTTTATACAAAATATCCTGAACAGTTCCTGCATCTAATGTTTCAAATTTAAATAATCCAATATTTGAAGTACGTTTATTTAAGTAAAGATCTAAAGTATTTTGATCAGGGAGAAGGTTAGGAATATTATTAATATAATAGTCATTAACGGCGTAGGATTATTTAAATGATATGGAATATTTACATTTTTATATCCAATATTTAGTAACTTAAGCTCCTTCCACAAATTATTCACTCCTCCGCTTAGACGTTGTTCAAAATATGCTTTCTTCTTCTTTTTGCATGCTTTTTTAAATGATTTCCTATCAAGAAATAAATTATTGTTTGACCCTATACAAAGAAATATTTATTTCCATGAATAACATTTTTTTTACAGGCACCAAATTTATTTTTCAGTCTAGAATATAATTATATTCTAGACTGAATCAACATCAGAAATGTATCATTAAAAAGGATATATTGTTTTTTAATTAATAATAATATAATTTATGTCCGTTCGACTTATTACATGTATAGGAATTTTCACAAACACTTACATACTAAGATACACGTGTTAAAATTTTTAATATAGAATAACAACATTTATCTAATAAATATGTTTTTAATGCACTTTTACATAAAAATTCATTTTTAATTGATTTTATTTCGTCAGGCAGTTTGTTATCCTAAATAATTAGGAGAATTTCAATTGATCTGTTTCTTAGTGAATGGAACGTGAACATCTTTACTTTGCCTTGTATTATACTGCTGAACTGAACTATTTAATGCAAATTTATTTCTATTTTGAAAAACATACAAATACAACTTGAAGATAAACAAGCATGGTAAAGTTAAAATACTGAGCCTCTTAAAAATATTTCTACACGAATAGGTATTTGAGACCCCAACCATACATTTTACTATTCTTTTCTGGGCAATAAAAACTTGTGAGGAGAGACAGAAACAAAGACCATATCTGAAATGAGAATGAACTTGAACGTAGTATATGCACACAAGTTGTTCCAGATCAAGTACTGTCCTTAAGTTTCGAAATAGGTATGTAAGTGAAGAAAGTTTACTTATCAATATTTCACAATGAATTTTCGAATTTAAATTCTTATCGGTATGAAGCCGTAAAAATTTTACTGTTTCGTCATCAGTAGTCAAACAAATATTGTTTAATGTAAAATTAAAAGTGCTACAATTTTTCTGGGCACAATGGAATCTCAAAATTTTGGTTTTGTTTATATTGATATACAGAGAATTCTGGTAGAACCACTATGTTAGATTACTAAATAAAGTATCACAATTAGCCTATAATGCATTGTCATTGATATTAAATGTAATCAGCACATATTGTAAAATGCGTACTACTGGAAAGAGTATCTATTTCATTCACGTACAACAGATAGAGCACTGGACCTAGAACACAGGCCTGTGGGACACCTTGTTGTACTTGGTGAGACTTGTGAGAATTATCATTATTAATAGAGTCCTATTCTCAAGGTAAGTTTTTACCCACGTCAAAGCTGAGCTATTTTATTTGTGATCAACACAATCCAATGCTTTACTGAGATCACAGAAGATATCCATCGGATACTCACCAATGTCAAGAAAATGGTAGACGTGTTCTGAGAATGAATGCATTGCGGTACTTGTTGACCTCCCTCTGCAAAACCGTGTTGGTTAACTGAGAGAATGTTAAATTTTTCTAAAAAGTTTAGTAAACGATCCAAAAAACAATAATCAAATATTTTAGAAAAAACAACAGACTGAGTAACAGGTCTATAATTATTCTCTATACTAGAGGGATTACTTCCCTTGAAAATATGAACAATTTTCCCAGATTTTAAGACATTTGGAAAGGTATCGCATTCTAAAGATAAATTAATAAGGTAGATAAATGGTTGTATTATGCGGCCAATAACACGTTTCATTAAAAACAAAAATACATCATCAACACCAGATGATCTTTTATTTTTTAATTTAATTTCAATAATTTAAGAATTTCGTCAACAGTATGTAACAAATGCTTTCTATACACACAAAATAACTTTTGCTTTAAAAAAAAATTGTTATCAAGAAATAAATTATTTGTTTGTATATTTAAATAAATATACAAATAAATAATTTGTATCTATGAAACAAAAATTTTTTAAAAGCACCATTTTTTTCGGTGTAGAATATAATTAAATTAAATTAAATCAAATTATTAAATCATTGAAAAAGAAATAATGTTTTTTAATGGAAACAAATGCTTTATTTACACAAAATAATAGCATTTTTGCTTTTTTTAAAAAATTATTTGGTACCAAGAAATAAATATTTGTTTGGTCCTATGCAAGCAAATAATTTATTTTTATGAAACATTTTTTACAGGCACCAATTTTTTGTTTTTTTTTTTTGTTTATCGATTCAGCGCCTCGACTTACAACGTCGGTACGGTAAACAGCGCATATCTTTTTGTCGCCTAGCATCATCATCGCTTGGCGGTCTGATTTATAAGCCAGGCCAAGTAATTTATGCCCTTGTCTTGTTTTATTGTTCCTCCCAAGTTTGAGGCTGCCTGCGACCCTAATATATGGCTTTATAAGGCGGCTCCTCGGAAGTTTTCACTTTCCAGCCAGAACCGCCTCCTTCAGAAAAATGCGGCGCGCTGAAAAAATTTTAATTAATTCGCTTTATATCCCCCTATTGCCGCTGCTACTGCGGTATAGTTTGTAAAGAGTGAATTGAACTGAAATTCATTTAATATGAAACACATATACACTTTAACTGCACTGAAAAAAACAATTTATTTCTGAACAATTAGGTTTATTAACAATAAATTTACTATATATTGAAATATGGCGAAACATATATTTATTTATTATCAACTGAATATATATTTAAATGATCATTATTTACATTTAATAAAAGTATTTTAATAATAACCATGTGTGGTATTATTACATACCATAAATATATTCTAAAAACTAAAACACATATAGCAAATAATATTTGATATATGGTACTGTAACTTGTATGTCATAATAAAATTATTGTTATTAGTATTAAAATTATGTATATTTTCTATTATGATTTTTTTTTTGGTCAATGATAAGAATAAAAATATTTTTAATTTCCTTACCTTATAAATACGTTTCATTATCTATATAAATACATTCACAGTACACAAGACAACTGCAAAAGCTAGCGTTGAAACATCATCGGTTCATAGGCTTTTAAGATCAAAATCCAATTCCGATACCACTTCCTTAAATTCTGAACAACTTGATGTCAAACATCTTAATAGGGTAAAATCGTCTATACGATTTACTAAAATATATTTAAAAGTATTTAGATATCCTACTTTAATTTAACATTATTTGGTTAATGTTAAATGACATATAGGACTTATTAATAAATATAAGAAAGTGCTTAAAATACCTATTTTATCTATGACTACGTAGAATTTTCTTAAAACATTTATTATAGTAAAATATTTACATGAATTTGTTTAAGAAGAAAAAAAATTATATAAGTCAAACATTGATATGTTGTAAATATTAATTATAATTTCACATATTCAATGGATATAGAAATTTGTCTAATCTACAAGTTAGTCTTAGATCATACAAAAAAATCATCAATCAATTAAAAATATAAAAATAATAATAGTAGGTAATACTCGTAGATAGATATTTAAACATACCTCCATATAAATTACATTGATACCGAAAAATAGGTCCTGCAAACCTACTATTTCGATGTATTTCCCTATATTTAATATTTAATATTATATTAAAATTTCTGTACATGTATATATTATAATGACGTACATTACTTACTCAAGGTCGAAATACTAATTATCATTAATATAAATAGGTTTTCTGATAAAAAACGAATATTTTTATTCAATGTTGGTAAATATATGTTAGCAGCTAGAAACATATTTATTTTATATTATTGATTACATGTTAATAAAGAACATGTACCCATTAACTAAAAATAATTTTTGATTTTTAATCACTAACTGGTATACTATATCAAATGTATAATACGTTCGCAGTTATTTAATAATATATAATGTTCTTAGTTAATAATTTCAGTTGGAATATATATTTTTTTAAGATAACTATATCATTCTAAAAAATTATGAGGAAAATTATTCATATTGAATAAAATTTGTTAATTATAAAATAGTATATTATATAATTTTTTCAGTGTGTAGTTAAATTCGTGCAAAGTAGGAACTTTACAAGTACTTCAAAAAAAATAAAGTGTGAGTTGACCTTGATAAAATAGAATAGGGTGTTAAAGTGTATTACATTTAAGAGGGTCTTTCTTACGATAAAACTTGCTGTAGGTAATGAAATATGCTGCATATGTTGAAATGTGATTTCTTGTTAGTTTCTGATGATAAGCATACTTTTTTTACGAAAATACTGTATTACGACAGATTACAATTTGTCCAGTGCCTAGGATTTAAGTTGCCACAGTTTAATGCATTGTCCGGGGTCCCTCAGGGTTCAATGTTGCGTCCTATTTTATTTAACATTTATGTTAATAATATATCTTATATGTCTTAATGTTAAGTACTTATTATACGCAGATGATATGAAAATCTACCGGTCAGTATCTACCGTTACACATTGTGATAGGAGTTACTTTTGATCCTGGACTCTCATTCAACCATCATATTCACGCTACCATTGCCAGAAATACGCAATTCGAGAGAATTTCAGTCAGTTGATGATTTTATTTTATTTATTTATTTATTTTTATTTCATGCTATATACACGACAGTGCTTGCACACGTCAAAAACAATGAAACAGTTAAGTACAATAAGGAACTAACGATAAAAGCAAAAAAGGAAAAAAGTAATAGTTAAAACAGTCTAAAAAAGATAACAAAATACTGTATACAGTAAACACTACATTATAAAATCACTATTAAAATATTCATTAAAAGTATAAAAAGCATTACTCGATAGAAAGTTTTTTATTTTCATTTTTAATAAATTTGTGTCCAAGTTCCTTATATTGGGAGGATGATGATCCGATCATAGACTCCAAGAGATTGTACGGCAGATTAGATTAAACAGAATCATTTCGCCCAAAAAGAAACGTTGGAAGGCCGAAAATATTAACAGCGGACCAAGGAAATGATGTTCTAGTACGAATTGCTGAAAACACATCCACACGTAAAATTTCGACAGCCACTGGCTTCAGTCAGTCTTACGATAGCAGAATACTTCATAGAGAAAAATTGTATCCTTATCATTTTACTCCAGTTCAACATTTAACGCTACAAAACTCTCGAGCTATGTTACGGTTTGCACAGTTTCTTCAGCAACAACAAAATGATGACCTAACATTTTATGATAAATTAAATATTTATGGACGACGCCACATTTAACCGACGAAGTATTTTTAATTGGAGAAATAGTCAGAAAATCCTCATCTGCCAAGAGAAGTATATTTTCAGTAAGAGTTCTCTATCAATATTTGGTGCGGAATTCTCTCCAGTATTATCGTATTACCATGTCCACTTAACGGAGAAAATTATTTAAATTTTCTTATTAATGACTTGCCACTGCTTCTTGAAGATACTCCCTTAAATTGACAGCAGAACTTCTGGTTTTTGAATTATGATGCACCTGCACATTACCCTCGACGAGTAAGACAGTATCTTAATAGAAATTTTCCGCACCGTTGGATTAGACACGACAGCAAAGTTCCTTGGCCTGCACGTAGCCTTGATTTAAATCCGCTTGATTTTTACTTTTGGGCCTACATTAAATCATTAGTTTACAAAGACATCATTAATAGTCAAGAACAATTGTGGGAACAGATTCAAGAATTGGTTAATATTATCAAGCAACATAGAACTTTATTCAACGTCGGACAAAATTAAAATAAGAGGCTAAGAAATTGCATTGAAGTCATTGGTGGTCACTTCAAGAATCTTTAATGATTAATAATTTGTTAAGATATGAATAATAAAATGTTCAGTTGTTGTCGTGTTCGTCTTATTGTTAATTTAGTTTTGATATTTTAAGACTCCCTAATTTTTTAATTCCCGCCAAATTTCAAAACTTAAATCGCTTGTTTCTTGAAAATGGTTGAATTTATCGATTTGTAACAGGTAAACTTTTTTTATTTAGAATTGAAGGTAGTTCAATAGTGCTTATTAAAAAATTATTATTAAAAAATTCAAAAGTACAAAATATAAAAATTTGACATATTTTTACATCGACAGTACAGTATAACTAGCGCCCCCTAGTCGTGACCTCAACACTGTTTGCATATTCGTAATTTCCTCGGAAAACATATGTATGTATAAAGCTGTTTACAGGCCTTTTAGGCCCAGAGCTGTGTTATTCTCCTCCATTCCATTCTGTCCTACGCCTTTCTTTTCCAATCCGTTACATTTTCTCCCTTAGATCTATTGCCACTGCCTCTCTCCATCTCTTCCTCGGTCTACCTCTTTTTTTCTTGTAGTTAGGTTTACTCCCTACTATTTTCTTAACTGCCCTTTTATCTTCCATACGTTCTAGATGCCCTAGCCACTGCACTCTTCTGGCTTTTACAAATTTGTCTATTATTGGTGCCTGGTATATTGCATATATTTCCTCATTGTTTCTCCTTAGATAGCCTTCCTCTGTCTTCTTACCCCCTAGAATTCTCCTTAAGATTTTCCTTTCCCACCTTAAAAGGTTTTCTCTTGACTTCTTATTGAGAACCCAGGTTTCAATACCATACAGCGCTGTCGGTCTCAAAATTATTTTATACATTCTAAATTTTACTTCTCTGGACAAATTTTTTGATTTCAATAAGTGGTTGACTGCTGTCAAACTTCTGTTTGCTTTTATTATTCTCCTATTTATTTCTTGTTCCTCATCACAGTTAGCTGTTATTAGCGCCTCCAAATACACATATTCTTGAACTTCCTCAAACTCCATCTCTCCATGCTCTGTTCTTAATTTAAAATTGGTATCCTTTTTTTTGTTCTCCTATTCTCAAAAGCTTACTTTTCTCTTGATTTATCTGCAATCCCACTTTACGTGCTTCCTCCACAAGTTTTCTCGTTACTTCTTCTAATTTCCTACTATCTCTAGCAATAATAGCCACGTCATCTGCATAACTTACAATTTGATGACTTTTAAACAATATATGTCCTTTTCTGTTCAACTGACTATCTCTTATGACCTTTTCTAGTACTAAATTAAAAAGAAGCGTTGAGAGTGGGTTCCCTTGTCTCAGTCCTGTATCAATAGTAAAGCCTTCCGAACATTCACCTTTTATTCGTACTTTGGATTTAGTATTTTCTAAGGTCATTTTCAATAGCCTAATTAGTTTGGTTGGTATCCCAAATTGTTTAAAAATTTTACATAGTTTATTCCTTTTGATCGAATCATATGCTTTCTTGAAGTCCACAAATCGGAAAGTCGGAAAACATAAGACTACAAATTTTCAAAAAAAAAAAGATACATAAGTTCTAATATAGTAAAAGAACGAAACATTTTTTCAAACACCCTGTAGAATGAAAAGGAGCGACAATAATTGAATGGCATGTTGGGCACAATCGCTTTATTTTGACGTTAACAATCTGCCCTTAAGCTATGTACCATTATTAATGACTCATCTTGTATACAATAAACTTGGCACCCTAGCTGACCAGCAAAAAAAAAGTAACACATAAAACTAGTGCTACGCCCACAAGCAGCCGCTGAGTGAAGCCAAGGTGAAAAATAAATATATAACTATTTTACAAAATAAATGTAACAAAACTAAAGGTAAAAGTAGAATTTCGGTATTCTCATTTGTGGTTTAATTTAAAAAACTCAGTTCCTAAATAGATACTGCTGATCTTATGTGAACCTACCAAGTCTCGGTTCAGTGCACGACGTAGAATCAAATAAATAAAATAAATAGAAGTAAATATTTCTAGCCCCTTATCTGTCTCCATTCCAGAGCCCCCGCTCCGCCATTTTGTCTAATGATAAATTCCAGTCTCACAATTTTTCAATTCCCAAACCCGTGTTAACTGTAATAGAAGCACTAAGTAGCCGTTCTTAGCGTCAGATATCTTTGATGGATTAAAACTTTTCTCTTATTTCAGCTGCACCCCCTCGCGAAACTATTAATCTTTTCTTCCTTCGCGAATGGGTTTATGAATAAAAGAAACTTTTATCAAATCGCACTCTAAATCATTTAATGCGATAGGATTAATGTTCCCCCACAAGTTGGAACTGTACCTCATCTGCATAGTTTAACATTTTATTATTGAAATAGTACTCGAATTATATAGCGTTCTAAATTGAGGATAGCTAGTAGCTGAATGTGTACAGAAAGATTTATATTTATTAACACCTAAGTAGATTTAACGACGCATTTGAAAAATTTGTACAAAATACTTTTGAGTTTGAGTTTTTGATCTGGTTATTTGGTAGGAGGAAATGAAATTCATTGGCCTAGAGTAAATAAGGGGGAGATGGTGAATTGTAATAATTTCGAAATCTTGTCGGAGAAGTTTTTTGATGACTAAATGCTGGTAGCTGTTTGAACTGATAAAATAATTTCCACGGGACTAATGTGGTCTTACTTAAAAATCAATTACGAAATTAAAAAATAAGATGACTTCCGTAAGTGATTTCGTTCTTAGCTTCATGGTTAAACATTGCTCTGCAGTTTTTATTTCCCCTTTATTAATATTATATAATTTTATGTACGTTGCGGTTTCCTGTTTGATAGAAAATGGGTGCAATTTGTCCGGTTTTGAAACTACAGAAGTGGTTGCCTCTAAATTATTATCCTGTGGTTTGTCATTAAATTTAATAAATCTATTAATTTCTTATCAGAGAGACAGAAAACAGTACGTTATGTTCAATGGATTTAAATCTACGGAATACCTAGCTACCTCTGGAGGGCATCAGGGAAGCAATTTGGGACCTCTGTAATTTAATATTTTTATAAATGACATAGTTAATGTAATAGATGTTCAATACCTTTTTTATACAGATGTAAAAATTTACTATGGGATTCATTTTGAGGCCGACTATGTCTAGTTATATGATAATTTGAAAAGATAACTTTGGTGCATTTCAAATCATCTCAAACTTAATGTGGCAAAGTGTAACGTAATATCCTATTCCCTTAAAAAAAATCCGATTTATTATGATTACAAGTTAAATAATATTAATATTAAAAGACCAGGAACAATATCTGATTCAGGTGTAACATTTGATAAATATCTGTCGTTCAATTCTCATATTGATAAGATCATATCCAAATCCAACCATATGTACGGATTTATAGCGCGTTACAGTATGTTTTCTCGTAACACTGAAACTTAAAAAATAATATACTACGCTTATATGAGATCAGAGCTAGAGTATGCCTCATTAGATTAAAATCCTCACTATCAGACACAGTCTATTAAATTGGAAACTGTTCTAAGACGTTTTCTTAAACTGTTGTCTTTTAAAAAAGATAGCATTTGCCCTGACATTGGTATACCTCATGATTCTTTACATCAGAGACATGGTTTTAAAAGCTAAGCTAAGTTTTGAAGCTGCACTGCGCTAATGAAGGGCAAAAACCCAGAAACAACGTTGTCCGCAGTTGCTTCGTTGTTCTCTCCATCTTTTTTCTCTGGATCCATCAAGCCGTTAAAATCCGCCTGTCTCTTATAAGATTATGATCCATTAAGCTCCTTTCCTTCTTGTATATTTCCTGGCTGAGACCCTGACAGTGGTTGCTGGACTCTCTTTCGCGGCGACTGTTGCTCTTGGCCTCAATACCAAGGCTGTGTGACACGAAGCCGCAAATAGAGATAGGCATGCTACTTGTCATTCTCTAGTGTTTGTGTCCTTTGCCCTTTCTTCTTATTCCATCCTGTTTTTAAGCTGCACTGCGCTGAAGGGCAAAAACCCAGAAACAACGTTGTCCGCAGTTACTTCGTTGTTCCCTCCATCTTTTTTCTCTGGATCCATCAAGCCGTTAAAATCCACGTGTTAACCATATTTTTGTTTAAAATAATGAACCAATGAACCTGGAATTTTACAAGAGATATGACTAAATATAAATATTCCCCGGTTCTTATAGCACTCTGTTGTTACCTTCCATCTTCCTGTTCCTCGCACTAATATGTTAATTAAATCTCCTTATTCCAGTGTTGCACTATAATTTAATAAGTAGTCAGCTTGACATATTTAACACAACTATTGCTCATATTAAAAAAGTGTTCTTAGGTGAGTTTACTCTTGTCTTTATTGTGAATTGCAGTAATTTGGTACGTTGGATGTTGTAATTCTAAAAATAAAATAAATAAAATAACCAAGAAAAAGGTGAATTGCATTAAATGTGCAAATTGTAATTTATGGCTACACAAGGATTACATTACACTGAGGAAAATTTGTCTTTAATTTTACATAACTGTAAGTTGGCAATTTGTGACCAGTGTAAGCTATGTATCATTACATAATAATTTTGTAAATGAAATAAGTACACTGTAATACTATAGAAGTAAACACTAATAAATTTCCCTATTATATTATGTTAAATTGTCTGGTAAATTTCCGTCACTATAATTTGTAATTTTTAGGTTCGAATTTTATAATATTCATAATTTTGCAGATTAAATTTAATTTTCATATATTTGTATACTTATCTTTATAACTACAATTGAAAAATATGCATAGAAAAAACTTGTTTAATAATTATGTGTAGGAAAATTTTTTTAAAAAAATTTGTCCATCCATCCTTTAAATATGAATTATCCATCCCTTTCTCAAAAATTGTATAGTTCATCCATCATCTGATGAAACTTCATCTTGTTCAATATTTTTTATTTTCCTCTACCTGTTCTAAGGCGTTGAAATAAAATTAAAACAAATATTTTAGAAAACGTGTTGAATTTAGAATGTATTTTTCTTTTGCAATTTTTTGATAAATAGTACAGATCTTCAGTAAAAAATAAAGTTCCAGTATCTAATTTACATATCGATATCTAGTAGGTTTCATATCATTTTACATTAGATGACAGTTCATGGTTCTTTGATATCAGATATTGCTGTGTATTAAACATTTCGAACTAAATAATACTTTGAACTTGGACACTTCTTAAAAATTCTATTAAGTATTTGTTGTTGGTATCTAATAGTAATGTAGTCTAGTTGTGCCTCTGACTGTATATGCTTCTTTATAAATTTTAGAGGAAGTCTACTACGCTGGTTGGTTTCGTTATATTTACTCATAATTCTAGCAGACATAATACTGGCATTCTCTTTTATTTGCCCTTAAGTAACCTTTATGCAAAAACGTGGAAGAATCAGAATGGCATATGAAGGCAATTACGTTAGTATCTTTAATTAAATTAACGGGTTCAAGTATCTTCTGGGAATATCACAGTAATCATATTTATTCCATTGGATACAATTATTCAGAGAGTTCAGGGATTCCCAAACTTTTTGTCAATATTTCGTTCATGACAAGAATATTACCACTTTTCAACAACAAGTAAAACTAAAATCAGTATCATATCAGTAGGTATACAAATTACAGCAACCAATATGTAATAAGGCATCATTTGCTTGACTGTTTTGTTTTTAAGTTTGCTAGTAATTTCACATCCGAATAACAGAAAAATTAAAAGTGATAGGTATAGGAAAGTATAATGTGGATAGGTAGAACGTGAAGTTTTACAACAGCTTTTGATTGAATATACAGGGCGTTCCATTCAGAAAAAAAAAACAGTTTTGGCAGTTCGAAGTTTTTAGCACTCTGTGTAAAATTAAACAATTGTTAAAATATCTGTAACAAATGATAGGCATCTTCTATCTCTTTTTTAAATATCAATACCTCACCTTGCACGATGTAAAACATATGAATTGGGCTATCAAAAAGTAACTTTTCCATAAGTTGTTTTTGACGTAAAATAAAAATTAACAAACATTTTGACAGATTCGACATTTGCTAACTTTGTTTTTGATTGTTGGACGCTTTACTTCTCAGAAAATAAATATTTTAAGGATGGAAAATGAAACTATTATGTTATTATTATTAAATTATGTTGGAGAAACGTCTCGGCCTATGAATGTTAGAGTTGAGGAACATAAAACACGGGAATTTGGAACATTAAAATTTTGCGAACACGCTTGACAAAACGGTCATTTGGTTCAATGGGGTTTGGCAAAAAATTTAGAAAAGGAAGATAATGCCACAAAAAGATAATTAAAATACCGCGAGTATTCTGTTGACCGAAGATAAGTGTTCAGTAAACATTGATCATTGTTGGCTACAGTTGTATCAAGAAGAAGTAAGTAACAATAAAATAAAAATCATTTAACGTCTCTATGGAAGCAGATAAACAAATTTTAAACTATCAAACTTGACATACTTTTAATACAATACTATTTTCAGAACGAAAACAGAGTTTTTCGAAACGTCAAAAATACGGAAGTGCGCGATAGTGATGTGATTTTTGTTATTATTTTTTACTTATCTGCTTTTGTCAGTGTGAGATTTTTTGGTTAGGCAAACTTAATTTAAAAAATAACCCTTGAATGATCCGTTTGGCGCAAGGTCTTATTTAATTAATCTTTATTTTTCAGAAGTGTGGCGAAAAGCCAATCAAACTAAAGAAAACATATGAAAATGAAAAATGCACTGATATGGTTCAGCAAAATGACGCAGGGTCACATAATTCTGTAATATTTAAATCGGCACATTCCAAATATTTAATTAGATTGGCACCCATTAATTTTTTTCTTTGAAATGGCTCAGAAGATAAAATTTATTACAACCCCTGCGAAATTATTGAAGACTTATGCGTCAGAATTTCTGCTGGTTTTAGGTTTATTTCACAAAGTATTTAAAACGTTGTGGACAACTTTACATTAAAAACTAAGCTTTTTGTGCGCGAAAACGAGAGTCACTTGGAAGAATTTATGTATTTATTAAAACTATTGTATTTTTAAAATTTGATGGGTTATTTGTTAAAATAGTATCGTTACATATTTACGTGTTCATAATTTTATTCTGCATCTGGTACTGTCAAGATCCAATATGGCGCCCATAAGAAAAAAAAACAATGGAATGTGGCGTAACCAAAATTAGTTGGTACTTTAAGTTTTTCACAATATTTCAGTAGCTTCAGCAGATATCTTGGATCTGTTTGGTTTATCTAAATATTCATCAAAAGACGCTAACATTTTTTCGTTTAGGCCATCCTGTATTTATATTTTAGAGTATTTAACGGAAACGGCTGCTCCTAGAGACTTCAATAAGGTGTACATTTCTTAAGTAGAAACTGTACGTTGGCGTGTGGCGCCCTCTTGCAGATACAGCCATAAAATTAGCATTTCCTGTTCCAAGAAACTTCCGCATACAAAATTTCATGAATTTAACTCAAAGTAGTCGAAAGTTATTAAAGAAAATGTAAATTTGTTTAAGTTTGACATCCTGTATATCCTAAGTTCATAGGAAATGTTTTGCTTAAAATTAAATGTAGAATAACATACTGAAGTATGTACATCTACAACTGAAACGTCCTATATAAAAGTAAGGAAACTTCATATACGTATTATCTTAGTAGTATGGAAGCTTTCAAAACATTTACAGAGGAAAGGTTTTGTAAATAATGAGCAATTTCAAGCTGCACGGTCCCAAACGTGTAGAGCAAGTGCATAAGCTGGTTACAAGTCCATCTTAGGTCGCCGTCTGGACGAAGCAAGCAAAAGCAGCAATTCAAGGAAATATTGTTTTTTAATTATGCCCTTTGGAGTGCACTGAGCTGCAGTTTAGTGCTGGCTGATGCATACACGAAGCAGGTGCGGCAATCTACATGTACTCCCCCAGGCTGGTGGCAAAACCGAGGCATGCTTCGTTTCCAGGCCGGAGTGTTGGAGTAATTATTTTTTTGCCCATTAACAACGTATGGCAATGGCAATGGCCTTTATTGACATAAACAAATAAAGAACAAGAAAACATTAAAAATTGATATAAAATCGTCCCTTCATGAAAACCTTACAATTGTTACTAAATTCAAATACTACATTTAAAAAAATATTTAACAAGTTCTGTAGATACCTAAATTGTATATTTTTCATTTATTTATTGTTTAATAAGTTAGGGCAGAAACACAGTGGAAACAGGTTTCCTGCTTGCGCTTATCGGAGCGGTTTTCTCGCGTTGAGATCAGCACGTAATAAAAGCTGTTAAATGTGAGAAAAACAAAAATTTATCAGTTACGCCTTTATTTTTTTTAACTATCATTATCTAATGATGATGTGGTTGCTCTAAGTTCTTAAGTTACCAAGTTATAGAAAGAATTTAAATAAACAAATGCAAAACAAAAATTAATTTTCTGTGTGTTTAAAGTAAGATTGCTAAAATTTGCGACGTCTATTTATTTTATTTGCTAAATGTGATTGTTACTTTCTCTTGACTCAATCCCATATTTAAGAATTTCTTGAGATTTCAAACCAAGTTTATTAATAAAATGTTTAATAAAAAACAGAATATTTTTTGAACGCCCTGTATGTTTAATAGGGAAATTGCAAGATTTTTCCAAATACATTGTAAGTACCTAGTTTAAACACATCGATAATCCTTGAATTCATAAGGCCTCTTGTTTGCTAAAAAGTATTTTTTACGGAATTTAGTTTTAGAGAATAACTATTTTTGCACCCCAAATTTGTAATGTTTCATTTTAGAGCAGTTGACCTGAAGTCATGACCATTATTTTAATCCCATATTCATAGCTTGTAGTCAGGATATCCTTCAATATGAAGATTTTGGTCCGTTGTTGACCTCCCCGTTCTAAAAGCTTTTCCCTGGACTTTTGCTATTCTTCAAAGCTTCTATACCCAAGTAACAATTTCCGATAATTTGGACACAACACATTTTTAAGGCAGATTGTCGACTATTAGACCATTATAACCGGGAAATGTAACCAAAATGGTGATTAAAATGTGTACTAAATATGGTCTAAAATTTGTCCAATAGCGAGTCTGAAATATTCCTAAAATTTTTCAAAAATGTGTCTAGATTGTGCCTTTCGTTTCCAATATATATCTAAAACTTAACCTTGAAGTGGCCACAATATGTTTATTTTGTTCCTAACTTGGCCAAAATATGTGTCGATAATGTGACCAAAAGTTATTTTACATGTGCCTCGTATGTGGTCATGTTGTTTCCAAAATGTGTTCGTTATTGTAATCTAATGAGAGCCACAAATTTGACACATGGTGTTCTCAGTTTTACAGAAATTATTATTTTCTATTGATTGTGTACCAAAATAAATCCTAATAGACACAAATCATATTTCTTCTCGATACATTATGGATAATCATGAATACAGACTTGAAGGCATTCATCTCCTAGAAAACAATGGGATTTTAATTTATCTTGAGCATTTTTCTATTTCTCGCGTAGGTACACTTGCGAACTAAAGTTTACCGATAATAGTTGACATGGTACTTCTAAAAATTAAACAGGCCTTAAACATACCAAGTAATTATAATTAGTCGATGTTTTTTTTCTTTTTTCGAGAAAAAATATATTATTGTAATTCTCAAAAAAAAAACCAAAAACCAATGATATTTTATTATTTAGGACATCATATTTAGTACAGTTGTGGCTTAAATAGCTCTTAAAAGCTTTAATTTAAAATAATATTTTATAGGCTGCCATTTTTGCCAAGTGCATTCACGTTGAAGTACTTGTATATGGCGTACTTATAGGTGGTGTCCAAATAGGACCATGTTTCCGTAATGTGAATAAAATTTGCCCCCAAATTGTCCATCCCAACACATTTGAAAATAGAAGAAACAATTTAGAGTATTATTTCTACATATAGACCAAAAATTCACTGAAATATCGCAAACTACAATGTTTTTGTTTTTGTTGTTTAATAGAAATGGTGCACTTGCTCTTGCTTTCATAAATTTATTCAATTTCCTCTAATGTCTATTTCTTTTTTCACACGTCGATAGTAAGTGCTAGAATGTGCACCTTTGGAGTAGCACCTTTTTTATTTTAATCATATTGTAACTGTAAAATTAACACTATTACAGATCAACGTTTATCATAATAATATGCGCCATGCCAAGTACACAAACACTTTAATCGGATGAACTAAACACATTATAGAAACAAAATGGAAATTATGTGTGCAAAATGTTTTTACATAGATACATGTGTGCCTGTACGACACGTGGTAGAAACAATAAAGAAACTTTACGTTTAAAATGTACCCAAATGGAAATTATTGTGTCTACTCAACTCATTTCAGTAACAAAATAGAAACATCTTGTTAAGAAACAAATCAGACAAACTTGAGTCTATTTGGTGTCGACCCGTCTGTGTCTAAATATATTTGAAGGGTCCAAACTGATACAAAATATGCATATCCTTTTGACACAATAAGTAGGAAATGTGTCGACACAAACTTAAAAATATTGGACACAATTTGAACGGCGGCAGAAGTGCTCCAAAAAGAGTCGACACGATTCAGGCACAAAAAAATTGTGCCCGAGTTTTGCCATAAATTGCTACTTGGGTAATTATGCCTATTTCCTTTTTTGTTCTATCTATTTTATACTTTAAGTCAATATCCTTATTTTCAGTTCCTAACTGCGGCTTCTATACAAAAAGTTAAATTTTAAACGACACGCCTATGCTGTGTCCTGTTACAGAGTCAGCCGCATGCAAAAAACTCGTCTCCGTCTGCTGCTGGCCGGACAGCATGGATAAACTGCACTTCATCTATGTTTTGCAACTTTTTTCACCGGTCGCGGTTGGTCTGTCCGTCTGCCTGCACTATTCATATGTAACCACTAGTTTAATAGGATGAAGTGGAGTATGACGTGAAGGTTTTGCCGGACACCAACCAAAAAGCTAAATAATTTATGTTCAGCAGGCGATTCTATAGAAGAAAACAATGATCTTTAGGCGAGATAAATTGACAATTTTGCAAAATGTGGACCTCATAAAATAATTCTAGAATTTGAAAAATTCGGAAATATTTTTCTACACAATTTTCAGACCTGTAAGGAGGTTACTCTATGGTTAGAAACACACAGTCATATTTTTCTCTATCTCCTCTTAAAATATGTGTACTTAGTCATAGTTAACTGTGTATATTGAATTGAGCATCATGTATACTTAATTATCACCCAAATTTCAATGATGATAATGACTGGAATGATGACTTAATGAAAAATAATACATTTTTAAAATTAATCTTAGTAATTGAATATATTTTAATTAATATCTCTTAGATACTATGCTCTCTCTCTGTTTTATAATTTAAATTAATTTGTCTGTTTGTACTGATATTAACAGAAAAGATTTATTCGTGTAACCCATTTAGTCAAGTACTGCAATATAAAATAAATAGGGAATGATCCGCATACACAGGTCGTCTGGTAGGGCGGGGCGATGACAGGCTGATTAGAATGTGATGCGTCTGGGTACACTCAGAGAACAATTTATTCGTAAAAGGTAAATTTAAACACTCCGTCTAGATATTTCATTATTATAACATTTCTAGCAAAATAAACATAACAGTAAAAAGCACATAATAGCATTGTGTAAAGATATAAATAAGTCAATTCATTCTCCATTATGTTAACTTATATTCAGTAAAGAAATTAGCAGGCGTGTGGCAATAATAGACAATCAATTATTTCTTAAAATTGCTGATGTTTCGACATCTTTATTGTGTCTTTCACAAGGCTACAATCAACACAAATATTTACATCTAACATTACCTAACAAAGAACATATCCTTCCACATATCCATAATTAACAATTAAATAATCGAAAAATATCCAAAATTTTAACGTGACGTGCAGGAAAATTAGCAATATCAAGTGAAAATTCACGTGAAGCTGAACCTGTCAAAATACGGATTAAAGAAAGCAAGCGTGTTGAATAGAGAACATATCAAAGCGCTTTAAACAAGAGCTGCTGATAAAGAGTTTGTGATGATTAAGATAATTTTTAATTTCTTAGACAATATATTATGTACAAATTTTTTATTATTTCAGGCTGCATTAATAATGATAATCGCAGGTGCATGCAAATCTTATGAATTGACTAATTTCAAGATCTATGACGACTATGATACTGGTTACTTTTTATTATTTTCAATACCTGATATCAAGATAAGTGTTTCACGTAGATTCACCATGGTAAATAGCATTTCCTATTAATGCTGAAGCCTCTGTAGAAAGTACATTTGGCTACTTCCAGATAAATTGCCACATCGCAGGTTTGTTACAATACGGTGATAACCTTCAACAAAAGCAGAAAGCTACACTGTAGACTTTGTATCGCATTTTTAGACCTTATATTCTCTAATTATTCTTGTAAAGTTAAAAATAGCCATTGACATATTAAATGAGGCCCTGCATCATTCTTCACTTATGGTATGCTTGGATTTATTAACTTCAAGTAAATTGAATTACAGCTCGTGTTGCACATTCAATTTTAGAAAAGGTAATTTCCCAGAGTTATATCAGTCTTAACTTAACCACTTAACTAATTTTGATTATGTTAATGAGACTATTGATAAATTTTATGAAATGCTCTTGTCTGTTTTTGAATCCTCTCCTCCTAAAATAAAAATAATGCACTTATCTTCCATGGTTTGATCGCGATGTAATTTGGGAAATCAAGCAGAAGCATAAATGTTGGAAACAATATCAAATTTCGCATGACGTTACTTAACATAATAAATTTAAACAACTTAGACAACAAATTAACGTTAAGATTGTCTCTCTGCATACTGATTATGTAATAAAATTAGAGTATAATTTATCACGTGATCAATCAAATGTTAGGAGTTATATTAATACTAAGAATTCTTCTTCAAATTTACCGAACTGTTTTGTGGTTAACGATAACTTCATTACTGATTCTGGAACTATATGCAACTGCTTAATTTATCTCAGCAGTTTTATAGTGACGACTCTGCTAATTTGCCAAATGTTGAAAGTATGTGTAATAACTTTTGTTATTACACATTCTCAGAAGATGGAATGTTTTCCGCATTAAAAAGATTTAAGCCTAAACTTCCTAGTGATGCGAATGGTATTTTAACGTTCCTACTTAAGGATTGTGCAATGTTATTTACTACTCCCTTAAAAATTTTATTTGGCATTTAAAAAAAATAAATTATTCCCGCTGAAATGGGAAATTTCTAAAATATTACCTATTTTCGAAAACGATGATAAGTCAGACATGAAAACTATCGGACTATCATTATAATCAACAACTTTATGAAATGTGTTGAAATACTACTTCTTCATTTTCTTTTTTCCACACCAAGCATATGACAACTGAACGACAATATGGTTTAACGAATATTTTTTGTGTATCTGAATTTATTGATAATGGATTTCAGACTCATATAATTTACACCGACTTCACTAACGAGTTGACTGGGTTATACATTGTTAAAAAAAATAAAATCATTTGGATTTTCTGATCTACTTACTTAATTAGAGACTATTTAACTAATAGAATCCAGCATGTTTTAAGTCTGTTGAAGTGATTGCGTTCTCAGGAGTCCCTCATGGTTCAGTTTTGAACCCATTACTATTTGTTTTATTTAAAAACGACGATATTATTAGTAGATGTTTAATCTATGCCCATGACGTGAAATATTTGGCAAAATATGCTATTTTAATGACTGTCTCTTGCTTCAGATGAATTTAAGTTGCATTTGTGATTGGTGTCGAGAAAACAACTTATTTTTAAATCTTGGAAAGTGTGTCATTTACTACTAAGCAGCATATTATTGAATTTAATTATACCATTAATTATACCATAATCATTTCTTAGAGAGAACTAGAACAGCCTAGGAGATTATTTGGTCATAAATTATCGCTTAATGATCACATATTAGATATCACATCTCAAATCTGCTGAGGCTTTGAAACTTCTTTATACAACTTTGGTTAGGTCAAAATTGGAATATGCCTCTGTTGTTTGGTGTACAAATTATGTAACATATATTTGGGCCTATGATCGAACACATCTAGTTAGCATTAACAGGCCAGTTAACGGTAACTGGTAGGTTAATCAAAAATGCGTATGATTGACACACCTGTCAAGTTTATTTTTCCCAGTTACTTAACTTGAGAATGACCACGTGACCCAGTTATGAAACTGCTTGAAATAACCTGCCGTTAAATGTAACTGGAGCTTTTTATTGGTCAGAAATTTTAATTTTATTTCTGGTAATTGACGTATGACATTTGGCATATTAATATAATGTATAATTATTATTATTTGTCTATAGCACAATTCAGTATCAATTTATTGCCATCTCATAGTTTTACATAATTAGTAATATACGGCATTAATAGTTTGTTCTAAGTGGGATTATAATTTTATACAATTAAAATTGCTATTCTGAGTATGATAGTGATACCTAAATGAATATTAAGAAACAAAAAGAAATATATATTATCACCTAATATTATTAATAATTTATTTATGAATAGGAGAAAGGCACAATGACAAAAGTTAGGTGCCTAGTTTTTAATTATTGGTAATAATTTAGATTCTATTCTAAGAGTAGGTATAAATAATACATTTTATCTTTTTTAAATATTATTTTTATTAGATAGTTATGTGTTTTTGACAATAATTTCTAATGGATTACAGTAACACTGATATGCTGCATCCTATACTATCCTCCTATAATTATAATATATTGCAACATGGACTCCACCAAGGCGTAGTAAATTGTAATTAGCACAGTAGCACAGATCACATGCCTAAAAATACATTTTTGATTACCCACGTAAACTGTGTATAAATATTGAATATGTGCATCCAGGTTTTACTAGTTTTTGATCCTGATGAAGTTTTCTGCTCTTCCTTTTTACATTCTGTTTCCACTCTGCATGAATCTAAAATAATTTAAATAATTGTATCAATAAGTTAATATGAAATATTTCACTGCTGTTGGGGATTTGTTTGCGGTCCATACACTAAAGAATTTATATGTATTTCAAAAATTTGCCAAAGTACCTACCTACTTATATTAACATGCGTTGGGTTTACCTTGCTTCCCAACAATACTTTCTTACATTTAATGAAAATTAGCATTTCTTCATATTGCCGTTGGGTCGTGTGCCCTAATGTTCTTGCCACTTGTACCCACTGTTAAGTACCTATGATTTAAATTTTAATTGCGTTAATTGACAATTTTTGACATATGAGTGATGACAGATGACGTATGTTAAAGAATTAACTGTCATGACAGGGTTATCTGGCCATAATAACAGACACAGATAACTGGTTGTTCGATCATAGCGATCTTTCCATTTCGGTTAAGGGCTCAGTTATGCCCACCCAGTTATCGAAACTTAACTGTCATCAGTTACGCTAACCTGAATGTTCAATCATAGGCCTGATTGACAGTTCAGACTAGGTTCAACAAGCAGATATAGGTCAGACATAGGGCAATCCAACGAACTGTCAAATCACTTTAAAAATGGCGGCTGTAGGACAAACAACTCGACATATGACAAGCAGAAATTTGTGATTTTGTGTAGAACTGTGTGTTTGGCTCATTATATTTTATACCTATTTCGGAATACCAAGGATAATTCAGACTATCATAATGGTTTTGTTTTGTTGTGTTATGAATTGTTGGAGTAGAGGACAGCGAGAAGATCAAGTTAGATTTCTGCTGCAATGAATTATATACATAGAACTGATTTCAATGAACTCTCTCATATAAAACGGCAAAAGTGGCTTTGTGCAATATAACAGCAAGACCTAACTCAAGAAAAAATTAAATACAGTGTCGTTTGTTCAAAACATTTTGTATCGGGTTAGTTAATAAAAAGTTATATACAACAATTTAAAAGCATATATTTCAGGTAAACCGGCTGCTTTAACAGATAACTCACATCTTGATTGGATTCCTACATTGCATTTGGGTTATCAAATTACCACGGCAACGTTGTCAGAGACCAAGATGGGTAGATATAAACGAAAATGTAGTGTTGTGCTAATGTTTTCTGAAGTTTTAAATATCTGCAATATTTATATGTAAAAGTAATATATACCTACCTATGCAAGCCCCTATTTTCCATTGGGCACTGGGCAAGGCCCTGCGATTAGTGGGGCCCCTTAGTTCCTGCCAGATCAGCAACTCTTTCATATCTCATATTAGAAAGTGTAATATGAGCCTATTTCTCATATATTTTCATTATAATAAGAAAAAGTTGGTTTATATTTTAGGTAAAACGTTCTAGTTGCTGAATATTCGTAAAATTATTATTATTCTCAGTATTCACTGCACTTCGGTATATCTACAAATTTTTTCTTTCAAATGGGCCGAGGCAAGAAATAGTTGACTAATCAAAAATGAACTTGGTGCATTAAATTTTGATTTTCCCTGCTGCTAATGTTTTTTATTGTGCTGTAACAAACTTTAAATTATTATTGCAATGCCGCAATTATTTAAAATATCAAAAAACCAATTGATTATTAAACATTTTGTACTATTTATGTATGTACCCAATTTTTTTAGAATTGTATATATAACTTATTTTTAATATTTTTTATTAAATATATTTTAGATGTTTTCTATCAAATGGACTTTTATTTATTATTTATAATTTTTCTCAAATATATGTGAATTGAAAACAGTGGCATTATTAAGAATTTCAAGCCCCCGCAGAATTTTTCTTTAACTGAAAATAAATTCTGCCATGTATCTATGCATAAATAATTGTTAAAATCAAATTACGTACCTCTGTAATAGTTTACTAATTAATTACATATAACTGTCAATATTGTTATCAATATATTTTTTTATTAATATTATATATAGTATTATCCAGGACCCTGAATTGCTAGGGCTGGCGGGGGTGTAATTTGTAATTATGCTACTAGTTGGAGAGAAAAAAGAACTTAGGTACCTATTTATAAATAATATATTTAAAACTTGTACACTGTATTTAATTTTTTCTTGAGTTAGGTCTTGCTGTTTTATTGCACTAAGCCACTTTTGCCGTCTTATATGAGAGTTTATTGAGATCAGTTCTGTCTATAATTAAATCCTAAAAATCCTAAAAAAATCTAACTTGATATTCTCGCTGTCCTCTACTCCAACAATTCATAACACAACAAAACAAAACCATTATGATAGTCTGAATTATACTTGGTATTCCGAAATAGGTATAAAATATAATGAACAAAACACACAGTTCTACACACAGACCAATAACTAAAAGTTCTACACAAAAGCACAAATTTCTGCTTGTCATATGTCGAGTTGTTTGTCCTACAGCCGCCATTTTTAAAGTGATTTGACAGTTCGTTGGATTGCCCTATTGCGATTTCCAATGACAAGTACTGTAAATGTCAATGTTAATGTTTATAAGTAATTGTACAATAATTGATATTAATAACAGTGAAATAAGATGCGCTTATGTCACTAGTGAAATAAATCCAACTTTTTATTTCTCTTGAATAAAGTGTAGGATTTTACGTCTTTAAAGAGTGTATGAAATAAATATTTTTTCCAGTGTGAAAAATACGGGCCGACTACCCGACTCTCGGTCCGTCCGTGTGTGTATCTGCCTCGCCGCTGCTCTCGACGGCCTGTCACTGACCTAACCTAACCTCCAACAACCTAGCCTAGTCTAAAAACACCGCAACAGAAGAAGTGCTATGCATCACTCACATCCTCTTCAGCCAGACATCATCATGATTCGATGAGTCGGATGCTGCCTCTCTGTACAGAGTGTACACAAGAATGGCATCGAGCCGGTGAACTGTGTCTGTATAGCAATTTTTATAAAACTATTACACTGATTACAAAGGGTATTTTAAAAAGATACGTGGGACTTGCATTATAAACGTATGCTCTAGTCACTCATTTGTGAGATACAGTAAGATAATTTAAAAAAATCATATTTTGGAATTTTGGATGTAATTTTTTAAAAGTCCAATATATTTTTTTATATATTTTTAGGTAGTAACAATATTGTGTGAAACTAACTACTCTGCGAGCTAAAGCCCCGACCAGCGTTTAATTACACCCACAATATCTACCCACGTATTATTTATTATTAGCTTTTGTAATTTTTTTTTAATGTATTAGAAAGTTGTTTTAAGTTAATATAAATCAACTCTCCTACAACTAGCCTAACATACCTTTCTAATACAGTAAAATAATGTCACAAAAACTAATAATCAAGAATATATGGGTAGATATTGTGGATGTAATCCACGTTGGTCGGGGCTTTAGTCCGCAGAGTAGTTAGTTTTACACAATACCTAAATATATATATATATATATATATATATATATATAAACGATAACATAAAGAGCTTTTTTATTAATTAAGTAGGTAATTGTCATGTTTAATTTAAAATTCATTGGTAGGTTAAAGTCAGATTTGACATTGTCAACATTTTATTTCAAATAATTTTAATTTATTGATATAATAATTTTTATAGTTAGATATTTGACTCAGCTTAAAGGAGGTCATCTGAGGACACAATCCTAAAAATGCAGATATAGGTCAGATCTCATCTATTGTGGTTGAATTTTCTAGTAAAGTTAGCTACATTAATTTTTATTTTAGATAAGTATTGAAATGAGCTTTGTCTGTGGAATTGTTCACTGGCATACCTAGATGTTTGGTATCGGAGAGCATATATATGACTTCATTAATAGGAATTATAAGAGATTTGATTTATATTAGCTTAAAATACCTTTTTAATATAGTAAAAAAATCCAACAGATTTTATTAAAATTTGCTGCAGGTACGTTTTTTATAGTGGCAAACACGTTGATGTTAATAGTTGTTTTGTACCAAGTAGAGGGTCTTAGTTGCTACTATTTCCGCTGACATTTTATTCTATAACTTCTTTTTATGTTGGGTTTTCCCATTACAAGCCTTGTTATATTATATAGAATTTAATTTTACATAAAAAAGGTGTCAGCTTCCAAATAGAAAAACATTTTTGGTAGTAGAAGACGTTGTTGAGAAACTGGTGATGTTAAACTTAAACAAAATAATTTCTCTGTAGACATGTACCAAATACAGCTACTTTTACTGCAGCAGTGCAATGTGGGAGTAACACAGGAAATTTGTAACCGAATCATGAAAGAGAATATGGAGGTCTAAGGCGTCCACAACGTATTGCAGCAGGAACTCATTTTAGAGATTGTTGAAGAGAATCCCCGAAGATCAATCAACAGTAAGTATCTCGAGTTCCATTCGAAATGATCTGACTCGACTTTTGGAAGATGTGTCCTCAGCAGTCTGACTTCGAATGTACGATGCTGTTCGCCCTCATCTCTGACAAGGTGTTCAAGAGGACCTTAATGAAATTCAAGAAGTGCGATGGATTGTACAAGGACTATGGCCGCCACGATCTCCTGACATATCCTTTGGGGGTTTTTTGGAGAAATATTTAAAAATAAATGAAGTCCATTGGCTCTACTGATAATTTATGCGAACGTATTATAGCTGCTGTTAGTAACTTATAAGTCCAAAACCAACCACAAACATTTGTGTTAGTTAGAAACTAGGTAAGACAGACCCACGTCGGTGGACAAAATTAGATGTATGTAGATACAATTTGCTTTATTTCTTTTCTTGGGAAATTCTTATAATTTTTTGTCCGTTCATTTTTTATTACACTTTGTCAACGTACCGGTCGTCGACTTCATGCTTTACCTTGCGTAAGATCAGGTTTTACAATGGGCCAGTTTCCAGTACCGTGCAAAAGTGTATTTTGATTTTTTTTTCGAAAACTGTATTTGTAAGAGTCCTCTGTACATTCAAACATTTTCTTTTGGTTAAGTTCTGAACCACACTGTATATTTTATGGTTTCCTAGATGCCAATGATGAGCCGCCATGAAAATACATGGACCTCAGAAGAATGAGAATTTACCAATACAGCCCTGGACTTTGAGAATTATTCTTCAAGGATCTATTTCCTTTTACAAAAAAAATACTTATCATTACCTACAACCCACAGGTGGCTCCACTATTCATTATTTCCACCTGTAGTTTTTCCCTTATCCATAATTACCTATGACGTGATTGAGAGCTGAATACCCATGCCTTCACAACTATTAATAATCGAAGGGAAGTCTGCGAAGCGAGACCGGTCCGTCCCGCCCCAATCGAAGGGACCTTTCAAGAGAAGCCACATAAACATGACTTGCAACAGACAAAATAAGAACAATCTGTTGCCCCAACTGCGACTAGACAGCGGTAATGGCAAAATTACGTGTCGGTCAATCAGTGTGGAGGAAAAATGTAAAGTGCCCCGCGATTCCCATTGTCTGCAGCCCGAAGAGGTGGTTATTGAGACTTGAGTCTGGCCGGCTTGCCTAAGCAGAGCTCTCCTTCGAAATCGATCTGTTTCAATGGCGAAATTGTATGCCGTAATCATTAGCCGCAGTGGCGTAGGCAAGAGGGAGTACAGCCCTTGAAATTATTTAGAGACGTGTTGTTATTATCTAAATATTGCAAAACGTAAATTAATGGGCTGTACAACATGCATAATTTGTTTTGCGTACAGGGTGGTCGTGTGAAAATTACTCCCCACCTCTCTTTTCTCCATTATTATTCGAAATATGGAAAAAATTTATATCTTTGCATTATTTTAACTTGGAATAACCAAATTTGGTACATGATTTAAGTTTATTATTGGCCTTCTTTGACTATGAGCTCAAGTAAATTGAAACACTACAATATGTTCATTGAGGATGTCGTCACCACTAAAATTTACCAAACATTTGTTTCCATTGATTTAATTTAAAACGAATGATAATATTCCACGCAGAATTTAATTTAAAATACTTTTTTACCCTTGTTAAATTTGAAAAAACTTTATGGTTTTCAAGGAAAAATGCATTAATCAAAACCAGATTTTAATAGTATCTATTAGAAGAAATCAAAAAGTCAGTAGTAGACTCTGTCTTTAGAATTTTACAGTAATACAAAATAATTTTACTTGCTACTGTTTGTTGTTGAAAATTACTGGAAAATTTACATTCAGCGAAAAAGTTGACATGTTACTTGTGCTAGACTTTTGTGAAGGAAACTGTAAAAGAAGTGTAGAAGAATATTGTAGGCTTCCACATCGAATGATTCTCCATAAAGAAACATTTTCTAATGTTGAAAGACCAGCTCGAGAGGCAGGAAAGTTTTTCAATAATAACGTACTTGTGCCAAGCTCCTAATAAGTCCACTGTCACTTTTTGACAAACCAATGTATTTAACCAAAAAAAAGTTTACAGTAATTTTACACGTTTCATAATATGTCTAAATATGCATTGTTCTATTTCCTAAATTGTATCATGGTGGCGCCATTAGCAATCATCATTTTACCGGCTGTGTGATGGTATTTTTGATATGAATACAAGTTTATATTTTTGTCTGAAGAAGGCTTTGTTTTAAAGATATGTATTGACATTAGGAACAATTGAGTATCCGGCAAAGAGTGACGGTATATATGGACATGCCTAGTTTTCGTTGTTGGTCTATAATACAATTTTTATAACTTGGGATAGGTGTGCCTAATAATGCCACATGTCAGCAGGACAAAGTTCAAGACATGTGACTGTGTATTATTTGTCTAAAATAGGGGCTCAATGCTTAACATGGCCTTATTTGGTACTGGTACCTTAATCGAGAAAGGTCCTAGTGTAGTAAGAGTATAACACGAAGAAAATATTTTGTAAACAGTAAGATAAACCGCAAAAAAATACTAAACGTTTATCGCGAGAAACTGGCTCATTTTTTACTGTATTAGAAAGGTATCTTAAGCTAATATAAATCAAATCTCCTACAATTCCTATCAATGAAGTCATATGTATGTTCTCTGATACCAAACATCAAGGTATGTTAATGACCAATACCACAGACAAAGCTCTATTCAATAATTATCTAAAGAAATTAATCTATCTAAATTTACTAACCTGCTTTTTTAAAAAATGTTTCCCTACCAAATTTGGTGACAATCAGTTGAGCGATACTCGCGCTATTACAAAAAAGAAAACACAAATAAAAATATTTCAACTTTGACACCTTGCATCTTTTTCCACAGAAATATTTTACTAAGATATATTTAGCTATATCTTCATATTTCCTCCCAATGATGTTACTCCTCTATGTCCCCTTATTAATGGCCCACCCTGTATATTTTTATCGACACGTATTGAATGACTTCTTCACTTGAATTTACCAAAGCTGGAGGGGTATGATAAAAGTGTTATCTGGCGGTTAATATATTTTAAGCTTTGACTTTCATTGATACGTGAAAGTGAATATGAACTGAATAACTGCACTTCTGTAATTTGTTTGTTTTCTGTAAATATGAGAATATTTTTATTATTAAATCATGTGATGGAATTACTATAATTACTTATCAGAATTCAAAATCTATCATTATAGTCGATTTTCGCCTTGCGGAAGTTTTATTCCTGGAATGGTTCATCTAGTTTTATTACATATTAAAAATTAACATTTATTTCCTACCTGCTTCTTCATGACTAACACATTCCCTTAATAATAAATTAAACACTTAAACAGTAATCCTATTGAATAACATTAAAGTTATGAATTTTAAGTATATACAAGCTTTTGAAATAATAATGACACTCTCTCAAAACAGTTTTTGATCTTCTGGAAGTTCTGAGTAGAAATTTCATTAAATCTACATTGGTAAGTGAAACAACTAATTACTAATGTTAAAAGTTGAAAGTAGATTCCATTACAAATACGTCAGCAGGTCAAAAGAAATAGCAAAATTCAATTTAAAGAGTGTCATTATTATTGCAAATGATTGTACATAACATTGTACATAATGTATGGGAGGAGCTTTCAAAATTATTTATCCAAATTCATGTCATTTTAGTACCTAATATTGCGCCATCTATTAGCAAATAGTCCAAGCGTAAACGTTCTTTTTGAGTTCGTTTCCCATTACGCGAGAGTTGGTTTCCCATTCAGGCCGACAAGGTCTCCCATTAGATTGACTCGTCTTAGTGTATATAGTCAAGGGTAATACTCGTAGGTATTTTTTGGGACAATAAGTTATTTAAGGGTAATATTTTTTCAAAACGGTATTTCAAGCAGTGGTTTTCCCACTTGGACTGAAACCGCATAGAAATACCTTTCAATTGCTGACGATGCCTCCGATTTAATGACAATTATATATTCTCCTTTCAGTCCCTCCTTTTCCATATCTCCGACAAAGTAAATCATTTTCCGAGGCATCTACCCACCAATAATAACGAGGAGAAGCTCTCATAACGCAAAAACTCCTTAATCGTCTTAAAGGACGCTCCACGATAATAGAGCAAAACAAATCGCGTTGTCAATTTAATTTAAATCAAACTGAACGGACCAGCATAAGCGTATTTACGGAGGCGGCTATTAAACGAGCGCCCGGGACCTCTAAATGCGCTTTGTGCAACTTCCATGCACTCTGCACAAAACGACAACTAAACATTGCACCGGGGAATATTCACAACTCTAGTTAAAAGCGCAGACTGCTTTGAAACATCAGATAAAGCTAAGTCCCCGCTTTTAATATGCATATTTGCTCGCAGTCCTGTTGACGACCCTGTAATTGAAAATAGTGCATGTGTAACTTTCTTCGGTTAAAAAATTGAATTCGTAAACAAATAACTTTAGACGACGTAATACAGTATGTCACCGAATAGGGTAACGCCCTCTTGCATTTTCTATTAAGTTCCCTGTCATCTTTATCGGAAATAGTCAGAGCCAAATCATCAGCATACATTGTAAAAAATACATTACTCAAAACCGCCTGTATGGAGGGTGGAGGTTTATATAATAAACAATACGGGACCCATCACGGAACCCTGTGAGACACCCAAGTCGACTGTTAAATTGTCAGAAATTATTCCACGAATACAGATTCTCTAAATTGTCTGTATAGAGACGTACTGATTACGACTTTTTAGAAAAGTAGATATCCAATTTAACGGCTGCCCACGTACACCATAATTATATAATTTTTCCAATAGTGTGTCATGTTGGGCGCAATCGAATGCCCTGCTGAGATCACATAACATCCTAGCAGGGCACTCACTTGCCTCAAAATTTTGAATTATCTCGTTATAAAAAGAATGCACAGCCGTTATCGTTAAATACCCTAATCGAAAACCATACTGCTGTCTGTTCAAAATCCGACAACTATCTAGAAATGTTATTAACCGGCAAAAAAATGTATACTCGAAAATCTTTGACATAGCACACACCACAGTAACAGGTCGATAATTTTTCAAGCATTGAGAATCTTCCCTCTTAAACACTGGGATAACTTTCCCTAACTTTAAAAAACTTCACTACTGAAAGAAATGTTTACCAAATAAGTAATTGGATTTATTATCAAATGAACAACTTTTTTAATTAAAAACATTGGTATATCGTCTGCCCCGGCTGATTTCTTATTTTTTAGTTTATTTCTCAGAAAACATAATAATTCATTTTCACAAAACGGTTCTAGGAAGAAGCTATGATACTCGTTATTATTTTCAGTACCTAGGGCTACCTCGGCGACGATGCTGCCCGCTCTGGGACCTCGGAATCATTTATTTTGCTCTCGTAAAACTCCTTTTTTGTTTGTTTGACCAAATCACTATGTTTTTTTTCTCTAATCTATATACTATTAGAAAGATACACAAATTATCCCTTTAAGTTATTTTATGAAGAATAACAAAAAATTATGATTTTCACACCTCAAACAACGTGTCAGTGCTAACTATTTCGTACTTCGCAGTTTCGTAGTGGGTGAAACAGATTTTAAAAATAAACACCAAACGAGTAATAACAAAATAATCCGCTTGTTGTATACGTTCAATATCAATAGAAGGCAAAACAAAATTTTCAGTGTCACACATTAGCGTCAATCACATGCAGTAAAAGCTGATGTCGTAGGCACAGGTAACAAGTAGGTGTCATGGGCAGTGGGTGAAATGTCCGGCACGAGCCCTATGCCGTGGAATTGATAGTCAGCGAGGTCGACGAAGAGGTAATGTTGATACCGGTGTATAAGTGAAAACGAAACATAATATTCGTGCAAAGGGATTTGATAATTTCAATCACGTAAATTGAAAGTAAATATGCGATACCTCTGCATCTTCCGAAACCATACTAAGCTAATGATTTATTTGAGTAATGCTGTTTTATACATCTGGTTTAAGAGTTGCCGCATTAACATATAAATCATATTTAAATTGTTTTATTATTTCACGGGCAGTGTTTTTCTCGTAAGTGTCTTGTGCATTTAATTAATATTTTTGGTGAAACAGGGCTATTAAGTAAAATATGGCACACTATTCAAACAGTGAGAAGGTTGACATGCTAAAAGCATATTTGTTAAGCAGTGATAATCAGTGATAGTGATAACGATATTGTGATAAATCAGTTTAAGTGTAGTAAAAATGAATAATGACCAAATTCTGGATAACTATGATTGTAAGTAGAGAATCTGGTTTATATTTTCAAGTTATTGGTGAGGTATAGGGATGGCAAAGGGGATGAGATAGCCATTAATATTGAAGCCTATGCCAAGACATTAGTGTAACACTGGCAACGCTGTGGAAAACACATCCACCGCGACTCTTAAAAATATTAGTTTCGGATCAGCGGTCCTCAACAAGTTTTCGATTGAAGAATCACGGAATTTATCTAAAATTTGACTTTTTTCTTGAAAAAAATACTATTAATTATGTGTTCTACATAGTAAACTATACTACTGGTTAAAATATTCGTACTTATTTAAGGTTCACCCTGTATACATGGAAAGCAACACGACACAATTGGAATCTGTAGCAGTATCGTGTGAGTATAATATACACCGTAATTACTGACCAGATGGAAAATTCGAGTCAAATAAAGACGTTCCATCTAGAAGTAGCGAGAACAAACTTGCTGCAAAAATTCTTCTATAAATTTTATATGTAAGATCCTTGAGTATATACACCAAGAGAGTCAGTGCTCAATAAAGACCTAAATAGTTATCATAATTCCTGTTAGATGTCGTACTGTGTAATAATACGCATTTATTCAAATGAAGGAAATAAAGCGCTACTATTTTAATCTGTAGAAAACTGCGAAGGCGTTTGGAGGGCGTGGCCACGTGACTCTTTTTCATTTACCTGCCTAAATAATAAGATTGTGGCAATATATTTATATTCAAACAACAGATCATAAAGTTTGAAACAGAAGTAGTTTATTTTGTTTTTGGCGATATGCCAAAATTTACAGTTTCTATTTTATTTCCTTTAAACACATTAAGATAATTCAAATTAATTCGATATACCTACTTCTATAAAGAGACATATAGAAAAGATTGTGGCAATATATTTATATTCAAACAACAGATCATAAAGTTTGAAACAGAAGTAGTTTATTTTGTTTTTGGCGATATGCCAAAATTTACAGTTTCTATTTTATTTCCTTTAAACACATTAAGATAATTCAAATTAATTCGATATACCTACTTCTATAAAGAGACATATAGAAAAGATTGTGGCAATATATTTATATTCAAACAACAGATCATAAAGTTTGAAACAGAAGTAGTTTATTTTGTTTTTGGCGATATGCCAAAATTTACAGTTTCTATTTTATTTCCTTTAAACACATTAAGATAATTCAAATTAATTCGATATACCTACTTCTATAAAGAGACATATAGAAAAGATTGTGGCAATATATTTATATTCAAACAACAGATCATAAAGTTTGAAACAGAAGTAGTTTATTTTGTTTTTGGCGATATGCCAAAATTTACAGTTTCTATTTTATTTCCTTTAAACACATTAAGATAATTCAAATTAATTCGATATACCTACTTCTATAAAGAGACATATAGAACTACAGTTTATCATGTGAGTTTCTCTTACTGCATAAGTTGCATTATTATTTTGCGAAAAATCAAAATATTTTGTCAACAAAAAATAAGAGAAAAATTCATCATTAGACATTGTTAGTGCGGCGCCCTTTATTGGCAAAACTGATTTAATACTTAAATTATTTTTATTTTTCTTAAAAAATGTTTCCCTACCAAATTTGGTGACAATCAGTTGAGCGATACTCGCGCTATTAGAAAAAAAGAAAACACAAATAAAAAATATTTCAACTTTGACACCTTGTATCTTTTTTCACAGCAATATTTTACTAAGATATATTTAGCTATATCTTCATTTTTCCTCCCAATGATGTTACTCCTCTATGTCCATTAGTGGATATATTTTTATCGACATGTATTGAATGACTTCTTCACTTGAATTTACCAAAGCTGGAGGAGTATGATAAAAGTGTTATCTGGCGGTTAACATATTTTAAGGTTTGATTTCATTGATACGTGAAAGTGAATATGAACTGAATAACTGCACTTCTGTAATTTGTTTGTTTTCTGTAAATATGAGAATATTTTTATTATTAAATCATGTGATGGAATTACTATAATTACTAATCAGAATTTTTTCTGTAAGAAAGTCCCCACCTACACAATATTTACATTATGTACTTATCTATGAGCCACAAATGCCACAAAAACGCAACAATATAAGAAACAAACGCTTGTTTATATCATCAATACTGTAATCTGCACCTGCATCCACGGAAACAAACCGCGCTGAACGGCGTTTAACGTCACACCAAAAATATCGCGTTTTCGGTCACGTGGTTTTGTTTACATTCTATGAAAATCTATTAATGTTAATTTTTTAATATATGTAATTATTGACACCAGACTCCAGTACCAATATAAAATTCATACAACTTCCCCATTTAGAGTGCTATGCATAATTGGAGTAAAATTTTAGATACATTTCTCTCTGCACTCTGTTGAAAGTAGATACGAATCTTATCCAATATAGAAGTTGCCTAAAATTAATTCTCATCTAATAATTGAAACAATATAGCATTTAATATCTAAAAGAGGTTCTAAACCTCCAGTTTCTTTCACACCTATTGAATAACGACCTTCTAAATTAGATCCTTTATAGGCGAGAACCATCCGTAGTCTCATGGCGACCATATTTATTATATAATAAATCCGACGCTACGGTTAACTAGGTAGTAAACGGAACTGTTATTATTGGAAATTGTAATTAAAAGGTCGATTAAAGTTATAGAGCCCGGTTTTAATGATTTCATAAAATTTGTTGAGTTTTAATTTTAATTGAACATATATCCCGCCGTTTATTGCTGCATAAACTCTGCTTGACGTGCTTTAACTTTATTTGAAATATACATGTTGTACCTATAGTGCATGTAGATGGCTTGTAATTAGTTTTTAAGGCTAATATCGCATAATTACCGTTCTGCTGAGTTGATCTGTTGGACAATAATTATGGAATGAATTCCGTATTTTACTTGCTGCGATATACCCTTGACTATATACACTAAGACGAGTCAATCTAATGGGAGACCTTGTTGGTCTGAATGGGAAACCAACTCTCGCGTAATGGGAAACGAACGCAAAAACAACGTTTACGCTTGGACTATTTGCTAATAGATGGCGCAATATTAGGTACTAAAATGACATGAATTGGGATCACAGACCACCTAAACTGAACTATAGGGCCAAACCAGTGAAGCTTCCGTCGGCCTAACCTCGGCCCAGCTGGCCTCATGCTCTCAGTCAATGTTAGACTTTTGTTGTGGTAACGTTGTGATTATTTTGTAAAATATACGAGTTTTCTTTGTATAATTATGGAGAAATGCATTGTTGACAATTGTAATAGCTGATCAGATCGGAATAGTGATGAAATTTCATTTTATAGGTAAGTAATAATTAGAAATAATAGAACACGTTTTATGGCATTAAACGGCTCTGCGCAGGCGTTGTGCTAACATTTCCAGTATCGGCTCTGTGTTTTTTAGTGCCCATATGTTTAACAATTGTTCTTAGCGAGGTAACAAGTATTTAATGGTTTATAGTAAAATATTGCTGTGGAAAAAGATACAAGGTGTCAAAGTTGAAATATTTTTATTTCTGTTTTCTTTTTTTTTTTTTTGTAATAGCGCGAGTATCGCTCAACTGATTGTCACCAAATTTGGTAGGGAATCATTTTTTAAGAAAAATAATAATAATTTAAGTATTAAATCAGTTTTGCCAATAAAGGGTGCCGCACTAACAATGTCTAATGATTAATTTTTCTCTTATTTTTTGTTGACAAAACATTTTGATTTATCGCAAAATAATAATGCATCTTATGCAGTAAGAGAAACTCACACGATAATCTGTAGTTCTATATGTCTCTTTATAGAAGTAGGTATATCGAATTCATTTGAATTATCTTAATGTGTTTAAAGGAAATAAAATAGAAACTGTAAATTTTGACATATCGCCGAAAACTCTTTTATACAATCTTATTTTTCTGTTTTTTAAAATTAATTAATAGTTCATATTCTTACTTCTCTAATGCAATAAAATAAACTGCTTATGTTTCAAACTTTATGATCTGTGGTTTGAATATAAATATATTGCCACAATCTTATTATTTAGGTAGGAAAATGAAAAAGGGTCACGCGGCCACGTCCTCGAAACGCCTTCGCATTTTTTTGCGGATTAAAATAGTAGCGCTTTATTTCCTTCGTTTGAATAAATGAGTATTGTTACACAGTACGACATCTAACAGGAATTATGATAACTATTTAGGTCTTTATTAAGGACTGATCCTCTTGGTGTATATACTCAAGGGATATACCGATTGTCTGTAAAGCTAGCATCTGTATTTCAAAAACTACTTTTACAGCTTCCGGAAAAATTATTTATAATAAAAGTAACTCCAAGAAGTCTATTAGAATTATTTTCCACTAGATGGAGAATTTTTAAATCCAAATCGAAAAAATCCATAATTGAAATGCGCAGCACATATTCGTATACGCCTATGGGCGTCTGCAGGTGTTAGTTTGGCAAATTTATACTCTCCGATACAGCCTAAACTATCTTTCCATTGGTGACATACCTTCAAAATGTATATTCACGTATTCTTGAATTTATAAGACATAAAACATTTTAATTAGGCTCATTAGCTTTACAATCATCAAGTGAACAGTAAGATCCATGGCAAACCATTATTACTGATCAATAAAGTTACAACCGTTTCGTGGGATATTGAGTATCAAACTGACCCAATAGCAATAGCCAAATAGTCGATGATCGGCCATCGTAGTTCAGTTAGTATGTTTCAACGTTGCATCACTCAATTATTGTCAAATCCGTCAAAAATCATAAATATTTATAATTTAGCTGCTGGAAAGGAAATGAAAAACAAATATTTATAATGATAGCTATGATTCACAACTTATCTAAAAAGATTGGAGTGAATATCGTAAAAAAATTGTAAAATCCTTGAAGTTGTAGTATTTTCAACCTTAATATCGCTGGGCTACTGTAGTGTCTAGTCAAGCGATTCTGAATATTAAAACCTGATTACTTATGGTAGGTATTAACGTTTTTGTGTTGCCAGTATAGCAACTCGGATAGTTGATGGATATCGTTTCAATTCATGGTTATGTGAAAATGCTTTGCTGTGATTTCCCGACAAACATGTACCAAATGCAGCTACTTTTACCGCGGCGTGCAGTGAGTGTAATGCAACGCGAACATGACAATTGAAGTCGAATAGCGGAAGAAATGGAGCTCCAGAGCGTCCACGGCGTATTGAAGTAGTGTGGCGTATCATACAGTTCAGTTATATCCATACCATGTACAGCGTGTCCAACCATTAATACCAAGGGATTCGACAAGGAGGACCGGTACCATGTTCGCCACGATCTCCTGACTTTAAACCATGGACACTATTGATGATTTACGCAAACGTATTGTAGCTGCTGCTAATAACTTCAAAACGGACAAAAAAACATAAAGATTTGTGTTGGTTTGTAGAAACTGGATACGACGGGCCCAAAATGTTATTGTAACATCAGGTATGTTGAACTGTTTTATTGATTAAAACCTCAAATTAACTCTATTAATAATCAATAACAATAGCGGCAAAAACAGTTCAATTTGGTGTATAAAATAGGTGTTATAAAATGCTATTTATTTTTTTCCTTGGGAATTTTTTTCAATTTTTTTTGCGATCTCCACATGCTTTGCCTTGTCAGGTTTTACATTGGACCAGTTTCAAGTGCCGTGAAGAAATGTATTTTTATTTCATACTGTACTGTAATCAGTTATTTCCCGAACTCATTTAAGTGTTGCTTGGTCCGAAGAACCTTCCATTACTCCATTTTGAATCATCCTTGCTGCTTTTGTTTTGTTTTCTAAGGAATCTTCAATGTATTTTTCGCAACACATGAGCTTTTCCATGCACCATGACGCTTCAGTGTTGATAAATCAGCTCCCGCATTCCCCAAAAAAGTGGCAGATGTTCTGCGGAAACAATGTCCCGTATATTTTTCTGAGTGTTCCAACTTCAAATATCCTGCAATTGTTTTTGGTGCCTCCCCAATGGTATGTATGTCCGCTCTTTGGAAAACACATGTTCCTCTTCTATAACCCAAAAAAAGAAAATCTTCCTTCATATTTTTAGGTCGGAGCTTAACGTATTCTCTGAATATTTCCAGAAAGTTTATTCCTTCATTGTCGTCACTCAATACAGTGAATACCTGTTTTGTATTCGTGTTAGAAATGGGAATGGTTATAATTAGTTTGGTGCCACAATCTTCAATGTCTTTTAGAGTCATATGGTATAACTCTTCTCGCCGACAACCACCAGCAATACCTATCTGCCTATTGCGATTACCTGTAACAATACAGAAAATGGTTTAAAACTGATTGTCAAATTGATGAAATTTTCGGCTAACGAAACCAAGAAATGTATTTTTTGTAATTAATTGGCATTGAGTACCTTATATCATTCAAGATGCACATTGTTTAATTCAAAATTAATGAAAAGGTTAAACTTGTTTACCTTCATCATAAGATACTCTTCTGATGGGGATTCCTTCCTGAATCTATTAACTTCTTCTCTTGTTAGAACTTTTGATTTGTTTGCCTGATGACCAACTGCTTGCCTTTTTAAGAAAGCCACCAGTTTTGGATATTTTGAAATATCACCTCCTTCTTTTACCATCAGCATAGACTTGAGCATCGAATATTTTGCTACATGTGCATCTGTCAAAACTAATTCTCCACAAACTTGTTTCCAAGGCAACTAAGCGCTTGTTTCCAAAGCATGCTATGTTTAATGTAGAAAATAAATTAAAATGATTTCGTATTTATCACATGGAAGCAATGTTGTTTTAGCGTCTTTCTCGAAAACGGTTCTATTTATCGAAACAAATAAAGTATAACTTTTTTATATCAAAAGGTTAGGAGAACAAAAATATTCAGTCAAATTTCACATAAAGTGTAGCACAAGAAAGTTGGAACCATTCAAATCAAAATAAAGGCTCGTATGTGGCGCCCTCTACAAAATGCGAAAAAACGGTGGGCAAATTTATCATCCTCATCCTTAAAAACCCCATATACGAAATTTCGTCAAAATATTATGAGTGTGGCAAAAGATAAAAAAAAACTGTAAATAAAATTTAACTTGAACACCCCGTAACTCCGTTAATAATCAGTTTCGGAAAAAATGTTATATAAAGAGGTAGGTAGCATTTCTTTTCGGTCTAGAATTATCCCCTGAATTTTTTGCTCATCATTTCCGGACACCCGTATTGCATTATTTTATCGTTAAGCATTTACCCTTGTTATATGTTGCATTAATTTTCGGACACTCTGATTATTTTAATTTATTTAGACTTGTTAGATTGCCTCTAAAATTAGCAATAAATTTATTGAAAACTAATATTAAGTTTTTGTATACATTTTTACGAAAAAAACACTGAAAATTGCAGACAAATATGTTCCTCCTTCGCCGGCGGACAAAGTCAACGACCGTTTGTAGTGCAGCGACATCACCAGGACACAACATTGCATACATTGGCACAACAGGCACAACCTCAAAGGCTGATTGCTCAAGCAGGACGTCGTCGCCGACTACATTCATACCGCTCGGCCGCTATAAGAAAAAGGCGTGGACGCAGATAGAGCAAAATATGGTCATGGACTTTTATAATTTTCCGCTAGCAGCCTTTAATTGGAAAAGAGAATTTAATGCATCGCGTATGATACAACCAGCAGTTGCTGCGTACAGGGAGGTCAATAAATCGCCTATTCATGGCTTAACGTAAATGCAGTTTATTGCAGTTTAGTGTAAAATAAATATCTAAATGAAATACAGTGCGCCCCTAAAGTTACACACAAATTCGTTATTAGGTAAATGAAAGACATTATTGAACATTCCCGAAACAGGTCGATTTTTGATTTTAATTTCATGGTTATAAATTGTTTTATTTTTGTTTAAGTACAAAAAAAATCTCAATAAGAAACTGTGAAATTATCTTCCAATTTTTTTTCAATTTACCACAGAGAAATATCTCTGTTGCTGATATAATGCTTAAAATGGTCTGACACTCTCTGACACTCGTGTACCTACGGAGAGTTCGCACTAGAACTAAGCAAGTCTCATCCGCACTTTGTATCTACTTTCGTCTTAGCTCTTTGCAATTCAGCAAAATCTTACTCGCAGCGAACTCTAGATCTGATTAAAATTGCATAAATAAGGTGAATTTAAATGAAAATGCGCCCTTGTCTCCGTCCTGCATGAATACCGAATTAATTTCCAGGCGGAAAGCTCACAATGATTTTTATTGTCGGAAATGGAAAAGACAAAAATAAGTCTTTCTAATAAGGATTTTATTTAGCGCTTTGAAGTTTTAAGCTTTCTGAAAGAACAGTTGGAAAAAATAATAAACGTAATTACTTCCTACGACAATACAATAAATGTATACAGGGCCTTTAATGCAAAATATTAAAAATCTAGATTCCTGACAGTAAACGGAAGAGAAGTATACGTACCTGTGGAGTGGAGTGCAGTGGAGACTACAATATCAGTGTTGTCAGATATGAATATTTTCCTCACATTGAAGATTTTTGATGTTAAATTTGACCCCTGTGAAGAAAGAGTGTTATTTAAAAAAAGTCCTAAGTAAAAATTTTAAAATATATGTGAACTTTGAATTCTTTCATTTGCTAATCTGATTCAATTATTTAAGATTAACAACCAACAATATAGATAGAATAATTGTGAGTTTAAAAAATAATATTATACTCGCATAATCAAAATCTCTTAAATAATTATTTTCAAATACTTAACACATAAAATTTGTTACTGTTTCGGCTTTTATTTGGTAAATATACAGGGTGATTCAGGTTTAATCTTGATAACTTTAGGAATCGATAGAACAGGTTAAAATAATCTTCATTTGTGATATAAACTTATTTCCTAAAACGCATCATTTCCGAGAAAGAGGGCGTTGAAGTAGGAATTTTTTTCTCGTTTTTCCCTCATAACTTTTGAACCACTTATCCGATTTAAGTGAAATTCGGAACACAAACACTCCTTATGATCTTACATAAGCTTGTTAAGTTTGAACTACCTATCCCTCTTGTGGGTGTATTTTGTATGCTACCCCCCTCTTACTTACAAATCACTGAGTTTTGTTTTCATGGGTTGCTATAACGTTAAATGAAATTTACGCGGCTGGTGTGCTACACTGTCACCAATTTCTTTGAATATCTCAGAAACAAGACCAAACGTCGAAAAAAACAGGAGACGAAAAAGTTTCGAAATTAATCAGGTCAAAGTGGTGTGTAGATGTTTTATTAAAATAATTTTTTTTTTGTAGTTTTGTAATAAAGTAAGAGGGGGATAGCATACAAAATACACTTCTAAGAGGGGTAGGTAGTTCAAACTAAAAAAGCTTATGTAAGATCATAAAAAGTGTTTGTGTTCCGAATTTCACTTAAATCGGATAAGTGGTTCAAAAGTTATGAGGGAAAACGAGGAAAAAATTCCGACTTCAACGCCCTCTATCTCGGAAACGATGCGTTTTAGGAAATAAGTTTATATGACAAATGAACATTATTTTAACCTGTTCTATCGATTTCTGAAGTTATCAAGATTAAACCTGAATCACCCTGTATATAAAAATTGTTACTTATATTTTGCATATGATAAAAATGGTCCTGCTGTTACCTTTGTTTTGTACTTAATTTGATTTTACCTATCTACTTCTGCAGGTATTCAGATGCAATGAAAGCGCTGTACATGTCTAGCCAGTCATTCAAGTAAAACAAAAATTAAACGTACTTTGTCGCAAAAAACCCTTTCCAACAAATTCAGACGTGCACGAAAGTGATCTCGCCAGTCCGCAAAAACAAATATACTAACGGAAAAAACTTCTGTTTGGCCCACAGACTTGTAGTTTTGAGTGAGTTTTGCAGAGAATTATAAATAAACAAGAGGAAACATATTTTAATAAAAAGTAATCGTTTAGTCGATTTCAGTATAATGAAATACATCAGGCGCTTCTCAAGGATACCTTAAGGAATCCTTTCATAAATGATGTACAGTGCTTTCGAAAAGTTACGGTAAATTATGGAGACGTGCAAACATTTCAAGGAGATCGGCGAGGCGAGCACAAAGATTTTATCAAAGCAGGCCAATTTTTTAAAAATTCTGCACATCTCCATAATTTACCGTTCTGAACAACTTCTTCAAGTAAAATTTTGCTGTATTTTCAGTAGAAAAGGCACTTTAACTGAAACCAAAACAGCTTTTACTCGGTGCACTGAATATTTCAAATAAGATTATTTCGAAAACTGTTACTCCTAACGACTTCAATAGGGTATACCTTTTGCAGATATAACAGGTAGGAGAATCGATTATTTCAATAGTCAGATGGATACACTAAGCAGCAAAAAAGTTCTGTCATTTGAAAGAAACATGATGTGCCATAAGTGGCGCCCTCTACTAGTGACGTCAAAATTAGAAACCTATTTGAATTTCTCGTCCGCAAAACTCCCCGATTTACAAATTTTATGTAAATATTTGGATTTCTTAAGAAGTTATTTACAAATATCGAAAATAAAATTTTAACTTAACTTAACACCCTGTATCTACGTTAATATTGAGTTTTCGTAAAATTTTTATAGGACTTCGTGACCCTAATTTCTTGTGAGAAATCACCTCCTGAACTCTTGACGCATAATTTCCGAACACCCTGTATATTGGAAGGGGCTCAATAAAAAAATTAATTTAAAAAACCGTCAAAAATTAACTGTAGGTATGTATACAGGTAAAATATAACATTGTATAAATTCAAATTTATTTATGAGTGAAATTATGTTGTTGAATTTTGAGTAATTTTACAATTTAACAAAAACGTACAAACTTAAAATTCTTCATAGCAATAAAATTTAAAATAAAGATTTTTTTGTGACGGAATACATTATGAGAATTCCAGCTCACAACTTCATGGTAAGCAAAAATAAACTAATACAAATTAAATAATTTAACTCGTATAAAGTATCAAATATCAAATATGCATAGAAACTCACAATAGCGTAAAGTAATCCTATTTAATTTGATATAAAATCTTAATACTTAAGTAATACAAATTCTATTTTTAATTACATAATTTTTTTACCAGGTGTCTTGACTTACCTGTAAAGTGAAAAACATGATACCACGCAGAATGAATAACTATATTTGAATTAAGCTAAAGGCATGAATACATTTGCACTTCAACATACTAATTTATGGAAATAATAAAAAAAAGAAAACACTAACGTCAATTTTAGAAAAAACTGACTGATATTTGTAAACATATACATCTGAACTTTAATTAATAGTAACATAAATAATAATATTTGTTGTTTTATGAGGTAAGTGGCATTTAAAAATACTATGAATCGATGAAAGAAAGATTTATGTATTTCACGAATATTTCAAATTAAAAATAGACATAGGTATAGAAAATAAACACGACAACATTATAAGATTTTTTCGCTTCCTTCACCAAGCGGTCCAAAAAATGGGGAGAAATGAGGAAAGGAACGAATATTTGTTATTTAGCGATCTGTTTGTCAATAACCACCTCTGTTACCAAATTCGTAATAAAATTCCATGTTGCTCATATTTATGCAAGATTCATGTAAAAGCAGTGGAGGCTTGTCGTATGAAGCAACTGAGGCCCTCACTGTAAAATTTGGCTCTCCCACTGTATATTTTAATACTTTGTAATTTCCAATTACCTATTACATTTATCAAAACTCAATATAAAACAGAATAAAATAATTATTGCTTCAATTGCAGCCCCCGTAAGTTATAAATAACGGGCCTAGGTTACGCTTCAATATCCCTCCTTATAGTCACCTGACGCACCACAGTGAGGCCCAATTCAGTGTTGTCACCCTGAAAAATTTTTCGGCAATAGACCTTCATAAAAACTATAATAGATTTGGCACTAATAGTAATAGATCTAGTAACACGATAAAACACAATAAAAAAATAAACATTATTATGTGAACTACCGTCCCGTTTTTACAGTCAAAATTGAAAATGATTAGCATGTATCTGTAGATTAGTTTAAAGAAGGCACATTAATTTTCGTTAAAAACATATTTAGGGACTTTTTACAGAAAAAATATGAAAAGTGCAAAATAAAATATGTAATCACAGATATTGTTTTCGAAATTTATCAAAATTTTTCAAAACAATTTGTGTTTGAGTCGACTGCTAAGTAACAGTACTAATACATAACAGTAGTTTTGTTTTGACCACAAAATATAAAGGTTTTGACAGACAACAGTCCAAATTAGAATCGTACCAACGTAGTGTAGTACCACTGGACTCAAAACATGAAAAGACATACAACACATAAATAAAAGAGTGTCGACCACACAACATTCCGTGTCGTGCCGACCCCAAAACCATAGAACAGGCATATCATAGATAATTTATTTATCAGCGGAAAACAACAGAATACAAATCCGTAACTGTCGGCATTATGGCGGTAAAATTTGATTTTAATAATTACGATGACATTCAAATTGTAAAATTGTAATAGATATTATGATCTAGGTAATAGAGTAATACAAATTATCAAATTATAATAGATTTAATACAATTGTAATAGAGGTGGCAACACTGGCCCAATTTGCTGAGCTTCAAATGCGTCATACATGTCTAATATGTTATGGCTTCCCCCACCACGCGAGACGGTTGAAGTCGATGTTTTCCGTCCCAACTTGAGGCCTGATTTCGAGCACTTCTAATTCTATCTCACTCAGTTTCCCGGCAAATTGAGCGACGCAATGTATGTGACGCGATTAATCCATTGTTTGAGTGTTAATATTTCTAATTGTGTTTTGAATTTCCAATGGTTGATTAGTTGCTGCTACTGAATGTGACTTATTAGATATTCTCAAAATTAGTTGGTAAGGTTTTAAGGACAAAGTAAGTATTAAGTAAATAAAAATAACTTCATTACAAGGTAAAACTCGTAAGACTAAATTTAACATACTTAATATATGGATATGGTATTATCGATAAACTCGATCTCTCTCATGATGTTTAGATTTTTAAAATAATTTCAAGACTGAATTTGCTATTATGACCTGGAGATTTTAGCGTGCACAGATTTCCAATTCTGCACATTTAAATGTAAACTAGGTACTGCTCTAAAATTCGCTAATCCAAGAATTTTTTAATTAAGAGACGAAGAAAAATTACCACGTAGACGGGGTAAAAGTTGCAACAAATTAGAAATAATTCCGAGATATAAAATGCTTATCGCGTGTTCATTCCGTATATAATAATATGTTTATACATATGTACTTACAACTATTCGAGTCTGACTGTAGACAGCCATTTTCATTTACGTTGTCTTTAGAATATTTTTTTATATTTTCTTCTATAGTCTAGTCTGTTTCGAAATGAAAGAGAGTAATAAAACCCCGAGATAAGAACCGGCCATGGACGTGGTAATATTTCGTTTCAGGTAATTATCGTGTAACACTAATATTGTGACAGATCAAACCAGTGTTAGTGCAGTAGAGTAAAATTCGACTTGTGTTTAGTGACTATTGTGCCAGTGAATATAATATTGTTTGGGTAAAATGTCGAGCTTATCAGACTACGTACCTGCTAAACGCGTGAAAAGATATGCGCTGTCTCCGCGTCCAAAGAATGAGTTAATAAAGATATGTGTTCTAATTTTACAGGTGTTTCAAAATCAAGCATTTACAGAATTTTGAGAGAAGAAAGACCGTTCAAAAGCAAAAAGCAACCAGCGGTCTAAGAAAAATGGAAATAAATGAAGGATGCCAAATATGCCATACGACGAATCGTTTGCACGTTTTTCTTTAAAAATAAATTTGCCAACGTTAGACAAAATATTGCAAGCTATTGAAGAAAGCGAAATAATTCCTAAAATAAGCAACACATTGAGAAAAGTTTTATATAACATGAACTTTCAGTACGGGAAGACTGATAGAAAGAGTTTTCTGATTGACAAATATGATATAGCTATACAGGGTGTTAAAAAAAGAGTGTAAAATATTTCAGGCGATGATAATAATATGAACCAAAATAAGCAGAAAAGTCTTAATAAACATGGGTCCGCAAAGTGACGGTTGCGGAGATATGGACCACTATACGTTTGTCAAACATTTTATTTTATTAGGAATAAACCAACAAAGGAAGCTTTTAACAAACAAAAAACAAAGTTACAGACGATGTTCAAAGTGCCCTCCGTCTATTTCCAAGCATCAACGATATTCGAACTCTTTTGAAAACACCCTCCTTGGTTTGGAATTCTTGACACTTTTGATTAATCCGTAGCTGCAGCTCTTCCAGGCTATTTACAGGAGTACCATACACTAATGTCTTCAAATATCCCCAGACAAAGAAATCTAGAGGGTTCAGATCAGGCGATCTTGGAGGCCATAAAACAGGTCCGGCCCTTCCTACCCATCTATGTAGAAAAGTTTAGTGTAAATGCTCTCTAACGGCCATGGAAAAATGAGCTGGAGCACCATCATGCTGGAACCACATTTGTTGCCTCTGATTCAAAGGAATGTCTTCCAAAAACTCATACAGTGTGTTCTGTAGAAAGTTGAGGTAAGCAGCGTCTGTTAATCGGTTTGGTAAAACAACAGGACCTAGGAACCTGTCACCTACAATACCCATCCAAATGTTTAATGAAAAACGTGCCGAATGTCCAGATTCTATTAGAGCATGAGGATTTTCGTCGGCCCAAATATGCGTATTGTGAAAATTAAACCCTCCATTTCTTGTGAACCCGGTCTCATCAGTAAAAAGAATGTTTGCAAGAAAAAGAGTGTTTTCAGCATCGTGACGTAGAAACCAGCGGCAAATAACCAAACGTGTTTGATGATCATTTATTGGATTTAAGGCCTGTACTCGTTGCATATAGTATGGATAAAGCAGTTGCTCGGGAAGGATTCTGCAAACAAGAGACTAATTCCTACACTCGTACCTGGATTCTGCTCTACCAGTGCTAGAATTTCTTCTTCTGCTCTAGAAGTGAATACCGACCTTGGTCTTCCGGATAAATGGCACTGTTTGCTCAAGGAAATGTTTGGTGAATCCTTCCAAACATGCGTTGTGAAGGAATCTGGCGATTTGGAAAAGCGTCAACATAAAGACGTCGCGCTTCGATGGCGTTCCCATTAGCACGACCATACATGAAATGCATGTCTGTTAATTTTGCGTTAGAGTAACCAGCCATAGCGAAAGAAAACTTGTGCACTGAGAACAACTGTAAAATACGTACTGTTTATTTCACTAAACATCAACTAACTATTATAAGAAAAAATACACAACGTTTTTGTTAAAAAACATAAAACATTTCATATCTCCGCAACCATTACTTGGCGGACCCATGTGTATTGAGACTTTTCTGCTTATTTTGGTTCATACTATTACCTCCTTAAATATTTTACACTCTTTTTTTAACACCCTGTATGACGGACAGATTATCTACAGGAAATTAACGAATATCGACAACAGGGAAGAAAAATGTATTACATGGACGAAACATGTGCCAGCGAGGGACATACAGTTAAAACCGAGGTTAAAACAGTGTGACAACATGGTAATGTGACGAATGCTCGACAAGCAACAATAGAAGGTTGGTCTAGTCATTTAAGAATGCCATCTGGAAAGGGTCGTCGTTTGATAGTGACACACACAGGAAGTGATAGCGGATTTTTTGAAGAATGGGGAACTGACATTTCAGTCAAAAAAGATAGAGAGTTACCACAAAGAGATGAATGCAGAAGTTTTTGCAAAATGGATTGAAAGCATTCTTGAAAATTCAGAATCCCAGTCTATCGTCGTTATGAACAATGCTCCATAGCACAGTCGAAGATGTGAAGAAATTCCACGAAAATCATGGAGGAAAACTACTACCATTTGATGTAAACGAACTACAATCCAACTTGTGAAAATTGTGTAGAGAAATGCCAGGCAATATAAAAAATTGCTGTGTATAAAATGACATTAATTCGTAGAATAACAGTATTAAGACTACACCCTTATCGTTATGAACTAAATGTAATATAACTATATGGAGATATAGCCAAAGAGAATAGGAAATTTAATTTGGTCGATGTAGAAGTAATGCTTAAAAGAGCAATTGCAAAAGTAAGTGCGGAAGATTGGCAAAAATGTAGTCATGTCAAAAAAGAACAAAAAATGCGGAATTTAGATCTTAAAATCGATCGATCACATCGACCCTATTATAATCCACACTGGAAATAGTTGCAGTTATAGTGATAGTGGTGATGACAGTGACTGTAATAAAGGTTATATGTAGTCTGTTATTTACATGTTAAAAAGCTTTTATTTATTTATTTGAAGTAATGAAGTAATTTTGTTAATATTTTCATTAATATATGTTTAATTTCTTATATTTTGTTATATATATTGATTTTGGATTTCAGGAGTGTTGTGGAAATTTGCTTATACCTAACAACATAAACATGTTATGTTGATTTACATTACAACAAAAACTTTAAACGTATATATTAATGCTAATTAAACTTTATTAAAAATAAATTATCTCCATTCACGCCTATATTTACTGATCATTTGTAACCTTTTTAGAAAAATAACGCGTACGCCTACGTTTTAAAGTACGTAAAGTATGAGGATACAACAAATTTTAAAAAAACGACTAATGACGTCATCAATTATATTTTTTGCAGAATTTTTTTTCTGTTAAAAACTCTGTATTTATTTATAAGCAATATCATCTTAAATAGTCTCAATAGAAATATCACCTAAAAATCACATTAGCGGTGGAAGGATCAAGTAGACGTTGGAAAATAATTCAATGTTCGTTGTTTGCATGTCATTAAGAATAAATAAAAGGATTGAACTCGATAATTCTTTAATACAATTAACAAAATGTGATGATAACATAAACTAAACTTAAAAAAATGAGGCAAACGCCCTCATACTACACGAATCTATTCCCTATATGACCTCTCATTTCAAAGCACATATCCAATCTTCGCCTGACTTCTTTATGGGCTGCGCTTACCGTTTAACTCATTACACGCGTTTGTGATTTTTTTCTTTTAAATGATTAATATCTGGGAAGGTGTTTTGTAAACCTTCTTTTTAAAACCCCCCCATAAATCGAGGGGTGCTAGATCGGGTGACCTTCCGGGCCACTGAATAGGCCCATTAATCCCAACCCATTTTTCCTTAGCTGCAAACGCACATTCTCCATAAGTGCAGGAAGGTCTTATAGGAAGTTTAGGTAACTCACGCTCTCGATATAAATTAAATACTATAAATTAGCAACATATCAACTAATAGGTAAAAGTTTATTCTGTCAAATCCAAAGATAATACTTTCGATTGAAAATGGAGCTTACCTCATTCTATTTAACTCCACGAATCCCAAATTTTATTTAAATTTTTTGTATTCTTGCAATAGGCCTATGCTATCGTTGAGACACCTCAACATTCATTATATTTGCAGGTCATTCAACTCTATAGTTTTTAGATGGAGCGTGTAGTTTCACATAATACCTTAAAATATTTATAGAAAAACATTTTTCCATGCTAAATCTTCGATTATAAACGAAACGACAATAAAAAACAAGAAAGGAGAAGCAACGTCGTCAAGGAAAGAGTTTAGAATTCCGCACCTTAAACGAAATGCCCACTATGCATCTGGTCGGCAATCAGCGTCAAATCAATTACGATATTGGAACGGAAAATAATCGTGCCAGGACCCCGTTGACGTCTTATCTGTGAAAATGCGAACCGTGCGAGATCCAGGTGTCAACGAGAACGTCACACGTTAAATAAGGTGCATGGCAGCCAGTATAAAACAACAATCAATAGCGGACAATGCGTCATTCTTTGTTGCCGGAACTTAGCACCACTAATTTCGTCTATATTTAAATAATGTTTTCCTTAGCCTCTGTAAATAATAAAGGGACATTACATAACAGCCGGTTGCCTATACTGAGTTGGGCTGGCGGCGGCGGCGCACGAGACAGGCCGATCGGCGCTCGGCTTTATGTCTGGCCGTTCCAACACAATGTCTTCCGAGCCGTCAGATTCAGTGTGTGACGACAGACCGTAGAAATTAGCTCGTTGCTAGCGCCTGTATCTAAAATTTGATAACCGAAATATGAAAACAGCCAATACCCTTCAATAGAAACGCGCGAACCCGCCCATAGTCCCTTGAAGGATTTTTATAAATTTGTAACAATTCCTCAGCGAATGCGGTGTTTATTATTGGATACTGCCGGGAGAGACTTTGGCTAGGAAATCGTACAGTGCCGAGATATCTGAGCATCAGCGCGCTTTTCAAATGTTTATTAGTGCACTGGAAGATTATTGTGATGCGTTCAATGACCACATGGATAAGGACATGGCACGAATAAAGTATGTTCAACGTGCTTTTCGCTTTTGCTCTACACACAACTCACGCACTTTCCATACTCATACTATTTCTCTCAGTACTCTCTCCTTACTGTCTAATGCCAGTGTCTGACCTTGACGGGCTTTACGAAACCCTAACCTCAAATTCAGCACGTTTTTACTCTCATCGAACCAGTCGATAAAATTGTGATGGGCCCTGACCCCGGAAATAATTTTGGACACATTCCAGCCGGTCTAGGGAATGCTATAGATTTTTTATTATAAATAATTCGACCGCTGTTGCTATCTTTCGCTTTTTATTCTTAACGACTTATGAATTGCAGATTAACAAAGTATTTATAGGTGTGCTGGTAACGTTTATAGCCGAGAATTTATAACTCTTTTTTGTAACAAATAACGTGAATGAAGATTTCTATATTTAGCGCTTTATTTATAATGTTTGTCGCAGTTTATAAACAAAACTATTAATTTTAAAAACCCAGTTTATTTGTTCGCCGCAGGTGACAATGGCATAACCAAAATTAAAACAGATTTATAGAAAACATTGCGACTATTTTGTGAGGTGTGAAACGGATGAGACGATACACAAAAATTATGAAATTTTCACATAACCTGCTATTTCTAAAAAAGGCTATTAAATGCTCTAAAATGTATACTAACACGAATTGTGAGAAAAAACTAATTACCACTGCTATACTTACCTACTTTAGCATTAATACTTAATACATAATTTGTACCATACTTTATTTAATCCAATGAATACGTGCAAAATATTAATATATCTTAATCAATACGTTAGGTCTGCCAGACTTGTCATTTCTAATAGAATGTGGAAACTAGTCAGCAACTTTCAGAAAAATTTAAAACGAATGGTGTGGTGAACAGATCTGAATTATAAAAAGAAAATATGAAAATAGCAATTTTTGACGTTTCGAACTAAATATTTTATTCATAGTCTTGACATAATATGTCTGGGATATTGAAAACAAATACCAACGACGAGAAATTATGCAATAAAATCCGCAATTCGTATTTTTGCAAAATTTATACTAGATATTTTTTATTTCCTGAAAGAGCATTGTTTGTTTCTTCAGCTGGTGGCATTCCAGACAATTGTTTGCATTGTAAATCATTAGATTAAAAATAATTATTACTGTAGTTCAGGAATAGACTGACAAATGAGTGCAAAAGTCTAGTTACACACATTTTACGAAAAAAAAAAAACATGAACAGTTACCAGAGACACGAATGCACTTATAAATGCTGTAATATTATCTACTCGAAACTATATATATATGGCAGGTATGCATAAAGTCAATAAGATACACAGGGTATATAAAGTAAGTGCTGCTAAAAAAATTAAGAATTACAATTAGAAATATAATTATATAGGTATTTCTGGCCCGGCGTATATATCGAAGAGTGAATTCAGTTTTTTGTCTAAAATCTAGTAATATATTTTTTCATAGAGTACCTAGATTAGTACCTACATACCAAAACTATAACTGTACAGAATCCATATAATATATTTACCTAAAACAAAAATATGGATATTTCAGTATCTTTATTTTTTTTTTATGATAATAGGTTATATAGGTATTACCTGTTTATATTCATATCACCTCTCTAAAACAAACCCGTCACACAAAAACAACAGATACTTAAATATTTATAAATATTTGAGAGTATATATTATCTTTGTGCATATTTTTCAAATTAACGCATTAACACATTACGCCCATCCCTTTTTCTTTTGCTCTGGATGACACAAACAACCCTGCCTCCCACCTGTTTTGACTGATTATTAGATCCCTTCATACCTATTATTTGTTATTTTATAATCTTGTGAACGTGCATGCAGAGAATACCTACAAAGTAAAAAAAAAAACAAAATAAAAAATATATAAATTATATTTGGATTTTAAGGTATTAAGCCAATTATAATATCCCGCTAAATTACTTAAGACTTCTTAAAAATCTAATCTTCTTTAAAAATATAAAAAAATAAAACAAAATATATTCAAGAAATAATCGTAAATACGTAGTGTTTCTTTGAAAAAGACAACTTTTACATAAGACAGAGTATAATTTCTTTTGCGATAATTTTATACCAATATTTTTACAGAATAGTCCTTATAAATATACTGTTATCAGTTAATTAGTAACTGGTATTTCGTTCCGTTATCTTTGTATGTACTTTAAAAAATTTCTGGAAATTTTCATCCTTCAAGTAAACTGTATATGATTACTCTGGAAATATTTTGACATTTATAAATAGATTGACATTTTGTTTGACAACTTGATATTTTAATTATTTTGTATTCTTGAGTTTCAATGATGTATATATAAATTAAAACAAACAAAAACAGTAATTTTTAATTATTTATTATATTCAACATCTAATTATTTTCAGATATAAAGTTTAAATGTCCCGATACTCCATTTGTATATTCAAATTAGTTTGGTGTGAAATTTTCTTATCAAATATCCCACGAGATCAAATTAATCACCGAAAATTTTTCTTTGCTCAGGAATATTTTTAGAATTTTCAAAATATTCATGACCTTGAAAAAATTTAAGCACTAGGGATATTAAGTGAAAATTTGTTGACGTTTACATATAAATAAATTGACGTTTTGTTTGACAACTTGATATTCTAATTATTTATTATTCTTGAGCTTTAAAGGTCTCTATATAAATTAAAACAATCAAAAACAATAAATGTTTATTATTTATTATATTTTGCAAGTAATTATTTTGAATTGCAAAGTCTAAATGTCGTGATCTCCCATTTGGACCTTCAAATTAGTTTGATATGAATTTTTTTATGGAATAATAATTTTAAAATATTTATGACCTAGAAAAAAATTCCGGAAATAATTTAGGTACTAGGGATCTTATTACAAGTGAAAATATTTTGATAATAATAAATAGTTATCGTGTCGCACCAACAATACCTTACTGAGCGCCATGTTCTTGATATAGTGTTTTATTACCAAACTTTTAGAGACAGAAATCTTTGAACGAATATTTAAAAAAGAATTAACTGTAGATGTAAATAATAATATAAATAAATTGTTATAACTTACTTAGTATTACATATATAATTGTTCACTTTTATTTATATGTGAAAATAATTGTTACAATGTGGGGTTTGAATTAATTTTTTTTATCTTAAATGTTTTTAAAAGTTATTATTTAATTTGAGTAATATTTAAATAAAACAACAACAAAATATTAAGAATTTATTTTCTGGTGTTACTTCTAAGTACTATTATGTTTTATTTCGAGATTTCTGTAAGCAATAAATTCGGCGGCCTTAAAATATTAAAGAAATTGAAGTACCTAGTATTTTGAAAAATTATAATGTAAAAACAAATTGGCATTTACTGACGTGATCATACATCGAAAAAATTTTGTTTTCGGCAAAACATAACTTATTTTCTCGGAAAATAAATCTTTTTTGGTGTAATGCACTTTTTGTCAAAAATAAATTGTTATTTGGTAAGAATATAATGGTAAGATGATTTGGTAAGATAATTTTTGTGACAAATATTTATTTAAATGGAACATAGTTATTCCATTTGAACATTTTATCGAAACTTAATTTTAAAAAATGATTTTCAAATAAATATATTTTTTTCATTTCCCTAATCAATTTGTTCAAATCTGTATAAAAATAACGTTAAGAAAAAAAAATTATTTTTGATTGCAGCTAATGTGTATTTAGAATAAAATAATGCATTTATATAATTCAAAAATGCATATTTTTAATTTAGGGATGTGGTTACCTATATAATCTTTTGAAAAATCGTAAATTAAAAAACTCCATTTCCTAATATTGTTGTATCGTTGAAAAAAAAGTATTTGCTTGAAAGGAAAAATTCGGAGTTAGTCGTCAGTTAACTCACCACTTACTTGTGGCGTACTGATGAGAGCTAATAAGCTCGAAACTGGTACTAATATGTTGACTACTGGCTGACTCGGCGGGGATTAGCCCACAGTTGTTTCCTGAAATTCATGAGCAATAAGTTGCTGACTTAAATAAGCAGTTATTTAATTGAAAAAAAATCTTTGAAATATACAAATATTGTTTTATCATGGAATATAATTAAATTTACATCCGAAGTGTATCGTTGAAAAGGAAATAATGATTTTTAATGGAAACAAATGTTTCTTTATATAAAATAACTGTATATTTGCGTTTTTAAAAAATGATTTGGTATCAGGAAATGAATATTTGTTTGGCCCTATGCAAAGAAATAATTTGTTTCCATGAAAGTAATTTTACAGGCATCAAATTTTTTTCGGAGTGAAACAGCATTACGTAAAATTAAAATATAATGTGCATTGCTTGTACAAATTTTTGATAAGCGGCGATCCTTTGATTTCTGACCAACATTTTGTAAAAATCAACATCTTTTAAAAATCCTTCAGTTCCATTTGAATCATTAACTGATTCAATCGACATAAATACCTGTCTACCTATTCCTATCGCAAACTTCTCTAGCTCTAGAAGCCCATACTAACCTTGGATATTTAAACTTTAAACGACAACAGTTTAAATATCAAGGTGAAATCGAACAGAGAAATTAAAGATACTGCCGTTGATACGGTGTTTGCACGAAATGCGATTTCAGATAATGATAACTGGGATGCAATTCAATTAAATGTTTGTTATTACGTCGAATTGGACTAATTATGAGGGTTATCGGTTATTAAATGTGATTATTTGATATGCCTGGTACGGTAAATAGGTGTAAGGTACGTTGGCATGACGTGTACAAGGTGACTACGGTTGTTTCCAACATTCAAATGAGATAAAATACAATTGTGTTTAAAAATTGATGAGAATGTAATTAAAAAAGACTTAGATATATTTATCATAATATGCATACAGTGTGTATTACGTTAAACATATCGTAGCCTTAGAATTATAAAGTTTTATGTTACATTAGACATCATTTGAGAAAAGGGTTTGAAATTTGGGGTACATATTATTATAAACGTTGAAATAATAAATAATAGTTATTTATGTATTAACAACGAAAAGTGATACATTATTGCTCGGGAGTGACCGTGCGTGATCTATCGAGAACAGTAACATCATTTTTTGCTCGTAATGCATACAAAGTTTTATTTAAAATCATAAAATTTTTCAATTATTACCTTTATTACTAGAACATTAATTATAACAAATAGAACAAAGGTAATGAATTCATTTGTTAGCATTCGTAATTCGGATGCTGAAATCTTTAATAATAATTCGTGGTGGGCTATACAGGGTGTTTCATAATATATGCGCGGGACTTCAGGATGTGATAGCTCGTCCAAAAATTTGAAAAAAATTTGTATTAACTTACCCTCTAAAATGCACAATTTTCGAGATACAGGGCGTTGAAATTGTAATAAAAATTTCGTTTTTTGCGAATATCTCCGGAACCGTTTATCGTACAGAAAACAGCTTTTGTAAGCATTTGCTCATAATAATGTTCTGGGCAAGAAAAACATTTTTTCAAAGTCATAATTGGTGAAGATTTTGAAGGGCAAGTGGGTGTTTTTCTCCCCAACTTCTACGCTACTAGAAAAAGTACGGTTTTGAGACGCCCATGTTTTCTACACAAAAAATGTACTCTTGGTCATAAGCTCTAAAGTTGACCGTTTTCGAGAAAAATCTACTTTTATGTTGAAAAACATGGTAAATTTTTTGAAATAAAGTTTTTATTTTACTAAATGTATTATAATTTTTTTTATCAAGTAGGCTTTAAATTTTAAAACAAAAGCTACCTCCTGTCAAAATAACAATTAGTTTGTACCTGCGAAAAGTCAATTTTTATTACAAAAATAAAAACGAATTACACAAACGCTGAAATGTGCGAAATGCATTACCTTTACGGAATGGCGAGCGATAATTCGGCAGAAGCAAGGCGGTTGTATCAAGAAAGACATCGTGATCGCCAACTACCACATCATAACTTGTTTCAACGCATTCACCAACGACTATGGGAAAATGGAAGTTTTAAAAAGTATACTGCTGATAATGGGCGGCCTATGGAAGCTGCAAATGCCCAAATAGAAGAGGCTGCCCTCAACGAAATTGAAGAAAATCCGATTGCAAGTACCAGAAAAATTGCTCACAACTTAAACATACCTCACTCGACGGTTTGGAGAATTTTGAAAAGACAACTTTTGTATCCCTACCATATCCAAAGAGTACAAGCCTTATTGCCAAGAGATTTTCCGCCAAGATTGGCTTTTTGTAGATGGATGCAAGATAAAATAGCTCAAAATCCTCAGTTTGGAGCCGAAGTTATGTTTACCGATGAAGCATCTTTCTCGAGAGAAGGCATTTTCAATTTTCACAATAACCACATATGAGCTGAAGAAAATCCACATGAAATTGCAGAAGGCAATCATCAGCAACAATTTTCCGTGAATGTTTGGGCTGGCATCGTCGGTGATCATTTGATAGGCCCACATTTTTTACCGAACAGATTAAACGGGTCAGATCATCAACAATTTCTAGAAGTACTGCCCGAACTGCTGGAAGATGTACCGCTTCAAGTAAGACAAAACATGTACTTTATGCATGATGGAGCTCCGGATAGTTGCTCGCCAATACTTGGACGACGAATACCAAGACCGTTGGATCGGTCGAGGAGGTCCCCAGCCTTGGCCCCCGCGATCTCCCGAGCTTAATTGTTTAGATTTTTTCTTTTGGGGTCATCTCAAAACCCTAGTCTACGCTATTCCAGTTGAAAATGTTGATCAATTAAGAAAACGCATTGTTGCATCTTGCGACATAATTCGGAACACTCCGGAAATTTTCTCGCATGTTAGTCAGTTAATGCGTCGAAGAATTACTGCGTGCATTGAAGCTAACGGAGGACATTTTCTACATTTAATTTAACTGTGCACGATTTTTTATTTAATTTTGCAACTATGAAGTTAACGTTTGGTTTTGTTACTTCTTCTAACGATTAAATACATTTTGTTTAATTAGTAAAAAAATGTAATTTAAAAAAATTGACCATGTTTTTCAACATAAAAGATTTTTCTCGAAAACGGTCAACTTTAGAGCTTATGACTAAGAGTACATTTTTTGTGTAGAAAACATTGGTGGTTCAAATGGGCGTCTCAAAACCGTACTTTTACCAGTGGCATAGAAGTTGGGTAGAAAAACACCCACTTCCCCTTCAAAATCTTCACCAATTATGACTTTGAAAAAAATATTTTCTCGCACCGAACATAGCTTATTATGAGTAGTAATTGCTTACAAAAGTTGTTTTCTGTATGATACACCGTTCCGGAGATATTCGCATAAAACGAAATTCTTTTTACTATTTCAACACCCTGTTCCTCAAAAATTGTACATTTTAGAGGGTAAGTTAATACAAACTTTTTTTCAAATTTTTGGACGAACTGTAACATCCTGAAATCCTGCGCATATATTATGAAACACCCTGTATACTAAAATGGTAAAATTTTCATCACCGCGAATACTACATTCAATTGTACAGTATTTGATGGTTAAAATTTTCTAGCATGTTTTAATTTTTTCATTGATGTTATTATCTATACAGGGTTAACTATGACTAAGTAAAAAAATTTTAACCACGTGCTCAGGGAGGTCTAAAAGACAATAAAAAATTTATTTCGGAATTCTAACTCGATGTTTAAAAAATGGGGCAAAACCCCCTTTTCCTACGGAAAGTCGGCCTATGGCAATCAATTATCGTCCGACATGGCTAGATATGTCAACTACCATGCGGTCGTTTTTTTCAACACAGTAAGTTGTAGGTTATGAATAGTGCATTGCTAGTTGCATAGTCTCCATGCGCCAAACCATGCAGAAATGCGAAGTTAGTTATAATCTAAGGGTCATTTTTACAGAACTCTGTAAACATCTTGGGATATTATAGTTTAAAATATTACTAATTATTTTATGCAAACATCGTCGATTACTGTTAATATTGTTGCTATTATTAGTATTAACAGAATTTAATTACACAACAACACAAGAAGTTTAAAAATTTATCGCCGTGAGTGCACATTGCATTAGTGGCCTACATATGTCGTCAGATGTCGTCTGTAGATGTTAAATAACGTAAGTATACGGTTACGGTACTCAGATTAGTTTGAAATAAGTTTTCAGTAGTTGTTTTTCGCAAATTTAATTTTTCGCGTATTTTATGTGCATTTACAAACATGTCGTATTCAAATGCCTAGATGACGGATAAGGTGCTGATTTATGGGAGTGTGACAAGTGCATATTATCGTGCGGCAGCGTCAAAGACGTTTCCCAAGTATACAAAATATTATGCTGAATACTTTTTGAACCACATCGAACAGCTGTTTTATGTGGCGGTAAACGTGTGGCAGTGTTTTTATGTATTTGTGTACATTTACGTGTATTTTGTTGTTATCCTTTGTGCTTTTTCCCGACGAAAGTAATCACAAAAAGAACGATCGAGGGAAGGAGAGGTCCGCAGTAAGTACAAAAATCTTTGCAGGTTTTAATTTAAACAAATAAGAAAACAGAAGATGATTCAACATTCTTAAAATCTCTCCAAGTATCAATCTTGGAAATAAATATTAGTAAGATAGGTGCTGTCTCTCTGTGCTACCATACCATACATTTGAAAAAAATTTTGTTGGTTTTATAAGCAAGTGGATTTTTTGAAGGGTGATTCCGTTAATTCTTATTGTTCCCTATCCCCTCTTAAAATATTTGTACTAAGTCATAGTTAACCCTGTATATTCTGTAGAACTCTCCCATCCCCCGTGTCGCTTCAATTATATATCACCTCCACCATACTTCAATAAAGTAGCCGATATTCGGCGAAAGCAATGCCCTCTGTGTAAATGACACTTTGGTATGTTAAGATAATTAGCAATATTGGTTGGTATTTTAGCAATAGAATTCTTTCCTACCACTTGATTAAAACACTTGCCTTTATTAAATTTTAAGAACATCGTGCTGGTGTGTTTTCGTTTCTAGATCTCAAGCCTACTACATACTTCCTATAGAATGACAAGTTGAGAAAATTATCTTGAATTTTATTTGTGACAGTAAAAGTCTTCTTCTCGTATAACTTCTTTGATTTTTTTGGCAACAAACCTAAAGTTACAGCTTCTGCAGCATTTCTAATCTCCGGTGGTGTATTCGGGATATCACTGTCACTATTTTTAATATCCATAATCTTTTCAACTAAAATTATCTCAACTAAACTGGGCAAATTTAACAAATTTTGAAATTGTTAAATTTACTACTGAAAGAGGACGCTGTTGTGACTTGGTTTCTATTGACAACAAGAGTTTGAGTGACACTCCTCAATAAACGTCAAATATTAATATTTTGGTGTAAGAAAATATTCTATAATTTTAATCGAATTCGAATTAATTTTACAAAAGTCTGAACAAGCTATTTGGAAAAATCTACAAAATTATTATGAAGGTCATTCTGATTTCTGGTGTTAAAAACATGGGACTGATTTCTGTTAGGAAGTTTGTGCAAATTGCATTTAATAAAAAGATGACGCAATTTGTTGCTGGAACGGCAAGAATATTTAAATCTGTGAAGCAATTTCTATAGTCGCATTCGCCTCTAAAACTAAACCCAGAGATGATAATCCGTCTAGATTTCCTATTGCAGAGAAAAAAACAAGTGCACTGCCAGGTGCATAACCCCATATTATGATAACATAAGATATTAGAATGTTATGTAGTGAGATGCTATATTTTTAAAGCTAGGGTTACTTTATTCATAAGGCTTTGGAGTAGGTAAAGATGTTAATGTATGAATGGATAATTTAGTAATATATATAACTGTAATTTATATGTTGATTCCAAGAAAACTTTATTCAAATAACTTATTTTAAATCTCAACAAAATAACTGATTAACAATTATCGCTATCACGTTATCCTTGCACTTATGGTAGCTGAATAAAAGGCGATTCCTTTTACACTAATTTATTCGAGCTGTACAAGATATTTACATATGGGTAAAAAATACAAGACCCTTATTTTATACCCCTAATTCCAACGGCTTTAGAGTACCTGCTCTGCCGATGTATCAAGTACAACTGCTTTTCTATTACATTACACTTGTTGTTAAGGAAATACACTTGTGCCCTTTTTCAGGCCAAATACCTTAAACACATTTATAACCTACATCTGGTTTCTTTCATACTCCGCAAAGTAGCCAAAACTCAGTAACAACAATTAGATCCTGTAATATCCATTTACAAAAGTCAAAAAATATATAATACAAACATTTCTCTTATACATTCAGAAGACTATGAACATTTATCTATTAGATTGTAATTACAAATTTCGGCATTGAATTACAATAAACTAGTAATATTGCCTAGCAACAGTTTCATTGAATTCTTTGTCGAAAAAAATATCAAATTATGATAAAAAAAATTTCTTAAAATGTTTTTAAAATTTTGTAACTAAGCGATTGTGAATAAGATAGTATACATACCACGCAGGAATGATCTACTTCCCCGCTAGGTATGTAATATACTATTATTTTTGAAATGTATTTGCAGAAAAACTATTTCTTTTAGTAATTTTTTCCATAAATTTTGTTTTGTTTGCTTTTGGTCAGATATATAAACCCATTTAATATCGGCACATATATTCCGCACACCCTGTATGATGATCATTCAAAATTTTTCCGCGCTCTCATTCAATGTAAAAGGGTATACAAAGTGATTTATTAGAAATTCTGTCATAAATGACAAAATAGGATCCTTGAGTCACATATTGCTGCTTACATATGGATAGTTAGCAGTAAAAGTAATCAAGATTTACTTAAACAACGTACGTTTAAATGAATTTTAGAATTATACGGTAACTGACGGCCGTTAAATATGTCTATTAACATTATATATGTATATTAGTATAAACAAATTGCATTGTTATGATCAAGAAACGTTTGTCATTCCTATTAAGGAAAACAATTATTACCTACCACATGGCGCCAGGTGATCTGAAGTTTTTCTCTTTATTTAGTAATATGCATATGGACGTCGTGGTTATAAATTATGTGGCACTGCAATTATCAACGTTTTACATGTTGTGATAAACATTTATAAGGCCACGACTATTTTTTTGAGGTTTATTTTTAACCGTATAATATATTCTTTCTACAAACGTTAGGAAAAGAATAGTCATTTTAGGGCACTGGTGTTAAAAGTAATTTACTTTAACACTAGTGCGAAAATAGAAAACAATTAAGAAATTTTAAATCATATAAATATCTATGTATGACATTTTGGACAAAATTTTTCCCGCGATGCTCTTCTTGCTTTGTAACGAGTCTATATAACCCTCTATTACTATACTGGACTTCCATCCACCGTGTCTCTCAATTGTAGTAAGATTAGAACTAGAGTTCGCTAGCAAACTAGCCGAAAATCGTTGGAAACAATGTTCAGTATAAATGTGAATCAGGCAAATTTAGATGCGTATTAAGCTAGAACCCCCCTCAACGAAAACAAGACGGACCTATCAAGGATTTTTGTGCTAATTATGTGCTAATTTGTTGCCGCATTTTTAATTTTTGTGCTCGAATAGTTTGGCAGGAAATTGAAATATAAATGGGGGGGGGGTCCAGCTTAACGTTAACCTAGACCCCCCCATCCTGAAAAAGATATATAGAGGGTTCGAATCGACGAAACAACTACATCAGAATTTTATGCTATTTCGTTGCTCTAATATAGCTAATATAAAATTTAAAAAAACATTTTAGAAAAAAATTTTGAACGCCATTCAATACGTTGAACTGTCCGTAATATAGTTTTAAGGGGAATAAGTATGTACCACTCGAGCTACCATCTAATCAAATTATATGCAATATATATAACTTATCGAAAAATGTGAAAACCAGAATTTGTTCCTACTTTTAAAAGAATGTAACTTGATTTTTTAAGGGAACGAATAACGAAAAATACTGCCAAACTGTTTCAAAAATTTGTCGCTACAACGATTTTTATTTCTAAGCGTTTTTTACACCTTAATCTATAGAAAAAACTGAAAACCAGAATTTGTTTCTAGTTCTAAAGCGGTCTAATAAATATATTTAGGTAACGGTGGGTAGACCACCCAAAAAATACTGTCAAATTGTTAAAAAGTTTGTTGCTACGAAGATTTCTACTTCAATATGGTCTTTACATCCTAATTTATCGGAAAAAGTGAAAAACTTAATTTGTTGCTACTTATAGAGCGTTGTAATTAACGTTTTCAGGTAGTGGTGACTGGAACTCAAGAAAAATACCCCTAAAGCGTTAAAAAATTTGTTGCTACAATGATTTTTATTTCTATACGTTTTTTACACCTGAAAAACAGAATTTGTTGCTAGTTCCAGAACGATCTAAGAAATATAGTTAGGTAACGGTGGCTACAGCACCCGAAAAACTCTATGAAATTGTTAAAAAAGTTATTGCTATGAAGATTTCTATTTCAATATGTTCTTTACATCCTAATTTATCGAAAAAAGTGAAAAACTTAATTTGTTGCTACTTATAGAGCGTTGTAATTAATGTTTTCAGGTAATGGTGACTGGAACTGAAGAAAAATACTCCTATAGCGTTAAAAATTTGTTGATACAAGATTTTTATTTCTATACGTTTTTTACACCTGAAAACAGAATTTGTTGCTAGTTCCAGAATGATGTAACAATAGTATATTATGCAACGATCATGTAATGATGGTATGGTTTATGCGAGTGTATTAATAACCATTACATGAGAGTTGCATACGCTATTTTTTCTACACCCGATAAATAATCAAAAACCATAAATTTTATATTTTTATTGAACACAATAGGTAACAGTAATTATTCGTATGAGCTGCATTTTCTGCTTTCTCCGATTTGTGTGGAGGAGTCGATGGTAATTCTTCTATATCGCTGATATCAGACATTTTGATAAATTATCGAAGTTTAGCTAGGTATCTACGAAAATTTAATACGTACTGATTTTGACATCTAAAATAATTACATAGGATCCAAGGATAAACGTCAAATGCACAGCATGCTTGATTGAAAAATTATGGGTTTCTATTGATTAAAAATCTGTATCGTAATGGGTATCATTATGAAACGGATTATGGGCATATAAGTGCATTGTTATAATACGGGTGTAGAAAAGTATATTTACGTAACAGTGGCTATTGCACCTAAAAAATTCTGTCAAAGTGTTACCGTTGCCTAATTATATTTCTTAGATCGTTCTGGAACTAGCAACAAATTCTGTTTTTCATATTTTTCGATAAGTTGCATATATTGCATATAATTTGATTAGATGGTAGGTCGAGTAGTACATAGTTATTTCTCTTAAAACTATATTACGAACAGTTCAACGTATTGAATGGCATTCAAAATTTGTTTCTAAAATGTTTTTCTTGATTTTATATTAGCTATCTTAGAGCAACAAAATAGCACAAAATTCTGATGTAGTTGTTTCGTCGATTCGAATCCTCTATATATTTTTTTCAGGATGGATTTCAAAATGATACTTCATAAATCTAATAATGTAAGAAATGTGATGATTTGTACTTTTAATTGTGTTTGTAGAAATAATAGTGTATGATAAATGCTAAAAGTGACATTCTATTTGGTTCGAAGAATGGAAACTTTCCTGGCCACAAAATAACCTATTTTAACTTATGTTATCTCATTAATTTCGAAATACTTTTCAATCATTTACACAACATACTACTGTTCTATGCAATGTTTCTTTTCACTGTTCAAAAAATAACAAGTAATAGAATTTTTTTGTTGTTGACACGTACTTTGAATGTAAGAGCAAATATATGTCTTACTAGTTTTTTAAAAGAATCTTGCGAGATATGACAATGTTTATTTATAATGCCGTATAGAATTTTATTAGTATGCATAAAAACAGTGCCCTTAAAATGTAATTCAGTTGAATTTAAAAGAATTGTAGATTATTTTACCTTGTTTTGATTTTTTCATAACATTGTAACACAATATTCTAGCAAATGAATATATACTTTTAGATATTTATTATCATTTTATTCAACTATGCAATAAGATTAGTTTGGATTTAAAACATGGTTCGAAAATAGTCAATTTTCAAGAGGTCTCTAAACATTTTTTCTGCAGTTAACATATTGTAGACATACTTTAGAAGCAGTTTATCAAATATATTTTCAAATGTTTTGGGCCTGTCATGGGTTTATCAGTCTGCGCCATTCTAAAGATAATTTCCTAAATGCTGTTTTTCTCCAAACAGAATTATCTACAGGGTGTTTATTAATTGACATTAACATATGTCCTAAACCTCTTAATTTTTGAGCTACAGGGTGTTAAAGTTTTAATTTACTTTTTTATTATAATTTTCTTATCACTCCAGATATTTTTATAAAATTAAGAAGCATTGTGTGATGTAAAAAATGTTTTAAAATCTTTGCCAATGACTTGGCGAAAAAACTTTTTTGGTTTTAATTTTTTTACGTGAAAATGGTGCGTCGTACGAGAGTAAGTCTAGGAACCGAATTTGCTATAAAATAAATGGAGATTTTAAAAATAATTTTAGTTTTTAGAAAAGGCAGTGGCGTACCATTTTTTTCTGCAAAAATATTTAGTTCAAACCTCGTACGGACGTCATTGGCAAAGATTTAAAATATTTTTGACATCAAACAATGCTCCTTAGTGATTAATAGGTGTGTACAAAATTTCATAAAAATATCTGGAGTGATAAGAAAATTATAATAAAAAAGTAAATTTTTTCTTAAAACTTTAACACCCTGTAGCTCAAAAATTAAGAGGTTTAGGACATATGTTGATATTAAGTTTTTTTCTTAAAATGACCGAAGGATTCACACCCTTAAGTATCGGCATTCAATTAATAAACACCCTATATATTTCTTTTAAAATATGACCCACACATTTTTTAAACGGAGCTTCCTGTATATTTTTATCTTATTCAATTGCATTACTTTTTCCATTCATAATGCTATATAATCATTGCTACTTTATATTTCGGAAATTGTCAAAAAAAAACTGATGTTGCATGGTGCATAGTTGGCCATGCATTTTATACATATAGTTATACAAAATTGATTCATGAACTATATCTTAGTTACTTAAAGAAAAGTATATGCAAAATAAACAGTTGTTTAAACAACATAGTGTAGTCAATATTTATCAGTTACTTAATTGGCTAATAAAATTATTTTCAGAATTATTAAAGTGAATTAGTTATTCCTGAACCAAATTTTTATAATTCTGTAAACATTCATGACCAACTGTGTTTTTTTACAATTTCTAAAATATATAGTACAACTATTATATATCATTATGAAGGAAAAATATAATAAAATTGATGGGCATAAAGATCCTTACACAGGGTGTTCCATTAAAAAAAATGTATGTATCAAAAGCAATTTTTACCATTCCGACAATTGTTTGTTTATTTTCCAAAAGATCAAGTAATGTACATTATACATTCTTAATATAGGACATTAACAAAAACATTTAACATCATCAATGACTAAAATATTCATGGACCGAGTAAAAGGCTCTAGGTATAAGAGACTTTTTTTAACTCTGGCTTGAATTTATTTTGTGATTTTTACCGAAATAAAAAAAATATATGACAGAAAGTGGTCTAACCAACAAATCTTTCACGATACGTATTTTTTTAAATTTTAGTGTAGATGTAAATATTGCTATAACATAAACTTACATAGTTCTGCATATAAGATTGTTCACTTTTGTTTATAAAAAAAAATGGTTAAATGTAGGGTTAGAATAGTAAAATAATGTGAGTCTTACAAACGCTTTTTAAATTGTTTAATTTAATTTGAGAAGAATTTAAATAGCAAAAGTGGATAACAAAACATCAAGAATTTTATTTTTGATATTACTTTTATTACGTTTTATTTTTCACATTTCTATACCTAAAAACATCACAAATATGATGAGAGGAGAATTTAAATAGTAAAAGTGGATAACAAAACATCAAGAATTTTATTTTTGATATTACTTTTATTACGTTTTATTTTCCACATTTCTATACCTAAAAAACATCACAAATATGATCATTTTCCGGCGAAAAATACGGCAACCTTATCCTTCTACCTATTGTAGCTTCCAAGATACCCTGCAATTACCACGAAAATGGGACATCCTGTATAGTATTATATTATTTTGCAATACTATGCATATTTGATACTATTTATCATTAGATTTGAAAAAAAAACAGTCATAATTGTTGCATATTTTTTGGATTATTTTTTTAAGGTCGCCGTATTTCTCGCCGTAAAATGATTAAATTTGTGATGTTTTTAGGTACAGAAATGTGGAAAATAAAACACAATAAAAGTAATATCAAAAATAAAATTCTTGATGTTTTGCTTATCCTCTTTTACTATTTAAATTCTCCTCAAATAATATAATAACTTGTAAAATGCATTTGTATGACATAAATTGTTTTGCTATTCTAACCCCACATTTTAACAATTATTTTCACATACTTTTACATCTACAGTGGAATTTAAAAAAATACATATTTTGAAAGAGTGCTGTACCTAAAAATTTGTTAGTTTGACCGCTTTCTGTCGTTATATATTCATTTTACTTCAGTACCTTTGAATATTCGCAGGTGGCATGAGATAGCATTCCTGTTATTTGCTAAGCTCTATATTATTCACTTCCTAAAATTATTTGTAGTTGTAAAAAACGCTATTTTAAGAATACGGCGCTCTTAATGTTACTTTAAAACAAATAACCATCGTACATGGCAACAAATCTGTACTCTATAGAGTCATCTGGGACAGCTGATGAGTGCATTCCGGGTATTTTCCATTGCGTGTTTAGATTCGAACAAAAATACGTACTACACGTCGTAAAAATCGCAATTATATGTTTAAATAAGTTTTAAAGAAGGTTTTGTCTTTTTAGTATATAACTCCGAATGGAAGACAACCTGACGTCGACTCGTCGCTTCTTTCCCGCATGAACCAACAACTGAACCTCGCCAAGACGTTGAACTCTGCACTACGTGAATTTTGCGCGCGAAAAAAGATTTATAGCCGTACTACACTTTACTACTGCGAGCATACTCGCCATGTGGCTATTTTGATTCTCTAATCAAGATTTTGTCCTGCTTTATTTGAGACCGTCGTGCGCTTTAATAGACGAAAACTGTTTGTTTTACCAGATGATTCCACTTGTGCGGATTTTACTTGCAAATGTTTCGTTGTCCTAATTTAGAATTGACTGTTGATGTGTGGGCGTGAATTTTTTAAAACAATAGTCAAAGTGTTGCTTTAAATCTACTTACAGAGAAATTTATAAAATGTATTTTGCAGCACAGATTCCTTTTTATACTTCTGAGCAGTGGCTTCTCGTGATTTTTTAAACTAATGAATAGACTGGGACTGAAACGAACTACAGAATTAACATTTTTTTAAATCATTATTTATAGATAAATCAGAAAATACAAATATAGGATTATTTGAAATTGTTCTACTGTTTTAAACAAACAAATTCATTTAAGTACGAATTTTTTAACCATTTGACGATTTTCCCGAACTTACAAAATAAGTAATTTTTGATTTCTATCTTACACGCATCGTCCAATGCCGTTGTAATATTTTACGCACTTAATTTGCAGTTTGAAAAAATACAATGAGTAATTTTATTATTATAAGTTGTAAGATTTATTAATATCTTACAACTTTTTAAATCGGAATATCCATTTGTGGCAGTGTTGAAAAAGGGCGCTTATTTATTGCATAATTAATAATATTGTTAGCATATTTCTTCCGTTTTCCTGTTCTTCGGTGGTACTTGAGGCCCTGGGCATTGCCATTTCACATTACACAATTAGTACACACATTTGCAACTTAACTAAAACAAATCAGAAACTACAATAAAATTTTAATTACAGTTCACTGAAACTCTTTGGCATACTCTGTTTCACTTGCACAGTAATGAGACATGCCTTCGAAGGGTCTCTCTCCCGCAATTGGCTACCAATGGATTCCATGCTCGCCATCTCTTCCTTACCTATATCAAAGTTTACTGAATAAACATAGGGCTTCCAAATGAAAACGAAACAGAGCTATTTTCAGGAACTGCGTCAAGATTATACAAAAAATGCACAGACCCGTCGATTTTAGATTAAAGGGGAACATTCTTTGCTGATATTTTTGAATACGCCACTTCCACCCCCAAGCAAGGGTAAGCATCACCCCAACATATTTAAATGGCATTGGGAGTTGAGTAATATTTGTTTTGAAAGCTATTACAATTCTCTTTACAACAGACTAAATTTTATAATTCCGCCCAATACTTAATAAGAATTTTGGTTTCAAAGTCGAAACTTATGTACAAACAATTAGTAACGGTAAAAATGTCACTCATTCGAGTTAAGTACGCCAATGGTATGAATGGCGGAAGAAACTTAATCATCATAAAATGATGAAATATACAAAGTGGTTCACAAATGTTGACCAAAAATGAAACCTCGTATTCTTGTATCTCTAAAGTGTGCAATTTAATTTAAAAAATGATTTTCAGTAGTTCTTTAAGTTTTACCCTTGAGTATTTACACCAAGAGAGTCAATCCTTAATAAAGACCTAAATAGTTATCATAATTCCTGTTAGATGTCGTACTGTGTAACAATACGCATTTATTCAAATGAAGGAAATAAAGCGCTACTATTTTAATCTGTAAAAAACTGTGAAGGCGTTTCGAGGGCGTGGCCGCGTGACCCTTTTTCATATACCTGCCTAAATAATAAGATTGTGGCAATATATTTATATTCAAACCACAGATCATAAAGTTTGAAACATAAGAAGTTTATTTTATTGCGTTAGAGAAGTAAGAATATGAACTGTAAATTAATTTAAAAAAAAAAAAAACAGAAAAATAAGATTGTTAAAAGAGTTTTCAGCGATATGCGAAAATTTACATTTTCTGTTTTATTTCCTTTAAACATATTAAGATAATTCAAATGAATTCGACTTACCTACTTCTATAAAGAGACATAAAGAACTGCAGATTATCGTGTGGGTTTCTCTTACTGCATAAGATGCATTATTATTTTGCGAAAAATTCATTAGTAAAAATTCTAAAACACCAAGTATCTTTTTTCAATGTTTGATCTAAGTATAATTTTGTGATGGTGTGAAATAAATATTATTTTGTAGTCTTTTTGAAGAGTAATTTTTAAATTAAAATTAAATTTAAATTAATTTAAAAATTCAAATAATTTAACATTTGCGCATGCAAATTTAAATAAATTTACATGCGCTAATGTTTTTAGTAAAAATAATTTGTGAACTTTACAGGCCTCATCAGAAAAGAATGTGTTTCAAAATTTATTATTTTAAGTATTATATAAGGTGAACCATTAATGATGTGCCAGAGTAGGAATGACAGTTTTGGAGCAAAATATGAAGATATAGCTAAATATGCCTTACTAAAATGTTGCTGTGGAAAAAGATTTACATATTTTTTTTCGTTTTTTTTTTTAATAACTAGGATCGCTCAACCGATTCTCATCAAATTTGGTAGGGAAACATATTTTAAGAAAAGCAATCATAATTTATGTAGTAGGTACCTATTAAAACAGATAGACCATTGCCAGATAATGACAATTTTCATCTTATTTTTTGTTAACGAAATTCCTACCGTTTCCCAGAAAACTGATCTAAAACAACCAAATGTATTTTTCGACGTGAGGAAATCTCTTAGGAGCATTAGAAAATTGCCATATTGAAAATTTTCTGTAATTAGCTGTAATAATTAGTTTAATTAATTAAGACATGTAGAAGTAGAGAGAGTTTGCTCAAGGGCTAAGTTGTTTTTACTACTCTGTTGTTATTTTTGTCCATAAAAGTAAATATGTAGATAATTTTTTTTTCAAATATGAGTTTTTTTCCAAAGTTACTCTGGACATTTAAAAAAAGTAAACGACTCATTGATAACTACTAATTTTTTTAAATTAAATTTCAATCAGTTGAGAGATACTTGCGTTAATACAAAAAAAGAAAACACAAATAAAAATATTTCAACTTTGACACCTTGTATCTTTTTCCACAGATATATTTAGCTATATCTTCATATTTCCTCCCAATGATGTTACTCCTCTTCTATGTCCCCTTATTAATGGCCCACCCTGTATATTTTTATCGACACGTATTGAATGACTTCTTCACTTGAATTTACCAAAGCTGGAGGAGTATGATAAAAGTGTTATCTGGCGGTTAATATATTTTAAGCTCTAACTTTCATTGATACGCGAAAGTGAATATGAACTGGATAACTGCACTTCTGTATTTTTTATTATTAAAAATCGTGATGAAATTACTATAATTACTTATCAGATTTCAAAATCTATCATTATAGTCGATTTTCGCCTTGCGCGGAAGTTTTATTCCTGGAATGTTTCGTCTAGTTTTATTACATTTTAAAAATTAACATTTATTTCCTGCCTGCTTCCTCATGACTAACACATTCACTTAATAATAAAATAAACAGTAATCCTATCAATTTTAAGTACATACAAGCTTTTGAAATAACAATGACACTCTCTCAAAACAGTTTTTGAACTTCTCGAAGTTCTGAGTAGAAACTCATTAAATTTATATTGGTAAGTGAAACAACTAATTACTAATGTTAAAAGTTGAAAGTAGATCTCATTACAAATACGTCAGCAGTTCGAAAGAAATAGCAAAATTGAATTTAAAGAGTGTCAATATTATTGGAAACGATTGTACATAACATAATATGTATGAACCAATCATCTTCGATGGGAGGAGATTTCAAAATTATATATCCAAATTCATGTCATTTTAGTACCTAATATTGCGCCATCTATTAGCAAATAGCCCAAGCGTAAACGTTCTTTTTGAGTTCGTTTCCCATTACGCGAGAGTTGGTTTCCCATTCAGGCCAACAAGGTCTCCCATTAGATTGACTGGTCTTAGTGTATATAGTCAAGGGTTTTACTCAAAAACCAGATTTATTTCCCGAAAACATAAACGAATAGTAAATATCATGATTGTTAATATAAAGCAGTGGCGTACTATTTTTTTTAATATGCCACCATTACCCTGTCAATCACTGAGAAAGTTTTAATAGCATGACTGAAAATTGGTAGTGTTGGGTTTTTTGGTGTGAAAATTGCGAATTTGAAGCTTATTTTGACATTGTTCCTGGAGGGCGTTATTTACATTTAAAAGTTTCAGTGTATTTTGTGGTGATTTTCTTTCAGGCCATGGTATTACTATTTTTTTCTTAGCAGGTTTGTGTCAATTTTTCGATATATATTTTACGTGCGTATGATTTATTATTCGTGTAACTATTGAGAAATTTCAGAATAACATTTAAATCTTGAACACCCTGTATTTCTTAAACCAGTGACATTCGTATAAGGCATGATGAGCTAAAACATAATATTTTGATGTCTAGTATCTCCAGCTTAGTGTTGACCCATTCTTTCTGACTCATCTTGTATAGCTGAGTTTAATAACGACTTTAAATGAAATTACATTTAATGTCAAATGTATACAATACCATATTCTTGCTGACGCTTAGACTTCGGGTAACCATACTTTTACTGGGTCAAGAATACTTCCTGTTTACTTGGTCGAATTTGAACTCTGAGCAAAGCATTTTTCTTTAGATGTATCTATTTTATAATCGCAGGATGATAATTTAATGGTTCTGAATAATTGTCCACATTTTTGTGAATTTTTCTCGGTGAGTAGTTAACACCAGTTTGTATTTAAATCTATCAAATTGGCAATGATTCACTACTACTACTCTCGAAACTGTACGGCGGCGTCTTGTTGGCGACCAGCCTTTTCCACACGGTTATCATTGTATTTTTCGGTTTTTTGAGTAATTGCTTACTAGCTCTGATATTTTTAAGCACTTTGTTACACGTCCGAAATCAAGTTCAATCAAACGTATTAATTATAGATCGTTTTGTCTAAAACACTGGCGACCGTTTGTCTTACATTTACTGGGCAGACAATTTTACTCAGATTCTCGTGTTTTTTTTTTTGAAATATTGATTTCTCTTAATAATATCCGTTTTGATCCTGTTAAAAATAGAGGTAGCTGTTTTCCAAATACGCAGTTACCTGATGTGTAGGTTTATCGGTCTATTTTCTGCAAAAGTTATAGATAGTAGGCGATGACTGATGGATAAGAAAGGGCACCAGATAGCGCAGTTGTTAGAAGCGTACGTAATAGTTCAAAAATTAGATTTTGGTAAAGATATTACGAAAATAATCTATATTATCTGTTCATTTTGCACTTCGCACTTCAAACTTCCCTCCTGTCCATGCATTTCTTCTTGCCTACCAATCCAATATCGGAATCTTTGCCAGAACATCATAGCGTCAGTTTAAGTGTCGCACAATGGATGCAGAAAATTTGGTTTCACCGAGTAGGGATGTGATGTGCACCCACTACAAATGGACGTGAATGGATCGTGAAGCGTTGTAAATATAACCATCATTGTCTGTCGTACAGATGTCTGTTAACTTACTTTGATCCTCATACATAAAATTAATGCGAAGGCGTATACAGGATGTAACAAAAAAAAGAAGATTATCCCGTTAACGTGTATTTTTGGCGGCAAAATATGACGATTTAACTCTACTTACCTATAATCAAAAATACTTCCCTCAAAAGACAGGGACAGGGACAGGATGTCAAAGGTGAACTTTAAAATTGTTATTTCGCTATAATTATATATATAAAAAGAAAAATCATGTTTATAAACAAGAGAATGTATTAACCATATTGTACTTTTGTGCTGATTTTTTAATCAGTTTCTTTAAGAGCGTGTTCAAACCTAGAAAAAGCTTTTGACAGTCGAGCAAACAACTGTGATATGATGACCATTTTTTTTAACGTAGGTATTAAGGTAAAATCACATAAGAGTACGTAAGTACTAAGTAGTTTTGTAAAAAATATGACTTACAATTTGCATAAAAAGGTAGGAAAAATCTTCTATTTCATATTTAGTATAGAACTCATGCGACCAATTCTGGTATTGACAACATTTAATCCATTCTTCATTTGTAAGATGCACAAATTGTTCTCCAGAACCAGGACAAAAACATCATATCTCTGTCTTAAATTGGTTCGTTTCTTTTCGCATATTTTTTCTTTTTATCCTTCTTCTGAGTTTTTAATAGTTAAGAATGGTTCTTCTAGAAAATCATATAAGGGGGCTCCTTAATATTTCTGACATCTGATTGTATTTGAGGTCAAATTTCTTCAGGTTTTATAAAACAACTTGTAAAATACTGGAACTGGTTGCTTTTTCAGAGTTTGCAAAGTGCATATGTATTACTGAGCTGATTGTCATACGGTATATTTTTATAGTGTTGAAGACAATTGTCTTTCGATATTGTTAATAACTCGTGACAAGTTGAAATAAAGCAAAAGGTGTCTAAAGAAGAGTACGCACTGCATAATGACTTTAACCTAATGACTGGAAGCAACTTTATTGTTCTTGATCTTGATGAATGGAGGATCATAAATATTGGAAGTCGACAAAAGCGATTAGCTTGAATTTAGTTCTTGAGGTACACATACACAGTGTTTCTTCAGTAGAGCTCAGAAATCCAAAGCGTATTCTGTGGCCAAAAATAAGAGTGTATATTTATATAAATATGGTTTACATTTATGGACTTGCAGATGGAAATGGTACTGAGGCTGACTGACTGAGGTGAATTTATATGGAAAGATTTCCAAATTATCCAAATCCAAGAATGTTCAGAAATGTTTTTCAACGTCTTTCAGTCATGCTCATTTCAGAAAGATCCAATTCCTGGAGGACCTTTGAATGTTAGAACGCCTGAGTTGGAAAAAGCTATTCTACATGAAATTGAAGAAGACCCAAATACTACTACAAACCTTAATGTGAATCATAAATTAGTTTGGTCCGTTCTTCCACAATAAACACTTTAGCTCTGATGAAAACCCAAATGACATAATGGAATCCCAATTTCAACATCAGTTCTCTGTAAACGTATGGGTGGGTATTATTGGAAATTTTCTTTACTTTAACCGGTGCCTTCTACAGACATTTTCTTGGATACGTTTTACCTGAACTACTTGACGATGTTCCCTATGCTCTAAGACAAACAATGTGGTAAATGCATGACAGGGCTTGGCCACATTTCAATTTGACTAGCCGTAAATGAAAAAATCGGTAATAACGTGATTGGACGAGGCACTCAAGAACCAGGTCAACCTTGACCGCCCAAATCACTGGATATGAACCCTATTGATTTTTTTGTTTGGGGATATCTCAATCCATCAGTTTACAAGATTCACATTGAATCTGAGGAGCATTTACGTCAAATTGTAGCTGGTTGTGATAATAGCTACTCCTGGAATTTCAAGAAGATCTGAAGCATGTATCTTGGGTAAAGGTAGCCATTTCCAACATTTGTTATAATAAATTATACTAAATTTGTTTGTTAATTAATTATTTTGTTAATGTTTTAAGCAATGTAATGAGTACCGTAAAAGTGCACTTGATCAAATAAATCAATGTTGCTGTTAATCGGTTTGGAATACAAAAACGTGTAAAGAAACAGAAAGTGAATATAATATAATGGCGCATATGATGACCTACCTATTTTATTTGTAATATTGTACAGGGTGATATATTTTTCTTTTGACAAATAATGATCGATGATACCCACACCTCCGCCACTGGCAAGTTTCTAAAGCTGGTAATATTTTGTTTCATATTACTGTCATACTAAATATGCACACCGAATTTGGTTATATTATCTCAAGCGGTTTAGAAAACTGATTTTTTCTTTTAATTTTTGACACGCCAATGTCCAATTTTTCGACCGTAGCAACACCGAGTTGTAAAGAATTCTTGCTCAAGAGATTTAGGATTTAAAAATTGATTTTTTTTTTAATTTTTAACACGCTATAGCTGGACAGCGCTTCTCCTAAGCCCCAAATTTATATAATAAACAACTCTTATTTCACATCACAGAACAGATTCAGATTATGCCCATGGATTTTTGACCTCTGCTTAAAAAACACCTCGTATGCGACGTAGACCTGATGTCCATTTTTCGACCGTAGCTCTACACACACGACAGTTTAAAAGAATTTTTGGCCATTAAAACTCGTAGTGCGTTGGCTCCCATCAGGACCGGCAATAAGTTACGATTCCACTCTGCTGCCTGCCTGCACCAGACGTACGACGAATCAGATATTTTTAACTCGAAAACTATTTGCCTGTTTGCTGCCAAAATGTTTGAACTATGGCAAATAGTTAAGGTTCGTTTACTACAAAAATCGCTGATGAGCTTTAATTCTTTACAATTCTCATGGTCGATATTTTCGGCAAACTCCCGTCAAAAATAGATCGACTGTGGTCTGCCTGCGTGCTACTCGAATACGCACTTATTGTGTACACATTTCCAGTATTTCTACGTGGAGGAAAGCAGTTCACTTAAAAAGTTGTGGTAAAGGGCACACTTTAATTCGACTGTGGGTTCTTCACTGATCATTTTTTTCTATTGCTGCATTGCCCTCGGTAAAGTCATTATAAACAATCTAAACAATCATGCCAATATTGGAAACGTAAATTCACGTAAACATGAAATGAATATCTTTATTAAAATTGGGCTAATTATAATAATGGTTTGATTATAATAATATTGATTTATACAAAGGAATATCCATAATATACACATATTAATATAACGGGCAGAGTTCAGCGATTTTCCACCAAGTGGAAACCTCTGCTCTTCCACTCAACCCAAGAACGGAGGAGAATAAATTATTAGAGTGGTTCAACAGTAACCAATCAATTAGAATACAACATAACATAAATTATGTTAATCAGTATAAGAAAGGAAATCTATATGTTATTATCAAAAAGCAGTATTTTAATATGCTTCTTAAATTTGGTACTAGGTAGCTTGAGATTATGGGGAATAGCATTATAAATAGAGGATGGAAAATCCAGACCGAAATTTAGAAGTAGTATGTTTCGGAATAGTGATAGTAGTAGTTCTTTGTCCGATATTTAAGTTGTGGACATCAGTTCTAAGCAATTTTATTGTACAAGTAAGGAGGTCACTTATTTGATAAAACATTATGATAAAAAGAGAAAGCAAAGTAATGAATTATTTTGTTGACATTCAGCCATCCAACTTCTTTCAGACCTGGTGATATAGATACTTCCTAATTCCACAATTTAATCTTATACAACTGTTTTGCAATCTCTGTAATCATATAGCATCAACTTGACGTAAAACGTACAAGAGATTCGCAAAATTAAGTTTTTGTTTTAATAAAGCCTTTAATAAGTTTATTAAACTACAAACGGCATTGAAATCAATTATTAAGTTCGTTAATTTGATAAATATTTGTCATTCATTCATCATTTGAAAGTTCAATAAGCATGCGTCATAATGTAATAATCAGTTATTGATTCAACGAAATCAATACATTATTTCAATGATTTTGTTCGTTGATATAACTATTAGTTATTGAATCTATGATAATAGTATATTATATCAATTATTTTATGATACAATAACGATCAGTTATTCACAGGGAATATTGAATAAAGTAATTGATAATACATCATTTATTATTTAAATACTTACAAAATGTATGTTTCGATTTTTTCTCTTCAATATACGTTCATGTGAATCTTGTATAGAAAACTTTATTGTTATATTTTCAAGCATTATTTTAAAATTGTCGAATCAATTTTGTCACTTATCAAACTGCACTTTCATTTTTATCTGTCACAATTTGAAATTAATTATGATATTAACACATCAAATATTATTACCTCTGTCCTACAAAGTTAGAAACTATGCGCACTCACAAATACTTTTAGCATTCTGGATCAAGGGTCAGCAAGGAGATGAAGCTTAAAGAATCCTTATTTTAAAATCCAATTTACCCACGAAGTTTATTATTGCTAAGATAATGAAATTTCGATCATTTATTGACAAGTAACTTCAAATTTCCTGACATGGAGAGTGATCAAGAAAATGAATTTCTTCGGACGGAAATCGAAGAAGCTGTTAATAAAACTACTTTTGAGTTATTGCCTAGTAAGTCAAAGCAATACTACGAGTTGCCGTGCAACAGTTTCTTGAGATGGTGTAGTATGAAAACTAGTGGCAAGTTCAGTGAAAGAGTACTTTTAAGAAAAGCCTAAAACATGGAAATCGTCAAGGTTTTGGTCAAATTACTTCATGTTGGAGGCTATGATGAACATAAAGGATCAGAACATAGCAAATATTACAAAGTCGTTGCTTTTTTGAAGCAAAAGGGCGAAGGTATTGACCAAGCCACAAATCGACAAATTTCTCAGAAGCGCACGATAAAATAATCTCATGCAGAAGGTTGCTGTAATTTCTTATGTATTTGGAACCTGTCGTTGCGAAGAACTGTGCAACTTGACATTCAATAATATCGAAGATTGGAGAAATTTACCAGTTGTGTATACATCAGACACAAAAATCAAAGAACATTCGTTATTACTGGTATTTGGTTACCATTTGGTTACTGGTTTATAAAAAGTACATAGCCCTTATTCCAGCGAACACTAATCATTCAATTTCAATTGGAATCAACGCATTTGCTTGATTCTCATGCTTATGTTGGACATTGCTTCCGATGATCTTCGACTAGTTTGTTGGTACACCCTGGTGCTAATCTTACTACAACTGAGAAACACGGTGGATGGAAGTCCAGTACAGTAACAGAGGGTTATTTTTAGAAGACTCGTTGTAAAACAAAAGAACATCACGGGCCAAATTTTGTTCAAAATTTCAACGGATAACTTCCTACCCTGGTTCAAGTTTCACAGAAATAATTACTATTACATCTACTAGATTGGCCATGGAATTACTTATTCTAATTGCAGTATTTAATTAGAAGTAATGTTTAATTAAGTAAGTATATAGAGTGTCCGGAATATGAGTGCCTTAATTTTGCCATATGATAAGTAGTACTAAACATAACATATTTGACCATTTTTTTCTCTGACCAATGGTAACAGAATTATAGCAGCAAACAGGTCATGAATATGTGACAACATCGCTCACATACTATCTTAAGATTGTTAAGTATTTATACATAAGTACAAATAGGTACACCTAAACATAGGTACTTACTGTGAATGGTTTTCTTAGAGCTTGTTTCACAACAGAGTAATAGTCATGTGTTTAAAATGACTGTTTCTTGCGACCTCTGTACGCTCGCAAATTTTTAATTGTTTATTTAACAAATGACCCATTTTTGTTGAACATATGGCAAATGTCACACACGATTCAACGAAAATGTCTGGAAAATGTTCTCTCGGGGGTTTTCGAGGTCCCTCTTTATCACTTTTGTGTTAGCTTTATTATTTATTGCTAAATTGTTGTAACGGGGCTAATTAACAAATTAAAAACTCAACCCCCGAAATCACTAGAGAACCGGAATTTTTTCCAGGATTTTTGGCTTATTAAGGCAAACCATCGGCACAACATTTTTGCAAATATAATTGTTTATTGTTCGATTGTTGCAACCTTGCTAATTAATAAATTAATAACTATTCTCCCGGAATCATTAGAAAATCGATTTTTTTTTGTAATAATTCTGGGATCATGGGGAGAACCATCGGCACAAGGTTGTTGCACGAAATTGTTTATTTTTCTATTTTTGCAACCTGGCTAATTAGCAAATTAATAACTCTACTCCCGGAATCACTAGAGACCCGAAATTTTTTCCGGGATTTCTGTCTTTTTAAGGCGAACCATCGGCACAAGATTTTTGCAAATATAATTGTTTATTGTTCAGTTGATCCCAAAATTATTGCAAAAAAACCGATTTTCTAACGATTCCGGGAGAAGAGCTATTAATTTGTTAATTAGCGAGGTTGCAACAATCGAACAATAAACAATTATATTTGCAATAATCTTGTGCCGATGGTTTGCCTTAATAAGCCAGAAATCCTAGAAAAAATTCCGGTTCTCTAGTGATTTCGGGGGTGGAGTTTTAAATTTGTTAATTAGCCCAGTTACAACAATTTAGCAAAAAATAAAAATGCTAACACCAAAGTGATAAAGAGAGACCTCGAAAATCACCCGAGAGAACATTTTCCAGACATTTTCGTTGAATCGTGTTTTGCCATATGTTCAACAAAAATGGGTCATTTGTTAAATAAACAATTAAAATTTTGCGAGCGTACAGAGGTTAGATGTACCTTTTGTTATAAACAATTCCCTGAACATTTTGCAGAAAACCGCATCTCAATCGGACCTCTCCGCAAAAAGTGAAATGCTAATTTGACGCGACTACTAGATTCGGGGTAAATTAACATGTCACGCAGCTGGTTATGGTTACTATAAATTGTTCCATTTTTGTTTATGTACACTCACAAACATGAAAGAAAAACTAGATAAACATGAATGACACTAGCAGTATGCACCATTATGACTAAATATTATTTTTAGGTTATCATCAGCAGTCAGATACTGCAACGTTGTCCAACATTATAGTACGTTACAGTTTTAACGAGTTTCTCGGAAACTTCAACTGTTTACTTCATTAATACTGATCCCAAAATGAAATTATGAACAAATTACGTTACAGACGCTTTTGCTTAACATTGATTGTACCTTAGTTTGTTATTTCGTAACATAGTTTTGCATATTATTGCAGTTGTATTTTTATTTTTGAAATGTATTTGTAGGCAAACTACTCGTTTTAGAAATTTTTTTCATTGCTTTTAGTCAGATGTATTTACAAGGCCTTAAAATTACGGCATTGATATTCCGAACACCCTGTATATATCTTAGATTTAAAATTCCTTAATCGTTTTCTATTTTCGCGCCAGTGCAGTGGTAAAAATAATTCACGTCACTTACTTTTAGCACCCGTACAAAATAGTATATGGTTATATTAGGGTTTTTAAATTATTCAAACAAAATTAGGATAATAAAGCAAAGTGAAAAGTCTTAGTTTTAATCTAAGAATTAAAAGTGTTATCTTTAGCTCCTAGGATTAAAAGTACATACTTTTCTTGCTAAAAAACTTTTTTCTACAAAACTGTTAAAAGTGAGCTTTTTAATTGTCATTTTTGATGTTAAAAATGTCATTTTTTGACACGCGTGTTAAAAGTAAGTTACTTTTAACACTAGTGTTAAAAGTAAATCAAACTTTATTTAAATTTTGTTTTGAAAATTAATAAAACGTTTTAACAAACACATGAACAACTTTTTATTTTAAATAAGTACAAACCAACATTTTAACTAGTTATTACTATTAATATTTATATTAAAATTAGAACAATTTGAAATTGTAATTCCCTGCGGAGTCAGTCAACTTAAGTTGGTTTTACTGTCAACATGTGTGACACATCTATTTTCTGTAGAAATACTATGGGTAGTACTGGTGGTCTTGCTAGTAGTTGCAGCAGTAGGAAGTATTTGGCACGCAATTTCCTTCTTCTGTTCCAGTGAATGTTCACTGTAGCCTTCAGCTACCGTCGAAGATTTCCATCCTCCATGTCTCTTGATGATAGTAAGATTTGCACCAGAATCTGCTAACAATGTCGCCGATGAACGTCCGGTGTAGAGTTGAGGATTTGGTAGATTCAAGAGCTCTGCAATGTCGGCAGGCATTTTACCAAACATGTTAATTCCGACTGGATTCTTCACACATTTATTCTTCATATATTTAAGAAAAAGTCGTCTATGGTCAGCGTTGGGTGGCCGGAGTGCCATATACTTTCTAAAAAAGTTTAAATAGAATTCACCAACAACACTGAAAGTCCGAAGCACTTTCGTTTTAGTATTTGGTATGGTCACAACAATCGAAATGCCCAAATATTCGATATTGTCGATGGTCATCTGACACAATTCCTCCCGGCGACACGCCCCGAAGACATCCACTATTGCTGCGACTTTCATCATCAGATACTTTTCGTCTTCTGCTTCTGTGAGAAATTTGTCGATATGCGTCTTCGTCGAAACTTTTGACTTTTTTGCTTGATATCCTTCACCCTTCCGTTTTAAAAAAGCAATAAGTTTATAATGTTTGCTTATATCTTCATCTTGCTTTATTTTTAACATAGTTTTGATCATGGAATAATTTGACCACAGCGTTGACGATTTCCATATGTTGACTTTTTCCTCAAAATATGCCAGTAAAACACTTGCGTTACATTTCCCAGGGACCTTTTTAATGTTGCACAATTCCAAAAAACGTTTATAAGCGATTTCGTACTGTTCCAGCAGGGATGGATTCGTTATGCTCATTATCGAGATTATTCATTATACTTATAATATTACTAGAAAATGCTGTCAATATTTTTGCGTTTTTTCCGTAACTAACAACAGCACTGGTTGCTACGAAAATTTTGGTTCATAAACATTGCGATCTGTGTGGTATTTTTTGATTTCTTGTTTTTATTGAGTTTAAAGTTCTTCCGATTGTTTTGTAGAAAAAATAGTGTATGATATACGTGTTAAAAGTGATTTTATTTTGTTCGTGAAGTTAAAAAACGAGCACAAAATAAAATCTTACTTTTAACACGTATATCATAAATAGCTATTTTTTTTCTCAGTAAGCAAAATGTCACCTTACAGACTCCTGACAATCAAAAAATGTCATAGTTTTGTGACGTTTGGAGAAAAAAGTAAATTACTTCTCATATCAGTGCTTTAAAATGTCATTTTGGGCTCTGACAGCATACTTTAAAAATTATATCTTTACTGACGTTTGTTGATTGTACTTACTTTAATAAATGTATAAATTAAAAAAACACGTGCTATTGCCACGCCTTGTATCATAAACAGAAATTTGGCTCCCAAATAGTTGAGTAGTTTTTGCAATAAATTATATAATTTTTTGTTGTTCTGCCTAGCCATAACACTCTAATGCTCTAACAGTTTATTTTTATGTTTGTCGTGGAACATCTGGACAAATGGCTAAAATAAGATTTATGTGCAAATCTCAAACAAATCGTGTATGTGCTTCTCAAAATAAAATATTCAGTTTCTTCTTCTATTCCCAATAGTTTGATTTATTCGGCTGTAATAAAATTAGCACTATTACAAGATACGTAGGATGTGGTGAATTTATAAAATCCCTATACAAAAAATAGAAGCTAGGATACATTTGCAATTGTATGACAAAATTTATTATGTTGGTCAAAATCCATCAAAGTATTTATTCCAAACATAACATTAACTCTGTAAATCTCACGCAATAATTAATTATCCAATGATAAATTCTTTCGCATGGTAACAAAACAAAATGCGCTATTCATTTTTTTAAATAACAACAAAAATAATATCATTAATCATATGGGGACAAACAAGACATTAGTTTGCAAAATAAAACGGGTATTTCACGAATATATGTATAATATCGCAAGAAAACAAACTGCCAAATATGAAGTTTGCCTAACTAATATACAGGGTGTTAGGGAAAATGTGGGAAACCTCTTGGGTGCAGATAGAACATGAAAAAACAAGTCCGTGTAATTTTTATCCTACAAACCCTCCTAACGGAGATATGTGTTCTCTGAAGGACGCCACTGGAAATCGGTTTTACTTGAATAACTTTTAAAGTATTTATATAATTTAATAAAAATTTAATGTGATAGACACTAGTAACGACCTCTTAAAATAGTGTCTATCAAACAAATTTAGTTTTTTTATTTTATCAGGGGCGGGCTAAGCTTTACAACATTTTTAACACCCTGTATGATAAAGTGACCTTAGAAAATACTAAATCCAAAGTACGAATAAAAGGTGAATGTTCGGAAGGTTTTACTATTGATACAGGACTGAGACAAGGACGCTTCTTTTTAATTTAGTACTAGAAAAGGTCATAAAAGAGGACACTTATTGTTTAAAAGTCATCAAATTGTAAGTTATGCAGATGACGTGGCTATTATTGCTAAAGATAGTAGGGAATTAGAAGAAGTAACTAGAACACTTGTGGAGGAAGCACGTAAAGTGAGATTGCAGATAAATCAAGAGGAAAGTAAGCTTTTTAGAATAGGAGAACAAAAAAAGAATACCAATTTTAAATTGAGAACAGAGCATGGAGAGATGGAATTTGAGGAAGTTCAAGAATATGTGTATTTGGGGGCGCTAATAACAGCTAACTGTGATGAGGAACAAGAAATAAATAGGAGAATAATAAAAGTAAACAGAAGTTCGGTAGCAGTCAACCACTTATTGAAATCGAAAAATTTGTCCAGAGGAGTAAAATTTAGAATGTATAAAACAATTTTGAGACCGACAGCGATGTATGGTAGTGAAACCTGGGTTCTCAATAAGAAGTCAAGAGAAAACCTTTTAAGGTGGGAAAGGAAGATCTTAAGAAGAATTCTAGGGGGTAAGAAGACGGAGGAAGGCTATGTAAGGAGAAATAATGAGGAAATATGCATAATGTACCAGGCACCAACAATAGACGAATTTGTAAAAGCCAGAAGAGTGCAGTGGCTAGGGCATCTAGAACGTATGGAAGATGAAAGGGCAGTTAAGAAAATAATAGGAAGAAAAAAAAAGAGATAGACCGAGGAAGCGAGGCAGTGGCAATAGATCTAAGGGAGAAAAATGTAACGGATTGGAAAAGAAAGGCGAAGGACAGAATGGAATGGAGGAGAATAACACAGCTCTGGGCCTAAAAGGCCTATAAATAGCTTTATATATATATATATATATATATATATATATATATATATATATATATATATATAAAACATAATAAATTACAGTTTAATAATTTTGATATTAAGTTTTCTCGCCTTGAAATGGTTCTTAATCCAATCGCCTTGAAATGGTTCTTATAGAAATAGTAAGAAATAGTAGGCTGCTAATCAACTAAATTTAAAACAGTTTTTATCACATTTAAGTCATTTTGCCGATATTGTACAAAGGTTCACGTACTTGGCAAATGTTGTCTGTAGGAAAACGTCTCCGCAGCAGCGGCATTCGCATTTCGTAAACATTCTCTGTATAAAACTGACATTTCCGCATATTCGAAATTTGTAAAATTAGGTATTGCGAACGAGCAAAACACGAGACCGAAATAAAGAATCTACTGCTTGTATTCTCTCCATCCCCCCTCCAAATGTGTGGTGTGATTTCCAAATTTGGGGGAAAAGAAATGCGGAAAATGCAGAAAGTGCGACTAAATGGTGGTAAATTTGAATAAAACGCTGAAGCGTTAGACGATATTATGTATGTAAACACGATGTGGCAACGATGTTTCCTTCGACATTCAATCAAATGTCATATGGCTGCGTCATCAGAAAGTTTTTAGCGTACCAGGAGCGTCGTGTTACCGATTTTTATAGGGTGATTTGTTTATTTGTTTAAACGTCGAATAAAAATTTTGTTTTCGATATTCTGCCTTTTTTAGGTCTTCCTAATACGTGATTAAAATTAATGACATTATGACTGACTCACTCTGTATAGTATTTCCTTCAGTGTGATATTTAAACTAAAATTTTATCAAATTTTCTGGACAAATAGTTTATAACTGTGTAGGCAGGTGGTAACTCATATGACCATTTTTTCAACAGAAATTCGTATGATAAATTTTAATTAAACCGAAACATTGCTACTCAAAATTAATTGCCACCGCACTAATTCCGAGCAGGTGTAACCTTCAACATTTCGCGGGTTAAGATCTATTATTATTTCCTACAGCTACATTGTATTAATATTAAATTACTTTAAATTCTAAACGAATTCAACTCATACATCTTGAAAACATGAGTTCAGACGAACTGTTTAAGTTTTCCGCACTTTCTTATGTAATAGTTATGTCTATGCTTTTTGGCAAATGTAGGTTTTGATTCGTATATAAAATATTTTAATCGGTATTAAATCATTCATGGCAGACATGACTGGCTTTTTGTGTGTCTGGACGGTGAGAAATATTGGCATCATCTGGTAGCGTTATGAAATGATCAGACGCTGAAATAGATGTAACGTGAAATGAGTGGTTTAAAAATACAGCGTTTGTATTGGACCGTATGTGTAACAGTGTTAAGAGAGAGCCTTTGTAGTGATTTTATATCCCTTCCTACTTTATTAAGATTAACCAACATATTTTATAAAGTGCAAAAAAGATAATATAAGAAATGTGTTTATACGAGAACTCAGCCTTCACTTTTCTTTCAACATTTATATTGATGTTTCGTACTGTAGGAACATTTTGAAGGAATTATTTATTTTTACATTTAATTGTCATCTTAAACATGAAAATTTTGTCGTTTAAGCTAGATACGGAGGGTGAGCGATAATTTAATATATACAGGGTGGACCAGCTTTTTCGTGCCAAACTAAGGGTATGTTCTACGTCGAAAAATAACCGTAGTTTGCTATACAAACAACAGTCCAAAATTGCTTCGTTACGAAAATGCAGGGTGTTGAAGTTTATTCTGAAAAACAGAAAAATACATTTTTTGTTTAAACCACTCGAGATAATTAAATGAAATTTGACAGGTGTCAAAGGAAATGGAAGACTTAAGTTTTGCAATGCAAAAGTTTCTTTTACTGTCACCAGTGGCGCGAGTAGCGGATCGTCAGTGGCTATTTTCCAACAAAAAAATGGTACGTCTCTGGTTTTTCCAAAAATTAATGTTATTTTTGAATTTCTCGTTCAATTTGATAGAAAAAAACTCTCTTGACTTTTTTTGTACGATGCACCGTTTAATAAATAATAAATTACTTTAAAACTTATCAAAGTGTTTTCCTTCAAATGAATTATTATTTGTTAGCTGCATACCAGATACACTTGCTGCAACCACCAGATAAACAAATTTACAACGACAAGTTGGCGTCGGTTTTCATGTCAACGTTTGACAAATCTTAAATAGGCATGTCTTCTGTGTAGTATTATCAAAATGCCGTTTAGATTTTCAAATCAAGTAATAGCAGATATCCATTTTGTGGATGGATTTGCTAATGGAAACTCAAGGGTGGCCGCCAGAGAATACAGAAGAAGATATCCGTAGAGACAACATCCTAGTCGTAATGTGTTCACAAGAATTCAACAGCAATTAATGGAGAATGGTTTAGGAAATTTACATGGAAATCGAAATAATCCCAACCCAAACCAAGAACAAAGATGAATTTCTCGGCGGATATTAAATCAGTTTGACAGAGATCCAACAACAAGTTCCCGTATAGTTTCTCGTACTATCAGCACCTCTAAATCCAATGTACTTCGTACTCTCAGAAGGGAGCACAGGCGTCAATTTCACCTACAACCTGTTCAAGGTTTACATCCAAGAGATGAAGAGAAAAGAGTGACTTTTTGTCGGTGGGTCCTTCGCTGAGTTCAAGAAAACAGGGATTTTTTTAACAAGATACTGTTAATTTCTATAACTAACATGTGTGGTCACATAAAAATCCTTACGCCATTAGACCACGAAATTTTCAAGTTGAATTCAGCGTAAATGTTTGGATAGGGATTTACAACAACAATCTGTTTGGACCCTATTTTTTACCTCGACGCTTAAACGCAGAATACTTCTTACAGTTTTTAGAAATGAAACATCACAATATGTGGGATGAAATACCGATAATTTTAAGACAGACTTCATTTTTTCAGCTCGACGGTTGTCCGGCGTTTTTTTCTACCAAATTGATCAAAGAATTAAAATGTAACATTAATTTTTAGAAGGGACGTACCATTTTTTGTTGGAAAATAGCTACTGACGATCCGCTACTCGCGCCATTGGTGAGAGTAAAAGAAACTTTTGCATTGTAAAACTTAAGTCTTCCAATGCTATTGACACCTGTCAAATTTCATATAATCATCTCGAGAGGTTTAAAAAAAATGTATTTTTCTGTTTTTTAGAACAAACTTCAACACCCTGTATTTTCGTAACGAAGCAATTTTGGACTAATGTTTGTATAGCAAACTACGGTTATTTTTCGACGTACAACATACCCTTAAAGTTTAGCACGAAACAGATGGTCCACTACATATAGATGAATATGATTATGAATGGCTCTAGCAACGAAATCCCAAGTGTTCTCAATAGGATACAGGTCAGGAGAGTTGGCTGGATAATCTAATTTATTGATATGTACTGCTTCGAGTGTCTCTTGAACATAAATTTTAAACTGTCAAACTTGACTTACGTTTAATACATTTGCAGTTTTTGAGAATGAACACAGAGTTTTATCGAAACGTCAAAAGATATGGAAGTGCGCGACAGTAATGTGATTTTTGTTATTTTTTATTTGTCTGCTTTTTCAGTAAGAGATTTTTTGGTTAGGTAAATTTAGTTTCAAATATAACCCTTGATTGATCGTTTTGGCGCAAGGATTTATTCAACTAATTTTTATTTTTTCAGAAGTGTGGCAAAATACACTAGCCAAAAACTGAACGGGGATAAACAAAACATAAAGAATTTTATTTTTGGTATTACTTTGGTTGTACGTGTTTTATTTTTCATGATTTCAACAAGATAATAATATATACAGGGTGTTTAGTTAAAATAGGCTATTCTTTAATAATTGTACACAAATTTTGGAAAATAAGGCTTTTTGTGTGATAAAGGGAGTTCTGAATGCCTGTACAATATTATTTCTTTCAAAATCTTTATTAAGGGTTATGTTGAAATAGCCTTGATTTGTTATAAAAAGGGTATACTCGTACTTATTACAAGATACAAAAATGCACCATTTTAGAAAAAAACTGCTTGTAGCATATATGTTAATCGTGAAAATTAATACATAAATTCTACAAATTATTAATTCAAAAAGTTATTATAGCTATAGTCCAAGCAACGAATTCTCAAGAAAAGGTATAGAGGGAAACGCTTGGAACACAATTTTTGACTTCGTAACTCTGTTTGGACTATATAGTTAGGAGGTGAACATATCATATGTCATCGCACCGTCTAGAGCATTAAATTCTTTTCAATAATATATATTACTTTACTATTTTATCTATTTTCCTTCGTTTTTACTTAATGGTTGTGTTTTGTAAAACTGATCACAATTTTTTATAGACACTCATATATGCACAAACATGGTCATAGCAAAATATTTTCCCATTAAAATGGTCTAGATCTTCTTTAATTAAGTGTGAGGAACCTGCTCAGCGGGCCTACAAGTATTTTCGGCCAATACGTTGACCAGGAATGGTGAGAAATTGATAGATTCATTAGTCGACAGTAATTGCAAAAAATTATTTCACGCTCAACACTGAAACTGCTTTAACATTTGAAGGAAAATAGATAAAATAGTAAAGTAATATATATTATTGAAAAGAATTTAATGCGCTATAACGCTATGGCTACCATTTAGGTTTTCGGTGCATCGTCGAAGAGTTATCCGGTCATAAAAAGCAAAAATATGAAGACAGCCTTTCAAGAGCGGATATCTCGAAAACTATATAAGATATCCAAAAACTTTACTGAATAAAACCTGCAAATTTAATCAGCTTTCATTTTGTATAGAATGGTTATGTCGGTAGGACGCATAGTTTCCGAGATATAAGCAAAATACTGAAAAATGAAACTTTCAAACCACTTACTTTTTGTACTTGTTGCATAAATCACTATTTAATCCTAAACGGAATGTTAAACACAAAATCTATATTTTTGAAATATCCATCAGACAACAATTTTTGCATTAATAATTTGTTAGAATTTATGTACCTACAGATTATCAGTTGAAGGTTATTTCAAAATAACTAATCGTTTTCCAAAAATATATTTCCTTAAAAAAAAATCTGAAACGAATAATATAGCAGCACAGGCGCTGAGAACTATGTATATTTAACATAAAAATCAATCAGATATTCGTATTTATCACACAAAAAAAAGTTTTTTAAAATTTCAGTACAATTATACTTACAAATAAAATTATCTTAAAAAAAATAAAAGAAATATTTTTTTTAAAATGCAGTACGTGCTTTCGAAAAGTAACGAATAAATTCATTATTTTTTAATTTGAGAAGTTTTCGAAAACAAAATTCCCTGGTACGTCGATTTTGTTTTTAGAGAGCGTGTCATTCTACATACATACATCATGAAAAATTATGATGTTACATAACAAAAATTTCAAGAAAATAATGTTTGAAGATTTTAAAATTTAACTTTCACAATACTGTACACCTCCACATTATGCTACACCTGTCCCTGCTTATTTAGATAAACTACTCCCGAATTGTTGGATAGGGAGAAAGGGGCCGATTGAGTGGCCAGCCAAATCGCATGATTTGACACCCTTAGATTATTTCTTGTGGGGATACTTAAAAAGTAAAGTATACGTTACTAGACCGGTTAATTTAGAAGATTTAAAAGCAAGAATTCGTCACGAGATACATCGTATACTTTTTTTTAATGTTTTAGAAAGGTATTTTAAGCTAATATAAATCAAATCTCCTACAATTCCTATCAATGAAGTCATATGTATGTTCCCTGATACCAAACATCTAGGTATGCTAATGAACAATTCCACAGACAAAGCTCTATTCAATAATTATCTAAAGAAAATAATATAATTTACTAACCTTCTAATGAAACACTCTATAAATATCTAACTTCACTTTTTGGCAGTGGGAACACAACAAATTCAACCACAATAGATGAGATCTGACCTATTTCTGCATTTTTAGGATTGCTTCTTCAGGTCAAAAGTGAAGTTAGATATTTATAGAGTGTTTAATTAGCAGGTTAGTAAATTATATTATTTTCTTTAGATAATTATTGAATAGAGCTTTCTCTGTGGAATTGTTCATTAGCATACCTACATGTTTGGTATTAGAGAACATACATATGACTTCATTGATAGGAATTGTAGGAGATTTGATTTATATTAGCTTAAAATACCTTTCTAAAACAGTAAAAAAATGTTACAAAAGCTAATAATAAGGAATATATGGGTAGATATTGTGGGTGTAATTCAACGCAGGTTGGGGCTTTTGTTCACTGAGTAGTTAGTTTCACACAATATTATTAATATCAAAAAACATCGTATACTTCCTGAAGTTATTGATAATGTCCAAAAATAATTTTCGTCTTGGCTACTGTCAGGAAGCCAACGGTGCACAATTTGAACATGTAATTTAGTCGATTTTTTACATAATCATTATCATTTTCGGTATTGTGAAAATTAAATTTTAAAATCTTCAAATATTATTTTCCTGAAATTTTTGTTATGTAACACATAATTTTTCATGATGTATGTACGTAGAATGACATGCTCGTTCAAATGGAATGGTCAAAATTGGGGGTTGCTATTTAAAAAAAATTGTCGATGACGTCATATCTCGAACAACGATGACGTCACAAATGTGGGTCGTATGTCAAAAAATGCCTTTTTTAAAAACAAAATCGACGTGCCAGGTGATGAAAACTTCTCAATTTCAAAAATAATGAATTTATTCGTTACTTTTCGAAAGCACTGTATAACCCTTTCTTTACTGAACTTTCTGTATAGGTGCATTTTTTCATATCTGAGAGTTAATCATAGCTACTTACCTACTCCAGTACGAATGCCTTAAAACTTTTATCACTGCTGAGAAATTTTATAAAAACATTAATAAAACATTGGAAATCTAAAGAAAAATATGCGTTTCTTGGCTATGGCACATCAACTATTTATAGGATAACATGTACAGGACGTTCACACTTTGAATCACCTGCTAGTTTCTTTATTTTTAGTTTTACAAAAAATAAACACTTTTGTGAACTATAGAAAGTGTGATTGCATAATTGGCAAAGAAATTTTTAAAAATATACAGAGTTACGAATATTAACAATATTTCCGTATAAATTATTTAATTAAATAGTTCTAGGTTGCAATGATATACCTTTAGTCTAATTATTCAGTATGTATAAGTATTAATAATAATAATAATAATAATAATAATAATAATAATAATAATGATTTATTTTCCATTAAGACAGTATACATGTATCGGATTCGTCACAAACTTAATATAACATTCTAAAACTTCAATTTAAGAACTCAGAAACACTGTAAAAACATTTATCGAGCAAATATAGCTTTCGTTTAAAAATATTTACAGACAAACAGTATTGTTTGGTAAACGATTAAAACATTTTGGACCAAAGCAACAAAGAGCATTCAGGGCTAGTTTTAGTCTGGCAAACAGCACTCTTAAGATCACCAGCACCACCTCGTGTTATAGTTGTACTTATCTTTGTTTAATGCCAATGCTTTTCTTATTTCTATATACATAAACACATAATTCGTAAATAAACAAACAGGGAAGTGGTAAAATGTTCAATTCTTTAAAATATTGTCTACATGACTCTCTGTTTCAGATTTTTAACATGCAACGGATGATTCTTTTTTCAGCAATAAAAACATAACTGAATTGGTCGAATTGCTCCATAAACAAATTCCGTATCTAAGTCTTGAATCTATTTGAGCATAGTAAATCGTTCGCAAATTTAAGAAAAGAAACTTCAGAGAATTTAATTTCGAAATAAGTTTATCACAGTGTAATGTCAAGTTCAGGAATTCATCCAAATAAACACGTAGAAAACGTACACCTACCTGTGCATTAGTCTCAATTTTATTATTTACTTCAATATGTAGATTTTCGATAGTTTTTTGATAATTATGTATTCTTAAAATATCAGTCTTGTCCAAATTAAAATACAAATCGATACTGTTAAAGTACTGTGAGACTCTGCCCACTGCCTCTGCGGTTCTACTACTCAATGCCTCTGAATCCCTCGACGATAAAACCATTGAAAAGTCATCAGCATAGACTGTATAGGCGATATGTTTTGTGACACTTGATAAATTGTTGACATATAAAATGAATAAAACAGGTCCTATTATTGAACCTTGACCTCATTTAAAAGAAACATGATGTGCCACAAGTGGCGCCCTCTACTAGTGACGTCAAAATTAGAAACATATTTGAATTTCTCGTCCGCAAAAACCACCGATTTACAAATTTTATGTAAATATTTGGATTTCTTAAGAAGTTATTTACAAATATCGAAAATAAAATTTTAACTTTAACATCCTGTAATATTGAGTTTTCGAAAAATTATTATAGGTCTTTATGACTCTAATTTTTTGTGAGGAATCACCTGCTGAAGTCTTGATGCATAATTTCAGGACACTCTGTATACTTTTTTTCTCGTTCTTTGTTGTTCTTTATATTTTAATGTGTTTAGTATTTAATATTTTAAAAGATTACTATTGTTTTATATTTAACATTACTCATTGTACATCTTATTCGATGTGTATTTTTTTTTATCTATAAATATGGGCTAACAGGATTTTACTCTGCCCATTTTGTTTTGTAACAATAATAATAATAATCACCCTTTTCATGGATACCAGTAATACCTGAAACACCCTGTATAACAATAATATGGGCTAACAGGATTTTACTCTGCCCATTTTGTTTTGTAATAATAATAATAATAATCACCCCTTTCATGGATACCAGTAATACCTGAAACACCCTGTATAACAAAGGTTTATTAAGAATGACATTAAGCTTAGCTTTGTGCGGTAGAATACAGTGCTGGTTGACTAAATCCCTTTATATTAAAATACATTAGTAACTTAATAACGAAATCCTTAAATTCGGTACTTCAAAGTATATGGAGTAAAAGCTGAAAAGCCCGAGGATAATTATTTACAATTTTTTGGTAGAATATTATATTTTCCTTCGTGTAACAAGCCCACGATTTTTAATTTGATACTGTTCTATGGCCGTGAAAGAGCAAGAAAAAATACGAAACTTCTTCTTGCCTTAATTCGCTTAATTGTAAATGTTTGCTTAATTGATGATTTAATAAGGAATAATGCAAAAAATACTCTTATGCACATACTACTGGCACTGGCGGTATTTAATAATTATCTTATATACATGGTTAACTATGACTAAGTACAAAAATTTTAACCATGTGCTCAGAGAAATGGCTGAAAATTGGGGCAATACTCTCTTTTCCCGCGGAAAATCGGCGCCTATGACAATCATCGTCCGATATAGCTTAGAAATGTCAACTACCTACCTGTCGTTTTTTACGACGAAAATAAACATTTTTGTTAATATTGATTGGTATTAATAATTGTAAGTACCTACTTACCTGAGAGATAACAGTTAATCCGGTTAACTACATATTTTGCATTTTGCATTTTTCATTATAGGTGCGTCAGAATAAAATCAACAAAATAGCACCTATTATTTCTCTTTCTTGTTCAATTACCACACTCATTTAAGATATATCATCTGATAGATCTTGTATATAGAAGATTAAGTTACATTTTGGCCATTCTGGATTTTAATATAAGTTTAATTAAATCAGATAATACTGCAACAACAGTTCTACTAATTTGAATGTGAATATACCGTTAACTTTATTTGAACTGAACACATAAGCATAGCCGATTGCAACAATATATTTAATGTCATAAAGCATTTAAAAGCATAGATAAACTCACTTATACAAGAGTTAACACTAAGAAACACATAAACATAATCTCAGTATACAAATTTGCAAGTTGAAGTTTTCTGACAGATGACAGATAAACCAAATGAAATTAGTTGCTCAATTGAACTTAATTCTGCTTTGCTATTCGTGGAGCAAGAGCATATTTTAAATATTTATTTAGAACATTTAAAGAGAAAAATATTTTAGAATAGTTGGTCCAAAATTAGCAAATAATATTCTTCTATCTAATTCAAGTGAAGAAATTTCTTAAATACTTATTTTAACAGAGAAATGAATCAAATTCCAATGTCTCGTTTTCAGTCTGATAATTTGACCCTTAAAAGTCTCATAAGGGTCATTATAAGAACACTTGATTGAAATTAAATTTCTAATGATACAAAGTACCGCGGGTTGCATGCTACTGTGACGTCACACTAATGCGGTCCATTATCCACTAACACAAACTGTGTTAAGTAAAATACCCTTTTATTCTAAGATAATTGAAATTTAATATAATGAATTCCTCCTAACACAATGTACCCGCGGCAGTCCAGAACTTGTGTAAAATCTAAAAAAACAAACAGCACATATCATAGGACGAACCATGTTATAGGGACCCGATATAAATTCCGTACCTTAATTACTATAAAACGTTTAAAACTAAAAATTAGTCGCTTCGCTAGTATTAAACGGAGTTTCGATTGACAATTTGACAGTTTGTATTGCTAGTTGCATACTCTCCAAACATCAAAAAACTCTAATCAAAGCTTAGAAGGAATATTCTATGGGATTTTTACAGACAACTGTAAACATCTCAGGATGTTATAGTTTAAAATAGCACTAATTATTTTATGCAAACATCGTTGATTATTGTTAATATTGTTGCTATTATTGATATTAACAGAATTTCCCAGGAACACAAGGACTTAAAATATGTGTCGACGTGAAGTATATTTCGCACTAGTGGCCTACAGATAGCGACTGCAGACTGGATCAGAACAATTGTATTCACTGTGACATAATATTTATAGACGTGAAAAGTCTATGATGAGGTTCTGTCAAAAATAAGGTATCGTAAATTGTAATTAGTTTGAATTCATTTTTCAGTGCATCGTGTGTGTATTTTGTGACAGCAGCTCTTTGAACCACAATGAAAAAATGCTGTAATGCTTTGACGATAAATATGTGGCACTGTGATAGTGTTTTTATGTATCTGTACATATGGTCGAGGGAAGAAGAGGTCCTCAATAAACGATAGGTAACGCGTAAAAAAATCTTTGCAACAAGTTTTCATGTACACAAGTAAGAAACATTGAAATCTCTCCAAATATCAATCCTGGAAATAAATATCAGTAAGGTAGGGTGCTATCTCCCTGTGCTATCATATCGTGTTTTTCATTAAATCATTAAATAGTTATCTACATTTTGCATATTTTTGACACCTTTGACTTGTGGCATAAACGAGGTTGACAAAAGGTAAGGTCGGCGAATAATAAGGGTTAATTATACACACAACTTTAAAAGTCTTGCACCCCCCCTCATTTTTGTTAAAGAAATATTTTTGTCAGAAAAACCATATACGTTAATAAAAGTATATTGTTTATTTAATCTTTTTTGTGAAAAGAATATGTTCGATAAATGAGTACTTACAATATTAATGTGTGACATTTTTAACAAAATTTATTAAATAAAAAATAAGTAACAAAGCAAGTTCTCTACTTGACTAATAGTCGGTATGACCTCCACCACGTTCCAATAGCATATTGACACGTATGTGCATTGAGATAATCAAGCGGTTAACGATCTCTTGCGAAATATTGTTCCATTCCTCTTCTGCCGCCACGAGTAAAGCTTCATTCACATAAGATTAGTGCGGTTGGATTGGTACTGCAGAAAAGTTATTAAAAAGGGCACCGTATTCTTGAAATAGTGTTTTCTACAAAATACAAATAATTTTAGACATTTAATAACTGAATAATCTAGAGTTTAGCAAATAATAGGAATGTTAACTCATCCCATCTGCAAATATTCAAAGATACTGAAGTAAAACGGCGAGAAATACGGGTGACTTTTGTAACGTTCAGATAAACTTAACAGTAACGCCTTTGTACTGCAGTTGTATGGCAGAAGCTAAAAGCATTTTAGCTTTTACCAATCCTTTTCCAACAATCGTACAAGGACCAATCAGAAAACTGCTTTTTTGAGAGTAAACAGAAGATTCACATTTTTGCAGGTTAAGTTTTTAAATTAGATTCTAATTTAGATATTTAGTTTAGAATTGATTTGTTTCTAAAAAAAATGGATGAAGAGGACTGTTTGGTTTAGAAACAGTTACTTTTGCTGCTCTTATTCGCAGCGACGTCAATATATATAAAAACTATACATTCAAAAAATGAAAAGAAGAACTCGGGTGCGACTTATTAACCGCAGATAGCACATGCAAGGTGATTTCTATAATTTATATAAAGAAATGCGAAATGAGAATGCCGATTATTTTTTCATTTTACCCGAATGACAGTGGCAGTGTTTGATGACTTGCTGAAATTAGTGGGGCCTCATTTAACCCACAGTATACTAGTATACTGTGATTTAACCAAACATTCAAATAGACCATCTATTCCTGCAGATTGTAGGCTTATATTTTATCTAGGGTAGGCTTTTAATTACTATTCGGCAAATGATAAAAATCAACAATTTCCGTAGATAGGGACGTAGTTGACAAAACATAAACATAACCTCTCTGAAGGTCAAGAATCTTGAGTTTTTGCATGTCGTCAACTTACAGCGCATAAATTCTCGAACTTCTTAAGTCTACAGTAATTTTATGTAAACAGAGTAAATAATATTTAACACCATACAATTACAATACAACAGTACAACTGCAGTGCCATTGCACTAACGTTTATCTGAACGTTACTTAACCCATCTGCAGTCTCAGGTGGAGGAATGTGATTATAAATAGCTCTAGCAATGAAATCGCACGTTTGTGCGTATTTAATTAATATTTTTCGTGAAATACAGTGTCATTAAATAACATATGGCACATTATTCAAACAGTGAAAAGGTTGACATGCTAAAAGCATATTTGTTATGTAGTGATAATCAGTGATAGTGATAACGATAACGTATTGTGATAAATCCGAGTGTAGTAAAAATGAATAATAACTAAATTCTAGATTGAACTATGTTTGAAAGTAGAGAATCTGGTTTATAGTTTCAATTTATTGGTGAGGTATAGGAAAGTGCAAAGGGGAGGAGATGGCAGTTAATATTTTCATAAATTAACATTGTTGAAGCTTATTCGAAGACATTAGTGTAACACTGGCACTAGCACTCCGTAACGGAGTCGAATCAGCGGTCCTCAACAAGTTTTCGATTAAAAAAATCACAAAATTTATTTAAAATTTGACTTTTTATATCTGATTTTATTGAAGAAGAACGTGTTCTACACAGTGAAATGTACTGCTGGTTAAAATATTTGTACTTATTTACCTTTATTCACCTTGTATATTAAAATGTACAACACCTCAATTACTACAATAATTTGGCATTTACCACAACAACGAACTTATGTGGTTACGATACAATTTTAAGCATAATTTCGTAGTAACTGTTTCAGTAGTAGTATTTCTTTCAGTGTAAGATTTCAGCACACAAAGACAGGAATAATAACTTAAATTGTAAAAACTGTAAATGTTGTAAAATAAACTTCATTTAACGTAACAGATGTAAAACATGAATGTTTGTTGAAATTATATACTATAAAAACAAATTCCAATTTCCATTGTTACAATACATCGTGGTTTTTGATGGTTACGTTACATTTGTGGTGGTTTCGGTACCTACATGAATATTTACTTTATGTGCGATGTTAATTTTTTTATTACTAAGGACTAAACGTGTTTTCGAATAATATCAGGCGCTCTGCGAACCTTAGAGGTCGGCTTACCTCGTTAAAAGTTTGAAGTGATCTAGAAACTTTACGGAATTAAACTTTTTGCCTTCTATAGTTTAAAGTTCTCATAAGAATTTTATGGAACAATTGGACATGCAGTCATTATAAAGTTGTCTTGTTGGTCTGACAGTAATTGCTAGTTGTCATGAAAATATTCTGTAATCTGAACTTATACTACAAGTATATACATTAAGTAAGAGCGCTCGAAGTTCTTTTTAGTTAAATTGTCGCTGCAACTGCTTATCAGATCGGTTGTAAGACATGAAACGTGGATTTACACAGGATTGGACCAACTTCAGTGTCTTTTAAAGAAATGAAGAAAAATTAACAGGTTTAATGTACTTCCGTGAGTGTTCATCTACCACAAGTTACCTTGCATGTTGTTTTCAAAATTTCATTCCAAATATATTTAAAATTAATATTTTGAGTCAGTAGCGTCGTCTATTAGCATTCTGGCAGGTGCAGTTTTGATGTAAAGAATAAAGTCAAAGTCTGCTTAGATTTACAGTTGAACTGAGTCCCTTATCTATGCTGTTGACAAATGGTTTCTATTTGGAAAAAAATTGTAGTAAGTAAATAAAAGTATTATGTAAATTAGTTGACTTTAATGTTAAAAATACTTATTAGCTGCTTAGTAATTTGAATGATTCGTCTATACATTTTTTAATATACACACAACGTCAAAAGTCTTCAGCTCCTCCTCATTCTTGTTAAAACAATCTTTTTGTCAGAAAAACCAAATACATTTATAAAAGTATATTGTTTTATGAATCTTTCTTTTGTGAAAAGAATATGTTTGATAAACTGAGTACTTAGAAAATTAAAAACCAGCAAATGTGTGACATTTTTGACAAAATTTGTTAAATCCAAAAGAAGTAACAAATCTACTTGACTAATAGTAGGTATGACCACCACGTTCTAATAGAATATTGACACGTCTGTGCATTGAGATAATCAAGCGGTTAACGATCTCATGCGGAAAATTGTTCCATTCCTCTTACGGCGCCGCGACTAACTCGTCTGCAGTCTGAGGTGGAGGAATATGATTATGAATGGCTGTAGCAACGAAATCCCACATGTTTTCAATAGGATTCATGTTAGGAGAGTTGGCTAGCCAATCTAATCTATTGATATGTCCTACTTCGAGTGTTTCTTGAACCCTTCTTGTGCGATGTGGTCGAGCGTTGTCGTCCATAAACACAAAATTTTCATCTAGTTCATTACGTAGGGGGCGTAATAACTTCGATGTAAATTTGACTCACCATATTCTGTGGAATGCGAATTAATGGGGTGCGGCGGTTGAACATTGTTCCACCCCAAAACATTACCGTACCCCCTTCATACGGAGCAACTTCACGGGGAAAATGAAGTTGTTGATGACCTGGTTCTCTCCAGACTTTTTGTCGATTGTCATCAGTAACCTGCCCAATTCTGGTTTGGTCTGTAAATAAGACCCACCGCCACTGACGTAAAAGCCAACCCCTATGCTCTCGCGCCCACTGGAGACGGGCAGCATGATGCCTTGGAAGTAGAGTGGGGACCCGTAATGGTCTTCTAGCAGGTAAATTTGCGTCTTGGAGACGTCTTTGAAGAGTAGGTGTCGATATAACACGGCGAAACGTACCTTGAAAGTGGGCCCTGAGAGCTGAAGCTGTAGATGTGGGATGTCTACAGGCGTATTGCATCAAATACAGATCCTCCCTTTCATTAGATACTCGAGGACGTCCATTACGTGGTCTGTTTTCCACTGTATCAAATTCTTCATATATGTGTACTATTCGTACAAGATTATCTAAGAATGCCCAACATGTTCGCCATCTGATGATTAGAATATCCTGCATCATGTAAAGTAGTCATTCTTGCTCGAGTAAATATAGCAATTTTACGTCCTGGCATTATAATGTACAAAATTTCAAAGGAACACTTGGCTGAATACACTGTCGAACTGTTCAGGTTTGTAAAAACATTGGTAATAAAGTAAAGGTTCACATTAAGAAAAACCGCTAGGTTTAATCGAATCATTTTATATACAGGGGGTACAGGGGGTCCAAGACGTTGTGTCACCACAGTTAATTGTTCTATTGTGCTTTCTACTGTGCTGTTTAACAATTATTTTCTTTATACAAAGTAAAGATCTGCTAACTAATATTGTCTTTATTTTTATTACATTCAAAAAATATTTACTGTCTCGGACAAGCAAAGTGTACATACATTTTGGAGTGTCTCTTATGAAGGCGAAATCTTCCACTCTTTATTATTCCTGATACAATAAGCTGTCATAGTTGCATTTATTTACGATACATATAACCCCCTTCTCTTCCTCCTACTTCCTAAATCTGGCAGATTAAATCCTCTACTATTTTCATGTAATGAGATTCTTTTTCAGTCAATATAATCTATACTGATCTTCTTCTGATATTGTAAATAATCTAGGAATAATTAATTTTGATATTGGGAATAATCACTTTAACGAACGACTTAGCATATTCAATGTTCTCTGTACGTAAATTAGTTAATTCTCTCTTACAGGCTCTAAATATACCAACAATCAAGACAACTTTTTGGAATAAGTACTTTTCATTATCTGCGTCTTTGATAAACATGTTCTTTGAAAAATATTCTGGATTTTCTGGATCTATAACCACTTGATTTCCTTTTGATGAAATCAATAACTTTGGTACATTTACTAATATCCACATTTTTATTCAAATAAATTGTAGCTCGCGAAATGGAATTACTACTCCATAATGTAGAGGGTGCACATTCTAAAGATAACTGGGATAAGTTCGCTAGAATAATTTTCGAAATATTGCGAAAGTTTTTTGGTACGATTTCTGAGGAATCAATGTACATAAGGCAGCTTCAACCTCATGAAGAATTAATACCGAGTTTAATGTTCACAAACGTTCACAGATTTTAGATTTTTTTAAAATGGTTATATAGTTTGTAAACATTGTATCATAGCGACTGCTTAATAGTAACAACCTTATAGGCAACTTAGTTAAACTTGTTTAAATAAAATAGTCTAGCGATCATATTAGCAAATGCAATCGAAGATCATGTCGAAACTATTTTGAATATTTATAGGCAATAGATGTTTTCGGCATTTAACGTGTTGCCAAACTCACACTAAATCACCATTATGTCGCGTCTTGTATCGAAAATACCAATTGTGATTTTAATAGCATACCAAAGTTTGTATCAATATCAATTTATATTATAGAGAACTAAAGATAATATGTTCTGTTCTTCTTTTGCTCTAATTTCCTTAGTTATTAGAGACACGAGATTATTATGATGAGTGGTCTGATTTGTGGAAACCATTCGTAACAAAATGCGTATATCGGTCGTTTTATACCTCGAGAATAAATTCCTTCTTCTTGCAATTAGGATTATAATGAGCGTCGATTCTATCTTACGAGACGTAGCCAGTGTTTACGAGATGAAAAATGATGAAAGTCCCATAAAACCTTACGTCCGGTCGACGTAAAGGCACGCAACGCTTAATACCTACTTTGAGACATTGTATGGACGTAATAATCTGATATCACGCGTATTATCATGTTATTATTGGGGAGAAATCCGAACAGAGCCGTTATTACGAGGCGTCGCTTGGTAGTCTAGTGTCGATGAAGTTTAACGTTCAAAAAACGTTTTAAACGGTCCTTTTTTGTCGCAGTGCTGATTGCTACCTATGAAGAGTTATGGCACTAGTTTTCACATTCTGCGTGATTTAGTATTTTGTTAAGAAGAAAGCTTTTAGATCGTTTAATTTCGTTCATATCTGAAATGAACATGAACATGAACATGAAAAGAACGCAAAACTACAACGTAAACACATTGTAAACACAGGAATTAAATTATGATTTGACTGAAAATTTTACGGTCGTGTTGCTAGTTGCCTACGTTACCTACTCTGCTTCTGTAAACATCTGGCGGACAAGTCGCATAGGCGGCGTTAAATAAGGATTTAATATAATTTTAAACAAAATTTCGCTTTTTAAATAAGTTCGGAATTTTTTTGATGGATGATTCCGTTAATTCTTAAATTTCTCTATCCCCTCTTAAAATATTTGTGTTTAGTCATAGTTAACCCTGTATAGACGATGTTTGTGATGTTTCGAAACAAACAGGAGAAAGGATATCCCTTACAGGCTGTTCTAATTTCGCTATAAATGATTATAATAAATAAAATTACTTTCGTTAAAGAACAATTTTTAATTTAGCGGCAGTAAAAATGATTCTAATGCCTAGGCAGTAAATGTGACACTTTAGCGCTTGACACTAAAACTGCGCCTAATGTCGATCGAGGAAAAAAAATTATATTTTGTACAGGGGCGTCTCAAACTCAATAGTATTGGTCTACTGTAAGGACACAAAAAATTTAAATAAAATTTGGTATACTTTTTTCAGAAACATTCCTAAATTTTCCTTTCCTGTTGAAAAGCTCTCATTTTTCTAATAAAGTTTTATTAGAATTTTTTCTGTATTATTTCCCGTTTAAAAGATATAAGCAATATCGTCCTAAAAGAAATACCACCTAAAAATCGCATTAACGGTGAAAGGATCAAGTAGTCGTTGGAAAATAATTGAAAATCCGTTGTTTAAAGTGAATAAATGTCATTGAGAATAAATAAAAGGATTAAACTAGATAATTTCTTAATACAGTTAAAACAAAAGGTGATGATAACAGTAACTAAACTTTAAAAAATGAGGCAAACGCCCTCATACTACATACATATTAGAATCTACTGTCTACTACTCTTCTCATTTCAAGACACATATTATCCATCGCGAATTTCTTGTGGGCTGCGTTTATTTACAATTCGCCGTTTAACTCATTACAAGCGTTTGTGATTTTTTCCAAGTGATTAATATCTCGCGAAGGTGTTTCGTAATCCTTATTTTTTAAAATCCTCCATAAAAAATCGACGGGTGTTAGATTTGGTGACTTTTCGGGCTACTGAGTACGTCCATCAATCCCAATCCATTTTTCTCGGAAAGTGTTTAAACTTAAATATTGCTGCACGTCGTGCTGATACCATAGGTTTCTCCTTTGCTGCAAAGTTACATTCTCCAGAAGTGCAGGAAGTTCTTCTTGTAAGAAATTTAGGTAACTCACACTGTTCAATGTATGTTTACAAAAATAAGGGACAATTAAATGCCTACCGATGAAGCCGCACAATACATTTACTCCAAAATGGCATTGGACTGGATTTACAATGGGGATGTGCATATTTAGGTGCCAGTTAAACAAATAATTTATTTTGGATAACTTTTTAATCTTAAGATGATGAATATCTTACAAATTTGGATGGGGAAAATAATTACGAGTTGAACTGAGATAAGAACTGAGGCAAAGACTAAAGTTTTTGTCAGAGTTGGATAACTGATGGGACGTATTAAATTGATTTTAATCCGGAAACATAAACGACACGAGCTTCGAAGGCAGTTATTTGGGAGTCATTGGAAATTAATATCTTTGACAATTTTGGATAGAACAAAGAAGTTAATAATGTTAGACGATATTATAAAAAAAGACGAGGATGTTATAAACGAAGACGAAGATGTTATAAAGAAAGACGATCATGCTATAGAATAAGACGATGATGTTAAAGAAAATGAGGAATGACGATTATAATGAAGACGAAAATAGTTATTTTATATTAAGTGCGCAAAATCAATGTTTTTTTAATATTGCGTGAGAATGTGAATTTTTCGACAGTGCCATAAAAAACTGATTTCGCGCACGAAATATAGACAATATTTTTGTCCAACTGTATAAAATATTTACCACTGTAGGTTTATTATTTTTCAATAAGTTTTTATCTGAAGTTAGTGTCAATGCCAAACGTGATATTATCGTGAAAAAGCAACGTTTTATATTCACTTCATACGAAATACAAACTATAAAAGGTCATAGCTTTGACATTTCTTGATTTGTGGTTATGATTGATGCTAAAGATATTTTCAAACATCCATCATTATTTTCAGGTTCCCATGTCAGTGGGCGTGGAAAGATCCATTTTGCCCCCTTGTATGACAGTGGGTATTATGAATGTTCGGGGTGATATGGGTATGCTTATATACAGAGTGTTCCAGAATGATGGTCAAATATTTTACCAGTGTATTCCACAAGCCATTTTAGCGGGGGATCTTTATATGAAATTTTTCAATTTGGATCCTTCCTGTTGAGATATTCGAGTCTCAAAATGGCGGAAAATAGTTTTTTTATTATTTCTTATGAACGGTTACACTTACAAATTTCAATTTTGGTACACATTATCAGCGTTTATACCATATGTTTCTAATTATGTTTAACTAATTTAGTTGAAATAAATTAACAAAGGCTGGGTACCAGAAAAGAGCTGTTTAGATTTATGTTTTGATAAAGTGTCGTCCTTGGCTGGCCTAATACATCTCGTTTTTTCCAAATAAATCTACATTTTCGGTCTTGTGCAAATTGCAAATTTGTTACATAATAGAGAAACCGCGACATTGCAGTGTGAAATTATCTAGTTATTTGTCATATCGTGTGTCTAACACTTTGGAGAATAGTGATAAATATGTTCAATTTGAAGAGTTGTAATAGCCTATTGTGTATGTACGATTACATTTCTCCTAAGCAGATCCTGTTTCATAATGCTAAAGCCCAGTTCCTTCACCCACAAACTGTTTACCGGGGAGAATATTGTATGTGCCATTTATCGTACTTTGTACGTCATTAACTCATTTACTATTCATTTAAGCAAATGTCAATGTATTACCCTTCAAGGATTTTTCTACATGCTCTGAACTGACATAGATACGCAGCAGCCAAGTTTACAAAACCTATTGCTTAATGGACTAATTATTGCGTTCTAATTTTTAACTATCCCATCATCTAATTTTCCATCCCATTTCCTAATCACATGGTAATTATGCTTGAATTTCAATTAAACAATCAAACAATGTGTTTACTCTCAATTCATCTCATTCGAGTAACGGAAATGATTTTTATTATTCCAATATCGTCATTCATTAAAATAATACCAAACGTTTTTCCAGGAGTATATCTCTCTTTCTCTTAATCCAATCAAAATGATTATTCAAAAGTGAATATGTTGTGTAGTAAAAGGGATAGTTAATTATCTTATATTCTTGACTTTTACCTTCCATTCAGATGGGGGAGGGGGAAATTGAAACTGATATCATGTTTTGATTGCATTTTTTTTTCATTAAAAAATAAATAGTTTGAAAGATAATTTGAAAGCGAATTAATTTATAACTATCGATTAGCGTTGTTTAATGAACAATTTGATTTTATAGAGCAAATAATTGTGATAATTTTGTTCCTCAAGAAAGTACATAATTGTGTAAAATTGTTTTATAATAGTTTTTACAAAAGTGTTTTATAAAATAAATAAGTTTTAGTTCTTAAATTTTTTATAAAAATATTATAATGCGTTATACAAAATTTAAATATATATTATATTTATAAGGATTTTAAACATATTTTGTAAGAGTCGTATACTTGAGCAGATGACGTTTAATTATAACCTTATAAAACAGTTGTATTAACGTGTTTTATAAAGGATATATAAGGAAATTAATAAAATAATTTTTTAGCTTCGAAATGCGCTTATTTATAAAAAAAATTGTATAGTTGTGTTTAATCTATAAAAATATTTCTAGTTTTATAAATATATTGTAAAACAAAATTGTGGTTTGAGAAAACAAAAATATTGTATAGTCCGCGTAATAAAATTCTAAACCTAACCTTAATTTTAGTATAAAGTGTAGAATAAAATCGTTTTATTACAAGTGGCCTGTTGGATCAGTGACTGTCGCCATTATGTAAAATTAGTTGAAAAATTATTTTATTACAAGATCATTAAATATAATTATACAATGATAATATAAATTAAAGAAAGCATAAGTTTAGTATTTTTTAAATTTATTTTTTATAATTTTAAAGAAAATGTGGTCTAAACTAAAGCGCATATTTTTTTGTCACATCTATAGTGTACCAATAAAATTTGCGGCGCAATAAAATTGAAACACGATATTGTTGAAATAATAATATTGTAGGTAAGTATTATACCTATCTACCATTTACACAAATGATCGCCATTAGGTTTGAGCTATCCCATTTTTAAATATAAGCACAAATAATTATGAATCTGCATTATACACCAACCTTAAAATAATTTGGTTTTAATATTCTTCACTAAAAATATAATGTTTCTTTAAATAATACCAAAATACGGACTACAAAACGTTTTTATAGTTGCTGTATAAAATTGTTTTAAAAGTGTTGTATACATTTTTTATAGAAGTGTTACATTACCAAAGTGTTTTATAAAGGTGAGCCCTTTTCGTTTATAAATTTATTGTATAAAGGCATTTAACCACGTTATATGAATTTGAAGTTCCAATAAAATTTATTTTATAACAATTTATACAATATAGAATTTATTTTGCTGGTTGAGATTTAATATTATTGTTGGTTAAAACAAGAAATCTTGCAAATTTTGAAAATAAGAGTTTCTTTTGTTTTCGATCTTGCAAGATCATGTATTTATTGCCTTGCGACAGTCTCCCAAACTTGTTGTCTCGCAAGTTTGCATGATTCTTGCATACAAGCGAAAAACGTTATGAATTTAATAACAGTGGTAGTTACTCTCGGTCGACTGCCATCTCACTCGGAACTCACACGTAACTATCGATAAGGTCTATCGTTGACAGTAGTCGATTGGTAGATTTTATAAACTATAGAAACGGCTAGTTTTACATATTAAATAATAAATAATGGACGAAATAGGTGGAACAGAGACCTTTCGTCAAGTGAATGTGAATTTATAATTAGTTCAATTTAGCAGAAGACTCAACAAACTTGGATTTAAAAAATAATTTTATATATATGTCCTTTGAATATAGTACATACCTATAATAGAAATGTAATATTTATTTTTTCGAAAACTGTCATCAAAAGTCGACATTTTTATTAAATTTTCAGTTGATAAAGTGAGTTTTTTTGTCACCTATCTGCGAAATACTTTTGTTATAAAACTCCAAACCCTTTTTCGTTCTAGAACATAAAACAAAATGTCAAAATAATTTGTTATCTTCTAGAAACTTATTTATGATTTTATTAATTAAACAATATATATTTTAAAAAATGTAGTATTTCAATACAAAACAGTAACTATTATAAACAGGACGATTATAATATATATTGCACTACATGTAAATTGAAAGTGCCAATATTGCAGTGAGTTAAATTATTTTCTTTGGCATAACGTCGAAGATTTAATTTTATTTATGTTCGAAATATGCCAGTAATACCGCTTCCAACACTTCTTTTAATTTTGTTCGAACTACACTATTCTGTGAATTCATTGTAAGCAACCTCGTACTGTCTCGACGATTTTTTGAGAATTAATTGTGATACAGCACTTTGTGCTGCTTCCCAATACTTCCCCAGGTAAATGCTCGTCTTCAGTTTCCGAGCTCATTTTGAATTAAACACTCTTAGAATATGAATTACAATATATACAAATATACTTAAAAACAAAATGACATCTGGCCCTGATAATATTCTATCCGCTCCGTTATTTTTTCAACTTAGCTGTTAAATGTAAAACATTTACACTCATGGAAAACTGCAATAGTTTGTCCAATTTTAAAAAATGGAGACAAAAAGTTTTTCGATAATTATAGACCTGTTTCTGTTTTATCGAATTTTATAAAAATATTTGAAATTGTGTTATAATCGCATTTACCCCCTTCCAAGGGGAATTAACCGTCATGTTGATGTAATTTATACTGACTTTGCTAAAGCTTTAGATCGTATTAATCACTGCGTTTTACTAAGTAAACTGGGTAATTTCGGTTTTGGTATTTCATCTCAAATATTCCTGTCCTCTTATTTATCTAAAATAGAGCAATTTGTGGCATATAACGGCTTTATTTCTCCTTTATACCTGTCAACTTCAGGAGTACCGCAGAGATCGAACCTTGGTCCGTTACTTTTTCTCCTATTTGTGAATGATTTATGTGAAATTCTTAAATGTCGCAAACTGCTTTTTGCCGATGACTTAAAATTATTTCTTAATATTGATTGTTATCAAAATTGCAAGAACCTACAGTCTGATTTGAACCAGTTAGAAGCTTGGTGTAACAATAATGAATTATTTCTAAATACTTCAAAATGTAAAGTTAAATCTTTCAATAGAAAACACATATAATATTTATATTATTATTCCATTAACAACTCAGTATTTGTCCGCTGCGATACTACTAAAGACCTAGATATTCTTTTTGAAGTTTTCTTTTTGTCAACATATAACATTAAAGATGGCTGAAGCTACTAAGATGTGTGGTTTCATTGTTAGGAATTGTAAATCATTAACAAATATTAAAGCATTAAAACTGTTTTATTTCTCTTATGTTCGTTCTAAAATTGAATAGGGTTTCTTAATTTGGTATCCTTATTATACCTGCCATAAGATAATGATCGAGAGAATGGAAAAAAGTTTTTGAATTTTTTAGCATGTAAAAATAATGCGATTTACCCTGAAATAGGTATATCATATAAATTGCTGGCAAATGAATTTGATTTGGATAGTTTGATTTTAAGGCGTAAATTGGCTCCTCTTTTTTATACAAATTATTACGAAATCAAATTGACTGTTCTGAATTGTTGAGTAGGCTAAATTTTCATGTCCCTAGATTATGTGCTAGATATCTCACGTTTCACTGTGCAACAACAAGAACCAATGTACTACTTAAATCCCCAATTTATGTTATGTCTAACAATTTTAATGAGATATGCCCGTTTTCTGACATTTATGACTGCAGCTTGAAACAACTTTTTCTGATTGCTATGGAACATTTAGATTCTGTACTTAACTAGTTTGCTATCTTATGTAACCGTTTCAATTTGAATTTTGTAGTGTTAGGTTTACATCTGTATTTTTAAACAATAAAGATATTAATATTATAATTCTGACACTACTTTTTTAAATAACTAATTTTTATTAATTATTACGTTGCTATCGTTATGCTACCGCGTCTAAACCGTATTGATTCAACCACGGTTCAAGCGATTTTAAATATAAATTATATTATTGTACACAATACAATTGTCTTATTTTATTGCAAAAGTTTTTGCCGTAACAATATTTCTTGTCTTTTATATATCTTTAGGTATTAATAATATTGTGTGAAACTAACTACTCTGTGGACTAAAGCCCCAACCAGCATTGAGTTACACCCACATTATCTACCCATATATTCTTTATTATTAGCTTTTGTAACATTTTTTACTTTATTAGAAATGTATTTTAAGCTAATATAAATCAAATCTCCTACAATTCCTATCAATGAACTAATATGTATGCTCTCTGATACCAAATATCTAGGTATGCTAATGAACAATTCCAAAGACAAAGCTCTATTCAATAATTATCTAAAGAAATTAATCTATCCAAATTTACTAACTTGGTTTAATCAAAACACTCTATAAATATCTAACTTCACTTTTGACACTGGGAACTCGAAAATTCAACCACTATAGATGAGATGTGACCTATTTCTGCATTTATAGGATTGCTTCTTTAGGTGGCCTCCTTTAAGTTGAGTCAAATATCTAACTATAAAAATTATTATATAAATTAAAATTATTTGAAATTAAATATCGACAATGACAAAAGTGACATTAGCCTGTCAATGAATTTTAAATTAAATATGACAATACCTACTTAAATAATGTTTACCCTTTATGTAAAAGTTTTTATATATTTTTGGGTATTAATAATATTGTGTGAAACTAACTACTCTGTGGACTAAAGCCCCAACCAGCGTTGTAAGAGATTTGATTTATATTACAGTTAGATGAAAAACCAATGAGTACACTTCGGTGAGTTAAAAAGAAAATCCAAATATTGTGTATACAGTATGCGCCAAAAGTATGGAATAAATTCAATAAAAACGAAACAATTATTTTTTGGGAAAAATCCTCGAATAGGTCGATTTTTAATATAAAAAATACATATTTTAGCGTAAAATGCGATTTTCAAATGTCATTTGTTTTCGAGTAATGACGTCATCGATTTTTTTTTAATGGCAACACCATATTTTTTTCCTTGATTCTGAAAGATCATTTAATTCTCTGTCAGACAGTACTAAAATTTTGCCCTCTTACATAGGAAAGTTTTCGAGTAAATGACGATTGAATGTTAGAAAACGTAAATCAATTAAAATAAAGCAGAAACGTTATCAAGTTTAGTTTTTCGAATTCCATAGTTCTTTTATGGATCACGTAGGTGAAAATCATTGAAAAGTGTGATTGTCACACCGACTTTCTAATAAGTATTGTAAGCGACATAGAAATTATTATTCAGTTTAAAGTATTATGGCACATTTAACTGTTACTCAAAGAATTGAAATTTTAATTCTTATCGGATGCGGGAATATGACAAGAACTCAGCAGGAAGTTTGCGATTTATTTAAAGAAAAATATCTAAAGAGTCTAAATTTAGAGAAACTGGCAATGTTGTAAATATTCCAAAACCTGGACGTCCAAGCATTAATGAAAATCAGAAACAGAACATTTTGATAAGTATGGTGGATAATCCTCATAATTCTTCACGATTGGTTGCATTAAACAATGACAATAGTCAGAGCACAGTGCTACGTATCTTGAGGAAGGAAAAATATCATCCCTACAAAATTCAACTTGTGCAACTCAATGAAGATGATCCCGATCGCCGCTTACACTTTGCGAAATTCTAATAGATTTATGTCAGATGAGGTCACATTTTGTCTGAATGGTACAGTAAATCGTAAAACTTGCAGATATTGGAGTCGGGAAAATCCTCATTGGATGGCAGAGGCACATACCCAACACCCTCAGAAATTAAATGTGTGGGCTAACGACAGAATAGTAGGGCCTTTCTTCTTTGAAGGAACTCTTACAGGACAAATATATTTAGAGTTTCTAGAAAATGACCTTGTTCCAGCCCTTGCAGTAATTTTTCCTAACGATAATGACCCTGACATTCCTGACGATACCATATGGTTTCAGCAAGACGGTGCACCACAGCACTATGCGCGCCCTGTACGAGATTTTTTGGACAACTGCTTTCCTGGGAGGTGGATCGGCAGACGCGGACCGATAGAATGACCTGCAAGATCGCCAGATCTTACACCTCTTGAGTATTTTTTATGGGGATACTTGAAGTCAAAAGTGTACATTAATAAACCACGTAATTTAGAAGAACTTCAAAATCGCATTCGGGACGAAATACGCAGAGTTACCCCAGAAATCATTCATAATGTGCAAGAAGAATTTCTGCACAGACTTGCGCATTGTTAAGAAGTTGGTGGATGGCAATTCTAACATTTAATTTAAGTATAAAATTTAATCAATTGTATTTTATTTTACATACCTCAGAATTGTTACTTTTTTATGGATAAAATTTACGTTTTCTAACATTCAATCGTCATTTACTCGAAAACTTTCCCATGCAAGAGGGTTTTACTGTCTGATCTTTCAGAATCAAGGAAAAGAATATGGTGTTGCCATTTAAAAAAAAATCTATGACGTCATTACTCGAAAACAAATGACATTTGAAAATCGCATTTTACGCTAAAATATGTATTTTTTAAATTAAAAATCGACCTGTTCGAGGATTTTTCCCAATAAATAATTGTTTCGTTTTTATTGAATTTATTCCATACTTTTGGCGCATACTGTATACAATTTATTTATTTTATGTAATCTAAAACTAATGTTGAACTTTGTTAAGATAAAATTTTCGATTATTATTAGCTAGGATTTGATAATATAAATACACACTTTTTATGTACACAATATTTGGATTTTCTTTTCGATTTATTTTAGCTTAAAATATCTTTCTAATACAGTAAAAAATGTTACAAAAGCTAACAATAAAGAATATATGGGTAGATATTGTGGATGTAATTCAACGCTGATTGGGGCTTTATTCCACAGAATAGTTAGTTTTACACAATATTATTAATACCTAAAAATATATAAAAACTTTTACATAAGGGGTAAACATTATTTAAGTAGGTATTGTCATATTTAATTTAAAATTGATTGACAGGCTAATGTCACTTTTGTCATTGTCAATATTTAATTTCAAATAATTTTAATGTATATAATAATTTTTATAGTTAGATATTTGACTGAACTTAAAGGAGGCCACCTGAAGAAGCAGTCCTAAAAATGCAGAAATAGGTCAGATCTCATCTATTGTGGTTGAATTTTCGTGTTCCCACTGCCAAAAGTGAAGTTAGATATTTATAGAGTGTTTTCATTAATCCAGGTTAGTAAATGTGGATAGATTAATTTCTTTAGATAATTATTGAATAGAATGGAATTGTTCATTAGCATACCTAGATGTTTGGTATCAGAGAACATACCTACATATGACTTCATTGATAGGAATTGTAGGAGATTAGATTTATATTAGCTTAAAATACCTTTCTAATATAGTAAAAAATTTCTTGTCTTGTTTCGCAAAATTTTTTTTCAATCTTATACTGTCGTGCAATTCGAGCTGTCAAATTTTGTCTTGTTTTACGAGACCAAGTCAAGATCAATATGCCATATGCTACTTAACCTTGTCTGTTGCAACAAATACTTGCTTTGTAAATAATCTTTAACATCTTTAATTTACTTTAGACCAATTCGCTGTAATCACAAATCAATTTTTTTGAATCTTCAGCAGACGTAAACAAAGCTCCGACATCTTCTCAAACATTTGTTTTTTCTCGTCTACGCGCTAAAACACACATCTATCAATATTTATTCCGTTCATACAATCCATAAACCGCCTCTTTATATTTAACGAAGTTATGAAAACCTACTTTGTGTAAAACGATTTATTTCTCTCAGACTTCTATTTCAGGCTGTCACAGTTAAAAGTATCAATCAATCATCACGTGCACACTTACATTACCCGAACGTATTTAATGGCGCAACGTCTTGTTGATAATATGGACAACGTAAATATTGTAGTAATAAATCGGCAGAGTTATACGCTAAATGGCGGTGGCTACCATTAACTTGTCATGTAATGTAAGCGTAATATTTTTAATTTTCCAGGCGGTTAAGTGTGTTTTGTTCGTTATGAAAAATATCGCTGGAAAACACGCATTCGTCTAGACCAGATATGTCTCTGTCAAAGATCGATGCGTATACAGGGTGTTTGGAAAAATGTGGAAAATCTCTCGGGTGCAGATAGAACATAAGATGACAATTGTCTGAAGCTATTTATTTGTGGCATAATTTTAGTTTTTCTTTAGTTTTATTGGGTTTTTGCCACACTTCTGAAAAAATAATAAAGATTAATTAAATAAGCCCTTGCGCCAAACGGAACAGTCAAGCGTTATTTTTGAAACTACGTTTGCCTAACCAAAAAATCTCACACTGAAAAAAGCAGATAAATAAAAAATCACATTACTATAGCGCACTTCCGTATTATTGACGTTTAGAAAAACTCTCTAAAATTTATTAAAAATGTTTTAATGAATAATGAATACCCTCCAAATTTTGTTGATAGAACATTCAAAAATATTACAGATAAAACGAACATTGTAAGACAAATAAATCATACAATAAAAATTCCATACATTCCTATATTATCAGAAAAGTTAAGAAGAATCGGTAATAAATTTAATATTCGAGCAGTTTTTCAGACAACTAATACTTTACGATCATTTTTGTCTAAAACGCGTCCAAAAAATGATATACAAAATTCAAAAAATTGCATCTACAGTATACATTGTGAATGCAATAAACATTATGTTGGAGAAACGTCTCGGCCTATGAATGTTAGAGTTGAGGAACATAAAAATTACATAAAAAGACGGGAATTTGAAAAATCCAAAATTTGCGAACACGCTTGGGAAAACGGTCATTTGATTCAATGGGGTTCGGCAAAAATTTTAGAGAAGGAAGATAACGCAACAAAAAGAAAATTAAAAGAGACCGCGATTATTTTGTTGAACGGAGATAAGTGTGTGTCAAACTGTTCAGTAAACATCGATCATTGTTAGCTACAGTTGTATCAAGAAGAAGTAAGTAACAATAAAATAAAAATCATTTAACATCTCTATGGAAGCAGATAAACAAATTTTAAACTGTCAAACTTGACATACGTTTAATATTTTTACTACGATTTTGAGAACGAAAACAGAGAGTTTTTCGAAACGTCAATAATACGGAAGTGCGCGATAGTGATGTGATTTTTGTTAATTTTTACTTATCTGCTTTTTTCAGTGTGAGATTTTTTGGTTAGGCAAACGTAGTTTCAAAAATAACCCTTCACTGTTCCGTTTGGCGCAAGGACTTATTTAATTAATCTTTATTATTTTTTCAGAAGTGTGGCAAAAACCCAATAAAACTAAAGAAAAAATAAGATGACAAGTTCCTATAATTTTTTTTCCTACTGGCCCGCTTTATGTGTCCCTGAAGGACGCCGCTGGAAATTAGTTTCTCTCGAATAACTTTTAAAGTACTTAGTACAATTTAATAAAAATTTAATATGATGTACAGTACTAAGAACCTCTTAAAATAGTGTCCTTGAAACATATTTAGCTGTTTTAGTTTACCAGGGGCGGGTGAAGCTTTACAACTTAATGCCCAAATTTTTAACAACCTGTATGATAAAAACTGGGTAACTCCAACCTTAGACTAAATAAATTATAGTTTAAAAAAACTAAAAAAACACGCTTTAATAGTAAACCGAACTAAAAAGTAGAAAATAATTTTGAAGTATCAAGAGTTTGTTACAGCAATAGAAAATTCCGACAATCAATTACGACTAATTAATTGGGAATAAGATTAAATTAGAAATTAAATTATTAATAAAATAATTCAATTATAGTAAAAAAAAAGCGTGGGGTGCAATTTACTATATTTTCATAATGACTTTTTTTTTATAAATAGCTGCACTACTGAAATAATGGTAACATTTAATATCAAGCACCCCACGCTTTTTTTTACTATAATTGAATTATTTTATTAATAATTTAATTTCTAATTTAATCTTATTCCCAATTAATTAGTCGTAATTGATTGTCGGAATTTTCTATTGCTGTAACAAACTCTTGATACTTCAAAATTATTTTCTACTTTTTAGTTCGGTTTACTATTAAAGCGTGTTTTTTTAGTTTTTTTAAACTATAATTTATTTTCTTAATTTTTAGTCTCAAAACAATAACAAAAGTAATTATAATTAAGAGCCTTAATTTTTAAAATATCTTATATTTGACAATAAATCTAAATTCATTTCATTCATGTTTACGTAACCTTTCCATTTCATATAGTTTTTCTATACATTTTTTTCTCCAGTCTCCTCTTTCTTTGTGTTATAGTTTCATTTTTCATTTTTGTTTGTTTCTATAAAATATGCAATTTAAAATTTTTGTCAACGTTCTCGTATCAAAATCTTTTTTTTTTCTTTCTAATTTTACAAAATTTTAGAGATTCAAAACTTTCTTCAAAATTCTTGCCAAAATTTTCAAATCAAAATTTTTTTGAATTTGAAAATTTACGGTCTTCAAAATTTTAAAATTCAATGTCTTTTTCGAAATTTTTTTTAAATTTTTGAATTTTAAAATTTTTCAATTAAAAATTTTTTCCAAAAATTTTTATTTGAATTTTTTTATAAATTATCAAATTTTTATTTATTTCTAAAAATTTTTAAATTTGATTTTATCATGTAATTCCACAATCCAAAATTATTTACAAAATTTTGTATTTCGAATTTTTTTTTTATTTTCAAATGTAAATTTTTTTTAAAAATTTGTATTTCAAAACTTTTTTAAACTTCAAAATTTTATATTTAGAATTTTTTTTTTAATTTTGAATTTTGAATTTTTTCGAAATTTTTTTAATCAAAATGTTTATTTGAATTTTTTTATAAATTATCAAATTTTTATTTATTTATAAAAATTTTTTATTTAAAATTAAGCGAAAACCGAAAACTAATTCTGTCAGGTCGCCATCTATACGTGAAAAGCAAGAGCACGAATCTATTACAGTCCCCTGCCCCTGCCTTGCCTGCTTGGAAACAACACTGATGGATTGTATACACTTAACCTGCAAAGTAATCTAAATAGTTTTTATTCTGATGATCCTAGTCAGGACATTAGAACAAAATTATTAAATAATTGTATTGTCATCAGTCCTTGACCCCTGTGCAAATGTTCAAGCTGATCAGACTTCTTGAAATTGGTGAAAATTACGCTGAAAGATTCCGTTACATACATACATACAGGTGAAGCTAATATAAGCGTGTTAAAAAGGGTTTGTTTAATCCGAAAAAATATAAAATTTTTAAAAACGCAGTGGTATCCCAAGAGGCTCCCTAACGAAATTATTGAAAAACTTTATAAAAGGGTTCAACATTTCTTGCAAACGGTTCATTTTATCAACAATAACCAAGAGTACTTTTTTTAGTCAAAAGTTGAAGCTACCAAGATCTATTATTTTAAAGTCTTTATCATATGCGGTGTTAAAAATTTAGGCATTAAGTTGTAAAGCTTAACCTGCAAAGTAAAAAAGCTAAATATGTTTGTGTTTAAGAGGTCCTTACAAGTGTCCATCATATTAAATGTTTGTTAAATTGTATAAAGTACTGTAGCGAACAATTAAGGACGTAAACTTCATTTATAATATCGGAAAATATTAAGCCTATAAACCTGCAGTAATTACTGTAATAACTAATCAACCAACCTCGGGAACCTAATCTTAACAGTGATATCTGACCCAACAACAATTTAGTTAGTTATTTAATAATAATAATAATAATAGCCTTTATTTTTCCAAGATAATTAATTAACAATATTGGTATAGAGAAAAGAAATAAATATAAAAAGGAAAAAAAAGCCGAGGATCAGATGACTGAGCAGGTTAATGCTCAGCCTCTGGTATTAATCCTAAGCTGATCGCAGCAATATACAATATAAACAAATTAATCAGTATAAAAAAAACATAATAAACATAATAAACATAATAAACATCTTATTCACCTACTTCTAAGCTGTGCATACTAGTAAACAACAGTAACAAAAAATAAACAAGAAACAGTGGAAGACAGAACACATGACAACTACACATGCCAAATTTGGTTTTTTCTATTCTGTTCAAGAAGAAGTTTAGACTTTAATAGTTTTTTAAATTGATGAATGCTCTTACTTTTAAAGTTAGATGGTATCGAATTATAAATTTTAGAGATCTGGTATGAAAACGAACGTTTAAAAAATTCAGTACGGTGTTCGCTTGGCGCGCCAGCTATAAACAATCTGTAAACTCTTATGTGTTAAATTTCTTGTTAAGTTTCATTAAATAAATATTTCCTTCCAAAGAACATTTTCATTAGTTGTACACTCGCAATAGTACTTTAAAAGTTATTCAAGAAAAACCGATTTCCAGCGGCGTTCTTCAGGAACACATTATCTCCGTAGGGCCTGTAGGAGAAAATTTTATAGGAACTTGTCATCTTATTTTTTCATGTTCTATCTCCACCCGAGAGATTTCCGACATTTTCCTGGACACCCTGTAGAAATACAAATGAAATAGTAGTTTGTATATCTAGGCGGGAAAGGGAACGTTTTCCGGACCGAGAAAAGAAATGGACTGACCACTTTTGGAAGACCGAAAAATCACTTTCCTGCCTTAGTGAATACAACATTTTTTATCATACACAAGAAAAAAATAATGACAGAAACGACTAATGACGTCATTAATTATATTTTTCCAGAAACATTCCCAAATTTTTTTCCTCTTAAGAAGCTCTCTTTTTTCCAATAAACTTTTGCTAGAGACATTTTTCTGTATTACTTCCCGTTTAAAAGTTTATAAGCAGTATCGTCCTAAAGAGTCTCAAAAGAAATACCGCCTAAAAATCACAGTAGCGGTGGAAAGATCAAGTAGTCGTTGGAAAATAATTGAATATTCGTTGTTTAAACTGCAAAAATGTCAAAAAATATTTATCATTACTCAATAAGAACGTCGAACGTATAACTTTTGTACTTCTAAAATGTTTTGTTATTCAGAAAAATTTGATATGTATAATTTACGGCGAGTCACAAACAAATTCAAGAAGAGCTATAGAGTTATATCGAAAAATATATCCAGAGCGCCTCATTCCTGATCGTAGAACCTTTACAAGATTTGAGGCAACCTTGCGACGAAATGAATATGCATTTTCTGTTCGAAAGCATCAAATAATTGACCGAAGGGTAAGAAACAATGTTAGTACAGATAGACTATGACAGTATTTCGAACAAAATCCACGAAATTTTAATGACATTTATTTTCTAACTACTACTTGATCCTTCCACCGCTAATGTGATTTTTAGGTAGGTATTATCGAATATGAGACCCTGTACAATTATCAAATACCTTGTTTAGATAAACCCGATAACTGAATTTGTTCTGGAACACTAGTTAAAAATAAATCATGATTTGCAACTTCTGCTGGTTCTCTGATAAGTGAAGCTTCCATAAAGGTGCTTCCATCCGATTTCTTTGTACATAAAATTTTTTTGCAAACAGAAATTTTACTCTCGAGAGAATCTTCAACGTAGCCTTCCGCTACACTCGTAGATTTCCATCCACTCTGTCTTTTTAGTGCTAATATATCCGCTTCTAAGTTAGCAAGAAGTGTGGTTGACGCCGTTGTGAACTAATGACCACTATATTCCTTGCTCTTAGGTAAATATAAATTAGTAGCTATTTTACATGGTAATGTGCATTTTGAGCTGCACATTTTATCTTATTATATTTAATAAATAATCGATTGTAATTTAAATTTTTAGGTCGTAAATTAAAGTATGTCTTGTGGATTGAAATCATATAAATTGAGTTTTTTTTCAGAGTTGCACATAGTAAATGTTCGTTGCTTATTATTTTTTATATCTGGTATATGTACTATTAGGATGTCACATCACTCATCATCATCATCATTTCGTCAGTTCGTCAGTTCTACACACACCGGCAACTCCAGTTATTAGTACCACCTAAAATAATTACATTGTCTTATAAATAATATGATTTTAATACTATCTTTATCTATTACCTTTGTCAATAAGTATATTTCATCTGGAGCTTCCATAAAAAATGTAATTGATCGAACGTTCTTGATTTTTTAGCAATATAACAACTGATCTTTTCTTTAAAAAGACGGTTACTTGTTTCCTGACAGACAGTGTTGCTTTTAACATTGAGTGAATTGGCCATAAGACTTATATTTTTGTGACAATTCGGATATGTATGTTAAAATTACACTTTCACTGTATTTTCAGAAGTATTTAAGTACTGAATATTTCACTGGATCATAATTCGCATTCGCACTGAATAGAAAACGGCGGTCATAGTTGGGAGGGGAATACGGTTTACCAGCTCCCGTTTAAACTCGATTTAGTAAATTACTTATGTTGGTTTAAAAACAATCAAATAATTAACATTCTAGATTTTATCTTTTCAATTTTTTTAATAAATATTTTTAACATTTTTACAAAAAAAACGTGTAAAATTGTACACCACATTATTTTAGTACTTTCGAAATAATCGCGTGTAAAATCGATTTCCTGCTGTGTAACATTAATATAAAACTTGTCCGATCAGAAACGGTATTAACCTGGAATTCCAGACTTATTTCTGGTGGTACGTAGCTGATAAAAAAAACGTAAACCCAACAGGAGGAAAACAACTCTTAAACTAATACACAGAACCTAATTATAAACACATTTTATGAATGATTTTACACCCTACATACCTATGCAGTAGACATAAACAAATCGCTTGGAAAAATGTACGTCTGTTTACGAAAAGTCACCTTCAAACTGAAAATATATATTCCTTTCGGTTTTCAATCTAAATATTTTGCGTGTACTTGCGGATCCCGCGTCTATCGGCATCAAAATATTACAAATAGCACGGATTTAGGAGAGTAGGTAGTTAATTTGTTTAAAATAATCGACAGTAACAAATAGATTCAAATCTGATTCATTCATCATCAATTTGAAAATAGAAGCTCAGTCAAATCGTAAGCATTGAAATCTCATTATTTTGGAATTTAATTTAGAATGTTCAAGTAATACCTATAGTGCAAAAGTGATTGTAAAAGCCGTCGCATCTGAAAGCCTCTTGCTAGATTTTTATTGCAACTTTTCTGCAATTCTGGGGTATAATTCAGTGATTTGCATGGTTACCACCATAGGCAAAAATTCCTAGGATACACTTTCAAATTCAAATTGCCTTACAATTTTATTAGTTCTTTTAATTGATGCGACTGGTCGAAAAATATAAATAGTCGATGATCACGTAAAATACTGCACTCGTGGATCATACTTCTTCATTAATAAAATACTGACGGCAAAGAAAATTATCAGTATCAGTTTGATAGGATGGTAACGTTCGGAGTAAGAGAGAAGCGTTTTTCAATAGCAAAGTTTTCTTCAAGAAAGTATGGCCCCAAAATGCGATTGTTAATGATACCTGCTGATACATTTACTTTCTGAGGGCGCTGAGCATGACCTTCACGTATCCAGTGTGGATTTTCCTGACTCCGAAAATGATAATTGTGCCTATGAACCACTCCATTTAAATAAAAGGTAGCTTCATCCGAAAAAATTATATTCCATGGAACTTCATTATTCTCGTCACACCGTTTCATCATTCTCTCACAAAATTGCAAACGCCTGTCACAGTCATCTTTCAGCAGCTCTTAGACAAGATATACTTTATATGGATGGTATTTTTCTCTTTTAAAAAACCTTCCAATCGTACGTCTAGACGTAGCATGACTTTGGGCCAATGAAACCGTTGAAGCATAAAGATTTTCCTGGATATATAATGCAATTTCCAATGTCTGATCGCCATCTAAAATACGTGACTGACTACTTTTGGGCAAGTCTTTCACTGTACCATGTTCCTCAAATTTGTGGGATATCTTACTGACAGTAGCCTATGAAATGTAATTTTCCGGATATTTTGCATAAAATTTTCTACATTAAAATACCTGTAGATAGCATTAATGTTGTAATTGTAATTGTTTTGTTTTCAGAAGAGCTGTTTCTTTATTTCGCAATAATCATAGAACTAAAAGAAAAAAATGATATGGTTAGATTCAATTTTCTGTGAGATTTTCAACGAGTCCACACACGACAAGTTTTCATTTGAAAAAAAAGGTTGAATGGCTTTCAGCTAAGGGGTTGAAGAAACATATTTCATTTTATTGGAATAAAATAAGTAAAATTTAAAATTAATATACATGCTTAAGCATTTTTTTAGAAGTTACTTGTTAAAAAATATATTAATTTTATTCCGGACTTTTGCCCAACCCCGTTTAATAAAAACTTGGAGACCTTCATTGGTTTTCGTATAATGTTGCATTAAAATAATTAAAGATGCATTCCAACTAGTGATCAGATCAAATGAAATTTAAGTACGATTTAACTAAGTTGAATTTGATCGAGATTCAATAAAATCCAATTTAAATTTTCTTTGACAAACAGACCAAGTATATTGTTTTGTGGTCTTTTGTAAACTTATGGGAGCATTTGGTCCAAAACTGATTCGTTTTCCCAAAAAATATAGCAATATAAAATATATCTAGACCAGCTTCTTTTATGGAACATTTCTTCTTCCAGTTCAAGAAGAGCTGTAGAATTATATCGAGAAAGCTATCCAGAGCGTCTCATTAATGATCATACAACCTTTACAAGATTGGAGGCTACCTTGCGAAGAAATGAAGATGCATTTCCTGTTCGGAAGAATCAAATAATTGACCGCAGGGTAAGAAACAATGTTAATACAGCTAGCCTGTACAGTATTTCGAACAAAATCCACGAAATTGTATACGGCAGGCTAGCCGGGAATTGAAATTGGATAAATCAACCGTTCAACGAATGGGTATCATGACTACAAAATTCACAATTTGGAGTATTCGCTTGAGCGTCACATTGAAAACAGACTTAATTTTATAGCTCAAATTGTAGTAAATGTAGAAACTGTTGATCAGAACCTTTTTCGGCACGTTCGACAAAAGTCGGTTTGTCACTAATGGTTTGCCGAACAGGCGCAACGAACTCTACTGGTCCATTGAAAATCCCCACATTGTAAATCCAGGAGTAAATGTATGGTATGGCCTTATTTTTATGAACATAGATTGAACAGCGTGAATTATCTAAATTTCCTATAAGAAGAATTTTCTACACTTCTGTAGAATGTGTCTTTGCAGATAAGGAGAAACCTATGAGTTCAGCACGACTGAGCTGCACCCCACAAGGCCAGGATTGTACAGCAATATTTAGATTAGAACAGTTTCTCAGAAAAATGGATTGGGATTAATGGACCTATTAAGTGGCCCGGAAAGTCAACAGATCTAACACCCCTTGATTTTTTATGGGGGTTTTAAAAAATAAGGTTTACAAAACACCTTCGCGAGATATTAATCATTTGAAAGAAATAATCACAAACGCTTGTAATGAATTAAACTGATTCGTTTTCCCAAGAAATATAGCAATATAAAATATTTCCGGTGCAGACCGGCTTCTTTTGTAGAAGATGCTTAGTTCCAGTAACCCCCGACCATCAAACAGATTTCCCGTTATATAATTCGTTCCCTGTTTGCATTCAGGCCCAGATATCGGGTACGAAACGCAATTATTTCAGGACTTTTGAGTTTAGTGGGTTGTTAAGCCTCTCACGGCGACCCGGCGGTGGCCGGGAGGGTTGGGGCGGTGGCGGGCAAAGGCGGCACAGCACAGTCTGCTGGTTGTGTTCTAAATGCGGGGCTGGCCATGAGCCAGCTGTCCGCGTGCCGCCCGAGTCGGGCCTTCCACAGAACGTACACACCTCGGACATTGTCAATTCCGCATAACCTTTCCGACAAACGTCATGCCCATCCAATAATATAAACCACTTCTCCTTTTTTTTCAAATGAAAATATGTCGGGTGTGGACTCGTTCTTTTTTCGTTTATTTATAATAATAATGTGAGTAACACAGGGCATAACAGAAAGAAAAGAAAATATTCCCTACAATATTACATACTGGATGCATACAATGGAATTGATAGTTACATACAAAATTATTGTATATTACCAGAGATAGTAAACACAATATGTTACGCTTACTATAGCTACTGTAGCCATCAGTCTATCCACTATTAACTGATTTAATTAGAAGGTTATAATTTGCATGAGGCAAATAAAAAGTAAAATGGCAGCGAGTTGCAAAGGTGCCAAATGAAAGAATATTTTTTGTAATAAATTAGGCGAATCAATTTTATTATTAGTCAGGAAATAAAGAAATTTCAAACTTAGCTGCAGCCTTCGAATCTCTAATGAGTGAGAATCAAATTTATTTAAAAGTAGCTGGTGATCACAACCTCTATCAGGATAATCCATGCTTTTTAAAGTATAGAAACTTTAAAAATTTCTTCTGCACTATTTCCAAACCTTGTTTATATATGTTATAAATAGGAGACCATACTACACTACAATATTGAAGGATCTGACATAAGATAAATGTAATGTCTTTTATGCTTTGATGCTGTTGAAACTATTACAATTTCTAATAATAAATCACAGCTGTCTAAATGCTGCGGCTTCAACATTTTTAATATGGACAACAAATGCCAGTTTGTCATCCCTAAATCTTTAGTACTATCATATCTTTGTAAAAGACTGAGTCATAAGTATAATTAAATTTTGCAGGTGATGGTTCCCTTATGTAGGACATGCTTTTACACTTTAAAACATTCGTACCAAGGTTGTTAACCTGGCACCAATGTTCAATTTTAAGTAACTGATTTTGGATATAAACACAATCAGATACAATATCAATCTCAGAATAAATCCTAATGTCATCAGCAAACATTAAATAAGGACAATCAATAATGGAATATAAATCGTCTATAAAAAGCAAGAACAATAGCGGACCTAATTTGGAGCCTTGCGGTACACCAGATGTTGGGAAAAAGTTCGATTTGTAAAGGGGTATGTTGAAACATAAAGCATTCAGCTTATTTAATAAGATTTTATGATCGATACGGTCAAATGCCTTTGAAAAATGTGTGTAGACCACATCCACCTGCCCATGCTGATCAACAACTTCCGATAAATACTGTTTGACACTCACGAGATTTGTAGTAGTAGATCTCCTTTTCATCAATCCGTATTGGTTTGGTGAAATGCGGTTAGACACAGAAGAATATATTAGATTACAAAGATTTCTCAAAGACCTTCGCAAAATTATTCAAAATCGTGATTGAGCGATAATTTGTAAGCAAGGTCGGATTTCCCGACTTTAGAATAAGACATATGTTTCCCACTTTCCACAGTTAAATTAAAATGAATAAAGGATATACAAATATATGCTTGCAATCTTTCACTAAGTAATTAGGTATTTTGTCATCACTAGAAGTTGGCTTGTTCTTTAGACTATCTATAGACGACAACTGAAATCGACTCGAGTATTAAACCAGGAAAATTATTTAACCTAATTTCAGGAGTTGTATTACTACTGTTTGTATACACACTATTGAAATAATTACAAATAGCATTTACAATAGAATCCGATCTGTTAAATGTGGTAACATCGTCAGACAATTGCGAAGGAATTCTATGCGGTCATGAAATAAAAAAAACACTCTCCTAAAAATAAAACAATTACGAATACAACATTAGTGCTATCTACAGCAAATTCTGAAAATGTCCTCAACCCTCTGGCATGCCCCGAAGTAATGGTAAAATACGTCGACGGAATTCCAAATGGCTTCAGTCGGTATATTATTTGACTCCACTTTAATCTTGTTTTTTAGATCTTTAATATTATCGGGTCTATTTTGGTAAACCTTATCTTTTAGATATCCCCACAGAAAATAGACTAATGGAGTTAAGTCAGGAGATCTTGGTGGTCATTCAATTGTTCCTCGTCTTCCATTTCAGCGACCAGCAAATATTTCATCTAGATATCCTCTAACCTCTCCCAGAAACGTCTTGCCCATCCAATAATACAAGATCAGTCCGCGTGATTACTGACCACCTGTTTTTTAAATTAAAATGCAAATTTAATAGATGATTATCCATAGAGGAATACGTTTCTTCCGGATTGCCTTTCAAAATATACGGCGGCAAGTATTTTTAATTAATTTTTCGTAAAATCGTTGCATGATAATGATATTTCTATTGTCATTTCAGTATCGAAATGACAGTCTTTTATGCACATGTGCTTAAAACAATCTTTTTTGCACACTTATGCGTAAAAGTAAAATAAAACAACTGAATTTTATATTATCTATTTATTATAAATATTAATAACACAATCTATCAAATCGGATAATTGAACATTAGGTGAACATATACATGAACTGCAATATTGGATGGCTGGATGATTGGAGTTTTTGTAATGAAAGTTGTATTTCCTTTCTTCCCGAGAATTTTCCTTGCTATCGCCTGCTTATTTTTTATGGAATTTTCTATGTACCCCTCTGCCACAGAAGTCTAACGTTAACCTCCGTGTCGCTTTAGCATCGATATGTTGGCTCCTACATATGTAAGAAGGTTGCAGAACATCGCTAAAGCAGTGTCCACTATACTCAGTAAAATTGGGTAATCTAAGAAATTCGGTTATCTTTTTAGGAATTGAGCCTACATTATTTACACACTGCTTGTGTAGCTGTGTTGAATTTCTGTACATGATAAAAAATCGGTTGTGATCAGTGGCGAACGTAGACTTGCATATTTGAGGAAAATTGCTAAAAAACTGTTTCTATATCTCCCTCTGGTATTGTAAATAATTTAGAAACATTAGTTTTGATATTGGGAGTAGTCACTTTAATGAACGACATAGCATCCTCAATGTTTCCTGTAGGTAAATAAGTTAAATCTTCTCTCCTGCAGGCTCCAATCAATGTACATAAGGCAGCTTCCGCCTCATTTTCTATTTCAGAATTTTTAGTACCATTAGAATTTGGGTCACGCATACTGAAGTTTTATGAAGAAGTAATACTGAATTTAATTATTGGGGTTTAATGTCCACAAAGTTCATAGATTTCAGAATTTTTTTAAATGTCGGTATGATTTATAAACATCGTACTATAGTAACTACCTACTCTATAGTAACTACCTTAAAGTTGTTTAAATAAAATAGTCTAGCGATCATATTAGCAAATGCAATCGAAGATTATGTCAAAACTATACTATAAAATTTAGAATATGACTATTGTACAAAGTAATAATATTTGGAGATTGTATTAATACAACATTACCAAAACTATAGAGACATAATTGTAGTATTATTACTACAAATTGCATTAAAGTAGTAGCGTGTGTAGGTGATAGTGTGCAAAAATAAAAAACGTACTCTTTTGTTGGTTTGTTAGTTTCAGCATGTGACCACAAGATGTAACTATGTGATGCTTTACGTCTATTCAGGTTTGTTTCTGTCGGATAAGTCGTCGGTTGCCTCATCCGTGACATACTGAAGATAGCTAAGCTCGTAAACGGTATATGTCTTATAGAGCTCTGCGACCCACCTTATATAAATAATGAAATACTACTCTATTAACGAATACAATATACAGGGTGTTCCTAAATAAGTCTCGCAACGGAAAACTGCAAATTCCTCTTGAAAAAAGAAACATTTTTTTCCACTTCCATTTTTCTCTCCGGGCTTTCATTTTCGAGATACACGGTGTCAAAACTTTATTTTTTTCCAATATCTTAGGAACCATTTGAACTACGGGACTGAGTTTTTGTAAACACATTACTACTATTAATATCTAATTTTTCGCACCCTACTCGGATTCATTGGACGTGCCAGTGGTGGAGATTTTAAGGTATCGGAAGGGTTTTTTCCCCATAACTTTTACGCCACTGGAAAAATTGACATTTGATAGCAAATTCTGAAGCACCAATGAATTTTACATAAAAATAGTTCTCTTGGTTCATTACTCTTAAGTCAATCGTTTTCAAAAATAGGTAGTAATAATTAACAATTTTAACGAGATTTAACAACAGATAGGATTTTAACTTTTTTCTTATCAATTTTGCGAGTAAAATTTACAAAAACTGTTCAAAATTACGTTCGCGGACTCCAATGAATTCGAGAAGGGTGCGAAAAAGTAGCTATTGATAGTGGTAATGTGTTTATAAAAGCTCAGTCCTATAGTACAAACGGTTCCTAAGTTATTGGAAAAAATCTAAAAAAAATTAAAGTTTGGACACCGTGTATCTCGAAAACGAAAGCCCGGAGAGAAAAATGGAAGAGGAAAAAAATGTTTCTTTTTTCAAGAGGATTTTACAGTTTTCCGTTACGACACTTACTTAGGAACATATAACTGTATATTTAAACCGACAGTACTAATTATGTAGCTCCAGCTTTATGTGAGTATGCAATTTACTATGTTCAAAATTATTTAATTATATTGGCAGTAATTCTTTCAAATCCCTTAAAAGCTCAAATAAAGAAAATATAATTTTACTTTGTGCCTCGAGTAATTCTCATTGTCTAAATAAACCGAAATAATTCTTATATTAGTTTTCTTGATTTCAAGTAACTTTTATTTTTAATGGATGAATATATGTTTTTATTATATAAAAAGTAAAGTATTACTGTCTTCAGAAATAGTGAAACTAAGCTAGTGTTGGAATGAGTGTATTAATCTTGATACTAGTATAGCTTTTTTCCTTGTTGTTTGTATATCTTTCTTTTAGTACAAAACAATCTAAAATTAAAAAAAAAAAACGAAACTTGTTAAATATTTTATGAAAATTCTTTAAAAAATAATATAAAAACTAGGTAACGATCCTAATGAAGCTGATACTCGTCCATAGGCCGAATTTACATCCGGCTGGCGGTCATGACAAGAAATCCTCCTTCCAATTCCATTTCGTCCACGCGCAATTCACTCACCTCACCGTATTTACAATGCAACAATGTGCACAGTACAGTTTCTTGCCGGCGATTACCAGGAACAATACTGGAAATTCTGCCAAGAAAATAAGCGGAGCCTCTTTTGATATGTGCTGCGAATACTTGCGATAATGGTCGTGTGGAAACTCTACGTAAACAAATATTAAGGTGGAGATTTGGCGGCGGAATTTTATTATTGGTCTTATTTTTCGTGTCTCATACCAGCTTTATTCAATGCTGTCAGTTACGGAGCGTATTTATTGCTTGTTTGTATCATAAATTGTGACCTCTTCGTTTGAATGGAATGATAATCAGCTTAGAGATAATTTTGCGGTTATATTTTATGTTCTCTTTTGTTTCGCGTTCGAAATATTGGTTATTTTTTAAATTCTGGATTTCATTAAATAATTCTGTATTGTATTTTTTGTTTTTACATAATTAATGATTAGCTAATAAATTACACTTACAGACAAATGCTTAATAACAAATGAATTTTCGAAAAGTGCAAGGTTTTTCTTGGCTTCGTTAGATAAGACAAGACAAGACCAAGACAAGACTTGCCAACTGGAATTACAAGATTTAAATTTAAAAAAGTCTTGCAAGACAAGTAATATTGCTGCGACAAATATAAAAGTTACAGGATATACAATTATTATTAAAATCAAAGTTTATTGAGTCTATGTCCAGTTCAGCTGAACTTAACTAATTATAAATTCACTACCACTTGATTGAAAGAGCTTCGATTCTGTTTCACCTACTTCGTCCATTATTTATTATGTATGTACATTATAAAGTCGCTTACAGACCATTTAGGCCCAGGGCTGCGTTATTTTCCTCCATTTAATTCTGTTTCTCACCTTTCTTTTCCAATCTGTTACATTTTTCTCTTTCAGACCTATTGCCACTGCTCTTTCCACCACTTCTTCGGTCTCCCTTTCTTCTTATAGTTAGGTTTACTACCTATATTTTATTTAACTGTTCTTTCATCTCCCATTTATGCTAGATGCCTTAGCCACTGCACTCTTCTAGATTGAACAACATCTATTTTTGGTGCCTAGTACATTCCATATATTTCCTCAATATTCCTCCTTACATAGCCTTCCTCAACCTTCTTCCCCCTAGGATTCTTCTGAAGAAAACCACCTAACAAGTTTTCTTGACCTCTAACTGAGGATAAAAATTGTTTTGTACATTCTAAATTTTATTCCAGTGCACAAATATTTTGATTTCTGACTTCTGTTTACTTTTATTATCTCCTACTAATTTCTTGCTTCTCCTGAAATTCCTGAACTTTTTCAAACTCTATCTTTCCGTACTGGGTCCTCAATATCATCATCAGCTGTCCCACTTTACATGTCTTCTCTACAAGTTTTCTCGTTACCTTTTCTAATTTTCTACTATATCTTGCAATTGTGGCTACATCATCTGCATGACTTACTATTTGGTGATTTTTAAACAATATATTATTTCCTTCTCTGTCCAACTGACGATCACTTATGACCTTTTCTAGCACTTAATTAAAAATAAGCTTGAGAGTGGGACTCCTTGTCTCAGTCCTGTGTCAATGGTAAAACTTTCTGAACATTTACCTTCAATTCCTACTTTGCTTTTGGTCTCTTCTAAAGTCATTCTCAATAACCTAATCAGTTTAGTTGGTATTCCAAATTGTTTCAATATTTTACTGAAGTTACTTTGTGGCAGAATCATATACTTACTCTTGAAGTCCATAAATAAGACTATTACTTTAATCGCATATTCATAGTATGCAGTAAGGATTTCCTTCACCATGAAAATTTGGTCCGTTGTCAATCTCTGTTTTCTGAAACCTGCTTGATACTCCCCTATCCGTAGTTCTATTCTTTGTTTTATTAATGCTGCTATAATTTTATATCTGGCAATGATATATCTCTATAGTTACTACACTCTGTTGTATTTCCATTTTTTAAAATTGGTATAATCTAATAGCATGTTTCCAATCTTCAGCAATACGATCTCTTCTCGAAATCTTTAGTATCATTTCGTATATTCTTTGCCTTAAATCCTCTCCCGCATATTTAATATTGTCTGCCTCTCCCTGGACTTTTGTTATTTTTTAAAGCATATTTAATTATGTCTATTTTCCTTTTTGTTTATTATTTATTACTTATGTAAAATAAGCCGTTTCTATACTTCATACCATATCTATAGTTACGTGTGATCTCCAAACGGAACCGTAGTCGACCGAGAGTAACCACCACTGTTATCAAATTCGTAATAAAGTTCCATGATCCTCATTTGTATGTACAAAATTCGAGAAAATGAATTTGCAAGGTTCTGTTAACACGATCAAGACTTTAAAGATTTTTTTTTGAAATTTTGCAAGATATCTTGTTTCGACCAACACTAGTAAGGTTTTGTTGCACCTTATGCTTTCTTAAATGAAATTCATGAAAATAAAACAAACTGCAGTAGATTTTCTTCAAATATCTCGAGAACCGGTCCAAAAATGTAGTTTGTAACTTAACCTAAATCTCTCCCCACGTAACATTTTCCTAATTCTTGTAATAATCAAGATCCCAATATATCCATCATCGAAGTGGTCATTAAAGTCAGTATAGTAATTTTGTTTTGATTTTTTCAGTTCCTTGGGCGCCACACCGTGAAGAGGAAAGTCCGAGTCCGAACAAACTCTCCGGGTCTCAAAATGGTCGTGAGCACTACCACAAGCGGGTTATGCAATGTTTATGCAAGGTCATATCGAAGGAACTTCGTATCGAACTGGGACCCCACGCGTGCGCCTTTTATCCGGTAGACGCCGAATCTATGCCGAAAAGACACTCGCATCTCCTCGCCTACCAGCTACCAATATCACGGTACTCGCAAGATATTCAGAATTGCCATATCAGTACCCCCTAGAAAGCCCACCCCGTACTATAGGACCTCCGACGTTAACGTGTACGATTCGGTGTCCAGAGCTGGGAATAGAGATTCAGGTGTGTCCAGAGTTCCTCACCGTGCAAGCGCTGTATGACGGGTTGTTGGTCACCATCTGGACCACGGCCCAAAAGTTACCTCAGCACCGCTGCAGTTGTTCGGCACAGCTGGCCACCATCTTGGTGTTCGTCACTACTTTGACCATAGTGGGCAGGTGCTATGCGTCCGCCAGCGCGGAGGTGCCCTTAGGCCAACTCGTCTCGAACCCTCAGTCAGCTCCTAGACCACTCTACAATTCCAAATTCCCAACTTCCAGTTTAGTATTAAGTAGGTTATTGATTCCTGGACGTCTCCTGAAAAGTGATACTAGAGTAATTCGCGGAAATTCTAAAGTGTCGTACAATCTGGACCTCAAAAAAATTAGAACTAAGCGGGAGTTTCAGGCAGGCCAACGCAATCGGATCGCCGACTTGAAGAGCAAGTCGATATCCGAAGAGAACTCGACCACTTTCAAGAACTCTAATCCCAGTACCGAAGTCTTCTCCCTGCGGAGCGGCAAAATTTTCGGTCAGGTCGACGGATCAAAACTCGAATTAAGTGCTCTCGCCGGTAACGACAGTGAAAGTGGAAGTGAAATTTATAATACGACGCGAGTGATTGGTACGAACAGAACCGAAGTCGAAGCGCACCAAAACGACAGCAGTTTCCACGAGGAAGGCAAGGAACTACTTCGAAGCACGCAGCGGCCCATGCCGCCAGCGCATGCTCACGACAACGAATCATGTAAGTCTCTTTACATTAAATTTTTAAACAAACATATTACTTTGGTCCCCCACAATCTCAATAAATGATTGCTAATATTCATACTACCGTACCAAAACTATAGTGACATAATTTGAACACATGGACATTAGTAAATATACTATTAGTATTAAGTACTATTAGTCACTAACGCTGTCACTGATGTCGGCTATAGCCAGGTGACTTACTTTATTACTCCAGCATATAAACTATTTTTTTATGATCGAATATTTTATTATAACTTCAATTTAATCTCGTATTCCTTGTTCTTCTTTATGTTCATGCAACTTATTCCATATCTTCGAAATTACCTGATTAATCGCTGCAGAAATACGTTTATGTATATAATCAGAAACTCCTTAGGTGTCGGGGGAGGAGGAGGAGGTCACGTTTCTTTCATTCATATATAAATGCGCTTCATTCATTTCTATTTTATTTTAGATCGCTTGCCTTTTTCCATGTTTCGTTCTTCTTCAACGTCTTCCCAATTTAGTTATCCCACGTCTCTTATCCCACCTTTCTTTTTAGCCACTACTTTTGGCTCCCAAATTCTTGTCTGTTTGCTAGTGTTCATTCTGTTTAAATATCCGTACCAGCTCAGTCTTTTTTCTATGAACTGTATTGATTCGATTTGAAATTCTTCTCTTATTGATTTTCAACTCTGTTTTATCTCTCGTTATACCTGTGACCCTTCTTAGATATTCCATTTTCACTGCTTACACTTTCTAATTGTTTGTTAAGACCCATGATTTGCACCCATATCGGTATGTAAATTGCGTAGACCCGCTATCGGTATCTCTGGTCTCGCTTATATATTGATCTCTATTGGCTCCTATTGTTGGAATTACGACTGCCTCGTCGCAAGGCCTCAGTCACTGACGACAGTAAAAAACGGCGAAACGTTTGGAAGCATGAGATGCGACCAGTTACAGAGGCGACTATAGAACATCTTGGACCCCCATTATCCGAGGAACGGTTCCGACCGTAGCAGTCATAATACCAACAACAGAAGCCGAAACCAATATATGGGCCAGCCAAGAGATACGAATAGTGGATCTGCGCCCACAAAGTTTACCTCGAGAACAACAAGGGCAGGTAAAGGAATCCCAGCTACAGCTAGGAATGTGCAGTTTAATTCTATTACTGGCAGCAACTAGTTACCGAGGTCACGGCATAACAACCCGGAAAATCACTATATATTAAATAATAGCACCGGCCGTGAAAGCCTAAAAACCATGATAATAATTGTTGTACTTTTAACATCATGTCCTCTTTGCTTTTGGATCCAAAGTTTGCCAAACTTTGCAGACTGTATGCCTTTCATTTATCCAAGTTTCGACAAAATAATAAACTTTTTGAGTGTTGTACATCAAGTACGACAGTATTATTTTTTCTAAATACTTTCTTCAGCATATTATTATTTCGTTCTATTAGCAGACTTTTTCGATATTTTAAATTTCAACTTTATTTCTGTCTTGTTTTTCAGTTTTTAGCTTTTCTTCTCTTGCACTACATTTTAACGCACTGTAAACATTTCCAGCAGATAACTTTGTTTTTAAAATTACACCTTTCCAGGGCACTTGCTCGTTTAATTTACAAATGCCATGATACACATTATTTATCATGGAGCCTTCTTTATCTATTAAATTCAGTCGTTTACGGCTCCATTAATTATTAGATTGACCATCAACATTCAAAATTCCATGTAAACACATTATTTGAACTAAAATGTAAAGAGTAGCAACACTTTTCCACTCGTAAGCGTCTACGATGCATTGCAGGTGCAAAGTTAGAGATGTTCTAATACCGACGTAGTCAGTATCAGTCGTCTCTTATTCGTACAGAAATACTCTCTCTAATATGACAGAGTATAGAAATATAAACATTTATGTAGCCTACATAAGACATAAAAATTTATGTAGCCTACATAAAATATAAAAATTCCATTAAATTATACAGGTCGGTTCAAATGTTAGAGCCGAAAAAGTAAATCACTGGGTACCCCTAAGGGGCTCTGTATCTCTGTTAAGAGGCACTTTAGGAAAAAAATATGACAAACTAGTGCTATTTTGACCTGCCCTATACACTCACGAAAGTATGTCATATACTTACCGGACACCCTGTATATTCTATGATTTAGACGTAGATTTATTTAGTCAGATAGTTTAAATATTACACCGCAACACAATTTTATTTAAAATTTCAGTTGTATCTGAGGAAGTTTAGTTGCATATAAAAAAAAATAATAATAACATTCTCTGTATCTAAATGTCTTAGTATTAAATTTAATAACTCAAGATACAATAGGAAGATAGTGCAAAGAGACAAGATTATTTATTAAAAAATATTTATATTTCAATCTCTTAAACTTAGATTATATTCAAAATGAACTCCCGTCCTGTATTATCGGTTTGATATAACTGAAAGAAACAGATAACAATCATTGTAATTTCAGTCACTCTATTAGCTGTAAAGAAATGACTAACATTTTCCGCAAGAATGTAATTTGCACAGTGCGTAACGTTGGCCTGACTCTTGGAATTTATTGGAGACAAATGCAATCGGCCGTGTTGCCAGATGTTAATAAATGAGGGTAATTCATTAATGGCTTTCGTCTAAACTAGTAAAAATACGTAGTTTTATTCAAAATAATCGTCTTGATGCACCTAAATGCGTCAAAAACTAACTAAATTCTTTTTTTACATGTCAATGAACCGTTGTGGTTGGTTTTTGATATAAATTTTTTGATATTTTTTTACCTTTCTATTTACTGCGATTAGTTTTTAGAAACAAAATATGGGATTATATATTTGTGCTTATGGATTTTCTTTTCTAAAAGTTCTAGTAAAACAAATTATTAATTACATATAAATTTGCAGTACCTGATTTGTTCGTATGCCTAAATACTACCTAATATAGAGATATTACTCCTAATATCTGTAAATGCATCAAATCAATTAATGAATTAGTGTAAATAGTAACAATTCATAAGAAACAAATAAAACACTTTGTCAAAATGCTGATGTGAATAATATCAATGCAACATATTATACAGGGCGTTCGGAATACGAGTGCCGTAATTTTAAGGACTTATATATCTGTCTAAAAGCAACAAAAAAACTCTTATGAAACAAATGTCCAACATTAATAGTTTTTTTTACAAATAAACGAAACATAGTCAAGGTTGAGCGAAAAAAGAAGGAGCCCGGGGGCCCATCTCTACAATAATATGGGCGAAGACAGATAATCCCTCTTGGCCTCGCACATCCGATGTCATGTATCCTGCAAAAAATAGTGCGCACTATAAACATTTAATAACTGTTAAGATAAAAACAAAATTTAACCTTTTCGGATGTTAGATCAGCAATGTGATATTTATATAGAGGGATGGCCAAAAGTACGGAATAAAATTCATATCTTTTGAATTAAATATTTTTTTTAAAACGCCGAAACATGTCAACTGATCTTGATTTTTTCCCATCTTTTGGTTATATAATAATTAATTTTTCTTCAACCCCCTAACCCCCAGCTACCGCTACTTTGTTTTTCAAATGGAAACATAAGGCATCAGGGGGCTCGTTGAAAACCTTATAGAAAACCGAATCCAGCCATACCAAATAAACAAGTTTTATGTTTGCAATAACAAGTTTTTTTGCATTTAGAAATTGAAACAACTAGATAATTTACAAAAATAAACTGAATGGCGCTAATGCTGAAAATGTCCTCCATTCAGTAATTGGCATTCTCCAAGATAATAGTAAAAGCTGTCCGCAGCATTCCAAATGACATCAGCTGATAAATTATGCACCTCCGCCCTAATCTTGTTCTTTAAATTCTGAACATTATCCGGTCTGTCGTGGTAGACTCGTTCTTTCAAATATCTCCAAAGAAAGTAATCCAGGGGCATTAAGTCGGAGAACGGCCATTCAACTGTACCCCGTCTACCAATCCACTGGTTTGGAAACATTTCATCTAAGTATCTTCGAACATCAATACCAAAATGTGGGGGAGCGCCATCTTGTTGGAACCAAATTCTCTCCTTCGGTATATATGGATCAATTTCATGAGGAAAACTCACAGTTAGAGCAGGTATCAGTCGAACGTTTCGAACTCTAATTTACAACTAAAGCGAAAAATTAACCAGAAAGCCTGGCAAGTAAGTGGTACCAAAAAAAAAAAACGCAACATAAAAAGATACCTTTTTTGCGTTAGCAGTGATAGGTACAGTTTCAGATTCTTTATTTTATTCTGTGCAAATTCCTAGAGAATGACACTGAAAATAATTAAATTTTATTTCACTTGTTAAGTAGGTGTTTTATACAACCCTAAAAACCTTGCTATTGAAGACATAAAACTTGTTTATTTGGTATGGCTGGATTCGGTTTTCTATAAGTATTTCAACGATCTCCCTCATGCCTTATGTTTCCATTTGAAAAAAGAGTAGGGGTAGCAGGGGGTTAGGGTGTTGAATTAATTATTATATAACCGAAAGATAGCAAAAAATCAAGATCAGTTAACATGTTTCGGCGTTTTTAAAAAATCACTCATCCAAAAGATATGAATTTTATTTCGTACTTCTGGTAATCTCTGTAGAACAATTTTGCAATTGTTGTTTGAAATCTGTATTTCAGTTAACATTGTGGATTGAATAAATACAATTTTAGATTTCTCTAACCAATACTTTTACGTCGAACAAAAATAATAATGGAATATCGAATTAACAAATATTTGCTGACATTTTTAAAAGGTTAAGTGAAATAGTTTTTCGGTTCGCCATATATAACTGTGAAAAACTGTTAATCTAACTTTTTTTTTCTCGATGTGAGTAAAATTGTGTGATTGCTATCTACTAAGGGGGCACCGAGGGGTAAACCACTGCTTGAAATTTGTACAATGAAATGCCATTTTTTTAAAATATTACCCGTAAATACCTTATTTTCCCAAAATACCTCAAACACCACGAATTACCCTCAAGTGACCAAAGAATACCTATGACTATTACCCAATAATACCCTTAAGTACCTAAAAATCCCGTTAAGTACCCAGAAATACCGAATAGTACCCAAAAATACCCTTAAATACCCAGATATCTAAGAAACGAAAAATACATTAAATGACCCACGAGTTCACTTCATTTAATTTTCCAAAACTGTCTCATATTTCTTTAGAAATTATTCCATCTACTGATCTACGTAAATAATATAAATTTTTTTAAGGGCTCCTTTGACTCGATCTGAATACATCTGGAAAGAACATGGGTTACATAAAATGTATCATAAACTCATTGGCGCACCCAAGAAGGGTGCCAATACCTACACCATGCCCCCTTCAAGCTAACTAAAAACAAACTTCTTCCTTGTCTATGAAATCATAATATTCGGTCTATACAGGGTGTCCCTAAAATTATTGTCCGGATCCCAAATACTCATCGGGTACCATCGGTGTCTCCAGTACAACCAAAATCTTTCATTAGCAAGTGTAAATACATGGGTATCCAGGGAAAATTCAATTTTAGCCCCAGCTTGCTTTTCATCATGTATGATTAGAATTAGATAATTGGCAGTTGTTTACATAAAAAATCTTTTTAGTTAAATAGAATATGAATATGATAGGATAACCTAATTTAACAATATTTTAATTTTTATTACAGACTTATTCACGTTTTATTAAATATTTTTCATCATTTTTCAATAGAATATGTCGGAGAAGTTTAACCAACTTATAGTTAACACGTCGTATCGAATAAGGTAATATATTGATTTAAAGATAAAGTTTAAGAAATTATACCATACTAAAATTTGTTATAAGAGGGGAATGTGCTAGTATGTGAGTGGACATTCATATGATACTTGTTTATATGGTACTATACTGTACAATCTGTTGCAATAATAATGTCACTGTTTAGTTGAATTTGGCTATTTATTTCGAACTGCTGACATATTCGTAATGAAATCTACTTTCAGTTTTAAACATTAGTTCTTAGTTGTTCCACTCACCTACAGAAATCTATTGAAATTTCTACACAGAACATCCTGTAGTCAAAAAACTCATTTAAGGAAGTGTAATTATTTTTGCAATGGAATGTATCTAATTCGAATCACCCTATATTATTTTCTAAACTAAAGGCTTACGATGACAATAAAAGGCCGCGTAGTGCTTGGCCTCCGAATAATTTTACAGAAAATATTTTTGTATCTATTTTTAATAATTTTTATATTTGCCATTGCGTCGGTCAGTTGTTTACTTATATTAAAACTGTGCCATCGGCATAACGCATGCGCCAGTAAATACCCATTATTACCTTGATAGTACTCAAAAATACACAAAGTACCTAAAAATACCGAAAAATACCTATAAATACACACAAATACCCAAAAAATGCAAAAAGTACCTTTAAGTACTTACAACAAAATACCTCAGTGGTTTCCCCCTCAGGGGGCACATGCTAAATATTATTGATAAACATCCTACAAACAGGATTAGACAAATTGCACAAGAAACAGGAACAAATAGAAACGCCTGACTGACAGGAGTGCGCCGTTGCCACATACTCGGCTTCTGTTTGTTGTCATAATTATGTTACGGTTAGTCAGAGAAAAAAAAATTGCTGTCAATTACGTTTAGTGTTCAGTACGATGTATGTAGGCGAGTTGATAGAGGAGAGACTGAATAGTTGCCATGTTTGTTGCCTACGATTCATAAAATTAAATAACTTCCTAAACACGTTATTATGAATTTACGAAGGGCTAATTATTAGAAATGTCATATAATACCCCTTAGGACTAAATTTTATAAAGACAAGGACCATTTGCCGTGGTATACAGAAAGAGGTTACCTTGTTTTTGTGAAATGCTACAACGTCGCATGTTAATATACTATGCATATATGCACACGTTATAGTGATTTCTATGTTATTTGCTTATATTATATTGCACCACTTTATTCAACTACTTACAGTCGGCGTATTAAATTTTTTTATATTCTCTTATATGAGAAAGAGTATACTGAAATAATAATAAATAAAAATTGTCGTTACTTTGGGTACAAAAAGGATATGTGGCAACGTCGCGCGACTAGCACCAGCGAGTCTAGCGTGCACAATGCCTTGCCCACGACGACTACTCATTGCCCATGCACTCGAAGTAGACCGGCTAGCTCCTCATTTACCATTTGGCATCATTACTGCATTACTAATAACATCGGAAATAGACGTCTTCCTACCTTACCTATATCATTACATTTCTAATTATACATCAGTGGACGTGGGGTGTGATTGCTATTGTTATTTCACGCACATAAACAAGAAAACCGTGAATATTATTATACACAGGCGTATGACTCAATTATCGGAAATATTTTCATTATTTCGTATACTCATACACATTCACAAGATTTGTAATCATGTTGTAACTGGACGACTTGTTGCCTACGTGTTTATTGTTTTCTCTTATAAATATGCAATTTCTCGATGAATACGTACAAACCTTCGTTATTGTTCAATATTCTACATAATTTTACAATTCTAAAAACTGTAAAGTGCCATGTACGAAAGCATACGTTTACGAGGTTTTTATTTTGCGAAGTTAGCTTCATATTCAAGGTCATTTTAAAGTCAACTTTTGTTTTCTGATAGTAACGCAATTGCTGTAAACGAAAAAAGTGAAAATTTCATGTTCGAATACGTACATGGTAATTTGTAGAAGTCGTATTCAAGGTCATTTGAAGGTCAACACTTTTTTTTAATGATAATGCAATTTTTTGCCTGCGTGTTCTGAAAGACAGGAATTTTCCATTTTGGATACACGATTGAGTTATTTTTAAGGTAATTTTGAAGATTATTTAAAGGTCTGATTCTTCTTTTGTACTTTTCATGTTGGTATTCGTCAGTCTCGCGAGACAGCGGTGCAATTTATTTATTTATTTAGTATACAACAAAAATACAGAGCAGCCTGGTTACATAAAGTTATAAAACAAATATTTATAGAAAAAGCATACAAACATATAAGTAATACAAACAGAAACCAGATCGTTTTCTGATAAGCGTGTCCGTGATAACAAAATAATCGAGTGAAAAAGGAGCTCTTCCAGAATACGAAATCAGAGATTATATTACCATTAAAGTACAAGGGTTGACCTTTGCACGACCTTGAATATGACCTCCAAATACAACGTCGACAGATTTTGTTCTCGGTTGACTCAAACAGTTTTTATAAAGGTCATTTCCCTGATATCTCACCATACTGACAAATACAACATGAAAAGTTCAGAAGGAGAATGACCTTAAAAAAATACCTCAGTGGTGTATCCAAACGTGGAATCCTTCGGTCTTTCAGAATACGCACTCTAATTTATTTTCAGTTATTGCTTTAACAATTTTTTTCTTGGTTTATGTTGGACTTTAATTACATTTTTTTAAACCAATAGGCTCCTTATTTAAAAGTGATAAAAAAATTGTCGGATACGTTTTCAATCATCCTATACACATTTTCAACGAGTGTGTAAAAACTTCTACATATCCATTAATTTTATTTAAAAATACGTTTTACTTGTGACGACAACTTTTTTGTTAAACTGTACATCAACTTTTAAATATGTCGGGTTGGTACATTAAACCCGGTTAGTTTTTATTACATTTTTAATAACATAAACCGTGGAATATAAGAGTCCCCTTTGAATATAATTTAGAGTTTTCAAATTAAGGGTCTTTGATGGCGGCAGCAGGAACACGTTTTATTAAAATTTTCCGTATTCCCCTTTTTTGTTCTTCTCAACCTTATTACATTTACACCAACCCAACCGAACTGTCCTAGGGCTTTAATTATTTGTTTAATCCAAAATTCGTCCTTTCACATATTTAAGAAGAAATTTGAATATTAATATTTTATTTTAATATTATCTGTAAAGTTTGAGATTCATGAAATTCAATGATTTCAATGAATATGCCTTGTATCTATAGGGTGGTCCATTTTTCATGGCAGAAAAAATGTTTCTCCTTTTGATGACCATTAGGATAAACTAAAAATATCCAAGATTCTGCTTCTACTTTATTTTATTACAATAAAACGTTTAAAATTAGTCACTAAATGTTCTAAAATAACATAACCTGGAACACTGCATTGCTAGTGGCATACTCCAAACCTCAAAGGGCATGAGAAGCCTAGTTATATCTAAGGGTATAATAAATATTTTTACAGAACACTGTAAACATCTTGGGATGTTATAGTTTAAAATATTACTAATTATTATTTTATGCAAACATCATCGATTTCTGTTGATATTATTGCTATTATTAGTATTAACAGAATTTAATTCCCCAACAACACAATAAATTTAAAAATTTATCGCTGTGAAGTGCACCTTGCATGAGTGGCCTATAGATGGCAGATGGCAGAAAATATTGCATACGGCTACGGTCCTCTGATTAGTTTGAAATAATTTTTCAGTATTTGGTTTTCGCAAATTTAATTGTTCGCGTATTTTTAGATGCTGATTTATGGGAGTGTGACAAATAATTTTTTTTTCTGTCAAAGCAGCGTAAACTGATACACGTATCAACATGGTGACCTGTCACTACGTTTGATACCTTTAATATAGTATTGCAACAAATTTTTTTCACGTTATAAATAAATTTGGACATTTTTTATAGAAAATTTCGTTCATTCTGATTTTTCCTATCCTCTCTTAAAATATTTGTACAAAGTTAACCCTGTATATTACAATAAGTAGGTATTAGGAAAATATTTAAATTTGGCAACGTAACGTCAGACCGACATCGAGTTGAATTGCCGCCAGCAGTTAGTGACAATCTGAATAGGAGGTTCAAATAATGTTTTGAAAATATATTTTTTCGGTGTAAATATGCATTTAAATTTTGTTTAATCGCGTATTCGTATTATACTCATTTTTCCCTATCTACTCTGAAAATTAATGACATTGTGACTGAATGTTATGTGAGTAATTTTTTTGACCAAAATGATGCGCACTTCGCAGTGTCACATCGACTGCTAAGCCCCGTGAAATCATTCCTCACCAAAGCAGGACCCAGTTTTATCACTGCATCGCTAATAGGCTTTAATAACGGCGGAAATTGGTCCTCCACCCATTCTGGCTATATCACCCCGCCTCCAATTACATGCCAGGGGTGACGTTACATACGCCATTGCTTAATAGGATATTATCGAAACCGATTTGATGTGTTCACGTTGCTGCGCTACAATGTATATTCCATGGTAATTAATATTACCTAGGCTTCATTATATTGCTCCATTTACAGTTATGAACTGGTACGGACAATTTGGAATAAAATTGAATATGCAAATGGGCAATCGGGTTTAAGTGGTTCATCTGTGGACAATAAAATGTGTTCAATGTAAAATATTGAAATTTTAGCTATTTAAATCTAGCTTTAGATGACTGTTCGCTTAGTCAGCTCAAAATAAACATAAGAATTAGCTGTGTTTACTAGTTTTTCTATTTATACTAAAATTATTAAGTTTTAGAAATAATGTGACGGAAAATTCTGATTTTAGTTCGAATTCTGTTTTCTTGAGGACGGTCAACTTAAAAAAAACATTTTATTTTCTTTCTATCTACTAAACAATTAAATATCCTTTTCCTTCAAACTTGATATGCTGTAATCATAATAAAAGGTTAATATATTAACGTGAAAATTTTTCTCAACTGAAGCCAGTGGCGCAGATATGGGGTAAAAATGTAAGGTGCAGTGGGGTAAATGCAATAACGGGGCAAATGTAAGAATGCACAAGAAAAAAATCACTGAAACAATAAAAATAGCGACATCTGACAAACTGGAAGCTCAATAGTCTATTTAATATATAAATTATTAAAGCCACCTACATTACCGGCTTAGTATTAGTTGGCAGTGAAATTTGTGGTTAGAGTGTGTTCTAATTGTCAGACGAGTATAGTGCTGACATTTTAATGTGGAATATAGAGTGAAAATTGTGATCACAAAAACCTGGTAAGTTGAAAAATGATGTCAATAGGCTTTATTTACACACTCCAATGATACTTTTGCTAAAGTTTTGGCTTAGTGAATTGTATTGCTATGTTACATTTACCCCGAAAAATGAGTACTAGGGGTTAATGCAACAATTTTTGTTGGGGTAATAGTAACATATGTGTTACATTTACCCCATATTTATTCCTTTTCTCTTGTTGTAGCTTAAATGACTTAAACATGGTGCGCCATTATATTAAGAAAAATAAATGCTCAAAATATGCTCAAGAGAATTTGAATTTAGCAATAGATGCTGTTAAGCTTGGGAGAAGTAGTATATACGCTGCTTCTAAACGTTATGAAATTCCGTACCCAACACTTTACTCACGAGTAAAAGGAACTAGAGGGAAAATCAGTAAACGTAAAGGTCGTCCGATCACTATTCCTTTGGAACAAGAGACGAAACTGGCAAATGGTATTAAATGTTTGAATAAATGGATGAACTCGACTTGCACCAAAAACCATCACACATTTGGAACTTAGACGAGGCTAGTTTGTCCTTGGATCCTAGAAAAAGCAAAGTGTTGGGTGAAATAGGACAACCAACTTCCAGAACAATCAGCACTCCTGGTAAAGAAAATGTGAGCATTCTTGCAATGTGTAATGCTAATGGAGAAAAGGTTCCTCCATTAATAATATACAAAGGACGTCATCTGTGGAATCAGTGGGTTGCCCCAGATGACTTTCAATTCCCAGGAACGGTATACGCTGCTACACAGAAAGGATGGATGGAGACTGAAGTCTTTAAAAATTATTTTATAAAGGTGATTATTCCAGTTGTAGGTTGCAGAACACCAGCTTTAATCATTTTTGACGGACACAGTACCCATATTAATGTAGATATAATTGAAGCAGCAATTAACGCAAACATTACGATTATAAAGTTACCACCACATTCGTCACACCTTTTACAACCGCTGGACTTAGCGGTCTTTAGACCTTTTAAGTTAAAATGGGACGAAAAACTTATTACGTGGCAGAGAAAACATATTGGGCATAAATTATCGAAAAAAATATTTTCTGTGTTTTTAGGCGAAACTTGGAAAGCAATAAATCCCCAAGTTATTATGAATGGATTCAAAAAAGCTGGAATAATGCCCTTTAATAAAAATATTATCCCTGAAACGGCATTTCCTCAAGATTCATACCAGAGATGGCTAAATATACAAAACTCTTCACTCGAACCACATATTACTGCAGACAGTGGAAATCCACTCCCTGAATCGAGCACTTCAGAAAACAGAAATCTATCAGTGCCTACTGAATCAAAAACTGTCAATAAAAATGTAGAAATGCAACTGGAAGCATCATGTAGCTCATCCTTTAATGTGACAAAGAGCTTTGAAGACTTACTGCTATCAACAGTTCATCAAAATCCTAATCCTGAAAAACAAAGACGGACTAGGGTGTGTCTAGGATCAGAAGTCTTGACAACTGCAGAAGTTTTGAGTCGCCTACAAGACAAACCTACTTTGAATAGAGTACTAGTAAAAGGAGGTAAAAAGAGAAAGAAACGCAAAGAAAAATCAGATAGTAGTGATGACGATATTGATGAAAATATAATAATATATGACGAGTCTGATGAAGAAAACCTTCAGGACATAGTAGACCGCGAAGTGGAAGAACATGAGTGTGAAACTGAGTGTGAAACTGAAATTGGCATTGGAAAGTATGTGTTAGTTAAATACAGCACCAAAAAATACTCAAAGTACTTTGTGGGAGAAATACTGGATAAAGAAGATGATGGTTGGGCGATAAAATTTTTAAAATATAGTAACGACAAATTTTATTGGCCTAACCAGGATGACATCGATGTTGTACAAACAGATGATATTGTAAGAATTCTTCCTCAGCCCACAGTAGAACGCAGAGGAATATTAACTTTCCACATTACATTTGAAGGCTATAAACTTGAGTAGAACTTCTTTATTGTTTTCTATATATTAATATGTAAGCTTCATAATAAGATTCTATTTTCTTTGAGTTCTTTAAGATTTTTGTCAAATATGTAAGTTCTAAAAGCTTGTCAAGCTACTTGTATCATACAGAATATATTTTTATATTTTAATAGAATGTATCCAATTCTTTTATTTTATTTTGAATGTGATGCTATATATATATATATATTTCAGCGTGCCCCTTAATAAAAGAGTTCATATCTTTTTTGGTTTTCTGAATTTTTAACGAATCCAACTCCGTATTTTTTAGAATACTATATATTTATCACTTTTGCCCCGGTATATATTAATATGTGAATGAATGCATTCTTGCAGACCAGTGTTACATTTGCCCCAATTTATGGGGCAAATGTAATATACCAACACTCTTTTAAAAAATAGAATTTTTTTTTCCCACATTAACTTTTTGATCTAGTGCAAGCAGGAGGATGTTGACAACTTGCTACTGTATTTAGAAAAAAATTTGAAGCTTTTAACTTTCCAAACTCTTTTTATAGCAAATCAACAAAGTTGAACTATTAAAAAACTACATTGCTTTTACCCCACTGCACCTTAATTAAGTTGAACTCATTTTGCTGTGACTACCTCTAACATGGTCAAAAATCGAAGTTAGAAGAACTTGAACGAGAAATTACCAAAAGTAACCAAAAAATCCAAAGAAAATTCTACATTATCAAGCTTATAACAAATCGCGTACATCAGAAAAAAGTGGAGATATAAAATAACACAGGACCGGCATTATATTTAGACCGTTTTTTTCGAGGGGGAAACCGCTGAGGTAATTTGGTGTACACGCTAGGGAAATACAAGGGTAATGCGTGGGTAATACAAACATTTTTGAGGAAATAAGAGTAATACAAAGGTAATCCAGGAAATAATGGGTAATTCTGGGGAAGTACCGGGAAATTCGGGGTAATACGAGGTAATACGGGGGTAATATGGGGTAATACCGGGGGCAATACGGGGTAATGCGTGTACGGGTAATATCCCACGCAAAGTAGTGCCCCCTAGCATACAGTTATAAAGATGAGCTTTTCCGCAACAAAACAGCACAACACATTTTACATTTCATTTCAGTCCGTCTCGATCTGTGATATACTACCTAATGCACTCTAGCTCTACTCTGTACCTACAACGTATATAAATCGTTCTGTTGTGATTGATAAGATAATTAGCAAGTTAAGTTACGTTCGTATGTGATATAATTATTTTAGAAGTAATAGTTACTTAAATATATTTCAATGGTTATTTATTCCCAATGCGGACAAAAAAATATAACCCTCAACTTCAATACGATAACATGGCATTATTGTGTATACATAATATACTAGGTGTTTTGACACGAATATACAAGGTGATTTTGAATTATGTACCGTAATTGCTAGAGGTACATACGCTTTTTTCCAAAACACAATAATAAAGGCTGAAATAAAAATAATTTATATTTTTCAAATTATTTTAAAATACCGATTTTAAGGTTGAGTACAGATATTTGAATAACTAATTAATAATTGTAAATATGACGTTGAGTATGCCGTTATAATGCATATTTACCACCTATTCCAACATATAACTATTATAGAATTAATTATACTAAGTATACAGAGTGAATCACCCTTTAATGAACAAACTAGGGAGAATAAGAAGTAAGTCAGTTTGGTATAGAAGTTTTTTTGTTTTGAGACTTTATGGATGACCTTTCTATGTATGTAATTACCAAAATAGTGGATATTTAAGCCATATTTGGTGTGCAGTATAGGTACCTAAGCAATTAAAAAATATGTTAATATCCAACACTTTTGATAACCAATGGCAGAGCTAAGGCCAGTTCGTAAACTTAATTTAGACAAAATACTTTTTGTTTACACCGAGTTAGATTTTATGTTTATTAAAATTATTTTTTGACAGAAAAAATGAAGTAAATAGAACAAATCTAATTTGCCATGTAATCGTAACAGATATGAAAAAATTACAAAATATAATTTTTGTATCATATTAAAACCTATTTTTAAAAATCTTATAGATTTTAACATTATACAGAGTGGTAATATTGTAAATATTAATTGTAGTCCTACTTTGTAATTTGATTCCATCTGTAGTGTAGAATATTATTAAATAAATAAATAACTCTATTTTTATAAATTAAATATATTACTATTATTATAGTATTAGATACTACCCGTATCTCTGGTTGACAAAAGTGTTTGATGAAAACATATTTCAAAGACCTTAGTATAATTAATTTAACTTCTCAATCATAAGACCAAGTGCACTGTATAAACAAATTAGTGAAATTGCATTAATTTACGTTGGTTTTTTTATTACCTAAATTTATACTGTATTTATTACATTAACTATTATGTAAAAAAACTCTTATTAATTATGTAAACTTGAATTACATAGTAAAACATAGTGTAACAAATACAGCTTAAATTCTGGTTACAAAAATTCAACGTAAAATTTCATAATTTCACTAATTCGTTTTTACAGTGTGTGGCCAAAAAATCTCCACTGCTTTGGTAATTATATAAAAAACGCGTCAAGGTCCTCGAGTGTTGCGGATGGAGGCTGCAGTTCATCCGCAGTCATCTCAAAGTTAAAGGGATGCGAACATTGGTTCATTTTAACATTTAAGTATTATCCTACTGTTGTTAGTATATTAGTTATATTAGTAGTATACAGAGTACATACATACTTTTGTTCTTATTTATTAAATACGCTGTTGCTGTACACGTCTGTTTTACTGCTAACTCTGCTAATTTCGAACTTCAACATGGTGTATCTCTCTTATAAAGCTCCAAAATAATAAAAAACTTTTATAATAAATTGTCATTATACTGCTCGTTATACTGTCCTTTGAAAGTTGTTTACTAAAAGCTAAATCAGTCTGTGTACAGGGTTTTGCAACAAGACATTCATTTTTCATAACTCGCACATTTTTAGAGATATCGATTTCGAGTAAACCCTCCGATAAGTAGAAGTTTACTGATAATATAATTATATATTTTATGGGCCATTGCAATTGTCAGGAAATGGACCTTTTGAAGTGAAAAGAATCGACTTTTTAAATATAACAAAAAAATATAAGCTAATCAAGAGACTGAATAACAATAATTAAAGACTATGTTGACTAGATATTTTTTTTTTATAAGAAATACATTAATCCTAACTGAAATATATTTTGTTTAAATCGATTTCTTGTTAAAAACTCTTATTTTTAAAAAAGATATACATTTTTTTGTAACAGGTATACAAGCTAGCTAAAGGTACAGATAATGTAAAGGAAATAGCAGGTAATACTTCGAAAATTCTAGGTAATGCGAGGAAATTCTGGGTAATACGGGAAAATTCTGGGGTAATACGAGGAAATTCTAGGTAATATGTAGAAATTCTGAGGTAATACGGGGAAATTGTAGGTAATGAGGGGAAATACCTAAGTATTACCCAGGAAATGCTAGTTTAGGGGAAATAAAGGGAAATAGTGTACACCATACTGGTCAGCGGTTTCCCCCTCGGTTTTTTTAATGCTTTTAGCAATAGTTAACTAAACTGATTTGATTTGAAGTACTGTAATAACAAACTTCCCAGGAAAAGGACAGCTAGGATTAGAGATGCAGATTGTTGAGAAGTATGTTCAGTGGGTGCGTGGAGTCTGTCTGTGCGCGAAGAGTTGATTTTTCTAGATTTATTTTCTTTGAAGAAGTTGCATGCATTTTATATTGGTCTGAAATAAATTGTAATCTTCCAAACATATTGAAAGGTCAGTCGTGTCTGTCGGCAATGATGACATAATAATTAAAACACCTATTAACATCAATAAATTGTAATCGAATGTAAACAAAACCACGTGACCAAAAACATGATATCATTGGTTTGACGTCACACTATCTATTTTTAACATTACCATAATTGTTAGTGGTGAACTTAACATATGTCTTTGTTTACAATTTAGATCCGCTAGTGAAAATTACGGCTATAATGCTGTTGGTTACGTCCTGATAGACGGATGTGCTTGAGGTATTTATAAAATTCTACCTCTGATTTTGCATTAAACTAATTGTTTTTAATTTGAAAAGTAATAAATAGAAGCAATGGATAATGATACTTTTTAAGTAAAATATACCATTTTATTAAACTTGATGAGTGCCCTATTGAATTTTTTTGCGATCTAAGTAGTGCTTTTCATTGAGTCAATCACGAAAGGCTGATATCAAAGTTAATATCTTTTGGAATAAGGGGTCTGGCCCTTGATTGGGTACAATCTTTTCTAGAAAACATAACTCAGTTTGTTGCTTTAAAAGATAGCAGTTCGGTACAGTACCCTATACGAATGGGTGTACCACAGGGTTCCATTTTAGATCCAATGCTTTTTTTGTTGTATATGAATGATCTCGATTTAATTTCATTAAATACATGTTTCACTATCTACGCTGATGACACTTCCTTTATCACTTCCAGCGGTGATGCAAATTGTACCTAATATTTTATTAGATGATTTAACAAAATGGTTTTCTGAAAATCAGTTATATTTGAACATCAATAAAACGAAAATTTTAAGATTTCACAGTTCACAAAAAAATTGTAATACTTTACATTTTGCCATTGATAACACGCGTTTAAGCACTGGCTCTGAAGTAGTGAAATATATGATATACTAACGAATAAACTCTCCTCCCTAACGTATCTATTTCGTAATTTGAGACCGGTTTTAAGTATTGAACAACTTCGCTGTTTATACCGTGCACAAGTTGAACGTCGTTTGAGATACAGTCTCTGTTTCTGGGGTAACTCCACATTTACTACTCAGGTTGAGATGAGAATTCTTAGATATTATTCATGCAGGGAAATATTTAAAAACTTAAGAATTTTAACTTTGCCCTGTTCATTTATATTTGAAATGTGTACGTGTTTCAAAACTACATTAAAATAGTCTTCACAAACAAACAATGTTGCAATGCTGGAGATATTAACGTTCCCCTTTCGTCGCGCTTCATCGCGCCACACTGATTTTTCATTTAATTTTTTTGCGCGGTGAAATATTTTTTATTATTCACTGTAGGTTGTATTCGTACTTCATACATAATGGCATAATGTAATACTTCTTCCATTTGCCCTGTAAGCGCACTTTCGGTGTCCATTTTACGAGCCTATTTTACAACTTTATTCAATACCAATGGATATTTAACACAATACTACTTAATAATATCACAAATGGAAAATTAACTCTTCTAAACGTATGCATCGCGTTGTCCGAAAATCGAAATCGTATAAAGATGCTGTGTTAGATATACACGTGCGAAAATCGTCTGACGTCACAGATCTTTGCTGTGGTGCGACAGTTTTCTGGGGGCGTGGTCGGATTAAAACTTTAAATACCTGTTTTTAGGCTTACTTTTCTACGAAATTGTCTAGGACAAACGCCATTTTGATTAAAATAATACATTCTTCCTTCTCTTCGTATTTGAAAAAATCATATAATTTCCCCATTCTAACTGTATTTACATAAATAGAATAAATTATTTCATTAAGATGTGTCGGAAATTCATAAAGAACTTTTATGTAGACATTTTTTTCAATTAAGAAGCTGTCTTATAATTTTTATATTAATACTCCTCACACAATTACCTATTTTTTGAGCATTAGCTACGTAGAGCTTCATTCTATAGTTGTGTCTACACACCCAAGGCTGTTCCCTCTAATAATTGTGGCATCTAGGGGTGAAATACTGAACTGAATAAAATAGACAGTAGCGCTGAAATGGCTGCGACATTATTAGACGTTATATTATACACCTGCCTAAGCAAACAGTATAAACTAAGTAGATGATTTTATGTTTCCTAGAATGAAGATATTATTAAGTGTTGACTACGTTATGTCCCACAATGTTATTATTGTTGCCAAGACTGTACTAATAAAAGGTTATGTGCGAGTGCTTAAAGCGTCCGAAGCAGTGGCGTAGATGAACTCTTACCTCTTGAACGGGTTGAGTTATAATAAAAAAGGGTGCGTAAAAATATGTTTCAGTTTTACTTTACACAAATATTATATTAAAGTCAAAAAACTCTTTGTCATCTGGCAACGTTTAATTGTTTATGTAGCTAATGTGATAATCAATACAAACACGTATTAAATAATATTATTAAGGAAATATTTGTCGTCAAATGAGTATTATTTTACTTTACTCGAACCCACTGCTCGAATATAAAAACTTCAATCGGAATGACGACTACCAGCCGTCATTTGAATGCAACGTTGTAACATCGCACAAGACCATGTAACCGCTTTCAGTTCATCACGGAAAGGGGTCTTTGTCTTTATATGAAGTCGTTTAATTTTATGAATCATAGGCGACAAACTAGGCAACTATGCAGTCTCTCGTTTACCAAGTCGCTCTTGAACACCGTAAGGAAGACAAAGAGAACAGTTAACAGTGCAACTTAGATTATTACTTGTTTGACAAGAGCTAGGAGGAGTGCGACAGTGTTTATGTTGGAGCGAAGCGCCAGGGATCCTTCTAGTTTATAAATGCCAATATTCTAACAGTTTGGCCACAGTTTTAAACTTAAAATCGTAGCATGTATCAATCATCGTCTTCATCAGATGATGAGATTTTATAAGAATCAACAACCAATTCATGACATTTTCTTAATAAAATAATTTGTATAGAGTGAGCCAATTTCGACACTTTTAGAGGGTTTAGAGGTATTTTCCGAGGACACCGAGCTCGATTTTTAAGAAAAATTGAATGCCTAGAACAGCATTCGTTTAAACGATACAGGGTGTTTCTTATTATTTTGTTTCTTCTATGATGCTTTATAAGTTCCTTGTTTTCTAATACTTTAGATTTTTGTAAAAAAATTATTTATTCAGTTTTTACGTAAATTTCAGTGGCGTACGTAATTTTTTTTTAAAACTTTGTATTTCTTTATAGCAATGTATCTATATCTTCTTCTTCTATAGTAATATCTACGGTAAAAAATGTAATTAAAACCATGATCGATTATTCTTAGTAATGGACTTATATCATTTCCCGTTTAGCTTAATGATATATTAAAGAATAAGTTGTTACTATTATTTTATTGTTAAGCATGTATTGGTAAAAGATATGCATATATCAAAAATCATCGAAGGTACAAAAAAATTAAAACACCCTGTATTAATTAAATAAGTACTATATATATAAATGTTTCCAGTTGAATTTTCTATGTGTAACAAAATTACTGTGTAAATCTGATAAGTGTAGTCAATATCTACCCTAATACGATTATTTACGATAAATTTTCTAGTTAGTTTTGAAAAACAATTAAATTCCTATACAGACCATAGCTATATATTTATTTTTTGACAACTGTTGGATACTGGATTTAAATTTACCAATACATACTTACTTAACAAAAATAAAGTAGTAATAATAGCTTACTTAACAATGATTTTAATTACATATTTTACCGAAAAGAAATACAATATAACCATAAATATTGACCATAAAAAAGGAAAAAATCCACACATATTGCTATAAAGTATATTACATTGTTGGAAAGCCAATGAAAAAAGGTATCCAACCGTGAGATAAGATACAGGGATCCATTTAAAAAACGTAACTTCGCATTATAACTAAAAAAATTAAGAGTACTTTAAAAAACTGCATACGCCCTGAAATGTACGTAAAAAAACGAATAAATAATGTTTTTACAAAAATAAAGCTTCATAGAAAATCCCCGCGTATGTTTTTAACAAATCGATATGCGGTTTTTGCCATTCAATTTTCCCTTACCTCGCGTACTCATCTAAATGCTGTGAATGAATCACTTTCTAATACAGGGTGTTAGAAAAAGAGAAATATTTCAGGAGGTGATAGTATGAACCAAAATAAGCAGAAAAGTCTTAATAAACATAACTACGCAAAGTAACGGTTGCGGAGATATGGACCACTATTCGTTTTTCAAACATTTTATTTTATTAAGAATAAACCGACACAGGATGCTTTTAACAAACAAAAAACAAAGTTACAGAAGATGTTCAAAGTTCTCTCCGTCCATTTCCAACTAGGCACGATATCTTCGTCTCAACGATATTCGAACTCTTTCGAAAATACCCTCCTTGGTTTGGATTTCTTGACACTTTTAATTTATCCGTAGATGCAGCTCTTTCAGGCTATTTACAGGAGTACTATACATTAATGTCTTCAAATATCCCCAAACAAAGAAATCCTACCCATCTACGTGGAAAAGTTTGGTGTAAATGCTCTCTAACGGCCATGGAAAAATGAGCTGGAGCACCATCATGCTGGAACCACATTTGTTGCCTCTGATTCAAAGAAATGTCTTCCAAATACTCATATAGTGTATTCTGCAGAAAGTTGAGGTAAGCAGCGCCTGTTAATCGGTTTGGTAAAACAACAGGACCTAGAAACTTGTGACCTACAATACCCATCCAAATGTTTAATGAAAAACATGCCTGATGTCCAGATTCTATTAGAGCATGAGGATTTTCGTCGGCTCAAATATGCGTATTGTGAAAATTAAAAACTCTGTTTTTTGTGAACCCGGCCTCATCAGTAAAAAGAATGTTTGCAAGAAAACTCTTTTTTTAACACCCTGTATATTGGACCTCGGGTATAAGTAAATAGACCATCGCGCCGCGCGCAAATAATACCTTCCTAGATTCTCTGTTTTAGTGCTTGGCTCGCCTTTAGTACTTCACTATAAACACCCCATACGAATATATGCATTGAATACGTGGCTACACGAGTAGCTTTTCTCGTGGCCTGGCGTGCCGCTCCAACACAAACTTGCATTCGTCGTCGTTCCTAGGCGCAAATGCGGTCTGCTAAATAATAATATGCCGCTCCCTCTCCCGTACAAGTCTTCGACTTCTGGGCTAATCCCCGTGATTATAATGAGGGGTAGAGATATTATTATTTTTATGATGTCAAATATATAGTGACATTCACTCTGTATTTTTACTGTTTCTAAGAGTTGGAGAATGCGCCACTGGGTCTCCGACGCTATTATTTCAGATTAGAGCGCTCAAATTAGTCCCACAATACCTGGCAGCGAACTGCGTACTCGCATGTAATTCATGTGCACAAATAATAGGTCTAGTCTGTGGCGTGGCACATTTCGTAAGCCCGTCTGCCTAGCAGTCATACAATTATAAGTCATCTGCATAAACATGAGTAATTGTAACAAATTATATTGTACACGTGAATGAAAGCTGTAAATATACGGATTTTAAACAAAATGTATCATTCAGTGGAGGTAACGGTCGATGTTTATTTATATTATGAACAAATTGGATGCTTCCATTCGGCACGATAACACGTGTTACGATTCGGTTTGGGATATGATTGGATTTATATTTAGAGTTTGGAACGTTTTAATATTGTTTTTTTTAGGAAGGAGATACGGATTTTATCCTGTTTTCATTTAATAGTTCAGCAGATACTTGTTCATTATTTCGTCTGAATGGTACATTCAAATATAATTTAATTATATTATGTTTAAAATAATTATATTTAAAAGAATTGAAATTAACCTCTTTTACCAAGAGAATAATCGTATAAGCATGGGCGAAGTTTGGTCCTCAAATGTGGGAGCGCTAAAGCGCCGGGTGGATTGTGTTTTAATTTCGTTTGTGAAATGTGTGTGAGTTGTTTAGGAATATTTTTGGGGGGCTAATTTGATTTCTAGGGGGCTAAGTCCGTCCCTAATTTCGCCCACGCGTATAAGAGATAATCCAACTGAATGAATGGAGAACATTAAGTAAAAAGTAAAATGAGTAACAAAGTATGGAAACATGTAAAAAGGTTATTTGCCTTTTCTTGAATTCAACATATTGTTTAATATACTCGCTTGTTTGACATACAGGGTGTCCAAGCTTTAATGTCATAGTTACAAAAATATGTCAAATACAAAAATTGTGTCATTTTTAAAGATGATTCGACGTGTCTTAGAAGAAAAAAACAATAAAACATCAAATTAAAACAATTATTTACCGAATGCCACACCCTATGTATTTTTTTAAATCCCTAACCTAATGCCTACTTTGATGGCACTTCAAACGTTGATTCTTATACAGAATCCTGTTTAGTTAACCTTTCCCATCGTCTGTACTTGTTTGTAGTAACTGATGTAAACTATACTTCAAGCAAATGTACAAATATCGTTTATAGTTTGTACTCTACTTTGAATTTCGAAAAACTAAAAATTTGTACAAATAACTAGAAACCATTGTCCACCGCTTGAAGTACAGTGTCTCGACTCTACTCTTGATTCAGGAACTACAAACGGAATAAAAGTTTGTAGAAACAAGTTCAAATGAAGTAAAAGTACTGCTTGAAGTACAGTGACTGTTTTAGATTTCAAGTAACTACAAACGAAATAAAAGTAGATACAAACAACTACAAATGATTTTTCGCCTTTTGCTTGAAGGATAGGAGCTCTACTCTTGATTTACAGGAACTACAAATAAATGATTGTACAAACAACTATAAATAAAATGAAGTTAGTATAAAAAACTAAAAACGACTTTTCTACCACCCCTTGCAGTGTAGAGACTCCACTCTTTATTGCCATGAACTGCAAACGAAATAAAAGTTTGTACAAACAACTACAAATGATTTTTCGCCTTCTGCTTTAAAGACAGTAGCTCTACCCTTGATTTACAGGAACTACAAATAAATGATTATACAAACAACTACAAATGAAATGAAGTTAGTACAGAAAACTAAAAACGATTTTTCTACCACCCCTTGAAGTATAGCGACTCCACTCTTTATTTCCATGAACTGCAAACGAAATAAAAGTTGGTACAAATAACTACAAATGATTTTTCGCCTTCTGCAAATTATTGTACAAACAACTACAAATGAAATGAAGTTAGTACAAAAAACTAAAAACGACTTTTCTACCACTCCTTGAAGTATAGCGACTCCACTCTTTATTTCCATGAACTGCAAACAAAATAAAAGTTTGTACAAACAACTACAAATGATTTTTCGCCTTCTGCTTTAAGGAAAGTAGCTCTACTCTTGATTTACAGGAACTACAAATAAATTATTGTACAAACAACTACAAATGAAATGAAGTTAGTATAAAAGACTAAAAACGACTTTTCTGCCACCCCTTGAAGTGTAGCGACTCCACTCTTTATTTCCATGAACTGCAAACGAAATAAGTTTGTACAAACAACTACAAATGATTTTTCGCCTTCTGCTTGAAGGATAGTAGCTCTACTCTTGATTTACAGGAACTATAAATAAATGATTGTACAAACAACAACAAATAAAATGAAGTTAGTACAAAAAACTAAAAACGACTTTTCTACCACCCCTTGAAGTGTAGAGACTCCACTCTTTATTTCCATGAACTGCAAACGAAATAAAAATTTGTACAAACAATTACAAACGATTTTGCAATCTTTGCTTGAAGTATAGTTACTCAACGTTAGATATCCTTGAACAGCAAACAAGATACAAGTTACTACAAATAAGCACAGGTAATGGAAAGGGTTATTATAAGTAAAGGTACAGTTAAAATTGAAAAAATTTTATAGCGTATACATATGACAATAAATAGAAAGTAGCTGTATTTTTTCTTTGCTACTACAAACAAAATTCTTTCACTACAATCAACTTCAAACGCTTCTGTATAAGAAACAATCTTTAGATTTAAATGTCGTTGAAGTCGGAGGATGAGTTTTTTAACATGCGATAATTTTTTTGAATTTACTACAAACGAAAAACCGTTATGACAAAAATGTACATACCATAATCTGCAAAAAATTAGATTTTTAAAACTAACTGGGGTGTCAAGTTCACATAGTCCAGTATTATTATTTTAACGAGAACGTGAATTATTAGTCTCTGTTTATATTAAATGAATACCATCCTAACAAATGCCGCTTGTTAATTACCTGAAATCCGATTTGAAGCATTTACTTAAAAAAGTGACTCATTTCAAGGCTTGCTACAAACTATCCCGGCTTAATTTGATTTCAGGAACCTGCTGCGGCAATTTGTATACGTTATTCAAGATGGAAGGAATAATTTTCCGTCGTCGATTATCTTACAAGAACGTCAAACCACGCATTCCACAAACAGAATAAAATGATTCGAATTATGACGTTCCTGGAGAGGCAGCTCCACCAAGTCCTACCCGGTTCGTGTCGTCGTTTGATTAAATGACACAAATTAGATGCCAGATAACTGACGGGCCGGTACAGTTCCATACAATTTACCTAATATATAGAGGCGTAACCGCAAGAAAAATGTCGAAGGTGGGCAGCAAAGCATCCGAACACGTCAGGAGCTTTCTGCCTTCAACGATCCTGCACTATTCCCTCGCTGGAAGATAGCATCTTAATTTGTGTGCGAGGTATCCGGCCGGGACTTAAATTGGCCAATTCCAAAACAAGGCACATCAAAATGGCTTGTTACAGGTATATGGGCCCATGCACTCCAAATTTATGCATCAGGCTGCATTTTCGTGAGTGAATTTGTTATTTGTAATGAAATCGGAGCTGCTCCCACTCCCTGTGAAATATGCTGCTGGGTTTGTTAGAGATGGTATCTTTTAGTAGTTATCTCTGAACAAGTACGCCAGATTTCCATAAGGTGTTTCTGTGTCAAGTGTCAAGCACAAACAAAAGACAAACAAATGGCGTCTCAAAAAATTAATGGATATGTAATTGTAATTGGGGTAAGTTTGCAAATATTAGCTTAGTTCAATAAAAAATATGTGAGTTATATTCATGCAACACCCGGTATTAATTAACACACACAAGAAATATTTCAGTAGTAAAGGAAAATTAGCTGTTGTTCTAAATATTTTAATAGATTAATCACTCAAAATTCTTTTTATCTAGACTTAATTTTATGAACATAAGGCATGAGAACTAAAAGCAAAAAAATATTGTTCATTTGTGTTGGAGCAGATAGTTTGTGCTTGTGTTTCTATATAAAGCTGTTTACAGGCTATTTAGGCCCAGAGCCATCAGTTTTTTCATTTTAGATGTCACTGCACTCTTCTGGATATCACAACTTTACGTTTATTTTTGCTGCCTGGTATTTCATTCCTCAATTTTTTCCCTTGCATAGACATACTCCGTCTTCTTCCCTCTAGGATTCTTCTTAAGATTTTATTAAGTGGTTGATTGCTGCCGAACTTCTGTTTGCTTTTATTATTCATTCCTCTATTTATCGTTCTTCGTCACATTACGTTGCGCCCTCAAATACATATATTCTTATACTTCTTCTATCTCCATCTGTCCGTGCTACGACCTCAATTTGAAATTGATGTTTTTTTGCTCTCCTATTGTCAAATGTTACTTTTTCTTTGAATTAACTGCAGTCTAAGTTTACTTGCTTCCTCCACAACTTTCTTCATTACCTTTTCTAATTTCCTACTATTTCTTGTAATTATGGCCACATCATCTGCATAACTTATTATTTGGTGACTGAAGCAATATGTGTCCTTCTCTGTTCAGCTATCACATGGTACTAAATTAAAAAGGTCTCAGTCTTGTGTCAATAGCAAAATCTTCTGAACATTCACCTTTTATTCACACTTTGGTTCTGGTATTTTCTAATGTCATTTTCAATAGCCTAATCACTGGTTGGTATCTCTGGTTAGATTTGTTACATAGAATAGAAAATGTTTCAATTTGTGGTTTTACTGTATTTAATTCTGTCGGATTTGCGGGAAAGATCTAGATAAAATAATTACGATTACGTTTGAGAAAGACGAAGGTATATATTTATGAGATGGCATTTGCAAAAGAAAATTGTTCTAAAAAAATAAATTAATTCTATATCGAAGATTAATATAAATATGCTTTAAGATTTACTAGTGTTATGGAAATATTTAAAACTTGTAATAAATAATGAAGATGTATTTTTGTACCCTTAAATGGGTCGTTTTTTTGCTACAACTTCTTATTTAAGTTAACAAACTTTGGCTAAAGCATATAATATACAGGGTATCCCAACGAAAATTTGACCCCCCCTATAATTGGAAAATCGAATAATATTTCAAAATTCGCCGAGACCCGTCGATTTTTGTTCTTGGGGGAGCTTTTTTGACAGTCAAGCCAACTCGATATGTTCATCCCTCTAACTTAAAAATTTCAAATGCAACTACCCCACTTGTGGCACATCATTTTAAAGCCCTTTTCATTGCGAATACAGTGACGTACCGTTTTTAGAAATCGGTTGAGATTTGACAGAATTATTGGTTACAAACGAAAAGATAACAAACCAACTTACGCGTAGTAATTTCTACACAAATGCCCACCACTAATAAGTTTTTCATCTACTACACATGACCGCATTACCTAATTGTTATTGACGTGTCTATCAGTTTACAAAAAAGTCGGAAATGAAATAAAAAAGTTGAAACAAATAAAACTAGATACTAAAATAGTTATTAGTAGAAGATACTTAAGTTTATAGGAATTCAGACCTTTTCAAAATAACAAAAAATCAGTACTACAAAAAAAGTCGGTGTTTTTTACTTGTGACCAAGAAATCGTTAGTTTCAGCCGTTATTGAAAGTATTAATGTGTGTTCGAAATGGTTTATTCTATCGCGGAAAGAGTAGAAATTGTTGCAATATATTATCGAAATCACGATTGCGCTAAAGCTACAGCACGAATTATTAATGCCAATCATCCTGAAAAAAATGTAAACCACCAGTACGTTAAACACCTGATTGACAAATTTGTTGCAACAGGTTCGCTTCTAAACAAGAAACGTGAAGTAATTTGTCCAATTCGAAATGAAGCAGTTGAAGTGGCAATTTTGGGTCATGTACAGATGGATAATAAGCAATCGATTACAACTGTGTCTCAAGCTTCTGGCGTATCCCGTTCCAGTGTTCATCGAATTTTGAAAAAACACAAGTTTCATCCATTTAAGATGACGCTGGTTCAAGAGTTACATGAAGATGACTTTGTTCGCCGTAACCAATTTTGCGAATACTTTAGTTAACAACTTCTACTGAATCCAAATCTTCTCTACAATACATGTTTCTCCGATGAATGCACATTTATGTTGAATGGCGAAGTGAATAGACACAATTGTCGTTATTGGAGTGATACTAATCCGCATTTAATCAGGGAATTTCATACTGAGACACCTCAAAAATTGAATGTTTGGGCAGGCATTTTGGGCGACCATCTTGTTGGACCATTTTTCATCCAAGGTAATCTCAATGGAAACACCTATCTAGAATTATTGGAAAGCACAATTGATCCTAGGATAACAGAGATTTTAGAAAGTGACGACAATTTACTAGAAAATGAAATAACCTTCCAACAAGATGGTGCGCCCTCGCAGTATGCTGCTGCTGTGCGACAATTTTTGGATGACCATTTCCCGGGGCATTGGATTGGCAGAAGAGGTCCCGTCGAATGGCCGCCAAGATGTCCGGATCTGTCCCTTTTGCACTTTTTTATGTGGGGTCATTTAAAATCAGGAGTGTACGCCTCTCAGCCGAAAACATTGCAAGTGCTACCTCAGAGAATTGTAGAAGAATGCCGATTAATAACTGCGGATGTCTTTAATAATGTTCGAACAGAATTTGAAAACAGACTATATTATTGTTTGGGAGTTAACGGGGGTCATTTTGAGCAATTCATCAAATAAATCTGATTTATTATTTGCTTCAGCTTTTTTATTTCATTTCTGACTTTTTTGTAAACTGATAGACACATCAATAACTATTAGGTAATGCGGTCATGTGTAGTAGATGAAAAACTTATTAGTGGTGGGCATTTGTGCAGAAATTACTACGCGTAAGTTGGTTTGTCATGTTTTCGTTTGTAACCAATAATTCTGTCAAATCTCAACCGATTTCTAAAAACGGTACGTCACTGTATTCGCAATGAAAAGGGCTTTAAAATGATGTGCCACAAGTGGGGTAGTTGCATTTGAAATTTTTAAGTTGGAGTTGCTAGGCATTAGGGGGATAAACATATCGAGTTGGCTTGACTGTCAAAAAAGCTCCCCAAAAGAACAAAAATCGACGGGTCTCGACGAATTTTGAAATATTATTCGGTTTTCCAATTATAGGGGGGTCAAATTTTCGTTGGGATACCCTGTATGTGTAAATATGCAAAAATATGCGGCAATATATTACCCACAGTTGTATTTATGCAATTAAAGTGATTTATAGGTACCACAAATATATTTTCTAAAACTTAGATATCTTGCTTCATATTCGAGATATCGGCCTGACGGTTTTATATGGAACAACCCGTATATTCCCGATAAGATGTATTGAAATGTCATGCTGCTGTAAATAACACATAAACTTGATGACAAATAGCAAAACGAAAGTTTTGCGGCTTCAACTAACTTCGCCAATTAACGTTTCTCTGTCTTTCCCTCGAAATTAATTTCTGGCTGCAGAGGAAGCCCTTCTGCTCCGCTGTCACTATCAATTAACTTAATTAAGACCTTGTACGTTTTCTAACAGACTTTACGTCATATTACTTTCCACAGTATTTCCCAAAGTACAATATTAGGTCGGAATCAAAGATTTTTGACTGACAAGTACAGATAATAGTGGTGTCATAACAAATGAAAGTTAATATCTTTTATATAGATGGTGTTTTTCTGAATTTCAACAGTTGTTCGCTATCACATTAGCCATGATACTAATAATGATCAACATAAACAATATAATTCATAAAAGTTGACGTGTATTAGCATGTTTTAGTTGATCATGAAATATGTTTATGACTAATATGATACAGTTTTAACAAAAAACTCAAAATTTCGCTAAAATATCAAATAAAATATATAAATTGAACCTCAACAGTATATACTAAGTAAAACATAATTTAATCTTGCGTAACTTAAAGCAGAGGAACTGCAAAATGTATTTGTAACTATTATGAGGAGCTACAAAAATAACAGTAAGAAAAAATAAACCTCCAAATTATTTAATACAGAATTGAACAATTTTCGTAGCATTTTTCTTATTGCAGAACTTGAAAATATAATGTAAATTATATTATATTATATACTGTTTTACAAATATGTTGAGTTATTTTTGTAACCTGACTTTCGATATTATTTTTATTACATATTTCTCTTAAGCTTCAATTTTTACTGGGATAAATTGTTTATTATAATATGACGAATTGCATGTATGCCACTTGTAATACACTTGCGCCAAAGTTCAGTTTGAAAATAAGACTAAGGAGTGGCCGGTATATTACAACTCGTCTAAAACTTTCACTCAAATTATAAGATTCCTCATGTTTTGTATTGTATTACAATACGACCAACTATGTTTAAAAAAAACCTTTTTTACAATAAACCTACGATATACAGGGTGATTCAGAACATAAAAAAAGTCTGGGATTTTGAGTATTTTGTTGCAGCAACCACTCACAAAATCTAATTCGTAAGGGATTGGTATTAATACTTGGTACGGATATAACTGAGCCTCGTGTATGTTACGCCACACTATTGATTGGGACATTCATTGCACTTGTTGAGCGATTTGCCTCTCTTCAACAATCTCTAAAATGTGTTCCTCAGCTGCTGCAATGCTCCATGGACGTCATGGACGTCCTGGACCTCCATCTCTTCCATGATTCGATTGCAAATTTCCCTTCTCACACCCGCGTTGCACTACATGTCTACCGGTAAATCGATCTGCGCACAGACGAGAAACTGTTAAAGCATTTTGTTTTACTTCACCATAAATTAAAACGGTATCTATCAACTTCAAATTGCTATATACGTAAGCCCTTTTTAACACTTGAAAAATTTATGTAAACACTATCGCGAAAACGTTGCTACTAAAATCGGATTTCATTATTCAGTATCGCTTGCATTCCGATGACGCTAGAAATTACAGTAGTCCAGCAATATAAAGGCTAAAAATACTTATTTAATTAAATAATTACTACCTATCAAGATTTTATTATATAAATTCATTATTTTTGAAATTGAAAAAATCCCCTGACACGTCGATTTTGTTTTTAAAAAACACTTTTGACGTACGACCCATATTTGCGACGTCATCGTTGTTCGAGATATGACGTCATCGACAATTGTTTTAAATAGCAACCCCCACTTTTAACCATGCCATTTGAAAGAGCGTGTCATTCTACATACACATCATGAAAAATTGTGGTGTTACATAACAAAACTTTCAAGAAAATAATGTTAATAAGATTTTAAAATTTCATTTTCACAATACTGAAAATGATAATGATGTAAAAAACCGACTAAATTAAATGTTCAAATTGTGCACCGTTGGCTGCCTGACAGTAGACAAGACGATTAATAAATTCTTTTTGGACATTATCAATAACTTCGGGAGGTATACGATGTTTCTCGTGACAAATTCTTGTTTTTAAATCTTCTAAATTAACCGGTCTAGTAACGTATACTTTGCTTTTTAAGTATCTCCACAAGAAACAATCTAGGAGTGTCAAATCAGGCGATCTGGCTGGCCACGCAATCGGCCCCCTTCTCCCTATCCAACGATTCGGGAACAGCTCATCTAAATAAGCACGGACAGGTGTTGCATAATAGGGAGGTGCACCATCTTGTTGAAAGAAAATGTCATTTCTTGGAAGATCATGTCCCTCTATATCTGGATAAAAAGTTATTAGTTCAGGAATGAGATCGTCTCGAAGAAAATCCAAATATAATAATTGATTTCGCCGATTAAAGTCGTCTTCAGGTAGCTCATGAACAAGGCATACCTTATAGAGATGATACTTTGCTTTTTTCATAATTTTGTGAACTGTGGACGCTGCCATATTGAAATCAGAAGCCAATTGGTTAAGTGTTGAGTGATGATTTTCTTGTATTGCCAACAAAAAATTAAGCTCATCATCTACTGATTTTGACGGTCGACCAGATTTAGGAAGATCACGAACATGTCCAAAGTTACGGTATTTAGACTCAATATTGCTTACCATGCTTTGGCTAATGAAATGTCGATCAGGATGGGTTTCATTGAACAATTCCAACTACTTCTTTTTGGGTGCGCATCCTGTCTCCAAATCCGATCATACAAAGAATTTCAATTCGTTCTCGTTCAGTTAATTTAACCATTTTTTTATAATAATAATTTTGCCAAACAAAAGATAAGAACTAAAGAAATAACTCAAAAAAATCAATTACTATTTAATAAAGTATGATTTCAAGTTTTTATCTGACAGCAATAAAAAATATTCTCGGTCGCTAAAGCTACTGTCAGGCAACCATGATTTTTGACGATGCGTATGTAGAATGATACGCTCTTTCAAATGGCATGGTCAAAATTGGGGAATGCTGTTTAGAAAAATTGACGATGACATCATATCTATATAACAAGCAATATAGCAATATTGCAAAATTGTCTAACTTTGCAAAAGTCTTCGAGATGACACTATATACTCAAATCTTTAGTACAGTTAATGTTAATATCTCCTTACCAGCATGGTTTTGTTCCAAACCGTTCTACTGTATCTAATCTAGCTCAGTTTACTCAGTACACTGCACATTTTATGGGCAACAGAGGTCAAGTTGATGTAGTATATACAGATTTCTCGAAGACTTTTGACAAAGTCTCCTTACTCATGCCTTACTCATTGATAAATTAAAACTATATGGGTTGAAAGAGAGCACTATCCTACTCATTCGATCTTATTTATATCAGCGTAAACTATATGTTTCTTACAATGGATTCAAACCTGATAATTTTATAGCAACATCAGGAGTGCCTCAAGGATCGAATTTGGGACCACTCCTTTTCATTATATTTATTAATGATTTGTCTACCTCTCTGAATTGTAACCATCTATTTTTTGCCGACGACTTAAAATTATTTTCTAATGTGACCAGTGTTCAGGATTGCATGTTACTTCAGAAACAGGTAGATCATGTAGGTAGATGGTGCACGGATAATAAGTTGCCTATCAATATAGAAAAGTGCAAAGTTTGTTCTTTTGCTCTCAAAAAACACCCGCTAATATTTGCCTACAGTATTGATGATGATGTTAGGGATCTTGGTATGATATATGATAACAAATTGTCCTTTACTGGTCATATTGATGGAATTACAAATGCAGCTAATAAGGCTTTAGGCTTTATAATAAGAAATTCAACGTCATTTAACAACGTCACTGCACTGAAATGTCTTTACCACTCATTGGTTCGATCAAAATTAGAGTACTGCAGTCTTGTATGGTACCTTTATTACCAGACCCATATTAACCATCTTGAAAAAGTTCAGCGTCGCTTCCTTAAATTCTTATTGTATCGTATAGATGGCTGTTATCCAGTTAGGGGATATGATCACAGAGTGTGACTGTTAGATCGATTTAATGTCCAGTCTCTGCATATAAGGAGAATACTTAATAGTCTGTCATTTCTGTTTAAACTTTTTCATGGCAATATTGACTTGTCTTCTCTACTCAATTTATTTAATATACAAGTACCTAGACATGGATTCTATTGTCAGAAAGCTAAAACAAATATTCTTATCAAATCGCCGGTTTATGTCATGGCGAATAACTATAATGCGATATCTCTACTTTGTGATATTAACCACTGCAATCTTAATAGTATATTGACTGTAGCAACTGAATTCTTTAGTATTTTGGAAACTTAGATTTATTTTATTGATTGTATTTATATTTATTTTAACTTATGTATTGTGTATTAAGTGCATTTTTTTTATCTTGGAACCTATATTTGTTGTGTCGTGTAACTGGAACACCTGTTCTGTAGGGCAATAAATGCATTATTATTATTATTATATCTCGAACAACGATGACGTCACAAATATGGGTCGTATGTCAAAAAGTGCCTTTTTAAAAACAAAATCGACGTGCCAGGGGACTTTTTTGAAAACTTCTCAATTTCAAAAATAATGCATTTTTTCGTTACTTTTCGAAAGCACTGTATACTCCATTTTCCATAACATCTATTCCCATTTTTTTTTGGAGTAATGGAGAATCACCCTGTGTAAATAATGCCATAGAGCGTTATTTCTCATTTAATGTATCCCAAAATAAGGCAATTCTTGCAAAGTATCAAACTAGTAGGACATTGACATTTTATGAATCCTATATTTGAATTATACTTCTCTTTCTACATAATATTAGTCCATATTTTGCGTCGTTTCGGAGTACTGAGACTGAATTTAACTGATCTAAACCTCTCTCTCCGTTCTTTCACTAGAACCTGGTTCATGGAAGTGTAAACGCGAACCCTCATGGATCGATACCGAATGAAGGGCCTTAAATGTCACTGCTTCCTGTTATACTTACTCAGTTTTCTTTGTAGTCTAGTCTCTAGGCCATTATGTAGGTTTTCGGAGTTAAAAAACGGCACGTTTCTCCATTTCTGCCCCGGCGTCATATGTATCTCTCAGACAGATCTGCGACGGATAATGAAAGTGTCTGTAAAGTTTTTTTTATTTTGTTTGTGTCTTCTCCGTACTTCTAGGCTTCTTCGAGCGTAGGAAGACGGCTACCACGCCTCCGATATCGACAGGCTGTTTGATTAATTGTGATTTAAATTGTTTTGTTGTGGAAATGTCTAAAATACAGGGCGCAACACAGTGGCGGCTCGTAACGTACCAAATCTGGGTATAAATAAACTAGAAAATATTGAAATGGCAAATTGTACAGGGTGGGCAAATTTCGATGTGCTTATATGCTATCCTAACAAACAATTAAAGTTAAAATTACGTTAACTTGACTTCTGAATTGGTCAAAAACTTTTCATGACCAATTCCGTATAAGGAAAATTTACCTATATTCGTTGACCTTTTTCCTTATGTGGGGAAAAAAACTAAAGTAATATGAAAGTTAATAATTGGTCGGCAAGAATTTTATTCCAATAAGATAATTGGACCTAAAAGAAATACGGACCAATTTTATGTTAAAATTTCAAAATATAAAAGACATTATTACCAAAATATACCCTAATTATGCCCTTTATATGACATACTTTTTCCAGAGAGAGAGAGAGACAACAACATTTGATTTTATACATTCTAATAGCGAACAGGGATAGGAAGAAAAAGAAAGACTATAAGTCAGGCTACTAAACTACAAGTACAGTAGGAGTTAGTATATTTATAGATATTTAGATTTTAATATAATAAAGTCTGTATTTTTGGTTTCCATTCATCAAATTGTACAACCCAGGAAATTTTTTCGTATAATGTCATGACCAAACTTTCATAAAAATAATGTAATAAATATACATTTTTACTATTGCTTTTTAATAATATTACTATACTGAAAAATAACCTAAAACAAAAACTGAATGTACTTCGTGATAAAATGTGTTTAATAATCTTTCGTCATACATGTATTAACTAATATTATCTGTATTAACATAATTTTAATGAGTAATCAATTAGAAATAATGAACAAAACATTTAGTGTTTATTACAACATGGCCGCTCAAATAAAATCAACTTTGAAGTCAATTTGTCTGTAAGTTTTAACCTATAGGGCAGATTGCCTATGCCAATGTTGACGTCACAGGAAAATATTAACTTTGTGGTTGAGATTTCCTGCAAATGAAGATATTTTATGGTAATTTATTACAAATTAAATTATTACTAGGTACCTACATATAAAATTCTACTCTTGGATTTATTTGTGATTGAAAATTCAAATTAAAACCAATAATATTATGTATGCGTAATAACAAAAACAAAATAAATATTTTCGAACGGAATTCAATTCGAATTTCAATTCACGTGCACTACTGAATTCATCTGACGATAACAGTCATAAGAATACTTATATATGAAGTGTTTATCGATATATTATTATTAGATTGATTTACATAATATGCAGTGTTGGCTTAAATTCGTTTTTTACAACTCTGTAATATCGTGTAGGGCTTCGTTTTCACTAAAGATCGCCAAAACACAAAACAATTTCTTCTATTACATGAAGATTTGTCGGAATACATATAACAAGAGGCTTATTTCCTAAAAAACCCTTATTAAAACACACTCACGTCGAAGTATTATTAACAAGTAAATTTGTACCATAATATAGAACAATATTTCTATTAGGTTAATTGAAATGGTTAAATATTCTTTAGAAATTATCAACAAAGTTGAAATAGAACTTAACCAATTGAAGGATTTAATAGTGCAAAATAACTAGTTATTACCTTATTTTAACTACTAGTTGAAGACAAAATAAGTTTTACAATTTCGTAATAAATATGTAAATATTTACCTATTGTCATAATTTAAAAAATCCTTGGATATTGAAGACAGATTTCAAGGCGAAATTAAGTAAATTATAACTTCGTCTTACACGTTATTGGAATGTTATCATTTGAAAACAGAATAGGTAAACAATATGTAATTTCGAACTGTATAAATTGACATATATTTCATTTTACTTTGAAGTCGTTATATTACTCTTAGTTAACAAATTTTTGACTAAAATTTTGGTATTATAAGATTTTGTAAGATGGAAAAAATGACCTCCCCACTTTCGATCTTTTTTTAAGAGAAAATTAATGGTCAACACCAAAATGACCTATCGTCTTTTGTTTTCGAGTAATAAATAAAATTTAAAATTTTCCACTTTTCGATACATGTCTTGGTAGTTTGTAAAGTTAGAAAAAAATAAATAATACATTCTTCAGACACTTTTGTGAGTCCTGTGGCGTGCCTAATTTTTTTGCAACTTTATTAATTTTTAAGTTATAACCTAAAATTGTGTTTTTTTAATACAAGCCATAGGTGGGCATGGGCCAGTTGAAATCGTTATTTTTTTCCCGTTAAAAAGCTATCTTTTCTCTAATAAGCTTTTCTTAGAGAAATTTTTCCGTATTACTTCCCATTTAAAAGTTTTAAGCAATATCGTCCTAAAAATTATCAGAAGAAATACCACCTAAAGATGAATGTTTTCTCATTCGAGAAAAGTAGATATGATGCTAATTTACGGCGAATCGCAAAAAAAAGTCAAGAAGAGCTGTAGAGTTATATAGAAAGGTATTCAGAGCGCCTCATTGCTGATCATAGAACCTTTACAAGATTAGAGGCGACCTTGCGACGAAATGAAGATGCATTTTCTGTTCAAAAGAATCAAATAATTGACAGAAGGGTAAGAAACAATTTTTTACTGTATTAGAAAGGTATTTTAAGCTAATATAAATCAAATCTCCAATAATTCCTACCAATGAAGTGATTCAACGCTGGTTGAGGATTTAGTCCGCAGAGTAGTTAGTTGCACACAATATTGTTAATAAGAAACAATGTTAATCTAGCTAGATTGCTACAATATTTCGAACAAAATATACAAACTTCTGTTCAGCAAGCTAGCGGAGAATTGAATTTGGATAAATCCACCGTTTAACGTATTTCAAAGACCAATGAATATCAGGACTACAAAATTCTCAATTTGAAGTATTTATCTGAACATCACATTGAAAATAGATTTAATTGTACAGCTCAAATTGTAGAAACTGTTGACTAGAACCTTTTTCGGCATGTTCTTTGGACGGACGAAAGTCGGTTTGTCAATATAGGTTTGCTAAATAGGCGCAACGGACACTATTGGTCCATCGAAAATCCCCACATTGTAAATCCATTCCAAAACAGAACCCATTTTGGAGTAAATGGTGCGGCATCATGGGTAGGCATTTCATTGGGCCTTATTTTTATGAACATACATGAACAGCGTGAGTTATCTAAATTTCCTACATGAAGAACCTCTTGCACTTATGGAGAATATAATAATAATAATAATAATAATAATAATAATAATAATAATAATAATAATAATAGTAATAATAATAGAAATTTATACTGCACAAAATACAGAAGAATTTCCAAATTTATTGCACAGTTAGAATACTAAGCTTGGAGATATTGTCTGAGACTATTTACTAATTGGCATTTACTTACACAAAAAAAATCCACATTGTTCCGTCTTATAAATAAATTACACGACTTTAAACAGATTTATACTGGTGATATTGTATTGTTAATATTAAACAGCCAATATCGATTTCGTAATCTAATGTCAGGTACATTTATATTAATACTATTTAACAATTCTGGTACATTTACAGTTTCTTTAAATATATTATAGATAAATAGTACTTGAGCATACTCCCTGCGATCCCGTAGTGATATAATTTTGAAATCATCTAATTGTGATTGGTACGATATCATAACTGAAAAAAACGGGAAATATACCATGTTTCTTAAAATACAGACTTCTTAAAAATCTCTTTTGCACTTTTTCTACCAAATCAATATGAATATTAGTAACAGGGGACCATATCACAGATGCATATTCCAACGTTGGACGAACAAGAGAATTATATAAACTAATACTATAATAAGTTTTTATGTTCTGAAAATCTTAGCTTATTCTAAGTATAAAACTAAGTTTTCTGCAGCAGTTTAATGTTAAATTAATTATATAATTATTAAACCTAAAATTACTTATAAATATTATACCTACCCAGATCTTTAATTTCCGTTAGACTTTCCAATTCAAATTTTTTTTTTAATAATTATTTTCCAATTTACATGTATTTCGAGTAAAGGATACATACTTATATTTTCCTTCGTTCACGATTAGACCATTGTCTGAACAAAAAATATTTATATTATCAAGATCTTCTTGCAAATTTAAACAGTCTTGTTTATTTCGTACAGCCAGATATAACTTTATATCATCAGCATACAATAGTACATTTGAATGTTTTACACACAAATATATATCATTTATGAACATTACAAATAAAAGTGGCCCAAGAATCGAGCCCTGAGGCACCCCTGACAATGCTACAAACATTTCAGAAACTTGGTTGTTAAATTTTTACAAACTGTTTTCGGTTATGTAAATACGAAATGCCTTTGTAGCTAAGGAGAAACCTATGGTGGAGCTCCACCCCACAAGGCCAGTATTATGCAGCAATATTTCACTTTCTCAGAAAAATGGATTGGGATTATTGGACCTATTCAGTGGCCCTCGATTTTTTTATAAAGGTTTTAAAAAATAAGGCTTTCAAACCACCTTCGCGAAATATTAATTATTTGAAAGAAAAAATCACAAACGCTTGTAATGAGTTAAACGACGAAATGTTAATAAAGGCGACCCACAAAGAAGTTAGGTGAAGATTGGTTATGTGTCTTGAAATGAGAAGAGGTTATATAATAATAATAATAATAATAATAATAATAATAAGGCATTTATTTCCAACAGGCAAGTAGCACCCAATTACAGGAAACACAGTACAATAAATGACAACTAACTAACATATCTTTAAAAACTAAACACTATAGAAAAAAGCTAGAGTTGAGTTCTTCAAATACATAAACATTTATGACAAAATCCGAGAAATAAAAGAAAAAAAACCTATTATGTACCATTAGTATGTGCTATAAAACAATTCTTTAATTTAGAGATTGTATCAAAATTAATATCGCAAGAACTACAAATCAAATTTAAATTATCAGCCATAACATAAATAGGTGACTTGAGAAGCAGATTGCTATGTGGAGTGGATACTTGTAAAAGACGTTCATGTCTACTTCCGATTCTTGGAATATAAAAACTAGGCATACTCAGTAACTCAATACAATCAACATTGTTGTGTAGTAAGTTGTATACAAAAGAGACTGATGAAATTTTGCGTCTTGTATGCAGAGATAAAAAATTGTATCTATGCAGCAGTAAGCAATTATCTATACCTCTTTGAGGATGTATACCATCTTCCTTATAACAAAGATACTTCAAAAATCGCCTTTGAACAGATTCAATGGAATCAATATAATTTTGATATAGCGGGTACCAAATCAGTGAACAGTATTCTAACTTCGAACAGACCAATGACTGAAATAATAATTTCAAAGCCGATATATTCTTAAAATTTTTACAGTTCCTAATAATAAATCCAAATGACTTAGATGCAGAAGATACAATATTATTAATGTGCTGTTTGAAGGTCAAGCCACTGTCAAAGAAAACACCCAAGTCCTTGACCCCATCACACCTATTTATTACGGTCGAAGCCAACTGATAATTATAATTAATAATAGTTTTCTTCCTAGTATATGATACAATATTACTTTTTGATATATTTATATGTATGCGATAACTTGTACACCATACCGAGACAAGATCAATGACTGATTGCAAATATTGGCAGTCGTACGTATTATTAATTATCCTATAAAATTTTAAGTCGTCAGCAAAAAGTTGTTTGGGACATTTAATTAAATTAGCTAAATCGTTAATAAATATTAAAAATAGTAAGGGGCCCAAATTAGAACCCTGCGGTACGCCAGTATCTACAGGATAAGTAAAAGATCTAACACCGTTATATTCGACATATTGGTATCTACCCGATAAATAGGATTCAAAAAATTTGACCAAATTCCAAGAAAATCCATTGCGATCAAGTTTGGATAGCAAAACATAATGATCGATCTGGTCAAATGCTTTTTGAAAATCAAAATAAATAATATCAACCTGTTTCTGATTATCCAAAGCCTCACTCAAATACTGCGTAACACAGGCTAAGTTTGTCGTACATGATCTTTTTTCCATAAAGCCGTGTTGATCGGGGGACACATGAGTTTTAAATATCGAGTAAATTTGATTGTATAAGATTACCTCAAGTAGTTTCGCAAAGTTAGAAAGGATTGATATAGCTCTATAATTACTAACAACGGAGGGATCCCCCTTCTTAAGAATCGGGCACACACGAGCAGTTTTCCAGACATCTGGAAATTTGTGGGAAGAGAGTGACAAATTAAATATATGAATCAAAGATTATATAGAGAAGAGACTGTAATATATATGTTTATTTATTCTCAATGACATGTATGCACTTTAAGCAATAGAGATTCAATTATTTTCCAACGACTACTTGATCCTTACACCGCTAATGTGGTTTTTAGGTAGTATTTCTTTTGATACAGGGTGGGGCAGAATAACGAGCGATTTTAAAAAGGCTGCTAAAAACAAGAAAATTAATGTTTAGGAATAAATTTAATATTTTCTTAAACAATATAAGAAAGCATTAATTATTTTATTTTTTTTAAATAACTCCGGAAAGATGACGTCCGTCCAGGCGTCCACAATCGTGTTTTGAAACTATTCATTACATTTTGCAGCATTGCTAGGGGAATGTTTTCCACTTCCTGTCGGATCCGTTCTTTCAAGGCTTGAATTGTTTGTGGTGGGTTATCTTGAAACACTTTACTTTTTAAGTACCTCCACAAGAAAAAGTCGCAAGGTGTGAGGTCTGGTGAACGGGAAGGCCAGGTGATGTCCTCATTTCGAGAAATCACATGATATGGAAATAATCTGTTAACAATATTCATGCTTATTCTCGCTGTATGAGAGGTTGCTCCGTCTTGTTGAAAAAATGTTTCTTCGTTAACTTCGTAGCGTGCAAGCTGTGGTTCAAAAAAGTTTTCCAACATGTCGGCGTATCTTTGTGAGGTTACTGTCACAGCATTGCCACGAGCATCTTAAAAAAAGTAAGACCCTATGATCCCGGATGAAGATATAGCGCACCACACAATAACTTTTGTGGACTGAAGGGGCTCTTGATGCATTTACGTCACTCCAGTATCTAAAGTTCTGCTTGTTGACGTAACCGGACAAATGGAAATGGGCTTCGTCACTCATCCATAAGTTGTTTACAATATCCTCATCTTGATTAATTAAATGTGAAAACTTCACAGAATCGTTGTCGACTCACATAATCCATGCCTTTAAGAGCCTGTACGATTTGGATTTTGTATGGATGAAGGTGGAGATTCTTGTGCAATATTCGTCTGACGGTTAGGTTTGAAATCCCAAGTGTAGTGCTATGCCGGCGAGCTGAACGACGCGGGCTTCGCTCGATAGCAGTCCTTACACGCTCGATATTCTGGAGCGTACGCACCGATTTTGGTCGACCGGGCTTCTTTTTTGTCGTTGACGAAGTTTCCTCAAAGTTCCTAACCCATTTTTTAATGGCACAGGCGGATGGCACTGGTTGATTGCGATGTTAAAATGATTTCGAAAGGCACAACGCGCGTGTATGTAAGAATTAGCATTTTGATAAAAAGGCCTTAACAGCGTACGCGCGCTGCTGAGGGGTCCAACGCTCCATTGTTACTAAATGCTAATGTCAAGGAAACATGGCCGATAGCGTTCTTACCACCTCCGAATGACACGGCGCGAATCGCGGGCTTTTTAAAATCGCTCGTTATTCTGCCCCACCCTGTACTTTTTAGGGTGATATCACCTATAACTTTTGACTCTTTGAGGGGCAGACTTTTGCAAATGAGGGAACAAATATTTGTTGAATATTTTTTAATGATTTTTCCCCATATATGTAGTTAATGTTATATTAGAAGAAATAAACAAAATTTTTGGAAAAAATCGTATATTAAAAAGAACAACAGGTGGTTGTTCAAATTTTAAACTGTCCATAAATATGACGAAAATACCTCTCGAAGTTAACTTTAATATGTAATAATATGCATGCTCTTTTAGAAACAAATACTCCAAACAACTTACCTTTACAGCAAAAATTTTACGGATATCAGTACGAATTCTCTAATTACTCACTTCGCTACAAAACTAACCTTAAAACTTATCATCACACATTTAAAGTAATGCCAGAATTGAAAATATACAAAACTGTATACCCAACGCCATCTCCTAGTCAGAAGCGGATTGTAAAGATTCGAGTAGCGACGTATATATTGTATTTGTGATACATTATAAAATTTCAAAATGCTGTACCTTTAACAAAAATTAAAATTTTTTAATAAAATCCGAAGCATATCGGTAGAATTACGTCTAGTTTATGAAAAAAATGTTTCTCGAAATTTAAACAAGCCGATTTGGAAATCTTGGGCAAGGCCCACGTTTTTTTTACTTTTTTTCGTAAACGTTCTCCTTCTACTGAAGTTCTCTATATAGCCACAGCATACATATACTAAAGTTTGTTTTTCGTCTCATATCTCGTTATTAAGATACCTGAAATTTCACCAGCCGCCACTGCCGCACGCAAAGATCAAAATTCTAAGTGGTACATTTTGACACCCACCGCCCTTGAAAGAGTTAAACGGGAGGTAATACAAAAAAATGTCTAATAAGTTTGGGTAGTTAAGTAAGGGTACACAAATAAGCAGCATCATTTCGAAGTAGCACAACTTTTATTTATACCTTTGGAACTCCAGCGCTCACCTTAACAGGATTTCTTCAAAACAGATCCCAGAGATCTCTTTTAAACGATGATCCCCCGACAGAAAGTAGTCCTCTTTTGTGGCTGTCCCGTTTCGGTGCCGAGCTGACACGGCCCAAGATGCGTTTGATATAAAGACAACAAAGAGTCGTTGTATGGCGGTTCGTTTCAAGTGACTTGTTAACATTCTACAAGTTGTTTAGTAAATCTCTGTGCGCATCCTATTTCATAGAGACGGCGACGTGCTCTCCGAGTAATGCATTCATGAGACACTAACACATGCACAGACAGACGTGACTTGTACCCTCTACTCCGACTTGCCGTTAGTTCGGAAGTTCTCAGTCAGGGAGGGCCCGTGCTGATGGCTGCGGGCGGGCGGGGGCGAAGTAACGACCTTATCTAGGAGCCAGTCCCGAAAGGAATAATCCTAGGTGACGTGCTACTGAAAATAAAGCAGTGTTCTTAATAGTTCACACAAAAATGAAAGAATACACCGTTGCACCGAAAGAAATAATACTGAAGCAGTTGCTATAAATTTGTGCTTACAATTTTGTCGTAGAATAAACTATAGTTTGTTTGGAAATTAAAGAGAGTAATAAAACCCCGAGATAAGAAGCGACCATGGGCGTGGTAATATTTCGTTTCAGGTAATTATCGTAATTTTATTTTAAAAAAGAAATACCAACGCTAAACAAAATTTTAAGTGAACTATCAGAGGACAACGATTTGCCAAAAATCAGTAGAAGCAAATTATGGGTCGTCTTATGAGAGTTGAATTTTTGCTGAGAAACGCAGAACAGGAAGTCAGTTCTTATCGATAAAGATGAAATTATTTGTTGGCGAAGATCCTACTTAAGATCAATTAGAAAATTCCGTGACGAAGAGAGGAATATTTATTATCGAGACGAATCTTGAGTCAACGAGGAATATACTGTAACAAAAGTATGGCAAGATAAAAATGTAAAAAGTTTTCGACAAGCATTTTTGGATGGACTTTCAACAGGGTTCAAGGCACTTTCAGGTAAAGGGCGAAGATTAATAGTGACACATATAGGTAGTGCCAGTGGTTTTGTAGATGGCGGTTTACTTTTATTTGAATCTAAAAATAGAGGTGACTATCACGAAGACATGAACGCAGATGTTTTCGAAGAGTATTTTACACAGATGTTGGATCTTATTCCTCCGGGGGGTGTTATTGTCATGGATAATGCCAGTTACCATTCACGGCAGACCGAGCGGACACCTACAACTGCTTGGAGGAAAGCCGATATAATTTAATGATTATCCGGAAAAACATTTCTTTTGAAACAAATATGGAGAAAAAGGAACTTTTGACACTTGCCAATCTTAATAAAGATCAGAAAATATATGTTATCGATGAAATGGCAACAAATCGCCAAATAACGGTACTACGGTTACCACCTTATCACTGTGAAGTTAACCCAATCGAATTAGTCTGGGCGCAGGTAAAAGATGTAGCGCGAAATAATACATTTAAATTAAGTGACGTGAAAATTTTTTTAAAAAATTCCTTGGAACGAGTAACTGCAGATAACTGGCAAAGATGTATACATCATGTACAAAAGAAGAGGAGAAAATGTGGGAACTCGATAATTTAATTGACGTTACTGTGGAACCTATCGTCATCAATCTAGGAGACGAAGATAATTCATCAGAATATTCAGAGGATGAATTTTAATATACCTACTTTTTTTTTTCTTTATTGTACATTTATACAACACTACATTTACTCACCATAATTTGAATTTTCAAAATACATATATTTTTGTGTGGAATAAAAGTCTATTTATTAAATTTAAATAAATATTTTGATAATAATATTGAATAATTTTAGTTGAATTACTAAAAACCCTCTTAATACGGTTATGATGCTCATGTTTTGAAATGCTGTTTTTATATTGTTTACTTATAAGAGAAATGGACCGAGAAATTGAAGTAGCATAGACAAAGACGGATTGTCGGGGATTAAATTTTAGCTACCTACTGCAATTTAGTACAACCCGGTCACACAAAGTTGTTTTAAAAGTACACCTCATCTATACCGATAATACATAATATAATAATATTGAATATAAATACCCCAGTACTATATTTATTTACGATTTGCATACACAATAAGCTTTTATTACTCTCTTTCATTTCTAAACAGACTATACACACAACGTCAAAAGTCTTGGACCCCCTGTATATAAAATGATTAGATTAAACCTAGTGGTTTTTCTTAATGTGGTAAGAAAGTACATGTACTTAGGGAACCTCGTTAATCGATCTCAATGCACAGACGTATCAATATACTATTGGAACGTAGTGGAGGTCATACCGACTATTAATCAAGTAGAAAACTTGCTTTGTTACTTTTTTTTGATTTAATAAATTTTGTCAAAAATGTCACACATTTGCTGGTTTTTAATTTTCCAAGTACTCAGATTATCGAACATATTATTTTCACAAAAAGGATTCAGAAAACAATATACTTTTATAAATGTATTTTGTTTTTCTGACAAAAATATTTCTTTAACAAGAATCAGAGTGGGGGTCCAATACTTTTGACGTTGTGTGTGCAACAGTTTTCGGAAGACGAAGTAGACAATAAAACTTTGGTGGAACCCGACATTTACCTCTGAGCCCTTTCCACTTGTTTGTAATATACCTATGTCATGCTCAGGTACGCCCCTAAATAAGATACTACTAACGTTACGCTCTAGAGAAGGATGATCAATAAGATGTACTTCTTGTCAAAAACAGACGGTTCAACAGAGCCGAGCTTGGAATATCTGGAATGTGTTGATCATTCTATTACGTTGTGCTGATTCTTCTGTCGTGGTGTGTTTGTGATACAGTCTTAACGAAATTTGAAAATGGCTCATCATGAAGTTTCGAACGAACAAAATAGGAAACTTGTGTTAAATGTTTTAGAGTTTTTACTATCATTGATTATGGGAAAATTTCCCAGATGACCCTGGCAATTTACATCTAGAGATAATTGAGTACCGACATACCTACACTACTCTAATCTTTACACCGCACATGCATTCCTAAAGACGTCCTTCCTAGCATAATTTAGGCTGGCCCGCCAGCTACCACCCAGTTATATCTGTTATAAGCAGGTATAAGTTGATGTATGTATATATTTTCTCTCATCAATTATTTACCCACTTCGCCTTCCGAAAACAATTGTACTATACAAATGTAGTAAACCATATAAGTCCCTTGTGATAAATGCAAAAGAATTGTAATAATTGGGTTGCTTTTTACAATATTTTGTAATAAATGTCATATTGTAAAAAATTAAATGCGGGTATAGTCCAGAAAACCAATATTTATAGATTGTATTAATACAATACTTTTAGTCATCGATACCAAAACTGCAGACACAATTAAAATATTATTTACTACAAATTGTATTAAAGTCGTTTTTGTGAGACCGCCAAATCCAGCATGGAATAGTCAGTAACCGCTAGATGTAGACACTTTGATCTTGCGCATTCTTGACCTTCCGTCGGATATGACCAAGATCGAACAGCCAGCCAGGGCTATACGACGTAATGCATCACGTTTACTCAAGTTTACTTCTGTTGGGTGTGATAGGTTATCAGCAATCAGCAATATCGACACGCAATTTGTGGTGGTGGTTTTATTTACACAATCCAAATTAGATATCTATAATTCTGTTTCTCATTAGATGATAACTGCATATTGTAGGTATTAAAAATGTAATATTTTCTGATTATCTTTGTATGTATATCAGATTTGTCTATTTGTTAACAGATGGCATTGTATAAGTTCGATGTTCGACATTTTTTTTTAATATCATCGATGTTTTATCCATGAATATATATTCAAATCATTATTTAAACCCTTTTCAGACTATTATTGACTACAAGCGAACTCGATTCATTCACAGCTCCTAAATCAACTCACTAACTAAACAAACTCGCAAACATAAAACAGCTAGGATTATTCGTCAGATACCTCACATATGGCATACTGATGAGAGCTAATAAGCTCGAAACCGGTATAGATCTGGTGGACTACTGACAGATGACTTTAATTGTTTGCTGTTCCCTGGAATTCCGTGTTTGCAGAATACACAAGAAAAAATTTAAGGCCATTAAAATGCAAGAACTTGTACTTCATCCTTCCTCAACAATGTAATGGTTCAATTGCCATTAGCTGATATATGTTACCATTAACAGATAGAGCAGTTCCATAATACACATTAACAATATGTATACGCTGTTGGGTCGTGTGATTCTCCATTATAAACTTTAAGAATTAACTATAAAATGCCAAATATCGTACGAATATCATTGAAAATATGGCTGCTAGGTGCATACGAAATAGGACATCCTTATTGGAATGCTCTCTACATGTTCTTAGAGCAAGACAATCACAGGGGATCCTGCTCCCAAAAAGAAAGAGTAATTTAAATCAAATTAATTAGTAGGTAACAAAAACACTTTTTTAATATTCATTATCAAGGTTGATTATCAGTATCGAAATATAATTCAAATAACAGAGACAAACTTGGGGAATTAGGTAGTAAGTAAGATTTATTAAATCATTCTGTATGTATGCATCAAGCAGATATCAAATCACTCGGAGATACGCACTGTGTATCTGATATATTTACAGAGATTATTCTGATTCTGGAGAAAAAGGTTCTCTTAACAATCAGATGCTGGAAAATAATTTATATAAGCATTAAATATAATTAATTTATGATTCTGTACTACTTCTGCTCCTCTTTTATAGACTCTATTAATGGTTATTCCAAAGTCGATCTAGATCAAAAGCATCGCTTCATTCTCGTATGGGCAAAGTTATTAGTGCCATGCCATGTTTGTTTTTTAAATTATTTTAATTGTTTTATAACTCATAAACTCGTTACAAGTTATAAATAGTCTGTTGACATATAAAGGAAGCAGGTTATATAAAATTGCTGCTAAATAAGTTATATATCTGAATCAGTTCATTGTAATATTATTTTTATTAAACCTAATTTGAAATATGTAAATCAACCGTTCTGCCATCACGTTCTGCCAAGAACATTGAATTTTGTGGTGGAAGATCAAATAATGGATAAAATGTCATCGTTCAACAGCTACGACCTAGCGGTTGCCTATCCGAATGTCGAAGCAGTGTTGCCAGATGGTACAATTTTACGGAAATGTTACAATTATTTTTTTTGTTTCTTCAAGGCTACACTAGCATCACTAAAAATTAATTGGGAAAGGGGGGGCAAGGTCACAGCAAGCCTAAATTCTTGTAAGAAAATCACTTCAAAATCAGTATAAATGTGGACATTAATTAATAATTTTAGGCAGTTTAATAGAATGCTTGTTTTAATGAACAAACATAAAGTGGACGTAAAAGTTAACTAGTTACTTATCTATAAACGGTAGTGTGTGATACCCCAGATAAGATATTTACAGGGTATTGCAGACAAAAACTATTACTTTAACAGACGATAGGTTATATTACTACAAACAAAATCCAAGCATCAAATTTAGGCGAACAAATAGCACCTGACATATCTTATTTTTTACGTAATGTAATTTACAATAACACCATTATACACTCTTCTGTTACTTAAGTCAAAAAAGCAAAACAAACACAACACAATGCAAATTTATACACAATAATACACTGGTCTTTTTCACAGAACTTTATCTGACAATTTGATCATTTCTTCATATACAGAACGTCAAAAGTCTTGGACCGCCTGTAGATAAAATGATTGGATTAAACCTAATGGTTTTGCTTAATGTGGTAAAAAAGTACATGCACTTAGGAAACAAAAAAGACAATAAAAAATTGCAGACCATGAACATTTACTTTATTACCAATGTTTGTTCCTTTGAATTTTTGTACATTATAATGCCAGGACGTGAAATTTCTGCGTTTGCCCGAGCAAGAATGACTGCTTTACATGATGCAGGACATTCTAATCATCAGATATCGAACATATTGGACATTCCTAGATCATCTGATGTACGAATAGTACACAGATATGAAGCATTTGATACAGTGGAAAACAGACCACGTAGTGGACGTCATCGAGTATCTAATGAAAGGGAGTATCGGTATTTGGTGCAATATGCCCGTAGACACCGCACGTCTTCAGTTTCAGCTCTCGGGGCCCACTTTTAAGGTACGTTTTGCTGTGTTATATCGACACCTCCTACAGGTCTCTACTCTACTTCCAAGGCATCGAGCCGTCCATCTGTAGTGGGCGCGAGAACATAGGGATTGGCTTTTACGCCAGTGACGATGGGTCTTACATACAGACGAAACAAGTATTGGGCTGGTTACTGATGACAATCGACATAAATAAATTAAGTAGATATTATAGTTTGTAAGGATTTATTGTTCAAAATAATTTCCACAGATTAATAATTGATCCACATGTATTTCGTCATTAGTAGAATTCCAAGAACCAGTTTTTTATCTTTAATCATACTGTTCCTTGCAAACATATTTTACTAGACAAAGTTATGTCTTTGTAACATTAAAGTTGTAAACTTTTTATTAAGAAAAATAACAACTTCGACGGAAAATATAAGTATTAGTAAAAAAACAACGACAGAGAGATGTCAGTTGAATCATATCAAACATATATGTAGGTATATTTTTTCAAAGCTTATTAAGTAAGGATTTCTTGAAACATAGATAGGTATGTAGTAGAAGCAACCAAATAATGAGACCTCATTTTTTACAAAGCAAACTGAAGTATCCAAACAAGATTAAGAAATTAAGTAGGTAAAATATCTTTAAATTTAAAATATAAAAATTTGTGGCTAACTTCAATTCAAGGAGTAGCATAAAACTGGATTAGGGATTACACAGAGTCATTCGGAAAAATTAGGAAAAACATTGGGTATACAGAATGTCCCATAATGGTGTGCGCTCCTTTGGAGGGTGTGTTCCTTGGGTCATTTTTCGATTTGAGCCCTCCCTTACGAGATAAGGGCATCTAAAAAATTGAAAACATTTATATTTTCATTTTTTTTTCTCAAAAATGGTTAAACTTATACATCTGAAAATCGGTGAATACATTTAGTTAATGAAGTGACATTGTTGAATACGATTATTATTTTTACCAATTGTCTGCAAGGATGGCAACCACCAACTTCTGTTGTTTTTTTAATTAGAACTTTTGATTCTAAACGTTTCTCGATATGAACAATTACAGTAAATAGAACAATCAATTTACAAAATTTCACTCCTTAGAATATTTATGCAGACACGCGTTTTCTTTTAGAAAAATAAAATCCACATACCTACACATCCTCGGGTGTGGAATATGCAAGCAAAATAATTCATCGCAAAAACGATCTTTGATTAATTTATATTTATAGAAAATAGATATAACAAATTTTAAAAACAAAATGAGTTATTTTATTTTTTAACTGTATTTACAGTTTTATCTATCATATTTAATTTATCTAAATACGAAGGCTGTCTAAATATCTAGGAAGATCATCGTTATCGGAGGCGCAGTGCCTACCGTAGCAGCCCTAATACAACAATAGAAATAGAAAAACTGAAATCATTATATGAGTGGATCCAGGGGTACCGAAAACGGGTCTGCTCTCCACAAAGTCTAGCCAGAGAACAATAAGAGCAGATCAAAGAGTCTCACCTAAGACTAGAAATGTGCAAGTTAATTCTGTTACCGGCAGCGACCCGTTACCTAGGTAACATCTTAACAACCCGGATACTATAGATTAAATAACAGCACCGGGCGCTGGAGATTTATAATTAATTTTAAGGTACTAAACGTCCGAATAAAATTCTAATATTTTGCAGATCCAATATTATTCACTTATACTTACGATCTATGAAATAAAAAAATGCTGAACAAGCCCATTGCATCGCCATCAACTTGGCGCGCATTTCCCGAAAAGTCCGGTCATAAACGAATTCAATCGAATTTTCATATTTCACCGGAGTATTTCCGTGAGACGCTCGACAGATTCCGAATCCTCACGTCTCGCATCACGTCTGCCATGACGGAGGCACCTCCGGCTAACACGCACTGTTGCTACGTGCGTATATTCGACCGTTTCCTAGGCAACTGAACATTAGGGGACAGTATTACGTCATCTCCAAAGGGTCCGACCGTACTGGATCCATACCATCTGCGTTTACATAGTCCGTAAGCCTCAAGTTTATCCGAGGATATGCAAAGCAGCAGAGGATATTGAAAATTAATGAAGAGGACGGTTCGATCGGGATTTAACATAATACTGATCAGTCTTTGCTAAAGCGATAACCTAGGTTCGGCTATCGTTTGTTTTGGACACAACTGAATATTATGCACACACAAAAATAATATTTGTACAGGGTGGTTACACGAAAGTTGTACCCCCTCTCCATTTTTTGTCTGTTACTATTCGACATATGAAAAAAGGTGTAACACTGAAAGTTGTTTAAATACCTTGAAAACTATCTTAGATAATATATAAAAAACGAATAGTTTTTATTTATTGGTTTCGATAGCGAACTGTTCTATAACGATTCAAAATAACTGTAACAAGTTGAGAACTGGATGACTATTTAGAACTCTTTTGTTATCATTTATATTCGAAATTAAAATAAACCCTGTAAGAGCATTGTCAGCAGTGGATCACAGAATAATAATATAATATAAACATCTCCGTATCTCATTCTAACCACGAAGGCATTGCGTCAAACGTTGTCGATTCCGTACTTTTTGAAAAATCAAGACAAATGTACGAGCAACGTTATACAAAACTTGGTGTAAAGAGGAAGGAATCAAGAAATGCAAATTAATGAATAGGTTTTTCTGGCATCTTTCGAATATTTTTCAAAACATAGCAAGCCTTTGCCGCTTTAGGTATATTATTCTATGCTGTTAAGTTACATCTGTGAAGACAAATATGAATATTCGTAAGTACGCCCATTTAATTGCGTTTCTAAAGACAATTGAAAGGTTTTTGCTTGAAGATGATATAACTCATTTTATGATAAAAGTTGCATTGATACTGGGGCTTCCAGGTGCCTTCAGGCGTACTGAATAGACAAATCTGCACCTACAAAATGTTAAAGATAAAGAACAATGCATTTACATTATTCCGCTTACGAAAACAAAGACGAGATTTTTTTATCCTTATCCTTATTTATACATATGGTGGAAATGGTTCGAAGATATATAGCGATGACTCCATGCAACACCGATCATACTCGATTTTTTATGAGGTACAGAAATGGAAATTGCCTCAAGCAGCCAGTTAGCATTAATACTTTGAGGAAATGCCATATAATATAGCATTGTTCCTGGGTCTTCGAAATCTTCAACAATATACTGGACATTAGTTTCATAGATCATCTGCGTCGTTGCTTGCAGATTCAGTAGTCGATTTATTAATTGTTAAGAGGGGGCATGGTGGTTGGCGCTCTTACACTGTGGCAGAAAACCATATAGAAGATTCTAAAAAAGAACGTTTCAGGCATTGATGGCCTTTCAACAAGTTCAAGCACTGAGGAAATTAACTTACTTTTTAAAGATACAGCCCAGTTATCATCTCATGGAGAAGGAATTGGTGGAATTTGATAACTAGGGGAAAAAAGGGCATAGGAGAAGGAGCAATTACAGAAGAGGAGCTACTATCCTACCTTTCAATGTCGAGAAACGGTTTACTGCCTATTCGATGTGCACAAAGGTATTGATATTTCGAGGTATGGTAAACTTACTTCATATTTGAGTATAATCAAGATACTGGAAAGAAACCAAGTCGAAGAAATTTTGAAAAAAGCACCAGACGAGGAATATTTACAAGTTAAGGTAGAATTTACACGATTTTAATATTTCAATTTATACATTGAGTGTTTGATTTTGAACTCATGGTACTCGCAGTTTGCCGATGCAATGAATGAACCTTTTTGGATATCACCCATATCCAAGACAAAGGCAGTTATCTACACGTACTCATTCCGGATACGAAAATAAATATTTCAAGAAGTTTCACGATCATGGAAGAAGGTATTTCAGTCAATACTGTAGAAATGTGTCGAAAATACATCAGTCTGCGACCTAAAAATGTGGGTAGGAGATTTTTCTAGCGATATGTGGCTGGAAATTGTACTACACAACATGTAGAAATCAACGCAATTTCGAAAACATTTTCAAAAGCAGCTGCATTTCTTGGGCTCCCTGATCTAGAAAGTTTTACCGGACATGGAATGAGGCGTCCTTCGGCAACATTACTGGCCAAAGCTGATATTACCACTATGAAGAGTCAATTGCTGAAATAATCCAGGTCCCACCTGGAAGTTTTATCCACTGAATAAAGTATTATAGACTACCAGTGTGTATGTCTATTTTTTTTCTAATAATAATAATAATTGTAAATAGAATGCTATAAAATTGAAGCGTAGTATTTTGAATTCTAATCCACTAGTGTCTTAAAGGCCTTTATTCTCGAAAAACAGTCCTCAAGTCTCCTAATTTCAACGCAGATCCTTGCCCACATCGACACATCCACGACACCCCAAAAACACGAAATGCCATTAGAGTCACGTGGACTTTACCTAGCCCGCTGTATTCAATTAGAACCAGCCCAGGCTTATTTAAATGCAAATCATGTGAATACACTCTTTATACTTGCCACAAATGCATACGGAGATCAAACAAATCATCTGGCTTACATATCCCGAATAACTTCAGACTTGTACCTGTGACAAAAGATCCTGACATAATATGGTTCTTCTTTGTGACACAAGAGATTAGGTGACATGCGAAAACATTGTCGCATAGAAGTAGCTTATGTGGAATGGTCCTTTTAACAGTTGCCCCCGTTCAACGAGAAGCGATGACACGTGGAGCTCGACAGATTCAGTTTGTAAGGGTAGCATATCTGCTCAGAAACAGACAGAAGAAGTCTTTAAAAGTGGCACATCTCGTGTCCTAAATAAAACGATTGATGGGTTAGTCAGAGGGTATCAAATTTGGAAAGACGAGTGCAAGGAAATATATACACAAGAGAAATGAACTGAAGGGCCTAGAAATAAACGAAAGCTTTGAAGTGGTGACACTCATCTGCCTAATCCTTTCACGTATTTTTCACTAAGTTGTTCCTACATGTTTGTATTTACTTAAAATTGAAAGTAAAGTATTTTAAAACTAAGGTGATGAAACTTGATTAGAGAATTAATAATCAGGAAAACGCGTTATATTTTTATAGGTTAACCTGTAAGAGGATTAAAAGCTAAATACTAAAAGAGTGGCGCCTGGTTGAATTTAGATGTCAATTTGTATTCATCGCTAACGGAAATGGATGTACTATTCCCACAACATAAGTTATGCAAATAGGACCTGATTTAATTAAACCTGATTTTTTAAATTTTGTATAAAATAGTACATAAACAAAAAAATATATAAAATATAACTTTAAATGTTTGGTTAGTTCAGAAATAAAAATTCTTCATTGACTACTACTTTTAGAATTTTAATTCACGTACGAATGTACAAAATAGTTATTTATGATATAAGTGCAAAAAGTGACATTTTATTTGTGAGAAGGGAAGTTTGGGATCTGTTTGAACAGAATAAAATCAACAACAATTTAAATTATATTTGAAATAGTTTGAACCTATCTTAACGATAGCAGTAAAGAATAAAAAATAGTTGTTTGAAAAAGTAGTATCAGAATTATATGTATATTGTAATTCACATTCTAAGAGTATTTCATTCAAAATGAGCTCGGAAAGTGAAGACGAGTATTTGCTGGGGGAAGTATTGGAAACGACACAATGTGCTGTATCACAATTAACCCCAAAAAAAAAAATCGTACAGACAGTATGATATCGCCTATAACGAATTGAAAGGGTGGTGTAGCTCTAAGAAAATTCAAAAAGTATCAGAAGCGGTGTTACTTGCATATTTCGAACATACAATTAAGAGTCCGTCGCGCGCTTGAAATAAACCGATTTTTTACGCTTGGCCCATAACACTTATTTAGACAACGAATAAACATAGCGGTCCAAATAAAAAAACAATCGAAAGACAAAGTTGTTTCCTAAGGTTGCTGTGTAATATTTTTCAAAATTAGTTTTTAATTATTTTAATTTAATGAGTAAACTGTGCAAGAAATCATCATATTTACAATTTATTTACTTAAAAATGAAGGCTTAAATCGAAAATTGGTTACACGAAGGAAGTAAGTCTGTCTTTTAGTTTTGCAACGATACCAAAATTATATCCAATTGATAAAAAATTACTCAAAATTCTATGCTAAATGCCGGACGTCTACAATTTCAGAAACGAATATGTTTTAAATGCTGCAACCACGAGTGTTTCTCAGTGGGATGGGCTTAGACATAGGTAAATGCGGGCAGGACCGAAGTTTAAAGAAATACATAGTCACTAATCTATACGTTCTCAGTTGAGACAGTATTGAATTAATCGATCTTATGGAGTTCGATGCTGATTCTTTTGTTGGCGGTGGTGTCTAAACCTTTCTTGTAGAATACATTTTTTTCGTTTAGACCAACAGTTCCGGAAATATAAGACGTTCTACTAGAATTCCTTAGGTATGCAATTTTTACATTGCTCATTAAAACAATGTCATATTTTTGTAAGTTCCAAATTGAACAAAATTCTCCGCAAATTAAATACGAATTTTCCATATTAAAATAATAAAGAACATAAAACACAAATAAATGTAGTCACTATATTTATTTTATATAAAAATTTACCTGTTCTCAAATCTTTGTTCTTCTAAGTTTAAAGAGGGCAATGTCATAAATATATTAAACACAATCATAATATGTACATTGAAAATGTTTTTCTCATTATGGAAAATATAGATATTTTTAACTCGTGGAATGAATGCGCTATCCTATTTCTGAAAACATCTTTTGCATCACAAATATGCACACGGCGCACAAAGTTAATTTCTTGAAAAGTGTAACACCGAAAACTGTTTTTAAAAAACTTTTTATAGTTTTGAGTACATTTGCTTGATATAACTACATATCAATAGTAAATAATTAATATAAGTTTGTAATGCACAAATTTGCTAGGCCGACTTTGGAACATTTTTTTTCGAAAAGGCGTTAAGTTATTAAAAATTGGTGTGTACCGTGAGAAGTACTGTAGTTTTTTATATATGCCGTAAAAATACTACGAACATAAGTAAAATCGTTGATTTACAAGCGCGATGTAACGAAAAACGTAATAATTGTCAAATAATGTCCCAAGCATCGATAATTTGATTTTATTTTTATAAAATGCGGCTCTACTAAAAAAAGTTGTAGAAGTCCATTTTGAATACTAAAAATGTCCTTCTACAAGATGATTATATTTTCTTAAAAACAAAACGGCATAATTGCTAGTCGGTTTTACTCCACTAAATCTAAATATTCTAAATACGTCCACCGTAAAGTCATCGCTCTCCCGTGTAGTGGGAGAGCGATAATCTCCTCCTCCAGCCGTAACTCCCATGCACCCGACCTCGGAGGGCTACCCGAGGAGTGTACAGAGAACGGACTCTTAAACCTTCGACGGTATGGTCATTATATTCCATGTTAAAAAGTACACTGAACGTCAAAGAAAATATAAATATCAGAATGTAAAAGCTAATCAGTTGGATACCATCAAAAAAAGTTTAGAATTCTAACGAAAGAGAAAATTGAGAAATTTTACGCATCTGATAATAGATTTCAGCTAGAAAATTAAAACTTGAACAGCTTTTCAGGTCATTTTAATAATTGGTGTTTGTGGAGCTTTGAGAAGAGATGAGATCGATAAGATCGATCGATCGATTATATAGAAGACGAAATTCAATTATTATTATAAAAATATACGGATTCGAAAACTTCTCTTTACGTCCATCAGTTACTACAAGTCGAAGATTTTTGTGAAGTATGTCAGGGAGAAATCTGTTAACCAAGTGGTTGGCGTCAATAAAATAAGGAATGTACCAAGAGAAATAGCAAGTTATCTCAATTTGCCTTTTCCGGAAACATATACAGGACACTGATTTAAACAGATATTCGTCTTCCATTCTGTTAGCCGACGCAGGGGTCGATATTACCATCTTTAAATGACATGAGCAGTACGATAGCGGACTCATATATAGAAGAAAAACACAAAATAAAGATTCAATCGCAAATAAATTGTTATCATCTTCAGTAGAGCCTACGGAACTTGCCAATAATACATCATGCGCAATAAATTTAAATAATTACGGCAGCAGCCTCATTGAATACCTAGAACAAAAAGAGCTACGATAACTGACAGCACTGCATTTGAAACAAATTTAACACACTGCAATATCGGCACTTTCAATTTATATGTAATGAAAAATAAATTGTAATTATTCTGTTTATAATAGTTACTGTTTTGTATTGAAATTTTATACTATTTAACATTTGACATTTGTTTTATGTTCTATAACGAAAAAGACGTTGGTGTTCTAGAACATAGAAGTACTTCGCAGCTAGTACTCACTTTTTCTACTGAAAATTTAACGAAAATGTTGAAATATGATGACAGTTTTCGAAAAATAATATTGGTGTATTAGAATCAGTAGTGTCACTTTTCTGGCGAGACTTTTTTAATCCAAATATTACACTGTTTTTTCTCAAACCGAAATTCCCTATTCAATTATTAATTTTAACACTTTTAATCTAATGATTAAAAATGTCAACTTTAATTCCTAAAATTCAAAGTGAATACTTTTATTACTCTAATTTCAGTGAAATAAAGATTTTATAAAGTTGGTTTTGTTTTTGTTGGGTATGTTATGTACATATGTTGTTCCTCTGGATAATTGAAGTTGGACTCGTTCGAGTACAATTAATTTCATTGGCTGAAAGTCACTTGACTTCGTGTTGCTGACGCCACTACGTCGTTCTCTGAAGCTGGCTTAAGGCATATACAGTATGCGCCAAAAGTATGGAATAAATTCAATAAAAACGAAGCAATTATTTTTTGGGAAAAATCCTCGAACAGATCGATTTTTAATTTAAAAAATACATATTTTAGCGTAAAATGCGATTTTCAAATGTCATTTGTTTTCGAGTAATGACGTCATCGATTTTTTTTTAAATGGCAACACCATATTTTTTCCTTGATTCTGAAAGATCGTTTAATTCTCTATCAGACAGTACTAAAATTTTGCCCTCTTACATAGGAAAGTTTTCGAGAAAACGTATATTTTATCCATAAAAATCTTGACAATGCGCAAGTCTGTGAAGAAATTCTTCTTGCACATTATGAATGATTTCTGGGGTAACTTTCGGAAAACTTTGGTTTTTGTATCCGGTATGAAGGTATGAAATCCTTCATATTTTACGTTTTCTAACAGCAAATTAGCTGTCCACTCTGCATGCACCTCCATATCCAATAATTAAGGCAATTTTAAATTATGCATTTATGAATTTCAAATAGCAAACATTTTCTTGTTCTTACCTTTGTAAGCAAGGATTTTGTCATCGACGTCTTGTAAAAATTTTGAAACATCCTCTTTCGTTAATATTCTTGACTTTTTTGGTGCGTATCCCACTAATTGCTTTTTCAGAAAACCAATTAAATTGTTGAATTTATTGATGTCAACATTTTACCGCATACAGATTGTAGACCGCAGCATAGAATAGAACACCCAAAGACTAGATGATTTGTATTTCTTGGATAATTCTTCAAAATATGCTAATAATACCTTTTCTTTTGCTTCATATTTTATATTCTTAGATGCACACCAATAAGTGAACTGTCTAAAATGCGATTTTCAAATGTCATTTGTTTTCGAGTAATGACGTCATCGATTTTTTTTAAATTTCAGCACGCCACTGGTTCGTTATATGTGAGGCCGGCTTAACATCTACGATACTCATACGTATTCCGAGAAATAACTCGGTATATCAATATATTAAGTAATTTGGTTGTCGCACACCGTATGAATTTAATACTTGTTTAATATTTCACATGGTGTTTAATGTCGTGCCACCGAACGAAAAAAAAAAACTGGATATAAATAAAACGTCTGCCGTGGTTCGTTAAGGACCCTTTGAACGCGGGCGGCTTTGAAAGCCGCGCGAGGCCCGAGCTTCGGTTCCGCTACGCATAAATAAAACGAGCATGGGAGTGATATTATTTATTTGATCTACTTTAATTCAACGTATCGTACTGAAAACTGTCATATATATCGCGCCGCATTCAAGTGCACGGCTCCCCAGTTGCTCTGACCTACTTCGGTTCTCTCATTAATATCGACTTGCGTCCCCACACACACACAACACACTGCTAGGCATGCAGCTCGGTTAAATATTTTATGACATGGCGGTTCGCTGCTCTATTTTCACTTATAGTGGAGTAAAATCGGCTTTCAATTATGCCGTTTTTTTAAAGAAGGTGTAACTAAATTAAACTTTACCATTTTGTAGAGGGCCAATTTTAGCATTCGAAATGGACTTCTATAACTTTTTCCAGTAGGGACTGAATTTTCGATGCTTCGGACGTTATTTGACAATTTTGTTTTTCATAACATATGAGTGTCCACGGATGGAGTTGACAGGAGAAGAAAGTCTTGTTACGATTTTTTTTGTATTAGGTACAATTAATAGTATTATCGGACATGGCGGGACGTCTATGAGCGTAAATTAAAAATATTCATGTTTAAAGGCCGTGATCACAGGTCTCAACAAACGGTTTTTTTTGAGTTCTTCCTTCTTTTTCAATTCGATAAAAATGGCCAGCTAACGTGGACGTGAGCAAGTAAATCGTTTTGTGGAATTTGTCGTTATTTAGGTATACGGATTGAAACGCCACGAGTAGCAAGAAAGGACGTCGCTTTTTATGGGGAAATTTGTATAGATAGGCGTCGTCTTATAGTTGTGTTAATTAAGGCCATAATCTTTCTGCAACGTCTCCTTTGTTAGGGAATTCGGCATTGGAGGTAAGCGTACTTTAACTTCATAAATAAATTATATCAATTGAAGTGTTAAACTCATTACGTAACCGCACTATGCAAGATACTCATGCGTAACTTGTATTTTTAGCCGTTTTTTTTCCTTGTGTGTACCTGGGAGGCAAATTGGCTGTTTCTCCTCAATTTTTTTCTCTTTTTGGGAGAACGATCGTTGTGCAAGTCCTGTCTACATGACAGCAGTAGAAATTTAGGGACAATTCAGCCCTCCAGCACCACCACCCAATACGACTTCTACCGCTATACAGGGCGTAGCTATACAGGGCGTAACAGATAAGTACCAAGTACCAAATAATTACATCACCATCGTTCATTGATTCACCTGATAAGCTTTAATGCGTATTGTGCATAATATGCGCAAAAATTTAGAATAAACCTAAACCTAAGTACTTATTAACATAAGCATCTGTTTTCTTCTCTGTAAAACTATAGATACGTTACTAGTTGATAATCTTGCAAGAAAAGACCCCTTTTGGCTTATTTTTTTTAAATATTTTATGTTGATTTTATTTATATATATGTGTATATATATAAATGTTTGGTAAAATGTAAGAAAATTTCACACTGCAATAAACTTATATTGAATATTATTCATTTCTTCATTATAGTTTTTTTTTCTTTTGGTTAAGGGCTCTTTCAGGAAATCACTTGGCGCCCAAAAGGCATCATTGTGTTGTTTCGTTATTAACATAACAAATCTGTTTATTCTCTTTTACTCTACATTACACCTCAACGCATTTTTCCGCTAACTTAATACATGTTTTATACAGTTTACGAATAGTTTGTGGCTCATTCAACTCTTTTATTCCTTCTCCTATACGCTCTTTTTACCCACGACGGAACGGAGATGGTATATGCGTTTGGGGTGAGAGAATGTGTGTGCAAACCAATGTTGCCATTTATCTTCAAAACTACTAGTCCGACTTTGATGCGGTTTTCAGTGATCGGTTTGGTGCATGTTCTTAGATAGGTGTTACGGTGACAACTCACGAGAGGGCGCTGCAGTTAACATTTGTTTACAAACCAATGTGGCCATTTGTCTTCAAAACTACTGGTCCAATTTTGATACGGTTTTCAGTGATGGGTTCTGGTTTGATTGGTGCATGTTCTTATATATGTGTTACGATGAAAACTCACCAGGGAGCGCTGCAGTAAACATTTGCTTGTGCAAAACCAAAACTACTAGTCCGTTTTGAATACGGTTTTTAGTGAAGGGTTCGGGTTTAATTGTGGGTCATATTCTTAGATATGTGTTACGGTAACAACTCACTAGGAGGCGCTACAGTAAACATTTGTTTGTGCAAAACCAAAACTACTAGTCTGTTTTGGATGCGGTTTTCAACAATGAGTTTGTGGCTGATTAGTGGGGATTCTTAAATAGGTGTTACGGTAGTAACTCACTAGGTGGCGCTGCATTAATATCTACTCCAATTTTAATGCGGTATTCAGTATAGGGTTTGTGGTTGATTAGTGAAGGTTCTTAAACAGGTGTTACGGTGGTAAATCACTAGGAGGCGCTGCAGTGATATATTTTATTTTATAGCTACTACATATTTAAAAAAAATCGATAGTACTCGATAGGTAAGTATTTTTGTTGAGCGTGGTGATACAGACTCTAGAAATTTTAGAAAAAACTTAAAAAACAAAAAATTCATCACGTCATCCAGCATTAGTTGAAAATGTCTTTTCTACCGTCCTTTTTATCTTCTCTTCTCTTCTCTTTAAGGCCGCCGTATTCTAGAAATAGTGTTTTCTACAAATACAAGTAATTTTAGACATTTAAGAACTGAATAATATAGAATTCAGCAAATAACAACAATGTTATCTCATGCCATTGGCGAATATTCAAAGGTACTGAAGTCAAATCACTATATAACGTCATCCAGCAAATTTTTAGGTACTAAAATCTTTCAAAATACGTATTTTTTTAAATTCAACTATAGATGTAAACATTGTTATAACATAAATTTACATTGTTCTGCATATAAGATTGTTCACTTTTGTTTATAAGTATGTAAAAATAATTGTTAAAATGTGGAGTTAGAATAGCGAAATAATGTGTGTCATCAACTATCAACTTATTATTTTCATTCTACGTATTGATATCGAGTTGAATTACCCCCGGCAAAGTTTAGTTGTAAATACCTATTATGATTATGTATTAATATATTAAAATAAACTGTATCGGATTTGTATAATGTATGTCCCGATGGTCTTAAAAAAGTTTGAAATAAAAACAAAATAAAAAATTTTGGAAAAACCCACGACGGTTAAAATGTAATTGATAAAGGATAAAATAATTTTAAAAAACCCGACTTAAAGAATTTATGTAACTAGAGATAAACGTAAAAAGGGTTTAGAAGTAGATTTGATCTCTCGCAGAGTCGTACATATGAACAACAGAGTATCAGTTTTCTTAGCGCTTCCCTATGTACCTATTTGGTTCTCGAAGATGTAGATATGGCAACAACATATTCAACTCCCTATGAACTTAATAAAAAACCAAAGAAAATCCGTCGGGGCGTCACTATTTTAAATTTCAACATAAATATAAATAACTATAGCAATAAAATATCTCCAAATTATTCACATTACTATAAAACTACAAACCTAGTTCATTTATACCCACTGCTTGTTTAGAACATTCTGAATTCCTGTGATAAAAAATCGGTTGTGATAAAATTTCCAAAAAATTGACTCATTCTGTATCTCTCTAACCATATTGTAAATAATCTAGAAGCATTACTTTTGGTATTAGGAATAGTTTAATGAACGACTTAGCATCTTTAATGTTCTCTGCACGTAAATAAGTTAATTCTTCTCTCCTACAGGCTCCAAATATATCAACAATCAAGACAACTTTTTGGAAGTACTTTTCGTCATCTGCTTTTTGGTAAACCTTTCAATCTGTTCTTTGGAAAATATTCTGGATTTTCTGGGTCTATAACCGCTTGGTTTCCTTTTGAGGAAAGCAATAACATTGGTATATTTTTAATATCCATATTTTTATTCAAATACACTGTTGTTCGCAGCATGGAATAATTGCTCCATAATGTAGAGGGTGCACATTTTAAAGATAACTGGGACAAGTACGCTAGAATAACTTTCTATGAAATATTACATTCCGGCACACCAAATATCAAATTTTGCATTTGTTTTTGTACAATTTCGATTTTTGAGGAATCAATGTACATAAGGCAGCTTCCGCCTCATTTTCTATTTCAGAATTTTCAGTGTCACTAAAATGTGCGTCATACATTATGAAGAATTATTGGGATTTAACGTTCACAAACGTTCACAGATTTCAGAATGTTTTAAAATGTTTGTATAGTTTGTAAACATCGTAGCATAGCAACTGCTCCATAGCAACAACGTTATAGACAACTTAGTTAAAGTTGTTTAAAGAAAATAGTCTAGTGGTCAAATTAGCAAATGCCATCGAAAATTATGTCGAAACTATTTTGAATATTTATTTGACGATTTTACGAAAAATCTTGTTCGATACATGTTCTGGAACGGTGTCGGTAGGGTCGGAAATAGCTATTTAAATTCCAACTTTTACACCCTGTATCTGTTTTATTATCAACATTTTATTAAGGCAAGTTGGACTGAAAAATGTAGTATGTCTCCATGGATTATTAATTAGGAATCACCCTGTAGAACCAACCCTGTTCTGATATAAGTAAAGTGTTGACTTTTAAATGAAGTTAAGTACTAAAATTAAATGTATTTTTTATTCAAATACGATATATTTTCTGTGGTTTACGAAACAATGTCATTTCCTTGCAAAATTTTCAGTAGAGCAGTTGTTAACTTTGTTCTGTAGGCTTCATATCTTGGTATCAACCGACGGTCTATAATAATGCATGCTAGGCTACGCTCCGTGTTGTGGGGCAACGCTTCCGAACGCGGTCAATTAAGAGAATGCAAGCTGCACACCGAGTTAAAACAATGCCATCGCAACGTTTAATTTGCCAGGGGAAGGCTTTGTTTTGCGTTGCCCCTACGATGTGTCCCGCGTTTCCCGTTGTGCGGAGGTTCCTTTTACCATTTTCTCTGCTGTTCTGTCAACTGTACCTAGTGATTTGTAATTATTTATGCATGTCCATTTATTATTAATAAAATCTGAACTGACATAGTATGGTTGAAAACAAGTACCCATAGTTAAAGTGTACAGGGTGATTCTTTTATCATGGGAAATGAGTTTTTCTCGTAAACGGCTGCAGCAAATTGAGTTCTGTAAAAAGTATCTTGGGCTGATTGATGCTTGAAATTGCGATGGATATGAAAGTTATAATTAAGCGACGCTGGGCGTCGCGATGCTTCAAACAAATTTTTGTCAAAAGCATACCATTTTTATTTAAGAAATTGGAAGATCTATTGAATAGAAACACTTTTTCCAAATACCATTTTTTTTTCATCTAAAACAATTCAAAAATTACAGACCAGTTTTTATGTGTTAAATTGGTCGACTGCCATGCAAAGAATGCATGGTTTTTTAAATTTTACTTAAGCAGGTAGGCTTTGAAAAAACAAAATTGGCTTATATTAATTGATCTCTGAAATTGTCATTGTAATTTTAATTATTTCTATTAAAATAGTAAGTAATAAGAAATATGTTTACACATTCAGAAAAAATTGACATGCTTTTTTTATACGGAGAAGCCCAAAAAAATGCTTTAACTGCAAGAAGATTATATGCGGAAAAATACCCCGAACAACCTTCCAGACCACAAAATTTTTGCTAGGTTAGAAAGTAGTTTGCGTCAAAATGCTAAAGCATTTGAAGGTAGGTTTTGTGTTCTTTTATAAATCTCCATAAATTCAATGAGCCAAATTTGCAGGTAAAAGATTAAGAACAAAAACTGTCACGGATGAAAATGTGGCAATTATTTTAAATTGCTTTAACAATCATCATGAAGCTTCTATAAGAGAGGCTTCAAGAGACTTAAATTTAAATTATAGCGTGATACAAAGAGTTTTAAAAAGCAACAAAGACCATGACTATAAATTTCATAATTTGTAAGAACTTTCGCTAAGAGATTGTGAGCGGAGGGAGGATTTTATTTGTCAGTTTTTGGTGTCTTTGGATGATAATCCTAATTTATTTTCTTATATATTATGGACAGACGAAAGTCATTTTGTTAGTCATGGATTACCAAACAAAAAAAATACCCATTATTGGTTGGACGAAAACCCGTATAAAATCAGGCAACGTCAAAGGCAAAGCCACTTTGGCATAAATGTCTGGTGCGGAATAGTCGGGCGGCACTTAGTAGGGCCATACTTTTATGAAGGCGCCTTGACGGGCGCAAGATGCTTAGATTTTTTCCAAAATCACCTTCCTCTTTTGCTGGAACATGTGCCACTGCAAATCAGAAGAAACTTATGGTTTCAACTAGATGGAGCTCCTTGCCACAATGCGGCCATTATTCCCCGGACTTGACACCCTTAGATTTCTTTTTATGGGGAACTTTAAAAAATATAGTGTATAAAACAAAATCTAATAACTTAGATAATTTAAAACAAAACATTATTGATGCGTGCAATGGAATATCTGGTGATGTTTTAAGAAAAGTTACATCTTGTGAAATAAGAAAGCGGTACAATTTATGTTTAGATAACGATGGCGCCTATATCGAGCAATTGTTAAAATAGGATTTGTGAATTAAAAGTTAATTTTTACTAAATACAGTTCATGTTATTCTTTAGTGTTTTATGTATTGGTTGTTGTTAGTGTAAACGTTCATTATTTCTTAAACAATTAAATTAGTGGTATTAAATGTAGTAACATTTTGTAAATTGTTTTCTTTAAATCCTAAATTATATTTGTGGTCAATATCAGTATAAAAGTTAGCCTGCCTGCTTTAGTGAAATTTAAAAAACCATGCAATCTTTGCATGGCAATCGACCAATTTAACACATAAAAACTGATCTGTAATTTTTGAATGGTTTTAAATGAAAAAAAAATGGTATTTGGAAAAAGTGTTTCTATTCATTGTATGCTTCTGACAAAAAAATTTTTGAAGCATCGCAACGCCCAGCGTCGCTTAATTATATAATTTTATTTTTATGCCATGGGGTGGTATTGTATACCCTAAAATCTATTCTATTAAAATTAGAATATAAAACTTCAACAAATATATTGTAAGGCTGTAACTGACCTTGAAAATTAATAAGAAAGCAACAAAACATATATTTCAATTTAAATTGATTTCATTACTTAAATGCCATATAATAACAGAATACTTGTCAATTTCTTCTAATAATTGTAATTTCAGTTCATTTAATAAATAACTTAAATACGATTTTCATTACTCAATAACTTGAAAACGGTTAAAGAAGGAAGGAATGTCAAATTTTTTAAATCAAAATAAAAATCAATAATACACAGGTAGATTCTGTTGAATTTCAGACTTTAATCTCTGAATTCAGACTATTCATCTCTGAATTCCGACTTTAATACCTGATTTCAGAATTTTACGTCTGATATTAAACTTTAAACTACAGTTCGTAATTCAAACTTTCTCTCTCTACTCTATCTCTAAACTTATGAACTTATGCCTAAACAGTTATACCAGATGTCGACGAAAGTATTGGACATGCCATAGCAGCCATAGCTTTCTAAATATAGAATTGATATTTGGAGGACATAATATGCATTAGAAAATACAAATTTTTCGATATTAGTCACATTTCTGGGTTCGTCGGAAATAACCTCAACTAAAAAACGTTGTATGTTTTTATATTATTTAATTCCAGAGACGATTTAAAGTGCGACAGCACTTCTTTAAGAAATGCATTAGCCATCTAGATTACCGTGACTGTGCTAACATTCATTTCTTGATTAAATTTTATTGTACTACTGGATTTTCATGAACAGTATATATTTATACCTGAAGAACCCATAGCAAACAGCAACGTCAGCGGTGCTATCAGCATATACCGGTTTTCAGCTTTCATCAATATGTCACAAATGTGACCACCGACGAGTAACCCTGGTTGTTGATGTTTTGTCATAACTGACATGAGGAAGAACATTAATACGCGAGACGTAACACAAGTCTAAATTAAAAGATTACAGTCTGAATTCTTAGTTTAATGTTTAAATTAATATTTAAAATCTAAATTTAAAATATGAATTTATAGTTTAATGTCTGAATTCAGATATTAATGTTTGAATTTTGAGCTTAGAGCCTGAATTCAAAAATTAAAGTCTGAATTCGGAGTTTAAAGTTTGAATTGAAATATTAGAATCTGAATTCATAGTTTAATGTATGAATTAAGAGCTTAAAGTGTGAATTCAAAGATTAAGGTCTGAATTGAGAAATCGACGTCTAAATTCAGAGTTTAATTCAGTGGTTAAAGTCTGAATTCAGAGATTTAAGTCTGAATTCAGAGATTAAAATCTGAATTACAAAATAATGTAGACATGGCCCTTCTACGGCTTTATAGAATGAACTCATCTCCAAAATGTCAACATTTTTTTTATTTATTGATTGATTTAAGTTTGCAAAAATTTAGAAGATTTAAATTTTTCCGTCACTAACAGTTATCTTGCTCCTATAATAGCTCCCATGATGGAGAACTGAAAATGATTCCTCGAATGTCGCAAATTTGATTTAAAACTAATAAAAACCGGGAGGCATAAAGCGCGAAGGAAAAACAATAATAAATTTTCTCGCCTATCCCTTGAAAAAAATTTTAATAAAAGCCCAGTAAAAAAGCCATTAAATGCCGACACATTTACAATTCTGCCTTTTCGGTGATAGATAGCGCTATCTTCATTCTGTGCCCGCTTTTTTATGGTCGAATATGGGATGAATCTTTTCCGGGCTGTTTTTTTCGCTCCGGTCTGATATTAAGCCCTCAGAATTGACACTGTTGGTATACAGAGTGTCTAATTTTTAACGTAGTCATAGAAACAAATTCTTGAAAACCAGTCTCTATTACATATCAAGATTTTCGTGTCGACTGTGTGAATTGTTTGGTCAATACATTGGAAATATTGAGTGCTCTGTAAGTACACTTATGATGAACGCTAAATTTTCTGTTTGTACATGCAAAAAAGGAAAATTTTAATCAATGACTTGGTGAAGTGTTGTTGATAATATATCGATAAGCATATGCAGTTTTTATAACATTATTTACATGACACGTGGAAGTTAAATAATTATCAAAGGTTAAGTAAAAATATTTATAAGTACTTTTGAATTAGATAAGAGAGCCAGATAAATTTAAATTATTCTCAGATCTAATATTTACACATTGTTCAGGAGTTCCATATAACATAGCAGTGGTCTTGGTTGGATTTAGTTTTAAAGCATTATTTTTGGACCAACTGAATAATATTTCTAAATATAAATTTATCTTATTGAAATAAAAATTCGGTCCGTCTGGTTTAAATGGCACATACATTTGAGCATCGTTCGCGTAGCAATGCATTTTTGCATATGCAAATAAACATCAGCTGTGTATAATACAAATAACAGGGGACTTAAGATAGACCCTTGAAGTACACAACTGTCAATTTTTACTTCATTAGAGAATACATAATGGTCAGCTTTCTTTATTTTAACTACCTGCTTACGATCAAATAAATAATTTTTGAACCATAATAACGAATCGGTAGTGACCCCATAATAATTTCATTTTGCTAAAAGTATATTGTGATCAAGACAATCAAAAGCGTGCGAATAGTCTAGTAGTTAGTTATATCCTACAAACATGAACTAGAACGACAACTAGACTAGTGAAAGAATATTATATTTGTTAATGTAGTCGTAAAATTAATGATAAGTCGCAAATCATTCGATACTGGAGAAACGACAGCGTACTTTTAATCAACTAATAAGAGACTGTTTATAATATATGTCAAAGCATTGTCGCAAAAAGGAAGACACATTTTTAACATATCTACCCATATGCCATCTACACCTTTTGCATTAGACTGTAATTTATTTACTATTGTAATAATATCTCTATTACTGGCTAATTTGAAACAAAAGCTATGTTGTGTATTTCACCATTTAGAATTGTTAAATTCATTTATTAAATTGTCATCATCTATGGGGAAGTTATTGATGTAATAAAGTGATTATATTTTAATTCAGAGTTCAAAAGATATTCAGGAATATAGGAATTTGTATTTTCAGCATAAATATTTCGTTTTTAAGATTTGCCCATAATATTTTAGAACTTTTTCAAATTTTCATTTAAAATATCTTCAACATGCATACATTCTTTTTCTCCTACGAATAGAGGCAGTGATATAGTTTTTACATTGCTTATAGTAATCACATTTTACAGAAGTTTGGTTACGTCTAATACTATCTTTTACCACTCTTCTATGCTGAGGTGCATTATTCCTAACTTTCATCATTAATTTAATTGCTAGAGTTATCCAATATTTTAATATTCCTATTTTTTGTAATGGGGTGTATGATACGCCACACTGTTGATCGGGATATTCCTTGTACTTGTTGAGCAATTTACCTGGTACTTATTCGAAGATTCTCTTCAACAATCTCTAAAATGTGTTTCTCCGTTGCTGCAATACGCCGTGGATGCCCTGAACCTCCATCTCTTCCACGGTTGGGTTGTAAATTTACCGTGTCATGCCAGCGTTGCACTATCGCGGCAAAAGTAGCTGCATTTGGTACATGTCTATCGGAAAATCGTCCTGCTTACAGACTAGAAGCTGCTAAAGCATTTTGTCTTCAGCATAAATTAAAACGAGATCCATCAACTCTGAGTTACAACTTAAGCCATTTTTTATACTTTACTTAATGTAAACACTATCGCAAAAATGTTAATACTAAACACATCGATAAAATACATTCCGATGACGCTGGTGACTACAATAGCTCAGCGAGGTGAAGGTTAAAAATACTACAACTTCAATAATTTTTTCCACGGTCGGGAGTAGAAATCAAAATTAAAACAGAAGTAGTCGATTATTCCCGAGGGAGTATAATGCTCCCAAGGGAGTTTACATTATGGAGAACGTTTTTCATGCAAAAAAAACGATAACATTGAAATTATTTATTGACATTTAAATTAAATGTTACATTTGTACAATTTTCAAAATTAATATTAGAAGGAATATTACTTTCGCTTACATTTACAGTTTTTGTGATTGCGCTAGTAGTGGTACCTACTAAAACCTGATTAACAATTTTGGTCTTATTTTCAATGGAGTTCTTGACATAACCCTCAGCGACTGTCGTTGATTTCCAACCAGCATGACGCTTTATTGTCGTGATATCCACACCAGCATCTGCCAGTAATGTCGCTGAAGATCTTCGTAAGCAGTGACCAGTATAACATGCAGCATCAGGTAATTTTAAATACGAAGCTACTACACTCGGAATTTTTCCCATGGTATTCTTGCCAACTGGCTGCGAACTACATTTTCCTGCTTTGTAGTACAAAAAAAGGCGCTTATGCTTGACATGGGGAGGACGAAGGGACAGGTATTTTCGAAACAATTCAAGCATATTTCCCACATCGGTAACCAGAAAGGTTCGTGGAATCTTTGTCTTAGTGTTTGGAATTTTTACAATCAAGGAAGAACCTATATCCTCAATATCATCTACAGTTGAATTGACTAGTTCATCAGTTCGACAAGCTCCGGCAATCTCCAGAATTAATCCAACCTATAAAAAATCAAAATACTTAATAATTGAAATACCTAACAACAAAAGTAATCTTACCTTAATCATTAAGAATTCTTTGTCATCTGCATAGAAAACGGTCGATTTCACCCTTTGTCAATATTTTCGATTTTTTCGCTTGATATCCGCCACCGGTTCTTTTCATAAATGCGATCAGCTTGGGGACTTTGCTTATATCTATGTTGTCGTAAATTATCAAGCATGACAACCATAGAATATTGCGCCCATAATGTGGAAGACTTGTAATTCTTTGCATTTTCACTGAAGTATGCCAACAAAACATTCTCGCTGTATACTTGAACATTTTTCTCGGCGCACCACTTTTTGAACCGATTGTAGGCTATATCGTATAAAGATCTTGACTTCGTAGGCAGCAAATTTCTTATTGCAATATTTGCAGCCTCCACAATCTCACTCACTATTATTCATTGTGCACTAATTAAACTTTAAACTAAACCAAACTAGCACCTTAATTTGACAATTCTTTTTGTTTGTTTATTTTGTAGTTATGACAATAACTCAACAACTACTAAATAAATGCTCAAATCCGAATACAATAATTCTGGTGCTACTTACTTCATAATGACAAAATATGTGTTTTTAAGTTAATGAGACCGTGAAAAAAATAGTATATACCATTCGGGGGAGATGCTATTTTGTTGCATTGTTGCATTCAAATTACACCTCTGCCAAAATAACGCATTTCTCTCCCTTATAGTATAATGTACTATTATTTCTCGGAAACTATAATGATTTTACAAATCTTTTTTTACGACTATTTTTCATGACGTATATATTCCCAAACTTTTTTTTGAATAAGTTGTGAATCGTCCTCTATTTTGTGCTTGATATTATCGCATGACTAACGATGTAAGGCATCCCTGTTGACGAAGTTTATTTAATTTGTTTACTAAACATCCTATTCTATCCGTTTTTATCTGCAAATCTGAATGTTCTTGTGGGACTCCGTTAACGATCGTAAGCCATAATGGAGAATCACTTCGATCCGTTCTATATCCAGTTGTATTTTTAAATGCCATATAATAATAAAGATGTCTTCTAGTATAAACCGAGCTTAGGACGTGACCCATAAAAAGGCCTTATAAATGGAAATAAAGCGTCGCTGGAGTTTATAAGGATTTCGTGTAAAGAAGGAACCGAACAACTTTTAATATAACCAGACGTTCTTTATTTCCAGTTTGGTTTTATAGAATCTTAATGGTATTAAGGGATGAAATGTTTTAAAAAATCCTTTTCCAGTATTATTTTTTAAAAGATTTATGTTGGTATACGAGTATCATAATAAGAAAAGCTTTAGGATTGTTTTATATGAAACTTTGACTGTGACTCCTTTCTACTATATTTATAATTTATTAAATTTCAAAATGATCTTGAAATCCTTGGTTCATTTTCATTAAGACGTTTGGTAAAAAATAATTTTTGACTTGGGTAACCTAAATATTTTGTATATAACGCATGTTAATATGCATTTTTTAAAAAATATTTGCCTAACATGAGATGATGAGCAGACTGCCATCTTAGGTTTATCGGAAACTCGGCTTGATGTGGGTATTTCTGACGCAGGTTTTTTTTTCCATAAAACTTCCGTTCGGATACTTTTTCATATTACTCGACAACGGTTACAATAACGATAAACATGCAAAACACAAAAAAGTTTCTACATTTAACGTGAAACGCAAAATTTTTACAATTAACAGTCAGTGGCGTACCACGAAAAAGTTATGAACGATAAAATGGCCTAACCCCCGAAAAAATATCACCCTGTACGTTTTCAAATCTTTTAAGCATGAGAGAACTTGTAGACTATCATAGGTAATCTATGATAAAAATTTGAATTAATTATCTCAAAAGCTATAGGAGCTGTATGGAAAAAACTATGAAACTTTGACACCCTGTATCTCAAAAATGAAGCGTTTTCCGACATATGTTCATATAACATGCTTAACTTGACCTGACTAACTAGAGCGCTGCTAGTATAAATTGACTCACCCTGTATATTACTGATTACTGTCCAGTAATTGGTATTTTCACTGTTGGACAAATATAGTTGTTTATGCAACAAGTACAAAAAGTAAGTGTTTGTTGTTAATAAACACTTTTTGTACGAGTTGCATACAATATTTTTTCTGCGTTCATGCAAAAATCAAAAAATGTTTATGTTTGTCATGATGACAAAGTAGTAGTAGAATGACAGATGAATGCAATAAACATTTTATTGTCCTAGTGCAATAAAGGACCACTTTTTACACTAAACGTACGTAGAAAATAGTATATTATGCAACGATCATGTAATGATGGTTATTAATACACGAGCATTAACCGGGATACACCCGATAAATAATCAAAAACCATAAATTTTATATTTTTATTGAACACAATAGGTAACAGTAATTATTCGTATGAACTGCATTTTCTGCTTTCTCCGATATGTGTGGAGGAGTCGATGGTAATTCTTCTATATCGCTGATATCAAACATTTTGATAAATTATCGAAGTTTAGCTAGGTATCTACGAAATTTAATACGTACTGATTTTGACATCTAAAATAATTACATAGAAACCTACGATAAACGTCAAATGCACAGCATGCTTCATTGAAAAATTATGGGTTTCTATTGATTAAAAATCTGTATCGTAATGGGTATCATTATGAAACGGATTATAAAATCTGTATCCTAATGAAAAATCTGTATCGTAATGGGTATACCATTATGAAACGAATTATGGGCATGATTATAATACGGGTGTAGAAAAAAATATTATTATTATTATGCTGTTTTATAAGATTTGTTTCGAAAACGTTTTGCAGCTATTATAAAATAACAAATTGCTTTGGGATGTAGGTAGATATTAATGAATTTTGTGATCCACTGAATATTTCAGAATATTTCCATTTATAATGAAAGTCATTCCATATTCTAAAGTTGCAGGAATATACAAATTTTCCAGTACGAGGATACATAATATAAAAGCCTCTCGATACCCGACCAATGACCGTAAGAAAACTTCCCCATAAAAGCCTAAATTGATACCATTATCCGCGAAATATCTGAAGTATACGAATAAAGCGAACAGCTAAAATCATAAGATACGATTCTGGTCTCGTTAGCCGGGGACATGAAATTGTCCCGTTAAAAATCGTAATGAGACTGGGTCGTATAATTTATATTTTATTACGGCTATTAAAGAGTTATTGTTCGCATCACAAGTGCATATACTATATAAATTATTACAGTGCACTTCCAAAAGGAAATCCATATTTAGTTTTATGCGACCCGTAAAGGGTTATAAATTTTTATATTGCTCCGCATAGAGGTCGTTTCGCGTATTACGGGCAATCTGATTTTTAAAATCAATTGTACACTGAAAAAAATGATTTATGTAAATTTACCATGATTAGCATTGGTTTTTTTGTGCCTTATCTATCATGGCAATTTTACTTACGTAAAGTTGCTATAGTCTGTTTGGAAATGAAAGAGAGTATTAAAACCCCGAGATAAGAACCGGCCATGGGCGTGGTAATATTTCGTTTCAGGTAATTATCGGCAACACTAATGCTAACAGGTAATGGGTGTACATTAGTATATTTTACTGGATACACCATAGGGCAGGAGCCAGTGTATTGTGGCAGATCAATTTAATCTTAGAGCTGAATATACGAAGACGTGCTAGTGCAGTAGAGTAAAATTCGACTTGTGTTTAGTGACTATTGTGCCAGTGGATATATAATATTGTTTGAGTAAGATGTCGAGCTTATCAGATTACGTACCTGCTAAACGCGTGAAAAGATGTGCGCTGTCTTAAAATGAGAAGATTATTATATTAAATGTATTCCAGAGATGCTATATTGAAGTTCCACAATAAACACGCTTGGTCTAATGAAAAGCCTAATGCCATAATGGAATCTCGACTTTGAATGTATGGGAGGACATTACTGGAAATTTTCTTGTGAGGTCTTATTATTTACCAAGAACTTTAACCTGTGTTTTCCACAGCCACTTTCTTGAAAATGTTTTACCTGAACTACTTGACGCTGTTCCCTATGCGCTAAAACATAGAATGTGGTTTATTCAGAACGGAGCTCCCCCACATTTTAGTGTGCTCGTAATTTTTTAAATGAAAGATCCGGTAATAATGTGATTGGACGAGGCACTCAATAATCAGGTCAATCTTGGCCATCTAGATCACCCGATACGAAGTCTATTGATTTTTTGTTTAGGGACATTTCAAGACATTAGTTTACAAGGTTCACATTTAATCTAAGGAGCACTTACTTCAACAAATTGTAGCTGGTTCTGATGTGATAAGAGTTACTCCTAGAATTTTTGCACGTGTTCGAACTGCAATTTCAAGAAACGATCTGAATGAATCATATGTATTGGCTGAAAGTTGCAAACATTTGTTATAATAAATTATAGTGAAGTAATTCTACTGTTAATAAATTATTTTATTATTAATTTAAGTAATGTAATGTCTATCGTAAAAATGCACTTGATCAAATAAATCAATGCTGTTTTTGTTAATTGGTTTGAAATATAAAAAAATGTAAATAAACAAAAAGCGAAGATAATAAAATAACCTATGTTATTTGTAATATTATACAAGGTAATATTTTTTTTCCTTTACCACTGGTAAGTTTCTAAATCTGGTAATTTTTTGTTTCATACGTACTGTCCTACTAATTTATTTTTTATTTTTGACACGGTGGAGCTGGATTATGGCTCTCCTAAGATCCCGCATTTATATAACAAAAAAACCCTTATTTTTGGGCACAGAATCATTCTGTTGTTGAGACATTTCTGTAAACATGAGACCGTAAATCTATCGTTACCAAAGCTTAAAAAATTAATTCTAAAATATATATATTTTTTCATTTTCTGAAATATTGGCATAGTGTGTAAGTCTTAAGTATTATTGTACTAATAATATTGAACCTATGTTACGTGACAAAGAAATGTAAACATTCATTAAATATCATTTTATTTTGATAATTACTTGCATGTTCACTTATCTCCGTGAAAGTGAAACATAAAAAAAATTTCACCAAAAACTTAACTATTAAGTTTTTTTAGAGTTTGCATAAGTCGTATTTTGATAACATAGCATTCTATTTTATAAATTTTTGCTTTTGCTCACATTTATGTTGCAAGTGTTGTGAAGCTTATACTGAACGACATTTTTTTACAGCTGATTATTTCTAGAGTACGTAGATTTGGAAAAATTTTCCACCTTAGTGACTTTGAGTGAGAAAAATTTCTATAAGGACTAGCAAATCCTTGTGTACCACAGCACGGTGTTACCAGGCGAGGAAGGCCGTGGATACAGAGCGTCAAGTTTTTGAGTTAGTTTGGAAATAAAGCAAATGTGGCGTTTTCGAAAATCGTTTGTATCTTTTTTTAATTAGAGGAAAAATGGCGTAAATTGGGTTCTATTAAAAAAATAATAAGGCTTTGGAAATGCGATATCCAATGCACAATGTGCAAGAACTATGAAAGTTGTTTTTCAGTTCACAAATTTTTACTCAATTTGAAAGTTTCTTGTCTTAAGGATGCGCAGTGAAGACAAAATTTGACGAAATTGCTATCAGCTGATAGATTTCAAGTTCAATAAACTCTTCAGTTTGGACCAAAAAGTTCAACAATTCTCTTGAAGTCTAGTTAATTCGGTAATCCCAACTATAACAAAAATCAAAACAGCAAATCAAAAGGCAGAATTATTGTTGAGATTTTGTTCTATCATTATTATTTTAATGGAACTTATAGAAAACCGAGTGGACAGAAAAAGGTGAATATGGTTAAATTATCATAATTTTTGTTCTTACACATCCCATCTAAAATCTCTGGAGTAATTTCGTTTTCAGATATTAACTGCGTTGCAATTTCAGGTACCTCGCGAAAAGTAGTAGCTCAACACACTGAAAAAGTTAGCAACACATGGTCTAAAACGTATGATTCCAGGAGTCAGTGGTCGAACGATGTCTCAACCTTTCTCAGACACCATGTAGAAAGTATTATTTTAAGGACGGATGACGAATTTTCGCAGGTTCAGTAAAAAATACAGTCACAACAAAAGAATGCGAATGCCAAAACGTCGCGGATTTTTTGGGCGTGTCGTTTTAAAAATACTCGATTTAATGGTTAGTGACATAATAAATGTGTTCGCACACGATTCGCTTTCATATGTAACCTTTCGGATTCCTTAGAAATATTGAGGTATGCGTTGTATAAAAGAAGCCCGTTTTTTTATAAAAAAAATTGCACAATTGGCGACTTTGAATTGAAGATCATGCCGAAATTATTAACTAAAGAAAACTATCTGTAATGGTCGAAATTTTTAGGAGCCGCTTTCAGACGTCCACGCGCTTTCATTTTTCTCCTCAATGGCACTTCGTATTGGAATGAAACAAGTTTTGATTAATTAATGAATGTCTATTTTACTAGACAGCAGAGCCGTTAGGAAAAAAAATGGATTTAAACAATTTTTCGGTGATAATATTGCCTATATTTAGAACTACGCTGAGGCGTCTTTAGGCACTATTATAAAAAAAGAAAGCTGTAGGCTAGTAAATCAAGTCTTTATGTAACAGGAAATTATTTCATATTTAAATTTTTTACAATTATGTTCATGAAATCTGTCCGCCAAGAAGACATGTTTTGCCAAATTTCGGCACACAATTGCCTAACTTCCAGGGGCAGAAACTTAAATTCGTCGCTGACAAACTGTGGGCAATACTGAAGGGCGAACCTTCGTGAAGATATACTGTAAAAATCATTCAATTTAAATTAACATTAAAATTTGCCTGCGAAATTTGACCTTATACAGTGTGAATCAGTCATAATGTCATTAATTTCAACCACGTATTCGGAAGGCCTAATAAAGGCAGAAAATCGAAAAAAAAATTTGTACTCAACCTTTAAAAAAATAAACAAAACACCCTATAAAAATCAGTAACACGACGCTCCTGGTGCGCTACGAACTTTCTGAGGACGCACCCATACGACAATCGAATGTCATCGTTGTCACATTACATACATAATATCATCTAACACATCAGCGTCTTATTCAAATTTACCCGCATCTCCCGTATTTCTTTCCCTCCAAATTTGTAGATCACGCCACATTTGGAGAGGGGATGGAGAGAATACAAGCAGTAAGCAGTAGTTTGTTTATTTCGGTCTCGCGTATTCTTCGTAAATGCATAATTTTACAAATGTGTTATATGGAGAATGTTTACGAAATGCGACTGACCCTAATTTTATTAATAAAGTGTTATGGACGGATGAGTGTAGTTAACAGGTTAGTACCATACTACTTAAAAAACAATAAATTTCTAGGCTAGATGAACGTCAGTACAAACTGAATAATTAATTGTACTTACGAGTAATACTAAAAATACATATTTGTTTGTAAAACGTAGTGAAAACGTAATATCAAAATTATTAAACTGTAATAACCTAACATTCGAAAACATTTATTTATTATCTACATTTGTTTTTATTAACAAATAAATCAATATTTAAGGAAAAATCATTCATATATCTAGATTTAAAAAAATAGTTTTACTCTTTGTCGTTAAATAACAGTACAAAAACTAAGTAACTAGGTTATTGACCTAATAATACAGTAAGTCAAGGTTCACTCTTAATAACTTAGATTAGCGGCGTGCCATTTCGGTCTTGGACAGTTTTCTGTCGACAACACGATGGTTTTTATTATTTAGTATTTAAACACGAAACACTTTTCAGCTTCTCTTAATAATTTACCCATTGGGTATAGGTATTTTATGTAATGTACGTAATTAGTTTATTACTCGATTTATTATTAGACACGTTGGAGTTTTGTTGCAGTCATAACAGCTACATTTGTTCAGAGAAAAATCCACACGCTACTTGTCAGTTTAGCTTTCAGAGGCGATTTGTTGTCAGCGTATGGGCAGAAGTGTACGGGTCTCGTTTGATTGGGCCGTATTTTCTACCGGAAAACCTGAGTGGACCGCATTACTTGCAATTTTTAATAGAATTATTTGATTATTATTATTTGATTTCATTGGATATTAACATTTTAAATTATTATAGGCTGAAGTTGAACTGAGCAAGAAAAAATGATATTCTAAAATAGTCAGTACAACCGTTTATTTGTGATGTGTAAAACCTAGGTAGGTAGGTAGGTAGGTAGGTACGAGAAAAATATTTCAACTTGACAACATTGCATCAGATCGACATCGAGTTGAACTGTGAGCTGTAAACGATCAAAGCTGTGAGCGGTCAGTGTAGTCTGAAAAATGGGTTTAAATAATGATTTGAAAAATTTTTTTTTCGGTGTAAACATGCATTTAGATTTCTTTTAATCGCGTATTCGCATTATATTCATTATTCCCTATCTCCTCTTAAAATTAATGACATTATGACTGGAATATTATGGTCCGGAAATTATGCGTCAAGACTTCAGGAGGTGATTCCTCACAAGAAATTAGGGTCGCGAAGTTCTATAACAATTTTTCGAAAACTCAATATTAACGGAGATACAGGGTGTTAAAGTTAAAATTTTATATTATTTGTAAATAACTTCTTAAGAAATCCAAATATTTACATAAAATTTGTAAATCGGGGGTTTTTGCGGACGAGAAATACAAATATGTTTCTAATTTTGACGTCACTAGTAGGGGGCGCCACTTATGGCACATCATGTTTCGTTCAAATGACAGAACTTTTTTGCTGCTTAGTGTATCCATCTGACTATTGAAACAATCGATTCTCCTAGCTCCTATATCTGAAAAAGGTATACCTTATTGAAGTTGTTAGGAGTAACAGTTTTAGAAATAATTTTAGTTGAAATATTCAGTGCACCGAGTAAAAAGAGTTAAAGTGCCTTTTCTACTGAAAATACAGCAAAATGTTACTTGAAAAAGTTGTTCAAAACGGTAAATTATGGAGATGTGCAAAATTTTAAAAAATCGCCCTGCTTTGATAAAATCTTTGCATTTTGTTGAAAAATGGTTTCATCAAACCTCGCCGATCTTCTGAGCTCGAGAACTGCTAATGTTGCAATTACATTATAACTGGGTCTTTCAGATTTATACAGTGTTATTCAATGGCCCAAAAGTTATAGCATAAATGAAACTTTTAGAAATCACATTGCTTATTCATTCAATTAATACTTGCTTCCGTTTTATAAATCAGGAAAATTAATTAATATAAAACAACAAAAACAAAAATTTGTTAACAAATATGTTATAGATCCAAATACCTTAAGTGTATCTATTTCTTCTGATTGAAATGTTAATGAACTGGAATATTTAACAGTGGAGGTGGTCCTACGCGATCGTAAATTACTGCAAACCTTAGAAAAGACAGTAGCTGCATTTACTTCCAAACGGATGGTTCTCTCTTCTCTAGAATACAGGTTCGTCGAACATTATACCCTTAAAGTAAGTTTATTGCTCGACATGATAAACATAGAAAAATAAAAAAAATAGCGTTAATAAATAGCAAGACACTCATAACTTGGATTCTTCATATTTTCATTTAATTAACGGAATCAGGTTAAAATAGTGATAATAATTATTGTTATTATAATAGACACTTCTTCATCCCTGTGAATTTATTCCGACTGTACATGAATATATTTTTTAGAATTTTTTAATTACCTCGAGATCTTTATCATAAAAACTAAGGCGGTTAAAAATACTGACACTATCGCCTGTACTGTTTTTCATTTAAAATTTTAATTTATTGTTGTATTTCCTTTAGTAGAAGCATGTTGGATTCAAATTTTATTTTTCTATTATATTCTTTTATTTAATAGAATTTTGACAATAGAAACCAAAAAACTGAAAGTATAGTTATAATTAATGTACAAATTGTTAAACTATGTTGTCTGTTTTTATTTGATTTTAATATAGGTAATTTTACCAAAATTTATAATTTTATGTTATTATAAAAATACTATTATTCTATTTTTTCATTGTAATGCTCTGAGGAATTTTGAAAATTATTGTTCTATAACATTTTGACCTGAAACCAACTCTACCCCCACCACATAATATAAATTAATTTTCCTCAGTTATATACAGGGTTATCCAAAAAAAATTGGGAATAAATGCGTCATGAAAACTGGAGTCAATATATATATATATATATATATTTTTTTTGTAAAATTCTTATAGTTTCCGAGAAAAACATTATTGAAGCAAAAGCACTCAAATTTGCTAATATAAAAAAGTTGTTATAACCTTTTATTGTTTTTTTTTTGGGAAATTCTTTAAATTTTTTTATTCATTTATTTTTTATTACACTTTGTCGCCGTACCAGTCGCCGACTGCATGCTTTGCTTTGCGCAAGGTTGAGATTTTATGGTGGACCAGTTTCCAGTGCCGTGCAGAAGTGTATTTTTAAATCATTTTCGAACTGCTATTTTTAAGTTTTTTACAAAATTGTATTTGTGAGAGTCTCCTGTACATTCAATTGTTTTTATAAGTTCTGGATCAAACTGTATACGTTCTTTGATAGGTACCAGATATCTAGGTATGCTAATGACCAATTCCATCGACAAAGTTGTATTCAATATAGTCCATTGAAAAGTTACATTCGGGGTTGCATTTTTTAGAGGATGCAATTTTATTGTTTAGATATGAGGGGGGGTTCAAAAAAAGCTTAACTTGAAGTTTGTGGGGTCACAACCCTCCAGCTTCGGCCGCCATCTTGGAAAAGGGGGTTAAATTGTTTTTAGCATTTATCAGGTAAACTATTGGTCATACAAAATTTCAACCCCCTACTGATAAGTATAAATTTATATCAATGATATGGCATAGTTTTCAATTATTTTTATAATAATATTTTTTATTATAGACATTTCAATATTGGTATGCTCTGATGTCATTTTTTTAAATAAAAAAATAAATAAAACTGTAGAGGATCCAATTTGCAATAAAAAATGTTATTAATTTTTTTTTATTCATTTTCATTTTTTTATTTTTGTTTATGGCGACGGTCAAAATTCAATTCATATAATAAATAGATATGTCAAAAACTCCCGAAAACGCATTAAGTAAGTATTACACCTACAGTTTGTAAAAAAATAAATAAGTTTGTTATTTTGCAAGAGATTTTGTGGTAAATAAAGATAAAAGATAAAGATCTATCTACATAATCTACCTAAATTTACTACAAAAAAACTCATACCTGGTTTAATGAAAACATATTCAATACATGTTCGCTATTGAAACTAAGGGAAATCGAAAATCCATCTAGAATAAGTGAGATGTGACTTATTTCTGCATTTCTAGAATTGCTTCTTCGGGTAATATCCTTTAAGTTGTAATTTTTATAGTTAGATATTTGACTCAATAGAACGAGTCCAACTGAAGAAGCAATCCTAGAAATAGGTCAGATGTCATCTATTGTTGAATACCCACAGTTTTAAAAGTGAAAGCAGGCTTGACTTTTTTCTGGTAACTTAGCTAGATAATTTGTATTTTAGATAATTATTCAATACAGCTTTGTCTATGGAATTGTTCATTAGCATACCTATGTTTGGTAACAGAGAACATACATATGACTTCATTGATATAAATTGTAGGAAAATTTATTTATATTAGCTTAAATTCCGTTACAATAGAAACACTAAAAAAATCTATAAAAGTTAATAGTAAAGAATATACCTATGGGTAGATATTGTGGGTGTAATTCAACGGTGGTGGATACTTTAGAGTACCCAGGGTATTCGTTTCACACAATATTGTTAACACCTAACAAAAAATGTATATAGAAGAAACCTGTCTTGTTATACATAAAATTGTTCTGCTTTATTTGGTAGTTAAAATATAATAAACGCGTACTTAATGTAGTGATCTTTTGTATAAATTGTAAAAGAGTATGTTGTTTAGTGAACTGACACACATTACAAGCACAAAATTGGTTAAATTCCTTTATTATTTAAATCTCAGCAACCTTTGGTTTCATTCAACTGAATATAATGTATCATACTATCACGTTACTTATTAGATGTTACACAATACGTTTGTATCTCGAGTCAGGTTTTGTTACCAAAACATGAGATTTCACCTGTCGCTACTTCTTTTTCCATAACTCAATATAATATATATTAGTCATTGCCATTAATGGGAAGCCAAAATAGTAGAGTCTGTCATATTAGCATACGAATTAATTAATTGTTTTATCAAATACAGTTTTTCTACAAATGTCAATAAAAGTATAATTTTTAACTGACAGCTGACAGTGTCTAAAAGGTCATTTTTTAAGGCACTGTCAGTGGTGTTAACAGTAATTTATTTTTAGCACTGGTGCTGAAATAAAAAACAATTATAGTCTGTTTAGAAATAATAAAAGCTTATTATGTATGCAAATCGTAAATAAATGTAGTGCTGGTACTTATATTCAATAATTTTATATTAAGTATTATCGGTATAGATGAGGTGTACTTTTAAAAAAAACTTACTGTGTGATCGTACCGATCCGTCTTTGTCTATGCCGCTTCAATTTCTCGGTCCATTTCTCTTATAAGTAAACAATATAGAAACAGCATTTCAAAACTAGAGGGTACTTTAAGCATCATAACCGGGTTAAGAGGGTTTTTAGTAATTCAAATAAAATTATTTAATATTATTATCAAAATATTTCTTTAAATTTCATGAATAGACTTTTATTCCACACAAAAATATATGTATTTTGAAAATTCAAATTATGGTGAGTAAATGTAGTGTTGTATAAATGTACAATAAAGAAAATAAAAAAGTAGGTATATTAAAATTCATCCTCTGAATATTCTGATGAATTATCTTCATCTCCTAGATTGATAACGATAGGTTCCACAGAAACGTCAATTAAATTATCGAGTTCCCACATTTTCTCCTCTTCTTTTTGTAAATGATGTATACATCTTTGCCAGTTATCTGCAGTTACTCGTTCCAAGGAATTTTTTAAGAAAATTTTCACGTCACTTAATTTAAACGTCGTATTATTTCGCGCTACATCTCCTTTTACCTGCGCCCAGGCTAATTCGATTGGATTTAGTTCACAATGATAAGGTGGTAACCGTAGTACCGTTATTTGGCGATTTGTTGCCATTTCATCGATAACATATATTTTCTGATCTTTATTAAGATTGACAAGTGTCAAAAGTTCCTTTCTCACCATATTTGTTTCAAAAGAAATGTTTTTTCCGGATAACCATTGAATTATATCGGCTTTCCTCCAAGCAGTCGTAGGCGTCCACTCGGTCTGCCGTGAAAGGTAACTGGTATTATCAATGACAATCACAGACCCCGGAGGAATAAGATCCAACATCTGTGTAAAATATTCTTCGAAAACATCTGCGTTCATGTTTTCGTGATAAGTCACCTGTATTTTTAGATTCAAATAAAAGTAAACCGCCATCTACAAAACCACTGGCACTACCTATATGTGTCACTATTAATTTTCGCCCTTTACCTGAAGGTGCCTTGAACCCTGTTGAAAGTCCATCCAAAAATGCTTTTCGAAAACTTTTTACATTTTTATCTTGCCATACTTTTGTTACAGTATATCTTTCGTTGATCCAAGTTTCGTCTAGATAATAAATATTCCTCCCTTTGTTACGGAATTTTCTAATTGATCTTAAGTAGGATCATCGCCAACAAATAATTTCATCTTTATCGATAAGAACTTCCTGTTCTGCTTTTCCCAGCAAAAATTCAACTCTCGTAAGACGACCCATAATTTGCTTCTACTGATTTTTGGCTAATCGTTGTCCTCTGAAAGTTCACTTAAAATTTGGTTTAGCGTTGGCATTTCTTTTTTAAAATAAAATGACTCTACTTTTCTGCGAATGACATTTTTGAAGAAATCATCTATAACGACTTTTAGATGATTTTGGGGGATTTACAGTATCTTGTTCATTTTTTGTTTCTTTTAAAAGTCTGTAGATAGTCGATTTTCCAATCCCTGTCATTTTGGAACACTTTTCCACGATGTCGTCAACACTGTTGGTAGGATTTTGGTGTTTCAATGCATTAAATACATTTAATATAATAATTTTCTCATTCTGAGACAGCGCACATCTTTTTACGCATGTAGCAGGTACGTAATCTGATAAGCTCGACATTTTATCCAAACAATATTATATCCACTGGCACAATAGTCACTAAACAGAAGTCTCTTTCATTTCCAAACAGACTATAAGAAATTTTAAATCAAGGAAATATTTATTTACTTAATTAAATGTACAGCTAGAGAAACTTTAATTAGAATACGTAATTCCATGGCTAATCTCATTAGTAGCTGTAGCAGTAATTATTTCTGTGGAACTTGTAACCAGGGTAGAGAGCAATGCTGTCCGTCGAAGTATTGGACAAAATTTGACCTGCGATGCTTTTTTATTTAGTAATGAGTATTATGTATAACTCTTCGCTACTGTTCTTACTTATAGTAAGATTAGCACCAGATTCTGCCAACAAACTAGCCGAACGTCAGAAGCAATGTCCAGTATAAAGGTGAGAATCAGGCAAATTTAGAAATTCCGCAACATTGGCAAGCATCTTACCAAATGTTTTAATTCTATGTGGAGTCGTGGCACATTTATTCTTAATGTATTTTATGAAAATTATTGAATGATTAGTCTTCGCTGGACCAAAGGCCATGTACTTTTTATAACACAGTTCAAATATAATGTACCTGTAATAACGAAAGCTCATTGTACTTCAGTTTTTGTATCTGGTATATGTACAACTAATGAAATTTTCGATATTATGTCAAGCTCTCAAGTTGCACAGTTATTTGCGACGTCAAGCTTGAAATACACCGAAAATTTCGGCAATCTTCTGCATGATGTGTGTTTCATCCTGGCCTTCTGTGATAAATTTATCGATTTATTCTCTGAATGGTATAGAGCGTTGTCTATTATAATGACACTAGTACTAAATAACCCATTTTTTCTAATGCCCTCTATTCTTCCTCACTGTGTTTTATATTTTTATAAACATTCTATCTAATTAAATGAGTTTGTTCATGTCGAGAATTTCTATATCGTCCGTCCTAATCTCCGCGTTTTCCATATCACTATTCTCTTGGTTTGTACTTTTACCAGGTCGAGGTTTTTTCGAGAAATCCTCCCAAGGCCTGAATATTCACCACAATATTTTTAGGGCCAAAAAACGAATAGATGTCATAAATGCACTAAGTACTAGATAAATTAACAAACACTCGTTTATTTACGCACAACAACACATTACTGAGTAATACTCACAACACTACACAATTTACACAATTTTGCATTCACAACATTAATTTCTAATGAGCCAACGATAACAGTAATTAGACCTACTCTATCACGAGCGCACAAATTATAATATGCTCAAGCCTTCAAAGTCACCTCTGAGAAGTACTGTCCTGTACTGCCAGAAAAGTACACAAGTAATAATCTAAGTTGCATCGTGAACTGTCCTCTTTGTCTTTCTTATAGTGTTTAGGAACGTTGTATGTCTGCAAGTTGGTAGACGAGAAACTGCATAGTTGCCAAGTTTGTTGACTACGATTCATAAAATTAAATAACTTCCTAAAAATGTATGTGTATGTGCTTAGGTCTGGAAACGCTTCGTTTAGGATAGACATGACGTCAAATTTAAAAAAATTAATAACATTTTCTTTAATAACTCACGACAACTTTTAGTTAAATTCATTAAATTGAACATTTTCCCCGACTTCTTCTACTTAATAAATGTACACTTATTAAAGTCTGTAGGTGCAGCCATTTCCGTTAAAAACTCATCTAAAGATGATGATGCATACAAAATCTCATGAGTTTAACTCAAAGTAGTCGAGAATTATTAAAGAAAATGTAATTATTTTTTTTTTAAATTTGACATCCTGTATATCCTAAACCACGGGTAGCCAACTCGTAACGATATTTGTTAATATACATGGAGATTACTTTGATTCGTTTAGAGACTATTGCTTTGACGATCAGATCATCTCGAAGGAAGATTTATGAAGATATTCAAGACAAATGGAATATATTCTTTGTTCTTTGAATTTATAAGTAATGGAATGCCTCAAGTGTTTCTATTGATTCCATTATTTATTAGAGATTTTTGCTTTGTCAATCATATGAACCCGAAACCCGAATGAAGATTTAAGAAGACATTCAAGACAAATATATTCTTTATTGTATGGATTTATAAATAAGTGTAAGTACCTCAAATTTCGTTGCTCTGTACTGAAAATCTGTAGGCGAACAAAAGAAAAAGAAATATTTTTTATCATCGTTCATAAAATTGAAATATTGGATTGCATTAAGGTAAACTTCCTTATATATTAACTACGTTTGTCGAATGTAAAAAATACGGTAAATGAATTATAATTTATGTTTTTTAAAAATATACATTTTTATTCCATTTTTTCTTGCGATTTTATAAAATTTCCCATTTCTAGTGACCAATATTTAAAATCATACACTATTTACTTGTAAATTGTGTATGATTTTAAATATTGTGTCGCATTAAAAAAGTAAATTTGTATAAATAGAATATTCGAAGTTCCCGCTGTCATTTTTAGTTTATCAATACGGCTATTCAAGTAGATGGCGTTGAGCTGTCACAGTTGCTGCTAACCGTTAATAGGGATATTGGGTTTCTTCTTTATATTTTGTGTCCTAAACGAAGCATTTTCAGACCTAAGTTCATAGAAAATTTGTTAAAATTGAATGTAGGATAACATACAGTGTACATCTCCTCCTGAAACACCCTCTATATACTATTTAGTACCTATTAAAGGGCTAAATTGTATAAAGACAAGGACCCATTTTCGTGATTACAGAATGCGGTTACCTTGTTTTTGTAAAATGTTACGTCGCATTCCAAATAGCGATATATAGCCGCCATTCCATATATGTTTTGATATTCGAGCAGTGGGTTCGATTGGGCTAAAGTACACACTGATTGATAACGAGATATAAAATATTTCCTTAATAACCACCCCGCTGCCTTAAATAGGCATCATATATATAGAATTATGTTAATATACTATGATTTTTATGTCACTTGTTTGAAATTATATTACACCACTCTATCCCAGCAGTTACGGTCAGCGTCATTTGAAATTTTTTATATTTTCTTATATCGATGAGATACAGTACCCAAGGAGGATGTTTTCAAAAGAGTTCGAATATCGTTGAGACGAAGATGTCGTGCCTGCTTGGAAATGGACGGAGGGCACTTTGAACATCTTCTATAACTTTGTTTTTTCTTTGTTATAAGCTTCCTTTGTTGGTTTATTCCTAATAAAATAAAATGTTTGACAAACGTATAGTGGTCCATATCTCCGCAACCGTCACTTTGCGGACCCATATTTATTAAGACTTTTCTGCTTATTTTGGTTCATACTATTACCTGCTGAAATATTTTGCACTCTTTTTTGTATAACTATATCATATTTGCCAATCAGAAAACTCTTTCTATCAGTCTTCCCGTACTGAAAGTTCATGTTATATAAAACTTTTCTCAATGTGTTGCTCATTTTAGGAATTATTTCGCTTTCTCAAATAGCTTGCAATACTTTGTCTAACGTTGGCAATTTTTTTTAAAGAAAAACGTGCAAACGATTCGTCGTATGGCATATTTGGCATCTTCATTTATTTCCATTTTTCTTAGACCGCTGATTGCTTTTTGCTTTTGAACGCTCTTTCTTCTTTCATTCTGTAAATGCTTGATTTTGAAACACCTGTAAAATTAGAACACACATCTATTAACTCATCCTTTGGACGCGGATGATATCTTAAAAGACACTTGAACTGAAATACGAAAATTTATTTTGCTTTGAAGCGTTGAGGGTCCTGAAATATTTTTCATCATTCAATATCAAAACATAATCACAACGACGTTGTAACTGAAACTTACTATACATATACTAAAAATTATACAATACGCATAATTCAGTTTACAGGTGACACTTCAAATTCGCAAATAACTATATTTAGATCAGTACCACAAAAAAAATACCCACGAGAAGGTTATACTCTGTTATAATACATGCATGTTATATAATTATTACAATGTATTGCACTTTCACTTACTCACAAATAAACACTTATTTCATGTGTATATCGAGGTGTATATGTGGTAGTCATCGGGTGTAATTTGTCATTTCACGGAAAGACTAGTCATTGGCTGTATTGCCGGCAAAGACTGCAATAAAATTAATATTCCTTTGATTGACTGAAATTTCACGTCATTTCACGGATTGCCTGTTTAATTTTCATCAAAGTAAATGGTTAATCGATTACACGTTTCGGCGCTTGACGGATTTTTGTTTAGTAATTTGATGAATATTGTATTATAATAATGTACTACCTGTAGAACAATGCAAAATAGAAAATAAACAAAATATTTTTATTTTGGCAAAATATTAGTTCCATTCATTTGGAAAAATGCATATATTATAAATCATATACCAAATGGTGAGTAGGACTTAAATTAAATAATAGATCAAAACTCTTTTATAGTCTGTTTAGAAATGAAAGAGAGTTATTATGTATGCAAATCGTAAATAAATGTAGTACTGGTGCTTATATTCAATATTTTTATATTATCTATTATCGGTATAGATGAGGTGTACTTTTAAAAAAAACTTTGTGTGATCGGACCGGACTAAATTGTAGCAGGAAGCTAAAATTTAATCCCCGACAATCCGTCTTTGTCTATGCCGCTTCAATTTCTCGGTCTATTTCTCTTATAAGTAAATAATATAAAAACAGCATTTCAAAACATGAGCATTATAACCGGGTTAAGACAGTTTTTAGTAATTCAAATAAAATTATTCAATATTATTATCAATATTTATTTAAATTTAATGAATAGAATGAATTTTATTCCACACAAAAATATATGTATTTTTAAAATTCAAATTATGGTGAGTAAATGTAGTGTTGTATAAATGTACAATAAAGAAAATAAAAAAGTAGGTATATTAAAATTCATCCTCTGAATATTATTATGAATTATCTTCGTCTCCTAGATTGATAACGATAGGTTCCACAGTAACGTCAATTAAATTATCGAGTTCCCACATTTTTTCCTCTTCTTTTTGTACATGATGTATAGTAAGCTTTTTTTATCCAAATTCTGTTAAGAAGCCATCCTACAGTTTTTATACATTATAAACACCACACGTTATATAAAGGGAGGCACTAGGAAACGAAACTGGGAATCCTAGTGTATAGCTGAAGGACTTCGACCCTGCCGCAAACAGTTCGCTGACCCTTGCAGTTTTGCCTGGCAGCGGAGTCGATAGCGAAAGTAAACGTTGTCTCCCATCCCATTATTCCTTCTTCGTCCTTCCGACGGCTTTCCTCTCGGTAACGAATCGCGCGGCTGGAATTGGGAAGCCGATCGCGTCGGGTGATGGATATCGGTGCGGGTTTTATAACGGGAATGCCGAATAAGTACAGTATCGGATTCGTTAATTGACCGTTAGGTTATGTAGCACTCTTTGCGCGGATGCGTTATGGGTTGCGGTACATATTGCATTCAAGGCGGTTATAATAGGACTGTGCTGAGAAAAGTTAGCTGCAAAATTCTGTTTCCCTGAAGAATAATATATTTTATCTACAACTGCTTTATAAGAGCCCATTACAGCATTTATTTGGCACTGTTTCAGTTGAATAATGAATGTCATTACACCACTAGCGGAGTAATGTGACATATTACCCTACTAGTATAATATTAATAATATAAAAAAGAGATCACTGCATAATGATTATTTTTATTAAGAGCCAACAGGTTTATCAATTTGATAATTAATAGAGAATTTAACTTAAATTAAATTGAATTATTTGTTATAAATATTAACAACACAACTTTGGCAATTCGTAAGATTAATACCAGATGAATGCAGCTGATCTGTATTTGTATTAACAATGCTTAAATTCTCTTTGTAAGCACTTGAAGTAGCTTCAATGACGACAAAGAACTTTTATGGCGATTTTGCCGAAGAATAGCTATATTAAATCTGTGAGCAGGAAACAGATAACGATTGAAATTCTACTCTTTAAAATATTATGAGCCCAGTACTTGAAGTGAAATTAGAAATATTGGTGATGAAATATTTTTTTTCACGGTCGGGAGTAGAAATCAGTTTCTATGACATCAAAATTAAAACAGAAGTAGTCGATTATTCCCAAGGGAGTTTACATTATGGAGAACGTTCTTCATGCAAAAAAAAGATAACACTGAAATTATTTATTGATATTTAAATTAAATGTTACAATTGTACAATTTTCAAAATTAATATTAGAAGGAATATTACTTTCGCTTACATTTACAGTTTTTGTGATTGTGCTAGTAGTGGTACCTACTAAAACCTGATTAGCAATTTTGGTCTTATTTTCAATGGAGTACTCGACATAACCCTTAGCGACTGTCGTTGATTTCCAACCAGCATGACGCTTTATTGTCGTGATATCCACACCAGCATCTGCCAGTAATGTCGCTTAAGATCTTCGTAAGCAGTGACCAGTATAACATGCAGCATCAGGTAATTTTAAATACGAAGCTACTACACTCGGAATTTTTCCCATGGTATTCTTGCCAACTGGTTGCGAACTACATTTTCCTGCTTTGTAGTACAAAAAAAGGCGCTTATGCTTCACGTGGGGAGGACGAAGGGACAGGTATTTTCGAAACAATTCAAGCATATTTCCCACATCGGTAACCAGAAAGGTTCGTGGAATCTTTGTCTTAGTGTTTGGAATTTTTACAATCAAGGAAGAGCCTACATCCTCAATATCATCTACAGTTAAATTGACTAGTTGATCAGTTCGGCAAGCTCCGGCAATCCCCAGAATTAATCCAACCTATAAAAAATCAAAATACTTAATAATTGAAATACCTAACAACAAAAGTGATCTTACCTTAATCATTAAGAATTCTTTGTCATCTGCACTTGATAGAAAACGGTCGATTTCACTCTTTGTCAATATTTTAGATTTTTTCGCTTGATATCCGTCACCGGTTCTTTTCAAAAATGCCATCAGCTTAGGGAATTTGCTTATATCTATGTTGTTGTAAATTATCAAGCATGACTTAACCAAAGAATATTGCGCCCATAATGTGGAAGACTTGTAGTTCTTTGCATTTTCACTGAAGTATGCCAACAAAACATTCTCGCTGTATACTTGAACATTTTTCTCGGCGCACCACTTTTTGAACCGATTGTAGGCTATATCGTATAAAGATCTTGACTTCGTAGGCAGCAAATTGCTTATTGCAATATTTGCAGCCTCCACAATCTCTTCCGACTCACAATTATTCATTGTGCACTAAACAAACTTTAAACTAAACCAAACTAGCACCGTTTATTTTGTAGTTATGACAATAACTCAGCAACTACTAAATAAATGCTCAAATCCGAATACAATAATCTGGTGCTACTTACTTCATAATGACAAAATATGTGTTTCTAAGTTAATGAGACCGTGGAAAAAATAGTATATACCATTCGGGAGAGATGCTATTTTGTCCTCGGTGCATTGTAGCCCTCGGGCTTCAAATTGCACCTCTGCCAAAATAACGCATTTCTCTCCCTTATAGTATAATGTACTATTACTTAAGATAGTTCTCCCAATAACAATTCTAAGAAATGATGACAACCGTATGACTGGTAATGTGTTCATTAATGACTGAACTGTCAGTCTTGACACAAAAATAGCTAGTCGTTCACTTCTCACCTTCACATCCCATGTAAAATTGTAGTGGGTAGTGCGATTATTTTGATTATTATTTTTTTTAACTTGATACTCTTCCAGATCCATAAAAAGATGTATGTACATGGTTTTCATGTGAAAGTTACAACCCCTCGTCTTGTCTTCGTTATTATTCGAAATACGAAAAAGATAGGAAGTTGTAGCAACTTTTAAATATTTTTAAAGATGAAGGTCTAATTTTTTTTTTAAATGGGACGCTGGATATTTTTACGTTATTTCTACTTAATTTTGTATATTCTTATATTAGAATCTAAATCGTAATAAAAAATGCTTAATTTCATATCCTACCAATGGCACTTCATTATAGTACTACAATTTGTTGTGATGTATAATTTAAATTGAAAATTTATGATCTTTTTTTTTGTTTCAGGTAAGTTCAGAATAATTTGGATGTTCAGGTAAGAAGTAAGAAATTTAGCAAATAATGTAATTTCCCAATCCGTTTTTTTCTATTACCAGAAAAAACAATCCGTTAATTAATCACTTATCTTTATTACCTACTCAGTACACTACTGAAAACTAATTACAACTCAACTAAACACTTATTTAATTAATCGCTATCTAAATCACTTTGAATCTCCAGGAAATTTCCAACTAAACACTCCAATTCAAGACTGTAATTCAAAACTGACTAACTCGGCCGTTTATTCTTATTTTATATACCAAACGAATATTCCAGGTATTTTATAGCATCTCCAGATCCATTTTCTCGAACGACTCGAACGCTTCTCGTCAATTCCCCATTTTTCCAGTCCCGCTCGATACACGGCATTTTGTTTATTTACCAGCATTGCGTAGGGACAATCGGGGCAATATTAGCATTTCGCGGTACCACAGTCGTCGAATTGGGTGTGAGTGGGGCAAATTCTGTGACAATAATTTTTGTATATGTACAGTTTGTCCCAATTTCGTAATTACAGAGTATCTCAGAAACTGCACGTGATAGAAGGATACAGTTGTTGCAACTCTGAATTACTTTTTTGATAAACTTAAAATTCCGTAATTCAGAACTTTCCTCGTTTTTGAGGAGGCCGAAATTTAAAAAAACTTCTTATAAGGAATTCTTTGTATTTCAGAGAATAACTGAGAATTCTTTAAGGTCGTCGTATTTCTCGCCGTAAAAATTTCAAATTTGTGGTGATTTTAGATACAAAATTAACATCCAAAAATAAAATTCTTGATGTTCTGTTGATCCACTTGTACTAATTAAATTTTCCTCTAATAAAATAATAACTTTTAAAAAGCGTTTACAAACATATGAACTCCACATTATTCACATTATATGCAAAACCTATATTACAACAATATTTACACATATATATACCTAAACAAATCATAATATAACATAATTGTTCTGCATCAATAATGGGTATTACTGATTACGTATTAAATTATTATTATTATTTTTTGTTTAAATTACTATGAAATTGACCAAAGTGGGATTAATTCAAGAGCGATTTTCTCAGAAACCGTTGAAGATAACAATTTGAAACAAGAGTACCTTTTTAACGCAAAACAGTTCGGGAAAACGGAATTTGCTCCCGTACTCGCGTTCTGCCGCTGCAGCATTACCATCGCAAAAGCCGTAAATAAATATCATATCAACTAACTCTTATATTTTTTTCGCTTAGAACTATTAAATTGGCAATCGGGTTGGCATAAGAATACCTTGATAATTTTGTTTAAATTACTATAAAATTGACCAAAGTGGGATTAATTCTAGAGCGATTTTCTCAGAAACCGTTAACGATAACGACGTAAAACAGTTCGGGAAAACGGAATTTGCTGTCCAATTTGTTAAAAAATCAAAGATGAAAAAGTTACACACGCAAAATACCAAGGGACTCCCCGTACACACCTCAATGGACCTTGTGGAAATAAATGCCATCAAATCCATCAAATTGCTCATCAAAATTTAGCTGTGTATACCAAATTTCATTCATTTATCACAACGCGATTGAGAGATATTGCAAAAAATGATTTCCATTCCTCCCTCTTCAATGGGTCCCTGTGCCCTTAGGAAGCATTTCCGGACCCATGTTCATATGACCTTTTTTACTTAGTTTTGATCATAGATTCGGCCTGTTCAAGGTTGGCAGCTAATTATGAGACACCTTGTATTTCTACGTTTTATCATTGTAAAAGCTAATGTAACACCATATTTTATTTTAAATGGTTATAATATTGATCTTAGCCATCAAATTCTACAATCAAGAGGCACAAAAATTTACAAATTTTCTACATCAAAATTTTAACTTTTTTAAAATCATGAGTTGATGAAGGAAAAAGAAAAGTTCTCTTACCTAGTTACACATTTTTACGTATGATGGTTTATCAAAAGCCGAAACATTAATGCAGGAAAAAGAAAAGTTCTTTACTAATTCTTTAACCTCTTTCCATCTATTTACCCAGTGAAGAATCGTTTTATTTTACCCAGACAAAATATGCAATTTATCATTAAAAAAACTGGTGCTGCCGTCATAACTTTTGCAAGTATGTAGTTTTTACTTTCGAAAAAGATTTATCTGTCGCGCGCAAGCATTTATATAACCATATGTTATCAATTCGTACCTATGGATTATTTTTGGTGCCACAGTATAACGAAGGAATCCCCATTTCCTCGCATCCGACATTATAAAATCCGGGCAAAGTTAATCTTGTCATTTTGTGTGAAAGGCCAACAATGGCGCCGTGAGCGACGACATGGAGTATTTTTTGTTATCTGGAAAATGTGTCGGGCTGTTACTTAGAACAGAACCAACGGGGGAAAAGTGCCGACCGATAATCATTTCGTTTGTAGGGGAGCCGCTGACGGATACAGACGTATCATTTTACGCGAGACAGGAATACTATCGGATCATATCACACGCGCTCAGAGTGGAAATCATCCTTTGACTGAATGAATAATACAAACTTTAAAGTATAGTAGATGTATCGCCTAACGAAGAAAGGTTTTATACAGGGTGTCCGAAATATGAATGCCTTAATTTTGCCATATGATAAGTTGCACTGAAAGAAACGTATTTGACGTAATATTTTTTTTTTGACCAACGGTAACTGAATTTTAACATCAAATGAGTCTTAATGTGGCAATGTAGCTCACATACTACCTTAGGGTTGTTATGAATTTGTACATAATAGTTATAAATAGATACCTACACTTAAGCATATTATGCTTCATTCCACAGCCATCTTGTGTATGGTATATTGGTATGAGACCATTCACCTAAAACAAAAAAAGTGTTTATCAAACAAAAATGTGCAGTGCGAATCTTAGAAAAAGCAGAGCAAGGTGCAAGTGCAAAACAGTGCTTCATAAATCAAGATATACTTACCTTCTACTCTATTTACATACTTACCTGTTTAATATATATTCATGATAACAAACAACTTTATGTGCTAAATAATAATTTTCATAACCACAATACTAGAATGGCTCAGAATATAGTGATTCCACTTCTATAAGCATTAATGAATATTTCTGTGATACAAATTTTTAACTTACTTTATTTTAACTTGATATTAATCTGTTTTATGTTGGTTTTAATAACCTCGCTCTCATTAATTGTCTTGTTTATTTTAATCTATAGTTTTAAATGTACTTATAGCTACTAAGTTTTATACCCAGCGACATGTTAGTTGCTAAGTATTCTACAAATATTTATGTACACTAAAAATTTGTACCTACTGCTGACATTTCATGTAATTTATTGATGGTAATAAACTAAACTGAAACTGAAACTGAAATATCAAAGAAAAACGAGACAAAAACGAATCGCACTAGCTGTAAGCACCATTACGACTAATATTAGTTTTAGGGTATCACCAGCAGCCTGACACTGCAACGTTGTCGAACGTTACAGTTTTTTTTTCTTACTTCATTAATACTGATCCAAAAATCATATTGTAAACAAATTACGTTACAGGCGATTTTACTTAACCTTAATTGTACCTTAGTTTGTAATTTCATAGCAGATTCTCATATTATTGCAATTGTACAATTATTTTTGAAATTTATTTGTAGACAAACTATTCGTTTTAGACTTTTTTCATAAAAGTTTTTTTATTGCTTTTAGTCAGATATATACGCTCTTAAACTTACGTCACTCATATTCCGAACACCCTGTGTATTTTCAGCTATAGACTAGGCCCATAGCAAAGTTTATCATACTCCGGCTACATTTCAGCTGTTATTCTAATAGTTTATTAGGTAGGGTTAAAATTTTTATCCAAATATTCTATTGTAAAACAATTTCTTGTCTTGGGGAATGTATTGGATTAAAGATTTTAAATTAACCATTTTTTAAATTACTTTGGCCACTTTAGCATCATAGACACTGTGTGTCTCTTGAATTACTTCACTTAAGCTTTGTCAACAAGTATTTGTTAATTCAAGATTCCACTATTTTATTAGTTCAACGTAAAAGTATTGATGAGAAGGACTTATTTTTTTAAAATCAATATTCAATTTCTTGTGTTAAATTCAAAATTAGCGTTAAAATAAGAATTTTAATTCGAGCAAATCTATAAAATAGAAGAGGGCACTTAAATGTATATCATAGGGGGTGGAATATGGTTTATCCCTATTTTTGACAATTTTTAAGATTAGTATGTTTATATATCTGGAGAGATATACTTCATACTCCCGCCAACAATTTATATCTAGTAAATTGTACATGATAAATATTGTCAGCGCAATAAATATTGTAGTGAATTTGGTTATTAAATAGTCAAGCTAAACAGTTGTTTTACTATAAATTGGATCGACACTTCTAAGGAACTTATACGAGAAAAATTAAAGGTTGTATAAATCAACAATAATTAAAATACAACCCCACCGCAAAAGTAATATTTTATTCATATTTCAATAAAATATTGTGTAAATATTAAATTTAGTGTCATAGTGTAGTGTAGGAAAAAAGTGTTGAATTAAGTACAAGAATTGATGTCAGTTTATTTCTGAATTAATACTTGTATATACCTATTTTAAAATTTTAAGCATGTTTATATAATTAAATACAGATTAGATTTTTGGTGCAATATCTTCATATACAGGGTGTCCAGAAATAAATGCAACATAGAGCATGAGTACCTGACGACAAAATAATACGATGTTGCCAAACTTACCGTAGTAAAAAGTGGATGGTGTCAAAGTTAATAATTTATTTTCGATATTTTTAAATAGCTTTAAAAAATCCAAATATGTGCATACATTTTAGAGATCGTGGGTTTTTGGAGGCTAGAAATTCACATTTGTTTCTAATTTTGATGTCACTAATAGAGGGCGCCACTTCTTTTAAATGATAGAACTTTTTTTGCGGTTTAGTGTATCCATTTGACTATTGAAATAGTCAATTGTCCTACTGTTTTCATCTGCAAAAAGTATACCTTTTTGAGGTCGTTAGGAGTAACCGCTTTTGAAATATTCAGTAGACACTGTTTTGGTTTCAGATGTTGAGCCTTTTCCGCTGGAAATACAACAAAGTGTTACTTGAAACAGTAATTTAGAATGGTACGACGTGCAAAATTATAAAAAGTCGAAAACAGGTACTCCTAACGACTTCAATAAGGTATACCTTTTGCAGATGAAAAAGATAGGACAGTCGACTATTTCAATAGTCAACTGGATACACTAAACTGCAAATAAAGTTCTGTCTGTGTTTGGCACCCTGTATCTTTTCAACCATCACCTTTTAATTAAGGTAAGTTTGGCAACATCGCATTTTTTTGTCGTCAGGGATCTATTCTTGGTTTATGATGCTTTTATTTCAGGACGCTCTGTATTAAAGTTCGGAAAAACAAAAAAAGTCAAATAATTTATTACGTAGATTATGCACTTTCTCAATATTTTCTTATACCTATTTATTGATAACCACATTCAATCGTATCCGCGAAGTTAGCCAGCTTTGGATATATTTAAACTATGATGGTGGTATCAGAACGCTAACCTGAAATGATAATACTCCTTACTATGCACCGTAAACGTTTCCCTGGTAATCTGAAAATAGTACCCCACTTTCACTAGAATTAATTGCCACTGATAAATATCGTACCGCGACAATCACACACGGTAACGTGAAAGATAACGAGACACAACACCTGCCCCATAAATTTTTACGAGAGATACAGATAATGTATGCATGTATATCTACAAGATAAGCTCTTCGAGCCCGCCATAAATCCACGGTGGGTGTGAGACGCAGCCTCGCGTCAGGGCGGACACGCATTCATTGTGGATTTAAATTATAATCCCTAAATCACTCACCCGAGACGTTGCTCTTGTCTCGGATTCCTTAAATTGAACCTGGCGTTTTTACTATGCAGCCAGCATGTGACCCAAATACTCGCGCGACACAAAAATACATACCTTCGCGTATGTAACAAATTATAAATTCCATTCGGGTTAATTTATGTCGCAGAAATATGTATTTCTGTCAAGGTTTAGGGTCGGCTGGGGTGACGGTTTCTGAGACATTTACGGTCGTATTCAGTCTATCTCCGGTCGCCGGAGAGTGGTCTCCGTCTCGAAATTATGCGAATTTTATAATGAAATTCAAATAATTCAAGACGGACAATGAATACAGTGTACTGTAACGGTGGTATCCTATATCTTCTTCTCGAATTTATGTGAATTTCATTATGAAATTCGCATAATTGCGGTACGGAGACCGCTCTCTGGCGACCGGAGACGGACTATGAACTGTTAAGGAGGGCGCCCATTGAATCCGCGCAGCCCGGCGCAGCACGGCACAGCACGGCCGGCAGTTTTACAGCCACCGCCCATTGCTTCGGCATGACACAGATCGGCACATTTTGCCCTATCGAGAATACGAAGCGGTGCCGAGCCGAGCGTACGGCGCCGAGCTGAGCGGCTCCGATTCAGTGGGCGCTCTCTGCGGGTATGGTAGGGTGGAAGAATGTTGGCTTGGATCGATGTGAGAGATTGATACCGGTTGACATTTGACTACCCCTCTAATTAATGAGGTTTTCCAGGTTTCCCTCATTCCTGCACTGAATGGTGGTTAGGGCCTAAAGTCGTTCCTGGACGCAAATGCGGCCTGCTTAATAATAATATGCCGTCCTCTCTCCCGCACAAGTCTTCGACTTCTGGGCTAATCCTCGTGATTATAATGAGGGGTAAATATATTATTATTATTATATCGGAAAGTGTAATAAGTAAAACTCATTCCAGAGAATAGATGCAACATTTTAATCAGTTCATTGGTACTTGTAAGTGGTTAACCAAAAGAAAAAAATAAAATTCTACTTCATTTTTAACTGTTTTCACCGTCAATGAGAAAATGTGAAAAGCGTACTGGGAAAGATGAAACACTCGTTTATTTGCTTATTCTAAAAGAATTAGTTACTGATACGGGTAAAAATTAACTCTGCAGAAAAAAATTTAAGAGTTTAAAAACTTCCTCCTCTTTTGCTATTAAACTTGGTATTGTAACTAAAATTCACACCTTTACTATACAACTTTAAGACAAACCTATTTTTTCAAAGTAAATAGTCTAATAATGGTAGTATGCACAGTACAGGTAATGAAAAATATTATCAAGAGTTATTTTGCTTGTATACAGGGTCATTCAGAACTTATCTAAAAGAATAAGGGAATATAGCAAAAAAATTTTAGTAAAATCCTTATAGTTTGCGAGTAAAACATTATTGAAGTTGTAGTATTTTCAAACTGGACTACTGTAGAAGGCGTATCATACGCAAGGCTCAGTTATATACGTACCATGTACAACGTGTTCAAGCATTAAATACCAAGGGATTGGACGAGGAAGACTGGTACCATAGCCGCCACCATCTCCTGAATTTAAATTATTTGAACTGCTTCTTGTGGAGATATTTAAAAAATGAGGTGTATCGCACCGAAGGGGATACATACTATATAGTCTGTTTGGAAATGAAAGAGAGTAATAAAGCCCCGAGATAAGAACCGGCCATGGGCGTGGTAATATTTCGTTTCAGGTAATTATCGGGTAACACTAATGCTAACAGGTAATGGGTGTACATTAGTATATTTTACTGGATACATCATAGGGCAGGAGCCAGTGTATTGCGACAGATCAATCCAGTCTTAGAGCTGAATATACGAAGACGTGCTAGTGCAGTAGAGTAAAATTCGACTTGTGTTTAGTGACTACTGTGTCAGTGAATATAATATTGTTTAGGTAAAATGTCGATCTTATCAGATTACGTACCTGCTAAACGCGTGAAAAGATGTGCACTGTCTCAGAATGAGAAAATTATTATTGTTATTAAATGTATTTAATGCATTGAAACACCAAAATCCTACCAACAGTGTTGACGACATCGTGGAAAACTGTTCCAAAATGACAGGGATTGGAAAATCGACTATCTACAGACTTTTAAAGGAAATAAAAATTGAACAAGGTAAATCCCCCAAAATCATCTACAGGGAGGTCAAAAGTCGTTATAGATGATTTCTTCAAAAATGTCATTCGCAGAAAAGTACTCATTTTATTTTAAAAAAGAAATACCAACGCTAAACAAAATTTTAAGTGAACTTTCAGAGGACAACGATTTGCCAAAAATCAGTAGAAGCAAATTATGGGCCGTCTTACGAGAGTTGAATTTTTGCTGGGAAAAGCAGAACAGGAAGTCAGTTCTTATCGATAAAGATGAAATTATTTGTTGGTGAAGATCCTACTTAAGATCAATTAGAAAATTCCGTGACGAAGGGAGGAATATTTATTATCTAGACGAGACTTGAGTCAACGAGGGATATACTGTAACAAAAGTATGGCAAGATAAAATTGTAAAAAGTTTTCGACAAACATTTTTGGATGGACTTTCAACAGGGTTCAAGGCACATTCAGGTAAAGGGCGAAGATTAATAGTGACACATATAGGTAGTGCCAGTGGTTTTGTAGATGGCGGTTTACTTTTATTTGAATCTAAAAATACAGATGACTATCACGAAGACATGAACGCAGATGTTGTCGAAGAGTATTTTACACAGATGTTGGATCTTATTCCTCCGGGGTCTGTAATTATCATGGATAATGCCAGTTACCATTCACAGCAGACCTAGCGGACGCCTACGACTGCTTGGAGGAAAGCCGATATAATTCAATGGTTATCCGGAAAAAAACATTTCTTTTGAAACAAATATGGTGAAAAAGGAACTTTTGACACTTGTCAATCTTAATAAAGGTCAGAAAAAAAAATGTTATCGATGAAATGGCAACAAATCGGCAAATAACGGTACTACGGTTACCACCTTATCAATGTGAACTTAACCCAATCGAATTAGTCCGGGAGCAGGTAAAAGCAAATGTAGCGCGAAATAATACGACGTTTAAATTAAGTGACGTGAAAATTTTGTTAAAAAATTCCTTGTAACGAATAGTCTCATGTTTTCAAATGCTGTTTTTATATTGTTTACTTAAGAGAAATGGATGGAGAAATTGAAGCGGCATAGACAAAGACGGATTGTCGGGGATAAAATTTTAGCTACCTGCTACAATTTAGTACAACCCGGTCATACAAAGTTTCTTTAAAAGTAGACCTCATCTATACCGATAATATATAATATAAAAATATTGAATATAAGCACCAGTACTACATTTATTTACGATTTGCATACATAATAAGCTTTTATTACTCTCTTTCATTTCTAAACAGACTATAGATGATTTATGAAAACGTATAATAGTTACTGCCAGCAACTTACGAGTTTGTGTTAGTTTGTAGAAACTGGGTAAAACGGGCTCAAAAAGTGGTTGTAACAAACTATTTTATTAATGAAAACCACAAATTAAATCTATTAATAATTAATAAGAATAAAAATGTTTCTTTCCTTGAGCATTTCGTTCTATTTTTTGTCCGGTCGCAGATTGCCATCAAATCAGGTTCTACAGTGGACCAGTTTCCAGTGCCGTGCAGAAGTGCATTTTTAAATCATTTTCGAACAGCTCTTTTTGTTTTTTCTTATAAAATTGTATTTCTAAGAGTCCTTTGTACTTTGAATAAATTTTCAGTCACTGTATATCAACAACATTTATCAAAATTAGTGCATTTTAAATCCATTATTTCGATATTATTAAAATCGCAATAAGTCAGACAACTCTGTACTATACTTTTTCCACTGAATAAAATCATTCTTTTTTAAAGTTTCGCCTTGCCCACTATATCACCTTTTTAATGTAATTTCGTTTAATAATTACGTTACAAAATATTTATTTTAGAGAAGTTGCTTTTAAACTACGTTTCACAATTTCCCAACAACTGTTTCAAATCCCTTCTTCCATTAGGTTCTTTAAAATTTGGGGGAATACTTATCGCTTTTTCCCAATTGGCACGCGTACCTTTTAATAACGTTTTTAAAACGTTGTATTGCTTGATTAAACGATTTGCGTTCAAATTTTCAATGTTTATTTTTAGTTAAACTTTAGACTATATCGTTTATAATACGTTAATAATATTAGCATTTCATTTAGAGGTTAAAGTGAACACTAGAATTTTACGTTTTTTTATAACGTTTATTAAATTAACATATACAAAGATATAACATAAGTTTATACTATAATAATATTTAACGGACGTTAAGTGCAACGTTTATGTATATGTATTTAATATATTGAAACGTATTTTCCAAATTTTAATAACACATTTTCAACAGAACGTTTTAGTAACATAGAAATAAAACATGTAAAATACATTGAGGTAGTAGTACCTCAAAGTAATTATTTCTCGAAATTCCGATATATCTAATCATAATGAATTATTACCATAATTTGAAAACAAAATTGTACCATAATATTTTTTTTATTACTGTTGAAGAATATATCATATCTTATATAAAACGTTATTAAAACGTGACGTGAAAGGTTTTATAAACGTTAATAAAACTCTAAATAAAAGTCTTTTTTGGTTAAAAATAACGTTTTCTCGAGCAACATTTTTTCCTTGTTTCAGCCTTTGATTTGCAACCACTTTTCAATGTTTCTTAAACTTGTGCGTGCCCATTTGGTAAGTTGCTAGTAGTCAAAATAGTAGGGAACTCTAGAAGTGTAATAACCGATATCCAGTTAAAGTTTGAAACTGCAGTCCAGTGCTTTTGAATAGTCGGGATATTTAGTCACTTGCTCTATTTCATTTTTTCCAAAATAATTTCATGTTTCGCTTTCACCCCATTTGACTCTACCTTCGTGTATGTAACAAATTATAAATTCCATTTAGGTTAATTTATGTCGCAGAAATATATATGTACCTCTCTCTCTATTTGTATTACCTCCCCGTTGTTGAAAAAATGCAATAAATCCGAAATACGTGAGATCGCACGAATAGTTAGTTCCATGAAAAATAACACAGATGCCAGCGATGATATTCCTTAACAGACAATTTCATTAAAAAAGTAGACGGACTGCGTGTGTTGCTGCTTGTATCTCCCGGAATTCTCCGCTTCAAATTCAATAAGGGTGTTTTAAAATTTAATGAAATTCAATTGCACATCGACAGTGGCGTAGGTACGTGGTGAATTTTAATCACACACATAAAATACAAATACTAATATAGAAAACTGGTTCAAAAATATTATTAGATGCAATTTTAAAGCTGCACATTTTCAATGTTTTCTCAACTTTGTTAAAAATTATAAATAAATAATAATGTTTAATGTTGGCAATATTGTCTAAAGGTTGAAAATATAACTTCAATAATGTTTTACTCGGAAACTTTCTTTTCTTTCTTAATAAAAAAATAGAAATGGAGAACAGTGTAGAAAGGAAATTGAATGAATATGACTCTGTGTTCAATGGAGAAATATATTGGGTATTGTTTTTTAAATTTCATTCGCAGTTGGTTGTAAATCTTCGTGACGACTGGCGAGACAAAAAATAAATATTATTTGATATTAAATGTGTATATTTGATATCTAGGGATATTGAAAAATCATTTTCTTTTCCTGGTTGCTGTTTGTAGAAGGTTCGATATACTGTTGTTTAAATAATTTCGAAAGATGCTATTATTTGGGAAATCGACAAGTCATAGAATTATTATTTTTTATTTATAATTCGAACATTAATACTTGTGCAACATGACTGTATTCATTTTTTACTTCATATATTTCATTATTAAATTTGATTTGGGTTTCTGATAATCTACCATGGCAATCAATGACAGTTTTATGATGAAAATAACAGAAAATGCGATATTTAGCAGAATTCGCTAAAAGTTTGGACTTTTTCCGTCATAAATAATTCGCGCGGATATTTGCAAATCTCACGTCCACGAGGACAAGGCTTAAAAGTTCAATTTCAACACCCTGTCTCTTTTAAGAGAGGCATTCCTGTATACAGGGTGATTCAGAACTTATGCAAAAAAATTTGGTAATAAATGCGTCAGGAAAGATTGACTCAATATCGTAATAGTTATTTTTCTACACCCGTATTATAACAATGCACTTATATGCCCATAATCCGTTTCATAATGATACCCATTACGATACAGATTTTTTATTACGATACAGATTTTATAATCCGTTTCATAATGATACCCATTACGATACAGATTTTTTATTACGATACAGATTTTTAAACAATAGAAACCCATAATTTTTCAATCAAGCATGCTGTGCATTTGACGTTTATCCTAGGTTCTTATGTAATTATTTTAGATGTCAAAATCAGTACGTATTAAATTTTCGTAGATACCTAGCTAAACTTCGATAATTTATCAAAATGTCTGATCTCGCATAAACCATACGAAACTCGCCTTCGGCTCGTTTCGTATCCCGGTTAATGCTCGTGTATTAATAACCATCATTACATGATCGTTGCATAATATACTATTACGTTACAAGGCCGGGAAATGGTATATTAAAGTACAAGTCTAGATGTTTACGGATGAGGCGACGAAGGAGCCGAGTCAGGAATTTGTAGACGAGTACCTTAATGACATTTCACGGCCGTGTATCGTACAACGTTTTATTTCATACTGTGTTGTATTAAAAATTAAATTTTATTGTTTTATTTTACATAACCTGCCTGTATGTAGGTGTTAGCGTTGTTTCGATTCTTGTTTTATCGCATAGCTTTTGATTTAGCTTAGTGAAAAACAAAAATAAAAATTTGACAGTTTGTCATCCCGTGCGTATTCTGTGATAATTTTCTTAAAAAATGGAAGAAATCGAGCTAAAATGTGCTGAAGCAACCAGTAAATTTTACAGTGCACCAGTTTCCAGTGCCGTGCGGAAGTGTATTTTTAAATTATTAACTGCTCTTTTTGATTTTATTTTTATAAAATTGTATTTGTAAGAGGTAACTTGGGTTAAATAGTCATATTTTGCCGCCAAAAATAAGCAGTTAATAGGATGACTTGTTTTTTTGTTGCACCCTGTATAGCAAGTCTGGACCGTGCATTATCCAATGAAGAAACATAGAAGACAACTCTTACACCCTTGTGTATTGTTCCCCAGCTCAAACGTATAAATAAGCAACGGACAAGCGGTAATCTCGGATGCAAATGTCAGCAGTAAATAAGAGGAATAGTAAAAACGCCGAGAGAGTGAGTATCACTTTCACTGGAGCCTTCACCGGGCCGCTGTCAAGCGGGCGTTCCTGCTGGGGGTGGAGCGCGAGGAGATGCTCGAAGTTCGTCGACCGATAGCGGTGATTCTGCCTGCCTTGCCGCGGCTTTGTGTGTTTTGTTGCAGTGTTGTTGACCGATCAGGAGACTGTTGGCGTCGATGAGGGAAAATTCCTACTGCCTGAAGTGCCTCCCGCTTTCTCGCAACACCAAATTGACATATTAACGTAATTAAAACACTGGGCGCTTAGAAAATCTTCTAGGTATGTTTTGACAGTTGGCAGTACTGTCATAATCATTGTCATTGATTACAGAAGAAGCAACGATATCCTTATCTAATAGACAGAGCATAGTAGTATACAGGTTCAACCTTAAATACGTACAAATGTTTGTACCAGCAGTACAGTTCACTGTGTAAACTTGTTGAGAATCGCTGATTCAACTCTCCAATATTAATGGCCGGTTTCTCAACTAGTAGATATCTATGAAATAAACTTATCGATTCCATAAACTGGAGATATCCCATGAATTCGGTTTCTGAACCATTCGATAATGCTTATCTATTGCTTAAGTTATCGAACACATATCCAAAGAAAAATGGAAAGATATCTGTCCAATAAACATTAGCGCACGCGCGCTGTGATTTAGCTGTTGCTTGTTTACATCTTTATTGTAAGGCTTAACCCAACTTTTTTTGATATTTTTATGACGATAACTGTGCAATGGAAAATTCTGATTCGTCTGCCTCATCAGATGAAGAATATTTAAATATAGTTAGATATCTTGAACGGCCAAGAGGTTATCGTGAAAGAGAAAACCAGTATGAAAAATACAGCCTCTCAGAATTTCGAGAGAGATTTCGTTTAAGGGCGTCGTATTCTTGAAATAGTGTTTTCTACAAATACAAGTAATTTTATACATTTAAGAACTGAATAATACAGAGGTTAGCAATATATAACGTCAGAAAGCGATCTATCCAGCAAATTAGGTACTGAAATCTTTCAAAATACGTATTTTTTTTAAATTCAACTATAGATGTAAACATTGTTATAACATAAACTTACATAGTTCTGTATATAAGATTGTTCGCTTTTGTTTATAAGTATGTGAAAATAATTGTTAAAATGTGGGGATAGAATAGTGAAATAATGTGTGTTATACAAATGCATTTTAAAAGTTATTATATTATTTGAAGAGAGTTTATATAGTAAAAGTGGATAAACAAAACATCAGTAATTTTATTTTTGATATTACTTTTGTTCTACGTGTTTTATTTTTCAAGATTTCAGTACCTAAAAAGCATCACAAATTTGATCAATTTACGGCGAGAAATACGGCTACCTTAACGAAAGAACCTGTAAATTTACTGATAGATTTAATAGGAGAACTAGTATTCAAGTGTATAGTACCAGAACAAATCCACTATTAGAAAAGGTTTTAATAACTTCGTTTTTATGCAACAGGTTTGTATATATTTTTATTTAGTTAATGTGATGTGCTAGGTAGGCGATAGTGGCGCCATCTAAAATTATTTCTTGAAAGTGTCTTACTTCCATAAATGGCATCTGCAAACACTTGTGCATTTGCTAGCTCCCTCTATGATTATAGCAGATATTAAGATATCCATTCAACTGTTATGTATTCAACAAATTTGGAGGCATGCGTTCGGAAACCAATATAAAGTTATTGGTCTGATAAATTTATGTACTCCATAGTTATCGAATGGATTGCGCCAAATGTTGAGAAACCGGCCATAAGACTCCTAAATGTCATGGTGGATGTGTGTCCCACAACGTTGCCAGTGTTAGACTAATGTCTTGGAATAGACTTCAAGGAAGTTCTAACTAGAATTTTTCGACATGTCAAAGAATAATTGATATATTTTTATTTATAAAAATATTAATGACCACCTTCCCCCTTCACCATCTCTATACCTCACCAATAAAGTATGTCCATGCATCTAAGTACGTGAAATTAAAAACATAAACCAGGTATGCTTTTAGCACGTCAACCCTTTCACTGTTTGAAAAAGTGCCATATTTTACTTAATTATTGTATTTCACCAATAATATGAATTAAAAATACAAGACAAGAGAAAAACACTGACCGTGAAAATAATAAAATGATTTAAATACGGTTTATACCGGTGCCGCAACAGATACGTCAAGCAGTGCATTACTTAAAGAAACCATTAGCTTAGTTCAGTTTCAGAAGATGCAAAAGTTTATTATATTAACTTTCAATTTACGTGTATTGAAATTTTCAAATCCCTTTCCACAGATATTATAAGTTTTGTTTCCACTTGTACCTTGCCTTTGCCAAAGTTTATTCCTTTGCGTTGGACCAAACCAGTGCACCGGTATGAACATAATGTCTTCGTTAACTATCAATCCAAGAGGGGCTGGTGCGGGATATTTCGCCTACTGTCTGCTACACATAATGTCACCTGTGCCTACGGCATCAGCTTATTTTTTGCATACGACTGACACAGCTTTTAACTATTTTACACTGCTTTCTCTTGATATTGAATGGATACATCAAGCTAGTTATTCTGTTATTCCATGTTTTGTGTTTATTTTTAAAATCTGGTTTAGTCACTACGAGGGTAAGTACGAAATGGTTAGTACTGACACGTTGTTTGAGGTTATGTGGTGAAAATTAACTCTAAGATGTGTGAAAATTATAATTTTTTGTTATTCTTCATAAAATAATTTAAGGAGATAATTTGTGATAATTTTTCTAACAGTGTACAATGGTATTAACTTGCAAAATCTGAATAACTAGGTGAGGTAATAAGTAGGTGAGCTTTTATGCACGTTTGTGGATAATTTTTGAAATCATTGAACAAAGCAGCTTCCTAAAAACTTTAATTGATAGTATCGGACTTGAGGAAATTCATTTTTTAATCGTTTATGATAATTTTACTATGAATTATGGATTTTGGCTATATCTAGTAGATAGGGAGATCCTTGATAAGAAGCATTAGTTATACGAGCCCCTTCCCATTTCAGTTGACCCACCTACTGAAATATTAGTTTTTTGGCCAGCACCAAAACATAACAAATACTACAGGTTGTTTTCAGGCCCCAAAGTAATTAGCAGAATATATTAAATAATGTCCAGTAAAAAATACCAAAGTTCTTGCTCTCTATTTAAATTTGCAAGGAAAAGCAAAAATTTTGTAAATACAGCAAATCAACCTATGTTTGTTCTGGTACAAAGGATGCCTATAATTCAAAGATTGCTGTGGAAAACTGACACCGTGACAGTTGCTAATATTCATATAGCTGTCAGTACGCATTTAGTATAGCTTCAAGTACTTAAGTAGTTGTGTTTGTTTAAAATGGGTAGAGGAAAGGTTATTGATGAGAAAATTCGTTCACTTATTATTCAATTTTTCAATTCCGGCAAATCAAATTCGGAAATTGCAAATTTATTAGAGTTATTGCGGTATAGTGTAAGAAACATAGTTAGACTGTATAAAAATACCGGCTCAGTTGCTGCAAGGCCCCAATATATTAAAAAAAGCAAAATTACAAATGTAGATAGACGTTCGTTGAAGAGGATTATCCAGAAAAATAGGCGAGCTAATTACTTAGAGCTAAGTGCTCTATGGAGTGACGCTGTTGGGAGACGAATTTCGAGATCCACAACGCACAGGGAGGCTCATAAAATGGGTTTTGGCACTTATAAGGTAAATTTTTTAATAAGCAAAATTGCGGTAGGAAAATAAGAAATGACAATATTTTGCTTTAGGCCAAAGAAAAGCCGCTTTTAACACTGCAGCAGAAGAAAAATAGAGTAAGGTGGGCAAGACAACATAAGGATTGGACAACTCAGCAATGGCGTGCAATACAATGGAGTGATGAGGCCAGATTTGAAGTGTGTGTTGGAGACAGTCGCAGTCGAGTTACTCGAAAAAAAAATGAGGCGTTTCATCCGGACTGTCTCAAACGAAAGGTGAAATTTCCTGCATCAGTCATGATCTGGGGTAGCATGTCAGCTAAAGGAGTGGGAAAACTTCATTTTATTGACGGCATTGTGAATACGGACAAATATTTAGCCATTTTGGAAGAATCGCTCTTACCGATCATGGAAGAATGCTTGACATCCCGCCAAGAATTTGTGTTTCAGCAAGATGGTGCAGCATGTCACACCTCAAAGAAAGCATTAAAGTGGATAAAGGATAATGGTATTGCACTTTTAGAATGGGTTTCTAGCAGTCCGGATCTATCACCAATAGAAACTTTGTGGCATGACATGAAAAAGGTGCTACGAAAACATCCTGCTAGAAATATCCCTGAGCTGAAGCAAAGACTTCAGGAATATGGGATTCTTTTACACCGGAATTATGTCAAGGCTTGGTTAATGCTATGCCCCAACGAATTGCGGCTGTAATAAAAAATAAAGGCGATGTTACCCAGTGGTGAATTTTAAAATTGTTTTGTTAGTTTTACGCTACTTGTTCTTATTTTCTCTATTTGTCTTTATTTTCTGTTAGATATTGGTTTTCGTTGCTTCATATTTATTTATTATGTTTAAAATACTGTTTAAGAGATAAATAAATTTACAGGTTAATGTTGTACTTTTATTTTTGCTTCATAAAAACAAAATTTCTGCCAAATCCTATGGTGGGCCAACTGAAATGGGAAGGGGCTCGTAATAGGTCTCTTCAAACAAGGAATCTGGAATGCTTTCAAACTGCCAAAAAGGTTCGTCTAACTACCTCTTACATGATATTTACTTAAAACAAATTCATAACATTGCTGGTAAAATATTTCTGACAATTTTAAACCATTCCAGATTCTTTGCTTGAACAGACCTATCAGATAAATCAAAATGAGGTTTCAGTTGCAGCGACAAATTTTGACATTTGTAGGCCATCCAAATCCAGATAGCATTGCGATCGACGCCCTCAGATCTATCGCATTGAGCATTTTTTATCATTATTTATTACTTCATTGTTCTATTATAATAATTTATGTAATAAAATGCTTCTTTTGATACCGCAAACAGTCAACATTTGTGGACAGTATCAACAATTAGGCAAGTACTCTTAGTTCTATTTAAAATGTCTAATGCCATTGTAAACAATGTTTTTGTTTGTTTTACTATCTGTACCAAAACTCTGTGTAGTTTTGACAAAGTTCCGAATTAAGAAAGTTTGTATTTTAGAAACATGATACATTTGGTATTTTTATTATACCGGGTGTTTATTAATTGAATGCCGATACTTAAGGGTGTGAATCCTTCTGTCATTTTAAGAAGAACACTTAATATCAAAATATGTCCTAAACCTCTTAATTTTTGAGCTACAGGGTGTTAAAGTTTTATGAAAAAATTTACTTTTTTATTATAATTTTCTTATCACTCCAAATATTTTTATGAAATTTTGTACACACCTATTAATCATTAAGGAGCATTGTTTGATGTAAAAAATGTTTTAAAATCTTTGCCAATAACGTCCGTAGGAGGTTTGAACTAAACATTTTTGAAGAAAAAAATGGTACACCACTGCCTTTTCTAAAAACTAAAATTATTTTTAAAATCTCCATTTATTTTACAACAAATTCAACCCCTAGACTTACTCTCGTACGACGCACCTTTTTCACATAAAAAAATTAAAACCAAAAAAAGTTTTCCCCAAGTCATTGGCAAAGATTTTAAAACATTTCTTACATCAAACAATGCTCCTTAATGATTAATAGGTGTATATAAAATTTCATAAAAATATCTGGAGTGATAAGAAAATTATAATAAAAAAGTAAATTTTTTCTTAAAACTGTAACACCCTGTAGCTCAAAAATTAAGAGGTTTAGGACATATGTTGATATTAAGTTTTCTTCTTAAAATGACCGAAGGATTCACACCCTTAAGTATCGGCATTCAATTAATAAACACCCTGTATTATGTAGAATTAGAATAAATATTTTAAATATTATGTAAAAATAGATCCCAGATTAGTCTATCAAGTCCATACTTACATATACTAATATACTGTATCTTACGAATATTTCTTGTGCAACAGATCCCATAATATTTTGAATTAAATAGTTTGTAACGCCTTGATAAAAATGTTTTAAACGTATTTTACAGTTAACTAGTAATAGCCTCCTATATAAAAGTTTCTCGCATTTCTTTTCTGAAATTTCCATTAAGTACTGGGCTCCGTTTTTAAGGGTAATATTTCTTTCACCTCAATTGTTTCCTTTCGTACCAGTCTCTATTTTCACTTTCAGGCGGAGTAATTTGAGACGTTAAAATTATTATGGTGCAAACTGACACCCGAAGAATTCAATATTATTCTTATATTACACATTGAACTAGAGTAAAGGTTCGTGTTTCATAATACATAGCATGTCCGGAATATGAGTGTCTTTACTTTGCTGTATTGTACCATACAAAACATATTTGAACAATTTTTTTTTTGTGACTATCGATAATACAATTATGACAGCAAACAGGTCTTGAATTTGTGACAACGTCGCACACCTATCAATCATATTAGGTGTTTGTTTATAATAATCACAAATTCATGTAAACACACTTACTGATGTTTTTCTTCGAGCTCTTAGCCAGAAAGTTTTGTTCAGATCGGCCATAAATTAACATGTCATGACAACATTATTTGTTGTAGGTACTAATGTCAAAAAATGTCTTGAAATTCCTTACCCTGGTGTAGAGCTGGATATGAATACACGAAAAGTATTCAATCTGTGAATACTGAATACTATGTTGTAAGTATTCATGATTACTTGAATCCTGAATACAACATTCAAAAAGTACTTGAATTCTGAAAACCATACAAGTATTCATATTGAATGAATACAATCCTGAATATGTACAATATATAAATTAATATTAAATCTAATTAAATACATTTAAAAGTCAAAAAATATAGGACTACTTATCTAGATAAATACATAAATTAGCTAAAAACTAAAAACATGCGAGACGGCCACGAATTTAACATAAATTCCTAAAGTTTGTATCCTTTTTTTGAAGCATAGGTCGTAGTTTTGTCAGCAACGTGCAAAACGTCACTTTCTTCATTCGATAGAAAAGTTTAAATTTTTGGTCATCTAAGTTGAAATACTTTTTATAAACGTTAAAAATTCCAAATTTTTTTATTATTTTTTTTTTCAGAGAAAATGAACCCAATAGTGTTTTTTATTCTTCTCCTGATTTTTAGCATTTAGGTTAGCAAGTTGTACAAATAAAAGAGCATCTTCATTCTCTGGGGACAACATTTTAACTGACAAATCGGTAACAAATATACATTGTTTGCCACTGCAGTGCGCTTTAAATCTCTCATACCACTTCGCCGCTATTCCATCGCCACGTCAAATGTTCACCATCCTCATATCACGCACCATTCCAATACCTCACCACTACCTTGCGCGCCTTGCCTAAGCATTCATACGTTGTCTGGCGAGTTAAACGTCAATAAAGAAACTGTTCGCAAGATGACACGAAAATTGGAATATGCGAAAGATTTGCGCAAAGATGGTGCCAAAAGTTCTCACCCGTGAACAGAAAGACATGCGAAAATCGATCTGGAAGGATTTGTTGTCCCTCATTCGGAGCGACGGTAGAGACTGGACGAGTCGGGTAGTCACTAGAGATGAGACCTAAATATTTGAGTATGACCCCGAGACCCGTAAACAAAGTCAGCAGTGGGTGGAAAAGGGTGGAGAGCGGCCAACAAAAGCGAGGATGTCCAAGTCACGATTAAAGGAATGTTGATCGTTTTTTTCGATATCCACGGCATCATTCATCGTGAATATGTTCCTGCCGGCCAGACAGTGACTGGACAGCCGAGAACCGCTTGATCTTGCACCAACAACGCGCCAACCCATTCCTCGTTCATTGTGCAATAGTGTTTGGCAAAAAAAAAAGCATTCCAATGTTTCCGCACCCACCCTAGAGCCTCGATATTGCCCCCTGCGATTTTTTTTAATTTCCCTAGATGAAGTCGCAGTTCAAGGGAACTCATCATGGCGGCGTACAGGAGGTCAAAGAAGCTGCAACCGTGGTGCTGAACGGGCTAACTGCGGAAGATTACCAAGGGTGCTTCCAATCGTGGGAGCAACGTTAGAATAATTGTGCAAAGTTATAGGGAGACTATTGTGAATGCCGATAATAAAATTTTAGTGAAATTTAATTTGCTTGTTTTTTTCATTGACAAATTCCCGGAACTTAATTGCCACACATCATATTGATCTTTTAGCAATATAACTAACTGATTTTTTTCTTTTAAAAAGCGGTTACTTTCTTATAACTTCCAATATCAACATCTTTTCTGACAGATAGTGTTGCTTTTAGCACTGAGTGAATTGACCATAAGTTCGAAGTCGATATGTATGTTAAAACTACACTTTCAGTATATTTTCTTTAATTTGTTTTGAAGAACACCAATTCATAAATAGCTTGTACTGTAAATTGTGTCTTTCCTTTGACTTGTCGGGTAATAAATTAAGCACTACATCTTTGGCTTTTCCGGTAATTTCTTCAGGGGTACAGTTATCCATACTTTCATCACTGTCAGAAGCTTGAGATGTCCCCGTGATATTTATCTCGTCCAATGTTTTCAATCAAGAAATTGGTGCGTTGCTGACATTAAACACAGATGACCGCTTACGTGGCAACCAGTTGAAACTACGCAAGGAAAACTTCAAGACATCCATAAGACAGAGTTTTTATTCAAACAAGAGTGTTTAACCGATGGAATCAACTACCTAGTGATGTAACTTCTGGAAGTGTTAACAGTGTTAAGCGTAAATATGACATTTAAAAAGAATGAACTGATATGAATGTTCAATTGAAGTGTTGTTTAATCGATTAAGATGTCATACCTACTTTTAATGTTTCAATTTGTTAAATATGTTATAACTGCCTTTCTAATGTGAGCATATTGAACTGAATACTACTTATAAATACAATGTCTTCGACTACTTACCCAGCTCTGCTCTGGTCTAGTGATTTCGAAGATGGCATTCCTAATAGTAATGTATATCATATGGTAACGCTGTGAATACAAATTCAGTTTTTTTAAATTTAGAAAATATGTTAACCACATGAACAAATAATATATAAAATTTATCTAAAAATTATACTGGGATTGCATGGAGCAAAGCAATATTATTCGTAATAAATATAAATAAATTTCTTTTATGGGACGTAAAAACCATTCGAAAAACCATTTGTGAACCATTATAGATACCGAGTATTGCTTAATTTGACGATGTTATCCGTCCGTTATGTGGGTGACTATTCTGTTCTACTTAATTTAAATAAAACATATTTTGTAAAGTAATAAGGACCGAAATAAAAATAAATCTTTCGATGGAAACATCTCTTTATCTGCCTTTTCCCATGATCGCAGCCGTAACGTCCATATAAACATCATCTCATTATTAAGATTAGGAAGGCAACCGCCGTATATATTTTAGGTGTCACATAATTTAGTATTGTTAGCTGGATTGCCTAGGCATAGGTGGACAATTTTAATGATTTCCTATAGCTTTGGTAACTTTGGTGTCGATCGTAGGCAGAAATTTATTCTGTCATCTATTCCGGCGTCAGTACCGATATCTCCTCCAGTTCTGTATATACAGGGTGGTGCGTAAGTAATGGTCTATGGGGACATACTAGATTTTTTACTATAAAATTTACAATTGGAGCAAACATATCTTAATCAAATAATTATAATGTTTTTAAATGTACGAAAATACATTTTTTTGAGTTAATGTCATAATATATCTATTGCGATATTTTTTATGAGGGCGCCACATAAGCTTATGTTCAAGACAGTGCAACTTTTTTACACGTAATGTTAATGCCTTTTTATAATTTTAAATATCTATTATTTTCATGAATAAGGTACTTGTCATTAGCTTATCATTTATTTAGTTAAATCTTTTTTCTTTTTACTTTTTGTTTTGTCGTATTGTTTATTTCAATTTACTGAATAAAATGCAAATGAACATTTACCTAAACTATAACTAAAAATATTGAGGGAGTACGTGGGTATTGCAACCCTCTTTTTCTCCGTTCCTACTTTGATATTTTAGAGCAAAATTACACAGAAACTGTGTGGATATAAGATAAAAATGTGTCCAAATTTCAAACAAATATCTCTAAAATCACCGGAGCTATCAATAAAAATCATTTCTAACATTTTTATTTTGACCCTCTGTATTTTACAAATGGAGTTCCGAAATGAAAAGTGTCATAAGCAAAGTGCCATTATTTTAGTTCAAAAACTATGTGGTTAACGAGTTGACCTACTAATTTGTAGCACCCTGTATTTTAGTAACAAACATATCAATAAACATATATTTGATTTAATCTCATAAATTCATAAATAATTATATTAAATGTGGTCTAAATTAAATCAACCCCCGACCAGCATTGAATTACACTTGAAAAAACTATGCATACAGCTAAAATCACTCGTCAGCAGCCTACCAAACATATGCCAATTTCGAGCTTATTAGCTCTCATCAGTATGTCATAGGTGCGGTATCTGACGAATAATCCTAGCTGTTTTAGTCTGTCTAACCTGACAGAAGGTACCATGAGAACGCGGTGCAGCTCAAATTGAGAATAAGATTCATGGTGTGGTTTGTTTAATCATACAGACTGTGGTCTTTACTTAAAATTTCCATTTTTTGTTGGTAGCCCCTCATTTTGAATTTTTGTACATAATATTGTCTGACATTTTAGTTCTTACTTCTCTCAAAAAAACAAAATAGGACTTTTGTAACAAAACAGTACTTTCCTTATAATAAACATACACTGATAAAATTTTGTCTGTAATTTCACATAACTTTAGGTTGACAATTTATATATATATATATATATATATATATATATATATATATATATATATATATATATATATATATATATATATATATATGTATATCTTGGTTTTTGCAAATATTTGTAGATATACGTATATGTGTGTGAAAATAAATATGTTTAGTTCGAATTTTAGTTACAGTAAATTTATAATTAACGTAACTACAACTAATGTTAATATCTGTTGTAAGCAATTACTATTTTTATTTTCATAGAGATAAATATGTTGTTTGAAATGAATGTTGTATGGTGAGATATATGTAATGGCACTTTTGATGCAAACTTCTAAACAACGTACCGTTTCAGTGTCTGTGATATTTATGAATTGTAATAATATTTAAATTGGCACAAGCTGCAAGAGCACACAAAATATAACCTTATATTACTGTTTTACGAATATTCCACAAAAAGTTCTTATTAATGAACCGTATACGTATTACAAGTTAACACAACTAAACGTTAAGATAGAGGTTATAGAGGTGTACCTCTGCGCATATGCAACATGAATCACATAAAAACTTTCGTAATAAATTTAGCAAAAGTAATTAGTTCCATTGTAGTACATTGTATTGCCACACTATTTCTGAAATTTCTTAATACGTGTAAATTAATATTTTCCAATAAGTAAAAGAGCACAGCAAAACATGGACATTTATTCATATATTTTTTTCAACTTTGCTATACGTTTCAAAAAATCACTTAGGTGGGTATTTTTGTGTGACTATTCGACCTTCTGCCTCTAGAGGCCTTTCGTATTTTCTGGATTAGATTATGAGACAGTTTTGTTCGTCGGTTCGAACCAAAAGAAATGGGTGGGAATAAGCAAGCAACAAAAGCAACTAAACGCTTTTATAAGAAAAAATTACCGAGCCTTTAGTGGTCCTAAATGGTTCTACGGTGATACATTAAACAATTAGCCTGGTGCCGCTCCCTTTACTTTCTACATTAGCAAAATTGAAATCCGCACTTAAGAAAAAAGTTTCAGGTTTTATAACGGCGCAGGCTGTAATGTCAAAGACGTTACGAGCAAACTTCGGGACAGAAAGTACTCGCAGTGGATGCCGCTTCCTTAATCAGGGGCTGGATTGACGTACTTTGGCAAATAAAATTGCTCTCGCTCGGCTTCCGAATTTAGTTCTAGACACGTGTGCCGATTTTTTGCTGGAAAGTGCGCGCCGAATTGAAATGTTTCCCAAATCAAACAGACAAAATATAATTAAGATATTTGCACTAGTACTCGAGGGGGAAACCACTGGGTATTTTACTGTACAAGCTGTAGGTAATTAAAGGTATTTTTTGCATTTTTTTTTGTTGGTATTTGTGCGTATTTATAGGTATTTTTTCAGTATTTTAGGTACTCTGTGTATTTTCGAGTATTTACTGGGTATATAATGGGTATTACGAGGGTAATTAATGGGTATTTTCACAGAAAATTAGCATTTTTCCGCTAATTTTTAAATATAATGGCGATCGCGCATGCGTTATGACGATGGCACAGCTTAAACATAACTGACCAATGGCAAATATAAAAATTATTAAAAATATATGTAATAGTACATTATACTATAAGGGAGAGAAATGCGTTATTTTGGCAGAAATGCAATTTGAAGCCCGAGGGCTACAATGCACCGAGGACAAAATAGTATCTCTCCCAATGGTATATACTATTTTTTCCACGGTCTAATTAACTTAAAAACACATATTTTGTCATTATACAACAATACAATTCTTTTTAATAAAGTTAGAAATTTTATTTCTCCGAATCAACATGGATTTGTTACGTCACGCTCTACGTTAACAAATTTGGCTGAATTTACCCAATTTGTTTCAAGCAACATTGACAATAGAGGTCAAGTGGACGTGGTATACACGGACTTCTCTAAGGCATTCGACAAGGTTAATCATGAATTATTAATATATAAACTTGACCATTTGGGTTTTAGTAATAGTTTACTTGGACTATTCCGATCATATCTTTCGCAACGTAAATTATATGTTTCATACAACGGTTTTAAATCTAATACTTTCTTAGCCACCTCGGGTGTACCCCAAGGATCCAACCTTGGACCTCTTCTTTTTATTTTATTTGTTAACGATTTGTCTCTGTCACTAAGATCTAATCATTTGTTTTTTGCTGACGATTTAAAACTCTTCTTAAATATACATTCTATAAGTGACTGTTTAAATTTACAGGTAGGTATTGATTTAGTTGAGGAATGGTGTTCAAAAAATCAATTGCCAATTAATGTTGACAAGTGTAAAATATGCTCATTTACTCTTAAAACTCAACCTATTTTATTTAACTATAATCTCAACGCTACAGTTCTTAAACGCTGCAATAGTATTAAGGACCTTGGAGTTATCATGGATGACAAATTATCTTTTTCCAATCACATTAATCAAATGGTTAACACTGCATATAAAACACTGGGCTTTGTTATTAGAAATTCCTCAAATTTTAATGACGTTGCTGCTTTAAAATGCCTCTATTACTCTCTAGTACGCTCGAAACTTGAATATTGTAGTATTATTTGGTACCCGTTTTATAGAACACATATTGATTTAGTGGAATCAGTTCAAAGGCGTTTTCTAAAGTTTTTGTCTTATCGTACTGATGGTTACTATCCACCTAGGGGATATAACCACAGTTTGTTGCTGCAAAGATTTAGTTTTGATTCTTTACATACCAGAAGAGTGCTTGCGAGTTTGTCACTCTTATTTAAATTATTTCACAACCGAATTGATTCAGCATCTATGTTGAATATGTTTGACCTACGTGTTCCTAGACTTGGATCACGGGATCACTGTATGTTCTATTGTCATAATGTAAGAACTAATTTAGGTATGAAATCTCCAGTATATGTTATGTCTATCAATTTTAATCAAATATCCAGCTTATGTGACTTAAATACCTGTACTCTTAAAAATTTATTATTGGTGGGATCTCAATTTTTTCGTAATATTTAGGTTAATTAATACTTGATCTGTAGTTGTGTTGTTTGTTGTGGTATAAATTTCTGTACAAACTGTTAGGCAAACTTAGTTTCAAAAATAACCCTTGACTGTTCCGTTTGGCGCAAGGGCTTATTTAATTAATTTTTATTATTTTTCAGAAGTGTGGCAAAAAACCCAATAAAACTTAAGAAAAACTAAAATTATGCCACAAATAAATAGCTTCAGACAATATCTGTTAGTATTACTTACACTTATCACACTGACGTATTGTATGTAACTTATTAAGTTTCCTTTATTTTGTTAGAAATATTCTCACACTTTTTTTTTTATTTTGTCCTGTAAATGGATTATTTCTGTTGGGCAATAAATGCATTATTATTATTATTATTATTATTATTATGAAGTAAGTAGCACCAGAATTATTGTATTCGGATTTGAGCATTTATTTAGTAGTCGTTGAGTTATTTTCATAACTACAAAATAAACAAACAAAAAGAATTGTCAAATTAAAGTGCTAGTTTGGTTTAGTTTAAAGTTTGTTTAGTGCTCAATGAATAATTGTGAGTCGGAAGAGATTGTGGAGGCTGCAAATATTGCAATAAGCAATTTCCCACCTACGAAGTCAAGATCTTTATACGATGTAGCCTACAATCGGTTCAAAAAGTGATGAAAAAATCGAAAATATTGACAAAGAGTGAAATCGACCGTTTTATATCAAGTGCTTATTAAGTATTTTAATTTTTTATAGGTTGGATTAATTCTGGGTATTGTCGGAGCTTGTCAAACTGATGAACTAGTCAATTTAACTGTAGATGATATTGAGGATGTAGGCTCTTCCTGGATTGTAAATATTCCAAACACTAAGACAAAGATTCCACGAACCTTTCTGGTTACCGATGTGGGAAATATGCTTGAATTGTTTCGAAAATACCTGTCCCTTCGTCTTCCCCACGTCAAGCATAAGCTTCTTTGTTTGTATTAAAAAGTAGGAAAATGTAGTTCGCAGCCAGTTGGCAAGAATACCATAGGAAAAATTCCGAGTGTAGTAGCTTCGTAATTAAAATTACCTTATGCTGCATGTTATACTGGTCACTGCTTACGAAGATCTTCAGCGACATTACTGGCAGATGCTGGTGTGGATATCACGACAATAAAGCATCATGCTGGTTGGAAATCAACGACAGTTGCTGAAGGTTATGTCGAGAACTCCATTGAAAATAAGACCAAAATTGCTAATCAGGTTTTAGTAGGTACCACTACTAGCGCAATCACAAAAACTGTAAATGTAAGCGAAAGTAATATTCCTTCTAATATTAATTTTGAAAATTGTACAAATGTAACATTTAATTTAAATGTCAATAAATAATTTCAATGTTATCTTTTTTTTGCATGAAACGTTCTCCATAATGTAAACTCCCTTGGGAGCATTATACTCCCTTGGGAATAATCGACTACTTCTGTTTTAATTTTGATGTCATAGAAACTGATTTCTACTCCCGACCGTGGAAAAAATAGTTTTTATTGTGATTGCTGCATGATATTATAATACTAACAGAAAAATTCCATGGATGATGACAAATTATCTTAGCAAAAATTTTTATTTGATCGATCTCAGTGTTTTATTTAATTTTCTACTTTTTGAAGAAAAAAAACTTCAAAAGATTCCTTTGAATGTTGTTAATTAGAACTTGTGTATCTCACCTTGAATAGATTCGTTTTTCCTACGCAACTCATGGCTATTTGACTTCAGTTCTCTATTCAGATCTCTGAATACAATAAAATTATGAATATTTAATCTCTCGTTTACCACTGAGTAAACGTATTCAGCATTGAAAACACGTCATTAAATCTCAATTGGATATGGAAATCAAAAGCGTTCTATAAATCCTTTTATAATAATATATCGGTAGCAGTTACTACAGTATTTGCATTCTACTGGCACGTATTACCCTCAGGTGGTTAACGCTGTTTGCATAAATTATGTCCGAGGTATCCCAGTTTAATGTTTCATGTATTGTCATCTCCACTATATTCAACTCAATTTGAATTGATAAAGGAAAATATCAGGGTGGCTTAGGTATTACTGGCATTGTACAATCAAATAAATGAGATGTACCCAAATATACCTATATCTAGAAATGTACAGTTTTCGGGATACAGACTGTTAAAGATTTGGAAATTTTTTTTATACAGGGTGATTCAGTATCTAAAAAAAATTCTGAGTGTACAGGGGACTCTTAAATGACTATTAAAACTATCGATTCTTCTATCTTCTTTATGCGAAAAAGATATACCTCGTTAGGAGAAATCGTTTTCGAAAAAATATTTGAAATATTCAGTGCACCGAAAAGAAAATGTTTTGGTTTCAGATCCTTTTCCGCTGAAAATCTATTAAAATCTGAAAGTATTTTAATACAAATTAGCACAAAGTACGAAATGCAGAGATATTTTAAATGAACAATTACTTGAATACAATGCAATAATCAAAACATAAATCTTACGTTTTAAGGTAAATGTAGTTGGAATGAGGTCATAAATTTACTAAAAGACTTTTTATTTATTTTTTTTGTCTCTATTTCTCCCGTTGTACTTTGAAATCAAAAAAGGAAATTCTATTATATACTTATTAATTTTTCAAATTAATGGATTACTTATCTCCCTAAATTTAATTTTTGACGTATGTTCATTTAGACTAATAAAAGACAAAAATTTTGGCATCCTGAGGATGACATCATACAAGTCGAAACGTTGATGATGTAAAATAAAAAGTCTTTTAGTAAATTTATGACCTCATTCCAACTACTTTTACCTTAAAAATAATTGAGTAAGGTCACTATCTTGAAACTATAAATCTTACGTCTTTTTATAATTAAGACAGTGGCGTACTATTTTTATTGTATATAAAAGAAGAGTGGCACAGGGTTTCTACGCCACTGGTGATAATGGGAATATTTAAACATGCTGAATAATTAGACCTAAGATATCCAATTACATCCTAGAACTATCTAATAAAACTTTCAAAATCTTTGACACCTTGTATCTCGGAAACGATGAATCTTTCAAAGTTAAAATTTTATTTTCGATATTTGTGGCACATCGTGTTTATTTTAAATGACAGAACTTTTTTGCAGCTTTGTGTATCCATTTTATATATTTTTAGGTATTAATAATATTGTGTGAAACTAACTACTCAGTGGACAAAAGCCCCAACCTGCGTTGAATTACACCCACAATATCTACCCATATATTCCTTATTATTAGCTTTTGTAACATTTTTTACTGTTTTAGAAAAGTATTTTAAGCTAATATAAATCAAATCTCCTACAATTCCTATCAATGAAGTCATATGTATGTTCTCTGATACCAAACATCTAGGTATGCTAATGAACAATTCCACAGACAAAGCTCTAATCAATAATTATCTAAAGAAAATAATTTAATTTACTAACCTGCTTTAATGAAACAAACACTCTATAAATATCTAACTTCACTTTTTGGCAGTGGAACACGACAAATTCAACCACAATAGATGAGATCTGACCTATTTCTGCATTTTTAAGATTGCTTCTTCAGGTGGACTCCTTTAAGTTGAATCAAATATCTAACTATAAAAATTATTACAAAAATTAAAATTATTTGAAGTTAAATATCGACAATGACAAAAAGTGACATCCTGTCAATGAATTAAATATAACAATACCTACTTGAAAAATGCAGAAATAGGTCAGATCTCATTTATTGTGGTTGAATTTGTCGTGTCACTGCCAAAAAGTGAAATTAGATATTTATAGAGTGTTTCATTAGCAGGTCAGTAAATTAAATTATTTTCTTTAGATAATTATTGATTAGAGCTTTGTCTGTGGAATTGTTCATTAGCATACCTAGATGTTCGGTATCAGATAACATACATATGACATCATTGATAGGAATTGTAGGAGATTTGATTTATATTAGCTTAAAATTCCTTTCTAAAACAGTAAAAAAAATTGTGTATCCATTTGAGTATTAAAACAATCTACCTGTTTTATTTGAAAAAGGTATACATTGCTGAAGTCGGTAGGAGTAACCATTTTTGAAATGTTCAGTGCACCGAGTAAAAACTGTTTTGGTTTCTGGTAAAGTGCCTTTTCTACTGAAAATACAGCAAAATGTTAATTGAAAAAGTTGTTCAGAATGGTAAATTATGGAGACGTGCTAAATTTCAAGAAGATGGGCGAGAGGTTTGATGAAACCATTTTTCAACAAAGCACAAAGTTTTTATCAAAGCAGGCCGATCTTTTTGAAATTTTTCCCGTCTCCATAATTTACTATTCTGAACAGCAACGATAACAGTTTTCAATTGGTGCAGTGAATACTTCAAATAGGATTTTTTCATTGTTTCAATGGCCAGATGGATATACACTAAGCAGCAAAAAAGTTCTGCAATTTAAAGGAAACATGATGTGCCATAAGTGGCGCCCTCTCTATTAGCGACGTTAAAAAAGTTAAAAACAAATTTGAATTTCTCGCCCACAAAAACCGCTGATTTACAGATTTTATGTAAATATTTGGATGTTTTAAGAAGTTATCTACAAATATCGACAATAGAATTTTAACTTTATGTATCTTTTTTATTATGCGACTTGAGATATAGGTATATTAGGTTAAATCGATTTTATTTTCAAGCAATCTGTAGTGCCATTTTTGCTATTTCATTAAAAAACACCCTGTATACTAATAATTTTGATGTAAGACGTTTGTTGTCCTTAATTTTTTTTTTGATCGGAGAAAACCTATACAGGGTGTTACTTATGTAGCTTTCACCTTTTAAAAAATAGGTAGTACATTACCTTTTTGTTCATATATCTTTTACAATTTTGAAGAAATAAGACAAAACAGCTTTTAGTGGAAGTTATAACTACTATAGTTCTGACTTTATGTTGCCCTTTTGTTTTCACCATGTCGTTTCCCACAAGTTGACCCGCGTCGGGAAAAAACGCATCGTTGTATTTCCCGTTGCCAAGATACTCCCCTATTACATCGTTACTTCGGCAGTAGGACAGCAATAAACTTTTCCCAGGGTTTTACTCACTTATCTGATTATTGGAGCAGATTTTACTCATACTTTGAAGCTTCCGCTCCCAATTTTACATCGGATTATCCATTTGTTTGGATACTTCGCTACAGTTAGTTATACAAAAAATAAAACCGGAATGAGACAAAGACTTGCAAGTTTTAACATAGATGCATACATTGTTAAGTATACAGGGGATCTGAACGAAAACTTGAACCCTATTCCCTAGTTAACTCCAACTTTAAAATTTCAAATGGTCCTACTCCAGTTGTGGCACATCATTTTAAAGCCATTTTCATTGCGAATACAGTGATGCATCGTTTTTAGAAATCGGTTGGGAAACTAACGATATCGTGGTCACAAGTCAAAAACAGCGACTTTTTGGTAACAGTGACTTTTTATTATTTTAAAAAGAAATAAGGTTTGAATTCGTATAAACTTTGTTTTACATGAGTTTTTTTTATTTTTGACTTTTTTGTAAACTGATCGACACAGCAATAAATATAGGTAAGTAAGTGGTTTGTTAACTTTTCGTTTTTAGCCTGTAGTTCTGTCAAATCTCAACCGATTTCTAAAAACGATACATCACTGTATTCGCAATGAAAATGGCTTTAAAATGATGTGCCACAACTGGAGTAGTACCATTTGAAATTTTAAAGTTGGAGTTAACTAGGGAATAGGGTTCAAGTTTTCGTTCAGATCCCCTGTATACTTTAGGCTTTAAAATGATATGCCACAAGTGGGGTAGTTCCTGTAGGTTAAATGAGGCCACACTAATTTCAGCAAGTCATCAAACACTGCCACTGTCATTCGGGTGAAATGAAAAAATAATCAGCATTCTCATTTCGCATTTCTTTATATAAATTATAGAAATCACCTTGCATGTGCTATCTGCGGTTAATAGGTCGCACCCACCATCTCCGAGTTTTTCTTTTAATTTTTTTTTGCATGTATAGTTTTTATACATATTGATGTCGCGCTAAACCAAACAGTCCTCTTCGTCCATTTTTTTTAGAAACAAATCAATTCTAAACTAAATATCTAAATTAGAATCTAATTTAAAAACTTAACCTGCTTGTGAATCTTCTGTTTACTGTCAAAAAAGCAGTTTTCTGATTGGTTCTTGTATGATTGTTGGAAAAGGATTGGTAAAAGCTAAAATGCTTTTAGCTTCTACCATACAACTGCAGTGCAAAGGCGTTACTGTTAAGTTTATCTGAACGTTACAAAAGTCACCCGTATTTCTCGCCGTTTTACTTCAGTATCTTTGAATATTTGCAGGTGGGATGAGTTAACATTCCTATTATTTGCTAAACCCTAGATTATTCAGTTATTAAATGTCTAAAATTATTTGTATTTTGTAGAAAACACTATTTCAAGAATACGGCGCCCTTTTTAATAACTTTTCTGCAGTACCAATGCAACCGCACTAATCTTATGTGAATGAAGCTTAACACGTTTCACACGAGTCAGGTGTCTGAAACCGGCGACATAAATGTGTAAGATATTTACTAAAAAGTAAAGAACCTTTGAAAGTAGGTTGCCAAAATTTGGATAGAGGGGTTTCTAACCAAAACAAAAAATCACAAATGTTATTTATTAAAAAATTGGCCCTACGTGCGACGTCTGTGACTAAATTAAAATGCCTTTATAACCTAAATGCCTAGTGCAATACACATACAAATATCACAGTACCAAAAGAAAAGTCAAGATATTGAGAATAATTTCATTATATTGAGAAAAAATGAAGCTAAGATCTTGTGAATAATCTAAATGAGTTTTCTAAAAATAGAAATTATGTTTGACACCAGGGTGTTTTCGTCATAGGGAACAGTTAGGAGATTTTATATTTTGGGAGCTGTTTTATAATTCTGTTGTTAAAAAATGTACATTTCTCATTAAACTTTCAAATATTATTCTTACTTCAATCCTCAAAATAAAACTGCTAATAATATTCAATAGGGTACAATTATCTAGGAGATTTAGTATCAAATAAAATTTTACTGAATATTTCTAAATACAAGGTGATTCAGTTTTTAATAAACTTCGAGGGTAAGTAGTACTTTGAAAAATAATGGGAGTTTGATATATAATAGTTTTAATTTTGGGGGTTCATAAGGAAGATACGAGGTGTTAAAGTTTGAAGAAAAAATTAGATTTTTTTATATAATTACTAAAATATTGGAGATATTTAAGCCGTACTTGGTACACAGTGTAGTTAGTTAAAGTGTCATAAAACGTGAAATATCAAGCACTTTGAACAACCAGTAGCGGAGATATGGGCAGTTTGTATCTTTAATTTAGGAAAAAAAGTTGTATCGCCCTGTATATTGTTAAAGTTTAAATGTGTATTTTAATTTCTAACAAAAACCCTATCTGACATTTTTTTCGTACCTGCTACGGTTAGGGTGTTTCATAATATATGTGCAGGACTTCAAGATGTGATAGCTCGTCCAAAAATTTGAAAAAAGTTTGTATTAACTTACCCTCTCTGTTCTTGCGTGTTAAACAGTCAATATGTAGAAGAATTGCTCCGTGCATTGAAGGTAACGGAGGACATTTCCAACTTTTAATTTAACTGTGTACGAAGTTAACGTTTGGTTTTGTTACTTGTTCTAACGATTAAATAATTTTTGTTTAATTAGTAAAAAAAATTATTTAAAAAAATTGATTATGTTTTTCAACATAAAAGTAGATTTTTCTCGAAAACGGTCAACTTTAGAGCTTATGATCAAGAGTATATTTTTTGTGTAGAAAACATTGGCGGTTCAAAACCGTACTTTTTCCAGTGGCGTAGAAATTGGGGAGAAAAACACCCACTTCTTCAAAATCTTCACCAATTATAACTTTGAAAAATTTTTTTTCTCGCACAGAACATAGCTTATTATGAGTAGCAAATGCTTACAAAAGCTGTTTTCTATACGATAAGCGGTTCCGGAGATATTCGCAAAAAACCAAATTTTTTTTACAATTTCAACACCCTGTAGGGTAAGTTAATACAAACTTTTTTCAAATTTTTGGACGAGCTATCATATCCTGAAGTCCTGCGCGTATATTATGAAACACCCTATATAGTGAATTTGACTTTTTTCAATTATTTCACTGTTCCTGTCCGTAAATAACTTAATCATTATTAGTAATATTGTTTGATGGTAAATGATATCCGAAACGAGACTATGCATTACACAAAAATTACTTTTCAAATTCCAACTTTGACACCCTGTATCTCTTTTATTATCAATATTAAAGCATATTTACTTAAATCGTAAAATTTTGAAGCGAAAAATCTATTATGTGTCCATGGACCACCCCGTATATCTCACTATTAAAAATGTAGGCGACATTATACTCCATCATGGGAAGGACTATAACTTCCATAATGACAAAGGATCAGATATCCTGGACCCTCTTGCAACGCCCGTGGCAGCAGCGTGGAGAGGCAGCGGTTCGAAATAATTCCAGCAGGACGAATCGATAGAAGTCTGGAAGAACAGGTATAAGAGCATATTAGAGGAAGTGAACATTGAATAGAATGACTCAACATGCAAGCGCAACTCAAAAAACTAGGTCACAACGTCTGCAGGCACGCAAGTCGGGAGCTAATTCAACTACTTTTACATTGTTTGACGAAGAAGGAAGCGGATTTATTCGTCAGAATTCATTGCAAATTTTACGTGGAAAATATGAATATCAAAATAAAAACTATTATAAAAACTGACACTGTTTCTGGCAGATGATTTTTTAAAATCAGTAAATTATTTGTCTAAGGATCTGATGATACCTATATTAATATTGATTTAACATAATCAGTGTTGAAAGTAGAGGTACCCACACAAACCTGCATTTTAATTTGTTCATAAATAAAGATTATTTATCTACAACTGCTTTATAAGAGCCTCATTACAGCAATTATTTGGCACTATTTCAGTTGAATATTTAAAGTCATTGCACCAGTAGTGGAGTAATGTTGACATATTACCCCATTAGTGAAATATTAAAAAAAAGAGATCACTGCTTAATGGTTATCATTAGTAAGAACCAACAAGTTTATCAATTTGACAATTAATAGATAATTTAACTTAAATTAAATTGAATTACTTGTTGTAAATATTAACATCACAACTTTGACAATTCGCAAGATTAATACCAAATAAATGCAACTGCTTTGTATTTGTAATTACAGCGCTTACATTTTCTTTGTAAGCACTTGAAGTAGCTTCAATGACGGCAATCTCTCCTCCAAGAACTTTTATGGCTTTCTTGTTTTCAAGAGGCGTATCAATATTGCCTTCACATACAGTGTTGGACTTCCAACCACCATGCTGTTCTATAGTTAGGAGGTATGTTCCTGTGTTGGTCATAAGTTAAGTATATGATCATCGAAAACAGTCCCCGTATATATATGTTGAGGATGTGATAAATTGAGAAAACAAGCAATCTTCTTGGGCATTACACTAAAAGTATTTATACCAAGAGAAAGTTTCATACCTCCTCTGTAGCCAACAAAAATTCTTTCATGATGTGGACCATATACACATTTTCGATTCCCCCGACAGTGAATCTTCGGAAAACTTTGGTTTTGTATTCGGTATGAAGGTATGAAATCCTTCATATTTTACGTTTACGTTATTAGTTAACTTGTCCACTCTGCATGCATCTCCATATCCAATAATTAAGGCAATCTTACCTTTGTAAGCAAGGATTTTGTCATCAACGTCTTGTAAAAATTTTGAAACATCCTCTTTCGTTAATATTCTTGACTTTTTGGTGTGTATCCCACTTAAATTTTCTTTGTAAGCACTTGAAGTAGCTTCAATGACGGCAATTTCTCCTCCAAGAACTTTTATGGCTTTCTTGTTTTCAAGAGACGTATCAATATTGCCTTCACATACAGTGTTGGACTTCCAACCACCATGCCGTTCTATAGTTAGGAGGTATGTTCCTGTGTTGGCCATAAGTTAAGTAGATTATCATCGAAAACAGTCCCCGTATATTGTTGAGGATGTGATAAATTGAGAAAACAAGCAATCTTCTTGGGCATTACACTAAAAGTATTTATACCAAGAGAAAGTTTCATACCTCCTCTGTAGCCAACAAAAATTCTTTCATGATGTGGACCATATACACATTTTCGATTCCCCCGACAGTGAATCTTCGGAAAACTTTGGTTTTGTATTCGGTATGAAGGTATGAAATCCTTCATATTTTACGTTTACGTTATTAGTTAACTTGTCCACTCTGCATGCATCTCCATATCCAATAATTAAGGCAATCTTACCTTTGTAAGCAAGGATTTTGTCATCAACGTCTTGTAAAAATTTTGAAACATCCTCTTTCGTTAATATTCTTGACTTTTTGGTGTGTATCCCACTTAAATTTTCTTTGTAAGCGCTTGAAGTAGCTTCAATGACGGCAATCTCTCCTCCAAGAACTTTTATGGCTTTCTTGTTTTCAAGAGGCGTATCAATATTGCCTTCACATACAGTGTTGGACTTCCAACCACCATGCTGTTCTATAGTTAGGAGGTATAATTAAGGCAATCTTAAATTATGCATTTGTGAATTTCAAATAGCAAACATTTTCTTGTTCTTACCATTGTAAGCAAGGATTTTGTCATCAACGTCTTGTAAAAATTTTGAAACATCCTCTTTCGTTAATATTCTTGACTTTTTGGTGTGTATCCCACTTAAATTTTCTTTGTAAGCACTTGAAGTAGCTTCAATGACGGCAATTTCTCCTCCAAGAACTTTTATGGCTTTCTTGTTTTCAAGAGACGTATCAATATTGCCTTCACATACAGTGTTGGACTTCCAACCACCATGCCGTTCTATAGTTAGGAGGTATGTTCCTGTGTTGGCCATAAGTTAAGTAGATTATCATCGAAAACAGTCCCCGTATATATATGTTGAGGATGTGATAAATTGCGAAAACAAGCAATCTTCTTGGGCATTACACTAAAAGTATTTATACCAAGAGAAAGTTTCATACCTCCTCTGTAGCCAACAAAAATTCTTTCATGATGTGGACCATATACACATTTTCGATTCCCCCGACAGTAAATTTTCGGAAAACTTTGGTTTTGTATCCGGTATGAAGGTATGAAATCCTTCATATTTTACGTTTACGTTATTAGTTAACTTGTCCACTCTGCATGCATCTTCATATCCAATAATTAATGCAATCTTACCTTTGTAAGCAAGGATTTTGTCATCAACGTCTTGTAAAAATTTTGAAACATCCTCTTTCGTTAATATTCTTGACTTTTTGGTGTGTATCCCACTTAAATTTTCTTTGTAAGCACTTGAAGTAGCTTCAATGACGGCAATTTCTCCTCCAAGAACTTTTATGGCTTTCTTGTTTTCAAGAGACGTATCAATATTGCCTTCACATACAGTGTTGGACTTCCAACCACCATGCCGTTCTATAGTTAGGAGGTATGTTCCTGTGTTGGCCATAAGTTAAGTAGATTATCATCGAAAACAGTCCCCGTATATTGTTGAGGATGTGATAAATTGAGAAAACAAGCAATCTTCTTTGGCATTACACTAAAAGTATTTATACCAAGAGGAAGTTTCATGCATTTACCACCTCTGTAACCAACAAAAAGTCTTTCATGATGTGGACCATATGCACATTTTCGATTCCCCCGACAGTGAATTTTCGGAAAACTTTAGTTTTTGTATCCGGTATGAAGGTATGAAATCCTTCATATCTTACGTTTTCTAACAGCAAATTAGTTAACTTGTCCACTCTGCATGCATCTCCATATCCACTAATTAAGGCAATCTTAAATTATGCATTTATGAATTTCAAATAGCAAACATTTTCTTGTTCGTACCTTTGTAAGCAAGGATTTTGTGTCATCGGCGTCTTGTAAAAATTTTGAAACATCCTCTTTCGTTAATATTCTTGACTTTTTGGTGTGTATTCCACTGATTGCTTTTTCAGAAAACCAATTAAATTGTTGAATTTACTGATGGCAATATTTTGCCGCATACAGATTGTAGACCGCAGCATAGAATAAAACGCCCAAAGACTAGATGATTTGTATTTCCTGGATAATTCCTCAAAAGATGCTAATAATACCTTTTCTTTTGCTTCATATTTTATATTCTTAGATACACACCAATAAGTGAACCGTCTATAAAATTGTTCGTACGTGGTTCTGATTTATCTGGTAGAAGTGAGGCTACTGCAGTTGCAGCAGCTTTTTCAATTTCAAGAGTCTATTTTTCTGTTCATTATTTCAATCAACACCACTATTTTTACAAGAAAATGTAAAAATTCAATTTTGTTTGTAACAAGTTTAACAGGAAGTTTGATAGATTGCCATAACAATGCCTTTGCTTCTTGATTTTGAGTCAATACTTACAAACTGGATCCGATTTTGGATTTTTCTCAATTTAAGGTTGTAGATACAGATTTTTTGCAGTTCTAGATAAAATTCTATACAGTATGCGCCAAAAGTATGGAATAAATTCAATAAAAACGAAACAATTATTTTTTGGGAAAAATCCTCGAACAGGTCGATTTTTAATTTAAAAAATACATATTTTAGCGTAAAATGCGATTTTCAAATGTCATTTGTTTTCGAGTAATGACGTCATCGATTTTTTTTTAAATGGCAACACCATATTTTTTTCCTTGATTCTGAAAGATCGTTTAATTCTCTATCAGACAGTACTAAAATTTTGCCCTCTTACATAGGAATGTTTTCGAGTAAATGACGATTGAATGTTAGAAAACGTAAATTTTATCCATAAAAAAGTAACAATTCTGAGGTATGTAAAATAAAATACAATTGATTAAATTTTATACTTAAATTAAATGTTCGATTTACCATCCACCAACTTCTTGACAATGCGCAAGTCTGTGAAGAAATTCTTCTTGCACATTATGAATGATTTCTGGGGTAACTCTGCGTATTTCGTCCCGAATGCGATTTTGAAGTTCTTCTAAATTACGTGGTTTACGTGAGGGTGTTGGGTATGTGCCTCTGTCATCCAATGAGGATTTTCCCGACTCCAATAAGTGCAAGTTTGACGGTTTACTGTACCATTCAGACAAAATTTGGCCTCATCTGAAAAAAGTATTTGCCGGTGTAAATTTCTATTTCCTTGACATAAATCCATTAGAATTTCGCAAAAGTGTAAGCGGCGATCGGAATCATCTTCATTGAGTTCCTGCACAAGTTGAATTTTGTAGGGATGATATTTTTCCTTCCTCAAGATACGTAGCACTGTGCTCTGATTAGTGTCATTGTTTAATGCAACCAATCGTGAAGAATTATGAGGATTATCCACCATACTTATCAAAATGTTCTGTTTCTGATTTTCATTAATGCTTGGACGTCCAGGTTTTGGAATATTTACAACATTGCCAGTTTCTCTAAATTTAGGCTCTACCTTACTGACTGTTGATTGACTGATAGGGCGATATGGATATTTTTCATTAAATAAATCGCAAACTTCCTGCTGAGTTCTAGTCATATTCCCGCATCCGATAAGAATTAAAATTTCAATTCTTTGAGTAACAGTTAAATGTGCCATAATACTTTAAATTGAATAATAATTTCTATGTCCCTTACAATGCTTATTAGAAAGTCGGTGTGACAATGACACTTTGCACTTTGATTTTCACCTACGTGGTCCATAAAAGAACTATGGAATTCGAAAAACTAAACTTGATAACGTTTTTGCTTTATTTTAATTGATTTACGATTTCTAACATTCAATCGTCATTTACTCGAAAACTTTCCTATGTAAGAGGGCAAAATTTTAGTACTGTCTGATAGAGAATTAAACGATCTTTCAGAATCAAGGAAAAAAATATGGTGTTGCCATTTAAAAAAAATCGATGAAGTCATTACTCGAAAACAAACGACATTTGAAAATCCCATTTTACGCTAAAATATGTATTTTTTAAATTAAAAATCGACCTGTTCGAGGATTTTTCCCAAAAAATAATTGTTTCGTTTTTATTGAATTTATTCCATACTTTTGGCGCATACTGTATAGTATACGGGACAACAGCATTTTTTGTTACATTCATAAAATTACATTTTGCTAATGTCTCACTCATGTATAATAATGCCTATATCTCATTTGTACTATAAATAACTAGTTGAAACTTTAGAGCTTGTGTAACGAAGTAACATTGTTTTTAATTTCTCTATCGATTCTAGAATCTCGGTGGTTAAAATTGGGGATATTCGATATTGAAAGGTATTGCTATTAAAATTACTTATAAATTTCCACAGGGCTAAATTTTTCAAATTTTCAAAACAAATATTGTAATATTGCTCCTACTATGAATAGCTATTCATTTATCGGTAAAAAATCTACCCCTTGATATAGCCAGGTTATTATAGCTTATCTGTTTGCACAGCTAAGACGACACCGAATTTATTTTTTAGTAATCAGTGCTCCCTCCTGACTTATATACACAAAACCTTTTTGATGTTCTCCGAAAACGGTAATAACAGATAAAATTGCTTATGTATTCAAAGCTTGCGGCTTTAGCAAAACGCTACATTGCGATATATCAACATTACAAACCTTATTTGTCGAAATATACATATAGCGGAATATCGAAATATCGTAAGAGTTTAGTATACTTTGTCTTGATTGACCAACAAATTAATAATTAATAATTATCTTATCAAAAAATCGTATTTCAAATACTTAATCATTGTGTATTCCCTAGCTAAGATCTTTTAAACACGTAGTTGATTTGGGACACCCTGTAGAATTTTTGCCAATCGATCGGATGCCACGTGTCAATTTTTTACGATGTTGCAAATCAAATTTATAAAAATATTTTTCATGCTACGAAAAATAGGTATCTCTATTTTCAGATTAAGGCATTAGTGCCACGTGAAGAACAAATACAGGAAGATAAACAAATATACAGGGTGGTCTCTTTTTAATGGCTCATCATTGACATTTCGGAATGGTAAAATAGTAAGTAAGTATTTATTAATCCAAAAGATCATATAAAATGATACAGGACAAGTCAAAACGAACATGTGACACAAAAATAAACATCAATTACTATTCAAGTATTCATCTACAGAGTAGAAACCATGTTGAGTTCAAACTGTTTTAGAAAATGCATTCAAACCAACTATATTTTTTTATAGACAAATGAAGTTTATTGCATAAGACGGTGCTCATATAATAAGGCTTTTGATTTGTATAATTCTAGTCTATGCGCTGGGTGTGTTAAATTATATTCATATCGTGTAGGACATTCGTGGTAATATTTTTAAAATTTCAAAAATATAAGCATTGTAACGTTAATATCTTTTCATTTACACATGTTAGTTTACAGGATTCTCTATATTTTATTCCAAAAGTAAAGCGAATAGTTCTTTTTTGAAGAACAAAAACTCTGTTTGCATAAGAAGAGTTTCCCCAAAAAACTAGGCCATATTTGAGATGACTTTCAAAACTTGAAAAATAGAAAGTGTTAGCAGTATTAATGCCAGATACTTGGCGTACTCGGTTTATGGCATAACAGCTAGAGGCACTTGATCAATATGTACTTGCCAATTTAGGGTGTGATCAATGAATACATTCACCAGTTTAAATTGTGTTTTCTGTTGGACGCATTGATTTTTAATTTTTAAAAGTGGACTAGATATGTAATTACGTTCAACTGTATACAATTGCATGAAAAAAGTTTTGTCAGTATTTATAACCAGATCATTCTTCCAAAATAATCCAAAATAGATAATATAGTAAAGATTAAGTTACGTATGGTATCATTCACACATTCAGCATTTGATACAACTGTAATATCATCAGCAAAAGCACAGTGAAAAATAGTAATTGATTTTCCTGTCATTAATATACAACAAAAACAGCAATGGACCCAATATGCTTCCTTGCGGGACTCCTATATCAGTTTTAACTTGATCAGTATTTACATTATAAAATCTACGTATTATATTCTTGTAAGAAGATCTGATATTAATAATTCATTACATTTCCCACTTGGACCGTAATAGTCAAGTTTAGTTAAGAGCAATTCATGATTCACATAATCGAATATACAGGGTACCTCAAATTAGAAAAAAAATTTCATAACCATGAAGATAAACAAAATACATCGAAAATATCTGCTGTTGTTGCTGAAATATTGTAAAAAAATTGAAAAATAGGAATTTTAGAAATTTCATCTAGTGTCATGTTTAGAACCATGAAAACTATTACAAATAATTCTTAAAAAAAAAAATTATTCCTAAAAGAATTAAACGCTGTTAATTATCTGTCTTCTCCTTAACAATTAGAATAGGTTCTTGATCTTATTTTTATTCGGAATATTTTTTGGAAAAGGAAATTTCTTTTTTAAAAGTAATTTGTTTTATTCATGTGGTGTGTATTTATTTTCTTAGTTTTGTTTTTAAATTTCTACTATTGTTGTTATTTTTTATCGTAAAGATGGGTGCTATAAAAATAAACTCGAAACGTACGTAAACAGATTTCTTTTTGAAAATTATTTTTTTGTGGTTTTATTGTTTTGACCTATATCCCAGGAAATGTATTTTTAAAAATAAAATATATTTTATAAATTTTATGGGCTATTCTTCAAATAAAACACTAGTGTTTTATTCTCCATATGTTACTGTCAAGATCCAATATGACTTCTGTAAGAATAAAAACCAATTGAATATTACATAACCTAAACTAATGGCTGTAGAAATTTTCTGCGGAACTTGATGTCTCGTATATTCTTATCCCCCTCTACCATTTCAGCTCTTTCTAGTGAGAAATAATGATGCTAGATGACATTTTCCAAAATCTCACATTTCAACAACGGCAGCAAATATCTTGGATCTGTTTGGTTTATCTTAATCAATCAAAAGACTTTTTTGAAATTTGAGTCACCATGTATATTTTACGATTTCCGAAATCCTAACGGTGAGGCATGAAAAACGGGCCATCCTGTATAAAGCACACAAAGCTTGACATTTCGCTTGGAAACGTATTCAGGAACTAATAATTCACTCTAGAATCCCAATAAATATCAATTTATTATTGCGATATGGATGCTATACTAACAAATAACATACAGATAAGGATTAATATGAATGTTTTTCTGAAGACGACGATTTTAAAGTAGAATAACTGAATTCGAATGTGCAAAAATACCGGCTATTTTGAAATCTTAATGCAGACAAGTAGGAGACAAGAAGTAATCGTTTTATGTATTTATGTATATATTTAAGTAAGAAGTATGTGGAAGAAGAATAATGAGGTAAACACATAGATAGTATTTATACCAATAAGTCGTTTGGTATATTTACCAGTTTTATATCGAAGAAAGAAACGAACATGATCACAGTTTTCATTATTAATTTGACGCATTTTGTTACCAATGCAACTAAATTCAAGCAATATTTTTATATGTTACAAAACTAATAATCAAAATAACCTAAAATAAATATTGGTTATGATGTTGCCCAGGCCTCGGCCGCAAATTGCAAGTTTCTCCACCCCACTGAACCACTTGTAAAAAGGCTTGACGTTTCGGATAGTATCTTTGAGGAAACCTTAGAGCAGCCACTGAATTTTGATGTGATTCCTCGTATGACAGTATCTGCTCCACAAGTTTCATTTTTGAGAAAGTATGCACCATACTTTTATAATCGCGTGAAAATAATCTCGAATAAGACCGCAACCGATAATAAAATATTGTTACAAATACCAAACCATCTTGACTTGTATACTTCTTAGTTTTTTATACACAAAAAATTATTTACTATTATTTGTTTTATGCGTATAGGTTAAGACCACCCTGTATATACTTATCATCATTTGGAGCGCCCATTTTATTAAAACCAGTTAAATTTATGAAATAGGTAGTACTTTATTTATTCATAATGGACAGAATTGTGTGTGACGTCATAGTAGTATGCAACCCACGGTACTTTGTGTCATACGAAATTTCATTTCAATCAACTGCTATTATAATGTCCCTTATGGAACCTATATTTAAGGGTCAAATTACAAAATACATGAATTCCTGATTTGACCGAGCTCCTGAAGTTCCATTTAAAAAAAAACCGATAATGACGTCATTACTCGAAGGTAGATCTCCCTGTATATTAAATTATTATTTAAAGAAACAGTAAATTAAAATAAAAATCGACCTATTTCGGGAATTTTTATTAATATTGTTTATTTAGCTAATAACGAATTTATCGTTACTTTATGGACGCACTGTATTTGTGTTTACCTATGCTTTTATATGTTTTATGATTTAAACTATATGGTTCCAGTTGTCAATATTATGCGTTTAGTGCAAATAAGGTTAACGATATACTCACATTCAAATTACTAGAACTGTTCAAATTTTAACTGATTTGACCAAACTGATTTAAATATCCAGACTGGTCAAAATGTAAGTTAATCTTCTATATCCAAGATCTACCAGATGATATTTCTTAAATAATTGTGGTGATTGATTAAGTAAAAGAAATAGTAGGTGTTATTTTGTTGACTTTATTTTGACTCTTAAGTCACCTTCCCTTAAGGTCGAATTTTTAAGGTAAGTTTTCGCGCCAATTTTCTTGTGACATTTGTAACTGACACTTGACGCTGGTTGTCTAATTTGTGATGTCACCACTAATGCAATCTATTGTCTAAAAACATAAAAGTTTTGTCACATTTAATGTTTACATAGAACAATTTCTTCTTAAAAAATACAGGCATGTTACCAGGGCTAGTCCCACCCTGTTTATTTCGTTTTAATAGCTCCATCTAAAAGTGATTTACACGCTGTTGGCCGTTAGCAATTTTTACACGTTCAAATTTGCACTGCGGCATAGTAATTTTGCTAATAAAAACTGCACCGGAAAATTAAGCGATCGGCTGCCAAGCCATTAGTTCACTTTTACCTTCCATGCATACAAATATTTGAATAATTCATCCAGGCTCGGTACCTGAGATAGGTATATAATGAACTGTTTGCTCAGGCGGTGAAAAATGTGTTGCAACTTAATTTGTTGGAATCCATATTGCAGAAATAACAAAAAAAAGCCTTAAATTGGCAAGAAACTGGTGATGTGGTCTTAATTCAGTTGAACGTGCAATAAGCTAGCTGATTTTAAAGACTTTTTTAATGTTACATCTTTGGTATTACGCTGCCACACGATAATATGCACTTGTGACACTCATAAATTGCACAAAAAATTCGGGAATAATTAAATTTGGGAAAGCTAGTATTGAAAAATTAATTCAAACTGAATACCGTATACGATATCTCATCTTTGACAGAATCTCTTCATAGACTTCTAAGGTCTTTGTATCTTTAGAAAAGTAACGAATAAATTCATTATTTTTTAAATTCATAAGTTTTCGAAAAAATCTCCTACCACGTCGATTTTGTTTTTAAAAAAAGGCACTTTTTGACATACGACCCATATTTGTGACGTCATCGTTGTTCGAGATATGACGTCATCAACAATTTTTTTAAATAGCAACCCCCAATTTTGACCATGCCATTTGAAAGAGCGTGTCATTCTACATACATACATCATGAAAAATTATGGTGTTACATAACAAAAATTTCAAGAAAATAATGTTTGAAGATTTTAAAATTTAATTTCCACAATACTGTGCATCTCCCCATTATGCAACACCTGTCCGTGCTTATTTAGATGAGCTGTTTCCGAATCGTTGGATAGGGAGAAGGGGGCCGATTGACTGGCCAGGCAGATCGTCTGATTTGACACCCCTAGATTATTTCTTGTAGAGATACTCACTAAAAAGCAAAGTATACGTTGCTAGACCGGTTAATTTAGTAGATTTAAAAGCAAGAATTCGTCACGAGATGCATCGTATACCTCCTAAAGTTATTGATAATGTCCAAAACAAATTTATTAATCGTCTTGGCTACTGTTATGCAGCCAACGGTGCACAATTTGAAATTTTAATTTAGTCGATTTTTTACATAATCAATATCAATGTCAGTATTGTGAAAATTTAATTTTAAAATCTTCAAACTTTTTTTTCTTGAAATTTTTGTTATGTAACACCCTAATTTTCCATGATGTATTTATGTAGAATGATCCGCTCTTGGTAAACGGCATGGTAAAAATTGGGGGTTGCTATTTAAAAAAATTGTTGATGACGTCATATCTCGAACAACGTCATAAACGTGGGTCGTATGTTAAAAAGTGCCTTTTTTAAAAACAAAATCGACGTGCGGGATTTTTTTGAAAACTTCTCAATTTCAAAAATAATGAATTTATTCGTTACTTTTCGAAAGCACTGTATCTAAAAGTTCACCGTTTCCGAGATAGAGGGTGTCAAAGATTTCAAAATTTGTATCATATTTTTTTAATTATTTGTAAACCTTTAGTGATAAAACAGAAATAGTTGTAGGTTGTAATGAGATATTTAGTCTAATTATTCAGTATGTTTAAATATTCTCATTGTCACCAGTGGCATAGAAACCCTGTGGCACACTTGTTTTAATTAAAATAAAATAGTACGCCTCTGTTTTAATTACAAAAAAACGTAAGATACTTTAAATTTTGATTATTTTGAACAAAAGTTATTCTTTAAAATTTGCTTTAAAAAGCATCGTATTTAGGCAATTTTTCTTTTAAAATATCTATGCATTCCGTAATTTATGCGTAGTGAAAACTGTTATCAATGGCATAGCCACGGGGGGGGGGTCATAACCCTCTCCCCCTATGAGTTGGTTGGGTCATATAGGTAATGTCCCATTACAAACCTACATCATTCTATTCGCCATTATTTACATATTTATGATGAGATCGTTTTTTATTTACTTTTTATTGTTTGAATTTTTTTAAATTATTTTTTTTATTAAAAAAATCTAGTTTCAAATATTTAACTTTGTTCACTGACCCCCCATGTCAAATTTCTGGCTACGCCACTGACTATTATGCTTCATTAATACTCCATAGAGCAAAAGTAGATTCCTGAAGACAAAATAATGCAATATATTCTAACTCTAGTCAAAAGTTGATGGGGATGAAAAGATACAGGGTGTCAAAGTAAAAATTTTATTTCCGAAATTTGTAAAAAAAAAATTAAATCGGATACATTTTGGAGATCGGAGGTTTTTGGGAGTGTCAAATTCAAATCTGTTCTTAATTTTGACGTCTTCTTTTAAATGTCAGAACTTTTTTGAGGCTTAGTGTATATGTTACACACAATACTCGAATTCGGACAATGTCCGAAAAAAGTATGCAAAACTAGTTCTGAGCTCCGAAAAATTCCCAAACCCGAAATTATACATTTAAACAGTTACTGCATATTACAAAATATGAAGGACTAGTTCTGGGCATTATAAGGTGTTCAAAACTAGTTTTGTGCATTTTGAAATGATCAGAACTAGTTCTATTCATTTTCTGAAAGTTATGCACACTTTTTTCGGACATTGTCCGAATTCGAGTATTGTGTGTATCATATATATCTATTAAAACGTCTAAGTGCTGTAAATGAAACCCGGGTATAAGTAATTTATTCTGCCTTCAGGTTGAACTTCTTACTGAAAAATCAGAACACGTTCCGTTAAACTACTCACTTCAACAAGCATTATATAGCTAAATGCCGGATAATCGCGGCTGAAATTCATCGGCGATTTAATAAGGAATGAACGTTGAGATAAGCCAGATAAACTAGGCAACAAACAATGTAAGCTGTTCACAGGGCGTCGTTATCTGATTCCGATGATATGCATAATTACAGACTAACTGTTTGCGATTCGACGCTAACGCCAATGGAAATGCATACAACAATGTAGGCTGAAATGAAGATTTTCAGGGCGGAAAGCTGGTTTCATGGCAGTAATATAATGCGTCGTTTACGATTAAAAGCCGTAGGTAGATAACCGTTCGCCGGCTTTCTATCTAAAACATTGTAGCCAACTTTCATTACTCAATTTCGAGTTGTTTAGTGTATAAAATTCCCTCGCCATCAGCGGCCATTAAATTTTATGGCACCGCGCGGAGCACCACCGTCGAACGGTTCCGTTAACTTTTTCGAACTATGCCCTATGCCTTCCTGCCGTACTATACTTATCACCTTTTAAGTGTTCTAGACACCATTAACGCTTCATAACTGACGACTATGAAGTTAGTAGCCGATTGTGTATCTAACATAAAATTGAAAAGACAGGGTTCCACCAGCATACTGCCCAAAATACTGCTATTTAATCAATATTTTTTTTTTTTTTTATTCTATTTGTTTTATTTATTTTTTTTATTTTTTTATTTATGTTATTTATTTTATTCTCAAATAAGTGAGATACTTTTTTATATAAGATATTTCACCACAGAAAGAGTAACAATACAATACTTAATAGAATAGAAAATTCATACATACATTTAACATTTTTCTAATTAGGTACGCAGTCTAAAAATGATAATATAGGTTGCGGCAAGAATTCAGGTGTCTTAAGTCATACGAACAAATGAATAACTCATCAAAATATTTAAGAAACTGCAACTGATAATAGTTAAACTATATACTATACTAAATGTTTGCACTCACTATATATTACACTGAATTTAAAAAAATGAGTGTTTTATGCTTGCTACAGACTATGCATGAATTCGCGATTATAGTCTGTTTGGAAATGAAAGAGAGTAATAAAACCTCGAGATAAGAACCGGCCATGCGCGTGGTAATATTTCGTTTCAGGTAATTATCGTAATTTTATTTTAAAAAAGAAATAACAACACTAAACAAAATTTTAAGTGAACTCTCAGAGGACAACGATTTGCCAAAAATCAGTAGAAGCAAATTATGGGTCGGCTTACGAGAGTTGAATTTTTGCTGGAAAAAGCAGAACAGGAAGTCAGTTCTTATCGACAAAGATGAAATTATTTGTTGGCGAAGATCCTACTTAAGATCAATTAGTAAATTCCGTGACGAAGGAGGAATATTTATTATCTAGACAAAACTTGGGTCAACGAGGGATATAACACTGTAACAAAAGTATGGCAAGATAAAAATGTAAAAAGTTTTCGACAAGATTTTTGGATGGACTTTCAACAGGGTTCAATGCACCTTCAGGTAAAGGGCGAAGATTAATAGTGACAGATATAGGTAGTGCCAGTGGTTTTGTAGATGGCGGTTTACTTTTATTTGAATCTAAAAATACAGGTGACTATCAGGAAGACATGAACGCAGATGTTTTCAAAGAGTATTTTACACAGATGTTGGATCTTATTCCTCCGGGGTCTGTAATTGGCATGGATAATGCCAGTTACCATTCACGGCAGACCGAGCGGACGTTTACGACTGCTTGGAGAAAAGCCGATATAATTCAATGGTTATCCGGAAAAAACATTTCTTTTGAAACAAATATGGTGAAAAAGGAACTTTTGACACTTGTCAATCTTAATAAAGATCAGAAAAAATATGTTATCGATGAAATGGCAACAAATCGTGAAATAACGATACTACGGTTACCACCTTATCACTGTGAACTTAACCCAATCGAATTAGTCTGGGCGCAGATAAAAGGAGAGGTAGCGCGAAATAATACGACGTTTAAATTAAGTGACGTGAAAATTTTGTTAAAAAATTCCTTGGAACGAGTAACTGCAGATAACTGGTACAGATGTTTATATCATGTACAAAAAGAAAAGGAGAAAATGAGGGAACTCGATAATTTAATTGACGTTACTGTGGAACCAATCTAGGAGACGAAGATAATTCATCAGAATATTCAGAGGATGAATTTTAATATACCTACTTTTTTATTTTTTTATTGTACATTTATACAACACTACATATACTCACCATAATTTGAATTTTCCAAATACATATATTTTTGTGTGGAATAAAAGTCTATTTATTAAATTTAAATAAATATTTTGATAATAATATTGAATAATTTTATTTGAATTGCTAAGAACCTTTTTAACCCGGTTATGATGCTTAAAGTAGCCTCTAGTTTTGAAATGCTGTTTTTATATTGTTTACTTATAAGAGAAATGGACCGAGAAATTGAAGCGGCATAGACAAAGACGGATTGTCTGGGATTAAATTTTAGCTACCTGCTACAATTTAGTACGGTTCGCTCACACAAAGTTTTTTTAAAAGTACACCTCATCTATACCGATAATACATAATATAAAAATATTGAATATAAGCACCAGTACTACATTTATTTACGATTTGCATACATAATAAGCTTTTATTACTCTCTTTCATTTCTAAACAGACTATAGTTATGCGTGATGCGTGATTTGTAATGAATTCTTGCATATTGTGTTTTTTTGTGGGTTTTTATGAATGGATTTTTAACGAACGACATCCTATACACTATTCACGAATTCCTCACATATCACGAATCACGCATAACGAATCACGCATAATCTGTAGCAATCCTAACGCGAACAACTATAGAAAATTAAATTAAAAATACTAACAATTTCGTAACGTCAGCCGTGACGTAAGTCATCTGAATTTTTACCGCAACTATATAAAAAAAAAGTAAAAAAGAAGTACATACAAGATTAATACATTGCAATATTCAAACACAAATAATCATTGCATTACAGCAATGTAGCAAAACACCAGACCGGGAGTACTGAGAACAAAATTAGACAACAGAAGCAGTGTTAAAAGTGGTTCGAGAAATTTGAAATTATTTGCCTGGTACTTATTTGGGGATTATCTTTAGCAATCTCTAAAATGTGTTCCTCAGCTGCTGCAATACGCCGTGGACGCCCTGGACCTCCATCTTTTCCATAATTCGGTTGCAAATTTCGCGTGTCACACCAACGTTGCGCTACTGTGGTAAAAGTAGCTGCATTTGGTATCGGAAAATTGTTGTGTGTACAGACGAGAAGCTGGTAAAGCATTTTACTTACTTCATCATAAATGAAATCGATATCCATCAATTATTCCAAGTTGCTACTATATATGCAAGCCATTTTTTACACTTGAACAGCTAATGTAAGCACTATCGCAAAAAACGTTAATACTAAACACGCGGATAGAATGCATTCCGATGACGCTAGAGATTACAGTAGCCCAGCGATGTAAAGGTTGAAAATAGTATTTCAATATGATTTTTTTCGGAAACTATAAGAATTTTACAAAGAAAATATATGTATGTTTTTAGATTAGTTGTAAATCAGCCTGTACACATTTTCTTGCTAATTGTCTAACACTGACGTATATGTACAGGGTGTTTAAATTTTTAATGAACAAACTTCGAGGGTAAGTAGAACTTTGAAAAATAATGGCAGTTTATTATATAATAATTCTAATTTTGGGGCTTTATAAGGAAGATACAGGGTGTTAAAATTTGAAGAAAAAATTGATTTTTTAGTATAGTTAAAATAATGGAGATATATAAGCCATACTTGGTACACAGTGTAATTAGTTAAGGTGTCATAAAATGTGAAAATATCAAGCACTTTGAACAACCAGTGGCGGAGATATGGGCAGTTCGTATCTTTAATTTAGGAAAAAAGTTGTAACACCCTGTATAATGTCAAAGTTTATGACATTTTGAAATGTGTATTTTAATTTCTAACAAAAACCCTACGTTACATTTTTTTTGTATCTACTACGGTTACACAGCAAATTTGACTTTTTCAATTATTTGACTGTTAAAATACACATTTAAAAATGTCATAAACTTTTTCGCACAATCGTTCTGAAATATACACTTACTGTTATTGTTGACATATTCTGTAAGTTGAATATACAACACTGTGGCTTCCATAGAAATAAAAAAAAAATAATAGTGTTTATTATGAACACAGCATTAATGCGGTAAGTAAAAATCAGTAATTCTTTTCACCAACAAATACTGGGCTCATTTATTGTAAAAATTAATGGTACAATTTGTACAATTCTTAAACGTAATAGTTTTTCCCTCGTTTTTATCTATGGCTTTTACAGTAATTGAATTTTCTGTATTACTTATTGAGTTAGATATGTTAGGATTAGAATAAACTTCAGTAGTTCTGTCTTCAAACACTGGAATGGAGTCAAATTCATTGTCACTGCCACTGTGGGTATATAAAATCTTATCAGCAAACTCTATTTTCGTTGTTAAAGACTCTGCAATATATTCTTCAGCGACAACAGAAGACCTAAAATTACATTTTCTGTTAGTCAAATAATACATTAATGTTATCATTAAAACCTCCAGCCCTCATGACGTTTGAGTGACATAACATCAACTCCAGTATTTGCTAACAAAGTCCCCGACGTCCTTCTAAAAGCATGTAAAGTATAGGATTTTGGATCTTGCAGTTTTAAATATTCGGCAATTTTTTGTGGTATTTGTCCCAATATATTTATACCCACAAGTTGATTTACACATTTTCCCTGACGAACTGAGTAGAAACATCGACGGGAGTTAGTATTCTTGAGCCTGTATATTTTCGCAAAATCATCAAAAAATGGACTTTTTCATTGCCCTTGTCAGTGATTGTGAAAATTCGACTAATATGTGTTTTGGTATCAGGCCCTTTAACAATGACAACTGAAGCTTCATCCGTAATGTCATTAACTTTCATCTTCATAAGTTCATCATGCCTAAGATCAACAGTGACTCCCATTACCATCACTGCTTTCATCATAATATAGGTTTCATCGGGGGCTTCCAGCAGGAATTTGTTCATCTCTTCTCTGGTAAATACCTTTGATTTTTTCGCATGATGTCCAGTATTTTTCTTCTAACTGCTTAAATTGCGATATATCGACGACACCATTATTTAAGTTGATCGTACTATCTCTCTTAAATTTATCTGAACAAAATAAACCAGCAAAGTTTTTTCAGATATCTTCGCTTCTTCTCATTCAACCATTTCCTGAAGGCATCATAGACTTTTTCATACCTCACCTTTGATTTTGTGAGAATTAATGACCCACAACCTATTCGATACGATTCTTCAATGTCCGAGTCTACCTCTGAATCGTTTTTATCAGCCATTATAAGCACAGTTTTGACAACAAAACACAAAATTGTTCAAACTTCAAATTGTTTTTTTGGTTTCCAACAAAATAAATTCAAAACACGCTAGATAGGCCACGCCATTTCAGCAATCAAAATAATTTTTTTTATTATTTAATTTGATAAATGCAATTGTGCGAAAAACCTTATACACTATACGGTTGTTAAGTGACTAAAAGAATCTCGGAAAATGAAAAATTTGTTATACCCCACTTACCAACCTAATAGTGTAATATACTATAACATTATACTGGACGATACAACTTTTTCCTTAAATTAAAGATACGAATTGCCCATATCTCCGCCACTAGTTGCTCAAAGTGCTTGATATTTTCACATTTTATGACACAACTAACTACACTGTATACCAAGTATAGTTTAAATAAAAAAATCAAAATTTTTCTTCAAACTTTAATGCCCTGTATCCTTATAAAGCCCCAAAATTATAGCTATTATATAATAAAATGCCAATATTTTTCAAAGTTCTACTTACCCTCGAATTTTGTTTATCAAAAACTGAATCGCTCTGTATACATTACTTTTTAAACCTGTCGAGGCAACACATACGTAGATGCAATGGATATGAAGTTGTATTTTCAATCAACTATAAAAAGTGTTCAGTAAATAACTGTTATTAGTTCACCATCTTTTCCATCATTACGTTATATTGGCACTTCCTTTTTACTGTATACTCTTTCATTTAATCGAATTGTCGTTTTATTTGCGGCTTCATTAAATTTTCAATTTTAATAATGCGGTTTCATGTCTGTTCGATAGTATCACTCCGATGATTAAATCAATAGGGTTTGATTAATGGACGTATGTCTATAATTAGAACACTGACTAGAAAGAAGCCTTATGTCTGAACTCAATATTCTCTGATTTAAAAGCAAATACACAATCTCTAGGGAATTTACTGAAAATATGCACATAATGTTGAAAATATGCAAATAAAAATATTTGAAAAATACAAATTTATTACTTAATTAAAAAACAACTACAACAACAAACAAATTAAATACAACTTCGCGTAGACAAAAAACAATCGTGATAACTTCAACAGCGTAATCAGAAATAAAATGTAGAAATGGATTAATTGATTGAACTACCTCTCACATTATAATTTACCTAGATATTGTTTTTATTATCAGAGATAGTAATTTTGTTCGCACAACATTAGAATCAGGTTTCCAATTTTCAGGTGCATGCGCATGCTAACTAAAAAAATGCATTTTCAACTTTTTTTTACAGGAATTAAAAATGCATTACAGATATATTTACAGAAAATAAATACATATGGTGATTCAGAACTGATCTAAACGAAACTTGTATAGGGTACTTTTACAAATACAATAATTATGTAAAAATCAAAAATCAAAAAGAGCAGTTCAAAAATGATTGAAAAATACACTTCCGCACGGCTCTGGAAACTGGTCACTGTAAAACCTGATAAGGTGTATAATGAGCTAACGGAGCAAAAAAATACCAAGGAAAGAAATAAATTACATTTTGCAACATCTATTCAAACAGCAAATTCAACTGCTTTTGCCCCTAATGTTATTAATTATTAATAGAATTAATTTGTGATTTTAACTATTAAAATAGTTTGACATATCAGATTACAATAAAATTTTGGGCCCGTCTTACCCAGTTTCTACAAATTAACACAAATGATTCTGCTTCTTGTCTGTTTTGAACTTGTAAGTTATTAGCAGCAGGTATGATAGGTTTGCGTAAATAATCAATAGTGTCTACTTCGGTGCAATATATTTAATTTTTTAAATATCCACACAAAAATAAGTCCAAATGATACCGGTCTTCCTCATTCAATCCCTGATATTAATACTTGGACACGCTGTACATGGAATGGATATAATTGTGTCTCGTGTATGATATGCCACACTGTTGCAATACGTCGTGGACGCCCTGGACCTCTTCCACGATTCGGTTGCAAATTTCCCGTGTCACTCCAGCGTTTGCACTACTCGTGCACTCGAGCACACCGCTGTAACTTCATCATAAATTAAAACGATATACATCAACTGCGAGCTGCTATACTCGCAAGCCATTTTTGATATTTGAAAAACTAATGTAAATACTTGCGGTCATTTTTCAAAACGCATCTATTTCCAAATTAGTTTAGATAAGTTCTGAATCACCCTGTTTATTCTTTATTTTGCCTAAACTAACGTAACATAACTTTTTACTATACAGGGTGTTAAAAAAAGAGTATAAAATATTTAAGGAGGTAATAGTATGAACCAAAATAAGCAGAAAAATCTCAATAAACATGGGTCCGCAAAGTAACGGTTGCGGAGATATGGAATGTTTTATGTTTTTTAGCCCCTTTTATTATTTTGCAAAAACATTGTGTATTTTCTTATAATAGTTGGTTGATGTTTACTGAAATAAACAGTACGTATTTGACAGTGCACATGTTTTCTTTCGCTATGGCTGGTTACTCTAACGCAGAATTAACAGACATGCATTTCACGTATGGTCGTGATAATGGGAACGCCACAGAAGCGCGACGTCTTTATGTTGACGCTTATCCAAATCTCCAGATTCCTTCACAACGCATGTTTGGAAGAATTCACCAAAGATTGCGTGATACCGGTTCCTTGAGCAAACAGTGCCTTTTATCCGGAAGACCAACGTCGGTATCCACTCCTAGAGCAGAAGAAGAAATTCTAGCACTGGTAGAGCAGAATCCAGGTACGAGTGTGCGGAGAATATCAGCCGAGGTAAGAATTAGTGGTCCTCTTGTTTGGAGAATCCTTCACGAGCAACTGCTTTATCCATACCATGTGCAACGAGTACAGGCCTTAAATCCAATAAATGATCATCAAGCACGTTTGGTTTTTTGCCGCTGGTTTCTACGTCATGATGCTGAATACTCTCGTTTTCTTGCAAATATTCTTTTTACTGATGAGGCCGGGTTCACAAGAAATGGAGTGTTTAAATTCCAGAATACGCAACATTTGGATGGGTATTGTAGGTGACAGGTTTCTAGGTCCTGTTGTTTTACCAAATCGATTAACAGGCGCTGATTACCTCAACTTTCTGCAGAACACACTGTAAGAGTTTTTGGAAAACATTCCTTTGAATCAGAGACAACAAATGTGGTTCCAGCATGATGGTGCTCCAGCTCATTTTTCCATGGCCGTTAGAGAGCCTATACACCAAACTTTTCCACATAGACGGGTAGGAAGGGCCGGACCTGTTTTATGACCTCCAAGATCGCTTGATCTGAACCCTCTAGATTTCTTTGTTTGGGGATATTTGAATACGTTAGTGTATAGTACTCCTGTAAATAGCCTGGAAGAGCTGCAGCTACGGATTAATCAAAAGTGTCAGAAATCCAAACCAAGGACGGTGTTTTCGAAAGACATCGAATATCTTTGAGACGAAGATGTCGTGCATGCTTGGAAATGAACGGAGGGCACTTTGGACATCTTCTGTAACTTTGTTAAAAGCTTCCTTTGTCGGTTTATTCCTAATAAAATAAAATGTTTGAAAAACGAATAGTGGTCCATATCTCCGCAACCGTTACTTTGCGGACCCATGTTTATTAAGACTTTTCTGCTTATTTTGATTCATACTATTACTTTCTGAAATATTTTACACTCTTTTTTTAACACCCTGTATATTTACTGATACAGTAATTTACAGATGGATTTTGGTATAAAAAATGTACATGTAGTACAGTTTGTATTTGGTATTTTTTACAGTAATACATGATGCGAATAACGCGAAAATTTACTATAATTTTTATCAATATTCAACTATACTCCTCTCAACACCAATCAAGAACGATTGTTACGGTTTTCACTCCTATTCTTACTCTATTTTGTTGTAGAAGGTTGATGGTGCTGGTTTTGTTTGGCCATATCTGTTGAAATATGCCTTCAATCATGGTGTGTGTGACAGCAATTTAAAAAGCAAATTTTAGTCTACTTCAGAGATTCTCAAATACAACCTAACAAAAATTAAAATTTTAACGCCATGCCACTGAAAAACTAAAGCACTTAGTATGAACTTTTCATCATGACATTACTTGAGGAATCACACCCTGAAATATTTCAGATTACTTATAAAACACCCACAGACAATTGCTAGTTATTTTCTATAGCTTCCATTTTCCCGTATTTTAAGCATATGAAAAGTAGTTTAATGCTTATCTGAGGAGTAGCAACAACATAAATATATTTACCATCTGTGTCATAAGTAGCAGCAATGATTATCTTTATTTTCTTCGTTATTACACGAAAATTATATTAACGGAAACCATGTGGCCCGAACTGAAATCACACACATAATTTATGCTTATTACAAAACTCATAAAATCCTAATTATGCATTAACCAAATTACTTTAAAGCTTTAATGCAAAATAATTAATGGGCATAGATGTTAATTACGCAGTTTAGGAAAATTGAAAGATATTACGAATTTTACTACACCGTTAGGAAAGATTATGTGAGATTATCCATAAATAATGTTTTACTATGTTTACACGCCTTTAAGTTGGTTTAAGCATAATTTGTTATAGAAAATTGGATACCCTTAAATATAAACTGAACTAATCTTATGGGAAACATTTTCGAAGGATTTCCGAGGGCTTTTCGCGAGATTTCACAAAAAATTGAATCACGTTGCTTGTAATTTGAGTCACTAATTTTCACGACGCCACTAAGAAAGTTACTTCCAAAAAATACACATAAAACACAAACCAAACGTGCTATCGACTTCAACCTTGGACTGAAACTAAAAGGAAGGTTTCCCCTCTCTAGAAAAACGTTGACGAACAATGCAGTCTTGCTAGTTTCCGAGTTATAACTAAATTCCCGGAACTTAATTGCCACACTAGTTAAAATACTGTATTGTACTTATTTAAGGTTCACCCTGTATACTTAATTCATTCGAATTATCTTTTACTAACCTGTCAGGTAATTAGTTCGACCCGTTGCTGTGTTTTTATTTGGCTGATAATGCATTTGGAGAATACAATATTTTGGCGGAACGTACGGGTCTACGTTGTCTATCCGTACGTTCCTCTACTGCAACCAGCGCGCCGCTGGCGTCGTCGGTAGCTGTACTCGAAACCAAGCCGACAAAACTATCGATTTCCTTTTCAAATCATAAATCACCGAGTCGAACTGGCTGCCTAAAAAATCTAAACAAATTGCTCTTTCTCGCAAAAAACGAGGTCCCTCCCCTTATAAATCCATTCGATTTCAGGACTACCAGAAAAACGGTAAGAAGACACGCTTATTTTATTTTAAACTCCCCGAGAAAAATTAATCACTGCCTCCTTAATAGGTTCCCCAAGAAATATCCCAAAGAAATGTTAATTGGAAACTGTTACTAAGGTCTCGTTAAATTGATGGCTCCGTTCTTATTTTCCAGCGGTAATAATGTTGTTCCTGGCAAGTAAGCCAAGCGCGGGTTGGGTAGGTATATCAATTAGTTTTCCCACTTATGTTAGTGTCGCGAACGAAGACACAGTTTAGCTGAAAAAATCAAAAATGCATTAAAATTGGGTTGTTAAAAACATTTTAGTACGTAAATATACAGGGTGAATCTTAACGGTAGCATCAGCTTTTAATAATTTTTTTGTAAATGCCCCAAAGGACATCATAAATAAGACTGGATCTACAGGGTTAACTATGACTAATTACGAAAATTTTAACCACGTGCTCAGGAAGGTCTAAAAGACAATAAAAAAATTATTTCGGAATTCTAGCTGGATGTTTAAAAATTGGGGCAAAACCCTCTTTTCCCACGGAAAGTCGGCACCTATGACAATCTATCATCATCCGTCATGGCTAGATATGTCAACTACTGGTCGTTTTTTCAACATTGTCAAGTGTAGAAACTACGAAACGAAACATTTGTATTAATAATAATAATGTCTAAGTACCTGGTAGATAACAGCTAATCCGGTTAGCTGCAGTATTTTGTATTCGTTCTTTCGTTGCACACTGCCAAACTACATTTTCACTCCTTGCAGATTCATCATAATTAGCCACTAACATATCCGACATAAAATACTTTATTTAATTACTATAACACGTTTAAAATTAGTCACTTAAATGATTTAAAGTAACAGTAAATTCCAGGTTATGCCATACTGCATTGCTAATTGCATACCCTCCATGCTCCAAACCATCCAGAATGCGAAGTTAGTTATAATCTAAGGGTAATTTTTACAGAACACTGTAAACATCTTGGGATATTATAGTTTAAAATATTACTAATTATTTTATGCAAACATCATAGATTACTGTTAATATTGTTGCTATTATTAGTATTAACAGAATTTAATTACATAACAACACATGAAGTTTAAAAATTTATCGGCGTGAGTGCACCTTGTATTAGTGACAGATGTCGTCTGTCTGATTAGTTTGAAATAATTTTTCAGTACTTGACTTTCGCAAATTTAATTTTTCGCGTATTTTATGTGTATTTACAAACATGTCGTATTCAAATGCCTAGATGACGGATAAGGTGCTGATTTATGGGAGTGTGGCAAGTGCATATTATCTTGCGGTAGCCTCAAAGGCGTTTCCCGAGTATACAAAATATTTTGCTGAATACTTTTTGAACCACATCGAACAGCTGTTTTATGCCGTGACGGTAAAAGTGTGGTATTGTTTTTATGTATTTGTGTACATTTACGTGTATTTTGTTGTTATCCTCTGTGCTTTTTCCCGATGTAAGTAATCGACCTGGTCAAGATCGCCAAACCAAGTAGGTAGCCCGCTTTACACAAAAAGAACGATGGAGGGAAGGAGAGGTCCACAGAAAGTACAAAAATCTTTAATTTAAACAAGTAAGAACACAGAAGATGATTCAACATTCTTAATATCGCTCCAAGTATCAATCCTGGAAATAAATATTAGTAAGGTAAGTGCTGCCTCTCTGTGCTACCATACCGTATTTCTCATTAAATCATTAAATAATAATCTACATTTTGTAAAGATTTTTTTTCTCTCTAAGCGGCTTAAATTGATACACGTGTCAATGGATCTGTTTAATGTAGTTTTGAAAATAATTTTTTTTGGCTTTATAAATAAGTTTGGAATTTTTTGGATGATTCCATTCTTATTTTTCCCTATCCCCTCTTAAAATATTTGTACTAAGTCATAGTTAACCCTGTATATCTAGCGGTAATCAATATACCAACGAAAAAATAAATAAAAAATAGATAACTCCTTCTTTATATTTGGGTATTCTGAAGCAGAGTTATTAAATTTGTTAAAATATAAATTAAAAAATAAAAAATCGTCTGGAGCAGATGAGATACCTCCGTTTTTGGTAAAACGCGTTATTTCTCTGCTGATTCAACCACTTACTTATCTTGTAAATCTCTCTTTTGAGACGGCTAGTTTTCCCAACCGCCTAAAAGTAGGAAAGGTTATTCCACTGTACAAAAAAGGTGATTCTTGTTCATTAGAAAATTACAGACCAGTCAATATTCCATTTTCTTCAAAAGTGTTTGAATATGCTTTTCTTCAACGTTTGACTGCCTTTTTGGAAAAAATTGTATGTATTAACTGATAAACAATTCGGTTTTTGTGGTAATAAATCTACAATGTCAGCCATATTTTCTCTTTATAGTGATATAATAAAGTTTTTTGAGGCAGGCGAGTGCCCTTTTGTGATCTAAGGGCATTCGACTACATCAGTCACAATATATTACTGTCGAGACTTTATGAAAATGGTCTGAGAGGTAAATCGTTACAGTGGATTTCCTCGTTCATTAGATAAAGAAAACAATTTACTTCTATTTACTATCGAGATGATAATTATGTAACATCTGTTACATCTAAGTGCAGTTGAATCAGGAGTGCCACAGGGATCGGTGTTAGGTCCTGTTTTGTTCATATTACTTATACATTAATGGTGTTGAGACTATACTGGATAATGTTTGCTTTCCATTATATGCAGACGATCTCTGTCTGGTTATATCACACAAATTTGATATTGATTTACAAAAGTAAATGCTACGAAGTTATGCGGCCCTTATCTGATTGATATAAACAAAACCATTTATATTTAAATAGTAGCAAAACAACAGTTATGAGCCTTCATAATAGACAAAAAATGTGTGGACCTGTATGTGTAGAAGTTAATCATTCTATAGTTAAAAGTACCTCAGAACCAGTAAAATTTTTGGATATTATGTTAGATGATCACTTGTCTTGGAGGCCACATTGTGAGAACTTCGTTTCATTTTTGAATTCAATGAATTTTTTATGTAAAAATATTAATTATGTCTTAACCAGGGAACAAGCATTAAGCCTGTATTATGCGCGGGTAGATTCTCGTATTTGTTATGGCATTTGTATGTGGGGAAATTCCACTCTATCTCAAACAGTATTTAAGGCTCAAAAGAAGATTTTAAGAAGTTTAACTGGTCTCTCAAGCACTCATATACTTCTAGGGGTCTTTTTGTTGAGTTCAATATTTTAATTGTAACATCATTGTATATTTTAGAGTTATAGTGTATATATTTATAAAAATAAAAATAAATTCATGCTTAATCGAGATATTCATTCCATAAATACTAGAACTAAACATCAGTTTCATTTACCATTTGTAAAATTATAAAATTATAATGTAAAGTTCTTGATACGTAAGTGTTTCTATACTCTCCAAGAATGTTTCTCTGGCATATAGTATTTTATATACCTTCTGTTTTACATAACTGTTTTTATCTAGTGTTTGTTTTGTTTTATATTCATGTATGTATTATATATATATATATATTACTATTGATATACATTTCTTTTATAATGTCAAATGGGCAAAATAAAATTATTATTTTTATTATTACTATTATAACCCTTCACTGTTGTAAATACACAACATACTCTTTTTTATTATTAATATAATGTAAATATGTTTTGTTATGTTTTGTATACTGTTGCAGATCTATCCAGAAGATGTGTCAGAAAATTGGTCCTACCTACGTAAAACGATCCGCTCATTCAAAAAATATCAAAATATACAAGGTGTCCCATTTAAAAATATAAATTTACGGTCATATCCGGTCAAACCGGAAATGTCATGAAATCCGAAATGACCTCAAAGAATTCATGGCTCCATCTAGTATAAACCCACCCAATTTCAAATTTTACATATTAGATTTTTTACATGTATTTTCTGTGTGCGGCACTATAGCAGTTTAAACAAGCTTTAACTTCTTTTAGACGGAAATACTATGCTGATAATTTTCGAGACTAAATTAAATTTTATTGCACAGCTCTGCTAATTGGCGGCTTTCTTTACTACGAACTACGTTGTTGGCGGGTAATCCTGAGCAATTAAGAAATTCTATCAGATAAGCCGAAGTTATTCCAAATTAAGGGGTATTTATAGAGATTTATTGGACATATGGATAGAGATTTATTAGACAGGGAACCACTGAACTTACAAAACTGCTCTATGGCAATAGAAGTCAATTAAAAAAATGATGTATAATTGTTTGTTTGGTTCTTATTTATTGAGGAAAAAATTATAGGTTATGGTTTTACACGTTTGTTAAACGTTATGCGTTGTTTAGTTCCAGTTGTATTTAAAAAAATACGTATTTTGAAAGATTTCTGTACCTAAAAATTTGTTAGTTAAACCGTTTTCTAGCGTTATGTATTCGTTTTACTTCGGTATCTTTGAATATTCGCAGGTGATATGAAATAACATTTCTGTTATTTGCTAAACTCTGTTATTCAATTCTTAAATGTCTAAAATTACTTATATTTGTAGAAAACACTATTTAAAGAATATGGTGCCCTTAAGGTCAACAAATATTTAAATGTATTAGGGACAAATTAATTTTATCCATATAACGGATTTCATGACATTTCCGGTTTGACCGGAAATGACCGTAAATTTATATTATTAAATGGGACACCCTGTATTTTTTGACATGTTTGGAACGAGCGAATCATTTTACGTATGGTAGGACCAATTTTATGACACATTTTCTGGATGTAAGTATTTTTTTTAATTTTTAAAAATAAAACTAGAAGGCAGCGACTGGCAGAAATTGATTTCGTTTTTGTTTGTAATTATGGGGAAAATTCTAAATTTGAATATTTTTGTACTTTTTTTTATTTATTACCACTAAAAATTTCGATTAATTGTATTTCCTTAAAAGCTCATTTTTTCTGAATGTTGCGATACAACAATTTTAAAAATTAAAAAGAATTACTTACATTCAGAAGATGGATGTGGTGGGAGACAATTATTTAAGTTTTTATCAAACATATGTTGCTTTACGTCCACCCGAATTGGTAGAACGTTGATTAGTTCTCAGATATATTAGTGGAAAGTGTCATTGAATGGTGGTTGGTATTGATTAAATCAGTAGCGTCTAGCAAGAACTGGCAAAATTTTTGAAGATGGACAACTGGAGAGACAGTGGACAGTATTTACGACGCATTGCTAGCTTTTTAGTTGACGGCGGTGGTGACCTCACCTTATTGTCTTAAAAGACGCGGGGGATGGAGATCGAGCACTCACTTTTGAATAAGGAAAATATTGTGAAAGGAATACTGAAAGTTGATAAGCTAAGAACTGTTGTCATTTCTGATTCTGAAACACCTAAAAATAATATAATTATTAATGAAAACGTGTTGGGTTGCTTTGATAATTGCTCCAAGATTGAGGGTAGTGGCAGTTTCAGTGAATTATTTAATTTTAATACATGTTCAAACTGTGTATCAATAAAATATTTTTGAAAAAATTTTTATAAATTAAAACTTGGCTCGTAGGATTAAAAGTGAATATTTTTTTTACTAAGACATCTTTTTTTTTTCTCGGTAAGGAAAATGTCAACCTGAGAGACTTCTGACAGTAAAAAAAAAATGTCATAGTTTTGTGGAGAAAAATAACTATATACGTAGGTAATGAATATGTCGCGTAATTGACACGCCATCCATCGAATGACGCGTAAAGTAAAAACTTTAATTGAGGTTAATTTGTCCAACGAACACGTCGGCGTCGTAGCTAGTGAGCAACTTCCCTGGAAAAAACAAATATTTGCAAATTCGCTGATGCGACTCTTGGCGCCAGTAAATGCGTTTTAAACGGCAAACTACATTTTAATTAAATTATTCCAGCGTGGTGCAATATTAATTAAAATTTGTGCAGCATTCGCCGCGAGTCTTTGCGCATATAAACAAAATAATAAATGAGGTGAATTTACTAAAAAAATACATTAATTTAAAACGTTTTCAAAGTCAACTACATATGTGTAACTCGTTATCAAGTATCCCCAATGTAATAACAGTCATAAGCATATTTATTTTCTATTAATGCTTACCCTCATACCGGGTTATCTATACCTACTATCGGAGTATAAAGTCCAGACCCCTGGGTTTGAAAGCCGATATTGCCAAAATGTAGGAGCGAAAAAAATTGAAATTTGGATCATAGGTAGCCTCAATATTATTGTTATGCACAATCAAATCGGAATTTGTTTTTGAATATTCGTTTTTTAGTTATTAGAAATAATGTACCAAAAAACACGATTTTCGGGCAGCGAAACGTAATCCTGTCATTTCAACTCGTCATAACTTATTTATTTATAGGCTTTAAAATGTGCAATTTTAACTGGTAATACATTAAACTGTGTAAGTGTATCTTCTTAGATTTCCTTATTTTTTTTTATTGTGTAAAACAGAAGTTGAAGGTATCTTCGTAAATACATCTTTTTTTTTTAAATAAAAAAAACAGTCATAGAACATATAAATACCTTAACAAAGAAATGTAACAGTTTTGTGAATTAATGCACCTGTAAACAGTGTATGGGTAAATATAGTTCTCAATTACTTCTTACGCGTTCTGTTCAAGCGTGGTAAAGTGCGGCGTAGCGGGGTTCGAGCTGTGACCAGTGTCGGGAGCTTTTTTATTTCAGCTTTGTTAAGATCTTAGAAAACATTTATTTGATACATACTTCTGTATAGTATAAATATTGTAATTGTTACTTTCTTAGCTTTCTTGGCAGTAATAATAATATTATTCTTGTGGAACTCTGCCTATTTGTGATTTTATTAACTATACCATATACAGTTTCATTTTATTATTTTTTATTTATATCTCATATACATTGTCAAAGTTGATCATAATATAAGATACTTTCGCATTAGCTTGAATGTAAAAACGGGAATGCATATGTCTAAGTCGTCATCATCATCATCAGGTATTTCCTCGCCACCATCATTACTGTTATCGTCGTCTTCAGCGTTCAAATTTATCACAAATGGCTCTACAGCAGTATCCACTAAATGTTCTTTTTCTCTGTTCCACTTTTTGGCATGTTCAACCCAGTTGGGCCAAACAGAATTTGGTATATTTTCCATGGCCGATTGGCAAAGGTTCAAAACATCTTTTATTTTAAATGTAGACATTCGTTTAGAAACGTCATTTTTTACATAACCATTAGTACAATAGGGTTTAATTCACAATGAGCCACGGGAGTTTCATCATGTCTTATGGCAAATCCTTTGTAATCCACTGAAAAATAACAATAACAATTTATATTTTATAAATAAATATGTATGAAATAAGTAAATTTTACATCTTATCAAAGCTGAACTAATAAAGTACCCGACACTGGTCACGGCGCGATAGATGGCCGAGTGCAACCCACAACGCTCCACTTTACCCCGCTTGAACAGAACGCCTAAGAAATAATTGAGAACTATATTTACTCATACACTGTTTACAAGTGCATTAATTCACAAAACTATTATAGTTCTTTATTAAGGTTTTTATATGTTCTATGACGGTTTTTGTATTTTAAAAAAAGACGCTGTATTTACGAAGATACCATCAACTTCTGTTTTACGCAAGATAAAAAAAAATAAGGAATTCTAAGAAGAGAGACTTACACAGCTCGAAACAGCACAGTTTAATGTACTACCAGTTAAAATTGCACATTTCAAAGCCTATAAATAAAAAAGTTATGACGAGTTGAAGTGACAGGATTATGTACGCCGCCCAAAAATCGTGTTTTTTGGTACATTATTTCTAATAACTAAAAAATGAATATTCAAAAACAAATTTCGATTCGATTGTGCATAACAATAACAGTGAGGCTACCTATGGTCCAAATTTCAATTTTTTTCGCTTCTACGTTTTGGCAATATCGGCTTTCAAACCCAGGGGTCTGGACTTTTTACTCCGGTAAGTACAAATATTTTAAGGGGGTATCCACAAAAATATGAATTAACGGAATCGTCTAAGGCAAAAAAAAAAATTTAAACCATATAGTAATTAAATAAAGACATTTGTATCGGATAGTACATTTTCCTATCCTAGTTCGCCGGTTTGTTTTTCTAGGTTATAGGACAAGATTTTATAATAATTAAAAACTGCCGCAGGTGCATTCAAATTTAATATGCTATTAACATTCCCTTCGTTCGATTTTCTTAGAATAAATAGGCATTGTACCTACCTGTACGCAAAGTGTGTGTTTTAGTAGGTAATTGTAATGGGCCTGTACGTAATCAGTGGAAAAGCAGTTTGGAACGAAAAATTAATGTAAAATGCTGTAGCTAACCGGATTAACTGTTAGCTATTGGTATTATTATTGCGAGATGCTATTTTAATAACTGTTACAAAGTTATTCCAAAAACGAAATTTTAATTGACTTTGAACCTTTCAGCAATTTTATGTAATCTTCAAACAAATAATTCTATATGTACAGAGTGATTCAAAAAGATATGGCACTATTGCTACGGCTTATAGAGCACTGAATAACAAGTGAGGTTTGCTTAGAGATAATTTTAGGAAATCAAATTTTGGACGTAATTTTTTAACATATTTGACAGGTACAGACTTTTGGTGATGCCGAATACGCTGGTATTATTAGTTTTCTTGTACAAAGTACAGGACGTTGACATTTTATTCTAACTTTTTTAAGGTTTTTCCCATCCTAAGACTCCTGGTATGGGATTTTATAAGAAAATTCTCACGAGGATAAATAAGTGCACTGTACAAAAAATACAAAATGTGTAGAGAAACTCGAGATAAGACTTTACTAATCTTGGAGTTTTCAATCCTTCTCGAACTGCACTTAATATTTAGGGGAAAACGAAAAAAATATAGTAGCCGATATAGGTCGGATTAGTTATTAATATTTATGGCATATTAATACGTGTGGCGATAGCGGAATACCTATGTAGTCTTCTGTCAAATCGGATAGAGCTCTCGACAGAGGGAGGGTGTCGCGAATATTTAAATATGTTGATAAGTCTATTAAGAATATCTAATATTATAAATAGAGCGCGGAAAGTATTCCTGCTAACAGGACCGCACTTAGGGGTGACCAGACAGATTTGACTGTTGTAATATATTTTGAGTACATTTTTGTTACTATGTTACTATGAGTATACCAATGAACTTTTGTAAAATAAAGTAAATTGTGATTAGTATTGTTACCTATTTTTTAAACGGGTTTGTTAGACCCAGACAGATAATTTAAAATCACAATCGCGTTTTACAGTCATTATTTATTAGTCACAACGAGGGTCAAAATCAACTTAAAGTTATTACAGTTTACACGCATCAAACGAAGGTTGAAGGTCGACTGGCTAGTGCGTCCGGCCAGTCTGACACTGGCTGCGTATTTAATTTATTGTAGGTACCCTCCACTATTCAGTCTCCACTGCTCACGGAGATACAGACGGCTGTGGGGGTGGGGATAACAGCACGCGCCGCGAACCAACCCAGTGCCATGCCCCTCTTCCGTCCCACACAGTAGGCGTTACCGATGACGAATACCGTCGGTGGATCCACCGGTTTGTCGTTGTCCTTATCATTTTTTATGAGTTAAACAAAGATGCACTGTTGTTAACCGGTGATTCGATCGGTGAATTAAATATCTATTAAACCAAAATCTCCATTTATCTAGAATTATTGAGAATTTTCCCGAGGTTTCTAGAGGATTCGGTTTGGAATAATATATAAGCAAATTGCCGATTGAGCTGAAACCCGGTTTTATAGTTTGAAATGCGGAGAAGTACCTACGTACCGATACCAAAATGCCCAAAGAGAGGAGCACTCGAAGAAGTTTATTGCAATCGTGGATTGAAAATGAACCTAACAGTTTTATTATAATTCGTGACGACTTTGTAAAGTGCGTGTTCTGTAAAAGAGAATTTCGCCCTAACTGCAAAAATGATATTATGAAACATATTCAAACCAAACTTCATGCCGTAGCTCGAAGTGGAACATCAAGTTTAGATAAGTGGAAGTATGAATTGACTAAGGCATTTGTATCAAGCAACATACCATTAAGGAAATTAGAAGATTATAATCTTCGGCGGTTTTTAGCAGAATGGATTCATCAAGAAATTCCATCAGAATCAACCTTAAGAAAAAATTACCTTGATATAGTATATGAAAATGTAGTAAAGGAGATAAGGGAAGCGGTTGGCAACAATTATATATGGGTGACGGTAGATGAAACAACGGATGTTTGTGGACGTTATATAGTGAATGTTGCTGGCTTATTTATTGTGCACAAAAGAACTTGAATGGACAGATCACGCCCATATTGTAAATGTTGTGAACAATTCTCTTAAATTTCTTTGAAGGGAACAGTATGAAAGTAACAAGAATAAATTTCTAGTATTTCTAACAGATGCGGCATCATACATGGTAAAAGCAGGCCAGTGTCTAAAAGAAGTGTATTCCAATTTATATCACATTACTTGCGTAGCCCATGGACTTAATAGAGTCACAGAAGAAGTACGACAGCTCTTTCCCGAAGTAAACCAATTGATATCTTCTGTAAAAAAAGTGTTTCTTAAAGCTCCAACATGAGTATTATCTTTACATAAAAAATATCCACAAGTACCATTACCTCCAGAACCTGTTATAACCGGATGGAACACTTGGCTAGAAGCGGCATTTTATTATACATCATATATAGATATACTTTCAGAAGTAATTCAAGAATTTGATCCCGATGAGTCAATTTATATTAGAAGTGCCCAAGATGATCTAAAAAATCCTACTCTCAAAGAAAATCTTCTGTTTTTAAAACAAAATTTTACAGTTTTGCACGACGCCATAAACAACCTTGAAACAGCTAATTTGCCCCTCAGTAGATCTCTACAAATATTGGAAAATGTAGAATCCTCAATAGAAAATTTGCAACATACACAAGGATTTCGAATTGAACAAAAATTTAGAACTGTCCTACAAAAAAATCCCCATTTATAAAAACTAAAAGATACAGTTCAAATTTTGGATAGTGGCGATATTACTGGAGTATACAAGGACGTAGCACCTTTATTCCAATATTGTCCTGTAACATCCACAGACGTAGAGAGGAGTTTCTCTTTATATAAACGTTTATTAAGTGACAGAAGACAGAGTTTTACAATGTTCAATTTAGAGAGGAGTTTCTCTTTATATAAACGTTTATTAAGTGACAGAAGACAGAGTTTTACAATGTCCAATTTAGAAAAACATGCTATAATTAATTTCAGATACAAAAGTTCGAGTACAGATGTTCCTCTACGATTTCTTATTTTTATTATAGATATTCCTTTTGTTTTTAGTTGTTTCTTATTTTGTAGAATTGATGTTAATTATATAAAATAAAGTCTTTTCAACTATATTGAATTCACAATTTCACAAGAAGTAATATCAAATCTTAACACAAAAAAGATGTTCTTAGTAAATTCGTCACCGTTTCCGAGCAAAATTAAAAAAACTGTGGTAAAATCAACCAGGCGATCCCTGTACCTAATAGTACTTCATTATCAAGTGTGTATGTGACAAACCCCAAATTCTTACACTGATATGTTATAATTATTATTTTTTATAACATATTAATAGTTTTGTGAATATTTGTAATCACGTTATAATTTTATTCTGCTTTGTTTGTTACGCGCTACTACATAATAATAATGGAAACTTACCAGTAACGCAGATGTGCAGATTTTGACTTCTGGAGGAACCTTTATAATGAAAGTGGACTCTTTGATGTTAGGCAGCTGTATTTGTATAATATTCTGGCACTGCAACATAGAAACAGAAATGAATTGATAGAAATTAATCATGACCATTGTACGAGGTGTAAAGTAAATGTGAAAACTAAATCAATTAAAGTAAAAACAAAATCTATTACAAATATCTTCGTTATTCTTAGATCCGTATGTGTGTGGGAAAACATAAGAGTTCTGCGCAACCAAAAAAATTAAAAAATTGATTCATTCCAATCCGCGTTCAATTTTACATGGTTTTATAGGTATATAATTGTAATTTATAAATAAATCTACATTAAGAATACTTACCTCTCGACTTATTCACCACTTGCTGTAGGGTGTGTATGCCTGCAGGGTGCATCTTTACCTTTCTTGATGTTTTTTTAGATGAGTGGATTATAGTATCGTAAATGTTGATATTACATTAATTAATTACATTATTCTAGTATTTATACTTTTTTTCCTTTCTTCAGTTTCATAATATCCTGAATATTCATCCTGAAGTCCTGCGTGTATATTATGAAACACCCTATATAATTAATTCTTTTAAAGCACTTAATGCAGTTCCACTCCACACCTAGCTAAAATTTTAATGATACTTTTCAGATATGCACATGTTAACCACGTAATTATAGAAACAGAAGTAGTAAGCTTTTATATACAGTGTTATTAATGTTTTATTTGTTTAGCAGACGTATAATTAGCCAACACTTGATTCATTAACAAACATGTAGGTGATGTATGTTTGAAATTTTGTGCAGTCACACTTCATGATTTTCGTCATAAATTTTATTGTGGTTAACGGTACACCATAATAAATTTTATTAAAATAATTTACATAGGGTATATATTCAGCTATTAAAAGTGAGATTTTCTCAATAAAATCAATAGTGAAGGTAAGTTATGTTGAACGGTTTTGGACGCTTCTATTCACACTTTAAAAATTGTTTATTTGACATTTTTAGTATTGCAGAAGTAGGTCTTTTTTGACGGATTTTAAAAATTGTTCTACCACAAAATTCAGAAAAAATCCGGTAGAATAGTTTAGTCAGACTTAAACTTGAATATGCTTCGCAGGTATGGCATTTACAACCTGAAATATATACTACGGTATACATAAAAAAGTGCAGAAAAAGATTATTTTATTTTAAAAAATATAACAGACCTCCAGATTTCAACTTCACTCGAAGTATTTATTTATGTAAGTAGTTTAAAACTAACATACTATGGAATCAACGTGTTACTGCAATGCTCCTGTTTAGATACAAATTACTAAACTTTCTTATTGATGATTCTTATTTATTATCCCTGTTGTGTTTTAATACCCATCCGATAAATACTAGAATGTATGAACTTCTCTATATTCCCATTCGTAAAACGACCCAGGTAGAAATAGCGTAGACCTCTTCAGCCCTTCTGCTTTATTTTTAAAATCTGTCAAAAATATATATTCAGTTGGCAATTTATAAATATTTTGTATGTGTACTAACTGTTAACTTGATGTATGTTTATCACAATTTTGATAATGTGAATGTTTCTGCTGTGTTCTTCATGGTGTAGTGTACAATTATTATATTTTTTGTTTCTTGTTACTCCTTGTAATTAGGCGTTTAAGCCTGTTTGGAAGTAATAAATAAATATTTTTCTAAATTTACATGTTCAACCTCCACTAGACAAGTTCTAGAACCACGCCGGTCTCCCCCATTTTCAAAGTAATCATAATTTCATTCATTTTATTTCCACTGCCTATCTATTCAGTTGCCCGAGTCTACAAAGAAAGAGTTAGCGCATAAGTTCTGCTCTATTATCTTCTGATGGACTAGTTCCAGCACAGGAAACATAATATTTACACGTATTCACGCCTGGAATGCGCCATTTTGATGGAAATGAACTGTCGGTTTCGATTACGACGCAAATGCGCCGTGAATTCGCTCGCGATCTCTCGCCACAGGCTTCGCACACAAAAAGCATTATGTCTGGTTTTTAATTGTCTCGAACTTCTTTTGTCATTTTCTTCAAGACTTTAAACAGGGAATGTTTTATTCTAGGCGAGCCTAACGATTCTAGAAAACATTTATTTAAGGTCACCGATACCGTGTATTAGCAGAGTAGTCTACTAAACAGTAAGATTTTAAACCCTTAACAGATACTGCTATCTAGTAATAGCTAAACTATTTATGGCGCTAATCAAAACAACACATATCGACATATACAGTATGCGTCAAAAGTATGGAATAAATTCAATAGAAACGAAACAATTATTTTTTGGGAAAAATCCTCGAACAGGTCGATTTTTAATTAAAAAAATACATATTTTAGCGTAAAATGCGATTTTCAAATGTCATTTGTTTTCGAGTAATGACGTCATCGATTTTTTTTTAAATGGCAACACCATATTTTTTTCCTTGATTCTGAAAGATCGTTAAATTCTCTATCAGACAGTACTAAAATTTTGCCCTCTTACATAGGAAAGTTTTCGAGTAAATGACGATTGAATGTTAGAAAACGTAAATTTCATCTATAAAAAAGTAACAATTCTGAGGTATGTTAAATAAAATACAGTTGATTAAATTTTATACTTAAATTAAATGTTCGAATTGCCATCTACCAACTTCTTGACAATGCGCAAGTCTGTGAAGAAATTCTTCTTGCATATTTTGAATGATTTCTGGGGTAACTCTGCGTATTTCGTCCCGAATGCGATTTTGAAGTTCTTCTAAATTACGTGGTTTATTAATGTACACTTTTGACTTCAAGTATCCCCATAAAAAATAGTCAAGAGGTGTAAGATCTGGCGATCTTGTAGGCCATTCTATCGGTCCGCGTCTGCCGATCCACCTCCCAGGAAAACAGTTGTCCAAAAAATCTCGTACAGGGCGCGCATAGTGCGGAGGTGCACCGTCTTGCTGAAATCATGTGGTATCGTCAGGAATGTCAGGGTCATTATCGTTAAGAAAAAATACTGCAAGAGCTGGAACAAGGTCATTTTCTAGAAACTCTAAATATCTTTGTCCTGTAAGTGTTCCTTCAAATAAGAAAGGCCCTACTATTCTGTCGTAAACTATTCCAGCCCACACATTTAATTTCTGAGGGTGTTGGGTATGTGCCTCTGCCAGCCAATGAGAATTTTCCCGACTCCAATATCTGCAAGTTTGACGGTTTACTGTACCATTCAGACAAAATGTGGCCTCATCTGAAAAAAGTATTTGCCGGTGTAAATTTCTATTTCCTTGACATAAATCCATTAGAATTTCGCAAAAGTGTAAGCGGCGATCGGGATGATCTTCATTGAGTTCCTGCACAAGTTGAATTTTGTAGGGATGATATTTTTCCTTCCTCAAGATACGTAGCTCTGTCCTCTGACTAGTGTCATTGTTTAATGCAACTAATCGTGAAGAATGATGAGGATTATCCACCATACTTTTCAAAATGTTCTGTTTCTGATTTTCATTAATGCTTGGACGTCCAGGTTTTGGAATATTTACAACATTGTCAGTTTCTCTAAATTTAGATTCTACCTTACTGACTGTTGATTGGCTGATAGGGCGATCTGGATATTTTTCATTAAATAAATCGCAAACTTCCTGCTGAGTTCTAGTCATATTCCCGCATCCGATAAGAATTAAAATTTCAATTCTTTGCGTAACAGTTAAATGTGCCATAATACATTAAATGGAATAATAATTTCTATGTCGCTTACAATACTTATTAGAAAGTTGGTGTGACAATGACACTTTGCAAAGATTTTCCCCTACGTGATCCACAAAAGAACTATGGAATTCGAAACACTAGACTTGATAACGTTTTTGCTTTATTTTAATTGATTTACGTTTTCTAACATTCAATCGTCATTTACTCGAAAACTTTCCTATATAAGAGAGCAAAATTTTAGTACTGGCTGATAGAGAATTAAACGATCTTTCAGAATCAAGGAAAAAAATATGGTGTTGCCATTTAAAAAAAATCTAAGACGTCATTACTCGAAAACAAATGACATTTGAAAATCGCATTTTACGCTAAAATATGTATTTTTTAAATCAAAAATCGACCTGTTCGAGGATTTTTCCCAAAAAATAATTGTTTCGTTTTTATTGAATTTTTTCCATACTTTTGGCGCATACTGTATATTTTTAAGTGTATCTTTCTCTTCTACAAAAAAATTTACACTTTTTTTGACTGCAGCAAAATACACATAAAGGATGATCTTAGGAGAGGTTTGTGTTAATTTTTCTTAATTTGGCTTTTAAATGTAAACAATTATTATAACCGATTATTTGTGTTTCAAACTGGATAGTATCAATTTAACTGGATTATGGATGGTATGAACCTAAAGAAAACATATTGGAAGAATTATTGATAAAATTTCACTAACTTTATGTAAAAGTTAAGACAATATAATCTAGCCAATATAAAAGCAATATTTAGGAATAGAAGGTACAGTCAATTGCATGCCAAAAATACTTTGTTTGCAGTGTGAAATAAATTGCTACGTCATTCGTGTGATAATTTCGATGAGCGAATTGCCTCTGCACAAATTGATATTTTTGACTTTACAAGCCACTTTACATTTAATTTTTTTACTATAAATCAAAACACTTATAAAACAAAAATACAAACGATTTTTTATTCTGTTTTTATATTTTTTATTTCGTGAAATTCTTAAATTTGATGATTTTTATAAATTCTAATGTCTTTGTTTTTTTATCTTAGACTAATTCTCTTTTTATTTATTGTAACTAAATAAATAGACAACAGATTTACCAATATTTATAACTTCATAATATTTGAAAATTCTACAATGTTTAATTTTTTATTATATATAAATTGAAATCTGAGATTCAAAGTCGGTTTATATGTCTGGAAATTGAGTGTCAGCAGTGAAGGATACACAAATTTTTTAAATTAAGATTACTCGAAAACAGAGCAGTTTATCGAATTGAAATAGAAGTACCTTTTTCATGTAAAATAGACCAAAATTTATAATTTTTTTATCTGACGATGAAAATCTCGAGATATAAAAACGTTAGCAACATTTACCCACTGAGCTCGCAGTTTGGCACGCTTATGACCAATTATGAGAAATTATTTTCAGAGAATTAGATTCGCACTCTAATTGTGATTCTCTATTTCAAATTTAATTACTTTATCTTAATCTCTTTTGAAAATATTTTAGAAAAACTCCGTTAGGTGACGTCTACGGATTTATGTAACTTTTTTTCTTATTTTTTATCGTAGAATCTAGTTAATTTTTGGCTGGTTAAATTTGGGACACCATGTATACAGGATATTCAGGAAAGTGTGGGAAATCTCTCGGATCCAGATAGAATATGAAAAAATAAGATAACAAGTTCCTATAAAAATTTTTCCTACGGGCCCTACCTACGGAGATATGTGTTCCTGAAGAGGACGCCTGGAAATAGTTTTTTCTTGAATAACTTTTAAAGTTCTTAATATAATTTAATAAAAATTTAATGTGATGGACACCTCTTAATATATTGCCCTTGAAATATACTTAGCTTGTTTAGTTTACCAGGGGTGAACTAAGCTTTACAAAATAATACCTAATATTTTAACACCCGCTATGAAAAAGACTTTAAAATAATAAATCTGGATAGCTTCAACCTTAGATTAAAAAAGGTACTCTTGTTTATTGTCAATAAAATAAACCGTTTACGAGCATTGTTTCCTATTGATGTTAATTATAATTCTATATATGGGTATATATTGTCAATATTTTTCACCTGTAATAGACACTTTTAATAAACAATTAATTTTGCCCTTTATATTACTAGGTACTTAGCTTGCTCTAATATTAAGTTAAAAATTGTAATTTTAATGTGTAATTTTCAATGTGTTTTGTTTCTTTTTTGTTTTTTCTTTCTTACGTTTTAATTTATTGTAATTTTATATTAGTTATGTAACACATTTACATTTCTAGAGCCTTGAATATGGCTTAAATATAAGCCGAAACGTTGGCAATTTGTAAAAAATTTAGTTTTTCTACTACAATTGACATATTACCAGACTAAAATAACATCAGTATGTTATTTAATACTTGAAAAATAAATGTTAAAGCAATATTTCTCTTTAATGTAAATTGTTATCCTGTCATTTTTACATAAATTCTGATGATAATGCTTAAAACAACCGCTGAAAATGCCAGCAAATGGTTTAACGAAATGAGCAAATATTTATTTACACTTTCTCTTTATTTTAAGCTTTTTGCACCACTTTACTGCCTTTATTATTTTCGGTGCGTTTATCCTTGCTGTTATACAACTTGTTATTTTATCATGGGCCCTGGAAAAGTACGTACTTATATTTTTCACTTTGCAACAGTTCAGCGAATTCGACAAACATTCTAATAATTTGTAAAACAAAACATTAGACCGAGCTCATTTTTGTGCAGGAATTGTTTCTACTCGGACGGTACCGCTCGCAGTGCGAAGCGAAGTCCAATTATTCCACAAAATTAGACGCTTATGGCTAAGAGTGTATAATTATAAATTCACTTCTCGTGTTAGTTGCAGTTCCATTTAGTTATTTTTACGAGCGATTTAATATTCTGTTTGGAATTAAACACCATGAAAACAAAGGAATAAAACGTTAAAATTAGTCTTTTTCAGGAGGATGCATACATTAGTGTCATAGCCAAGAACTAATTTATATTGTCGTGCATATTTATGGCGTTTCTGTTGAATTGTGAATCAAACCGTACAAAGTTATGATCCTTTTATCATTTCATATATAGCTAGGTTTTAAGTTCTAGAGATTATGACGACAGATGGCAGTTCAGGGTATCTATCACAAATCGTAAAAAATAACATAATCAATATACTGATAAATATGAATGAAAGTTTCATTGTTCTTATTACATAAAATTTACTGATAACTTTTAATTTACATTATATTCGTCTAAAACGAGCCTTGTAGTGTGTAATGAAATTAGCAAATTTCAGAAATAATGTGGTAATACAATGTACTACATTGGAACTATTTATTTTTACTCAGTTTATTACAGAATCATTTGATTTCTGTTGCGCATGCATCATGTAGGATAGTATGATTTTTTCGCGTATAGTTAACTACTTTCCATTTAGAGATATTTAATGTAAGTTTAAAAGTATGACACCAATTTTCAATAATATATATTTAGGACTGCAATAAGTGGCAATCATCAATGTTATTAATTTTCAATTGCTTTAGTAAGATCATCGATGAATAACAAAAATATGAGAGGTCTAAAGGTGGACCCTTGAGGAACACCAGAAGTGGCCTCAAATTTATGAGATTGAAACTCATTGAAGGCAACGTAGTACGACCGTCCTTTCAAATAAGTTGATAAGAATTGAATTAATTATTAGAAAATCCATATTCAGCTAGTATCAAATACAGGGTGTTAAAAAAAGAGTGTAAAATATTTCAGGAGGTAATAGTATGAACCAAAATAAGCAGAAAAGTCTTAATAAACATGAGTCCGCAAAGTATCGGTTGCGGAGATATGGACCACTATTCGTTTTTCAAACATTTTATTTTATTAGGAATAAACCGACAAAGGAAGCTTTTAACAAACAAAAAACAAAGTTACAGAAGATATTCAAAGTGCTCTCCGTCCATTTTCAAGCAGGCACGACATCGTCTCAACGATATTCGAACTCTTTCGAAAACACCCTCCTTGGTTTGGATTTCTTGACACTTTTGATTAATCCGTAGCTGCAGCTCTTCTAAGCTATTTACAAGAGTACCATACACTAATGTCTTCAAATATCCCCAAACAAAGAAATCTATAGAGTTCAAATCAGGCGATCTTGGAGGCTATAAAACAGGTCCGGGCCTTCCTACCCATCTATGTGGAAAAGTTTGGTGTATATGCTCTCTAACGGCAATGGAAAAATGAGCTGGAGCACCATCATGCTGGAACCACATTTGTTGTCTCTGATTCAAAGGAATGTCTTCCAAAAACTGATACAGTGTGTTCTGCAGAAAGTTGGGGTAATCAGCGCCTGTTAATCGGTTTGTTAAAACAACAGGACCTAGAAACTTTGCACCTACAATACCCATCCAAATGTTTAATGAAAAACGTGCCTGATGTCCAGATTCTATTAGAGCATCGGCCCAAATATGCGTATTCTAAAATTAAACACTCCATTTCTTTTGAACCCGGCCTCATCAGTAAAAAGAATGTTTGCAAGAAAACGAGGGTCTTCAGCATAATGACGTAGAAACCAGCGGCAAAAAACCAAACGTGCTTGATGATTATTTATTGGATTTAAGGCCTGTACTCGTTGCACATGGTATGAATAAATCAGTTGCTCGTGAAGGATTCTCCAAACAAGAGGACCACTAATTCCTACTTCGGCTGATATTCTCCGCACACTCGTACCTGGATTCTCCTCTATCAGTGGTAGAATTTCTTCTTCTGCTCTAGGAGTGGATATCGACCTTGGTCTTCCGGATAAATGGCACTATTTGCTCAAGGAACCGGTATCACGCAATCTTTGGTGAATTCTTCCAAACATGCGTTGTGAAGGAATCTGGCGATTTGGATAAGCGTCAACATAAAGACGCCGCGCTTCGGTGGCGTTCCCATTAGCATGACCATACATGAAATGCATGTCTGTTAATTCTGTGTTAGAGTAACTAGCCATAGCGAAAGAAAACTTGTGACCTGAGAATAACTGTCAAATACGTACTGTTTATTTCACTAAACATCAACCAACTATTATAAGAAAATACACAACGTTTTTGCAAAATAAAAAAGAGACTAAAAAACATAAAACATTCCATATCTCCGCAACCGTTACTTTGCGGACTCATGTTTATTGAGACTTTTCTCCTTATTTTGGTTCATATTATTCCCTCCTTAAATATTTTACACTCTTTTTTTAACACCCTGTATAATACTATGGTTGATAGTGTCAAAGGCCTTCGAAAAGAATTCGAAAGAAGAAAGAAAAGAATTGCACCCTATACGGAAAATATGCGCATATACGTGAAGCGCGAGTAATTATGGCGAACAGCTGGGTCAAAGGTCGAGAGCGACAATTAGATGAAGTGCAACTGGTAATTGTATTAAGTCGCCGTCTGGTCCGTGACGAAGTCGACGGTCACAAGCGGTGATCCCCGTACTCGTCCCGTGCAGCTTATTACCGTTGCAATTTGGGCCCATTGTGCGCGCCCCGTCTGCAATTTAAACCGGCATATTCTTAATTAGAAAAGATACGGCACGATCCGGTAACTTAACAATACCTTATTATACCTAAATTTATTTTATTGCAGATTCAGAGCTTCCCACTTGGCTCTTCGTCGCGCTCTGAATGGGTGCATACAAATCTCACTTTGTTACGGCCTTGTTATTATTAATGCCGCAGGAAGATGAATTGGAACGAAAGCTCTTGCTGTGATGAAGTATTTCATTGTCATTTTTGGTAAAAACATGTTAAGGTATTGAAGACGCACAATAAGTTATACAGTGTGTTCCGTATAAGAACCAACACAGAACAGGTGCATGCAGGGGGTGCCAAATTATTGCAATCTAACTAAACATACATAATACAATCGTTTTCGGAAGGCGAAGTGGATAATACAACGTTGGTGAGACGAAATGTATACATTTATTTCAATTCAACTTAAACCTGCTTATGACAGGTATTACTGGGTGGTAGCTGAGGCGCCCTCCCAAATTATCTGTCTGTTTTTGACAAGACGTACATCTTATTGGCCTTCTCTAGTGCAGGTAATTTTTCCGTAACGTTAGTCGTATCTTATTAAGAGGCGTACCTGAGCATGACTTAGGTATATTACAAACAAGTGGAGGTCTTCAAAGTGAGGCCAAATATTTCGAAAAAAAATAATATCTCTAAATATTTAACTTGGAATAACCAAATTTGGTACACGATTTATTGGTCTTCTTTGACTATGAGTTGAAGTAAATGTTCATTGAAAGTGAGTCACCCCTAAAATTATACTAAACTTTCCTTTCAATTGATCGAATTTAAAAAGAATGATAATATCCCGCGCAGAATTTGCCTAATTTAAAATACTTTTATACTCTTGTTAAATTTTAAACAACTTTAATGTTTTCAAGAAAAAAAAGCATTCATTTAAACAAGATTTTAATAGTGTTCATTATAATCAAAAAGTCAGTAGTAGGCTTGGCTTTAAAATTTGACAGTTAGTTTTTAAAACTATATTATAAAATGTAATAAAAAAAATAAATTAAAGCTAAAGAAATTGTTCAAAATGGGCACCATTTCCTCTGAAATATAAATTTACTCTTAACCGAAAATTGAAATTTAAATTTACATTTACTCGTAGTACGACTCCACAAATCCTCTCGAGAATCAATTGGCCAGAAATAAACAAAATCCTTCAATGTTCACCAACGAATATAATCATATTTATTGAGGTCCAGCGATCGTGGTTCCTCATCCTAACTATTTATTTGGAAACTTAAAATATAAAAAGTCTCTCAGCAGTACTAAAATGAGGCGGTGCCCCATCTTGCATGAACCAAGACTCTAGTCTAAGTTGCAATGGTAAATCTTCGATAAAATCATGGAGAGTATTTTGCAGAAATTTAATTCATTTGGAAATATGACTGGTGCAATCAAAAAATAACGATCAATAATACCGGCTCAAATATTTATCTTAAACTTGCGTTGAAAATGTCTAGGAGTTATTGCAAGATAAATTCGCAAGAAGTCACTCGTCGATCCAAATCTTGTACTTTTTGAATGTGGTATGAATGTCGTACATTACGTTTAAGAATTCGGTGTACACAAGTTCTTGATAATCCAGTTTCTCGAGAAAAACGTTTAGTACTTATTTTCGGTTCATCTTCAACAGTTTGAAAAATATTTTCATTATCTTATACCCTTATTGCACTAGAACGTTCTCGGATATTATTGAAAAACTTTCCTGTATCTTGAGCTTGTCTTTCAACAATTAGAAAATGTTTGTCGATTTGGAAATTTTCTACGATATTTTTCCACACTTCTTCTATTGTTTTCTTCACAAAAATCTAGCACAAGTATCATGTCAACTTGTTCGTTGAATGTAAATTTTCCGGCCATTTATCAACAAACAGTAGTAGAAATAATTATTACTATAACGATGTCACTTCATATAAAAGTCATTTATTACTTCATACTATTTCAAAAAATTCTTATGACGACATTTTTGAAAGAGTAAGAAACAAAAAAAAAGTATTTTCTGGTGTTCTCTCATATTTTTTTTATCCCTCATATTGTATTTAGAATTTGTCTATATTTTTTGTTATTTCCTGTTTATTGCTTTTGAAATGTAGACCCATTCTCACAATGAGTAACTTGATACTTAAATTTTATTATTATAGTATCTATATTTCACAATAATATTTTTTTTCTTCGTGCATCAATAATTCATGAAGCCGTCAACTTTACTTCACCCTGTATTTAATAAATGAATTTACTTTAAAAAATAAACATTCAATTATTTTCCATCAACTACTTGATCCTTCCACCGCTGTGATTGTTAGATGGTCGTTTGAGAGTCTTTAGGACGATATTGCTTATATCGGGAAGTAATACAGAAATAATTTTCTAATAAAGGTTTAACAGAAAAAAGAGAGCTTTTTAATAGGAAAAAAATTTGGGTTATATGGCCATTTAATACAATGTGTTCCAAATTTAATTTAGATTTTTTGTATCTTCACAGCAGGTCTATACTATCGACTTTGAGACACCCTGTATACATGTAATGTCAGGCCACAATGATTAAGCTACAGTTACATAATTGTTCAAAACCATTTATTAAGTGTAAAAAGAAAATCAATGTTACTTGGTCGGACAAACAACGAGAAACAAATCAGAGTCTTATAAGGATCGGGATTTGTACTCCATCTGTTTGTATGCCCACACAGTAAATTGTTCTTAAAATTTATTTATTTTCAGATCAATGTAGGAAGTCCTGCAAATATAGATTTCCTCCTAATTCGAAAACCTTGACTCTCAAAATATATAGTTAAAACAATCTTTAATCTCATCGGAATTCCATCCCAAAATAGCTATAATCTCGTTATTGATTGCCTATAATTACCTCCAATATTAATAATATGGAATTATGTGCTTAAATGTTGGGTAGGTATAATCCTATTTTATTTATTGTGAATCAACATGAATGGTGTTTCCTGTTGCCCACCTGAATAAATTTTTAAAATGCGCAGTTACCTGATACTTTTTTAATGTGTACGACTTTTATTACCTATTAAAAATATGTCGTTGAAGCTACTCAATACTCGTGCTTTTAAGAAGTTTTTAAAATGCGCCTCATATTTTTAAGTAAAGGTTTTTCTTAATAATAACTTAAAATCATCTTATTACAAATACCCATGTACATGCTTTTGCAATAATTATGACACTCTCTTAAAATGGTTTTTGAACTCCTTTAAGATCTGAGTAGAAATTTCATTAAATCCCTAAATTCATTACAAATATGTCAACAGTTGTATATTTATATATATATTTAACGCTTCGCCTATATCAATTTTCAACAAAATCATTGAACAAAGAACTTTTTTATTTAACTACAGTAAAAATTTTATTAACTACTATAATCATATTATTGATGTAAAAATGCTTTAGGGGAATTTCTTATATTAATAAAATCAGCTTATCTGTTAAATTTTGTTGGAGTTTGCTTAGGTCGTACTTTGATAACGTTGCATTCGGTTTTAATAATATCTGCTCACATTTGTTGTTGCAAACGACATTTTTTTACAGCTAGAGTACGTAGATTTGGGGCAGATTCTTGGGTTACGCGAAGCAGGTATATCGGTTTATAGGTGAGAGAAATTTTATAAGGACTAACAGATCCTTACGTACTATAGTACGATGGATACAGAACGAGAGGCACCGTCCGTCGTAGAGAATCACAGAGTGTGAAGATATAGAAAGACATATGGCACTACCACTTCCTGGATGTAGCGTTGCTTCTAATGAAAACTAGTGGTGATCTACTACGCGATAGCACGCCATACCATAACGGCAACTGTGTGGTGGACAAGATGCTCACTGTCAAATTCTGGATCGCGTTTTTCACCACGTCGCCTTCTCACCCTTGCGTGCATCCCCAGGCAGAAACAAGATTTGTCACTAATGATCACCTGATTCCATTCTTGATTCCATTGAATTATCTCTCTGCACCATTGTAAGCGGTTAGCTCGATGTTGATGAGCACCTAATGTGCACGATAAGATAAGGGGCCAAAAACTTCGTATTCGCCGATATACTGTACGCATACCGACCATACCCGTCTAGTACCGCTACTGCTAAATCGGTCTTTAAGAGTTAAAAGTCGCAATCGAGTCGAATCTACGGCCTTCCTGAATTCACATCTATTAACAGCGTACTGTGGTACGTAATGTTCTGTTAGTCCTTCTAGAATTTCCTCTCACCAACAAACCTGCTTCGCGCAGCCCAACAATCCGCTTTCTCTTGAAATCACTAAGCTGGGAAACCTGCTCAAATCTACATACTCTAGCTGTGAAAGTGTCGTTTGCAACTGGCTTGCAACACTTGCATCACAAATGTATACAGAAATTTATTAAACAGAATGCTACGTTATCAGAATACGATCTATGCAATCCACAAAAACCATTTTTTACTTTCACCGACAGAAATGATGCCAAATATAAGCAAAATAAAATTATATTTAATGTCATGTATATCTTTCTAAATGACACCCACAAGTGCTTTTCATATTGTAAATTTATACTGTTTACAAATGTTTTTAAATTATTTTGGATTAAGAGTAATATTTCCCATCTTGATCCTAACTCAGCATTTTTTCAGCAATAAGTCGATGTGACAAATACCCGCACATATCTTTAAAAATTTTATCATATGTAATAACACATCCATAGATTCCGTTCACTCCATGGTAGTCATCTCATTTTTCTAACATCATGAACCAACCACAAAAGCATTACAAATGCTTGTTACAAGAATTATTACAAGTAACATCCAATGTCAATTATATTTAAATTGCTTTATTTATTGTTAGCACAATCTTACCTAAACCGTGCTTCGTCTATTTGGTCTCTATATTTACGAATGTCATACTTTGAGAGTAGAAGTAAACACAGCTAAGGTTCTTGACATACATAAAACTGCCAGTACAATAATGTCAACGATCAGACTGATTGCCTTCAGTATTTACTACGTTTATCCCACGTGTTCCAGTCACCATCTTTTATACTCAAAAAACTTATTCCACAATCAACTAAAAGAGAAGATGAAAATCGTCGGTATATGCATTTAGATTAGGCAGTTTAAGAAATCGTGCAATTAGTTGTGGCACATTGCAAATAGTATTTATACCAATAGGTTTTTGATACATTTACCAGCTTTATATCGAAGACAGAAGTGAGCATGATCACAGTTTTTATATTCTAATTTACCAGTTCTACTTAATTCAAGCCATCAATATTTTCAGATGCTGCAAAAACTAATCTAGACACTTTTGATTTGGTATTGGGTATCATCACTTGGAAGCATAACCATTCATCTTTCACATGTTCTACAAACAGATTTGTGAGTTCTTATCACCGACATGCGTCTGCCAAACCAATTATCAAAATAATCTAATATATTAGTTATAAAACTTTTTTTTACTAAAAAACGTATTTGTAATATAGCTTAACTTTATGAGCAGAAATTTATCAAAATATATAAAACAATAATATGTCAGGTCGTTGTATGCTTTCTTGACAATAACATATACGTAAATGTAACTTATGACGTCACTTTCACATTACCACATGATGATGGTGCAATACAATTTTATTGGACGTTGTTTATTGGTTATTGATTGATTTATTCATTCGATTTGATATTTACAAGCAAAAAGTATTACAATACAATTACTTACAGTTTAAAAGAGCAGCTAGACTAAGAAATCAGTCTGTGTTTTAATGCTTCTGTTCTCTGTACAGGCAACAGCGAGTAATACTTCTATAATCTATATTATAATTAGGTAGGTCTTACGTATATAGGGTGATTCAGGTTTAATCTTGATAACTTCAGGAATCGATAGAACAGGTTAAAATAATGTTCATTTGTGATATAAACTTATTTCCTAAAATGCATCGTTTCCGAGACAGAGTGCGTTGAAGTAGGAATTTTTTTCTCGTTTTTCCCTCATAACTTTTGATTCACTTCGATTTAAGTGAAATTCGAAACAAACTTTCCTTATGATATTACATAAGCTTCTTAAGTTTGAACTACCTACCCCTCTTAGAAGTGTATTTTGTATACCTCTTACTTTATTTCAAAACTACAAAAGAAAATAGTACATTATACTATAAGGGAGAGAAATGCGTTATTTTGGCAGAGGTGCAATTTGAAGCCCGAGGGTTACAATGCATCGAGGACAAAATAGCATCTCTCCCGAATGGTATATACTATTTTTTCCACGGTCTCATTAACTTAAAAAACACATATTTTATCATTATGAAGTAAGTAGCACCAGAATTATTGTATTCGGATTTGAGCATTTATTTAGTAGTCGTTGAGTTATTGTCATAACTACAAAATAAACAAACAAAAAGAATTGTCAAATTAAGGTGCTAGTTTGGTTTAGTTTAGTGTACAATGAATAATTGTGAGTCGGAAGAGATTGTGGAGGCTGCAAATATTGCAATAAGCAATTTGCTGCCTACGAAGTCAAGATCTTTATACGATATAGCCTACAATCAAAATCAAAAAGTGGTGCGCCGAGAAAAATGTTCAAGTATACAGTGAGATTGTTTTGTATGGTTAAGTCATAATTGATAATTTACGACAACATAGATATAAGCAAATAAGCTGATCGCATTTTTGAAAAGAACCGGTGACGGATATCAAGCGAAAATATTAACAAAGGGTGAAATCGACCGTTTTCTATCAAGTGCAGATGACAAAGAATTCTTAATGATTAAGGTAAGATTACTTTTATTGTTAGGTATTTCAATTATTAAGTATTTTGATTTTTTATAGGTTGGATTAATACTGGGGATTGCCGGAGCTTGTTGAACTGATGAACTAGTCAATTTAACTGTAGATGATATTGAGGATGTAGGCTCTTCCTTGATTGTAAAAATTCCAAACACTAAGACAAAGATTCCACGAACCTTTCTGGTTACCGATATGGGAAATATGCTTGAATTGTTTCGAAAATATCTGTTCCTTCGTCCTCCCCACGTCAAGCATAAGCGGCTTTTTTTGTACTACAAAGCAGGAAAATGTAGTTCGCAGCCAGTTGGCAAGAATACCATGGGAAAAATTCCGAGTGTAGTAGCTTCGTATTTAAAATTGCCTGATGCTGCATGTTATACTGGTCACTGCTTACGAAGGTCTTCAGCGACATTACTGGCAGATGCTGGTGTGGATATCACGATAATAAAGCGTCATGCTGGTTGGAAATGAAAGACGCTGAGGGTTATGTCGAGAACTCCATTGAAAATAAGACCAAAATTGCTAATCAGGTTTTAGTAGGTACCACTACTAGCGCAATCACAAAAACTGTAAATGTAAGCGAAAGTAATCTTCCTTCTAATATTAATTTTGAAAATTGTACAAATGTAACATTTAATTTAAATGTCAATAAATAATTTCAATATTATCTTTTTTTTGCATGAAAAACGTTCTCCATAATGTGAACTCCCTTGGGAGCATTATGCTCCCTTGGGAATAATCGACTACTTCTGTTTTAATTTTGATGTCATAGAAACTGATTTCTACTCCCGACCGTGGAAAAAAATAATAATTTCAATAAAACATCTAAACACCACTTTGACCTGATTAATTTCGAAACTTTTTCGTCTCCTGTTTTTTTTTTCAACGCTTGGTCTTGTTTTTGAGATATTCAAAGAAATGGTGACAGTGTAGCGCACCAGCCGCGTAAATTTCATTTAACGTTATAGCAACCCATGAAAACAAAACTCAGTGATTTGTGTAAACTGTAAACATTTTTAGTGCTAAGAAAAAATGCCAAGAACAAATGCTGAATATGCCGATATACATGTTTATGATTTCTGTGACGGAAATTCCAACGCGTCAGTTCGAGAGTACCTAACACGCTTCCCTAATAGAAGAATTCCAAATGCAGTTTTCGTAGATGTACATCGTCGATTTTCGGAATATGGCTAATTTAATTTTTATATTAAAATTGCTGCCAATGATTAAAATTACAAATTGCGAATAAACCACGAGAGTAATCGAGTACCTCTTTTTGAGGAAATAATTTACTTAATCTAAATTTTATACTGAAAAATCTATTCTTCCATTGGCGCAGAATTATCGAAGGTATAATTACTAAAAAAAAACAAATTTCACGCCAATGGATTGACTGACAATTTTGATATGAGGTTTATTGTCCTATAGAGTAGGGTCAACTTACCAAATTTTATTTAAATTTATATAAAAAAAAACGATTTCAAAATTGCAACTTCAGGGTCGGATAGCGCCTAAACGGGGCAACTTTGAACTAAGGTAAGTTTAGCTAAATCGACTTATTTTGAGCCACACTGTATCTGGTGGAGCGTTGTAAAGACCTTTTAGGGACACCCTGTATTTTTTAAACACATTTTTTTTTTCGGAGTATAATCGGAATTTAGTGCACATGAAATGCAATTTTACATCGTTACGTATTTTTAATAAAAATAATGTCGTTTGGCATAAAAGTAAAAGCAGTACAGCATGTATTTGATATTTTTTTACAGTAATACATGGCATGAATAACGTGTAAATTGATTATCATTTTTATCAGTGTATTTTGAAGTGTGGGTGTAGAAGAATGAATCAGTAGCAAGTGGGTGTCTTTTGCTGCAAATTACCGCAGTTATTGATTTTATTGAGAGTTCTGTATCCTCCATTCTCCACCTGACTTCGGTTCAATTCATCGTTCCTTGTCGGGCTCATAAAGAAATCCGACTTCGTTAAAGCTCCACCATAATTAACAGTCGTAAGAAATAATTCACAGATAAAAAACTCACCTGTAGATTTACTGCTAGATTAGATAAAACAATGGTTTTTTATATAATTCGCCTCGTTTTTTAGACAGTAAAAAGGAAGCCGTACAGAAATAAATTCAATTTTATTGTAGACAACCTGACAGTTAAAACGCTCTAAGTTATCATTAAAATAATTTTCTGGCATCTAATATGTGGCAGCTTCCTTTATTCTATAATTTAATCTGATTACTAATTACATATAATTATAAACGTTTCCAGAGTTCAGCATAGATTTTTTTCTCAAAGCAGACATAAAAAAATTGTAAGTATTTATCTAAAAAAGTGATATTAAAAATACACACAATCTATATTTTGATATAAAAAACATGTGCCTTCAAGTCTCGCATTGCTGGAGTTTATGAATTGTAAATGTATGTCTATAGTATGTTGCTAAGGCTTTAACGCTGTGTATATTAAAATGTGGGGGGTTTTGAAAACAAATTTATACAAGAAGGAAATATTTAGAACAGCTTCTTGATAATATTTATATCAAAAATGAAAGCCGGTCCTGTTAATTCATCAAACATTTAGACCATGATTGGTGTATTCCGTTTAGCATTCCTTAAAAGAGATATACGACAAACACTACAACAAAATATAACCCGAACATTTTATGCAATCTTATTTAGGACAATCGTGGTAACATTGTTTTAATAATGACCTATGTAAGTATCTCGGTAATCTAGATCAGTATTAATTAAAGCATTCAAGGGTGAACATTAGCCCAATAAGTTATAAATTGCGTAAGAAGTGGTCTAGAGTATTATCAAGTTTATTTGTTAGATCACTTAATATTGTTTGTCTACAAATTATAGCTCTAATATAGTGTTGGGGAAAATACGCTCGCGGTAATTAGATTGTACAGAGAATAATAGTCAAATCATCGTATTCCAAATACACATGCAATCATATGGCTATGAGAATCGGGAAGTGTTATTCCACGAGGAGAACGTGGCAGGCCCTAATGTAGAACATGCAGTGATCAGAACCCTTGAAGAAGACCCCACAAGTAACACTTGTTGAATAGCACAGCAAATAAGAACTTTCACTCGCGCCGTACATCGCATATTACGATGTCGACTATTACATCCCTATCATCTACATCCTGTTCGGGCAGATTTTACCGGTGGATTGTGAACTATGTATGGATTTTTTAGTTTATGCAACAATATGAAAATCAAGTAAATGTTCGCGATTGATGAGGCAGCATTTACCTATGATGGCTTAATAAATTTGCAATATGTACATATGAGCTGATGAAAATCTACACGCAGCTAGGGAAAATCATTTTCAACATCGGTTCTTGATAAATGTTTTGACTGGCATAATCGACGATGTCCTTCTTTGTCCCTAGTGCTTCCAAGAGCAACTAAATGAGCCAGAATATACAGATTTTTTGGTGAACTAATTGCCTGAATTGTTAGACGATGTAGCGTTACAATTACGGGCATGTATGTGGTTTCTTCAAGATGGGGCTGCTCCAAACAGTACTCGAGCATTAAGGACGCTCTTGAAACAAATGTTTCCACAGCAATAGATTGGGAGCTTTGGTCTTATACCGTGGTCACCGCAATCTCCCAATTTGATCCCAATGGACTTTTTCGAGTCACTGGTTTACAGTGGGCCCATTGCCGCAGTGCAAAAATTACAGCACCGAATCTGAATCTTGAAGCTGCTCGCACAATTAGAGGGATCTTGTGGAAATGTCCGCTAACATTGGATGCATTGGTGCCATGCCTTTGTCCATGACCAAGTTTTTATTTCATCTTATGCCTCATCATTATATTGTTTATGGTATTGTGTTGTGTTGGCACTACTATTATTCTGTGTCTATTGTCTACAAATAATCTACTTTTAATTTTTTATTTTAGTTAGTTTCTGATTTTTATTGAAAAATCATCAAAAAAGTCATTAGTCAGTATTTGGCAAAACCCATATGTTTATGCATCTAATTTATCATCAGTACAACAACTTATTACATAAAATATAACTGCTGGCTGCATCCAGGACCGTACTCGACACAATATTTCGTTACAAGAACTTTAGTTTAATTTACATGAAAATGCAACAACCGAAGGGTAAGAAATAATGTTAATACAGCTAGACTGCTAAAGTATTTCGAACAAAATCCACGAAATTGTATACGGCAGGCTAGCCGGGAATTGAATTTGAATAATCCAACCGTTCAACAAATTTTAAAGACTACAAAATTCACAATTTGGAGTATTTCCCTAAGGCCAGGCGCGCACGGACGATTTTACGATCGATCGATTAATCAATCGGGTAGTTACACCTGTACTTTATATATGGAGAGCGCACATGAACGATCGCAAAATCGCCCGATTTGAAAATCTGTGTCTGGACACAGATTTCTGACCCGATTGCATTAGCCCAATGTATTTCAATCTGCGCGCGCGAACGCATATGTTTTCAGTCGACCGATTGACGATATACTAGGTGCATGTCTATTGTTTCTCTAGAATATGGAAATTGACACAGAAACATTAATAAGGTTGGTAGAAGTGCGACCTGAACTGTATAATAAACAATTAAAATGCTATAGTGACCGTAATAAAAAACAAAAACTGTGGCTTGATGTCTGCGAAGCTATGGTTAAAGATTGGGGACAGCTATCTCAAAAAGAAAAAACAGATTAAGGTCTAGACCAGCACTTATAAGATGTACCTAATATCGCCTTTTTCGTTTCTTTTCGCGAAATCTAATAATAAGAAGGGCAGAAATACAGGCAGCCTTTATCAAACCCATTTTACAACTGAGCAGAAAATACGAAATCAATTTTGATCGGCCGACTGCCGATCGTTGCCGATTCGCGCTGGGACTAATCGGCCGACTGCAAAATCGCCTCACGCGCGCGTAAACCTGTGATCTGGCGATTGTGATCGGTCGATTCCATAATCGTCCATGCGCGCCTGGTCTAAGCGTCACATTGAAAACAGACTTAATTTTATAGTTCAAATGAAGATTCTTATAATACCATACGGATTTGGTATTTTTTACGTTAATGTGTGATGTGGACATGTAAATTTACCATAATTTTTATCAGTGTAAGTATGCTTTACGATAGTTTATATTTTTTATAATTAATGAAGTAGAAAATATGAAATTACCTATATTTTATAGGTTACAGCAATATTAAAGCATGTAATTTATTGGCATTATTATTTACCTCACATAAAGAAATCAGCAGCTATAGGTAAAACGGTAGAACAAATTTAAAAACATACGTTACACATTCAAATAATATTAAAAAATCTAATAATGGTTGTAGACATCAGCAAGTTTCCGTGTACTTGCCAGCTCCGTATATTTATTATCATAGATAGTTTTCAGATTTTTTTCTACATATTTATTAACATCATTAGCGAAAAAGCTGTCAGAAGGTTTTATACGAGACTCATCTAGTGATCTACCAAGTGTGAACATGTTCATGGTAACAGGATTTATTAAACGCGACGAATATTTTAGTGTGGCGGAATTTCACGGATTGGGAGCTACAACTTACCTATCAGATAAAATTATTAAATACTTCCTGTTTATTATAAATACTGAACGACATGTACGTACGTGTAAGCATATGTGCCAAAGGATTTATAGACAACTGACACCAAAAATAACTGTTTACTAATATATTTAACATATCCACTTAAACTGCCAGACAATTAATAAAAAAATAGATTTAACAAATTGTAATGTGACGGCAGATAACTTTGACTGACAATATATATTTATAATTTTAATTTTTTTAACTCCTTACTACTTGTAATAGTCTATTGTAATAGTAGAAATAATATTTGACCGTTTCTCTTTAAAGGATTTTTTTTATTAATAAATAGTTTCCTAAATTGTCTTGTACAAATATTTTAAGAGGGGATAGAGAAAATAAAGAATTAACCGAATCCGCCTTTCAGAAAAATTCTAATCGTTTTTAAAAAAGGAAAAAATTTGTTTTCGATATATAAAATTTTTATTTAACGTCGCCTATGCGACCCATCCGCTGCACGTTTTACAGAATTAGAGTAGGCAACCAGCAACCAACGGCCGCTGTCGCTGTTATGTCATAATTAAATTCCTGTGTTTACGTTGTAGTTTTGTGTACTTCAGTTTTTAGTGCCTTATTTTAATTTTAAACGTTTTATAGTTATTAAATAGAGGAATATGTGTCGGGCCCCACAATATATTTCGCCGGTATGTTTTTGTAAGTTATGGGACAAGACTGCCGCGGATGCGTTAAAACTTTTCTATTATCTATTAGTACCTACCCATTCCTTGCGTTTGATTTTCTTATAATACACACTTTATCTAACTGTACCTACGGGAAATGTGTCTTATCGGTAGTGAATGGTTGTAATGCGTGAAAATGTGGTTTTGCCAGTTTGTAACGAAATAATGAAAAACGAATGCAAAATACTGGAGCTAACTGGATTTACTGTTACCTATCTATCAGGCATTATTACAAATGAAAATGTTAACTTTTGTCGTTTCTGCATTTAGAAACGCTGCAAAAAGACGACCGCATGGTAGTTGACATTGTTGACAGATGTAAACTTTTTCTATGGATGTATCCATCTCAGTCGATGCTTATCCTAGGCGCCAACCTTCCGTAGGAAAAAAGGGTTTTGCCCAATTTTTTAAATATCGAGCTAAAATTCTGGAATAATTTTTGTATTGTCTTTTGGGCCTATCTGAGCACGTGGTTAAAATGTTTGTACTTAGTCATAGTTAATCCTGTATCTGTTACAGTTAAAGTGTAATCTTGATTAGTTTGGAAACTAGCTGGCTATACAAAGTAACTGAATCGATGCGTTGGTTTGATAGAAAACTCATATTCTACAATATTAGCGGATATTTTATAAACTAACCCACTCGCTGCGCTAATTTACTTGAAATAGTTGGACATACTAAACTAGTTTTTCTCTTTGATCAGTGTATAAACTATCCAATTTGGTCTAGCTGGAGTGAAAAACTCATTCTGCGTAACACAAAATTGCCAGTTCATTGGAAAGTATATAAGTTAGCCATGTCTCTGTTTAATTTAAAAAACACGATTTGGAAAGGATTAAATAAAACAATTTTGAAAGTTTTCTTTTTTGTTAAATATAAAAAACAGTTTAACAATATACAAACAATATACCTATTTTTATAGAAACATACTTGATTATTTATTGTTGCATGATTCGGCATTCTAGCTGATGCATGTGCACTCCAATTAACATTGTAACTTTTATCATGCATTTTTTAGTTCTTGGCTTTCTTATTATACAAGGTGATAATATTTCAGCAACGGCAGCATAGTACTTGGATCTGTTTGGATTATCTTAGGGCACCTTTATATTGTAGCGGCACGCCAGACTACAAAAGCCACACGCTGGACTGCATAGTCGCGTCAAATTAGCATGAAAAATGTAAAAATAGACAACTTTTTGCGGAGAAGTCCGATTGAGACGCGGTTTTCTGCAAAATGTTCAGGGAATTTTTTATAACAAAAGGTACATCTAACCTCTGTACGCTCGCAAATTTTTAATTGTTTATTTAACAAATGATCCATTTTTGTTGAACATATGGCAAATGTCACGCACGATTCAACGAAAATGTCTGAAAAATGTTCTCTCGGGGGTTTTCGATGTCCCTCTTTATCACTTTGGTGTTAGCTTTATTATTTATTGCTAAATTGTTGTAACTGGGCTAATTAACAAATTAAAAATTCCACTCCCGAAATCACTAGAGAACCGGAATTTTTTCCAGGATTTCTGGCTTATTAAGGCAAACCATCGGCACAAGATTTTTGCAAATAAAATTGTTTATTGTTCGATTGTTGCAACCTCGCTAATTAACAAATTAATAACTCTTCTCCCGGAATCGTTAGAAAATCGGATTTTTTTGCAATAATTCTGGGATCAATTGAACAATAAACAATTATATTTGCAAAAATCTTGTGCCGATGGTTCGCCTTAAAAAGACAGATATTCCGGAAAAAATTTCGGGTCTCTAGTGATTCCGTGAGTAGAGTTATTAATTTGTTAATTAGCCAGGTTGCAAAAATAGAAAAATAAACAATTTCGTACAACAACCTTGTGCCGATGGTTCTCCCCATGATCCCAGAGTTATTGCAACAAAATCTGGTTCTCTAACGATTCCGGGAGTAGAGTTATTAATTTGTTAATTAGCGAGATTACAACAATCGAAAAATAAACAATTATATTTGCAAAAATCTTGTGCCGATGGTTTGCCTTAATAAGCCAGAAATCCTGGAAAAAATTCCGGTTCTCTAGTGATTTCGGGGGTGGAGTTTTTAATTTGTTAATTAGCCCAGTTACAACAATTTATCAATAAATAATAAAGCTAACACCAAAGTGATAAAGAGGGACCTCGAAAACCCCCGAGAGAACATTTTCCAGACATTTTCGTTGAATCGTGTGTGACATTTGCCAATATGTTCAACAAAAATGGGTCATTTGTTAAATAAAAAATTAAAAAATTGCGAGCGTACAGAGGTTAGATGTACGTTTTGTTATAAAAAATTCGCTGAAGATTTTGCAGAAAACCACATCCCAATCGGACCTCTCCGCAAAAAGTTACGACTGAAATGCTAATTTGACGCGACTAGCGCGCCTAGCTCCAAGACAAAAGCTAGAATCTACGGCCAATTAATGGTATTTTCGTTATAAAATACGAATATGAAAATATTTTATACAGAGTGGGCCAATTACGATACTTTTAGAGGGTGCTCTTATTTCCAGAGGAGATAAAATAATTTTTAAGGAACATTGAATGGCTAGAACCGCATTGCGATTTCTCGATTCATTTAAACGATACAGGGCGTTAACAGCAAAAAAACTCAATTTTTTTATTTGTGGTGCATATGCAGTTACAAATATTCTCTAATGGATCACTATGTATATTACAGTTACAAGCAATTTTATTATAAGGACTACACATCAAAGATATATGAGATTTCGTTAAAATGTTTGTGCGAGAGGTAGCACAATAAAACAGTCTGGTATCTAGAATTTATACGGGGTATTAAAAAATTTATTTTTTCTAAAAGTTCAATACAATCAATTTTGTTGTTCAAGATGTTATACAGAAAACGAATCAACATAATATTCCGTCTGGTTTTCAACCAATCAAAATTAAATCTTCTGGAAAAAACCTCTAGGAGGATAAGACCCATCTTGCAAATATGATATAAATTTTACAAACTGCCTCTGAATGGATTCCAAACGCTGACAATGAACTTGATAAATAGGATACCATATTATCGAACCGTATTCAAGTTTAGATCTTACAAGAGCACAAAACAGGGCTTGAAGGTGTTTGTATTTGAAAAATCCTGTCAGTTGCGATAAATGAAACCATACGATTTAAAAGCACTAGAAACAATATTATTAATATGATCAAAATATATCCCAAATTCTTGAATACATCAACCCTACCAACGGCACTATCACCAATGGAGTATTCATAAATAGAAAAGCTATTCTTGCGAGTATAAGTCATTACATTTCATTTAGAAACATTAAGTTTCAAACGATTTAGTTCACACCATAAAGACATTTTCTTGATACATTCTTGCAGGTGAATAGAATAATCTGTAACACATATTTTTTCAGAATAAAGTTTAAAATCATTCGCAAATAACATATGCTCGCAAGTAATGTCCTTAGGAAGATCGTTAATAAAAAATGAAAATGGTATGGGACCTAAATTTGAGCCTTGCGGAACACCTGATGTCGGAGAAAATGAATTTGAGGTGAAAATTTTATATCATACCGTAAAATATCTGTCGCATAAGTATGAAGTGAAGAATTTAATCAAGGCATAAAAAATCTAAAATTTTCCAATATTAAAAAGAGTATATTGTGGTCTATTTGATCAAACGCTTTTTGGAAGTCGGTGTAAACAACGTCGACCTATCCTCAATTATCCATAACTTAAGAAACGTATTGAGTGAAAACTGCCAAATTAGATACTGTAGACTTCTTCTGCATAAAACCGTGTTGCCGTGGTGAAATAAGCTGCCTAGGAAATTTCTCGATATAGGACAAATATAAGTTTTTTTCCAACAAAACGAGAAGGTAAAATGTATTATACAATTGAATAATATATGCAAGAGCATACGCACAATTTCAAAGAACAAAACTAGGAACACCATCAACGCCCATCGTGAATTTTGTAAAACATCTTCATAAGTGATATTTTGTATTACTAACTGTGATACTAAATTATTATGCAATGAAAACTGAGATACATTAACTGGTTGTGATTTAATGAAGACATTATTAAAGTAATTTCCAAAAGCATTAACAATATCTGTAGGATTGGACAATTCATTGTTTTTATAAAACATTACAGAAGGGATGCGTGAGGATCCTTTCCTTCTTTGAACAACATTCCAAAATTTTTGGGATTACTAGATAATGCTCGCTCTGAATCATTTATAAAATGTCTAGGCTGCGTTAATAAGACGCTTAGATTGGAAGCGATGAAATTTAAACACATCGAGAATATCAACAGTTTTACGTTTTTTATATGTAGCATATGCAGCTGCTTTCACTCGAATGGACTTAATGACTTCACTTGTGAACCAAGGGGGATAATGATATCAACGAACATGGGTTGAAGATGTGTACTTTGGTACAGCTATATCAAAGAGACTATATAACTTGTCATAAAATAATGAGCAGATATTTTTAACATTATCCACATTTAAAAGAAATGACCAGTTCGTGTTATAAATAAGTTCATACAAAAGAGGAAAGTTTGCTTTTTTAAAGTTATAAAGGCTCAAACTGTTTGGATTTTGCGGTCTACAAGTACTTGCTCTAATACAACGTCCGGCTCTTAACAGATTTTAAACTTTACGGCTTTCTTTTAGCGAAGCAAAGTTATAAACAACAGCTCGGTGCACTTCCTTATTTTCGTCCATAATTACCAGCTAGCCGATTAAGTTTTTACTGCTGGGAAGGAATGCAACACTGCGAAATTATACCCATTCCGATTGCAATATTCCATTACGTTTACAGTTCCGCTGTAAAAATAAATGCAATGGCTTAAATCGTGCCTCAATTCATCGGATCCTGTCAGCGTTCGACAGTAATTAAAATAAATGTTCACGGCTCCGAACGTACTCGCTTTAATTACCTGTAATTAAGATTTGATTTAAAGGTAACAGGGGACGGGGCAGAATTTAATAGATAGCAATAAAGGCGATACACGGAAAATTTTATGGATGCAGCGTTAATTGAATCCCGAGTATTAATTAGAGGTATTTGTCCTTACAGATGGAGCGATGAACGGCTGGATCTGTCTATTCACGACGGCAGACGGCATAACCTTAAGTTTATGTTACTTCTTACGATTCCTATTACTGAGCATGAAATCTTCATGCAGATTAACTCTATATACGTCCAACTGCCTATTATTCACGTTGGAAATTTTTAAGGAATTGGTAGATTCATAGAGGTGTATACAGGGTGTCTTGGTAACCAAAATACAAAATCTTTGGTAACATAAATTGATGACAAAGTTTAAGTTATCCCGATATACCCCTTAAAGCGATTAAATAGCGAGCGTTGTAGTAGGGGAAATGTGACTGATCATAGGCGAAAGTATATATCATTAATTGATGAAGTTGTAAATGAGAACAGATTATTATTAAACTGATTTATTAACACAAGAAGTTATATACAGGGTGTAACTTTGAAGGGGTAGTAGTCCGTGTTCCCTAGATTGATAATCTGAAATTAGTTTTTTTTTAATCAAATAAATAGCCGAGTTATAATTAAATTTTTAAACTACACCCAACAACTACGGTGTTGTCAGTTAGTTGTTACCAGTATAGACGTCGGAAATTGTCCCGTCATTTCAGAGTCGTATTTCAGGCAGGTGCGACCGAAGCAGATATTTTAGAATTCAGTATATACGTAGCTTTGATGGTGTGCACTACGTGTTATTTATTTACATTATGTTCACGAGTATAAGTTAACTGTACACAATGTCATAACGGATACCGTGCAGAAAAACCATAGAAAAATGGATTCACGATTTGCAGAAGCTATAACAAAAATAGTGACATAGTTTTTACAGAATTATGGGGTCGTGAAATGAGAAAGTGAGGATTTTTTTAGTGAGTTAATGTGAATGCAGAAGGCAATAGTCTGGATATACAAAACTACAGCTTCCAATTTATTGTGATGATGTATTATTACATACGCCTGAGATTCCGGTTATGCGAGTCACAATAACCGTGGCATTGACCTAGTTTATAAAATAAAAATATTGCATAAATACTGCACACAATACATGAAACCAGGCTAGGATGGATATGATATGTAGGGAATCTCCTGAAAGGTTCCACAGTTTCGTTCGATCAAAATACAGCTTGCTGTAAGTTTTCCGTGTTATTTTGTGTATACTTGTATAGTTCGTGAACATGCGTGCAATTATGTTAAACAAAATATGTGTTGTTTTATATAAAAATATACAGATATGAGAGAGAGAGAGAAAGCAAGTTTTCTGCGTTTTACTGCAACCGAATTAGAATTTGTTTAGTGCAGTGTTGTATTTTGCCAAGTTTAATTTCGTAATAATTTAAAGTGGTATTTTGTGGAATGTGTTATTCTGTATATAAGTGTATAATAACTTTATAAAGGTCAGTTTTATTTACCAAATGTATGTGATATTATGAAAAAAAAACATGTATGCAAATAATGAAAGAGCTAATATGTTAAAAGCGTCTTTTTTATCAAAAGAAGACGGCGGCTGCAAGAAGACGATATCGGATGAATTACCGTGATAGACACGTACCCCATAAGAAAATATTTGTAAGATTAGTTCAACATTTAAGAGATTATGGGAGTTCTAATGGTGAGCAAAAACAAACTTGCAGAGTAAGAATCTTGAACCAAATATTTTAAATGTCGTAGAAGACTCTATTCACGTAAGTAAAAAGGATGAAATATGTATTTATTTATTATTGAGTTCTCTGTTAGTTAACTTGTTGCTGTTTTATAGTGTTATACGTAAAATAATATTTTTTTTTATTTTCTGTTTATATGGAATAACAAAGCGAACATCCACTACAAACAAATGTATGTTTCAAAAAGTAGTACCTCACGAGTGGCTTGGGCATTTTGCTTTCTAATAGAACTCCTTTTCCCATCTTCCACTTCAATAATTAAATATGACAACAATGCTGGTGACGCTGTAACTAGATATGCTCAGCGCTGTTCTACCCTGTGGCGTACTATGAAAATTGCGAAACAAGGCAACAAAAAAAAAAAAAAGTTTTTGTGACAGAAGTTAAGAAAACAAACTTGTGATATGTGTTTGTAAAGGTCACAGGCACCCCCCTCCAAACCGGACCCCTCTTCAAAGTTTCACCCTGTATATAAAATAAACATATATTTTCAACAAACAAGAGATTCTCTAAATAAAAAGTAACAAAAATGTTATTTGCACAATTCACATGAAATGCTTAACCTTTGGATTCACTCCAGCGCACTCTGCATGACACCAACCACGGCACTTCTGACAACGCAGCCAATACTCTCGTGATCGAAACATCGAATATAATTCGTTGCAGTAAAGACATGCAGCGTCAGATTCACCATCACTATGTATCTGTTCAATGTCATCATCTTCTTAAATTTTGTCTAAAATTTTAATTTGCCGCTTCACCTTCCTCGCAAGCTTCTTTCCATCCTTTCTTTCTCTTCCTTCTTGTTGGATTTTTTGTTGTTGAATATCTGCTGTTGCATTTAAAATGCCCATCTTACCACGTTTTCTTTTTTTCTGGGCATTGGCCTTAGGTTGAGCAATTGGTAATGTAGAAAGTTGCTGAATAAGGGCTAAAGATGTGGATGTTCTTTCTTGTTCCACTGCAATATTCGCTTCCTTGCTGTTAATATATGGCGTTAGATCCACCACAGTGTCTGCGGGTAACGAGATCCCAGGCTCTGGTGCAATAGTTTCTTGATCTGTTGTTAAAGATGATGCGAACACCCAATCCTCAAATACGTCAGAGTTTAGAGGACGAATTCCTGTCTTGGAATAAGCATTTATTGCATTATATGGTGCGGCAGCTCTCAGGTATGCTTTATTAAATATACCTGCAACTTGAAAGTGAGTGACTGATCTTCCTGGATTTAGCTTCAGCCACAACTGAACTTCCTGATCATAATAGACCTGCAGAGGTCCAAAAAAGCCCACATCCAAAGGCGGTACTTTATGCGTACAATGGGCGGGAAAACAGAACTGTATAATTCCATTTTCTTTCGCACATTCTAATGTCTCTAAACTTTTGTGGCTGCTATATCCGTCTAATAAAAGCAACACTTTATTGTCTTTGTTTGGTTGGTTACCACTTAACAAATTTGCCCAGATATCTAACAATTTCCTTGACAATAGTTCCTGTTGGTGCATTCTCTACTAATTCATTTTTAAATCTCTTTCGGGGAAAAATTAATGTCAGTGAAACAAACGTTCCAACCGCATTCATGCAACAAACTATAGTCATATGATGCCCCCGTTCTGCACTGCTCAGCATTCCCACCTGTTTACAACCTTTAGTAGCAAATATTTTTGCTGATCTTGACTGCACAGTGCCTGAAATATTTGGATTTTTTAAGAAGTTTACAAATACGAAAAAAAAAATTCTGTCTGTTAGTTTAAATTGATTTATTTTCACCTAAGGTCTTATTTTTGCTATTTAATTTAAAAACACCCTGTATACCCAATTTTTGGACCAATTGAAACAGTTTAGTAGTATGATCGATTGATCTTATTCCATCATCAATTTTTATTTCCATTAACGTGGCTCATCATACTCTGACGTATGTCTAACAATTGATCTCCAAGGCACTCTTACCTCGGAAATCAAAAACAACCACGAAGTTATGCGTCACCCCCATAGCATTTATCGCTATATCAAAAACCACACGGTACCCGGTACCGCTAACACATACCACGCTGTGCGAGAAAGCCTCATTCTTTGTCTCCCGCACACAATGATATTATGACTGGCAGTTTCCAGCGCGGCGGGCAAGTTCAGTTAACCCTTAATTAACGTGTTACGTAGTTGGCATGGAGTGTGCGTAAACAAAATTCTTTTCCTCCGCCGGAATGCCAAACTCGCGTTCTTACACACAAACAGTACATTTGCCGGAATAATTGATGGCGACAACTTCCAGCCACTGCATCGCGCGGCATCCGCACACACTCGCACAATGTTATTACCCGCGTCTTGGAGATCAGTGTCGCGCTCCAATTTCATTAAGGTTTTCGTGGAAGCGGAGAAACCGAGGCGGGGCCAATGAGACCGTCTTATTTTTAAACGTCACGGTCGGCATCGCCTCGTGCAAGCTGATGAGTTTGGAATTCCGGGATAAGTGGGTTCACGGGTCGAGCGGGTGAGCTAGATATGCTGGCGCGGGTGTATGACAAAGTAATAGGTCTGCCGACAATAATAATAATAATAATAATAATTCTCTATTCATGTAGGCCTATCACAGGATATGAAACATCATATAAATTAGTCTAACGTACAAATTTGGATCAGTTAGGTAACAACATAAAACAGCACAAACCAATAGATAATTAAAAAATAATAGAAATGTATAAATATTGAAAAGAACAATTCACCTTGTAGCAGGAAAATCATAAAATTCCTATAATGTATAAAAACAGTTTCCGACAAGGAAGGAACGTAGCAGAAGTCGAAGACTTGTGCGGGAGAGGGGGCGGCATATTATTATTAAGCAATACACATTTGCGCTAGGAACGACTTACGTTGGTAGGCCTTAACCACTATTCAGTGCAGGAATGAGGGAAACCTGGAAAACCTCATTAATTAGGGGGGGTAGTCAAACGTCAACCGGTATCATTCTCTCAAATTGACCCAAGCCAACATTGTTCCACCCTACCATACCCGCAGAGAGGGTGCCAATCCTCTTCACGAGCTTATACGGTCTACCGGCTGCGGGGGTCGGAACCACAGCAATCTAGTTACCTCGATTCAAGTACTGACGTCTTAAACCGCGCGACCACTGACCGATCCAACTTAATGTTTGCTTTGTTTTTAATATTCACGGGTAATCTATTAAAAATTGTTCCACATAAGTAAAACCCCTTCTAGTATGTTGTTAGGTTATGATTATTTAAATAAATTAAACTAGTTACTTTTAACAAATATTGCTGCTTCATATATCAATATACAAGGCAAAGAAAAAATTTATTTTGTATAAATGATGGTCGACAACACTGTAAAGGATTGAGGGATAGGAAATAAAAATTCTATGAAATTCAGAACTAGTCCCCCAGTAAATTATTAAATATTTTAAATGTGTATATGCTAATGTAAAATAAACACCCAGAAGATAATGTTTATCCATTATACTTCTCAGATTTCTAATTGCATAATAGGCAGTATTTAATTTCTTTACGAGATGCTCAATATGAACCGACCAAGTAAGTTGTTCAGCAATGAAAAGTCGTAAAAACTTTGTGTATTGTGCTTTCTCAATGACCGTGTTGTTTAATGAAACTACTATGTTAGGGCATATTCGTCTTTTAACAAAGGTAATATAATGAGTCTTCGTTGGATTAACAATAAGTTTATTTTTAAAACACCACGTATAAAACTATTGAAGTGTGTCGTTTACTTTCGTTTGAAGCTCGTCAGCAGACGAAGTGCTAATGCATATTGTACTGTCATCGGCGTAAAGAATCAAGCTGGTATCTTGATAAATAATACAAATAGTAGAGGATATAAAACACTCCCCTGAGGAACCCCCAATGAAGTCCTAGAAGAGTATAAGATATGCTATTACCAATTTTTACATTTATTTCCCTGCCCGTTAAAAAAGAATTAATCCAGTTGTCAATTGGATACCTTAAACCCATTTTCTTTTAGTTTGTTAACCATAAAGTCTTTATGAACGCAGTCGAAAGCTCGCGTTAAATCAAAGAAAAGAACTAAAACGAAATTACCTTTGTCGATAGAGTTGACAATGTTATTAATTAATGAAAATGAGGCCGTATTTGTTGAAGAATGTGGTCTAAAACCATGTTGACTGCTGCACATTATAACAATGAAATTAGAAATTCGACAGGGACAAATTTTTTCGAACAGTTTAGAAAAACTAGATAATAAAACTATAGGCCTATAGCTACCAATGCAGTCGAATTTCTCTTTTTTTGTGTAATGGGATAATATTGGCTAATTTAAAAGCATTATGAAAGATTCCAGATCTGACTGATAAATTAAATATGTGACACAATGGATAAATAAGAAACTGATAAATATATTTTACAACCTTGATCAGAATGCCATCTGGCCTACTCGAGGATTTATTTTGCATTACGTTGTGTTTTCAATTTCAAATGGTGTGATATTATAGAAGAACATTGAAAAGGGACATTCCACTCCAGTAGAACAATCTTCATTTGATAATGGATGCAATTTCAGCAAAATAAGAACACAAAATATTTCCAATCCTTGTTGGATCTGTTATTATAATATTGTTGTATGTAATATACGATATGTCTGTATGTGTTTTAGTTTTACCTGTATTAAAGTTAACAATAATAGCCCATACGTCCTTGGTTAGGTTAGAAGATCTCTCTAATTTTCTTGCACAAAATTGTCTTTTTTTCAAAAATAAGTTACTAGAAAATTATTTTTTCATGATTTTATAATGTTCATGTTTCATCTAGTAGATATTTTTATAGCAAATAGGCATTTTTTAATTGTTGGCTCCCTTTTATAATCTCATTTCAGGGCAGTTAGTAGTTTTATGAGAATTAAGATAAACTAGTTTTAGTAACTGGGCAAGTTAAATCTAAACAGTACAGTAAATTATTCCAAAAATATTGCCATGCCTTGTTAACATCTTTTATATGATAGAGATCATAATAACATACCGGATGTCCCTTAAAGTCGGCCAGCTATTTCAGAAAGTACTCGTTCTGCAGCGTCCTGAAAAAATATTGATAACAAAAATGACTCGCCTATTTTCAAATTTTATCACTAGATGGCGAACTTTTATATCCAAATCGAAAAGTGAAATTTTCTTCATAAACTCGATAGTGAAGGTATGTTATGTTAGAACTGCCGACTACGTTAATCGATTTTATCAAATTTAGTCTTGTTTTAGAGCTGTTTAATACCCGAATCATAATGTCTAACAATACTTGGTTATGTTTAAGAACGCCGTATTCTTGAAATAGTGTTTTCTATGAATACCAGTAGTTTTAGACATTTAAGAATTAAATAATATAGAGTTTAGCAATTAACAGGGATGTTATGTCATGCCACCTTTTGCAGGCAGACACTGACAGTATTTCTCCCAAGTTTGTGTTTGACAGACCCTACACGGTACTTATCAGGAATGAAGAGACCGCCAGCGAAGATGTTATCAACATCTACACAGACGGATCAAAAAAGAAGGAAGGTGCAGGATATGGGATTTATTCCAGATCCTTACATATTCGTTATCAGTCGGCAATGGATAGGCATGCTACCGTAGTACAAACGGAATTAGCAGGTATAACCATAGCCGCCAAAGAAATTGCTCGTAGACATACAACGGGCAAAATCATTAGACTCTACACAGATAGTAGACAATCACTACTGATCTTACGTAATCATAAGATAACAACTAGACCAGCATGGGAATGCCAGGCACTAGTAGTGACCTCAGCTAACAACAGCATATCTGGCAATAAAATAGCTGACAAGTTGGCTTGGAGTGCATTGGGTCTGAATATTTTTGGACCTGGCCCCTCCAGTATGCTTCCGTTGTCAGCATTTGTTGAAATTATCAAAGGAGACACCCACCCAAAGAGTTTATGATGAAAGTGATGAATGAGTTGTGATGAAACAAATGGCTGTCGATTTGTTAAGGAGTTCCTAGAGTACCCCTGCAAGGATACAGCCAAAAAGTATCTGGCTATGTCTAGGACAAATCTTTGTCTGGTACAGGTATTCAAATTGGACATTGGTGGCTAAGGAAGCACCTCTATTGTATAAAGAAGTGTGATAAACTTCTTTGTAGGGGTTGCGAACAGGAAGACGACACAATATTCCATGCACTCTGTGAGTGCACTGCCATCTCGTCAATAAGAGAGTCCGTGTTGGGAGAGCGATGGCCTTCTATGGCCTACATTAGAGAGATCCCCCTGAGCAACGTCACCACCTTTTTCTCCTTATTAGGCTGGTTGGCGGCTCAGGTGGACTGAGCCCTAATGGGAGGAGGTATAAGGGGCCCAATGGAGCCTAAGTGCTGTAGTCTTTTTGCTGCCCTCCCCTTAATTCCAGAATTCCAGAATGTCATGCCACCTGTGAATATTGAAAGGTACGGAAAACGAATATCTAATGAACGCTGAAAGCGATCTAACCAACAAATTTTTAGGTACAAACAATGATCAAGTCATATGTAAAATACTTTATTCTTGGTAAAACATTTTTTAGTTGACTGCACTAATAGATTATGCCCCATTTTACTTTACTTTTACTTTAACTTTGTAAGCTTCAGATAACTCGAGGTATGATAACATTATAATAATTAATAATTACAATAATCATAATACAAGATTATAACTGCTACATCGCACTCCATCATTTATCCAGTTTTTATATTTATATATTAAAACTATGTGCCCCTAGGAATTTCCAGATAGATTATAATTTATCTTCATCAGCATACTGTTTGTCAGTTGCCATTTGTAACAACTCTATACATAATTCACATGTTTTCTATGAGATTACGCTCTCACAACTCCATCCATACCCAGTGGTGCAACCAAAAAAGGGCAGTCGGGGTGATTACCCCTTCTCAGAATTTTGTCAAATGACAACCACATGTAATTATTGTCAATCATTAACAAAAAGTGTTTATGTAAGATTTTTTTATTATTATTTTTTTATGTCCTAGATATGTTTTTCTCTAGTTAAAAGCTCTTTTATAATAATAAGAAAACAAAATCATATTTATTGGCGTAATTTACTAATGATGGAACAAAATTTAGTTTACTTTTAAAAAGATCTCCGCATTGCCCCCTTAAGCCAATACGCTTGATGCGCCACTGTCCACGGCTTAGCAAACATTGCGGCTGTTTTTGCCGCCTTTGGTTTATTTTAATTAGAGATATAAATATATGGGACCTATTATAACTGAAGCAGCATATGCTGCTAAGTATAGAACAAGTGCATACTAAATGAGTAAATCATCAGCCAGCAAAGCAACCTTGGAATGCGTTTACTGGAGTACATCAGTTTTAGTTGAATCGCCATAAAATTGTTAGTTTCTTGTTGCTTTTATCAATGCATACTACCTACTTCAACATTCCATACTACACTGAACCAAAAATATTCATAAATATAATTAAATGTTATGATCAATATTTTTATTAAAATTGAGAAATTAAGTATTTAATTGAATTAATAATGTACACCAACGAATGTATAGATATTAATTGATAAATTACACACGTCAAAAGTCTTGGACCCCCTATTGTTAGGTGTCCGTTTTTGTGTTTCGTTTATATAATTACTACTTCATATAATTCGTCAGGGGCGTTTCTACTTATACAGGGCGTGAACCATTGGACGTAACTGATTGTGATTTGTTGCCTTGCAACTAATACTATAGAGCTATGTATAAACAATAACTAAAACACTTACTGAGCTTAGGTCAGGATAGAATTGCCGTCGGAATCGCCCACTGGCATACAGCTCTTGCAACAAGCTCAGAACCTTTCAACAAATAAGAGAGAAACACATGAGTACCCAAGCATACCTTCACATTCTCAAAACATCAACATGTACTACTTAGATCAACTAGTAAATATATTCTCCCTCAGACTGCAGCTGGATATCAATAATACAACAATGTACACTGACCAGACCACCTCTGCAGAGATAGTTCATAGCAAGACTAGGTCTTAAACCAGAACCAGACCGCGTCACCGCAGCTAGCGGCCCCTGAGATATCCCCCGCTCACCGCAGCTAACGGACGGACTGTATCACCGCAGCTTACAGCCCTAGGATACCCCATACCTCAAAATACCGTGTCACACGCAGCTAACGGCCAATAAATACAAAACAATAATAGGCCGGCCTCGTCAGTAATACACTATCATTCATAATCTCAATTATTTAATTAATCAACTACTAACTTAGCTAATAAACAAATGTTAAGCATGCCAAGTAGGTACTCAGTGATGTAACTCACCTAATAATCCAACACAACACAGGTCACTAAAACAATTGTCTAGTCCACTATTTAATTACTTAATTTAATATGCACGCACACATTCACCCTCGAACTGTCTTAAAGAAATAAAGCGACTGTAAAAATCATTTAGGGTCCGACTAAACACTTAAGACAAAGTTCCTATACATTTTTATCAATGTTTATTTTAACATGATCCCTGCTCAAGTCAGGTAGTCGTCCCATCGGTCAAATTGTCTCGCTTCGTAACTATATACTCCTAACACTATATATAAAATGATTCGATTAAACCTAGTTGTTTTTCTTAATGTGGTAAAAAGAGTACAAATACTTATGTACAAAAAATTGCAGACCATGAACCTTTACTTTATTACCAATGTTTTTACAAATCTGGTCAGGGAGGATCGGTATTTGGTACAATATGCCCGTAGACCCCGCATATCTTCAGCTTCAGCTCTCAAGACCCATTTTCAAGGTACGTTTCGCCGTGTTATATCGACACCTAGTATTCGAAGACGGCTCCACAACATCCTCCACACACAATTTATGTACTACAAGACAATTACTAATCCCCAATCTACTACCTATGACCAAGGCATCGTGCTGCCCGTCTCCAGTGTGCGCCAGAGCATAGGGGTTGGTTTTTACGCCAGTGGCGGTGGGTCTTATTTACAGACGAAACCAGAATTAGGCTGGTTACTGATAACAATCGACAAAGAGTCAGGAGAGAATCATGTCGTCAACAGCGACTTCATTTTCCCCGTGAAGTTGCTCCGTATGAAGGGGGGTACCGTAATGTTTTGGGGTGGAATAATGTTCAACCGCCCCACCCTATTAATTCGCATACCACAGAATATTACCAGTCAAATTTAATCGAACAAGTTACTACGCTCATTATCAAATTTTGTGAAAATATGGTAATGCAAAAAATCAATATACGCATTCTGAAAACTATTTTAAAAATATTTAATTGCATGCCGCTGGAATCTGGTCTACGGTTTTGGAATGGCAATGCAAACTGGCGATGCCACATGTCGCAACTAATGGTTATGTAAAAAATGACGTTTTTAAACGAATTTCTACATTTAAAATAAAAGATGTTTCGAACCTTTGCCAATCGGCCATGGAAAATATACCAAATTCTGTTTGGCCCAACTGGGTTGAACATGCCAAAAAGTGGAACAGAGAAAAAGAACATTTAGTGGATACTGCTGTAGAGCCATTAGTGATAAATTTGAACGCTGAAGATGACGATAACAGTAATGATGGTGGCGAGGAAATACCTGATGATGATGACGATGACTTAGACATATGCATTCCCGTTTTTATATTCAAGCTAATGCGAAAGAATCTTATATTATGATCACCTTTGACAATGTATATGAGATATAAATAAAAAATAATAAAATGAAACTGTATATGTTATAGTTAATAAAATCACAAATAGGCAGAGTTCCATAAGAATAATATTATTATTACTGTCAAGAAAGCTAAGAAAATAACAATTACAATATTCATGATATACAGAAGTATGTATCAAATAAATGTTTTCTAAGATCTTAACAAAGCTGAAATAAAAAAGCTCCCGACACTGGTCACAGCTCGAACCCCGCTACGCCGCACTTTACCCCTCTTGAACGGAACGCGTAAGAAATAATTGAGAACTATATTTACCCATACACTGTTTACAGATGCATTAATTCACAAAACTGTTACATTTCTTTGTTAAGGTTTTTATATGTTCTATGACTGTTTTTGTATTTAAAAAAAAGATGTTGTATTTACGAAGATACCATCAACTTCTGTTTTACGCAATAAAAGAAGATAAGGAAATCTAAGAAGAGAGACTTACACAGTTCCAAAGAGCACAGTTTAATGTATTACCAGTTAAAATTGCACATTTTAAAGCCTATAAATAAAAAAGTTATGACGTGTTGAAATGGCAGGATTGCGTTTCGCTGCCCGAAAATCGTGTTTTTTGGTACATTGTTTCTAATAACTAAAAAACGAATATTCAAAAACAAATCTCGATTTGATTGTGCATAACAATAATATTGAGGCTACCTATGGTCCAAATTTCAATTTTTTTCGCTCCTACATTTTGGCAATATCGGCTTTCAAACCCAGGGGTCTGGACTTTTTACTCCGATAGTAGATCTAGATCCATTATAACTTACGAGGGCTCCAATTGAAGTAATAGTTATTTTATTCCGTTATATTGATTTTTGATAAAATAGTAGGTAATTGAAAGTACATACAGTGTGAGAGCCAAATTTTACAGTGAGGCCCGGCCTCATTTGCTTCATACGACGTGCCGCCACTGCAGTTAACCAGTTAACAAGTAGCTTGTAAAAATACATTTTCTTGATTTACAGTTTTTTTTTAAATTGACGTTTACACATGAGTAAAAATAAAATCCCTTTCAACAATTGTCAAACCTTGTTTCTCAAAGCAATAAGTGTTTAATTAATAACAAAACATTGCAGTATTTGTGAATTCCATAGCAAAGTTTTATGAATTGTTCTATTTCAATATAACAAAGATTGATCACGAGTAAGAAAGCTACCCGACATCTACTGTTTACATTCATAAAATCCTATGGATTGATGTAATCGTAGACAAATATGACGTTATCAACATCATTTGTAAAGTAAAATGTGTGCCCTTTAAATTCAACCTTGTCTGAAGGCAAACATTTCAGAATAAAGATCAGAGTTGCATGCAACAATGCAATTGCCGATGTTAAAGCTATCGCCAGTCTGGCCAAAGTTCATTATCAATTTTTTTCGCTGATAATAAACCAAGTGCATTGTTCTCAGTAATGAATGCACTGCAGAATGTATTTGTATGATGAAAGACAATAAGCATGCGATACATATAAAATCTTATTATTTATAGAATAACAAAGCTGGCATGGAAGTTATGCATTTTTCTGTTTTCATGCATTGCAACATTTCATTATAATATAAAGGTAAGGTTCTTGTTGTCCTTTTGCTCGAATATCTTAGATCAAATATTTTAACTTAGGTCTATAAATACTTTTTTACATAAGGTAAAGCCGATTTTTTAATATAATTGACAGATTTTGATTGAATACATTTTTAGAAGTAGAATTTTGTTTTCAAAAGAAGAAATAAAACTGCATAACGGATAACATAAGTTTCATTTAAAATTTCCGATTTCATACGGCATGGAAAGAAAATTGTTGCAAGTATTCATGTAATTGTAAACAACACAATGTGGAAATTGCATGATTTTTCCAAATATGTGCAGAGGAAAGAATGTATTATTTTAATCAAAGCGGCCCTAGACAATTTTGTGGCAAAATAAGCCTAAAAACGTTGTTTTAAATTTTAGTCTGGCCACGCCTCCAGAAAATGATCGCCGCCACAGCGAAGACCTGGCAGACTACAGAATTGTGCTTTATATCTGTATACGATCTTTATTTTCGGACTACGTAGCACCAGTGTTTATACAGGGTGAGTCAGTCATAATGTCATTAATTTTAACCACGTATTCGGGAGGCCTAATAAAGGCAGAAAATCGAAAAAAAAATTTCTTTACTCGACCTTTAAAAAGATAAACAAATTACTCTATAAAAATCAGTAACACGACACTCCTGGTGGGCTACGAACTTTCTGAGGACGCACCGTACCACAATGGAATACCGGATTAAACATCGTTGCCACATCATGTTTACATACATAATATCGTCTAACACATGTGTTATTCAAATTTACCCGCATTTCCCGTATTTCTTTCCCCCCAAATTTGTAGATCACGCCACACGTTTGGAGGGGGATGGAGAGAATAGTGAGAATACAAGCAGTAAGCAGTAGTTTGTTTATTTCGGTCTCGCGTATTCGTCGTAAATGCATAATTTTACAAATTCCGAATATGCGGAATTGGTAGTGTTATATGGAGAATTTTTGCGGAATGCGACTGACCCTAATTTTATTAATAAAGTGCTATGGACGGATGAGTGCAGTTAACAGGTTAGTACCATACTACTTAAAAAACAATACATTTCTAGGATAGATGTACGTAACTACAAACTGAACAAAATAAAACTAAAGAAAAACTAAAATTATGCCACAAATAAATAGCTTCAGACAAGATATTGTCGAGTAATACTAAAAATTCATATTTATTTGTAAAACGTAGTGAAAACGTAATATCAAAATTATTAAACTGTAATAACCTAACATTCGGAAACATTTATTTATTATCTACATTTGTTTTTATTAACAAATAAATAAATATTTAAAGAAAATTCGTTCATGTATCTAGATTTAAAAAAATAGTTTTACTCCTTGTCATTAAATAACAGTACAAAAGCTAGGTAACTAGGTTATTGAGCTAACAATACGGTAGGTCAAGGTTCACTCTCCATAACTTAGATTAGCAGCGTGCCATTTCGGTCTTGGACAGTTTTCTGTCGACAACACGATGGTTTTTCATTATTTAGTATTTAAACACGAAACACTTTTCAGCTTCTCTTAATAATTTACCCATTGGGTATATGTATTTTTTATGTAATGTACGTAAATAGTTTATTACTCGGTTTATTATTAGACACGTTGGAGTTTTGTTGCAGTCATAACAGCTACCTACATTTGCTCAGAGAAAAATCCACACGCTACTTATCGGTTTAGCTTTCAGAGGCGATTTGTTGTCAACGTATGGCAGGAGTGTACGGGTATCGTTTGATTGGGCCGTATTTTCCACCAGAAAATCTTATTGGTTGAAGTTGAACTGAGCAAGAAAAAATGATATTCTAAAATAGTCAGTACAACCGTTTATTTGTGATGTCTAAAACCTAGGTAGGTAGGTACGAGAAAAATATTTCAACTTGTCAACATTGCATCAGATCGACATCGAGTTGAACTGTGATCTGTAAACGACCAAGGCTCTGAGAGGTCAGTAACAGTCTGAAAAGGGGGTTTAAATAATGATTTGAAAATATTTTTTTTCGGCGTAAATATGCATTTAGATTTTTTTTAATCGCGTATTCGTATTATACTCATTATTCCCTATCTCCTCTTAAAATTAATGACATTATGACTGACTCACCCTGTATAAGTATAGTTAGTCAATCGGCTTTAGTTGTGGACTATGTCGACTAGATGGCAGGACTGTGATATGTGTGAAATCCCTTAAACAAGCCCTAGAGAAGTCTCACTGACTTAATTTTAAAAATATAGTCAGATTGATTCTATTTACTGACTTGCCTAGGACTCCCTTAAGAGATTCTGCACATCTAATCGACATGGTCCAGAACTATGGCCGGTTGACTAACTATACTTTATATAAACACTGTATATACGTATAGACAAATTAATTTGACGTTTGTGCTATTATTAAGTCTTATTGTGGTGTTAAATATAATAAAGTTGCAAAATACACTCTAAAAATGAGCACAGAAAGTGCATCTCACCGGACAAATGGAAGCAATATTGCATTATGCCATTACGAATACAGCATATCACGCCTAATTAAAAATATTTCACCAAGGGAAAAAAGGAAAACGTTAAACTCTCCAGTATTGCAACATTATTTGTTTCTGAAGACCATTTTAATGTTTAATATTTAATTGGAAAGTTAAAATTAAGTTTGTCGAAAAAAATATAATGTAAAATTGTAAAGAATCAATTAAACTTTTCTATTAAGGTACCAGAATACATATAGGGTGTTTAGAAAATCAGTGGCAAAGCACACTTACATTTTTTTTTAATTTATTGTATTCAGTGTTTCATTACGATTCCAAATTACATGTTCTGTATTTGCTCCTACCATTTACATGATGTAGAATATTATTTGAGGCATTTATAAAATTCTGCTATTTGACGTCACATTAAATTATCTGTTTTATTCTAAAAATATAATAAACAAAAGTAGTAAATAGAGATTTTTTAACATGTAAGAAGTAAATAGCAACAAAAAATTAATAAATTAATTTAAAAAAATTTAATAAATGTTAAAACACGTATTTTGATGTGAAGCCAGATGGCATAATTTTATAAATACTTAATATATACGTTACGTTTAACGATACCGTAAGTATACCACATCACTACTAATAATTATGATAATGATAAAAACGAAAAACTAGCACCCGCTTGCTCTGACTCCCCGTACTTATTTCTGTACTAATGAAGTTGATATTCGCACCAACGAAGTTCATAAACATACTATTAAATGAATCCACTTGTGGCGAATTGTCCGATTTCACAGCATTACCTACACAGTATTTACACTATCTATGACCCAAAAATGACACAAAAACGCAAAAGCATAAGAAACAAACGCCTTTAACACTGCACCTGCATCTACGGAAACATAAACTGCGCTGACCGTCGTATGACGTCACACCAATGATATAGCGTTTTCAGTCATGTGGTTTTGTTTACACTCCACGGCAATTTATTACTGTTAATATTTTAATTATTATGTAATTATTGCCGCCAGACACATGTTCTGATTTTTCGATATTATTGATACAATCAGTTCATAAAATTGGTACGAAGAACATATTCACAATGAAAATTATTACTGAGGTTTATTACTTTCCAAATTATTCAGTCAAGATTCACAGTCGATTTGGTAGCTACTATCCTTGATCTACAAAATTTTAAGACTCATTGCTTTTGATAATATAAAATTAATAACAAAAATTCTCAGAGCGTTCTAGTACTGATGATAATGAATCCAATCTTCATTTGGAAGATCCACAAAATCTTCTTCACGACCAGAGCAAAACACATCCTCATAACTTTACCTGAATTTATTCTTTTGTTTTGGTATTTTTTTCTTTTTTCCTCCTACTTTGTTTTTAATATTCCTTCCTGTTTCATCACCGATTTTTCATTATCGGTTTGAACTTGTCCTTCTAGAAAAACCTTATAAGCAGTGCTTGTTAATATCCCAGTTGCTATTTCTTTTTAAAATATAGATACGACCCAAATACTCTGCACTACCAAGTCTTATAGATATTATTGAGGCAGTATTTTCTTTACGAAGCAGACGTAGCAGCGACTTTTCATTGTCGATTATACCCTGCGCTCTTTATTCCAATGTAATGAGCTAAATGTATCCTGTTTGGCTCTTATAAATTCACCTGTAATTGTTTAGCAAACAAATGATCATTCTTCGTTCATAGGGGCTTTCGTAAGATAATAATGGGCAATTTTCCTAATTACGACAAACTGCCGAGTGCAAAAATGTCCAGGACGGAAAATAATCTTGTAAATAGTACCTTTCGCAATTTCCATGAATAGTCGATACATTAATGACATAAATCATATATGTGTAATTTAGTATCGTGTAGTCGATGCAAATGTGCCTTAATGGTGATCAGCGAGTTTAGATCAATTTATGCTACAAAGTATGCCCGCATGGTAAATGTCGGCAGGTTTCCTGTAAAAAGTTTTTGTGGATGTAGAAATAGTTATCTCTTTTCCTTCTTAGTAGAAATGAATATGTTGCAAATGCATGCTATCAAATTAAAAGTACAAAATAGTTAATAACAAGAAAAAAAAATAATATATGCTGGGGGTCCGATTATAATCTTACGTATTTTTTTCGCTGAACATGAAGTCAAATAAGGATTGCACAGAGAACATCCAGAAATACCTATTAAAATCTTTCTTTCGTTCTTATATTCGGTACAAAATTCGATAAAACCTCAATACTCAATAATATAACATGTCATACACTAAAATAAAACAAATAATGTGTATAGAAGGCTAAAAATTATTTCGCAAAACTCTCTTTTGCCCCGGAAAATCAGTGTATAATTTGACAATCATCGTCCAAGGTGGCTTAGATCTGTCAACTACCATGCTGTCGTTTTTTACAGCGTTTCCAAATATAGAAACAACGAAAATTAACATTTCTAATTTTAACAGATAATCTGGTTAACTGCAATATGTTGCATTTGATTCACGTTCTAAACAAAACTACATTTTTACTCAATACAACCACTACTTATTACCAATAAAACACACTTCGCGTGCAGTTAAATAAAATTCCCTTTTATTCAAGATAATCGAACGAAAGGAATATTAATACACAAAAGAAAAATAGTCTTACCTTGCCTTGTCTTGCTTAGTCTTGTCTTATTTAGTCTTGTCTTGCCCGTTAACCTAGAATAACAAACAGGTGAATTATAGAGAAATATCTGTACCTGACACAATTTTATTTAATAACTGTAAAATATTTAAAATTGAAAAAATGCATTAAAAACTGAAGGAGAACATAAAATCACAACATAAACACAGGATTTCAATTATGGCAATGAATTTTGCCATTTACTGTTGCTGGTTGCCTACTCTCTAAACGTCAAACGTGCCAAATAAATAACTTCGCGGCAGACACCCATAGTCGGCGAAAAATTGGGGTTTAATATAGTTTCGAAAGACATTTTTTCGCTTTAGAAATAAGTTTGGAAATGTTTTGAAGGGTTATTTCGTTAATTGTTATTTTCCTCTATACCCTCTTAAAATATGTGAACTTAGTCATAGTTAACCCTGTATAGTTACATATCGTTATCGATAAAAATCTTTAATGCTATAATAGCACTTGACAAGTAATAGTAAGTAGTTTGCTTAATGAATGCATTTTGTAATATTAACTAATAGAAACGATGAAATAGAAATGTTGTTAATAATAATACCTAGGTAACTAATAGGTAACAGCTAATACGCTATAGTATTTTGCATTCGTTGCAATAATTATGACAACAAATTTTAATTTAGTTGTAAACACCATCGTTAAATGGCACGTATGCCAATTTAGCGATCTCTATAAAACACTGGAAATTATGATTCTATAAGGAATTTATTAAAACAGGGCTGTAATTTTTCATATTTCCAAAATATTTCAATGAGACGGATGAGATAAAAGTATTTTTTTCAAATTTGAGGTAAAAGTCATAGTTTATTTTCATTTGATTTCTTTACTTTTTACCTAAATTCGCTACATCTTTTAATTTTTTTCCGCTGGCTTAAACCTGACATTTATTTATTCTTATAAAATGTCTATGGAAGCTTAAGCGAGTAGTAAAACTAGATTTCTACCGTCCGCCATGATAGAAACAAAAACAAAAACCCACTATTTTGCTGTTTCAAATTTGTTTTATAGAATGGCTTGTCAATGTAATTTTGCGTCAAAATAATCATCTGTTGTAATTGTTACTATTTTTGTTTTACTGATAGTATCATTACATAATAAAAACATTACAATGTCTAATATATTGTAATGAATACAAAGGTTAATAACAGGAAATAGAAATAAAAGTTTCAGTTAGTAAAAAAAGAGGAGGAATTTAAAAAGCATATTTAGTATATTTATAAAAAAAAATTTGTATACATGAGGACAATTTTGAGAGTGGGCAGTGTATGATAGAAAAACATAAATATTTAGTTAATAAAAGTTTGAAGTTTATACAGCAATATAGATAGATATCAAAATAAAATAATAAAATGTAAAAAAAGAAAATTAGGTTCAACTTAGTTTATAATTAGTAAATATAGTTAGTGAAGGATATTAAAACTCTCTGGGAGATAGTCTAAACGTTGCATAGGAACGAGAAAAAAAGATAAATAGGTTGTTGATTTTGAATATAAACAAATAGAAGCAGAATTTGTGAAGAGGAGAAGATTTATCAGAATATATTAAGAAAAACATTACCTGAATTCATAAAGTTAACCTGCAAGAAGAATAAACATTGCCGTGTTGAAATCCAGGGTCCCACAGCAGAAGAAAGCTATAGTGAGCAATATAACAAATATTTGGCATATCACAGGGAACAAATAACTCCAGAACAAGGTATTTATTTAATAATAAATTATTCCAATGCCTAAAAAAACCACAAACTGAGCTTTACAAACCGAGTTGACATCAAATCTGACAGATAAGAAGGCGCTAAATATAAACACGAAAATAAGCAGTTTAACGCGATATCCAGAGAAGAAGAAGACGAGCTGATAAGGACAACCACTGAATAGAAAGAAAACTGGGTTAAGAAGGTAAACTAATAGACCTTTTAAAGTGTTTTGCAACTCATTGAAGGGACATAAAACAGGCGTATATAAAAAAAATTGTTGAAATTTGAATGATAATGTTAATTATAATAATTAAGATATAGCAGGTTACGTAGAGTAATTTTAAAGAAAATTTAAAAAAATATATTGAATAAATTGAAATCTATCTATAACAAAAAAATTTTGTCTTACCTTTTTATTTAACAGCTAAATTAATAATAAAAAAAACATCACTGAACCGCCCTTGAGATAAAGATTTCTCATGCTAACAATAAATTTAAATCAATTGTTTTAAAAATAGAGAATATACAGAATAGTGTCTGAAGCAATAAAAATTTTTAAAAATAAATAAAAACAAAATAATTCAGGAACTGTATTCAAAATTAAAGGTAAAAGTGTTACGCTTCAGACTGGCGCGTTAGAAAATCAAGGTAAGTAAATTAATTAATTCTGAGCTATCCGGAAAACACATTACACACATCAAATTTCACATTACAATATAATATAATCGTTTTCGGAAGGCGAAATAGGCAACAAAACGTTGGTGAAACCCGACATATACCTCTGAGCCCTTTCCACTTGTTTTTAATATACCTAAGTCATGCTCAGGTACGCCCCTTAATAAGGTACGACTAATGTTACGGAGAAATTACCTGCACTAGAGGCCAATAAGATGTACTTCTGGTCAAAAACAGACGGTTGAACAGAGTCGAACTTGAAATAGTTGGATTGTGTTGATCATTCTAGTGCGTTGTGTTGATTCTTCTGTTGTGGTGTGTTTGTGATACAGTTTTAACGAAATTTGAAAATGTCTCATCTTGAAGTTCGGATGAGCATAGTAGGAAAGTTGTGTTAAATGTTTTGGAGCTTTTACTATCATTAATTATGGAAAAATTTCCCAGCCGACCCTGGCAATTTACGTCTTGAGTACCGACATACCTGCCCTACTCCAATCTTTCTACCGCACATACATTCCTAAAGATGTCCTTCATAGCACAATTTGGGCTGGCCCGCCATCTACCACCCAGTTACACCTGTCATAAGTTGAAATGAAATAAATGTATACATTTCGTCAGTGGAGGCTCGTGGTAGCTGCAAGAGGTGAGGCCCAAATAATACCTAAATAGGAATAAATTTACACGTCTCCCCTGAGGTAATATTCCTTGACGCGTTGACCATTTTTTATTATGGAGGTTTTCGCCAATAGCCCTACTATAACCATAAATTAAAAAACTAGAAAACATCAGAACTCCGATTTTTATTTACAATATAAATAATAGAAAAAAATAGGAAAAAATATAAAAACCAATTTTCAACTACTTATCTATTTACATACAAAACAAAACCACTTTTACCAAAAATGTTTCAATACTTTCACTTCTTATAAAACAAGTCTATTCGTCGCTTTTAAATTCGTAAATTTATTTATAATGTCTTCATAAAATTGGGAATCCGCGCTAAGACTTTGCGACAGTTCTTTTTCTATAGCCATCATCGATAGGTTGTTTAAGCGCTCTTATGTCATCGTATTTCTTAAGTAAGTCTTAATGCGCTTAAGGCACGAAAAGTTTCATTCTACTGAAACACTTATTGCAGGAAATTTATTTGCATATTCGGGATATTTTAAAGCGTTGGCCGACTATTCAAAATTTGTCGTTTCTCTACTTCATTACGTATTGAAAAAGGCGTTTCAAATAGAGATTAAAATAATATCGTGAGAGGGAATAACTATCGACGAGCCTATCGATAATATATATTTAAATTAGGTTCCTATTCTATGTTAAATTTACTCTCACCATGTAAGGAAGTTGTTTTTTATTTCTTTAAATTAATTATGCCTGCCTTGTCCCTAAAACTTTACCACCGCGTTACCTAACACTAACACTAACCACTGGATATTCAAAACACATAAATAACAGTATTAACACCTGAACAATCTAATCGCGTCAGACATGTAAATTATTTACAGTTCACAAGTTACCTACGGTCACTAGCCACTATCACATCGTCCACTTGCCGTTGAACTAAAAACTTGAGGCCCCAGAAATCTGGCCTCAGTGTCGAGCGGACATGAAGAAAAAAACATCGATTTTAACCGTCACGCATGGTGGGAAAAACCATAACGTACAGAGATGTGCGACGCAATTTGAGGCTGGCAAAATTCGGCCTCACTGTAGAAGGATTGGTGGGTGACAGAAACGGCGGGATATTAAAATTTGAAATGTAAACCAGAGGGTACGTTATAACATACGAGGGCTAAGATTGAACATTGATTTTTGATAAATATAGTAGCCAATCGGATTGTAATTTATGGGGTAGTAAAAGTGAAAGTAAAAATTTACAGTGAGCTCCGGCCTCAGTTGCTTCATACGACGAGCCGCCACTGCATTTCGTCTTACCAACGTTTTATTGCCCACTTCGCCTTCCCAAAACGATCGTACTATAGCTGTTTGGTCTTAGAGGAAAAATTGCCCCCAAGTAGATTTTAATATGCTTTTACAGCATGTGATAACACACATCCAAAAAATAATGATAACAATGAATACCTAAAAACAATTTTATAGAAATATTCATAAAATTGTTATAGATTTACCGTATAAGCTGTTTTATTATTTGGCTACCAAAACGCTCTTGTGATAAATATGTATTCCGAAAGCAATAATAATACGGCATTAAGACATAACTGTCTTAGATATAACCTGAAAATTATAAAACTGTTTTCCTGGTTGCATTATCAGCTGTAACTGTAGAATACACAATAGAAATAAATTCTCACAATTTTCAGTATCAATAATAATAAAATACGAGGGTAATTACCTGCTCATTCTCATTAAGTCCATTATGGAAGCCTTGTATCTAAATATACACCTAAGACTAAATGGACTAACAGCCACATATTACGCATTTTTAAAACTACTTAATAGACATATTGACATCGTTCATTAAAGTTGTTCGTAGAGATAATGGAGAACAATTTTCTTCATTATAGCTAAGCTAGAAGTTGAGGAAAATAGCACTTAAAAGTTAAATGAGTATGTAATACTGCCGCTATTCCACAGATTACAAGTAAGTAGCATAAATCATATCCGTGCAATTTACTATGTACTAGTCGACGGCAACTGTGTGTAATATATTGGATGTCTGCGAAATAATGGAGAGGAATTTATTTCGATTATGACCCGGTCATCCATCACAATCACGTCCGGTCGTCCAGCGTTGAAGCTTCCGCTGTTTGCTTCTGCCCATCGCGGTACTATTTTCCGCACAAAGTAATTGAAGGAAAAACGAATTGTTTCCTCGTTGTTCGCTAATTATTCTACCACTTAATTCCGAAGTAATTTAATAACCGTTAAAACTTACGTTGAGCGCTGTATCAACCGTTACACAGGTAGTTCTGTATAAGAACCGACACATAGCAGGTGTATGTAGGGGGTTGCAAAAAATTTGCAGTTTAATCAAACATACCTATACAGGGGTAACTAAGACTTAGTACAAATATTTTAAGAGGGGATAGGGAAAAATAAGAATTAATGGAATCACTCTTCAAAAAAATTCCAAACTTATTTATAAAGCCAAAAAAAATATTTTCAAAACTATATTAAATCCCTATTTATCGCCGTCACTGTCCTTCTGTCAGCCGCGAGGTTAGGTATATTCTGCCGGTCAAAGGTGTCAAATATAGTGACAGGTCCATTGACACGTGTATCAATTTAAGTCGCTTTGAAAGAAAAACAATATCTTTACAAAATGTAGATTATTATTTAATGATTTAATGAGAAATACGGTATGGTAGCACAGAGAGGCAGCACCTTACTAATTTAATTTATTTCCAGGATTGATACTTGGAGAGATATTAAGAATGTTGAATCATCTTTTGTGTTCTTACTTGTTTAAATTAAAGATTTTTGTACGTCCTGTGGACCTCTCCTTCCCTCGATCGTTCTTTTTGTGTAAAGCGGGGTACCTACTTGGTTTGGCGGTCTTGACCAGGTCGATTACTTACGTCGGGAAAAAGCACAAGGGATAACAACAAAATACACGTAAGTGTGTACACAAATACATAAAAACACTACTACACGTTTACCGCCACGGCATAAAACAGCTGCTCGATGTGGTTCAAAAAGTATTCAGCAAAATATTTTGTATACTCGGGAAACGTCTTTGAGGCTACCGCACGATAATATGCACTTGTCACACTCCCATAAATCAGCACCTTATCCGTCATCTAGGCATTTGAATACGACATGTTTGTAAATACACATAAAATACGCGAAAATTTAATTTTGCGAAAATCAAGTACTGACAAATTATTTCAAACTAATCAGAGCACCGTAACTGTAAATTTACGTTATTTGACACCTACAGACGACATCTGTCACTAAGGTGCACTCACGCCGATAAATTTTTAAACTTCAGGTGTTGTTATGTAATTAAATTCTGTTAATACTAATAATAGCAACAATATTAATAGTAATCGACGATGTTTGCATAAAATAATTAATAAACTATAAACTATAACTTCCCAAGATGTTTACAGTGTTCTGTAAAAATGACCCTTAGATTATAACTAACTTCTCATTCTGGATGGTTTTTAGCATGGAGGGTATGCAATTAGCAATGCAGTATGGCATAACCTAGAACTTACTGTTACTTTAAATCAGCTTAGTGACTAATTTTAAACGTGTTATAGTAATTAAATAAAGTATTTTATGTCGGATATGTTAGTGGATAATTATGATGAATCTGCAAGGAGTGAAAATGTAGTTTGGCAGTGTGCAACGAAAGAATACAAATATACTGCAGCTAACCGGATTAGCTGTTATCTACCAGGTATTTAGACATTATTATTATTAATACAAATGTTTCGTTTCGTCGTTTCTACACTTGACAGTGTTGAAAAAACTACCAGTAGTTGGCATATCTAGCCATGACGGATGATGATAGATTGTCATAGGCGCCGACTTTCCGTGGGAAAAGAGAGTTTTGCCCCAGTTTTTAAACATCGAGCTAGCATTCCGAAATAAATTTTTTATTGTCTTTTAGACCTTTCTGAGCACGTGGTTAAAATTTTTGTACTTAGTCATAGTTAACCCTGTATAGCTATAGTTGCACACTGGCGGAGTTACAGGGCTTCAAAGTGGGGACAAATATTTCGAATGAAATTGATATCCCTGAATTGCTTTAACTTGGAATAACCAAAATTGGTACATTTAGATTTAGATTTATTATTGGTTTTTATTTTTGTGTATGAATTTAATTGAAACACTACAAAGTGTTATTGAGGGTGAGTCACCTCTAAAATTATATCTTTTTTCCCATTGATCAAATTAAAAAAGAATGATAATATCTCACGCAGAATTTAAATTAAAACAATTTTTTTTATTCTTACTATAAAAGTTTAAGGTTTTCAAGAAAAAAATGCATTACTTAAAACAATATTTTAATAGTGTTTATCAGAAGAAACCAAAGTCGGTAGTGGACTTTGTCTTTAAAATTAGACATTATTTATTTTATTAAAACTATAAAATCAAAATTAAAAAATAAAATTAAAACTAAAGAAATTGTTCAAAATCACACCATATTCTCTGAAACATAAATTTATTCTAGTTAAATACTGAGATTTACTCTTTTTAATAAATGATGATCGGATTCAGTTGGCGAGGAATAAACAAAATCCTTCAATATTCACATTTGTTGTGGTCTGGCGATCGTGGTGGCCAATTTTGAGGACAATTATTTCTTCGTTTCAACCATTTATTTGGCAACTTAAAATTAAAAAAGTCTCTAACAGTAGCATGTAAATGAAGCGATATCTCATCATGCATAAACCAAAACTCTAGTCTAAATTGCAACGGTAAATCTATTAAATCAGGGAGAGTATTTTGCAGAAATTCCAAAGAGCTTTCGCCATTTAACTGGTCCAGTCAAATAACGATGAATAATACCGGCCCAAATATTTACGTTAAACTCGCGTGCGAAATGTCTAGTAGTTATTGCATAATGGTTTACATCGGAATATTCATGAAAGTTGTAGACATTTGAAATTCCTCTGCGAGTGAAACAAGCTTTATTAGTGAACATAATTTTCTTGCGAAAATTCCACACCTATACTCTTAAGCCAATCAGAGACTGGTTTTTTGTTTGGTTACCATGGACACCAAAATATTTCCGGAAATATTCATCCTCCAGGGTACCCTGAACGATATTAATAAGTGGAAATATTTGTCAGAATAATGACACATGGCATAGACTTGAAATGTCGTATTTTGTGGCACTAAATTTTCAACTGCTTTTCTAATATCTTCTTCTCTTAAAAGCGACATTTTTTACTTAACACTTCACTCGACTTTATAATGAGAAAAATTAGCGTGGTACAATTGTTGATATTTCAATAAACATTCATGGTCAACTAACCTTACCTTTTCCATGTCTCTAAATAATCTTATTATCAAATAAAATTTATTGATTAATTTTTTAAGTGTGAAATTTTCTTGCTGAAACCCCCATATGCTTGAATTAATAACCGGAAATGTTTCATTCAAATATTCGTGACCTCGAAAAAATTTCCGGTACTAATCCAAACAATAATGAGATTACAAGTGAAAATTAATATCCTGATGCAAGATAACTCGGAAAAGGTTATTCGTTGCTACAAATCTTGAGGCAATAGCTCTTGCACTTTTTGAATGTCATATGGATGTAGTAGATTATGTTTAAAAATTCGGTGTACAGAAGTTCTTGATAATCCAGTTTCTCGAGACAAACGTTTAGTATTTATTTGCTGCTCATCTTCAACTGTATGCAAAATATTTTCTTCATCTTGTACCCTTATTATACTAGAACGCTATTGTATAATACTGAAAAACTTTCCTGTCTCTGGAGCACGTCTTTCAACAATAGGAAATGTTTCTCTATGGGCAGTTACTCGATTTGGAAATCTCCTACGATATTCTTCTACACTCCTACCCAGTAAACACATATACGTTAGAAAAACGTTTATAATGCCCATACAACGTTTGAAAAAGGCGTGGCTTTTTTACGTATAATCAACTTAAAAATGTCGCGGTTTTGCACGTTTCTGGTAACCAAAGTACAAACGTTTAACATTAGTAAATGTGAAACGATCATTTTTGGTATTAATAAGCTTTAAGTTTTACGTTTAATAATGACATTTTATTAAGGTTTTTAACTAATGTAAATTAAACCTTGTTATTTTAATGTCCAACAAGATGTTTTAGAGACGTGTTTTTTAACGTGTTTTACAACGTTGTTTTTGGATCCTTCTGGCGGTATTATGGTCCAGAATTATGTACCATAAATGCTAGATTAGATAGTATGTAAAAAATACTAAATAATCAGGTACACTTAATCTGTAAAACTGCAAAATAAATACCACTTCTTTAAATATCTATAACACTTAACTAACTATAATACTTTAATGATGAATTTACTTTTTTTTAGGTTTTATTACAATTAACTTTATGTTACCACGTATTCCATCCCTATAAGATTATAGCGTTGTTTTGAGTCATAAGTATTTTTTTGAAATACATAATTTCAAATTTAAAAAATACTATCCAAAACTACCCCTTAAACATAAGTGATTGAATAAGTGGTAACAAAAAATTAATTACCGTAATATCATATACTCACCCCATGAACCCATTATTCAAAAGTATCTGAAAGACATTTAAAAAAATGATTTTTCATCCTTCAGAGGGTTATATCTCTCTTATTATTGAGTTTTGAACAAAAATTTATGTAAAATAGTATCCTCATTTTTTAATGTGCCATATGCTCTAATATTTACGGTACATTCTGGACCACCCTGTATTAAATAAATAATTATCAGAGAATTAATATAATATAAATAAAATAGTTACAAAATCTTCTCTCATTTAATCTTGTTGCTATTAATAATTATTATCGATATTCCAATAGTGTGGCTCAAATGTTGAACTCACTATACGCCCATAAATAAGAGTCTTAGAAAATATCAATACCTATTGTTTAATTTCAAATTTATGTAGGTAACAATAAATAATTGGTTTTAATATCAGTAATAGTTTATTAAATAAATACGTACATAATACAAACAAAATATAAAAATACCAAAATAATATATCTTATTTATGCTACTGATTGGAACCTAAAAACAATGAAATTAGGTTTCAACAAGTTTCATATCAATAACTTCCTTACATTGGATAATATAGATTATTTAAAGAAAGTCTAAACTTTAAACATGTCTAAGTTTAATCTATTATAGTTATACATATAATAATAATGCTAATAATAATAACAATAATAATAATCTAATATACATTTAATATGACCACGAAGTAGATAGTCAAGAAAGGAAATAAAAAAGTTTAAATCATTCCCAATCATGATTAGAAATATGTCACTATCTTAAACTTTAGTAAAAATTAAAAAAATTACCAAGTCATAATAATTGTTACCCATTTTACAAAGTAATTTAACGTAGGCATGCACGAGTACAAAATTCACACGCCTACTTTTACTAATTTTGTCATCGCCTTTGTAAGTATTTTGAAACATAAGTAGGAAAAGTTATAATGGAATAAATTTAGATTGCATTATATAATTATTTGTAAAAAAACTAATATTCTTATATTAATAAAATAAAATTAAATACTTATAGAAGTATACTTACCAAAATAAAATAGGGAAATATTTCACGGATCAGAGTAGGTACGTACAGTGATGAATATGCAACTGACAAGCTTTTACAAAAAAGGACTCGAAATGGTATGTGTGTAACACGTGATCATTATCTGCCAATAAGATCATTAAATTCGTATAGAACGTTTAACGGCATTATAATTGAAACGTGTAATAAACGGCAATTCGCTTCCTTATTTCAATGAATTATTGTAACGTATAATACACGTTTAAATTGTACTGTTTTTTAATACTTGAGAGGTTTATTAAGAAATAATTACTATCTAGTTAATTGTTTATATAAGTACCTATTCTATTCAATGTCAATATATTAATCAGTTGACACAGACGTTTTATAAAGGTTTAAATAAATAAGTTTTATTTAAATATTTTAAATAACGTTCATTTAACGTTACAAAAGATTTGCCAACATTTTTTGTTAAAAAGAACGTATTTTAAACGTTATGTTAGACTTTTCTAACCATAAAATAATAGTTAATTTTGTAACGTAACACGAATTATCAACCAATGGTACGTTGACAATACGTTTAAATAACGTATGTGTGTTTACTGGGTACAGTTTCCTTCACAGACACCTAGTACAAGTAACATGTCAACTTGTTCGCTGAATGTATATTTTCCAGCCATTTTCAACAACCAACAGTAGTAGCACAAATAAAATAGTTTTACTACCAACCGTCAAATTTTAAAGACAAAGCCTATTACTGACTTATTAATTTCTTCTAATAAACACTATTAAAATATTGTGTTGGTTGTCTGCGAAATAATGGATAGGAATTTATTTCGATTATGACCAGGTCCGTTGTTAGCTTCTGCCCATCGCGGTACTATTTTCCGCGCAAAGAACTTGAAGGAAAAACGAATTGTTTCCTCGTTGTTCGCTAATTATTCTACCACTTAATTCCAAAGTAATTTAATATCCATTAAGGATCGGCACAGGAAAGAGAGAAATAAGGAGAGGGCGTGTCCGCTCGTAGCTGGCTTAGATAATAATTCTATATTAATTTTTTCTTCTTTCTAAGTTATTCTTTCCAGAATCTGTGCTGTTCCTCAGTGCTCCTCTTATACTTACTTCTACTATTTCCCTGCATAAAATTTGCTTAGGTGCATTTTAAAATTTTCAGAATTAGGAAATTTTGAAGATGATCTTCAACTCGAAAAACAATAACACAGCCCCTCAAAAAAAAAATGTTAGGACTTGTGGGGCGGACATAATGTATTCCCATGTATTTTTCGACGCTGAATCCGATCCCGAGCTCAGAGATGGCCCTCCACGTCTGGAATTGGGCCCAGGTGCCAAAAATTGCCTCTATAGGGCCTGAGAGATGGATTCTGGGATGAGGCGAGGTCAAAGGTGCATTCTCAAGCCAAAGTCGGATTTGTGCTCGAAAAGTTTATGGCCAACTAGAATTCCCGGTTTGGGTCCGGAAAAATTAACCTTTAGGGGCCGGATAATCGTGTTTCGGACGTCTCAATCGCATCAGTGGTATTTTTATGTACTTTTAAATTCTGGAACTCAGACTTTACTCGAACCTTTTTTGTGCATCTTTAGTTATGATTATTTCTTCTTGAAACGCCAGCCTTGTCCTGTTTTGTAAGACAAAACCAGATTTTTCAAATTTTGCAAGATTTTTTGTCTCAGTTAACTAATGAAAGAAATAAATATACAAAAATAGCAAAGTAAATCGCAATAGAATAAAACTTATGGAACATCCTGTACTGTAACAAATAAATTAACACATGACATGCTGCATTTAATTAAAAATGAGTTTAGCATTATCTCCCTCATCCAAAAGATGTATATAATGGAATGAAATGTGGCGAATCATTCCTATTGTTACCCAATAAAAAAAAACAATGAATGTATGTACATATGTCCGAAAAGTAGCATATTTTACAAAGCGATATTAATGAAATTATTTGCCGCCGTTATGTTTTCCCGGATAAAAGAGAAGCCTCACGAGAAATCCGGTCGACGGTTCCACCTCTGCCCGGATTACTAGATCCAATTTAATGCTTTAAAATCAAAGCGGGCTCTTGTATGTTTTTGCGCGACTCCACCTATAGTCAGCGGCCGAAAATCTGGAGAGTGACTAACCGCTAGCTTGTTGACAAGCGCGGCGGGAGAAGCGTGCGAGGAACAATATTTCATAGGCGTACTAAATTTGAAGCCGATTAGATATAAAAATATACAAAAATGAAAAAAATATATTGCATTACATAACAGCCATTATTTTTAGTAGAAACAGTAATATAACAGTTTCTCCCAATTTCGAGGCGTTAGATAATAAAAGTGATAAGAATTATTTCCAAATTTAAAATTCTTATCTTGTATAATTAGTGGTATGAGCGTGCCTCTTGAGAAGAGTTCAAAGCATACAAAATTATCAAAAATAAGTTGACGTCGACTCAACCTAGCATATTAACAATTTACTTTAATTGTGCCCCTTGTGCCATCCTCTACAAATTAGAATGCCGGCGATTGCCCACAACCACCCAACAGTAATACACGATAAATATTATTGTCTTTCATTATTGTAACCTCTAAATCGGATTAGCGTGGAAACACGTCACGTAGACAAAAAACTTTATTATACAAGAAGATACCCTTCAAATTAGTTTCACAACTGTCAACACTTTACTTTGACGTTTGTCAATCGCCTTCGACTGCTCAATATAAACTGAACTCCAGCGGCGAAAATAATCCGCTTATATGTATAGGTTTTTGGGTTCTAGAAGTTTTCGGCTGTCTCGAGAATCAAGTAGAATGTGGCCGAGAATGTTCCAGAAAACGTCAAAATAAAGTAATATTGTAAATTCTAACATAAGGAGAAACGTAATTACAAACTAACGAGGTAGGCGAGCTTCAATTATAAATTCTAAAGTAAACAGGAACATAATTAACAAACTAAAAAGGTAGGTGAGCTTCCGTAAAATTATTATGTGGTATTAATAAATTTGTTTTGAGCTTCTGACAATCTACCATGGCAGTTTCATGATGAAAACGTTATAGGTAGTTGACAAAATTTGTTACAAGTAGAGATTTTCCCACCATTAAATAAATCGCGCAAATATTTGCAAATTCCGCATACATATACACTATTCATTAATCTGTCACTATAACGGTCACACATTAACACATATTATATTATATCGTACGGCTTTCCGTATGACCTTCATGCATCCATGTTTCGTCAAAATTTAATATATTCTTCAATCCAGATTCTGATCTTTTAATATTTATTTTAAATAATTTCAACAATTTGCAAAAGCACCCTTGTATATATTTTAGGCAACGTTTCATCTTGTAAGATGTATCCCATTTTTTTTGTCGAAAACTCATTTTAAAAATACCATCTTCCTTCCGCGAGTATCCATTATTTTCCATTTCCCAGTTGTACTTCTCTACCACTTTTTTATTTGCACTATAGATATATGCTACTCACGGACATTTTTGTTAATGAAATACATATTTCAGCATCACTTACACTCCTATTTTGACCTCACGCCCTAAACTCTTCAGACATGTCGTCATCCGATATTCCTCACTTGTAAAATTAGGACGATTTTGGGAATATGTCGTAGACCTTCAATTATTTTCCATTCTTAAGAACATAAAATCACTAACAAAATTAACTACATTCATAATTAAATTAGCGGAAAGGTATACCCGAAATTTTGCCCGCTCGAACTATACACCCGCCTATGATAGGGCTGGAGATGGAATAGGTGGATGCGTCACAGTAATAGAAGGCTGTGACGCATGCGCACTTACTGCAGCAGAAGCTGAGTAATCAGGTATGCTATCAGAGATATGCGGCACACGATTTTATAGGAAAAATATACGGGCTGCATGTATGTTTCTTTTTCTAATTTTGACATATATATAACATCTTTTGCTATCGTGTGTCAAACCGTTCTATTTTATGTAAGTAGTTACATAATGAAAACCATTGTGCAACTGGTTACGAAAAGTTCGTTATGTCACTAATTGCAAGAATTAAACAAAATGCAGCAGACAAATAATATAGTTACTTTTATTTGTCAGTAATTTTATAAATAACACTTTATTAATTATGTATTAAATATTATTATTTAATTATAAATATTCACAACGCAGTTGGTACAGTTAGTGAAACAATTTCCAGAAGAAATCTGTTGAACTTGCAGTAATATTCCGTGATATGGTATCTGTTCTCCGAGAATATTACCGGAAATTGTTTTTTTATTTCCTATAAAATTTCCAACATATCCTTCTGCAACAGAATTTGACCTCCAGCTGTCGTGTTGTTTTATTTTTAAAATATTGGTCCCAGAATCTGCTGTAAAGTGGTCGAAGATCTTCTGCAAGAGTACCCCATGAATAATGCACAAGTCGGCAAACGAACCATTTGAGCAATCGTCTTTCCTAACTGACCAATAGTATTAATTCCTACTGGTTGTACACTACTTTACCTTATCTACATCTAGCAAAGAACCTATCGTGTTTAATATTTTCCGGGCGTAGCTTTCTATACTATAAAGTCAACAAAATTTAGTCCTTCTATATCTCCCGGCGTGATTACAAATTCACGTATTAATCTAGTTCTTGTATTTGGAATATTTACTCGAAAATACGTCTCCTCATCTGTAACACCTTCAACACGTAAAAATGTTAATTCTGACTTCCGACATGTACCGGCTATTCCCACAATCTAAAGCAAAAAATGCAAATTAGTAAACTGAAAACTAAATGAAGCAATTATTAGTTACCTTAGCCATTAAAAAATTATTGTCATCCGCCTCCGTCAAAAACTTCGAAATATTTACTTTTGAAAAAACGTTTGATTTCTTAGCGTGGTATCCATCGGACTGCCTTTTCAAATATGCTATCAAACTATTGTATGTTTTAGTGTTTATACCTTTTTTTAAAAACAGCTCAATTCTCAACATGGACTACTGTGTCCATAGCGTAGAAGCCTTTAAATTATTCTTACCTTCAAAATATGCCATAGTACTTTCTCATTGACGTATTTTACTTTCTTCTGTTCACGCCATTTCTCAAATTTTTCATAAACCAAGTCATATCAATCTGGGTTTAGAAAGGGGTATAGTACGACCACTGTATTGGCAAATGTCACAGACGATATCTTACGAAATTTAGATGCAGGTAATACAACATGTCTGGTTTGATTAGACTTTTCCAAAGCTTTTGATACTCTTGATCAGACTTTACTTTGTGAAAAATTGTCATATTGTGGGTTCGATGCAACATCCTTGAATTTGTTTAAAACATACCTTAGTAATAGTCAGCAAATAGTTACGATTAATGATAAATCTTCTCAAGTTGGTTTTGTCACCTCGGAGGTTCCCCAAGGTTCAAACCTGGGCCCCCTTCTATTTCTTATTTACACGGCCGATATTTTTAAATCAGTAAACTATTCTAATGTTATAACTTACGCTGACGATATCCAGTTGTCTTTTTCTTTCAACAGGGATGTTGCTGCAGCTAATAATAAGATTAATTCCGATCTTAAATCTATTTCACATTATTCTGAACGGAATAATTTGCGTCTTAATTCGGATAAATGCATTCATTTGTTTTACACCAGAGCATATGAAGATAAAAATACAGAGTTAAAATTGCATATCAATAATCAGCCATTAAGTTCTTTAAACGTAGTAAAAAATTTGGGACTTCTTCTTGATTCTAAACTTCGGTTTCGGGAACAAGTCTCTATTTTAGTGAACAGATGTTATATTGCTTTGAGGTTGTTTTATGAGAATGTAAGTATTTTGAATTTTAAATTAAAAAAAAGCTAGCTCAATCACTTGTGTTGTCCATTTTAAATTACTGCAACATTGTATATTATCCTTGTCTGGACAAAATTACTCAGTACCATCTTCAGAAAATTCAAAACAGCTGCTGTAGATTTGTCTTTCGCTTAAAGAAATATGATAGAGTTTCTGAAAAGATTAAACAACTGGGTTGGTTAAACGTCAGTATTACTTTCAAATTTCCCTTTAGTGTTTTTATAAATCAAATTTTTGCCGCATCTTCCCCGCCATACCTAAAAGAAAAACTGATACGTCGTGATGAAATTCATAATATCAATATAAGATTTCCATCCAAACTTTCACTTCGTAAATTTCATTCAGCCATGTTCACACGCTCCTTTACATAATAATGCTTACACTGCTATTTATAATTCTATTAATTACAAATTTAAACAGAATTCTGTTACTGGTTATCGCATAAATGTTAAATCTTACCTTTTCACTTTTTGACCTTGACTTATCATGGTATTTTTTTTGTTACATTAATTAATTTATATTTTATTATATGCCGTTTTGGATTCAGGAATCAGTGAGTATACGGTATCTGAATGTAAATCACTTAATTTTCCCTAATAAATACTAATAGTAACGATCAGCGTCACAGAATAGATCAACGTCTATTAAATGTCAACGCAAATGACAAGAAAATTTAAACTGACACTGATTGTTATTTAAACTATACTTGTAAATGATCAAAAAAACTTGTACTTCCCATTTTTCGTCAAAATTAGAAAAAATCTTACGTTATGAAACATGATTTTCTGTAACTCGTGCGATATTGTATTGTAAACTTGCACTATTGTATTGTAAACTTACATAAAATCATACTTTTCATAACTGATTACGTAAATAGCTATTGTGTCGACTGCTCTAAATTGTGAGCAGGTTTATAACATGAGTCACTGTCTAGATTTTCGACCGTTGAGTATAGGTTTAATAAAACACCGAATGGGTTGCAATAATAAATTGCGATCGTCCGTTCTGCGGGTTATGCGATCTCGATCATGCTGCATGGAGTGGAATTTTAATTTTGTTTACATCTGGGTTTCACATGATATGGTTCGAGGCAACTCCAGACGGCCAGTATCGGGTGCAGACGTTGACTCTGCAGCAGTGCCGTAACGTAACGCCCGCGACCTTTCTTCAGGGTCGTATTAAATCCGATTTTTGTTTATGTAATTGATCCGGTAACCATGCCCTTTAATTCTAGTTCGTCTGTATATGATTCGGAGCCGGGTCCCAATTTATCGTAATAGTTTATCGTATCAGCTTATATTGAGGTAAGTAAAATGAGGAGAGCATAATTCCAGATGATTACCGTGAAGTATATTATAATTGTTATTAGTTGCTTAAGTGTTGGTGAGATATAATATACAAAGTATGCTATATCTTAAAGCTGCCGCTGTCGAGGTATCTGAATGACTAAACCATTTTTCTCCTTTATTCTTGGACAAAATGGCTTCATATTTTAACTGTAGCCTTTAATTATTGTCTATGACTTCCTTGCGTTAGAATTTTGATAACAAGTTTAAATTAAAATTTTAAAAATATTTTCGAAAAATACTTCGGCCACGAGTAAGTCACACTGACTGCTGGCGGCAATTCAATTCGGTGTTGGCCTGACGCGACGTTGCCAAATTTAAATAATTTCCTATAATACCTACTTATTGTAATATGTAATTAATGCTATAATTTATAGCATTAAATTTCAACATAAAAAGTATTTAAAATTGAAATCACAAAACTTCAACATGCCGGCAATCCGAGTCTTGACCTACCATATTTGGGTCAATAACTTTGTTGTTAATGTCTACTCAATGACAAGCGCTGCATAACCGCTAAATAGTAACAGAAACAAACAATAATTAAATTTGCATTTTTATAAACACCCGGCGTACTAGCTATTACATAAACTAACACCCAAAAATGATGTATAATTATTTAAATATTTTCAAAAAGCAATTGGTGCAAGTAGAAATATTCGGATCACCTCAAAAATTGTACATTTATCCCTCCAAAGTGTTTTTCAAATTTTTCAAATTTCGATTCAATATCTTTAAAACTCTTTGAAATAGTTAATAAAAATAAATAAAAAAATAGAACTTAAACACTCTGTATATGAATTTTTTTTCACAAAACAACTTCCTTCGGCAACCACCTCCTAAAATATTTCGCACTTATTTACAAACAGTACGTGTATGTTTTATACTGTCTATAGAGGTACTTATAAAACCCTTTTGCATTCAAAACTAATGCGGTAAGGCACCCACAGATAGGACACAAAACGCTCAAACAAATATAGATACTTAGGTTCGTCGCGAGATGGAAGAGCAACCATCGGTTTAATTGCTGCGTAAACTATTTGCTATTGTAAATTAATATGAAAACCACGTAGAGGATATACCTAGACCAGCCGCGCCATTATGTTCGCCTCGGATTGTGTAAATGACGTGTCATTAATCTACCACGTCGTTTTCCTAGCTACGGACCTGTTCTAAACAAAAGGCCGCCCGTCCTTTCACGATGATTGAATAAAACGACCATAATTTATCCGCCGAGTTGACGGTAATGCTGAAATAGTTGCGCCTCTGATGTTATTTGAGGGATTTTAATGCAACAGTACGTTCCACACGACTGGCTAAATAGGCAAACTGCACCGACGGCACACAGCCGACCTTTCTATCCACTACTATGCACCTACTTTCCAAATTGCAAAACGGTACCACGCCACGGACAGCTGCAGCCGTGAAATTGTTCTGTCTGCGATTTTATTTGTGTAAAATTAGAGTTTGTTTGTTTTGCCAGTCTAATAATGCGGACAGCAAACAAGAAAAAACCATCTGAAGAACGCAGAACTGCTATAAACAAATTTTAATAGTGGCAGGCATACCCTAAAGATATTTATTTATTTAGCAATGATAATACTGAAACAAACAGGCTGTAGGCTAATTACATGCTTCTTACCGTACACAAAACAGAGAAACAATTAAGTGAATATAAAATATGACATCTAGTATAATATCAGAATTTATATACATATACATATATGCTACATATATACAACTGAAAAAAATAAATCAATCTAAAATTGACTTAAATTTTTTTTTTAAATTTTAAACGGCTATCATAAACTGCAGAAGTAAGAATATTAAGATACATGTTACCTACAATACTAAAGCTGTTCACAAGAGAATAACTTAAGGAAACTTAAGACAGAGTGTGGGGGACGTGTTTATATGATCTGGGACATAGAATTGTAATATAGATAGTAGATAGGGACTGTCCACTATACTATTTATAATTTTTTTTTACTGTTTTAGAAAGGTATTTTAAGTTAATATAAATCAAATCTCCTACAATTCCTATCAATGAAGTCATATATATGTTCTGTGATTCCAAACATCTAGGTATGCTAATAAACAATTCCACAGACACAGCTCTAATCAATAATTATCTAAAGAAAATAATTTAATTTACTGGCCTGCTAATGAAACACTTTATAAATATCTAACTTCACATTTTGGCAGTAGGAACATGACAAATTCAACCACAATAGATGAGATCTGACTTATTTCTGCATTTTTAGGATTGCTTCTTCAGGTGGTCTTCTTTAAGTTGAATCAAATATCTAAAAATTATTATAAAAATTAAAATAGGTCAGTAAAAAAATGTTAATAATAAGGAATATATGGGTAGATATTGTGGGTGTAATTCAACACAGGTTGGGGCTTTTGTCCACTAAGTAGTTAGTTTCACACAATATTATTAATACCTAAAAATATATAAAAACTTTTACATAAAAGGTGAACATTTTTCAAGTAGGTATTGTCATATTTAATTCATTGACAGGATGTCACTTTTTGTCATTGTCGATATTTAACTTCAAATAATTTTAATTTTTATAATAATTTTTATAGTTAGATATTTGATTCAACTTAAAGGAGACCACCTGAAGAAGCAATCTTAAAAATGCAGAAATAGGTCAGATCTCATCTATTGTGGTTGAATTTGTCGTGTTCCCACTGCCAAAAAGTGAAGATAGATATTTATAGAGTGTTTCATTAGCAGGTCAGTAAATTAAATTATTTTCTTTAGAGAATTATTGATTAGAGCTTTGTCTGTGGAATTGTTCATTAGCATACCTAATTGTCTGGTATCAGAGAACATACATATGACTTCATTGATAGGAATTGTAGGAGATTTGATTTATATTAGCTTAAAATACCTTTCTAAAACAGTAAAAAAATGTTACAAAAGCTAATAATAAGTAGTATATAGGTAGATATTGTGGGTGTAATTCAACGCAGGTTGGGGCTTTTGTCCACTAAGTAGTTAGTTTCACACAATATTATACCTAAAAATATATAAAAACTATTTATAATTTTATACAAAAACATTAGCATAATTCGATCCCTTCTACTATCAAGTCCTGGTAGTTTAAGATCATTTCGAATAACAAGATGATGGGTCAAACGTTGGATTGGGGTGATATTTCTTATAATAAAGGTATTTAATAAATTTATTTTGAACGGTTTCAATGGTTTGCTTGGACGACTGTTTGGATGGACTCCAAATGACAGCACCATATTCTTAGCGAGAGCAAACAACGGTATTATATTAGTACTTTATGGTATCAATGTTTCTAAACGTGTTAAGCTTATCTGCTTCAGCAATGATAGTTTGAATGTGATTATTAAAATTTACATTATTTTGAAAAGTAATACCTAAATCTAGTTAAATGGGATTTTATAGGAGAAAATGGTAAGATCCTTGCACCTTATTTTACATTTATCTACATTAAGATATAATTTATTTTTAACAGACTATTCATACAAAGCATCCAAATCTTGGTGCATAGTTTGAAAATTCATATCAGCTTTAACTTCTCTAAAAAATTCTAAGTCATCTACAAAGAGTAAACTCTCAGATTGAATATATATAGAAGAGGCCCAAGATTGGACGCCTGCGGCATTCCAGAGTTTGCCAAACATATTAAACTTCAGACCTTTGATACAAATGATACCTAGCAAGGTAAGATGACATAAGTATTATTAGATGATCACTAAGTCCATAATGCATGTCAAAAGCTTTAGCAAAGTCTGTGTCGACTTCCCGTCCACATCCAGGACCTGACATTAACAAACATGGACATCCTTTCAGAAAACCCATGTTGATTAGGAGAAATATAGTGTTTAACATAGGCACGGAGTTTCTCATGTAAAATATATTCATAAAGTAGCAATTGGATGATAATTATTGCATTAAGTACTGTCATCTTTTTTATGAATTGGAATCAGTTTAGTTTGCTTAAATTTAGTAGGGAATATACCGCTATTAATGGATTTTTGAAATAATAATATTAATGGATAAATTAGATAACTGCAAGCTTCCATTACATAATATGGGATACCATCAGGCCCCGCAGCTCGTTTAGGTTTTACTTTTTTAAATACACCCTCAACTTCTTCAGTTCTTATATTTGTGAAATGAATGCAGTCACATACTACTTCGTCAAGCAAAATCTCATTTCCCAAATTCTTAATAATATTCAAGTCATAAGAGGATTCCTGTGAATAGTTTGTTCCAAAATGACTGGCAAAACCTGCCACAATATCAGACCCTTTATCCATAGTGACCCCATTACAAATTGATAGTTCAGATGAGCATCCCTTTTCATTGATTTGATAATCGTGGTATTAATAAAATTATGTTTCTACTATTTACTTTTAAAATAGATTCTTCATTTGATATGAATAAAATGATGGAGACGCTCAACAAAGAAGTGTCTGCTACGTGTTTGATTATCTACAATACAATATTACTTTGATTGAGCATGTACTCAAATAATTTAAGTTGTCTCGGTAGTATGCTCAGCATTAGAAATAAATATGCTTTTATAAATAATGACCGAATTTATGAGTATTGATCGTGCAAGAACATGTTATAGTAACTCTTAGGATGTTGACTATATAGGCTTTTAGGTATATAGATTTAACAATAATATAAGTATTATAGGTGAGAACATTGTATTGGACAGAACAGTATCTGCTGGTTTACTATTGAATGCGTCGAGTGTCACTGGCCATTGCTGCTACCCATCTGCTAGTCCATCATTCAATATTATTACGCTCCATGTAGTCATTTTTCTTTGCAATGCATCAGTACTCGAGGAAAAATAGCAACAAAAATATATTTCTTTTCCGCTACTACACGGAAAGAAATCTAATCTATATTTAAAAATAATATATTGGCGCTTAGGTACTACACGAAGTTCAATTACATCCATATCACAGCCAGCGTGTTCAAGCACTGTTACCAGCGGATTATCCATTACGAGTTAGGTTTTGTGAGTGGTTGTTGCAACAAATTGCTGAAAATCCTCAATTTACTGCTGATGTTCTAGTTAGAGGTGAAGCTTTATTTACTCGCAACACTTGGAATACAAAACATTCACAAAACACGTTTCAAAATTCGAAAATCCGCACGCAATTGAATGGGACCACTTTCAACACCGTTTTTTACTGAATATTTGGGCAGGAATTGTTGATGAGTTCCTAATTGAATCGTTCCTATGCTTGTTCGCCATCAAGTTCACAGTTTTAAACCCTCCTGACTTCTTTTCGTGGAATCATTTAAAAAATGAGGTGTACCGTACTGAACTGGAAACCATCGAGAATTAGCGCGAGTATATGCTGCCGCGAATAATTTGCGTTTACAAGGGCAGCATCCAGGAGGAAAATTTCGAACAGTTTTTGTAATAAGTTATATGCTAATTCTTTATAAATTCCATGTTTCTAATGGTGATCAAGTATCGCAATTATTCTTTAAAATTAGTGTAACAAAATTTTATTCGTTTTAAAGACGCGTCACTTTGATCAGATGTCTATATGTCTTTAAGTTTATTTTATAGTAAAATCGCTGCAAATCTCTTTGCGCCGGTGTCTGTTTAATCACAGAACTTAGGTTTTTTCGTGCGATATGTGACATCGCCGTCGATTTTTCTTAAAATACTGTAGAACGATTTGAATTAGGTGTGCGTTCCAAAGTGTCACTTCACCGTTTTAAAAGAACATTGCACGATTAACCTCCACACACTCACGTAGCAGTGCTTCTGTTAATTGTGGTAATATTAATAATTATTTTCGTAGAGAAATGCATCTATTGAATAAATACTCACACTCATCCGTATAGGAAATTATTACTTACATAGGAAAAATCTCATAATGATAGTAATTTCAAGTCAACATCATCACTCTCTTACCATTACTTCCTTGATTTATATAGCAACATATTATTTCACACTTGTTTTATTCTGTTTGCATAAAGAATACGGCCTATCGTACGAGAAGTGCATTAATAACAGAAAAGTGGCAGATGACACTGCATAATTCTAGTCCGCTCTGCTATTTTACTGTTAAATTATTTCTGCAATATGTACACTTCAAGCGGCTTCTACATACAGAGATACAATGTTGCACGCCACCTGTGAAGACTGCTTTAACCTGTTTTATTTTGGTCGCTTGTCACAGCCGCAGTAGAAACAGGAGATTAATTAGGAAATGCGTTTTTTATGTTTAATGATTTGTTGCATTTTTTGAATGGTAAAAATGTTAATTAAGTTATATTTTTAAATACCTAAGGCTCATGAGCCTCCGATGAGCATTACGTGAGTAGGCATTGATCAGACTGAATAATCCTTTGTGCTAGCTGAAAAACCGACACTATAAGTCTGTTTAGAAATGAAAGAGAGTAATGAAAGCTTATGTATGCGTCATAAATAAATGCACTGGTGCTTATATTCAATATTTTTATATTATGTATTATCGGTATAGATGAGGTGTACTTTTAAAAAAACTTTCTGTGACCGGGTTGTACTAAATTGTAGCAGGTAGCTAAAATTTAATCCGCGACAATCCGTCTTTGTCTATGCCGCTTCAATTTCACGGTCCATTTATAAGTAAACAATATAAAAACAGCATTTCAAAACTAGAGGCTACTTTAATCATCATAACCGGGATAAGAGGGTTTTTAGTAATTCAAATAAAATTATTCAATATTATTATCAAAATATTTATTTAAATTTAATGAATAGACTTTTATTCCACACAAAAATATATGTATTTTGAAAATTCTAATTATGGTGAGTAAATGTAGTGTTGTATAAATGTACAATAAAGAAAATAAAAAAGTAGGTATATTAAAATTCATCCTCTGAATATTCTGATGAATTATCTTCGTCTCCTAGCTTGATAACGATAGGTTCCACAGTAACGTCAATTAAATTATCGAGTTCCCACATTTTCTCCTCTTCTCTTTGTACATGATGTATACATCTTTGTCAGTTATCTGCAGTTACTCGTTCCAACGAATTTTTTAACAAAATTTTCACTTAATTTAAACGTCGTATTATTTCGCACTACATCTCCTTTTGCCTGTGCCCAGACTAATTCGATCGGATTCGGGAGTTCACACTGATAAGGTGGTAACCGTAGTACCGTTATTTGGTGATTTGTTGCCATTTCATCGATAACATATTTTTTCTGATCTTTATTAAGATTGACAAGTGTCAAAAATTCCTTTTTCACCATATTTATTACAAAAGAAATGTTTTTCCGGATAACCATTGAATTATATCGGCTTTCCTCCAAGCAATCGTAGGCGTCCGCTCGGTCTGCCGTGAATGGTAACAGGCATTATCCATGACAATTACAGACCCCGGAGGAATAAGATCCAACATCTGTGTAAAATACTCTTCGAAAACACCTGCGTTCATGTCTTCGTGATAGTCAGCTGTATTTTTAGATTCAAATAAAAGTAAACCGCCATCTACACAACCACTGGCACTACCTATATGTGTTACTTTTAATCTTCACCTCCTTTTACCTGAAGGTGCCTTAAACCCTGTTGAAAGTCCATCCAAAAATGCTTGTCCAAAACATTTTACAATTTTATCTCGTTGACCCAAGTTTCGATAATAAATATTCCTCCCTTCGTCACGGAATTTTCTAATTGATCTTAAGCAGGATCTTCGCCAACAAATAATTTTATCTTTATCGATAAGAACTGACTTTCTGTTCTGCTTTTCCCAGCAAAAATTCAACTCTCGTAAGACGGCCCATAATTTGCTTCTACTGATTTTTGGCAAATCGTTGTCCTCTGAAAGTTCACTTAAAATTTTGTTTAGCGTTGGTATTTCTTTTTTAAAATAAAGTGCGTGTACTTTTCTGCGAATGACATTTTTGAAGAAATCATCTATAACGACTTTTGACCTCCCTGTAGATGATTTTGGGGGATTTACAGTATCTTGTTCATTTTTTGTTTCCTTTAAAAGTCTGTAGATAGTCGATTTTCCCTGTCATTTTGAAACACTTTTCTACGATGTCGTCAACACTATTGGTAGGATTTTGGTGTTGCAATGCATTAAATACATTTAATATAATAGTCTTCTCATGCGCACATCTTTTCACGCGTTTAGCAAGTACGTAATTTGATAAACTCGACATTTTACCCAAAGAATATTATATCCACTGGCACAATAGTCACTAAACACAAGTCGAATTTTACTCTACTGCACTAGCACGTCTTCGTATATTCAGCTCTAAGACTGGATTGATCTGTCACAATACACTGGCTCCTACCCTATGATGTATATCCAGTAAAATATACTAATGTACACCCATTACCTGTTAGCCGATAATTACCTGAAACGAAATATTCCCACTCTCATGGCCGGTTCTTATCTCGGGGTTTTATTACTCTCTTTTATTTCCTGGATTCTGAATCCCGGACGTTTTGACACTTTACACATTTTCCATTTCCATTTAAATAATGGATATACAAAATAAAATACTGCCTTTGTGGAATAATAAATAGTCTTAAAATATGTACACCGCTAATACTGGCATTTAGCAGCAATAGAATTATGTATATAGCATGAAATTGTAATATTTATCACTTTTATCCTTTGAATATATATTTCCCTTGCCTCACAAATTATGGTAGTAATTAGCAACATCCTTGACGTAAGAAAGTTTTTAGAGCGGAAATGTGTAAATATACAGCGACTTCCTTCAACAGCTAGGACAAATCGCGAAATTAAATCAACTTATCAAAGTACATTATTCATATATGAGGAAGACATTAAGGACGAAAATGACAGCCTTGTAATTATAAGAAACAGGTCACTACTTACTTTGCCAAATAGGATTTTATCATTGTGTTTTAAAAAATGATGCTATCATGTACATTTTTAATACTTGCTTGACGGTGCCGTAATATTGGAGTTTAAACCGATTTGTCAAGAAAATAAATTTGGTGGTACGTGTTAGGTTACACTCAGCTGACGTCATTTGTTAGTATTGTGAATGAAAGTACATCTTATCACTAGTTTCAAAGTGACTGTGCATGGTTGGGAAGATAATTGTAGATAATTAATGCACTGAAGTAAATATTATGATTTGCTACCCAAATATGTAGATAAGTATGAACATTAAAAATATGTCCATAAATATGGATAGAATTTAGTCAAAATATGCAATCAAAATACAATTGACGTGATTATTTCAAAAATACAGAAATAAAATGTAGAAATGTATTATTTGTCTACTTGAACTATCTATCACATAATTTATCAAGATTTTATTTTTATTATATGAGATAATGTATTTTGTTCATACAACACAGAATCAGGTTTCCAATCATCAGGTGCATGCGCATTTCAACTACAACAATGCATTTTCAATTTCATATGGGTATTAAAAATTTATTGCGTGTGTGTATGACTGTTCTGTGTAATAGAGCTATCATCCCTCAGATAATAGTTTCTGACCCTTTATTACCCGACCATAAAATTTATGAATCATATTATATCCTAGGTAGACCGATCCAGGTATTCCAAATTTCAAAGAATGAAAAGCCTGCCAAACATCTAAGTAATTCTAAATTCTTTCAACTCGATGGATTTTATGCCCCAATATGCAATATTTCAAAAAATGCATATTACTTGCATATTATGCAAAATATGCGCTTTACATGTTTGGATTAAACTGGCCAGAAAATTTCGTTGTTATTTAGCTATCTCCAAATACGGCATAGAAGATTCTACAGGTAAACTTCTACTAACGTTAAAATTACAATCTTAATTACCTACATTTAGAAATAATGGCAAAACTACCTCCACTATTTTTTCGAAACCAACTCACACCCCGGTTTTTTAGTACTTAAAACTCATAACATAACAAATTATCTATTTCGCTACATGTTTCACTTAAAATATACAAAAAGCAATACATACTGGTTTAATAGGTTTTTTTAACTACTCCTGCATAAATCGATAACCACAATATATGCCAACCAGGCTACAAATTATCTAGTGTCTATTTTTATGTGAGAGTTGATTTATTAAAACGGAAAGTTAATTAATATCAATATAAATTATTTTGTGTGACATACCTGTACCTATAAAACATATCAAGCTACTTTATTTCTTTCATATTTTTTGTTTGGCATTCCTTATAAATTGGTAAATAATTGGAAATATAAATCATACCAAAAGCTGGATTCGTATCCAACATTTTTATGAGACAGCGAATTATATCATCCTAGCAATGTCTAAGATAAGGAATTTGTGTGCCCACATTATAAAACATTCAGTTATTATCTGTAATGTAATATTTCGTCTAACTTGAAAATCATTACACTGATAAAAATCATAGTAAAACACCTTATTCATACAATGTATTACTGCAAAAAATACTAAATACAGTAGAATTACATCTTTTATGCCAATGACATGATTCTTATTAAAAATACGTAGCTATGTGTATTTCATGCGCACTAAGATGCGGTTATACTCCGAAAAAATACATATTCAAATGTATTGTAAATTTGCAAACAAAAGTTCTTCTTGTTCTGTATTGCAGTTGCCAACTGCTTGTACCAATATACTTACGGCATCCCCTCTTCATCAAATGATTAACTACCTACTACTATTAATTTTATGAAGATCGACTTGATATATTTTTTCACTCAATTAATTTTATTAAATATCTATTTGTTTAGTTGTCCGTTTATTTTTTTGGAAGACATATTTGTGATTTTATTGTTTGTTATAGTTTTGCTAATTTCTGTTGTTTGTTATTTGATATTTTGCTCTTAATCTTCTCTGTCTCTGTCCTTGCCCTGTAAATGGGATTCGTCCCGTTGGCCACTATTTAAATAAATAAATAAAAAAAATATAATAACGTCTAATAACATTGTTTGTACCATATCACGTGGTAACGCGAGACGGAGATGAAGAATTACATTTACGTATATGTTATTCTCAAAGAACCTATAACCGTGTTTTATGCTGCTGTGTTATATTTAACAGAGAATGTAGTTACAAATGACCTAACAGATAATATTTTATATGTACTTACTTATTCATTATTGTACTTTTTTAGTTTTGAAAAATACATAAGAAAAAAAAATGTCGCGGCATGTAATAGTGTTTGAGAGAGGCAGAAATATTGCTTCTCCCTCATTATGTGTTGAATTAAAAATTTGCAAATGAGGTAGTAGTAACGCTGGAAATCCTACAACGTTTCCATTCAAAATTCGTTAGGTTCGGTAAAATAAGGAGCACATATATTTGTTTTCTGTAAATATATCTAGGTATTTTCAAAGTTATCTATTAGTAGTTTTCTGTATTTTAATATATTTTAAATTTTATTAATCATATTATTATTAATTTCTTAGTGTTGGATGATGAAATTGATAACTTAGAAACATAATTCTAAATTTTAACACCCTATATCTCAAATATGGTGAGCTATATTCCTGAATGTTCGTGGTTTGAATTCGAAACACCCTGTATATTTGTGTAATTATTCGTAATGGTATTAGGTTGGCGCCAAGTCGATATTATTTATGTGCACTGATTAATGAATTATAAAGTAATTACGACTTTATTTACTGTGTTACGTTACAGTCAAAATTAGCCGAATCAGCTGGAACATCGGTTGTCAATTAGTTAATTGGATTTTTCTACTGCTGCATTTTTTCAGGTATATACTAGGTTGCAGTTATTGCTACAGAATATTTCTTGCAGCTTGACAGATTTTCTTTCTTCATATATTATACATATGCAAGCTCCAATAAGTTGGCAGACCAGAATTACATTTGACACATTCGAATACATATTTATATTAAACTATTATTAATATTAAATAACTAAATTAAAAACTATTTAATCAATATAGTTGTATTGTATTGTAAAACTATAAATGTGTGTATAATGCATGGAACAACATACGAGGCAATTAAGCTTCAGGAATTTATCAATGAAAATACAAGCAAATTAAATTTCGCCAAAATTTTATTATCGACCTTCACATTAGTTTCCCTCTAACTCCACTTCATCTTGGGAAATAAAATAAAATTACAGCGGGGCAATATCGGGGCTATAGGGTGGGTGCGGCAACGTTGTAATGCCTTTTTTGCAAAAAACTCTTGCACAATGAACGAGGAATGGACTGGCGAGTTGTCGTGGTGCGAGATCCAGCCGTTCTCGGCGAGTTCGAGTCGCACACGGAAAACGCGGGCCCGCAGCCGTTCCAGGACGCCAACGTAGTTCTGTCCAGTCATTGTCTTGCCTGCAGGAACATATTCACGATGAATGATGCCGTGGATATCGAAAAATACGATCAACATTGCCTTCAGTCGTGACTTGGACATCCTCACTTTCGTTGGCCGTTCTCCGCCCTTTTCCAGCCACTGCTGACTTTGTTTACGAGTCTTGGGGTCATACTCAAATATCCAGGTCTCATCTCCAGTGACTACTCGACTCATCCAGTCTCTACTGTCGCTCCGAATGCGGGACAACAAATCCTCGAAGATCGATTTTCGCATGTCTCTCTGTTCATGGGTGAGAACTTTTGGCACCATCTTTGTGCAAACTTTTATTTTCGATATTTGTAAATAACTTCTCAAGAAATCCAAATATTTACATAAAATTTCTCAATCGGCGGTTTTTGCGGACGAAAAATTCAAATATGTTTCTAATTTTGACGTCACTAGTAGAGGGCGCCACTTATGGCACATCATGTTTCTTTTAAATGACAGAACTTTTTTGCTGCTTTGTGTATCCATATGACTATTGAAATAATCGATTCACCTACCTGTTATATCTGAAAAAGTTATACCTTATTGAAGTCGTAAGAAGTAACAGTTTTCGAAATAATCTTATTTTAAATATTCAGTGCATCGATTGAAAACTGTTGTCGTTTCAGTTAAAGTGCTTTTTCTACTAAAAATACAACAAAATGTTACTTGATAAAGTTGTTCAATTATGGAGATGTGCAAAATTTTAATTTTTTAATATTTTGCTGTATTTTCAACAGAAAAGGCACTTTACCTGAAACCAAAACAGTTTTTACTCGGTGCACTGAGCATTTCAAATAGGATTATTTCAAAAATGGTTACGCCTACCGACTCCAGGCAGGTATACCTTTTTCAAATAAAACAGGTAGGAGAATCGATTGTTTCAATAGTCAGACGGATACATTAAGATGTAAAAAAGTTCTGCCATTTAAAAGAAACATGGTGTGCCACAAGTGGCGCCCTCTACTAGTGGCGTCAAAATTAGAAACATATTTGAATTTCTCATCTGAAAAACCCCCAATTTACAAGTTTTATATAAATATTTGGATTTCTTGAGACATTATTTGCAAATATTGAAAATAAAATTTTAACTTTAACTCGTTAATATTCAGTTTTGGAAAGAATGTTATAGAAAGAGGTAGTATTTATTTTAGGCCTAGAATTATCTCCTGAATTTTTTGCTCATCATTTCCGGACACCCTGCAGAAAGAAATAAAATATAACAATATTGCCAAATGATGAAAGCAACATACTAATATAAAAGAATGGTGGGAGAAGTTACTTAAAAATTGGGGTTTCCATGCTGCGACGTTCCCCCCACGGAACCACAACGTCGCTGGAACGTGGTCGTACAAATTCCGGAAACATCTTCGGAACGTAGCGAGCACCAAAAACTTATTCTCCATTTTCGTCGTAGGCAGGTAATGGGAACGTTTCTACTATGTGCCCATGGCTGGTGGCAGACCACTTTAAAGTACCTACAACAGTCGCAACTACGTTCCAACGGCAATATAAGCTAGTTGGGATAGTAAAGGTGTTTTCTTAGCCAACAGTGTGCAGTTTGAATACATATCGCCAGCCGAAGGTTTGTCCTATATATGACCAGGTACTTTTTAGCTGTATCCTTCCTGGGGTACTCTAGGAACTCCATAGCAAGTTGACAGCTATTTGTTTCATCACGCCGTTTCCTAAACTCTTTGTGGAAGCATACTGGAGGAACCGGATCCAACAATATTGAGACCCATTGCACCGCTCGTGTGCTGTAACCCACCATACAGATATGTTGTTGTGGCATTCCTATGATGATCTATTATAGTAATTATTTTATGATTATGGAAGGTCAGTAGTAATTGTCTACTCTATTGTAGTTGTTGTGGTACAACAATAATATTTGTAGTAATCTGTAAGTACAGATATCAAACATCCAATATATTTTAATGTTAGTGAATGTAATAAATGGATTAGATGATTTTAGTAAGCAGTATATTACTTCAAAAATTACATTGAAGCACTGCATCACCTGCCTCATCGTATTATCCGTCACTGGCTCGCAGTATGTGGTAGACAATATTTTACGACATTTTTAATCAGCAATCTGCACCGTGACTCTCATTGTCGTCGCTTATAAATTATGCTTGATAATTACGGCTCTGGGTGGAAGTGAGTACGAGGATTTCAATTTGTCCCCTGCTGCTTTAGCACTGGCATAAATCCGCTTTAAAACTCAGCCTCATTATCATAAAAATCTCATTTAAAGTAGGTTACTCTTCAAATTGCTTATTTACGCTTCCCATCTATAGAAACGTCCAGAATGTAACGAGTTAATTTCAAAATACTGTCTAACTTTGTTAATAAGAGCTGGTCTTACCGAATCGATCCAAGATTTCGCTATATAGCTCATCAAATTGTTATCTTTATTTGAGCTGTTAATTATTTACTCACTTTATTTCATACATTCAGCTATTAAAATGTTGTACTTCGGTACCTTTGAATATTCACAGGTGGCATGAGATAACATTCTTGTTATTTGCTAAACTGTATATTATTCAATTCTGAAATGTCTAAAATTACTTATATTTGTACACAACACTATTTCAAGAATACGGCGCCCTTAATATTTCTAATAATATAGGAGTGTATGATTAGTTTTTCTTATTTATCTTAAAGTGTTTGTTTTATCTGTAATATTTTTTAATGTTCTACCAACAAAATTTGGAAGGTATTCATTATTTATTAATTAATTAACGGTGTATATTCCAATCGTGTATGACGTTCTAATGACGCCTGCAGTATCTTGCTGTTATACAATTCCACCAGCTGCTCTTCACAATAAATCGTTACGTTTGACGTTTTTCCATACCGTAATTCATGTATTGCCGACATACTAATTTAATTAGTACGACGGTTGCGGCTTTTGACAGGCCTACACTAAAATAGATTTATTTTAATTAAATAAAATCCCGCTCGGATTATTTATTTTCCCTCCGACTATTAACAGGTCCGATTGTTTTATTGAATGCATGCGGCTAAACTAGTTTTAAAAAAATTGCGGATAATTTTAGCGAATCTATTGAAGTAAATGGATTTCAATTTTCTATTGGAATTCCATTAGATTGAGACTAATAAATCTAACAAAAAGTAATTATTTAGCTGGATTATTTTAAGTTAAGTTAGAATTAATTGTTATACAGTCCCACAAAAAAAAATGTTTCTCAGATCTGGAGATCAGGCCATGTTTACTATATGTTTTTGGGTCGCTGAATTTAAATTTGGGGTCTGTTTAACCCAGTCACGACAGGGTTTTGCAACAGCCTCAAAAAACCATTAGTTTAGGGTTTTCAGCACTATTAAACGCGTATAACTCTATAACACAAACATTAAACACAAAACCCAAACTGTTAACTTACAAACCCATAAACCTATCACTATATTACCCCATAAACCCACAACCCCATAACTAATAAACCCAATAACTGTCTAAATTATTGGTTTTTTTGACGCGATGAGTTATTGTTGTTAATTTAATATAACGTAGTTATTAATGCCTTAAGTCAAGATAATTGTAAAAATAATTATATACTTAACAGTGTAAGTATGAGATACACACAATATTATGAAATTATTCAATCTCCGATATCTCGCAACGACAGCCTACATCTAAGAAACAATTATAACGTTTTTTATAGCACTATTAGAAATCCTACGGAACATTACTAAAAAAATATTATAAAACACTTTAGTTTTATTAGTGAAAATGTTTTATAAGCTTGTCACAGAAATAAAACAACATCAAGCGTAGATCCTTGAAGACAAAATAATATGTTACGAAACTTACTTTAGTCAAAAGTTGATGGTTTGCAGGGTGTCAAAGTTAAAATTTTATTTTCGATATTTGTATATACTTTTTTTTAAAATCCGATTATTTGCATACATTTTGAATATCAGGGGTATTTGGGGGCAAGAAATTCAAATTTGTTACTAATTTTGACGTCACTAGTAAAGGGCGCCACTTATGGCACATCATGCTTTTTGCGGCTTAGTATATCCATTTGATTATTGAAATCGCCGATTCTCCTACTTTTTTTATCTGAAAAAGGTATACCTTATTAAAGTCGTTAGGAGTAACGGTTTTTGAAATAATCCTACTTGAAATATTCCGTGCACCGAAATTGTTTTGGTTTCAAGTAAAGAGCCTTTTCCGCTGAAAATACAGTAAAATGTTACTTAGTAAAGTTATTCAAAATGGTAAATCATGACGTGCAAAATTACAAGAAGATCGACCTGCTTTGATGAAACCGAATTTTCATAAATGGTTTCATCGAAGCACAAAGATTTCAGTTACTGACAACAAAATAATGGTACGTGCCGCTAAAATAAAATACACATGTATTTCGAAAGCAAAAATAATACGGCAATAAAACTTTGAATCTGAGAATTATATATGGTTGAACTATGATCTTGCAAGATCAACCATACTACTTTAAAGACACTCTTGTCCTGTTTTGCAAGACTAGACAAAACTTTTTCAAATGTTGCAAAATTTCTTGTCTCAGTTAACACTAATTCAAAGGTACACCCTGTATACTGTAAACGTTACGTTGCACCTTTCTCGAGAATTCTTGTCGACGACCTAGCGTACTTATTTCCGCACCTCCTTGTACTCGGGTGTTTCCACAAATTACATTCGTGTTTGTTTTTCAGTGTCCTCGCAAAAAGCGGCAGTACCGTCCCTGTCTAATTGCTGTCGCATTATGGTTGCATTTTTGCACGTAGCGAAGGTAAGCTCATCGTAATTACAGTATATACAGACATGACCCGTTTGCGGTTTGTTGCTAGGCGGCGTAACCGCGACTTGTCTAGCCTTTTCTAGGCGGGCGGAGCCGAACTGCACTACGTTTGTAGGATTTGTGAGAGTCCAGTAATAATTATCGTAATTTTAAAGATACAAAATTTTTACTATAGTCTGTTTGGAAATGAAAGAGAGTAATAAAACCCCGATATAAGAACCGGCCATGGTCGTGGTAATATTTCGTTTCAGGTAATTATCGGGTAACACTAATGCTAACAGGTGAGGTGTACATTAGTATATTTTACTGGATACATCATAGGGCAGGAGCCAATGTATTGTGACAGATCAATCTAGTCTTACAGCTGAATATACGAAGACGTGCTAGTGCAGTAGAGTAAAATTCGACTTGTGTTTAGTGACTATTGTGCCAGTGGATATACACATACACATCATATATTGTTTGGGTTAAATGTCGAGCTTATCAGATTACGTACTTGCTAAACGCGTGAAAAGATGTGAGCTGTCTCAGAATGAGAAGATTATTATATTAAATGTATTTAATGCATTGCAACACCACAATCCTACCAATAGTGTTGACGACATCGTGGAAAAGTGTTCCAAAATGACAGGGATTGGAAAATCGACTATCTACAGACTTTTAAAGGAAACAAAAAATGAACAAGATACTGTAAATCCCCCAAAATCATCTACAGAGAGGTCAAAAGTCATTATAGATGATTTCTTCAAAAATGTCATTCGCAGAAAAGTATACTCATTTTATTTTAAAAAAGAAATACCAACGCTAAACAAATGTTTAAGTGAACTTTCAGAAGACAACGATTTGCCAAAAATCAGTAGAAGCAAATTATGGACCGTCTTATGAGAGTTGAATATTTGCTGGGAAAAGCAGAACAGGAAGTCAGTTCTTATCGATAAACATGAAATTATTTGTTGGCGAAGATCCTACTTAAGATCAATTAGAAAATTCCGTGACGAAGGGAGGAATATTTATTATCTAGACGAAACTTGGGTCAACGAAGGATATACTGTAACAAAAGTATGGCAAGATAAAAATGTAAAAAGTTTTCGACAAGCAAAAATTTACGTTTTAAGTTTTAGGGCACAAAATCTTAAACAAATAATTCTTTCCGTTTCTGCGTTTGAAGGTTTAAAGGAAGCGAACGAATTGGAATATTTTTAATAAATTCAGAATATTCTATTTTCGTGAAAAATGTATGCCTTTGTTCATAAGGGGCAATGGTTCAATCCATAGTTGATTTCGCTTGGTGTCAACACCGCCAGGTCCAACTTAAAGTAGCTAATAACTACTAGATGTAGTTATGTACTATATCACATGTACTCAGGTTCTCTTTCGTCGCATTTGACACAAACAGCCAGGGTTTTGGGACTAGTCGTCGGTTACCTCTCTTATAGCTCTATGGCACACTGATAAGATCTAACAAGCTCGAAACCGGTATATGTCTAGTGGTACCGCTGACAAATGACTTTAGCTGTTTGCTATAGGCTATTTAGGTGTAATTCAATGTTGATCGGTGTCTTTAGCTTTAACTATTTGTATATTTTCAATGTTGTAGAAAATGCATAATAAACATTATTATTATTATTATTTTTAAAAAATAATTTTATATTTTGCCTAATTTGAATTTTTTACTCTCACTGATAAAATAAATGATTTGTTTTATAGTATCGTAATATCAGATCTTCGCACTACCATTTTGTCTCAACACTCTGTATCTTGAATACGAAGCGGTTCCGGGAATTCCTTCATAAGATTTTTTATCCTTCATTTTTGATTATTTGAATAATTATTCGCATTCAAACTACTGTGAGAACAAGAGACAGAAATAGTGAATGAAGAACCAAATAAGCGTCATTGGCCAGTAACTGTCAACCAATCACTAAGTGCCATAAAGGACGACATTTTTAAATGTCTCACCATTCCTAGGATGTAGCAGGTAGTCCGCATAGCGTATAAAATGGTCGATATTATACGACCACGTCTTCTGACTGAAGTTTATCATTTAGCGACGTAAAATGTATTTTGTGTTGCCTAATCCAAAAGGTTACCTAATCGGTACCTATTTTTGGCGCCATTTAAGTAAGCATTAATGTTTTCTATATTTAACAGAAAAAGTATAAGTTCATAGCGTTACTTTATTTAAATCATTCATGTACATGAATAAGCTAGTCGAGTACATATAATATTTCTTGCTTTAAAACTGTCAAAAGATATATAATAACGAAAGTTGAAATCTGCATATTTAGTGTTCAGACATCATATTCTCATATAGATGTTACTATAATATATACCTATGTACGTAGACTTCCTTTAATATTTATGCTCGAATTTTCGTGCACTTTCTTGACATTGTTGCTTTCTTCTCAAGCATTGCCTTTGAAAACAAATATTTTACCTACACCAAGGAATTGTGCAAGGATGTGTGCATAGATTGTAACAGTAGAAATTTTCACAAATCTCCCAAACCTGCTACCAATTTTAAAAGAATTACAATAGGGCAGAGGCATGTAGGAGATTTAGTATGAAATACAATTTTACTGAATAAATAATTTCTCTAAATATATCATTGTTCCAGATATAATTAAATCTATATCTTCACAGAAATTTATAAGTAACTTTTTAAATTAACTTATAAAGTTCTGGTGGGATGCCGAGCTACTGCGAGCGTTCCGGAATATGACGTGCCTTTATCTGTTGTACTACTTGTTACCTTGAAGGTTAACCTACACAATTGCACTCATTGTCATTTTCTCTGTGTATCAATATATGAATCGTTTATTTATGAAAGGATATACCTAAGTTATCTAAGAATAATTTTGTGAACATTAATGAAGAATGAAGGTAGCAACCCGAATTTAAATAATTTCCAATGAAAAATTTAGAAATTATCAATAAAAAACAATTTTTTTTTCAGCGTGTATTTTGAGAATGAAGCATTTACGGTCCTAGATCTATAGGAGCTTCTTTCGTGTTTTTGTATGTAGAATCTACTTCTTTGGACAACATTTTGCAACGCTCCGTATAAATAATTTAAATAACGTTAACGTTTTAGATACCTGGTTATTATTTCACATACCTACATGTAAAACATACGCCACAGTTTATTACAGTCCGTCGTATTCACGTCGGCTCCTTTGATGTCGAGGTTGCAGATTTCGTTTTTGTTAAGACGACTGCGCATTTAGCCGCGCACATTAGCGCGCTCAAGGGGCACGGTGATTTGTCAAGAAATAGATTTTCTCCCACTTCGTCGTGTACAAATGAATTTCATTGGTGTTCATTGCGCATTTAGCCGTGATTTAGCTACAACCTCTGGAGCGTTCACTCGACGAACTGATAAACTGTGCACATACTGTCTTCTGTTTCAGTTGTAGGCCATGTAATAATATCATTAAGTATAGAAATCTTTCAGTTATTTCAATATCATATTCAGATACCTATGTCATTCATATTTCGTGTCATAGTAATGAATTAAATACCTTCGGATGTGTTCAAATAGATGAATATTTGCACTGTAACATTAAACAATATTTTTAAATTATGTAGGAATACTCTTAGATGATTTCATCATTTGAAATTAAGAATCTGGAGACAAAAATCACACAAAAATAAACACCAGCGTGCAGTTCAATCCGCACAGAATTTTATTAGAATCTGTTTGTAAACAAATAATATGACGTCACAACGCTGTGCCTTCAAATGTGTTGTATGTTTTGTCTGTTCCTATAAGAGTCAGGAACTAGTTTGAAACTAATGTCAGAAAAGTTTGTTCAACTACTTCTTGAGTTACATGCACTGAAAAAGTTTTCATAACTTAATTATGACGTCAGACGCCGTTCGTACGTGTATATTCGAATACAGCAGTGTATTCATATCTGTATACGATTTCCATGCTTTAGGACAATGCCGTACACACGTTTAGCAGAGCAGATGGAAGAAGTATTGCCATTATGTACGAATACAGCATATACAGCGCCTAATAAAAATATTTCACCGTGTCAAAAATTGAGGAAGCATTGGAATATTGTTCGTTTGTGAAGACTATATTAATGTAAGTTTAATTGGAAGTATGGGTAAGTTTAAGTTCATCGAAGTTGTAAAGAATCAATTCTATTAAGCTACCCGAATGTATACAGAGCGTTTAGAAAGTCAATGGTAAAGCAAACTTACATTTTTCTCATTTATTGTGTTCAGCACTTCATTCCGACTACAAATAAAATGTTCTGTATTTGCGTGCGTTTGCTCCTACTGTATTAATTTTTTTTGTGTATTATCTGATTGTCCCAATTTTCTGATTATTATTCTTACTGGGATTTAATTGGCTCAGTAACAATTTTAAACGGAGAAATGAATCTGAATTTCTTACAAACTATTTTACCTGTTGAACTAGAAAATGTACCTCAACTGATAAGAAGGGAATGTAGTTCATGCACGATGGTACTCCTTTTCATTTTACAGTAAATGTTAAGTATGAAAATAATTTTCTGCACCTAAACGGTAAAAGTCTTTGAAGACGGAATTTACTTAAACAAGTGTTAGCTCTTATCAAAAATGTGACAATCAGATACCCAAATACATACAAAATATATTTTTAACTATTGTATCCATATCGCATCGTATCACATAAGGCATTTAAGCAAGTCGGTAATTAACATTAATTGCATCAAAAAAAGTTTTTTAATTTAATTATTATTTTAATCAGTCAACATAGATTATTGAAATTTTCTCAAAAACTTTGGCGCTTCCTAACACCTTAACGATGCATTTTTGCGTATAGGTAAATTAGCATAAATCATATCTGAAAATTCTAAAGTGGTTTACTGGTACACACAACTTAGGGTCACCATGTATTTTCAGCTTGGTTTGCTTGCAAGCACTAGAAATTCAGCGTAACCGTCCACCAAACGCTAACAGAAAGCGGCTTAGGCCTGATAATGTTAGACGCAGCCATTATCTGATGTACATTATTTTAAATGTTTTGTTTGTAATCAAGAAAAAGTTGAGTCATATAGTCGTAAGGAAAATTTTATTAATGACAAGTACAACTTTTTTTTGTTTATTACGTTAAAGGATTAATGTATTGTAATTTTTTAAAATAAAACGTGGAAAACGATACAAATGACTCCTTATCATGTCCCTTTTTGGTCCCTATTTAGACTTTTTTTCTTTTTAATTCACTGGAAGCACTGCTGTTAACCTAACTTTATGAAATAGGCTTTAATACACAAAAGCTAGTCGAAAACAATGCGTCTCCTGGGATTGGTCGAAACGTTTGAAATAGAGCAAATATAGAGCTAAGTTAGGACTGTTTGGCACTCAATTCACGTCACGACAAACAGAATCAAACTTGAATATATTTGTATTTAAATACATTTTAAAGATATTTATTTCTATTTAAAAGTATTGTATTGTATTTAAATATATTTGTTTCTATTTAAACGTATTTATTTGTATTTAAATGTATTTATTTGTATTTTCTAAATACATTTGTTAGATTTGTACACCTATTTATGGAGTGACCTTCCCCTCGTCAAATGGCATAATTTTATAAATACCTGAAGTAAAACCAACTATCTGGTACTTACCCAACAGCATTCTGGTCATGATTATCACAAGCGGATCTATTTTGTAAACAAAGGAATAAGTTACATTTAACAATACCGTAAGTTCACCACATCACCACTAATAATTCTGACATTACCTACACAGTATCTATGAACCACAAATGCCACAAAAACGCAAAAATACAAGAAACAAACGCCTGTTTACGTCACCAATACCGTAACCTGCACGGAAACACACCAATGATATTGCATTTTCGGCTGGTTTTAGTTACATTCTATGGCAATTTATGAATGTTAATATTTCAATTATGTTATTTTTGCCGTTAGACACATGTTCATTTTAAACCATTATAAAAGTCATGCAACTTCGCCGTTGATGCCTAGACAGAAAAATGCATACTGATTCAGTGCAAATCGGACGCAGCCCTAGCCTTGCAGCTTGTCTAGCTCGTGCACCGGCTCTAGTCGGTGTGGGTAGTACAATTCCGCTCAGCCATTATGTATGGCACTAAACAATGGGATTTTTTCACTTGTTAAGCTCTCAACATCTTGGACCACTTCGCTCACTTGCATAATTAAAAAATCGTAAACCTCGCGTCTTCCACTGAGCCGGCCATTGATTTTATGCAAAACACTGTCTGTCTTCTAATACAACCTTTGATTATGTTAGTGAAATGCAAATATTTCGTAGGATATGTCAGCCAGGTGTCTGGTTTTAATGAGCTGCAGTTTTTTTATGGAACAGCACCATCAGATCTAATAATAGAGCATTGCAAAATCTCTGTATGTACAATTCAAAATAATCAGATCATCATTAGATGATATTTTGTACGGAGATAAAGGCGTAACTGATTAAATTTTCGTCTTTTTCCTGCCTCGACTGTGTTACTACCCTAATGTTGAAAGTTTAAAGTAGATTTCGTTACGAATACGTCTGCAGTTCGGAAAAATCTCCAAAATCGTTTTAAAGAGTAACATTACTATTACAAGATTACACAATTTTTTATTATTTGAACAGTCACACAAAATAGGTACGTAGTTCAATTAGCTACATGGATATAATAATCTTGTATTATCATTATTGTTTAAATAATCATTTTCATTGCTTGCCATTATAATGGTGCATTTATGATTTGACGTTTTGAAAACAAACATACAAGGAAAACTCTCACGAATTTCGCAAATTTTGATTTAAATTATTAATGGTGGGAAAGTGGGAAGTGGGAAACAAGAATATTATTGCTATTTTCATCATTTTGTAGGGTTAGTAAGTTTAACTTGAGCTTCTGTCAATCTACCATGACAGTCAATGGCAGTGCTTTGATGAAAATGATAAAAAATGTTGAAGGTTACAAAATTCGCTAAAAGTTGAGACTTTTTCCGCCATTAAATAATTCGCGAAAATTTTGCGTCCATGAGTACAGGGCTTTACACAGAAAGTAAGGTCTTCTGCACCAGACAACGTGAAAATATACAGTGCGTTCCATTAAAAAAATATAGTTTTGACAGTTTGGAGTCAAAATTTGGCATTTCATTTTTCAATATCTGGTAAGAAATTAAGCCACATGTAGGACAGAAAGCTTAAAGATTGAGCTACTTGTATAAAAATCATTTCTTTAACTTCCATAGCGTTCGATTTAGATAATTTGAAACAAAACGATGAAAAATGTTTATTTTCCGTAATATTGTAAATATATCGAAAACAACAAAAGGTAGCTTTATGACAGTCTCATTAAAATAACGTGAGGAATGCAAAATTTGAATAAAAATTATATCATTCCATTCAAAATAACGAAGTTGATGGCGACTTGAATATATTTTTATTGAAAAGGTCATATTCGACTCTACAAGCAGTCAAATTTTCAGAAATAATCCCTACAACAATGACCTTATCTAACAGTCCGTCGCTGTGAATCACCTTGTACAATAGTCATCACAATTTGACAAAACTAGAAGTAGGGTTAAATTAGACTAAGTTATTATATGTACATGTTTTTGCAATAATAATGACATTCCTTCAAAACAGGTTTTGAACTGGAAGTTTTGAATAAAAATTTTATTAGCGAATGTACCTACTATTCACATTTAAAACAAAACAAAATATTAACGATTTTTAAATTGGTATGTATAGTTGTCCATTATAATTTTGTCTATTTTGATATCGTAAATCTATCTACAGTGTGACCCATTTCAAATAAAAACAGGCCTGTAAAATGATATTTATTATGCGATTTCTTTGTTTTTTTTTTATATTTTTCAAGATGGAGTAGTAAAAACTCTATTCTGGCGCAAATTTTGTTTTCCATTTTCAAGGCCTACATTTTTTTTCAGTAAAATTTTCAAAAACTGGTTAACGATTATATATAATCGTTCATAACCGTTAACTATAAATTTTTACATTTAATATGAATTTTAATACTTTGCGCCAGAATAATTTCCATCTTTTTTAAAGAAATCGGAACTAAATCGGGTAATAAACCAATAATATTTGTTCTAATCTAACGCTTAATCAAACAAAAAACAAACAAAGTAAAAATAAAGAATTTTTTAAATATGTTCATTCAAAAACCTCCTCGACAGAAAATTATTTTATTAACATTGCGTAAAACTCAATATCGATCGAATGATGGTTCTTTCACTATGTTTGAAAGAGCATATCACGAGGGCAATGCATTTGCTATATTAGTTTGTTGCTAGGTGAAAAAGTCTTCGCCTGATGCCCCTTTACTTCTATCGTACACTACTGTGAACATATCCTTCTTGCATCATTAATTATTGTAAGTTATTATTGATCTGAGAGATATGTCTTCGCTGATTTTTTTATACAACTATTAAACTCAGTCAATCTCCCGGTCTCATACGATTTTTTGCAATTATCTCTTCGATTTGTGCAACATATTTCTTCACTTCCAAGATGATTAATGATTATGTAACATAAAAAGCTGAACATGGCAAAAAAATGCATTAACAAGTTTCGTGACGGCCATGTAGATATTTTCTATTTTGCCCCACTTATCCCTATCTCGGTTGGTATCACAGCAACTGATTTATCGTATGGTACCTAGTTGCTTCTAAATAAGCTATGAAACAACGAGGCGACATCTTGAAGAATTTATTGGCTATTCGGTGACATGTAAAAATAAAATAAGAAGACGAAATCCTTTAAAGCCTCCTCGACTACGTGACGTACTTTAACAAGGGAGAAAGTGGGATATCACACCCAGACAAATTACGGGATCGTTGACCAGGAGCTTCTAAAGTCAGGCGTAAAAGAAACCGTTATGCCCGGATATTTTAATTGGGCCAGGATATGTTGACAAAAATAATAGTACATTATACTATAAGGGAAAGAAATGCGTTATTTTGGCAGAGACGCAATTTGATGAATGCACCGAGGACAAAATAGCATCTCTCCCGAATGGTATATACTATTTTTTCCACGGTCTCATTAACTTAAAAAACACATATTTTGTCATTATGAAGTAAGTAGCACCAGACTTATTGTATTCGGATTTGAGCATTTATTTAGTAGTCGTTGAGTTATTGTCGTTATTGTTAAAGTTTGTTTAGTGCACAATGAATAATTGTGAGTCGGAAGAGATTGTGGAGGTTGCAAATATTGCAATAAGCAATTTGCTGTCTACGAAGTCAAGATCTTTATACGATATAGCCTACAAGCGGATCAAAAAGTGGTGCGCCGAGAAAAATGTTCAAGTATTCAGCGAGAATGTTTTGTTGACATACATCAGTGAAAATGCAAAGTATTCCACATTATGGGCGCAATATTCTATGGTTAAGTCATGCTTGATAATTTACGACAACATAGATATAAGCAAATTCCCCAAGCTGATCGCATTTTTGAAAAGAACCGGTGACGGATATCAAGCGAAAAAATCGAAAATATTAACAAAGGGTGAAATCGACCGTTTTCTATCAAGTGCAGATGACAAAGAATTCTTAATGATTAAGGTAAGATTACTTTTGTTGATAGATATTTCAATTATTGAGTATTTTGATTTTTTATAAGTTGGATTAATTCTGGGGATTGCCGGAGCTTGTCGAACTGATGAACTAGTCAATTTAACTGTATATGATATTGAGGATGTAGGCTCTTCCTTGATTGTAAAAATTCCAAACACTAAGGCAAAGATTCCACGAACCTTTCTGGTTACCGATGTGGGAAATATGCTTGAATTGTTCTGAAAATACCTGTCCCTTCGTCCGCCCCACGTCAAGCATAAGCGCCTTTTTTGTACTACAAAGCAGGAAAATGTAGTTTGCAGCCAGTTGGCAAGAATACCATGGGAAAAACTCCGAGTGTAGTAGCTTCGTATTTAAAATTACATGATGCTGCATGTTATACTGGTCACTGCTTACGAAGATCTTCAGCGACATTACTGGCAGATGCTGGTGTGGATATCACGACAATAAAGCGTCATGCTGGTTGGAAATCAACGACAGTCGCTGAGGGTTATGTCAAAAACTCCATTAAAAATAAGACCAAAATTGCTAATCAGGTTTTAGTAGGTACCACTACTAGCGCAATCACAAAAACTGTAAATGTAAGCGAAAGTAATATTCCTTTTAATATTAATTTTGAAAATTGTACAAATGTAACATTTAATTTAAATGTCAATAAATAATTTCAATATTATCTTTTTTTTGCATGAAAAACGTTCTCCATAATGTAAACTCCCTTGGGAGCATTATACTTCCTTGGGAATAATCGACTACTTCTGTTTTAATGTTGATGTCATAGAAACTGATTTCTACTCCCGACCATGGAAAAACGTTATATTTACTTTGGTTCTAAGTCTAGTTTTAGAGGATTCTCAGTAAACATGTATTCAGAGAGAAACAAGATAATAAGGAAGAAAATTAGGAAGAAAGAATAGGGAACAATAATTATTGCATGTTTCGAGTAGTATCATTGTGCATTTTGTACCATAATATCAAAGAATATATATTTTTTAAATTAACGACTTTCATTGAAAAGATAAACATTTGAAAATTGAAACAAATACACAGTAATAAACAATGAGTAAGTAGATAATTAACAATGGCCGTCTTCATCCGATACAAAAAAATTGTTGGTTTGCTTCTTAATTCAGAAAACCTATCTTATGTTACATTAAAACCAACTATTTAAGCAGATATCCACATTTCACAAGTTAATACACTGTTAGTACACTGTTAGAAAGATTATCACCTTAAATTATTTTATGAAGAATAACAAAAACTTATGATTTCCACACAGCACCTTAGAGTTAATTTTCGCCACATAACCTCAAACAACGTGTCAGTGCTAACCATTTCGTACTTCGTAATGGGTGAAACAGAAAAATGAAATAAACACAGAACATGGAATAACAAAATAACTACCTTAATATTGCGTTCAATATCAAGATAAGACAAAGTAAAATATTTACAAGCAGTGTCAATCGCATGCAAAAAAGAAGTTGGTGTCGCAGGCACAGGTAATAGGTAGGTGTCACGGCAGTAGGCGAAATGTCCCCATCCTCTAGAATTGATAGTCCAAGTCGACAAAGGAAAATGCTGTGGCAAAGGCAAGGTACAAATGGAAACAAAACATACAATTCACGTAACTTGAAAGTTAATATGAGATATTTTTGCATATTCTGAAACCGAACTAAGCTAATGGTAATGCACTGCTTGACGCATCTGTTGCGGAACTAACGTATAAAACATATTTAAATCGTTTTATTATTTTTACGGGTAGTGTTTTTGTCTTAAATGTATTGTGCATTTAATTAATATATCTGGTGATATACAGCAATTAAGTAACATATGGCGCATTATTCAAACAGAGAAATGGTTGACATACTAAAAGCATCCTATTGTAATAATAATATTTAAACCTTGAACACCCTGTATGTCATAAACCAGCGACATTCGTATAAGGCATGATAAGCTAAAACATAATATTTTGGTGTTTAGTACCTCCAGCTTAGTGTTGACCATTCATTCTGACTCTGTATTTATAGAAATTTTAATAACTAACACAGCAATATTACGAATAACCCTCGTATTATGCTCTGCCGTAGTAATACGTAATAAATTCATGTAGAACTTATTGATATCCCTCGTAACGCACGATTTACGACTTGAGACGAAAAACCGTGTCGGTTGTAATCACAAAAGAAGTGGTATAACTGTTTATATTCAAACTGGGGTTGAAGAGTCCGAGCATTTTTTAATTTTTTTGCATTAAAATGAAAAAACCTGGTTGGCAAGTTTTCAGTGGATGTTGATCAATTAACTTTTTAATAGAGCGGGTTGTATATTTTCGTTGTTGTGTTGGTAGACATGTCTGAAAAATATATAACATCATTAACCATGTCGGATGTTTAGTCTGTTGTCGCCTGTTACAAAGGCTAAACGTGTTTTGATACGATCATATATTTCTTTAAAAAAAATCAGATTTACAATAACAAGGGAATAAAGTGTTATGACACGCTATGCACTTGTTGTAACGCGTTTCAGTAGTTCTGTATCGTTTTTGATTTCATTTAGGATTCCATTCGCCGCTGCTTTTGTTCGAAATTCAACAATTTTGGAACAAATTCTTAATGCCCCAAAATTATCAGAGATTTTTCTTGTTGTGGTTCTGCGATCGCTCATAATCATTTCTTTCATTATTTTTACATTTTCATCAGTTGTTGATATGCTGGAGCGTCTAGTACGCTGGTCATCTTCAACGTGTTCACGGCCTTTTTGGAAACACTTGTACCACTCGTAAACTTTTGCTTATAGCAGACTCGCTAAATGTAATATTTAATATTTCTAAGACATTGTTGCACTCATCCATTAATATAGCAAAATGCAAATTCTCTGGTCCATTAAAAAAATAAATAAATAAATGCCGATCGGACCAAAACACATGTATTCTTTGTGACAAGTGACAACAGACTAAACATTCGATATGGCTAAGTTCTAAGTGAGTGGGCCAAAAACTAATCCTCCACTGCGACCTTGTAATCTATTGTGGCTCACATACTTATTAGTTACTACACTTCACCCAACAGGTTTAGTCTCGTTATGAAACCAATAGCCCTATTGGGTGAGATTCTGTCCAAATCTTCTGGCAAGAGATGCATTTTGCCAAATATAGAAAGTCTGGTTCGTTGTCCAGCTGGACAGTAACATGATATGTGTTTTGCCGATTCGTCGCTCTCCTCAGCCAGACCCAACTTGTGCATGTGACTCCTTAACCGGCAATGCCCAATGTATGCCCAATCAGAGTCTTTAGGACTTTCCACAAATGCGTCAATACGTCCATAAGGACATTCTGACCTTGTGGATGACTTTTTCCATACGAGAGTTCCAAGTGCGTTTTATCTTGAACAACTTCCAGATATTTCGCTTCCTCTGCAAATGGTATTGTCTCTCCCTGTAAAATGGGGGGGTCTTTGGTTGACAGTTTGCGTTTCTTTGTGAAGGGCACAATCACTGTTTTGTCTAGTACACCACTTAAAAGTTTCTGAAGGATATGGCTAATGATATAGATACTTTTCATATTACAGCACAACAACGAAAATATCAGGCGAATCGGACTAATACAGCCCGAGATATTTCAAAATTCCCGGTACATTTTGATCACACTTGTATAAGTATACATAAATACAAAGAAAGCCGAAGTAGCTTTAATCTTCTGATCGGTCAATATTCATCAGGTCAGTAAGTTACAAGTTTATAAATGAATGAAACAGGTACACTTGGGTAAAATGTGCTTCGGAATAATACATCATATAGTTTGGTATAATCCTTATTTACTCCACATTGTACTTTGTATTTGAAATATCACAATTACAGTCATTGACGTATATATATAAGTGGGCGTTTATATAGATAGGATACGAATCAAATTACTGCTGCTGAAAATGGAATTCCGAAATTCTATAAGTGAAAAATAATTACATTTACCTTTTATACCATTTTCACTATACCAATATTGATAAAATGAACTTGTTACAAATACTATGAAAGAAATGGAATTGTGTTGACATAATCTATAAGTTAAATAAATAACGAAGACGTATTAAGGCTTCTTTTTTACGGAAAACTGTTTAGTTAAAATAACGTTAAAGATTAAAATCCAAAATATTCGCGAATTACACAGCACCACAAAAAAAAATGGTCTGTCCGACGAACTAGATCTATATATTCTTACGTATTTTCTCTCGATGAATCCGAATTCATTTAACTCGCTCTAGATTCAAGGTCATTCCAAGGTCAAAGCGAAATGCCCAGACTATCCTACATTTATATTTTTGGGATCGCTGAATCTGAATCAGGAATTCATTTAACATCAGGCCATTTTCAAGGTCAAATCGAAAGCTAGACATGCAAGCGAATCAGACCATCGTACATTTATGGGATAGTAGGTATATCTTTTTTGAACAAAATATGTCAGAAATAAGAATTTTTAACTAAAAATTTAATATACGGAGGCACAAAGAAGCTTTAGATGAAAGTGAAGTGCTGCTGCTGGTGGTGGCGACCTCTGTAATGTACACCGATGCTGTGCTCAGATCTTGATTTCTCATCCCAAAAACTCCGTACCAAGTGGTAGTGGCACAGAGTACCAAATTTCGTGCGAATAATGCTATTATTAAAACAAATATTTACACAAAATTAAGAAAAAAGTAATAACATTGACACTCTCTGACACTGCATTTCGGAAAGTATGTACTTTTGTACTAAGATAAAGAGAAATTATTCCAAAAGAAAATTTAAAAAATCACATTATTTGTGTATTAAGTAGAAAATTACATAATTTTCTCTAATGAATTAATTCAAAATTTGTGTTTCAAAAGTACTAGCGTTTTTAAGAACAGACTGGTAGCGGATTAGGGATTGGGATACGTGGTGTTAAAAGGGAGGTAAGCTGCATTTTCAATCGAAAATCAAATCTTTTAGGTTTGACAGAAACGACTAATGACATCAATTATATTTTTTCCCAGAAGCATACTCAAATTTTGTTCCTGCTAAAAAGTTCACTTTTTTAAATAAACTTTTATTAGACATTTTTTTCTGGATTACTTCCCATTTAAAAGTTATAAGCAACATCGTCCTAAAGAGTCTCCACCTAAAAATCACATCAGAGGTAATCCTTGGAAAATAAGTGATAAATGAATATTCGTTGTTTGGAGTGCATAAATGTCACAAAATACTTGTAATTACTCAATACGAAAGTCAAACTATAACTTTCGTGCTTACAAAGTGTTCTCGCATGCAGAAAAAGTTGATATGTTGCCAATTTACGGCGTCACAAAAAAAATCAAGAAGATCTGTAGTTATATCGAGAAAGATATCCAGAGCGCCTCATTCCTGATCATATAACCTTTATAAGATTGGAGGCGACCTGACTGACGACAAAACATTATATGCCTGTAGACTAGGCTAGACAAAGGCATCATGTAATTTAGTTCCTTCAACACAAGAACAAAACTGATCTGTGTAACTACAAAATTAAATACAGTTTATAATATGTCCATGCCATTTTAAGATAATTGTCAGTACTTTCTATTGGTCTCTTTTACAGATAAAGAAGCGACGAAAGTTGCCTGCCAAAACCTGCCAGGAAAGTGACACATTTTGTATTTGCTTCTGATAGGCGGTTAAAAAGTCATTCATGGAAACCGTAACATATTGTATCTATCTAAAATCCTGCTGCCCCTGATATTATAAATTCACAACCTTGGTTAACAGATAGCGAAAGAAAAATATAAAAGCTGTCAACGATCAGCACTGCTATTCCGCGACGTTGTTGACATAAATGTACCGTTCTTTATCGCAACGTATTAGATATGCACTTAACATCCTTGAGCCTCTTTAATGAGCTCATTTCTTTTAAATGCAGACGACTGCAATTGAGGTTACAGCACTGTCTAATATCTAAAGGGCCTTCGTGTTCTAATGGCGAAACTTTAATTTAACCCATGTTGTATGCTATTTTATAGACAGTCCTCTAAGTGTTTTTAGCGATTTCCGTCTGGATTGCCACTATTACCTTTTGAATGTGTATTGGCTGTTTGTAAAGGTAAGCTTTTGTTCCCACGAAGCAGTATATTCCTAAAGTAAGATTTTTCTATTTCTAGTATTTTTTTCACAAAGTGTAAACAATAAATTGTTGTCATTTGCCTCATTATCTGAAATATTAAATGACTAAATGTTTCCCAACTCTTGGATCATTTTCAATACAATAGTTAGTATTGAGTATCAATTTGTTTTGTTGCAGTTGCATTTGTCATTTGTAGTGTGATTATAGTTTCCAGCAAAAAATCATTTGTTTATTAGCCAAAGCCTGCATTTCGTTCGCAGATGACGTCATTATTTCAATTTGTATACCACTGGACCACTGGAGTATATTTAAAGTATATGTAATGTTTAATGGATTGCACATTTAGGTGGTACTTTTTTTGTCATCAAATGATCTACTATACGGCATATAATCAAAAAATCCCGGATTGGTCTCTTCAAAACGGTATGAATTTTTTTCTTCACATGTTCAGCACTAGACCCTTATAACGAAGTGCCGGCTTTATTTATTTCTCTTAATTCCTCTTTAATAATGTAACCCAAAATTACTAGTAATTTACATGTTTATATGATATTTCCATGGTCGAAGTACATTTACATAACTCAGATGTAGTACTGATTTGTCCAAAATTTTGTATCTTTTTTATGTGTTTTATTCAATAGCAATTTAATATGTATATTTTTTTTCAGGTAAGTTCATGTGATGACTTTCCTGTAAAGGGTGAGTAATTTTCAAATTTTTCCTCAAAATAGGTAACTCTTCCATAAAAAACCTGCACACCTGCAACATTGCACAAAGTGATACCGCGATTATCATATATGATCTTCAATTTATTATTTTTTCTTTCTTAGAAGCATATAATTTTTTTTATAAATATTGAATAAACTTTTTATTTCAAGCATTTTTTTTTTCAAATAACTCTGATAACAGTTCAAACATTATTGTAACAGTTCAAAAGATTCAGACCACTTATGTGTGTAATTGGAATAGTTCTTTATCAATCGTCAATTTAGATAAGATGTTCTTACAAAAATAGTAGGCAGTGTTTTATGTTATTTAATAATTATACAGAGTGATTCAGTCAGAATGTATCAATTTTAACCACGTATTCAGACGGCCTAATAGACAGAACATAAAAAAAAATTACTCGATTTATTAAATTAAAGCAAATCAACCCATAATCCTCCATGTTTAAAATTTCCTAGTGATGTCTTTATCAAAAAGTGTTGAGCAACGCTACACCTGCGTTGCCACATCACGGCCAAATGTTTGTTCTGTGTTCTAAATAAAAACTAGCAAAATAAATTTTATAAAGGTTGTATAAATTGCTATAATATAAATCTTATAGGAGCTTCAAATTCATATAACGTAGTTAAATGCCTTTATACGATACTTATAGAATCGAAAGGGGCCCACTTTTATAAAAAACACTTTGGTAATGTAACAGTTCTATAAAAAATGTATACAACACTTTTAAAACAAGTTTATACAGCAACTATAAAAACGTTTTGTAGTCTGTATTTTGGTATTATTTAAACAAACATTATATTTTTTAGTGAAGAATATTAGAACCAAATCATTTTAAGATTGGTGTATAACGCAGATTCATAATTATTTGCACTTACATTTAAAAACGGGGTCACTCAATGGCGATCATTTGTGCAAATGGTAGATAGGTATAATACCTACAATATTATCATGTCAACAATCAGTGTTTCAACAACGAAAATTTTATTGCGCCGCAAATTTTATTGATAAACTATAGATATATTTGTGACAAAAAAATTATGCGGTTTAGTTTTAGACCACATTTGCTTTAAAATTATAAAAAATAAATTGTTTTGTAATGTTTTAGATATAATTTTAATAAAATTTCAACTAATTTTCCATAATGGCGGCAGTCACTGATCCAACAAATATTCATTTAAAAATGGCGATTATAATACAATGATTTTATTCCACATAAATGCATAACAAAATATTTTAGTGTAAATTAGAACTTTATACGATAAAATGTTTTTATAGTCTTAAATATATTTAAAAATTTGTGTGCGCAAGTAGATAGTGTTTGTATTGAAAGAAGTTGCCAAATTTTATAAAAAAATTAGATATTCAAAACATTATGTACTATCATTACCTATATTAATATTGTTAGGTATTAGCTAAGTATTATTAGTTTATTATAATAGTAGGTATTTAATTTAAAACTACCGTAATTATTGCATTACCAAAAAATTAAGTCAAAGTTACTTTCTCTTATTGGTTTTTCGTATTTTTTCGCAGCCATGAAGTGTTTTTAATGTGAGTTCTCGAACATGGACACCATCATTATTTATATAATAAAACCTATAAGTAAAATTGAACGTCGGCACGTTTGATTGGAAACGTTACTTTCAAGAATTTGTTTGTATTCTTTCTTGATTAGTTCAAAAATTAAGGTTAGATTTGGAACTTTATTATTATTATTTTATTTATTGTACAATAATTTTGTTTCCTCAAATCACAATTTTGCTTTATAACATATTTATAAAACGGGGAATATTTTTATAGATTAAACACAATTATAAAACTATTTTCTAAACAAGCGCATTTCGAGGCTAAAAAATAATTTTATTAATTTCCTTATATGTATATCCTTAATAAAACACGTTTATACCACTATTTTATAAGATTATAATTAAAAGTCATTTGCCTAAGTATACAGCTCTTTCAGAATATGTTTACAATCCTTATATATAATTTTTTTAAATGCTGTATAACGTATTATAATGCTTTTATAAAAATTTTAAAGAACTGAAAATTATTTGTTCTATAAAGCACGTTATAAAAACTATTATAAAACAATTTTACACAATTAATTTCTTCAGGAACAAAATTATGACAATTATTTGCTCTATAAAATCAAACTGTTCGTTAAACAACGCAATTCGATAGTTATAAAATAATTCGCTTCTTCTAAAGTTCCATTTTGCTAGTTGGGTATATATTACAATCTTATCAAAATCTTTTATCCAATAAGAATATATGCATTTCCACACATGTAAACGGGAATGAAGCAATATACTCGGACCATATTTAATTGGTTAAATAATTATAATTATATATTTTTTTCCTTATAATATTACCTCCAGCGTAGACAGGTAATTTCATTGTTAGATTATATTATTTGTTTTGCAGATTACCACTTTATTAGTATTCAACTATTTATTTCTTAATACTCTTCTATTTTTAATACCAATTATGCCATTATTAGGTAATTTCATAGCCGGGCATAACATCCTTCATTTTTGAAGTTTTTTTTTTATTATCGAACGTGGCAACTATGTTCGCTTCGTAAAATGAGCACAGGACAATCACCGGGCAAATGGAAGAAGCAATGCATTATGCCGTTATGTACTAATACAGCATACAGCGCCTAATAAAAATATTTCACCGCGCCAAAAATTGAAAAGAAAAATGTGGTGTAGCGCGGCGAAGCGCAACGAAGTAAATATTGCATACATAATTTGTTTGTAAAGACCATTTTAATGTAAGTTTAAGTGGAAATGCAGGTTCAAAAAATGCAGTCAATGGTAAAGCAAACTTACATTTTTTCTCATTTACAGGGTTCTCTCTTATACCTTGAACCTGAAAAGTCAGGGAATTCATTTTAAGCGCAATAAGTCAGGGAATTGTCAGGGAATTTAAAAATATGGCGCAAAAGTCAGGGAATTTTTAAATATATTTGCAACAGTCAGGGAATTTTAAAATTAATTGAAATTGACAAATATATATTTTATAATTTACTTCGGTTCTATATCTAATTTACAATATGTTCCAAATCCAAATATTATGTATTCATGCCAAAGAATGGTTATAATATCTTTAATTATTTTTTTATGTGTATTTTATTTTGTTACGGAATAAATATTTTAAAACTGCTTTTGATTAACTATTTACTTTCATCGACTTGAAATTTGATGAGCTTTGTTCAGGGAAAATCTGAAATTGTCAGGGAATTTAACATGAATTTAAAAGAGTTATCCCTGATTTATTGTATTCAGCGCCATTTAGGTGTTATTTGAGATTTATAAAATTTTAGCTGATCTTAATATTATTATTCTGAAAACATGACAATGAAATCAGTAGTAGCTAATTAGAAATAAAAATTTATTAAATTAATTTAAAAAAATTTATAAATGTTACATATCATTATTCATTATTTTTACATACTATTTTTTAAGTTTAAGTTTAATGTGAAATCAGATGATATCATTTTACAAATACCTCAAGTAAAACCACCTATCTGGTACTTACCCAACAGCATTGTCGCCGTAATTGTCACGAGCGGATCTATATTGTAAACAAAGGAATAAATTACGTTTAACAATCCCGTATAATCACCACATCACCACTAATAATTATGGCATTACCCACACAGTATATACATCATGTAGAAACAATCGCCTGTTTACGTCACAAACACCGTAACCCACACCTGTATCCACGGAAACAAACCGCGCTAAACGGCGTGTAACGTCACACCAATATTATCGCTTTTTCGTTCACGTGGTTTTATTTACATTGTATGGCAATTTGTTAATGTCAATATTTTAATTACTATGTGATTATTGTCTCCAGACACATGTTCTGGCCTTTCAATATGTTTGAAAGATTGCCCTGTACCTACTACATTTGAAACCGATATAAAATTCATGCAACTTCCCTATTGAGGACATGAGAAAATCGCAGAGGACGAAGAGCGCGGTCGATGTTACGTAAACATCTTTATTTTTAGCATTCCCGAAACATCGGAGCGATATAAAACTTCCCGCGCCTGTGTAATTCACCAACCAAAAAAATAGTACAAGGTGTCTCAAACCCGACAGTATGGGTAAAATATGGGATGAGGTAAACTCCATTTCCAATCGAAAGTGAGAATGGGATTTGACAGAAACGACTAATGACATTATAAATTATATTTTTTTCAGAAACATACCCAAATTTGTTTCCTGTTAAAGAGCACTCTTTTTCTAATAAACTTTTATTGAAGAAATTTTTCTGTATAACTTCCCGTTTAAAAGTTTTAAGCAATATCGTATTCTCAAAAGAAATACCTCCTAAAAATCACATTAGCGGTGGAAGGATCAAGTAGTCGTTGGAAAATAATTGAATATTCATTGTTTAAAGTGCATACATGTAATTAAGGATAAATAAAAGGATTAAACTCGATAATTCTTGAATGCAATTAAAATAAAAGATGATAACAATAACTAAACTTGAAAAATGATGCAAACGCCTTCACACTACGTACATATTACAATATATTCTCTATATGACATCCTCTCATTTTAAAACACATATCCAATCTTCGTATGACTTCTTTGTGAGCTGCGTTTACTAACATTATCATTACCATTATCATTACCTCTCTCAAAGGAGATTGACAGTGGAGTATCGTGGTTTCCGATCTATAGAAATAAATGCTAACTCTGGGGTCCCTCAAGGATCGGTTTTCGGCCCGTTATTGTTTCTAATCTTCATTGATGACATTGTCCAGAACCTGAATTGCGAGGCTCTTCTTTATGCAGATGACCTCAAATTGTATCTGTCTGTGTCAGATATTAATGACTGTTTCGTGCTTCAGTCAAACGTGGACAAAATTTCTGTTATGTGTTTCACTAGGAAAGTAAATCCTATTACTTTTAATTACAAGATTGACAGCAACCCAATTAGAAAATGCAATAGTTTTAAAAATCTCGGCATAATCTTTGATAGTAGTTTTGTTGAACACATCAATAGTATACAACGTGAGGCATATAGAAATCTCGGTTTTGTTCTAAGAAGCTAGAAACAGTTTCCTGAAACTGATACGATTTCCTTACTGTTCAACTCGTTCGTTTTGCCAAAACTGGAATATGAGTCGCTAGTGTGCTGTCCCTCTTATCCAGGGATACCACAAAGCACTTTACTAAGTCGATTCCATCTTAATGACATAAGCACGCGACGTATATGTAATTCATTGGTCATTCTACATAAAATTGTAACCGGGAAAATCTTCTGTCCAGACTTTCACGCTCCCCATTCTGCCACCCGTTTTTCAGGACCTTTTTATTTTCCCACCACCTTATTTTTTAAAACCTCCCATAAAAAAATCGAGGGGTGTTAGATCTGCTGACTTTTTGGGTACTGAATAGGTCCATCCAAATGTATTTTTCTGGGAAAGTGTTATCTGCCGATGATACCGCACCATACATTTAGTCCAAAATGGTCTTAGTTTTGAACTGAATTTATAATGTGGGAATTTTCAATGGACCAGTAGTGTTTGTTGTGCCTTTCGTCCATCCAATGAACGTAGAAAAGATTTTGATCAACAGTTTCTACATTTACTACAATTTGAGCGATAAAATAAAATCTGTTTTCAATGTGACATTCAGGCAAATACTCTAAATTGTGAATTTTGATGTCATGATACCCACTGCTCTTTAAAATTCGTTGAACGATTGATTTATTCAAATTCAATTCCCGGCTAGACTGCCGGATACAATTTCGTGGATTTTGTTCGAAATATTGTAACAGTCTAGCTGCATTAACATTTTTCGGCGCAAGGCGCTTCCAATCTTGTAGAGGTTCTATGATCAGGAATGAGGATCTCTGGATACCTTTCTAAAAATAACTCTACAGCTCTTCATGACTTTGTTTGTAACTAGCCGTGAATTAGGAACATCAACTTTTTCTGAATGAAAAAACATTTTGTTAAGCACAAAAGTTTTACGTTTAATGTGCGTATTGAGTAATGATAAGTATTTTGTGAAATTTATGCACTATAAATAAGGAACATTCAATTATTTTCCAACGACTACTTGTTCCTTCCACCGCTAATGTGATTTTTAGGTTGTATTTCTTTTGAGACTCTAGGGCGATATCACTTATAATTTTTAAACGGTAAGTAATACAGAAAAAATTCTCTAATAAAATTTTATTAGAAAAAAGAGAGCTTTTTAACAGGAAAACAATTTGGGTATGTTGCTGGAAAAGATATAATTCCGATTTAGAGTGGAAGTAACCTCATCCCATTTACCACCCTATGTCTCAAATTTTATTTATATTTTTTGTATCGACTATCGAGTTTGAGACACCCTGTACCCAATTACAATCAATCCGCGCGATAGAGAAGCGGTGAATCACATTTCATGATTGGCGGAACGCACACGTGTCGATAATAACAGACATTATCTTTTTTTAAATGACGGACGGTGACCACAGCACGCTGCAAATAGCTGATTTGTTGTGGGATCCCGACGGTATTTTTTGACAAGGTCACCGTCCAATTTCGACTGTTGTTATTACGTTCATGTCGGTGATTATACATGCAGATATTTTTATGAAGTCTAGACTGGAAACAGACGTTTCTGTATCTGTCTAGGTGTCGTAAATTTTTTATTTGTTCAAATACGAAGCGCAGATAACCATCGCACCGGATGCGGCGACTATTCTGTCCTCAATTTCATGCGAGCGCATGGCGCATCGACTTTTTAAACGTCCAGACTAATTACGAAACATAATGGATGCACTTTTGACTTTCAGACGTACCCCCATTGTCACGTCGAAAGTTCGTCTCGCTTTATTGCGCCTTTTCGCCAGTGGTGGGGGCCTCAGCAAAACGGGGGCTCCAGAATCGTTGGGTGGCTCATTCTCAAAAACCAAAATTAAACTTTGGCTGTTAAGGCTGGCATTTCAAGGACAAACAATCATATCTAAAGCTACACAAAAAAATACACCAAATAGGTGGCATAGTACTAAAATATAATGCGGAAATTCAAACATTTCCTTTAATTTTTGAAGAGAAAATGTGCTAGAGCACATAAAAAACCATAAATTTGTACCTTATCACTGTGTTCTATACTCCGTGAAAAATACCTGATAATTTACATAAATTCAAGTGTTACTAGTTTTTTAAAATAATTCTGCGGGATGTGATAATGTTTATAATGTCGTATACAATTGTCTCGATGTACAGTTGACTTGTAAAACTCAGGAGATTTTATGATAAAAAAAAGATGTAACTGATACTCTATTTTCTTATTCTAAATGACTTGTCAGCCTGGAAATTGTTTTATATTCTGGAGAAAACTTGTATAATTGACATAGTGAAGAAATATTCTTTCTAACTTACTCAGTTTTTTTAGACTGTCTCAACAAACAGTTATGAAATTCGTTGAAAATTTGCACCCTTAATATGAGAATAGTAAAATTATAACTTACGGATTCATACAACATATTTGTAAGCGATTTTATTAAAACAAAAATATGTAACGGCTGTAATTACCAAACTAAAGTTCTTACTGTAGTAGTACTAGTACTGTCTAACGTCACAAGCCTACTACAATGACGAGCCGCGACTCGGCAACCGCGCTTATCTGTCAAAACGGAAAGCAAGCGGGATTAAATATAATTAATTAACTATTAATTTAGCTTGTGTTTATTTAAACTTCATAGTACATATAATGCAGGGAGAATATCACAATGCTGATTCACGTAATTTACCAATAGCAAATGTACAAATGGTGTTTGATTTTTTTAGCTACCAATGCGAACAGTATTCAACGCAATGATAACCAACTCTTCACAGTCTTGCGCAACATAAAATAAAAGTAGATCAACAATAATTATTACAACACATATAACCAGATATTTAGTAGGTATAAAGATACACCTACATAACTATAAATATGTATACTTGTAAAGTGTCAATTGAGAAAAACGATGTTAAAAAAGCCGCATTTTGATACAATTTTGCAAAATGGGTCATGGATATTAACACCTATTTACAGATTGGGAAGGAAGAAGTTTCAGCAACCTATTTTGCGCAAGTTGGTTTCACTAATTTATAAAAGTCGAATTTCTTGACCTTTAAAAAAATCTTCTATTGACTTTCTCGCCACTACCAATATTTTAGAAAAAGTAAGTATAATAGAATGCAAAATAAACACAACTACATTTACCCAAATTTCGGTACGTCCTTTGCAAATAATCAAAAAGAAGGTGAACGCAGTATAATGAAAATTACAATTTTCAACGCTATATTATTCTCATAAAACACATATAATAGTTTTCTACTTAATTATCTCAGATTTTCAATATATCGAACAGTTTCGAAGACTTTCTTAATAAGTAATACTAAATTACTAAAAATATGTTAAGTGGGAATATTATATTTTTCCTTCTGGTACTTGAAAAGGTTATTTTATTTCAGTATTTTATTTTTATTTGTTGTTATCAAAAATAATAGCTATTTATGATATACGTGTTAAAAGTAAGATTTTATTTTGTGTGAGAGAGTTTTTTAATTTCACTTCACTTTTAACACGTATATCATACACTATTTTTTCTACAAAACAATCGGAAGAACTTTAAACTCAATAAAAATAAGAAATCAAAAAATACCACACAGATCGCAATGTTTATGAACCAAAATGTTCATAGCAACCAGTGCTGTTGTTAGTTACGGAAAAAACGCAAAAATATTGACAGCATTTTCTAGTAATTTTCTCGATAATGAGCGTAACGAATCCATCGAGCAACATTGGAATTATTGCCGGCAAAATCAAAGGAACAGTACGAAATCGCTTATAGACACTTTTCGGAATGGTGCAACATTAAAAAGATCCCTGGGAAATGTAACGAAAGTGTTTTACTGGCATATTTTGAGGAAAAAACCAAGATATGGAAATCGTCAACGCTGTGGTCAAATTATTCCATGTTCAAAACTATGTTAAAAATAAAGTAAGATCAAGATATAAGCAAACAATATAAACTTATTGCTTTTTTAAAACGGAAGGGTGAAGGATATCAAGCAAAAAGTCAAAAGTTTTGACGAAGACGCATATCGACAAATTTCTCACAGAAGCAAAAGACGAAAAGTATCTGATGATGAAAGCCGCAGCAATAGTGGGTGTCTTCGGGGCGTGTCGCCGGGAGGAATTGTGTCAGATGACCATCGACAATATCGTATATTTGGGCACTTCGGTTGTTGTGACCATACCAGATACTAAAACGAAAGTGCCTCGACTTTCAGTGTTGTTGGTGAATTCTATTTAAACTTTTTTAGAAAGTATATGGCACTCCGGCCACCCAACGCTGACCATAGACGACTTTTTCTTAAATATATGAAGAATAAATGTGTGAAGAATCCAGTCGGAATTAACATGTTTGGTAAAATGTCTGCCGACATTGCAGAGTTCTTGAATCTACCAAATCCTCAACTCTACACCGGACACTGTTTTCGTCTTTCAACGGCGACATTGTTAGCAGATTCTGGTGCAAATCTTACTACCATCAAGAGACATGGAGGATGGAAATCTTCGACGGTAGCTGAAGGCTACATGGAAAATTCACTGGAACAGAAGAAGGAAATTGCGTGCCAAATACTTCCTACTGCTGCAGCTACTAGCAAGACCACCAGTACTACCAGTAGTATTTCTACAGAAAATAGATGTGTCACACATGTTGACAGTAAAACCAACTTAAGTATGATGACTCCGCAGGGAATTACAATTTCAAATTGTTCTAATTTTACTATAAATGTTAATAGTAATAACTAGTTAAAATGTTGGTTTGTACTTATTTAAAATAAAAAGTTGTTCATGTGTTTGTTAAAACGTTTTATTAATGTTCAAAACAAAATTTAAATAAACTTTGATTTACTTAACACTAGTGTTAAAAGTATCTTACTTTTAACACGCGTGTCAAAAAATTACATTTTTAACATCAAAAATGACAATTAAAAAGCCCACTTTTAATAGTTTTGTAGAAAAAAAATTTATGATGTTCCTGCATTGTTTATTTTAATGAACCATTCCATTCTTAAATGGAACAATGGTCAATTAGGAGATCTCCGAATCAGGTTGCGTCTGGAACCCCAGAAAATCATGATCCGCCACTGCCTTTTGCGTTTCTACCTGTCGTAAGCTGTCGTAAGTGTTTATCCAAATGACAAACGGAATTGTTTTCTTTATTTAGATCGTTCCGTGTGTGCTAGCAGTAACAGGTCGCAAAGGAAATTCTGTTTTTGGCTGTTCTGACTCACCGAATCAAAATTTAGACTGGACAAACTATTTTTGCAGGCTTATCTGCTGTCACGAATTAAATTTAAGGACTTTGTTTACCTTGGAGTTACAGAAACGCGAAAAAATAAGTGTCGCTGACCCACCCGTCGGACCTACAATTGTTTTAGGATTTATCGTCCCCTAAGCGTGTCCAACACTATAAACACCGCTGCCAAGTAATAAAAAGTGGACAAATTTTAGTTCTGATGAATTTAAATGAATGTAAATTGTGACATTTTATTAGGTGGTATAATGCCGCAATGCGTTAGAATGTGAACAGCTAACTCTTAACACTCGCATATAAACTAGAAAGATGATTGTATTGTTTTGACTGACACCTTTTTAAATGAAGTGGGTATTTTTAGTAAAAGACGTCTTTACTTATGTTCGTAATAAATCTACACGAAAATTCCTGATTTTATCAAAAGATCTACATACCTACACCTCAGAAATATTATAAGCATGACTTTAACACTGTGCTAATGTGGATGTTATGTTATGATGTAAAAGTACCGTTGCCTTTAAAATGGAATAATAAGACCACAAAGTGGCGTACATAAAAACCGCATTTGTTGATATTATTGCTAAGCATCTCTCACAACTGTCAATTAGTCTCCAAAAAAAATTACTTGACTACTTAAACATATACTAGGTAAAATTTGGATAATCTGCACAAATTGGCTATAGTGTTACCTCTGTCAGGTTGGTAAACTTAACATGCAAATTTGGATAGGTACTTTGCAAATAATTTTAGGTTTTGGATTAAATCACGAGGAAGGACACTTTATAGTTCAGATACCAACTAACTCCCTACCGGTTCTTGAGTATACCGCGCTGTTGCCACATTTCACGATATCGACTTTTACTTTTTTTATTTTTATTGATATTTTTATATCTAGATATAAAGTTATTAGTTCAGGAATGAGGTCGTCTCGAAGAAGATTCAAATATCTTGCACCAGTTAGGTTGACGTCAAATAAATAGGGACCAAGAATTCTTCCGTCGACCATGCCGCACCACAGATTTACTTTCGTACGTTACGTTTTTAACGAAATTATTATCATTATTGCATAGCTCTTGCATTTGCAGAATTGATTTCGCCGATCAAAGTAGTCTTCAGATAGCTCATGAACAAGGCATACCTTATAAGGATGATACTTTGCTTTTTTCATAATTTTGTGAACTGCGAACGCTGCCATATTGAAATCAGAAGCCAATTGGTTAAGTGTTGAGTGATGATTTTCTTGTATTGCCAACAAAACATTAAGCTCATCATCTACTGATTTTGACGGTCGACCAGATTTAGGAAGATCAAGAACATGTCCAAAGTTACGGTATTTAGACTCAATATTGCTTACCATGCTTTGGATAACGGTATGTCGATCATCGACAACGAAAACTATGAATTTAACATTTTAAGGTTATACACACCTGAAGTCTGGCATCTTGGAATTATATTTAGTTTTATTTGTACATTAAATTTGTTGTTTATTTTAATTTAGTATACAAAGGTTATTCTTATTAAATTTTTCTTAAAGTTATATGCAAGCATTATGAAGTTTATGTATCAAATTAAAATTTCAACAAAAAAAAAACATTCAGAAAACTAAAAAAAGACAACTTCTGTTTATATACAGTATAGAAAAAAAAATCACATATACATATAAAAATAATTTTTGGTTTTGGCACCCGTTTTGGAGACGCTTTTCTTCACTAAAATAACGTTTTTCGGGAAATAATCCAGATGAAAATCCATCATATGCAGCTTCAGTATCATACTGCAGCCCAATTACCTGAAATTCTTACCTAACTATTTCATCTACCTACTAAATCTTCGTAATTTGACATTTAGTAGTTTCCTAAAAAATTCTTAAAAACACCGAAAATAATCCATGCTTTCGTTTTAGTGGGGTTCATTCTATACAGGAACTCTTCATCTGACATTTTTCTGATCTGAGGTCCATCGAAAGTGCCTCCTTGTAATTTAGAATTTTATAGACCTGGGAATTGTTCTTCCAACTAACTGAATCTTCTATAACCAATGCTTTGACAAATTCATAAGCTGTTCCACTCTATTCATGGTGAAACTTTCAAAGTCACACCAATGCTTTTGGGACAACCTCTAGATACCTATACGAGGTACTCAAGCTTCCTTTGTTTAAGTGTAGTAAGGATAAGCAAAACCAATTTTCGATTATGTAATGAGTATTATAAAACATAGAAAATAAATTCATTTGGTCGAACAGACCGCGGGTTCGGATACGACTACAGAAACATGTAGGTGGGCGGGTTTTGTCATTTATTTAGTCATGCTGACAAAATTTGACCAATTCCTGGTATTTTCTAGGATTTGTGCTGACCATTCGTATTCACAGACCAGTCTGGTCCGAGAAATATTACCATTTTTTGTGAAGTTCTATTATACTTTTTTTTATATTCGGTAAAAACGTGCCGCCGCTTGTTTCAACTACGTGATTAAATTATTGATGGTGATTGAAGAATAAGTTTTGCTTTATATGCAAATTTAACGAATTCATAGCTGTTTGTTGAAACGGAAGATATCTGAGTCAGGAGCAATGTCTCTTCACTGTGTCAATTATACAGGGTGTTTCTTAAGTAGAGGTCAACAATCCAAAAACGTATTATGTGCCAAAAATAAGGGTTTTTTGTTATATAAATGTGGACAGGAGAGCTTAGGACATCCATTGTCCAGCTATAGCATGCTAAAAATAAAAAAAAATTGTTTTTTATTAAACAAAAAATTACTAAGAAATTTACCACTGGCGGGGATATTGATCGCTCTGTATTAAAACGTATAAGATATCGAAATGAAATTTTCATCTTTCAAGATTTCTCAAAAACTTTTCCCGTGACAATATTTTTATTTTTTCGAATAGTACAAATATTATGGCCTTACGACATTTTTTTTTTATTTAAAGTTAGTACCTGTACACTTAGGCTGTTTGTAAAAAACAGAACACTTAATGTTATACAAAACATATATAACAATGTATAAATATATATTGTATATAGGTATAAAGCAATAAAGTTTCTTGTGTAAGTAAATAGAAAAAAAAAATACATTTTATAATATTCAAAGATCTACGATGGTCTTATACTATTACTATTGAGTAATAAATAGTACATACATACAAAATAATATTAATTATACAGGGTGTCCAGAATATGACTATATGTTACGAAAAAAATGTCTAAAATGAATACTTTGTCTATAAATACCTACATTGCAAAAATAAAAATACAACTGCAATAATATGAAAAACTATATTACAAACTAAAGTACAATTATTAAGGTTAAGTAAAAGCGCCTGTAACGTAATTTGTTCATAACAGTATTAATGAAGAAAACAATTGAAGTTTCCGAGAAATTTGTTAAAACTCTAACGTACGACAACGTTGCTTTGTCAGGCTGCTGGTGATAACCTAGAAGTAATATTAGTCATAATGGCGCATACAGCTAGTATGATTAATTTTTGTCTAGTTTTTCTTTGATGTTTGCGTGTGTACATAAACAAAAATGGGACAATTTGTATTAACCATAACCAGCTGCATGGCATGTTAATTTACGGCGAATCTAGGCAAAACTCTGGCTACGAGACGTCTGTACGGTAAACGCTTCTTACAAGAAACAGAACAGAATATATTAAACACTTGTAACTATTATTCTGTGTTGTGAAAAATCCCTAAGAAAATCATTCACAGTAAGTACCTATGTTTAGGTGCATCTATTTGTAATTATTATATATAAATACATAACAATCCTAAGATAGTATGCCACATAATGCTGTCATAATTCTGTTACCATTGGTCACAGAAATTTTTTTTTAAGTGTAATATGTTTTATTGGGTACAGCTTATCATATGGCAAAATAAAGGCACCTGATTTTTGTAGATGCAAGGATACCAATGTTCTTTTGCTTTTATAATAATGTATAATTTACATGCCTATCACTTTTTAATCTCATATAGGTTGTGTTATAAGCAACACAAGACAAAACTACTTATAGCAATACAAGCAGTCACTAGAGGTGATTATATTGCTCGTCACAACTCACTAAATCAATTATGTAAGCACCTAGGTCCTAGATATACGCTGTATTCGCGGAATGAAACAAGCAGTAATGAAGGCGTCACCACGGTTAGTGCTTCTTAAAATTAGTAGTACCTTCACACACACATTCGGCGTATTTATACAGTCAATTATATAGTAAATTTGGTGTGTTCAGTAACTGTACAATGTAAAAAATGGATTTCACATTGTTAATAGTAAATGTATTATAATATATTCTATACATGTACACATTATATTATAATTGCATAGGAAGTTTACAGGTGTTAATGTAATATCATCATCATTCTTAGAATTATTTTAAGACAATTATAAGAATATTCTTACGAAGTATATTTGTAAAGTTACTGGCCTTTTTTAGTGTGACAGTTTCCGCGACTGCCAAAGGTGGCAGCACGTGTGATATAACCTATACTCAGTACTCCCGACTGATCATTGAATATATTGTCGGGCTGTTGTCACATACCGTGATATCGACTTTATCAAATTTTATTAATTAACAAAAAATTCTTTTAAAACTAAACATAAATTGAAAGGAGCGGTATCGCATGAGGTCATCATTCATCTATGCACATTATAGAAAACATCCTGTACATGTGACAGTTTCCAGCTGCCAAAGGCGGCCGCACGTGTGATATAACAAAGTATAATGATATAAGCAATTCCACAAGCGGCAAACCCATTAACACTTCCCAGTTCAGATACCAATTGATCTATACTCAGTACTCCCGACCGATCATTGAATATATTGTCGGCTGTTGTCACATACCGTGACATCGCCTTTATCGAATTTTATTAATTAATATAAAAATTGTTTTATTAAAACTTAACATAATCTGAAAGGAGAGGTATGGCATGAGGTCATCATCCATCTATGCACATTATAGAAAACATCCTGTACGTGTGACAGTTTCCGCCGCTACCAAAGGCAGTCACACGTTTGATATAACATAATATAATAATATAAGCACTTCACAAGCGACAAAGTCATTAACACTTCGTAGTTCAGATACCAACTGACTCAGTACTCTCGACAGATCATTGAATATATTGTCGGGCTGTTGTCACATACCGTGATATCGACTTTATCGAATTATATTAATTAACATAAAAATTGTTTTATTAAAACTAAACATAAACTGGAAGGAGGGGTATGGCATGAGGTCATCATCCATCTATGCACATTATAGAAAACACCCTGGCCGTGTGACAGTTTGCGCCGTTGCCAAAAGTGGCCGCACGTGTGATATAACATAATATAATGATATAAGCACAAGCAACAAAGTCATTAACGTAGTTCAGATACCAACTGACCAATACTCAGTACTCTCGACAGATCATTGAATATATTGTCGGGCTGTTGTCACATACCGTGATATCGACTTTATCGAATTTCATTAATTAACAAAAAAAATGTTTTATTAAAACTAAACATAAATTGAAAGGAGGGGTATAGCATGAGGTCATCATCCATCTATGCACATGATAAAAAACATTCTGTACGTGTGACAGTTTCCACCGCTGCCACAGGCGGCCGCACGTGTGATATATAGCGGGCCAGGCAAAGGCGGCACAAGTGCCGGAGGCGCACAATGGTGTGTTACGCAATAAGGCCAGGCCATCACAGCGGGCCGCCGCCCGGCCTAGCATTGTTCGCGGGCGCCTACATCGCGCCGGATTTGCATGGCACGCCATATACCATCCTGTATCGCGGTGAGCCCTGTTCATTACGGAAACAAAGGAATTGTAAATGGATGGATTTCCAGGACAGAAAAGAATCGGAGAGGAGCGGATTTTAATATCGCTCCCTTTTGTTCAGGATATTGGGTTTGTACGCCGGGGTCCCCATATAGGCCGCAAGACTAATCAGGTCAAGTCAAATTTATTTTCACTTCCACCAGTTTTGGGAATGGATTACGGTTACTGCCAGTCCAGTTATCATGAAGCTTGTTTTTGCTATTAATATTTGACTTGGAAATTTTAATTAAATAAATAATGTCAAAAGTAGAGAAGTCATATTCACGTGCGGAGTCAGTAGCGTCAAACATAAATTAAAAAAAAAATTGCAGGGTACAAATGTCTTTTTTAAAGAAACTAAAGTAAATAAAGAAAACGCAAACATAACCTTTCAAATACAGGGTTATCTATAACTAAGTATAAAAGACAATAAAAAAATATTTCGGAATTCTAACTTAATGTTTAAAAATTGAGGCAAAACCCTCTTTTCCCGCGGCCCTGTCCGTGCTTTTTTATATGAGCTGTTCCCGAATCGTTGGATAGAGAGAAAGGGGCCGATTGAGTGGCCAGCCAGATCGCCTGATTTGACACCCCTAGATTATTTCTTGTGGGGATACTTAAAAAGCAAAGTATACGTTACTAGGCCGGTTATTGATAATGTCCAAAAAGAATTTATTAATCGTCGTGGCACTGTACAATTTGAGCATTTAATTTAGTTGATTTTTTACATAACCATTATCATTTTCAGTATTGTGAAAATTAAATTTTAAAATCTTCAAACATTATTCAAACATTTGAAATTTTTGTTATGTAACACCATAATTTTTCATGTATGTAGAATGACACGCTCTTTGAAATGGCATGGTCAAAATTGGGGGTTGCTATTTAAAAAAATTGTCGATGTCGTCATATCTCGAACAACGATGACGTCACAAATATGGGCCATATGTAAAAAAGTGCCTTTTTTAAAAACAAAATCGACGTGCCAGGGGATTTTTTTCGAAAACTTCTCAATTTTAAAAATAATTTATTTATTCGTTACTTTTCGAAAGCACTGTATACTGGAAGGCAAACGGCAGTTATAGTTGGGAAGGGAACAGTGTTTATCCGGTCTCCTATAAATTCTAAACTACATTTGATAAATTTCTTATGTTGAAGTAAATTTGATCAAATAATTAAAATTCTTAATTTTACCTTTTAAAATTTTTGTAAATATTTTTACATTTTCAATATTTTAGTGTGTATTGGGAAAACTATTTAAAAAATATATACCTAAGTTTGGTTTACTCCAAAGTTTTGGAGCAACCCGTACATCCAAAATTATTTTTATATCGTGATCTGTTAGCATACTTCGCAGACCTCAGGTTCGGACTTGGCGATGACCTTAATATTTAAATATGCTTTATTTATATCAAAACAAATTGAATCTTATTCATGCCAACTAATCGATAGAAACATCTGATTTATTTATCTGCAGGGATTCGATTCTTGACTTTACTGGAATGCATTCCCATAAAAAATTGGGAACATATGTCACATGTTTTTTGCTAAAGGAATATAAAGCTTTAAGAATTGTAAATGTACACAGATAATAATATACTCAGGAATTTTTTAAGTTGAATGAGCCCACTGCATTCGAGAATCAAGACCCAGTAGTATTGTTTATGTTTAGACAGCAGGTTGTAAAACAACACAGTTGTAATGGATCCATACGTTGGAATACGTAGTTAGAAGCAACTTCATATTACTACATTCATTTTGACGGCATAAAAACTATTATATATCGACTACACTCAAGTAATGCTACTTCTATTTAAATGATCAATGGATGTTTAACAATCTTAGATTTTGCAAAGATTTAGCATACATACATTTTAATTATTTACGGATAATTTGAGTTATTCGCCGTCTTGAAGTAACTCTTACAGCATGAGTATATTCAATAAATAACGCTATAAATAATGTTTTTTATTTGCGACAGTTCATTTCCCAGTTATAAGAACATAAGCTGAACGTGTGAAAAAAAAATAGATACCGTTTTGCAGAACAATCCAACTTTATGCCGTATAGTAGATCAGTCGATCTTTATGATGGCATAGAATTAGATTTTTTCAATCCACCCTAAATGTGCCATCCATGAAAAATTCTATATACAGAGTGATTCATTAATAATGGGACAGAGCTTAAGGGCATGTTGCTGACCTCAAAAGAGAGCGATTCAGCCAAATATGTCTTATCTGAATGTTGCTCCATTTTGATCTACAGGGTGTCAAAGTTGAAAAAATAAATCACATTTTCTTTATTATTTTATATAGGCGGGTTGCTTGGGACTAGAAATTCGAATATGTCGACGATTTTGGTGTATCTGCTAGAGGGCGCCACTAACGATGGTTTGGACCCCTTTAAATCGCTACGACTTATTTGTGCTACACTGTATCTCATTTTGGACTGGAAAAATTTTCTTCCCTATCTTTTCCTATTGAAAAAGGTATAATGGTTTCTGAGAAAAACGCATCTAAATCTCACGATGCATGCAATTTATCTAAAAATAAAGTCAAATACAATTACTGTGATCAAAATAAGTGAAATTTCGTGAAATTTGCTTCAAGCGATCGAAAGATAAGAACGAAAATGTGATTTATTTCTTCAATTTTGACACCCTATATATTTGTTATTTTATAAGCTATAAAGTAAATCGACTTATTTTGATCACAGTATTATGCTGTTACATTCGGATAAGGCATATTTGGCTTAATTGCTCTATTTTAAGGTCAGCAACATGCCCTTAAGCTCTGTCCCATTATTAGTGAATCACCCTGTATTTTAAATATACCCCAGTGTCCTCTGTGGACGTTGAACATACGTTTTCGAATCCGGTTATTCAACTTTATTCCAGGATTACAAGTGAATAGTTATGTAGCATGTTTTGTAAATTAACTGAATATGAATAATGTTGGATATTATAAATTACTAGTACATACAAGGTAAGATGTTGCTTTTAACTTTTTGTAAGTATATGTTTGCAGCTCGGTTTCTACAAACATTAACTTATCGTTCTAAATGCGTAGTGACGTCATCTGCGAACGAAGTGCGGGCTTTACTTATCACCCTGTAGAATTTTGTTTTGACAAACTTAGGCAACTCGGCATAAATCTACTTTAAGTAATCGTTGATTCTCCTTGACTGTATATTTCGTTATCGTGAATTTGCTTTAGTATTATTCTCTTTATCTAAAAACTTTTTCTTCCGTATTTTTTTAACCAATTTTTCAATGGCTAAGCTAAGCCCATTTATTTTGATTATTTATGGTATGAAGAGGCTTTAAGTCCTCGTACAGGCACTTCTGTACAACATCGCAGCACCAGATACATTTCTGTTAGTTAGCTTTCCGTGATATATCAAGATTATGTGGGATTAGAGAACTGGAACATCTCCACAAATTATGATTATGGTTGTTATTATTGAAACGCGACATGATATTATTGTTTCGTCTGTTTCAGTGGAGCACATACACAGCAGAGAGCGAAGCGCTGCCGGAGCGCAGTTAGTTTCATTTTATGATAGTAATTAAAACGCAAATTTGTATTCAATCTGTAAATTGTCGGAGCCCCATTTACATGTTTACGTTTATACATGGCCAAATAATTAAAAAAATACATTGTTGTATGGAAAGTACTAGTGTTGATTGAGACAAGAAGTCTTGCAAAATTTGAAAAAGTCTTGTCCTGTCTTGTAAAACAAGACCAGAATTTTTTTAAATTTTTGTTTAGCTCGATCTTGCAAATTTCTTGTCTTTTACAAGACACTTGTATGATTCTTATAAAACCTGTGCATATAAATCAGAAATATGGAACTTTATTATGAATTTGCTAACAGTGGTGGTTACTGTCGGTCGGATACGGTCCCGCTCGGAGCTCACACGTAACTATCGATATGGTCGATCGTTGACACTGGTCGATTGGTAGACATTATAAAGTATAGACACGGAAAGTGTTATACAGGGTGTCCCTAAAAGATCTTTACAACGCTACACCAGATACAGTGCGGCTCAAAATAAGTCGATTTAGCTAAACTTACCTTAAGTTAAAAGTTGCCACGTTTAGGCGCTGTACGACCCTGAAGTTGCAATTTTAAAATCGTTTTTTTATATAAATTAACGCCTTATGAGATTTTGGTAAAATTTGGTAAGTTGACCCTACTCTATAGAACAATAAACCCCACATGAAAATTATCAATAATATCAATCTATTGGCGTGGAATTTGTTTTTTTTTAGTGATTACACCTTCGATAATTCTACGCCAATAGAAGAAAATATTTTTTCAGTATAAAATTTAGATTAAGTTAATTATTTCCTACAAAGAAAGGTACTCTTGATAAGACTCGATTACTCTCGTGGTTTATTCGAAATTTGTAATTTTAACCATTGGCAGCAATTTTAACTTAAAAATTAAATTAGTTGATCATTATTGATATGTATGTTTATTAAATTTATGATTCCGTTAACCTTATTTTGCTGACCTATCAATAATACGGACGACTTAGAACTGTTGAGCTTTAAAGAATGATTAGCAGCAATTTTAGTTAAAACCGACATCGTTAATTTTGTTACAAGCATCGTTTATAAATAATAATAATAGAAATTTATTTATACTGCACAAAATACAGAAGAATTTCCAAATTTATTGCACAGTTAGTATACTTAGCTTGGAGATATTGTCTGAAAATATTGGCACTAATTAGCACTTACTTACACAGAAAAAATCCACATCGTTCCGTCATATAAATAAATTACACAACTTTAAACAGATTTGTACCGGTGATATTGTATTGGTAATATTAAGCAGCCAATCTCGATTTCTTAATCTAATGCCAGGTACATTTATATAAATATTATTTTATATTCAAACTAAATGAATGAGTACACACGTATTTTAATTGTCTCCTAAAGTAACGTATTTTCTCAGAGAATACTAAAGTTCTATAATATAAATTTATAGTAGTAGAAAGAGAAAAAGTGGGAGAATATGGTATAACTAAATGCATTGAAGAAAAATATGTTGCAATGTTGATATTTCATTAAATGGTCTGCAAGTTTAAGTAAGCAACATAGATACAGAAAGTAAAGAAGGTATCACAAAAAGTGAGTACTGATAAAAGTTTTTCTGGGAGCTGAGGTTTTTATTGAAATAAATGTATAAGGAATGATCGATTCTGTATGAACCAACATGAGTAAAGGAACTACAAAAATTACGACAGAAGATATATATTCATTACTAAAAGAAGTGAATACAAATCTTACTGCAAAAATAGGAAAGGTGGAAGAAGAAATAAAGTCTATTAAAACAACAGTTGAAGTGGATATTAAACAAGAATTGAATATATTTGAAAAAGTAATATAGAAGAAATTCAAAGAAAACTAAAAGCAAATAATATAGTTGTGTATGGCTTGGAAGAAAAGTATGATGAAAATCAGAAAAATCTTATTGAGGAGTTTTTGAACCTAGTCAATAATGTGCTGATTGTTAAATTGACTACAGCAGATATTAATAATATATTTAGACTAGGTAGAAACAGAGATAATACGAGGCCAGTATTAGTATCCTTGGTTTCTTATATAAAGAAAGTTGAAATTTTATCAAATTGTATAAAACTAAAAGGAAAAAAGATTTACGTATCTGAAGACCTAACAGAAAAGGGGATTCAAGAAAGAAAAATACTAGTGGCTGGATTGATACGAGCTAGAAGGAACAATAAAACTGCCAAAATTAAAGGAAACAAACTTGTTGTAGATGGTGAAAAATACACAGTGGAGGAAGTCGAAATTCAAAATCAGAATTGTGTTGGTGATTATCTAGTCAATCTGATATGCCTTTGACGGAGGAACCAGATGTAGAAGCTCAATGTTCTAATAATACGAGAGAAAATGAGAAAAATGAAGCAAGTTTTCCAGATATCCAAAAGTCCGGATCCTCCGAAAAGAATGGGAAATAGATTACAAAACAAAAGATGTTAGACAAAGTATGATAGTATAGGTAATATAAGTATTGTTAATTGTAGTTTAATTAGTAAATATAGTTAGAAATTTGTGATAAAATTAGTAAAATAAAACGATGAATGAATTCATAGTAAATTTTCAAATTCCAAAAATAAAAACAGAAATAGTTGAGAATCCGGTGCAGGCAAATGAAGTTCTAAATATTAACAATAACTTAATTAACTTTAAAATTCTAAATACAAATGTTCGTAGTATATCAAAAAATATAGATAATCTAGAGGTATTCATTTCAAATTTTGACATTCCCTTTAAATGCATAGTTTTAACAGAAACTTGGAAAATTCAAAATATACATTTTTTTAAAATGAAAGGTTATGACATAATATATAATAATGGGCAACTGAATCAAAATGATGGAGTTGTTATTTATATCAAAAATAATTTAAAGTATGATTATGAAATACATATGATAAGTAATACATCAATAGTGAACTTAAACATTTATGCTTCTGATTATATGGTTAATATAATATCAGTATATAAATCACCTACTATAAATTCTGCTGAATTCACAGATGGATTGAATCAATACTTAAGCAATTTTAAAAGTAGTGCTGAATATAAACTAATACTAGGTGACTTAAACATTGACCTTAAAAAAGATAATGATGTTACAAGTGAATTTTTGAATACTCTAAGTGAATATCAGTATGTATCAGTAATAAATGAATTCACCAGAATTGTGGGTGAATCTAAATCATGTCTAGATCATATTTTTCTAAATGCTAAAGATCCCCACATAGAACAAGGAATATTACCAATGATAATAGAGTCTGGCATAAATGAACACTTTACAGTGCTGCTTCAAATAGTATTAGATAAAAAGAAAATAAGTAACACCAACAAAGCAAAATTTAATAATTATATAAATTACAAAACTTTAACTAGTGAATTGTACAATTATAATTGGGAGGACGTAACTACAGGAGAAGATATTCATGCTGAAACAAAAAAATTTGTTAGTAAATTGCAATCACTTATATGTAAACACACTAAAACAATTAAAATAAAAAAGGCGAATTTAAGCGTAAAGAATGGATAACGAAAGGTATCTTGACCTCTATAAAGAAAAGGGAAGCAATGTATAAGAAAATGAAGGAAAATCCTGGTAATGACAGTATTAAAAAAGAATATAGTTCTTATCGAAATAAATTAAATCAAATGATAAAAAAAGCAAAACACACTTTTTATAGAAACCTAATTAAACGCGCTAACGGTGATATTAAAAACATGTGGAACATAGTAAATAATAAAATTAAAAATTCTAACAAACAAGATAATATTATAAAAACTTTAAATGAGTTTAATAGTAGATTTGTAAGTGTAGGAAGGTTATTAGCAGCTAAAATAAAAAGAAATCAAGATTATAAAGAAAACAAGGTACAAAATCCTTACACGTTATTTCTATACCCTTGTCAAAAAAATGAAGTAGAAAATTGTATATACGAATTAAAGAACGGTAAAGCTCCTGGGTGTGATAAAATAAAATAAGAAACTCTTAAAGCCATAGCTAGGAATATTTCTATACCATTGACTTATTTAATAAATAAATCCTTTTGTCTAGGAATTTGTCCCGATGTTTGTAAAATATCCATAATTAAACCTATATACAAAGGGGGTGATAAAAACCTGCCATTAAATTATAGACCAATTTCTTTAATTTCAAATGTAGCAAAAATATTTGAAAAGTTGCTAAAAATTAGAATTTTAAAATTTCTTAACATACATAATATTCTTTCGACGCAACAGTTTGGTTTTAGGCAAGGTAAATCAACTGAAAATGCTATTGAATTACTCACCAAATATGTATATGAAGCATTAGATGATTCAAAATCTTCCCTCTGTATATTTTTAGACCTAGCAAAGGCTTTTGACACTATTAGTCACACATTATTATTAGAAAATTTAGAGGATATTGGAATTAGAGGAAATGCACTTTATTTAATTCGCAGTTATCTAACAAACAGGAAGCAGTGTGTAGAAATAAATGATGTAAGGAGTAATTTTGAGACTATAGAATATGGAGTACCACAGGGGACAATACTTGGTCCACTTTTATTTTTAATTTATATAAATAACTTTTATGGCATTAAAACAAAAGGTAAAATTATCAGTTTTGCAGACGATACTGCAATATTTTATGAAAGTGATAACTGGGATAATTTAAAAGAAACAGTGCAAAATGATATGATGAATATTAAAGAATGGCTTGATTACAAGTTACTGTCCTTGAATACGGATAAGACAGTATATGTGCCTTTTGCTTCGTATAAATCTGCATTACCATCATTTACGTCTTTAGAAATAATAACAGATAATAATACCTTCAAAATAACGTCAAAATCTTTTACAAAATATTTAGGGATAATGATAGACTGTCACTTAAGATGGAACCAACATATAAATTATGTAACGCAAAAACTCAGAGTACACATTCACCTGTTTAAGTTTTTGAATAATATTATGGATAGCAAGAGTTTAAACATAATTTATAATGCATTAGTAGAACCGCATATACGGTATGGTATAATTGGTTGGGGGGGTGTAAGAAACATTTATTTGAATAAATTAGAAGTTACTCAAAAAAGAATTATAAAAATTATGTATAATAAAAAACTTACCTATCCAACTGATTTGCTATATAAAGAAACATCAATTATGGACTCACGTCAAATATTTTTCTGTGCACTGGCAATTATGCAACATTCTGAAATAAAGAGACGCTTACAACATGAATATAACACTAGGAACAAATCTAAGTTAGTACCTGTCAAAGGAATGCATAAGTGTGTAGGGCAGCGATCTCATATATTTCTAGCTCCAAAAATTTTTAATTTCTTGCCTGAAACAATAGCAAATATAAATAATAAAATATCATTCAAGAGGAATGTCAAAATATTTCTTCAAAATACTTCTAGAAATGAAATACACAAACTAATAGATTTTAGTTAATATATGTATAAAGATATTCTAATTATATATATATATTTTTTTCTTTTTATTATATCTATATATTTGTTTTAATATATGTATTTATTATATTAGTGTAGGATATGATAATGTAATTTGCATAAATTGTATAATTATTGATTTATTTATGTTTGTTTTTTTTATGATAAGTAAATTTAATTGCTACTTACCTTTTAGCTATGTAGGTCACAACAAGTTTATGTTTAAACTTAAGTTGACGTCACTATGTTTATTGGTTGTCTATTGTTGCATGATTTATATATTTCAAATGCTAATACCAAATAAACATTATTATTATTATTATTATTATTATTATTATTATATTATTTAACAATTCTGGTACATTTACAGTTTCTTTCAATATATTATAGATATTTGAGCATACTCCTTGCGATCTCGTAGCGATATAATTTTAAAATCATCTAATTGTGATTGGTACGATACCATAACTGGAAAAACGATAAATATGCCATGTTTCTTAAAATACAGCCTTATTAAAAATCTCTTTTGCACTTTTTCTACCAAATTAATATGAATATTACTAACTCCAACTTCGGACGGACAAGAGAATTATATAATTATATATATATAAAATTATTTTCAAATTTACATGTATTTCTAGTAAATGATACAGACTTGCCTTCGTTCATGATTAGACAGACCATTGTCTGAACAAAAGATATTTATACTATCAAGATCTTCTTGTAAACTTAAACAGTCTTGTTTATTTCGTACAGCTAGATATAACTTTAAATCATCAGCGTACAATAGTACATTTGGTGTTTGACATACTCTGAAGGAGCAAAAGCATAGCATAATTCTGTGCCGTCTGCATAAAAATGAAATTTACAAAAAGTGATGAAAGTTTCAAAATTTATCGTATAAACAGTATAAAGTAATGGACCCAAAATAGAACCCTGAGGTACTCCTAATAGCATCTCAATTTGAAAGTCAGAAAGTTTATTATTATAAATAACACACTGTGTTGGATTAGTTAAATAATTTTTTAATAATCATTACTAAAACCTACAAAATGTAAAACTGAAAGTAAAATATTATGATCGAGTGTGTCAAATGCCATACTCCAAAATCCAAAAAGAATAAGCGGTGTTATTTTGCCTTTGTCAATTTGGCTTATAATCTCATCTGTAATATTAAGAAGAGCTGTTAACAACTGTGATTTTTCCTAAATCCTGATTGCAAAACTGGCAGTAATTTCTTATTATTGAGATAATTTCGAAACTGATTATGTACTACTCTTTCCAAAACCTTAGACAATATATTTACTATTATTTGACGTAAATTTATTTCTGTTTTTATAAATAAAACGTAATATATATCAGATAACCAAAATCAATGTAGAATTGTATATTTATTCTTCGTTCCGTTGTTGTAAACTATCAAAACAACAATTTTACTCATTACATGTCCGTCAGGATTATCCAATAACAACAGAACACCATCACGCGTTGTTCTATTGTTAGTTCATCATGCGGCTATTTCAACAGGACCGTAACCAAAGGGGCTGAGATGGTGTGAATACCCTTGAAGGAAAAATGTATACCATATTTGGTATTATACAGAAATCATGTTCGAAAAAAAGAGAATTACTTGCCCATTTGTCTATGAACCGTGTATTAATAAAATATGTTTTGATATATTCCTGTTTTTTTAGAAAGCAAACTTAAATATAGCAGTACTATAGAATATTGTGCTTAAAGTCTCCTCCTAGGGTGTCAAAATTGAAGATATAAATCACATTTTCTTTCTTATCTTTCGATCGCTTGAAGCAAATTTCACGAAATTTCGCCATATCTTTGTTATTATTGATTTTAGTGGATTTTTGGATTTTTTTAGGATAAGCTAAAGTAATCGACTTATTCACAGTATTATGCTGTTACAGTATGGCCCATTACTTACTCAACAATTTGACTTTACTTTTAGATAAATTGCATGCATCATGAGATTTAGATACGTTTTCCTCAGAAACCATTTCTTCTAGCGGCATCACCAAGATGTACCTTTTTTAACTAGAAAAGATAGGGAAGAAAATTTTCAAAGCATTGTTGGTGACGCCCTCTCGTAGATACACCAAAATCGTCGACATATTCGAATTTCTAGTACCAAGAAATCCACCTATACCAAATTTCATAAAATACGGTCGATGCGATCGAAAAATAATAAAGAGAATGTGATTTATGTTTTCAACTTTGACACCCTGTAGATCGAAAAGGAGCAACATTCGGATAAGGCATATTTGGCTTAATCGCTCTATTTTGAGGTCAGCAACATGCCCTTAAGCTCTGTCCCATTATTAATGAATCACCCTGTATGAACTTTTTGTCTTCAAATCAATCATAGATTAACCCCTTAAAGTTTGTGCACATACTTAATTGACACCCTGTATTTCTGCCGATGGTTTGACAATTTTGGCATCACGAAAAAAAATATATTTCATTACTACAACAAATGTGACATTGTTGTGTTGATGGTTGCATTGCTAGCTAAGATAACGAATTCGAGTCTGGTGAGCGGCCATTTGCGTCGATAAATATGGGTTTAGTATACTTTAGAAAAAATTACGCTCTTTTCATGACTTATTCGATAGCGTAATAACTGTTCATACAGTGCGTTAAGGAGAAAATCTGCCCGGGAAAATAAATTTTCAAAAGCGGCCATTCTGAAAAAATATAAATTTTTAAGCTTTGAGAACTTTTAAGTGGCGAACCCAGTATATAAACAATGCATATGTGTAAAAAAAAACAGTTACAACCGGAAAATTGCCACTTTTTTACATCTAGCGTTTTGAAATTAAATATGTATATAATGCATTAAAATGCTGTATCTTAATAGTATTTATTTCATGGTGCATTCCTCTCTCCAACCCGGACTCTACTTATGTATAAATTTATTCAAATGTCGAACATTTTTTGCATTTCAAATAAGATGGAAAAGTCTGATAATTTTTCCGCTACGTAGATATGTAAATTATACATACATATAAAATACTTTTGGCGAAACGTTAATTCGTATTAACTTGAGTCATAGCATGGTCGCTCGGCTTGAACGTTTAAGATGCTATGTGCATCTCCACAGGCCCATAAGTTATTAATACGCTAATGGCTAATTCGTGTAGGAGAAACATGTGTTTAAAAAAGTAATGTTAGAAGAGGCAGTGGCGTATAGAGACGACCAGCGTCCTTGTTTATGAACCCAAATTATTTTATTATTAATAATATCGAAATATTAAACATGGTTATTAATGCTTTGAGTTTGAGTTAGTTTTGAGTTTGGTTGAATGTTGATTTAAAACATTTATTTGTCCAACAGGATACGATGCATATGACATGAAGTCGTTATACGCAAGTTCGGAAATAGTAGAGAATGATTCATTTACAATACTTTAACACATAATAATTCACTATACATACACACTATACTTATACTACTACTTATTAGCACTCGCTATAACTGTCACTCACAGTTATCCCAAGTAGCATTAAAGTAACTATTACGTAGTAATCACTAAATCTACCACCATATAGCAAAGCTAACTACAATTTATGTTAGCATAGGTGTAAGTACCTTATTCTTTCCATTGAAAACCAATTCATAGTTTTGTAATATTTGGTGGAGCGGTTTGCTGTCTGGAACGTTATGAAAACTAAGGAGAGCTACCTTAAAGTTGCCCATACTTTAAAGTGAATATTAAAGGTAACGGCAACCAAGCCATATCACTTATATATTGCTTAAAAGTGCCAATAGCTTTAAAGTGTTGGCGGCGTATTGGGAACCTTTAAAAAAATCTATAATGAGGCGACACTTGATTATACAATTGCGGCAGTTGGCGCCACGTTATTCTTTCATTCATAAGTGGTTTCCACAATTTACACGAGATCGAAATTACTATAAACTCGCTACTACCTTCAAAACCCACTACAGGGTGAGTCAGTCATACTGTCATTAATTTTAAGAGGAGATAGGGAATAATGAGTATAATACGAATACGCGATTAAAAAAAAATCTAAATGCATATTTACGCCAAAAAAATATTTTCAAATCATTATTTAAACCCCCTTTTCAGACTGTCACTGACCGCTCACAGCCTTGGTCGTTTACAGCTTACAATTCAACTTAATGTCGACCTGATGCGGCGTTGCCAAATTGAAATATTTTCCTAGTACCTACCTAGGCATTAGACATAAATAAACGGTTGTATCGACTATTCTAGAATCTCATACTTTCTCTTGCTCAGCTCAGCCAATAATAATTTAAAATGTTAATATCCAATAAAATGAAATAATAATAATCAAATAAGTCAATTAAAAATTGGAAGTAACGCGGTCCATACAGGTTTTCCGGTAGAAAATACGGTCCAATCAAATGATCCTCGTACATTCCTGCCTAGCTTGGTTACAGTTTAAAAAATATTTAATATTGAAATTACAAAACTCCAACGTATCTAATAATAAACCGAGTAATAAACCATTTAGGTACATTACATAAAAAAACCTATACCCATTGGGTAAACTATTAAGAGAAGCTGAAAAGTGTTTCGTATTTAAATACTAAGTAATAAAAAACCATCTTGTTGTCGACAAAAAAAACTGTCCAAGACCGAAACGGCACGCCTCTGATTTGATGCTCATAAAAGTTATCGAGAGTGAATCTTTACCTACCGTATTATTAGGTCAATAATCTAATTACCTAGTTTTTGTAGTGTTATTTAACGACAACGAGTAAAACTATAGGTACATGAATGAATTTTCCTTAAACATTGACTTATTTATTAATAAAAACAATCTAGGCAATGTAAACATATAGATAATAAATTAATGTTTCCGAATGTTAGGTTATTTCAGTTTAATAATTTTGATTTACGTTTTCACTACGTTTTACAATTGAATATGACTTTTTTATATTACTCGTAAGTATAACCTGTTTAAAGGTAAAGGTCGAGTAAAGTTAGACCCATCGGTCCATAGCACTTTATTAATAAAATTAGGGTTCGCCAATTGCAAAATTCAAGACAGTTGGGAAAATCAGTAGATTCTAAAGCTTGAACTTTCTGAAAATGATACGTGTTAAATGCGTGGATCTGGCTTCTGCTACGTAGTTTCTACAAATTACATTTAATAAAAAGAAGACAATGGAATATGTATATTGATGGAACGATAAGAATGTTTAAATCTGAGAAGTAATTTTTACAGTCGTCTCTAAAACCAAGACCAGAGACGATCCGTATAGCTTTCCTTTGTAGATAAAAAACTAGTGCACTGCCAGGTGCGTAACCCCACATTAAGATATGATGAATGTATCAAGCAGTAATACGCTGTTTTTAAAACAGTACTGTATGAACAAGGCTTTGGAGTAAGTAAATATGTTGGCAAATATGGTAGCAAATGTTCGCTCCTAGATAACTTCGGATCTAAATGAACGCCCAGAAACTTGGCGCTTTCTGGATTATTAACATCACTTGAACTTCTAAGACTAAAAATCTTTGTTTCAGTTTTAGATACATTCACTGTAAGTTTATTACTAGCGAACCAATCTTTTGCTAAAGATTGTGTTTGCGGTATGTAGTTGAGTACGTCAGATAAATCAGAGCCAGAAGTGGACATACATACATCAGCAAAAAGTATGCTTAAAACTTCACAATTAAAGATACTGGGGAAACCTTTAATGTAAATAAAGAATAGTAGAGTACCCAAAACCGATCCTTGTGGAATTCGGTGTTTTATTTCCGACAAATTAGATGGACACAGTTATGGTTAACATATTGAAATCTATTAGTTAAATAGGATGATAATAGACATAGTCACCCCTCTGAGAATCCATAATAGTATAATTTCTCTAATAAAATCTCATGGGAAGTTCAGTCAAAAGCTATGTTTAAGTCAATGAACTGCGTAACTACATAAGCCTTCTCCTCAGATCCCTTTTTAATAAATGATGTTAATCGATCAATGGCTGCTACTGTTGAAAAACTATTAGGAAGACCGTACTGATACTGAGTAAATAGTTGAGACGTTTCCATATATGTAGTTAGTAATTTATACAGGGTTAACTATGACTAAGTACAAATATTTTAAGAGGGGATAGAAAAAAATAAGAATTAACAGAATTTCCTTTCAAAAAATTTCCAAACTTATTTATAAAGCGAAAAAAATTTTTTTCGATATTATATTAAATCCTTATTTAACGCCGCCAATGCGAGAATCAGAGTATGCAACCAGCAAACTACCGGCATGCAACAGTCGGCCACAGTCGGCAGTCGGTCCAGTCGAGTCGGTTCGCTGTCATGTTTATAATTTCTGTGTTTACGTTGTAGTTTTGTGTTCTTCTTCAGTTTTTAGTGCCTTATTTTAATTTAAAACGTTTTATAGTTAATAAATAAAGGAATATGTGTCGGGTACAGATATTTTCCCACAATATAGTTCGCCGGTTTGTTTTTCTAGGTTATGGGACAAGACTGCCTCGGGTGTTAAACATTTTCTGTTATCTATTAGAACCTATCTACCACCTCTTTCTTCGATTTTGTTATAATACATAGGCATTGTATCTAACAACTGTACTTACGGGAAGTGTGTTTATCGGTAGTGAGTGAAAATGTAGTTTTACCAGATTGTAACCAAATAATGAAAAACGAATGCAAAATACTGGAGCTAACTGGAGTAGCTGTTACGTACCTATCAGGTATTATTACTAATAAGAATGTTAATTTTTGTCGTTTCTGCATTTAGAAATACTGCAAACGACCGCATGGTAGTTGTTGACAGATTTAATGCCAACTATGTATCTAAACCATCTCAGTCTATACTCATCATAGGCGCCGACTTTCCGTAGGAAAAAAGGGTTTTGCCCCATTTTTTAAATATCGAGCTAAAATTCTGGAATAACTTTTTTATTGTCTTTTAGGACTCCATGAGCACGTGGTTAAAATTTTTGTCCTTAGTCATAGTTAACTCTGTATTTTAAGAGCACCTCCATATACTTTGGCAATTTGAGATATGATGGATATAGGTCTATAATTAGATGGATCACTAGATCACTTTTTTTTTGTAAATAGGAACAACTTTTGATACCTTTAAACAATTGAGAAAATGGTCACGTTCAATACCCGTTAATCAAAAATGTTAATGGTAACAGAACAGAGATCGTTAAAGATTTTAAGATAACTGTATTAAATCATAAGCATTCATACTTTTCTTATTCCTCAAACTAATGATAATGTTAGCCCATGGTGAAATATGAAATTGTTTAAAGGAGTCCCGCGTTGTAGATAGTGTTTGGGAATAATATATATATATATATATATATATATATATATATATATATATATATATATATATATATATATATATATATCGGTCAGAGGTCGCGCGGTTTAAGGCGTTGGTTCGAGCCCAGCTGCCGGTAGACTGTATATAAGCTATATTCGAGGATTGGCACCCTCTCTGCGGGTATGGTAGGGTGGAATAATGTTAGCTTGGGTCAATGTGAGAGATTGATACCGGTTGATATTTGACTACCCACTTAATTAATGAGGTTTTCCAGGATTCCCTCATTCCTGCACTGAATAGTGGTTAGGGCCTACCAACGTAAGTCGTTCCTGGGCGCAAATGCGGCCTGCTTAATAATAATATGCCGCCCCCTCTCCCGCACAAGTCTTTGACTTTTGGGCTAATCCCTATGATTAGAATGAGGGGTAGAGATATTATTATTATTATTACTATTATTATATATCTATTTACCAGATGCACGTCACTGGGCCAATTTTTGGAAGTTTCCGGCAGCGCTTGATATATTTGCCGTAACAATAGATGCAGTCATCGCACCTTCCAATTTGCAAATGGACTTTTATGCATACCGCACGGATCACGGTATGCTAATACGTATGGTTTAATATAGGAGATAATAATGTCTCAAGGTTCGGTATTGATCGTTGCACTCTTACCTTGGCCGGCTAGATTTAAATAGATTTTATACGGCAGACCGGTGACCTAATAAATAGTGCGCTCTCGACAGGCGGCCGAGGCGATGCAGGAGGAAAAATATTTGTAGAGGAAACAATGTGGTGTTTAGGTTAGCCACGAGTTGGGCATAGTTACAAATGACCCATTTGTAAATGTACGTACCTACATTTCAATTAGTTTCTACATCTACAATGACTCATTTTTCCAAAGCATGTCCTTTGTTAAAATTATAGATATACAGGGTGTTTCTTCAGTAGAGGTCAAAAATCCAGGGGCGTATTCTGTGGCCAAAAATAAAGGTTTTTTGTTATATAAATGGGGGGTCCTCGGACATTGTCCAACTACAGCGTGTCGAAAATGAAAAAAAAATTAGTTTTTAATCCACTTGAGATAATTTAACCAAATTTGGTGTGCGTATTTAATATGACAGTAGGTATGAAGCAAAAATTTACCAGCTTTAGAAATTCGCCAGTGTCGGAGGTGTGGGTATCATCGATCATTATTTGCCAAAAAAATATATCACCCAGTATAACACTAAAAATAAAATAGGTCATCATATGCGCAACCAAATTTTCTTCATTTTACGTTTCTTTACACATTTTGTATTCCAAACCAATTAACAACAAAATTGATTTATTTGATCAAGTGCAATTTTGTACACCTTTTCGGTTCAGTTTACGATAAATAATATGTGTCTTGGAATTTGTGATTTAAGCGCGCATATTTTTTGCATAATGATGCTGTAGAAAGGTGCAGTTCGTAAAGAAATATTTCTTGTAAGTGATTATCCTGGGTAAAAAAATGAAAAAAATCAAAAACACAAACAGGAAAATGTGAAATGTGCAATCCATAGGAAGATTTAAAAATTAAATGAAGATGAAATGTCTAAAACTCGAGCACTGTGAGTTCTATTGTACTAATCTGGATCTTTAAATTCAATAATAAATAAAAATATGCCAGGAGGCGATTTCTTTAAAATATCAAGACGATATTTTTATGTTGAAAATGAGTTTAAAGTGAAATTTCTGTAGATATTCCAAATTTACGAGGTATGAATGTAATGACACCTTGACTGATAAAAATAATTTAATTTGTCAATATAGCGTTTTAAAAATTGCATTATCTGTAGAAAATTATGTGGTTGTACTCGTTAAACATTTTGTATACGAGTACAATAGAGGTAAGATTACCTTATAATGGGAACATTTTCTTTAATTCTTATTAAACGAAACGATTTTGCAGAAGGATTTTCCTACATGGGCGCATGATAATTTCCAGCTTGTAAAATACGGATGGGTTTCGCGAGTTACATCGTCTTGGCTGTAACTGTCATGTGTCCCAGACACCTTGTGCTGGATGAACCTGGCAGGATAACACTGTGCATAAAGTGAGGTTATGTAACGCACTGATGAAGACTGTTGAATTAACGCCTCGATGATCTGCAATATCCTGGAGCTAAAAGGGAACGTGTAACAGAATCAATTAGGCCTATAATAAATTTAAATATTTGAAAAAAAAAATAAATAAATGTAAACGCAAATGCAAATGTAAACATTTTCACTATATCTTTAAGAATAAATAAATTAATAGAAATCAACTTTTCGTAACCTATTTTAAAATTAGACTTATAATAAAAACATATTATTATTTTAAAAATGTGTTGCTACATTTTATTCAGAATACAGTTTTATAAATTTTTATTCTAGTGGATAAAGGAGAGAGAAAAAGACATTGTGTTTACTTAAGAATTCCCTAATTCAAAAAAGGATATGCCACTTATTTTATAAACCGTAATATTGTAAGAGTTCAGTTAAAAGCCTTTTTTCTCGAAAACTGTCTACATTAGGAAGTTCTAACAAGAGTAGTAAAATTAAATTATATATTAGAAAATATAGGCCGAAAAACCAAACCTTAAAAAAATTTGAACTTAAAATGTAATAGGAATGTAGCATAACTAACGCCCTCTATGAAATCTCAAAAAAATAATAAGCCAGCGTATTTGGCGTCCTTAAAAACCGCGGAATACCAATTTCATAAAAATATTTTGCACCGTTTAAAAAAATATATATCTGCCTCCGTTCTCCGGAAAATTCGGAAAAACCGGTATTTTCTAGCCCCCCATTTTATCACAATCCGATTTTTTTCGATGTGCTGAATTGTGCTAGTTGTTCCGAACATTTTGCCGTTTAAAAAAATTTGATATCTGCCTCCGTTCTCCAGAAAATTCTGAAAAACCGGAATTTTCTAGCCCCCCATTTTATTACAATCCGATTTTTTTTTGATGTGCTGAATCGTGCTACATGTTCTGAACATTGTGCCGTTTAAAAAAAATTGATATCTGTCCTCGTTTTCCGGAAAATGGAAAAAATCGAAAATTTTTACGTGACCTTACTGTGCTCCCTAGTTTGCGAAAATCGTGTTTTTATTTAATATGCTGAATTGTGCTAGTACGGCACAATGTTCAGGACATCTTGCACAATTCAGCACAATCCGGGTTTTTTAATTTTCGAGAAAAATGGGGGGCTAGGTTCACGCCAAAATTTCCGGTTCTTCCGGGGAACGGAGCCACATATCAAATATCTTTATCCGGCACAATATTCGGAACAACTAGCACGATTCAGCACTTCGAAAAAAATTGAATTGTGATGCTAGAAAATTCCGGTTTTTCCGAATATTCCGGAGAACGGAGGCAGATATAATTTTTTTTAAACGGCACAGTGTTCAGCACTAGCACAATATAGCACAATCAAAAAATATGATTATCGCGAAGTGGGGGGCTACGTGAAAAACACGATTTTTTCATTTTCTAGGAAAATGGCTATTATTTTTCTTTAAAATTTTACAGCACAATGTAGCACAGAACCGGCACAATTTAGCACAACCTTTATTTTTTAGTTTATCAAAAAATGGGGGTCTAAGTTCACGCACATCCGCATGGTAGTGGATATTGTTGTCAGATTTAAGGTTTATCTATGGATCTAAGCCATCTCGGTCGATGCTTATCATAGGCGCCGACATTCCGTAGAAAGGTTGTGCCCCATTTTTTAAATATCGAGCTAAAACTCTGAAATATTTTTTTTATTGTCTTTTAGGCTTTCGTGAGTACGTGGTCAAAATTGTTGTACTTAGTCATAGTTAACCCTGTATGTATCTTTGTTAATCTTAACATAAACCACATGTAAGTGTATTCTTAATAATTTGGCTAAAGCTATTTACCAGGTGGTATGTGACCCATTACTTATGAAACACCCTGTATGGTATTTTTTAGAATAAATGTAGGCGAAAGAAACTGAATACAGATATTCAACATTCACGTTGAAAAATTACTACAGTTTTCATAACAGTTATTGACGTCCCTCATTTATCCGGTTTCTTAGAGCTTCCATGTTCGCCGTCATGTTTTGCAAACAAGGGATTTACATGTCCCAAGAGATAAAGAATTTCAATAAGTAGATATTGGCAGCCACGCTTGATAGGCTACTTAAACTGCTTTACCGATTGAACAAGATATTCTCTAGCGTATCACGTAAGATCGGGAGTGTTTCTTCCAATAAAGAGACTTTTTAGTCGGTATATTTCGTTATTTAACCATAACTGAAGATGAAAATCTACCTTTATCTCTCATTTTTTTCTTCTTTTCTACTTCTTCTTAAACTGTATTTTTATTAGAATTACTTTAATAACTGTAGGTAGTCTACTTTTTCAAAACTTCTTACTTTGAAAGTTGCTACAAAGTAAATGAGCTAAGAATGGTAAAAATATATCTGATACAGTAAAATATGCCTTATCTGAAATTTTGCACTAACTGAAATTATCTCCCAAGGATTGATGAAACCGTTTTCTTTAGATTTTCAACAATGGTTTCAGCAAAGCGAGCCGATCTTTTTTTATATATACTTTATCTCAAATAAAGCAATTCATTAAAGTAGCGTATCAGTCATTATAAATAATTGATGATCTTGATTTGAAATATAATAAAAATGCATTATATTCTTGTTTTGTAATTTAATAAACTATATATCATTTTCAGTAAAAAACATTACTCAAATGAAAACCCAATGTATAAGTTTGTCCTGGTCATTTTTGTACTTAATTATTATTTTAGTGATTTCGGTATTTCTATATGTATATTAATTAATTAGAGACAAATTATTTTAATGTTTAAAGATGTTACTGTACATACCATTTTTATTATATACTGTTTGTGCACAGGTATCACTTAGAATCGGTGTACTTGTTTGAACTTCAGCATCTTGAAATTTTGGCGCCAAAATAGTTTTGGTATTATCAGAAACTCTGCTTGAACCATAAATGCTCGAGTGTAAAATTTACATGATACAATAAAGTACCACAATACATAACATAATTATTGCATATTACACTTTTTTACTAGTATAAAGAACTTACTTATTGGTTCATTTGAAAAATGTTTACTTCAAATTCTAATTTTTTTTTATAGCATTGACCATCTTTCGAATGAAGATTTTAATTTTTATCGGTGTACCGCATAAAATTTTATATCGTGACCTATTCCTTTATATTAGTTAATGAAATATAAAATGCATACCTTGAATAATGGAAAAAAGAAAAAACACTTCTTGAGGGACAAATAAAATAAAATAAACACTAACAAATATTCAATGTTTTTTGTCTCACACTGTATCGATCGCATTGAACACGTTACAGTTCTAGCGTCGGCTACCGTGTAGGATCCTGGGTACCGAACGGTCCCCGAGACGGGTGAGGAGAGCGGAATTGGTAGGTCGGGGCGTGTTCGAGAGTGAAATAACTTATATATTTATTCTGTAAACTTTGGTAGTATTGTACGAATTATTTTCTCTTTTTTTCTGTTATATCCTGTGTTGCTCACATTATTATTATATCTGCTAAACTATAAAGTAAAAAAATAGTCCTCTTTATTTAGCATTGTGAATAACTTTTTCAAGTAGCATTTGATTGTATATTCAGCGGAGAAAGTACTTTACCTGAAACGAAAACAATTTTTACTCGATGAATAGATTATTTCGAATAGGATTATTTCGAAAACGGTTACTCCTACCGACTTCAACAAGGTATACCTTTTTCTCTTATAATTGCGCAACAAGTTTGTATTTTACGTTCGAAAATCTGTCAACCTAAAAACGCTCCACTTTCAGTGTCGCATAGTTGACAGTTTTCTTGTCTAATTGCTAGGCAACAACCCAAAACTCGGTATCAATAAAAATACTGAGTGTAACGGCAGGATAATTTAATGAATAATAAATTTAGAAACATATCAATGTAAACTTTATTTATGAAATACTAATAGTACATTATACAAGGGAGAGAAATGCGTTATTTTGGCAGAGGTGCAATTTGAAGCCCGAGGGCTACAATGTACCGAGGACAAAATAGCATCTCTCCCGAATGGTATATACTATTTTCTTCACGGTCTCATTAACTTAAAAACACATATTTTGTCATTATGAAGTAAGTAGCACCAGAATTATTGTATTCGGATTTGAGCATTTATTTAGTAGTCGTTGAGTTATTGTCATAACTACAAAATAAACAAACAAAAAGAATTGTCAAATTAAGGTGCTAGTTTGGTTTAGTTTAAAGTTTGTATAGTGCACAATGAATAATTGTGAGTCGGAAGATATTGTGGAGGCTGCAAATATTGCAATAAGCAATTTGCTGCCTACGAAGTCAAGATCTTACGATAATAGCCTACAATCGGTTCAAAAAGTGGTGCGCCGAGAAAAATGTTCAAGTATACAGCGAGAATGTTTTGTTGGCATACTTCAGTGAAAATGCAAAGAATTACAAGTCTTCCACATTATGGGCGCAATATTCTATGGTTAAGTTATGCTTGATAATTTACGACAACATAGATATAAGCAAATTCCCCAAGCTTTTTATAAGTTGGATTAATTCTGGGGATTGCCGGAGCTTGTCGAACTGATGAACTAGTCAATTTAACTGTAGATGATATTGAGGATGTAGGCTCTTCCTTGATTGTAAAAATTCCAAACACTAAGACAAAGATTCCACGAACCTTTCTGGTTACCGATGTGGGAAATATGCTTGAATTGTTTCGAAAATACCAGTCCCTTCGTCCTCCCCACGTCAAGCATAAGCGCCTTTCTTTGTACTACAAAGCAGAAAAATGTAGTTCGCAGCCAGTTGGCAAGAATATCATGGTAAAAATTCCGAGTGTAGTAGCTTCGTATTTAAAATTACCTAATGCTGCATGTTATACTTGTCACTGCTTACGAAGATCTTCAGCGACATTACTGGCAGATGCTGGTGTGGATATCACGACAATAAAGCGTCATGCTGGTTGGAAATCAACGATAGTCGCTGAGGGTTATGTCGAGAACTCCATTGAAAATAACACCAAAATTGCTAATCAGGTTTTAGTAGGTACCACTACTAGCGCAATCACAAAAACTGTAAATGTAAACGAAAGTAATATTCCTTCTAATATTAATTTTGAAAATTGTACAAATGTAACATTTAATTTAAATGTCAATAAATAATTTCAATGTTATCTTTTTTTTTGCATGAAAAACGTTCTCCATAATGTAAATTCCCTTGGGAGCATTATACTCCCTTAGGAATAATCGACTACTTCTATTTTAATTTTGATGTCATAGAAACTAATTTCTACTCCCTACCGTGGAAAAAAATAAATACATGTTTATTTGAGCGAACAATTATTAAACACGCAGTTATTGAAATTCATACGAAGAATACTAATATCGCTACGGGTGCCACAGCTAATCGGTTTTGTCGCTGATGTTGAAGTTTGTTCTTTTTCCAAACTAATCGATTGAATGATGCTCGAATGATACTCTTTGTAACTTATAAGTATGGTTTTATTGATGACGAATTGTTGTGCCCTGTTATTTTTATTAGAGTTTGTTCTTCAATTCCGCTATGACTTAGTTCGCTAAATGCTGCCGCCCGATTTGAGTGATTTGTAATGTTGACACGTTTGACATCTATACCAATGCGTTGTGCTGAGTATTTGGACCTTTTGGAAATTTCATTAATTCCAATCGGCACATTTTTATACCAACCTTTAGAGTTTTTCTTCTTCCAAAAGGGATTTGGTATACTTTATTGAATGTTATAGAAGTGCCTCGTTTCTCTACCAACTTCAACCAAATATCCTCCTCTAAAATATTAGGCGTAATCTATTTGCTGTCGCATAATTTATTGTCACCGCCTCATTTTCGAAAATAGGGGATTATACTCAATACGTCCAGTTTCTTTCCAACTATTTTCAATTTCAGATACGAAATAAGTGGTTTTGCAAAGTTGCTTCTCCTCCGCGCCAAAATATGATATCTTTTGAAGTCCTTCCGGTTTATTTTCGTCATATAATCTGGCCATTGCAAATATTTCACATTTATTAAAAGTTGATGCAATGGATTTTCTCTTTGAGCTTGTAGGATTTGACGTTTAGCATTACGTGCAGCTCGTGATGAATTAAGCTGTATGTCGATGAATAGGCTAAATACTATATTGAATTCTTTATAATATTTACTTGTAGCATTTTAGCGGTGGTGTTCCAAATTGTTTTAACTACCTCTTCTTTGTAGTCTTTTCCGTTACATTTTCGCATATTAAATGGGCTTTTAATCTTTCAATATTACATTAAATTTCTCGATGGAAGTATCTGGCTCAAATTTATATCCTTTCGCATCGCAAATGTAGAAAATTGTCACCAGATTGATGATTGAATCGCAGCTGTATTAGCTCAGGCACACAGGTACTAAAAATTTGACTCATTTCGTTGTTCGTGGACTCACCGAATCGACTCATTGTTAGTGTTTAATTATTCAATAAGTTGTTGACAAAAATGTCAAACTGCTTATTTTAGCAACGGATACCGCGATAATTTATTAAAAAATTAATAACCACTAGTGTATTTGTCGTTGTAAAAGATGCAGGTAACTATTGCCGCTATCAAAGTGACAATTAGGCCCGGCGCAAAATGAGACGCAGCTTGGTGAGGTGACGCAGCGTGAGTCACGGTGAGTTTTTGTGAATCTACGTAATAATACGAGGGTTGTCCGTAATTTAAAGTCTTCAATGTTTTTTAAATAGTAAACATCTTTTTATTGCAATACATACATAGTACATACTCTGAAAGCTTGAACTTTTAGCTATTTTTCAACGTAGTCCCCGCCACGATCAATGCATTTTTGGAGTCGTTCTGGGAGCTTTTTCATACCCGCATCGTACCACTCTCCCGCCGACTCGCGCAGGAAGGTATCGACGGCTGCCTTCAGCTCTTCGTCGCTGGAGAATTTCATTCCTCCTAAGTGTTGTTTCAGGTTGGGCAACAAATAGTAGTCACTAGGGGCCAAATCAGGGCTGTAAGGAGGATGGTCTATGATTTCCACAAGCAAATGCTCCTCCTCACCGAACGCAATTCACACTTGGCGGCAGGAGAGTTGATTTTTTGTTCCATCGTTAACAGCTGCTAAGCCAAGACCAGTGATGTTATCCTTTTAAAATTTGTCTCCCTACGACGAAGTATCAAATTCCTCTACTCTACTATAAATTTTCCTACGCTGCCTGCCCAAGCCATAGACCAAGCCCAAGTTGAAAATGTTAAAATTCTGTATAAAATATAAAGCACTGTTGGCATGTTATTGTTTACAAACGAATATGAGAAATGATCCATAAAATCTTATATTTTTTTAAATGGTAAAATAGTAAGTATTTGCGAAACTTATTATTTTGTTAAAGTTCTTTTTCCCCTACAAAATAAGAATATTTTCCCTACCAACCGATTTATTGACAAATTTTTCCTACAAGTAGGGAATTTCCCTACGTGTTAACAACACTGGCTAAGACTCCAAGATTGACCGTCACAGCGAGGCAGTGACCAGCCAGATTAGTGGTGGGGAAGCAAGGAACACGGTGCTGTTGTCAGACTTAAGCTAGGGGAGCTTGTTGGAGACCTTAATTTACGGACAACCCTCGTAGTAATTCCGCATATTTCTTCGCAGCGTGACGTGACGCAGTTTTGGCTCGACGTGATCCTGCGGAACGCAGTGTAGTTGCCGCAATTTTAGAAATTGCGGCGCGTGTTTGAAAACATGGAAAATAAATTAATCGAGACCGTGCGAATTCGACTAGTTTTGTACGATACAAGCCATGTAGACTACATGAGAACAAAATCGTCACTTAATTCTTTAGTTATGGCAAATTCTCCATGAGTTTTTGGTTTTTTTTTTCAAGTACAAGTTTTTCACTGACTTTTTATTACTACCCATCTGGGTGATACACGATGCCGTTTCGCACTCAAACTCGTCTTATGAGTCAAATTCAGAACTAAATTGATAATCAATGAGTGCAGTAGCAGTTGCCATTTTTCAGTAATATGGCTTGCCTGCGAAGTGAAAAATGCAATCGTATGTGCGCGGTACCCGTGCTAACAGTTTCCTCCCGCATAAAACTCGCCGTGACACACGCTGCGTCACGTCACCAAGCTGCGTCTCATTTTGCGTCGGGCCTTACGTTGTGGCATGTGAGCTTTTTTATATATAAATTCAGCTGTCACATAAAAAATGTAGTATAATCGATTATTTCGATAGTCAGATGTATACATTAAGCCATAAAAAAGTAATGTCATTTAAAAGAATCATGATGTGCCATTAGTGGTGCTTTCTACTAGTTTGATGTTACGCATTAAAAACTGTTACCGAAGTTACCCCTTTAAGGTCATGTCCCTCAAGAGCCATCACTGACAAAAATTGTGGTAAGATTTTCGTAAATTTTCGACTTGTCTCACAATACTTGTTAGGTACTGTTGCACCCTGTATAATTGCTGTTTAGGGTGTATACGTATCTAATGCATATTGACTCCACCAAAACTGCATCTATCAAATTGCAACAGCATTTATTTCCAAAGGAAAAACCTACCCAATTCTTATTCACGGGCAGAGTGTGGTGACATCTATATAGAAAGCAGGTGATAAATATTCAGTTTGACATAGTAATTGCAAACCAATAATGTAATGTAAATTGGACGGCAATTAAGTGGCTTGCAATGCAAAATGATTAAGTAGGCGAGTACAAAGCAGGTGCTGCTATTAACTATTTATTAAACAAACTTAAGTGCGTATATTTATCAGGCAGGATATTAACTACAGAGTATATTATCGACTATGGTACTATCTATATATCTTTAGTTGTTCGTACATTAACTGCTGACAGTCCATCAGACTTGTCGGAACAATTAGTTTTCAATTTGTAGTTACTGATAAATAAATGCATGAAAGATATAGCGTTTAGTTCAAGATTATTAAAAAGGATTTGTTTAGTCTTCTGTGGTATAAGTCTAATTTGTTGTGTTTCTAATAAATTGTATTGTTTAAAATCCAAATCTAGCGTTTTTTGATTATAGTTACATTGCTTATAGCTAAAAAACAAGCAAATATAGGGTCTAAGGCATTCAGTACTTATATCTCAGAAACTATCATAGCCAGTGCGACGAAATTTGGTATCCAGACACTAGATAGCGTAAAGAATCTGATCATAACATCAATTCTCATACAGTGTGTTGCATTTTTCAGGAAATCGATTTAATTTTGATTTTTTGGTAGTCAACCCCGCTAAAACTTATATTTAAATTGAAATATACCTAATTATGAACACATTCTGAAAAATAAACATTAAAATTTTTTAAAATTTAACATAAAAAAACGCCTTCAAAAGTGCCCTAATTTCATTGTTTTGTCATGTAAAATGTATATAGTCTTAAGCCGGACTTACACAGAAGAAACTAACATCGGCAAACGTCAAAACTGTGAATTGTCACATATTAATGGCAAAAAGAATTTCTTTGCACATAAATAAGGCTAAATAATGTATTGAATGAAATTTACGTATGCACAATGGTGTTATTGAGACTTGTCGATAAAAACTTAGACTTGAAACTTTGGAGCTTTGAGGTCACTGCGCTGGCGCAGTCTTCCGTTACAGCTTTGTTCGTCGTTGTGTAAAATATCTGTCGATATTTTTAAATTGTTCCATTATAATGTAATAACTTTTTTTTTCATGTAACTGGGTACAGTATATATAATAATTAGGTATCCCTATTTTTTATCACAAGATAATTGACAAAAACGTGTAAGTATAGAATATTTTTTTTACCAACTGCTATAATAATTATCGATTACTTATTTAATAACAAATAAATTCGAACAAAACGACACCTAAAACTTTGTAATGTGAACGTGTTGTTCTTCAAACTCATGAACTGAACCTACCACACAAAAGAAATATTACTAAAACATAACCTAGAAATGATTGATGATATAAGTTTGTTATGTCCACATATTTCAGCGCTTTATTTATGTCTCTGATGGATAAAGTACGTTTAAGAAGAACTATATTTGTAACACCTGGTATAATAGATAACGTTAACAGTTTTACTTGGCTCTAGAATAGAATCATTGAACATAGAGGTTTCAAAACTGGAATAACGCAGTAAAAATTTTTAACAAAGTAACGCCAAAGCTGACAAGGGCCTAAACATACGCGACGTAGCAAAGCTACATCTAGCGGCCATTCGCTACTCAATGCTGGACTAACAAGCTACACGAAGCGTTCTACATAGCAGTAGACACCATTGGAAGCTATCGACCGAAACATATCAACTTTGTATGCACGCAGGTGGAGTTAAGCGGCATTTACATTTACGAATTCTCGGATCCGAGTTGGATTACTCGGATGAAAATTCGGAAATGTAAACGTCAACTCGGATACACACAACGCTCGGATCCGAGTTAGTACTGAAGTTGGTGACAAACCGACTCCTCGTTCTACTCGGATGTGTTTTTATTGGGTAAATATGGCGGAAACTAAATTTACATCAGAACAACTGGAACAATTTATTGATTTATATCGTTCTTTTGAGTGTTTGTGGGACGTAAAATGCAATTAGAAAGTTAACTGCACATAACAAAGAATTATACAGTTCACAGTTCGATTGGGAATACGACAATTACAGACGGCAAATTTGACATTTGTGTTATGATGATACGAATCTTTGGTACGAATCATTTTGCAAAATTATTCGAACGATACTGATCTTGAAAAAGATTCGAATCGCCCATCTCTAATTCGCATAAAGCTTTTCAAATCTTTCCCATCTCCAGTAAGCAAATCTTTTAGTAGATTTTCCTCAATTCCAAATCATTGCCTCACTGCCAGATGCTGTTTAATCCAAATACTTCTATTTCTCAATAGTTCGCGTTTTTTTTAAGCAAAATTAGTAATATTAGAGCCGCAGTAGCACGCTTTTTCTTAGATGGAGCCATTTTTACATCTACTTGGATTGATATTTACTTAGAAGTAGTGTAAACATAAATAGGTTAACTCGGAACCGGCTCGGAACACATCTCGGACCGAGAACTAGTAAATGTAAATGACGCTTTATAGGCCTTCAAAGCAGGACCAAATATTTCGAAATATCTCTAAATTACTTTTATTTGGAAAAACCAAATTTGGTATATCATTTAGGTTTATTATTGGTCTTCTTTGACTATAAGTTCAACTAAATTGAAACACTACAATGTGTGGTGAGTCACCCCTAAATTATACCAAACTTTTTTCCATTGATCGAATTTAAAAAGAAATGTTAAATTTTAAAAACTTAACCAAAAAGGTTTTCAATAAGAAATGCAATAATTAAAACAAGATTTTAATAGTGTTAAGAGGAACACCCTATATTACATGTGCTACGGGCTACAATCACACAGTAATATTGCTGGAAAAATTTAAAAAAATGTAGGTATCGTTTGCTTTTGAAAACCCCTGTATAGATTGAACGGTAGCCTAATCGCCTGTTGTTCCCTATTAGTTAGTTACAGCAACGGCCGCAAATTGCTAAATAATTATTACATGTAGGAGACGGCAAGTAATAAATTTGAGCCAGAGATAAACTTCGTTTAATTATCCTGAGTAATAGACACTCTCAGCTGGTGCTATTCAACGGAATTATAATTGCGGGGCTATTAATTCCGTCTTCGGCTGTATCGGAAGAATGCTGTTATGTGTTTATTTATTTATGATAAGTGCGGAATATTCTAATTATTTTATTACTGTTTCATTTAAATTAATCGAAGTCAGTTCGTCGACTACGGTAATAAACATGTCCATGTGGATAAATCCATTGATAGAGAAAACAGTGCTAATATGTTAACAGCGTATTCAACTATCTTCATCATTCATTATCCTCAGGGTTTGCTTTAATTTTTTGTCGAAGGAATCGTTTTCTCTAGAAGAGAACCAAATAGCCGATTGAATTTATGCTTAGCGAGTTGGCAATGAAGCGTTCTCACGAAACAAGTTTAATTGTTTATAATCAAAGAGGTTGGAAGAGACAGAGGTAACGAAAACTAAATTTAACATACGCAAAGGCTGTCTGTTTTCCGTAGACTGGGTGACTTAGGTGGGGGGAACATCAGGGTTATATTTAAAAGCTTCAGCTACACTTGGGTCGGTCAGTGGTCGCGCGGTTTAAGGCGTCAGTACTTGAATCGAGCTGACTAGATCGGAGTTGGTTCGAGCCCAGCTGCCGGTAGACCGTATATAAGCTATATTCGTGGAGAGGTTTGGCGCCCTCTCTGCGGGTATGGTAGGGTGGAAGAATGTTGGCTTGGGTCAATGTGAGAGATTGATACCGGTTGATATTTGACTACCCCCCTAATTAATGAGGTTTTCCAGGTTTCCCTCATTCCTGCACCGAATAGTGGTTAGGGCCTACCAACGTAAGTCGTTCCTGGGTACAAATGCGGCCTGCTTAATAATAATATGCCGCCCTCTCTCCCGCACAAGTCTCCGACTTCTGGGCTAATCGCTGTGATTAGAATGAGGGGTAGAGATATTATTATTATTATTATTACTTTATATATTCTGAAGCTGATATCAAAACGGTAGCTGAAGGCACAACTTGTAAATAGTTGATAATAAAAAAGTCCCTACTGCAAGTCCTAGAAGTGTTTTTTTAAATAATTGGACCACGTTGTAGGATTCAATAGTTCAAAAACCATCTAATAGTCAAAACACTTCAACCTGTACAGGGTTAACTACGACTAAGTACAAAAATTTTAACCATGTGCTCACGAAGACCTAAAAGACAATAACAAAATTATTCCAGAATTTTAGCTATATATTTAAAAAATGTGCTAAAACCCTCTTTTCCTACAGAAAGTCGGCGCCTATGATCAGCTTCGACTGAGATGGCTTAGATCCATAGATAATACTTACATCTGTCAACAATATCTACTACATACGGTCGTTGTTTTGCAGCATTTCTAAATACAGAAACGAAAATGCAGAAAAATTAGCATTCTTATTAGTAATAGTACCTGATAGATAGGTAGGTAACAGTTAATCCAGTTAACTCCAATACTTTGTATTCGATTTTCATTATTTCGTTACAAACTGGCAAAACTACAACATTTTCATTCATTATAACCACTCACTACCGATAAAACAAACTTCCCGTAGGTAGAGCTAGATAAAATGCCAATTTATTATAACAAAATCGAACGAAAGGAACATATAATAGAAAACTTTGAATGTACCCGCGTCCGTCTTGTGCCATAACCTAGAAAACCCCACCCAAGCCAAATATCTTTATTTAATAACTATAAAACGTTTAAGAATTAAAACAGGCACTGAAAACTGAAGAAGAACACAAAACTACAACGTAAACACATGGTAAACACAGGAATTAAAATTATGATTTGACTGAAAATTTTACGGTCGTGTTGCTAGTTGCCTACGTTGCCTACTTTGATTCTTTAAACATGTGGCGGACAAGTCGCATAGGCGGCGTTAAATAAGGATTTAATATAATTTCAAACAAAATTTATTTACGCTTTTTAAATAAGTTTGGAATTTTTGTGAAGGATGATTCCGTTAATTCTTAATTTTCTCTATCCCATCTTAAAATATGTGTGCTTAGTTATAGTTAACCCTGTATAGACGATGTTTGAGATGTTTCGCAACAAACAGGAGAAAGGATATTCCTTACAGGATGTTCCAATTTCGCTATAAATGATTACAATAAATAAAATTACTTTCGTTAAAGAACAATTTTTAATTTAGCGACAGTAAAAATGATTCTAATGCCTAGGCAGTAAATGTGACACTTTAATGCTTGACACTAAAACTGTGCCTAATGTCGATCAAAGAAAAAAAAATTATATTATGTACAGGGGTGTCTCAAACTCAATAGTATTAGTCTACTGTAAGGACACAAAAAATTAAATAAAATTTGGGATACTTTTTTTCAGAAACATACCTAAATTTTCATTTCCTGTCGAAAAGCTTTCATTTTTCTAATAAACTTTTATTAGAGACATTTTTCTGTATTATTTCTCGTTTAAAAGTTATAAGCAATATCGTCCTAAAAGAAATACCACCTAAAAATCGCATTAACGGTGAAAGGATCAAGTAGTCGTTGGAAAATAATTGAAAATCATGTTGTTTAAAGTGAATAAATGTCATTGAGAATAAATAAAAGGATTAAACTAGATAATTCCTTAATACAGTTAAAACAAAAGGTGATAATAACAGTAACTAAACTTTAAAAAATGAGACAAACGCCCTCATACTACATACATATTAGAATCTGTCTCTATGACATCCTCTCATTTCAAGACACATATCGCCTGACTTTCTTGTGGGCTGCGTTTATTTACAATTCGCCGTTTAACTCATTACAAATGTTTGTGATTTTTTTTCAAATGATTAGTATCTCGCGAAGGTGTTTTGTAATCCTTATTTTTTAAAACCCATAAAAAAATCGACGGGTGTTAGATTTGGTGACTTTCCGGGCCACTGAATACGTCCATCGATTCCAATCCATTTTTCTGGGAAAGTGTTATTTAAATATTGCTGCACGTCGGGCGCAACCAGGTTTCTCCTTTGCTGCAAAGTTACATTCTCCAGAAGTGCAGGAAGTTCTTCTTGTAAGAAATTTAGGTAACTCACGCTGTTCAATACGGAAAAAATTAAATTGTTGACGTCATTAGTCGTTTCTGTCAAATTCCACCATGTGTCCCAAATTTTATTAAAAATTTTTGTATCACACAGTAGGCCATATTATGGAGTTTGAGATACCCTGTACGTATGTACTAAGTATTTGAAATACCTCTATATAACGTATTAGATAACAATCTGTAATTAACATCCAATTTTGCGTTTTATTAGTCTATTGCAAATTTAAATACAACTTTATAAATATAACTGCCGTCATTAGAATTTACTACATTGCAACTATTACAAGATAATCGAGTTTGTATCTCCGAGCGCCATGAAAATATCCTGAAAACCGGTGCATGAGATCGAATCAGATGCAAAACGAGTAGCAGGATGTAGATTTTACGCCTAATTGAACTTTTGACAAATTTACCTCCGATATTGCGCTATATTTTACGATAACGTTAATATATTACACATTATGCATCAACCTGTTTCCATCTTAACTTCGCTGGATACCTCCCAGCCATCGATAACTGATGAATATATCTAAAGCGGCAACAGTGTACATTATGTATATGTAAGTGTTGATGTAATAGAGTAAAACGGGGAGATTTGGGACCCGTAGGAAAGATGGATCACTAATAATAACTATTAAGATATTGCAGCAAATGATATTTTTACTTAAGGTCGCTACGAGTGCCACAGCTAATCGTTTCTGTAGTAGATGTTTAAGTTTGTTCCTTTTCCAAACAAATCTTTTGAATAATGATTGAATGATACTCTTTGTAACTTCTAAGTATGGTTTTATTGATGACGAATTGTTGTGCGGTGTTATTTTTATTAGAGCTTGTTCTTCAAATCCGCTTTTACTTAATTCGCTCACTGCTGCCGCTTGATTTGAGTGATTTGTAATTTTGACATCTATTGCGTTGTATTGAGCATTTTTAGTCCATTTGGAAATTTCATGAATTTCAATCGGCACATTTTTATACCAAACTTTAGAATTTTTCTTCTTCTAAAAGGGATTTGGTGCAAAAAATACTCTGTCCAATGTTATTGTTATGTCTTGTTAAGTGCCTCGTTTTTCCATTTTCAATAAGCGTACTGGGGAAATATCTTCCTCTAAAATATTAGGTGTAATCCATTTGCTCTATAAATATCTAACTTCACTTTTTGGCAGTGGGAACACGACAAATACAACCACAATAGATGAGATCTGACCTATTTCTGCATTTTTAGGATTGCTTCTTCAGGTGGTCTCCTTTAAGTTGAATCAAATATCTAACTATAAAAATTATTATAAAAATTAAAATTATTTGAAGTTAAATACCGACAATGACAAAAAGTGACATCCTGTCAATGAATTAAATATGACAATACCACTTGAAAAATGTTTACCTTTTATGTAAAAGTTGATTATATATTTTTAGGTATTAATAATATTGTGTGAAACTAACTACTCAGTGGACAAAAGCCCCAACCTGCGTTGAATTACACCCACAATATCTACCCATATATTCCTTATTATTAGCTTTTGTAACATTTTTTACTGTTTTAGAAAGGTATTTTAAGCTAATATAAATCAAATCTCCTACAATTCCTATCAATGAAGTCATATGTATGTTCTCTGATACCAAACATCTAGGTATGCTAATGAACAATTCCACAGACAAAGTTCTATTCAATAATTATCTAAAGAAAATAATTTACTAACCTTCTAATGAAACACTCTATAAATATCTAACTTCACTTTTTGGCAGTGGGAACACGACATATTCAACCACATTGTCGATATTTAACTTCAAATAATTTGAATTTTTATAAAAAAATTTATAGTTAGATATTTGATTCAATTTAAAGGAGACCACCTGAAGAAGCAATCCTAAAAATGCAGAAATAGGTCAGATTTCACCTATTGTGGTTGAATTTGTCGTGTTCACACTGCCGAAAAGTGAAGTTAGATATTTATAGAGTGTTTCATTAGAAGGTTAGTAAATTGTTTTCTTTAGATAATCCATTTGTTGTCACGAATCGGCGAAAAAATGATGTGTTTAACTTGGCTTGGCAGTAAAGTAGATTTAATGCCTTGGCTGCTTTAATAGACTCGGCTCGACTGTACTTTATTGCCTCGTTAAGCAAATACGAATTACCTGCTGCCACTAGGAAAGTAGACTATTATAACATTGTTTGCGATGGATTTTACGGGAAAAGTGATAGTTGCTATTGACAACGGGAAAAATGATTTCGAGTCATCTATGCAAGTAGAAACATTTGTTGAATTTGAAATTTCAACATTAATGATTGATGTATATTTATCGTAATAGTAAATTTATTACAATTAGCAACATTATTCACAAAATTTGAATAAATGCTCTAACGTTTGTTGATTACCACTCCTTCCAAAATCCTCTGACAGCTTCATGACATTAACCTGAAGCTCACTATTATCAGGATACTGGAAGCTGCAGGTGAAGACTCCTGTAAGTTACTTTATGTTTATTACACAAATTGTTAGCAACATAATCTGCCCGCCACCACTGTGTCTCCTGATTGCTATACATCAACTCCTGTATTAGTAACGTTGTGATGTTTTTTTTTCTTGAATAGTCCTGTATGTGTTTTGGGAAAAAATGTGTCGGATACAGATATCTTCTCAGCTAGCAAAGTAGTTCTATAAATTTAGAGTAAAAGGAGTTTTATATTCTGTTAATATTTTATAGTTGTATCTAGAATACTAAATTGTTGCATTAATATGGCACATGAGACTATTTTGTCTTCAGAACCTGAATTGTTTTCTAAATTTGTTGCAAGAACGTTCTTTGAGCATAATTTATAGAGCGTTTATAAGAAAACTTCTAATGTAGCCTTATAAGTGTGTACAATAACACAGTTTTACAGCAACGGTGCTTATAGATCACATTACTGTAAAATCGATGCAAAATAGTGCTTTATAGAATCATACCATCTCTTGTGACATTCTTATAAAATTATTCCGTAATGTCGCTTATAGTTTAATTATAGAACTATTGCGTAAGGTGTTATTAAGATGCAATTCTGCTGCTGAAAACAAATTACTAATATGGAATAAGCTGTTATCGAACTTAAGAGAAAAAGCTCTTTAAAGCAGTTAAGAGAATAATAATACGAAATATTTTTATCAAAGATTAATGGGGAAATTTGTATAATATAGTCGTGACTTATAGAAATTATTATCTGCTTGCAGAAAGAAAATTTCATTACGATAGAATTCCTTATAGAAATTTAGTAACATATTTCATTTAGACCATTCCAAACCTTATTCTTTTACACTTTTAGATGATGAAGTTAAAGAATTTTATTAGCTTTATTAAATAAGTTTGAAATAATAGAAATTAGCACAATAAAATATGACAACACTGTGGACATTAAGTGACATAGATCTGTTATGGTAGTTGCTTACGAAGCATATTTGCTCTATAATCACTGAAATCGATATAAAAATTTCATATTAGTAAGAATCCATTGGAAGTACAAGATAAAGCCTTTATTTCTGTCGCCATGTTGTGAAGAAAGAAAAAAATCTTAATTAAAAATATATATAATATAAATAGGCGAAATGGTATCAATAATATGGATATATTTACTTTCTGACTGTTTTATATACAGTTGGTTGTTAAATTCATCAGTTTAGAAATCATTTTTTTTTATTAAATTATCTGAGGGCGCGTCAAAAAATTACATTATGTACCACATATTTCACGATAAAACTTTTTCCGTATTAAAATATACTGCTCCCTGATGGTGAAATTAACTAATTCATAATGATGTGAGTACTCCTATGCAGGCTAATTAAGTCCATCTTATTGGTTCTTATTGCACATCCATATTATTTTTAACATGTGCGATACAAAAACATTCTGATTTTAAAATATAGAATTTAAAGCTCTCTAAATAGAACACCATGCAACACAAACATTGTATAACGAAGTTCTATAGAATTTTTATGAGATTGCTTTGTAACTGTGTTATAAAAATTCTCTAGGACCTGTGAGAATGTTTATTCAACAATTCTATAAGTATTTCCTGCAGACCTTACAGAAAGAACTAAAAAGTTCTATAGAACGGTGCCCATTTTTATGGTATAAGTGTTGTAAGAACGTTTTGAAAATGTTCTTAGAACAAACATTGCTCTATAAAATTTGCTCAGGAAACGTTCTTACAATTTTTATAGAACAGAAAATTGCTAGGTTCCTATAATATAGTTCGCCGATTTGTTTTTATAGGTTATAAGACAAGTCTGCCACGAATGCATTAAAAATGTTCTATTATTTATTAGTACTCCTTTCGTCGGATTTCCTTAGTATTATTATTAATAAAAATGTTAATTTTCGTCGTTTTTACATTTTAATTCTCTAAGAAACGACCGCATGGTAGTAGATCTAAGTCATCTCGAGCGATGCTTATCATAGACACTCATTTTCCGCAAGAAAATTTTTTAAATATGGAGCATGAATTTCGAAATAATTATTTTAATGTCTTTTAGGCCTTCCTGAGCATGTGGTTAAAATGTTTGTTCTTAATGGTAGGTAACCCTGTATATTAGTAAATGTATATACAAATTATATTTTTTTTTTTTTGCAAAATGACGAGAGGTACAGTAATATCGTCCTCATATTTTGATTAACGTTGATACACGCATTTTTCAGAGCATACTTATTAAATTACTCGTTTCTTTCCAGTGCGTAATGAGGAAAATTGCTATTGCTTCCTAAATAACTAAATAAATCAGTACAACCTGCAACTAATAACTGATATTAATTATTAAACAAACCCGCAGACAAATTTACGAGCAGGAGAACTAGCCGCTGACCCGAACTATAATTAGTATGTACAACTCTATAAAGCCAACGCGACCTGAATAAATATAAATTATGTTATCAATATGCAATAAATTTTTAATCTCTCTCGTGTAAATTTTTAACTAATATTTTACACGTTTTAGTAGCTTCATGTTGGAATAAAGTAAACGCGTCTTTTAAAAAACCTAAATGAATAAAGCATGCCACCAAATAAAAAGGTCATTCACTGAGAAACGCCACCTCCAAAATTGCCGTACGCAACGGCTGAAATTTGCTGATGTTTAGAATGTTAATTTATGCCAGACACATACATATTCATTAGACGAATTAATTTTATTTTGTATGTAACCAGAAATCCGTTGAAAGAAGATTTGTACTTCCTTGTTCTCTTCTCTTATCATTTTTTTTTTTCATGAAATATGGCACAGATCCTCTTTACTGACTTATAGAAAAAATAATTGCTTTTAGGAATTAATATTTGTTATAGTGGTTTGTGTACACTGAGATAAATTCTTCTGTTGATATTCACATAAAGACGTGCATTAAAACATGTAGCATCTTTTATTTTATATATTTATTTAATTTAACCAACGGGATAAAACTCAACCAATGGGATAAAACCTTTTTATTAATAAAACAACGCATCGAAACAAATAACAAAATTAGTAAAATTAATTAAAACAATAAGGCAAAATGATACATAACAGAGATAAAATAAGATAAATAGGGCAAGTGTGCAACAACATTTAAGACAAAGTGAAATGTAAATTTATAATCAAAATAATTATCAAAATAGGAAAGCATGCTTATATCTGCAAGTGTGCTGCTAAATATGTCCAGCCAATCTTTAATATCACTATAACTAGTAAACATTTGATGCAAGGGTGACGACTGCAAAACATTATTACGGCAGTAGGGATAAAAAATATATGAAGTACTGGACCTACCGTTAACTCTAAGAATTCTGTAGTTACTAACTGAAGTAAGCATCAATACTGTTATTAACAACTTCAAGAATATTACAGTATTCATAATTCTTCTTTTAATAACGCTGCTCATTCCAAATCATCTCAACAGTAGAACTTCCATCCGATATAAAACTTATCGTTTCAAAAAATCTTCTTTGGACCTTTTGTAAAGATGTCATATCAGTTATAAATTGGAGACCAAATTACAGAGACATAACTCTAAAATCTTTACTATTACTTATAATAAATTCTAAATTCTTGAGAGTCCCAACCATGCAACGATCCATATATTTGATCAAAAATAACTTCGAGGTCTTTAATAATCTGTGGCCTATCATGTACGTGGTTATTTAATATTTCAAGTTTGCGCAATAGCTGTGGATATGGATGTTACAGCCCGACGTATGTATAAACAAACGCCGCTGAAAAATTCCAGCCTAAAAAACAGGTTAAATAATTCTGTCAATCAAGAGCCGCCACATTAATTGTTTGTTAAAGGTTCTCAATACGTCGGCAAAACTATTACAAATACTTTAAAGGTACTATCACTTCTAAGTAATACGTAAGTGGTATTGCTTGGTTGCCGTTACCTTTAATATTCACTTTAAAGTTTGGACAACTTTAAAGTGCTTCTGATTAGTTTTTATAACGTTCCAGACACCAAACTGCTGCACCAAAAATTGCAAAACCAGGAAGTGATTTTCAATCGTCAGGATTACGTAGTTATAACTATGCTAACATAAATTGGAGGTTTTTTTTGCTATATGGTGGTAGATTTAGCGAGTACTAGTGATTTTCTGTCTTTATTAGGTATTCTGAATATGTGGTTAACACTGATGACATGATTGAATCATCATGTAGCTTGCTTGCTTGATATTTTTTTTAAAGCTATAGGTATGGTTTTCCTATTTAGAAGTCGTTGGAACGGGTATGGCACGACAGATTATCTTTGGATAAATTTCGGGGCTTGCCATGATTCTGTGCAAATCATCGGAATTTAAAAAACACCGTCCCGTAGTGCGAGATGTGCAACGTGCAGTCCGGTTCCCACTAAAATTCGTGCAACGCATTCGAAAAGTGTTTAATTACCACACGTGTCGCCCCTTAGTCAACGTACGACAACTGAACTGCGTAAAATAGTCGTAATTAATATTTACGAGGCATAACCGAGTTTTATCAGTCGCAAAAATTTAAATTGGAAAAAAGGAGGTATTTGAATGTTAATAAATACTCGGAGTACGGCGATAGCTAAAAATGCCATTAATTAATTCTATTGGTCTAGCCGGTTTGACTACTACTATAATATTTAACAACATTCAGGGTTCTTCGTCTGGCGACCAGGAGACTGTAAAAGATCGGAGGACTGCCGATTGAGAAAAAATTATAATATATTACACATGTGCCCTGGAAAATTTATTGCAACTCTCAGAAATACAGGGTGTTTCAAAAAGACACGGTAATAATAATATTGCTTCTAGCGTATGGAGAGTACCAAGGAAATAGAACAATTGCATCCATACCATGACAGAAAAGTTCAAGAATTTTTACGATTCATTTAACTGCAGCAGCACTTACAAATACAATTTTGTAAAAAAAAAATCAAAAAGGGCAATTTGAAAATGATTTAAAAATACACTTCTGCATGGCACTGGAATCTGGTCCACTGTAAAACCTGATAAGGCGGCAATCTGCGACCAGACAAAAAAATGGAAAGAAATGCTCAAGGAAAGAAATAAATAACATTTTATAACGCCGATTTTATGCAGCAAATTTAACTGCGTTTGCCGCTATTATTATTAACTATTAATAGATTTTATTTGTTGTTTTAATTAATAATTTATTAAAAAAATCGAAATAATACAGTCTTAGAAAACCAATATAAAACATATAGAAACAATCTTACAAAATTGATCAAGAAAACGAAACATAATTATTATACAGGGTTAACTATGACTAAGTACAAAAATTTTAACCACGTGCTCATGGAGCCCTAAAAGACAATATAAAAGTTATTCCAGAATTTTAGCTCGATATTTAAAAAATGGGGTAAAACACTTTTTTCCTGCGGAAAGTCGGCACCTATGATGAGTATAGACTGAGATGGCTTATGGCTTAGATACATAGTTGGCATTACATCTGTCAACAACTACCATGCGGTCGTTTGCAGTATTTCTAAATGCAGAAACGACAAAAATTAACATTCTTATTAGTAATAATACCTGATGGGTAGGTAACAGTTAATCCAGTTAGCTCCAGTAATTTGCATTCGTTTTTCATTATTTGGTTACAAACTGGTAAAACTACATTTTCACTCACTACCGATAAACACACTTCCCATAGGTACAGTTGTTAGATACAATGCCTATGTATTATAACAAAATCGAAGAAAGAGGTGGTAGGTAGGTTCTAATAGATAACAGAAAACGTTTAACACCCGCGGCAGTCTTGTCCCATAACCTAGAAAAACAAACCGGCGAACTATATTGTGGGAAAATATCTGTACCCGACATATATTCCTTTATTTATTAAGTATAAAACGTTTTAAATTAAAATAAGTCACTAAAAACTGAAGAAGAACACAAAACTACAACGTAAACACAGGAATTAAATTATAACATGACAGCGAACCGACTCGACTGGACCGACTGCCGACTGTGGTCGACGGTTGTATGACGGTAGCTTGCTGGTTGCATAACCTGATTCTCGCATTGGCGACGTTAAATAAGGATTTAATATAATATCGAAAAAATTTTGTTTTCGCTTTATAAGTTTGGAAATTTTTTGAATGGAAATTCTGTTAATTCTTATTTTTTCTATCCTTTCTTAAAATATTTGTAATAGTTAACCCTGTAAATCATTAATTAGTCAAAATAAAACTCTTCAAAAAATCTGTGGAACGTAGTGAATAATATATATCATAAAGGTGTACCTAAAACAACAATAAATAAAATTAGATTGGAAAATAGTGAGGTAACAGAAAATAAAAGCGAAATTTTAAATGCTCTTAATAAGCATTAGAGTAATCTAGGGGAAATGTATGCAAATAATATATATATAGAGCAACCAAATGATTTTACTGAGATTTGTAACAATTTGGAAGACACAATGTATTTATATCCAGCAAGTGAAATAAAGGTGAAAAATGCTATTAAGGAACTGAAACCCAAGAAAGCACCTGGATTTGATGGAATAAAGTCTGAAATATTAAAAAAGGTTTGTGATGAAATAGTGGCTCCTCTGAATTGTATCGTAAATAAGTGTTTCAGTGCAGGACGTTTTCCAAATTGTTTGAAAACAGGAATTATAAAGCCTCTATATAAAGGTGGTGACACTTTAGATATATTAAATTTTAAGCCTACATCACTCATATCAAATATCTCTAAAATTATAGAAAAAATTATAAAACGTCGAATTATAAAATTTTGTGACAAATTTAATATTATATCAAGTACACAGTATGGCTTTAGAGAAGGTAAGTCTACAGAAGATGCAATATTTCATTTAACATCTCATATTTACAAGGCATTAGATAAAAACAGGTCACTTTTATGCATATTTGCAGACCTCTCTAAGGCTTTCGACACAGTCTGTCATAAAAAACTTTTAAGTAAATTAAAATGTTATGGATTTAGGGGAAAAATATTTGACCTTTTGGAAAGTTATTTGAATGACAGAATTCAATACGTTGAAATTGATGGAAATAGTAGTGATTCCAGATGGGTCAAATACGGAGTACCTCAGGGGACAGTACTGGGACCATCGCTATTTTCTTTATACATTAATAGTCTTTTATTGTTAAATATTAACGGTACAGTAATAAGTTTTGCAGATGATACTGCAATTTTATTTGAAACAGATTCCTGGAGTGAATTGAAAAACAAGGTTGAGATAGAATTTGTAAAAATGAAGAAGTGGTTTAAATTGTAAAAAATCTGCATATATGCCTTTTACTTCTTACTCTAGTAACTTATCTGAAATGGGACCACTAAATATTGACAGTGAAACATCTATACCTGAAGCCAAATCAGTGAAAGATCTAGGCATTATAATAGATAAGTATCTCAGATGGGACCTACAAATTAATAATCTTATTAAGAAGCTCAGAGGTTTACTTTTCAAATTTCAATATTTAAAAAATATTTTAAGTGTAGCAAACCTTAAAATACTGTACTATTCTTTGGTACAGTCGCAAATTTGTTATGGAATTATAGGATGGGGTGGACTTCAAGATTGTTATCTGAAAAATTTAAACGTTATACAGAAGTGGATATTAAAAATAATTTATGGAAAGCCTAGAACTTACTCTACCGATCAATTATTTAAAGATAGTTGTACATATGGTATACGACAGTTATTTTGTTTAAATGTACTACTCAATATTTTTAAAAATAAAATCATATTAGAAAAAAACTGAACATTATTATAAAACCAGAAACAGAGAAATTAAATTTCAATTTCCTCTTTGTTTAAAAACAATTGGTCAAAGAAGTAGTACGTACCTTGCACCAAAATTATTTAATTTAATACCCACTGAAATAAAAAATACAACAAATTTTAAACGATATAAATTTCAGATCAAAACCTGGCTGTTGAATACGCCACGACATGTTATACACAATTTAATAAACCAAAGATAAACAATCTAAACAGACAATTATTTATTTAATATAGGTACATACTTACCTGATTTGAGTCATTTGATTTGTTAATTGAAAGCACGTACAAATTGACCATTTCCACTTCAGTGTATTTTCTATGTCTATTTTGCATTATAAAATTTTGCTGTTTTTTTCTGTGTAGTATCTATGTGCTTGTATTTTATGTACATATATTTAAGTCATTTCAAAGTTTACAGCACTTATTTGTCACACCACACACACTTGATAGCTGTCTGTCTATTTTTGCATTATGACACTATTTTTTTTCTGTATACTATATATGTACAAATTGTAAAAATAAACATTATTATTATTATTATAAAATAGTTTGACATGCCTGATGTTACGCCCTGTATAGTAACGCGTAACAAATAGGATAAAATAAAATCTTAACAAGTTAACAATATTCACCAAAAGAACAAATTCCTATTCGAAATTTTATTAGCTCTAGAATATTGTCATGTCTTTTTGAAAAGTGCTTTATCTATACCAGATTTCTCTTTTTGAAACGTGCTTTATCTATACCAGATTTCTCTGTTGCAAGTGCTTGACAAAGCACGACAAATAACATTACATTATTGAAAATAACTGTACAAAGCAGCACTATTCAAAATAAAATTGAGTTGTCCAAAAAAAGTATATACTTACTTTTCTTAGTTTAGTTTGCAGGCTTCGTGGCAGTTACAAAATTAAATAATTTTTAGTACAATTGCCACATGGTTGATATAAGTTTCTTTCTAAAACAGTGTTACATCATAAAATTTAGATGACACATGAAGTTATAGTTGAAAATATTGTTTATTACAACATTTTAATTATGTCCACTATCAGCATTGGAAGTTTCCAATATCTCGAAAACTGTGCAAGATGCCGACAATACCACATTTGTGTGTGTCATTTTAAACGCATTCAATGTACCGCAGCTGGCGCTCTCTATAACCAATCTGTGAACAGATTCAAATTCTTCGACCCAAAGAAGCCCAAATCCCAAAATTTTCAGTTGATATTAGCATTTATTAAGAAATAGATGAAAAAGTACCCAAACTCGAAGAAGTCCAATCCGCAAAATGGATGTTAGCATTTATTTTAAGAAATAAATGAAAAAAAAACTAAAATAATCGCTTACATTTAACACCCTGCACCTTTTGGACTAAACTAACTTCAGCTAAATCGTAATACTTATACCTTAGGAATCTATTCATGGTTTTTGGTCCATTACCGCCCTGTATTTATATTAGCAATCTCTGTCTCGTAATACAAATATAACTGCTAAATTAACTTTAATTTTCATGTCACATATTAAAAATATTGCTACGCTCTATTTTTGTTTTGGAAATTTTTAATTTTAATAACCTGAATGTACTGGAAACGTTTTCGCTATAACTGGTTAAGAAGCAACGCATAAACTTCTTAAAATTAAATTGGCAGTGCCAATTCAATTGTCACTTGGCATATTTTGTAAATCTAATACATTGATAGAATAAGTAGGTATTCCAAACCGAAGTGCGATTGTTACATATTCTCCATAACCTAATTTCAATTTGAAATGTACGGCATAAAGTTAACCTGCTTGCGTCAAGTATCAATCCCTTGCTTATCTTACCATACATTGGTATCAGTAAATGAATTTAAAACAACAAGAATTAAATGGTTGCTCTCGTTTTATGAAAGACGCCATGTGATTCATATAATGGGCTTGTACAGCATTTTTTCTTTATATCATTAATCGAAAGTATAAGTGAAAAATAATGGATCTGCAAAATATTAGAATTTTATTCGAACGTAATACCGCAATAGGAGTAGAGGAACCGAAATCATTATAGGAGGTGGTCTAGGGGTATCGAAGACGACTCCACTCTCCACGAAGCCTAGCCCGAGAGCAACAAGTGCAGTTCAAAGTATCTCAGCTAAGACTAGAAATGTGCACGATAATTCTTTTGCTGCCAGCTACCAGTTACTTAAGTCACAGCTTAACAAGCAAAATCACTATACAGTATGCGCCAAAAGCATGGAATAAATTCAATAAAAACGAAACAATTATTTTTTGGGAAAAATCCTAGAACAGATCGATTTTTTATTAAAAAAATACATATTTTAGCGTAAAATGCGATTTTCAAATGTCATTTGTTTTCGAGTAATGACGTCATCGATTTTTTTTTAAATGGCAACACCCTTTTCCTTATAGGTTTTTCTCCACACGTTGAAGAGCTGGTATTCCTTCTCATAACGAGCAGAAGACTTGGCACCAATTTACTGATTGCTTCAGCACATTTTAGCTCGATTTCTTCCATTTTTTACGAAAATTATCACAAAATACGCACGGAACGACATTCTGTCAAATTTGTTATTTCTGTTTTTACGTTACTAAGCTAAATCAAAAGCTATGCGATAAAACAAGAATCGAAACCACGCTAACACCTACATACAGGCAGGTTATGTAAAATAAAACATTAAAATTTAATTTTTAATACAACACAGTATGAAATAAAACGTTGTACGATACACGGCCGTGAAATGTCATTAAAGTACTCGTCTAGAAATTCCTGACTCGGCTCCTTCATCGCCTCGTCCGTAAACATATAGACTTGTACTTTAATATACCATTTCCCGGCCTTGTAACGTAAATAACTATATCTTCAATAATTTTTTTATCGGAAACTATAAGGATTTTACAAAAATTTTTTTACGAGATTGACTCAATTTTTCAAGGCACATCTATTCCCAATTTTTTTATATAAGTCCTGAATCACCCTGTGTAGCAGGTAGTAAGTAGTTCGTCATTCAGCAATTAAAAAAAGTCCAGTCAAAAAGCTGTATCACTTTCAGAGCCGATAACTTTGGCGGCTTCTGGTGTACAGGAATTCAATTCGTAAAATAAAATTTAGGCGCCAAGCAGTAAAACATATCGACCTTGAACCGTTCTATTTGGCTGCTACAAGATTTTCTCTGCTGACTTTTTTTAAATGTACATTTTTTATTCAACCGTTGCCACTCGAGCGATACTGCATATTAATTAACGCGCGTTTAATATATTTTTAAGAATATTTTCTGCTTGTTTTTGTTGGCACGGATGGTTCCATTCATTTTCTACACGTGTGTGTTTGTTATTGTGTTTTGACGAGAGCTATCTATACCCGTACTTCTCGAATACCGTGTTTTGTGGGTCGCGGATTTATTAAAAAAATACAGGTTTAGACAACGATTTTGTTTTATACTTAAATATGTTAATGTTGTGATTGATGTATCTGACGTTCCGTAAGTTCTCTATGTCAATATAGCAATTCGGAATTACAGATTTATGTCTAACACTAAATATGAAAATTATAGAAAATATAAAACTAAATTTATTTAAATAAGTTAACAGATCTCAGGTCATTAACCAAACGTCAAATTGATAACACGTATAAAGAATATTAGGGATATATATACAGGGTGTCCGAAATACAAGTACAGTAATTATAAGGGCTTATACAGGGTGTCCCAAAATAGAAGGCCATACCATTAACCACATATTCTTTGGACAAAAATAATGCGACTTTTCTTATGCCATTTTTTATTTGGGCTTCCCTGTTTCAATATACAGGGTGTTAAAGTTACATTTCAAAAAACTATTTTTGTTCATAATCCCATTGTTTTGTAAGATACACACTTGAAATTTGGCACGTAGTTTTATCTTATTCCGACATACTTTTCATGTTTTGGTGAAAAAAATCGAAGGGTGAATGGAGGTAACTGAATGATGCAGTACCCTTTATCCCCTCCAATTATTTCTAAGTACGCCTATACAGCTTTTTCTTGAAATATCAAACGTAGAATTTTCTTCTGTTCATTTTATCTCATTTGTAATTTTTTGTTTAAATGTTCCGTTTTGAAGAAAAACTGCAATTTGTAGTGCCCATAAATCTATCATTCACTATTATTTTCAAGTAAAACTGAAATTTTGTGGATATACTTATTATTACAATACCTTGGCAAATCGTAATACTTACTGAATGAATAATTGCTAATTAAAACAGAATGGATAATTTTAAATTTTATAAAAATAATATAGCATTAAAATCTGTAATACAGTTCTCTTATTATCTTGTTTAGTAATAGTAATAATGAACGATCAACATAATAATTTTTTATCTAAATAACATTAAATAAAATAATTAACTAATTACTACTAATTTAACAAACGCTCTACTAGCCCACCCTCCTCATTAACACATGTACGTGCCCTTTCAAGTAGCGAAAACCTTATCTTTTGAAAGACATTCTCTTATTCTCTTGTTTTTATTAGAAAATATTCATTTAGTAAGTATTACGATTTGCTAAGTTGCCAAGGTGTTGAATAACAGGTATATCCACAAAATATCAGTTTCACTTGAAAATGGTAGTGATTGATAGATTTATGAGCACTACAAATTGCCGTTTTTCTCCAAAACGAAGCATTTGAACAAAAAATTACAAAAGAAGTTAAATGATCAAAAGAAAATTCTACGTTTGATATTTCAAGAAAAAGTATGCCGCAATAAGATACAAGTACGTGCAAAATTTCAAGTGTGTGCCTTAGAAAACAATGGGATTATTAACAAAAACAGTTTTTTAAAATGTAACTTTAACACTCTGTATATTGAAACAGAGACGTCCAAATAAAAAATGGCATAAGGAAAGTCGCATTATCTTTGTCCACAGAATATGTGGTTAATGGTATGGCCTTCTATTTTGGGACACCCTGTATAAGCCTTTAAAATTACGGTACTCATATTTCGGACACCCTGTATATCCCTAATATAATCTTTATACGCGTTATCAATTTGACCTTTGGTTAATGATCTGAGATCTGTGAATTTATTTAAATAATTTATAGTTTTATATTTCTATAATTTTTATATTTAGTGTTAGACATAAACACCCTCTATATCTGACTAAAAGCAATAAAAAATATCTGAAACGAATAGTTTGTCTAATATGCAAAACTTTGTTACGAAATTACAAACTAAAATACGATTAAGTAAAAGCGTCTGTAATGTAATTTGTTCTTAATTTAATTTTTGGATCAGTATTAATGAAGTAAGCAATTGAAGTTTCCCAGAAATTCGTTAAAACTATAATGTAAATTTGGCAACATTGATAACCCTGTAGAAAATACAGTTAAAAATTATCCATCTAAGTTCTGGTCTTTTGTTCGATATAAACAACATAAAACAAGAATTCCAGAGACTGTGGATTGCGGCGACTTATTGTTTGATAGACCAAAAACTGTTGTAGATGAATTTTCTACCTATTTTTCAAGTATTGATAATGCGTATTCGGCTAATAACAATATTAACATTTTTAGTATAACTGAGCATGATATCCTCAATGGCATAAAGATACTTAAATAATTAACGTCTGGAATTGATAACGTTTCCAGTTTCATAGTCAAGGACTGTGCAGCTGTATTTGTTGAACCACTATTAATTTATTTAATCTTTGCTTATGAACTTCAACTTTCCCTAAAATTTGAAAAACGGCTCGAAATTGTCCTATTCATAAATCAGGTGTTACTTCTCTATTGATTAATTATACCTAGGCCAGTATCGATTCTTTGTAACTTTGGGAAACTCTTGGAAATGTACGATTACATCTACGCGTCTGTAAAAATCTTAATATTTCCATTTCAACTTGGATTTATGGAAAAACGATCAACCACCACTAACTTTTCATGTACCTATTACACAGTTTATATCAGTAGCGTTAGACTAACACAGATAAGTAGATGTTGTTTACACTGATTTGTAGAAAGCCTTCGACCAAATTGATTACTAGTTGTTAATGTCCAAACATCAATTTATTGGTTTCTCGGACTCTTTATTTAAGTTATTAAAATCGTATTTGCTTGACATATTTCAGTTAGTGGAATATAATGGTGATAAATCTAAAATGTATACTGCTAGGTCAGGAGTTCCGCAAGGTTCGAACTTAGGACCCGTTCTATTTTTAATATTCATTAATGACATAACATCAAGCATAGACTCTGGTAAACTGTTATTTGCGGATATTTTGTAACATTGCAAGATAATTGGTGTTCTATAAATTCATTGAAATTAAACATATCCAAATGTAAAATAATTTCGTATACAAAAAAGGAAGCTATTATAACTTATAATTATCACATTAATGACACATCAATTGAGCGTTTTTCTTTTTATAAGATTTGGGTACATTATTTGATTCCAAAATTATGTTTGCGAATCATATCAGTAATATAGCAGCTTCGGTATCCAAAACGTTAGGATTTTTTATTAGAAATATGAATGATTTCTCAGGTGTTACCTCAGTGAAATTGTTGTATCTCTCTCTATTTTTTTCTTCAGTATAACTTTATAAAAATTTACATATTATTTATATTTACATATCCGTGTATTTTTCTACACCTGTTTTTTTTTAACATTCTGTTTCCTACGAAGCAGTTGCTTTCAACAGGTGTGTCGAGTAACAAAATGTAGTCTTGGTTAATTTGCAGAAAATTTTGGATGCCTTTGAACACATCTGTTGCAGTAAAAATCGAAAATATGTATAACATATCTTTTACAGCCTTATGTATTCAGTGATTTTCAAAAATTATCAATTTTGAAAAACTTCGTTTCATGATTTTGATGATTTCCTGTTTTTCGAATTTGGTAACTTTTTGTGTGAAATTTCTGAGTGCCTACGTAGACGGTTTGAAATAATAATTATTAGTAGATTGATGGAGACGTTAAAATAGAAAATTTTCAAAATAGCAATATGAAACTGACAGCAGAGGTTGAATTGCTTGAAGTTAAAAACATATTACAAAATTTGTCAGGAATCGTTAATAAATGTTTTCAGTTCCATTCTTTCGCAAGCAAAAAGTCACAGTTCTGATAATATTAACTTGAGTATCATTTAAATATTTAAATCTGGAAAAGGACGGAAGTCGGTAGAAAAATTCCACTGATTTGAAAACGTCGTGATGATGTTTGTCGCCTTGAAATGTAAACTATTAGCAGATTAAACAGCTATTACTATACAATCTTATTCATCTAATTTTAGAACATTTAGGTATTCAACATAGCAAAATAATAATTATTGGGGAAATTTCATGATTTTTCCAAATATCTGCAGAAAATAAATTACTTGAGTTAGTATTAAGTAACACTAAGTTTGATGCATACAGCGTTAACAACATGTTGCTTTTTCAATCAGCATTCATGTGAGAAATTTCCAAGAAACCAGTCAGATTCCTGTAATTTTAAAGAAAGTTGATTTTATGTCTTTGTACCAAAGTTTAAATGAAATTAACTAGGACTATTTTTAAGATATAAATAATGTTGACAGTTATCTTGAAAATTTTTACAATATAATATATGATAAAATTGTTACATTTGTTCCTGTTGTTTGTCAGTTATATCGGATATTAAGCTAATAAATTTGGTTCAAATTCAAAAAGTCCGATGATAATGATCACCAAGAATTTAAACGTATTCGACATAAAATTAAAAACGGAGCGGAAAAGTCATATTGGAATTATATGAAGATTATCGTAAGTAAGTAATCTTAAACATTTTTGGTCTTATTTAAATTCAAAGTCTAATTCCAGTTCTCTTCCCATTACTACGTGCTATAAGAACATAGTGTGACACTTCTGTTGATATTGTGACAGAGTTTGCTAAATTCTTTCAGGGAACCTATAAGCAATCATCTACTTATCAGTTGCTAAATAACTCTAATATATATTTTAAAAGTGCAAGCACTATTTCAATTCAAAAGAAATGTTTTTCCCGATAACCATTGAATTATATCGGCTTTCCTCCAAGTAGTCGTAGATGTCAGCTCGGTCTGCCGTGAATGGTAACTGGCATTATCTATGACAATTACAGACCCTGGAGGAATAAGTTCCAACATCTGTGTAAAATACTCTTCGAACACATCTGCGTTCATGTCTTCGTGATAGTCACCTGTATTTTTAGATTCAAATAAAAGTAAACCGCCATCTACACAACCACTGGCACAACCTATATGTGTCACTATTATTCTTCGCCCTTTACCTGAAGGTGCCTTGAACCCTGTTGAAAGTCCATCCAAAAATGCTTGTCGAAAACTTTTTACATTTTTATCTTGCCATGCTTTTGTTACAAGTTTCGTCTAGATAATAAATATTCCTCCCTTCACCACGGAATTTTCTAATTGATCAAGTAGGATCTTCGCCAACAAATAATTCATCTTTATCGACTTCTGAGCAGAACTGACTTCCCGTTCTGCTTTTCCCAGCAAAAATTCAACATTCGTAAGACGGCCCATAATTTGCTTCTACTGATGTTTGGCAAATCGTTGTCCTCTGAAAGTTCACTTAAAATTTTGTTTAGCGTTGGCATTTCTTTTTTAAAATAAAATGAGTGTACTTTTCTGCGAATAACATTTTTGAAGAAATCATCTATAACGACTTTTGACCTCCCTGTAGATGATTTTGGGGGATTTACAGAATCTTTGTTTCCTTTAAAAGTCTGTAGATAGTCGATTTTCCAATCCCTGTCAGTCTGGAACACTTTTCCACGATGTCGTCAACACTGTTGGTAGGATTTTGGTGTTTCAATGCATTAAATACATTTAATATAATAATCTTCTCATTCTGAGACAGCGCACATTTTTCACGCGTTTAGCAGGTACGTAATCTGATAAGCTCGACATTTAACCCAAATAATATTATATCCACTGGCACAATAGTCACTAAACACAAGTCGAATTTTACTTTACTGCACTAGCATGTCTTCGTATATTCAGCTGTAAGACTAGATTGATCTGTCACAATACATTGGCTCCTGCCCTATGATGTATCCAGTAAAATATACTAATGTACACCCATTACCTGTTAGCATTAGTGTTACCCGATAATTATACCTGAAACGAAATATTACCACGTCCATGGCCCGTTCTTATCTTGGGGGTTTTATTACTCTCTTTCATTTCCAAACAGACTATAGACACATTTTCTGATCTTTCAATATATTTGAAAGAATACCCCGTAATCTTCATTTCAAACCAATATAAAATTTATACCACTTCCCCATTGTACGTTACATTGTTGAAGCAAATATTTTACGCTGACAAGCTTTACCTTCTTCGTGTAGTAATCAACTAAGTATGTACGCGGCCTTTTACCTCTTTCGTTCTTGTGTCTGTGTAGAAGCATACCTAATGGCTACACTACCTACTGCAAATCCTGCAGTTCAAAGTTATTATCCTTCTTACATTTTCGATTAGTCTGCTGTAAACAACGAAGAAGCGAAATAAAATAACTACCTCCTCTAGACGGGTTAGCACGACATCTCATTATGTTGACTGACGGCTGAGAGAGCCAGTGTAAATATCCGTACGGTAAAACACATCCCCGGTGTTGCTGGCTCTACAAGAAATTTTCCAAGTATTTATACAAGGATAGGAATGGTTGCTTGAAGAGTCAACATCCCAGACGTCCTGTTCTAGAAGTGGTAATAGGACAAAAATAAACTTATTTCTTTGGTGGTACAAGATAAATAAAGGTCACAATTCCAGTCAAATATAAAATGAATTATTGTCTGTCGTCATTCACATATCGCTGCTTTAAAATTATAAGGTTGCTTCTACACTACACTTTTAACATTGTGTGAGTTAAAATTGCGAAATTTTTTGGGTCGACTATTCCTATTGTTGTATTAAAAATAAGCCAAATAATTTTTTCATATTGGGAAAAGATTAATTTTAACTTTATCATTTTATACCATTATTTTTTGCGTAATTAGTCAATTATAAGTAATAGTAATAATATATTTAAATAATAGTAACACGAAATAAAAAAATATTTAATATGTTAATAACTTTGTATTTTATTCTCTTCATTTCTGTAATACATAACCTTTATCTTTATTAAAGTAGTCCGTAATCATGGATATATCAACTTCTGGTAGATTGTCAGAATCAGCTTACTAAATTCAACTTCAATTTAACATATTATAGGTACTAAAATATTTAGAACACAGTAACAAAACAACGTAGCGCATAATCTGAATAAATGCTGTAATGAGGCTCTTATAAAGCAGTTGTAGATAAAAGAAATTTGACGGAACTAGCCTAGTCGACAGGACGAAACGGCATTATTTATTCGGGCTGAGTTCCTGCAGCAGTCGATCGTAATTTGGCAACGCCGAAACTTGTCAAAATGCAAAAGGCTTCACCTGCAGGAACCGGGGACCACTCGATGACGCCAGCGGTCATCGATCCCTGGCACGCCAGATTAGCAAAACGTGTGTTCGCCGAGATTCGTACGCACGTGGCTTTTTAAGTACTTATCTATGGTCCTTCCTCAGACGCCACCGGCTGGGCCCGTGGTGGGGCTAACAAAGCGGCTATTATTCATCATATTTATTTTTATACTTTGTTTTGGCCGTTGCGTAACGCGAAGAGCTTTATCTAGGCGGACGAACTAGTGTGGTATCGCTGCAGGAACGATTCGGAGAAGATTAGATGGACATCGTCTCCTGGCTTATCGGTCACTCCTTATGTGCAAGGCGCATTTTAAAAGTTAGAGCCGATCGAACTGATCGATTATAAAGAAAAATAAACGAGGATATGAAAAATGTACTACCATTAATAATAAATAACTCGTAAAGAAGCGCAAGCTTTATGCAGATTCCGGTATTCGTACTATGTGCGTGAAATACGTATCGCTATTGGCTAGATAAAGTACACCTCCCCGCAGGTTCATAAACTGGATCGCTCATTTTAGCACCACCATAATAGTGCGCAAATTACTGAACTATTTGTGGTATTTGCAAAGAGCTGAGATAACATAGATAAAAGTGCATGCTGTTATAAATACAATATTTGTTGCACAGCCAAGGAGTTTTACGGTAAAGACAATGTATCGGGTTTTTGTCTGAATAAAAATATATAGGTAATTTATTTAAAACAATATATTTTGCTAATATCACCACTAGAGAAAATAAGTAAATTTTTCCACGGTCGGGAGTAGAAATCAGTTTCAATGACATAAAAATTAAAACAGAAGTAGTCGATTATTCACAAGGGAGTATAATGCTCCCAAGGGAGTTTACATTATGGAGAACGTTTTTCATGCAAAAAAAAGATAACATTGAAATTATTTATTGACATTTAAATTAAATGTTATACAATTTTCAAAATTAATATTAGAAGGAATATTATTTCGTTTACATTTACAGTTTTTGTGATTGCGCTAGTAGTGGTACCTACTAAAACCTGATTAGCAATTTTGGTGTTATTTTCAATTGAGTTCTCGACATAATCTTCAGCAACTGTCGTTGATTTCCAACCAGCATGACGCTTTATTGTCGTGATATCCACACCAGCATCTGTCAGTAATGTCGCTGAAGATCTTCGTAAGCAGTGACCAGTATAACATGCAGCATCAGGTAATTTTAAATACGAAGCTACTACACTCGGAATTTTTCCCATGGTATTCGTGCCAACTGGCTGCGAACTACATTTTCCTGCTTTGTAGTACAAAAAAAGGCTTGACGTGGGGAGGACGAAGGGACAGGTATTTTCGAAACAATTCAAGCATATTTCCCACATCGGTAACCAGAAAGGTTCGTGGAATTTTTGTCTTAGTGTTTGGAATTTTTACAATCAAGGAAGAGCCTACACCCTCAATATCATCTACAGTTAAATTGACTAGTTCATCAGTTTGACAAGCTCCGGCAATCCCCAGAATTAATCCAACCTATAAAAAATCAAAATACTTAATAATTGAAATACCTAACAACAAAAGTAATTTTACCTTAATCATTAAGAAATTCTTTGTCATCTGCACTTGATAGAAAACGGTCGATTTCACCCTTTGTCAATATTTTCGATTTTCTCGCTTGATATCCGTCACCGGTTCTTTTCAAAAATGCGATCAGCTTGGGGAATTTGCTTATATCTATGTTGTCGTAAATTATCAAGCATGACTTAACCATAGAATATTACACCCATAATGTGGAAGACTTGTAATTCTTTGCATTTTCACTGAAGTATGCCAACAAAACATTTTCGCTGTATACTTGAACATTTTTCTCGGCGCACCACTTTTTGAACCGATTGTAAGCTATATCGTATAAAGATCTTGACTTCGTAGGCAGCAAATTGCTTATTGCAATATTTGCACCATCCACAATCTCTTCCGACTCACAATTATTCATTGTGCACTAAATAAACTTTAAACTAAACCAAACTAGCACCTTAATTTGACAATTCTTTTTGTTTGTTTATTTTGTAGTTATGACAAAAACTCAACGACTACTAAATAAATGCTCAAATCCGAATATAATAATTCTGGTGCTACTTACTTTATAATGACAAAATATGTGTTTTTAAGTTAATGAGACCGTGGAAAAAATAGTATATACCATTCGGGAGAGATGCTATTTTGTCCTCGGTGCATTGTAGCCCTTGGGCTTCAAATTGCACCTCTGCCAAAATAACGCATTTCTCTCCCTTATAGTATAATGTACTAATTTGTAAATACATGCTATGCATATAATAGCACTAAATAATATTAAATATCAGACACGAGATTAAACCTTGTCCTTTACTGATTAGTTAAACAAACTGTTTTACACACTGTATAACCTAGAATGAGCAGTTCCACTACATATCAAACAAGCAGAATTGATTAGAGGTGCAAGGTTCATCTGAAACTTGAAATTAAAAGCTTTTTCAATATTCGTAAAACGAATGGTAGGTATGCTTCTGAAAAAAAAAGAACTGGAATGCCAAGACTCGTTTGGCAATAGATTTGTTATCTATCTTAATTTCAAGTCTTAGGCAGCCTAAACAAACTTTGTTTGGTAATGCTATAGAAATCATAAAATATATAGAACGCCAGAAGACTTTACACTGGGCACTCAAAAATAGTCGGGCTATGGAGGAACTTAGAAAGTAGCTATCTAGGGAAAACTTCCTGCCCATTAATGTAAAGATACCCCGTTAGTGCAACCAACTGATAAAAATTACTGCAGTATTGTCAGACGTTTTCTCCAGTTTGACTATTTTCGATATCTCTTTTGACATTTTATATATTTTATGATTTCTATTGGCAACGCTCACTTTACTTTTGCCGTTTTCAAGAAAATTACCATTTTCTATGATAAAAAATCACCCTACATATACATACACTAGTGATGCGATGGGCAAAACTGTTATTCCTTGATAGCAGTTACCTATTGTTGCTATTTTCAAATAACAGTTACTGATAACAAGTTAAAAATAACAGTTTAGTTTGGTAATTAAGTATATTTATTTTGATATATTCTTTTGTTATACTATATTATTTATTTTTTGTAAATGGTTATCATAAATAATAATAATTACTAATAACCATTTTACTGCATTAAGCACAAAGTATGTTTTTCCGGATTGTAATTGCAAGTAGCTTAAAATATACCGTGCCAACGACAATATTTTACTGCTTTTGCTATTCGCTTGCTCCTATTGTAAAATGTTACTCGCATTCACAATCTGCTCCTATAGTCCCTACTCTCTAATGCGCTGCCGACTGTTATTTGCTAACCTGCTATTTCAGTAACAGCAAGGACTCGATACGAATGTTATCGAGTGTCGAGCCAGTTTGGAAAACAATAGTCTCCTTGAAACTGTTATTTTGATAAATGAATAGCAGGCTGTTATTGCTACTATATCATAACTGTTATTAAATAACAGGTTTTAGAATAGCAACACATCCCTAACAAACACATGGTAAACACGCCACTGTGAGATTTTACACCAGTGTAATTATCTCCGACAACTGTTAATGACCGATACGAAGCCTCTTTATCTTGACATTTTTACGGTGTACATACGACCGCAAGCCATTAATATTTATTACTATTTTGTTTTGCAGCGACCTCCATAAACAGATCCAATTAGATATTCTTACGACATATGATTTCATATATTGAAACAGCCGTACGTTTGGGTGGTTAACCACCTCCTGAATCGAGATAGTCTTGGCTGCCTGCGTGTATCCCGGATAATTTATTGCGGTAGCACGTCGAGGAACAATATAATCCCTCAATGTCAATTGTACGTAAAACAGTGCTTTTATTTTTCTCCATGGCTAAGTTTCCAACCGTACCTGTGTAAGATCCTTCACCAGATACTGACTACCTGGAGATCATTTATTTTTCTGATGAAAAGTTTCGTTCATATAGTTGGCGTTGTTTACTATATGTTTTCACTTATAATTGCATAAGAGGTTTACATTCTACCGGGTAAATTTGGGTTGTTTAATGAGAAATTGCTGCCTGGCAATTAGACGAGGAAAACTTGTTAAAAACACGACACCGAAGGTGGAGCGTTTTTAATAGTGGATACATAATATGTATCATATATCGATAGCATTAATACATTCAATGAAAAAAGGATAAGAATAACGTTGTACTAAAAGAGAACTTAAAAAATTATAAAAATAAGGAGAATATATTAATTAAAGAGGTTAAACGTAGTCATTTTCAAAACATCATAAATAAGCACAAAAATAGTTCGAAAATATTGTGGGAAACCGGTAAATAATTTAAGTTCGAGACAAGTAAAAGACATTATAGAAATACGAAATGGTAGAAGTGCTGTTCTTTCTAATAGAAAATATATTGCTGATACCTTTATTGATTATTTTACTAATATAGGAAAAAATATGGCAGATAAAATTAATAAAGGAATAAACACGTAGGTTATGAAAAATGCATAGAAAATTCTATATATCTTTCTGAAGTTAATGAAAACGAAATAAAAGAAGTCACACAAAGCACCAGGTTCCGATTCGGTGTAACACATTAAAAGAAATAGTAAGTTACATTATAAAACCATTATGCATAATAACCAATAAAATAATTAATACAGGAATATTTCCTTGCACTTTGAAAGTAGCAATAATTAGACCTATGTTTAAGAGCGGCGATAGAACAGAATGTGCAAATTACAGACCAATATCATTATTATCATCTATAGCAAAAATAGTAGAAAAAATAATTTATTTTAAGTAAATTCAGGACAGTAGAGTACGGTGTACCGCAAGGTACAGTATTGGAACCACTGCTGTTTAATATATATACCAAGATTTTAAAGGACATATAAACTCGTGACAAGAATTCAGATGTCTTACGTCATGGCTGACGCTAGGCAATTGTTTTCATTGGTAACGTAATTTTCGATATTTATATAAAAAATTTCTGTCATTTGAAAGAAACATGATGTGCCATAAGTGGCGCCCTCTACTAGTGACGTCAAAATTAGAAACATATTTGAATTTTTCGTCCGCAGAAACCCCCGATTTACAAATTTTATGTAAATATTTGGATTTCTTAAGAAGTTATTTACAAATATTGAAAATAAAATTTTAATTTTAACACCCTGTATCTCCGTTAATATTGAGTTTTCGAAAAATTGTTATAGGACTTTGTGACCCTAATTTCTTGTGAGGAATCACCTACTGAATTCTTGACGCATAATTTTCGGACACTCTGTATAATACTGAATTAAATTTGCTATTAGCACCCAAAACTTACATGTGCCTTAACTAACTTAGTGACCAACTATTTAGAATATCTTTTAACTGACACAAAATACCTATATGGAAATCGAGAATCGATGTAAAATTATCAACCATTAAATTACAAATCTAAATAATTTTCCTTTCAACATCTCGATTAAGAAATCAAATTATCGCCGGAATTGCTTCAGTTATGTAAATAAATACACAAGGGTTTATTCTATTTAAACTCGAATAAAGAGAATCTATAGAAAATTAATGAGTTTTACGTAGCGACGGCGCTCTTGTTAACCCTCGGCATTATGATTGTACGAGTTCCACCGTCGGGTTGAGTTTTTTGCTGTGAGACGCGAAAACAGAAATAATTTATAAGAATATGCGACAACGTGTACTTACTGTCACCAACATGTGTCTATAGTCTGTTTAGAAATGAAAGAGAGTAATAAAAGCTTATTATGTATGCAAATCGTAAATAAATGTAGTACTGGTGCTTATATTCAATATTTTTATATTATGTATTATCGGTATAGATGAGGTGTACTTTTAAAAAAAACTTTGTGTGATCGAGTTGTACTAAATTGTAGCAGGTAGGTAAAATTTAATCCCCGACAATCCGTCTTTGTCTATGCCGCTTCAATTTCTCTTATAAGTAAACAATATAAAAGCAGCATTTCAAAACTAGAGGCTACTTTAAGCATCATAACCGGGTTAAGAGGGTTTTTAGTAATTCAAATAAAATTATTCAATATTATCAAAATATTTATTTAAATTTAATAAATAGACTTTTATTCCACATAAAAATATATGTATTTTGAAAATTCAAATTATGGTGAGTAAATGTAGTATAAATGTACAATAAAGAAAATAATAAAAAATAAAAGGTGTTTACAATTCATCTTCTAAATATTCTGATGAATTATCTTCGTCTCCTAGATTGATAACGATAGGTTCCACAGTAACGTCAATAACATTATCGAGTTCCCACATTTTCCCCTCTTCTTTTTGTACATGATGTATACATCTTTGCCAGTTATCTGGAGTTACTCGTTCCAAGGAATTTTTTAACAAAATTTTCACGTCACTTAATTTAAACGTCGTATTATTTCGCGCTACATCTCCTTTTACCTGCGCCCAGACTAATTCGATTGGGTTAAGTTCACAGTGATAAGGTGGTAACCGTAGTATCGTTATCGTTGCCATTTCATCGATAACATATGACAAGTGTCAAAAGTTCCTTTTTCACCATATTTGTTTCAAAAGAAATATTTTTTCCGGATAGCCATTAAATTATATCGGCTTTCCTCCGAGCAGTCGTAGGCGTCCGCTCGGTCTGCCGTGAATGGTAACTGGCATTATCCATGACAATTACAGACCCTGGATGAATAAGATCCAACATATGTGTAAAATACTCTTCGAATACATCTGCGTTGATGTCTTCGTGATAGTCACCTGTGTTTTTAGATTCAAATAAAAGTAAACCGCCATCTACAAACCACTGGCACTACCTATATGTATCACTATTAATCTTCGCCCTTTACCTGAAGGTGTCTTGAACCCTGTTGAAAGTCCATCCCAAAATGCTTATTGAAAACTTTTTACATTTTTATCTTGTCATACTTTTGTTACAGTATATCCCTCGTTGACCCAAGTTTCGTCTAGATAATAAATATTCCTCCCTTCATCACGGAATTTTCTAATTGATCTTAAGTAGGATCTTCGCCAACAAATAATTTCATCTTTATCGATAAGAACTGACTTCCTGTTCTGCTTTTCCCAGCAAAAATTCAACTCTCGTAAGACGGCCCATAATTTGCTTCTACTGACTTTTGGCAAATTGTTGTCCTCTGAAAGTTTACTTAAAATTTTGTTTAGCGTTGGTATTTCTTTTTTAAAATAAAATTATGATAATTACCTGAAACGAAAATTACTACGCCCATGACCGGTTCTTATCTCGGGGTTTTATTACTCTTTTTCATTTCCAAACAGGCTATAGTGTGATTGCTAGGAAATACCAACAAATTTATAAAATTGATATGACAAAAAAAACCGATTGGAAATGCTGGCTTACTTACTTTGGGGAAACAAAGAAAGTCTTATAGCAATATGGAATCGCAATACTATGGTATAAGCATGTAAGTGCATATTTTTCTTTGGTTAAGAAGAATAACTGTCTGGGATCTGGAATTGATCTTTGATCCCTTAAAGAAATGAAAAATTTTTCATTGACATTATTTTTACTACCCTATTGTAAAGTTTAAGTCTGTAGGTGTCGATCGCAATACCCTCTAAATCCTCAAAATTTTTCCAACGTATTATGTACAATATTTTTCCCACAACATAAGAAAAATTAACAGTACAGTTTCTGTTTCACTTGGAATACACGGTCCTTTTTTTGAAGTGTCGAATGTTGATGGTGCATTTCCATTTTATTTGTTATATCTTCATCAATATAGGTTTCTACCGCAGCGGTATATTTCTATCCTCCATATCGCTTAAGTGAGGTTATGTCACCACCAGCGCATCTACAAGAATTGTAACTGATGATCTCCGAAAGCAATGGCCCATAAACAATGCTTAGATCTTGTATATTTAAATAACTGGCTATTACTTTTCGTAAATTCCCAAATTTGTTGACACCTACCAGTTGCTTGGTGTATTTTACTTTCTGATAGTTTAAGAAAAAACAATTGAATATCAGTTGGTCTAAGATTAGCTTATTTCTTAACAATTTCGTGGAATTCGTCCGTTAACATGAATGCTCTTGGTTGTTTTGTTTTAGTATAGTAGTTTTCTATATTTTGTAATTGAGATAACTCTTTCTACCCACAACTTCTCGAAATACTAAAAATAAAAGTAACTAGTAAACAAATACTGACCATCAGGAGCTTCACGAAGAAATTTGTTAATTTGCTCAGAGGTCAAAGTTTTTGACATTTTTTGGTATGTAGCGTTTCAGCAGTGCTTTCAATTTGAAATATTTGATTACATCGATATCGTTATAAATGCTAAGAGTACTTCATAGCATAGAATATTGGGCCCATAACCTGTTTGGTTTAATTTTTTCAGATAACTCACCTACATAAGCCATTAAAAGATTTTCAGAAAATATCTTCTCTTTCCATTTCATAAAATAATAGAATTTTATAACATGTTTTGTATATTACACGGGATTTTTCGAGTAACAATTCTATAGTCGACGTCCAAAACTGTAGACAGTGACTCATCGCTAGCTTGTAGACTAGCGCAACGGGTGAAGCGTGCGAGGAGCATTTCAGAGGCGTACTAAATTTAAAAGAGCTCAGATATAGAAAATATACATAAAAAATAACAGAAATAATTACATTACATAACACCTATTATTCTTAGTAGATACAGTGATGTAACAGTTTTGTATTTCATACTGTACTGTAATGAGTTATTTCCTGGATTCATTTAAGTCTGGTACTGAGTCCGGAAAATGTTTACTTCCAGGACTGCTTTAAAAAAACACAATATCCACATTTTTAAAAGATTTTATCTTTAAAACTACAAAATCAAGCCTATAAAAACTAATAATTATAATTATAATTAACAGTAACTGTGCAGTGTGAATTTCCTTGCAGGCTGAATGCAGGAATACATTTAGGGACAGAATCCTCACTAGACACGGTAATGGTGGTGGATATAGTTTGTTGCTTGGTCTGAAGAACCTGTATAAAGTTTTCTCCATTTTGAATCATCCTTGCTGCTTTTGTTTTGTTTTCTAAGAAATCTTCAATGCATTGTTCCGCAACAGATGAGCTTTTCCGTGCACCATGATACACAATTTACTGGTTGCTTCAGCACATTTTAGCTCGATTTCCATTTTTTTACGAAAATTATCACAAAATACGCACAGAACGCCAAACTGTCAAATCGTCTAGAAATTCCTGACTAGACTTGTACTTTAATATATCAATTTCGAGGCGTTAGATAATAAAAATAATAAGAATTATTTCAAAATTTAAAGTTTTTATCTTGTATTATCAATTACCCAAGGTCGTAAATAATAGAGAATAATTTACAACACAGAGATGAGTACGGAAGATACGAGTGGCTGAACCTAGCACATCAACAATTTACTTTAAATGTGTCACTTGTGTCATCCTCTCTACAAATTAGAATGCCGTCCTTTCTAACAGTATACTCTTTCGATTTCATTTATACCGACTAAGTTTCATCTTGTAAGATATAGCATCGATTTTTTTTGTCGAAAACTCATTTTAAAAATACAATTTTCCTTCCGCGAGTTTCCATCATTTTCCGTTTCACAGTTGTACTTCTTTACCACTTTTTTATTTGCACATATATGCTATTCACGTACAATTTTGTTAATGAAATACATATTTCAATATCACTTGCACTCATATTTTGACCACGCGCTCTAAACGTTTCATACATGTCATCATCCGATATTCCTCACTTGTTAAATTAGGTCGATTTTGAGAATACCTTGTAGAGCTTGAATTATTCTACATTCTTAACAACACAAAATTACTAATAAAATTAATTACATTCATAATTAAATTAGCGAAAAGATATATAGCCGAAATTTTACACGCCCGAATGATATACCCGCCTATGATAGCGCTGGAAATGAAACAGTTGGATCCGACAATTCGTAACAGGCAATCAAAAGCTGTAGCGCATGCGTACTTACTGCAACAGAAGCTGTGTAATCGGGTATGTTCTCAGAGATATGCGGCACACGATTTTGTAGGAAAAATATACGGGCTGCATGTATATTTCTTTGTGTTGACTGCTATAAATTGTGAGCAAGTTTATAACACGAGTCACTCTCTACAATTTTGGACGTCGACTATAGTAATGAATTTTGGCCTGATTGGACTACTAAAGGTGGAGTACAATCTGTAGAATCGCCACTACCGCAATCTATATCCATTTCATTTGCTTTTTATTCACTTTTATTAGCTTCAAATGAAATAATTAAATAAATTTATAAATATTATGTTCCTTTGATATGACAGACGGATTGATAATATTTAAATCGACATAACGCGTAAGCGGCAGCCAATCGCTAGTAATTTGCCAGATGCCTCTGCATTTATCTGGCACAGCCTATTTCGGCAAATTGTAATTTTCGATGCGTTGGACCCATATATTCCACTGGATTTTATGATATTAGTATTGATGTTGCTACTAGAGTTCATACGAAGACAATGTATTTTATAATTACAAAGTTGAAATTAGGGTACTCTAAGAGTTGTTATTAATACTTACAAACATTTAAATTTATGGTATTACACAACAAACACAAAAAAAAACAAAATTAGATATACCGGGTGTTCCCTCTAAGACTTTCAGTGCGATTATCTCAGAAACTATCATAGCCAGTGCGACGAAATTTGGTATGCAGACACTAGATGGCGCTTAGAATCTGATGATAACATCAATTTTTATACAGGGTGTTCCATTTTCCAAGAAATCGATTTAATTTTGATTTTTTGGTTGTCAGCCCTGCTAAAACTTATGTTTAAATTGAAATATGCTTAATTATTCACATACACATTCTGATAAATAAACATTCAAAAATTTCAAAATTTAACATAAAAAAACGCCTCCAAAAAGTACCCAAATTTCATTGTTTTGTCATGTAAAATGTGTATAGCCTTGAGCCAGACTTACACAGAATAAACTAACATCGGTGAACGTCAAAACTATTAATTGTCATTGAAGTGTCAAATATTAATGGCATGAAGTATTTTATTTTACGTAAATAACGCTAAATAATGGATTTAATGCAATTTACGTATGCACAATGGTGTTATTGAGACTTGTCGATAAAAATTTAGATTTGAGTTGAGGCTTTTGGAGCATTGTGGTCGCCGTGCCGGTGCAGTCTACCGCTACAGCTAGAGTTACAGCGTGAAGATTGTGTAAAATATCTGTGAAAATTTTTAAATTATTCTATTATAATGTAATAAAACTTCAGTAAATTGTTTTTTATGTTACTACAGTGTACAATAATAATTAGGTACACTTATTTTTTATGACAAAATAATTTACAAAATTGTGTAAGTATTTAAAGAATATCCCTGTTTTCCAACTGCTGTAATAATTATTGATTAGTTATTTAGCAACAAACAAAAAACCATTCAAACAAAACCATTTCTAAAACTTTTAATTATAATGTGAACGTGTTTGTCGTTGAAAGTCAGATCTGAACCTACCCTAGCCCGACAAAAGAAAATATTACGAAAGCATAACCTAGAAATGATTGATTCTTGAATCCACATATTTCAGCACTTTACTTATGTGCTTATGTTTAAGAAGAACTCTACATCTGTAAAATAGTAAACAATGAACTACAATTTCTGTATTTCATGATACAGAACTGAAATAAAGCAACTGGTTCTTGCTAGGAAGAATCACCTGCAAATGTACTATACCCAGTAGGTAGGTACCTATCAAATAGTCGTTTAAAGCTAGATAATAATTTGTAATTATTGTTTTTATCTTTCAGTTATGTGTGTGCTGTGCCACAAATTACATTAAAGCAGACACCAGAAAGAATAAGCGAAAAATATTATGGACATTTTCTTGGAAATAATTCTAAACATGGAATGATGGAGGATAATATTATAAAGAAGTCTGTAACTCACATTCTTTGAAGAGTATTCTATAAGACATTAAATTCAGTTGTCTGTCGTGGGTTTTAAAATTTCTAAACGAATAAAATTAAGAAAAATAAACTAATTTCATAATTCTATGTACAGTATGAAAACATCTTGTTAGAATATCTTTAAAATGTTGAAAGCCAACTGTTGTTACAACATATACACAACATAACGTAATAAGGTAGGTATTGAACGATGAAACGGCAAGATTTGTTTCTAATCGTACATACATGAACATTCCTCAGATTGAACGTTGCTCTGTAAAAGAAATTAGAATACAGAACAAGTGTTTAATATAAAATCAGATGTAATAGTGTAGATACTTAATGTAATTTTATTTTATTGTTAATAAATTGAAGTCTATATTTGTTGTTTTTTATTCTACTCAAATTATCAAACAGAAATGTTTCAGAAATAATATAAAATTAATTAATACTTAAAGATGAAGGATCAAGTTATTCAATTTAGTTACTATTTAAAAAAATAAGCCACAATGTAGGTACGTATTACTTTTTAATTAAAATTATGCTGGTTACAACTGAATCATAGCTATAATAAAATATAAAAAATGACTCCTTTGGTCTTTTTTGAAAATTTTGTTCTTTTGTAAAATACTCTCCAATGTGAGTTAGGAGACTTCTTAATATTATCTGTGCAATATTTTTCGTTCATTCTGTTTGGTGTCCTATTTTACGAATCGTTTTGTTTCAATGTAATTTGTGGCACTACACACATACCTGAAAGATAAAAACAATAATTACAAATTACTGTCTAGCTTTAAATGAATTCTTGATTAATTAACAATAAAACAAATTTACATTATTACATCTGATTTTATATTAAACACTTATTCTGTATTCTAATTTCTTTTACAGAGCAACGTTCAATCTGAGGAATGTACATGCATGTACGATTAGAAACAAATCTTGCCGTTTCATCGTTCAATACCTACCTTATTACGTTATGTTGTGTATATGTTGTAACAGTTAGCTTTCAACATTTTAAAGATATTCTAACAAGATGTTTTCATACTGTACATAGAATTATGAAATTAGTTTATTTTTCTTAATTTTATTCGTTTAGAAATTTTAAAACCCACGACAGACAACTGAATTTAATGTCTTATAGAATACTCTTCAAAGAATGTGAGTTACAGACTTCTTTATAATATTATCCATCATTCCATGTTTAGAATTATTTCCAAGAAAATGTCCGTAATATTTTTCGCTTATTCTTTCTGGTGTCTGTTTTAATGTAATTTGTGGCACAGCACACACATAACTGAAAGATAAAAACAATAATTACAAATTATTATCTAGCTTTAAACGACTATTTGATAGGTACCTACCTACTGGGTATAGTACATTTGCAGGTGATTCTTCCTAGCAAAAACCAGTTGCTTTGTTTCAGTTCTGTATCATGAAATACAGAAATTGTAGTTCATTGTTTACTATTTTACAGATGTAGAGTTCGTAACATAAGTACATAAGTAAAGTGCTGAAATATGTGGATACAAGAATCAATCATTTCTAGGTTATGCTTTCGTAATATTTTCTTTTGTGGGGCTAGGGTAGGTCAGATCTGACTTTCAACGACAAACACGTTCACATTATAATTGAAAGTTTTAGAAATGGTTTTGTTTGAATTTATTTGTTGCTAAATAACTAATCAATAATTATTACAGCAGTTGGAAAACAGGGATATTCTTTAAGTACTTACACAATTTTGTAAATTATTTTGTCATAAAAAATAAGTGTACCTAATTATTATTGTACACTGTAGTAACATAAAAAACAATTTACTGAAGTTTTATTACATTATAATGGAATAATTTAAAAATTTTCAGATATTTTACACAATCTTCACGCTGTAACTCTAGCTGTAGCGGTAGACTGCGCCGGCACGGCGACCACAATGCTCCAAAAGCCTCAACTTAAATCTAAATTTTTATCGACAAGCCTCAATAAGACCATTGTGCATACGTAAATTGCATTAAATCCGTTATTTAGCGTTATTTATGTAAAATAAAATACTTCATGCCATTAATTTTTGACAATTCAATGACAATTAATAGTTTTGACGTTCACCGATGTTAGTTTATTCTGTGTAAGTCTGGCTCAAGGCTATACACATTTTACATGACAAAACAATGAAATTTGGGTACTTTTTGGAGGCGTTTTTTTTTGTTAAATTTTGAAATTTTTGAATGTTTATTTATCAGAATGTGTTCATAATTAAGTATATTTCAATTTAAACATAAGTTTTAGCAGGGCTGACAACCAAAAAATCAAAATTATATCGATTTCTTGGAAAATGGAACACCCTGTATAAAAATTGATGTTATCATCAGATTCTAAGCGCCATCTAGTGTCTGTATACCAAATTTCGTCGCACTGGCTATGATGGTTTCGGAGATATTCGCACTGAAAGTCTTAGAGGGAACACCCGATATATATATATATATATATATATATATATATATATATATATATATATATATATATATATATATATATATATATATATATCTATATATATATATATAGATATATATATATATATAAGGTACAAATAGTCAAAAGTAATATAATTAGTTAGATTGAAAAAAAAAACAAACAGAACAAAACAATAGAATAAAATAACTTTGAAACCAGAGATAAATGCAAAAATATGTATATAATAAGAGGCAATGCTAAATATATTTTAATTTTTATACGTGTATCGTATACCTAATAGTAACCGCATAAAAGAATTATATATATATATATATATATAGCGGTAGACTGCGCCGGCACGGCGACCACAATGCTCCAAAAGCCTCAACTTAAATCTAAATTTTTATCGACAAGCCTCAATAAGACCATTGTGCATACGTAAATTGCATTAAATCCGTTATTTAGCGTTATTTATGTAAAATAAAATACTTCATGCCATTAATTTTTGACAATTCAATGACAATTAATAGTTTTGACGTTCACCGATGTTAGTTTATTCTGTGTAAGTCTGGCTCAAGGCTATACACATTTTACATGACAAAACAATGAAATTTGGGTACTTTTTGGAGGCGTTTTTTTTTGTTAAATTTTGAAATTTTTGAATGTTTATTTATCAGAATGTGTTCATAATTAAGTATATTTCAATTTAAACATAAGTTTTAGCAGGGCTGACAACCAAAAAATCAAAATTATATCGATTTCTTGGAAAATGGAACACCCTGTATAAAAATTGATGTTATCATCAGATTCTAAGCGCCATCTAGTGTCTGTATACCAAATTTCGTCGCACTGGCTATGATGGTTTCGGAGATATTCGCACTGAAAGTCTTAGAGGGAACACCCGATATATATATATATATATATATATATATATATATATATATATATATATATATATATATATATATATATATATATAGATATATATATATATATATATATATATATATATATATAAGGTACAAATAGTCAAAAGTAATATAATTAGTTAGATTGAAAAAAAAAACAAACAGAACAAAACAATAGAATAAAATAACTTTGAAACCAGAGATAAATGCAAAAATATGTATATAATAAGAGGCAATGCTAAATATATTTTAATTTTTATACGTGTATCGTATACCTAATAGTAACCGCATAAAAGAATTCAATGTGCAGACCAGTGGGATATCCCCAATATATTTAAAACTCTCCGGCGAACAGTACAAACTACGCTGAAATGAAATCAACATCCAGTCAAATTTATTGCAAATTGCAGCTTCCTACTTACACGTGTGCGGTTGTAGGGGAGTGTGGGGCATAATACGTTATACAGTATCAACTTTTAGCGGATACATTCAAAGAGATTTAGATATTGTCATTCATAATATCAATTCAACTTAAATATCTATATTTTGGGAATAACACATCAGGTATATAAGTTTTTACTATGTAATACGTAAGTTAAGAGTATTTAGCGTCCGTTATTTAAATATTTTGATTCTTAAATAGGGGAATTCTTAAAATTTTGAAACTGTCAAAGTGGTGCAAACTTTATGAGTGCATTTGATTTCAAGGTAATTTATGGTTTACTCAATTTCATAATTTTCATATACTTTTCTGTTCGATAATGTATAGTCTGTTTGGAAATGAAAGAGAATAATAAAACCCCGAGATAAGAACCGGCCATGGGCATGTTAATATTTCGTTTCAGGTAATTATCGGGTAACACTAATGCTAACAGGTAATGGGTGTGCATTAGTATATTTTACTGGATACATCATAGGGCAGGAATCAGTGTATTGTGACACATCAATCCAGTCTTAGAGCTGAATATACGAAGACGTGCTAGTGCAGTAGAGTAAAATTCGACTTGTGTTTAGTGACTATTGTGCTAGTGGATATAATATTGTTTGGGTAAAATGTCGAGATTATCAGATTACGTACCTGCTATACGCGTGAAAAGATGTGCGCTGTCTCAGAATGAGAAGATTATTTTATTAAATGTATTTAATGCATTGAAACACCAAAATCCTGTACCAACAGTGTTGACGACATTGTGGAAAAGTGTTCCAAAATGACAGGGATTGAAAAATCGACTATCTACAGACTTAAAGGAAACAAAAAATGAACAAGTTATTATAAATCTCCCAAAATCATCTACAGGGAGGTCAAAAGTCGTTATAGATGATTTCTTCAAAAATGTCATTCACAGAATGAATTTTATTTTAAAAAAGAAATACCAACGCTAAACAAAAGTTTAAGTGAACTTTCAGAGGACAACGGTTTGCCAAAAATCAGTAGAAGCAAATTATGGGTCGTTTTACGAGAGTTGAATTTTTGCTGGGAAAAGCATAACGTAGTCAATTCTTATCGATAAATATGATATTATTTGTTGGCGAAGATCCTACTTAAGATCAATTAGAAAATTCCGTGGCGAAGGGAGGAATATTTATTATCTAGACGAAACTTGGATCAACGAGGGATATACTGTAACAAAAGTATGGCAAGATAAAAATGCAAAAAGTTTTCAATAAGCATTTTGGGATGGACTTTCAACAAGGTTCAAGGCACCTTTAGGTAAAGGGCGAATATTAATAGTGACACATATAGGTAGTGCCAGTGGTTTTGTAGATAGCGGTTTACTTTTATTTGAATCTAAAAATACAGGTGACTATCACAAATACATGAACGTAGATGTTTTCGAAGAGTATTTTACACATATGTTGGATCTTATTCCTCTGGGGCCTGTAGTTGTCATGGATAATGCCAGTTACCAATCACGGCAGACCGACAGGACGCCTATTGCTGCTTGGAGGAAAGCCGATATAATTCAATGGTTATCCGGAAAAAACATTTATTTTGAAACAAATATGGTGGAAAAGGAACTTTTGACACTTGTAAATCTTAATAAAGATCAGAAAAAATATGTTATCGATGAAATGGCAACAAATCGCCAAATAACGGTACTACGGTTACCAACTTATCACCGTAAACTTACCCCAATCGAATTAGTCTGGACGCAGGTAAAAGGAGATGTAGCGCGAAATAATACGACGTTTAAATTAAGTGATGTGAAAATTTTGTTAAAAAATTCCTTGGAACGAGTAACTGCAGATAACTGGCAAAGATGTATACATCATGTACAAAAAGAAGAGGAGAAAATGTGGGAACTCGATAATTTTATTGACGTTACTGTGGAACCTATCGTTAACAATCTAGGAGACGAAGATAATTCATCAGAATATTCAGAGGATGAATTTTAATATACCTACTTTTTTATTTTCTTTATTGTACATTTATACAACACTACATTTACTTACCATAATTTGAATTTTCAAAACACATATATTTTTGTGTGGAATAAAAGTCTATTCATTAAATTTAAACAAATATTTTGATAATAATATTGAATAATTTTATTTGAATTAATAAAAACCCTCTTAACCCGGTTATGATGCTTAAAGTAGCTTCATGTTTTGAAATGCTGTTTTTATATTGCTTGCTTATAAGAGAAATGGACGGTTCGATCACACAAAGTTTTTTTAAAAGTATACCTCATCTATAACGATAATACATAATATAAAAATATTGAATATAAGCACCAGTACTATATTTATTTACGATTTGCATACATAATAAGCTTTTATTACTCTCTTTCATTTCTAAACAAACTATAGAACAAACTTTTAGATGAAAACTGTTCTTTACATAATCGGAAACGTTATATATCAATATAACAATATTAACATTTTCTTGAGACATTCATACAGAATGAAAATGTTAAATAAGGAATATATGGGTAGATATTGTGGGTGTAATTCAACGCTGGTTGGGGCTTCAGTCCACAGAGTAGTTAGTTTCACACAGTATTCTTAATACCTAAAAATATACATATATAATATTCATGTTGTTCGTCATTGTATAATGACTGTACCTAATCGATCATGTCACGTATGGAGTGCACTTTTCGCCTATATGAATATATCATATTTTTCATAACTATTAACTAGTGTTAAGTATGCAGAGATCAAAACCCATATAAAACTACATCTATATTTAACTATCAACTTTGACTCAAATATATCCGAGTCCTACTTAATTCAGAGTTAAGGAAACAGAAGTAGTTTGCGGTGCGACACGGTGTCACTATGACGCCTGAGCTACGGCGGCGATTACCTTGGGCGCCAGTTTCTGTTTACAGTGCAGAAATACCACTATTCGGGCGGCTACAGTCAAGACACGGTATGTCCTGAGGGTCGTGAGGGAAGAGCTAGACATTCGTTGTCCAGGAATAAAAGTCACACTTAATTGTAGTCCTATATTAACAAAACTAACTTTTCTTTAAAATTGTACACTACAGCGTCAGCGGAGTGGTTACAGGCAAGTGGACTCTACAGGCGGTTATTACAAGCGAGCGCTATAAGCTACGTGCAATACCAAGGAACGGACAAAGTAAAGTTAACCTACAAAACTATAAACTTGGCCAACAAATGAAACAATGTTGGCAGAGAGGCTTCAGGTGTGCACGGCTTGTCAACGGGACTTGCAAGGCGGCAAGCTGACAGAAAATATATAGTTAGCTAAGATCCATGTTTGAACTCATAATGACGGATAGGAGTAACATCCTGTGAACTGAACGCGTGGTGAGGTAGTATACACCGCATAAGGGCAACAGCGTCTCTACCCTGTCGTAGTACGTACGGCTATCTCACGGAACCATATCGTCACTAAAACGTGGCCGTAAGTTCCGAAAACGTCAGCGCAACGTGACAGGCCCCAAAAACGTATTGCTCATTTTTGCCATAGGGCAAGTATTGGGAACGTTTCTATTACGTGGCGATGGCTAGTAACAAAATGCTTTAAAATGCCTATATAATAGAACGTTCCAACGACTAATTATTACTATTTGTAGACTAGGCGCCTGCTGGTTACCTAATGTAATATACTATGTTTTGCTATCCCACTTACCCCTACAGTCGTCCGCAGTTTATTGACCGCCGAAAAATCGCATTAGAGGCGTGCGTTCAAATTATAATTTAAAATTCTCACGGCCAACCGCCGTCATCGAATATGCAACAGTTCTCCGATGGTACGTAACCCTTAAAATAAACAAATATCTCATTCCAAGTTTTCAGAGTAGTAATTTCACTTCATTCAGTTCAATGTCATTTACAAATTTACAACCGGGGGTCGACGGTCTCCCGCTATAACTTATACCTAATATATCGCACGCCATAGTCATTGATATTTGAATATTATACACACCTACAGCGCAATTTTTACGATCATCTACAGGGACACGCTTGGAATCTCAATGTTGGTCCGTTTCTGGAAGACATAATGGAGTTTTTATTGATTTGAGAGTTGTGTTTGATGTAGTAATAGTAATAGTCCTTTTGATAGACGTCCATTGAAACTATTCGGCGTGATGAAGTAAGTTATTAAAAAACAGTAAACAAATAGAAATCTCAGTTTAGTCGTGTTACTTTTTCAGAACAACCATGTGTCGGTTACTGCGCATACTGATGAGGTTAACGTTTCATCTGAAAAGGGCGACGACAGGGAAAGGAACATCCAGAAGAAATGTCAATCAGTAGCGGCTCGTCAAGTGACGCACCACTTCACCTAAAATTATCGGTTTTGTACCCTCAAAAATTAGTTTTAGTCTAATATAATATTTCGAGATTAAAAATGTCTTCTATTTTTATTATAATTTATCGAAATCAGTAAATACGAAAACAATAATTATTATAACTATTAGTTCGCTGAACGCCGAAATTATTCGCACAGTTGCGACAAAAGATTCGCAGGGCTTTGATGGTATTCCTTGTTCTATTTTGAAAACTGTAATTGATAGTATGAAGTATCCTTTGACCTCTCTTATTAACGCTTCCTTTTTCGAGGGTATTTTCCCAACAACTCTCAAGCAATCATTAGTAGTACCGATTCTTAAAAAAAGGTGATTCGGACAAAATTTCTAATTACAGAAGTATTTCTCTACTTTCAGTTTTTTCCAAAAAATATATATATGCATTTTCCGGAAATTTGAAGGTTTTTTTAAAAGAATATAAAATATTGTATGAAAGGCAATTTGGAGTTCGTGTAGGACTATCTACATATTATGCTATTCTTGCTGTGTATAAACACGTACTTGACAATTTTGAAGCCAGACCTCGTCAATTTGTTTCGATTTAGCTCGTGCATTTGATACTTTTAACCATCAACTACTTTTGAAAAAGTTGGAGCATTATGGAGTTAGGGGAAATGCCCTAAAATGGTTAGAGTCACATTTACAGGGTCGGCTACAGCGTGTTGTCATTGGGCATAATGGTGATAAAGTACTTTCTAGTCTTAGATTAGTGCCTGTTGGTATTCCACAGGGAAGTACATTAGGTCCTGTTTTATTCATAGTGTTCATCAACGACTTGAAAGAATATTTTAAGTCGGGTCGATTATGTCTTTTCGCTGATGACACTACTGTGAGGTTTCAGGGTAGAAATATGGCAGATTTGTCGCTGATGGGAATGGAATGTGTCAGAGACATGAAGCGTTATTGTGATAACAATGGATTGTCTCTTAATAATTCCAAAACTGAAATGATGACTATCTCAATGTTTGACACTGATGTTAGCTTATATGTACCGATGGATGGAAAATCTGTAAAAGATGACTATTCTGTGAATCGTTAAAAAAATTGTCTGGAACTTGAGAGAATATCTAAATATTAATACATTAAAAACATATTATTATGGGCAAGTCTATTCTCTTTTGAATTATGCTATTATTTATGGGGGAAACAGTCCTAATATAGGAGCTGTTTTAATTTCCCAGAGAAGAATTATTCACTGCTCTTCAAGTTCAGATTACACTCTTGCCGTTTGCTATTTAAGCAATTAAAAATACTGACAGTGGTGTCTGTACATTTTTGTATGTGTTACGTATGTCAAATTGCATTCTCATGAATTTGTGCAATATACGGATCGAGGAATCGCATATGACTTTAGATGTCAGTACAATATTTTGACTTCTAGGCATCGCTTAATCAAAACTGAAAACAGTTCTTTTGTGTTGGCTCCAAAGCTATTTAGTCACCTTCCTAATAATATAAAATGTATTACGAGTGTTCCAACCTTTAAGGAACGAGTAAAACAACCGTTAATAATATACTCGTATTAAAATATTGAGGAGTATTTTGGATGTGACTTCGGTGTATAATAAATGTATATTGTGGTTCATATTGTTAATGTATGTATTGTATATATACTGAAATTTTTATATATGTTTTTGTTCACTGAGTTTTACTGTCATGTGACTTATCCAATGTCCTAGTGTATGATAAAAGTGAATCAATAAATTATTATTATTATTATTTAAAAAAAAAGTGGCTCGGAATCGAGTACAGTCAAAATCCGTTGCAGCTCATCAGCCGTATTTATGGCGATGACAATGATAACGGGGAGGCCTATCCCAATTAACATCCACAGACAAAATGTCACATAACCGCCATCAAATTTACTATTTTGTTGTTTAAATAATTTCATACAACAAAGTTACAGTCACTGCTACGTACTACTTCTGCTTACTACACAGTTGTGTGACTTTTAAGTAGCTCTCCTGGATTTGGAGACATCTCAGTTATTAGTGGAATGACCTTTAAGTTATCGGAACTATAAAGTGGTAAACTAACTCATGTTACTAAGATATGACTTCAAAATTGCAATAACTTTTAAGTGGTTTTGATAGTTGCCGCGAGGTTTAGGAAACAAACAAGGACAAAACATGCAACAGGGGTAACAAGCAAACCCATAAAGAAATGTAATAAAAGTAATTACGCAGGAGTATGTTCAGTCTAAACGTCGGACGTGTTCAGTATGAACACCAAGAAAAATGTTACTAAAAAGTAACAGTGGGAACTTTACTGCTACTTTACAATAGCGTCACAGCCTTGTCCGATACTTTATAGTAAATATTACTTTAAAGTTACATATTGATAGTTCTTGTTACGGATGCTACAGTATCAATTACTTTCATGTTGCGTTTCTTAGAGCAAACGACTGCAAAGTAAGATTTGCGAAATGCGCCATAATTTGACAAATAAAGCTTTTGTCGCTATTTCTGGATCAGATTTAATAAATTATTGATGCATAAAAATGCATGTAATTTCCAAAGAACAATAAAAAATAGCTTTCATCGTCCAGAGTGTTACATTCACACACAATGTTATTAGATATTTTAGACATTTTATTAAAAACATATTACATTTTAAAGGCGCGCTAAGTTTTATCACTATTTTTGTTAATAAAATTTTATTCGTTCGGAAAAAGCAAGTCAAGATGCCAACACTAGGTTTGTCATCACAAATGAGGCAAGTAGTCTGGTACTGTTCCAAATACGAATTACAGAACAAACATTTTTCGTAAAAATATTTCTTAATCATTATTTATAGGTAAATTAGAAAATACAAATACAGGATTATTTGACACTTATTTAAGTATTTTTTACTCTTTGACGATTTTCCCGAAGGTTCAAATTTATTAACTTTTGATTTCTAATTTACGCGCAAGGTCCAATGCCGTTATAATATTTTATTTACTTTTGCACTTATCAAATGTTAATTTACAGTTTGAAAAAATATAATAAGTAATTTAATTATGAAATCTTAATATATCTCGCTACTAATTTTTAAATCGGAATATCCATTTTTGCCAATGTTGAAAAAGAGCGCTTATTTATTCAATAATTAATAATATCGTTAGCATATTCCTCACGTTTTCCTATTCCATTCTTGGAAATGTAATTTTTATTTTTAATTATTTTACCGCTAATATTTATACCTATATCAATAAAAACATCGTTAAATTGATTTTAAATTTATATGATTTTTTATATGTTTATCGTTACTTACTATCTGTTGCACAACTTCCCATAAAGCTTTAGTATTATTTTTATTTATCTGATTTTTATAATAATCGAATTTTGTTTTGGCTATTAGTGAAATTAATTTATTTTTCATAAAGTCTAAGTCATATATTATTAAGATCATTCTGGAGCAATTTAAACATGACTTTTTTGTATCCCAAGACTTTACTAGTGCGTTAGTAATACAAGACGCATTTTTTTGTTTTTTCTATTTCGCAGTTTGGTATAAAAACTTATAGATACTGACAATCTAAATTAACGATCGAAATACAATGTAAATCTTCAAATTCTCTCTGAATATATTTTCTGAAGAACTGAAACAAAATGGCGCTCTTTACATACATACCTGAAAGTAAATAATCTGCTTGATGCAGCAGACACATTCATGCAACCGTCTCTGGATATAGCCAAAGCAAATATTTGAAATTTTTACTATTTACATAGAGCATAAATTATTGGAATAATCCTTGAAATGTTATCTATGGCGTTCTATTTTCAATGTCAGCTTATCGCTGCAACTATTACCGACTATTGCGTGGCAACTTTTTTCATTAACTAAAAGGACCCTACACAGATAAGGTTATAAATACATAATGCGCTGTATTTTGGGTCTTTGACTTGTCACACCTCCGTGAGCTGCATATAAAAATACGCGAAAACTGTTTGCAATTTATAATTGCTATTCTCTTGCACTAGGAATTATATACAATTGTATTGAGATCCATGTCTGAATTTTAAATTTATCGATTATGCAAAACACCTAAAAACGTCACTTTTTAATGCCTAATTCTTCAGAAGCATAAGCGAGCTGCTGTTTTTGTAAAATTAAAGGCTGTACAACAGAGCCTTTACCTTAAATTCCAGAAATTATATTTGTTGATGTACAGGATACCTCTATCGGGTAAATTTGGGACTGACCCTCTATAAAAAAAACGAGCGGTGTCAGATATCCTGACTATCCGGGTCAATGAATAGATTAATCCTACTCCATTTTTCTGAAAAAGTGTTTTCTAAATATTGCTGCACAATACTGGCCTTGTACTGTTGGAATTCATCGTGCTGAAACCATAGGTTTCTCCTTAGCTGCAAAGGTACATTCTCCAGGTGTAGGAAGTTCTTCTTGTAGGAAATTTAGGTAACTCACGCTGTCCAATGTATATTCATAAAAATCAGGCCCAATTAAGTGCCTACCGATGATGCCGCACCATACAGTTACTCCAAAATGGACTTGGTTTTGGACTGGATTTACCAAGTGGGGATTTTTAATGGACCAGTAGTCACCTCTTTGACAAATCGACTTTTGTCCGTCCAAAGGACGTGCCGAAAAGGTTCTGATCAACAGTTTATACATTTACTACAATTTGAGCTTGAAAATTAAGTCTGTTTTCAATGTGGCGCTCAGGGAAAACCTCCAAATTGCGAATTTTGTAGTTATTATTCCCATTTGTCTTTAAAATTCGTTGAACCGTTGTTTTATCCAAATTCAATTTCCGACTAGGCTGCCGTATACAATTTCGTGGATTTTGTTAAATACTGTAACAGTCCATCTGTATTCACATTGTTTCTTACCCTTCGGTCCATTAAAATATTCATTTAAATAAATCTCAGACTCGGCAAGCAAAATGAGGTAGTGATTGCCAAAAAGTCGATATTCAGACGCAATGTTTTCGAAAACAGTTCAGGATAGGTATAGGCTATGTTACATAAAAAATACTTTGAATTTCATAGCAAATTGAATAAAAATACAAAAAGAGGGGTTTTCGTTGAAAAAGTTTACTGTGACATCATTTTTTTGCTTTGCCCTGTATATATGAAAACTGGTTTGCATAATGCGCAACTACAAAATAAAAATTGACGGATCGGAGTGATTTTCAAAAAAAACTAACACCCAATATTTACATAAAGGACAATGTTAAAAATAGCCGATTTTTGGCTTATCCAGGGGAACGCATAAATCATAAAAAAATCAATTGATTATTGTTAATTAACATTAGAAATGGCCCAGAAATACGTCAGATAGCTGGGGAAATGTCGCTACTACCCCTAAACCTATATAAACTACCCTTAAATAGCTTTAAATGGATAATCATTAATTATTGTCATAAAATTCGTGTAAAATGAAAAAGTGATAAATAACTGTAAAAATGTCCATTCCACTCCTAAAAATTAAAAAAACGACTTTCATAAGCTAATGGTGAGCTTACTTCGACATCAAAAATAGATAATGCTAAAATGTTCAAGGGAACGCCTATTGCTAGAAAAAAAATTATAGATTACTGTCAAAAAATGCAAAAACTGATAGTAGAGTACATTAAGTAAGTGGGGAAATATTAATTGCACCCCTAAATCTATATAAACTGCCTTTAAATAGCTTAAAATAGATAATCATTATTTATTGTTCTAAAATTCGTTTAGAATGAAAAAAATGCTTAAATCACTTTTAAGGTTCATTTATACTATTGCGACCTGAAAAATGGGCGCAAGGATAAATTGCCATTTTTTCAGTACGCTCGCAAATTGAGAACAATTGGCGCTATTTCGCCATTGAATGGGCACTTTTACAGTCATTTATCACTTTTTATATTGACATACTGTCTGTTCAAATCATTTTCAAGCATTTTTTTCATTTTACACGAATTTCATAACAATAATTAATGATTATCCATTTAAAGCTATTTAAGGGTAGTTTATATAGGTTTAGGGGTAGTAGCGACATTTCCCCAGCTATCTGACGTATTTCTGGGTCATTTCTAATGTTAAGGCTAACGGTGAATCACGTGATCAAGTTTTGTTAAAACCAGATATATCGCTGCGCAGAGTAAGACCATATTGACGTGTTGTGACAAAACGCTGAAATATGTGCTGCATAAAGGCTAATTCATTTGGGATGGAGACAAAACGAAAGATACACTGAAATAAAGGTATCACAAATGTAAAATCGGTTCTCAATTATGCAGTTTTTTTTAAATAAAGATATAACCAAATTAAACATTTACCATCTTGTAGAGGGACAATTTCGGCATCTGAAATGGACTTCTACAACTTTTTTCAGTAGGGTCTAACTTTATAAAATCAAATTGTCGGTGCTTCGGACGTTATTTGACAATTATGTTTTACGAAACATATATCGCGTTTGTAAATCAACGATTCAAGTTATGTTCATAATTTTTTCACAACATATATAAAAAACTATAGCGCTTCTAATGGTACTCATCAATTTTTGATAACTTAAAACCTTTTCGAAAAAAATGCAACAAAAATAAAATTAGATAAACAAAACCATATTTCAATAACATTTTTATATATTCCATAAATCTCAACTACCCGTTTGCATTCCACATTGTTTTAATATTTATTAAAAATATTAATTATATTTTAATGAATACGTCTATTTAGCAATGTCTTAGCTGGTGTCTATTATTCAATAGGCAGACACAGAATATTATATTAAAAATAATCTATATTTCTGTATTTGAAAAACATTATATTTTTAGTTTCAAGATTTAACAAATCCATAATTATAATAAAACTATTAAACTACAATACGTAATCATTTCTCTTATTCTTTTAGAAAATTCGTCGCGTGTAGTACTTTTATTTTATTTTTTCGGTTTTCTTTCGGTAACTATATATATAGTAAAATATGTTATTTTATATTTTATATACTACAAATATTATTTTACATCTAGTGAAAAATTTAAAATAAAAAAATAATTTTACATTATTTCAAAATGTATAAAAACAGCGTTGATGTATAATAATATTGGTAGTCTATTAAAAAACCGCATATTTTTATCATTTTCCGTTGAGCAGTTATTGAGCGAAAACTATATCTGGTTTGATAGAGCATTTATCGTTAGCCTGAATCACTTCTCTCAGTGTTGGACATTTAGAATCTAATGTGATCGTCTCTTTTATCAAGGCCACCACAAGGTGGCAGCATTTTATTGCTAAGAAATATTTTTTTAGTTTTCGCTCAGTAACTCCTTAAGGGATAAAGATAAAAATATGCGGTTTTTTTAATAGACTACAAATATTATTTTACATCGACGTTGTGTTTTGAAATTTCGGAAAAGAGCAAAATTTATTTAAAAAATAATAATTTTACACTTTTTCTAAATTTCAAAAGACAGCGTCGATGTAAAATCATATTTGTAGTCTATTAAAAAAAAAACGCATATTTTTATCTTTATCCCTTGAGGAGTTACTGAGCGAAAACTGTATATCGTTTTATAGAGCGCTCACCGTAAGCTTTAATTAAGAATAATCAATTTTTTTATGTTTTAGCGTTCTCCCGGATAAGCCAAAAATCGGCTATTTTTAACATTGTCCTTTATTCCTTACTTTTGCCGCTCACCGTATAACTATACTAAATTTTAATACCCTGTACCTGTCTAAAGATTTTGTGGTTCAGTTTCTGTAATATTTTTTGAGATTTTTACACATAAATGTTCCAAGTTAAGTGGATTTTGAAATAATCATTAATTTATTTACTTTTACGCAGCAGCAAGTTTGTTCCTATTTATATTTGATCTCGGAAGGTAAAAGGGATGCCTATCTACGAAGTTACAAACAAAGGAAATAATAATAATATATCGAAATTTTTTGCTTCGCGCTCAGTATATTCATTTCCTCAGCACAACATAAATTCAAAGAATTCTCTGCCCAACCATAAATACGTCCCTTTTGTCCTAATTTCCTCAGGTCTTTTGATCGCAGTTCGTTTCCAATCCTCTTCACCTTCAATATATCCCGAGGGTGGAATATCTTCCCATTCTCATAAAATGCCGTTCAATAAAAAAAATGATATGATTTACTTTATATCGTAAAATATATGTCATGCTGCGTTAAAATGGAAAGATGCCTAAAGCTGCGGCATAGTTATATCATCGATTTAAAACTGCATTCAATTGCCACTAATACACAATCACAAAAATGCATGAAGAATATTGCCTGCGATTTCGGTTATTTTGTTTTCAAAGCATCATTTCTTTTCGCGTATTTTGTGCAACATAAACAGTTAATAGGGAAAAGCAACGACAACGAGGATCATATAGGAATATAACAAAATGTAAAAAAGTACAAGGAAAAAATACGTATACATGATGATGCAAAAGAAAAAAACACAGTGGATGAGCACTCACAAGTGCAGATTAACCCTTCGTCCTATACAAGTGTCCCTAAATTAACGGAACATAAAGCAAGAGTAGATTCTTGACGACAAAATAATGTGATGTAGCCGAACTTACTTTAGTCTAAAGTTGATACAGGGTGTCAAAATTTAAATTTTATTTTCGATACTTCTAAACAACTTTTTAAAAAATCCAAATATTTACATACATTTTGCAGCTTTGTTTTTTTATGTGGGTGAGAAATTCAAATTTGTTTCTGATTTTGACGTCACACATCATGTTTTTTTAAATGGCACAACTTTTTTGCGACTCAGTAGGTATCTATTTGACTATTGAAATGATTGATCTTTTTTATCTGAAAAAGGTACACCTTGTTGGAGTCGTTAGGAGTAACCATTTTCGAAATAATCATATTTGTATTCAGTGTATCGAGTAAAAACCGTTTTGGTTCAGAAAACCTAAGTTTTTTCGCTAAAATTACATAACGTTACACCTCGCTTTACACTGTTAACAATAGTGTCAGCAAAGCAGGTCGATCTTCTTGAAAGGACAATGTTAAAAATAACCGATTTTTGGCTTATCCGGGAGAACGCATAAATCATAAAAAAATCAATTGATTATTGTTAATTAACATTAGAAATGGCCCAGAAATACGTCAGATAGCTGGGGAAATGTCGCTACTACCCCTAAACCTATATAAACTACCCTTAAATAGCTTTAAATGGATAATCATTAATTATTGTTATAAAATTCGTGCAAAATGAAAAAAAATGCTTGAAAATGATTTGAACAGACAGTATGTCAATATAAAAAGTGATAAATGACGGTAAAAGTGCCCATTCAATGGCGATATAGCGCCAATTGTTCTCACTTTGCGAGCGCGTTCTGAAAAAATGGCAATTTATCCTTGCGCCCATTTTTCAGGTCGCAATAGTATAAATGAACCTTAAAAGTGATTTAACCTTTTTTTTTCATTCTCATTTTTCATTTTACAACAATAAATAATGATTATCTATTTTAAGCTATTTAAAGGCAGTTTATATAGATTTAGGGGTGCAATTAATATTTCCCCACTTACTTAACGTACTCTAGTATCAGTTTTTGCATTTTTTGACAGTAATCTATAATTTTTTTCTAGCAATAGGCGCTCCCTTGAACATTTAAGCATTATCTCTTTTGATGTCGAAGGAAGCTCACCATTAGCTTTTGAAAGTCGTTTTTTTAATTTTTGGGGGTGGAATGGACATTTTTACAGTTATTTATCACTTTTTATATTGACATACTGTCTGTTCAAATCATTTTCAAGCATTTTTTTCATTTTACACGAATTTTATAACAATGATTAATGATTATCCATTTAAAGCTATTTAAGGGTAGTTTATATAGGTTTAGGGGTAGTAGCGATATTTCCCCAGCTATCTGACGTATTTCTAATGTTAATTAACAATAATCAATTGATTTTTTTATGATTTATGCGTTCCCCCGGATCGGCTATTTTTAACATTGTCCTTTTGCATGTCGTTATTATTTCTCATACTACGTAACATTTTGCTGTATTTTCGGCAGAAAATGCACTTTACCTGAATCAAAAACAGTTATTACTCAATGATTATTTCGAAAGTGGCCCCTTCTAATGACTTCAACATTGTGTACCTTTTTTCAGATAAAAAATAGGTAAGAGAATTGATTGGTTCAATAGTCAGATGATGTGCCCTCTGCTATACTCTATTTTTAATCTAAGAGTAAATGAAGAAATCATATAAAATACAGGGAAAAGTGATCATTTTGGAGGCAAATTTGAAAAAAGAACAGAAAAATGCACAAAAAGTAATACAATTCGTTGCTGAACTATTTTATTTGTTGAATGTACTGAAAAATTAAACACGTAGATATATCCCAACTAGCAACTTTGTATTTTATAATATTTAATTTTTATTAAGTATACAGGGTGTTCTGAAAGTCCGTCTCGAAACTCCGGAAGGTGATTCTACGGATTAAAATAATAGCAGTATGTCATGAAAATTGTTTTCGAGTTGTCAATTGTTTGCAAGTTACAGCTTATCAAAGTTACTTTTTAATTTTTCTTTTTAAATAACTTATTTAATTCAAGTTCGATTATTCTTTCATTTGGCGCACCCACTAAGTAGATAGAACTGTATTGGACCAGTCAAAGAAAAGTTTTATTAGGCGCCGCTAGAGGGCACTTTACCTAAAACTCAGAATTAGTTTTACTCTTAACTTTTTTTTCTTGCTAGACATCACAGACATTTAAACATTATTAAAAAGAGAAACAATATTAGAATAAATTATGTACTCTTTATTCAAGTCGATAGATGTAACTGTTTAGCAGGAAATCGCTATTAAAATTTTATTAAATATCAAATTTTAATAATTAATCAAGTCATGCTTCAAATAAATGTCATTAGTAATTTTGCTTTATTTCTTAAACCATTTTTATTACATACTGAACGGCTGTCCTGTTTTGGCGAAGGCGCTCCATGCATGTTTAAATGTGTTAAGATTAATTTCTCTAATTTTTAGAATGTTTATCAATAAACTTTTCCTAAGAACTGAAAGAGCATTAGGTAAGTTTTTCATAATATCTGAATAAACCTGCACACAAAGGTTTAAATAAAATCCACGTTTAAATATGGCTCTTCGCTTTTATAAAGTAGAAAAACCATGTTTATGAAGGTCTTAGGTAAGTAACAAAGTCACTTCGGATTTTATTGGTTAAACCGTTTAAATAATCCATTCATTCCTAATAAAAAAGTATAGAAATATTTGTTATAAAAAGGTTTGTTTATCTTCTACACTTCAATAATTGTAGAAAAACACGGTTAAAGTTAAGTTAAAAAATTAATTATCGCAAATATTGTAACACTTGGTATATCAAAATCAAACCTTCTAAAATTATTGTAACGACTTGCAAGACACACTGTATACCTGTGTTGCTGGTTGGGGCAGGGTGTACCTAAATAAGTGTGAAAAAGTTTAAGGGGTGAAATTTAAGAAAGGCTTTTTATACAGTATGCGCCAAAAGTATGGAATAAATTCAATAAAAACGAAACAATTATTTTTTAGTAAAAATCCTCGAACAGGTCGATTTTTAATTTAAAAAATACATATTTTAGCGTAAAATGCGATTTTCAAATGTCATTTGTTTTCGAATAATGACAATTTTTTTTTAAATGGCAACACCATATTTTTTCCTTGATTCTGAAAGATCGTTTAATTCTCTATCAAACAGTACTAAAATTTTGCCATCTTACATAGGAAAGTTTTCGAGTAAATGACGATTGAATGTTAGAAAACGTAAATTTTATCCATATAAAAGTAACAATTCTGAGGTATGTAAAATAAAATACAATTGATTAAATTTTATACTTAAATTAAATGTTCGAATTGCCATCCACCTACTTCTTGACAATGCGCAAGTCTGTGAAGAAATTCTTCTTGCACATTATGAATGATTTCTGGGGTAACTCTGCGTATTTCGTCCCGAATGCGATTTTGAAGTTCTTCTAAATTACGTGGTTTATTAATGTACACTTTTGACTTCAATTATCCCCATAAAAAATAGTCAAGAGGTGTAAGATCTGACGATCTTGCAGGCCATTCTATCGGTCCGCGTCTGCCAATCCACTTCCCAGGAAAACAGTTGTCCAAAAAATCTCGTACAGGGCGCGCATAGTGCGCATAGTTGCTGAAACCATATGGTATCGATAGGAATGTCAAGGTCATTATCGTTAGGAAAAATTACTGCAAGGGCTGGAACAAGGTCATTTTCTAGAAACTCTAAATATCTTTGTCCTGTAAGGGTTCCTTCAAAGAAGAAAGGCCCTACTATTCTGTCGTCAACTATTCCAGCCCACACATTTAATTTCTGAGGGTGTTGGGTATGTGCCTCTGCCATCCAATGAGGATTTTCCCGACTCCAATATCTGCAAGTTTGACGGTTTACTGTACCATTCAGACAAAATGTGGCCTCATCTGAAAAAGGTATTTGCCGGTGTAAATTTCTATTTCTTTGACATAAATCCATTACAATTTCGCATAAATGTAAGCGGCGATCGGGATCATCTTCATTGAGTTCTTGCACAAGTTGAATTTTGTAGGCATGATATTTTTCCTTCCTCCTACGTAGCACTGTGCTCTGACTAGTGTCATTGTTTAATGCAACCAATCGTGAAGAATTATGAGGATTATCCACCATACTTATCAAAATGTTCTGTTTCCGATTTTCATTAATGCTTGGACGTCCAGGTTTTGGAATATTTACAACATTACCGGTTTCTCTAAATTTAGACTCTACCTTACTGACTGTTGATTGGCTGATAGGGCGATCTGGATATTTTTCATTAAATAAATCGCAAACTTCCTGCTGAGTTCTAGTCATATTCCCGCATCCGATAAGAATTAAAATTTCAATTCTTTCAGTAACAGTTAAATGTGCCATAATACTTTAAATTAAATAATAATTTCTATGTCGCTTACAATACTTATTAGAAAGTCGGTGTGACAATGACACTTTGCAAAGATTTTCACCTACGTGATCCATAAAAGAACTATGGAATTCGAAAAACTAAACTTGATAACCTGTTTGCTTTATTTTAATTGATTTACGTTTTCTAACATCCAATCGTCATTTACTCGAATACTTTCCTATGTAAGAGGGCAAAATTTTAGTACTGTCTGATAGAGAATTAAACGATCTTTCAGAATCAAGGAAAAAATATGGTGTTGCCATTTAAAAAAAATCGATGACGTTATTACTCGAAAACAAATGACATTTGAAAATCGCATTTTGCGCTAAAATATGTATTTTTCAAATTAAAAATCGACCTGTTCGAGGATTTTTCCCAAAAAATAATTGTTTCGTTTTTATTGAATTTATTCCATACTATTGGCGCATACTGTATAACATTTTTGAAAACACCCACCCCTCAAAATTTACCTCGTCCAAAGGAAAAAAAAACAGAAAAGAAATCGGTTTAGTTTTTTTTTCTTCCCCGTGTATTAAGCCAGTCAGGCCGTAGATTATGTTCATAAAGATTAGTTTCTTCTCCTCTTCCGAAGACAACATATATTCATTCCAAAAATAACCGTGACTATTTAGCACTTCCTTACGCTCGCCACGTCTAAAGCCTGTCTCGACCATGACGTATGGCCGCTCTTATAACAGAAATAAACACCATTACACATAATAAAATAACAAAATTGCCCAATTTGCATATGAACGCGGACACCTACGTGGAAAGTGAAGTATTCCAGGTGATTAATGGATTTACTCGTTTAAAATTAGCTCACGCCATACATATAATCTGCCGAAGCTTATGTAAGAGCGATTGTTCGTATGTAAATGGCATACACTCAAACAAAATAATTTTGCATATGTAATTAAAGATGTGGACATTGCATTATACCACCTCACTTCCGTATGCCCAAGGTTGTACGCCCTGTTCCCTATATACTCCACGACAAAAGTTAGAAACAGATAATCCATCTATCAGAGATAACGTTCCATAAAAAAGTCTCTGTCTGCTATTTGGGTTTGTCAATTTAATTGTTTTTGTTTGAAAATGTTTTTTTTTATTACCAAAGTTCTCCACCCGATTGTGTTGAAATAATAATAAAATGGGGCAATGCATGATTTTTACAAATACGTAGAGAAGAAATGTATTATTTTAATCGAAACGGTGTTTCCAGATTTTTCCTTAAATGTTAAAGGAGAAATGAAATAGTAGTAAATAACAACACAGAGTAATTAAAAAATAATAATAAATATCAGATTCTGTTAGCCACTTAACCGCATAGTGTATAACGTTTTCCGTACAATCGCATTTATCAAATAAAATAATGAAAAAAATAATTTTGATTGCTGAAATGGCGTGGCCTATCTAGCGTGTTTTGAATTTATTTTGTTGGAAACCAAAAAACAATTTGAAGTTTGAACAATTTTGTGTCTTGTTGTCAAAACTGTGCTTATAATGGCTGATAAAGACGATTCAGAGATAGATTCGAACATTGAAGAATCGTATCAAATAGGTTGTGGGTCATTAATTCCCACAAAATCAAAAGTGAGGTACGAAAAGGTCTATGATGCCTTCAGGAAATTGTTAAATGAGAAGAAAGCGGAGGTATCTGAAAAAACTTTGCTGGCTTATTTTGTTCAGAGAAAATTAAGATTGAAGTCTCTGGGAAGCTTATGGGCATAGTACTCTATACTTAAAAGTACGATCAACTTAAATAATGGTGTCGATATATCGCAATATAAGAAGTTAGTAGCATTTCTATAGAAAAAAATATTGGACATCATGCGAAAAAATCAAAGGTATTTCCCAGAGAAGAGATGAACAAATTCCTGCTGGAAACCCCCGATGAAACCTATATTATGATGAGAGCAGTGATGATAATCGCTGGGGCTCTTAGGCGTGATGAACTTATGAAGATGACAGTTGGTGACATTACGGATGAAGGTTCAGTTGTCATTGTTAAAGTGCCTAATACCAAAACACATATTAATCGAATTTTCACAATCACTGACAAGGCCAATGCAAAAGTCCTTATTTTGGCGATTTTGCGAAAATATACAGGCTTAAGACCTAAGGAGACTAACCCTCGTCGATTTTTCTACTCAATTCGCCAGGGAAAATGTGTAAATCAACTTGTGGGTATAAATACATTGGGACAAATACCACAAAAAATTGCCGAATATTTAAAACTGCACCATCCAAAATCCTATACTGGACATGCTTTTGGGAAGACGTCGGCGACTTTGTTAGCAAATACTGGAATTGATGTCATGGCACTCAAACGGCATGGGGGCTGGAGGTTTTACTGATAACATTAATGTATTATTGGACTAACAGAAAATGTAATTTTAGGTCTTCTGGTGTCGCTGAAGGATATGTTGCAGAGTCTTTAACAAAGAAAATAGAGTTTGCTGATAAGATTTTACATACCAACAGCAGCAGTGACAATGATTTGAAGTTTATTCTAATCCTAACATATCTAATTTAATAAGTAATACAGAAAATGCAATTACTGTAAAAGCAATAGATAAAAACGAAGGAAACTATTACGTTTAAGAATTGTACAAAATGTACCTTTAATTTTTACAATAAATGAGCACAGCATTTATTTTGTTGGTGAAAAGAATTACTGATTTTTACTTAACGCATTAATGCTGTTATGAACTCAAACAACACTATTATTTTTTTGATTTTTATGGAAACAAGCCACAGTGTTGTATATTCAACTTATAGAATGTGTCAACAATGACAGTAAGTGCATATTTCAGAACGATTGTGCGAAAATGAAAAATGTCGACTTCGTCTCGATTTTTCAAAATTTTCCTCGATTCTGTTATATTCCACTTACCAACCTAATAGTGTAATATACTATTTCGCATACTATATTTATTACTTTTATTTATTATTTTCCATATCAAAACAAGTAGTTTAATGTGAAATCAAATGGCATAATTTTATTTATAAACACTTACAACAAGTAAAAACCCGCTACCTGGACGTAACTAACCGAATTTTCGTCGCAATTTTCACGAACGAATCTATATTATAAACAAATAAATAAATTACGTTTACAAATACTGCAAGTTCACCACATCACCACTAATACTTATGGTAATGTTGAAAACGGAAAATAGACATTGCTTGCTTAACTCCCCATATTTCTACACTAATAAAGTTAGGATTCACACTAATGAAGTTCATAAGTATAAAATTAAATGAATCCACTCGTGGTAAATTGTCCGATTGTGCTTACACAAAATTCGCTTCCGTAATCGTGGAATTTGGACAGCATAACATATAGTATTTACACTATCTATGACTCAAAAAGCCACAGAAACACAAGAAACAAATGCCTGTTTACAGCACCAACACCGTAAACCCGGGGATTCATTGCTCTGATGCCACGCCGCGCCATGCCACGTGACGTGGTGTGGTATGTATTCTGTGTGCACACTCTTACCACGCCATGCGATGCCACGTTACGTTACATTCGACAATTCCATCAGTTTAAGGAATATTTCATATAGGTCAAACTAAAGTTGTGAGTCGAGGATGAATACATTTAAGTACCCTAATCCATTTAGCTAGAGTCGTAAAAATGTATGTTGTTTCATTAACAATGTGCTGTGAGAAATATTGACTGTGTAATTTGTGCTTCTCCTCTCATTATTTGTTCTCTACAGCCGCTTACGTTTTATACTATAGAGACATTCATGCTCGATACACGATGTCAGATCCTTCGTGGCGTGGCGTACCATCAGAGCAATGTGTCCCCGACTTAATACTGTATATCTACAGAAATATAAATCGCGCTGAACGTCGTGTGACGTCACACCAATGATATCACTTTTTTCTGGCCACGTTGTTTTGTTTACCATTTCAAACTTGTTAGCCTTCATTAGTATCCCATAGATGGTATATATCCGATGGTGATGCTGACGAATGACTTTGACTGTTTGTTATAAGTCTTTCAGGTGCATTGAGCACTATGGCAGATCCATTCGAGTAGGACTGCCATGTCAGCATGAAGACTAGATGTCTACATGCTACATAACATGTACGCAAAACTTTTATATTGAATAACTTTTGATACGACACCGAACAGTATGCAGTGGATAAGGTAACAGAAATATATCGCCACTTGCCATTTAAAAGTAAATGCTTCTTTACATAGAATTTATATTGTACTGCACACTTTTTTGCACGCAAACTGTAGTTTGAAATAATATTTATGATCCATGTTATTTTGGTAAAAGTAGAACATTTTTCTGTATCATAATCCCTACTTACTGCTCCTCCTGACTTTGTGTACTCTTTTCCTCCTACTATGAAATATATAACAAATATAACGGACGAAGTTATTTTTACGCATGAAAATGATGTCACATCAAGGAATATTGAGACATAAATTTTGAAAGCGTTTGTTTCAATTTCTTTTAAATAAATACAAAGTGTATCAATATTCCGAAAACAATATTATCTGTAACGTCCGGTATTGTTCCTAAATTGTGTTCCTCAGCTTATATTTCTCGCTACATGTGCATAGCAACTAGTTTGATTCTTCGACCACTCGCGACACATGCTCGTTGTCAATAATAGACACATATAAAATTCTAAAAGCAGTTAACACCGATCATCATTTTTTGTTCAGGTAAATTATTTGTCGCGGAATTTTTTCGTATATTTTCACTAAAGCGCTCTTATAATAATTTATGTAATAATTATGGTTGATCTAAAAATGATTAAGAGTTGAATTTCCCATTAATTAGCAAATGCAATGATGTTATCATTTATTTTTGAGTGCAATAATATAAAATAGAAATATCATGTTTGATTTGTTTTCTCGTTTAGTTTTGTTGTTTTATGTTATTTTTGTTTAAAAGTGACAATATGGACAAAACCACATATACATCTATAGTAAACTATAAACTTTGACCCAGATCAATCTGGATGAAAACAAGAAATCTAAAAGACAAAACATGTAACAATTTTGTACTAGAAGATAAAATTCAAGGAGTGTGTTCAGTGTAAATGTCGGACGTATCTCGTTCGATACTTTGTAGTAAATTTTACTTGAAAGTTATTAGCATTTTCCGTTAGGATGCTAAAGTATCAGTTACTTTCAACTTGCGTTAATTAGAGCAAACAACTTTAAAATAAAATTTGCGAAACGCGTCACTTTAACAGGCTTATTGCAAAATACTAATCTTAATTTCACAAATAAAGCATTTGACATTATTTCGACATAAAATTTAATAAATTAATGTAATTTGCAACCAACAGTAAATATTAGCTTTCACCTTCTAGAGTACCTACCACATTCACACATAATGTTATAATGTTATTAGATCTTATAGACAGCATTTTTATCAAAACTGCTACATTTTAGGTGCGTGCTGGATTTAGAAGTTTTATCACTATACAGGGTTAGCTATGACTAAGTACAAAAATTTTAACCTCGTGCTCAGGAAGACCTAAAAGACAATAAAAAAATTATTTCAGAATTGTAGCCCAATATTTAAAAAATGTGAGGCAAAACCCTCTTTTCCTACGGAAAGTCAGCGCCTATGATACGTATCGACTGAGATGGCTTAGTTCCATAGATAAAACTTACAACTGTCAACAATATCTACTACCATGCGGTCGTTTTTTGCACCATTTCTAAATACAGAAACGACAAAAAATCACATTCTTATTAGTAATAATACCTGATAGATAGGTAGGTAACAGTTAATCCAGTTAGCTCCACTATTTTGCATTCGTTTTCCATTATTTCGTTACAAACTGGCAAAGCTACAACATTTTCATTCATTACAAGCACTCATTACCCATAAAACACATAACCTAGAAAACCAAACCGGCGAACTGTGGGAAAGTATCTGCACCCAACACAAATTTCATTGTGGCGGACAAGTCGCATAGGCGGCGTTAAATAAGGATTTAATATAATTTCGAAATTTTTTTGAAGGGTGATTCCGTTAATTCTTAATTTTCTCTATCCCCTCTTAAAATATTTGTACTTAGTCGTAGTGAACCCTATATTTGTCAATAAAATTTAATTCTTTTTAATTTTGGGATTCAGATCACTGCGTAAGTAATACGTACTGCACTTGTAAATGTCTGCCTTGGGTCAGACTTACAGAAATAGAAATGAAATATATAGAAAGAAACGGAATATATCAATATTAGCTGTCAGACGAAGCAAGCAACTTACTAATACGAACGAGTTGAAGTTTCTTAAAAATTGCTGTTTCCACGCCACAACGTCATCTCCACGGAACCACAACGTCGCTGTAACGTGACGCACAAGTTCCGGAAACATGCAAACAACTTACTCCCCATTTTCGTCGTATACACATAATGGGAACGTTTCAATTACGTGCCCATGGTTAATGGCAAAACACTTTAAAGTAGTCTTGTAGCAGTATATTTGTCACTTATAGTCGTAGCTACGTTCCAACGTAGCTAATTGTGCTAGTTGGGTGTGCTGTGCTGTTAATTGAGGTACGGCCTTGACTCTAAAATTTTCTTTTCGCACTATTACTTTATATGGCACTAGAAACGTTACAAGTGCCGTTGCTGTCTGCCTTGTTGATCGAAAGTCTACTACTGTTTAGGTAATTAACATCATATCATGTTTACTCCATTTTGAGAATCAGATATTCATCAATATTACTAAACATCAACTACAAAAATAATACTAGTATTAACTGGTTGTTACATTCAAATGTATATTCTGTATGTCAAGAAATATATCTACAACTGCAACAGCAAGAAAAACAAGAAATTTCTCGCCAATTTAAGTCAAATTTTAACGATTGTATGTAATTAATTTCGAAATTAGATAACCTGTAGTGGGTGTATGGCGATAACCGACAGCCTAAACTACGATAGTCTCCTTTAGAGCAATTAAAATTGCATTCTATCAAGTCTATAAGGAATTATCACGCAGCCTGCACCAATTAGGGGGTCCTTATCAACATCTGCGCTGTTTATAAATTAATGATCTCCCCCTCTAATTAAAATGTTAAGATTTACTGAGAAACTGTAGGAAATTAAATCGGAATCTAAACTAGAAGTGTATTACTAGTGACACTGATGGGACTTCTTGAGGCAGATGTAAATGAGGATTTAAATAAATAGATACCTACGTGAGACAGAGTTGTTCTGTTAAAGATATGAGTACAGATCTTTTTTGCAATTATGGCCAATAATATTGTAAGGAAATAAATTTATATACTTAAAAATAAGTATAAATTGCCTTGTCGTTGGATTATACAGGGTGCCAAAAATTTAACAGGCGATAATTTACATCAAAATGAATAAAAAATCCTTATATGATATGGTCCTAAACCCAACAATTTTCAAAAACCAAATTAACAAATTTCCAATTTCATGTGTAAGAATTCTGTTAATTAAGGGTTCTCATCATAATTATCTGCATTAAATGACTATAAAGTATATACAATAGTGCTTAAATTATTTTTTTGTACATAAATTATGATTATTTCTGTGACGTCAGTGTTCTTAGAAGTTTTATTACTTATTTTTCAAATTCCTATTTAGTTTAAGTTATGTTACTGTTTAAACATTTAAAAATTACCAAAATTTAAATATTTAATATAAAAAATTCATTAATTCTAGCATTATCTGTTCAAAAATACAATTGCACAACAATTGTCTAAACTACATTCATTAATTTTCATAATATGTAGTTGTTTATCTTAAGATTTTTTTCACTAAAAGCAAGCTGGCACGTGGTAGGCAACATACAAGCTGCTCGCCTGGCACAGCGTGCACTCGATTTATTTTAAAGAGTTATGCCCTTGTACTATTTGACTTTTTTGTTCGTTTATACTTTATCTATCTTATACTGACGTTATGACAATCAAACCTCTAACATCTTGTATAGAGATTCATATAAATCGATTTAATAAATTAAATCACTTGTTTCAAGTGATTACTTTTTTATTTCATTTAAGTTCAACTTAACTTTACTTGAATGCATTTAAAATAAGTCTAAAGATATGAGTAGAGTAATCCAAATTGCAAAGCGCAAAGTTTGTAAATTATGCATGTTATATGTTTTTATGTTGTGCATAAAATCCATTGATTTGAAATAACTTAGAATTACATAGATGTTTGGCAGGCATTTCCATTCCTTCAGTTTCAATAAAGGGGATTATTTTCTGTGATATTTCTGTTGTTTCATAAAATTGAAAAAATGCATTGTTTTAGTTGAAATGCGCATGCATCTGATGATTGGAAACCTGTTTCTGGTGTTGCCATATTTTTATTTGCATATTTTCAATATTTTGTTCATATTTTGACTGAATTCTGTGCATATTTATGAACATATTTCCAATTGCATATTTGGGTATCTCTAAATATGAGTACAGGTAGTGGTATTTATAAAAATAAAGTAACATTTTAAACAAATTAAATATATTTTTGTAGAAAAGAGATCATTTTTACCAAGTTATTATTTCTTTAAATTTAAAATTAGCTTATTTGCAGTGGAATAAATCTAAAATAATTCTAAAGATATGTATAGACTTTATTTGTTAAGAACATAATTTAAAATGTGCGTACCAATGACTTTTTTGACTTTTGAACTTAATATAATTCGTAATTTGAACTTAAATTAATTCTTATACGTATTAAGATTTTTTATCGAATTTTTAAGATTAATTTAAATAAAAAGTTAATTGAAACATGACTTGACAATTAAATATATGTATTTATCTTATTTCGAAAATACTTAATTGCAACAAAATTTCGGAATTTTTAATGTTTTCCAGTCATCATCCCAAGTGCCATAAACATTCCTTCGTTCAATTTTAACCAGGTATATCTTGATAAATTAAAGCTTAACTTGAAGTTTATGGGGTCACAACCCTCCAACTTCGGCCGCCATCTTGGAAAAGGGGGTTAAATTGTTTTAGCATTTATCAGGTAAACTATTGGTTCTACAAAACTTTTTTTTAAACATTTTTTAATGTAAATTGAATCCTCTACAATTTTAGTCGAGTAACTTTTTGTTGCAAAATCAAAAATATCAAAGATATTAAAGAAAAACAATCAAAATTTTTGAACAAATTTTCTTTTGGACGCTATAATTTATTTATTTTTTTATTTTAAAAAAATTACATCAGAACATTTTTGTAGAGTGGTTTTCAACGAAGAATTTTTATTGTATACTTTTTTATTATATTCATTAGTTTGGGTTTTACAGCGCTGTGAAGTGAACACTAATTTTCCCTGCTGATAAGTATAAATTTATATCAATGATATGGCATCGTTTTTAATTATTTTTATAATAATGCTTTTTGTTATAGATATTTAAATATTGTTATTTAATAGTTATTGACTCTTTTCCCCACCACCACCAAAAATTTTGATTGGTTTTTTTGAATATCTTTGTTATTTTTTATTTTACAACAAAAAGTTACTAGACTAAAATTGTAGAGGATTCAATTTGTAATAAAAATGTTTTTAAAAATTTTTTGTATGACCAGTAGTTTACCTGATGAATGCTTAAGACAATTAACCCCCTTTTCCAAGATGGCGGCCGAAGTTGGAGGGTTGTGACCCCATACTTCAAGTTAAGCTTTTTTGACCCCCCCACCTCACATCTAAACAATAAAATTGCATCCTCTAAAAATGCACGCTAAGGCCAAAATAATGTAACATTTCAATGGACTAATTGAGAAAAATGATTCCAGTTAAAGTTCGGCATGCGGCGATGAAAGCTAAATGTACAAGGAGCCGTAAAAAACTGAAATTGCCACCCTTGTCAAAACACAGGCTGCGGCATAATTTATATTCTCATATTCCTAACGGGCCTATTTGTAGTTTTTACGTAACTTTATTATAATAATAAATTTTCATCAGCGGAAAGCATATATCAAACCGTACTTGCATTGTAAGAGTATAGTTATTGTTCGTCGTGTTTACAGCATGTTTGATTTATGACACAAACCATATTTTAATGCTTATATATCGGAGCTAGTTTTTAGAGGAATTATGTGTGTACAACGCGGAAGAAATGTGTTTGTTGACGTTAACCATTATTAACTTGCAATCTGCTGCATATTTGTTCCAGTGGCGGCTCGTCGGTATATATGAAGGTGAAGCAGAGACATAGAAACAGATAAAATAAAAAGTTATGTTAGTAAAAAAAATGTGCCGCAAGCAAAAATTTTCAACTATATAACCGCCATGGTTTAATGTTGAAATACGGAGAAGTATTAAAATGAAAGAGACTGCTCTTAAAAATTATAAACAATTCAAGACAGATTACTATTTCAACCAATTTAATACTCTTAGGAACACCGTTAAATTGCAAATTGGTAATGCCTACAAAGCCGATGTAAATAATGTTGAAAGTAATATTGAAAGAGACCCTTAAAAGTTTTGGGCATTTGTTCAACATAAAAGAGGTACATCTAGAATAGCAGGGGTTGTCCATTACGATGGCGTTTCATTTGATTCACCTCAATCAATAGTTGATTGTTTTTCCAATTATTTCTCTAGTGTTTATAATAATTCGGATATTGAAACTGACGTAGGCATACCACAAATATTGAATATATTGCGGAGGATGATATTAAAAATGCAGCACGCAAATTAAAAAATAAAATGACATCAGGTACTGATAATTTGCTAAGCTTTATAGTTAAATATTGTATTGGTGCCTTTATGCGACCCCTCATTTATATATTCAATCTTACCTTGTCTTTTAAGCAATATCCTGACGTTTGGAAAATTAGCAAAATTTGTCCAATACTTAAGAGTGGTGATCCTTCTTGTGTGAATAACTATAGACCAATATCTATACTTAACAACTTCGATAAAATTTTTGAAATAATTCTTTAGGCCGCATATATAGTTCAGTCAAATTATATATTTCTGTTAATCAACATGGTTTTATGGAAAAACGATCAACTATTGCTAATTTGGCCAGTTTTATTCAGTTTTTGTCAGATGCTTTAGACACTGCACAAGTAGATGTTATTTATACAGACATGCAAAAAGCGTTTGACCGAATTGACCATTCTCTCTTCTCTTAATTGCGAAACTTAGTTCAATCGGGTTCTCTGACAATTTGACAACATTATTTAAATCGTATTTATTGAACAGGCCTCAATTTGTTGAATATGGTGGTCATGCATCGATTAAATATTTTGCTATTTCTGGAGTTCCTCAGGATTCAAATCTTGGTCCATTGTTATTCTTAATTTTTATTAACGATCTTTGCTTTACTTTGACAACATTTCACTTGCTATTTGCTGATGATCTAAAATATTTTGTAGAATAGATTCTTTACATGATTGCATATCTTACAAAATAATTTAGAAAACATTAATATGTGGTGCTCTAATAATGGTTTATATTTAAATGTAAAGTTATCACTTTTTCTAAAACGTTCAATCCAATTCTCTTTCAGTGCCATTTCAATGATAACACTCTTGCGCGGAGTACTGAGATCAAGGATTTAGGTATTACTTTTGACGGTAAATTGAACTTCAACAATCACATTAGAAATATGGTATCTTCAGCTAATAGGCTAAGGGGATTTTTTACTAGAAGTAATTTTACTAATGTCAACAGTTTTAGAATATTATACGTATCATTCATCAGGAGCAAATTAGAATATAGTTCACTTATATGGCATCCGATTTATCAAAACTCTATTGGACAAATTGAATGTGTTCAGCGTAAATTTCTAAAGTTTATGTTTTTTAAATGTTACGGTAGTTATCCCCTAGGGGTACTGGCAATGATTATTTATTAAATTTATTTAATTTAGAATATCCTAAATGCAGGAGAGATTGTATTGCATTATCTTTTCTATTTAAATTAGTCCATAATGTTATTGACTGTCAGTTTCTTTTAGATAAATTGTCATTTCTGGTGCCTGGACATAATTCTCGTTCACATGTCACTTTTTATTGTACTTTTAATAGAACGAATGTTATGATGAAATCTCCAGTTAATAAATATGTGTCAATTATTTAATGGTTTATCTAACACTTGTGACATTAATTGTAATTCACTTGGTGAAATTTTAAAATTTTATCACAATTTGCAGCGAGCGCGTTTGCAGAACTTCTTTAAATTTATTAACAAAATATATATACAATTATATAAATGGGCATATGGGTATATATATGTATATGTGTTTGTTTATATGTATGTATATTATGAGTATATAGTTTTGTAATATAAAGTGTGATTTAATTCCACTCTCTATTTATTATAATTTTCCTGTAATTGGGTGTAAACCTGTTGGAAATAAATGAAATTATTATTATTATCTGCTCTAAAATCAAACAACTTCCATAAAAAAATACTTTATAGCAGACAAAAATTATAGATGTATTTAAACTATGTATTCACCATGTAATCTATTCATATTATACAGGATGTTAAAAAAGAGTGTAAAATATTTCAGGAGGTAATAGTATGAACCAAAATAAGCAGAAAAGTCTTAATAAACATGGGTCCGCAAAGTAACGGTTGCGGACATATGGACCACTATTCGTTTTTCAAACATTTTATTTTATTAGGAATAAACCGACAAAGGAAGCTTTTAACAAACGAAAAACAAAGTTACAGAAGATGTTCAAAGTGCCCTCCGTCCATTTCCAAGCAGGCACGACATCTTCGTCTCAACGATATTCGAACTATTTCGAAAACACCCTCCTTGGTTTGGAAGACATTCCTTTGAATGCAACAAATGTGGTTCCAGCATGATGGTGCTCCAGCTCATTTTTCCATAGATTAATTTCTTCAGATAATTATTGAATATAGCTTTGTCTGTGGAATTATTCATTAGCATACCTAGATGTTTGGTATCAGAGAACATACATATGACTTCATTGATAGGAATTGTAGGAGATTTGATATATATTAGCTTAAAATACCTTTCTAATACAGTAAAAAATAACTAACCACATAATCATTCACATTGAGAATACCAGGATACATATTTTAAAATTTCTGATATAAACTTTGCCCTTCAATGTCGTTTTTTATTTATACATAATACAGGCATTGACCTTTTGCAAAGTAGAAACTGTTAGTTGTTTATCTTAGTAGTACATCTAGAAAATGGAGTTTCTAGCATAACACAAACAGGGTCATATTGTGGAACATGGTGTTCACAAAATAAAACTGGGAAACAATGACACTACTGCCGATGCAATTTAACGAAAGCACTAAACTTGTTACATTCACACACAAGCTTAGGTTACTGATATTGGAAGCAGGGGAAGCCATAAGCTCGCTGCTTCCACTTTCCAGCCAGCAAACAGAAGCAGCCTGAAATATTTTCAATATTTTGCGTCATGGAGAGGCGACTCATCCCCTGCCATTCGTCGTTTTGTGCTATACCATGTATACTCGAAGCTGATAACATAGGAATGGCACAACATAAATAAATACTGTGGTAATGGTACAGCATAGACAAATTCAAGGTCATACTTGATTCTACCTCACATGGATAAATATCGTAGTAAGTATGATGTTAAAATTCGTGGCAAATAAAAAATTACAGGGTTGGCACTAGCACTTTTTTGGATTTGTATAATAATAAATCATGTAAAATTATAAAATGAAATTTAAACAGGCATTTACAAGTATTTGAATATTAGTTGGTGAATTTTTGCTTCACCTGCTTCACCCCGCGAGCCGTCACTGATTTGTTCGTGTCCACAGAAAAATAAATAACGCGTAACACAAACACTATCGTTCCCCGCAGTATCTCACGCTCTACGTCAAAGTCATACACGCTGGTGTTTTTTAATATTGGCAACGGGGAGTAAATTTAATCTCACCTTATCAGTTGTTGTTGTTTGGATGTTTCCGTAATAAAAACAGATTTCATGAATGAGTGCATGCTCGATATTTATTTTCTTTCTATTCATGACTCCTAATAAATAACAACAAATTATTTAATATAGAAAAACGCAAATATTTGCGCGGATTTTATCTGACCTAGGTAACGTGCTCTTACTCTATCGTCATTGATTATAAGCACATTATTGCTGATAGCAGACGAATGTTTTCAAACATACTTCGTAATATTTTGGACTACTTGTACCTAGGGTCCAGAGACATAAATCGCATTTTTGCTTTAAAGTCTTAAAGGCAAGTTTAGCAAATAACAAGAATGTTTTCTCATGCTACCTGTGAATATTCAAAGGTACCGAATTGAAACAAATATACAGTGCTTGCAAAAAGTAACGGATAAATTTATTATTTTTGAAATTGAGAAGTTTTCGAAAAAATCCCCTGGCACGTCGATTTTGTTTTTAAAAAAGGCACTTTTTGACATACGACCCACATTTGTGATGTCATCGTTGTTCGAGATATGACGTTTTAATTTTTTTTTAAATAGCAACCCCCAATTTTGACCATGCCATCTGAAAGAACGTGCCATTCTTCATACATACTTCATGAAAAATTATGGTGTTATATAACAAAAATTTCAAGAAAATAATGTTTGATAAAATGTATATTTTTAATTGAGGGATGTGGAAAAGAAAAATATGTAATCTTTTATTTTATTTTTCTGTTATCATGTTATTTGTTTTTATTAAGTTATATAATCTTTTGAAAAACTTAATTTCCTAGTATCGTCGAAAAAAGTATTTGTTTGAAACGAGGTTTGAAAGGAAAAATTCGAATTGTGTCCTATGAAAATAATTGTCAGTAGGTGTCCGCTAGATGTAGTTGTGCTATATTTCGGGTACGCAGGTTATGTCTGGTTTGAGAGACATGAATAGCCAAGGTTAGTCGTCAGTTAACTCACCACTCACCTGTGACGTACTGATAAGAGCTAATAAGGTCGAAACCGGTATATGTTCACTATTTGCTACATATTTTTCAGGATTAAATTAATAATGCTGGTTGGGGCATTAGTACGCAGTTATTTCCTGAAGTGCAAAAGTAGCTAAGTCCATATTTTTGTGACATTGAGTTAATAACACTGCGAATGACGAACAAGATATTGATACTGGTGTAGACTTTCGTTTTTTGGGGAATACATTTTCGGCATAGTTACGGTTTTTTTATTTTTTTACCTATTTAAGGGAAAGGGTAAAAGTGAAAGATCTCATTTTTATATTTTGAACTCATTTTTTCCACAAAAAATAGTTACCTATGTCCAAATTTTCTAAAATTTTTTCATGTAATAGAATGTTTGAGTATTTGTTATTAAATTCCCTAAAGGTATAGTTGTTATTGAAAAAAAAAATACGAATGAGATCATTAAAAATGTAGATGTGGAATCTTCTCAAAATTCAGAAAGTCAGAAACTGAAAAATGCGACTTAACCACTTTTTGCACTAACTCAAATCAGATACTGATTGTAACTGGATTTTTTTAAGTTAGATGAAGTCACTAGTTATTTGTAGATATATGTATTTTTGTTACAGGTAAGTTTCGACCAAATGATGTGAGGGGTATGAACATAAAATGTAAGTAATTCTTATATTGTTTTACGGAATATAATGAAGTACTGTACCTAACATGACTAACAGACGTATATCGTATAATACTTTATTCCATACTGTATAATTCTTTTCAAAATTAATAAAACCTAATAATTAAAAGTAAGAAAATAAAATAATAACATAATTGCATTGTTATCACTTTTCGAAATTAATAAAAAGTAATAATTAGGTACAAATAAGAGAAACTAATAATTAAAATTAAGAAAACGAAATTTAAACTTTTTTGATAATTGTCTTTATTAAATTTCGAAGAATACATCGCTTCATAATGTTATTATAGAAACAGCTACAGTAATTGTAAAAAAGACCTTCTGTATGTGACGTAAAATCTGCAGATTATTTTATTCACACCCCATAAAATAGCTTTGTAGGCAAACTTACTGCTATAAATGTTGCAACTGGGTAAACAGCCTTGACTGTTCCTACCAAATTTACTATTTTGTTTATATTGCATAAGTCACCGCATTTTATATAAACATTTTGTATCTACATATGTTCAAATATAGCGATCTACAAAATGTCAGATAATAATATCCAAAATCGCAATTTATGTTGTTTACTAACCAACTTTAAGATTTCCTAGTCGTTCAAATAAAAAAATGACCTTTTTGACACATAAGATTTAAAGATATTTGCGCCTTTCATAAAGAAATTAGTAAAATTACGAATATTCTACAAAAAATATATATTATTGTAAAAAATATATAATAAAATTATTTTCTTTTTTTATAGAATATAAAATTTTTCACTGCACACAAGGTGCCTCGTCAAGTATGTTTCAAACTTTGGACATTTATTAATACATTTATCTTGAAAAGTTATAGATATATCAATGATTTATAAAATACGTTTTGAGGAATATTCGCATTTAGAAATATACGCTATCAACGTTTTCATTAGATTCAATTTGAACTTCCCGTATAAACTTTCTTTTTGGTTCAATGTAAACGGTGACAAACTAAAGGACGATAAAAGTACCAAATTTCTTACTTTTTTACTTGATTAATATAGTTACCACCAGTTACCTACTTAGATACTTTGGAACTGCTAGCACAGCTCAAATAACAATCAGCTCACAGACGGCTATCGATTTTCTTGTATTTTATACTGTTATGTTATCTATGTTTTTGTAAAATAAAAAAAAAACTATTATGAAATTCAAGTAGGTACACAGTGCAGTTAAAACACTTTCTAAATTAGGACAACTATTTTTAATCCAGTCCTGACCTCTATCCTGAGCGAGAAAGAGACAACAAGCTTCAAGGACAAATTTTCTGTGCCATAGACTCTGTGAGCTGATTATTATTTAAGTTGTGCTGCTAGTATCCATGTCCCTCTAACATTCTAATTGTTTGAATGTTGCTTAGTTTCAGTTTTAATAGTGTACAAGAAAGAAAATATCTCGTATCTGTTAATGTATGATTCATCATCTACTGCTTCATAAAATTGTTGGAAATTGCAAAACGTAAACAAATCTTAACCTAGAACTTCGACATTTCTAATTTGACATTTAATTGGGGCGTTACTATGTTGAGCTTGCGCATGCGCAGAAACTGCAAATCAGCTCCAATGTTTGTACTACACTTTTTCAAGAGAGAACCCGCAATATAATACAGCGTGATTCAGAACTTTTCTAAAAAAATTTGGGAATAGATGCGTCATGAAAAATTGAGTCAATATCGTAAAAAATTTTTTGTAAAATCCTTAATGCTTCCGAGTAAAAAAATATTAATTGTAGTATTTTCAACCATTACATATTGAAATCTGATGACTTTTTGAAACCGAATCGTGGAAGAGATGGCGGTTTAGGACGTCGACGGCGTATTGCAGCAGTGTGGCGTATCATACACGAGTCTTAATAATATGTTGTATAAAGGGATCGAGTGTGTACAGGACTGCATCGAACCTCATAGAAATCTTGAATTAATTAGTGAATGGTGTATTACAAACAATCTTCATCTAAACATTCAAAGATGCAATGTTATGTCTTTCACGAAATAATCAACGCCAATTGCTTATCACTACTCACTAAATGGTGTTCCTATTTCGCGAGGGGACATGTTCAGAGACCTTGGCGTTCTATTTGACAGCAAATTATCGTTTTCTCCTCATGTAAATGCAGTTATTTCTGAAGCTTCGAAATCTTTTGGTTTTTTTGTTCGATGTACACGGAATTATACAAATAGTGCTGCAACTAAGACCCTTTATACGTCATATGTGAGATCTAAGCTAGAATATGCGGCAGTAGTATGGGCTCCAGGCTATAATGCTCTCGCTGAAAACTTGAAAAAATACAGCAAAATTTTTTAAAGTATTTGACTTTTAAAAGTGTCGGTTTTTATCCAGAACAAGGCTTTCCACATGATGAATTGCTAAGAAGGTGTAATTTTTCTTCCCTCAAAGAAAGAACAGCTACTTCATGTTAGTAATGATATACAAGATAGTTAATAACTTTGTTGACTGCTCAGATATTTTATCGAGATTGGATTTATATGTACCTAGAGTCAATCAAAGACATGTTCTCTCCGTTATAATCAATATAAGATATGTACAACACAGAAAATAATTTGGATATTTTCAGCTGTTCTTTGTCAACCATCTCTAGGATATTATTGCACTGAGAACTCTGGCATTTTTTTCATTCATTTAATTTTGTTCAAATTCATTTTATTTCTTTGATTATTACGTTATTTGTATTTATTCAACTTGTTTACCTCTCTACCTTGATTGTGTTGTGCGTTCTCCTCTTGTTTTTAGTTTTTGTTTACTTGTTTTTTTCTTCGTTGTATTTTTGTTGTTTTTAGTTAAGATTAGTTTAGTTTTTTATTTTATTATGCTTGTTTTTTTGTACCATACGATTAATTGTTAGAATGTTCTATTTTTTACTATTCGTTCTTACCTTGTATTGGGTGTATACCTGTAAGGTAAGGATTTATTAAATAAATAAATAAAATAAATAAACAAATCTGTACCACGTACAGCGTGTCCAAGCATTAATACCAGGGAACTGAACGAGAAGGACCGGTACCATGATCGCCACGATCTCCTGGCTTTAAATCATTTGGACTTTTTTTGTGGGGATATTTAAAAAATGAAATGTATGGCACCGAAGTGGATATCTACTATTGATGATTTACGGAAACGTATCATAGTTGCTGCCAATAACTTCGACAAAATGGACAAGAAGGAGAAACATTTGTCTTAATTTGTACAAACTGGGTAAGAGGACCCAACATTTTGTTGTAACATCAGCTATGCCAAACTATTTTATTAATTAAAATTGCAAATTAATTCTATCATAATAATAATTAACAGCAACAGTGGCAAAAGCAGTTTAATTTGCATTGAAGCATATTCCTATTCATTTTTGTCCAGTCGCCGATTGCATGCTTTGACGCCATATCAGGTTTTACAGTGGACCAGTTTCCAATGCCGCGCAGAAGGATATTTTTAAAATCATTTTCGAACTGCCTTTTTGTTTTTTTTTTTACAAATTAGTATTTGTAGGAGTCCCCTGTACATTCAATTTTTTGTTAGATAGGTTCTGAATCATCCTGCATACAGGGTGTCCGGAATATGAGTGCCTTAATATATTTGACTTAACGGTTTTTTTTCTCTGACCAACGGTAACAGCAGTAAACTGCTTCTAAATATGTGACAATGTCGCTCACATACTATGTTAGGATTGTTATGTATTTATACATAATAATTACAAATAGGTATACCTAAACATAGGTACTTACTGTGAATGGCTTTCTTAGAGCTCTTTTCACAACACAGAATAAGTTACAACTGTTTAAAATGACTTCTGTTCCTTGCAAGAAGTGTTTACCATACATACAAACTCGTGGCCAAAGAGTTTTGCCGTAAATTAATATGTTATGCAGTTGGTCATGATTTCTGTAAATTGTTCCATTTTTGTTTCTGTACACTAACAAACATCAAAGATAAACTAGACAAAAACGAAACCCACTAGCTATACGCACTACTATGACTAAGGCTAATAGTACTTTTAGGTTATCAGCAGCAGCCTGACACATTTCAGGAAACCTCAATTATTTACTTCATTAGTACCTACTGCTCAAAAAAAAAACTAGCTACGAACAAATTTCATTGCAGGCGTTTTTACTTAACCTTAATTGTACCTTATGTAAGGTGCATTTTTAACATGAGACAAATATTCCAACAAAACAACATATTTATTAAATATGGCCAACACAACCTTTTCGTAAAGACAGCTATATTCAGAATACCCTAACATATATCATCTTGTGCCTTACTCATTAGTATACATCTGCATCAGCTTATTATTTATAAAACAATATATAACAGCGACTATTTAGTCTAAGCCTATATGAGGCCCCTACTTGATGTCCATTGCCACGTGTCAAGTACGCATCAAAGAAAAACGGCAAGGATATACAGGGTGTCTCAAAATAGAAGGCCATACCATTAACCACATATTCATTGGATAAAAATAATGCGACTTTGCTTATGCCATTTTTTATTTGGGCGCCCCCGTTTCAATATACAGGGTGTTAAAGTTACATTTTAAAAAACTATTTCTGTTAATAATCCCACTGTTTTGTACACTTGAAATTTTGCACGTACTTTTATATTATTCCGATATACTTATCATGTAATTTTGGTGAAAAAAATCGAAGGGCGAATGAAGGTAACTGAGGAATGCAGTACCTTTTATCCCCTCCAATTATATCTAAGTACGCCTATGCAGCTTTTTCTTGAAATATCAAACGTAGAATTTTCTTCTGATTATTTTATCTCTTTCGTAATTTTTTGTTTAAATGCTCCGTTTTGAAGAAAAACGGCATTTGTAGTGCCCATAAATCTATCATTCACTATCATTTTCAAGTAAATCTGAAATTTTGTGGATATACCTGTTATTACAATACCTTGGCAACTTAGCAAATCGTAATACTTACTGAATGAATAATTGCTAATTAAAACAGAATGGATAATTTTAAATTTTATAAAATGAGGAATACTTATGAATTGAAAAAATAATATGGCATTAAAATCTGTAATACAGTTCTCTTATCAACAAAAAATAATAGCCTTGTTTAGTAATAATAATAATGAACGACCAACATAATAACTTTTTACCTAAATAACATTAAATAAAATAATTTATTAATTACTACTAATTTAACACACGTTCTACTTGCCCACCCTCCTCATTAACACATATACGTGCCCTTTTAAGTAGCGAAAACCTTATATTTTGAAAGATATTCTCTTTTTATTTTAATTAGCAAATATTCATTAAATAAGTATTACGATTTGCTAAGTTGCCAAGGTATTGTAATACTAGGTATATCCACAAAATTTCAGTTTCACTTGAAAATGATAGTGAATGATAGATTTATGGGCACTACAAATTGTCGTTTTTCTCCAAAACGAGGCATTTAAACAAAAAATTACATAGAGGTAAAATGATCAGAAGAAAGTTCTACGTTTGATATTTGTAGAGAAAGCTGCATAGGCGTACTTTTAAATAATTGGAGAAGATAAAGGGTACTGCATCCCTCAGTTACCTCCATTTGCCCTTCAATTTTTTTCACCAAAATTACATGATAAGTATGCCGCAGATAAAAATACGTGCAAAATTTCAAGTGTGTATCTTAGAAAATAATGGGATTATTAACAAAAATAGTTTTTTAAAATGTAACTTTAACACTCTGTATATTGAAACAGGGGCGCCCAAATAAAAAATGGCATAAGCAAAGTCGCTTTATTTTTGTCCAAAGAATATGTAGTTAATGGTATGGCCTTCTATTTTGGGACACCCTGTACAGTAGGCCTAATTTGACGCCTTCACTTAGTTTATAATTTCGTAACATAGTTTTTGCATATTATTGCAGTTGAATTTTTATTTTTGAAATGTATTTATAGCCAAACTATTCGTTTTAGATATTTTTTTCATACGAGTTTTTTATCGCTTTTGGTCAGATATATCAGTCCTTAAAATTACGGCACTCATATTCCGGACACCCTGTATATGGGCTGCTTCGCAAGCTGCCACGGAATCACGAGTCCGACCGATGGCCAGGCTCGTTCAGATGATAACAATGATATTGGCGGCGAGACGAAAACCAAGCCATCCGAGTTGGCCGCCGGAATATGCCTAGCAAACAAGCGGCGAGCGATCCTTTGCGCTGTCCTGCAAAGTAGGCTCGGCTAGAGTTCAGTTGTTCGGACCAGGCGGCGTTCACTTTCTGTACCGTCTGGCGTTTCCTCGGAAAATTCGCACGGCATGCACGCCAGCAGTTTTCTGACAGGCAATTGTTGCATCTGGTCCGGTGACCGCGGGTGATGTAATTGGCGGTCTTAAAATAACCTCACTAACATTCTGGTTTTTAGTCAGTGAAGGTCACCGAAGATAAAACTAGTTTTGAAATGTGTCTAAATGTGCATGTGTGGTGATTTAAGACTTTGCGCGGAAGTGCCAAGATATCCAACGCGTATGTATGCCTTGACTTTTTGTTTTGTTTCTGCCTTTTCCTCTATGATATGAGGATGCCACTCACTTACGTATTGTCGTTTTAAAATGCACTTGTTTCCTGTTTATGTACGTTTCTTACTAGAGATATCATTTAATAAATGATCACTTTATTATTGCCAAAATTCTAAATCTAGAATAATAAATTACATTATAAATACATACCTAGTTCAATGTTAATAAAACATATATTTTTAAAGTATGCTTCCTTTCTAGATGGTAAACATTTCTTGATAAAAATCCCTTCTTTATGAAACCATACAGAATTTATGCTTAGTGTCCACAAAAAAAAATTTGAGATGTTAAAAATTTCAGATAAAAAACGTTTTGAAAGGGTATGAATTAGTTAATAACTAATTGTGAATCATGCAGTTTTATTTATGGATTAAAAGCATATACAGTGAGCGTCAAAGGTATAGAATAAATTTATTTAAAAATCAGGTGTTTTGAAAAATCGGTTTGAAGTAAGTAGTTTTCATGTATATAAGATGATGTAAAAAATATGATATCACTGTCAACTTTTTTTAAATGAAAACTTCACATTTTTATTTTTATTCAATTTGCCATGAAAAGTATTATTGTATATAGTGAGTGGCAAAAGTATAGAATAAATGTATTTAAAAATCAGATGTTTTGACAGGTACCCGTAAATTTTTATATTTAGCTGCACATTTTTTTAAAGTAAGTAGTTTTGATATACACCGCTGCAAGAAATTTATTTTAGTTTTGGAAACTGGAGTTGTTAGGTCCCTCGAATAGCTTCAAATTGCAGCTAGAATTGATAGTTCAAAACTTGATGTATAGATGGCGTAGCAATGCTAACAAATTTTTTGATTCCTGAATCGTTGAAATGCGGTCCGTCTAAAAGATCGTTAAATTTTGAATAATTTATGTAATATAAAGTTTCTCCCAATATTTACTTATTTTCGAGACAAGTCGACTTCATATGGAATGTATGATGTAACAAGAAAATCTATTATTTTATTTATATCACACTGAGACAAAATACTTATTCTTTTAAAATATTATTATAATGGTTTTATTTACACAACATACTAACTTATGTATGTGTGTGTGTGTGGAATAAAGCCACTATAACAATATTTTAAAAGAATATTTGGTTTCAGTCATAAAATAATAGATTTTTCTGTTCCATCATACATTACATATTGAAATATTGTCTGAAGCTATTTATTTGTGGCATAATTTTAGTTTTTCTTTAGTTTTATTGGGTTTTTGCCACACTTCTGAAAAATAATAAAAATTAATTAAATAAGCACTTGCGCCAAACGGAATAGTCAAGGGTTATTTTTGAAACTAAGTTTGCCTAACCAAAAAATCTCACACTGAAAAAAGCAGATAAGTAAAAAATAACAAAAATCACATCACTATCGCGCACTTCCGTATTATTGACGTTTCGAAAAACTCTCTGGTTTCGTTTTCAAAATAGTAGTAAAAATATTAAACGTATGTCAAGTTTGACAGATTAAAATTTGTTTATCTGCTTCCATAGAGATGTTAAATGATTTTTATTTTATTTTTACTTACTTCTTCTTGATACAACTGTAGCCAACAATTGTTGTCCTGTTTAGTATTTTTATTCAATTTGCCTATTTTTAACCGTTTTCGAAAAAAATAATCCAATAACCCAAATGGTCCAATCAATCAAACCACTGTAAGCAAAATTGCCAATACATTTCGAGATTAGAAACCACTTACAACAAAAAGAGTTCAATTCAATGTTAAAAATGTCATCTTCTTTACAATACACAAGCCTATGTACAAAATCACCTTGAACATTATTTAATATATTCCCAATCTCTTGCCTTATTCGGTTTTTCAGGTCTTTGATGTTTCGAGGTCTATTTTCATAAATCTCTGATTTCAAATAATACCATAAAAACTAATCCATGAGTGTAAGATCGGGTGATTTTAGAGGCCACTCTATTGGTCTGCGTTTTCCAATTCAACGGCCATTAAAATATTCATTTAAATACACACGAAATGTTAATGTCGATTTTCAGACGTAATTTTTTCGGAAACGGTTAAAGATAAGAATAGGGTATGTTACATAAAACATACTTAAAATTTTATGGCAAATTGAATAAAAATATAAAAAGAGGTGTCCATTTAAAAAATATAAGAAAAACTTAAATTTCTTCGCGCCTATATTATATTAACAAGCAAAATTTTCATCAAGGATAAGTTAATAAACCGATTTTTTCATTTCAGATTGAAATAACCAATTTGTCTATATATTGTAAGTCTAGACATAAGTTTTAAAGAGTAAGTTGTCTTGTTTTGTTTATTCACTCTCACTTTTCAAAAATAAATAATGACTTGTTTGAAATGAAAAGTGAGAAAAGTTTTAAAAGAGGTTCTGTAAATTTTAATATTTTATTGCTTAAAAACACCTTACTTATGAAAAATGTAGTAGATTCAATTAGATATTCTTCTAGCTATGGCACTGACATTGTTTCCCTTTATTTCCTTATATTTTTCCCCCTGGATTAAGTCAGTTTCCTACAGATTGGTAGATCCAGGGAAATTACTACCCTTTGATATTATTTTCAACTTTGCCTCAGGTTTCCCCTCGAGACAAAACTTGGTAATACATTATAAAACCAAAGAAAATTTAAGCAATTATTTTAAAAGGCATTTATTCTTTCGGGGTTTATAATCTGTTAAAACGGTAATGACTCGAAATTTCCATTATTTTAAAAGAGAAGTATTTCGTATTCATATTTCTCATATACGAGTAAAAACAAATTCAATATCTAATTCTATATGTACAAATAGGTATACTGAAGATCTTTGTTATACAGTGTGTAACAAAAAAGCAGGTCATTCTGTTAAGTTCGTATGCTTTGTGGCAAAATATGACGATTTAACCCTACTTATCTATATACAAAGATGCCTGCCTTAAAAGATACAGGGTTTTAAAATTGTAATGTTCTAACTTGCTCTAGACAGCTCTAATTTTATATAGAGTATATATGAACATAGGGCTAGCCAGATGTATTTTTTCACAAATAAATGTTTTTTATCAATGTAAATTTGTTTATTAAGGAAAAAACAGAGATTTAAGAAACATATTAGTTATTCCGCAAAATTATTTTTGCACCATATTTTATTGCTTCTCAAGTATTTATATAGTTTTTTTTTAATTAAAAAAAATTCTCATTCAAATCATACAGTCAGTTAAAATTTGTTGTTGCCTTATATGTACTTACGCTTGTATAAAAACAAAAAATCAAATAGATACGGCTGCTAAAAACAAGTCTGGATATTTTATTTCGATGTTGTTGCTAATTTGTACAACCAGTTTCAATTTTGTAGCTTGTACCATTTTCGAGAAAAATAATGGTTGCTAGCAGATCACCGAATTACACGTTGCTGCCTTATATGCTTAACATGCGGCTGCTAAAACCAATGGATATTTTGTTGGTAATTTGTGCCACCAGATTCAATTTAGTAGCATGTGCTGTTTTCGAGGAAAATGATGGCTGGTAGCGCAATATTACGCTATTAGACCGCCGAATTGTTCCGCAAGATGGAAAAAAATAAACATTGAATTACTTAGACTTGTTGGTGAGAACAGTTTCTAAATTCATGATGAAGAAAATGACTAATATTATTGGAATTTGACTATTTGATTTTTAATTTTTAAGCATGACAGCAACAAATTTTTAACTAACTGTACAAGTTGAATGACATTTTTTTTATTTTAAAAAAAATAAAACTACATTTTCTGAAAGTACTCGTCGAGCAACAAAAAAAATTTAAACAAATTAACAACAAGTAGCGGCAAATTATCCGTCACTTGTTATTGGCGGCTGGGACAGTCGTAAATTCTAGAGTTATTTAAAGAACCTTCTATTATCTTCTTCAGCAGTTTGTATATTTGCACGTAAATTCAATGAATTCTTACTGTCGTCTTGTTAAGTGAACAATGAGTAACCCAAGTTTCATTAGCTTAGTCAAACAGCTTCTGAAATACGCGTTGTAGACAAGCTACATCTAGCGGTCATTCGGTACACTACGTCGGACTGAAAAGCCAGCGAAGTTCTACATCGCAGTAGAAGCCATTGCAAGCTATCGATCTCTATCGCGTTCGTCGAGAACGATATTTTGCAAACACGGAATTCCAGGAAACAAATACTCTGCTGGCCAATGCTGGCCCGGACATTGGCCAGCAGAATAATTGTAATTATTTCAACAAATCACTTTTTAAATTCCAACTGACACCCTCTATCTTTCTTACTATCATAGTTTTATTAAAGGAAGGTGTCTTAAATCGTAATAATTTTTAATATTAAGGTCGCAGTATTTCTCGCCGTAAAATGATCAAATTTGTGGTGTTTTTAGGTACAGAAACCTCGGAAAATAAAACACGCAGAGCAAAAGTAATATCAAAAATAAAATTCTCCTCAAATAAAATGATAACATTTAAAAAGCATTTGTAAGACATTATTTTGCTATTCTAACCCTACATTTTAACAATTATTTTTTCATACTTATAAACAAAAGTAAACAATCTTATATGCAGAACTATGTAAGTTCATGTTATAACAATATTTTCATTTACAGTTAAATTTAAAAAGTTACGTATTTTAAAAGATTTCTGTACGTAAAAATTTGTTGGTTAGAATGCTGTCTGCCGTTATACAGTATGCGCCAAAAGTATGGAATAAATTAAATAAAAACGAAACAATTATTTTTTGGGAAAAATCCTCGAACAGGTCGATTTTTAATTTAAAAAATACATATTTTAGCGTAAAATGCGATTTTCAAATGTCATTTGTTTTCGAGTAATGACGTCATCAATTTTTTTTTAAATGGCAACACCATATTTTTTTCCTTGATTCTGAAATATCGTTTAATTCTCTATCAGGCAGTACTAAAATTTTGCCCTCTTACATAGGAACGTTTTCGAGTAAATGACGATTGAATGTTAGAAAACGTAAATTTTATCCATAAAAAAGTAACAATTCTGAGGTATGTAAAATAAAATACAATTGATTAAATTTTATACTTAAATTAAATGTTCGAATTGCCATCCACCAACTTCTTGACAATGCGCAAGTCTGTGAAGAAATTCTTCTTGCACATTATGAATGATTTCTGGGGTAACTCTGCGTATTTCGTCCCGAATGCGATTTTGAATTTCTTCTAAATTACGTGGTTTATTAATGTACACTTTTGACTTCAAGTATCGCCATAAAAAATAGTAAAGACGTGTAAGATCTGGCGATCTTGCAGGCCATTCTATCGGTCCGAGTCTGCCGATCCACCTCCCAGGAAAACCAAAAAATCTCGTACAGGACGCGCATAGTGCGGAGGTGCACCGTCTTGCTGAAACCATATGGTATCGTCAGGAATGTCAGGGTCATTATCGTTAGGAAAAATTACTGCAAGGGCTGGAACAAGGTCATTTTCAAGAAACTTCTCTAAATATCTTTGTCCTGTAAGGGTTCCTTCAAAGAAGAAAGGCCCTACTATTCTGTCGTCAACTATTCCAGCCCACACATTTAATTTCTGAGGGTGTTGGATATATGTCTCTTCCATCCAATGAGGATTTTCCCGACTCCAATATCTGCAAGTTTGACGGTTTACTGTACCATTCAGACAAAATGTGGCCTCATCTGAGAAAAGTATTTGCCGGTGCAAATTTCTATTTCCTTTACATAAATCCATTAGAATTTCGCAAAAGTGTAAGCGGCGATCGGGATCATCTTCATTGGGTTCCTGCACAAATTGAATTTTGTAGAGATTATATTTTTCCTTCCTCAAGATACGTAGCACTGTGCTCTGACTAGTGTCATTGCTTAATGCAACCAATCCTGAAGAATTATGAGGATTATCCACCATACTTATCAAAATGTTCTGTTTCTGATTTTCATTAATGCTTGGACGTCCAGGTTTTGGAATATTTACAACATTGTCAGTTTCTCTAAATTTAGACTCTACCTTACTGACTGTTGATTGGCTGATAGGGCGATCTGGATATTTTTCATTAAATAAATCGCAAACTTCCTGCTGAGTTCTAGTCATATTCCCGCATCCGATAAGAATTAAAATTTCAATTCTTTGAGTAACAGTTAAATGTGCCATAATACTTTAAATTGAATAATAATTTCTATGTCGCTTACAATACTTATTAGAAAGTCGGTGTGACAATGACACTTTGCAAAGATTTTCATCTACGTGATCCATAAAAGAACTATGGAATTCGAAAAACTAAACTGGATAACGTGTTTGCTTTATTTTGATTGATTTACGTTTTCTAACATCCAATCGTCATTTACTCGAAAACTTTCCTATGTAAGAGGACAAAATTTTAGTACTGTCTGATAGAGAATTAAACGATCTTTCAGAATCAAAGAAAAAATATGGTGTTGCCATTTAAAAAAAAATGATGACGTCGTTACTCGAAAACAAATGACATTTGAAAATCGCATTTTACGCTAAAATATGTATTTTTTAAATTAAAAATCGACCTGTTCGAGGATTTTGCCCAAAAAATAATTGTTTCGTTTTTATTGAATTTATTCCATACTTTTGGCGCATACTGTATATTCGTTTTACTTCGGTACCTTTGAATATTCGCAGGTGGTATGAGATAATAATATTCTTGTTATCTACTAAATTATATATTATTCAGTTATTCAGTTCACAAACACTTATGCAAGTCAACCTCTGACATGTCAATGAATGAAACTCCCTATGTCTAGAAAACACTTAGCAACAGGTCATATTTTAATATATGAATCAAGCTTTCGAGTTTTTTTTTAATTATTCAGGTCAATTTACCTAGACACGCTGATTATTTATTAGTTATCGAAGCAGTAATTAAAATTTTAATTATTTTTATTCCCACAGTAATAATTTTAATTATCCGTGATAAACTCGGTAGCATACCTCTACTTGAGATAATTCTTAAGTGACAATTATAAGGCGTCAAAATATTTGTAATTCTTATAAATAGACCGGAACAGTGATAGAGAGGGTCTTTTATGTACCAGACAATTTTCGGTTGAGTGTTAATTCCAGATAATATTCACATAAACTAGAATCGAACGGCGCGACGCGTGTGGTGTGTTTAGCATAGACGTAACTAGCAGGGCCATTTTGGGGTCTCGACCCCAGTGTAATATAAGATGTAAGCTAGCAGCGGTGAGTACCTTCATATGTAAATCGGTAAATGATAATGTAATTTATTTTCTGATTATCTGAAGTTGTTATCAAAATATTCTCTGAAGCTTATGGCATAATTCTAGTTTTTTTTATTTGGGTATTTTGCGACACTTCTAAAAAATAAAGCCAAAAGGATCAGTCGAGGGTTATTTTTAAAATATAAGTTTGCCTAACCAGAAAATCTCACACTGAAAAAGCAGATAAGTAAACTAACAAAAGTCACATCACTATCTATATTTTTTAACGTTTTGAAAAACTGTCCATTTGGCGTAAATTATTTTTCATTTTTTCAGAAGTGTGGCAAAATTCCCAATTAAACTAAAGAAAAATTTGTTAATCAAAATCTGTTACATACAAGGTGATATCAGACGAAAGTATCCAAGATATACATTTTGACAGTGTTGTCAAATTTGGTATTTTTCTTTTACAATTTGATTCCTCTCTTATTTTGCTAAAAAAAGATATACTAGTTAATTTTGAAAATACCTAGATATAATTACAGAAAGCAATTTATATTTTGCCTAAATTAACGTAATGACATTGAACTATATTACTAATACAGTATTTTTCGGATGGATTTTGGATGGAAAAGTTGTAGCATGTCCAGCGTTACTGCTTTTTCATTTGGAAATTTGAAATACAACATAAAATAAGAATAGAACAAGTGCGTTCATAAAATAATATATGTTAGGTCATTTTTACAAAAAATGTCACAAGTCCTTGAGAATAACGAATGCGTAAATATAACTCCTCACCCCAGTTTCGCGTTACCACGTGATAAGGTGCAAACAATTCTATTGGATGTTAAGATGTAACTGGTCTGGTACTTCCTGCTCGGCCTAAGCGGCTGGACTTGCAGGAAGCGACCTACATTGCCGTAGGTACTTAACCGCATTAACAGGCATTGACCTATGGCATACTGATGAGGGCTAACAAGCCCAAAACCGGTCTATGTCTGGTGGAGTGGCCGACAAGGGTTCTTGGCTGTGCAGGTGTAATTCAATGCCGGTCGGGGCATTAGCCCGCGGATAAGTTGTTTCCTGCAGTATCATTTATAGATCTATTGGATGTTGTTATTGGATCTTGTTTGCAAATTCACAATATGTTATGTAAATACACATCAAGTACTAGTGAATATGTATTTTTTCGGAATACAACTGTTTTTTCCTGCACATGAAATGCAATTTTACAACATTGATACGTATTTTTAATAGAAATTATATATTTATTTATCGTTCCACTATCCAACGAGATTAAATTGAAAGTTAATCCAAATTACTGGACGGGAAATAGCTTAAAATAAAAAGAAAAGGAAAAACAACAACAAAAAATTGCACATAGCAAAACAGCAAACAAGTAAACATTAAAAGTTAATTAGTATGAAAATAACAAAAACAATAATACATGTATATACAAAAAAATTTAAAAAAACAGAAGAGAAACAAACAAAACAATAATCAAGATAAAAATACATTTTTATGCGCTTAATACTAGAATTAAATATATCAACGCTGTCCTGTACAGTTTTATAATAACGTAACATTCCATACAATGGTGAATAATACAATATATTGGTTCTAGCAGTTTTCGTAAAGAATGTTTGACTACGACGTGTATTATTTGTGGGCACATTTAGATTCATTTTGTGTAGTAATTCAGGTAAGTCAGTCACATCTAAAGTTAATAACGTTAAGCAAGTAAATAACAGATTGCATATGATGACGGATAGCCAATGAATTGTAGTGATGATCACGCAGTAATAAATTGCTTAGGTACCCAATTGCAGGATATATTTTGTTCTTTTTCAAATACAAAAATCTTAAAAATCTACGCTGAACTCTTTCCAAAGATTCAATATATTTCACATGATTAGGTGACCACACGATTGAGCAGTATTCCAATTTGGATCTTACAAATGAATTGTATAATAATTGCACAATATAAACACAAATCTTTAACATATTCGGGTCTGGCAAGTGGGACGTTGTTAATATTATACGAAAAATGTAAAATGTTCTCCTTTAAGGTATAGCTTAATGCACTACACTTGCTAACATTCAAAGGCACTCTGTGTTCTAAACACCATAAATTAAGTCTGTCAATATTTCTCTGCAAATCAATACAATCCTGAGTACTATATTTTCATGTGATCGGCATACAACAGATGGGGCACATCCAACCAATCAACAACAGTATTAATAAATATATTAAATAGGAGAGGTCCCAAAATTGTCCCCTGGGGAACACCTGATAAAACAGGAAAAGTTACAGAATTGAAGCCTTTATAACAAACATATTGTAGTCGACTGATTAAATAAGATTGAAACAGCATCAGCAAGCTCGATGAAAGTCCACAATTGTCTAATTCACGAAGTAAAATATTATGCGGCAGTCGATCAAAGGCTTTAGAGAAATCTGTATATATTACGTCAACCAAGGCTTCGGATATATATTGCGTAATACACACTGAGTTGGAAGTTTTGGAGCGACCCCTTACAAAACCATGTTGATTGCATGTTATAATATTCTTTACATGGTTATACAGCGTGAACATACAGTATGCGCCAAAAGTATGGAATAAATTCAATAAAAACGAAACAATTATTTTTTGGGAAAAATCCTCGAACAGGTCGATTTTTGATTTAAAAAATACATATTTTAGCGTAAAATGCGATTTTCAAATGTCATTTGTTTTCGAGTAATGACGTCATCGATTTTTTTTTAAATGGCAACACCATATTTTTTTTCTTGATTCTGAAAGATGGTTTAATTCTCTATCAGACAGTACTAAAATTTTGCCTTCTTACATAGGAAAGTTTTCGAGTAAATGACGATTGAATGTTGGAAAACGTAAATTTTATCCATAAAAAACTAACAATTCTGAGGTATGTAAAATAAAATACAATTGATTAAATTTTATACTTAAATTAAATGTTCGAATTGCCATCCACCAACTTCTTGACAATGCGCAACTCTGTGAATAAATTCTTCTTGCACATTATGAATGATTTCTGGGGTAACTCTGCGTATTTCGTCCCGAATGCGATTTTGAAGTTCTTCTAAATTACGTGGTTTATTAATGTACACTTTTGACTTCAAGTATCCCCATAAAACATAATCAAGAGGTGTAAGATCTGGCGATCTTGCAGGCCATTCTATCGGTCCGCGTCTGTCGATCCACTTCCCAGGAAAACAGTTGTCCAAAAAATCTCGTACAGGGCGGAGGTGCACCGTCTTGCTGAAACCATATGGTATCATCAGGAATGTCAGGGTCATTATCGTTAGGAAAAATTACTGCAAAGACTGGAACAAGGTCATTTTCTAGAAACTCTAAATATCTTTGTCCTGTAAGAGTTCCTTCAAAGAAGAAAGGCCCTACTATTCTGTCGTCAACTATTCCAGCCCACACATTTAATTTCTGAGGGTGTTGGGTATGTGCCTCTGCCATCCAATGAGGATTTTCCCGACTCCAATATCTGCAAGTTTGACGGTTTACTGTACCATTCAGACAAAATGTGGCCTCATCTGAAAAAAGTATTTGCCGGTGTAAATTTCTATTTCCTTGACATAAATCCATTAGAATTTCGCAAAAGTGTAAGCGGCGATCGGGATCATCTTCATTGAGTTCCTGCACATGTTGAATTTTGTAGGGATGATATTTTTCCTTCTTCAAGATACGTAGCACTGTGCTCTGACTAGTGTCATTGTTTAATGCAACCAATCGTGAAGAATTATGAGGATTATCCACCATACTTATCAAAATGTTCTGTTTCTGATTTTCATTAATGCTTGGACGTCCAGGTTTTGGAATATTTACAACATTGCCAGTTTCTCTAAATTTAGACTGTACCTTACTGACTGTTGATTGGCTGATAGGGTGATCTGGATATTTTTCATTAAATAAATCGCAAAGTTCCTGCTGAGTTCTAGTCATATTCCCGCATCCGATAAGAATTAAAATTTCAATTCTTTGAGTAACAGTTAAATGTGCCATAATACTTTAAATTGAATAATAATTTCTATGTCGCTTACAATACTTATTAGAAAGTCGGTGTGACAATGACACTTTGCAAAGATTTTCACCTACGTGATCCATAAAAGAACTATGGAATTCGAAAAACTAAACTTGATAACGTTTTTGCTTTATTGTAATTGATTTACGTTTTCTAACATTCAATCGTCATTTACTCGAGAACTTTCCTATGTAAGAGGGCAAAATTTTAGTACTGTCTGATAGAGAATTAAACGATCTTACAGAATCAAGGAAAAAAATATGGTGTTGCCATTTAAAAAAAATCGATGACGTCATTACTCGAAAACAAATGACATTTGAAAATCGTATTTTACGCTAAAATTTATTCCATACTTTTGGCGCGTACTGTATAACTCAAAAACTTTGCTAAAGTTATTAATGATTGTGATAGGGCGATAATCAGTAACATTATCTTTAATTCCAGACTTATATACAGGATGGATACGCGAGGTTTTCCATATTTCAGGAATTGTATTCGTAGATATAACAAGATTAAAAATAATCTTAAGAGGTTCAAGTAACAGACAAGCACAGTCACGAATAAAAAATGCCGGTATTTTATCGGGCCCCATTGTACAATTAGATTTAAATTTTTTGATAAACTTTGAGATATCTGCTTCAGCCACGGGATTAATAATCAAAACATTACTAGCATAATAATTTCTAGGAGATTGTATACCATGAGAATCACTGCCCTACAATGACATCAGAATCGTATGCGGATTTAAAAAACGTAGCAAAAGCTTCAGCTAACCATCCCCCATTTGTTAACACTTCATATTGAAAAATCATATCTGAGGAATTAGATCCATTTTCACGTTTATTGTTAATATAAGACGACCAGAATTTTGTTGGGTATTTTTTTAAATTTTCTTCTCTCTCATTTTCATATAGCTTTTATGCGCAATACAAATGTTCTTCTTAAGTTTAGATCTAATAGTTTTAAATGGTTCGTAAGTTGTATTTAATACTGTACCTACACCTAAAGTACACTTTGTATGTGATATTCTTTACAATAATAGTGTGTACAACGTTTAAATTTACTATCATTTTATCAGTGTATCCTGCTGAGAGCTAAAAAGCTGCGAAACCGCTACACCCGGTGATTCATCATGCCGTAAATTTTAAGAGGAGATAGGGAAAAATGAGTATAATATGATTACGCGATTAAAATAAATAATTATTTAATCTATATAACTTCATTCTGCAATCGCTTTGAAATTGTTCTTGCTGAAGAAGTGGCTTTATTTTAACTTTGTACGTGTGCATTTGAGGTTATATTTTGTATATTCGGGCGTTATTTAGTGTTTTAACCTTTTTATTTGATAAAATGCGGTATGCCGTTTTGATAATAAATTTTGGAGTGCAAATGCAAACAGGTAAATACCTCTGCTTTTTTATTTCCTTTTAATAAAAGTTGACTTATTGAAACTTTTACTTAACCAAAACATTTTGTTTGGCTACGCTAATACTATTGTTAAAATCAGTTATAAGAAAATTCAGCATGCTCCTTTATTTTCTTGAATATTATTGGCTTCGTACATACTTATACATATTAGCGGATATTAGTCTATGAAATAACAGAAACATTTAGCCGTAATGTGACATTGCTCGTTTCGCCACTAGATACTCCCGTGATATTGTAACTAGCAATAGGTTGATTTGCTTCAATTTAAGGATTCGAGTAAAACATTTTTTTTTTCAATTTTCTGTCTTTGTTCAGCCTTCCGAATACGTGGTTAATATTAATGACATTATGGCTGAATCACCCTATATAACTGGTGACACCGCTGATGACTAACTGTGACAATTTGCTATAGGTTTTCTAGTTGTAATTCAATGCTGGTCGGGGCAGCAGTACTTGACATGTGGTAGCATTTTGTTCAAATCTTGTAGAGACAATCTATACTGGATATTCAGGCACCAAAAAGTTATGACGATTTAAATGCATGTGAAGTACTATAGGTAGCACTTTCTACAGTTGTCAGTTAATCCGTGGACATATTTCAATTTCTCGTGCCAGAAAGTCCTTCTGTATTTATATGAAGCTAAAACTAAAATAAAATTGTATTTTATGTATCTCAGAAACTATAAAATTTTGGACTAAAGTAATTAAAAAAAAAAGTAAGTTAGATCAACACATTTTAGCTCTTGGAGTAAGTTTTAGTATGTCTCCCAACATTACAGACACCTTGTATACGCGAGATATATTAAAAAATTTCAAAAACATCCTGATTATTAACTCGACAAAAAATAATCCATATAAGATTGCTCAGAATTGTGACATTCTTGGTCAAAAAACTGATTGTGATCTTAGTCACACCTGTACGACGAGAAATAAACCGTAAAAAATTATTTACTTAGGTAATGATTACTTTACGACATTGACTGAAACTCTCAGATTAACAAAAAATGTGAAATTGACATTTTCTTAGAAATAGCGATTTTTTAGTTTGTTTTGCACATAGTTAAATTATTTCACAGGCCCGAAGCTAACTCGTGAGTCAACCCTCGACTTGACCCACCAGGGTGTTTACAAACTTTTAGAGAAACTAGTGGATAGGGGCATTGATTCAAAAATTAACTTCGAAGTGCAAAGTCAATAAAATGAAACAAAAAACATTAAACTTTGAAGACAAACAAATAACGTCGAGAATGACGCAAAGTGGACAGTATTGTCAGTTTTACGGGTAAATTTACCTCCAGATGACGCGGAATTTTGTATGATTTGGTGCGATTTCTGGAGATTTCGCACAATTTTGCAAGATTTTGTAAGATTTGTGACAATAGTGTCACGGAATTTGCCCCACTCACACCCAAACCGACGACTGTGGTACCGCGAATTACTAAGATTGCCCCGATCGCCCCTACACGATTCTGTTAAACAAACAAAATGCCGTGGATCGAGACGGGACTAGAAAATTTGAGAAACGACGAGAAGCGTTCGAGAGATGCTAGAAAATAGATCTAGAGATGCTAGAATATACCTGGAATATTCGTTGGGTCTATAAAAGAAAAATAAACGGCCGATTAAGTTAGTCTTGTATAAGTCTTGTATTACAGTCTGAATTGAAGTGTTTAGTTGGAGATATCAAAGTGATTTAGATAGCGATTAATTAAATAAGTGTTTAGTTGAGTTTTAATTAGTGTTCAGTAGTGCACTGGGTATCGTTAATAAAGAAGTAATTAATTTACGGATTGTTTTTCTGGAAGTAGAAAAATTCGGATTGGGAAATCCGTGACAATATTGCTATTGCCTCTATATAATTTATTAATTAGCTCACCGACAAACTTTGCCATATGGAAGATTATAGTCATTTTAAGAGAAGATCGTCATTTGGACATATGTCGATTTTGCTTATTTAAGGACCGGAAGGCGTCAAATTTTTGATTTCATAATTTTTAAAAAATTTTAAAATTACTCAAAACCCACAATCAGGGAAATACATTTGTAATTATAATAAATGTTCAAAATGTCCTCCATCCGCTGCAACACATGTTTCACAACGACGCACAAGAGTTTTTTGCTTGATTAAAAATGTTATCATTATCTCTAATTTGAGTAGCAGCAATGTATATTCTTTGAGTACCTGTTATTTTGTAATAATATCCTCTTGATATACAATTTATTTCATATGCCTCCATAAAAAAAATCGAACGGATTTAAGTCGGAGGGTCGCGGTGGCCAACTGGTCCACCATTTCCAGCCAAAACTTTCAAGCGAACTCCTTAAATAATGCAAATCGGACATATGTCCAACTTATTATGACGTGATCCTTCATATGGCAAAATTTGTCGGCCAGTTAATAAATCACCCTGTATATTAGGGTAGCGTCGGAACGAGTAGTTGTTTCCTGAAATTCTACCTTTGCAAATATCGAAATCTCCAATAAAGATACAGGTCGCGGCTTTTATAGTACTCACAATATAGTGGGTTGTTCTCTGCATGTAGCCGTACCTAGATTTAGCACTGAATACCCAGTGACCACAAGATGTGGACACTTACATCTCGGGCATAATATGTCCCCGTTTATTACTTGCGTATGTCATTTATTTCTCTCTCATTACAGCAAATTCTGTAATCCAGCGATAGCCAATGCTGTACGCGACCATCAAAAGCGCAATGAACTCTAACAAATACATAAAAAAATGTATGAAAGCAATTTATACTAAATTAGTAATTATACATTGATAAAAATTTGTCTGTAATTTCACATAACTTTACGTTGGTAATTTGTGACCATCTCGTAAAGTTATGGAAAATTACATAATAATTTTGTAAATGAAATAAGTACACTGTAATATTACAGAAATAAACATGGATAAAATAGTTCAATTGCAGTACATTGTATTACTTATAACTTAATGACAATAGCAAATTTTATATCTGAATCCATGGACAGACGATTGCAAACTGATGTTGTTTACACTGATTTTTCAAAGGCATTCGGCAAACTGGACCATGGTATATCTTAATGCATTTGAATTTTCAAATTCCCTTCTACAATTATTTAGATCATATTTGTCCAACAGACTTCATTATATTCTATTCAAAGGGTGTAAGTCTGTCGACTACTCAACAACTTCAGGAGTGCCGCAAGGATCTGTCCTTGGACCACTGCTATTCAACATTTTTATCAATGATATAACTGTTTGTTTAAGTTCTAACTGCGTTCTCTACGCTGATGCGTTGAAAGTGTTTTCGACTATCGACAGCCTTGATGATAGCGAGCGCTTTTAAGGTGATTTGATTCAAATTGAGAACTGATGCAAATTAAATAGACTTTGTATAAATCCTCAGAAGTGCTACATAATGTCATACACTGTAAACTCATCGAAGATTATGTTTGACTATAATTTCAATGACATCACGTTCTAACACTGTCTCGGAGTTCTTTTTGATGATCAGTTTTTTGTTCAAATTTAGACGCTTAAAATCTTATATTATTGTTTTGTTCGATCCAAACTCGAATATGCCGGTTCTGCTTGGTCTCCTTTAATTCTCATATACAAAATATCGAAGCAGACCAAAGGAAGTTTCTTAAATTTCTTAATTTTAGGATGGATGGGGTATTTCCTCCTATTGGGTTTCTCCAATATGAATTATTACAAAGACATGATTTGATGAGTCTTGATACCAGGCGTCAATGTCGCAATGTCCTTGTCTTGTTTAAAATTTTAAATAATCTAATTGACTGCCCTGTTTTGCTGCAGCAATTAAACTTTATTGTTCCGAGAGTCAACTCAAGGGAAGGTAATGCTTTTTACTTGCCCACCCTTCGTATAATATTCTTAACCATTCCCCTATATATAAAATGAGCACTTTTCGTAATTTATTGGAGCATCGCTTAGTCTTAGTGTTAGTCTTTAAGACTTAAGGTGCAATTATAATCAATGTGTTTGTACATTATTTGAATTAATATTTATATTTCTCTTAACTCCTGTTCTGTAGCTGGGTTTTGTAACCTGTAGAACAGTAACAATAAATAAATAAATTACCACACTATTTCTGAAATCTCCTAATTTTGTTACGTAAAACACATATGCTTGATTATTCCTTAATATATTATGTAAATTAAAACTTTCTATTAAATATTATGTGAAAAAGAGCATAACAAAACATGGACATTCCCACACATTTTTATCAGTGTACTAGATGTCTGTTAGAAGTCAATATACTAGAGTATACCTCCACTGACAGTACTATCTGATGTTAAGAAGTTATATAGCACATTAAGACGCTGTAATATATTATTCAAACTTTCTCAGTTTAATTGTAAATCATCCCGAAGAGTAAGTAACCTTTCTTTAAAACCTTTTAGCCTTCAGATCGTTGGCAAATTAAGGCTGTAATACCTTCTAGTCCTATATGACCAAGGATTTATCTTGGAAAATCGAGAGCTGTTCTTTATTCTATCCGTACTCGAAGGAGGCAAGGCAGTCCAAATAATTCAAAGGAAATTACTCAAAATACTGAACAAGTAAAGTTCGCAAAGCACTGTTAAGTAATTGGAATCATATTAAAACTTAACAGCGTGTATATACCGATGAAATGTAGAGGCGCCTGGTTCAGGTCTTTTTTGTTGAGAAGTGGGAGGTTGTTAAAACTTTATAAAGTACATATTGGAATATTTTTATATATCACGAAGAAATGTTCTAGTGACCCCAAAATTATTAACAGTTTTTTGCGAATTGCGGAGGTAAATAAGATTTTAAGTGCCTTTTTTGGACCACAAAAAAAATCTAGTTTTATATTGGTATTGGCTTCCTGCCTTTTCTGACAAGACCAAGATAAAATACGACAGCTCGAATTACAAGACAAGCTAAGATTTAAAAAAAAGACAAGACATATTTCTACAGTAAGAAGACTATTTATAAGACATCCAGCATATAAAATTATTGTATTTTTGCGGCATCTTTAGGCCATAGATAATGTTAATACTTTGTGGGTAATGTCATAATTATTAGTGGTGATGTGGTTAACTTACGGTATTGTTAAACGTAACTTATACGTTATATATTTACAATATGTGTACAGTATAGATCGTGACAATTCTAGCGATGATGCTATTGGATAAGTACCAGATAGATGGTTTTACTACTACATTAAAATACTTGTTTTAATTTGAAAAATAAAAGTAATAATATTTATCATTTATTAATTTTTTAAGTTAATTAAATAAATTTTTATTGGTATCTACTTATTCCACTTCTCCTGAAACATTTTTTTAAACCCTTATTTATTACTTGTTTATTATGTTTTTAGAATGAAACAGGTAATTTAATGTAGTGATGTCACATAACAAAATTTTATAAATGCCTTAAATAACATTTTACATCACTTAAACGGTAGGAATAACTACAGAACATGTTACTTAGAAATGGAATGAAGCGCTGAATACAATAAATGAGAAAAAATGTAAGTTTATTTTACCATTCTTTAAATGCCCTGTATACATTCTGATAGCTTTATAGACAAGTTTAATTGATTCTCTACAATTACATTGTAATTTCTTCGATAAACTTAAAGCTATCTGTATTTCCATTTAAATTTATGTTAAAATAGTCTTCACAAACAATGTTGCAATGCTTCCTTTCGTTGCGCTTCATCGCTCTACACCACTTTTCTTGTCTCGGCTAACACTAATCATAATTCCTGAGGATTCATTCGAAATGTCAATATAACCGGAATACTTTTTTCAATATAACTGAAGTAAGAATTCGAAATCTTTCAAATATCTTGACGATATTCTATCTGGTTCCTATATAGGCCCCAATGATTACATCGTCAATAAATAATCATTGAACTATGGCTTTACATTTTATGTGTAATATATAAAAATATTAAAGTACTTCACTGCCACTTCACGAATGTAGGTATATTTTTAAAGATAAGTAACTACATACTTTGTTTAGACTTGAATTATTTGAGGAATTTTTGTCATTAATAATGAGACTTCGATATGATGATAATATTTAAATAGAAATAGACAATAGTTTTAAAGTGTAGCGATAACCCATATTGAAAAAAATATACACAAGTATAAGTACCAACACAATGAATATTATTAAATTATCTTCTCATGAACGCGTCAAGCAATGTTCTCATGGACACCAAATTCGCGAAAATTCTACCGAATTCGCAGATTTTGATTTGTTATTAATGGCGGGAAAGTGACAATTTTTCGCTAATTTCGTAAAACATGAATATTAGTAAGTTTAACTTGAGAGTGTGACAATATACCATGACAGTTAATGACAGCTTTATGAAGAAAATCATGGAAAATATTGCAGTTGGCAAAATTAACTAAATAGTGAGACTTTTTTCGCCATTAAATAATTTGCAGGAATTTTGCATCCATGAGGACAAGGCTTCAGACAAGACCAGAAACGTGCTTGCTTGTTTTAAATGGTACATTTAGACTTTTAGGAGTATTTAATTTCCAAATACTTACGAACGAAACATATATAAACTAGGGCAAATGCGCACTATTGTAAACCTAAGTATTGAAGAGCTCGCAGAACTCTATTCATATGTCATATAAAATACATATAGTCTAAGATCTCACTATAAAACGACCTTCACCGAGCTGATTAATGGATGAAAAGTATTTTATATCCAATTAAATATGTCAATAAATATATTGCAAATGGGTTGTCTACAAAAGTTCAGTCCAGAATATGATTAATTAACAATTGAAAATTATTATTTTTTTAAACATTTCACTGGTTTGGTTAATACGTTAGGTTGACTATTTTTTTCCCGTCAGAACTCTTGGGTAAGCAGGTATAAACAGGTAAATCGATACTAGTAACTTGCACCGGTGTGGTTAATAAATTAAAGTTAAATTAAAATAAAGATTATTTCATTACCAACACGGTGGTATAGGGTTGTCTGCGAAAAATCAGTCCTGAATTCCGGTTGTCGAGTTTTAAAAAGTGAAATATTCCCTAGCAAACCATTCCATGCGATAGAAGAGTACACAGCATTGCAGCTGTGTCGTCCATATCGAAAATGAAGACGATCCGTTCATCCGTTTCTCCAAAAAAATCTAATAAAGTCAGGGGGCGGCGGTATTATTATTAATCTGCCCCTAGGAGCCCCTAACGCGAAGACGGACTAATTTTTTCGATTCCGCGCCTCAAAGAGTACGTGTCTTTAAAATTTCGATTCGATCGGTTGGGGGGCGGCTCCGGGGGTGGTATCCCGTTTTTTTAAATTCGGTACATTATCGGATGCGCCCCGCCTTATCGCAAGGGATACGTACATAAAATTTGAGGTTGATTGGATTCGATTTGTGGCCGTGAGATGTGCGGAATTTTTGTTTTTACTCCTAACGACGAATATGAGGTTAGGTAAACGGCGGCTGTGTGACGGGATCGGAGGGTTCTCGAATTCATAACTAAGGGGTGGAGTCTCGAAGTCACGAGAAATCAACCTTTTCTGTTTCATTTCGAATACATATTCGAATGTTTTTTATGAAAATATGAAAAATTGCTTCTATAGAATTTTTTGTACAAACAACGGTTTACGAGTTGGGCGGCAAAATACCACCGCCCCCGGACTTTATTAGATTTTTTGGAGAAACGGATAAACGGATTGTCTTCATTTTCGGTATAGGCTATTATTTCCTGGTAGTGACTTGAAATGATATTATGACGTTCCTGCCGCCCCTCCGGGGGCGGCCCTTGAAAACACGAAATTTGTCTAAAATCATTGAAATTTTTTGGTGGCATCTTCTCCACCTTACATATCGAAAAGTCTAATAAAATTTTATGGTTATATGTATAGTTTCCTTAAAAAAAAATTAAACGTAATTCGGGGTGGCAAATGGATTATTAGAAAATTTTATTTTTTACGGGTTTTCGATCTCGACATATCATTAGTAGGGTCGAAAATGTTGTTTTATTGTCACTGAAAAGCGTTAGGGGTTCCTAGGGGTAGATTAAAAATAATAGGTACCGCTGCCCCCGGACTTTATTCGATTTTTTGGAGAAACGGATAAACGAATCTTCTTCGTTTTCGGTATGGACGAACTACACACAGCTGCAATGCTGTGTTTGCTGGGGAATATTTCACTTTTTAAAACTCAACAACCGGAATTCAGGACTGATTTTTCGCAGACAACCCTATACCACCGTGTTGGTAATGAAATAATCTTTATTTTAATTCAACTTTAATTTATTAACCACATCGGTGCAAGTTACTAGTATCGATTTACCTGTTTATAACTGCCTACCTAAGAGTTGTGACGGGAAAAAAATAGTCAACTTAACGATTGCATATTCTATGGGCTTCATACTTTCGATTCGTATGGAATTTGTCTATTAACCAAACCAGTGAAATGTTTAAAAAAATAATAATTTTTAATTGTTAATTAATCATATTCTGGACTGAATTTTTTTAGACAACCCATTTGCAATGTATTTATTGACATATTTAATTGGATATAAAATACTTTTCATCCATTAACCAGCTCGGTGAAGGTCGTTTTATAGTGGGATCTTATACTAATACCACCAATTTTCACACTGATAACATTCATTCTTCATTTGGAAGATCCACAAACGGGTTTCTAAAACTAGGATAAAAAGCATCTTCATTTCTCATATCGGATTTAATAACTTTTTTCGCATAACGCCAGAATCAGGTTCCAATCGTTAGGTGCAACTAAAACAATGCATTTTCAACCTTATGCGCGAATAGTAAATACAATGCATGTGCGCTTGACGGCTGTTTCCAAATGTTCTGCTATTATCTTTGCTTGAATTGGTTCAGTTCTTTTCGTATTTATTCTTTTCTTCTTCTAGCCACTTTGTTTTAAATATTACTCCTTTTTCCATCATCGACCTTTCGCTTAACATGTTTATTGTCGATTTGAACTTGTTCTTCTAGACAATCCATATACTTCTCATACTGATACTCTTGTATGTTGTTTGCCTGTTAATGCAGGAAAAGGGCTAATCTCTTTAGGTTCTACCGAGTTAACAAAATGGGAATTTTACTTTGTTGATTTTCATTGCGCCCTATTTCTTTATTATGTTGTGGAAAACTCTCTGACATTTCGGAATGTTATCAACTCATGATAAGTTCAAATAAAGCAAATAAGAGTACTCTTGTAGAATAGCACAGCCAGTAGTTCAGGTAAAATATTTTCAAGAAAATGTCTGTAGGAGGCACCGGTTCTTGATAAAAGTAAGGCCCACAAGAAAATTTTCAATAATACTTCTCCATACATTAAAAAAAACTGATGTTGAAATAGAGATCCATTGTGACATTAGGGTTTTCATCAGGCCAAAAGTGTTTATTGTGAAAGTTCATTATAGCATCTCTGGAAAAATTAGCTACGTTGGCAAATAATGCCAGCGCCAAAGTCAACATTTTGTTAATTTTTTTCAAAATCCAGTGGAAAAACTGTAGCCGAGCAACATAGACAGTAATGCTTGAACCCTTTGCATGTGATACAGGTATAACTGTTGATGCTTCAGAAAAGACCAAACTAATTTACGATTCACAATAAGATTTGCAGCTTTTGTACCACTGTTTGGGTCTTCTTCAATTTCGTGTAAAAAAATCCCATTGACGAACGCAAAAATCGTGGTTTACTATCGGCTAAATAGAAAGAAAGAGAAAATGCAACTGGAGAAAAAAAAAGCGAATAAATTACGTTATCATAGCAAGGCTATGTTACTTTATTTATTAAAAATAACGTCAGTTTAAAATTGTTAAAAGTCAAAATCACAAATTTATCCAAATGTCTTGACCTTCAGCATCCACAAAAGTATCATTAATAGATTTAACGTCAACAGGGCAAATTATTTACAATAATTGTGTTTTTAATAATTGTTCACTTTAAAAAAATAATCTTTTTATTATTAATACGCGTTCATTGTCTGTTGTTTCTGTACTTTTAAATAAAGTTTTGATTAAATTATCATTATTCTATTCATGAAATTATCTTACCAAATACCATTGACCACTGCCAGTGGCAATACCACTGTCGTTAAATTGCCACGACAGTAAGTACTCGAAAAGAAACATAAAAAAATATCCGAATAAATCTGAGCTCTTATGGTAATATGGTAATATAATTAATACAATGGCGTATAGGATTACCTATTTTATTTGTAATATTATACACGGTGATATATTTTTTTTTGGCAAATAATGTTCGAAGATACCCACACCTCCGCCACTGGCAAGTTTCTAAAGCTGATAATGTCTTGCTTCGTACCTACTGTCATACTAAATATGTACACCGAATTTGGTTCAATTATTTCAAGCGGTTTAGAAATTAAAAACTGTTTTTTTTTTAATTTTGACACGCTGTAACATGACCCCACATTTATATAACAAAAAAAAAACCCTAATTTTTGCCACAGAATACGTCCCTGGTCTCTACTTAAGAAACACCATGTAGGTGCTTAAAAAATAAGGTCTGGATGGCGTCAAGTAAAATTAATGGGTAATATTTTTAATGCAAACTCTTGCAGACTGCGCGCTCTTGTATAACTTTACCCTATTCAAAACCCGGGGTGCTGTTTAAAATGGGCATCCTCCATTACGGTTTTAGAGTGCGCCGGGCAAGTTAGAAACAAAGAGGGCTCATTTCCCGGAATCGCCAGTCTAGACGACCGGCAAACTTTGTAAAAGTCGGGATTGATAAGATAGCCTCGCAAGTGCGCCTCGGCGTGCACCGAGCCTGCATGACCGGTGACCGCAGCCTGCTCGCTTTCCGTGGCTTTTTTGGGACTTAGCGGTGCGGTCTGCTGTCCATGGAAATGCCAGCAACTTCAAATGAGATCCCGTTAAATTCACAGAGCTTTTATATAGTACAGTTGGCGGTATTTGAACTTGTTGCGGTTCGGTTTTTTAATTCTTTGCAAGTAAAATTAAATTTTTACTTTGAAGAGGAGCTAAGCTTCGTATCCATTCGCAACTTGCTAGAGCTGTTGCTATTGCATTTACACTCGTTATAAACTTGCAGCAGATTTACTCTAGCAAAGCGTTGCGAAAATACAGGGTGATTCAGAAGTTATCTAAATGAATTTGAGATCCAAGTTAAATTAATAAATCGTTAAAAAGGCAAATTTCGTCGGTTATGTCTTTTAGTTTTGGTATACGGTGATTATGACTGTCATTTATATCAAACTTAAATGTCGACATGCGTTCAAAACTGTCGCTTATGCGCACTTATACCTAAGTATTACTTTTTAGTTTACTCGTCCCATTGTCGCTTATATTTTAATATTTTAAGTAAAATTGAACTAACGACGCGGATGGAGTTTGATTTATATAATATTCCAATATTGCATTGCTACAAATAATAATTAAAGATAATAAAGACAAATTATAGTTAATAATGATAATTATAGTGAAACCCTTTAAGCAAAAAATACAGCATTTAAATTAATTTAATTTTAACGTAGTGATTATATTTAGGAAGCTATTTATGTATTTACTTGAGTATATGGAGCTTCAATTACATATAAAAACAGTTGGTAAAATTTAGCACTCCTTCCTATGACGCACAATGTTACACTGGCGCTTAAGTCACAAACTGACAACACTGAATAGATATGGCCGCAGGAAGATGGCCCTTGCGCAATTTCAAATTCAAGTATCTCCACTAACATTATTTTTTGGCGCTTGAGGCGTTTATCAGTTGATTGCTGGTGGTTATACCTTTCTATTGACACCAAAAACTCAATTTTAACTAAAATGTCGCTTATCTCGTTTTGCCTTGTATGCGTCGAAATGTGTGATGAAAAATGGGGTTAATATCGTCAAACAATTTTTGTAAAATCCTTAGGTACCTATACTTAGTTTAAGAAAAACAAAATATTGTAATAAGTTCTAGTAGTTTCAACCTTTACATCGCTGGACCACTGTAATCTCTAGCCAGGCGATCTCAAATATCCGATTACTTATCGTATTAACTTTTTTGTGATGCAAGTATTTACATTAGTAAATATCAAAAAATGGCTTACGGATATAGCAACTCGCAGTTCATGGATAATTTATGGCGAAGTGAAAATGCTTTAGCAGAACAACTTCTCGGTAAACATGTGCCAAATGCAGCTACTTTTACAACGGTGTGCAGTGAGTGCTACTGTTCAACGTTGGCGTAACACGGGAAACCGAATTGTGGAAGAGATGGATGAGGTGCAGGCCGTCCACGGCGTATTGCAGCAGTGTGGTGTATCATATACGAGGTTCAATTGCATCCGTGCCATGTACAGCGTGTCCAAGCATTAATACCAAGGGTTGGACGAGGAGGACCGGTACCATGACCGTTACGATCTCCTGACTTTAAATCATTTGCACTTATTTTGGTGGGCATATTTATTGATGATTTACGTAAACGTATCATGTCAATAACTTACAAGTTCAAAACGGACAAGAAGCAGAAACATTTGTGTTTAGTTTGTAGAAACTGGGTAGACGGGCCCAAAATTTTGTTGTAATGTCAGATATGTCAAACTATTTTACTAAAATTAATTCTATTAATAATTAATAACAATAGTGGCAAAAGCAGTTGAATTTGCTGTATAAACATAAATTTCGAGATAAAAGTCATAGTTTTTTTAATGGCATTTCTTTACTTCTCTTGTAAATACGCTACCTCTTTTGGTTTTTTCCCACTGGCTTAAATCTGGCATGTTTATTCTTATGCAGTAACTAAGAAGGCTGAAGCAAGAGGTAAAACCAGACATTACCATACGCTCTGGCGCATTTCTTTACTTTTCTTCTAAATACGCCACCTCTTTTGGTTTTTCCCACTGGCTTAAATCTGTCATGTTTATTCTTATGCAGTAACTAAGAAGGCTGAAGCAAAAGATTAAACCAGACATTACCGTACGCTCTGACACAAGCAAAAGAAGGTCCCGCCATTTCGCTGTTTCAAATTTGTTCCATAGAATGGTTTGTTAATGTAATTTTGTGTCAAACTAAACGTTTTTCTGTTGTAATAGTTATATTACTCTGTTTATTTTAGAACCAGTAATACGATTTATTTATTATTCAATGCTCCAAGTATCTTTTAATATAACAGTTTTTATAGGTTAATAACCTACATCTAAGAAACAGTTATAAAATTATTTTATAGCCCGGTTAGAAATACTACGGAACTTTATTAAAAAATTATTCATAAACAATATTTTCAACTTACTGACCATGACATAACAATGTATAAAATATTTCCTGGGAATTGGTCAAAATAATAAAACCATAGTTTAAAATACTATGCAATCATAGAAATTTATTATTACGATCGTTTCGGGATAGCACCCATCGCAAGGCCGAAGTTACGCGATATTTAGACAGGTACAAAACTGCGTCTAACTTTTGGCGCAAATATGGACGTAAATAAACAGCCTAACTAGCAGCGCATTTTTCGTGAATAGCTTTACACGGGCGCAAGACTGGTTAGTCCGACTAAGGCTACGACCGTTTCATGAATCCGTTTGTAAGTGTATATCCTTCTTGCACTTGTTGCAAGAATATCGACAACGATTTGAAATTTTTACCTGAAGTTAAACTGCCGCAAGTACTGTAATCCACTAAATGTTCACTCTACTTTTAACTAATGGTATGTTCTATTTCTGTTGACGGAAAATATAATTTTAGGAAAAAAGATAGAGAACTACAAGCTGTTATTTCCACTATTGGACACTGAATTTTCAATATAGAATTCAGCAACAGTAGTTGATTTACAACCACCATAGAACTTAATATTAGTTATACCTGCTCGACTAATAAAGTAGCTGAAAAACGCCGAAAGCAATGCCTGATATATTCCTTTGGGTTTGGTAACCCTCTACTTGCTTGGAGCATTTATTATTGTTATAGTATACAAAAAACGTTGATGCTCAGTATCCGGTTGAAGAAGACACGCATATTTTTTGTACATATTCAAATATCTTGGTGACTTGTTTTCATTATCAATGATACTAAATATGCGCTGTATGTAGGTACATTATATTTTACATTTGATTTAGATTTAATTTAATCTCTAGTCAATATTCTTGACTTCTTCGGTTTGTAGCCATCATTTTTTGTTTTTAAGAATGTTATGTTGAATATTTGCTATTTCGATGTGAAAGTACCGTTGCCTTTAACATGGAATAATACGTCACAAAAGTAACGTACATGAAAACCGCGTTTGTTGATATTATTGCTAAGCATCCGTCAACTGTCAATTCGTCTCCAACAAAAATTACTTGACTACTTAAATATATCCTATCATTTAAATGAATAGCTAAAACTTGGACTTGTAACTGTTATTTTTTCTTTTTAACTAACTAACTAATCTTGAATGTCGATATTATGATGTAAAAGTAACGTTGCCTTTGACAGGGAATAATACGACCACAAAGAGGACGGTTTACAGTTTTCAAATTCTTCCAAAAAATATGCAAGGACACATTTTCAATGTAATGTTTCACATTTTTAAAAGAACACCGTTTAACAAAATCATCATAAATTTTGTTGTAAAGTTTTCTCCGCTGCTTTAAAAATTTCAGGAGACGTACTCGGAATGTCATCTATACTGTCACTATTGAAATTCATATTTTATCAGTTATATGTGAAGAAATCTGTTACTTTGCTAGAGGTTTTTGGTGTACTAAATACGACGTACATGAAAACCGAGTTTGTTAATATTATTGCTAGGCATCCATCACAACTGTCAATTCGCCTCCAACAAAAATTACTTGATTTTAGTTATAGATACACTTATTTCCACAAAAACGTAATATGATGTATAGCAAATTTACAGGTATTCTAAATACCGACCATGTATTAAGTTTTTGTATAAAAATCTTGGCTTAACCTTCGGGTTATTATCTCCACGCTACGGGTTTTAAACGCCTACTTAACGCCCTTGATATATAAATAACTATTTAGTCTTATTTTGGGGTCTAGAAGACTCAGTTAAATTTATGGTAGTACTTTTAGAATCACCTCGTATGTATAATGGAAAACTGCAATAACTTCTACTAGACTTCTGTGCCATGTCTAAAAGGCATAAATAAATACTGATGCAATCACGATTGCATGTAACTGTGCCCATGTTGGCTGGATATGGATCATTACGATTATGAATACCAGATTAATTTGTTTGTGTAGCAGAGGACAGTCATATTATATCATTAATTAATTAAGATATATACAGGCTTTGCGGATGGGGAAACTTGAGAAATTTAGCCTTTTGTTGATGATAATACACACCTAATTTACTACGAAGTTTAGGTATTTGTAGGGACTAATTTGACAGGGATCTTGCAAACAACTTCGTATAGAGATTTCGATTTCTTAATTAATTAATTGGTTTAATCGTTTAGGCTCTTGCTATAATGAAGCGGTGGCTAATTAAATATAAATTTATTTTTTTTTATTGGCACTTTTTAGCATCTAGATTGTTGTGTCGCTGAATTAGTTTTCAATGAAAAAATAATTGCAAGAAATCATTTTTGATAATGAACCATAAAACCCATATCATTTTTTTAGGGTCATAAATATAATTTTTTTGGTAAAGAAATTGAAATGAGATACTAAGTTAATACGTGCAAAAAAATTTCCATAATGAACTGAGAGTTAAATCAACAGTTGCTGAGCATTTAGCAGTTCATTATGAGAAAAAATATATATTTCCTGCCTTAAATCAGTAATTAAAAAAGAATTTAATATTGAGAATAGAAAATGTAACATTTTCTTTTCTTAGTTCAATCTGACGCCATATTGATTTCAATTAAATTTAAATTGACCTTTTATTTATATTTACACATGTATTTATGAAACTAACACACAGAAGATAAGTTCGCATTTACAGTGCTTTTGAAAAGTAACAAATAAATTCATTATTTTTGGAAATTGAGAAGCTATCAAAAAAATCCCCTGGCACGTCGATTTTTCTTTAAAAAAATTCACTTTTTGACATACGAATAAAGCAAAAACGTTATCAAGTTTAGTTTTTCGAATTCCATAGTCCTTTTATGGATCACGTAGGTGAAAATCTTTGCAAAGTGTCATTGTCACACCGACTTTCTAATAAGTATTGTAAGCGACATAGAAATTATTATTCAATTTAAAGTATTATGGCACATTTAAATGTTACTCAAAGAATTGAAATTTTAATTCTTATCGGATGCGGGAATATGACTAGAACTCAGCAGGAAGTTTGCGATTTATTTAATGAAAAATATCGAGATCGCCCTATCAGCCAATCAACAGTCAGTAAGGTAGAGTCTAAATTTAGAGAAACTGGCAATGTTGTAAATATTCCAAAACCTGGACGTCCAAGCATTAATGAAAATCAGAAACAGAACATTTTGATAAGTATGGTGGATAATCCTCATAATTCTTCACGATTGGTTGCATTAAACAATGACACTAGTCAGAGCACAGAGCACATAATCCCTACAAAATTCAACTTGTGCAGGAACTCATTGAAGATGATCCCGATCGCCGCTTACACTTTTGCGAAATTCTAATGGATTTATGTCAAGGAAATAGAAATTTACACCGGCAAATACTTTTTTCAGATGAGGCCACATTTTATCTGAATGGTACAGTAAACCGTCAAACTTGCAGATATTGGAGTCGGGAAAATGCTCATTGGATGGCAGAGGCACATACCCAACACCCTCAGAAATTAAATGTGTGGGCTGGAATAGTTGACGACAGAATAGTAGGGCCTTTCTTCTTTGAAGGAACCCTTACAGGACAAAGATATTTAGAGTTTCTAGAAAATGACCTCGTTCCAGCCCTTGCCGTAATTTTTGCTAACGATAATGACCCTGACATTCCTGACGATACCATATGGTTTCAGCCAGACGGTGCACCTCCGCACTATACGCGCCCTGTACGAGATTTTTTGGACAACTGTTTTCCTGGGAGGTGGATCGGCAGACACGGACCGATAGAATGGCCTGCAAGATCGCCAGATCTTACACCTCTTGACTATTTTTTACGGAGATACTTGAAATCAAAAGTGTACATTAATAAACCACGTAATTTAGAAGAACTTCAAAATCGCATTCGGGACGAAATACGCAGAGTTACCCCCGAAATCATTCATAATGTGCAAAGAAGAATTTCTTCACAGACTTGCGCATTGTCAACAAGTTGGTGGATGGCTGGCAATTCGAACATTTAATTTAAGTATAAAATTTAATCAATTGTATTTTATTTTACATACGTCAGAGTTGTTACTTTTTTATGGATAAAATTTACATTTTCTAACATTCAATCGTCATTTACTCGAAAATTTTCCTATGTAAGAGGGCAAAATTTTAGTACTGTCTGATAGAGAATTAAACGATCTTTCAGAATCAAGGAAAAAAATATGGTGCTGCCATTTAAAAAAATCGATGACGTCATTACTCGAAAACAAATGATATTTGAAAATCGCATTTTATGCTAAAATATGTATTTTTTAAATTAAAAATCGACCTGTTCGAGGATTTTTCCCAAAAAATAAATGTTTCTTTTTTATTGAATTTATTCCATACTTTTGGCGCATACTGTATAACTAGAGACAATAAACGTAAAAAGGTTTTATAAGTAGATTTGGTCTCTCGCAGAGTCGGACATATGAACAACAGAGTATTAGTTTTCATAGCACTTCCCTATGCACCTATTCGAAAATGTAGATATGGCAGCAACATATTCAACTCCCTGTGAACTTAATAAAAAACCAAAGAAAATCTGTCGGGGACTGCCATCACTACTTTAAATTTCAACATAAATATAAATAACTATAGCACTAAAATGTCTCCAAATTGTTCACATTGCTATAAAACTACAAAACTAGTTCTACTAGGATTTTCTTTGGTTTTTATTAAGCTCATAGGGTAAACAAAGTTAAACATAATAAGGCATCAATTTTTGTCGGTGTATATGTATAACATATTTCTAAAAAGTTCAGTAACCGGTCTTTCCAAGGACCGAATAATATACAAGGTGTTTTATTTAAAAAAAAACACACACAAACTTAGTCCTACATCAAGGAAATGCGATATTCAGTTGGGATATATGCTTTAAACAATAATTCTTTGTGCCATGGGTAATAGGACCATAATCTATAATTAGAAATAATGAAAGCATGCATTTTTAATTAAAAAAAATATAATTGACAAAAAAAATCTGTTTTTACCCCATCGCGTTGGTACTTTCATTTTCCAAATAAATATTTGTTTCGTTTCCATTTCTAAAATCGACACAAGTAACAGTTATGAAAATATGAATAATTTTCTTTGCCCCTCCGTAATTTTCGTACCGAAAATTAACCGAGCGTGAAATGTGAAAGTCGCCGACCATTGTAACATAACAATGGTCAATAATAATTATCGTTACAAGGCACCCAGTATGTATCATTTGTTTTTGTACTCGCGAGATAACCGCAAACCAATATGGTATTGTTTGCTCTTATAAATAAAATGTTTTGTTTAACTGTAATTATTTTTAAAATTTACTTATTTACATATCATCGTTGCGGTCAGCTTTTCACCGCTTGTGGTCTTTATGTATGCTTTGTTTTCTTTCTAAGCGATAAACAAGTTTTTATGTGGAGTAATGAAGTGAAATTGCGACTTTGTTGATGCGGAATTATAAATATTAGGCAAGTGTGTTATTTAAAATTTTGAAATATACCTTATACGGGTGTCTTTTTTATTACATACAACGGCTGTCCTGTTTTGGCGGATGCGCTCCCTGCATATTTAAACGTGTTAAGATTACCCAACAAACAATTAAAGTTAAAATTACGTTAACTTGGCCTCTGAATTGATATAAGGAAAGTTTACCTATATTCGTTGGCCTATTTCTGTATGTGGGTAAAAAAACTAAAGTAATATGGAAGTTAATAATTGGTCGGCAAGAATTTTATTCCAATAAGATAATTGGACTGAAATTTCAAAATATAAAAAACATTACTACCAAGATATACCCTAACTATGCCCTTCATATGACATACATTTGCCAGAGAGAGAACATTATATGTTTGATTTTATACATTGTAATAGCGAACAGGGATAGAAAGAAAAAGAAAGACTATAAGTCAGGCTACTAAACTACAAGTACAGTAGGAGTTAGTATATTTATAGATATTTGGATTTTAGTATAATAAAGTCTGTATTTTTGGTTTCCATTCATCAAATTGTATAACCCAGGAAATTTTTTCGTATAATGTCATGACCAAACTTTCATAAAAATAACGCGTCTTATAAATATACATTTTTACTATTGCTTTTTAATAATACTTCTATACTGAAAGATAACCTAAAATAAAAAAAATAAAATAAAATGTGTTTATTAATCTTTCGTCATAAATGTATTAACTAATATTGTCTGTATTAACATAATTTTAATGAGTAATCAATTAGAAATAATGAACAAAACATTTAGTGTTTATTACAACATGGCCGCTCAAATAAAATCAACTTTGAAGTCAATTTGTCTGTAAGTTTTAACCTTTAGGGCAGATTGCCTATGCCAATGTTGACGTCACAGAAAAATATTAACTTTGTGGTTGAGATTTTATCCAAATGAAGATATTTTATGGTAATTTATTACCAATTAAATAATTACTAGGTACCTACATATAAAATTCTACTCTTGGCTTTATTTGTGATTGAAAATTCAAATTAAAGCCAATAATATTATGTAAGCGTAATAACAAAAATAAAATTAATATTTTCGAATGGAATTCAATTCGAATTTCAATTCACGTGCCCTACTGAATTCATCTGACATGATAATAGTCATAAGAACACTATATGTGAAGTGTTTATCGATATATTATCATTAGATTGATTTACATAATATGCAGTGTTGGCTTAAATTCGTTTTTTACAACTCTGTAATATTGTGTAGGGCTTGGTTTTCACTGCAGATCGCCCAAACACAAAACAATTTCTACGCGCTATTACATGAAGATCTGTCGGAATACATATAATAAGGAGCTTGTTTTCTAAACATCCTTACGTCGAAGTATTATTAACAAGTAAATTTGTACCATAATATAGAACCATATTTATATTAGGTTAATTAAAATGGTTAAATATTCTTTACAAATTATCAACAAAGTTGAAAATAGGTTGATATTGTAATAAAAATGGAACTTAACCAATTGAAGGATTTAATAGGGAAAAATAACTAGTTATTATCTTATTTTTAACTACTAGTTGAAGACAAAATAAGTTTTACAACTTCGTAATAAATATGTAAATATTTACTTATTGCAATAATTTAAAAAATCCTTGGATATTGAAGACAGATTTCAAGGCGAAATTAAGTAATAGCATTTGAAAACATAGAATAAGTAAACAATATGTAATTTCGAACTGTATAAATTGACATATAATAATAATAATAATAATATCTCTACCCCTCATTCTAATCACAGGGATTAGCCCAGAAGTCGGAGACTTGTGCGGGAGAGGGGGCGGCATATTATTATTAAGCAGGCCGCATTTGCGCCCAGGAACGACTTACGTTGGTAGGCCCTAACCACTATTCAGTGCAGGAATGAGGGAAACCTGGAAAACCTCATTATTTAGGGGGGTAGTCAAATATCAACCGGTATCAATCTCTCACATTGACCCAAGCCAACATTCTTCCACCCTACCATACCCGCAGAGAGGGCGCCAAACCTCTCCACGAATATAGCTTATATACGGTCTACCGGCAGCTGGGCTCGAACCAACTCCGATCTAGTCACCTCGATTCAAGTACTGACGCCTTAAACCGCGCGACCACTGACCGACTATATATACTATATATATTTCATTTTACTTAGAAGTCATTATATTACTCTTAATTAACAAATTTTTGACTAAAATTTTGGTATTATAAGATTTTGTAACATTGAAGACTATTTTTATGGAGGAAAGTAATAAATCTTGATCAATTTAGAATTATTTTTCTTGTGTAGTAGTCTATTAGGCTTAAAAGTTAGTTGGGTAGTTTCCCTAACTTTTAGAATGTTTATCAAGAAACTTTTCCTAACAGCTGAAAGAGCATTGCTTAGGTAAGTTTTTAATAATTCCAAGCAGCACAGACTTGTCGGATTGATGTCGAGCCGACGTTGGCAGTCTAACCTGAAGTCGGTAGCCGACGTCTGCGCCACGGCGTACCGACCATTTTTTATACGAAAATGGTCACACAAACTCCGGTCGACCCGACGTCACCCTGTTGACTCTTATATTCAAATTATTATAACCATTTCGACCCAATTTTAGGTAAGGCTAATGTTACCCAAAGTGACCTTTAGTATATGGTAATTTAAGTAAGTAGTGTTAGGTGTAAATGTTTCTACCTACTTCCACGTCACGTTAGATACGACAAGTATATTAATAAAATATAATTTTAAGGATATAAGTTTCGAGACGTTCAAATACTGAAATTATAAACGCATGCAATTTTATTGATTATATTGTACAAAATAGATCATTAAAATTAAAGCGCCATTAAATAAATACTATTTTTCTCAATATATATTTTTATTTTGTATTTTTTAGAAAATCTTTTTTTTATTAGTAATGTCAAGAATAAGAAGATCAAGTCTAAGAACTAACTTCTCATACAATATATAGTCTTAAAATCATAAAATCACTCTTCAAATATTAAAAATGGAAAATTATTATGTATTGATTCCAACTTTTCCAAAATGGCTTCCTGTTATTTTTATAAAATGATGTGGTCGTCGGCAATACCGATCTGTATTATAATTACTCCAGTCACCGGGTCATATTTAAGTTTATTTATTTACCTTAATTGTCCTCACAATTGGTATAATAAACTCCCATCCCCCGCAAGTCAAAATTGCTTCACCAAATTGTACTAATTGTGTACTTTAAAAAACAAGATATAATAATGGTAAACAAAAGTACACTTCCGACATACTTACTGTACAGTAGGTATAAATATACGTATCTAATTCAACTTAGTCGTATTAGAAAAGTTCATTTATACTTGTTGCATGTAGATCTACAAAAGAGGTATAAACATACAACTCTTACAACTAACCTAACTTTCCATTGTTTTCAGGCGTGTTCGTGCAGTTAAAATTTAGATTGTGTTAGTGCAGTTATAGTTAAGTACTCTTTTTCGGATGCAGACCTTTGTGGATATATTTTTTGATTATGTTTTTATATATTACCTATGTAACATTATTAGCTGGTTTTCCCAGCTAGTAATTAGTACTGTCAGGTGGTGTACTCTAAATAAATAAATAGTTTCATATTATTGACAATAAAATGACTGATGTATTTATAATATTTGATATATAGTGATTTTCCGGTAACTGTGACCTCGGTTATTCTCAGGCTAGGCTTTGTGGGGATAGACCCGCTATCGTTATCTCTGGGCCCGCCCATATATTGCTTTCGGCTCCAATTGTTAATATTACGACTGCTATGGTCAGAACCGTCTTCGGATAATGGTCTCGACTTACTTGAATTATTCATTATCAGATTTCTTAATACTTGACAGATTTCATTACTTCACTAACAATATAGGTAACATCATGTTAAGCGTCAAAATGTTTCAAATACGTGTGGTTGGTGTATAGGTCAAAATATGGTATAAGCACCGACGTCGGCTGTACCTACCTCATCCGACATTGCAATTAGTATTAAATAATTTGGAGTAGCGACGTCGGTGTGGATGACATTAACTGACGTATATCATTGGTTAGACAGTTAAAAAGACCGACATCGACCTATCCGGCCTGTTTTATTATTCATTTATAGTTATTTAAAGCATGGAACATACCGACGTCAACTTTGCCGACGTCGTTGTAACGTCGGCAATAGTAACGTAAGCGGTTCCTACCAAAATTACCTAAAATTGGACCATAGACGTAAAGCTATACCAATTTTGTAGTCATAATTTGTATGATTTTGGTATAAAACTAGTCGTTGCTGCTTGTGATATCTGAATAAACCTACAGACAAAGGTTTAATTAATGTTTATACAGTTCTAGGTAAGTAAGGAAGTCACTTTAGATTTTATTGATTAAATTATTTAAATAATCCATTAATTCCTATTAAAAAAAAACAAAATATTTGTTATAAAAAGGTTTGTTTTTCTTCTACATTTCAATAATTGTGAGAAAGCACGGTTAAATTAAAAAATATTAAAAATTTTATTATCACAAATATTATAACACTTGGTATATAGGTATGTTTGTTTTAATCGACTCAAAATCACGTATTCTATTTTGTAACGACTTGCAAGACATTCTGTGGGTGTTCCGTATAAGAACTGACATAGAACAGGTGCATATAGGGGGTCCCGAAATATTGCAATTTAGTCAAGGATACCTATATACAAAGTTCAAGCTGTGGCCAACTATTAAAAAAAAAATATATCTGAATTATTTTAACTTGGAATACACTTACATCATGTACTATGGATAAACGAGTGACTTTTTGTGAGTTTATCATCAGGATAGTAATTTTCACAATAAATTTCTTTTCAGTGATAGGGCTTGTTTTACTGGTATGGAATTACAAATGTTCACAACTTTCGTGAATATTTCGATGTAAACCCCTGGATATTTTTAACGTGAGTTTAAGATAAATGTTTGGAACGGTGTTATTGATCGTTTCTTCATGGAACCAGTTATTTTGCGATTAAATGCCGAAAGTTATTTGGAATTTCAAAATACATACTCGATACAATACTCTTCTGATTTAATGGAAGATTTACCGTTGCAACTTACAGTAGTATTCATAGTCTGTCTCCGGTCGCCGGCAAGCAGTCTCCTTCCCGAAATTATATGAATTTCATTATGAAATTCGCATAATTTCGGGAAGGAGATATAGGATACCACTGTCATTCATAGTCAGTCCGAAATTATGTAAATTTCAAACGAAATTCATATAATTTCGGGAAGGTAAATGTAAATGCATTTCTTCTTGAAAACCTTAATGACAACAGAAAGTAATTAATAAGGTATATAATTTCCGACTATGTCATCATTTCGATTGAATTTTGAATCTTGTTCAGGGCTAAAAATGCAACAAGAGAAAAGTGCGCCATAGATAATTAACAAACTAAACATGTAACACTGAACAAGAATACAGGATGATTCAGCACTTATCTAGGAATAGATGCGTCATGAAAAATGAAGTCGATATAGTATTTTTTTTTTAAATCCTTATAGTTTTCGAGTAAAACATTATTGAGGTTGTAGTATTTTCAACCTTTATATCGCTGGGCCACTGTAGTCTCTAGATAGGTGATTCCGAATATTGAAATCCGACTACTTTTTATACGCACTAAAGTTTTATATCGTTTTAATTTACGCTGTGAAAATACATTAGCAGAACGATTTCCCGATAAACGTGTGCCAAATGCAACTACTTTTATCGCGGTGTGCAGTGTGTGCAAGTGCAGTGCAACGCCAGAACTTCCACGGCCTACTGCAGGAGTGTATCATATACGAGGCTCAATTATATCCGTACCATGTGCGGCATGTGCAAGCCACCAAGAGATTGGACGCGGAGGACCGGTACCATGACCCCCCCCCCCTGATCTCCTGACTTTAATTTTGTGGGGATATTTAAAAAATGAAGTGTATCACACCGAAGTGGATACATACTATTGATGATATACGGAAACGTATTATAGTTACCGCCAATAACTTACGAGTTCAAAACTGACTTGTGTTAGTTTGTAGAGACTGGGTAAGACTGGCCCAAAATGTTGTCACATCAGGTATGTCAAACTATTTTATTAATTAGAACGACAAATTAAATCTATTAATAATTAATAATTCATTTTTGAATCATTTTCCAACTGTCCTTTTTGATTTTTTCTTTACAAAATTGTATTTGTAAGAGTCCCTTTTTGAATCACCCTGTATACAAAGCTACTTTATATAAAAAACCTAATTTTGTAAAGGCAATTATCAACCTTATCTAGCGAGATAACAGCCATTGTCAAATAATAATAATATCATCTATTGTTAGAATAGGCCTAAATGTATTGGCTATCATTTATTAATAATTGATGATATTTGGAGAATAATAAGCATAAGAATAATATTCCCAATTATTCTTACACTTATTGCTCTCTCCATATATCATCAATTATACAGATAATTTTAATATGCATCATTTCAATTTAGTCTGAAAAAAAAAATAGTTTCAGAGAAATTGAATGATTATTGAATGATGTAATGAAATTTCAGAATTTTGTCAATTCAATATTAGATATATCAGTGTAAACTGATCTTCTGCAAATATTATTTATTTTTTCAGGAACAGGAGTTTTCTATCAGTTTCGTTTATTTCGGTATTTCTTCAAACTGATGGACAATATTAAACAATTTCTCTAGTCATGCTGTACGTAGCAATTCACATCACAAATCACACACTATTTTGTCTTAACTCGCTTGTTTAGAAATGATTGATTCCAGCGCAGCCTTCGTAGGATGCAGCAATAAATATTCTCAAACCAGTGACATTTGTGTTGTGGCATTATGAATAATTTCTATTCTATTTTCCAATGTATACAGATTTGTATTCATGTATGCAACGATATAGGTATACATTTTCGAGAACTGCTGTGTTTCATGGGAAACTTAAAACTGATTTGCGATAGTTTATATGTTAAAAACACAATTTGTATCGTTCGTCGTTCAAATAAAATCATGCAAAAACATACGCCAACATACCCGCACATATCCATATATGCATATAAATAATTGTTTAAATTATTCTGGGAATAAGAGCTGCTGTCCAATCTCCATTGTTTAAATATTTTCATATAAAGAATGCCTTGTTATGGAGTATAGTTACTCTAGTGCTTAACATTCCATTAATATAGGAAACGATTCCTTAGGTTATTTTAAGAAAAACAGTTCAAGTGCATATACAGTGTCTCCCATTTTTCAGGTTAACATCTCTGGAAATGTGAGAAGGCTGTGGAATTTCCGCAAGCAATTTTTTGTGACAAAAGCCTGACCTACTACGATTTATTGACAGGTTCATCGAAAGTGGTATTAGGTATTTTTTATCGAAAATATAATATTAGCAGGCTATTCAACAACCATCAAAATACCGATATACAGAATTTTACCGAGAAAAATCGGAACCAAAAATTTAAGTAAGCGGGTCATGAAAGTGAAGACAAATAAATACCAATCGGACGAATAAATAAGAGAGACACTATTAGTTTAACACTTTTAATTAATTTTAATTTAATTTGTAATCTGTCACATAAGATTCATTCTTGTCACGACAGTTACTACTGGTTGTACATTGTTCAAAATTCTTGTGGAAGATTAATATGTAATGTCAGAAGGCGTGAGCATATTTCACCAAAAATTGAGTTGGTTAAAAATTGAACAGAGACATATCCTTCACAGTTGCTGTCTATTCCATAAAATTATAAGTTTTAAAATGCCACCATATCTATATGAAAAAATTAGATACAGAACAGATATTCACAATATAAATATAAGATTTAAAACTGTGTTATCTGTACCTATTTATGTAACATCTTTATTTCAAAGTTGTTTTAGTTATCAAATTACTAAATATTATAATAAAATACCCCATTTCATAAAAACATATAAATTATCAATTTTTAAATCTATGATAAAAAAGCAATTGCTGTCCGATAAATATTTTATTTCATACTGTACTGCAATGAGTTATTTCACGGACTCATTTAAGTCCGGGAAACAACTCATTACAGTACTGAGTCCGGAAAATGTTTACTTCCCGGATTGCTTTAAAAAAACACAATATTCACATTTTTAAAAGATTTCATCTATAAAACTACAATTCGTCTTAGAAATGGGAATGGTTATAATTAGTTTGGTGCCACAATCTTCAATGTCTTTTAGGGTCATATGGTATAACTCTTCTCGCCGACAACCACCAGCAATGCCTATCATTGCGATTACCTGTAACAATAGAGACAATGGTTTAAAACTGATTGTCAAATTGATGAAATTTCGTCTAACGAAACCAAGAAATGTATTTTTTATAATTAATTCAAAACTAATGAAAAGGTTACCTTCATCAAAAGATACTCTTCTGATGGGGCTTCCCTCATGAATCTATTAACTTCTTCTCTTGTTAGAGCTTTTGATTTGTTTGCCTGATGACCAACTGCTTGCGTTTTTAAGAAAGCCACTTTTGGATATTTTGAAATATCACCTCCTTCTTTTACCATCAGCATATACTTGAGCATAGAATATTTTGCCCACATTGTCGCAGGATTCATCTTTTTGGAGATATCCAAGTAGTACGCCAAAAGGATATTCTCATTCAGGCCGTTTTCCACCTTATAGGTTTTTCTCCACATAACGAGCAGAAGACTTCGTAGGCACCAATTTACTGGTTGCTTCAGTACATTTTAGCTCGATTTCTTCCATTTTTTACGAAAATTATCAGAAAATGCGCACAGGATGACAAACTGTCAAATTTGTTATTTTTATTTTTACATCACTAAGCTAAATCAAAAGCTATGCGATAAAACAAGAATCGAAACCACGCAAACACCTACATACAGGCTGGTTATGTAAAATAAAACATTAAAATTTAATTTTTAATACAACACAGTATGAAATAAAACGTTGTACGATACACGGCCGTGAAATGTCATTAAAGTACTCGTCTAAAAATTCCTGACTCGGCTCCTTCGTCGCCTTGTCCGTAAACATCTAAACTTGTACTTTAATATACCATTTCCCGGCCTTGTAACGTAAACAACTATTTTAATGTAAACATCATATTCATGCTGCCACTGTCTTACCATTTTTTTTATTATTTTCTCTACCAGTAGAATATCTATTATTCGTAATAATTGTTATCGTTGTTATGTTTACTTATAGTAATAATTGTACTTGTTAGATATAGATAGTTTTAGTTCAAAATATTATTTTGGTTGAGTGGAAGAGCAGGTTTGACCTGAACTCTGCCATTTTGCAATTTGTTAACTATTATTTGTATTTGGCTATATTAACTATGTGATAAACTATTGCAAATAAAATCATTTATTATTATTATTATTATTATTATTATTACTATCCGACCATCTAATATACTGAAGGCCCAACGTTTTACTATTGTTGGAATAATGGAATTAGTTAGGTGCGTTTGGTGAAGCAGTATTTATCATTGTAAGTACAGACCGAGTTTTCTTACGGTATGATAAGGGGAAGTGCATCAATCAAGTGATTGGTATTAATACATTTGGATCATGTCCCTTGCAAATTGCAGGTTATCTTAAATTGGACGATCCTGAGAAATACACTGGACATGCGTTTGAACGTACGTCCGCTATCAATATGAAGAATAGTGGAACGATAATAGTTGATCTATTATCGTTCCAACGTCAAGTAGGATGGAAATCGGCAGCTGTTGCAGCTGGTTACGTTGAAGAGAGTATTAGCAATAAGATAAATGTTTCAAACATTATTGGGAGCGCCATTAATGGAAGTGCAACCTCATTGACTCCCGAGAACGTTAGCAGTATTAATTTGAACAGCATTTCCTCCGATATAAAAAATCGAAGTATTAATATTTCAAACAATACCGTATGTACTTTTCACATTCATTTAAAACATTAAGATTGTAGGATATTTAAATAAAGCTTTTGAAAACGATTTTTTATGAATAGTTCATGTGACGCAACAATGTACTCCTGTCGTCACATCAATAATTAAAAAGGTGACATTTAAACTGCACCTTACTCTGGTAGTTGATTTTAAAAATTGAATTTAAAAACGCTGAAGCGGGGTTTAAATAAGCAAAATAGGGTATTAATAAAAAAATATATATTTCACGCAATTTTCGAGTTACAATCTTGTAGCACACGCCGCCTTTCGACTTTCCATGTAGTATGGCTATCATTTTAACACTTTTCATGATCGATTTTGTTCTCTATTATTTTCTAAAATAAATTCTTCTGTGGGTGCACCTTACAGGATCTTTTAATTTAATTAATAACGGAAGAAAAAATATGCATGAGCTGCTCACCCACCCACGATATTAACAGGGCTCGCAACTCATCTCGTTAAGTGTCTAGACTAGTCCGTTAATTATTTTTTAATTGAAGTTTGCACTCGCGCTGCACGGACGATTCTGTTTGTCACAGTACGTTCCCTGTTATTCCCGATAATTATATTTAATTACGGGAATTCCGGCCAAGATTACGGGATAACTTCCTCAAATTACTCAGCGAAGTTTAATTTTCCGAGTAAACACTATGAATTGTGAAACGTGTCATTCGATAGTTTGTATTTTCCAATATTAGATATGTGTGTTTATTGCAAAACTCTTGACATTATTCTAATTCAGGAGACAGGAAACAGATTTTATTGTGTATTTTGCGCGAAATGTCGAATTACAGGAACCGAAAAAGATTTTTAAGGGCCCTGCATTCTTGAAATAGTAATTTCTACAAAGGCAATAGTTATTTGTTTAACGAGGGCAGTAAATTATAAGATTTAATACCGCGGGTGGTATTAAATAAACGAGGCGCAGCCAAGGCATGAAATCTACTTTACTGCCAAGTTTAACACATAAGTTTTTTCTCGATCAATTTTAATTTTATCATAATGACGGATATATCGGCGAAAGATATACTTGTTTTATTTCAATAAACCTACTCGTTTTCGAGATATTCTAACTTTCGTGTTTCAATGCATTGCAATGAATAATAGTCAATAATATTCGTTAAAACTAACTCAAGTAGGCTTTGACTTATAAAATTATTGCTATTGAGAACAAATGAAATATTGCAGGTACCTTTACTAGGCAGCAAACATCAGAGATCGATAAAAAACTACGTTGCAATGGTTTTTATTTTAAAAACAAGTACAAAAATGCGGAGACATAATACATTTATGAATTCTGAAATGCGAGACATGATTTGTGTATACAGGGTGAATCTTAAATAAGTACAAATATTTTAACCAGCAGTATAGTTTTGTGTGTAGAACTCATAATTAATAGTTTTTTTACAAAAAAATCAGAAATAAAAAAGTGAAATTTTAAATAAATTTCGTAATTTTTCAGTAGAAAACTTGTTGAGGACCGCTGGCCTAGACCGACCCTTCATACTTTTATGAGTCATAGTGCTGCAGACTGAACGTGTGGTTCACAGTGTTGCCGGTATTACACAAATGTCTTTGCTTCAAGGAAGAAAAAATTCAACTTTTAGCGAATTTTGTCAAGTGTAACATTTTATATTATTTTTTATTATCAAACTGTCATTGACTGTCATGACAGATTATCGGAAGCCCAAGTCAAACTTGTTAACCCCACATAATGCATGAAAATAGCAATAAAATTTGCTAAAAGTTGACATTTTTTCCATTTTAAATAAAAAACGCGTGCATAGTTTTTCGTTATTCTTCATAAAATAACTTAAGGAAATTGTGTTTTGTGTCCCTTTCTAACAGTGTACAATGACATTTAACTTGTGAAATGTGGATTACTGATTAAATAGTTAATTTTTTAACAAACAGGTAAGCTTGTGTGCACATTTATGTATAATTTTTGAACATTGGACATAGTAATATCACGTAATATCTTCCTAAATATTTTACGGTAGTATTGAACTTGCGGAAATTCATTTTTAATCGTTGAAGTATAGTAAGGTTAGTTCAGATGTTAAAATTTATGTTAATATTGCTGCGTATCATACTACATACCCAATTTTACTGTACTTATGCTTAAAACAAGTATTTTTAAAATAGAACTATTACGTTAAAGGAAACGTAATATTTATATTGGAGGAGATATGGCAACCTCGCAACAAATCATATGTTTCATTACGTTGTTGGATGAAAAATCAGCCAGCGGTCCTCAAAATGTGGGTATTTTTTTAAAAAATTAATATCTCCGTAAATATTAGAAATTTTTAAAAATGGCTTTCACTAGACTGATTTAAATGACGAACTACACCAGCAGTTAAAATATTTGTACTTATTTAAGATTCACCCTGTATGTTCCAGTAAATTACAACAGTAATGCCGCAACTAGAAGACAATTTCAATTGTACTCAAACCGCAGACAGCCAGATTGTAACGTTTATCATAAGCTTTCTATCCGATTGGTGAAACTGGTAAATTTCGTCATAAGCGAAGAATTGGTCGTCCAAAAATGGTGATTGTCCAACAGAAAGAGTGAATGTAGTTGATAATTCTTGAGATAAGCATACGAGGTGTGACAATTAAGTTCCGGGAATTTGTCAATGAAAAAACAATCAAATTAAATTTCGCCAAAATTTTATTATCGACCTCACAATAGTCTCCCTCTAACTCTACACAACGATTCCAACGTTGCTCCCACGATTGGAAGCATCCTTGGTAATCCTCCGCAGTTAACCTGTTCAGCACCACGGTTACAGCTTCTTTGACCTCCTGTACGCCGCCATGATGAGTTCCCTTGAGGTAGGACTTCATCTTGGGGAATAAAAACAATCTCAGGGGGCAATATCGGGGCTATAGGGTGGGTGCGGCAACGTTGTAATGCCTTTTTTTGCCAAGTGAACGAGGAATGGGCTGGCGCGTTGTCGTGGTGCGAGATCCAGCCGTTCTGGCGACTTCATGCCGTACACGGAAAATGCGAGCCCACAGCCATTCCAGGACGCCAACATAGAACTGTCCAGTCACGGTCTGGCCAGCAGGAACATATTCACGATGGATGATGCCGTGGATATCGAAAAAAATGATCAACATTGCCTTCAGTCGTGACTTGGATATCCTCACTTTCGTTGGCCGCTTTTTACCATTTTCAACCCACTGCTGACTTTCAAATATCCGGGTCTCATCTCCAATGACTACCTGACTCATTCAGTCTCTACCGTCGCTTCGAATGCGGGACAACAAATCTTCGCAGATCGATTGTCGCATGTCTTTCTGTTCACGGGTAAGAACTTTTGGCACCATTTTGCGCAAATCTTTTGCATATTAAAATTTTCGTGTAACATCTTGCGAACGGTTTCTTTGTTGACATGTAACTCGTCAGACAACGCACGAATGCTTAGGCGCCGGTCAGACGTGATCAGTGTACGCAAACGGTCAACATTCGCATCAGTACGAGAGGTGACGAGAGCTCCTTCACGTGAATTGTCTTCTACCGATTCACGCCCCTCCTTAAACCATTTTGTCCATTCAAACACGCGTGTTTTCGACATGCATTCGTCTCCATACGCCACCTGCAATTTTCAAAGGATTTCCGAGGGTTTTTCGCCAGATTTCACTAAAAATTGAATCACACGCTTGTAATTTGAGTCACTCATTTTCACGACTCCGCTAAAAAAGTTACTTCCAAAAAATACACATAAAACACAAACCAAACGTGCTATCGACTTCAACCTTGAACTGAAACTAAAAAGAAGGCCCCCTCTCTCTATAATAACGTTGACGAACGGCGCAGTGTTGTCATTTCTTTGCTTACGTGCAGCACCAGGAGTAAATAAAACAACAATTCCAAAAATTCTCCATGACGAAAGACTTTATCCGTATCATTTTATCCCTGCCCAGAATTTATTGCTTAACAAGCTACCCGCTAGAATAAACTTTGCAACTTTTATTACAAAAACAAGGTAATGAACTTGCATTCCTAGACCAGATATTGTTTACGGATGAGGCCACCTTTACGAGTCGTGGAGTATTCAACTAGAGAAATAACCACACTTTTGAATAAAAAAATCCTCATTTAGAGAGACAAACATTTTCAGCATGCATTTTCCATAAATATTTAGTGTGGCATTGTTGATGATTTTATAGTTGGACCGTATGTATTTGAGATTTCTGCAAGATAATTTGCCAAGCTTGCTAGAAGACGTTACACTAGCAATTAGGCAATACATATGGTATATGTACGATGATGCACCTACCCACTTCCCCGTACTGGTTAGAAACTTCTTCAACGAATATTTTCCACGTAGATCGTGGTCGTAGCAACGAATTACCTTGACCACTTCGTAACCCTAACATTAACCCTTTAAATATCTTCTTTTGAGGCCATTTGAAAAAATAAGTTTATAAAGAAGAATTTTTATCCCCCGAAAACCTTCTTCAAAAGGTTCATGATGGTGCAATGTAATTCGGAAGAAGGAATATGATATTTAAATAAGGGCATAAGAAAATGTATTCATGTTACCTAGTGGTAAACATTTCGCTCAGATAGTAGTAGTTTTTTCTGTAATAATGTTGTAAATTTGTAGTTCATTATTAAACTATTTTTGTTGTAGTTAGTTTTAATAAATATTGTTGATTGTTATAAAGTCAACGTGCATTGAAAGTTCGAATATCTTGAAAACGGGATGGTTTATCTAAATTAAACAAGTATATCTTCTTTGCTTAAAAATGATTAAGGATTCCTCAGTTTTATAATAATATGCAATAAACATACCTACAAAAAACTTTGATCCAATTATATCGGTAAAACATATTGTAAACAGCATCCTATATGTGGTATACTGAAAGTGAGCTGACGATATGACGTGCCCCTCAAACAAACCTCCCCATACCGAATTTCAAAAAACTTTTTGAAATATTGAGAAAATTCAAATTGAAAATTTTCACTTCTACTGCACCTTTTTAATATTGACATTCGAATTAAGACAATATGGCTCACGCGGTATATTTTATATAGATAATCTAGTTAGTATATGGCGCATTCATTAGACCACCCTGTATACACTACCAAAGAAATATCTTTTAGCAAAAACGTTTTCCTTAAAAATTTTAGATTTATTATAAGGTTTGAGAGTGCTGTACAAATTTCTATTATTAGAATCCTCGCTTCAAAATTGCGGGGTTGTGGCCTTATTAGGGACGTGGCCTTGCTTGGTACAGGTACAATTTTATTCGGTCATATTTCATCCGTCTTTTGCTTATTTAGGGTCACAATGGAAACCCCATACGTCTGGAACGTGCCTTTTTTACACGTTCTACAATGAACGAAAAACTCGGGTGGAAATTCGGCCCAGGCAACTCCGCTCTAACGTTTTGTACGATATTCCTCTTTAATAAAGTATTAGCAAGACATTACGGTATGCACACTGAGGGAAATATCTTTCAGCTACTATACTCAACGGTCGAAAATCTAGAAAGCGACTCATAAACCTGCTCACAATTTATAGCAGACGACACAAAGAAACATACATTTTCCTATAAAATCGTGTGCCGTATATCTCAGAGAGCATACCCAGCCATACAGCTTCTGCTGCGGTAAGTACGCATGCGCCACAGTAAATCATTTTACATTCCATCTTTTAGACATTTTTAATAAGCATGTTCCACTGAAAACCGTACGCATATGTAGAAAAAAAGCTCCTTGGTTAACAGATAATATTAGATTGCTGATGAGACAGAGAGATAAAGCTAGGGCTGAATGTAAAAGAAATCCTTCACCTGCTAAATGGCACTATTATAAACAATTGAGGAATGCTACTAATCATGCTCAAACAGCCGAAAAGTTAGCATATTTCAATTACATTGCGACAAATAAAAATTCAAGTTATCTGTGGAGGGAACTTAAATCATTAAATGTAACTTCTAATAAAAATAAATTTCAGTTGCCTTTAAATTTGTCGAATCCAGACTCTATTAATAATTATTTTATAGACAGTATTCCACAAAATAATATAGATACTACCGATATTTTAAACTATTATAATACAAATATGATTGTTAACTCAAATTTTAATTTTAGCTTAGTTTCTGTTGATTTTTTGAGAAATATTCTACATACCCTAAAAAACACATCAGCTGGTACTGATTTGCTTAGTATCTTCTTCATTAAGTTATGTTGTCCTCATATTTTAAAATATATTGCACATATCGTTAATAGTATTTTGCTCGAGTGTCAGTTTCCAACTTCTTGGAAAGTAGCTCTTGTGACACCAATACCTAAAATAAATGATCCGAAAACGTTGTCAGATTTGCGACCTATTAGTATTTTAACTGGATTATCAAAATTAACAGAAAAAAGTTATAGAAACTCAAATAAGGTAATACATAGATAGTTTTAATATATTGCCTACTATTCAATCTGGTTTTCGGCCTGGGCATAGCTGTTCCACTGCTGTAATGCATATAGTAGATGATATCGTCGAAGCTACTGATCTAGGTAAGTGTACAGTTTTGATCCTTCTCGACTATAGTAAAGCTTTTGATACCTTAGAACATACAGTCCTGTTTGCTATTTTAAAATCTTCTGGATTTGATATTAATAGTTTAAAGCTAATTGAGTCATATCTTCAAGGTCGTTCACAAATTGTAAGAATATCTGATAAGTTCTTCCTCAAGGCTCTGTCTTAGGTCCATTATTATTTTCAATTTATACTTCACAGCCAATAAAGTTTATTAAATTTTGTTCACTTCATATGTATGCAGATGATACTCAGCTATATTATTCATTTTTCCCGAAGGATCATCAATCTGCTTTACAAAAAATTAATGTTGATTTGAAGAGCCTGTTTGAAATATCTAGTCAGCATTCGCTTAATTTAAACCCATTAAAATCAGCTTTGCTTCTATTTGGAAAGAAATCGGATACTGTAAATTTACAGAATTTAATTAACATTGAAATTAATAGTTGTCGCTTAAAATATTCCAACAGTGCTAAAAATCTTGGGCTAATTTTTGATAAAACTTTAAGGTTCAGGGAGCAAGTAACTAAAATGGTTCAGAGAGCCTACGCGGCTTTAAGGATTTTATATCCCCATCGTCAGTATTTAAATATTAATACAAAAAAATGCTTTGTGAGGCTCTAGTTTTGTCTCAGTTTGCGTACTGTGCTCCTGTATATGGACCATGCCTAGATTTTGATTCTAGTGCTCGTATCCAACGTGTCCAAAATTCCTGTGTACGTTTTATTTATAGAATACGTAAATATGATCATGTCTCACATAAGTTATCTGAATTATGCTGGTTAAATATATCTCAAAGAAGAAAACTTAATTCTCTTTGTTTATTTCACAAAATTATTTTATCCAAAACTCCACCTTATTTGTATAATAAAATAACATTTCGAAGTGATGTACGTAATGTTAATATTAGATCAAAAGGATTACTTAGCCCCCCCATACATAGAACTACTTTTTTTGAGAGATGTTTTAAATATTGTATTTATAAGTTGTACAATGATGTTCCACCTGGTGCAAAGTCTCTTAATCTTATAAACTTTAAAAGACATATTAAAGCAGTTTTGCTGAGGAGTAAATAATGTGCAGTGTGAATCTGGAAAATATATGTATATTTTTTTGTATTTGGTAACATAGATATTTTATTTGTTAATTATTTTACATTTTTGTTTTCGTCTACATCTGTGAGTCTTTTGATAAAATATATTCAAGGATTAAGTGGTAGAGCACACATTAGTTGTGAACTTCCCCTTGAGATTTCCTCTTTTTTGTACTATTTAATATATATATGTATATTTTTGTCTTTCATTGTAATTGTAGAAATTGGAAATAAAGGCATTTATTATTATTATTATTATTATTATTATATTAGCTGTGACGAATTCACGGATCCATCTATTCCATTTCCAGCGCTATCATGGGCGGGTATATAGTTCGGGCGGGCAAAATTTCAAGTATATCTTTTCGCAAATTTAATTATGAACGTAATGAATTTTATTAGTGATTTTATGTTCTTAAGAATGGTGAATAATTCAAGCCTTACAGCGTATTCTCAAAATCGTCCTAATTTAACAAGGGAGGAATATCGGATGATGACATGTATGAAGAGTTTAGGGTGCGAGGTCAAAATATGAGTGTAAGTGATGTATAATTCATTAACAAGAATGTAGCTAAGTGAGTGGCATATAATATATGCTATACATATTGTGTATAGTGCAATGTAACTCCGTACGTTATCTAAGCATGTGCCAATTCGTCATATTTTCAGTCTAGGATTATCCAGTTACACAATTATTAATGAATCACGCTGTATAGGCTCCAGAAAAGTGATGTTGTTGTCGCAGTAACAGTAATTTTGCTTTCAAATAAGTGGCTTTACAGTCACTATTAAATGATGTTCTTGCCACTACTACGTGCACTTAGATTGGTAAAATTATTAATTTTGTCTTTAAACTTTCATTTTACATTAAAAAAGTCAAGTTTCAAATAAGTAACTGCAGATTGGACAGAAGTTTCGGCAAAATCAATCAACACTCCCTTTTCACTTTTAACTCCTTTAATATAAAACAGAAATTTTAAGTTAATTGATACCTAATGAACGCTATAGGTACTAACACTACGCTGTATGTAGAGAAAAAAAACGACAATTTTGTTCACACTTCAGATTATCTACAAGCTGCTGCAAGAATCATCATCTTTCATTTTCATAATGTTGCATGTTGAAAAAAAACTATCCGTAGTATTTTACACCAGTGCAAATATTATTGTTTGTCGATCTACCTTCAACATATCCAGTTTGCAAGGGAATCTTGGCGCCTACTACTTTAAAACATTGTACAATGAGCGTATGTAGCTGATTGTTGAAAAGCTATTTTCTCGAAAATAGCCAATTTCTGAAACTTATGACAAATGTATCTTTTTTCTCAAAAACAAAGTAGGTTTAAGATTTTTTAATAAAAAAATATGATAACGTAGGGCCAAAAAAGTTACGCTAACAGTTACGTCACACATATGGCGGATGTAGCGCCCTCTAGAGATTACGATTTCCCATATCTAAAAACATCTATTACTACAAAGTTGATACAGTTAAACACAGTGTAATTATAAAAAAATCATTTTTTAAAATCCAACTTAGACACTCACGGCACGGCGTGTTAATTAAATACGAAGTCCCTCCTTCCTGTTCCTGTAATATTGGGCGCAAAATGGCTATATATTCGTGCGTTTGTTAGATTTTTCACGATTACTACGCGCCAGTTATTTGGCGCAATTTCAAACATTCTTGCCATAAATAAGATGTGTTTAACCATTAATAAGTAGACCTCAAGTAAAGTCAGTTACCTACTGCAATCCGTTATCTTAGTTACCTTTAGTAGAAGTGATAGAAAATTACCTATTACCTACTGAACGTAAGAAGGTACTCTAGCAAAAGCTTTTAGCAAAACATCGACTTATGGTAGTAACATCATGTAAATAAAATAATGTTTATTTAGTGATATTGTTATACCAACAAGAAATATTCCAACGATAATGCAGATTATCATAGCAAAACTTTTTTATTGGTCGATTTACTTCAGTGCAGAAAAGAAAATGTACATACTTTTGCAATATTAATGACACTCACAACAGTTTTTGAAGATCTGAGTAGAGATTTCATTAAATCTCTATTGGTGAATGAAACAGCTAAGAACTAATGTTAAAAGTTGAAAATAGATTTCATTACAAATACGTCAGCGGTTCAAAGGAAATAGCAAAATTCATTTTAAATAGCGCCATTATTATTGCAAACGATTGTACATCTATAAATAGCAGTCTGTTACTTTTCTGTGAAGTAGCGGCGGTGTTCTGTTAAATGTTTTTTGCCTCTGTCAGACCAGAGCACGGAGTGGTTATACCAATGTTATTGCCACCCATGCAAAAATGCGTTTCGGACCTATTTTGGTACGTTTATTATTTGTCTGCGATAGTTGTTTAAACTTGAAAATAGAATTAGCATGACGCGCTCTATGAATGAACACTTAATTATTTTCATTACGGTTTTTTACGATCTATAACATTGTTTTAAAAATATTATGTCTGCACCGCGGTTAAATTTGGAAATCCACCTCATCGCAATTCCTTTTCAATGACCGAATGTTCTGTGTTACTACATCGATGTCTGGATTATGTGAGTGCGGAATGTCGTCTCAATTACGAATACGATACCCCGTGTTCTAGAAACACAAGAAAAGTAGGCATACCTAGTGTTGGTATCTTTTCCTGCTTTTTCTTGATCTGATCTCACAAAATAAGACAATATAAGACGAAAACAAGCCCAATAAAAGACCTAGACAAGACGTGACAGAGCCACTACCATTATCGACCCATCTTTGATCCGTAAACTTCTATCTTTTTGACCTGGGTGAATAATTATGACCTTGATTTATTAACCAAGGTAAATAATGAAAATGATATTAATAATTTTGACACAATTATAGACGTACAGAACCACAGCACGCAGAACATGGAGTTATGAAACACGTTTTTAATAGATAGAAAATATCCAGAATATGTGAACAGATAACTTATCGGAAATAATAGTTAACTGTGCAATGTTGAGCGATGGCACCAGTAGCATTATCAGCTTGATTTCCGGGCACGGAGTGTCTTGGAGAAAACCAAGTGCTTGGAATTGTACTCGGAGTGAGCGAATTCGGTGAAACATCATACTCAACAGTGGTACTAGTAATAGTTGCAGAGGCAGAAGGAGCGACAAGAAATGATGACGACGTTTGAACACCTTGCACTATTCCGGAAATGCATCTCTTATCGGCTATTGATTCTTCAATGCATCCTTCTGCTACCCCTGAAGATCGCCATCCACCGTGACGCTTTAAGTACAATATATAGCCCCATTTTCAACCAATATGGTAGCTGAAGTTCTTCGAAGGGCATGGTGTAATTCTCATAATTTTTGGGGTTTCAAGAACTTCACTTTGGACATATTGCTAATTGTGTTGTGCCTCATATCTTGCCGTGTTGGCACCCCATTTCGGAAGTCAATAAATAATCTTTGCAAATCTGGTGTAGCCTTTTCCTCAAGTATTTTTTTTTGCCATCTCGATCCACAAGAGTTTCATCACGACAAATTTTCTGGCTGAACCATTCTTAGTGATAGGTATTTTTATTATAATTATATCGCTTCGAACATCCATATCACTAGTCAACATTTTGCAGAGTTCATCAGTTCTACAGTCGCCTGCAATCCCATTAACAAGAATTACCTGTAGAGTATGAAATTAGTGAGTTTTTAGAAGTTTACTATAAAAATTACCTTTGCTGTCAGAAAGGCAACTTCAGTGAGAAATCTAGTAATATCCTCTTCTGAAAACACAGGCGATTTCTTGGGTCTGTAAGAGGCGTTCTTTCGCTTTAGGTATGCAATTAATTTATAGTATCTTCCAACGTCAATATTTTCTTTTAATTTTAGGGTTGCCTTTAACATTGAAAAAGACTGTATGCCATTTTATTATTCGCGTGCTCTTTAAAGTATGCTAGTAGGACATTTTCTGATGTACTGAAGACGTTCTTTGAAAGACATCAATTTTGAAAAACTGTGTATTCGTTTACGTAAAGATGTTTGGACTTTTCTAGCAATAGTTGGTTATCAATATTCTCTGCCATTTTCCTCACTTCAGGGGGTGTGCAGCTCATTTCACTTTCACTTTCTATGATTTATAGCCTTAAATTAAATTAATTGCAAATTTCTTTGTGCGAAATGTCAAATTTATTTGTGTGAAAAGTTTGATTTCAAACAAAAGGGTACCCACTTAATAAAAAATGTTTTATTTAGATGACACTAAGTCTAGGAAAATATGACGTCGATTTGAAAGTTTGTTATGATGCCAAAACACTGTAGTAGAATGACAGATGAATGCAATAAACATTTTATTGCACTAGTGCAATAAAGAACAACTTTTTCCGCTAAATATAGTTCGAGAAAGTTTTGTTTTTTTGCATGAACGTAGAAAATAGTTATTTATGCAACAAGTACAAAAAGTAAGCAGGTCAAGTAGGACAACACGTCGAGTGCAATAAACACTTTTTATACGAGTTGCACACAATATTTTTTCTACGTTCATTCAAAAACCAAAAAAATGTTTTATTTAGATGACACTAAGTATAGGAAAATATGACGTCGATTTGAAAGTTTATGTTTATCAAAATGACAAAACGCTGTAGTAGAATGACAAATGAATGCAATAAACATTTTATTGCACTAGTGCAATAAAGAACAACTTTTTCCACTAAATATAGTTCAGTAAAGTTTTGTTTTTTGCATGAACGTAGAAAAAGAGTATTTATTCAAATTTCGTGAAATGGCATGTCATCTATTGAAACTCGATTTAAGGTGTAGTGAAAAAAATACTATATAAACCACGGTAGAGAAAAGTGCAATTTATAGCTTCGTGTATAATATACTATTTTGAATAAAAGCTTATTGAGTATTTATAATTATAAAGTCACTGTCACTTGACTGAAAGAGCTTCGAAACGTCTGTTTCGTCCATCACTTATTATTTAAAACTGGCTATTTGTACAGGATGATTCAGTCATAATGCCATTAATTTTAAGAGGAGGGAAAAATGAGTATAATCTGATAACGCGATTAAAAAAATTTTTAAATAAAAAAAAATTCAAATCATTATTTAAACCCCCTTTCAGGCTGTCACTGACCGATTCCTACACCTCCGAAACCGACTCGTTGACCGCCTGGGTGCAAAATTGCCTAATTGAATCATAAACAAGCTTGACTACGTTGGTACTATCTATAATAATTACATTCTTTTAAACGAATTTGGTGACTTGTTTTAAATTTCTAACGTATCTGTAATGCTATCTACTTGTGAAATTGTTCTTATTTGATAAAATGCAGTGTGTAGTTTTGATAATAAATTTTGGTATGCAAATTCAAAGGGGTAAATACCTCTGCTTTATTTATTTTCTTATAATGAAAGTTGGAAAGTGTGCAACTTGTACTTATCCAAAACATTTTGCATGGCTAATACTATTGTTAAACGCATTATAAGAAAAATCAGCTTGCTCCTTTATTTTCTTGGATTTTATTGGTTTGTTGGTATTAGCGGATAGTAGTCTATGAAAGAACACAAAGATTTAGCCGTGATGTGGTAACGCAGGTGTGACGTTGTTCGTTTCACTGCTCGATACTCTGTGATGCCGTGACTAGGAAATTCTTGCCAACGCGCAGCACCGTCTTACCGGGGGATAAGGGTTTATTTCTTTTTTGTGATTTTCTACATTTCTTCCTTTGGAATACGTGATTAAAATTAATGGCATTATGACTTAATCACCCTGTGTGCTTTATACTATGTAATAATCGATCACAGCCGACGATCGACCATATGGATAGTCACAGACCACCACTGTAACCAAATTCATAATAAAGTTCCATATTTTTCATTTATATGAAAGAATTTCGCAAGAATCATGCAAAGTTTTGCAGGATTGCGAGACAATAAATTTGCGAGAATCTCGTAAGGCAATATAAGATCTTACAAGATCGAGCAAGGACAAGACTTTAAAGAAACTCTTGTCTTGTTTTGAGAGTTTATAAAATTTTCTAAGATTTCTTGTCTCAGCCAAGCACTACTTTACTGCAGCAATATATCTTTTTTTCGTATGCCTACCTGGAAATGTATTTCAAAATGATACCTACCTAATACAAAAGAAAACAAACACTTTTGAACAATCCGAATTATTCAAAATCTGACGTTCACAGAATCTCATTTACAATCAGAACGAATTATTATATGCTAAAGTTCTACGAACAAGTAAGGAATCGGGAAATACTTCGAACTACGTACCGAGAATAATTTATAAAGACCTACCGCATTGTCTTTTAACAGAAACCAATTTGGAAGCCATCAAAATGAAAAAGATTTTGTGGAACGTGTTTGTTTATACAGGGTATCCCGTAAAGTATGTTACAAATTTTGGGCACTGACAGTACATAAAAAATATGACTAAATTCTATAATAAATACATAGATATAGGAATATGGAGATAAGCGAAAGACTGTTACGCATCCTGCCAATTTCCCACTCCACTTACCCATCAATCACATACATCAATTTGATTAATGCCATATTACCTCTTGTACGATCGTTTACTAACATTGTTGGTTGGTGTAGTTTGAGATTCCATAACACGTGTCCGTACCAGTGCCGTATTTAATATAACGTTGTTGATTACTACTACATTTGTTACAAATGAAAATGAGCCTAATAATTATTAATTTTTGTGTAAGAAAATAATGTAATTGGGAATGAAATTAAATTTGATATTATTTACGAGAACTTGCTGTTTGCTTGCTGAAGTTTTATTTAGAATTATAATGTTGGATTTCCTAAAGGTGAAACAAGAAAACAGTTTTGGATAACTGCACTAAATTTAAGGAAAGATGCATACTACAAAATTCTATTTTTTTCTTCAATATAACTTTATAAAAATTTACGTAATAATAACCAATATTGATTGATTAGTGGAAGATTTGAAGGGATTCTTTGCCAAAGAGTGCAAACAGCCTTAAGAACCATTGAAAAGTGGTGCTCTGTCCGTCAACCCCATAAAACCCATAAGGACACCAACTTTCCTAAACACTACGTTAAGCTTCGAATCGGATGTGAAATACCTCGGAGTCACACTTGATTCGAAGCTAACATGGAATCTTCATTTGGAGAGAAGACTAAAAAAGGCGTACATATCCTATGAGCAGTGCCGCAGAACCCTTGGTAAAACTTGAGGAATGAAACCAAGGGTGGTCAAGGGATATACACTCCCATTGTGAGACCAATGTTAGCCTATGGAGCTGTCGTATGGTGGCCGAAAGTCCAACAGACGACAGCTATACAAAAGCTCAGCCAGGTACAAAGGATTGCCTGCCTAAGCATAACGATGTTTGCCACCTTTTCATATTTATCTAAAAGAAGTGGTTGCGACAACTATGCATCGCCTCAAAAATACCTGATGTAGGATGTGGAGAAGCTAGGAGTCGCCTGTGGAGTGGGGTCGTCAGAAAGATGCCCCTTTTGCAGGCAGACACTGACAGTATTTCTCCCAAGTTTGTGTTTGACAGACCCTACACGGTACTTATCAGGAATGAAGAGACCGCCAGCGAAGATGTTATCAACATCTACACAGACGGATCAAAAAAGAAGGAAGGTGCAGGATGTGGGATTTATTCCAGATCCTTACATATTCGTTGTCAGTGCAAAATCATCAGAATCTACACAGATAGTAGACAATCACTACTGATCTTACGTAATCATAAGATAACAACTAGATCAATTATAGCCAATTCTGTAGTTTATTATTCGTGTTTAGATAAATTTTCAAAACGTCGCCTTCAAGTAATTCAAAACTGTTGTAGATTTGTTTATAAATTAAAAAAATATGATCATGTTTCTTCTAAAATTAACAACATTAAGGAGAAATGTGCATTTCGCAAAATTATAAAAATTTATCTTTTATCATTACAAATGTAATTTTAGTACCTATATGCGTAATTATATGTATGTATGTACTCCAAAAGCCTGGCCACCGCGATTACCTGACTTGAATTCTGTCGATTTTTATCTATGGGTACACGAAAAATCTTTAGTTTATGCAACCTCTGTTTTACGGAAGATCAACTTAGAATGCAAATTGTAGAAATTAATTTGATCAGAAATAATCAGTTAATAGCTCAAATAGTCAGATTTTATTTCAGATACAGATTGAGCTTGCATGTATCGACGCAGAGGTAGGCAACATTAATATTATAATAAAGATTTGTTTTAGTTCTGTTTCGGTTACTTAATTAAAAAAATAATTCTGGAAATTGGTTGTTTTCTTAGAAAAAGACTTCGCAAGAAACATTTTTCATAAAAAAACAAGAGAAAAAATAAATTCTAAATTCAACAGCGTTTCTAAAAATCTTGTGATATTTGAGGATACAGAGTGATAAAAAACGCCTTTCCACTCTCGCTTTTTTTGCCTCCAAAAATAAAGTTTTTCTTTACTGAATTAGAATACATTGTTATGTATAAACCCGATGATATTGTCTAACAAGATTGTACTTATTCGTATTTTGTAAATATTGGAGTTCTTCAGCAAAAAACAAAATTTCAAACCTTATGATAGGACTTAGCGAATCGTCAGCTGTCTTTGCTCATCTGTTTATAATATTAACTTTTTATATTATCGAAGGGATAAAAAGACGAACAACGGTAAAATAATACAACAGTCCCGGTCGTTTAAAATTACCCTTGGTTTATAGCGTGACGCTGTTTCCTTATTGCAAATATCGGCGATAAAATAGACAGCAACCTTGAAATGCTGTTAACCATTAATGCTCCCTGCGTGTTGCATAATTTACCGACTATTTGAATATGCAATAAAACTTTAATGATTCCTGTTATGGATATGCCCATAAAATTACACTGAATGCTTTTGATATGTTTTTTCTTCCTGGCTTCGCCATATGATGATGAATTGCCTGTAGTCCTATACGATTTCGTATTTTTACAAAATTTCAATGGCCTTCCCAAAAATGCAATAAATGCGATTTCCGGTATAACCGGAAGTGCTAAAAGAATGACATTATTGTATTTAAAGGGAGCACCCAAAAACCTCAGAAAACAAATTTTCAAAACTCAAATCGAAGTAACTAGATACTGAAATATTGTAAGGGCCGTCACCGTAAAATACAATGTATATGTACATGGGCGCCGGCAGAAAAAAATTCAAGAGAGGGCAACAACAATAACTAGTAGGTAGTTTCTTTTCTAGATTTTACTGAAAAATACAACAGGAAACTTTGGTAAAATCATTGGTTCTATAGCAGATGACTTACACTGCTAAATAAAATAAAATGGAAAATTCCACCTGCAAACGTAACCACATCATAAAAAATCACAAACTAATCGTACATTCTAATAGAACAGAAATAAACCAAAACAAAGATTTTACGTACCATACAGCGTGTCCTCTAACTGAGTAATGTAGTACCGTAAAAATTTTTATTGTTAATTTTTCGAGAAAGAGTTGTTATTGATAAATAGTTTTTTCTGTATACAGGATGTTCTCGGTTGTTCTTAACTTGGGAAAACATGGAAACTAGTAGTTATATTTTGTGTAAAATTTTCCTATATGACACTCCGTTTTCATGATATAGGGTGTTCAAGAGAATATAAAAAATATTTTATTTTTTATTTACTAAGTATATAAATATTTTTCCTTCAAACTTGGTATACAGTAATCATTATAAAAAGTTAATATTTTGATGTGAATAACTTTTTTGAAGTAAAGCCAGTGGTATAGAAATGGGGTCTTCTTTATCCTTGAAGCCCCTAAACTTTTACGCTAATAGTGAGAAATATTTTTTTATTATAAATATTAAAATTTTATTAAATTTTCTGAAAAAATGTGCTCGAGAAATAGGCACTGCATGTGTCTAAGTTTGTAATAACAGCTTCTTACTTTCCCAAAGTTAAGAACGAAAAACCGTGAAACCCTGTATATGTTCTTGCATTTGTCTTGTTAAAATAGTAGTTATCTTCTAAGCTTTAAATTGTCATTATCTAGTTTCACTGAAACAAAAATATTGAAAATTTCCAAACACAAATTTTGATTAAGATTTTCTTCCAAAAAGTAAGGACCAGTTACTTTATACTCTTTTGAATTTTGTGAGGAAGCAACCTCATTAGTGAGAGTATTGATTGGCCAGCAAATACATTATTTTGATGAATCGACGACCATCATCTTTGTCAAGAAATGTATAGTACTTAATAATTTGAATATGAATGATCAACTTTTGAAAAATTCAACAATAAAACAGTTTACAAGAGTGTAATAGGTAGCCCGTCCAAAAACACGCTGTATATAATTTCCTGAACCTGATGCTAGCGTCTTTTGATTCTGAAATACTATAAAAATTGAGATTGTGGTAGTTTTGTAGTTGATTTAAAAAACGTTTTGAATAATTTACCTCAGTGGGCTCTGGACTGCTCTGTTTTTTTTTTCCTGAGGACATCCAATTCAAAACGAAGGGATATCAAATGTATTCGTTCCCTTTTTGCACTAACTAGAATCGACCATCAGCGAATCAGTTCCAACAAAATCCTCACCTTACCTGTAACAGACCGAACAAAGTAAATAACACGTTGAGAAATAAAAATATGTTACTGCAAATTAATTACATTATTAATAACGATATTTTAGCAAGAATGTTTTATTAACTATATGTGTTATCTATATTTTATGGAGCTCGAAACTTTGATCAAATGTAAAATGGACTTATCCAAATGAATCTAGCAATATACATATACAGTGAAAATAAATGAGACTTACCCAAATAAACTTATGTAAAAGTTCACCGTTTCCAAGATACAGGGTGTCAAAGATTTAGTTTATTATTATATTTTTTTATTTACTTGGAAACCTTTTGTGATAAAATAGCAATAAGATGCAGTTTTAGTCTAACTATTCAGTATATTTAAATCTTCCCATTATTCCCATTATCACCAGTGGCGCAGAAACCCTGTGGCACCCTTCTTTTACTTAAAATAAAAATGGTAGGCTGTCTTAATTATAAAAACGTAAGATATTTTAAATATTGAATATTTTGAACAAATAATTATTCTTTGACATTTTCTTTAATGCTGGATTTTCAAATTTCGTTCAGCTTTTGATACAAATATGCACAAACTCCGAAATGCAGAGATATTTTAAATGAACAATTACTTGAATAGAATGCATTTTAATGAAAATAGCAAAGAATAATTATTTGTTCAAAATAATCAAAACTCTTCAAAGTTTCTTACGTTTTTTTTATAATTAAGTCAGTGGCGTACTATTTTTATTGTAAATAAAATAATGGGAATATTTATACAACCTAGAATTATTAATGTTTTATGACGAAGGGTTTCCAAGTAAACAAAAAATGTAATAAAAATTATTTTCACATAGGTACTTTATAACAAAAGTGAACAATCATATATGCAGAACTATCTAAGTTTATGTTATAACAATATTTGCATCTACAGTTAAATTAAAAAAAATACATATTTTGAAAAATTTCTGTACCTAAAAACTTGTTAGACCGCTTCCTGCCGTTATACAGGGTTAACTATGACTAAGTACAAATATTTTAAGAGGGGATATAGAAAATTAAGAATTAACGGAATCACCCTTCAAAAGAATTCCAAACTTATTTATAAAGTGAAAAAAAAATGTTTCCGAAATTATATTAAATCCTTATTTAACGCCGCCTATGCGACTTGTCCGCCACACGTTTACAGAATCAGAGTAGGTAACGCAGACAACTAGCAACACGACCATAAAATTTCCAATCATAATTTAATTCCTGTGTTTACCATGTGTTTACGTTGTAGGTTTGTGATCTTCTTCAGTTTTTAGTGCCTTTTTAATTTTTAAACGTTTTATAGTCGTTAAATAAAAAAATTGTGTTGGGTGCAGATACTTTCCCACAATATAGTTCGGCGGTTTGGTTTTCTAGGTTATGGCACAAGACTGCCGCACTGAAATGTATGATATGGAATGCGTTTAGTTCCATTACGCATCCAAAGAAAGGTACACCTAGGAGCAGATAAAAGGAGGCACATAAAACTCAGCAAAGAAATACTTCATTGGTCATGTATGTGGGTGCGAGAGAGACAATCATTTGCCCGTACGATATGAATTGTGTTTTAAATGTCCCATTATTTTATTTGTAAACACGTCATTGGCGTACAGTGTGGTTTCTCCTTGTATCTCGTTAGTGTCATTCTTTGTGTACCTATTTTTGTGAGTGTTATTTTTGGAACATGTCATGTTTTTTAAGGGAATGTAAAATTAACCAGCATATAGCACCAAATAATTCTTCATATCCAGAATTCAATTTTATTTCAATTCACAATAAGCTAAATCTTCATTGGTCCGCCATTGCTAGGAAGAATTCCAGTCATCATAACATAAAATTACATTTCAGTGGACTGCCGCGGGTACTTTAAAGTTTTCTATTATCTATTCCTTTCGTTCAATTTTATTATAATAAATAGGTATTTTTATATAAGGGACCCTATAGGAAGTGTGTTTTATCGATAGTGAGTGGTTATAATGAATGAAAATGTTGTAGTTTTGCCAGTTTGTAACGAAATAATGAGAAACGTATTCAAAATAGTGGAGCTAACTGGATTAACTGTTGCCTACCTATCTATCAGGTATTATTATTAATAAAAATGTTAATTTTTGTCGTTTCTGCATTTAGAAATGCTGCAAAAAAACGACCGCATGGTAGTAGATATTGTTGACGGATGTAAGTTTTATCTATTGATCTAAACCATCTCAATCGATGCGTATCATAGGCGCCGACTTTCCGTAGGAAAAGAGGGATTTGCCTCATTTTTTAAATATCGAGCTAAAATTTAGAATAATATTTTTATTGTCTTTTAGGCCTTCCTGAGCACGTGGTTAAATTTTTTGTACTTACTCATAGTTGACCCTGTATATTCGTTTTACTTCGGTATCTTTGAATATTCGCATGAGATAAGATTCCTGATATTTGCTATTATTCAGTTCTTATCGACTAAAATTATTTGTATTTGTAGAAAACACCGATTCAATAATACGGTGCCCTTAAATCTGGATGCCACAATAAAATTAATTGTGGTGTAATTTCATCGACTTTATCTTCATATTTCTACCCGTTAGGTGTAACAAACTGTCTAAGTACCTAACTAATTTTTAACGAGTAAATTCCGTACAGTAAAGTGTAATTATGATCTCCAAACGAAGAATAATTGAACTGAGAAAGTAACGTTAGGAAGCGATAACAATTATTTTCGACCTACATATTGCGCGTACGTGTGTAAGTTGGCTATTATAAACAATAACACTTTTCTAACGCGCGAGAAACAGAGGATGACTATAAGGCGAGAGCCAATTAGTTTCGTTCCATTAAAGTTTATGACACTTAAAAGCGGGCTGAGTCGGTATAACATTAAAGATATTAAAATTAGTGCTTAAAATCCTTGAAGTCATATTTTTTTGTATTTATGGCACTAGGAAGACATTCATTACTACTCGAGGGGAATTAAAACTGTTCTATCATTAGTCGTAGGTTTTTTTTCTTCAAGAAATGATAATTCTGAGCGAGTAACACTTCGTTGGAATTGTATAACAGCGAAGAATACGTGTATAATCATTAATTACATCCATTATCTGGGCAACTATTCTGCGCACAGAATCGTTTTTTATTTATCGAAAAAGGTAACGTCACATAAGTGCATATTTAAGAGATTTTTTACAACAAATTGCAAATTTTGAAAAATTAAGACACATTGTGCTAAAAAAAATACATGCATTCCCCGCAACATTTCCAGTCTGAATAAGTACGTTGAAAATACTTATTTGTAATTTTGCTTGTAAAATATTATTATTACCCATTATTTTGCCAGTAATTTTGCAAAAATTTTATAATTTTCCAATTTTATTGTAAAGAAGGTTTTGGTATATTTACTAAATTTCCTATATGATTTTATAGTTATTTGTAAATTTTTCGTGTATTTTTTTATACTTTTACAATATCTTTAATATTTTACATAATTTTTTTTTATTTATTTATTTCAATTCGTGTCAATATACACCAGTGTTTACACACGTCAAAAAAAGAAACGAACATAATTTAGTGCGCTGAGATGACTTATTATATAATTAAAAAAGTTAAAAGTTTATACAGATAGATAAAATCAACATAAAATAATTACAGACTAAAATATCATTAAAAATACTACAAACATACAAATCAAAACATGCTAAATAGGTACAAGCAACAAGAACCAACAAACAGTTAAGACAAACAATTAAATACCGTGGAAGTCACTTGATAAAAGCTGGTTGAGATCATAAAAAGCGTTTCTCAATAAATAATTCTTAATTTATTTTTTTTAAAAGTATTTATCTTTAAAATTTTTACATAGTCAGGGAGAGCATTAAAAATTTTTAAACTCAAATAACGCCTACCATTTCGTGTTCTTGTTAGTCTTCGATGTTTATTTGAGAGGTAGTTTTTATTTGGGTATTATTAGTGTGAATTTCATGATTACAGTTAAATGACTATATTATTTCTAACATACACAAGACAATGGAATATATATGTACATGGAAAAGTGAGTATATTCAATTTAATAAACTGATCTCTGCATTCGTCTCTATAGTTTAAATTCGATATCACCCTTATAGTCTTTCTGTGTTGTAAAACACTTGTTGACACGAGCCTCAAACAAGGATTACATAAAACATAACAGAGTGATTGAAACTATGATCAAAGTTTACAGAATAAATATATATTTCAGTAAATGATATATGATATACAGTTATTAGTATATTTCTGGATACTTTAGACGAGAGAGTACGGAGCAAATATACAGTGCTTTCGAAAAGTAACGAATAAATTCATTATTTTTTAAATTGAGAAATTTTCGAAATAATCCCCTGGCACTTCGATTTTATTTTTTAAAAAGGTACTTTTTGACAAACTCACATTTGTGACGTCATCGTTGTTCGAGATATGACGTCATCGACAATTATTTTAAATAGCAACCCCCAATTTTGACTATGCCATTTGAAAGGGCGTGTCATTCTATATACATACATAATGAAGAATTATGGTGTTACATAACAAAATTTTCAAGAAAATAATGTTTGAATATTTTAAAATTTAATTTTCACAATACTGAAAATGAGAATGATTAAGTAAAAAATCGACTAAATTAAATGTTCAAATTGTGCACCGTTGGCTGCCTGATAGTAGCCAAGATGATTAATAAATTCGTTTTGGACATTATCAATAACTTCAGGAGGTATACGATGTATCTCGTGACAAATTCTTGCTTTTAAATTCTAATTAACCGGTCTAGTAACGTATACTTTGTTTGGGTGGTGCACAATATTGTGAAAATTAAATTTTAAAATCTTCAAACATTTTCTTGATTTTTTTGTTATGTAACACCATAATTTTTCATGATGTATGTACGTAGAATGGCACGCTCTTTCAAATGGCATGTTCAAAATTGAGGGTTGGTATTTAAAAAAATTGTCGATTACGTCATATCTCGAACAACGATGACGTCATAAATATGGGTTGTATGTCAAAAAGTGCCTTTTTTAAAAACAAAATCGACGTACCAGGAGATTTTTTCGAAAACTTCTGAATTTCAAAAATAATGAATTAATTTTTTACTTTTCGAAAGCACTGTATATGCTTTGATATTTTGGAACAAATATAATTGGCATGTTGCACCCATAACAATTTAGAATCCAGGTATACTCCTAAGAATTTCTTCTGGAAACTCTGGATTATTTAAATGTTCTTCATTGTAAATTTTATGTATATTTAAAATGTAAAACTTTCCTAAAGACACAGTGCAACGTTTTTGTATTTTTATAATATGTTCGTACTTAAATTAGCAACGTAAATTTTACACGTAACTAACATTTGCATATTTCCATCAAAGAAAAATAAATAATATTGTAGAGGAGAAACTTCGTTGAAGTTTTGGCACTGAGGAACTTCCTCTTCGCACCTGTATATCTATATACAGCAGTATGCTTTAGTTTATATCTGTATAGGATTTCCATTTTTGGACAAGTGGTTGACGTTTCGAATAGTTAATTTGTCATTTGCGATATTATTTTGTAAGTGTATTGTGGACATTGATATTGAATAAAGCTGCAAAATAGATTCGTAAAATGAGCACATAAAGTGCGTAAAATGAGCACCGGACAAATGGAAGAAGTATTGCATTATGTACGAATACAGCATACACTGCCTAGTAACAAAATATTTTACTGTGCCCAAAAAGAAAAATGTACTGTAGGGCGATGAAGCGCGACGAAAAGAAAACATTAAGCTCTCTAAAGTTTAATGGGAAATGCATAAGTAAGTTAGATTAAGTTCATGGAAAAACATTAAAATGTAAAGTTGTAAAGAATGAATTAAACTTTTCTATTAAGCTATCAGCATATATACAACGCGTTTAGAAAATTAATGGTTAAGCTGTGTTACATTCTCTTTTTTTCATTTATTCTATTAAGCGCTTTATTCCAATTCCAAATAACATTTTATGTATTTGCTTCTACCATTTACAAGATGTAGAATCTGACTAGATTAAATTACCTATTTTATTATGAAAATATAATAAATAAAAGTGATAAATAAGCATTCTTTTAAAATGTTTAAGGAGAAATGAAATCAGTAGCAAATAGCAATAAAAACAATTTAAACGTTAAATATCATTATTTATTAATTTTATTTATTATTATTCAAATTAAAGCAAGTAGTTTAATGTGAAATCAAATGGTATAATTTTATAAATTCCTAAGTTTCCTCTATCTGGACGCAATCAACAGCATTGTTGCAATAATTTTCACGAGCTGATCTGTATAGTAAACAAAGAAATAAGTTTAATAATACCGTAAGTTCACCACATCACCACTAATAATTATGGTAATGTTATAAACCGAAATATATAAAGCACAATGCTGTATTAGTTACACCTACACATGCGAACGTCATCTGACGTCACAGGCCTTCGCTGTGCCGACCACTGTTTTCTGAGGCGTGGCCAGACCAAAATTTTAAAAATCGTTTTTAGGATTATTCTTCCACCAACATGTCTAGGACAAACGTCATTTCGATTAAAGTAATACGTTCTTTCTTCTGCATATATTTGGGGAAATCATGCAATTTTTCTATCACATAGGTCTCAAATTTAATGTTTGATAATATTAGGTTATGCCTCTCCAACTTATTGTTTACTGAAGATAAATATATTAGACTATATAATTTGAATACCTTTTAAAAATAATATAGACTAAGCTCGACTAATGAATAAATATAAAGATAGACTAAACACACTTAACTGTGACCTATGAGCTATATTTTTGTAAATATATAGGTTTATTTCAGATATCCAATAAACTATCTAAACTATGAGCTAACCATTCATTAATTATCCTTTTTGTTTGATATACTTACTCATAAATAAAAACAGACCATCAGAAAAATAATGTTATCCTTTCAGAATAACGTTTGATGACCGACATTTTCGGCTGGATCTTTTGCGCAAATGAACTTAAAAAGGCGGAAAGTAGGCGGCTCAGCATCCGGAAATCTCGCAGAAGAGAAATTTAATGACTGCGAAAACATTAAAATTTGCAGGAATTCTCCCAGGGTAAACAATAAGGCAATATCTCGTCCAGCTTTGCTTGGCCCTCTCGCTTCTCGACATTTTCAGACGATCGGTCTGAAATTTGGGGCTCGCATCCCCGATAATTGCGTCACTTAAATTCCAAGCCTGTGTTCTCCGCTTGTCAAACAATGGCCTCCGGGATCGCTCTCCTCGATAGGGGAGAATGGGACGAGTACTTGCCTAAATAGCTATATTCACAACACGCATTCACTAGGGTTGCTGAACAAGAATTCGGTGCCAAAATAGCCCCAGTACCCACAGATTTTTCTCTAACACCAGAAATAAAGCTAAAAAATATCCGGAGTCGGTGATATTTTCTCAGATTGGTTTAGCTTTCATCTGTTAAATCGGATTGCCTTGATAAAGCACTGTTTCTGCGATTTAGCAGACGATGGCTTAGCAAATGGTAATTTTTCAATGTAATTTCAACGTTTACCAAATGAAACTCATTTTTTACATTGGATTCTGCAACAGCAGAAAATTTTGCGTTTGAATAACTCAACGCTAAAAATACCTCTAGAGATCATCTGAATGTTATATCTCTTTCTTCACAACAACAACTTCACAGGACTCGACCGGATGATATCGAGAAAATTACCTCTATAAAAGTTGTTGACCACGGATCAAATTAACATACACACCAACTTTGCTGTTTGTTTTCTCTTTAGTCACAGTTTTTCTTCTTCTTTAAGGCACAAAAATCTGCCATATTGTTCTCATCCTACGTGTCCTGATATCTTTTCCATTTCCATTTCTTATGTCTTGATAGAAACATTTTCCATATTCTTTCCAAAAACTCCCAAAGTTACTGGGACATAAGCCAGACGAAAATCCATCATATGTAGTATTAGATTTATAATGCAACAAAACTTCCTGAAGTTCTCAACCAATTCATATACCAATTAATTCTTCATTGACTTCAGCTGATCTATCCTTGTTGTTAGGTGATGCTCATTCTAATCACGAGCTTCACCTATGAACTATTTTCTGATTTGAGGTCTAAATTGTCTACAGTATCCCAAGTATCTGTAACAATCATCTTCTGCATCCAATGTTTTGACGAATTGTTTCATAAGGGTAAGTTTCACTAGTGGAAGCAATATCTGGGACAAACAGAAGTTATTGCATTATATTCTTTGATCCTGTAACGAACTTTGTTCTGGTCATTTTTTCCTTATACTGATGATAAACATTAATAGTTTTTGCAGCGATTTTAAAATCACAGTCATGATTTTCGAATAACAATCTGGATATATACCAGATACCCATGCTTTCTTTTCTTATGGGATAGAAGTGGCATATAAAACTAGTACATAAGAAAGGACTAGCCAGTTAACGTATCCGAAATGCAAAATGTTGCCCCCTTCCTGAATCTTAGTTAAAAATGTATTTCCATTTGGTAGAAAAACGTTTATGGGGTCAAGCAGATACCAGACGCTATCAAAAAAAATGTTAGGGTATTCTGATATCAGATTTGTATTCAGAGACTTCAACAAATATACCTATACTGAGGAAATCTGACTGATTCCGGATATTTTATAGGAACATTTCGATCGTGGGAGAAAATCTGTGGATGTTGAGGTTGTTTTAACATCGAATCACACATCAGTAGTGGTATACAAATCCTTTGGTCATGTTTTACTATGTGTATCGTTTTTAAATTGTCCGCAATTCCAATAAAAGTTAACACAAGCTTACCCCACTCTTCCCCTATCGCCGGAGATTTACGGGGGTCACTTCCTAGTTTCCTCGCGCTGAAATTTAAGGACGCGTGGCAATGCCGTGCGAAATCGCTCGCCTAGTTAGCCAATCTAGCATAAACGGGCGACTGTTGCGAGGCGGATGTTCAAAAGGAGCGGATCGACGTGGAAAAAAACGCGTAACGTCGAATGCAGATGGGCTGAATCTAATGAAATGGGAAACGGTACACTGATTTTATTTCTAAGGCTGGAAACACAAGTTCATGAATTTCTGGTAGATCTGTTCCGAAAGGTCAACTATGCATGGTTTAGACTGATTTATGAGTTCCTATATGGAACAAGTTCCAACGGTTACCGGAAAGTTAGTCGATTTGGCTTAGAGATAAAATTTGAACGTTAACTTTTTTTATAAAGAAAGTTTTCCAATTTGATTGTTGATAATGCTCTGCAACATGATTAATACATAGATATCGGCTAGGTATCTATGTAGAAATTGCGTTATTATTCCTCATTGTTCTCATCTGTTCAGTGGCGCATTATTTTTTGGACAAAATGAGGATTTGCTTTATACCTCTCAACTAAATTTAATATGATGTCGGTTATGGGATGGGCATCGTCAGGTTTTTCAACAAGTTCTTGACAAAGTAGATACATCTTACATTTTTTTTACATTACTTGCCATACCTTTTGCTTTTCTGGATATATAGGCACGATTTTTAGCATGGGAATGAAATGATGGCATTTACATACATTTTTAATTACAATTACAGTTAAATTTAAAAAATTATGTATTTTGAAAGATTTCTGTACCTAAAAAGTGGATAAACAAAACATCAAGAATTTTATTTTTAATGTTACTTTTGTTCTACGTGTTCTAATTTGTACCTAAAAACATCACAAATTACAAAAAAATACGGCAACCTTAAACATATAAAAAATAAAATATTAAACAAACACCATATTTTTGCTCACCAGATATTTCTCGACCAACGTAGACTGCAAATCAAAATTACGGACTTTATTCTAACAAAATGTGAACAATGATAATAATTAGTATGATAAAAGTTTTTAGAATAAATAAAACACACTACTACATGTAAGACGTATTAAAACATATAAAATATACTTTAAAAGACAGAGTATGGCATTTACTCGTATAATCATTAATATTAACCTATATAAAAATCTTATCAAAGTAGAATTTTTAAAAAAATAATTATTTCTATTCGCATATCTAAATGTCTTACTATTTTTACACAACTGCACTAAACTAGTTTATGTACACAATATTTGTAATATCTTTTAGAAGTTTTTTGATATTTTAGTTTATTACGTTGTATGTTCTAAATTTCTATTAATATTTCAGGTTACAAGTATTTGTACATAATTTTTTGAAAATTCTTTTTGTATACCTGCATATGTTGGTCTTGCTCCTTGTTTTCCATTTTTAATGTGTTCAAATATCTAACTCACTTAACCTTTTAAAAATGTCAACAAATATTTGTTAATTCAATATTCTATTATTATCTTAGTTCGACGTAAAGGTGTCGTGGAACCTAAAAATGTGTTTATTCAATCGACTATTTATTATATATTTGGGCTCATTTTAACACTATGTTCATTCTATTAACTAAAATAAACATTTCAAACAACAATTACCAAACTATTCTATATAAAAATAACATTGTCAATCTATCGTTCGAAAAGGTTAAATTTTGTGTTTGTTTCAACAGTTTTTAAATATATATTTTTGCTGGTTAAATAACGTCGGAATCGGACAACCGGATGCCTTGTAGAGGTGGACACCCGGATGCCTTGTAGAGGTGGACACCCGGGCCCCTTCGCTCGGCCTCGACTGCATTTACGGCTGATACTAAGCTCTACTAAGAGTCTCCTCCTATGTCTTGACGTGGCAAAACTATTTTTATCTTATGGCGCTATGCAGGATACGCGAAACAACCTACATCTAGCGGTCAGTAGCTACTCCATGTCGGACGAAGCAGGTGAAATACACGGTAATGACTGCCTTCAAGTAAAAGGCTGGATATTTAAATGAACATTTCATAATGCTAAACTGAAATAGTTTACACCAAGGTTTACACTTTCAAAATACATTTTTTTTTTTGGTTGGAGAGAATCAATTAGAAAAGATTAATCTAAGAATTTGACACTGTTGAGTCAAACAAAATAACAGTTCTTATAATATCGGTGTAATTTTTTGTCAAACAATGAAATTAAAAACATCATGAAAAATCATTGAATTAAATCATCAGAAATTGTGCTCCAATAAAAAGAAAAATTAATATAAAAGAATAACACGTAGATGGAATATATTATGAAGCTTTTAACATGAGAAATCGTTGAATTAAATAGTAAGTCGTCAAAAAAATGTTTTTTGTTAGTTACAACGTTATTTTAATTCAAGAAAAATGTTATTGCGACAACAATAAAAAAATGGACATCAAGAGAACTATTGCTCCAAGAGTACGTCTTTTCTCAGCGTACAATCATCCATTTTCTGAGTAATTGTTACTATTTTAAATTTAATTTTATTTTATTTTTAAATTCTGCAGATGAGGAGTCTAATTTAAAATTACATAGTGCCTTACGAAGGAAAGCATGTGCAATATGTACATTCTACTAATAAGAATCAGATATGGAACGTACTTGATTGGAAATGCAATCAGTTATAGTATCTAATAATTATTACTGTTCATTTTCTTTCTGTGCACTCCCAGCTGGATAATGATGCAGTACTATCAGAGGAATGATACTCTTTATCTCGTTGCATTTTTCATACGTTCTCCTAGTTAGTCAATCTACCATAAAAGGAGAATTGTTGTGAGGCGGATGTGCAGAAGGTAAGGCCTCCATAGATACCTATATATTCATGTAAGTGGATAAGCACGTAAGGTCGAATGCAGATGGGCTGAAACTAATAATAGAAAACGGTACACTGATTTTATTTCCATGGATATATCCGATCTTTATGTCTGTTAGACCATGAATTGTTTCATCGAAATACTGGCATAAAGATCTACATGTTCACGTACAACAAAAAGTAAAACTGTTACGTTTCATTAGCTTATTCAGAAAGCATTATAGAGTAGGTAGAACTTTATAAGCTGTTGATCAATCACAAAATACCTAGAAAGTTGAACAATTGAAGACAACAAAGTGCAGCGTACGATCAACCTCAAGTATACTCGCGACAAGAATTCAGACGACTTACGTCATACGAACAAATGAATAATTCACAATATTTTCATCAAAATATTTAAGAAACTGCAACTGGTAGTAATAAAACTATATACTACACTAAAAGTTTACATTATATATTGCACTAAATTGCAAAAAGTAATTGTTTTTAACGCGACCAAATATCGAAAATTACGTTGACAATAAAAACAAATGTGTAACGTCACCCGTGACGTAAGACGTCTGAATTCTTGACGCGAGTATAAATAAAATACTTCTTAGTCAATATTGCACAGATTCCACCTAAGTTTACAATGCAATTACATATTTTCATAGCACGGATATTTATCCCTATATGTTGCTACATGAAACGTAAATATTATTGACTTTCCTCAGTTTATTTACTTTTTAAAATATTTTTTAAATTTACTTGCACACATGGTTAATTTATTAATCAGACAAGAAAGGCAACTGCCTAGTGACAGTATGTGACAGTTAAATAAAAAATTATTAACAGGAATTCAAATTATATATAACATGTTTCCCCCGGGATCTCTGATATGCTATACAGATGGATCCCGGAGAGGGGATGAGTTTTCTGGGGCAACAATATATCTGGAAAACCTGGACATCTGGCAGAGCTTTTCGCTGGGCACATACTCCACAGTTTTCCAGGCAGAGGTTTTTGCTATTTTGATGGTAGCGGGCAAGGAAGAAGTAAGGAATTGTGTGGAAGAGAAAATTTTCATTTGTTCTGATAGTCAGGCTGCACTCAGGGCCCTTAGCTCTCCGAGAACGAGATCTAGTCTTGTTCAACAGTGTGGAGATATCATGAAGTTCCTGGCCAGATAAAGAGAGGTGAAGTTGGTCTGGGTTCCTGGCCATAAGGGAATCCCCGGTAATGAGACGGTTGACTTGCTAGCTCGTCTCGGATCTGGGGCACCTTGCCAGGGACCCGAACCCTTTTTGGGAATTACGCGAGTTAGTATGAATAGTGCTCTTAATAAGGGCCTATCAAACACTAGGAGGGAATTGGAGAAGGAATGGAGGATGTAGACAGGCCCACGACTTCTTGAATGAATCTAATAGATCTAGGACGATGTGGCTGCTGAGCCTTAGTCGAAGGTCCCTGAACCACTTTGTCAAGGAAACATTTGTTAACATTTACGATATCTGTAAAATTTATAGCAGAACTGAAAGGTAAGATATTATTATACTAACATTTAATATGAAATATATTAGTTTAACAATAAATGTTAAGAAATATCATACCATACCAAAATTTGTTAACAGAAGAAGGGAATATGCCAGTATATGTGAGTGGATATTTTTAGCGTAAATACATTCATTCACTTGTTTAGAATAATGTAGTGCACCTGATTTAAATCACTCTACATTATTTTCTAAACTAAAAGCTTACGGAGGCAGTAAAGGATCATTTAGTGGTTTAACAATGCCCTAGAAAAGTTTTACACTATTTTAATATCTTTATAAAATATGTTGGTATCTATTTTTAATCACTTATAGTACGTTAACAGAATTTTCAATTATAAGGTTTGAACACTCGTGTGTCCAAACTCCCCATATACATAAATATTTACTTGCCTTAGAAGTATATAAAGCAGTTAGGATTTATTATGCTTAAATTCGTAATAAGGAGTGTTGAGAGTGAAACAATAAAATCCTAAATTAAAAATTGAAGACAATAATTATAATTAAAAAATGAAATTTAATTGTTTGTTTTTCCTAATGTGCCGATGTTACCTATATAAAATCCCAATTCACCTAATGATATAATAAATTAGCAAATCCATATATTTCATTCCTAATAATAATAATATTTAAAATATGCAAAACTGTATAAATAATGAATTATTATATTTTATTAATAGATATTTTAATATCTAGCACAGCAATCTTGGGTAATCACTATAAAGAAGGGAGTAAATAAGACACGTTATCTCTGGTAATTATTAATCAGTGATGTATATTGCATTGCATACATTGTGCATATCTAACAATCACTTGAAGCAACATTACGAGCTCAGCAGGTTCTTCTAATTCTTTGTCTAATCATATCCGATTTACCTTAGATATATCTATATATAACTATTTCCAATCATTTCTAAAATATAGAAAAAACGGTATCAGCTTAAGTGGCTATAGAAAAAAGGCACAAAAAAATAAAATTGAATAATCACTTCTAAATAAAACACTAAAAAGTTGTTTCTTTCATTTTTTTAATTTTTTTTTTATTAATAATGTTTTAATTTGGCGACAAAAAAGTGCCTAGGGTACCACCATGGCTTAACACGGCTCTGTCTGCACATCACATACCTATAGGAAACATATTTTCGGCTAGTGATCATTTTTAACGATGATAGCCCATTAAGTAACTAGTAGGCATATTAAGACGCAAATATTAATGTTCGCGGTTGTTAAAACTACTGAATGTTGTTAAAACTTATAAATGTGATTAATATAAATCTACACGTTTTGTAGCACTTCATCATTTTAATGACTGCTATTAGTCTTGATCTCAAGTTACGTTTTATCATAACCATCAACATATCCATGAACAGAAATGGTGTTTAGCTGAATAGACAGGAGGTGGACTAGAATAAATTTGATTCGTTATTTTCATTTATAAAATATTCTTTTAAATATATGAGGTATTTATGGAATATTTTTTTACATAACAGGGTTGTTACCTTCAATTCCAAAGCCTTTTTATTAAATTCCAGTAATATGTTTTAAAGAAAACTTATCAGTAAACAGCATTATGAAAATAGTTACTTTTTTCGATGTCACTTATGTTAACCAAATCATATTGATCTTAAAAATTATATTTTGTTAGACAAGAAAATAACATCTCCAAAATTGTCAGACTGTGGAAATGTTTGTTTACTTCATTTTATATTAATTCTCCCCATTTTCGTTATTGACCAAACGGAAATTGAACAAAATAGGATACATATAGTTTTAGGATGTTCACAAATGCACAACTCTCCCAACTACGACGACCACTATCTAGACATATCCAAATTCTATACGTCGGTTCACTCTCCACCTTCCCTCCTGCCGATGTATTTCCTTTTGCCTACCAACCCAATGTCGAACACAGAGACTTATCTACGATTCATTTGTTTGACATGCAATGTTCCACAGAGGACGTTGAATTTTATGGAATAGAAATTTGAGATGACCCCACTACAAACGGGCAGTATTAATTAGATCGTCAAACAATGCGACATATAACTGTAATTGTCTGTCATACTTGGTTTACTTTATTCGTTTTACGTATTGAAAGAGATGAGTTTTCTTATATTCTACATACATATAGCGAAGCTTACACAGAGCAACAAAAAACAATTAAACATAAAACAAAATTAAAACACTACCAATTGTTTTTGCAAGGCCCATCTGATCTAATTTGACGACTGATGTGGTAAACGAAAAATTTCAGTTACACAATAAGTGGTCTGTATCTTCTGAACTGTTAAGAACGCAAGAAAATGGTATTTGGAAAAAAACTTGAAATGAATGAAAAGTTCTTTCAAAAGTTTGGCAACGCTCACTTTGCTTCAGTCGTTTACAAGAAAAACTCATTTCTTCAGCGAAAACGATAGCCCTACATATTATTAATACATTTAAATATCTTAAATTTGATGTAATTTTTCGTTTTCTAAATTCACAATCATGTTTGCTTCGCAAGTTGGAACGTTATGGTTTCACTAACAGCTTACTCCGCCTTTTTAATTCTTTTCTGTATCAACAAAAGCTGCACGTTTCTTATAACGATTTCAAGTAGAACACCTTTATTGTGATATCAGGAGTGCCCCAAAAATTTGGGGTCATTCCTTTTTATTCTGTTTGTAAATGATTTATCCTTATCTTTGAAATCAAAGCATCTTTTGTTTGCCGACGATTTGAAATTGTTCTTGAATATATCATCTACAACTGACTGTTTGATTCTGCAAGACCTTGTAAATTATGCTTATACTTAAAAATCAGCCACTAATATTTGATTATAATATAGGTATCTCTTTGACTATCATTTGCATATTTTGACGTTTCACATAAATTTTCATTAAACGTCAGTGTAAATCAGTAAGTCTGGAATCAAGAGAACAAAACTATAAAATAATAATGCTGTCACAGAATATAGCCAGTTCGCACCCAATTCGACGACTGTGATATCGCAAATCACTAGATTGCCCCGATCGCCCCTACGCGCTGGTAGACAAACAAAATAATGCCGTGTATCGAGGCGCGACTGGAATATTGGGAATCGACGAGAAGCGTTTGAGAGTCGTTCGAGAAATGGATCTAGAGAGCTAGAAAATACCTGGAATATTCGTTTGGTCTATAAAAGAAGAATAAACGGCCGAGTCAGTCAGTCTTGAATTAAAGTCTTGAATTGAAGTGTTTAGTTGTAAATTTACTGGAGATTCAGAGCGATTTAGATAGTGATTAATTAAATAGTGTTTAGGTGAGTTGTAATTAGTATTCGGTATAGTGTACAGAGTGTTAATAAATATCAGTAGAAAATTTTTTCTGGTAAAAGAAAAAATCGGGGTAGGAAACCCGCGAAAAAAAGTTCCGATCCTGAATAATTGTGATTGTGCGAATTTGTGTCAATGAATTCATACAGTGATGAATAATTTACTAATACTCCACCAGACTTGCAAAAAGAAACTAGCAATGTTTCTCTAAATTTTTTACCTATAAAATCAATACAATGGTACGAAAAGTACTATGAAATTCTCTCTGTATTTATAAAATTAAAGATTTTTGTTATATTTTCCTATATATTTTTTTTGGCAGGCGAAAAACAGGTGTGTGTCACACATGCAAAAAACGCTTTATCAGCGGTCATTTTCTACCCTTCCGACACAATATACTATAATTTGTGCTTTTTTCTTCATTTCCTATACTTTAGTATACTTTATGTTATACAAATTTATTTGTTTTGTCCTGTAAATAGAATATTTTCTGTTGGACAATAAATGCATTATTATTATTATTCAGTATTATTAAGCATATTTTCTTTCTTTGCTCGTAAGTATTATACATAAAATTAGATTTTTCACCTATTTGGCAGACAGGAACCATAAAGTGTTCCGTCATAATATTACAGAACTGTTATATCTATTAGGGGGACATAACGTAAAACGATGTAAAAGTTTGCTCCATTTCGACACATTATCTGCGCAGCTCAGCGCGTGATTAATAGACTGAGAAATTCATAAAACTTGTAAAACTTCTTTAATCTCGGAGCCAAAGCAGTCTGGATATGATCTTACAGATTTTTATTTCTTGCTACCTGAAAACCGAACCCCTTTTCACGCCGATGTCACACTTTGAAAGATTAACTTCGTTTCTTGTTAATTACGTTATTTACATCGTTGCTTTATGGCACAGCCCTCCTAAGACTCGCTTATAATTACGTTTTTTATGTACTAAGAGAAAATATGGCCCTGGAAGTCAAACACGTTTACTAAGTTTAAATGAGATACTCGAAAATATATACAAACGGTCGTATTTCCGTCTTCGCTTAAAATTTAAATTATCTACCTTATTTATGATATGGGGAGGGTAGTTTTTACAGTCAACAACTATCACCATTTAGTAGATTTATTATTTTACAGAAAATTAAGTAAATAACGAATATATGGTTTTGTTTTTACAAGCTATGAATAAGGAAGTGAAGTTGAGAAGTGATTCACAGGATGTCTTTATAGATGATATGAACCAATTAAATATAATTATGTGATAAATCATATAATTATTTAACTCCTTATACAGGGTGAACTGTTTTATGGCTCACCATTAGCATCTAGTAAAATATACAGTGTCAGTGGCGGAAAAGCGTTGCTTCTTTTCATGAGAATTAAGATAAACCAAATACATCCAAGTTAACTCCTGCTGTTTCTGAAATATGGTGAAATAACTGAAAATAAGCGATTTTAGAAAGTACCATCTACCGTCATTATTTCACAGCAGAAAGAGCTGAAAAAAACATGCATTCTTTGCATGGTTTTAGATAAAAAAAAATGGTATTTGGAAAAAGTGTTTCTATTTCATAGATCTTCCAATTTCTGAAATAAAAATGGTACGCTTCTGACAAAAAAATTTTGGAAGCGTCGCGACGCCCAGCGCCGCTTAATTATAACTTTCATATCCATCGCAATTTCAAGCATCAATCAGCCCAAATAAAATACTTTTTACAGAACTCAATTTGCTGCAGCCGTTTACGAGAAAAACTCATTTCCCATGACAAAAGAATCACCCTGTACAAAGGACTCTTACGAATACAATTTTGTATAAAAAAAATTAAAAGGGGCAGTTCGAAAATGATTTAAAAATACACTTCTGCATGGCACTGGAAGCTGGTTCATTGTAAAACCTGACAAAGCAAAACATCAATCGGCAGCTATGATACAATTGCGTAAATCATCAATAGTGTCCACTTCGGTGTATGCTCACAAAAAAATAAGTCCAAAGGATTTAGTCAGGAGATCGTGGCGGCCATGGTATCAGTCCTAATCGACCATTCCCTTGGTACTAATGCTTGAACACGCTGTACACGATACGTATACAGGGTGATTTTAAATAAAGTAGCAAAAATGAGACCACATATTTCTTAGGTGACAATAAACCGATTTAACCTAACATACCTATTTCCCAAGTCGCTTAATAAAAAAGATACAAGGTGTCAAAGTTAAAATTTTACTTTCGATATTTGTAGATAACTTCTTAAAAATTCCAAATATTTATTTAAAATTTGTAAACCAGGGGTTTTTGCGGGTGAGAAAATCAAATTTGTTTGTAATTTTGACGTCACTAGTAGATGGCGCCACCTATGGCACATCATGTTTCTTTTAAATGGCAGAACTTTTTTGCACGTAAACGTATAGGAGGTAAGCAACTCGATCCGAATACTCGTGTAATGTAAATGTCGCTTTTATTATTAAAATTTCCTAGTAGTATGGAAATTTTGCTATGTACAGTTCTTAGCTAAAGTAAATTGCTTTTTAAAATTACCAAATATCAAAACTTTTCAAAGCAAAATTCATGACAAAGGTAAATACAGGGTGAACAAATATTTTAACCAGCAGTATAGTTCTCTGTGTAAAACACATAATTAATAATTTTTCTGACAAAAAAATCAGAACTGAAAGTAAAATTTTAAATAAATTTCGTGATTTCTCAATAAAAAACTTGTCGAGGAGCGCTGAACAAACAATGTTTATCAGTCACAAGTGTTGCAGATTGAACGGGTGGTTTACAGCGTTGCCAGTGTTACACTAATGTCTTGGCTTCAAGAAAGTTGTCTATGTAGACATTACATTTGTCAAAATAAATATAAATAGCACTAGATTGCAACTTCAACCTAATCCAATGTAGGAATACATATTTAGAGGTTAGAATTTAAAAATAATAATAAATGATTGAGGCGGAAACTTTACTTTAAATGTGTTGTGTGAAAACCATAGTTTTTCGTTATTCTTCATGAAATAACTTAAGGGAATAATTCATGTCTCTTTCTAGTAGTGTAGTATTAATATGTGAAATGTGGATATCTGTTTAAATAGAGTATGTAGATAAGCCTTTATGCTTGTTTATGTATAATGTTTTCAATCTATGAACAAAGTAACGTCATTAACACTTTAATTGGAAGTTGGTATCAGATATCGGACTTGCGGAAATTCATTGTTTAATTGTTTTCAATCGGTAATGTCAGTTAAAAAGTTAAAATTTGACTTAATGTTACTGCGTAGCTTACAAGTTAAAACAAGTATTTTTTAATTCAATCTATGCAATTTACATTAAAAAATATATTTATTTTAAAGACTATTGGCAACCTCGCCTAGATAATCTGGGTTATTACGTTACGTCAGTAACTGCTGTTCCATCTGATCAGCGACCCTCAAAATGTGGGTGTTTAAAAAATATATATCTGTAAATATTAGAAATTTTTTAAAATGACTTTCACTAGACTCATCTATATGACGAACTACACTACCTGCAGTTAAAATATTTGTACTTATTTAAGGTTCACCCTGTATACTTACTAAAATTACCTAACTTGAAAATTTTACTAAAGAAAATGCAGGACTAAAGTAAATATACCATCAATAAGTAATAATACACTCCGATAATGGGTGTGTATCAAAATTGCCCATTAACCGTACATGAATACTTTATAGTGTAGGCAATAAATAACCAACTATTCACCGTGTAATGTTACAAATAATAACCAGTATGCGCGCGGCTTTAGTTAAATCTAAATTTAATCTGTCCATGAAACCCTTTTTACCATTTTGACGCTTCTCAGTCGGTTCATTCGTGCCCGCGATGGGTTCCCAACTTTAATTACTTTTTCTCTATCTGGTTCGCTGTTTATTCAGAACCGAAAGCCTATTTAATGAATGAGTTGGCGCACGCATGGAGTCCTCCGGTGCGTAATGCGATCCGGGCGTATTGATTCCGGCGGCCGGCAACTAGGGAAGCAGGAACAAGGTCCCCGTCCTCGTTCGCCGCCCCTCCTCTCTTGTAGGGGATAGGCCAAACCACTCGATGTACGCAGGGAATTAACTTTCCACCGCAATGACGCTTTTTGCGATAATTAATGTTACCTGTTTCTTACCAAAGCTCCGCAGCTTCTAGGTAATAATTTACGCCCTACAAAAACCTTTTACTTTCCATGGAGAAGGTGAACGTGCAACGGCTTTATCCTGATTTAAGTCGACTGGTGATTTTTAATTAAAATCGCACAAAAGAAACGTTAAAAATAAGAAATTTGTCATACGCTGAGAAAAGGTTCAAGTTGTTATACTATGTAACAGGTTTGGTGTTCCTTAAAGTAAGGCATACTCAAATTAGTGCATTAATGATGATATCACAAACAGGGCTCCCAGTAATTATTACTCCTCAAATTAGTGACTTAAGGACCTGGATTAAAAAAAACGAACCCAAATCCGGAATATAAACTGTAATAAGGCCTGTCGAACGTGTATTGTATAATATTGTCCTTAAAATTGTAACTAACGTACCAGTAGACAAAACACTGAATATCATTAAAAATAAACTGGAAAATGATATCAATTTGGCAAACAGAACAAAATTAAACGTAGGATATATAATGGAATTACTAAGTTTATGTATAAAGACAACATATTTTCAACTAAACAATGAATTTTATCAACAAAATTTCGAAATGGGAATAATATTTTTATGGATTTTTTTTTTAAGAAAATTATATACAAAATATAAATAAAAAACCAACCATCTGGTGGAGATATGTAGATGAAATTTTTGCAATTTGCCCTTTTACTGTTACAGAATTAAATGAATTTTTAAATGATATTAACAATAAAGAACCAACAATAAAATTCACGTTGGAAATAGAAAATAATAATATGCTACCATTTTTAGATATTTTAATTAAAAAACACTAAAATTCTATATAAAGAAGTGTTTATAGAAAACAAACTCACACCAATAGATATTTAAATTTTGGATCTAACCATCACATCGATATTAAGAAAGGTGTTGTTAAATGTTTGTATGATAGAGCAAAATTAATTTCATCAAACAATGATATTTTTAACGAACTAAAATTTATTAAAAATGTTTTAATAAATAATGAATACCCTCCAAATTTTGTTGATAGAACATTCAAAAATATTACAGATAAAACGAACACTTTAAGACAAATAAAAGAAATTAATCATGCAATAAAACTTCCATACATTCCTATATTATCAGACAAGTTAAGAAGAATCGGTAATAAATTTAATATTCGAACAGTTTTTCAGACAACTAATACTTTACGATCATTTTTGTCTAAAAGGCGTCCAAAAAATCATATACAAAATTCAAAAAATTGCATTTACAGTATACCTTGTGAATGCAATAAACATTATGTTGGAGAAACGTCTCGGCCTATGAATGTTAGAGGTGAGGAAAATAAAAATTATATAAATAAATTTGCGAATACGCTTGGGAAAACGGTCATTTGATTCAATGGGGTTCGGCAAAAATTTTAGAGAAGGAAGATAACGCAACAAAAAGAAAATTAAAAGAGACCGCGATTATTTTGTTGAACGGAGATAAGTGTGTGTCAAACTGTTCAGTAAACATCGATCATTGTTAGCTGCAGTTGTATCAAGAAGAAGTAAGTAACAATAAAATAAAAATCATTTAACATCTCTATGGAAGCAGATAAACAAATTTTAAACTGTCAAACTTGACATACGTTTAATATTTTTACTACTATTTTGAGAACGAAAACGGAGAGTTTTTCGAAACGTCAATAATACGGAAGCGCGCGATAGTAATGTGATTTTTGTTATTTTTTACTTATCTGCTTTTTTCAGTGTGAGATTTTTTGGTTAGGCAAATTTAGTTTTAAAAAAATTACCCTTGAGTGCCGTTTGGCGCAAGGGCTTATTTAATTAATCTTTATTTTTTTCAGAAATGTGGTAAAAATCCAATAAAACTAAAGAAAAACTTAAAAATTCTTTTTAAAATAAAAATAAGAGATATTAAAATTTTAAAAATATAGGGTATTCCTTAAGTAGTTGATGATGAAATCGAGATTCCCTTATGACATTAAGATTGTTATGACACCAAACGTGTCTATTGTGGTTCATTATAGGATCTCTGTTCAATTTTTTGCAAAATCCAGTGGCAAAGTTGTAGGCGAGCAGAAGCAGTCATGCGGCAGTAAGACTTGAACCTGTTGTATGTAATACTTTTGATGCTTCAGAGCGGATTAAACTAATTTATGATTCACATTAAGATTTGCAGCCATCTACTATTATTTGTGTCGTCTTCCATTTCGTGAAGAATGGCTTCTTCCAAGTCAGGCATTCTAACACTCAAAGGTTTTTCAGGAATTGGACCTTTCTGAAATAAACCTAACTGAAAGACGTTGAAACATATTTCAGAACTTTCTTAGATTTGGAAATCTTACCATTTCCACTTGTAAGGCCATAAATGTAAACCATATTGGCCATTTCAGCATTTAAATATGCATAAGCTATTTTTTAAAAATAAGCTTAATTTGACAATACACAATATTAAATTAAGACGGCTTTTTATTATTATTATTTTGCATGGCCTCCCAGATATGTTAAGTGACTGTAAAAGTGCAGTTGATCAAATAAATCAATTTTGTTGTTAATCGGCTTGGAATACAAAAAAGTATAAAGAAATATCGAATTTGGTTAATTATCTCAAGCTGTAGCGTGTATAAATAAATATCATTTTTGCATGGTTTTATAGTACGATAATTTTGGAAGAGATTTTAAATAAATCTGCAGAAGATGCTAATTAATCCATAAAAAAAATCATATTACAAATAAAAGTACATACATTCCAAAAAATGCAAACAGTATTAATTTATTTCCATAATTAAATAATATTAAGCAAAATATTAGTGTTGCTGTGACTAAATGACTCCGGGAAATAGTCATTTAATGTTTAAAGTAATAAACAAAAACAAACAAAAGAAAAAAATACAAAATAAAAATTAATAAAACTAACTAACACGAGCGTAAGTATATTTGATTAATCAATGGCACTTTTAAAAGTAGAATATATGTTTTCAAATTACAATGAAAGATATCACATTCTGTAGATATAGTGTTGTAATTACATATCACATAACTTCAATAAAACGTTAGTATGGACGAAGGGGCAATAAAAAGTCCATTTGTGATTAACATAAAATAAAATGCCTTACGAATCAGAAGCTGTCACATTCAGTATGATTTTTTTTGCGATATAATTTTTTTTAATTAAATCTTGATTTTTAATTAAGATTTTTTTAGTCTCCAAAAATATTTAACTATTTGCAATGATTTTAAATTTTTATCACTCTTAATAATTGGTACAGAATGAACTTAGGTCTTGATATTGCTTATTTTAATAAGTGTAATAGGCGTACTGAAAAAGTGTTACTTGAACCAATATATACTATTTATTTTTTCTCTTAATTACCATTATCGTTAAATGTAAATTAACAGATTTATTTACATCTAATTAGGTACGTAATTAAGAATTTCAATTATTAAATCATTGGTTATAAAATAATAGATTTAATAATTGAATTAAAATAGAATTACGATATATTTATATTCTTTAATATTGTTTTATGAATACTTATATTTTTCTCTTTATTTCAGGTAAGTCTAAATGAGAGCTCTTCTAAAAGATTCTATACAGTAAGGTAAGTCAAAGTATAGACATTTATACCCGAGTTTCAAAATGGTATAAAGTGATCCATTTACACCACTTAGATGAATACGCGAGGTGAGGGTTGCAGGATGACAAGATTCCATAGGCGTGTCACTTGAGAAGGATTGAAAGAACACAAATTTACTAAAAATAAGTTAACGTTGAGTGTACACAGCACCAATAGTTTACTTTAAAAAGTGTCACCCGTAGAATGTCGTCCTTTTAGATGGCCTACCTCCACCTACTTGATCTGCACTCCGCGGACATTACACTTTAACAATACACTGCACAATTCACATACACACTGATTACTAGCACTGTCACTACAACGGTCACACATTAACACTCGGCTATTATAGGCAACATTATTCATTACAATTAGGTACAGTACCAAGTTCCATGGGCAAAACAGTGCCACACTTTTATCATCGTATGGCATTCATTTAGTCATGTTTCGTCAGTGTAATATATTATATATTCTTCTTTGGCTTTTTAATATTTAAATAGTTTCTTCGCCATATCACTATTTCGTTTTTTCCAAATTCATGTCACGCATAGTGTGCATAAGCACCCTTCTAGATATTCTAGGCAATCAATTTCTTTTTTGTCGAAAACTCATATGGTATTTTAAAATACCATCTATATATTGTTCTACGAAACGCGTATTTTGTGTCGTCATCAACCTCTATCTTTTTCATTCCGTGAGTTTCCACCATTCTGTATTACACGATATACCTCACAGGCACTCTTGTTAATAAACTATATAATTATTTCAACCGTATCACCCTCATTTTTTGGTTTCGAATCCTAATTTCTTCATACAATTTTTTTTATCATTCTGTATTCCTCACTTGTTGGATTAGGGCGTTTACGATATTGAGAATATGCTGTGTTGTTCTCCATTATTAGGAACACAAAATAACTAATAAATTTTATAAAAAAAAATATAGGGACAGCATGTATTAATCTTTGTGTTGACAGCTATTGAGAACGGGTTTATATCATGAATCACTCTACTATTTTGAAAGCCGACTATAGGTGCACATTTCAATAAATTTATTAAATCATTGGTGAAATGTATATTAAAAATAAACTACTTAAGCAGTAAACAAATACCTAGAATATCGAATTATATATTACCAGTAGCAAAATATCTTGTAATAATGCAATACACACTCAATTTGATAAGAAAATAATATAAGGCGGGAAAAACTAATTATATACTAAATTATTAGCCTTAAGGTCGCCGTATTTCTGGCAAAATATGACCCGTATTTGTAGTGTTTTTAGGTACTGAAATCTCAAAAAATAAAGCTCGAAGAACAAAAATAACCACACAAATAGAATCTTTAAAGTCTATTCATTATTACTATTTAAATATAGTTTAAACAAAGTTTTAACTTTTAAAAAACGTATTTTCATATTGGTCTTTGCTGTTAACCTAATGTCACATTTTTATCAATTAATTTATCGTGCATATACATAAACCTAAACAATTTTATATGTAACACTAAGTAAGTTTATGTTATAGGAATATTTAGAACTATATATCAATTTTAAAAAGTAGTTAGTTTGATAAATTTTAGTACCTAAAAATTTATAAACATTTTTCCATAAGGGTCATTTTCTCAGCAAGTTCGGCCAACTTCATTATCTAGAAGTCTGTTACAAATTATAAAAATTTTACACAATTTAGCAATAAATAGTTCAGCCTCTGACGGTAAAGGTGGCGGTAAAGTAAATTCTGTTTACAGGGCGACCAACATTTGGAATTAAGTATTATATTAGAAATCAAGACGAATTAAACATACCACATGCATTTGATTGCATTGTTATTGATATAAATTTTCGATTTTTCCACTTCGGAACGGTTATTGAACGTGCGAAAGACGTTCTGTATACAGTTATGAGAAAATTTTGACATTTAAAAACACCTCAAAATTATGGGTACTAAAAAAATCTCGTTAATATTAACTAAGGGCTATTGCAACACTGTTAACGAAAAAATACAGGTGTTTAAAACACCAAACCAAACTCCTGCAAAATTCAGAGAATTAAATCGATCTAATTCAAATTTTAAAATACAGGGTGTTGAAAAAAATGTAGTAAAAAATCTCAAAATTGAAGTGAAATGACAACCACTTCAAAATTATAAATTTCAAAAGGAAAATCTTACAGTTAAATTATCTGTCCACTGATACTGCTGGCTATCGTAATATGGAGTATACAGGGATGCAGAAAACAAATGACGCTTACCTGTACATTGTTCTCATGCCGTCAGGGGATTTTTTAACATTTACTTTAAAACATTTATTAGCATTCGTCTTGTAAATGACTGTAACTCGTTGGAGGTTGACATTTAGGTAAATTGGATTTCAGCAATATATTTTGACATCTAATTTTTGCCGTATAAGTTTGCTTACATATTTTAAACCCACCACACAAATAAAGATGTAATAGATATCAGGGTAAGGTTGAAACATAAAACGATTGTTTTTACTATTATCTTTTATTTTGCAGGTACACAAATTTTTCAAAAAGTATATTGCTATTTGTCTTCTGTGAATTGTCTCACTATTCATTATTAAATACGTATTATAAAAGGGATAAATAATGAATTAAAAATATATTTACATTATACAAGGTTGTTCGGATATGATTTCGAGAGTTCAGTTTATCATGAAAAATTAATATCACACTGTTCTATAAAATTTTCGTTCGAGTTCCAAGGCGTCTAAGAAATTATTTTTAGTTAATGTTTTCTAATAATTTTATTGCGAGTAAGTATATCGTTTTTCTTTAAATTTTGTTCCTTTCACTAATGTTTCTTTGCATTCACGTTAATTTGACGCTTATCCTGATTTAGAATTTATTTTTTTATAAATTTGGATAATACGTAACTAGACAGCATATACAAAAAAAATTAAAAATGGCACTAAAAACTGTAGAAAAACAGGAAACAACAACATAAACCCGTGTTGTCCACTCGGCCTGACGGCCTCGTAGGACAATTTCACGTCGCGTGCAATAACCACTTACTTTTTGTACTTGTTGCATAAATAACTATTGAAGAGACCCGTGAAATCATTACTAGTGAGAAAATGTAAAAAGTATTAATTGATAATACTCAGTAACAAACTATAATAAACTAATCATTATTTTAAATGAATGCAACTGCTAACAAACACGTCGAGCTGTATATAAAAAAAACTACTCTCTAAAGAATGAACTTTGTAAAATTGTAGTTTGTAAAGTACTGTAAGTAGTTTAGATTGGATTTTTTTTGTTCTCCACAACAGTTGGCTTTTTATTTTTTTATTCGTGTGCTTTCGACTTTTTGTACTTGTTGCATAAATAACTATTATGTATTCCTAAAATTTGATAAATTAAAAATTCGAATCCCCTCCCCTGTTCCTGTAACATATGAATATATAATTATTAAGTACTTATTATTTAATTATTACTTTAATTCAATTTACAAATAATGATATACATAGTTTTCTAAATCCAACGAACTTTCAATTAATAAAAATGTTCTATAATTTTCACTAGTATTACACACACATAAAGAATACAGAAAACCACTGCTACTGCAAAGCACAGATTTGCAAAGGATAAACTGCATCTGGACGCTGAAATTTAGAATACGGAAAAATCGATATCCCATTTAGATGATAGTGTTGGAAATATTTTGCCGCAGGATCGAACGCATGACCCTCAAACTCAGTTTCGGCCACCCGTTATTTTCTACACTTCAACTGTGACATTCTTTAAATATTTGCAGTTCAAGTTTTCTCCGCTAGATATCCAGCACTTCCCGATACACAGTTTTATATCATTGTCTGTCAACGATCGAGGTACTTTCTTATTTAGAATACCGCAACCTTAAGTTGATGTGTTTTTGCAAAAATTGAGATATTTATATTGATATATTGTTTACAATACAAACATTGAACGCAATTACTCTCACTTATTATGTTCTTAATAAGGAAAAGTTTCTTGTTCGTGGGAACAGAGAAAAACGCGTTTAAATTATTTCCTAGTTGTACGAGGAAATTATAGATACCTCCGGTCACCTTCCTGAGCCAGTGTTTACACGAGACTAGTTCACTGAACTCGAAGTTTTCTGTGTGAACCTATAGAAAAAGTGGCGTGACTGATTAGGCTGGAAACAAAGAAATCGCGGCATCCAAGCAAACTTTCACTTTTCCTTCAAGATTTGGAAGTGTCTAATGTTATGCCGGCGGAATGCAATGCAGGTTGATAGAAATAAATTTTTTCTACGTTCATGCGAAAAACAAAACTTTATTGAACAATAATTAGTGGAAAAAGTGGTTCTTTATTGTACTAGTGCAATAAAATATTTATTGCATTCACAGACTTTTCTAGACTTAGTGTCATCTAAATAAAACATTTTTTGGTTTTTGTATGAACGTAGAAAAAATATTGTGCACCTCGTACAAAAAGTGCTTATTGCGCTCGACGTGTTGTCCTACTCGACCTGACGGCCTCTTTGGACAATTTCACGTCGCGTGCAATAACCACTTACTTTTTGTACTTGTTGCATAAATAACTATTGAAGAGACCCGTGAAATCATTACTAGTGAGAAAATGTAAAAAGTATTAATTGATAATACTCAGTAACAAACTATAATAAACTAATCATTATTTTAAATGAATGCAACTGCTAACAAACACGTCGAGCTGTATACAAAAAAAAAACTACTCTCTAAAGAATGAACTTTGTAATATTGTAGTTTGTAAAGTACTGTAAGTAGTTTAGATTGGATTTTTTTTGTTCTCCACAACAGTAGGCTTATTATTTTTTTATTCGTGTGCTTTCGACTGTACACCTTGTTTCTTATTTTAGAACTATCGTTTATTTTTAAATGTCTTCGCTACTTTTATAGCTTGATATCATCATCTTAGAACATGTAAAATGATTCTACTATCGACGACAGATGACAAATATACAATATACAGGGTGTTCGAAAATGATGAGCAAAATATAAATGCTACCTCTTTCTATAACATTTTTTCCAAAACTGATTATTAACGGAGTTGCAGGGTGTTAATTTTAAAATTTTATTTTCGATATTTGTAAATAACTTCTTACGAAATCCAAATATTTACATAAAATTTGTAAATCGAGGGTATTTGCGGACGAGAAATTCAAATACGTTTCTAATTTTGACGTCACTAGTAGAGGGCGCCACTTGTGGCATACCATGTTTCTTTTAAATGGCAGAACTTTTTTGCATCTTAATTTATCCATCACGGGGGATGCACTTGTAATGTTGACTAGTGCCACGAGCGGCGTTAACAGCAATGTAAAGTTAATCATAAGTTTAAAATCATCATGGCCACACTGAAAATACAGAATAGTTTGTTTGAAATTCTACATATTCTATGGTATAGTCGACGTTGCCTAGGAACGTTGTCGTTGTGTAAAAGTAGTTCAGTAATCTGTGTGTGTTAACTTTATAGGTTAATTTTGAATGTGATATTATTGGTTTCACTGTAAATTTTGTTCAACTCCACCAGATATAACTTATGTTGGAAAAAGAGGGAATTTGTTACATAAAGTAATATAACAGTGTAGTAAATATTGCAAGGGACATAAATAGTAATGATAAGTGTCATTTGTCAGTTCTAACAGAGTTGATTGGAATATCTTGTGAATCTGGACGGTTTACAAATGTTAAAAATATTCCAACAAAGCATAAAAACAAGTAGGTATTGTTCAGTTTTCACAAAATTCTTAATTTTTCTTAAAGTTACAGCATTATGAATTTACAAAAATAAAATTTAAGTATTACATTAAAATATAAATAAACTTATAACAATAACTTTGTGAAATATAAGAAACACTTCATTGCATTTATCTACAAACATTGTGATAATCTTACCAAAATTCTTGTGTAGGCATACAAATTATAACATTGTACTGACTCAAGCTTTATTTTCAAAATAAGACCACTTAAATTTTCATTAACTGCATTGCATATATAGATCTTTTAACTTGTTGTTATTTACAGTTTAATACTCTATGTTCTTTCCGTTGCAACTGTTATCATTACCATTTGTAGAGCGATAATTTAATATTTCAACTCATATACGTAATAGTTTTAAACGCCTTCCATTTCTTTTTTGGATGTCGGACATTTTAAATGTAAAACTAAGAATAAACTATTACATTCAAAAAGGATAATAATATTTGTTAATAGACCTATATTTTTATGAATAAATTTAAACAAAATTAGTCATAACTAATAGTATTCTCTATTTCAAGTTTCCTATCTTTTTTTTATTTATATATATTTAATCTGTGGTATCCATCTGACTATCGAAACAATCGATTCTCCTACATGTTTTATTAGAAAAAGATATACCTTTGCCGTTTACAACAATTTACTCAAGACCATCATTTTTGACTAAGTTTCATACCTAATATAATTGCGAAGCAAAAACAACTTAATATAAAAGTAATGGCAGAATATGCAACCAAGAACCGATATCATTACATTACAGAAATAAAGAAAATTTTGCGTAAAACAAAAAAGTAATAAGTAAAGAGCACCGTGTCGATCCCTTATAGGACTAGAAACTCCGTCAACAATTCCCAAAATGCTTTAACAATGCAAGCCAGTAGTTGCTACATATATTTCTCCCACATTTCGAATTTTTTATTGTGGTTGGTTATTTATTATTCCACGGAGCTACGCGGGTGAAATCCAACGACGACTTGTCTTCCCAGAATTCATCCCCAGGTCTCGTCTGGTAGGCTGGATCACGTTCTCCGAACTTAATCTTTCATGGTTCGACTTTGTGGCAATTGTTATTTACCTGCTTATCATACAAAATGGCTAATCTTGCGGCCTCAGCCCATGGAAGCTTCATAAATTGTGAAATAAAATTCGTGGAACTGGTGGGAATATTTTTCAGGTGGTAATTCGTATGTTGTCACATGCAAATTCGGTAACAGATGCAAATATCTATCAAATAGCCCAGTAAAACTAGATTTTGACATCGAAAAAATTCCGAACGAGCTGGATTTTTGCACAGCCATTTATATTGATGTTGTCAGCATATCCTGAAAAGTTATCTTAATTTCATCCATAGGTTTTATATTTTTATAGATAAAAAAGGGTGAATTCTAGGTTGTCAAAAAATATCAATTCCTTGACAAAAACTTGTAGTTACATTTGGAATTTTACACAAAATAGATGTTTAGACTTTGAAAAAGTAACACAAAGGAACTCAATTTTTAAACGTCGAGACTGAAGTAGTCGCGTCAAATTAGCATGAAAAATGTGAAAATAGACAACTTTTTTCGGAGAAGTCCGATTGAGATGCGGTTTTCTGCAAAATGTTCAGGGAATTTTTTATAACAAAAGGTACATCTAACCTCTGTACGCTCGCAAATTTTTAAAATGTTTATTTAACAAATGACCCATTTTTGTTGAACATATGGCAAATGTCACACACGATTCAACAGAAATGTCTGAAAAATGTTCTCTCGGGGGTTTTCGAGGTCCCTCTTTATCACTTTGGTGTTAGCTTTATTATTTATTGCTAAATTGTTGTAACTGGGCTAATTAACAAATTAAAAACTCCACCCTCGAAATCACTAGAGAACCGGAATTTTTTCCAGGATTTCTGGCTTATTAAGGCAAACCATCGGCACAAGATTTTTGCAAATATAATTGTTTATTGTTCGATTGTTGCAACCTCGCTAATTAACAAATTAATAACTCTACTCCCGGAATCGTTAGAGAACCGGATTTTTTTTTGCAATAATTCTAGGATCAATTGAACAATAAACAATTATATTTGCAAAAATCTTGTGCCGATGGTTCGCCTTAAAAAGACAGAAATCCCGGAAAAAATTTCGGGTCTCTAGTGATTCCGGGAGTGGAGTTATTAATTTGTTAATTAGCCAGGTTGCAAAAATAGAAAAATAAACAATTTCGTGCTGATGGTTCTCCCCATGATCTCAGAGTTATTGCAAAGAAATCTGGTTCTCTAACGATTCCGGGAGTAGAGTTATTAATTTGTTAATTAGCGAAGTTGCAACAGTCGAACAATAAACAATTATATTTGCAAAAATCTTGTGCCGATGGTTTGCCTTCATAAGCCAAAATTCCTGGAAAAAATTCCGGTCCTCTAGTGATTTCGGGTGTGGAGTTTTTAATTTGTTATCTAGCCCAGTTACAACAATTTAGCAATAAATAATAAAGTTAACACCAAAGTGATAAAGACGGACCTCGAAAACCCCCGAGAGAAAATTTTCCAGACATTTTCATTGAATGACATTTGCCATATGTTCAACAAAAATGGGTCATTTGTTAAATAAAAAATTAAAAATTTGCGAGCGTACAGAGGTTAGATGTACCTTTTGTTATAAAAAATTCGCTAAACATTTTGCAGAAAACCGCATCTCAATCGGACTTCTCCGCAAAAAGTTACAAGTGAAATGCTAATTTGACGCGACTAAAGAATGAGAAAATAATGCAGATATCGATGAAGAAATAGATCTAATTGCATTTTTAGTTCAAAAAATGATAGAACAGAACAGATGAACATATTGATGAAATCGTTGAAGACGTGTCCCTTGTAAACAGAAGTTCAAAAATACATTGTTCATCTGTATTTAGAAATTCACATATACAGATCCAGAACTTAACTAAAAAAAAAATATTTTGACTTACAAATACAATTTTGTAAAAAAATCAAAAAGGGCAGTTCTACAATGATTTAAAAATACACTTCTGTACGGCAGTGGAAACTGGTCCACTGTAAAGCCTGACAAGACAAAGTATACAATCGGCGACCGGATAAAAAATGAAAGAAATAAATAACATTTTATAACACCTATTTTATACAGTAAATTCAACTGCTTTTGCTGCTATTGTTACTAATTATTAATAGAGTTAATTTGTGGTTTTAATTAATAAATTAATTCTACAAACTAACATAATTTTTGTTTTGTTTTGCACTAAACTTGCACTCACTGCACGCCGCGGTAACAGTAGCTGCATTTGGTACATGTTTACCTGGAAATCGTTCTGCTAAAGCATTTTCACTATACCATAATTTAAACGATATCCGTCAACTACTAGTTGCTATACACGTAAACTATTTTTGACACTTGAGAAACTAATATAAACACTCGCATCACAAAAACGTTAATACTATAAGTAATTTATTTCAATATTCGTCTGACTAGAAACTACAGTAAACCCAGAAAAGTAAAGGTCAATAAAGTAAAAGGTTGAAACTACTACAATAAACTTCAATAATTTTTTTCTTGGAATCTATAAGGATTTTACAAAGAAATTTTTTACGATATTGTCTCCATTTTTTATGACGCATCTATTACACTGTATTAATTTAGATACATTAAATGTTTATGTGGCTGTCAATTCTAAATTTAGAAATTAACGATATTGTAACCTTATTAATTGAGTATTCATCCATATGCTTATAATATACTGATTATTTGTGAATCTGTGACCGTCAGATATCAACCATTTAGATGGATTATAGAATATTTAAACAGAACAAATTATGTAAACATTTTAGTTAATCAGAATATGAATTAATAGTATATTACACTATTAGGTCGGAAAATGAAAAATCTGTTATACCCCACTTAACAACCGTATAGTGTATAACGTTTTTCGCACAATCGCATTTATCAAATAAAGTAATAAAAAAAATATTTTGTTTGCTGATAATGGCGTGGCCTATCTAGCGTGTTTTCAATTTATTTTGTTGGAAACCAAAAAAACAATTTGAAGTTTGAACAATTTTGTGTTTTATTGTCAAAACTGTGCTTATAATGGCCGATAAAGACGATTCAGAGGTAGATTCGGACATTGAAGAATCGTATCAAATAGATTGTGGGTCACTAATTCCCACAAAATCAAAGGGGATGTATGAAAAAGTCTATGATGCCTTCAGGAAATGGTTGAATGAGAAGAAAGCGGAGATATCTGAAAGAAATTTGCTGGCTTATTTTGTTCAGAGAAAATTAAGATTGAAGTCTCCGGGAAGCTTATGGACAGAGTACTCTATACTTAAAAGTACGATCAACTTAAATAATGGTGTCGATATATCGCAATATAAGAAGTTAGTAGCATTTCTAAAGAAGAAAAATATTGGACATCATGCGAAAAAATCAAAGGTATTTACCAGAGAAGAGATGAACAAATTCCTGTTGGAAGCCCCCGATGAAACCTATATTATGATGAAAGCAGTGATGATAATGGGAGTCGCTGGGGCTCTTAGGCGTAATGAACTTATGAAGATGGCAGTTGATGACATTACGAATGAAAGTTCAGTTGTCATTGTTAAAGTGCCTGATACCAAAACACATATTAGTCGAATTTTCACAATCACTGACAAGGCCAATGGAAAAGTCCTTTTTTGACGATTTTGCGAAAATATACATCTACTCAGTTCGTCAGGGAAGATGTGTAAATCAACTTGTGAGTATAAATACATTGAGACAAATACCACAAATAATTGCCGAATATTTAAAACTGCAAGATGCAAAATTCTATACTGGACATGCTTTTAGGACGTCGGCGACTTTGTTAGCAAATACTGGAGTTGATGTTATGGCACTTGGGAGCTGGAGGTTTTAGTGATAACATTAATGTATTATTTGACTAACAGAAAATGTAATTTTAGGTCTTCTGGTATCGCTGAAGGATATATTGCAGAGTCTTTCATAAAGAAACTAGAGTTTGCTGATAAGATTTTACATACCAACAGCGGCAGTGACAATGAATTTGACTTCATTCCAATGTTTGAAGGCAGAACTACTGAAGTTTATTCTAATCCTAACATATCTAACTCAATAAGTAATATAGAAAATGCAATTACTGTAAAAGCAATAGATGAAAACGAGAGAAAAACTATTACGTTTAAGAATTGTACAAATTGTACCTTTAATTTTTTCAATAAATGAGCCCAGCATTTGTTGGTGAAAAGAATTATTGATTTTTACTTACCCCATTAATGTTGTTATGAACTTAAACAACACTATTATTTTTATGATTTCTATGGAAACAAGCCACAGTGTTGTATATATTCAACTTACAAAATGTGTCAACAATGACAGTAAGTGCATATTTCAGAACGATTGTGCGAAAAAAATTGAACGTGCATAGCGCTTGGCCGAAAAAACAATTCTTTTCCGAAACAATTCTCTATATTTAAAATTTTTTTATGAATTTTAGAAAATATGAAAATTTTTACAAATTTCAACACCCTGTAACGTTTAATAAATTTTTGATCTTATTGTTACAAGATATATCACATTTTCTGTAACACAAGTGTCTATAAGTGTAATACTCTGTATAATTTAATTATCTCCAGATATCTTCGACATTTTTCAATGTCACTGCATTAATTAAACCAATGGGGATGAACAGAATGTCGTCGAATGTGAACTCATATTCATTCGGACCGGAACATATTATGTTTATCTGGATGAAAAAGTAGAATTATGGGACTGAATTAGTATTCAACGCGCATGGTGTGGAAAGATCATCGAAATATGTAAGATGAATGTTAAAAAATTATTATTGTTTGGGCTCACGTCGCATCGTTCGAGATCGCTATTTTATTTATGAATCCTTTATCTTCATGTGCCACCACTGAAACTACTCGGATAGCGCTTCTAAATTTCAATAAAAAAAATGTAGAAAGTTGTTTTTAAAGAAATATCTTACCGTAATATTAAGATATTATCAGAGCGGTTTAACACTTAAAATAAAATTAATATAAAAAACACAATAAACACAAAACACATTTAGGATTAATATGATTTTTATTATGAAATATTTAGGTATACTCAAGTAACCAGTAATATTCAAATAAAATTTAAATCAAATGGAGGAAATCGCGAACTTGAAAATAAATCTTACGTGAATGAATAAATAAAGTAGTAGATAATCTGTGAAATCTAAAAGAATTTTTTATAAGCTTAATCTCATTTATATCTCGTTTTACCAGAATGAATATAAAATTTACAAATCCCACAACAGAAGAACTTAATGTTAAAGCTCCTTTTACAGAAAAAATATTTTCTCATTTTGTAATATAGGAATAATTTATGAAACTTTATCAAAATAAGGAAAATCTTTATAGATCAAATAACAGCACCGGCCGTGGAAGCTTCAAAACCACTATTCCAAATAAACTTGTCAAAATGTGTTAATAAATCGAGACACAAAAGTGTGTAATACGAAATATCTCTGATTTCAGTTATATTCTCCACGTTTCATGGGTTTTAAAGAAAGATAATTTTCTATGTCCCCTTTAACCTATGTTTGAAACAAAAAACACATTATAAAAACATTATATACTAGTATTTATAGCAGTGGCGGCTCGTGACTTTTTAAATTAGAGAGACAAGCAGACTGGACCTGTTTCAAATACGAACTACAAAATCACATTTTTTTAAACTTTTTTCTTAATCATTATCTATACATAAATCAGAAAAAATAAATACAGGATTATTTGAAAGTGCTCTACTGTTTTAGGCGACTAAATTCATTTAAGTAAGAATTTTTGACTATTTAACGATGTTTCCGACGTTTCAGATTAATTAATTTTTTATTTTTCTTAAAATGCCGCATGCCGCTCTAATATTTTATTTACTTGTATTTATCAACGTTAATTTGTAATTTCAAGAATACAATTAGTAATTTTATTATGAAATATTAATAATTCTTGCGACAAAACCTTTTACATCGGAATATCTATTTTGCTAACGTTAATTTTTTTTTTTTTTTGAAATATGCGTTTCGAATCAAATTATTTAATTAAAAAATGTATACGTTTAATTGAGAGATTTGGAAAAGGAAAATATGTATTTTTTTTTGTTTTTAAAAGTTTTATTACGTTATATAATCTTTTAAAGAAACGCAAATTAAAAAACTCAATTTCCTAATATAGTTGTATCATCGAAAAAAGTATTTGAAGGGAAAAATTCGAATTGTTTCTTATAAACAAAAAATAAGGTGGCCGCTAGATGTAGCTGTGCTATATTTCGCGTACGTAAGGAAACTCAGCTTTCCCGCGTCTTCCAAAAATCCGCCATCTTGTTGGCGACTGACAGTTATTACTATAATTTCAGTGTGTCAGTTGCGTTTTTTGAATTTTTGACATTATTACATGGTTATCCACTCGTTATCGTTATTGTACTTATATTCCAGCTTTGTATGTCGTGTTGAGTGTTTAGTTTAGGGAGTACATCAGACTACAAGAAATCAGGAGACCGAGGAAGCGATGGGGAGAGGCAGTGGCAATAGATCTAAGGGAGAAACATGTAATGTATTGGAAAAGAAAGGCGAACAACAGAATGAAGTGGAGGAGAATAACGCAGCTCTGGGCCTAAAAGGCCTGTAACAGCTTTATATACAATATTGACACAACATACATTGCATATATTGGAAACCTCAAAATAAATTGTACCTAATATACACGTTTTAATTTCATTTCGTACTTTCCTAAAAAGACACACTGGGCTTAAATTTTATAATCTCCTAAGAAAATGAGGTAAACGTATACATCTTGACATAAGGCAAAAGTACCACAAAATATAAAATAAAACTACTCTACTAGTCGCCCTAGTTTCCATGTTTTCGCAATTTTTTAAATTTATAAAATCCATACTGGTTTTATATTCAAATTCAAATTATATCTGCTAGAAACCTAAACTAAGAACAATGTGACCAAAACCTCAATTTACATGAAACTACACTGAATTACAACAGTTAATTAAGAATTAATGCAAAAGTATTAAAACTACGAAACAACTGGTTATGTTTGCGCCATATCGTTAGCTATTTTTTCTAGAGTGATGGTATTTGAAAATAGCCTAAATCCATGCGTCCGTGTCAGTTGTCCGTATGATCTGTGGGATCCGCCATTTTCTTGGCGACTTTTTCTAGAGTGGAGGTATTTAAAAACTGCCAGACGTATTTCATTCATAAATTGTTTAAGATTCCGTACTGATTTGATTAGTATACTGTGGTCGTCAGTTAACTCACCACTCACCTGTGGCATACTGATGAGAGCTAATGAGCTCGAAACCAGTATTTGTTGACTATTTCCTATAGATTTTTCAGGTGCCATTCAATGCTGGTCGGGACACTAGCCCGCAGTTGTTTCCTGAAATTCCTGAGCAATAAGTTTTTGATCTAAATAAGTAGTTTTTTAATTGGAAGATAATTCTTTGAAATATACAAATATTGTTTTATTCTAAGCTAGAATATAATTAAATCACCACCAGAAGTGTATCATCATCGTTTGCTAAATCGCGTCGCCTTTGTAATACTTGTACTTGTAATACTAGAATTCTGTAATGTGCTGTAATGTGGCGACACCAATGTCAGGATTTGACATTTAAAATTATAATAGCTTATCTGTTAATGGAACCTGATTTTTAATTTGGTTTGCAGAAATGTACGTATTTTTGTATCTAATATCTTAAGATATTAAAATATTCGGCCCTGATATCATTCCAATACTTCACGCAAAGCTTTTGTGTATAAATATTTAACATTTTTCATAAAACTGGATACATACGTATTAATAATGTACTGCTACTTCTACACTTTCACCATAAAAACACAATACTTATTATTTTAGGTTGTATCAATTTATAAATTAAAAATGATACGTAAAGAAAAACAGATATTTGACATTTGTCATAATTTCCATGAAAACAATTGACGACTATGTCCGATTACGTCATTCGTGATGTAGTGTGCGGTGAGTCACTTCAAACGGGTAATGGAACAGACTAGAAAAGCACAGCTGCTGCGATTTAGCCGACATGGTATCATTGAAAAGAAAATAATGTTTTTTAATGGGAACAAATGCTTTCCTTATACAAAGCAACTGTATTTTTTGCTTATTTACACTTATGGCCCTATACAAACAAAGAATTTATTTGAGATATAAGTAGTTTGCCCTTAGGCCAAGCAGGAAGTAGCAGATTTATATGTGAACCTACATATGAAGGAACAGCCAGTTCAATTGTCGGTGATCTCACCTATGACACACTGATGAGGGCTAACAAGCCCGAAACCGGTCTATGTCTGGTGGGCCGACAAGGTTTCCTGACTGTTCACACAGACACTGCAGGTGTAATTCAATGTCGGTAGGGGCATTAGTCCGCAGAGTAGTTATTTTCTGCAGTATCATTTATAAATAATTTATTTCTATGAAACAAAATATGTATTACAGGTACCAGCTTTTTTTTTTTTGGTGTGTGATTCTTTCATAAATTTCATTTGATAACATTGACGGAGACAAAATCCGAGCAATTAGCGGACCGATAATTCTGTCTCCGGTAGACAGAACGTGAAATAGCATCCGTTATGACAACAGACACAAAAGCTGCAGGGGCATTATTAGGACGTCTTTGTCTTTAATGTACCTTTGCAACGGTGCCTATCCACCAAAAAAAAGAGCAGTACTTTTTAATGATTCACATATTTGTATGTTCTGCTTCACGCACATTGAACATAGTAATGAAATTCTTTTGTCGTGTTTCCCAGTTCTTCGCATAATAAATGTCGCATTTTAATTGTTTTGTTCTCCGGTGATTTATGACTTCTGCATGTGATTAAATGTTCCACTGTTTTGTGCACAAATAATCATTTTTATTTTTGTCCTGTCTAGACCTGGATCTGAATGACTCTTGCAAATATATGTTTAAGCTTGGGTGGGCTGATTACATCAAGCACTACACGGTTCCTGATTGTCTTTTTGCATATCCATTTTGTTAGCATACAGCTATACTTTGACAAAGTATGAGTTCATAATTATGTCGTTAAATACGTTTAAATATTCTTTTGTAAATAAAATAGAAAACGAATGTAAACAATTAACAACTTGCAATTTCAATTATTTCTTTTTTTTTAGTTATCTTGCATTTCTGCAGTTTTCCTTACACAGGAAAATATCTTTGTCATCGATAGAGATATTGGTTGTAAATTTTGATTTATTGCTACAATTGCACCATTATCACCAGTAGCCTTTGCAATTTTTCACGTTTGTAGAAATGTATTCATTATTTATGCATGTAAGCCCATTTATATATACATAAGTAAACAAAAATATACCTAACCTAATTTAAAATGCTAACAAAATTTAAAAAAAAATAATGAAAACAAAGAAGACACAGTTATGCAGAATTTAACAAATCAAAGAAAGCAGATGATTTTTAAATCGCCACAGTTGATACAAACATGTCAAGGTGATTAAGATCGAAGAAGAATAAAAAAATCACATTTGTCTTGAAGACTACATATCTTGGAAAGTTATTTTGAACACAGTGAATAATTATGATGTAAGTTACAACATGTGGAGAGTATACAGAGCAATAGTAATCAAGATGGGGTCTGACTAAGGTATAGTATAATATGTCCTGAGAACCGTTGTGTCAGTGAAATCATGACTCAGCGTCTTTATAAATCCTAACGCCTCCATAAATTTGCACTAAGACAGGTGTTCGAAGTAACACCAGAATCTCTTATTCTATAGACTGTATCCAATACTTGTCCTGAATGCGAACCTTGTGGAACTCCAATAAAAGCAGGAAAATTACTTGAATAAAAGTGATTAACCCTGACTATCCGTTTCCTGGTTGGAAGATAACTACGCACCCATTTCAATAACAAGCCATCCATACCATACCCCTTCAGTTTCCGAAGAAGTAAACAATCTATGTGACATCCCTATTTTATGGCGTTCGATAAAATGTCAACATAGGCAACTAAATTTAATTCAACTGACCTACCTGCTCGAAATCCAAACTATTGAAATGACATGCCATTTGAAAAATCATAATTTAGACAATCAGTTATAATACCTTCAAATAGTTTAGGAATTGAGCTGATGATGGCTATGGGACGATAGTTCTTAATATTAGATTTATCACTACATTTATATATTGGTGTGATGTATGATAATTTTCAACAATCTGGAATATATCCATATCAACTGATTTATTAAATATATGAATCAATAGACGTGACAAAATAAAACTGCACTGCTTAAGAAGCATAGTATAGGATCAAACAAATATATATTTTATGATACCAAATCATTTTTTTGAAAAAGCAAAAATAGTTATTTTGTGTAAAGAAAGCATTTGTTTACAAAAACTTTATTTCCTTTTCAATGATACACTTCTGGTGTTGATTTTATTATATTCTGTGATAAAACAATATTTGTATATTTCAAAGAACTTTTTGCAATTAAACATCTGCTTATTTAAGTCAAGAACTTATTGCTCAAGAATTTCAGGCAACAGCTGCGAGCTAATGTCGCGATCAGCATAGAATTACACCTTAAAAATATATAACAAATAGTCAACATATACCAGTTTCGAGCTTATTAGCTCTCTTCACTACGCCACAGGTAAGTGGTGAGTTAACTGACGACTAACACTGGCTGTTCATGTCTTTCAAACTCGACATGCCTGAGTACGCAAAATATAGAAACAACAGAAACAATGATAATTTTTCCTTTCAAACAATAAATCTGCTTTTTCAACGATTAGGAAATTGAACTTTTTCAATTTACGGTTTTTCAGATTATATAACCTAATAAAACTTTGTTTAAAAAATGTACAAAAAGAATTAAAAGATTAGTACATATTTTTCCACATTCCCCAATTAAAAATATGCATTTATTGAATTAAATCAACGCACTATTTGGCTCGAAATGCACATTAATTTCAATCAAAAATCCTTTTGTATTTAAAAACGTTAATTTTATACAGATTTGAACAAATTGTTTAGGGAAATGAAAAAATATATTTATTTGAAAATCACTTTTTAAAATTAAGTTTTTATAAGATGTGGAATAACTATTTGTTTCATTTAAACAAACACTCATAAAAAAATGAAATTTTTTTACCAACTAAATCAATTTATTTTTGACAAGAAAGTGACCGTTACACCAAAAAAGATTTTTCTCGATAATAAATAATGTTTAAATACATTTAACTGTTTGCTGGAATTTTTTTTTTGGGCGTGGGCACAGAATGGCTATGTAACTCTGACCATGTGTTTGCGTATATTTGCCACGACTAGTAGCCACTAGCAAAATATCTCTTGTTACAAAACTTTGACTTCAAATTCAAATGAGTTTATAGTTGGCTTTAGCAGAAAGAGTGATGGAAAATATGTAAGTACCTAATCAACGGAAGATTCACCTGCTGCCTCTGTTGTTCGTTATGCTGATCATACTGCGGTTTTGCTTTCATCTCTCTGTTCTAAGGATTTAAGTAAGATATATCAGAGCTCAATGAACGATTTGGCTTGGTTTGAAAGCCATTGTCTTTTCTTAAATAGTTCTAAAACAAGGCTATTACATATCATAATAGGTGCCCAAAAATCGAGGTAATTTTAAAAGATTCTTTAATCTGTACTACTCGTAATTCGTGGAATATAAAATTTTTGGGTGTTGTGATTGATGAAAATCTGCATTGGAAAGACAATTGTCTTTCCTTAATTTCTAAATTGAAATGAGAATGTTATATGTTTAGAAGACTGAAAAAGATACTACACATCAGTTAATTTGTTTATATTATGCCCTGGTGGATATGGAATTTTGTTTGGGGGTTCGTCCACTCTGTCACGTGTTGTTTTGATTGTCCAGAAGCGAATATTGAGATTAATTGCAAATACATATTGTTTGGATTCATGTACAAATATTTTTAAAACGTATGAAATTTTAACCTTATTTGGTCTATTTATTTTTGAGTCTGTGTAGTATGTTTTTATGAATAAGAAAAAGCAAACTTAGAAATCCATCAATACAATACAAGGAGCTGTAACAAATTTCGTATACCATACTGTAAATATATATAATGTCTCCATGAAATCGCCGAATTGTCTAGCTATTAAGTTATATAATCATTTACCAACTGAAATAATAGGTTCACTTACACAGAGTTAACTGAAAAAAATTCTCCTAGAACAGTCATTGTGAAAATTAAATTTTAAAATCTTCAAACATTATTTTCTTGAAATTATTGTTATGTAACACCATAATGACACGCTCTTTCAAATGGCATGGTCAAAATTGGGATTTGCTATTGTCGATGACGTCATATCTCGAACAACGATGATGTCACAAATATGGGTCGTATATCAAAAAGTGCCTTTTTTTAAAGCAAAATCGACGTGCCAGGGGATTTTTTTGGAAACTTCTCAATTTCAAAAATAATGAATTTATTCGTTACTTTTCGAATGCACTGTATATGTATATATATCTTTGGAAATAAAATGAATTTGAAGATGCTCTATTGTTTTAGCAAACGTCCAATTGAGTAAATCGTGTTAATAAAATATTTTTTATTAGTCTTGCTTACACTAACAAGAGAAATTTCAACGATGATACAGATTTATCAGCTAAACTTTTTTATTGGTCGATTTCCTTCAGCAACTCTTACCAGCCATTCCCCCACTGTTGTATCTCCAGAGAGAACTAATTTGTTGCACTAATTTTTACAGTTACACGTTACCCAGTAATAAAACCAGATATAAAATTATGGCATTTCTCAAGTAACTTTTTGTTACACGCGAACTATTTTCAGGTCCATAATTTATAGGTACCCAAAAAAGCCCGTCATTAAATGCATTAAATTTACGATCCTTCCCTGCAGTTTTACGAAGAAACCCATAAAATTTCTTAATTTAAAAAACTATAAAATTACAAATTACCCTTATGGCCATAATAAAACTAATAATGTAACACGACGAACGTCGAGCATGCCTCTCACCCCAGGTATGATCAAATTTAGAATTAGAAGTATGAAGTTTACACTGTACCTAACATCCGCGTGACGTACCGCTCTTTTTTAATGAATGAAAAAATGCCTCGGTGACGTAATAGCGTTTAAAAATACCCGGTGTAATATTAAACAAGCCGATCGTTGATTTCCAAGAAACACAGCAGATATAGACATTTCGGTATGAGCTGGTGTTATTTCTACAAGTATTTTGGCTATTTTTAGACATGCCCCTCCATGCCAACTTTTAATACTACAATCAATTCGCGTTACTCGTTTGTTTATTAACGCATTTTTTTACGCCCGTTTGGAGTTCATTCTATTTTTGTGAATGCATAGGACCAGTAGGTAGCTCTAATTTCTCCGTACACGCGCACGGAAAAGCACAAATATAATCAAGAAAATTTAGTATGCGTCAATTGAAACTCATTTTTAAAAATCTATTTGGGATGGAATAATCGGAAGAAAAGGACAATACAGTTAATGGTCTAGATTTTCGGACTAAGCCAACGTTTCGATTTGATTATCAAAAAGAGAAATCTAACCTATAACACAGTCGGGTTTTAGAGAAAAACATAGTACCACCACTGCACTTTTGCATTTAACCAATGAAATTTTTACCGCAAATGATAATAACTATAACACATGTTTAATCTTGCTCGATTTTAGTAAGGCATTTGACACGTTAAATCATAAAATTCTTTTACAGAAACTCAAATATTTCGGGCTTAACCCAGTTGCCGTTTCATTTTTTGAAAATTATCTTTATGGTAGACGTCAGAGAGTTTTTCTAAATAATAAATTTTCATCCTACAAGATACTGAATAAGGGCGTACCTCAAGGTAGTATACTTGGTCCAATATTATTCTCTATATATATTGCTGATTTTATTTCTTATTTGAAGTACTGTAAAATGCATCAATACGCTGATGATACTCAGTTATACTATTATTTACATTTGTCTAATGCACTTTTAGCTTCAGAATATATTAATGAAGATTTAAATTCAATAACAATTGTTGCGAGAGCTCATAACCTTTTATTAAATGAAAATAAAACTGAAATAATTATGTTTGGAAATATGTCCGAAAATGTTATAAATGATCCTAATTTTAATATTATTTTGTGTAAAAAATTACTAACATTTGTAAAGCAAGTTATAATTTTGTGCTTACGAATTGATGATAGATTACGGTTTGATAATCATGTAACTTATTTAACAAAAAAATCGTATGCTGAAAATGCTTTACCTAAATAAAGACGTGTTGGATAAATCTATTAAAATTAGATTGTGTGACTCTCATTCTCTCTCACTTAGCGTATTGTGATATAGTATATTGGCCAGCTTTATTATCAAGAGATAAAGCTACCCTTCAGAGAATTCAAAATTCTTGTGTGCGATTCTCTTGTGGATTACGAAAATTTGATCATATATCTAATTCTTTCTCTTCAGTAAAATGGTTAAACTTAGATGAAAGATTCACCTCTCATTTGGCAACTTTAGTTTATAAGATTAATAAATTTCGAATTCCTAAATATTTATTTGATAGATTGAAGAAGGGTATTGATACTCATTCTCGTTTTACTCGACACTGTAACTAGTATGCAGTTCCTAAACATAATACTGCACAATATGCTGTCAAAATTTACAACTCCTTGCCTGCTTACCTGAAAAACGTCTCCTCTGTACCTATTTATAAGAAACAGATCAAAGACCTGTTATTTTCATCTCGTTCTTAATATGTTAATTTAGTATTAGTGTATTATTATCTCATATTTTTCTATTATTTATTGTAACTCTTCACATAATCTTTACGTTCTATGTATGCTCGCGTTATGTGTGTATATATGTAAGTATATATACATATTTTTGTATGGTTAATACATTGTCTTCTATTATCATTTGTATTTTGAGGTTGGTTACATGGAAGAGCAGCGAAGCTGAATGGCGCCAACCACAATGCCTAATTTGTTGTCATTATTTTATTTGAACCTCGAATAAAGACATTTATTATTATTATTATTTCAAATCTTCGTCAGGGCTACAATAGGAAACAAGAGATTAGAATTATAAAAATATTAACAATTTAAAATAAAAAATTAGTTATACGTTCATATAAACAATTTGAAAAATATAGATTGTTATTAATTAAACAACCAAACAAGTAAGAGAAAAGAATTAGATTAAAAAAATCAGTAGTAACCTTACCCAATGAAACAAACCCAGAGTCAAAAAGATTGTTATTCATCATGCAGCGAATAAGTCAAATAGGAAATGCTTTTATTCAATGAGATATAAATTTATAGCAGTAAACTGCAATGTTTCAAATAGTCTTACAAATCAAATATACAAATATCATACATCAAGATACTAATTCATGGAAAGGTAAAAAACCTGATAAGAAAAGTAAGACGTTGACAACAAAAGAAAAAAATAATGTACTGAATGTTCATATTTTATTCTCATTTCATAAATTTCTTAATGATAGGTACCATTGTAGATTACGCTTAAATTTTCTATATCTGACTTTTTGTTAATAGTATTATTGTGTGATTGTATACACAGCATCTCGCTAATAAATCTTTTTTGGTAATTATATTATTTATCATAATTTTAATTCATTATACAGAGTTAACTATGACTAAGTACAAATATTTTAAGAGGGGATAGAAAAAATACGAATTAACAGAATTTCCTTTCAAAAAATTTCCAAACTTATTTATAAAGCGAATAAAAAATTTTTTCGATATTATATTAAATCCTTATTTAACGCCGCCAATGCGAGAATCAGAGTATGCAACCAGCAAGCAACCGTCATGCAAAGTCGGCCACAGTCGGCAGTCGGTCCAGTCGAGTCGGTTCGTTGTCATGTTATAATTTAATTCCTGTGTTTACGTTGTAGTTTTGTGTTCTTCTTCAGTTTTTAGTGCCTTATTTTAATGTTAAACGTTTTGCAGTTAACAAATAAAGGAATATGTGTCGGGTACGCGGGTGTTAAACGTTTTATGTTATCTATTAGAACCTACCTATTCATCCCTTCAGTCAGATTCAGATTGTTATAATACATAGGTATTCTATCTAACTGTACCTACGGGAAGTGTGTTTATCGGTAGTGAGTGAAAATGTAGTTTTACCAGTTTGTAACCAAATAATGAAAAACGAATGTAAAATACTGGAGCAAAATATTGGATTAACTGTTACCTACCTATCAGGTATTATTACTAATAAGAATGTTAATTTTTGTCGTTTCTGCATTTAGAAACACTGCAAACGACCGCATGGTAGTTGTTGACAGATGTAATGTCAACTATGGATCTAAGCTATAAGCCATCTCAATCGATACTCATCATAGGCGCCGACTTTCCGTAGGAAAAAAGGATTTTGCCCCATTTTTATCGAGCTAAAATTCTGGAATAACTTTTTTATTGTCTTTTAAGACTCCCTGAGCACGTGGTTAAAATTTTTGTACTTAGTCATAGTTAACCCTTTATATCAATAACATATCTTTAAATTTGAAACATAATCATCTTTTTTTGGAGAATAATTTAAAATTGCTTTGTAATAACAATTGCATTGATGATTGCCAAGCGTTGTAAGAACTTTTTAATGCTGTTGAGAAAGGATGTGAGGATAATCGGTTACCTATGAATATAGAAAAATGCAAAGTTTGTATCATAGATAAATTAAAATAAGACTATTTGTAAGCATGCCAACATTGGCAACATTAATAGCAGCGCCTCCCTGCGCATCTGTGGTTGCGCGTATATGCATTTAACGTCAAAATTGTCAAATATCAAATTACTAATTGCACAAGGAATAATAACAAAACAATAATTCATACTGCAGGCACAAAGTTTATTTTTGATTTTTTATCTCAGATTGGAGTAAATGTAAGATAAAAATAGTAATTCGTGTTATTAAAGTTTATGTTCAATATATTATTATATTTTAGGTGTTCACATTTAACGAATTAAGATTTCATGAATTTTGTGAGTAATCTGTAAGTATTATTTAAGCTAGTTGGTTAGCGATAATTATAATATTATATTATTATATCCTATATAAAAATATCGCTTGTGACTACAAAGTACAGAACTACGCATTGACGCCATAATATATAATAACTATATTTTTAATTACAAAAATATAAATATATTATCACTCATCGTCCGTAACTGGCTTTAGGTACAATCTATTGCAATAATAATGGCACTCTTTAAAAGGAATTTGGCAATTTATTTAGAACTGCTGACGCATTCGTAATGAAATCTACCTTCAATATTAGTTCTTAATCGTTTCACTCATTAATAAGGATCTAATGAAATTTCTATTCAGAACTTCCAGTATTTCAAAACTGATTTGAGGAGTGCCATTAGTATTGTAATAGATTGCAGTCACAAAATTTAATTACAATAAAATTATTTATTTTGCATTTTCTATTCTTTATGTTTGTTTGTATTTATGTGTTAACATTAATAAAACAAATATATGAATTTTTCATGAGTTTATTATATTTATTAAGGAAGTACTTATAAAGAATAATAAATAATAATATAAAGGTAATATTTTTCATTGTGGCAAGAAACTCATAATAATATCATAAATGATAATTTGTATCAATTATCACAAAAATTTGTGATATTACTTTGATGATTTCAGCTACAATGTAAAATGTTTTCCTTTCAGAAAAAATATATAAGTAGGAAATCAATTCGAATATCCCGCTTTTTAGTTTAGTTCACTGCAGATGCCCATCGGGGCGCTGCCTCCTTTTGTTGCCAACATTATAGTAAGAAATAACTACTCTTATTTTCTATTCTCTCTGGTTTGTACGTTTACTTTACAGATTTGGAAATAACATTCGATACTAAGCTTTTATTGCGCTTTCTGAGCCTTCTAGGCTTTGTTATTAGGAAGTCACAATCATTTAACAATATTAATTAGTTAGTTCCAGACTTGAGTACCTTTATATGGTACCCGTACTATAAGAATCACTAACGTCATTGAAAGTATTCAACGTCGCTTTCTGGATTTTTTGTCGTTTCGTATTGGTAATCATTATCCAGTTAGATGATACACCACAACCTTCTTTTAGAAATATTCAATGTCCAGTCGTTATGTAGAAAGAATAGTCCTTACAAGTTTAACATTTTTATATAAACTGTTAAATAATAATATGAATTCACCTGCTACTTTAAATTTGTTTCACATCCGCGTACCTGGCGTCTCGCGATGACTGTATCTTCTATTATCCTAAAGCGGGCCACTCACTAGGCGAACTCAGACCTGACTTACGACTGCGACCAGACCCATCCTAATGCAAGGACTAATAGCCTCCACTATATAGGGTGATTCAGAACTTATCTAAAATAAATTGTTGACTGTACAGGGAACTTTTACAAATACAATTTTGTAAAAAAATCAAAAAGGGCACTTCGAAAATGATTTAGAAATACACTTCTTTATGACACTTGAAAAACTAATGTAAAGACGTCACAAAAACTTAAGTTCCTACAAAAAGGAATCGGATTTCAGTATTCGGAATCACCTATCTAGAGACTACAGTGGCCTAGCGACGTAAAGGTTGAACATGCTACAACTTCAATAATATTTTACTCGGAAACTATCAGGATTTTATATGACTTAAATTAATATATGTACATGCTTTTGCAATAATAACGATACTCCCTCAAAACAGTTTTTGAACTTCTGGAAGTTCTGAGTAGGAATTTCATTAAATCTATATTGGTGAGTGACACACTGACACAACTAAGAACTAATGTTAAAAGTTGAAAGTATATAAAATTACAAATACGTCAGCAGTTCAAAATAAATCGCAAAATTCATTTTAAAAAGTGTCATTATTATTACAAACGATTGTACATATATCATAATATGAGGTTTATTAAGTATATACGGTATTCCAATATCATAGTTATGCTACACCTGGAATACTAAGATATTTTAATATACGAGTATGTAACACAGTGAAATAATTTTTAAATTTCTTAGTGACGCTACTGACTTCGCACGCGAATACCCCTTTCCAGACCTAAGCGGTGTCCTGCCAGATACCCGCGGCGTTGTTTATGGCGCTGATCCTGTCCCTCAGGCTCAGGATTATGTGCCGTCCTGCCGCACGTGTCGGCAGTCGGTTAGCTATTTGTAAAGCACAATGGAAAGGTCACGTGGGCGGCAGACGTCGAGAACGTCATCTCTCGACGACCTACGTAATATCGATCGGTCGAAACGGGCCACGCCAGGGACGGACTCACCGTTTATTTAATTCGATTACGAATTAATAGTTCAAATTTCTGAATAACTTAATGGTTTAGCTAATTACTAGGGAGAATTTATAATAAAAACTATTTTACGTTCATTTCACCAGGAGCTTCAAAAAAATTCCACCCTTATTTATAAAGCAAATAAAAATGTTTCGAAATTGTTTTGCGTTTATAGAGTCAGAGTGGACAACCAGCAACACATCGGTAAAATTCGTTGTCATGTCATAGTTTTTAGTGATTTATTTTAATTTTAAACTTTTTATAGTTATTAAATATAATAATTTGTGTCGGATACAGATATTTTACCACAATATAGTTGGCCGGTTTGTTTTTCTAGGATTTCTATTATCTATTAGTACCTGCCTATTCCTTTCGTTTAATTTTCTTATAATAAATAGGCATTTTATCTAACTGTACCTACGGGAAGTGTTTTTTATCGGTAGTGAGTGGTTGTAATAAGTTTTGCCAGTGTGTAACGAAATAATGAAAAAAGAATGCAAAATACTGCAGGTAACTGGATTAACTGTTACCTATCTATCAGGTATTACTAATAAGATTGTTAGTTTTTGTCGTTTCTGCATTTAAAAACGCTCCAAAAAAACAACCGCATGGTAGTTGACATAGTTGATAGATGTAAGCTTTATCTAAGGATCCGAGCCATCTCAGTCGATAATTATCATAGGCGCCGACTTTCCGCAGGAAAAGAGGGTTTTGCCTCAATTTTGTTATTGCCTTTTAGACCTCTCTGATCACGTAGTCAATTTTTTGTACTTAGTCATAGTTAACCCTGTAGAATTTCCTTGAAGGTTTGAGCAAAATGTTTAACGTATTCGTATTTTTTAAAAATTACAAATTACTATGTTAACTAAGATGTCCTTGTAAAGACAAAATTGAATGAGTCACTATCATTCACACACCCTACATACATTGGCAGGTATCCTGAATGCTTTAGTATCGTTACCGTCAGGTACGAAACGATATACCATCGACATCGTGGTGTTTTGACCATGCACAACCTGTGAATCATAATTCTTAAATGGGGAACTGCATTGCCTGCCATCAATTGTCAGAGGAAATGCATATTCACGAACCACTAGATGGCGCTGTAAAATTCAAGATTGTCAGATCTAGAGGTGATTAACGATTTAAAAAATTATAAAGTTTTTAATTATCAGGTATGTTGTGTTTTATGGTGTAATTCTTTGAATTTACGTATTTGCATATATATATATATATATATATATATATATATATATATATATATATATATATATATATATATAGTGAATTCCTAGTATGTCTGTAACCTCTCAGATTCAGATATAATGCTTCGGTTCAAGATATCTAAGTATAACAGATATTTTGGACAACTTGGCGGATCGTGTGCGACCTCTGGAAGTGAGGGATGTTTTTAAGGCGGGGCACATACTTTTCTGTGGGGTAGAACGTGAGTAGCTCCAAGTTGTCAAAAGCTTATGTTTACAGACGTCTGCTTTAGTTCAGCCACCCCATGAAATATCTGTTTTATTAAATTAAGAAAATCGGCAGTGCAATGTGTAATACAGATTTGAAAACATCCTTAAATAATTCACTGAATAACCTTGTTTGCTACATACTTTTATGTGGTTTGTTTTCTGTTTTCCGATTTTCAATTTAGCAAATTTCAAAATTTCGAATGTATGGGAAATTTATGCAGGAAAATATCAAACATACAGTAAGAATAAAACTGGAGAACAGCAAGATTTTTTGTGCAAATATTCGTACGTACGTTTTACATTTTTATACATTTATACACTTTTTATAACTAAATATCATACGATCTCAAAAAAGTTACTACAAATTGCCTTATGCAGATTCATTAGAGGGATATACTAACACAAGTATTGAAATAGGAAAGTTTGGGTTTTTCCATTGCTTTTTTGTCAGAGGGACGAAATACATCAATAGACATTTGCGCGATAGATAGATTATAACGGTTATAGTCCCAACGCTTCACGATTTGAATAATAGTATAATACTGTCAATTACTATTAGAAAAATTTCAAACTTTTACTCTATGAAATCAAATTTCCCTCACCCATTGTGGGACACTCAAATTTACGCAACGAATTAGCAACCAGTCAGCCATCGATATTCAGTTGATAGCCGGGAAGAAGAACGTCGGCTGAAGGAAAACTAGGCAGGAAGTAACGATTGGATTGACTGAGGATTTACAGTGGCCGCAACATAGAGCAACAAAGGGTCAACCGCAAATGTACACTTTCGTCCACATTCCAAAGCTATATCTGTCCTATTTTGTTCGATTTCTCTTTGTGAATAGCAAAAATGGAGCGAACAAAATAAAAGCAAGCAAACAGACAATTAAACGGTCTCGCAACGTTGAATGTATTTTTCTCTGGAAAACAAAAATTTACAATAAAAATTACAAACAAACAAAAAAAGTATACCTACAATTAAGATAGATGAAACTATGTATAATAATATGTAATTAATGCTAGAAATAGCATCAGATTAAAAAAAAACATCATAGTGCTATCTGTTTCAAGCTTGGAAGAGAACATTGAAATATATCAACCGATGATTGAGTTACTATATCTAAGTATTGCATCTAAAATTCAAGGGAGAATAACTCCTAATATTAGTTCTTGGCGTTGACCATGAAACATGAAAATTAAGTATATTTAATAAATCACCACAATCAGTTAGGTTATTTCATAATTAAAATAAAAATGCGTCTGTCTTCCAAAGAATTAACAGACAACTTCTGTAAAGGTTCATTCAGGGCAATGCCAGTTTGAGGATACATTCCATCAGTTCTAAATTATAAAAATTTTAAAAAGCGAGGTTGATCTAGTTCTCTCTAAAAAATGATCACTGATGTTATAATTAAATTCAATAACATGCTGCTTAGCAGTAAATGACACACCTTTCAGAATTTAACAATAAATTGTTTACACCAATCACAAATGAAATCTAAAATCTGCTGAAGCTAGATACAGTCATTAATATTGGATAATTTGCTAAATACTTTTAGGTCATCGGCATAGAGCAAACAATCTACATTCAGCTTACTAACAATATTTATTTATTTATTTAGAAGTACACCACCCAACAGCCTAGGCCATTAACTGGGTGGGAAAATATAATACAAATAGACAAACAAATACAAAATCGCAGTAACTAATACATAACATCAAAAATACAACAAAAATATTAAATGAATTGCGAATACCAAAATGAATGATCTACAAAATCAATCAATAAATATGTTAAAAAAATATATTATTAATACCTTAGAGGGCCAAGGAATGCTTTCTTAATATCACCAGAACTACAAGCAAAAATGTCAATGCTAATATCGTTTATAAATAAAACAAATAGTAATGGGCCCAAAACCGAGCCTTGGGGACTCCGGAGAACACAATCAGACTTAAAACCACGATACATAACATGCTTGATTCTATTAGTTAAATAGTCTCTAATATTTTGAATTATTGACATTTATTTTGTATAAAATTCGTCATGGTCTAATATTTTGAATTATTGACATTTATTTTGTATAAAATTCGTCATGGCAATTTTTTGGGATTGAGTCCGAAAAAGACTCAATTTAGGGACTCAAATGAGCCATAAAATAGCTTTTTGGGAGCATATACAAAAAATACATAAATTTGTGTGTAAATTATTCTTTCTTTATTAAAATTAATTTCAAGTAACTAAATTGTGTTCCAGGTCAAAGTAATAAAGTATCTTATATATAATATAAACTTTATTGGTTTATTTCCAAGTTATAGTATCGAAAATATATTTGAACCCTGATGATGTAAAATAACACTAAAATATTAATAAAGAATACAAAATGCGTTTTTTCCACGGTCGGGAGTAGAAATCAGTTTCTATGACATCAAAATTAAAACAGAAGTAGTCGATTATTCCCAAGGCATTTCATGCAAAAAAAAAAGATAACATTAAAATTATTTATTGACATTTAAATTAAATGTTATATTTGTACAATTTTCAAAATTAATATTAGAAGGAATATTACTTACGCTTACATTTACAGTTTTTGTGATTGCGCTAGTAGTGGTACCTACTAAAACCTGATTAGCAATTTTGGTCTTATTTTCAATGGAGTTCTCGACATAACCCTCAGCGACTGTCGTTAATTTCCAACCAGAATGACGCTTTACTGTCGTGATATCCACACCAGCATCTGCCAGTACTGTCGCTGAAGATCTTCGTAAGCAGTGACCAGTATAACATGCAGCATCAGGTAATTTTAAATACGAAGCTCGGAGTTTTTCCCATGGTATTCTTGTCAACTGGCTGCGAACTACATTTTCTTGCTTTGTAGTACAAAAAAGGCGCTTATGCTTGACGTGGGGAGGACGAAGGGACAGGTATTTTCGAAACAATTCAAGCATATTTCCCACATCGGTAACCAGGAAGGTTCGTGGAATCTTTGTCTTAGTGTTTGGAATTTTTACAATCAAGGAAGAGCCTACATCCTCAATATCATCTACAGTTAAATTGACTAGTTCATCAGTTCGACAAGCTCCGGCAATCCCCAGAATTAATCCAACCTATAAAAAATCAAAATACTTAATAATTGAAATGCTTAACAACAAAAGTAATCTTACCTTAATCATTAATAATTCTTTGTCATCTGCACTTGATAGAAAATGGTCGATTTCACCCTTTGTCAATATTTTCGATTTTTTCTCTTGATATCCGTCACCGGTTCTTTTCAAAAATGCGATCAGCTTGGGGAATTTGCTTATATCTATGTTGTCGTAAATTATCAAGCATGACTTAACCATAGAATATTGCGCCCATAATGTGGAAGACTTGTAATTCTTTGCATTTTCACTGAAGTATGCCAACAAAACATTCTCGCTGTATACTTGAACATTTTTCTCGGCGCACCACTTTTTGAACCGATTGTATGCTATATAGTATAAAGATCTTGACTTCGTAGGCAGCAAATTGCTTATTGCAATATTTGCAGCCTCCACAATCTCTTCCGACTCACAATTATTCATTGTGCACTAAACAAACTTTAAACTAAACCAAACTAGCGCCTTAATTTGACAATTCTTTTTGTTTGTTTATTTTGTAGTTATGACAATAACTCAACGACTACTAAATAAATGCTCAAATCCGAATACAATAATTCTGGTGCTACTTATTTCATAATGACAAAATATGTGTTTTTAAGTTAATGAGACCGTGGAAAAAATAGTATATACCATTCGGGAAAGATGCTATTTTGTCCTCGGTGCATTGTCAAATTGAACCTCTGCTAAAATAACGCATTTCTCTCCCATATAGTATAATGTACTATTTTTTTACTTATTACCGACCCTATTACTGATATTCTCACTAATACCATTGACATTGACAACTTTAATCAAGATCACTGTTTTGGAAATACTTTTTTCAAATACACCACATACTTATAACGATGCTTGTGTGGTGCTGAGTTACATTTGAATTTTTCTTAAGAATAAATTATTGATAAAGTCCCGCTGTCCTATTTACAGGCTCGTAAACCTTAAAAACGTGTACGTCGTAAAAAATTCGGAGTCCTAGTTACGGTCCTGTTTTCAATTGCCGTCTGCAGTCTAGACAGCACATTATAAATAGGAAGTTATTTAGCCCGCAATATATATTTTATGGTTATCGACTAATCATATTACCGAGATATTTAGCGTTAGAGGCACGCCGGTCTGTGTGTTTTGTCTAGCCTTCTATTTGTAACGATCAAAAGTCTAGTACCGCCTTCGTTCCAGCTGTAATCGAAGTACCAGGTGAACCGCATAACGCAGACATAGGATTTCCTGGCCTTGTTACTACCGAAAAGGAGTACCCCAGAAACTGTTACGTGGTTTCTCTAATTGGAAAACTTCCAATTGGGTTGATATACCGAGGTACAAGGTTGCGAAGTCCCGTACTCTCTCAATAATTTCGCGAATAATACAGGGTCAGGCAAAGGTATTACCTATCTATTTTAATAAAGATAAAAGTCAACAGTTCTTAGTATACCTACAAGAAGGTATAAATAGATTAAATGATTTCTGCGAACGAAAGTTAATTTCAACATAAAAAAATGTTTCTCAATCTCGCACCAAACATATCTACAAGTCTAATTATTATACAGGGGACAAATACAATTTTGTAAAACAAAAATCAAAAAGAGCAATTCATAATAATTACATATACATTCAAAAACAAATAAACAAGAAACAAACTACAGTAAACGTATAATGTGAAGAACAAACTAACTATGAAATATAACTAGTAGGCTACAAAAATACCTTTTTTAGTGAATTGTAGGAACAGTTAAATATATCAACTCCGTTCTGAAAGTTGTTACAGTTACTACACATTAAATGTAATGGCGAAAATTTTAATACGTTAGTGCGCGGGGTGGGAAGATGAAATAAACTGTCATGTCGGGTTGTCGTTGATCGAACGCAAAATCTGAGTTGCTCAAGTAATTGAGGACAATCCACTCTATTATTTATCAGTTTATTGAGAAAAATCAGTGATTGAGTTTTCCTGCAATTTTCTAGGCTTACAGAAAATCTACTTAAGAGCTCATTTTGAGGGGTTCCTATTAAAGGATAACTACCATCCAGCTTAGAAGAAATTTTAGAAAATGTCGCTGAACATTTTCTAAACTTTCCACATACATACAGGTTGCCATACCAGGGACGCGTATTCGAATTTGGACTTGATAAAAGCATTGAACAGCAGCATTAAAGTTTGTGTATCAGTGAAACCTTTTGAGTTACGGATGACAAATCCCAAATTCCTCAAAGACGCTTTTAAAACTTCATTTACATCCAAGTTAAAAGTTAGAGTCAAACGTAACCCCTCTTTAATAGAATCAGGTTGATTTAAAACTGTGCCACCGATACTATAGCTATAAACAAATGGAAACAGTAAATGTCATAACGCTACATTTAGCTGCATTTAAGGGAAGGTTATTTAAATTGCACTAACCGTTTATTCCATTTAAATAGTGCTGAAGCTTCAAACAATCAGAAATAGTATCTATGTCACAGTAAATTTTCACATCATCCGCATAGAGTAAATAAGATACATCTGTTTCCTCAATTATATCATTGATGAAAACTATGAAAAGAAGTGGTCCAAGAATCCATCCCTGGGGCACTTCTGATGTTACAGATATTTCTTCAGATATAAAACCACGGCATTCAACATATTGTCTCCTCCCTTTTAAAAAAGACTCAAAAGAACTCAAGAGGGACGAGGATAACCCTACATGTTTAAGTTTCTCAAGTAAAATGCCATGATCCAATCTGTCAAAAGCTTTGGAAAAATCTGTATACACAATCTAATCACGAGGATTAGTCCAGAAGTTGAAGACTTGCGCGGGAGAGGGGGCGGCATATTATTATCAAGCAGGCCACGTTTGTAACACCTATTTTATACAGCAAATTCAATTGATTTTACAGATATTGTTATTAATTATTAATAGAATTAATGTGCTGTTTTAATTAATAAAATAGTTTAACATATCTGATGTCACTACGAAATGTTGGGCCCGTCTTATCCAGTGCTTCTTATTTGTTTTGAACTCGTAAGCAATTGCAAGCATGTATGATAATCAATAGTAGGTATCCACTTCGGTGTGATACATTTCATTTTTTAAATAATTTCATTTTTTAAATAATCGGGAGATCGTTCGTACGGATATAATTGAGCCTCGCCGTAGACGTCCTGGAGCTCCATATCTTCCACGATTCGGCTTCAAACTTCCCTCGCGTTGCACTACACTTACACTCACTGCACACCGCAGTAAAAGTAGCTGCATTTGGCACATGTTTATCGGAAAATCGTTCTGCTAAAGCATTTTCACATCGCCATAAATTGAAACAATATCCATTAATGTCAAGTTGTTATCCACGTAAGCCATTTTTGACACTTAAACTAAAGACTCGCTCACAAAAACGTTAATATCTACAAACAATAATCGCATTTCAATATTCGGAATCGCCTGTGTAAAGACTACAGTAGCCCAATGACGTAAAGGTTGAAAATACTACAACTTCAATAAGTTTTTATTCGGACACTATAAGGATTTTACAATTTTTTTTACGATAGTGGCTCCGTAATTCACGATGCATCTATTCCCAAATTATTTTAGATAAGTTCTGAATCACCCCTGTATGGGTAACAATAACTATATTGAAAAGGTTCGAGTAACAAGTTTGAGAGCTGTTAGCTAACACCTGACGAACTGAATGTATACCAAAGGTCGTGAATAGCTTATGTTCGTTTTGCGAGTTCGGCTGAAGTTCGGTACATGAGCGGTACGATCAAAGAAATTGTTAGCGAGCACGTGTTGAATAGCACTTGCAGTATGGACGTTTTACCCAGCAAGTAGGTATATTGAAGTAAAATGGAGTGGAATACAGATCAAATTGTAAATTTGATCGAACAATATCAGTGCCATCCAAATCTATGGAATCCAAGAAATCCGAAATATAAAAAAAGGAATATTTAAAAAGACTCAATACAAAAAATTCGTGCGGTGTTAAACATATCGCCAGATGAAGTAGAGCGTAAAATAGCTGTGATTTTAGCCCAATATAGAAGAGCCCGTGCCAAGGGATTAAGAATGAAGAATGACACAGTCAATTAAAATATTTTCATCATCACGCGATATTTTAATCTTATTTCGTTAATACTTAACAACCTGCTGGCGAACCCTAACTTCATACCGGAACATGTTGTGTATTAGAACTATACCCTAGTGTGGACGTTGAGCTCGTGAACTGCTCACGAGCTGTTCGCGAATAGCTCCCGCACTACTCGCGAACAATATCTTTGGTTTGTACGCACCTTAAGTTGTACAGCAAATCAAAGATTTGGGTGTGATTCTAGACAATACACTGAGCTTCGAGCATCATATTGATTTTATTGTAAGAAAACCTTTAAAAAATTTGGGCTTTATAATGAGATCTAGTAAAGATCTCATTATAAAAATCATTTGGAGTATGCTACTATTATTGGGAACCAATTTTATCACAAATATGTTAACAGAATAGAGCAAGTACTGAGAGAATTTATAAATATCATTTATTTTAAATTCATTTGTCATTTTGACACATATTTTAGTAACCTCACATTGGTTTTGCAAGTATCAAAATGACTTACGTGTATAGCAACTCGGAGCTGATGGATGTCGTTTTAATTTATAGTGAAGTAAACATATATTAATTTTATTAATTAATAATAACAATAGAGGTAAAAAGCAGTTCAATTTACTGATAACATAGGTGTTATAAAATATTATTTATTTCTTTCTATGGGAAATTCTATTTTTTGTCGCCGTGGTGGCCGACTGAATGTTTTGTCCTACGCAAGGCCAGGCTTTACAGTTCCAGTTCCGTGTAGAAGCGTATGTTTTAAATCATTTTTGAACAGTCTTTTTTGATTTTTTTTTACATAATTGAATTTGTAAAAGTCCTCTGTCTTGTAATTCGAGCTGTCAAGTGTTATATTGGTCTTATCTTTTCATGCGAGACCAAGACAATATCAAGAAAAACTAAGATAAAATTCCCAACAGTAGAAAATCCTTTTCAAATACGTTGATTTTTAGAGATTGTACAATTATTCCATGGCCAGTAAGATCTCCGGATCTTTCCACACCATTATTACTTTTGCTGGGGCTATTTAAAACATAAACTGATTGTGAATACACCCAGAAATCTAAGGGAGTTGAAAACGAATATTATAAACATTATTATTTATGATAAAGTTTGCTATTTGATCGATGGGGGAGAATGCCTTGTTGGGATATTTTGTGATTTCAGCAGAGCGTTCGATTGCGTTGATCATGACATATTACGTCGTAAACTGGAGATTATAGCAGAAATTCCATTAATTGGATAAATTTAGTCTTAGAGGGTCCTAGTCAGTAAGCTATGGTAAATTACAGAAACAGTCTGACAGTTTACAAATAAATTTAGATGTTCCACAAGGCTCGGTATTGGGGCCTATCCTATTTTTACTGTATATCAATGATATTAATAGCTTAGCAAACGGGGACATTATACAATTTTTGCAAATGATACAACGGTCATAGTATTGAATAAATCTGAATGTGATTTACAAATACATTGTGAACTTGATCTAGAGGAAATGAGTGTATGGTTTGCTCAGAACTCGTTATATTTTAATACTAAAAAAACGCATAGTTTAAGATTTCGTAATTGTTAGAAGCCCTGTTCTGAATTTACACTAAAAATCAAATAATTTAATGGACAAAAAGGATAATGTAAACTTTTTAGGTTTACATATTGATCACTACTTGAACTGGAAAACTCACTGTGAGTATATAATTTCTAAAATTTATTCAAATATATATTTAGTGTCCACTACAAAACAGTTATTCATGGTATACCACTCGCAAGTCGAGTCATTACTTCCATATGGAATATGCTTCTGGGGTCGGTCCAGGTATTCATCAAGGATTTTTATAGTACAGAAACAAGTTTTAAAGTCAATGGTGAGATTACCTAATACATATAGTTGCAAAAATATTTTTTAAAGATTTTAAAATTTTAACACAGCTTTTTTACATTTGAAGTATGTGTATATATTTTTTTAAACCGTGACAAATTCATTTTAAATACAAGCATTTTATAGTAAAGATACTAGGAGTAAACATAACTTTCATGTACCTTGTAAGTATAACATAACATATAACGCATTTAATCAACTACCAGCAGCAATAAAAAATGCTGGTTCGTTCATCTATTTTTAAAAATTTTAAAGAGAGTTCTTACTGGAAAAATGTTTTTATGATGTAGGTGACCTTTTTAAATAGCTGTAACTGTGTAATTTATATGTATATATACCGGGTGTTCCCTCTAAGACTTTCAGTGCGAATATCTCAGAAACCATCATAGCCAGTGCGGCGAAATTTGGTATACAGACACTAGATGGCGCGTAGAATCTGATGATAACATCAATTTTTATACAGGGTGTTCCATTTTTCAAGAAATCGATTTAATTTTGATTTTTTGGTTGTCAACCCTGCTAAAACTTATGTTTAAATTGAAATATACTTAATTATGAACACATTCTGATAAATAGACATTCAAAAATTTCAAAATTTAACATAAAAAAACGCCCCCAAAAAGTACCCAAATTTCATTGTTTTGTCATGTAAAATGTGTATAGCCTTGAGCCAGACTTACACAGAAGAAACTAACATCGGTGAACGTCAAAACTATTAATTGTCATTGAATTGTCAAATATTAATGGCATGAAGTATTTTATTTTACATAAATAACGCTAAATAATGGATTTAATGCAATTTACGTATGCACAATGGTGTTATTGAGACTTGTCGATAAAAATTTAGATTTGAGTTGAGGCTTTTGGAGCATTGTGGTCGCCGTGCCGACGTAGTCTACCGCTACAGCTAGAGTTGCAGCGTGAAGATTGTGTAAAATATCTGTGAAAATTTTTAAATTATTCCATTATAATGTAATAAAACTTCAATAAATTGTTTTTTTATGTTACTACAGTGTACAATAATAATTAGGTACACGTATTTTTTATGACAAAATAATTTGCAAAATTGTGTAAGTACTTAAAGAATATCCCTGTTTTCCAACTGCTGTAATAATTATTGATTAGTTATTTAGCAACAAATAAATTCAAACAAAACCATTTTTAAAACTTTTAATTATAATGTGAACGTGTTTGTCGTTGAAAGTCAGATCTGAACCTACCCTAGCCCCACAAAAGAAAATATTACGAAAGCATAACCTAGAAATGATTGATTCTTGTATCCACATATTTCAGCACTTTACTTATGTACTTATGTTTAAGAAGAACTCTACATCTGTAAAATAGTAAACAATGAACTACAATTTCTGTATTTCATGATACAGAACTGAAATAAAGCAACTGGTTTTTGCTAGGAAGAATCACCTGCAAATGTACTATACCCAGTAGGTACCTATCAAATAGTCGTTTAAAGCTAGATAATAATTTGTAATTATTGTTTTTATCTTTCAGTTATGTATGTGCAGTGCCACAAATTACATTAAAGCAGACACCAGAAAGAATAAGCGAAAAATATTACGGACATTTTCTTGGAAATAATTCTAAACATAGAATGATGGATAATATTATAAAGAAGTCTGTAACTCACATTCTTTGAAGAGTATTCTATAAGACATTAAATTCAGTTGTCTGTCGTGGGTTTTAAAATTTCTAAACGAATAAAATTAAGAAAAATAAACTAATTTCATAATTCTATGTACAGTATGAAAACATCTTGTTAGAATATCTTTAAAATGTTGAAAGCTAACTGTTGTTACAACATATACACAACATAACGTAATAAGGTAGGTATTGAACGATGAAACGGCAAGATTTGTTTCTAATCGTACATGCATGAACATTCCTCAGATTCAACGTTGCTCTGTAAAAGAAATTAGAATACAGAACAAGTGTTTAATATAAAATCAGATGTAATAGTGTAGATACTTAATGTAATTGTATTTTATTGTTAATAAATTGAAGTCTGTATTTGTTGTTTTTTATTCTACTCAAATTATTAAACAGAAATGTTTCAGAAATAGGTAATATAAAATTAATTAATACTTAAAGATGAAGGATCAAGTTATTCAATTTAGTTAATATTTAAAAAATAAGCCACAATGTAGGTACGTATTACTTTTTAATTAAAATTATGCTGGTTACAACTGAATCATAGCTATAAAATATAAAAAATCACTCCTTTGGATTTTATATTAAACACTTATTCTGTATTCTAATTTCATTTACAGAGCAACGTTCAATCTGAGGAATGTACATGCATGTACGATTAGAAACAAATCTTTCCGTTTCATCGTTCAATACCTACCTTATTACGTTATGTTGTGTATATGTTGTAACAACAGTTAGCTTTCAACATTTTAAAGATATTCTAACAAGATGTTTTCATACTGTACATAGAATTATGAAATTAGTTTATTTTTCTTAATTTTATTCGTTTAGAAATTTTAAAACCCACGACAGACAACTGAATTTAATGTCTTATAGAATACTCTTCAAAGAATGTGAGTTACAGACTTCTTTATAATATTATCCATCATTCTATGTTTAGAATTATTTCCAAGAAAATGTCCGTAATATTTTTCGCTTATTCTTTCTGGTGTCTGCGTTAATGTAATTTGTGGCACAGCACATACATAACTGAAAGATAAAAACAATAATTACAAATTATTATCTAGCTTTAAACGACTGTTTGATAGGTACATACCTACCTACTGGGTATAGTACATTTGCAGGTGATTCTTCCTAGCAAAAACCAGTTGCTTTATTTCAGTTCTGTATCATGAAATACAGAAATTTTAGTTCATTGTTTACTATTTTACAGATGTAGAGTTCTTCTTAAACATAAGTACATAAGTAGTGCTGAAATATGTGGATACAAGAATCAATCATTTCTAGGTTATGCTTTCGTAATATTTTCTTTTGTGGGGCTAGGGTAGGTTCAGATCTGACTTTCAACGACAAACACGTTCACATTATAATTAAAAGTTTTAGAAATGGTTTTGTTTGAATGTATTTGTTGCTAAATAACTAATCAATAATTATTACAACAGTTGGAAAACAGGGATATTCTTTAAGTACTTACATAATTTTGTAAATTATTTTGTCATAAAAAATACGTGCACCTAATTATTATTGTACACTGGAATAATTTAAAAATTTTCACAGATATTTTACACAATCTTCACGCTGTAACTCTAGCTGTAGCGGTAGACTGCGCCGGCACGGCGACCACAATGCTCCATTGTGCATACGTAAATTGCATTAAATCCATTATTTAGCGTTATTTATGTAAAATAAAATACTTCATGCCATTAATATTTGACAATTCAATGACAATTAATAGTTTTGACGTTCACCGATGTTAGTTTCTTCTGTGTAAGTCTGGCTCAAGGCTATACACATTTTACATGACAAAACAATGAAATTTGGGTACTTTTTGGAGGCGTTTTTTTTATGTTAAATTTTGAAATTTTTGAATGTCTATTTATCAGAATGTGTTCATAATTAAGTATATTTCAATTTAAACATAAGTTTTAGCAGGGTTGACAACCAAAAAATCAAAATTAAATCGATTTCTTGGAAAATGGAACACCCTGTATAAAAATTGATGTTATCATCAGATTCTACGCGCCATCTAGTGTCTGTATACCAAATTTCGTCGCACTGGCTATGATGGTTTCTGAGATATTCGCACTGAAAGTCTTAGAGGGAACACCCGGTATATTACTTAGTCATGTATGCATGTAAGTAAAGGTTTACATGTGCCAGTGTGTTATATTATAAATAAGTCTAATTTGTATTTTTATATTAATAACTGTAATTGGATCTTATGCTCGTGCATTTTGTTATTGCATTTATTATTCATTGTTTTAGTATTTAAGTAGTGACATATTCTTATACAACTTTTATATTATCAAATGGAGAATAAAAACTAAACTAAACATCACCTAATTTATTTGAGTCACCCTGTCTAATTGATATGCGGGTAGGCATTTGATATCCGTATTCATATATTTAAAATTAATATCGAATGTCAGCATCTTATTACATTGAAGACGTTGATTTGTTTATTTTACGTCTACATTTTAATGGTTGCTTGAATATAAAAAATCAAAGACTTTTACCCACATTTATTATGTCAAGAGTAATGAAAAAATATATAAAGATAATTGTGGGTACATAATTTTTTACTGGTATATTTAGTTAGTCTTATAAATTAGTACTTTGATTTACGATGTAATTTAAATTGTGCTGAATACATTTTACAGAAAAATAAAGTAAAGATGAATGAACACGAAAGAAGTTGGTGATTAAACTTGTTGCCAACTGCAATGATTTCTATGTAAATTAAATAGAGTTATAGGGAAAATCAATATTCAAATAATTGTACATATTGCAGACGTTTATGATCTGACCTCATTATTTGACGAAGTTGCCACGTCACATCAGCTATGTATGTTTGGCGAATACAATAAAAATTTAACAATTAGTTAGTTACAGGGTGTAAGAGATTTGACGACCATACTTCAGTATAAGATAATGTATAAATAAACAAAATAGTTATCACAAATAGTACATAACTCGAGTCGTTTTTAAAATAAGCACAAACAAAGCTCTTCATGTGCCCGCATAAATAAAAATCCAGTGGATTTTACTCCGGTGTACGGGCTGGCCCACGACGTGGACCGTTCCTGCCTATCCTGCGATATTCAAAAATATGATTCAGACACTGAACTGTGCGTCAACTTGCTTGTGCCGAGGCCTCGTCATGCAAAGAAGACATATTTGTATTACGAACATTGAAAATGTTATTTGTAGTTAAAGCATGCTTCATCAAAATTATTTAAATAAAACGGAGGTTCAGGTTAACTGCACAAGCGACAAACACATTAACACTTCTCAGTTTAAATACCAACTGATCTGTACTCCCGGCCGGTCTTGAGTACTACATTCTCGCTCTGTTGCCACATTCCGCGATATCGACTTTATCGAATTTTATTAATTAACGAAAGAATTGCTTTATTAAAACTAAACATAAATGAATTGAAAGAAAGGGTAAACATTGCATTTTATGGTGATTTAATGCACAAAATTATGGTGACATTCCTTAATTAACCGAATTTTTGCACATGAAATTGGAGATTTGTTAATTTGTTTCTCAAATATGGTTGGATTTAGGACTCTTGTCATGAAAGTTTTGTTTTTTTTGTTTATTATGATGTATACTATCGCCTGCTAAGGTTATGGCTGTCAAACATCTCTAATGTCCCGTATATTATAATACGTGAATTAAAAATGCTTACATCCAAAATTTTAAAAGTTATAAAATTAAATCCATATCTGCAGCTTACTCGTCATTTCGGTTGACTTCAGTATAATTGCCGCAAAAAGTAATTACAGCCTACGTAAGCATTTTTTTTAACATACCTCACCTAGGCAACTGAATTACAAGTTAATTATAGGTTTTTTTAACACCAGCTTGCATGTTTAACTATACGTTAATTATGATTACTTGTTAATTACGTACTTTTATACTACTATTAAAATTTTCAGAAACTGGCAGCTGGAATTCAAGAAGCATTACACACTCACAAGCAACAATAACAGGCTGGCGTTGCATTATAATAATTAAAGATACATTTATAATTTCTTGACCCGAATTGCGGTGTTGTTAAATTAGCATATAATTTTAATTGGCGACTTTGCAATTCTTTTATTTTCTGTTTGTACTCGTATGTAGGTACATACACATGGGAATGACTTATTTTGTAGAAGGAAGCAATGACACCATCCTGTTGTTTTGTTATACCGGTGCAATTGCGACATTTGCATATAGGTATGGCCTTAGTGGTTGTGGTTGCCTCTTTGGTTTTATCAAAATCGGAAAATTTTATCATCACTCTTGATTAGTTTTTTATTTAGAAATACTCGGGCAAATATTCTGCCATTAACTACACCCCGCCGAATATCTAGAGAGTGACTCATCGCTGGCTTGTTGACAAGCGCGACGGACGAAGCGTGCGAGGAGCAACATTTCATAGACGTACTAAATTTGAATGCGATCCGATATAAAAAATATATAAAAATGACAAAACTAATTGCATTACATAACATCCATTATTTTTAGTAGAAACGGTGATATAACAGTTTTTGCCAATTTCGAGGCGTTAGATAATAAAAGTGATAAGAATTATTCAAAATCTAAAGTTTTTATATTGTATTATCAATTATCCAAGGTCGAAAATAATAGAGAGTGACTAAAGTAACGTTCAGATAAACGTTAGTGCAATGGCACTGCAGTTGTACTGTTGTATGGTAATTGTATTGTATTAAATATTATTTATTCTGTTTACATAAAATTACTGTAGACTTAAGAAGTTGGGGAATTTATCCGCTGTAAGTTGGCGACATGCAAAAACTCAAGATTCTTGACCTTCAGAGAGGTTATGTTTATGTTTTGTCAACTACGTCCCTATCTACGGAAATTGTTGGTGTTTATCATTTGCCGAATAGTAATTAAAAGCCTACCCTAGATAAAATATAAGCCTACAATCTGCAGGAATAGATGGTCTATTTGAATGTTTGGTTAAATCACAGTATACTAGTATACTGTGGGTTAAATGAGGCCTCACTAATTTCAGCAAGTCATTCAAGTCAGGCAAACACTGCCACTGTCATTCGGGTGAAATGAAAAAATAATCGGCATTCTCATTTCGCATTTCTTTATATAAATTATAGAAATCACCTTGCATGTGCCATCTGCGGTTAATAGGTCGCACCCACCATCTCCGAGTTCTTTTCATTTTTTTTTTGCATGTATAGTTTTTATACATATTGACGTCGCTGCGAATAAGAGCAGTAAAAGTAACTGTTTCTAAACCAAACAGTCCTCTTCATCCATTTTTTTTTAGAAACAAATCAATTCTAAACTAAATATCTAAATTAGAATCTAATTTAAAAACTTAACCTGCAAAAATGTGAATCTTCTGTTTACTGTCAAAAAAGCAGTTTTCTGATTGGTCCTTGTATGATTGTTGGAAAAGGATTGGTAAAAGCTAAAATGCTTTTAGCTTCTGCCATACAACTGCAGTACAAAGGCGTTACTGTTAAGTTTATCTGAACGTTACAAAAGTCACCCGTATTTCTCGCCGTTTTACTTCAGTATCTTTGAATATTTGCAGGTGGGATGAGTTAACATTCCTATTATTTGCTAAACCCTAGATTATTCAGTTATTAAATGTCTAAAATTATTTGTATTTTGTAGAAAACACTATTTCAAGAATACGGCGCCCTTTTTAATAACTTTTCTGCAGTACCAATGCAACAGTACTAATCTTATGTGAATGAAGCTTAATTCACAACACAGATATGAATACGGAAGATACGGGTTGCAGGATTACCTAAGCACGCCACTTGAGAAGAGTTAAAGCACATAAAATTATCAATAATAAGTTGACATCGACTGAACCTAGCACATTAACAATTTACTATAAATGTGCCACCTGTGCCATCCTCTCTATAAATTATAGTTGACAAAATTTGTTACAAATAGAGATTTTTCCACCATTAAATAAATCGCGCAAATATTTGCGAATTCCGCATTCAAAAGGACAAAAGGCTTTAGAATAGATACACACTATTTACTATTGGTTATTAGCACTGTCACTATAACGGTCACACATTAACACTTATTATATCATATCGTACCCCTTTCAGTATGACCTTCATACATCCATGTTTCGTCAAAAGCGAATATACTCTTCAATCTAGATTCTGATTTTTTAATATTTATTTTAAATAATTTCTTCGCCATATCACTATTTCGTCTTTTTCTATCAATATACTCTTTTCGATTTCATTTATACGGACAAAGTTTCATCTTGTAAGATAGCATTCGAATTTTTTTTATTGTCGAAAACTCATTTTAAAATACCATCTTCCTTCCACGAGTTTCCATCATTTTCCGTTCCACAGTTGTACTTCTTTACCACTTTTTTATGTGCACTATACATACATTTGTTACTCACGTACAATTTTGTAAATGAAATACATATTTCAACATCACACTCATCGCGCTCTAAACTCTTCATACATGTCATCATTCTATATTCCCCACTTGTTTAGATTAGGACGATTTTGAGAATACGCTGTAGAGCTTAAATTATTCTCCATTTTTAAGAATACAAAATCATTAATAAAATTAATTACATTCATAATTAAATTAACGAAAAGGTATATCCGAAATTTTACTCACCCGAACGATAGCGCTGGAAATGGAACAGGTGGATCCGTCAATTCGTCGCAGGAAATCAAAAGCTGAAGCGCATGCGTACTTACTGCAGCAGAAGCTGTGTAATCGGGTATGCTCTTAGAGATATGAGTTTACAAGTTTATAAGTTTTTACGATTTTATAGGAAAAATATACGGGCTGCATGTATATTTCTTTGTGTTGACTGCTATAAATTGTGAGCTAGTTTATAACATGAGTCACTCTTTAGATTTTTGACCATCAAGTATAATACAAATTAACACAAATTAATCATCATAATCGTTGAGATTTTGATTTGTTTTAATCCTTAACAATTTAAGGCTCATTTTACAATTTTCTATTTTCTTTCTTCAGTATAACTTTATAAAAATTTACATATTAATAACCGATATTAAAGAAATACTGTCGAGTTGTGTATAGGTGCATAACAGGTACAAAAAGCATTTGTTATTGATCGAAAGAAGTTTTATTATTAAATACGTACGTATGCTTGTTTTAAATCATTATTCTTGAAAATGGGTAATCATTGGTCACTATAATTTCTAAATAGAATCCTGATGTATTCCGACCTAGGTTAACTAGTTTCCGGAAAACAGGCATTTTGCTGTATTTTCAGTAGAAAAGGAACTTTAAGTAAAACCAAAACAGTTTTTACTCGGTGCACTGAATATTTCGAATAAGATTATTTCGAAAACTGTTACTCCTAACGACTTCAATAAGGTATACCTTTTTCAGATATAACAGATAGGAGAATCGATTGTTTCAATAGTCAGATGGATACATTAAGCAGAAAAAATGTTCTGTAATCTGAAAGAAACATGATGTGCCATAAGTGGCGCCCTCTACTAGTGACGTCAAAATTGGAAACATTTACAAATTTTATGTAAATATTTGGATTTTTTAAGAATTTATTTACAAATATCGAAAATACAATTTTAACTTTAACACTCTGTATCTCCGTTAATATTGAGTTTTCGAAATTTCTTGTGAGAAGTCACCTCTTAAAGTCTTGACGCATAATATTCGGACACCCTGTATAAACATTCCGTGCAATAAATTCCAGAAAGTAGTGCTTTCCGTGCCTGTTTTGAATAAATGAATTGGAATCATGTTTATAGGAATAAGTTTAGTAACAACTATAGGTTATTTATAGCATCACATACGTATAAGCGTAATTTATATGGATGTTTTTACATTATGTAGACTAAATAAACCCATGTAGAATTATTGTTTTTACGTGGATTATGAAAACAGGGGCAAATTGCAACTTTGTCGAGAACGTACTGTTATTCAGTAGAGTTTGACCTGACGTTTTTCAAATTCTTCCCGTGAAGTTTGTACAGAGCGTCTGGTGATAAAGTTCACATAACTTTCCCTTTTATTATTATAAGTAATGCCTCTAAAAGATCCAAGTTTTTTTCTATTTTTAAAGCTAGGAGATCCCACATAACCATAACTTTCGAGTTTGATATTTACACTGAGAAAAGTGTTATAGACTAAAGTTAATTTATTGTAAATGTCGAGACAAATTTATGATCTTTGAACATAGTAACACCTGAATTTATTTTATGAAATCGTAAATGGATTTGGAGCATTATAATGATCACCCTTCAAAAAATTTCCAGCCAAACATTCATAAAAGAAAAAAAATTTTCGAAACCATATTAAATTCTTATTTATCGCTAACTATGCGGCCTGTCCATCGTCTGATTATTCATTTCGCACGTTTGATGTTTAGAGAGTAATCCTGTGTTTACTTCGTGATTTTGTGCTCTCCTACAAATTTTAATGCCTTTTTTCAATTTTAAATGTTTTATAATTAAATAAATGAATTTGTATCGGGTACCGATATTTTTCTATAATATAGTTCGCGGGTTTATTAATCTAGGTTATCAGACAAGACTGCCATGGGTGCATTCAAAGTTTTCTATTATCTATTAGTATTACTTTCCTTTCTTAGAATAAATGGACATTTGATTTAACTGTACGCGAAGTGTGTTTTATTGATAGTGAATAGAGAGACCAAAAAATGAAAAACGAATGCTAAATACTGCAGCTTACCGTTAGCAATCAGGTATTATTATTAATAAAAATTAATATTTTCGTTATTTCTACATTTGCAAACGCTGTAAAAAAAATCACCACATAGTAGTTGACAGATCTAAACCATTTTGGACGATGCTTACCATAGGCGTCAATTACCCGGAGGAAAGGGGATTTTGCCCCATTTTTTAAATATCGAGCTAGAATTCCGAAATATATAAGTAAAAAAAATAACGATCAAAAGCTTCTCAAAACTGTACAGTCTACAAATAAATATTAACTTTTCTCTGATCTCGTTATACACATTTATTTGTTTTTTAAAAAGGTACTTCTATTTATTTGTTTTTTTTTTAATGTGTCCAGATTTTTTTTGTTTGTCCCGTTTTTTACCGCTGTTTAGCAATACTCTTGTTTTAACATAAACCGGATCTGGCAACCTTACTTCAAATATGTTAATAAATTATTGTTGTAACGATTTTAGGGCCAATTTGGAATTTATTATTTATTTATTCTAATTATTGCCCAACAGATTAAAAATCCAATAACAGAAGAACTAAAGGTACTATAGTACTAAAAACGCATACGAATAACATCCTTATCTAAATAAAACTAAATACTCACAAAAATGAGAACAAAATTTAACATAAATAAAAACGAAGTCAAACTATAAAATAGAAGTATTAACTGCATCTAAGTAGAAGTATTCATAAAAAGAAAAACAAAGCTTAAAATAAACAAAACAAAGTTAAAGCTATAATATAAAGTATTAACTGTGTCTACACAGAAGTAAGTATCACAAACAGAAAAATACTTAAAATAAACAAATCAGTCAAACTATAACATAAAAGTATTGACTGTGTCAAGTAGCTTAGTTAAGGAGCAATTGTAAATGTCACACAAATGAGATATTTTATTATAATTAAGACACAACATAAATAGGCGATTTCATTAATATATTAGTAATAGAAAGTGTGAACTGCTCTAAGATTTTGTCTAGGTACTAAAAAATTAAACATTGCTAACAAGACCTGCCAAATCTAGCAATTAGAGTCATGTGCGATGGATAAACTCGGTCTACCTTAAAAGCCAAGAACTTAAGAAATCGCTTTTGTATTCGTTCAAGCATATTAATATAAATATCATAATCAGGAGGACATAATATAAGTAACTACATTATTTATTCGTCTCTGCAAACAAACAATCGGTTTCATTAGCTACAATACTATATAGTCCTCAGCAAATAATAAAGTGTTACAATAGACACTGTCCGGCATATCATTAATACATATATAAAACAGTAATGGCTCCAGGTTAGAACCTTGAGGTACGCCCTAAGTTACCATGCATCTGTTTGAGTTAAAACTATTATAGTTGACAAATAAATGTCTATGATAAGGTATGATGTTATTATTTCTAGTAGGGAGTCACTGAAACTGTAATAATTAAGTTTATGTAATGGCAAAGCATGCCCATATCTATCAAATGCCTTTGTAAAATCTGTGTAGATAACGTCTATAATTATTTATATTATTACCAAAATCACACTTTAAAATTGGGCAAACAATTCCTTTTCTAAATATCCGGATTTCAAAATTGAGTTAAATAAAAATAGAAGAGGTGTAATCAGAGAATTTGCGCAGTTTTTCACTATAAAGCTATGCTCGCGGCAAGTATTCAGTAGTCTTACGTCACGACTGACGTTACGCATGTTAACATGATTTTCGATATTTGGTCGCGTTAAAAACAATAATTTTTTGCAATTGAGTGCAATATATCGTCAAGTGTGAGAGAATATGCATCGAGTGTCGTGTATAGTTTTATTACTCTCAGTTGCAGTTTCTTAAATATCTTGATGAAAATATAATAAATTATTATTCATTTTTTCGAATAACGCATGTCGTCTGAATTCTTGCCACGAGTATAGGAATATTATGTCCAGGGTTCCCAACCCTCCGGGTTTCAGGGAATATATTTCTCCGGATTCCGGGTTTTGACGCAAAATCTTCTTTATATTTAAAACTTAATTTGGCAACGTTGGCGAGCTTCTATCCGCTGATGGTACGCGCGTGAAAATCAGTGTTGTCAGAGTGGACAAAAAAATTTTCAACTCAAAACGAATTTAAGGAGTTGTCCAAAATAATATCTGGTATTTTAACAATATCAGTAAGCAATGTGTTTGTGAAGGGATTATTTTCTTTGATTGGGACACATTTGGACTGATGAAAGAAACATATTCCACCTTAATTCGGTAAAAGCAGAAATTTGCACTAAAGTAAATTTCAGCATGAGTTGCTCTGATTTTTTAAGTTCTTAAACAATAGAGTTCTTTGGAAATGCGCAATGGGTGAAAAAAGTACTCATTTAAAAAAGAATGACACCACAAAAATTCATGTTTTAAAAAATCAGATTTTTTAAGTGATACAGTTTATATAATCATTTGATTTGTAAAACAATGTATAATTTTGGTTATATTGTTGTTTGAAATTTTTTTCTGTGATTTGTAAAAGAATTAATGTTTTCGTTAATAAAATTTTATTTGCAGTAACTGTAACTATAATAAATAATAATTATTATATTAAGTATTTTTAATTTTTCGCGGTCCTATTTATTTACGTGTGTATAATACTGTATAGGTACCTGCAATTTTTTAAGCTTGTTACGTTTGAAACAACTTACTCCCATATTTCAAATTAGATTTTTTCAATAAAAAAGATAAAATTTTTTAATAAATTGAAACAATAAAAAGTAAAAAAAAAATCTCATCATAAACATGTAAATAATAAACAGGTACGAACAATATTTGTTACAAAAATGACAAAAATAAGATTAGAACTTAGTAGCAGGTCCTAATGTAAGGTTTCCGTAGGAGATCTAGTTCACTGACCGCGTTGCTAAATCTTGGAGAATAGAGTGATTGCAGGTTTGTAGTGAGACATTACCTATATGACGCAACCAACCCAACCCATGGAGGGGGTTCTGACCCCCAAAACCCCCCGTGGCTACGCCACTGGTAGGATATCCCAACGAGTTATATTTCTGGGTATAAAAATGGTGTAAGTCTTTTATTCGGTTTAAAATTTTTACACGTATTGCGTTTTTTTTTGCATGTTTACAGAAAAGCGAGCTGGTATCTAGTTTACATAGTCCTTGCAACAACGACGGGTAATAAATAAAAGCAAACGACCATTTAATGTGGGTCATAGTCGCCATAACCGGCCGAAGAGGCCGTTACGACATGTCAACTTGCAAATTCTAGAAACGCTCCCGTACGACGATTACGAAATCCTATTCCAAATCGAAGATATTGATATTCACGGCACCGACGGCGGTTTATTAGAATTTGCCATTGTGAGGCGATTTAGAGCTTTAAAAGGCTTTTAAAGGTTTTTCTCATACGTGCTCGTTTTTTATACGTTTGAATTATTTTAAACGTCGGGCCTTCGTATAATCTCACTTGCTAATGTAATAAAATCGTATGGACTTTATGGCCGTTTTAATTCTCCTCCATTATATTAAATTAATTGGAATTCATTAACTACTGGTGGGAGTATATAATTATTATAATTTGCGCCGTTCCTTGGATAATTTTATGCAAATGTTCGTGTTATCGCAATTATTTAAAGTTGGGAAAAATCAAATGCTAGATACAATATCAATCTGTAGGAGTTATTTTAATTTTTTTTAATGGCTTATTTTACGCACGTGTAACTCCGCTTGCTTGAAATTGATTAGGCGGTTTTAATTTTCCACGTTTTATGCATAAAATGTGTGATGGTATAAAGATATACATTTTTACATATACATACACAGTTTTCATTATGAGAGGCTGTTTAATTATTAATTTATTTACTTTCCACTTTTTCAATCTCCTTCCACATCACCTGATTTCCATTGTTTTACATTTTATGAATATTAAAATATTTTTAGCAGCTGAATTAATATCCTTGTGATTCATATGGTTCGATTAAAGGATCCCTCAGACCAATGCGGCAACGATGGGTGTTAAAAACATTGCAGTACAGTTTATATCATCGATATAAGGTAATAAAAAAGAGACACAAAAAATTGCCATAAAAACATCAAAGACTTCTGGGTCCGGTTGGTGAGAAGTAGACAGGACCGTATTTACTTTAAATTCGCCCAATTTCGCCAATAATAATTTAAAATAAAATGAAGTATATAATAATGGATGTAAATGTGACTATTTACGGAAAAACAATTGTTGGGTAAAGGTACATAAGGGAAGCAAAAAAAACCAGAGAGAAAAAATAACTAATATCTTAAATTATATCTCTTTAAAATAAAAATAATATAAATTAATAATAATAGAAAACAACTGTGAAAAAATAGTATATATCCAAAATACTTCATATACTACATGCCATCTTCATTCCATGACGTCACTTTTGTCAAAGTAAATAGTCGTTATATTTCAATTTCAACCTAACGTTATGTGGATCGAATTATATATACGTCGAAAATAGAGGGAGGGGGGATCTTTTAATTAAGATTGGAGAGGTTTCCGCTGTTGTAAATAATTACCATTTTTTACTTTTTCTATTTGCTATAACTTACTTTTATCTAACACCATATATAGCATATATACGTTTTTTTTAACATGATAATTTGAAATGCACCAGAAAAACCTATAGCAAACAGCAAATTTCACTCGTCAGCAGCCCACCATACATATATCGGTTTCGAGTTTATTAGCTCTCATCAGTATGCCATAGGTGAAGTATCTGACGAGTAACGAATAATACTAGCTGGTTTAATTCTGCCTAATCCCGAAGAGACCATGAAAACTACATCTATCGGCCATTCGCTACTAAATGCCGGATTGAAATATGATAATAATAAAATGAAGCAATTTTAAATTCACTGATTGATGCAATTAACTGAACTTCAACAGATGTTGTTTAAAAGATTTTAGTTATTAGTCGGTTGCTACCTAATAGCATCGAATAGAAATAAAGGTAAGAAGTGTAACTCTAAGATACTCTACTTTCGTTTTCATTCATTCAAAACCTAGCAGGTTTTGGCAGGCAAGGTTTAAATGGGCCCTGGTGAGAGTTACAATACCGATAGAAAGTGATCCAACTTATAAAATCCTGCCTAATTTAGGCAATAAATTCTACTATGAATATTATGAAAGGAGCTCAAATAAAATTTTGTAGAAAAATGCTTGGTTTCTGAGATAAAGAGTAACGTAGGTATATTCCTAATTTGGTAGGTATGGAGAATAATAATGAAATTTATTGATGCTACTAAATTATAACAATCCAGAGAAAAGTGGATCATACTAAGCCAGCCAAATAACAGTAACATTACCTACCACTTTAAAAGAAAAACATCTGAATTTCTTAGAAATAATTTTATCCGCTGAACTGAAAAATCTACCCCATACTTATATGAATGGAAATGTAGTTCATACACGATGGTGCTTCTTTCATTTTACAATAACTGTTAGGACCTGTTTGCATGAACAGATTTTTTTGTGGTCAAACAGTATAATATCAAAATTGGATTGGATTTTATTTAAATAAGTCTTAGCTGTTACCAGACAAATTGTGACACAAATACACAAAGAAAATGAAAATATGTTTGCTGAGGTGTCCATCTCAATAAAACTAAACGTAACTTACACTATGCAAATACTGGGCTGTTCCCTACATCCTGAAAATAAACAAATAGCAAAAGGCGACATCGTAGCAGCGCCATCGTAGACCCAACTTTAACGGTACTTTAAGAAACGAATTATATATAACAGGTTAGTATTCTGAATAAGACGTAGATATTATTTCTACTATTGGATACTGCAAAAAATTCACGCTTGTCGAATCCAAAATACATATTTATGTTGGATTCGACTTTTCATAAAGAAAGAAATCAGTACGTTAGTTAGTCTTTCAAGCACACATAATGAAACTGTGGCTAAAGTTAATTCTAAGAATTCTATAATTAGTATGGGTGTGCCGCAAGGTTTAGTTCTTGGCCCCATTGTGTTTACATTGTACACTAATGACATTGGCCACTTGGTACCTGATGACTTTGTAACATTGTATGCAGATGGTCGATCTTTCTAATGAATCAGATTCTGCGCTCGAGGAAAATTGTAATAAAGCGTTAAATATTTTAAATAATTTGTACTCCTTTCACAAACAACATTTAAATCAAGAGAAAACTAATATTGTGCGATTTCATAATCGACAAAAAATATGTGCGAATTTAGATATTCAAACTTCAGATAGAATCTGTCAGTTGTCAAGTAGTGAAAGCGTCAAATATTTGGAAGAAGTAATGGATGAGTGTCTCACCTAGAAAGTAGAAACCACATCGTGAGCAACTAATTTCAAAACTAATTTCTGTTAGTTACTTAATGAAAACTTTGAAACCAGTCGTGTCTAAGAATCAACTTTTACAAATATATCACGCTCAAGTCGGATCCAGGCTACGATATGGCATATGCCTATGGGGTAATTCAACCTTAACATCGGATGTTTTCATTGCACGAAAATAATTTTGAGAAGCATGTTAAGGCTTAGCAGTATTTCTTCATGTAGATGTGGTTTTAAAGATTTAAAACTTTTAACTGTTGTTTCAGTGCTAATTTGTGAATTGTGTATTTATGTTTTTAATAGAAAGACTAAGTTCTTTACGAACCGTAAAAAATTTTGAGTAAAATCCACACCGGATTGTGTATTCACAATTCATTGAGTAATATTCACTCAGTTATTTGTTAGCTAAATAAATCATTTAAGGATAACACTGAACAATTTTTGAGTTGGCTATGTGTTATTTCAGACACAAAATTGAGTTTTTCACAATATGTATACAATTTAAATCAGTAATGGCTTACTTTATATAATTTTACTATTGTAACTCAAGATAGTGATGATTTTTCATTATACTGTGTTGATTCTTACAACAGTTTTTGTGAAAATTAGATCTATTGTGTACCTATTAAACGTATTTAATTTTTTACGGATTGTAAATTATTATTTTTATAAATATTTATAATAATTATTATTACAAATAATAATTGAAGCAAAAGTTTAATTTAACATATATTTTTAGGTAGTAACAATATTGTGTGAAACTAACTACTTTGTGGACAAAAGCCCCAACCAGCGTTGAATTACACCCACAATATCTACCCATATATTCTTTATTATTAGCTTTTGTAATATTTTTTACTGTATTAGAAAGGTATTTTAAGCTAATATATATCAAATCTCCTACAATTCCTGTCAATGAAGTCATATGTATGTTCTCTGATACCAAACATAAGCTAATGAACAATTCCACAGACAAAGCTCTATTCAATAATTATCTAAAAAAATTAATTTATCTAAATTTACTAACTTGGTCTAATGAAAACACTATAAATATCTAAGTCCACTCTTGAAGATGTGGGAATTCGAAAATTCAACCACAATAGATGAGATCTGATCTATTTCTGCATTTTTAGGATTGCTTCATCAGGTGTCCTCCTTTAAGTCGAGTCAAATATCTAACTATAAAAATTATTATACCAATAAATTAAAATTATTTGAAATTAAATGTCGACAATGTCAAGTTCAATGAATTTGACCAATGAATGTCCAATGAAGTCAATGAATTTAAACATCATAACGACCTACTAAATTAATAACAAAATTTTACCCTTTATGTAATCGTTTTTTATATATTTTTAGGTATTAACAATATTGTGTGAAATTAACTACTCTGTGGACTAAAGCCCCAACCAGCGTTGAATTACACCCACAATATCTACCCATATTTTCTTTATGTAATAATAATAATAATATGCCGCCCCCTCTCCCAAACAAGTCTTCGACTTCTGGGCTAATCTTCGTGATGATTGAATATTATTATTATTATTATTACTCCTAAAAGCTGACCCCCTACTTAAAATACACTGCATATTTTGTGAACATGTTATACCGATACTATTCTATTTAAAACACGCAAATCCCCAAGCTCTATGCACAGCATCGCTGATAAGCAATCATTTTTTCAAAACAACTGAGCAACTAAGAGTTGATGCAACCGGTCACCTTCGAAATTAGATGTATCTACTCCTGAATCAAGCATGCCAGAGACCAGGATGTACTTTATGTCGCCCGTCCGGTCACTTCTGTTTCCGAACGGCGGGAGAGCCGAGTGCTTGTGGGAATTCTATGAATATCAAAGCATACAGTGATTCTATTTCGGTCTAGACACGGGCACAGTCACTTTGTACTCCACCGTTTCTAGGAATAACAAGTGAAATGTATTAATAAAATGCCTCGGCGAACACAGCGGATTGTGTAATGAATGTATATGATAGTTTTAGTAAATAAGTGTGCCAAAGAGGTAATTTCAGGCGACGATGTCTAGGTCACGCCGTCTGGCCCGTCACCGCTCTCCGAAGCTCTGCCATGGCAAGCCCCGATTGTGCCACTGGCCCAGACAGATCGATCCGAGTTGGCTACCGCGTCTACATTACCATGACCATCCACTATATTACATAACAGCGCATTAAAATGCTGATTGGCGTTTTAAAAAGCTCATTTACGATAAATGTCGCAGAATTTCACCGGGTTCACGGCTGTTATAATGAAAGTGTGAAATTTAAAAAGTCGTCGCAGCGGTGACGTAAATCGTGGTTTTACAACAGGCGAAATGACTCGGGTTGGTCTTCATAAGTTAACTAAAAACATAGCAGTTTTTTAGCGACAACGGAATGGACTGATAATACAGGGTATCCCAACGAAAACTTGTCCCCCTATATACACACAACGTCAAAAGTCTTAGACCCCTGTGTATAAAATGATTTGATTAAACCTAGTGGTTTTTCTTAATGTGGTAAAAAAGTACATGTACTTAGGGAACAAAAGACAATAAAAAATTGCAGAGCATGAATCTTTACTTTATTACCAATGTTTTTACAAATCTAGTCAGTTTGGCAGTGTATTCAGCCAAGTGTTCCTTTAAAATTTTGTACATTATAATGCCAGGACGTGAAATTTCTACGTTTACCCGAGCAAGAATGACTGCTTTACATGATGCAGGACATTCTATTCATCAGATATCGAACATGTTGAGCATTCCTAGATCATCTGTTGTACGAATAGTACACAGATATGAAATATTTGATACAGTGGAAAACAGACCACGTAGTGGACGTCCTCGAGTATCTAATGAAAGGGAGAATCGGTATTGGGTGCAATATGCCCGTATACACCGCGCATCTTCAGCTTCAGCTCTAAGGACCACTTTCAAGATACGTTTCGCCGTGTTATATCGACACCTACTATTCAGAGACGACTCCACAATGCAAATTTACGTGCTAGATGACCACTACTTCCAAGACATCGTGCTGCCCGTCTCCAGTGGGCGCGAGAGCATAGCGGTTGGCTTTTACGCCAGTGGCGGTTAACCTTATTTACAGACGATGTTCACTGAAGGCCATCGACAAAGAGTCTGGAGAGAACCAAGTCTCCAACAGTGACTTCATTTTCCCCGTGAACTTGCTCCGTATGAAGGGGGTACCGTTATTTCACCCCATGTAATAATATTCAACCGCCGCACCCCATTAATTCGCATACCACAGAATATGACCCATCAAATTTACATCGAACAAGTTATTACGCCCGTTATCTACGCTCTACGTAATGAATTAGGTGAAAATTTTGTGTTTATGGACGGCAACGCCCGACCACATCGCGGGAGAAAGGTTCAAGAGACACTCGAAGCAGGACATATCAATAGATTAGATTGACCAGCCAACTTTCCTGACATGAATCCTATTGAAAACATGTGGGATTTCGTTGCTAGAGCCATTCATAATCATATTCCTCCACCTCAGACTGCAGATGTTTTAATCGTGGCGGCAGAAGAGGAATGGAACGCATGGATCGTTAACCGCTTGATTATCTCAATGCACAGATGTATCAATATGCTATTGGAACGTGTTGGAGGTCATACCGACTATTAGTCAAGTAGAGAACTTGCTTTGTTACTTCTTTTTGATTTAATAAATTTTGTCAAAAATATCACACATTTGCTGGTTTTTCATTTTCTAAGTACTCAGTTTATCGAACATATTCAAAAAAAGATTAAGAAACAATATACTTTTATAAATGTATTTCTTTAACAAGAATGAGGGGGAGTTCAAGACTTTCGACGTTGTGTGTATCCTGTATACGTTTATGAACTTTGTGCATTAAAATCAGATTCTATGTAAAATAATAGCCGCCATCAATGAAATCGGAGCACTTTGTATATTGTTAATATGTTTAACAACGGAAGCTCTCTATATATCATTAAAATGGCTTCTGTAGTGGTATCTTTAAACCGCATGTTTATCAGTGCAATGTGCGACATAATTTGCTTTATCAGGCTTAAAATATATTATAATCACAGTATAGGGAGACCAGTAGAAACACTCGGGCCGAAATAATAAGTCGCGCATAGCAGCTCGCGCATTCATTTCAAGCTGCAGAGACCTCAGTTTACATCCAACTCTGGGAGTGCGAACATCGGTTATACAGAGCCGTATTAAAGCAATATTTTGAGTCTGATCGAGGAACGAGTCGCTCCGCAGCAGTTAGATGTTTAAATATATCATCTATAAATAGTAATTTAAGTTTCTTTAAATTTCCTAAATACATAAATAAGTAATAAGTAATCTATAATATACTGTACAAACCATAAATGGTATTTCACTGCTATTGCCTTACCTATTAACTTATTTTTTAAGTATAACATTGGAATATAAATACTTCTCATGAAAGTGCAGTTTAAAATATACATATTTATATTTTTCACAAATACAAATTTTTATTTTAGAGCAAAGTTCTTTGCAGAGGCTTCTAATAGAGAAGATTTATTAGAAAAGCTGCTCAGGATTAGCAATAGTTCATACAAACTATTTTAGTTTCGAGGTCACCGCAGAAAACTGAAAGCAGCTCAAAGTGCCGACAACGGAGTGAAACTGCTGGTCTACCCTTCATATACTTATTAATTTTTTTTCACTTCTGTCCGTGTATAATCGCCACCAAGTAGTCCAGGGAAGTTAGGAAAAATGGCGGAAATTTTTAGGCACAGCAGATATCGAGATGCGGTTTTCTGCTTTGTGTTCAGGAAGGTCCCAGGAAAAAAGTCTGGTCTGGTTTAGCCATTTTTTGAAAAATGCCTTCTGGGCTGGAAAATGCATTTTCCAATTGCATTATTACTTGCACCATTATAGGAACGACTGGAAACTCAGAAAAATCGCTCGGAAATCGTTACTCCGGGGTTTTCGGAGCTGCCGAACTCGATTCTGGCATTAGAATTACCCGGGGATGCACGGGGGTGGGTCTGGGGGGGTTGCGCGGGAGTTGAATTTGAAGAGAAATGGCAGCGTGCAATGAAACTCACTCCAAACTCGTTACTCGGGGGTTTTCGGAGATGCCGAATTCAATTATGGCATTGGAATTACAATTTTCGTTATAAAAATCGAATTTTATACCCGGACCTAAGGCATGCTGGACATTTTAGAAGGTTCATTTAAAGTTTCTATAAAATCATTGTTGTCTATTCTTGACTTGTATATATATAAATTTTTGACAAAACAATTCATGAAGTATACTAAAAAAAATAAAAAATTTGTTATAAAAAAAGACTACAACCTTTGCACATGTTGTTGCCATATTATTTCAGCATCTACAGATACCAATTCAGGTTTTGGGCTATAAAATCATCACAAAAGGCCTCGGATATATGTCAGACAACACAATAACAACTTATCGTAGCTGGAAGGAACTGAAAATTGTTCCAGAACACATAATCTGTTTGAACTCATTTTGACGTTTCGTTTGACGTTTGTTGAATTTCTACAAAACAGCGTAAACAACAACAAATTAGTTTGACATTTCTGACGTTTATGCCGTGCAAAATGCATTTCGTCTGCCATTTGTCGAATGTCTAGAAAGGGGCGTAACCTACTCGCTCTATCCTCGTTCCACTCGAAAAAAATCGCTATCTTCTATAAAGGGGCGTAACCGACTCAACTATCCTCGTTCCACATAAAAAAATCCGCTGTTTTTGACCGAGGAGCCTCGGGAAAATGGAAATTTAGCTAGGAAAACACGAAAAAATCGGCATCGAAATACGCCATAGGCAATCTAGAAAGGCGGCGAAAGGCGTAGTGTTTAGCCGTTCGACGCCGCAAAAAAGCCTTTGTGGCGGTAAAATGGGCAATTTTCGAGTCAAGTGTGCGAGCCAGAGTTATAGCTTTTAATATATAAGGATTATTTTATTTGAGGAGAATTTAAATAGTAAAAGTGAATAAACAATACATCAAGAACTGTATTTTTGATATTACTATTGTTCTACGTGTTCTATTTTTCGAGATTTCTATACCTAAAACACCACTTTAATAATTTTACGGCGACAAATACGGCGACCTTAAGGACTCGTAAATAGTTCAAGGAAGAAACTTATCATTACTGTCATGTTTACCTAATATGCTATACATAGATACTTCTATTTTCGATTTCTTAAACAATTGCTTAAAATAAACATAAAAAAGTTAAAAAACAATTCCAGCCGACGTCGACATAGTAAATATTTTTGCCGAGTTCTGGAATTTTTGCAACAAATAAACGGTTGCGTCATATAAAGGAAGTTGCTTAATTTAACTTATTGATCAAAATTTCCACCATCAAACATAGAATGTAGGTAATCTGTTTACATCTACGCTGAACTGTGATGTCACATAGTAAGACACGTGTAACAACTCAAATTTGTATCATTAGGGCAGTTGTTTAACTTTTGCGACTGTATGAACGTACCGGCTTTCTAGAATATCAAAAAGAGGCGATGTAGATTAGGGAAAATATCAAATCCCACGTATTTTGATGTGTTTCCTATTTCTCGCCGTAAAATCATCAAATTTGTGCTGTTTTTAGGTACCTACAGAAATCTTGAAAAGTAAAATATGTAAAACAAAAGTAATATAAAAAATTAAATTGTTGATGTTTTATTTACCTAAATTGACTAATTTAAATTCTCCTCAAATAAAATAATAAATTTTAATTGTGTTGCCAACCAAATGAAATCGAAAACATAATACTGACCAAAAAACAAAAAAAAAAATATATGAGAAAACATGAGAAATCATAAAATCCCTAGATTAATTAATTTTGCATACAGGGTGAATCTTAAATAAGTACAAATATTTTAACTGCTGGTGTAGTTCGTCATTTAAATCAGTCTAGTGAAAGCCATTTTTAAAAGGACCGCTGGCTGATTTTTCATCCAACAACGTAATGAAACATATGATTTGTTGCGAGGTTGCCATATCTCCTCCAATATAAATGTTACGTTTCCTTTAACGTAATAGTTCTATTTTAAAAATACTTGTTTTAAGCATAAGTACAGTAAAATTGGGTATGTAGTATGATACGCAGCAATATTAACATAAATTTTAACATCTGAACTAACCTTACTATACTTCAACGATTAAAAATGAATTTCCGCAAGTTCAATACTACCGTAAAATATTTAGGAAGATATTACGTGATATTACTATGTCCAATGTTCAAAAATTATACATAAACGTGCACACAAGCTTACCTGTTTGTTAAAAAATTAACTATTTAATCAGTAATCCACATTTCACAAGTTAAATGTCATTGTACACTGTTAGAAAGGGACACAAAACACAATTTCCTTAAGTTATTTTATGAAGAATAACGAAGAACTATGCACGCGTTTTTTATTTAAAATGGAAAAAATGTCAACTTTTAGCAAATTTTATTGCTATTTTCATGCATTATGTGGGGTTAACAAGTTTGTCTTGGGCTTCCGATAATCTGTCATGACAGTCAATGACAGTTTGATAATAAAAAATAATATAAAATGTTACACTTGACAAAATTCGCTAAAAGTTGAGATTTTTTCTTCCTTGAAGCAAAAACATTTGTGTAATACTGGCAACACTGTGAACCACACGTTCAGTCTGCAGCACTATGACTCATAAAAGTATGAAGGGTCTGTCTAGGCCAGCGGTCCTCAACAAGTTTTCTGCTGAAAAATTACGAAATTTATTTAAAATTTCACTTTTTTATTTCTGATTTTTTTGTAAAAAAACTATTAATTATGTGTTCTACACACAAAACTATACTGCTGGTTAAAATATTTGTACTTATTTAAGATTCACCCTGTATATTAAACATATTAAGTTACAAAAAAAATAGCATAAAATTTGTAGTTTGGAATACTGAATGTGGGTTTTTAATACTATTTTATTATATTAAATCAGGAAAATCCACCCTGTTCTTGTTTTTATTCCGATTTTATAAAAAGTTAATATATTATTGTGACTTTGATTTAATTAGAATCAAGTATGTCTAAATGTATATTTTTAAGAAATCACAAAGTTTCTTATCTTGGTAATGTTAAGTAAAACTCATAGACGAGTTTATAAGTCTATAGGTTTAAGGTTAAATCACAGGTGACAGAACACACTGAACTGACTTGGGGACCAAGTGACCAAGAACCTCACAAGAACGGTAAAATGAGAGGCAAAGATCTTTCTTTAATTCTTAAAGAGCTTTCTACCTTAGAAAACTTAAAAAACATGAGAAATTTAACTCAGAACATGAGAACATGAGACTGGTCATCGAAACAAAACATGAGGGTTGGCAACGCTAAGACACACATCATTTTGCTATTCTAACATCACATTTTAACAATTATTTTCACATACTTATAAACAAAAGTGAACAATGTTATATGCAGAACAATGTAAGTTTATGTTATAACAATATGTACATCTACAATTAAATTTAAAAAATACATACTTTCAGAGATTTTTCTTATATAATCGCTTTACTTTGGTACCTCTGAATATTCCCAGGCGACAGAAGATAACATTACTGTTATTTGCTACAGTAGTTCTATAATATTCAGTCCTTAAATGTCTACAATTATATGTATTTTTTGTAGAAAACCACTATTTCAAGAATACGGCCTTACCCTTAAAAAAATCATTTAAATTGTGCTAGTATAGATTTCTGCAAACACCGCAATAGGTAATTCTACAAGGCGTAACATACTTACTTGAAATTTTAAACTTCGCCTGCGAATGTTTTCGTTAATTAAAGTAAAGTAAAGTTAATTTCGTTAATAAAGTATATTTTATATACAGGGTTAACCTTAAATAATGAAACACATCAGAGCAGTGACGTATTCTCTATGTAAAAATAATGCAATTCGGCTATATTTATGTTATTCCAAAAATTGAAGGTAACCGATATACAAGGTGTAATAAAAAAGCAAGCCATTAACCGATATACAAGGTGTAATAAAAAAACAGGCCATTCCGCTAACTGCGTATTTTTGGCACAATTTATAGTAATGATGACCAGTTGCATAGCATGTTAATTTATGGCGAATTTAGGCAAAACTTTTAGTCCATTGAAAAATTACATTTGGGGTTGCATTTTTTAGAGGACGCAATTTTATTGTTTAGATGTGAGGGAGGGGGTCAAAAAAGTTTAACTTGAAGTTTGTGGGGTCACAACCCTCCAACTTCGGCCGCCATCTTGGAAAAAGGGGGTTAACTTGTTTTTAGCATTTATCAGGTAAACTATTGGTCATACAAAAAAATTTTAAAAACATTTTTTATTGCAAATTGAATCCTCTAACAATATTGAAATGTCTATAATAAAAACATTATTATAAAAATAATTAAAAACTATGCCATATCATTGATATAAATTTATACTTATCAGCAGGGAAAATTAGTGTTCACTTCACAGCGCTGTAAAACCCAAGCCAATGAATATAATAAAAAAAGTATATAATAAAAATTCTTCGTTGAAAACCACTGTACATAAATGCTCTGATATATTTTTTTTAAATAAAAAAAATAAATTATTTGTATAAATTGTAATTTGTAAATGTAATAAATTTGTCCAAAAATTTTGATTGTTTTTCTTTAATATATTTGTTATTTTTGATTGTACAACACAAAGTTACTGGACTAAAATTATAGAGGATTCAATTTGCAATAAAAAATGTTTTTAAACATTTTTTGTATGACCAATAGTTTACCTGATAAATGCTAAAAACAATTTAACCCCCTTTTTCCACAACCCCCCCCCCCCCACAACTAAACAATAAAATTGCGTGCTCTAAAAAATGCATGCTAAGACCAAAAAAATGTAACATTTCAATGGACTATTTCTGGCTACGAGACGTCTGTACGGTAAACGCTTCTTGCAAGGAACAAAAGTCATTTTAAGCATTTGTAACTATTATTCTGTGTTGTGAAATGAGCTCTAAGAAATCCATTTACAGTAAGTCCTACTGTTTGCTGTCATAATTATGTTACCGTTGGTCAGAGAAAAAAAATGGTGAAGTCATATATGTTTTGTTTAGTACAATCATATAGTAAAATTAAGGCATTTATATTCCGGACACCCTGTATAAACCTATAATTTAAGGAAGAATATATTATTACTGAATTAATACATATACACTTACTTAAGCTGTTTTTTTGTGACGAACCGTATTCATCGACTGTTTCAAAACGTATTCAATGGTGACGTCACTAATGTTTGCACCAAGAAAATGTATAGTATGAAAACGTAACGTCATCAAATATTTGTTTCTCTTTGATATCACCCTCACACTTTTTAATTATTGTTTACACTAGATTTGGAATAAAATAGAATGATTATTAGTGGTAGAAATGATTAACAATACCTATTTCCGCATGTTTTTGTACATATATTTTGATGTGTGAATTTTGCAACAAAAACATAGAAATTGGTTTTAGCAACTGCAAACCAAAAACAAATATCTAACATGTTTATATGAGTGACAGGTTTATGAAATGTTTATGTAATTCAGAATGTCTAAAAATACGTTTAAATTTGCAGAGGTACATACAATAGTCCACAACCAACTTCTTTTTTAAATAAACATGAATAAGAAGTATCAAAATAACAACCATTTTAAAATTAATCTAAAAATTTAAATCACACCGATCTCTACTTTTTAGGCAACTGATGCATAAACCAATAGCAAAGCATCTAAAGAGTTCAAGCAGGACTCGGTGGACGTTTTAAGCACGGATTAAACCGCGACGTGTGTGACGTCACTGTTTCAACGCAAAAATATAATGTTTTGAACCGGGTTTTTTTATTTAAATAACTTTATTGTTGTAAAAGCTAACTAATTTTGAATCCTATTTTTTTGTGGACCATGCATTCCATAAAAAACTATATTTATTTCAGAGTACCGTTTGAGAAATAAGTATAAAACGAACGCATTTGTATACATTTTCCATCCCCATTCGATTTTGAATTACAAAGTCGTTTCGCACAGAATCCACACTGTAAACGGTGTTCGAGGCAGCAAACGAAATAAAACCGAAATTTTATTTTGTCTGGACCGGACAAGTTGAGCAGCTATATGCAAATATTTAGCTGTTTCTTTTCCGAAAAAAAAATAAAACCGCCAACAAAAATGCAGTCCTGAGACGTGCAACATGAGACTGCAATTGCTTTTGCATTCGAAATTATGCTCTTACGGCATTTTTTATTTTTTACTCCGACGTGTACGCCGAGTTTATTTACCAGCGCATAAATTTGCATCATTTTTATTTATTTTTCGATGGAAGGAACCACCGCGAGTATTATTGTCTTTTATGTTATTGACGCTCTTCGTGATGTCAAATAATACTGCTGCACAGACACACGTATTGACTGACTGCTTATTAGCATCTCCTAAAGCAAATAAAAAGATTTTGCACGTCTGGCCGCATTTGCAACGTGTGAAATTTTTCTCAGGGGAAATATTATACTATTAATGCTTTATCACCATGCCCTAATCATTGTTAAATTTATGTGAACATTTTTATTTTGACTCGTTACCATGGCAACCAGAAAAATTTCCAGAAATTTTTTCGAGGTGACATAAACATATATGATCTACATATTAGCATCTTATCCATATACCTACATATGAATTTCTTCGAAATTGCATCGTATTGTAAAGATATATTTCTTCCACCTTTAGTGACCTAAAATTGCTAAAGAACGATAGATTAAACTACTATCTGAGTTTTAAAATTTGATGTAACTAAAGTTGCTAATTTTTTTATTTAACGAAATATGGTGGATATATATATATATATATATATATATATATATATATATATTTTTTAGTTTTATTGGGTTTTGCAACACTTCTGAAAAATAATAAAAATTAATTAAATAAGCCCTTGCACCAAACGGAACAGTCAAGGGTTATTTTTGAAACTAAGTTTGCCTAACCAAAAAATCTCACACTGAAAAAAGCAGATAAATAAAAAAATAACAAAAATCACATCACTATCGCGCACTTCCGTATTATTGACGTTTCGAAAAACTCTCTGTTTTCGTTTTCAAAATAGTAGTAAAAATATTAACCGTATGTCAAGTTTGACAGTTTAAAATTTGTTTATCTGCTTCCATAGAGATGTTAAATGATTTTTATTTTATTTTTACTTACTTCTTCTTGATACAACTGTAGCCAACAATGATCGATGTTTACTGAACAGTTTGACACACACTTATCTCCGTTCAACAAAATAATTTTTATGTTCCTCAACTCAAACATTCATAGGCCGAGAAAATTATATAAAAAGACGGAAATTTGAAAAATCCAAAATTTGCGAACACGCTTGGGAAAACGGTCATATGATTCAATGAGGTTCGGCAAAAATTTTAGAGAAGAAAGATAACGCGACAAAAAGAAAATTAAAAGAGACCGCGATTATTTTTTTGAACGGAGAAGTGTGTGTCAAACTATTCAGTAAACATCGATCGTTGTTGGCTACAGTTGTATCAAGAAGAAGTAAGTAAAAATAAAATAAAAATCATTTAACATCTCTATGGAAGCAGATAAACAAATTTTACACTGTCAAACTTGAATAATAACCCTTGACTGTTCCGTTTGGCGCAAGGGCTTATTTAATTAATTTTTATTATTTTTCAGAAGTGTGGCAAAAACTCAATAAAACTAAAGAAAAACTAAAATTATGCCACAAATAAATAGCTTCAGACAATATGGTGGATATACCTACAAAATTCAATAAATTGTTTTCATACACTTGCTTTTGATTTTCTAGTGTTATCTGGTATTAGGTTTTGTCTTGTCTAATAACTTGTTAATTTTCTTTATCAAATCGCGACAGTTCAGTATACACTTATTAAACTCAAAGTACATGCGCTTCGAACTAGTAACTGATGTCATCTACTGTGACAGAACCGTTTAAATAAAAATGACAAATGAACATATGTCAACAACAACAATATCTTGGCCGATAAAGGGAAATTTTTCAATTTCAAAGAATTGTTTTCCATATGACTTTTTTACCATAATAAATAATGGTTTTTCAAAAGATTATATAACCTAATAAAACTTCATTTAAAAACTTTGCAAAAAGAATTAAAAAATTACATATTTTTCCTTTCCACATCCCTCAATTAAAAGTATGCATTTTTGAATTAAATAAATGCATTATTTGATTCAAAATACATATTTATTTCAATCAAAAATCATTTTTTATTAAAAAACGTTAATTTTATACAGATATGAACAAATTGTTTAGGGAAATGAAAAAAAAAATATTTGTTTGAAAATCATTTTTTAAAATTAAGTTTTCGTGAGATGTTCAAATAGAATAACTATTTGTTTGACCTAAACAAATATCAAAAAATATGAAATTGTCTTAAAAAAGAGCATTACACCAAAAAATATTTGTTTCCCGAGAATAATTTGTGTATCAATAAATTGAATTGTTTGCTGAAATTTTTTTTCTGTGTAGGTTACTGGGGGGTTTACCAAATTTCCTCGACAGTTCTCATTGTAATGTAATTGTTAACCCAGTAACACAAACAAGTTTTGTTTAGATATCAACTGTAAACAATGTCTGTTGTGGTAGACTGTAGATAGTGAGCTACGCATTTAAGTAAACGTGATTATCAGGAAATTTGAAGAAAACGAACGTGCGTCAAAAGAAAACATGTCAGATGAATCATGCACTGTTTCTCAGTTGTATTTCTCATTAATTCATTATTTATTTGCTTGTCTCGTCTGTATTTACCTGGATGCCGGGATCCATAACATTCGTCAGAGGAGTTAATATTTCATAATTTTTTCGTAATGATATTGTTTCCTTTAAAGTTCTAAAAGCCTTTGAAAGGGTATTTTTCCGCCAGACGTTACGACTGTACCGATGAAAAGCTTTGTTTATGACTATATACGTATTAGCTCTCTTTGTTACAACAAATATTTTATATTTAAAGTTAATTTAGTTTAAAGTATTATATAAATACGTAGATATGTCGCTTTATACAGGGTGTCCGGAAATGAAAAATTCAGGGGATAATTCTAGACCGAAAATAAATGCTACTGATTATTAACGCAGCTACAGGGTGTTAAAGTTAAAATTTTATTTTCGATATTTGTAAATAACTTCTTAAGAAATCCAAATATTTACATAGAATTTGTAAATCGTCACTAGTAGAGGGTGCCAATTGTGGCACGCCATGTTTCTTTTAAATGGCAGAACTTTTTTGCATCTTAATGTATCCATCTGATTGTTTCTAATTTTAACGTCACTAGTAGAAGGCACCACTTATGGTACATGGTGCTTGTTTAAAATTGCAGAATTTTTTTGCGACGTGTATACATCTGACTATTGACACAATCGATTCTTCTATCTTTGTGAAGGTATACCTTATTAACGTTGTTAGGAATAACCGTTTTCGAAATAAATCTATTTTGAAACATTCAATGCATCGAGTAAAAACTGATTTGGTTTCAGGTAAAGTGTCTCTTCCGCTGAAAACTCAAAATGGTAAATTATGGCGATGTGCAAAATTTCAAGGAAATGCGCAAAGTTTGCTGAAACAACAAATGGTTTCATCAAACCACAAACATTTCATCAAAGCAGACCAATCTTCTTGAATTTTTGAACATCGCCATTATCTATCATTCTGATTAACTTTTTCAAGTAATATTTTGCTGTATTTTCAGTCGGAAAGGTACTTTACCCGAAACCAAAACAGTTTTCACTTTCTACTAAATAAGATTATTTCGAAAACGGTTACTTCCAATGACTTCAGCAAGGTATACCTTTTTCAGATAAAGAAGGCAGGAAAATAGATTGTTTCAACAGTCTCATACACTAAGTCACAAAAAAATCCTGTCATTTAAAAGAAGCATGGAGTGCTATAAGTGGCGCCTCTTACTAGTGAAAATTAGAAACCGATTTGAATTTATCGCCCTCAATTGTCAACTTCTGATTAAGATAAGTTTGGCTGCATCGGATTATTTTGTCGTCAAAAATCTACTCTAGCTCTATTGCGTTAATTTTGGAACACTCTTTATATATATATATATATATATATATATATATATATATACATACAGGTAAATTCAGAAGTACATACCCCTATCAATGAAAAATGGTACTACAGTGGGATTCGAACCCACACTGACATAGCCGATCCAGACTGGTTCCACGAGCAGTCGTCTCCGAGCCACTTCGGCTATCGCGGCGCCCAAAACGTCAGTTTACACAAATCACTGAGTTTTGTTTTCATGGGTTGCTATAACGTTAAATGAAATTTACGCGGCTGGTGCGCTATACTGTCACCACAGAATATATAGCTAACGCAAGCGTAGCTATATTTTCTGTGCTGTCACCAATTTCTTTGAATATCTCAGAAACAAGACCAAACGTCGAAAAAAACAGGAGACGAAAAAGTTTCGAAATTAATCAGGTCAAACTGGTGTGTAGATGTTTTATTGAAATTTATTATTTTTTTTGTAGTTTTAAAATAAAGTAAGAGGGGGGTAAGTAGTTCAAACTTAAGAAGCTTATGTAAGATCATAAGGAGTGTTTGTGTTCCGAATTTCACTTAAATCGGATAAGTGGTTCAAAAGTTATGAGGGAAAAACGAGAAAAAAATTCCTACTTCAACGCCCTCTATCTCGGAAGCGATGCGATGCGTTTTAGGAAATAAGTTTATATCACAAATGAACATTATTTTAACCTGTTCAATCGATTCCTCAAGTTATTAAGATTAAACCTGAATCACCCTGTATATAATGATTTCAACCTTAGTTATCGACTTCTGCAGTCTATTTTTTGTCACAAAACTGTTTAAGGAAAAGGTCGACTCTTATTAAAATAAGTATAATAACAAGTGCAATGACAGAAAAATGTGCAAGGTAACACACTTGTTTACGACGTCAATAGCATTATTGAGTCGCAGTATGGCATGGCATTTAATAATTTCATAATTTTTTTGCATCAAAACTAAGTCATCAGAATCAACATTGCTGCAATGTTTATTTTGAAGAACAAATAGTGCATGAAATCATTTGCAAAACTTCACTGCACACCTAAAACCGATTGTAATTTATTTATAACAATAGTGAAATACAAAAACAAACAACCTTAGGGGCTTTTCCATAATACAATTCAAATAGTTGTAAAATTTTTAAAAACTGAAATGTTTAAAAATCAATTTAACTTCTTTATATTTTAGAGTTTTTTTTTCAATGAAATTAATTGGATTTTATTCTTATTAGAATCCAGAGTTTTAATATGGTCCATAAATATGTATGTTGTACTTGTTTATAAATTTGATAATAATCAAAAGAATTTAATTGACAGACATGAGGAAAAAACCCCTCCCATAAGCAAATATTAAAAAAAACATGAATACAGGGTGTCCGGGAAAATGTGGGAATCTCTCGGGTGCAGATTGGACATGACAAGTTCCCATATTTTTTTTTCCTACAGGCCCTCCCTATGGAGATATGTGTCCCTGAAGCACGCCGCTGGAAATCGGTTTTTCTTGAATAACTTTTAAAGTACTCAATATAATTTAATAAAAATTTAATGTGATGGGCACTAGTAAGGACCTCTTAAAATAGTGTTCTTGATACATATTTAGCTTTTTAGTTTACCAGGAGCGGGTTAAGCTTTACAACTTAATACCTAAATTTTTAACAGCCTGTATGAGACTTTAAAATAATAAATTTCGGTAGCTTAAACTAAAAAAACTCTTCATTATTGTCGATAAAATGAACCGTTTGCGAGAAAAAGAATAATGAACGAATTCATGTTTTATTTTTAATAAAAAGGGTTCTGATTTCTTTGCTTTTTTTCTCGACAACAATATGCGATACGAAAGTCATTCAAACAACAGGAAAATTTCACTTTAAGATGTTTAATCCAAATAAATAAAGAATTTAAAAAACGCAGTGGTGTCCCAGGAGACACCTTAACGAAATTATTGAAAAACTTCATAAGAGGGTTGTTCAACATGCGAACGAACATAGGTCGAATTTTCCTCGTACATGATTCATTTTATCGACAATAAACAAGAGTACCTTTTTTTAGTCCAAGGTTGAAGCTATCCTGATTTATTATTTTAATGTTTTTATCAGACAGGTTGTTAAAAATTTGAGCATTAAGTTGTAAATCTTAGCCCGCCACTGGTAAACTAAGAAAAGCTAAATATATTTCAAGGATACTATTTTAAGAGGTCCTTACTAGTGTTCATCACATTAAATTTTTATTAATTATATTAAGTACTTTTTATTCTATTTTTCGTAAGTATTTCCATTCATTTGTATAAATATCCAAAAGATATAATATTCTTCGATCATGATAAATCTACCAGATCTAAAACTGGCCTGCTGCCTAGAGTGCCTAAAATTAATAGAACTATTGGTCAAAGAAGTTTCAGTTTCTTAATTCCATTTATTTATAAGTATATACCACTTAATATCAAAAATATAAATTCTATAACTTCATATAAGAAAAAGGTAAAATTTTTATTTCTGGCAACACCTAATAATAAAATACATGCAATTATTGATAGAAAAAACTAGTTATTAAATTAAATTACCTATAATAAAACACAAAAGTACGATATTGCTTACCTATTAATTTTCTGTTGACTGGTTTAAAACAAACAAGTGTTTTATTTAATGTTTGATATATGAATAATGTGTTTAGAGAGATGAATATATGATGTATCCAATGATTCAGTGTATGAAATTGAAATGTGTGAAATTCATAATGCATGAAATTGAAAATGTTTGATATATACATTATTGAAAGCAATAGTAGATATACTTATATGTGAAGTATTTATAAAAACAATTTTGTAATATTTTTTAACTGAACTTTCCCCACGTACAGGGTAACGTTTATTTATCAGATTTAATCATAAGTATTTTATATCATGTGGACTGTATATTTGTAATTTAATAATGTATTATGCATATGTATACATTTATGTGGATGGTAAATAAATAATAATAATAATTATTATTATTATTACTTTAAAAGTTATTCAAGAAGAACCGATTTCCAGCGGCGTCCTTCAGGGACACATATCTCCGTAGGGAGGGCCTATAGGAAGGAATTTTATAGGAGCTTGTCATCTTATTTCTATCTGCACCCGAGAGATTTCCCACATTTTCCCAGATACTCTGTAAATATAAAACAACTGTCACAATAAAAATACTAAGCAGTATAACGTTCTTCAAGGTTGTATGTTCCAAAGTATTGTACTAAAGAATTCTATATTCTATATCAGTGAGGGTATGGTTTATATAAGGAAAAAGATCTTTCTAGATTTACTGCAATTAGAAACCAACATTTTAACTTTGGTAGTACTTGTTCAATATCTATTTAAAGTTATCCCTGATATTATTTGGAAATCTGCAAAAATTTGCTGCAGATTTTTCATTTCTGAACGCAGGAAACCATCAAATATTCACTGACATGATTTGTTGCAGCAGGGACGGTGAGCGCATTTGGCATTATCCTGGTGGTGGTCCTGCTGACAGGGGCGGTCTTGGGGCTGGTCACGTGCCTACTGAGCCACCAGAGGGGTACGGGGGGAGCCAGCGGGGCGGGCACGCCGGCCACCCACCCGCACCACGCCGCGGATTCTCCGACCACTGCACCCGTAAGTACAATTTTTACAATACAATATAAATAGGCAATAGGCAATAATTTGTTTTCGGTGTGAACTTCATTCAAGAAACATCTGCTTTTCTATAAAAAGGGACATTCTACGTACTATTTACATACAAATATTATACGGGTTATTGGCTGAGATAAGAAATTTTGAAAAAGTCTTGTCTTGCCAAGAGTTTCTTTAACGTCTCGTTCTTGCAAAATCATGTCTTGCCTTGCGAGAGTCTTGCAAATTTCTTGTCTTGTAATTTTTGTAAAAGATTTTCCGAGATTTTGTGCAAATATTCTTGCGCATGTTTTGCATTTTTGTACACTTTTTATGAATTTCAATAAGTTTCCAAAATTACAAAAAAATATAGAAAATTTCCGTTACACCTACATATACAATACCGATGTGTAGAATTGTTGTTGGCCCGCAATAATCAATTGTAAAACGGAAAGACCATTTTCAAAACAGTTATATACAGGGTGGTCGCGATGTAATGGGTCAAAATTCATGACTAGATTCCTGACGTGAAAATATTGCGATTTAGACAAACTCACCTTAGTCCAAAAGTTGATACTTACAGAGATACAGGGTGTTGAATGCAAAATATTATTTTAGTTTTTTCTTATTTATTTCATAATAATTGCTCGTATCGAGATGATGTTAGGGGTTTTCTGGGGCGAGAGATTGAAATATATCCATGGTTTGCTTGTAGCTCATAGAGAGCGCCACCTGCGCTAGGTCGAATGCGTTGAAAACGACGGAACTTTTTTATCTTTCAAAAATATAATTCTCAGGTAGCAAATTCTGATTTTACAACTTCTTTTACACAAAGAAACTATACTTTTTGATTGTCGCTATCTTGCACCGTTCTCAAGATATTTAGCTTTGGTAATTCGAGTAATCAAAATAAGGTACGAAATTATAAGTTGTGATGAACAATTGAATATCGAATATTACCATAAATGTTCAACATGTCCGCCTCCAACTTCAATACATTTATTAACGCGTTTGTTCAAAGACTGCTGTATTTTAAAATAGAGATTCTTGTTACGAAATGATTCGGCGGCATTTACAATTTTCTGCCATAGCTCTTCGCGGATGTTTATAGTTTCTCTATAGACAACTGATTTCATGTAGCCCCAGAAACAAAAATCCATAGGATTAAAGTTAGGACTACGAGGAGGCCATAATATTCGACTCCCACGACCGATCCAACGATCCGGAAAAATGTGGTCAAGATAGATCCGTATTCTGACAGAATAATGAGGGGGAGCTCCATCTTGCATGAAAAATAGATTTTGCCGTGTATTCAGTGGTAAATCGTCGAGGTAGTCAACTAAATGGTGCTGCAGGAAATCTAAATACAAGTCACCATTTAGATTTAGAGGAAGCTCATGTGGACCCAAAAGGTGATTTCCTATGATTCCGCACCAAACATTTATCTTAAATTCATGTTGAAAGTGACGCTCACTGACTATGTGAGGATTTTCATTATCCCATATGTGCATGTTTCTAAAATTCAAAATTCCTCGACGAGTAAAGGTCGCTTCATTAATGAATAGTACATTATCCAAAAATTCCTGGTCAAGGTTTTGCTGATTGCACATAAAATGAGGAAATTGTAATCTAGCTGGTAAGTCTGCCGCTAAAGATTTTGCATGGGTATAAAATGGTAGGGATATAAATTTTTCTTGTGAAAGATTTCGAGAACTGTTGTTTTACTAACACCGGTTTCTCTAGCTACCTGCCTGCTGCTAGCTGCTGGATTTCCTGCCACTCTTACTAAAATGTCTTCTTCTTGGTGAACTGTAACAGTACGCCCTGCGTTGTCTCTTTTAGGACGAAAACTACCAGTTTCTCCAAGTCTATTAAAAAGTTCTTGAAATAGTTTCTAATTTGGTTGCTTTCTATTCTGATACAAATCTGAATAAACGCAAACCATATCGCGCATTTCTCCATTTGAAAATAAATTAGATCATAAAGTAAAGAATACTTTTAATAAGGCACGAATAATACTGTAATATTACTGACAGCACTAAGATAAGTGGAAAATGTCAAAATTGGATTTTACCATAAGCCTACTTGAAAATTTTTGCCGATTTGTAATTGAATGCAAATACATTGGAATTTTCAATGGCAAATTTTACGAGAACGGTGCAAGATAGCGACTATCAAAAAGTAAAGCTTTTTTGTGTAAAAGAAATTGTAAAATCAGAATTTGCTACCTGAGAATTAGATTTTTGAAACAAAAAAAAGTTCTGTCGTTTTCAACGCATTCGACCCAGCGTAGGTGGCGCTCTCTATGAGCTACAAGCAAACCATGGATATATTTCAATCTCTCGCCCCAGAAAACCCCTAACACCAAAATTTCATCTCGATATGAGCATTTATTATGAAATAAATAAGAAAAAACTGAAATAATATTTTGCATTAAACACCCTGTATCTCTGTAAGTATCAACTTTTGGACTAAGGTGAGTTTGTCTAAATCGCAATATTTTCACGTCAGGAATCTAGTCATGAATTTTGGCCCATTACATCGCGACCACCCTGTATATAAAAAACAAATACAGAAGTAGTATGAGAGTGAAATCAGATTATTCTATTTAACTTTAATGAGTACTGAGGATGATCTTTTGCGTTGAAAAAATCGTTATAAAGATAATCTTTATAATATTAATTATTATTATTCTTATGTATTGTTTCTTATACACCTGAGTGTTTGAATACCAAGACATTACATTTCTCTCTTCATAAGGACTCACTTTTTATGTTCTCATAGTGACAAGGGGTGAGTTCCAACCGCCGCGCCGTTGAGAACTGATTGAATAGTTGTGGACGGTTCAGAATCGATTCTTGCTGTTGTTGTAGCAAACCTAAGTTTGTTATGGGAAGGAATTGCTATGGCATTATTTTCTCATTATATTAAAAATTATTTTTGCATATCGTCACTTTTTCTTTTAATGATTGTATTTTATTATGTACTCCACTATTTTCGCTAAGTAAGGACATTTCCAGCAAAAGTAAGAACGGAAAGACGCAATAAGGACTGTAGTTCCGAAGTAGGCCCCTACATTTTTTAGCACTATGCACTATTACATTAACTTCCGGTCTAAAAATGACCACTTTTGAGATATAAATACGAATTATTATTTTTTTGAAGTCCATTTCGAAGAAAACATCTCGGTGTCTGACCAGAGTTCGTCAGATATTCCCTGCCGGCGTACAAACGTACGTAAACCGTATTAATTAAAATGTTTTTATGAAGTTATTGTGCAAACAAGCTTTGGCATGTGTCCAGTGTCCGTTCCGATAAATAACATTGTTGGTACAATACTTCATTGTCGCGAACGCCCCACAAATAATAATAACGCAGGTATGCACGGCACACTGTGTTGCGGTGGAGAAAAATTGCCCAACAAATTAAGTCGTGATTCATGGGAATAAATTATTCTGGGTGTATGTTTCCTTGACGGACTGAATGCTCTGGCGGAGACAGATTTTTTTTAGATAGTTTGTACTTTTCCTTGAGTGTGTATTTTTACAAACCGTTCAAAGGCAAAGGGTAAGAAAATACAGCTACTTTATGAGTAACGCATAAATTAATTGTTATAGTCTGTTTGGAAATGAAAGGGAGTAATAAAACCCCGAGATAAGAACTGGCCATGGGCGTGGTAATATTTCGTTTCAGGTAATTATCGGGTAACACTAATGCTAACAGGTAATGGCTGTAAATTAGTATATTTTACTGGATACATCATAGGGCAGGAGCCAGTGTATTGTGACAGATCAATCCAGTCTTAGAGCTGAATATACGAAGACGTGCTAGTGCAGTAGAGTAAAATTCGACTTGTGTTTAGTGACTATTGTGCCAGTGGATATAATATTGTTTGGGTAAAATGTCGAGCTTATCAGATTACGTACCTGCTAAACGCGTGAAAAGATATGCGTTGTCTCAGAATGAGAAGATTATTATATTAAATATATTTAATGCATTGAAACACCAAAATCCTATCAATAGTGTTGACGACATCGTGGAAAAGTGTTCCAAAATGACAGGGATTGGAAAATCGACTATCTACAGACTTTTAAAGGAAACAAAAAATGAACAAGATACTGTAAATCCCCCAAAATCATCTACAGGGAGGTCAAAAGTCGTTATAAATGATTTCTTCAAAAATGTCATTCGCAGAAAAGTACTCATTTTATTTTAAAAAAGAAATACCAACGCTAAACAAAATTTTAAGTGAACTTTCAGAAGACAACAATTTGTCATAAATCAGCAAATTATGGGCCGTCTTACGAGAGTTGAATTTTTGCTGGGAAAAGCAGAACAGGAAGTCAGTTCTTATCGATCAAGATGAAATTATTTGTTGGCGAAGATCCTACTTAAGATCAATTAGAAAATTCCGTGACGACGGAAGGAATATTTATTATCTAGACGAAACTTGGGTCAACGAGGGAAATACTGTAACAAAAGTATGGCAAGATAAAAATGTAAAAAGTCTTCGACAAGCATTTTTGGATGGACTTTCAACAGGGTTCAAGGCACCTGAGGTAAAGGGCGAAGATTAATAGTGAGACATATAGGTAGTGCCAGTGGTTTTGTAGATGGCGGTTTACTTTTATTTGAATCTAAAAATACAGGTGACTATCACGAAGACATGAACGCAGATGTTTTCGAAGAGTATTTTACACAGATGTTGGATCTTATTCCTCCGGGGTCTGTAATTGTCATGGATAATGCCAGCTACCATTCACGGCAGACCGATCGGACGCCTACGACTGCTTGGAGGAAAGTCAATATAATTCAATGGTTATCCGGAAAAAGGAACTTTTGACACTTGTCAATCTTAATAAAAATCAGAAAAAATATGTTATCGATGAAATGGCAACAAATCGCCAAATAACGATACTACGGTTACCACCTTATCACTGTGAGCTTAACCCAATCGAATTAGTCTGGGAGCAGATAAAAGGAGATGTAGCGCGAAATAATGCGACGTTTAAATTAAGTGACGTAAAAATGTTGTTAAAAAATTTCTTGGAACGAGTAACTGCAGATAACTGACAAAGATGTATACATCATGTACAAAAAGAAAAGGACAAAATGTGGGAACTCGATAATTTAATTGACGTTACTGTGGAACCTATCGTTTATCAATCTAGGAGAAGAAGATAATTCATCAGAATATTCAGAGGATGAATTTTAATATACCTACTTTTTTATTTTCTTTATTGTACATTAATACAACACTACATTTACTCAGCATAATTTCAATTTTCAAAATACATATATTTTTGTGTGGAATAAAAGTCTATTCATTCAATTTGAATAAATATTTTGATAATAATATTGAATAATTTTATTTGAATTACTAAAAACCCTCTTAATCCGGTTGTGATGCTTAAAGTAGCCTCATGCTTTTTTTATATTGTTTACTTATAAGAGAAATGGAGAGAGAAATTGAAGCGGCATAGACAAGGACGGATTATTGGGGATTAAATTTTAGCTACCTGGTACAATTTAGTACAACCCGGTCAGACAAAGTTTTTTTAAAAGTACATCTCATCTATACCGATAATACATAATATAAAAATATTGAATATAAGCACTAGTACTACATTTATTTACGATTTGCATACATAATAAGATTTTATCACTCTCTTTCACTTCTAAACAGACTATAGCTAAATAATAGTTATTTATAATGTGAGTGTTAAAAGTGCATTTTTAGGCACACATGTAAAATTTGCAAAATTCACTGAGTGCCTTAAAAACACTTTTAACACAAATGTCATACAATATTTTTTCTACAAACAGCATTAAAAAGAATTAGCTCGGGTATAAATAAGTTAAGTTTTAAATAGCATCGTAGGTACTATATCAAATTTTCGAAGTGGGCACTTGCTAATGATATATAGCAACCATTGTTGTATTTATTATTTACGAAAAATTTGAAAGCTTTGGATTTGTCACTTTTAAACGTTGTGTAAAAAGTTTTTTGCTTGTCTTGAAATATACATATTAACTGTGAAAATGGCGTTGAAAAATACAGGGTGTTAAAAACATAAGAAAATATAAATATTGTATCAAATGTAAAATGTACCTTTTTTAAGAAGAAATTATAAAACGTTGTGATAAGTAGTCTCACTTATATTTTGCAGGTATATCTATCTTATTTTGTCCGACTTCTGTTTATGTGGATAACGGGTATGGAGCGCTGAAAATAATATGAAACAAATATATACTTCTACAGTCCGGCAATGTTGGAAGGATTTGTCTGACTATCTTAACATAAGAGTTTTACTTCTTTATTTATTATTGTAGATCAGAGGAAAAGAGCATGCACATAATTAATACACCGGGTTTTAAATAGTATACAATAATAGTATGCACCATTTTGTATATAACCTATTAAAACAGTAAAGAACAAAGTTTAATTTACGTACACAAAAAAAATATTTCAAAATTGATAAATCTGATTTCATGTTTAAGGTTCTCAAAGCAAAAAGACTCAATCTAACAACCTTGACGATTAGTTTCGGAGTCTATTACTTACACCCTATCCCCCGTTTCCCTAAAAAAAAACGGATATCCTTCCTTATAACGATCTGAGGATGGGATGTAAGTAATAGACTCCGAAATTATTCGTACAAATTCGTACAAAAATAAAGGATTGTGAGATTGAGTCTATTTATTTTGATTGAAGGTGTGGTGTTTGAAATTAGTACAGAATTATAAGAATTCTCTGATCTCACTCTGCAGAATTGGTAGGTCTTGATGATGATTGTTGAATACTGATTTATAATTATAATTTTTTTACTACACATTAAATATGATACATTTTTCATAAAAGTTATTTGAAACTAGGCTAGATGTGTATATGTTTTCTGTCACATATCTTTCCAAAATGAAATTATTATTCTATCCACTGGCTTCGTTAAACTCGGTACACACGAAATAGACGAACAGAAGGGATATACAAAATAACTTTCAGCCCCACAGCGGAGCTACGTTATACAAAAAACTGAGCGCGGAGCATGGCAAATATTGACTGCGAGGAACAGCTCTAGAAATAATTCATTAGCAATTTAAAATTCAGCCGACGGGCAACTTTTATGTAAATAGGCCGGCGTGTATGAAAAAAAACCGTATTTGAAATAAACACGCGTAAACCAAGTTTTTTAGGAGGGCATTATTGAACAAAAGGAATTATAACAACACTAAATCAATTTTGTAGGAAGTCTCTGAATAATGTATCATATTTAAATATTCATTTCAAAGTATACAGGCAGTTATTTTCATCTTACGAATTATTTTAACTGAATATAGATGATGAAAAGTTAGATCATTTCTGAACTTGTTTAGTTTTTTCAGACTGCCTCTGAAAATAGTTTTGAAATTGTTGAAAGTTACGTTTGAAACATGTAATTTTATCTTTTATGCAAGGTAAGTCATTGAACGTTGGAGACGAAAATATGTGATCATACTTTTAAAATCAAAAAAAAGATTTTCCATATCGTTGTTACAAAAATGCTCCATTTTCATATCAACGATTAAAAAATACCCAATTCCCAAACCACTAAAACTAGACAATTAGGACATTTTTTTCTTAATTTAATAAAAAGTATTATAATTCTGTCACTTCTGTCTAAGTTTCGACTGCAACTAAAATATTTAGAAATTATTATTTTCACAAATGTATACATATACAGGGAGGTCCGTTCTTCATGGTTCATGCATCATTGGCATCCCGGAAACCATAAAATATACAGGGTTGCTCAAATTAGAAAAAAGTTGCTTCTTTTTATAACCATTAAGAAAAACCAAACACATCCGATGCATATATTTGCTACCGTTGCTGAAATATTGTGAAGAAACTAATGATTTCCGATAGAAAATGCTATCTGAAGAAATTTTTACGCCTACTAGTTTCGGTTATGCAAATATTCACTATCATGCCTACGTGAACGCACATTTGTGAAAGTAGGAAGTTAATTATTGTCATAGAAAAAGTGTTTCTACGCATGGTGGGTGTCTACAAAATGGCAACAAAATATCAAAAGCAGTCTCAATAATCTTGGGGGAAAAACTTTTTTGGTTTTAATTTATTTACGTGAAAATGGTGTGTACGAGAGTAAGTCTAGGGATCGAATTTGCTATATAATAAATGGAGATTTTACAAATAATTTTAGTTTTTAGAAAGAGCAGTGGCGTACCATTTTTTTCTTCAAAAATGTTTAGTTCAAACCTCGTACGGACGTCATTGGCAAAGATTTTAAAACATGTTTTACATCAAACAATGCTCCTTAATGATTAATAGGTGTGTACAAAATTTCATAAAAATATCTGGAGTAATAAGAAAATTATAATAAAAAAGTAATTTTTTTCTTAAACTTGTAACACCCTGTACCTCAAAAATTAAGAGGTTTAGGACATATGTTGATATTAAGTTTTCTTCTTAAAATGACCGAAGGATTCACACCCTTAGGTATCTGCATTCAATTAATAAACACCCTGTATATTTTATTAATAAGCTTTTTCGAATATTTCCTATTTGTTGCTTAATTTTATCACCATAATTTAGGTAAACTAAATTCAAAGAGCACCTGAAATTTGTCTTGATGTCTGCAGATGGCTGTACTGAAAATATGTATATGAAAAACTTTCAGTTTAAACAACCGTCTAAATTTGTACTTGTACGCAAAGAACGGTACTCTCTGCTGTATAATATTAGCACTTCCGCCCTTTTGTATCGAAAGTACTGCAAAGCAACGGTACCACCACAATGCGAACGGTACTTGGGAATTGGGTTATGAATTGTCTGGATCGCTATACCGTGATGTTTTTCCGCGGATGGTTGAAATGGTGAAATTTACGTTTATTGCCATTGTATCTACCTTGTGAAAGATGTGGAAAATTCGATCTTTCCGCTTTTTAGGAGTTAATGCCGAGAAACAAGAATGTGAAATGTATGTCTTATTATAAAGGTGTTTAATTGATGCTCTGATTATGAACTGAATAAGAATATGATAAATCAAAGCTAAGGTCTAATGCATATTTGATATATGCCATAAAATATATTTAGTTTCGCTATTTAAGCAAGTTATGTGTGATTACAAATGTAGGGGTACATAATTTTCATTTATAATATCACAAGAGCTTATATTACTTCCAGGAATAATTTACGCTCGTGTGGTATTCGGTAAGAAAATTTCACACCCCAAGTATAAATCAAACCTGACATTCTAAATTAATTTGACTCGGCCAGGGTATTGTTATTGCTGACATATGTTGATTTGACATTTTTATTTAAACGGTTCTATCACAGTAGATGTCAATTACTAGTCGAAGTGTATGTACGTTGAGTTTAATAAGTGTATATTGAAATGCCGCGATTTGATAAAGAAAATCAACAAGTTATTAGACAAGAAATTCAAAACCTAATACCAAATAATACAAGAAAATCAAAAGCAAGTGTATGGAAACAATTTGTAGAATTTTGCAGGTATATCCACCATATTTCGTTAAATAAAAAAATTAACAAATTTAGTTACATCAAATGTTAAAACTCAGATGAGTAGTAGTTGAATCTATCGTTATTTTTCTTTAGGTCACTAAAGGTGGTAAAAATATATTTTTTACAATACGACACAATTTTGAAGAAATTGATATGTAGGTATATCCACCTTATTTCGTATACAGTGCTTTCAAAAAGTAACGAATAAATTCATTATTTTTGAAATTCAGAAGTTTTCGAAAACATTGTTTTTAAAAATGGCACTTTTTGACATACGACCCATATTTGTGACGTCATCGTTGTTCGAGATATGACGTCATCGACAATTTTTTTAAATAGCAACCCCCATTTTTGACCATGCCATTTGAAAGAGCGGGTCATTCTAGGTACATACTTCATGAAAAATTATGGTGTTACATAACAAAAATTTCAAGAAAATAATGTTTGAAGATTTGTAAAATTTAATTTTCACAATACTGTGCACCTCCGCATTATGCAACACCTGTCCGTGCTTGTTTAGATGAGATGTTCCCGAATCGTTGGAAAGGGAGAAGGGGACCGATTGAGTGGTCAGCCAGATCGCCTGATTTGACACCCCTAGATTATTTCTTGTGGGGATACTTAAAAAGCAATGTATACGTAACTAGACCGGTTACTTTAGAAGATTTAAAAGCAAGAATTCGTCACGAGATACATCGTATACCTCCTGAAGTTATTGATAATGTCCAAAAAGAATTTATTAATCGTCTACTGGCTACTGTCAGGCAGCCAACGGTGCACAATTTGAACATTTAATTTAGTCGATTTTTTACATAATCATTATCATTTTCAGTATTGTGAAAATTAAATTTTAAAATATTCAAGCACTATTTTTTTGATATTTTTGTTATGTAACACCTTAATTTTTCATGATGTATGTATGTAGTATGTAATGACACGCTCTTTCAAATGACATGATCAAAATTGTGGGTTGCTATTTAAAAAAATTGTCGATGACGTCATATCTCGAACAACGATGACGTCACAAACGTGAGTCATATGTCAAAAAGTGCCTATTTTTATAACAAAATCGACGTGCCGTTCGAAAACTTCTCAATTTCAGAAATAATGAATTTATTCGTTACTTTTCGAATGCAACGCCCCCTTCTTTTATTAAAGATTCGTAATAACGCCAAGGGTTTTCCTATTTTGAAGAGCTTTCATCAGAGTTAAAGTCGCTGTTATAGTTACACTTACCTTTTTAGTTTGATAATTATACAATTTTTGTAATACGTTTATTGTGACATTTTCTAGAAAATTCCAGTCTATCCATTTTCAACGACTGGTAAAACTTCTAGAAAACGTCAAAATATAGATATTACAAAAATTATATTTATTAACAATTATTTCGAAAGCAGACAGGAACATAATTAATAAAATAAAAAGGAGGGTGAGCTTCCATATCAAATATAGAGATAATAAAATTAATATATTAATGTTTAAAGTCTACATCTATAATGATATAAATAACACTGAAATGTGTAAAAGGTAACATTTGTTATACAGTGGATTGTGTTAAATTTTTAACACACTGCTACATAGAAAGAAACTTGTAAAAATATGTACCTCGATTAACACAGTGTTGTGTTCTTTTGTATTAAAATGTGTAATTATGTTTTTACAATGTGACGATTTTCGGTAAAACCGGAGGTGATAGCTTCCTGAAAATAGTTAAATTGAAAAGGTCATATTCGATTGTATTGGGAGTCAAATTTTTACAAAAAAAATAATCGTATAATCATGAAAACTTCTAACGGTCCATCGCCGTTTTGTTAGACACTTTTGTTAATCTAAAATAACAAATTCGCAGGAAGTATTATTTAGATAGATAGATCGTTTATTATCAATTTTGGAGCAATACAATGCTATAGGATTCATCTATAAAATACATACATACATATAGTATAAGTAAATTACATACATAGTAAAAAACAAAGTCATTAAAATCACAACAAAGTACACACTGAGAAAACGTTATTAAGATATATACACACATATGTAATATATATACACATATATACCCGCACACAATACACATAAGATATAAATAAACGTATATGAACACAAGAAAAAGAAACAGAACTTTTATAATCACTTGTATATATCCTAAGAATTCATCTACAGAGTATGCATTAATTTGAAGAAGGTACTTTTTAACTTGACTTTTGAAGTTAGGAAGAGTTGGTGAATTTTTATATATGTCCGGTAAATGATTATATAATTTCAGTCCAAGGACATCATGAGCCCTCGAGGTAATATTGAGGTGTCTATAAGGAACACAAAATTTATTTTTGTTTCGAGTGTCATGGGTATGATAAAAATTATTTTTTGTAAATTTTTGTCTATTCTCATGGATGTAAATCAAAATGTGAAATATATATAAACTTGGAACAGTTAGAATGCCATATTTTTTAAAAAAGTGTCTACAGGATTCTATTGCAGAAATACCAGCGATACATTTAATTATGCGTTTTTGAGTAATAAATACATTTTGTGATTTTGATGATTTTCCCCATAAGATAATGCCATATGCTAATTTAGATTGAATTTCAGCGTAATAAAACAATAATAGACAAGATATATCTAAAACACTTTTTAGTATTCTAATTTGGAAACATTTGGAGTTCAATATATTAACCAGCGTATCACAATGGGATTTAAACGATAAGGTATCGTCAAATACAATACCTAAAAATTTAGTGGTGTCCGTTCTTTCAATTTCGAGGTTATCTGAATTTATATTTATAGTAAAAATTTATCCATCTCATTCACCTATTATTAAGTTCACGAGCTGCTACTGATCCAAAATATATTATTTGAGAAGTATTATGTTTATTCCAGTAGATCTTTTAACAGCTTTTATCCAAACGTATGAGGAATATCTGAATCTGATGATTCACTGGTTTTAATGGTGCACTTATAAGGACGGCAATTATGACGTTTATTTACAAAAAAAAGCCTGCGACAAAATAACCCATTTTTTATTGCATTTTTCGTCGCGAATGTGTCGCAATGACTTTCAGAGGTTGTTTTTCTGACCTCAGGGTAAAATCAGTTTAAATATTGCGAATTGTTGTGCTGAAGGTGCAGATAATTGCAGGACCTTGGCGCGTGGCATGTACACTGGTGTGTTGCATTGTAACGTAATAGGATACAGGTCGTAAGAATTTCGTCTTTGCTTGCAGAAATGTTTCGTGGTGCCGGTAAAAATCGTCCATTGCCCACTTTTTCCGCGACCAAGTCTGGCGTGTAGATTTATTCAGCGGGTTCAGAGAGCAGATCATTCTTCGAATAATAACAAGACAGTAAAAACAAGTAACCTCACAGTGCCTAGAATTTTTCCTATAGGTCTGTCACAAAAAAATAATATACATTAATATCGGTTCAAATTACTCCTTAAACCCATTATAAACAAAATATGAAGTTTATTTGGAAACGAAAGTACTGACTATTTACGTGACGTGTTGAAGAACAAAACGAAGTTACAGTTCAGTATCATTACGTAATTTATATTCCAAATAATTTTCCACATCTTATTCTAGTTATAAGAATATTAATTGCATTAGGTACAATTTATTCTTAATGATACAACAGCTGAGTATGTACATAGGTTCAGATATATCTACTTAATTAAAATAATCTCCAAAACAGTAAAAAATAGATAGATAAAGCAGAGATTTTTTTATCTTGCGGTACCATTTTCTCCTATTTATTATTTGCTCTGGGACGTTTACAAATATCATAGTTCTTATAAAACACCATTTCCACTATGACTATTTTAATGCACTTTTGTTACATGCTTGTCATAAATTTCGCCACTAATATAATCAGCCTGAAACATGTAATACACTACAAAATTAACGCGCTCACTATAATTTTGTAAACTAAAAGGTAGCGTCCACAACCACCACAGTGTTTTCTACATATACAAATAATTTATGTAACTTAGAAAATAACATGAATGTTATCTCATGCCACCTGCTAATGTTCAGGTATTGGATATATAACTACAGAAAGCGGTGTAACCAACAAATTTTAAGGTATAGAAATCTTTAAAATTTAGGGTTATAAATTTAACTGTCGATGTAAATATTGTTATAACATAAACTTACATTTTTTTTTACTGTTTTAGAAAGGTATTTTAAGCTAATATAAATCAAATCTCCTACACTGAGTAGTTAGTTTCACACAATATTATTAATACCTAAAAATATATATAAACTTACATATCCTGCATATAAGATTATTCACTTTTGTTTATAAGTATGTGAACATAATTGTTAAAATGTAGGGTTAGAATAGCAAAATAATGAGCGTCTTACAAACGTTTTCTAAAAATTACTATTTAACGAGAATTTAAATAGTAAAAGTGGATAAAACATTAAGAATTTTATTTTTGATACTACTTTTATGCTACATGTTTTATTTTTCGAGATTTCTGTACCTAAAAACATCACCAATTTGATAATTTTACGGTGATCTTAAAGGTATTTCTAACTTAAAAAATTCTATACATTTTTTAACTTCGCATTTATTTATAGCATATAAGCCTACCTTTTTTAACTGATATCAAAATTTTGTGCACATACCTATTCTGATACCGCGACCTACATAAAGTAAGAAATTAATTACTGCTTCCTCTATTGAACCCTTCTATTAAAAATGAATCAGTCATTAACCTAACTTATTAATATGAAGTCATATATGTTCAAGACCTGTTTCCGTTACCATTGGTCAGAGAGAAAAAAAAGTCAAGTATGTTTTATTTGGTGCAATTTATCATAGAGCAAAATAAAGGTACTCATATTCCGAACACCCTGTTTATCCTGAGCCATTAATGTGTCGGTGATGAATATTTCACCTTAAATTTGAAAATCGCGCCTTATTATGGATCATGCGCAAACGCTACAAAATACGAATGACTCCGTTAAACTTCGGGAACAAGGTCATCCACTGAAAAGATATGAACTGCGCGGTTTATTCAGAAGCTGTGGTTTAGAAAGCCGACGTTGTTTGTTTTTTTCATCTGTTACGCTTTCCCTGGACCACGTCCGGTCGCGCCCGGACCCTACCGTAAACAAATATGGCAGGCCGGTGCAACGGTCGGCGGCGGACACTTCTCGGTCGAGTTGTTTTCGCCGTTGTGGTCACCTTTGGATCGGCCAGTCTGCGGTCTCGGCGGGGCCCGGTTCGGCCGGCGTCCCGCCCGTCTAGGCAAGGCTGTTGGACGGCGCGTGAAGGCTGTCTTGCGTCTGTTGTGGTAAACACGACGCACACGGGTCGACCAGGCACTAGCGGGTCGCGTGGGAGGTGGAATGGAATGTCTGTGTAAGCAAAACGTGGAAAATGCGAGACGAAGTTACACTGAGAAAAACGTTTGAATACGCGAAACCTTCTGGCTGTGTTGCTCTGTCAATAGGTTTGTTTTGCAGCAATTGGAAACGGTTTGAAACTCGTGCTCAGCATAACTGGTCGAATATTTCTGACAGTTTCAAACCGTTTCCAGCTGCTGTAAGAACAAACCTATTGTTTCGTAAACAGCCGTAGAAGCGTAAAAATTGCATTTCAAGCAGGAGGCTGCGACTCGAGACGAAGTTCTTGCGGAGTCACCACTGAAGATGCCGATAGTGAAGAGCAGCGAGACGTTTGGAAGCATGGGATGCGACCAGTTACAGAAGCGTCTATGGAAGATCACTAGGAATGCAGTCATGATACAATAGGAGCCGAAATCAATATACAAGATGATTCAGAACTTATCTAAAAAAAATGTTGACAGAGGGCTCTTATAAATACAATATTGCAAAAATAAAGAGAGAGAGCACTTCAAAAATGATTTAAAAATACACTTCCGGACGGCACTAGAAACTGGTCCACCGTAAAACCTGAAAAGGCGTATAATCGACGACCCAAAAATCCCAATGAAAGAAATAAATTACATTTTATAACACATATCTTTTAATGCAGCAAATTCAACTGCTTTTGCCGCGATTGTTATGAATAGAATTAGTTTGTGGTTTTAACTAGTAAAATAGTTACCCGTCTTACCCAGTTTCTACCAACTAACACAAATGTATCTGCTTCTTGTCGCTTCAGTGTAATATATTTAATTTTTTAAATATGACCCCCCCCCCTACAAAAATAAGTCCGGCCATAGTACCGGTTCTCCTCGTCCAATTTCCTGGTATTAATACTTGAACACGTTGTACATAGTACGGATATAATTGAGCCTCGTGTATGATATGCCACACTACCTCAATATGCCGTGGACGCCCTGGACCTCCATCTTCTTCATGATTCGGTTGTAAATTTTCCGCGTCACGCCTGCATTTGCACTCTACTTGCATTCACTGCCTACCTTTGCTATAGCCATTTTTGATATTTGAAAACTAATATAAATACTTGCATCATAAAAAAAATGTAATACTATAATTAATCGTATAATAACTATAATTTTGTTCTCGGAAATTATAACGATTTTACTATTGACTCATGACGCATCTATTCCCAAATCTTTTTTAGATAAGTTCTAAGTGACCCTGTATAGGTGGGTTCGTAGATACCAATAGCAACCTTGAAAATACCCAGGTGGCATGACATAACATTCTCGTTATTTGCTCACCATTATGTAGCTCAGTTATTAAATGTTTAAAGGCATTTGTGGTTGTAGAAAACACCATTTCAATAATACGGGATCTTTAAATGGAACAAATTTTTTTACTGAATTAAAAACGTGTTTTCTCAGTGTAGAGAATATTTAAATCATTGACCCGTTTTGTTATGATACTTCCATTTAAATTAATAGCCCTAAACACATGTCTTGTTGTTTACATTTAGACATCTATATACAAGGTACTTCAAAATATGTTTAATAATTAAAAACAATTACTTATATCCTTGTGAACATGGAAATGATTCGTAATAGGTATGTACAGAGTTATTAATTATAGTTAGGCCATTCTTTATTATCGTTATTTTTACATGCAAAATATAGTTTCGCATAAAAGTTGTAGGGCTGTAACTGAATCCCTTCAATGAATTAATAGGAGCACAGCAATAATATATGTTTAATGGAACGTCATGTGTATTGTTGATTTTTTTTTCTGATTTGAAAAATATCACATATGACACTCCTATCTATCTGTAACCGTTTTCGAGATATTCAACATATTATGGTGTAACAGATTTTGTTGGAAATGTAAATTAATATCAAAATACCAATACTTAATTGGTAGAATATACAGGGTGATAAAGGAAAGCGAGAACACGCTGTAACTTTTTTATGACTGCTGACAAAAATTTGAAATTGGGTGGGTTTATATTAGACGGTGCCATGAATTCTTTGAGGTTATTTCGTATTTCATGACATTTCCGGTTTGACCGGAAATGACTGTTAATTTATATTTTTAAATGGGACACCCTGTATTTTTTGACATTTTTGGAATCAGCGGATCATTTTACGTATTGTAGGACCAATTTTCTGACACATTTTCTGGATGTAAGTAATTTTTTTTAATTTTTAAAAATAAAACTTGAAGGCCTCGATTGGCAGAAATTGTTTTCTTTTACGGATTTTAAAAATTGTTGTACCATCAAATTCAGCATACCATACCATAATATTTTATACAATTGGTTATCTATAATAAATTAAAATTAAATTCTGGTAAAAAATGTATGGTACTTGGTACAAAACAAACCTGCAAAAATTATTTAGATAAGAGCTTAGATATTTACATTAATGACACTAAAATTGAAAAAGTAACACAATTTAAATATTTGGGAGTGATTCTAGATCCTCAGTTGACATTTGGTTGTCATGTTGATTATCTATGTAAAAAAATTGATAAAAAAATTAGTTTTTTCAATAGGATTTCTAGCATATTAACTACGGAGACTAAACGTTTAATTTATAATTAAAGTAATATCATGTACAAAGACAGATATAGAGAGTCTTCAAATGTTGCAAAATAAGTGTATGAGAATTAAACTTTAAGTTGTAATCGATACACTTCTATTGATTTAATGTTAAAGACATTGCAGTGGATTCCCATTTGGAAGCAGACTGAAAAGTCTAATTTGATTTTATTATATAAAATGAGGAAAAATATATCAGCAAATTATTTAGTATCACATCGAATCACACGTACTGAACTGCATTCATACGCTCTGGATAAAATTATAATATAGCATTTTCGAAAACAACTTGTATACAGAAACAGATGCTTGGAGATGGTCTTAGACTGTTCAATTCGCTGCCAGGTGAAGTTAAAAATTCTGTCAATATAAATATGTTTCTAAAAAATTTGATGAAATTGTATTTGCACTAAATATTTTGTTTATTTCTAATTTTTTGTTATATTTTATAAACTATAATATGTAATAGCACATGCGAAATAAATGAATTGAATTGAATACGTAAAGTGATCCGCTGATTCCAAAAATGTCAAAAAATACAGGGTGTCCCATTTAAAGATATAAATTTACGGTCATTTCCGGTCAAACCGGAAATGTATGAAATTTGAAATGACCTCAAAGAATTCATGGCACCAACTAGTATAAACCCACCCAATTTAAAATTTTTATCAGCAGTCATAAAAAGTTACAGCGTGTTCCCACTTTCCGTTGTCACCCTATATAGTAATTTTAAAAGAAATTGCATAAAGATTAATTGGAATTGGAAGAATAAAAAGAAATAATAAAATTTAATAAGCAATTTTATGTGCAAGCAACAGAAAGTAATTATAATGAATGTAGTTCGAAAATAACTATTGGTAGGTACAATTTACTTTACATTAAAGAAGTTATAAAATTAAAATTGATCGGAAATTTAATTAGGATCTGATTCCAAAAATTAATGAAAGATTAATTTATGTAAATAAATTGTGTTTTAACTGTTTACCATCAATATACAAAAATTGCTGCAAATGCATAAGATACAAATTGGTCAAGTAAAAGGAAATAAAAAATAATGAAAAACAAATATTTGTATATTACATGTCAATAAACCTATTACTGAATAAAAAAATAATAATGATTTTTTTGCAACAGTAAAGTTATTAGCGTCAAGGAAACAGCAGTTAAAACTAAAAAAACTACAAAAACTAACTAAAAATAACTGCAAATCATATTTTAATTTCACAATTATTATTGATGTTTAAATAAAATTATTTTTTCTACGTTCATGCAAAAAACAAAATTTTATTGAACTATATTTAGTCGAAAAAGTGGTTCTTTATTGCACTAGTGCAATAAAATGTTTATTGCATTCAACTATCATTCTACTACAGCGTTTTATCATAAACGTTCAAATCGATGTCATATTTTCCTACACTTAGTGTCATCTAAATAAAACATTGGTTTTTGCATGAACGTAGAAAAAATCTTGTATGCAACTCGCACAAAAAGTGCTTATTGCATTGTTGCATAAATACCTATTAATCAACAATGACTAGAACTATCAATTAAAAATATATTTATACCATTTATGTTCGCCTCATTTAATAATTTTTACATTACGTAATATAAATACATTTTTGCCCTTGTTTCATATTCAAGTGTATTATTCTTTTGAAAAAACAAAGTAGCTAGATAGTAATGATTTGTGGTTTGCAAAAGAATCTTAGATATTTGTAATTTATGGTGTTAGATAGATCTACGTCTATACAGGGTGAATCTTAAATAAGTACAAATATTTTAACCAACAGTATAGTTTGGTGTGTAGAACACATAATTTTTTTACAAACAAATCAGTAATAAAAAAGTGAAATTTTAAATAAATTTCGTAATTTTTCAGCAAAAAACTTGTTGAGGACCGCTGGCCTAGACAGACCCTTTCATACTTTCATAAGTCATAGTGCTGCAGACTGAACGTGTGGTTCACAGTGTTGCCAGTGTTACACAAATGTCTTTGCTTCAAGGGAGTTTTAAAATCTTGTCCTTATGGACGCAAAATTTGTGAATATTCGCTCGAATTATTTGATGGTGGGAACTGCTGTCGACAGACAATCTTTACAAGTATTAACAATATTAGAAATTATTTTTGTACAAAACAAAGCTAAAAAAACTTTTTCGGGCATCCATCATTTACAAATTTCATTACTTGCCTTAATAAAACATCTATTTTTTTGTTAATTTTTAATTTGTTTTACATCAATATCTCATTAAAATAGTCTTTAATGGGTAATAAGTCACATATTTAATATCATCATTTTAATGGGTTAAAAATAGTCCTCAAAGGTTTATGATTCCAAAAATAATAGCTAAAGTATCTCCTATTTGTGAATATTGCTTTTGTGTTTTATTATATCTCCGAGACACATAGGCAATCGGCCTTTCTGAGTTATCCCTTAATATGTGAAATTACAGCCCCGAGGTAAATTAGGATTATGATGTACTCATACTTGAAATGAACACAAAACAATATAAATGAAAGCTGTCTGATTTTTCTTACAAATTCCAATAAATATATTTTTTTAACAAATTTTATAGGTTGCAAAATAATTAAACTATTTGGTATAAATTTATGATAATACCTCGGATAATACTTAACCAAAAGCTTTAAGTTGTGTTTGATTAATCGGTATTGGAGTATTACTAACCGCTAATCTAATCCAAATCTATTAAATTTATGATCTAAATAAACTACCAATTCTTTAAAAAATTCAGTTTTACTTAATAAAGTAGTTAATCAGACAATCTGCATACATTTTTTTCTACATTAAAACCATGTTCATCTCTACTGGTTTCCGTAATAAGTATATCTAAAAATACTAATACTCTTCTTAGACAAATTTAGAAAGAATACACGATAAACCATAAGAAAGTCTGGTGTACTTAAACAGACCTTTGTGTAACACACCTTGTAACTGACTAAATAGATCTTCTATTTTAGTTAGCAAATAAGAAACAATTTTTAATATAATATTTACTGTTACCTTACAGTCACCCCAAATTCTTATAGTTTCATCACATTTAATAATTGGTACTACAGACGTACTTCATTCGTTATAGTCTAGGATTTGAATAATATTAACTCCCTCTAATCTCTCTAATTCCATATCTGCTTGAACCTTAATTCCGTAAGGAAACGGCTATGCTTTAAAAAATTTGGGTACAATTGTATCCTTAGCTGCCAGATAATAATAATAATAATAATATACAGTTTATTTTACCCATATATAAGAACACATTACAATTACAAAATACTTAAGAATGGTAAATAAACAAACTAAATAGACCTTATCCGCCACACAGAGACAATGAAAAATTGTAACAGTATCTCTACAAAACACCTAATTTAGTCGAAAATTCATTTTTATATTGACTGACTACATTTTAAATAATACATCACTTTACTTAATCTTACCTCAGATTTTACCAACATCTGGTATGTCGTCGTCAGTACTGTAACTGTGTTGAAGTGAATGAATACTTAAAACCATAATAAAAATTTCTTCCTAATAAGGGTAGTCCACCATCACTTTTCAGCACATTAACATTGATCATCCTGGTAAGTCACTAGATTATTGGAATTTTAATGTATCCTAGTGGATAACTAGTTGAGCTAATAAATCGAACGTCTTCTCAGTGCTCTGTAAAATATATTTATATAAACATCCAATATTCTTATATTTACATGTAGTGGAATTATGAAATCACTTACCATAAATATTAGATGTCTTTGCACTTGTGTTTCTTTTATCGGTATCAACATAACCTCATCGCAATCTCACTGACTGTCAATCCTTAAACATAGTTTTGCTTGCTCGACGTTTCCGCCTACTGCCCGTGATACCTACCTGTCGTAGGCACATTACTGAAAACTTACCTTGATGGTTTTTCTGACCATCTTTTTTTATATGCGATATACACCTTTTTTAAACATCTTCATGAAATCTGTCTCGAGTTGCGCCTATTGAAAAGCCCATAATAAATCGACCTCTTAATAATTCGTCCAGCATATTTCCCTTTCACATTTGTACCGGCAACCCACAACACATTTCATTAGAGAGAAAATATTTTACTTTGCTGGATCTGCCATCTAAATGTATGCATTTTATACATTTTTTCTTGATATTAAACGCATACGTCAAGCTGCTTGTTTTGTTATTTAATATTGTGATTGTGTGTACCTTTATTTTTAAAAATTTTTTCACTGATTAAAGTGCGAAGTCACTTATGGTTCTGTATTCGAAATAGTTAATATTGACTCATTTCGGGTTATGTGGCGAAAATTAAATTTAATATGTGAAAATCATAGTTTTTCGTTATTCTTCATAAAATAACTTAAGGAAATTGTGTTTTGTGTCCCTTTCTAACAGTGTACATTTAACTTGTGAAATGTGAATTACTGATTAAATAGTTAATTTTTTAACAAACAGGTAAGCTTGTGTGCATGTTTATGTATAATTTTTGAACATTGGACATAGTAATATCACGTAATATCTTCCTAAATATTTTACGGTAGTATTGAACTTGCGGAAATTCATTTTTAATCGTTTTAAGTATTTTAAGGTTAGTTCAGATGTTAAAATTTATGTTAATATTGCTGCGTATCATACTACATACCCAATTTTACTGTACTTATGCTTAAAACAAGTATTTTTAAAATAGAACTATTACGTTAAAGGAAACGTAATATTTATATTGGAGGAGATATGGCAACCTCGCAACAAATCATATGTTTCATTAGGTTGTTGGATGATAAATCAGCCAGCGGTCCTCAAAATGTGGGTATTTTTTTAAAAAAATTAATATCTCCGTAAATATTAGAAATTTTTAAAAATGGCTTTCACTAGACTGATCTATATGACGAACTACACCGGCAGTTAAAATATTTGTACTTATTTAAGATTCACCCTGTATAACTGCTAACCTATTATTTCATTTCCAAAGTTAACTACAAATTATGTTCAGTTTCTGTAATGTTAAATATTTGTGTGTAGTGCAATAAATATGAACTATTTTATTATTAAATGATCCTTATCCTTGCGGGAGTATCTGTATTCCTTAATAAATATGAACAACCTTGAAGGAAATGTTGGCTTTGCTTATTTTTGCTATGTTCCTCTATTTTTATTATAGTTCTGAGACCTAGACAGTTCCAATTGAAGGAAAATCGACGAACTCCGTTCCATATAAGCACGCAAATGCTTTTTTATCAGCCATAGGCCTACCAGCCGTGCGTCAGCACCAGACACAACATGACTGATAGCACAATATCATTGGGTCTGGCCGCCGATTCGACCTCATTACAGGTTACCCACCGTCTGACGCCGACTGCCTGCTCTCCATCATACACAATGACTCTCTTCGTACAGTAGCAAGGATTTATTGTTGTTCTCATGTTAAGCAACCGCCGGAATTAATGAAGATGGATTCGCCCGCGACGTTTTTATTTGACTGCTTGCGGACATCATCAAAACAAAAAATGTCTACAGGGTGTCCCGAAATTAATGGGACACAGAGCAAGAGTAGATTCCTTACATCAAAATAATGCGATTAAGCCAAACTTACCTTTGAAAATTTGGTTTAGGTTGTTTTCTGGGAGGAGAAAAACGAATCCGTACTTAATTTTGCTGTAGCCGCTAGAGGGCGCTACGAAATGTACTCTTGGTTGATAAAAATTGGTTATAACTTTTTTATTACTGTGTGAACGAAAGTTTTAATAGAAAAATATTATTCGCCTATCTATTTTTCACAAATATGGTATACTTGTTTTATATTGATACATTTAACAGTTTTCAATTTATTTCTTGTTTTTCAATTGGATGCAATAATATAAAATAAAAGTTTGTAGTTACTTACGTAAAAACTAAAGATTATATTTAATAATAATTTAATTACATTCAGGTGGCTACATTAAATTCTCAATATGACCTCCGTTTACATTAATACACAATCTTATTCGTTTGATAAATGATTGTCTAATATTAAATAGTGTTTTTTCATTTCTTAATAAATTCCTAGCATTTAAAATTGCTTGCCACAGCTCATCCCCTGTATTAATAGGGTAATAGGGTCACTTATGATTTTAAAATACCCCAAATACTGAAATCCATGGAGTTTAAATCTGGACTTCGTGCGGGCCATGAAAATGTGCTACCGGGACCTATCCACCGTTGGGGAAATTTGCATAAAAAACATATTATGTCTCACATTTAATGGTAAATCATCAAGTTCCTCAAAATCATGTTCTAAGAAATGTAAGTAGGGCCCAACGCATGATTTCCAAAAATAACACTAAATATTTATCTTAAATTCATGTTGGAAATGACATTCTCTTAATACATGCGGGTTTTCATGATCCCAAACATGTTTATTTCTGAAATTGAAAACGCCGACGAGTAAATGTGGCTTCGTCTGTAAACAGCTTAAAAAGTGTGGATCATCATTGTGCCGGTCTAAGAATCGAAGACAAAATTGTTCCCTATCTGGAAAATCTGCAGGTAGTAAATTCTGCAAAGTGATCCGGGTACAGTTATTCATTTTGAAATAATCCATGAATGGATGATTAAGGTACCACTAGAACCGCAGACATTCGTCGTAAATTTATTTCAGGATTTTCTGTTACACGAAACAAAATATCCTCCTCTTGTTCTGGAGCAACAGTTGTTGGACGACCAGCATCTCGTCTTTTAGGATAAAACGATCCAGTATCTCCTAACCGGTCATAAAAATCTTTAAATAATTTGTGATTTGGTTATAATCTATTTGGGTAACTTTCTAAATACCTATGATACGCACGACGTTCATTAAAATTTTCTTTTGCATAAATACACACCATACATTGATCCATCTTTGATGTTAATTAAATCCTCCCTGGCTGTCTCTTCCTCACACCTAGTGCGTACTCTGTAGGGTGTGACAAATGTAAACTGGGGAAAAATACTGTTTGTGTCTGTCTGCAGAAGCTGCATATTCCTGACGACCCAATTCCACAAGTGACTCCTAACTTCTCCACATTCGACAACCAACCAAAGTTCTTGAAGCAAAGCATAATTGTTAAGGCCATTTTTCAGCTTACCTCCATTGCTGCCCGAGCTTTTGTTTACCTGTTGCTTACTAGATTTTCGGCCACCAGACAACACAGCTTCATAAGCTAACATTGGTCTCGCAATGGCAGTGTAAGTATATCCACATGACCACTTTTGGTATGAATAGATATTATGGAAAATTTTAATAAGTATAGCTTTAATGAATTACTAATGCCTTCATAGAAACACATTTCCAGCTGATTTCTCGGTACAAGCTGAAAGTGCTGATTCAAAATAAAATATATACTTACTTTAGAGGTTAATAAACGAAGATCACTTTCTTAGAATAGAAAATGGTTAGCAGTGATGATTTAGTACAGATATAATCAGTAATAATGTTGCCAAATGTTTTTTGATAATTTTTAAAGTATTTATCATTCCAGTTTATTTATTGCCTATATAATATACACATACAGAATACTATTTATATGTATTTTTTTTAAAGTTCGCTAAAATCATGCAGTTCAAGACGCCTTTAAATTCGGAATAAAAATTACAGAATAAATCCCTTATATCGTTAAAAATAGTCCTTCAAATATCACTTCATGGACAAACCGAAGCTCTAGTAGACATCTACATGGGAACTTAATCGAAAAATACGCTTTAAGGCTCAACGAATCTAAAGCCAAATATTGGTTCAAATATGTTGATGATAAATCCATCATATGATCTCATAGGTACAGTGGACTTAACTTTTAATTGCTGAAGAATAAAATATTTGGTCTGTTCAAGCAAGGAATCCAGACTGATACCAGACTATCAAATACGTTCGTCTAACTACTTCTTGCACGATTTTTACTGAAAACAAATTCATAACTTTACTGGTCGGATATTTGTGACAGTTTGAAACTATTCCGGATTCCTTGCTTGAACAAATAATAAAAAATAATCCTGATGAAATTTCTACGGTATAGAAATGTTGAAAATCAGTCTGGATTAATATCAACTATTATTTTGATCTATCCAATTCTAACATATCTCACTAACCTGTCAAAATTTTATTATACTCGTCAGATTATTTATGGGCAGTTGGAATAAAATCTCGATTCGAAGTTTTAAATTACCAACATAACTATGTTTCGATAGATAATCATCGCAATGCATACAATATAATACAGTTATTGTCATGAATATAATAATAACCTATTATTATTTTAATTTGATCTCCGCGGTATCTATATCCGGTTTAGCCTGCATGAAACCTGTAAACAGAACTGTATCAGAGAACGGGGATTTCCTATATCGAAATAGGAACTAGTCGAGTATTGTGGTAAAATCGGTTTTGTTTACGGGTTATGGGTGTAATTAATTTTGTGTGTCGATCAGACCGCAAATTTATCATTTATTTTCCGCCGTCAAATTTCCAGATGTCAAAGACAAGTCAACAATACTATCCATATTTAATATACCCATCGACAATATTTGAATATTAATACTAAAAAAATGCTTTATGAGACTCTAGTTTTGTGTATATAGACCATGCCTAAATTTCGATTCTGAAGCTCGCATCCAACGTGTCCAAAATTCCTATGCAGTTTCCATTAATGGAATACATAAATATGATCATGTTCCACATAAATTAACTGAAGAATTAACATGCATGCATTTCATGTATGGTCGTGCTAATGGGAACGCCACCGAAGCGCGACGTCTTTATGTTGACGCTTATCCAAATCGCTAGATTCCTTCACAACGCATGTTTGAAAGAATTCACCAAAGATTGCGTGATACTTGTGCAAACAGTGCCATTTATCCGGAAGACCAAGGTCGGTATCTACTCCTAGAGCAGAAGAAGAAATCCTAGTACTGGTAGAGCAGAATCCAGGTACGAGTGTGCGAAGAATATCAGCCGAGGTAGGAATTAGTGGTAGTGGATAAATGATCATCAAGCATGGTTTCTACGTCATGGTGCTGAAGACCCTCGTTTTCTTGCAAACATTCTTTTTACTGATGAGGCCAGGTTCGCAAGAAATGTAGTGTTTAATTTTCACAATACGCATATTTGGGCCGACGAAAATCCTCATGCTCTAATAGAATCTGGACATCAGGCACGTTTTTCATTAAACATTTGGATGGGTATTGTAGGTGACAGGTTTCTAGGTCCTGTTGTTTTACCAAATCGATTAACAGGCGCTGCTTACCTCAACTTTATAAAGAACACACTGTATGAGTTTTTGGAAGATATTCCTTTGAATCAGAGGCAACAAATGTGGTTCCAGCATGATGGTACTCCAGCTCATTTTTCCATGGCCGTTAGAGAGCATTTACACCAAACTTTCCCACATAGATGGGTAGGAAGAACCGGACCTCTTTTATGGCCTCCAAGATCGCCTGATCTGAACCCTCTAAATTTCTTTGTTTGGTGATATTTGAAGACATTAGTGTATGGTACTCCTGTAAATAGCCTGGAAGAGCTGCAGCTACGGATTAATCAAAAGTGTCAAGAAATCCAAACCAAGGAGGGTGTTTTCGAAAGAGTTTGAATATCGTTGAGACGAAGATGTCGTGCCTGCTTGGAAATGGACGGAGGGCACTTTGAACATCTTTGTAACTTTGTTTTTTGTTTGTTAAAAGCTTCCTTTGTCGGTTTATTCCTAATAAAATAAAATGTTTGAAAAACGAATAGTGGTCCATATCTCCGCAACCGTTCCTTTACGGATCCATGTTTATTAATACTGCTCTGCTTATTTTGGTTCATACTATTACCTCCTGAAATATTTGACACTCTTTTTTTAACACCCTGTATAAACCGCGCTGAATGTCGTGTGATGTCACACCAATGATATAGCGTTTTCAGCCATGTGGTTTTATTTACATTTATTTATTTATTTATTTATTTATTTATTTATTTATTTATTTATTTATTTATACAGCTTACAGGGGTGTGAAGTGAAACACACTGTAAATACATACTTTGATAACGTTTAATGCAAAAAAAATTGGAGCGAATGTTGTTCTAAGTCGATTTCAATATTGGCGAAAAGAATATGTTAATGCTCAAGTCAAATCGATTAAAGGTCAAAAGAAATCGATCACCTTATAATTACAAACAAAAATGTCTATGACTTGTTTTCTGTAAGTCTAATATTTACTCATATTGTCTAGAAAATTTACATGCAGAAGGTCGGTTAAATGGGAGCAAGGTTGTGATCTAGAACACAATGACACTGAGAAATTTGAATAATATTTGGCAGTTTCTAAAAATTGTGAAGGATACGTGCATGAAAAAAATTTAATTTAGTTTTTATTCGGTCCGACGGTTGCATGATTTTACATAGGTATCTCCACATTGATAATAAAAACGAAATAGGACATATTTTTAACCGTCTAGTCAATATACTCAACTTATCAAAATTGTAATTCCATTTTTCGATGCTTTTGTTAAACACTCAAAAGTATCAATATGCACATAATTTCAAAGTTCCTTCTCAAGTTAATATTTTACATATACATATGTATATGTTGTTGTTGTGTATGTTGACGAACTAATTTGAAAGATAAGGAATATGAAAACCTTTTTGGCAAACCATCAGTGCGTCTTCATAAACATACTGGTTCCCAATATGATTTTTACAGTTCTATAAATAATTTCGTAAGGGCCATTACAGCCCTAGTGTTGTAATGAAAAAAAAGTTAGTAAATAGGTGTCTTCATCCGCAGTACTTAGAAACTTAAATACTTCTGCCATTGTAAAAATTCTGAACGTTCTAACCTTGACCTCTGAACTTCTTTTAAAAAAATGCGATTAGTTGAGAAAACCTGCTTATATCTTGATTTTTCTTAACTGATATCATAGTTCTCAATATTGAGTACTGAGTGTAGATTTCTAGAAACGTTGCTTTCCGGAAACATAAGACAAAAGGATTTTCTCAGACGTCCCTTTTACCTTGTTAGTTTTGCACCACTCCTCAAACTGTTGGTACTTCAACTCATCAATATTTTCAAAAGCGTTTTTTATATTTATGGGTTTGTTTAATATAGTTTTAAAAATAATCAAGAGAAAGGTAACATAAGAAAACTTGATCTGTAAATGCAATAGAAAATTTTTGTACAAGCCCTATGGCAGATGGTAGTTGGGTTAATCTCAAACATTTTTTCTTATATGAATATAGGTTCGAATCATTTTTATTTACTGATGGTATCTATTAACAATAATTGTTATTTGAGCTTAAACATTAGTTAACGTTTATTAATAAATCTTAAGACTTAAAATTATTCAAAATGTCCATCCTCAGCCGAATACATAGATATTAATAATCATAATATATGAGCGTTACCAAATTAGCATGCAATTAGATCAAGACGATTTCAGCAACGTTTCAATGTCAACGTTTGGGGTAGCATTTTCAACAATAATTTCCTGCCTATATATATTCGACTACTTAAGTTGATTGATAGACGTTTCAAACTGTTTCCAGCTGCACCAGAAAAAAAAAATATGAAAGACTCTCATTCATAAGCAATATATACAAAGGCAATAATAGAAAACCTACTTCTCACTTCGCTGTTCGTGAGTCGACTGCTATATTTGGACTATTCGGTTAAGGTTTGGCAAGTTTTTTTTTTAATTTTGCACATGATCACCTGCACACGGGACTTTAATACAATTTGTAATAAATAATATTACAATTGTGTCTCTGTAGCTTTGGTAATGATAACTTCCAATATAATATACAGGGTGGTCCAAAAGTCTGGAAATGGTGAATTTATTTCGCGCACGGGTGAAAATTCTGATACTGGGGTCTTTAGTAATTTTGCGCGAGGAATCGAATGGGTCCATCAGATTTTGAGCCCGATGAGGTCTTATACGAGATATGAGGCCCAACTTTGAAATTTCAAATGCAAACCCATCTTTTTTATTGCAGATTCGGATTCAGCGGGAAATTTTACATCGAAATTGGTTAAAACCCAAAATTTTTTCGTCCATTTTTGGGTCCTATGCAGCATTTTTTGTTGAGCCTCAGATTTGAATTTGGGCCTCATATCTTGTTAAAGGCCCCATCGCGCCCAAAATCTGATGGGCCCAATAGATTGCCCGAGAAAAATTATTAAGGACCTCAGAATATCGATTTGTGCCCCCCGGCCTTGAACAAAAAACGCTGCATAGGACCCAAAAATGGATGAAAAAATTTTGGGTTTTAACCAATTCGGTTGTAAAATTTCCCGCTGAATCCGAATCTGCAATAAAAAAGATGGGTTTGCATTTGAAATTTCAAAGTTGGGCCTCATATCTCGCCTCATATAACGCCCCATCGGCTCTGATAGGCCCATTCGATTCCTCGGGCGAAAGATCCCAGTATCAGAATTCCGATTTTCCACCCGTGCGCGAAATAAATTCACCGTTTCCAGACTTTTGGACCATCCTGTATAAATAATGCTATTTTGTACCATACCCGTATTGAATTTTACAATATGGCATTTATTATAAAATGTAGTAGAGAATTCTATAATTATATTAAAATTTATAACAAGCCAATTACTACAGCACTTTTGCATTTATAACAAGAACATGGTTTACTAAATTTGTAGTTTATTCTACGATAATATTGTAAGCTCACATTCGTTGCAACTGTTTCAGTGGGGGTTAGATTACCTCTAGATAGCTTCTAGTTTACTTGTTATATCAATATCATTGCAACGATTTGGCCTCTGTTTTATTTAGAATAAGTTCAGTACTGTCAATATTGTTACATGCGTGTTACATTATTTTAGACATTCACGAAGCGGCCATATTTTCTTCCCCGCGATTTCATAACGGTGGCAACATAAATCTCTGAAGCGAAATCCCGTCTTAACACCAGACATTAATTAGTTTAATGGATCCATTATCTTGTCTTCGGGCCCCTTACACGGTCGCGTTGGCATTATTATCACCACATCGATAATTAGGCTAGATAATTAGGGCGATATCGACTGGCGCAGTTGCAGCAGTTCCGCCGATTGATTGCACGCCGGCCCTAATTGCTGATTAGAGACGACGATCCGCACTGATCGCAGCGCCGACCCATAAACTTGGAGTTTGTGGTACGCCCGTTCCAAATTAATGCTTCCAATTTATGTTCCACGACGTTATTACGTTCAGAGAGGTCTACGATCTTAATTTTGCGTTTTAATGGAAAATACGAGCATAAGCCATTTGTGAGGCAGAACACTTGAAGGAAGAACTATATCATCCACGATCTGTTCTAAGTGGAAATGGATCCATCAACAGAAATATTGAACGAGTCTCAAGGAGGACGCCAAGGCTAAGGAACAGGAAGAATATCTACTCTATATACAATATAAGGTTGAAGTGTCATTTAAGGAATAATGAGAGAGAGAGAGAGAGAGTGAGAGAAAGGGAGAGAAACGGAGAGAGGGGAGAGAGAGAAGATTCTGGGTAAAACTCTACAGAGAAGCAATAGCAATTCAAAAAAAATCGGATTAGCAACCGTGATGAAAGCTTGGAATTACCTGCATTAAAAAAAACAATTCTTCCGGATATTGTGAATTTTCACACCTGGACCGGAAGGCTGCCTGAATTAAAAATGTCCTGATAACCAGGTACCAGTAACGCTAGAAATGCTACATATCCATTCAAAATCCTTACGGAAATTACTGTATTAGTAATATAATTTGAAGGTTTAATTACGTTAGTTTAGGCAAAAAGAAAGTCGACTTGTGCGGGATGGGGGGTGGCATATTATTAAGCAGGTCGCATTTGCGCCAAGGAACGTTGGTAGGCCCTAACCACCATTCAGTGCAGGAATGAGGGAAACCTGAAAAACCTCATTGATCCAATCTAACACTCCTCCATCCTACTGTATCCGCAGAGAGGGTGTCAATCCCCTCCACAAATATAGCTGATATACGGTATACCGGTTGCGGGAATCGAACCCACAGCGGCCTAGTCACATCTATTCAAGTACTGACAAAGTTATCTAGTAGCTTTCTTTATTTACTTTGAAATGTTATTAATTAATGTTCAATATTAAATACAAAGTGTTTTTTTGATCTTTCCCTCAAAGAATAATGTCTAAAGATATTTGTATGAATACAAAGCAAGCAAACAAATTGTTACCAGTGAACATTATTTTCACAAAAGAAGAGTAACTCTGTGTAATCTGTTCTATAATTCCCTACATTATATTTAAAGTAGTACATACATTGAAAAACATAATTATTTCTATACAGGGTATCCTAGAGCTATTTTGACAGTCATTATCTCGGAAACTGTCCGAGACAGAAGGAAGTGTTTAACTGACAACAGTAAAATTTTAGATTCTCTATTTAGTCAACCTTGTAGATTTACAAAATAAAATAACACAAGAACTTTTAAGGAGATATGAATTGTCAAAATGAAAATGGCCGACAGTTTGAATATATATTATAATGGCTATGTTATTTTTTGTATTATTCCCAAGGTTACTTATTAAAAAAATGTTACTCTAAAAATAGTTTTACATTATCTCAAAAATGATTAAAGTCGCTGTATTATTTGCCGTAAAATGATCAAATTTGTGATGTTACTAAGTTACAGAGAAAAATAAAATACGTAAAGCAAACGTAATATCAAAAATAAAACTAATGATGTTTTGTTTATTCTCTTTTACTATTTAAATTTTCTTCAAATAATATAATAACTTTTAAAATACATTTATATGACACATTATTTTGCTATTCTAACCCCACATATTAACAATTATTTTATAACATATTTACATCTTTTTATATATTTTTAGGTATTAATAATATTGTGTGAAACTAACTACTCTGTGGACTAAAGCCCCAACCAGCGTTGAATTATACCCACAATATCTACCCATATATTCTTCATTATTAGCTTTCTAATACAGTAAAAAATATTTACATCTACAGTTGACTTTGAAAAAATACGTATTTTGAAAGATTTCTGTACTTAAACATTTGTTGGTTAGACTGTTTTCTGTCGTTATATATTCTTTTTACTTACTTGCTAAACTCTATATTATTCAGTTCTTCAATGTCTAAAATTACTTCCGGCGCCCTTAATGATAGATATAGAACATGGTTAATAAAATATGTTTAGAAATAAAAGAAGAATCCAAAAATTGAAAAATGTACAGGGTGCCCTATTTAAAAATTTTAAGTTCTGCAACATACCGTGTTTTCGAGACACCGTGTTTGTTTGAAGTACATTTTTTAATACAATAACTTTTCTATTTAACATGTGTTTCTATATCGAACAGTTTCCGAGATAATGTCTGCCAAAATTGCTCTAGTACACCCTGTATATTGTGAAATAGTACGTTACTAAAATTCAGTTTTAAAATTCCATCCTTGATACTGTGTATCCTTTTTAATATAAACAATTTATTAAGGCTTGTTTGCCCTAATTGTATTATTTTAAAGTAAAAAACTCTATTATGCCTCCATAGAGCATTAGTTACGCACCACTCTGTATAAGAAAAATTAATTATCAGTTATCAGGTTTCTTTCCCTCTAAACATTAGCTGTTACTTAGATACATTTAAAAAACACGTCATTAGATATTTTTTCATGCCAAGAATATTATTTTGTCAACTAATGTCAACATAGTTTCATCAAACGTCGACTGTGACATTAAAGCGATAACACAAATACACTGAGACACGCAGCACACCATCCGTCTAGCTAATCCCATTATTGGCACATTTGTAAATTTCGTGCTAGTTTTAAAGCCTCCATGTGTCTAGATTAGAAGCGCGAATACCCATACCGATTCCAATTACACGAACTACCGTTGAAATCCACCTCCAATTACCGGCATCTTAATTCCTAGCCATCCATCATTATGCCCTTCTAAGCGTTCTAATGGGGCCGTTGTAATATTCGTAATTACCCTCTGAATTATCCCAAATCAATTAGCGCCATAACTTAACAAACTGAATGGAAAGTTATCGCATCAAACAGGGAGTGAATCCAAAATGTCTCCATTATATCCTTTAAAATACCCTTTTGATCAAATCGACCATTTTATATTGTTGCATACAGTTTGTAGAAATTGAGGGTTTCAAGTCACCAACATTTGTTCTTTTATCAGATGCGCCTCAAGGATCAAATCTTGGACCACTATTTTTCTTAATGTTTATAAATGATTTGATCATGCAGATTAAATGCGGTAAATTGATTTATGCTGATGATGTGAAAATTTTTACTAGAATAAGGTCTTTTGATGACTGTCTTTCACTACAGAATAATATAAACATCATAGTAGACTGGTGTGCCCATAATAATTTACATCTTAATATAGATATATGTAATATCGATAGTTATCATAGAAAGCGTGACCCTATTCCTTTCAATCACAATATTGATTACACCACTTTAACAAAGCTCGATGAGGTTAGGAACTTGGGAATATTGTTTGACCATAAATTCTCTTTTGTATGGAATATTGAACTGATGACTTCCTCTGCTTTTAAGATTCTTGGTTTTGTCAGGAAAACATTTTACTAACATTAATGCTATTATATACGTTTGTTCGCTCGAAATTGGATTATGGTGCATTGATTTGGTCACCCATATGTAACTGCTATGTAAGTAAAGCTGAGTCTGTACAACGTCGGTTTCTTAAATTTCTAACATTTAAAGAAGATCATCAATACCCACCTAGAGGATACGATCATGAATTACTGTTGGCTAGATTTGATGAAATATCGATGAATCATAGGCAAATAATAAATACTATCAAATTTTTATATAATTTACTTCATAAAAATGTAGACTGTCAGCTGTTATTCCAACAGATTAATTAGTTAGTTCCGCGTGCTGAATCCAGACAATCTGTAACGTTATATAATCATGGCATCAATAATGCTTTGTTGCCCTACATATAGAATGTGTTGGAACTTTAATAATATATGTCGTTCTTGTGATATAAACAATGATTCTCTCACTATAATTTTGAATACTGCTTTGAAAGTGTCAAGTGCCTACTCCAGAATCTGCCAACATTGTTGCAGAGCTGCGTCGAAGGCAATGGCCAGTGTATTCATTGAGGTTGGAGAGTACAAGGAATTCCGATATCTTTCTTGTCATACCTTTAATTGTATTAATTCCAACTGGCAGGGTACAGCATTTATTACTTCGATATGTCAAGAGAAATCGCTAATGTGTCGTATTGAGTGGACGAAATTTTGCGTACTTACAAAATATATCTAAAAAAGTGATACTATCTATTAATCACTCTGTAATCGTAAATATTCTTGGAACATGAGTTTTTGTGTTCGGAATTTTGACACTAATAAATGACTGACAATCTTCTATGGCATATATTGTCAAAAATGTGATTTCTTCCTTCCTACATGCTCCAAATACTCCAGCCATTAAAACAACTTTGGCTAACAGGAATTCTTTATCCTCGGTTTGTTTCATAAAGCGTTCTATTTCCAGCATCGTAAATACTTTTGATTTCTTTGGCTGATATCTGAAAGCTTTCCTTTATAAAAAAGTTATAATCATTTTTTTCATTCGCATGCGTCCTTTCTACTCTTTACAGCTCTGAAATATTACCTAAAACTTAACATATTATACATAATTTTCTATTTTTATTTCCTCGGGAATCGATAGACCTTCATAGAACAATATTAATTTACTATTTTATTTAAACTTTTTCTGTCATTTGAAAGATACAGGCTGCCAATTTTTTTGTGTATTTTCTTTCTGCATTGTATCAAAGATTTTTTGCCGAGTTTGTAACGGTAAATCTGTACATTTCTAGAGAACATCCAGTATATACACAAGTACCTAATAATATTTATATATTTTTGCCAAGCCATTTGTTTTAATGAATGTAAATAAAACTGATTTATAATTGCTATATTACTAAAATAACATTGTAGCATAAAAGGGAGCTTACTCTGGAAGGCATTATTTTGCATAATGCCTGCTCGAATATTATTTCCTTCTTCTTTTCGACGTATTGTGCTCGGACAGGGTGACGTCGTGCGCCAAGTACTCATTGTAATAGCCAATAGTTTTTCAAAAAGGATTTTTTCGGTGAAAGTGGATTCGATTACAAAAGAGAACGACTGACCGCAAATTCCGTAAAGACGGTGTCGCCATTATTTTTTCCATGTACAATTATAATTTTGTTGAGTGCCAAATAAATAGGAAAAGGCCTTTCTAATTAAAAGGTACGTTTCTTTCTATATTGTGCCCAATTATTTGCAGTACCTAGCAGTAAAATATATGTTTTAAAATACATTACTTCTCTTATAGATTTGTCGGCCTTATTTTTATTGGTTACTTTACGCTTCCGAATAATTCAGAACTACTTATGGAAATCGAATCACACGAAACTGTTTTACCTAGGATATGATCTCATACCCTGTAGCGATGCACCTTCCAGGATCGATTATCACTAGATCAGTTATCCCCGCCAGGCGTCTACCGGTGTCACTTCTCACCACAAACTTAGAAAAAATATAGACAGCGTCGGTTCATGATATAGGTCACGTGACAGATGCCGCGTTTTCTAGAGACCTAAGACCCAGAAAATTGATATTTTATTTGCTTCATGTTGGCGGTTGTGCAAATATGATGCATTGCAATATGAAATTAACTAACTTGCTGTCATTTTAAATGGCATTAAAGAATGTGGCATGAATGTGACCAATCACAGTAAACAAATGAGATTCACGCTACATTACAACCAACGTAAATTGGCATAAAAACCAAGTTTAAGTGATTCTGGACCTTTCAGTCTATATTATATATAGACTATATTTTTTCTAGGTTTGTGTTTCTCACCCAGTAAACAGCACGGAGTAGGGATGATATTAATTTGCTGAAAATAATACGTTTCATGGTTAATTTTATTATTTGAACAATACTATCATGATAATCTTATACTAACACGGACTTTGATCTAGTATATTGCATATCAATGTTGATAAATATTTTCATATTTTAAGGGATTCTAAAAAAAAGATGTTTTAAAAACCTTTAATACTTTGTAGTTCCCAAATCAAGACACCTAGAGGAAATCTTTGTATAAAAAGCCTAATTCTTTGAAGTTCAAGCTATTCCCGAAATTTTTAGAGACAAGCTCATAGCTTATTATTCAATTGTAACAAAACTTTTTCAAAAAATAGCTTTTATAGTGAGTTGTAAATAAAACATAAAATTTAGTTAAATCAATGAAAGCATTTTCACCATTTTCTTTTTGTGTATGTGTGTCTGTGACGCAAGAGAGATACAAATTTTATTATCTTCCCCTAATTATGAAAGCAGAGTAAATATAATTATCTAATATACATTTAAATAAGTACATATTTCTTTACATAATGTAACTTTATTGGTTCGTTGAAAATTTTACACTGTACGTAAAGCAATGAGATAGAAATTAACAAATTAGTAACATGTTTAAATACCACCGGAAAGAAATTCTTATCTGCTTTTTATCAAGGTATAAAGCGAACATCTTCACCAAAATTTAAGGAACGAAAGAATTATTTCTAAAACTTAGTGGAAAACCATATATTTCTTGTAAATATGATTCATTCTGCTGCAAAAAAGTGTGGTAACGCAAAAAGGAAAAACCGATCAATGTAATTCTTTGGAAAAATCTCCCCTACGGTCAGGCCCACCACGGCAGAAGTCACTAACCTTTATTAGAATACAATTTACACACGTCTACGTTTTTTCTGCACCTGATACTGAGTCATATTAAATTGTTATTCATTCACTTAACTAGCCAATAGCCACTCCATTTAATTCGGACTCCGAAATGCCATAAAGGCTTGGTTAGGTTTTGGAACGCTGAGTGCATACCGAAATCCAAAATACCTCTGATGAATGTCTGAGGAGGTGCCGCCAAATTGATTTATTAAATAAATTAACTAGCAATTATAGGGTGTTCGTAATACAATAAAATACGAGGACTTATTAGGAATGATTGCACAACATAAATTTCAGTCAAGTGTATCAGAATAGGACCAATAAAAATGAGTTACAAAAAAACTGCCAAGAGCGCCCTCTACGATATGCGGCTCTACTTCTCCTTCTCAATGCTTGTATTTATCTAAAACATAACTGTACCAAATTTCATTATGATTGGACGTTTCATTCCTTAATTATGTCCATAACAAGAACATATATATATATATATATATATATATATATATTTTTTTTTTTTCATTGAAGCCCTGTATCTTCTAAATGAGTCACTTTTGGACTAAGCTAACTCCTTTCTTCAATAAACTGCCTCTCGACTCCCCCCTAGGGCTCATATTCTCAACTTCCATGAAATGATGATAAACCAAAAACCAACCAATCATACTACTAGTTTCTTAAATTTGACCAATCAGCTACTCCGATCTCAAATCATAATCTACGAGTAAAAAAAAACGGCAAAACTAACCAAGAGGCGCTGTCAATAGCACGATCATGAAGTCACTGTTAATAAAAGTAAATTTATGCAAACCGTTTTCCATTTGAATTTTACACAAACGGTCAAAAATCAAGAAAGCTCAACTTAAGAGGTATTCAAGATTTTTTCGATGCATCAATAATATCGCAACAAATTTTATTGATACAAAATATCGAATATCGTAAATAATTGTTGATATTCTGAATATCGATGTGTATCGTGTAACATCCCTACCATGTACCTAATCATATTTGTGTCGGCTTGGTAGAAAAAGAGCCCATTCTTTTTAATTTTTATTCACTCCTATATATCTAATATTTATGAAACAATTCTACAACAAGAGGTGTCTTAGACATCTTATCTAATTTATGTATATTGTTTTTTGTGAACAGTTTCAAGAAATTCAGTATTGTCTCTCCTGCAAAATTTGCTTATTGAAAGTTGGACACCTTTTCATCTATAGTCGGTTTGGAAATGAAAGAGAGTAATAAAACACCGAGATAAAAACCCGCCATAGGCGTGGTAATATTTCGTTTCAGGTAATTATTACCTAATAATTATAATTATCGGGTACCACTAATATTGTGACAGATCAATTCAGTCTTATAGTTGAATATACGAAAACGTGCTAGTGCAGTAGAGTAAAATTCGACTTGTGTTTAGTGACTATTGTACCAGTGGATATAATATTGCTTGGGTAAAATGTCGAGCTTATCAGATTACGTACCTGCTAAACGCGTGAAAAGATGTGCGCTGTCTCAGAATGAGAAGATTATTATATTAAATGTATTTAATGAATTGAAACTTCAAAATTCTACCAACAGTGTTGACGACATCGTGGAAAAGTGTTCCAAAATGACAGGGATTGGAAAATCGACTATCTACAGAATTTTAAAGAAAACAAAAAATGAACAAGTTACTGTAAATCCCCCAAAATCATCAACAGGGAGGTCAAAAGTCGTTATAGATGATTGATGATCAAAAATGTCATTCGCAGAAAAGTACACTAATTTTATTTTAAAAAAGAAATACCAACGCTAAACAAAATTTTAAGTGAACTTTCAGAGGGCAACGATTTGCCAAAAATCAGTAGAAGCAAATTATGGGCCGTCTTACGAGAGCTGAATTTTTGTTGGGGAAAGCAGAACAGGAAGTCAGTTCTTATCGATAAAGATGAAATTATTTGTTGGCGAAGATCCTACTTAAGATCAATTAAAAAATTTCGTGACGAAGGGAGGAATATTTATTATCTAGACGAAACTTGGGTCAACGAGGGATATACTGTAACAAAAGTATGGCAAGATAAAAATGTAAAAAGTTTTCGACAAGCATTTTTGGCACCTTCAGGTAAAGGGCGAAGATTAATAGTGACACATATAGGTAGTACCAGTGGTTTTGTAGCGGTTTACTTTTATTTGAATCTAAAAATACAGGTGACTATCACGAAGACATGAACGCAGATGTTTTCGAAGAGTATTTTACACAGATGTTGGATCTTATTCCTCCGGGGTCTGTAATTCTCATGGATAATGCCAGTTACCATTCACGGCAAACCTAGTGGACGCCTACGATTGCTTGGAGGAAAGCCGATATAATTCAATGGTTATCTGGAAAAACATTTCTTTTGAAACAAATATGGTGAAAAAGGAACTTTTGACACTTGTCAATCTTAATAAAGATCAGAAAAAATATATTATCGATAAAATGGCAACAAATCGCCAAATAACGGTACTACGGTTATCACCTTATCACTGTGAACTTAAACCAATCAAATTAGTTTGGGCGCAGGTAAAAGGAGATGTAGCGCGAAATAATACGACGTTTAAATTAAGTGACGAGAAAATTTTGTTAAAAAATTCCTTGGAACAAGTAATTGCAGATAACTGACTAAGATGTATACATCATGTACAAAAAGAAGAGGAGAAAATGTGGGAACTCGATAATTTAATTGACGTTACTGTGGAACCTATCAATCTAGGAGACGAAGATATTTCATTAGAATATGAATTCAGAGGATGAATTTTAATATACCTACTTTTTTATTTTCTTTATTGTACGTTTATACAACACTACATTTACTCACCATAATTTGAATTTTCAAAATACATATATTTTTGTGTGGAATAAAAGTCTATTTATTAAATTTAAATAAATATTTTAATAATAATATTGAATAATTGTATTTGAATTACTAAAAACCCTCTTAACCCGGTTATGATGCTCATGTTTTGAAATGCTGTTTTTATATTGTTTACATATAAGAGAAATGGACCGAGAAATTGAAGCAGCATAGACAAAGACGGATTGTCGGGGATTAAATTTTAGCTATCTGCTACAATTTAGTCCGGTTCGATTACACAAAGTTTTTTTAAAAGTCATCTATACCGATAATACATAATATAAAAATATTGAACATAAGCACCAGTACTACATTTATTTACGATTTGCATACATAATAAGCTTTTACCTATTACTCTCTTTCATTTCTAGCAGACTATAAGCTATTCAATTCATTCAATAATCCTTTTATTTGTAATTGCTGGGTCTAGTGAATAAAACATCTATGTACAATACCGCGCTTCCCAGTTTTTACGCGATCAGTTTGGAAATCTGTGAGTTAACCGTCTGTCTCTCCTTACGACGAATCGCCTGCTTGGCGGAACATAAATTTATTACGCAAAACCAAGCGTGGCCAATTAATTTGACAAAACCCAATTTAGTAGAACCTAATAAAATACCCACGGCGTTGGGATGCCTTTTTTAATTGAAACGTGACTCCAATCTATAACTCGCCCCTACATTTGAATGGGGTTCCCTTATCGACCAACATCTACTCCGGTTCATGATATAGGTCACGTGACAGATGCCGCGTTTTCTAGAGACCTAAGACCCAGAAAATTGATATTTTATTTGCTTCATGTTGGCGGTTGTGCAAATATGATGCATTGCAATATGAAATTAACTAACTTGCTGTCATTTTAAATGGCATTAAAGAATGTGGCATGAATGTGACCAATCACAGTAAACAAATGAGATTCACGCTACATTACAACCAACGTAAATTGGCATAAAAACCAAGTTTAAGTGATTCTGGACCTTTCAGTCTATATTATATATAGACTATATTTTTTCTAGGTTTGTGTTTCTCACCCAGTAAACAGCACGGAGTAGGGATGATATTAATTTGCTGAAAATAATACGTTTCATGGTTAATTTTATTATTTGAACAATACTATCATGATAATCTTATACTAACACGGACTTTGATCTAGTATATTGCATATCAATGTTGATAAATATTTTCATATTTTAAGGGATTCTAAAAAAAAGATGTTTTAAAAACCTTTAATACTTTGTAGTTCCCAAATCAAGACACCTAGAGGAAATCTTTGTATAAAAAGCCTAATTCTTTGAAGTTCAAGCTATTCCCGAAATTTTTAGAGACAAGCTCATAGCTTATTATTCAATTGTAACAAAACTTTTTCAAAAAATAGCTTTTATAGTGAGTTGTAAATAAAACATAAAATTTAGTTAAATCAATGAAAGCATTTTCACCATTTTCTTTTTGTGTATGTGTGTCTGTGACGCAAGAGAGATACAAATTTTATTATCTTCCCCTAATTATGAAAGCAGAGTAAATATAATTATCTAATATACATTTAAATAAGTACATATTTCTTTACATAATGTAACTTTATTGGTTCGTTGAAAATTTTACACTGTACGTAAAGCAATGAGATAGAAATTAACAAATTAGTAACATGTTTAAATACCACCGGAAAGAAATTCTTATCTGCTTTTTATCAAGGTATAAAGCGAACATCTTCACCAAAATTTAAGGAACGAAAGAATTATTTCTAAAACTTAGTGGAAAACCATATATTTCTTGTAAATATGATTCATTCTGCTGCAAAAAAGTGTGGTAACGCAAAAAGGAAAAACCGATCAATGTAATTCTTTGGAAAAATCTCCCCTACGGTCAGGCCCACCACGGCAGAAGTCACTAACCTTTATTAGAATACAATTTACACACGTCTACGTTTTTTCTGCACCTGATACTGAGTCATATTAAATTGTTATTCATTCACTTAACTAGCCAATAGCCACTCCATTTAATTCGGACTCCGAAATGCCATAAAGGCTTGGTTAGGTTTTGGAACGCTGAGTGCATACCGAAATCCAAAATACCTCTGATGAATGTCTGAGGAGGTGCCGCCAAATTGATTTATTAAATAAATTAACTAGCAATTATAGGGTGTTCGTAATACAATAAAATACGAGGACTTATTAGGAATGATTGCACAACATAAATTTCAGTCAAGTGTATCAGAATAGGACCAATAAAAATGAGTTACAAAAAAACTGCCAAGAGCGCCCTCTACGATATGCGGCTCTACTTCTCCTTCTCAATGCTTGTATTTATCTAAAACATAACTGTACCAAATTTCATTATGATTGGACGTTTCATTCCTTAATTATGTCCATAACAAGAACATATATATATATATATATATATATATATATATATATTTTTTTTTTTCATTGAAGCCCTGTATCTTCTAAATGAGTCACTTTTGGACTAAGCTAACTCCTTTCTTCAATAAACTGCCTCTCGACTCCCCCCTAGGGCTCATATTCTCAACTTCCATGAAATGATGATAAACCAAAAACCAACCAATCATACTACTAGTTTCTTAAATTTGACCAATCAGCTACTCCGATCTCAAATCATAATCTACGAGTAAAAAAAAACGGCAAAACTAACCAAGAGGCGCTGTCAATAGCACGATCATGAAGTCACTGTTAATAAAAGTAAATTTATGCAAACCGTTTTCCATTTGAATTTTACACAAACGGTCAAAAATCAAGAAAGCTCAACTTAAGAGGTATTCAAGATTTTTTCGATGCATCAATAATATCGCAACAAATTTTATTGATACAAAATATCGAATATCGTAAATAATTGTTGATATTCTGAATATCGATGTGTATCGTGTAACATCCCTACCATGTACCTAATCATATTTGTGTCGGCTTGGTAGAAAAAGAGCCCATTCTTTTTAATTTTTATTCACTCCTATATATCTAATATTTATGAAACAATTCTACAACAAGAGGTGTCTTAGACATCTTATCTAATTTATGTATATTGTTTTTTGTGAACAGTTTCAAGAAATTCAGTATTGTCTCTCCTGCAAAATTTGCTTATTGAAAGTTGGACACCTTTTCATCTATAGTCGGTTTGGAAATGAAAGAGAGTAATAAAACACCGAGATAAAAACCCGCCATAGGCGTGGTAATATTTCGTTTCAGGTAATTATTACCTAATAATTATAATTATCGGGTACCACTAATATTGTGACAGATCAATTCAGTCTTATAGTTGAATATACGAAAACGTGCTAGTGCAGTAGAGTAAAATTCGACTTGTGTTTAGTGACTATTGTACCAGTGGATATAATATTGCTTGGGTAAAATGTCGAGCTTATCAGATTACGTACCTGCTAAACGCGTGAAAAGATGTGCGCTGTCTCAGAATGAGAAGATTATTATATTAAATGTATTTAATGAATTGAAACTTCAAAATTCTACCAACAGTGTTGACGACATCGTGGAAAAGTGTTCCAAAATGACAGGGATTGGAAAATCGACTATCTACAGAATTTTAAAGAAAACAAAAAATGAACAAGTTACTGTAAATCCCCCAAAATCATCAACAGGGAGGTCAAAAGTCGTTATAGATGATTGATGATCAAAAATGTCATTCGCAGAAAAGTACACTAATTTTATTTTAAAAAAGAAATACCAACGCTAAACAAAATTTTAAGTGAACTTTCAGAGGGCAACGATTTGCCAAAAATCAGTAGAAGCAAATTATGGGCCGTCTTACGAGAGCTGAATTTTTGTTGGGGAAAGCAGAACAGGAAGTCAGTTCTTATCGATAAAGATGAAATTATTTGTTGGCGAAGATCCTACTTAAGATCAATTAAAAAATTTCGTGACGAAGGGAGGAATATTTATTATCTAGACGAAACTTGGGTCAACGAGGGATATACTGTAACAAAAGTATGGCAAGATAAAAATGTAAAAAGTTTTCGACAAGCATTTTTGGCACCTTCAGGTAAAGGGCGAAGATTAATAGTGACACATATAGGTAGTACCAGTGGTTTTGTAGCGGTTTACTTTTATTTGAATCTAAAAATACAGGTGACTATCACGAAGACATGAACGCAGATGTTTTCGAAGAGTATTTTACACAGATGTTGGATCTTATTCCTCCGGGGTCTGTAATTCTCATGGATAATGCCAGTTACCATTCACGGCAAACCTAGTGGACGCCTACGATTGCTTGGAGGAAAGCCGATATAATTCAATGGTTATCTGGAAAAACATTTCTTTTGAAACAAATATGGTGAAAAAGGAACTTTTGACACTTGTCAATCTTAATAAAGATCAGAAAAAATATATTATCGATAAAATGGCAACAAATCGCCAAATAACGGTACTACGGTTATCACCTTATCACTGTGAACTTAAACCAATCAAATTAGTTTGGGCGCAGGTAAAAGGAGATGTAGCGCGAAATAATACGACGTTTAAATTAAGTGACGAGAAAATTTTGTTAAAAAATTCCTTGGAACAAGTAATTGCAGATAACTGACTAAGATGTATACATCATGTACAAAAAGAAGAGGAGAAAATGTGGGAACTCGATAATTTAATTGACGTTACTGTGGAACCTATCAATCTAGGAGACGAAGATATTTCATTAGAATATGAATTCAGAGGATGAATTTTAATATACCTACTTTTTTATTTTCTTTATTGTACGTTTATACAACACTACATTTACTCACCATAATTTGAATTTTCAAAATACATATATTTTTGTGTGGAATAAAAGTTTATTAAATTTAAATAAATATTTTAATAATAATATTGAATAATTGTATTTGAATTACTAAAAACCCTCTTAACCCGGTTATGATGCTCATGTTTTGAAATGCTGTTTTTATATTGTTTACATATAAGAGAAATGGACCGAGAAATTGAAGCAGCATAGACAAAGACGGATTGTCGGGGATTAAATTTTAGCTATCTGCTACAATTTAGTCCGGTTCGATTACACAAAGTTTTTTTAAAAGTCATCTATACCGATAATACATAATATAAAAATATTGAACATAAGCACCAGTACTACATTTATTTACGATTTGCATACATAATAAGCTTTTACCTATTACTCTCTTTCATTTCTAGCAGACTATAAGCTATTCAATTCATTCAATAATCCTTTTATTTGTAATTGCTGGGTCTAGTGAATAAAACATCTATGTACAATACCGCGCTTCCCAGTTTTTACGCGATCAGTTTGGAAATCTGTGAGTTAACCGTCTGTCTCTCCTTACGACGAATCGCCTGCTTGGCGGAACATAAATTTATTACGCAAAACCAAGCGTGGCCAATTAATTTGACAAAACCCAATTTAGTAGAACCTAATAAAATACCCACGGCGTTGGGATGCCTTTTTTAATTGAAACGTGACTCCAATCTATAACTCGCCCCTACATTTGAATGGGGTTCCCTTATCGACCAACATCTACTCCGGATTCGGCAAGATAGAAAATTCTCGGCAGCGTTGCCTCGCTGACAAATTTTTCCGTAAACAGTTTTCAGCCATCACTGCTGTCGTGACACGTGGAACGTTGATTTCGGTATGCAAAAAGTAATTTCATAGCTATCTGAGCAAATGAGATATTTATGCGTGGGGTAACATCCTGTGGTGGATCTCTACTGGAAATCCAGCAAACAGAAGAAAATTTTGTAAATAATAATAGTTATTTATTATACAAGGGAAAAGAGTATTAGATTTTAGTGTGAGGCTGTTAAGTTAAAATCTAATATTTTACCCGTGTATCATAGGCGCATAATTTCTTTCTGTGACGGGGAAAACGATTTACCTAATAATGAAAAAACATATTACAATATATTAGAAAAAAAATTGAATTTTTAAACTGGTAGGCTGTTGTACTTCGTCGACATTGGACCTGCGCTGCTAAGAAAACCTTTAAAGTAATCAAATATCTGTCAATTTAATTATGTGATTGGGTTTTAAAAAATGCGAACTGTAGTTATTTATTGGTTACTTTCAATATTCAAAGTTCAAAAATGGACATTGGTGATTCAGAGTTTTCTTTTACACCACAGGAATCAGTAGAAGCAGCGAAAGTAGCATCACTAAAAGTATTGCAACTAAATCCTGGAATATATTAGACAAAATATTTGAAGTTTTAAACTGGTAGGCTGTTGTACTTCGGCGAAATTGGACCTGTCCTGCTAAGAAAACCTTTAAAGTAATCAAATATCTGTCAATTTAATTATGTGATTGGGTTTTAAAAAATGCGAACTGAAGTTATTTATTGGTTACTTTCAATATTCAAAGTTCAAAAATGGACATTGGTGATTCAGAGTTTTCTTTTACACCACAGGAATCAGTAGAAGCAGTGAAAGTAGCATCACTAAAAGTATTGCAGCTAAATCCTGGAATATATTAGACAAAAAAATTTGAAGTTTTAAACTGGTAGGCTGTTGTACTTCGGCGACATTGGACCTGCGCTGTTAAGAAAACCTTTAAAGTAATCAAATATCTGTCAATTTAATTATGTGATTGGGAAATGGACATTGGTGATTCAGAGTTTTCTTTTACACCACAGGAATCAGTAGAAGCAGTGAAAATAGCATCACTAAAAGTATTGCAGCTAAATCCTGGAATATATTAGACAAAATATTTGAAGTTTTAAACTGGTAGGCTGTTGTACTTCGGCGACATTGGACCTGCGCTGTTAAGAAAACGTTTAAAGTAATCAAATATCTGTCAATTTAATTATGTGATTGGGTTTTAAAAAATGCGAACTGTAGTTATTTATTGGTTACTTTCAATATTCAAAGTTCAAAAATGGACATTGGTGATTCAGAGTTTTCTTTTACACCACAGGAATCAGTAGAAGCAGCGAAAGTAGCATCACTAAAAGTATTGCAGCTAAATCCTGGAATATATTAGACAAAATGTTTGAAGTTTGAAACTGGTAGGCTGTTGTACTTCGGCGACATTGGACCTGCGCTGCTAAGAAAACCTTTAAAGTAATCATATATCTGTCAATTTAATTATGTGATTGGGTTTAAAAAAATGCGAACTTAAGTTATTTATTGGTTACTTTGAATATTCAAAGTTCAAAAATGGACATTGGTGATTCAGAGTTTTCTTTTACACCACAGGAATCAGTAGAAGCAGTGAAAATAGCATCACTAAAAGTATTGCTGCTAAATCCTGGAATATATTAGACAAAATATTTGAAGTTTTAAACTGGTAGGCTGTTGTACTTCGGCGACATTGGACCTGTCCTGCTAAGAAAACCTTTAAAGTAATCAAATATCTATCAATTTAATTATGTGATTGGGTTTAAAAAAATGCGAATTGAAGTTATTTATTGGTTGCTTTGAATATTCAAAGTTCAAAAATGGACATTGGTGATTCAGAGTTTTCTTTTACACCACAGGAATCAGTAGAAGCAGCGAAAGTAGCATCACTAAAAGTATTGCAGCTAAATCCTGGAATATATTAGACAAAAAAATTTGAAGTTTTAAACTGGTAGGCTGTTGTACTTCGGCGAAATTGGACCTGTCCTGCTAAGAAAACCTTTAAAGTAATCAAATATCTGTCAATTTAATTATGTGATTGGGTTTTAAAAAATGCGAACTGAAGTTATTTATTGGTTACTTTGAATATTCAAAGCTCAAAAATGGACATTGGTGATTCAGAGTTTTCTTTTACACCACAGGAATCAGTAGAAGCAGCGAAAGTAGCATCACTAAAAGTATTGCAGCTAAAGCCTGGAATATATTAGACAAAAAATTTGAAGTTTTAAACTGGTAGGCTGTTGTACTTCGGCGACATTGGACCTGCGCTGCTAAGAAAACCTTTAAAGTAATCATATATCTGTCAATTTAATTATGTGATTGGGTTTAAAAAAATGCGAACTTAAGTTGATTGGTTACTTTGAATATTCAAAGTTCAAAAATGGACATTTGTGATTCAGAGTTTTCTTTTACACCACAGGAATCAGTAGAAGCAGCGAAAGTAGCATCACTAAAAGTATTGCAGCTAAATCCTGGAATATATTAGACAAAATATTTGAAGTTTTAAACTGGTAGGCTGTTGTACTTCGGCGACATTGGACCTGCGCTGTTAAGAAAACGTTTAAAGTAATCAAATATCTGTCAATTTAATTATGTGATTGGGTTTTAAAAAATGCGAACTGAAGTTATTTATTGGTTACTTTCAATATTTAAAGTTCAAAAATGGACATTGGTGATTCAGAGTTTTCTTTTACACCACAGGAATCAGTAGAAGCAGCGAAAGTAGCATCACTAAAAGTATTGCAGCTAAATCCTGGAATATATTAGACAAAAAAATTTGAAGTTTTAAACTGGAAGGCTGTTGTACTTCGGCGACATTGGACCTGTCCTGCTAAGAAAACCTTTAAAGTAATCAAATATCTATCAATTTAATTATGTGATTGGGTTTTAAAAAATGCGAACTGAAGTTATTTATTGGTTGCTTTCAATATTCAAAGTTCAAAAATGAACATTGGTGATTCAGAGTTTTCTTTTACACCACAGGAATCAGTAGAAGCAGCGAAAGTAGCATCACTAAAAGTATTGCAGTTAAAGAAAATTTACAGAACACGTAACCAAGATTTTTAGAATGAAATTGGCTTATTTTTCGTAATTGGCGCAACAACAAAGACCATCAACAGTGTGGTCGGATTACATTTTTGGAGCAAACTGGGAAATGTTGCATGCCCAAGAAATCTGAGATTTTTACGATTACACATAATTAGTAATTTTGTAAACGAAGAAGTTTATTTAATGGCCAAGGTTTTTATTGTATTTGGGATTGCAGGAGCTTATCGAATTTGTGAAACCAACCAAGTAACATTAGATGATTTTTGTATATTCGGGAACGTTATTAATTGTGAAACTTAAGCAAACAAAGAATGATGTAAACAGGAGATTTATAGTTTCTGAAAAATATATTAAATTTTACAGAATGTATATAGCCCTTCGTCCAGCAGCAGCTGTTTTATGCATATCGTAATGGAAAATATATCAATCAGGTTGTTCGTAAAAACTATTTTTATAAGATACCTGAAACAGTAGCCAATTTTCTTCTATTTGAAAATGCTAAATCACATACAGTCCATGCATTTCGAAATGAGAGGAAGTCATATAGAGAATAGATTGTAATATGTATGTAGTATGAGGGCGTTTGCCTCATTTTTTAAGTTTAGTCACTGTTATCATCACCTTTTGTTTTAAGTGTATTAAAGAATTATCGAGTTTAATCCTTTTATTTATTCTGAATGACATTTGTACATTTTAAACAACGAACATTCAATTATTAATTCAATTATTTTCCAACGACTTGATCCTTCCGCCGCTAATATGATTTTTAGGTGGTACCTATTTCTTTTGAAACTATTAGGGATGATATTGCTTATAACTTTAAACGAGAAGTAATACAAATTTCTCTAATAAAACGAGAAAAATTTGGGTATGCTGGGGGAGGGGGATATACTGTGATAATACTTTCGTTTACCTCCTCCCATTTACCACCACCTGTCCCAAATTTTATTTATTTTTTTTTATCACAGGGAGCCCATACTATCGGGTTTGAGACAGACACTCTATACATTAATTTTTTTTTTTTTGAGTATTGGCAAGTGCTTATTAATATCACCCCGTACGTGAACCGTTTTTAATCACGCCGAACTTGCCAACATCTGCGGAGCCAATTGATTAGGGCTCGATTCCACTCGAATCGCATCGTCGGGGATCTGAAGAGGGTCCCGGGGGCGGCAACTCCGCATCGAAATTCGGCACAAAGAACTAAAGTCGCGGCGGCGTACGCGACGGGGGTAGGGGGTGACATCCCCCGACGCAGACACCCCACGATTAGACGGTACGTGGCCTCGTGGCCTCCAGCGAGCAGACAAAGGGGTTTCCGCACGCAGAACCGTCCGCGCGACGTTGCCACCTGGTGCGCCCGTGATTTGTTGGAGGGACGGATTAACCCCGTATCGCTTTCGCTTTTACTCAACCGTCTCTAATATTCGCTGTTAATACATTCGCAAAGGTTAATAAAGTTCTTATTTATGGTGTGGGTCAACATTGTTTGGGTAAAAATGAAACGGAAGGCCAACAACTCTACTTATCCTAAATATTGGAAGCACTATTTCACTGCACTATTGCGTAGTTTGATGTTTTTACAACATGGTTTACAAATCTGTAAAACATTTGTACACGGTGTCCCAATTTCCTTGTAATTGCAGGGTATATGTCGGAAACTACAAGAAATAGAAGGATGCGCCCGTGATTTGTTGGAGGAACGAATTAAGCTCGTATCACTTTCGCCTTTAATCTACCGTCTCTAATATTCGCTTTTAATACATTCGCAAAGGTTAAACAGAGGGCCAACAACTCTACTTAACCTAAATATTGCCAGCACTATTTTACTGCACTATTGTGTTTAATGTGACTACAATATGATTTATAAATTTGTAAATCATTTGTACATGTTCCAATTTTCTTGTAATAGCAGGGTATATCTCCGAAACTACAAGCGATATATTTTAATTTAAAAAGAGATGTTTTTACGGGATTTTTTTATCTCGGAGAATAGCTGATATATCCGATTGGTGAAAATTATTCCTTATACAATTTTTTACGTAGAGGTCAGTGGAGTACTTGTAATTTCTCTACAGGATGTCTCTTTTAAAACATGACCAAATCATATATTTTTTTAATGAAACGTTCTGTTTATTTTTAAGCCGTTCAATTGCATGATTTTTTCCTTCATAATGATTGCTACTTTGTATTTTGAAAATTGCCAAAAAAACGTTAAATTGATAAAAGTGAAAGGAACATTAGTAGTAAATGTATAAAATTAGAAGAAAATCGGTGTACTCACAAAAAAGTTATTCTAATAAATTCATTAAAAAAAATGTTTGACGCCCTGTAACTGCGCTAATTTTGAGTTCAAAAAAATATTATAAGGCTTTGTAATATATTTGTATTAATTTTTCGTGTAGAATTACTCCCCGGGGTATTACGCGTCATTTTCGAACGCCCTGTATTATGAGCGGTTGCTCATTTCATGCACATGAATGTTTTTCCCGAAAGCGGTCAATTTTAACGTGGACCGATTTTAAATATTTATAAAAAGCTTCAAACGAAAAAGTTCTAAGTAATTATGACAGTTGCCATTGGAGGATGGCATTTGAAAATCGCATTTTACGCTAAAATATGTATTTTTTAAATTAAAAATCGACCTGTTCGAGGATTTTTCCCAAAAAATAATTGTTTCGTTTTTATTGAATTTATTCCATACTTTTGGCGCATACTGTATGTATACCTACCTACTATTTTTTTATTATTTTTTTTTTAATAATTTTTTTGAATAAATTGAGTTACCCCATAACGCGACTATATAGCATAAACATGACTGAAATAAAATAAAATAGGAAGAAATGAGAAGAATGTATCGACATTAACTATAACTAACTGCAGAATTTAAAAAGTTGTGCTTGGAAGCGACTTCATGAGGTAGTCAATATAATCTATCTAGTTCAGACCATTATCTAAAACCAGCCACAACAGTTTTACACAGTCACTTTGTATATTAGCTTTATTTGTGGAAGTAAAGAGTTATAGGAATAAAAGCTTACATCAGAAAAGTCAATATTTGTACGTCACTTAATTTTTCGTACTTTTCATGGTGACATTTAAAATTGCAACAAAATAATTTTGTATTATTTTTAGAAAAGAGCGGTTTTGAAATTACCAAATTCTTCAGCTATTTATAGTAAATTTACTATAGATAAAAAAATGAGTACCTAGCTCGAACACATTTTTCGTTTTCACAATATAAATCCAAGTCTTTTCTTTCGAATTACGAATAATATAAATCTATTGCATTTGCAAAATATGCAGTAGCGTTCAAATATTAGCGTGTTTAGTAATGGTCTCTCCCATCTCTTTCCTTTTCTCACCATCTGTCCCCACTTTCTCACTTTTTATCAGTCTTTTTATCTCTCCCCCTCACCTCTTTCACTCTGCTAACTCCTTCCCTGGTTGATATAATTGCATGGAAATTTATTGAATTATTATCTTCATCTTGGTCGGTCAGTGGTCGCGCGGTTTAAGGCGTCAGTACTTGAATCGAGGTGACTAGATCGGAGTTGGTTCGCGCCCAGCTGCCGGTAGACCGTATATAAGCTATATTCGTGGAGAGGATTGGCACCCTCTCTGCGGGTATGGTAGGGTGGAATAATGTTAGCTTGGTTCAATGTGAGAGATTGATACCGGTTGATATTTGACTACCCCCCTAATTAATGAGGTTTTCCAGGTTTCCCTCATTCCTGCACTGAATAGTGGTTAGGGTCTACCAACGTAAGCCGTTCCTGGGCGCAAATGCGGCCTGCTTAATAATAATATGCCGCCCCCTCTCCCGCACAAGTCTCCGACTTCTGGACTAGTTCCTGTAATTAGAATGAGGGGTAGAGATATTATTATTATTATTATTATCTTTAAGTCATCAGCTCAAGTCATGAAAATACGAACATCATAGTTTTTTTTTTCAATAACTTTGACACCATGTATATCCCACGAAGCATATTTTGAGACCCTCTTTTATGGTAGTTTATCTTTTTTTCTTCATCAGCATGATTGCATCTAAAATTGGAATTTTATATTGGAAAATATTAGGTTCTTATTATTCCCAACTTTTTTAATTTTTATAAAAAGTCGATATAATTTTAGAATAGTTCAAAATTTCCGCCACTCAGTTTTGTATACCCTAAACATGATCTTTCACAACACCAAGTATAACACATGCAGACTATCCACAAATTTATTAATAAAACAATGAAATAAAACATGCCATTCATCAAATCAATGGATCTATTTAATCAATTCCTAAACATTTTTTCTGTTCCATTAAAGCAAACGTATTTACACTATATAGTCCAGTCATTTTAGGCATTTTAAACCTCAATCTGCGGAAAAATTCCTAGTGAGCTGAATTTTTGTATCCACCTTTATTACGGCGTTGTAATGAAGATGTGAAAAATCGACATTGATATCGTGCCGGCTAAAAAAGTTATAAAGGTCAAAAGGTCACGAAAATCAGTTTTTCGCAAATATCTCGCCACCTATTGCTCGGAGGTTAATAGAGGTCGTTATAAAAATTGTTTGTCGTGAAATTATCTACAAAAAAATGCCTCTTACATTTTTCTGTAAAATTAACCATTTTCGGAGTAGAGAACTGAGAAAGCGACTAGAATGCACTCACATACGATATTGCTTTTATTCATATTCTATCTGATACGTTTTGTGAAAAATATACTTATAGAGGTTTGGGAACTTAGTAAAATCTACTAAATATTATACAAACGACCTACACTGGCAGATGTTCCGTATTTTATTGTCCCTTTATACCTGCTACTGCCTGTCGGACTGTGTTTAGAAAAGGTTGTGGCGGCAAAAGTGGATGCAAAAAAATTGGATTAAGATGTTCAAAAGTTTGTGGACATTGCCGTGGCCAGTCATGCTTAAACGCAGAGTCAACCAATGATGAAAATTATGAAGATGTCGATTTAAATATAGGAATAAGTCCACTCGACGTTTTGTCAGCAATTGTTCATGATATAGAAACTGATGATATTGGCAATGAATGACAAAAAAAAAATATATACTAAAGTTTGTTTCTTCTGTATTTTTCAGTATTCAAATAAAAAATTATCCAGTCTTCAATAAAAATACCTCTTATTACATATCATGGATTATGCCTACGGGGGAAACCATGTAAAAAAAACGCGTCTTGCATTCTACCTCGAAGGTGGTGAGGAAACGAGTGCATTGTCATAATATAGTCGCTTTCTCAGCGCTCTACTCCGAAAACGGTTAATTTTACAGAAAAATGCAAGAGGCATTTTTTGTAGATAATTTCACAATTTTTATAATAACCTCTATTGACCTCCGAGCAATAGGTGGCGAGATATTTGCGAAAAGCTAATTTTCGTGACCTTTTGACCTTTATAACTTTTTTAGCCGGCACGATATCAGTGTCGATTTTTCACATCTTCATTACAACGCCATAATAAAGGTGTATACAAAAATTCAGCTCACTAGGAATTTTTCCGCAGATATAACCTGAAATTACTGGACTAATACTTGCTTCGCATTTTGGTGTTCTGTTCGTTCAACTGTTTCTTTACTTTTGCCACTGATAAGGTTATAAACCCCAACTGAAATCAGGTTTTTTCATATCCATGTTCCAATATACTAATGTGGTTTTGATGTTCAATCTGTTATGATCAAACAACTATCAAATGTACACGCACTTTCCGTTTACACTGTAGATTAGAACGTCAATGTCAACACTTAAATTAAACGTAAATGTCGTTTTATCAGCATAATAGCATCTACCTACTAGTTGCTATGTCATAAGCTCTTATGTTTATGTTTAAATTTGGTTTTACGTTTCACTTTCCACTTCCTTTTAAGGATGTAAATACCGAATAGAGTAAAAAATAAAATTTATGCGCACAGAGTACGCCAATTGTTGGTGCGGTTTACGACATTCAGGTCGCTTAAATCTGGCAACGCTGACCGCTTCTCACCCCATCGAAGGGGCGGCGTGGCGAGCCGTAAAAAAAACACCCGATTTAGGTCATCCATTAATATTAAGCTTTCCAGTCCGTTTTTCTTACCGGCTTTCTCTTATCTACAGACGTGTAGAGTCCTCGCATTTTCTAATTCAGCAGACTATATTTTATGTAATAATGCAAAATGAAAACAAGAATATCTGTAGAACGAGGTCAAGGACGATACAGATTTGTTGTGATATTAATTCGATTTATGTTTCGTTCGTTTTTTAGTTTCTTCAAAGCCCCTGATGATACATTTGTAATTGGGAAATTGCATAATTTTTCCAAATACGTGCAGAAGAACCTATTATTTTAATCGAATGGTTCGTCCTAGACAATTTCGTGAAAAGATAAGCCTAAAAAGGGCATTTAAAAATTTGGTTTGGCTACGCCCCCACAAAACAATCGCCGCCACAGCGAGACCTGTGACGTAAGACGCCGTTCACACGTATACATCTAAATACAGCAGTGTGCTTTAGTTCATATCTACAGGGTGGTCCACTTTCGAAAGCGGAAACTTTAGAAGCAGACAGAGAAAGACAAAATAATATCAGTTTGTATTATAAACTATATTCGAAAAATGCTTCGTTACAAAAATACAGGGTGTCAAAATTTGTATCAAAAGTTCCAAATTTATTAATATTTTTAAAACTACTTTAGATATTTAAATGAAATTTGAAACCATTATATAGGTAATCTAGATACATATTTTTACGTAAAAAATATTATTTTTCTTCCACCAGTGGCGTGCGTACGGACAGATCTTCGGGAAATTTTAATGAAAAAAATGGTACGCCAATGTTTTCTTAGAAACAAAAATTATTTCTAGAATCCATGTTCAATTTACAACAGAAAAATGCTCCTTACTTTTTTCGTTTGACACACCATTTGCCAAACTGATATTATTTTGTGGTTCTCTGTTTGCCTCTAAAGTTTTCGCTTTCGAAAGTACACCACCCTGTTTTTAAATTAAGTAGCAAAAATGAGACCACAGATTCCTTAGGTGAAAATAAATCGATTTAAACTAACATACCTATATCTCAAGTCGCATAATAAAAAAGATACAGGGTGTCAAAGTTAAAATTTTATTTTCGCTATTTGTAAATAACTTCACGTCACAGTTTTAGACACCATACTCCTCGGAAACTGCTTGACTGATTTTTATGAAATTTTATATGTATATTCGGTAGGTCTGAAAATCGGTCGTAATCTATATTTCATACCCCTAAGTGATAAGGGTGGTCCACCCCAAACATTTTTTTTTATTTTTTGGACAAAATTTTTTATTTTAATTTTTTTATGATGTGGCATTAAAAAATACATACAACTCTTAATTTTCACCCTTCTATCACAAACCCCTATTCATTAATAACTATTTTAGTAATTTAATCCATTTTAACCATGGTCGACAACTGATCGATTATCACTAGATCAGTTATCCGCCAGGCGTCTACCGGTATCACTTCTCACCACAAACCTAGAAAAAATATAGACAACGTCGGTTCATGATATAGGTCACGTGACAGGTGCCGCGTTTTCTAGGGACCTAAGGTCCAAAAAATTGATATTTTATTTGCTTTATGTTGGCGGTTGTGCAAATATGGTGGCTGCATTGCAATATGAAATTAACTAACTTACTGTCATTTTAAATGTCATTAAAGAATGTGACATGAATGTGGCCAAGCACAGTAAACAAATGAGATTCACGCTACAATACAACCAACGAAAATTGGCATAAAAACAAAATTTTAGTGATTCTGGACCTTTTAGGGCAGTCATGAATTAGCGGTCGCCGGCAATATGACACTGGCACAGTCTATATTTTTTCTAGGTTTGTGCTTCTCGCCCAGTAAACAGCACGGAGTAGGGATGAGAACGAAGCCGACTACTAAAATATTCACTAGAAATAATTCATATGGCAAAACAACGTTTGCCGGGTCACCTAGTATTTTCATAAAATTTGTAAATCGGGGGTTTCTACGGGCGAGAATTCAAATTTGTTTCTAATTTTGACGTCACTAGTAGAGGGCGCAACTTGTAGCACACCATGTTTCTTTTAAATGCCAGAAATTTTTTGCAGTTTAGTGTATTCATCTGACTATCGAAGCAGTCGATTCTCCTACCTGTTTTATTTGAAAAAGGTATACCTTGAAGTCGGTAGGAGTAACCATTTTTGAAATAATTTGAAATGCTCAGTGCAGTATGTTAGGTTAAATCGATTTATTTTCACCTAAGAAATCTGTGGTCTCAAATCTGTGGTATACGATTTCTATGCTTTCGGACAACGCAGTACACACATTTACAAAACTTCATTTATCATTTATGATATTATCAAGTGTTATTGTATTAAATAGACATTGGCATTGAATGAAATTGCAAAATAGACTCTTAAAATGAGCACAGAAAGTGCATCTCATCGGGCAAATGGAATAAGTATTGCATTATGCCCTTATGTACGAATACAATATACAGCACCTAATATATTTCACTGTGCCAAAAAAAATGAAAAGAAATATATGGTGTAGGATGATAAAGTGCGAAGCATTGCAACATTGTTTGTTTACCAATTTTAATGTATGTTTCATTGGAAATACAGGTGGGTTTAAATTCACAGAAAAAAAATGTAAAGTTTTAAAGAATCAATTAAACTTTCCTATTAGGCTACCAGAATGTATAGAAAATCAATGGTAAAGCAAACTTACATTTTTTTCTCATTTATTGTATTCAGCGCTTCATTCCGATTATAAATAACGTGTTCTGTATGTGCTCCTACCATTTACGGGATGTTTATTGAATCAAATCGCGCTGAATGGTGTGTAACGTTTTCGGCCACATTCTATAGCAATTTATTATTATATATTTGAAAGATTACCCTGTATATATTTCATACCAAAATAAAATTCATGCAATTTTCCCATTAGAAGACAAGTGATTAATTAGTCATGTAAAAATGGTTGAAATTATATTCAATTCAAATTTCAACAAACTGTATATGTATTTGTTGCGTCTATATGTTCTTTCATTATTGGAATCATTTCCTTTCAAGTTATCTACGAATAAATTCGTAAATTTAACAATAAGCTTGTGAGCGTCAGAATATTTTCAACTATGCTTATTTTCCGTTGAGAGAACTGGTATGAATGAATGTTTATTATCCATGATTTTATTAATGAACAACCAATATATCTCTCTCAATGTGGCGAGAATATTTTCTCACCTTTAATTACAGATAAGCATAATGACGCAAGTTTACTACGTAAAGGGAATTAAATTCGAAGCTATGAGGATTAAACATTTCTTAAAATAATCATTGTTTATATGTTTCTGTTGGATCAAAATATTTTCAGACAGCCTGTTTATATATATATATATATATATATATATATATATATATATATATATATATATATATATATATATATATATATATATATATATATATGTTATATTGTTAATATCCTTAAACTTGTATTTAGAAAGGAATAATCGGAAATAGGACACTATAATTAATGGTCTAGATTTTCTAACTAAGCTCTTTCGATTTATTTTAAATCTTCTTCAGGGCTACAATAGAAAGCAAGAGATAAGAATTATATAAAAAAAACAATATTGACAATGTAAAATTTAAAAAACAAAACAAAAGACAAAAGAATACTTACACATAGATGTGAAATTTTCTTTTTTGAAAAAATGTTTAATGAATAGTATTTTAATATGTTTTTTTCAAAAAAGAAAATTTCACATGTATGTGTAACTATTCTTTTGTCTTTTGTTTTGTTTTTTAAATTTTACATTGTCAATATTGTTTTTTTTATATAATTCTTATCTCTTGCTTTCTATTGTGGCCCTGAAGAAGATTTAAAATAAATCGAAACGTTGGCTTAGTTAGAAAATCTAGACCATTAATTATAGTGTCCTATTTCCGATTATTCCTTTCTAAATATATATATATTTCCTCAATATTTCTCGTTAGCATAATCTTCCTCTGTCTTCTTTCACTCTAGGATTCTTCTTAAGATCTTCCTTCCAACAGGTTTTCTCTTGAGTTCTTATTTAGGTTACAGGCTTCGGTGACATATAGCGCTGTCAGTCCTAAGATGGTTTTGTACTTACTAAATTTTACTCCTCTGGGCAATTTTTTTACAGTCCACGGATTAAAGCAAGGTCTTTAATGTCGTATTCATAGTATGCAGTAAAGTTTTCCTTCGCCATGAAAATTTGGTCCGCTGTTGATCTCCCGCTTGATATTCTGCTATATTTTGTATTCTCTGTTTTATTAATGTTGCCATAATGATATACCCTATATCCAACAATGATATATATATATATATATATCTCTACAGTTTCTGCAGTCTATGCATATCCTTTTTTTCAATTGGTATAATCATACTGTCTTCAATCGTCAGACAGACATTCTTTTTTCCCAATCTTTAGTATAATTTTGTATATTCTATACTTTAATTCCTATTCTGCGTACTTAATATTCTCTACCGTTTTTTTCCTGGACTTGTTATTCTTTAAAGCTTCTATGATCATGTATATTTCCTTTTTTGTAGGTTCTACTTCCACTCCCTCCAGTATCATATTTTCTGGTCTCTCCCTTCCTTTCACAGTCTTTATTGCCGTAATCTATTTCTCACTTATGTTTCCTCTTCTATTATTGCCACTTGCATCTCTTACATATAGTTGTGGAAATGGTAAAATATCAAATTGTTACTTACACAGATTATTGTAAAATTACCGTAGTACATACCACGAGACAACTAATATATTTTATATAATTTACAGTTGCATAGATTCTACTAAAAAATGCTTATTTCAAGAAAAGCAAATGTTTACGGAAACGAAACCTGTTTTAAATAGAAATTTAAATGTTTGTCTTTTAAGATTTCTATTTTCTATTATCTTATGATAGTTACTATTACAGATATTATTTAGTTACAGGTTGCACAGTGTTATAGTTACATTATATATAGGAATAAATATTTACATTTTTTGTATAAAAGTCAACAAAAATTATTATTTTTAATCATTCAAATACAGGATTACCTTCATAGAACGTGAGTACATTTCAAAATGTAAAATTTAAATTTCATAAATTACATAAAATTTGGACTTTTAGAAGAAATATTACGCGTAAAATTAAATTTCCCTAAATTACAAGTAATTTAACGTCACCACTCACATATATCACATTACCCTTTCTTATTTCTTCTTTTTTATCTTTATAGATACCTCCTTTTATATTGCCGAAGCAATAGTTCCATCTATTTTCTTAACCCCTGTTCTGCCCTCTTCTTTTTTCTAAACACTTTGTTGCATTTGGTCTTTATTCCTTGTATATTTTCTTATCTTCCGTTTGTACTGACTGAAGTGCTTTAATCCTGAGCTTATTTCTCTTCTCTACGTAGCTGATATAATCCTCGTCCGCTCGTCTGTTCTTCTCTAATTACTCTTTTTTGTGTTACCATCTCAATTGTTGTCTGTATGCTGTTTTCTAATTTCAAGCAACAGTTGTAGAATTACCTAATATAAACTTATGGTAAGTAACTATGATTGAGATCCTCTAAAATAGTACCAAAAAAGCCATATTGACAGGAAAAAATGTTGCTGACACTTTCCGATTTGACAATTTTTATTTTGAAAATATGACATTTTAACTCAATGAATTATTTTTAAGGCTTTTATTACCGCTTCGAAGGAATGCACAGAAATACTGTATTATCATATTTTAAATAATAATGTCAACTATGTTTAAAAGCCTGATAGACAGCAGTCAAAACATAATTTATAAACATAGCATTCGAAATGTCTACAAAGCAATATGCAATGATGTCGTAAACTTGATTGTTTCGCAAAATGTTATGCATCGCGTTCGATTTTTTATGTAGAACGTGTTGTGATTTCCATTCAAATATTAATTGTTTTTAAAAACATAAGTGGACTTCCCAGTAGTCTAGCTTTGTTATTGTTGCAACTGACGCAATGTAATATATTAGGGATTAATTAAGGTAGCAGAAAGAGTGAGACTGATTGTTTTGGTGATGTTTACCAATTTGTTTATTTCACTATCAAGGATTCACTCAGGATTTTCGAAAAACAGCAACATAAAAGTTATTTACGATAAATATTCATATTAGAACACGAGATGTTATTATTAAGTATTGATAAAATGTCGAGTCGATATAGGGGTATATCATTGCTAGATAAAATCATGGCAACATTAATAAAACAGAGAATAGAACCTATACAGAACTACAGATAGGGGAGTATCAAGCAGGTTTTAGAAAGGGGAGATCAACCACGGATCAAATCTTCATGGTGAAAGAAATCCTGACTACATGCTGTGAATATGGGATTAAAGCAATGGTCTTATTTGTGGACTTCAGGGAGGCATATGATTCGGTCAAAAGGAATAAACTAAGTAAATTATTGAAACAATTTGGGATACCAACCAAACTGATAACGCTATTGAAAATGACCTAAGAAAATACTAAAAGCAAAGTACGAATAAAAGGTGAATGTTCGGAAGGTTTTACTATTGACACAGGACTGAGACAAGGAGACCCACTCTCAACGCTTCTTTTAAATTTAGTATTAGAAAAGGTCATAAGAGATAGTCAGTTGAACAGAGAAGGGCACATATTGTTTAAAAGTCACCAAATAGTAAGTTATGTAGATGATGTGGCCATTATTGCTAGAGACAGTAGGGAATGAGAAGAAGTAACGAGAAAACTTCTGGAGGAAGCACGTAAAGTGGAATTGCAGATAAATGAAGAGTAAAGTAAGCTTTTGAGAATAGGAGAACAAAAAAAAGATACCACTTTCAAACTGAGAACAGAAACTGGTTTAAACAGCTTGTAAAGTACGGATTTTCTTGTTTTCCATTTCACCCTCACTGCTTAATAGATGAACTGATAGAAGAAATTAGGGAGTGCTTTCTCTGTAAAACGTTTGTGTTTTTATAAATACCAATATTTCAGAGCAGATATCTCGGAAACGGTACATTGCAGCGAAAAAATGTGTGAAATTAATCACATAGAAAATTTTATAAACTCTCATTTTTATGTAAAGAATTTATCGCTGCAATGCTCCGTTTCCGAGTTCTAAGGAAAAAACAAAAAAAAATAGACATTTGTACCCCCCTTCCCCCCTGAAGTGGATGGGTTAGGGAGGGGGACTTTTAATATTTTTACGTTCTAACTACCCCAAACATATTCCCGCAGATAAATATTTTCCCCCCTTCAAAGCACACTACAACCCCTTCATTGCTTGGACTATCTACACTTCTCACTTCTCGATGTTGAGAACTGTGGCTTCAGTCAATAAAAACTAAATATAAACAGATTTACTCAACTAATCGTATTCCTTAAAAGAAGTTCAAAGGGTTACAAGGCCAAAAACTCCAGACTTTTCACAAAGCAAGAAGTAAATATATAAGTTTTTAAGTACTGCAAATGAAACTTATTTACTCATGAAGAGTGCCATTATTATTGAAACGATTGTACCTCACAGCCTGTCGGAGTTAATACTTTAGAAAGCATTTCAAAAATGATTAAAACAAAGTTTGGATTGAAGAATCCTGAAGAATACATTGGACATTGTTTTAGAGAAGGTCCTCAGCCACCATTTTGGTTGATGGCGGTGCAGATATATTAATAATAATAATATCTCTACCACACATTCTAATCACGACGATTAGCCCAGAAGTCGAATACTTGTGCGGGAGAGGGGGCCGCATATTATTATTAAGCAGGTCGCATTTACGCCCAGGAGAGACTTATGTTGGTAGGTCCTAACCACCATTCGGTGCTGGAATGAGGGAAACCTGGAAAACCTCATTAATTAGGGGGGTAGTCAAACGTCAACCGGTATCAAACTGTCACATTGATCCAAGGCAACATTCTTCCATCCTACCATACCCGCAAAGAGGGCGCCAATCCTGTCCATCAATATAACATATATACGGTCTACCGGCTGCAGGGGTCGAACCCACAGTGATCTAGTCACCTCGATTCAAGTACTGACGCCTTAAACCGCGCGACCACTGACCGATCCAGACATATGCAGACATTAAGGCCCGGCGCAAAATGAGACGCAGCTTGGTGACGTGACGCAGCGTGAGTCACGGCGAGTTTTATGCGGGAGGAAACTGCTAGAGCGGGTACCGCGCACATACGATTGCAGTTTTCAGGCAAGCCATATTACTGAAAAACGGCAACTGTTACTGCACTCATTGATTATCAATTTAGTTCTGAATTTGATTCAGAAGACGAGTTTGAGTGCGAAATGGCATCGTGTATCACCCAGATGGGTAGTAATAAAAAGTCAGTGAAAAGCTTGTACTTGAAAAAAAAACCCAAAAACTCATGGAGAATTTGCCTTAACTAAAGAATTTAGTGACGATTTTGTTCTCATATAGTCTACATGGCTTGTATCGTACAAAACTTGTCGAATTCGCAGTCTCGATTTTTTTTTTCCATGTTTTCAAACATGCGCTGTGATTTCTAAAACTGCGGCAACTACACTGCGTTCCGCAGGATCACGTTGAGCCAAAACTGCGTCACGTCACGCTGCGAAGAAATATGCGGAATAACTACGAGGGTTGTCCGTAAATTAAGGTCTCCAACAAGCTCCCCTAGCTTAAATCTGACAACAGCACCGTGCTCCTTGCTCCCCCCACTACTAATCTGGCTGGTCACTGCCTCGCTGTGACGGTCAATATTGGAGTCTTGGCCAGTGTTGTTAACAAGTAGGGACATTCCCTGCTTGTAGAAAAAATTTCTCAATAAATCGGTTGGTAGGGAAAATATTCTTATTTTGTAGGGGAAAAAGAACTTTAACAAAATAATAAGTTTCGCAAATACTATTTTAGCATTTAAAAGAAAATAAGATTTTATGGATCATTTCTCATATTCGTTTGTAAACAATAATATGCCAACAGCGCTTTATCTTTTATACAGAATTTTAACATTTATAACTTGGGCTTGGTCTATGGCTTGGGCAGGCAGCGTAGGGAAATTTTTAATAGAGTAGGGGAATTTCATACTTCGTCGTATGGAGACAAATTTTAAAAGGTTAACATCACTGGTCTTGGTTTAACAGCCGTTAACGATGGAAGGAAAAATCGACGCTCCTGCCAAGTGTGAATTGCGTTCGGTGATTAGATTTTTGTGGTGTAAAGGGTCACCCCCTATTGAAATTCATCGTCAGTTGACCGATGTGTATGGACACAAAAAATGTGGTGAAGAGAGTTCGCAGCCGGTCGTACAAAAGTGCATGACGAGGACGGCCGCGGGCGTCCATCAGTTTCGGACGAGTCAGTGACGAAATTTGAGGAGCATTTGCTTGTGGAAATCATAGACCATCCTCCTTACAGCCCTGATTTGGCCCCTAGTGACTATTATTTGTTTCCCAACCTGAAACAACACTTAGGAGGAATGAAATTCTCCAGCGTCGAAGAGCTGAAGGCAGCCGTCGATACCTTCCTGCGCGAGTCGGCGGGAGAGTGGTACGATGCGGGTACGAAAAAGCTCCCAGAACAACTCCAAAAATGCATTGATCGTTACGGGGACTACGTTGAAAAATAGCTAAAAGTTCAAGCTTTCAGAGTATGTACTTAGTTTTGCAATAAAAAAATGTTTACTATTTGAAAAAACATTGGAGACTTTAAAATACGGACAACCCTCGTATTATTACTTAGATTCACAAAAACTCGCCGTGACTCACGCTACGTCACCTCACCAAACTGCGTCTCATTTTGCGCTGGGTCTTAAGCATCATGGGGGACTGGACATCTCTTTCTAGAGCAGAAGACTATGAAGATAATTGTTTAGAGAATAAGAAAGATCATGGAGTCAAACACAGACTAAATGATTGGAAATTCGAACTAAAATAACTCCATCACATCTTTCTGGTATACTTTTTAATTGAAATAAAGTGTATTATTAATGTTTGTAATAAATAGGTTTTATAATAATTATAAAATAAATCATTCTTTTAAAAAGCGGGGTTTTATATTTAACAGAAAAATGTCAAAAAAAAGTTTTTTTTTATTACAGCACTAGTGCTATAACGGCATCCATTACAGTACTATACTATTTATAGAACTGTAAAATTGATATTACTAAATGAAAGTAGATAAAAAATATTTTCATATTCATTTAATTCCATGATAATTTCAAATCAAACAGTAAGTAGTACAGATGATGTCTGAAGACAACAGGTATTAATTGAATCGCTCGTTTCAAAAACGGCATAAGTCACTTTTTTACGAAATTCACTTTTTACCACGAAACGATCTTCATTAGAAGGCACACGTTCCGAATAAAAATGACACATGTCCCATTTACCCTTACATAAATAATGCAAAGTCGCATCCTATGTTCGTGGCAAAACCAACATTACTCGTTGACTTATGTTGTTCTTGCTCCGAACGTTTTTATATACGAGTAGTTATGGAATGGATAGTCGGTCGATCGTACTCCATTTTTGCGATTTGCTTATTCAAAACTCTTATTTATGTTCCACTTAGTAACTAAGTAATTTTTTTAGTTGCAAAAACCAATGCTTTCGAGCATTTTCGGTAGACGACTTTAACTTCTGCATAAAGAAAATAAACGGCTTTAGTACCAAAGACGAGCAGGAACGACCAGGACTTTGGTATCACTAAAAGGAAAATAAACATGATCGCGTCTTTATTCCAGATCAGTACTATACCATTATGACTAATACTAGTCCAAATTTTAAAGTATTTGTCATTAAGACATACCAGATTTATAACTTCAGTAAATGGTGGTCTCTTCATTATAAAAGAAACTGCTTATCCGATGAATCGTTTGGGAAGATAGTACACAAAGAACAAAAACAGTCATTTACACCGTCCTTATTCATGTCCTTTGAATACAATCACAATAAAAAAAGGAGTTGTTATAGCACATGACTTTATTGATGGTTTAAACTATCACAAATCATGCCATTGCATTTCCACCGACACAACAGGCGTATCCAAATAATTGTGTTCCAATAAATTCCAAAAATATAGAAAATATTCGACAAGTTCAGTCCCACATTCTTGATCAGTATAAGCCATTTTATCAAGAAATCTTGCGATGGTCAACAACATATACTGCAGAAGGAGATACAGAAGATGATAATGAATATGATTACGTTCCAACGTGTAAAAACACTTGTAATAACGTTAATAAAAGTTTTTTTTACTGTCCATTGAGTGTGTTTAATTTGTAGTACTTAATATATAAGAAAATATTACAGACTACTTTTATTCTTTGCATAAACTGCGTAAGATATCAAAAATATTTTTTTCTCAAGAACACTGTTTGGTAAAAACTATTGTGTGTATTTTTTATGTTATAAGCATATTCTCACATCAATTTAAAATTGTTTGGTTACTTAATTTATTAAATTTATGTAATTATCCAGTTTTTTGCTTCTCCTATAAAATTGCATTTTAGTGACTTATGTTGTTTTTGAAACGAGTGATTCAATTGTATACTTGATAAAGACCCATACAAACCTTGACTTATTTAAAGAACGAACAAATTAACCCTACTAGTCTCTGACGTTAGAAATCTTGCAATGTAATCGTTGCAGATTCATTTCTTTATCATTGTTTCTTAGAATAATTATTAAAGTAGCTTTGTTGGTAAAATGTGCAGCCTTCTGTTATGCAATACGTACTCAGAGAGAGGTTGTGTGTATGCAAATAATTTACGACCACTGCATTCTCCAACCTATTAAATTACTAATAAACTTAATTTAGTAAAGCAGGTTGAAATTCTTTGTTTTATTCGAGACAAGTAGCCGTAAGGACAGCATCCAGTCGAATTAGTTTTGTCCTGTACTTAACATTCTGTTACTGTTCGCGTATTCCCAACTTTTCCTTCGAAAATCAAATAAACAGGCGTTTAGCATTCAGCCTAAATACCAATTTGTTGTATACCTACTTAGAAAACCGGTCATATGAAATCAAACTCCACAAAAATAAATAGGAAAAAAAGTAAATCATACACTATAGAGACTTAGAATTCATTGTTAACTGGGGAAGCTTGTTTGCAGTACGATGATTCCCAAATGCCCATTTAGTCTCAATTTTTTAAAGTGGTTCAGAATTTCCTTCTGTCACTTATACAGGGGGTGTCCAAGGGGCAAAAGTGAACAAAAAAACCTAATAAACATATGGTCGAATATCAACGGATACTGAGATAGTAATGAAAATATTTTACCCGAGTTAATTATTGTATTTTTGTATATATTTTTGATATTAACAATATTTTGTGAAACTAACTACTCTGCGGACTAAAGCCCCAACCAGTGTTGAATTACACCCACAATATCTGCCCATATATTCTTTATTATTAGCTTTTGTAACATTTTTTATTGTATTAGAAAGGTATTTTAAGCTAATATATATCAAATCTCCTACAATTCCTATCAATGAAGTCATGTGTATGCTCCCTGATACCAAACATCTAGGTATGCTAATGAACAATTCTACATACAAAGCTCTATTCAATAATTATCTAAAAAATATAATCTAACTAAATTTACTAACCTGGTTTAATGAAAACATTCTATAAATATCAAAGTTCATTTTTGAAACATGTTTAAATTCATTGACAGGTTAATCACTTTTGACATTGTCGATATTAAATTTCAAATAATTTATTGGTATAATAATTGTTATAGTTAGATGTTTGACTCAACTTAAAGGAGTCCACCTGAAGAAGCAATCGTAGAAATGCAGAAATAGGTCAGATCTCATCTATTGTGATTGAATTTTCGAGTTCCTACAGTTTAAAAAGTGAAAATTGATAATTATTCAGTAGAGCTTTGTCTGTAAAATTGTTCATTAACATACCTAGATGTTTGGTATCAGAGAGCATACATATGACTTCATTGATAGGAATTGTAGGAGATTTGATATATATTAGCTTAAAATACCTTTGCAATACAGTAAAAAAATAATTATTGTATGCATCAGTAGAGAAACGTGGTTATTCTGTAGATATTATAAATTAATACATTGATTAAAGATATAATAAACCGAAATTAATGAATTAAATTTTCAAATATACCACCGTCCGCCTAGATGCATGCAGCAGCTTGTTTGTGGATCGCATGGGTGGCTCGTTGAAGTGTACGGTGATATTATTCTCTTATGAGTAGTACTGCCCAATTGACAATCCGATCGAATAGCGCCTATCTTGTGTTCACTTGTGTTGCATCAAGGAGATTCAAATCTGGTGTCCTTGGTGGCCCGCTTTGGAAACCACTCGCGCCAATCCAGTTGTTAAGCTGATTGATCACAACACGACTAAAATGGCAGGCATCATCATGCTGAAAGTGGATCTGTCAAATTATTTTCTAAAAATTCTACATATGTAGCACCAGTAAGACGATCATCTAGAACAACTGGGCCAAGTAATTGATTTATTAATCAGTACACCACATGTTAATGCCAAGCCGATGCTGAAATTTACTTTCCACAGTGATGTGCGGATTTTCATCTGACCAACTATGTTCATTGTGACAGTTATTACTCTATCACGAGTGAATTGAGCCTCATCAGTGAACAAAATGTATTTGTAAAGTGCATGGTTTGCGTTTATTTAATTGCAAAAATGCAACCGTAAATCATTATCACCGTCCTGAAGATTCTGGACGCACTGAATATGGAAAGGTTTTAAACCATTTTTGTGAATAACTAGTTTGATTAATTTGGAAACGGGTTGCAATATACCTTGTACTTACACCTAGGCTACGTTCTACCGTATTTAGAATTTCTTCTTCCGCTGCTAGACCAGGACCAGCTTGCCTTTCAGATGTAATTCTCACACAGGGAAAGGGAAACATTCCAGTTTCACGTGCATTGTTGTGTTGTGTCGTGTTGTCTGGAATACATTTCTATCTGACACTTTTGTGTTCGTGAAGCGACGTCGGCCCATAAATAAAAATAATATCGGCGTATTGTCGATGACTAAATGTGGCAGACATTACGAAATTATGTGTGCCCAATACCGACTAAACGAACGCTCATATAAAAAAAAATGTGACAATAATATAATTATTATAAAATAAGCGTTTAAAACACAAACGTCAAAATAAATGTGACAGTTATTAGTAATCACTAATGTGAGTTTGGTTTAGAATGCATGATCTACTCAAAATAAAATATCAAATGATAACAGCTTTCGCAAACATAACAATTTCTCACTAACCGTTGACATTCGACCATATGTTTGTTAGGCTCTTTTGTTCACTTTTGCCCCCTAAACATCCCCTTCGAATATTGGGGGTCCCCCCAATCACCCTGTATATTTTTAGCTTTCTGCCAGAAATTTAATAAAATGTAATATACTCCAGATAAACAGCAAAGGGAATAAATAATCATGCCACTTAATATACGATACTCACGTAGCCACATATTTTACGGTTTTATTACTACATAATGGAATCTATTTTAGGGTTTCGGTAGCAACACCTACACCGCCGGTTCTTGTGCCCCAGCGGGCCGACACATAATTTAACCCATAAATAAACCACTAAAGTCAGGTTCTGGGTCACGAGGGTTGCCCGATCCGTGAGCAGCGGCCCGGGTTGCCTTCAAGGTGACACTAGGGTAGTCGGCTCTTTGTTTCTGAATCGATGATAGCGGAGGGCAATTCCCAGACGCAAATGGTATTCTCTCCACGGGGGTTTATCTTTATGGCGTCGATGGGCGCAAAAAACTTCCGCCGCCGAAAGTAGGGCGAGGTTCGGCGCGCGGGATTTGATTGTAAAAAAAAGAAATCTAATATCGCGTTTACCTCAAAGGGGAAGTTCGACTTTAACCCTGGTCGTATAGCCTTCTATTCTACCTAACTAGCCTGTAAAATCGACGCCATTGGTTCTACACTTTGTAATATTACACGGTGGATTGTTGGTTATTTATTGCCTTGGCCAATAATGCGATAAAACACCAGAACGTAATGTTATCTACACCCAACGGTCGAAAAAATAGAGAGTGACTCGCTAGCTTCGAGACAAGCGCGACGGGCGAAGCGTGGGAGGAGCAACATTCATAGGCGTCCTAAATTTGAGGGCGATCAGATATAAAAAATATACAAAACTGGCAAAAATAATTGCACTACATACCATCTATTATTTTTAGTAGAAATAGTGCTAACAGTTTTTGCCAGTTTCGAGGTGTTAGATAATAAAAATGATAAGAGTTGTTTTCAAATTTAAAGTTTTTATGTGTCCCATCGCGCGAAAACTGCGTTACTGCGAAGTTTGAACGTTCTGCACCAGCGGGCGCAGTCGTCCACCAAGTCTTAGTCCTGGTAATCACGATTGGTGGCTAGCACATCCCGAAGTGGCAGGTCGCCTACGGCGTGGCTTCCTCATAGGGAGGTTGAAAACTTAGCCGACGAATTGAAAGTTGTTTTATGTACTATCGAGAGCAGTGAAGTCTAGAGCTGAAGATGAATGTCGCTGATTCTAGTGAGGGCTCATTTCTCAGCGCTTGCGTTTGATATTTCACGTTATAAACGCAGTTTTCGCGAGATGGGACAGGGAAGGCACCACACACTCTGTAGTTGGCAGGCCAGGAACGCAGCACACCATTATCTTGTTATGCAGCTCTATCAAGTGGGCCCAATATTGAGCCTTGAGGAATTCCCTTATTTACAGTCATCATAGAAGATGTTAAAATCAGTCCATCTTGCCTTCGATAATAGACAAATTGTTTCCGCTTATTCAAATATGACTGTATTAGATGCATTGATGATCTTCGGACACCATATTTTTCAAGTTTGAGAAGCAATAGTTTATGGTCCACACTGTTAAAAGCTTTTGACAGGTCAAGACACATAACAACAGTATCTTTTCTATGGTTTAAAGCTTGCAATACCATATATAATACCTGGTAAATGTCTCTGACTGTATATTTTTCCATTTTGGTTATCTGCAAGAATTTCCTCATGTTCAAAGAAGTTGATCATTCTCTCATATATATTCAAACACTTTGCTGATAATAATAATGCGACTGGCCTGTAATTTTGTATCTCCTTTCTGTTACCTTTATTCTTGCATATAGATTTTATCATGGTTATTTCTTCTGGAAAAGTAGCAGTTAAATTTATAATATGAGTTAGAAGGCCTGAGATTTCTTGTGATACACACTTTAGAAGGACTACTGGAATGTTGTCATATCCAACGGATCTTCATATTTTTGAGATTCTATTGCATACTTCATTAACAACTGCAGGAAACAAAAAACAACTCTTATTATTGTTTTTTTATTCTTGCTGGAATGGCATTACAATCAATGTTCAAAGTTTAACATGCATTAATGTAAAATTCATTGATTTTATTTAACATAGAGATGTTACTAGTACCATCATTTTTTTTGATACTGGTTAAAAAACATTCGGTCTTCTTATGTTGTTTGCCTACAAATTGTTCACCAGGGTCCATATTGCCTTTCCTGGATTTTTCATCACATTTACCTAAAAGGACTTTCTTGTAGTCCAGAATGTATTTAGTATTTTTACAGTAATACATCGTGTGAACAACACTAGGGGACGCTTTAGATGATTTTATAGAATATAAGAATTCCTTATTCTCTTAGTTTTATATTAATGTCTATATTTGTGCATTTTCCTTTAAAACTGTGATACAGTTAACACTTTGCTGGAATATAGCCGGGAGTAGTCTATATTTCTTGAGCTGGATATAACTCAGATTAAGGCCTATCGCCGCGTAAGCCACTCTATATCCCGCCTCGGAGTACCGTGCGGATCAATAGTGGTTATCCCATCGTCCTGTCTCCTCTAGGGTGCTCCCCCGTTTCCTTAATGGGCAAAAGGGTCGATCCGAGGACCTTCTAACGATTAGACGTTTAACACAACTTCCGCACTCGGACCCCACGCAGTTCCATTGTCTAATGGCAGTTCATGGCGTGCTAGGCTGTACCGCATGTAATTAAACGCCGTCGCATCGCTGGAACGAATTGGTAGAGGGTCCCCTTTCGAGATATGGTCAGGCTAAGAGGAATTTCGGTTGGTTTCCATTCTGTTCTTGCTCTAATTTTTCGTGCATTCATAATTACGGTTCGAACTGCGCTTTTAGTTTTAGTTATTTACGGAACGCTGTAATACTCGGTGTCGCGTCGATGCGTTTCTTTTTTACGTCTGCTGCAAATTGTATTCGTCGTTTGTATTTAAATAACTATGTAGAAATAGTAACATAATTTACATTCACAACTATTAATTGTGGGGAGAAGTGAAGTAACGTGCCAAAGGAGAGAAGAAATAGACAGGACTTATTTGAACTGTGGTTTTACAGTGATACCGAAGGTTATAGGGATGTCTGTTAAACGAAATGAGTGTGTGTGAACGCATTATAAATTCTTTTGAAGAGTCATGCCTTGTCCAGTGCTAAAGACTCTTTATTTTTCTATGAACTTACAGACGTCTTTCTTACAAGCAATATTCCATTAAACAAACTAGAGAATCCCAAGTTACGTACGTTTTTAGAAAAAATATACAGGGTGAATCATTAATAATGGTACACAGTGGCATAATTGAGTGGCATTGACAGAAACAATATAGTATTGTAGTAGACAGTTGTCTACTATTATTTCCACGCCTACAACTTTGGAAAAAATTATTTTCAAATTTAATTCCCGTCGAATCTCAAAAACTTAAATCGTCTGTTTCTCGAAAACGGTTGAATTTACGGATTCGCAACTTGTATACCTTTTCTATTTAGAATTGAAGGTAGTTCAATAGTTTCTTATTAAAAAAATTCAAAAGTGTAAAATACAAAAAGGTAGACGTATTTTTACATCGACAGTACAGTATAACTAACGCCCCTAGTCGTGACCTCAACACTGTTTGTATACAGGGTTAACTATGACTTAGTACAAATATTTTAAGAGGGGTAGGGAAAAATAAGAATTAATGGAATCACCCTTCAAAAAAATTCCAAACTTATTTATAAAGCCAAAAAAAATTATTTTCAAAACTATATTAAATCCCTATTTATCGCCGTCACTGACGTTCTGTCAGCCGCGAGGTTAGGTATATTCTGCCAATCAAAGGTGTCAAATATAGTGACAGGTCCATTAACACGTGTATCAATTTAAGCCGCTTTGAAAGAAAAAATCTTCACAAAATGTAGATTAGTATTTAATAATTTAATGAGAAATACGGTATGGTAGCACAGAGAGACAGCACCTACCTTACTAATATTTATTTCCAGGATTGATACTTGGAGAGATATTAAGAATGTTGAATCATCTTCTGTGTTCTTACTTGTTTAAATTAAAACCTGCAAAGATTTTTGTACTTCCTGTGGACTTCTCCTTCCCTCGATCGTTCTTTTTGTGTAAAGCGGGGTACCTACTTGGTTTGGCGGTCTTGACCAGGTCGATTCCTTACGTCGGGAAAAAGCACAAAGGATAACAACAAAATACACGGAAATGTACACAAATACATAAAAACACTGCCACACGTTTACCGCCACGGCATAAAACAGCTGTTCGATGTGGTTCAAAAAGTATTCAGCAAAATATTTTGTATACTCGGGAAACGTCTTTGAAGCTGCCGCACGATAATATGCACTTGTCACACTCCCATAAATCAGCATCTTATCCGTCATCTAGGCATTTGAATACGACATGTTTGTAAATACACATAAAATACGCGAAAAATTAAATTTGCGAAAAACAAGTACTGAAAAATTATTTCAAACTAATCAGAGTACCGTAACCGTATATTTACGTTATTTCACATCTACAGACGACATCTGTAGGCCACTATAACAAGGTGCACTGGACTGCACTAACACCGATAAATTGTTAAACTTCATGTGTTGTTGTGTAATTAAATTCTGTTAATACTAATAATAGCAACAATATTAACAGTAATCGACGATGTTTGCATAAAATAATTAGTAATATTTTAAACTATAACATCCCAAAATGTTTACAGTGTTCTGTAAAAATGTCCCTTAGATTATAAATAACTTCGCGCTCTGGATAGTTTGGAGCATGGAGGGTATGCAATTAGCAATGCAGTATGGCATAACCTAGAACTTACTGTTACTTTTAAATCAGCTAAGTGACTAATTTTAAACGTGTTATAGTAATTAAATAAAGTATTTTATATCGGATATGTTAGTGGCTAATTATGATGAATCTGCAAGGAGTGAAAATGTAGTTTGGCAGTGTGCAACGAAAGAACGAATACAAAATACTGCAGCTAACCGGATTAGCTGTTATCTACCAGGTACTTTAGACATTATTATTATTAATACAAATGTTTCGTTTCGTCGTTTCTACACTTGACAATGTTGAAAAAACGACCAGTAGTTGACATATCTAGCCATGACGGATGATGATTTATTGTCATAGGCGCCGACTCTCCGTGGGAAAAGAGGGTTTTGCTCCATTTTTTAAACATCGAGCTAGAATTCCGAAATAAATTTTTTATTGTATTTTAGACCTTCCTGAGCACTTGGTTAACATGTTTGTATTTAGTCATAGTTAACCCTGTATTCATAATTGCCATACTTAAAATATAGCAAACAGTCGAAAACATTTTTTCAACTGTAGAATAAAAAGGAGCAGTAATTGAATAAGGCATGTTGGGCTCAATCGCTTTATTTTGACATTAACAGTCTGCCCTTAAGTTATGTACCATTATTACAGACTCACCCGGTATAGACCGAGAATCCAAACTGATTGTGAATAATGTATTCAGTCTCTGAGGAAGAATATTAATATGAATTAGTCAAACTAAAATGAATATGAAGTAAAAAATAAATAATTACTGATGAATAAGAGTGATGAATACATTAAAGGAAACAAAGTAACAAATTGAAAAAATATGATAACCTATGTTATTTGCTAGCCGTTCTAGGTTCTGCAAAATTATACTAACATACATAATATAGATATAAAAAGACGATAGTTTTTGAAACAGTTGGGGATGAAATGTATAGAATAGTTTCGAGGACACTGAATGAACAGTCCAAAAACTGAATACGAAAAAGAAATTATTCAGTCTTTGAGGAGGAATATGAAAATTAGTCAAAACAAAATGAACATTAGATAAATAAAGAAATAATTAGTGAATAAGAAAAAGTGATCAATAGACTAAAGGAAATGAAGGAGAAGGTTCGATAGAAAGAGGTAAAATATTTCTGAAGAAACATGAAACAAACTGGAAAAAATGTTACAGCTATAAAATAAAACCCAATTACCTTTTAGCCAGGTGTTAGGGTTTTGCAAGAGAATATTAATAGATTAATTATTTTTTAAAAGAGTTGGAGATGAAATAATTCCAAGGACAAAATGAAAAGTCCAAAAACTTCCCCTGTAAGCCCTATTATTTTTGGCCACTTGTTTCTGGACACCCTGTATAATTGGTCTGAAATTTTGAATTGACACATACAGAACAATTTTATCCATACTACATATTACTTAATAATACTTCATAGAGTAATATTTCAATGACGTAATTGAATATAGGGAGCGAAACTCCAAGACAGTTCTGCCATCGGCAGCTGTAAAAAAGAAAAAAACTTAATATGCTAAAAAGCATTCTCCTAACCTCTAAGTCGTCTACAGTCTGGAGCTAATCTTATCTTTTCTTTGGGCCATTGAAGCCCTTGAATGGCTTCATGCAAATTGAGATTTTATACGCTAGCGAAAAAAAAGACAGAAATGCGAGCTAACTTTCCCACAACCCCTACCCGATTTCACATCGAAATTCAACCATTGCTGAACACTTAATCAGCATAAATAATAATAATTGTTGTAAATTATGAGCAGTACAAGCTATTAATTGTGTAAAACAAGCGTTTAAGAACGTTACCTCATTTAAAAGGCATTACAAGACGATTAATAGGTAATGCAGGAAGGAAAGGTGCTACTAATTAACGTCTCTGCATTAATCCTGTATTTCTTTTAGCTAAAAAAATGTTTTAGTCTAGTGATTATTAGCGTGATGAATTGACAGTATTTATATTGCTTATATCAAAGGAACTTTGAGGTAGGTAATTCTTTAAATTGATCAAATAAAAACTAACATTTCAAGGATGCAGTATTAATGGCTTAACTATTTTCACAAACATCAATTCATCTTGTCTTGTATTTTCTTGTCTTGGACAACAAAACAAGACAAGATTTAAAAAATACTACTACTAGAGTCCTAGAGTCTTCAATAAGAAGTACATTTTTTAATTAGAAACGGTAGCTGAAAATGTTTTTCCATTCCAAAAACGTTGAAGCGATTTAAAAGGATCCTAATGGCTGCTTGTGCCGCCCTCTTGGAGATACAGCCAATTGTGCATAAAGTTTAAATTTCCCGTCCCAAGAAACCTCTGCTTACAAAATTTCATGAATTTAATTCAAAGTAGTCGAGAGTTATTAAACAAAAATGTAATTATTTTTTTAATTTGATATCCTGGATATCCTAAACAAAGCGTTTCCAGGCGTTTATAGGAAATTGTTTGCTTAAAATTGAACGTAGAATAACATACTGAAGTATGTTCATCTCCTCCTAAAACACCCTGTATATTTATTTTAGTTTTTTAATTATCGAAACAATTTATTTATAATTAAGTTACTCATCTAAATAGTAGAACAAGAACAGCTACTAAAATGACATCTATACTCTCACAGTTCTTGTCATTACACATATTTTTTTATATGGATTTAAAATTTAAACCAAAACCTACACAATGTAAAATATATGAATTCTTCAGTAATTCAATCACTGGAAGAGATAGATATAGGGAAAAGATTGCCGATAGAAAGAAAATAAAATTATCGGTTTGACGGTGTTAAAATACAGGGTGAACCTTAAATAAGTACAAATATTTTAACTGCTGGTGTAGTTCGTCATATAGATCAGTCTAATGAAAGCCATTTTTTTAAATTTCAAATATTTATCGAGATATTTTTTTAATTAAAAATACCCACATTTTGAGGACCTACCTAATGAAGCATATGATTTGTTGCGAGGTTGCCATATCGCCTCTAATATAAATATTACGTTTCCTTTAACGTAATAGTAAAGTAATATGGTTAATTCTATTTTAAAAATACTTGTTTTAAGCATAAGTACAGTAAAATTGGGTATGTAGTATGATACGCAGCAATATTAACATAAATTTTAACTGCTTAACTGACCTTACTACAAATGATTAAAAATGAATATCCGCAAGTTAAATACTACCATAAAGTGTTTAGGAAGATATTACATGATATTACTATGTCTAATGTTCAAAAATTATACGTAAACGTGCACACAAGCTTACCTGTTTGTTAAAAAATTAACTGTTTAATCAGTAATCCACATTTCATAAGTTAAATGTCATTGTACACTGTTAGAAAGAATAACAAAAAACTATGATTTTCACGCAATATATTAAATTTAATTTGTAATAAATCAGTTGGAGTGTAGTAAAAATGGATGATGAACAAATTCTGGATAACTATGATTGTGAGTAGATAATCTGGTTAATATTTTCAATTAATTGGTAAGGTATAGAAATGACAAAGGGGAGGAGATGGCCATTAATATTTTCATAAATAAACATATTTCAATCATTGACATGTCTAAAAATTCTAATGTAACACTGGCAACGCTGTGGAATTCACAGCCACCATGACTTCCGGAACAGCGGTTCTCAACAAGTTGTGTATTGAAAAATCACGAAATTTATTTAAAATTTGACTTTTTTATTCCTGATTTTTTTGTAAAAAGATTATGAATTATGTGTTCTACACAGTAAACTGTACTGCTGGTTAAAATATTTGTACTTATTTAAGGTTCACCCTGTATATAGGATATTCCATTTGACAAAACAAAATTTTATAGGTCATTTGTTTGAACTTCGCGGAAATTGACATTAAGTTGTGAGCACTCTGTATACAATCAGGGTTTGCTCTAAGCATTTTCGGATAGCTCAGAGGTTTAACTAGTTTTCCAAAAAAAAAAACTCTTTAACTTTAATATCTTTAAAATTAGACCATTTTAAAGTACATTGTGCAAAATTATTATTAGAGGAGCTTGACGAATGTTACATTAAGCAGTGTAATCCAAAAATGCAATAAAATATAGTTTCATTTACAATAACAAAGGTGACAGCTACTTCCAGTACAAATGGAAGTGATATAACCTTAAAATTATATATTTTCTAATATACCAGACAAATAATTTTCAGAATAACTTGAAAATTGCTACATTAGATTGTAATATTATCATTAAAAAATAATTTTATTTCTCAAAGTTGCAATGGAAAATTCTAGTTAGACTGCCAGGCGTTATCCCAAAATTTTAGGAAAGTTGAAGCCCAAACTAAATTTTTACGAAGGTCTGGCAAAAGCAAATACAATAATACTTGTCGAAATTAAAATAACGTGTAGGGGGGGATTTCAGACATTTTTCAGGGCCTGTTGTGTGACTAGCTGAAAGACTGTAAATTCAAACGTTGTTAAAAAAGTTACTCCGGGCAGTAACGGTATAAAGTTTCTAAGCCTATAAAGAGAGGACAGAAACATCAGGGGACTCCGAAATGTTCTGAAACCCCTATTTAGTTGTAAAATTTTATTTTCATTGCCCGGTAAATTGGGGATCCAGACTACTTTCAACTTGTGGGGTCCATTGGGAGGGTAGTTTACTGTGTATAAATGCTTTTGTCTCTATTAGAGAACTAATTATCTTCAATAACACGCACACACAGTTTTGGCCTTTCTACAAATTTGAAGCACCCATGACCTCACGTTATTTTAGTCCATATAGATAGATTCCACGTAGAATCAATACCTAATATCTACAGCATTAGAGTTCTCAAGATATGATTCTTTTTATTTCAAGAATATTTAAACCTTGAAGCTTATCTTTAATTCAGTTGCACAAGGTCATTCGCGGTCCTAAACTAAAAGTATGTAGATAATACGGTTGCCACATGTTGTTATTTCGGAATGATAGTCCTTTCTACGGCCTGTGTCCTTCCATCCTCACTTTTACCTTTGCTTTTACTAGAAATGTCTTTACTTGGTGGATGTTGTAAAATTTATTATAAAATTCAATTATCAGGACACAAAGACACAAGATACATATAAAAATGTGTTTAAATACAATAAGAAGGCTAGTGGAAAGAAAACATGTAATATATTATGTGATAAGGGATTTCATAATTCCAATATATTTATTAAGGAATCTGTAAACTTTCCCAACGTATAATTGTGTTTTTTAATGTTTTGTGTGTTTACTTAATATGGCGCATTATTCAGACACTGAAAAGGTTAACATGCTGATAATGATTATGGATAACTGTGTAAAGATAATTTATGTTTTCATCCATTTTAATTGAATGTACGTATGTACAGAGCCATGTTCTACTAGTGAGTTATAGGAATGGCAAAGGGGGGGTGGCCATAAACACATTCTGTGACACGTCAAAAAATGCCAGTTGTTAACTTTCTTGAAGCCTATTTTATATAAAAGTTAGAATTTCCAGACATTAATGTAACACTGGCATGACAGTTTCAATAGGACATCAAAGGTCCTCAACAAGTTGTCTGTTGAAAAATCACGAAATTATTTAAAATTTGACTTTTCTATTCGTGATAAAAAATCTATTTTTTCTCAAACCGTCACAAAACTATGATTTTGACTACCAGGTCTACATTTTTCTTACTGAGGAAAAAAATCGTATCTTAGCAACACAAATATTCACTTTTCATCCTAGATTAATCTTTAGATTAAGTTTTAATTTACAAAAGTTTCTTCAACAATATTTGCAATAATTTTTGTTTATCCAAATTGTTATAAAATACACAGTTTGAAAAAGTATTAAATAAACCACTAAAACTGACACTACCCTCATTCTTGGGGCAATTCTCAAAGCAGTTCAACATGTTTTCATTAATAGTTACCTAAATTATTTTCAGATTTTGTGAAACCAGAAATGACAACGGTGCATGGTTTATCATTACCACTAAAAACTTTCAGTATTATTTTCGCAATATTTTCTTTATTCAAAAGGAAGCCTTCGAGCCTTCCGTCACAGTGCTCTAAATCCATTATCCGTGTCTTTTAAGACAAGTGAAGTCACCACCGCCGTCAACTAAAAGGGTGGCAGACATTCGTCGTAATACGTGTCCACTCTACTCTTTCCAGTTGTCCATTTTGAAAAATTTTAGGAATACCGACCACCACTCGATGACACTTTGTCTATAAAAAGTGATAAATAACTGTAAAAATGTCCATTCCACCCCTAAAAATTAAAAAAACCACTTTCAAAAGCTAATGGTGAGCTTACTTCGACATCAAAAATAGATAATGCTTAAATGTTCAAGAGAACGCCTATTGCTAGAAAAAAAAATATAGATTACTGTCAAAAAATGCAAAAACTGATACTAGAGTACATTAAGTAAGTGGGGAAATATTAATTGCACCCCTAAATCTATATAAACTGCCTTTAAATAGCTTAAAATAGATAATAATTATTTATTGTTGTAAAATTCGTTTAGAATGAAAAAAATACTTAAATCACTTTTAAGGTTTATTTATACTATTGCGACCTGAAAAATGGGCGCAAGGATAAATTTCCATTTTTTCAGTACGCGCTCGCAAAGTGAGAACAATTGGCGCTATTTCGCCATTGAATGGGCACTTTTAGACTCATTTATCACTTTTTATATTGACATACTGTCTGTTCAAATCATTTTCAAGCATTTTTTTCATTTTACACGAATTTTATAATAATAATAATATAATAATAATAATATCTCTACCCCTCATTCTAATCACAGGGATTAGCCCAGAAGTCAGAGACTTGTGCGGGAGAGGGGGCGGCATATTATTATTAAGCATGCCGCATTTGCGCCCAGGAACGACTTACGTTGGTAGGCCCTAACCACTATTCAGTGCAGGAATGAGGGAAACCTGGAAAACCTCATTAATTTGGGGGGTAGTCAAATATCAACCGGTATCAATCTCTCACATTGACCCAAGCTAACATTATTCCACCCTACCATACCCGCAGAGAGGGTGCCAATCCTCTCCACGAATATAGCTTATATACGGTCTACCGGCAGCTGGGCGCGAACCAACTCAGATCTAGTCACCTCGATTCAAGTACTGACGCCTTAAACCGCGCGACCACTGACCGACCGAATAATTAATGATTATCGATTTAAAGCTATTTAAGGGTAGTTTATATAGGTTTAGGGATAGTAGCGACATTTCCCCAGCTATCTGACGTATTTCTGGGCCATTTCTAATGTTAATTAACAATAATCAATTGATTTTTTTATGATTTATGCGTTCCCTCGAATAAGCCAAAAATCGCCTATTTTTAACATTGTCCTTTCTTTGGGAGAAGTTTCAAAGAAACCTCTTTGCCACACTCCAGTGTCCATTCATTGTCCAGTTCATTAGATCCATTTTTGCAGACTTTTTAGCAAACTGAACCACAAACAATCAATCACAAATTAACTCAATTAGCATTATGGCAACTAATGTTTGACAAGTATGCATGATATTGATATATACCCTACTTACCGACTTTGCATTATTTTCCAAATTTGGTATTAATAATTTCAAAGCGCAAATTAAAAATTAAATGTGTATTTTTCGACACAATATACTATATGTGTTATATCGAGTGAACTGTACTGCTCGTTTGTACTTATTTAAGGTTCCTCCTATAGGCATCCTTTAGTCTAAGGTCGAAAGGAACGACCATGTATACTTGAAGTTATACTAAGTCTTACCTTACATGATAAGATTAATTGAAGTTACAATTTCTTTGAAACCTGGACGATTTAATTGTGTTTACCGATACACGTGCGGCAGCGAAATTTGTTTACAATTTTTTCCTACGCCGTACAATTTGTTGATTTCATTTTTTTATTCAGTCAGTCACAAACAACTTTTGTGTTTACCTCGTGTACTCCTTAATGATCCCACTAATGTTTCCGTTGTAAATGACGGAGCCTGTAGAACAGCTTCATTTCTTCGATTTTTGAGCTTACATTCTCCCTAGAACTTTTATATAGAAATATTAAACAACTATTTATGTACCTCAAATCACAATCTTTCTTGCAATCCACGTTGCAATTGGATTGCAGATGTGAATTCTGGGAGCACCTTGAGACCCGAGTACATGTTAAAATTAATTCGTAAACTGGTTTTCTGGAAATGAAACGTAAACAGTCTGCAATATTAATTTAGGAGCGCGAAGAGATTGACATGTATAGTCTGATTTCGCGAAGGATATTAGCTACGGTGTGGGAATGAAATATTATCAACATTTTCAACTTATTTGTAAACTGCAATATATCCAGACCAGATTATTCTGGCAATATTCGTGTTGCTTGGGTAGCGATATCAATATCATATTTTTGTTTCAAAGATATAGTTTTAAATCGTTAGAATGTCACGATTGCAAATTTATGGATGAAGAAAGTTGCAAATTAAATAAATAATAATAAATAAATATTAATAAATAAATAATGATAAATAAATAATAATAAAATAATAAATAATAAATATTTCACGGTGCAGAAAAATGAAAAGAAAAATGTGGTATAGGGCGATGAAGTGCGACGAAAGGAATCATTGCAACATTGTTTGTTTGTAATGACTATTTTAATGTAAATTTAATTGGAAATACATGTAGGTTTAAATTCATCGAAACAATTAAAATGTAAAGTAAATAATCAATTAAACTTTTCTATTAAGCTACCAGAATGTATACAGGGCGTTTAGAAATAAAATATTCTGTAGTTACTTCTACCATTTAAATGTTACTTGAGGTATTTATAAAATTTTGCTATCTGTCTTCACTACATTAAATTACCTATTTTATTCTGAAAACATAATAAATAAAAGTAATAAATAAAGATTTTAAAAAATGTTGAAGGAGAAATGAGATCACTTGCAAATAGAAATCAAAATGTATTAAATTAATTAAAAAAATTAATAAATGTTAAATCATTATTCATTATTTTTACTTATTGTTTTTTAAATTAAGCAGTAGTTTAATGTGAAATTAGCATAATTTTATAAATACCTCAAGTAATCGATCTGGTATTTACTCAACAGAACTGTCAACGTCATTGTCACGAACGGATCTATATTGTAAACAAAGGAATAAGTTACGTTTTTACCATAAATTCACCACATCACCACTAACAATTATGGTATTACCTAGGTCCACAGTATTTACACTATGTTATGGCCCACAAATACGCAAAAATACAAGAAACAAACGCCTGTTCGCATTACCAATACCATAACTTGCACCTGCATTCACGTAAACAAACCGCGTTGAAAGGCGTGTAACGTCACACCAATGATATCTCGTTTTCGACCACGTGATTTTGTTTACATTTTATGGCAATGTTAATATTTTAATTGTTATGTCATTATTGCCGCCAGACACATGTTCCGACGTTTCAATGTGTTTGAAAGATTACCCTGTAGTGCATTTAAAAAAAACTGTTTACGCCATGGAAAAATCTTGTTATTATTAGAAATATAGTAAATTGAGTTTTATGAAATACATAAAAAGCTACATTGTTATCCCTAAATAGATATAAGGAGGTCTTGTGCGTCCTCTAAAAGTGTATTGTTCATCGATCGTGTAAAAGTAATGTAATGCATTGTATTTCATTCGCATTAGAAAATGTGTTGACATGTTTTCGCTGAAAATGATATCTTATTATTGAAACACAATACAGGGTTAACTATGGCTAAGTACAAATATTTTAAGAGGGTTGTCCGTAAACAAGATTGATATTTAGAGAATAGGCAACCAGCAACACTAGACTGTAAAATTCGTTGTCATAATTGAAACCCTGTGTTTATGTTGTGATTTTTTGTGTTCTTCAGATTTTAGTATGTCATTTTTCAATTAAGCGTTTTTAGTACTTAATCTAATAAAGGATTTTGTGTCGGGTACAGATATTTTTCTACAATATAGTTCGCTGGTTTGCTTTTCTAAGTTATCGGATAAGACTTCCGTGAGTGCATTAAAAGTTTTATTTAACTGTACGCGAAATGTGTTTTGTTCTTAGTGGGTAATCCTGATGGAGATAGTGAGTGAAAATGTAGTTTTGGCAGTTTAGAATGAAAGCTCGAAAAACTAATGCAAAATACTGCAATTAACCGGATTAACTGTTACCTATCAGGTATTATTGTTATTAAAAAAGTTAATTTTCATCGTTTTTGTACCATTTTTTAAAAATCGATCCAGAATTTCAAAATATTTTCTTTAATAATTTTTTTACCTCCCTGAGCACCTAGTTAAAATGTTTGTACTTAGTGTTTGTACCCTGTATATTACTTAATTTTTACAAATATTTGTGTAAAAATAAATCTTTGTACCTAGTTATAGTAAATTTAGAATTCACGTGCTTTCAACATATTGTTAATGTCTGCTAATGTCTATTTTCATTGAAAACTATACATTTTGTAGATATAATGACGCAGATTTGATGAAAACATCTAAACAACGCACCGTTGCAGGGTCTATGTAAATGTTATATTCATAAATAATTTTTATAACGTTTAAATAGATATAATATTTTTCTTGCTTCTTCCCAAATATTCCAAAAAATTTGTTAGTAATGAACCCTACATGTTTGTCTACCACACCTTAATATAATTAAAAGGCATAAAGATATGCGTCTGCACATGTGTAACACTTCTAGTAACATAAACCACATTATAAATTCTGTAAAATTTCTTAAATCGAGAAAAGCAAATAGTATAAAGTGGTACATTGTATTACCACAATGTTACCTGTAAGTATTATGTAGAAACAAAACATAGAAATTTTCGTAATTTGTATCAGTGTGGGAACAGTAATGTTACTCCTGAAAAAACTGATCTTCATTATATTCTGTACACCAAGATAAAAACTCACTTTCGATGATATCCTGTATATTCTTCATTGTTCACTTCTGAAAGTAATGCTATTATATTATAATCTAAAAGAGTATACTGATAGAAAAGGATGAAATAGTATGGCGAAGAAACTATTTAAAATAAATATTAAAAGGTCGGAATCTGAATCAAAGAATGTATTAAATTTAAACTGTCATGGTAGATTGTCAGAAGCTCAAAACCCTTATTAATACCACATAATAATAGCAATAAAATGTTTGTACTTTTTTGCAAAAAGTTGAGCATTTAATGTAAACGGTTAATGTGCTAGGACATGTGAACGATGTGAACCTATTTTTGATAATTCTGTGTGTTTTGAACCCTTTTTAAGTGGCACATCTAGGTAATCATGTCCCCTGCAACTTTAACCTCCCATACTCATCTATGTTCTGTAAATTAGTCACTCTCTATTATTTTCGAACTCAGGCCTCAACATTGACAAAAACTGTTATATCACTGTTTCGACTAAAAATAAAATACAATTATTTTTATTGTCATTTTTGTGTATTTTTTATATCTGATCGCCTTCAAATTTTGTCCACCTATGAACTCTTGCTCCCCGCACGCTTCACCCGTTCGGTATAGTGAAAACAAAAGACATCCGTAAGACTTCGGTTGCCCCAGTCGCCCCTACCCGACGGCAGTGCGAACGTAATCCCTGCCTATCTCACGGATGCGCGTGGGCGTCTTTATTATTGTGCGTCCCGACGTTGGGAAAGGAAGAGGGAGAGGCGGGACGTCGCGACTTCCAGAGAGTGAAAGTTACACCGCCCGTCACCGCCGAATATCGAATAATTCAGTTTTTGCGGAAGCCAGGAAATATAGCCGAGCGACGCGGCACCGGTTTTTCGGTCTGGTAGGAATTCTGGGCTCATTCATGCGGAAAAATGTAGATGACTGGGTAATCTGAGACAATTCGGAAAGAGAAACGGTAGGGTAGATATTCAATTACGGGTGGAAGCTGAAAAAATAATAAGATCACAAAAAAGGAGAAAAATTACTAGGTACACAATTTGCAGTGAAGTTATGATTGCATTCTTATTACTAGTAAATTTTCATTAGATTCTACTGCTGATGATCGAACTGCAATTTACTTTCACTGTGTAGGTTTGAATCGCAGAAAGTAATGTTTTTAAGTTTTTTAAGGTTTTAAACCTTAATACACCTGGTTTCTTAATACAGGCTTGCTACTTAAATTAATTTTTGCAAATTCTCAGATTTATACCCATTTACACCGGCTATCTATAGTCTGTTTATAAATGAAAGAGATAAATACTAAATACATATAGTACTGGTGCTTATATTCAATATTTTTATATTATGTATTATCGGTATAGATGAGGTGTACTTTTAAAAAAACTTTGTGTGATCGGACCGGACTAAATTGTAGCAGGTAGCTAAAATTTAATCCCCGACAATCCGTCTTTGTCTATGCCGCTTCAATTTCTCTCTCCATTTCTCTTATAAGTAAACAATATAAAAACAGCATGAGGCTACTTTAAACATCATAACCGGGTTAAGAGGGTTTTTAGTAATTCAAATAAAATTATTCAATATTATTATCAAAATATTTATTTAAATTTAATGAATAGACTTTTATTCCACACAAAAATATATGTATTTTTAAAATTCAAATTATGGTGAGTAAGCAAATGTATAATAAAGAAAATAAAAAAGTAGGTATATTAAAATTCATCCTCTGAATATTCTGATAAATTATCTTCGTCTCCTAGATGCCAGTTATCTGCAGTTACTCGTTCCAAGGAATTTTTTAACAAAATTTTCACGTCACTTAATTTAAACGTCGTATTATTTCGCGCTACATCTCCTTTTACCTGCGCCCGGACAAATTCGATTGAGTTAAGTTCACAGTAATAAGGTGGTGACCGTAGTACCGTTATTTGGCGATTTGTTTCCATTTCATCGGTAACATATTTTTTCTGATCTTTATTAAAATTGACAAATGTCAAAAGTTCCTTTTTCACCATATTTGTTTCCAAAGATATGTTTTTTCCGGATAACCATTGAATTATATCGGCTTTTCTCCAAGCAGTCGTAGGCGTCCACTCGGTCTGCCGTGAATGGTAACTGGCATTATCCATGACAATTACAGACCCCGGAGGAATAAGATCCAACATCTGTGTACAATACTCTTCGAAAACATCTGCGTTCATGTCTTCGTAATAATCACCTGTATTTTTAGATTCAAATAAAAGTAAATTGCCATCTACAAAACCACTAGCATTATCTATATGTCTCACTATTAATCTTCGCCCTTTACCTGAAGGTGCCTTGAACCCTGTTGAAAATCCATCCAAAAATGCTTGTCGAAAACTTTTTACATTTTTATCTTGCCATACTTTTGTTACAATATATCCTTTGTTGACCCAAATTTCGTCTAGATAATAAATATTTTTCCCTTAGTCACGGAATTTTCTAATTGATCTTAAGTAGGATCTTCGCCAATAAATAATTTCATCTTTATCGATAAGAACTGACTTCCTGTTCTGCTATTCCCAGCAAAAATTCAACTCTCGTAAGACGGCCCATAATTTGCTTTTGCTGATTTTTGGCAAATTGTTGTCCTCTGAAAGTTTACTTAAAATTTTTTTAGCATTGGTATTTCTTTTTTAAAATAAAATGACTGTACTTTTCTGCGAATGACATTTTTGAAGAAATCATGTATAACGACTTTTGACCTCCCTGTAGAAAGTCGATTTTCCAATCCCTGTCATTTTGGAACACTTTTCCACGTTGTCGTCAACACTGTTGGTAGGATTTTGGTGTTTTAATGCATTAAATACATTTAATATAATAATCTTCTCATTCTGAGACAGCGCACATCTTTTTACGCGTTTAGCAGGTATGTAATCTGATAAGTTCGACATTTTACCCAAACAATATTATATCCACTGGCACAATAGTCACTAAACACAAGTCGAATTTTACTCTACTGCACTAGTACGTCTTCGTATATTCAGCTCTAAGACTGGATTGATCTGTCACAATACTCCTGCCATATGATGAATCCAGTAAAATATACTAATGTACATCCATTACCTGTTAGCATTAGTGTTACCCGATAATTACCTGAAACGAAATATTACCACGCCCATGGCCGGTTCTTATCTCGGAGTTTTATTACTCTCTTTCATTTCCAAACAGACTATAGACTAAAAGTTCATGTTTTTACTAATTTTTCATAGTAAATGATTTTACGGCTTTTGGAGCGAAATAATTATAGTTTTAATAAAAGTACCTAAAAACTAAATCTATCCTGTCACATGTATATATGTATATTTAGGAGTATTAAATACAAGTTGATTCTAAAAGTTAACCATAAATTTAACTGCATTTTCTAGACCCCAAAGTAAGACGAAAAATCTATACAGTTACTTAGTTAGTTTTAAACATGTATACATGTGTACATATCATAAAACGTTTCATTTTCAACATACAGGGTGTGAAAAGTTAGTTCCTGATGTGTAGAGATGTGTATAAATTAATGAAATATGGCACAATTCCATATGCTCTTTTTTAAAATTTAAAAAGAAATTAGCACAGTTTGTCCAGAGGCAGGTAAAACAACTCTCTCTTCCTCCGAGTAAAACAAATGCATCAAAAATACCCCAAGCTTTTTTCTATATTATTTTGATAATTTCATAGCAAAAATGATGATCTAAAGATTTTTACATAAAAAAGTACCTATTCGATGAAATTCGATGTCGACAACACTTTTTGATAAAAATTGATTAACATTAACATGATGGAACTATTTATGAAAATGTTAAGGTTACATTTGTGTATGATGCCTTGCCACAAGATGATTCAGTGAGTGGCACAAATTGTTCTGTTTAAATGGCTTAACAGAAAAAGGTACAACAGAGTTAAATGTGGTGAACGTGTGGGCCATACGGTAGGTTATCTCTTTTCAATCCATTCTTGAAATGTTTCGTTTAAATTGTGTCAGAACGGATGAGCGAAGAAGCTTCGTCTTTGTGGCACCCTCATAATATGAGCCGATGTTACTGACTGACTAACAATTTTTTTTTTACCTAGGTACCTGTCCCATGACCTAAGTATTTATTAGATATGAGTATCTGCTATTCTTCACCGTATAAACACCGAAGATAAGATTTATGGAGATGTCTGATCGTCTACCTACTTATACAGGGTGTCCGGGAAAATGTGGGAAATCTCTCTGGTGCAGATAAAACATGAAAAAATAAGATGATTGAAGTTCCTATATTTTTTTCTCAAACCCTCCCTACACTGTAAAAAATAATTACATTAAAAATAGATGGCAATTTATTTCCTACTCATTATTGCTGTAATTTTCTTATCGACTGTGACTTTACAAATAAAATGTAAAATTACGTTGTAAATTTATTTTGCGGTGTAATTTTAGGTTTTGCAATTGTAATATTACTTTGTGATTTTACAATACAAAAAGTATTTTTACAATGTAACTTGCACAATTACTTGTAAAATTGCGGAGTAACTTTACAGGCAGTTGTATAGTTACATTGTAATAATACATTTTATATTATGACTACAATGTAATTCTTTTATTTATTGTGCAGGAGGGTCCAATTTTGGCACTTAGGTATAGAAGGTTTCTTCTATTTTCCGAAAAGACATAAAAGTAACCAAGATGTTTGGAGCTCAATTTTTGAGAACATGATGTTTTTAAATTTTGGTCGTTTTCTATGGTAACTTTTCTGCTTATATTAATATTTATACATTGTAAATACATTTTTTCTCTATGTGTAGTATCTAGTGGCTTGAGGAATATTTTTTATAACTTCTAGTTTTCCGTTACAACAAACATATATATTTTTTAATGAAACATCATACGTATATAATATGGGGCATCATAGAAAAGGCCTAAACTTAAAAACAAATTCTATATCAAAACTAATCAAGATATCGAAATGAAATTTTCGTTATTCCATTTTCCCGTGACATTTGGACTATCTTTTCGGAGAATAAAAGAAATCTCCTGAAAGTGTTGAAACTGACCTAAACCGCACAGTCAATTTTAGAAAAACCTGACTTTAAAGACATCTTGTCTACAACACTCGAATTCACTAACAGTGTTTTGTCATAGATACCTAAAAAAAATCTGAATGGTAATTCATTTATGCTTAATAGATTAATATGCCTACATGAGACAAATGTACTACCATACCTTAAAATCAGCAGAATAATCCTTTTTAAATTTATAATTAAAATATTTGGACAAATTATGTGAAAAACATTTGTTACACAAAACCGTACTTTTCCTAAATGATTATATAAATAGCTATTTTGTACTCCGATTACGGCTCAGTTAGCTAACTAGTAGTTATAGCTTCATTATATCTTCAATATATTAACTGCCCTTTGCTTATTTTTTTTAGCTTAGAAAGACATGTACATACAGGTTCTGAAGTAATGAAATATTATGGTTTTATGGCAATTTTTTATTAAAATTTGGTCCCTGCACATTTAGCTTAATTGTTAAAAACAGAGCACCTAACGTTGTACAAAACATATATAACAATGAAAAAATATATTCATAGGACTAAAGTTAACATTTATGATGCTCTTATATTAACTATTACAAAGTAATATTAATTTTATAGATAAGTAGGTATCCAGAACTTATATCATGCTAATCCTCCATAAGCCCCTGTTGTAAGTATAAAATATATTTCTAATAGAAAATAATATATGTTTTATATATTATGTAAGATGAACAAATCAACAGTGGGGTATCCAATTTTTGTAGATGCAAGAATACCAATGTTTCTTTGCTTCAATAATTATGTATAACTTACATACATATTACTTCTTAATCTCATTTAGGTTATGTATTTGTTACAACCAGCACTAGATAAAACTATTTATAGTACTAAAAACACTCACTTGTCACTGTAGATATGATTATATTGCTAGTCACTACTCACTAAATTAATTATGTAAGTACCTAGATCCTAGGTACACGCTGCATTCATCGAAATGAAGCAAGAAATAATGAAGGCATCACCACCCAACGCTCTCAACGGTTAGTGTGGTGGTAGTGCGTCTTAAAATTAATAGTACTTTCACACACACATTAGGCATATTTTTACAGTTAATTATATAGTAAATTTGGTATGTTCAGTAATTTTACAATGTAAAAATGAATTTCACATTGTTAATTGTAAATGTATTACAATATATTCTATAAATGTACACATTATATTATAACTAGTTAGGAAGTTTACGGTTTTGTTGAATATTGGCAATTTTCTTGTAAAATTACAAGCGTCAGTGTAATATCATCATTATTTTTAGAAATATTTTAAGACAATTATAAAGATATTCTTACAAAGTATATTTGTAAAGTTACTGGCCTTTTTTTCAGTGTACGGAGATGTGTGTCCCTGAAGGACGTCGCTGGAAATTGGTTATTCTAGAATAATTTTTAAAGTACTCAATAGGAACTTTCCATCTTATTTATTCATGTTTTATCTGCACATCCCACATTTTCCCGAAGACTGTATAATGTTTACAAAACCGAAATATACATTTACCACTTGAAAACACATTCGAATTTACACACAAAACTAATAAAAAGAAGTAGGTAAATTATTATATAGAAATAAATAAGTAAGCTTATACAGGGTGTTCCAAAACATGTGAGCAGCCACACCTTAAATCAATAAAAGAGAAACATCTTATTCAATACTCTCCTTCTATTTGTAATATAAATGCTAATTTTCCTTTTCCATTTTGACCCTTTACTTCTCGTATAGATACATAAAAAATTATCATTTTGTTTCTTTTTGAACTTTTTCAGTTCAACTGCTTGCCTGTACGGTCTCTCCGAACTAAGGAATATTTAATATGAACCAATTGCTCACTGTGTTAGACCTTTCGATACCAAATCTGGATGAATTCAGACATAAATAATTAGGTAAATTCCATCATATCGATACATTCCTGATAACAGACAAATCTTACGCGATATTTGTAAGAATTTACAATTACTTTGTTACAAATTTGTTTATTTGAATTATAATATTGTTTTGTACTTGAAAATAGTCTGAGGCGATATCATCTGTTCCGTGAACGTTTTGGTAAACCCGTCGATGTAAAATAATCACTCGGAGTCTGATAATTTTCGGAATGTCATACATAATTAATAATTACTCGGAAAATCTTATCTACGCGGTTAAGAACCATGCAAATAAATCAGTGATACCGACGATAAGGCGGTTATCTGTTCAGTTCATTTTTGCGTCTATCTAATTTTTTCGTCTGCGCTTTGTTTAATCATGATTCAGATAATGTGCAATGCTAATATTTTATTATACTATTACTTACAAGGTCGCATTAGGCACAATTTCATGACCGACTCGACCGTCTGATCGCACCATGTACACGTGGATAGAGATACATACATAACTTGACAAAATAACATTTATATCCAGGACCGTCTTTATCTTTAATATATTGGAGGCCTTGAGCACTTTAGGATAATGGGGCCCCTATGATTATGACGGAGGACTATTTTATTAAAACAGGCAGAAGGAGTAGATAAGCAAAATTCTAGATTGTTCATCAAGATCAACTGTTATTTTTATTTCCTTTCAGTCACATTAAATGAATAGGTTATTATACTATGATCCGGAATATTAACTCTTTTAGCATTCAGTATAAGCAGGTTAGCGCTTAAAAATCTATGTTGATTGAAGAAGACCCTTCTAGCTTTGAGACAAGCAAAATCGTCTGTTATTTGTTCCAAGCCTATGTTCATGACATTCTGTGGACATCAGCGACAAACTGGTCAATCATTAAATCATTAAATCTACATTTTGTAAATATTTTTTTTTTCTTTCAAAGCGGCGTAAACTGATAACACGTGTCAACGTGGTGACTTGTCACTACCTTTGACTCCTTTGACTTTCGCGGAATATACCTAATCTCGCGGCTGATAGAAGGCCAGTCACGGCGATAAATAAGGATTTCAGAGTTTTGAAAAAAACAAATTTTTCGCTTTATAAATAAGTTTGGACATATTTTGATAGATGATTCAGTTAATTCTTATTTTTCCCCATTCCCTCTTAAAATATTTGTCATAGTTAACCCTGTAAATATTGCTTATGACAATTATAAATTATTACGTCCATTATTGAAATGCACTTCGGAAACGCTCTGTATAAGGGAAGACGCTCCATTTCTGATTGGAGGACGTCTGAAGCCACCTGGTACGAATTGTCATCAATGTGTTTACATAATGACTGCACAGACGGCACGTGGGTGGCTAATAATGAGAGATATGACGAAAGGCTAACCTCTGGTTTAATTTATGATTTAGCGTTTGGATTAACACCGCGTTACCCCCACTTTTCCCGCCAGTTTCGAACTAATGAAACCGCAATAAACCAAGGCCACAGACGGCACAGCGGCTAAGCCGATCGCGCTATGATATCATCGCATCGCATCGCAGTCGTCCAGCTAATTACACCAGGCACGCAAATCCCCGTTCGGTGCGTGCAGAACTATTTTTTTTTTTCACCGATCCTGGGAAAGCCGCTAACAACTGTGCGAGTAACGTGTTTCCAGGCAGCAGCAGCAGCAGCGAAATGTTGGCCGCAAATTACTGCTACAGGCTTCAGCTCCCGGTTTGACAGTTGGCAATTAAAAAAGCACCGCATCGAATTAAATAAAACAAGTCGTTAAATGGGGGAATATGGGGGAATTTCATCTACTACCGTGATCGGAGAAAAGTTCCAAGCACACAGGGCGTGTTTATGTTATAAATTAAAGGGATGATCCATTGGGTGATTTTAAAAAAGCATTAATGCTGGCGTTCAATAGAAAGAAATCCAAAACCCAAACTAGGTACGACATGTTTAGATTTGCTGAAACATGTCTAAACATGACTAAAGTACAATCGATTTCGGAAGGCGAAGTTGGCAATAAAACGTTGGTGAGGCGAAATGTATATGTCGTAGTCATTGGGTGTAATTCGTCATTTCACGGAAAGCCTAGTCATTGCCTGTATTGCCGGCAAAGGCTGTAATGAAATGAATATTCCATTGATTGACTGAAATTTTACGTCATTTCACTGATTGCCTGTTTAAATTTCGTCAATCAGTAAAGGTCAATCGATTACACGTTACGGCACTTGACGGATTTTTGTCATTTGCTGAATATTCTTGAAATGTAATACTACATGTAGAAAAATTCAAAATAGAAAGTAAACAAAATATTAGTTCCGTTCATTTGGAACAATGCAAACATATATTATAAATTATAAATCATATACCAAATGTTGAGTAGGACTTAAATTGAATAATATATCAAAATCTCTTTTAGATGAAAATAAAAAAAATATTCTAAAGACTTAACGTAAATGATAATGGCTCTCTACAGTCAGACTCGAATAGTTGTAGGTACATATGTATAAACATATTATTATATACTATACTTGCTATTTGCTATTGTCGATAACGTCATATCTCGAATAACGATGACGTCACAATATGGTTCGTATGTCAAAAAGTGCCTTTTTTAAAAATAAAATCGGCGTGCCAGGGGATTTTTTCGAAAATTTCTCAATTTCAAAAATAATGAAATTATTCGTTATTTTTCGAAAGCACTGTATATTCTGTGCCATTACTTATAGTCGAGGCAATTAACTAAAGAAGTTCTAAAACTAGTTGTGGTGGACAGATCGGAATGAGGTTTTCTCTTCCAAAAATTATTTGTAAAAAATGTGGCGACATGGAATTTCTGACAAATCGGAAATTGAATTGCTGCAGCCAAAAATGCATTAAAAAATGCATTGTTTGAGAGGCCTTTTGAAACATGTCAAAACTTGGTAAATAAGTGTCAGAACTGGCCCAGATCGGGTACTCGGGGGTTTTCGAGGTCCTGACACAATCAAAAAAGGCGAACCGAAAATCATTATGGGGTTTTTTTTTGGGTCGCTGACATCGACGAACACCCCACGGGCACCTGGTGCCCCCCAATCAACAAATCCACACGATGTCAAGATAAAAGTTACAGTGCGCCAGGCGTTGGGAAGGTAGTTTTGGGCGTGAAATTTGGATTAAGCGGCCCAAAAACGCCCCTACAATGATTTTTCGGTTGTTTTTGGCACTCTTCTCATAAAAATTCTCGGAGATGACGTGCACGTCTGGGTTCGAGGCCACCAGGTGCCGGTGGGGTGTTCGCCGATGTCATATTTGGATTCAGCGACCCAAAAAAACCCCCATAACGATTTTCGGTCCGTCTTTTTCGATTGTGTCTGGAAAAGCCACGGAGAAGACGTTAAGAGTGAGGTTCCGGTGCACCAGGGGTTCAGGGGGTCGTTATCGACGTGAAATTCGGATTGAGCGCTCCAAAAAAAAACACCCATAACGATTTTCGGTTTGCCTTTTTTGATTGTGTCAGGAAAAGCCACGGAGATGACGTTTAGGGTCAGGTTGCACTAGGTGTTCGGGGGGTCGTTTTAGACGTGAAATTCGGATTCAACGCCCCATAAAACGCCCCTATTATGATTTTCGGGTGGTTTTTGGCACTCTTCTCAGGAAAATTCTCGGAGATGACGTCCGCGTCCAGGTTCCGGCGCACCAGGTGCCCGTGGGGTGTTCGCCGATGCCAAATTTGGATTCAGCGACCCAAAAAAAAACTGGGCGTCGAGTTTCTCTTCTTTCCCGCGTGATTTGTGTGAGAGTCCCACGGAGATGACGTTCATCAGCGATCCTGACTTCCAGGTGTTCGGGGGGTCAATCATATTCGTGATCAGCGACCTCGAAAACCCCCGAGTACCCGATCTGGGCCAGTTCTGACACTTATTTACCAAGATTTGACATCTTCCAAGAGGCCTCTCAAATAAAGCATTTTTTGAATGCATTTTTGGCTGCAGCAATGCAATTTTCGATTTGTCAGAAATTCCATGTGGCCACATTTTTTACAAATAATTTTTGGAAGAGAATGCAGAAAACCGCATTCCGATCCGTCCACCACAACTAGTTTTAGAACTTTTGGGCTTTTTACTAGTTTATTGCCTCGACTATTATATTCTAAATTCAATATGCCGCCTTAAAAAAAATGCAAAGTAGAAAAAGTTACGGTCCCACCCTCGACGGTAAATTAAATAATAAATCACAGAAGGGAACGGTATTACGATTACATTTTTTCAACACATTTGCATACAATTATCCCAGAGAGATAGTAGACTCTTGGCCTACTCACAGTAAATCTATTGCGATACCTATCTTAATTATACGACTGCGGCATTATGTTGCTGTTTAATATAATAACACGGCACCGAGTCTCGCATATATTCCCTCTGAATTATGGTATTTAAATGATAAGCGAGGAGAACAACTATTTATTAAATTAATTAAATTAAAGTTGATAAGTATGCGATTAAAAATGATCTTGTCATGTCTTGGCTGTCTGGCGACTAGTACAAAGTTTAAGCAAAACTTGAAAAATAATTCGATTCGTCAATATTATACGTGACACCTTTTATTTCCAGCCTTCTGTACTGTCAGTTGATCTATTTATGATCTTATAATAGAACATTCCATCAGATAAAATTATAATGCGACACATTGTGTTATGCTAAAAGGAAATATCTGTAATACGGCACATATAAGACCTGATGCTTATCTTTAGCCCCATATTCATATGTTCTAAATTCTGACAATGTCCATCTGTACCACTAGATTGCCTAGTATCCTAAGTGCACCACTTCGGTTACCCAATAATAAAATTTACTACTTGTCATGTCTTGGTCTCGCAAAATAAATCAAGACACAAACAAGACTTGACAGCTTGAATTGCAAGACAAAAGATCTTGCAAGACAAGACATGAAGTATTGCTACGGCAAGAAGTGTTACAAATATGAGGAGGGGCAATATTTAAGTTAATATTATCTGAAAAAATTAAAATTGCATTTCTATGTACATAAGTTAATTTAAAGGACATCCAACATATAAAATTATTTTTTAAATCAGTGTTTATTGAGTTCAGTTCTGCTGAATTATACGAATAAATAATATAACAATAATGATGATTTATTTATGCCAGTACATTCAAAAAGAAATGTTTACACAAGTCACAAGAAATATGACACCCAAAGTGTCAGTACTTAAAATTAGGTCAAAGCTTGACGACACATATGTTAATTTAATAAGATATTACAAAATAAACAAAGAAAAAATATCATAAGTCACACACATCACACAGTATATTAAAAGGACCAACAATATCAACAAAATCGTCATTAAAATAATCGTCGAATGAATAAAATGCTTTCATTTTGAGACAGTTTCTTATTCTCATTTTATAATGCACATAGTAGTAATTAGAACCGACTCTAGTCTTATTTAGCCTAAGAAAGTCGGGGTTAATATTGTCTCTGTAGGGTATTCATGGTTCATACAGTGTTGACGAAAGACGTGAATATTTTCCTTTATGTACATGAGACATTCAAAAATGTACACACTTGGTAGTGTAAATATGCCGTAGCTCTTAAAAGACTGCCTACAGTCCGCCCTGTAGGGTAACCCTGCAATAATGCGAATGTATTTACGTTGTAATTTAAAAATTGCATCACCGTGACAACAATGACCTCAGTTCAGGATAGCATAGCACAAATTTGCATGAAAAAAACCGGCTGTTAGCAATCTTTTTAGTGAGACACAATTAACAAAGCTTCTAATCAAGAACATCATTTCCGATAATTTTTTAGACAGTTCATCAATATGTTCCTTCCAAGACATCAGATGGTCAATATTTACACCGAGAAACCTTACTTGAGGGGTACAATTAGGAAACTCATCCTCGTCAGTCATATGACGCAAAGTAAACAAAATAGATTCAGTTTTATCCTAATCTTATTTGTCAAAAACCACTGCTTTGCGTCATTTTGTGTTGTTTGTACATTCTGCTGAAAGACACTGGCCCGATCCGCACCGTTTCAAATGGTAGTATCATCCGCAAAGAGGATGAAAGTGGAAATGTCATCACTGTTTGGTAGATCATTAATGTAAATAAGAAACAGTACAGGTCCAAGAACCGATTCCTGAGGTACTCCATGATTCATGGTTAAGCATGATGATTTACTCCCATTAAAAGAGACAAACTGTCACTCAAATATGATTCAATTAGTCATATACTATTTAAATCAAAGTTATAGCGTAGAAGTTTTTGTATAAAGATGTTGAGGCTCACACAATATAAGCAATTAAATTCACTGCCACTTGACTAAAAGAGCTATAAGTCTGTTTCGCCTATTGTGTCTACTATTTATAATTTATTATGTAAAACTGGCCATTTCTATACTTTAAAAAGACTCATTTAAGCGGGTTTAGTAAATAAACACAGTTATGCCGGGTCTACACGAAGCTAATTTTTTAAATTAGAAGAATAAGCTAGTGATAGTAAGCTAGTGAAGAAGCGAGTAAGCTATCATCTAACCCAAGATAGTTTGATGATCGTTTGCACCGAAATTATATTAAGAACAACTTAATAAAGTTATTGCTAAATTTACGCTTTTTTAGAGCATTGCACCGACGTATTATAAACCATACTTAGCAAAGTATTGTATTGGCAACAACGTACAAATTTAGTAACTTTCGTTACTTTATGTTAGGTATTTTAGTTCTTTCTGTTTTTCTTCAGTTTGTTACATGGACTTATAGAAAGAAGGTCAGATTTCGGTGTCATGTCTATGGTGTTTGTTTTTGTTATTGCCATATGTAATATAAGTATTGTTGTTAATTTGATCAAGACTAATTGATTTCAGAGAAAAACTAAAAATAATAATCCTGTGTAAGCTAGTGCTCTCTACTTACTTGGCAGGCTTCATTTACTGGAGTTAGTGCTGAACTAATAACTGGAAACTATGTTCACACTATTCCAGTATTTAGAAGCTATCTACTTTATCCAGCATCTCGTCTATCTATTAATTAAGTGCTATTTTTACTTTTGGTTTGTATGGCATTTATTTATTTTCAAGCACACATTAGAGGATATTTTAGAGTCTTGAAACTTTAGGGGTGCTGTTATGTTGAAGGAATGTTGAAAGTAGATTTCTTTGCGAATACATCAGCAGTTCGAAATAAATCGCCAAATCTGTTCTAAAGAATGCAGATTGTACTCGTAGGTAAATTATTCAGTAGGTTTTTGTAATTTTTAGAATTTCAGAGATTACACAATCTTTTTCGATGTAGCCATTTCATTGAAAATAAACGAGACTATTTCAACTTATAGTTGCTAGCTCGGTTACTGGAATCTGTTCATATATTTTATTTCCAAGGTACTATAATATTTGATTAATTCATTGCTTTTTTGCTATACCAAAGTCTACATATACAGAGTGTCCTAAATGTAATAAACGGGAAATTGAGTGTGTACAGAGGGAGTAAAAATAATGGCACTTTACTATGTAATATATTTTCTAACTAGAGCGAAAAGTGATACGATAACAAAGCCTCTGTCTTCTCAGCATTCCGAAAATTCTTACTTAACCTATATCGATTCTAAAAATATGTCAAGACAACTTTATCCTTATTGAAACTATCAGATCCGGAGATCAATTCTTCGAATTAATACTTAAATCCAACTCTGTCTGCAAGATAAGAACTGCATTTTCCCAGATGTAATATAATAATAATGTTCTTATCTTTCCGCGGAGAATTTTTATATATCAAGATGCAGACGTAATTTATAATGGTATGTAATTATATTAATCCTCTATTATTTAATAAAAAATGTCACAAGGTGAGTAAATGTTTTAGAAGTTTGTTAATGTTAGTAAAGGAAACTGGAACTGAATATTTAGGATGTATGAGAATTTAAAGAGATATCTCTTAAGTGAACGTTATTCGAGTATTTCTTTTAAAATTATAACATTTAGGAAATGTACTGTTGTAGTGTTGTATTTGGAGTTTTTTTCCACCTAAAAAATTATTTAAATTGAATAAATAGAAAATTTCGCTCACCTATGGCATATTGAGGAGAGCTAATAAGCTGGAAACCGGTATATGTCTAATATGCCGCTATTATTATTATATTATTATTATTATTTTTTCCTACAGGCCTCCCTACGGATATATGTGTCCCTGAAGGAAATCGATTTTTCTCGAATAACTTTTAAAGTACTCATTATAATTTAATAATGTGATGGACAATAGTAATGACTTCTTAAAATAGTGCTCTTGAAGAAACATATTTAGCCTCTTTAGTTTACCAGGGGTGGGCTAAGTTTTACAAGTTAATGCCTAAATTTTTAATACCCTGTATGATAAAGTAATAAATCTGGGTAGCTTCAACCTTATACTGCAAAATGTACTCTTGTTTATTGTCGATAAAATTATAGGAACTTGTCATTTTATTTTTTCATGTTCTATCTGCACCCGAGAGATTTCCCACCCATTTCGGACACCCTGTAGAAATAATTAAATACTACTATAGAAAGGAATATAATGTACATTGCAATACAATGTCATTATCTACTTTATTCAAAATTATTAATATAATTTCATTCATATCACTTGAAAGTTCAAATAATCAATGCATAATACCGAGAGGGAGTGCCTCAAGGCTCAAATCTGGTACCGCTTTTGTTTTTGTATTTCATTAATGACTGTGTAACACAGGTTCTTTAATGTTTGCTGATGATCTCAAATTATATAAACCGAGTGGGTACGTATGTTGAAATGCTCTCTACTTACTTGACAGGCTTCATTTACTGGCATTAGTGCTGAACTAATCACTGGAAACTATGTTCACACAATTCTAGTATTTAGAAGCTAGCTCCTTTCTCCACCATCTCGTCTATTTATTAATCCCGTGTAATCAAGCTATAACGTCTATCAATCGACCACTGTTGACTATCGCCCATATCGATAGTTACGTGTGAACTCCAAGTGGGAGCGTAGCATAATATAATTTCATTCATATCACTTGAAAGTTCAATTAATCAAAGCATAATACCGAAAGGGAGTGCCTCAAAGCTCAAATCTGGTACCGCTTTTGTTTTTGTATTTCATTAATGACTTACCTGACGTACTGTGTAACACAGGTTCTTTAATGTTTGCTGATGATCTCAAATTATATAAACCTATAAGATGTATTAATGATGCATTACTATTACAATGCGACATTAATTCGGCCTATGAATGGAGCATAACAAACAAACTCGCCTTTAACATTGCTAAATGTTATATGATTACTTTCACTAGAAATAAGCAGCGAATTATGTACAATTATCAAATGAACAACATGGCACTTAAGCGAGTTAATAGTGTGAAGGATCTAGGCGTGGAAATTGATTCCCAATTATATTACAGGTTTCATATTGAGAGAACGTGTGCTTCTGCCTATAGATCATTGGGTTTTGTAATAAGAGAGTCCAAAAATTTTCGTACTATCAACCCTGTTATTACTTTATACAGCGCACTAGTGAGGTCAAAATTAGAATTTGATTCATTGTTATGGTATTCTCAACCTAACACGTATGTAGAAAATATAGAAAAAGTTCAAAATAAATTTTTTAAATACCTATATTTTAAAAAATATAACAGACCCCCAGATTACAATAATATTCGCACTTATGATTTATGTAGGGAATTTAAAGTTAACTTGTTATATAATCGGCGGATAATTGCTCTATTATTATTTGGATATAAGGTGCTGAACTCTTTGATCAATAATTCTTATTTGCTATCTCAAATATGTTTTAAAATTCCTGCTAGAAATACAAGAATACGCGAAATTTTCCATATCCCTCTAAGAATAACTACGAATTTTGCTCCTATAGAAGTAATGCTAAGATTGTTAAATCAGATTTCTCATAATAATAATTTAGATTTTTTTGGTTCGTACATTGTTTTTTCAAATATTGTACGTAATATTTATTGTTGATAAGGCTACATTTGTTTTTATTTTTGTATCGTTTGTCATTTTTGTCTATTTTCTATTGATTTATTACTTTTATAGTTTGTTTGTTTTTGTAATTCAGTTAGGCATTTCCTTAATTCTGTATTATGTTAGTATTCCATGCAATTAGGCAACGTTTTGTCTGTTTGGAATAAAATAAATAAATAATTTTACTTTGACAATAATAATTGTTGCATCAAGTAATGTTGGAGGAGAATAAGCGTATTAATCTTGATAGCCTTTTCCCGCGTTTCCTCATAGACATCAAGTAAACATTATGTACAGAAGGACGAAATATACGAGTCACAATACGAGCATGTATAATGCATAACTGGTTTCACATTAACAGCTGCATGTAATGGATTGCAATGTTGCCGCACGTTACAGTTGGGGAACCTATTGGTAATTTCATTACTTAATACCTTTCAATGTTGGCACTCAAATTCCAGACATCCTGTATATGTATGTGAACTTAATTTCAATAGATATATTGATTACATAATTCTTAAAACCATTATGCTGCAAATGTCCAAATTCATGGGTTTAAGTCTTTGGAGTATCGCAGGGTTCAATACTGGGTCCTATCTTTTTCATCATATTTATCAACGATATTGCTGATGTCACTGATGTCAACAAATTGCTGTACGCCGGCGACCTAAATACTTTCGTAAATATTAATTCACTTCAAGAGAGTGTAGTTCTGTAGAATAACTTTAACATAATTAACGAATGGTGTATTTTAAATGAATTACCTCTGAATGCCAGGAAATGTAATATATTGTTCTTTACCCGTAAAGCATCCACGTACTTTTACGAATATAAGCTTGCTCACATCGGTGTAACTTATGATGCTAAGTTGACGTTCAATGAACATATTCAAAACATAACAGTTTCAGCATACAAGAGTCTTGGATTTGTCATTCGAAACTCTAAAGATTTCATAAATATCGATCGGCTGTTGTATTTGACTTTTCGGTCTAATTTAGAATATGCTGCTGTAGTCTGGTCACCTATACATAACGTGCATAGTGTATCTTTTGAGAAGGTCCAACGGAGGTTCATAAAATCTGCATGCTATCACATTGGCAAGGTTTTTGTACCTAGAGGACTAGCTTAGTGTCCTGAAGAGTAACTTGCTCGATTATGTTCCTATTTAAGCTTATACACTGCCATATTAATTCAGCACAGCTGTTTGCAAAAGTTCGACTTAGTGTTCCGCAACATTATTCAAGACATAACCATGCAATTAGTTTGCCTTTTGCTCGATCAAACGCTTTAATCGCGGCACCTCTGCATGAAATGATACGCAATTATAGTAATGTTGAGCATTCCCCTGATATATTTGCTATGTTCTATGTCACAAATAAAAAATGTATATTCTATATACAGGGCGATTGGAGGAGAACCCCCAATATTCGAAATAGGTGTTCAGGTGGCAAAAGTGAACAAAAAAGCCTAATAAACATATGGTCGAACATCAACGGTTACAGAGATAGCAATGAAATTAATTTTACCTGCGTTAATTATTGTAATCAGAAAAGAAAAGTATTTATTCTGTAGATATTATAAATTATAACATTTATTAAAGATCTATTAAATTGAAATTAATGAATTAAATTTTCAAATATACGATCGTCCGTCTTGATGCAGGCATCAGCTCGTTTGTGGAGTGCACGGTGATTTTCTCTTATGATGCTGCACAATTGACAATCCGATGAAATAGCGCCTCTCTTGTGTTCACTTTTGTTGCATATGCTAATGATTTAAACTATCCCTACTTATTAAAGTGTAGTACGAAACTATTAGTAAGTTGTTACCCTGCATTTTTATCTTCCAAATTCCAAAAGATAAGTGCTCACTTAACCTTAAGTGTGATCTATGAATTCCATCGTAAGTAATTGATTGTATTGATATCATACCACACGTTAATGCTGAACCGATGCTGAAAGTTACTTTCCACAGTTTCATGCTGATTTTCATCTGACCAACGATGTTCATTGTGACAGTTATTTACTCCATCACGAGTAAATTGAGCCTCTTCAGTGAACAAAACGTATTTGTAAAGTGTATGATTTGAGTTTATCCAATTGCAAAAATGCAACCGCAAATCCTTGTCACCGTCTTGAAGATTCTGGACGCGCTGAATATGGAAAGATATTAAATCATTTTTGTAAATGACTTCCCATGCTGTAGCTTGATAAATTTGGACTTAAAATAAAATAGCAAATAAAAACAGCTTTCGGAAAAATAGTAATAAAAATATGCTATTGCTATCTCAGTAACCGTTGATATTCGACCATATGTTTATTAGGTTTTTTTGTTCACTTTTGCCCCCTAAACGCCCCTTTCGAATATTGGGGGTTCCCCTCAGTCAACCTGTATAATTAAGCATTTTATTTAGATTAGATGAAGTATTTTTTTATGTTGTACATGTTTGACGATATGTTTTTTAATGTGTTTGGAATACTTGTAACATGTTTTTGTCGTTCCTAAATTGTACTGTGTATTCATATATAACTGTTTTTATAATATGACTAATAACTTAATTTGTCTTATTCTTATGCTATGTAACTGTGCCTCTTCACCCTGTAATTGGGTTTATACCCGTTGGGTGTTGTAATTAAAATAAATAAATTATTAAAAACAGAGACTAAATGAACGTAAGTAAATGTTGTTTTAAAAAATGTCCATTGGTATAAGGATTATAGAATATACGTTCTAATATGTATTGGATGTAACATTTCATTGTATCGTTCTGTAATTCCGTCCATAAATTAATATAATTATTATATCTAGCTTCCCCAGAAATACGTGTGTGTTTGAATTCGATAAAGGTATTATACCGTAATTGATTGTCATTCAACCATGCTCTCATCAATTAATATAATTGTCGTTTTTCCCGTCGGGTTCTGTAAATTCTGTGAAATTATTGGTTTTGCTTGAACACGTGCCCGTGTCGGGAAAACTGTTATTCCCTTGAACTCTCGTACTCCAAAAGGGCGTGCCCTTGTTACATACATATTTCCATGACATCGCTCACAAGTAAACTGATTGTCATGTTTAGGTATATATTGAAGCATAAAAATATGTCTTTGTAAAAAAAATCCACCCACTTGTGTAATGTAAGCAATGTATTTTGCGAAAATAATTAATGAGGCTTTTTTATTGATTAAATTGAAGCAATTCGATTCAGTATCTGAGAGTATTAATTTCAGAACTTATCCAAAAAGAAATGTTTAAATGTACAGGGGACTTTTACAAATACAATATTGTTAAAAAAAATCAAAAAGGGCAGTTCGAAAATAATTTAAAAATATGCTTCTGCACGGCAGTGGAAACTGATCCACTGTAAAACTGATTTCGCGTAATAAAAAATGAACGGACAAAAAATTGAAAGAATTTTCTAATGAAAGAAATAAATAAAATTTTTATAAATTCAAAATTATATCAGCAAATTCAACTGGTTTTGTGGCTATTGTTAGATATCATTAATTAATTGCTAATAGTTTTAATAATTACTTTGTTAATGTTGGGAAAAATCTGGATAAACCTAAATTTAAATGTACAGTAAATAGAAGATTACCTAATTCAATTGTACTCAGACCAACTACAGACGATGAGATAAAACAAATTATCAAAGAACTTAAACAAGTCGCCAGGGATTGATGGAATAAAAGCTGATATTTTTAAAATTTCACTGGACAGTATTACAAAACATTTAACATACTTAATTAACAAATGTTTAATTATAGGGACAGTTTCTACTGCATTCAAAGTAGCAGTTATTAAACCCATTTATAAGGCAGGTAATAAATTGGTAGCTTCTAATTATAGACCTATCTCAATTATATCTTGTATAGCCAAGATCTTTGAAAAGACTCTTAAAGTTAGATTGTGTGAATTTATTGATAAATATAATCTAATTTCTGGAAAACAATTTGGTTTTAAGGCAGGTGTGTCGACAGAGGATGCAATGGCTGTTCTAACATCAAAAATTTATAGTGCTATGGACGAAAAGACACCAGCACTTTGCGTTTTTATTGACTTAGCCAAAGCATTTGATACGGTCTCTCATTCACATCTATTGTCAGTTTTGGAGGAAATAGGTATCAGGAGTAAGGCACATGAACTTATGTCTAGTTACTTAAGTAATCGCAAACAATGTGTGCAAATAGGTAACTCGATTAACGCAAGTAAGGTAGTGTAATATGGAGTACCTCAGGGTACTGTCTCAGGGCCTATATTATTCACTATATACATTAATAGTTTATTTGAATTGTCATCTTTAGGAGAGATAATATCTTTTGCCGACGACACTGCTATTTTTTATAGAGATTCTTCATGGATTCAATTGAAAACTAAAGTTGAAAAAGATTTAAAATTAATTTTTGATTTCTTCAATGAAAAATTGCTTAGTGTTAATTACAAAAAAACTAATTATATATCATTTACTAGTTTAACTTCGCATATGCCAAACCTCGGTAACCTGAGAATTTCTGATGACAACAGTAATATTGAAATAACTCCAGTTACAAGCATAAAATATTTTGGCACATACATTGATTGTCATCTACGATGGGATATACATATTGATTCACTTATCAAGAGGTTGAGAGTGCTGTTGCCGAAATTTAAGTTTTTGTAAGTAAAGGTTTTTGCTCAATACCTCAACTAAGAATTTTATCTTATGGTTTAGTTCAATCATTATTAGTATATGGGGTACATGTGTGGGGTAGTGTAGCTAACTGTTATTTAAAAAAATTAGAGTCAGTTCGAAAGTGGATTATTAAAATTATGTATGGAAAAACTTATACTTATTCAAGTGATGAACTTTTCAAATTATCAGGATTTTTTGATCTAAGACAGTAAACACAAAAAAGTATTGAATGTACCAAGAAAATTTAAAACTATAGGACAAAGTTGTCTTACCTATCTTGCTCCTAAAACATTTAACTTACTTCCTGCTGATGTTGTCTCTATTAATTCCAGAATGCTTTTTAAAACTATAACTAGGAAGTGGATATCGAAAATTGATAGAAAGTTGGTTCATCAATGGATTGATGAAAAATATATATTTCCTTAACCTTAGCCTTTTGATACTATCTGATATTACATTTGATTTTTGTGGTTAAATATGTATTATTTTAATTTTGTATTATTTTGTTACATTTTTTTTCTCTGTTGAATATATTAATGTCTAGATAGGAACTATAATTTGTTTGATTATTAACCCACGTACAAGTTTACTTTTGTGGGTTTATTTTCTCTCTTATGTTTCTTTTCTTGTCATGTCATGTAAGATCTTATCATAAGTCTTTATAAAATTTGCATATACCCTGTCGTGTATATTGTAGATATTTACTGTATCATTAATGAAAATAAATATTAATATTATTATTTAAGAAAATTAACTTGTGATTTAAATTAATAAAATAATGTGACATACAACAACTGTTCAAAATTTTGTCCATCGACGTGTAATTACATTTAGACCCGTCTTAAGCTTCATTCACATAAAATTAGTGCGGTTGCATTGGTGTCGCAGAAAAGTTATTAAAAAGGGCGCTGTATTCTTGAAATAGTGTTTTCTACAAGTACAAATAATTTTAGACATTTAATAACTGAATAATCTAGGGTTTAGCAAATAATAGAAATGTTAACTCATCCCACCTGCAAATATTCAAAGATACTGAAGTAAAACGGCGAGAAATATGGATAAATTTTGTAACGTTCAGATAAACTTTACAGGTACGCTTTTAGCTTTTACCATTCCTTTTCCAACAATCATACAAGGACAATCAGAAAACAGCTTTTTTGACAGTAAACAGAAGATTCACATGTTTGCAGGTTAAGTTTTTAAATTAGATTGTAATTTAGATATTTAGTTTAGAATTAATTTGTTTTTAAAAAATGGATGAAGAGGACTGTTACTTTTGCTGCTTTTATTCGCAGCGACGTCAGTATGTATAAAAACTATACATGCAAAAAAAAATGAAAAGAAGAACTCGGAGATGGTGGGTGCGACCTATTACCCGCAGAAAGCATTCATTGGGATTTTCAAAATCGCAAACATTAGTATTATGAATGTACATCTCATTCCGTGTAAAAATAGCTTCATCTTTAACTAACACGTAAGCTGTAAACCTGGGATTTTGAGTATTTTGTTACAGCAATAATTCATAAAATCTAATTCGTGAGGGATAATCCCTTGGTATTAATGCTTGGATACGTGTTTGATATGCCACACTGTTGATTGGGATATTGCTTGTTCTTGTTGAGTAATTTTCTTGATACTTATTCGGGCATCCTCTTCAACTATCTATAAAAATTTTAAATTTTCATTTATTTATTTTTTTTTTTCAGAAAGAATTTGAATATAAGGTAGTGAAATATATTTATTATTTTTATTAATATTATTGTTATTAATTATGCTATTATTATAAATATCATGAATCCTTTTAGCAATGTACTTAATAAATTTAATATTAATATTGTACATAAATCGTTTTTCACTAGTAAAAGTTTTTTTACTTATTTAAAACCTTGTATTCCTATAGAAAATGAAACTAATGTTGTTTATAAAATAAATTGTAGTAGTTGTAATGGAACATATATTGGTCAAACAAAACAATATCTCCATAAGAGAATTTATAATCATAAATATAATATTAGAAATCAAAATGTAAATGATACTGCTCTGTCTAAATAACATGCCTTAGAGCATAATCATAATTTTGACTTTAATAATGTGGAAATTTTAAACTGAAAATAATTTTCAAAAGAGGTGCATTTTAGAAATGATTCAAATTAAAAAAAAATCCAAATTCTATTAATAGTAATACAGATATTGACAATCTGTCACGTATTTATTTTGACTTAATTATAATTAATTGATTGCGAATTGTTACATCTTGTTCGTATATTTATGTTTATTAGAAATAGTTTAGGCCTTCTTTGTATAAATAATATTTAAATTGTTAAGTATGAAAAAGACAGTTAAGTGGGTTTTTTCTAATGTTTTTTCAAAAAATTCCATTTGTTTTCTGCTTCTTGGCTTGACCTATATTACTATAAATTTAATCCATCGGCAAAATGTAGGTGTTTTGAGCTTGAAAATTTTATATATAAAAATTGTTGATAAATGTAGCATTAACTTGGCTGGAAAATAGTAACAACAAAACAAAATTTAAGTTAGTATTTAAATTTGACGTAATTTTCTAATATTGTGTGTGTATTTCTTACTCCTTTCTGTCCTTATGTTTTAGATGTAATAGTTTCTAGATGTTGTTGCTATAGTTATGTAGCGATTGTTACAAAAGCTAATAATAAAGAATATTTATGGGTAGATATTGTGGGTGTAATTCAACGTTGGTCGGGGTTTTAATCCGCAGAGTAGTTAGTTTCACACAATATTGTTAATACCAAAAAATATATAAAAAAGCACATGGAATATCCCAATCATACACCAGGTTCAATTATACCAATAACTTTTGCCATTTGTGTTATTTCGTATAAACTGGGTAAGATGGGTCCAAATGTATTTACACGTCGGTAGACAAAATTTTGAACAGTTGTTATAACATAATGTATATCAAATTATTTTATTCATTAAAACCACAAATTAATTTTATTAATTAATAATAACAATAACGAGAAGAGCAGTTGAATATGCCGATATAATATAGGTGTTAATAAACTTTTATTTATTTCTTTCCTTAGGAAATTCTTTACATTTTTTATCCGTTCATTTATTACTAAACTTTACCGCCGTGCTGGTGCCGATTGCATGTTTTGCCTTGCGCAAGGTCAGGTGTTACAATCTTTCCAGTTTCCAGTACCGTGCTGAGGTCTATTTTTAAATCATTTTCGAACCGCCTTTTTATATTTTTTAACAAAATTGTATTTGTAAAAGTCTCCTGTATATATATATATATATATATATATATATATATATATATATATATATATATATATATATATATATATATATATATATATATATATATATATATATATACAGGGTGAATCTTAAATAAGTACAAATATTTTCACTGCTGGTGTAGTTCGTCATTTAAATCAGTCTAGTGAAAGCCATTTTTAAAAATTTCTAATATTTACGGAGATATTAATTTTTTAAAAAAATACCCACATTTTGAGGACCGCTGACTGATTTTTCATCCAACAACGTAATGAAACATATGATTTGTTGCGAGGTTGCCATATCTCCTCCAATATAAATATTACGTTTCCTTTAACGTAATAGTTCTATTTTAAAAATACTTATTTTAAGCATAAGTACAGTAAAATTGGGTATGTAGTATGATACGCAGCAATATTAACATAAATTTTAACATCTGAACTAACCTTACTATACTTCAACGATTAAAAATGAATTTCCGCAAGTTCAATACTACCGTAAAATATTTAGGAAGATATTACGTGATATTACTATGTCCAATGTTCAAAAATTATACATAAACGTGCACACAAGCTTACCTGTTTGTTAAAAAATTAACTATTTAATCAGTAATCCACATTTCACAAGTTAAATGTCATTGTACACTGTTAGAAAGGGACACAAAACACAATTTCCTTAAGTTATTTTATGAAGAATAACGAAAAACTATGCACGCGTTTTTAATTTAAAATGGAAAAAATGTCAACTTTTAGCAAATTTTATTGCTATTTTCATGCATTATGTGGGGTTAACAAGTTTGACTTGGGCTTCCGATAATCTGTCATGACAGTCAATGACAGTTTGATAATAAAAAATAATATAAAATGTTACACTTGACAAAATTCGCTAAAAGTTGAGATTTTTTCTTCCTTGAAGCAAAGACATTTGTGTAATACTGGCAACACTGTGAACCACACGTTCAGTCTGCAGCACTATGACTCATAAAAGTATGAAGGGTCGGTCTAGGCCAGCGGTCCTCAACAAGTTTTCTACTGAAAAATTACGAAATTTATTTAAAATTTCACTTTTTTATTTCTGATTTTTTTGTAAAAAAAACTATTAATTATGTGTTCTACACACAAAACTATACTGCTGGTTAAAATATTTGTACTTATTTAAGATTCACCCTGTATATATATATATATATATATATATATATTAGTTCGTAGGCTTCCGCGGGTGTTATATGTGGTTATAAAATTTCTCCGGGTTCCTTTCCGCGATGAATCTGTATAGTCTTCAAAAGAACCATTTGTTTGACAAACTTGCTTGAAGACCATGCAGATTCATCGCGGAAAGGAACCCGGAGGAATTTTATAACCATATATATATATATTGAGATGTTTTGATTCACCCTGTATTTAGAAGCTTTTACTTTGTCCATTCTCCCAGAATTGATGAAGTCATAAATTGCAATTATCTCAATTTTAGGGATGTTTCGACCTTTCACATAACTGATTTGCCAAGTTAATTAATGAAAGCTGGATGGAACTGAATGTTCCGTTTGCTATACAAATAAAATAATCCAAGTCTGATCTATAAATAGTATGTGCAACTCATAAAAGGTGTCTGCAGTAACAATAATTGAGCCACTATTTACGTAACACATAACTGATATGACTGTAACAATTATGTTGGAATCCTACCATATAACAGCATTAGGATCAAAATTATTGTCAAATCACTAAACAAACTTAAAATTTCAGGAACTCCTAAATTACTTACATTTACTTCTGTTTAATCTAATGAGAATCTAAGATCATGTAGGGTATTTACCCGCATAGAAACTTTGTGGTAAAATAATGTTATCTTACCTTGCCTGTTTGATCAATCTAAGCCTTATGACATCTCAAAACAAAATAGACAAAATGTTTTCTAATTTAAGTGATGAGCAATATTGTTGTATAAAATACATTCATTGTTAGAAAATATAATTGACGTACAACTTTTTTCTTTGAGTTAGAAGAATGCATGGCTTTAATTAAAAAAAGTCACCACATCCAAAAAATCAATTTTTTTTTTGTAATCTTTTTAAAGATCAAAGGATTTGGTTAAAATTTGTCACAGGTACATTTTTGGTGGTGACGAACACGCTAGTGCTATTAGTAGTTTTTTTTTTTTGTAGAAAATAGAGGGCGCTAGTTGCTAGCATTTCCGCTGACATTTTATTGACTTATTTAGTTTGGGGTTTTCCCATTCTAAGTCTTGTTATATTATGTATAACACCCTGCATAGTCCAGGAAAGTTAGGAAAAATAGCGGAAATTATTAGGCACAGTAGATATCGAGATACGGTTTTCTGCATTGTGTTCAGGAAGATCCCAGGAAAAAAGTCTATATCGTCTGGTTTAGCCATTTTTTTAAAAAATGCCTTCTGGGCCGGAAAATGCATTTTCCAATTGCATCATTACTTGCGCCATTATAGGAACGACTGGAAACTCGGAAAAATCGCTCAGAAATCGTTACTTAGGGGTTTTCGGGGCTGCCGAATTCGATTCTGGCATTAGAATTACCCGGGGATTACCCTGGATTAGTATAGAAAACTAATGACGGACATAAATAAAAAGTATGTATGTGATATATTCTGACATCTAAAAATCTGTTCTTTTTTTTCAGGTAAGTGTCTTCCGACATATCTCTATTGAATATTTCCGTGACCACTTATCTTATGTTCGGTAAGTCTATACCTATTTGACATACCTTCTACATATCAAATATATAGTTTAAAAATTAATCATTACATTTATTCTTTATCTTATGTTACAAGTTCATTAACAACTTATTGGAAATACTACAATGAACATTTATTAACCATCATCTGAAAAAGTTAGTACTTAGTTTTAGTTTGTCATTCATATTCAACTATATCATTTACTAAATGAACTTTTATCGGAGTCGAATTTTTTTGCAAAAAATGCGGATCAGTTATCTTCAACTTTGCAGTGATCCAAAAAAACCTTGATAATTTTCGTCGGAGACGAAATAGTCTTATCACTACAAAATTTCATTACTTGTCTGATGCAAATAACATCATAATTAGACTAGTCAGTTATTTCGGAAGTTTGCTAATTAATTATAGATCTTGATGAAATTCCACAAAAAATTGTGTTATCATCTTAATTTCTATCTAAATATTTGTTATTTTAGTGACATTTGTGTTTAAAATTGTACAGAGGGGCTCCACTAAGGATTAGGACACTCCTCTAAAAAAAAATTGTGACGTGCGACTATAATTATTTCTTTATATACAGTGTTAAAAAAGAATGTAAAATATTTCAGGAGGTAATAGTATGAACCAAAATAAGCAGAAAAGTCTTAATAAACATGGGTACGCAAAGTAACGGTTGCGGAGATATGGACCACTATGCGTTTTTCAAACACTTCATTTTATTAGGAATAAGCCGTCAAAGGAAGCTTTTAACAAACAAAAAACAAAGTTACAGAAGATGTTCAAAGTGCCCTCCGTTCATTTCCAAGCTAGCACGACATCTTCGGCTCAACGATATTCGAACTCTTTCGAAAACACCCTCCTTGGTTTGGATTTCTTGACACTTTTGATTAATCCGTAGCCGCAGCTCTTCCAGTCTATTTACAGGATGACCATACTGTATATTTAAAAATGATGATCAAGAGATCATTAAAGACACAATTAATTTTATTTTTTATAAAACTTTCCATTCATTTTCGCATGTTCATGGGTAGCTTAGATGACAAATATAGCCATAAAATACAATTATCTTCCGACTTATCAAAATATTAAACCAACCAATCATCTTTCTTGTTATCTTAAATCTTAAATACCAGTTATCTTTACTGTAACTATAAATGGATGTAGATAGAAGATAACTTTCCTGTCAGAATTAAGTTCTTTTCGAGATAAATAATTATTAATATCAATAGATTTTCGTTTTATATATTAAAATGAAAAACTAGGTATTATAAATTTCATCTTCCAAGTGCCAGCCTAATTTTTTATCGTGTGTTAGAGAAATATAAAATTTTTCGCGAGGGTTGATTTTCCCATTGTACAAATTATGATGCGAAATTTTTATAGATAACTTTAGATTATTTTTTATCTTGTTATAGATAAATAGTTTTATCTACAGTAAATCGTATGTTTCTATTACGTTTATCTTGCTGAAAGACGTTTTTATTTATTGTTCAAGTATTTTGTGGTTGAGTTTTGAGGAAAAGGGGCATATATGTATAAATTATAAATATTTTCCTCTCAGAAATGTTCACATTATTTTGATACAAATACAAATAAATATTTTTATATGTATAGAGAAAACGTTTCGTATAAAATTATGCCTGCATTTTGATCTAGGTACTTATAAGTCAAACAAAAATTATTTTACCTTTGGAACGACACGTTAATATTATTATTTTGCAAATGGTACCAAGAAAAAATGTTTGCTACATGAAACGATATGCGTGCTGCTGAAAACTGTATGTTATATCAGTTTTTTTCTTTATAAAATCACGCACATGGCTCATTATTACTATCTCCCCACAAACTAGGTCATATCCTGCTTGATTAACTTTTATTTCTTTGTTAGTAAAAAAAAAATAGTTTTCAATTTCACATGATGTTAATATTAGTCACATACTTTGTTTATAAAATTCATTGATATTTTATAGAACTAACATGCGAAATTCATACATTTACTGGGTAAATAAAAAGGAGGCAATACTTTTACTATATACAGGGTGGCTAAAATTAGAACAAAGTTGCGCCTTGAAATTGCCATTACGATAAACCAAACAGATCCAAGACATCTCTCTCGGTGACAGTCTTAAATTGCTTACGTAAGTTGAATCCTAAATGTACCATGGGAACTGATAGAATTCCAGTACTTTTATTTATTGATGCTAGTGTTTTGCTCCTTCATTATTTTATTTATTTAATTTGTCAATTGCATCTAAACATTTTCTAACATATTGAAACTATCGAAGGTTATTCCAGTCCATAAAAAGTGTTTTAATAGCATTGTTGAAAATTACAGACCCATTACTATTATAAATAATTTTTCAGAAGTTTTTGAAATGCTTTTACATGAACCCACGTTTGCATATAAGGCAGGTAGGTCAACATTGACCAATTTATTCTGTGTAACGGAGTTTATAACTGATGCATTTGACCATAAATTGCACGTAGATATCATTTATACTGATTTCAGCAAAACTTTTAATATATTAAATCATATAGTATTACTATCTAAATTAAATAATATTGGTTTTTCTCATAATAGGTTAACATTTTACAAATCTAACCTGTAGAATCGTCAACAACATGTATAATTTTCTGGTCAATAGTCCCATCAGTTTATACCACCATCAGAGGTACCACAGGGTTCAGTTCTTGGACCATTGCTTTTTAACATATTTATACATGACATAGCTACTGATATAAATGTTAAATGTGTTTTGTATGCAGATGACATGAAAATATATAATAGAATTGACTGCTTTAACGATTGTATTGATTTGCAAAATTCTCTTAACAATTTAAATACAATTAAATACGAAAACATGCAATGTTCTTACTTTTACACAACAATAGAATATTATAAATTGCACGATATTACTGTTTCTAGATAACTTACATTTTGCGACCTGGGGATAACATTTCATAGTGTTATCCCTTACGCCTCATATTTAGAATATTACTTAGATAGATAGATAGATAGATTCTTTATTATTCCTATTGATTGTCACAAAATAACAATATGGAATTCGTCAAAAAAGGTGACAATAGCTTAAAAATACATAAAATAAAACATGCATTAGTACTTATAAGTTAACTATTAAAATATTCGTTCATGCTGTAAAAGGCCCTGGTTATAAGAAACCGTTTCAAATATTTTTTAAATTTTTTCAAGGAACTTATATTCTTTATATAGTCAGGTAAATTATTATAGATACGAACTGACATGCCATAGGGACCATTTTCTGTTTGAGTAAGACGGCATTGAGGCAGACAGATATCCTGTTTTTGCCTGGTGTTGTAGTGATGTATAGCTTGACGTGTTGGGTAGCTACTAAATCGTGATTTAATATATATTGCGCAAAAGTAAATATAAATAGAGAAAACAGTGAGTATTTTATATTCAATAAATAGCTCGCGGCAAGACGTTATTCTTGATACTTTAGCGATCTTTCGGATGATATTCTTTTGAACTACAAAAACAGAGTTTATGGACGAGGCGTTTCCCCAACAGACAATTCCATACGATAATTTAGGGTAGACTTGTCCATAGTACAACATCATAAGAGTATCGTCATTTAGAACTGGCCTGAGCTGTCTAAATAAAAAGCATAAAGAATTTAGTTTATTGCATACTATATCTGTTTGTCAGTCCCAGAGAAGTCGAGAGTCAGTGCAAATCCCCAGAAAATTTATGTCACTTGTGTGATGCATCGTACTACTATTTTTATATTTTATTAAAATACTTTTATCCATTGTCTTATTTTTTGTTGTAAATTTTACTAGCTGCGACTTTTTGTAATTTATTAAAAATGATTAATTTCTGTCCATTTTGACATACTATTTACCACATTTTGTACGTTTTGCACAGCGTATTCTGAAGATGTGCTTATTAAAAAATTTGAGTCATCAGCATACAGTATGGGTGTTACATCATATTTGACGATTGATGGAAGGTCGTTATTCATTATAAGAAAGAGGGTAGGTGCAAGCAAACTTCCTTGGGGAACCCCTAGTTCATTTAGGAGTAATTCTGATTGAGTCTCGTCCGAAAGCATAACTAATTGATGCCTCTTTGACAGATACGACTTAATTCAATCTAGTGCTACGCCCCTGACACCGCATTTTTCCAATTTAAAAAACAAGATCTCGTGTTTTACCGTATCAAATGCCCGACTAAAATCAAAAAATACTCCAAAAGTTTAATTTTTCTTGTCGAGAGAATTCAATATCATATTGACACTGTCATAGAGGGCAGTTTGAGTGTTCCTTTGCTTAACAAAACCATGTTGAAACGGAGTTAATATTTTGTTTATATTTAAGAAATCCGACAAGATATTTAGAAATATTTTTTCAAAGATTTTTACCAAACTGATTTTGAACTGCAACTGGCCGGGGTTGCAGTACCCTTTATCCCCTCCAATTATTTCTAAGTACGCATATGCAGCTTTTTCTTGAAATATCAACCATAGAATTTTCTTCTGATCATTTTATTTCTTTTGTAATTTTTTGTTTAAATGCTCCGTTTTGAGGAAAACGACATGTATTGATGGGTTACAAATATCTTAGCGGCCGATGATTGCCAGGAAAAAATAGTGAGTTCCCTTATCCCAACAGATCATGTCATAAAAGGAAGATTTTCTTCTTAATTTTGGAACGATATCTCCGTGAAACCGGGAAGTTTATGGATCAGAAGTTGGGAATTTACGGCCTACATAGAAAATTAAGCCCTTAACAAGAGGAACAGATTTCAGCACAGCCACGTATGGACGGATTTGAATCCCCATGCGATTATTGTAGAACACCATCAATTTACATTCAGGGTTAATATATGGGCGGGAATAACGGATAATATTCTGCTGGGTCCCCTTTTAATACAAAATAATTTACTTTAAGCATAATTTTAAACTTTGCAAAATGAATTCCGATATGTTTCACATGATTTACCTGTTATCGTACGGGACGGTATGTGGATGCAGCTTGACGGTGCTCCACCCCATTATGATAGAAACGTCCGGTAGTATTTAAATACACGTCTATTTCCCAATCATTGGATTGGTCGAGGACAAGACGCACCTATTCAATGGCCACCACGATCTCCTGACCTTAATTCATTGAATTTTTTTTCTGGCGTGCTATGAAAGATATGGTTTATCCTGCAGAAATAAACGACATTAACCATCTCAGAGAGAGAATAGTAATGGCAATAGATGAACTTAGGCAAAAGGCCAATATCTTTCCAAAGACAAGGTTTTCGCTACTTAAAAGGGCACGTACATGTGTTAATGAGTAGGGTGGGCAAGTAGAACATTTATTAAATTAGTAGTCATTAATTATTTTATTTAATGTTATTTAGGTAAAAAGTTATTATGTTGATCGTTCATTATTACTATTACTAAATGAGACTATTATTCTTTGGTTGATAAGAGAACTGTATTACAGATTATAATGCCATATTATTTTTTCAATTCATAAGTATTCCTCGTTTTATAAAATTTAGAATTGTCCATTTTGTTTGAATTAGCAAATATTCATTCAGTAAGTATTACTATTTGCTAAGTTGCCAAGGTACTGTAATGATAGGTATACCCATAAAATCTCAGTTTCACTTGAAAATGATTGTGAATTATGTGCACTACAAATTGCCGTTTTTCCCCCAAACGGAGCATTTAAACAAAAAATTACAAAAGAGATAAAATGATCAGAAGAAAATTCTACGTTTGATTTTTCAAGAAAAAGCTGCATAGGCGTACTTAGAAATAATTGGAAGAGATAAAGGGTACTGCATCCCTCAGTTACCTCCATTCATCGTTCAATTTTTTTCACCAAAATTACATAATAAGTATGCCGCAATAAGATAAGTACATGCAACATTTCAAGTATGTATCTTACAAAACAATGGACTTATTAACAAAAATAGTTTTTTAAAATGCAACTTTAACACCCTGTATATTGAAACAGGGACGTCCAAATAAAAAATGGCATAAGGAAAGTCGTATTATTTTTGTCCAAAGAATATGTGGTTAATGGTATGGCCTTCTATTTTGGGACACCCTGTATATTAACTTACTGTGTTTACCATATATCTTCTGCTTTCTGTTAATTGTAAACTGTACTTCCTACCCTGTAATTGGTTGTGTACTGTAGGGTAGGTGTTAAATAAAAAATAAATACGATAAAATTGGGAGTATTTTAAATTTCAAAACAAAACAGACAGCTTTTAGAAACGTGAAGTTAATACTAAACAAATTCGAAAAGTTAGTCCTTGGTTATTACAAAAAAAAAACCGAAAAGCGAATCATGCGAAATTTAATTTAATAAACATTAATTTAACACAACTTGTCCAATACGTGATTTGATTATGTTTAATTAAAAATATCTGATGCTATTTTTAATTTGTACTGTATGGTATTTAATAATAAATTTGATATGAGAAACATGTTATTGTTAATGATGATAAGATATTTGTGTATCCATTGGTGTGTTCAGTCTTTATATTATAAGTCTATGGCAATTTGTGTGCTTTAATATTCCACATTCCGTATATTAGGACAATAATAATCCATTATTCTCAGAACAATTTATTGGAATTTCTATACGTTATGATATCGTGTGGTTCTTATGTTTTGTACTTAAGCGGTAGTGTCCGATAATTACAAAAACAGTAGCTAATGTCGGTTTGTTGAGAGTTGATAGCAAAGGCAATGAAATTTCGAAAAGATAAGCGATATTTACAAATTTAAATTTGTTTTTACAAAATACTTAACAGTACCTTTTATTGCGTAGTAATTATTATGTTTATTTATTTATTTATTTACAGTTTTCGGATAAAATATGTTGAATATTTGCCAGAGTGGCTACTAGTTTGGTAACAAATAATATTATATAAAATAGTAACATATTAATAAATGATAGATGTAACACACATACCTGGAAATAGCAAAGAAAGTAGCCATTACTGAGAATTAGAGAGGAAATGATACAATATAAAAAAATACAATAGTAATTAGAGCACTTTTTTCAGAAAATAGAATACAATTTTAATACTTGTACTAACATTTTTTATTAGATTTGGAGGGTTCAACGGTGAACAAAACCCAATGTCAATTTATTTATACATCAAAATATTAACAATTATATTTTTTAAAATTTAACGCCTTGTATCAAGAAAACGTGTGCTATTGAGACATAGGAAAGATCCCAATTACTTTGTCATGCTCTATCCCTTTCCAAAGTTAAGAACGAAACACCATGTATAGAAAACTGTCACAAGTTTATTGTGTTGTGACGTTTAATGAGGTGAGATGAGCATATTTCAGCTCTCCAATTTATGTTCCATTAAATTCACGAAAGGTCATCCTGAGGAACTCTTTTACAAAATATCGTACAAGCAGGAAAGTTTTCGTTCTGTTAACTTTCTAAAAAATAAAAGGCAAACGTCACCTGTGAAAAGAAAACCAACCTTAAAGGCTGCGTATAAAAAGAAAGTTGGTATATCTGACAAAAAAACTTGTTTTCATTAATTGCGATGAAAAAAAATGGTACTTACAATTGTAATTCCACAGTATTATAAAGATTTTTATAATAATTTTTAAAATTGTATTATTTTAGTCTACTTTAATAAAATAATTCAGTTTATTACAAATGTATTTCATTTTATTACCAAAACTCATGTTGAAAAACTTGTGAATATGTGAAAGAGAGTCACAACTTGGAATTTTTTGACAAAAATAACAATAACAAAGTGCCAAAAACCAAAGTAAACAAAAAATCTTATTAAAAATACTAAGAACTACCCATTTAAACATTTTAACATCATTCAAACATTTTATTTATTTTGCAATATTTAGATTATTTATAAAACTTTACCGAGCTCTCATCCTTGACAGTCTGGTTCCAAACTAACGATATATCCCCGTCTATATCAAGATATAGTATAAGTTCTTTTTTTAAATTGTCAAAATATAAAGCTTTATTATAATATTAAATTAATTATTTGCTATTGCAAATAAGTTCAGTGATATTATATGTTACATACTAATGTTTTTAATTATTATTGCTACATCTTTAAATCGAATGCAGATGTATTAATATAATTGCAATCTGATTGTACGCCTTAATTGAAGAACTTTTTGCGATATTTAAGGTAACCAACAATATGTTTATTTAAAAATGTCTATCTATTCATATATGTCTCTTATAAAATAAATTTTCCTGTTGATGTCAGAAAATGTTAATATTTTATTTAGTGTTTCAACGTCAGTTATCCCTAGTAGTAGTTTGTAAATTTTGTTTTGACGCTTCTTCTTTTTCTATACATATTATGTTCTGCTAGATATTTTTTTGTTACATGTTACATTTACAATTAGAGAAAGCGTAACAGAATGTTATTTGTAACCCTGGAAAAACCGTTGGAAGCTGACTGTATTAGTAAAATGATAAGGTAAGTTTTATTTTATCATTCAAATGCTACACCATACTAATTATCTGGCGATTTTCCCGGAATCAATGAAATTTCCCGGAAAAACTTACCCAGAGGCAATGCCAAGCGATTACCTTCTTAGCGGCAATTAACCGTCTGCTAGATAAGATACAGCTATTGACATATTCGGTTGTCTAGACATCGAACAAACGAATAATAGCCTAATGCCTTAATTTTCTTATCTGTATAGAGGCGTATGTGACAAGGGATATCTCTTGGAACCAATATATAACCAGACTGATATCACCCGATAATATTAATAAAACAATAAAGTTCTGTACGCACATTCAACGACATCATTTCTAAAATGAATCATTCTAGGCTTATCTGAATTAGAAATTCAGAATGTAGTTTTATTATTTAATTGCAATTTCAGTATTTATGCGATGCGATTTTACGTGAACAAAACAATTTTCGAGGTAAATATTTCATGTCTTTTAAAATACATGCTTAAAATATAGAAAATGTGTAAATATTCTATGACCAGTGCCGCAGGACCGTAGGTAAAACCTGGGGAATGAAACCAAAGGTGGTCATGTGGATATGCATCGTGAGCCAACATTGGTTGGCCTATGGGTCTGGTTGGCGAAAGCCCAATAGGCGAGCTGAACAAAAGCTCAACCAGATTGCCTACCTGAATAAAACTGGAGCTTTGCGAACAACAATCAGCATAGCAATGGACGTAATGCTATGTTGCCACCTTTGGACATTCATCTAAAAGAAGTGGCTGCGACAACCATTCTTCTCTCCAAGAATACTGGTATTATGCCAGCTGTAGGATGTGGACAAGTTAGGAGTCGCCTGTAGAATAGGGTCATCAAAATAATTCTCTCAAGTTTGCGTTTAAAATACCCTACTTATCAGCACTGGAGAGACCAACAGTGAGGATGTAACCAAAACATCTTCATAGGCGGATCAAAAAGTGAGGAAGGTGCAGGATGTGGGATCTATTCGAAATGCCAACATATTCGATATCAATGGGCAGTGAATAGGTATGATACCGTGGTACAAAAGGAATTAATAGGTATAACCATAGCCACCAAAGAAACTGCCCGTAGGCTGACAACTGGTCAGGAGTGCATCAGGTTTCAATATTTTTAGACCTGGTCTCTTCAGTATGCTTCCGTTGCCAGATTTTGTTGGAATTTTCAAGGAGGACACTCCCAATGAATTTAGAAAACAATAGGATGAAATAAATAGCTGTCAATCACTGAAATACAATTTTATATTATGATGACTGGAATGCTCGAAAAGCTGCGCGAATGGGATTACTCATAATCAGCGCCATATTTGTTTTGTGTCTCCTAGCTATGGCGGAGCGATAAAGATTTAGCTGATTGTGAATTTGAAATTAAATTGAATTCTGGATATGAAGAATTATTTGGTGCTATGTGCTGGTTAATTTTACAGTCCCTTATAAAACATGACATGTTCCAACAATAACACCCACAAAAATACACAAAGAATAACACTAACGAGATACAAGATAAAAGAATGTACTGGTTAACCACACTGTACGCCAATGACGTGTTTACAAACAAAATAATGGGAAATTAAGAACACAATTCATATCATACGTGCAAATGATTGTCTCTCTCGCACCCACATACATAACCAATGAAGTATTCCTTTGCTGAATTTCATGTGCATCCTTTTGTCTGTTCCTAGGTGTGGTACCTTTATTTGGATGCGCAATAGAACTAAGATCATTCCACATCGTGTATTTCATTACTGTCAATAGGTTTATTCCAACAGCAGTCAGGGACTAGTTGTAAACTGTCAGAAATATTCGTCTACCTACTTATTTAATTACATTCACTAAAAACACATTCACAATTTAACTGATCAAACAACAATGTGAAACCAATTTCTAACTCTTGTTGGAACAGATCCCATGTCTAGGATAAATTTTCCTCTGGTGATAGGTATCCAAAGTACCTTTATTTATATTAAGAAGTATGCAATACCTCTTTGTAGAGGTTTTGAGCAGGAAGAGAAGACAATATTTCATAAAGAATTGTTATACTCGTATTTATGCCTATAATGCACGATTCATTTACTAACTTTCAGGTCTCTTCTTCGAAAAGTTAAGGATTTGGGAAACAAATGTTCAATGAATTTTCAAACGACAAATAACAACTCAGGAAAATACATCTATAGGAATAAAAGACAGCAAAGGATGAATAAATTAATGTTGAGTATTTTTTATTAAAAAAAGAAATCCTATTAAACATCGACAATAGCTAATATACTGGGGCGTTAAAAAATAAAATCGAATTTTTTCCCCTTTTTATGCGAGGATGTAAATTTTGAGGGGAGGTTTCCTCCCAAAAATGTTACATGAAATACTCTTCTTAATTCATCTCTTAAATTTCTTCTCACTTATTTAGATACACCCAATATTTTCAGTATAGCATATTTCAAACAATGACAATTACAAATTATCTATACGAATCCATGCATCCATATTGGCCACTATCTATTGTTTACTACAGAATTGTTTACTACAGAGTTCATTGGACTGACCTATTTACGTGCTATTTATAATTTACGCTTTTGCCAGGTTGAAGATTATTATATTCGCAAAATCGGCATTCACTCTTTCTGCGAGTATAAATTCTTTTCACTGCGGAATTTTATTGAAGGCACATCATTTATAGTATGCGGTGTAAATAAAATGTTCAATAAAATTTCTAAATGCCAATTAAGTCATTGCTACCGACTTTAAAATATATTTTGTTTTATTCAAAATCAGATAGCTGGTTACAGAATTTATTTAGGTTTGTTGTTTGCAATCTATCCAAATTGAAAACTTTGTTTAAAAATGCATAACGCAATCATTTGATGAGGCACAGCTAGCCTGCAAGGTACGATCCAATCCATGGTCGAATAAAAAATTGCGTTGCATTTTCCGTTCTAATTATAGATTTAATGAATGCTTTGGTTACGTCCTAATTTTTTTAATTAAATCCCCTCCTACATGGCAATCAAAATATTAGTTTTTCATTTTAGTAAATTGGAAATTGATAGCAAAACAGTTTTTTTTTTGATTAGTCATTCAATTATTGTGTTTGTACTTTCCTTAATGCAACGGATCTATTTGTAGCAAAGCTATTATTTTTATTTAGAATTATTGTTTTCATATTATTCCTAAAAAACCTGACTATCAAGTGGATTCAATTAGCATTTTCCCTAATAACAGTCATTAGACTTTATGATAATAGTTAATGGTTTGGAATTAAGTAGTTGAAATACGCGGAAAAACATAATACAAGACAAAACTTGACAACTCGTATTGTATTATTTTTAAAATCAATGTTTATTGCGTCTAGGTCCATCGCTTATGCTGATGATTTCACTATGGTGATTATTGGAAAGTTCGAAGAGATCCTTTTTAAAGAATTCTAACCGTACTAAGAACCATTGAAAAGTGGTGTGAGGATCATGCTCTATCTGTCAACTGCAGGAAGACAGAAATGTTTCTCTTCACGAGAAAGAAAAATTTTCTTTATTTTTAAACTGCTACCCATCTACATCAACACTAATAATGAACAAAAAGAATCAAAATTTACTGCGTACATCAATTATAATAGACTCGTTTTCGGAAGGCGAAGTAGGCAATAAAACGTTGGTGAAACCTGGCATATATCTCTGAACCCCTTCCACTTGTTTTTAAGATACCTAAGTCATGCTCAGGTACGCCCCTTAATAAGGTGCGATTAACGTTACGGAGAAATTACCTGCACTAGAGAAGGATGACCAATAAGATGTACTGCTTGTAAAAACCAGACGGCCGAACTTGAAATAGTTGGAATGTGTGTGATCATTCCACAGCATAGATAGACCAGCAGTTTCATTCCGTTGTCGGCACTTTGAACTGCTTTCAGTCTTCTGCGGTGACCTCGAAATGTGAGTGCGATAGCGCATCCGATGGAATTTACAGAATCGGTGATCAGGACCGAAATAAGAATTTTTTATTTGCGCGTGAAAGCGTAGTTATTCCACATGCAAGTTTACGTTATCTATCCACATTATGTAATAATTCATTATACAGTTATAAATGGGTAATTCAACATGTATTATATACTATCGTTTACTGCTATTAACATACAGTGTGAAAATTCGATTTACTTCTTTGGACACTTTAAAAAAAAAAAGTTTAAAATATATATTATTGCACTACAAAACATTTTTATTTATTTACTTACTTTTTTTGTTATTAGTAATAATTACATTTTTTTGGATTTTTTTTAAATTTAAAATTTGACGTTTGAAGTTTAGTGGACAAATAATTTATTATGATTTTTGTCTTAAATGATCTACGTAAACCAGAAGACAAGTATTTTTCAGAACAGAAAAATTATTCTTGTATTTACTTAACTTTGAAAATTGTTAAATTGGAGATAAAAGTGCAGTAAAATGTAAATTTAGAAAAAAATTATGCAGAGGTCTCTGCAGCTTGAAATGGATGCGCGAGCTGCTATGCGCGACTTATTATATCGGCCCGAGTGTTTCTACTAGTCTCTCTATACTGTGATCATTCTATTGCGTTGTGTTGATTTTTCTGTTGTGTGTGTGTGATACAGCTTTAACGAAATTTGAAAATGGCTTATCGTGAAGTAGGAAATTTGTGTTAAATGTTTTGGAGCTTTTACTATCATTGATTATGGCAAAATCTTCCGACCCTCGCAATTTACATCTAGAGATAATTGTGTATCGACACTCTTAGAGACGTCCTTCCTAGCATGGTTTGGGCTGGTCCGTCAGCTACCATTCATACAAGTCATAAGCAGGTTGAAATTAAATAAATGTATACATTTCGTCTCACCAACGTTTGATTGCCCACTTCGCCTTCCGTAAACGATTGTACTATAGAATAAAAGTGTTTATATTTTTTATCTAAAAAAGGTATCATGGATAACAGATTTTCATTTTTGTCAGCTTTAATGTTCACTGGCTTTATTTTCGCTGAAGGTCTTTTCTATTTGGACTTTACCATTCCCACTGTATCTAATCATTGACACTTTGGAAATGTTGGCTCTTGATATTTATCCAACTATCTCAGTACTGGTTTGATGTACTTCTCCAGCAATACGTAGGTTTTTCTGCTTTACCATAAAAAGTCCTGAAGAACATTTTCGTTTTTTAGCCTTCAATTGTCCCATTTTAAAGTAGATGTTTTTTACGAAAACACGCAGAAAACAACAAAATTTGTGATACTATTAGGTTAGAAATCCACAAATGGATGAAACAGGGGCGATGAAAGTGTTTGATGGTACTTAGCCATTTACCAGAAAAAGCATCTGACACATGCATAATGCGCCATCTAGAAAATAATTTCAACACTAAAAATATGTTGCTTAGAACTTAACCTTGTTTTTATGGGAGAATCCGCAATGGAATATTGAGTACATTTTTGCCAAAATAAGGAAAAAATGTTATTGGCACTTAGCCCAATTATCGATTCTGCTCTTAAATTGTTACATTTTTGTAAGTCGAGCTACAATGACAATTTTGTTTTTTTTTTCATATAGGTACAAACGAGGGTACAAATAATAAGGAAGCAAGCTAATATAAGAAGCGTCATGTTCCGATTTTGTAATTCGTTTTCCATCATTATCGTCCTTTCCGCCTGGCAGATTTTGGCAGAAGTTTGAAAATGCAAGGAGAGAAATTTCTGCTGCCGATATTTATTTATAAAAAATATGTTACACTTTTAAAAGAAAAAAAACTTTAATTATAGAGATCAATTATCCCTATGACATTTCAAGTTACGAGTATGAGAGAAGAATAATTTGCCTATCCATTTCAAAAAGTCATGAACTCATGAATTGATTTCGGAACTAATAATTTAGTATTAAAAGCGCAGATAGTTATCTAAAATTCAGTATAAAAAACCGTGCCCTTTAATTTTATTTTTGTGCGGTCAAAAAGATTAAAATCTGAATTTTTATACAGGGTTAACTATGACCAAGAACAACTATGTTAAAGGAGGATAGAGAAAAATAAGAATTAACGGAACCACATTTCAAAAAATTGCCAAACTTGTTTATAAAGCGAATTTTGTTATTTACTTTTTTATTTCGCACGTTGCCGTATTTTTTGAACGTAAAATTCATTGTCATAATTGAAATCCTGTGAGTGAAAATTTTAATAGTTGATGATTATCATAGACGCCGATTTTTTGGAGGAAATGAGGGTTTTATTCCATTTTTAAATATTGAGCTAGAATTCCAAAATAATTTTTTTATTGTCTTTTAGACTTCCCTGAGCACGTGGTTAAAATTTTTGTACTTAGTGGTACACCTGAATATATTATTTCCCCTAAGAGTAGTTTTCCTACGTCACAATTAAATGGTCCCTGAATACCTACCTATATTCCCAGTCTTTTTCAAATTTTATTAACAACAGAAGGGACTAACAGCTGATGGTTTAGAAAATTTTACCCCTTTATATTCGAACAATACATATTCATTAAGGGATCTTAGACGAGAAAATGAAACCAGTAGTTTCTAAATTCTAGAACAAGGTATGAACTAGTTTTTGTTCGACTTGAGTTCTACCCTTGCAGTGGCTTTTTTTTCTGTTGAATAACTTAACAACTCAGTGATTCTATCCCCTTTTAATATCATGGCAATATGCATTTTATCACTGAATGAATTCAAAATAAAATAGCATAGCCACTTCTGTTCAACAGTGGTTTGTGCCTCTCGATGAGTGATTTTTTGAAAGAAAACGAACAAATTTTGTTATATTTCAAATCCCGCACAAAAATTAAATATATGATATCTAATTAGCACATAATAAACATAACATTGTTAGATGCGTATGATCCCTTTTTTATATCTTGCTTATACTAGTATTTCGTCCTTTCGGCAGTATATTTTCAAAATACTGATTTATCTCATATCCAAAAAAAAAATTATAGTCTATATTAGTCATCCATTATCCAAGTGGAGCTAATGATTCATTTACCGCTACTGTTTCTAGGAAATTAATTATTAAAATTTTAATTTCAAGACCTGAATTTATGTCTGATAATTGATAAGCAATTAAAACTGTTGTCTAGACGATAACTATTTATATATTTTAAAGTATGATTTCCTCTTTATAGTTAAATACTTTTAATAGGTACAATACATACATCAATTTTGTTAAAGAAATAAGATAAGAATAAGATCCAATATAATTCTGAAAATTTTAAAAAAAATTTTTTTAAAGCATAATGAAATAAAAAAAAATAAAGTAGACTTAGTTTATTGAATAACAGCATTAAAACAAAATTCTCGTTAATACGAATGTATACAAAGTTTTAGAAAGAAATATTTGGTTTTCAATTGTACAAAGGCCATTATCTTAGGTGCTAATTTATAATTTTGTCCTAAATATACATTGTGTTAGAGGGTTGACTACCATACAGGCGATAGTATACATTAAAATAAGTAAAAAAATGTCATATGGCTTGGGTCCTAATCATTTTTAAGAAAAAAATTAACAACATAGCCATAGAATGCAATGTTTACCCGACCGGGAGTACAAGTCAGTTGGTATTTTAACTTCGAAGTGTTTGTCGTTTGTAGTTTTTCCTTAATGTTTCTTTATGTTAAAATGTTTGGCATACGTTAGTATCACGTTATTAATTTTTTTTTTATTTATTGGTAAACAATCTACAAATCATAGTGATCCAATTACAGGCTGCTATTTATTATAAAATAAAAACAGCCTAAAATATAGTGTATACAAAAGCAGTTCAAAATAAATTTTGCTATTTATTTTGAACTCCTGACATATTTATAATGAAATCTACTTTCAACTTTTAATATTAGTCATTAATTGTTTCACTTTACCAATAGATATTTAATGAAATTTTATCTCAGAACTTCCAGAAGCTCAAAACAGTTTTGAGAGAGTGTCATTATTATTGCAAAAGCATGTACCTAACCTAGACATAAGCAAAAATAAAGTAAGCAAAACAGTAGAAGAAACATAAGAAAGAAAAGAGTACAAGAAACATACAAATAAGTTAAGTTAATGGGCCAACAACAGCCACAGTATGGTATATTATATTGCAGTTTTTTTGGCAGGGAATAGATATATTAATTTTGCCTAATAACACTTCTTTCTCTCTTTCACAATATAGTTAATAAGTTTATATACATATATTGTTGGAGGGAACGTCTATTGTATAAGGTTAATAAATTGTTACTGATTAAATCATGGTGATAATTGTGACTTCTGCTATATGGCCCAGTAGTTATACAGTATGCGCCAAAAGTATGGAATAAATGCAATAAAAACGAAACAATTATTTTTTGGAAAAAATCTTCGAACAGGTCGATTTTTAATTTAAAAAATACATATTTTAGCGTAAAATGCGATTTTCAAATGTCATTTGTTTTCGAGTAATGACGTCATCGATTTTTTTTTAAATGACAACACTATATTTTTTTCTTTGATTCTGAAAGATCGTTTAATTCTCTATCAGACAGTACTAAAATTTTGCCCTCTTACATAGGGAAGTTTTCGAGTAAATGACGATTGAATGTTAGAAAACGTAAATCAATTAAAATAAAGCAAAAACTTTATCAAGTTTAGTTTTTCGAATTCCATAGTTCTTTTATGGATCACGTAGGTGAAAATCTTTGCAAAGTGTCATTGTCACACCGACTTTCTAATAAGTATTGTATGCGACATAGAAATTATTATTCAATTTAAAGTATTGTGGCACATTTAACTGTTACTCAAAGAATTGAAATTTTAATTCTTATCGGATGCGAGAATATGACTAGAACTCAGCAGGAAATTTGCTATTTATTTAATGTTTTCATGGGAGGTGGATCGGCAGACGCGGACCGATAGAATGGCCTGCAAGATCGCCAGATCTTACACCTCTTGACTATTTTTTATGGGGATACTTGAAGTCAAAATTGTACATTAATAAACCACGTAATTTAGAAGAACTTCAAAATCGCATTCGGGACGAAATACGCAGAGTTACCCCAGAAATCATTCATAATGTGCAAAAAGAATTTCTTCACAGACTTGCGCATTGTCAAGAAGTTGGTGGATGGCAATTCGAACATTTAATTTAAGTATAAAATTTAATCAATTGTATTTTATTTTACATACCTCAGAATTGTTACTTTTTTATGGATAAAATTTACGTTTTCTAACATTCAATCGTCATTTACTCGAAAACTTTATTATGTAAGAGGGCAAAATTTTAGTAATGTCTGATAGAGAATTAAACGATCTTTCAGAATCAAGGAAAAGAATGGTGTTGCCATTTAAAAAAAAATCGATGACGTCATTACTCGAAAACAAATGACATTTGAAAATCGCATTTTACGCTAAAATATGTATTTTTTAAATTAAAAATCGACCTGTTCGAGGATTTTTCCCAAAAAATATGTAGCAGACCAAATCTTTTTTGTACATTTTCAATTAATTGAATATGGAGAAGCTCGCTACAGCACGGCGAGAGCACGACGTATTTATTTGGATCTTTTAACTCGAACGGCTCTGCCTAACAGAAGGACGTCCGTTAAAGTATCTCAACGTCTTGATACTAGTTTTGTTCCTCGTTCTGAAAATCATAGTCTAGATCGATGTGAACCCGAAGGACCATATTTTGAACATTATCATTCGATTTGCTTCTGACAAATTGGTCTTACATTTACATGGGTCTGTTTCTTCCTGGTTGCTTTATATTGATCGTTCAATCTTTTATTATCAATGTCAGTTGTTCCATGTTTCTATATGTTCATTGCCCGTGTATTTATGACTGGTATTTTTTGGAATTGATAATTCGTTAATAGTTGGAAAATTTGCATTGCCAAAACCTGCCGTTTTGTAATTAATTTGAAATATGAAGCTATCAAACTTATGCAATCATGGTGTAATAGAATACATCTCTGAATGCTCTTATCATATTTAAATGATTGGGTGATTAGTTGTCTCACATAACCAAAAATAACGAAATTTAAATTTCTGTTAGGAAACAAATTTGTACTAATTGATTTAAATTATTATTTTTGTCCAAGGAAGCTAACCTTACTAAACACCCTGTATATGTTAGAAGTACAGACTCTTTTCAATGTATCTAAAATTTAAGCACAATTTGACATAAAGAGTATTCAAGGCATTTTGACGATTACACCGCTGAAATAATTCAATTCCAAAAATTAAAGGCATTAAAGAAAACATTTAAAGCCCTGCTCAGATTGCCGTCGAAATTTTACAACCCCCAGAGGCCTGCTCCGCATCTGACGTTACGTCAGAATTGCGAAAACTCTCGCAAAGAGAAAATTGTTAAGAAGGCAATCAATTACACGCAGCAGCTGATTAGATTGTTTCCTTTTCCGCGTCGCCCTCCCCAGGACCGACGCTGGGTAAAAAGGGAACGAGAGGACGAAACGGCGGGTAACAGAGCCCCATCGACTAATCTGACGCTTTTGATACGAGGGAATTGTTGTTCGGCGGGATATTTAAAATACTGTAGGTCGCAAAAAATGCAGTTTGGATTTTTTAGAATGTTGTTAGGATAAACAGGGCATGCGAAGAAAATGTGAGGAATCTCTCGGGTGCAGATAGAACATGAAAAAATAAGATGACAAGTTCTTATAAAATGTTTTCCTACAGGCCCTCCCTACGGAGATGTGTCTCTGACTGACACTGCTGGAAATCGGTTTGTCTTGAATAACTTTTAAAGTAATTTATATAATTTAAGAAATATTTAATGTGATGGACAGTAGTAAAGAACTCTTAAAATAGTGTCCTTAACATATTCAGCTTTTTTAGTTTACCAGGGGCGGGATTTCCCACGTTTTCCTGGACTCCCTATATACCAATAGTGTAAAACCAAGTTTGCAGCTTGTGCAGACCTGTGCTGACTGCATGACTATTTTCAATTCTTAACTTACAACTTCTAAAAAGTGAATTCTACGGAAAAAGCCATTCTGTAAACTTTTAAACTTTTAATATACACGGACTACTCAAAGGCTTTTGATAAGGTTAATCACAAAGTTCTACTTTATAAATTGGCTATGACTTTTGGTTTCTCTGATGACTTGGTCGATCTTATTAAGTCTTATTTATATAATAGAGTACAGTTTGTTAGTTATAATGGATTTGATTCGGTTAATTACGTTGCAACTTCTGGAGTACCCCAGGGTTCTACCCTGGGACCGCTATTATTCATTTTATTTATTAATGACCTTAGTGAAGTAATTAGTAGTAAAAAGTTATTATATGCAGATGATTTAAAAAATTTTTCGTCTATTGCTAGCTTGGATGATTGTTATAATCTACAGAGACAGCTTGATGAGGTACAGTCTTGGTGTGCTAGAAATAAGTTATATTTAAATACTGCTAAATGTAACACTGTAAGTTTTTCTAGAAAACTATCTACTTATGAATTTAATTACGTAATTGATGATACTGTACTATCTCGTTATGACTCTTGTAAGGATTTGGGTGTATTGTTTGATAAAAAATTTTCATTTCATGATCATGTAACTATTAAGACAAATGAAGCATTTACATTTTATGGATTTATTCTTAGGAATTGTAAGCAATTTACAGACATACAAGCTATTAAAACTTTATATTACGCTTACGTACGTTCGAGGATAGAGTATGCAGTGCTTATCTGGTATCCTTTTTATAATATACAAAAGAAAATTGTGGAACGAGTTCAAAGAAAGTTTTTAAAATACTTGGTATTTAAGAATGATGGAGTTTATCCTGAGAGAGGTATTGATTACAATATTTTAACTAGTCGTTTTGATGTCACTAGTTTAGAGAGTCGAAGAATATGTATTTCCGTATCTTTTTTATATAAAATCATAAACAACCTCATTGACTGCTCCGAATTGCTTTCTGCTGTTAATTTTTATGTACCTAGGGTAAATTCAAGAACGACGTTAAGTTTTAAATGTGATACCGCTAAAACTAATATTTTATTAAGGTCTCCGCTATGTATTATGTGTGATAACTTTAATCGGTTAGAACACCCCTGTGATATTTTTGCCTGTTCATTGAATACTCTTGTTAATTTAGTTAATGAGCAATACAGTTAACTTTCTTTTCATTTTTTTTTTATGTACGCAACATTTTTGTATTTTAGGTATGTGAATATTTCATGTATGATTTTTTTTTATTATTTAGTATTTCTTTTTATAGTTAACTTTTTTTTTTATTTTATTTATATTTTTTTTTTTTTGGATGTACTCAAGATTTGTATATGGTATATGGGATTGTTTCATGTATGAATTTTTAATTTAAATGGTTAATTTAAGATTTTGCCCTGTAAATGGAACTCTGTTGGGCAATAAAGCTTTATTATTATTATTATTAAAGTAGACAACATTTTCTATAAATTGAGTGCAACCGCAGTCTTTTAGATCCAATAGATCTCGAAATACAGCACTTCAAAAATTGGTCATTTTTTCCTAAAAAGTTCGCAATTGTACTTTTAGTCGTTTTCTGGCTAAAATACACATACTACGAAGAAAGTCAAGGAAAATGAAGTTGTAGAGCAGTTATTTAGTTTTAATTTAAGCACAAGCGGAACCCTGTAAGCAAGACTAATAGCTGCCTAATTTTATAAAAGTTGTTTTGTTAGTTTGTACCTGGGACGTAAGATATTGAACCTGAAGTGTTGGCGGGAACCTCACCTAACCTAATACGTTTTAGTTGAGTTGTTAACGTGTAGTAGACAAACATATTCGGTTCATTAATAAGAACTTTTTGAGATATTCGTAAAACAATAAGTGTAAGATTATATTTTGTTACGTGTGCACTTGTAACTTGTGCAATTTAAATATTATACCATTCATAAATATCATAGAAACTGAAACGGTAGGCATGTTGTTTAGATGTTTGCATCAAAACTACGCCATTACATGTGCCTTTAAACCATACTACATTCATTTGAAACATATCAGTTGTAGTTACGTTAATTATAAATTTACTGTAACTAAAATTGGAAAATGTATATTTTTTCACAGATATACGTACATATATCTACAGATATTTGGAAAATAAAGGAATACATACTGATGTTTGAAGAATAATTATGTAGTATTTGCAGTGAAAATATTCAACATATTTGCTAATGCGAATACGTACATTGCAATACATTTTTAGATGATAGGTGAACAATACACTTTTACAGAGGATGAAAAATTCACATTTAGAGGATGGATGGATAATTTCCACTAAAAAAATCTTACTATACAGAAGTTATTTCTGCTCCTGACAAGGCCTTCTAAGTATTTAGAAATAAAAATGTGACTCGCATAGCATATTTATTATTGAATTCTATTAATAAAATCTACTGTATTTCTAATATTTGTTAGCAAGGGATATCCTGCATATTATATTGACTAGCTTAAACCTGTCGGTTTTAACAAGCAAGACTTTTTTCCATGACATTAAAAGTAAAAACTTTTCCCTCTTTTCAACTTTCATCTGTCAACACACTCTCCATATGGCTACAAAAATACTATAACACACTTTTAAATTGGCTTCTGTTACACTATTCAGCTTAAGCAAAATGAAAATATTTGAACTGATTGATGAACTCTTTAGTCTATACATTTTTTTAACATGGGCATATTTTCAATTTTTTACACCATTATTAGTTACCTACTGAAAAAGTTTTCTCTATCCATACTTTTCAATGATAGTTATAAAGATAAATATGAAAATATAACAATTTTTAAATTATATACTCACCAAAATTACATGTCTATATTTTACAATTCCAACCTAAAAATTACAATGTATACATTATTATAAATTATAGTGACGGAAATTTACGATGGCATTTACGATTATTTATGTAATATTACAGTGTACTTATTTATTTACAAAATCATTATGTAATTTTACATAACTTTACGTTGGTCACAAATTGACTACTTAAAGTTACGTGAAACTATAGACAAATTTTTATCAGTGTACGGTGCCTGCCCTATTAGCAAAGTTTACTGAATAAATATAAGTTATATCACTCTCAGTTGGCACTTTGATGTTTTGAGATCAAAGCCGTACCGCAGCACGTAAATACTGTTGCAAAAAATGGCCAAGTACGAGGGACTTAAAAAAGTAGATTCTTTCCAACTGGGAGATATTTATATACGAGGGATATTCCAAACCTGTGATGTAAGGCTGCTTATTGTATAAATAAAATATTTGTAATGTAATAAATATAAATATTATAAAACAATTATAGGTAAATGTATAAAGTTTTATTAGTTAATCTTGGAAGTCATATATATTCACTTGTAAATTTTAAAATAAAATATATACGTATTTTACTAAATAAAAAATAATGTAACCATGAGGAAAATTTGCAATAAAATGTTTATTTAAATATTAAAAAAAAACAATATACATTATTTTAAAACTAAAATAGGAAATAATATAATCTATATTGTTTACAAATTACAAATGCTGCAGGTTTCTACTTGCTCTTTTAATGCAGCTTTTTGGACTCCTACACTAAAGTGTTTGTGACGTTTGGGAGTCTTGATCTGAAATATAATAAAAATGCATTATATTCTTGTTCTGTAATTTAATAAACTATATATTTTCAGTAAAAAAAAATTCGAATGAAAACTCAATGTATAAGTATGTCCAGGTCATTAGGTATTTCTATTTCTATACGTATATTAATTAATTTGAGACAAATTATTTTAATTTATTTAAAGATGTTACTATGCCACTTTGAGCATCTTGAAATTTTGCCGCCAAAATAGTTTTGTTAGTATCAGAAATTCCGCTTGAACCAAAAATGCTTGAGTGAAAAAACTTGCATGACACAATTAAGTACCTACTTACATAATTATTGCATATTACACTAATAAACAGCAGTACAAAGAACTTACTTGTTGATTCATACAAAAACAATGTTGATGTTTCATTTGAAAAATGTTTGCTTCTAATTCTAATTTTCTTATAGCATTGATCAGGATAATCTTTCAAATGAAGATTCTAATTCTTATTGGAGTACCGCGTAAAATTTTATATCGTGACCTATTTCTTTATATGAGCTGATGAAATATAAAATACATACCTTGATCAATGGAAAAAGGAAAAAACACGTCTTGAGGGACAATTATTCACAGTACAATATATCACGGGCATTTTTAGAAGAAGAATAAAATAAAATAAACACTAACAGATATTCAAGGTTTTTTGTCACACTCAACACGTTACAGTTCTAGCGTCGGCCACCGAGTAGGTCCTGGGTACCGAGACGGGTGAGGAGAGCGGAATTGGTAGGGCGGGGTGTATTCGAGAGTGAAACAACTTATATATTTATTCTGTAAAATTTGCTATTAGCTGTTTAGGGCAAAACGACGCTCTGAGAGGGGCAATTTGTTAGGCAAATCACCAGACGACGTTTCGGTGCAATCACAGCGTGCGTCTTGTAAGGTATAATATGTTGGTGGAGGTGCCATTTTTCATTGACAATGCACGTTGACAGCGAATAAATCACAAACCGCTCTCTCGTACAGTTTCACACTATAAAAATAATAATTCGGGACGGGTGGAAAAAAATTAATACCGGGGGCTATAAATCATTTTTACTAGATGTGGAATGAGATGGCGCCGTGCTTAGTGTATGGAAAAGGCCGTCGGTATACCTACATTTAAACTTAGGACTGCTTTACTTTCTCAGGGAGAATAACAGCCTTTGTGATTTGGCATACTTTTTGTTGACAAACACGGCATCAATCATTTTTAAATGAATAAATGACTGTAAAAAGCACGTCAACACTTTGACCTATATTTAAATTTTACTTTTTTGCAATATTTTCAATGCCACGTTATTGAAAACTTTAGTGCTATTATTTTGAATTTCATGCTTACTAATATCGGCATTTAGAAATACCTACAACAGAAAAAAGAAAATCCACCTAGGATTTTCATTAGCATAAACATACATTATAACAAGTTTATATTTGCTGAAACTGACCATTTTCTTTAATTTTTGGAGGAAAACACGTTAGAAAACATGGCTGCTCATTTAAGGCGTATTTCTCGCCATAAAATTATCAAATTTGTGGTGCTTTTAGGTACAGAAAAATAAAGCACGTAGAACAAAATAAAATTCTTTAATTTTTGTTTATGCACTTTTACTATTTTCTTTCTCGACATTTAAAATAATAACTTTTAAAAAGCGTTTGTAGGACACGCATTATTTTGCTATTCTAATTCTACATTTTTAACAATTATTTTCACATACTTATAAAAAAAAGTGAACAATCTTGCAGAACTATGCAAGTTTATGTTATAATATTTACATCTATAGTTAAATTTGAAAATATACGTTTTTGGAAAGATTTCTGTACCTAAAAATATGTTGGTTAGACCGTTTTTTATCGTTAGATATTCGTGTTACTTCAATATCTTTGTATATTCTAAGGTGGCATGTGAAACATTCCCATTATTTGCTAAGCTCTATATTATTTAGTTCTTAAATGTGTAAAATTATTTGTATTTGTAGAAAGCGCTATATCAAGAATATGGCGCAATTAAAGAAAAATTGTACCTTATCCTTTTGTATTGCATTATGTGAAAATTACTTAATAAATTTATATCAATTCATGTATGTTTTTTGTTAAGAAATCTGCGGGGTGTCATAATCTATATAATACCGTATATGATTTTCTTAGTGAAGAGCAGACGTATAAAGTAGTAGAATCTATAATGATAAAACATAACATCTTATTTTATATGACTTAACAGTTTGTAAGCTCTTCCATGGAGAAAATTTGTATAATTGGACAGTGAAAAGTTATTTTTTTAGCTTGCTTAGATTTTCTTAGGATGTCTCTAAAAAGAGCTATGAATTAATTGAAATTATTTGAGAAATCCGCTTGCAAACAAATTAGATCTCATTTAAATGGATATAAAATTTTACCAACATGTCAAACAGGTTTCCGTCCGAATTACAGCTGTGCCACAACACTTTTGCAAGTAATAGATGATATAGTAAGAGCTACTGTTAATAATAAATTAACAGCCTTAATCCTATTAGACTATATCAAAGCTTTTGATAGAATTAATCATTCACTGCTTCTTGCTATGTTACATTACATTGGCTTTAATAACGAATCCGTGTCTTTAATTGAGAATTACCTAACTCAGAGGAAGCAAAGTGTTCTTTATAACAATAAATATTCTCGTCAACAAATAGTTAACTGCGGAGTGCCACAAGGTTCTGTTTTGGGTCCATTATTTTTCACATTTACACTTCCCAATTTGAAAAAGGTCTATCTCATTGTAAAACATATTTTTATGCTGATGACACACAACTCTATTATTCTTTTGAAGAAAACTCAATACACCTGGCAAATCAGAAGATAACAGATCTAAATAACCTTTTAAACATTTCAAATAAATTTTGTCTTTCTATCAATCCATCAAAATCTAAAATAATGCTGTTTGGGGGACAGGTTGCTAAAAATCGTTCTAAAGATTGACATAAAATTATATAATGATCAATTAAAACCTACCAATGTTGTAAAAAATTTAGGCTTAACCATTGATTCCTCCTTGAAATTTGTTGAACAAGTTAATGTGATATTAAAAGATCTATAAGTTCTCTAAAATTGATATATGCAAATAGAGAATCGCTTAATAAAAAGAATAGAATTATATTATGCCAAGCTCTGGTGTTGTCACATTTAAATTATTGCGATGTAGTTTATTTCCCTTTCTTAAAAAAATATGATCAAGCCCGTTTGCAAAAAAATCAGAATACTTGTGCTAGATAGAACAAAGTTGGCATGTATGTTTTTAAACAGATATAAAATTAGTGTCTCTTAATTATTTTAATTTTTTTCTCCGAAAATTAAAAATATTCAGATTAGATAGTTTTTTTCTGCAGAATATTTTAAATTGTGTCACTATACAAATGTTTAACTTTCACATTCAAATTCATTCCGTCCTTCTGAATAATATTGTCTAATTAAATGTCATAATTTGAATTTTAATGGATTCGTTAACAAAATGAAATTAGGAATTATAATTTATAGCGCCTTTCAATGTTGAGTGTTGAATTTTCTATAATATCATTTCTGAATTTTCTTTATGTAGGCTTGCCATAGGTATTTAGGTACAGACGACTGCATACAAAATTTACTTAGATAATTTAACGCAGAATCCAAAAATGTTATAACAAATAGGATGTTTCATTTAAAATAAGTGTGTTGGTATCAACTTCCGGTATAAGTGGAAGTGGCAGAAATGTGAAAATAAATTCAAAATCTCTCTGTATATACTTATTCATTGCATTGTCGTGTAGGTATAGGTACATAAAATATTCGAAGATTTATTGCCCTCTTGACATATTTTTACCTAAGTAGGTAATTTTTTGAGCAAGTCTTATCCATTCCATTTTTACGCCTTGAGCACTGAGAACTGTTGCTTTCATCCTTTGAAACGTTATTTTCACTGTACCAAATATCAACCCGAAGTTATCACAGGTGTACATTTTCCTCTCAGCATCAATCTTTCCGCTTATTGAGCCCACATTTTTTCTGCCACGTGCCAATCTCTTTTGAAGTTACTGAACGGTAGAGCTGATATAATTTTTTTACATGCTCTAATAACTCTTGTCACTACTAAGAAGTATCATACGAATGTAACGATAACAACATCTAAGATAACAAAGACACGATTGAACTATAGACAAAATAAAATCATTCGAAGCAAGGTCTTTTTGTTTTATTTAAAAATACATTATTCAAATGAAGAATTAACAGATATGGTGTGTATGTGTGTGCGACTGTACCAAATGTGTAGATGCCGTATTGTTGCTACAGGCAGTGAATTTAGACAGACAGATGTGTGGAATAAACAAACTTATGGAAAAGTTGTAGAATTCCCTAACATCGGTAAGTAGTTTATCTTCATTCCTAACGATTTTTTAGAATTATTACTAGAATTATTATTTAGAATTATTATTAGAAATATTACGAGTGAGAACTGTTCTCCATACAACAGGGTCTGTCTCAAAATTTTTTGTTCTGTTTCTTGAATTTGACAAATTTTTATCTTAAGGCTGGCGTTTCAAGACACACAGAATTGTATCAGATGCACAAAAAAAAATCCACCCACACGGAAAGAAAACTATACTAATATCAAGATTAATACACTTACTGCAACGCAAGCAAGTTCTCTACTTGACTAATAGTTGGTATGACCTTCACCACGTTCTAATAGCATATTGACACGTCTGTATTTTGAGATAATCAAACAGTTAACGATCTTTTGCGGAATATTGTTCCATTCCCCTTCTGCCGCCACGACTAAATCATCTGTAGTCTGAGGAGGAAGAATATGATTATGAATGGCTCTAGCAACGAAATCCCACATGTTTTCAATAGGATTCATGTCAGGAGAGTTGGCTGGCCAATCTAATCTATTGATATGTCCTGTTCGAGTGTCTCTTGAACCTTTCTTGCGCGATGTTGTCGAGCGTTGTCGTCCATAAACACAAAATTTTCACCTAATTTATTACCTAGGGTGTAGATAATAGGCGTAATAACTTGTCCGATGTAAATTTGACTGGTCATATTCTGTGGTATGTGAATAAATGAGGTGCGGCGGTTGAACATTATTCCTTCCCAAAACATTACGGTACCCTCTTCATACAAAGCAACTTCACGGAGAAAATGAAGTTGCTGTTGACGACCTGGTTCTCTCCAAACTCTTTGTCGATTGTTCTCAGTAACCTGCCCAATTTTGGTTTCATCTGTAAATAAGACCCACCGCCACTGGCGTAAAAGCCAACCCCTATGCCCTCGCGCCCACTGGAGACGGGCAGCACGATGCCTTGGTAGTAGAGTGGGGACCCGTAATGATCTTCTAGCACGTAAATTTGCGTTGTGGGGTTGTTATCGAATAGTTGGTGTCGATATAACACGGTGAAACGTACCTTGAAGGTGGGCCCTGAGAGCTGAAACTGAAGATGTGTGGTGTCTACGGGTATATTGCACCAAATACCGATCCCCCATTTCATTAGATACTCGAGGACGTCAACTACGTGATCTGTGTTCCACTGTATCAAATTTTTCATATCTGCGTATTATTCGTACAACAGATGATCTAGGAATGCCCAACATGTTCGATATCTGATGATTAGAATATCCTGCATCATGCAAAGCAGTCATTCTTGCTGAGGTAAACGCATAAGTTTCACGTCTTGGCATTATGATGTACAAGAATTCAAAGGAACACTTGGCTGAATACACTGCCAGACTGACCAAATTTGTAAAAACATTGGTAATAAAGTAAAGGTTCATGGTGTGCAATTTTTTATTATCTTTTTTATTCCCTAAGTGCATGTACTTGTTTACCACATTAAGAAAAACCACTAGGTTTAATCGAATCATTTTATATACAGGTCCAAGTCCAAGACTTTTGACGTTATGTATATATTTACCCAATATCTCTGAAAACCTTTAAAAACCTCCCATAATTAGAAATTTGATGTCTCGCATTATAATGCAACGAGAATTTGCGAATAATGCTACGTTAGTTATTCCCTGCATGATTAGCTCAGTAGATCACAAGGGTTATCAGACGAGCATTTGTGAATTGGGTGATTAATTCGTGCTATTCACGATGCGGCATCCGACCATCTAATATTACTTTTAGAACGTCTGACGATCGGATTTCCCGGAATTAGTTTTATTAGCCCGTCTGTCGTCTTGAGTAACATGAGTTCTAATTGCGCAACGTTAATGAATGTGTGGAATCACGTATGTAACTTATTCGAGACATGACAGGTTTGTTGATCCTCCGAAATTTATTAGATAATATCAGTCGACAAAATAAATATCTCATTCATATATTTCGAATGATACTTTAAATCGCTCTAAAGCCACTGATCTAGGAAATATGGATATAAAGTAGTGGTGGAGGCGCCGGTACATTTTATAGTTGTATGTGATGCATTACAAAATAATTTTTGGAATATAAAACAGTAAATTTTTATACGCATTTATTGGTTCCGAAAGCAAATAGTTGTATATATATATATATATATATATATACAGGATGCAGCTTATTAGGCGTACCCTTCGAGAATAATATTTTGTTGGCAGTTTGAGTAGTACAGAATAAATATTATAACTAGAATGTCTGTACAGGCAGGGAAGAGTGGTAGAAATGCTATTAAAGTCATATTTAGGAATTTGCAATCGTTAGAATGTTTTGAGTAAATATACTTTAGAATGGATTATACACGGTGGTCCTTAAGTAATGACCCATGGAGACAAAGTAGATTTTTCTCTTGAAAATATTATGATTTAAGCCAACTTGCCTTAATAAAATTTCCACGTATTTCCTAGAGGGCGCCACATCCGCCATATTTGTGATGCAAATGTGAGTGTAACTCGTTTAGCCCTTTTTTATTAAAAAATCTTAAATCTACATTATTTTTGAGGAAAAAAGGTATATTTGTCATTAGTCTCAGAATTGGTAATTTTCGAGAAAATAGCTTTTCAACAATCAACTGCATAGTTCATTGTACAATATTTTAACGGAGTAGGCAAATTGGATTTGTTGAAAGTAGAGTGACAAGCAATAAAATTTGCATTAGGGTAAAATGCTACCATAACATTTTCCATCATACAATGTCTTCAAAATGGAAGTCATACTGATTCTTGCAGCTCCAGATAGTCGTCCTGAATTATACAGTGCTTTCAAAAAGTAACAAATAAATTCATTATTTTTGAAATTGAGAAGTTTTCGAAAAAATCTCCTGGCACGATTTTGTTTTTAAAAAAGGCAGTTTTTGACATACGACCGATATTTGTGACGTCATCGGTGTTCGAGATATGACGTCATCGACAATTTTTTTAAATAGCAATCCTCCCCATGCCATTTGAAAGAGCGTATCATTCTACATACATACATCATGAAAAATCATGGTGTTACATAACAAAAATTTCAAGAAAATAATGTGAAGATTTTAAAATTTAATTTTCACAATACTGAAAATGATAATGATTATGTAAAAAATCGACTAAATTAAATGTTCAAATTGTGTACCGTTGGCTGCCTGACAGTAGCCAAGACGATAAATAAATTCTTCTTGGACATTATCAATATTTTCAGGAGGTATACGATGTATCTTGTGACGAATTCTTGCTTTTAAATCTTCTAAATTAACCGATCTCATAACGTATACTTTGCTTTTTAAGTATCCCCACAAGAAATAATACAATGCGAAAAATCTAGTATGACTTCATGGGCCATTACCTACGGACCATCCTGTATATCTAGTTATTTTCAAAGTTATCTAGTAGTTTCCTTTATTTGCTTTTAAATATTTTTCTTGTGTTTCTTGCAAAAAATATTGCCTAAAAACAATGTCCTAATGAGTAAACTTACTGATATTAATTTCACAATCACATTACAAGGCAGATTGAGGAACATTATGCGTTAATACAATGAAATTAGAAAAATAAATATAAATGTTCTATCTTGAAACCTAGGGAAATAATACAAAAGAAATGGAAAGTTATATATGAGTTTTACATAGAACTGGTAACAGTACTTTACATTTCAGATAGTATTTTTTTATTAGAGTTGTAACGTCACATTATGATGTGAAATATTACAAATAATTGTAGGGGTAGTTCCCTATACTCTGATTATAACCTACCACTCACATGGTACTTTTTAGTTTTATGTAACCAACTATAACTATAAATGCCTTTAAATATTTAAGCTATTCTAAACAATCGGCCTCTTTAAAAATTTCTTCCACGTCCATTTCGTAAAATAATGTACATGTAGGTAGGATATATCACTAACGCCAGCTAACGACATTACTCTTCGTTACGTGGTGTGAGCAAATATTTATAATTTTTCAAGTTCTCTGAATGAAAAAAGTCCTCAAGTAAGTTTTAAAATTAGAAGAGTGTAATTTACCTACCGAGTATATTTTTAAAATATTCCAAATTGTATCCATTTTTATCTTACTTAAACTAAGTATTTCTTAACTACACCCAATCATATGATATTTACGAGGCACTTAATATTTTTAGTAAAGGTATAGTGGGATACTAATTTTAGTGATTATTTACAGACCAACGGGATAGAGTAATATTTATACACTTTAATGTAAATATTTGGAGAATTGCCCCCTTAGAGTCTAGCTGTCACCAGCGGTGCAAGATTAGGCTTATACAATATTGTTTATTATTATAAACATGTCTATGAAGTGAGATTTGTCACGTAAACGTCTCCCACAATTGTAAAATCATATCGGGTTTTACGTTCTATGATCAGAGCTGTTCTAAACTGTCTATGTACAGGCTGGTTCAAATTGGTCGGTTTTCAAGGGTTACTGCAAATCTGTCATAGATAGACCAAATAGACGAGTCCAGAGTTCTTGTTTCCAGAAAATATTAATGGCGCAAACCGCATATCTCTATCTTTTGCCGTTTTCGAGCTACAGGGCGTTTCTCGATTTTTGGGAAACCAACTAATCTTAAAACTGTTTGAACATTCCACAGGCACTGTTGAGATACATTCAATAGCATAAAAATAAATAATCCTGTAATAATCTTTTTTAAATTGGTACACTTGAAAAACAAAATATTTCTATTCATACCTGTATTTATCATTTATATTACTGATTATTTGAAGCCCTCTTAAAAGACCAACAAGCGCGCCTTTGCTTAAGAGTACTTACGTTATTTTTAAGGTCACTCAACTCTTTATGATATGTAGATGGACTCTATGGTTCATCTAGAAACTATAAACAGTTGAATGACTATTGAAGGCCTGCGTGTTATTTTTTGGAAAATACTATAATTATGGGTTATTGGCTTACATACAGGTAAATTAAAAAATCTGGAGATATAATCTTTATGCATTCTCTAAATCTATACAAGACCAGTTTCTTGAATTTGCTAAGATGGAATTCTTATTGGATGTCACTGAAAAATTCGTTTCTTTTTACATGACTTGGGACTTCAAAAAAAAAATACTTTATCAGGAATATGATTGTCTTTATTTTACTGTATGATAAATTGTATCAAACAAAACATATTTGACTTAATTTCTTTTTCTCTGACCAACGATAACAACATTATGACAGCAAACATTTCTTGAATATGTAACATACGATGTTAGATGTTTGTACATAGTAATTTCAAATGCAACTAAACATACTTACTGTTGGTTTTCTTATAGAGTTGTTTTTACAACACATAATAAAATGTGAGATAGTTACAAGTGTTCAAAATGATTTATGTTGCCTGCAAAAGCGTTTATCCTACAAACGTCTCATAGCTAGAAAGTTTTGTCCAGATTCGCCATAAATGAACATCTCATGCAGCATGCAACTGGTCATGGTAACTATAAATTATTCCATTTTTGTTTATGCGCATTCACAAATATCAAGCAAGCACTAGGTCAGAAGAATGAAACACATGCATGCATGATATATTGCAATGTTGTAGTTTTAAGAATTTTCTGGAAAGCTTCTATTGTTTATTAAAACTAATACAAAAATAAATTACGTTACAGGAGACATTTTTCCCATAAGAGTTTTTTGTTGCTGTTGGTCACTAATAAATATTTAACAACAATTATGCCCCATTATAAACATTAGTTCAGAAAATAGTCCCATAAATAATTTACACTGACGCCAGCGTACCTAGATGTCAAATGTCAAACAAAGCAACATGCGAGAAAGATAGGCTTATACATATGCCTTTGTAAAATAAAGATAAACAATGGATCCTGCTAGTTATTTTATAATCGTTGTTACCTTTCTGTCCATAGCAAAAATATATGCATTATTTTATTATATCCCAATCAGCACAAAATGTTTTGTAGAAGCTATAGAAGAACGTTTATAAAGCAAATTTTATAAGAAATTAAGCTTAATATTTTTTCTTCACAATATCCTTACAACCTTAACAAGTGTTCTATAAGATAAGAATATAAAACAAAAATGTGTTGTTGTTGCCATATAACAAAGCCTTATTAGTATACCAGGCATTCTAATAAACTTATTGTATAAGCACTTATAAAACTAATATAAAGCACTTCAATAAATATGTTTTATAATTGGTCAAGACTTTAGTATTGAAAGCAACCGATATATACTTCTACAAAACTATTATAAAAATTTTGTAAACTAGATCTCTTAACAGTAAAATTGTTCTTAGATTTCTCCAACATCACGTAGAACTAAAACTACCTAAACGGTAGTAAAAAGTAGGTATGCAATGAGAGATAATATTTTTTTTATAATTAATTATTGCACCACAAATATGTCGACAATATACAAAATGGATGGACATTTAATACAACTGAAAGACTTTGTAATTAGTAACTATTTGGAAATTTTTCTGTTTATATGTAGAACAGCTTTGAATTTATTGAGTTTTCAATGTTCTATACAAGGTGAATCAGAAAGGATGGGTCTACACTAAGCTGGAGACCAGAATATTATGTTTGAGCTCATCATGCCTTATACGAAAATCGCTGGTTACCCAACTAACATTTAAGCATAATAGATTACTGCACAAGAAAAATGAACCTAAATTGATCGAGGTTTACTACTTTTCTCCATAGAAATAGTCTTTAATGTTACAAAATCTTATAATACCAAAATTTTAGTCAGAAATTTGTTAACTAAGAGTAATATAATGACTTCCAAGTAAAATGAAATATATGTCAATTTATATAGTTAGAAATTACATATTGTTTACCTTTTCTGTGTTTTCAAATGCTAACATTCCAATAACGTGTAAGACGAAGTTATAATTTACTTAATTTCGCCTTGAAATCTGTCTTCAATATCCAGTGATTTTTTAAATTATTATAATAGGTAAATATTTACATATTTATTACAAAATTGTAAAATTTATTTTGTCTTCAACTATAGTGGTTAAGAATAAGGTAATAACTAGTTATTTTTGCGATATTAAATCCTTCAATTTAATAAGTTTTATTTTTATTACAATTATATAAACCTATTTTCAACTTTGTTGATAACTTCTAAGAAATATTTGATCATTTCAATTAACCTAATAGAAATATTGTTCTATATTATGGTACAAATTTACTTATTAATAATACTTCGACGTAAATGTTTCTTAAAAGGATCTTTTAGAGAGCAAGCTTCTTGTTATATGTATTCAGATAGATATTTTCATGCAATAGGGTATTGAAGTTGTTTTGTCTTTTGATGATCTGCAATAAAAACCTACTTGTGTCGTACGAGTAAATCAAAAGATAAAGCCCAACAGGCGGCTTACCACACAATATTTCAGAGTTATAAAAAATAATTATTGGGTTCATATTTTGCCTACCAAAATCGAAGCCAACACTACAGATTATATAAATCAAGCTAATAATAATATATCGATAAACACATCATAGTATTCCATATGATTACACTGGTATCGTCTTAAATGAATTCAGTAGTGCATGTGAATTTAAATTTGAATTGAATTCCATTCGAAAATATTTATTTTGTTTTTGTTATTACACACACAAATAATATTATTGACTTTAATTTGAATTTTCAATCACAAATAAATCCAAGAGTAGAATTTTATATGTAGGTACCTAGTAATAATTTAGTTTTCAACATTGGCATAGGCAATGTGCCCTATAGGTTAAACTTCAGACAAATTTACTTCAGAGTTGATTTTATTTGATCGACCATGTTGTAACAAACGCTAGATGTTTTGTTTGTTATTTCTAATTGATTATTCATTAAAATTACGTTAATACAGATAATATTATTTAATACATTTATGACGAAAAATTATTAAACACATTTTATTACGAAATACATCCAGTTTATATTTTAGGTTATTTTTCAGGATAATAATATTATTAAGAAGCAATAGTAAAAATGTATATTTATAAGGCGCGTTATTTTTATGAAAGTTTGGTCATTATATTATACGAAAAAATTTCTTGGGTTGTACAATTTGTTAAATAGAAACCAAAAATATAGACTCTATATTATATTCAAATCTAAATATACTCGCGACAAGAATTCAGACGTCTTACGTCATTCGAACAAATGAATAATTCATTATATTTTCATCAAAATATTTAAGAAACTGCAACTGATAGCAATAAAACTATATACTACACTAAAAGTTTGCGTTATATATTGCACTAAATTGCAAAAAATGATGGTTTTTAACACGACCAAATATCGAAAATTATGTTAACAATAAAAACAAATGTGTAACGTCAGCTGTGACGTAAGACGTCTGAATTCTTGACGCGAGTATATCTATAAATAATCATATACTAACTCCTACTCTACTTACTTTGTAGCCTGACATATTCTTTCTGTCTCTTCCTATCCCTGTTCGCTATTAGAATGTATATAATCAAACATATAATGTTGTCTCTCTCTAACAAAAGTAGGTCATATAAAGGGCATAATAATTTTAATATAAAATTGGTCTGTATTTCTTTTAGGTCCAATTATCTTATTGGAATAAAATCCTTGCCGACCGACATAAGGAAAAAGGCCAACAAATATAGGTAAACTTTCCTTATGCGGAATTGGCCATGAAAAGTTTTTGACCAATTCAGAGGTCAAGTTAACCTAATTTTAACTTTAAATGTTTGTTGGGTAAGAAATACAGGGTGTTCAAGGTTTAAATTTTATTTTGAAATTTTTCAATAATTGAGAAAGTTTTGATAGCATAACTCTGAAGATTCGTAGTGTTAAGTTATTTAGTGTGAGAATTACTAATATGAAGCCTATTTCGACGTTGCTCCTAGAGGGCGATAGTTTCACCGTATTATTTAGGTAAATCAAAACATATTTTTTTTATGTTGAGCTATGCTTAAAAAAAATAAAAATCCAAAAGAACGTTCATTTCTACATAAAAAATATAATCTTGTTTAGGTCGCATATAAAAGTAGTAGTTGTGTCAAATTTTCATGTCAATAAATATTAGCATATTTTGCTTGCGTGTGATTTATTGTTCGTGCAATTATTGAGAAATTTCAAAATAAAATTTAAACCTTGAACACCCGGTATTTCTTTTACCAGCGACATTCGTATAAGACATGATGAGCTCAAACATAATATTTTGGTGTCTCGTATCTCCAGCTTAGTATTGACCCATTCTTTCTGACTAACCTTGTATAACATATAATATTTAAAATTGTCGGAGTCTAAATTGTGTTACAACATTTATAATAGCGATTGGCCTTTATGGTGCTTTTTAAAAACCTCTAAAACAATGTTTTTACCTACTAGACAATAGGCTGTTCAACTCTATACAGTTTCTAAATGGACTGTAGAAAGTTTCAAATCCAACCAACCTCCGAACATCTTCAGCGCCTAAGCGTCCGCTCTTTCAACGAGTAATAAACTAGATTAATTATTATAAGCTAATGTTTTCCCTCCAAATAAATCGGGCGATAGTTTTCACCGAGACTTAGGGTTAACGGCCTTCCATATTTGACGCTTGATACTTCCTTATCGTTCAGCTCCACACTGTCTGAAGTGAGCCGGATGAAGTGTATAAATATGTGAGTATTATATAAAGGGTACGGGAGGATAATGGGAACAGTTCCCGCCGCTTCAATTAATGGTCGAGTTTCGAGAAGGATTCGTTCTAGGGTCTCTAGTGAAAAAAATTGGAAAGTGTGAGGCTCAAAGGAAGAACTGATAAGGCATCGTAGAAACTTAACCAGAAAAGTGTTATATTGGATCCTGAATATATTTATTTTTCTCGATTAAGTATGTCGTCGCACCACATTTTTTAACTTCGTTGAAGATTAAAGTCAAAATATTTTTTTTGTAGTCTGATTCCCAACGGTCAATAAACTCGATGTTTGTTCGTTATTTTTCTTTCTGCGAAGACATTTTACTTAAAAAAAACTTAAATTGACTTGCTGCGTACCGTCCGGCAAAACAAAATAACTAAACAAACAAATACTTGACCGCAACAATTAACTTCACGAACCTTATTCAATGTTCTGTCTATGAGTCTCTATTCCACACTATTAACTATTAACTCTGCTCGTTCCGCTTGACTCAACCTTCTTATATACGCGTGCCTGACCACTCGAATGTTCCTGTAACTTCCCTGCGGTGTTTTATCCAACGCCAGTAGCGTCACATAGGCTATGTATGTGTTATTTTATTTAATCATTTTAAAGCATATTCCTATATTTTTTTCGGCCCGCGGGCGTAATGTTGGATAATCCTAATTTAAGCTATCTTTAAAAAAAGTCACTGATGTGATGTGTTTTTCCTAAGACCCATATCTCTACGTTTATGGACGAAATAAAAATAGTTACATAACTTGCAACATACTGGACATGTTTTAGGATGTGCAAATTTTGAATTAAGATCTAACAATTCAGGAAATACATAAAAACTTATTTAATTTTTTCAAATGTTGAAAGCAGAATTGTGACAGGCATATATTTATATGACCTTCTGTGTAAAATTATTTTAAGAAAATTTTGTTCATACTTTATTAAAATTCCATAGTTATGTTTGGTAAAATATATGTAACCTACATTTCCGATCGGTAAGGCGGTAAGGTCTCGAAAATTTCGTTATTTCCCTGACATTTTCCTGCTTTCTCTGACCAGACTTCGTGGTTTTCACATTTTCTACGTATACTTGCAGCAACCCTCATAAATGACGAACCTAATTGAGTTTTATATCTGACTAAAAAGCTAAGAATGGGGTATTTCGCTCTTAAATTTAGTGATATACTGCGAACCTCAGCTATTCTAATACAGAAAAATACATGCAATTTGCAGCTTAAAGTAATAATTTCGGTTTCATAGAGGATTTTATTGAAACAGACCTCTTTAAGTTATTTATTGCTTTTTACAACAGAAACAAAAAAAATGTTATCAAAATGTTCAAACAGATGGTATAATATGAATGTAGTTTGCAAAAAAACATCTAATTTGCATTAATGGAAGAATTTTGAATCTTTATTTTCGTTTTGTGAATTTTAAATTTCTTATTTCTTAGAAATGTGTACAAATTATTCTAATATAAATTATGTCATGTAAAACAAATTTTACATAGCATCCCACTTTTTAGTGGCTTACGAGACATGTCTAGCAGCCAACTTGGCACAATCGAAGGTACATTTCTCCGATGCGTTCCAAATTGTCGCTAAATTTGCACTTTTGCAATATATAAACTCTTATTACTCAATAGCAATGTATTAAAAGCAATGCTGCAATATTTTAGAAGAGTTTATTGCACTGCTAAGAATTTTATTGTACTGAAATTTGAAATGTATGCATTCAATAAAATGTCTTATAATCTACCTCTAAAAGAAAGAAAAACGTATATACTGGGATTTTTAAATGAAGTAGCAAAAATTAGACCACAGATTCTTTAGTTGCATAATAAAAAAGACACAGGGCGTCAAAGTTAAAATTTTATTTTCGATATTTGTAGATAACTTCTTAAGAAATATTTACATAAAATTGGTAAATCAGGGGTTTTTGCGAGCGATAAATTCAAATTTGTTTCTAATTTTGACGTCACTAATAGAGGGCGCCACTTATGGCACATCATGTTTCTTTTAAATGGCAGAACATTTTTCCTGCTTTTTTGTGCATCGATCAGTGCACCGATTGAAATCTGTTATCGCTTCAGATAGAGTTCCTTTTCTCCTGAAAATACAGCAAAGTGTTACTTGAAAAAGTTGTTCAGAACGGTAAATTATGGAGACATGCAAATTTTCAAAAAAATGGCCTTCTTTGATCTTTGTTAAAAGATTTCATCAAACCTCGCCGATCTTGAAATTTTGCACGTAGTGACGTCAACATTATAAACAAATTTGAATTTCTCGCCCGCAAAATCCTCCGATTTACAAATATCGAAAATAAAATTTTAACTTTGACACCCTGTATCTTTTTTACTATGCTACTTGTGATATAGGTATGTTAGGTTAAATCGATTTGTTTTCACTTAAGAAATCTTTGGTCTCATTCTTGCTACTTCATTTAAAAACACCCTGTAAAGTTTTACGAAATCAGTGCCAGTGAGTATGCACACTTAGATGTGCTTCCAATGGTATAAGAAATATCAAACAATATTAATTAATTATATTTTTAGAGCCAGGATATCGATTTTAATTTTGAATAGGAAATAATCTTATGGTGATTCACAACTTATCTAAAAAAAAGTGGGAATAGATGCGTCATGAAAAATAGAATCAATGTCGTAGACACAATTTTTGTAAAGTCCTTATAATTCTAGCGATTCCGAACACTGAAATCCGATTGTAGTATTAACATTTTTGCGATGTTAATAATGGCTTACGTGTATAGCAACTTGGAGTTGATGGATATCATTTTATTTATGGTGAAGTACAAATGCTTTAACAGCTTCTCATCTGTACGTATAACGATGCTACTTTTACCGTGGTAGTGCAATGCGGGCGTGACACAGGAAATTTGCAACCGAATCGTGGAAGAGATGTAGGTCTAGGGCGTGCAGGGTGTATTGCAGCAGCAGTGAAACAGATTTTAGAGATTGTTAAAGAGAATCACCGAATAAGTTCCAGGCAAATCGCTCGACAAGTACAAGAAATGTCCCAATCAGCAGTGTGGCGTATCATACACGAGGCTCAATTACGTCAATAACTACGACTTTAAAACGGACAAGAACCAGAAACATTTGTGTTAGTTCGTAGAAATTGGGTAAGACGAGCCCAAACGTGTTTAAGTGTTTGTCGGTGGACAAAATTTTGAACAGTTGTTAGTCAAGTTTAAAGAATATAATTTTAAGTTATAACTGCTATAGGTTCATACACGCTGCTCACTAGGGACTGTTGTGAAAAAATATAACGGACGTTAAATCCTAGGGTCTAATCACATGACAGCCCTGCACCCTATGAGGGCAACTATTATTATACAAAAACCTAGGGAACCGTAGCACTAAACAGGATCAAAGTGTAACCCTGACTTGTTATAATCAAAAGATTTCATGCAAATGCAACTAAACTATGTTGATTACAAAGGGAGGCTATCAGTCAGGAGTATCCAGTGGGGTACTAAATAAAAACTGACACAAATTTATTATAATAGCAGAATATTATGCACAAATTGAACATGTGAATGTAACGATTGCTCTTAGAAAAGAGGTGAAAACGAGTGATATTTTTATCCAACCAAATTTATAAACTTTCAATTCCTATTTTCTGTATAATATTTACTTGTAAATAACAATAAAATTCATCACATAGTTTCAACAAAGATAGGTGCGTTATACAATCATTTTGGTTCATAAAATTTGCACAATTATTTAATAGGAGTATTCTTAAATTTTGCATTGAATTCATTATTATTCATTTTTATTGAAAACTTTCTCATAATATTACATACAAATTTTTGAAATTTTGGGAAAAACAATATGTTTATTATATTTTTATATGCACAAGTAAATCAGTAAATAATACTTAGTAATATTTTTTTCTCTAAATATCATCTGTGAAGTGTTGTTGTTAGTGATGTCTGCTAAAGGTACACATTGGTGAGTTGATTTTTAGTTAGTTGATGAGTTAGTTTTCGACAATAGCAAAGCAGCTAAGGTTATTCGTCGGTTACCTCATCAGTATGAGCTAATAACCTCGAATTCGGTATATGTGTGGTGGTGTGGCAGAGTAGTTGTTTCTTGGAATTCCATATTAGCATGTATATTTAATTTTCCACAACAACTGTGTTGCATTTTTCTATCGCTATCTAATCTTTCGTTCAAAAATGAGATATAGTCAAACAATTGATAAAAGTGTGATGAATAATTTATTTAGCGAGATTATTCCGTGATTATTTTCAAAAATATGTATCATCCGTCCATCACCTGTATTAAAATTCCAACACATCATTAATTTAGATATAGCGACGGTAATCTCAAGGCTAATAGGATTTATTATTAATGGCTTCATTTCCTTTAAAAATGTGTCTAATTTTAAAACAGCAATCGAAAGTTTATACTGAACTTAATCTGAAATTCTTAAAATGTATGATGATAACAGGCTGGACTTAAAAGGCTAATACCTGTCGCATTTTTATGTAAGTATTAAAGTTACTTACAACCACAATATTTAATCTAGATATTTAAAAATAATAAGTGGTATTTACTTGGTATTCGATTGTGTGGTGAGCCATTTTGATACCTACGTATAGGTACCGAAACATCTAAACTTGACATTTATAATGTTATAATGAATTTAAAGAATAAAAATTCATCAGAAATTCATAATTTGAGCCAAATCTAATAAAACAATATTTTAACTTTTTAGTATATCCATTAACATATAGGGAGATAATACATTACCTGAAAGTTATAGACCTATTGCCCTTCTATCAGCAATAATGTCATTTTTAAATAACTTGTACAGTAATCTTGATAAAGAAAACAAATGTGTTGGCTTGTTTATGGACCTAAGTAAAGCGTTTGATCTAGTGAAATATTAATTAAAAATGTACATAATAATGGTCTGAGAGGAAAAGTAAATGACTGGATATTATATTACATAACTAAACGAACCCAAACTGTTGAGGTAAATGGTGTTAAATCGGATAAATTGTTGATAGAATTTGGTGTTCCGCAAGGATCTGTACTCGGAGCATTGTTGTTTCTTTTTTATGTAAATGATATGTCTGGTTTTTTTGATGAATATTTGATGATGTTTGCAGATGATAATTCGTACCTATGTTGCAATCACTTTAAATCGAATCGTCTTCTTTTAAACCTCACTAAATCTGTTTTTATTATTCTCTCACTTAGAACTAGTCACTATGATCATAGTTATTTGGTAAAAATGAATGGTATGGGGCAAGTTAGTAGTAGTAAATTTTTAGGTATATACATATACAATATGCATTAAATTGGGATACTAATATAAACTCATTGAAAAAAAATTATCCTGTAGTTGTTATGCACGGTTGTCAAAAATTACAAATAGATCATACTACTTCTAAAATATAAATACTGGCGAGTATTACTGCATTTAAGTTTTCAAACAAGTTTCTACAAGATGTACTTGAAGATTTACCCATAATGTAATGAATGGCTTTTTTTTGAAGTATAAAAACCCTCTCAAAACGACAGTGTTACCTTATTCCCATGCAAATTTTGTTGCAAAGGCATCTTATGGTATTATGTTTTGGGGTTCTTCAAGTAATTTTTTTTTTTGTTTTCACTGATTTTATTTGATTTCGCTGATTTCTCATGATTGTTTTAACAACAGTGGAATTAGAGATAGAAGTTTAAATTTGCACCGACTGTAAGCAACCAGCCAAGTGGTTGTTAGAATATTGGCGCTAAAATTTAACTGCAATATTCGACCTTATGGAAAGGTAACTTGGTCAAAAATAAAGTCAGTAACAAACACTTAATATTTTGTTTTTTTATTCAATTACCACACGTATTTAAGAAATATTATTTAGTAGATTATCTAAGCGTGTATAGAAGATTAAATAAAATTTTGTCCATTCTCGATTTTAATGTAGCTAAGTTTAATTAAATCAAACTAAACTTGAACCACAGTTCTACTTATTAGCACTAAACAAAACATTTGGTAATTACAACTATATTTTAATATCATAAAACACGTTAAAGCAAATACAAACTTACTCACCTTACAAGATTTAGTATTTAGAAAAAAAAAAACAGAAAATCAACATAATATTCAAATTTAGTTAATGTTTTTTGAAAAATAATAAATATGTTAAATACAACTAATTGCTAAATTATTAAGCTTCATTCTGTTTTGCGATTGGTGAAGTAAGTTTATTTAAAACATTGAAGGGAAAATTATTTTGCGATAGACAATGAACCTATTTCTGGAATATTTTCATTAAAAAATAGTGTGAAAACGATTCCAAATAGGTATTCTTGATTTATTTGAACTCTACAGTCAACAAGTATTAGAGAACAACTTTATATATTCCACGTATAACATGTGACTCTAGTTTTCAATTACATTTCGTTCCATGAAATTTTGTTGGAGGTATTTGCTTGCCAGTCTAGACAAATTTCTAGATAAATATCGTCATGCGGTTTCCCCCAAAGCTGATAACATTTTTAGTGAAGGTAGCGCTTGAACTTTGATCCTTATTGATGTTTATAACATGGTAGTTATTTTAGGATTTTGGATCTCAAGAATTTTGTAACAGAAAATATGAAAAATCAGAAGATATTCTTTACCTATCTGAATGATGTTTAGTAAAATAAATAACAAGTTACATAAATTTACTACATTACTAGTGGCTTATGTAAAAATTTCGGATTCCACGTCTGCTCTATAAAGATTTACGTCGAATCAGTATATTATCAAATGTATTAAAGTTTTGGAAAGAGTAATTTATCTTCAGTTATGAAGTCTCGAAATCAAATATATGATACCATCGTATCAATCTGGCTTTAGGCAAGATCATACCAGATATTGCACCCATAGCTTTATTAGAAGCACCAAATGATAAAAGCTTTAGATGAAAATAAAGTTATTGCTTTGGTGCTGCTAGATGTCGCTGAAACATTTGATACAATGTTATCTTTTAAATCTATTTTTCATTTTGCTGATGAGCTCAGTGGAGGTGCATCTAGTTTATTATCAAATTAAATGGAAATTTGTACTTAAAGAGCAAAATTAGATAACAGATTTTCAAATGAACAGGTATTCAAAAAAGTGTGCCTCAAGGGTCAATTTTAGGGCATTTGGAGCCAGTGCACCGTGTTGCTTACTAGCGATTTTCCTTATTTTATTAACTTTATTATATTTTAACTTTGTTGATATGAAGCGAAGATAATATTAGTGTTATGATTGCAAAAACAAACCTCAATTTTCAGTCTCCTAGGTATTTTCAACGCATATATTTTATGAACTTTTGTTCAGTTCACTAAAACACACTAAAACAAAGTTTTCAGTTAAACTGTCTATAGGTAGTTATTATTTTTAGTTAAATTACATTTTTTTTACCAAACTGTAAAATGACCAATTTCAACTTGCATATCCTGCCTTTTGTTAAATGCTGGCGTTTCAGTCATAAACCAGGTTTTAATAAAAGATTGTTGTATAACTCGAATTTTAAAACACCCTGTGGAATAAATTCGTAACAAAATTCTTTCAAAACACCAAATTTTTAACAAACAAATAGCGTTTAACAAGGGACAGGATATACAAGTTGAAATTAGTAATTATATCCAGTTTGTCAAACAAATTGTAAAAATTGAACCAAAAATAAAAAAATTATGAATTTTCCCAAATATTAACTTGATGCGTTTTTTGCATGTAAATGTATTTTACGTTTTTGCATATACGTCAATGATCCATTAATTAAGTCAAAATTTAGATTATCTATTTAGATAAGAATAGTGTTTTATATTCGGTTTATGTCAGATTTTGGTTCCAGATAATTAGTTAGGTATCTAGTTTAGAAGAAAAGATAGGTTGTTATAAATGTCCCGGAATCTATCAACTTAAGGATTACATTTTTGTAGGATGATAATAACATAGACAAATAATGACATTTAACTACGTGTCTGCTTGACCACAGACTTCATTACCGCACAGTATACGGTATAGGGAAAACCACATGGCAGCTGCTGACTAGAAGTATAAACAAGGAAATACCAAATTCTCAAATTATTATGATAATTGCGATTTTTTCCGTAACTGCCATTTCAAAGAAATAATGTTTGTTGCTATTTATAATCTTTAAAGTATTTACTTACTCATACAGTAGGCGCCAAAAGTATGGAATAAATTCAATAAAAACGGAACAATTATTTTTTGGGAAAAATCCTCGAACAGGTCGATTTTTAATTTAAAAAATACATATTTTAGCGTAAAATGCGATTTTCAAATGTCATTTGTTTTCGAGTAATGACGTCATCGATTTTTTTTTAAATGGCAACACCATATTTTTTTTCCTTGATTCTGAAAGATCGTTTAATTCTCTATCAGACAGTACTAAAATTTTGTCCCCTTACATAGGAAAGTTTTCGAGTAAATGACGATTGAATGTTAGAAAACGTAAATCAATTAAAATAAAGCAAAAACGTTATCTAGTTTAGTTTTTCGAATTCCATAGTTCTTTTATGAATCACGTAGGTGAAAATTTTTGCAAAGTGTCATTGTCACACAGAGAATCAAACGATCTCTCAGAATCAAGGAAAAAAATATGGTGTTGCCATTTAAAAAAAAACGATGACGTCATTACTCGAAAACAAATGACATTTGAAAATCGCATTTTACTCTAAAATATGTATTTTTTAAATTAAAAATCGACCTGCTCGAGGATTTTTCCCAAAAAATAATTGTTTCGTTTTTATTGAATTTATTCCATACTTTTGGCGCATACTGTATATTGTGTTAAAAATGACTGCATACTGTATTTCGGTTTTCTATGATATCAAGTATTGTTATAGTTTCCACAGTATTCCAAACGAGTTCAGTAACAAAAGTTAAAGAATATACATATTATTTAGTATTTATTTTAACGTAATTTTACTGAAAATATTCGATAATAATTAGCAATAGTAATGGCAGTCTTTATAACGAATTGGCGGTCTGTTCACGCATTCCTAATGAAATCTACTTTCAATATTCAAATTTAGTTCTTAATTGTTCCACTCACCATTACACCAAAAAAAAAAAAATGGTGCCTGTAAAAAAATTTTGTTTCATAGAAATAAATTATTTGTTTGTATAGGGTCAAACAAATATTTAATTCCTGATACTAAATCATTTTCTTGAAAAAGAAAAAATACAGTTATTTTGTGTAAAGAAAGCATTTGTTTAAATTAAAAAAACATTATTTTCTTTTAAATGATACACTTCTGTTGTTGATTTATTCTTTGATAAAAAAATATTTGATGGTATATTGGTTTCAAAGAATGTTTTTCCAATTAAACATCTGATTATTTAAGGCAACAACTTATTGCTCAGAAATGTCTGGAACCAACCTAAAAAATCTATAGCAAATAGTCAACATATACCAGTTTCAAGATTATTAGTTTTCATCAGTATGCCACAGGCCACAGGTGAAAGGTGAGTTAACTGACGACTAACCCTGATTGTTCATGTATCTCAAACTCGACATACATGAGTACGCGAAATATAGCACAGCTACAAACAAATTTTTTTTTTGACGATACCACTATATTAAGAAGTTGAGTTTTTTTAATTTACGGTTCTTCAACAGATTATATAACCAATAAACCTTAATTTAAACATTAACATTACAAAAAGAATTAAAAGATTACATATTTTTCTTTATCACATCCTTCTATTAAAAATATGCGTTCTTTAATTAAATAAACGCATTTTTTATTCGAGATACACATTTATTTCAATCAAAAATTATTTTTTTTATTCGAAAACGTTATTTTTATACCGATTTTAACAAATTGTTTAGGGAAAAGAAAAAAATATATTTATTTGAAAATGATTTTTTAAAATTAAGTTCAAATGGAATAACTTCTGTATCATTTAAACAAATACTCGTCCAAAAAATTAAATTTTCTTGCCAAATAAATCATTTTGAGAATGAAGTGAGCATTACACCAAATTGATTTTTTTCCCGAGAATAAATGTTTAAATAAATCGTAATGAAATATCTACTCAGAACTTATATGCAGTAGTTCAAAAACTGATTTAAGGAAGTGCCGTTATTATTGCAATATATTGTACAAATATTTGGAACGAAAATACATACATGATTAATTGGAATTGTAGGAGACTTGATTTGAATCAGCTCCAACAAAGTAAAAAACTGCTAAAGTTAAGAGAGAATTGGGCAAACCTTTGTGGATCTAATTCGAGGCATTAGTCCGCGGCGTAGTTGAGGAGCGTTCATTCAAAAAAGGACATGTCCACAATTTGTCAAAATAAATGTTTTTGCAGTCTTTGACTAAATTCTATCATTTCTACCGATATATCCATTTAAATGTTCTCAAAAGACGACACATCCCGTTAAAATTTATATATAAAAGTAAGCTGTTTATGCAAAACCAGACATGTCCAAATACAGAAAGTGCACATTGTCTCATATTGGCTCCAAAATGAATCCCCAAATGGCATTAAAGAGGTGGTAATGCATTTTTCAGTAAGAGGGCATTCGTACTTGCCGGCTGATAGTGTTTGGCCGTGTCGAAAAGAAACTCAAAGTGAAGAGTGTTATTGCCAGTCCTGAAGAATATAACTCACGCGCTTATAAAAAAACTTCAACAGACGTACATCAAAGTAACAGGGATACAGGAATTCAAAAAAATTTGGATTAAGAAATTTGAATCAAAAAATAACTTAACAGTTAAATTTAAAAGATCAGCATTTTTCCGCTTTGAAGAGATATCAAACACTTACACGTCCTTAATAAAAAAGAGACAGATGGGCAAACGTTTCCAACTTGAGTAAACATTAATGAAAAATCCCATTTCTAATGAGAGGAAACAAAATATGAGGACCCTGTTGGAGAAACAATACAACAAGGAAGAAATCATGTGGCTGAATCTTCCAGAATTGGAGTTTTATAAAAACATTTTGGAAGATAATGTAATAGAAGATGTCAATGGGACGGAAAAAAGCACAGAACAGGAAATAGAATGCGACTGCTTGGAAAATGATCAGCAAATTCATATTTAAAAGTGTTTATATGTTTTATTTGTTTTTATGTTCTGCCTGACTACAATAAAAACTTGTCCTAATAAAAGTGTTTAAAATTTTACCTAAGCGTAACTAGCTTAAACAAAATAGGACATGTCCAGTATCTGTTCAGACAAAACAAGACATATTCTTTCAGTTCAAGCAAAACCAGACATGTCCACAACGTTTTTCCCAAATTTTCCCAAAATATAAACTATTTCAAAAAACTGATTTTGGCGATATATTTGTAAGTGTAAAACAGATATGATATTACAATTTTAAAAATATACTTAAGTTGGTCTTGACGCCAAACGTTTTTTACGTTTTTCTCAAATTCATTTTAAGTGGACTTTTTGAATTAACGCTCCTCAGTTAGTCTAGACAATATTATTGATACCTGGTAAAAAATGAAGGTATATGAGAAATGAATGAAAAAGTATTTAGATATAACTTACACATGAAGAAAATTATTAGTAGGTACTTAAAGCCGGTTACGGACGGTGAGATATAATATATTATATCTGATTACAAAAATATCGCTTATGATTAAAATGCATAGAACGCTACGCATTGACACTATAATACATATTTATCTATGCGGTTTACGTGTCCATAGGAGTATATCTCATTGCAAAGATATGAAATATGTATTATATTATCGCTCACCGTCGGTAACCCACTTTATTCTACATTCTAAATGTAGGAGACAAATAAACATAATTTTGTGCATACAAATAATAAATATCAACTTTTTGGTACACTCATTAACACAGTTTCTTTATCTTTAATATATATCAGTGGTATATACGTCTATCTATATCTGTCATCGGAGCCATCAGAAGTACCTGACGTGCATAACATTTTTAACAATCCCTTGATATTTGCATGACGAAAATTTATCTCACTTCTTGATAACATCTTGAAAGATAGCTTTTACATTTCCATAATTTCGAGCTTGGTAATACGAGGTAATAAATATTTATAACGTTTGAAAGTAACCTTATCGGGTCAATTTAAGGAGATAATATATTCAAATTCAGTTTGAATCTGCTGTTAGGCACTGATAATCTTTATGGTAACACCCTTGTAGCAGAATTTTGATGTTATATAGGGTGTCCGGAAATGATGAGCAAACAATTCAGGTGATTATTCTAGACCGAAAATAAATGCTACCTCTTTGTATAACATATTTTCCAAAACTGATTATTAACGGAGTTACAGAGTGTTAAAGTTAAAATTTTATTTTCGATATTTGTAAATAACTTCTTGAGAAATCCAAATAATTACATAAAATTTGTAAATTGGGGGTTTTTGCGGACGAGAAATTCAAATATGTTTCTAATTTTGACGTCACTAGTAGAGGGCGCCACTCATGGCACATCATGTTTCTTAAATGTTAAATGACAGAAATTTTTTGCTGCTTAGTGTATCCATCTAGCTATTGAAACAATCAATTGTCCTACCTGTTATATCTGAAAAAGGTATACCTTATTGAAGTCGTTGGGAGTAACAATTTTCTAAATAATCTTATTTGAAATATTCAGTGCACCGATTGAAAACGTTTCAGGTAAAGTGCATTTTCTACTGAAAATACAGCAAAATGTTACTTGAAAAAGTTGTTCAGAATCGTAAATTATGGAGATGTGCAAAATTTTTAAAAAATCGGCCTGCTTTGATAAAATCTTTGTGCTTTGTTGAAAAATGGTTTCATCAAACCTCGCCGATTTTCTTGAAGTTGCACGTCTCCATAATTTACGATTCTGAACAACTTTTTCAAGTAACATTTTGCTGTATTTTCAGCAGAAAAGGAACTTTACCTGAAACTAAAACAGTTTTTACTCGGTGCGCTGAACATTTCAAAAAGAATTATTTCAAAAATGGTTACGCCTACCGACTTCAGGAAGGTATATCTTTTTCACATAAAACAAGTACAAGAATCGATTGTTTCGATAGTCAGATGGATACATTAAGATGCAAAAAAGTTCTGTCATTTAAAAGAAACATGGTGTGCCACAAGTGGCGCTCTCTACTAGCGACGTCAAAATTAGAAACATATTTGAATTTCTCGTCTGCAAAAACCCCCGATTTATAAATTTTATGTAAATATTTAGATTTCTTAAGAATTTATTTACAAATATTGAAAATAACATTTTAACTTTAACACCCTGTAAGTCCGTTAATAACCAGTTTTAGAAAAAGGTAGCATTTATTATCGGTCTAGAATTATCCCCTGAATTTTTTGCTCATCATTTCCGGACACCCTGTATAATAAAAGCAGGTACTAGTAGGTCAAGACTAGAGTACTTAAATTTTTATAAATAGGTACAATTATTATATTCTACCTACCTACTGGTTCTACCTGTAGGTCCTCCTAAGAAATCAAGTCTACTATTGCAACTTGTGATAATCAAATGTAAAGTACAAAAACCTATGGGAAAGAAGAAGATATAGATTATATTTTAATTATTACGATAAAACTATAAAATAAAATATATGTTTATTTTTATAATTTGCAAATTTTAAATTTCACTAGTGTATATTGATTAATTCAGTAATAAAATATATTTGATATAAATATTTACATATTTCTGACATAAAAGTATTCTGATATATAACTCAACACTTTTTTTATTACAATGATACTAAATTTAAGATTTACTTAAAGAATTTATAATATTTTGTTGAAATATGAATAACATATTAAATAAAATAGGAAACATGTATGATGAAAATTTAAAAAATATACAGTCCATTTTGTGTATTCCGTTCTGAACAGTACCAACTGGGTACTGCTCCAGGAACAATTTAATTAATTGCTGTTCAAAATACATATCCATTGTCAAATATTTATTTATTTAATTTGTAAAATTTTGTATAAAGCCTGTTCTTTATCTTTAAGTCACTTTTGATTAGAATTTGTCACAAAAGATGGTCATGTACGGTACAATGACAAATTTGTTTACAAGTAAATTAAGAAATATTGAAAATAGAAACCTTAAAGGTGATTTATTTAGATTAAAGAACGTAGTAAAAAGATTAAATTACAGGTAACATATTTATTTATAAATAAATTCATCAATATATCTCCATGCATACTTAGGTAAAATCTATTGCAATAATAATGGTACTTTTAAAATGAATTTGACGATTTACCTATATCTGACATATTCATAATGCAATCTACTCCAAAAATACTTTTTAGTTGTTGCACTCACCAATAGAGATTTAATGAAATATCTACTCAGAACTTCTAGTAGTAAAAATTGATTTGAGAGAGTGCCATTATTATTGCAATAGATTGTACTTGATACGGTGCCTTCCTGAAGCGTTCTAACCAACAAATCTTTAGGTACAGAAATCCTTCAAAATACGAATTTTTGAAATTTAACTGTAGATGGAAATATTGTTATAACATAAACTTACATAGTTCTGCATATAAAATTATTCACTTTTGTATATAAGTATGTGAAAATAATTGTAAAAATGTGGAGTGGAATAACAAAATAATGTGTCGTATAAATGCATTTTAAAAGTTATATTATTTAAATAGTAAAAATTGATAAACAAAACATCAATAATTTTATTTTTGATATTACTTTTGCTCTACGTGTTTTATTTTTCCAGATTTGTGTACCTAAAGAACACCACAAATTTGATCAATTTACGGCGAAAAATAACAAGACTTTACTGCATTGTACTTAAAATAGTGGATACTTGTTTAATAGTTAACTAATTTTTTTATATCTCTCTGGAAAGACTGGTACTGTCGTAACCTAATATGAATTACTATTATTAACAAAGCGCTATTTTATTTTTTTATGAAATTATCTCGAAACATTTCCTGCGACGTTCTCCCCTAGACAAACTGAATTTTCTTTGCCAGACATATAGGTGGGTACTAAAACCCGTGTCGCGCTAAACCTTCACTGAAAGAACCCGAGCTAAAAGTAGAGATAATATAAAAAACGTAATCGATGTCTATTAACTTTCAAGGAACGACAAGGTTACGGCTCCGTATTTGTTCCTACTAAATACGCCACTGCTAGAGACGGCGACTTGCCACGTAAAGGCTTATCTCCAACCCTAATAATACATCCCCCGATCCGTGATCGCAGCAATCCGTGAGCCAACAATGCACCCGCCGTCATCATAAGTGGGCCATATGTACCGACTGACTGCGTGTGTGCATCAGTCTGATCAGTCAGGGTCGCCGGTGTTATCAGAGAGTGGGTAGGCGGGGGGGAGCGCGATGCTCGACTGTCTAGACGTCCGCGCCACTACACTTGACACTGCTGGTCGGTAGTTTTAGTTTAGCTGTCGGCCTGCTATGATCGAGAAGCACACCTCATGACGGTGAGACGAGTTCGCGCTACGTTGACGAGTGAAAACTTCTTGAAACGGGCCCTCAGAAAGTGCATTATTGTCATGCGGCAAAAATTGACTATTAACAAAAAGGTACACGATTATTATTCAATTTAAGTTACGAGAGTTCTTTCTGTTCTGTTGAGTAACCGGAATGAAGGCTGTGGAACTGTGATAATTTATGTAATGTGTGATTTGTTTTTTTATTTGTCAAGGTAGTCTTCTATTTACATTCAACGTAAGTTTTAGTGTTTTTCGCTTATTGCACATATAGAATAGTTGGTGGCCTAGCCTCTTTAATACACATATTTCAACCCAACCCAACAACTTCACCATTTATTTATATTGATAAACAACTTTTCTATTAATGATTTTTTTTGTCAATGAAATAATTTACGACGTAACATTCAGGTCTGATAAACGTGGCAAAAAAAACCGAAATAATTGTAGAAACATTCACGCCACTTAATTACAAAATTGTTGATAAAAAGCATCTATTCGAGTACCTTTAGGTATTCGTCTAAATGACATGTAACAGATATATACAACACGGCTCATCAAATTTAAATCTCATTATCCTTGGCTGCCCGTAAAATTATGAAACAACCAACGCAAGACAATGTATTATGTGTTGCCGTCATTTAGAAAGTAATTTCAGTGGTCTCGTCTAGACTGATTTTTTTCTTCCTATTGACAATTACCATACCGGTTTGGCGAGCGGCATATAGTTTGTTTAAATATACAGACATTCCGTAAGGTTATTTTATTAATAGCACGAAATGATTGATCGTTCTCCGCAGAAAAAAAACGAGGGAAAAATTTCCGCCTCCGAAGAATGTTGATATCTTAAGTGTACGTTAGAATTTTATTTGTATTATTTTCTTTATTTTGGACTACTCTATTATTTTATTTAGTTAAAACCTGTGCTGAGGCTCCGTAAACTAAACATTGGTTGGTAAATATTTAATAATACCTCATGCCTACTTGATTCCCGTCATAGGTAACTAAGGGCGTAATTGTTCTCCCCTGGTACAAATAAAATTCGTTATCTAGGGCTTTACTACGCTTTAACTATCCAAGGTGGGGTGGCAGGGAAAGGGTTTGCGTTACAGTAAGGGTTCTATTCAATGGGAAAACTGTTGATATTCAACTGGTGATTCATCAGAGCAAACAATGGGCAATGCAGAAATTTAACGGTTAGTTCAGTGAAGCACACTGAGAAAAATGTCGTTTTATATGCAAGGAAACTATTCATAAATGCGTTGCCCCATTGTATTTGAGTTTTTTAATGTGGGTCAATGTTTCCAGTAATTCTCAATAAGTTTTAACAATTTTAATTAGAAATCTATTCATTATACACACAGTTTTTCAGTTTGAATACGTAAACCCCTATATATTCATAAATACCTGGAAAAAAACTCGTCTCCAAACCCTTGAAGACTTTCCTATTTTTGATTTTTAATAAAAAAATTTGTTTGTGGTGCGGTATCATGTAAACCTTATTATTTAATATAATGGTATTTAAAAAATATATCTTGGGCAAAGTACTCTTATGTTTTATATGAGTAAAAAACTATATTTAAGTTGTTTCACAGCTTTCAATTTACTTTACCCAACTGTGAAAAATTTATATTTATTCTTTTCTCGAGGATATTTTCTTCAAATATCCATGAAATAACAACATAACAAACGGGTTCATTTTCTTTAAGCCTTAGTTTAGCAAAGTTTATATTCGAATGCATGTGCATTTCTGTTAAAATGCTCATGTATTTTAAAACACTTTGTAATGCATCCTCATACACTTTTACACGCTCGTACGCAAAAAAAGAATTGCTTCGAAATAAGAACTGAAAACGGTGTGACGCCAATAAAAAAAATGCCAAATTGTTTGCCATGGCAACGAAAGCTTGTAATTAATAAATTCGATGTTACCAAATTGTGCAAAAAACTTAATTAAAAAACTTGTCTGCACAATTTCTCTATACAGGGTGTTTGTAAAAGGTTATAAACATTATTCCACGTTATAGAAGTAATTATTCCTAGTATACAGTGCGTCCATAAAGTAGGTATTATTGAAAATTCCCGAAACAGATCGAAATTTGATTTTAATTTACTGTTTTTTCAAATAATAATTTAATATACAGGGTGACCTACCTTCGAGTAATGACGTCATCACCCGTTTTTTAAATGGAACACCCCATTTTTTTCCTTATTTCCGGATTTGCCTTGCTGAGCTTATTCCAAAAATATATCAAAAGTTGCTCAAGTTCGCAGGCTTGTTTATTTAAAATTATATAACAAAATGTGACGTTTAGTTGACATTTGTAAATTTCTAAAGTGATCCAAAAAGGTCAAAGTTTTACGGAAAAGGCAATTCCCTTAATGCTGATCACACACTATTGGCGCTGTCTGAAAGCCAATTGATAAATATTTCGGTTTAAAAGAACCAGAGTTATGTAGCGGTCATTCTTGCTAACTTGTAAAATGGACAGTTAAGCTGTATGAATTTTACATTTTTAGTAGTTTGTAAAAATAAACTTTCTTGATTAATACGGTGTTTTGTGATACATTGACGTTTACAAATGAGTAATAAATAAAATAATTATAAAAGAGTAGGTTCCCTAACCAAATCAGGAGATGCCTATCTGTAGTAGTCATTCGCATAGTTTGTCTAAACATCTCTATTTTCATCGAACATCAACGTCTCTCGAGAAAATATTTATTAAACAATCGGGGATAGGGAAGTTGGCCACACCTACAGATAAAATAAAAAAATCACTTTGAACACCTGTTTCCTCAACTATTTTCTCTAGGACACCTATTTCAAAACTAATAAAGATTCGTAAACCTCATCAAAAATCAAATAAATGTGACAGTAATAAAAATACAACGATGAAATCCTTGCCAATTTCAATTAAGCAGCACTGTTGGGAAACTTCTGTGGCAAAACTACTTCTCAGAATATAACGTTTGGGTCTACGTCAGAGAATGTAATATGAATTTTATAGATATTTCATTATTTTTATACGGAATGTATATTTTTCTTCGATTAAATAACAGTTCTATTTAGAAACGAACTAATGCGAAGGTTGAGAGATAAAAGTAGTTTAGGCTTCCAAATTTTGATAGAAAATTTTCCCTTTTCCATTTTGTGGTTGAAATCAGTACCTCTACAGGGTGATTCATTAAGAACGGGTAATCTCTAAACTGAAAATACTACACAACATGCCTTGATAGTTGATAGGCATAGATAGTTGAAAAAATTGAGAGTTTTATGTTTTTTTGGTATGACAATTACGAGTTTGATGCCGAATTTACCACTATCTGTACAGGGCAACTTCTCGATTGAATTACTTTTTGTTAACCATTTCCTTCATTTGTGACTGTATGAGAAGTCCACAGGATTTAAATCTGATATTTTATGTGATAAAACAGATTCACCTCTACGGGAAATTCACTGAAAATGTGGCGGCGCCGCATCCTGCATAAACCACATGTCTCGTCTTATAGCACATCTAGCAGTGTGTATAAATTTTGAGCATTTTCAAATAGACTATTAAACATTTAAAATGCAAATAACTCGAATTCCATTATTACTGAAGTAGTTAACGTCATATACAGGGAGATTCAGAACTTATCTAAAAAAAATTTTAATGGGCAATAAGGGCAGTTCGAAAATGATTTCAAAATACACTTCTGCACGGCACTGAAAACTGGTCCCCTGTAAAACCTGATAAGGCGTATAATCGGCGATCCGACAAACAATTGAAAGGAATTTCCATGGAAAGAAATAAATTACATTTTACAACAGCTATTTTTATACAGAGAATTCAACTGCCTTTGCCGCTATTGTTATTAATTATTAATACAATTAATTTATGGTTTTAATTAGTAAAGTAGTTTGACATACCCAGTTTCTACAAACTGACACAAATGTTTCTGCTTCTTGTCCGTTTGAAGTCAGGGGATCGCGGCGGTCATGGTACCTCCTCGTCCAATCCTTTGGTATTAATGCTTGGACACGCTGTACATGGTACGGATATAATTGAGTGTATGATACGCCACACTGCTGCAATACGCCGTGGACGCCCTGGACCTCCATCTCTTCCACGAATCGGTTGTAAATTTCCCGTTACGCCAACGTTTGCTCTACACTTGCACACACTGCACACCGTTGTAAATGTAGCTGCATTTAGAACATGTTTACCGGGAAATCGTTCTGCTGAAGTGTTTTCAGTTCACCATAAATTAAAACGATATCCATCAACTGCGAGTTTCTATAGACGTAAGTCATTTTTGATATTTGAAAAACTAATGTAAATACTTGCATCACAAAAACGTTAATGCGATAAATAATCGGATATTTGAAATCGCTTGGCTAGAGACTACAGTAGCCCAGCGATGAAACTATTAGAACTATAATAATTTTTTTCTCGTATATTATAAGTTTATAATTTTTTTTACAATATTCCATTTTTCATGACGCATCTATTCCCAAGTTTTTTTGGATAAGTTGAATCACCCTGTATAGATAGAGGCAAATTCACCATCAAATTCGTAACTGTCATACCAAAAAACATAAAACTATCAATTTTTGAGATTCGGCTAAAAATTCCAAAATTCTTGAAAAATTTCAAATTAAAATTCTAACCTTAAACACCCCGTATATCGTAAACCTGCAACATTTGTATAAGGCATCAATCATCATATTTTGGTGTGTAACACTCTCTATAGGCATACCCATGGAGCCTTAACCGACACATGAAGAAAGGCGTAAGGAAAAGGAACTTACTTTTAGTTTGTTACTAGTTTTTCCTCACTGGTAAAATTTACTAAATATGGTGTTTTTAGGTTTACTACTAATTTCGTAATTTTTCCACACTCATTAACGAATTGACTTCTTGGTTATTTGATGATTAATAATGATTATAATAATATATTATGCAATAAGAAAAAAATAAAAATTAGAAATACCGGCTAAGAGGAAAATGATAAGTAAAGATTTATTTTCCATATAAATGCAGAGGTAAATATACTAATGAATTTAATTAAAATTATTGCAAATTTGCTTTTAGTCACATTTGTACGAAGAAAGTATAAATTAATTTATAATAAATGCTTGCAGTATTTTATTCATGATTATCTGTCTGTTATATTTATTATGATTTTGAATAAAATATATAAAATTATAAATCATGTCAAATCTCATTACATCATGATCTGTTATTGATATGTTATGTTCTTGCAAATATCCATCGGGTAGAAGTTCATATCGTCTGTGAAAAATTCATCAAACCGTAACGTTTTATATTGAATAACGGAATTCTATTCATATGGAAAGCTTGTAGTATTTTTCCAAATTTGAATTATAAACATTTGTTTGTATGTTGTCTTTTTATAGATGCCGACTTTCTATATCCGAAAATTTGTAATCACATCCCTGGGAAAACTTTTCCTATTCGTACAGTAGATTTAAGATTTAATAACGAATCTTTGAACAATGAAGTTTCTGAACAAGAGGTAAGACAAAATGAATTAATTTCATGTAATACAAATTCTTTCCCGATTGGAGACAGACGATGTTGTTCAAGTACCTACCGTTGCTAATAATCATGATGAAGTAATAATGACAAACAATGATGATAAACAATATCCAGCTATATTGATTGTGAAACGATATTCAAAAATGACATGAAATATTCAAAACCAATGGATCATTCTGATAAATATTCATTTCTATTAGAGTAAATAAAATAATGTATCACACTTTAAATGTGCATGTACAAACATCTCTATATTTATAAATATTAATTAATAATAAGATTTTGTTAATAATTTATTGTTATTGTCTTGTCCTTTAATTTTTTTTTTTTCAAATCTCAAACTTTTTATGAATTTGCAGTAATATTTAAATGAGTATACTATAATGTTACCATAATAAATAAATGGCAATTTTGTGTATATTCTTTTAAATATTATTGTAAAATAAGGGTGGAATAAAATAATATAAATTTGACCCTGAAATTGACAATATCCAATATCTGTTTTACCTACAAAGCCGGTAAGTTATAAATATAAAGTTACCATTATTATCGACTAAGGGAACATTTTTAGTTCAATTTTTCTGATGGTGTCCCACAATGAGGGTAGCACAGTCGCTTTATTTGTTACTGCTGTTTCGATGTTGGAATAAAGAAAAGCCCTTCTTCTAGTTATATGTTTTGTGGGCATACCTATCTGTAAAGTGTACGACTACGAAATGTAGACAAAAGGCGAAATGCATTTGCAGTAGTGTTAGAAAAACCGAGTTATTTCAATAACCGAATACTGGTATTTAAGTGATTTCAAAAACCGATTGATAACTCGAATGATAGTAACTTGAATTCTCAGCCACTGTACACATTACTATTTTTGTAGTTTACATATAAATATTTTATTTTAAATACATATACACTTTTTGTATGGGTATATTTATATATTTAAAATAAAACAATACAAATTTTTGCATTACACAGTACAAACGAAACATGTAAAAAAAATTAAATACGACGTAATCTGATGTACATATCCCCTCGCTATTCGATAAGGCAAGTAATGTTTTACTTGTGAATTTAAAAAAATAAGAATATGCTTACTTGAGCATATAAAAAGGTGGAAATCCTATAGTGAACAGTCAGAAAAATCAAATAAATAATTCGTTACTCATATAACTAATAAGAGAGTGATTTCGGTTATTGCAATAACCGAATAATGAGTTATTTTTCACTCGAGTGATCCCAACACTAATTTGCAGTAAATGTTCCTAGACTAAACATCCATTATTAAAAAAATATTTTTCTAGCTTTATCGGCGTTTCATGTTTATTGTACAGCATTATAATAGTGCTGTTAATCGGTTACGAAATGTTTTCGCTACACTTTAAAGTGTTTGCGAAATCTAATACCAGTTCGACGCTTAAATCAGACCTAAAATCCCCACAAAGACGCAGCGACGCCTTATCGGACGGTATAAAAATATTTCCTGTTTATTTAGAGGTTTAACGTACGTGCATTTTTGTGATAAATAATGAATTAATTATTGTTTTCCCGTAAACAATGTTATCGCGATGTTTTGTCTAGCCGACGAAGGATTCCACATATTTGAGAGATCTTCATTATTTTTAGGCGATTACTTTCACAATCCGAGTCTCACGCATCACTGTTTTTTATCATCCGAGGCATATGTTTCATTTGAAAGTGTCTTCGTTCCATTATTTTATCCTAGGGAGTGTCTAATTTAGACTCGTCATATTAGTTTCGCTTTGGTGTGCGGTGTGCATACTTTATCACCGACGGTAAAAGGGTACAGAGTGGAAGCAGGTTTCCTGCTTACCGGTAACTCGCGCTTACCGGCGCGGTTTTCTCACGTCGAGACTGTACACAGTAAAATCTGTTAAAAACGGAAAGAAGCGAAAATTTTATCAATACGCCTTACTTCTTTGTAAAATATTATTACCTTTGTTTTAAAGAGTTAGGTAACAGGCAAAAGCATCTATCGTGTCGGAGGTATTAGGTCAGAGTTTGCTGGTTTATGATTTAAGCAAAAGAATCGAGTACTTGAGAGCCATTGAAGAAATAAAGATATTACAAAATAAAATTCACACATTTCTTTCTCACTATGAAACTGGTAGTAAAGATGAAATGAAGCCGTGACTGCAGATCTAGTTGTACTTCACATGCTTCTCACCTCCACGGTGTGTAATTTTGCCAAATGGAAGTAGAATCTACATATTCTCTGTTTTTAGCAACATTAAGTACTACCTCGATATAAATTTACTTAAATATTGAAAATAATAAATAATCCAAATAAATAAAACAGAAATTATCTGTGATTTAAATTTTCCTTACTACTTAGGAAATATAAAATAAATCTAAAAATTATTAGATCAAAAGAATGTTCTTTTCGAAAGAAATTATCAAACAGTTAATATTATTAAACTGTAAATTATCTAATATATAAAATTCTCGTGTCACAGTTTTAGACGCCATACTCCTCGGAAACGGCTCGACCGATTTTTATGAAATTTTATGCGTATATTCGGTAGGTCTGAGAATCGGTCGTAATCTATTTTTCATACCCCTAAGTGATAAGGGTGGTCCACCCCAAACATTTTTGTTTATTTTTTGAACAAATTTTTTTATGATGTGGCATTAAAAAATACATACAACCCTTAATTTTCATCCTTCTATCACAAACCCCTATTTTTTAATAACCATTTTAGTAATTTAATCATTTTTAACCCTGATCGATTGTCACTACATCAGTTATCCCCGCCAGGCATCTACCGGTGTCACTTCTCACCCAGTAAACAGTACGGTCTCACACAATAAGCCTTCTCTCAATCCCTACACAGTTTTCGGCCATTATTATTCTGTATGAATCGAGCGTACTAGTGACGTTTACAATAATTATCATTTTACCTTCTAAGTGTAATTCTCAAGTAAATTTATTATTAATTTGCTGGGCCATAATTATTTATTTGTGTAGTTCTCATTATTAGTTAATTAACTGATCTACATAACCTCAAAAGTACGCAACACATGTCACTAGCTTCCGCCAACAACGGCTGTTATTGTACTATATGGCTATTTTCTTGTACAGTGAACAATGTCAACAAGACGTAAAGGGGTTAATTTGGGCCGTCAAGGAAGTAAAATTGCAGGCACGCGAAATAATTCAAAAAATGAATGTTTCATGTTTTGTTATTCTTATAAGCCGTCATCATTCACAGCGCTCCATTCCTCTTTTAGTCATATACCACATCTCCATACACTTACAATAAGTTAGTTATTTTTTATTTAACTGCGAAAATATTTACTAGAAATAATTCATATGGCAAAACAACGTTTGAGAAAGTTATTGATTAGCCACGTTGTCGACAAAATTGGAGGTTATAAAAATTAAATTTGATTTAAAACAATAAAATTATTAGTAAATGAATTGTAGAACTAATTTTACATCAATTTGATACTAAATGATAAATAAATAATTTATAATAAATAATTACTTCCCAAGATGGAATATTATCACTATTGAGTCGATTTTCACAAAGGTATGCTGCTAGTTTCCATCAAAATAAATTGCTCTTAATAAAATTAAATAAATAATAATAATAATAATAAATAGATAAAAATAAAATAACTATTACTTTAGGTGTCTTGATTGAAATAACATGTTTTACGTAAAAAATATATATAAAGTATCTTCCTCTTATGCCGAAATAAAATCATTATACATATATGGAGATATTAGGGAAACTGTTTGTACATTAATTTTCATTTATAATATCCCAAGAGCTTTAAAAAATTTTCAGAAATAATTTACGCTCCTGTGGTATTGGGTAAAAAAATTTCACACCCCAAGTATAAATCAAATTTGTTGAATTTTACAGGTATATCCACCATATTTCGTTAAATAAAAATATTACCAACTTTAGTTAAGTACATCAAATGCTAAAACTCAGATGGGTAGTAGTTGAATCTATCGTTCTTTGGCAATTTTAGGTCACTAAAAGTGGTAGAAATATATATTTTACCATACCTATTAATATAACACGACGCAATTTCGAAGAAATTCATATGCAGGTGTATCCACCATATTTCGTATATAGATTTAATTAGTAAGCTTCTACAATCATTCAAAAACATGTTAATATTTTATTAAGCCAAAAATATTGTATACTTTGAGCGTCATAAAAATGCCGTTAGTAGTAAGCTGTATTATTAAAAATAAATAAATAAATCTCTACATTTATATTTCACGAGTTTTTATTGCAATAGGTAGGCACTAAAATGGGCATTACCTCTAAAACATTAAAAAAGCAAGTAGACCGAGTTTCATTCTAAATCAATTAGTCGCTGGATGGCTTTGGTCTTTAATCTTCCAGACACTCAGACACTGTTTTTATAAATGGTGAAGCCAGACTCGCAGTAGAAATACCCGAGTACTGATTTCTTAAATCGACTGCACCATAATTTGTTATGTAACCTTACAGCCACCGTGGACGTAGAAATAGTTGTTCTCATTGTATATGGGTTAGAAACTCGTTCTTCTTAACTACTAGATTAGCCTTTATAATGTATGCTGATGGCGATACATTCTAAAAAAAACCTACAGGAATCGCCGTGGCCCGTGGTCCCTAGAATTCGGGTTTTTCAAAGTCACCTCAGTTTCCTCTGATTCATACACTTTTAATAACCGGACTAAGACATACGTATTACGTATTTAAAGGGTATGAGACATGACTTTTTAAATTAGAGAGGATTCCTTTGTTGCTTAAGGGCAAATTACAACACTGTCTGTACTTTTGATCAGACCCACCTATGATGTGTTTTGACTCACTGAATCCGAATCTGAAGCCTCAAAATATTGAGTAAGTTGCAAAAACAACAGAAAATCGCAAAAATCATGTGAACGCAAAAAAAAAATCGGAATTTTTTGTTTCTTACCTTGATTAAATGTGTTTCTTATGTATTTCTGAATACGAATCTGAAGACTATTGAGCTGCATCACCCAAAGATTTTCCGAAAATCACGAGAAATAGTTAGAGAAGGCGAAAAATCGCCAAAAAAGGTCTACTTTGACGCACTGAATCTGGATTTGAAGCCCGTTTAGCTCTCAAAATTTTGGGTAAATCACAAAAAATTGCGAAAACTTACAAAGAATAAAATGTACCAATAATTGAAAAATTATTTAATAACACAATTTTACTCTTCAAATAAAATAATAACTTTTTTCTATGTTCATGCAAAAAACAAAACTTTATTGAACTATATTTAGTGGAAAAAGTGGTTCGTAATTGCACTAGTGCAATAAAACGTTTATTGCATTCATCTGTCATTCAACTCCAGCTTTTTGTCATTGTACTTACAGAGGATCAACTGGTTCACATTTATTATGCCAGAGTGGAATCTATTCTGAGATATGGCGTGTGTTTTTGGGCCAATTCTACTATGAGTAATGATGTGTTCATCGTGCAAAAGAAAATTGTTAGAACTTTAGCGAGAATAGCAAATACGCAAACATGTAAACCTTTTTTTCGTAAGTTAGGTATATTAACATTAATTTTTTTATATATTTTTGAAATGTCCGTCTATGTTTTTCAAAACTTGTCCAAATTTAATGCGAGCAATAACATCCATACATATGATACACGAAGGAAGGAACTTTTTTATGTACCTTTTATCAGGTTGGACATTTCCAGGAATTCACCCAATGTAATAGGTTTACAGATTTTTAATAGACTTCCTAGCGATATAAAGTGTGTTCATAATGTTTGTGGGTCTAAGTCGCGATTAAATACCTTTTTAATAGAGCGGTCCTTCTACTCTCTCTCTCGGAGTATTTGCAAATTTTGCTGTTTTTGTTTAGTCTATGTAGGTATCTATTTTATTTGATTATTTTGTTTACTCATTTGTTGTTTACAGTTCACAATATTTAGTGTGTGTTCTTTTTTTTCTGACTATTCCTATACAATTTATTATTGTCAAAAAAGGGTAAATAAATTATTATTATTATTATTATCATGACAAACATAAACGTTCAAATCAACGTCATATTTTCCTAGAGTTACTGTTATCTAAATAAAACATTTTTTGGTTTTTGCATTGTCCTACTCGGCCTGAAGGCCTCCTTGGACAATGTCACGTCGCGTGCAATAAACACTTACTTTTTGTACTTGTTGCATAAATATTTTCTATCGTTATAGAGCAATAGCGATAGCGATCGATCAGTGGTCGCGCGGTTTAAGGCGTCGGTACTTGAATCGAGGTGACTGGATTGCTGTGGGTTCGACCCCCGTAGCCTATAGACCATATATAAGCTATACTCGTGGAGAGGATTGGCACCCTCTCTGTGGGTATGGTAGGGTGGAAGAATCTTAGCTTGGGTAAATATGAGAGATTGATACCGGTTGACATTTGACTACCCCCCTAATTAATGAGGTTTTCCAAGTTTCCCTCATTCCTGCACTGAATGGTGGTTAGGGCCTACAAACGTAAGTCGCTTCAGGGCGCTAATGCGGTCTGCTTAATATGCCGCCCCCTCTCCCGCACAAGTCTTCGATTTCTGGGCAGATCCTCGTGATTAAAATGAAGGGTGTAGATATTATTATTTCCTTCGTGTATATCTTATACACATCTTAAAATTTAATTAAAGTAATTGTTGGTAGCATATTGTACACGTACCAGATATATTAGTTACTTTTAGCAAAAAGACTCGTCAAAATATATGTATAACTGAACGTGTCGTGTATGCTCCAAGTAAGAGCAATGATTTAAGTGCCTAATTTCGTGACTGACCCATAGTTGTATACATCATCTTTATTGTTTGTTTTGAAATGTTCGAGACACTACGGATTCGATGTAACTGGGAAAAACCAGAACCTGGACAGTATAGCCACTCAGTCAAAATGTGTTACGTTAAAAAAAACTGTTTGAAATTTGTTGTTAATTTATAATTTATGCCGTTAACTAGTTGTAATTTATTTATTTTTTTGATATATTGATTAATTTTCTCATGTTTTGCATTTCAGTGTGAGTATTACCTACCTGTGGTCGAAAATTTCATAATTCTTTGTAATACTTCTAAAATTAGCCCGAGATAATAAATTTGGCGTTACATGTTTGGGTTGTCTGGTCCTTAAATAAGTTTTACGTTCGAGGAAGTTGCAACACTCGTTAATTTGACTGTAGGCGTATTGTGTATTTGGATATAAACAGTTTGATACCTTCGTAATTTGTGCATTTGATGATGTGTTCGATTCTGACAAAATGAATAACCGTTCGATGGACTTAAATAAGTGATTTTATAACAAATTACTAAATACTAACTTTGCATTATGCTAAAGTTACAGTAATAATTTAATACATGGTGACCTGATTTAAATGCCAATAGAAAACTATATATCTAATAATAATCAGTCTTTCCTAAATAAAGAACTAAACAAACAACATATTAATTACATTATAAACCACTCAATCTAACTACCCTCTAAATATAGTTTCAATTTTTGCTGTACGAGGGCATAGTCCTTACTTTAAGCCACCAATTACTTAAAAGTATCTGATCCTAACTGCAATGCAGTAAAACGTAATGTACGGTAAAGTAAATTGGATTCTTATACTCTCAGGATTTTAAAGTACAAATATACACAAAAGTAAAATCAGTGGTTTCTGGCGAATATTTCAATTAAAGGATGCGAAAGTAATTTTACCGTGTCATTCAATAATAAATTTTGTATCGAATAAAATTATGACTTTTAAATAACGATACAAAGGGAGATTCAAGTAAGCATAAAAAGCTTGTTAGAATAGTAATTGTTGTGTTCTGTTAATTATGTACCTCAGAAATGGTAAAAATAATTTTGATGGCTCGGGGAATGCAGTTGCAATGCAAAATGCAATATAAAGTAAGATAAATAAATTCAATTGTTTGGCAATCCACAGCATACTATGGTTAGGGTTTCATACATGGTCCGAAATTAAATAATCTCTTTTTTTTTATATAAATATCAAAGTCCGTAAGAAAAATCTGAAGTTGATGATCACTTTAAAAAAAATGACGGAGTTATAAAGAAAACTTGAACGAATATTTTTTTTTGTTTTTTCCATATCCAAAATAATACTAATGGCTTCTTTAAGTAATGCACTGTTTGACGCATCTGTTTTAAGAGTTGCGACACTAACGTACTTAAATCGTTCTATTATTTTCATGGGCAGTCTTTTTCTCTTAAGTGTCTTGTATATTTAATTAATACTTGTGGTGAAATATAGCGTAATTAAGTAAAATATGGCCCATTATTCCAATAGCGAAAATGTTGACATGCTACAAGCATATTTGTTAAGCAGCGATAATCAGTGATATATCTGTGGCAAGAATTCAGACGACTTACGACGTCATACGAACAAATGAATAATTTTTTATACTTTCTTCAAAATATTTATGGAACTGCAACTGAGAATAAGAAAACTATATACTGCACTATATATTGCACTAAATTGCAAACAATTATTGTTTTTGACGCGACCAAATATCGGAAATTATGTTGAAAATAAAAACAACTGCGTAGCGTCAGCATCGTCTGAATTCTTGTTGCAGCTTTAGTGATACGATTAATAAATCAGTTGGGGTGTAGCAAAAATGGATGACCAAATTATGGATAACTGTGAGTAGATAATCTGGTTTATATTTTCAATGCATGCATTCATGCATGCTTTATTGGTGACGTATAGGAATGGCAAAGGGGAGGAGGTGGCCGTTAATATTTTTATAAGCATATTTTTATCATTCTTTGACATTCTAAGCTTATTCTAAGATATTAGTGCAACATTGGCAACGCCGTGGAATACGTCCACCATGACTCTTAAAAATCTTAATATCGGAGTCGAATTCGTTTTCCATTGAAAAATCGCAAAATTTATTTAAAATTTGACTTTTATACTATTTTTCGCAAAAAAACTTGTGTGTTCTACACAGTGAACTGCACCTACTTCTGGTTAAAATATTTGCACTTATTTAAAGTTTACCCTGTATGTATTATAATTAATATGTATATATTTGTATGCATTTATGCCAAATCAACGTGTTTTTTTTTTCATAAATTTTTTTTTTATTTAAAAAATTGTTTCTTCCATGTGAAGGGACACTAACATACTCGCGGAAAAGCATCGTCAATGCGGATGCGGATCCTCCGATTTCTGCTTGACGACAACTCCTCAGTTACCCGCCCGTTTATTAATTGATATGGCAATTTTTTCCGATATGCCAAAGACACGCATCAGTCCGTCGGCTGCGCGGACCGTAACAATGTTAATTAAATTAATGAGTCCTGTCGAGACCAGGCTACAAACGGAGAACTGTCGTTGGCGCGCGAACGAGTGCGACATTGGCAAATATTTACCTGTAAAACATGGGACAGGGCCGGACTGCAGGAGACGACGCGTCGGTTTCGACGAGTAGCGGCGGCGGCTATTTGCGACCCGCGAAAGTATTCGGAATAATTAGTTCTGCCACATTATTCAAGAGCGCTACAAATCATCGCGTCTGACGTACCGGGAGTACTTGGACGCCAGTAAAGTATTGGAATACAAATGAGATCGCCTAATATATCTCTCGATGTAAAAAAAGTACCATTTAATGAACAGAAGAGAAGAAAAGAAGAGGTGACCGAGTAACATTTACAAATAGGAAACATTCCGTTCAAGAACTTTAGAGAATTATATAGCAGCAGAATTTATTATGTTCAGTGTTTCAACAAATTTGATTAATAAGATTGACCTCGTCTGCTTGCATGTTTTGTCGTTGGTTTTTGTAAATGTTACTTGGGCGTTACTTATGTGCGTGCATAATGAAATATCTAATGTACAAAGTGTCCTAGAAAGATGGGGAAGCCCTGGCACAATTTTAATACAATATTTACTAGTTGTACATCGTTGACCACACTATAATTTATTTAGGTTTATGTAGACGGCAATATTTTTTTCCCAGTGGTAAACCATTGACCCAAATTCGAAAAGAAGATACTCGTGTGACAAATGAAGACATTTGGTATTTTCTTTATTCTTATTGGTGATTATAACATTTCAAATGGCACATATTTTGGACACGACAAAAATTAGGACAATAAAAAAATTGCGTATTAGATTTCACTTCTTTTTTGCACGTGAAAATTAACTGGAACTATCACTACTTAGAGGGCCTCGACTTGTTTTCTGAAAGTATTGCTTTTAGTAAATAAACAACGTAATAGTCAGAATTAAAAAAAAGAAATTCAAAATTCATTTATTTCCAAAGATATACATACATAATTATATACATAGCAATAGTTATATGATAAGGTAAACAAAAAAAAGCACAATACAATGAAAACACACATACCTAAAAACAATAGAGACCATGTATAAAATATAAACAGACAAATTTAAAAAGTATAGAACAGTTATTTGTCAATGCTGCTTCCAATAAAAACTGTTTCAATTTATTCTTAAAAAAACACCCTGTGTAAGTGAATTTGTTATTTCAGATGGTAAATGATTATGTATACATTAATAGCAAGGCAATTCGATGACTTCAGAGAATTATATTTACAAATATTGATGGATTTCGGAGTTTAGAAAAAACAGCTGACTCAAATATAAAAAAACCGAAAGACCAGAAATTAACTTAGAAATTATGGGAAAACAATGGTTTTTCATCCAAAATCTTTGTTATGTGAATTAGAAGAAATTAAAGAATACTTTATACTAATTTTTGGGTAGTTATGGAATCTAATGGCCTTTGTTTTGGAACTATTTAAGAAAAGACAATGTTTTTTGAACCAAGCCAACAAATTATTCATAGAACACTGACATATTTTGTTTCTCAAATCTTCACAACATGGAGATGAAAACAAAACAGTCGTATCACATCAGAACAATAGAGGCAACATATGAAACCGAGTCAATGTCGTTACTATATTAAAGAAAAAGGCTTGGCCCTAGCAGAGATCCCTGTGGAACTCCATACCATATTAGTAATTCGAATATCAGAGTCAATTTTGTCCTTTTTACTATTATCAATATGATTAACATATTAAGATTTACTATTTAAAAAATCCACTATATAGTGGGTCGCTCTCTGTTTGTGGCAGTATCTACGCCCAACGCTGAGTATCCAGTACTACCACTGAAAAAAGTAATTTTTTGAAATACAATTCTTATTTAACCAAAAGTAACGTTTTTGTGTAGCTTTTACTGTTTTGATACAGCTTTCTAAGTGTTAGTACCTACTACGTACTTTTTTTTATTAACATGATTTTACTACCATAAGTCGGCGTCTTGCTAAAACAATATATATAGTTACGTTCAATAGGTACACATTTTCTATCGCTTATTCTACTACAGGTAACTAAGATAACTTATTGCAGTAAGTAACTGACTTTAGTTGAACCTACTTATTAGCGGTTAAAAATAATTTACCTATGGCTAGAAGGCTTGAAACTGCGTCAAATAAAAATTGTATAATAGTAGCTAGATATTTTGCTAGCGCGTAGTAATCGTGGCTAATCTACACAAAAGCACGAGTACACAGTCATTTCGTGCCCAATATTACAATAGGAAGGAGGAGGGAGTGCCCGTCTTTCGTATTATAAACAAGGAATAAATATTAGTATCTACCTAACAGATAATATAGGCAGCAATATCTTGTTATAGAAAAAATAATAATAAATACATAATACATGAGTTAAAACTGAAAAGCGAGTGTTGGTTGACTCTGTAGGTACTAACTTATCTTAAATTTTATTTATAACTTTTTTAATGTAAAATAAAAGTTTAAGGACAAGGACAAATCATTTAATAGGAGCTATAGTCACTTATTTGAAATAGAAAGAAATATTTGTTGGTATTGCTATAGTCATCCTGGGATGAAAGCCTAACAAGCCCCAATATAAGTTTTTGCTAGGGTGAAAAACTGCAAAAGCTACTATAATAAATAGGTGGGATTGAAGCAATAAATCAAAAGTTAAAAAGAAACTTTTTAATCGTTAGTAGGTTCCTTTAGCAAAATTATTTTTATTCTGACAGCAACGTAACTTTTCTGGAGCCTACTTAATGCAGATATTTCCTTCAGTGTAGCTTTTACTGTTCTGATACAACTTCCTTGAGCAATGTTGTCGAAATGACCGGTTATGATGTTTTATGAGAGCATTTAAAACGTTTAAGACAACTTAAAAAGACCTCTCGATGATTATTTTTAGAAAATAAAAATATTTTTATATATATTTTATAATATTAACAGATCGTGTGCGGTTCAATTATTTCTTGCATCGTATTTTATGCAAAACTAAATTCTATATACGTTTACAAGACCGACAAACGGTTTCGTTATACCTAAGCCGTCGCGGATATAACGACCAGACGGAACCCCCCCTAGGGTCGGTCCTGGCGCGCACGAGAGTGAATAGCATTACGCGTCACCAACGGCAGACGTCATCGCTGGCTGGCAGTCTGGGGCTGGTTAGGGGTCACATTGAGAGGGTGGGGAGGGGCGCGCCGGCCTTGGCTGCGTCTGGCAGCAGTCTGGGCGCACACACTCGCCCCCTGCTTGCAGGTGTAAGTGTCTGTCTGTGCAATCGGACGACGGCGGCGGGCACCGCCCACCCCCCTTCAATTAATAACCCCCCAGGCGGCGACTGTTGTACTTGGCGCTCGGCCGGTTGGATTTAGATCTAGTAACGGGCCGCGGCGATCGGAGGGGGCTGCGGCGGCGGGGTGGTTATTACTATTAATAGGTAGTTGTGGCAAAAACGTTACCTTGATATGTCCCATGCCAACTGAGTAATTAATAATTGATGCGGCCTATATCTTCAGCCGCGTGTTGTCAGGGAGAAATTTGGCTGTGTCAAAGAAAATATGTTTTATTTGACGACGTTTCGTCACTTATTGTGACATCCTCAGACACGGCAATAAAATGTATACAGCAACATAAAAACGCAAATTACAAATTTTAACGTATTTTATGTTACTACATATACTTTCAACTGCAAACACGCTGTAAATATAAATCGGTTTAAAATTGTAATAAGTGTTGTAGTTCCAAATACTTATAACAATATTTGATATCAAAGAACCATGAACTGTCATCAAATGCATAATGTTGGAAACCTACTAGATATCGATGTGTAAATAAGATATTGGAAAGGAAACTATGTGATCATGACCTTTAATTTTTTACTCAAAAACTGTACTATTTGGAAGATACAAAAAACATTGTAAATGCTGTTTTTCTATAAATTTAAACTTTGCAACTGCATCACCTTCGAAACAGTTGTACCTACTGTTCGCATATGATAGAAACGTATATTTGCAATTTGTAGAAAGTATTGTCGTTACTTGAAATAAATTTTATACACATATATCTAATTAATCCCTAGTTATAATAATTACTTTAAAAATTTGGGAATAGATGATTGTGTTTGGATGTGAGAGATCATAATCTGTCTATTTCGACGTATTCCCTAGAGGGCACCACATTCGCCATATTTGTGACGTAAACGTGATCGTAACTTTTTTGATCCTAACGTTATCACGTTTTTTATAAAAAAATTTAAATCTACATTGTTTTTGAGGAAAAGAGGTACACTTGTCATTAGTCTTAGAAATTGGCCATTTTCGAGAAAATAACTTTTCCATAATCGGTTGCACAGTTAGTTCATTGTACAACATTTTAACGTAGTAAGCGCCAAAATTCCCTTGCAAATTGGATATGTTGAAGGTAGATCGCCAAGAAATAAAATTTGCACTGGTGTAAAATGCTTCGGATAGTATTTTTCAACATGCAACGTTTTTAAAATGGAAGTAATACTGTTTATTGCAGCTTCAGATATTCGTCCTGAATTAGTTTGTCGATAATCCGCAATCGTCCTTTTTCTCTAAATTCCTAAATGGATTTTTTAAATTGTTAATTCTCAGGTTGTAATCTATTTCAAAATCCTCCCATATATTCTCATTGCCCAGCACGTCTTTTGAAATTTAATTGCCAACAAATAAGAGTCATCTCATATCCGAATGTGAATAATTATTATTCTCAGAATTTTTCGATTTTATAAAGTAATTGATTTTAACCAAAACGGGAGAAATACTTATTAACTTTAACATAAATTCTGTCTAATAATTGTTAAAATTTAATTTACTATTAGTGCCTACTGCATTAAAATATTGTACAGGGAACTATTGCAACTAATTATTGAAAAACTATTATCTCGAAAATGATCTATTTCTAAGACTAATGACAAGTATACCTTTTTTCCCCAAAAACAATGCAGGTGTAAGATTTTTTGATAAAAAACGTGATAGCGTTAGAGCCAAAAAAGTTACGCCCGCATTTGCGTCGCGAGATGGCGGATGCCATCTAGGGAAAACGTCGAAATAGACAACAGATTATGATTTATGATATGATATCCAAAAACATGTATTCCGAAATTTTTAAATTGATTCAGTCAAACACTGTAATTATTAGGTACAAAAAATCACTTTTTAAATTACAACTTTGACACCCTGTATTTTTTTATTATCAACATTTTATTAAGGCAAGTTGGCTTAAATCGTAATATTTTGAAGAAAAAAGTCTAGCATCTAGTCTCCATGGGCTCCTGTATAGAAATTTTCTTAGTTTTGAAGTTTGATTCGTGGACCTTTCCGGAATGTATCTGTGATGAGAGATCAGTGTCCATTGTCCACTGTCCACTTGTTCACAAATCACCAAATCAGTTACTAAAAAGCAGGAAAGGAAATAGTATTACTTCCCTTTTTATTTTACGGGGTGAAAACTGGCCTATCAGGACCTTGAATACGATTTGCCCTTGTCTAGATGTCACGTCTAATGCGCCGGAAAGCAATGGGGTTCTTCGTCGGAATGCTTTTTCTAATTTTAATAACAATGCGGTATGAAGAAAGGTCGGAGCGTCCAAGGTCACTCCGGAAGAGAATCGCAGTCGTTTTTTACGCTCTCAGAACATGTTTCGGTCGTCTGGATCTTTCAGGTGCATACGATCTTGCAGATGCTGCACTTAACTGAATTAAATGGAAAGTGGCCTGTCTGTCTATATGCAGATACGGTAGTGCGGTCCAACTCGTGCTTAGATATGATCCTCATGTGAAGTGGGCATAGCTTCAATAGTATGAAGGAAATGTTATTTTACTTATGCTACAGGTTGTTCAAATTTGAAAAATAATTGGAATTGGCCAAATCATCTTCATAATATATTATAAATTAAAACTGAATCCTAATAAATCCAGTATTAAATCTTCCTTATGCCTATCAAAACTAGTAGTAAGTGTATTAATATCAACCTGTTAAATTATTGGTATTCAGTTTGATGAACATATGTAAATTATTTCTGTCAGTCCTTCTACACTACCTTAAAACAACTTTTCCCTCGTCTAACTATTATGTGTAGTGATCTTAAAGTTAACCCATGCATTGCTCTTATTGTTTCTGAAATTTCAGAGGGGGATTGCATTTATGAACCATCTTATAAAAAAAAAATCGATGCAGATAGATTTCAAATAATTCGGAATTCATATTTCTTGTTTAAAATTTCCAGGTTTGATGCTCGTTATTTTAAACCCAGGAATTGACGGAACACTTGCATATATGAAAATACTCCTCATAAGCGTATTTTGAGAAATAATTTAAATTGACCAAAATCAAGATATACTGATATAATATAAGCTAAAATTAAATCCCAATAAATCCAGAATTAAATGTTCCTTATGCCTATCGAAACTATTAATAAATGTATTGTCATCCTGTTAAATTATTGGTATACTCGCGACAAGAATTCAGACGACTTACGTCATACGAACAAATGAATAATTCATTATATTTTCATCAAAATATTTAAGAAACTGCAACTGATAGTAATAAAACTATATACTATACTAAAAGTTTGCATTATATATTGCATTAAATTTCAAAAAATGCTTGTTTTTAACGTGACCAAATATCGAAAATTACGTTGACAATAAAAACAAATGTGTAACGTCAGAAGTTACGTAAGACGTCTTAATTCTTGACGCGAGTATATTTGGTTTGATGCACATCTAAACATGTAAATTATTTATGTTAGTCCTTCAACTTCAACTTTTCGCTCATCAAACTATTATGTGTAGTGATTTTAAAGTTAGCCCTAGTATAGATGATTGGAGATAACTAAAAATTCATACTTTAGATTGATAAAAAATTCAGAAACTTCCTTTTTTGTGTATTTCTGTTTATTTTCTAAATTAAATAACACAAATTGATTTTAAATCCTGATATTGAAATAAACATACTGAAAATACAATAAATGTATTGATTTCAAACCAAGATTTTTACTTATTGAAGTATTTGGAACCATAACAGTTCATTGTATTTATTAAAGTACTTGTTTCTTCCAACATTTCTTGGTGAAAACATTGTATTGCAATTCCATTGATAGTAGAAGGGCAATTTGAAAAAAAAAACTATATTAAAATCAGAAATCTACCTGATTCGGGAATTTTTAATAATACCGTTTATTTAGCTAATAATAAATTTATACGTTACTCTATGGACGCACTGTATAGAAAGCTATGGATACCGTGAATTTGTCTAATAATGTCTTTGACATCCACTATGTATATCTGAGGTTATAGTTTTTCCAATTCGAGCTTATGCTAATTTTGAAGTGCTCGAGAGCACATATTATGTACGTGCAGCGCCTACTACATACGTCGACTACCCGGTTACAAACCGCCTGATTATGCCCTTTGTCCACGGGCCTCGTATGATTGTGTACCGACTACCGACCGTCCGCTAACCACCGGTTATTCACACAAAAGGTAATTAACATGTGTGCGTACAACTCGACAAACTGCCATTACCATCTAACGCCGTTCGTGTCATTCCGCTCACACACACACACACATTTCGAATAATCTGTGTAATTACTCAATGCCGCCACTGCGGCTTTTTATTAGAGTTGCTCGACCGAGTTAGGTAGGCTCTGATAATCAGGGTAATGGTACCCTTCCTCTATATCATTACGACGTGGGGAGAGACCTTTAGTCTTCCGATCTCTGCTATACTGAATTTTTTAATAGGGAAATGCGAAAAGAAATGTGCCAGTTTCTATGCAGTGTACAGTAGTCGAACATATAATTAATTAATACTTGATTTGTATATTGGCATAGAAAGGCAGTTAAACTTGCACCGGAATGTACAGGGTGATTACACGAAAATTGCCCCCCCCCCTTTTTTTCAGCGTTCTTCATGATAGGAAAAAAGTTGTAAGAATGAAAGTTACAGGAACATATATTACAAAAACAACATCGCGAATATCGTATTTTAGAAATGTAGGTAACTTTCGTAATGGAACATCCTGTATATTTTTATACCATTTGAACTGAGCTTTGCAAACATGTATTATACAGTATATTTATTTTTTATTCTTTTCTATATATTACGTGTGTTTATTGTTAATATCCATATCATGAAGTATTAAGGCCGTCGGCCATTTAACAGCACAGCACATGGACAGCAACTACACGGCATCGGCACTCTTATACAGGGTATTCCTTAAGTAGTGATAAAAAATCTTACGGCGTATTCTGTAGCCAAAAATAAGGTCTTGGGACAGCAATTGTCCAGGTACAGCATGTCGAATATTAAAAAAAAAAAAAGTTTTTAATTTCTAAATAGCTTGCTATAATTCAGACAAATTCGGTGCGCATATTTTGTATAGCAGCGGGTATGAAACAAAATGTTACCAGCTTTAGAAACTTACCAGTGGCGGAGGTGTGGGTATCATCGATCATTATTTGAAAAAAAAAAATATATATCACATTGTATAATATTACAAATAAATTTATATTGTAATGTATTAATATGCGCCATTGTATTATCTTCATTTTTTTGTTTTTTTTTTTAATTTTTTATATTCCAAACCGATTAACAACAATATTGATTAATTTGAGAAATAATAATCGATGATACCCACATATATCCGCTACTGGTAAGTTTTTAAAGCTGGTAATTTTTTTTCATATCTACTGTCATAGTAATAAAAAACCCTTATTTTTGGCCACAGAATACGTCTCTCTACTTAAAAAATAAATAAATATAAAAGATACATTGGTTCGATATTGTTCTATTTCATCGTTTTCTAGAACCTTTGCGATAAACACTATTTAATATGGAAAAAGCACTTTGCCTACACTAGATTTTGTTTTGCTTTTGAATATATCACAAATATACAATCTCTTGCAATAATAATGGCACTCTCAAAGTTTTCCACTATTGGAACTTGGAACTTGGAACTTCTAAAGACAAATGTCATTAGATTTTTATTGGTCAGTGGAAAAAGCAACTAACTTTGCCAGCAGTTCAAAACAAGTCGCTAAGTTCATTGTAAAAAGTGTCATTGCCATTGCAATAGATTATATTGAACTACAAATGACATGAATTTTAATGACTTTTTCTTTATAATTTGAAGATAACTTTTAGGGACAATTAGTCTACAAAAAAAAATTTCTGTGGCAATTTTGGTACATTAACACATTTTGAAAGAGTAACCTAAATGACATAAAAAGGTACTCTGATTGGTTGGAGTTAATCTCTTCATCATTTTGGAGGAAATTGGCACAATTTAATATGAAAAAAGTACTTTTTCTACACTATAGTCGCAGCCCCTTATAAGATTTAAGTGCCGTATACCTCTGAGAACGTATTCACAAACAACTCGCACACATTGCAGAACCGCAATTAAAACACAGTCCACCCGGGGCTTTAGCTCTCCCAGATTTGATGCCCTTACTTCGCCCATATGCTTGTGTTTATAAGTTACTAAGTGTTGTTATCAAGAATGTCTGTGAGTAGTGTATATAGTGTAATAAGGAGTGGTACAGAAGAATTGCGAAACGGAAAATAGTGGAAACTCGTGGAAAAAAGATACACAGTACGCGAACAACTCATGGATGGTGTTTCAAAAATGAGCTTCCGCCAATAAAGAAATTTAGGTTGCCATCCCACACAATGCCACTTTGTTTAGAATATCGAGAAGGATGTTTTTGCGAATTATGCGTGAGATGAATTTTCGTTTTATAAACCGTTAAGACGAATATTCGAAGACGAAGTCTGAATGAAAGAATATATTTTTTATACTTATATATTATAGAAGCACTGACGAACGAAGCATGTATAAATGAAGGCTATATGATGATAAATGTGTCACACTGTTTTGCTTCATATGTGGTTGTATGGTATAATAGTTAGTACAGCAGAATCAGTTTCCAACCGTCAGAAGAATGCCGTCATAGCATTGCACCTAAAATGAAGCATTTGCAACCTTGTGTGATATTGTGGTATCATAGCATAACAAACTGAAGGACGTGCATCTGACGGTTGAAAACTGTTGCCAACAGTTCTACGAGAAGGCCTAATAGCCGACGGTAAGTGTTAACGTGTACCTGTTATAGTGACAGTGCTACCACTAGTGTATACTGTGTATGTAAATAGTGCAGTACTTTGTGTTAAAAGTGTACTAACCACGGAGTATGCATCGATGGCTATTGCCATCTAAGAGAATAACATTCTGCAGGTGAATATACACTTTATAAAGTAAACTAAGTGCTAGGTTCAATCAACGTTATTTTCGGTAATTTTGTGTTCTTTGAACCATTCTGAAGTGGCACGCCTATGGAATCCTGTCCCCTGCAACCTTCACCTCTCGTACTCATCTCTAAGTGTTGTGAATAACTCTCTATTATTTGGAGCCTCGACTATAGTTTTATTTTTTTACTTGTAACACAGATGTACTGAACTGTAGGGCCTTAAAACGACTTATGTATTGAAAATCGTTGCAAACGCGTTATGTAATGCTTTTAACGTTAATAACACCTCTAACATAGGCAGTAAATAAACATCGGTCTGGCCTTAAATGGCGGGCAACGGCAATTAAACGCTGCGGTACTCGCGAAACGCGGCATCGACTCCATTCACACCGTCGGGGAGTGTAAGTAGGTAGGCACACGTGCCGCGGTACGAAATAGACGGACGCGGATGCGACCGGGCTAGCCATTACAAAATTCAGAAATAGACGGGCTAGACTGAACAAAAATATAATGTAAACAGTAGACGGACCAACGTGTTGATGGATCCGTCGTTGAGTCATAACATTTTCTCAGTTTCTAGTTACCGCTAGACTGGCGGATGGTCGCCGATATAAACAGTTGGGGCTTTCGTGAATGAGGCGGCAATGACAGCGTCGAATGATTGTGATTGTTCTCTGCTCTCTTGCGACGCTATGGGCAGGGTTACCATTTTTGAAATTTCAGACAAAACCTCATATTTGAATCGTCGTAATTATGTAATTAGCGGAAATCTCTTCAATCTTAATTAAAAAATTCCTACCCCCCTATTTGGTCCTGTATAACTGTTATTATTACAGCACTTTAGACTGCAAAGTTATGGCTAAGTCTGAGGATGGTCCATTTAGTAAGTTTTTGGAAAAATTTATTCGGGATTTACCCCCCTGAACACGTATCTAAAATAAATTTTGTGCAGTTGACTAATTTTCGAAAAAAAATTTCAAAATTTTAACCTCTATGTATACATGTATATTAAGTCAAAACTATTTCAAACTTATAGTTGATAACACTATAATGTTGGGCTACAAAAATCCTCCTATACCGAATGTAAGGAGAAATGGGAATTTTCTTCATCTATTTTTTAAGGAGGTTTGTAACTTTTTGAAACAGAACATATTAAGAAAGTATAATAACTGAATTTAAATGGTATTTTTATTTAAAAATATATCTATAATAGTGTATTTCATCGAATTTAATGCTGTTCATCTAAGAATAAGAAGACATAATAAGAATAACTAACTTTAGTAGCTACAATTTTCGTAATGGGAGAAATCTGAGATGAAATTTTAGATAATTTTACTTGGTATGTGCAAAAGTTCGTATTCAAATTTGCTATGCTTGTATTTTAATAGACTCTGATACCTTCCTTCTAAGTTGACAAATTTTAGTGCAATTTTGCCTTTTCTAGTGATCTGTCATTCTGCATAAAAGATCTTGGGCAAAAGAGAACAAAATATCTAGGTCTTAATTAGTTATTTTCTACAATTAACTTTCAATTCTTAGTTCCTTCTTCGTAGTCGTATATACACAAATGTTGCGAAACATACTATCCAGCAATAAAATAAAAAATAAACTGTAGGTAAGTTCTCATTCTTAATGTTATATATAAAGCTGTATTCTTAATGTGTTAACCAAAATATATATCAATTCTAGAAGTAGAAGAAATAGGTACTTTTTAATTATTGCTGTTAACTAATTTAAAATGTTCTTTTATAAATTTTATTTTCCCCGTGAAAAAATCCGAATTTATTCTGCAATAATTGTACCTACCTGTCGAAAATGCCAGTTGGAACCGGCTGTACATTGCTTTTAGACGAAAAAAGAAGGAACCAAATAACAAAACGACACCCGAACAAAAGCTCTCGGACACCGCTCGTCCTTCCGTCGGCACCCACACCGTGGTGTAGCGGTCATCGACCCCACACCTGCGGCACAACCACCTGCATAAACACCTTTACTTCAGTGTTGCCGATTAGGCTGTTTTCGCCCCAAAACTGGGGCGCATCAAAAAATTCCTATAAAGTCTGTGTAAATAAACAAATAACCTCAAAAACGACAACATAGACTTCTATTTAGCCAAAAAAAACACTTATATTTAGACAAAGGTTTAAACATATAATCAGATAATAAAATATCTAATTATTTATGTATTAAGAAAGAAAAGTGATTCATTGGGTTTGTTCCTGCATCAGTTGGAATCGGTTTCAAACTGTCAGAAATATTCGACCAGTTAAGTTGAGAACGAGTTACATGTAAATTTAACGCAAGAAGTAGTTGGACGGACATTTCTGATAGCTTCAAACCGTTTCCAAGTGCTTCAAGAACATACCTATTATTGCTCGAGAGTGATAGTTCGATAATCACTAGAGAGCAGTAATGCCACTTTTTGCTCGTAATACTTAAATAGAAAGTTTTTACAATCACTCAACAAAATAAAACTTTTCAATTATTAACTTTATTACAATGAGAACATTAATTATAACAAATAGAACAAAGGTAAGAAATTCATTTGTTACCATTTGTAATTTAGATGCTGAAAGAACAGTCTTTACAATCTTTAATAATAATTCCTTATGTAAAAGGCATATTAGGGCTATATTCTTATATGGTACAATACTGCGATTGCTACATTCAATTACTTGTACAGGGTAGGCATATTTCGATGTTTCTATAGGCCCTCGTTAACTATAGGAGATAGAAAAAAATTACCCCCTCCCACTCTCGATCTCTTTTTTTTTAAGAGAAAATTAATGGTCGATACCAAAATGACCTATCGTGTTTTGTTTTTGAGTAATTAACAAAATTTCAAATTTTTCACTATTCGATACATGTCTGTCATGTTGGTTATTGGTAAAATTAGAATAAAATAATTAATATATTCTTCAGACACTATTTTGAGTAGACTCCAGTGGCGTGCATATTTTTTGTAACTTTATTAATTATTGAGTTATAGTCTAAAGTTGTGTTTTTTTTAATATAATTCATAGGTGCCCATGGGCCAGTTGAAATCGTTATTTTTTTTCTCTATCCATTGATATATAATAAGTAGGGTTAACTATGATTGTTTGCCATTTTATAGAGGGTCATTTGAAATAATTGCCTGTTGCTAAACTTTGACATTTTTGTTTGGATTGTTACATATTATTATCAGCAATGTTATTTAACTTTTTCCGTACATTAATTTAATTATGTCTTGGATACATTCTCAAAATGTTGGTTATTGCGAATAATACTATTATTTGTTTATTAAGTCATTCTGTCATGATTTCTTCTAAATGTCTTGTAAAAAATATTTGAAAAATTAAATTGATGCTATGGAATAAACTCTTTCCTCAGTAAAATGGTGAATAACCATATTATATCCAACTCCTTGTTTCTTTAAAAATGTCGTCAACTTTTAAATTTGCTTAAGTCAATATCATTGTTGGTAGATAATGTGGATTTTAGCATCGAGTAAATCGATCATAATGATGACGATTTTAGTGTCTCTGCTTTCTCACAAAAATAGGCTTTGGAGTACGTTTTGTGAATATTTATAAGTTTCCTTCGACTTACACCACGTCACAAATAGGTTATCTTGCTTCTAGTATAATTTCTTTGATATTTCTGGCAACAAACCTAAAGTTTTCGGGATATCACTGCGCAAATTTGAGAAATGTTAAATGTACTACTTAAAAAGGACGCTGTTTACTTGATTGCTATGGACGACGAGCATTTGCTAGATTTCATCGCACGGCAAGCAATAAAGTGATGCACATGTGATACTCCTCAATAAACGTCAACCTTTCGTTGTCACTGTCAAGCAAAAAAGCCTATTTTAATTAGTGATTGAAGATAAACAAAATTTTGGTAAATTATGTGAAAAATAGTCCAAGTAGCAAATAAATAATTAATAGTTATATTTTTTATTTATTTGCTGTAGTTGTTTCTATTGTTTATTTTTAAGTCGAATAATAAATTTGTGTTTCCATATTTTGTCTAAAGTCTGCGCATATTTATGAGCATTTTTTTTATTATCTCCACTTGCATATTTAGGTGTCGCTAAACATAGTAATATCCGAAGACATTGCATACTTTATTGCCGTAAATTTCAGGTTTAATTTCAATTTAACTAGTTTATTGTCCCACTTCTGTTTTTGGAAAAAAACCCTTTGGTCGAACCAGCTTTGCTCCAAGAATTTTTTAGATCCGGCAACGTTGCTTCACCACTATCACTCCCCATCGACGCGACACTACTATCATCGTACCGTGCCGTGCACTTGGTCGCTGCACCAGCACCGGCCAGACTTGATGGTGCTACCCCTAGGCCATGCTTGGTAGTCGTCGCACACCTGGTTCCGACGGTTGTCCAAATTAATGGGCTGGCTGGTGGTACAGATGCACGCGCCTTTTTTGGTTTCCGAGAAAATCGTCGTCGAATTTGCATGGGGAAATCGCAGGTGAGAGATGTTGCTTCACTTGATGTCTTTTGAACGATGGGTTGCTAGGTGGACATTTTGGAAGAAAAATTTGAGCCTCTTGAAGATAGAAAACTTGGGGCACATCAGAAGGACAAGAAGAACAAGTGGTTTGGTTCTCGGTTAATGAAAAAGTTTATTAAAAAGGAAGAGTAGAGTAATGAATCATTTGTAAAAGGATTATATATCCCAGAATAAATTTTCTGCTACTTTTTGATACCCTCTACTCATATACAGGGTGAACCTTAAATAAGTACAAATATTTTAACCAGCAGTACAGTTCACTGTGTAGAACACGTAATAGTTTTTTTACAAAAAAAATCAGGAATAAAAAAGTCAAATTTTAAATAAATTTCGCGATTTTTCAACAGAACACTTGTTGAGGACCGCTGTTCCGGGGGCCATGGTGGATGTGAATTCCTCAACGTTGCCAGTGTTACACTAATGTCTTCGAACAGGCTCCAACAAATATGTTTATTTATGAAATTATTACTGGCCATCTCCTCCCCTTTGCCATTCCTATACCTCACCAATAAATTGAAAATATAAATCAGAATCTCTACTCACAATCACAGTTTTCCAGAATTTGTTCATTATCCATGTTTACTACACTCCAACTGAGTTATCACAATATGTTATCGTTATCACTATCACTGATTATCACTTGAGAAATATGCTTTTAGGATGTCAACCTTTTCACTCTTTGAATAATGCGCCATATTTTATTTAATCACACTGTATTTCTCGAAAAATATTAATTAAATACACAAGACACTAAAGATAAAAACACTGCCCGTGAAAATAAAAAGACGATTTAAATACGTTTTATACGTTAGTACCGCAACTCTTAAAACAGATGCGTCAAGCAGTGTATTACTTAAAGAAACCATTAGTTTAGTTTGGTTTCAGAAGATGCAAAGTATATTGAAATTATCAAATCCCTTTCTACAAATATTACATGTCTTGTTTCCACTTGTAATTTACATAGTTTATTTCTTTGCGCTGGACCATACTTGTGGTGCGGTATGAACATCAACATAACCTCTTTGTCGACTTCGACTATCAATCCTAGAGAGTGGGGCTGGTACGGGACATTTCATCTACTGCTCGTGACATCTACCTGATCGCTGTGCCTATGGCACTAGTTTCTTTTTTGCATGCGACTGACATTGCTTTTAAATATTTTATTTTGCCTTCTCTTGACATTGAACATACATAAAACTAGTTATTTTGTTATTCCATGTTTTGTGTTTATTTTCAAAGTCTGTTTCACCCATTGCGAAGTACGAAATGGTTGGCACGGACACGTTGTTGAGGTTATGTGGCGAAAATTAACTCTTATAGTGTTATTTGAAAATCATAGTATTTTTCATAACGTTCTAGACACCAAACCGCCCACCAGAAATTACAAAACCATGGAGTGATTTTCAGTGATGAGGATTACGTACTTGCAACTGTCCTAACATAAATTGGAGTTATTTTTGCTATATGGTGGTAGATTTAGTGATTACTATGTAAAGCTGCGGTACCACTTTTCATTACTATAATGTTACACGGACACAATAAAACTCAGTGGTGTTTTGCACAATAAGCGTCCATAATAAATATTATATAAGCATAAAATAGAAGCTTGTGAATATTAATAAAATAGTGAATAAGATACTAATATAATTTACTAGTAACTTTTTCAAACCCGATATTAGCGGTTAAACTATTATGAGTAACGTTTTTAAATAACTTTTTGTGGTATTTCTAATGCAAGTATTCATATCAAGTGGGACACATGGTGTCTATTTCTTTGTTTTTTAAATCATTCCATGCCAATAAACGATTTCTCATAATTTTCGTCGGCAGGGGAAAATCACTTTGTCCGCCTGTCGGCAATCAAAGCGTTATGAGTCTCTCTCGAAGAATGAGGAAGAGAAATCTCGACGTGTATTAATAGGAGTTCGCAGAGAGAAAAATAGACTTCTGGTGAAGGTCTCTAAGAGCCGTAATCCTCAAGGTTTCAATAGTTGTTGTTGTGATGCAGCTCCTGACACCGTTAAGTATAATGAAATCCGGATCGAATGTATAATCAAATAGCGCAGTAATAATAATGCTGGGTAACCGTAGTTGTGAAATCACCTCGTTTTTGGGATTTCCCATCAGACGTACAACGTTTTTATGTAATTATATAATTGCAGTCATGTGTTCGGTCTTTTTTAACTCACTAATCAATTAACAAATGAAGTATTTTGACCGGGCATTATTGAAAATGAATGTTTTCCTTCCTTAGTAACAATTCTCTGTCAGCACTAGCACATGCGGAAAACGTACGACACCTCCACCTCATTTAACCGACGTAGAAATAAAATAGTAAGTTTAAAGACATACTGATATAAATACGATCCTCATCCTCTAAAGTCTAAATAACTTCGAGATATCTAATAATTTCAAGAAGGCTCATTCATACAGCAAAATATGGTTATTTCTGTCTGTCCTTATCGTATAACCATTTTCATTCCATTTTTTTGGAAGAAACTATGACCATGATATTTATAAATAATATAATGTGTCTACAACTCGAAGAAAATAAACGTGAAAAATTATTAGCTTTCGCTTGTTAAAATAATTGCTTTTTCCTACATAAATGCGGAGTTTGGTGTACAGGGTATTCATAAAATAAGAACATGTGAAATAGTTTGAAGAGATTTTAAATTTTACGAATATTACGAGCTTAAAAAATAAGAACAAATTTCAAGTTTGACAATATTATTTTGAACAAATATATTAAAAGTAAAATAATGTTCAATCGTCATCCTAGGTGGCCAAAAGTTACGTACATCCTTACCTACCTATCAATTGTCAAAATTCATGTTGAATGGAAAAGGAATCTGGAAAAATTGCAATGCACATAGGTCTTGATGGGATGGGATGCGTCTCTATAAGTATTTAGTGTTGTTTCGAATTTATTTTTATTATTTATAAATAGATATGTAAAGGCCAAACAAACAATTTGTTTCTACTATTGAATTACTGAATAACTTTTTAATATAACATTTAATGGCCACAAAAAAAAAAAAAAATATTGCTCAACTATTTCATATATTCTTATTTTCTCAATACCCTGTATACCTAAATCTATATTTATCTGCTGTAATGTGATTATTTGGACAATCATACATAAAAGTGTTTCCTGTTCAAACAATAATCTATGAACATACTGTATAAATAACTGTTATACTTAGATTTCCTTCACTTATTTCTAATACAAATAAAACCAACATCTAATTAAAAGTTTTCATTAACGTTCAAATTACAGATTTACTAATAACATCCAAACAACCTAATTACTATTCAAAGTATAATATCATTTCGAAATCGGTGTATCTGCCTCACCGACTGACTAAACCAAAACTGACTCATTCTGATCACTAATATCTGTCTACTATTGAAATAGTCATAATTGAAACATCGCAAACGATTGTTCTGCACAATTCTACACTGTAGAACGCGATTCATCCAGTATCATTTCAAATTCCGGTCGTACAGTACTACACGATCGAAATATGCACAGAATTCAGTCAAATTATGCACAAAAAATATTAAAAATATGCAAAAAAAATTTGAAATATACATTTTTTTTCATTGATACACTACTGTCTTTCAGCATTTTGCTAAACAAATAAAATACAATCTATAGATATAAAACACAATCCATGTGATAACTTTAAAAGCACAATCAGAAATAAAATGTAGAAATTGATTATTTGCCTACTTGGACTACCTCTCACATTATAATTTACCAAGATTTTGTTTTTATTATCTGAGATAATATATTTTATGTTAACAGCATCTGTATTGTATTATCTTGACTAAATAAAATGGTCAATTGACTTACTGATGCTGAAATATAACGAAATATTTTGTTAGTATTTCAAAGAGAACCATGTATAATTGTCTTAACCAAAGAAAATCAATTTCCGGAAACATATATTTTGCTGTATGTTGATTCAAAATGTCTTTCATTTGATCAACTAGTTTTCTCTGTGTATGCTCTACACTTTTCCGCTTTATGATGTGTCGTTGATTCCTATACTCCTGGAAATTTTAATAAACGCTGGGAGAATGTTTTCAGCTTCAGTGTATCAGTTTTTCTCCAGTTTTAAGAATCATAACTATACTTTTCTGTCAGAGATGTGTTACTGGCAGAATATTCCTAAAAATTTTGATTTCGTTTCTAAATAATAAACTTCTCCAGTCCTCTCGAGCCCTTCCCGTGTGTATCGCGTTTACGCAAGATATGCAAATACAGGAAAATATACCGCAGATATATTATGGGAGGATGTAGTGTAGTAAATGTTGCGATAGCCGGGTACCGGAATGCTGTGGGTTGCGGCACTCTGCTGGATATCCATTATATTGCGCGATTAAAGGAACTGAAAGCAATTTCTATGAAGTAACCTTCATGGCTGCACCCACACGTAATGGTTGCATTGACAACCTTCACTTGTTTCACCGCACGACTGCCACATAATCTAACAGTTTTAAATTACAATGTCAAAGTAGCTATGCGGAAACAACAAAGATGGCTGTTGGATATTAACGACGTCGAGCTTCTCGGCCTTCTATGATGCTGCTGCCAGCACGCTTGGTTACTTTTCACACTCCTACAATAAATCGTTAATGGTTCTTTTTTGTTTCGTTATCCTTTACAGGCCAATTCATCTGGTAACGGTACTTATTTTGTTTTGTCGTCGTTGCATTATGAATTAAGCCGTGCGCACACTTGGTTTAGTAACGAGCACTGTCTACTAGCTCGTCAATTTTTCAAAGAGGTGGGCAAATTTTTCTTTGTACGTAAATTTACATAGAAACAGTTGCACTTTGGTTAGTTTATTGACATTGAAGAGTGTATAAAAGGACATTACCATGTGTTGTGTGTAACTATTTCTTCAAAATGCTTTGCCATAAGTTGTGGTTGCGTCCCCAATAGCATTTTTAGTGAATGGAACGTAGCAGACAACACTGAAAACTTGTATTGCCAAAATCACTTCCACATGATAGAAACGGTTCTCTATCACGTGGAGGCGACTAAAATGGGGAAAAGTTTTTGAAGCTACCTCCAAAAATATTTATATCTTATACAAATGTGGTTACCGTATCTAAAAGGGAAACTGGAGAAATGGAGAAAGTTTACTAGGTATACTTGTCTCTGTTGGCTAAATGTTCGGTCTCTTTCCTACATATTATTTCTACCTTTATACCTGCTTCTCCCCTTATATTTAGGAAAATAATAGTTATTATAAAATATTGTAACATATAAACATGTAATGTAGAATTAAAATAATCTCAAGGTATAAAATTAGAACGATTGAAAGTTTACTGTCAAATATTGATGTTACAGACCTGCTGAAAGCAATAATTATGTATAGGCCTTAAACATCTGTAAACATGGTATACTTTTGAAAATAGAACTTTGAAGTGATATACACCTAAAATGTATACTTAAAGTAGCAGAAACAAAAAATATCTAACTCTTTAGTTACATTCATTAACTAAGTGGCCAATGGAACTAACTCATCAACTTTCCAGCCACTTAAAGGTGGTAGCAACGCTACAATAATGTTGTTTCGCCACTTTACGTTAATTCGCCATAACTTCAAAATTGCAATGTATGTACAATCGTTTGCAATAATAATGGCACTCTTTAAAATACATTTTGCGGTTTCTTTTGATCTGCATTAGTGAAATCTACTTTGAACTTTTAACATTAGTTATTAGTTGTTTCACTGGCCAATAGATATTTAACGAAATTTCTACTTAGGAGATCCAAATGTTCAGAAACTGTTTTGAGGAAGTGTCATTATTATTGCAAAAGCATGTACCTAGTTCATGTCAATATCTCACATCTCGCGTATTTTTATTTCTAATGTACAATGAGTTTTAAAATAGTGTACACAAATAAGAAAAAGGATATTTGTTTCTGTGTTATTCCATACCAGTAGGAAACTGACGGAACATTATTCTGGCCAGAACATGTAAACAACTCTCAAAGAGAAACTATAAGACGCAATCCAACAAGTGCTTCCGAAGACATTTGGTCTTCGATTAGGTGCATTTTAAAATTCTCAGAATTAGAAAATTTTAAAAATACTTTTCAACTCGGAAAACAATAATGTATAACAGTTGTAACACTGTCTATTTATTGTTTTAGTTTTCTATAAAACGTAGTCGAATGACGAAATGCCTTCTTTCTGCGAGGTTTTTTATTGCTACCCAACTTACACACATGCACAGGATAAAGCTAATAATAAACTTATGTATTTTCTTGATAGATGATAAAAAATTCTTCATAGTGGATTAGAAAGAATTTTATAGTAATTTTGATCCCATGTCAAATCACATATGGATGAAGCAACAAGGTGGCGACAACTGCCACAATTATATAATCAAGTGCCGCCATATTAAAAGTATGTTAAAGTTACGTCGCCAAAGCTGTTACAAACACTTTAAAGTTACTGTCACTTCTAAGTAATATGTCAGTGATATGGCTTGGTCATGTTACTTTGTGTATAGTATGCAGCTAGTTTACAAACGAACCATGTTTACACTTTAGCTGTAACATATATCTTAATTTTTATATGTTTTTAAAATGTTCTTGATTGTCTGGATTTTTCTAGTATAATGGCCGAGTTTAGGAATATCGATCACGGGAACCCCACACATAACTGTGTTTGGAGGCTCATGTTTTTTTGGACACAACTTGTCTTTTGCTTGTGAGAAATTCGTTTATTTTCCACAAATATATTTGATACATGAAACTACTCCTAATAGAAAAAAGATGTTTTCACACCTTCTTTGCCGAACCCACTCATTTTTTTACAATTCGTAAGTATGAAAATAAAATACATATTGTCCAAATCTAGACGCTCGCTGCCACACGTTCATTTGTTTCGTTTGAAGCTTGGAAAGCAGAAAACATTCGTCCCAATTTCGCTGTGAACTGGAATGTAAAAAGTGTAGGTATCTGAAAAAAAAATCTTCATACTCAACAATTACGTATTCATAAATTTTTTACACCCCAGATAATCTTTTCCTTTATTATTTGCGTCACGCACACGCTCTTCCATCTAGATTAGGGTCAGTTGTTGCGAGTTGTGTGGACAAACGAATTACAGTTTCCTTTGTTTACCTCACCATCGTCATCGTAAATCTCACGATAACTGGAGTTCCTCTTGCCCGACAATTATCTTGTTATTTTTTACGGTCGTGCAAGTCTATTTCGTCTCCTGTGATGGATTGTCTACTTAATTTCATCCACTCGGTATTTTTGACACCGTTTAATATTTCTCGGCTACCCAACTAACATTTAAGCATAATAAACCACTACACAAGAAATTATATATTATAATTTACTTAAATTCGCCTTGAAATATGTCTTCAATATTCAAGGATTTTTTAAATTAGTACAATAGGTAAATATTTACATATTTTTTACGAAATTGTAAAACTTATTTTGTCTTCAACTAGTAGTTAAAAATAAGGTAATAATTAATAATTTTTTTATTAAATCCTTTAATTTGCTAAGTTCCATTTTTAATACAATATAAACGATTTCTAACTTTGTTAATAACTTCTAAGGAATATCTGACCATATTATGCTACAAATTTACTTGTTAATAATACTTCGACGTAAATGTGTCTTAATAAGGTATTGGAGCAAGCTTCTTGACAAATGTATTCAGACAGATCTTCACGCAATAGGGTGACATTGTTTTGTGTTTTAATGATCTGCAGTGAAAACTAACTTGTGTCGTACGGATAAGTCAAAAGATAAAGCCTTACAGGCGGCATACCATACAATATTACAGTTGTAAGAAACAAGTTAAAAAAAATATTATGTTCAATATTTTGCCTATCAAAATCAAAGCCAACACTGCAGGTTATGTAAATGAAACTAATGAAAATATATAGGTAAACACATCATAAGTATTGCATTTGATAACACTGTTATCATCTCAGATGAATTCGGTAGTGCATGTAAATTGAATTTTGAATTTCCGTTCGGAAATATTTATTTTGTTTTTGTTTATTTGATTGGTTATAAACACACATAATATTGGCTTCAATTTGAATTTTCAATTACAAATAAATCCAATAGTAGAATTTTATATGTAAATACCTAGTAATAATTTACTACTTAAACTACAAAGTTCTGCTGTGACGTCAACATTGGCATAGGCAATATGTCCTATAGGTAAAAACTTCAGACAAATTGACTTCAAAGTTGATTCTATTTGAGTGTCCATGTTGTAACAAACACTAGATGTTTTGCTTGTTACTTCTAACTGAGTATTCATTAAAATTACGTTAATACAGATAATATTAGTTACAATTTTGACGAAACATTATCAAACACATTTTTTCACGAAATACATACAGTTTTTATTTTAGGTTATTTTTCAGGATAGTAATGTTATTAAGAAGCAGTAATAAAAGCGTATATTAAGGCGCGTTATTTTTATGACAGTTTGATCATCACATTATACGGAAAAAATTTCTGGGTTGTAAAATTTGTTGAATGGAAACCAAAAATACAGACTTTGTATTATATTAAAGTCTAAGGACCCATATACTATTTCTACTCTATTTGTAGCTTTGCAGCCTGACTTATAATCTCTCTTTCTCTTCCTGTCCCTGTTCGCTATAAGACTGTATTTATGTTGTTTCTCTCGGGCAGAAGTAAGTCGTATATAGGGCATAATTAGGGTATATTTTGGTAATAATGTCTTTTATATTTTGATATTGTAACATAAAATTGGTTTGTATTTCTTTTAGGTCCAATTATTGGAATAAAATTCTTGCCGACCGATTATTAACTTCCATATTAGTTTTTTTCCCACATAAAGAAAAAGGCCACATATACACATACAAACACATATAGGTAAGCTTTCCCTATACGGAATAGGTCATACATTTTTTTTAAACCAATTTAGATGTCAAATTAACGTAATTTTAACTTTAAATCTTTGTTAGGTATCTTGTTATTTTTTACGGTCGTGCAAGTTTATTTCGTCTCCTGTGACGGATTATCTAGTTAATTTCATTCACTCGGTATTTTTGGCACCATTTAATATTTCTCGGCTAGTTAGTCAGACGTATTGTGTACGTTTACTTGTTCCATTCGTCATGTATTCTGTCATCCAGACAAGGTTATACAAATTATGCATGTGATAAATTCGTTCCTTGTTTACATTAAATTAATTAAAGAATTCCATGATTCAGACACTTGTCTGAAACTTGATGCTGCAGACAGACAGATCATGTTTTTTCCATGAATTTGTAAACGAATCCGGAACCGCAGTACTTATTCTCCTACTGATTTATGATTTGAGCAGGTAGATCATGTAGTTGAATAAAATCGGCTCTCAATTACGCGCTTTTTTAAGGTGTAACTAAATTAAACCTTTACCATCTTGTAGAGGGACAATTTAGGCATTCGAAATGGACTTCTATAACATTTTTCAGTAGGCACGAAAATTAAATTTTCAATGCTTTTGGTATTCTTTTCGTAACATATATCGCATTTGTAAAACAACGATTTTTCTTCATATATTCATAATTTTAACACAACTTATATAAAAAAACTACAGCGCTTCTAATGGTGCACACCAATTTTTGATAACTTTTTATGTGCGCCGTGTGAATAGTTAAGCTTATACTTGCGGTGCCGAATATATTTTCGGAAATAATTAGTACCAGTGCATTCATTCGACGGGTTAGAAAAAACTATATTTTTCATAGACAAATATTTTGTTGTATATGTTATCAATCTAATGATACACATATCATATTATGGTGTCACGAATAGCAGGGAGTTTAACAAGTGTTAGAATTGTTCAAATTAAGAAAATAAGTTCTTATAAATATCGGTTGGGAAATGCTTAGTTTCCAAGATACAGGGTATCAACAATTTTGAAGGAAAAAATTAATTGCCTTAATTGTAAAGATATAGAAACTTGAAAATTGGCACACATATTTTTTATTGTATGCTATATAAAAATAAAATCTTAAAAAAAAACACATTTCTCCCCTGCAAATATTTGTCAACATATATGTTAACTTTAGAAGGTGGTCTTGTTGAAGCTACACGAATTTAGTTGAATTAATGTTCATATTTCGTCTCATTTTGTAAAAAAACCCAGTTTATAATTTGTTTTATGAGCTAAGTAGATACTCGAAAATCTTGAATCTATTTGTTGTGAAATTTTACTTATAGAGATTCTAAAGCACGATGAACAGCAATGCTATTAGTTTGTCTCAAAATTGCCTAATTTGACTTCTGAAAAAATTTTACCCCTTTTATTAATAATAAATATGCACGCCACTGGTGAAAATAAGTTTTGTCCTATTGAAAAAGATCCCATGTAGGATCCCTGCAGCCCATCCTAACTTGCCTGAAATCGGATAACTACCGTTCCACAAGTTCTATGACAAACTTTGGCCGAGTTAATGTCAAACTTTTTTTTTACGAGCACAGATCCAGCTCGTTTTTGTTTAGAAGTTACAATTATTTAAAAAAATATAATTTCATATTGCAATCACAGTAGCATTTATTAATATATTTTAATATTATATTATTATTATATTTATTACTTAATATATTTTAAATTTAAATAATTATTTAAACAAAACAAAATACCCAAAATGAATTTCACCCTTGTTGTTCAAATTCACTGGGAAAGCATTACACGAAGAATCTCATAATAGTTATAAAATTGTACCGACCCAAAGATGATATAATATTTATTCCTCTTTATTAATCATATCCCATTATAAGTCCTTCTAAAGTAAATATTGAACAGTCAATATCTACTTTACTGAAGATGTCTAGACTATGTGTCGCAATGATATGTACATAATTACAATACTACATAGAAAGAATTTGTTTCTCTCATATACGAATGCGAATTGTTATAAAAATTTTAAGAAAGTTTCTTACACACACGTTAAATCAAATATTGCTGCAGCTACCATTTTCTTACAAGTTACACATTTATTTATGCCTATTGTTAATTCATACGATCACGTACATTTCATTCTGACTTGAGAAATGATGACAGAATGTTTCGTGTTTCTCTAAAAATCGTTTCCTTTGGCAAAAATTAACAAAATTGTATGCTTTCATGCAACTTATAACTTATGTATTTAGAAACAAAAAAATTGTACTTACGTTTTTTATTAAGGTGGTGCATTTCTCTGTGACTTACATATTGTAGAAAGGCAGTCGAATTGAAGAGCCCTTTATAGGTCGAAAAATCTAGCGGCACAGATTATTTCAGACGAGATTTTGACGACGAATTTGGCCTTTTTGCGAAGAAATCATATTTATTAGAATTTGATCGAAGTTAAGTCGGTCGGTTTTTACCGATTCCAACAACCTCGTTCTTTTTTTGCCCTACTTATAAACAGACGTTTATAAATACTGATTGCCTTTAGAGAAATATTTCGTAAAAAGCAGACTTATAATTTTAGTTACGGGTATTAAAAAGTGAATAACACAATTTATATAATTTTTCCTTGATCTTATTACACAGGGTGGTAAAAAAAAACAGGTCATCCCATTAATTATATGTTTTTGGCGATAAAATATGACGATGTAGTTCTACTTACCTATATACAAAAATGCGTCACTTAAAAGATACAAGGTGTTGAAGTCAAACTTTTGAAATTATTTTTAAATTTACAGCTTCAGGTTTTGACAGGTAGAAGTGTATATGTCCATAAGATTACCTATTCATGTCGTGCCTAAAGTTTCCCTCTTGTCAACGCACTTCCTCTTGCCTATCAACCCAATGTCGATGGCGTTACCTTAATATAATACTGTGGAGGGTGGAACATTCGATTTTATCGAATAGGGATTTGAGATACCCCCACTACGAAAGGGCAGAATTATTTATATTGTGAAACATTGTTACATATAGTTAAGTAACCGTCATCGTACAGACGTATAATTGAATTACTTTGTCCCTTGTTCCCCTTATGCAAAACCGATGGGAAACCATAAACTTTCAGATCCTGTAGGTATAGTTTTTTTACACATCATTGTAATTTGAAGTTAGTTTTTTTATTAAAAAAACTTCCCCTTTGATTAATCAGACACAATCGCATTTCGTTGTTCTATGTGCACGAGAAATAAAGCTTTGAGTTATATGTAGATCTCCGAAGGTTATAAATTAGTGTTTAAGCCAATTAAAAATAAAGGAACATCTAGACGATTTCCAAGCCTAAGTATTAAGAACGCTTTAACTGTACCTTAAGGGCCACATCACACGATTTGTCTGGAAGGGTCCGATTAGATAACGTAAACATTTCAAAATTAACTCCATTAGTAAATCCAAAATGTTTTCACAAGCCGGTTCGTATTTTTCATATTTTTAGAAGCCGGTGACTCGTGTTTGGGTTCCACCGACTGTCTTATTTATTTTCCATTTGCATCTAGATATTTTGGAGCATATTTGTGATTCGTTGAGAAACGAGTGATAGATAGTTTTGGCGTTGTAGACGTGACGGTGAAGATGTGGAACATGCATAGTTATAATTTGTTTTCGGGGGTGCTTGTTTGTTTAGTCACACAGTAATGCATGTTTTTTTTGTACCTATTATACATTTTGTTGCTTCTAATCCTTGGTATTTATAAAGGACAATAAACCAGCTAGTATTTATTTTTCTAGGTTGCAATAATGTAGTTATCAACAAGTAAAGTAATAAATAATTTTAAAATATAAAACAAAAGACCAGTTACCTCCTACTAGATTATTTGTTGATATTGTTTTATTTTTCATGCTTATTTATAGAATTACATTTTAGCGTGTATGGATTAAATTAACAAATACTTTGTTTAACGGCGCCGTATTTTTGAAATAGTGTTTTTTACAAATACAAGTAATTTTAGACATTTAAGAACTGAATAATACAGGGTTTTCGGAATATGAGTGTCTTCCATTACCATAAATTGTTCCATTTTTGTTTATGTACACTCACAAACATCAAAGAAAAATAAACAAATATGAAACGCACCGTTGTGACTAATATTATTTTTAGGTTACCACCAGCAACCTGACACTGCAACGTTGTCGAACGTTACAGTACGTTACTGTTTTAACGATAACATAGCTTTGCATATTACTGCAGGTGCATTTTTATTTTTAATATGTATTTGTAGACAAATTATTCGTTTTAGACATTTTTTCATAAGAGTTTTTTGTTGCTTTTAGTCAGATATATAAGTCGTTAAAATTACGGCACTCATATTCCGGACACCCTGTATAGAGTTTAGCAAGTAACAGCAATGTTATCTCATGTCACCTGCGAATTCAAAGGTATCGAAGTAAAACGGCTGAAAACGGTATAACCAACAAATTTTTAGATACAGAAATCTTTCAAAATACGTATTTTTAAAAAATTCAACTGTAGATGTAAATATTGGTATAACATAAACTTGCATAGTTCTACATATAAGATTTTTCACTTTTGTTTATAAGTATGTGAAAATAATTGTTAAAATGTAGGGTTAGAATAGCAAAATAATTTGTCATACAAATGCATGTTATAAGTTATTATATTATTTGAGGAGAATTTAAATAGTAAAAGCGAATAAACAAAACATCAATAATTTTATCTTCGAGATTTCTGTACCTAAAAAACACAAATACGTTTTAAATTTTGTAAACCAGTTCTTCAATGAAAACAGTATATTCTATTTTCAAACAAAGCGGAACATAAATATACGAACACTGTTGAGCGTGTTATTTATTAGATATGATTTGTCAAAATGGATGATATACTAAGACGACATACGATGCATAACACACACATAACTTGTATTGCCTAACATGTGCGTTTTGTCTAAAATCAACCTTCTACAGACATCTAAATGACAGGGGCGATACATTACAATTTCCTGGATCTAAATGAGGTAATGCCTGGAGACGATCTACTTATATAATCTCTTACGTAAATGTATCATGTAATTTCACATTATGCACAAAATGTTTATGCAAATTAAAAATTGCAGGAAACGCAAAATTGTCGTGTTCAAGATATATTAATATGAATGATTTTTTCATGTCTATTTCCCGTGTCTGGTCGAGTTTCTACATTGTCTCGCGCGGGCAATTTACGTTTAGGAAAGCGGATACAAGACGATAATATACGTAGCACCCTAGGTATTCCATTTGGTTGCACGTAACACGTTGCACGATTAACCAATTATTTGGTTGCCTCGAGGGATTTTAGTTAACGCAACGTAGCGACTACGAAAGTGTGTTTTCTATCACTAAAGGCAAGGGGATAACTACTGGCATAAAAAATTGTGACAAGATTTCGCAAAATAGAGATTTCCAAGGAATTTTGTGGAATTCCGGGTAATCGATAAAAATTACCTTGAAAATCACTATGCTTATACAGGGTGTCTGTAAAAGTTTAAGAAAGAAACACATATTCTGGGGGCCAAAATATGATGACCTAAATCAAATTAACTTAGTCCAAAACTTTATAACGTGACATATGTTGAATTTTTTTAGTTCTTTTTCAATAACTATTATAAATTGTAGTAAATAACTTGGAGATGGTGGAGTTTGCAGTCAATCGTAGAGGGCGCCACCTACAGTACTTCACATGGATTTAAATCATAAATTTTGTGTGCACTGGTGTATTGATTATTTAATGAATAATTCTTATTACCTGACGTTTTGTTCTTAAACGTCCTGAACAACCGTTTTTTTGATAGAAATTTAATGTTTTATTTCATACACATAAACCCATTGTCTTCTTTCATACTTTATTCAATTAAGTACTATCGAATTTAGGCCTTTTAGGTAAATTGGGTTAGATCATCATAACTTGGCTGTAGGAACATGTGGTAGCATTTTGTCTCCACATCTTTTAGAGACAGTCTGTACTAGATGTGCAGGCACCAAAAAGTTATGACGGTGTATGTGAAGTACTGTAGTACCTTCTACAGTTGACAGCAAATTGGCGGATATTAATATGAAGTTATTGAGGAAAAACTAAAATAAAATTGTATTTTCGACACTATATCTCAGAAACTATAAAATTTTGGACTAAAGTAACTTAATTTATATGAACACATTTTGACCGTCGGAGTATGTGGTAGTATGTTTTCCCAACCTTACAGACACCCTGTATACGTGAGATATATAAAAAATTTCAAAAACATCTTCATGTATTGACTCGACAAAAAAAAATCTTTCTAAGATTGCTCAGAATTGTGACAGTCTTGGTCAAAAAACTGATTTTGGTCGTAGTTACACCTTGTACAATAAGAAAAAAACTAGTGGATAAGGGCATTAATTAAAAAATTAACGTCGAAGTGCAAAGTCGGGATATCGTGCGATTTCCTGTGATTTCGTACGGTTTCTCGACATTGCGCATGATTTTTCGGGATTTTGCACGATTTTGCAAGGATTTCGCAAGATTTGTGACAAAATTTTCATGAGTGGTTACCCCCTCGGCTAAAGGCAGGGTTACACGATACGACTTTTTGTCGTCCAATTGCCAGCGGACGTCAGAAATCTTATAAATATGTTCTTAAAACTATTTTAAGTCGACTTTTTTGACATTTTACAAAACCTTTTGAAATCCGGCCAAACTGAGAGAGTTTTATTTTTTTCAGATGCTGTCGGTTGTGAGTGCCGGCGCCGCGGCGGGGATGGGCGGCATGGACCGGCTGCGAGGAGGCAGAGCGGCCCGAGAGCTGGCGGCGACGAGAGACCGCCAAGTCAGACTGCATGCGGTACATACCGATATCGCCATCAACCTGCCGCACAGCATCGCGATGCCCGACGGCGAGGAACACCCCTTCACCTCCTCCAGGCTGCACATACGGGACGCAGAACAGGTACAGTGTCCCAAAAAAGTATATATACAGGGTGTTTTGAAAACACTAGCATAAATTGAGGGTCTGAGAAATTATTAATATTATAATTTTTTCCTATGGGCGTATATTTTCCGTTTTCAAATTACAGGGCATTGAAAATAATTTTTCAAAATCTAGTTTCGGTCCCATCTTCCACAAAATTCGACCCGATTCGACCGAATGAACTCAAATTTTGTGGAGTTATTTTATTTTTGGCTATATCATACAGGGCGTTCACTGCAGTACTCCGCGGGAACATTTTAGGTCCTAACTTTTTTGAGGTTAATCGTTCTGCCCCTTTTATCACTTGCTGTTATGGCAAAGTACGTCAAAGTCACAATAGCAGCTAATACGTATACAGAACCGGTGTACATATTTTTTAAAATGTTAATTTAATTTTACACTGTGTCTCATTAATTTTCAAACACTTTGTATAAGACTTTTTATTCCAAATATTGCCAAGAAACTGTCGTATAAATAACTTAGGAAATGGTGATTTCAACCCTCTCCAAGAGGCAGAAAATTTGTGTAAAATTTGACTATTACCTATATCATTTTTATGGTTTTCAAATTACAATTGCTCTCTATATTTTTTTTGGAAACTTTAAAGATCTGTATCTTCTAAGGGGTGAACATTTTACCAAGGTCATTTTACGCGTGCTTTTTAGCTGTATATTCACCAGTACCATTTGTACTACTGCTTTTCAAAACACCCTGTATATTAAAAACAGTACTGCAGTAACTGTTTTCTTTAAATAATAAAATCTGATAAACTTAACTGTAAGATTTTAATTATTACAACATAATCTGATGGAAATTGTGAATTTAAAGCCAATTCGTTTAAATTATTGTCTTTTCTAGCAACTGCAGAGAAAATTAACTTTGCGTATGTAACAAAGTACCATTTCAATGACAATTAGGAGTTCACTTTTCGTCTGGCAAATTATTTGGCCATTAAAAATAATTGTTAATACGGTTAAAACTGCATGCGCGAATTAAATTTGCCACTCTGCGTGCACAAGGCGTAATTGGTCTTAGTAAATGTGTTAATTAGATGGCCCGTAATGTTTTCTCAGATGGATCGTCAACTAATTACGAAAATTGTCCCATATAAAATGTTTATGGGGCTGCGTCTATCGTGACGTCTAGCTAACAACTTAATTTTATAAACTACTCGTTTAATAATAATCCTTAACGAGGCTAATTGGCATCGTAAAATTTGCCCAGCTGGAAAATCTCCATGGCTATACCTAATTAATACAGCATTAAAAAATTACACGCCGTTACAATTAAAAATTTCTTTACGAAATCATCTTTAATAGGTACCTTTTTGTTTTCTCTGCATTATTTTTTTAGGAAGTGATTAAATAGATACTTTGCGGAAAGTCACCATACATAGATAAAAATGTCACAAGCAAATCAATGTCAGTGAAGTATTTACTTGTACTCGTACTTGTAAGAAGCCAGATCCAATCTTATCTATTTTTATTTGATGACTACTCGATCATTTGGGAATTATTGTAATACCCAAGCCGAAAAATATTTTTGTACTTTAATCGTTGTTTTCTTCTAGTCTTCTAAAGGATGAGATTGGATCTGTAATCATACTTGAAGCTGCTGATAATATTACCATCCAAAATCTTAAATAATATTTACTATTTACCAGCTATGTGGAAATCTGCCCGCTTTATAGTTCCTAAAAATAAATAGCTATTGTATGAAGTAAGATTTATAATAACAAAAAAAAATACAACCTTCTGGCAGTACATACTAATTTGTAAAATGAAAGTATGTATACGGTGACACTTGTTATATTGAGTTCAAACTGCAGACCAAATGAGCGAGATTTCCGTCTACATATAGCGATTTTTCTCGTTATTTTCATATTCACTATTAATCATAAACTCGATCATAAATTATTAAAACGTAATAAGAAAAAAACGACAATAAAAAAGGTTGCATATAAGAATTTTATAAAATTGGCATTTTCATAATGGAAGTAGTTTGCTGAGGGCATAATATACAAGCAAATGAATCAGGCGAATTTAATAAATTTTGCCGTGCATTGTACGAAATTTCAGTGTACATAAATAATACCTAAATATCTCGTCCAGACTGAATATTCGAGCAAACTTTCACATGTTCGAAGATCTGTCCACACTACGTGAACATTCGTGGAAAATATATTATGTCTGCTTTCGCTCGCACTTGCTCGCTCATTTGGTCTGAAGGCAGCTTTAAAATCAATGACTTTCTCTAGTTGTAATACAAACCTATTACTGAAAATAAAAATTGCACGTTATGTTTCTAAAATGAAGACATAAAAGGTAACAGCATCATCAACAACAACATACTAATAAATTCAAAAAATAATCAGTAAATAGCGGTGTCTACATATGGTTTATCTCATCGATATAGGAAAATATAAAAAAATCAAAAAACGACGACAATAAGTCGTGGAACAGAGTGGTGCTGCAATATAATTTCAAGTGACAAAAATCATTACAATATGCGGATATATACAGTATATTATCATAATTCTATAGATGATGTCTATTTAAGTGGGAAATATAATATTATATTATTTTTCTTATTTATTTATTGTATCTATATATATCGTTAAGGTATAAAAACATCCAAAAAATATTTGTGTATAATTTTTCTTTGTTATTATTTTCATATGTATGTATTTTAACTTATTAGTTGTTTTTTCTTTGTTATTTACTGGTTATCTGACGTAAATACAGCCCTGTCTACGGCTGACAAGGGTACACGCGAAAGCTTTTGATGCTTTTATGGCAGTTCTTATGCCGTTTTTTTACTCCCTTATATCGATTTGATAAACTATACATGGATACTGTACAGATAGGCAAATAAAAGTGTTTTTTTTCTGTAGTAGACCTCCTTGCTTATAGTTTTTACGACTTGTAACTTGAAACTTTTGTCACAAAAACAGTTGAATATTCCACATGCTATAATTAGGTACCCGTGATACGTTTTTTCATATCTCGAGAAAACAATTTTCAGTTTCATATGATCGACCTGTATGCAAAGGAAGGTTCCTTATTAAGAATTCTATTCTTTTAGCAGGAAGCTTCTTATCATACGTATAATCGACTAGATCAAGACGGCTTGCACAGGTGTTTTTGATTTTGCCGATTATGTAACCGCCTCATTATGCTAAAAAATGAAGGCATGTGTACAATTCGAATACTTCGCGACGATTTTTTGTAACCTATATGAAAGTGTACAATATGTATTATAATAATTTTTAGATATACGTCTGGATATATAACTTATTCTGATAGCCCGTAAGTCTCTTTAAAATACGAGTAGCACAAATTTTGAACTTACCTGTAACTGGTTCCAGCAGGTGTCTTCATTGTCTGTCAAAATAGATCGCCGTACAATGTAGTCTTCTGATGTATGAGTAAATAAATGTTCACTAAAAGTCACGTAACCACAACACAACGAGAATTATTTTAAAATCACTAATTTACTGTAATAGTTTACCTAGAAACACGAAATTAACCGCCGTCAACGCCGTTATACAACCTATAAACTACGGAAATTACATTGCTTTTAGGTTTTCACCACTGTTTTCAACAAACGGTCGCGTTTTTTCACAGGTGTTTTGATTTAACAGATTCTTTGGGACGGTCCAATATCGACTCAAATCATTATTATTTAATAACAGCAATGTTATGTACATCAAACTTTTACTAACTAGGATTCATATAACGTCACTAAACACAACGAAACTGTAGTTATTGAAAAAGTTCACAAAGAAACACTTACTTATCAACAAAAACTAGAGCACTAAATTACAAGGCGATTTTTAATGACTCAATTCATCCTATAAAAGTTAAAATTTAAAATGTTGTCACTACTGTTACCGTTATCGACGGTCTGGGTAGAGGGCGCTTCATCACAGGTGTTTTGATTTAGCAAAGTTTTAAAGAAGGAATCTACTAGATGAATAAGAAATAAGTACTACAGTGTACAGTGCAGTAGGTAATATTTTTTGTCGTCACAAATCAACTTTTTGTTGTTTTATATCTTAGTTAATTATGATTAATTATGAAATGCGTCTTTTGTAGGCTTGTATAAATATTATTCTTTTCTCTATAAAAAAGTGTGAAACCTTCCTATTATAATTTACCTACTTAGATGAAACAGATTGCATATTAAATTTGTACATTTATACAATAAAAATTAAATATCCATTGCTACTGCAATTTAAATGCTATTAAAAAATTACGTGTCGACAGTAGACAGGTATAATAATTAAATGTTACAAAATCTCAAAAACACCATTGAAATATTGGTAAATTAGTCTAGTCTGAGCTACATCCTGTGCTGTATGTAATATTTATTACATGTGGAAAAAGCCAATACGAATTAACAACAACTGCTTGAGGTCAACAGTCTATCAAAGAATAGGTATAAATTTGGTTCTGTCAGTGTTATGCAACGAGCAACGTAGTGCGGTTCATTGAGAAATATACCTATACCTAGGTACTAGAAACTAAAGCCCAGTTTTTAAAAGTATGTGTAGTTAAAAATATATACCTATTTTAAAAGCAAACCTTGTCTTCGAGTATTCCACTTTTGTTTTTTTTTTTAAATAAATGTATTATTTGCAGTTAAAAGGTCTAATTGTTGACATTGACCACAAGTGAGAGCGAACCTTATAAATACCCAATAATGATTCTGTTATACTTGTGTCCAAGATCAACGTGACCAAGAACTCTAGGCAACCATACTTACACCTGCAGCAAAACAGCCAAAATTTTATAAAGACAAGAACCACTGGTTTTATAAGCTTTGCTATCAGATCATCGTCTACGAAATCGCAGCGGCCGTGCTTTATCAAGCCGACGCGATTTAGCAGACCATGATCAGATAAGTCAAAGTAGGGTGCACTTTTGACGACAAATTTTAGGCCGTTTGAATGCAGAGAGCGTTGCGATCGATGCCCGATTCAGAGCTAAGAAATTAAGCATTTATCATTATTATATATTACTTTTTCTGCCCTATTAAAATAGGATAAGTAACGAAGTACCTCTTTTTTCTGTAATACCTGACTAACCAGGACGCCCTGAACCTCCATCTCTTCTACAATTCGGTTGCAAAAGTTGCTGCATTTGGAACGTGTTTTGGAAATCGTTGAGCTAGAGCATTTTTATATCGCCATAAATTAAAACCATATCCATCAACTGCGAGTTGCTATAGACATAAGCCATTTTAGATATTTGAAAAACTAATGTCAAAACTTGCATTAAAAAAAGTTAATACGATAAGTAATCAGATGTTTGAAATCGCCTGTCTAGAGACTATAGTAGCCCAGCGATGTAAAGGTTGAGAACTTCAATAATTTTTTTCTCGGAAACTACAAGGACTTTACCTAAATTTTTTTAGATAAGCTCTGAGTCACCTTGTATTTTTACTAACAGTATTTTCACTTCTAGGAATCCGAAATCCACCAGAAGTGCATCCGACCACCGCCGAATCGCACAGTATTGGAGAGCGAGTCGCCGCCCCCATACCGGTCCAGTTCGGCAGGTGTCCTGGCATCCTCTTCGAGCTCCTCCAGTGGCAGCGATTGGTCGGCGGGCTCGGCGCCGCTGGTCGTCCGCTGCCATTCGATGTCTTCAACGTCCAAGCCGATATCCTCGAGTTCCCACCCAAACGCCACCAGCCAAAAGACTGATTTTTTACAAAGGACTGTTAAAATTTTTACCGGCAAAAAGACGCAGCACCATCAGCCGCCCCCTGCCCCTACGTTACCCGTGGTCGTCGTGCCGGCGACGTCTAGAAGTCGGAGGACGGACCCCAGCCGTCCCAAGCCGCCTCCGGGCGTCTGACCACACGTTCCCACTTAGTTGACATTAAATTTGTGAATTGATTACTTTAAAACAGATTCCATAACTCATTAAATTATATGTTGTACTGGATGGTCCAAAAAAATGCTTCCCGAGTTTTTTTTTGTACGACTCAGTGATTCATCCAACGACTATGAGGACGTTTAGCCTTTTATAAAATATTATATATTTATCAGTGAACTGGACACTTTTTTAATGTGGTTTACATGTGTATTATATCTGAGGAGAACTATAAAGTCGTAATCCTAGGAACAGGTGGGATATCCTTAACGTGCGTTGCCAAATATAAGTTTGTGTACTGTGTACATAGTTTTGTAAATGCAGAGCAACGTCTTCAGACACATATCAAACATAATATGGATAATATTATTTCATACTTAATTCCAAAAACTAAATTTTGTTCCTCTCTCATTTTGTATTTTAACACCTTCTACCAGAAGGGCATCAAAAGCCATCATTTCTGAACTAAATCAATGTTTAGCACTGATCATCAATTGCTGACAACATTTTTCGAAATTGTGACCTACAGAACTGTCCACGCCAACTTGATTGGTATAACTGAATGCCAATTGGAGATTCAAGGTAGGCTACGCCCTCGTGTGGTAAAAATTTAAACTATATAGAGAGTCTCTGTTTTGAGTGATTTGTAATATTAATCTTGTGTGTTATTTGCTTATTCTTTTCTATGGAAAGTGACTGATTATTATTTTATAAAATATTCAAAATCACTAAATATACATAAATATAAATTAATGTGAATTGCTAGTAGTTAAATGTGATGGTTTTTGATGATTTGAATGTGATATAGCTATTTAAATTATAGCTGACAATATTCCGATGATTCCAATCCTATGCTATCAGTTTACTGATCAATAATTATGATTTACTATTGATAGTTTTCTTTAAATCTCTCAAATTCCTTTCCGTTGTGGATTTGGTATGACTTTGAAGAGGGTGCTCGGTATACTCGTAAAAGGAAAACATATGATATTATTAAATCAAAATATATTTGGCGATAGGCCGCAACTTGCTAATATTGATATTCCAGTAACCTAAATTATAAACAATTGACAGTAGAACATTGTTCTGTTTTTAAATATTGTTTATTGAAGAAGAAAACTACAAAATGGGATATTAAGTGCAAAAAATGGAAGATGGAAGACTTGAATAAAGGACTTTTCTTTTTATGCTAAAAGTGTTCATCTGTTAGTCAAACCGTCGTCAAACTAGCTCCAACTAATCATCACTTCTGTCTGTCTTCGTGTGACCCTCAAAAATAATTGCCAATGTTAAAAAGTACGTTATTCTTTTTGCAAAAGAACTTTGTTGGTTTTCATTTATCATTTATTACGAATTTTGAACAAATTAGAATATTTCAAGCATCAGTACCAAAGAATGTATGCTGTTAAAATGAAAGTCACGGATATTAAAAATATTTGTTATTTTTATTTCGATAGAAGATATTAGGAATATGTGTTTGATATAATGTGAAAACGCTAAACTTAAGTTGATCGAGACAGGAGTTTACAAAAATAATATATTCTACTTCTATCTAAAAACGTTGAGGTTTCCAACGATTTGCCGTTGTATATAATTTTATTTTTTGTTATAAATATCATTTGCTGCTAAAATACATATTCCTAACAGTTTGTACATCGTGACGTGTGTTCTATTTATATACAAAATTTTCTGTTTACCTTTGCCACTCCTAAAATATACATTGATCCCTATTTAAAATTATTAAGTAATTATATTCATGTTATTTCCATTTGCAATCGGTTATCTCACAAATTATATATAATGTAAAATTTGTTTAGTCTGCCAGCTTAGTTTTATGTGAAGAGAATATATGTAATTATAATTTGAAATTATCTGCATCCAAAGGAAGTTTTGTAAACACGGTCATTAGCTGTACGGGGTGATCACGCGAACACATTCGATGCGACTAGAAGATACCGGAAAACCGAAAATCCATTTTGTGACTAATTTTTCACAAAGATTTCAATTTATTTATCAACAAAATAATCGAGCATTGTGCTACAAAGATATTGACTGTTTTTTCTTATGTATCTGTATATTATAACATTTTTGGATTCTCCCATTTCCGTGATTGCATTGATAGAAACATGTAATGGGTTATCTTTTACTGACTGATTGGTCATTAAATAATTCCATAATTAAAATATTTTTTATTGCAATGAATATATAACTCATATTGATGCTCGATTGTACTTTTGATAAAAAACAAAATATATTCAAGAAATGCATGTTTCAATTTTCCAATATCTCCTAGTGCAGCAAAAGTTACAGCTGAATTTAACATTTAACAAAAATTTTATCACCTTTTAGAATGTATTTAAAATTTTTAAACGTGTTCTCTAGTTTATGTTTCAGTTCTTGCAATACAGGGTGTCTGGAAATTAAACAGACAAAGATGGTAAAAAGATCCTTAGATGACTTCATTATTGTATTGACATATAAATCACCTTATCTGCTGCTTATCTAGAAGAATCAAACTTAGGTTCTGTGTTAACTCTTCCATGGGTAGCCTTTGATGTAAAAATGATTTTTTAAGAATGCTCTCCACCAACTGACCGCATCAGACCTAAATTTCATTTTTCTTTACGCCATTTCGTTATCTGTTGCATAGATTACCAACACATCTGTTGCACTGTATTCTTGGTGGCATATTTTTTTAATTATGTCAAAACTTCTAGCATGGTGGCAGCATCTCGGTGTGGTAAATGGAATAAAGAATTTGAAATTTACGGAAAATGGCAAATATTTTTGTATCAGTCAGGGTGGAAAGGTGGTCATTTTTATCGGGTCAAAAAACATTTTTTAAAAATACGACAAGTATGAAAGTCAAAATTAGTAATTTACTAATTTCAATGTAGCGTCCTAACAATAGAACACTCTTAATTGTTATATTTGGGAGGATCCCTAATATTTTGAATTATATTTTTTTTCTTCGACTTTTTGGTATTTTTAATATCAAAATTGAAATCTTTAGAGTATTACAGATTAAACATGTACTCTTGTTTTGAGTGGCTACGGTTGTACCATGTGCGAGAAAAATCTATATAAAATTGTTTTTTTTCTCTTCTTTTCAATCTAAAATACTCTGAAGTTTTCGATATTGATATTAAAAAACTAAAAAGTTGAAGATAAAAAAATATATAATTGACCCTCCCAAAATGTGACGCCTATGATTACAATTAAACAATCATTTTTACATCAAAATGCTGTCCATATAAGAGATAACACATAACCTAAGTTTAAGATGTCAAATGGTTATCTTCCCTAGAATTTGCCATCTTCCTTAGTCGGTTTAATTTCGAACACCTTGTATTATATACATATCGATAAATAAATGTAATCACACAAGTTCAAAACGTTTTGTTGCGCTGTTGATTGAATGCCTCGTATCATATTATTTAAGAAACTCTTAATTTTTTAATAAGTCGGTGAGGTATGTTTTTAACAAAATCAGAGTTCTGCCTAAAAGTAACGACACAGTTTTTTTTTTTTTTGCAACTAAAGTTCAAACCGAGGTTGGCAACTGAAAATTGCAGCATCGATATACAAAAAATGTAATCAGTATTCGTCAAGTATTAATTTTTTGTAGATAGCGTAAAACTGTTCAGACGCGAACTAATTTGCATGAGTAAAATTTTTTTATTAAGAGAAATTGTGACATTTAATTGTATTCGGCAGTTACTGCTGATACAAGTACCAGTTCAGCTTTTCTATGAATTTCGAGGTGTTATTAATTTATTTTTGTTTTTTTTTTTCGGAAAATTCTTTATCTAGTCATTTTGATCAAGTTGTGATTGGTTTTGAGGGTGCGCACTTGAGCAAATAGATTATCTAGCAAATGTTAAATTATATAATTAAATATATTGCAAAAAAAATATTATATGGTAGACAGAACCGTATATTTAGTGGAACATAAGCATTATTGTGATGATAAGGTGCTTGGGATCATAATATGTGCATATAACTTGTAAACCAACAAAAGACAAACATATATTCCTATAAAAAGTTTATTTTTTGTATTGAGTAGAGTAGTTATTATTTATTTTCAGAGCATTTCCCAAAAACACCTATTTTCTAGTTGTAATTACTTCAGTGGTATGTAATTTATTTTTTTTATTGCTAAGGTGCAATTTTACATTAAATGTAACAAATTTGTCTGATTGATGATTTCGTGATGCTATTTTAGTTCGTTTTAGTCAAGATAGCTTAAAAAAGCAAATGCTTATTAAAATAAAATCACGAATTACCTGTATCCCTTGATCCAATTTTATAAATTATGTATTATTTATTTTTTATTATATTTTTTGTATACCGTTCCATAATAATAATAATACATGGCTTAATTATTTGCGTGACAGATCTCTCGTATTTGTTATTTTGTCAGTAAATCTTATTTATTATATATTTTTTTATTAGATCTGCCAAGATCTGTTTCTCAAATAATTAAACACTCTGTACATTTTATTCCCATAGATATCTATAGTAAATAGTTTTTTGCATATATGTATGAGGCCCAAGCCGAAAAAAGTCATAACAACAAGAAAATTGTGATTAAATTTTATTATTATAATAAATAACAAATTAATGAAAATGTTTTTGTATTAGTGAATTATTAAAACAACTTAAATTGTAAATTTTGTTTTTGTTTTATTCTTTGACTATAGTTTTCTATTCTGTTTAGAGGGACATCATATGTAATAATGTGATTTACTTATAAGCAAAAATCATACATGAAATAATAAATCACTTTCATTCACTTTGTTTTATTAACTACAGTGGACCGAAAATGGGTGATAACCAAAAAATTATAAACATTACATGACAGATGTCCCCACATTCCCCACACATAACAGTAGTGAAAGCAATAATTTCGTCTCTGAAAGCAAAATAGCTTTTAACTTTTTGATGCACAATTTCCGAAAATCTAGAGAGTGACTGATATTATAAAAGCACTGTATTAAAAACTGAAATGATTTTTATAAGAGCTTAAACATCTCATAATACTATACTGTACTACTCTAAGCACAACGATATGACTGATGATACAATAAAAGCTCAATCACACTGACGCTCGAGTATTCTCTATTTCTGTCGATTGCATTAGGAAAATAATTTTCTATTGTGTGTAAACTGTGTGTGTTAGTACTTGATTTGGCCGATGTTACAAATGGCATAAGCTGGAGTGTTACTCATAATTTCTATCCCAGTTATATTAAACAAAAAAAAAAATAATACAAGCATAAAGTTTAAAAAAAAGTATCAAAATGACAGTTCAAACAAAAGTGATGGACAACTGATAATATAAAAACGTATATGAAGGAATCTGAGCACAAAACTCTAATATAAGTAAGTGTAAGTAAAGCTGCTGGCATGAGTAGTTCATTGGCAGAAATGTCAATTTCTAGTGAATATTGTGCTATAAAAAGTGTAGAAGTAAATATAAAGAAAAAAAGAAAGGACACGTGTACGGAAAAAAATAGAAATCGATGACGTACAATACATCATTTTCAATTGAAAATTCATCGATTCTTGTTCAGAAATGAACTACTGACGGTAAACAAAATTCAAACTATAATATGCCTAAATTATCTGATATAGTTCTAGAAGAACAATGAATTTTCTGTATTTGAAACGAAATCGTAAAGGTATTGTATCTATCAAACAGAACTCAAATCATCATAAACAATTTGCCACGAGATTCCATACTTAGCCCTCTACTCTTCATCTTTGTCAGTGGTATTAGCAAATTCTGTTCAATCCCAAAAAAAATTATACAAGTTGCTGATGATATCAACATTTTTATGGCAAATAATCAAATTGAACAAATCATCAAAAATAGTAACGGCATCTCAGGAGTTTCACCAGTATTGTAAGGGAAATAGGCCAGCATTTTCATGCGCTTTCCACCGAGAAATGTTCCACCTGATCATGAATTATACTTAAATATATAGGGTTTCTGAAAATAAACGCACCATAGAGCAAGAGTGGATCCCTGACGACAAAATAATGCAATGTTGCCAAACATACTTTAGTCAAAGGTTGATGGTTAAAAAGATAGAGCGTCAAAGTTAAAATTTTATTTTCAATATTTGTAAATAACTTTTTAAAAAATCCAATTATTTGCATACATTTTGGGGATCAGGGGTTTTTTGGGGGGCGAGAAATTCAAATTTGTTTTTAATTTTGACGTCACTAGTAGTTATATGGCACACCATGCTTCTTTAAATAACAGAACTTTTGTGATTTAGTATATCCATCTGACTATTGAATCAGTTGATTCTTCTACCATTTTTATTTAAAAAAGGTACAGGTACCTTGTTGAAGTCGTTAGGAGTAACCGTGTTTGAAATAATCCTATTTGAAATATTTATAGCACCGAGTAGAAACTGTTTTGGTTTCTGATAAAGCCTTTTCTGTTAAAAATACAGCAAAATGTTACTTGAAAAAGTTATTTAGAATAATAAATTATGACGAGGTGCAAAATTACAAGACGTGGGCAAGGTTTCAAGAAACCGAATGTTCAACGATATCATCAAAGCACAAATATTTCAAAGCAGGCTGATCTTATTGTAATTTTGCACGTTAGTACAATCAACTCTAATATAGAATAATATTATGGAGTGCCCACCTCACTTTAATAGAGCCTTCATAACCCAGAAAAAAATTGTCAGAGTTATAACACTATATATGAACCACTTTATAAAAAAGCAGAGATGCTAATGTTATCAAGTATTTTTATCTACCAATTAATTTCATACACGAAACGAGTATTTTCTTGAGAAGAGTGAGGACATAGATTCGTATAATACAAGAAATTAAATAAATATTCACCAACCAAGTTTCACACCTAGAAATAGGTCAACATTCACCAAAACACATTGGAGTCAAGTGCTTCAACAAGTCGAGTAACAGTGGTTACTGATGAGGATATACAACCTGTTAATACTATTTAGCTTTAAAAAGAAGATCCAATCATTCTTAGCAGACCGTACAGGGTAGAGAATTTTCACAGTTTTTAGATTTTTTAATATTGTTAGAACAATAGCTGTTCTTATGTACAACAGTATATTTATATTCCCAATACTTTTCTTTGTACTTTCTGTGTATTCTCCTTTTCTTTTTCCTTTGTAATTAACTAGTCAGATAGGTTTGTACAGTATTTATTTTATTGTGTACTGTATAAATCTCAGAGATGAATAAATTTATTTCCTAAAAGAGAAGCATAGATAGATTTTCTACACGGTAAAGGCGCCTTCTAAAATGACTGATCGATCGGATTATCGATGTCCAAGAGAGCATCATTTTATAATATAAAATTTTTATATTTAAAATATTTCTAAAAATCTTTCTGAACTTTTCTTGATAAAATGTTTAAACTGACATATCAATACAAGATAAATGCTTTGAAAGACTCATCATTTGTATTGTAACCTCTACGTTGACTTTATCCTTGGAAATCGTCACGTAGAAAAACAAACTTTATTATTACCACTTGATTATACACGAAATATCCTTCAAACAAATGTCACAATTGTCAACGCTTTACTGACGTTTCTGTCTCTCGCGTTCAGCCTCTCAAGATATACTGTACTGTGTCAGCGAAACCGATCCGCTTATATATGTATTTATGGTTGTAGAAGTTTCCCCGGTCTTGACAATCAAATAGAATGTGGCCTTGAATGTTCCAAAAAACGTCAAAATAAAGGGATCACAAAAATTATAACTTCTAAGGTAAACAGGAACATAACCAAGAAACTAAAGAAGATACATGACCTTCCGTAACATTAATATTTAATATCTCGAAATTGGCAGAAACTGTTATATATATCATTGTATCTAATAAAAATAATAAGTTATGTAACACAATTATTATTTTTATTGTCTAATTTGTATATCTTCCATATCTGGGTACCTTCTGATCTAGCACACCTATGGAACGTTGCTCTCCGCCATACTAGTCCAGAAGCTACTAGGCTTGGGAATTTTTATCGATATATCGATAATTTGGTTAGGCAAACTTAGTTTCAAAAATAACCCTTGACTGATCCGTTTGGCGCAAGGGCTTATTTCATTAATCTTTATTTTTTTCAGAAGTGTGGCGAAAACCCAATAAAACTAAAGAAAAAAATATCGATAATAATACAGATACAAAATTATCGAATTATCGATAATCTCGATATTATCGATAATTTATAGATATTACCGATAATTTTCAATATTATGGATAATATCTGTTTCTTTTATTTATTGACAATCAATAGTTCCAAACCATCGCCCACTCCTAGAAGCTACCAATGAGTCACTCTAGATTTTCGGAAGCTGAGTATAGATGAGCATATTATTTGACGTGAAAAGTTTCTTAACTTACCTTTTGTGCTTTTGAAACCATCAGTATATTAATGAAAACAAATAGAAAATTGCATCACATACATTTATTTTCGTATATAATTAATAACAATAAATAAATCTTCTAAAAAAATAACGAATAACATTAAAAAGGAATATGACAAATTTGATATCTTGGTAAACCAATTAAATAAATATAAATAAAGTGAGGTATGAAACAATATACATCGATTACAGCCATACTGAAATAAATGGTGAGATTTCTAGCCTCTATTTAATATATCCGCTATTTCTTTCATGACGTTTATATGGGCGTGCATGTAAACTTTAGTTTCCCACAGCATGCCGCATAACTTTTCATCAGATTTTTCGTCCATGGCGATGTCCTCCGATAATTGAGGGTTGAATCGGAAATAGGGCACGCCGATCATAGAACACCAGGCTCTGGCCCTGTCGACTACCCTGCCGTCGCTCGATGTCGCCTTAAAAATAATTTACGTGGCAATTTTCACATAAACATATTGTCGCTAAGAATACAGTTATAGTTTTGCATATGCTTGGTGAGTATGTGTGTATTTCGGTAACATTAATAAAAGCTGGAATAATATTTGAGCAGTTTTCTCTGTTGTTATAATTTTCTATCGCGTTTTTCTTTTAGATTCTGACAAAAATGTACTGAAAAAAGTAAGCATATTTTAATAATATATTTTGGTCAACTTTACAGTAATCAATGAAATCAGACAAATAGGAAATTCAAATTCATGATATAAATTTGTGTCTGGAAGAAAAATGCATCTTTGGCATTTAAACTAAATATGAATATTTTATTTTTAAAACTGAAATCAAAAGAATCACTCTGTAAATACAAGTATATTTCTGTTACATTGCTCCATACATATATTAAATTATTGAGAAGGAAGCATATTAATTTTCCTATTTAAAAAAAATTAAAATATCGAGTTAATTAAAACTTGAGAAAAACTTTAAATTTAGAGAAATTTTGAAGTGTATAGTAATTTTTTTTCTTATATATAATTATTGGCAATGTTGCCCATACTTAACCTCTCTATCAACTGTTGTATTAATAAATTTAAAATTCGGTTATTGTATTTTTTAACATGCTTCTGGATAGTTATTACCATGGCTGTGCAAGTAGCTTAAGGAAATGCGCAACAGAGTAGGGATGGAGCCTCGGCAAGGGAGGTGAGAAAAGACGCAAGGAAAAGGAAGTAACTTTCAATTTATTACTAGTTTTTCCTCCCTGCAAAATCTAGTGTTTTTAAATTTATTACTATATAATTTAGTAATTTTTCCTCACTGTCTCTGTTTACGTATAGCTGACTCGATTTCTTGTTATTTTTTTTTGGTTATATTACTGAGACAATGTAAATATCAAAAATACAAAAAAGAAAAAGGTAAGTAGTTAAGAGTACAAGATTTATAAATAAATGTAGGTATTGATACTAATAAATTTAAAATTAATTCTTCTGAATTCATATAAAAATGTGAATTTGTAAATTAATTTAAAATAAGCTTTTCACATTTAACACTTAATAATAATTGTAGGTAAGAAAACATATGACACAAAAGTTAGCATCAGATGGGATCGAAACGAATATATAAGATGAGCTAGTTGTCTGCTGCAATCGAAACAATTACATAAACTATGGGTCTGCAATATTGGATATCGGTATACAAACAGGCTGTTATCTTTGCCATCTCTATTGAAATATGATAATAGAAAAGTTATAAATCATGTCAAATCTCATTACAGCATCATCTGTTCATTGATTATATGAATTGTTAGTATATATAATCTCTATGATCTGTTATCGGTAAGTTAAGTTAGTTATTCTTGCAAATAATTATATATTGTGCCAAAAATTCGTTTCTAAATTGCTACCATGGGATTCTAATCATTGGAAATATGGAAAACAATGTTTTACCAAATACTGTCAGAATGTTTTCCTTTGTGATAGTTATTTTATAGATTCTGATTTTGTGGTAAAATTTGTAATCTGTATTGTACAAAATACTGTTTCTAAACGTACATACATTCAAAATCTAATAAACAATTTGAAGGTTCTAAACAACAACTAGAACAAACTTAATTACTGTCACTTAATACAAATTCTTTTCCGATAGATAATACGATAGTCCATGTTATTCAAGCACCCTTGCTAATAATCATGATGATGTAATGAGATATTCCAAACATTGATAGCAATAATTCTCCTTAGATGAACAGTTTAATATGGCGTTTAAGAAACAATTTTAACAAAAAATGTAAGTTTCTGCATAGAAGTATTTATTCAGAATAAATTTGATTAATATTAAAATAGATTATTACTAATTGGTATAACATAATCATTCATAATAATACTTTATTCTATTATGCAGAATGTTGTGATTGACTTTTTATAAATGTATTTATTGTTATTGTTTTGTGATATAATACATTTTTTTACCAGTATTGAGTGTTTTATATTGTTGTTTCACAATAATATTTAAATGAGTATAATACAATGTTTCCATCATAACTGGTATTGTTGCATATACTTTTTTAAACATTGTTCTGAAACAAAGAACAAATGTGAAGTTAAATAAAATAATTTGAAAAATTCCTCCTAAATTAAATATCTGTTTTATCGACTAAGTCGGTAAGTTATGAAGTAAACATTATTACCGACTTATTTTTAGTTCAATTATTTTGGTTGCCAGGGACAATGAGGGCGACACGTCGTTTATATGTCAATGCCGTTTCGATGTTGGCACAATAAAAAGGACCTTCTTCTAGTATATATTCTGTGGTTATTACTGTATTATATATATATATATAGAGTGACCTCAAATAATGTGCAAAAAAATTGAGAGTATAAATTGTACGACAGATTTTAATAGGGGTTCCTCATATACAAATTTTTTATCTAAGGCACTATTAGTGGGAGGAGGGTGATAAGTTTTATTTCACGTGTAGTAGCAGAGCTACCTTTAGTGGCTGTTCACTACCCATGCTGGACTAAAAAGTCACAGACAAGGAGCGTTCTACTTCGCTGTAGAAATCACTGAAGCTAGTGACCTTTATCGTGAAATGGCGATAATATGTTGCAAACACAGAATTCGAGAAATGAACTACTCTGTGGGCTAATGCACCGAACAGCAATGAATTACACCTGGAAAATCTCGAGCAACACCTAAAGTCATTCGTTGACAACCTACCAGACATATACCGGTTTGGAGCTTATTAGCTCTCATCAGTATGCCATATGTGAGACAACCAACGAACAACTTTAGCTGTCTAACCCGACAGTAGAGACTATGGGTAACGTATGGTAACAGAACTACCTCTATAAGCTATTCGCTACTCCATGCAAGACTAAAAAATCACAGACAATAAGTCTACATTCCCGTAGAAACCATTAAAAGCAAGCAACTCTATCTCGAAACGGTGATGTTATGTTGTAAACACGGAATTCCAGGAAACAAGTACTCTGCGGACTAATGCCCTGACCAGCATTGAATTACACCTGGAATATGTCTAGCAACAGCTAATCATTCTTTGGTAAGGCACCAAACATATACCAGTTTCGAGCTTATTAGCTCTCATCAGTATGCCATAAGTGAGGCAACCAATAAACCATGAGTAACTCGTAGTAGCAGCCATTCGCTACTGCATACCAAACTAAAAAGTCACAGACAAGAAGCATTCTACATCGCCGTAGAAACTATTGAATGCTAGCGACCTCTATCGCAAAATGGCGATAACATTATGTTACGAACACCTATGGCATACTGATGAAAGCTAATAAGCTCGAAACCGGTATATGTCTGGTGGGTTGGCGACGAATGAATTTAGCTGTTGCTAGAGGTTTTCCAGGTGTAATTTAATGCTGGTAGAGGTCTGCAGAGTAGTTGTTTTCTGGAATTCTGTGTTTCCAAATGTTTAATACATAACAATATATGATATCAAAGAACCATGAGCTGTCATCAAATGCAAAATGATGGAAACCTACTAGATATTGATCTGTAAATATTGTGTGGTATCAAAGTGCAAAAACACTACGGTAACCACCCCGGAAAAAATATTCTTCCTGGTTCCTAAAAATGAGAAAATGTGTAAGAAATGGTGCATTTCAATGAATAGAGACGAAAAAGATAATGCAACACTATCAAGCACAACGGCATTATATTGTTGCGAGGATCATTTCATCGTAAGTCATTTTCCCTTTATTCAGAGATTATAAAGATCATGTGTGTTTTAAAATTAATAGTTGGAAGAAGATATGGAGAATTATTGGCAGCGCCAATTAGATGGGAATGTACAAAGACTATAACTAAAAATAGGTGTAATACCCCATAATTTTAACTGTCAGGGGAAAATGGTACCTGAGCAACAAAGTGACGCAAAATGCAGACGTCTTGAAATTATTCACCATAAAATTTGGATTTTCTCCCAGAAATGAAAACATTGACAATGAGTCAATTTTGGGCAGGTTATCTGATTGTCCTTTAACAAATCCACTCTCTGTTGCCATTATTTACTATAATTATATGGATATTATACACAATGCACACCAACAAAACAAATAATAATTTGACTTTGACAACTCGTTTTTGACATTCATGTCACGGCATATAAAACAGCATGCTGTGTTCATATACTGTGACATCACATAATCACCATTTGTATTTCTCGCGTTTTTGTGGTTGGGAAAGACGTATTAAATCTATTAATTTATTACCGCTTTATTTTTGCAGAGAATGACATAAAACTAACACAGTACACATAAAATGAACTGAATAATATTTAGGTAATAAAATAAAAAAATATGCAAATTGCCTGTTTAATTTAAAACACTTTTTTGTTAAATTTTAAAAAACTTTAAGGTTTTCAAGAAAAAATGCATTAATTCTTCGTTAGATATGAAATAAGAAAAGATACAATATAAAAAAAATGAGTAACATCTATAAACAAGTTTGAAAGTCAAATTTAAAAAAAAAGTTTTCAGGCATATTACTTACTTGGTCTACAAGAAGAGTACCCAGAGCAGATATGCCTATGACCAACTTAGCACTGTCCCAGATGCTCTCTGGCCTGAATACGTCTATTTCTTTTATTTGCGTCACTGGAATAAGTCCGGTACCGAGACTGATCACCACAGACACGGGGCAAGATTCGTTTTCTTTACCTTTAGCTTTGAGAGCCAGGCAATGTTCGTGGATCTCTGTAAGTGCGTCCAGAGTGGGATTGTTGGCTATCAAGCCACCATCGAGGAATCGACCGAAGGCTCTAAAGAGAAAACATTTTATAAAAACGTAACTCGATCTCGATCGATTTTCTACCTGAAATAAGTAGGCGCGGCTCCGGTGGCTCTCCCGACCTGCCACACATGTTGTTCTTCGGGAGGGGGAGGTAATTCGTATGGCGAATCGTGTTTCACTTCCAATATATCGTTAGGGCTGGTATAGTTTCTGAATAGGTGTAATTCGACGGGTTTCCTATCGGCCAATACGCCCGTCACCATCAATCGGGGGTATTTGATGTCCGACATCACAGTATCCATACCAAAGGTTTCTTTTAAAATATTTTCCAGGGCTTCGCTGGAATACGGCCTATTTCCAATGAAAGTGATCTCTTTTAAGCGAAAATACAAACAAAGGCACTCCTTCATGGTCTTCCCAGAAGCAATACCTAAGGAGAAGACATTTTTAACCTTAAAATATACAGTGTGTCTTGTTTTCCAGATTGACAACTCTGGAAATGTGAGAAGGCTGTGGAATTTCCATAAGTCATTTTTTTGATGTGACAAAAACCTGGTCTACTACGATTTTTTAAAACGGTTGTTTTTCTAGAAAGTGTTTTTATCAAAAAGATATTATTGTCAGTTTATCCAGCACCCATCAAAATAACCGTATACCCAATTTGATCGAAAAATGTCTATCGAGTGTTTTTTTATGGGGTGTCAAATCTTGAATGATCAGAAACAAAAAATTGTAATAAGCAGATCAAACATTGCCATGAAAGTGAAAACAAATACCAATGGGACAAAGAAAAAACACATACACTATAAGTTTAACAGTTTTTATTCCGGTCGTAGTAAACATAATAATAATAATAATATGTACAAAAAATGTAATGAATTATGAATGCTAAATTGTTAAACATAAAATTACAAAATATTAATTTAAATTAAATTTTAGTTTATTCCACCAAAATTCCTTCCAGTAGAATACATTTTTCCAATCGTCTTTTAAATTTAAAAATACTTTACATAGCTTGCATTGTTTAACAACTTAGTATTCATAGTAGGCAATTTGCATATTTTTTTACCAAAATATTATTCAGTTCATTTTATGTGTACTGTATTAGTTTTATGTCATTCTTTGCAAAAATAAAGCGGTAATAAATTAATAGATTTATTACGTCTTTCCCAACCACAAAAACGCGAGAAATACAAATGGTGATTATGTGATGTCACAGTATATGAACACGGCATGCTGTTTTATATGCCGTGACAAGAATGTCAAAATCGAGCTGTCAAAGTTAAATTATTATTTGTTTTGTTGGTGTGCATTGTGTATAATATCCATATAATTATAGTAAATAATGGCAACAGAGAGTGGATTTATTAAAGGACAATCAGACAACCTGCCCAAAATTGACTCATTGTCAATGTTTTCGTTTCTGGGAGAAAATCCAAATTTTATATTGAATAATTTCAAGACGTCTGCATTTTGAGTCACTTTGTTGCTCAGGCACCATTTTCCACTGACAGTTAAAATTATGGGGTATTACACCTATTTTTAGTTATAGTCTTTGAACATTCCCATTTAATTGGTGCTGCCAATAATTCTCCATATCTTCTTCCAACTATTAATTTTAAAACACACATGATCTTTATAATCTCTGAATAAAGTGAAAAATGACTTACGATGAAATGATCCTCGCAACAATATAATGCCGTTATGTTTGATAGTGTTGCATTATATTTTTCGTCTCTATTGAAATGCACCATTTCTTATGCATTTTCTCATTTTTAGGAACCAGGAAGAATATTTTTTCCGGGGTGGTTACCGTAGTGTTTTTGCACTTTAATACCTCACAATATTTATAAAATTTGTGTTTTATCGGTTCCATCCCCTTCAGCAATCGAAAACTTATGTTATAATGCTGGACTGGACACCAAATACCACACAAAGACCACAAAGTGCGCCGTTAACCACAGATTACAGATTAGGAAACGAGTTCTCTAACCAACTTAACTAAACCTACGTCGATTTAACAATTTGACATCTGCCACCATGGATGTTTCCATATACTGTGACGTGGACCAATCATAATGTTGTTTCCAAACCCGTGACTATATTTGAATAAATTGCTATATAAAATAATTAATTATGAAAAATATAAGAACAATTTTACAGAATTAGTAAGATATTCCTGTTAAGTACTGAATATATAATAAAAACAATATTTTAAAATTTCATGCAAATTGCCTATTCAATACATTTTTGTACGTTAATTATTTTAAATAATTAAGTGATATTGAATTTAAGAGAATGACTGGAAAAATGTGTTTGACTGGAAGGCGTAATGGAGAAAACTAAAACTTAATTTAGGTTAACGTTTTATAATTTTTTGTTCACCAATTTAGTATTCTTAATTCATTATATTTTTCGTGCATTCATTTTTTTTTAATATGGTCGCAATTAAACCCATTACACTTGTAGTGTATGTGTGTTTTTCTTTGCCCAATTGGTATTTGTTTCCACTTTCATGGCAATGTTTGACTTGCCTATTACAATTTTTAGTTCTGATCTGTCAAAGTTTGGCCAATACCCAATAAAAAAAAACACTCAATAGACATTTATCGATCAAATTTTGTATATGGGTATTATGATGGGTGCTGAATAGCCTGGTAATATTATCTTTTTGATAAAAACAATCCCTGATACCACTTTCTGGAAAAATTACCATTTTAAAAAATCGTAGTATGCCAGGCTTTTGTCAGATCCATAAAATGGTTAATAGAATATAACCTCCCTTCAGGGTGCTAATTGTAAGAAAATTGGCCTACGGAAATTTCACAGCCTTCTCACATTTCCACAGCTGTTAACTTAAAAAACGGGGCATACTGTAAGTAATTGAATAGTATAAGTACCTAAAGCTAGGATGCCTCCGGTGCTGGTTCCCGCTAACCAATCGAAGCAACTGTTGATGGACTTTCCCAATACTTTCTCTAATTCTAGGAGCATCTGTACCAAAATCAATCCTCTGATGCCTCCTCCGTCTAAACTCAAAAGCCTGCCCTTATTCGGAAATTTGTTTTTGTGCTTATCTGACGCCACCTCCATGGCCGCCACGGAAAGCATCAAATTGAGGATGTCGCGATTAGTTGGTCCGATAACCTACAAGTAAATTTTGTTTTTGAAGACAAAACATTAAAATGGGCATATTAATGACATTTTTTTGCAATTCTCCTTAATCCTTTTTCTTTTCACATTTGGAATAGTTTAAACATGGGTGTATCACAAGGATCTGTCTTGGGTCCCTTATTTTTTATTCTTTATATAAATGATTTATTTTTCATTTTCTTTGAAAACGGTGCATTTTTAACAAATTTACCAAGACTTTTTTTTGTGTAAAATTAAATTTTACATAACAAGAATTGATAATGCGAAAAACCCAATTTAAAAAAAGTTCATTTAAGTGACACTAGACAAAATGATTGAAAGTTGGCCTCAACTCTCACTTTTATTTGGGTTCTACAGTTTTTAACAATCTACCACAACATAGATAAATAGATAATATAAGAATTTTCAGAAGAGATCATATATTTTATAGTGTATCGCAATTTTATTGTTCGTAATGTTGATGTCTCCTTATTGTACTGATTGTTTTATTAGTTGCAAATATTTTATCTTATTAGTTTAGTTTAAGCTCTGGTTGTGACATTTTCTATATTATGTATTATACATGTCAACATAAATAAAGATTAATTACTTACTTTTCTAAGTAAATTCACAAATTAAATTACGACGAGTACAAGGTGGACCAATTTATATATTTTTATGGATTTTTATATTGCTCAAGGATAGACAAAAAAGTCACAAATTCAATTTTTAAGAACAGCAAAAATTATGTCATGATATCTTTATTTGTTTAAAAATATATATGAGGTATTTTTTACTTTTTTATATTTTTTGTGATGACAAATTTTTTTAAACCTGTTTTAAGAGTCCAAAAGTTTTTCTTTAGTCAATTTTCTAGTTAAATTGTTTTACAATTCGCAATTTTCATTTAGTGCAATGCAGCCTTTTTAACTTTTCCATTCGTCTTTCCATAACTGTTATTAAAAAACAGGGAAAATAACAACAAATCTGCCTAGGCATTTTTGTTGTCTTGTTCAAGAAAATTGTCAAGTTTTTTGGTCTGAATCAAAAAATGTTTTTTGAAATTGAAAATTTGATTGAGATTTCCTCAGATTGCATCTTGGCCCAAAACTTTTGGACTGGAAAACATCTTTTTCTTACTCCTTTTTGTAAACTTTTTTTAAAGAGTTTTTTTCTGAAAATCTAGCAGCTTGAAAAATTTTTGAATTTGCAGTTATCTAAAAATTTACATATTTTTTTAAATAGAATATCATTTACCATTTTTGAAACTGGTGTAAAAATGTATGTAAAACAAGTATCAAGGTAGCTGTAAACACTACAAATATTTTTTTCTGTGATTCAACTATTTTGATTATTGATGCAATTAAGTGTGCTATGAAAAAAAAAAAATTTTTACCTAGCACAAATAATGCAGTATTGATATTCTGCAAAAAATTGAAGCATTTATCACTTGCTGATTTAAAAAAAAAAAATAGTGAACAATTCAACCTTATTTATCTGAAGAATGACATACTTAAGGGCAATGAAACAAGACCAACCGATGTCATTATAATTTTAATACTATTTTAGTTAGATCTCTAACTCTGTAAATTTTCATACGGTCACATAGGAATACCCTGCATAAATAACACCTTTATTTGAAAATGTTTCAATTGTACCTGAAAAATTAATAGTTATGAAAAAATATTGCATGCCAATCGATTCTATGCATAAATAAATAAATAAAAAAAAACCACTTTAATAATTAAAAATGACAAATACACACATTATTCAAAATTATAAAAATTCACCAAAAAGTGACCGGTACCCTTAAAATGAATTGCAATATTAAAAAAACTGTTTTCACCATTCGATTTTGTATAGAAATATACAAAGTTTAAAATGTATCACCAAACATATATAAATAAAGATAACAAAAGCAAGCATAAAGTACAAAGTGTAAAGTCCGTTATCTACTGTTATACAGCCAAGGAAAACATACATGTAATCTATTATTTAGAAAGGAAAAAATACTCAATAAAAACAAATTGTTTAGATCAAAAAGCAAACACCTATTTCCATCTTAATTAAATATAGCTGATGGTATGAACATAAAACATATTATTGCTTCGACAAAGTAAAACAATTCAGTTTTTTCTTACCTTTGGTGGCGCAATTCCTTCATAAGTACAATTAAATTTGCAGCCTTCCGTGCAACCCTGCATATCAGAACAGCAACGTTTGGCACCCACTGCATGAAGATAATATAATAGCTTTGGCTCTTGTTCTGCAAAATAATAATAATTAATCGTTGGGACCATATTAATATCTCATATAAACATAACATCATTGGCCACCCCATATACACACATTTTTCAACAAGCTTTGCATTTTTTTCTGTTACCGTGCTGCCTTACTTTTATCTAAAAAACAAGGCATAACACTTTAAAGATTAAGAACTATTAGTTTTTAATGAAAACAGCCAAAATTTTTCGTGAGAATTGCAAAAATAAAATCTCTAAACAAAATGTACAAAACTGACAATAACTTTCGATTCACTCTAATAAATAATTTGCATGTATCACCATCTCTATATGAGTTTTTAACGGAAACTGCTGCTCCTAGAGACTTCAATCAAAAACCTAGAAAAAATATAGACTGTGCCAATGTCATATTGCCAGTGACCGCTAATTCATGGCTGCCAATTTACGTTGGTTGTATTGTAGTGTGAAGCTCATTTGTTTATTGTCATTGGTCACATTCTTTAATGGCATTTAAAATGACAGCAAGTTAGTTAATTTCATATTGCAATGCAGCCATCATATTTGCACAACCGCCAACATAAAACAAATAAAACATCCATTTTCTGGACCGTAAGACCCTAGGAAACGCGGAACCTGTCACGTGACCTATATCATGAACCGACGCTGTCTATATTTTTTCTAGGTTTGTGACTGAAGTCTCTAGGAGCAGAAGTTTCCGTTAAAAACTCATATAGAGATGGTGATACATGCAAATTATTTATCATATTACCATAAATTAATACTACTACAGCTAAAAAAAAGTCCTATAAATAACCTACATCAACACCAGTGTACCAAAACGTCAAATGTCAAACAAAGGAACTGAGAGAAAAATAGATATAAATAAGAATAAACAATGCATCTTCCAAATTCTCCTACAGTAGTTGCCACTTTTCATTGAATACCACAAACATCTCCATTAGTTTATTATAATATGGTATTTAATAAAGAGACAAAACAAAATTAGAAGCAAAGCAAACATGAAACTTTTATTATTGCATTAAATCAAGGATTAGATGATAAATTAATACATTTCTTAATTAAAGTCAAATTTCTGAACTAGATGTGACAACCTTGTTTATGAATTTATAAGTCATTCAACTCTCTATAATTTTTTGACAGACTACATACAATTAAAAAATTAAATATTTAGAAATTATTTCGCAAACTTACCTTTGGTAATTAAATGTCGAGCTGTTTCTCCGGCGTTATTCAAGATGTCCAAATTAGCACCAAATACTATGAGAGCTTGAATTATTGATCCATTTCCACCCTTAACAGCTAAATGAATTGGCCTATTTCCGTCCTTATCACCTAGATCTGCATTTGCTTCCCTGCTTAAAAGGGCAACGACACACTCTAACCTGAAATCGTAAAAATCAATACTAAATAGTACTCGTTAGATATTCAGAACACTAAATCAGAAATAAATATAAAACCATGTTAAAATTTTTTGCCTTCACAACTATTAGTTAGATTATATTAAAATATTACCTGTTTCTTTCAACCATGACGTGAAGAGCAGTTTTTGCCTCGAAATTGAGGGCATTGATATGACAATTAACATCGATAAGTGCTTCGATAACTTGCCTCGAAGAGGACCAATGCAGTGGAGTGCCGCCATTCTTCATGTCTTTCTGATATAAAGTGTTCGGGTTATCCTGAAGGAAATTTCCCACGTAGCCCGGTTCCACGTTATTTTCATTTTCAGCTTCGGTGGCCGCTATATTCACGTCCGCACCGGCCAGTAAGAGAGCTTTGACGCAATCGGGTTTGTCGGCAAGACAGGCCATATGGAGGGGAGTGTACCCGTTTTTGTTGCGAGCGTTTAAACATCTGGGTGGCGAGCTCTGGGCAAGAACCTTGAAACGGGAAAATAAGAAAACCAATTTGATTAAATAAAATTAATAATAACAAAGATATTAGTTCTTAGTTATGTAGAGGATATAGTATCAATTGTAAATACCAATACTTGTTTCCTTTTGTCTTTGCCGCTACTGGACAGTACCCAAAGTCATAACAGTTTTGCCTGTTGTTACTTTTTTTATGTTAAAAACTATGAGATTAACAAAACAGCAGAGTGCGTAATTGCAATGGAAAGTAATTTAATAAAAAAAAACAAAAAAACAATTGAATCTGTCATTTGAGAAAGCATATAAGTTCACATTTAACTAAAATTACTATTCTAAGATTATAAATATTATTTCATTGTCTTAGTGTCAATGGACTCTAACTAATTTAAATAAACATTCTCTATGATATGCTGAACAAAATTGTAGACAAGCAAAACACAGTCAATATTAATTCTCCACAACGAGAATGTCTAAATACCAAAGTACTGGGCATTCCCCTTTACAAAGTTGCCACTGGATATACGTCTTTTGCCACCCATGAAGTTCAGGAGGATCATTAAAACTCTATTGCTGGTCTGTATAGTATGGATGAATTTTCTAGCAAAGTTCAACAAATTCAACATGATGTTAGTTCACTTATAGTGCCTAATTTTAAACTGGACTTTAATATGTTTTAATTTTATGATTTTGTTTTGTAATTGAATGTGTTTGTATTTTTTGTACCCATATATATATATACATTGTTTATACATTTTTATACTTGGATATACCTTGTTCTGTTTGACTTGTGTAAACTTGCAAAGGCATGTAACCTTAGCACCAATAAATTATCTATCTATCTATCTTAATTATCGGTATTAAACTTTAGTAACATTTTTCCTGATATGAATGTAGGTCGTATTGGTTTTTGTTCAGAAGTTTTAAATAATACCACTATAACAATAATTTATTATTTGTGTTTCAAGTTTTAACACTAGTTAACCAAATTAACAAATCATAAGGCTATAAAAATTATTCAAAATATCCACTCTTGGCTCCAATGCCAACCTCACATCGGTGAACTAAAGATTCCATCACTCGACGGATGAGATTTGGATCATTTCTTATCTGGTCAGCTGCATCCTGAATTCTTAACAAGTAACTGCTGATGAGTAGCGATCAACACGGTAAACAAACAACTTCATATGTCCCCATAAATAAAAATCCAAAGGATGGACGACGCGGTGGTCATGCTATTGGACCTTGTTGACCTATTCATTTATTCGGGAAATAATCATTTAACCAAGCAGTTACTTGTCTCTCTCTATGTGGCAGTGCACCATCTTGCTGATACCACATATGTTGAACAATATTAAGCCCTACATCAATAATGCGATCAAATGGCTTTTTTGGAGTGGGGTTGATGTCTATTTGGGTATTTTCCTCAGTATTATCGGGCTGCTTGTCTGACGTTTCCATTGGAATACCCATATACAAAGACAATATCCGTATACTCTTCAGTTGTAAATAAATCTATTTTTACTAAGTGACCCGGCAAACGTTGTTTTGCCATATAGTGAATATTTTGGTAGTCGACTTCGTTCTCATTCCTACTTTGTGCTGTTTACTGGGTGAGAAGTGACACCGGTAGACGCCTGGCGGAGATAACTGATAGTGATAATCGATCAGTTATCGACCAGGGTTAAAAATGATTAAATTACTAAAATTGCTATTAAAAAATAGGGGTTTGTGATAGAAGGGTGAAAAGAAAAGATGGGCCTGCTTTGATAAAATCTTTGTGCTTTGTTGAAAAATGGTTTCAAAATCAACCCTCGCCGATCTTCTTGAAATTTTGCATGTCCCCATAATTTACCGTTCTGAACAACTTTTTCAAGTAAAATTTTGCTGTATTTTCAGTAGGAAAGGCACTTTACCTGAAATGATAACAGTTTTCAATCGGTGCACTGAATATTTCAAATAGAATTATTTTGAAAACTGTTACTCCTAACGACTTCAACAAGGTATACCTTTTTTAGATACAACAGGTAGGAGAATTGATTGTTTCAATAGACAGATGGATACACTAAACAGCAAAAAAAATCTGCTATTTAAAATAAACATGCTGTGCCATAAGTGGTGCCCTTTACTAGTGACATCAAAATTAGTTAAAAATTCTTATTTGCCATGCCAAAACACATAAATGTGCCAATTTTTTTTTAATACTCCTACAGGTTTCAAAGTTATTGAGATATTTCAAAATAAAATTCTAGCATTGAACACCCTGTATTTTTTAAACCAGCAACATTCGGATAAGGCATATTTGGCTCAATCGCTCTATTTTGGTGTGTAGTATCTCCAGTTCAGAGATTGCCCATTCTTAATGAATTACCCTGTATATAGATTTAGTACCTTAACGCTAAGTGTCAAATAAATACACAAAATAACACAAAAATAATAATTATTGTTACAGCAACCATGATTTTTATTTATCAGAATACTTTGCTTGAAATATGAAATTATATTTTTTAAAATGCTTATAACTTCTAAACAAAAATGAATCGAACCTAAGAAAAAATCTTTGGAAATTAACCTAGCTACCAGCTGCCAAAGTTTGTCATAGAGCTTGTAGAACACCCTGTATAATAAATAATGACTCAGACTAATAACTACACAAAACAATATCAGCAGGAAGTAAAGTGTTTACATAAGTTGATAAATTACATAAGTGGAATTTCTAATCTACCATTACTGCAGCAGACTGCTATTCGGAGAAATACTACTTACAATTCTATGAAAATAATCATGGAGCAAAGTTATTCTAAATACAAATATAATTTAAATGCCGATATAGAAAGTACAATAATTTATCAGTATCACTCACCGAAATAATCTCCTTTGTTGTGCTAGCTGCATAATGGAAAACTGAATTTGCTTCATAATCCAAATGCTCCAGAGAACAGTTTGCAGAAGCCATTATCTGTACGGTTTTTAAATTTTGTGTTGTAATAGCAACCTGTAACGGTGACATGCCAGTGTCCACGTCTGTGCTATTGAGAAAGCAATTGATTTTTGGATTACTGAAAGAATCGTACAGTGCAAAATGGGCAGCTAAATGGGCTAAGGACCAAGAGGGATGTTCTGAGAGTGTGTCACAGATTTTTTGCAGCCCATGGATGTTGCACATCTATGAACAAAAATGAGACAGTTCTAACAGAGAATGCCAATAAATATAAACTAACCTCTTTAGCAACTTCTATAAATACTGGTAACTTATCTTTTAATGTAATAAACTTTATTTCTGCTTCATTCATATTTGTGGTCCGGTACAAACTAAAACCAATTTCTTGATTAGCCGATTGCTCGATTTAAGATATTTTTGTACCTGAATATTTGATGTAATGTTTCAGTAGTTGGTCTATGTAGCACAATTTCATAGTTTGCTTTAGCACCTTTTTGTAAGTTTTTAGGTGGTAAATACAGTACAAGTCCATCTTCTCTGGAATGTATTTCTCTTGAAGTAAAGGTGTCTGGTCTGGTTTCGACGACTTTATTTGGTAGTGGTTCAGCACTTAATAAACTTCGCAAAACTACGACATTAATGACCTTTACTCTAGTGGGTACTAATTTATACTAATTGCTTAATGATTTAATAATAATTACCATTGAATCCTGACGCCAACATAGACATTTTTTATACATAATACACAATTTTTAGTTGAAGACACAGACCATATACAGGTTGAAGAATGACAAAAAACCTGTATTAGGTGTTAAATAACCTTCACTTCTTCACCTTCTATTTTTTAGTAACGTAACAGAACAAGTCATAAGCAAACTAAAAACTGAACCGACTTGGACTTGACACTTGACTGAACAAAAACGAGCTACTCGAACAACACTCGAACTACTAGTTGACCTTGAACAAAGAAATATAAACCCAAAATCTAACAACATGAAGATAGCTACATGTTATATTTCGTGTGTATGTGGCTCAAAGCAAAGATTTGAAATTTGAAGAGGTTTTCTGCTACTTTCATTTGATATAAATGATATAATGGTAAGTCAGGAAGTTTAAAATATTGGTTTTGCACCAAACTTAAACTTACAAATTGGAAATTGCGGCCATATTGTGACAACTATTTTATTGGTTATAATTTTAATCAGTCGCATATTTCTGAATAATTTTAAATAATTATGTCTAAAGGCTACATTGATGATTACGAACAGGTAAACTGTTTTACTAATGTCTTAATTTAATCAATTACTAAGTATTTACAAATTGACTTAGTTACACCGTAACTCAAACATTTAGGAATCCATGTGTTTATAATTAATTAAAAATATTCAGTATAACTACGTACCTACATGCTTTGCTGGAATTAATCCCATAATTGAGTATAAATTTCATTATAAACTTGACATTGATTGAAACTGCCAATGTTAACTTGATTGTCTTACAGAATTACGAATATGGATACGAAGAGTATGGGGCTCACACCGGTGATCCCACCTTGGATGAATACAACCGACAACATGTAAAGATGCCAGATGGAGTAAAAAATTTCTTGATTTATTTTAGAAACAATGTAAATGAAGGTTTAATTTTCGAATTACAAGCGTTGTACGAACATTCTTGGCCTAAACTCACCGAAGATTATTTTGAAAAAAGACCATGGCCCGAAGAAAGCGAAGTAGCCGCTCTTGTAGACAGTGACCCTGTAAGTAGTAACGTTTATTACCTTCAGTACCCTGCACTGACACATCTTTAATTTTCTCTTTCATTTGTTCGCTTTTGTCCTTGATCTCTTCTTTGATTTTCTCTTTTATCTTTTCACTTTTTTTGACAAGCTGTTCTTTGTAATATTCCATTTTTTCAAATATTGGGATCACTTAAAAACGGCTATGAGAAAATTTAAATATAAAATTAATAATATCTTACCCGTTATGTAATGCTTTTATTGATTTTGTAATTATAATATTTGATGTAAGATAAGTATTGATTTTGGTTCTAATACAAACTACAATTGGAGAAAGTTATTTTAATATATTGTACTTTTTTTTTTTTTGAGGAAGATTTTTTAATAAAGGCTAAATAAGTCAATGAATAATTAAACTTTTAGATATTATTTATGATCTTCACAAATTTGTTCTCTTATAGGTGTTTATGATCCTTTACAAGGAGCTTTACTTCCGTCATATTTATGCAAGGATTCAAGGAGGTCCCACTTTAGAGCAACGTTTCAACTCTTTTTATAACTACTGCGATTTGTTCAATTACATCCTTAGCGCAGAAGAACCCGTACCCCTTGAATTACCCGATCTGTGGTTGTGGGAGCTTATCGATGAATTTGTATACCAGTTCCAGTCTTTTGCACAATATAGGGCGCGACTCCAGAAAAAAACGCCTCAAGAATTAGAAACGTTGAACTCCAACAATAAAGTATGGAATGTTCTTTGCGTTTTGAACGTGCTGCATTCTCTCGTCGACAAGAGCAACATTAAACAGCAGTTGGAAGTTTACGCTAGTGGTGGCGATCCTGAATCCGTGTCAGGAGAGTTTGGGAGCCACTCGCTGTATAAGATGTTGGGATATTTCTCTCTTGTTGGGTTGCTCAGACTGCATTCCCTACTAGGTGACTACTACCAAGCTATCAAGGTTTTGGAGAATATCGAAGTGCACAAGAAATCCCAGTATGCTCACATTCCTGCATGTCAAATTTCTACTTCTTATTATGTAGGATTCGCTTACATGATGATGAGGCGCTATTCAGACGCAATCCGTACTTTTTCATCGATTCTGCTGTACATTCAGCGCACGAAGCAACTTTTTGCCTCGAAAACTTATCAGCACGATCAGATTAATAAACAGACTGATCAAATGTATCACTTGCTAGCTATTTGTTTGGTTCTGCATCCACAGTGCATCGACGAGTCCATTCAACAGACTTTAAGAGAAAAGAGCTATCACGAGAAAATGTATAAAATGCAGTACGGAGATCTGCAAGAGTTTGAAAACAGTTTTGTGTACGCCTGCCCGAAGTTCTTGTCTCCGTATCCTCCTCCGATTGATTCTGTGCCTGACGATTACTCGAAGGAAGCGATTCAGCACCAGACTGCTGTTTTCATGGATGAGGTGGCCCAGCAAAAGATGTTGCCCACGATTAGGAGTTACTTGAAGCTGTACACAACTCTACCCTTAAGCAAGCTAGCTACTTTTATGGCGCAGAACAACAGAATGAATGACGGGAAGTGGGACTTGGACAAGGAGATGCAAAGTCTCATTATACATTTGTTGTGTTTCAAACATAAGATGAAGAATGTCGTTTGGTTCAAGGGAGCTTCCGGGTTAGAGGGCAAGTTCCAAAGTGGATCTGAAGTGAGTAATAATGCAGTTTTTATTATTTCATTCTCCCCCCCTACGAAAATATAATTTTTTATTTTAAAAAGGCAAACGAAAGTAAGATATCGGTTGCTAAGTATGAAAAACTTTTGTGCCCTGGACAACGAAGTTATTAATGTCAAATGTTTATTTAGAGCGAAAATTAAATGCGAAATTACAATTGTTGTATGTTCCTGAAAGATTTAACGGCAAATGTTGATTGAAATCCTGTTCTAAAACAACGTCACTGGAAATGTTGACTTGTTTGTCGATTTGCACAACATGATCATTAAATTATGTTCCCGGATGTTTGCCCTACTGAATAGATATCGATTTTTCGGGCATGATTTTATTAGCAACTTCTATTTTATGGGTCACTGAATATGATATATATCCTTCCACTATCTCTGACGAATTCTACCACCCGTGCCTTTTCATATTTAAAATGTTCAACCTAGGGCATTTGCTAGTAATGTATGGGAAGTTTTTTGAAACGAGCGGCCGGTGTACTGATTTGGATTTGAAATTTTAAGAAATTTAACGTATGGAATTTTTGTAATTACATGCTTTCCAACCACCTGATTTGCACATTTCCCACAATCATACTGATAAAAGCGTTCTATTTGAACCTTTTGTGGTCAGAGTTGCATATAACGATTACAATCTGTTACTACAAATCTTCTTTGCACATTATTTTTTGTAGTAAGAAGACTAACATGACACAATTTTTATACTCCACATCCTTCACTATTCACAATATATTTCATCAGGAGCTAACAAAAACTTTGATATATCATCCTTTGTGATGATATATCACAGCATAGATAGACCAGCAGTTTCACTCCATTGTCGGCACTTTGAACTGCTTTCAGTTTCTGCGGTGTCCTCGAAATGTGAGTATGATAGCACATCCGATAGAATTGACAGAATCGGTGATCAGGACCGGAATAAGAAATTTTTATTTGCGCGGAAAGTGTAGTTATTCCACATGAAAGTTTACGTTATATCTATCCGCATTGTGTAATAATTCATTATACAGTTATAAATGGGTAATTCAACATGTACACATCATTTACTGCTACTAACATACAGTGAGAAAATTTGATTTATTTCTTTGTTTAAAAAAAAGAGTTTAAAATATATATTATTGCACTACAAAACATTTTTATTTATTTACATAATTACATTTTTTTGGGATTTTTTTAAATTTAAAATTTGACGTTTGAAGTTTAGTGGACAAATAATTTATTATGATTTTAGACAAGTATTTTTCAGAACAGAGAAATTATGTTTATTAAACTTTGAAAATTGTTAAATTGCAGATGCAGTAAAATGTAAATTTGGAAAAAAATTATTTTTTATTATTTTGTTTTGAGACTTACTCTCATTATAGTGACTACAAGAAATATGATCATCTACATAATTTGAAGATGAGCCGTCTTGTGCAGGAAACGTTGGAACGGCCTCTTTGCGTAATCTATTGCACGAATCGTTAGAAAACATATTATTTTAAAAATGTATTTGACATAGTTTGTATGAACTATTACTAATCCTGAGCAGCTTTTCTAATAAATATTCTCTATTAGAAGCCTCTGCACAGAACTTTGCTCTAAAATAAAAATTTGTATTTGTGAATAATATAAATATGTATATTTTAAACTTCACTTTCATGAGAAGTATTTTTATTCCAATGTTATACTTAATAGGTAAGGCAATAGCAGTAAAATATCATTTATGGTTTGTACAGTATATTATAGATTACTTATTACTTATTAGCAAATTTAAAGAAGCTTAAATTACTATTTATATATGATATATTTAAACATCTAACTGCTGCACAGTGACTCGTACCTCGATCAGACTCAAAATATTGCTATGCGCGACTTATTATTTCGGCCCGAGTATTTTTACTGGTCTCCCTATACTGTGGATATATCATATCAAATACTTGATATCCGTCATTCTTCCTTTTTTTTGAATGCCTTCAAGCAGCTAAATTTCCTGATTCTTATTTAATGAAATAGAAATACCACAATGTAGCATTGGACAATGTCTTTGATGTTTCTAAGAAAAATACCAATAATACAGCATCTGTTATTGTGGACACATCTTTCGTTGTACACCATTTGACGAAATTTTCTTATGCTTCATTGTAATGGTCTTTAGGTTTGTCCGGTAACAAACTTCTGCACGCAATAATTGCTGCTTCTTCAATGAAATTAATTTTTAACTAAATTCTAACCATGTGTTAAACTTAAAAGACGTTAATACTTATGAATTTTATATTGAAGAATAATTATTTGTTGTCAAAATAATATTTAATAATGTTAACAACACACAGTATGATACTATTTTTAGGGCAATAAACCGTCTTATACCCATTTTATTACAGTCTACAGAGGATTTTCAGTGTCTTTAAATTTTGTGTATTATATAAAGTTGAAGGGAGAATGAAAAGTTTAATACATTACACGCTGCCTCCTTTCAGGTACTCGGAGATATTCAAATACACCTCACACCTAAAAGTAAGCTTTCGCAGCTTGTAATGTAAATAGCTGTTGTTTTAATTCCTTTCTGTGAAATATGCTGCTTCCATTTTCTGCTTACGAAAAGTGGAAAATTCTTTAGTTTTAATGATTTACAATTTGGTCTATTACTTATTTTTTCATATTAAAATCAATTCAATTTAAAGTGTCTACATTTACTGCAATAATTACTGCTGTTTTAAAATTGTATCCTATGTACCAAATTTCTTCTTTTTGAGTGTAGCAACACGCCCCCCTGAAACCTGATCATATAAATTTCAATATCAATAATTAGACCTCTTGTTCCGATATATCTAATGTTAGAATATTTTCAGTAACACTAATTCATGGTAAACATATTCAAAATTTTCCAAAAATAAAGCGAATAAAGTATAATTACCAATTTTATAATATAATAACTAACAGTTCATTTTTCGTTATAGTTGGATTTTTATATCGATAACGATATGATTCACATTGCCGATACCAAAGTGGCCCATCGGTATGGAGATTTCTTTATTAGGAAGATACTGAAATTCGAAGACTTAAACAGGAAACTACATCAGTTGAAGCTGTGAGTTCTCAGAATGTATTGTTTAAATCGAAGATCCACATAATAAAAAATATTATTTGTAACATAATTTTAATTTTTACCTATTCTCAACTCAAATTTTTAACAGCAAATTAAAAACAACACTTTTGAGTAGAGTATGCAGATATAAATTTTTTGATATTTTACGTATTATAATCGAGTTCCAAAAAAATAGAGATTGCAGTGATCACCAAGCGAAATACATGCTGTCCGTATATCTAATATATAAAATTCTCGTGTCACAGTTTAAGACACCATACTCCTCGGAAACGGCTTGACCGATTTTTATGAAATTTTATATGTATATTCGGTAGGTCTGAGAATCGGTCGTAATCTATTTTTCATACCCCTAAGTATCACTTAGGGAGTGGTCCACCCCAAACTTTTTATTTTGGACAAAATTTTTTATTTTTATTTTGTTACGATGTGGCATTAAAAAATACATACAACCCTTCATTTTCATGCCTCTATCACAAGCCCCTATTTTTTAATAACCATTTTAGTAATTTTAACCCTGGTCGATAACTGATCGATTATCACTAGATCAGTTATCCCCGCCAGGCATCTACCGGTGTCACTTCTCACCCAGTAAACAGCACGGAGTAAGGATGAGAACGAAGCCGGTCTCCTGTCTCTCTCACAATAAGCCTTCTCTCACTCCCTACACAGTTTTCGACCATTATTACTATGTATGAATCGAGCGTAATAGTGACGTTTACAATTATCATTTTACCTTCTAAGTGTAATTCTCAAGTAAATTTATTATTAATTTGCTGGGCTATAATTATTTATTTCCTATTTTATCAATAATTAATAAAACTATTAATTTTAAGTGTAGTTCTCATTATTAGTTAATTAAGTGATCTACATAACCTCAAAAGTACACAACACGTGTCACGAGCTCCCAGCAACAACGGTTATTTTTTTGTACAGTGAACAATGCCAACAAGACGTAAAGGGGCTAATTTGGGCCGTCAAATAAGCAAAATTGCAGGCATGCGAAATAATTCAAAAAATGAATGTTTCGCATTTTGTTATTCTTATAGGCCGTCATCGTTCACAGTGCTCCATTCCTCTTTTAGTCATATACGACATCTCCACACACTTACAAAAAGTTAGTTATAGTATTCACTAGAAATAATTCATCACATATTAAATATATATAAATAAAAAAAATAATTCATATGGCAAAACAACGTTTGCCGGGTCACCTAGTATTTTATAAAATTATCAATTTTTTGATACCACTGGCATCCACTCGCAGGCCGTCAGAAGGGTGAAAATTGGGGTAAATTAAAAATTCGATATTTCTAATATGGAAACCCGTCATTTTAACAGGCTGAAACTCGGTAGGTAAATATTTTATAAAATTGTCAATTTTTTTATACCACTGGCATCAATTCGCAAGCTGTCAGAGGAGTGGAAATTGGGGTAAATTAAAAATTCCATATTTCTAAAATGGAAACCCGTCATTTTAACAGGCTGAAACTCGGTAGGTAAATATTTTATAAAATTATAAATGTTTGGATACCACTGGCATCAACTCGCAAGCCGTCAGAGAGGTGAAAGTTGTGGTAAATTAAAAATTCGATATATCTAAAATGGAAATCCATCATTTGAACATGCTGAAATTCGGTAGGTTAATATTTTATAAGATTATCAATTTTTTGATACCACTGGCATCAACTCGCAAGCCGTCAGAGGGGTGAAAATTGGGGTAAATTAAAAATTCGATATTTCTAAAATGGAAATCCGTCATTTTAACAGGCTGAAACTCGGTAGGTAAATATTTTATAAAATTATCATTTTTTTGATACCACTGGCATCGACTCACAAGCCATCAGAGGGGTAAAAATTGGAGTATATTAAAAATTCTATATTTCTAAAATGGAAACCCGTTATTTTAACAGACTGAAACTCGGTAGGTAAATATTTTATAAAATTATCATTTTTTTGATACCACTGGCATCAACTCGCAAGCCGTCAGAAGGGTAAAAATTGGAGTATATTAAAAATTCGATATTTCTAATATGGAAACCCGTCATTTTAACAGGCTGAAATTCGGTAGGTTAATATTTTATAAAATTATCAAATTTTTTATACCAGTGGCATCCACTCGCAAGCCGTCAGAGGGGTGGAAATTGGGGTAAATTAAAAATTCGATATTTCTAAAATGGAAACCCATCATTTTAACAGGCTGAAACTCGGTAGGTAAATATTTTATAAAATGAAGTAGGACATGTCTACAAAATAGCAGGAAAAGGTTTTACAAACAGTAACACCAAACATATAAATAACACTACCTGACAACATGACAATACTGAAAGAGTATGCAGAAACAAAAAGAGGGAATAATGACATGGCAAAGACAAATGTTAGGTCCAAATGTGAATCGAATAATATATTACACTGACAAAACATGGATAAATGAAGGAGAAGTCAAACAGTCTTACAACTTACTGTTGCTAGTTGGAATCAGTTAGTGGATCAAGGAAAGTATATTGTGGCATGTATTCATTGATCTGAAATGATTATTTGAAACAATTGACAGATATTCTATTGTAGAAATTAAAATCGTGTGGTACTAAATCCATTTGAAATAGTTGTAAAGCTACCCGAGTGACAGATTGCAAGGCAGATAAATATAGGTGTACCACAAGGTAGTGTCACTGGACCACTACTATTCATAATTTACATGAATGACATAACTGCTCTGTTAATTGTGAATTTGTAAATCTTTATGCAGGTGATACTTTGTTGGTAAGTAGTGACGATTGTTTGGAGTCCGCTGCTCAAAAAATGAATGATGAATTGATTAATCCTGAAAACTACTTGAAAACTTAATGTACAAATAACAAAGGCTATGATCATTAAACATAATAGGATAAAAAAATATAGATAAAAATAGTATATTAATTATGGAGAATAATAAAATAAAAATTGTAAAACGATTCAAGTAGGTACCTGGGAGCCGTATTGGTTGAAAATTTAACTCTCAATGAACACAATAACATTCCAGAAAAAAAATGTCTAAAAAGTTTCTCTTATGAAAAATAGCTTCTCAGATATCAATGAAAGCAAGGCTGACACTCTATAATAGTATCATTCAACCACATTTTGATTGTTGCTCTATAATACTCTTTCTATTAGTCAATAATAGTAAAGCTTCTCTTCAAAAATTTCGAAGTCGTGGTACGAGATTAATTCTGAAATGTAATAGATATACACCTGTACGCCACATGAGACTACAGTATCAATCAGTAACCAAAAGATTGACCTTCTCTATGATGATCTTCATCTTCAAGATAGTGACAAGGATTGATGCCAACCTATTTCAGCCAGTTCATCAAGTTTAATTATGAAGTTCACGAATACTGTACTAGAAGTGCAAATAACTTTCATATGGACAGATCCAATATCAGAAAGGGAATGGATTCGTCATTCATATGAGGTCTAATTGAATATAACTCTTTACCAAATAAAATTAAAGTGCGATACGCTTGTAACTTTTAACTGTCAAAATATATAGTTGTGAATGTAGTTGTATTTTGTTCTAAATGTATACCTGAATGAATCTGTTATTGTAGTGTGACTGTTATAGCGACAGAGCTAGTGACCAGCAATGTATAGTGTGTACCTAAGTAGTGCAGTATATTAAGTGGTAAAGTGTGATATCTGCGGAGTGCGCATCAGGTAGGTAGGTGTCATCATCTATAGCAACAGCATTCTATGGACGAGTATAAACTTCTTAAAGTAAATTATGAAAGTGCTACGTTCACTCAACATCAACTTATTTTTGGTAATTTTTTGTTCTTCGAATCCTTGTTCCCTGCAACCTTCACCTCACTCATAAAGCTTGATATTCTATTCTGTTATGATCATTAAATCGTCTGGAAGAGGGGACAGTATTATTATAAAAATTTTTTACTTAGAAAATAGAAGGGGGGACCATAAGCAATGGGACACAAAGCAGACATATTTCTCGTATAAAAATAATGAAATATAGGTACGAAATTTGATACGGAGGGATTTCTTGGATGAAGGTATTCAAATTTGCTTACAGATTACCAGTAATTGGTAGAGGGCGCCACCTGCGCCACTTTGTACTAAAGCATTATAACTTTTTTTGTGTCTCTATGTACATTTATTTTAATTAGATAATCATATTTCCCCGTAACAAACGGGATATGATAACTTTACAGTCATACAATGGTACGCCCCTTTACCAATAATCTGTTGGTAAATTGAATTTCTCGACCCAATAAACTCCTCCGTACAAAATTTCGTGCTTATAGTAAACTGTTTAATAGTTACGCGAAAGTCAGCAAAAAAAATAATGTTTGCACCCTGTATATCGGTTAGTATCAACTTTTATGTATAAGGTTGCAAGGTAAAGGACTCCGCACTTTTTATATGTAAAAGTGGTTTCAGTCGGGAGGTCTAATTTTTGGTGGAAAACGTAGTTCTCAACATCCTGAACAAAAAAGCTACGAAAACGAGATTCAAAGATGAGGATTAGATCGTGTCCGCGATGCCAGAATAAATGCCAATAATCACGTTGAAATTGAAGTAGTTGAGATGGAATAGTTTGTGGAACATCAGTGGAGTATAGAGATATTGGTGAGGAACCACTATAAAAAAGCTAATGCACCTCATTCGGAACCTCATTAGGTGGTGGTCCAGTCTTCCAGGAATACTAATTTTTGAATCTTGTTTTGAACACAGAAAAGGAAGATATATATATAGTACTTTTTCACTCTAACACACCTCCAAGCATGCATGTGTCCATAATCGGTCACTGAACATGCTCTTTTTTGATAAAAATAACCCGACTCCTGAAAACCCAGGTGCCAACCTTGCATGTGCCGTAGCGCAAAATCCTGACGGTAGATTTTTTTTGTGCCCATTAGCTTTTTTGTTCAGGATGTTGAGAACTACCTTTTCCACCAAAAATTAGACCTCCGACTGAAACCACTTTTACATATAAAAAGTGCGGAGTCCTTTACCTTGCAACCTTATACATAAAAGTTGATACTAATCGATATACAGGGTGCAAATATTATTTTTTTTGCTGACTTTCGCGTAACTATTAAACAGTTTACTAGCCACTTTTCCATATAAAAAGTGCGGGGTCCTTTAGCTAAATCACATTATTTTTATAAAATCCACTCTTGCTCTGTGTACCACTACTTATGATCCACTCTGTATACATGTGACTGGAAAACGAGTGTGTATTTACAAAGTTGAATTAATTTATCACAGTTTAGATATATTTCAAGTTTTATGTTTTGTTGAAGTTTTTTTCCTAAACAACGAAGTGTGTCTTGGCTTAAATCTAGCTCCATCTTTCCACCTGTATTTTTCTGTGTTTTGCTCATTCGCTTCTCTATACTGTTGCCATGGGTGCACATCTTCTGACTCGTCTATTTCAACCTCTTGAACCCATGTCTTATATCTAGCCTTCAAAATTCCAAAACTTTTTTCTTGGCATTTTGTTAATTCCTAAAATTTTTTTATTATAACAATGGAGGTATTACGTATATCTTTTTCATATAAAAAATGTTCATGGACACTTACTTTTGATTTTGATAACATCTTGTTTTTCTCTATAAATTCATCGAGAGTTTCTAGAAATCTTTTGCTGGGTTTAACATTTTCCTTTACGCATACTTCCATCAGTTTCAATATGTACCCAAAATTTACATGGTAACATGCTTGGCGCAACATAGCCCCCAAAATTTGAATATTTAAGCTGAAAATAAAATATTTTTTTGTTTGTTTTGGTTGTTTTTAAATACGTCAAATATTTTTTGGATTTTTTTTTTAGTTGGAAATTTCAATTTGTTTTATTTTGTCTATTTCAGTTATAACATTCTTCCTTATCTTAAAATTTATGACATTATATGTTTCTCCAAGGGATTTGCATCAGTAAAAAAGTGACGTCGATTTGAAGGATTATTTGCAGTAAGAATTGACTCCATTTCCCTTGGCCTTATTCAATGAGGGTGGTATTAGGAAAACAAGAAAAATTTGTACTTTATAAGCGGTTTAAATCAACCAGCAGAAGGTGATTGATGGAGGCTTTCTTTTACATGTCATTTGGCAAAGAGGATCCTCAGTTTCCACAACTAACATATAGAAACATAAGGCAGCAGATATATCACTGTTTCTGATGGATATAGCAGTTCTCCCAACAGCATTAAGTTTGTAAAACAGGAAGGGCGCTATTGGATGAAAGTGTCGACACCGACTTCAATCTGGAAACTGACATTTCAGTGACTAATCTATTGACCAGTCCATAAGTGAAACAACCAATATGGCTGTTATAGGGGAATATTTCGACCTCACTGTGCTACTTTCAGCAAAAATGACACCTGATCATAACATCCTGTTCATAAAACCTGATAGATGAAAAGTACAAATCAACGTTTACTCCACCCATTAAATGTAACAGTTGGGACTCAGGGATATTTTATTCCGATACGCATTTACTGACTGTGAAATCAACTACCTCCAGATCTGTGAGGTTGGGAGCACAAAGACAATATCTTAGCTCCTGTGATGACAAAAAACGAAGCAACATCCATAGAAATTTTGGACCTCATATTTTGTAGATGCATGAAATATTGTAACAGTGGAATTGCAACTGAGAAAAGGCAATAATGAGTTACTCTCGGTTATGCCAAAACTGTCGGGATCACTGTTTAAATAGCGTCCATATTTTAAACGAAGATGACGAAGAAGACTTAGAGTCCATTTCCACATCTCCTGCGGAGACTGATGACAAAAGGCAAGGGTGGTTTGCAATTCGTGCTGCAATCGGTATTGATGGTGCAGGTAGAAGCAGGACCCTCCTGGCCCAAGAGAAACAGGTCCAGTTAATTTTGTTTTGATAAGATTTTTCATTTGCTACGTTTTCTCCTTATTAGTTTTTATAAAATAAAAATAAAATTTATACATTTCTTACACATTCACATTCTCCTTGGGTTTAAAATTTTTCACAATTAGCTTGAAAATTGGTAAATTTTTGCCCATTTATGTATGAATGTACATGTATTAGCTTGTAAACTCTGTAATAACGAAGATAACGAGTTTTCTTGAATTTTAGGGAGTTCTCTTGAAAACTCCTTACATTTAACCAAAATATTCAAATTCTTGTAACCTGCCCCATTGGAGATAAATTAGCATAATTTGTATATATTCTTGAATAAAATTTATTGCTAAAACATTTTCTTATGAGACTTTTGTGTAAAATAAACGGCCGAAGAGCAGGAGAATTATGACAAAAAACACATTAAATTATTTATTTTTTTTAATTACCGATTTCTGAAAGAAGATATCTCTGAAACGGTGCATCTTAGCGAAAAAATGTATGGCTCTAATTTTATAGAACATTATAGTCTCATTTTTATGAGAGAATGTTCTAAGAATTTCTTGCTGCAATGCACCGTTTTCGAGTAAAAAGCGAAAAACAAAAAAGGGGCACCTTTCAACCTCTCTCTCCCTCCAAAGCGGACAAGCTACCCCCAACACATTCCTGCACGGAAAAATTTCCCCTCTCTTAATACACGCTACACCCCCTTTTCGGCCATTCATTGATTAGCCTATACCTAATAATTTATATGCTTAACATTTTACAATTTTGTAAAACTTACTGGTAACTTTTGGATTTCATCTCATCTAATAACTCCATGGCCTCTTCTTTATTTGTACAACTCAATGCTAATACACCGTAAGTTATAAGATCGGGCTTGTACTTTTGTCTTTTCATGATTTCTAATACTGCCTAAAATAAATTAAAATTCAAATAAATCTGCAGAAATTGCACTTTATTGTTCTTACCTTTGCATTCTCGTAATCACAACGCATACTCCTTTTCTTAATGAGCAGATTATAAAAATCGATGTCAGGTTTAACATTAAACTTTTTCATGAAGGACATTAGGTCCTTCTCTGATGCCAGCGTGCTAGGAATGTTATCCAACAATTGAGTAAACGTTTTAATATCGGGTGAACACTGATTTTCCTCCATACTTTCAAGGAAACCCCTGCAGCCCCCTACAAGCAACAGACGCTCTTCTGGTTTTTTTACTTCAGACAGTGATATGAGACTGCCTAAGTGTGGAATTCGTGCCATTAAATTTGGCCTCAGATCTTTAATATGTTTTGGGGTATTCGTCTGCATTGTATTTTCTTGTGGTACAACAGTCATTGATTCAGTCTTTAAATTTTCCTCACTAAAGTAAGATACTTCGGATAAATCGTCAATGGAACTTTCAGGGACTGAATTTGTGTATTCACTTCCTTTATCATTAGAATGATTGTCATATGAAAGTAATTTTTTATCATTATTTTCTATACTTTTCTGTGAAAATTCTCTATTATCCGATAATATTTTATTAATAACATCCTCCGTAACTTCTAAATCACCCAAGCCGCAGTCTCTGATGCATCTTAGCATTAAATTGTATGTATACACATTAGGGGCTATATTTCTTTTGATTAGTTTTCTCCATACTAATAAAGCATGTCGAAAACCTGCTTCTTTATCAGAAATACAAGCTTGTAATAAGAAACTAAAAGTATCACCTTTGATTTTAATACCTTTTGAACACATTTCATCCACTAGAGTAAACGCCATGGGTAGGTCTCCACAACGACCAAATGCTTTGATCATAGCATTATAGTTTGTATCGTTTGGCTCATGACCTTTTTCAATCATTATGTTGCGCAAATGAGTAGCTCTCTGCAAGCCATCAGTTGGCCATGGACTATTCGCACAAGCGTTAAATAATGCAGTGTAAGTACCACCCGTTACTACCAGGCCTCTCTTTTTCATATCATTATACATCTTAAACGCCTTCTTTGTGTATCCAACTCTACCACAAGCACCAAGTAACAAGTTGTAAAGGTAATTTTCAGGCTTCACTCTATCCTCTTTCAACATTCTTACTTCCACTACATCTATTGCTTCTTTAATCTTGCGTTGCCTTATTAAACCTTTTATTATATCTGCATACTGCTTGGTTCGAAGTTTCTGTGAAGGACTTGGTTGCTCAGTGAAGTACGTCTCTTCCTTTAAGTCACCTTCATCAAAAATTTCTTTTTCTTGTGGAGGACCAAATCTATCGGGGTCATTTTTCAATTGCACGAGATACTCTTTTTCTGAAAGATTTTCATTTTCTAATTTGTTTATGGTAGTTTCCTCACTTGCTTCTCCAGAACAAATCCTGTTCTCAGCTAAACTTTGTCTTAAATTTACGTTTGATATAGACTGGCATCCCAACTGATTTATATTATTATGTAGAGGAGTTGAGAGATTATTTATAAACTGTTTCTGTGTTATATATTTCAAAAATCTTAATCTAAACATTGCTGATGGTTCACAGATATCATATATGTTTTTATATTTAGAAATTCACATTCACAATAACATAACCTAAATCAAGTCCAAGACGCCGACGGACAGAATTTTTTTTTTTCATCCAACGATCTGTGGAGAGAATAAAGAGAATGAATAATAGCTGTATTCTTTTTACCAGAAATCTTAGTTTATCTCAGTTAATCTTAGCTATTCTCAATGATGATTGGTCAATTTAGTGAGATTAACTCAGATTAGCTAAGATTGCTGGTAAAAAGAATATGGCAAATGTGAACGTGCATGTCATGTACAAAGCATTTTAATAATAATGGCACTGACTCCTTCAAATTTATGAACTACTGGAAGTTTTGAGTAGAAATTTCATTAGATCTTTATGGGTAACTAGAACAACTAAGAATTAATGTTGAAAGTTGGAAACAACAATTATAAAAAAATCAAGAATTTCGTTTTAAAGCACCATTATTATTTTAATTAATTGTACATAAATATATCAACCATAGACCTTATAAATAAGGTCTATGATATCAACGAAGGTTGCCCGCAACCGTCGTGTACACTGCATTGTATAAGTGGTTGCATAAGATAGAAGTATGTAAAATACTGCTGAGAATAAAGTCTATAACTGAAAACATTGAATTGATTTCAAACAGTGAACTACAAATACTTATTTTTGAAAGAGGAATGTAGTCTTTTGAAAACTGTCATCAAAAGTCGACATTTTCGTTAAATTTTCAGCTGACAAAGCGAGTCTTTTTTGTCACCTAGCTGCGAAATACTTTCTTATGTTCTAGAACGCCAAAGTCTTTTTCAAAATAATTTGTCACTGTTTCAAAACTTATTTATGATTTTATTAATTAAATTTCCAGATGAGCCAGGTAAATTGATATAAATTGCTATTTCTTTTGACACATTCCTTAATTTGTTGACGTCAACCACTTTTAGTTAACACATTTTTGCCTGACATATTTCACAAAAAATCTTCGACTTTTGTAGTAACTGCCGGATGTAAAGCACAATATTTGCGGTATATCTTCATTCGGTCTGAACTTAAAATCACAAAATATCTCGGAATATGAGTTTTGGAATCTGAAATTCTTATAATAATTGAATCTTTGTTTTCTATATCATCGATCGTTATCTTTAGTAGCTCATCTCTTCTCAAAGCTCCACAAACACCAATTATAATGACGTGAAAAATTATCCGAAATTAGTTAAATCGATCGATTTATATTAATTTAAATTACCTTTTCTAGCAGTAATCTATTATCAGGTGCAAAAATCTCTCAATTTCCACTTTCCTTAGAATTTTGGATTTTTGGAACGATATCCAACTGATTTGCATATTTAATAAATACATATACTGTTAGTTTTGGAAATTTTCTGATATTTACATTGTCTTTGGCATTCAGTATACTTTTTAACATATAAACCCTGTTCGTTAGATGCTGCTCCTAATGGCTCCAAGAGATCTTAGATCAAGCAGAGTACGAAGCACTCGGAGCAGTGACGTCCCAGATCATACATTAGAGCAGTCAGATGTTGAAGTAATTCAACATAACCAATTTATTTGATTTGTTGTTTGTTGTAAGGAGTGTATGTGTGTTTTAGCATTTTTTTCTTCTATTTAGGTATACAAAAAGCAAATTTGTTATCCACCATGAAAAAAGAAAACTTATTAGTTTTATTGGCCTAATTAGTAGTAGAAGGAGAAAAAATCCTTCAAGTCCTAAACATGTTCATGAATTTCAGTAATCTGCTGATCACAAGCAGAAATCACCACTTCAAATTCGGTGATGGTGCCACTCGGCTATTTTCAGGGGATTAATTGTGAAACAGCACTCTGTGCCGTTTCCAATACTTCCCCTGGTAAATGCTCCTCTTCACTTTGAATTGAAATATACATAAATTATGTTAGTTATGATCAGAGAGAATAGAAAATATTTTATTTTGTCTATGGTTATGATAGTCACCGCGCCTAAACAGTGTTGATTCAAAGATGATTTAAACGATTTCAAATTGTTGTACATAACACAATTGTCTTATTTTATTGCAATTTTCGAAAAATACTGTTTGTATCTCGAAAGCGAAATGCTTTTGCGTTCTTTAATGAATAATAACTATTTATGTTACTTGGACAGAATATTCTTTTGTGAATATGAAATGAGATTTGATGGGTTAGAGGAACACTGTGTTGTGTAAAATAACATAAAACAGTGTATCGGGTTTTGTTGACTAAGCGCTGATCGCCGTCTCGTTTTTTGAAAACGATATGATATCAACCCAAACGCCGTTAGCTGTAGTAACCGTAGTGTGTGTCATCCGTCCTTAGTTAGTTGAGGAAGAAGAGTGAGGTGATACTATATCTCCATGTTAGGAAAATATAGATAAACGTATTCTTTCGCATATCAATATTATTGTTATGATATGATGCTTTCCGCCTGTAATCGACTTTAGCCATGATAACCATGATATATAGATGGGTATGTGGTTGTGGTAATTATCGATGACGTCTTAATCCGATAAATTTAAATAAATAATTGCAGGTGCAAAAAATTATTGTTTGCGGTTGGTAAATTCCACTAATACAGCGACAAATATCGCATTTCGAAAATGAGTTGTAAAAATATTATTGCACGTTGCACCTGTATTTCTTAATGTTAGGCTCATTATAACCACTTCGGATGATTTGGATACCTTTCTGTTTTACTTGTTTTTACTTTTGTGTCATAATTTACATTCGCCTTTGCCGATAATCAAACTTAACTTTTATGAAAAGTAAGGCATACATATTTATAGTCCGATTTTTCACTTAAAAGGAATTAAACATGTATGACGATAAGCGGTAAAATATCACAAATTACATACCTATTATACCTATATTGTATTACAGTATCTACTTATAAATTATATACGATACAGTGGCCGAAACATAAAGGTTTCTAATCGAACACTTACTAGTATTACTTTAGAAGAATGAGCCGATGGGCTATTAATAGGAATCGGTGTTTATTTTATCCCAATCGAACCCACTGCTCGAATATAAAAACTTATATCGGCACGGCGGCTACATGCACTATTTGGAATGCGACGTTGTAACATTTTGCATAAACAAGGTAGGTAACCGCTTTCTGTATACTTATCATGGAAACGTCTTTATAAAATGTTGTCCTTAATCAGGTATTAAGTATGTATATATGACATTTCGAATAATTAGCACGTCGGAAATTCGATTCGTAATAACATTTTTATGAAGTTGTTTAATTTTATGAATCATAGGCAACAAACTTGGCAACTATGCAGTCTCTCTTCTACCAACGCCTCGACATACGTCGTTCCTGAACACTGTAAAAAAGACAAAGAGGGCAGATACCGTTCTACGATTGTCTTAATACTACTGCGTTTTTAATCCCATTGAATTAATCTGGAGGTAACTAAATAGAGGCATTCAAAAAAAAAATAGTGTAAGCTCTATGCTGGGTTAACGTGGAAACACGTCACGTAGACGAACAAACTTTATTGTCACTCTTGATTACAAGAAAAATATTCTTCAAACCAATTTCACAACTGTCAACATTTTACTTTGACGTTTCTGTCACTCGCGTTTGGCTGCTTAATATAAACTGACTGTGACAGCGAAACCGATCCGCTTATATAGGTTTTTAGGATTCTCAAAGTTTCCGCGGCATCGAGAACGTGTCGAGAATAAAATAGAATATAGCCTGGACTATTCTAGATAACGTCAAAATAAAGGTATTACAAAAAATATAATTTCTAACACAAACAGGAACATAATTAACTTACTAAAATGGTAGGTGAGCTTCAGTAACAATAGTTTTCCAATATTTGATGCAAGCGAGATAAATAAAATTACATCGACTAATTGATAATAAATACGTCGATGATGTTATAAAGAATTGAGGGAGACTATAAAGCTGCGCCAATTGATTAGCAAAAATAAGCTAATAATAAGTATGGAGCTCAAAATTAGTAATTCACTAATTTCAGTATGGCGGCCTAAGTATAGAACGCTTTTAAATCTTCTTAAATATTCGCAGGTGGCATGACATAACATTCCTGTTATTGTGAGATATAAGTGGTCTGCTTACTTCCTGCTCGGCCTAAGCGGCTCGACTTATATATCTCGCCTGCACTCAGTTTATATGTGAACATACATATGAAGGAACAGCCAGTTCAATTATTGTCGGTCATCTCACCTATGGCATACTGATGAGGGCTAACAAGCCCGCAACCGGTCTATGTATAGTGGTATGTCCGACAAGGGTTCTTGGCTGTTCACACAGATACTGCAGGAGTAATTCAATGCCGGTCGGGGCATTAGTCCAGGGAGTAGTTGTTTCCTGCAGTATCATTTACAGATTCCTGTTATTTGTTACTCTATATTATTCAGTTCTTAAATGTCTATAATTATTTGTATTTGTAAAGAACACTGTTTCAAGAATACAACGTCTTTAAACATTTAAACAGTTGCATAGTGGCTCATTCCCCAATTTTGTCTTTGTACAAACAGTGCTTGCCACGCCAGGGTTCGAAACAAGTTTACAAGAGTGACAAGTAGCGTACTAAGGGTTTGTGACGACGTGTAACCTGAAATGAATGCGCAGACTGCTTTACGTGACTTGATATCCAACTGTTGTATTAGCTGGTCTAAGCTATGGTTTTACTTAATTGACACGTTGTTTATGATTACAGCTAATTTGAAAAATTTTTAGGTAATGCATGATAACATGGTGCACATAATGGGACCATTTTTATTATCATTTCCACTTGTCCTGCTCAGTCTCCATTTTGAGTTTCCCCAGGCATTACGTTGCATCGTTGCGTGGCTATCGATTATTAGGCCAGTTTGTGGTTTTTAGTGGCTTAGTTTTAGCAAGTGTATTCATCATTCATTCACCCCATGTTCCACGATGCCGACAACAAATTTTTCAAAGGTTGTTATACTTATATCAGAAGTAATAAGAAAAGGTGTTTTTACATCAGTTGACTTTTCTAATTTTATGTTGCCAAGATGCATGTATGGGTATAAATAGAATCTGTGCCAAAAAATAAATTCAAAAATAAAAATACTGCATATTTCATTCCGCTTTTATATAACTAACATAACATAAAGGTGTATTAATAAAGTTTAAAAGACATTTTCAGGAAATAAAATTTATAGTAGACTATAATTTAGAATAAAAATAAAAAGGTGTTAATATGGATTAATATAAACAATCGTAATATACATTATGTTGTAACTAATACATATAAATTTAGTCTGAATTTTATGGAAAACTGCTATTTAATTAATACTTGAAATGTAATATCTAATTTTGCAGTATCGTATTCATATGCACCTACTTTGAATTGGAATTAAAGCATAGGCGGCGAAAATTGAAAAATGCTGGAGGGAGGGGGGGGGGAACGTTGATGACTTAGAAAGTCCCTGTATTACGTTAGTTTAATGCTGTATTGAATAAAGCTCCATTTCTCATATATTACCCTGACAATGTAACTTCAGAGGCCGCCAAGAACAAATGGTGGATATTTTGTTGCTACTTTGTATCACCAATTTAAATTTTCGTAGCTTGTGCCGTTTTTCAGACCATTGCATTGATTAGCAAGTCAGAACGATAGCAAACCATTTTTGCACCTTATTTTGGGTACTCGACGAGTACCTTCAGAAGGTGTTTTTTTTAATAAAAATTTCTTGCTGCCTTCCAGTTTAAATAGTCATTAGTCAATATACAATAATACCAGTATTAGTTATTTTCTGTATCATTAAAATGAATTGAGAAACTGTTTTCGGCAACAAAAAAATATTTTTTTTTGTCCATCTTGCAGAGCAATTTACCATTTATCTCGAAAACAGCACATTCCACCAAATTGAAAATGGTGGTACAAATTAGCAACAAAATATCCACCCCTTGTGGCTTGGTTTGCTAGGATAATAGATGTCTCCATTCTAAATAATAATAATAATAATAATAATAATAATAATAATAATAATAATAATAATAATAATAATAATAATAATATCTCTACTCCTCATTCTAATCACAGGGATTAGCCCAGAAGTCGGAGACTTGTGCGGGAGGAACGACTTACGTTGGTAGGCCCTAACCACTATTCAGTGCAGGAATGAGGAAAACCTGGAAAACCTCATTAATTAGGGGGGTAGTCAAATATCAACCGGTATCAATCTCTCACATTGACCCAAGCTAACATTATTCCACCCTACCATACCCGCAGAGAGGGTGCCAATCCTCTCCACGAACATAGCTTATATACGGTCTACCAGCAGCTGGGTGCGAACCAACTCCGATCTAGTCACCTCGATTCAAGTACTGACGCCTTAAACCGCGCGGCCACTGACCAACCCAAATGTATATACATACTATTTATTTTACCCAAAATGTAAAATAAAATATTCCTGAGCTAAATATCTATTTATTGCATAAATTCTAACTTATACATGGTTGTCCACAACATATCTAAATAAATTTACGAATAGATGCGTCATGTAAAATGGAGTCAATATTGTGAAAAAAATGTTGTAAAAGTTTCTGAAAAAAATATATATATATATATTGAAGTTTTGCTTCTAGTTTATATTAAAATTCAAACATTAAGATACCTAAGTACTAGAAAACAATATAGTCTGATCTCAAAATTTAATATACTTGACGAAAATTACAAGAAAGTCATTTAGAAGAGTACTTAAAGATTTTAGTTTCTTTGCCTGCTTTACATGCATTTTGCGAATCACATAAAATACCTACCTTCTGCAAATTTGTAAATGACGATAAGTATAGGTATGTACATCTTTGGGTGTGTCATGTTTATCTAATCAAATAATATTCACTTTGTTTTACTTGATATTGATTATCGTAACGCATTGTGTTTTTCAACAACTGCAGCCTATTATATGCATGTAGGTATTATTAGATCACCGTTGAATCATCGCGTTGTAAGTGACCATATGTGTTGGTTCTGCATCATTATAGTGCAACATCAATCAAAAGGTAAATATTTTCATGCACGATCAATCAACTTATTCATTAATATCTATTCCAAATATTTAAATATATAATTTGTAATTACATATTATTCAATTACTATATTATATATTTTATACATTATCATAGTTCTTAAATGTTGGTTTGTATATATTTTAACATTAGATAAGTGACTGCTTGTCATAAGTCAACGTTAATATCTTGTTGACATAGTAATTAGGGCTACAACTAATACTAATTGTATTTCTACTCTTTCGATGATACAGTGTGTGCCTTTCTTAACCTTTGCTGCCAAATAATAGTAAAAAATTTACTGCACAGGACAATCACGGGCGTTTAATGTGATAACCGTTTTTAAATATCTTTAATCCATTTGGATAACGTCTATTGATACCTGCAGTAATCTATTTGATATATCAATTGGTGGGAACAGCGCTGTTGTAAACAAGGTAATAAATTAATTTTATTTATTGCTAATTAAAATGATACTTAAGTATTCATATGGTAGTTGTGCTGCGATATAAATAGATTATTTTCCTTGCATATTACAAATATTATGTTTAAAAATTTACGTAGACATACTCTTAAGTAATATAGATATTAGTATAGAATATTTCATATTAATTTTGGTAAACATAAAAAACGGACCATAGAGGACGCGCACATGCGATCGATAAACACCTAAAGAAAACAATGGAAATAGTTTGGTGAAAAAATGGAAAAAGATAGCAAATGAAACCAAAGTAAAACTGGAGAAATATTAAACAAAGTCAAACAAATAATGTACAGATGGAAGTACTTTAAAGAATTGTTAAATGAAGGAACAGATAACATAGAAGACACATATGATATAATATCACACGAAAACCCAATAGAACCTATTTATTTGGAAGAACTATCAGATGTTATCAACAACTTAAAAAATGGAAGAGCTCCATACTGCGATAAGGTTACAGCAGAAATGGAAAATTTGTGACAGAAAGGAAGAGAAATCCTGTTAAGGACTAATAAAATACTCACAGAACAGAAAAATTCCCAGATGAATGGCAAATAGCACTGATATTACCAATTTTCAAAAAAGGTAATGCAAGAGACTGTGGAAACTATAGGAGTATTGCATTATTGTGTATTGCCTAGAAAATATTTGAAAAAAATGGTGGAACATACTTTTTACATGAAGCACAGAGCGGATTCAGAAATGGAAGAGACATCTACAATTCTAACTTGAACTCTGTAATAAATAACAATATGAAATCACAGAGTGAGATACACAAAGAGTGGGAATTTCTGAAGGGTCATTTGCAGACGACATTGTAATAATAAATAGTACATTTAGTAAATTTAGAATTTAGCAAGGGGAGTTGGTAGAAGGAATTTCAGAGAGCTTGGAGAGATGGGCGGAGTATCTCCAGAAAGTTTTTGAAGCAGAAGAAGTGGAAGAGGAGGAAATGAGAGGGGAAGTAATAAACGTGGAAGCAAATGATATAGAGAATCCCCCCGATAACAAAGAAATAATGGAAATTATAAAAACATTTAAGAATAACAAAGCGCCAGGAGAGAATGGCATTTTTGCAGAATTGTTAAAAATAGGAGGGTTAGAATTCGAACAAAATCTATATGAGATAATAAAAGATATATGGGAAAAAGAAGCAAAACCTATAAGATGGAGAGAGTCATTGGTATGTCCCATATATATAAAAAAGAGAAAGCACAAATTGTGAAAATTATGGATAAATTGCTCTTATGGATTTGGTTTATAAAATTTTGGGGTAACAATAAAGAACAGGATAACTGAAGAAATATAAACGAAAATTGGACAATATCAGTGTGGGTTCAGGAAAAATATAACAACGACAGACCAAGTATTCATATTGCGACAAATAGTTGACGGTAGCATTGAACAGAAATTACCTCTTTATATGATTTTTATACATTTTATCATATCATATGATAAAGAGAGAGAAACTATATAAATCCATGAGATATCTTAAGATAAAGGGCAAACTAATAAGACTGGTAAAAACGACCGTAACTGGTACAAACTGCAAGGTGCCGATTGGAGGGCAAACATCCAAGGACATGAGAATAACGCGAGGGTCGCTATAGGGAGATACATTGTCAACAATTTTATTTGATATAGTTCTAGACTTAGCAGTAAAAGAAAGCAAGATACCAACGAGAGGGACAGTGTATAATAAAGCGAGCCATATACTAGCTTATGCTGACGACATCGTGATACTGGCGGGGACAAAGAATAATTTGGAAAATGCAGTGAAATGCAGCATTTTGAGAGTGAGCTAAAGTTTAATTATTTAGATGTGACAATAACTGATAAGAGGAAGGACAAAAATGAAATATAAGAAAGAACAACAAAGGAAACAAAATGTCTAGGTACTTTACATCATATGTTAAGGTCAAAAAACGTTTCGAGAAATGCTAAGAAGAAAATATACAAGACAATATTTAGACTAGTAGTTACCTACGGAAGCAAAATTTGGAAGATTAATATAAAAGAAAAAACATCATTACAAGTATTTGAGAGAAAAGTTCTAAGGAAAATATATGGGGAAAAAACAGGGAGATGTGTGGCGAAGGAGAACAAACGCTGAAGTGATGGAATATATGGGGAGCCATCGATAACAAATATCATTAGAACACAAAGAATGAGATGGTTGGGATATGTAGGGAGATTATAAGAAGAGATACTAACGAAACGAGTACTGATAGGGGGAATAACAGGAAGGCGAGGAAGATCACGAACCAAATGGATACAAACAGTGGAGAAAGACTTAGAAGAATTGGGAGTAAGGGACTGGACGAAAAAATAAGAAATAAAATACAATGGAGGAAACTATGCCACCAAGCCATGGGTCTCCTAGGCTCGTAGCGCTAAATTTATATATATAAATTAAGAAATATAGAACAAGGTATTGGAGGAACATGGCAAGCAAGTTTATAAGCAAATAGGAAATATCAATATCGTAAAAAACTAAAATATTTAACTCAGTGTACAGACCCATATTAACACATGGCTGTGAAACTTGGATTTTGTCAGAAAAACAGGAAAGTAAACTACAGGCTGTTGAATGTAGAGAAATGTAGATATATGAAGAGAATTGCATACAGTCAACATTAGAATACATAAAAAGTAGACAATTAGAATGGTGGGAATGTTTACAGCGCACGGATAGAGATAGACCAGTAAGAAGAGTTTGGGAAGCTAAAATTAAAAAAAATAAGAAAAAGGGAAGACCAAGAAAAACATGGGATAATGTTGCAGTAAAAATATTAGGAAGGAAAGGCAGTAGTTGAAATGAAGCTAAGTTGATGGTGGTCAACCGTAAGGAATGGAAAATATTTATGTGAATGAGTAGTATGAAATTAAGTTATTAGCCGCCTTGAAATTCATACAAGATGATGGTAATATAGTGATAAAACACATACTAAAAGTACATCCAATTGCGAAGCGTCTCTATCGAAAACATTAAATACAAATTTTCCAGTAGGAGAATCTGACATTACAAAATTCAGTTAAACACTATCCCTCCTTCACATAACAGTTAAGAAGGCATCGCTACTTTTGCGTTTAAGAGTGGCGTATTCTTGAAGTAATGTTTTCTAAAAATACAAGTAATTTTAGACATTTAAGAACTGAATAATATAGAGTTTAGCAAATAACAAGAATGTTATCTCATGCCACCTGCGAATATTCAAAGGTATCGAAGTAAAATCAATATATAACGTCAGAAAGCGATCTATCCAGTAAATTTTTAGGTACTGAAATCTTTCAAAATACGTATTTTTTTAAATTCAACTATACATGTAAACATTGTTATAACATATACTTACATAGTTCTGCGTATAGGATTGTTCAATTTTGTTTATAAGTATGTGAAAATAATTGGTAAAATATGGGATTAGAATAGCGAGATAATGTGTGTCATACAAATGCATTTTAAAAGTTATTATATTATTTGAGGAGAGTTTAAATAGTAAAAGTGTATGCATTTAGGACCTACATATTTTATAAGAAATAAAATGAATTGAAATATTTCTAAGTTAAAAAAAACTAATTCGGTGGAAGATCAGTTTTTTTTCATGGTAATAATTTTGAAGTATGTATAACACTGCTATACACATTTTTATTGGAAGTTGTAATCGAGGCTGTAATAAAAATAGTAATATTTGGTCTAATTTGACTTGTAATTGTAAGTAGCATATTACTTCGTCAAAACTTGTAAATTTGTTTCCAAGGAAACTGACATAACTAAAAAAACTATGCAAAAATTGAATTTTGACTTTGATGCAAATGGATCATTAATTATACAGGGCGTTCAATGGGCGTTTTCTAAAATGGTGCGTTTTCCAACAAACATATCTTTTTTCAAACTAATCGAAGCATACAGTGTCAAAATAACTAATAATTTTCCAAAAATCTCTATCCTTAAAAAGCAATCTCAAAAATGAATTAGATATTTTTGTTTGTCCACAAAGGGAAAACCTTATTTTCAGAAATTTGAATACAATTACTCAACAAATTATAGTAAAAAAAAGAAATAATAATAATAATTTTTATGAAAGCAAAATTGTACTATGATAAGTTGACTTAAATCACATTAGTTTTGTCGAAGAAAGCTAGCCTAGCTAGAGCTATGGCCTATTCTTTACTGAACACCCTGTATAAACTAACATAATATTATTTCATGTGAACAAATTTAATTGCCATGAAAATTAATAGTAAATATTTTTTCTACGTTCATGCAAAAACCAAAAAATGTTTTACTTACATAACACTAAGTCTACGAAAATATGACGTCGATTTGAAGGTTTATGTTTGTCATGATGACAAAACGCTGTAGTAGAATGACAGATGAATGTAATAAACATTTTATTGCACTAGTGCAATAAAGAACCACTTTTTCAACTAAATTTAGTTCAATAAAGTTTTGTTTTTTGCATGAACGTAGAAAAATTATTTTTAAAATAATTTATTTAGTAAACATATGAAAAGCATCATGACTTTTATTTAGTAAGGAAGTAAAATATAATTATTTTAATTTAGAGATGGTAAATACATAACAGGTAATACAATTTTACATTAAATTAACGATCAAGAGTCAAATTGAGTTAAAACAACCATGATCCGATGACTTTTAATTCCTTTAAAAGTCAAAATTTTTCAGTTATGACAGTTTTCTTCTGGATGAGTGAATTGTCCTATAAAATTTAATATTTAAAGTTCTTGATTTAGGGAATAATTCAAAAAAGCAGCAATCGCCCCCAGAGGATATGGTACAGGATGTAGGAAACGATAAACTATCTTCGGTATATGAGAAAAGAGGTTCGTATTAAGATTTGTTTAGTTTTGTTAAATTTAATTTGGAACATGATTAATATTAATTAGTAGACTATTATTTTGGTACAATTGATGTACTTTTACATTAGTTGTTATTCTACCTATATCATTAGGGTTACCATTAAGAAAATATGCTTTTGGTATAGGTAGTATTTATTTATCAGAGTACTTGCTAACGAATTACCCTTATTTAGATACTTATAACCGTAATATAATTGTACTGTTGCTTTTATAAGCTTCGTTATAGTTTTCTAATTTTTACCACTTTAAAAAATACTTAAAAAACATTTATTTATGTAACTTCTTTAAGAGAAATATCTTTTCTGTTAAGATATCTCAATCAAATTTAATGTATATACAAGGTTATTTCATTATATTTATAATCGTTATCATTAGAGATACAAAGTGAAATTTCGAAAATGTTGTAGCACTGTAACTGAACCTCTGTAATAAGTTAATGAAGCACAGTGGCGTGAATTGTTGAGTACAATAAGTAATAATATATTTTTCAATATAATCCCCTGTGTATTGTTGAATTTTTTAATTATTCTTTTTTTTTCTGATTACAAAAATGTAACATATGATATTCCTATCTTTAACCGTTTTCGAGTTTATTGAAAATTCATAAATTATTAAGAAAATTACATATATTTCAATTAATTTGATTAAATAAATGTCACATAATAACAGAATACGTGTCATTGTCTAGACTACTTTAATAATTATAATCGGACCTTGTTGACCTATCCATTTATGCGGGAAATGATTATTTAACTAAGCAGCTCTGTTATTTGTCTCCTTCTATGTAGTGATACATCATCGTGCTGATACCACATATTTTGAACAACACATTTATTAAAGGTGCCGTATTCTTGAAATAGTATTTTCTGCAAATACAAATAATTTTAGACATTCAATAATAAACTAGCAAATGACAGAAATCATACACTATCATGCCACCTGCAAAAATTCAAAAGTAGGGTAGTAAAAGGAATACATGTATAACAACAGAAAGGAATCTAACCAACAAATTTTTAGGTACAGATATCCGTAATTATTTACAACAGCGTTAAACTCTCCAATCTTAACAAAAAAATTGCAACCCCCCTATTTTCGAGGGTATTGTTCACAAATCTGAAGTCAGATTTTGTCAGTGGAATGTAGTTTTCGAAAATAAAATTTCAAAATTGTAAGCTCTATGTATATATTACTTTAGGTTGAAGTTACAATATAATGCTTAATTATATTGACAACAGTGTAAGGTCATTAAATGAAGAAGGCAGGTGTTATGTTGCAATTTTAACTTAATTGTTTCTGTGACTTCAGATTCATGATTAGCACCTTGGAAAATAGTGGGGCAGGAGTTTTTGTGTTAATATTGGATAGTTTTAAGCTGTTGTAAATAATTACACAGAAATCTTCCTTAAATACGTATTTCTTAAAAATTTTACTGTAGATTAAATATTGTTATAACATAAACTTACATAGTCCGGCATATAAGATTTTTTTTGTTTGCACTTTTGTTTATTGTGAAAATAATTGTTAAAATGTGAGGTTAGAATAGTAAAATAATGTGTGTTACAATCGTTTTGAATAGTTATTTTTTTATTTGAGGAGAATTTAAATAGTAAAAGTTTGTCGTAGAGCTCGTAGAACACCCTGTATAAATGAACGAACGATGGTGTCAATATGAAACAGTTGAGCAAAATATATTTTAGTAAAATGTCATCTTTAAATGAATTAGGGGAGTGTGGGGAATAGAACTTACAGAATATTAATTATTTACTACACTGAACTGCTGGAGGATAAACATGTCTCAGTAGATAAAAAGAATTATCCATAAAGGAGATATTTGGTACCAAGTAGATGACCTCGACCAGTATTCCTCCACCCTTCAGCCTGCTCGTAAAACTTGGCACTAAATTTGTAATGTATTTTATATGATATTTTGTTATATCTTTTATTTAAAAAAAAAGTAAGACTTAAATAGATTTAGTAAAGTAATACGTACCTATATTATCAAAATAAAATGTAACTTCTTAAAGGAAAAGCATTTTTAAGCTACTTGACACTCCATTTAGCATTTTCCCATGTTTGATGTAGTTGCTAGGCATCTGAAATAGACAAATAAAGTTACTATAGTATTTCCAAGTTTTAATTAACTATTATATATTTCTCTTCTACCAGTCATGACCGGTATTGCTACTAAACTATACTAAACTATCTGCAAGTGCAAATGCATGTCATAAGTGAGGACCCTAGTATCAAAAGCGGCGATCTACACTTTTTGACGAAATCGGGTAAAATACATGATATTTTTCGGTTTTTCGCGCTCTGTCTAAATACATGGTTTGCGATTATCAAAAGCGGCTTTATCCCATTACAAAACTGCATTAAAACATTACCTGAGAATCAGATATTGCAATCTCCATTACCCGCTTAGAATCAGAGTCGGCAATATCGGTTTTGGTCAATCAGATGGCTCACAGCGAACATATGACGTGACGTGACACGACATGCTGTTTCAGATAGTTAGGAATTTATTGAAGAAATGCCAATGTGTATTATTATGTTCAGTAAAATATTTTTGATTATACGTTTTGTTGAATAAATGAATATGTAATTCTTTTGTCTGTAAGTCCATTCCAAAATACTTGGTATTTATTTTACAACTCATTTTAGTGCAACCTTTGGTAACAAATCTTGCAAAATCCAACTGTTAGTATCAAACACGGTATTCTCCATTTATTTTTGTACATTTTTTCAGAAAAGATAAAAAATTTAGGTACATTGACCTTAAAGTCTGATGTAGTTTAGCATTTTCTTTCATTGGAAACTATGCTTCCTTTGAATTTAGCAGTAATAAGAGTGTAGCAGTTTTTTGCGCTTTAACAGAAAGTGAAGTGCCGCCTTTGATACTAGCACAGATAAAATTTATCTGTGATACTAGGGCTCTCAAGTATGTAATAACTTCCCTGTGGTATTGTTTGAAACACTACAGTTTTTGCGGTAAAACTTAAAACCAAGTAACCTTAATTTGGGTCATTGGATACTAGATGGTAGCACCATGCATGCTTGGATGTATTCCTTATAGACTAAAGGGACCAGATAGTAAAGCAAACTTGTATTTTTTCTCATTTATTGTATTCAGCGCTTCAATTCCAATTCCAAATAGCATGTCATGTATTTGCTCCTACCATTTACGTGATGTAGAATATTATTTCAGGCATTTATAATTTTTTTCTATCTGACTTCACTACATTAAATTACCTGTTTTATTCTGAAAACATAATGAACAAAAGTAATAAATAATTTTTTTAAATGTTTAAGAAGGAGAAATGAAATCAGTAGTAAATAGCAACAAAAATATATCAAATATAAGGAATAAGTTCACCACATCACTGCACTAATAATTATGCGGGTACCTACATAGTATATATATATATATATTATATATCTATGATCAACATATACCACAAAAACGCAAAAATACAAAAGACAAACGCCTGTTTACATCACCAACATCGTAACCTGCACCTGTATCCACGCTGAATGGCATGTAACGTAACACCATTGATATCGCATTTTCGGCTATGTGGTTTTGTTTACATTCTATGACAATTTATGTTAATATTTTTATTGTTATGTAATTATTGCCGCCAGACACATGTTCTGACCTTTCATTATATTTGAAAGATTATCCTGTAATACATTTCAAACCAACACAGGGTTAACTATGACTAAGTACAAATATTTTAAGAGGGTATAGAGAAAATTAAGAATGAACGGAATCATCTGTCAAAAAAATTCCAAACTTATTTATAAAGCGAAAAATTTTTTTTTCGAAATTATATTAAATTCTTATTTAACGCCGCCTATGCGACTTGCTTGCCACCCGTTTACAGAATCAGAGTAGGTAACGTAGGCAACTAGCAACACGACCGTAAAATTTCCAGTCAAGTCATAATTTAATTAGTGTGTTAACCATGTGTTTACGTTGTAGTTTTGTGTTCTTCAATTTTTAGTGCCTTTTTAATTTTTAATCGTTTTATAGTTATTAAATAAAAACAATTGTGTTGGGCGCAGATACTTTCTCACAGTATAGTACGCCGGTTTGGTTTTCTAGGTTATGGGACAAGAATACCGCGGGTACATTAAAAGTTTTCTAGTATCTATTCCTTTCGTTCGATTTTATTATAATAAATAGGTATTTTATCTAGCTGTGCCTACAGGAAGTGTGTTTTATCGATAGTGAGTGGTTATAATGAATGAAAATGTTGTAGTTTTGCCAGTTTGTAGCAAAATAATGAAAAACAAATGCAAAATATTGGAGCTAACTGGATTAACTGTTAGCTACCTATCTATCAGGTATTATTACTAATAAGAATGTTAATTTTTGCCGCTTCTGCATTTAGAAATGCTGCAAAAAAACGAGCGCGTGGTAGTAGATATTGTTGACAGATATAACTTTTATCTATTATATATTTCCTAATAGCACAAGGACGTCCTATGAACATCCAAAGGATGTCCAAAGTCGGAAGTCCGGACATCCAGTGGACGTCCGTTTTTTGTTCGATGGACGTCCATTGGAAGTTCCACGGACGCACAAATGTCACAACTTCGTGCAACCCAGGGACGTCCACTACTGTACCACTTTCGGACCCACAGATGTCCACCTCTGTACCAAATTTGTGCTACCCATGGATGTTCTGTTTTGGACATTTAATGGAGATCTGCATTGAAATTATAGAAATACTTTTTGATAATTTTATTGTTTTTCTAATTATTACATGAATAACAAATACATAAATAATTAAGAGATACAAACAAAACAACTACTTATGTAACAAGTAACAAGAACAAAACCATATAATTACATTACTTAACTTAACCTAGAATAGCTAAAGACGATTAAACTCAACAACTAGAATGGAAATGAAAACTTCTTTATCTAAAAACGAAGACGAGTGTTGTCGGTTGTTAGTACATAATTATACTGTGACATAATTGTTTACATAAAGATGTTATGAATTTAGCCTAGCCAACAAACAATTCAATTATTTATAGATTGACTAATAATAGAACATACAAATTTACTTACTTACAAAATGTGATTTATATTGCTTCGATTTCCTAATTTATTCTTCTATATTGTTTACTCATCAACGTTTGTCACTTTATCAGCGTCACCAAAGGGAACAGAACACTTTAGAGGTTAGCGTTAGCGTTACATCTGGATTCTGGACACTTTTTTTTTCAATACACATGTACTGCACGAATTTTAGCGGCAAATTCAAATTATAACAGAACATGTACAATACTGGACATCCATCGGATGTCCACATAATATGTACTATCAAAATATCCATCGGATATCCAATATATGTACCATCAAAATATGTCCCATAAAGGACATTCAATGTATGTTCTATCAAAATATGTCCAGGAATGGACATCCATTGAATGTCCATTTATGGTCCATGGACGTCTGTACATTAAATGGACATTAAATGGACGTCCACTGGACGTCGTGTGCTATTAGGGTTATGCGCCGACTTTTCATAGGAAAAGAGGGTTTTTGCCCCATTTTTTAAATATCGAGCTAAAATTCTGGAATAATATTTTTATTGCCTATTAGGCCTTCCTGAGCACGTGGTTAAAATTTTTGTACTTAGTTATAGTTAACTCTGTACAAAATTCATGCAACTTCCCCATTGCTCAAGAACCACTAGATATATCGGATGAAAAACATCCTGTATCTGAGTACCTAAGTATAAGAGGTGACATTTTACTAAGGCATATTTTTGCTCAATTGATTTATCCAACGTTCTCTACGTTTAGCTGCTCTGCACCATTCTTAATAAAACACCCTGTAAATTACAATAAAACAAGTTACGTAATACCGACAAATCAACAACCAATAAATCCAAGTAATCGTGGAAATCTTAATTAATCTTGATTGTTTCTCTCAATTATTTATCTAATATATTTTTGGAGAACATAAATGAATTTTTATACAGAATGACAGGCAACTACGATATCTGTCACATAAATCTTCGCGTGAATCTGAGCAGACGTTGGAATCAATAGGAATTTCATTATCACTGCCTTCAGGCAAGATCTTAAGGGTTTATCATATATTTTATCTCATTTCGGGACTCTTGAATTGAGATGTGTGTTCTTAATTAATGTTGCTACAACGATCAGACTGCACCAAATATGTTTAAGTTGTTTGTGGTTTTGTCTTTAATATACATTAATTGTGCTACAGATACCCCGATCATAGGAATTCTGTCTCAGGAGACTTACCTGGTAGCTAAGTATTTTCCCGAGGAACACGATGGTTACATCGCGGCATCCTATGTGAAATTTCTGGAAAGCGCTGGCGCAAGGGTGATACCTGTGTGGTAAATATAATTCGCTTTTCTATAAGAGTTTTTAAGTCACTAATTAATTTCATAAAGGAAAGTATAATTTTGCATTGATGGAAATTTAGTGTTGGGATCACTCGAGTAAAAAATAACTGATTATTTGGTTATTGCAATAACCGAAATCACTCGGTTATCAGTTATATGAGTAACGAATTATTTATTTGATTTTTTTTCCATTATTCACTTGGCCATCTTTTCATATGCGCAAGTACGATATTCTTATATTTCTCAAGTAAAGACATTCTTTTTAATTTGTATATGATCTATTTTTTTACATATTTTGTCTTTATGTCCCGATAATTCTATTTTAATAAGAATGTAATCATGTCTTTCGAGTAAGGACATTTTTAGTAAAAATAAGGACGAAAGGACAGAGGCTGTAGTAAGTGGTGAATATATATCTATAAAGTGAGTCTTTGAACATAGCCATATTTGATTATAGTCAGAGGCGTCCGATTTTAAGATGGAAAAAGGGGTCGATTTTTCAAAAAAAAGTATTAGCGATTTCTTTAGAAGACAACTAGTAAGATGTTCTTAATAAGCACTTTTAGAAACCCCCATGTACAAGATTATATTATTGTGAGTTCAAAAGTGTTTAAAATATGGGCCGTCGAAAAACAATTTTTTTCAACTGAAAATAATTTGTATCTGTAAAATGGGCTCTCAAATAAAAAAATGTATTCTTTATTTTTTGTTCAGAATAATGTATTATACTGATATGAAAGATTCTACTACAAAATAATATTTTTTTAATAACACAAAAATTCTAATTTGCACGTAGATATATAAACCTACCATTTTTCCAACAAATAATCTTCAATAAAAACCTAAGCAAGTCATGAAAACAAAAGTATTATTATTTGCAATTTTAGTGCAATATATAGTGCAAACATTTAGTGTAGTATATAGTTATTTTTTATTTTCAATTGCAGTTTTGTTTTAATATTTTCATGAAAATTAAATTAATTAATCATTTGTTTGTATGACGTAAGTCGTCTGACTTCTTGCCGCAACTATAACAAACAACGAAAAACCGAGGAATCAGAGAAACGACCATCGATTGTATTCGTAATTCGTATAATGCACTTGTCGTAGCTATAGATGAAAATCAAATTTAGTGTTGACGGAATGCAGGACAGTCGTAAAATAATTTTTGAAAAATTAAAACAAATAGAAGTAACAAATTTTTTGTATAAATGCAACATACAGGGTTAACTATGATTTAGTACAAATATTTGAAGAGGGGATAGGGAAAAATAAGGATTAATGGAATCACCCTTCAAAAAAATTCCAAACTTATTTATAAAGCCAAAAAAAAATATTTTCAAAACTATATTAAATCCCTATTTATCGCCGTCACTGACCTTCTGTCAGCCGCGAAGTTAGGTATATTCTGCCAATTAAAGGTGTCAAATATAGTGACAGGTCCATTGACACGTGTATCAATTTAAGTCGCTTTGAAAGAAAAAAAAATGTAGATTATTATTTAATGAGAAATACGGTATGGTAGCACAGAGAGGCAATACCTACCTTACTAATATTTATTTCCACGATTAATACTTAAAGAGATATTAAGAATGTTGAATCATCTTCTGTGTTCTTACTTGTTTAAATTAAAGATTTTTGTACTTCCTGTGGACCTCTCCTTCCCTCGATCGTTCTTTTTGTGTAAAGCGGGGTACCTACTTGGTTTGACGGTCTTGACCAGGTCGATTACTTACGTCGGGAAAAAGCACAAAGGATAACAAAAAAATACACGTAAATGTACACAAATACATAAAAACACTGCTACACGTTTACCGCCACGGCATAAAACAGCTGTTCGATTTGGTTCAAAAAGTATTCAGCAAAATATTTTGTATACTCGGGAAATGTCTTTGAGGTTACCGCACGATAATATGGACTTGTCACGCCGATAAATTTTTAAACTTCATGTGTTGTTGTGTAATTAAATTCTGTTAATACTAATAATAGTAACAATATTAACAGTAATCGACGATGTTTGCATAAAATAATTAGTAATATTTTAAACTATAACATCCCAAGATGTTTACAGTGTTCTGTAAAAATGACTCTTAGATTATAACTAACTTCGCATTCTGGATGGATTGGAGCATGGAGGGTATGCAATTAGCATTGCAGCATAACCTAGAACTTACTGTTACTTTAAATCAGCTAAGTGACTAATTTTAAACGTGTTATAGTAATTAAATAAAGTATTTTATGTCGGATATGTTAGTGGATAATTATGATGAATCTGCAAGGAGTGAAAATGTAGTTTGGCAGTGTGCAACGAAAGAACGAATACAAAATACTACAGCTAACCGGATTAGCTGTTATCCACATTATTACTATTAATACAAATGTTTCGTTTCGTAGTTTCTACACTTGACAATGTTGAAAAAACGACCAGTAGTTGACATATCTAGCTACGACGGATGATGATAGATTGTCATAGGCGCCGACTTTCCGTGGGAAAAGAGGGTTTTGCCCCATTTTTTAAACATTCCGAAATAAATTTTTTATTGTCTTTTAGACCTTTCTGAGCACGTGGTTAAAATTTTTGTACTTAGTCATAGTTAACCCTGTATATATTTTTATATATCTAAGATTTGTACTGTTTATTTTAAACATATAAATTTACCCATGCAAAAAGTATACATATATTTATGTATTTAAAATAAAACATTTACATATAAACTACAAAAATAGTAATATGTACAGCTGCTGAGAATTCAAGTGACCATCACTCGAGTTATCAATCGGTTTTTGATATCACTTAAATACTCAGTATTCGGTTTTTGAAATAACTCGGTTTTTCCCAACACTAGGAAATATGTTTTAGCTATTAGTAGAAATTCATTATCTTCAGCAAAATATCTGCATTAAATATGCTCCAAAAAGGTTATGTTGCTGTAATTTTTTTTCGTAAAATCGTCAGATAAATATTCAAAATAACTTCGACATAATCTTCGATTGCATTTACTAATGTGATCGCTAGACTATTTTATTTGAACAACTTTAACTTAGTTGCCTATAAGGTTGTTACTATTAAGCAGTTGCTATGATACAATGTTTACAAACTATACAAACATTTTAAAGAATTCTGAAATCTGAATACGTGTGTGAGCATTAAGCCTCAATAATTAAACTCAGTATTAATTCTTCATAAAATGTGTGACGCAGATTCTAGCCATACTGAAAATTCTGAAAGAGAAAATGAGGCGGAAGCTGCCTTATGTCAGCACATCCCTCAGAAATCGAAAAAATTGTACCAAAAAACTTTGCAAAATTTGATATTTTGTGTGCCGAAAAAAGATATTTCGGAGAAAGTTATTCTAGCGTACTTGTCCCTTTAAAACCTTTAAAATGTGCCTCTACATTATGGAGTAATTATTCCATGCTGAGAACTACAATTTGTTTGAATAAAAATATGGATATTAGTAAATATAGCGATGTTATTGCTTTCCTCAAAACGAAATCAAGTGGTTATAGGATCAGGATATTCTCCAAGGAACAGGTTGAAAGGTTTATCAAAGAGGCAGATAATGAAAAGTACTTATTCCAAAAAGTTGCCTTGATTGTTGATATATTGAAGCATCTTAAAGAGAAAAATTAATTTATTAATATTTATAATAAATAAATAATTTAAAGTTCAGTTACTTTACATTACTTTTATGCAAAAAGATTGTTTTAAGCACATGTGTCTAAATGACTGACTGAAATGACAATTGTAATGTCACTAATATGCAACGATTTTACGAAATAGCTATTTATGATATACGTGTTAAAAGTAAGATTTTATTTTGTTCGTGAAGTTAAAAAACTCGCTACGCTCGTTTTTTAATCATCTTCACTCACAAAATAAAATCTTACTTTTAACACGTATGATATACGTATATTTTTTCTACAAAACAATCGGAAGAACTTTAAACTCAATAAAAATAAGAAATCAAAAAATACCACACAGATCGCAATGTTTATGAACCAAAATTTTCGTAGCAACCAGTGCTTTCGATTTACTTTTAACACGCGTGTTAAAAGTAACCTACTTTTAACACGCGTGTCAAAAAATGACATTTTTAACATCAAAAATGACAATTAAAAAGCCCACTTTTAACAGTTTTGTAATCCCGCACTTTCTTATTACAGTAGTTGATATAATTTTTCACTTTAGCAAATAATTGTATTGATTCTCATCATAGAATGACTAAATTCTATAGTAATACTAGCAAATATTTATTTTTACTTTAAATTAGTGATTTTTAAACACTATTAAATGGTTCTCTTGCCATTAGTATATATATATATGTACTCAGCTTTGGTTCAGTTATCAACTTAAACTTTCATATTTTAAAAGATTCAGGATACTTATAATTTAGCCATAATCCCCCGTTTTTTACTTCTAAAATATTGTAACCTCTACGTTGCCTTAGCCCTGAAATACTTCATCTAGAAAAATAAACTTTAAACAGCTGTTAAATCTTTACTTTGACCTGAATGTTTCGCGTTTGGCTTCTGAATATAAACTGAACTGTGGCGGCGAAGGCGATTCGCTTATACAGGGTGAATCTTAAATAAGTACAAATAATTTAACTGCTGGTGTAGTTCGTCATTTAAATCAGTGTAGTGAAAGCCATTTTTAAAAATTTCTAATATTTACGGAGATATTAATTTTTAAAAAAAATACCCACATTTTGAGGACCGCTGGCTGATATCTCATCCAACAACCTAATGAAACATATGATTTGTTGCGAGGTTGCCATATCTCCTCCAATATAAATATTACGTTTCCTTTAACGTAATAGTTCTATTTTAAAAATACTTGTTTTAAGCATAAGTACAGTAAAATTGGGTATGTAGTATGATACGCAGCAATATTAACATAAATTTTAACATCTGAACTAACCTTACTATACTTCAACGATTAAAAATGAATTTCCGCAAGTTCAATACTACCGTAAAATATTTAGGAAGATATTACGTGATATTACTATGTCCAATGTTCAAAAATTATACATAAACGTGCACACAAGCTTACCTGTTTGTTAAAAAATTAACTATTTAATCAGTAATCCACATTTCACAAGTTAAATGTCATTGTACACTGTTAGAAAGGGACACAAAACACAATTTCCTTAAGTTATTTTATGAAGAATAACGAAAAACTATGCACGCGTTTTTTATTTAAAATGGAAAAAATGTCAACTTTTAGCAAATTTTATTGCTATTTTCATGCATTATGTGGGGTTAACAAGTTTGACTTTGGCTTCTGTCATGACAGTTTGATAATAAAAAATAATATAAAATGTTACACTTGACAAAATTCGCTAAAAGTTGAGATTTTTTCTTCCTTGAAGCAAAGACATTTGTGTAATACTGGCAACACTGTGAACCACACGTTCAGTCTGCAGCACTATGACTCATAAAAGTATGAAGGGTCGGTCTAGGCCAGCGGTCCTCAACAAGTTTTCTACTGAAAAATTACGAAATTTATTTAAAATTTCACTTTTTTATTTCTGATTTTTTTGTAAAAAAACTATTAATTATGTCTTCTACACACAAAACTATACTGCTGGTTAAAATATTTGTACTTATTTAAGATTCACCCTGTATATAATTTTTTGGTCTCGAAGGTTCCCAGGTTTTCGAGAATGCGTCTATAACCAAATCGAATATAACCTGAAATCTACGTCGAAATAAAGGTGTTATAATAATTGTAAATTTAAAAGCAAAGATGAACATAATTGCTAAGCAGCTAAAAAAGTAGGTGAGCTTCCGTATCATTGCCCCTTTCTTAGAGTTGATCAGGTTACTACGCTGTCTCCATGGCTTTCTTGGTAAATTGTCAATCGATAAATGTAGACAGTCTTCATCTTTATCCGGAGATTTCTCTGAATTCTATACATCACATCATTCAATCTTGCTACGATCGTATAATGGCCTTTCCAAAACTTTTGTTTTTTGTTTGGAGATTTACATTTTGTTTTTTTTTTTGGGGATATATAGCCACACTTTCTAATTCTTCTGAAATCCACTGTTGTTGGCACGCAAATCGTATTTGGTCTTCATTCTATATCTTTCAATTTCAGTTTTTCTTGCACCTCTTCATGTACCAAGGCTGTCCGATCTTTCAGATTTTCTTCTAAGTAATTCTATTGATAGACGTAATTCCGTGCTAAAAATCACACTGGCTGGTGTTTTACTTGTAGTCATGCCAAATGCCCAATGCCGAAACAAGTTACTGCGTTTTCAAATTGAAATATGTTCACGAATATACCGGACATTGTATCCATAGCTATCCAGCTACACTATTAATAAATTTAAGAGCTGATATCACAACTTTAAAAATGCATTGTGGATGGAAACCTTCAGTGGTAGTTGAAGGCTACATTGAGGAGTCCATAATTCGTAAATCAAATTTGTTCAAATAATCATGTGCTGGAAGAGATTTTTAAAATAATTTAACCACTTTGGAGGATAATAGATATCTCTTACAAGCTTTTTTTACTGTATTAGAAAGGTATTTTAAGCTAATATAAATCAAATATCCTACAATTCCTATCAATGAAGTCATATGTATGTTCTCTGATACCAAACATCTAGGTATGCTAATGAACAATTCCACAGACAAAGCTCTATTCAATAATTATCTAAAGAAATTAATCTAATTTACTAACCTGTTTTAATGAAACACTCTATAAATATCTAACTTCATTTTTTGGCAGTGGAAACACGACAATTCAACCACAATAGATGAGATCTGACCTATTTCTGCATTTTTAGAATTGCTTCTTCAGGTGGCCTCCTTTAAATTGAATCAAATATCTAACTATAAAAATTATTATAAAAATTAAAATTATTTGAAGTTAAATATCGACAATGACAAAAAGTGACAGCCTGTCAATGAAGTAAATATGACAATACCTACTTGAATAATGTTCACCTTTTATGTAAAAGTTTTTATATATTTTTAGGTATTAATAATATTGTGTGAAACTAACTACTCAGTGGACAAAAGCCCCAACCTGCGTTGAATTACACCCACAATATCTACCCATATATTCCTTATTATTAGCTTTTGTAACAATTTTTAGTGTATTAGAAAGGTATTTTAAGCTAATAGAAATCAAATATCCTACAATTCCTATCAATGAAGTCATATGTATGTTCTCTGATACCAAACATCTAGGTATGCTAATGAACAATTCCACAGACAAAGCTAATAATAAGGAATATATGGGTAGATATTGTGGGTGTAATTCAACGCAGGTTGGGGCTTTTGTCCACTGAGTAGTTAGTTTTACACAATATTATTAATACCTAAAAATATATAAAAACTCTTACAAGCTGTTCTAATTTCACTATAAATGTTTACAATAAATAAAATTACTTTCGTTAAAGAACATTTTTTAATTTAGCGACAGTAAAAATGATTCTAATGCCTATGCAGTAAATGTGACACTGTAATGCCTGACAGCTGTCACTAAAACTACGTCTTTAATGTCGATCGACGAAAAAAAATAATTGTTTTATCCACGGCATATGCAGTTTAATTGAAATATCTTTGACAACTTGGAAGATATTAGTTTGTATATTTTAATATAAATCCTTCATGTTCTTGCGATTGTTAAAGGATTATAGAAATAACACATTTTTATTACATTTCGGAACAGTCTACCTGCTTATAAATAATAATTATATCTAAGTTCTCAAAGGTAACATTTCTTTCTTAGTTCGATATTTGATATGTTTTGTTTGTTGCAGGATTGGGCAAACTGAAGATTACTACAGAAGAGTCGTAAATTATACTAATGGGTAAATATCCATATCTCAACATTATTTCCCTTTCAAATCATTTTCTGCTCAAGTTAAACCAAACACCTATGTTTTTTTTGTTTTATTGTGTTTACTAAAACTTTTCCTAAATGTTTACACAATAATTAAATTGTAGATATAGTTATCAAAACTTGACTTTACAATATACAGGGTGTCCGGAGATGACGAGCAAAAAATTCAGAAGATAATTCTAGACCGAAAATAAATGCTACCTCTTTTTATAACATTTTTTCCAAAACTGATTATTAACGGAGTTATAGGGTGTTAAAGTTAAAATTTTATTTTCGATATTTGTAAATAACTTCTTAAGAAATCCAAGTATTTACATAAAATTTGTAAATCGGGGTTTTTTGCGGAAGAGAAATACGTGTTTCTAATTTTGACGTCACTAGTAGAGGGTGCCACTTATGGCACATCATGTTTCTTTTTATAATGACAGAACTTTTTTGCTGCTTAGTGTATCCATCTGACTATTGAAACAATCGATTCTTCTACCTGTTATATCTGAAAAAGTTATACCTTATTGAAGTCGTTAGGAGTAAAAGTTTTCGAAATAATCTTATTTGAAATATTCAGTGCACCGATTGAAAACTGTTATCGTTTCAGTTAAAGTGCCTTTTCTACTGAAAATACAGAAAAATGTTACTTGAAAAAGTTGTTCAGAACGGTAAATTATGGAGACGTGCAAAATTTTAAAAAAATCGGCCTGCTTTGATAAAATCTTTGTGCTTTGTTGAAAAATGGTTTCATCAAACCTCTCCGATCTTCAAGTAACATTTTGCTGTATTTTCAGCAGAATAGGCACTTTACCTGAATCCAAAACAGTTTTACTCGGTGCACTGAGCATTTCAAATAGGATTATTTCAAAAATGGTTACGCCTACCGACTTCAACAGAGTATACCTTTTTCAAATAAAACAGGTAGGAAAATCGATTGTTCCGATAGTCAGATGCAAAAAAGTTCTGTCATTTAAAAGAAACATGGTGTGTCACAAGTGACGCCCTCTACTAGTAACGTCAAAATTAGACATATTTGAATTTCTCGTCCACAGAAACCCCCGATTTACAAATTTTATGTAAATATTTCGATTTCTTAAGAAGTTATTTACAAATATCGAAAACAAAATTTTAACTTTAACACCCTGTAACTCCGGTAATAAACAGTTTTGGAAAAAATGTTACAGAAAGAGGTAGCATTTATTTTTGGTCTAGAATTGTCCCCTGAATTTTTTGCTTATTATTTCCGGACATCCTGTATACCTAATCGGGTTTGCAGATTGCATCTGTATACTGCTGAGCCTACATACTAATTATTGTTTAAGAGAGTAAAATACTCTTCTTTTCTTGTCTATTTTGAGATATCACTTCTTAAATGCTAACCTAACTTACACATTTTATCGTTTTAAAAACACTTAAATAAAGTGATGGTACAAGAATACTAATAATTTATACAACTACACCTAATAATTTAATTAGGAAGAGTAGTGACTGCAACCAGCAATTTGATATTTTATAACAGCTACAAAAACGTTTTCTAAACAAATTTTAGAAAACAGCATAAATCATAAAAAACATTGTAAGAATGTCTAGTACAGGTATACAACCAAACTTACACTGATTATAAAACACTTTAGTCACCGTTGAGATATTGTAAGACCTGCTGGAAACAAATAAAAAATAGTTACATAATAGCAAAAAATCATCTAAACAACTATTTTATAAGAGCCCTATTTTGGTATCCCCAGTCATAGTTTTTTGTTTTGATAACATTCTCACTTCGTTTGACTTTTTTTCTTAAACCTGACATGTTTATTTTTATACAATGACTATGAAAGATAAAGCAAAAGGTAAAACTAGACTTCTACTGACACTGTTTCACTGTTGTTTCAAATTTGTTTAATAGAATGGTTTGTCAATGTAATTTTGCGTCAAAATAAAAGATTTTCGGTCGTAATTGTTATACTACTATTTTTATTTTACAATTGATAATATCATTACATAATAACTATATTACAGTGTATAATACAGTTATTTTATTTATATATATTTTTTTATAGCTCGCCTAGAAATACTACGGAACATTAATAAAAAATATTATAAAACACTTGTGTACACAGTGTATAATACAGCTATCTTCTTTTAGACGTAAAATTGTCTAAAAGTATTTTTTATTGAATACAATAATTTAGTAGGTTGACAGCACACATATAACGAACAATTACAATTTTTTATAGTTCCCCTGGAAATACTATGGAACATTACTAAAAAATGATTATAAAATACTTATACTAGTTTTATTATTTAAAATTTAATATAAGCTTGTCACAGAAATATTTATAAAATAGTTATTAATATATTTTCCATATTAGCTGTTTTATTATTTAGCTGCCAAAACGTTTTTGTGATAAATTTGTTTTGTAAAATTTTCCTGACCACTGACTTATTTAATACTAATATTTTATTCGTCAGAATGAACCTTACAAGTAAGGACATGATACGTCATAAAAAGCAGGTTAATCGTTTACCCGATAAAGTACAAAGTTAAAAAATACAAAGTTACAAAATAAAGTTATAACTTACAGTTTATAATGTTATAAACGTAAATCGTAAAACAAATACATTTTAGAAGTCATACAAATTACGTACAGCTACATTTTAAAAAAGTCTCGGAGGTCATAAAAACATTTCTCTATAAGATATGCCTTTAATTCTTTTTTAAACCTATTTTCACATCTTACATCTTTTATTACATTTGGTAGTTTATTATATATAGCGCTACATAGATAAATTGATGCTTTTTTGCTCAAAGATAAATTAATATTATTTATGTAAATATCTTGTGTAGTGGTCATGAACATCATTGGAGAGGGTGAATTTGATTGATTTTGTTTACAAATATACATCATATTTATATAGGTACTGTATATGTCCTGGTATAGTCGGTCATATCAATAAAACAATTTATGTCTACCTTTTTACGTACGTTTCGGGTATTTGATTACCCTTCCTCAGAAAACTTCATTTTTATTAAAATACGTGCATTTTTATAAAAAAACTATTTTTTTCCATTAAGATTTATTTTTAAATCTTCAGATCAAAATTATTTGTAATTTTTGATTTTAGTATCAATGAATTTTGCATAAAAGTTAGATCGTTTATCGTGGCGTAATTGTAAAATTTTTGTGATAAATTTATAAAATATTGCCGCTATACTAAAACAAATTTGTGTTTATAAAGCAATAATAATACGGCAATAAAACATAAAAAAATAAAATAAGATAATTATCATATAATGTGAAAACTATTTTGATGGTTTTGGGGTTTATCCACTAAACAGAGGTATTTAAATTTTGGGCAGAGTCACCAGTAATAGCTGCTATTTGCAGTTATTTGTAGATATCGATTCATTTTTTGCAGCTTTTGTCCACTAGAAGGCGCTTCTGTCATCAAGATAGGGCCTATACTAGTCGATTCTTATCTACTAATTTCGATTTCAATGCCTTTCAGATAATAATTCACAATTCAATTTCAGAATCCTATTTCCTGGCGGCGGCACGTATTTCAACGAGTCTGGAGGTTACGGGGAAGCTGCACAAATGATATATTCCTTGGCTATAGAAGCCAACAACCAAGGACGCTACTACCCCGTGTGGGGTACCTGCTTGGGAATGCAGGTGTTGGGGTTTGTGGCCGTCGGGGAAGACATTAGGGTAGATTGCTCCCTAACAAATAAAGCTATACCCCTGGATTTCGTGGAAGGTATTGGCACAGAATATACAGGGTGTTTCAAAATGATGGAATAAGATTCTTATATTTTTTTCTAGTTGAAATAATAAAAATCGCTGAATCAGATCAGTTAGTATACACAAATTGCCATTTTTGACAGAGCTACAAATGTTTTAAAAAGACATGGAAATATAGCTAAAGCTGATAAAGCGTTAAAAAATAAGTTGCGTTTGATTAATAAACGTATGTCCTCATTTCTGAGATACAGGGTGGAAGATAGTTTTAGAAAATCATATTGTAGATGTAAATTCCTTATAGCACAACATATTTCGTCAAAATTTGATGTGAATAAAAAAGTGTTAATTTGTACAGGGTATTTTTCAATTTCGTGCAAAAAATCCAGGGGTGTATTGTATGATTAAAATTAATGTGATTTTGTTAAATAAGCATAGCTTCCAAAGCTGATAAAAAAAATCATATTAAAATTCATAACTTCTAAAGCCCTTGAGATATTTTGCATAATTTCATCTATTTATGTTTAGAAAATGAAATTTATCTTTGTACAGAGAGAGAGAAAAGTGACGTGAATGCAATGGAGCATGGGAAAACCAATTTTGTTTGATTTACTATACAGGGTGATATAATTTTTCTTATGAACAAACCGCAAGCTGCAAATCGTGCCAAATTTGCCAAAATTAAAAGTTATGAATTTTAAATTAATTTTTTTATCAGGATTACCTTAATCTTAACCAGAGGATACGACCCTGGATTTTCCTGGAATTAGGAAACACCCTGTATACAGGGTTAACTATGACTAAGTACAGAAATGTAACCATGTGCTTAGGAAGGCCTAAAAAACAATAAAAAAATTATTTCGGAATTCTAGCTCGATGTTTAAAAAATGGGACATTTTCCCCCGGAAAATTGACATCTATGACAATAATTGTCCAAGATGGCTTAGATATGTCAATTACTATGCGGCCGTTTTTTTACAGCGTTTTCAAATATAGAAACGACGAATAATAATACCTAAGTACAATATTTTGCATTCGTTCTTAGTTCCTTCGTTGCGCACTGCCGAAACTACATTTTCACTCAATAAATTTAAATAAAATATCCATTTATTATAAGAAAATTGAAATTTAATGTACTAATAGAAAACCCACAGCAGTTTTTAATTATAAATTCTTGTACGATTGCTGTAGCTTTGTTGGATTTGACCTTGATTCTAGAAAAACAAATAGCATGTAGCATAGGGCGAACCATGTTATAGGGAAATATCTGTACCCGACATAAATACCATTATTTAATTACTATAAAATGTTTAAAACTAAACATTACTCACTTTAGAACTGAACAATAACCTAGGATTTTGCGTTACTAGTTGCATACACCCCGAACATCAAAGAACACTACTCAAAACTTAAAATATTATTATTTTGTTCTAAGGGTCAAGAGTCAAGGATTTTTACAGAACACTGTAAATATCTCGGGATGATTAAAATAGTAATAATTATTTTATGCAGATATCCCGATTATTATTAACATTGTTGCTATTATTAGTATTAACAGAATTTAATTCCCCAACAACCTCAAGTACAATACATCAGATTTTATCAAATATAAAATTTCGCATACGGTGATCAGTTTGAAACAATTTTTCAATAATTGCCATCGCAAATTTATTTTTTCGTGTATTTTTTGTGCATGTACAAACATGTATTAAAATGTAGAGATGACGGATAAGATGCTGGTTTATGGAAAGTTAACAAGTGTATATATTATCGTATAGCGTAATACCAAAGACGTTTTCTGAATAGACAAAATATTATGCTGAATCCTCTTTGAACTACATTGAACAACGTTTTCATGTATTTGTGTGTTTCTTTTTACTCTTTGTGGTTTTTACCGACGGAGAAAATCCACCTGGTTGTGGTCGTCGGGCCAAGTACCTTGCTTTAAACAAAAAGAGTTTGAGGCAAGGAGAGGTCCCCAGTAAGCACTTATCAAGTATAAAAATCTTTGCAACGACAAGTTTCAATGTAAATAAGTAAGAAAACAGAAAATGACATAACATTTTTGAAATCTGTCCAAATATCAATCTTGGAAATAAATATCAGTAAGGCCCTGTGATACCATTTCGTTTTTTTCATTTCAACTAAAAGAAAATGATGATTAATTATTGTAAACATTATCTCGTTATCGGTATTTTCCTATATCATTCTCGTGCTTCAGACAAGTTATGTTGTTTCAGGTTTTGAAAGAAGCAAATTGTTTCAAAATGCACCAGATGATGTAATCCATTTCCTAAATACGTACAACGTTACTTTCAACTACCACAAGTATTGCCTAACTAATGAAGTATTAAAAAGAAACGGAATATTATCCGACTGGAGGATCTTATCTACAAACAAAGACGAAAACGATTTCGAATTCATTTCCGCCATGGAATCTACCCGGTACCCGATATATGGAGTCCAGTTCCACCCGGAAAAGAATCAGTTCGAATTTGGTAAGAAGCAGATTCCACATAACAACGAAGCTGTGAGGATATCCCAGTATTTCGCGGATTTCTTTGTGGAGGAGTGTAGGAAGGATTCTGGTTCGTTCCCAAATGAAGAAATGGAGAAGCAAGCTTTTATGTACAATTACAGTCCCAAATATACGGGGCGTGAAAATGGTTCCTACGAACAAATCTATGTGTTTGACAAGGAAGACTTTGAGAAAGTTCAGCTAGTCTGATAGTGTGATAAGCTATGTGATATTTGTATTATTATGTATATATTTTATTTGTTGTAAAGCTTAGATAATATATTATATCCGAATTCATTTTGTTCAAGTGTATGACAGAAACGTACATTATATGTACAGAATATCGCAAAATAGAAGTAGGTAAGTCAACAACAAATTTTTTGAGAGAAAATAATAATAGCAAGTTTATTAATAAAGTGTTAAGATATAATATAAAAAAATTAAATCTGGAATAAAAAAAAATGTATAATTTTTTCTTCAGGAAATTTTTTTTCTTCTCAGCATTTAAACACCAAAATTTATTGTTTTGTAAATCAATTACTTTTTGATACAATTGTTATTCGTCAGCGGTGCCACCAGACATATAACTTATTAGCTCTCATCAGTATTCCATAGGTGAGGCGACCGACGATGAAAATGATTATTGCCTTCCTTGAATTTTTTTTGCTCATTCATCATTTATACTTTGATTTTGTTTAATTGAATGAATGCATATTTAGAAAATTGAGAAATATTTAACACCATTGGCTCTAAAACCATAGTAATGTAGCGATGAAATGTCAAATATTTTAGGGAAAAATAAATATTACAGTTTGAAAAATTTATTGTCCTCAAAGATATAATAGTTTGTTAAATATGTATGTCGTTAAAACACATCATTTTTATTTATTTATTTATTTATTTAAATACAAACCCAACAGGCAAAAGTCCAATTACAGGGTAGGTTACGCAAAAATAGAACATTGACATGTGCAGTGACTAAATTAGTTGAAAACAATATAAAATTTAAAAATATAAATAACAGTATTACAATACAATACCAACTACAATCAACAAAACACAACAAAAATGATTAATGAAGACACACGTAATAATTAAACAAGAAAACAAGAAAAACCCTATCAATTATGGAAATACTGATTTAATTAGCAAAATTGCGCAACAAAATATGTCAATCTTCCTCTCAATTTTACAATAATTATAGATCATTTGGTAAAGTGGGAAAGCTATCAATAAGTTTGATCGGGGGGGTAGGCATTTTAAAGATATTAGAGCATCGGGAAGAAAGTCTTGGTACCCTATATTTGATTTGATTGTGAAGTGCAACGGTATCTAATTTATTGTTTACAAGTTTGTACAGAATTATAACTGAGTGCAGTTCCCTCCTAGATTGAAGGGTTGACAGAGAAAAACGCTCTAACAACAGTTCATGTGAAAAGCCAATAGGAGGATAAGTTCTATCAATTATAAATGAAGCGGCCTTCAAAAAGCTTCTTTGAACCTTTTCAATTGCAGATACATGTATATTATAAATAGGATTCCAAACTGCAGAGGCATATTCCAACCGAGATCTTACAAAAGTTATAAACAGCAGACGCATTGTAGTAATGTTATGAAAACTTTTTGAGTTGCGTATTATAAACCCTAACGTTTTATATGGCAAAAAAGTAATCGTCTCAATATGTTTATTAAAACTTAGTTTGTGATCAAAAATAACACCAAGATCTTTAATCGTGTTAGGACGGTGCAAAATTGAATCTCCAATTTTATAATCATACAAAACCGGCTTTAACTTTCTATGAAAGAATACAACATTGCATTTATCTAGATTTAAATGCAGGCTATTATTTATACACCAAGAAATTATTGATTGCAAGGCTATTTGAAGGTACTGACAGTTCGCAATAGACTTGATTTCCATGATCAGTTTTACATCATTCGCATACATAAGAATATTGACATGTATGTCCAAGCCAATGTCATTAATAAATAAATTAAAGAAAAGTGGCCCCAAAACTGAGCCCTGTGGAACATCTGACTTCTGCAAAAACTCGCCAGACCTATAACCTTGAATATTAACAAATTGATATCTATTCTGTAAATAAGATCGAAATAATAATATTAATCTAGCGGATAGTCCAAAATTAGCTAATTTTTTCAGTAACATATTATGATCTAGACGATTGAACGCTTTGGAGAAGTCAGTGTAAATTACGTCAACTTGGCTTTGGCGATCGAGAGCTTCATTTATGAACTCAGTCTTGCAAAGAAGATTAGTCAATGTAGACCTTCTTGACATAAAACTGTCTTGATCGACAGTAATAGAATTCGATACATGTCTGGAGATGGAAGCATACATCACGATTTCAAAAATTTTACCAAAATTAGCAATTAAAGTAATCGGCCTGTAATTAGTAACTATATTCTTGTCACCTTTTTTAAATGCAGGTGTAATTTTTGACAATTTCCATACACTAGGAAAGCAGGAAGTTTTAAGTATCAAATTGAAGATTAGAGTTAATAGGCCAGTAAAGACAGAAGCGCAATCCTTAATTAGGAAAGTCGGGATGTCATCAGGCCCCATGGTCATATTAGGTTTAAGCTTTTTTAGTGCAGCTAATACTTCTGTCTCGGTTATGTTGCCTATGTCAAGGTTTAAATTGTCATTGTATTCATTAACATGGACATTGTCAACTGGGTCACTGAAATATTCAAAAAAATATTTAGCAAAACATTCTGTAATGTCTTGGGGATTCTTTATTGTTTTGTTAGCGCAACACATTATGCCAGGAATAGATGAGTTCGTCTTTTTATTTGAACAAATTCTCAAAACTTTTTTGGATTGTCTTTCAATTGATTTTCTATGGAAATGATGTAATTTGAGTGGCAAATACTTATTTCTGATTTAATTTGGGATCTAAGTAACTTAAAGCTATCCAAGTCCTCCTGACTGCCCGATTCCTTGTATCTACGAAGAACCTTGTCTTTCTGACGAATTTTACGTAGATTAGATTATTAAACCAAGGCGGGTATGAATTACGAGAAGGAATTTTCTTCGGAATGTTTAAATCAAAAATAGAATTAAGTTTACAATAGAATTCACTTACAGCATCATCAGGATTACTATGTCGCTCCAAAAATGTCCAATCCACGGCTAGTAAATCTTCATAAAGTTTAACAAAATTAGCCTTACGGAAATTAAAATCATATTTACTGCATTTGACGGGAAACACATTTCTGGAGATACTAGCTTCAGTCAATTCAATATGTAATGCTCAGAAAGAATAACTTCATAAGGTTTATTCACTGAACATGGCATATTACTCACTACTAAGTCCAATAAGTTGTTATTATAATTGAGCAAAAAATTATACTGCCTCAAATCACACAGGTGGAGGAAATTATTCAAAGATTCATATGATCTAGTGTCACGTAAGTTGTTAGTAATATCAATAAATTCAGGAATATTAAAGTCGCCAAGAATTAGAATGAAGCAAGTTAATGTCAACAAGAACGGCATTGAATCTCTTGGAAATCGCCAACAAAACACCGCCACCCCGCTTTTTACCCATAACACTAAAATTACGATCCGCTCTAAACACATTAAAAAAATTTAAATCAAATAATTCAGAATTTTCAATACTATCGTGACACCATATCTCTCATTTTAAAGAAAACTGAGTTTAACGTATTTGCTAGAGTTTGAAATTAATACAAAAATTCTAACAAATGATTAATTAAAAAAATTATACATATAATATACCTATAAAACTTAATTCCAACTATACAAAATTCCCCTAGTAGTGACCATGGAGACAATATATTTTTCAAAAGATTCAAACCAATATGTTTTAATAAGATGTTGATAATAAAAAAGATGTAGAGTGTCAAAATTGAAATTTAAAAAAAGATTTTTTTAATAGTTACGCTGTGTTTAATTGTATCAAATTAAATATTTGAAAATAGATGTTTTTGGATATGAGAAAACATAATCTGTTGTCTATTTCGACGTATTCCTTAGAGGGCGCCACATCCGCCATATTTATGACATAAATGTGAAAGAAATTAACTATTTTGGCCCTAATGTTATTAGGTACGTTTTTTATTTAAAAATCTTAAAATCTCAAATGTACATCGTTTTTGAGATAAAAAAATACTTGCCATTAGTCTTAGAAATTGACAATTTTCGAGAAAAGAGCTTTTCAACAATCAGCTGCATAATTCCTTCTACAAGATTTTAACGGGATACAAAATTTATGTAAAAATTAATAAAAATTTCTAAATGTGAGGTATTTATCCTGTTTCGGTTAACAATAATCTTTATAAAGTCGAAAAACAATAATTATTATTTCAATGGAGAATATTTGGAAAAATTTCGAAATAGATTGCAACCTGATAATCAACAATTTAAAAAAATCTGTTTAGGAATTTAGAGAAAAAAGACTAAAAATTTCTTCACATTGCGGATTATTTACAAACTAATTCAGGACGACTATCTGGAGCTGCAAGAATCAGTACGAATTCCATTTCAAAAACGTTGCATGATGAAGAACACTATCCGTACCATTTTACCCCAGTGCAAATTTTATTGCTTTTTACTTTACTTTTTATTGACGCTTTTTACTTAAAATATTGTACAATGAAATATGCAGTTGATTGTTGAAGATAGATTTTTGAATAAAAAACGTCATAACGTTAGGGTCAAATAAGTTACGCACACATTTACGTCACAAATACGGCGGATGTGGCGCCCTCTAGGATATACTTCTATTCCCATATTTTTAAGTTGATACATTCAAAGACAGTGTAATTTTTACAAACATTCAATTATTAAATTTCAACTTTGACACCCTGTATCTTTATTATCAATATTTTATTAAGGCAAGTTGGCTTAAATCGTATGTCTCCATGGGCCATTGCTATACTTGTAAATATATTATTTCTCTCTAGGTGCATTTTTACGCCATTTCACTCAATGCATAAGGTCATAGTCTATTATAGTTATTTATGCAACAAGTACAAACAGTAAGTTTGTACGAGTTGCATACAATATTTTTTCTACGTTTATGCAAAAACCAAAAAATGTTTTATTTAGATGACACTAAGTGTAGGAAAATAAGACGTCGATTTGAAAATTTATGTTTGTTTTGATGACAAAACGCTGTAGTAGAATGACAGATGAATGCAATAAACATTTTATTGCACTAGTGCAATAAAGAACTACTTTTTCCACTAAATATAGCTCATTAAAGTTTCGTTTTTTGTATGAACGTAGAAAAAATAAATAATATTCAAATTATAAATAAATCATGAGTTTCATTATACAGTCCTCACAAAATTTTCACCAACTGCAATAATGTATGATGACTTAGTCGTCTAGGGGCACATGTTTACAAACGTTTAAGGATAATAATCCTTCGAAAAACAATTGGATGCACCCTATCGAGAAACAGAAGGATGCCAGCAACACCTACAGGATTCACAAACGTAGGCACGATCCAAGGCACGCTACGAGTATTATCCTCGTGCAAGATTTATGGAACTGTTGTTTTTAAACGAATTTATGGATAACAACGGTTGTACTAAAAATGATGATATTTAACACTACACATTTTGATTTATACAGGGTGATATACATAAAATTCTCCGGTCCGATAACTTGATAACGAAAAAAAAGTTGATTCTATACAAATCAGTTAGTAGATGACGTCAGTCCGCGATGGCGTCAACTAACACGTCAAATGGAATTTTCTCAGAGGAAATTGTGGATGATGGAAGGAATTATTCTGACAGGAAGTTTGCGAAGTAGTTAGTATTTCCATATTATCCTTTAATTTTGAGCTATTATTATTACTTAAGTTTCGAAAAATCAGAGGTTTTTGAGATATCGCATGATTAAAATAGAGATGATTATAACCAACTGCAAAATGTGTAAAAAGTTTAAAAACAGTTCAACAGTTTAAAAAATGATTTAAAAATACAGTTCTGGGAACTGATTTACTGTAAAACCTGACTTTGCGCAAGGCAAAGCATACAGTCAGCGACCGGTACGCAAAGTATAGTAAAAAATGGACCGACAAAAAAGTAAAAAAAATCCCAAATTAAACTGCTTTTGCCGCTGTTGATGTTATTAATTAATTTGTGGTTTTAATTAATAAAACAGTTTGACACCTGATGTCACAACCGTTCAAAATTTTGTTCACCGACGTGTAAATACATTGGGGCCCATCTTACTCAGTTTCTACGAATTAACATAAATGTTTCTGGTTCTTGTCCGTTTTGAAGTTATTTGCAGTAGATATGATAGAGAGGTCTCTCGTCGAATATTCATCTCTGCAACATTCCGTTACCGTTATGCAGGGTGGGGGTCATCTTGTATTTTCGTTGGCTACTGTATCAAGAAGAAGTAACAATAAAACAAAATTCATTTAACATCTCTGTGGAAGCAGATAAACCAATTTCAGACTGTCAAACCTGACTTAAGTTTAATACTTTTGCAGTTTTTTAAAACGAAAGCAGAGAGTTTCGAAACGGAAAAAAATACGGAAGTGCGCGATAGTGTGATTTTTGTTATTTTTACTTATCTGCTTTTTCACTGTGAGATTTTTTGGTTAGGCAAACTTAGTTTAAAAAATAACCCTTGAGAGATCTTATTGGTGCAAGGGTTTATTCAGTTAATCTTTATTTTTAATTAAATTAAATAAAAAGTTATTCATATCAAAATATTGACCTTTTATTGCTATTACTGTATACTAACTTTGAAAAGTATTTATTTTTATGTAGTAGATAGCAAAGAAAGTGAAATTAATTTTTTACAAAGTTGAATACCACAAAAACAAAGTTACATGTTATAGAAATCTCGTATAATTTTTTTACCAAAGCAAGAAAAGACGGGAACACCCTGTAAAATAATTATACGGATATCAAATTTAATTAATCTTAAATAAAAATAAATTTCCCAGGATATTTAAAGACTACACAGTTCAGTCCCCTTTTTTTATAAAAACTCGAACTCTGACCTTTTTCAATAGCTTACTCCTGTTACAGCAGCATATTATAAGATTCGATTATCAGATTACAAATTATTAGAGCTTTTGACATCATCAGAACGTTTGGGGTCTGAGAATAGTACGAAATTAATTGTTGGCAGCGAGGCCCTAAGCTCGTAACAAGCACATGTTGACTCAGGTGCCACGTGGCCTTACCAGACCAGCAGCTTCACATTTTGTGAGTGATCAGCGACGTCTGGTTATTTTTAAGATATTCTGGGTATACCTATCTTAAAGAAGGAGATCGATATATTACGAAGTTGTGCAAAAATATGAAATGTTCTTGCAATCACTTTTTTGTATTGATTGGAACGGTTTCAAAACAGCACACGGAAAACATTTTTTAGCAAAGTTTCATGCAATTGTAAACGACACAATTCCCAAGGAACAATTTTCGATTTTTTAAATATCCACAGGAGTTCTATAACTGCTATAACAATCTCTTTAATACTATCTTAAATCAGTATTTAGTACAAAAGGGCCCACCATTATGCAGGTGTTAAATACGTATATATTTTAAATCAACTCTTAAAACTTATTCAAAAAATCCAGTACTGCTTTTAAAAACGTTGTCAATTCCTTTTCAAAACCTTTCTTTAAACTTCTCTTAAGACCAATAGGACTTATTCCATTCACTTTTTATATTTTTCTACGGAGCTACCTTAAAACTAGTTTTAAAAACCATTGTCGTGAGTCCAAGAGTAAAGCTAAATAATTTAATTATTGTATTTATTTTTCCTAAACTATTTTAAGAAAGTATAAGATCGGGACTAATAGAGGTTTTAAAAAAGGGCAACTTGAAACTGGCATAAAGGCTATCCACAAATTCCGCGCAGAAAATTTAGAGGGTGATCGAATCGATCGTGAAAATTAAATTTTAAAATCTTCAAACATTATTTTCTTGAAATTGTAACACCATAATTTTTCATGATGTATGTATGTAGAATGACACGCTCTTTCAAATGGCATGGTCAAAATTGAGGGTTGCTATTTAAAAAAATTGTCGATGACGTCATATCTCGTGCCCTTTTTTAAAACAAAATCGACGTGCCAGGGGATTTTTTCGAAAACTTCAAAAATAATGAATTAATTCGTATCTTTTTGAAAGCACTGTATATCTTCTTATAAGAAAGTTAAACAAGGAAGAAACATTTTCTTTATTGCAGATCCGGAGTGTACCATACATATATATATAAGAATATACGTTTTGCCTGAAACATTTCTTTATTGATATATAGTGTTGTAATAGCAGAAAATATGATTATTTACAATTGTCAAGAAATATACTTTGGATCGAAAAATATTGTTATTTTTGTTACAAGTAGGTACTTAAGACGACAATTTTTTTAAGCTCATTTTAGGGATGCAAATGAGCCCGCAAAATGGTTATTTTTGGGAGCGTATAATAAAAGAATGTATTGGTTCAGAATCTACCTAATGATAACAATGGCACATCATCTGGGAATGAAGTAGTATTTATCTATTATATATGCGGTACCCAACATGGCAATTGAAAGGGTGCAAAGGCCTTTTTTGAATCTACAGCTTTTCCTCTGTATATCCATCTATTACATCTATTTCTTGGAGACGTTTAGCATGAGCAGTTTAGAAAACAGAAAGAATAAGACTGCCGTACTGTTTTTGTTAGAAAATTCTCCACAATAAAGTCAGTTGTGACAACACTGAGGATATCAGACGGTTTAAAGATTTAGGAGTTGAGAAACGTTCTGATTTATGTTGATGATGCTAAAATCCTTTCCAATATTAAATCATACACTGCCTATAAAAATTGCACCAAAATCTAAATCTTATTAATTTGTAGTGTGTTAGTAACAAATTATCTGCAAATGTTGCAAATGCAGTATAATGTCATATTGTAGCCTCGTGCGCTGGTTTATGACTACAAGTTGTACTTTAAACAGACCTGAAACTATTTGTGATTTCGGTGTCACTTTTAATTCGAAACTATCCTCATGTAAAAAAAAACTATCGGCAGTGCCTATAAAACTTTTAGATTTATACTAAGGAATATGAAAGAATTTAAAAATATGAATAACCTTATTTTTTTTATCACGTTTGTGAGATCTGTGAAGAATTCATCTACTGTATGGAATATTATATGCAGTACATAGCATGGCAATTGAAAGGGTGCAAAAACGTTTTCTTAAATTTACAGCTTTATCTCTAGATATACACCATTCTTGGAGAGGCACACTATTTCTTGGAGAAAATATTTGTTTCTGTTAGAAAATTGTCCACAATAAAGTTAATAATAGTTATTCGTATATATTATGGTCTTTGACAGATTTTCGTGTGCCTATTATTAAAAACAGACAAAACTTCTGTATTTTTTTAGCAAATACTCCGAATCTATAATTCAATTTTCGAAGTTCACCTGGTATAGAAGGTCTGGTTTTACAATAGGCCCCTTGGAGGTATTAGATATTCATTTCTTTTATACATATTTTTCGAGATATTTTGATTTGGCAGGTTAAATGCGACACCCAATAGTTCTAATGGCAATACCATTGGTTATATAAGCTAATATAAACTCCATGAGACTAAATGAAAATATGTGCTAATGAATAGACCTAGTTAGTTATCTATGGATTTGATCAAAATTGACATTATATGTCTATTTTGTAAACCCCAACAAAATGTCACTCTTATCGCCAATTAAAGCTGCCAAGAAAACCTCCTATCGTATTTGGAATGAAGGTAGTATACACATCGCTAATAAAACTATTATATTTTACTCGTTTCTTTCATTAGATACGGATGAACAAGGGAACAGATTCCTTGACGCTATCTATCACGGTTTCTTGCACATTATAGAAGACTGTATCGAGAGAGGGGTAGATCCTAATTTAACCGATGACGACGATTTTACGCCTCTACATCACGCTGCCATGCGAGGCGATGTGGCTATGGGGAAGATACTCCTAAAATCGCCCAAAATTGAGGTAGATGCAACAGATCCTGCCGGGGTCACAGCTCTGATGTTCGCTTGTATATATCGAAACGAGGCGTTTGTGAAACTATTGTTAAGCCGTGGTGCCAAGCCCAATTTGGTAAACATGAAGAAGCAGACGCCTTTGCACATGGCGTGTATAAACAATAGCATGAAAATCGCCAACCATCTCATCGCAAATGGAGCTCGTATTAACGTACTAGACGTCTTCGATAATACTCCTTTGTCAATATCAGTAATTGATCAAGCATCTATGTCGCTCTCTGCCATGTTGTTAAAGAAAGGCGCCAATGCTACTTCTGTAAAACAGTTTCCACTATTTTTAGGTGAATATCAAGGTCCCTAAACTGAGGAGGCTATCGAAAAACTTGCGTCCAATAGCACTGCATCATTTATGAGACAGGATGATGTTATTGGTATTATAACACAGCCCCACAAAAAAAAATGCATACACAAGAGAGTGACATATGTATTCCCATGTATTTTGGACGCTGAATCCGATCCCGAGTTCAGAATTGGGCCTACACGTCTGGAATTGACCCCAGGAGCCGAAAATGGCCTGAAATGCGGTTCCCGGGATAAGGCGAGGTCGACGCTGAATTTTGGAGCTAAATCTGGATTTGTGCTCGAAAAGTTCATGGCCAACTGTAATTCCGGGTTTGGGTCCGGGAAAATGACCCCTTGGGGCGGAAAAATCCTGTTTTGGACGTCCCGGTCGCGACTGTGGTATTTTCGTGTGTTTTTCAATTCTGGACTTGAGACTGGGTGTGAAAAGTTTTTGGTCAGCTGAAATTCCCAGTTTGGGTGCGGGGAAATGGCCCATTGCGGCAGGAAAATCATATTTCGGACGTACCAGTCGCAAAAGTGGGATTTTCATGTATTTTTCAATCCTGGTCCTTAGAGTATGCTCAAAAAGTTTATGGACAGCTGATATTCCCAGTTTGGGTCAGGAAAATGGCCCATTGGGACCGGAAAATCATATTTCGGACATACCAGTCGCAACAGTGGTATTTGTGGTTTCGGAAGTAGTCAGTGGTATTTTTGTTTGTATATGATTTCCTTCTATTTTATTGCACGATATTCTTTTGTACCAATGTCTCAACTGAGACGTACAAAACACGATTTTCCGGCCCCTAAGGGTAATTTTCCCGGTCCCGAACAGGGAATTTTACATGACCGTAAACCTGTCAAGAACAGTCTAAGCTACAGGAATTAGTACATAAAAATCCCACTGTTGCGATTGGTACGTCCGAAATATGATTTTCCGGCTCCAATGGGCTATTTTCCCGGACCCAAACTGGGAATTTCAGCTGTCCAAAAACTTTTTGAGTATACTCTAAGTACCAGGATTGAAAAATACATGAATATCCCACTTTTGCGACTGGTACGTCCGAAATATGATTTTCCGGCCCCAATGGGCCATTTTCTCGCACCCAAACTGAGAATTTCAGCTGACCAAAAATTTTTCACACCCAGTCTCAGGTTCAGAATTGAAAAACACACGAAAATACCACAGTCGCCACCGGGACGTCCAAAACAGGATTTTCCCGCCCCAAGGGGTTATTTTCCCGGACCCAAACCCGGAATTTCAGTTGACCATAAACTTTTCGAAATCCGGCTTTAGCTACAAAATTCAGTGTCGACTTCGCCTTATCTCAGGCCATTTTCGGCCCCTGGGGCCAATTTCAGACGTGTAGGCCCAATTCTGAGCTCGGGATCGGATTCAGCGTCGAAAGATACATGGGAATACATATGTCACTCTCTTGTATATGAACTTATTGCCATCCAACTCGGTGTTAGTCATATTTAAAGTTTGACTCATTTTAATAATTTCTATGTGGATAAATGTTGCGTACACGCTGTAGCTGGACAATGGGTGTCCTTAAACTTCACATTCATATAACAAAAAACCCTTATATTTGGCCACAGAATACACCCCTCGATTTTTCACCTCTACTTAAGAAACACCCTGTATAACCCAATATAATTTAACATTTACGATATAACAACGGTACGATAACAAACATCAGAACAACAAAAATTACGATACGATTAAAATAACACAAAAATAATAACACAGGGACGAAGAGATTCTTCTAATATATTAATGAAAGCTGAAATTTATTGGTAAACAATATCTGACGCTTTTTATTCATTAAGGGAAGCGAAATCAGCAGTTTATAGGCAACCGGTTCAGTTTAGGGATCTTGGATGAATACTTTATATATGCTCTAAAAGTTAGGAATTTTAAACCCTGTTAAAGTTACCCAAAAGAATTATACATTATTGGATACTAGAAAGTTCAACTTAGGTAGTGTTAGTATTTATATTATATTGCCAAAATGTAACTTTAAATATTTATTGAAAGTGGCACTTTATGGAATTTTTACATTAACTTCAACAATTAATGTTTCATATTTAAAAGCCAAAGTAAGAAAAATGGACACAAACCTTTCCTAAGTTCATCATTTATGTGTAATTTGCTCCAGTAAAAAAGTGTTAACGTTTTTGAAGAAAAGAAAGGTAAACTTAAAATTGCCTATGCCGAGGTGCACATTGTTTTGATTATCGCCATATTTAACCATAGTAAGATGACGTAATTATAGGTATTTTTTAGCCTTATATAGTTTAGCTATTACTAGATAGCAGTATCTGACAAGGGTTTAAAATCTTACTGTCTTGCACGTAGACTACTCTGCTAATACACGGTGACGGCGCCCTTAAGGGGCCGTTTTCGCAAAGGGCAATGTTAAAAATAGCCGATTTTTGGCTTATCCGGGGGAGCGCATAAATCATGAAAAAATCAATTGATTATTGTTAATTAACATTAGAAATGACCCAGAAATACGTCAGATAGCTGGGGAAATGTCGCTAAACCTATATAAACGACCCTTAAATAGCTTTAAATGGATAATCATTAATTATTGTTATAAAATTCGTGTAAAATGAAAAAAATGCTTGAAAATGATTTGAACAGACAGTATGTCAATATAAAAAGTGATAAATAACTGTAAAAATGTCCATTCCACCCCTAAAAATTAAAAAAACGACTTTCAAAAGCTGGTGAGCTTCCTTCGACATCAAAAATAGATAATGCTTAAATGTTCAAGGGAACGCCTATTGCTAGAAAAAAATTATAGATTACTGTCAAAAAATGCAAAAATTGATACTAGAGTACATTAAGTAAGTGGGGAAATATGCCTTTAAATAGCTTAAAATAGATAATCATTATTTATTGTTGTAAAATTCGTTTAAAATTTAGAAAAAAATACTTAAATCACTTTTAAGGTTCATTTATACTATTGCGACCTGAAAAATGGGCGCAAGGATAAATTGCCATTTTTTCAGTACGCGCTCGCAAAGTGAGAACAATTGGCGCTATTTCGCCATTGAATGGGCACTTTTACAGTCATTTATCACTTTTTATATTGACATACTGTCTGTTCAAATCATTTTCATGCATTTTTTTCATTTTACACGAATTTTATAACAATAATTAATGATTATCCATTTAAAGCTATTTAAGGGTAGTTTATATAGGTTTAGGGGTAGTAACGATACTTCCCCAGCTATCTGAAGTATTTCTGGGCCATTTCTAATGTTAATTAACAATAATCAATTGATTTTTTTTATGAATTATGCATTCCCCCGGATAAGCCAAAAATCGGCTATTTTTAACATTGTCCTTTCCAACGAATTTCGTAGCTGTGTGTCGCGACAATAAAAAAAAAATCTGAGTAAGTTAGAAAGAATATCTCTTCACTATGTTAATTATACAAGTTTTCTCCAGACTCTATAACAGTTTCCAGGCTGACAAGTCATTTAGAATAAGAAAAATGCATAATTTTCAACTGTTATGTTTTATCATAAAATATCCTGAATTTTACAGGTCAACTGCATATTGAAAAAATTGTTTACAATATTATAAACATTATCACATCCCGCAGAATTCTTTTAAAAAACTAATACCACTTGAATTGATGTAAATTATTGAGTATTTTTACGGTGTCTGGAATACAGTAATAAGATACATTTCACGGTTTTTCATGTTCTCTAGCGCATTTCCCCCCAAAAGTTGAATCAAATGATTCAATTTGAGCACTACACTTCAGTACTACGCTAATAAGAATCTCTACCTACTGGGTGAATTTTATTTGTGCATCTATAAATACAATTCATTGTCCTTCAATCGCCAGCCTTAATAGAGTTGTAGCTATTGTCTGAAGCTATTTATTTCTGGCATAATTTTAGTTTTTCTTTGATTGTGATTTTTTACTTATCTGCTTTATTCAGTGTGAGATTTTCTGATTAAGTAAACTTAGTTTCAAAAATAACCCTTGACTGATCCGTTTGGCGAAAGGGCTTATTTAATTAATCTTTATTATTTCAGAAGTGTGGCAAAAACCCAATAAAACTAAAAGAAAAGAGTTGTAGCTCTTTAAATGGGGATAAAAAAGAATATCCGATTTATTTTATTGATGTTCTGCCACAAATTTCTATGACCGGTGGTGACTGTTCACAAGGGGTAGTTCTTGTAAGGGTCTAAAAATTTTGTACCTAAGTAGAGACGGCATCACATATATGAAAATATGAACTTTTTAAAGTAAATAAGGTACTTTTTATTTAACAGTCTACAGTGAATGTTATTCAATATAAAAAAGAGTGTAAAATATTTCAGGAGGTAATAGTATGAACCAAAATAAGCAGAAAAGTCTTAATAAACATGGGTCCGCAAAGTAACGGTTGCGGAGATATGAACCACTATTCGCTTTTCAAACAATTTATTTTATTAGGAATAAGCCGACGAAGGAAGCTTTTAACAAACAAAAAAAAAGTTGCAGAAGATGTTCAAAGTGCCCTCCGTTCATTTCCAAGCAGGCACGACATCTTCGTCTCAACGATATTCGAACTCATTCGAAAACATCCTCCTTGGTTTGCATTTCTTGACACTTTTGATTAATCCGTAGCTGTAACTTTTCCAGGCTATTTGCAGGAGTACCCTACACTAATGTCTTCAAATATTCTCAAACAAAGAAATCTAGAGGGTTCAGATCAGGCGATCTTGGAGGCCATAAAACAGGTCCGACCCTTCCTACCCATCTATGTGGAAAAGTTAGATGTAAATGCTCTCTAACGACCATGGAAAAATGATCTGGAGTCCATCATGCTGGAACCACATTTGTTGCGTCTGATTCAAAGGAATGTCTTCCAAAAACTCATACAGTGTGCTCTGCAAAAAGTTGAGGTAAGCAACGTCTGTTAATCGGTTTGGAAACAACAGGACCTAGAAACCTGTCACCTGCAATACCCATCCAAATGTTTAATGAAAAACGTGCCTGATGTCCAGATTCTATTAGAGCATGAGGATTTTCGTCGACCCAAATATACGTATTGTGAAAATTAAACACTCCATTTCTTGCGAACCCGGCCTCATCAGTAAAAAGAATGTTTGCAAGAAAACGAGAGTCTTCAGCATCATGACGTAGAAACCAGCGGCAAAAAACCAAACGTGCTTGATGACCATTTATTGGATTCGTACTCGTTGCACATGGTATGGATAAAGCAGTTGCTTGTGAAGGATTCTCCAAACAAGAGGACCACTAATTCCTACCTTGGCTGATATTCTTCGCACACTCGTACCTGGATTCTGTTCTACCAGTTGTAGAATTTCTTCTGCTCTAGGAGTGGATACCGACCTTGGTTTTCCGGATCAATGGCACTGTTTTCTCAAAGAACCGGTACCATGCAATCTTTGGTGAATTCTTCCAAACATGTGTTGTGAAGGAATCTGGCGATTTGGATAAGCGTCAACATAAAGACGTCGCGCTTCGGTGGAGTTCCCATTAGCACGGCCGTACATGAAATGCATGTCTGTTAATTCTTCGTTAGAGTAACCAGCCATAGCGAAAGAAAACTTGTGCACTGAGAACAACTGTCAAATACGTACTGTTTATTTCACTAAACATCAACCAACTATTATAAGAAAATACACAACGTTTTTGCAAAATAAAAAAGGGGCTATAAAATATAAAACATTCCATATCTCCGCAACCGTTACTTTGCGGACCCATGTTTATTGAGACTTTTCTGCTTATTTTGGTTCATGCTATTACCTCCTAAAATATTTTACACTCTTTTTTTAACACCTTGTATGCTATTGCTTGCAAGCGTACATTTTTTAAAAAACGCTACGTCGAGTCAGATGTATGATACATCGATATAACTTAAAAAATATATATATTTTCTTTAATTTTCTTAAAGAAAAATAAATTTGGTCTTTTTTATTTATGGCATGATTGTAGATAAAATTTTCTATATCTATGTCATGTAATCATAACTTCTTGCCGTAGGTTGACAAGACCAAATTATTCCTATAGGTTTATTTGTAAAGGAAACAATAACTTAACTCGGCACTGAAGGTTTCAATTGCATTCCAGAATGCGTACTAAACTGCAACACCATAGCTCGACTGCAAATCGTACAACTACTCCTGGATCACGGTTCTGACATCTACTGCCTGCATCCGATCTCCAAAAGGAATTGCCTCCATTATGTTGCTATAACTGGATACCTTCCTGCAGCAAAAGTTTTACTGGAGCTGGGGGAAGCGAATTTGTATGTGAGTGACCTTGCTGGTAGAACTCCTCTTAATATCGCCTGGGATCATCGAAATTTAGAAGTGTATCATTACTACATCGATTGGTTTGAAAGAGACGAGTTGAAAGAAACACTTGAGGATGATATTCTCAAATGTTTATACAAATTATTCGATGAGAAAGGACACTGAAGGACAAGTGTTAATTTTATATGATAAAAGCATGTCCCAAGGTTTTCAGATTTTAGAAATGTACAGTGTATCCCGTTTATCCTTAAAACAATTGGAAGATAAGTTTTTCTTGGAAGAAAAAGCGAAGGTAGTTCATACAAAGTTTTGGTCCTTGTGTTTCTTAACTGTCTTTAAATCTGCTAAAGATAAAGATGTCAGAATGACACGAATACATATCAACTCTGTCGTATGAAAAACGTGCAGATCATTCAGCAGCAGTGGTGTGGAAGCGAGTAGTTTAAGGTAGTATAATAATTGAAGAAAAAAATATATATATTATGTTTAAAGTCAAAATTTCTTAAATATGTTAGTTCATAATCGATAACGTCCTGTCAATTTTATATCTATTAACTTTAGGAGTATGCAAAGTTGTTAATATATTTAAAAATTTTGATTTTTAACTTATTCTTTCAATTATACACTTAAAGCTACCAGCATGTCGCGTCCGTTATTGAGAATGAACTAGTTTACACATCAATGCAGTTAATAGGTAATTCATGTAGATACGAGTAAAAATTTTGACATTTCTATTTATAATCGATTTAGAACTAATTAAATAAAAACCGTTTCCACGTTAATAAAGAAAATGAGGGACCTTAACAATTGTTCCAAGAGAAATTTCTTTCAATTTTTTAAGTATAAACGGAACACACCTTTGCATTAATAAATTAGCAAGTAGATACAGTTTTTTTTGTTCAATATACAGCGGTTGAATGAGTGGTCAACTTCGACTTCTTATGAATACAGTCGCTTGAAGACTTCGTAACTTTTAAGCCGTTTAGATATTCTAAAGTTGAAAGAACAAGAGGTCCACAGCAAGTACAAACATTTTTCCAGGTTTTAATTTAAACAAGTAAGAAAACAGAAAATGATACAACATTCTTAAAATCTCCCCAAATATCAATCCTGGAAATACATATTAGTAAGGTAGGTGCTACCTCTCTGTGCTACTATACCATTGTACAATTAGTTTTTGACTATCAGGTCAGTTTCAAGGCCATTCTAAGGTTAAATGTATGGACAGATATGCATATGGACAAAGCTATCCTACATCTTTATTTTTGGGGTAGTTAGATCTAAATTTGGAGTGCATTTAACACTATCGGGTCAATTTAAAGCTGTCCTTTTACGTGTTACTAATTTATACCTTCCGTTCAGTTGTTTGAAAGGAGAGTTGTGGGGATTTGAAAGTTGTCAGTTTTATTGAAACGTCAGTCAGGTTTAAAAAAATATATGTGCATGGGATAGTAGAGACAAAAAGAAACCACTGTATAGTAAAAGAATGGCCAAGAAGAGCTTCATTTCAAGAACATCAATAGAGAAGCATTAGTTGTTCCTCTTAAAGTCTTGATTCCAACTCTTCACATCAAGTTAGGAATTATGTTAAGTGAATATGGATGCTATCTATATCACAAAAAGATTTCTCAATATTTCAGATGCAAAACTGCAAAAAGGAATTTTCAATGGATCTTTTCAAATGGGTTATCGATAATTTCTTGGGGAACCATAAAAATTTAGCTTACAGCGGAAAAGTAATGCAAATGGTGAAAATCTATATCTATAGGAAACTGTGTTGCTTGATTAATCTAAAATTACATTTAGTGGATTCCCATATTGACTACTTCCCACAAAATCTTGACGCTTTTAGTAAAGAACAAGGTGAACGATTTCATTAGGACTTGAAGAATGCAGAGCGACGTTACCAAGGTAGATAGGATAAATGTATATTAGGTGATTACTGCTGGATGCTATATCAGAAAGAGGTCGAAAGCGTAAAAGATATCTATTGCACAGATCCCTTGAGTGTATGAGAGGTAGATCATAAAGAAAGTCTTATAAACCTATAAGACTGAATATCATCAAACTTAAGACGACTGTTATTGTATAAAATTGCTTATTCTCAAGAGTTGTGATTTTTAACGCTTCTATACATCGGTTACAGGGTTACGGGTGTTACTGGGTATTTAAGTTTTGTGGTTTTCAGGTTAAGCTGACCCGATGTTGTTAAATAAATCTCCGATTCGGATCCAGCGACCCCAGAGACATAAATCTACGGTGGTCGGGCTCATTTGCATATCTATATTTCGCTTTGACCTTGGAATGACCTTGAACACAGCGCGATGGGGTTAAACGAACCCCAGATTCAGATTCAGCATGTGAAGATACATACGAATTTATAGGTCTAGTCCGTCGCACATACTACTTTTTTTGTGGTACTGTATTATGACAACGCTAACGACAAACACATGTAAATTTATTGTATCGGTGTATTGAAAGGATACTTGCCAGGAAATAGCTATAAATAGGCGCTATCGTAAAACATGGGATGATATTAACAAAATTAATAAAAGCGCCTTAGCTACACGTCTCGAAGGATCTAATTATATAAATGGCTTAGACAAACATTTACAAAACGGACTACGACGAAACATAACAGGTTTACATCGTCGCTTGTCTATAGGCAAAATAAAATAATCACAGCGTTTTCAAATAACGAGTTAATTAGATTAATTGACAATTCTCGATCCTCATTACGGTGTTTACGCCAGTTGTTTACGTTACCTCGACATTATAGGGGTCGTGTACAACAGTTGGCCCTGGTCACGGCCTATCACTCGATTGTTTTTCAAGTCACTACTAAATATACTCGCTAATTATGCTAAAGAAGCTGAAGAATCAAAAATTACTTTGACGGAAAAAAGTATTATGACACTTATTATCTACCTGCTTAGTTTGTTAATAATGTTCATGTTTGCCTTCAAATTTATAATTTTTGTGATATCTTTATTTTGACGTTTTCTAGAAAATTCTAGGCTATATTCGATTTGGTTCTAGATGCGTTCTCGAGACCGCGAAAACTTTGAGGACCTTAAAAATCTATACCAACGGATCGGCTTGGTCTCCACAGCTCAGTTTAAGTTTATGTTGAGATGTCAAAGGCGAATGTTCAAAACGTCAAAGTAAAGATTTGACAGTTTGAATTGTTTGAAGTATATTTGTTGTAAATTAAGTAGTGACAATAAAGTTTTGTTTTTGTACGTGGAGCATTTCAAGGCTAAGTCAACGTACGAAAAATTATTATATTGTGAATTTTGTTAGTCTTCTAACATTAATGAAGTTTGTAGCCGGGATGTAGGAATGTAGTAGTATAATTTACCTACAGCTCTCATAAAAAATTCCAACAAATTTATATCGGGGGATCCCGGTGGCCATGCAACTGGACTATAATTTCCAATCAAAATTTTGAAACCTCCAATTTCTTAAATAAGTAAAATCGGACATACGTCCAAATGACGTTTTTCTCTTAAAATGGCATGATCTTCCATATAGCAAAGTTTCGGTCGGTGAGCTAATAAATCCTCATAGTGGCATATTTATTCATTAGATAATGTTGATAAGCAATACAAATATTTGGCTAAATCTAGTTCTAGTTCTTTGCTCGTCTGAAATCATTGGTATTCAATATTTAATTAATTCGTCTGCTATTGGATAAGACTAAGTCCAACTAAAGTGTAAGTGGATATTAAGGTCTTTAAAACACGCCTGATTTTGGTGGTTTTCTGGATTATTTCAAACCAAAATATCACATTTATTGAAATACATGTATGTACCCAAATAGACACCAGTTAAACCGGTTAGCTGCTGTATTTTACATTCGATCTTTCGGTCCAAACTATATTTCCATTCTTTACAACCACTATCTATTACCAATAAAAGAAACTTCTCATACAGTTAAATAAAATGTACATTTATTCCAGGCAAATCAGACGAAAGAAATCTTAATAATATACATAACAGAAAACTTTGTTGCAGTCTTGTTCGATAACCTTATAGGAAATATCTATACCCGACATAATTTTTTTTATTAACTGACTATAAAACGTTTAAAATTAAGAAGACACTAAAAGCTAAAAAAGAACACAAAATTGCAATGTAGGGTGGCTTGGCTGCTTCCGGGCTGTTGGCCACGTCGTCGGTTTAAGACTCTTGACGTTTCGAGAGACATGTCGCTCTCTTCTTCAGAAGATCTGAAACTGGAGAATATGATGTCTAGTCGGTATTTAGATAGGTCGTGTTCACTGGACTGTTCTGCTGCGGTGGGAGGTTTTCACGGTTGTCTTGTTCCGTGGTCTGGCGTTCCGCTCCTTGGATTCGTTTCCATACTCCTGGAAATTCTATCCCCCTGTCTCTGTTGAAACTCTTGGGGTTTTTGTGTATCTCGATGGCTTCACTGTAATGTCTGGGCCAGAATCACCGTTCCCTCACCATAACTTTTGTTCTCATCAATTGCAATCCTGTGTTCTGTGTCAGCTCTATGTTCCACAACGGCTGACTTCTCCACGTGGTTATTCTTAAGATGGCTCTTGTGCTCCTTCGGTCTCGTGCTAATGTGTCTACCCGTTTGCCCTATGTACACCTTGTCACATGTACAAGGTATACTGTATACACCGGGACCTTGGAGACCTTCCCAACTTCCAGGTGTCTTGGGGAAGGCTGACATTATCCTCAACACTCTAATGCATAGAGCCCGAGCCATTTGTGAACCGGAGCACTTGTATAATATAATAATAATAATAATAATTTATTTACCCAAAAAGATACAATAAGTAATGCATAACTGGAATACAAAAGTGAAAACATATTGTAGAATTAATACTACTCGTAAATTGATATATATTGTACATACAAAATCACATAATATTGAATAAAATACAATGTCAGGCAAATAAATACAAATCCAGTGAAGGCATTGCCTTGTATGTGGAAAGTAATATTATATATAAAGCTACAAGCACGTTGAAAAGAGTAGGCATACAAATGTACAAAATTATATAGTATTTTACTATTTAAACAATATGAAAAAAATTGAGTGTTAAATGATATTTTTAATGTAGTTATAAACCTGTATCCTAGACAAATTGTGTATCCATTGTGTTACCTTATTTTTAAAAAGTTTTCCAGAGTTAATTGCTTTCAGCTGTGAGGGTAACAAGTTATAAAGTTTAGGTCCAAGGTAAGCATAATTTCTTTGCAAAATACTTTTTTCTGGTCTAGGGACCTGCTTAGAACCGATTTTATATCTAGTGTCATAATTATGTTCAATATTTAATAGTTCGTGTCTACATTTATATTGTCTAATTAAAACTCTTAGGAAAAACAGCTGTCTTGAATCCAATATTCGTGTTTCTGCATATAATTTTTCAGTGGAATACATATATGGTTTTTTGAATATGATTTTAATTATCCACTTTTGTATAACTTCTAATTTATGCATAAAGTTATCAGCTGCTCCACCCCAAGCAGTAATACCGTAAATGAGATGAGACTCAACCAGTGCATAGTACAATGTACGCATTTGTTCTATGTCTAAAACGTTGGAAAGGTGTTTAAATTTATATAAAATACATCTGATTTTATTACTAATATGCTTCTGCCATTTCAGGTGACTATCAATATATAAACCCAAGTATTTAATATATGGCGCTACAGTTATAATTATATCTGGGGAGACTGTCAATGAGGTGTAAGAAGGTAAGTTATTAGAGTATGAGGTGAAAGGAATGTAATGAGTTTTTTCAGTGTTGATTGTTAATAACCTCTGACTAAACCAATCAGTAATTGTTAGAAAATCTTCTTCTGCTAGTTTTTTCAATTCTTTCCAATCGTTTGCTTTATAAAAAATCGCAGTATCATCTGCAAAACTCACCACATCATCTTTCACGTCTAGTTTGAATAATGCATTTAAGTAGATGTTAAATAATATTGGACCCAAGACAGTATCCTGCGGAACACCATAACTTACTGTTTTATATTCACTGTATGTGTCATTTATTCTTACGCATTGTTGTCTGTTTGATATATAGCTCTTTATAAGTTCATAAAGAGTACCTCTGAAACCAATTGAATGTGTCGAAAGTCTTAGTCAGATCAACGAAAATACATAACGCTGGTTTTTTTTCATCAATAGCTTTGGCAATATTAGATGTTACATAAGTTATTGCATCTTCCGTCGATCTGCCATCCCTAAAACCATACTGTTTGTCAGATAGGAGTGTATATTTATTCAGGTATTCAACGATTCTCATCTTAAATATTTTTTCAAAATTTTTTGCAATATTTGATATTAACGATATTGGTCGATAGTTAGTCATATTCATCTGATCTCCTTTTTTATAAATAGGCTGTATCACCGCAGTTTTGAAAGAAGTTGGACAAATTCCCTTTTCAAACATAAGATTTATTAAATACGTTAAAGGACTAGCTATTAGATTAGCAATTAATTTTAACGTTTCTGCTTTAATAGCGTCAATTGCAGGTGCTTTTTTAAGTATGAAGAGGTTTAACTCTTATCTTAGGATAGCCCTCAGATGCAACGGCTATACATCCAGAAATATCGAACTAGAGATCAGGAGGAGGCCCACACCAAAAGAGAGAGAAGAGTTTCAGGCAACAACATATCTTTCCTATGTGAAGGATTGCACTGACAAGATAGGTTGCCTCTTGAAGAAGAGAAAAACCAACACTATCTTCAGCACAACAAGGAAGAACGAACCGTAGGAGGGGAACGCCAGACCACGGAACAAGCCAACCGTGAAAACCTCCCACCGCAGCAGAACGGTCCAGTGAACACGACCTATATAAATACCGACTAGACATCGTATTTTCCAGTTTCAGATCTTCTAAAGGAGAAAGCAACACGTCTCTCGAAACGTCAAGAGTGTTAAACCGACGACGTGGCCAACAGCCCGGAAGCAGCCAAACCATTGACGAAAACACAGGTTTCAATTATGACAATGAATTTTACCGTTTAGTATTGCTGGTTGCCTACTTTCTAAAGGTCATACATGTGAAATAAATAACCTCGCAGAGGTTTAAACTAAAGTTGAAAAAAAATTCAATTTTATAATATAATAACCGTTTTTAAATTTAAAGTTCACTTGTCATACACAAACGATTCATTTGAAAAATATATATAGGAATTTCCTGTCTCATATACACTTTTACATGCAATGTTCAGTACCTAAATCATTGAAAACTAAAAAAATATTGACGCATTTTTGTTACAAAACTTAACTCGACACCCAAATCAAAATACTCTGTCTAAAATCAAATTATTAAGTCCCTCTGCTTTAGAGAACGATGAATTAAAAATTCACATCCCTTTTTTGTCTTTAATTCCTGTAGAAACAGAGCAAACATCCTCCCCGATAATTACCGTTAGTATTTTGTACCCATCTTCCAAATAACGCTATACAAAACATTAAATCCTGATCAAATTAATGATGTTTTGCCTTTTACTTTTTTGCTAGTCTGGAAATTAGGGCAGCGAATGTATAAATAAACGTCCGTCAGCTTTCATCAATTTGTTTTGTCTGTTGCCACAATTTATTGGAGACTCGCTGAAATATATTTAGTAGATATAACAGGGTGTCCGAAAATGATGCGTCAATATTCCGCGGGGTGATATTACTTGAAAAATTAATGTAACAAAGCCCTGTAATATTTTTTCGAAATGTCAAAATTAAAGGGGTGTCAAAATTTTTTTTACAATCTCTTCTAATAACTTTTTTGTGAGTCTGCTTTTTTCTAATTTTATACACGTATCACTAGTGTTCCTTTGTATTCATGTTCTTGTTTTCAAGGCGTGCCTTTTTAGTTTTAACGCACGTGAATATTTCGTTCAAAGTCGTTCAAATTTACAACTCCTTTGTAAAACGATGCCGAGCATGTATTGAAGTAAATTGACAGCATTGAAATAATTATTGTTAATCTTAGGTAAAAGATACATTATTTTAATTTTATCTTTAGTTCATTACTTTGGATTCAATTTACTTGAAAATGGTTGGTTTTAGAGCAACAAGAGCACCTTTTTTGTTCAGAATTGGTCACTGATTAAGGAGAACCCATTCAATTCACGTAAAAGTAGGATGTGCAAGAGTCATGAAGACAAAACCATAAGGAATAGTAGGCCTAAGCCGCCACTGGTGTCAGATTTAAACAAACACCATGTAATTTTAATGTCCTTTAATTGATGTACACGTCACCCAAAAATTACCAAAATCTACGAAACGGTTTTTAAGTTATTTCGGAAAATTGTTATTTTTTTTTTCAAAGTAACACCCTGTAACTCGCTAGGCGTGCATCAGAGAAATTTTTTTTATAAGAATTTTATTCTTATTTTGGTCTGGTCTACCCCTGCTAAATTTTTGTACGCTCACACTGGGACACCCTGTATACATAGTCAATGAGGATTTCAATTCATGTGTGAGGGAGAAAAGGGATACCTCATTTTCAGATTTTAGGCCGCTTACTATAAATTTGTTAAGGAAGATAGTAGTTGGTTTAAACAATAAATCGACTAGCGATAAGGATCTTACTATTAGATTAGTAAAATATCTTTTTGATATTATTAGTTTCCCGTTACTAAATCTGATAAATAATTCTCTGCGGACAGGTGTTATACCTTCGAATCTTGAAGTAAGTACTATTGTGCCTATACCTAAAGTAGAAAGACCGACCACACCTGCCGAATTTAGACCTATAAACTTGTTACCGATTGTAGATAAAATTATAGAAATTGCAGTGTGTAATCAACTTAGTACTTTGAACACAATAATATTTTGGATAGTGGCCAAAGTGGTTTTAGAGAACATCATTCGTGCGAAACGGTTTTACAATTTGTTTGTGCAAAATGGAGGAAATCTATAAGTGAGAATAAAATCTGTTAGTGTGTTTGTGGATCTCCAACGTGCATTTGAAACTATCGACCGAGCAAGATTAGTGTGGAAATTACAACGATATAGTGTTGTATCCAATGCAATGGAATGATTGAAAAACTACCTAGATAATAGATTTCATAAAACTAAAATTGATGATCGTCTATCGGACAATATTAGAAGTATATACGGGGTCCCGCAGGGAAGTGTTTTTGGTCCGTTTTTATTTATTGTGTATATTAATGACATAGCTCGTGTTTTGAAAAATTCATTTGTGAATCTGTTTACCGATGACACATTAATTTCAATCATTTCAATAATTGTATATCGTTGTTAATTTCTTGTACCAAAGAAAGTATTGGAAGATTGCAACTACTGCAAAATAAGACCATGAGGAGTGTTCTCCGCTGTGACAAATATACATCAGTAAAATATATGCAAAGAATGTTGCAAGGGCTGTCAGTTGAACACATGATTGAAAGAGCTAATATTATATTAATATTTAAAATTAAGAACAGACGTTTGCCTAAATATCTACAGAGTTTTCTAATAACTAGAGTTGAAATTCACTCATATAATGTGAGAACTAAATGTAATTATAACATTGATTTTATTAAAATATCTACAGAGTTTTCTAATAACTAGAGTTGAAATTCACTCATATAATGTGAGAACTAAATGTAATTATAACATAGATTTTATTAAAACAAGCATACTGCAAAAATCATTTAGTGACGGAACAGGATTTTTTAATTCTTTACCTGTTCATGTGAAAAAAATTGTTAGTGTGGGGGAATATTTCAGAGCAGTTACAAAATTGTATCTCGATAAATTATAGTAGTTAGTATGATGTCAGCTATTATCTGAAATTTTTACTTTGTATGAAATTCAACTCAATTGTTCGTTTAAGAAAACCGCCATAAGAAATCAACAGTTACAATAAATGTAACAACAACAACAAAATTGCCTTGTATATTTACTTTTAATTTTTTTAACGGATTTAAAAAAATGAAAACGTAATTATTGACTTAATTACAAATTAAGAAGGAAGAATATTTTCCGATAGGCTCTGAGGTTTGTCTGGATGATATCAAATTCTGCGTATCGGCTTAATTAAGGTGGAAAATATTTTTCAGTCGTCTCCAGAGGGTAATTATTCTGCTGAAATTCACGCTCGTGTGATGTGGATCTGTTCACTCCTGCTGCGCCCATTTTTTATGGGCACGTGGAGCTTTTTCTGGTTTGTTTACGTTTGCTTTTATCAGCTCTAGAAATGTATCTGATAAAAATTCGGCCCATTAAAAGTTGTTAAGGAGTTTGGGGCTATATATAGGAATTATGCTTCTGCTTTAGAGAGCTCGTAAAAAGCATATTTATGGATAGCGCTGAGGGGCGAGGAAAAGGATTATTTGCAGTTATTTAGTCATTACGGTAAAATGTTGCGTAATATTGGAATTTTACAGGCAAGGGGAATATGCAAATGAATTAGAATCGTTTTGGTATGGTGTATTTAAATGAATTCAAGTAGCAGATCGATGTAAATAAAATGCATATTTTATCCACGACCACTAAATTAAGGAGGGTTTATAAGTCTGTTTTCCGTGGATTAAAGGCTTTTTAATACCAGTGGATTAGAAATCATAATGCCACGCCCCGATTTTATAGCATTTTATTTAGAATTTCCTGACACTTTAGAGTAAAAGGGAATCTGATTATACAGGGTGTCCGGAAAAGACGTGTTCAACGGAAAACTACATACTCCTGGGTTCAAAATAAGCCGATTTAGCCCAATTTACTTATTTCCAAAATTGCTTTGTTTAGCCATTAGAGAGCGCCAAAGTTCGCGCAAAATTTTTGTTTATTCCGAATATCTCGCAAATGACTTGATCGATTTTAACCATTTTTGGGCTACGCAGTTATAAGTCTAACTGACACTTTTTGACATTATTTAAATCTTTTTGCAAGCTTTTGCATTAGAAATATAAGAAATACCATGTATCATGCAAATATAAGCACATATTTTTTAACCCTCTGTACAATTACTCTCAGTTTTTTTCTATTAGCAGCTAACTTTATTTAGAAACTTTTTTTATACTTTCAGAATTTTGAATATATGAGTAGTTTAGGCAGAAAAAATATTTTTCGTATGTCAACAATATCAGCATTCGTTCTGCAACAAATAGCGAAGTACCAGAAGTTGGCTCTGATATTTTAAGTGTCAGTTGTGTGTCAAATCTAATCAACTACTGAAATTAGTCTGTCGGTTTATTGTTCTTGCTCAATTACTTAGTTACTTTAGATCTTATTTGTTGTCGTTATTGTTGTGTTTCTGTTCCTCATTTTTCATTATTTCGTCATGGATACGTATACATATTCCGAACAAGTAGATATGCTTTTGGTTGATGAATTTTGTCAAGGTAATGGCCGCAAAAGTGTTAGGGTCTACATGGACAAATTCCGTCATCGACGAGTGCGAAATTGGTTCCTTCCACCAAATGAATGTGGCTCAAGGGCGCCAACGTACCACGAAAACTATAGAGGTGGAGGAACAAGTCCAAGATAAGACAGAAGAGAACCTAAAAATTAGTGCAAGACGCATTGGACATGAAATAGGGATACCAAAAACCATAGTTCATGATGTTTTGAAGGAGCAGTTACTACATCCGTACCACATTTAATCGGTACATGAATTGCTACCCATGGACCATGAAAAACGTTTAGCATTTTTTAATTTTATACAAGATCAAAGAGCCCATGATATCAACTTCAGCAAAAACCTTTTTTTATTTACAGATGAAGCATGTTTCACTAGGTCATGAATTATTAATAACCATAAGAAACACGTTTATACTGATGAAGCTCCACACTGCACTGAAATAAGACGTTTTCAATATGAATTCAAAGTAAACATGTGGGCGGGAAGAGGAAACGATGCTCCTATAAAATGGCAACCTCGAGCACCAGACTTAAGCCCTTGCGATTATTTTTGTGGGGTGCAGTAAAAACTAAAGTATATGCCTATGCAGTTAATAATGAAAAGGAATTGTTTTGGGCGAATCCAAGACGCAGTTTTTTACGAGTAATCCAGGAATCATGGAGAGGCTGCACTACAATTTCGTAAAACGGATTACTTGTTGCGTACGAGAAAACGGTGGTCACTTTGAGCATTTATTGTAAAGAGATCATAACTCTTTTTTATTTGTTATATTAATATGTTATTATCTTGTATTTATTAAATAAAATATAAATGAGAGTTTTGGAATTTTCGTTATTTCTCGCAGAACGAATGCTGATATTGTTGACATAAGAAAAATATTTTTTCTTCTTAAACTACTCATCTATTCAATATTCTAAAAGTATAAAAAAAGTTTCTAAATAAAGTTAGCTACTAACAGAAAAAAACTGAGAGTAATTGTACAGGGGGTTAAAAAAATATGTGCTTATATTTGCATGATACATTATTTTTCTTATATTTCTAATGACTGCAAAAGATTTTAAATAATGTCAAATAGTGTCAGTTAGACTTATAACTGCGTAGCCCAAGAATGGTTAAAATCGATCAAGTCCTTTTCGAGATATTCGGAATAAACAAACATTTTTCGCGAACTTTGGCGCTCTCCAGCGGCTAAACGAAGCAACTTTGGAAATAAGTAAATTGGGCTAAATCGGCTTATTTTGAACCCAGGAGTCTGTGATCTTCCGTTGTATACGTCTTTTCCGGACACCCTGTATATTTATTTAGAATGATTACTATTAACATTAACATTTATCTCAAGAACGATCTTGTCATTTTGACTGAGGTTATTTAAATTCGCTCGATAAGTAATTTCTAGCACTAGCCAGTAATGTTGCCGAAGAACGCCTCATTCCATGTCCGGTAAAACTTTATGGATCAGGGGTCCCAAGAAATGCAGCCACTTTTGAAAACGTTTTCGGAATTGTGTTGATGCCTAGATGTTGTGTAGTACATTTTCCAGCCACATATCGCAAATAAAATCGTGTATTTTCTACCTTAACTTGGTGCTTTTTTTAAAAAATCTTCAATTTGGTTTCTCTCCAGTATCTTTGCCTTTGGCATCTTTGGTTTATAATTTATTGATTTTACTTTCAAATATGAAGTAAGTTTACCATACTTCCAAATACCAATACCACTGTACACTTTCAGCATTGATTTTAGCATGGAATATTTTGCCCACATCGACGAGGCAGCAAACCGTTTTCCCACATTGAAAAAATAGGATAGAAGCGTCTCTTCTGTAATTACTCCTTCTTCTATACCCCTTTTTTCGCCAGTTATCGAATTCCTTCTCGTGTATACTTTTGCTTTTCGCTGCTAACAGGCGTAATGTTGTTTCTTAGGCTTCTTGCTGGATTTCAGATGGAATGAAGAAATTGTCTGTATTCTCACTCTTTTTTTGTGTTAATTTTGCAAATTTTGTTTTGCTTGTTGACAAATAAATTAACGCATGTTCAAGAAACGAAGACTTTCTAGTATTCAGCTGACAATAACTATTCTTGATTAAAATAAATTTGTCAAACTTAACGATTTTCAAAATCTTAATTTCTCACTTGCTCTCATACTGCTTTCACTTTCCTAATTGATCGGTTTCGGCCGTGGTCGTGAATAAAACGTTGAATGACATTCAGGGAATTAATCAACCTTTAATCCTTAAAAAAATGAACTCTGGTGGATTAAAGACTTGATAATTTTTTTATATAATTAATTACTATCTGATCCCTGCGGAACCCCAGATGTAGTATGAGGTAAAAAAAGTTGATATGAGATGATAGCCCTACGGATGATAGGCCATGATCAAGTCTGTCAAATGCTCTAGATAAATCTGTATAAATATCACCGTCTGACTACCTTTATCTAAAGAATTCGAAATGAAGTGCGTAATATCGAGAAGGTTTGTTGTTGTGGATCTGTCAAAAATAAAACTATGCTGCGAAAATGTAATTTGCGTTTTTGAATGAAAATAAAAGAATAACTAATAATAGAATAACTTCAAATAACTTGCCAAAGTTGGAGGGAAGTACTATGGGCCTATAATTTTCTACAGGGTGTTAAAAAAAGAGTGTTAAACATTTCTGGAAGTAACAGTATGAACCAAAATAAGCAGAAAAGTCTTAATAAACATGGGTCCGCAAAGTAACGGTTGCGGAGATATGGACCACTATTCCACTAATGTTTTTCAAACATTTTATTATATTAGGAATAAACCGACAAAGGAAGCTTTTAACAAACAAAAAACAATGTTACAAAAGATGTTCAAAGTGCCCAATGTCCATCTCCAAGCAGGCACGACATCTTCGTCTCAACGATATTCAAACTCTTTGGTTTGGATTTCTTGACAATTTTGATTAATCCGTAGCTGCAGCTCTTCCAGGCTATTTACAGGAGTACCATACACTAATGTCTTCAAATATCCCCAAACAAAGAAATCTAGAGGGTTCAGATCAGGCGATCTTGGAGGCCATAAAACAGGTCCGGCTCTTCCTACACATCTATGTGGAAAAGTTTGGTGTAAATGCTCTCTAAATGCTACAATACCCATCCAAATGTTTAATGAAAAACGTGCCTGATGTCCAGATTCTATTAGAGCATGAGGATTTTCGTCGACCCAAATATGCGTATTGTGAAAATTCAACACTCCATTTCTTGTGAACCCGGCCTCATCAGTAAAAAGAATGTTTGCATGAAAACGAGGGTCTTCAGCATCATGACGTAGAAACCAGCGGCAAAAAACCAAACCTGCTTGATGATCATTTATTGGATTTAAGGCCTGTACTCGTTGCACATGGTATGGATAAATCAGCTGCTTGTGAAGGATTCTCCAAACAAGAGGACCACTAATTCCTACCTCGGCTGATATTCTCCGCACACTCGTACCTGGATTCTGCTCTACCAGTTGTAGAATTTCTTCTGCTCTAGAAGTGGATACCGACCTTGGTCTTTCGGATAAATGGCACTGTTTGCTCAAGGAACCGGTATCAGGCAATCTTTGGTGAATTCTTCCAAACATGCGTTGTGAAGGAATCTGGCGATTTGAATAAGCGTCAACATAAAGACGTCGCGCTTCGGTGGCGTTCCCATTAGCACGACCATACATGAAATGCATGTCTGTTAATTCTGCGTTAGAGTAACCAGCCATAGCGAAAGAAAACTTGTGCACTGAGAACAACTGTCAAATACGTACTGTTTATTTCACTAAACATCAACCAACTATTATAAGAAAATACACAACGTTTTTGAAAATAAAAAAAGGGGCTGAAAAACATAAAACATTCCATATCTCCGCAACCGTTACTTTGCGGACCTATGTTTATTGAGACTTTTCTGCTTATTTTAGTTCATACTATTACCTCCTTAAATAGTTTACACTCTTTTTTTAACACCCTGTATATTTCATTTGCCCCCTCTCTTAAAAATCGGACAAATTTTGGATTTTTTCCAAATTTACGGATAAACTGCACATTTCAATGATAAATTGAAAATAATACTGAGTGGAAAAGCAAAGATTGGTGCATAATCCCTCAATAAAAAAACAGGAATTCCGTCGGAATCAGTTAATTTATTCTTAAATTTCTTTAAAACACAGCAAACATCTTGTTCTGATACTATTGGAATATCAAGTAACGGTCTGTTATTAACAGTATTCAGATCAGTAATATGCATGTTTGATGAATGAATAAATAAAATATTAAGACTTGAATGAATTTATACACAGATGTGAATACCCTATAATAAACTCATAACGTAATAACCTCTCCTGAACTTTACAACAATTACATCTCTAGCAAACATGTAGAAATCTATATAAAGCAGTTTAAGTATTCCATAGCAGCCTCAACAAAATTCTTCTTAATCCTATAACTATGGCGTGGGTGGGACAGTAAGGGGCAATGTAGTCTGAATTGTCCAACTGCATCCTTGTTTAACGTTGACGCATAGGTCAGTACACCTAGTTGGGTTGGCGACAGATAATTTTCCATTCAAATCAGAGCTTATTTGGTAGCAACACAATTTTCGTTAATTTAGACCAATTTGTGACAACGAGACGCTGCTATAAGCATAGGCGCAACTTATATCTAATTTTTAAGGGAGTTAAAGTTAAAATTTGCCAAAGGCGTTTAATTTCTTTTTTGACCGTTGAAAACACTTTAAAAATTAAAACTTTATCATATGCGCCATTGTATTATTTTTACTTTTTGTTTCTTTACACATTTTTGTATTATTCCAAATTGATTAACAACAAAATTTATTTTATCAGGTGCATTTTTGCAGTTACTTAATTCATTTTAACATATCTTAGGAAGGCCATGCAAAACAATAATAAGAAGCCGTATTCTTATTTAATATTGTGTATTGTTAAATTAAACTTATTAATTAAAAAGAATAAGTTTTAATTAATGGCTTATGCATATTCAAATGCTGAAATGGCCAATATGGTTTACATTTATGGTCTTGCAGATGGAAATGGTACTGAAGTCTTGATGAATTTATATGGAAAGATTCCCAAATCATCCAACTTCAAATCCAAGATTGTTCTAAAATGTTTTTCAATGTCTTTTGGAGCTGGCTCATTTCAGAAAGGTCAAATAAAGGTCAATAAACTAGTTTGGTCCATTCTGAAGCATCAACCATTATACAAAGGGTTCAAGCCTTACTACTACCCATCCTGCTCGCCTACAATTGCTACTGAATTTTGCGTAAAATTGAACAAAATGTTGACTACCCCTGGCACTACCCCTTCATAATGGAGTCTCGATTTCAACATCAGTCTTCTTTGAATGTATGGATGGATATTTTGGAAATTTTCTTAGTCTTGCTATTTACTAACAACTTAACCGATGCTTCCTGGGATATGATCTTTTACAAGCTTCTACGATTTTTTTATTTTATTAAGTTTGATTCAATTTATAATTTAAATTTGATCTTTCCCTGAACTCGATTGTAAGTAAGCGGAAAACTATAGTACGTATTACCTACAAATTTATTACTTTAGTAAAAATAGTACAATATTGAAAGCGAGAAAAGTTACCAGGGGAAATGGATGCCAGTCATTCTATTTCCGTTGCAGCACGTTTTGGTGCATGCCTTGTTACAGCAAAAAAGATATTCGAATGGCAGCTGTCTGAAGAGGTGAATAAAAAATAATTTTAATATATTTTTATACCAAATATTCAATAGGTAGTAATAAGTAATACACATTTTTAGCTGTCTGCGGTTTTGTGTAGACAAAAATGTACTGTGAGATGTACTCAGTGTGTCAACATTGGTCTTAGATCGAGAGATATAAACAGAAAAGGATAAATTAAGTACTACGTTTTTATATATAACAGACATTTTTTTCAGGAAAACATTTAGATTGAATCATTCATTAAATCTCCTTCAAATTTAACTTGACTTAAAGGCCAATGTTTATAAATTCACTATATCTACACATTTTTTTCGACTTTAGATATTTATTTAAAAAGTTAGGAAAAGACGAATTTTTTGTAAAAACTTAAATTTTGCAAAATAAACTGGGTCTCGCAAATAACAGAACTTTTTTTCTAATTTTGATGCTTTATCTAGATACTTTATTTCTGATTTTTTAAGTTTGGATACCCTATCTTATCTCAAATATGGAAAATGCTGCAAAATGTCACTTTTGATGGAAATCAACATTATGGTTGCAAACACGGAATTCCAGGAAACAAGTACTCTGCGGGCTGATGCCCCGACCAGCATCGAATTACTTGGCGTCCATTGTTGAAAAGCCAATGAAAAAATGCTGTCCAATCGTGAGATAAAATACAGGGAGTTCCATTGAAGAAACGTAACTTTGCATTATAACTCAAAACATAAATAGTATTTTAAAAAACTGCATACGCCATTGAAATCTACCTAAAAAAATTAATAAATAATATTTTTACAAAAATCTAATAGATTAACAAACAAGGAAGTTATACAACTTCATAGAATGTGTAAAAAATTAGAAACACCTTGTATCGATATATCGGAATGCGGTTTTCGCCATTCAATTTTCCCTCACCTCGCGTACTCATCTAAATACTGTGAATGAATCACCCTCTATTATTTTGTACCTCGGGTATAGTACCGTGCTTTCGAAAAGTAACGAATAAATTTATTATTTTTGAAATTGAGACGTTTTCGAAAAAATCCCCTGGCACGTCGATTTTATTTTTAAAAAGGCACTTTTTGACATACTACTCACATTTGTGACGTCATCGTTGTTCGAGATATGACGTCATCGACAATTTTTTTAAATAGCAACCCCCAATTTTGACCATGACATTTGAAAGAGCGTGTCATTCTACATACATACATCGTGAAAAATTATGGTGTTATATAACAAAAATTTCAAGAAAATAATGTTTGAAGATTTTAAAATTTAATTTTCGCTGAAAATGATAATGATTATGTAAAAAATCGACTAAATTAAATGTTCAAATTGTGCACCGTTGGCTGCCTGACAGTAGCCAACACGATTAATAAATTCTCTTTGGACTTCAGGAGGTATACAATGTAGCTCGTGACGAATTCTTGCTTTTAAATCTTCTAAATTAACCGGTCTAGTAACGCATACTTTGCTTTTTAAGTATGCCCACAAGAAATAATCTAGGGGTGTCAAATCAGGCGATCTGGCTGGCCACTCAATCGGCATAATCGGCAGTTGCATAATGGGAAGGTGCATTATTTTCTTGAAATTTTTCATGATGTATGTATGTAGAATGACACGCTCTTTCAAATGGCATAGTCAAAATTGGGGGTTGAGGTTGCTATTTAAAAAAATTGTCGATGACGTCATAGCTCGAACAACGATGACGTCACAAATATGGGTCGTATGTCAAAAAGTGACTTTTTTTATAAACAAAATCGACGTGCCAGGGGATTTTTTCTAAAACTTCTCAATTTAAAAAATAAATAATTTATTCGTTACTTTTCGAAAGCATTGCATAAACGTGCACAAACAGTAGTGTTAGGAAAAACGCGTGACTTGTAAGCTTTGGATTTTGTAACAATTTTTGTAGAGCAATGTTGCCCACTTCGAAGAAGTAAGCGGTAGCAATAGTAAAGTGTGACTACCTATACTGTTTTAAATTTCTTTTATGAGTTCAATTGTAATTCATCAGCGAATCACGTTTATCTAGCACGTGAGACTGGAGACGACGGTGAATATTGATATTTGCTAACCGTTTATTAATTTTCTTCGACAATAGAGCAACTACGTCATGTAGTTATAGACAACAAAGAAAACGAACTACAAATTACTGTTAAGGTTAAGGCAGGCACGTGAATTAAACGGCACGTTAACATATTTTCAACTTTGATTCAGACTTTATGTGTAGGAAGTAACAGTGAAATACGAGCAATGATTCGAATATCAACTAAGCAGAAACGTGTTACATCAATAGTCTCCTTTTCAAGAACGAGATGTGTATGGGGTGTAGTTATGAGGAATTTGTCGTCACTACCCCATTTTCATTCATTGTTGTTATGTGAAAATAAGAAACATATTAGATTTTTTTTACAAACCTCAGTGAAAGTATAATTTTTAACGCATGCTGTCAGTATTTAAAATGTAATTTGAAGGCACTGCTGTTAAAAGTGATTTACTTTTAGCACCGGTATAAGAAATTAAATTACTTATTGTACTGGTGCAAAAATATAAAATACACACATTTTAAATTAAAGAAATATTTATTTACTTAATTACTTGTACACTTAGAGCAACTATGCCATGGCCAATCTCATTAGTAGCTGTAGTAGTATTTATTTCTGTGAAACTTCTGTGTCTTTTAATTGTATCAAGATTAGCGCCAGCGTCTGCTAACAAACTAGCTAAAGATCGTCAGATGCAGTGCCCAGTATAAGGATGAGAATCAAGCAAATTTCAGAATTTAACAATACTAGCAGGCATCTTGACACATTAATTCTTAATGTATTTTATGAAAATTCTTGAACGATTAGTGTTTGTTGGACAAAGGTTTATGTACTTTTGTAATAATTCAAATATAATGTACCAGTAATAATGAAAGTTTGTTGCACATTAACTTTTGCGCCTGATATACAGGGTCATTGAGAGGGAACCCCCAATATTCGAAAGGGATGTTCAACTGTTACTGAGATAGCAATGAAAATATTTGTACCCGAGTTAATTATTGTAATGCATTAGTAGAGAAGTGTTTATTCTGTAGGTATAAATTACAACATTGATTAAATATCTAATAAACCGAAATTAATGAATTTTCAAATAAACCACCGTCCGCCTCATGCATCGGCTCGTTTGTAGATTGCATGGGTAACTCATTGAAGTGCACGGTAATTTTCTCTTATGAGTGCTCCACAATTGACAATCCGATCGAATAGCGCCTCTCTTGTGTTCACTTTTGTTACATATACTAATGATTTAAACCATCCCCAAAGGCAGTTATCAAAGGAATTCAAATCTTGTGACCTTGATGGCCAATTTTGGAAACCACCTCAGCCAATCCAACGTTGTGGAAAGCTGTTAAGATGATTATTACAACACGACTAAAATGGGCAGTGACACCGTCATGCTGAAAGTATGTTTTGCCTAATAGCCAATAGAACATCGTCCAGTACATTTGCCAAATTCTTTTCTAAAAATTCTATATATCTAGCTACACTAAGACGACCATCTAGAACAACTGGACCAAGTAATTAATTATTAATCATACCGCACATTAATGCTGAACCGATGCTAAACCGTGGCGTGCGAATTTTCATCTGATCTGATGTTAATATATTTTAAGATATAAAGATATACCTGTTGAATGTCTATAGCACTTTTATTTAAGTGTATAAGTTATAACCTGCAACGTTATTAAATACTAACCTTGTCTGGGCCGTTAATTTCTTCCTTAGAGGATAAATTAATGCAATTTACAAAGCATTATAGTTTGAAGTTACGCTGTAGACATCTTATATGGAACGACATTTCTATACTTCAATGAAACACATTTAATACAAGCGACCTTGCAGAACGCTGAAGGGGTTCATCAATAAGTATTCTATAAGCCAAAACGTCTAGGGTTCTGTTTTAATATGAGATTGAAGGATAAATGCTTTAGGTACACAAAGAAAATTGATGATTTTATTTGTATTAATAATAAAATTATATACGGTTATTCAGTCTTAAATTATTAAAGTGCCGAGATCGACAGTACATCAAAAAATAATGTATGCTGTTTCAAAGAGTACAGTGGTGTACAACTTAATTTTTGAAGGGTTATTTGAAACAATTGGATACACGTCACTGGTTTTTCAAATCCATCATTTCACTCCATAATTTATTTATACTTAGTAGTGACACTAGATTCCGTGGACATGTATTAAAAATGCATGAGGAGAATTTTAAAATAAAGAGTGCCACAAAATGTCCTTATTACACGGAAAAATATAATTTGTATTTAAGTATAATAATATACTTAAAATTTTAAACTTCATTCAAGTGTATATGTATTAATTCAGCAATAAGATACATTTGATATATATTAACATATTCTTGACATCCAAGCATTATAACGTCACTATTATAGATATATTTTACAGTGTCTAGACATTGCGCTCAGTTATATAAGCCCGTTTATAAATTTCAATCTTTCGGTTGAATGCAAGCTGTCAATTTAATGTTTTCAACGAAAAGAGAATTTCGTAATCGTACCTTAGAAACTGTAATTAAAACTTTGAATTAGCTTTAATTGCTGTGTGGGATACTTAGCAAAAAGTTATCTTAATGTCTTGTTTCGTATTTACTGTGTATATTATGTAATCAAGGCAAGTGCTCAAAAACACGCTAAATGCCAGATGCCAAGGGTTATTTGAAACAAATGGATGCACGTCACAGGTTTTTCAAATTGACTTGAATTGTTATGATTTATGGTAGATAAGATAGACGTTCTTAATAGTTACAAATTTTATAAGTTATTGCATTCGTTTCCGATTTATAGGGACGTGTCGTTTTTGAGAAATAGGGGGTCTAAAACTGATAAAAAAAATAATTTAAAATTCATACCATCTTGTGACGGTTTTAACCTTCAACATATATACAAAACCTTGGTACCTAAGTATTTTGAGTTGCTTATATGAATATTATCGCGCGTAGTTTACCTTTCGTAGTCGTCGTTTGATTATTCTAAAGACTAAAGATATTCTAAATACAGCAAATTTCCTTAGGTTTTAAAATTGTTCGTCCCGTTTTTATAACCATATTTTCTTATCGCCAATATACGAGTATTTACATATTTTTATAATTCAATAATAATTAGTATTTAGCTAACCCTCCCTTGATGCCGATAATGTTTTTGTTAGTGGATTGGTATCTCTGAAATTATAGATAATTATTTTCTTTTTTGTTGGTATTTCTATTCTTTCCCTCCCATATATTTTTTTAAAATAGTTTTTGATATCGTTGGAAAAAAGGTGAGCTTTCTTGCTTTTCAAGGTGTGTACGACCAAGTGGCCAAAGCCTTTTGTGAAAAATTGGAATTACCCTAATCAGAGATTTACAGTGCTTTTGGTCAAATATTTATACTTTTATTGGTAAAGTGTTCTGGAAAATAAATTTCCAAGATAGAGAGAGATTTTTCCTTTACAGCGTGTTACGATCCACGGTATCTTACCATCTCCTAATATACGAAAACCCTCTATGAATGAGGTATGTACCTTATAATAATATTTTTATTTATCTTCCATTCGCCTGGGGGTTATATGATGCCTTTTTGTGTCTTTAGGGTTTTTTTATGGGGCTCTGCTTTCCTGGGAAAAAGTGTCAGAAAATAGGATTGTGTAACTTCCCTGGAGGATCATACCAACTCTTGGCAATTTCAGTCGGCCATTTTCACCTGCTGTCTTCCGCCACATAGAAGAATACTTACCTTTCTTCAGCCAGTTTGAGAATACTTACCTTTCACCGATTACGTTGAATTTCATCCACCCTAAGTCAACTGGATTTCTCTGAAAACTACACTCTTGACGTTTGCCAGATAAGTGGATGTCAATTTACTGTTATTCTTCTTTTTTTATTATTAATTAGCATTTTCAACCACAATTTTTAATATATAGTTATACCTTTTTAAGGTATTGTATAAGTTACTTCTTGAATTGTGAGGAACGCAACAAGCATTATATTTAATAATTACTCAAATTTACATTTTATATGGATTAAGCAAATTTAATATTTTTTCCTTTAATTATTAAATAAAAATTAAATAATACATTATTACCGCACAAAAATCCAAATTAAATCATACATTATGCAACTAATATTCCATGAAAACCAGATTGTGGATATCCAATAATTGGTATAAACGTAATTATACAATTAATATTCCCAATTACTACTGTTTGTAATTTAAAAACAAAATCTATCTGTATTCTGAGTCTATTGGCGTATATGATCGCTGGTTTATTATTATTATTATTTTTTAGTAATATACTGTTTTCTCTCCTCACACACAAAATTTATTTGAATACTTCCTTCTAACTCTGATTCAAAAAGAACACACCAAAAATAAGAAAAGTTGATAATTCGCAAGTATTACCCAACCGTTTTTCTTTTTTTTTTTTTGGGAACTCTTTTGTGGTTTTCGAGTTCTCCGACAAAGAGAAGGGACAGTTAAATCAAATCACATGGCGCCTTATCTCATAATATCTTAAGTTAATCAGCCTTTAAATATTTTAAAGGCATTGCCTCTTTGTTTTGTATATTTCTTCTTTTATTTCTAGAATTAGCCAGCCGCGGCCTATGGCGTGCCACACGATAGCATACTGTATTGTTAAATAAATATTAAATTGAATTTCATTTATTTGCTGGCACCATGAGATTTCAGCACGTTATAATCTAAACTTTGAGATATTCTTAGCAAATTTGGCATATTTTTTTAGTATGTTGGTGGGTATAAAGAAAATCTAATTTGTATTTAAACGGGTAGGGATACAAAAAAATGTGTAGAGAAAAAATAATAAAAATGCAATAGAGCATATGAAAACCATTTTTTACATGAGTATACAGAGTGATATACTTTTTCTTTTGAAAAAAGTCATGACAACGCAACCAGTACTTTACGTAAACTGCAAATTTTAAAATTTGTACCTACCAATATACTAAACAATTATGGCAAATTTCCCAAAAAGTTCTCAAAAGGTTTAGAAGTTATGATTGTGAATTTTAAATTGATTTTCTTTTGTCAGTTTTTGACAACAAAATTAACATAATTTTAATCATAGAATTCGCATATGGACTTTCTGCACACAATTATTAAACATTCTGTATAACAGAAAGTTAACATGGCGGCCATTCGTTACATCATGCCGAATTGAAAAGACACGAAGCATTGTACATCGCAGTAGACATCATTGAAAGCTATCGGCCTCTATCGTGTTCAGCAAGAACGATATTTTGCAAACACGGCCACTAGATGTAACTGGTCCACACCGCGTACACATGGTCCCTTCTGTTAGGCTTAGACAGACTTAAAACAGTTAGGGTTATGCGTCAGGTACTGACAGGTGACTTTAGCTGTTTGCTATAGGTTTTTCAGGTGCAATTCAATGCTGGTCGGAGCATTAGCCCGCAGAGTAGTTGTTTTCCGGAATACCGTACTTGCAAAATATAGAGATAGATAGCTTTCAACGATGTATACTGCGATGTAGAACGATTCGTGTCTGCTGGCTGGCTTTTCAGTCAGGCAAGGATTATTGAATGACCGCTAGATGTAGCTTAGTAGCTTGTTTACGTCGCGTAGTTAATAATTTGTTTAGCAATCTGAACATCGTATACCTTAGACATAGTGTATAACAAAAATAGAACAGATCCAATAACAAATCCTTGAGATACTCCCACTTTGACGTCATCTGATTCGATTTACAGTTTCCTCGGTTTGTAATGTTAACATAGTGATGTTGATAATTACCGCCTAATTTCCATACTATCCAACTTCAGTAAGATTTTTTAAACAATCCTTCCTTGCAAATAGACTAGTTACTTACTTGCCCAAATATTCGTTCTTAAATCCGTCACAGTTTGGTTTTCGGCGTGGTAGATCGACTACACAAGCAGTACTAAATATTATCGGTTACATTGTTCATGGCCTAGAAGTAGGGATGGGCGATATTCTTTAAAGTATCGATACTGAATATCGATACGTATTGTTTAAAATATATCGATTCGAAAAAATATTGATAAAAAAGTATTGATATTTACAATATCGATACTGTAGAAGCAAGTCACGTTGGCCATTTTTTCCAAATTAACTATTCTATAAAATGTAAAATCCATATATGTGTTTTCTTCAATAATAATAAAGTCCATTATTCACTAATATAATACTGAAATCATTATTCACTGCTTTCAAAGAATGTAGGGATTGGGGAATAAACTAACAAAACAAAAATTTTATGGTGTCGGCTATTAAAGCTGAACCTCCATCTGAATGCCAAATGCTACCCAATATACCAGTTGCAGCAAATCTTAACATTTTTACAAATGATAGTAGAAGTTTACTATTATAGTTTTGTTTTTTTTTTATTTTTTCAAGTGAACGACAAATGTGAAATTGAATGTAAGGTGTATGACATTTCTTAATTTTATGTTATGTTATGCTCATGTTATGAGTGCCAAATATTGAGTAGTTTTCAAAATGTTTGCTAAAATATTGTTAACAGTCATGGACATAGTATTTTACTTGCATATAATAGCTGAAATACACTCGGATAATTGACTTTCACTCTCCTAAATTACAGCCATCATTATATGCTCGTTGAATAATGTATTATTCACTTTTAAGTTGCATTTAATAAATCTTATAAAACACATAAGGTCAGCACTTCTTTCATATTTCATATAAACCAAATACTCTTTCTCTAGTCTCTCTTCATAATATAATTAATCTAACTCTATATTTTTGTTTTAATTTACTAATAAAATAGAATTTTTTGATTGCATAGAAAACTACAAAATATGTGTCTGTAGAAAAATTTATATTTATTCTGACCAAGTCAAGATGGCGCTGTCAATATTTTGGAGAACAACTAAACGATACTCTGAAATACTTTTAAGTCTAGTATCGATACAAAATATCGAATATCGAAACCTCAGGTATCGATACTTCAATATATCGATACGTATCGCCCATCCCTACCTAGAAGGCGGCCGGCATACAGCTATCACCCTATGTGATCTCGCCAAGGCGTTCGATTGCGTTTCTCATGCATTACTAATTGAAAAAATGCATCCACTTTATGGGATGCGTGGTATTCCCTTACTCTTGTTCCAGTCATATCTATTTAATCGTAAGTAATGTGTTACTACAAATAAGTCTCAAATTAAATCATGGTGTGAGGTGTGTCAGCTCGTTTTGGGACCTCTATTATTCCTAATATATGTGAATTATTTCTCCCATTATATGTCTCCAAATAGACATGTATTATTCGCAGGCGATACTACTCTTATGTGCTCTGGTGTAAATGTTGAAAGGCTATTGCGCCACTCCACACAGGACGAAATTAAATGGGTTTTAACCAATAAACTGAAACTTAATCAAGATAAAACGCAGAGATTTGTTATCTCTTCTAACAGCTCCTTAACAAGAGGTGCAAGTGTAAAAATTTTGGGTATATACGTTGATGACAGATTAAACTGGGTGTCTTATGTTGACCATTTAAACTCTAAGTTAGCAAGTTCTCTCTTCCTGCTTAGAAGGATTAGAAATTTTCTAGACCTTAGTACTCTGAGAGTGGATTACTTCTTACTTTTTCATTGCCGTCTTCCGTACGCTACTGTGATTTGGGGAAATTCACAACAGAAAAAGGCTGTTAGAATAATTTCTTGTGCTAATTACAAAACACACTGTCAACCTATATTTAAAGAATTGGCATAATGCCTCTTCCCTCAATGTATATCTACCAGAATCTACTTGAGCTCCGGGTCTCTCTATTCAAGCTGATATTCATCAATATAATACTCGTAAAACTAACTATTTTAGAACACCTCATTACAATTTTACTCTGACTTCAAAAAATTCACTTCATTTTAATTTGTTCGATAACTTACCTTACGAGCTTATATAGGCTGTTAAATCCGGTGTTGTTTAAAAATGCGATTAAAAAAATTCTTTTCAAATATTGCTTCTACTCTATAGAAGAGTTTCTGGAAGCGCCACTTATTAAAGTTAGTGTGTGTTGACATGTCACTCAGTTATGAACTGTACCACGAATACCATATCTGTCGGATTTACATAATAATCATTTAAATCTGAAATATTCTGTAAAATGGTGAATGCGCCAGTGTACCTAATTAATTTTGTTTTTGCAGATAAGAAATATTATTTTTGACGCCTGCTGTGAATATTTTCTGAAAATTATAAGTTAAATAAACACGCATAAATGCTGGCTATATAAATAATGTAGTTGTTTTAGAATCGAAATTAATAGAAACAAACTAAAAATGAAGTTAGTATTTCCAGACAAAATAATAAAAATGGCCCCAACATGTTACTAGTGCAATGGAAGGAAGTGTTTAGACAATTTTTTTTATAATCACATATTGATATATCGAAAGTGGTAAAAGATATCTAATAAAACAAAGTATTTTGTAGCATACTGATTGGGAAATTGAACTGCGATTGAAAATTGTCAAATTTGGCAACACCATAAATATTGTATACATTCTAAAACTTAATTTTAACTGTACTTGTATAATAAACCATATCTAATTACAATTTAAACAGTGAATGGTGTTATTACTATGAGTTAGCTATTACCTTGGTTTAGAAATTATGACTGAAATACAATATTTAACTTCTTGTTTGAAAATCCTGTAGATCCTTAAGAAAACCAGATAGAACAAAAATGTACTGATATTATTTTCACGTCCCCTGGATGCTCTATCATTTTTGACCATTAGTTTCTGGATACCCTGTATCGATTAAAAAACCAAATTTTGGAAGTAACTTTCTTAAAGCGCAACATATGTCGCTAGATGCTAACACTTTAATTTGTTAAAATTATTTATCCAAAAGTGAAATCCATCAATAATAAGACAAAGTATACAACTGTATAACAAAACAAGAATATAAAATGTGCAAAAAAATACAAATATATAAGATACATACAGTATAACAAAAAAATGAGAGGACTATAAAATTAAATGTAGCTACTCCTTATTCTATAGCTTACAAATTGTTTATACCTCTAAAAGCTAAATACAATTCATGTATAATACAATTAAGTATGTCGCAGGAAATTAAATTGTAATTATGTGCCATAAAAGAAACAGAAGGTTTTAATCCCACATTAGTGTTAGCAGCAGAAGTTTAAAAAGTAAAATAAGTGTAACTTGCTGCCTGAACTGTTAAAGTTCAGTTGATGTAAGATATTGGGACAGTCAACATTATTATGTAACAGAGCATGTAAAAATGTTAAGCTATGGAAGTACTTTCTAAACTGTAATGAATCGAATTTAAAACGTGTTAATACTATTTTATAATCACATCCACGTGCAGGAAATATACCGTCCGAACGATATGCAAGAAATTTTGAGAACCTTTTTTGTACTGAACCAAGTAAATTGTCTTGGTTATTATAAATAGCAACCCAAACAGGGGAACAGTATTCTATCTTGAATTGATCAAACTCATACAATAGTGATAGCAAGACAGCATTATCTCAAAATTCACCACCTTGTCTTATCACAAAACCTAATGCTCTAAATATCGAGGAAAGCAAATATTGAACGTGAGGAAGAGAAATTACTACAAAGTACTCTTTTAAATCTTTTATGCTGTCCGTGCGCTCCAAGATATCTGCGCTAATCTTACAATTGAATAAAACGGACTTCAATCTACACGTAAATGACATAACTTTACATTTGGAAATATTCATAAACCAGTTTATGACAATAAATATAATATGTGATATCATTAATAAAAATTGAAAATAAGAATGGGCCCAGATTGGAACCCTGAGGTACTTCGGAAGTAATAGGAGTAGATGTAAATCCGTTATAAGTAACGTTATGAAAACGATTCGACAAATATGAGGTAAACAGCTTTACAAGCTTTCCACAAAGCTCGTATACGTCAAGTTTTTACAGAAGTATACCGTGGTCTATACGGTCGGAGGCCTTTCAGAAGTATATACTTCGTTCAACTGTTCATGCTGAACAATAACATTGCATAGGAACTGTGTAAAACACATCAGATGTGTGACAATTGATCTCTTTTCCATAAAACCATGTTGGTTTGGCGACATAATGCTCTTAAAAAGTGAAACATTATACAACGTCATCTCAAAGACTTTCATAAAATTACATAACAAAATAATGGGTAATGTGTACATATTCATTGGTAAATTAAAATTTTATTACAGTATATTGTTTATTTTCTAGTTTGAATTGTAACTTATTATTTTCTGCTCTGCGTCTGTTACACGTTACTACATAATAATAATGGAAACTTATAACAGCAGTGAATACACATTACATGCTGTTGACTTTAGCGGAATCTGTTGCATAACATGAAATTATAATTTTCAGCCAAGTAATTGTCTAACCACATCATTCATTGAAAAATGTTTGACGCAATAAATCGAATGGGGCTGAACTGGTGCATTGTAACCTAGTTTTAGGCCTCCAATTGCGTAAGCAAGACGTCAGCGACCTAATTCCTGGTCATTGCACTAGCACTAAAACTCAACCAGGCCCTTCAACGTTTCAGATGCATTCGATATTTTGTTAAATAAGTAGTACATACTTAAAGGTAAACATATAGCTTTTCAACGATGAACTTTGCATAAATAACTATGTGCCCCAAAAACGATGTGTAATTATTATAAAAAAAACAGGATAAAGTTTTGTAGAGTAATAAGATGATTTGAAATAAAATATAATATACCATTGTTTAATGAATTATATCGTTGGACGATACCTTTACATCACCTAGCAATGAATTAAAAATGTCCATAATAGTACATTATACTATAAGGGAGAGAAATGCGTTATTTTGGCAGAGGTACAATGCACCGAGGACAAAATAGTATCTCTCCCGAATGGTATATACTATTTTTTCCATGGTCTCATTAACTTAAAAACACATATTTTGTCATTATGAAGTAAGTAGCACCAGAATTATTGTATTCGGATTTGAGCATTTATTTAGTAGTCGTTGAGTTATTGTCATAACTACAAAATAAACAAACAAAAAGAATTGTCAAATTTAGGTGTTAGTTTAGTTTAAAGTTTGTTTAGTGCACAATGAATAATTGTGAGTCGGAAGAGATTGTGGAGACTGCAAATGTTGCAATAAGCAATTTGCTGCCTACGAAGTCAAGATGTTTATACGATATAGCCTACAATCGGTTCAAAAAGTGGTGTGCCGAGAAAAATGTTCAAGTATACAGCGAGAATGTTTTGTTGGCATACTTCAGTGAAAATGCAAAGAATTACAAGTCTTCCACATTATGGGCGCAATATTCTATGGTTAAGTCATGCTTGATAATTTACGACAACATAGATATATGCAAATTCCCCAAGCTGATCGCATTTTTGAAAAGAACCGGTGACGGATATCAAGAGAAAAAATCGAAAATATTGACAAAGGGTGAAATCGACCGTTTTCTGTCAAGTGCAGATGACAAAGAATTTTTAATGATTAAGGTAAGTTTACTTTTGTTGTTAGGTATTTCAATTAAGTATTAAGTATTTTGATTTTTTGTAGGTTGGATTAATTCTGGGGATTGCCGGAGCTTGTCGAACTGATGAACTAGTCAATTTAACTGTAGATGATATTGAGGATGTAGGCTCTTCCTTGATTGTAAAAATTCCAAACACTAAGACAAAGATTCCACGAACCTTTCTGGATACCGATGTGGGAACTATGCTTGAATTGTTTCGAAAATACCTGTCCCTTCGTTCTCCCCACATCAAGCATAAGCGCCTTTTTTGTACTACAAAGCAGGAAAATATAGTTCGCAGCCAGTTGGCAAGAACATCATGGGAAAAATTCCGAGTGTAGTAGCTTCGTATTTAAAATTACCTGATGCTGCATGTTATACTGGCATTATACGCCCTTGGGAATAATCGACTACTTCTGTTTTAATTTTGAGAAACTGATTTCTACTCCCGACCGTGGAAAAATATATTTACATAGCTCAACCGCGGCTAATAAAATCATACAACAAAAATATGTGTGGTGTAGATCGAGGTGATCAATGAAGGAAAAAATAATGCATTTGCAGCATTGTCACAAGGAAATAAAAAAAAATATTAATAATAATGCTTAAGTACCTGATAGATAACAGTTAATCCAGTTAATACATTTTCACTCCTTGCAGATTTGTCATAATTATTCACTAACATATCCGATATAAAATAATAATTATTTAATAGTGAGTTTTGACGTAGTTAGTTTATTCACTAACGTACCAGTAGACAAAAAATGAATATCATTAAAAATAAACTGGAAAATGATATCAATTTGGCAAACAGAACAAAATTAAACGTAGGATGTATAATGGAATTACTAAGTCTATGTATAAAGACAACATATTTCCAACTAAACAATGAATTTTATCAACAAAATTTCGGAATGGCAATTATTGGAAAATTAAAAGAGACCGCGATTATTTTGTTGAACGGAGATAAGTGTGTGTCAAACTGTTCAGTAAACATCGATCATTGTTGGCTACAGTTGTATCAAGAAGAAGTAAGTAAAAATAAAATAAAAATCATTTAACATTTCTATGGAAGCTGATAAACAAATTTTAAACTGTCAAACTTGACATACGTTTAATATTTTTACTACTATTTTGAAAACGAAAACAGAGAGTTTTTCGAAACGTCAATAATACGGAAGTGAGCGATAGTGATGTGATTTTTGTTATTTTTTACTTATCTGCTTTTTTCAGTGTGAGATTTTTTGGTTAGGCAAACTTAGTTTCAAAAATAACCCTTGACTGTTCCGTTTGGCGCAAGGGCTTATTTAATTAATTTTTATTATTTTTCAGAAGTGTGGCAAAAACCCAATAAAACTAAAGAAAAACTAAAATTATGCCACAAATAAATAGCTTCAGACAATGTCTTGTTGAAGTAACCATCCTCAAAATTCTAACCGCTGACGAGCATCTCCAGCGTGTAACGTTCGTACATTTTGGCGATGAAATATTTATAATATTTCTCTATTCAATATGCGCCGACCACTAACTTCCTCATTTTGTACATTCACTTCAGTAGGACGAATGGCCTTTTTTGGAACAGGGTTACCTTCTTCGTGAAGTCTACGAACTAATGCACTAAGATTGATGTCTATTTAGGTATCTTCGCCGCTATTCTCGGACCGCTTGTCTGGCATTCCCTTTGAAATACTCATATACAAACACAATATCTGCTCTTCAGTTCTAAATACATACATTTTTTATTTAGCACTTTAGCACTTTAATGATTAACATTAACATAGCTACCATCCAAAATTTGTCATAGCGCTTGTAGAACGCCATATATTACAACAAATAATTTCATTTATTTGAGAGACTCTTGTACAAACAGCAATTATTAATATTATGTTCATATTTTCGTGGATTTATTTAGCTCATAATTATACATTTCGAGATTAAGTGAAGCTATGCTAGTCATGAATCATTACCCATGAAACGTTAAATAATTCAGTACAATCGCAAAGACACCTTGAAACTCTACCTTGAACATTACGAAAAAACAAAACAAGAAAATGAAAATTGCAAGAACCCGGCATACAACAGCCGCTTATATAAATATCGAAAAGAAAAAAATGTGGGTTATATTTCTGCTTCGTATTTGCACAGTCATACATGCGTGACTTTGTTGTCTTAATAGAATAAATAAAAACTGACGAAGGCCACATGGGGCATATGATAACTAAACATTTTATTTTTATCAAACATTTTCTAACGATATAAAAGATGCGGAATGTGGAAAGCGAATTATTCCAAAAATAAATCGCATATATGAATACGGTAATGTCAATTGTGCCCGTTGAAGCGTAAGTTGTAAGTTCCACGATACTCAAAACTCTACACAATGCAATTTATGATGATAAATATTATAGAGTAATTTTACTCATTTACATTAATGTCTCTAGATACGTCATTATTACTACTTTTATGTTTTACGTTTGTGGTGTAACCCCTTTGACTAGAAACAACTAATTTATAGTCTGTTTGGAAATGATAGAGAGTAATAAAACCCCGAGATAAGAACCGGCCATGGGGGTGGTAATATTTCGTTTCAGGTAATTATCGGATAACACTAATGCTAACAGGTAATGGGTGTACATTAGTATGTTTTACTGGATACATTATAGGGTAGGAGCCAGTGTATTGTGACAGATCAATCCAGTCTTAGAGTTGAATATACGAAGACGTGCTAGTGCAGTAGAGAAAAATTCGACTTATGTTTAGTGACTGTTGTGCCAGTGGATATAATATTGTTTGGGTAAAATGTCGAGCTTATCAGATTACGTAACTGCTAAATGCGTGAAAAGATGTGCGCTGTCTCAGAAGATTATTATATTAAATGTGTTTAATACATTGAAACACCAAAATCCTACCAACAGTGTTGACGACCGTGACGACCTGATCGTGGAAAAGTGTTCTAAAATGACAGGGATTGGAAAATTGACTATCTACAGACTTTTAAAGGAAACAAAAAATGAACAAGATACTGTAAATCCCCCAAAATCATCTACAGGGAGGTCAAAAGTCGTTATAGATGATTTCTTCAAAAATCTCATTCGCAGAAAAGTACCCTCATTTTATTTTTAATAACGTTAAACAAAATTTTAAGTGAACTTTCAGAGGACACCGAATTGCCAAAAATCAGTAGAAGCAAATTATGGGCCGTCTTACGAGAGTTGAATTTTTTATTATTTGTTGACGAAGATCCTACTTAAGGTCAATTAGAAAATTCCGTGACGAAGAGAGGAATATTTATTATCTAGACGAAACTTGGGTTAACGAGGGATATACTGAAACAGAAGTATGACAAGCATGTTTGGGTGGACTTTCAACAGGGTTCAAGACACCTTCAGGTAAAGGGCGAAGATTAATAGTGACACATATAGGTAGCGCCAGTGGTTTTGTAGATGGCGGTTTACTTTTATTTGAATCTAAAAATACAGGTGACTATTCGAAAAGTATTTTACACAGATGTTGGATTTTATTCCTCCGGGGTCTGTAATTGTCATGGATAATGCCAGTTACCATTTACAGCAGACTGAGCGAACGCCTACGACTGCTTGGAGAATAACCGATATAATTCAATGGTTATCCGGAAAAAACATTTCTTTTGAAACAAATGTGGTGAAAAAGGAACTTTTGACACTTGTCAATATTAATAAAGATCAGAAAAAATTTGTTAACGATGAAATGGCAACAAGTCGCCAAATAACGGTACTACGGTTACCACTTTATCACTGTGAACTTAACTCAATCGAATTAGTCTGGGCGCAGGTCTGGGCGAAATAATACGATGTTTAAATTAAGTGACGTAAAAATTTTGTTAAGTAATTCCTTGGAACGAGTAACTGCAGATAACTGGCAAAGATATATACATCATGTACAAAAAGAAGAGGAGTAAATGTGGGAACACGATAATTTAATTGACGTTACTGTGGAACCTATCGCTATCAATCTAGGAGACGAAGATAATTCATCAGAATATTCAGAGGATGAATTTTAATATAAATACTTTCTTATTTTCTTTACTGTACATTTATACAACACTACATTTACTCACCATCATTTGAATTTTCAAAATACATATATTTTTGTGTGGAATAAAAGTCTATTCATTAAATTTAAACAAATATTTTGATAATAATATTGAATAATTTTATTTGAATTACTAAAAACCCTTTTAACCCGACTATGACGCTTAAAGTAGCTTCATGTTTTGAAATGCTGTTTTTATATTGTTTACTTATAAGAGAAATGGACTGAGAAATTGAAGCGACATAGACAAACACGGATTCTCGGGGATTAAATTTTAGCTACATGCTACAATTTAGTACGGTTCGATTACACAAAGTTTTTTTAAAAGTACACCTCATCTATACCGATAATACATAATATAAAAATATTGAATATAAGCACCAGTACTACATTTATTTACGATTTGCATACATTATAAACTTTTATTACTCTCTTTCATTTCTAAACAGACTATAGCGTTTATCATACCATAATTAGAAATAAAATACTTTATTTCTTTAGCTAATATTGAAGTTGCTTTTCATCTACTAAAAATCGTAGATAAAGTAGTTCTTTAACACCAAGGATATATAAAGATCTTTATTTTGTAAGTAAACACTTACAACCACTAATTTAATTTATTCTATACTTTTGACGCATACTGTATACTATATTTTTAAATGCCGGTTTTAGGCTTATTTTTCCATGAAATTATCTAGAACAAAGTGCACATTCAGTAAAGAAATTCCTGCAGTATAAAAATTTAAAGTGAAATCTGCCTGTATAGCAAACTCATATTATCTTTCAGATTTCACGTCATCCCTTGAACTCTTCATCTCGTAAATGGGTTCTTTTTCGATAATGGTTTGGTGTATATTTTCCTTGCAATATTTGATCCAGGTACAAATCTTTTGGGAAAAAAATATATATTACGTCACTCCACCATAACGTTACTTCTCCCTTTGAGAGGACATAAAACTCTTTCAGGATAAGTCAGGGGGTGTTCTCCATTGCACTTTGACCTGGTTTCATTCAACTCTAAGTTCAGCATGCGAACGAAGCTGTAACATACGTTCCGACAACAAAACATTACTGCGCTGAATACATCGTATGTCTGATTAGAAACTGCATAAATTTCTTTGATGACGTCAAAGCTGCGCTAATTCTGAATGGCATTTGCAGCGGTTGACACAGTTACAAACGATTTGTATGGGGCACCTCTAAATAGTGATTTTAATGTAATAAACTATCGCATCTCATATCTTTTAATAAGGAATTTACAGGTGTATTTAGCTAATTTAATACCGAAAAGCATACCTATGCACTAGTTCTACGCCAATATCGATTTTAATAATCATAATAATAAGCTTTATTATTCCAACAGGATGAATCCAATTACAGGAATAAAATACTGGTCGATATTATATGACCCTTTCTTATAGAAAACGTTCCTATGCACCCCCCCCCAAAATAATCCAAAGGGGTTAAGTCCGGCGGTATGGGTGGCCACTGTATTAATAATATAATAATAATAATAATAATAATAGCTTTATTGCTCAACAGTTACCCATTTACAGAGCAATGACACTAAATTTCATAAATACATAATAACAGTAGTGTATATTGTAACAGAAAATATGAGTAGCCAGTTACAGTTATATAACGAAAAATAAAACAATAGAAGATATATTTATAACAAATTAACCGAATATATGATCCTCAGTCAGCAATTGCGTAGCAGTACTCACTATATGCTTAAAATTATCAACATATATATCACAAACACAACACAATTTATTAAAGTTAAAACACATTGAATATATAGGGGATTTTAAGCAAAGATTAGTATTCGGCTTATTAAGAGAAAATGTTTGTACTACTCTCAAGTTGGATCTAGGTACATTAAATTGAATTTGCGATAAAAAAGCAGGGCAGTCAATGTCATTATGCAATATTTTATATAAAAAAGATAGTGAAGAACATTTTCTTCTCAAATCCAAACTGGAAACATTAAATCTCTCTAATAACGTGTTGTAATCTGCATTAAATTCTGGATAAACTCCAGTTACTTTGAAATACAAAAATTTTAAAAACTTTCTCTGAATTTTTTCAATGGCGATTTTGTAACATTTATAATATGGATTCCATATTACAGAACCGTATTCCAGTTTAGATCTGACGAAGGAATAGTACAATGTTTTCAATGTTTCAATGTTGTCAAAGTTTCTACAGTTCCTCACGATGAAACCATATGATCTTGCTGCCTCTTTTACTGTCTTAAATATGTGGTCACGAAAGGATAAAGCGCAATCAAATAATATACCAAGATCCTTAACAGTTTCACAACGGACGAGTACATTGTCATCAATAGCATAATCGAAAACAATTGGTAACTTTTTCCTGGTATAGGAAGCAATTTTACATTTCGATACATTAAGATATAATTTGTTCTTAAAACACCAACTATGCAAATTATTTAAATAATTCTGTAACATCAAACAATCATCTATGGAACAAACTGAAGAAAAAACTTTCATATCATCAGCAAACAATAATTTATGGCAATCTACAACTTGACAAATGTCGTTAATAAAAAGGAGAAATAATAAAGGTCCAAGGTTGGACCCCTGAGGGACGCCCGAGGTGGCAGAATAATTAAAAGATACAAAACCATTATAAGACACAAACTGAATTCTGTCAGTTAAGTAAGATTTAAAGAGGGATAATGCATTATTGTTAAAACCAAATTCAGCAAGTTTGTTCAAAAGGACATAATGATCAAGTCTGTCAAATGCTTTGTCAAAATCTGTATAAATAGTATCCACTTGACCACCCTTATCTAAGGTATCAGAGACAAATTGTGTAAACACTGATAAATTTGTTACAGTGGACCTCTTCAGCATAAAACCGTGTTGTTCAAATGCTAACTGACCCTTAACTATGTTATATATACGATTATAAAGTATAATTTCAAAAATTTTTGAAAAATTGGAAAGAATAGATATTGGCCGATAATTTTCAATATATTCTTTATCTCCGCTTTTAAAAATTGGACATACTTTAGCTTGCTTCCAATCAAGTGGAAATGCATTTGTCTTCAAAGATAAGTTATATAATATTTTCAGTGGAATAACAAACACAGATATACAATCTTTTATAATAAATGGGGGCAACTTGTCTGGTCCCGATGTCATTTTATTTTTCAGTTTCCTGGAAGCTAGCAGTATTTCTGATTCAGTTATTGCTTCAAAGTTAATAAGTGGCGTATTATTATTAAAAACATCAATATGGAATTGAGCATCAGACGGAATAAACACACTTTCAAAAAATTCTGCAAATCCATTAACGATATGCTGAGAATTATCAAAATGACGACTCTTATCTTTCATTTTGCCAGGTATTCTAGATGATCTATTCTTTGCATGAATAAAAGACCAAAGCTTATGAGGATCCAGTGTAATTGAATTTTGCACAGTGTCTAGATAATCTCTATATGCTTCCTTAATTTGATCTTTAACTGTAATTCTTATTTATTTAAATTTATTGAAAATGTATGGACAGTGGGATTTTTTATATCTTTTAAAAAGTTTTGCCTTGAATTTAATATTCTTTATAATATCTGAGGTATACCAAGGTGGATACTTATGACTGTAGTTTTTGTATACAGGAACATGAATGTCACATATTTTATATAAGCGCTCATAAAAAATATTCAGGGCTGTATTGACATCATCAAAGTGATTTAAAAAAGACCAATCAATTTTAGATAAATCATTATATAAACCAGGAAAGTTAGCTTTTCTAAAATTATACACAATTTGATGCACATTAGTTTGATATACACTTTCCTTGACAAGCAAACTCTCAAAATCTATAGTTAAAGCAGGATGATGTAAGTCTTCAGGAACTAGAGGTGTACAATCATGCATAACTATACATTCCGAATTGGACAATATTAAATCAAGTAAGCGGAAATTGTGATTTAACACATTACTATACTGACAAAGGTGTAAAACATTTATTAAATTATTAATAGAATTTGTTTTTCTGTCCGAATTGTCTACATTAACAAAATTGGGGACATTAAAGTCACCTAAGATAATAATTATTCCTTCATTAAAAACATCAAGTTGTTCCAAACATTCACAAAAAGATTCAAAAATGTCAATAGGTACAGAAGGTGGACTATAAACAATTGAAATATAAACCGTTTTGTAAAAGAATAAACACTTACATAATAGAAAATCAATTATTGGAAAGTTGTTACTGAAAAAACTAGTATCAATAATATCACAACGTATATCATTTTTTACAGCTAATAAGATACCTCCCCCTCCCAATTTATTAACCAATTTAAGGTTACGATCCTTACGATACATTTTGTAAGAATCCGGAAACAATTCAGAACTATATACATCCTCACGCAAATTAGTTTCACTGAGAGCTATCACATCAAATTCTTCATTTAATACTGCTGATGAAAAAATGTCAATCTTAGTATTAAGGCCACGAACATTTTGATAATAACAGTGCAAATTATGATCGGAACTGTTGAGCCTGTTTAGTTTTTTTTGTTAATAATTTGTGGAACTCCATGGATATACTTAATTACCAGATCTTTTTCACCATTAGAAATACGTTGCCTCATTTGATCCTCCAAATTTCTGTATTTATCACGTTGTAGAGGGGTGAGATCAACATTTACAAAAACTTTACGGTCTCGCTTTATCTTAGATCGATTCTTTACAATGTTCATGACAATTTCACTATTAGATAATGTTACTTTTAAAGCACGATTACCATTTTTGTTCCTCTTACCTACTCTTGTTGCACTTAAAATAGACACAGGATCAGATACAGTATCAGATATTACCTCTTTAATACTATTCATTTCGGCAGCAACAGTAGATTCTTCTGGTAGGTTGAAAATCATAATATTACTAGCACGCTTTTGACGATCATACATCTCTTCCATGGCTGAATCAACATCAAAATCAGTCTTATTACTAGAATTTTGCGATGAAATATTTTCCAATTTTAACTTAATGTTCTCCAATTCAACTTTAAGCTCATCAACAACTTTAAGAAGCTTAGGAACCTGTTGAAAACCACTCGAGCAATCATCACAGTAGAATTTAAGAGTTCTTTTACTTCTTAGGTCCATAACTTTAACCTCGGCAGAATTGAGTCCTGAGCATTCCTTGTGAAGATTCCGTGAACAGCTGTCACATTTCATAAATTTAGAACGATCGACATCATCGACCTCACAAATAAAAACCAATTGTAATTGTAACCAAATGTATTAAACCAATAGGTCCTATTCAATGATTTGGAAAGTTCTGGTTCAAATATTCTTACAATTACAAAACTATGAATAGGTGCAGCATCTAATTGCATTCATAAATGTTTTCTTATTTGTAATGGAATATTCTCCAACAAACCTGCAAGTTCTCTGTCTAAGAACCGTAGAAACCTTTTACCTATGTATGATATATCTCACCTGCTATACTATTACTAAGAATTTAGTTTGTCTATAGAATTTCTTTTCCTCAGCAGCTACCATCATGTGAGTAATAAAATGCATTCTTCGATGTCAGTCAATTTTGTGGATTTTCCTCAAATTAGTTAATAATATTGGCAACATGCTCATCATTTGCCATATTCCTCTTCATGTTTTTTATTCTTACTTGAAGAAAAAGCATGCTCATTATTTCATAAAATTCTTTCCAATTATATACTCTGGCTCTGGAGAGTGTAAACTTCCTAAATGTGGGTATCTATTTGTTGCTCCAAATACTAATAGCATGTCCACTTTTTCATTATGAGTAAACATTATAAATTTTTAATCAAGGATTAGGTATTTTAAATATTAAACACAAAACTTTATACTTACAACAGAACCATCAAAATTAGTTATACTCGCGACAAGAATTCAGACGACTTACGTCATACGAACAAATGAATAATTCATTATATTTTCATCAAAATATTTAAGAAACTGCAACTGATAGAAATAAAACTATATACTACACTAAAAGTTTGCATTATATACTGCACTAAATTGCAAAAAATGATTGTTTTTAACGCGACCAAATATTGAAAATTTTTTTGACAATAAAAACAAATGTGTAACGTCAGCCGTGACGTAAGACGTCTGAATTCTTGACGCGAGTATAGCTGTTTCTTATAAGCACGCCTACTTGTAAAAAAAGCGATGAAGTGAATAATACCGTAATTTAGTTTTCATATTTCTTCATTTGAACATAATTTTCTAATAAGTACAAATAGGTGAAAACTTTATAAAGGTTTTTTTTCATTAGAATGCAATGTATTTTTCAATGAACCACACTCTGATTGCATTTGTGTTTGTCTAAGACCATGATTACCGTGATTAATTTGTTATTTTTACAAAGGTCTTAATAAATTGGCACAGCAAGATACAGACACTAAAAGCCAGGAAATTTTACTCAATCCAGTGGCGCAACATATATGTTTTAAATGGTAGAGTAGGGTACAAAGCCCATGAGGAAGTACCTTCATACCTAAATTGAAGAAATAAGCTTTTATGAATTAAAAGCTATGCTGTGAAAACGATTTAAATGATTAACTTCCAACACCTGTATTTTCTCAGTATTATGTGCCATTATTTTTTTTATAAATATACCCATCAGTAAATTCGGCACACAGCCGTAGATCACTTTGTACGTATATGTCCTACCTATAGGTAAGTTTAAGGATTCAAAGAAAGACAATAGTGAATTTCATTCAGATTTGAATCCTTAAATTGACTTTTCTTAAAAAATGCTTCTTTTCACACATTATTCACCGATATATGCGTGTTTAATGACCTAATTTCCTGATACATATTGTTATGATGTTTTTAGATCTTGTTCTTATTATTAATATTTCAGGTTTCATTTCAATGAAAATTCCACTTGAAAAAAGTGTACATATTAGTACTGTGCAATACAGGAATTAAACTATCTTAAACAGAAGAATGTAATAATTTTATATTAAATACACAAGGGAAAACAACAAATATAATTCATACTTATTTAACCGAAGATGTTTATACAGGGTGAATCTTAAATAAGTACAAATATTTTAACTGCTGGTGTAGTTCGTCATTTAAATCAGTCTAGTGAAAGCCATTTTTAAAAATTTCTAATATTTACGGAGATATTAATTTTTTTAAAAAATACCCACATTTTGAGGACCGCTGTCTGATTTTTCAGCCAACAACGTAATGAAACATATGATTTGTTGCGAGGTTGCCATATCTCCTCCAATATAAATATTACGTTTCCTTTAACGTAATAGTTCTATTTTAAAAATACTTGTTTTAAGCATAAGTACAGTAAAATTGGGTATGCAATATTAACATAAATTTTAACATCTGAACTAACCTTACTATACTTCAACGATTAAAAATGAATTTCCGCAAGTTCAATACTACCGTAAAATATTTAGGAAGATATTACGTGATATTACTATGTCCAATGTTCAAAAATTATACATAAACGTGCACACAAGCTTACCTGTTTGTTAAAAAATTAACTATTTAATCAGTAATCCACATTTCACAAGTTAAATGTCATTGTACACTGTTAGAAAGGGACACAAAACACAATTTCCTTAAGTTATTTTATGAAGAATAACGAAAAACTATGCACGCGTTTTTTATTTAAAATGGAAAAAATGTCAACTTTTAGCAAATTTTATTGCTATTTTCATGCATTATGTGGGGTTAACAAGTTTGACTTAGGCTTCCGATAATCTGTCATGACAGTCAATGACAGTTTGATAATAAAAAATAATATAAAATGTTACACTTGACAAAATTCGCTAAAAGTTGAGATTATTTCTTCCTTGAAGCAAAGACATTTGTGTAATACTGGCAACACTGTGAACCACACGTTCAGTCTGCAGCACTATGACTCATAAAAGTATGAAGGGTCGGTCTAGGCCAGCGGTCCTCAACAAGTTTTCTACTGAAAAATTACGAAATTTATTTAAAATTTCACTTTTTTATTTCTGATTTTTTTGTAAAAAAACTATTAATTATGTGGTCTACACACAAAACTATACTGCTGGTTAAAATATTTGTACTTATTTAAGATTCACCCTGTATATTCGATTCAAGCTGTCGTTAAATATGTCACAATCTACTACAATTTTGTTACATAACTCACATATAAGTGAAGTAAAATATTTAACTAAGATCTAGGAGCAGAACAGCAGAAAGTAACATGTTGCCATCTGTTGGCTCGAGATACAATAAAGTTTATCTTACTTAATAGAACTGGACAATCAATTTTACCATACGAAAGTTTATACAGAAAACGTATTATAGAAATATTACGCCGAATCTCTAACGATTCAAAATTGAATCTATTTAATAACTCTGCTTGACTAAATCGTAGTGAATAATATCCGTCTTGATGGAAGCATAGAAATTTAAGAAATTGTCATTGAATGGATTCCAAACTCTGACTATGAACTGCATAAATCGTATACCATATCATGGAACCGTATTCAAGATTTGAACGTTTGAAAATCGGAGAAGTCCCTGCAATTCCCATACAGAAAACCATATGTTTTAAAAACACTGAAAATTGTTAATGTGATCAGTAAAAGCAATCTTACTCCGAAATCCTTAAAGCACTCATTCGGCTGACGGCGTTATCACACAATCATGACTAATAAAACTGGTTTTTTGTGCTGCATGTGATGGCAGTCCAAACGAGTGAACAACTTGAAGTCACCAGCAAAGAGCAAATGCTCACAAGAACCATGTCCGGAAGGTCATTAATAAAGAATAAAAGCAATAGGGGACCCAACTTGGAACCCTGAGGAACTCCGGACGTTGGGAAAAGGGTAGGAAAGAGAATTTTGATATCTGACCATAAACTGTCTGTCTGATAAGTAAGATAGAAATAGTTTCATTAAAGCACCGGAAAAACTAAACCTTACTAATTTTAATGTCAAAACAATCTGATTAGTTTGATCAAATGCTTTTTAGGAATCCGTATAAATTATGTCCACTTGCCCACCACTATCAAAGACTTCAGAGCTATACAGAGAAAAAGCAACTAAATCAGAAACCGTAGATTTTATTTGCATAAATCCATGTTGACTGGTAGATATCATCTGCTTGGTTGCGTAATTTCGCTATATAACACAATACACAATAAGAAAATCCCTCTATAATTAGTTAGATCATTCTGAGAGCCTTTTTTCAGGATAAGAGAGATAAATGCCTTTTTAAGTGTGATAAGTGTGTGTTAAACTGTTCAGTAAACATTGATCATTGTTGGCTACAATTGTATCAAGAAGAAGTAAGTAACAATAAAATAAAAATCATTTAACATCTATATGGAAGCAAATACATAAATAAATTTTAAACTGTCAAGCTTGACATACGTTTAATACCTTTACTATTTTGAGAATGATAACAGAGAGTTTTTAGAAACATCAAAAATATGGAAGTGTGCGATAGTGATGTGATTTTTGTTATTTTTTACTTATCTGCTTTTTTCAATGTGAGATTTTTTGGTTAGGCAAACTTAGTGTCAAAAATAACCCTTGACTGATCCGTTTGGCGCTAGGGCTTATTAAATTAATCTTTATTTTTTTCAGAAGTGTGGCAAAAACCCAATAAAACTAAAGAAAAATGCCTGTTTATTTGGTTCATGATTTAGGTTTATTATTGATCTTGGGCTATGAGTTCAAGGAAATTGAAACACTACAATATGTCATTGAGGCTGAGTCACACTTAAAATTATACCAATCTTTTTCCATTGGCCTAATTTAAAAAGAATCATATGGCTAGTGGTTTTTCTTAATGTGGTAAAAAAGTACATGTACTTAGGGAACAAAAAAATACAATAAAATATTGAAGACCATTTACCTTTACTTTATTATCAATGCAAGGACGTGAAATTTCTGCGATTACCCAAGCAAGACTGACTGCTTTACATGATGCAGGCCATTCTAATCATCAGATATCGAACATGTTGGAGATTCCTAGATCATCTGTTGTCGTCCACGAGTATCTAATGAAAGAGAGGATAGGTATTTGGTGCAATATGTCCGTAGACACCGCATATGTTCAGTTTCAGCTTTCAGAGCCTACTTTCAAGGTACGTTTCGCCGTGTTATATCGATACCTATTATTCGAAAATAACTCCACAACGCAAATATACATGCTAGAAGACCATTACGGGTCCCCACTCTATTTCCAAGGTATCATGCTGCCCGTCTCCAGTGTACGCAAGAGCATAGGGGTTGGCTTTTGCGCCAGTGGCGGTGAGTCTTATGGACGACAATGCTTGACCACATTGCGCAAGAAGGGTTCAAGAGACACTCGAAGCACATATCAATAGATTAGATTGGCCAGCCAACTCTCCTGACATAGATCCTATTGAAAACATGTGGGATTTCGTTGCTAGAGCCATTCGTTAACCGCTTGAAGTACTCAGTTTATCGAGCATATTCTTTTCACAAAAAAAAAAAGATTTAGAAAACAATATATTTTTATAAATGTATTTGGTTTTTCTGACAAAAAGATTTCTTTAACAAGAATGAGGTTGAGTCCAAGATTTTTGACGTTGTGTGTACTTTGCTTTGTATAGTCTTTTCTGCAAAAGAGGTTTCAAGAAAAATATAAAAAAAAAATAAAAGTTATCCTAAGTCCTGTTCTATATTTACTTTTAATCGTTTTTTAGTATGCGGCGATTGGGTTGGGAATTTAACAAGCACTCAAAAGTACTTAGCAGGGGTATTAATATCGACACGTGTATAACCTTCCTAAAATATTCTGAGGCGTTGCCGATATTGTTTTTTAATTAATTTTATGTTTTAGCCAGAAGCCTTTGTAAATTACAGTGCTTTTCTCAAAGAAAATCAAAAGACACTAGGAAACTTACAGGGATTCAATCTGGTTGCTTCTAATAAAGGGCAAGTTAACAATTAAGTCAGAATAAAAATAATTTGCGGAAAATACGAAACCTGCGACGCGAAGGTAGTTTTATTTAATTTTTCATTATAACTTAGATTATTTCTGATTTCTATTTTAGGGACGCTGTTTTTATAGACATTTTCGACAAAGTCATAGCTGATTTTATCCTAAATAATTTTAGAAAGGTTTTCGAGTTGGCCATTCATTCTGTTCTATTGAGTGATGTCAAACCACAGATTTGTACTGATCAACACGGATTTATGCCTGGTAGGTGTATCCAAAAAATTGAATTACTCTTGTGCAGTACTGGTTGTTTCAGCCCTGCCTCAAGGCTTGTTTTTAGTTCATTGCTATTCTCCCATTTGTATGCGGATGATATTAAATTACAGGTTTTATACACTGTGAACTTTAGCATGTGGCCACAAGATATAGCTACGTGTTGCATTACGTCTACTTAAGTTTTCTTCTGTCGGATAAGTCGTTGGTTGCCTTATCTATGGTATACTCTGGAGAGCCAATAAACTTGGAAGCAGTATATGACTAGTGTGCCGCCAATGAATGATCTTGACATAATTATTTTATAGAAAACCTTTAATTAAATACATAAAATCTTTGTGCTTCGTTGAAAAATGATTTCATCAAACCTCGCGGAACTTCTTGAAATTTTGCACCTATCTATAATTTATGATTCTGAACAACTTTTTCAAGTAACATTTTGCTGTATTTTCAGCAGAAAATGCACTTTACCTGAAACCAAAACAGTTTTTACTCGGTGCAATGAGCATTTCAAATAGGATTATTTCAAATAAAACAGGTAGGCGAATAGATTGTTTCGATAGTCAGATGGATACATTAAGATGCAAAAAAGTTTTTTCATTTAAAAGAAACATGGTGTGCTACAAGTGGCGCCCTCTACTAGTGACGTCAAAATTAGAACATATTTAAATTTCTCTTCCGCAAAAACCCCCGATTTACAAATTTTATGTAAATATTTGGATTTCTTAAGAAGTTATTTACAAATATCGAAAATAAAAATTTAACTTTAACACCCTGTAACTCCGTTAATAATCAGTTTGAGTATTTATTTTCAGTCTAGAATTATCTCCTGAATTTTTTGCTCATCATATCCGGACACCCTGTATACCAAAAAAAAACACAAATACAAAATACATGATATACCATGAATACTAATTCACTCATAACTCCAGAAAATTCAGCAGGATCATGTTACAAACATAGGATAGTAAAACCACAGAGTTTAACTTCTTCCCGTTATTTCATAAATATATCTACAACGACAACATCTATAGGATCAGGCAGGACGCTATCTGAAAAATATGCAGATACAAGTTAAGCATCTCTGATTTTACATGAATTTGAGCATCATTGATTTAAAATTACCACCTTTTCAACATTCTTTAATCTCATCTGGCAGTTGATTAAACTGTATCAATCCTTTATGAAATGTGGAGTTCATCGTTTTTTTATACTTAGTGCGTGCAACATGCAAATCAGCTCTACCCCTAGTGTTATGTTGATGTATATCATAATTGAACACTAAGAACTGATTAAAATATGTAGGCAATAATCCATTTAACACCTTGAAGATAAATAACATTGACTGCCAGTTCACACTCAACATAATATTAATTGGAGTATATCTATTACATTTTAAAATAATACGCGTTTTCCGGTAAATCTTTCAATGAAGTATTACTGTATTTGAGGAATAGTGAAAATAAGCTAGTCTTGAAATAAGTGTGTTAATTTTGATATACTCACGACAAGAATTCAGACGACTTACGTCATACGAACAAATGAATAATTTATTATATTTTCATCAAAATATTTAAAGTGCAGCTGAGAGTAATAAAACTATATACTACACTAAAAGTTTGCATTATATATTGCACTAAATTGCAAAAAATGATTATTTTTAACGCTACCAAATAGCGAAAATTACGTTGACAATAAAAACAAATGTGTAACGTCAGCCGTGACGTAAGGCGTCTGAATTCTTGACGCGAGTATACTAGTATAGCTCTTCCGTGTACGAGGTGTGGCAATTCAGTTCCGGGAATTTGTCAATAAAAAAACAACCAAATTAAATTTCACCAAAATTTTATTATCGACTTTCACAATAGTCTCCCTCTAGCTCTACACAACGATTCCAACGTTACTCCCACGATTGGAAGCACCCTTGGTAACCCTCCGCAATTAACCCTTTCAGCACCACAGTTACAGCTTCTTTGACTTCCTGTACGCCGCTATGATGAGTTCCCTTGAGGTGCGACTTCATCTGGGGAAATAAAAAAACACAAAGGGTAATATTGGGGCTATAGGGTGGGTGCGGCAATGTTGGAATGCCTTTTTTTTGCCAAAAACTCTTGCACAATGAGCGAGGAATGGGCTGGCGCGTTGTCGTGGTGCAAGATCCTCCAGCCGTTCAGGTCGCACACGGAAAAAGCGGACCCGCAGCCGTTCTAGGACGCCATCATAGAACTGTCCAGTCACTATCTGACCGGCAGGAACATATCACGATGAATGATGCCGTGGATATCGAAAAAAACCTACTTTTCCACCCACTGCTGACTTTGTTTACGGGTCTCGGGGTCATGCTCAAATATCCAAGTCTCACCTCCAGTGACTACCCGACTCATCCAGTCTCTACTGTCGCTCCGATTGCGGGACAACAAATCCTCGCAGATCGATTTTCGCATGTCTCTCTGTTCATGGGTGAGAACTTTTGGCTCCATCTTTGCGCAAATCTTTCGCACATTCAAATTTTCGTGTGACATCTTGCAAAGGTTTCTTTGCTGACGTTTAATTCGTCAGACGACGCACGAATTCTTAGGCGCCGGTCAGACGTGATCAGTGCACGTAAACGGTCAACATTCGCGTTAGTACGAGAGGTGACGGAAGCTCCTTCACGTGGATCGTCTTCTACCGATTCGCGCACCTCCTTGAACCGTTATGCCCATTCAAACACGCGCGTTTCCGACATGCACTCGTCTCCATACACCACCTGCAATTTTCGAAGAATTTCCGTCATTTTCACGACGCCACTAAAAAAGTTACCAAAAATATACATAAAACACATACCAAACGTGCTATAGACTTCAACTTTGGACTGAAACTAAAAGGAAGGTCCCCCCCTCTCTAAAAAAACGCTGACGAACGATGCAGTGTTGCCAGTTTCCGAGTTATAACTAAATTCTTGGAACTTAATTTGCACACCTCGTATACCGCGTACTTGGTATCTTTTCAATGTATGACTTTGGCCCCGAAAGTTAGGGGAATACAAGAACTGTGATGCATTTGGGCATGCTCCATAATAAAACGCAACTTTCAGATTCAAACTAGTAACCGATTCATCATGTTCCTAGACAGAATAAAGGGTTATCTGTTAACTTATTGTGAGCTTGCAGATTACTATTCTCTCGTTCATTTTTTTAAATTAAAATCAGAAAATAATGATCTTAGACAAATTATTTTTCATAAATACTGTCCCAGAAGTACTGGGACAAAGATAAGACTAAATAAGTGTTTTATAATTATTTTTCGTACACTCTCTTTCGGAATTTTTCGCATTTTAACCAGAGGTGGTTTACACGATCAATCATCCCCACTTAATGCTATATACATAGATAACTGCGGCTTTGACATGAGAAGAAAGAATTTTAAGGAATTAAAAAAAAACAATAACTTATTACAATATATATAATAATACATTTTTTCTATTTATTAAAAAGTACTATAATGTGTAATAAAGTATTTGATTCATTATTTCGACTTTAATAACTTTAATTGCCTAATAGGTAGCTATATTTTTATCCGTGGTTCAAATATAAAGGTAGAGTATTTTATCGTGTTAATTTAAAATTAGAGAAGCTATTTCGAAAAGTTTAGTTTTCATAAATATTGTAGAATTACTGAATATTACGCTAGCCTCGCTCCGTTTATTCCTACAAAAGACGCGTCGGTCTGCTGCACTGTGATTGGTCGAAAGTTACCAGGCAACCTAATCCTTTTTAATAACCTTGGACTAAACGAGTGTGGTGACAAGTCCGTTTCTGACTTCCCTGACAGTGTAAAAATTATACTGTAGTATGGTTTTATGAGCCTTTATGACCTACATAAAATATTATAATTTCATTAAGTTATACACGTCGGTTCAAGAGTTGGAGCCGCTGGGCACCCCTTAGGGGCTCTGTATCTTTGTTAAGGGGCACTTTAGGATCTTTTTTGTATAACAAGCTAGAGTTATTTTGATCTCCCCTATACAATATCGAGAGTATGCCATAATCTTATCAGATACCCTGTATATAGTTCATTAACAAGAGTGTCTATGAGTAGTGTATTCTATTGCATGCTTTAGTATTATTTCAAATAAAATTGATATTTGTAAAATTTAATGAATTTAATGAATGATTATAAAATTACAATAACTAATAAGAGAAAAATTATGTAAATATAAACAATTTCTTTGAAATTGTTCAGACGTCTTTTAAAGTGTATAGCAATTCTCAAAAAACTTATATCGATCTCATAATATGTTGTTTATGTGCACGATGTTCAAAACGATATGTCAATGGCAGACTTCACATGCTTCCTAGGTGCTCACATACGGCATCTGTTATTGTCATTTGCAGGGAAACGGTTCTGTACTAGCTCTAAAACGGTGACGTCACCCAGCTCTCTGCAGTGAGGTCGTCCACCCTAAACAACTATTTAAAATACGTCAGAACTGACCCAGTAATCGAGGTCGAAAAGGACTAGCGAATCCTGCCGCGGCTTGTTGTGTGCAAGATCCTGATAATTCAGCTGGGCTTTATTATTTTGTTATCATTTTTTTAGAAATGGTACAATTACAAGTTTAGTTCCTGATGACGGTTTTTAATTAGTATTTCCCAAATGCGTCGAGATAAATTAACGAAATTTGGCACAATCCCATAACTTTTTATGCTTCTCTATGAAAATCTGAAAATAAATGAACACAGTTTGTTTAGAGGCGGGTAAGACAAGGGGGTATGGCTTCAAAAATACCCAATCATTTATGTGCCCTTTTTTGATAATTTCATAGCAAAAATAAAAACTTTGGTGGCTCTCAAATGAAAGAAAAGAAAAAAATTTTACATTTTCATATAGTATAGGATCCCACTATAAAACGACTTTCACCGAGCTGGTTAATGGATGAAAAGTATTTTATATCCAATTAAATATGTCAATAAGTAGATTGCAAATGTTTTGTCTAAAAAACTTTAGTCCAGAATATGATTAATTAACAATTAAAAATTATTATTTTTTTAAACATTTGACTGGTTTGGTTAATAGACAAATTCCGTACCAATCGAAAGTATGAAGCCCATAGAATATGCAAACGTTAGGTTGACTATTTTTTCCCGTCACAACTCTTGGGTAGGCAGGTATAAACAGGTAAATCGATACTAGTAACTTGCACCGGTGTGGTTAATAAATTAAAGTTAAATTAAAATAAAGATTATTTCAGTACCAACACGGTGGTATAGGGTTGTCTGCGAAAAATCAGTCCTGAATTCCGGTTGTCGAGTTTTAAAAAGTGAAATATTCCCCAGCGAACCATTCCATGCGATAGAAGAGTACACAGCATTGCAGCTGTGTGTAGTTTGTCTATACCGAAAACGAAGACGATCCGTTTATCCGTTTCTCCAAAAAATCGAATAAAGTCCGGGGGCGGTATTCGATTCCGCGTCTCAAAGAGTACGTGTCTTTCAAATTTCGATTCTATCGGTTGGGGGGCGGTATCCCGTATTTTAAATTTTTTTCGGTACATTACTAACATATTTCTATATCCAGCGTTTGAAACACTTTTATGGTAACAATAAAAAATCGCACTAATCAATGTTTATACAAAATATACGAGTACAATTCAATGCAATTTTATAGAAGAATATACGGACAGCATGATTTTTTTTTGTGTTGTCTGCTATAAATTGTGAGCGAGTTTATAAAATGAATCACTCTATTATTTTGAAATCCAACTATAGCCCTGCGGGTAAAATTGTTTCTAAGAAATTTAGATATTTTCGTTTCAAATATTTAATTCAACAAAAGTGCCAAGATGCGTAGGTTATGGAAAAGAGTATTTTTTTAAGTAAAGTATCTTATTCAGTCTATCCCTAATGGGTTCAACGGCCTCCCAAGGCCAATGTCGCCATGTACGTGCACGTAGGCTGGTATTACCTGCTAGTTCATCCATATTAATTCGTACAACACCTCGAGGGACACCGTGTTTGTCTTTAAGGGATGATATATTACCCCACTTAGGCGCTCGGTATTTGTCAGGCAGCCCTTTCGTCGGTTTTCCGCTTCATTCCACGGCATCAGAGGGTTTAGACGAGGTTCATGAATATCAACTCGAACTTGAAGGACTTCATTGTGAAGAAAAAAACATTCTATAGCGTAAACATGTTGGAATGGAGTATTCTGCAAAAGGGAGGAAATAATTTAATTATAATTACTGCAGTGCAGGCAAATTAAATTTCATGGTCAACATCGATCATCAAAGTAAAAGAATGGAATGAAATATGTAATTAAAATGTTTTGCAACATTTTAAAGACTCTTATTAATAAAATGGTTTTGGACAAACAGAAAACGTCAGTGATTTTATTGCTACATCAAATCAAAAAGTCTCTATTGTGAAATAACCGAAAGCAATGATTATTTGTCTTTGGAAAATGTATGGAGATCGTTACTCCCGACATTTCTCCTGCGCATCGCCAATTACAATAATGTTAATGGAGGATTTCACCGACTACTATTCAACGACAAGTAGTCTGGCGAATAATAAAAATAATAGTGACTTTATTAAGAGAACCAGCATAAACAAATAATACAAACAAATACATATCTGTAGAAATAAACGTTAACATTACTGTCTGAAACGGTGAAGTTCAGTTGCTCACTTACCAGTAAGAATTGTTGTATTAATAATATTGTGTGAAACTAACTACTCTGTGGACAAAAGCCCCAACCAGCGTTGAATTACACTCACAATATCTACCCATATATTCCTTATTATTAGCTTTTGTAACATTTTTTACTGTATTAGAAAGGTATTTTAAGCTAATATAAATCAAATCTCCTACAGTTCCTATCAATGAAGTCATATGTATGTTCTCTGATACCAAACATCTAGGTATGCTAATGAACAATTCCACAGACAAAGCTACATTCAATAATTATCTAAAGAAATCTAAATCTAAAAATCTAAATCTAAATTTATCTAAATTTACTAACCTTGCTTTAATGAAAACGCTCTATAAATATCTAACTTCACTTTTGGCAGTTGGAACACGACAATAATTCAACTACAATAGATGAGATCTGACCTATTTCTGCATTTTTAGGATTGATTCTTCAGGTGACCTCCTTTAAGTTGAGTTAAATATCTAACTATAAAAATTATAAAAATTAAAATTATCGACAATGACAAAAGTGACAGCCTGTCAATGAATTAAATATGACATTATCTACTTGAATAATGTTTAGATACCCTTTATGTAAAAGTTTTTTTATATTTTTAGGTATTAATAAGAGCGTTTTCATTAAAGCAAGGTTAGTAAATTTAGATAGATTTAGATTTAGATTTTTAGATTTAGATTTTTTTAGATAATTATTGAATAGAGCTTTGTCTGTGGAATTGTTCATTAGCATACCTAGATGTTTGGTATCAGAGAACATACATATGACTTCATTGATAGGAATTGTAGGAGATTTGATTTATATTAACTTAAGTTTCTTGCAAGAAGCGTTTACTGTATAAACGTCTCGTAGCCAGAGAGTTTTGCCTAGATTCGCCGTAAATTAATATGCGATGCAGCTGGTTATGGTTACTAAAAATTGTTTCTTTTTTGTTTATGTACACTCACAAACATCAAAGAAAAATTAAACAAAAATTAATCGCACTAGCTGTACGCACTAATATTACTTTTAGGTTTTCACCAGCAGCCTGACACTGCTACGTTGTCGTACGTTACAGTTTCTCGGATACTTCAACTGTTTACTTCATTAATACTAATCCAAAAATCAAATTATGAACAAATTACGTTACAGGCGCTTTTACTTAACCTTAATTGTATCTTAGCTTGTAATTTCGTAACATAGTTTTGCATATTATTGCAGTTGTATTTTTATTTTTCAAAATTTATTTGTAGACAAACTATTCGTTATAGAAATTTTTTTCATAAGAGCTTTTTATTGCATTTAGTCAGATATATAAGCTTAAAATTACGGCACTCATATTCCAGACACCCTGTATAAATATAATAATCTTAAAAAAAACAAACGCATCAAAAGTGACAACTTATGTTCGGATGTTCCCTTTACAAGATATTGAGAAGTAATTAAAAGCTTGAATAACGCTGCTTTAAATTGTCCAAAAGACAAACGGTAAAAATCTAGAGGAATGGAATTAAGGATCTGGGCTATATTATAAGAAAACGATTTTTTAGACTGAGAAAGTTTATGTTTAGGTATTTGAATATGATGTTTGTATGTTGTGTCGATAGAATGAATATCGTGCCGAAATTTAATTTTCTGGTATAAATAAGACGGAAATTTAGAAGAAATGATTTTAACGAACAAACATGCACTGTGTAAATATCTCCGTTGCTTCATATGCACCCAACCGAGTTCACTGAGTCTAGCTGAAGTGTGCGAGAAACAAAGTAACTCGAAAATCAGTCTTACACATGAATTTTGAATTCTTTGAAATCGGGCAGCATCACGTGCCGTTATACAAGTACCATATACTACGTCACCAAAATTCATATAAGAGAGGACAAGCAATTCAGACAATACAGTTTTGCTCTTCTCATTTAAACTTTTTCTACAACCATATAACAACTTTAATTTACTAAACACATTTTTAACTATTTATTAACATGATAAGTAAAGTGAAAATATTGACCAATAATAACCCAAGGTTCTTTGCATGATCCACAATGGGCAATCATAACTGCCGGTTATTTTTATAGCCAAATATTAAAATAGCTGACTTAGCGGGGTTAATTCTTAAACAATGTCTTTATGATAAAGCTACTAAACTTGAAATATCATTATTAATATTCTCAATGGCGAGATTCATTTCATTAGAATTAAATGACAAATGTAATTGAGTGTCGTCAGCGTAATAATGAGAAGAACAAAATTTAAGACTATTTTTCAAAAATGATGTATACATTGAAAAAAGTAGAGGGCCAAGGACTGAACCTTGTGGAATACCCCACGTTACAAGTAAAGAGTTGGACATATCATTACTGATTTTAACTAATTGCCACCGATTTTTGAAATAGTTAAAAAAGAGAATATTTTTATTGGGACCTACACCTATGTAATATAAAATAGTAAAAGGAGATCATTATTAATGGTATCAAATGCCTTAGTATAGTCAAATAATACCAACACAGTAGCCTTCCCCGTATCTGTAGTAGATATTATGTCATCACATATCTTTAAAGGATCAGTGGTACAGCTGTAATTCTTCTTAAAAACCAGATTGAGAACGCATTTGATTTTTCACTATTTTTTCAAATATTTTTGGCAATATGCTCAATATACTTATTGAACGCAAATCCTTTAGTTCCTGTAGGGCGGCTTTCTTTGGAAAAAGTATAACATAAGTTTCCACTGTGAACGAAAGTAATGTCGGAGGATACAAGAATTAATAATATGTCTGATATAATTGACAATAAACGGACAGGAGTATAGTGGCAATTCAATATTAAGATTATCTGCACCAGAGGCATTTGATTTAATTGAAATCATTATATTTTTCACGCCTATGGATTTATTTTTGTAGGAATACATAAAAAGTATTTATGCCACTCCTGTTGCCTCCTTAGAATAACTGCGCTTAAGAATATTTCAGGTAGTAGTAACCAAGAACTGTTTGTACGTTATAACTTCAACAGGCGTATTAGGTTATGCTTGCAGCAAAATGGAATAGTTATAAGTTATCAGACATCTTTCATTAATTAATAGCAAATTATTCTTAATGTTATTATTAAATTACCAGCTTATTGACAGAAAGTGTCAATCTATTAATACGATAAATAACAATTTATTTGTTATGACATCCGGCTACTTTATTTGGGGAATGCCACTATGTTGGAAAAGTTTTTTGAAACTCAGTAAATTACATTGTTTTGGAAATATATGACGACCATATTAGTTGTTTTTTAAATTAAATTAAATTTAAAAGATTTATTGGCAAATTAATGTACATGTGACGTCAGATGTATATTTTCAACATGCGGCAACAGAGTAATAGCATGCAACTTGTCTTAGAATAAAATAAATGAAATGCAGTACTGTATAAATAGAGACAGGTATAGTGCCTGTAAACATCATTTGTCACTATAACATAACCTATTTTTCTGCCGAGACAAAACTCAACAGATTTCAGAGTGTAGAAATATAACTAAATTACAAAGAAGTTATGTTTGTTTAGGAATATTACGGATCATTGACCAGGACAAGACAGAATTCATAGACGATGGCATGGCATAACCTCAGTTTGAGTTTAGTGGATTTATTGCATGCATTGTTGCCAGCTGGTAAAAAATGTATGCGTGGCGTCATGTTGTTTTAAATAATTAATATCTCTCATGAAATTGCATATTAGTCCAAATCCTATGACACGTATCCAACGTTTTTTAGAGTATTCTCTAAAAATGCAAAATACCAAATTTAGTGGTATTCCCCATTACCCCTTTAGTGAACGATGACGCATTAAATTTTTTTTACTAGAGAACAAGAGATAAAAGAGATGCGCAATAAATCAGTCTTCCCAATAAATATTTTTAAATAAATAATTTGCTTCATATAAAAAATTATAATAAAATATTGCAATGGGGTGACTGTTTCACTCCTTTATAAAATACGCCTATGTTCGAATATATTTTGAAAATTTGTAGAAGTAGGATGATCATACCAAGTTCGTGCCTCTAGCAGTCCCCATGTTAAAGGGGACCTCAGGGGTGCAACTTTCATGTAAGGTATTTTTACTCCAATCCTTTTGTTTTTGGCTCTACATTCAATGCTACCAATTTTGCTGTTCCTTCATTTAAAAATACCCTGTACATATAGATCTAATGAATACTTTACGTAATATATTATCTTATATACACCTTTGGCAGTTGAAGAAATTGAAATTCAAACAATATAGATATAAAAAAATACACACCAAAATGAACAGAAGTATTTAAGAATTTATGGTACAATATATTAAAACACTTTGTATATTAAGAGCATATTTTATTATTTATCAATGAAAGTAATGGTTTTTGTTTTTCTATGGTATTTGTTAATATTTACATAAAATCCCGAGGGTACGAACGTTTACTGGCAAATTATAAATAAAAAATATTGTTACAAAAGCTGTGTTTCATTAAAATGAGTCATGTTAAACACATACACCTGCTCGTAAGAGCTCTTGTCAGAGATACCAGTATATCTGGGGTTGTAATTGTATATCAAACTCCTTTTCTCTAATTTCTCGTTGGGGAAGGTGTTATTGTTCTTTCTAGATTCTTCTACAAAGAAACTGGCGAAATACAGCGACACATCAACAGCCTCTTTGCTGTGTGGGACTCCCTTTTTCTCGAACTCAAAAGGATTTTTCTCCGGGTGAAACTGTACTCCGTATATGGGATAATTTATAGATTCCATGGCAGAAATGAATTTGAGCTTGTTGACATCTTCATTTGTGGCTAGTATCTTCCAGTCGGAGAGGATGCCGCTTTTCTTTAACACTGCTCTGGTCAAACAGTACCGGTGAAAGTTGAACGTAAGATTTTTGGTAGAAAGGACTTCTAATATATTCTTGGGTGTATGAGAAAATAGTTTACTTTTGCTGTAAGCTGCAAACAAAAAGATAATTATTTGATATGGTTAGGTTCGATCTTCGTGTAGATTGAATCAGATTGGTTTTATAGTTGACAGAATTTAATAACAAGAAAAAGGAGATTTATAAATAATGGCTAGAAAAGTTAAGGTTATGTTTGTAACAATCAAAAACAGAATACATATTAAATGAAATTGTTATTTTGTGTTACTTGATCCTTTTAATCATCGCTAGATGCCTTTTAAAAGTTTCATCAGTTTCAGTATCAATTACTTTTTCAAAAATTAGCGATCTTGATTAGTCATACTAGTCAATGTTTGAGTGGGATAAAGGTCAATAATAAAAAGACAGACCTGGACTAGCTTCAGTTATCAATGATCATTAATTAAAAATCGATAATCGTTAATTTTTACAAATATTATATTGTCCTAATTGAAGAAATAAGGGCGTTCTTTCAAAGCGGTAGTACAAGGATATATTAAATAAAATGCTGAACAAACTTAGATCACTGACTCGACAGAAATCCAATTATAATATATATTAAAAGATAAAAGATAGACCAAATATTACATACAAATTAGACAGTAATAAACTATACATTTCGAAAACACAATTTACCAACAAGCTTACTATAATATACAGGGTGAGTCAGTTTTTTCTAGACAAACTTCGAGGATTTGTTGTCCCGCATTCAGAGCGACAGTAGAAACTGGATGAGTCGGATAGTCACTGGAGATGAGACTTAGATACTTGGGTATGACCCTGAGACCCGTAAACAAAGTCAGCAGTAGGTTGAAAAGGGTGGAGAGGGGGTAACGAAAGCGGGGATGTCCAAGTCACGACTGAAGGCAATGTTGATCGTTTTTTTCGATTTTCATGGCATCATTCATCATGAATATGTTTCTGCCGGCCAGACAGTGACTGGACAGTTCTATGTTGGCGTCTTGGAACGACTTCGGGCCCGTGTTTTCCGTGTGCGACCCGAACGGTTGGATCTTGCACCACGACAACACACCAGCCCATTCGTCGTTCATTGTGCAAGAGTTTTTGGCAAAAAAAGGTATTCTAACATTGCCACACCCACCCTATAGCCCCGATATTGCACCTGCGATTTCTTTTATTCCCAAGATGAAGTCACACCTCAAGGGAACTCATCATGGCGGCGTACAGGAGGTCAAAGAAGCTGTAACCGTGGTGCTGAACGGGTTTACTGCGGAGGATTACCAAGGGTGCTTCCAATCGTGGGAGCAACGTTGGAATCGTTGTGTAGAGTTAGAGGGAGACTATTGTGAAGGTCGATAATAAAATTTTGGCGAAATTTAATTTGCTGGTTTTTTCATTGACAAATTCCCGGAACTTAATTGTCACACCTCGTACATACAGTTTACCAAAAATAATGTCCCTTTTTCTGTTTCGAAATTCCCTGTGCGTTGAGTATTGACAGTTGAGAAAATGATTTCCATTTGGAAGATAGTTAACTTCGGTACATTATGTAAAATATATTATTGTGCAGTTGTTAAAACATTTTAAGAAGTTTCTGTAGCTTCTATTTAACTTGTGTATGTACCAATTTCCGTTTCAATTTTCGTTGTTTTTTGCTAAATAATTTCCATTTGAAACTAGCAAATACAACTGTGTATTGCAACAAAATATTATACTCCTTGGAAAACAAGTTTATCTACAAACACTTTTGCTTCATCTTGAATATTTTCACTGTTATTAATTATTGTTTTTAAGTTTAAAAAGTTATTTCATTTATGTGTTAGCTTTTACTTAGTGTAACATACCGTCTACATTTACAAATAACGAACAAGCCGACATTCATTTTATTTATGGGTTCGTAAATGGGAATTCATGGTACTCAGCTAGGGAGCATCGAAGAAGATTTCCAAATAGACGACAGTATCCACCGTCGCTATGCTAACCAGGGTTTGAAACATGTACATGGGGGCCGACAGAACAACCGTGGACGAGGTTGAATTGAAGAAGATATATTGCGTGAATTTAATAGGAACCCAACGGCAAGTACTCAACGTACTGCTGTTGCTTTTGGTATTTCCCAAAGTAAAATTTTCTGGGTTTTAAAATGAAAACGGGATCACAGACGCCCATATCAGTTTCAACTTGTTGAAGGTTTATGTCCGGGTTATTATAGTTAGTAGGTGGGTTCTTATCTCCATTCAAAATAATAGAGATTTCTTATCCAACATACTGTGAACTGATGAATCCTATTTTACTCGTCGTGCTATAGTAAATTTTCACAATCAGCATGTATGAGTACATGTAAACCCACATAACATTCGACCAAGAAGATTTCATCATGAATTTAGTACCAATATCTGGATTGGAATTTACGGCAACCACATGTTTGGATCGCAACGTGTAAATGTCCTACAATTTTTAGAAGAAAAGCATGGTAATATGTAGGAAGACATTCCTTTGAATTTAAGAGGACAGTGTTGGGTTCAGCTTGATGGGTGCCCGGCCCATTATGGCAGAAATGTAAGAAATTAGCTAATAGGTCGTGGAGGTCCAGTGGCATGGCCTGACAGATCCCACGATTTAACGCCACTTGACTTTTTTATGTGGGAATTTATTAAGGAAAAAGTGTGGTGTGGTGTGTGCTTAATACACTAGAAGAACTACACAATCGCATTAGAGATGCCTGCAATGAAATAAGGGTGCATCATTTAGTTAACTTAAGACGATTTATTGTACGTCGCTGTGAAATATTATTGTCGTTAATTCGAAACAGAAGAAGGGACATTATTTTTGGTAAACTATATGTAGGTAGATAATGAAAATAAGTTTTTTTAGAAAATATCATTGGGGTAGAAATTCGGTTTAAGAAAGGGGTTGAGCACCCTCTCCACTGCGCCACTGTGCAAGTTTTTGAACATTCCTATCGCTTGTTTTATGCCCCTTAATTAATAGACATTATCCCTCAAACATGAAAAAAATCTAAGCATTCCTTTATAAGTTGTAATGAAAATTCGAGAACAAAAAAATTTATTCAACATCTTGTATCTCGGAAACGAAGCCTTCTACAACATATGTTTATAGTAACTTTTTTTCTTAAAAACATGTGTTCTATCTGTGTTCTATCTTTTGTTAAAATTTGTCTACAAAAAACTGACACCCTCTACATATTAAATAGTAAAGAACATTTTTAATATCATTCAACTTACAGAAAAAGATGTCCACCTTATTCTGGATTAGAAAATGATTGTTACACATTTCATACATTGTAGAGTTAGTTAGTGCATTAGTTCTTGATGTACGTACATGAACCACACACGAACGCCGGCAAGTGCTTAGGTTCAGAAGAAAATTTTACTATAAAATGCAATGTAATATCCAATCATGTATAAATAAACAAAAGTGGATGCTATTTAAAATTAAAAACTTCTAGTGCGTACCTACTCTTAAGCATCTCCACCTTAAGTGAACAAAGTCATATCACCTGTTCGGCATAAAAGAATTGCAGACATTTATGAGGGTATTACATTATTAACATAATAGAAGTGTTTTTACCTTTTTCAAAATCCAGTGGTATGGATATACTTTTCAGAAAACAGTCGACGCGGATGTCTGTACCTAGTGCAGCAAAAGGTAACACTTGCATGCCTAAACAAGAGCCCCAAATGGGGTAGTATATTCCTTTTTTGTTGACCTCCAACACGATGTTATAAATTTGTTTTGCTGTCTCGCCATAGCCTTTTGTTTCATTGAAAAAGGTGCCGCCTCCAGGAAAGAGGATACTGCAAAAACAATGATTAGTTGCTTTTCCTCAAATCATGAATAATATATTGTGAATGTACAGGGGTATCCAGATAACATTCCACCCGTATAATTTTGTTGCCTTCCTATACGAGAAAGAATCGTAAAAGGTAAGTTTTTTTATAGAATAGATTATATGTCTCTTTTTCTTCAGCAGGATGTAAAATCTATTACAATAATATTAGCTTTTTTAATATATTTTTAGGAATTAACAATGTTGTGGAAAACTAACTAGTCTGCGGACTAAAGCCCCGACCAGCATTGAATTACACCCACAATATCTACCCATATATTCTTTATTATTAGCTTTTGTAACATTTTTTACTATATTAGAAAGGTATTTTAAGCTAATATAAATCAAATCTCCTACAATTCCTATCAAGGAAGTCATATGTATGTTCTCTAATACCAAACATCTAGGTATGCTAATGAAAAATTCCACAGACAAAACTCTATTCAATAATTATCTATTTATAGTGTTTTCATTAAACCAGTTTAGTAAATTTAGCTAGATTTTTTTTTAGATAATTATTGAATAGGGCTTTGTCTGTGGAATTGTTAATTAACATACCTAGATGTTTGGTATCAGAGAGCATACATATGACTTCATTGATGGGAATTGTAGGAGATTGGAGATTTGATTTATATTAACTTAAAATACCTTTCTAATACAGTAAAAAATAATAATGGCATTCTCTCAAAACAGTTTTTGAACTTGTGGAAGTTCTGAGTAGAAATTTCATTAAATCTCTCTATTGGTGAATGCTCAGAACTAATGTTGAAAGTAGATTTTATTATGAATGTCATTATTATTGTTGGCATCCTGGTAAGGGGTGACCGGTGAAACGTTCATCATGTTCGAGGTACAGATTTCGAAATTTTTATTATATTTTTTATTTACTTGGGAACATTTTGTGATAAAACAGCTGCAGTTCTAGGATGTAAAGAGATACCTTTAGTCTAATTATTATTCTGAAATGTTTAAATGTTTCCAATACCACCAGTGGCGTAGAAACTCTGTGACACTCTGCTTTTATTTAAAATAGAAATGGTGCGCCAATCTCTTAATTTAAAGAAAACGTAAGATACTTTAAATTTCGATTATGTTGAACAAATAATTATTCTTTAAAATGCATCGTATTTCGGTAATTGTTCTTTAAAAATATCTCTGCATTCCGCAGTTTATGCGTGGTGCGACCTATTATTATGCAATAATACAGGGTGTCCCGAAATTAATGCACCATAGAACAAGAATATATTCATGACGATAAAATAATCGCTATATATAGCGATATAGCTAAACTTACCTTAGTCAAAAGTTAATGGTTAAAAATATATAGGGTGTCAAAGTAAAAATTATATTTTCTATATTTGTAAATAATTTTAAAAAAATGCAAATAGTTGGATACATTTTCGATATCGAGGGTTTTAGGAAGTGAGAAATGAAATTTGTTTCTAATTTTGATGCCACTAGTAGATTTTTTTTTGTGAATTAGTGCAGACATCTGACTTTTAAAACAATCGATTCTTCTACTTTCGTTATAAGAAAAAGATATATTTTGTTATCAGTCATTAGGAGTAACCATTTTCGAAATAATCCTGTTTGAAACATTCAACGCACCGAGGATATATTGTTTTGGTTTCAGGTATTTTTCGCTGAAAATATAGCAAAATGTTACTTGAAAATGTTAATCAAAATGATTAATTATAGCGATGTGTAAAATTTTAAGATTTTCAAGTTTCTTCAGCTTTTGATACAAATATCCACAAACTACGAAATGCAGAGATATCTTAAACGAACAATTACTTGAATACAATGAAGAAAGAATAACTATTTGTTCAAAATAATCAAAACTTAAAGTTCCTTAATTTTTTATACTTAAGACAGTAGCGTGCTATTTTTATCGTAAATAGAAGAAGAGTGGCACAGGGGACATTTAAACAGAATAATTATACCTATGGTATCCTATTACAATCTAGAATTATTGTTATTTTATCACGAAGGATATATAAAATATAATAAAAATCTCACCCTATATATCTCGCAAACGGTGAACTTTTATATATAAATGTAATTGGGTAAAGCTCATTTACTTTGACCGTACAATTACCCTTTCCAAGAATGCCAATAATACCTGAGACACGTTGTATAAGTAAATCCTTTAAAAATGTGTACTTACCCATTGGTATAATTTATTACTCTTCTATAGTATTCTTCAGACTGTCCAATCCTGCAATCAAAAGTAAATAAAATACGTTAGATTACAAAATATTAGAGGCTGCTCCAACAAAAACCACATTCGCTTGAGAACATAGTCATTCATTTTTCATAAAAATAAGAAGCAAAATGTATGTAAACATGGGTCCACAAGTGCTTCTTTATTGAGATACGGTACATTCAATTTCGCGGAACAAAAAAATAAAACCGGATACCCTTGATACCCCCTTGATTTTGTATGTATTTTTTTCTATTTAAAACTGTAACAATATTTTGCTAAGCCTACTCTTATGTAACGTAAAATTTAGGTGATTCCATATAATTATATTTTCTATATCCCCCTGAAGCAATGTAGATGAAAAGTTCTGAAAAACATTTTATGATTGACACACTTCCTGGATATTTTACAAATGTACTCAAGGAACTTAAATACTCGTATATCATAAATATTTAATTGACAAACTGTTTACAAACTCAACCATTTGACTGACTTTTTAACGTAAATATTTATTTTTATGAATTTCCTTTTCTTTCTGGTGTAGCAGAAATATTCAATTAAATAAAAAAATTAGTCAAAGTGCGTTTTAGGCACTAAGGTTTGTTAATGTCAGTAAATATTTTAAACTGTGCACCTGTTATTGCAATATAATCAGAAAATATTTGCTTTTCATCTAAATCACTAAATAAGTTTATTTATTCTGATGGAACTCTACTATCAATACTTTGTAGACAACAGCAATTGCAGTCGAAAACTAATTACTAATGCAATGTCCCGCATCGCTGGGCAGCTGGAAATCAGCAAAATATTTACTCAAACCAACTCTATTACGGACCAGTTTGAAGATACAAATCACAGAATAAATATTTTCTGCTTTCTGTTTTTAAAATGACAGCTTGGTGTGTTTCTTGTTCTAACGTGTCTAGGTATTTTCTAATCGCACATTTATGCACAAATATCAACGATTTTATGAATCGCAACAATAGTATATTATTAATAACGAGCATATAATGACGGTTGTAATTTGCAAGGGTGTGGGTTACAGCATGAACCGTAAGCGAATGTTGTAAATCACCCAAGTGAATTACAGTCATTATCTGCAAGTATAATACTTTGTTCACGACTATTAACAATATACAGGGTGTTTCTTAAGTAGAGGTAAAAAATCCAGATGCGTATTGTGTGGCCAAAGTAAGGGTTTTTTGTTAATTAAAAATGAAATCAGTTTTTAATTTTTGAACTGCTTTATATAATGTAACCAAGTTTGGTGTGCATATTTAGTATGACAGTAGGTATGAAACAAAAATTACCAGGTTTAGGGACTTACTACTGGCGGAGGTGTGTGTATCATCGATCTTATTTGCCAAACAATTTATCGCTCTGTATAATATTACAAATAAAATAGGTCATCATATCCGTCATTGTACTAGCTTCACCTTTTGTTTCTTTACACTCTTTTGTATTCGAAAACGATTAACATCAAAACTGATTTATTTGATCAAGTGCATTTTTACACAGTTACTTAAATTACTTAAACATATCTTAGGGACGCCATGTAAACAAGAAGTCATCTTATTTAATATTGTGTATTGTCAAATTAAGCTTATTTTTAAAAAGAATTAAGTTTTAATCATGCATATTTAAATGGTGAAATGGCCAATATGGTTTACGTTTACGGCCTTCCATATGGAAATTGTACTGATGCTAGGCCAATTTAATTGGAAAGATCTCCAAAATATCCAAGTCCAAGAATGTTCAGAAATGCTTTTCAACGCCTTTAGGAGTCAGACTCATTTCAGGACGCCTGAGTTGGAAGAAGCTATTCTACAGGAAATTGAAGGAGACCCAAATACTAGTACTAGGGAGATCGCTTCAAATCTTATTGTGAATCATAAATTAGTTTGGTCTGTTGTGAAGCATCAACAATTATACGCGTATCACATACAAAGGGTTCAAGCCTTACTGCCGCAAGATTATCCTTTTCGCCTAAAATTTTTCCACGTAATTTTGCAAAAAAATTGAACGAAATATTGACTTTACTGCTGGAGTATTGTTTCCCGACAAAGCTAATTTGTCTAAAGATGCTATAATGAACTTCCATAATAAACACGTTTGGTGTGAAAAAACCCTAAAAACTCTAATGCCATAATGGGATCTAGATATGGGTGGATGTTACTAGAAATTTTCTTCTTCGGTCTTACTTCTTACCAAGAACTTTACCGGTGCCTCCTACAGACTTTTTTTGAAAACATTTTACCTAAACTACTAAACGATGTTCCCTATGCGCTAAGACAGGTCAACCTTGGCCGCCCCAGATTACCCGACATGAATCCTATTGATTTTTTTTTCGGGGGTATTTCAAGGCATTAGTTTACATGGTTCACGTTGAATCTGAGGAGTACTTATGTCAACAAATTATAGCTGGTTGTGATGTAACAAGAGCTATTCCTGGAATTTTTGCACATGTTCGAGCTACAATTTTGATTATCCTGAGAATGTACTTGATCAAATAAATCGTCTGGTAATTTTTTGTGTCTATTAAATATGCACACATATGGTTAAATTATCGTAGAGAGTTTAGAAATTAAAAACTGGTTTTTTATTTTATTTTTGACACGCTGTAGCTGGACAATGGCTGTCCCAAAAACTCAACATTTATATAACAAAAATCCTTATTACTACTTAAGAAATATAATGTATAATTTAGAGGATACTCTATTTAAAATGACGAAGTTTCGACTTTCGGTATAACCAGAGATGTTGAAGAGTTCTAGATATTTTTGTGTTTGCCTCATTGCCATGTTGCCAAATTTTAAAGTTTTGCTGATGAGTATTTTTGTCATATTGATTTCCAATTTGTTGGTAAAGTACAAGTTCTATGTTACTAAATCCTCGTATATAATTTAATTGAATCATAATTACCAGACAGGAACAACTCTGCCTCCAGCGCTTTCTATATATTTGACATAAGAAGCGCTGATGTAACTGTCATGGTGTTCATTGGGAAATAAATGCTGCACTATATAGGTTTCTTGAGACAGTATTCCAATTATTGGTGTTTCTATGCCACAATTGATACTCACTAAAGATAACAGCACCACTACTGGTTTGAGCATCGCGTATGGAATTTTTGAAGACTGTAGGGTGTTTCGGAGTAAGTGATTATAAATTATCTCATATTCAATTTATCTCAGTGACGTTTGACTTAATAATAGCATTAATAAAATATTTACTGACCTGGACATTCCATGTATTCATTTATGCCAAGCAATTTGTAATCCTCACTTATATTTAATATTTACTGATGACCTTTGATACGAATGTGTTGATTTATATTAAGAAATTTGTATTCCTCATTTATATTTATTCATATGTTAATATGCATTGCTTTTCAAGTACCTAAATAAAAGGTCTATATTTTTAAAAACGACATTTTTGTAACTCCTAATATACTACAAACTTAACACGTTTGCTACAAGTCTGTAAACTAAAAGGTAGCATTCGAAGCTATCTCAGTAAGCATGTGGCGTCATACGGTTAGCCTATAATTGAGGAAATGTTTTCTAGCCTCGCTTTTTAAACAGTTTTTCTACTACGAACTAAGAAAAGAAAAATATAAAAAAAAATCATTTTTACTTAACCCTTAATTGTTTATAGCATCTATTAGTTTCTCTTCGTGCTTCCTTGCAGTTTATGGCAATGATTTTAGACGGCTAGTATAGTCAAAAACGACAATAATATTGCTTACGAGAATTACATTAGAAATAGTAGTAAATTTTGGACCGTCATAAACAACAAAAGGAAATCTTCTAGTATCGGTGCACAAATGTTCTATGATGGACAAAATCTTGATAACCAAATAGATATAGTCGATGCTTTCGCCAAATTCTTTCGTGAATCATTTCTGTCATAATCCAATGTTATCAAGTTAAGGTACAGGCAATCTGACTATCAGCATTGATAGTTTTAAAGAGTACCAAGTACTCATCTACATTCTTTAGTTTATGTATTAAGAACTGTTTGCTTACATACAGCTTGGAGACACTCTAAGGCATGTCCAATCTTTAAATAGGAGATAAACATGATAATTTCAGGTCAATTACTATTTTGTGCGACTTTCTCAAAGCATTTGAAATTCTCATCCATGGCTCCATATAGTCTAATGATAGCTCTCAAATATCTGAGCATCAACATGGCTTTATAAGGGGAATGGTCAACTATTATAGCTGAAACTCTAGACCCGTGACAGCAAATGGACGTGATCTGTATAAACTCCACTAAAACGTTAGACAGACTTGATCACGGTATATTACTTAACAAATGGTAATTGCTAATTTTGTTTTTTCTAATAACATGCTACTGTTCTTGAAATCGTACCTTTCGAATAGGAAACAGTATGAGCTTATAATGGTTTCAAATTCACTGATTATCCAGCAACATTTGGTGTCCCGCAGGGATCTATACTTGGACATCATATTTGTTAATGATATTGTAGGTGATGTTGAGGTCAACTGCTTACTATATACTGATGATATAAAATTATCAAAATTCTCAATATGAATTTTTACAAAAAAAACCTCTGACTGATGCATTAAAAATAAATTTCACTTGAATGTTTCAAAATGTAATATAATGATCTATTCCACCAAAACTATAACAAAAAAGAATTGTCTTTTTTGTTGCGCATATAAATCAAGTAACGTCTGATGTATATATAATTCTGGGTTGGTTAATTAGATGTAGTAAAGATTTCTCTGATTTTGATGTTGTTCTCTGGTGTGAAATCCTTAATATAACGTTCACACTGACCGTCTGGAGAGGATTCAGAGAAAATTTCTGAAATTATTATGTTACAAGTTAGATTCTCCGTATCCACAAGCTGATATTCCACAGTAGGAGCTTTTGACAAGATTCTAAATCTTGGCATTTGAGGCATAAATGTTATACTCAATTATTTTTACATAAAGTCATTTACAGTTAAATTGATTGCCAACATTTATTAGGCAAATTCAATTTTCGAGTATCCTGCATGAATGCTCGTAGGCTTGGAAGCTTCTAATATATTCATCCCACATTCAAATGTTCTTTAATATTCATCTTTATTTTTTATGTGTAACGTATATAAGTATCAATGTGAGAATTTTGATATGTTTGATTCTTCTATTAGTTCTATAAAAAATTCATTCAAGTGATAAATAATCTTTGTTTTTTTGTCTATTACAATTTTTTGGAAATTACTGTCAGTTGTAATACACTATTGTATTAACCTTCTTTCCTACTCTGTAAATAGGATTACTTGTAGAGTAGCTGTATGTTAAAAATAAAATAAAATAAAAATAAATTAAATAATTGAATTTATTTGTTACAAAATATCATTTATTTACTCATAATACTTCCATTTGTATGATGACAGGTACAGAATGAAGTAAACTAAATTTGGTATAACTACGTCCAAATCAGAACTAAGTACAAAAAAAAACACCCCTCATTTTCTTATTATGCCCATGTAAGAGAAAAACATGCGATAATTATAACCAGTCTCGTTATATTGATAGATTGCGTGTTGACATGACACATAATAACATCATCTCATGTCTGTCTTAAGTCGGTAAACAAGATCAGAAAAAGATAGTGATGAACTTCAGGACCCTGAACATCGTCGGGTGAAGGACCTAGACCTTGAGTTTCGTAATTATGGCTCCTCTGTGAATGTCAAGTTTCGCCGGCTTGATGGCCTGGAAAAGCCGGATCAGGATTCTAATTACAAAGGAATAATATTAATATAATCTTAATTACGTATTTTTCAAGTCGTTAAATGTTGTTTGACGAAGCAGCCCACTTGGGAAAACACAACTTCGCGAATATTAATTGGTGAAAATGGTTCAGAGGGTTCTTGACCTTTTTAGATTCCCTCTTTTGTTGATTTACCGCCAACCACTAGAACTTGAAGACATGAACGTTCATATATCTCTATTCTCAAAATATTTTCAGTTTGTATAATCTAGTCTAGTTCCCTAGAATATTGTCTCAAGATAACATTAATTTAAACAGTGTCGATTTAGTTTAATTTTTTGCTTGCCCTGTACATTTTCTGATAACTCACAATTACGTGTTATACTGGTTTTTAGGCTTTCACGGCCGGAGCTATTATTTCATACATAGTAATTTTCCGGGTTGTTATGCCGTGACCTAGGTAACTGCCAGAAACAGAATAGTGCACATCCCTGGCCTTAACCGGGATTCTTTTACCTGCCCTTGTTGTTCTCGGGTTAGGCCCTGTAGAGACAGGCCCAGAGAAGCTTTTGCGTAGTCACCACTGAAGATGCCGACGGTGAAGAGCGGTAAAACGTTTGGAAGCGTGGGATGCGACTAGTTGCACCGGCGGCTACAGGACGTCTCGGAAGACCACCAATATCCGAGGAACGGTTCCGACCGTAGGAGTTGTAATATCAACAATAGGAGCCGACATCAATATATAGGCGGGCCCAGAGACACCATTAGTAAATCTGTCACAGAGCCTAGCCCGAGAACAACCAGGGCAGGTAAAAGAATCGACATAACAACCCGGAAAATCCCGAAAAAGGTTGTGTTTATGCTTGATGACTGACCAAAGCGCTTTTGTTGTATTATCACAGTTTAAGATAACTTGAATATATTGCATTGATAGAAAATAATGTCGTCTTTATTTAGTAAATAGGTATTAAAACTTTATTATATGCTATTCATAGAAACGAATAAACAGATTTAGACAGTAAAAGTATTCAACTCCAATCACCCTACAGCATACGTTGGTCTTAGTGTATTGAAAACCAATTAGCGAGAAGAACCACATGCTTTGTGTTATCCTCCACGTGCCCAGGTGTAAATTTAGATTCTCTTCTATTTATATAAAGACATTGAGTGGGCGATGAGATATCTGTCTTGATGGGAGCAATTTAAAAATTATTAACCACAAAGTATCTTTCAAGTAGGATCAATATCATAATATAAGGGATATTTATTATTTCATTTTTTAACGCTTTACTTCTGCTGTACATATGCTGTACAAAGAAGAGCATGCAACCAATAATGGTCAAAAATTACAGGGCATAGAGAGAGAGAGGCTTCCTTACGAATATACAGGGCCTCCAAGTAAAAAGTTAAATATCGAATTTCTTTATAAAAGTACAGTCAAAATTAAGTTTTTGAATTGATTCACTTATAACAGTCAAATTTGACATTTTGCATTAGTTCAATTTCCCTAAAAAGCTATACCTACCCCGTTTTATTCGATATATTTTACTAATTTAGAGATAAACGCATATTTAATGGTGTATGTAATAATTTATTAATAATGAAGTTAACATTTCCATGTAAAAAATAAAATAATTAATAATATTAAGGAAAGTTTTCAATATGAGCATCTCGAGTTTCTATACATTTTCTAAAATCGTCTTCCTTCGTTGCATACGAAACAACATTTTGGGGTCATTTTAATTTTTTTGCGTGGAAGTACTAACTTCATTACCTATTAATAAATAATTAACGCTTTTTTGCAGCAAATTGATAGAAGAAGTCAAGTTTGGCAATTCTGTTAAACTTTAAATATAAATTTAAAAATTCCAGGATTTTACCAAGATAACAACTTGATTTAAAAAAATTCTACTCAGATACAGTTTCTTAAGAGATGCTATTAATATTTTTAGCAGATATTTAGTATAAACATTTAGAGTAGGTTGATTAACAATACACGAAATTTATAGAAACAATAGTAGCCTCATGAATTTTTAAACATTAATATTATTGTTAAAGTTGTATTACTTTATCCAATTTTACCTAAATGTGTGTTTTGTTTGCTTTTATAGTATTTGTAATTAATTAGACTTGTGCACTTTGAATTTTGGCACCAATAAACAAATTCATATATCAGCGTAATAATTTTTTACTAATGGTACATTTTTTTAGAACAACACTTGAATTTCAGTAATAATTTTTCTTGCAAATACAAGCCTCTAATTTATCGAAGCAACTTTGATAAAAAATGCTAAAACTGTTTATTATTCCCGCTATTTAAAAAATTAAATCAATCTATAATCATTAGCTAAGCTAATTAAAAAAAGCTTGGCCAACGCACATTTTCAAAGCTACCAAAGAGAATATATATCAGAGGTATTTAGGGCTGCCTGATGTTACGTGGGATATTGGTTCTGCTGATGTTTTAAAATTAGCAGGAGGTTTTAGGCTTACATTTTGGGGAATATTCATATTAAATAAAAATATGTACCGGTATACTGATAAATAAAATATCCAGGATGTAAAATCTGCACATACATTTTTCGTGAATAACTAAACTAAACTAAAATTGTTTTCAAAATTTACTTCAATTTAAATTTTGAATGTAACTTTAGAGAACAATGAAATAGTTATTTATATCACTAGAGAGAAAAATGCCACATTTCTTCCCCCGCATAAAAAATCCAAGAAAAGATATTTTATACCCGAGGAATGCGTCTGATTGTTTTCTACTGCCTACCGTGCCATGCATTATTTCAAAAAATAAAATATTTTTGTGAAGTATTGCCGCTTCCCATATTATTGCAAGAACGTTGGTAATCCCTAGAGGTGCTAGATTGGTTTTCATTAACAGGTTCTGTATAATTTATTATAATTTGATTAGCAATCTTTCTCTTTTTTGCACGAGATTCTTCTCTATAGTTTTCAGCAATATTTACTAAAGTTCTCCTAAAACTGTCTCCTGTATAATGTGCGGAGTTTGGTAGTTTAAGATATTCAGCTATTTTTTTGTGGTAAGTAAAGGGTTATCCAAGTGCACCTTGATAAAATAAACGTGTGGCAATTGGGAGTGGTCAAGGATACGCATTGTCAAAACGGGTTGTTGTTCAGTTGACTGGTTGCCATTGTAGAATATGGATCGTTTTACGCCAGCACAACGTGTAAAAATTGTTAAAATGTTCTACAAAAATGGTGATTCTGCCGTGGCCACATATCATGCTTTACGACCAGACTGGTTGGCATAATCGTCCTTCCCAGCAAACGATTTTAAATGTAGTAAATAAATTTGAACAGAATGGTTTGGTGACAGATATTCGAAGGCCAGTGCACCATCGGAATGCACGCTATCTCGAAAATATCGCAGCTGTTAGTTCAAGTGTGACTGTAGACCCAAATTTGTCAATTCCACGGCGTGTACATCAATTGGGTTTATCTTACGGCACGGCATGGCGTATTTTGCATTGGGATTTGCATCTCCATCCGTACAAAATCCAAGTCACACAAGAACTGAAGCCTGCAGACCATGGACAGCGTCGAACATATGCCAATTGGGTGCTGGAACAACAAAATGAGGATTTTTCAAACAACATTTTCTTCAGCGATGAGGCCCATTTCTCGCTCGGTGGTTATGTTAATAAACAAAACTGTCGTATCTGGGGCTCCGAAAATCCACATTCAATTGTTGAAGTGCCGTTACATCCGCAAAAAGTGACGGTCTGGTGTGCACTATGGTCTGGTGGTGTCATTGGCCCTTATTTTTTTGAGGACGATCAACTCCGAACGATATGGCCGTATGTTAACTGACTTTTTTTGGCATGAAATTGAAGGTATGGATCTGGCCGATAAATGGTTCCAACAAGAGGGAGCCACAAGTCACACAACACGAGCTAATTGGGCTTTGTTACAAAAAAAGTTTCCAGAACAAGTAATTTGGAGATTGGCTGATGTGCACTGGCCACCAAGATACTGTGACCTAACACCGTTGGACTTCTTCTTGTGGGGCTATGCAAATGATCGCGTTTATGCCAACAATCCTCTAACGATTGACGCATTGAAAGACAATATTCGTCAAGTTATGGTCAAAATGGTGGAGGACATTTAAATGATATTATATTTCACACATAATGGCATTACCTACACTTTAAAATAAAATAAAACTTTTATCGTAATCTCAATTTTAAGTGTTTTTTTTTTTATTATTTTTTTTCTCAAGGTGCACTTGGATAACCCTATAAATTAGATATGATATTCTTGCCAACTACTTTATTTACACATACTCCTGCTATAAAACATAAAAATAAACGCTTTTTCTCAGTTTCTGATCGAAGACACGCATATTTTCTGTAAAATTTCGATTATTACATTCTATATTATTTGGTTTTGGTTGTAGAGAATTTTTACTATTATATGAGATTCTTTATCTTCAATGTTAATATTGCATCTTCATTAATACAAAATCAGTGTCGAGTGCTTCATGTAAAATCTTATTTATATCTTTTCTGATAAAAGTTTGAACTTTATTTGGTTTGTATTCTGCATTTTGATGTTTTAAAAATACTCTCAATTATTTAATATCAACATGACTGTTGTTGTAACTAACTGTGGTTTGATTTGAAAGGTGAATGATGAAGTGATGAGGCGATAAGAAATTTGTTGCACACGTTTTCTTTTTGTTTTTCCGATTTTTCAAGCCTAAGTGTTTTATGTCCATCCTCAGAGTCAATAAGGTATATTGCCGAGGAAAAACCTGTTATTTCGGAAGGCATTTTTTCGAAATTGTTGAGTCCGACGCATCAATTGATCTTTGTCTTACATATCATCAGCCGCTATCTTTAGTACCTCATCTCTTTTTAAAGCTCCACGAAGACCAATTATTAAAATGGCATGAAAAGTTGTCCAAAATTAGTTAAATCAATCGATTTATATTAATTTGAATTGCCTTCTCTAGCAGAAATCTATTATCAGGTGATTCTTGTAAAAATCTCCCAATTTCGTTTTTCGTTACAATTCTGGACTTTTTTGGATGGTATCCAATTGATTTGCTTTTCAAATATGGACATATTTTGATATTTACATTTTCTTTGGCAGTCAGTGTACTATTTAACATGGAATATACTGACCATAACGTCAAAGATTTAATTTTATGATCGAAATATGACAGCGACAGCTTAGGACATTTTTAGAATTTTCTTCGAACTACATGACCCTTTGAATTCGTTGTAGGCAATGTCGTACTGGGTTGACGATTTTTTTCCCCAAGTAAATGCTTGTCTTCACTTTCCAAACTCATTCTGAATTAAACACTCTTAGAATATGAGTTACAATACATAATTCTGACACTACTTTTTTAAACTAATTTTTATTGTTTATTAGATTGCTACTGTAATGATAGGCACAGCACCTAATCCGTCTTGATTCAAGCACGGTTTCAAATATAAATTAAATTGTTGTGAATAACATTGAGAAAAAATAAGTAATTAAAAGTAATTTTTCATTAGAGGAGAGGAAATCTATATCATCACTTAAAAATGATAATAATATTAAAATTTTACCAGCTGATAAAGGTAATGCCACAGTTATATTAGATATAACAACTTATGATGAAAAAATAAATAGTTTAATTAATGACGGAAATTATACAAAATTAAACAAAGACCCAACTAAATCTATTGAAAACAAAATTTATAGAACATTATATAAATACAAACGAGAATTTTCAGATATTGAAAGAAAAATTTTAAACCCACATTTTTATGGTTTACCAAAGATTCATAAACGTGATGTACCTCTAAGACCAATAGTTAGTTCTATAAATTCGCCTTGCAACAAATTAGCAAAATATTTGTTACAAATTATTAAACCTTTATTTGGATAATCCGATTCTTATATTAAAAATAGCAAACATCTTTTAGAAAAGATTTCTTCCTCAAATAATTTTAATAATAATCATTTAATGGTGAGTTTTGACGTAGTTAGTTTATTCACTAACGTACCAGTAGACAAGACACTGAATATCATTAAAAAAAAACTGGAAAATGATATCAATTTGGCAAACAGAACAAAATTAAATGTAGGATGTATAATGGAATTACTAAGTCTATGTATAAAAACAACATATTTTCAAATAAATAATGAATTTTATCAACAAAATTTCGGAATGGCAATGGGCTCATCATTATCACCAATTTTAAGTAATATTTTTATGGATTTTTTTGAAGAAAATTATATTCAAAATATAAATAAAAAACCAACTATCTGGTGGAGATATGTAGATGACATTTTTGCAATTTGGCCTTTTACTGTTACAGAATGAAATGAATTTTTAAATGATATTAACAATAAACAACCAACCAAATTCACTTTGGAAATAGAAAATAATAATATGCTACCATTTTTAGATGTTTTAATTAAAAAAACACGATAATTCTGTAGAAACAAGTGTTTATAGAAAACAATCTCACACCAATAGATATTTAAATTTTAAATCTAACCATCACATCGATATTAAGAAAGGTGTTGTTAAATGTTTATATGATAGAGCAAAATTAATTTCATCAAACAATGATATTTTTAACAACGAACTAAAATTTATTAAAAATGTTTTAATAAATAATGAATACCCTCCAAATTTTGTTGATAGAACATTCAAAAATATTACAGATAAAACTAACACTTTAAGACAAATAAAAGAAATTAATCATACAATAAAAATTCCATACATTCCTACATTATCAGAAAAGTTAAGAAGAATCGGTAATAAATTTAATATTCACAACAGTTTTTCAGACAACTAATACCTTACTATCATTTTTGTCAAAAACGCATCCAAAAAATGATACACAAAATTAAAAAAATTGCATCTACACTATACCATGTGAATGCAATAAACATTATGTTGGAGAAACGTCTCGGCCTATGAATGTTAGAGTTGAGGAACATAAAAATTATATAAAAAGACGAGAATTTGAAAAATCCAAAATTTGCGAACACGCTTGGCAAAACGGTCATGTGATTGTTCGGCAAAAATTTTAGAGAAGGAAGATAATACGACAAAAAGAAAATTAAAAGAGACCGCGATTATTTTTTTGAACGGAGATAAGTGTGTGTCAAACTGTTCAGTAAACATCGATCATTGTTGGCTACAGTTGTATCAAGAAGAAGTAAGTAAAAATAAAATAAAAATCATTTAACATCTCTATGGAAGCAGATAAACAAATTTTAAACTGTCAAACTTGATATACCTTTAATATTTTTACTACTATTTTGAAAACGAAAACAGAGAGTTTTTCGAAACGTCAATAATACGGAAGTGCGCGATAGTGATGTGATTTTTGTTATTTTTTACTTATCTGCTTTTTTCAGTGTGAGATTTTTTGGTTAGGCAAACTTAGTTTCAAAAATAACCCTTGACTGTTCCGTTTGGCGCAAGGGCTTATTTAATTCATTTTTATTATTTTTCAGAAGTGTGGCAAGAACCCAATAAAACCCAACCCAAACCCCAATAAAGAAAAACAATTTTCTTATTTTATTGCAGGTTTCGAAAACATATCGTTTGCATCTCGAACTTGAAATGCAGATACAAAAATAACTATTTGCGATCTGTTCACATACAGCCAATTTTTGACATTTAAAACTCATCAATAATGACAAAGGTACTCCATTTTTATTTAATTATGAATAGAAGGGACATATACGCGTTATTTCTATTTGTTTATTTCTAAAATTAAATGTCTTTGAACTCATACCCTTATAAACTTTTGCTTAAGCTGCTCCCCACCAATTGTCAATATTTGCAATTATTCAAAACCACCCTTAGCTGTTCACTTCTTGTTTGTTTGTTTCCGCAATTTATCGAAATTATCCAGTTTAGTTGTATTTTCACTGGGATAAAATAAACTGTAGTAAAACAAAGCCTTGGGTTATACGGAAACATCGCCTGAAAATTTCGGCACCTCTAAGGTCCGAAACTTTAACAAACTTTAACAATTACCGGTCCCGAAGCAGGAAGTGTATCTTAATTGCTGCATATCCAGAACAATTAACCGTTAATTAAGACGTGGAATAATTTCGTAGGGGGCAAGGACCTTCCAGGATAAACCGATGGAGAGTTTAATGTCACGTATATACTTGTAATTGTGTTAACTATATCTACTTCGCACACGCTATGCTATTTTCCGGGACAAGACGAAATGCTTAAAGCAAGAAGATTAGGTAAATATCAGTTTAAAGGCTTTGTAGATGCGTAGCGAGTGTTACAAATGACTTCCTATATAGCGAATAATTTCGTCTAATGTAATTTTTTAAGAATAATCCAACAAGTGGGAAATATTGGATGATAAACTTGTATGAAGGAATTAGGGCTCGTGACCAAAATATAAGTGTAAATGATGCAGTTGAAATATGTACTACATTAATAGGAACCTCAGTGTATACTAGTACAGGGTGTTTAGAAAATTTGGGACAAGGCTGAAGGCGGTAGAGCAAAAAAGTAAAAAAAGTTCCTATAAACATTGGCCTTCCGGAGCATCTTTACTGATATATTATTTGGATGAATGAAAATTGTAGGTGACAATCATACCATAATGGTCATTAACTATCATAAATTTTATTAAAATCGGTTATAAATAATGGCAATTTTCTAAATACCCTTTAAAGAAATGTTTTAATATTTTTTTTATTCCTTTGAATTATCAAGTAAATAATAGTATTTTGTAATGAATTAGAATTTTTTTAAAGAAAATTTTTTTTTTTTTTTAGAATTCTGCATAGTTTAGTCAGAAATAATTATTTTTTAAATAATATTATCACGAAAAATGTGACCCTATAGCAGGGAAGTCTGGTGCTTTCCCCAAATGTTACGAAACGTCCTCCACCAACCTTTAAACATATAAAAATAAAAAATTCTAAAAAATCTTCCCCAGAACTGGCGCCTGTACTTATGTTCTCTTTTTAACCAAATACTGGTAATGGGGGAGGTTCCTTCCTCTTGGTATAATATTTTGCTAACTATGCTGCATAAGAAGGGTCCCATAGACGATCCTACCAATTACCGGGGTATTGCTTTCATTAATTGCTTTGCTAAAGTATTCACTAGTATAAAATACTCCCTGAATCCCAGTCCGGATTTAGAAAAAAACCGTGGGTGTATTGACAACGTCTTTGTGTTAAGCTCTATAGTGCAGTTCCATCTTAAGCGAAAAGGCCACAAAGTTTTTGCTGCATTCATAGATTTTAAGCGTGCCTTTGACTTAGTCGATCATGTTCTTCTCTGGGAAAAACTATATAATATAGGATTGTAACATAATAAATGTTCTTAAAAATTTATATTTACACGCGCGTGCTAAAATTCGTACACAGGGTAATCTAACTAAAAGTTTCAACATTACCACGGGTGTTTTACAAGGGGAATCTTTAAGTTCACTACTATTTTCGCTCTTTCTTGCTGATATTGAAGGTTTCTTTGATACTTGTCACGCCCGACGGCTAAACGTTGATAACCGGAATGATATACTTATGCTGTTATATGCTGATGATTTGGTGTTACTTGCTGATTCAGAGATTGATCTCTGCCGTAAACTTAACATCCTTGAAAAATATGTAGCAACTAATCGATTAATATTGAATACCCAAAAAACTAAGATTGTTTGTTTTGCTCGCGACGGTCGTTACAGCACTTTTCCTTTTACACTAAATAATGAACCTGTAGAAATGGTCCCTTGCTTTACCTACTTAGGTGTTATTTTTTCATCCTCCAGCTTGTTTAGGATAATGACCGAATCCATGGTGGCCAAAGTTAGACAGGCAGTGGGATCCGTAATGACTTTAATGACTAAATCAAAAATTAATTCTTGGAGTTCACGAATGGTTTTATATAACTCGATTATTATTAACTCATTAGCTAATTGTTTGCCAGTTTGGGGCTTTCGTTATCCTGATATACTCGAAAAAGTACAAGTTGGTTTTTTTAAGAGACTATTATTACTACCTTTTAATACCCCCGAATACACTGTACGTCTTGAGGCTGGAGTCAGTCACCTGTCTCTGGTAGTTCTCAAATCTACTCTAAACTGGTTGCTCAGGCTTCTTTCTATGAATAACGATCGTTATCCTCATATGTGCTACCTTAAACAAACACAGTGGCTGGAGGGTGACACGCCATATAACTGGCTGCTTCAAGTCTGATGACTGTGCTGATGTTTTTGATAATTTATCTTATACCCGCCTCATGAAACGTATTCCTACTATTTTACTTAGCTATAAGGAAATGCTCTACCAAAAAGATTTAGCTGCTGTTATGGCCTCTACTGCACCCATATTGTATAAAAGTTTTAAACTTACAAGGCACACCGCAGATTATTTACAATTTCATATACATATCTCAATCATCAGGATTATATCCCAACTCCGGCTTTGCAATAAATTTTGCATGAAATTTACTGTCAATGCTGTATCTTATTCCATCAATCCTTCCGTGATGTGTACACTTTGTAATAAATATAAACTGGAAAATATTGAGCATATATTCTTAGAATGTCCCATGTACGCGAGTTTAAAACCACCTGAATTGAGAAATTTAACCTCCAATTCTCTTATTTCTCTGCTGGATAACCTAACGCCTGGGAGTGAAAAGATATTGTTCAATTTTGTTGTGGGTTTCTTGAAACTCCGTTCAATTGTTTTGCATGAGTAGGATTTATTAAAGAATTAGAGTGCATCTGTTTTTTTCTGCTTACTTTGTGAATTTTTTTTGGCATTTGTTTTTTTTTTATTTTCTGTACTTTAGGTAATCTTTTTTTTTTGTAAGACATTTATTTGAGTAGGTATGTAGGTATGTGTTTTATTTATGTTGTTAATGTATGTGTGTTTAATTTCGGCAGCATATATATTTTTTCTGTTTTTTGCTTGTCTTATAACGAGCAATACAGAACCTCTTCCTGTAAATTTAATTATTTTGAAGGAATAAAGGATTATTATTATTATTATTATTATTATTATTATTATTATTATTATTATTATTATTATTATTATTATTATTATTATTATTATTATTATTATTATTATTATTATTATTATTATTATTATTATTATTATTATTATTATTATTATTATTATTATTATTATTATAAAAATAATACATGTTATATTCTTGGGATACTCGCTTGGCTCTTGCGAGGGGTAAAGAAACTCAACGTTTTAATACAAATATAAACTTATTAAAACAATCATACCAAGAACCATACTTACAATACAAGGACTTCTGCGCTGGGATAATCTTTTCTAGAGATCAGAGCGAGCCAACGGCTGACCGCCATCCTTTGGCCATGGACTGGCTGACATTAGCCCAGTTTCAACAGTATTTATACGCATTAGAAAAATGCTGAGTACAGCAGAATTATACTACCTATTGCAACAATGGGAACAGCCAGTAAGCCTATCTCTTGGTTCTTAGAGAGAGCAAGAAGGATAGACTTAGTTTGGTTTGCTAGTAACCTTTGCAACTGGACACTTTTAATTGTTTTGAATTTCACTAGCGAAACATTGACACATAATCGATTGCAATATGTTTATAAATTTAGTTCAACAAAATAATTTAATATTCTTATGTACGCCAAAAGGTTTTTAATTTAAAATAATTTATTAAAATGTGTTTAGCTGTATCTGTCTCTATAAGATCCTTTTTGTTGACAATATATGGTTCAGAACAGTAACATTTTTTAAACATTTTCACATAATAGGCATCTGTCATGGTAACAGTTTCATTATAATGATTGTCACTTTCAACCATGAATTATCATGCTTTTACTAACCGTGAATATGCCGATATGCATTTTATTTATAATGGAAATATTCTGGCAACGTTTACCTGATAGAAGGCAACCTTCCCCAAGATTGTTTAGAGATGATCCCTAATTGCAAGATTTGAATGTGGCCATCCAAGGCGGGTTTAGGCATGATTAAGACGAAGTAATTTTAACATTTTTTTAACGTAACTAACTTTACTGCGAGTATAAGAAGAGCAGCTCTTCACTTTAGAACAAACAATACTTATGTATGGAAGTTGCTTAAGGAAAATGAATTATACCCTTATATTTTCAAAGGGTTCATGATATGCTTCAAAAAGATCAAGCAGCCCGCCTTTATTTTTGCCGCACCATTCTTGGTCTCCAACAAGATAATTACACATTCGTTTCAAATATTTTTTTTATCGATGATGCTTATTTTATACGCTGAACTCAGCCAGATTCAAGTCTTTGCACATAGCTAAAAATTCTGACACCCCAGTAACGTGCAGAGTTGGTAGAATATGTGAGCCTTTTGAAAACCTAATTAAAAAATTACAAATCGAAGAGGGACATAAAATGTGATTATAATACCTATTTAATCATTTTATGACGTTTAATTTTATTTATTGTATAAGTGATTTAAGTAGCATTTTATCTACGCAAAAATGTTCAAACGCGAGAACTTTATTTCATTAATGGATAAAAACTCTTTAGGCGGATCATATTTGTGGATAAAAGTCCGACTATAAGGTAATTATGGATAAATAGAATTTATTTTTTTTTGTGAACATCCCCATTACTATATTACATCATTTTCCAGAGTAGTATTGTCATTCCCAAGTTCTTTTGAAATTTGCAGCAAAATAAAATTTAACATACTAGAAATCTTGGAGACGGCTCATAGAAATTAATTTTAGAATTATTGGAGTCTACCTATGTCATAGTAAACCTTCATGTTAAGCTAAATGGTTGGATCGAAACTGACGAAAAATTTTCAACCAATGGGCTATTTTTATTCCCTGGGCGCGTGGCCGATCCTGGCAGGATCGGAGTGGAATAAATCAGCAGCATCGTCCTAGTTCCCGGGTTCATTGACTCCTCTAGCTATATTTAGCCTGGGAAACTGCCGGCAGCGCTGGGCTTCGTCTTGAATGGGTTTGGAGGGGTTGGATTTTGGGGTTACTGGGTCATTCCTGTGTTTGCTGCACTCAATGATGCCGACGTCATAGCTTGATGCTGTGCCACTTCATAGACGTACTTAGAAGCGATGAATTTTCTCACTGGATCATTAATCGAAAATACTAATGTACAATTTACAAGTAAATTTAGTAAAGTCAAAAATGATACATTTCTTTTAGATATTGTTCAAAAAAAATATCGTTGATGCCTGCAGTAAGATAAGTTCAGATTTAATGTCGTTACAGGAATATTCTTTAAAAAATAATCTTAAATTAATACTGATAAATATAATGCCATTTGTTTTTGTTCTTGTGTAATATAGTCTAAGATCCCACTATAAAATGACCTTCACCGAGCTGGTTAATGGATGAAAAATATGTTATATCCAATTAAATATGTTAATAAATATATTGCAAATGGGTTGTTTAAAAAAAATCACTCCAGAATATGATTAATTAACAATTAATTTTTTTTAAACATTTCACTGGTTTGGTTAATAGACAAATTCCATACCAATCGAAAGTTGAAGCCCATAGAATATGCAAACGTTAGGTTGACTATTTTTTTCCCGTCACAACTCTTAGGTAGGCAGGTATAAACAGGTAAATCGATACTAGTAACTTGCACTGATGTGGTTAATAAATTAAAGTTAAATTAATATAAAGATTATTTCATTATCAACACGGTGGTATAGGGTTGTCTGCGAAAAATCAGTCCTGAATTCCGGTTGCCGAATCTTAAAAAGTGAAATATTCCCCAGCGAATCATTCCATGCGATAGAAGAGTACACAGCATTACAGCTGTGTGTAGTTCGTCCATACCGAAAATGAAGAGGATCAGTTTATCCATTTCTCTAAAAAATCGAACAAAGTCCGGGGGCGGAGGTATTATTATTAATCTGCCCCTAGGAATCCCTAACGCGAAGACGGACTAATTTTTTTGATTCCGCGTCTCAAAGAGTACGTGTCTTAAAAATTTCGATTCGATTGGTTGGGGGGCGGCATTCCGTTTTCTAAAATTATACGTACAAAAAATTTGAGGTCGATCGGATTCGATTTGTGGCCGTGAGATGTACGAAAATTTTTTTTTACTGCTAACAACGAACATGAGGCTAGGTAAACAGCGGCTGTGGGATGGGATCGGAGGTTTCCCGATTAAAGGACCTATAACCCTCTACTCCGAACCGTATACGTTGCCCTCCTAACTCTTTTTATAACTGATGGATGGAGTCTCGAAATCACGAGTTCGAGAAATCGACCTTTTCTGTTTCATTTCGAATACATATTCGAATGTTTTTTTATGAAAATATGAAAAAAATGCCTCTATAGAATTTTTTTTACAAACAACAGTTTACGAGTTGGGCGGCAAAATACCACCGCCCCCGGACTTTATTAGATTTTTTGGAGAAACGGATAAACGGGTTGTCTTCATTTTCGGTATTGACTATTATTTTCTGATAGTGACTTGAAATGATATTATGACGTTCCTGCCGCCCCTCCGGGGGCGGCCCTTGAAAACACGAAATTTGTCTAAAATCATTGAATTTTTTTTATGGCTTCTTCTCCACCTTACCTATCGAAAAGTCTAAATAAAAATTTTTGATTATATGTATCGAACCCTTAAAAAAAATTAAATGTAATTCGGAGTGGCAAATGGATTATTAGAAAATTTTATTTTTTACGGGTTGTTGATCTCGACATATCATTAGTAGGGGCAGATTAATAATAATACCGCCGCCCCCGGACTTATTCGATTTTTTGGAGAAACGGATAAACGGTTCGTCTTCGTTTTCGGTATGGACGAACTACACACAGCTGCAATACTGTGTACTCTTCTATCGCATGGAATGGTTCGCTGGGGAATATTTCACTTTTTAAAACTCAACAACCGGAATTCAGGACTGATTTTTCGCAGGCAACCCTATACCACCGTGTTGGTAATGAAATAATCTTTATTTTAATTTAACTTTAATTTATTAACCACACCGGTGCAAGTTGCTAGTATCGATTTACCTGTTTATACCTGCCTACCCAAGAGTTGTGACAGGAAAAAAATAGTCAACCTAAAGCTTGCATATTCTATGGGCTTCATAATTTCGATTGGTATGGAATTTGTCTATTAACCAAACCAGTGAAATGTTTAAAAAACAAATAATTTTTAATTGTTAATTAATTATATTCTGGACTGAAATTTTTTAGGCAACCCATTTGCAATATATTTATTGAACAGTTTGACACACACTTATCTCCGTTCAACAAAATAATCGCGGTCTCTTTTAATTTTCTTTTTGTTGCATTATCTTCCTTCAGTAAACATCGATCATTGCTGGCTACAGTTGTATCAAGAAGAAGTAAGTAACAATAAAATAAAAATCATTTAACATCTTTATGGAAACAGATAAACAAATTTTAAACTGTCAAACTTGACATACGTTTAATATTTTTACTACGATTTTGAGAACGAAAGCAGAGAGTTTTTCGAAACGTCAATAATACGGAAGTGCGCGATAGTGATGTGATTTTTGTTATTTTTTACTTCTCTGCTTTTTTCAGTTTGAGATTTTTTGGTTAGGCGAACGTAGTTTCAAAAATAACCCTTGACTGTTCCGTTTGACGCAAGGGCTTATTTAATTAATCTTTATTATTTTTTCAGAAGTGTGGCAAAAACCCAATAAAACTGAAAAAACTGAAATTATGCCACAAATAAATAGCTTCAGACAATGGCTTAAAATGTTTTTCAAAATCAAGTAATCACTGTAACTATGGAAATAAAATGGCAATTGTTGACAATAATAATTATTTGAAAGTGATATTTTGCTAGTGTCAGTTTTCCAGTGCCTGATATTTGTAATCGTAAAATAATGGAAATTTCGAGCGATGATGAACTAAGCAGTACCCCACCTAATTCAAATCTTTTACCGGAGAAATCGAGGCGGCAGTATGAAAATGCATATCAGCAATTTAAAGAGTGGTGTGAAGCAAAAAGTAAGAAAAATATCCCAAAGTGTGCTGTTGGCATATTTTGCAGAAAAGTCTTCCATGTTATGGACAGTATATTCTATGTTAAAATCAACACTTAATATTAAAGAAAACGTGGACCTTAAGAAATTTACGTTGGTTCCATATTTGAAAAAATTGTCAGTTGGAAATTATCCTAAGAAATGTAAGGTATTAACTCTACAGGAAATTAATTAATTCATAAGAGAGGCAGATTATGAAATCTATTTGATGGTTAAGGTACATTTGCAATGATTGTTTTATGTGTTTTTTAAATTACTAATAATAATTTGACGACTTCTGTTGATCTAGGTCTGGAGCTACAGAAAAGAATAATGAAAAGTTTGATAGATAGAAACAACTTACAGTATTTTGGTGTTCCATATTACGCGATAAGAACAAGTGTTGGCAGTTCCACTCACTCACAACACAACACTGCATATTCACAACACGAATGTAGTCTTCACAATACTGTTTAAACAATTATGTATTTACAACACTAATTTATAGTAAGCCAACGATAACAGTAATTAAAAAACACCTAGTATTTTTTCTTTAGTTTTATTGGGTTTTTAACCAAAAAATCTCACACTGAAAAAAGCAGATAAGTAAAAATAACAAAAATCACATCACTATCGCGTACTTCCGTTATTGACGTTCTGTTTTCGTTCTCAAAAGAGTAGTATAGTTATTTATGCAACAAGTGCAAAAAGTAAGTAGGACAAACACGTCGAGTGCAATAAGCACTTTTTGTGCGAGTTGCATACAATATTTTGTCTACGTTCATGCAAAAACCAAAAAATGTTATTTAGATGACACTAAGGGCCGGTTGTATAAAGATTTTGAACCCAAGTTTAATGTTAAACTGTAAATTAAAGGCAAAATCAGGTTGTATAAACGTTAAACGTCGATCAAATTGTAGTTTAAACTGACTGACCGATTTCGGCCGTTTAACCAAGTGAACTGCAGTTTAACGGTTTGACACTTGACAAGTGATTATAAACTCGAATGTTGAATTATACATTTTTGAGTATTTTTCTGCGTTTTGTTACGATGGACTAGACTAACCCATAACAGATGATGAAGGGTTTTAGTAAATGCTGTCTTACATCCTAGAAGTGATAATATAGAGAACAATATCAAATCATTTTGTAAAGTGAACGGAAGTTGATTTTTTGCAGCGATTGCGTTTGTTATAAAAAGTTATTACCTATATCTGTAGTTTATTTATGGAAGCATTTTAAAAAATCCAAGAATTTTTAGTTGACTCTACTTGAAGCAGAAACTGAAAATGTAAACCATTTTGTATTTAATTATTTGTTATAACAGTTAATTATAAGATATTAAAGAAAAATATTATTAAAAAACTCCACACGTATCATTACTTTCTCTTTATTTGTTCTGCAATAGCAATGCATTAAAATAGATGGGAGTGAAATACCCACTACCACTATCACTGTAAGTAAGTTAGATGAAACATGAATAAAATACTATATAATTTATTATTTAAGTAACATATATCCTAAAGAGAATGTTAAAGATATCTACAGTAAAACAAAACTCAAAAGGTAAAATATAACCTTAAAAAATTGAACAAATTTCGCGCCAACTTAGGTTAAATTATCAAATGTCACAGTTAAAAATCAAAATTCAGCAAGCCTCACTTCTACCAATCTCGGTAATGCATAGTTCAGCTGAACTACACATTAGTTTCGTTTATACAACACACATGTAAATAAACCAGGTTCAAAATTTGAACTAAGTTCTATTGAACGGCAGTTCAGATACTTTTTATACAACCGGCCCTAAGTCTAGGAAAATGTGACGTCGATTTGAACGTTTATGTTTGTCTTGATGACAAAACGCTGTAGTAGAATGACACATGAATGCAAAATATTTAATAAATTACTAATATATTAGGAACAATTTAACTCAAACTTGATTTTTACCATTAATTTTAAAAGTAAATGTACAATTTGTGCAATTTTCAATATTAATATTTCTTAGTGAATTATTTTTTAATTCTACTTCATGATTTGCGACTTCTGTAAATGTACTAGTACTTGGTATCTGTACATTGTCATTTCTTTAGGTTGAAATATTTGTTTTGCAACACTGAGTTTGTTTGCAAGTGATTCCTCTACGTATCCCTCCGCTACTGCCGACGATTTCCATCCACCGTGTCGTTTAAGCTCTAGTATATCTGCTCCAGTGTCTGCAAGAAGTGTTGCGGAGGATATCCTGAAGCAGTGCCCTGTGTATAGCTCAGGATTCTCCAAATGCAGAAATTTTGCAATTTCATACGGGATTTTAGCAAACGTGTTCACACCAACAGCTTGGACAGTGCACTTTTCATTTCGGTAATTGATAAAAAAACGTTTATGCGAAATATGATTGGGACGTAATTTCGTGTATTTATGATATATCTCGATCAAAATTAATTCTTCATCGACCTCACTTCTAATGACAAAACTTCGTTCTTTGTCAGATTTTGACCGTGGCACTTTTACAATTAATATTGAGCCTACTTCTTCTATGTCGTCGGTACTCAATGTTTGGAGCTCATCTCTACGACATGCCCCTGCGATACCAAACATTGCAGCTACCTACAACAAGCAGTTTTAATATTTTAAAAAAAGCTAAATAAAATACCGACTTACTTTTTTCATCAAATACTGGGAGTCCGGAGCTTCTTTTAAAAATTTATAAATGTGTTCCCTGTTCAATACTTTTGACTTTTTTGGCCGAAATCCTACAGAGTTCTGCTTCATTAGTTTCTTGTAGGTTTTAATATCAATATTTTCTTTTGAACAAAGACACGCTCTCACCATTGAATACTCAGACCAAAGGGATGAGGGTTTAATATCACTTGATCTTTTTGAGAAATATGCAAGAAGCATATTTTCTGTAAGATTTACAACTTTTTTATCGAAGCACCACTCTTTAAAACGATTATAACTTATTTCATACTGTTTTCTTGATTTTCTAGACAATAAGTTTAATGACGCTGCATTTGCTATTTCACTGACTTCTGGTGGTGTTCCAACAAATTCTTCATCACTATCATCTGTTTTTCCTATAATATTACTCATTTTCAAACTTTAAATTGTGTATCTGTCAGAATTAATTTTTGACTGACGTTTCTAAAACTACAGTTGCATTATCCAAATCATAGTAGTCGTAAGCGCGTATATTGGAAACTAATTTTATTTTAAATAAATTGCATTTTCTGGTACTTAATTTCGTAATCCAGTATGTAACAAATATGATTGAAAATAATATAAAATATGCAATTGCTTGAAACGTAATACAATCTCACAGAAAATTGACTAAATATAGCGTCGATTTGAATGTTTATGTTTGTCACAAAACCCTGTAGTAGAATGACAAATGAATGCAATAAACATTTTATTGCACTAGTGCAATAAAAAAACACTTTTTCCACTAAATATAGTTCAATAAAGTTTTGTTTTTTGCATGAACGTAGAAAAAAATATTAAACGTATGTCAAGTTTGACAGTTTAATATTTTTGCTACTATTGTGAGAACGAAAACAGAGAGAAAATGTTTTTCTAAGTTGCATTGTTAACTACCCTCTATGTCTTTCTTACAGTGTTCAGGAACGACCTATGTCGATGAGTTGGTAGACGAGAGACTGCATAGCTGCCAAGTTGGTTGCCTACGATTCATAAAAATAAATAACTTCCTAAAAATGTTATTACGAATTTGCGAAGTGCTAATTATTCGAAATGTCATATATGTACATATGTCGTAGTAACTGGATGTAATTTGTCATTTCAGAGAAAACCTAGTTATTGGCTGTTTTGCCGGCAAAGGCTGTAATGAAATGAATATTCCTTTGATTGACTGAAATTTTACATCATTTCACGGATTGCCTGGTTAATGTTCGTCAAACAAAGTAAATGGTTAATCGATTACATGTTACGGCGCTTACTGGATTTTTGTTTAGTCATTTGTTGAATATTCTTGAAATATAATACTACATGTGGAAAAATGCAAAATACAAAGTAAACCAAATATTTTTATTTTGGAAAAATGTTAGTTCTGTTCATCAATGCAAACATATATTATAAATCATATACCAAATGGTGAGTAGGACTAAAATTGAATAGATCAAAATCTGTTTTAGATGAAAACAAAAAAATATTCTAATGACTTAACGTAAATAAAAATGGCTCTCTACTGTCAGACTCGAATAGTTGTAGATACATAATATGTATAAACATATTATAGGGTGGATAGGCGATAATCGCCCCCCCCCCTATTTTTCTCCATCAGTAGTCGAAATACGAAAAAATGTGTAAAAATAAAAGTTGCAAGAACTTTTAAATATTTTTTTAAAGCGGATAAAAATAAATATCGCATTTCCCAGATGTATATAGGTTTAACTTTTATTTTATTTATAAAAACACCTTGTACACCAGAAATTTAACTTTTCAAAAATATATTGTACATGATACTTATCTTTTAATGTTTATTGTTAATATACAATATCATATAACTCATGATATATGATATCATTTTTAAATGAAAGATATAAGGTTAAGCATTTTAATTTTAATGGAAAATAAGGATACTTATGTAAAATTTAGTAAAGTTATCAGCTTTTCATTCAAAAAGAAGGAGGTCAACTATTCTTATAAATGTATTTCTTTTATTTTTCATAAGAGAAAAATATATATCACAATTAAACAACACCTTAACAGTGGATCATTTTTAAATATATGATATATTTTTTATACGTTTATGAATATTTGTCATAATGAATAGCTTCTCTTGTAATGTTAGCTTTCAAACACTAAGAGCGTTGTCTACGCGCTGTATCCATGCAAGACTTATCTGTTCTACGGCGTCGTTAATTACGGTTGCATGAACCACTGATAGATCAGACAATAAATCAAAGTGACTCTTAACTAGAGTCTATAATTAATACCTGCTAAGAGTGGCAGTGTTACGGTTTATAATTATTATGGCACCAATTTCAGTTTAAATTTTACAAGAACGAACATTTTCATCGATTTAAAGAGTCTAGTTTTGGTTTTGAAATATTAAAATCAAATCATGCCTGAGTCAAAATTTACACTGATGTGAATGAAATTAATATTTAACATTGACATGAAAGATAACTCTCGAAATGTCATATCTAGATAATGAAATATTAACTAACTATGGCACTAAGATCGTACAATCCGAAAAATATGGATTTTATTGTTTTTAACACGCTTATATTAGCTTCACCTGTATGTATGTATGTATGTATGTATGTAACGGAATCTTTCAGTGTAATTTTCACCAATTTCAAGAAGTCTGATCAGCTTGAAAATTTGCACAGGGGTCAAGGACTGATGACAATACAATTATTTAATAACTTTGTTCTAATGTCCTGACTAGGATCATCAGAATAAAAACTATTTAGATTACTTTGCAGGTTAAGTGTATACAATCCATCAGTGTTGTTTCCAAGCAGGCAAGGCAGGGGCAGGGGACTGTAATAGATTCGTGTTCTTGCTTTTCACGTATAGATGGCGACCTGACAGAATTAGTTTTCGGTTTTCGCTTAATTTTAAATTAAAATTTTTTATAAATAAATAAAAATTTGATAATTTATAAAAAAATTCAAATAAACATTTTGATTAAAAAAATTCTAAATATAAAATTTTGGAGTTTAAAAAAGTTTTGAAATACAAATTTTTAAGAAAAATTTACATTTGAAAATAAAAAAAAAATTCGAAATACAAAATTTTGTAAATAATTTTGGATTGTGGAATTACATGATAAAATCAAATTTAAAAAATTTTGGAAATAAATAAAAATTTGATAATTTATAAAAAAATTCAAATAAAAATTTTTGGAAAAAATTTTCAAACGAAAAATTTTAAAATTCAAAATTTTAGAAAAAATTTCGAAAAAGACATTGAATTTTAAAATTTTGAAGAGCGTAAATTTTCAAATTCAAAGAAATTTTGATTTGAAAATTTTGGCCAGAATTTTGAAGAAAGTTTTGAATCTCTAAAGTTTTGTAAAATTAGAAAGAAAAAAAAAAGATTTTGATACGAGAACGTTGACAAAAATTTTAATTTGCATATTTTATAGAAACAAACAAAAATGAAAAATGAAACTATAACACAAAGAAAGAGGAGACTGGAGAAAAAAAAGTGTATAGAAAAACTATATGAAATGGAAAAGTTACGTAAACATGAATGAAATGAATTTAGATTTATTGTCAAATATAAGATATTTTAAAAATTAAGGCTCTTAATTATAATTACTTTTGTTATTGTTTTGAGACTAAAAATTAAGAAAATAAATTATAGTTTAAAAAAACTAAAAAAACACGCTTTAATAGTAAACCGAACTAAAAAGTAGAAAATAATTTTGAAGTATCAAGAGTTTGTTACAGCAATAGAAAATTCCGACAATCAATTACGACTAATTAATTGGGAATAAGATTAAATTTGAAATTAAACTATTAATAAAATAATTCAATTATAGTAAAAAAAAGCGTGGGGTGCTTGATATTAAATGTTACCATTATTTCAGTAGTGCAGCTATTTATAAAAATAAAGTCATTATGAAAATATAGTAAATTGCACCCCACGCTTTTTTTTACTATAATTGAATTATTTTATTAATAGTTTAATTTCTAATTTAATCTTATTCCCAATTAATTAGTCGTAATTGATTGTCGGAATTTTCTATTGCTGTAACAAACTCTTGATACTTCAAAATTATTTTCTACTTTTTAGTTCGGTTTACTATTAAAGCGTGTTTTTTTAGTTTTTTTCCTTGTACTCTTCATATAAAATTTAACCATTTCATTATTTCAGCAATTACAAAACTGTGGAATTACAAACTTTATGTTTTATTAGCATTAAAATATTGATTGATTTTGGGACAATCATTTTATGCGTCTAGTAAAACATTTCCAATGGACCTATCCTATCAGTAATTTTTTAAGTAATTAACATCATCAACACGTATAAAAAATCCTATGTTTAATTATATAACTTAACCGTACAAGACGTCACACTGAATAGCTATAGTTGCGGCAAGAATTTAGACGATTTACGTTAAACAAAATTCATTATATCTTCACCAAAATATTTAAGAAACTGCAACTGATAATAATAAAACTATATACTACACTAAATATTTGCACTATATATTACATATAAAAAATTATTGTTTTTAATGCGACACTATCGTAAACTATACTGGCAATAAAACAATTGTGTAACAGCCGTAACATAAGTTATCCGAATTCTTGCCACAGCTATACTTACTTCTATTTGCAACAGTTTTGAATTAAATTTTATATCCATTAAAAACCATGATTAGAATTACAAACTTGGCCTATAAACAATTTTTTGGTAATTTATTTCTGTATAACATAGCCTACTGTGTTTTTTAATATGATCATACTTGTTCACAGTAAGCTGTGATGGGGAGAGAAGTTATTGATTGTATAACTGACGTACATTTTAAGTGATCTAAATATAAATTAGGAATATGCGAGCGTAAATGGGTTTTTGTAAATTATCAATAACTGCTTTAGATATTCCGACAATATTATTCTTAAGGAAGTATATTTGTGATCGTTACCTTACCTATTATTTCATATACTTATTTATTCATTGTACTTTTAGAAAACAACAGTATTGAGAAATTCATGGAAGAAAAAATAACGTTTGTTTTCTATAAATATGTAATATTTTCAAAGTTCTAGCAGTTTTCTTTAATGTTAATAATTAAATATTGGGTGGGTTTCCTTACGTTTATTGTAAAAAATAGTGCGCAAAACCTTTATGTATTTTGATTGAGTAATATGAATTTCACAGTTCTATAAATAGTTTCGTAAGGACATCTATTACAACACTAGAATGAAGAATAAAAGAAACCGCTTTTAGTAATTCTTTCTATTAAATAAAACTGCATTTTAGAGGAATAGTTTCTTTATTACTGAAAAAAATATATTATAAAATCTAAGTTCATTATAAACATTAATATTACTCTTTTTACAATTAGAAATTTGCATACTGGCAGTAGATTTGATGGAATAGTTTAAGTTCGAATTTCCAATCAGTAAATCCGTTTTTGACCCCATGATATTCTTTGCTATCTATTTCTTATTCTTTAAATTATTCTCAACATAGCCTTCTGCCGTAGAAGAAAATTTATAGCCCTCATGACGCTTTAACATCTGCATATCTGCACCGCCATCAACCAGTTTGGTCATTGAAAACCTTCAAAAACAAGTGTATTCTTCGCGATTCTTCAATCTAAGCTCTGTTGCGATAATTTTTGGAATGCTTCCAAAAGTGTTATCTCCAACAGATTGGGAGTTACACTATCCTTGTGTGTTGAATACAAAAAACGGCTGTGACTTGCATTAGGAGGACGAAATTCAGCATTTTCAAAAAATATTTGAATAGTTGATACCTGCCACATTTCTTTATATATAACAAATTTTCGGACAATTTTTGTTTTGGTGCACAATTTTTATATAGAGATCATTGTATTGAATATGAACCAACAATAGATTAGTTAATTCTTCGCGATGACAGGCTCCAAAAATGCCAATTATCATAGCAACCTTCATGAATAAAAATATTTCATCATATGCAGTACTTAGAAACATATACTTCTTCCTTTGTAAAAATTTTAAACTTTTTGGCCTTGTAACCCTCTGAACTTCTTTTCAAAAATACGATTATTCTAGAAAATTTGCTTATATCTTGATTTTTGTTAACTGAAATCATATTTCTCAACATTGAGTATCCGGTGAGTCTATAGTGTAGATGGTTTCTGGAAGCGTTGCTTTCCGGAAAAATAAACCAAAAGGATTTTCTCAGACACATCCTTTACACTGTTAGCTTTGCACCAATCAAACTTTTGGTACTTCCTCATATCGCGCCTTGGATTTTTGTCGCTGCTTCTACAGGGTGTTAAAAAAAAGAGTGTAAAATATTTAAGGAGGTAATAGTATGAACCAAAATAAGCAAAGTCTCAATAAACATGGGTCCGCAAAGTAACGGTTGCGGAGATATGGAATGTTTTATGTTTTTTAGCCCCTTTTTTATTTTGCAAAAACGTTGTGTATTTTCTTATAATAGTTGGTTGATGTTTAGTGAAATAAACAGTACGTATTTGACAGTTGTTCTCAGTGCACAAGTTTTCTTTCGCTATGGATGGTTACTCTATCGCAGAATTAACAGACATGCATTTCATGTATGGTCGTGCTAATGGGAACGCCACCGAAGCGCGACGTCTTTATGTTGACGCTTATCCAAATCGCCGGATTCCTTCACAACGTATGTTTGGAAGAATTCACCAAAGATTGCATGATACCGGTTCCTTGAGCAAACAATGCCATTTATCCAGAAGACAAAGGTCGGTATCCACTCCTAGAGCAGAAGAAGAAATTCTAGCACTAGTAGAGCAGAATCCAGGTACGAGTGTGCGGAGAATATCAGCCAAGGTAGAAATTAGTCGTCCTCTTGTTTGGAGAACCCTTCACGAGCAACTACTTTATCCATACCATGTGCAACGAGTACAGGCCTTAAATCCAATAAATGATCATCAAGCACGTTTGGTTTTTTGGCGCTAGTTTCTATGCCATGATGCTGAAGACCCGTCGTTTTCTTGCAAACATTATTTTTCTGATGAGGCCGGGTTCACAAGAAATGGAGTGTTTAATTTTCACAAAACGCATATTTGGACCGACGAAAATCCTCATGCTCTAATAGAATCTGGACATCAGGCACGTTTTTCATTAAACATTTGGATGGGTATTGTAGGTGACAGGTTTCTAGGTCCTGTTGTTTTACCAAACCGATTAACAGGCGCTGCTTACCTCAACTTTCTGCAGAACACATTGTATGAGTTTTTTTATGGCTTCCAAGATCTGAACCCTCTAAATTTCTCTGTTTGGAGATATTTGAAGACATTAGTGTATGGTACTCCTGTAAATAGCCTGGAAGAGCTGCAGTTACGGATTAATCAAAAGTGTCAAGAAATCCAAACCAAGGAGGGTGTTTCCGAAAGAGTTCGAATATCGTTGAGACGAAGATATCGTGCCTGATTGGAAATGGACGAAGGGCTCTTTGAACATCTTCTGTAACTTTGTTTGTTAAAAGCTTCCTTTGTCGGTTTATTCCTAATAAAATAAAATGTTTGAAAATGAATAGTGGTCCATATCTGTTTATTAAGACTTTTCTGCTTATTTTGGTTCATGCTATTACCTCCTGAAATATTTTACACTCTTTTTTTAACACCTGTATGTAAACATCCATCATTTTGCCAAATATATATTTTTTTATATTATTAAATGAGAGTATATAAAATTGTGTACACTATTCTTGCAGTAAATTTATATTATTACTCTTGATGTTTTATTAAACTTTAACATCTCATGTTGTAATATGAATCTTTACTATTGTCTGAAATTAACTACTCTGCGGACTAAAGCCCCGACCAGCATTGAATTACTCCCACAATATGACATCATACATTCCGTATTATTAGCGTTTGTACATTTTTTTACCTTATTGTGAACGTATTTCCGATAATATAAATCAATTTTCCTACAATTCTTATCAATGAAGTCATATATGTATGTTCTTTGATACGAAATGTCTAGGTACGCTAAAAAACAATTCCATAGATAAGATTGGATTCAACAATTATTCGAAATAAAAATCAGTCTAGCCAAATTTAATAACATTTTATTCTTGCTCTTAAATTTTGACAATTTCAAACAGCTATACATTTTTATTTCAAATGGAACACTGTATCTTTTCACTCCGTTGTGTGTACATTGAAATTGTCCTTCAACTCATATAAGCAATGCTAGGAATGTGATTATACTACTTTTGGAGATATTTGTAAATATTGTTACGGAAGTTCACCTACCTTTTTAGTTTGTTAATTATGTTTCTGTGTACGTTAGAATTTATAATTTTTGTGATGTCTTTATTTTGACGTTTTCTGGAACATTCTCGGTCACATTCTACTTAATTCTCGATACCGCCGAAAACTAGAACCCTAAAAACTATATAAGCGGATCGGTTTTGCTGACGCAGTTTCAGTTTATAATGAGCAGCCAAACGCGAGTGACAGAAACGTCAAAGTAAAGCCTTGACAGTTGTGAAATTGATTTGAAGAATATTTCTTGTGGAATCAAGAGTGACAATAAAGTTTGTTTGTCTACATGACGTGTTTCCACGCTTACCCAATTTAGAGGCTACAATATGTACTATTTTCGTTCTCGTCATATTTGGAATGTTATCAAATTTGCCGGGTTTCCATGTACTAGGTAGATGATCGCTCCCAATAACATAATAAAAGTGCACATTCCTAGCTTTACCTGAAATTTTTTGACCTGCTCTTACTGTTCTCCGACTAACCACTACAGATCAAGCAACCGTGAAACCCTCAAAATCACTATGGTCACACGAAAAGTATTAATTATTTCATTTTCATTATATCATGTTTTCTAATACTGACTATTCAGGATGGACCTATTCCTTAAATATAGCAGTTATTTTCTTGTCAGTCTGTATTCCCTCCTGTGCCTTTAACAATAAACCCTGAAATGATAATTTATTTATGAATTCTCCAAGTTAATCCCAAATTCGCTGAAGAGATCCCTTCGTAGCTATAGCAACAGTCATGCCAAATGACGTCGATCTAACATGATGACGTCACGGGGAGGTTGGCTTTTGGAGGGACTGTAAATAGGTCACTCTTCGCAGTAAATAGGACATCGACCGCGATGAGGGTCACCCACCGGTCTTTCGCTCTATCAAGGGTGGCTTCAAATTCATTGTGGTTTATACAGGGTGATTCAGGTTTAATCTTGATAACTTTAGGAATCGATAGAACAGGTTAAAATAATGTTCATTTGTGATATAAATTTATTTCCTAAAACGCATCGTTCCCGAGAAAGATGGCGTTGAAGTAGGAATTTTTTTATCGTTTTTCCCTCATAACTTTTGAACCACTTGTCCGATTTAAGTGAAATTCGGAACACAAACACTCCCTATGATCTTACATATGCTTCTTAAGTTTGAACTATCTACCCCTCTTAAAAGTGTATTTTGTATCCCCTCTTACTTTATTTCAAAACTACATAAAAATAATTAATTTCAATAATACATCTTCACACCACTGACCTGATTAATTTCGAAACTTTTTTGTCTCCTGTTTTTTTTTCGACGTTTGGTCTTGTTTCTGAGATATTCAAAGAAATTGGTGACAGTGTAGCGCACCAGCCGCGTAAATTTCATTTAACGTTATAGCAACCCATGAAAACAAAACTCAGTGATTTGTGTAAACTGACGTTTGTAAAAATCATTGTCAAAAGTATTATTTAAAGAGCATTTTTAGTGCTAAGAAAAAATGCCAAGAACGTTTACAAATGCTGAATATGCCGATATACATTATGTTTATGGTTTCTGTAACGGAAATTCCAACGCGTCAGTTCGAGAGTACCGAACACGCTTCCCCAATAGAAGAATTCCAAATGCACAAGTTTTTGTAGATGTACATCGTCGATTTTCGGAATATGGTTTGCTCCGCTACAATGATCATAATCGTAATGTACCGCCAAGAAATAATCAGCGAACAGCTCGGCAAGTCCATTTATCTCAATCAAAAGTACTAAGAGCACTCAAACAAGATCATCGAAAGACTTTCCATCTCTAACCAGTTCAAGGTTTGTTGCCAGGCGATGCTGGAAAACGTTTAAATTTGTGTAGATGTGTTTTAGATTCAACAGAAATGAATCAACAATTCCTGCATAAGGTTCTATGGACCGACGAATCTAATTTCACAAAAGCTGGGGAATTGTAAATTACCACAACATTCACGTTTGGAGTGAAGTCAATCCTCGATGTGTCAGACAATCTTCATTTCAGCAACAGTTTAGTGTAAATGTGTGGATAGGTGTTTTAAGTAATAACCTCTGTGGGCCGCATATTTTGTCTCCTTTCTTCAGGAACAAAATTATCACAATTATTTGCTCTATAAAATCAAATTGTTCATTAAACAACGCTATTCGATAGTTATAAAATAATTCGCTTCCATTTTGCTAGTTGGGATTGCTGATCTGTTTATGCTGTGGTATCTCGAATCATTTTTCAAGTATAATGGCATTGACTGCACTGCACAAACAAAAAAGAAATACAATAACATATTTTGTTTTACTTCAATTGAAACGAAAGGCACTTTTATTGAAGGGCCATTTATATTCATATTTAGCTACCCGAAAACTCTCACATTGTTTCTTTGAGGTTTTATAAATACAGTTGACTGTGTGAATGACAAATAAACATTTATCTTAAATTGTTTTCAGCACTGGATCTGTTCACCGTAAAAAATTGCTTCGTTCCAGACTATATAAAATCATAACATTTTACGTTTAGACAAAAACAATTTAATACAAACTCAGTAATTGGAGCAGAATTTACTACTCTATAATAAAATTCCAAAGCTTTTGATTTCAAATACGTATAGTATTTCGTCAAAAATATGTTTACGTCAGGCTTTCAAAATAAGGTCAGTTTAGGCTTTGATGTATTTTTGTAGATTTTCATTCGAAACAATGATGTGTGAACAGGTTTTTATCTGTATATAAAATTTTCTTAAAGTATTCAATTGAATAGCATAATGATAGAAATACCATTTTCAGACGCTACGTAATACAGAGTACATAAAGTTATTTCTCGATCAATCGAAATAACAATAATGATTAGATAGTCATCTTTTAATATTATACTAACTTTTATAATGAATAGAAAAAATGTAATGTAATACTTTCTCAATGTGATTCTACTCATACAGAGTGTTTTCAAAAGAAGTAGCATAACCGATACCAGTAAATCCACAGCTAAAAAGAACACGTTGCTTAAAAATTACCTTATTAAAATGTTTACCACCTAGTCCTTCAAAGTATCCAAAAAATATGTGTTTAATCTATACATCATCAAAATATAAAAGATTTTGTACTTTTCCACTAACTTGGTATTTATGCTTGTATAGATCTGCATGCATGAAATAATGATACTTTTTTGGAACACCTGAAAGGATTTTTTCCCTCTGAATGTTTCTTTTACTTGATTTAAAGTTGCTATTTGCTCTTAATATTTTCCCATAAGGTTTCCCATAAGAAATTGGTGCATAAAAATTCATAATTATCAAGTCATTATATTAATAATACTTATCACCGATATCGTCAGCTTGCTATTTATTGCTGAAAGAGTACCTGCTATGCGGAGTTGTTGTAGTATTTGATAATACTTGCGCAGCCAAAGCGAACATAAAATATAATATAATAATGTCACGGCCACCTTTGAAAGAAAAAATGCTTATGGCTGGGGAAAAAAAAGTAATTACTTATCGTGGGGCAAACTCGCTTTGCCTCTGAGGTACAGAGAAAAACGCCATCAACAAATAAGTCATCTATTAAAAAAAGACATTTTTAATTAGTATACTCACTTCCGGGGCGCCATGGTAGGAGCTTCTGTCAACCAGCAGTTGTAGGTGGCCATGAACTGGCTGGCTTTGGCCCAGTTTCAATAGTATTTATACACATTCGGAAAATGCTGACTCCGTCAGAATTATACTATCTATTGAAACTATGGGAACAGCCAGCCAGTTCATGGCCACCTACAACTGCTGGTTGACAGAAGCTCCTACCATGGCGCCCCGGAAGTGAGTATACTAATTAAAAATGTCTTTTTTTAATAGATGACTTATTTGTTGATGGCGTTTTTCTCTGTACCTCAGAGGCAAAGCGAGTTTGCCCCACGATAAGTAATTACTTTTTTTTCCTCAGCCATAAGCATTTTTCCTTTCAAAGGTGGCCGTGACATTTGGTGGAGGCGCCGGGTAACGATCCCGGTACCTCTCGCAGCCAGCCAGCCAGTCCATGACCAGAGCCAGTCCATGGCCAAAGGTCGGCGGTCAACCGTTGGCTGGCTCTGATCTCTAGAAGAGATACTCCCCGACGCAAAAGTCCACTTTATTGTAAGTATGGTTGTTGTTATGATTTTAATAAATCTTTATTTTTATTGAAAGGTTCAGTTTCTTTACCTCTCGCAGAAGCCAAGCGAGTACCCCAAGAATACAAGAGAGGTATTATTTCTATATGTTTATAGGTGGTGCAGGACAGTCACACTCATTACGTGACATTCGAGGGAAGCCCTAGACTTCCCTACTAGATAGTCACACACACTTTGTGACAATAATATCAAATATAATTACGAGTATAAAGAGGAAATGTAGAATTTTGACTTTGACATATAAGCACAGTACATACAAACCACAGTATACTAAAGCCAATTTGAAGCGAATTACCAGTAATTACCGGTAATAAATAGTATTTACCACAGACATTTAAGCACTTCGGTTATAGACGTCAAATTCCTCATATTTTATACTTATATAAAAGTGCTAAATTACCATTGCAAATCTGCAGAAATTTCATTATTGTTGTTTCAGTGTTGAATAACCAATCAATGGCTAATACTAGCAAATACAGTTTCAATTCTTCAATTTGAAAATAAATTATCTATTCTGTAATTATAATAAAACGATACAAGCACATTCGGTTAGGTAGGTATAACGAGAATTGTCACATCTTTCTTACTTTAGGTAATTATTATTAAACTAACATCAAATCAACTTCTCATATAACCTCAGTAATCAAAACTTCTCACGTAACGACGTCACCCTGTTTCATATCATAACAGAAACCGATAACCAATTACATTTTAGCGCATTATGTGTGATTATAGCATGGTTATCGTGAGGGTCAGAATAGGGCATAACTAAGGGCTTCTGGGATTGGGTACTTCCCTCCCGTTTTCTTCTTTCATGCTTTGATATTTTAGTTAGACAAACACATTACATTACACAGAAAGTATGACGATTTAAAATAAAAATAAGTGCCAAATTTCAAACAAATATCTCTAAAATCGATTCGAAAAGATTTTTAAAATTTTAATTTTGACATCCTATATTTTGAAAATGGAGCTCCTAAATGGAAAATGGCATGAGAAAAGTTCCATTATTTTGGTCCAAAGAATATGTGGCTAACGGCTTGACCTTCTAATTTGCAATACCCTGTATATTATTTATCTTTCATTTCTGATACGAGTTTGTTATGAATGTCATCTATTCGATTATTATTGAAGCAAATGACAAGAATATTTTACTTGTATTTATTTAAAATGGGTACAACATTATTTAACATACACGAGATGAATTCAATTAAGTCAGCATGGAAAACCGTAGCGCTTATCGGTTCTTCCTTTTACGTCATTTGTGGGTCCATTGTACGACTCTACTTGTTACTTATGAAAGATCCGTTCCCTATGCATACAGTTCGCAATGGACTATTCACATCATACTTGGGATAATAGGGACGGTGTACATAAATAACTTGAATAACCATGAATGGATGAACTACTTTCGTATATTTAGCTGTAATAGTTTAAATACTGAATCCTGGGCTTAACTATAGTTGACTTCCAAAAATTTAGAGAGTGACTAATCGTTAGTTTTTATCTTGTATTATCAATTACCCAAGAAAGAAAATAATAGAGAGTGACTAATTCACAATACAAAGATAACTACGGAAGATACAGGTGGCAGGATTACCTAGCGTGCCACCCGTTAAAGCACAAAATTATTAAAAATAAGTTGACGTCGGCTGAACTTAACACATTAACAATTTACTTTAAATGCTGGCATCTGTCTAGTCATCTCTACAAATTAAAATGTCATCCTTTTGCTCGGCCTAAGCGGCTCGACTCACCTGCACTCAGTTTATATGTGAACATACATACAGTATGCGGCAAAAGTATGGAATAAATTCAATAAAAACGAAACAATTATTTTTTGGGAAAAATCCTCGAACAGGTCGATTTTTAATTTAAAAAATACATATTTTAGCGTAAAATGCAATTTTCAAATGTCATTTGTTTTCGAGTAATGACGTCAACGATTTTTTTTTAAATGGCAACACCATATTTTTTTCCTTTATTTTGAAAGATCGTTTAATTCTCTATCAGACAGTACTAACATTTTGCCCTCTTACATAGGAAAGTTTTCGAGTAAATGACGATTGAATGTTAGAAAACGTAAATCAATTAAAATAAAACAAAAACGTTATCAAGTTTAGTTTTTCGAATTCCATAGTTCTTGTATGGATCACGTAGGTGAAAATCTTTGCAAAGTGTCATTGTCACACCGACTTTCTAATAAGTATTGTAAGCGACATAGAAATTATTATTCAATTTAAAGTATTATGGCACATTTAAATGTTACTCAAAGAATTGAAATTTTAATTCTTATCGGAAGCGGGAATATGACTAGAACTCAGCAGGAAGTTTGCTATTTATTTAATGAAAAATATCCAGATCGCCCTATCAGCCAATCAACAGTCAGTAAGGTAGAGTCTAAATTTAGAGAAACTGGCAATGTTGTAAATATTTCAAAACCTGGACGTCCAAGCATTAATGAAAATCAGAAACAGAACATTTTGAGTATGGTGGATAATCCTCATAATTCTTCACGATCGCCGTTTACACTTTTGCGAAATTTTAATGGATTTATGTCAAGGAAACAGAAATTTACACTGGCAAATACTTTTTTCAGATGAGGCCACATTTTATCTGAATGGTACAGTAAACCGTCAAACTTGCAGATATTGGAGTCGGGAAAATCCTCATTGGATGGCAGAGGCACATACCCAACACCCTCAGAAATTAAAGGTGTGGGTTGGAATAGTTGAAGACAGAATAGTAGAGCCGTTCTTCTTTGAAGGAACCCTTACAGGACAAAGATATTTAGAGTTTCTAGAAAATGACCTTGTTCCAGCCCTTGCAGTAATTTTTCCTAACGATAATGACCCTGATATTCCTGACGATACCATATGGTTTCAGCAAGACGGTGCATCTCCGCACTATGCGCGCCCTGTACGAGATTTTTTGGACAACTGTTTTCCTGGGAGGTGGATCGGCAGACGCGGACCGATAGAATGGCCTGCAAGATCGCCAGATCTTACACCTCTTGACTATTTTTTATGGGGGTACATTAATAAACCACGTAATTTAGAAGAACTTTAAAATCGCATTCGGGACGAAATGCGCAGAGTTACCCCAGAAATAATTCATAATGTGCAAGAAGAATTTCTTCACAGACTTGCGCATTGTCAAGAAGTTGGTGGATGGCAATTCGAACATTTAATTTAAGTATAAAATTTAATCAATTGTATTTTATTTTACATACCTCAGAATTGTTACTTTTTTATGGATAAAATTTACGTTTTCTAACATTCAATCGTCATTTCCTCGAAAACTTTCCTATGTAAGAGGGCAAAATTTTAGTACTGTCTGATAGAGAATTAAACAATCTTTCAGAATCAAGGAAAAAAATATGGTGTTGCCATTTAAAAAAAATCGATAACGTCATTACTCTAAAACAAATGACATTTGAAAATCGCATTTTACGCTAAAATATATATTTTTTAAATTAAAAATCGACCTGTTTGAGGATTTTTCCCAAAAAATAATTGTTTCGTTTTTATTGAATTTATTCCATACTTTTGGCGCATACTGTATGAAGGAACAGCCATAGCCAGTTCAATTGTCGGTCATCTCACCTATGGCATACTGATAAAGACTAACAAGCCTGAAACCGGTCTATGTCTGGTGATGTGACCGACAAGGATTCTTGGCTGTTCACACAGATACTGCATGAGTAATTCAATGCCGGTCGGGGCATTAGTCCGCGGAGTAGTTGTTTCCTGCAGTATCATTTACAGATTTAATGGCTCGTCGCCCAGGGTGAGAGGTCTGCGTTAAGTACCTGTTGCAATGTAGGTCGCTTCCTGTAAGTCGAACCGCTTAAGCCGATCACTCATATCTCAATTGAAAAATTTTGTATTATGCAATTTTTTAAATCTTTCGAAAAAAACAGTCAAAGAGTAATGAATGTTTGAATTATGTTCGCAGCCACCTTCTTCATTATATGCATTCATAATTATTCAAGTTTGTTAGTGGTAGTACCACAGTTTTAGCAAAATTTTGTGGAAAATTAAGCTAAAATGAAAAAAAGTTGAGTACTTCTTTATGGAAAACCAAATGGTGCTTCTAATACACTAGCAAAGAATTTTGAACAAAATTAAATGGAATTACTCATAACTTTCTTAATGATGTTTAGATAAACTATCAAGAACTCCATCCCAAATTCCATTAAAATCGGTTTAGATGTTATTTGCAAAGAACAACATTTTAGGCCCAATTTCGAAGGGCTCGTCAAAAATTAGAATTCAGGAAAACAAAAGAATGCAGGTCAAATAATTTTTCATGCACAATGCACAATGCACAAGTATGGTCATCAGAAATTCCAGTTACCAAAGTAATTTAAATTATTCATTAAAATAAAATAAATGTAGAGACAAAATCGTGCAGATAAGTACCTACAATCAACTAAACAGTAACAAAGATTTTATTGTACCATTTATAGTTACTATTTATTTGTAACAATTTGTATACCTATTTTCATACTGCATTTCTTTTACATATTGTTTAAGCAAATAAATAATGATTGTCAAGAAAATTGTGACTTTTTATTGCCTCAAATTGGTGCAACTTTATTCTTTCTAATCTGATAAGTACAAATGAGGTCTACGATTGATCTAATTATGGGGTAAGTTATTATTTAAATATGTTTCCAAAACTCTACAACCTTTAATTTTAAAGTGAGCATGATGCAGATATATAAATTTGTTACAAGGAATCTTTTTAAATTTTTTTACGTCATTAAAATTTCGATCCAGATAAAAGTAAAATTGGCAGAGGCGTACTTCTAACATTTGTAAGGTTAAGAATTTTAATTTCTTATATGGTATTTTATCACGTGACCTTAAACCGAAATTTAAAAAAATATACAGGGTGGTCCAAAAGTCTGGAAACGGTGAATTTATTTCGCACACGGGTGGAAAATCGGAATTCTGATACTGGGGTCTTTAGTATTTTCGCCCGAGGAATCGAATGGGTCCATCAGATTTTGGGCCCCATGGGGCCTTATATGAGATATGAGGCCCAACTTTGAAATTTCAAATGCAAACTCAAAATTTTTTCGTCAATTTTTGGGTCCTATGCAGCGTTTTTTGTTCAAGACCAGGAGGCACAAATCGATATTCTGGTACTGAGGTCCTTAGTGACTTTTCTAGGGCAATCGATTGGGCCCATCAGATTTTGGCTCGATGGGGCCTTTAACGAAATATGAGGCCCAAATTTGAATTTGGGTCTCAAATTTGGGTTTTAACCAATTCGGATGTAAAATTTCCCGCTGAATCTGAATCTACAATAAAAAAGATGGGTTTGCATTTGAAATTTCAAAGTTGGGCCTCACATCTCGTATAAGGCCCCATCGGGCCCAAAATCTGATGGGCTCATTCCATTCCACGAGCGAAATTACTAAAGACCCCAGTATCAGAATTCCGATTGTCCACCCGTGTGCGGAATAAATTAACCGTTTCCAGACTTTTGGACCACCCTGTATATTGGTATAAAGTTAAATAGCACATCAGAAAAGCCCTTTATAATGCTGTGGTGTTTTATAAATATTGTAGTAATAGTATGGGAGGTAAACAATTAAAAATAAATAAGATCTGTTCTACAAATTAAATATCTCTTATTAATATAATATAATATTAACTTTATTTTAAAAAGTGCTACTCCACCCTACATACAAAGTTTTTTAAAATACTTTTCATTGACCCACTCTGTATATTATGTCTATCAAAGAATTTGTCATACTCATAAGGCTAGTTTCCTTGGATGTAAGAAGTTATAGGTTCAAATAGTAGTTTTTTTACTTAATTTTTTTATACTAATTATTAAAAAAAAACATTCTCAGACCTATAACTTCTTAAGGTAAGTTAATTTAAATCACGATATTTTCGCCGAAGAAAGCTAGCTTCAAAATATGGCCCACTATTTAATGAATACTCGAAATTGTAGTGCAATTCATACATTTACAATTCAAACTTTAAATGCAGTTTTCTCTAAAATGAAGCATTTTAGTCCCATGTAACAGGCACAGTTTTTTTAAAACTTATAGAATGCTGATTCAAAATACCTAACCATTTTCCAAAAATCTCCAATTCTAAAAGAAATCTGAAAAAATACAGTTGCACAAGTACTCAGAACGTCCTGTACATTTAACACAAATAACAATTACATACTAGTATGTGTTATACAAAAAAATGTTAACAAACTCGATGGTGATGACTAAAGACAAACAAATAAACGTAAAAAAAGTTAAATAAAAAAAAATATTTTTTTGGTAGATTTCTCCAATCTTGGACCTACACCTTCTTAAAGAAGCAAGATGATACTAAGGTAAGTTGATTTAAATCACAGTATTTTCGTCCAAGGATGCTAGCTTTAAAGTATGGCCCATTCTTTAATAAACACCGAGTATACATAATAATTTACATAATGAATGTAGAAAGTGTTTTTTGTTACATTACTTAATATCCAATTTTAAAACTAAATTTAATAGCATCAGTATATCGGATAGGAAAAATTATGAAATATTTTCATATTAAATTATCAAATGTTTTCCTACTTATTCTATGGTAGGCCTATAGAGGCTAGGGGCATACTTCCTAAATCCAAATACATATTCTGATTTAGATTTTTTTGGCCATCGTTGTTTAAAGCTTAAGAAGTTATAGATCTTTAGAGATATTTTAAAATTTTATGTTCTTAGGATCTCACGTGTCAAAGAAAATTTCTTGATAATCTTATGGTATGATATTTGAATTAATTTTTACTTAAAAACTGAGGTTTTGTTTATATCAATACTTTAAATATTCATATTATTTTAGAAAAATATATATTCTTTAGGTAAGCTGTTAAATATTGAAAAGGTAGAAATTAAATAATTCAAAATGAGAAGATTAAAAGCTAAATTTACTACATTGTGTATGAATACGAATTATAAAGCAAACAAGTGGTATAAAAAAATAATTATTATTCAAACATAGCATATTTAATCTTTAAATTTTTGTTTAAAACTCTACGTACACAGTTAAAAATTGCATAATGCTTTTTTCTTCTTTTTTTTTTGTTTTACTTATTTAAAATGAATATACATTTACTTACCTTTTAAATCTTAATCGCTCATAAGTATCAAAAATATTAGAAGAGCATGACATTAAATCAATCTTATAATTTCTCTTCGGTTGGCAAAAATACTAGCTGAAAACCTGTTATAGGGAAGGGATGACATAAATAACAGTAAATATTTCTAAATTATTTTATTAAGGGACAATTCTACAAGGCACTAAATGGGGGAAATATGGAAATATGATATTCAGTGCTTGAACAATATCAGTAATATCATAAAAGTACATATGAAAAAGTATATAAAATTGTGATGTGTGTTAACAAGGTAATCAATTAGGCTATATGTAATGTCACAAATTGACTTGGTACTTGAATGAAATTCAGAATCGAGATAAAATTTTACAGTGTAGTTGAGTCCCTCTTCATAATAGGTATACATAGTATATCATATAACGCACATAATATAAAAAAACGTTGAGTCTTTATACAAGTCTTATAGTATACTTAAACGGTATTGATACAAACATACCGTTTACTGACAGTCTTTTCAAGTAGGATTAGTTTATAAAAATAAGCATATTGCTGGGATTTATGTACACTCAGTATGTTGGATTGGACGTTTATCGGTTCAAACCTGCCATGTACTGCATACTGCAACCACAACTATTGAAAACTCTAGGATCCTTCGGGATTCTTTGCGTTGGGAGTCCTGACAATCCTTTTACGTAAGTGTACGTGATAGGCTGTCTAAGTATCCTCTTCGGAGCAGGCTTTTTATTTTTCCTCTTTTCTTTGGTGTTGTTGCAGCTCTGCGACCTGGCGTTCAAATTCAAGTTCTGAAACACCTTCCTGATGCTTTCGGCGGAGGTGGAGTGGTGGTGCCTGGTTCGCTGCTGGATATCGCTACCTGCCTCGCTGGAGCTGCTGGATATGTGGTTTGGCGACACAGACCTGAATCCTGAGTCTCCAGAATTTGTTTCCTTTTTGGTCCTGGATCCGTGACTGGTGGACGTCGAGGAGCAGGAGTCTGAACTGGAAGAACGACTGTCAGTTTCCACTGTAATGTGAAGGTCTTCGTTCGATCGCCTCGCTAACTTTCTGCTGATCACTCGGAAGAGGCGAATGCCCCTCATTTCTCTCGATGGAGAAGGCGTCATGGGGGAATGGCTGCGGTTACCCGGCACGACGGTCATCAAGATGAGCGGATTTTCGTTGCTTGCCATCACTGTATTCATCGATTTGGTAGCACCGTATCGTTCAGTTAAGGACGACGATAACTGTGCGTCGCACTGTTTACAACGGCTTTTATAAGGGCTGCAACGTGGGGGGGCCTCCTGCGCGCAAGCTTGGGGGTATGTAGGGGTAAAAACACGTGAAATTCTCGGCGAGGTGCACGGTGATTGTGTTTCCTTTGTTGCGGCGAAGTTTACTTGTTGAGGGTTGCTTCTAGATCGAAGATTAATTCGTTAGGTTTCATTTCATTCGCGGAAAAGTTACTAATGTTGGATGTGTCTGGACATTCTAAATACTTTTATTGTAGTAAAACATTATATTTTCTTACGAATTCTACAGGGTGTCCCAATATTTTATGTATATGGAACTATTACAGACTTTTACCCAATAAATACGTATACATACATAAAACAATACTGTAACAAAATTGGTGCTTTAACAAATTATAGAGAACTTTTAAATGTCGCGGATTTAAAATTCCAGGACGGTATCGAGAAAATTTTTATTTTGTGGCATTTTTACTAATCATATAAAAAATATTGTAAACACAGATTTGTATTTGAGTTTTTGACACACTCTTCTTAATATTTGACTAAGAAATCAAATTTTAGTAACACATTGTTTTAATACATTTTATACAGGATCATTCAGTTTTAAATGAACAAGCTTATTTTGGGGCTCTATAAGAGAAATATACAGGGTGTAACAAAAAAAACGGTCATCCCCTCAACTACGTATTTTTGGTGGCAAAATATGACGATTTAACTCTACTTACCTATATACAAACAGATAGAGCTGAGCTTTTACAATTGTTGTTCTCTATAATTTCTCTATAATGTTGGATGATTCTGAAAATTGTACAAGAAATGATTTTTTTGTAGTACAACTTTATAATACTAGCTTATGAATTCTACAGGGTGTCCTAATATGTTATGTATATCGTGCTATTACAGACTTTTACCCAATAAATACGCATACATACGTAAAACGTTTATTGAACCAGTACTATACAAAAAATTTGTGCTTTCACAAAGTAGAAACAATATTTAAATATCGCGGAATTAAAATTCCAGAACGGTATCGCGAAAATGTTAATTTACTAACATTTTTACTATTCATATACCTAACGCATTATAAAAAATACATTTGCATTTGAGTTTTTGTCACATTCTCCTTAATATATGACTAAAATTCAAATTTTGGTATCACATTTTTTAAATACATTTTATACAGGATTAATCAGTTTTAAATGACCAAGCTTATTTTGGGGTTCTATAAGGGAAATATACAGGGTGTAACGAAAAAGCAGGTCATCACGTTAACTTCGTATTTTTGGCGATAAAATATGACGATTTAACTCTACTTACCTATATGGAATAATGGCTCTCTTAAAAGATACAAACCTGAACTTTTAAAATTGTTTTCCTCGATAATATCTTTAAATCTTCACGATCACTTTGAAATTTTATAGAGATACTTCTTGTTATTAACCAAATTCTCAAGGGTATTATTGTAAACGACGCCTAAAAAACAAACGTAAAAGCGGGAGGGAGGGAAGAAGTTATTTTATTCCTCCACTTTCTTTTGACGTACTTTGACTTTGACTTTTGTTGACAAAAATGTTAAACTATTTATTTTGACAATGGACATCGCCATAATTGATTAAAAAATGAATAAGTGTAAAAATCACTATAATCAGCGGTTGCTTGTTGACTAGCGTTACGGGCGAAGCATGCGGGGAGCAACATTTCATAGGCGTACTAAATTTGAATGCGATCAGATATAAAAAAATACAAATATGACAGAAATAATTGCATTACCTAACATCCATTATTTTTAGAGTAGAAACAGTGATATAACAGGCTTTACCAATTTCGAGGCGTTAGATAATGAAAATAATAAGAATATTTCAAAATTTATCTCGTATTATCAATTATCCAAAGTCGAAAATAATAGAGAGTGACTAATTCACAACACAGAGATGAGTACGGAAGATACGTGTGGTATGATTACCTAAGCGTGCCACTTGAGAAGAGTTAAAGCACACAAAATTATCAAAAATAAGTACGTCGGCTGAACCTAGCACATTAACAATTTACTTTAAATGTGCCCCTGTCCTTATGGACGGCGATTGCCCACTACCACCTACTTACACCTATCTGATGCGCACTCCGCAGATATCACACTTAAGCCTTGTCCTCATGTACGCGAAATTCACGGTTTTTTGCAGGAAATTTGCAACATCTGTTTTAATTATTTATGGCGGGAAAATCTCAACTTTTGACAATTGCAATTTGCGAAACTGTCAAACACTACAAATATTATTGCCCCTTTCATTATTATGTGGTGTTAATAAATTTGTTTTGAACTTCTGATAATCTACCATGGCAGTTTCATGATGAAAATGATAGTTAATGTTATAGGTAGTTGACAAAATTTATTACAAATAGAGATTTTTCCACCATTAAATAAATCGCGCAAATATTTGCGAATGCCGCATTCAAAAGGACAAAAGGCTTTAGAATACATTTACACTATTTACTATTGGTTACTAGCACTATCACTATAACGGTCACCCATTAACACTTATATCATATCGTACCGCTTTCCATATGACATTCATGCGTCCATGTTTCGTCAAAATTTAATATATTCTTCGAGCCAGATTCTTATTTTTTAATATTTATTTTAAATAATTTCTTCGCCATATCAATATTTCTATCAGTATACTCTTTTTGATTTTATTTATATGGACTAAGTTTCATCTTGTAAGATATAGCAATAGAATTTTTTTTGGAAAACTCATTTTAAAAATACAATCTTCCTTCCGCGAGCATCCATCACTTTCCGTTTCACAGTTGTACTTCTTTACGACTTTTTTTATTTGCACACATATGCTATTCACGTACAGTATATATATTTCAACATTACTTACACTCATATTTTCACCTCGCGTACTAAACTCTTCATACAAGTCATCATCCGATATTCCTCACCTCGACCAAATCACTAATAAAATTAATTATATTCATAATTAAATTAATGAAAAGATATACCCGGAATTTTGCCAGCCCGAACGATATACCCGCCCATAATAGCGCTGGAAATGAAACAGTTGGATCCGACAATTCGCCGCAGCCAATCAAAGGCCAGCAGCGCATGCGTACTAACGTGTACTAACTGCAGCGCATGCGTAGCAGAGGCTGTGTAATCGAGTATGCTCTCAGAGATATGCGGCACACGATTTTGTAGGAAAAATATAAGGGCTGGATGTATATTTCTTTGTGTTGACTGCTACAAATTGTGAGCAGGTTTATAACAATAGTCATTCTCTACAATTTTGGAAGTCGACTATAGTGCATTTGTCCTTGTAAAAGTTGCAGGTAACTTTTGTCGCTGTCAAAGTGATAATTACACTGTAACATGTGGGATTTTTTATATATAAATTAAATTATCAATGTAAATTTGTTTATTAAGGATAAACAGAAAATATTTGAATTTCTCATTCCCGAAAACCACATCTTCAAAATGCATGAAAGTATTTGGATTTTTTAAAAAGTTATTTACAAATATCGAAAATACAATTTTAACTTTGACATCTTGATATATATGACTTAATATCTCTTATTTCTAATCTATATCTCTTCTTATTTTCAAGTCAGCAATCTGCCATTAAACTATATCCTATTATTAAAAATCACCATGTATATTTGTTTTTATTTAATTACCGTTTTAGTTTCAACAACAAAATTTCATTTATTTATTTTTTCATGCTGTATTTAAAAAAATTGTTGACTTTCTTATCCATCGTAGAAACCACCATTGCTGTTGTCGACATAATTTGTTATGTACACAATTAAATTATTTGCACCAAAACGACGAATAAATACTAAATACACACCAACTTTTCCATTTGTAATTAAGTTTAAAGCGAATTAAAAAGAATAGATGAAGTGAAAAATTAAACTTCGTATTCGTACAAGAATTTTAACAGGGGTTTCCCATATAAAGCTTTCATCTTGAACGTCATGTTAAAGAGATACAGGGTGTTATACTCATTTTAAAAAATTTAATTTCATATTTTAATCAAGGTAACCTGATAAATGAAAGTTAAATTAAAAGAGCGTGACATTTTTTTTAGTAACACCGCCACTCCACTTTAAGATGATCGAGCGATTATAATTCAGCATTTTTGCAAGAAATTATAATATTGGCCTTTTAATGGCAAATTTGAAATATGAGCGCTACATATTTAAAGCGGGAGATTTGAAACTACCATCGTTTTATAATGGCGGAATATTTGAAATATGGCCATTTAACATTGAGAAACACAGTTATGGTAATTTGGAATTCTGACAGAGAATATGCTGGATAAAATGGACAAGAATAATATTATAACAGAAAAATTATTTATACTTCATGACAGATAATTTATTTGGGGGAAACTAGTAAATAAAAAAATTTGAAAACTTAACAAGTATTCATTTTTACAAATTATAGCAATAAACAATAATAAAATTGTCTTATTTTTATGCATTGGTTTCAAAATTGATTTAGTCACTATTTCTACAAACCATTGCAGAATTTTCTCCGAGACTAGTTAATTAAAGTCTTAAAGGGTAACTGATTTAACTAAATGTCACTTCAAGTAAAAGACATCGTAATATTAAGTTGGCTTCTAGTTCATTAGTTTTTAATTTCAGGTTGTCAAATGCCATATAGCAGACGGTGAATTGCCACGTGTTCTGAATACTGTTCCCTTCTAATATAACATTTAGTGGGTAATATATGAATGTAATTCTTACAAGAATCGCAATACCATATGTACCATATGGCAAAACTAATTAAAACTACTACACAGAGAGAAAGTTATACCTACTAATATCAATATACGCTTATTGGAGTCCTAGTTGTTCACTATTCCTCAGGAATAGTAATACTTTATTAAAAGATTAACTTATTATTCTTCTGTATAATAAGGATATAAATTCTTCATTTAAGAATATAAATTAATTGAAATCAAGAAAACTACTTACTTAATATGAGATAAAGATAAGTTTATTTAAAGAATTGTTTTACTTTATTTATATAATATTATTTTCTTGAGCCAATTGTTATTCTTAAAATAAAGTTATATAGCCAAAGCTCTCCTGCCATATGTCAAGGGAACTACCGACAAAATAAGCAGGGTTTCAAACAAATATAAAATAGAAACCATCTTCAACAAGGACAGGAAGATTGGTAATATGCTACTATCAGCTAAAATAAACATTCCTGCAGAAGACGAAGGAGTATATGAAGTTCCTTGCGGATACTGTGAGTAGACGTACAGTGGACAAACTAACAGAAGAATCCAAACCCGGAAAGAGGAACATCGGAATGTTGTCCAGAAAAATGAAAAAACTTCGTCATTAGTTCAACATGTAAAAGACACTGGCCACCAGATTGATTTCGATAATACCAAGGTACTAGCAAGAATGGAGCATAAGGCAAAAAGAATAATTAGAGAGACCATAGAAATTGAAAAACATCTTCAAAATCTCAATACACGTGACGATACCCAGAGATTACCAACAGCTTGGAAACCTGTCCTGGAAACCAAGAAGATCAATAAACCAGTGATACGCAACGCTGAGAGTGGGCCAAGTAGAACACAAAAACAGCACCGTTAAACACAAGACACGTGACGCGCAGCTATGCGAAGAAACCACACACCGGAACGAAAGCACAGTATATAACTCACCAACAAACATCTTCCAGTAAGCCGAATGTAGTAACGCGAAGCAGAAGTAAGAAGACCTGAAGATGGTAAATGAGATTTTACTGAAATGTCAAACAAACGGTTCTTTCGAGGACCATGCAGATTCATCGCGGAAAGGAACCCGGAGAAATTTTACGACGATATATATACAAACATATAAGTAATACAAACAGAAGAACAAAAACAGATTAAAAAGCAAATAACAAATAAAAAAAACAAAAAGTTCAAATTATGCTGAAGGAAACACAAGTCTTAATTTTAGAAGCCGAGGTATCAAACACGTCAATCGAATCCTGCAAGGACATATAAATCTTGCACATTTGGTACAGTGGAGATGACAATAAAATATTTGTTATCGGTATCGGAAGTTTAAATGTGTTATGATGTCGTGAATTTACGTAAGGCACATTAAATTCCAGTCTGCTCAGGATTTTAGGACAATTTAACAAATTATTTGCAATTTTGTACAATAATTTCAAAAAGGTACAGAGTATAGGTGGATAAAAACCATGAGCGTTAAAATAAATGTGCTTTGAAATTTTATTTTAGCGTTTTCAATCACGTACTTTTGATTGCCATACATAGGATGCCAAACTGAGGAACAGTATTCTAATTTTGAACGTATTAAAGTAAAGTAAAGAGAAAGTAATACATCAACTGACTGAAATTATCTCGAATTGCGTATAATAAAACCCATATTTCTGTTGGCATGTGCAATGGTAGCGTGAATATAATGGTTAAATGAGAGTCCATGGTCAAAAGTAACTCGTATATGTAACTGTTTTGGGTCTAAGCAGAGAAGTGTCGGTAATAGTATAAGGAAAGACTAATGTACTTTATTTACGATAAAATTACAAAGTATTATATTTTTAATGTTTAAATTAAGATGACTCGAGTTGCATCTGTCACTAATTCGTTCTAGGTTATTCTGTTATAATTCACAATGTGCAACGGTAGATACTGACCAGTAGATTTTCATATCAACAACGTATAATAAGTACTTAAGGTCAACACAGGAAGATATATTGTTAACATAAATGTTAAACCCAATGACCCAAAATTAAACCCTGAGGAACCCCGGAGGATGCATTAAACTGTAGCGACTTAAATTCTTGGCACTGGACAAATTCTAATCTGTCGAGAAAATAAGACCTAAGAGTTGACATAATTTACCAGAAACACCTATACCATCAAGTTCTTCAATAAAATCTGATGGTGGAGGCGATCAAAAGCTTTCATCATGTCAGTATAAATTACATCTACCTGACCTTGATTATCAAGGATTTCCGATATACAGGGTGTTCGGAAAAGACGTGTACAACAGAAGACCATAGACTCCTGGGTTCAAAATAATCCGATTTAGCCCAATTTACTTATTTCCAAAATTGCTTCGTTTAGCCGCTAGGGAGCGCCAAATTTTGCTTGTTTATTACGAATATCTCGAAAACGACTTGATCGATTTTAATCATTTTTGGACTACGCAGTCATAAATCTAACCAACACTTTTGGACATTATTTAAAATCTTTTGCAGTCATTAGAAAAATCATCAAATCAAATATAAGCACATATTTTTTTAACTAGCTTATTTAGAAACTTTTTTTATATTTTCAGAATTTTGAATAGATGAGTAGTTTAGGCAGCCTGTATATTGAGTAATAGAAAGCAAATTAGTATTAGTGGATCTACCTTTCATAAAACCGTCTTGACAAGGACATAATATTACTGACATGAAGTGGATAACAGTTTCAAAAGCTTCAGCCAAATTAGAAATGATTGTAATTGGACGGTTATTAGATATGGCGCTCTATCTCCACTTTTAAAAATCAGATATATATATTTAGAAGCCATTAGCCATAAGAGAAAATCGAATCGTGTTTTTTACCCAAATCTTTAAAATCGAATTGCTTCATACAAGAACAGTTCTGGTGTCGCGAGATGTGTTTTCTGTAATTATTTCCTTATTGCGTAGGTAAGCGGAAGTTTCTTTAGGGTGATATAAGTCCTACAAAAGGGCACTAAAAACTTGTAACCGCTAAGCTCGCTGCAATGTTAGTAATTACACAAAGAGGAAGTCATTTTACATACCCCAGCATTTATAGTGCGTCAACCTCGTATGTTGTAATTAGTAATGTTACGTTCTTTTTGAGGTTTTTACTATTTACGAGCAAATTATAACTATAATATTAAGGATTCAGGATTAAATGTATACAGGGTGTCCCGAAATTAATGGGACACAGAGAAAGAGTAGATGTGACCAAACGAAATAGAAACAAAAATGCCAGGCGCAACTTTGTCGTTGGAAATAATACGGCCAACACATCCGTAAAGGGTGTCCCTAGAACAGTGGATCTACACGTCTACCGCATAGATACTCATACCACCGCTTAAGATTTATCTGAATTTTTAAAACCCAATTTTCCTGGAGTTATCTGTCACTCAATTCAGTCCAAACATCCTGATTTATACACTTCGTATAAAGTTACAGTGATGGAGGATCAATTTGAAACAGCTATGAAACCTCAATTTTGGCCCAAGGGAGCTTGCATCCAACGTTTTTTTATAATGAGGGACAAGCGGGAAGTAAAGCTCTGATATTTAATCCTAATCTCTTATTGGTTAACGCTCAGTGTTTAAATTCAAACAAAACTGATGAGTTACACCTGGACATCTGTGATTATAACAATTTAAATTTTTTGTGTGTTACTGAAACCTGGGAAGTTTGTGATTCAATGCGTTCCTTGCATGTAAGTGGTTTTACACTTGGGAGTTCCTTCTGCAGAGACTCTACATCTGGAGGTGGGGTTGCCATTTGGGTGAAAGACAACATTAACGTTAAACCCATTGATTTAAAATCTTTTTGTATTGACAAACATTTCGAGGTTTGCGCGGTGATGTGGAAAGTTGATCATAACAGTACTGTAATAATAAATTGTTACAGATCTCCATCTGGAGACTTGAGTGTATTTTTTGATCGAATTGGTGATGTCTTAACTAATATATTTAAACCTAATATTAATATTGTTCTATGCGGAGATTTTAACATTGACTCGTACAATAATGTGAACTTAAAGAATTACAAAGCTTTGTGTAATATTTTAACTAGTTTTAACTTAAGAGATATTGTAGAGTGGCCTACTAGAGTAACAGACACCTGTCTTAGCATATTAGACCATATCTTCATTAGTTTTGGACACGCTGAATTGTGCTGTGTGTTTGATAATACAATATCTGATCATAGAAGTGTTTATACAGAATTAAATATTTTAAAGCAAAATATAAATTCAAATCCAACATTTCTTACCAGATGTTTTAATGAGCAAACAATTTTAAGTTTTACCAACGCGATTAGTAATGAAAAATGGGATGACCTTTATGAGTTTAAACATACTAATGATGCCTTCAATTATTTTAGTAGGATATTTTTTTATCATTTTGAACTTCATTTTCCAGTACGAAGATTTGTTAAAACGCAGGGAACTAATAAGCGTTGGATTAATGACGTTGTTAGATTGTCTAGCATGAGGCTTAAGGAACTTTTTATTTTGCAGAAATGTGTTCCCGAATTATCTGATATGTATAGACACGAGAAAAAGATTCATCATAAGTTAATTAACGAAACCAAAAAAACTTATTATCAAAACAAAATTAATAATTCTGACAATAAAGCAAAGTCTGCATGGAGTCTTATGTCTGAATTGAGTAATAAAAATAAACATTCTGGTAATATTACAATTAATAAAAATGATCGTTTCCATGCTGACCCTAGTGATGTAGCTGCTTTATTCAATGATTTCTTTGTTAACTTTCCCGTAAATTTAACTGGTCAGATCAGGAAAACAAATACATTGCTAACTACTGAACCAATTTTTTATAATACTTTGTTTCTCAATTCATTTTCTGAAGAGGAAATGTTAAGTCTTCTTACGAAGAAAATAAAAAATAAAAAGTCATTTGGGCCCGATGGCGTGCCTGGTTTTCTTATCAGTAGAATTATAAAATATATTTCGGGACCAATCGCATATATTGTAAATTTATCTTTCGAAGAGGGAACTTTTCCATCTCTTTTAAAGACGGGAAAGGTTATTCCTGTATTTAAGAGGGGTGATCCTTGTTTGTTGAATAATTATAGACCTGTAACTGTTCCATGCGGATTCTCTAAGATCTTTGAGTATTGTTTTTTAGACCGACTGTTTGCATTTTTAAACAAATATCATATTCTTATGCCTAACCAACATGGTTTCCGTAACGGAATGTGTACTGCCACCGCAGTGCACAGTCTCTACGAGAACGTTTTAGGGTATTTAGAAGCTCATGAATGTCCTGTGGGCGTTTTCTGTGACCTTAGCAGGGCATTCGATTGTGTAAATCACGAGCGACTGATATCTAAATTATATAATTATGGTATTCGAGGTCCTGCATTGGCTTGGATCAAAACATTTCTCGAGGATCGAAATCAATTTGTTAACATAACCTATAACAATAAAAATAACATTGATACTTATAGCTCGGATTATGCTTCTCTCACAATGGGAGTACCACAGGGTTCTGTTTTGGGCCCTGCATTATTTTTGTTATACGTCAATAATATCGATAAGGTTTCGTCTGAATGTCATGTCACTATGTATGCTGATGATACATCCTTAATTATTTCTAATAAATCTGATGACATATTGGTAGAGAATTGCACTAAAATAATGTCTGATATGTGTGATTGGTTTTCTGAAAATTCTCTTTATTTTAATTCTGAGAAAACAAATATTATAAGAATTCATCCTTTTCAAAAAATTTGCAATAAATTAAATATAAATATCAATAATGTCTCTTTATGCTCGAATACGGATATAGTCAAATTTTTAGGTTTAACTGTAGATGCAAACCTTAATTGGAGGGGTCATTGCGAAGCGGTGGCGTCAAAATTATCATCGATTAACTATTTATTTAGAAATATACGTACGGTACTTTATGTTGACCAGTTGCTCTGTTTATACTACGCTCAAGTCGAGTCCCGACTAAGATATGGTGTCTGTTTTTGGGGGAACTCTACTTTTTCAACTTCTGTGTTTTTGTCTCAGAAGCGTATTTTAAGATGTATTTTTAATTTGTCCAGCACTCAATCCTGTAGACATATATTTAAGCAATATTTTATTCTTACATTACCAGGACTGTATATTTTTGAAGTTTGTTTGTATGTGTTTAAAAATTTTAGTAAGTTCGTTATTAATAGAGATTACCATAATGTCAACACAAGACAGAAATATGATTTCCATGTTCCAACAGCTAGATTAAAAGTAACTTTTAATGCACCTAATTATATAGGTCCTTTAATGTTTAACCGTTTACCTGACGATATTAAAAAAATTAAAAAAGAGCGTTTATTTAAAACTAAATTAAAAACCTTTTTAGTAACTAAATGTTATTATTCTGTAACAGAATATTTTAAATGTTTAAGTTAGCTTTTAGTATTTTGACTATTCCTATACATGTATCTGTCATGTCTAACAGGAAAATAAATTTATTATTATTATTATTATTAGATTACTTACATAAAAATAATGCGATTAAGCCAAACTTACCTAGGTCCATTTGTGGCTAATAAAAAAGTTACAGGGCGCTAAAGATCAAATTTTGAATTTGAAATTCTTAAAATTCTTAGAAAGTTTTCAAAGGATTCTTTCGAAATTTTGGATTAGGAGGTTTTCTGGGAGGAGAAAAACAAATCCGTACTTAATTTTGCCGTAAACGCTAGAGGGCGCTACGAAATGTACTCTAGGTTGATAAAAACTGGTTATAATTTTTTTATCAATGTGTGTACGAAAGTTTTAATAGAAAAATTTTGTTCTCTTATCTATTTTTCACAAATAAGTAAATCTTATTTTTATCTTATTAACATATACACTATTTTTCACAAATAATATTTACTTATTTGTGAAAAATAGTGTATATGTTTTATGTCGATAAATGAGAAACTCCAAATCAAGACGTAATTTTTTGAAGACAGCGGTTTTCTTAGAAATTAAATTCACCTTATTACAACCTAGTTGTTAAATTTCCGTAATTTTGGAGAAAAAAATATAAACTATTATGCATAAAATTAATATTTCTAACAGGTATTCAAATATTCAGTGAGTTTTTGCTTTAAAAATCCGAGGAAAAATTCGAAAAACTGCATATTGAAACAATTTTTTTAACACTTCTCTATTTCTAAATCTTCAATCTATTATCTTCCACGTTCTTTATTCTTCATTTTTACTGCCACCTCTGTCATCTGCTTTTACTGTACTGTGTTAGGTCTTTTCTTTCTGGTATTTTTTTGAAGCGATTCAATATCTATAATTTTTTTATTGTTTTTTTTTAAGCAACAAGATTAATTTTTATTTTTTCATAGCAGTTTCCGGTTTTTGTTATTGTTAGCTGAATATTTAAATATTATAGTTTGCAATAAACGTTTGAATATAGCGTACCTACAAAATATCACATCATAAACACGGTTATGTTTGGAACACAAATAATAATTAGTTTTGAAACAACCCTCAAGAATTGAAATAAAATTTTTTAGAGCTATTTTTATATGTGAAATATTACTTTTTGATTTGAACCGATATTATCATGTGATTAGCCATATTCGCTTGAAATTTAGCCGACAACTGCGTTTTGTTTTGGGGCTCCACAAATATAACCGTTTTCGATTTATTTCTTGTTTTTCTATTGAATGCAATAAAATAAAATAAAATAAAATAAAATAAAATATAATAAAATAAAATAAAAGTTTGTAGTTACATACATAAAAAACTAAAGATTATTTTTAATAATTTAATTACATTCAAGTGGCTACATTAAATTCTCAATATCACAACCTTATTCGATAAATGACTCTCTAATATTAAATAGTGTTTGTTCATTTCTTAATAGATTCCTAGTATTTAAAATTGCTTGCCACAGCTCATCCAGTGTGTTAATAGGATCACTGCAAACTTTTAATTTTAAAATACCCCAAATACTGAAATCCATGGGGTTTAAATCTGGGCTTCGTGCGGGCCATTAAAACGTGCTGCCGCGACCTAACCACCGTTGGGAAATTCTGCGTTAAGATAGTTTCGCACCTGTACAGAAAAATGGGCAGAGGCACCGTCTTGCATAAAAAACATATTGTGTCTCACATTTAATGGTAAATCATCAATAAGTTCCTCAAAATCATGTTCTAAGAAATAGTAAGTAAGAACGGCCATTCAGATTATACGGCAATTCAACAGGGGCCAACACATGATTTTCAACAATACCACAACAGATGTTTATCTTAAATTCATGTTGGAAATGACGTTCTCTTAACACATGCGGGTTTTCTTTATCCCAAACATGTTTATTTCTGAAGTTGAAAACTCCCCGACGAGAAAATGTGGTTTCGTCTGTAAACAGCACCTTGCTTAAAAAGTATGAATCATCATTGTGCCGGTCTAAGAATCGAAGACAAAATTGTTCCCTATCTGGAAAATCTGCAGGTAGTAAATTAATTAAAGTTGAAAACTCCCCGACGAGAAAATGTGGTTTCGTCTGTAAACAGCACCTTGCTTAAAAAGTGTGAATCATCATTGTGCCGGTCTAAGAATCGAAGACAAAATTGTTCCCTATCTGGAAAATCTGCAGGTAGTAAATTCTGCACTGGGCTAAAGTGATACGGGTACAGTTTTTTATTATGAAATAATCTATGAATAGATGATTTAGGTACCACTACAGCCGCAGATATTCGTCGTAAACTTATTTCAGGATTTTCTGTTACACAAAGCAAAATATCCTCCTCTTGTTCTGGAGTAACAGTTGTTGGACGGCCAGCATCTCGTCTTTTAGGACGAAACGATCAAGTATCTCCTAACCGGTCACAAAGATTTTCAAAATAATTTGTGATTTGGTTGTAAGTTTGGGTAACTTTCTAAATACCTGCAACACGCATGACGTCCATTAAAATTTTCTTTTGCATAAATACATACCATATCTCGCATTTCTTTATTAGAAAATAAATTATATATTATTAATTGTAAACAAAAATTTAAAGGAATACACTATTTAACATAAATTACTTGTCAATCAGCTAATTGTCAATAGTACAATTTGTTTTCAAATAACCAAAGCTTACTATGACAGTTTTACGTAAGTAACCACAAACTTTTATTTTATTTTATTTTATTGGATCCAATAAAAAAACAAGAAATAAATCGAAAACGGTTAAATTTATTGACATAAAACAAGTATACCTTATTTGTGAAAAATAGATAGGAGAACAATATTTTTCTATTAAAACTTTCGTACACACACACTGATAAAAAAGTTATAACCAGTTTTTATCAACCAAGAGTACATTGCGTAGCGCCCTCTAGCGTTTACAGCAAAATTAAGTACGGATTCATTTTTAGCGTCCCAGAAAACCTCCTAATCCAAATTTTCAAAAGAATCCTTTGACAACAAAGAATTTTAAGAATTTCGAATTCAAAATTTGAACTTTAACGCCCTGTAACTTTTTTATTAGCCAGAAGTGGACCAAGGTAAGTTTGTAAGGAGTCTACTCTTGGTCTTTGTCCCATTAACACCCTGTATAGATAGCCACCAATCCGTGAATTATTGTAATTATTGTTGGCATACGGGAACTGGCGCCTTCGCCAAAACTTTAACAGGTTACAAGCTGAGCTGTAATTTAAGGACGTCGTTTTATATGCAAAAAAGTAAATTATAAGTATCAGCTATTTACATTGAATTAAAAAAGACTAAATCGATAAAGTTTATAATGTAATTAAGCAAGTTTCATGGAAATCTTAAAATATCAGAAGGAAAATAACGTATTTTCTATAGTGACGAAAATATGCTCTGTATTTTTATTGAAATGCTTTTTCAAATTTCTAAGCCAGTTGTAAATATTATGTCATCTCTTCTCAAAATATATATGTACAGAGTGTTTTTAAATGAATCAGCAAAAATGAGACGACAGATTCCTGAAAATAAACACATAAAAAAGATACAGGGTGTATAAGTTAAAATTTTATTTTCGATATTTGTAAATACTTTCTTAAGAAAGCTAAATATTTACATAACATTTGTAAATCGGGGTTTTTTCATGCGAGAAATTCGAATTTGTTTCTAATTTTGACGTCACATGGCACAGCATGTTTCTTTTAAATGGCAGAACTTTTTTGCAGCTTAGTGTATCCACCTGACTATTGAAACAATCGATTCTCCTATCTATTTTACTTGAAAAAGGTGAAGTCGGTAGGAGTAACCATTTTTTAAATAATCCTATTTGAAATGCTCAGTGCATCGAGTAAAATAACGTTGTTTCCCTTCTGATGTTTTAAGATTTCCATAAAACTTGATTATATTATTAGCTTTATCGATTTAGTCTTTTTAATTCAATGTAAATAGCTGATATCTATAATTTCCTTCCCGCGCAATATGAGAGTAAACAAATTAATTGGTACAAAAACGACTTGAACATCCTTGGTATTTTTTATAACGTTTTTTCGCATATTCGAGTCCTTCGAATTACCCTCCCTTTTCAATAAAGAGATACTTTATTAATATGAGGCTGAAAGTTACTCTCAAGCACGGCCATCGCTTTGAGGGAACTTGTTTTCTCTTTTTAAGGCCCCAGTGGGAAGTTCTCGTTTCCGACAGACTTAATTTGTTTGAGTTAAACTTAGTTGGCCCGTTTATGAATCCTTCAATTTTCATAATCCACGTTAATGGCGTTTTATTCGTAATTATCCGTTTCAAGGACATTCCCAAATATATCATTCCTGTAGAATGTCCTAGAAATTACTGGAAAATTCGAAAACTTGCTCAATTTTAAAGAAAATTATTTCTATGGTCTCATACTCTAACTACACTATTGGAAACTTAATCGTTTAGTTAACACACAGGGTGTTAACCCATTACGGCATGATTTTTTTATTAGTAGTATTTCATATATAAATAATAATTAAAAAAAAACAGTTCACAGTGTAGTTATATAAAAATGGGTGTTTCTCAAGGATCAGTTATTAGTCCAGTTCTATTTCTTATATATACAAATTAGCTCGAAAAAATTATGTCGCATGATACATGCCTTGTGTGCAGACTAAACATCTTTGCTTTTGTCAGATAAATCGGACAAACAATTGGAAAATAAATGTAAGAGTCAATTACAAGCAGCATCTAGTTGGTACAAATGAAATAAACTATATTTTAACAAATGCAAAACACAGATGAATCGATTTCAGAATAGGCAGAGGGTATGTCCTGATCTAAATGTTCAAATAAATGAAAAAACTTTAAACTCAGTAGACCAAATTAAATTTCTAGGAATCATCATCGATGAGATCTTAAATTGAAAACCTCATTGTAGAAATCTAACCACGAAGTTGAACTCGATCTGCTACCTTTTTAGAAATCTGAGACCAATTATGACAAAGGAACAACTTAACTTTTTATATCACGCTGAAGTAGATTCTCGGTTGAGCTATGGTGTAGTTTTTTGGGCCAACTCTACCCTCGCTTCTGATGTATTTATAGCTCAGAAAAGAATTGTAAGATGCATGGCCAATATTAGTAAAACACATTCTTGTAGAGAAATGTTCAAAGATTTTAAAATTTTACTTTAATTAATGTTTTTATTTATGAGTCATGTGTAAGCATTTTTAAAAATATATGTGATTATAAATTAGTTACGAATATGCACGGTATCAACACAAGACAGAAAGACAAATTTTATATGCCATTTTACAAATATAGTATGTCATTAAATTCGCCAGCAAATTTAGGAATAAATATATATAATATGTTACCGTCCTATTTAAAACAAACAAAATATTTAAGACACTTTAAAAATGACTTTAAAAATTATCTGTATAGTAAATGTTTTTATAGTATTAAAGGGATTCTTTGAAGAGGCGCACTCCTAGGTATAGGTATGTAGTTATATAGGGCGGTCAAATGAAAACGAAACAGAGCCATTTTCAGGAACTGCGTCAAGATTGTACAAAAACGGTCAGACCCGTCGATTTTAGATTAAAGGGGGACATTCTTTGCTGCTATTTCTGACTTTGCCACTTTCACCCTCAAGGAAGGGTAAGCATCACCCCAAAATATTTAAATGGCATTGGGGGGTGATTAATATTTATTTTGAAAGCTCTTACAATTATCTTTACAACAGACTTTAAATTTTATAATTCCGCCCAATACTTAATAACAATTTTGATTTTAAAGTTGAAACATATATACAAACAATTAGTAACGTCAAAAATGTCACTCATTAAGTACCCCAATGGTATAAATTTAGTATTTCTGTTGTAAAAAGAATTGTAAGAGCTATCTAAATAAATATTACTGAACCCCCAATGCCATTTAAATATTTTGGGCTGATGCTTACTCTTGCTTGGGGGTGAAAGTAGCGGACTCAAAAATACCAGCAAAAAATGTCCCCCTTTAATCTAAAATCGACGGGTCTGAGCGTTTTTCTACAATCTTGATGCAGTTCCTGAAAATGTTTCGTTTACATCTGGCCACCCTGTATTTATATTTATATGTATTTAGATTATAACAACTTTGACTGTTCCTACACAATTTGTAATTGCCTGAAAGGAAATAAATTATTATTATTATGATGCCAAAATACAAAATGCAAAGTGTTACTAAACTTTTTAAAATTTAGCTATTATAAAGTGCAGATGTGCTGATTTGGTGAAAAAAATATGAAGTTTACACTTAAGAAGGTAAGATGTAGATACCTGGAAACGTTATATATACAGAGTGATTGAAACGTATTTAAGAAAATTTGTTAAATGTACAGGGAACTCTTACAAACAAGGACAGGACAAGGACAGGACAAGGACAGTTCGAACAATGTTTTAAAAATACACTTCTACATGGCACTGGAAACTGGTCCATTGTAAAACCTGACCTTGCGCAAGGCAAAGCATCCAGTCAGCGACCGGTACGGCAAAGCATAATAAAAAATTAACGGACAAAAAATTGAAAGAATTTTCCAAAAAAATAAAAATAAAATTTAACCTATTGCTTTTGCCGTTATTGTTAGGTATTATTAATTAATAAAATTAATTTGTGGTTTTAATTAAGTAATACAATAATTTGACATAACTGAATGTTACAACAACTGTTCAAAATTGCTTCTATCGACATGTAAACACATTTGGGCCTCCCTTACTCAATTTCTATGAACTAACAGAAGTGTTTCCGATTCTTGTCCATTTTGAACTCGTAAGTTACACAGTCCCACAAAAAAAAGTTCATACACAAGAGAGTGACATATGTATTCCCATGTATTTTTCGACGCTGAATCCGATTCCGAGCTCAGAATTAGGCCTACACGTCTGGAATTGGCCCCAGGGGCCGAAAATGGCCTGAAATGCGGTTCCCGGGATAAAGCGAAGTCGACGCTGAATTTTGGAGCTAAAGCCGGATTTGTGCTCGAAAAGTTTATGGCCAACTGGTATTGTGGTTTCGGAAGTAGTCAGTGATATTTTTGTTTGTATATGATTTCCTTCTATTTTATTGCACGATATTCTCAACTGAGACGTACAAAACACGATTTTTCAAGCACAGTCTAAGCTACAGGAATTAGTACATAAAAATCCCACTGGGCCATTTTCCCGGACCAAAACTGGGAATTTCAGCTGTCCAAAAACTTTTTGAGCATACTCTAAGGACCAGGATTGAAAAATACAAGAAAATCCCACTTTTGCGACTGGTACGTCCGAAATATGATTTTCCGGCCCCAATGGGCCATTTTCCCGCACCCAAACTGGGAATTTCAGCTGACCAAGAACTTTTCACACCTAGTCTCAGGTCTAGAATTGAAAAACACACGAAAATATCACAGTAGCGACCGGGACGTCCAAAACAGGATTTTCCCGCCCCAAGGGGTCATTTTCCCGGACCCAAACCCGGAATTTCAGTTGGCCATAAACTTTTCGAGCACAAATCCGGCTTTAGCTCCAAAATTCAGCGTCGACTTCTAAACGTGTAGGCCCAATTCTGAGCTCGGGATCAGATTCAGGGTCGAAAAATACATGGGAATACATAGGTCACTCTCTTGTGTATGACTTTTTTTTTTCTGGGACAAACGCACAAGCCTGCTCTAGGTCGACGTTCCCGGATTTTTTCACACTAAGCAGGTAAACATTTAGTGACATACCATTCACTATTAACAGCACGTTGGTCCTCTAATGTAGCAATATGGCCACTAGCAGAAAAAAAGAAGAAAACATTTTCATTCCAACACTTCGTGCTTGCTTAATTTTTGTTGGGGCATTCTCATGTGGGAATACCCAAACAGCACATTGTGTTTTCAGTTCAGGATCAAACTGATAAATCCACGATTCATATAATGTCAAAAATGCGTTTTGATGAACCTTTTGCATACGTATCAATCATTTGTCTGCACCAATCAATGCGAGCTTGTTTTTGTTCTTCAGAGAGAAGCTTCGAGAAACAAGCTTACGAATACCTAAATTTTCACGCAATATTTTATTAACTGTTGCCGATCCAATATGTACCGTCTGTTCGATACAGGCATACGTCTGTCTGTCTCTAGCAGGCGTTATACAGCTTCAACATTTTCGCCCGTAACCGCTGTCCTTGGTCGGCCGCTTTGCCTATCATCTTTTAAAGATGATCTGCCTCGTTTAAATTCTGCATACCAACCAAAAATACTAGAATGCGATGGACATGTATCACCGAATGCAGATCTCAACAACGTTCAAAATACTGTGCTTGGTTTAAACCACTTTTAAAGTCGTAAAAACTTATGGATCTATAGTGTTCTCTATTCAGCTCCATCTTTGCACACAACAACTGTTAAACACAACTTGTTCGCACTGCTTTAAGTCGACGTTGAATTGAAATTTCGGGATCTAACTTTAAGGGTGAACAACTAATATGACGCACATTATGTGATGAGAGTTTTTATTGCAATAGCGACACCAGCTGCGTCACATCCATACATTTTCAGATTGGCCCTCGTACGGCAGCCAATTTGGACCACTAATGTGAACACTAACGTTAATACTAAAATCGGGTTGCAGTATTCGGAATCATCTGGCGCTACATGTGAAGAATTTCTTTTTCTTGGAAATTATAACGATTTAACATTTTTTTATGATACTAACTAAATTTTTCATGACGCATTTATTCCCGAATTAATTTTTATTAGCTTAAGTACCTTAAAATACAATATACGCGAAGTTTTGATTGTACGTCTCAGTACGTCCTCCAATTATGTCTTATTATTTTAAATACATGTCCATTAATGTAAGTTTTAAATGAAATCTAATGGAGGGGTTATTTATTTTAAGGAAAATCTCAGGAGACAGATCACTTTGCCTGGTACTGAATTAAGACTTTCACCATCATAATTTAACTTAACAATTATAACCATCACATTGATTGGCCTAGATTATTCTATAGAACTATCGATGGAGAGATGTAGATTTTTAGATCACTAACGTAAGCTACAGTTGATGATGCAATTCGCGTCACTAATAACAAATAGTACCCAATACGGATCCCTGAGGTGCGACACTGAAACATTACATTCTAAGAACTGAGTCGACAAAAAAAAATTGCCTTTTAGGAAATTTTGAATTAAGAAAATCTTTCAGATTTTAAAAATAAAAAAATATTTATTAAAAAATATATGTTGCAATTGCAATATTTTTTAGTAAATATACTTTTTTGAAACACAAATAACCGTACAATTTTTCTAGGAGGTTCTTTTTGTAGTCAAAAATAAACAATATTCTAAACAGTATTCTGATATGGTGGAACTGAGTCAACAAAAGAAATAAATAGCTTTTTAGGAAATTTTTGTATAAGAAAATCTTTCAGATATCAAGATAATATACAGGGTTAACTATGACTAAGTACAAAAATTTTAAAGACGTGCTCATGGAGTCCTAAAAGACAATAAAAAAGTTATTCCAGAATTTTATCTCGATATTTAAAAAATGGAGCAAAACCCTTGTTTCCTACGGAAAGTCGGCGCCTATGATGAGTATAGACCGAGATGGCTTATGGTTTAGATACATAGTTGACATTACATCTGTCAACAACTACCATGCGGTCGTTTGCAGTATTTCTAAATGCAGAACGACAAAAATTAACATTCTTATTAGTAATAATACCTGATAGGTAGGTAACAGTTAAACCAGATAGCTCCAGTATTTTGCATTCGTTTTTCATTATTTGGTTACAAACTGGTAAAACTACATTTTCACTCACTACCGATAAACACACTTCCCGTAGGTACAGTTGTTAGATACAATGCCTATGTATTATAACAAAATCGAGGAAAGGGGTGGTAGGTAGATTCTAATAGATAACAGAAAACGTTTAACACCCGCGGCTATCTTGTCCCATAACCTAGAAAAACAAACCGGCGAACTATATTGTGGGAAAATATCTGTACCCGGCACATATTCCTTTATTTATTAACTATAAAATATTTTAAATTAAAATAAGGCACTAAAAACTGAAGAAGAACACAAAACTACAACGTAAACACAGGAGTTAAATTATAACATGACAGCGAACCGACTCGACTGGACCGACTGCCGACTGTGGCCGACTGTTGCATGCTGGTTGCATACTCTGATTCTCGCATTGGCGGCGTTAAATAAGGATTTAATATAATATCGAAAAAAATTTTTTTTCGCTTTATAAATAAGTTTGGAAATTTTTTTAAAGGAAATTCTGTTAATTCTTATTTTTTTCTATCCCCTCTTAAAATATTTGTACTTAGTCATAGTTAACCCAGTATATATATAAAAAATGTAAGCCGCATTTGCAGTATTTTATAGAACCTAAACGTTAACTTTTTTAACTTAAAAAAATCGTAGAAATTTTTTTTGAATTATTCAATCGAGCTAATACATTTTTTAAATTGTTTTCAATTTCTTGTGCTGAAAAATTGCATCCAATCATAATGATTTGTTATTAAGCAACACGTTGGAATTTTGCAAAACATCACGAGAATGAACAGTGAGAACAACTAGTCACGTTATTTGCTATTCCACTTTCCATGTGATTTGGATCACGGGACTGAAAACTTATGTCGCTGTTTTGCATCTAACGATTCATTTGTAAAATGATAGGAAATTAAACAACAGGAAATTATGCACGTGCGATATTTATGAGTATCTTGTTAAACTTGATAGAACATATAATGCCCAACAAACATTTAAAGTTAAAATTACGTTAACTTGACCTCTGAATTGGTCATAAACTTTTCATGACCAATTCTGCATAAGGAAAGTTTACCTATATTCGTTGGCCTTTTTCATTATGTGGGAAAAAAACTAAAGTAATATGGAAGTTAATAATTGGTCGGCTGGTTGGTTATTCCAATAAGATAATTGGACCTAAAAGAAATACGGATCAGTTTTATGTTAAAATTTCAACACATTATTACCAAAATATACTCTAATTATGCCCTTTAATGACATACTTTTGCCAGAGAGAGACAACATTATATGTTTGCTTATATACATTCTAATAGCGAACAGGGATAGGAAGAGAAAGAAAGAATATAAGTCAGGCTACAAAGCTACAAGTAGAGTAGGAGTTAGTATATGAGTATTTATAGATATTTAGATTTTAATATAATATAAAGTCTGTATTTTTGGTTTCTATTCAACAAATTGTACAACCCAGGGAATTTTTTCGTATAATGTGATGACAAAACTTTCATAAAAATAACGCGCCTTATAAATATACATTTTTACTATTGTTTCTTAATAATATTATTATCCTGAAAAATAACCTAAAATAAAAACTGGATGTATTTCGTGATAAAATGTGTTTAATAATTTTTCGTCATAAATGTATTAAATAATATTATCTCTGTTAACGTAATTTTAATGAGTAATCAATTAGAAATAATAAACAAAGCGTTTGTTACAACATGGCCTCTCAAATAAAATCAACTTTGAAGTGAATTTTTCAGAATACTAATAATTATTTTTTGCAACTCTGAAATATTGTGTGGCTTTATCTTTTGATTTACTCATACGAAACAAGTAGAATTTTACTGCAGGTCATCAAAACACAAAACAACTTCAACACCCTATTGCATAAAAGTATCTATCTGAATACATATAACAAGAAGCTTGCTCCTTAAAAGATCCTTTTAAGAAACATTTACGTCGAAGTATTATTAATAAGTAAATTTGTACCATAATATAGAGCAATATTTATATTAGGTTAATTGAAATGATCAAATATTTCTTAGAAGTTATCAACAAAGTTGAATATATTTAATATTGTAATAAAAATAGAACTTTTTAAATTGAAGGATTTCATATGGCAAAAATAACTAGTTATTACGTTATTCTTAACCACTATAGTTGAAGACAAAATAAATTTTACAATTTTGTAATAAATATGCCAATATTTACCTATTATAATGATTTAAAAAATCCCTGGATATTGAAGACAGATTTCAAGGCGAAATTAAGTAAATTATAACTTCTTCTTACACGTTATTGGAACGTTAGCATTTGAAAACTCAGAAAAGATAAACAATATGTAATTTCGAACTGTATAAATTGACATATATTTCATTTTACTTGGAAGTCATTATATTACTCTTAGTTAACAAATTTCTGACTAAAATTTTGGTACCTATAAGATTTTGTAACATTGAAGATTATTTTTATGGCGAAACGTAGTAAATCTCGATCAATTTAGGTTCATTTCTCTTGTGCAATAGTCTATTATGCTTAAATGTTAGTTGGGTGTTAAAATTTTGTTGTTCCATACCAATTTCGTGTTATAAAATTTGTTTTGAACAGTGTACCATGAATTTTTTATATTATCATTTGAAATTTAATATTGAAATTTGAAGTGTTTTTGATGCGAAAATAATTTTTTTGTTGTATTTTTGGTTGCATAGCACAGATGACGTCATTTATTTATACTGTCATTAGATATTCCTCTGTTATTGAAATAAATAGATATGAAGCAAAATGGGATAGACGTAGCTTTGAAATGTAATTGAGGATATAAAAGGTTATCTTCTATCGATGCCCTTCTTCCTGCTTACTCAATATCGAGGGCTTGCCAGCGATTTGTTGATTCAGTGTTCACCAAAACCAAAGAAATCCAAAATGCATTTTTAATAGTTTATCAGTAGGAAAAGTTTTTTATACAAAACAAAGTTTGAAGGCTTTATAATTTTCACAATTTAGGAGAAGGAAATTCTCATGCTAAACTCAAAAAAGAAACATGAATTTCTCCGTTTTATAGAGCCTAGTCTGAGAAGAACAAGGATAGGGCAAAGATTCTCAGGTAAGAATTTGGAAGTATATATTAATTACATGACTGACTGGCATCACATACATAGGCTACGGTATAATAACTCAAAAGATCGTGTTTGATAGGCTCAAAACTTAATAATTAACTTTTTTACGGCGTTGGACAATTTAATTATTTTAAAAGTCTTTCAAAGATGGTCAAGTTTTGGATACATGGTCTAATGAACATTTTTGGTCAAAATGGTGCAAAATCGAGCCCACTGTTTTTACAACCCAGTAAACACACATACGTTATTTAAACGTATTGTCAACGTACCATTGGTTGATAATTCGTGTTACGTTGCAAAATCAACCATTATTTTATGGTTAGAAAAGTAACGGTCTAACATAACGTTTAAAATACGTACTTTCTTAACAAAAAATGTTGGCAAACCTTTTGTAACATTAAATGAACGTTATTTAAAATATTTAAATAAAACTTATTTATTTAAACCTTTATAAAACGTCTGTGTCAACTGATTAATATATTGATATTGAACAAAAACGTGTTTGTAACGTTTTAGAGTAACAAGCATAAGTAATGTTTACAAAACGTATCATAAACGTTTTGCAATTAATAAATATTTCGGAACGATACCAATCCAAAGTAAATTTTATACAATATAATTTATATTATAACTATATAGTAATTAATTTTTAATAAACCTCACAAGTGTTAAAAAACAGTATAATTTAAACGTGTATTATACGTTATAATTATTCATTGAAATAAGGAAGCGAATTGCCGTTTTTACACGTGTCAATTATAATGCCGTTAAACGTTCTATACGAATTTAATAATCTTATTGGTAGATAAAGATCACGTGCTACACACATACCATTTCGAGTTCTTTTTTGTAAAAGTTTGTCAGTTGCATATTCATCACTGTACGTACCTACTGTGATCCGTGAAATATTTCCTTATTTTATTTTGATAAGTATACCTACTTCTATAAGTATTTAATTTTATTTTATTAATATAAGAATATTAGATTTTTTTTACATTACATGTTACAAATAATTATATAATGGAATCTAAATTTATTCCACAATAACTTTTTCCTACTTATGTTTCAAAATACTTACAAAGATGATGACAAAATTAGTAAAAGTAGGCGTGTAAATTTTGTACTCGTACAGGCCTACGTTAAATTACTTTGTAAAATGGGTAACAATTATTATGACTTGGTAATTTTTTTACTTTATACTAAAATTTAAGATACAGTGATACATTTCTAATCACGATTGGGAATGATTTAAACTTTTTTATTTCCTTTCGTGAATATCTACTTCGTGGTCATATTAAATGTATATTAGGTTATTATTATTGTTATTATTATTAGCATTATTATTATATTTATAACTATAATAGATTAAACTTAGACATGTTTAAAGTTTAGACTTTCTTTAAATAATTTATACTATCCAATGTAAGTGAAGTTATTGATATGAAACTTGTTCAGACCTAATTTCATTGTTTTTAGGTTCCAATTAGTAGCACAAATAAGATATATTATTTTGGTATTTTTATATTTTGTTTGTATTATATACGTATTATTATTTATTTAATAAACTATTACTGATATTAAAACCAATTATTTATTGTTACCTACCTAAATTTGAAATTAAACAATAGGTATTGATATTTTCTAATACTCTTATTTATAGGCGTATAGTGAGTTTAACATTCGAGCCACACTATTGGAATATCGAAAATAATTATTAATAGGAACAAGATTAAATGAGAGAAGATAACTATTTTATTTATATTATATTAATTCCCTGATAATTATTTATTTAATACAGGGTGGTCGAGAATGTACCGTAAATACTAGAGCATATGGCACGTTAAAAAATAAGGGTACTATTTTACATAAATTTTTGTTCAAAACTCAATAATTAGAGGGATATAACCCTCTGAGGGATGAAATAAAAATTATTTTTTTGAATGTCTTTCAGATACTTTTGAATAATGGGTTCATGGGGTGAGTATATGATATTAGGATAATTAATTTTTTGTTATCACTTATTCAATCACTTATGTTTAAAGGGTAGCTTTGGATAGTATTTTTTTAAATTTGAAATTATGTATTTCAAAAAAATACTTATCGCTCAAAACAACGCTTTAATCTTAAAGGGATGGAATACGTGGTAACATAAAATTAAATGTACTAAAACCTAAAAAAGTAAATTCATTATAAAAGTATTATAGTTAGTTAAGTGTTATAGATATTTAAAGAAGTGGTTTTTATTTTGCGGTTTTACAGGATTAAGTGTACCTGATTATTTAGTATTTTTTATATACTATCTAATCTACCATTTATGGTACATAATTCTGGACCACAATACCGCCAGAAGGATCCAAAAACAACGTTGTAAAACACGTTAAAAACACGTCTCTAAAACATCTTTTTGGACATTAAAATAACAAGGTTTAATTTACGTTAGTTAAAAACCTTAATAAAATGTCATTACTAAACGTAAAACTTAAAGCTTATTAATACTAAAAATGATCGTTCCACATTTACTAATATTAAACGTTTATACTTTGGTTACCAGAAACGTGTAAAACCGCGACATTTTTAAGTTGATTGTACGTAAAAAAGCCACGCCTTTTTCAAACGTTGTATGGGCATTATAAACGTTTTTCTAACGTATATGTGTTTACTGGAAAATAACTTTAACCTAACACTCTGTATAGACACACATTTATTTACTAATAATTATTAATTTGTTACTGGTTTCAAAATGACGGACAAATCGACCAGAATCAGTTTATTCTATATTAACAAGTTTTTCTTTACCACTTAATAATACTGAGTGGGACTTGACTACTATTTCTGTTGTATGTCTTTTATAGTTGTGGCAAGAATTCAGACGACTTACGTCACGCCTGATGTTATGTAATTGTTTTTATTGTCACTTATAATATCGCAAGAGCTAGAAAAGCCACCCCAAGTATAAATCAAACCTGACATTTTAAATTAATTTGACTCGGCCAAGGTATTGTTGTTGTTGACATATGCTCATTTGTCATTTTTATTTAAACGATTCTGTCATAGTAGATGTCAATTACTATTTCGAAGCGTATGTACGTTGAGTTTAATAAGTGTATACTGAAATGTCGCGATTTGATAAAGAAAATTAACCAATTATTAGACAAGGAATTTATCACCTAATACCAGATAACGCTAGAAAATCAAAATCAAGTATATGGAAACAATTTGTTGAATTTTTCAGGTATATCCACCATATACCAACTTTAGTTACATCAAATGCTAAAACTCAGATGGGTAGTAGTTTAATCTATCGTTCTTTGACAATTTTTGGTCACTAAAGATGATAGAAATATATTTTTTACAAGTAACACGACGCAATTTCGAAGAAATTCATTATGTAGGTATATCCACAATATTTCATATACAGGGTTAACTATGACTTAGTACAAATATTTTAGGAGGGGATGGGGAAAAATAAGAATTAAAGGAATAACCCTTCAAAAAAATTCCAAACTTATTTATAAAGCCAAAAAATTTTTTTGTCGATATTATTTTAAATCCTTATTTAACGCCGCCAATGTTAACTTGCTTGTTGGTTGCATACTCTACAAGCATGCAACAGTCGCTCATCAGTCAGTACCGCTGTCATGTCATAATTGAATTCCTGTGTTTATGTTGTAATTTTGTGTTTTTCTTCAGTTTTTAGCGCCTTATTTTAATTTTTAAACGTTTTATAGTTATTAAATAAAGACATTTGTGTTGGGTGCAGATACTTTCCCACAATATAGTTCGCCGGTTTGGTTTTCTAGGTTATGGGACAAGATTGCCGCGTGCCGCGGTTATATTAAAACGTCTATTATCTATTCCTCTCATTCGATTTTGTTATAATAAATAGGCATTTTATCAAATTGTACCTTCGGGAAGTGTCTTTTATCGGTAGTGAGTAGCTGTAATGAGCGAATATGTAGTTCTACCAGTTACGAAATAATGGAAAACGAATGCAAAATACTGGAGCTAAGTGGATTAACTGTTACCTATCTATCAGGTATTATTATTAATAAGAATGTTAAATTTCGTTTCTACATTTAGAAATGCTGCAAAAAAACGACGATGGTAGTAGATATTGTTGACAGATGTAAGTTTTATCTATGGATCTAAGCCATCTCAGTCGGTTCTTATCATAGGCGCCGACTTTCCGTAGGAAAAAAGGGTTTTGTCTCATTTTTTAAATATCGAGCTAAAATTCTGGAATAATTTTTTTATTGTCTTTTAGGCTTCCCTGAGCACGTGGTTAAATTTTTGGTACTTAGTCATAGTTAACCCTGTATAGATAAGATGTCAATGTATTGATTATATATGTTTACCTCCTCAACTGTCAAAAAATTTCCACTTAATTATCGCCTTGCCACGAAAATATTGCCGGAAATTTTTCTGGTTGCCACGGTAACGAGTCAAAATAATGGGATCTTATTGGTGTTAAAGTAGAGGTGTGAAATTTACAACATAATTTTCGATAGTTTGTTACGTTAAAAAATAATAATTGTTTGTAATTTTGTATCATATATATTGCAAACATTTAGTGTAGAATATATTTTTATTATTCTCAGTTGCAGTTTCCTAAATGAATTTTGAATTGTTTATTTGTTCGTATGACATAAGTCGTCTGAATTCTTGCCGCATCTATAATATCATATTTAACAAGAACTAGACAATTTATAACCTCACTTTCTTATTCTTAGGTTGTCTTTTATTTCAAGGACAACAATTTTCTCTGCCATATCGAAACTCGTCAACGACGATAAAGGGGACAAAATCACTAAACACACAGATTAAGGTAAGTTATTTAAAAAACTGTAACTTCATATAGTTTTATAATGTATACAGAGATGATATTCTCTTATACGAAAAAACTTGCATGCTTCAGAATCCTTCAGAATTATCGCTGCAAGGTGGGAGGTATAAAAATTATGCTAGCAATAATAATAATAATAATAATAATAATAATAATAAACACATTTATTGCCCAACAGATTTCTCCAATAATAGGACAATATTATTACACATATAGTTTAGCAGATATAATAATAATGTAACACAGGACATAACAAAAAAAAAAAGAGAGAAAATAATCCGTACAATACTACGTACTAGATGCATAGAATGGAATTGATAGGTACATACAAAATTATTGAATATTACCAGAAATAGTTAAACACAACATGCAATATGCAAAGCTATTAGCTACTGTACCGAAGCCACCAATCTATCCACTATTACATTTAGAGTATCAATATTAATATCACATGTCTCAGAAATTCTATTAAAGTTAAGCAACATATTATAAATGGGTGATTTAATTAGAAGGTTAGAATTTGCATGAGGCAGATAAAAAGTAAAATTACAGCGAGTTGCAATAGGTGCAAAATGAAAGGATATTTTTTGTAATAAATTAGGCGAATCAATTTTATTATGAATTAGGAAATAAAGAAATTTCAAACTAAGCTGCAGTCTACGAATCTCTAATGGGTGAAAATCAAATTCATTTAAAAGCAACTGGTGATCACAACCTCTAACCGGATAAATTCCATGCTTCTTAAAGTACAGATACTTTAAAAATTTCCTCTGAACTCTTTCCAAACCTTGTTTATATATGTTGTAAATAGGAGACCATACTACACTACAATATTCAAGCCTGGATCTGACATAAGATAAATATAATGTCTTTAATGCTTTGATGTTATTGAAGCTATTACAATTTCTAATAATAAATCCCAGCTGTTTAAATGCTGCGGCTTCAACATTTTTAATATGAACAGCAAATGTCAGCTTATCATCGAAGGTAACCCCTAAATCTTTAGTACTATCACATTTTTGTAAAGGACATGAACCAAAAGTATAATTAAAATTTACAGGTGATGGTTTCCTCGTGTAAGTCATGATTTTGCACTTTGAAATATTCATACCCAGGTTGTTAATCTGGCACCAATGTTCAATTTTAAGTAATTGATTTTGAATATAAACACAATCTGATACAGTATCAATCTCAGAGTAAATCTTAAGGTCATCAGCAAACATTAAATAAGGACAATCAATAATGGAACACAAGTCGTCTATAAAAAGCAAGAACAATAGCGGACCTAAATTAGAGCCTTGCGGTACACCAGATGTTGGAAAAAAGTTATTCGATTTGTAACCATTGTAAGATACATATTGAACTCTGCGGCTCAAGTAGGAAGTAAATAAGTTTTGAAGGGGTATGTTGAATCCAAAAGCATTCAGCTTACTTAATAAGATTTTATGATCGATGCGATCAAACGCCTTTGAAAAATCTGTGTAGACCACATCCACCTGTCTATGCTGATCAACAACTTCCGATAAATACTGCGTGAAATTAACGAGATTTGTAGCAGTAGATCTCCTTTCCATAAATCCGTGTTGGTTTGGTGAAATGCGGTTAGAGACAGAAGGATATATTAGGTTATACAAAGATTTCTCAAAGACCTTCGCGAAATTATTCAAAATCGTTATCGGGCGATAATTTGTAAGCAATGTCGGATTTCCAGACTTTAGAATAGGACATACCTTACCCACTTTCCATAGTTCAGGAAATGTTGCAGATTTAAGGCTCAGATTAAACAGAATTAGTAAAGAGTATACAAATATATGCTTGCAGTCTTTCACTAAATAACTAGGTATTTTGTCATCACCAGAAGTTGGCTTATTCTTAAGACTATCTATAGACGATAATATATTTGAAACTGAAATTGACTCGATTATTAAACCAGGAAAATTATTTAACCTAATCTCAGGAGTTGTATTACTACTGTTTGTATACACACTATTGAAATAATTACAAAAAGCATTTACAATAGAATCCGGTCTGTTAAATGTGGTAACGTCGTCAGACAATTGCGAAGGAATTCTAGACGAGTTTCTTTTATGTTGAATAAATTTCCAAAATTCTTTACTATCATTTTCAACGGAAATTTGGACATTATTTATATATGACTGATACGCTACTTTAATTAATTTCTTAATTTGAGATCTAGTTTCTTTAAACTTACTGTAGTAGTAATCATTATAGACTTTTTTAAATTTAGTGTGATACATGTTTTTTATTTTAATAAGTGAAATAATCTCCTTCGTGAACCATATGGGGTACTTGCGCCTTCTATTAATGAACAGTGGAACGCAAGAATCCAATATTGAATACAACTTCGAGTAAAACTGACTACATGCATCATTGACATCTGTAAAACTATGCAAAAAATTCCAATCAACATTAAGCAATGCTTGATATAGTGTAATATAATCGGCTTTCCAAAAATTATAAGTCTTATTAACATAATTAGAAGTGAAATTAAACTTAGGATCAGTATTAATAGTGATATCAAGACGAAGGGGAGGATGATGTAGATCTACCCTAACGAGAGGATTATCATCACAAGCAACTTCACAATTCATATTGCAAATAACTAAATCAAGTAACCTGCCATTTGCATTAGTGACATTGTTCATTTGCACAAGCTGACAAAATTCTAAAAAGGTCCTCATTAACTGACAATATGTATCATTTACTTGATCATTATTGAAATGAGTTATGTTAAAATCACCGACAATTAAAATATTAGTATTTTGAGACAAAACATCTTCAAATAAATCAATAAATAATTCAAAATCAGCCATAGCAATAGAATTTGATGTTTATGAAAAGGTTTGTTTACGTACTGTGATATTTTTATGAACTGAAATCCTTTGACGATTTTCGTAACTATATGTAAATCCAATTACGGTATTCATTCAAATATTATTATTGCGTTCATCGATATGCGCAAGAAGCTTTTGATGTTTCCCAGAATATTATGTTTTTATTTGCGTCTCATCAGTTTGTAAACAAATTAAAAATAAAAAGTATCTATTTGATTTTAAAATGCGACATCACTGATTTGCACCATTTAAGACATAAATATTATTTTTATAATATTCATACATACAGAGTGTTTATAAATAAGTGCGAAATATTTTAGGGGGTAGTTATTTTGTGAAAAAAAGTTCATATAAACGTAGGTCGAAATATGTCTCGTTTGCGAAATACAGTGTTTACATTTTAATTTTTTATTAATTTTTATTAATTATTCCAAAGAGTGTTAAAGATATTGACTCGAAATTTGAAACACGCTTTGGAGGGATAAATGTGCATTTTTTGGAGTGAAGCGAAAATTTCTATTTGCACCAGTGATGTTTGCGCGAGAATGCCACAATATTTTTTAATAAAAAATGGTATTCCACTGACTTTTTTCCTTTTTGATATTTTTTAAGAAATCCGTCATCAATTCTGAATGAAATTCAATTTTCGTAGGATGCACCGTTTTTTATAAATGTATAAAGAAAATGCTCTAACTGTATCCATTCAAAAATATATTTAACATTTTTAATTTCAGGATATATTTAGCGAGAAGCAGTTGGTATTTTGTAAGTTGAGACTAGTGAAAAGGTTCATTTTTCAATCGATTGTTTCGATAGACAGATGGATACATAGATGCAAAAAAGTTCTGTCATTTAAAAGAAGCATGATGTGCCACAAGTGGCGCCCTCTACTAGTGACATCAAAATTAGAAACATATTTGAATTTCTCGTCTGCAAAAGCCCCGATTTACAAATTTTATGTAAATATTTGGATTTCTTAGGAAGTATCGAAAATAAAATTTTAACTTTAACACCCTGTATCTCCGTTAATATTGAGTTTTCGAAAAATTGTTATAGGACTTTATGACCCTAATTTTTTGTGAGGAATCACCGCCTCAAGTCTTGATGTATAATTTCCGGACACCCTGTATAGTGTCTCTCATGCTTTTTTCATTCTCCTGTTTGTGTTTGCACTGGCGGAAAAATTGTAATCAGAGGAATGATATTTTCTTGTTTTCAAACAGTTGTGCAAACATTTATGGAATACAAGGTCACAAATACTAATATTTTTCCTACCTTGTTTGTCAGAATTTTACTTTTGATTAAATGTTTTTTTAACGCGGTCGATCTAGAAAACCACGTGTATCTTCTTTACGGGACAACTACATTCATTTTCTTGTTTTGCATTAAATATAAATTTTAAAATTTGTTATATTATCTTACGTAATCTTACAAATACTAAGAACATTTACAATATTAGTTGAAATAATACCTAAACGGTGTAATAGCCTGTTATTCGTAGAATATACAGGGTGTTTTTAAATGAAGTAGTAAAAATGAGACCACAGATTTCTTAGGTCAAAATAAATCAATTTAACCTAACATACCTCAAGTCGCATAAAAAAAAAAATACAGTGTGTCACAGTTAAAATTTTATTTTCGATGTTTGTAAATAACTTCTTAAGCAATCTAAACATTTACATACAATTTGGGGTTTTTACGGGCGAGATATTCAAATTTGTTTCTAATTTTGATGTCACTAGTATCATCATCATGTTTCTAAATTTAGCAGCAAATTGTGTAATGTTCTGTAAATTTAATATAAATTACCTATACTATGTATTTTTACAGGTAGGGTTATGGTAAACGCACTCAAACGCATGCTCATACAGCGTCCCGATCAGTAATGGTCGACTTGTCTATACAATCATGTGCGCTATAGGTATTGTAGTGCATTTGAAATTGAAGTGTTACGAAACATTTCAAGTGTGTGTACGGTTCAGTTGTGTTGTAAAATAGTATATGAGAGGTTTTCTGAAGATGATTAAAAAAATGCATGTTTAAATACACATTGTCAATATTATTAAAAAAATTCTCAAAAAATATGTAAGTGTGTTTCATGCGCTGTGCAACTTTCTGGATGTTAAATATTAATATTTGTTATCATCAAACAATGTTGCTACCTACTTGAAAATATTGTTATATACCTATTAATTTTTGTGTTTCGTTAACATTTCTCATATAATGCATGTTATAGTTAATTACACAGTATATAGGTAGGTACTTCATTTCGATGGTAAGAATATATTCTATCATTCTATAAGTTCTACATACATTAAAGGAATAATTATATTTTAATTTTACAAAGAATTTATACATTTACATATTATGTACGATTATAAGTAAATTCCGTGTTAAAATACATACAATTTTTACATGTATTATCTGTTTAATTACAATGAAATTTTACAGAGCATTACTAACTTTACAAATCGTAAATAAAATTACCATGATAGGTATAGGCATAAAGAGGCGAATAATAGTCAATAATAATGTTCTGAAAATTGCATATTTGTGTACACTAACCAAAATAATTATTATGTCGAATTAAAAACAATTCAAGGGGGATTAAATTTGTTAGCTATTTTTTTTTATAAAAAATTAGTCCATGAAATAATTAACTTTGAGAGATATTACTATATTATACATTTTCTTGACAGCTATTGACCATTACTCTAGACATATTACATCTGAACCCTTTAATATTTATGTTTTGGTGGCTTGTAGCTTGCTGCAAATACTATTCGATTTTAAGCAAACATTGGCCAAAATATTTTCATTGAATTGATAAAACGGATTTAATGCGGTAGATGGGAAGTGATTTTCGAAGCATGTTTGAAAACCTGTGTATGCTGTGGGTAGAAAATCTCCAAGGTAAATACTCCTCTTCGCAATTTATTTGGCAAATTGATGAAACACAATATTGCCAGAGTGCATTGATCCTGCTGTAGCCAGACTATTATGAGGTATCACTGGGTGCTATTTTTAGAGACTGCATGGAGTTAACAAAGGACTTAGTAACAAATAAATGAAAAATGTGTTAATTGAAGTACAACCTTTACAATAGAAGGCCAGGTACGATAGCTGCGTTTATGCCAAAAAATAAAAATAGAGGCGTTTAGATATACAGTCTAAAATTTGTTTGCTGTCAGAGGACTTTCGCTATTTATCTGTAAACTGTAACTCATTTATTTATTAATTCATGTGGAAGTACTGCCAATAGGCCAGAGCCCAATTATAAGGCAGGAACAATACAGATTAAATGAGGAAAGGAAATACAGTAAAATAAACAAAAAATCGAAAATACACTTGTAAACAAGAACAAAAGACAGAAAAACTCAAAAAATATACATAGGGTGTCCCAGGACTATTTTATTTTAACAGGTACTATAAATGTTATATAGAAAAGTTATTGTGTTCAAAAAGGTACGTTTAACCGTTTAATTTAAAACATACAGGGTGTCAAAAAAATACAGTATTTTGCGGAACTTTAATTTTGTATATGGAACACTGCATATTTTTCAATTTTTAGATTCTTTTATTTCTAAACATACTTTATTAACCATGTTCTATACCCATCGTTAATTGTATAGGATATATCAGCAGTTTAATCCTGATTCAGTTATTTTTGATATTCTTAAATTTATGAGGTAGACGCTGATTACACATCAAAACAAAAATTTCTCAGTTAACCTAAGAGATTTATAATTTAAAATAACTTGTACTTGTCGTCAAATAACTCCAGAAGTTATAAGTACTTATTGTACACAATAACTTTCAAGCAGGTATGAACTGTAACAAAATAGCTCTGGGACATTCTGTATAAATACAGGGTGATTAAGAACTTATCAAAAAAAATATATTGAATGTACAGGGAACAAATAAAATTTAATGTAATTGTAATATTTTATGTAGGCCATAAAGGCTCATAAAACCATGCATAATTAAACGTCGATTTGGAATTGTATCAGAATAAATTCTTCTTGTCTCAACATACTTGCAGACTGCGTGTCCATAAGATAGATGCATATCAGCATTAGTGTAATGTAGTAATAACAAATTTTATTATTTTAATACGCATTATTAGTTATTGTGTTATTCCATTAGTTATTCTGTTTCAATAGCGTATGTTAATAAATACCAAATTAAATAAATTTCGAGTCAACGTGTTATACAAAAACTTTTTTTCGAAAACGGTCAATTTTATCGAAACAAATGTAGAGTACTGCAGTATGGTTTTATGAGCCTTTATGGCTTTATGGAAATATGAAAATTTCATTAAATTATACAGGTCAGTTCAAAAGTTAGAGCCGAAAAGGCAAATCGCTGGGTACCCCTTAGGGGCTCTGTATCTCCATTAAGGGGTACTTTAGGAAAAAACATTTTATGACAAACTAGTGTTATTTTGACCTCCCCTATACACTCACGAAAGTATGCCATACACTTACCGGATACCCTGTACACACAAATTATTGTGACGTTATATTATATGATCGTGCTAGAATAAATATTATTATTATTACTATTATAAATATACCTACAGGAATTATACCCAACAATTGCATAACACGAAGATAAGTATTGTCTAATGAATTATTTTTTTAATCAATGATTTCATCAAACAATTTTCTAGGGTTTAGCGGGATAAATAATTTTAACTGTTTTTAAAACAGGTGAATTGGTCTTATGTCTTGAATTTCTCGACGCAAAGTGTTACCAGCCTTTGAAAAGGGGAAAGAAACATAAATGATCTCTGACCAATAGTTTTAGTCATAAAAGGTTGTAGTTGTATTTTTGCCTGGTAGCATAATAATTGTGAGTAGGCAATTTGTAGGACGATTTAGTACTATGGTACTTTAGATTTAAAGCAAGTAAAAGTTGTCTAGGATCAAGAATTTAAGCTTCCGTGTATAGAAGGTCCGATGGGTATTTTATCTCTTTAGGTAGTATTAATTTTACAAATATTTTTTGAAACATAATTAATGGATATAAATTAGTTTTAATTACACCGCCCCATGCTAAAATTTCATAGTTCAAATGACACTCTATACTCTACGGTATATAGTATATTAATTTTATTTGGGAAGTGTTTAGAATTTTTTTGAAGTACATATTGTAATTTTTTATGATATATTATACATGAGTATCTATATATACTAAATATTTTATATCTTTTACAGGAATATGATTTAGGTATTTGTTATAATTACTCATTCCAAGGTATTTTTAATGGAATCCGCCACACATGGGTATAGTTTCTACCTGAGATCAACGAACTCGTTATGTATCCCCTAGAAAAACGATGTCTACCTGCCAACATACAGCGATATATTATATACTTACGCCTACATATCGGACAATACGTGTTTGAGTAATATGATAAGAAATTAGCTAGAGCAGATTAATTGAATCAATGAACAAAATATTGTTGTCTAGAGTTACGTCTAACATTGGCGCATTCGCCATAGTAGACAATGGGCTGTTATCTTATTTTTTTTTTATGAAAAAACGAAGGCCGTCATTCGACGGTTACCTCTTTGTATATTTTTCGATGGTTTGATATGACCATCCTCACAGGTGACGTTAGCAGTTTCCTTAAAAAAAAACTTATATTGCACAGTAAAAAATGTAAACTCATATCTACTCAATAATTGAGCCATTGTATCTATGTTAGGCTATATAAATACTGTATTTAATTTTTGACATTATTGTCAGTAGCCTACGGGCCATTTAGAAATAGCCATTTATGTAATCAGTTATGAAAAGCATAGTACATAAAATCATTTTTTACTGTATTAGAAAGGTATTTTAAGCTAAGGAGATTTGTCTCCTACAATTCCTATCACTGAAGTCATATGTACGCTCTCTGATACCAAACATCTAGATATGTAAACCTGGTTCAATGAAAAGATTCTATAAAGATCTAAGTTCACTTTTGAAAATGTGGGAACCACAATAATTTTAATATATTGGTATAATAATTTTTATAGTTAGATGTTTGACTCAACTTAAAGGAGGCCACCTGAAGAAGCAAACCTAAAAATGCATGCAGAAATAGGTCAGATCTCATCTATTGTGGTTGAATGTTTGAGTTCCCACATATTTAAAAGTGAACTTAGATATTTATAGAATGTTTTCATTAAACCAGATTAGTAAATTTAGCTAGATTAATATCTTCTTTAGATAATTATTGAATAGAGCTTTGTCTGTGGAATTGCTCATTAGCATGCCTAGATGTTTGTTATCAGAGAGCATACATATGACTTCATTGATAGGAATTGTAGGAGATTTGATATATATATATATATATATATATATATATATATATATATATATATATATATATATATATTAGCTTAAAATACCTTTCTAATACAGTAAAAAATGATTTTATGTACTATACTTTTCATAACTGATTACATAAACAGCTATTTCTAAATGGCCCATATGCTACTGACAATAATGTCAAAAATTAGATACAGCAGTAAAAAATGTTTCAAAAGCTAATAATAAAGAATATATAGGTAGATATTGTGTGTGTAATTCAACGCTAGTTGAGGCTTTAATCCGCAGAGTAGTTAGGTTCACACAATATTGTTAATACCTAAAAATATATAAAAAAAATATTGTTTCATAACGTTTTACATACAAGATTTTTTCTAATTTTGACGAAATATGGGAAATTTTCAATATTGATCATTTACAACAATGATTCCCAAAGTGGTCCATATCGACCCCTAGGGGTCGACTCCGAACTGTGAGGAGTTCATGTCAGCGAAATCAAAAATTGGGGGTGCATGAGATATAAATAGGGGTCCACAAGAATGAATCCTATTTAAGCCATAAAGGGTACAATAAATGTATTTAAATAATAGATATCTACTATCTTATAATAGGCATATAAATTAATGAATTTATTTTTTTTATTATTTATTTAGAAACGTAAATGCTTATGAAACATGTTGACGATTTGGAGCTAGATTTGGCGAACTTTATGACTCCATGCTTTAATCATGGAAAAATTCGAGATCGATAATGAGATCATTCTCCGTGAAACCAAAAACTTAATTGCTTTAAATTTTAATGAATATTAATTGTTATAATATTCTAATGAGTACAATCTACATATTTCTTTTTATTTATAAAACTCATTGTTATACTTTTGTTATTGAAATTTTTGTTATTATTTTCTTATACATATATTTATCAAATATCAAACTGTTTAAGAATTATTATTAATTTCATACTAAACTATTATTTTATTAACTACACGCAGCTTAATATTTAGTATTAGAAATGGGGGGTCCACCAAAACAGAAAAAATTGACACGTGGTCTAGAAGACAAAAAAGTTTGATTACAAATATAATTTAAATAACAATTATCTAGTAGGTCAGTCAGTTTAAATTTTCTTGTCATTTGGCTTGACAATTAATAGACGCTGATCGTTATTATTATCATTTATTAGGAAAAATGTGTGATTTACATTCAGATTCTGACGATATACCGAGCGATATCGAAGAAGCGGCAAGAAATGCCGTATGTTCACTGATTTCTGAAAAATCCACAGCGGTGTATGATTTGGCTTATATGTAAAATTTGAGAATTGACGTGGACAGAAGAAAGTAAAACACGTCAATGAGAAAGTACTATTGGCATATTTTGAAGGTAGGAAAAATTTGAAGGCTTCTGCGCTATGGACACAGTACTCTATGTTGAGAATTGAGCTGTCTTTAAGCAAGGTATAGACATTAAAATATACAATAGTTTGATAGAATTTTTAAAGGGCAGTCCGATGGTTACCACACTAAGAAATCAAACTTTTATTCAAAAGTAAATATCGCGAACTTTTTAACGGGGGGTAGATGACAATAACTTTTTAATGGCTAAGGCAACTAATAATTGCTTCATTTTGTTGTCAGTTTATTAATTCGCAACTTTTGCTTTAGGTTGTGTTGGTTGTGGGAATAACCGCTGCATGTCGGAAGACGGAATTAACATTTTCACATGTTGAAGATGTTACAGATGAGGAGATGTGTTTTCGAGTAAATATTCCAAATACAAAAGCTAGAGTAATTCGTGATTTTTAATCACCTCGGGAGATATAGGAGGACTAAACTTCGTTGACATTGTCAGGAAGTATAGAAACCTACGCCCGGAAAATATTCAACACAATAGATCTTTGTTAGACATAGAAATGATAAATGTGATGCACAACCAGGAGGAATAAATACTATTGATCGGTTACCAAAGATCATTGCTCAAATGATTGAATTGCCGAATTGTACTGTTTCAGAAGATCTTCGGCCACTTCTTTTGGGGCTAATATTTTAAAAATAAAACAACACAGCGGCTGAAAGTCAAATTCTGTTGCAGAAGGATATGTTGAAAATTGTATAGAAAATAAAAAAAATACAATTTCCGGTGATTAGAGAACTGAGTAATACCAATAGCATATAACGGAATATTTACTGCAAGTTCACCAAATAAGATTTCTTCTGAAATTATTATTATTATTATTATTATTGCATAATAGCAAGGACAGAGGCAAAGCCTATTAGTCCAATAAAATATACAAAATGACAGTTAACAGTTTGTAGGGTAAGACTAAATACATAAACAAATACAAAAGAAAACAAAACAAAATACATCAACAGAAAACTAAAATCACATTACAAATTAATCATAGATCACTAGCGTGACAGGCCATAAACCGCACATGAAAAATACACTAGACGCGCACTCACTGCACGAATTGCGATGTCATCCACGCATCCAATCTGTTTTTGAAGGAGTTGACCGATGGAGCAGTAACAACAGATGAAGGGAGGCTATTCCAGTGATAGAACACTCTGTTTGGAAAGAAGTGTTGACGTAAAGATGTTTTAAAGTTTTCTTTCGACAATTTAAATTGATGACCACGTAAACGTTCATCCAGATTTAACTCAAATAAATCCACAAAAGTTAAATTGTACTGATTTTTTAGAATCTTGTATACTTGAATAAGATCACCACGCATACGTCTCATATTAGTACAAGTAATTTTCAAGCTATCCAGACGACGATGATATGGAAGTGATCTGAATTTGGGGATCCATTTCGTAAATCTTCTCTGCACTCCTTCTATGAGCTTCATATCTTTCACTAGGTAAGGAGACCATATGTGTCACTAACTGTACCAACTGCGTTTTGAATATTTATAATTAAATAATAATAATTAATATATAATCAATAAAGTGTTATTTATAAAACTACTGACTTAAATAAAAGTTTATTATTTTTTTTGGTATTTTTTGTTTAATTCTTTTTGCAATCAGTGACATAACGAACTTTTCGTAACCAGTTGCATAATGGTTTTCATTATATAACTAGTTACATGAAGTAGAACGTTTTGAGGCTTAACAAAAAATGTTATGTCTCAAAAAAGGAACTTTTTCTTTATAATTATAGTGTTTATTATTCATATTAATACAGTAAAATAAATGTTTTATGAGTAAATTATCAGAGCTAAAATGATTTAAACATCTATAGCAAATGAATGTTTTATGTCCATGAGAAGATAGTTGTTTTGAAAATAACGCTGACATTCTTCATTTAATCCATGCAAAATGACAAATTATTATATTGCTCCAGACTCCATTAATATTATTTTTTATTGCAGAAATATTTTATCTGTAGATAACACTAATAAATTAATATGTTCTGTATTATTATCCTCATTTTCACTTAAAGAAAGAGGTTATTTAGGTTTTCCAACTTTTTAAATGTCAAAATTAGAGAAACATATTTTAGATACTTGATAATTTATTGTTACACCAAAAGTGCCCATCACCTTTCTTGTTTCAAATGAATATTTTTCAATTTTTGAATTCCTTTTTTGAATTTTGAATTTAATTTTTAACATCTGTAACCTTCCCTATACGTTTTTTTACGGTTTTTGAAATATTCACCGTTCACTGATAAAAAAGATGGTAATTATCTCGTTTTTTGTGCTTTCTTTACATAATATTTAGTGGTAATTTTTAATTAATTAATTTATTTTTATATATTATGGAAAAATCAAGTAATGTTGCTTTAAAAAATAAAATTAGGAAATTTCAGGAATAACGTGGTAATACAATGTATTATTTTGAAACTATTCAGTTTTACTCAATTTACTATGAAATTTGCGTTGAATAGTTCAGTTGATCAGTGTAATACAAGGCAAAGTAAACATTTTCACGAAACAGAGCATTTCAAATTCTTCTAATTATTTACGATTAAAAATGTTTAACAAATTGCCTGATGAAATAAAAACAATTAAAAATGATTTTTTTATAAAGGTGTAATTAAAACATATTTATTAGACAAATGTTTATTATAATGTTTGTTATAATTATTCTATATCAGAAATTTTAACATGTGTATGCATGTATATTAGTATGTAAAGTGTATGTGACAATTCCTATACATGTAATATGTATAACGGAAATAAATTATATTATTATATTTTGAGATAACTGTCAAGTTATATTTATCACAAGTTCTTCTACAGCCAAATTTGAATATATTTAGATGCCAAGGTTGGTGTTATTAACGCTTTTATTACTCGATGTCTGAAAATTGGAACCGTATAAATATTGTATCTTCTAAGGATGATGAGGTTATATTTTCTCGATGTATATGTATAGTAAATCCATGACCTGCGACAATAGAGAAATGATTGAGGAGCCCTGCTGAGTATGAGATGGTGTTCATTACAGTTTCTTGATTGCCTGCCTCTTCTACCATAGGCGTAGAATTCTAGGGTGGAACTTTACATTATTTTGAAAATATTGAGTTCAAATCGTTTTTCCTACCATTCTTAGCACATGAAGTCGTGTGCATTCTTTAATTCCAAATTCTATAGATATAAATTCATACATTAGATTGAATTTAACAAACATCTAAAATAAAAATACTCCAATCAAGAGCTACTAACGAAGTAAACCAAAAATTGTTAGAAAAGCTTTCAAAATTTGCTTTTGATCATTTAGGTATATCAATATGTAGCCATCTGTGCTGTGGTAGATATATCATGACGTTTTTGCATTTCAATTTCAGATTTTTTCTTCAGGTGGTTTTCTTTTTAAACACAATTAAAATATGATATAAGTAATAGAGTAAGCTCTGAAGTTGTGTGTTTTAAGAATAAAATGTTAGATTCAGCTATAATAACAAAAACTTTTAGATGATTGAAGTCTGAAAATCGGTTTTATTATTTTTTTACATAATGTTTACTGATAATTTTTAATTTACGTTATATATTAAAGAAAAAAACAAGTATATTTTTACGTAATAAAATTAGGAAATTTCAGGAATAATGTGGCAATTTATTGTATTACTGTAAAACTATTTACTTTTACTTAATTTATTATGAAATTTTATAGAATTTTTCATGTGATTCCTGTTGCACATGCGTAGAGGCTCATCAATCTAACCTCTAACCTAATACGTTTTAGTTGGGTTAAGGTGTGGTAGACAAACATATACGCATCATTATCATATCATTAATAGACTTTTTGTGGGATATTTATAAAAGAGTAAGTGTAAGATTTTATTTTCTTACACATACATTATGCTAATTTAAATGTTATACAATTCATAAATATAATACAAACTGTAACAAACGGTACATTATTTAGATACTTGCATCAAAACTGCACCTTACCTGTGTATCTAAACCATACAACAACATTCATTTCAGAGGAAATATTTATCTATATTTATCAGTAAAAACAGTATAGTTTATAGCAGATATTAACATTAGTTATAGTTACGTTAATTCTAGCGACTAAAAATCGAGCTAAAAACATTATTTGCTTTCACATAGATATGCGTACATCTAAAAATATTTGCTAAATTTGCTACTAAGGAACATATGTTAATGTTTCAAGAATAAGATCTCATTTTCAGCGAAAATATTTCAACACACTTTTTAATGAGAATGATATACATTGCAAAACATTTTAGATGATAGATGAACAATACACTTTTAGAGGATGGATGGACAAATCCATCAAAAAATCTTCCTACACAAAAGTAATTTCTGTTCCTGGCAAGGCATTACTAACTATTTAGAAATAAAAAAGTAACTCGCATATTTTATAGATTATCGAACTATAATAGTAAAATCGACTGTATGTCTAATTATTTGTTAATAAGAGACATCCTGCATATTACAATGATCCACTTAAACCTGTATTTTTGTAACAAGCAGAATTTTTTCACCTGAACAACATTCATGACATTAAAAAGTTTTGCCTCTTTTCAATTTCATCTGTTGACGTACTCTTTATATAGCTACAACAATAATGTTTAAACATTTTTTTAAATTGGTTTCTGTTATACTATTCAAACAAAATGACAATAAATTATAGTGCAGGACTATTGCCCCTACCGGCATCGAATTACACCTGCCTGTATCTGTGTGAACAGGCAAGAACCTAGAAGAAGTATGAAGAAGCTAAGAGGTGTAATTCAATGCCGGTTGGGGCATTAGTAGTTGTTTCATTTATAGGTTTAACGGTGCGTTGTCCAGGGTGAGAGGTCTGAATTTAAGTACCTGCTGCAATGTAGGTCGCTGCCTGCAAGTCAAGTCGCTTAGGTCGAGCAGGAAGTAGCAGACCACTTATATCTCACCTGCACTCGGTTTATATGTGAACATACATATGAAGGAACAGCGAGTTCAATTGTCTGAAAAAAAAACTTACAATGTATATATACAAATTATAGTATCGAAAATTTACTATGGAAAATGCTTATTTCATAGTGAAATATAAGTTTAAATAATCCTTAATATTTTAGATAATTTTTATATTTTTGCAATTAACTAAGTATCAATTTTCTGTTACTTAAAACTATCTGTAAACCGGACGACTATGTTCTCCTCAGGTTCCCTCTATTCAAAACATCGGCAGTTAACGTTCGTTATACAGAGTTTGTCTTATAATGTTAACCAAGGACGCAATCATTATGAATAATTAGATGATGTGCTTTTTGCGTTGTTGGTATCCCATGATGAATAAGTAGAAAAAGTAAAAGAAGTTAATTCTTATGTCTAAGTGCTGAGAGTAATCTAAGATACTTTTTAACCGTTATTCTAAGCTGAAAGATTAGAGAGCAAAATAAAAGATAAGATAAAAATAAAACAATTCCACAAAATAATGTACAATTTTTGGATGTTTTAATCGACTAATGAAATATTGAATCGACTTGCAAAACACTGTTTTGTTCTTTGGTGTCTAGGGAAGTTTGTAGATCTATATATGTACAGGGTGATTCTTTTATCATGGGAAATGAGTTTTTCTCGTAAACGGCTGCAGCAAATTGAGTTCTGTAAAAAGTATTTTATTTGGGTTGACTGATGCTTGAAATTGCGATGGATATGAAAGTTATAATTAAGCGACGCTGGGCGTCGCGACGCTTCAAAAAATTTTTTGTCAGAAGCATACCATTTTGATTTCAGAAATTGGAAGATCTATTGAATAGAAACACTTTTCCCAAATACCATTTTTTTTTCATCTAAAACCATTCAAAAATTACAGACCAGTTTTTAAGTGTTAAATTGGTCGATTGCCATGCAAAGAATGCATGGTTTTTTAAATTTCACTAAAGCAGGCAGGCTAACTTTTATGCTGATATTGACCACAAATATAATTTAGGATTTAAAGAAAACAATTTACAAAATGTTACTACATTTAATAACACTAATTTAATTGTTTAAGAAATAATGAACGTTTACACTAACAACAACCAATACATAAAACACTAAAGAATAACATGAACTGTATGTAGTACATATATTAAAGATTTTCTTAAACGTTCAGTACGTTTAAGATCTTTTGTAGCCCTAACCTCTGGCTATAATCTTAGAGAATCCTATAAGATAAATATACCTCGGCATCGGCTAGCTTTAACGGTAAATTGCCAATGCGCGTTAAAAGACTTATACCTCAATTCGTAAAAAAGTAAAACAAATTCTTTTACAAAAAGCATTTTATAGTATTGAATAATATATGATGTGTGATATTAATTAATCATTTTATAATTTAATGTATTGTGTTACGCTGTATTTATACAGGGCGTCCAAATGAAAACGAAACAGGGCCATTTTCATTAACTGCGTATTGATTGTAGAAAAACGCTCAGATCTGTCAATTTTAGATTAAAGGAGGACATTCTTTGCTGGTATTTTTGACTCTTCACTCCCAAGCAAGGGTAAGCATCACCCCAAAATACTTAAATGGCATTTGCGGTTGAGTAATATTTATTTTGAAAGCTCTTACAATTCTCTTTACAACAGACTTTAAATTTTATAATTCCGCCCAATACTTAATAATAATTTTGATTTTAAAGTTTAAACTTATGTACCTACAAACAATTAGTAACGGTAAAAATGTCACTCATTCGAGTTAAATACTTCGTAAAAAAAACAAATGTAAAAAACAGAAATGAATACTATACACACACAACGAACGTAAAATTAGTGAATTCCAAATTTATTTTCTATTATTATTTGGAAGCGTTGGTTGGTAGTTTAATTAATTGTGTTTTTGAAAATTAAACACTGTGGTTCATTCCATTGCAGAAAGGGTAGATATTATTTTGCTTTACTTTATGAACAATAAATGTACGAATAGAACAGTCACCCTGTATGTTACGTCCAGACTTTTTATATTTTAGAATTTAAGGATAATTTTAACATGTGTGTTGTGTATTTATATTTTCTAAATTGACTATTTTCAATACTTTATATACAAAGTCATATGAAATAAATATATTATTATTATTATTAACGTTTTTAATCATAGATGCCGAAATGAAATATCAAAGTTTCTATTTGTTAGTTTAGCATACCCGTTTGATACATTTTCCCTAGAAACTTCTACAAGAATTAATTACTTAAAACGATCTGATATTAAGTTTTTCTTAGTTATGTTTTAAATGAAAAGCAATTAATTGGCACTAAATAACATGCCAGTTATATTATAAAATTAGAAAATTGGAATAAAAATTTATAGCAAAACTGTCAGCATCAAATGACAAATTATTACGTATTACGTTATTCATCTCATTGATTCTTTAATTTATTATTTAAAAATATTTAACAGCTAGTTTACTTTTCTGGTTTAAAATGTTAATGAATTCAAAGACCTTGTATATATTTTAAATGTGCAGAATATTTAAATTATAGAATTTCGAATTCCAAACCCGTTTTCATTAAGGAAATGTTTTTTTATCTTCTCTCACTTATTTTGTAAAAAAGTTATAGAAATGTATCAGTACAACAATTATTTTATTAAACATTCTGCTGAATATGCAGGAAGTAAGCAAACCACATATATCTCACCCTCGCTGGATTTATATGTGAACATACATATGAAGAGCTAGTTCAATTGTGGGTTATCTCACCTATGGCATACTGATGAGGGCTAATAAGCCCAAAACCGGTCTATGTCTGGTGGTGTGGCAAACTAACTCTAAAACTAAAACCTCGACTAAAACTAACTCGTTTATAGAGCAATTTATAGCAACACTCTTAACTCCTTGTTTTTAAGAAACTACATGCTCTAAAATGCTCCAATGTAAGAAATAACTGTATCCTATACCGACACCGACACATTTTTTAAATGTATTTGCAGAACTATTAATTTTAGACACTTTTTCATAAGAGTTCCTTGCTTCTTTTGATCAGATATGCAAGCCTCTTTAGTATCGGCACTTATTTTCTGGACATCCTGTATATTAATAATTTAGTAGTTTCCAATAACATTTTTTACTTTCAACTTTGTTGAAAAGTGAATTTTGAAAATTATTTAATTTAATAATTTCATTATGCCACGTATGTCTTTCTTCGTTAGAAAATTTAGCTAGATTAATTTACAATTAAGATATTTATTGTATGCAATCTTGCAGCTATACGTATAACTTCATTACTCGAAGTTATAAAAAAATTGATTTGAATTTTCTTAAATAGGTACCTTTAAACTAAAGTAAATAAATTATTTACCTTAAAGTAATAACAAGTCTTTCTTCTGATAGAATAGCTTGCTTATGTAGATTGCACCAATTTTTCATTACACGGCATTTCACTTTATCTAAAATACAGTGAAAGATTTCTTGTGTCATCCTTGTATATTGAAAAGAACTTCCTTGACGTTTCTTAAATTTTAAATAAATGATGAATTCTGAATGATTTCTTCTATTGCAATTAATAGGCTGTGCTCCAAATTGTTTTCTCTTTGACTGTACTATGAATGAGAGAGCCAGTTTCAACAATTTTTGTTTCTTTAATTATAAAGTAGTTTGCACATAAGAATTTGAGGCTGCAGATTGTTTCACGAAGATTGTGCATTTTTCTCTATTTCCGTTTTAAGAGACATACAATACAGGATGATTGAAAATTCAAGGCAAACATTTTAAGGTGATGAGAATTTCGAACATTATGGGCTTTTTGATACATGAATTAGCTACAACCACTTTTTTGGTTATAGAGAGTTGTAAAATGAAATAATTGAAATTAGTTGCAGGGAAGGTAATTCTTTTTGTTAATATATCCCAAGTAACACAAGATATTTTATAACAGTGGTTAATGTTCCTGTAACTAATTTTTGGATAGTTAATGTTGCAAGGTTTAGCCGCATAAACATCTTATTGGCATCAACACAGTAGCTAATAGCGTGAAATAAGCACATTTTTATAAAACATAGTTGCTATATAAAAATCATACAATTGTGTTTTAAGCGTTCTATATAAAAACAAGTTATGTTTTAGCAATAAGCTTACAGCATTGATACTTAACTATAAAATTCCAATAAAGCATGTTATGATTATGTCTTATAAAAACGTTATACAATTATACTACTTTTTACAAGCTCATCACAACTATAAAGTTATTTTCATGAAAAATTTCACTTAAAAGTTGTTTTTTTTCAAGATGGGCGCTGAAAAACAATTGGAATTAAGTGAATAAACATGGTGATAAATTAATAAAACAGTTTGGTCACTTCAGAAGCATTTAAAACGCTTTTTTCCACGGTCGGGAGTAGAAATCAGTTTCTATGACATCAAAATTAAAACAGAAGTAGTCGATTATTCCCAAGGGAGTAATAATGCTCCCAAGGGAGTTTATATTATGGAAAACGTTTTCATGCAAAAAAAAGATAACATTGAAATTATTTATTGACATTTAAATTAAATGTTACATTTATACAATTTTCAAAGTTAATATTACAAGGAATATTACTTTTGCTTACATTTACAGTTTTTCTGATTGCGCTAGTAGTGGTACCTACTAAAACCTGATTAGCAATTTTGGTCTTATTTTCAATGGAGTTCTCGACCCTCAGCGACTGTCGTTGATTTCCAACCAGCATGACGCTTTATTGTCGTGATATCCACACCAGCATCTGCCAGTAATGTCGCTGAAGATCTTCGTAAGCAGTGACCAATATAACATGCAGCATCAGGTAATTTTAAATACGAAGCAACTACACTCGGAATTTTTCCCATGGTATTCTTGCCAACTGGCTGCGAACTACATTTTCCTGCTTTGTAGTACAAGAAAAGACGCTTATGCTTGACGTGGGGAGGACGAAAGGACAGGTATTTTCGAAACAATTCAAGCATATTTCCCACATCGGTAACCAGAAAGGTTCGTGGAATCTTTGTCTTAGTGTTTGGAATGTTTACAATAAAGAAAGAGCCTACATCCTCAATATCATCTACAGTTAAATTGACTAGTTCATCAGTTCGACAAGCTCCGGCAATCCCCAGAATTAATCCAACCTATAAAAAATCAAAATACTTAATAATTGAAATACCTAACAACAAAAGTAATCTTACCTTAATCATTAAGAATTCTTTGTCATCTGCACTTGAGAGAAAACGGTCGATTTCACCCTTTGTCAATATTTTCGGTTTTTTCCCTTGATATCTGTCACCGGTTCTTTTCAAAAATGCGATCAGCTTGAGGAATTTGCTTATATCTATGTTGTCGTAAATTATCAAGCATGACTTAACCATAGAATATTGCGCCCATAATGTGGAAGACTTGTAATTCTTTGCATTTTCACTGAAGTATGCCAACAACACATTCTCGCTGTATACTTGAACATTTTTCTCGGCGCACCACTTTTTGAACCGATTGTAGGCTATATCGCATAAAGATCTTGACTTCGTAGGCAGCAAATTGCTTATTGCAATATTTGCAGCCTCCACAATCTCTTCCGACTCACAATTATTCATTGTGCACTAAACAAACTTTAAACTAAACCAAACTAGCACCTTAATCTGACAATTCTTTTTGTTTGTTTATTTTGTAGTTATGACAATAACTCAACGACTACTAAATAAATGCTCAAATCCGAATACAATAATTCTGGTGCTACTTACTTCATAATGACAAAATATGTGTTTTTAAGTTAATGAGACCGTGGAAAAAATAGTATATACCATTCGGGAGAGATGCTATTTTGTCCTAGGTGCATTGTAGCCCTCGGGCTTCAAATTGCACCTCTGCCAAAATAACGCATTTCTCTCCCTTATAGTATAATGTACTATAATGTTATGTAAAAGCGAAACATAAGAGCATTATGTCTTGTAAAAAATCGTTTGCTCGTGTTAACTACCTTTAACAAGCAGTTTTACTTTATTGTCGCGTAAAAATATTTTAATACAGCATTTTATAAAACAAATGTTGGAATTATACAGATAAATAGCTTTCTGAAACTAAAGTGCTGCATAAATGACGTAAGAACTTTCTTAGAGTAATTTAAATAACTTCTATAAAATACTTTTATTTTTGCTGTAAGAATCTTCTCAAATATTTCTTTTCCAACCACTACAAAATTGATTTATAACGCTTTATAGTCAGTCGTGTAGATTGCTACTATGGACATTATACAGTAAAATACTCCTGAAGCAAAAATACTGTATAAGTGCAGAGACAAGAACGTTCTAAAAATAGTTTAAATAATTTCTGTAAAACTTTTTTCTTGTTGGGATTGCGCTATATTCTCACAGATACTTTAAACAGAAAACGACAGACGGTATCTGTTAACAAAAAAGTTTCAAATGGAACAATAATACGATAAATTTGCTGTCATGTAACCGCTACATATCTTTTATATTAATTTCTGATCTTATAATATTGAATTATAAGACTAGTGTGCCACTTGGGATGTGATCTATTAGATTTGTCTTATGAACTTTGTTGCAACAGAATTACACATACTTATACCTAGTTTATTTTCAAAATTTTAATCACATTCTTCAGGAAACAATCTTTGTAAATTAACAAACAAATAAATGCACTTATACGGACCTGTAATTCCCTTATAGCGAAGTAAATCGAAACATTTTTATGACCCATTAATTAAAACGCAAGGTATCTACGCATACGCGCAGGAATTTGGCCATCACAACATTATTATCAAAATCTGATGCAATTTTCAACGTATTATTGACAGATTCTTCCGCAACAAAATTTGAAAATTACATCAGATGGCCTTTTATATATTAAGAAACGGCACTTATTTTTTTTTAGTATGCGAATATCTTTGACGACAAACTGTTTTCGTGTAGAGATTAGTTGTTTGACAAAATGTGCCGATAAATTGGATTACAGTGAATTGTGAAGGATTCGCTCATAACAACTGCGTTTAAATGGAAGTGTTTATATTACATATCTTTAAACATATGCATGTAATTCAGTTGTAAGTAGCCTTTATCAGTATTTTTTAAAAAGAAAAAAATATTTAATCATTTATTTTCATAAAAATTAAAATTAGTACTGGAGGGATACTTTTAACCCTAATATGTAGTGTTCTAAAATTCATTTTTCAAGCCAATCATTTTTTATAATTTTTTTGAGAAGAACATATTGTTCTTCTAAAACAGATAATGACTAATATATCGTTGTCTTATGAGACATCACCTATAATTTTTGTTATTAAAACTTAGTGATTAAAAAAACTTGTGAATATAATTTGATGTTAGGAATAAATTTGCATTTGTACTAATTAGGTACCTACTACAAAGCGCTTATAAAATTTTATTCATAAAGAAACCAGAAACTCATTACAATTGTTCAAGGTCATACATTTTCAACACTGTTATAAAAAAACTGCTACTACTACTACCTTGGGGATTGGCTAAATAGGTACTCATAATTTATGTCGATGTTATAAACAGGTTACTCTTCGCCAAAGTTGGTCATCTCATTATTTATTATCCAAACAGTCGTATTGCCTACGTACCTTCATAACTTATAAAACAAAAATTGAACGTACAGGGCTCTTACAAATACAATTTTGTAAAAACAATATCAAAAAGAGCAGTTAAAATATACACTTTCGCACCGCACTAGAAACTGGTGCACTGTAAAACCTGATAAGGCGTATAATCGGCGACCAGACAAAAAATTGAAAAAAATAAATTACATTTTCAGCAAATTCAACTGCTTTTGCTGCTATTGTTATTAATTATTAATATAATTGATATGTCGTTTTAATTAGTAAAATAATTTGACATACCTCCTCTTACCCAGTTTCTACAAATTAACACAAATGTTTCTGTTTCTTGTCTGTTTTGAACTTGTAGGTTATTGGCAGCAGTTATAATACGTTTGCGTAAATCATCAATAGTGTCCACTTCGGTGCAATATACTTAATTTTTTAAATATCCCCACAAAAATAAATCCAAATGATTTAAAGTCGAGAGATCAAAGCGGTCACGGTACCGGTCCTTCTCGTCTAATTCCTTGATATTAATATTTGTACACGCTGTACATGGTATATGGATATATTTGAGCCTTGCCCCTGCTAACAATTTCCTGTTCTATAAAAATCGTAAGAACGTTTTCAGAGCAAATTTTATAGAGCAATGTTTGTTCTAAGAACATTTTCAAAACATTTTTACCATAAAAATGGGCACCGTTCTATAGAACCTTTTAGTTCTTTAAGCGGTTCTGTAAGGTTTGCAGGAAATACTTATAGAATTGTTGAATAAACGTTTTCACAGGTCTTAAAGAATTTTTATAACACAGTTACAAAGCAATCTCATAAAAATTCTATAGCACTTCATTATACAATTTTTGTGTTGCATGTTGTTCTATTTAGAGAACTTTAAAATCGTTTAATTGTATCTTCTAAAAACAAAATGTTTTTGTATCGCACATGTTAGAAATAATATGGATGGGCCAATAAGAACCAATAAGATGGATCTAATCAGCTTGCATAGGAGTACTCACATTACGAATTGCTTAGTTGGTTTGTCCATCAGGGAGCAGTACATTTTAATGCGGAAAAAGTTTTATCGTGAAATATGTAGTACATAATGGTAATTTTTTGACGCGCCCTCAGTTAACCTTATATTCCTATGCTGCTGGAAATTTAGTAAAAAAAAAATGTTTTCTATATTGATGAATTTAACAATCAACTGTATATAAAATTATCAGAAAGTAAGTATATCCATATTATTGTTATCATTTCACCTATTTATATTGTATATATTTTTTATTAAGATTTTTTTTCTTTCTTCACAATATGGCGACAGAAAGAAAGGCATCATCTTGTATTTCGAATGGATTCTCACTAATATGACATTTTTGTGTCGATTGCAATGATTATGGAGCAAATATGCTTGGTAAGCAACTACTATAACAGATCTATGCCACTTAATATCCACAGTGTTGTCATATTTTATTGTGGTAATTCAATCTTATTTAATAAATCTAATAAAATTCTTTAACTTCAACATCTAGTGCAAATGGATAAGGTTTGGAATGGCCTAAATTAAATATGTTTCTAAATTTCTATAAGAAAATCAATTTCTATTAGCAATCAAATAAATCTTATCTATCGTAATGAAATTTTCTTTCTGCAATCAGATAACAATTTTTTTCTACACCCGTATTATGACAATGCACTTATATGCCCATAATCCGTTTCATAATGATACCCATTACGATACAGATTTTTAAACAATAGAAACCCATAATTTTTCAATCAAGCATGCTGTGCATTTGACGTTTATCCTAGGTTCTTATGTAACTATTTTAGATGTCAAAATCAGTACGTATTAAATTTTCGTAGATACCTAGCTAAACTTCGATAATTTATCAAAATGTCTGATATCAGCGATATAGAATAATTACCATCGACTCCACCACACATATCGGAGAAAGCAGAAAATGTAGTTCATACGAATAATTACTGTTATCTATTGTTTGGTTTTTGATTATTTATCGGGTGTAGAAAAAATGGCGTATGCAACTCTCATGTAATGGTTATTAATACACTCGCATAACCATCATAACCATCATTACATGATCGTTGCATAATATACTATTATAAATCACGACTTTGTTATACAAATTTCCCCATTATATTTTGATCAAAATATTTCGTACTTTTACAGGCAGGTCTCCTCAGATGGGGGTATGGGAAACCTACATATATAGTTCTATAGCGTCTCTTTATGGAACAAAAAGGCTTTTGTCACTTATTTACTCTATAATGATTTTATAACAACTGTATTACTATTCTCTATAACTGCTTTAAAGAGCCTTTTGTCTTAAGTTCGATAGTAGCTTCCATATTTGTAATTTGTTTTCCGTAGCAGAATTGTAACTTAACAACCCCTTATACAATAGTTCTATAATTAAACTATAAGCGACATTACGGAATAATTTTATAAGAGTGTCACAGGAGATGGTATAAGTCTATAAAGCAGTATTTTCCATCGGTTTTACAGTAATTTGATTCTATAAGCAACATTGCCGTAAAATTGTGTTATCGTACACACTTATAGGGCTACATTAGCAATTACGTTATAAATGCTCTATAAATTATGCTCTAAGAACGTTCTTGCAACAAATTTAAAAAACAATTCAATTTCTGAAGGCAAAATAGTCTCATGTGCCACATTAATGCAATTTAGTATTCTAAATACAACTATATAATGTTAACAGAATATAAAACTCCTATTACTCTAAATTTATAGAACTACTTTGCTAGCTGGGGTGTATGATACGCCACAGTGCTGCCCTACACCTCCATCTCTTCCACTATTCGGTTGCAAACTTACCGTGCCAGCGTTTGCACTACACTTGCATTCACTGCACACTGTTGTAAAAGTAGCTGCATTTGAAACATATTTACCGGGAAATTTGTTCTGCTAAAGCATTTTCACTTCACCATATTAAAATGATATCCATCAACTGCGAGTTGCTTTAAGTAAACCATTTTTGATATTTAAAAAACTAATGTAAATACAGAATCACATCACAGAAAGTTAATACGATAGGAAATCGGATATTGAGACTACCAGAACTTTAATAATTTTTTTCTCAGACACTATAAGAATTTAACAAAAAAATTTGTTTACAATATTGACTTTAGACGTTTTTCATGACGCATCTATTCTCACATTTTTTAGATAAGTTCAGACTTCACCCTGTATACACTATAGAGCATCTGCGGCACATGATCAAAGTAGGCGTGGCATTCGACTGCATCAACCATAACAAATTATTGGAAAAGATGCATTTTTATAGCATAAGAGGTAACGCATTGGATTGGTTAAAAACTTTTCTTTTTAAAAGAAAACAATATGTTTCATTTATGAGTCCTGGTCTTAATTTGAAAGAAAATGTTAATTCGGAAATAACCGAAATTAGTATGGGTGTTCCGCAGGGCTCCATACTAGGCCCAATTTTATTTTTATTATACATGAATGATATTGAGTCTTTATCTACACAAATTACTATGGATGCAGATGACATATCCTTTTGATCCTCTAATATCTATCTTTCCTTGATTCTTTTGATGAAGTACCAGATAACCCATATTCACAGTGGGGATCCAATCGGGATTATTTTGCTCGTGCAAATTTGCAGGTTTCCCTATAGTATAAGTATAGTATAGTCTTTTTAAACTATTCATCCAAGCCTATCGCCTATCAGATGCTAATTGGTTAAATTGTTTATGTCTGTCGAATTCAGAAGAAATTCTGAAAAACTAACATTGTCCCTTGCAGAGTTACTGCCACAATTTACTATCATACAATAATTAGGCATTATATAATACAAATATTTAATAATTAATTGAAATAAATGTAAGGTTATACTTTTGTTTTACCTCCAAACAACGACCTTGAAAATAGTGACGTCAGGTGCAGATACCCTATTACATTTTATAGAGGCCCAGATCATGAGATAAATAATAAAGTGGATCGTAATAGACTTAATGACAACACGGTACCCTTACAGAGGTGTCATTCTAATAAACTTTATTAAAATAAAAATATATTTTTGATTATTGTGTGAGGAAAGCCCTCGGAGATGAGGTCCGCGTCCAGGTTCCGGTGCAACAGGTGTTTGCCGATGCCATATTTGAGTTCAGCGACCCAAACAACCCTCAGGCGCCTAGTTTCTCTCCTTCTCCGCGTGAATTTTGGGAGAGTCCCACGGAGATGACGTTCATCGACGTTCCTGAGCTCCAAGTCGGTTGTGGGTCGATTTGAACAACATAATCATGATCAGCGACCTCGAAAACCTCCGGGAACCCGATTTGGGCCTGTTCTGACTCTTATTTACAAAGTTATTAAATCTTCCAAAAGCCGTCTCAAAAAATGCATTTTTTGAATGCATTTTTGGCTGTAGCAATGCAATTTCCGATTTGTATAAGATACATGTTTTACAAGAAATTTTTGGAAGCGAATGCATTCAACCGCATTCCGATCTTAGTGCAAAAAAATCCGAGGTTGAGTGCTTCATTGCCACACCTATTATATTTTTAATAGATACTGGTAATTTATTAAAACCTTTTTTTCTTAAAAAGTTAAGTGAATTAATTGTTACATTATATTTGCACATCGGAATAAAGTAATAATCTCTTTATCTCGTATTTAGACCGTGCATTCGCTTATTTAAAACCAAATTACTTTTATTTTAAAAAATAAACATATACATCTCTAAAATTAACAAACATGGAAAGGGTAAAATATATTTTTTAAAGAGTTCTCGACAGGAGTACCTGGAAAAAAATTCCAGCTATGTACCGTAGAATATGTTTCTGCGCAATGAATACGTCCGATGATTGAGTGGAATTACCCTATAAATATATGCTATATGCCAGTCAACCTGGAGGAAACATGAGCATGATACACTAATACCAACTGATCTAGAGTCAAAACGGTAGGCAGATTTCTAAACAGGTAACTAAGCGATTTTAATTTTGAAATTAATTGACCACAGTGTTTATGCCATGTTAAACATTCATCTAAAGTGATTCCCAAAAATTTTACGTCGGTATTAAATTTCATATAATCTTTGCCGTTGTTCGTTTTTATTTTGAGTCCTAAACAGTTCTTTTGCCTATTGTGGAATCTGGTTAACTGTGTTTTATAACTATTTAGATATAAAGTGTTAGTGACGCACCAATTTCCCACGGCGTTCAACGCAGCAATGCATTTTGATTCCAACTGTTTATCATTGGCATCTGATATAAGCTTAGACGTTTCATCAGCATACATGACAAGAAAAACGTTGAACATAAAATTATGTTAGTTGGGACTACATTTGTAGTTTATTCTACGACAACATTGTAAACACCAATTTATACTGTTTCAGTAGTATTTCTTTCAGTGAGTGTGACGATGTGTTGCTTCCTACAGACTATTCGTGATTTGCCAGGAATTCGTGAAAAGTGTGTAGGGTGTTGTTCATTAAAAATCTACATCCTGCACACTATGCACGAATTCATCATAAATCAGGAATTTACACATAGTCTGCAGCCAGCTTTGTAAATTTGCGGTATGGTAAATGACAAAATTTTTGTTCATGTACCCAAATTCGGCGCGAATCAAAAAACACTATGTTTTCCAAAATTTTTATTTAATCAAAGAGTATGTAGTTGCATCAATAGTTTATTTGTAGCCATAGTATGGGTAGCCAGCACCAAATCCAGAATAGTATGGGTATGCACCATATCCACCATATCCACCGTAGTAGGGATAGGAAAGATATTGGGGAGCAGCTCTTGGTACAGCCATGGCAACAGCGACCAAAAGGGCAACAACGAGTAACTGAAAAATAATATTTTAACATTTATTGTACTACCTATCTAATTTTAATGTTAATAAGATACAGTAGCCTGTATGCATAAAAGTGGGCAACATGATAATCCTACATTCATAATGTTGCACTTAAAATGGCAGACAGAAGCATTTGCTTAAATTTGTTAGTAAATACCTTCTTAAGTTTTAAATTAGGTGGATGCTTGTCTTAAATGTTAATAATTAAACTGAAATAATTATCTTCTTGCACGGAAATAAAGCTATACTGATATGAAGCTATATCGTCATGGAAATATATTATATATATTACATTATTCTTCATTTATAAAATATACTTGAAATCAATAAAACTACTACACTTAAAATAAGACAAAGTTATGTTTGTTTACAGAATTGATTTGTTTTACTTAGATATTATGAATTACTGGAGTCAACAATTGTTATTCTCGAAACAAAGTCATGTTTTATTTATTTGAATTTTTAAGTGATTTGAAAATTACTGCAAATAGGTTTACAGTATACAGGTTTTAATAAAATCCATGTTTAAATTTGACGCTTCGTTTTTTCAAAGTAGAAAAACCATGTTTATGAAGTTCTAGGTAAGTAACGAAGTCACTTAAAACAGATGTCTATAAATCAAATATGTGTAAACACCTGAAACACTTATAGCAAACTGCCACAGTGGCACACTAGACATATGACATATGCCAGTTCCGATTTTGTTTAACCAAGCATGCCTATACATAAAGTTACAAACAGACCGAGTTACAGGCCTTCAAAATGAGGCCAAATATTTCGAATAAAATTAGTATCTCTCAATTACTTTATATTGGAAAAACCAAATTTGTACAGGACATAAGTTTTAACATATTTTAAGTAAATGTGTGTATTTATGGGAGTTTCTAGGATCCCTTGGGATGGAATAATTATCAACAAACTTAATGTATATGGCGTCTGCGATGGGAATCTACTTATGTAAGTCCCACAGGGACCTGCGTTGGGTCCTGTATTATTTTTTTATATACTTTTATTATATAGGTACCTACTATTGATTTGGAATATATAATTAAGATTTATTAAATTTCAGATCTTTTAGAGAAAGAATTAGAATACAATATAAAATACACTAGAATTTATAAATAATTAGGACATGTACGTCTTTATATAGTATAACATGCAAAAATATTGTTCTTTTCCTAATAATTGTTTATGTATATTGTTTACATGAAAATTTTATTATTGTTTAATATTTCGATAGAAATATGACTGCAACTGTTATAAATTGTTTGTATGTAAGATCTTGTTATTTATTTTTTATAATAAAAATAGAACCTAATCCAATTTTTCTAAATAAGTAGCAATGAAAATTTAATTTGCATTTTACAAAATCTTTCTATGTTCACCACTGCAAATAATAGAATTTAAGTTTGTGCTTTATCATTACTTATTGTAATTTCTTCCAAAGACAAAATTTCTTATCATTTTATTGAACAAACGAAAAAAGTTGTAATACTTACCAGGTATTTGAACATTTTGCTTGGTTTAGAATAGTCTTCAAAGTATGCTTCGTGGTTGTCCTGATAGAGCTTTTATAGGTCAAGAAGATGATCTGCATATTGTATAATAAAATTTTGCGTTTTACACGGGAAAGAAAAAAATCCAAATCCATATTTTATTACGATTAGTTCCGGATTTAACTGGTTCTTCAATATCGGTAAGATACATATATGGCCCTGGTCGACTTTAAATTTGTTGTACAACATAAATTAAAAGTGTTGTTTATTACGCCTTCCATATAAACCACTTTTTTGAACTATTTTAAATACACATATAAATAAAAACCCACCAAAAAGTTATAAATAGAGAACTTGAGAATATTTAATTTTTGAAAATATTAATTAATTAATAATATACTGGAATTAGCTAGACCAAATACGACAAACAATTATTGTATGGGTATGTAAACAATGTTTTGTGGAAAATGTACAATTCAGGTTGTTCCCCATAAGAACCGATACAGAGTAGGCGTAGGAAATAGTGTTTCCTACAAATATAAATAATTTTAGACATTTAAGAACTGAATAATACAGAATAGCAAATAACAGAAATGTTATCTCATGCCATCTGCGAATATTCAAAGGTACAGAGGTAAAATGAATATACAGGCTGTCCCTAAAAGGTCTTTACAACGCTCGACCAGATACAGTGCGGCTCAAAATAAGTCGATTTAGCTAAATTTACCTTAGTTCAAAGTTGCCCCGTTTTGGCGCTATACGACCCTGAAGTTGCAATTTTGAAATTGTTTTTTTTTTTTGTTATAAATTTAAAATGCCTTATGCGATTTTGCTAAACTTTGGTAAGTTGACACTGCTCTATAGGACAATAAACCCCATATCAAAATTATGAATGATATCATTCCATTGGCGTAGACCTTGGGTTTTTTATTAATTACACCTTCGATAATTCTACGCCAATGGAAGAAAAGATTTTTCAGTATAAAATTTAGATTAGGTAAATTATTTACTACAAAAAAGGTACTCTTGATAAGACTCGATTACTCTCGTGGTTTATTCGAAATTTGTAATTTTAATTTTTTTTTCACGAGTTTACAGGTACTTGCCTTTATGCAACTAATTTTGATTGTTGGTTGGATGGTAAATAAAACTTCTGACGTTTAAGACATCCAAATTATTACTAAGATTGAAAAGTTTGACGTTTACTTAATAATTTGAATTAAATTTTCATTTTTCATAGACATACAATACACCAGTGCACTGTAAAAAAATAATTACACATTTTAACACAAAAGAACATAATACTGTGTTAATCGAGGTCCACACGGAGTTCTGTATATTTTGACACATTTCTCTGTATGTAGCAGGGTGTTCAAGGTTTAACACAATCCACTGTGTTAATATAACAAATGTCATGTGTAACTTTTACACATTTCTGTGTTATTTGTATCATTAAAGGTGTAGGCTTTACACATTAACATGTTAACTTTATTTATTATAATAGGTATTGACATGGAAGACTCACCTATCTTTTAATTTGTTAATTATGTTCCTGTTTACTTTCGAAATAATTTATATATATAGCTATTTACAGGCCTTTTAGACCCAGAGAAATAATTTTTAATAAATATAATTTTTGAAATACTTTTATTTTGACATTTTCTAGAGGTTCTGCCTATCGTCGAGAATGCATTGAATATAGCCTGGAATGTTCTATTAAACGGCAGAATATATGTATTAAAAATTATAATTTCAAAAGCAAACAGGAACATAATTAACAAGGTAAGTGAGCTTCCGTGTCAATATAAAGAATTTTCTGAATTATGGTGTAATTATAAAATAAATAATATTTTACTTTTTATGATTTTATTAAAAAAATAAAATTCTATTCGAATGAACAACGACCAAGTCTGCTAACAAAATATGTATGTATACAAATTAACAGTATAATAGTACATATTCTGATAAGGGACTAATAATGTTCTAGTAAATCATAAACAATGAAACAACAAAGATGTATTTAGGCACTACATAATAGGAGTTTACAAAAATTACATATAACTCTCTTTCCCTAAAGTTACAAAAAAGTTAGATTTCAGAATAATCTAAAACGTCAGAGTAAACTCCTAATATTTTTAATAGTTATATTCTAATTAGTTTTAGCTTTATTACAATTACCAGTAATATTTGTTATAGTTAGGTAAGTACTTACCATTTTCCTTGATAATAAACCTCAATTTAAATTTAAATATTCCCCATTTGAACACAGTGAACGAGAGGTAACTGTACACAACATCGCTACATGACCAATATGGCGTAGTGACGTGTGTTGGATCAACTGATATACTGCAGCTGCGCAGTTGTGCTCAACCAGTCAGGAGTAGGGATATAGAACACAATTAAGTTGTGTACGTGTTAAGTTTACACAAAATGGTGTACTTTTAACACACAATTGGTAAATATTACACAAATTCAGTATATTTTATTATAATACTAGTCATTTAAACACATTTTGTGTAAAACGTACAAAAAAACCATAGTGTGTAAAACTATTAACACGGAATTTTTACACATCCTAAATTACACACTGGAAAATCTCGCTTACACAGCAACTTTTTTTACAGTGTGCAGAATATACTGATATGTTATTAGTTTTTGGATATTGAGGAGGAAGTCGTCGAGAGTGTGTCAGAGTATACTCTGAAAGATTTCCAAAAACTAATAACATATCGGTATTTTCTGCACTGGTGTTGTCCATAAAAAATTAAAATTTAATTTAAATTATTAAGTAAACGTCAAACTTTTCTATCTTAGTAATAATTTAGTCTTGTGTCTTAAATATCAGAACCAACCAACCAACCATTAAAATTATTTGCATAAAGGCAAGTACCTGGAAACTTGTAAAAAAACCATATGGAATGCGCGGAAACGAATAAGCGTGTTTGTTAAAAAGTCTAATTTTTATTTCAAGAATATCAGGAACAACTATTGTGAATAATTAATTACTAATTTAATTTTTGTATCAAAATTGCTACCAAAAAACTACTAAGCTATTAAACTACAAAATTTGAGAAGTCTCCATTCTACATGGGAATAAAGCTTTACAATCACCTAGCGCCGCACTATAAATTAATGACAGAAATAGTTTTTAAAACTAATGTAAAAAAAGTACTGCTTAAGAAACCTTATTATACTATTAATGAGTATCTTGCTGACTCATTTGTGTAGTGGATTGTTTTTGTTTGTAACATTTGTTGTAATACTGACTTGTCCTACACATATTTATGTCCAAAGGATTAATACAAATTATTATTATTATTATTATTATTATTATTATTATTATTATTGTTATTATGCCTTGTCACACAACCTCAACTCTTAGTTGGGTCTTTTTCACCAACACCCTGGAGTCCTTCGTCAGGGTGTGGCGCGGACTGCTGTTAATCCTTTGTAGTAGTTAAGTTTAGGTTGGAATCGTTACTCTCACCTAATGCAATCCATGCATTTAAGGTAAGGTAAGTGTAAATGTAGAGGGTAGTTCTTATATTGTTTTTCTCTTTTCAGGTTTACGACAATACCTTCCGCAGTATGTGAGCAGTGCCTAATATTGCAGTTTGCTGGATCTGCTCTGGGCGATGGTCTCCAGGGAGTTGCTCGACGCATATTTTAAATTCTTGGCTAACATATCCCGTAGCCCCAATTATGACAGGTACTATAATTACTTTAGTCCGCCACATTCGCTGGATTTCGATTGCTAAACTCTTATATTTAATTCTTTTTTCAGCTTCTTTTTTGATAACATGCGTATCTGCGGGGATGGCTACATCTATTAGGTAAGTTACTTTTTCAGCTCTTATAACAATGTCTGGTCTGTTTGCACCTCCTCCTTCGTTAGTTCCTGTCACTGTCCGGTCTGTTCTAATGGGGTGATCGTATAAAATTGTGACTTTTCCGTTGTTAGTGGTTACATTTTCAGGCTTGTGTTGATACCATTTCTGTACTGACAAGTGACAGTTATAGTTGCGACATATCTCATAATGGATTAGAGAGCACACGCGGTTATGGCGATCTATATATTCGCGCTGTGCTAAAATGGGACATGCAGTCATGATGTGAGTGACTGTTTCAGACTTCTCTTTGCACATTCTACACCTTTCATCCTCTCTGGTTTTCATAACACGGTGTTCAATGTATCTTGTTTTGAGGGCCTGGTCTTGTGCAGCAATCAACAAACTCTCAGTCTCAGGTTTTAGATGACCATTTTTCAGCCATGCATAGGAAATGTTTCTATCTATATTCAGATTCTCAATGTCTCTTATTAGCTTACCATGCATTGGTTTTTCCTTCCACTTAGCTATCATCTGACTTCCGATTTTTTGGATTATTATTTTTGGGAGAGGTAAATCATCTATTACAGGTTCAGGCTCCTCATCGTTTCTTAACTCTTTTGCTGTTTTTAGAGCTTTTTTTGATAATGAATATGCTATTTGTTTAGTATCACATTGCATAGCAGCCTGAAGCAGGTAATCTTTATGAGAGTTATGTGTCATGTAATAAGCTAAGCTATAAATTTCTCTACGTGCTGTTGCCTCTATTTGTTTTAGTCCTCTCCCTCCCTGTTTTCTTGGCACGTACAGTCGTGAGACATCAGCTTTTGGGTGCAGTGCTCCATGCATTGTTAATAATTTGCGCGTTTTTATGTCTAGCTGTTTAATTTCCTCTTGTCTCCAGTTTATTATACCTATGCTGTAGTGTATCACGGGAACAGCCAGAGCTCCTATTGCTGCAAATTTATTTCGGGCGTTTAACTCAGTTCTTAGTATTTTTCGGATTCTACGCGTGTACTCTCGTTTCAGACTGTCTTTAGTTCCTTCATGGTCAATTCCATCACCCTCTTTCACACCTAAGTATTTATAAAGCGCTCCCTGTTCCAACGCTTCAATTTGGCATTGATCGTCTAGAATGACATTTTCCATATCTTCAATAACCCCTTTCTTAAATGATACCACGGCACACTTTTCCAAGCCAAATTCCATTCTTATGTCTTCACTAAAGCTCTTGGTAACTGCAAGAAGCCTTTTTAGTTGAGCTTTACTTGATGCTATTAACTTCAAATCGTCCATATATAATAAATGGTTGATGGTCTCATTTGAGTTATTTACTTTATATCCGGTATGTGTATTTCTTAGACGTTTAGTAAGCGGTATCAGTGCAATACAAAATAGCAGAGGTGACAATGAGTCACCTTGATATATTCCTCTGTTGATTGTTATTGTGCTTGTTGTAATCGTAGTACCTTTAGTTATTAAACACATCTTGGTTCTCCAGGTTTTTATTATTGCTCGGAAAAAATCTAAAATGGTATCATTTACTCCAATTAACTCGGCTGATTTAAGGAGCCAACTATGAGGGACACTATCAAAGGCTTTTTTATAGTCAATCCACCCCATGGCTAGGGATTTCTTGAAGTTCTTACAATCTTCCATTATTAATTTTGATAGTATAAGATGATCCTTACATCCCCTTGATCCTCGATAGCACCCTTTCTGTTCCATAGGGAGTAAGTTGTTCATTGTTACATATTGGGTAACTTTTTCCGCTATAATACCAGTCATGTTTTTATAAATAGTATTCAGACAGGTGATTGGTCTGTAATTCTTTGGGTCTTCAGTTTTGTCATTCTTTGCCAACAATATCGTCTTTCCTTCAGCCAGCCAGTCAGGAATTTCGCAACTATCAATTATATTATTATACTCTCTAGCTAGGTGTTTATGCGCAGCGTGTAGTTCTTTTAACCAAAAGTTTGGGATGTAGTCTGGCCCAGGTGCTTTCCAATTTTGCGTTTTGTTTATTGCTTGTTTTACGTTGTTCTCTGTAATTGGTTCCCATACCATTTGATGCGCCTTTTTCCGTTCTTCTTGTCTAATCCACACAGCATTCTCGTTATGTTTGCTTGTTGTTCCGTAAATATTCTTCCAAAATGCTTCTACATCACTCGCTAGAGGTAGATTACCATCTTTCATGTTATTCTTTAGTGATCTGTAAAATTGTTTCGTGTCACTGTTAAACAGTTTGTTATCTTGATACTGCTGGCATCTCTTTTTATACCTTCTAAGTCTTTGAGCTGTAGCTGTTAACCTTTGTTTCAACTCTTCAATGACCTCAGTTATCTGTTTTCGCTTTCCTATCTCCCATTTGTGTTTTAATTTATCGATGTTTTTTATGTTAGTTCTTCCTTTGCTGTATTCCACTAAAATTGATAATTCTTTCCTGATGTTCTCAATTTTCCTTTTAAATCTAGCCTGCCAGGGTGGTACTCGGTTGCTAGAATTGTTACTATTATTTTTCCTAGGCGGTAAGACTCTGTTAGTTATCAGTTCTGCTGTGACATATATGGCGTTGCTGATTTGATGCAAGTTGTGTTGTGGTCCCAGAATATTATCTAAAGCTATGTTACTTTCATATATTAAATTCGTCACTTCTTTTGTTTTAAAAATCTTTCGCAAACGACTTCTTGGTTGGTTTTCTTCCATCCGTTGTAATATTTGTTGCACAACTGTAATTGGATTTTCTTGTGGTGGCAGTTCTGTTTCTTCTGGCCTTCTCTCAACATCTTGTTGTTCGTCTTGTACCATTCTTCGGACTTCTACTTTTATTCTATCTTTTTCTGATTGCTCGCATGTTCTTATTGTTATTATTATTATTATTATTATTATTATTATTATTATTATTATTATTATTATTATTATTAATAATGATTAAAATTACAAATTTCAAATAAACCACGAGAGTAATTGAGTCTTATCAAGAGTACCTTTTTTGTAGTAAATAATTTACTTAATCTAAATTATTACTGCAAAATCTTTTTTTCCATTGGCGTAGAATTATCGAAGGTGTAATTACTAGAAAACCCAAGTTCCACGCCAATGGAATGACATCACTCATAATTTTGATTATCCTATAGAGCGGTGTCAACTTATCAAATTTTAGCAAAATCACATAAGGCGTTTTAAATTTATAACAAAAAAACGATTTCAAAATTGCAACTTGCAACCACGTCGTCGGTTTAGGACTCTTGACGTTTCGAGAGACATGAAACTGGTCTATTACTGTGAGGTCAAGTAAATGAAAACAATACAAGGTGTTCATTGGATTTCCCCTTAAATTATATGATAATATCCTGCGCAGAATTTAATTTAAAACACTTTTTTAATTTTATTAAATTTAAAACGCTTTAATGTTTTCAACAAAAATATTGTAATAGTGTTTATTAGAAGAAATCAAAAAGTCAGACGTAGGCTTTGTCTTTGAAATTTGATAGTTAATTATAAAATGAAATGGAAATATAAAAAAATAAAACCAAACTTAATAACTGAACTAATAATAATAATAATAATATCTCTACCCCTCATTCTAATCACAGGGATTAGCCCAGAAGTCGGAGATTTGTGCGGGAGAGAGGGCGGCATATTATTATTAAGCATTTGCGCCCAGGAACGACTTACGTTGGTAGGCCCTAACCACTATTCAGTGCAGGAATGAGGGATACCTGAAAAACCTCATTAATTAGGGGGGTAGTCAAATATCAACCGGTATCAATCTCTCACATTGACCCAAGCCAACATTCTTCCACCCTACCATACCCGCAGAGAGGGCGCCAAACCTCTCCACGAATATAGCTTATATACGGTCTACCGGCAGCTGGGCTTGAACCAACTCCGATCTAGTCACCTCGATTCAAGTACTGACGCCTTAAACCGCGCGACCACTGACCGACCCGACCCCAACTTTTGCACATAAATTCGATATTTTGAAAAAAATGTTCTCGAAAAATTTTTGATAGTCCTAATAGCCATTTAATTTTCGTTATTTTTTGTTAAGTGACACAAATCACCCAATCATTTAAACACCAAGATCAATAAAAAAATTTCAAAAAATACCATAAGCAGCCACAAATACCCGTTGGAAATGTTTACTGTTAACGAAAATACGAGTAAAATGAGCACAGAAGAGAAGAAGAACCGGCATTCATATTAAAAGATTGGGCGGTCGATATGACGAAGAAATATGAGAGAATTTGGAGAAGCAACAGAAAAACTATGTGGAATATTTCATGCAAACTTTTGTAGGAGAAGTACTATAATGGCTAAGGTTATGATTGACCCATTTAACAGCATAGTATTTAAATCTGCAACCAGCAAGAAACTGCAAACAGATCCATGTAAACGTAAGACCACCTGAAATTCTTTTGCGCAAATTCTACCATATGGCTGCTTAGGCCAGGAGGGTTACAGATTGGCATGGCTCTAACGTGATGTAACTTAGATAACTATTGGAATCGCTCGGGAATGGTATACTTATTGAAAATATCGAGGTGCGCCAGCTTGAAAAGGTGTGCTATTTGCATAAACAACGAAAAAGTGAAAATCGCATATAACTCGGTAAGTATGCATTTTAGAGAAAAAATGTATACTTATAAATTTGTTCGTTATAAAATTTTCTACAATCTAGTGTTGTGTGTCTGATATCCGTAGATTTGAAATGTTCTCTGCAAAATGCTCGAAAGTGCAAAAAAGTAGGTAAAAAACAATAATAATTTTAAATTATTTATTTAACAATGAAAAAATAACCCAATCACGCCATACATTTAGAGAAAAGTACTTGACTTCAGTACAAAACGAGAGCCGTAAGGCCGATTAAGACCGGACTGAGAGTTTTTGCATAATGCAATTGTTAATTAACCCACCTGGAAAAAAATGCCTTTTTTTTTAATTTTGTGCCAAACTAAAAGTTATGTATATTTTTTTGCGCCCGCGCTTTTACACCTTCTTGGACCCTTAAACTATCATATACAATTGCTATCTTAACCATTTTTCAATTTTTAATAAGTTTTTGAGCGGTTTTAAACAGTTTGAAAATGTTGGCTTTTAATTAAATAAGTCTGTGAAGCGGGATTTGCGAGTGGGAAAAAATCGGAAACTATAGAAAAATAGTACTCGGAAAGACGCTTCTTTTTTAAAATCATCCAATTCGGTCCAGTAGATGTTGAAATATTAACTTCCAAAGTTGTTAAGAGTATGCGGCGTAACGGTTAATGATGCAACAATAAATTATATACCAACTAGTTCCTGACAGTATATTACGAGACATTAGTTGTAAATGTACAAAGGGCTGCACAAAATCTTGTAGTTGTGTAAAACACGGATTAAAATGTTCCGATTATTCTATATTAAATTGCGAAAAAAATGTATTAGACACTAATATAGAATGTAGAAGACAACGACGAGAAAATTCCGTGTAAAAGAAAGTATGCCTATTAATGTAATAAATGAACTTGTATTATAAATAAATTCTGTAAATTATGTAAATTTAATGAAATTGTCGATATTTTACGATTATTTATACCTTATCTCCTGTTATTCAATGTACTATATGCATTAAATAACAATTAAATTAGTTTATAACATTATTACGCATTAATTCTTCAATTTAAAATTAATAAAATGATTAATTTACAATGGACAATATATGCCCAATAAGGATATTATGATTAGCACTAATTTTTAGCAACATTTAAAAATGCTTGATTATGAAAATCGACCACCGATTGTTTATTTTTTAAAATTGATAAATGTAACTATGAAAATCCTCTCGTTTTTCTATCTCAATTTAAAAAAAAAATCGTCAAAATCGGTGCAGTAGAAGCCGAGACATATCATCCTGAAGCGAGCGCGCCGATTTTGAAGCGCCGAATCTAGTTATACTCGTATATGTTTTGTGCGCCGAAGTTTCGCAGCTTATCCCCACTCCTCCGAATTTCGACTCCGAGCGCACACTACACAATGTTTATGCAAATTTTTGTGCGTGATGCACACGTGCAATGTAATTTTTGAAAGCAGATATGAAAACATCTCGGAAAAACCTATCGATTGGTATATAATTTATTGTTATATCATTAACCGTTACGCCGCATACCCTTCCCAACTTTAGAAGTTAATATCTCAACTTCGACTGGACCGAATTGGATGATTTTTTTTTAAGAGAAGCGTCTTTCCGAGTACTGTTTTTCTATACTTTCCGATTTTTTCCCACCCGCAAATCCCGCTTCACGGGCTTAATTATTTAAGAGCCAAAATTTTCAAACTTTTTAAAACCGCTCAAAAAATTATTAAAAATTGAAAAATGGTTAAGATAGCAATTGTATATGATAGTTTAAGGGTCCAAGAAGATGTAAAAGTGCGGGCGCAAAAAAATATTCATAACTTTTAGCCTGGCACGAAATTAAAAAAAAGGTATTTTTTTCCAGGCAGGTTACTTAACAATTGCTTTATGCAAAAACTGTCAGTCCGATCTTAATCGGCCTTACGGCTCTCGTTTTGTATTGAAGTCAAGTACTTTTCTCTAAATGTATGGCGTGATTGGGTTATTTTTTCATTGTTAAATAAATAATTTAAAATTACCTTGTTTTTTACCTACTTTTTTGCACTTTCGAGCATTTTGCAGCGAGCATTTCAAATCTACGGATATCGGACCACACTATCTTGTAGAAAATTTCGTAACGAACAAATTTATAAGCATACATTTTTTCTCTAAAATGCATACTTACCGAGTTATATGCGATTGTTTCCGAGAAAAAACACGATTTTCGCATTTTTTTCACTTTTTCGTTGTTCATGCAAATAGCACATCTTTTCAAGCTGGCGCACCTCGATATTTTCAATAGGTATACTATTCTCGTGCGATTCCAATAGTTATCTAAGTTACGTCACGTTAGAGCCATATTTGAAAGATTTTTTCGTAATTCTCCTGGCCTAGCTGTAGAATTAGCGTGGAGAGGTGTCGAGGCAGTTGCCTATCTCTTGGATTTTTGTCAAATCGAGACAGATAATGGCTCTCCATCAAATCGCATTGAATATAATCTGGTGTTCAGTAGGCGGAAACTGGAAGCGGAAACTGATAATTGGTACGACAATGTAAAATACTATTAATGGATGGACTAAATCATCTGCTGAGGCTATTGGCCTGGATATAAAGCACAAAACATAATAAACCATTCAAACAGGTCAACTGCTGTTAGGGAATTGTCAAAAAATAGTGTGCAAGAACAACAGTTGCTGAAAATGAGTGGTCCTAACAAACCAAATTCTATAAAACCATACTTAAACATCGATCAAGAACACCACAATAAGATCATAAATACTATACGTGGTAACAGATCTTATTTCTAATAGAAAAAAATAGCCAATCTAATGTTGCGTTAATTTTTAATATCTGTATCTTTACCAGCTGTGACACTGATATATGTCTCATGTGCCTTGATTGCCATAAAATAATAATAATAATAATAATAATAATAATAATAATAATAATAATAATAATAATAATAATAATAATAATAATAATAATAATAATAATAATAATAATAATAATAATAATAATAATAATAATATCTGAAAAGCTGACCTTCGCTTTTTTGAGGTCAGCGGGGCTGAACTCTGAGACCGAGGGGTTCATAATGGCTTGCCAAGATGGTGTAATTAACACTCTCGTCTATCGTAGTCGTGTCTTGGGTATCGAGGTTCCTGATACCAGATGCAGGGCCTGCCGCCAGGCGCCGGAGACGCTTATGCATCTCCTGTCGGCCTGTCCGGTATATGCGGCCACAGCGTATATCCAAAGACACGATTCAGCCTTACGGGTGTTGTATTATCATTTACGACACTTGTATGAGATAGACGAGACGCCAGTGCTGCCTTATGCTCCGGGGGATATAGAATCCGTTGTGGGGAATGAGAAGTGCCGAATTTATTGGAACTATTCATTCCCCACCCTCAGGCAAATTCAAGCCAATAAGCCTGATGTAGTCCTCCTCGACCACCAACTTAGGACGATGTTTGTGATTGAGTTCTCGGCTCCCGCAGAGAACAACATCGTCCTAAAAGAGGAGGAAAAACGGAGGAAGTATCGAGATCTTCTCTCCGAGCTCCGCAGGCTGTATCCAGACCACTCTGTTAAGATTGTGGTGCTCATTATAGGCGTCCTGAGTGGAATGAGACATACGTTGCTTTCTGACTTAAAGATCATACCGGCTTGCCGAAATTCGGCAGAGATCTTAGCCGGCAGAATGCAGAAGGCAATCGTCCTTGGTTCGCTACGTCTGCTCAGAACGCACGATTTACGGGCGCAATGATTACTGACTCCACGGAGTGGAGAGTGGTCATTGCTTGACTCTTCAGAACATCTCCGAATGTGTCGGAGATTCGGAAGGTGTTACTGGAAAAAAAATAATAATAATAATAATAGTAATATCTCTACCCCTCATTCTAATCACGAGGATTAGCCCAGAAGTCGAAGACTTGTGCGGGAGAGGGGGTGGCATATCATTATTACGCAGACCGCATTTGCGCCCAGGAACGACTTACGTTGGTAGGCCCTAACCACCATTCAGTGCAGGAATGAGGGAAACCTGGAAAACCTCATTAATTAGGGGGGGTAGTCAAATATGAACCGGTATCAATCTCTCACATTGACACAAGCTAACATTCTTCCACCCTACCATACCCGCAGAGAGGGTGCCAATCTCTTCACGAATATAGCTTATATACGGTCTACCGGCTGCGGGGTCGAACCCACAGCGATCTAGTCACCTCGATTCAAGTACTGACGCCTTAAACCGCGCGACCACTGACCGATTGCCATAAAATATATTGTACAGTTATCACTGTTCTATAGCTGTAAACGGAATTAGGACCCATATTGCATAAGACTTATTTTCTCCACTCTGATATATACTATCGTCTGTTAAAGTTATGACAATCAAACCTCTAACATTCTGTATATTATTTTACTTTTTATTAATAAGTAAAACTCATATATTCAATACTGACAAATTCGAATAAACTAACTATTTTTCTACCATTGTGAGGTAGAACTCCATAAACAGAACTGAATATTTAGAAAGTTAGATGACGTAAGTCTTTTTTACATATAAAAGCTTGAAGAGGGAAATTCTGTTCTCACAGTGGAAGCAAATGAGCATTTTATAAAGTCAGATATAACTGTTTCAATAATTGCTTTTATATTTCTTAAATAAGACAATTTTTTGTCAGTCAAACCTCTGACACTCTGTATTTTTATATATTTTCAAATAAAGTATTTTATAGGTGATTTTCGGTTTTCCAATTATTTGAACAATCTGTATAAAGTTTTGGAATTGTAGGAATATTTTTTAAAGATTCGAGACAAGCAAATATATTTTTATAGAGTAGCCCTTTGTAGAAAAAATTAAAACAAATATAGTTAATCCACAAGGACACATAGTATATCGAATGTTCCAGAAAAAAATGCCTTTCTGGGTTATTCTCAAAGTAAAAATATATATAAAAACAAGTCATTTTAATTTTCTTTTTATGGTGCTTAGCTTTTTAAATTTTAAAGATGTTTTACCATCAATAAAAAGTAAAAATCATCTTAATATTATCGAATAGGTTGTTGCCCGACAAGTTCTAATAGAAAAATAGGAAGTCCTACTACGCCTTCTCTTCCGTAGGCTAAATTAATATGTGCCGATATTCGTGAGTAAAATTAGTAAGTAGCCCTTACAATAGGGAATAATCGAATATGTTTTGTTGAATATCAATATTCCAAACACATTGATTATGGGAATGTTGTTCTCAAATCTTTTTTCATTTCGTATTAACTATATTAGATGATTTAATCAGTTTTCTTAATTGTTCATATAAAAGACAGTTTATTGCTGTTTGCGGCTATAAATATTATATAATAAGCATAAATTATTAAAATGTTCAGTACTTAAAATAAATTTTGAGACTACCTACTTGAGACATAAAAGGTGAAGGTTATACAGTTTTAATATGCTGCATAAAAAATATTCAAATGTGCTCATTGATAACGTATACATTTTTAACATAACTTCACTGCCAGTATATCAGATATTATTGAATTAGATATATAGGTAAAAATTATAGCAGGTATTCTTATATTTTTAATCTTAAGCATATAATACTAATATATAATATATACTTAAAAAAAACTGAGATGTGAGTTGGCCTTAAAAAAATAGTGGGGTAGTTCATATAACATTTTTCATTTTAAAGTCGCAATTCCGAGATACACGGTGTTGAAGTTAAAATTTTATTTTCGATATTTGTAAATAACTTTTTAAGAAATCCAAATATTTACATAAAATTTGTAAATCTGGAGTTTTTTTGGACGAGAAATTCAAATTTGTTTCTAATTTTGACGTCACTAGTAGAGGGTGCCACTTATGGCACATTATGTTTCTTTTCTATGAATGAACTTTTTTGCGGTTTAGTGTATCCATCTGACTATTGAAACAATCGATTCTCCTACCTGTTATATCTGAAGAAAAAGGTATACCTTGTTGAAGTCGTTAAAAGTAACAGTTTTCGAAACAATCCTATTTGAAATATTCAGTGCACCGAGTAAAAACTATTTTGGTTTCAGGTAAACTGCATTTTCTGCTAAAAATACAGCAAAATATTACTTAAAGTTATTCAGAATGATAAACTATGGGTGCAAAATTTAAAGAAGATCGGCATCATCAGTATGCCATAGGTGAGATGACCGACAATTGAACTGGTTGTTCCTTCATATGTATGTTCACATATAAACTGAGTGCAGGTGAGAAATAAGTAGTCTGCTTACTTTCTGCTCGGCCTAAGCGGCTTGACTTACAGGAAGCGACCTTCATTGCAGCAGGTACTTAGTGCAGACCTCTCGCCCTGGGCGACGAGCCATTAAATTGTAAATGATACAGTCGATCATTTCAATTCAAGTTCAATTGTCGGTCATTTCATTTTTGGCGTACTGATGAGAGCTAACAAGCCCGAAACCGGTCTAAGTCTGGTGGTGTGTCTGATAAGGGTTCTTGGCTGTTCACACAGATACTGCAGGAGTAATTCAATGCCGGTCGAGGCATTAGTCTGCGGAGTAGTTGTTTCCTGCAGTATAATTTTAAGATTTAATGGTTCGAGCCGAGCAGGAAGTAAGCAGACCACTTATATCTCACCTAAATAATTCTTGATATACTTTATATTTTAAGGACGCCATATTCTTGAAATAGTGTTTTCTATAAAAAATTAATCATTTTAAACATTTAACAAATGAATAATGTAGAACTTATAAAGTAACAGGAATGTTATTTCATGCTACCTGCGAATATTCAAAGATACCGAAGTAAAACGAATATATAACGCCAGAAAGCGATCTAACAAACAATTTTTTAGGCACAGAAATCTTTCAAAATGCATATTTTTTGTCATAACAAATTTACATAAGGCTTACATAAGATTGTTCACTTTTGTTTATAAGTATGTAATAGTATATTCTATAACAAGTTGTAGAATGGCATATATTCCGAGCCGACGGCGAGGTCTACGGTTCGCGAGTGTGGAATATGCCATTCTAAACGTGTTTTAGACTATACTTTCTATAACAAGATTTTTGAAATCATACATGACAGTATGTTAGAATAACATTCTAACACAGTATGCTGGAATGACATAGAATAACATTCTACCTCAGTGTGATAGAATGTCATCCTAACATAGTATACTGGAATTATACCTGTATTACAATCTAATTTTTAGTTGTGGAACGTGTACTTTCTAAAATCGTGTTGGAGGAAAATGATTTTTAAAATGTGGAGTTAGAATACCAAATTAATTTGTGTCTTACAAAAGCTCTTTAAAAGTTATTATTTTTATTGAGGAGAATTGAAATAGTACAAGTGGATAAAGAAATGATCAACAATTTTATTTTTGATATTAATTTTATTCTAAATGTTATTTTTCGGGATTTCTGTACCTAAAAATTCCTTAAATTTGATCATTTTACAGTTAGGAATACAGCGACTATCCACCAAGTGTGTTATGGGAATTATACATCTACGTTCATTCAGCTAGTAGCGATTTTACATATACATGCTCGAGAAAATGTGGGAAATCTGTGTGGGAAATCTGTGTGTGAAGATTGAGCATGAAAAAATAAGATTACAATTTCTTTCCTACAGACCCTCCCTACGGAGAAATGTGTCCCTGAAGGACGCCGCTGGAAATCGGACTTTCTTGAACAGCTTTGAAAGTAGTCAATATAATTTAATAAAAATTTAATGTGATGGACACTAGTAACGACCTCTTAAAATAGTGTCCTTGAAATATATTTAGCTTTTTTAGTTTACCAGTTTTAACTCCCTGTATGATAAAGACTTTAAAAAAATAAAACTGGGTAGCTTCAACTTTAGACTAAAAAAGGTAGGTACTCTTGTTTATTGTCGATAAAATAAACCGTTATGTGATATTATTTTTTATGTTCAATATACACCCAAGAGATTTTCCACATTTTTCCGGACACCCTGTATAGCGAATGGTGGTATTTATTGATCATATTTTATATTGCTGTCCAATTACATATGTGCTGTACACCATTAGTCTCTTAAGGTTGTCTTAATATACTGATACTAGTAACATTTGTTGAAATTATTATAATCAAAATTAGATAATACTCATATATGAATACTTAGTACTTATTGCATTTCTCAACATCTTGATTAATTTCTGTTCTCTAAAAATATTCAGATAATCCTTTTGCAATATAACAGAGCAGCAGGACTTTTGTATATAAATTATACAACTGCGTGAAAAATAAAACTAAAGATGGCCTTTATAAATAACGATGATAAACTTGTTTTAGCATGTGACATAATTGTGACCAATTAAGTCAACACTACAACATCTGCGTATTTAATTAAATAATTATTGATAATTATAATACATGATTTTTTTTTATAACTTGAAATATTGTAAAGACAAAGAAAATAAATTAATAAATACGTATATTTGTGTCAACAAGTAAATCAATTTAGTAAATATTCAATAAAGTGCCACATACCTATTTGTTTATTTATATCAAAGGTGAACGATGTTCACTGTTTTCCGCCAAAAGATATCAGTCCAATATTGTGTTTATTTTTGACTTTTGGAGAAAATATTTTTTAGAAAAGTTTTACACACACGAAACAGTATGCACTTGCATCTACATTTTTGAAATCTACAGATATTTATAACTACTAAAATATAACATATCTTTGTTATAATTTTTGGACACCCTGTATAGTTATAAAAATACAAACATATTTATGCTTGACAAATATTACTGTCTATTACATTTTCTAAATGTCTAGTTTAAAAAACATATTAAATAGACATTTCTATAATAGTAATGTAACAATATTACAGAACTTATTTTCGGAAGATAGCTTTCATTTGAAATAACATACATATATATCCCGATTTGTAGGAACCGAACTTTACTAGGTGCTATAACTTTTTATAATAAGAAAATAAGTTCATATAATTATAAGTCGGAAAATATTTAGTTTCCATGGTACAAATTATAAAAAAAATTTGAAAGTTGGAATAAATATTTTTTAATTTATGTTGCTTGTTGGAAAAAATTTTTGAAAAATTATTAGGCGGACTGGCTCCTTTCCCCTTCTAAATATTTTTCAACGTACGTGTTTAGTTTTGAAACTGCATTCAGTTGATAGCAAATTTGATTTATTTCTATGTTTCTTGGCATTTTTTTAGTTAAAGCTCAATTTTTTAATAATTTTATATTTTCTTAGTCCATCTTAATAACTTTTGCCGTAAATCAGTACAAAAAAAAACAGTATTCAAATTAAATTTCTGAAAATATACCTGAAGTCAAACAAATGAAAATATACTGATAATAACCAAATTAAATTGAATTTTTTATAAATCAAGTCATGAGTACACTATTAAGATCGTCGTATTTCTCGCAGTTAAAACTATCAATGTACTGTTTTTAGGTATAGATATAAAACTAAAACACGCAGAACGAAAGTAATGTCAAGAATAAAATCCTTAATGTTTTGTTCGCTCGTTCACGTTACTATTTAAATTCTTCTCAAATAAAGCACTATCTTTTAAAAATCGTTTTTAAGACACACATTATTTTGCTATTCCAACGCCACGTTTTAGCAATTATGTTTATACTTTACACAAAAGTGAACAACCTTATATGAAAAACTGTGTAAGTTTATCTTATAACATTATTTACATATAAAGTTACATAAATAAAATATTTTGAAAGATTTCTGTACCTAAAAATTTGTTTCTGCGTCGTTATACAGGGTGTCCCAAAATAGAAGGCCATACCATTAACCACATATTCTTTGGACAAAAATAATGCGACATTTCTTATGCCATTTTTTATTTGCGCGCCCCTGTTTCAATATACAGGGTGTTTAATTTACATAAAAAAAAACTATTTTTGTTAATAATCCCATTGTTTTGTAAGATACACACTTGAAATTTTGCACGTACTTTTATCTTATTCCGGCATACTTTTCATGTAATTTTGGTGAAAAAGATCGAAGGGTGAATGGAGGTAACTGAGGGATGCAGTACCCTTTATCCCCTCCAATTATTTCTAAGTACGCCTATGTAGCTTTTTCTTGAAATATCAAACGTAGAATTTTCTTCTGATTATTTTATCTCTTGTTTAGTAATAGTAATAATGAACGATCAACATAATAACTTTTTATCTAAATAACATTAAATAAAATAATTAATTACTACTAATTTAACAAACGATCTACTTGCCCACCCTCCTCATTAACACATGTACGTGCCTTTTTAAGTAGCGAAAACCTTATCTTTTGAAAGATATTCTCTTTTTGTTTTAATTAGCAAATATTCATTCAGTAAGTATTACGTTTTGCTAATTTGCCAAGGTATTGTAATAACAGGTATATCCACAAAATTTCAGTTTCACTTGAAAATGGTAGTGAATAATAGATTTATGGACGCTATAAATTGCCGTTTTTTTCCAAAACCAAGCAATTGAACAAAAATTTACAAAAGAGGTAAAATGATCAGTAGAAAATTCTACATTTGATATTTCAAGAAAAATCTGCATAGGCGTACTTATAAATAATTGGAAGGGATAAAGGGTACTGCATCCCTCAGTTACCTCCATTCACCCTTCGATTTTTTTCACAAAAATTACATGACAAGTATGCCGCAATAAGATAAAAGTACGTGTAAAATTTCAACTGTGTATCTTAGAAAACAATGGGATTATTAACAAGAACAGTTTTTTAAAATATAACTTTACATTCTGTATAATGAAACAAAGGCGTCCCAATAAAAAATGACATAAGGAAAGTCACATTATTTTTGTCCAAAGGATATATGGTTAATGGCATGGCCTTCTATTTTGGGACACCCTGTATATTGATTTTACTTCGATACCTATGTGGCATGAGATAAAACTCCTGTTAGTTGCTGAGCTCTATATTATTCAGTTCTTAGATGTTTAAAATTATTTGTATGTGTAGGAAACATTATTTCAAATAATTTACTGCCGTAAATCAACACATGCAGCACTTATTAGGAAAATAATATATAGTAGTGACTATAAAAAATTTACATCAAAATATGTCAAGAGATATGTTTGCAAATCAAATTTGCTGTTATTGCTATTATTGTTAAATATTTGGAGTAAAAAAAGAGGCCAGACCCCCTTAGTTATAGGGTTGTAAATAATTTTTTTTTTCAATATTTTTTTGAAATTTTATCTTTTCATTTAAAGATATTAATTAATTTTTAATTTTTTTTATATATATCCCAGAAATTAAATATTTTTCCACTCATATTTGTATGACCTTCTATTCTTCTTGTAAAAAGACTTGATGTTAAAGTTTCATCCCTGCAGTTCGGGACACTGTCTATTTTTAGCTAATGTGAGTACCTACTGATTTTTTTTTGAGTGACATGTCACTAAAACCTTGAAAGTTACTTAAATAAAAAACAAATTTTGTGTTTCTCAAGATCTGTATTTGCACAATCACAATGCAATGTTTTTTATCCTAATCCTGTACCATAGAGATTTGCAACAGATCCTTCACGAAGTGGAATGGTAACAGCTACGGCTATTAGAAGGGCAACAGCAAGAAACTGAAAATAATAGTATATATTATTTCAAATATCCAGTATGTTTGATTATAAAGGCTCCGAGTTGTAAATGGAGTAGGGGAGAGTCGGGGAATACCGATAGTGCGGGTAATACCGATTTAATTATTTTACATTGCAGAACACTGTCTTAAGTCTCCAAACTTAGGTACGACTCTAAAACATAGATCTCGAAACTTTCTGAATATAAACAGATGCCGTACCAGTTTTAGTATAGCGACTGGTATAGCAAATATGATTTCGTTATTTTTCTAAGAAATATATTTGAAACAAATCGTAAGTACATGACACTGTATAATTTTAGGTAAACGTAATTCACTTTATATGTTACTTATTACTTAAGTCATAGCTGGTTTGTTGATTAATTGTTTGATTATCGCTTTTTAAACTACTTATATAATATGGCGCTGTTAATTCGGGCAATTCCGAAAAGTTGAGTCCACCAACAAAAAAAAAAGAAAAACCGCCATAAATCAAGCTAAGCAGGTAAAAAGAAACGTTTCAAGTACCAAGAAAAAGGAAGCTCTACAAGTTGCCGACGTACCCTGTATACTTTATGAAGAATTTAGCAAAGACAACGAATGGTGGGTGACGTGTGGCTGTGGAAAATCGTCTCATGCAGAATATGCTGGAATAGACGTCAGGAAGGAAAATTATATATGTCACTTGTATAAATTATTAAATGACACTTATTATTACCCATTAAGTACCCTTTTCACGTTAAATTTACGATAAACAGAATAATTCCTTATTTAAATACAAATATTGGCATTACCCTACCCTATGGTTGGTATTATACGCCTAAGCGGTTAATACCGAATAATGTTTTTGTTTTATAAATTATTATTATTGAAGAAAAAATAAAAATATTTTTATACAAACTATTTTTTTTTATAAAAGATGACACACTTTGGTACAATTGAAGGCCGAAAATAAGACTTAAATAATGAAATTAAAAAACAGAAACAATAATATATCTTAAGTGGTTGGTATTCCCCGACTCTCCCCTATCCATTTTTAAACACCCTGTAGAGTATACAGGGCGGTCCTTAAGTAATGGCCCATGGAGACATTCTAGATATTTCACAAAACACGATTACGATTTAAGCCAACTTGCCTTAATAAAATGTTGATAATAAAGAAAATACAGAGTGTTCAAGTCGAAATTTAAAAGGCGAGTTTTTGTCATAATTACACTGTCTTTGAATGTATCAACTTAAAAATTTGGGAATAGATGTTTTTTATATGGGAAATCATAATCTGTTGTCTATTCCAACGTATTGTCTAGAGGGCGCCATGTGACCTAATGTGAGTCTAACTTATTTCACCCTAACGTTATCACGTCTTTTACTAAAAAATCCTAAACCTACATTGTTTTTGAGAAAAAAGGTATACTTGTCATTAATCTTAGAAATTGGCCATTTTCGAGAAAATAGCTTTTCAACAATCACCTGCATAGTTCATAGTACAATATTTTAACGTAGTAGGCTGCAAAATTTTATTGCGAATTGGATATGTTGAAGGTAGATCGACAAGCAATAAAATTTGTATTAGTGTAAAACGGTACGGATATTATTTATCTACAAGCAATCTTTTTAAAATGGAAGTCATACTGATTCTTGCAGCTCCCCATAGTCGCATTGAATTACCTAGTTTGTGGATAATCCGCAAAGTGAATACATTTTTCGCCTCTCTTCTCTATATTCCTAAACAGATTTTTTTAAATTGTTGATTGAAGTATACCTTTTTTTACTCAAAAACAAGGGCAGGTTTATTTTTTTAATAAAAAAGTGGCAACGTTAGGGCCAAAAAAATTACGCTCACATTTACGTCACAAATATGACGAATGTGGCGCCCTCTTGGGAATACGTCGAAATAGACAAGAGATTATGATTTCTCACATCCAAAAACACCTAATCCCAAATTTTTAAGTTGATTCAGTCAAACATACTGTAATTATTACAAAAAATAAATACTTTTTTAATTCCCTGTATCTTTTTTATTATCAACATTTTATTTAGACAAGTTAACCATACTTGTGAACCACCCTTTTAATTGGGATGTTATTTTCCTTATAGTCACACAAAACAATTTTTTTCGTCACACTGTAGATGAGTGGTGAGGTCATTGATATTTTTTTTAATGGCATTGTTCCGGGTGTCCGATTAAGGTAGATATTTCGGAAACTACTTGTCGTACAGTATCCGGAAAAAAAATATTGATAACAAGAGTGACTCCGAGAAGTCTGTTCTCCACTTTCAAACTTTTTCCCTAGATAGTGAAATTTTGAATCCAAATGGAAAAATTAGATTTTCTTCATAAAACCAGTAGTAAAGTTGTGTAGCATATGTTTCAACTCTCCTATTGATACTTTAAACATTATTTACACTTTCACTATCCTTTAAAGTAAGGGGTAACAAAAGGACAAAATCGTGTTGCAGAAAAAGGTGGAAAACTCCTGATTAGACCGAAAAAAAATTTTGTTTTATGGAAATAAATTCACAAATATTTATTATCGTACGTTAAAGTTTTATCCCTGCAATGAGAGACACCCTGTACTTTTGAGTAGTGTGAATACCTATTGTTTTTTTTTAATGTCACATCACTAAAGCCTATGAAAATTACCTAAATAAATAACAAATTTTGTATTTTTTAAAATCTATATTTGCACAACTACAATGCAATATTGTTTAGCCTAATCCGCGACCATAAATAGATGGAAAGTCTTCAACTGGAATGGTAACAGCTACGGCTATTAGAAGGGTAATAGCAAGGAACTGAAAATAACAGTTTATAATATTACAAATATACGTATGTTTCATGATAAAAGCCTCGAGCTGTAACTCGAGTATTCATTTTTAGAAACCCCGTAAAGTATACAGGGTGGTTCGTAAGTCCATAGACAAATTTTTTAAATTGTTGGTCATCAGGTTGAACTCAATTTCGAAATCCTCTCAAATATTCTCGTTGCCTAGCACATTAATTGAAATTTTAATTGCCAGCAAATAACAGTCACATCTATCATATCTGCATATGAAAAATTATTATCTCAGTTATTTATTTATTAACTTTAACATAAATTGTTAAAATTTAACTTACTATTGGTGTCTACTATTTTGATTGTTGCAATACTATTTTCTCGCAAATGGCCAATTTCTGAATCTAATGACAAGTATATCTTTTTTCTTCAAAAACAATGTGGGTTACTATTAACACTCGTATACATACTAAACAATATTCATAGGCAGATTAATAATATCACTTATTTACTGAAAACATTCTATACTAGAAGCGCACATCTATAGGTATGAATAGAAATGAACATAAAAATTTAGTACTTACCACGTATTTCAACATTTTACTCGATGTCGAATATTATTCGAACTGCGACAAATGATTTTGTGAATCCTTTTATAATCCAACAGAAGCATTTGTATATTTATAGGTAAATTATGCAACTTTTGAATTTTACCTAGCAAAAGTTTTTGTTTTAACTTAACTTATTGTTTATTTTTAACTAAATTATATACTCTGACGTAAGTTATAATGATCGCTTGCATAAAAAAACCACCAAAACTGGTATTTTTGAAATACAAGAAAGTTATTTCGCTTAAACTTGAACAAATCAAGAATTAGTAGTGTCAGGTATATCGTTATAATAATGTTTACGACATTTCTGTTTTGGAAAATGTGTATTATCGCTTGTAATTTTTAATAAAATATAAGAAATAATATATATAGCTAAGCATTTTTTACGATTTTATCGTTATATATTTATATTTTATATACACAAAATCAAACAAATAGTTGGAACAAGACACAACAATAGCATTTAAAGTGATTTTTTCTTTCTTTTTCCTAAGAGATTTGTTTGTTTATTCACAAAGTAATGTAAAAAACACAGAAATACAAATATACATAAATAAGCATAAGGTTTGCTACATACTATGCGTGAATTCGCAATTCGTTATACGCGATTCGTGATATGCGAGAAATCCGCGAATAGTGTGTATGGCTCGTTAAAAATCCATTCATTAAAACCCTACACACGATGCACGAATTCCTTACAAACCAGGCATCGCGAATCGCGAATTCACGCATAATCTGTAGCGGGCCTTACACGTTAAACAAGTATTATATGTTTCAAGTGTTTTTTAAATTTACAAAGTTACATTGAAGATAGCAATGTCAATAGAATATCTCTTGCACTCAACAAACATTCCTCAATGTGGAAATTTACGGACAATATCAAATATCGTGAAATAAATAGCACTGAAACTACAATTAATAAAATAAATAATTTAGAGCGTAAACTTTTACAAGGAACTATGAGCATAACCGACTGCAACATATGCTAAACCATTTCCATTATATAACCCTTTTGTTTTCACTGCTAGTACTTTTCAATTCATAATAAATAAAAAAGACCAATTCAATCTCTATTTCAGATATGATCTTGGCATGTAAACAATGCCAATATTACTGATTTTAGCGATCCAGAAAGTAATACAAGCAGAACTGTTTTTTAGATTTTATTGCCTTAAGAGTAATGTTTCATATACAAAATCAAATCCGTTTTAACTGCATTTAACCAACATAAGGGTATCCATAATTGCCAACGTAGCCAGAGTAGTAGGGATATCCGGAATATCCAGAGTAGAAAGAAGGATAAACGAACTGAGGCTCAGCTTTGGGTGCAGCCATGGCCACTGCTACCACCAGAGCGAAGAAGAACAGCAACTAAACAAAACAACAATTACAAATTAATGTTAATAAAAAAATTATAAATTGAACAAACGTTAACCTACACTACATTGACTAGAATAATTATTTTTTATAATAAAAGTTACTGATGAAAATTAAGGTGACAATAAGTAATACATTTAGGTACATTTTTATAAAGTATTAGAACATATTTTTGATTTTGATTTAACAAAAATTTTTATATTTTGTCACATTTGTAAATGTATTTGCTGCTAATAATAATATATTAATTGAAGAAATTATTATTTGAATATTAAGTATGTTTTTATTTATGTTTATAATTTTATTTTAAATAATGATTAGTACTGTTTAATACAACTATACGTGTGCTTACTTATACAGGGTGATCCCATATAATGTGCAAAAAATTTGAGGGAGATTGTATAACCGATTTTAATAGGGTTCCTCCATATAAAATTTTTTTATCTAAGCCACCTATTAGGGGAGAGGGAAGGTTGATAACTTTTACTTAGTTCCAAATGTTTAATACATATCAATATTTGATATAAAAAAACCTTGAACTGTCGTCAAATGCAAAATGATGAAAACCCTACTACATATTGATGTGTAAATTAGATATTGCAAAGAAAACTATTTGCGTGTAAGGTCATAAACTTTATTTGTTTACTCAGAAACTGTGCTACTAAAAAATTGCAAGAGACAAAAACAATCGATAATGTTAATCCTCAAAAAATGTAATATACAGGGGAAACTTCATTTTAACGCCTTATGACAGGACGAGTTCATAATTTCAAAACGTTTGGAAGAAATTAAATAAAATTATAAATTTATCACCCCCTGTTAAAGTAATTTACATGAAGTACCTCTATTAAAATCGATCGTACAATTTTTATACACATTATTCGAGATCACCCTGTTTCTACCAGAACAGTGTGTTTTTCAAATAAAGGTATAACTTTTAATTTTTAAAATATCTTGATGGACCAAGTATGATAAAAAAATGATATTACTAAGCAAAAAATAAGTTTATACTTACATATTTGAACATTTTGGTTTGTTGCAAAAACTTGGAGCAAACTATGCTTAGAACTAATTCTGTCAAAACTTTTATAGGAAACGGTATCAAAAGTAGGCGTGTTCTGTCTGAAATGGGACCACCTTCAAGCATGATATATTTCCATGGATATAAAAACTAGGTTTTTGTTTATTAAGGTATTTTTAAAAAAACAGGTAATCCTATTAAAATTTAACGATGACATCAAATTATATTAAAAATTTGCGTATGTTAAATTAATGGGCCCCGAAATAGGTTACTGTAACATTTCTTACTTCATTCTGAGGTAATTAAGTTAGTCTGGGGTAGATGTCATATTTCATCACAGGAACATTGTTGATAGAATTTTAATTTATTAATTATTTCTTACGTCAATAAACTTTCATTACAAGTGACAGCATTGAATTGCATTTGAAGATTTTTAATAAATATGAATTTCAACTATAAGAATGTATTTTCTATAAAACTACGAAAAAAGAAACTAATACTAAAAATTAAAATGTACGTATTATTTTGTAAAATTTTATTTATCACTTCACTATTTTCGTCAATGTATAACATTATATACATATTTTATTTTTAGGAAACTAGTTCTAGTTGTTACTGACATACATATGCAAAGATGCATATTTTGCAACGCAAATACAAATGTTAATCTTCTATTTTACATTTTTATAACATAAAAATAGAATAATTCCGTAGCAGATATTAAGAAATTGAAAGGAATTAGTAGGATAAGTCAAACTCTCTGTATAAGTCACCAATAATGTCCCAATTTCCCAGGAGATTATGTCTCAATAAGATTTTTTATCGGAGTTTTATGAAAAATTGTAAATATTTTTTCTCTGGAACTGTTTGTCCGATTTTGATGCCCCAAAAAAAAAATGTCATGGAACTTGATAGGGAAACATTGTAAAAAATTGCTGAACTTTTTGTCAAAAAGAAACTGGTAAAAAATGTTTAAACTAATTACTAAACAAATACATATTTTTTGTGAACTAAATCCTGTGGCGTAGATATAGATCATATTCACTCTTGAACCTCCTAAACTTCTACGTCAATGGTAAAAACTATTAGGTACTATATTTCAAAATTTTCAGTCAAATATTAAAATTTGAATGTATTTTCTGTAAAAAATAATAGTTCTTTCCTATAACATTTTTCTCTTTTTTTATTTTTTTTAGTTTCATTGGGTTTTGCCACACTTCTGAAAGAAATAAAGATTAAATAAGTGTGGCAAAAACCCAATAAAACTAAAGAAAAACTAAAATTATGCCACAAATAAATAGCTTCAGACAATATCTTAACATTTTTCTCTATGATACTCCTGGTTCAACTTAAAAAAAATATATATATTTAATTTTTATTGTATCTACTAAACAAATAAATATTTTTTCTTCAATTTCAGTATCAAGTAAACATAATAAGAGGTAAATAATTTGAGATGAATAATTTTTGACCTATATCCAGTGGCTTAGATATAGATCTTGTTCACCCATAAACCTTACTACTAGTAAAACTACTCTTTCAGTATAAATTTTAAAATTTTATTCTATTTTCTGAAAAAAGTGCTCCTGAGGAAATTCACTAAGCAACTTTGTTTTTCAGATATTTACATTCATCTAACGAGAGTTATCCTCTGAAATTTAGAAATTGCAGTTCATCATTTATGAAAACATCATAGCATTGATTTCTTATCAACGTCTTGTCAGAATTAGCAAGGCGTTTTTTATTTCACCAAATCTTCGAATACGATTTAACAGATTTTTCTATTATACATCGTAACTGCATACACTTTTTTTTTTTTTAAATCAAAACAAAAATAAATCTAGTGAATTTAAATCCGTAATCGAGCTGGACCACCTCCACCAATCCACCTTTTCCCATATATCATATTTAATCAACTTGCTTTAACCGCACAACAAACAAACTGATTTGACATGATACCTGTCATTAGTATTGTTACATTCTTAGAAACAAGCAATGTCTATTTAATCCTATAATTTTTGTAAGATGTTTGTAATTCCAGAATATAATCCTGATTAGAAAAAGTAAAAATATCTTAAAAACAAAGCTTTTTAGTGAATTTCCCTACATCGTTTGCTTTAGTTCAAAAAAGTTAGTCAAGTCAAAATATTGAATATATATTATGATTACTGAATATTTATTCATTTAGTAATTAAAAAGTAAAATCAAATATTTTTATAAAAGTTGAAGGCACTGTATCAGGAAAATGGAGTGTGATAGAGAAAAATGTCATATGAATGACAACTATTAATTTATATCTATAAATGAAATCTCACCTATCTCACAACTATTAATTTATCAAACATTTTTGTGGTAGAATATGGTGATAGTATTTGCAGTACCTATATAAAAAAAATCGAAATTTTCTAGGCAAAAAACATATTTTTAATTTTTCATAAAACCTGCAAATCTCCCATAAAAAATCTTTTTGAGATATAACCTTCTGGGAAATTTGACCTTACATACTTACATTATTACTGATTTCTGCACAAAACTTTAAGTACATCCGTTAGGGAGCAGCACACACATAAACTTATCCTCCTAAGTTCTTTAAAATAAACACTGATAGTATAATATATTTATATTATTTACTGCATTTATTTTATGTATTATTTATTTCAATTTTTGTCCTGTCAGTTTTCCTTCCACAAGATAAGTTCATAGAACTATTAACCAATTTCAGTAATTTCCAAGTCACTTTTAGTAAACCACACATTTTAAAAAGCTTGCTAAAGGGCAAAAAGAAATGGGGCGAAAAAAAAAAAATGTATTATATATTTGTACTATACTAACATTATGAGCAAACATGGATTTGTATTAAAGTTATCTCTGTTTAAATGTAATATCCATAATAACCGCCGTAGTAAGGGTAAGCACCATAATACTGAGGAGAAGCGACTGGTCCTGGTACAGGATTTGGTCCTGGGAAAGCACTGGGAGCGGCAAAGGCTACAGCAGCTATCGCAAGGACGACAATCAGAACAAACTGTAAAAGAACGTTTAAAATTAGAATATTGTTGATACCTACAGTCTCTTGAAACATAAAAATATCGAACCAAAAAGGCATAGATAGTAATAATAGGAAGTTTTAGAGGAATCAATGATTGGCACCTGCGAATAATTATAGCTTCTGTTTAGGCACATGTGTGACAGCCTATTTAGACACGCGCATAAGCCGCTATTATTTATAAGAAATTTGATTCTGGTTGGAAATCTTTATATTGCAGAGAGTATATACAGGGTTATCTATGGTTAAGTACAAAAATTTTAACCACGTTCTCAGTAAGTCTTAAAAAACAATAAAATAAAAAAAATTATTTCGGTATCTGGATTTTTTAAAAATGGAACAATCGTCATCTAGGAAGCCTTAGATGTGTCAACTACCATACGGTGGTTTTTTAACAGCGTTGTCAAATGTAGAAACGACGAAAATATACATTTCTATAAAAAATAATACCAAGGTGCTTGATAAATAATCCGGTTATCAGCAGTATTTTGCATTCGTTGATCGTTCCTTCGTTGCATACTGTGCGTGTTAAATAAAATACAATTTTTAATTATAAAATCTTGTACAATTGCAGTATCTCCGTTGGGTCCTTGACTCTGGAAAAACAAACAGGACAAACCATGTTATGGGGAAATATCTGTCTCGGACATAAATTCCTTTATTTAAGGACTATAAAACGTTTAAAACTAAAAATTTGTCATTAAAACTAAACTTAACCATAAACCATGCATTGCTAGTTGCATACTCTCCAAACATCAATGAAACATCTCTGGATGTTATAGTTTAAAATAATACTAATTATTTTATGCAAACATTGTCGATTATTGTTAATATTGTTCTTATGTTATTAGTATTTGCAGAATTTAATCCCCCAACAACAAAAGAAGCTTAAAAATTTATCGACGTAAAATACACCTTACACTAGTGGCCGACAGATGGCGACAGCATCAGATTCTGTCAAAAATAAAATTTCGCATACGGTGATTAGTTTGAAATAATTTTTCAATAGTTGCCTTCGAAAATTTAATTTTCATATATTTTATAAATAAGTTTTTCTTTATAAATAAGTTTGAGAATTTTTTAATGGACTGTTCTGCTAATTATTATTTTCCTTTATCCCCTCTTAAAATATTTGTACTTAATCTTACATATACATATAAAACATAGAAAAATTAAATTAATGTTTATTAGTTTTTGATCAAATACATGCTTTAATAAAACATAAAAATATTACTTACTAGTTTAAACATCTTGTGGTTGATTTTTATTACACTGACAGATAGTTCTAACCAAATTTTATGTACTGATACAATTTTGCGACTGTCATACATTTATATATACAGCTGTATTATTATAATGTTTGCATGCCTGTTTGGGTATGCCATTCTCACCTTGATATGAATACCAATAAATAAACAACAAATAAAAATAATGGATTCAAAGCACATCTCCAAAATTTCAGTTGCTGCTATCATTGTATTTCCCATGATATCACGACCATTATGATGATTTTACATTGTCGTCGACAATTGATTTGGTACTTTCAATGTTCTAATGTTCTTAATATGAGACGAATTATATTTTGCACTAAAAATTAATAGCATTTTCGTTCTACGACAATGAGTAATCAGAGATGAAGGAATTAACCTATACAGGGTGTCTTGCAAATCGTTACAATAATATTAGGTGTTGATAGAATACTTGATTTTGAGTCGATTGAAATAAACATACCTATATACCAGGTGTTACAATATTTGTGATAATTAATTGTTTAATATTTTTTAATTTAACCGTGCTTTTCTACAATTATTGAAATGAAGGAGAAAAACAAACCGTTTTAAGACAAATATTTCTATACTTTTTTATTATAAATTAATGGGTTATTTAAATTATTTAACCAATAAAATCCAAAGTGGCTTCGTTACTTACCTAGAACTTCATAAACATGGTTTTTCTACTTTGTAAAAGAGAAGAGTCAAATTTAAACGTGGATTTTATTTAAACCTTTGTGTGTAGGTTTATTCAGATATTATTAAAAACTTACCTAAGCAATACTATTTCAGTTCTTAGGAAAAGTTTTTTGATAAACATTCTAAAAATTAGGGAAATTAATTTTAACACGTTTAAGAATGCAGAGAGCGCATTCGCCATAACAGAGAACAGCTGTTTAGTATGTTATAAAAATGGTTTAAGAAATGTTAACAAGAATGCAACCTTTAGAAAATATTGAAGTTATTAAAATAAAATATTTATTTCAATTGCTCACATCTTAGAAGCTAATTTAAAGTTACGGCGCAAAAAGGAATAACAATGTTTCTATTAAATAGGTTGGTATGCCATGAGAAAACAATTGTTTTTAGTTTCCATAGCAACCGTAAATGTATATCAACTGTCAAACTATACGTTCTAATCTCAGTATCTTCATTTCAAACTATGTTTATTACATACTGAACTTTTATGTCAAATGTAATTTTTATTAAGAGTAGGTTTACATAATTGTGTACTCGACAGCAAGCTGTAGTCACGTCCAATAAAATTGTTTACACCATATCACGTGGTAACGCAAGAGTGAAGTGAGGAGTTACATTTACGTATATCTTATTCTCGAGGAAGCATACTTGTGATGGTTATTTGTGCTTTTGTGTTATATTTTACAAGTCCTATGTACAAATGAGCTAAGATATATTATTTTATATACTTACTTATTATTGTACTTTTAGAAAATATCCCTTCATCTTTATTTTATGTTGAAGTTAAAATATCCAAATGATAGCAGTAACGCTGGAAATGCTACAACGCTTATATTAATCCGAAAATTAATTTATTAGTAAATACACAGTTGAAGGTTTTGTTACGTTAGTTTTGGAAAAATAAAGAACATATATATTAGTTTTCTATAAATATATGTAGGTATGTTCAGTCATCTAGTAGTTTAGCATTTCATGTAAAAGATAATGCCTAAGAACATTTGTACTTTTTCTTGGTGATATAACGAGAAAACTTAATATCTACATTACATGGCATATTAAGAAACATTGTACCTTAATAATACAAAAAAAATTGGAAAAGTTAATCTAAATCTTCCATAAAAATTACAAAGTAAAACCCAGTGTAATAATACAATAACAATGGAATGGTACATAGGCATTTTACATAGAATTGGTAACAGTACTTTAAAATTGTTGTAACATTACATGATGAGTTATTTCACACTGCTGATCTTGGCAATAAACAACCAACAATCCACCGTGTAACGTTACGAATAATTATTATCAGTGTCCATTCAGTACTGGTCAGAGAAATTTTACAGCTGGTACTAAAAATACTTCATCTAGCGGTAAAATTTGAAAATGAGAAACATTTTTCTCTTAGATCACTTTCATTATGAATATTTTCACTTTATTAGAATAACCGATATAGTTGTCTTGTTTTGATTCTACAAATCTCTCATCGAGCGGTCTCCTAACTTTTTTCGGATAGTAAAGAAAATGTCTTTTGAAACATCAGTAAGGAAATAATTGGAACGAGCAATAAGTTTCTTAATAATTCTCATTTTTAATGTAATAGTGAAAAAGCGCATGGATCCAATAAAAAAGATCAAAGGAAATTTGCAAAGAGTAGACTAGAATCTGATCGTTTCGTGAGTTTAGTTTATATGAACAATTATTCCAAATCAAATGTTTTCTGAGAAGTTGAGGGAAAACACTGACACGAATATATATTGTATTTGTTTTCATTCAAAACTTTTTAACGTTATGTTTTCACAAAGGGCAGAATATGTTGAATTTAGTTTCTAAAGAAAATATAAATGGTTCGTCTGGCAGAAAAACATTAATAGTGAAGTAAAATCGGCTCTCAATTATTATTATTATTTTTTAGCAAGGTGTAAGTAAAGGAAACCTATACCATCTTTTATACGGATAATTTAACCTTCCAAAATAGACTTCTACAACTTTTTTCAATAGGGACAACCTTTTAAAATCAAATTTTCGATGCCTCGAATGGCTCAACTATCATCATATAAAAAATATTTCTTCAACATCCATAACATTGGATATAGTTCATTTTAAACAAAGCGATGAATAATTATTTTCCAAAATATTGTAAATATCTTGAAAAATACAAGGATTAGGTATATAACGTATGACAGTGTTTTTAGAATAACGTGGGCATCCAACAATTATTGAATAAAAATTATAAATTTCCATTTAAAATAACAAAGTTGGTGAGGACTTCTGGTACAATCCTATATGAGAGCTTTTTGAAAATATTTTCTTTGGAAAAGTCACATTCGATTATATAGGAAGTCAAATTTACAGAAAAAAATCACTACGATCATGGAAAGTTAAACTGTCATCGCCGTAAATTAGCTTGTACAGGGTGATGCATTAATAATGGAGCAGAGCTTAAGGGCATGTTGCTGATCTCAAAATAGAGCGATTAAGCTAAATATGCCTTATCCGAACGTTGCTCCTTTTCGATCTACAGGATGTTAAATTTGAAAAAATATTTTTAATTTTTTTAAATATCTTGAGCATCTTTGAACGGATTGTCTTGAAAGTTTGTACACCTATGTTTTCTGAGGTGGTAATTACGATCTATTTTGCAATCACATCTAGGATGCGCTAGTTGTAGTGTTCCGTCGGAGTAACCATATGTCAAACTTTTTTGTCTTTCAAAAGTCTGAATTTCCAATAAGAAATCATTAAACTACGTTCAATTCTAAATAAAAAAGATATACCTGTTAAAAATCGATAAACTTAACCGTTTTCGAAATAAGAACGATACTATTTCTTTACAAAATTATTTGTTTGAACGTACGCCTTTAAATAAGAAGATTGAATTACGAATTAAGACAAATGCAGTAACAACTGAAAATTTTATTGTGCTTAAGTCTAATTACAAAAGATTCTTAAAATGGTGACCATTGTTTTCAATACATTTTTTATTTTCTCGTTAAAATTTTGTCTGACACTAAATAAACTTCTTTCTTGGTCTCTGATAATGTTAACAGATTCAGCCCACAGCTCTTCTCGAATATATATAACATCTTTGTAAACTAAAGATTTAACGTTACTCCAGAAATAAAAATCAAGGGGATTTAAATCAGTGCTACGCGCAGGCCAAGGCAATTACCTGCCGCGACCAATCCAACGGTTTCGGAAAGATATTCTCTTACTGGTCGGGAGTAATGTGCGGGAGCACCATCATGCATAAACCATAAGGTTTGCCGTTAATTTAAGGGGATATTTTCAAGAACGAGTGGCAAGTCATTTGTTAAAAAATTTAAATAATTTTCCCCATTAAGTGGACGGGATAACGCAAATGGTCCCAAAATGTTATCGGAAAGTATTCCACACCAAATATTTATTGAGAATTCATGCTGAAAATGTTGTTCTCGTGGTAAGTGAGAATTTTCCAGTTCCCAGGAATGGCTATATCCCAATTAAATACACCGCGCCGGGTAAATGTAACTTTGTCCGTAAACAATATTTTATTATAAAATGTAGGGTCAGGATTTTGTTGCCGACGAACCGAAATCTACCAGGAGGATCTTGTGGCATCAACTGTTGAACCGGACAAAAATGGTAAGGATACAATTTTTCTTTGTGGAGTATTCTGAAGACGGAAGACTGACTTACACCAGTAGCTGATGAAATTCGGCGTGTGCTTGTTTGCGTGTTTTCGGCAATTCGCACTAAAATATCCTCTTCTTGGTCTGCTGTTAATACTTTAGGCCTTCTAACGTCTCGTTTAGGGCGAAATGATCCCGTTTCTCTGTCGTACAACATCTTGAAAAGCTTGTGGTTAGGTTGTACCTCGCTGTTGCATGATGACAACAATTTTCTTGGGCATACACACATACCATGTTTCTCATTTCAACAAACGAATAATCATTATGATGTGGCATTTTAATGAAAAAAAAATCACAAACGAAGCAGAACTAAACTGTCTAATATTTATAAGTTGCTTAGAATTGACATACATGACATTTCATTGACAGCGGTCTACTTCATTTAAGTCATCTTATTTAAAGGCGTACGTTCAAACAAATAATTTTGTAAAGAAATAGTAAATCGTTATTTCGAAAACGGTTAAGTTTATCGATTTTAACAGGTATATCTTTTTAATTTAGAATTGAACGAAATTTAATAATTTCTTATTGGAAATTTAGATTTTTGCAGGACACAAAAGTTTGATATATGTTTACTCCGACGGAACACTGCAACTAGCGCATCCTAGATGTGATTGCAAAATAGTTATCATTTTTGCAATTCCCGTCTCAGAAAACATAGGTGTTTTTCAACTTTAACACCCTGTAGATCGAAAAGAAGCAACATTCGGATAAGGCATATTTGGCTTAATCGCTCTATTTTGAGATCAACAACCTGCCCTTAAGGTCTGTCCCATTATTAATGAATCTCCCTGTATATTTAACATAATGATAATATGCAGGGTATTGCATAATGATAAAAACATAACACAATGTGTCGAGTGACCTGTTTTTGGAGTGTTTAAGTTAATTTTTAATAGTTATATATTCTTTTACAAAATAACTAATATGGTAAATTATTCATTAATACGCCTTGCTTTATTCGAATTTCCTTTGCTTTTCCATACATACATGTCGACCAATTTTTGTTTAAGTCTGTCATGACACAGTAACATATACCACCTAGATTATTATTTTTTAGTTAGCCATTCCAAAGTCTATTGTAAAGATTATATTTTTTTCTCGAAAACGGCACGTGAGGATGAAAAAGTCCAAGAGGCACATTTTAAGCACAATTAACTAGGTTTTAAAAGAGCTCTACTGATGTGTCCAAAAATTAGAGGCGTACAATTTTTTCTTTTTGCTACAATTAATTATTTAACGGCACGAGCGCCACTGATGCTAGTATATTACAAGAGAAATTTATGCACGTAAAAGTACCTATTCACTATACACTGTTGTGAACCAAATTTCATCTCAATATCTCAATCGGTTCTTGAGAAATGAAGACTATGGTATTTAAGGCAGAAAATTTTAAGCAACCTGTATCTTGAAAACGAGACATTTTTGGACCCCTGTTTATATAAACTTTTTTTATTATTTTTAAATATAAAACTAAGCTATCAAAAATTGATATGTACTATTCGACTCGCTTTAATATTTTTATATAAATTGTGAAAAAATATGAACATAAGTAGAATCGTTAATTTATAAACGCGATTTGTTGCAAATCTCGTTTCGTTTCGTCTCTAATGAAAAAAGTTGTAGAAGTTTATTTCGGATGGACAAAATTATGCTCTACAAGATGCTAATCGTTTCATTTGGTGTGGTTTAGCTTAAAAAAAATCTACCTGAAATAAGCGAGATAGCGAAGCGAAGTTTCATCTAAATTCCGGGTCTAGTCCGAATGAATATTTGTTCCATATTCTATATCTTCATTATTGACGTTTGCATACCGGACGTTTGATAACCTTGAAGATATACAGAAACGTTGTAGGAATTTTATAAAGTCAATTTAATATAATCAGTGATATTATATTTCATGTTAAATTAAAGCTACAAAAGATATTTTATGCAAATTGACTAATTGTTGTCTCTTTGCTTTTGTTAAGAGGACATGATGGATCAACAGAAACATTTAAACAATATTGACCGCCTTCAGCTGTTAAAATAACGAAAACAATACAGGGTGGTCGGCAAGAAATTTTCCGTGGAGACATGCTAGATTTCACTTCATAATATTACAGGTTAAGCCATCTAGAAATGTCGATAAGAAAAAGGGTACAGGGTGTCAAAGTTGGAATTTAAAAAGTGATTTTTTTGTAATAATTACACTTGCTTTGAAAGCATCAACTTAAAAATTTAGGAACAGATGTTTTTGAATATGAGAAATTATAATCTGTTTACTATTTCAACGAATTTCCTAGAAAGAACCATATCCACTATATTTGTGACGTAAATGTGACCGTAACTTTTTTGGGCATAACTTTATCACATTTTTTTTATTATAAACTCTTAAAACTACATTGATTTTGAGGAAAAAACGTGCACTTGTCATTATTTTCAAAAATTGGCCATTTTCGGAAAAATAGCTTTTCAACAATATGTTGAAGGTAGATCGACATTCAATAAAATCAACATTATCAGGTTGTAATCTATTTCGAAAATCTTCCCAAATATTCTCGTTGACCAGCACGTCCATTGAAAGTTATTTTTTACTGTATTGGAAAGGTATTTTAAGCTAATATAAATGCTTTATTATTTTTATTATTTATTGTTGTGGAATTTATCACTATTTATATCAGTTATTCCAGTGTATTTTAGCTCTCTAAATGGAGCTACTTCTGTTGGGCTAATACATTATTATTATTATTTAGTTATATTTATCAATGAAGCGGTTTTATAACTACCATTTTTAATGGCATACAAGGCATTCCCTAAAGGTTACTCACATGACGGTAATTAACAGGATCTGTTTTATCACCTTTTTTAAATATAACAATTGAAGTAGCTATCAACCAATTAGATGGGAGAGATGACGTGGTAAGAGAAAATTTTAATATATGTTACACATTAACTTGCATCAGATATAAAGGACCCCGCAATAATCTTATGGAAATTGGGTTTTTGTCATATTGTCTGAATTGATTGTGCAAATTAAATTTTAAAATCTTCAAACATTATTTTCTTGAAATTTTTGTTATGTAACACCATAATTTTTCATGATGTATGTATGTAGAACGACAGGCTCTTTCAAATGGCATGGTCAAAATTGGGGGTTGCTATTTAAAAAAATTGCCGATGACGACATATCTCGAACAACGATGACGTCACAAATGTGGGTCGTATGTCAGAAAGTGCCTTTTTTAAAAACAAAATCGACGTGCCAGGGGATTTCTTCGAAAACTTCTCAATTTCAAAAATAATTAATTTATTGGTTACTTTTCGAAAGCGCTGTATTTCGAAGTGAAAAATCTAGTATGTCTCCACGGGCCATTACCTACGGACCACCCTGTATACCTACTGCAGACAATTGCCATTTGCATTCTTCGAGCGCGAACTATTTGTATTCGCTGCACCATACATCAATATATGTAATGCAATAAATGACATTGTGTACGTGTATTTAATAAAATCTCTCGGATAACAATTTTTCAGTTATGTAACAATGCCTGGAAAATTAATAGATAATTGACGAAAAGGCGTTTATACAAAGTTGACCTTTTCATAAAGCTGTTGCGTAACAAATGCGTAAATATAATGTAAATTAACTCATTCATAAAAAGTAATTAAGTTCATTGTCTTCTGCAATCGACTTTCTTTCATCAAGGAATACCTCTAAGTGTCTAATAAAATCAATCTGCATTGACAAAATAGTTAGGAAGATATATTTTTAAATTTATGATTTTCTATGGGCAGGGAGAGCTGGATCGATATGTATAGTGCTGGGACATTTAATGATAAATTTAAGGAGTTCTACTCAACATTTGTGTTTCATTTCTATAATGTTTTTCAACATAGAAAGATTAAAATAAATATAAACAAGAGAACTTGGGTCACTAATGATTTAAAAGAACTACATCAAACTCTTTGCGAATTGTCGAAGATTAGTAAAGTTACAAATAATGAGAGTATTAAATTACGGTACAAACAACTAAAGGAGATATGAAAAAAACTTACACCGCACAAAGCTTTCTTATAATAATAATAGAATTATAAAATCAACCAATATAATGAAAGAAAGTTGGAAAATCATTGGTGAAATGAGCGGGAATTTGAGTAGAAATATTCCTCATGAACTTATATCGACAAAAAATGAAAAAATATCAGGACTTCAAGATATATGTAATTCTTTTAACCAACACTTTATGGAATTTGAGTGTGCTAGTCCGAAGTATGATGAGATAACACTCACTCCTTATCAGGATAAGACTTTTTATTTAATGCCAACTACACCAAAGGAAATTGAGGCATTACTGGTTTGCACTACTTCTAAACCAGCTGCAGGTATTGACGAAATTGGGGGGCAGATATTGAAATCAATTGCAAATATAATTTCCACACCATTATCATATTTGATCAATGAATCGTTTAGTAATGGACAATATCCTGATGCCTTGAAAATTTCAAAATCCATACCTGTGTTTAAAAACAAAGCATCTAGGAACGAGATTAATAATTACAGAAATATATGTCTTCAGAGTCAGATTTCAAAAGTAATTGAAACTGCTTTTAACACAAGATTAAACTCCTTCTTAGAATCAAACAAACTACTATCTGTATCTCAGCATGGTTTCAGAACAAACAGATCTACCTCTACTGCTATAGCCGACTTAAGTAACTTTATTTTTTGATTTAAGTCGAGCTTTCGATACAATAGATCATGTGTTACTTATTGAGAAACTTAACCGTATTGGAGTACGTGGTATGGCTAATAAATGGGTGAAATCTTACTTGTCTCACAGACAGCAAACTGTGGTAATAGGTAACTGTCGCTCAGATTTACAAGACATGAAAATCGGAGTACCACAAGGCTCGATCCTAGGTCCTTTGCTTTTCCTAATATTTATCAATGATATGCCTTTTTCATGTAAAACACCAAACATTTCAATTTTATATGCGGATGATGCAAATTTTGGAATAGCTGATGAAACTACCACATCCGCAACATGCCGAGCAAATATCTGCTCGGATGAATTTTACCAATATTGCTTGACTCATGGATTATTAGTAAATACTAGTAAAACATTCTTTATGTCGTTTTTGCCCAAAAATATTTGTCAAAACTCTAGTTTGTTAGTTAAACTAAATCATCAATCTGTTAGTCAAGTAAATTATATAAAATTTTTGGGAGTGATATTTGACCATAAAATGACATGGGAGCAGCATATTGATAACATTTCAAGCCAGTTAAGTAAGGTTTGTTTTATAATTAGGCAATTACGTAATACCGTTACTCTGGAGGTGTTAAAATTGGCATACTTTGGATTGGTACAGTCAGTTCTATCCTATGGTATTATATATTGGGGTAATGCAGCTCATGTCGATAAAGCATTTATAATGCAAAAAAGAATTCTAAGATGCATGATGGGACTACACCCGCACACATCTTGTAGAAAATTTTTTATAGAGTTGTCGATTCTTACGTTACCATCACTGTATCTATACTGTCTGGTTCTACACGTTAAAAAGCAAAACGTCTTAACTCGAAACACTTCGGTTCATGATCATAATACGCGTAGTAAAAATCATATACATCAACCTTTTTCTCGGCTTACCGTAGGCCAGAACTCCTATAATTATCAAGGTGCCATCTGTTTCAACAGATTTGTGGATGTATCGGGTGATGTAGAAAATTTTAATACTTTTAAAAATAACTTGTATCGATATTTAATAGAAAATGCCTTTTATTCTCTTAATGAGTATCTAGGACAGTAAATTTATTCCTAAATTTATATGGACAAAAATGTATATCTATGTATGTACTTATTTTATATTATTGTTTGTGATGCGTAAATTATTTTAAATCTCTGAGTGTCCGTGACTAGTCTGATAAGTTTTTATATATATTGTAAGTTATGCATATGTATAGAAATTTGAATGATGAATAAATCATTTTATTATTATTATTATTATTATTTAATACTATTCGTTAATTTTAATTAATAATTTTATTCTTTCCCAATGTACAGAGTGTTCCACAATAAATGAAACACCAAGCAGGAGTAGATTCTCGTCGACAAAATATGAATGTAGTCAAACTTACTTTAATTCAAAACTTTGTACAAAAAAATGCAGGATGACAGTCATAATATTGATTTAAAATTTTTTTGAAAATTGTTTCAGTCGTTAGAGGTCGCTACACAGTAACGGATACAATTGACCAAAACTGTTTTCTTCTTGTATTTATGAAATATATTATTTTTATAGCTTTTTTACACAAATTAGGTATTTATAATAGTTTTATGTCGCAAAATTCAACCGTTATTAAATTATTTGTTCTTTTTCCATTGATTGAAATTTAATTTTCAATACTCATTAACTACCATAGTAAGCTTTTGTTAGTCGGTCGGTGGTCGAGCGGTTTAAGACATTAGTACTTGAATTGATTTTCGATTCTAGCTCAATTTTCACGACTAGAAAATCTTAGATCAACTATACTTGTAGAAAGCATTAACACCCTCTCTGCAGGTATAGCAGGGTGGAAAAAGGTTGGCTTTGGTCAGTGTGAGAGATTGATACCAGTCGGTTTTTGACCATACATCTAATTAATGAGGTCTTTCAGGATTCCATCATTCCTGCCTTGAATGTTGGTTAGAACCTAACAACGTAAGTTGTTCCTGAGCGTAAATGTGACCTACTGATAATAATATGTCGTCCCTCTTTCGCACAGGTTTCCGATTTCTAGGCTAATTCTTGCGATTAGAGTGAGGAGTAGAGATTTTGCATAAATGGATACCATATTTCGCATTTCTTCATTAGAAAGTTTTACACATTTTACTATTTAGATTTACTAGAATACAATAAAATATTGATGTGATAAATTGGGTAGGTATTTCTCAGTAGTAAAAATTTAAGAGATTAATATTTTTCTATAAAAACTTTCATACATAAGAACATGAGAAAATGTTTATCCACCAATAGAAGCAGTATCTATAATTTGTAGGGCCATCTAACGTCTAGAATATTTATTAATCCTTTAAGACATATAAAATGCATAGGATAAGTCACAAATAAAAGACAAAATACATACAAATACTTTAAAAGTCATTGTCATTGATAAATTCATCAATACTATAATAACATTTGCTGAGTAGCCTAGCCATAATAGATTTTTTGAATGATGCATTGTCAAGGGATTTAAATTTATTTGGTAATACATTGAATAGCTTGGATCCCAAGTACTTGGGAGACATTTCGTATTTACTTGAATTATGTTTCGGAATACACAACAAATCACTATTGCGTGTTGAATAGTTATGAAAATGAGAATTTTTAACTAAAGAAGAAATATTTTCTTTGATATATAATAAGGTTTTATAAATATAAATACAGGGTAGTGTCAGTATTTTATTGTTAATGAAAACTTTCTTACACGATTCCCGGGGATTAATTCCAAATATGTTTCTAAGTATCCGTTTTTGAGTTACAAAGATCTTCCCACTCCTAACAGCACTACCCCACAAAATTATATTGTAGGAGAGGTGGCTATAGACTAAGCTGTAATAAATGTTTAATAATGCACATAAGGGCATAGTTTTTCTTATTCGAGATATTGCATACAGTGATTTGTTGAGTGTTTTGTTGAGCATATCGATATGTATAGACCAATTCAATTGGTAATCAAGATAGACACCCAAGAACTTGGTATTATCATTAGATTCAAGAACAGAATTATTAATATTAAGGTGTAGTTTGACCTGCGGATTACACGAAGATCGAAAATAAACTATTACAGTTTTATCAACATTTAAAATAAGTGCGTTAGCTTCACACCAGTTAACAAAAGATCGTATAAAACCCTGACAAACGACTACGAGTTCCTCAGGGGTCCGCGCTGACACCACAAGAGACGTGTCATCGGCAAACATCGTAAGATGAGGTGCGTTAATAAAGCTCGGTAAGTCGTTGACAAATAACAAAAAAATTAATGGTTCCAGCACCGATCCCTGAGGCACTTCAATATCCATATTACGACAATGCGAAGTAGTATTGAGAACTCTAGCATGCATAGTTCTGTCAGATAGATAATGAACTAACCAATTCAAAAATATTCCTCTAAATCCAATACTATATAACTTATCTTTGATAAAGGAGATACGAAGACTGTCGAATGCTCGTGACAAATCAAAAAAAAGACCAGCTACATGCTTACCACTATCAAGCAAACTGTAGATAATCTCAGTAAAACTGCAAGCTGCTGACTGAGTAGATCTACCCCGTCTAAAACCGTGTTGGCAATTTGTCATAATTTTGTATTTATCAATAAAATCAAACATTCTGTTAAAGACTACTCTTTCAAATACTTTAGAGAAAACACTTAACATTGAGATAGGTCTATAATTTGCTATATCTTCAGGATCATTTTTTTTTGAAAACAGGTAATACTATGGCCTTTTTAAGAGCACTAGGAAAACGGCAACTGATTATGGATAAATTAATAAAATAAGCAATGTGCTGAACTAAATGAGTTGACATTGTTTTAATTAACTTGACAGACAAGCAGTCAATACCAGCATTATTTTTGTTTTTTAAATTATTAATAATGTTCAGTACTTCATCTGAATCTACGGGGTAAAAGAAAAATGTAGTGTTAATGATTTTCGAAGACGTGCAAATCATAGACCCCAAGTTGCCAAAATGAGCAAGCAGTTTTGTTTCAGTGATAGTGGCAAAATAGTCTATAAAAGCACCGGCAAGTTGCTTGGGATCCGAACAACGATTGCCCTCTAAATTTAGAGAAATATTCTTTTTCAAGTTTTTTCTACCAGTTTCTTTATTTACAAGATTCCACACTATTTTATTTTTGTTGCTAGAGCTGTCAATTAGTCTGTTGTGAAATGCTAATTTAGACCTTCGTAACAATGCATTATGATTGGCTTTAGCTTCCTTATAAATAATCTGAGAGTTGCTGCTGCCCTCTTGTCGGCACAGCCAATATAATTTTTTTAGGCACAAACTGGAATGTTTAATTTCAGAAGTTACCCATTTAGCTTGAGTTCTGCCACTATTACGTATATAATAGTGTTTTACAGGACAAGTAAGGTCCAATACATACTTTATAATGTTTATAAAATTATTAAAGCTGAGATCAACGTCATCAGTGTAAATTTCATCAAAGTTAATTTTTGGATATAAATGAAACTAAATTAATGATATTGTGATCAGAAACATCTCTAAATTGCTGATGAATTGGTGGGTAATAAATTGATTTCGATTGGTGAAATTGAATACGATACTCTAAACTACAAACCCTGTGATCACTAATATGTGCCTCGTAGACATTTGATACCAACAGATTATTATCTACATTTGTCAAAATATAATCTACTTTGCTGACACTAGTTTGTCCTATACAGTTAGTCACAATTCTAGTGGGGGCAAAAGAAGTAACTCTCAGATTATAACTTATGAGTATAGTAACCGCATTCGAAATAATCATATTTAAAATTTTTGTGCATCAAGTAAAAACTAACAGCAAAATGTTACTTTACACAATTATTCAGAATGATAAATTATGGCGATGTGCAATTTCAGGAAGATCGACTTTCCTAGATGAAATTTAAAGATGGTAGTTTCATAAAAATTTTTAATTCGAAATTCTGCATCTTTCAAACTAAGATAAATTTGGCTGCATTGTATTTCTTTGTAGTCTCGAATCTATTCTTACGCTACGTAAGAATGGTAAATTATGGCGATGTGCCCTTCTTTCCTGAAATCTTTGTGCTTTGATGAAACCATTGTTGAAAATTTGAAGATGGTGGTTCCACCAAAATTTTAACTTCGAAATTCTGCATCTTTTAAACTAAGATAAATTTGGCTGCATTGTATTTCTTTGTAGTCTCGAATCTATTCTTACGCTACGTAAGAATGGTAAATTATGGCGATGTGCCCTTCTTTGCTGAAATCTTTGTGCTTTGATGAAACCATTGTTGAAAATTTGAAGATGGTGGTTTCACCAAAATTTTAACTTCTTTTAAACTAAGATAAATTTGGCTGCATTGTATTTCTTTGTCGTCTCGAATCTATTCTTACGCTATGTAAGAATAGTAAATTATGGCGAAGTGCCCTTCTTTGCTGAAATCTTTGTGCTTTGATGAAACCATTGTTGAAAATTTGAAGATGGTGGTTCCACCAAAATTTTAACTTCGACACTCTGTATCTTTTAGACTAATATAAATTTGGCTACATTGTATTTCTTTATCGTCACGAATCTATTCTAACGCTACGTCCATTTAATTTTGGGCATCTTGTATATCAGTATTGACTAATACTATTTCTATCGTTTTTAAGAAATATGACGCTACTACTGTTTTAATTTTTCCATCATTATTTGAATTTAACAGATTAAAATCATATTAAATTTTGTTAATACCTGACACAGAAATATGCACAATGAATTTGCCGTAATATTACCAAAAATGTATAGTGTATGAAATGTAAACAAAATTCATAGTTGAATAAATAAGTACCACATGCACATGATATGGAAAAATATTCAAAACGCGTCCAGAATGCATAATAGTACTTTTAGTTTGAAAAGCCTTTGACAAGACGGAAGAGCTTTATGCAAATAGACAATCTTTGGTATATAAAGCAACACGCAGATTTTTTCATCAGTACCAAGTTTTTACTTTACGTTTTTTGTACACATCAGTGCACCAACAAATCTTCAATATGTTCAAATTGGTATGTAGAAATGTATTTGTGTCTTATTATTTTGTATTTGGGTATTATAAATCGTAAATATACTTGTAGAAGGATACATTTGTTATTAGTAGGTATACCTACTTATTTTTCATTATCATTAAAAAAAAAAATTATTTATTTATTTTTTTTTGTTTTTTTTGGAAGGGTATGGTAAAGACAGCAATAATTTCGTCAACAATGGGGAAATTGCATAATTAATCCAAATACGTAGCGTTTGTCTTGGACACTGTCATGGAAAAATAAGCCTAAAAATGTTATTTAAAAATTTAATATAATTTTGCTATCTGACTTTACTACATTAAATTACCTGTTTTATTCTGAAAATATAATAAACAACACGATTTTTTTTTTAAATGTTTAAGGAGAAACGCAATCTATAGTAAATCGCAATAAAAATTTATTTAATTAATTTCAAAAAAAAATAAATGTTAAATATTCATTTCTTTTACTTATTATTTTTTAAATTGAAACAAGTAGTTTGATGTGAAAAGTAGCATAATTTTATAAATACCTTGAGAAAAACCATCTATCTGATACAGTCGCCGTAATTGTCACAAGAGGATCTATATTGTAAACAAAGGAATAAGTTTGAAAGAAGAATATAAAATTCATGCAACTTCCTCATTGTGAACGCTAGTACGTTTAGTTACAGATATTTCATTGATTGATGTTTTTAAATTCCAGCTGATGCTTCTGGTTGTTCTCACCATCGCCTCAGTAGCATTAGCTGTGCCTAGGGCTTTCCCAGGTCCCAATCCTGGACCCAACCCAGCTGCCGCACCATCTCCACAGTGGTTGTACGGAGGCTACCCTTACTATAGCGGTTACTACTACGGTTAAGGAGATTTTAAACCTCACCGACCTATTCTCCATCAAAACTGAAGTCGATACTCAAATTGAACGCTACTATTTTTAACAAGTTAATTGTAAATGGCCCTTTAATTTTTTTCTTGAAATAAATATACTGCTTATTAGCATTATTGTGTATTTATCACAACTCCCCACCAATAATAAGGCAATCAATATTTATAAAATAATAGTTATTTATGTATTAAATTTTATTGTCACTTTTTGCTCGTAATGCATACAAAATTTCATCTACAATCACTCAACAAAATAAAACTTTTCAATTATTAACATTGATTATAGTAAATATAGGTAACAAAGGCAAGAAATTCATTTGTTAGCATTCGTAATTTCGATGTTGAAAGAACAGTCTTTAAAATCTTTAAAAATAATTCCTGGTCCAGAAGGCATATTAGGGCTATATTCTGATATGGCCTAGTTAAAATTTTCTTACTTGTTTAAATTTTTTTATTGATATTATTATCTATGTATTCTTCTGCTACTTTAAAAACTCTACCTTAATTAGTGATTCTGATAAAAAAAATAATGATGTTGTTGCTACTGAGAAATTTGTGAACTATTTCAACAAAAGGAAAAATATGTGAACAGTTGAAAAAATATATAAATGAATAACTGTAGTCAAATTTATTAAACCGAAATTTACGCGTTTCATTATTTATTGTAATCCGTATATGACATAAAATGGTATATTTGCTAATTGCATTTCTATGAATGAAATCCCATCCCATCGAAATAAGAATTAATCTAGCTAAATTTACTATAAAAAATCATAACTGGTTTAATAAAAACATTCTATAAATATTAAATACTTAAGTTCACATTTAAAACTCTGAGAACTCGAAAATTCAACCACAATAGATGAATGTAACCTATTTCTGCATAATTAGGATTGTTTCTTGAGGTTATCTTCTTTATATTGAGTCAAATATCTATCCATAAGAACTATTATATAAATATATAGTACATATAGTATAAAGACATCGAAAAATCTCCCACAAAACAGTTATTGGACTTTTTATAAGGAAACGCAAATTGGTCAATTTAAGGCACGACAATTTATTGGGAGAGACAGTAATATTTGCGGACGAAGCGAAATATCTGGGAATTATTCTGGAGAAGACGTACAGCTGGAACTTTTATATGGGAAATGTCATCCACAAAGCCAGAATGTCCATAGAGACGTATTGACGCATTTGTGGAAAGTCCTGAGACGTAGATCTTAAACCACTATTTTGGCTGTATGTGATAATTATCAGACCTATGATCACGTACGACTCTATAGCTTGATGGTCTAAAGGTCTTCAAAAGACAGCCAAGAGTAAACTCTTTGGTTTACAATGGCAAGCTTGTCTAGCGATAACTGAAGCAATTAGCCCTACACCATCAGCAATTCTGGATCTCCCACCTCCATATATTTTTGGAGAGAGAAGTCAGGTGACCAGTTTACAAATTGAGACACGTGGCTATTAGTATTCTGAAGGTTAACATAATGGGACGCAAGAGACTGCCGAAGGACATAGAAACTTACAGCACTCCTTTCTCGAAGGGAGAAATGGGAGCTGAGTGCAACCGACCTTTTAAAGGCAGATAGTTGCTGGTAGACCGATGGTTACTGGAAAGTGTTGTAATAGAGTGTATAGTTGCAAGTCTATAAATATCTTTTTCAGTAGCTAAGCGGCTGTAAAAGCACTTGAAGTGCAATTCAAGAACGATATGAATTATCAGAAGACTCTGGAGAGGTTGGGAAGAAGCAACAGAGTAACTCTGGTTTGGATACCTGGTTATGCAGGTATCTTGTTTCAGCCAACACTAGTCAAAATGACATTTGCAAATGACAGTTCTATAAATATTCATGAAAAAATTGCCATTCTCACAAGAATTTACACGATCAAAGAGGTGTAAAAACCAATTTATATAGCACTCGTATATCTTAAATAACTATAAAATAGTTGGGCATATGAAGTCTTGACAACAAATATTGTATGTGAGACAACTGTTACATAAAATTAACTTTTTCCACGGTCGGGAGTAGAAATTAGTTTTTAGTTTAGTTTTTTAAAATTAAAACAGAAGTAGTCGATTATTCCCAAGGGAGTATAATGCTCCCAAGGAAGTTTACATTATGGAGAATGTTTTTCATGAAAAAAAAAAAAGATAACATTGAAATTATTTATTGACATTTAAATTAAATGTTACATTTGTACAATTTTCAAAATTAATATTAGAAGGAATATTACTTTCGCTTACATTTACAGTTTTTGTGATGGCGTTAGTAGTGATACCTACTAAAACCTGATTAGCAATTTTGGTCTTATTTTCAATGGAGTTCTCGACATAACTCCCAGCGACTGTCGTTGATTTCCAACCAGCATGACGCTTTATTGTCGTGATATCCACACCAGCATCTGCCAGTAATGTCGCTGAAGATCTTCGTAAGCAGTGACCAGTATAACATGCAGCATCAGGTAATTTTAAATACGAAACTACTACACCCGAAATTTTTCCCATGGTATTCTTGCCAATTGGCTGCGAACTACATTTTCCTGCTTTGTAGTACAAAAAAAGGCGCTTATGCTTGACGTGGGGAGGACGAAGGGACAGGTATTTTCGAAACAATTCAAGCATATTTCCCACATCGGTAACCAGAAAGGTTCGTTGAATCTTTGTCTTAGTGTTTGGAATTTTTACAATCAAGGAAGAGCTTACATCCTCAATATCATCTACAGTAAAATTGACTAGTTCATCAGTTCGAGAAGCTCCGGCAATCCCCAGAATTAATCCAACCTATAAAAAATCAAAATACTTAATAATTGAAATACCTAACAACAAAAGTAATCTTACCTTAATCATTAAGAATTCTTTGTCATCTGCACTTGATAGAAAACGGTCGATTTCACCGTTTGTCAATATTTTCGATTTTTTCGCTTGATATCCGTCACCGGTTCTTTTCAAAAATGCGATCAGCTTGGGGAATTTGCTTATATCTATGTTGTCGTAAATTATCAAGCATGACTTAACCATAGAATATTGCGCTCATAATGTGGAAGACTTGTAATTCTTTGCATTGCAACATTTTTCTCGGTGCACCACTTTTTGAACCGATTGTAGGCTATATCGTATAAAGATCTTGACTTCGTAGGCAGCAAATTGCTTATTGCAATGTTTGCAGCCTCTACAATCTCTTCCGACTCACAATTATTCATTGTGCACTAAACAAACTTTAAACTAAACCAAACTAGCACCTTAATTTGACAGTTCTTTTTGTTTGTTTATTTTGTAGTTATGACAATAACTCAACGACTACTAAATAAATGCTCAAATCCGAATACAATAATTCTGGTGCTACTTACTTCATAATGACAAAATATGTGTTTTTAAGTTAATGAGACCGTGGAAAAATTAGTATACACCATTCGGGAGAGATGCTATTATGTCCTCGGTGCATTGTAGCCAAATTGCACCTCTACCAAAATAACGCATTTCTCTCCTTTATGGTATAATGTACTATTTTTCCATGCATATACGTCATACGGGTAATACGTAACATAAATTGCTACGTGAAACTGCATTCGTTCATTCAATTTTACAAACTATCCCAAACAAATTGTTTTTCATTAAAATTGAATTATACAAGATAAAATTACACGTTCTGCATTAATTGCAGGTCACTTTATACATGGACCACGTTTAATTTGACGATTTAAAGCAGTATTTACTCAATCTGTTCTCCGCCCACTGACAGTGAAGCTGTAATCAAAAACAAATTAATCGTGTTACCGACTAGTAATGAGACAACTTTATTAGAGGAGCAACTAGTTCTGCATTAATATGAGGGTGGATTAAATATAAGCCGGAATTTTTATTCTAGACAAAGAATGTGCCACTTTTAATGCAGGAAAACTAAAATAAAGACTCCTGGGAATATTAGAAATAAAAAAGTCATATATCAAAAAGTCCTATATTTACAATTTCCTAAAAAAATTGAACTTCAATTTTACTGGGGAAAGGTTAATACTAGTACGGCCCTGGATAAATGTCACCGTTCAACAACTATGATTTAGCGGTTGTCTATTCAAAGGTCGAGTCAGTGTTGCCAGATGGTATAATTTTACGGAAATTTGTAAAGCGAACAATTAAAGAGACAAAGGGGCTAAAGGAATGCACTAATTAATTTTGAACTAAATTTTTTACGGAACTTTACAGTAATTGTTAATGAAAACCTGGTATAATCGACATATCACATTTATTTCTATTGTATCATCAGAACTAGAATAGAATCAATTAAAATGAATTGCGAAAGGTCGGCAAATTTTAAAGCAGGTGCTTTTTTCCAACAACAAGCCTAAATTCCTGTAAGATATGCAGCTCAGAATTAGTATAAATGTGGATGAAGTTGAAAAAATTTAAAAAAATATTTGTTTATATATAACAATATCATACAATCAAGATGATGTAATTGAAACAAATTGTTTTTTATATATTTTTAGGTATTAACAATATTGTGCAAAGCTAACTACTCTGCGGACTACAGCCCCCACCAATGTTTAATTACACCCACAATATCTACCCATATAATCTATTCTATCTAGTATATATCAAATCTGCTACAATTACTATCAATGAAGTCATATGTATGCTCTCTGGAATGTTTATTAGCATCCCTATATTTAACTTCAAATAATTTTAATTTTTATAATAATTTTGATAGTTAGATATTTGATTCAACTTAAAGGAGACCACCTGAAGAAGCAATCCTAAAAATGCAGAAATAGGTCAGATCTCATCTATTGTGGTTGAATTTGTCGTGTTCCCACTGCCAAAAAGTGAAGTTAGATATTTATAGAGTATTTCATTAGCAGGTTAGTAAATTATATTATTTTCTTTAGATAATTATTGAATAGAGCTTTGTCTGTGGAATTGTTCATTAACATGCCTAGATGTTTGGTATCAGAGAGCATACATATGACTTCATTGATAGGAACTGTAGGAGATTTGATATATATTAGCTTAAAATACCTTTCTAATACAGTAAAACAAATTGGTTTTCAAAAAAATATGGCACAAGAGATAATGAAACTTTCACTCTGTGAAAGCAAAATTGTGTAAAAATAAACAAAACAAACGTTGTATATAAAATTGATTGCATTAAGTAGAAATCGCACGATCTAGATGCATCGTGAACAATACTAGTTTCGTTCTCGTTTAGTGAAGTATCTTCTAATGTTTTTAACTTATTTGTCTTAAAGTGTTATCTGTATTATTTTGTAATGTCCAACAACATTTGAAGGGTATTCATTATTTATTAAAACATTTTTAATAAATTTTACTTCATTGTTAAAAATAATAATAAGAGAAGCTAATCATACAATAAAAATTCCATACATTTCTGTATTATCAGAAAGATTAAGAAGAATCGGTAACAAACTTAATGTTAGAACAGTTTTTCAGACAACTGATACTTTAATATCCTTTTTGTCAAAAACACTTCCAAAAAATAATTTACAAAATTAAAAAATTTGCACCTACAGCATTCCATGTGAATGCAATAAACATTATATTTTAGAAAAGTCTCGGTATATGAATGTTAGAGTTGAGGAACATAAAAATTACATAACGAGAATTTGAAAAATCAAAAATTTGCTTGGCAAAACGGTCATTTGATTCAATGGGGTTCGACAAAAATTTTAGAGAAGGAGGATAATGGAACAAAAAGAAAATTAAAAGTGACCGAAATTATTTTGTTGAACGGACACACGGTGTGTGTCAAGGTGTTCAACATTGATCATTGTAGGCTACAATTGTATCAAGAGGATATGCTGTAGTTTTTGTTATTTTTTACTTATCTGATTTTTCAGTGTGAGACTTTTTGGTTAGGCAAACTTAGTGTTTTATTTTTCAGAAGTGTGGGAAAAACCCATTCAAACTAAAGAAAAACTTAATTTTAAAAATAATCTTTATTTTTTCACGTGTGGCGAAATACCCAATTAAACTAAAGCAAAACTAGAATTATGTCACAAATAAATAGCTTCAGAGAATAAAATGAGCTATATCATTTTACTTTATTGAATGTAGGTTTATAATATTCTGCATTAAAACGTCACATCCTGTACATTTCATAGGGATGTGAGAAGGAAAGAATACTGAACGAAAATTTGAATAGTGTAACCGCACGATTTGTGTCAGTTTTATTGGTCAGCATTTCCAGATCATGCAAGACTGACGATAAAAATTGCGTGTTGTTCTTATTTTAACGAAAAAATAGCATAGTAGGACATATAGACAGAAAAAGGAACAGTAATAATTGCTGCTATAAAACCTAATAATAAATCTTGCAGTGTATATTCTATAAAACAAGTAAATGTGAAGGTTTTTTTTTCTTGACTGATAAATTTACGATATTTTATGCAGCATCTAATGCAAATAAATTCACCATCCATTCAGGTGCCTAAATTAAAATACGCGGGATGATCTCATGGAAAATCCTTGTCTGAATTTATAATCTCGTGCCGGGAATATGTAACTTTACTTATTTGTTTCAACTAAGTACAAAGGATCTAGTAACAAACGTCAATTTATGCAAATGCACTTGGTAATGGTAGGTATATATAAAATGCTCTGCTTCATTACAACATGCAGTACTTTAGTTACTTCTACAGTATAATCTTGAGTCAGTGAAAAATTTTCAAAGATGTTCAAATTGGTACGTATATCCCAATTTTGTAAAATTAATAGATTTTTTTTTCAATTTTATCACCACTGCATTCTTTTACCTATTAACAAATTATAGTTACATTAGTACGATCATTTAACGTTAAAATGTAAATTAACAAAGATAGTAGATATTTAATAGCTTTTAATTAATACAGCTCAGTATTTAAAAATTGATTTTGTACAATTTCTATTTTCAATTACAAAATTTATATATTTCAATAAATTTTCTGTAAAAATCATGTAAAAAATATCTTTCAAATGTAACGTTTTTATTTTCAGTTGATGGTTTTCGTTGTCCTCACCATCGCTTCTCTGGCTTTAGCCCTTCCTAAAGCCTACCCTGCACCGGAAGCATCTCCTGGACCAGTAGCCGGACCATCGCCACAATGGTTGTACGGTTACCCTTACAGTGGATTGTACTACTACGGTTAAACTATGTTTAACTTAACCTGTTGCCTGTTCAGGAAATATTTAATTTTGTATAACTTGCCTAAATTTCTGTTCCACTAACTTAACCTAATAATTACTTCTGTTAATAAACATTAGTATGTACTATTGATCCGTACGCATTTTTTCTTTGTTTCTTTGATCTTTCAAGCACCTTCGAACTTTGACGCCACTGGCTACCCAACAAATTTAAAGTTAAAATTACATTAATTTGACCTCCGAATTGGTAAAAAAATTTGTAAGCCTTTTTCCGTATAGTTTATCTATATTTGTTGGCATTTTTCCTTATCAGGGGAAAAACTAAAGTAGTATGGAAGTTACAGATGGTCGGCAAGGATTTTATTCCAATAAGATAAATGGTCCTAGAAGAAATACAGAGCAATTCTATGATAAAATATCAAAATATAAAAGATATTATTACCAAAATATACCCTAATATATGATTAAGATGAGGAATAGGAAGAGAAAGAGAGACTATAAGTCAAATTACAAAGCTACAAGTAGAGTAGGGGTAACTATACAGGGTGTTCCAAAATTAACTTGCCAAAATTTAACTGTGAATTCTACGATCAAAAATAAGAAAAAAAAGTTCTATAAACATAGCTTGGTAAAAGCCCCCTAACAGAGCTATAGCCCATTAAAAGAAGACCCCAAAATTTGATTTTCTTCAAATATTTTCAAAACGGATCGAGATAAAGTAATCAAATTTAAAATTGAGAATCGCAATTAGATTGCGAATCTAATATTCTAAAAACAATACCATAATTAGTCATAGGCGTGCCAAACTGGGGGGGTTATTGGATAAATTTTGTGACATACCACAAAAATATTGGATATGGTATGCAAGCGGTCAAATTGTCTCTAGTAGGCTTTGAAAAGTTGTCTGTCATTTTATTTGACACATATTACATATGTTCTTAAAAATTTTTGAAGTATTAATAGGCTATATTAGAATTCAAAAATTTATAAATAATTACATTACTGATATGCATTTTAAAATTATTTTAATATGTTAAAACGCTTGAATAACACCTTTAATATGTATTAAATAAGTCGACAGTATTTTCTCAGAGCCTACTAAGGATATTTTGCCTATTTATAATTTCCGTCATAAACTTTTGTGGTATGTCACAAAATTTTTAAAACAAAATTACTCGAAAACAGAGCAGTTTGTCGGATTAAAATAAGAGTACCTTTTTCATGAAAAATAGACCAAAATTTTAATATTTTTAATCTCACGACTAAAATTTCGAGATACAAGAAAGTTAGAGCAATATTTACCCACTGACCCCCCAGTTTGGCACGCCTGTGTCCAATTATGAGGAATTTTTTTCAGATTATTAGATTCGCAATCTAATTGTGATTCTCAATTTCAAATTTGATTACTTTATCTTGATTAATTTTGAAAATATTTGGGAAGAATTAAATTTTGAGGTCTCCATTTAAGGGACCATATCTCCGTTAGGGGGTGTCTACGGATTTATGATTATATAACTTTTTTTCTTATTTTTGATTGTAGAATCCACAGTCAATTTTTGGCAGGCTAATTTTGGGACACAGGTATCTATAGATATTTAGATTTTAATATAGTCTATATTTTTTGTTTCCATTTAACAACGCAGGAAATTTTTTGTGTGGTGACCAAACCTTCATAAAAATAACGCGCCTTATAAATATATATATTTTTATTATTGGTTCTTAATAATTTTACTATCCTGAAAAATAACCTAAAATAAAAACTTAATGTATTTCGTGATAAAATGTGTTAAATCTTTCGTCATAAATGTATTAACTAATATCTATATTAACGTAATTTCAATTAGTAATAATAAGCAAAACATCTAGCATTTGTTGCAATATGGACGCTCAAATAAAATCAACATTGAAGTCAATTTATCTGTAAGTTTTAACCTATAGGACAGATTGCCTATGCCGATGTTGACGTCACACCAAAGTGTTAACTTTGTGGTTGAAATTTCCTCTAAATGAAAATATTTATGGTGATTTTTTCCCAACTAAATTATTACTCTTGGATTTATTTGAGATTAAAAATTCAAATTGAAATAAACAAAAACCAAATGAATATTTCCGAACGGAACTTAATTCGATATATTATCATTAGCTTGATTTACACAATCTGCAGAGTTGCTTTCGATTTTAATAGGCGAAATATAAGCACAATAATTATTTTTTAATTTGTTTTTTTTTATATCTCTGTAATATAGTCGAGGTTTACATGTACGACGCAAGTAGATTTTCACTGCAGATCGCCAAAATACAACAAACTTCAACACTCTATTACATGAAGATCTGTCTGAATACACACAATAAGAAACTTGCACCTTAAAAGACCTTTTTAAGACACATTTACATAGAAATATTCTTTAATATTATTTATTAACAAGTAAATGTGTACCATAATCAATAGAATATTTAATTAGGTTAATTGAAATGATCAAATATTCCTTAGAAGTTATCAACAAAGTTGAAAATAGGTTTATATTGCAATAAAAATAGATCTTAGCACATTGAAGGATTTAATAGGGCAAAATATCTAGTTATTATCTTATTTTTAACCACTAGTTGAAGATAAAATAAGTTTTACAATTTCGTAATAAATATGTAAATATTTACCTATTGTAATAATTTAAAATGTCCCAGGATATTACAAGTTTTGTACTATGTTCGGTGACAAAAAAACAGAATGGCATACACACATTAAAGTCAAATAAATGTAAGGCAATACTTACTAGATAGAAATACTATGTTAAATAAAAAAAGAGTAATTAAGAAAGAACAGAACATACCTACAGTTGCCGACGAGCGTTAAACGAATCTTCAATATCAGGAATAAAAAGAGAAAACAAGAGGACTTAACGACTCTCCTTCTCAGACATCTGAAGTAACGTTAAATTATCTTGTTAACACTTCTGTTCGAATTCTAATGTGCGCGTGAGAATACAATTTCTTCAGAAACATTACTATATTGGAACTTAAACCTAGAGCATATAATTTTTCATACAGAAGAGGATGATGATTAATATAATCAAACGCACGTATAAATGCTGCAAAAACCTTGCGGCCCTTTAGTCTCAGTTAAAACTGAACTAAACACATAAACTTTATCGATGCATCTCTGACCCTTTCGGAATCCAGCCTGTGATTCAGGGAGTATTTTATTGGACTCTACCCAACCGATTAGTCTTCAGAGAAGAATGCTAGTAAACACTGGTGCAAAACAACGTTATCAACGTTATACCACGATAATTAAGGGGGTAGTAGGGTTAAAATAATATTAAACCAGCTTTCCGGAATCACTCTTGTTTCAAGAATCTTATTAAAAAATAACACATAAATACAATCCCCAATTTTGAGGCAGATTCTTAAGAAATTCATATGATATTTCATCATCGCTTGCAGATTTACCATTCTTGCAATGATATTTTTTTTTACTTGGAAGTCATTATGTTACTCTGGTGAACTAATTTTTGACTAAAATTTTGGTATTATAAGATTTTGTATCAATGAAAGCTATTTTTATGGCGGAAAGTAGTAAATTTCGATCAATTTAGGTTTATTTTCTTCTGTGTAATTGAGTGGTGTAATTAAATTTTACGTTGTCGAGGGCTATTAATACGGTAGTTCTAGTAAAATTAAAATGGATTAAATGTAAAGCCTATGTCTTTAGTAATTAATTAAAAACGTAAGAGCCCTAAAAACCTTAAGAAAAATTGTTACTTCTATTTCAAAAGTTTTTTTCCATAGTGTAATCAGTGTGTTAAATTTTTAGAACGTTTTTATATTTTCCCTAAAAATCTCTTTTTCTACGATATTTACATCCTCTTATTTTCTAGTCAATATTCTTTGCTGATGATATGTCAGAATGTTGTCGAGAAGTTCTTGATGGTCCATAAAGTAATGGGAGACCTCTTCAAAGCATTTTTTCATCGTTAAATACACCGACTAAATAAACTCAAACTATGTGGGCTCAAAGAAATTCGTCAGACGCTTCAAATGTCAGGCTATTTGATTGTTCCAGAAACTGTTAATCAGATTGTGCAGAAATTTGATACACTCATGTTGTTTTTACAGGCCGTGGGATATTACTTTGATATAATAATACATCTTCAGTTATAGTTAGTTTCGTTAGATTACTTTTACTGTCACATTTAATTTATTTTTTTGCATGGAATAAATTTAAAATAAGACAACTAAATTAATCTACTTATTTTGAAACAGAATTAACACCAGTAATAACGTTTTCATCTAGATAAAATAATAGTTGAGACCTATAAAATGTTCTAGATACAGATAAAAGATAATTATGTATTAAATTATCTAGATTAAACAGCAAATAATTAAATGATTTCTAGATTAATACGTGCAACATGCAGCATTAAATTAATTTAAATATTTTTTTTTAAATAAAACCTTTTTAAAAAGAAAAATTTTATAAGAATAAATCTAGTTATAAGAGAGAAGACAAAAGAATGGAGTTGTCTTTGGTTCTTTCTTAATCTTAAGATGGAAAATAAAATAATAACATTAGGAATTTTAATCATGTATCTGCATTAATCTTTCAAGAGTATCTTCTCCTACAAGCTAATAACATATCAAAATATTTGTCGTTTAATTTATTACTTCATAGAGTTTACATTAGTGGTTCAGAACTAAATAGGTAACCTTCATTCTATTCACGAAGATTAGCCCAGAAGTCGAAGACTTGTGTGGGAGAGGGACGGCATATTATTATTAAACAGGCCGCATTTGCCTCCAGGAACGACTTACGTTGGTAGGCCCTAACCAGCATTCAGTGCAGGAATGAGGGAAACCTATAAAACCTCATTAGTTAGGGGGGTAATCAAACGTCAACCGGTATCAATCTCTCATATTGACCCAACCCAACATCCTACTACCCTACCATACCCGTAGAGAGGGTGTCAATCCTCTCCACGAATATAGTTTATATACGGTCTACCGGCTGACGCCTTAAACCGCGCGATCACTGACCGATTCAATCAAATAAAATTGTCAATAGACAGATCAAGATTTTCAGACATGGATAACATTGGTTTCTCTTTCGTACCATTCTTCTTTTTGTTGGAAGAAAGTAAACTGTAAAAATCACCTTCATATGTACCTGGGTCGCAGATACATACACATTACATACCAAAATGGAAAGTGTTTCATTCTTGTCGAGAGAAAAGGATGGTTGATGGATGATGAACCATTTTTCGACAAGGAAGAAAATTTTCACCGAGACTCGTACACTATTTTATTTACAACCATACAATTTAAATACAAGTAACGGTTTTTGTAACAAAGATAATTTTGTGAGAAATTAATAAACCTCGGTATAACCAGATTACAGATACAAATAACCTCAAGTTGGCATTTTGACAATGGTGCTAAAAAATCAAACATACAAACTTAAATTAGTTGTATTCATGATAGATCGTCAAGTATTTTCGAAGACAATGAGCGATTCAGAAGAAATTGTTTGTACTCCTCCTTAACTGAGAGAAGTCGCTGAAAGTTTGGAAAAAGATTTGTTGCCTATAGTCTGTTTAGAAATGAAAGAGAGTAATAAAAGCTTATTATGTATGCAAATTGTAGATAAATGTAGTACTGGTGCTTATATTCAATATTTTTATAATATGTATTTTCGGTACAGATGAGGTGTACTTTTAAAAAAACTTTGTGTGATCGAACCGTACTAAATTGTAGCAGGTAGCTAAAATTTAATCCCCGACAATCCGTCTTTGTCTATGCCGCTTCAATTTCTCGGTCCATTTCTCTTATAAGTAAACAATATAAAAACAGCATTTCAAAACTAAAGGCTACTTTAAGCATCATAACCGGGTTAAGAGGGTTTTTAGTAATTCAAATAAAATTATTCAATATTATTATCAAATTATTTATTTAAATTTAATGAATAGACTTTTATTCCACACAAAAATATATGTATTTTGAAAATTCAAATTATGGTGAGTAAATGTAGTGTTGTATAAATGTACAATAAAGAAAATAAAGAAGTAGTTATATTAAAATTCATCCTCTGAATATTCTGATAAATTATCTCCGTCTCCTAGATTGATAACGATAGATTCCACAGTAACGTCAATTAAATTATCGAGTTCCCACATTTTCTCTTCTTCTTTATGTACATGATGTATACATCTTTGCCAGTTATCTACAGTTACTCGTTCCAAGGAATTTTTCCAACAAAATTTTCACGTCACTTAATTTAAACGTCGTATTATTTCGCGCTGCATCTCCTTTTACCTGCGCCCAGACTAATTCGATTGGGTTAAGTTCACAGTGATAAGGTGGTAACCGTAGTACCGTTATTTGGCGATTTGTTACCATTTCATCAATAACATATTGTTTCTGATCTTTATTAAAATTGACAAGTGTCAAAAGTTCCTTTTTCACCATATTTGTTTCAAAAGAAATGTTTTTTCCATTAACCATAACCACTGAATTATATCGGCTTTCCTCCAAGCAGTCGTAGGCGTCCGCTCGGTCTGCCGTGAATGGTAACTGGGATTATCCATGACAATTACAGACCCCGGAGAAATAAGATCCAACATCTGTGTAAAATACTCTTCGAAAACACCTGCGTTCAAGTCTTCGTGATAGCCACCTGTATTTTTAGATTCAAATAAAAGTAAACCGCCATCTACAATACCATTGGCACTACCTATATGTGTCACTATTAATCTTCGCCCTTTACCTGAAGGTGCCTTGAACCCTGTTGAAAGTTCATCCAAAAATGTTTGTCGAAAACTTTTTATATTTTTATCTTGCCATACTTTTGTTACAGTATATCCCTCGTTGACCCAAGTTTCGTCTAGATAATAAATATTCCTCCCTTCGTCACGGAATTTTCTAATTGATCTTAAGTAGGATCTCCGCCAACAAATAATTTCTTCTTTCTTTATCGATGAGAACTGACTTCCTGTTCTGCTTTTCCCAGCAAAAATTCAACTCTCGTAAGACGACCCATAACTTGCTTCTACTGATTTTTGGCAAATCGTTGTCCTCTGAAAGTTCACTTAAAATTTTGTTTAGCGTTAGTATTTCTTTTTTAAAATAAAATGAGTGTACTTTTCTCCGAAGGACATTTTTGAAGAAATCATCTATAACGACTTTTGACCTCTCTGTAGATGATTTTGGAAGAGTTGTGCAAGGTACAATAAAGTTTATGAGGTTTTCAAGAGTTAATACTAGCAAGAAGGTGTTTAGGAAGCTATTTCTGAAACTATTGTGCTGACATATTTTGGAGAAATTGTCAAAATCAGAAAGCTGTCAACCCTTTGGTCCATTTACTCAATGTTACGTACCACTTTAAATATTGAAGTAGATACTCCAAATCTTCGAAGTTATTGGCGTTTTTAAAAGAAAAAATATAGGATATGTATCCAAAAATTCAAGCACTTTCTCCACTGAGACCATTGCGGCATTTTAGAAGAATGCACAGGATAATGTGCTGTATATAAAGTGCACTCATAATTGATGTATCAGGTGCATGTGGAAGTGACGAACTACATAAAATAAAATTAACTGATGTTAATATCGTGGAAAATAAGGTTCACATCGAAATTCCAACATCAAAAACCTACCAGTCAAGAGTATTCATAGTGAGTAGTGAAGAATGGGTAACGTTAATTAAAACATATGTTGCCCTTCGTTTAGACGTTCTAAATGAAAACTTCTTTTTTACAATTAAGATTCGATAAAATCATTCGCCAGCCATTTGGTCACAATTCTACTACGTCTATTGAATGCCCAGTAACCTAAGCTGCTAATTTATCAATTGTTCTCATTCATTAGATGTTGATGTATGTCCTGTTGCAGGTGATCTTACAAAACGTTTCCTCTATTATTTATCTATCTTCCTTGAGATGATGGTATTATGTTTTCCAAAAAGGCGACTAATTTTGTCAAAACATACTTGTATATAGGATATTGAGCCAACGATTATAGTAATTAAAATACACCTACTATATTAGGAAAGCAAAAATTATAACACTCGAGACTGCGAAGTCACCTAGCAGTAAAAAGTACTGTTCTGCACTGCCAGCAAAGTTATTAAATGACTTTTTAGTCGTTTTGCGAATTTGCGAAGTGCTAATAATTCGAAATGTCATATATACATATGCGATACCTGATAAAAGACTAAATTTTATGAAGACAGGGACTGTGATGGAGGTACAGAAAGCGGTTAACAAGTTTTGTGAGATGTTACAACTTTGCATTCAAATAATAGCTTGTAGTTTTTATATTCTAGCAGTGGATTCAACTGGGGTAAAATAATACAGATTTGACGACGAGATATAAAATATATCCTTAATAACTACCTCGCTTTGAATAATATCGAGGTATTATTGACCTGTGATGTTTTGATGCTGATATATATATATAAATATAAACTGTTTCCAACTATCACTTATGAGACCTTTTATTGGTTGATAATATTTAGACTTTTCTACTACGTCTATTGAAAGCTCAGTATCCTAAGCTGCTAACTTATCACTTGTTCTCATTCATTAGATGTTGATGTTTATCCTCTTGCAGGTGATCTCAAAACGTTTCCTCTATTTATATATCTATCTTCCTTGAGATGATGATATTGTGTTTTCTAAAGAGGCGACCAAGTCATACTTGTATATAGGACAGATAGGTATTTTTGAAACTAAGTTTGCCTAACCAAAAAATCTAACACTGAAAAAAGCAGATAAGTAGAAAATAACAAAAATCACATCCCTATCGCGCACTTCCGTATTTTTGACGTTTCAAAAAAACTCTTTGTTTTCGTTCTCAAAATAGTAAATGTATTAAAACTATGTCAAGTTTGGCAGCTTATTTATTATTATTATTAATCTCAGTTGTTGATAAAATGTTGTTCGCAATATATGGGATACTACATCATTACTGCACTATGATTATGCGTACGATATCTCACTTATTACGTAATTATCTATTAAGCTACTTTGAAATTTAACAGCAAAGCTCCCTGACATCTAACTACTCACTGACAAATTTTTAGAAGATTATTATTATTATTATTATTATTATTATTATTATTATTATTATTATTAACACAGTCACCAAAGCTCTTTCCCATCTGACTACTCACTGACAAATTATTGGGACACTTTGTGTATCTAAATTGTACAATATATTATTTACATATTAAATCACTACACTATAATATTAGTCTTGTCTCGTTTATTAATTCATAATTCATTTATTTACTACAAACACATCAGTGGCCACATTTGTAAACCTATAAATAAATAGTGTATGCTTAATTCATGTCCTAAAAATAAAATTTAGCTAGTCATATGAATTCAAACTGCTTCTAATAGAAAAATATACCATTTAGATTACATTATATTAGTATATAGTCAAGGTTGTGCATAGCTTCACGCCAACAACAAAAGCAGAAGACTCCGCAATTTATCTCAGCAAATATGAAATTTGCAAATGGATTACAAAATATTTTTCATTATTGTCCATCTAAAAACGAAAACGGTTGTTTCGAATAACATCGATATGGTTTAGCTCATTGATATATACGAATAATAAATACGGCATAAGAAATTGCCATAAACATATCAAAGGCTTCCGCGTGCAGCCGGTGAGCCGTATACAGGACCGTATTTATGTAATTTTAAATTATTTCCTAGCAAGGACCACGAGGAGGTAGGAACGTTTTCTGCCAGTAGGATGAGATTCGGATTGGGTAAGGGTACATAACAAAGAGGAAAGAAACTTATAAGTTCAAATATACCTCTTTAAAATGAAAACAAAATAAAAAAATAATAAAAGAAAACAATTATACAAAAATATTTTTGGATGTCACTTGTATTCAATTCTTCATCAACAGTTATGACACTCGCTTCTTATAACATCTGCAACTGTTTCTTTCGTCAGATTTTGGAATGGTATTATTTCTTTGAATAGTCCAGGGAAGTTAGGAAAAATTGCGGAAATTTTTAGGCACAGCAGATATCGAGATGCGGTTTTCTGTATTGTGTTCAGGAAGGTCCCAGGAAAAAGCCTATATCGTCTGGTTTAGCCATTTTTGAAAAATGCCTTCTGGGTCGGAAAATGCATTTTCCAATTGCATCATTACTTGCACCATTATAGGAACGACTGGAAACTCGGAAAAATCGCCCGAAAATCGTTATTCGGGAGTTTTCGGGGCTACCGAACTCGATTCTGGCATTAGAATTACCTGGGGATGCACAAGGGTGGCTCTGTGGGGGTACGCTGGGGGTGAATTGGAGGAGAAACGGCAGCGTGTTTGAAAATCGGTCCAAACTCGTTACTCGGGGGTTTTCGGGGATGCCGAATTCAATTCTGACATTAGAATTACCCAGTTCACCGTTTAAAAAAAAATCTTAAAAGAATGTTCAGTTAAATTGCTGTAATTGGTTTGTTATATGTTATTTTGTAATTTTTCAGTAGCGTTCGTTCTGTTGTACGTTAATTTTCTGGATGGTTATATGGAAGAGCACTGTATGATGAATAACGCCATCCTTTAAATTTTTTATTGTATTAATTTTTTTTCACGCATTAATAAAAGCATTATTATTATTATTATTATTATTATTATTATTATTATTATTATTATTATTATTATTATTATTATTATTATTATTATTATTATTATTATTATTATTATTATTATTATTATTATTATTATATAAGTGATACCTGTTAAAAGACTAAATTTTATGAAGACAAGGACTGTGATGGAGGTACAGAAAGCGGTTAGCAAGTTTTGTGAGATGTTACAACTTTGCATTCAAATAGCGGCATATAGCCGCCGTTCCGATATAAGTTTTTATATTTTATATTCGATTGGGGTAAAATAATACAGATTTGACGATGAGATATAAAATATTTTCTTAGTAACCACCCCGCTTTGAATAATGTCGAGTTAGTTGACTAAAATAGACATCATCTATAGGATTATGATGAAATAGTATGCATATATCCACATATTTTAGTGATTTTTGTCACTTGCTTATTATATTGAACCACTCTATCCCACGACTTAGTTCCGGCGCCTTTGAATTTTTTTATATTCTCTTATATCGGTATATATATCGCATTTCAATATTTGTAGCAAACTAAATATCCGTTAGTACTATGTGCTAATACCTTCGGTTATTTGCTATTGTGTTTACTAACATAAACCATAAAAAATATAAACAAATAAAACAGGATATGACGCAACGTTCTGAATTCCCGCTAAAATTCCAATGAATCGTCCGCCTAATTGGATTCAACTCACACAATTAAATTATTTTACCGGAACGATTGAGTTATACTGAATCTTTCGTAAATAATTTATTATTGATCGTCTCAGAATTTCGTATTATTTAATGGCTGACGTATATTGGGCACGGATTTATGTCCGTTTGGCATAACTTTGCATATTTTTAAAATGACTGACGCGAATCCATGCAAAAGTATTTACAGTATATCTAATTCTGTATTGTATTTGACTCGCGGTTACTTATTTTCTTGACACTTAATTAAACTGAATAGATATTAACGCTTACACTTTCTTACTGTCGTTAATTAACACGTCTGAACTAAAAATATCACTTGTTAAGTAAATGATTGAAATCAATTCACAAATATATTCCACAATACCTTCAGAAACTATCTTTCAGACTGGAGATTGAGATATAAAAGAAAATTCATCCAGGAATCCTAACAGCGCAAAACCAAACTATAATAATTTAACGTTTACTGAATCATTTCCTTTGATCTTTGAAGGAAAGCGCGTTAGAAAACGTGGCTATTTATTTAAAGTCAATCAAGAATGTCCCAATTTCCTTGTAATTGCAAGACATCTCGGAAACTACAAGAAATAGAAGGATGCGATTTACAGGGCAAAATTTAAAAAAAACTACTTCTAAAAAATTGTTTGCATCTCAGAGAATAGCTGAGCTATTGGAATGGTGAAAATTGCTTCTTTTAGAGTTTACTTGCAATTCTACAAGGTGTCTTTTAAAATATGGCACAAACATACATTTTTTAAAATGAAATACTCTGTATATACAGTGTGGAAGAAAAATATGTTATAAATTCATTATTTCTAAAACAACGAAGTTTCATGAAATTCCTCGGACACGTCGATTTTGCTTTTTAAAGGACTCTGTTTTATATACCAACACATTTCCGACGTTCATTTGTTTTCGCGTGATGACGTCAACGGATATTTTTTTAAATAGAACCCCTATATATCTGATTTTTGTAGAGCTTAACTTGCTGAATTCAAAAATGTATAATTTCAACACTTTCCGAAAAAAAAATATTAATAACCGATGCAATAAAATCGGCTTGAAAAAAAATGTGAATATTCCCATTTGTGTCTGTGATGGGCTGGTTGAGAATAAAATGAATATAGTGAATTCATCGGCGGTATCACAAAATAAGGACTCTTTATTTTTAAAACAATTTAACATTAAGCAACTAATTAATTAATTAATAATTAAGTTCTGGTTGCCTCAATCGTATTTGACCCCGTAATTTATTATTTTGTTTTATTAGATTGCATGTTAGAATTATCTTTTGATAGCAAAAACAACAAATTAAATCAAGTCACCTCAAAAACTGTTTCTGGCAGTTAAACAAAATAGAACTCTTTACTTTGAAACAGTTTAACAACAACAAATTAACAGATCAACAATAACAACATAACAATTTTATAAACTAATTAATTCAATGTTCAAAATTATGACCATTTTGTTGCAGGCAGTAATTGAAACGGTTGTAAGTTTCTTGCCGTACGTTTTCCAAAATAGTTGGAGTAATTAACCTTATTTCGTCACGGATCCGTTGTTTCAGATATTCCAAGTCTCTTGGCTTCGTAATGTAGACTTTCGATTTTAAATAACTCCAAAGAAAAAAGTCTAAGGGCGTCAAGTCAGGAGACCTGGCATAATTTTGAACATTGAATTAATTAGCTTATAAAATTGATTTAATTTGTTGTTTTTGCTATCAAAAGGTGTAAAATAATAAATTAGGGGGTCAAATACGATTGAGGCAACCAGAACTTAATTATTAAATAATTAATTAGTTGCTTAATGTTAAATTGTTTTAAAAATAAACAGTCCTTATTTTGTGATACTACCGATGAATTCACTATATCCATTTTACTCTCAACCAGCCCATCACAGACACAAATGGGAATATTCACATTTTTTTCAAGCCGATTTTATTGGATCGGTTTTTTTTCTCGGAGAGTTGAAGGAATAAAGTGTTGAAATTACACATTTTTGAATTCAGCAAGTTAAGCTCTACAAGAATCCGATGAAAAATATAGGGGTTCTATTTAAAAAAATATCCGATGATGTCATCACGCGAAAACAAATGAACGTCGGAAATGCGTTGGTATAGGAAAAAAAGTCTTTTTAAAAAGCAAAATCGACGTGTCCGAAAATATTTCATGAAACTTCGTTGTTTTAGAAATAATGAATTTGTTCCATACTTTTCTTCCATACTGTATTTATAGTATTCGATGTTTTTATAGGCTTTATCTCGTTAACTGTAGGAGATACAAAAAATGCCCCCCCCCACTTTTGTTAAGAAAAAAATTAATGGTCGAAACCAAAATGAAATATCGTCTTTTGTTTTCGAATAACAAAATTTGAAATTCTCCACTGTTCGATACATGTCTGTAACTTGGTTGTTTGTTATGTTGGAAAAAAATAATTAATAAGTTCATTAGGCACTTTTTTGGGTGGAGTTCAGTGGCGTGCCTAATTTTTTTGTCACTTTATTAATTTTTGAGTTATAACCTAATGTTGTGTTTTTTTAAATACAAACCATCCATCCATAGTGAATTCGATATTTTTTTTTCTTTTCATTACTATATAATAATATGGGTTTAATATGATTACTTGCCCTTTTATTTATTATTACAATTATTACTTATTATTACAGTTTATTGTTACAGTTATTTATTATAGCATATTTTGTTTCTTTTATTTTCTTGAAGTAGGCGTGTCATTTAAAATAATTGCCTGCTACCAATCTTTGACATTTTCGTTTCGATTGTTGTATATCAGTTATGTCATTTAGCTTTTTCCGTATATTAATTTAATTACATTTTGCATACATTATCAGAATTATTGTAATTGCGAAAATATCATTTTATTAATACTATTAATTGTTTATTAATTTATTCTGTCATGGTTTCTTCTAAATGTCTTGACAACAATATTTAAAAAATTAAATTGATACTTCTGGAATAAACTGTTTCCTCAGTAAAATGGTGAATAATCCCTCATATTGTATATTAGCGGAAAGAGAAAAAAATAACGATTTTAACTGATGCCACTTATGGTTTCTGTTTAATAAAATACAACATTAGGTTATAACGCAAAAGTTAAGTTAAAAAAAAATTACGCACGCCACTGGAATCTACTCAAAAAAGTGTCTGATTAATTATTTTCATCTAACGTTACAAACGACCAAGTTACAGACATGTATCGAAAAGTGGAAATTTTGTTTATTAGTCGAAAATAAAAGACTACAAGTCATTTTGGTTTTGAACATTAATTTTCACTTAAAAAAAAGATCGAGAGTGGAGGGAACATTTTTTTCTATCTCCTATAGTTAATGAGAAAGCCTATAAAAACATCGAAATTTGCCCACCCTGTACAGGGGATTTAAAAAATTAAAAACATCTTCAAATTTTCTAAATATTTTGAAGATTAGAAGATGAACTTGGTGGGTACATTTAGATGATTAACGGTTATCATTGTTTTCATTTTCCAGTGGCGTAGACATTACTTTAATTGAAAACATGAAAAAAGAAAACTTGCCGCTAACTTTTCGCATTTTGACATGAATTTAAAAACAAATATTGTTGTTGACTTTTCTTCTCCAAAACTAAACACGTGTAAATACATCTATTACATAGACTTCTTCGAAATGTTCATAAAATTCGATTATCTTTGTTAACTACGTAAGGCCCTACTCATCTCTCGATAAAATGCTTATAGAAACTTCAGCGGATTTCAATAAGAGGAATCCAAAATGGATACTGTTCAATTTTAAGACACCCTGTATATATAAAAAAATAAAGATTACCAGATCCGAAAATTTATGTTAATACCTTTTTATTTAAAAAATCATGGAAATTGGAGCATATTTATATTTTCTGGTTTTTACATATACTAAATAGTATTAGAATTTGTGTAAATATTAATAATAATAGTATTTATTTACTAGCTAAAATTTCAATTTCAATATTCAATATAAATTTTTATGTTTCTCAGAAATTTAGACCATTTAAATATTTTTAAAAGCATATATTACAAAAACAATTGAATATCGCATTTCCCAGATGTAGGTCAAGCTGCTGTTTTTTAAATAGAACAAACGGTACCTACATTTTTACGCTATTAGAAAGATTATTAATTAGATGAGTTTTTCAAAAATATAAATATCATACAGGATATTTACGTTTTTACGTTTTCGAGATATTACAATTTTATTGTTAATATGCAACATCATATAACTCATAATAATAATAATAATAATAATAATAATAATAATAATAATAATAATAATAATAATCATAATAATAATAATATATTAATTCCTTAGGCCATGACATCATGGATAGAACAAGTCATATATAAAACAATACAAAAGATAAGCTAAATCAATAAAGTAACGGTATTAACATCAATAACACAAACAATAACATTTATAAAAAAAACAGTCATATGACAATATCATTTAAAAATTCATTTACACTGTAGTAGCACTTTTTTAGCAAACCATTTTTTATTTTATTTTTAAACATTTTTAGATTCATTTGACAAAGATCGTTAGGCAATTTATTAAACAATTTTACTGCAATATAATCAGGTGACTTTTCAGAGAGAGACGTTTTATGGTCTTGCACTATTAACTTGTTACTTCGTGTAGAATATGTATGTATAGAACTACCAGTGTAAAATCTATTCAAATTATTTTTAACATAAAGTAAACATTTCAAAATAAATACACAGGGCACTGTTAATAATTCATATTTTATAAAAAAAGGTTTACATGATTCTCTTCGCTTAAGACTAAACAGCAGTCGTATGATTCGTTTTTGCGCTATAAATATTCTATTCGTATTGACAGCCAAACCCCATAGTAAAATATTATAACTTATATGGCTATATCCCAAAGCATAATAAACGTTAATCAATTTAATAATGCAAAGTAGCAGCTACTTAGTTTTTTTGAAATTTGATTTATATTGCTAGCCCACTTCAACTGAGCATCTATACATGTACTAGATATACTACATAATATGTGATATCTCTTCAAAGATTTTAAATAAAAGGTGAAAATCAGATGAAATAAATTTATACGAATGATTCAATATGACTCCTTTTTCAATGCAAAGTTGATATTAGTTTATTAAATTATGATATTCTTATTAATAAAAACTAAATCATAATTAAAAATTCTTAATTTCATATGTTTCATTAAAGCTAGTTACGGACGGTGAATATCGGATATATTACAAAATATCGCTTGTAATTAAAATGCATAAAACATAACGCACTGACGCTATATTATATATTTATATCAATGCAGTTTATTTGTCTGTAGGCATATGTCTCATTGCAAAGAAATAAATATATTATATTATCGTTATAATATATATGTGATATATTACAAATATATCACTAGCTTAAATCTTTAAAAATATATCATATATTATGAGTTCTGTGATATTATATTAAGAATATACATTTAATATATGAAAACGTAATGACGAAATATTCAGGGTGTTCCATTAGAAAAAAATTAGAAATACATCTAGGAAATGCAATATTCAATTGTTTTTGTGATATATGCTTTAAAAATATATATTTAAAAGTTTCTACAACTATCATTCTTAAACCCTTCGTACCTGGAATAATAACGGAGAAAAAGAAGGAAGAGGGGACAGTTCTCATGCGATGACTTTACAAATTTTCTAAATAACTGACCACTCGTATAGAATATAACGTCATAAGTTTAATTTGAATTCATTTGCCAAATCATAGAACACTTCATAATCTAAAATTGGACCCTGTTATCCTAGCAACCTAAAACCTGCTAATCTGCATCACAGTAGTCTACATCCTGATTCTTCACATAAAGCGTGTTATTGCCCTACGCCACACCCGGACTACTCCAGTTTTTTACAGACGGCCATGGCCGACTGCTTTTGACAATACGGCGACACTACGCAGTACTGTCTGTACGAAATAGTTAGGGAGCATAGCGAGAAAGCTGAAACTACTTTAATAATAGCTATAAAAATATATATTTTTGTACGACCATTCTGTTTCCGATTGTTTATCATACTCAGTTTTAGAACAGTATGTTATATTTACTGGCTGTCAAGCAAAAACGCGTCGGTAAGTAATTACTTACTATTCTGGTTTTGACAGGACTAAACGGTAAGAAAATTATATTATTTTTTGTGAAAAAAATACCCAATAAACAATAACAGCGATGCTGTCTATTTATTAATATTAAAATGAGGCGTACAATTATTACAATTATTAATACTAATAGGAAAAGCAGATTTATTGTCACTTTCGTTTTATATTAAGCGTATTGACAGAAAATGCAGAATGCGAGAGAGCAGAACTCGAAACAAGTTGGCTGATGACCATGTAAAATTTTTTCAGAAAAATCGAATTTATTTTCAACAAGAATTGTTCATTTTTCCTCTTTCCATAATTGGAAAGAACATCCTATACCCCAGGTCTCTTCAATATCTCAATTATTTTCGTTTTCTGATTCACTCATACGCTTACAAGAATATCCATGGTAAGGACAAAACCTATTTAGTTTGGTGGATATACGAAACACGAGATAAAAATAATTTTAATATTTTCAAGGTATTTTGTTAGTTAACATCTAATGGTCGTACAAAAAATAGTATAAGCATCTCGAATAGTAAAGAGTTTGCTAAAGTATATCTATATCCAATCCGAATTTATCCACCTTACTTAATATCATGCCTCGATCTCAGTCTATTGCAAATGACTGGTTGGTTAGTAATAAATTTGTCTAAGACTGAAACAATGATTTTCAGTCTTCGTTGTTCAAATAATTTAAATAATCTAGATAGTGTCAAGTTCCTTGGCGTTTATTTAGATCCAAAATTATACTGGAATCAACATACTAGTTACATTTGTAGTATCTATATCTACTGAGAAGTTTGGTACATAAAGTGTCTCTATCTACATTAGAAACCGCGTATCATTCTTTGATTCATTCAATTATATGCGATTTTGCTTTGGGGACATGCTGCCACAAGTGATCATGTATTTTCACTGCAAAGGAAAGTCATACGGATTATTTCAGGTTTGGGATTCAGAGAAGACTGTAGATATTGTTTTACAGTGTTAGATATTCTTACTGTGTCTTCAACTTACATATGCCACTGTCTCTTTTCATAAAAAATAACTTGCATACATTTCAAAATATAAATAAGTACCACCACTATAATATTAGAAATAAAAGTGACCTCAAAAGTAGTTACTCCAGACTTCAACGGACCAGAAAAGGGACCGATTATATTGTAATTCTGTTTTTTAATAAGTTAAAATGTACGGACTTTGAACTCAAGGTTATTTAAAATAAGAGTAAAATTTTTTTATGCAGGAATGCTTTTTATAATTTTGACGAATATTTTAATAGTAATTTTGACAATTTTTAAAAACATTTTTAGCTTTAATCTTTCATTACTTATTTTATTATCTGTTATACTCAATTTTTATATTTTCCTTCTATTTAACGTCTTTGTACCTTTACCCATTTTAACTAATTTAATTAACTATTATATTTGTTAGTATGTTCTAATATTTTGTTTTTCTGTTTTTAGTGTTTCTAGATTTTTTGTCTTTCTTTTCTCAAATTGTATTATCTCCTATTTATTTTGTTCCTGCTTTTGACGTGTGTATGTGGCACGAAAATGAAATAAATAAATAATCTCCTCCAATATTGTTGTCGATCCGTAAACTCTCCTTACTGTTCATGATACTTAATATGCTATAAAAACGTATAAAACAATAACATAAAATGACTTTATAATGCTGTCACAATGAAATTATAGTAAATAGTAGGTTGTAACCATTTAAATTGAATTACCTGGGTATTGAAATTCGATACTGATATTTAGACTTTCTCTATTTTATAAATAAAAAACTAAACATTTACAATGTGGATGTTATTAAACTGAAAACACAAATTATTTATTTTTATTAATAGTACTACTACAGTTTGAATTTCCAGATATAGAAATTCCTGAACTGGTTTCAAGAACACTACATTAAGTTAAGAAAATTTAATAATGTCAATATCAATTTTTGATTCGTAACATAAATTTTAATTTCAAATAAACACCATAACGACGATGATTTGTACTTCTTCGACTAATAACATAAAACACAATTAATATCTTTATTAATTACAGCTATAATCAATGTAATTAATTTACATGGTCAAAGAAATACACAAGTAAAGTTTTCTCGGTGTCCATTCCTCAAATTTCCTTATCACTAATAATAGTAATAATAATAATAATAATAATGTTTATTCAGTTTTCAAAATCCATAATAAATACAGAACAAAAATACGTGAATAATATTGAATAAACAGAGAAAACACAGAAGCAACTAACGAAGGTACTTGTTTGTGTTGTAGGCTGGCATAAATTATTTTAAAGTCTCTATATAAGATTCTACAAATGAAAACATTCAGTAATATTAATTTATACATAATAGGGTAATTAGCCATAGCCAGTAATATTTTAAGTCACATTCAGGTAGGTATAATTATATATACATTCTTGTAAACATAAAATAAAACATAATTTGGTAATGCACATATAAATATCACAATCAGGTAAGTACACATACACAAAGACATTAATAAATTTTTTTTTTCGTTTAGGTTCAGAAAGATGTAGAAAAGTATCAATCAAAACTTATTTAAATACTATTGACTTTTGACACCTTTGACTTGTGGCACATACCTAACCTCGCGGCTGACAGAAGGTCAGAGTCGGCGATAAATAAGCATTAATATAGTTTCGAAAAACATTTTTTTCACTTTATAAATAAGTTGGGAAATTCTTTGACGGTCGATTCCGTTAATTCTTATTATTCTCAATCCCCTCATAAAATATTTGTATCTAGTCATAGTTAACCCTGTATAATGTATATGCCTAAGATAATGGAATATCATTTAAGGCAACTTAAATGATATTCTTAGTAGATTTACATTCTACGTGATTGTCATTATCTTTATTTGATCTTCTTTTATTTCCCTCATGATCCTGAACTATAAAGATATCTTCATAAATCTGCTACTTCCAAATTAGTACTGTTCGATACACTAATATATTACAAAAGTGTCATTATGCTAATTTTGGCATTGTGTTTCTACGCACTTATCAATACTCTAAAATATATTACCCAAATGCTTCCATCAAACTTTTTATAGCAAGTTTTAGCAAAAAAAATGTTGATATAAATTGTATTCGGCCTTGACTTTTGGCAACTCGTCTCTTGGTCCCGTGCCGGATATTTAGACTTTTTTCTGAAGAAATATTACTTATAACAACCTGACAAAATGTTGACATCGGTTTAGCATACATTATAAGCAGGTGGCAATAGAAATTGCGTATAGAAAATATTACTGTACTACCTAGATAAGTTCTGTTAACATGCTCATCATCAAGAGGAGGATTATCACTAAAATGATGAGAAATGAATATAAAAAGTGATTTAAAATATTGTTCCTTTTGAAAAGAAAAACAAATATCAAGGAAAAAACGAATATTAAACTTTATAAGGAATCTGAACCAAGGTAAATAAAGTTTGTATTATCTGTAATCTAGAGTAATAATTTAATGTCACTAATTATAAATATTTATTTTGATACAGTTCGCCTATTGCCATAGTAATAAATTTAAAATAATCCAACGAAAACTTTCAGTTTCATTTGAATGCAAAATTAATTAGAAATTCACAGAAATGTAAATAAACAAGACATGTGCATATTTAATTTGCTACACCATCTACCGTTTTTTGGAAACTATAATTCATGATTTAATAAGGCCTAGTGCGACATTCCGGAAAGATAGGACTTCTCTATTTAATCATAATATATAAATATTTATAAACTCAACTTGCTGTTCGTTAAAAATAGATGATAAAACCAGAACTAATGCATTATTCAGTGCCATTGGATTAGGTCAGAACAGTCAGCTTATGAAATATGTGTCCTTTATGTAATATGGATAACATTATAATTTAATTTGAAGTAGATTTTTTTTAAAATTTAATACCTAAAAACGATTTCTGGGTCAAACATGTTTTTCTATAAATATAATTATTTAAAAAACAGTTACATCTGACTTTGGTAAAATTGCAAGAAAGTAATTGTGATCCTGAGTCTGTTTTCAAAGAAGCTCAAGAAGCAAATTTTCATTTATTGCCAGTGAAATCCATGGAACATTACCAAATAGCGTTCGCCGAATTTAATGAATGGAGAAAAAAACGGAAGAAAATTACAATAGGTAAATGTTGAAGACATGCCATTGTATTTTTTAAATTTAAAGAAACAATATCATCTATGTGGTCGAAGTATTCGATGATAAAGGCTACTATAACACAAAAATTTAGACATTGGAAAATATAACAAGTTAGCTGTTTATTTGAAGAGTGAATCGAGAGGAGCAAAAAAAGCAGCAGTTTTGGAAAGAGCACATATTGAAGAATTTTTGACTGGAGTTTCCGATAAAGACTTAATGATTAGGGTAATATCTCTTTACCTTTTACATGTTGTTAGGTATATAGTGAACTTTGTATTGTTTTAGGTTGCACTCATAATGGAGGTTTCTGGTGCCTGTTGATGCTGCGAATTGACAAATTTGAAAATTACTGACGTACAGAACGTCGACAGTTACCTACTTGTTTATATACCTGACACCAAGACGGGCATTTGAAGAAAATTTACAATTATAGAAGAACGATTTTGCGTGAAGACTGGCCATTGTATGAGACGCACTTCAACAATTTTATTGGTTAATAAAGGTGATCTCACAACCATTAAACGGCATGGTGGATGGAACAGCTCCTCTGTAGCAGAAAGTTATGTTGAGAGGTCCATATATCTAACAAACTTGATATTGCAAGGAAAATCCAAGGAAGCTATTCCTTAAAAGAAGAGGCATCCCTAACTTGATAAAACAAAAACGAAATGTCTAATACTATAAATGTAAATGCTAATTTTATAGTTATTTATGCAACAAGTACAAAAAGTAACTGACGGCCTCGTTGGAGAATTGCACGTCGCGTGCAATAAGCACTTTTTGTACGAGTTGCATACAATATTATTTTTCCACGGTCGGGAGTAGAAATCAGTTTCTATGACATCAAAATTAAAACAGAAGTAGTCGATTATTCCCAAGAGAATATAATACTCCCAAGGGAGTTTACATTTTGGAGAACGTTTTTCATGCAAAAAAAAAGATAACATTGAAATTATTTATTGACATTTAAATTAAATGTTACATTTGTACAATTTTCAAAATTAATATTAGAAGGAATATTACTTTCGCTTACATTTACAGTTTCTGTGATTGCGCTAGTAGTGGTACCTACTAAAACCTGATTAGCAATTTTGGTCTTATTTTCAATGGAGTTCTCGACATAACCCTCAGCGACTGTCGTTGATTTCCAACCAGCATGACGCTTTATTGTCGTGATATCCACACTAGCATCTGTCAGTAATGTCGCTGAAGATCTTCGTAAGCAGTGACCAGTATAACATGCAGCATCAGGTAATTTTAAATACGAAGCTACTACACTCGGAATTTTTCCCATGGTATTCTTGCCAACTGGCTGCGAACTACATTTTCCTGCTTTGTAGTATAAAAAAAGGCGCTTACGCCTGACGTGGGGAGGGCTAAGGGACAGGTATTTTCAAAACAATTCAAGCATATTTCCCACATCGGTAACCAGAAAGGTTCGTGGAATCTTTGTCTTAGTGTTTGGAATTTTTACAATCAAGGACGAACCTACATCCTTAATATTATCTACAGTTAAATTGACTAGTTCATCAGTTCGACAAGCTCCGGCAATCCCCAGAATTAATCCAACCTATAAAAAATCAAAATACTTAATAATTGAAATACCTAACAAAAGTAATCTTACCTTAATCATTAAGAATTCTTTGTCATCTGCACTTGATAGAAAACGGTCGATTTCACCCTTTGTCAATACTTTCGATTTTTTCGCTTGATATCCGTCACCGGTTCTTTTCAAAAGTGCGATCAGCTTGGGGAATTTGCTTATATCTATGTTGTCGTAAATTATCAAGCATGACTTAACCATAGAATATTGCACCCATAATGTGGAAGACTTGTAATTCTTTGCATTTTCACTGAAGTATGCCAACAAAACATTCTCGCTGTATACTTGAATATTTTTCTCGGCGCACCACTTTTTGAACCGATTGTAGGCTATATCGTATAAAGATCTTGACTTCGTAGGCAGCAAATTGCTTATTGCAATATTTGCAGCCTCCACAATCTCTTCCGACTCACAATTATTCATTGTGCATTAAACAAACTTTAAACTAAACCAAACTAGCACCTTAATTTGACAATTCTTTTTGTTTGTTTATTTTGTAGTTATGACAATAACTCAACGACTACTAAATAAATGCTCAAATCCGAATACAATAATTCTGGTGCTACTTACTTCATAATGACAAAATATGTGTTTTTAAGTTAATGAGACCGTGGAACAAATTGCATTGTAGCCCTCGGGCTTCAAATTGCACCTCTGCCAAAATAACGCATTTCTCTCCCTTATAGTATAATGTACTATTTTACGTTCATGCAAAAACCAAAAAATATTTTATTTAGATGACACTAAGTGTAAGGAAATATGACGTCGATTTGAACGTTTATGTTTGTCATGATGACAACATGCTGTAGTAGAATGATAGATGAATGCAAGTTTTGTTTTTTGCATGAACGTAGAAAAATAAATAAATAGATTAAATTTGATTTATTACAGATTTATTACTTTTTTCATTATTATACTAGTGAAATAAAGTTACTCTATTCCAATAGCCGATAAAGTATCACTTTAGACGGTTCATATGTGTGGATAAGTCCGATTATAAGGTGATTGTGAAAAAAAATATTATTACAACTATCTCAGAAGATCTATGATATACGCAAATGAAATTTGGATTCTTCTAATTAAAAATGAAAAAGTATTTTATGGTACATACAACAATGAGCCAACGACACTTCGTCATATTCAACTAATCAAGTTATTTTATATGACCGGGATCTTACATCATAAACAAATCTGTGAGACAAATTCTGAACCAACAGCAATCGACCTTGATTTAAAAAACGTAATGATGCATTTGATTCATAAATTTTTTTCAAATCCTTTGGGAAAGTTAATAAGCCTTATGTTTCATATCTGCTCTAGGTTATTAACCTTGGGAAAAGAAATAACGTAGCATCGTTTCCAAATTGAAATATACACTGTTCAGATGATGGACATAATGATGGACAGAGGTGCCACAACATATCTAAACTTACTCTATCCAAACCGACCGCTTTTGTGTTATTGTAAGTTGAGTTTCAAAAGTTTTAGACTCCAGTGTCAAATGGAAATTGAAAAAATTGTAAAAAACCAAGTATTTACAAATAAGGTGAAATTTATAAGCCAGGTGCGCGTCGTAAGGTCCATTTGACTTTATAATTTTGTATTTTATCCTTAGTTACATCCAAATTTGAGGCAAAATTACATAATATCTGAACTAACCTGATTTCGCCAATACGATGCAAAAAATGCGCTGGTTACCAAGGTTACATTTGTTTTTATTAATGTTATGCATATCATTATGACGGATAGGTGTGATAAATTATTCATTTGTTTTTTTCTAAGCGCGCTAATGCGCGCCGCTCATTGGGCTATTTGTAATATGAATTTCAATGTCTCCTTTAATGGAACGACTTCTAATTGCGAATTTTAACATTTTTGTCATTAGTCAATGTTTGACTTTGTCTCAGTATTAAGAACTTCTTTTGTTATTGTTAATAGACATGTTTGTAAGTTATTTTTTTTACATTCTTGTCATCATTTTCGAGCCTTATTTTTTTTTTGTGAGAGTCATTTTAAGTCAATAACAGTTGCGATTTAAAAAATCATAGCTGTTATTTTGTATTCGATAATATCTAAATTTAACTCAACAAATCACATCAATATTTGTAATAGTATTACAAAAAATAACAACATATACAAGGTGATCTACAATAAGATATATTTTAACACTGAATTAAAAAGTATTTATTTTATGTAACAAAACTATTTTTATATATAATTTAATTTGAAGTAAGTATAAGAAAACAAAAATTTAAATATAAGCTATATTTCGCTTGAAATTAAAGTATGTTGACGAAAAACTACTTTTCTAATTCCTCCAAAAAAAAAATTCATTTGACGTTAGTGCCATCTGCAATCTGCTTTGAAAAAATTTCATTTAATTGGCGTTATTGACGAACTCTGTTAACTGGACCCACAAAAATTTTGGATTTATTGGTTTATTTAATTCAACTTTTTATGGGGTGAATAAAAACAGTGTATCAAAGAACAAAACCAAATAAAAATATTAAAATTAGTTCAAACAAAATGACAGAATCATACAGAATAACAACATAAGAAATGTTGAATAAATAAATAGTACAGAACAACAACAAATAGCTACAACATCACATGTATGGGACAGATTTATAATCAAATTACAATTATTAAAATAGCATGCCTTATACCCGCAAGATTTTCAATGTTATGAAAACTAGTAAACGTTTGATGGAAGACGACTGCAAAACAATAGTACGAGAGTAAGGCCACTTAAATTTCGTTATTTTTTGTCATGTGACACGAATTACCCTACTATTTAAATATTTTTCTACGTTCATGCAAAAAACAAAACTTTATTGAACTATATTGAACTATATTTAGTGGAAAAAGCACTAGTGCAATAACATGTTTATTACATTCATCTGTCATTCTACTACAGCGTTTTGTCATCATGACAGACATAAGCGTTCAAATCGATGTCATATTTTTATACACTTAGTGTCATCTAAATAGAACATTTTTTGGTTATTGCACGAACGTAGAAAAAATATTGTATGCAACTCGTACAAAAGGAGCTTATTGCACTCAATGTGTTGCCGTACTCGGGTTGACGAAGTAACTATTAACTGATAACAGTATTCAGGGATATTTTCAATCACTGGGATCAAGATTGTTTAAGTTTGACAGCTTCATATATCAAATAAATTTCAAAATGTCACGTTTTGGCAATGCGAATTTTTAATCTATTAATTATTGCGCTAATTATAGAAAAAATACCACAAATAAACTTGGGGAATATTTATGGAGTTTTGCTGTGAACGAAAATATGAGTTAAGTGAGCACAAGCGTACAAGAACTACCATTGATGTTAATAGATTGAACGGTCAATATCAGGAGAAAGATAGGAATAATATTGTTCTGAGATAAAAAATATTCCTAAAAGTCTTATGAATTAGAGTGAAAAGAAAGCGAGGCAATTGCCGGTCTCTTGGATTTTTTCAAATCGAGATAAATAACGATGGCTTTCCAACAAATCGCATTGAATACAATCTGATGTTCAGTTAAAATTGCCAAGGCGGTTTGGAAAGCTGTACAAATAGTAAATGGTTGGCTTCAATAGTATGTCAAAGCGAACATATTACCTCACCACGGTTGTTTTTAAAACCTAAGCTACACTAGGAAACGTCAGCCAATAATTGATACAACATTGTCCCTGGTGGAAAAAATACTATTAGTGGATGGACTAAGTCGTCTGCTGAGGCTATTGGCCCGAATATAAAGGACAAACAGATAAACCATTCGAACAGATCAACATTGACAAAGAATGGTGAACAAGAACATCAATTGCTTGAAATTACTGGTCATAACAATCCAAATTCTATAAAACCAAGACCAAGAACACTACAATAACAGACGAAAAATAAAATTACGAGCACTTCAACATGTAACACAACAATGATGTTCCAATTTTTAAATCGACTCTTTCCAAATATGTAATTAGAATGGCACTCATGGGTCTGTTGCTTGGCTTCCACGGTGTCCATATCTCAACCCATCATTTTTTTTCTTCGAGTTGGTTCGAAAGTAGTACAATCGCTGTATATTTATTTATTTAAAATATCCAACGGGATAGAACCCATTAACAGGATAAGTTTCACAAGAAAACAATAAAAATAATAGTAAAAAGATAATATAACTGAGTTAATTAATATAAACATAACACACTAAAATACTCCTAAGAATGTACAAATAAATGTATAAAATTTTGTGTAAAAATAAAAGCTAATGAAGAATGCAAAATAATTAAAATCGTGTATATAGGGCGCATTACAAAAATTTCTTAACATAAACATAACAAACTAAAATACTTCTAAGAATGTACAAATAAATATATAAGATCTACGCGACAGAATTTCTACTGCTTTTAGGTTTATTTCACAAAGTATTCAAAACGTTATGAACAACATTATAGATATTAACTGAGCTTTGTGTGTACGAAAATGGGCGTCACTTGAAAATATTTATGTAAGGACTGTAGAATATTTGTGTATTCTGTTTGGTTAAGTATTGAACTTTGTTTTATGTCTAGAACAACTAGATTTTTTATATAGATCATTGTATTTTTTATATTTTACGGATTATTCCGAGAAATAAAATAATAGTGTTATATATTTGAAATGTTCTACATCTGTTACTAATATAATTCAAAATGACGCCCATAAGAAAAAAAACAATGAATGTTGCATAAACGAAACTAATGGCCGCAGAAATTTTCTTTCAACGAAACTCGATTTTTCGTAAATTATTATCCTCCTGTACTAGATTTCAACTGTTTATGTTAGAAATAATGGCTCTAGATGGCATTTTCTAAAATCGCTATTGTCAGTTTTTTCATAATATTTCAACAATATCTTGGATGTGTTTGGTTTATATTAACAGCCATCAAAATACGCAAATTTGTTCTAATTTCAGCCACCCTGTATTTTACGGTTTTCGAGACGTCAATAGTGAGCCATGAAAACCGGCCACCCTGTATAACAACTGCGATTAACATCAATTTTCCTTACGGAAGTTGTATCTGTACGCACTTATACGACCGAACTGATCGACACCTACTGTGAGAGCTTCTATTTAAAATAAATAGTTCGGATTGTTAGTGCGTAAGCGTGCATTTACGCACGTCACATAATTCGCACGTACGCACATCCACTTTGAGAAACCCCTAAGGAAGAAAGAATATATTTTTACATCTAGGAATTATGTAGCCAATAGCTGAGGTAAGCATAATCAATACCGCTGTTAAGAAGTTTATATAAAAATATTATAATTCATAATTCTCCTTTTAATAACGATGTTCGTCTCAACCCTTTACAACAGTAAATCTTGTGAAAACTGAGTAAATCCGATTCAATATAAAACTTGCGGATTTGTAACACCTTCTTTACATCATTTTTAAAGATGTCATACGACAGTTACAACTTGGAGACCAAATTACAGGAGCATGTTCCAATTTGGGTCTAATAAAGTTTTTAAATAAAATCTTAATGTTGATATGTCTTTAAAATCGTGCTGTTATGATAAATCCTAAATTCTTGTACCCAATAACAACCATGCATTCTTCCACATTTACTGACCACTCCACTGTTCCATGTCTTTAATAAACTCAGGCCTATAAGTACATGGTTATTTAAAATGTAATGAAAACGAATGTGGTTATTTAACGAAAAAAACACAATTAAGGGAAGCCAGTTGCAATTGCACTATATACAAGGTGGTTCATAATAAATGCGTCATAGACTAACTGTAGATTCTAGATATTAAAATATACTGTGTGAACCATAATATACGATAAAATGATAAAATATCTTAGTAAATATAAAATACTCTCAATTTGTCAAAACGGGTTTTGCCCAAATAGATCCACAGAAACTGCTAGTTATGCTTTTGTTGAGTATGTCTATGAAAACTTAATAAAATATGTAGGTGCTCTTTACTTCGATCTATCAATGGCATTTGATTGCTTAGACCCTAATTTTATGGGAAGGAAGTTGCATGCAGTTGGTTTACGGAGTACATTCTTGTCATGGCTTTTATCCTGCTTAAGTTATAGAAAAATATGCGTAAAAATGAATAATACGTATTCCAGTATTCAAGATGTGGATTTTGGGGTTCCTCAGGGTTCTGTCCTTGGTCCGCTGATCTTCTTAATATTCATAAATGATCTTCGCGATCATATTAGTAGTGACTGTACTGTTTTATATGCTGATGATGTAACTCTTGCTGTCGCTGCTGACGATCCTGATGACCTTCAATATCGTCTAAATAAGTTATCAGTTGAATTTTCAAACTGGTGCAATAGAAATGTATTACTTTTAAATCCGGAAAACCCGTGTGCATATAGTTTTTTTGCGTAATATTCGGGCACCCTTTGACATCACAGTAAATAGCAGAACAATTCAATTATCTGACACTACGAAGTTTTTAGGCACCTACATTGATTATATGAGCTGGAAAAATAATGTTGAGTTTATTTGTAAAAAACTTAATAGTGGTTATTACGCTCTCCTGCAATTGAAATCTACATTTGATAATAAACAACTTTTCAATGTTTATTATTCATTGATCTATTGTCATATGCAGGTAGTGTTAATATCAGTAGAATTCTCATTTCACAGAAAAGAATTATCCGTCTTATTTTTTATATACATCCATTGAATTCTTATCTTATACATTTTTTACTGTATTAGAAAGGTATTTTAAGCTAATATAAATCAAATCTCCTACAATTCCTATCAATGAAGTCATATCTATGCTCTCTGATACCAAACATCTAGGTATGCTAATGAACAATTCCACAGACAAAGCTCTATTCAATAATTATCTAAAGAAATTAATCTATCTAAATTTACTAACCTTAACTTCACTTTTCACAGTGGGAACTCGAAAATTCAACCGCAATAGTAGAGAAGATCTGACCTATTTCTGCATTTTTAGGATTTCTTCTTCAGGTTGGGGCTTTAGGCCACAGAGTATCTATAAGTGTTATCTGACTGTCTGCAGTTTGGATACAGTTGTAAATATCTTTTTGTTGCGGCACTACTATTGTAATTTACTTGAGCATATACATAAATTATGATTCTCATTTCAGAATTTGTATATGTATTATGTCTGGTATTTTTTTTTAAATTATTTTTTTTACATGAAAGCAACGGCAACGTAGTTTTTTGACAACTTCTGACGCTTGCTGCTATGTAAAAGCACAATATTTCATTTGTTCGCAATAACAATAGTTTTTTAAGTCGAAGCCTAGTTGAGTTAGTTTCATTGAATATTGTTGACATGCATTAAAAGATTGAAGTCGAAAACGGAGAGGTTTATCGAAATTAAATAAGTATACTTTCTTTGCTTAAAAATAATTGAGGATTTATCTGTGTTATGAAGAAATACAGTAAACAACGCCGATTATATTGGCAAAATATACTGTAAATAGCGTCCTGTATTTGGTATATTGAAGGAAAGTTTACGATATGAAATGTCTTTCAAAAAACCCTTCCTATACCGAATTTCAAAAAAGTTTCTAAAACTTTTTGACATTATTTCAAAATATTGAGAAAAATCAATTTGAAAATTTTCGCTTCTACACCCTGCATATTTTTTAATACTGACATTTTGACCTTTGGACTAAGACATTAGGGTTCACACTGTATATTGTAATGTCTATAATCTACAGTATTCATTACGGACGACCATGTATTAAACAAATCCAGGCTATGCTGCTGTTGTATGTGTACAATGTACGACGTTTTCCGTTTTAAATATGTACATACTTTGTTATTGCTTAGCAGTAAAGGATTTGTGATGATCAGCCGAAGTCGAAATTCACAATTGTACAATGAGGAACTAAAACTGCAAGGACATGACAAAAAAACTATTTCCTAAAATTTATTTTCGATCACTCTTATGTTTTTTTTTATTAATAATGAATTATTTATATGCCAACTGCATCTCAATGCAACATACTACAATACGAGATACTTATCGGTTATGACCATTTAGGAATATCATATGGGATATTACATATATATACATATGTATACGTTGAGCATTTACATTAAATTTTAATGGAAACCTTGTGAGAGGCGTGGTACAAACCTTGAATTAGTTTACTGATAAACATAACTAATCATAGTGATCAGTTAAATATTTGTTTAGTATTCAAATATGCACTGGTTCAATTATGAGCGGAATCAAATATCAAATATAATCAACTATGCGGATGAGGAGCACTTACCTAAACCCTTTGGGAATTTTGAATTTTTTTCTCGTGCCTTTGCGACGCGTGTACACATTCACCATTTTACTTCTGTCGAACTACTTGCTCTCGTCGTCGTGTATGAAGTGCCCTCTCATATCGCGTGTTATTTTAATAATGAACAACAAAAATGGAACAAAAAAAAATGAAAGTGCAAAAAAATATATGAAATCCTAAACAATATTTATGGTACAAAACAATCTGTGTATTCACAAGTCAGTGTTAGGTATTTGAAATTTTCTCATTATTTACCATTTTAAATAACTCTTTCAAGCAACATTTAGCTGTATTTTCAGAAGAAGGCACTCTACTTACTTGAAACCGCTTTGATTATTTCAAATAGGATTATTCCGAAAGCGGTTACTCCTAACGACTTCAACAAAGTATGTTTTTCACATAAAAAATAGGAGAATCGATGTTTTCAATAAATGTATACACTAAGCTCCAAAAAAGTTCTGCCATTTAAAAGAAGCATGATGTTCAATAAGTGACGTCAAACATTAAATACATTTAAATTTCTCCCCTCAAAATCTCCCAATATCCAAAATGTATCCAAATATTTTAATTTTTTAAAAAGATAATTACGATTAGGGTAAATCTAGGAGAGATGACGCAGAAAATTTTGGAGGTGAAATATATTTTTTTGGTAAAAGATATAACAACTAATATTGGCTCACAAGAACTAATAAATAGACTCTCTTGTATCCTTTACATACTTTATATTAAAATAAAATATAACAATACGAATATATTAAAGAAATAATAAATATATTTTTCTGTGTGGGTTATCTCTCCTTTACCATAATGGACAGATGGCTTGCTAACTCAAGTGAAATGGCGTACTTATACAGGGTGTCTGTAAAAGGTCTTTTCAAAAACATACCACATATTCCTTAGACCAAAATAAGTCGATTTAAGTAAAATTACCTTAGTACAAAGTTGCTTCGTTTGGGCTCCAGAGGGCCTTGAAGTTACAATTTTTAAATCGTTTTTCCCATATAAATTTAAAACGGCATATGCGATTTTGCTGAAATTTGGTATATTGGTAGAGTTTTATGTGGTCAAAAAAATGGTGTTAAATTTTTGTCCGATATTAATCCATAGGCGTAGAACTTGATTTTTTTTAATAATTGCACCTTTAAAAATTCTACGACAATGGAAGAAAAGGAGTTTGAGTATGAAATTTAGATTGCTCAACTCATTTACTTTAAAAAAGGTACTCTTGATAAGACTCGATTACTCTCATGGTTTTGATGAAATTTGCATTTTAGAACATAAACAATAATTATTAAAATACAAACTTTGAGTAAATTGAGTGTTATCAAGGGTACTTTATTGTAGTAAAAACATAAAAATGTACTTTTTTCATATCTTCTTCAACACCTCTAATCGAGATTTTTAACAAAAATACTCGATTCTTGCCACGTACGATTTTTTGAGGAATATTAATTATTTGCCTGCAATGCTATACAAAAACATTTATTGTTGGTTTCCATAGTTTCATCTAAATAAAAATATTGTCAAGTTTTAACACCTAATCTCTTGTTAACGATTGAAAGTGTTCTATCTGACTCAATAATTAAAAAAAAAATGCGTGGTTTATTAACATGGCTGTACAATATACCAATGCAGAATATACCGATATGTTACTGACATTAGGATTTTGTGAAGGAAATGCTCGAGAGAGTGTCAGGGTGTACTTTGAAAGGTTTCCAAATCGTCGTGTACCTAGCCACCCAACTTTTGCTGCTGTTGAGAGACGTCTTCGGGAGACCGGTTCCTTTGCTCCCAACAATGTTGATAATGGAAGAGAACGTTTTGTAAGGATTCCTGAAGTTGAAGAATACATTTTAGAACGTGTTGAAGAAGATCCAGAATTAAGCACCAGACGAATTGGAAGGGAACTAGGAGTAAGTAAAGATGTCGTTCATAAAGTGCTTAGAGAACAATTGTTATATCCCTACCATAAGAAGCCAGTACAAGATTTATTAGTCCATGATCCTTAAAATCGTTTGGGTTTTTGTCGATTTGTTAATATGCAAAGAGAAAGAGATCCAAACTTTGTCAAGAAGGTTCTCTTTACCGATGAAGCGGGTTTTACGAGAAGAGGTATAACTAATACCCATAATGAACATGTTGATGCCGTTGAAAATCCGCATGCAATAAAGGTAAACCATTTTCAGCACGAATTCAAAATTAATGTGTGGGCTGGAATAATTGGTAATTTCATTGTTGGTCCTGTCATACTTCCACGAAGATTAACTGGAGAAAATTTTTTGGATTTTCTACAAAATACGTTGCCAGAATTGTTAGAAGATTTACCTCTCCAACTTCGGAAAGATATGTGGTTTATGCAAGATGGAGCTCCACCACATTTTTCTGTAAACGTTAGAAACCACTTGAATGAACAATATCCACACAAATAGATAGGCAGAGGTAATGACGCACCTGTAAACTGGCCACCACGTTCCCCAGACCTAACACCGATGGATTACTTTTTATGGGGACATCTGAAATCCACAGTTTACAGGGAACCTGTAGAAAATGAGGAACAACTCTGGCAACGTATTCAAGATGCAATAAACAATCTTAGAGGTGATGAAGAAGTTATGGAAAGGATACATTTTAATTTTCTTCGACGTATAAATCTTTGTATGCGTGAAAATGGTGAACATTTTGAACAATTTTTGTAAAATCTCTATTTTGATTATGTTGTAAATATTTTTGTGAAACCTATACACTCTAAATTATTAAAACAGAAATTTAGCGAAAACCATGAGAGTAATCGAGTCTTATCAAGAGTACCTTTTTTAAAGTAAATGAGTTGAGCAATCTAAATTTCATACTCAAACTCCTTTTCTTCCATTGCTGTAGAATTTTTAAAGGTGCAATTATTAAAAAAAATCAAGTTCTACGCCTATGGATTAATATCGGACAAAAATTTAACACCATTTTTTTGGCCACATAAAACTCTACAAATATACCAAATTTCAGCAAAATCGCATATGCCGTTTTAAATTTATATGGGAAAAACGATTTAAAAATTGTAACTTCAAGGCCCTATGGAGCCCAAACGAAGCAACTTTGTACTGAGGTAATTTTACTTAAATTGACATATTTTGGTCTAAGGAATATGTGGTATGTTTTTGTAAAGACCTTTTACAGACACCCTGTATATTATTTATATTTAAAACAGGTCAATAATTTTTTCAGTGTGTTATAGTGCCTTTATGGCATATTAACATTACGTTTTGTTTTATAGATTACTTTACCGCATTCCTGACAAAAATGTACAAATATAGTACAACCTTCATGTATAGCCATTTCGAACAGTTTACGCATGTGATCTGATCTTCATTCTTCTTTGTGTTCTTCCACTCCTCTCCACATCCAATACTTGTTTCACTATCGTCACTGTATGCTATTCTGTCAGACGAGTCGTCATATACTACATTTTCTTCATTTTCTTCGTCAGAAGACTCGAATTGTATTTACCTGTCTTTCATTTATTTCTTGAACTTGATTTAACATTCATCCTTCAAAATGTTATCATCTTTCTTTTCCTTTTGCAGTTGTTTTGCTTTCTTTGCTTTCATGATCTGTCAGAACAGTTGCAAGTTGTTCTTTTCTTGATGGAAGCAACATAACTTCTAATACTTTTCCAGGTGTTTTTTTTTTCAGTACTAGTGAATCTCGGAGAATGTAAAGAAATTAATATTAAACAATGAAAAAGATTAATATAAATATAACGAGCTGTCACAGGTGTGCCAACTCTCCTAGAAGTAAGATGCGACGACTCACCTTAATATAAAAGGAGACATGGCGCGCTTAACTTCTATTTTACTAAAATTTGTGAAAACGCGAAATTAGGTTAGACTCTGTGGGAACAGACCCTCTATAGGTGTCTCTAAGCCCTTTTGTCACAATAAAATGTTAAATAAGCCAGATGGGGGAACTGGCTGGCGAACTTTACGTTTGGGCCAGCCCCCCCGTGGTGAAAGGATCCAGGGACGGCCTCCGCCAACGGGGCACGGAGGCCACAAACGTGACGACCGCGAAACAGACAGACGGAAGCGTAGAGAACCTTTTAATTCGGAAATTCAATGTTGTAAGTGTTATAGATTCGCCGCTAAAGTCGATCAAGGAGTTTTTCGTTGGGTTTTCTCCTTTAAATTCAGTAAATCAAAAGGTACAGATCGAGGAACCCAACCTCCGAATAAACGCGGAGGTAAAAAGGAAGTCAATTAAAGCCAATAAGGTATTAACGATCCTGGTAGACACGGACAATCAGTAATTAAGAAATATGTTCAATTAGTTTCTCTAGCGCACCTTTAGAATTGTATAGTCAGTCTAGCAGAACCCGAGACAAGCTCATAGGCTAGGAGTGACAGCCAATCCACGATCCTCCCTGAAGTTAGAGAAAGTGGACGGCCTCTTTGCCTTTAAGGCACATTTTTACCAAAAGACTTGTGATGGTATTGACTTTGCAGCACAAAAGGGGAGGTTCCCGAAAGGTTCCCAAAAATCGCTAGAGGCTCGTTCACGAGGGAGGACCGGGAGATTTTGGCCCACTCTCGAACCCGTCGTTTCGTTGTTTCATCGGTTCCGTGATCTACTAGTTTTCACTATTTTTGATTATTTTTTTTAACTTGTATTTTTATCGTCGAACTGGACTTAGCCTTTGTGCTTGTGTCGCGGCGTCCAGGGTCTAAACCTTAATTTAGTTCATTGCGTTGTGTAGAATCATCGTGCTCTTTGCCTAATCGTGTGTTTTATTTCTTCTGGTGAATCAAAGGTGCGTGTGTGTCTCAATCTAAGGAATGAGCAGCCGCCAGGTCCAAACCAAGAAGTAGAACAAGGTAAGTGGGTAACCTAGGTATAACACTCGCCATTTCACCTTTAAAGAGCTCGCGAGTCTAAACTTGAACGAGATATGATGAAATAATAATACATAGTCATTTAATTAACGGCCAACTGACAGGTTTATTACAATACACCACACTTTTGCAATACGAGTTGGACGTTCTGGACCTCCATCTTTTCTACGATTAGGTTTCAAATTTCCCTCACGTTACACTACACTGCTCACCGCGGTAAAAATAGCTGCATTTGGCACATGTTTACCGAAAAATCATTCTGCTAAAGTATTTTAACATTGCCATAAACTAAAGCGATATCCATCAACTCCGAGTTCCTATACACGTAAACCATTTTTGACATTTGAAAATTAATGTAAGACTCGCTTCACAAAAACGTCAATACCTACAAAAAGTAATCGGATTTCAATATTCGAAGACGTCTGGCTATAGACGTTGTAAAGGTTGAAAATACTACAAATTTTTACTCGGAACAATTTTTTTTACGATATTGACATCATTTTTCATGACGAATCTATTTCCAATTTTTTTTAGATAAGTTCTGATTCACCCTGTGGAGTTTTAAGGGTCCAGATTTTTGAGCTGTAATAAGCATTTCTCGCTTCCGCGTCCTAATTTTATGATGATTTATAAAAAAGTAAATCAGAAATTCCATCTGCTGCAAAGTCGAAGTGAAAATCCTGCCGTAATTTGATTTTGGCCGAGGGGAGAATACCTTTAGAATTTTTTCTCGCGTGGCTCTTTAGATGTGTGTTCAAACGAGTCTATAAAAAAAAACGGCAACGACCTTAAATGAAACCGCTTTATGTTTTAAATTAAAGTGGTTTTTGCGGCTGTAATATGAATTTTACTGATTACCAGCTAATGTTTTGATTTCATGTTAAATAGGGAGAATGTGTAGAGGTGAACGACATTTTATGTTTCAGTTTCCAGGAGAACCAGCTGAACTTGAAGCAGTGAACCCTGTACTAATATTCTAATGACTCGTATATCGCAACGGGATAGCAATTATCTCCTTACAAAATATTTGGGATTTGCGTGTACATCTCCCCTGTCCTAAATTTGATACAGCAGCATCGGCACGTCTTAATTATTATTAGAGCCAGAGAGATATACGTATAAATCTCATTTATTCAATTTCCTTGGAAATTATTCCAACATACAGGGTGTCCTTGAAATGCATGCCACCCTACAGGGTTAACTATGACTTAGTACAAATATTTTAAGAGGGGATAGGAAAAAGTAAGAATTAATAGAATCACCCTTCAAAATATTCCAAACTTATTTAAAAAGCAAAAAAAAAATATTTCCAAAACTATATTAAATCCCTATTTATCGCCGTCACTGACCTTCTGTCAGCCGCGAGGTTAGGTATATTCTGCCAGTCAAAGATGTCAAATATAGTAGGTCCATTGACACATGTATCAATTTAAGCCGCTTTGAAAGAAAAAAAAACTTTATAAAATGTAGATTATTATTTTATGATTGAATGAGAAATACGGTATGGTAGCACAGAGAGGCAGCACCTACCTTACTAATATTTATTTCCAGGATTGATACTTAAAGAGATATTAAGAATGTTGAATCATCTTCTGTGTTCTTACTTGTTTAAATTAAAGATTTTTGTACTTTCTGTGAACCTCTCCTTCCCTCGATCGTTCTTTTTGTGTAAAGCGGGGTACCTACTTGGTTTGGCGGTCTTGACCAGGTCGATTACTTACGTCGGGAAAAATCACAAAGGATAACAAAAAAATACACGTAAATGTACACAAATACATAAAAACACTACCACACGTTTACCGCCACGGCATAAAACAGCTGTTCGATGTGGTTCAAAAAGTATTCAGCAAAATATTTTGTATACTCGGGAAACGTCTTTGAGGCTACCGCACGATAATATGCACTTGTCACACTCCCATAAATCAGCACCTTATCCGTCATCTAGATATTTGCATACGACATGTTTGTAAATACACATAAAATACGCGAAAAATTAAATTTGCGAAAATCAAGTACTGAAAAATTATTTCAAACTAATCAGAGTACTGTATCCGTAAATTTACGTTATTTGACATCTACAGACGACATCTGACGACATCTGTTACTAATACAAGGTGCACTCACGCCGATAAATTTTTAAACTTCATGTGTTGTTGTGTAATTAAATTCTGTTAATACTAATAATAGCAACAATATTAACAGTAATCGACGATGTTTGCATAAAATAATAGTACTATTTTAAACTATAACATCCCAAGATGTTTACAGTGTTCTGTAAAAATGACCTTTAGATTATAACTAACTTCGCATTCTGGATGGTTTGGAGCATGGAGGGTATGCAATTAGCAATGCAGTATGGCATAACCTAGAACTTACTGTTACTTTAAATCAGCTAAGTGACTAATTTTAAACGTGTTACAGTAATTAAATAAAGTATTTTATGTCGGATATGTTAGTGGATAATTATGATGAATCTGCAAGCAGTGAAAATAGTTTGGCAGTGTGCAACGAAAGAACAAATACAAAATACTGCAGCTAACCGGATTAGCTGTTATCTACCAGGTACTTAGAAATTATTATTATTATTATTATTATTATTATTATTATTATTATTAATACAAATGTTTCGTTTCGTCGTTTCTACACTTGAAAATGTTGAAAAAACGACCAGTAGTTGGCATATCTAGCCATGACGGATGATGATAGATTGTCATAGGCGCCGACTTTCCGTGGGGAGGGTTTTGTCCCATTTTTTAAACATCGAGCTAGAATTCCGATAAATTTTTTATTGTCTTTTAGACCTTCCTGAGCACGTGGTTAAAATTTTTGTACTTAGTCATAATTAACCCTGTATATCCTTAAGGTCAAAATACGACGATTTATGCTAATTTACATACAGGGTGTTTCTTAAGCAGATTCGGGGGCATATTCTGTGGCCAAAAATAAGTTTTTTTTGTTATGCAGGATGTCCGAAAATGATGAGCAAAAAATTTTGGGGATAATTCTAGACAGAAAATAAATGCAACCTTTTTCTACAACATTTTTTCCAAAACTGAGTATTAACGGAGTTACAGGGTGCTAAAGTTAAAATTTAATTTTCGATATTTGTAAATAACTTCTTAAGAAACCCAAATATTTACATAAAATTTGTAAATCGGGGTTTTTTGTGGACGATAAATTCAAATATGTTTCTAATTTTGACGTCACTAGTAGAGGACGCCACTTGTGGCACACCATGTTTCTTTTAAATGGCAAAACTTTTTTGCATCTGACTATCGAAACATTCGATTCTCCTACCTATTCTATTTGAAAAAGGTATACCTTGCTGAAGTCAGTAGGCGTAACCATTTTTGAAATAACCCTATTTGAAATGCTCAGTGCACCGAGTAAAAATTGTTTTGGTTTCAGGTAAAGTGCCTTTTTTGCATACCGATTTTTTTTTTAAATTTTGGCCATCTCCATAATTTACCGTTCTGAAGAACTTTTTCAAGTAACATTTTGCCGTATTTTTAGTAGAAAAGGCACTTTAACTGAAACGATAACAGTTTTCAATCGGTGCACTGAATATTTCAAATAAGATTATTTCGAAAACTGTTACTCCTAACGACTTCAATACCTTTTTCAGATATAACAGGTAGGAGAATCGATTGTTTCAATAGACAGATGGATACACTAAGCAGCAAAAAAGTTCTGTCATTTAAAAGAAACAGGATGTGCCATAAGTAGCGCCCTCTACTAGTGTCGTCAAAATTAGAAACATATTTGAATTTCTCGTCCGCAAAAACCCCCAATTTACAAATTTTATGTAAATATTTGGATTTCTTAAGAAGTTATTTACAAATATTGAAAATAAAATTTTAACTTTAACACCCTGTCTAAAATTATCCCCTGAATTTTTTGCTCATCATTTCCGGACATCCTGTATAAATGTGGGGTTTTGACAGCCATTGTCCAGCTACAGCGTGTAAAAATTAAAATAAAAATTAGCTTTTAATTTTTAAACCGCATGAGATAATTTAACCAAATTCGATGTGCATATTTAATATGGTAGTAGGTAAGAAACAGAAAATTACCAGTTTTAGAAACTTACCGGTGGTGGAGGTGTGGGTGGGTACCATCAATCATTATTTGCCAATATAAATATCACCCTGTATAATATTACAAATAAAATAGGTCATAATGCGCTATTGCATTATCTTCACTTTTTGTTTCTATACACTTTTTTCATCAAGTGCATTTTTACACAGTTACTTCAATTACTTGCTTACATATCTTAGGGAGACTATGCAAAACAATAATAATAAGAAGGCGTCATTTTATTTAATATTGTATACTGTCAAAGTAAGCTTTTTTTTAAATATTAAGTTTTAATAATAGCTTATGCATATTCAAATGCTGAACTGGCCACTATGGTTTGCATGTATGGCCTTACAAATGGAAATGGTAACTAAGTTAGACGAATTTATATGGAAATATTTTGATATCATCCAACTCCAAATCCAAGAATGTTCAGAAATGTTTTTCAACGTCTTTCGGAGTCAGGCTTCACTTCAGAATTGAACAGAGAATTAAAAAATATAATATTTTAAGAAAAGTAAGTAGCGTACCATTTTATTCTTCAGTGATATTCCGCTACTCGCGCCACTGGTAAGTCTAAAAAATCACTTTGCATTGCAAAGTATGCGCCTTCCATAGCTATCGACAACTCTAAAATTTTATTATAATATCTACAACGGTTTTGGAGAAATTTAAGTTTGTGTCTTTTTTTTCATTAAATATTAACACGCTGTATAACCGTAACGAAGCCTTTTTCGGCTATAGTTTATATAGGAAACTAGTATTATTTTTCGATGAGAATTCATGGTTAACGTATGGTGGTTTACATTCGGGACATCCTGTATATTCATGTAACTTTGGACGGTAACAGTTTAATGCTTAATTCTTTTCTTTTAAATCGTCTCAAACCTTTCGTAATTATCTGGGCAAACTTGACTACTAAAATATTTATAAAAATAAGCTATTTAACTGAGAGCAGAATATTTGAAAACAGTTTTCTTTTCAAGGTATAATTTAGTTATTTACATTCAACTTTACTTATAAGGTATTTGAGGCTTGCAGGTTGCTGACCTCGCCTTCTTTTAAATCTTCATTCATTGTAGCGAGAGTAGGACTGAAAAGACAGGAAGCATAAAAGTAAATGCAAATCATATATCCATGAAATTTTAGAGTTTCCTTTTCCACCCACAGAACGGTTATATTTTTATTGTCGGTTTAGTTGCTGTGAATTTCAGGGAAAATGTATACATAGGAGGTATTGAATGAGCTTTTTCAGATAACGAATATGCCGCTAGGTTTATGCGTTAGAAATTGTGTCTTAAAATGTTTCCTAAAATTATATTTTTATTATTTTATTTCATTTTACTTCATATAAAGCACAGAGTGAGTTAGCGCTGTAGCAAACTTGATTTATCTCAAAAATATAATTGGGGTACAAAATTTCACAATAAATTTGCGTTAGAGGGCAAGAAATGGTCATTTTAAAAATAATTTGACTGATACAGAGTGATTCGTTTCAGAGGAGAGCAGATCAAAGATTTATTTTTTTAAAGAAACATCCTGTATTTGAATGGATATTTTAATTTTGCATAGAATTATGCAACTTTTTTGTTGTCTGTGCCCAGAATCAACCGTTTTCGTGACATTAATATTTTAATATAAAAAATTACATTGTCGACTCATGATCGTCGCTAATATACGTGATATTTGAGATACAATCTAAGCAACTGTCACACATGTTGTACCAGGTTCATCGTAATTTCTGAGGTGGCCACTGTTTATAAATGTCATACAGGGTGTTCATAAAATTGTACTAATTGTTATCTTTTTCAAAGTTACACATTTCTTTTTTTTTAGAGCACCCTTAATTTTTTAACGGGATGCAAAAGACCTTTGCAAAATCTATAACTTTCATAATAAGTGTTTTAATTAGTTCCTCAGATTTTAAGATGTTTTTTTGTAATTTCTATATTTTTCACTTTTTTGCAATAAATATCGTCGACGCACTAGGGATAAAATTTCAAACAAAAAAGCATTACTTAGAATTTATCTTTACTCTTTATCCCGTATCTCGAGTGGTAAAACAACAAAGAAATTATTAAAATGATGTAAAACATGAAGAGCTGATTATAACACCTATTATGATAGTTGTAGATGTTGGGAAGATTTTCCACAGCCCACAATTTTGAGTGTAATACAGGGTGTTTTATTTGAAAAAGCAAAATTTTTGCGTTTGGTGCATTTTATGAACATGTACGACATTTATAAACAGTGACCACTTCAGAATTAACGATGAACCAAGTACAACATGTGTGACAGCCCCAACAAACAATTAAAGTTAAAATTACGTTAACTTGACCTCTGAATTGGTCAAAAACTTTTCAAGACCAATTCCGTATAAGGAAAGTTTACCTATATGCGTTGGCCTTTTTCCTTATGTGGGGGAAAAAACTAAAGTAATATGGAAGTTAATAATTGGTCGGCAAGAATTTTATTCCAATAAGATAATTGGACCTAAAAGAAATACGGACCAATTTTATGTTAAAATTTCAAAATATAAAAGACATTATTACCAAAATATACCCTAATTATGCCCTTCATATGACATATTTTTGCCAGAGAGACATTATATGTTTGATTTTATACATTGTAATAGTGAACAGGGATAGGAAGAAAAAGAAAGACTATAAGTCAGGCTACTAAACTACAAGGACAGTAGGACTTAATATATTTATAGATATTTAGATTTTAATATAATAAAGTCTGTATTTTTGGTTTCCATTCATCAAATTGTACAACCCAGGAAATTTTTTCGTATAATGTCATGACCAAACTTTCATAAAAATAACGCGCCTTATAAAAATACATTTTTACTATTGCTTTTTAATAATATTTCTATACTGAAAAATAACCTAAAATAAAAACTGAATGTACTTCGTGATAAAATGTGTTTAATAATCTTTCGTCATAAATGTATTAACTAATATTATCTGTATTAACATAATTTTAATGAGTAATCAATTAGAAATAATGAACAAAACATTTAGTGTTTATTACAACATGGCCGCTCAAAGAAAATTAACTTTGAAGGCAATTTGTCTGTAAGTTTTAACCTATAGGGCAGATTGCCTATGCCAATGTTGACGTCACAGGAAAATATTAACTTTGTGGTTGAGATTTCCTCCAAATGAAGATGTTTCATGGTAATTTATTACCAATTAAATTATTACTAGGTATCTACATATAAAATTCTACTCTTGGATTTATTTGTGATTGAAAATTCAAAGTAAAGCCAATAATATTATGTATGCGTAATAACAAAAACAAAATAAATATTTTCAAACGGAATTCAATTCGAATTTCAATTTAAGTGAACTACTGAATTCATCTGACACGATAACAGTCATAAGAATACTTATATATAAAGTGTTTATCGATATATTATCATTAGATTGATTTACATAATATGCAGTGTTGGCTTAAATTCGTTTTTTACAACTCTGTAATATTGTGTAGGGCTAGGTTTTCGCTGCAGATCGCCAAAACACAAAACAATTTCTAAGCGCTATTACATGAAGATCTGTCGGAATACGTATAACAAGAAGCTTGTTTCCTAAAAAACCTTTATAAGACATACTTACGTCGAAGTATTATTAACAACTAAATTTGTACCATAATATAGAACAATATTTCTATTAGGTTAATTGAATAGTTAAATATTCTTTAGAAATTATCAACGAAGTTGAAAATAGGTTGATATTGTAATAAGTTTTACAATTTCGTAATAAATATGTAAATATTTACCTATTGTAGTAATTTAAAAAATCCTTGGTTATTGAAGACAGATTTCAAGGCGAAATTAAGTAAATTATAACTTCGTCTTACACGTTATTGGAATGTTAGCATTTGAAAACATAGAATAGGTAAACAATATGTAATTTCGAACTGTATAAATTGACATATATTTCATTTTACTTAGAAGTCATTACATTACTCTTAATTAACAAATTTTTGACTAAAATTTTGGTATTATAAGATTTTGTAACATTGAAGACTATTTTTACGGAGGAAAGTAGTAAATCTTGATCAATTTAGAATTATTTTTCTTGTGTAGTAGTCTATTAGGCTTAAATGTTAGTTGGGGCTGCTTAGATTGTATCTCAAAAAACAAATAAATACCAAACATATCATCATAATTTGATCTTCTTAGTTTTTATAAATACAAAATTTCACCCGATAAATATTTGAAAACTTCTGAAACTGAAAAAAGTTTATGCGTAGAGATTAACAACTGCCCTGTATATTATAAATAATATAAAAACAAATTTATAGATAAACGCTAACAGAGGAGATCTAAATTCTACTGAGTATTGATTTTTTTTTATAGTTTGCATTGAACAACAAAAAATACATACATTAGTGTCTACTTCGTTGTACCTTAAGATAATTTGATACAAAAACGACGCTACAAAGGTTGAAAACGTTCTTACTTCTTACCGAAAATCGTGGTATTTTGAACTGAATATTGTTTAGCACATCTAGATAGTCTGTGAATGTTATGAACAAAAAAAAAAAAGAATACTTGAGAAACTGATCTTCTTTTAGATAGGCATACTATCAATATGGAAAGATTAAGTGCAAGATTAATATCATAAATCTACGCTAAACTCTATCCAAAATCATAATATTATTGGCATAAATTGGGTTCCAAACTATTGTTGAACCAATAAAGATAATGAATAGTAATCGCAGCGTATAGATTTTCAAATGGTACAACCTAAAGTTTTGCATGCGAATGATCTCGTAGTGTATATTTTGTGGATAGAGAGAGAGATATATATAGAGAGAGAGAGAAAGTGAAAGATCGAGAGAGAGAGAGATAAAGAGAGAAGATAAAATTGGCTCATATGTTACTCCAAGATCTGTAATGCAATTAGGTTTATGAAGCATTGTTGTTCAGTTTATATTTAAATTTAATAGAATTATTCTTTTTTCTAGCGAACGTGAAAATTTTGCATTTTAATGCGTCCAGAGATTAACCAGCATACGTCCAGACACCATTGCAAACAATGTCAAGTGCACTTTGAAACACAATCATTAATGATGTTAATTTCACATAAAAAATTGAGATTATCTGCATACATTAGATTGTGCTTACAGGTGCACAATCATCTGTATCACCAGCATCATTTAAGAATAATATAAAAAGTAAAGGTCCCGATGTGGAACCTTGAGGTACGCCAGATATTTAATGAGATTTAAATCTGGATGCTGAATACGCTGTTACTTAACTATGTTTCAAAAGAGAGTCAGTTAGTCCAAATACATCAAGTTGGCTCAGTAAAATATTGTGGTTATGTCTATCAAAAGCGTTACTAAAATCGATATAGACAGCCAAATGACTCATCTTCGGAAGTTTTTCAGTAATAAATTTTCTGGACTAAGTTATAATATATTTACCTTTAACCAAGCCATGTTGCTCACTGGATAACATACAAAATAGAGAGCTACACGGAAAAACAATAATAAAACATATTTTTTTAATAATAATAATAATAATAATAATAATAATAATAATAATAATAATAATAATAATAATAATAATAATAATAATAATAATAATAATATTTATTTACACACAATATAAATTACAGTAACAATAAAAAAATTGATATACATATTTATATATTCTTGACATTCAAACATTCTTATACTTAATTCAACACTTTTCTTTCTTAAAATGACATTTGATTTAAGATTTAATTAAAGAAATATATTTTATTAAAATAGGAATGAAATATTATTAATTACAGAATAGTTTATTCTTCCTTAAAGTATGGATTTATTGATTTCTATGAATTAAAATTATTAATATTTTGTAATAAATGTCATACGGGATTAATTGAAAACAATTTTGAGCGTAATCTCACTTCCAGTTTTTCTAGATATTTTTGCACAAGTTGTTATTAAATTATAACAAGAACAATTAAAACATTAATACGTAATACATAAATTCTTCATCAAACTTGTTGCCTCAAGAACATATTAAATTGACAATAATTTATGTTATGTGCAGGCGATTCAGTTTTTGTAAACCAACTGGAAAAACGTCCACTGCGTCTTTAATTTCGTCGATTCAACCAATCCGAATGTCAACACATGGCTTACATCCTGATATTAATAATAACCCATTTCACCGAATTCGAGCAAAAAATATGGTAATTTCAATTCTCACATCCATGACTTTGATTGTCCCTCGACCACGCGAACTACATTTGGAACAGGATACAGAATTGTACGCCTTCTGCACCATTTTTACCGGTTTTATTTGTTTATGCTTTTTTATGCTAGTAACCAGAATAAATGGAACATTTCTTGGTAAGGTTATAATGATTTATATTTAGATACTATACATAGAAATCACTTAAGGATGTTTATCGTGAAAACTTCTGGAATCGTAGAGCTACAAAGCCGCAAGTAACAATTTTATTGTTTTAACAAGGCAGGAGTTTCATAAGAACTGTTTATAAAACCACTAATAAGTCTATATTTCTGCAACAGTAACCTAATAAATATAAAAAGGGCCCAAAAAATATTAGCAATAAAACTGTTTTAGTTTAGAATACTTATTATTCCAAGAATATTTTAATTTATTGTTGTAAACAATTGTTGTTCTTTCAAAAAAGAAACTGGTAAAAAGAATGTTAAAAAGTCTTTGGATTTGTTTTTATGGAATTATCTGCTGATACTATCATCATGTTCTACCATAAAAATATTTCATTTAGGCCCGCTACACACTACGCGTAAATTTGCGATGCGCGATGCATGGTTTGTAAGGAATTTATGCATCGCGCGTAGGGTTTTTATAAAGGATTTTTAACGAACAAAACTACACACTATTCGTGAAGCCTAATGCCCGCTACAGAATATGCGATGCGCGATGCGTGGTTTGTAAGGAATTCGTGCATCGTGTGTAGGTTTTTTATAAATGGATTTTTAACGAACAAGAGTCTATACACTATTCGCGAATTCCTTGCATGTCATGAATCTCGAATTCACGCAAGCCTTAGGTGTTTAATTATCAAACTTATTGAAAGGGTATTTTATAGTTTAAAACAAACGAGTTGGAGCGCGGTTTTCGTCCTTAACTTTGGGAAAAGAAGAGCAGGAAAAAATACTACTTATCTACACTACGTTTTCCTGATACAGGGTGACTATTTTATTTTATGTTTTATTTATAAAAAAATATTTTTTCTCCAGACTTAGTATACAGTAATCATAATAAAGTTAATATTTTGAAGTGAATAACTATCTTTAAATAAATCCAGTGGCACAGGTATTGGATCTTGCTCACACTTGGACCCCTAAAACTCTACCCCAATGATTAAAAGTATTGTTTCAGTACAAATATTAAAGTTATATTGATTTTTCAAGAAAAGATGTTTTTCAGGAAATTCAATGAGAAACTTTTACAGAAGTTTTTACTTTTTCTAAATCAGAGTTATCTTAACAAAAATTATAGGATTAAATAGGCATTACTTGTTTCTAAGTTTATAACAGTAGTAATGATAAATGTCATGCAGAATCAGTTTGTTGTGCTATTGACATTATAATTTGAATAAATATGATAAATGGTTGGTCGAGGTGATCCAGTTGCAGGGCCATCTCGATCACCGCATCTCAATCCACTAGATTTATTTCTGTGGGGCTTATTTAAGGAAAAAGTTTATGCAACTTCAGTGTTTAATACAAAAAAAGCTATTACCTTCGTTTTATTAGAATATTTTGTGGTGAAATAAATAATAACATGCTAATTCGGACAAAGCGTTCCAAGAAATCGATGTTATCGTTGCAATGACAAAAATGGTTATCACTTTGAGCACCAATTAAATTAAATTGTTCAGAAACCTTTCTCTTTATTTGTTTAATAAATGATTGACAGCGATTTTTAAAATGTCATAGAATCATACTGATTAGAAGAAGTTAAAACATAAAAGTCCCATAAAATTTTAATATTTGTACTGAAAAAATACTTTATTTCATACTGTACTGTAATGAGTTATTTTTCGGACTCATTTAAGTCCGGAAAATGTTTCTCGCCGACAAACTGAAAAAAAAACTGATTGTCAAATTGATGAAATTTCGACTAACGAAACCAATAAATGTATTTTTTGTAATTAATTGACATTGAGTACCTATATCATTCAAGATGCACATTGTTTAATTCAAAACTAATGAAAAGATTAAACTTGTTTACCTTCATCAAAAGATACTCTTCTGATGGGGCTTCCTTCATGAATCTATTAACTTCTTCTCTTGTTAGAACTTTTGATTTGTTTGCCTGATGACCAACTGCTTGCCTTTTTAAGAAAGCCACCAGTTTTGAATATTTTGAAATATCACCTCCTTTACCATCAGCATAGACTTGAGCCTCGAATATTTTGCGCACATTGTCGCAGGATTCATCATTTCGGAGATATCCAAAAGGATATTCTCATTCAGGCCATTTTCCACCTTATAGGTTTTTCTCCACACGTTGAAGAGCTGGTATTCCTTCTCATAACGAGCAGAAGACTTCGTAGGCACCAATTTACTGGTTGCTTCAGCACATTTTAACTCGATTTCTTCCATTTTTTACGAAAATTATAACAAAATACGCACGTGATGACAAACTGTCAAATTTGTACTTTTTGTTTTTACATCACTAAGCTAAATCAAAAGCTATGCGACAAAACAAGAATCGAAACCACTCTAACACCTACATACAGGCAGGTTATGTAAAATAAAACATTAAAATTTAATTTTTAATACAACACAGTATAAAATAAAACGTTGTACGATACACGGCCGTGAAATATCATTAAAGTATTCGTCTAGAAATTCCTGACGCGGCTCCTTCGCCACCTTGTCGGTAAACATCTAGACTTGTACTTTAATATACCATTTCCCGGCCTCGTAACGTAAATAACTATTTCATCATAGAAATTTAGGAGGTCTAAGTCTGACCGCATACCTACGACACTGGTTAAGCCAGTCACAGTCACCTGTGTAGTCAGTATTTTAACATAAATTCTGATAGGATCAACTGATACAGACGATTCATGTAATACCTATCTGAAAATAAATGAAAATTTTAAATTTCTGCTGACAAATCTAATTACAAGTGTTCTTAAAGCTAATTTTGGTGTCATGACTAATGAAGGGTAGAAGAAAATTTACGATTTTCTTTAAAAGTCAAATCGCTGTGTAACTTTTTTAATTCATCGAGGTACCTTTTATCGTTTCCAAAATTGTTATAATATGCTGTGGAAGGGAAATCGATTCTACAAATCAGATGGTTTAGCAGAAGACTGCATTTAAAGTCAAATAAATATAATTGTCCATATTCACCATACTTACCATAGTTATCTATAGTACAAGTGGGATATATTATTATACATGAGTGAGACATAAATCAAATGTAATAAAAAATTCCACGTGTACTATATAAAATTTTATCTACGAGTACAACTACCTTAAATTGAGAAAAATTCAAAATCCGATCAAGTTTAAAAGTTTTGATTCAAAATCAAGAAGCAAAGGCATTGTTTAAGGTAAACTGCCAATCTTCCTGTCAAACTTGTTATAAACAAAATTGAGTTTTCATTTTTACATTTTCTTGTAAAAATAGTGCTGTTGATTAAAATAATAAGTGATTCAGAAGCAGAAAACTTGCCTCTTGAAATTGAAAAAGCTGCCGCAACTGCAGTAGCTTCACTTTTACCAGATAAATCGAGAACCATGTACAAACAATTTTGTAAACGATAAAGAAAAGGTGTTATTAGCGTTTTTGAAGAATTATCCAAGAAATACAAATTATCTCGTCTTTGGGCGTTCTATTATATGCTGCAATCTACAATCTGTATGCGGCAAAATCAGTAAGTTCAACAATTTAATTGCTTTTCTGAAAAAGCAATCAGTGAAATACCAAAAAAGTCATATTCTATATTCTATATAGAAAGAGGATATTTCAAAATTTTTGCAGGATGTCAATGACAAAATTCTCGCTATCAAAGGTAAGAACAAGAAAATTATTGCTATTTAAAATTCATAAAGGCATAATTTAAGGTTGCCTTAATTATTGGACTTGGAGGTGCATGCAGAGTGGATGAGTTAACTAATTTGGTGTTAGAGAATGTAAAAAATGAAGGAAACATTTTTCATATTTTTATACTGAATATGGTCCAAGTAATACGAAAATACCTCGCCCTGCGTCCTAGTCGTGAGAAGATTTTTTGTTGGTTACAGAGGTGATAAATACATGAAACTTCCTGTTGGTATAAATATTTTTAGTATAATGCCAAAGAAGATTGCTTTTTTCTCAATTTATAACAGGCTCAACAATATACAGGGCACTGTTTTCGACGATCATCTACTTCACTTCTAGCCAACACAAGAGTAGACCCTTTTCAACTATAAAATGGCATGGTGGTTGGAAGTCCAACACCGTGTGTGAATGCTATATTGATACGTCTCTCGAAAACAAGAAAAAAATCGCCACATAGGAGAGATTGCCGTCATTGAAGCTACTTCAAGTGCTTACCAACAAAATTTAAGCATTTTTGATACAACTACAGACCAGCTGCATTCATCTGGTATCGATCTTACGAATTGCCAAAGTTCTATTGTTAATATTTATAATAAGTAATTCAATTTAATTTAAGTTAAATTATCTATTAATTGTCAAATTGATAAACCTGTTGGTTCTTAATAAAAATAATCATTAAGCAGTGATTTCTTTTTTTAAATATTTCACTAGTGGGGTAATATGTCACATTACACCACTAGTGATGTAATGAGGCTCTTATAAAGCAGTAGATAAATATTTATTTTCAGCTAGTTCTCTTAGTCTGTCCACTTAAACATCCCAAAAAAAACAAACATATTTATATTATATTAATATTAATTTAATAATTACATTATCGACGACATTGAGGCTAGTTATCTCTACTTAACAGTCTGATTTTACTATAGAGAGAGTTGATGTATTTTATTATTAAAATCGTTATTGTGGTGGATGTTATATAATAATAATAAGAATATATTTAAATATGTTTATAAACCCTTTATTGTGATTTCCAGAAGGTCATCCGAGACCTCATTAAAGGCGGACGTGGAATGCGAAATGTGTGATTGCGCTTTAGATAGCCATTTTGACCGTCTCAATCAAGATTTTGCTGATATGCATAGCAAAAATAACATAGCACTAAAGTTATCTCAACCATAATATATTTTTCCACTGTACAGTGTGTCCCAATTTGTCGTAATCAGAACTTTTATAGACCTCTTCGTTTTTGAGATACAGGTCGAAATTTAAAAAACTGCTTTTAAAGGATTCTGCACATCTCAGAGATAGAAATGGTGGAAATTACTTCTGATATAGTTTTTATACGTAGTCTAGTGGATTTCTCTACAAGGTGTGTCTTTTATAATACAACCCAACACTTTTTTAAATAGAACACCCTGTATATTTCCATGCCATTCATATACAGTGTGTCCACGGATGGAGTTGACAAGAGGAGAATGTAGATATTCCAAGTCGCTTTATAGAAAAGATACAAAGTTACAAATATTGAAAATAAAATTTTAACTTTGACACCCTGTATCTTTTCTATAAAGCGACTTGGAAGATAGGTATGTTAGGTTAAATCGATTTATTTTCACCTAAGGAATATCTGGTCTCATTTTTGCTACTTCAATTAAAAACACCCTGTTTATAATAATACGACGAGTGTTAGGAATAATCTTCATTAATATTGAAAACGTCCATTTATCCCTATTTTATAATTTGCTGACTATTTTCATGCCTATATTTAAAATCGTGACCAGAGCAGAAATTTAAACAGTTTCTAAACATTTTTTCAATTTCAATTGCCTTTTAAGTTTCTTGTTATTAATTATTTTTTTTATAGACCATTTATAATATCACCTAATTATTTTTTATTTGCTTTTATTTATTTTCACGTTATTTACATCTTTGTCGATTAATCGAAATTCTCGGTTAATTTTCTTCATATTAATTATTTTTTGTTTGTTTCTATTTATTTCCAATGTTATTCAATTAAATATATTGATTAGGGCTGGTTAATGTAGATGTATCTTGTTAGAATTATTTTTTAATAATTAAAAAGAACATTATTTTTAGAATTATTAAAGTGAATTAATTGATGAACGAATTTTGCATAATTTTATAAAAATGCATGGCCAACTATGTAACCAGGCATTATCAGTTTTTTGAAAATTTTCAAAATATTAGAAACTATTATATATTATTATGAAGGGAAAAAATAATGCAATTGATTGGCATAAAAATATACAGGATGTTCTAGTTAGAAATATGTATGTTTGAGTAATATTTTAAACGAGAGACCCTGCAGAGAAATTACAAGTGTGCTACTGAACTCTACGTAAAAAATCTCTATCAGAAGCAACTTTTACCTTTCCAACATTTCATCTATTTTTCAGCTAGATACAATGAATCCCTTTCAAAGCAGTTTCTTTAAATTTCGCCCGTATCTGAAAAACGAAAGGAATCTTAAGTTTCTTGAATAAGTAGTCTATCAGTGTTGTGAATACCACATCCTTTTATCTCTTGTAGTTTCCAAGATACTTGAACTGCAAATATTTAAAGAATGTCACAGTTGGAGTGCAGAAAATAACGGGTGGCCGAAACTGACTTTGAAGGTCATGCGTTCGATCCTGCGGCAAAATATTTACAACCATCTAAATGGGATATCGATTTTTTCGTATTCTAAATTTCAGCGTTCAGATGCAGTTTATCCTTTGTAAATCTGTGCTTTGCAGTAACAGTGGTTTTCTGTATTCTTTATGTGTGTGTGTAATACTAATGAAAATTATAGAACATTTTTATTAATTGAAAGTTCGTTGGATTTAGAAAGGTATGTATATCATTATTTATAAATTGAATTAAAGTAATAATTAAATAATAGGTACTTAATAATTATATATTTATATGGAACAGGGGAGGGGATTCGAATTTTTAATTTATCAAATTTTAGGAATACATAATAGTTATTTATGCAACAACTACAAAAAGTAAGTGTTTATTGCACGCGACGTGAAATTGTCCTACGAGGCCGTCAGGCCGAGTGGACAACACGTGTTTATGTTGTTGTTTTGTGTTTTTCTTCAGTTTTTAATGCCGTTTTTAATTTTTTTGTATATGCTGTCTAGTTACGTATTATCCAAATTTATAAAAAAAAATTCTAAATCAGGATAAGCGTCAAATTAACGTGAATGCAAAGAAACATTAGTGAAGGGAACAAAATTTAAAGGAAAACGATATACTTACTCGCAATAAAGTTATTAGAAAACTAAAAATAATTTCTTAGACGTCTTGGAACTCGAACGAAAATTTTATAGAACAGTGTGATATTAATATTTCATGTAAACTCAACTCTCGAAATCATATCCGAACAACCCTGTATAATGTAAATATATTTTTAATTCATTATTTATCCCTTTTATAATAGGTATTTAATAATAAATAGTGAGACGATTCACAGAAGACAAATACCAATATACTTTTTGAAAAATTTGTTTACCTGCAAAATGAAAGATAATAGTAAAAACATCTTTATTTGTGTGGTGGGTTTAAAATATGTAAGCAAACTTATACGGCAAAAATTAGATGTCAAAATTTACCTAAATGTCAACCTCCAACGAGTTACAGTCATTTACAAGACGAATGCTAATAAATGTTTTTAAGTAAATGTTAAAAAATCCCCTAACGGCATGAGAACAATGTTCACTAATATACAGGTAAGCGTCATTTGTTTTCTGCATCCCTGTATACTCCATATTACGATAGCCAGCAGTATCAGTGGACAGATAATTTAACTGTAAAATTTTCCTTTTTGAAATTTATAATTTTGAAGTGGTTGTCATTTCACTTTAAAAATTTTCAAATTCTGTCAATTTTGAGATTTTTGACTACAATTTTTTCAACACCATGTATTTTAAAATTTTAATCAGATCGATTTAATTCTGTGAATTTTGCAGGACTTTGGTTCGGTGTTCTAAACACCTGTATTTTTTCGTTAACAGTATTCCAATAGCCCTTAGTTAATATTAAAGAGATTTTTTTAGTTCCCATAATTTTGAGGTGTTTTTAAAGGTCAAAATTTTCTCATAACTGCATACAGAACGTCTTTCGCACGTTCAATAACCGTTCCGAAGTGGAAAAATCGAAAATTTATATCAATAACAATGCAATCAAATGCATGTGGTATGTTTAATTCGTCTTGATTTCTAATATAATACTTACTTAATTCCAAATTTTGGTCGCCCTGTAAACAGAATTTACTTTACCGCCACGTCTTAGTCAGAGGCTGAACTATTTATTGCTAAATTGTGTCAAATTTTTATAGTTTGTAACAGACTTCTACATAATGAAGTTGGCTGAACTTGCTGCTGAGAAAATGACCCTTATGGAAAAATGCTAATAAATTTTTAGCTACTGAAATTTATCAAACTAACTACTTTTTAAAATTGATATATAGTTCTAAATATTCCTATAACATAATCTTACTTACTGTTATATATAAAATTGTTTAGGTTTATGTACATGCACGATAAATTAATTGATAAAAATGTGACATTAGGTTACCAATATAAAAATACGTTTTTTTTAAGTTAAAACTTTGTTTAAACTATATTTAAATAGTAATAATGAATAGACAGAACTTTAAAGATTCTATTTGTGTGGTTATTTTTGTTCTTCGAGCTTTATTTTTTGAGATTTCAGTACCTAAAAACACTACAAATACGGGTCATATTTTGCCAGAAATACGGCGACCTTAGTTCTTTCCTTGTAATGTGTAATGTAATTCATCATTTCACGGAAAGCCTAGTCATTGGCTGTGTTACCGGCAAAGGCTGTAATCAAATGAATATTCCTTTGACTGACTGCAGTTTGTCGTCATTTCAGGGATTGCCTGTTTCATTGTCGTCAAACAGAGTAAAAGATTAAACGATTACACGTTACAGCGTTTGACGCACGTTTGTTTAGTCATTTGGTGAATTGTGTTGTGTAGAATTTCGGGCCGTAATAACTAATAATTCTACTTTTTTTATTGTAAATGAATAACTATATGTACAGAGTGATCCCGTGAAAATTGCCCTCCCTCGCCTTCTTCTCAGTTATTGTTTGAATTTGTTTTCTAAGTGGAACACTCTATATATTATACATGATACTGTCACAGAATTTGCCCCGATCGCACCTAACTCATCGACTGTGGTATCGCGAACCGCTAGATTGCCCCGAACGCTCCCTACGCGATGCTGGTAAATAAACAAAATAATGCCGTGTGTCGAGGCGCGACTAGAATATTCAGAATCGATGAGAATCGTTCAAGAAATGGATTTAGAGATGCTAGATAATACCTGGAATATTCGTTTGGTCTATAAAAGATGAATAAACGGCCAAGTCAGTCAATCTTGAATGAGATTCTCGAATTAGAGAGTTGTTATTTGGATATTTCGGACAGATGAATTAGAATTCAGAACGATTTAGATAGTGACTAATTAAATAGTGTTTAGTTGAGTTGTCATTAGTATTTAATAGTACACAGAGTGTTAGCAAATATCAGTAAAAATTAACTGTTTGTTTTTCTGGTAATAGTCGGATTGGGAAACCCGTGACAATACTTATATTTGTAGGAGTCCCCTGTAAATTTAATTTTTTAGAGAAGTTCTGAACTACCATCTATTAACGATAAAATCGTACAAAATGCTTAGCTATATATTATTGAGATTTGTAATATGTGTGTGATTATGATGTGATATGATTTTATGATGTTATGTGTGTTATTTTTTATTGGGCGCCAATGTTTTATTTATTGAAATAATGTAAAATTGTATTTACGTTAAATTATATATGTGACAAGATTTAATTAATTATAAATTACCCACGTGTATATTTCATTTGCTTTTTATCAAGTTTTTATGAAGCTATTAGAGAGTTATTGGAAATCCCTTTAATATTGCGAAACAGTATTAGGAGCGACTTTATTTAAATACTGCTTGCCCTTATTTTGTTCAGAAAAATATAGTTATTGGTTAATAATTTGACGAATGGGATTCCTTTATTCTTTTGTTTATATCTCTCAATTATTGCCATTTTAATGGTGAATGAGAAAAGGAATAGAAGTCAATATTTTGAAAAAATTAAGATAAGTTTACTTATATTTATTTCATTTTTCTTGAAACATGCGACGGAACTTATTTAAAAAAATGAAAAACATTTTAATTTTTACTTTAGGTTAGGACGGGTATGACCGAGTACGGCGCAACGACCCGATCTATCAAATAAGGGTTTCTCAACGTTACCTTAATCATGCATAAATATGGTCGAGCACTATCCTTATTATTGCTGCCTTAGTAATACAACACATATACGCATGCTTAGATGTCAATATAAGGGAAACCTAAATACTGCTTAACCTTATGATAGGTCCAATAACTCTCTATTTACTATTAGGCAACTATAAATACATTAAATAAATTTTGCATATTCTACCTAGGTTCTATAATGGCCGTCTTTATTGTCTAATTGTTTCATACAACAGTTAATTACTGGAATTTTTAAAGTTTAAGCTTTTAATGTAATTGAAATTTAATATAGGTAAGTTATTAAATGTTGTATTTTATTATTTATTGTTTTAGAAGTTGAGTATTGATCAATTTTCATTCGATCTAGCTAGATATCGTTTTGTATACCTACGTATACAAAACGATAGAATTTAACGTATACGTTAAATTCTTACTGCTTTTATAGACGATATTTCCTTTACTGCTGCCTGGACTTGATCCTTTCTGTATGATGTTGTAGTCTCTGGATGCTGTTGATACTCCGGACTGGATATATTGTTGAATTCTGGAATTTTATACCTGTTGATGTCTTGCTGTATATTTTTGGAGGTTATTTTGCTCTGGAGATTGATTTCTTGGACCTTTTGCAAACCCCCAGGTCTTGTTATGGAGATGATTTCCACCAAATTTCTTAAATGTTGTCTTGATAGCTGTTGACTTGAGTTACTTTACTTTTATAATAATACTGTGAAACTGGTAAGCATGAATTTATACTTTTTAATCAAATTTTAACTAATTTAAATTAAATTTTTCTGCTCCACCAAACTTGTACCTCTTCTCGTTTCACAATTTTCTTCGTAACTATTCAATAAACTTTTGTTTCTAGGTAATTTTACCCTCTAGATTCTTAGTAGTTTTTCTCAAGGTCTATACACATGTAACACTTTTAATTTAAATTATTCTTTTCGAAGCACTATTCACTACACTAATTGTCTTTTATAATCTTATAGCTACATTTTACAAATATATAACAGTTTGTAATTAATTTTATTATAAAATATTCTTTAATTTGTGTTTTTCTAACGTCTTGTTAGAGATGTTGAATTTTCATTGTATAGCATCTTTTATAGCATATTTCTATTTGTCATTATGGTCAAATTGGAATTCTCATTTTATTTTACTAATATTTTATTTGACTAATGTTTTCGTCTTACGATATGCATACACGATAAATCTTGGTTCTTTAAGCTTTCTTTTGATATATCAATGTCTTGGTTTAGAACTCATTTTCTTTATGTACTATGTGCTTTTGTATTGTAATGTTCAATTAAGATAGATAAAATTTTAAATTAAATTTAATAAAATTTGTAAAATTTTGTCCTTTTAATATAACAATATGCTTCTTTCGATATGTTTATATTATATAATTCCAATAATAACAATTTCATAGCATTTAATTTTATGTAATTTCTATTTTATCACAATATATATTATTATAAGGATATACCTGACACCACTAATTCTTGATTTGTGCAAGTTTAAGAGAAATAACGACCTTGAAATACCAGTTATGGTGCATTTTCTATGCAAGCGATCATTATAGCTTACATCAGATTAGTTAAAAATAAACATTAAGTTAAGTTAAAGTAAAAACTATTGCTAGGTAAAACTAGTTGCATAATTTACCTATATGCAAATGCTTCTGTTGGATTATAAAAGGATTCACAAAATCGTTTGTCGCAGTTCGAATAATATTCGACATCGAGCAAAATGTTGAGATACGTGGTAAGTACTAAATTTTTATATTCATTTCTATTCAAATAGATGTGCGCTTCTAGTATAGAATATTTTCAGTAAATAAGTGAAAGTATTAATCTTCCTATGAATATTGTTTATTATGTATATGAGTATTAATAGTAACCCACATTGTTTTTTATATATTTACAATAGATGCATCTATTGTGGTTGAATTATTTTCGAGTTTCCACTGTCATAAGTTAGATATCTTCAGAGTGTTTTCATTAAACCAGGGTAGTAAATTTAGATAGATTAATTCCTTTAGATAATTATTATATATTAATAGAGCTTTGTTTGTGCAATTGTTCATTAGCATACCTAGATGTTTGGTATCAGAGAACATACATATGACTTCATTGATAGGAATTGTAGGAGATTTGATATATATTAGCTTAAAATACCTTTCTAAAACAGTAAAAAACCCACATTGTTTTTGAAGAAAAAAGGCATACTTGTCATTAGTCTTAGAAATTACACTGTCTTTGAATGTATCAACTTAAAACTTTGGGACTATATGTTTTTGGATATGAGAAATCATAATCTGTTGTCTATTTCGACGTATTTCCTAGAAGGCGCCACATCCGCCATATTTGTGACGTAAATATGAGCGTAACTTTTTTGGCTCTAACAACTTTTTTATTAAAAATTCTTAAACCTACACTGCTTTTGAGAAAAAATGTATTTTTTGGTATTAATAATATTGTCCACTAACTACTTAGTGGACAAAAGCCCCAACCTGCGTTGAATTACATATGACTTCATTGATAGGAATTGTAGGAGATTTGATTTATATTAGCTTAAAATACCTTTCTAAAACAGTAAAAAAAATGTATACTTGTCATTAGTCTCAGAAATTGGCCATTTGCGAGAAAATAGCTTTTCAACAATCATCTACAGAATTCCTTGTACAATATTTTAACATAGTAGACACCAATAGCAAAGTTTACTGAATAAATTATAAGTTATACCACTCTCGGTCGGCACTTTAATGTTTTCATATCAAAGCCGTACCGCCGTACGTAAATACTGTAGCAAAAAATGGCCAATTACGAGGGACTTAAAAAAGTAGTTTCTTTCCAATTGGGAAATATTTATATACGAGGGATATTCCAAAAGTGTGATGTAAGACTTATTGTATAATTTGTAATTTGTATTGTATAATAATTATATTGTAATAAATATAAATATCACAAAACGATTATAGGTAAATGTATAAAGTTTTGTTATCTTGGAAGTCGTATATATTCACTTGCAAATTTTAAAATAAAATATATACGTACTCTACTATATAAAAAATAATGTAGCCATGAGAAAAATTTACAATAAAATGTTTATTTAAATATTTAAAAAAACAATATACATTATTTTAAAACTAAAATAGGAAATAATAAAATCTATATTGTTTACAAGTTACAAATGCTGCAGTATAGGTTTTTACTTGCTCTTTTGTTGCAGCTTTTATTAAACTCCCACACCAAAAAGTTTGTGGCGTTTGGTAGATCTGAAATATAATAAAAATGCATTATATTCTAGTTTTGTAATTTAATAAACTATATATTCTTTTCAATAAAAAAAATACTAAAATGAAAACCCAATGTATAAGTATGTCCAGGTCATTTCTAGTACGTAATATTATTTTAGTAATTTAGGTATTTCTATACGTATATTAATAAATTTGAGACAAATTCTTTTAATTTATTTAAAGATGTTACTGTACATACCATTTTTATTATATACTGTTTGTGCACAGGTATCACTTAGAATCGCATATTATACTTTTTTTAATAAACACCAGTACAAAGAACTTACTTGTTGGTTCATACAAAAACAATGTTTCATTTGAAAAATGTTTGCTTCAAATTCTAATTTTTTTATAGCATTGATCAGTACAATCTTACAAATGAAGATTCTAATTTTTATCGGCGTACCGCGTAAAATTTTATATCGTGACCTATTTCTTTGTAGTAGTTGATGAAATGTAAAATACATACCTTGAATAATGGAAAAAGGAAAAAACATCGCTTGAGGGACAATTATTCACAGTACAATATATCACGGGCATTTTTAGAAGAACAATAAAATAAAATAAACACTAGCAGATATTCAAGGTTTTTTGTCTCACAGTATATCGATCGCACTCAACACGTTACAGTTCTAGCGTCGGCCACCGAGTAGGATCCTGGGTACCGAACGGTCCCCGAGACGGGTGAGGAGAGTGGAATTGGTAGAGCGGGGCGTGTTCCACAATGAAACAACTTATACATAAATTTATTCTGTAAACTTTGCCAATAGTAAGTTAAATATTTATCAATTATTAAACAAAATTTATGTTAAAATTAATAAATATTTCAAAATGTAAGGTAGTTATTCAGTTTTGGTTAATTAAAATCAATTACTTTACAAAATCGAAACACGAAGACAATAATTTTTCATATGCAGATATGAGAGATGTGACTGTTATTTGTTGGCAATTAAAATTTCAATTAATGTGCTAGGCATTGAGAATATTTGAGAGGATTGCGAAATAGATTACAACCTGATGACCAATAATTTAAAAAATCTGTCTATGGACTTACGAACCACCCTGTATACTTTACGGGGGGGTCTAAAAATGGATACTCGAATTACAGCTCGGGGCTTTTATAATCAAACATGCCTACAGTATATTTGTAATATTATAAACTATTATTTTCAGTTTCTTGCTGTTGCCCTTCTAATAGTCGTAGCTGTTACCATTCCAGTTCGACGTGACGAAGCTGGAACCCTTACTGGTCTCGGATTAGGCTAAACAATATTCCATTGTAGTTTTGCAAATATAAATTTTGAACAACATAAAATTTGTTATTTATTTAGGCAACGTTTATAGGCTTTAGTAATATGTCACCCCAAAAAAAAAATAGGTATTTACATTACCTAAAAGTACTGGGTGTTCCGTATTGCAGGGATGAAACTTTAACGTAAGATGATAAATATTTGTGAATTTATTTCCACAAAACAAATTTTTTTTACAAGCACCAAATATTGTTTCGGTCTAATCGGGAGTTTTCCACCGTTTTCTGCAATACACGGACACTCGGCACAATACCATTAAAAAAAATATCGATGACTACACCACTCATCTACAGTGTGATGAAAATTATTGTTTTGTGTGACTATAAGGAATAGCATCCCATTTAAAAGGGTGGTCTACAAGTAAAGCTAACTTGTGTAAACAAATTGTTGATAAGAAAAAAGATACAGGGAATTTAAAAAGTAATTTTTTGTAATAAATACAGTGTGCCCCGACCGGCATTGAATTACTCCTGCAGTATTTGTGTGGACAACCAAGAACTCTTTTCGGCCACTCCACCAGACATAGACCCGTTTCGGGCTTGTTAACCCTCATCAGTATGCCATAGGTGAGATGACCGGAAATTGAACTGGCTGTTCCTTCATATGTATGTTCACATATTAATTGAGTGCAGGTGAGATATAAGTGGTTTGCTTACTTCCTGCTATGTGTTCGACTGAATCAACTTTGGAAAAAATTTGGGATTAGGTGTTTTTGAACGTGAGAAATCATAATTTGTTGTCATTTCGACGTATTCCCTAGAGGGCGCCACATCCGCCATATTTGTGACGTAAATGGCAGCGTACCTTTTTTGGCCCCAACGTAATCAAGTTTTTTATTTAAAAATCTTCAACCTACATCGCTTTTGAGGAAAAAAGTATACTTGTCATTAGTCTTAGAAATTGACCATTTTCGAGATAATAGTTTTTCAACAATCAGCTGCATAGTTCCTTGTACAATATTTTAAGGTAATATACACCAATAGTAAGTTAAATTTGAACAATTATTTAACAAAATTTATGTTAAAGTTAATAGATATTGCGTATGTAAGGTATTTATCCAGTTTTGATTAAAATCAGTTACAGTTTACAAAATCGAAAAATTCTGAGCCAATAACTTTTCATATTCAGATATGAGAAATGTGACTGTTATTTGTTGGCAATTAAATTTACATTAATGTTCTAGGCAACGAGAATATTTGAGAGTATTTCTAAATAGATTATAACCTGATTATCAACAATTTAAAAAATCTGTTTAGGAAAAAGAGGCAAAAAATTTGTGGACATTGCGCATTATCCATAAACTAATTCGACTATCTGACGAAAGAACATTGCATTGTAGTTGTGCAAATACAGAGTTAGTGTTTGTTTCTATGTTTTTTAGAATGTGGGATTATTTTTTTGTAATTTGTTTATGAATTGGTCACGTTTGCAGATGTAATATTCAATTTCATTTTATTTAGGAGTTTAAGTCATCTGCTATAGCACCAAAGATTGTACAAAAGTTTTTTGTTTTTAGTTTTTTATTTTTCATTAAAGTTTAGGAAAATAATAATAATAATAATAATAATAACGCTTATGCATCTCCTGTCGGCCTGTCCGGTATATGCGGCCACAGCGTATATCCAAAGACACGATTCAGCCTTACGGGTGTTGTATTATCATTTACGACACTCGTATGAGATAGACGAGACGCCAGTGCTGCCTTCTGCTCCGGGGGATATAGAATCCGTTGTGGGGAATGAGAAGTGCCGAATTTATTGGAACTATTCATTCCCCACCCTCAGGCAAATTCAAGCCAATAAGCCTGATGTAGTCCTCCTCGACCACCAACTTAGGACGATGTTTGTGATTGAGTTCTCGGCTCCCGCAGAGAACAACATCGTCCTAAAAGAGGAGGAAAAACGGAGGAAGTATCGAGATCTTCTCTCCGAGCTCCGCAGGCTGTATCCAGACCACTCTGTTAAGATTGTGGTGCTCATTATAGGCGCCCTGGGTGGAATGAGACATACGTTGCTTTCTGACTTAAAGATCATACCGGCTTGCCGAAATTCGGCAGAGATTTTAGCCGGCAGAATGCAGAAGGCAATCGTCCTTGGTTCACTACGTCTACTCAGAACGCACGATTTACGGGCGCAATGATTACTGACTCCACGGAGTGGAGAGTGGTCATTGCTTGACTCTTCAGAACATCTCCGAATGTGTCGGAGCTTCGGAAGGTGTTACTGGAAAAAAATAATAATAATAATAATAATAATAATAATAATAATAATAATAATAATAATAATAATAATAATAATAAAGCGCAAAGTAAAAGAAAATATCCAAGTACGTTTAAAAAGTATACTCAACACCCAACTTTCTGCAATGAACAAAGTTCAGACCATTAATACCTACGCACTATCAGTAGCCACATATACTTTCGGAGTAGTAAAATGGACACAAACAGAACTGAAAGATTTAAACAGAACAACCACAGTTACGTGTAGTAGATACGGATTTCACCACCCTACCACCCTAGAAGTTCTGTAGAAACATTTCATCTTCCTAGGTCCAAAGGCGGGAGAGGCATACATGATTTAGAAATTCAATATATGACCCAAATTAATAACATGACAGCATATTAAATAAAAAAGCAGAACAGAGTGCTATACATCAACCCATAATTAACAAGGATAAGAACTTTACACCTCTTAATCTAGCAGACAATCAATATGTTCCGACACCACCACAGACGGACCACCAAAAAATAGAGGTATGGAAGGCCAAGCCCCTACATGGTAAATACCCAAATACCCTTTTTCAGGACCAAATAGATACAGAAGCATCGCTGGCATGGATCTGCAGTGGAAACATCTTTGCTGAGACGGAAGGCTTTGTATTCGCTATATAAGATCGGGGTTATAGCTACAAGGAACTATTTGAAAGCGATAGTCAAGGAAGTAACTATAACAGATGACAAATTTAGAATGTGCCACTCCTTCGCAGAGAGTATAGAGCACATAATTAATGGATGCCCATCACTAGCTGTGACACAACAATATAGCTAAAATTATATACCAACACCTAATTAAGAAAATTGATAACACGCACGAACATCAGCCGTATTATAAATACGAATCGTCTTCCGTTTACAGTACAGACACACATAAAATATATTGGAACAGAACTATTATCACAGACAGAACCATAAACCACAATAGACCAGATATCACTTTTATCGACAATGAAACAAAAACAACGACCATGATAGAAATCACAGTACCACTCCGGGAAAACATAGAAAGAAAAAGGAGAGAGAAGATAGAGAAATACCAACCATTAGCAAATGAGATAAGAGACATGTGGGATATGGAGAAAGCAGTAATAATACCTATAATCATTGGCAGCACAGGGAAAATCTCAAAAACATTCCACATAGCTATGGAACAGCTAAATATACCCAAAAATACTTACCTGACGCTTAAGAAATCAGTACTCCTGAGTACCTGTCACATTGTAAGGAAATTTCTTTCTACGCAACATCCATTTTCGAATAATATTGAACACCAATAGAATGAGGATGAGACTTGGTACTGGCCGTCCCTCTTTGTAATACCTTTAAAAAGTGAAAAGTTTAATAATAATAATATTGTCTTTATTATTCATACACAAGAGTACATACAAAATATACTTGATATGAGGTTGGCGCCGTTCGGCATTATGCCGCTCTTCCACGTAATCAACCAGCCATATAGAAAAAGCAGTAGACAACCTGTAGAAACAATATATATATGCCATAGCCATTAGGCGCAATTCGTCATTTCACGGACAGCCCAGCTGTATGCCGGCAAAGGCTGTAATCAAAAGAATATTCCTTTAATTGACTGAAATTTGCCGTCATTTCAGGGATTGGGTGTTTCATAGTCGTCAAACAGAGTAAAAGATTTATTGCAAATAAATAACCATATGTACAGAGTGATCTCAATATGTGAGTGATCACGTGAAAATTGCCCTCCCTCCCCTTGCTCTCCGTTATTGTTTGGATTTGTTTTTTAAATAGAACACTCTTTATATATTTACGCCATTGAAAAGACCCGCTAATTTAACTTCTCAGAAATATATTATACATGGTACTTATCTTTTACGGCAGGTATATGAAAAATAAAAGAAATAAATTTATAAGAATGGTTCAATATCACCTTCTTCTTTTTGTATGCAAAGCTGTTAACTTTACTAAATTTTACATATCCTTATTTTACATTAAAATCTACGTAATTCCCAATTAAAATACTTAACTTTATATCTTTCATACAAACAATAAGCATGTAATATCTCGAAAACATTAAAAGATAAGTACCATGTATAACATATTTTTGAATAGTTAAGTTGATGGTGTGCAAGGTGTTTCCTTAAATAAAATAAAAGTTAAACCTATATACATCTGGAAAATGCGATATTTATTTTTTTCTACTTTAAAAAATATTTCCTTCAACGTTTATTTTTACACATTTTTTCGTATTTGACGGAGAAAAATAGGGAGGGAGGGATTATCGCGTGTCTACCCTGTATATAATAATGTTTATACATATGCATCTACAACTATTTGACTCTAACTGTAGAGAGCCTCTCTCAAAAATACTCTAAAGTATTAGTTAGAGTATTTTTTTATTTTCATCTAAAAGGGATTTTGATCTATTATTCAATTTAAGTCCTACTCACCATTTGGTATATGATTTATAATATATATTACTACAAATGAGCGGAACTAATATTTTGTTTACTTTCTATTTTGCATTTTTCTACAGGTAGTATTACATTTCAAAAATATTCAGCAAATGACTAAACAAAAATCCGTCAAGCGCCGTAACGTGTAGTCGATTAAACAGTTACTTTGTTTCACGAAAATTAAACAGACAATTCGTGAAATGACGTAAAATTTCAGTCAATCAAAGGAATATTTATTTCATTACAGCCTTTGCCGGCAATACTGCCAATGACTAGGCTTTCCGTGAGATGACAAATTACACCTAATGACTATGACATATATACTCTATATTCATTTACCGTATGCAAATTATAATATCTTATTTTTAAAACTAACCAAAACTTTCAGATAGGTAAATCTGACTTTATAAATAATGGCCTTCAGAGAAACTAATGCAAATCATCATCATTTCCTTGATTCACCCTCTTTTCCTGAAGGTGAAGTTTTGATATCACCAGTCGATTTTAAGAAACAGTTGCACAAGAGACGAATAGCAATGATCAAAATTAAAGGTTACATGAATTTTAACAGAATATTCCTTAAATCGTAAATTGGCATACAGTAGTTTATTTTAGTACTATGACATTTAGTTTCTGCATTCGTAATCTTGGTTCGTTTACTGGAAATTTACTTGAGATGTGTATAATTTTTTGCGTTAAATCAGTTAACCTTCGTTGCTGTTTCCTGGAAAGATGTGTACAATAAATTTTATTTAATTTATCTAAATATAAATTAATATCTGATGTTGTTTTTTTAGTCTGGTAATAGGTCAATTTCAGTAGAAAAACAATTTTTTTACAAATTGCCAACGTTTCGGCTTATATTTAAGCCATCTTCAGAGCTATAGAAATGTAAAAGTGTTACATAACTAATAAAAAAAAATTAAAACAAAACACATTAAGTGTTATAAAAAAAGAATTTGTCATGAAATGATTAATATTAAGAAACATAAAGATTCTGTTAACAAAAAGCAAGATATTCAAATTTTAAACTCGGCCTATTTCAATTTGATAGACTTAATCGATAGAATTAAACAATAAGCAATAATTACACTACCCGGTATATACATATAAAACATAGTAATGTTTTGTGTTTTCTTTTTCCATTTTTACTTATAGGGAAAAAAATTACTACGCCTCGGTCACCGTATCTAGTCGATACATTATTTGAATAAGTTCTCGATTCTTATAGATTGTTTCCCATTGATGTTAATAATATAATAATGGGTATATATTGTCAATACTTTTCACTTGTAATAGACACTTTTAATAAACAATTAATTTTTATATTAAATTGGACGAAGAAAAACTTAACTACAGGTAATTTATAAAATTGTTAATTGTAATTTATTTTCAGCTTAATTATGTTACTACATTGTCCCCTTTCTTTTAAAATTAATAGAATAAAAATAAATATTACTAGATACTTAGCTTGCTCTAATATTAAAAATTGTAATTTTAATTTGTAATTTTCAATGTGTTTTGTTTTAATTTATTGGAATTTTATATTAGTTATGTAACACATTTACATTTCTAGAGCCCTGAAGATGGCTTAAATATAAGCCGAAACGTTGGCAATTTGTAAAAAAAATGTTTTTCTACTGAAATTGACCTATTACCAGACTAAAAAAACAACATCAGTTATTTATGAAAGGTCACTAGATACAACAACAAAAATAAATTAATATACATATAAAACAGATGGCCGAAGAAGAAAAATAAAAATAGTGTACAATATGACAACTATATTATCCATGGGCGCCGGCAGGATTACTTTCAGAGAAGTGCATCTCCATCTCCACATTATACTATTAACTAATAAAATATAATTTATAACAGTGCATCCTTATATAGGGTGTTACAAAACTTAAATCGACACAGTTTCTGTGTAATTTTGATCTAACTTATCAAATACTACCTAATTTTTTATAGTGCGGCACTGGTTTTTTGTATATTTTTGAGAGCGTGTTTTTATTCTTTTTTTTGTCCATTATAAGGTTTTGATTTGAGGCTCGGTTTAAGATATATTGCAATTTATTTGGATGTGCTAAGTTTGGCTTGACCTGCAAATGTTTAACAACCTGTATAATTATAGTTTGGTACTAATCTAATATTTAGACAACAACCTAGGCGACTTAAGTTTTTATTCGGACAGTGACTTTAATAACAAACATCTTTAATCCCTTTCTCTTATGACAGGGGGGTGGGGCAAGTACAGCACCTTGCATCTCCCTCCCCACATCCATATGATATATTAGGTTTGTTCCAAGAGTCAGTTTGAGACTGTTTCAAACTATCATAGATATGCGACCAATTATGTTGCTACTATACTTTCAGCGATATCAAAGCAATATTCGTCTGGTCAAACAATCCCTGACAGTTTGAAAACAATTTTTTGCGCTCTAGGAACAAAGCTAATATTACCTTTAAAAGATACGATTTTACAATCTAAGGTCGCCCTATTTCACGCCGTAAAATTTCTCGCTGTAGAATGAACAAAATTAATATCAAAAGTAAAATTCTTGATGTTTTGTTTAGCCACTTTTACGATTTATATTCTCCTGTAAGGCACACATTGTTTTGCTGTTCTAACCCCGCATTTTAACAATAATTATTGCCACATACTTATAAACAAAAGTGAACAATCTTACATGCAGAACTATGTAAGTTTATGTTATATTTACATCTACAGTTAAATTGAAAAAAAAAACGTAATTTTGAAAGATTTCTATACCTAAAAATTTGTTGGTTAAAGCTCTGTCTGTCGTTATATATTCGTTTTATTTCGATATCTTTGGATGTTTGCAGGTGGCACGAGATAACATGCTGTTATTTGCTAAGCCCTAGATTATTCAGTTATTAAATCATTTGTATTTGTAGAAAACACTATTTTCAGAATACGGCGCCTTAAACATATTTTAGGGAGGCCATGTAAAACAATAATAAGAAGAAGCCGTCATCTTATTTAAAATTGCGTATCGTCAAATTAAGATTATAATTATAATATTAAGTTTTAATAATGGTATATGCATATTGAAATGCTGAAATGGCCAATATGGTTTACATTTATGGCCTTACAGATTGAAATGACATTGAGGCTAGGCGAATTTATATGGAAAGATATCCAAATCCAAGATGTTGAAAACCTTAATGCTATAATGTAATTTCGATTTCAACATCAGTTTTCTTTGAATGTATGGATGGGTATTATTGGAAGTTTTCTGGAAGAACATTAACAGATGTTTTCTTGAAACAAACCATGTGGTTTATGCACAACGGGACTCACATTTTAGTTTGAATGGTTATGACGTATTAATAACGTGATTGGACGAGGCACTCAAGAACTAAGTCAACCTTAGCCACACGATATGAACCCTATTGATTTTTTTTGTTTGGGTCCATCTCAAGACATTAGTTTACAAGTTTCACATTGAATCTGAGGGGCATTTATGTCAACAAATTATAGCTGGTTGTGAAATGATAAGAGCTACTCCTGGAATTTTTGTACTGCAATTTGAAGAAGATCTGAAGCATGTATTTTGGCTGAAGGCAGACATTTCCAACATTTGTTATAATAAATCATATTAAAATAATTCCATTGTTAATAAATTATTTTGACAATTCCACTCGTGTATAAAAAATCCCATTGACGAACGCAAAAATCGTGGTTTGCTATCGGCTAAATAGGATGGAAGATAAAATGCAACTGGATAAAAAAGCGGATAAATTACGTTATCATAGTAACACTATGTTACTTTATTTATTAAAAATAACGTCAGTTTAAAATTGTTAGATGTCAAAATCACAAATTTATCGAAATGTCTCGACCTTCGAATAACGAGTCAGTATCAGCAGATCCTTCAAAATCAGCCTTACAATCAGCATCCACAAGAAAATCATTAATAGAGTAAAGGTCAACAGGGCAAATTATTTACAATAATTGTGTTTTTAATAACTGTTCACTTTAAAAATATAATCTCTTTATAATTAATACGCGTTCATTGTCTGTTGTTTCTGTACTTTTAAATAAAATTTTGATTAAATTATCATTATTCTATTCATGAAATTGTCTTACCAAATACCATTCGAGCTCAGATTTTGCTGTTCCTGCTACGCTCTCGTGATTTTGCCGCAACAGCTGTCGTTAAATTGCCACGACAGTACGTACTCGAAATGAAACATAAAAAAATATCCGGCTAAATCTGAGCTCTTCTGGTATTACCCCCGATAATATTCTAAATAATGTAATGAGTATCGTGAAAATACACTTGACCAAATAATTCAATTTTATTCTTAACAGATTTGGAATACAAACAAGTGTAAAGAAGCAAACAGTGAATATAATACAATGCATATGATGACCTATTTTATTTGTAATATTATACAGGCAGATAATAATCGATGATACTCACACCTCTGCCATCGGCTAGTTTCTAAACCTGGTAATTTTTTGTTACGTATCTACTGTTATACTAAATTAACATACAATATACTATTTGATGAACATTTTCCTGAAATTAATAGACATGTTATTCTAACTCTCTTTAATACATTTTTGAACAAATAAATATATTACTAAACCCCTATATTTTCAATCATCATAAACCTCAAAGGTAGGTTACATTATAATAATATAATTATATTATACCTAATAATTACAACGCTACATCTTTGGGTATATGAAAAATAGAAACAAAAGGCTCGGGGTCCGGTTATTATTGATGCATTCGAAAGTTCCAGCAAATTCTGTGACATCCCCACCAAGATTTATATAATAATAATAATAATAATAATAATAATAATAATAATAATAATAATAATAATAATAATAATAATAATAATAATAATAATAATAATAATAATAATAATAATAATAATAATAATAATAATAATAATAATAATAATAATAATAATAATAATAATAATAATAATAATAATAATAATAATAATAATAATAATAATAATAATAATAATAATAATAATAATAATAATAATAATAATAATAATAATAATAATAATAATAATAATAATAATAATAATAATAATAATAATAATAATAATAATAATAATAATAATAATAATAATAATAATAATAATAATAATAATAATAATAATAATAATAATAATAATAATAATAATAATAATAATAATAATAATAATAATAATAATAATAATAATAATAATAATAATAATAATAATAATAATAATAATAATAATAATAATAATAATAATAATAATAATAATAATAATAATAATAATAATAATAATAATAATAATAATAATAATAATAATAATAATAATAATAATAATAATAATAATAATAATAATAATAATAATAATAATAATAATAATAATAATAATAATAATAATAATAATAATAATAATAATAATAATAATAATAATAATAATAATAATAATAATAATAATAATAATAATAATAATAATAATAATAATAATAATAATAATAATAATAATAATAATAATAATAATAATAATAATAATAATAATAATAATAATAATAATAATAATAATAATAATAATAATAATAATAATAATAATAATAATAATAATAATAATAATAATAATAATAATAATAATAATAATAATAATAATAATAATAATAATAATAATAATAATAATAATAATAATAATAATAATAATAATAATAATAATAATAATAATAATAATAATAATAATAATAATAATAATAATAATAATAATAATAATAATAATAATAATAATAATAATAATAATAATAATAATAATAATAATAATAATAATAATAATAATAATAATAATAATAATAATAATAATAATAAGGCATTTATTTCCAACAGGCAAGTAGCACCCAATTACAGGAAACACAGTACAATAAATGACAACTAACTAACATATCTTTAAAAACTAAACACTATAGAAAAAAGCTAGAGTTGAGTTCTTCAAATACATAAACATTTATGACAAAATCCGAGAAATAAAAGAAAAAAAACCTATTATGTACCATTAGTATGTGCTATAAAACAATTCTTTAATTTAGAGATTGTATCAAAATTAATATCGCAAGAACTACAAATCAAATTTAAATTATCAGCCATAACATAAATAGGCGACTTGAGAAGCAGATTGCTATGTGGAGTGGATACTTGTAAAAGGCGTTGATGTCTACTTCCGATTCTTGGAATATAAAAACTAAGCATACTCAGTAACTCAATACAATCAACATTGTTGTGTAGTAAGTTGTATACAAAAGAGACTGATGAAATTTTGCGTCTTGTATGCAGAGATAAAAAATTGTATCTATGCAGCAGTAAGCAATTATCTATACCTCTTTGAGGATATATACCATCTTCCTTATAACAAAGATACTTCAAAAATCGCCTTTGAACAGATTCAATGGAATCAATATAATTTTGATATAGCGGGTACCAAATCAGTGAACAGTATTCTAACTTCGAACAGACCAATGACTGAAATAATAATTTCAAAGCCGATATATTCTTAAAATTTTTACAGTTCCTAATAATAAATCCAAGTGACTTAGATGCAGAAGATACAATATTATTAATGTGCTGTTTGAAGGTCAAGCCACTGTCAAAGAAAACACCCAAGTCCTTGACCCCATCACACCTATTTATTACGGTCGAAGCCAACTGATAATTATAATTAATAATAGCTTTCTTCCTAGTATATGATACAATATTACATTTTGATATATTTATATGTATGCGATAACTTATACACCATACCGAGAGAAGATCAATGACTGATTGCAAATATTGGCAGTCGTACGTATTATTAATTATCCTATAAAATTTTAAGTCGTCAGCAAAAAGTTGTTTGAGACATTTAATTAAATTAGCTAAATCGTTAATAAATATTAAAAATAGTAAGGGGCCCAAATTAGAACCCTGCGGTACGCCAGTATCTACAGGATAAGTAAAAGATCTAACACCGTTATATTCGACATACCGGGTGTCCCGAAATAAATGCAACAAAATTTGGTCAGAAATTCTTTAGAGAAATTTAAGGGACCCGTATTTTTTACTTTTGATAAGTGCGGCCCCCTTTCGGAGATATAGCCCCCTGAAACAAGCCCCTAAAAATTTAATTTTTTTTATATCTCAGAGCTATATCGCACAAGAACCACCAAATTTGGTACACAGGGATTTTATGACATGTAGAATGCGATGCTGATAAGCTTTTTGGCAAGGGGCCCCCACAAGACACTTTTTCGGGGGCCCCCTTGCCTTTGGGGCCACCGAACTTTTGTTGCATATTTAATTTTTAAAAAAATTAGTAGCCTCTTAGAAACTCCAGGGAATTTAAAAACTTTTTTGTCTCTTAAAATTTTTTCGAAAAACGTAGCGTTTTTCGAAAAAATGGCAAAATGTGATTGGATGCATATCGAGGTTCATATGAAATTTCGGGGGCACTTCGTAACTGAGTGGCTGAATGAAAATTTCCAAGGGCGATGGATAGGTAACAATTCTCCTCATGTAACATGGCCCCCCCGTTCTCCCGATCTAAATGCCATGGACTTTTTTTTCTGGGGGGCCATGAAGGATCGCGTCTATGCCGTACCAATTAGAACCCGGGAACAATTACATGAACGAATCCTTGCTGCGGCTGAAGAAATTAGACAAATTCCCAACATTCACACGAAAATACGTCAAAATTTCGTGTCACGTTTGCAGGATTGTGTTGAACAAAACGGTTCTCACTTTGAACACGTTTTGCGGAACTGACCAGTGTGATTTTAACAAACTTTTTAGAATTAAATTATTTAATCATGAAGTACCATTAATTTTGTTATTAATTCCCAAGTTTATTGTACCTTATTTTGATATTTACATTTTCTTATTAATTGTTAATGTTTAACTTGTGATTTCTTTAAATTAAAATTAAATTTCTTTAAATTGTGATTTTTTTACAACTACTGATCCTGTCTCTATGAGCTCCCGATGATGGTTAATGACAACTGTCACAGAATAAAATTGATTGTTTATTGCGAATGCCAGCCACCTACGATTAACACTTTAAAATTTCATATGAACCTCGATATGCATCCAATTACATTTTGCCATGTTTTCGAAAAACGCTGCGTTTTTCGAAAAAATTTTAAGAGACAAAAAAGTTTTTAAATTCCCTGAAGTTTCTAAGAGGCTACTAATTTTTTTAAAAATTAAATATGCAACTAAAGTTCGGTGGCCCCAAAGGCAAGGGGGCCCCCGAAAAAGTGTCTTGCAGGGGCCCCTTGCCAAAAAGCTTATCAGCATCGCATTCTACATGTCATAAAATCCCTGTGTACCAAATTTGGTGGTTCTTGTGCGATATAGCTCTGAGATACAAAAAAAATTAAATTTTTAGGGGCTTGTTTCAGGAGGCTGTATCTCCGAAAGGGGGCCGCACTTATCAAAAGTAAAAAATACGGGTCCCTTAAATTTCTCTTAAGAATTTCTGACCAAATTTTGTTGCATTTATTTCGGGACACCCTGTATTGGTATCTACCCGATAAATAGGATTCTTATATGCTCCAGGATCACGTTTTGGGTTTTTCTGAAGCAGTGTGACTAAAAACAGGCATTCCTTATTGTTATGTACATAACCGTGCCCAGATAGATATTAGCCGATTATGGCATGGGTTAAATATAAATTAAAATGTGCTTGATATTCAAAGCGAACGCGAGATATTTGAATAATACTGTTTGCGATTCTGGCCGGTATAAATACCGCGACCACTTTTAGCAGAGCTCTTAAAAGTGACTGGCTGCTCTCTATGCCATAAGCTTATTAATATGAACGGGAACACAAAAATTGTGGGAGTTATTTTCGTAAGTACTCGTCACTTTTCGACTTTTTCAACTTGTAAGCTTAGAGCTTAAAGATTCTGCAACCTGTTTTTCATTACTACTATATTATTTTAAAATTCCGATAAATCAATAGTATCCATCTTTAGCATTTTGTTATTGCATTTGTATCTATCAAATTTCATACAGTTAAAATGTGTATTAGTATTAGCATTTATTTTTCGTTTTTCAGTACTTAATTGGAAAATTATCTATTTCAGATGCTCCTCCTTTTCCTCTGCAGGGGATTTGTGGAAGCAGCACCAAAGTTCAACACATTCTTCGCCTTCAGAGCCCCAGATGAATTCTTCAGTGGGGAAATTGGCAACATCGTTAACGATATAGGATATGTTGGTCATGGTGGATATTCCGATCCTTCTTCAGAATTTATATATTGATTATAGTATTAGCTATTTATTTATTCTTAGTTGTGATATTATTTAATAGTTTTTGTACACGAATATACTATTTATTTTAAAATGTGTTTTATTTGTAATTTGAATATGTTTAATGATGAAGGATATTATTTTTTAATCACAAATTTACACAAAGAACATCTAAACGATATATTATATATTTTTATAAAAACAAAAAACTGCACTTTAAGGTGTACAGTTTTAAGCATTTTTTAAATTTATAGTAAGAAGGAGCAGTACACCATCGTTGATACATCCATCTACTTTTGGTTAAGATATTCTAAAAAAAATCAAATTAACATATATGATACAGATTTATTTTTAAATTAATTAGTTCTTTAGAAGTTTTGAAAATATTGATGAGAATGTAATATGATGTGCTGAAACATGTGAAACTTATACCTTAATTTGTCCTAAAATCTTAGAAAATTAATGCAATAATAAACGTGTATTTGCAAAGTAATATACAGGGTGTTACTAATTAGTAGCTCAAGCTGTTAACCATATTTTTTCGAATACAGTAATGAGACTTTTCTTATGCTACTTTTCATTTCGGAGCTTCGTTTTCAAAATTCAGGGTGTCAAAATAGAGCGAGTTTTTATTTAATTTATTTCACAATTGCACATTTTTGGATATACTAGGTTTGGCATAAATTAAATATCGCTGAGTATTATTAAATGGTAATTTCCATTTTATTCGCTAAATTAAAAAGTCTCTAATATGCTTTCCTATCATCGTTTACAGAAAACATTTTTCAGTTAATATACAGCTTGTCTCAAAAACCATGAGCATTTCAGAATCTGGCAATTTTTGGAAAAATCGCTTCGACAAGTCAATTTTGGCTTTTTTATTGCAATTCTTAAAAATGTAACCAGTGGTGGCTGGAAAAGTATAAGGTCGTTTTTTAAATGGTAATCACTTTATTTCATTGTATCGTATGAAAACTTAGATCCTTCTGGTAATTTGGTATCCAACATGTAAACTCCAAATTTCTCTTTTTCAGCGGAATAGCGTAGTGTAGGCGCCTGAACACAATTAATTTTGGTCTAAATGGCTCTTTATATTTGATTTTTAATGCATTAAATTTTCAAACTGCTGACCATCTGCAGCTTGACAATGACCCAGCCTATCAACAAACTCTCTCTGCGCATTTATGATTGTTTCAGGTGATATTTAACTGATATCATAACGAATACGTTGCTTCAGGTTTTCAATGCTGTTCGTTGTCACGATACACCTTGCTTTTCAAGTATCCCCATAACAAAAAATCACCGAATTTCAGTATTAATTTCGTCAGATTTTCCTCCTGAATAAAGTTCTAATAATTGGAAGTACTCCAGAACATTTTCCCGTGGATGAAACAAGGCCTAAACATACGTTTTTTAAGATACCTGCCCACACATTTATATTTTCAGGATACTGGATATATACTTCTTGTATCCAATATGGATGGACAATTTTGTCGGTTGTCACAGTAGAAGGGAAGTACTTACAAATGTTTTTGTAACAATGGAGTGAACATGTCTGGTTACGACGTTCAAAAACAGTGAAATTAAGGAAAAACTAAAAGCTTAACACGATTTAAAGATTTTTAAGAAGAAATCAAACTGACGATTCTAGGATTAATAAGAAATGAGCAGCACGACTTTACTATTGAACAGCACTATCAAATAATTTTGTGTGCACGCACTCCGTCGTATTGGGGATGGAGGACTGCCAACAACTGTTACACTCAGCTATCCCATCGAAAAAGAGAAATTTTGAATTTATAGTTTTTTCGATTTTTTCTCGAAAATGTTCCCTACCATGTTCCTATATGATGCACACCAAATCAGTCAGAAAGACCTAAGCTTTCATATGGTACAATAAAAGAAATAAATACCATTTAAAAAAACATTCTCCCTCCTGCCGCCACTGGTTACATTTTAGAAAATTGAACACACTGTGTATTGTTTCTGATTGCACCTTTTGGATAATATTTTTTATTATCCCTAGGTTTGGTTTATTCTGACAATAGGGAAATATCCTGAAAACAAAAATAAATTATGTATTACCTTGTATCATTATGCCCAATGTCATGATTACGTATGCATCTTTAGCTAGAAGCAGAAATACAAATTCAACAAAGGCTATGAAAGTCCTGTTAGAACTAAATTGTATATAAATATTTTTGTTACTTCTCATTAGTATAGTAATGCTAATAGCAAGATTAATTATTATAAATTATAAAGTGTCCTAATATATATGTTAGATAATAATAATTGTTCTAAATTAATGTAAACAATAAAAAAAGTAATGGGCGTCGCATGATGGCAGGTTATTCTAAAATGATAATACCTCCTTGAAAAAAGACAGCGCAAAATGTATATATACCGAGACAGGTGAACAGAACCATAAGTTTGTTAGATACCTGTCGACAAGCAACTATTCAAAATGTTCAAATACGTAAGTACCTACTAATATGTATGGTTTTTCATTTATTTTAATTTTATTGAATCATCTAGAAGCGGAATTTTAATAATTTTATAAATATAGGTACAATTAATTCACTTCTTTCTTCTCTTATGTCTTTTAAATATTTTTGAGATTTTTATATTTTAAAATTATTTAACTAACCTACCTTATTCCTATAAACAATAATTAAAATAGCTATGAAAATAAACAATAAATTAGAAAAAACAAATATTTGTAAATTATTTATTATGATGAGTTATTTATGAATAACATTTTTATTTTTTTACAGTTGGTATTCTTCGCCCTTTTGGCTATTGCCTTCGCCGTCGCTTCAGCCAACCCAAACCCAGCTGCCCGTCCAAACCCTCAAGTATTGACCTATGGAGCTCTACCATATGCTTCCTACCCATACAACTACTATGGAGGAGTTTACGTTTGAAAAATACCCGCCAAACTTACAGCTTTAATGTGTACCATTCTTTGATTCTTTGAGAGCTTAATAAAAATTTATTTTTTAACACTGTGTTTCTTTACATGTGTAAGAAATAGTTAATTTACCAGAACAGTTTTTCAGACAACTAAGACTTTACGATCCCTTTTTGTCAAAAACACATTCAAAAAATGACATACAACACTGTGACTTGTTTCCATAGAAATCAAAAAAATAATAGTGTTATTTGAGTTTATAACAGCATTAATGAGGTAAGTAAAAATCAGTAATTCTTTTCACCAACAAATGTTGGTTTCATTTGTTGTAAAAATTAAAGGTACAATTTGTACAATTCTTAAACGTAATAGTTTTTCCCTCGTTTTTATCTATTGGTTTTACAGTAATTGAATTTTCTGTATTACTTATTGAGTTAGATATGTTAGGATTAGAATAAGCTTCAGTAGTTCTGTCTTCAAACACTGGAATGGAGTCAAATTCATTGTCACTACGCTGTTGTTCTGTAAAATCTTATCAGCAAACTCTATTTTCTTTGTCAAGAACTCTACATCATATTCTTCAGCGACACCAGAAGACCTAAAATTACATTTTCTTTTAGACAAATAATACATTAATGTTATCACTAAAACCTCCAGCCCCCACGACGTTTGAGTGTCATAACATCAACTCCAGTATTTGCTAACAAAGTCGCCGACGTCCTTCTAAAAGCATGTCCAGTATAGGATTGGATCTTGCAGTTTTAAATATTCTGCAATTTTTTGTGGTATTTGTCCCAATGTATATACACCCACAAGTTGATTCACACATTTTCTTTGAAGAACTGAGTAGAAAAATCGACGAGAGTTAGTCTCCTTAGATCTTAAGCCTGTATATTTTCGCAAAATCGTCAAAAAAGTGACTTTTTCATTGGTCTTGTCAGTGAAAATTCGACTAATATGTGTTTTGGTTTCAGGAAATTTAACAATGGCAACTGAACCTTCATCCGTAATGTCATCAACTGTCATCTTATCTTCATAAGCTCATCACGCCTAACAGCCCCAGCGACTCCCATTATCATCACTGCTTTCATCATAATATAGGTTTCATCGGGGGCTTCCAGCAGGAATTTGTTCATCTATTCTCTGGTAAATACCTTTGATTTTTTCCCATGATGTCAAATATTTTTCTTCTTTAGAAATGCTACTAACTTCTTATATTGCGATATATCGACAGCATTATTTAAGTTGATCGTACTTTTAAGTACTCTGTCCATAAAGTTCTCGGAGACTTCAATCTTAAATTTCTCAAAACAAAATAAGCCAGCAAGTTTTTTCAGATATCTCCACTTTCTTCTCATTCAACCATTTCCTGAAGGTATCATAGACTTTTTCATATCTCACCTTTGATTTTGTGGGAATTAATGACCCACAACCTATTTGATACGATTTTTCAATGTCCGAATCTGTCTCTGAATCGTCTTTATCAGCCATTATAAGCAACAAGACACAAAATTGTTCAAACTTCAAATTGTTTTTTTTTTTTTTGGTTTCCAACAAAATAAATTTAAAACACGCTAACAGGCCACATCATTTCAGCAATCAAAATAATTTTTTTATTATTTTATTTGATAAATGCGATTGTGCGAAAAACGTTATACACTATACGGTTGTTAAGTAGCTAACAGAATACCCCACTTACCAACCTAATAGTGTAATATACTATTACAGTATACCTTGTGAATGCAATAAATATTATATTGGAGAAACGCGTCGAATGAATGTAGAGTTGGGGAAATTTTTTACGTTTGGGAAAACGGTCCTTTGATTAAATAGGATTTAGAAAAAAAATTAGAGAAGGAGGAAATGGAAGAAAAAGAAAATTAAAAGAGACCGCTATTATTTTGTTGAACGGAGATAAGTATGTGTCAAACTATTCTGTATACATTGTATCAAGAAGAAGTAAGTAACAATAAAATAAAAATCATTTAACATCTCTATGGAAGTAGATAAACAAATTTTAAACTGTCAAACTTGACTTTTAATTCGATTGCAATTTTTAAGACCGAAAACACAGGTCGAAACGTCAAAAGATTGGAAGTGGGCGATAGTAATGCGATTTTTATTATTTTTTATTTATCTGCTTTTTCAGTGTGATTTTTTAGTTAGACAAACTTAGTTTCAAAAATAACCCATGAGTGATCTTTTTGGCGCAAGGGTTTATTCTATTAATCTTTATTTTTCAGAAGTGTGGCAAAATAGCCAATTTAAAGAAAAATATAATATTTACATGTACTCTCTGTTTAATTATATTGAAATTTTTCATAGAATTAGTAACTTTATACTTCTATAAATTGTAAGATAAATTACCATGGTACATGGACATAAAAAATCCGATAATCATAGTAAATTTACATAAATCATTTTTTCAGTGCATTCATTTACCTATTCAGGATACTGGATATGCATCTTTTTCATATAATATTGATTTTCAGCCCAATATCGACAATTTTGTCTGTTGTCACCACGTCTTTACTATTGAACAGCGATATCGAAGACTTTTCAGTGCATGTACTCCTTCGTATTGATGAGAGGGGCTTCCAACAACTGTTAAACTCAATTATCCTGTTAAAAAAGAGAAATTTAGAGATTTGGAGACTTTTCGATTTTGCTCTAAAATTTTAACTACTAACATGCATGCTACTGCTCCTGCATGTTACACACTAAGTTAATAAGAATTATTCAAACGGTGCAATTAAAGAAATGATTACCATTTATAAAAATGTTATCCCTCTACCGCCGCCACTGGTTACATTTTTGAAAATTTAACATCACCAAAGTTCATGGCCCAAAAGATCAATTTTGACCTATACAGACACACTGTATAGTGTTTCTAGTTGCACTTTTTGGTTAATATTTTTTTTATTATCCTTATGTTTGGTTTATTTTGACAATAGGGAAATATTCTGTGATAAAAACAAATTATACATTATTTTATACTAAATATATGCTATTATTCCGAATGTCATGATTACGTATGCATCTTTAGCTAGAAGCAGTAATACAAAATCAACAATGGCTATGAAAGTTCTATTACAGCTAAGATATACAGGGTGTTAGGTAAATATGCAGCAAAAATTCAAGAGGATATTCCTTGGTCTATTCTAAGAATATTTTGTCCTATGATGATTTCTGAAAAACCCCTTTGTTTCGAAGATACAGGGTGAACAAAGTTTGCGACAACCATATTCGATATTTGTTGAAATCAATGACGAGAAGACGAGAATGCTTGTATCCAGGCTGGAGGAAGTCATTTCGAACATTTATTGCAGATTGAGCAACTTTACATGTACTTTCTGATAATGAAATGTTGTTACTGTCGCAAATTTTGTTCACCCTGTATCTTCGAAACAAAGGAGTTTTTTATAAATCATCATAGAACAAAATATTCTTAGACTAGGCCAAGGAATAACCCCTTGAATTTTTGCCGCATGTTTACCTAACACCCTGTATATAAATATTTTTGATACTTATCATCAGTATTGTAATATAATACTAATAGCAAGCTTAATTATTATAATTAATAAAATGTACTAATATAAATGTTCGATAATAATAATTGGATTGTTCTAAATTAATGTAAACAATAAAAAAAAGCATGGGCGTGGCATGATGGCAGGTTATTCTAAAATGATAATACCGCCTTGAAAAAAGACAGTGCAAAATGTATATATACCGAGGCAGGTGAACAGAACCATAAGTTTGTTAGATACCTGTCAACAAGCAACTATTCAAAATGTTCAAATACGTAAGTACCTACTCATATGTATCGTTTTTCATTTATTTTCCTTTTTTTATATGCATCTAGAACCGAAATTATAATAATTTGACAAATATAGCTTCCATGAATTCACTTATTTCTTTTCTTATATCTTCTACTAAATATTTTTGAGATTTTTATATTTTAAAATTATTTAACTAACTTACCATATTTCTATAAAAAATAATTAAAACAGCTATGAAATCAAACAATAAATTAGGAGAAAACTTTTAGATATTTATAAAAGAAAACAGAACGTCTAAATTTTTATGGAGACGAGTTATTTATGAATAACATTTTTATTTTCTTACAGTTGGTATTCTTCGCCCTTTTGGCTATTGCCTTCGCCGTCGCTTCCGCCAACCCAGACCCAGCTGCTCGTCCAAACCCTCAAGTACTCACCTATGGAGCTCTACCATATGCTTCCTACCCATACAACTACTATGGAGGAGTTTACGTTTGAAAAAATACCCACCAAACTTACCGGCAGCTTTAATGTGTACCACTCTTTGATTCTTCGAGCGTTTAATAAAAAATTTGTTATTTAGCACTGTGTTTCTTTACATTAAACGACATTAAATCAACCCCAAAATGAAGATATTTTTGTTTTTGTTTCTACTAATTAATATTAATAACTTTTCTTCCATCGACCATACTTTACGTATTGCCTACGTACCATGTCAATATTTCAAAAAATTTAATTTCTTAAAACTCTTTTTATCTTGGTAATGAAACATTTGCGGCCTCGTGTTTATACAGGGTGTCTGTGAAAGGTTGGGAAATCTCGGAACTGGAGATACTGGTGACTAAAAAAAGTCGATTGAGCCAAATATGCCTTATACGAATGTTGCTGGTTTCAAAAATACAGGGCGTTCAATGCTAGAATTTTATTTTGAAATATCTCAATAACTTTGAAACCTGTCGGAGTACATATTTAAAAAAAACTAGCACAATTATGTTTTTTGGCACGGCAAATAACAATTTTTAACTAATTTTGACGCGCCACTTATGGCACAGCATGTTTCTTTTAAACAGCAGAACTTTTTTGCTATTTAGTGTCTATTGAAACAATCGATTCTCCTACCTGTGTATCTGACAAAGGTATATCTTGTTGAAGTCGTTAGGAGTAACCATTTTTGAAATAATCGTATTTGAAATATTCAGTGCAGCGATTGAAAACTGTTATCGTTTCAGGTAAAGTGCCTTTTTTACTGAAAATACAGCAAAATATTACTTGAAAAAGTTGTTCGGAACGGTAAATTATGAAAACGTGCAAAATTTCAAAAAGATCGGCCTGCTTTGATAAAATCTATGTGCTTTATTGAAAAATGATTTCAAAATCAAATCTCGCCGATCTTCTTGAAAATAAATAAAAATTCTATAGAAACAAATGTTTATAGGAAACAAACTCATTCCAACAGATATTTAAATTTTAGATCTAACCATCATATTGATATTAAGAAAGGTGTTGTTTATATGATTTTATTGATAGAACAGACAAAGCAAACACTTAAAGATAAATAAGAGAAATTAATTACACAATAAAAATTCCATACATTTCTATATATTATCAGAAAGATTAAGAAGAATCAGTAAGAAATTTGATATTAGAATAGTTTTTCAGACAATTATTACTTTACGATCCCTTTTGTCAAAATTACGTCCAAAAAATACCCAACAAAGAAAATCTAAAAAAATGTATCTACAGCATACCTTGTAAATGCATTAAACATTATATTGGAGAAGCGCCTCGGTCTATGAATGTTAGAGCTGAAGAACATAAAAATTATATAAAAAGACGGGAATTTGAAAAATCAAAAATTTGCGAACACGCTTGGGAAATCGGTCATTTGATTCAATGGGGTTTGGCAAAAATTTTAGAGAGGGAGGAAATGCAACAAAAAGAAAATTAAAAGAGAACGTGACTATTTTGTTGAATGGAGAAAAGTGCATGTGAAACTGTTCAGTAAGCATTGGTCATTGTTGTTTGCAGTTGTATCAAGAAAAAGTAGGTAACAACAAAATAAAAATCATATAACATCTCCATGGAAGCAGATAAACAAATTTTATACTTGACTTACGTTTCATACGATTCCAACTTTTGAGAACGAAAATAGAGTTTGAAACGTGAAAAGATACGGAAGTGTGCGATAGTGATGCGATTTTTGTTATTTTTACTTATCTGCTTTTTCAGTGTGGAATTTGTTGGTTAGTCAAACTTAATTTAAAAAAATAAACCTTGACTGATCCTTTTGGTGCAAGCGTTTATTCAATTAATCTTTATTTTTCAGAAGTGTGGCACAAAATACCCAATTAAATTAAAGAAAAATATCATTTTTATATATACTATCTGTTTAATTACATTGAAATTTTACAGAGAATTGGTAACTTTATCTTATAAATCATAAGTAAAATTACCATGTTGTGGACATAAAAAAGCCAATGATAATCATAGTAAATTTACATAAATCATTTTTCAGTGCACACAATTGCCTTTTCAGGATACTACATGGATGTGCATCTTTTTTCATCCAATATGGATTTGCGATGTCACAATATCGATAATTTTGTTGAAGATCAAAAACAACGAAATTAATGAAAAACTAAGAACCTAACACGATTTAAAGATTGTTAAAGAAAAATAAAACTGCAGCACGTCTTTACTATTGGACCACACAGCACTGCCCAAGATTTTTTTGTGCATGTACTCCTTCGTATTGATGGGAGGAGCTTTCAACAACTGTTAAGACTCAGCTATCCTGTTGAAAAAGAGAAATTTGGAACCAACAAATTCTCTACAATATATTGCACACTAAGTTAATCAGAATTTTTCATACGAAGCAATACAAATAATGGGTACCGTTTAAAAAAACCTTATCCCCCCTCCCGCCGCCACTGGTTAAATTTTTAAAAATTTAACTACCAAAATTCATGCCCCAAAAAATTAAAATTGGCCTGAGTGGTTTTTTAAGAATTGCCCATTTCCGAAATGCGCAAAACTTTTGAGACACTCTGTAGAGTGTTTCTGGTTACGCTTTTTAATATTTTTTATTTTCCTTAGATTTTGCTGTATTTTGACAATAAGGAAATATTCGATGATAAAAATAAATTAAACATTATCTTGTATTGAATATATATTATGCCCAATGTCACGATTACGTATGCATCTTTGGCTAGAAACGGTAATACAAAATCAACAATGGCTATGAAAGTTTCTTTACGGCTAAGATATATATAAATATTTTTATTACTTATCATCAGTATTGTAATACTAATAGCAAGATTAATTATTTTAATTTATTAAGTGTCCTAATATAAATGTTCGATAATCATAATTGGATTGTTCTAAACTAATGCAAACAATAAAAAAGACATGGGCGTGGCATGATGTCAGGTTATTTTAAAATAATAATACCTCCTTGAAAAAAGACTGTGCAAAATGTATATATACCGAGGCAGGTTAACAGAACCATAAGTTTGTTAGATACTTGTCAACAAGCAACTATTCAAAATGTTCAAATACGTAAGTACCTACTAATATGTATCGTTTTTCATTTATTTTCGTTTTTTTTATACGTCTAGAGCCGAAATTATAATAATTCACTTATTTATTTTCTTAAATCTTCTAAATATTTTTGAGATTTTATATTTAAAAATTATTTAACTAACTTACCATATTTCTATAAAAAATACTTTTCTTACAGTTGGTATTCTTCGCCCTTTTGGCTATTACCTTCGCTGTCGCTTCAGCCAACCCAGACCCAGCTGCCCGTCCAAACCCTCAAGTACTCACCTATGGAGCTCTACCATATGCTTCCTACCCATACAACTACTATGGATAAGTTTACGTTTGAAATAAATATTCACCAGACTTACCGACAGCTTTAATGTGTACCACTCTTTGATTCTTTGAGCATTTAATAAAAATTTAGTTTTTTAACACTGCGTTTCTTTACATTAAATGACGGTTTAGTGATGAAGAGTAATGAAGATATTAGCCCAAACTACGCACAAAATACTTATAATTAAATCATTAGTAACACTTTCTGAATAATTTTAAGATTTTGTTGACTAGGTTTCATTATTTCTGACATGGTGAAAAATTTTCAAGAAGATATTCAACAAAATTTCCCCACAATATATATATATATATATATATATATATATATATATATATATATATATATATATATGGTTGTAAAATTTCTCCGGGTTCCTTTCCGCGATGAATCTGCATGGTCTTCAAAAGAACCATTTGTTTGACAACGTTTCGGTAAAACCTCATTTACCATCTTCAGGTCTTCTTACCTCTGCTTCGCGTTACTACGTTCGGCTTACGTAGTAACGCGAAGCAGAAGTAAGAAGACCTGAAGATCGAACTATCGAAAAAATACCGAAATAGTTATACAACATGACAAAGAATGATAAACAGCCATTAAATATCATTTTATTTTAATAATTTTTTGCATGTTTAATTCTCTAGGTGAAAGTAAACACTGATTCAATTTTCAGATTTATTTGTAAAATTTTTTTGGAGTTTGCATAGGTCGTACTTTGACCATGATAACACGTAACATTCTGTTTTAAATATTTCTGCTTACATTTATGTTGTAAATGTCAGGAAATTTGTTGCAAATGACATATTTTTACAGCTGATTATGTCTAGAGTACGTAGATTTGGGCAGATTTTTCAACTTAGTGACTTCAAAAAGAGGCAGATTGTTGGGTGCGCGAAGTGGGTTTCTCGGTGATAGAAATTTTTAGAAGGACTAACAGGTCCATACGTACCATGGTAAGGTGTTACCAGGCGTAGACACAGAACGGGAGACATCGGTCGTCGCAGAGGAATCACAGAACGTGAAGAAGATATGGAATTACATATGGCTCTGTCATGTTGTCATGTCATGTTGCCGCTAATGAAAACTAGTGGATATCTGCTGCCATACGCGATAGCATCACATACCATAACACCTACTGTGTGATGAACATGACGCTCTCTGTCAAATTGTGGAGAGCGTCTTTCACTACGTCGCCTTCTCGCCCTTACACGACCATTGTGTATTCCCAGGCCGAAAAGGGATTCGTCACTAAAGAGCACCTGATTCCATTCTTGGCCTTACTGAATCCTCTCTCTACATCATTGTAGGCGGTTTGTTTGATGTTGACGAGTGAAAGGCAACACCCAATGTGGACGATAAGACAAGAGGCCAAAACTTCGTATTCGGCAATATACTTTACGCATACCAACCATCCTTCCATATTCTTCAAACAACTGATTTGCAATAATACGGCTACTGCTAAATCGGTCCCTGAGAGGTGAAAGTCACAATCGGCGCTCTTCATGCTCTGTGGTTTCTGGGATTTGTATTTTAATTACCATGCCACCGTAGTCTAGTAAACAGTACTAGACTACGGTGACTGTTTAATGTAAAAACAAGATTGACGCTTATTTTGTATAAAATAAAATAAAATAAAAATGTCATGGTAATTTTTGTGATTGAGTCCAAAAGATTCACTATTTTTAGGAGCTTATACAAAAGAGTCATAAATATGGTTCATGTCAATTGTGCAATAAATAAATGTATTGTACAAACTACTAATATAAATATTAATTTGTCTATTAAAAAAATTATCAGTAAATTATTATAGATAATTTTCCAGACATTTTTCAAACAATGACAGTATTCTACTACACGATTTAATCTAAACTTGATAAATTTACGTTGAAACAATGTCATTTCGCAACCTTGTTAGCAGATAGTATCATTTATCAAAACTTAATGAGCTATTGCTTTTAACAACTCTACAAAGAAAGCAAAAAGTCCTATCTTGTACATATCTTTATTTTTAATAGAAACAAGTATGGTTGAGAACATTTCTAATATTAAATGTTTTAAAAAAGAAAAATGAACTAATGGGTCTGCAAAAGTCGTACCAACAGGAAAAAATAGAGACATAAGTTGAAAGATATGATATGACATGAAAATCACTACAATTTTTCTTAATAGTATATACAGGATTGTCCGTTTTTCATGGTTCAAGATTGAAATTTCGGAAACAGTTGGATATACAGGGTGACTCAAATTAGAGAAAAGTTGCCATTGTATGATCATTATGTTAAACCAACAAGATATCAACTGCCGTTGGTAAAAAAACTGAAAATAGAGAATTTAGAAAATGCCGTCTAACGTCATTATTTCGTAGTAGAGAAATGTATTTTGGTATATACTATATTGATTTTCATCGAAAGGAAATTTCAAGCAAAGTGTTCGTTAATTTCTGTTTTACGTCAAGACCTAATAGATTTATTATAGAAATTATTTAATTTCCTTAATTTTATGGGTCATTCTTCAAATAAAATAGTAGTGTTAGATATTGAAGTGTTCGAAATATTATCCTGCATTTGTTACTGTCAAGATTCAATGTGGCGCCCATAAGAAAAAAACAGTTGAATGTTGCATAACCAAAACTAGTGGGCGTAAAAATGTTATTTTGACAAAAATTAATTTGTCGTGTGATCTTATCCCTCTGTATCAAATTTCACCTTTTTCTTTTAAGAAATAATGACGCTAAATGGCATTTTCTAAAATAAAATAAAAATTTTCAGTTTTTTACAATATTTCAGCAATGCTTAGTTTGCCTTAATGACCATCCTAAGAAGCAACTTTTTTCAATTTGAGCCACCCCGTATCTTATAAAGTTTCTGAGATGCCAAAAAACGGACCACCCTGTATACAGATTTGTTGTTTTACTTAAAACAAAATCAGTTTTGGAAACTAAGGGAAATATTATATACAGAATGATTCAAAACTTATCTAAACAAAATTTTTGAATGTACAGATGACTTTTTTACTATATTAGAAAGGTATTGTAAGCTAATATACAGGGTGGTTATTAATTGAATGCCGATATTTAAGGATGTGCATCCTTCGGCCATTTTAAAAAGAAAACTTAATATCAACATATGTCCTAAACCTCTTCATTTTTGAGCTACAGGGTGTTGCAGTTTAAAAAAAAATTACTTTTTTTTATAATTTTCTTGTCACTCCAGATATATTGAAATTTTGTACACACCTATAAGGAGCATTGTTTGATGTAAAAAATGTTTTAAAATCTTTGCCTATGACGTCCGTACGAGGTTAGAACTAAATATTTTTGAAGAAAAAAATGGTACGCCACTGCCTTTTCTAAAAACTAAAATTATTTTTAAAATCCCCATTTATTTTACAGCAAATTCGGTCCCTACACCTACGACGCACCATTTTCATATAAAAAAATTAAAACCAAAAAAAGTTTTTTCCCAAGTTCATTGAGACTGTTTTTGATATTTTGTTGCAATTTTGTAGACACCCACCATGCATAGAAACACTTTTTGTGTGGCAAAAATTAATTTTCTACTTTCACAAATGACGTTCACGTAGGCATGATATTGAATATTTGAATAGAAAAAACGGTAAGCTCATTAAATCCCCCTTAAAGCAAATGAAATAAAAATTAGTAGGCTGGTAAAGTGTCATAATTTTTTACGCTTCTTTTCGCAATAAAGTTGACATTGATTTTTCATTATTAAGAAATTATTATTAGAGTAGGATGTAAAATTTCATAAAAATGGTAAATTTTACAATCGGTGAATTAGCTGACATGCATTTTACTTATGGGGTTGCCGAAGGAAATGCATACAAAGCCAGCAGGATATACCACGAGCGGTATCCAAATCGCGTACTACCCGATCCGAGAACATTTTCTGGGATTCATAGACGTCTTCACGAAACCGGAAATTTAAAAGTAGACCACAGTGCTAAAGGAGTCCCTGAAACAGTAAGAACACCGGAACTTGAAGAAGGAATTTTATATGAAATTGAGAACCCCGAAACTAGCACGAGGAAAATCGCGGCAACATTTAATGTTTCACATGTACTTGTTTGGAAAATTCTTATTGAAAATTTGTTATATCCATATCCCATTCAAAGAGTCCAGGCATTACTCACTAGAGATTTCCCGTTGCGCATTAATTTCTGTGAGTGGTTTCTTCAAAAGCTGCTGGAAAATCCGTTATTTGACAAATACATTCTTTTTATCGATGAAGCTAATTTCTCTCGAAACTCAATACGAAATTTCCATAATAACCATTTGTGGGCGGATGAAAACCCTTTTGCAATTGTCGATACAAATCATCAAGAACAGTTTTCATTAAATATTTGAGCTAGTATTATTGACGATTATTTGATAGGCCCATTTTTTCTCCCAAGAAGATGGATAAATCGTATTTACACTTTCTTGAAGAAGCTCTGCAGCCAATGCTGGGAGACCTTCCTCTTTTATTAAGAAACCAGATGTGGCTAATGCACGATGGTGCGCCTTCATATTTTAGCTTACGGGTGCGTGAATTTTTAAATCACTATCTATCGCGATCGGTGGATAGGCCGCGGAGGAACGCAGTCATGGCCGCCCAGATCTCCCGACCTTAATAGTTTAGACTACATTTCCTGGGGTCATCTGAAAAGCTTAGTGTATGCAGTGCCGATTCAAGCCGAAGAAGAGTTACGAAATCGTATAATAGTATACTGCCAAACCATAAGAGACACCCCAGGAATTTTTGAAAATGTACATCAGTCTATGCGAAGAAGAGTAGCTTGCTTATGTGTGGGTGAAGGATACTTTCAACAACTACTGTAAATACATAATTTGGGTTCTTTATTTTGTTTGTCGTTTCGTTTTAGGTTTAAGATTTTGAATTTATCGTTTTACTAAATAAATCGCTAGTTTTAAAATAAAATTTAAAAAAATCAGAGGCGTACCGTTTTTTTTCAATCCAAACATTTAATATTATGCCTACGTGGATAAAATTAATTTTTGTCCTAAAAAAAAGTGTTTCCACGCATGGTGGGTGTCTAAAAAATGACAACAAAATATCAAAAGCAGTCTCAATAAACTTGGGAAAAAATTTTTTTTGTTTTAATTTTTTTACGTAAAAATGGTGCGTCGTACGAGAGTAAGTCTAGGGACCAAACTTGCTGTAAAATAAATGGAGATTTTAAAAATAATTTTAGCTTTTAGAAAAAGGAGTGACGTACCATTTTTTTCTTCAAAAATGTTTAGTTCAAACCTCGTACAAGCGTCATTGGAAAAGATTTTAAAACATTTTTTACATCAAACAATGCTCCTTAATGATTAATAGGTGTGTACAAAATTTCATAAAAATATTTGGAGTGATAAGAAAATTATAATAAAAAAATTAATTTTTTTCTTAAAACTGTAACACCCTGTAGCTCAAAAATTAAAAGGTTTAGGACATATGTTGATATTAAGTTTTCTTCTTAAAATGACCCAAGGATTCACACCCTTAAGTATCGGGATTCAATTAATAAACACCCTGTATATCAAATCTCCAATAATTCTTATCAGTGAAGTCATATGTATGCTCTCTGATACCAAACATCTAAGTATGCTAATGAACAATTCCACAGACAAAGCTCTATTCAATAATTATCTAAAAATAATAATCTAGCTAAATTTACTAACCTGGTTTAATGAAAACATTCTATAAATATCTAAGTTCACTTTTGAAACTGTGGGAACTCGAAAATTCAACCACAATAGATGAGATCTGACCTATAAGCTTTTACTCCTAGAAACATCTAGATTACCCTAGGGTAAAATACGAGAAATTATCGATAGAAAGATTTAGAACTAATTTGTGTTTAAATAATGAACAATTGAAAAAAAATACTTACCATTCAATATTATGTATTGAACTACTTGTGAGGTATATTTGTATTATGTGTATATAAAACATATTGTATTCAAATACAACAACTGTTTATTGTTAATTTGTTGTTATTAAAATTGTTTGTACGTGTTATGTCCCCCACACACAAAGTGACTTTTGTGGAGTGTCGTAATTTATTAAAAATAAAGTTCAAAGATTATTTAAAAATACACTTCTGCACGACACTGGAAACTGGTTCACTGTAAAACATGATAAGGCGTATAATCGGACAATCGGGCGACCGGACAAAAAATTTTAAAAAATTCCTAAAGAAAGAAATAAATTACATTTTACAATACCCATTTTAATGCAGTAAATTCAACTGTTTTTGCCGCTATTGTTATTAATTATTAATAGAATTGATTCGTGGTATTAATTAGTAAAATAGTTTGACATACCTGATGTCAGAACAAAATTTTAGGCCCACTTTCTACAAACTAACACAAATGTTTCTGTTTCTTGTCCGTTTTGAACTTGTAAGTTGCGTAAATCATCAATAGTGTCCACTTCGGTGCAATGTACATAATTTTTTAAATATCTGCACAAAAATCCATCCATCCATCCAGTCCAAATGATTTAAAGTCAGAAGATCGTGGTGGCCATGGTATCCGTCCTCCTCGTCCAACCCCTGGTATTAATGCTTGAACACGCTGTACATGGTACTAATGTAATTGAGGATTGGACCTCCATTTCTTCCACGATTCGGTTGCAAATTTCCTGCGTCACGTCTGCATTTGCACTACACTTGCATTCACTGCACACCGCTGTAAAAGTAGCTGCATTTGGCATATGTTTACCGGTAAATCGTTTTGCTAAAGCATTTTCACGTTACCATAAATTAAAACGATACCTATCAACTGCGAGTTGCTATTCATAAGCCATTTTTGATATTTGAAAAGCTAATGTAAATACTTGCATTACAAAAAAGTTAATATGTAATCGGTTATGTTAAATCGCCTGGCTAGAGACTAAAGTAGCTCAGTGATGTAAATGTTGAAACTACTAGAATTTTTTTCTCGTAAACTATAAAAATTTTACAACAATTTTTTTTATGATGTTGACTCCATTTTTCTTGACGCATCTATTCTCATATTTTAGATAAGTTCTGAACACCCTGTATGATACAATAATAATTAATTACTAATAATTTATTAAAGTCCAATTTAAGTCTCTAATTTTTGACACAGTATGATGAATTACTATTTGATACAAATTAATAGAAACCCAAATTTTTTCTCGACGTTTTTCTCAAAACAAAAGCAACCATTTCTCTACTATCGTCGGTATCAGCATTAAGAAAATTACTGGTTAGTAATGAAACCATTGTCTAATTCAGGATATCTAATAGATAAAAATTTCCAAAAGTTTTTTGCTTCCTTGAATCCAAGAGGCTGATCTCCTTCCTTGTACGATACTTAACATAATTAGTATTAATTTATACGTTATCCTCTTAATGTATAAATTTGATTAGACAATCGAAATTTTTAGAGCAGAATTAAGCGGTATCAACAATAAGAAAAAAACATAATGGGTGTGACATTGCTACATCTGGATTTTGGATTAATGTATGCGCAATAAAAAAAATGAGTAGCACAGGTATATATACCAATGCAATCGATTGAGAACATAAGTTTGTTAGTGATCTACAACAAGCAGTTCTTCAACATGTTCAAATTCGTAAGTACTGAAAATAATGCAATTACTTGTACCGCATTAGATTAATTTATTTTTTCTCCAAACATTTTTTTACTGTCAGGAGTCTCCAAGGTTAACATTTTGCTTACTGAGAAAAAAATGGTATCTGGTAATCCTAGGAGCTAAAGTTGTTAATCCTTAGATTAAAAGTGTTAATCAATTTTTAATTTATAAAAGTTTAATCAACAATATTTACAATTGTTTTATCGTTATTGTTTATCCACATTGATATTAAATGCACAGTTTCAACCAGTATTAATTAATTCATTCATCAGAACGGCATGCGTCTGCAACCCCCAATCAGATGCACTATTCAAAAAACAATCAACTTGCTCCTTTGTAAATACCTGCGCTTTTTTCAGTACATGCCTCTTATATTATCTCTTGAGAAAAGCACGTTACTTTGCATATTTGTCAATTTCCTTCTTTATATTCAACGTTGACTGCAACATTGAATATTGTGACCAAAGCGTTGACGGCTTTATTTTATTTGCTACATACATACACCATCAGTACATCTTCTGAATAAAACTTAATGTTTTTTTCTTTGCACCAATTCATAAGAGATTGGTAGACACATTCATAAACTTGTCGAGATTTCTTTGGGAGAAGATTCGCATACTCCAGTATCTTCTCAAGTACACCTAAACCTTCATTAGATTCACGTTTCACATACTTTTCAGCATATTCAACCACAAGCAATCACAAATGAACTCAATTAGCAATATTGTGACTAATGTTTGATAAAGTATCCATGACTATATCGATATATCCTACTTACCTTGCTTTATTGTCCAAATTTGGTTTGAATAATTTCAAAGCACAAATTAATAATTAAATGGGGGATTTCGGTTGGAGAAGAAATATTACGTTTTATTCGGATTAAAAGTGTCTTTTTTGTCTTGTTCGCCACAAAAGTGACACTTTTAATTCTAATGTAATAATATACTATTTATGATGTTCCAATTACTGATTAAATTGCTTTAATTTTTTTCTGGGAACAACAGATCAAAAATATCAGGGTTATTGTTTAGAAAACTTAATCAGGAATATACCAGAATAATAATTGTATAAAGTTTTACTACGATTTGATGCAGATGTTTGTTTTTTTGCAGTTGGTATTCTTTGCCCTCTTGGCTGTCGTCCTCGCTGTAGCAGTGGCCAATCCAAACCCAGCTGCCCGACCAAATCCCCAGGTTCTCACTTATGGAGCACTCCCCGTTGCTGGTTACCCCTACGGATACTCCAGCTACTACGGTACAGTAGTGGTCTAGGGTCTGGACGAATTGGCGCAAATCTGGCTTTATAGTGGTACACATCCCTCTTCAATATGGACAATTTATGTATAATATAAAAAAATAAAAAATTTAGTTACTTACTAGAGCACTTTAACTTTCTTTCATCTCATCAATCCCAAATGGCACTAAATTTATAGTAATCAATAAAGACTGGAATTTTAATTTCGTTTGTACAATACAAAAGTAGTTACTTTTGGTAAAAGGCTCTAAATCAATTTGATAAAATGTTCACTCAGAAAAACTCGGCTAATAATGGTTTTAATTGTTCTTCAAATATAATTACGAAATTAATTATTACTATGGGAATAAGGGTTAACTATGACTTAGTACAAATATTTTAAGAGGGGATAGGGAAAAATAAGAATTAACGGAATCACTCTTAAAAAAAATTCCAAACTTATTTATAAAGCCAAAAAAATTTTTTCAAAACTATATTAAATCATTATTTATCGCCGTCACTGACCTTCTGTCAGCCGCGAGGTTAGGTATATTCTGCCAAAGGCAAAGGTGTCAAACATAGTGACAGGTCATCGCATTGACACGTGTATCAGTTTAGGCCGCTTTGAAATAAAACAAAATCTTTACAAAATGTAAATTATTATTTAATGATTTAATGAGAAATACGGTAGCAAAAAGGCAGCACCTTACTACCTTACTAATATTTACTTGACCAGGATTGATATTTGGAGAGATTTTAAGAATGTTGAATCATCTTCTGTTTTCTTACTTGTTTGAATTAAAACCTGCAAAGATTTGTACTTGCTGTGCTCCTTCCCTCGATCGTTCTTTTTGTGTAAAGCGAGTTACCTACTTGGTTTGGTGGTCTTGCTCAGGTCGATTACTTACGTCGGGAAAAGCACAAATGATAACAACAAAATACACGTAAATGTACACAAATACATAAAAACACTGCCACACGTTTACAGCCACGGCATAAAACAGCTGTTCGATGTAGTTCAAAAAGTATTCAGCATTTTTTTTTGTATATTCCGGAAACGTCTTTGACGCTGTCGCACGATAATATGCATTTGTCACACTCCCATAAATCAGCACCTTATCCGTCATCTAGGCATTGAATACGACATGTTTGTAAATGTACAAAAAATACGCGAAAAATTAAATTTGTGAAAAAACAAGTACTGAAAAATTATTTCAAACTAATCAGAGTACTGTAGCCGTAACTTACTACCATTCAACATCTACAGACGACATCTGAGGACATCTGTAGGCCACTAATGCAAGGTGCACTCACGCTACTATATTTTTAAACTTCTTGCGTTGTTGCGTAATTAAATTCTGTTAATACTAGTAATAGCAACAATATTAACAGTCATCGCATAAAATAATTAGTAATATTTTAAAGTATAACATACCAAAATGTTTACAGTGTTCTGTAAAAATGACCCTTAGATTATAACTAGCTTCGCGTTTCTGCATGGTTTGGAGCATGGAAAGTAGGCAACTAGCAATGCAGTATTCATAACCTAGAACTTACTGTTACTTTAAATCAGCTAAATGACTAATTTGAAACGTGTTATAGTAATTAAATAAAGTATTTTATATCGGATATGTTAGTGGATAATTATGATAAATCTGCAAGCAGTGAAAATGTAGTTTTGGCAGTGTGCAACGAAAGAACGAAGAACGAACACAAAATACTGTAGCTAACCGGATTAGCTGTTATCTATCAGGTACTTAGACATTATTATTATTATTATTATTATTATTATTATTATTATTATTAATAAAAATGTTTATTTTCGTCCTTTCTACACTTGACAATGTTAAAAAAACTACCGCATAGTTGACATATCTGGCCATGTCGGACGATGATTGATTGTCATAGGCGCCGACTTTCCGTAGGAAAAGAGGGTTTTGTCCCATTTTTTAAACATCGAGCTAGAATTTGGAAATACATTTTTTATTATTTTTTATACCTCCCTGAGCACGTGGTTAAAATTTTTGTACTTAGTCATAGTTAACCCTGTATAATAAGTCAAGTAAATCCTGAATAACCATAACAGCTTCCTCCTAGCAGTTGTTATCCACATTATATGCCGCAGTTATTTTTGATAACAGTAGTAGAGCGCGGCCATGTATGTAATCTGATACTATACAGGGTGTTCCTCATAAGACCGACACAAAGCAGGTGCATGTAGGTGGTCCCAAAATATTGAAATTTAATCAAATATACCTATATACAAAGTTGCACACAGGCGGAGTTAAAGGTCTTCAAAGTAGGGTCAAACATATCGAAAAAAATTAATATCTCTGAATTCCTTTAACTTGGAATAACCATTTTTGGTATATGATTTAGGTTTATTATCGGCATTATTTAATCATGAGTTCAAGTAACCTGAAACACTACAAGGTGTCAGGTTACTTGAACAAGGAATCAACCCTAAAATTATACCCTTTATTCCATTGATCGAATTTAAAAAGAATGATAATATCTCGCACAGAATTTAATAAATTTTTTACTCCTGTCAAATTAAAAAAATTTTTTTTTTTCAAGAGAAAATGCATTAAACAAGATTTTAATAGTCTTAGTAGACTTTGTCTTTAACATTTGGCAATTAGTAAGTAATAAAACTATAAAATTAAAACTAAAAAAAATTGTTCATAATGGGTACTATTTTCTTTGAAACATAAATTTACTTTCTGCCGAAAATTTAAATTTAGTCTGTCTACTGAATGATGATCGTTTCTTATAAGGTTGCATTTATTCGTAATACGATTTCACAAATCTTCTCGGGATTCAAATGGCGAGGAATAAACAAAATTCTTCATCACAGGCGGTGCCTCATCATTCATAAACCAAAACTCTAGTCTAAGTTGCAACGGTAAATATTCGATTAAATCAGGAAGAGTATTTTGCAGAAATTCCAAGTAACTTTCGTCATTTAATCGATTTGGCAAATAATCAAATAACGATCAATTAAACCGACCCAATCATTTATCTTAAACTCGCGTTGAAAAATCTGCCCATTCGGTTTTTAGTGCATCATTCTGTTGACTCGCACCTGGGCTCCAAAAATGCCATTCATCTTAATGAAATGAATGTACAAAATAAAGAAGATATATTAGATACTGTCATTGACTGCTCTTAAATTAGTGTACGTCGTATAGCAAGTAATCTTAATGTATTACTGAATTTCGTGTGGTGTGTCCTTAACAGAAAAATGTTACATTCATTTCATCGCTAAAATGTGCAAGCGTTGTATGCTGGAGATGTTCTTCAGCGATTAGAATTTTGTCAATGGTTACTTCAACAACATTCAGTGATAGATTCATTTGGCTTATCATGCGGTTTGATGAAGCGCATAATGAGCATATCTGGGCTTAATAATCCGCATGTAATTATATCAAGATAGGTAGCATTTTCGACAATAATTTATTGCCTGTACATGTATCAAATAATCCTTTAAATGTAGATCTGTATAGAACTTATTAAGAAAATACTTGTAACTTTTTGTTTTCACTGATTACGCAGGTCTTAATATTATTAAAAGTACCACCACGTATAGGGGAAATAAGTAACCGCTTAGTTAAATGATCATTTCCCGAATAAATGGAATGGTCAACAAGGTCCAATAGCATGGCCGCCGCGTTTTCCTTATTTACATCCTTTGGAATTTTATTAATGGGGACATACGCAGCAGTTTGAAATTACTATTCGTCAGCAGTTACTTGAAATAATTCAATATGCAGCTAATCAAATAAGAAATGTTTCAAAATCTCATCCGTCGAGTCATGAAATCTATTGTTTGCCGATGTAAGGCTTGCATTCGAAAAGAGGGTGAAGGAGAGGTTTAACAAATTTTATAGTCTCAAGATATGTTAATTTAGTTAATAAAGATTAACTAATGTTTAAGCATTACAGCAAATACAATAATAAATAATAATTATTGTTATAACAACCGTCCCTTTTATATCTATAAATGATACTTCAGAAAAGAACTATTCCGCGGACTAATGCCCCGAATTGAATTGAATTGAATTACACCTGCGGTGTCTGTGTGAATAGATAAGAACCCTTATCGGCCACACACCAAACATAGACTGGTTTCGGGCTTGTTAGCCCTTATCAGTAAGTCATAGGTGAGATAAATGACAATTGAACTGGCTGTTCCTTCATATATATGTTTACATATAAACTGAGTGCAGGTGAGATATAAGTGGCCTGCCAGCTCCTGCTCGGCCTAAGCGGCTCGACTTGCGACCTACATTACAGCAGGTACTTATATCTCACCTACATCCAATTTATGTGAACAAAAATATGAAAGAACAGCCAGTTCCACTGATGAGAGCTAACAAGCTTGAAACCGGTCTATGCCTGGTGTGTGGCCGATAAGGGTTCTTGGCTGTTCACACAGATACTGCAGGTGTAATTCATTCATAATTGCCGGTCAGCAATATCATTTATACAGGGTGTTAAAAAAAGAGTGTAAAATATTTCAGGAGGTAATAGTATGAACCAAAATAAGTAGAAAAGTCTTAATAAACATGGGTCCGCAAAGTAACGGTTGCGGAGATATGGACCAGTATTCGTTTCTCAAACATTTTATTTTATTAGGAATAAACCGACAAAGGAAGCTTTTAACAAACAAAAAACAAAGTTACAGAAGATGTTCAAAGTGCCCTCCATCCATTTCCAAGCAGGCACAACACCTTCGTGATATTCGAACTCTTTCGAAAACACCCTCCTTGGTTTGGATTTCTTAACACTTTTGATTAATCCGTAGCTGCAACTCTTCCAGACTATTTACAGGAGTACCATACACTAATGTCTTCAAATATCCCCAAACAAAGAAATCTAGAGGGTTCATATCAGGCGATCTTGGAGGCCATAAAACAGGTCTCTGATTCAAAGAAATGTCTTCCAAAAAGTCGTACAGTGTGTTCTGCAAAAAGGTGATGTAAGCAGCGCCTGATAATCGGTTTGGTAAAACAACAGGACCTAGAAACCTGTCACCTGCAATACCCATCCAAATGTTTAATAAACGTGCCTGATGTCCAGATTCTATTAGAGCATGAGGATTTTCGTCGGTCCAAATATGCGTATTGTGAAAATTAAACACTCCATTTCTTGTGAACCCGGCCTCATCAGTAAAAAGAATGTTTGCAAGAAAACGATGGTCTTCAGCATCATGACGTAGAAACCAGCGGCAGAAAACCAAACGTGTTTGATGATCATTTATTGGATTTAAGGCATGTACACGTTGCACATGGTATGGATAAACCAGTTACTCGTGAAGGATTCTCCAAACAAGAGGACCACTAATTCCTACCTCGGCTGATATTCTCCGCACACTCGTACCTGGATTCTGCTCTACCAGTGCTAGAATTTCTTCCTCTGCTCTAGGAGTAGATAGCGATCTTGGTCTTCCGGATAAATGGCATTGTTTGCTCAAGGAACCGGTATAACGCAATCTTTGGTAAATTCTTCCAAACATGCGTTGTGAAGGAATCTGGCGATTTGGATAAGCGTCAACATAAAGACGTCACGCTTCGGTGGCGTTCCCATTAGCACGACCATACATGAAACGCATGTCCGTTAATTATGCGATAGAGTAACCAGCCATAGCCAAAGAGAACTTATGCACTAATAACAACTGTCAAATACGTACTGTTTATTTAACTAAACATCAACCAACTAAGAAAATACACAACGTTTTTGCAAAATAAAAAAAGGGCTAAAAACATAAAACATTCCATATCTCCCATGTGTATTGAGACTTTTCTGCTTATTTTGGTTCATACTATTACATCCTTAAATATTTTACACTCTTTTTTTAACACTCTGTAGATTTAATGGCTCATCGCCCAGGGTGAGAGGTCTGCGAAGTACCTGCTGTAATGCAGGTCGCTTCGTGCAAGTCGAGCCGCTTAGACCGAGCAGGAAGTAGCTTATATCGCAACTCTCATTTTTATTTGTCGGGCTACTTTGACTTAAATATAAAATTATACTTTTTAAAATTGTTGCAACAAAAATAAATCAAATCTATGTTCATATAAGAAAATATGTTTGACATTAACCCAATTACCATCTGCCAAAGTTTGTCACAGAGCTTGTTGAACACCCTGTATATAGCCAAAATATATACATACAACAATAGTATAATTTTAAGCTTCACTTAAAAAATAAATAAATACTTACTGTGTGTATACATATATAAACGGACATATTAAATAAATGTTTTTATTGGTTCGAAACACATACATACATATATTTTTTAGTTTGAATAGCAGCTTGGGCTGTGCTAATTTTGAAACATGACTATATATTATTAATACTAAATTTGTTTTTGAAGCTATTAGTACGTATGTATTATACCGATTGAATGGGCAATAAGGTCTTATAAAGGTATCATGGCATGAAAGTATGTCAACATCTGTTAATTAGTACAATTATTGGAACTGACATACATTCTGGTATTTAATGCAGTAACATATTGTTTAGATCCAATACAGTTTTGATCAACAAACTAAAGTATTGAGAGTAATTCATATTTTCTAAATAATGAATAGTTTCAGCAATCAACACATAAACATGTTTATTCTTCTGATGATAAATAATGCTTCAGAGAATTTAATTGTTCAAATGGCAATACTATATTATATATTACTATATTCCGATCCTTTTTGATTAGTGCCGGCACCTGCCAACTCTTACTAACGTCTTTACCAAACATTCAAACCCGCACAAACTGCTTACTTATGTATCTACTCTTTCGAAAATTGTGAATACGTCAAATTGATTCATACAGGATAAGACAATAAGAAGTGGGTGACATTCAAATTAATACAAACATTAAAAAAATATGGGTGTGCTGTAGATTTGCAACAAGATATTAAATAATCTATGCGTGAAAATTATCGAGAAGCATATATATACCGACTGAATACAGCAAGAGCACAAGTTTGTTAGTGATCAGCAACAAGCAACTCTTCAACATGTTCAAATACGTAAGTAATTATCATAACAATATATCCGAAAAATTTTAAAGAATTTGCCAACAAACAAACCTAGAAACTACAAAATTACAGATCATTACTATTCTAAATGAATTTATTTATAAAGACGCTGTACAAATGACAACCTGGTACAAATAGGCGGGAAACATATAACAGTAAAATAATACACATCAACATAACGCCATTTTTTAAGAATGTAAGTACTTAGTACAACCGTTGGTATGAACTACAATACCCTAACCTTATTATAACGACAGAGGATTGTCATCATCTGAAGAAGATGAATTTTTCGACATCTTTACATTGATATAGTCGTTACCACTTTATCGTGGTATGCAATTTTAAAATAATCAACTCAACTGCACCAAGTAACACAAATTTCAACTTTTTTGTCTGGATACTCAACTCTACCAAGTCATGGATACGAAGTCGATGACTTGGTACGAAATATATTGGCTTGCTGCCCCTACACAAATTCACCCCCTAACCGACGTACACTATAATAGTTTTTTAATTTTACTTACAGCACACTTAGACGTAGACAGAATATATAAAAATAACTAAAACGTAGTACTAGTTCATCATTTTGCTCCTCATGGTGCTTGTTTGTCGAAAAATATATACATATTTTTTATTTTTTAGTTGGTATTCTTCGCCCTTTTGGCTGTTGCCTTCGCCGTCGCTTCTGCCAACCCAGACCCTGCTGCCCGTCCAAACCCTCAAGTACTCACCTATGGAGCCCTACCAGTTGCTGGCTACCCTTATGGATACTCTGGCTACTATGGAAGAATTGTGGGTTGAGGTGTTGACAAGAAATGCAAGTTCGTCTTTACCGGTGTATACAACTCTTTATGTTTAAAAATTTTATAATGTATAAAAGCTAAATAAAAATAAGTATTGGCTATCTACTTTTGGATTTTAGTGTTTACCTACTTACCTATACAGGGTGGTTCTTAACCTATACGCATAAACTTGTGAAGTTGTAGCCGAGGACAAACAACGAATAGTGAAAAGAAAAATTTAGTAAAATATTTTTTCTACTCCCTACATGGAAAATACTATTTTACTCCAACATTTCAGGAAGGAAATTAGTACTTTTCCTCCGTCGGGAGGAAAATACTTTGGCTCCCTCGGGAGGCAAGCATGTCGAAACTTTAAATAGCTGTAAGAGTAGTGTATAGATTTCTTTAATTATTGATACACAAACTTCCTGAAAATGTATAATAATGCTTCTCTTTCAAACATATGTTTATTAATTACTTATTTTTATTTACAAAAATTGAAAATAGTTTAAATTGAGGTTTAAATTAACAGCAATAACTAAATATTGTTAAAATTTATAGTACAATTAGTTAAATTACTAATGGAAATTCCCCCTGAAGAAAGATTGGCTCTGCTGGTGGAGATGAGTTCCTGTTTGATATTTTCCAAATTCATGGTCGTTGATTAGTACTTGTAGTAGAAACAAAATTTTCAAAATTAAGACAACGTTTTTTGGTACTTGAAGTAGTACTTTCTCCCGTAATTATTTGGGTGGATACTTCACATTTTTTAGAAATACAATCATCTAAGTACCCTTCTGCTACCGCGTTTGTTCACCATCCCCCATGTCTTTTTAGAGTGATAATATCACTTCCAGCATTGACTAATAACGTTGCTGAAGTACGGCGGAAACTATGTCCAGTACTTCGAATCATCCAAATGTAAAAATATTTCTATTCTGTATGGAATTTTGGCAATTGACATGTCTTAGGGGACCTACCTACAGTCCATATATTTTCTATACATATCCAACTACTCCGCTTACAATCTCATTTGTTATTGTAAATGTCCATTTGATATTAGTTTTTGAGTTAGGTATTTGCACCACCAAAATATCGCTTTTATCACTGATATCCTCCAGTACCATATTAACTAATTCATCGCTACGGCATGCTCCAGCAATTCTAAATATAAGTACGACATGAAAAAGGAAAAATGCACTTATGACAACAGCCTAAAATGTCACTTAATAGTCATTTTTTATATCCTTTCTAATAAAAAAATGCTGCGTTACGTTTTTATTTATTATTCAACAATAACGATCAATCTTACCTTCACATGTAAATAAGTTTCATCTGGAGCTCCAGCAATAAACTTGTTGATATCCTCCATTGAACAAGTATTGGCTTTCTTGGCTTTATATCAGATTTCCTATTTAGAAAATCTACTAATTTAGGAAACTTAATGTCGATACTGTCTTTAATTTGGAGTGTAGATAGAAACATGCTGTATTTGCTCCATAATGTTGAAGGATTCAAATCGGCGCATTTTTTAGAAAAGTAAAATAGAACCACTTCTTCACATATTTTTCCTATTTGCCTAGCCTCCATCCAACATTTAAGTAGCTGGTACTCTTTTTCATATTTTTCACGAGACTTTAACGGTAACAGATTTAACGAAACCACGTTTGCTTCTTCCAGAATATCTTGAAGAACTTCATCTTCACATTCGGAACGCATTATTATAAACTTTTGGGAAGTTTGTTTATTTTGTAAACAAGAAACCACCTTAGCAACGTTCCATGTACTTTGAGTTTTAACAATATTTACTTATCCAAATACCTATTATGACATTTTGACATAGTTGGTTGTTTGATTGTCATACATAAGAAAATATAATAAAATATATGTAAAACCAATTTAAAACACTGTGAATGGTCGTAGAAAAAATCATATGAATTTATCAAATCCGCATGTCACTCGGTGAGTACACTTTCAACAACGATTTTTAGTAAATGTGTGGGCTGGATTTGTGAACGGAGTATTTATTGAGCTTTTCGTTCTGGAAAATCGCTTAACTGGTGCTCTTTGTTTACAATTTTTGCGTAATAATTTACCGATACTCCTCAAAGAAGTTAATCTCAACGTTAGATAGCATATGTGGTTTCTTCACGATGATGCTCCACCATGTGTTTCACCAACTATGGATAGATCGAGGTGGTTCAATTGGGAAGCCCTCTCGATGGCCCGACCTAAATCCGTTTGACTTTTATTTTTGGATTCACATAAAAACTATGGTGTATGTTACCGAAGTTAACACTGAAATGATTAATTTAATTATTTGGAGTAAATTGATACATCTATAACAGAAAAACATTTTTTTCACTATTCGTCATTATCTGTTCTCAGCAACTGTTTTGTTCAAACTATGCCATCAGATATATAATATCGTGTACCTTTGCTTCTCTGGCGGCAGTGGAATCTTTTGAGGACGTTTTCCATCAGCTTGTGGTATAGCCCTAACTTCTCTAATATATTTTTTAGTTATTGAATCGTAACCAGATTATTAGCATAGACTTTTTCTTTAACGTATCCCCACAAGAAAAAGTCCAATAGGGTGAACGAATTGTAACCTCTAGAAGGAGGCTTTTCAAGTTTTGTTTGCGAATATGAATCTATGCCCTACTGAAATAAAATAGAACTAAGTTCTCCAAATAATTTTCCAACTTACTTCTTAAAACAACAGAATTATAAAACAAATTTATTTATTGTTGATTAGCTAGTGTACAGAATTTCCCTCCGAATACAAGATCATAACCGTAGAAAGCGTCGCAAAAAGGTCCTCATGTTTCAGTAAACTACACCGCCATAGTATCCAGATGCGTAGTAGGGGGCAGAGTAGGCAAGGGGTACAGCTCCGTAGGTAGAGTAGACTAGTGGGGAAGGTTTGGGGGCTGGTGCAGGGTCAGCAGAGGCGACGGCGAAGGCTACGGCCAAGATGGCGAAGAATACCAACTACGGAAATAGAAATAATTAAATAAACCCTTACAATTATTAAGCCACGTAGGTACATGCGTGCTAAAATGTTATTCAGAGAATTCTAGAACAGATTATGCGAGATTTATGGATTGAAGGACACGGATCAATACAGTGGTCTTCAAAATCGCCCGATCTGACACTATGGATTAATTTGTATAAGGTTATTTAAAATCTAAAGTTTATGTAAACAGGCTCCAAAATATTGAAAAACTGAATAAGGTAAGACATGAAAAGAAAATGACGGAAATGTTAAATAATGAATTTTGTATATAGTCTTGCGTATTGTTAAGAAATCAATGAACATTAATTTAACTCTTGTTGTTTTAAGTGGTTTATAATCTCGAAATTTGTTGGCAATTTAGCTTACAGTGGTTTGATTTATTGGACTACGGGTATGTTACATAAAGGAAACTTAGAATTTCATGGTAAGTTGAATAAAAATACTAAAAAAGGGGTTTCAATTTAAAAAAGTTGACCAAACTATTTTTTAAATAAAAATGGAGGGTAATTGCCCAAAAAAGAAACACCTGATTTTTAAACAAATTTATTCTATACCTACTTTTGTCGCTCAGCGTACTATTTTTGATCAGACTGGTTTTTATTTAGAGTGGACTTTATTTTTATTTTATATTTAGGAACTTTATTTATTTTAAAGCAAAACTGCTATAGGTATTTCACATTATTGTCGGTTAGTAAGCGAATTTCGAGCTATTGATTTTTTGAAAATAAATTTCAAATGTAATCGATTATATTAATTTATTTTTATTAATTTTCAATGAAAAGTTTAAAATTATCAGTAAAAAACATTTATTTATTTTTTGACAGTTGATATCTCGAAAACTAAGCATTGAATGAATCCAATCTAGAATTCTCTGAACAACATTTTGCAACACCCTATATTTTATTAAAAAACTTCTGTGTCTGATCATTATATGAAATATAAATTTTATTAATTGGAATATTACAAATAAATATTTATTGATAAATGATATTATTTAGTAATTAATTTGCTAGGTCGCTAAGGTCTTCAAAATACTCTTATTTTTAACAAATACCTAATGAGACTCAATTATAGGTACAATTTAAAAGTGAAAATAAAATATTTTAACATATTACTAGCATTGCATTGTCTAAAACTGTTTTTTTTTAAGTATTTTTGACTTACGTATTTGAACATGATTTCTAAGTTGCTTGTTACAGATCACTGAACGAACTTATTTTCCAACGGTTACTAGATCAATATATATACTATCAAATTTTTTTGCATACGCATACATTAACACAATAATGAAATGAGTCTACTTTTGACACGCCCACAAATTTAAATTAACAATACAGATTAATTTCTGTTTTATATTGCCTAGGTCAAATACCGGCTATAGCAACAATAGATACTGTAGTAATAGAATTATATCATTTTTTACAATAATTTCTGCAAATTTTCTGGAAAATTAGATAAATATTTTCTTGTATCTACTTCTGCTTGTAGGAAAAATGGGCTTCATAAATTAAATGTGAATTTTGGTTCCATAACAATATCAGTTCTTAACGTCAACAGACAAGTATAAAATTATTGTATTTTTATTATTGTACTTTTTAAGGATACCTATATTAAATTTTGTATGTGTTACACATACATTTCCTCCTTAATTTATTAATTTTATAGTAAAAATTAATGTGTAATCTGGATACCTACATTTAATTGTGAAATTATGTCAGTTTGTTGTATGCTCACTCAGGTATATCCTGTATATGCAACTAAACCGTTTATTTGTATACTCAAAAACAGAAAAAAATACAGATGCATATCAAGAGACAATATTTCTTGCTGATAGAGTAAGGTTTTTGGAAAGTCAGTGGCGCTTTATCATTTTTTGCAATTTCAATTACAGCAATTCGTGTAATTATGCCACTGTAACGATTTTTACGCTTACATGATATGTCTACCAAATTAAAAAAAATCTAGTCTTAATTAGGCACGTTGAGGTCCTGTATCTGTAACGAAGAATTTTCGGAGTCTGATTTATGGAAACACTCTTTCTTATTTTAATGGCAGGAATATCTTATCTAAAGAGGTGACGTTTAATTTTGAAACATATTGTATACAGGGTATAGGGAAACTTTGTATTTGCCAATGCATTTTTTATGTTAATATTTTTAGATATTGTCTTATTGTCATATTTTCCTGTAGTGTGTTTCATACTGCTTTCGTATTCATTTGTGATAAAAGCGACTTTAGTAAATGTAATAACTTTTTGAATTAATATTTTGTTTCCATTGTCAAGCTTAAGAACCCCGTATTCTTGAAATAGTGTTTTCCACAAATACAAATAATTTTTAATATAGTGCTTAGCAAATAACAGGAATTTGAACACTGAACACCCTGTATTTCAACTTGAAGTAACATTAAATCACTAACTAGTACGTACTACCAGAAGACTGTGCATATGAAGCTGAAAATTTTATTTTTATTTTCTGTTACTACTGAGAAACATTCAATAGTTTAGTACCCTTTAACAAAGTCAACTAGACAACACTATTGCACAATATTATAATTTAATTGATTTCTTTAAAAAATTAAGCATTGAGCATAACTGAATTTTCAGAACATACAGGATGGCAAAATTTTTTCTTGTTTCACATATATGTTCATTTCTTATAACTCTCTATTATATAATATATTTTTCATACCCTAATACGTATTGATATTGCAATGATTTTTGTACATTCCAAGTAATTTCTATAATTTATAAAAATTTTATGTAAATCGTCATATATCTTTATAACTATTATTCTAAACTAAATTCACTTTAAACGAATCTTGATTCTTAATTAGAACTCTTTTATTAGGAAATGCCTGTCACACAGTCATAACAATAAATATTTACATTGAAACAAAGCTGAATGTAACAAAGAAAATGTCAATCAAACAATCAAGCATTGAAGGAAAACCTGTGGCTCTGTCACTATATTTGCCTACTATAAGTTCGCGAGCCCAAAAATTACGTTTTACAAACACCCATACCACACCCATATCGAGACCAATGAGCAGCAGTAGGAGAACAGACACCTGTTTTCACTAATGTTTATGTTCAGTTCCGGCATCCATTTCAGGTTTCATGTAGAAATTAAGCCAGATAAATTAAATGTAGCCAAGTGAGCTAACATTTTAATATTTACAGCCAGAGATTAATTATTCTTTATAAATTCACGTGTACTATTAAAATATAATGCTGTAGTCATTTGCATACATATACTACATAATTTAGAAGACTTTCTATACCTGTACATGATATTGGATCAACATAAATCTAGTGAATAAGATGCTATGTCCAAATTACAACTCACGGTCAGCAGTTCTGCAAATAAAAATGAAAAATGTAGCTCGAACAAATGTACATTATTAAAATGCATTACTACAGAAAGTTATAACCAAAAAAATATGCCGAATTTTTTTTACTGTAAACATGTACAAAAAAAAAACAGGGAGTATAATAAATATGTTAAATCAAGAAAAAGAAAAAAATATAAGTGGTTTCAGGCAATGGTTTGTAAAATAAGAATAAAATAAATTGTGTGGAATTATAAAAATCCACGAAAAAAGGGAGGAAGTTAAAAAGTAATTAAAAAATTATGAAATAGTATTACAGCTAGAAAAACTAACAGATAAAGAATTCTATTAAAACTGGCATTTCCAGTTAGGAAAAGAAAAGATGTCAAAGTGCAGAAGCTAATAGTTATGTCAGTTGGCAGGAGACATATATAAACTGTAAATACACACATCTAATGTATCAAAAATTAAAAACATTTTTGTGTGCAATTTGCTACAACAATTTTACATTTTTTGCTATGAAAGAGCAATGGATATGAAGAAAATAAAGACGTAGCAGTATTTACAAATATAGAAAAAAGTTATAATTATAAAAATAATAAACGTATTACAAAATTATATAAGAAAGGTAGAGAAAAAGAAGGAAAATGTTTCAAATGTGAAAAAAGAATCATTATGCTAAAAACTATTTTGTTCGAAGGAGACGAAGGAAGAGAATCACCTAGGACGAGCAATAAGTGCAGTATATGTAAGAAACAAATCTCTTTAAGAAAGATATCGTTTCTTTCGGAAATGAAGAAAATAAAACTTTTTTTAACAGAAAAGGGAATTATGGATGTAAATAACCATAAACATTTTTAGTTGATTCAGGTTCATGTTCAACACATGAATTCTAGGAAAATTTTCACACTTTAGAAGATTAAAAAAGAACAATAATGGTGACAAAAAAATTAAATAATCACTTCAGAAGGAAAAGGAAGTATAAAAGATTGTAAAATATGCCAGAGCTCAGTAAAAATGTATTGTCTGTAAATGGTATAACGGAAAAGGATTGGGAAGTAATATTTTCTAGAAACATAGTTATAATAGAGGAAATAAAGAAAATGGTCAATACATAGTTAAATTATGTTTGTTTTTTTATAACTATTAAGTGTGCTACTTTTAATAGTTATTTATGCAACAAGTACAAAAAGTAAGTGTTTATTACACGCGAGTTTAAATTTTCCAACGAGGCCGTCAAGCCGAGTAGGACAACACGTCGCGTGCAATAAACATTTTTTATACGAGTTCCATACAATATTTTTTCTACGTTCATGCAAAAAGCAAAAAATGTTTTATTTAGATGACACTAAGTGTAGGAAAATGTGACGTCGATTTGAACGTTTATGTTTGTCATGATGACAAAACGCAGTAGTAGAATGGCATATGAATACAATAAACATTTTATTGCACTAGTGCAATAAAGAACCACTTTTTCCACTAAATATAGTTGAGTAAAGATTTGTTTTTTGCATGAACATATAAAATAGCTATTTCTGATATACGTGTCAAAAGTAAGATTTTATTTTGTGAGTGAAGATGATTAAAAAACGAGCGTAGCGAGCAAAATAAAATCACTTTTAACACGTATATCATACAATATTTTTTCTACAAAACTATCGGAAGAACTTTAAACTCAAGAAATCAAAAATTACCACACAGATCGCAATGTTTATGAACCAAAATTTTCGTAGCAACCAGTGCTTTTGATTTACTTTTAACACGCGTGTCAAAAAATTACATTTTTAACATCAAAAATGACAATTAAAAAGCTCACTTTTAACAGTTTTGTAGAAAATAGTTGTTTATGCAACAGGTACAAAAAGTAAGTGTTTATTGCATGCGACGTGAAATTGTCCAACGAGGCCGTCAGGCCGAGTAGGACAACACGTCGAGTGCAATAAGCACTTTTTGTACGAGTTGCATACAATTTTTTTTTCTACGTACATGTAAAAACCAAAGAATGTTTTATTTAGATGACACTAACAGTGGTATGCATAGTCCGTCTCAGGTCGCCGGAGAGCAGTCTCCTTACCAAAATTATATGAATTTCGCTATTAAATTATGTGAATTTCATAACGACATTCATATAATTTCGGGAAGGAGACGTCGATTTGAACGTTTATGTTTGTCATAATGACAAAACGCTGTAGTAGAATGACATATGAATGCAATAAACATTTTATTGCACTAGTGCAATAAAGAACCACTTTTTCCACTAAACATGGTTCAATAAAATTTTTTTTTTGCATGAACATAGAAAAAAGTAAATAAATAATCTTTATTTAATATTTATGTCATAGTAAGTAAAGTAAAGGGAAAAGAAATGTATGACCGTCCTGTTATATTTAAGGTTCCAAAAATATGTTTTTTTTCAATAAAGTTCAATAAAGTTTTTTTTTTGCATGAACGTAGAAAAAAGTAAATAAATAATCTTTATTTAATATTTATGTCATAGTAAGTAAAGTAAAGGGAAAAGAAATGTATGACCGTCCTGTTATATTTAAGGTTCCAAAAATATGTTTTTTTAGCAAAAAAAAATAACACATTTTTTATAAAAAATGTTCTCTAATGTTGGATGTGTGGTCATATATAATACGACATGTTTTAAATAGATAAATGATTTGTTTAAAAACGTTTAAATTTTCTATGTCTATCTGTAAACTTTACGACATAAATTTTACTTTTTACCAGATACTTGTCTAAAATCTAATTCAAATCCCCAAAAAACTTGAATTAATTTATACAAATTCATGAAATTTATTATTATTTTTTTCATTTAATTATATGTATGATAATTTCGTTAACGAGCATAGTCTAAATGTAGATCGCACAACAATGGGTGTGACAAGCTAGGTGTAGTTTTTTTAACACCTAATACATTCCTACCAAAAATGTTAACTAGTATATAAATTAAGATTTAAACGGTGAGCGACATAAGTTTGTTCAGTGTCTTGTAACAAGCAACTTCAATCAACATGTTCAAATACGTAAGTAGATAATATATATATATATATATATATATATATATATATATATATATATATATATATATATATATAAAACACAGATAAACGTTGTTATTACATTCTATAAATTATAAGTAAAATTATAGCCCAAAAATGTTTTCTCGTACTCTAAACTTAAATTTTATCAAGAATTAACAAACAAACGTAGGAATTTATAAAATATAGATAGAGAAGAAAAATTGAAAATAGAAGGGCATAGTAGATTATTATTACAATCGACGAAAATATTGAGAATATGTTAATTTTGTTAAATATCAGTAAGTAAAACATCGTGATATTTCAATGGGGTCATTGTGGTGAATGATTTTGTAATTTTAGTGCAATCTGCAAGCTTTTAAAATAATTCTACTCCTTCGCTGTGTGACGTCACTGCCTCTTATAACATGTCGGGTTGCGTTAGCAATTATGAAAATTTCAAATATTAAAGATGTTAGACACACTAAAGCAAAATAATCGAACTTTAGATGTTTTGTACTGAAATTAGTTATTAGTTTGCCTCGGAATACCAATATGCGGAAATTGTGGCAAAAAGTAATGCGGAAATTGTGGCAAAAAGTAATGAAGCGCCAGATATTTCTTGGACTAAAACAGATACATATGTGTTCTGTAACAAAATTTACAATAAAACCAGTTTGATAATAATTTATAATAATTCTGTTTGATTTATTCTTAATTTTTTTTTTCCCCTAATATCAATGCGTTAAAGAAGCTCTATTTTTCGTTTGTATGGTCTGTTGGAATACGGTACTATAATTTGATATTCTATCTATAAAACTCATCGAAAAAAAAAATATTGAAGGAAATTTTTTAAATTTTTTTTATTTCAAATGTGGTGGTGTCATGCTACCGGCGAATATTCAAAGGTACCGAAGCAAAGCGAATATATGACGGCAGAAAGCGGTCTAACTAATAAATTTTTATAACTAATAAATATATAAATACGTATTTTTAAAAATTTAAGTATGTATGTAAATATTATTATAACATAAACTTGCATAGTAATGCATATAAAATTTTTCTCTTTTGTTTATAAATATGTGAAAATAACTGTTAAAATGTGGGGTTAGAATCCCAAAATAATGTGTGTCTTACAAACACTTTTTAAAAGTTATTATTTTATTTGAGAATAATTTAAATAGTAAAAGTGGATCAACAAAACATCAATAATTTTATTTTTGGTATTGCTTTTACTCTACGTGTTTAATTTTTTGGAGATTTCTGTACTTAACAAACACCACAAATTTGATCATTTTACAGCAAGAAATACGACGACCAAAAGGATTAAAGTAGAACATCGTGATATTTCAATGGGATGATTTAGCGTTTTTTTATTAGATTTTCTGAATGATTTTAAAATTTTGAGAACATGAACTAACTCGTTGTGTGACGTCACTGCCTTCTATGCCGGGTTTAGGATGCAATTATGGAAAATTCAAATATTGAGGTGCTGGAAACACTAAAACAAAACAATCAAACTTTTGATACGGGAATGCAATGAAGCGCGAGATATTTCTTGGACCCAAAACAAATAAATATTTGTTCTATAATAAGATTTATAATAAAATCTATTTAATAATAATTTATTATTACTTATGTGTAATTTATTCTTAATTTTTAATTTAGTTAAGTTTAAATTATTAGGTATATATAACTAAGTCCTTTTAAAACTACGCAACATAAATACGTATTAAGTTGGTATCTTATTAGTATTTTAATATCAAATTTTAATTCCAATTTGACCTCACATATTTCGAACACTATTTATCAGATCAACCTCAAATTTTCGGGGTAGATAAGTCATTATAAATGTTTCAGAAAAAATAGGCAGTGTAATTTGAGGTTTGATATATTGTTCCATCAGTAGAAAATTAATTTGACTTTTTTTTTTCAGTTGGTATTCTTCACCCTTTTGGCCGTAGCCTTCGCCGTGGCTTCTGCTGACCCTGCACCAGCCCCCAAGCCTCTGGTCTACTCTACCTATGGAGCCGTACCCGTAGCTTACTCTGCTCCTTACCCATATGCCGCTGGATACTACGGAAGCGTCTTTTACTGAGATACAACCAGTGGAAACGAGTAACTACTATGGCTATGATTTCTAAATGTTCAACTACCTAAATTTTGTAATTTGTTAAATACAAATGTATTAAATATATTATGAATTTTATCATACTCTTGGTATATTTATTTATCTTACCTAAAAATTTTGAAATATTGTAGTTTACATCCCACTAAAGTTATTTAGTAATGGTGCTTTTATACAGGGCGATTTTTATTCTATATGCATAATACGAGTAAATATATAGGTTACAGTAAATATTGGCTGAAGATTGCAGAACATCGACTAAAGTAGTGCAGTATACTCAGTAACATTGGGTAACCTAAGAAATTTGGCAATCTTTTTAGGAATTGAACCTATATTATTTATTATACCCAAAGCTTGGGTAGTACATTTTGAATTCCTGTACGTGATAAAAAATCGTAGACTTGCATATTTGCGGAAAATTTCTAAAAAATTGACTCCTATATCTTCCTGTGGAATCCCTTTTACCATTAGATGGTGTAGGGTATTTTACAAATTTTGTTCTACTTATATTTTCCATGTACAAATTTAGCCCATTCCTTCATATTGTTTGCCATCTTTTTTGCCTCTATCCATGTCTCTCCTTTCTCCTTTATTATTGCTCCAATGGTTACATCCCATGTTTGCCTTGGTCTTCCTCATTTCCTTCTCTTATCTATTTTAGCCTCCCATATCCGTTTCACTGGTCTTTTATCGGCCATGCGATGCAAATGTCCCCACAAACTTAATTGTTATGTTCTCTGAACGTAAATAAGTTAATTCTTCTCTCCTACAGGCTCCGAATATGCCAACAATCAAGACAACTTTTTGGAATAAGTACTTTTCATCATCTGCCTCTTTGATAAAGCTTTCAACATATTCCTTGAAAAATATTCTGTGTCTATTTCCTTTTGAGCAAAGCAATAACATTGGCATATTTACTTATCCATATTTGTATGCAAATAAATTCTAGTTCGCAGCATGGAATAATTACTCCATAATATAGAGAGTGCATATTTTAAACTTAAGAATAACTTTCTCCGAAATATTAAATACCTTTTTTACGGTATATCAAACATCAAAGTTTTTTGGTATAATTTCTAATGTAAGTCAGCTATAGATAAAAAGAGTTTATTAGTATGCTAAGAATGTCTATGTATTTAATTTATACATTGGTAATAAACATGTTTTATGATCAGAATACAATTTAATGTGTACAATTTTCTTTTGTCAAAACATTTTCAATTCATTCTAAAAAACAATTTCGGACAAAAATTTTTCAACAAATTATATTTAATACCCCCTTTCTCCAAGTAAAGGAATATATACTTTCGAAAACCACATGAACAAAATTATGTAGGTACATATTATATTAATGATCCAAAATATTTAACGTACGTATTCAGAGTAACCATGAAATTATAAATAACTTTAAAACCAGATCGGAATAATGTAGACCGGCGAGATTTGTAACAACATTGAGGTAGGTTGGGATTTTTATAAACTTATTTGTTTTTATTTTAATTTAACTCGTCAGAAGGTGACCAACTGCTCGAACAAAGGGTTTTTTCACTATATAAGCAGTATTTCTGGACACAAACGGCAGAATTTGTCTCAGACAAGTAACACCAACTCTTCTACTTTCAACATGTTCAAGCTGGTAAGAATTCATTAAATATTTAGCTATTTAGTTTATATTTAGAGACAATTTGCTATTGGTTCGAATTATTATTATGCAAAATTATTGTATGTATTTATAAATATACTATAAATATACAGGGTGTCCGGGAAAATGTACTCTTGTTTATTGTCGATAAAATAAACGAATTCATGTTTTACTTTTAATAAAGATGGCCATGATTAATATTTTTTGTCTCGACAACAAAGTGCGATACGAAAGTCATTCAAACAGAATAGTTTGAATTTAAAATGTTGATTCCGAAAAAATACAAAATTTAAAAAACGCAGTGGTGTTCCAGGATGGACCTGGAAAATATTGAAAAACTTTGCAAGAGCATTCAACATGCACATAGGTCGAATTTTTTCTCGTAAACGGTTTATTTAATCGACAATAAACAACAGTATCTTTTTTAATCTGAGGTTAAAGCTATCCAGATTTATTATTTTAAAGTTTTTATCATACAGGGTGTTAGCTTAGCTCACCCTTGGTAAACGAAAAGAGCTAAATTTATATTTCGAGAACTCTATTTTAAGAGGTTCTTACTAGTTTCCATCACATTTTATTAAATTATATTAAGAACTTTAAAAGTTATTCAAGAAAAAAAGTTATATAAGTCCGTAGACGCCCCCTAACGGAGTTTTTCCAAAATCTTTTCCAAAGGGATTAAGATAAAGCAATCAAATTTGAAATTGAGAATTATAATTAGATTGCGAATCTAATTCTCTGAAAATAATCTCTCATAATTGGTCATAAGCGTGCCAAACTCGGGGCTCAGTGGGTAAATCAATCACGTTCTTATATATCGAGATTTTCGTCGTCAGATAAAAAAATTAAAAATTTTGGTCTATTTTACATGAAAAAAGTACTTCTATTTCAATTCGATAAACTGCTCTGTTTTCGAGTAATCTTAATTTAAAAATTTTGTGTATCCTTCACTGCTGACACTCCTTTTCTAGACATATAGACCGACTTTGAGTCTCAGATTTCGATTTATAAATAATAAAAAATTAAACATTGTAGAATTTTCAAATATTACAAGTTATAAATATTGGTATATCTGTTGTCGATTTATTTAGTTACAATAAATAAAAATAGAATTAGTCTAAAATAAAAAACAAAGACATAATAATTTATAAAAATCATAACAAATTTGAAAATTTCACGAAATAAAAAATAAAAACAAACTAAAAAATCGTTTGTATTTTTGTTTTCAAATTGTTTTGATTTATAGTAAAAAATTAAAATGTGGCTTGTAAAGTCAAAAATCAATTTTTGCAGAGACAATTTGCTCATTGAAATTATCACACGACGTAGCATTTTATTGGCCACTGCAAACAAAGTATTTTTAGCATGCAATTGACTGTAGCTTCCATTCCTAAATATCGCTTTTATATCGGCTAGATTATATTGTCTCAACTTTCACATAAAGTTACTGGAATTCTTCCAATATGTTTTCTTTAGGTTCATACCATCCATAATCCAGTTAAATTGATACCATCCAGTTTGAAACATAAATAATCTGTTATAATTGTTATATATTTCACCGCTGACAGTTAGAGCAATTTTATAATATACTTTAACATTTGGTACGCGCTGTGTAATCGTGAAATTTTGCAAATCACCAGTTTATCCTTATTAGAAAATCGTATATTATTGAGTCCATCCTGTTTTAGTTTTATTCACAAACTTCGTTTTTTTTATTAGATCTGTGGTTTTGTTCCGTAACATCTGCAACATGTTCTCACCATTTTATATGAAGAATTAATATATATCATATTTTTCATTTTAAAACTAAACTGAACACATTTCGTTTTTCAGATCGCTTTCTTCGCCATCTTGGCCGTCGCTTTCGCCGCCCCCAAGCCAGACCCAGTGACATTAACCTATAATGCACCTGCTATTCCTCTAGGCTACAGCAGCGGTATTGGAGCCCCTATCAGCTACTCCTCGATCGGTTACAACTACGGACCATATGCTTCTGGTTACTATTATGGTGCTTCCCCATACGCTTATAGGGGTCTCTACTTGTAAATCTTCCAGGGGCGATGAAGAGAAGACGGACTGCGACTGATAGCTTTAAGCAAATTGCGTGTTTAGGAAATGTCTAAATTCTTGTCTGAATAAACGTTCGTAAAGAATTAATAGCACTTTTATTATTCGTTTCACCTTAATTTGCACAAATATAAAAATATGTCCTTAATTAGTTCATGAGAAGGCAAAGGAGCAAAAATGTATAACTGTACAGAAAAGTATTCGTATAGTATTTTGTGTACGTGGAACAGACAAATATTATTGCGTGATCAAATTATGACGATTTAACTAAATTCTATATAAAGTAGGTTTACCTACTAGACATCATAAAAATTGGAAGCATTTTAAATATTTTTCCAAATAGCTCTCTCTGAAACGATTTGTGACATTTTAATAGAATATAGCGTATCAACATTTATCCGGTAATTTTTAACCATGTATATGCACATTTATATAGCAAGTAGGTTTGCTAAAAAAAATTATAACAAAAATCCAACAGAGAACAAGAAAAAAAAAAAGATGAAATACTGTAATTAATTAAACTCTTTTTTTACTGTATTAGAAAGGGATTTTAAGCTAATATAAATCAAATATCCTACAATTCCTATCAATGAAGTCATATGTATGTTCTCTGATACCAAACATCTAGGTATGCTAATGAACAATTCCAGAGACAAAGCTCTATTCAATAATAATCTAAATACATTAATCTATCTAAATTTACTAACCTTTAATGAAACACTCATAAATATCTAACTTCACTTTTGGCAGTGGGAACACGACAATTCAACCACAATAGATGAGATCTGACCTATTTCTGCATTTTTAGGATTGCTTCTTCAGGTGGCCTCCTTTAAGTTGAATCAAATGATATCTAACTATAAAAATTATTATAAAAATTTAAATTATTTAAAGTTAAATATCGACAATGACAAAACCTACCTACTTGAATAATGTTCACCGCTTTATGTAAAAGTTTTTATATATTTTTAGGTATTAATAATATTGTGTGAAACTAACTACTCTGTGAACAAAAGCCCCAACCAGTGTTGAATTACACCCATAATATCTACCCATATATTCCTTATTATTAGCTTTTGTAACATTTTTTACTGTATTAGAAAGGGATTTTAAGCTAATATAAATCAAATCTCCTACAATTCCTATCAATGAAGTCATATGTATGTTCTCTGATACCAAACATCTAGGTATGCTAATGAACAATTCCACAGACAAAGCTCTATTTAATAATTATCTAAATACATTAATCTATCTGAATTTACTAACCTGCTTTAATGAAACACTCTATAAATATCTAACTTCACTTTTGACAGTGGGAACACGACAATTCAACCACAATAGATGAGATCTGAGAACATACATATGATTTCATTGATAGGAATTGTAGGAGACTTGATTTATATTAGCTTAAAATCCCTTTCTAATACAGTAAAAAATATTACAAAAGCTAATAATAAGGAATATATGGATAGATTTTGTGGGTGTAATTTAACGCTGGTTGGGGCTTTTGCCCACAGAGTAGTTAGTTTCACACAATATTTTTAGTATCTAAAAATATATAAAAATAATTAAACTCTGTTATCTCATGTATTTGTAGCAAATACTACATAAGACAGTTAACAAAAAGAAGAATCAAAGCTAGAAAATACTCTATACTCTCTGTGATAAGAGCTTCAGTGCAGGTTTTATTTTTATTGTGTGAAAAAGTGATATATTACTAATTATTTTTCAATAAAAATATACAGTAACGATAAGTTAATTGACATAATAATAATAATAATAATAATAATAATAATAATAATAATAATAATAATAATAATAATAATTTATTTACCATATGAATTATTTTATACACTGCAACAATAGCAATAATACAAAAAAGGTAAATAAATGTACAGAAATCCCACAGAAGGGCAAGCCTGTGCGTGGGCACTTAAATACTAAATTAAAACACATAAAATCCTTAAAATTAGTAGTGAAGTACAAACAAATAGAATAACATTTATATGTAAATTAACTTAATACAAAAAAAAACTTAGATACAAGGAGCCCTGCATAGCAGCGACCTGAAATAAAATACATAAGCATACACATTGTAATCTTTTAAATAGGTAAGTAATTTAAAATTTAATGTTATTTATAAAATTGTGTATATCAATTCTAGCGACATTGTTTATCCATTTTTTTAATTCCCTTTTAAAAGAAAAAATTAATTTTATCTGTTTTAGTTCTTTAGGAATCAAATTATAACATTTAGGTCCCAAATAAAGGTAAGTTCTTTGAATCACACTCTTCTCAGCCCTGATTACTTGATACACTTCATTAATTTTGTACCTCGTACTATGAGTATGATCAACAGGTTTTAACTCAGATTTGTTAATATGCTGGAAAATTATAGTTTTTAAAAAATATAATTGCCTCATATCCAAAACCTGAGATTCCTCATATATTTTATTAGTAGGGTACCTTCTCGGCTTATTGAATATTACTTTTAAAATAAGTTTTTGTATAATTTCTAAATTATGAATTGTATTATTATACGCAGCACCCCATGCCATAATGCAATAAGTTAGATGACTTTCTACCAAAGATTGATAGATAATTTTAATTTGGTCGGTAGTATAATAATTCATCAAAAACTTTATTTTGTACAGAACTGTTCTTAGTTTTTTAATAACATAATTAATATGTACATCCCATTTCAGATGAGAATCTACATATACACCGAGGTACTTCACGCTGGACGAAGTTTTAATATTCTGCGCATTTCCAGCAATATTTACTTCTAAGGAGTCAAAATTGGGTAAGTTTGTTTTATGTAAGGTGAATGGAACATATAAAGTTTTGTCTATGTTTACTGTTAGTAATTTATCATCTAAAAATTCAATTATTTTTGTGAAATCATTCTCTACTAGGATTTTAAGAGCTTTCCAATTTTCAGCTTGGTAAATAATTGCAGTGTCATCTGCAAAGCACACTACTTCCCCCTTACATTCTATATGAAATAAATCATTTAAGTATAGATTAAATAACAGTGGCCCCAAAACGGTTCCCTGTGGTACTCCATAGTTAACCGTAAGAAATTCGCTCATAGTATTATCGATTTTAACACACTGTTTTCTGTTATTAAAATAACTCTCCATTAATTTATAAGGAATCCCTCGAAACCCAATTCCTTCTAATACATCCAAAAGTTGTCTATGACTTACTGTATCAAAGGCCTTTTTTAAGTCTATAAATATACATATAGTAGGTATTGATTTATCAATGTTTTCACTTATTTCGTTAATTACGTTAATTATTTATGGTAAATTTGCTATAAATTAATACATTCTTTTTTATAAAATTTTGTAGAATAAATAGTAATAGGTCAATTTAAATGAAACAAATATATTGGTTTTTTGTGTACCTTTCGGTTTTTAGGAAGTGTAGAGAAATTAATTACTTATTGCGTCAAAATGTATATGTGATAAACTATCAATATCAGAATTATTGTTAAAAGTATTCCATCACCATTACATTTTTATATAGAGATAAACTTCTATCCTTTGAATGTTTGTACCTAATTCAAAAATTCATATTGTTTTTTCTATAAGTATAAAAATTTTAATTTTGTGGAAAATATGAATATGAATACTCATGGCATGTATTGTTAACAAAATTTATGTTAAATTATTATTATTTTTGTCTTGTTTTGTTTTTTTAGTATTAAGTAGTTTTTCTGAAGATAGATATTAATAAAAAACCTGAAACGTATGTAAAAATATATTTGTTGCGTGGTGCACATCTGACAATTGGAACACCCTGTACCAATGCTAGGTCTATTTCATCTAGCCATTGTTGCTGAAGTACTGCGAGTACTTGGTTGGATGTTTACGTTGGTAAAAATTTTGAATGGTTGTAGAACGCCAATGTTGGGTACTCTTCGAGAAAGAGGCAATTCATCAATGCCAGAACTTCAACGAAGCTTTCCAATGTTAAAATAATTTACAAATTCAGAGTATTAATGACTTATGCGAGATGTAGCAACTACATCTAGTGGCCATTAGCTACTCCATGCTAAATCTGAGCGGCTGCCGATCTCTATCGTTGTTTGGCTATAACGACATTTGCACCGACCAACATTGGATTACACCTGAAAAACCTAGTTTTTTTACATTCTTGTGAAATACATTTAAACTGATTCAAATTAATTTTCCTATAATTTATATAAATAAAGTCATTCGTATGTTGTGTGACGCCAAATTTGTAAGAAAATTGATTGGAAATAGCCAATAAAAAAATATTTATTGGTACAATACTGTAGGTGTAATTCAATACTCACAATTAGGTATGGTACCCAGACCTTAATACCCAGAACTTTCTAGATCGATATTACTGACGATTTTTTGAGAAAACAGATTCTTGTTCTGTTCTCTAATTCTTTGACATTATGATATTATTATATCGTCAACTATAGTGTATTCATCAAAATGTGACTTGAAACATATGAATAAATTTTTACTTAATTTTAGGAAAACTTAAATAATATTTACAGTATAAAGCCTGATGATTTAATAGACCAAATAAGACCCTTGGCACCAATTCATATACCAAAAAACGCCTAAAACAAATTAAGAAGAATGAAATATTTTCGTTTTCTGTATTCATACGACGATTTTCTTTTCTGCTTTATTTTTTCTACAATGTAAAATAAAATTCTGATGATCTGCAGTATTTCCTTAATAGAAATATATATCAAAACTGTTGATTTGCCTCTTTAAATCTGGTTTTTCATCTTAACCTGTAACGAAATCTGTGTGCCCTATTTATCATTTGCAGTGTATTATTTTATTCTAAAAATATGTGTCATACCTCACAATATGACTGTTATGTACGTTAAGGGGACAATATAGCTACTTAAATACATTACCTGTTGAATAAAATAAATGATTTCAAACAGGCATTGCCACATCGAGTTAAGATAGCTATTCATGGTCAAAGAACATAATCAAATCATGCAAATTCAAAATACGTGTATTGTCAGTACTGGTCCAATATTACAATTAGTTTTAGTATATTATACTCCACCCATTATTTTAATTTAAGGGTACAGGAACTACGAGTTATATATAAGGTAGGAACTTTGGACGATTTATATCAGTTTATTCCAGTCAACTGAAATATCAACAAGCAAAATGTTCAAATTCGTAAGTCCACATTTCAAAGAGCTTTTTCTTTAAAACAATTTGAATAATTAATTTTGACCTATTTATTATTGTTGTATCTAAGGCACAAATAAGTTATATTTCTTGTATACTTATTTACAATACATTTGCCTTTTTGGGCTATAAATTCATCATGCATGTAACTATTGATTTTTGTCACTTCATAAATAATTTATTAACATTTAATATTTACTTTGTTAACATATTTAAAATTATTTCCCAATTATTATGTTATTAATATATATTTATATACAGGGTGATTGGGGGAGATCCCCAATATTCGAAAGGGGTGTTCAGGGGGCAAAAGTGCACAAAAAAACCTAATAAACATATGGTCGAATATCAACAGTTACTGATATAGCAAAATACAAATATTTTTATTGCTATTTTTGCGAAAGCTGTTATTATTTGATATTTTGCTTTGAGTAGGTCGTGCATTCTAAACCAAACTCACATTAGGGATTACTAATTGTCACATTTATTTTGGCGTTTGCGATTTAAACATTTATTTTATAACTGCCGAATTTATGTTTACATGTACCTTCATTTAGCCGATATTGTACACACATAATTTCGTAATGCATGCCACATTTAGTCATTGAGAATATGCTGATTTTTATTTATGGCTATTGCAACGGTAGCGCGAATCGTGTCGTTGCTGAATATCGACGTCGCTTCCCGAACAGAAGAGTGCCAGATAGAAATGTATTCAAGTGAATCTTCAACAATGCACGTGAAACTCGAATGTTTCCCTGTGTGAGAATTACATCTGAGATGCAAGCTGGTCCTGGTCTAGCAGTGGGAGAAGAAATTTCTAAATATGATAGAACGTAGCCCGGGTGTAATAAAATGGTTTAAAACCTTTTGATGGAGCAAATAACTGTCACAATGAATATCGCTGGTTAGATGAAAATCCGCACGTCACGGTGGTAACTTTTAGCATCGGTTCAGCATTAACGAGTGGTGTGGTATGATTAATAAACAATTACTTGGCCCAGTCGTGCTCCATGGTTGTCTTACTGGAGCTAGATATGTAGAACTTTTAGAAAATAATTTGACAGATCTACTGGGCGATGTTCCATTGGATATTAGGCAAAACATGTTCAGCATGATGGTGACCCTGCCCATTTTAGTCGTGTTGTGATCAATCATTTTAACGATTTCTACAACGCTGGATTGGTCGAAATGGTTTCCAAAATTGGCCACCAAGGTCACCAGATTTGAATTCCCTTGATTACTACCTTTGGAGATGGTTTAAATCATTAGTATATGCAACAAAAGTGAACACAAGAGGGGCGCTATTTGATCGGATTGTCAATTGTGCAGCACTCATAAGAGAAAATCACCGTGCACTTCAACGAATTACTCTTGCAATTCACAAACGAACTGATGCATGTATTGAGGCGGACCGTGGTATATTTGAAATGTTATAATTTATAATACTAAAGAATATATACTTTTCTCTACTGATGCATTACAATAATTAACTCGGGTAAACATATGTTCTTTGCTATCTCAGTAATCATTGATATTCGACCATATGTTTATTAGACTTTTTTGTTCACTTTGTATATTTATTTTTGCCCGTAAAATATTGAGTATTTTTAATTTTTATAATTTATAAAGCATTCAATAGTTTAAATAATTTGTATCTGCTATGCATTTTCTTCATAATATATTTCTTTCAGTTCGCTGTCATCTTCGCCGCCATCTTGGCTTTGGCCGCTGCCTCCCCAAAAGCTGAACCTGGAATAATAGCCGCTGCTTATGGCGCCCCCTTCGTAGCCCCAGCCGTTGCTCCAGCCGTAGCCCCTGTAGCCTACTCCGCCCCTGTTGTTGCCGCCGCTCCTTTGGCCTACTCTGGTCATATCAACCCCTTGGGTGTACATATCTACTAAAAACTGACTCTATATCCGGATTAGATCGATGCAATGTTTGGATATTTATTCAAATTTGATTTAGGTTAAATAAATTATGTAGTATATATACTTGCTTTATTTTATTCACACACTTTGATTTTGAATGTGAGTCGTATGAAATATCTGTTATTTTATAGAAATTATAAGACTTGCACATTTGTACCAAATATGTCGATTCATAAAACAAATTATCTAAAATAGAGTTAAATTCATAATTATTATAAAGAATATAAAATAACAAAGACTGTATAGCAACAAAATAGAAGTAAAATTATGATCAATGAAAAATGTTAGAGTGACTTAAAGAAGGGGTGTGGGGGAAATCTTTTTCTTTCAATTTTTCTCAAAAGCAATTGAATATAATCAATTGAATTTCGACAGAAACGTAATACTTATAAAATAACATTTTACTAGCATATTTCAATTTTTGATGCATCTCTATAAAGGGGTGAAATAAATCACCACTTTCATGATTAGTTTCCCAATATTGTTATACTTTAAAATATTTTAATCGAAATGAAATTTTAAGGTAGCTTTGTTCATTGAGAAACTTTTTGCTCCTACAATTCAATTCCCAGAAAAAGTTCATTTCACCTACCTTCTACTGTTTTTGATAAAAAATGAAAATAAAAACAGATTTTACCCTTGTTCAAGGGGTCTAACTTTTTAGGGCCTCTAATTAAAATGTTTTATATGGAGCACACATTAAAATTTGCTTGGACTTATCTAAGACCCTGTATATCTGGTCAAACGCAATGAATGAAAACTCATGAGAAAAATGTCTAAAACGAATAATTTTTGTACACATACAGCATGCGCCAAAAGTATGGAATAAATTCAATAAAAACGAAACAATTATTTTTTGGGAAAAATCCTCGAACAGGTCGATTTTTAATTTAAAAAAATACATATTTTAGCGTAAAATGCGATTTTCAAATGTCATTTGTTTTCGAGTTGTTTTCCTTGATTCTGAAAGATCGTTTAATTCTCTATCAGACACTACTAAAATTTTGCCCTCTTACATAGGAAAGTTTTCGAGTAAATGACAATTGAATGTTAGAAAACGTAAATCAATTAAAATAAACCAAAAACGTTATCAAGTTTAGTTTTTCGAATTCCATAGTTTTTTTATGGATCACGTAGGTGAAAATCTTTGCAAAGTGTCATTGGCACACCGACTTTCTAATAAGTATTGTAAGCGACATAGAAATTATTATTCAATTTAAAGTATTATGGCACATTTAACTGTTACTAAAAGAATTGAGATTTTAATTCTTATCGGATGCGGGAATATGACTAGAACTCAGTAGGAAGTTTGCGATTTATTTAATGAAAAATATCCAGATCGTCCTATCAGCCAATCAACAGACAGTAAGGTAGAGTCTAAATTTAGAGAAACTGGCAATGTTGTAAATATTCCAACACCTGGACGTCCAAGCATTAATAAAAATCAGAAACAGAACATTTTGATAAGTATGGTGGATAATCCTCATAATTCTTCACGATTGGTTGCGTTAAACAATGACACTAGTCAGAGCACAGTGCTACGTATCTTGAGGAAGAAAAAATATCATCCCTACAAAATTCAACTTGTGCAGGAACTTAATGAAGATGATCCCGATCGCCGCTTACACTTTTGCGAAATTTTAATGGATTTATGTCAAGGAAATAGAAATTTACACCGGCAAATACTTTTTTCAGATGAGGCCACATTTTGTCTGAATGGTACAGTAAACCGTCAAACTTGCAGATATTGGACGGCAGAGGCACATACTCAACACCCTCAGAAATTAAATGTGTGGGCTGGAATAGTTGACGACAGAATAGTAGGGCCTTTCTTCTTTGAAGGAACCCTTACAGGACAAAGATATTTAGAGTTTCTAGAAAATGACCCTGCTCCAGCCCTTGCAGTAATTTTTCCTAACGATAATGACCCTGACATTCCTGATCATACCATATGGTTTCAGCAAGACGGTGCACCTCCGCACTATGCGCGCCCTGTACGAGATTTTTTGGACAACTGTTTTCCTGGGAGGTGGATCGGCAGACGCGGACCGATAGAATGGCCTGCAAGATCGCCAGATCTTACACCTCTTGACTATTTTTTATGGGGATACTTGAAGTCAAAAGTGTACATTAATAAACCACGTAATTTAGAAGAACTTCAAAATCGCATTCGGGACGAAATGCGCAGAGTTACCCCAGAAATCATTCATAATGTGCAAGAAGAATTTCTTCACAGACTTGCGCATTGTCAAGAAGTTGGTGGATGGCAATTCGAACATTTAATTTAAGTATAAAATTTAATCATTTGTATTTTATTTTACATACCTCAGAATTGTTACTTTTTTATGGATAAAGCATACGTTTTCTAACATTCAATCGTCATTTACTCGAAAACTTTCCTATGTAAGAGGGCAAAATTTTAGTACTGTCTGATAGAGAATTAAAAGATCTTTCAGAATCAAGAAAAAAATATGGTGTTGCCATTTGAAAATCGCATTTTACACTAAAATATGTATTTTTTAAATTAAAAATCGACCTGTTCGAGGATTTTTCCCAAAAAATAATTGTTTTGTTTTTATTGAATTTATTCCATACTTTTGGCGCATACTGTACATTCCCAAAATAAAAATATACAGCTTCAATAAAATCCAAAGACGATATTGAAAACTAAAGTACAATTAAAATAAGTTACAGTTAGTCGAGCAGTTAGTTATATTTTCAAAGTAGCCTGATAAATAAAAATGATGGTTGCTATAACAATAATTATTACTTGTGTTTAAAGTTTAAACATTAGTTAACCTTTATTAACTAATTTAGTTAATATAAACAAATCTTAAGACTATAAAAATTATTCAAAATATCCAATCCAAGCCTCATTTTGACGAACTAAAGATTCCGTCATTCGACGGAAGATTTGGATTCTTTCATTCATATCTTATCTAGTTAGCTGCATTATGAATTCTTTCAAACAACTGTTGACGGTAATGATTCCAACATGGTAGACAAGCTGCTTCATATGTCTCCATAAATAAAAGTCCAGAGGCTTTAGATCTGGAGAACGCGGTAGCCACGCTATGGGACCTTGTTGACCTATATATTTATTCAAGAAATGATCATTTAACCAAGCATTGTCAACCAACCAAGTTACTTGGTTTCCTCTATCTGGCGATGCACCATTGTGCTGATACCACATTGTGCTTACAACAAGATTTAACCCTACGTCATCAGTGAAGTTAATAAGGTTGTTTTCTAAGAAAGTTCAGATCTGCACTTCAACGATCAATTAAAACAGAGTTAAATAATTTATAGGTAGAGGCAGCAATATATAGATGCCCTTTGCAATTACCTCTGTTGATAGTTGGCATGTATTGAAAAATTCCACCCAGATTTAACCAAGTTTAGAATGAAAAAAACTTGGTCTTTGGTTTGTTGTGAATACGGAATATATGTTTATCATATATATTGTGTTTTCAAACGTACTTCTCAAAATATACAGGGGGTCAATGCCAATCATTTTTTGTTATATGGACATAATTCAGATTCGTTTGTTTAAGTTACAAGCATTTCCAAAAATATAATTTCAGGTTTCAATCAAAGTAGCCTGATAATCCTATAACAATAATTATTATTTGTGTTTAGGTAGTTTAATCATTAGTTAACCTTTATTAACAAAACAAGATTATAGAAATTGTTCAAAATGACCAATTTCAATTCGAATGCAAGTCTCACATCAATAAATGAATAATTCCTAATAAGATTTCTTATCTGGTAAGCTGAATCCTGAATTCTTTTTGCTGACGAATAGCGATTTCAACTTGGTAGACAGGCTGCTTCATGTGTCCTCAGAAATAAAAGTCCACAGAATTTAGATCTAGGCGAGGCGGTGGCCACACTATTGGATCTTGTTGGTCTATCCATTTATTCGGGAAATGATCATTTAACCAAGCAGTTACTTGTCTCCCTCTATGTGATGGTGCACCATCGTGCTGATACCACATATTTTGAACAGTATTTAGCCCTACGCCGTCAATAAAATCAAAAGAGCTATTATCCAAGTTGTTCTATACAGATCTACATTTTAACGACCATCTAAAATGCATACAGGCTGTAAGTTATTGTTGAAAATGCCACTCTAAACGTTGACACTGAAGCGTTGCCGAAATATCTTGATTTAATTACATGCAGATTTTTTAACTCCCAGATATGCTCATTATGCCGTCTCTAGAAGCACGATTCGTCAAACCGCATGACAAGCCAAATGAATCTAACACTTTGGGGATGTTGTTGAAGTAACCAGTGACGAAATTATAATTGCTGAAAAGTATCTACAGCATGTAACGCTTGTAAATGTTGGCGATGGAACGGATGTAACATTTCTCTGTTAACACACATGCCATACAAAATTTAGCGACAAATGAAGATTACTTGCTATACGCCGAACACTAATTGAAGAGTTGATAATGACAGCATCTATTATATCTTTTTCATTTTTTACATTCATTTTAGTAAAACGAATGGCTTTTTTTGGAGCGGGGTTACTTTCTTCTTGAAGTCTCGAAAATGATGTACTACAGACTGTGTGGGCAGGTTGATGTCTATTTGGGCATCCTCGTCGGTATTCTCGAGCTGCTTGTCTGGTGTTCCTATTGAAATACCCATATACAAATACAATATCTGCATACTTTAGCACTTTAACGCTAAGAGGAAAATGAATAAACACAAATAATAATTATTGTTATAGCAACCATAATTTTTGTCATTCTACTTTTAGTGAAATATATATATAATTATTGTATTTTTTAAAATGCTTGTAACTTTTAAATAAAAACAAATCGAACCTGTGTTCATATAAGAAGTTTATAGAACACCTTGTATAAATAAAAATAGAACAATTCAGTAACCTCAACCCTCTGAATATTATGTAGAAACACTTGGCATAGTAGGTGTGTGTGAGAAACAAAATGATAAACCAATTATGTCTTATTTGGTACAATTAATCATACAACAAAATAAAAGCACTTATATTTCGAACAACTTGTGTACATACATATTAATTAAGTACTTCTCTATTATTTCGCAATATAAAAGTGAGTTTTTTCATCATAAAGCGCGCGCATTATTAATAGATGATAACCTTGCCTGAAACCAAGTTCCTTGTGTGAAGAACAATACATTACAGTAGGACGTTGACACAGCATATATGTAACAAGGAATAGGATTAATAATCGTTTAAAAAAAACTTCTTGAATGACCTTGTGTAAATTAGGCGTGTATCATAATCAGCAGCGGCTCAATTTGGCATTATTGTTAGATTAAATGCTAATTCGATTGTAGAGTAAGTCGAAAATGCTATGACACACTTTGTTTTTTTTTTAGAGATAATTCTATTTGTGGAAGTCGTACCGCTTTTAGTACGATGTTTTAGTAAGCTGTGTTGATGGTTGTGAATTATTAAACAAATCTCTTATTTTTTAAAACACCCCATAAAAAAATCGAGGAGTATTAGATCAGGTGACCTTCCGGGCCACTAAATAGGTCCATTAATGCCAATCCATTTTTCTGGGAAAGTGTAATATTGGACAATCCCGGCCTTATGGAGTGGAGCTCCGTCTTGGAAAATGGCTTTGGCTTTGGCCTGGATTTACAATATGGGGCTTTTCAATGAAGCATTAGTGTCCGTTGCGCCTGTTTGGTAAACCATTACTGACAAACCGACGTTCGTCCGTCCAAAGAACGTGCCGAAAAAGGTTCTGATCAACAGTTTCTACATTTGCTACAATTTGAGCTATACAATTAAATCTATTTTCAATGTGATGCTCAGGAAAATTGTAGTCATGATACCTATTTGTCTTTAAATTTTTCCAACTTTTTTTGAATGAGAGACAATTTTGTAAGCACAAAAGTTATACGTTTGACGTTCGTATTGACCACAGATTAAATATATATGTATTGACCAATGCCAAGTATTTTGTGACATTTATACAGTATGCCCAAAAGTATGGAATAAATTCAATAAAACGTAACAATTATTTTTTGGGAAAAATCCTCGAACAGGTCGATTTTTAATTTAAAAAATATATATTTTAGCCTAAAATGCGATTTTCAAATGTCATTTGTTTTCGAGTAATGACGTCATCAATTTTTTTTTAAATGGCAACACCATATTTTTTTCCTTGATTCTGAAAGATCGTTTAATTCTCTATCAGACAGTACTAATATTTTGCCCTCTTACATAGGAAAGTTTTCGAGTAAATGACGATTGAATGTTAGAAAACGTAAATTTTATCCGTAAAAAAAGTAATTCTGAGGTATGTAAAATAAAATACAATTGATTAAATTTTATACTTAAATTAAATGTTCGAATTGCATTCCATCAACTTCTTGACAATGCGCAAGTCTGTGAAGAAATTCTTCTTGCACATTATGAATGATTTCTGGGGTAACTCTGCGTATTTCGTCCCGAATGCGATTTTGAAGTTCTTCTAAATTACGTGATTTATTAATGTACACTTTTGACTTCAAGTATCCCCATAAAAAATAGTCAAGAGGTGTAAGATCTGGCGATCTTGCAGGCCATTCTATCGGTCCGCGTCTGCCGATCCACCTCCCAGGAAAACAGTTGTCCAAAATATCTCGTACAGGGCGCGCATAGTGCGGAGGTGCACCGTCTTGCTGAAACCATATGGTATCGTTAGGAATGTCAGGGTCATTATCGTTAGGAAAAATTACTGCACGGGCTGGAACAAGGTCATTTTCTAGAAACTCTAAATATCTTTGTCCTGTAAGGGTTCCTTCAAAAAAGACAGGCTCTACTATTCTGTCGTCAACTATTCCAGCCCACACATTTAATTTCTGAGGGTGTTGGGTATGTGCCTCTGCCATCCAATGAAGATTTTCCCGACTCCAATATCTTCAAGTTTGACGGTTTACTGTACCATTCAGACAAAATGTGGCCTCATCTGAAAAAAGTATTTGCTGGTGTAAATTTCTATTTCCTTGACATAAACCATTAGAATTTCGCAAAAGTGTAAGCGGTGATCGGGATTATCTTCATTGAGTTCCTGCACAAGTTGAATTTTGTAGGGATGATATTTTTCCTTTCTCAAGATACGTAGCACTGTGCTCTGACTAGTGTCATTGTTTAACGCATTATCCACCATACTTATCAAAATGTTCTGTTTCTGATTTTCATTAATGCTTGGAATATTTACAATATTGCCGGTTTCTCTAAATTTAGACTATACCTTACTGACTGTTGATTGGCTGATAGGGCGATCTGGATAATTTTCATTAAATAAATCGCAAACTTCCTGCTGAGTTCTAGTCATATTCCCGCATCCGATAAGAATCAAATTTTCAATTCTTTGAGTAACAGTTAAATGTGCCATAATACTTTAAATTGAATAATAATTTCTATGTCGCTTACAATACTTATTAGAAAGTCGGTGTGACAGTGACACTTTGCAAAGATTTTCACCTACGTGATCCATAAAAGAACTATGGAATTCGAAAAACTAAACTTGATAACGTTTTTGCTTTATTTTAATTGATTTACGTTTTCTAACATTCAATCGTCATTTACTCGAAAACTTTCCTATGTAAGAGGGCAAAATTTTAGTACTGTCTGATAGAGAATTAAACGATCTTTCAGAATCAAGGAAAAAATATGGTGTTGCCATTTAAAAAAAAATCGATGACGTCATTACTCGAAAACAAATGACATTTGAAAATCGCATTTTACGCTAAAATATGTATTTTTTAAATTAAAAATCGACCTGTTCGAGGATTTTTCCCAAAAAATAATTGTTTCGTTTTTATTGAATTTATTCCATACTTTTGGCGCATATTGTATACTTTAAACGAGCATTCTATTATTTTCCTACGACTACTACTTGATCGTTCCACTGCTAATATGATTTTTAAGTGGTATTTCTTTTAAGACTTTAGGGCAGATATTGCTTATAACTAAAATCGGATGTAATACAGAAAAATGTTTCTAATAAAAGTTTACGAGAAAAAAGAGAAATTTTTAATAGGAAAAAAATTTGGGTATGTTTCTGGAAAAAATATAATTAATGATGTCATTAGTCGTTTTTGTCAAATCCCAAAGATAATACTTTCGATTGAAAATGGAGCTTACCTACTTCATCCATATCCCACGTGTTCCAGGTGTACCAAATTTTATTTCAATTTTTTGTGTCCTCTCAGTAAATATATAAACTAAAACGCAGAACGTATAACAGAACTATTTGAACACGTGCTGTATTTTAACGGAAAGGATTAGTTTAATCCCAAACCTAATAAAATAGGCCTGAGTAAATCAGTTCATCTGCACTGTGTTGTATAATGGAGCCACGTGTAACAGTGTTAAATAATTCATAGGTAGAGGCAGCAATATATAGTTGCCCTTTGCAATCACCTCTATTGTTAGTTAGCCTATATCGAAAAGTTCCACCCAGATTTAATCAAGTTTAGAATGAAAAAAACTTGGTCTTTGGTTTGTTGTGAATACAGAACATATTTTTGTCATACATGTGTGTTTTTAAACATACTTCGCAAAATATATAGGATGTTCTATAAACTCTATGACAAAACTTTGGCAGATGGTAGCTGGGTCAATGTCAAACATTTTTTGTTGTATGGAAATAGATAAGATTCGTTGCAAGGATTTTATAAAATACAATTTCAGGTTTCAATGAAAGCAGCTATAAAAATAATTATTATATGTAGTTTAAACATTAGTTAACCTTTATTAATAAATTTTGAGGCTATAAAAATTGTTCAAAATAACCATTTTCAATTCGAATACAAGCTGCATCCTGAATTCTTTTCGCTGACGAGTAGCGATTTCAACTTGGTAGGCAAGCTGCTTCATATGTCCTAATAAATAAAAGTCCACACTTTAATTTAGATCTAGGCAAGGCGGTGACCACGCTATTGGATCTTGTTGGTCTATTAATTTATTCGAGAAATGATCATTTATAGATTTAATGACTTGTCGCCCAGGGCGAGAAGTCTGTGTTTAAGTACCTGCTGTAATGTAGATCGTTTCCTGCAAGTCGAGCCGCTTAGGCCGAGCAGGAAGTAGCAGACCACTTATATCTCACCTACACTCAGTTTATATGTGAACATACATATGAAGGAACAGCCAGTTCAATTGTCGGTCATCTCACCTATGGCACACTGATGAGGACTAACAAGCCCGAAACCAGTCTGTGTCTGATGGGGTGGCCGACATGGGTTTTTGGCTGTTTACACAGATACTGTAGGTGTAATTCAATGCCGGCCGGGGCTTTAGCATGCTGAGCAGTTGTTTCCTGCAGTATCAATTATAGATTTAATATCTGCATACTCTTCAGTTGTAAATGAAAGCAGTTTTTACTTGGAACTTTAGCGCTGACAAATGAATAAACAAAATCACATAAATAATACCAGTTATTATTATAACAGCCACCATTTTTGTTTATCAGGCTACTCTGATTGAAATTATGTTTTTTAAAAACTTGTAACTTCTAAACAAAAACGAATCGGACCCATGTTCATATAAGAAAAAATGTTTGACATGAACCTAGCTACTATCTACCAAAGTTTGTTATAAAGCTTGTATAACTTGTTCGTTTGAATATATCAAAATGGACATTCAAAACTGATTGCGATTTTTCCCATATCCTATAAACTGAAATCTTTGTTGTCACACCTACATATTATTACAGTAGAGGGCAAACGGTCAATATACCTACTCCTTTTTACTAATAGCAGATGTTAATATAAAAATAATAAACACAGTGCTTACGAGGGGCGTTCAAAGTATTTTCGGTATCAGCAGGAAGGAAAAGAAATAGAAAAATAATTTTTATTTTTCAGAATGATCTCCCATAAAGTCAATACGTCTATTACATCTACAAATTAACTTTTCATTTCCTTGTAGAAAATACACATATTGTTAATGAGCGTGTTAATTACAACCTTTACCTCTGCATTATCTGAAATCGCTTTCCACGAAGATATTTTTTTAATTTGAGATCAGGTAATAGTTACTGAGGGCTAAATAAACACTATAGGGTGGATCGTTCCAGTTCTCCAAAACCGCAGTCACGTATTGTTATGTAAGAAACGTAATCACAACGCGGTGCTCGATTTTCTTCAGTATTGTAACGTCAGTCGTTATGGTCCTCTTTTACTAAGGATTACTAGAAAACAGAAGATCACAATTAGTTGAAATTTTATATACATACTCTCTCAGTTAATGCAATAATAAAATTACCCACATCGGTAGCAGATCATACTTATACTGAGAATACTTTCAACTCCCCTCGTAATCATCACTTATATGTTGAACAAAAGAAATTCTACAATTATTACTATTTTTATTAGACTTCAATCAAAGGTTACGAACTAATTTCAAACTATTAGGAATATTCAACCAGTTAAATTACGAATGTAAGTTCACTAAATGTAAAGCAAGAAATAGTTGGACGAACATTTCCGACAGTTCCAAACTAGTATCTGGCTACTGCTTGAACAAATCTATTATGATAATAATTTCAGTTATGCGAAAGTAGGGGGAAGCTCCATGTTGGTCTGGTACCATATAAAGTCGGAGCACCATACGCTATGGGACCACTAATGGGTACGGGATCCTCAACTGCAGAAGATTCTTGGTATAGTGATAGGTACGATGTGGTAACATTTCTGGTTAATGCTGCTGCCAAGGTAGTTAAAAAAACAGTTAGTACCTAAAAAAAATATGAGTTATGTATTTCATAAACTGAATTGCCCGAAACTTCATATTAAGTGGTAGTAAAGCAAAATTATCTAAAAAATTTCTTGAGTTTATTGTTATCAATAAAAAATTTAATTGTTTGTTATTGGTGAAAAAGCTAGAAATTTTGATTCGGATAATTTTAGATATGGATATGGATATGGCACTCCCATTTTGTTTACCTATATATCTGTTAATGTACATTTAATCATTATCACTAATACGTTCTAAACAATTTATACTAAATTAAAGAATCATGATTATTTAAATATTTATGTCATTTCATATTACAATATGAGATGTTACAGTTAGTTTAGTTGATAAAACATCGAGTGCAGTAATATGAATTTGCAACAAGAATATTACAAAAAAAAATTATCTACTTTCATTTAATTACACGAAAATATATATACTTGGCAAAACCTGTCAAAGAACCCGCCAATATGCTGCTGTTTTTCATTGAACAGAAAAAAATACCCGCTATTAAGTTCACAAGTTTTCTTATATTACCTTTCGCGTGTTCACTGTCAAAACTCTGTCAAAAAAAAACATAATAACATAAATAATGATTCTGATGAAAGTTTACCTTCTGTTATAGAAGCAGTGGCAAACGAAGCGATCTCAAGTCTAGTTCTAACAAAATCCAAAGTGCAGTATGAGTTGAAGTACTAAAAGTAAAAGAAGATTGATACAAAACTAACAAGGTAAAGATGTATCTTTTGACTATTTTTCTATAAACCACTATGGACGCACTACTCAATTTCTAAGCCTACAGCAGAAACATATTTGCTCACGAAGGATGCTATGATAATCGGCACTTTTGGGGCCTGTCATCGCGAAGAATTAACTAAGCTAATGTATCATATTCAATACAATGACCTCTATATAAAAATTATGATTCCGTACATGATTACAAAAATCGTCCGAGAATTAGTTATATCGAAAGGAAATATGGCAGATATCAACTGTTTTTTCGAAAATATACTGAACTTCATCATTCTAATGAAACTCACAGGCAGTTTTTCGTGTTCTAGAGACAAGCAAAATTAACCTTCCAACCTGTCGGAGTTAGTACTTTTGGAAAGAATACACTGTAGATTGTGTTAGAGGGTCCTCAGTCACCTTTCTGGTACATAGCGGTGCAGATGTTAAAGCGTCATTGGAGTGGGAAATCTTCTACTGCAAAGACTATGTAGAGAACTCTAGAGAATAAGAAAATATAGCAAAGAAGGCCATGGGGTCAAATACGGATTTAACTATTGGAAATTCGGTCTTAAACAAGCTCCATTCCATCTGCTTCTGGCACAAAAAATTTTAATTATAAAAAGTGTATTATCAGTATTTATAACAACAAAAAAATAAACAAATCCTTCTTCTAAAACCGGGGTTTTAATAGAAAATTGTTAATAAAAATGTTTTTTTCTTCATTTCAGCACTAGTGCTGTAGCCCGGTGTAAAATGAGACGCAGCTTGGTGACGTGACGCAGCGTGAGTCACGGCGAGTTTTATGCGGGAGGAAACTGCTAGCGCGGGTACCGCGCACATACGATTGCAGTTTTCACTTCGCAGGCAAGCCATATTACTGAAAAATGGCAACTGCTACTGAACTCATTGATTATCAATTTAGTTCTGAATTTGATTCAGACGAGTTTGAGTGCGAAATGGCATCGTGTATCACCCAGATGGGTAGTAATAAAAAGTCAGTGAAAAGCTTGTACTTGAAAAAAAAACCGAAAACTCATGGAGAATTTGCCTTAACTAAAGAATTTAGTGACGATTTTGTTCTCATGTAATCTACATGGCTTGTATCGTACAAAACTTGTCGAATTCGCACAGTCTCGATTAATTTTTTTTCCATGTTTTCAAACACGCGCCACGTTGAGCCAAAACTGCGTCACGTCACGCTGCGAAGAAATATGCGGAATAACTACGAGGGTTGTCCGTAAATTAAGGTCTCCAACAAGCTCCCCTAGCTTAAATCTGACAACAGCACCGTGCTCCTTGCTTCCCCCACCACTAATCTGGCTGGTCACTGCCTCGCTGTGACGGTCAATCTTGGAGTCTTGGCCAGTGTTGTTAACACGTAGGGACATTCCCTAATTTATCAATAAATCGGTTGGTAGGAAAAATATTTTTATTTTGTAGGGGAAAAAGAACTTTAACAAAATAATAAGTTTCGCAAATATTTACTATTTTACCATTTAAAAGATAATAAGATTTTATGGATCATTTCTCATATTCGTTTGTAAACAATATTATGTCAACAGCGCTTTATTTTTTATACAGAATTTTAACATTTCTAACTTGGGCTGGGTCTATGGCTTGGGCAGACAGCGTAGGAAAATTTATAGTAGAGTAGCGGAATTTCATACTTCGTCGTAGGGAAACAAATTTTAAAAGGTTGACATCACTGGTCTTGGCTTAGCAGCCGTTAACGGGGTCACCCCCTATTGAACTTCATCGTCAGTTGACCGATGTGTATGGAGAAAAGTGTATGGACACAAAAAATGTGGTGTAGAGAGTTCGCAGCCGGTCGTACAAACGTGCATGACGAGGCCGGCCGCGGGCGTCCATCGGTTTCGGACGAAATTTGAGGAGCATTTGCTTGTGGAAATCCTAGACCATCCTCTTTACAGCCCTGATTTGGCCCCCTAGTGACTACTATTTGTTTCCCAACCTGAAACAACACTTAGGAGGAATGAAATTCTCCAGCGACGAAGAGCTGAAGGCAGCCGTCGATACCTTCCTGCGCGAGTCCGCGGGAGAGTGGTACGATGCGGGTATGAAAAAGCTCCCAGAACGACTCCAAAAATGCATTGATCGTGACGGGGACTACGTTGAAAAATAGCTAAAAGTCCAAGCTTTCAGAGTACGTCTTAGTTTTGCAAGAAAAAGAGGTTTACTATTTGAAAAAACATTGGAGACTTTAAATTACGAACAACCCTCGTATTATTACTTAGATTCACAAAAACTCGTCGTGACTCACGCTGCGTCACCTCACCAAGCTGCGTCTCATTTTGCGCCGGGCCTTATAGATGCCCTCACGAAACTATTTATGGAAGTGTAAAGTTCATTTTACTAAATGAAAGTAAATAAAAAAGTTATCAGTCTACACTAATATGTAATTTATATACCTACTACGTGGGAATAATTGATGATGATGAAACATGATTTTATAATAAATGAGATATAACTTTCAAGATATATAAACCACTGAATACTCCAAAAAGTGCACATTTCGTACTTACCAATGTTTTCATGTTGAAAGCTCTCAAATGGTACAATTATATTTACGGTTCGGCTTTATATACAATAAATAAATGTGCATGTCATCGAAACTGTATTGTTTGTAATTAAAAAAAAATGGTATAGGTATACACCTACAACAAAGTTAAGTACAAACGTTATACATTCAAACCTTATTATGTACGACATATTTATTAATTATGTATGAAATTGTCAGTTGAAAAGAAATGAGAAAATAATACAACTTTGATATATGATATCATTAAAAGAGTGTATGCAGCAAATTTATTAAAAATAATCAAGTATTACAAATATGAAATGTGATCAGCAGCCGTCGAAACAAAATTTTTATGAATATCGGTTTTTTATAAACTTCTTTGCTATTTTGACTACTAGAAACTAAATGACGCTATGTATTCCCCCAAGTTTTAAATCTATAAGGACCTGGGGTAATAATAAAACTGCCATAAAATTTAAAACAGTTGTGTTTATAGAATTTTAAATTTTTTTTATTAAACCGCTTACAATTTTTATTGAACAGTCAATGCAATGTATTCTCTAGGATAAGTATTACTTATTACACCGTTTCGATAACAAAACAAAAGTTTAAGAAAACTGTTTCATTTTTACCCCAACCGACCTAAAAGAACGAGATAAATAGAATAGAAGATACATCTTCTGTCTTAATTAATTCTTATTTTTATTTAAGACTCACGAATGATATTAATTGTATTTTTTTAAGTGGAAATTTCCCACAACACATTTTTTGCAGTGAGCTACAAATAAGTAAAATCTTGTTGATTTAGTGGAATTTTTTTCCTGATTTATAACAGTGCCGACAAAAATAGACCAATTAAATATTTTCCATTGCCAAACCATGTTTGTTCTAATTACTAGCTTAACTGGGGATACAAGTATCGAAAAGGGGTTAATAAAGATAAATATAGGCCGCATCCTGATTTGCGGAGGTTGGAGGTTGAAGCATTAAATATATATTTACCACGTTCTGAGTACACAGCTGATTGAAGCAAATAAAATGTAACAGCAAAATATTTGACATACTTTCATGTTGACACAGTTTTTGTATATTTGTGTACCTGCCTAACAATAATAAGAAAAAGTTAGTTTCGTAAAACTAAATAAATTAATTTGTCTAATGGGTAATTTTTCGTAAATATAAGCGACAATATAAAAAATCGATTTCTTGAAAGAGAATATCACTCAGTTTTTTGCTTCTTATGCTGTTTCCATATACGAGTATATGAATATATATGAGTTTACGGAAACTAACAAACAAAGACAACAACAAATTGTAGGGATGATTTCGTATAGATTTGATATAAATTGTCAAAAAATACTCCAATGAGAGGGGTCACTTTGAAGACGGCTCATTCAGATTGTTTTTTTTTATTTGTTCAGATCGCTTTTTATCTAAGAAGAATCTATCTAGAATACTGGACAGCCTTTCATGTAAAAATGATACTTTAATTATAGCCATAGGCGTCACATTTGGGATAGTCAACTAATATTTTTAATTATACCATTTTATTTTCAACTTCTAGATATGTTTAATATACAAATCAAATACTTCAGAGTATCTTAGCTTAAAAAATTAAGTCTTGAGTGCATCGAATGCGAAAAAAATCTATTTGAAATGTTTGTTTTTTTGAACGATAATTACAAAATTACAAATTTTTTAGTTGGCTTTGGAAAACAGATAGTAAGTAATATTCTATTAAAAACATTGTAATTTTGTATTAAATAATATCATAAACTGTCAAAAATTACAAAAACAAAACGATCCATATTAAACCCCAATTATCTTCCATCTCGGACAATGCTTATCCTAGGATTCATAGGCGCCGATTTTCCGAAGGAAAAGAGAGTTTGCTCAATTTTTTAAACGTTGGGATAGAATTCTAAAATAATTTTTGTATTGTCGTTTAGGTCTTCCTGAGCTCGTAGTTTACATTTTTGTACTTATTGGTTAACCCTGTATACTTCGTCATAGATAAATATGATATTTTGGAAAAGATATAGTTTAAATTTTACTAAAATTCATTTTGTTGACAAAATTAAAGTGATATAAATAAATGGATCACTTTTTAATTTAATATTTAAAGGGTAAAAGGAGTCGTTTTCACTTTACTTGTCTTTCAAGCCAGTTACATACAGTACAGTAAAATAAAATGTATCTAACTGCTTATACTTTCACACAATTTTTTGACAGAAACGTGTATGAAATATTTTAAATACCCACCTCGTTGTTGGCAATTGAGTAATAACTGTATATTATTCAATGGTTGGGGTAAGGTTTCTTTATTCTGTAATGAAACTTGTGGTGCCACCTAGATGTGCGTTTATTTGATACAATAGAAGCGGCAGCAGGAATCTTGCATTAGGATTGCTCCATATTCATATCTGTTTCTGTTAGGATAGTACAAACAAGAATTCTAAATCTGAAACTGGTTCAGCGTTCTAGAAAATTGATAAAAAGCAGAATAAACTAAAATTTTTAAACACTATAATTGAATAATAACTTGTTACTTAATGACACATCTTGCATCTTCAGTTAATATAAAAAAGCAGTTGTGTTTAAAAATTTATTTACACTAGATGCAGCCCTTGTTACTCATTTTTTTTTAATTTAAAATCCACATAAAGGTCACCGTATTTCTCGCCGTAAAATGACCAAATTTGTTGTATTTTTTAGGTACTGAAATCTCGAAAAATAAAACACGTAGAGCAAAAGTAATATCAAAAATAAAATTATTGATATTTTGTTTATACACTTTTACTATTTAAACTCTCCTCAAATAATATAATAACTTTTAAAATGCATGCAATGTATGACACACATTATTTCGCTATTCTAACCCCACATTTAACAATTATTTTCACATACTTACAAACAAAAAGAAATAATTATAGCAGGACTATGTAAGCATATGTTATAACAATGTTTACATCTATAGTTGAATTAAAAAAAAAAAACGTATTTTGAAAGATTTCAGTTCCGAAAAATTTGTAGGATAGATCGCTTTCTGACGTTATATATTGATTTTACTTCGGTGCCTTTGAATATTCGCAGGTGGCATGAAATAATATTCTTGTTATTTGCTAAACTCTATATTATTCAGTTCTTAAATGTCTGAAATTACTTGTATTTGTAGAAAACACTATTTCAAGAATACAGCGCCCTTGATTAATTTCCAACTCATATAGAGTGAATCATTTGAAAGCCCCTTCCAAAATGTTTTGTTTGTTGGCTGATTGAAAAGATTTTTTTTCAATGATAAAGCTTCATTCTCAAAAGGAGTGTTTCCTTCTTGTCTTATAACTGGCATGGTTAATCCGATTTTTATAAAGAATGATCCTCATTTGTTAAATAACTACAGACCCATTACAATCTGTAGTGAATTCTCAAAATTTTTCGAATAGACTATTAAAACGAATATTCCAGGTATTTTCTAGCATCTCTACATCCATTTCTCGAACTATTCTTGTCGTTTCTCAATTTTCCAGTCGTGCCTCGATACACTGCAAATTCTGTGACAATATTTTGAATAGCTATGGCATGAGAGGTAAGTCATTGGATTGGGTGCCATCTTTTTTGAAAAATCGAAGCCAGTATGTGAGCATTGGTCATCAGGGTGGAGATATCATCGACACGTACAATCCGGAGATTGTTGATATTAATTTGGGTGTATCTCAGGGTTCTGTCCTGGGCCCTGTTTCTTTTATACGTTAATAATACTTCAAGCGTTTATGACGGAGCACATTTCACATTTTACCCTGATGATATATCTTTTTTAATTACTGAAAAATCTAACAATAACCTAAAAAGTAAATGTGAACTTGTTCTTTTGAATTTTATAAATTGGTTTAATAGCATATCGTTGTACTTTGATTCTGATAAAACATAAATTATTAATCTCCACACATTACAGAAGCATATCAATAACATTGAATTTATTGCACAAGATAGCACCAGCTGTAAATTTTTAGGCGTTCATTTGGACTCATGTTTAAGTTAGAAGACACAATGCAAATTTTTTACATCTAAATTAGCTTCTCTTTTTTTACCTTTTTATTCTATTAAACATGTACTTGACTAATCAGTTGTTCAAATTATATTATGTTCAAGTTGAGATATGGCATTGTTTTCTGAGGTAATTCTAGTTTTTCACAACATGTTTTTGCAGTTTAGAGAGAATATCACGTTGTATTGCCAATGTCTCTGGACACATTGATGTGCAAATATATTTAAAAAACTCAATATTCTTACTCTGTACGGTTTATAAATTTTTGAAATTTGTTTTAAATAATAAATCACGATTTGATACTAATTCTTATATTCATAATAAAAATACTAGAACAAAAAATGATTTGCATCTACCATATTCTAGAGTAAATATTATTTACAAAGCTTCAAGTCGTATTGGACTCAAAATATTTAATAATTTGTTATTTTGTATTAAAAAGAGTGGAAATGAAAAGAAATTTAAATATGAACTTAATCCTTATTCAATTGAAATGTATCTTTACAGTACTTCAGTCTTCTATAATTAAATGTTTTAAATGCTTTTATCATGAACGTCGTTACAAAATTTTTCAAGGAGGGGCAAATGCAGAAAAATATTAAACCAGAAACAAAATAATATGTATTTTAATAGGGATAGATAAGGTCCATATAATTTTTAAGCATCATATCTTCAAAAACGTAACAACAAAATATTATAAGTATTATAATATTATAAAATATAATAAAAAAAAATAAAATACTCGCAGGGTATGATGGCAAAAGTTCTGTTTCTGTTCTAAATAGAGTCAATTTGAATAGTAACACATGCGCGCAACATACTGCTCGAGGCTCGACGCTATGAGGCTTACACCTGCAACCTGCAGGCTTGTTTTTAGCATTTTTTGAGCTCGGCGATCACTCAAAATTAGTATTACAATTACGTATTAGAAGAAAAAAAAACAGAACGCGTAGCGCATGAATGTTGTGTACCTACCTAAGCTATAAGTCTGAAAATTAGTTAATTTATTTTTTTATATAAGACAGGCTTTTCCAAAAGGGGGGTAGTTGCCCCCCCCCAAACGACGGCCTTGGCTTTTATATTTTTTTCTGAACTGTTTTTACTAATATATGTGAGTTTTATCGTTAATTTTGTTAAGTTTAGTGTGTGTTGCATTTGTGTTCTATATGTTCCCATGCATTTTTTTGTCTATGGAATAAATACTAATAAAAAAAAACGTAAATTTGCTCTGGTGCCAAATTTAAGAATGAAAAATTAATTTTCAAGGACTACTTTGCATTTTTTCAACCGGAAAAGCCCAAAAACATGGATTTACGGCAGTTTCAAATGGATATGAATAACATTTAAAAATATACAGTTTCTTATTCAAACGAAAAGAAAGCTATACTAATATCAAGATTTGTAAATGTAATGATTTGTAAGTCGAGCCACTTAGGCCGAGCAGGAAGTAAGTAAGCATACCACTTATATCTCACCTGCACTGCACTGCACATATAAACTGATGTGAACATACATATGAAGGAACAGCCAGTTCAATTGTTGGTCGTCTCACCTATGACATACTGATGAGAGCTAACAAGACCGAAACCGGTGGTGTGTGTGCGAGAGGTCTGCTTTAAGTAGCTGCTGCAGTGTAGGTCGCTTCCTGTAAATCGAGCCGCTTAGGCCGAGCAGGAAGTAAGCAGAACACTTATATCTCACAATAACAAGATTAATACACATATTTTAACGCTAGCTAAGTTTCACTATCTACAAGTATAGTAATACTTTATTGAAATATTAGCATATTCTTGTATAATAAGATTATATTATTATATTTAAGAATAAAATTGAAATTAAGGAAACTACTATATTTAATATCAGATAAAGTTGTGTTTGTTTAAAGATTGTTGTTTGTTTGAAATTTGAATTACTTACAAATGTTGACTCTTGTTTTTCTCAAAATAAAGTTATGTTTGAAGTTTTGAGTGACTTGAAGGAGTTGCTGCACATATTTGAAGTAATATTAAATAAATTTGAATAAAGTAAATATGTAACAACATTGTTGTTATTAAGAAAAAATAAAACTGAAGTATATATTACAGTATTCTTGCTATATTATAATTATTTCTAGTATTTTATTATAGAGGAGTATATAATAATAATAATAATAATAATAATAATAATAATAATAATAATAATAATAATATCTCTACCCCTCAATCTAATCACAGGGATTAGCCCAGAAGTCGGAGACTGGTGCGGGAGAGGGGGCGGCATATTATTATTAAGCAGGCCGCATTTGCGCCCAGGAACGACTTACGTTGGTAGACCCTAACCACTATTCAGTGCAGGAATGAGGGAAACCTGGAAAACCTCATTAATTAGGGGGGTAGTCAAATATCAACCGGTATCAATCTCTCACATTGACCCAAACCAACATTCTTCCACCTTACCATACCCTCAGAAAGGGCGCCAAACCTCTCCACGAATATAGCTTATATACGGTCTACCGGCAGCTGGGCTCGAACCAACACCGATCTAGTCACCTCGATTCAAGTACTGACGCCTTAAACCGCGCGACCACTGACCGACCCATATAGTAGTAGTATTTAATTATTTATTGAAGGAAAGAAAGACTTATGACATATAGCAACCTGTTAGTCCTCCTCAGTATACAGCCAGAGGTGAGACAACAAACGACTTATCCGACAGAAGGAAACTTGAGTAGGCGTTAAAAATTTTTTAATGAAGCTAAATATCCAGTCAAATGAGTAAAATTACTTTGATTAATACATCAAATCTGTGGACGTCTAAAAGAAAATTACGTATTAAGCGAACAATATAAATTAATTTCAAATCTACATTACGAATATATTTAAAAATTTACTTATTATGTCAAAAACAAAAGCGTGAAATTCATTAAGTTTCCGTATCAGGTACATGTCACTTTTACCAGAATATCAATTACAAACGCCTGGGTCTGTGTCAACAGCTTTCCTAAAATTCGCTTTCGATATGATCCAATTATATAACCGATTAACACACCGTTACCCCACTGTTTCAATTTGTCAGAGGCTACTTGATATGCGACGAAGAAAGGCGGCAAGGTCACGGCCAATGTCTTCAGGCGGCCTTGATACTTTTATGTTAACGATCATATTCAATCTAGTTAGTTATTTTTTATGACAGTCATTTCTTCGGCTAATGAACGATATTTACTTTATCAAAATCATACTGCTAGAAATGACACGATGCCACTATACAAAGTGTTAACGATATGTTGCGTCGCCAATCTTCAGTAAGGTATTCTTCAAAAAAATTATTAATAACCTTTTTGATTCATAGGGTGTCAAAGTTTCATTTAATGATATCAAAGTTTCACATATTTTTTTTTTGGTATTCATAACTTAACTTGGAAATAGTTATTAGACAAAATTTGAGTAGTTATTCTTTTCTGGACTGTTTTTCTATTTAGTCTAAGCAACGAAGGGGTTGCATGCATTGAAAGGAGGAAAATATTTCTCTGCGGGAATGTGTTTCAGGTAGTTAGGGCTAAAACGGATTAAAAGTCCTCGCCCTAACCCATCCGCTTCAGGGAGAGAAGGGGATAGAAAAGTCCCCTTTTCTGGTTTTTCACTTATGACTGGAAAACGGTGCGTTGTAGCGAAGATTCTCTAGACAGAAAGGTTTAAGAAAGTATAACAGTGATGTACAAAAACAATTTGTTATCAAATTCGAATATAAAAACTTGCAAAATGCATAAAATTTCTTATAATGTCAAGAAATGGAAAATAGCGTAACGTAAAGTGTACTTACTTGAAAATAAAAAGGTAGGTAATTCATAAATAGTAGATACCTATGTTTGGCATGACTAGACCTCAGACTGAGTTATCATGCACATACAATTTCAGGTTCCAGTAGAAATTGAATAGAATCATTAAAAATATTTTCCAAGTTTGACAGTTCGATAAAAGTTAAAAATTTTCTTTCTTAAATAAAAAGTAATATTCATGTAAATACTGGCAGGAGAACCTACCTTATTAGGGAAATTAAACTAGAACTTGTTCAAGAATATGAGTGTCTTAATTTTGCCACATGATAAGTTGTACTGAACAGAACATATTTGACTTAACAATTTTTTTTCGCTCACATACTATCTTAGCACTGTTATGTATCTATACATAATAATTAAAATATGTACACCTAAATATAGGTACTTACTGGGAATGGTTTTCTTAGGTCCTTTCGCAACATAAAATAATAGTTTGTTGCTAGAAGCGTTTACCGTACAAACGTCTTTTAGCCAGATAATTTTACCTAGATTCGCCGTAAATTAACATGTCATGAAGCTAGTTATGGTTACTATAAATTTTCATGTTATGTACACTCGTACATCAAAGGAAAATTAACTAGGGAAAAATGAAACGCACTATAGTCTGTTTGGAAATCGTGGAAAGTGTTCCAAAATGACAAGGATTGGAAAATCGACTATCTACAGACTTTTAAAGGAAACAAAAAATGAACAAGATACTGTAAATTCCCCAAAATTATCTACAGGGAGGTCAAAAGTCGTTATAGATGATTTCTTCAAAAATGTCATACGCAGAAAAGTACACGCATTTTATTTTAAAAAAGAAATACCAACGCTAAACAAAATTTTAAGTTAACTTTCAGAGGACAACGATTTGCCAAAAATCAGTAGAAGCAAATTATGGGCCGTCTTACGAAAGTTGAATTTTTGCTGGGAAAAGCAGAACAGGAAGTCAGTCATCAATAAAGATGAAATTATTTGTTGGCGAAGATCCTACTTAAGATCAATTAGAAAATTCCGTGACGAAGGGAGGAATATTTATTATCTAGACGAAACTTGGGTCAACGAGGAGATATACTGTAACAAAAGTATGGCAAGATAAAAATGTAAAAAGTTTTCGACAAGCATTTTTGAATGGACTTTCAACAGGGTTCAAGGCAGCTTCAGGTAAAGGGCGAAGATTAATAGTGACACATATAGGTAGTGCCAGTGGTTTTGTAGAAGGCGGTTTACTTTTATTTGAATCTAAAAATACAGGTGACTATCACGAAGACATGAACGCAGATGTTTTCGAAGAGTATTTTACAGAGATGTTGGATCTTATTCCTTCGGGGTTTGTAATTGTCATGGATGATACCAGTTACCATTCTCAGCAGACCGAGCGGTTGTCCGGAAAAAAACATTTCTTTTGAAACCAATATGGTGAAAAAGGAACTTTTGACACTTGTCAATCTTAATAAAGATCAGAAAAAGTATGTTATCTATGAAATGGCAACAAATCGCCAAATAATAACGGTACTACGATTACCACCTTATCACTGTGAACTTAACCCAATCGAAATAGTCTGGGCGCAGGTAAAAGGAGATGTAGCGTGAAATAATACGACGTTTAAATTAAGTGACGTGAAAATTTTGTTAAAAAATTCCTTGGAACGAGTAACTGCAGATAACTGGCAAAGATGTATACATCATGTACAAAAAAAAGAGGAGAAAATGTGGGAACTCGATAATTAAATTGACGTTACTGTGGAACCTATCGTTATCACTAGGAGAAGATAATTCATCAGAATATTCAGAGGATGAATTTTAATATACCTACTTTTTTATTTTCTTTATTTATACAACACTATATTTACTCACCATAATTTGAATTTTCAAAATACATATATTTTTGTGTGGAATAAAAGTCTATTCATTAAATTTAAATAAATATTTTGATAATAATATTGAATAATTTTATTTGAATTACTAAAAATCCTCTTAACCCGGTTATGATGCTTAAAGTAGCCTCATGTTTTGAAATGCTGTTTTTATATTGTTTACTTATAAGAGAAATGAACCGAGAAATTGAAGCGGCATAAACAAAGACGGATTGTCGGGAATTAAATTTTAGCTACCTGCTACAATTTAGTACGGTTCGATCACATAAAGTTTTTTTAAAAGTACACCTCATTTATACCGATAATACATAATATAAAAATATTGAATATAAACAGCAGTACTACACTTATTTACGATTTGCATACATAATAAGCTTTTATTACTCTATTTCATTTCTAAACAGACTATAGCTATAGCTATGCACCACTATGACTAATATTACTTTTAGGTAATCAGCAGCAACCTGACACTGCAACGTTGTTGAATGTTACAGTACGTTACAGTTTTAACAAGTTTTTCGGAAACTTTAATTGTTTGCTTCATTAATACTGATCTAAAAATCAAATTATGTTACATGCGCTTATACTTAATTTTAATTGTACCTTAAATTGTAATTTCGTAACATAGTTTTGCATATTGCTGGCGTAGTATTTTTATTTTTTAAACGTATTTGTAGGCAAACTATTCGTTTTAGATACTTTTTTCATAAAAGTTTTTTTTATTGCTTTTGGTTAGATGTCCAAGCCCTTAAAATTACGGCAATCATATTCCAGATACCCTGTATATTCGTGAGTTGAATAGCTCTAAAACGTTCTTCTATGGGACTTTCGTGCAAAACGGCCAAGGAGTTACTAGGAGGATTATGACAAAAAACGTGTATTTTTTTTTTTTTTCAATAACGACTTTTGAGAGCAAAAATCTCGGAAACCGTGCATCGTATAGCGAAAACATGTGTAAAACTAATCTTATATACAATTTTATAAGCTTTGATTTTTATGTAAAGATTTTTTCGTTACGATGCACCGTTTTCGATTTATAAACGAAAAACCAAACAAGAGGATCTGCTTCCCTACCCTCCCGAAGCGGTCGGGTTAGGGGCGGAAACTTTTAACATGTTTACGTTCTAACTACCACTAACACATTCTTGCACCAAAAAATGTTCCTCCTCTCACGCTATACCCCCTTTTCGGTCATTTGACTAACCTAATAGCTAAATAATTTAAAACATACTACGGTGACGTATGGACGAGTAGTGTATATTTTTGTAGAAATAAAGGAGCACCAATTTTTCAAAAATGTGGCGATAGTTTTAGAATTTCCGATCAATTTGTGACAAACAAGTAAGTATAACATTTTTGAAGTGTCAAAAAGTCGTTTGAATTATAAATACATACAATTAGACTGTTATTATTATCATCTTTTCCGTCCTTTGAATAAAAAATAATGACAAACTCTAGATATTTTCTTCGGTAAAATACAACTCTGATAAATAATATACAGTGCTTTCGAAAAGTAACGAATAAATTAATTATTTTTGAAATTGATAAGTTTTCGAAAAAATCCCCTGGCACGTTGATTTTGTTTTTAGAAAAGGCACTTTTTGACATACGACCCATATTTGTGACCCTCTCCTAACTTTGAACATGTAGGAGAATCGATTGTTTCAATAGACAGATGGATACACGAAACAGCAAAAAAGTTCTGCCATTTGAAAGAAACATGCTGTGCCATAAGTGGCGCCCTCTACTAGTAACGTCAAAATTAGTAAAAAATTCTTATTTGCCATGCCAAAAAACATAATTGTGCCAATTTTTTTTTAATACTCGGACAGGTTTCAAAGTTATTGATACATTTCAAAATAAAATTCTAGCATTGAACGCCCTGTATTTTTGAAACCAGCAACATTCGGATAAGGCATATTTGACTCAATCGACTTTTTTTGGTCACCAGTATCTCCAGCTCCGAGATTTCCCAACCTTTCACAGGCACCCTGTTTACATTACCGAAGGTTATTGATATGTAAATGCATTGTAATGCAGAACAACTTTTATTTACAAATAAATATGTTTTCAACAAAAAATTAGACAACTACATAAGATGCGGTGTATGGAGAGTATGCGCTATATCCTGCTGCGTAGACAGAAGGAGCATAGTAGCTGGCATATGGGAGAGAGTAGGCCGAAGTATAGGCTACAGGAGCTGCAGCTACGACAGGAGCTGTATATGCAGCTGCTAGTACACCTGGTTTGGCTTCAGGTTTTGCTTCAGGTTTCGGTTCAGGAGCTGGAGCAGCCAAAGCTGCAGCTAAGATAATAGCGAATATGCACTGAAAAAGAGAAAATTGTATATATTTAATCAAGTACATATGTACACGATGGTCACACAAAAATGTTAGATACTATTATAACCTTGCTACGCTAGGAGATATCGGAAAACTGAAACGAGTATTTCTTGACTAATATTGTACTGTTTGTAATAAAAAGAAATACCTACAGTCTTAATTATGGAATTATTTGGTCGCCGGTATCTGGCAAACAGTAAAAGATAACCCATTACATTTTTACATTAATATAACCAGAAAAAAAATGGAGAATTGGAAAATGTAATAATATACAGGGTGCTTCATGAGAAAAAAACAAAATTAATGTCAATATGTCTGTAGTGTAATTTTTGATAAAAAATTGCTATCGTTGTTAAAAAGTTGTAAAGGAATTCACGTTTTAGTTCTTTCATATCCTAGGGTATCAAAATTAAAGTCTAATCTAAAGTTTTCGAGTGATCGCCCTGTATATCGTTAAAACAAACAATTAAATTCGAAATTTTTATATACTTTCATATTTGTTTCTTTTTCTTTATAATAATTAATTAAGGTAACAGAATTTTGGTTTAGTTATTTGTTTGCAATAAAATGATTTGAAAGCTCTAGCTAAAACTAACACCATTATTGACAACGAGAGTGCTCAAATCTCGAAACTGTAAGGGTAATTTGGTCAAACTTTAAATTACACTATTTGCTTAATTTGTATAAAGCATTTACTATCGATGGTAGATTTAATTATGATAATTGACTATTTTAATACAAATTGCAATGAGAGGTGTAAAATATATATTTATTTTGTTAAAAATTAATTTAAAATTAATAATGGAATGTCTACAACAAAACATTTGTTTGGTTAGGTACTAATTATTTAGGGTGTGTAAACAAACCAAATTTATTCTTTAAATATTCAAAATTTTGTATGAAAACATATTGCAATTTTACTAATGTAATGTATTTATAGAGGTTACAACTTTCTTAAAGCTCACGGTCTAATAGCTACAAGGTAGGATCCATCAGCTGGTTGCCAATGAAAACTGAGGACTTTTGTGACGTATGACACAGTCTATCTCAGTCCATCTTTCGAGAAAGACTATATTTTGTCTTTAATGAAATTTTGTGACATCACCTGGCCCCGATAGCCCCGACCGTATAGTTAATAGATCGTGCTTGAAGCCGAGACATTAGTGTAACACTGGCAACGCTGTAAACCACGCATTCAATCTGCAACACTTGTGACTCACAAACATCGTCTGGTCAGCGGTCCTCAATAAGTTTTTTTATTGAAAAATGACGAAATTTATTTAAAATGTGACATTTTTTTCCTGATTTTTTATGTAAAAAAACTATTAATTATGTGTTCTACACAGAAAAGTACACTGATGGTTAAAATATTTGTTATTATTTAAGGTTCACTCTGTATTGTTTAGTTTTAATGGTACGTAGATATATGTACTTAAGAATTTACTAAACTAAATATCAAGAAACCTGATATTATTTTAAATCTTATTATACAACACATAATTATTTGTTTTGGATTCAAGAACTATTGTTTGCTTTATTGCTTTTTGCTCAAGTTTCGCATGTTGTGATATCGGGGTCAACTAATGAAAAAATTATTTATCTGGGTATTTTATCGTAGTACTGGGACTTTTCGGTATAATATTTAAAGTTTGACGGTTTTGTTTTAGTGTCTCTAATAACAAATTGAATATTTTATTTTTGATGTTTCACAACGGAAATAAAAACCACATAATCCTAACAACTCCAACTGCCTTTCTACGCTTCGTATTCTAAATGCAAGTAAACGATAGCGAGCGCAACGCGGCATGCTATAGGAGGCAGTGACGTCACACGGAGGTTCACGTTATTCCATGTTATAAAATTATTTTAGAGGTGTCATAATTAATTATTTTCAGATCGAACTAAAATTATAAAATGTAATTAAAAAAATGTTAAATGACCCCATATAATCATGACTTAGTTTCAAAATTAATCCTAAAATATTCTAAACAAAATTGTATCTTCTTTCGCTTTATAAGAACAAACACAGACACACACTTCACTATTTAATTATACAGGAACAACTTAATCCACTTACGAGTTTGAACATTTTGATAGTTTTCTTTGTAAACTTGCTGTAGCAAATACTAGCACTTGAATGAATCAAGATGACAACCCTCAATTTTTTATATGCGATGTATTTAGTGGGGTAATAATATTTTAGGGGTCATCTAAGTATATTCGGTGACAATTAAAATGCAAGACAAATATTGTTTACTATGGGATGCACAACGTTTTGAAACAGTACCTAACATTGACTGTATTACGCGTGTAATTTCACAAAACGTACTTGGTCCCATTTTCGCGGCGCGTACGAAACATGTTGATGTAGTTGGAAATAAGATCACTGGAAAGTCCATTTTCTTACAATGTCTAAATATAAACTGTATTGCCAGATTTTATGGTAGTTTCATTATTCATCAAACATAAAATTATTAAGTAAATATATTTTCACATTTCTCCACAGGGTGATTCATTAATAATTGTACATACGCTAACTGGATACTCCTGAGCTACAAATATAAAGAATAAAGAATGTACAGATAAAATATGGCTCCTTACGGAGTTACAGGGTGTTTTTATTTAAAAAATGAAATGATTTTTGCCCATTACGTTCCTTATCATACTTAGCATAAAGATTAGATACTTTAGAACATACTAACAAAATGTTTATAAAATCGTTAATGGCCACTACCAGAGGCGTACGACAGAGGTAGAGGGTCGTTTTTCCATCTACGCCACTGGCGGAATTTATATTTTGATACAATTTTTCAATTCATCATTACTTTCTATGCAATTAACCTACTATTCTTTCACAGCAGCAAAGTCATTATTTCTGGAGATTTTTAAAATTAAACATAGGGCTGCACAATCATTTTTATTTTATTTTGTAATTTATTTGTCATATTGTTATTATGCAAGTCGATGTCTTCTGTCGAGATTGCATTGCATTACTTGAATTAGAATTGAATTGCATAGAAAGTACTGAAGAATTGAAAAAATGTACCAAAATAAAAATTCCGCCAGTGGCGTAGATGTTATGAATGGGAAACTGCCCTTCTACCCCTGTCGTACGCCTCTGGTAGTAGCCATAAACGACTTTGTAACATTTTTTAATATGTTCTAAAGTATCTAATCTTTATGACAAGTATGATAGGGAAATATCAAACAGGGTTAAAGTAATGGTCAAAAATCATTTAATTTTTTTAATAAAACACCCTGTAACTCTGTATGGAGCCATATTTTATCTAAGCTTTATGTGTGAATTCGTCATATTTTCAGCCCAGGATTATCCAGTAAGCGTATGTACAATTATTAAAAAGATCATCTGTATATGTGACCACCTCTTCCTCCTCCAATGATAAACCACAGACACTTCTGCTGCTAATAGTTTGAAAAGTATGCATTGTACCAAATTCTGATTCAATAACCTCAAAATAATTAGTTATAAATCTTCAGTAAAAAAACTGCTGTTTATTTACATTTACAATTGCGACTAAATAGTACTTTCCAATTTTTCGAAAAAGTTTTTTCTCCATTATTGTTCACTGGAGTGAATGGATGGAGAGTAAGAGGAAAAGTCATAAAAACTGAAACTGAATAATTAGTTATCCAGGATCTAATACATGCATTATAGAATAATGCAGTTTTGGAATTTTTTTCAATTGATATATATTCAACTCTGTATTTGAGGCTAACATTAACCATATCATTTAATAACTACAGATACCTCTACCTTCCTTGGATAAAAATAATGTGATTTAAAACAACTTACCTCAGTACGAGTTTACTTTCTTAAGAATGATACTAAGGCAAGTTGATTTACATCACATTATTTTTGTCCAAGGGAACTATACTCGCGTCAAGAATTCAGACGTCTTACGTCACGGCTGACGTTACACAGTTGTTTTTATTGTCAACGTAATTTTCGATATTTGGTCGCGTTAAAAACAATCATTTTTTGCAATTTAGTGCAAAATATAATGCAAACTTTTAGTGTAGTATATAGTTTTATTACTATCAGTTGGAATTTCTTAAATATTTTGATGGAAATATAATGAATTATTCATTTGTTCGTATGACGTAAGTCGTCTGAATTCTTGACGCGAGTATAGTTATAAACTATTACCCATTTCTTACTGAACACCTTGTAAGTTAAAATTCTAATTAATTGTGACCCTTCCTGTCAAAGACCAAAATCGGCTCAGAAATCTTATTATTTTTTATGTTTTTTATGACATTTTTTTAAAAACACACTGTACATCGATATTTTAATTATGCTAGCGTATTTTTATATTTTCTATATTTTTTCTATGAAGAAATATTCATTATTTAAATTTTATTGATTATAATTTTTAAATAGTTTATATTCATTAAAGACATTTATTTATGACTAAGAACATTAAATCATTTGATTTTTATAAAATTCGGTCTTAACCTATTTTCATCGATGATCCAATTTCTTAAATATCTAGATTTCGACACGTTTCCTATTTAAAATTGGATAATTAAACCAACATTTAAGCATGTTTTTATTTTGTCGTAAATAACAAAAAATAACTTTTTAGCTGTTTGTAAATACATATGTTTATAATATTATAAACATAATTTATTATCTAGATTACAACTGTAGCAGAATACTTAAGACGGAAAATTATTGTAGGATTAATTTAATAATCCCCAATTAGCATTCAAAATATTTTGAGATGAGGATAATTGTTCATATTAATGTTTATGTTTTCTATAGTTATTAAAACCTTTTACTATGCGATCAGGAAACAGAAATGTAATAAAAAGTAGACGTTTATAAAGTAATATTGATTAATCTTCAGCTATTCAGTTGAAATTGACGTAATTGAATAATATTATGCATATGAATAATAGGAATACTTATTAAAATTGAGTATTTCTAAATATCATATATCAAGGTACGTTTTGGCAACAAATTAAGTGAAATTGGAACAGGAAGGAATTACTAATAATATTAGCTAATGGGTTAGGTTTCACTAACTTGTTTTGCCTGGCTAAAATTTTTAAATAAACTACTTTTGATTATAGAGACTGACAGACATATTTTAATTATGTTTTAAAATTATTGGTGTAAGTTAAGAAATCAATCTCTTTCGTTTTCTAGTTTTTATTGATTTTTTGTAATATGGAACACAGTAGATATAAAAATGACTGGGCCATTCAATTGTAAAAATTTGAATAGACACAGAATGTCACATAATCTTTCAATTTGTATAAGAATGAAAAGGTATTTTATTAAGACAATTCTCTTATATATATATATATATATATATATATATATATATATATATATATATATATATATATATATATATATATATATATTAGTAATTTTAATAAGTTTTAGTTGTTGGCTGTTTCTTTTATATTTAAATTTCAAGCTGTATACAATTTTATTCTACATTTTAGACTTTCTAAAGTTCTTATTACATTTGTAAGTGTAAGACTTCTATGTTATATTCAATTAGTACTCTACCTTTCATAAATTGTTTTACTAAATTCTTTTGATATGTGTAAACACTTTGTTGTATTGGCACGAAAAATAATATAAAAAATATAAAATAAAATATAACATAAGTAAATTTTATTATTAAAACTCTTTTGCGAAGTATACGTATAAAGAAAAAAATATATATTTAATCAAATATCATTTATTTTCAATAAATAGATTCCATATGAACATATATTTATCATACAACTACATAAGGCGCAGAGTACGCAGGATATCCTGCAGCGTAGACGGAAGGAGCATAGTAGCCGGCATATGGGAGAGAATAGGCAGAAGTATATGCAACAGCAGGAGCTGCAGCTACGACTGGAGATGTATATGCAGCGGCGATCACGCCTGGTTTGGCTTCAGGTTTTGCTTCAGGTTTCGGCTCTGGAGCAGCTAAAGCGACAGCTAAGATAATGGTGAAAATGCACTGGAAACAAAAACAATATCAGTTACAGCTTTACATAACCAATAGTTTATAGTAGTCATCATCTTAAAAATTGTAATAGAGGCACAGAGAAATAATCTTATTTCGAATTTCAATCAACTCAGTATATTACAAACTGTTACCAATTCACTTACAAGCTTGAACATTTTGATGTTACTTTACGTAGGTTACCAAAATACAATTTGATAAATTCGGTGGCAATTCACTTCTTTTTATACACAAAGGTATTTCCAGCAGATGCTTTTAGTGGGGTAAAGATGAAGACACATAAAAATCGTGGAAATTTTAAAATGCAAGACATGGCGCTGTCCAAAATAACAATAGCCTGAAGGTTTGTTGTGAAATTTGATTTATATGTGAATGAAATATTAGTAAAATAGAATGCCGTCATTCATTTTTGGTAACAATTATCGCAGAAACGACTGAATCATGAAAATAATACAAGAACTCCTAATACCACTTGAGTGGGTTGAAGTATTGCTTAAAGATTTTAAAACATTTATTTACATTTTGCGGGTTTAATTAGTTTCCGCATCAATTTTTCAGTTATCGACATAAAGAGTGAGAATCTTAAGTTTTTGTTTTAACTCAACATATATCTAATAAAGCATTAGTAAATTCTTCAGGTTCGAAATTTCAAAATCAATTGAAATATGTGTGTATAAAGGTATTAATAAGAAACAGATCTTTAATTTTATTATTCAGTCCGGGTCTGGCTACAAAAGATGTTATCACTGGTTTCGTTCATACCAATTTTCATTCACTTTATCAACGACTCTGTTCGTACTCTTAGAAGCGATCTTTTTCCTGGAATTATTTTTGCGTTTTCTATCCGTCGACGCAACTCTTCCATCTATGTGATTTCAGTCATAAATACCAAAGCCTTCATACAAAAACACAGATAAAAATAACATAGGTTTAGATTTGGCGATCTCGTAGGCTATATTGTTGGTCCATTGTGATCTATCCACCCACTGGGAATTCGGTTATTTAAAAATGACCACGTCGTGTAAGAACCACATTGACCGTCTAACATTTAAGAACATATTCTCACGTAGCTCTATCAAATAATATTCAAAAAATAGAGATAGTTGTTTGGAAAAAAGGTCCATTAAGCGTACTATTAACAATACTAACCGAAATATCTTTTCTAGTAATTATTTCAGTGAATAGTGTGGAGGTTTTCGATAGCCCATATGTGCGTATTTGGAAAATTTATGTATTCCGCTACAGCAAAAATTGATTCATGGTTACTAGAATTTAGCAAACTTTTAATTGTGAACGTTTTCCTGCAAAAGTCTCTAGCAAAAATGTACTCTTTGGGAATGGTCTTCTTGAACTCGTTGCATGTGACAAAAATTAAGTCGATATATCATTTAAAATTCTCTGCACTATCATTTAAGATGTATTAACTTGCTCTTAGTTATTTCTGATACTGGTTGTTGGATCTTTATGGGCGGTATCTAAAACACGTACCTCAATCTATACATTCTGAAAATTGGATCGAGATAAACATGGGGGGCGTCATTTTATTGAAGTAAAAAAACTGGATTTTTTAATACTTTGTTTATTCCTCTTTGAAAAAGGTACACGTTTCGATAAAATTAGCCGTTATTGAAAAAAAAATTGTATAACACGTCATTGAAATAATACGTCAGAGTACTGCAATTAAACACCAGTCGTTTTTATGTCGTTAAAATGTATTATTGACAACACTTGCCAAAACTATCAGATTGATTGAGACTGAGACACAAGACTAAAATAATGGAGCGAATATGCTGACAAGCACTCGGCAATGGTGTTGAGGTAAAAAGAATTTATTCTGATACATTTTCAAATCGACGTTTACCGCAACTAAGAACTTGAATGATCGCACCTTACGAGAAAGACGTAAAAAGTCAAGTGAAATAAAAAAAATGCTAAAAGCAGCTAATCCTCTGCTAGTCCATTTTAGGAAGTTTTTTACCGCATCGCAGTAGAGAAGGGCCTCTAAGAAGAGCAAAGTATCCTTCTAAAGCAGCTACTACATTATTCTCAAGTTATATGCCATATCTCTCATATCAGTATTAATGAGACGAAATATTAGTTTATTATTATTATTATTATAAATGAAGCTCCGGGCTAAGGAAATTTCTGTACAACCCTGACAATAATACAATTAAATAAAGTGAAGAAAAACGATAGAAAAAGATCAGAAACAAAAAAGATAGCAAAAAAACAATGATAAATAATAGAATTTTAAATAATAAAATGTTTATCGATCGTATCAGGTGCTCCGCCAAGCATCTAAGCGATTCTTGAAAGCATTGATGGAGAGTGCAGTAACTACGGAAGAAGGAAGAGAATTCCATACTGAAAAAACGCGGTCTGGTAGAAATGATTGGCGAACAAAGGTCTTGAAACTGCGTCTTGAAACTTGAAGCTTCGTTTCGGCTAAAGAAGACAGATGGGCAAGACGTAGTCTCTCTTAATAGAATGGTCGAATACGTCCATAAGCGAGACGTTGCACAGCTTCCAATCATTTCTAATCCTTTGCTAGATTAGCACTCCACACTGGACCAGCGAATTCAAACAGCGGTCTGACATAATACGTATATAGTTTCACGAAAATTTCCAGACTTTCTCCAGTAAACGATTTCCTCAAAAGGTACACCAATGAATTTGCCTTTTTGCACCTGGATTGTATGTGTTCACACCACGACAAGTTCTGCGAAATTAATACTCTAAAGTCGTTGTGAGGTAACGGATTTTAATGTCGTATTTAGGCAATAGTACTGAAGCAAGGGGTTATTGCTGTCAATACGGAGAACAACATTTCTCAGCATTCAGAGGTATCATCCAGTCCTGGCACCATTTCGAAATGTTTATAAGATCACGCTGAAGGATGTTATGGTCTGTCAAGGGATTTGCATAGAACTTGGTATCGTCCGCAAAAAATGCAGATTTGGAATGTATGTGATACGGAAAGTCGAAAGTATACAGGGTGTTAGGTAAACATGCGGCATAAATTCAAGTGGTTATTCCTTGGCCTATTCTAAGAATATTTGGTCCTATGATGATTTCTGAAAAACTCCGTTGTTTCGAAAATACAGGGTGAACCAAATTTGCGACAGTAACAACATTTTATTATCAAAAAGTACATGTAAAGTTCAATCTACAATAAATGTTCGAAATGACTTCCTCCAGCCTGGATATATTGGCGTACGCCATATTTTTATATACATTAATGATTTCAACAAATATCGAATATGGTTGTCGCAAATTTTTTTCACCCTGTATCTTTGAAACAAAGGCGTTGTTCAGAAATCATCATAGGACACAATATTCTTAGTACAGGCCAAGGAATAACCCCTTGCCGCATGTTTACCTAACACCCTGTATACTAAGAAGAGCAGAGGACCCAACACAGATCATTGGGGTACACCACTAAGGACAGGACGTGCTGATGACCGGTACTCACCAACCCTCACACTAAAGGTTCTGTCACTAAGCCCCAAGGCACAGAAGAAGATCACCACAAATGCCACAGTGGTTCAGTTTGTGAAGGAGTCGCTTGTGAGGCACCCGATCAAACGCCTTGGCGAAGTCCAAATATATAACGTCAATAGCTTTCTTAACGTTGAGGGACATGGACCAATCATTCGTGCACAGCAGCAAAGTGTTTAAAAATTCAGTTTTCACCTATATAAAATGGTATCTGTTAAAATTTTGGCTCAACTAGTGTGAGTCCGTTCCTGACATATCTAACAGTGTAAAACATTTACCGTAGCATAGCTTTATGAGACTTTGTGGCCTACATAATAAATTATACCCATCAGTTCAAAAGTTATTATAAAGGTAAATCGCTGGGTACCCCTTAGGGTTACATTGACCTCCTCTATACACTTTCGAGTGTATGCCATATATTTACCAGGCACCCTGTATATTGTGGGTTGAAATTGGGATGCTTTTGGAAATGTATAATACTATAACTGGAGATGTTTTCCAACATAAATTTGTAATTGTAAATTTTCTTCCCAACATTTCAAATTAAATTGTTATAAAATCATTTATGATTTAATATTATAACTGAAAAAGTAGTTTTAGCTCTTAGTATTAGAAGTAGTAGGAAAATTATAATGTGTATTTAAAAATGTAGGTATTTATTATGATATCTATTTTACTGACAACACACGGAATATTTGCATATACCTACGATTGAAAATACATATTTTGTAATTATCTTAACTGTCAGTATAAATTTCTATTCTGAAATTCAGTGGCCGAGACCATTGTGACTTTAATAGAATTTGGACATGCTTGGAACCAACGCCACCGCGCTCAATTTTGGGATATCCACCGTGACTACTTGAATCCAGATTCAGGTCCTCAAAAATATTTCACAAATTTTACCCTGCCCATATTCATTGTATGAGCAGTTTAAGGTAAGTTATATTTAAATACCCTAATATATGTTATAGGATTCGCTAATTGTCCAGTTCCTGGAACACTTCTATGCAAATAATAGAAAAACTGTTTCTTCGTAAACATTTCTTTGTAAAACTGCTTTATATCTGTAAAAAAAAGTGTTATCACAAATCTAGAAATATCTATATCTAAATCGAAAATACTAACAAAAATATAGTAGTAGATTTGAGAAAATAAAGATATCGCGAGTGTTAATTGATAAGTATTTGGAAAACATGTTTTATTTATTTAATAATTGGTAAAATGTATAAAAGTCGGAATTTTTTACCTGCCCTAGTTGTTCTCGGGTTAGGTTCTGTGGGAATAAATCCGCTATCGGTATCTCTGGGCGCGCCCATATATTGAATTCGGCTTCTATTGTATTACGACTACTACGGTCGGAATAATGGTGGTCTTCCGACACGTCTCGGAGCCGCCTCTGTATCTGGTCGCATCCCATATTTCCAAACGTTTTGCCATTCTTCGTTGTCGGCATCTTCAGTGGTGACTCTGCGAAAACTTCGCCGCGACTGAGGAGCAGTCGTAATACCAAAAATTGGAGCCGAATTCAATATATGGGCGGACCCAGAGATACCGATAGCGAGTTTGTTCCCACAGAGTCTAACCCAAGAACAATTAGGGCAGGTAAAAAAATCCCGGTTCATGCGACCAAATATCGAAAATTACGTTGACAATACAAACAAATGTGTAACGTCAGCCGTGAGTATAAATACGTTTTATACGTTAGTGCCGCAACTCTTAAAACAGATGCGTAAAGCAGTGCATTACTTAAAGAAGCTATTAGTTTAGTTCGGTTTCAGAAGATGCAAAAGTATCTCATATTAACTTTCAATTTACGTGTATTGAAATTATCAAATCCCTTTCCACAAATATTACATGTTTTGATTGCACTTGCCACAGCTTATTCCTTTGTCCTGAACCATACTAGTGCACCGGTATTAACAATATCAACATCAACATAACTATAAATCCTAGAGCCTAGAGGATGGGGCTTGTGCGGGACAATTCGCCTACTGGTGTTGACACCTACCTGTTATCTGTGCCTACAACATCAGTTTCTTTTTGCATGCGATTGATTGATGCTGGTTTTAAATATTTTACTTTGCCTTCTCTTGATATTGAACGTGTACATCAAGCTAGTTATTTTGTTATTTTATGTTTTGTGTTTATTTTTAAAATCTGTTTCACCCACTGCGAAACTACGAGGTACGAAATGGTTAGCACTGACACGTTGTTTGAGGTTATGTGGTGAAAATTAACTTTAAGATGCGTGAAAATTATAGTTTTTTGTTATTCTTCATAAAATCATTTGTGATAATCTTTCTAACAGTGTACAATGGTATTAACTGAAATATGGATAACTGTTTAAATAGGTTTTTCAGTAAGTGAGCTTTTATGCACGTTTATGGATATTTTTTTGAAATCATTTAAGTAACTTCTTAAATTATTTAACTGATAGTATCGAACTTAGAAAATTCATATTTTAATCGTTTATGACAATTTTACTTTACTTATTGCTAAAAACGAGTGTTTTTAAACTAGAAACAATGGTAAAAATTGAATTTACTTTAAAAAATTATTTATCTTACAGAAGATATCGCAACGTCGTCTTCAGTAAATCATATGGTTTATTTTATTAGGTTACCTCAGTGGTCTATTTGGTCAGCGGTCCTCAAAATGTAGGTGTTTGAAAAAAAATAATATCTCCGTAAATATTTGAAATATTTAAAAATGGCAGTTAAAATATTTATACTTATTTAAGGTTCACCCTGTATGTATCAAATGATAGCATCGGTGTGAAAGCCTTAAAATCACTATGCTAAACCAATTTACTCCCAGATTCACTCGAATCGAGTATTTTTGATAATCTAGTGGCCCTTATTTATAATTAAAATTAATACAATAAATTGAATTTATATATCATTTATTTTCAATAAATATATTCCATGAGAATGAATAATTATCATACAACTACATAAGGCGCAGAGTAAGCAGAATACGCAGGATATCCTGCAGCGTAGACAGAAGGAGCATAGTAGCCGGCATATGGGAGAGAGTATGCAGAAGTGTATGCAACAGCAGGAGCTGCGGCTACGACAGGAGCTGTATATGCAGCGGCAATCACGCCTGGTTTGGCGTCAGGTTTTGCTTCAGGTTTTGGCTCTGGAGCTGCTAAAGCGACAGCTAAGATAATGGCGAAAATGCACTGAAAACAAAAACAATATTAGTTACAGTTCGACATAATCAATAGTTTATAGTTTCATATAATCATCATCTTAAAAATTATAATAGGACCAGAGAGAAATAATTATTAAATACAATTTTATACGGAACGACTACAGTTTCAATATTTTTTCCTAATTTAATTGGATAAACACAGACACACAATGATTCTACGAATAGTAATTTTTAACTGAAATTGTCATATCAGAAAAACTGTCTCGCCTGTATTGCGAAATTGTACGTATCAAATTTAGAATCTCAACTATCTCAGTATTATATTAAAAACTTTTACCAATTCACTTACAAGCTTGAACATTTTGATGTTACTTTATGTAGGATATCAAAATACAATTTGATAAATACAGTCGCAATTCACCTCTTTTTATACACAATTGTATTTCCAGCAGGTACTTCTAGTGGGGTAAAGATGAAGACACATAAAAATCGTGGAAATTTTAAAATGCAAGACGTGGCGGTGTTCATAATAACAGTGGTCTGAAGGTTTGTTGTGAAATTCCATTTACATGTGAATGAAGTGTCGATAAACTGGAATGTCATAAATCATTTTTGGTAACAGTTATCATTGGTACAACTTAATTACAACAAATATACTTGACAATGCTGCTTAAGGATGCTAAAACTGATTAAACAGTTATAAACATTTTATGTTCAAAATAACTTTTACACCAATTTTTATATCAATTGTTGATATAGTGTGAGAATGTTAAGTAGGAGTTATTCTTTTAACACATCGGCTACATTTTTTATTGATAGTTTATATCCACTTCAAGGTTTTCCGCAGGATGCGTTTTTTGAGCGCTTCAATATGTATAGCTCATCTCAAAGGCGAAAGTTAAATTCAGTCATTTTTCTATATAAAATTTTGCATAATAAGGTAGTATGTGAGGATATATTACGAATGATTAATTTTCACATTCCTAGAGTATATACGCGGCATTTTCATCTTCTGGAAGTTAAGCGTTATCGCACTAATTTATATAAGGGGTCTCCGGTTCACCATATGATTATTAACTATTCTGAAATTGAATCTTGTGTAGATATACTCTGTTCAAGTATTAGTCATATTAAAAAGTGTTATTCTGAGCATTTATGACTTTACTGTGTTGTATGTAACTTTTCAGTAAATATGTGATTATGTGTAGTAAAGTAGGTTTTTTGTTTTATATCATACATTTCTATTTTGTCTTGCTTGTTCATGTGTATTCATATGTATTTTACTGCTTCTTGTCTTGTTCCTTATCCTGTAATTGGGCATTGCCCGTTGGATATTGTAAATAAATAAATAAATAAAAAACTTAGCAAATTCTTGAAGCAACATCTTTCGTAATCTCAAAAACAATTAAAATACGTGTGTAATTAATTAATTAATAATTTAAATGTAACACACAACATAGTACTATAAACATGCAACGCTATTATTCTAACTTTTCTAGTAAACTATATATTTTCATTTGTATTTACTACAGCATCATCTGTCACAAATGACATTGACATACTTTTAAATTACTACTTTCAAATTTTACCTACTACTATTTATCTATTTCATTCACTCTACAGTATGTACATACATTTTTTATTGGTGATTTTGATTTCCGTAACTTATCAAAATCAGAGCATTATATATCTTAATATTAAGTTACGTGGCGTCCAGTATTTTTTTTTAGGTTGATATCATAAAGTTAAATAATAATCCACAGCCCTATTGCTCTCCGACGAAAAGCTGCCGTAAGCTAGTGGCAGGTCTTAATTGATTATGATATAACTGTATCACCTGTTTATATATATTTTTTTATATCCACTTATAACGCAAAATCAAAGAGGGCCTGCAACTTGCCTAATTTCGTGCCTAATTCTTTCTTGAAGCTTGGCGATGTCGTGAGCTGTAGTAGCATAAACCTTGTTTTTTTAGATATCCCCATAAAAAAAATTATAGGTTACGATCAGGTGACCTTATTGGCCACTCAATTGAGTTCCATCTTCCAATCCACCTATTCGGAAACACTTTGTTGATATTAATACAAAATAGTACATTATACTATAAGGGAGAGAAATGCGTTATTTTGGCAGAGGAGCAATTTGAAGCCCGAGGGTTACAATGCACCGAGGACAAAATAGCATCTCTCCTGAATGGTATACACTATTTTTTCCACGGTCTCATTAACTTAAAAACACACATTTTGTCATTATGAAGTAAGTAGCACCAGAATTATTTAATTCTGATTTGAGCATTTATTTAGTAGTCGTTGAGTCATTGTCATAACTACAAAATAAACAAACAAAAAGAATTGTCAAATTAAGGTGCTAGTTTGGTTTAGTTTAAAGTTTGTTCAGTGCACAATGAATAATTGTGAGTCGGAAGAGATTGTGGAGGCTGCAAATATTGCAATAAGCAATTTGTTGCCTACGAAGTCAAGATCTTTATACGATATAGCCTACAATCGGTTCAAAAAGTGGCGCGCCGAGAAAAATGTAAACTTCAGTGAAAATGCAAAGAAGACTTGTAGTCTTCCACATTATGGGCGCAATATTCTATGGTTAAGTCATGCTTGATAATTTACGACAACATAGATATAAGCAAATTCCCCAAGCTGATCGCATTTTTGAAAAGAACCGGTGACGGATATCAAGCGAAAAAATCGAAAATATTGACAAAGGGTGAAATCGGCCGTTTTCTATTAAGTGCAGATGACAAAGAATTCTTAATGATTAAGGTAAGATTACTTCTGTTGTTAGGTATTTTAATTATTAAGTATTTTGATTTTTTATAGGTTGGGTTAATTCTGGAGATTGCCGGTGCTTGTCGAACTGATGAACTAGTCAATTTAACTGTAGATGATATTGAGGATGTAGGCTCTTCATTGATTGTAAAAATTCCAAACACTAAGACAAAGATTCCACGCACCCTTATGGTTACCGATGTGGGAAATATGCTTGAATTGTTTCGAAAATACCTGTCCCTTCGTCCTCTCTACGTCAAGCATAAGCGCCTTTTTGTACTACAAAGCAGGAAAATGTAGTTCGCAGCCAGTTGGCAAGAATACCATGGGAAAAATTCCGAGTGTAGTAGCTTCGTATTTAAAATTACCTGATGCTGCATGTTATACTGGTCACTGCTTACGAAGATCTTCAGCGATATTACTGGCAGATGCTGGTGTGGATATCACGACAATAAAGCGTCATGCTGGTTGGAAATCAACGACAGTCGCTGAGGGTTATGTCGAGAACTCCATTGAAAATAAGACCAAAATTGCTAATCAGGTTTTAGTAGGTACCACTACTAGCGCAATCACAAAAACTGTAAATGTAAGTGAAAGTAATATTCCTTCTAATATTAATTTTGAAAATTGTACAAATGTAACATTTAATTTAAATGCCAATAAATAATTTCAATGTTATCTTTTTTTTACATGAAAAACGTTCTCCATAATGTAAACTCCCTTGGGAGCATTATACTCCCTTGGGAATAATCGACTACTTCTGTTTTAATTTTGATGTCATAGAAACTGATTTCTACTCCCGACCGTGGAAAAAAATCTTTAATTACACTGCCTCACAAAAAAAACTCAGATCTAGAAGTCAGCCCATGTGTTTGGGGTCGCTGAATCCGAATCAGGGGTCCGTTTAACCGCATTACTTTATAGTTTTGCCATACCTCAAAAGAACCCAATAATTTAGGCTTTTCAGCACTGTTAAACACGTAGAATCTTACAACTCAAACTTTAAAAACAAAAACCAAAGCTGTTAACAACCAAACCCAGTGCTCTTTAAATAAAACATCTTGTCTTACAGACATATAATATAATTACTCCACAACTCAAGAACCACATATCCCTATAAACAATAACTTTTAAATTCGTCACTTAAAATGCCTATCAGACAGACAAATAGGTATAAATTTTCGATAGAAATTGGATGCCGTTAGGATATGTATATTAAGTACTGTAAATGAATGTGTTTTCCAATATACAGGGCGGCCAAATGAAAACGAAACAGAGCCATTTTCAGGAACTGCTTCAAGATTGTAGAAAAGCGTTCAGACCCGTCGATTTGTGTCATTATCCGTTTAGCTTAATGATACTATAGAATAATATTTTATTTTTGTTTAGTTTGTGCTGGATAAACATTTAAATCCAATATCTATTAGCTGTCAAAAAATAAATCCAATGTTATGGGTTGTATACGAATTTAATTGTTTTTCAAAGCTAACTAGAAAATTCATCTAAATATTCGCATTAAGGTAAATACTACATTGATCAGATTTACGTACTAATTTTTGCTGTAGTTAGAAAATGCAACTGGAAACATTTATTTAGATACATAATACTTATCTAATTAATACAGGGTGTTTTATGTTTTTGTACCGTCGATGATTTTTAAGATATGAAAATCTTTTACCAATACATATTTAACAAAAATGAAATAATAGTAACACCTTATTCTTTAATATATCATTAAGCTGAACGGGTAATGAAATGGTATAAGTCCTAGTAATGGATTACTCAATCCTGGTGTTAATTACATTTTTTACCGTAGGTATTACTATAGAAATAAAATATAAACTGGTTAAGTTGACCATAAAATTGGGAAAACTGTGATTTCACACAGAATGCTATAAAGAAATATAAAGTATTTTTAAAAAACTGCGTACGCCACTGAAATCTACGTAAAAACTGAATAAATAATTTTTTACAAAAATCTAAAATATTAGAAAACGAGGAAGTTATTAAGCGTCATAGAAGAAGCATCAAAGTAAGAAACGCCCTGTATCGTGTAAACAAATCGAGATATCGAAATGCGGTTCTAGTCATTCAATTTTTCTCAAAAATCCAGTTGGTGCGACCTTACATACTTTTGTTCTGTCTCCTTGGGAAATAGGAGAAACTCTCTAAAAGTGTCGAAATTGGCCCACTCTATATAAAATATTTTCTTTTTCGTATTTTATTAAGAAAATGCCATTAATTGGCCGTGAATTTTAATAAAATCTTATCATGTGATGAAGACGACGATTGGGTATACATATTGCTATGATTTTAAGTAAAACTGTATCCAAACTGTTAGAATTTTTAAATTTATAAACTGGAAGAGTCCCTGACGCTTAGCTCCAACATAAGCACTGTCGCACTCCTCCTAACTCTTGTCTTGGAGCTTGGCGTGCGGCTTTTACCGTGGTCGGACGTGTCGTTCCAACATAAACTTGCACTTAGATATATGTACATCCTCAGTACCTACTTGTAAACAGCAGTCATACATAGAGTATGTACCACTGCTGTTTAAAAAATAAAATTGGTGAAATACTCAATTTAATATACTGATTGTCCAAGTAAAATATAGAAAATCGTGTACTTACCTTTTGCTATCGTATCCATCACACAGATCGATATTGTGATCGTCGCTTATTCTTGGTCCAACGTTTCCTGACCAAGAACCCACAAGAAGGGAAAGCAAGACAATTGCAATTTTATATGCCATGCTAACATGGCACTACAAGTATTTAAATACAGAATACGCAGCAACTTAAGTTGCTCGAGTATATACAGGGTGTCCCAAAATAGAAGGCCATACCATTAACCACATATTCTTTGGACAAAAATAATGCGAACTTTCCTTATGCCATGTTTTATTTGGGCGTCTCTGTTTCAATATACAGAGTGTTAAAGTTACATTTTAAACAACTATTTTTCTTAATAATCCCATTTTTTGTAAGATATCCACTTGAAATAGTGCACGTACTTTTATATTACTCCGGCATACTTATCATGTAATTTAGGTGAAAAAAATCGAAGGGCGAATGGAGGTAACTAAAGGCAGCTTTTTCTTGAAATATCAAACGTAGAACTTTCTTCTGATTATTTTATCTCTTTTGTAATTTTTTGTTTAAATGCTCCGTTTTGAAGAAAAACGGCAATTTGTAGCGCTCATAAATCTTTCATTCACTATAATTTTCAAGTAAAACTGAAATTTTGTGGATATCTTCATCTTTTTTAAATTTTGCACATCTCCATAATTTACCATTCTGAACAACTTTTTCAAGTAACATTTTGCTATATTTTCAGCAGAAAAGGCACTTTACCTAAAGCCAAAATAGTTTTTACTCGGTGCACTGAGCATTTCAAATAGGATTATTTCAAAAATGGTTACTCCTACAGACTTCAGCAAAGTATACCTTTTTCAAATAAAACAGGTAGGAGAATCGATTGTTTCGATAGTCAGATTGATACGCTAAGCTGCAAAAAAGTAACACACACACGCAAAATACCAAGGGCCCCCCCGTACACACCCCAATGGACCCTGTGGAAATAAACGGGTTAGTCCATCAAATTGCTCATAAAAATTTAGCTGTGTATACCAAATTTCATTCATTTATCACAACACGATTGAGAGATATTGCAAAAAAATGATTTCCATTACTCTCTCTTCAATGTGTTCCTGTATCCTTAGAAAGCATTTCCGGACCCATATTCATTCAACTTTTTTACTTAGTTTTGATCATAGAATCGGCCTGTTCAGGGTTGGTAGCTAATTATGAGACACCCTGTATAATTAATAACTATAATAATAGGTAACAATTTTAAAATTATAGCAGTAAGCTATGCTACACTCTTTATAACCGCCAATATTTCTAGTGCTGTTAAAGATAATTACATTTCCAAACCATGAATATCTTTACAGTTCCCGCACCTGGATATTCGTTGCTAAATTCGTCTTGAATCAAGTATTTTTAACAATCTACTCATCGTTATTTATGTTAAAATATATATAAATATAAAATTAAAATGGAAAATGTAATTCATATATAATTTATTTTCAATAAATAGATTCCATAGGAACTTTTATCATACAACTACATAAGGTGCAGAGTAAGCAGAGTACGCAGGATATCCTGCAGCATAGACGGAAGGAGCATAGTAGCTGGCATATGGGAGAGAATAGGCAGAAGTGTATGCAACAGCAGGAGCAGCAGCTACGACTGGAGATGCATAAGCAGCGGCGATCACGCTTGGTTTGGCTTCAGGTTTTGCTTCAGGTTTTGGCTCTGGAGCTGCTAAAGCGACAGCTAAGATAATGGCGAAAATGCACTGAAAACAAAAACAATATTAGTTACAGTTCGACATAATCAATAGTTTATAGTTTCATATAATCATCACCTTAAAAATTACAATAGTGGCGCAGAGAATCAATCATTAAATACAATTTTATAGGAAACCACTACAGTTTCAATATTTTTTTCCTAACTTAAGTGCGTAAACAACACAGTCACACAATGATTCTACGAATAGTAATTTTTAACTGAAATTGTCTTATCAGAAAAACTGTATCGCTGGTATTGCAAAATTGCACATATCAAATTTAGAATCTCAACTATCTCAGTATATATTAAAAACTTTTACCAATTCACTTACAAGCTTGAACATTTTGGTATTACTTTATGTAGGATATCAACATACAATTTGATAAATACAGTTGCAATTCACCTCTTTTTATACACAAATGTATTTCCAGCAGGTACTTCTAGTGGGGTAAAAATGAAGACACATAATATCGTGGAAATTTTAAAATGCAAGACGTGGCGGTGTCCATAATAACAGTGGCCTGAAGGTTTGTTGCGAAATTTAGTTTACGTGTGAATGAAGTGTCGACAAACTGGAATGTCATCATTCATTTTTGGTAACAGTTATCGTTGAAACGACTTAATCATGAAAATAAACAGTCAATTGAAAATTCAGTAGAGGCACGAAAAATTTCTTGCTCCGTTTGAATAAGATAAACGCTTCCTCGCTTTCTTTTGTGTCTAAATCATATATGCGATTTACATGATACGGTAATTTATATTCGATGAATGTGAGCTACATTAAGTATTATTTACTTTTAATCATACAACAGGTTCAGATATACTTACATTAAAACGATCCTCGAAATAGATAAAACAGACTTTTTTAGTATCCTGTCGTACGACTGCAAACCATTTTTTTATATACAGAGTGGCCAGATGAAAACTAAACAGAGCAATTTTCAGGAACTGCGTTAAGATTGTAGAAAACCGCTCAGGCACGTCGATTTTAGATTAAAGGGTGACATTATTTGCTGGTATTTTTGACTTCGCCACTTTCATCCCCAAGCAAGGGTAAGCATCACCCCAAAATATTTAAATGGCATTGGGGGTTGAGTAATATTTATTTTGAAAGCTCTTACAATTCTCTTTACAACGGACTTTAAATTTTATAATTGTGCTACTTCCTACCTGCAGTAGGTGGAATCATTTCCAATAACTTTTTGTAGGAAAATACGCTAGAGAACATGAAAACCCGTGAAATGTACCGTATAATTTAATCAATTCAAGTGTTACTAGTATTTTAAAAGATGCGGGATGTAATAATGTTTATAATGCCGTAAACAATTTATTCAATGTGCAGTTGACCTGTAAAATTCATGATATTTTATAGTAACATAATAGTTGAAAATGATGCCTTTGTTGTTATGTCAGCCTGCAAACTGTTATACAACCTGGAGAAAACTTATAATTGACATAGTGAAGAGATATTATTCCAACTTACTTAGATTTTTTTAGACTGTCCCAACAAACAACTATGAAATTGGTTGGAAACTTGCATATAAAAACGGCCTCCTTAATGTACTACAAAGTTAATACGTTCTCTATAATTTTATAAACTAAAAGGTAGCGTCTTCAGCCATCTCAGTGAACATGTGACGTCAAATGGCTAGCCTCAAACTAAGGGAACGTTTTCCGAACTATTTCTACTACGAATAACTAAAAGAAGAAAAATACTACAATTTTTTTACCTTCACAATTATTTATAGCACTTATAAGCATAGCTTTTTCAACTAATATTAAAATTTTGTGGTCAGACTTATTTGCTTTAGAAAAATTGAAATTTTAACTGATATTATTAACCATGATGATATTTATTTAAGTAAAAATATACAATTTGTATATATAAAAAAATATTTATTGCTATATTTATTTCATTGATAATAATCATAGTACTGCTCCATTTCCGCATATATAACTGAATATTTATATTTTGTAATTATGTGTATATCTTAACTATCAGTATAAATTTCTATTCTGAAATTCAGTGGCTGAAGCCATTGTGATTCTAATAGAATTTGGACATGCTTGGCACCAATACCACCGCTCTGAATTTTGGGATATCCACCATGACTACTTGAATCCTGATTCAGTACCTAAAAGAATATTTCACAAATTTTACAATGCCCATGTTCATTACATCTCAAACTTATAAGTTATATTAAATTACCTTAATACATGTTATAGGGTTTTCTAATTCTCCAGTTTCTGGGACATTTATAGTTCTTTCTGCAATTGATAGAAAATCTGGTTCTTGGTATATATTTGTTAGTAATACTGCTTTACTCCTGTAATAGCAAATGTTTACAATATGACTAGTACAAATTAGTTTGATATTTAAATTATTATATTTTAAATATGACAGGTTAGTTCTCATGACTAAAAAATCCTAGTCTGTTACCATAATATAATGAAAAATAACAACATTTGTAGTTTTTACAAATCATTTCGTTTCAAACCAATATACTATGTGACAAAGAAAAGTAGACACTCTTCAAATATCATTTTAATTTGATAATGTTTTGCATGTTTGCTTGTTTCGGCAAAAGTAAAAAGTTATTAAATTTTAATTTGTATTACAAGTGCTATGGGACTTGTTGCAAGCGACAATTTTTGCAACTGATTATGGCTCGAGTACGTATATTTGGGCAGATTTTCCAGCATAGTGACTTTGATAGGGGGTGGATAGCTGGATTGAGCGAACCAGGTTTGTCGGTGAAAGAAATTTCTAGAAGGACTAACAGATCCTTACGTAGCATGTTACCGTGTTCTCAGGTGTGAACACTGAGTGAGAGCCACCAACCGTCATAGAGGAATCACAGAGCGTGAAGATATGGAATGACATGTGGCTCCACCACTTCCTGGATGTAGCGTCATATTGCCTCTAATATAGAGGTGGGCACTTCAGCTCTTTTCAAGGAACCGGCTCTCGGTCAATAAAAAGAGAGACGGAATTTGTCACGAAATATCCTGATTCCATTCTTGGTCACACTGAATTCTATCTCTATACCATTGTAAGGGGTTAGCTCGATGTTGACGAGTGGGAGGCTGCGCCTAATATGAACGATAAGACAAGAGGCCAAAACTTCGTATCCTGTGATATACAGCAGGCATACCCACTATCCCCCCATGTTCCCCCCATTTTTAAAACAGAATGTTACGTTATCAAAGAATGGCTTATGCAAATTCCAAAATAATAATAATAATTTAATTTTAACGCCCATATAGAAAATATAAATTACAATATTAAAAACTGTTAGTTAGTCTCTAAGATCATATAAAAACAATGATTAGAATTGAATAAATAGATAAAAATAATAAAAAAATACATAATTAAGTAATAAAAATACTAATAGTAATAAAAATATTAACATAAAAATGCCAAATAAGAAAAAAAATTCTGTTACAATTAAAAAAATGAAGGCAGTATATGATTGTAATACCTACACATCGAAATAAGTGGTGAAGAAAGACTCCAAGTGCAAATGTGACGTTATTTCTCACCGAATACCTCTGTATTCATTTCATATACAGAGGTATATGAAACATCACACACATTATCTATAACATTGTTAAGAATTTTATGTAAATAAATTATCTGATGAATCATCCAACGTTTTTGAAGACTATCAATATTTGTGGCGTGTAACAAATCAAACGAAAATATATCTCTGTTGGGGTAGTATCCAAACTGTTTAAAAATTACAAAAACCTACGAAATTTGCGCTGAATTGTCTCAAAAGACTGAACATGTACTTTATAAAAAGGTACCCACACCATGCAAGTACCCACTCCATCTTGCTACGATATGCGATATCATGGAAATCTCTGGAATTTCTGCTTCCAAGTCCCAACATTTTCAAAGCATTTTTTCATACCACATCAAAATGTTACCGAAACGATCATTTAGCATCAAACGTCACTTCAAGGTATTTAATGAAACTAACTCTTGAAATCTCAATACCATTTTTAACTTAAGAGATATACGAAAACATTTAATCATTTTTACTATCACCGAGAAGTTAACATGCAAAAAATTTGATACATAGTTATTTTCCGTGTTGTTCAAATCCACTCACAACCACCATGCAAAAAAATTTCCAAATAAAATTATATTTAGCGGCTTACCTTTCTTTCTCACGTAGTATACACAGACTATGTTGCTATTTAAAAGGAATGACACACACACCGATTTTTGCTGCCTCGTTTTTGAAAACGTTTCGGACAATGACATTAACTATGCGTCGCTAGCTGTGAAAACCGCTGTGTGTGTCATCGCCCCAAAAATTAGTGAAATATATTACTTATTATATTGATTGTACAAAACAAAATATAAAATAGCAAATAGTATATGGATACTTACTTTTCACTGTCGTACCCATCACACTCATCGATATTATTCTTATCGCTTATTCTTGGTCCAACGTTTGCTGTCCAAGATCCCACAAAGAGGGCAAGGAAGACAATTGCAATTTTATATGCCATGTTAGTCAATAAATGTATTTAAAGTAAGAGTATTACGTAAACTATAGTAGGTACCTAAGTAGCTGGAGTTTATATAGTAGAAGAAAAGGAAAAAATGTTATTATCTGTATGCTTTTTTTTTTTAATTATTTTTACACCTATTTACTAGTTTGACTGGAATACCCTAAAAATACTGATTGTTATCGCGAGTTTAGAAATATCTATTATATTTAAATCGATAATAGTATTTATGAAAATATATTAGTTGTTTTGATTTGATAAAGAGAATAAAAATATCACACGTGTTAATTAATGAAAGTACATAGAACTTGAATTATTAGGAAACATATACGTAAACAGTAAGCACGGGTTAGCTGTTTATTTGTACATATTTTTGTTCTGTAATGTATAGTTAATTTTAATATTGTGGCTAGACTATACTATGGTTATTACTTATTGTTATACAGGGTTAACTATGGCCAAAGTTTGCAGAATAAATATATTCAGTAAACTTTGCTATGACTAAGTACAAATATTTTACTTGGGGATAAAGAAAAATAAAAAATATCGAAATCATCCTTTCAAACTTATTTATAAAGCAAACATTATTTTTTTAATCTACATTAGATCCCTATTTATCACAGATTATGTGACCTGTCTGCCGCCAGATTCTTTATATCGCACGTTTGACGTTTGTAGAGTTAGGCAACACTAAACAGTAAAATTCGTTGTCATAATTGGAATCATATATGTTTACGTTGTGATTTTGTATTCTCCTATAGTTTTTAGTACCTTTTTTCAATTTTAAATGCTTTATAGTTAATAAATAAAGGAATTTCCCTCGGGCACAAATATTTTCTTATAATATAGTTTGTCGGTTTGTTTTTCTAGGTTATATTTAATATATACTATGTGTTAGTATTCCTTTCGTTCGACTTTCTTAGAATCAATGTGCATTTTATTTAACTGCACGTTAAGTATGTTTTGTTGTTAGTGGTTAATCCTAGCGGAACTGTAATGAGTTAAAATGTAATTTTGATACTTTGGAACGAAAGATCGAACGCAAAATGCTGCAGCTAACCGGAATCGAATTAACTGTTACCTATCAGGTATTATAAATAACAAAAACGTTCAGTTTCGTCTAAGCCATCTTTGACGATTTTTTTTATTGTACCTGCTAAAATGTAGGTCGCTTCCTGTAAGTAAAGCCGCTTAGGCCGAGCAGGACGTAAGCAGACCACTTATATCTCACCTGCACTCAGTTTACATGTGAACATACATATGAAGAAACAGCTAGTTCAATTGTCGGTCATCTCACCTATGGCATACTGATGAGGGTTAACAAGCCCGAAACCGACCTATGCCTGGTGGTGTGTCCGACAAGAGTTCTTGGCTTTTCACACAGATACTGCAGAAATAATTCAATGCCGGTCGGGGTATTAGCCCGCGGAGTAGTTCTTTCCTGCAGTATCATTTACAAATCGAAAATTTTGAAATATACAAATATTATTTTATCATACAATATAATTAAATCAACGCCGTAAGTGTATAATTGAAAAAGAAATAATGTTTTTAATGGAAACAAATGTTTTCGTTGCACAAAACTGTATTATGCTCTTTCAAAAAAATTCATGTCAAGAAATAAATATTTGTTTAGCCCTATACAAGCAAATAATGTATTTCCATGAAACAATTTTTTTTTTCAGGTACCAAATTTTTTTTGTGCGTAATTCTGCATCAAACTAGTAAAATATTTTATAATGTGATATTTTATTTACATATTAATAAATTTACAATGGACTACACAAAGACGTAAGATGATAAGTAAGGCGAATACGCTGTATAGCCTGGACTGTAGACGTAACTGGCATATGGGGCGCTGTAAGCTGCAGTGTAGGCTACACCTGGACCAGCGACGACTGGAGCTGTGTAAGCAGCTGCGACTAGTCCAGGTTTGGCGGCTGGTTTCGCAGCGGGTTCAGGATTTGGGCTGGCGAAAGACACAGCTAGGATAGCAACAATAACGAACTGAAAGAAAAATTCAATTATTCATTTTTATGGAATAAATTTTATACGAGGCATTTAAATCTTCACTTCCACATGTTTAATGATAAAAATTCTCATATAAAAATATAAATCACAAATTTAAAACTGCACTAAATTAACCACTGATATACTTACAATCCTAAACATTTTGTTGTTGATTGTAGACAGTTCAAGACAATATGGCTTCCATATCAACCCATATGCATTTTATACTAAGTAGAATCTTAAAGTTCTATTTCTAGAGGGGTGTAACATTTGAATATTCATTACTGTCACTGATTAATATTCAATGTAATACTACAAATAACGTACAAACGTTGTGTAACAGACATTGACAAGCTACCGTGTACTGCATAATTTTGTCGTAGGCACTATACTTTACACAAAAGGAAATTTAATAGTTATTTGTGTGTTAAGAGTGAAAAGTGATACATTATTAGCAGTAATGTCACTTTTTGCTCTTAATGCAAACAAAGTTTTATCTACAATCACTCAACAAAATAAAACTTTTCAATTAACTTTACTACAACGAGAGTATCAATTATAACAAATATAATAAAGGTAAGAAATTCATTTGTTAGCGTTCTTGATTTAGATGCAGAAAGAATAGTCTTTACAATCTTTAATAATAATTCCTGATCTAGAAGGCATATTAGGGTTATATTCTAATATGATAAAATTTTCATCATTGTTCAATTACTTATACATTATTTGATGGCTTAGATAAAATTTTCTTGCACTAATTGAAAGTAGCCGATGTTCCACAAAAGTAATGCCCTGTGTATAAATAACACTCTAGTAGGTTAAGATAATTAGCAATATCGTTTGCTATTTTAGCAATAACATTCATTCCTACCCCTTGATTAAAACATATGCCTTTATTAAATGTGCTAGTGTGTTTTTGTTTCTAAGTCTCAAAGCTACATGCTTCCTATAGAATGACAAACAGAATTATTTTAAATGTTATTTGTGACGGTAAAAGTTCGACTTCTTCTTGACTTTGAATCAGGAATAGAACTATCAAAATAGATTCTTTGTCCTCAACATCTTTAACATTCATAATTAAAACTATCTATGATAAGATATTTCTATTAAGTTGCAGAATTCTTTTTTGTCTGTATATTTCCGCTTGCGAAAGAGTTTTTCATTTCTTAGGCTTATATCAATTCCTTGCTTCTTAAAAAAAAACTTACTTAAGTCAATGTAGTAGATAATGAGGATTTTAGCATCGATTAAATTAACCATAATGATGACGATTTTAGTGTCTTCTTTCTCACAATAACAGTTTCTGCAGCACTTCTAATCTCCGGAGGTGTATTCAGGATATCACTGATATTATTTTCAATTTTCATCATTTTTTCAACTAAAATTATTTCTACTAAACTGAGCAAATTTTACAAAATGTGACAATCACAAGTATAAACTAGATAGAGTTGAATCTCTAGGATCGAGTTAGTATAAAAGTTTCAGCGTTCCTGGTGGATGGACGGTGAACTATTTTTTATATTTTAACTCTTCATTTGAAGATATTTTATTTTAATAGAATAATATACATTATCAGTAAGATATAATGTTTTGTACATACTATACAGGGTGGTCGCGATGTAATGGGTCAAAATTCATGACTAGATTCCTGACGTGAAAATATTTTACAACTTCTTTTACACAAAAAAGCTATACTTTTTGATAGTCGCTATTTTGCACCGTTCTCGTAAAATTTGCCATTGTATTCCAATTCCAATGTATTTGCATTCAATTACAAATCGGCAAAAATTTTCAAGTAGGCTTATGTTAAAATCCAATTTTGACATTTTCCACTTATTTTAGTACTGTCAGTAATATTACGGTATTATTTGTGCCTTATTAAAAGTATTCTTTACTTTATGATCTAAATCGTAGTGCGAGATAACATGCCACGCCATAATTTATTTTCAAATGGAGAAATGCGCGATATGGTTTGCGTTTATGCGCAATCAGATTATGTTGGACGTAGAGCGCTTCGTCGGTATTCAGATTTGTATCCGAATAGAAGGCAACCAAATCGGAAATTATTTCAAGAACTGTTTAATAGACTTGTAGAAACTGGTAGTTTTCGTCCTAAAAGAGACAACGCAAGGCGTACTGTTACAGTTCACCAAGAAGAAGAAATTTTAGTAAGAGTGACAGGAAATCCAGAAGTTAGCAGCAGGCAAAATCTTTCACAAGCAAAGTTTATATCCCTATCATTTTACACCCGTGCAAAATCTTTTAGCAGCAGGCTTACCAGCTAGATTACAATTTGCTCATTTTATGCGCAATCAGCAAAACCTTGACCAGGAATTTTTGGAGAATGTACTATTCACTGATGAAGCGATCTTTACTCGTCAAGGAATTTTTAATTTTAGAAACAAGCACATATGGGATAATGAAAATCCTCACGTAGTCAGTGAGCGTCACTTCCAACATGAATTTAAGATAAATATTTGGTGCGGAATCATAGAAAATCACCTTTTGGGTTCACATGAGCTTCCTCCAAATCTAAATGGTGACTTATATTTAGATTTCCTGCAGCACCATTTAGTTGAGTACCTCGACGATTTACCACTGAATACACGGCAAAATCTATTTTTCATACAAGATGGAGCTCCCCCTCATTATTCTGCTAGAGTACGGAACTATCTTGACCACATTTTTCCGGATCGTTGGATCGGTCGCGGGAGTCGAATATTATGGCCTCCTCGTAGTCCTGACTTTAATTCTATGGATTTTTGTTTCTGGGGCTACATGAAATCAGTTGTCTATAGAGACACTATAAACACCCGCGAAGAGCTATGGCAGAAAATTGTAAATGCCGCCGAATCATTTCGTAACAAGAATCTCTGTTTTAAAATACGGCAGTCTTTGAACAAACGAGCTAATAAATGTATTGAAGTTGGAGGCGGACATGTTGAACATTTATTGTAATATTCAATATTCAATTGTTCATCACAATTTATAATTTGAAATAAACTCTTGTTCTTTTTGACATTCGTACCTTATTTTGATTCCTCGAAATACCAAAGCTAAATATCTTGAGATCGGTGCAAGATAGCGACTATCAAAAAGTATAGCTTTTTTGTGTAAAAGAAGTTGTAAAATCAGAATTTGCTACCTGAGAATTAGATTTTTGAAAGATAAAAAAGTTCTGTCGTTTTCAACGCATTCGACCTAGCGCAAGTGGCGCTCTCTATGAGCTACAAGCAAACCATGGATATATTTCAATCTCTCGCCTTAGAAAACCCCTAACACCAAAATTTCATCTCGATATGAGCATTTATTATGAATAAGAAAAAACTAAAATAATATTTTGCATTAAACACCCTGTATCTCTGTAAGTATCAACTTTTGAACTAAGGTGAGTTTGTCTAAATCACAATATTTTGACGTCAGGAATCTAGTCATGAATTTTGGCCCATTACATCGCGACCACCCTGTATATACGTAGATACCTACCTAATAATAATTACAAAATATTTAATAAATTATTTATTTTTAAACTTACAGTATGGTACACAATATTGGTACTTATAGCACAGTCTATCACAGTCCCGCTTCTTCACGTTGGCTCCTTTGATGTCGATGTTCAAGATTTCGTTTTTTTAGGCGACCAAAAGACGACTGCGCATTTAACCGCGCACATTCGCGCGCTCAAAGGGCACGCTGATTTGTCAATAGACAGATTCTCTCCCACTTCGTCGTGTATAAATAAATTTCATTGGGGTTCATTGCGCATTTAGCCGCAGCCTCTGGAGCCTTCACTGGACTTACTGTATAAACTGTGCTTATAGTATAGTATATATTATTTTTAATACGTATGTTTAAAATATTCTTCATGTTTCTGGTTCTTCTAATGTCCTTCAGAATTAATTTCTCCAGCAATAAACCCCACGACAGAATGGTGTATAATAAGTTAATATGTGTATTAAATAAACAGACTTGTCAAAACCAAAAACAGTAATAGTAAATTCATAATTAAAACGTTGCTAACTAAGCTACAAGTAAGTTGAATCTCAGTAAGTAACCCATAAATATACACTACATTTACTTACAAGTACTACAGCAGCACTTGCAGTTGATGGACTTGTCCCTAAACAATTTTCATGTCCTGTAGTAATCAAGATACCGTTCTATCTAGTTTATACTTTGTGGTGACAATTGTTAAATTTACTACTTAAAGAGGACGCTGTTGTGACATGGTTACTATTGTCGACGAGCGTTTGCTAGATTTTATTGTTCGGCAGACAATAAAATGACACTCATGTGACACTCAATAAACGTCAACTTTTTGTTGTCACTGTCAAGCAAAAAAACTCTACTTTAATTAGTGATTGTAGAAATACTTTATAGAATAATGTTTGAAATCGGCTGCATAACAAAACTTTGTTTCCATTACTTGGACATGTTTGAAGGTGTTAAAATTTTGAAAATAAAGAACTCAAACAATTACAGATACTTTATATAATAGATTAGAACAAGAGGTTAAAAAATTATGATTCTGTGGTTGTAGCTGCTTCCTTGTCAGCCCATATTTCAATTCTGAAGCTCAAGGGTTGACCCCATTGTGAAGTTAGCTGAATTTGAACATCATAGGAACCAACACCACCGGAGAGAATTTCAGGATATCCACCATGCTCACTTGTATCTGTATTGGTGACCTAAATTAAAAAATAATATATATTATGACGAACGCTTAGTATTTTCATGTTCTAATTTTTAAATAAGCAAAGTTATATAACATAATAATACTACTGTTGATATTATACTGTCTGTTTTACAATTTATAATCGTTAAGAACTTTCAAAGAAGTTGATTTGTTAATAAAAGTCCAACGGAAAACAAGAAATACATTGTTAAAATTACAATAACTGAAAATAATATCACATACATACTTTGTGACAAAGACAGGTCAACACCTTTGCAGGGTCAGGTCAGTCAGTCATAATGTCATTAATTTTAACCATGAATTCGGAAGGTAGAAAATCGAAAAAAACATGTACTCGACCTTTAAAGAAATAAAAAAATCACCCTATAAAAATAGGTAACACGACGCTCCTTATACGCTACAAACTTTCTAATGACGCAGCCATATTACAATCGAAAGTCGAAGTAAACATTGTTGCCACCATGTTTACATACATATTTGGTGGTATGAATAAAAATTAAGTACTTACTAATACTTCAAAATTTAGCATTTTCTATGCAGTCTCTACTTCAGCCTACAGTTAACGGTAATTTCCGGTAGTACTTACTCTATCTTCTATAGCAGATTCTACACAGCGAAGCATATGCTTCACTGTATATGAAGAATCTGCTCCTGTCAAGTAGTAAATTCTACAAAATAAATAGTACTCTCCCACTTTACCTGAGATCAAAAGTTTACGAGTGTAGACATGCCAAAGTTAGTAGTGCTTTGCTTTACAATTGTGAGGCTGTTATTTATCGCGCCCCTGTTCATTTAATAAAATGCCTACTTAGGTTAGCTGTCTTCAGATTTTAATATAATATTAGATAAAAGAATGACACCCGATATTAATGGCAAAAGACACAGCCACAAACCTAGATCTTATACTTCTAGTATTAGCACTTACTTCACTTTTATACCACCCAATATCGTCACACTTCAGCGTGTTATTTAAATTTACCACCATTTCAGTTTCTGCATTTCGCGCATTCCTGTCCCCCCAAATTTGGAGATCACACCACACATTTGAAGGGAGGATGGAGAGAATACAATACAAGCAGTAGTTTGTTTATTTCGGTCTCGTGTACCTATTGGTCGTAAATTTACAGTGCCTAATTTCACAAATTTCGAATATGCGGAAATGGTAGTTTTATACGGAGAATGTTTACGAAATTCGAATGCTGCTGCTGCAACATTTTCAAGTGCTTCAATGCCTGCGCGATACGGGTTCTGTGAAACCGCGTCGGGAATTTGTGGGACACGGCAAAATGACTTAAATGTGATAGAAGATGTTTTAAATATAGTTAAGGAGCAGCCTACTATTTCTATAAGAACCATTTCAAGGCGATTGGAAATATCCCAGAGCAAGGTCTGCAGAATATTATTATTATACCCGTATCATTTTCAGAAAGTTCAAGCTTTAGAACCTGCTGATTTCCACAGCTGACTTGAATTTTGCGATTGGCTGACCCTAATGTTATTAATGAAAGTGCTATGCAACTTTGCTCTAACAATAAATTTCTAGGCTAGGTGTACGTAACTACAAACTGAATAATTAATTGTACTTACGAGTAATACTAAAAATTCATATTCAATTGTAAAACGTAGTGAAAACGTTATATCAAAACATTTATTTATTATCTACATTTGTTATTGTTAACAAATAAATCAATATTTAAGGAAAATTAATTCATGTATCTAGATAAAAAAGTTAGTTTTACTTCTTGTCGTTAAATAACAGTACAAAAACTAGGTAACTAGGTTATTGACCTAATAATACGGTAGGTCAAGATTCACTCTCGATAACTTTTATGAGCATCAGATTAGAGGCGTGCCGTTTCGGTCTTGGACAGATTTTTGTCGACAACACGAGGGTTTTTTATTGCTTTGTATTTAAACACGAAATACTTTTCAGCTGCTCTTAATAATTAACCCATTGGGTATAGGTTTTTAATGTAATGTATCTAATTGGTTTATTACACGGTTTATTATTAGATACGTTGGAGTTTTGTAATTTCAATGTTAAATATTTTTTAAACTGTAGCCAAGCTAATTATTTCTTTGCAGTCACAACAGCTAAATTTGGACGGACTCGGACAAAAATACAAACGCTATTCGTCGGTTCAGCTTTCAGAGGCGATTTGTTGTCAACGTATGGGCAGAAGTGTTTTACCGGAAAACCTGAATTAACCGCGTTACTTGCAATTGTTAATAGAATTATTTGATTACTATTATTTGATTTTATTAGATATTAACATTTTAAATTATACTTGGCTGAACTGAGCAATAAAAATATGAGATTCTAAAATAGTCAGTACAACCGTTTATTTATGATGTCTAATACCTAGGTAGGTACTAGTAAAATATTTCAATTTGGCAACGTGGCGACATCGAGTTGAACTGTAAACTGTATACGACCAAGGTTGTGAGCGGTCACTGACAGTCTGAAAAGGGGGTTTAAATAATGATTTGAAAATATTTATTTTCGGCGTAAATATGCATTTATATTTTTTTTAATCGCGTATTCGTATTATACTCATTATTCCCTATATCCTCTTGAAATTAGTGACATTATGACTGACTCACCCTGTATATGTTCATTAGATTTTCAGCAAGATCAGATAACCTACTGCAAAAATTGATTCAATAGTATGTTGAAAACCAACGATTCCTAATACACTCGTTGATATGTCTGGGCTCAGATCTAATAAGGTTCTTGGGATATCTCATTCCAAGCGTCTGAACTTCATAGGTAAGAGCTGCTAAAGTCTGTGTAGAGTTTGTAAATGTAGAAGCCTGCGGCTAATCATGTCCCAGACAAGTTCAGTAGGGGCAAACTGTTGATCTATAACAGCTATTGTTTGTCTGGCAACATAAGGTCTAAGATTTTCTTGCTGAAAAATGGCCTTATAGACAGTAAGAAAATATGGAATGACATATGGTTCCACAATTCCTGGATGTAGCGTTGGGCTGTCATATTGCTTCTAATGAAAACGACCATCGTGAATCTCTAGGCAGAAAAGTTATTCGTCACTAAAGATCGCCTGATTTCATATTTGATCCCACTGAATCCTCTGAATTGCAAGCGGTTAGCTCAATGTTGACGAGTGAGAGGCAGCACCCAATGTAGACAATACGACAAGAGCCCAAAGCTTCGTATTCGGCGATATAGTATACATACCGACCATCTCCCCATGTTCCTCATTCCACTAATTTGTAGAATGCTACTAAATCGGTCTAAATCGAGTGCTAAAAGTAGCAATCGACAATCTTCACTCTATATGGTTCCTCTACGACGACCGATGTTTCTCTCTCTCTCTGTGTCCATGGCCTTCTCAAATTCAATTCTGATAACAAAATACTATGGTACGTAAAGATCTATTAGTCTTTCTAGAAATTTTTCTCACTAAGCTGAAAAATCTGCCCAAATCTACGTACTATAGGCATAATCAGCTGTAAAAAAATGTCGTTTGCAACAAGCTTCACACTTGGAACACTTGGAATAAAAATATGAGCTGAAATTTTTAAAACAGAATGCTACGTTATCAAAGTACGACCTATGCAAACTCCAAGAAATCTAAATATGTAATCACTTTTTACATTCAGCGAGAGAAGTAAAGATGCAAAAAATATAATAAAATCATATGTTTTGAGTGTTTACCTTTCTTTGTTAGGTATTATGGTAAATAACAAGTATTTGCCACTTTTCCCTTTTCGGAACTAATGCAAGAACTGTTCCATGAAAATATCGGTTTTCCCCATACCTAATCCTCATGCAATAGTTCGGAGTTATTTCCAACATGGCATTTCTTTGAACGTATGGATACGGATTATTGATAAACGTTTAATTAGACCATTCATATTACCAAATCGTATGGATGGTTAACAATATTTAAAGTTTATCTGTAATACGTTCTTGGAGATGTGCCTTTAGAGGTACGATTACGGATTCGTTTAGTAGTACGGGAGTTTTTTAATCAAGTACAGTACAGCATCTTCGCCTTTGCAATCTCCAGATCTAAATTTTATAGATTTCTTTTTATGGGAGTGTTTAGACAACGGGGTATGCCATACCAAAGTAGAAAATATCAGGAAATTGCGTGTGTAGATCAACACGACTGCTGATAATCTACAATTTCGGGAATAGCAAGAAACATGAGTCTGTAAGACACTTGGACAGTGTTGACTATTGCATGTTACAAACTTTAACAATTTTATTTCACTTTTTGTGGGACTTTTATTACATGTGTTTTTCTCTGTATACGGGTTAACTACTGCTAAGTAGAAAAATGTTAATGACATGCTTAGTAAGGTCTAAAAGACAATAACAAAACTCTCTTTTTTTTGGAAAAGAGCTTATTACAGTTTTAAAAAAATATATATTTGGGATTTTTTTAAACGTGATTCCGTTAATTATTATTACTTAAAATATTTGTACTTAGTCATAGTTAAAATAAATAAATGTTAACATAAGGACATTGTTATCGTATTTCAAAAGTACTTTGGAAATAAAAATGCTTTTCACAATTAAGATATAAATTTTGAAAAATGCCTATTCTACAACTGATTGATTTATTGCTAATAAATGTAAATTACCTTAAGGCACGTTATTACGTGAGTGTTTAGTCCACTTTCGGGATAAGTCACAATTCTAGTCACAGGTAGCAGTATATTTGCATCTTCGTAAATATTCGTTTCGAGAAGGACCAATTTCCTAAAAATAATAAGAAATGAAATTGAATATAACCATTAAACGTGACGTTTAGAAATTATGGCATACTGTATTTAGACATGCTCAATTTTTGGTTTTTGTTAAAGATTAAAAACATTTAATGATAACTCTCAACTTTTGTAGGAAGCTACCCTTTAATTACATCATAACATTTACTGAACATCTTGTATTATGCGATTATAAAGTAATTTTCAAAACTTTATGAATGAGCAAGAATTTGTACGACGTCTGCCAAATTGAAAAATTTTTAATGTGTACAAAGCACTTGCACTTTATCAATATGTTTTCTTAATAAATTTTAAGTGTACTGAGAAAATAATAATGTTATCACTGAAAGTGATATCTATATATTGTAATTAGGAATTTAATCTTTCCGTAATGATGCCATTATGATAACTATGTAAAATACTTAATAGACAGATTTATAGATATTTACAAGGACACAGAAAATAATAAATTTATATCTACATGCAGTACTGCAATATTCCAACGACAAAGGACAATGTTAAAAATAGCCGATTTTTGGCTTATCCGGGGGAACGCATAAATCATAAAAAAATCAATTGATTATTGTTCATTAACATTAGAAATGGCCCAGAAATACGTCAGAAAGCTGGGGAAATGTCGCTACTACCTCTAAACCTATATAAACTACTCTTAAATAGCTTTAAATGGATAATCATTAATTATTGTTATAAAATTCGTGTAAAATGAAAGAAATGCTTGAAAATGATTTGAACAGACAGTGTGTCAGTATAAAAAGTGATAAATGACTGTAAAAGTGCCCATTCAATGGCGAAATAGCGCCAATTGTTCTCACTTTGCGAGCGCGTACTGAAAAAATAGCAATTTATCCTTGCGTCTATTTTTCAGGTCGCAATAGTATAAATAAACCTTAAAAGTGATTTAAACATTTTTTTCATTCTAAACGAATTTTACAATAGATTTAGGGGTGCAATTAATATTTCCCCACTTACTTAATGTACTCTAGTATCGGTTTTTGTATTTTTTGACAGTAATCTATAATTTTTTTCTAGCAATAGGCGTTCCCTTGAACATTTAAGCATTATCTATTTTTGATGTCGAAGTAAGCTCACCATTAGCTTTTGAAAGTCGTTTTTTTTTAATTTTTAGGGGTGGAATGGACATTTTTACAGTTATTTATCACTTTTTATATTGACATACTGTCTGTTGAAATCATTTGCAAGCATATTTTTCATTTTACACGAATTTTATAACAATAATTAATGATTATCCATTTAAAGCTATTTAAGGGTAGTTTATATAGGTTTAGGGGTAGTAGCGACATTTCCCCAGCTATCTGACGTATTTCTGGGCCATTTCTAATGTTAATTAACAATAATCAATTGATTCTTTTATGATTTATGCGTTCTCCCGGATAAGCCAAAAATCGGCTATTTTTAACATTGTCCTTTCGGCAAGCAATTTTTTAGTAACAATAGGAAAGAAACGGTTGCGTAAATACTTCGTTCCTGATAATGCAAGGAAATGAAGCTCTATTTTTTAGTCATATTTATTTGTTTTATATATTTTTTAGATAATTCAGTGTCAGATATTAATTTAGTCCAGTAACCAGTAACCTACCGTCAGATCAGGTAGTCCTGATTTTTTTGCTGAGCTGAACAGTGTCAAAAATAAAAAAACAAGAAATTTTCTGCTTTTCGTCATAGTAGAGGAAATTTATTACAATGTGAGCCCAAAACTGACACACTGTATAAATGTATAAAAACGTTCTCAATAATCTTGGGGATGACTTGATTTCTTTTGGAACCACGGTTCCTTTAGACTTTCTGATTTTGTTCATGACGATTGGCTCTCTATAAGAAAACAGTGTAAATAAATAAGAATAACCAAAAGTAATAAAACTTCGTCACCCTATGTATCAAAAATGTAGTGACTAGAACAAGGTATGTTTAAGTATGTATTCTAAAGTCTGATAAAGTAGACTATGTTGCACTTTTATTTATTATTTATTTATTTTGTTGCACACAGCAACAAACAATATGTATGAAATAATAAAGATAAATACTAAACGGATGCAAAATATAAAAACCAAAAAAATGGTAATATTTACAATTAAGATGCACAATAGAAAATTACAATATATAATTAATAATAGAAATATCATCATAGTGCTACCGGTTTCAAGCTTGCAAGAGAATATTAAAATACATCAACCGATGACCGAAGTTGTCATAAGTATTGCATACAAAATTCAGGGAAGAATAACTCCTAATATTAGTTCTTGGCGTTGGCAAGAAAAAAGTACCAGCGTGTCTTGAGACAGAACTGGGAACATTAAAATTAAGTCTATTTAATAACTCTAACTCTAAACTATCAATATAGGGTACGTAATTTAGACACCAAACAATATAGGCATATTTCAATTTTGACATAACTAAAGTTGTATGCAGAAGTTTCATAACATCGGTATATTTAAACGTGGACATGTTCCTAATGATAAATCTAAGGGTTTTATACACTTTAGATTAATATCTGATATATTAAAAAGCAATTCCTAATCAAATATACTCCTAGATTTCTAAAAGTGTGTGTTCTCTGAGAAATTAATGTTATAATTAAATTCAATAACATGCTACTTAGTAGTAAACACTTTTCAGGGTTTAAAAATTAATTGTTTACTATATACTAATCGCAAATGGAATATAAATTCTGTTGAAGCAAGAGACAGTCATTAATATCCGATATTTTACTAAATATTTTCAGATCATCAGCATAGAGTAAACAATCTACATTCAGGTGAGCAATATCGTTTATAAGTAACACAAGTAGTAATGGATCCAAAACAGAGCCTTGAGAGACTCCTGAGGGCGCAATCACTTCAACAGACTTTAAACCACGATACATAACATGCCGGATTCCAGTTTAATAATCTCTAATTAACCACGATACATAACATGCCGGATTCCAGTTTAATAATCTCTAATTAAGTGAACAAATAGATCGGAAAATCCAAATGACTTTAATTTATTTAGCCATATGACGTGGTCAACTCTGCCGCTTTAGTGAAGTCAGTGTTATCAATACAATCAGCAATAAATTCAGTTACACAAAACAGATTCGTAATACACACAATGTCAAAAATCTTGCTGTATATAAAATAATTCGATTAAACCTAGTGGTTTTTCTTAATGTGGTAAAAAAGTACATGTATTTAGGGAACAAAAAAGACAATAAAAAATTGCAGACCATGAACTTTACTTTATTACCAATGTTTTTACAAATCTGGTCAGTTTGGCAGTGAATTATGTCAAGTATTTCTTTGAATTTTTATCCATTATAATGCCAGGACGTGAAATTTCTGTGTATACACGAGCAAGAATGACTGCTCTACATGATGCAGGACATTCTAATCATCTAATATCGAACATGCTGGGCATTACTAGATAATCTGTTGTATGAATAGTACACAGATATGAAGAATTCGATACAGTGGAAAACAGACCACGTAGTGAGCGTCCTCGAGTATCTAATGCAAGGGAGAATCGGTATTTGGTGCAATATACCCGTAGACACCACACATCTTCAGCTTCAGGTCTCAGAGTCCACTTTCAAGGTACGTTTCGCCGTGTTATATCGCCACCTACTACCAAGTTAATGGAAAAGTACAAAATATCTTATATTCTGACAATTTATAGGTTAAATTAAGATTCACCAATTTTTTTCTCATGCAAATTTTTTTAGTAATACTTATATAAGTTTAATGGTCGGTCAAAATTATTTTGTTTTTCTAGATAAGTACCAGAGCTGGTTTATACGATCATCCATCCCCACTTAATGCCATATACATAGATAACTGAAGAATCCGAAATGAGAAGAAGGAATTAAAAAAATTATACAATAACTTACTACAATATGTATAATAATATATTTTTTCTATTTATATAAAAATTACTATAATGTGTAATAAAGCATTTAATTTAATTATTTCGACATTAATAATTAATTGCTCAGTAGGTAGATATATATATTCATCCATAATCCAAACATAAAGGCCAGCGTATTTAATCGTGTTAATTTAAAATTAGAGAAGCTCTTCTAAATATTTGGCTCAACTCGACACATTCTGAACCCCAGATCTATCGAATTAATTCAAAAATCGGAATATAAGTCGATTTCGAACAGTTTATAAAAATACCGAATATTACTCTAGCCCCCCAACCAAAAGACGCGTCGGTCTGCTACATTGTGATTGGTCGAAAGTTACCAGGCAACCTAATCCTTTTTAATTTTTAATAACCTTGGACTGAGTCAATTGGGAATGATTTATACTCGGGGTGTGAAATTTTCTTACCGAATACAACACGAGCGTAAATTATTCCTGAAAATTTTTTCCGGTCACGAACATTTTGAAAAAATTTCCGGAAATAATTTAAGCCCTTGTGATATTATAAGTGACAAAAATATAAAACATGAAACTTTAGAATTTTTGTCAACTTTCCCGATTCCTTGCCGCACTGTATTACACTACTATCGTCGCACGCAAATATCGCGCTCTAAATTTATGTAGTAGACTTACGCTGTAGTAGGGTCACACTGATCAATATTGTGGCTGTCGGAAACTCTGGTGTCAATGTCTATAGCTGATCCTACACAGGAAGCTACTAAAACTGCAACAAACACTGCGATGAATTTTAAGTAAGCCATATCTGCAAACGATACAAGAACACTAAACTTCAATAATTAAACCCATTTTTTATAACAAATCCGTATTTTTTTTATCGCAAGATGATCTAACCGATAATTGTGTCGGCGAAAAAAACAAAGTTCTCGAGACACTAAGAATAAAAGGAAGAATATCTTTAATAATGGAATTATCATGTTTGTACTTTACAGATGCAAGCCCTGTTTGTACATAGTTCTTGTATGGTAGATAACACATGTAGCATTGTTGTTTATTTATCAGTGTATATTTTTAATTTAACATGATAGAACATTTAATGAATTGAGTAGTAAATGATAGTAGAAAGGAAAAAGATTTCCCGAATTACTTTTATAGGGTAACTCAAATATGCATATATGTCACATGCATTTCTTGAAACATTTGCATATATTCTTTGAAAAATACCATATTGTGGCATTGTAAGTTCATTGAATTGAAATAATTTAGAATTACATCCAAGTGTGAGATATTTTATTTTTTAGGCAAAACAAAATTTATAAAATCAACCCCTGAGGCGCACGGGGTTATTTGTTAATGTTTTTATATTTCAATGGGAGGAATACTGAATTAAAAATAGATAGCACAAAAAAGCTGCAAATAGATATTACACATAACATAATTAAAAATTAAACATTTGGTGTGATATTTTTCGTGAAACCTTTTAGAGGAAGAAATTCTATCTCTATTAAAAATAAATTAAACCGTAAATATAAGTACGTCTGGATAAGATGATATTTCTACATTACTAATTAAAGAAGTAATGGATTTCGCATGAAAGTTAAAAGTAGGAAAAGTTATTTCTATCTATAAAAACACAACCCACAACTGTTGGAAAATTACATCCCACGTCCGTTTTTCAGGATTTTTTAATGGTGTTACCTGGATTTGATTTCCAATTTATTTAATCCACTAGCACTACTTTACTATTATAAAATTAATAAATATATTCGACTGCTTTAATCACAGCAAATTGCTTTCAAAATTATATTCGTATGGTGTACGTGTAGTAGCAAATGAGTGGGTATAGTTTTTTTTTGTAAGGACAAAAACTGTACATTAATCTAATGCCGCATTTACACTCTCCTAGAGACAGTGCGAGACCGGTCGAGCACGAGAGTGTAAATGAAGGACTTGACTCGCCTCGAGACTCGAGATGTCTCGCTTCCTCTTGCCAGCGCTCCCTTCGATGTCGGTATTTGGAACACGAGTCAAAGGATTTTTTCAGTAAAACACGGCGCGATACGTGTCTACACTCCTGAATGTTTTTGTAATGATTTTGACTATGCATGACGTTATTGTTTCTTTACCCAAGGTCCAAAATAATAGATGGGGATTCATTTGCAGCAGACATAGGATCTATATAAACACAGAAGGTAAAGGTTACAGGAGACAATATTCCATGGGCATGCCACTTGAGAAAGGTTCAAAGAATACAAAATTACCAAAAGATAGTTACATACAACATATAGTGATACAATACTGTGAGACATTTTTTGTCAAGAAAGTTATAAATAAAAAATGTCAATTTTTGAAATGGTTATCGGCTTTCCAGACAATCGATTTCAAATAGTATGGTCTTCTCCACAATATCTACATTTTTATTTTTAGTCAGGAAGGTAAAATATTATTTACATCAGTACTAAGACTAAAACAACTTAATTTCTGCAAGCTGTAGGTGAAACAACTTTTATGTTACTTTTTTTCTTATTATTTTACTCTAAATTGGAATTCACTGTAGATACTGCGGAAAACATCAAAAATCGACAAAAGAAATGTTTTGTCAAGAAAGTTATGAAAATTAAATAAATTTAAAAAGTAATTCCAAATAGGCGTTTTTTTCAAAATGTAGATTCCAAATCCCCATTTCTACGACCATGTGATAATGGGCAAGTTTTGCATCATTTTGTGCTCTTTCCATCAAATTAACCGTACATCAATTTAAATATATAGATATACATGCAGAGTGTCTCGTTTAAAAGTGGAAGTAGATGACATTTTCTTTTGATTGAATAATGAAGTTCATGTTTACTTCTAGGCTATCAAAATCTAGCAGAGTGCTACTAAGTGCAGAGAAAGGTAAGTATACAGTTTTTGTCTTATTGATTGTGAGTAGATTATTAGAATACAAAACAAGTATGTTCTTCATATCTTTTTCGGCTTTAACTTTCAGATCACTCCAAGACTGATTTTCATAGTAAATGGCAGTGTCGTCAGCAAAAGCAAGTACGATACCATTTGTTTCTACTTCAAATAAATCGTTAATGTAAATATTAAACAATAGAGGCCCTAAGACTTTACCCAGCTGAACACCGTATATTTTGTTTCGAAAACTACTTCTAGCGTCGTTTATTTGAACACATTGCTTTCTTCTTGTAAGGTAAGACCTAAATAATGTCTGAAATAATTCTCTAATACCAATATTGTCCAGTTTTCGTAGTAGCAAAGTATGAGATACGGTATCAAATGCCTTCTGAATGTCAGCAAATATACATATATGGCTTTTGTTCTTCTATCAACTGATTTATATATTTTTTCAGTTAACATGTTGATTGCGTTTTGAGAACATTTCCATTCTTTAAAACCAAATGGATTTTTAGACATCAATGCATTTTTATTCAGATATTTTGTTAGTCGGTTACTGTCTCAAACACTTTGGCTAGATTTGAAATAAGAGAAATCGGTCTATAGTTTCCCAGGCACATAGAATCACCTTTCAAATTCTTGTTCAATTTTTAATTTTTTGCTCCAAAATATTTATGAGATAGTCAATTCGCAGATTCTATGCTTTGTTGTTCATATAGTTCCTCCCAGTTTACATCCATTGACGATTTCTTCAGATTATCGTTAACGAAATTTTTCTAGAATATGGTTCCTTTTTTAGTAGCATGTTCGCACTTTTTGTTCTGGGAAAACAATCTGAAGTGACGTTGTAAAATGATCCGTTATGTGTGTCCACACAACAAATGGTATTATATATAATCAAGTTCCGTTTATCAAGTGATCGTTTATCCTAGTTATTTTATTTATGGTGGATATTGTATATATGAGTTTTCAGACATAATATTTAAGTAGTCATTTGTAAAATCTTTTTCTGTTAAAATATCAATATTTATATCACCCATTATAAGCACATAATCATGATCATTGTGGCAATTTCCTAATAATATTTCAAGATCATGTATTTAATACAATAAATTTAAATTTTCTTAGAATAAAATAATTTACATATGTGTTATCTATCAGGTACTTACTATTATTAATAAAAATTGTTATTAATAAATTTTTCGTCGTTTCTACATTTGACAACGCTGTAAAAAACGACAGGTAGATAGTTGACATTTCTAAGTCATCTGCGACGATGATTGGCATAGGCGCGGGTTTTGCCCAATTTTTTTAACATTGACGTGGTTAAAATTTTTATACTTTATCATTAACCCTGTATATCAAACAAAATTAAAATAAATGTAAAAATAAAATTATAATATAATGCTATTATGTTAAAGTAACTTAGTTATAGTTAGTTGCATCTGATTCATCGGTCCAAATCTCAATTCTAAAGTTGAGTGGTTGGTTCCACTGAGAAGACAACGATATTTCCACAAAACTCCAACCAACACCACCAGAGGTAACTGTGGGATACCCACCATGATCACTTGTGTCCATATCCATAACCTAAATAAATAATTACCTTTGAAAGGGAAATAATCAATAATTTTAACATTACAGTATTTTAACAACATGTTGACATTAATTAAAAAGTTGTAAAATCAGAGTCCCATCAAAAACACCTTCTCTAACCTCGCGTTAAAAAAATTATAACTTACCAAAAGTACGCAAGAAAAATGTAACATTTCATTAGCATTTAAAATTCAGATCTATAAAACTGCGACATATATTTTTATTTGTAAATACCTGTTTTGACACTGAAGTAGAAATGACTAAATTATTTTGAGGCATGATATGTTGTAAGCATTTGAGCCACTATCAGGGTAGCTTACATTCTTAGCAACGTCCAGAAACGTCGCAGGTATATAAATATTCGATTGGAAAAGATTCACCGTCCTGTAAATTATAAAAGTTATGTTAAAGAGTACCGTTAGAGCTACGCTGATAAAAATTGGTGTAAATTTCCTATATGCTTGTGCAACTTTTGCCTGAATTTGATTACGTATTTTTTGGCGGAGATTTTAATGTTGATTTTTTAGCAGGTAATAGTTATAGTTATGCTTCATTTTGTCGTCTTTTTAATAAATATGGTTTAACGCAAATGGTCAATGAATCAACTAGAGTTACGGATGCCTCACAAACTTTGGTCGATATTATCGTTTCTTCGGGTCCAGATATTTCCTCAAATGTAGAGGTTTATCGAATGGATGGTATTTCTGACCATCGCTTTGTAAAATGTGATTTTAATTTAATTAAGTCTAAGCCTGCAGTTATGTATAAAACATATAGAGATTTTACAACGTTTGACCATGATTTATTTGTGCTAGATCTGCATAAAATTTTTTGGGATCATATATTTTATTTAAATAATGTTAATGACATGATAATTTTTTTTAATGATAGAGTATTATATTTGTTTGACATTCATGCTCCATTTAAAACATCTAGGATTACCAAGCCCCCTGCCCCTTGGCTTACTGATAATTTAAAGTTCTTAATTAAATTGAAACGACGAGCTCTTACTAGATATAAGCGATTGAAAACTGTAGAGGCTTGGAATGAATATAAAGAACTTCGAAATTTTGTCAATACATCAGTTAAGGCAGAAAAAAGAGCTTTTTAGCATCATGCATTTAAAACTAATACTCGTAATTTTTGGAAGACTTTAAAATTTCTTAATATTGGTTCTTCGGTTGGAAACAATGTTAATAAAATTAACTTCTCAGATATCGGTACAGCTGACGATTTCAATAATTTTTATGCTAATTGTTCATTGAATGTTCAGGTTGATAATGAGGCCTTTATAGATGCCAATTATAGTAATCGGTTATGCCCTGATGTTCATAGTAAGTTTTCTTTTAAGTCAGTTGATAACAAAGTTATTGAAAAACTATTATTGAATGTCAGATCTAATGCTACGGGAGCCGATGGAATTTCATTAAAAATGTTACTATATCTAATTCCTTATTTAAGTGACCACATCACTTTCATAATTAACAAATGTCTTACTTCTGGTCAGTTTCCAGAGATATGGAAAAATGCCAACGTAATTCCTGTGCCGAAGTCAGGCAATCCTGTGAGTGTATCTGAGTATAGGCCAATTAGTATACTGCCAGTTTTGTCTAAAATTTTGGAAATAATAGTACATGAACAATTTAATGAATTTTTAATTAAAAGCAATTTTTTTAAGAGTATTATTATATAAGGTTTTTTCTAAATTCCTCCCTATAAATATGGGCGTTCCCCAAGGTAGTATCTTGGGCCCCTTGCTATTTTCTTTTTATACTTGGGATTTATCGCGGTTTCTTAAATGTTGTTCTTTGCATCAGTATAAGGATGACACCCAGATATATTATCATTTTTTATATAATGATCTAGATGTTGCTATTCATAATATCAATGTTGACCTCGAGATTATTAGTGAATTTTCTGCAGCTCATAGCCTGGTTCTCAATGAGAAAAAAACCCAAATGTTAGTGTTTGGTTCTCATAGACAATTAATTATTACTAATCCCATATTTCAAATTAGAATAAACAATTGTTTACTTGAATCAGTCAACACATGTAAAAATTTGGGACTGTTGATTGACACTGATCTCAGATTTGGTTCACATGTTAATAGTTAATTTAAAAAGTGTTTCGGTAAGCTGAAGGTGTTATACATGTATAAAGATATATTAAGTAGGGATGTTAAACTTAGACTTACGGATAGCTTGATTTTATCTATTTTAACTTATTGTGATATTGTTTTTTGGCCCGCATTATTGGCACACGACAAGTATAGTATGCAGAAGTTGCAAAATGCCTGTATCAGATTTTGTTATAATTTAAGAAAGTTTGACCACATCTCTGAGACTTTTAAAGATTCTGGGTGGCTCACTTTGAATGAACGTTTTCAAATTCATTTGGTTTGTCTTGTTTTTAAAGTGTTAAAATTTGAAATGCCTGTATATCTTTATAAAAAATTAATTAAAGGTTCCACAATTCATGATAGGCCTACTCGCCATCGTGATTTACTATCAATGCCAATACATCATTCTGCTATGTTTCAACGCAGCTTCAGCTACAATTCTGTTAAATTTTATAATTTGTTGTCTAGGAATATTAGGGACACCATCAGTCTTACATGTTTTAAAAGAGAAGTCAAAACATTTATAGTTAATACTCGCGATCGTGTTAATTAATGTTTTCTAGCATTCTATTTCTTCTTATTTATTTTTGTTTAAATTCTTTTCTTTTTTGCCTTTTTTGTCTTATAATGTGTGTGTACTATTTTTCTTATTTCCTTTGTAATATTAGTTGATAAATAAGGGGTGGTTATATGAGCAACTTAGTTGGATATCGCCACCCGTAATTAATATTTCTTTGTATAATATTATCTAAATTGGTAAATAAAGACATATATTATTATTTCCATATTTTTTTATGCTCTTTTTACATAATAGTTACTGGAAAATTTTGATTTACATTATACAGGGTGATTCATTAAGAATGGGCAATCTCTGAACTGGAGATACTACACACCAAAATATGGCGATTGAGCGAAATATGTTTTATCCGAATGTTGCTGGTTTAAAAAATACAGGGTGTTCAATGCTAGAATTTTATTTTGAAATATCTCAATAACTTTGAAACCTGTCGGAGTATTAAAAAAAAAATTGGCACAATTATGTTTTTTGGCACGGCAAATAAGAATTTTTAACTAATTTTGACGTCACTAGTAGAGGGCGCCACTTATGGCACATCATGTTTCTTTTAAATGGCAGAACATTTTTGCTGTTTAGTGTATCCATCTGTCTGTTGACCTTTAATTCTCCAAAACTGTCTAATATTTCTTTAGAAATTATTCCATCTACAAATCTACGTAAATAACAGAACTTTTTAAGGGAAAATTAGTTTCTAATCCTTATTCATTATAAGTAAACAAATCTAAACTCGTGTCCAAGTTGGTAGGATATTGTGGATTATCATATTGCGACTGATCGTAGAATTGATACTTAGATCGATCCCTCGACTCGATCTGAATACATCTGGACATCATATTTTGGATTACATAAACTGTATCATATACCCATTGGCGCACCCAAGAAGGATGCCAATACCTATACTATGCCCCCTTCAAACTAACAAAAAACAAACTTCTTCCTCACCTTTGAAATCATAATATTCTTATCGGATGCACGACTACCATCGGTGTCTCCAGTACAAAGTACAACCAAAATCTTTCATGGACAAGTATAAATGTATAGGTATAGAGGGAGAATTCAATTTTAGCCCTAGTTTGTTTTCCGTCATCTATCACTGGAATTAGATAATTATTGTTTACATAAAAAAGCTTCTTTTTTGTTAAATAGAATATGAATATGATAGGAAAACTTAATATAGCAATATTTTAATTTTTATTATAGACTTTTCTTCACTTTTTATTACATATTTTCATCAATAGAATATGTTGGTGAAGTTTGACCAAACTTATCGTTAACACGTCGTATCGTACCTATAATATGTAATATATTAATTTAAAGATAAAGTTTAACAAATTATACCATACTAAAATTTGTTAACAGAAGAGGGGAATGTGCTAGTATGTGAGTGGATATTTTCTGTGTAAATGTCTTATAAAACATTCATATGATACTTGTTTATAGGGTACTGTACAATCAATTGCAATAATAATGGCACTATTTCAAGCGAATTTGGCGATTTAGTTGGAACTGCATATTCGTAATGAAATCTACTTTCAATTTTAAATATTAATGCTTAGAACCATAGAAATCTATTGACATTTCTACACAGAACAACCAGTAGTCAAAAATCTGATTTGAAAAACTGTCATTACTTTTGTAATAGATTGTATCTAATTCGAATCACCCTATATTATTTTCTAAACTAAAGGCTTACGAGGACAATAAAAGGGCCACATAGTGGTTTAACAGTGCCTCCGAAAAATTTTACAGACTATTTAATATATATAGAAAATATTTTTGTATATATTTTCAATAATTTTTATATTTGCCAGTGCGTCGGTCAGTTGTTTACTTATATTTAAACTGTGCCATCGTCATAACGCATGCACGATCGCCATTGTATTCAAAAATTGGCGGGAAAATACTAATTTTCTGCGAAAATACCCATTAATTACCTTCGTAATACCCAATAAATACCCATTATTACCTTGATAGTACCCAAAAATACACTGAGTACCTGAAAATACCGAAAAAATACCCATAAATACGCACAAATACCCAAAAAATACCTTTAATTACCTACAGCTTGTACAGTAAAATACCCCAGTGGTTCCCCCTCGGTATAAACCAATACAAATTATACTGATGCAAATTTACGATGGAATTTAGCATAATAGTCGTAAAATCACAAAACAAAATATGGAATTTTATCCATGTTTAATTCTGTAACATTACTTATTTCATTCACAAAATTATGATATAATTTTACATAAATTTAACTGGTCACAAATTGCCATCGCAAAGTTATGTGCAATTACAGACACATTTTTATCAGTTTACTTCTAATCATAATTAGTAGGTATGTACTATGAAATAGGGTTATTTGGTCAAACCTCAAATTACACCATTTGTCAAATTTTTATGAAGCACTTGCGACGTATTGTTAATCTAGAAACTTTGATGTCGTTCTGATAAGTAGGTTTCCAAATATACGAGGTGAAATTGAAATTAATCGTCCCCTTCGAACGGGAGCAAGGGCCTTTCTGCTATATTAAAACAGATTAGCAAAATCATTATTATATTACATTAGCGTATGTATGTATATATTTGGTATCCAGGAGCATACATATTATGACTTCATTAATGAGAATTGCAGGAAAATTTATTTAAATACCTTTACAATAGAGTAACTTAACTTTAACATGTCCATTATTTTTACAGTAGAAACAGTGATATAACAGTTTTTACCAATTTCGAGGCGTTAGATAATAAAAATAATAAGAATATATCAAAATTTAATTATATTATTATATATTATCAATTACCCAAGGTCGAAAATAATAGAAAGTGACTAATTCACAACACAGAGATGAGTACCACCACACACTTAGACCTAACTGATGCGCACTTCGCGTATATCACACTTAAGCCTTGTCCTCATGGACGCGAAATTCATGGATTTTTGCACGAATTTTGCAACTTCTGTTTTAATTATTTATGGCAGAAAAATCTCAACTTTTGACAACTGCAATTTGCGAAACTGTCAAACACAACAAATATTATTGCCCGTTTCATTATTATGTGGTGTTAATAAATTTGTTTTGAGCTTCTGATAATCTACCATGGCCGTTTCATGATGAAAATGATAGATAATATTATAGGTAGTTGACAAAATTTGTTACAAATAGAGATTTTTCTACCATTAAATAATTTGCGCAAATATTTGCAAATTCCGCATTCAAAAGGACAAGAGGCTTTAGAATACATACGCACCATTTACTATTGGTTACTAGCACTGTCACTATAACGGTCACACATTAATACTTATTATATCATATCGTACCGCTTTCCGTATGACCTTCATACGCCCATGTTTCGTCAAAATTTAATATATTCTTCGATCCAGATTCTTATTTTTTAATATTTATTTTAAATAGTTTCTTCGCCATATCACTATTTCGTCCTTTCTATCAGTATACTCTTTTTCTATATAATTTATACGGACTAAGTTTCATCTTGTAAGATCGATTTTTTTTAACTCATTTTAAAAATACAATCTTCCTTCCGCGAGTTTCCATCACTTTCCGTTTCACAGATCTATTTATTTACCACTTTTTTATTTGCACACATATGCTATTCACGTACAATTTTGTTAATGAAATATATATTTCAACATCACTTACACTCATATTTTGACCTCGCGCACTAAACTCTTCATACATGTCATCACTAATAAAATTAATTACATTCATAATTAAATTAACGAAAAGATATACCCGTAATTTTGCCCTCCCGAACGATATACCCGCCCATGATAGCGCTAGATATGAAACAGTTGGATCCGACAATTCGTCGCAGCCAATGAAAACCAGCAGCGCATGCGTACTAACGTGTAACGCAGCGCATGCGTAGCAGAAGCTGTGTAATCGGGTATGCTCTCAGAGATATGCGGCACACGAATTTGTAGGAAAAATATACGGGCTGCATGCATATTTCTTTGTGTTGACTGCTATAATTGTGAGCAGGTTTATAACACGAGTCACTCTCTACAATTTTGGAAGTCGACTATAGTAACTTTTTAGAATCATAAAAATGTCAAAAATAGTGAATCGTCATTAATCTTTGAAATAAAAAACAGTTTTAGGAGGCATAACTTTATTATATAAGATAAACTTAGCAAGTTAGAACAGTTTTAAAGAACAAATATCATGCAATGACTTATTGACATTGAAAGGACATTCAAATGAAGGACAGTATTTGGCATTAAACGATAATAATACATAAACATATCATATTGTATCAGTTTATCTTATCACTATTGACGTCACCTCCGGACGGTTATCATGCAGACTAATATTTGTGAACTAAAGAAAGAGAAAACTTACGCTGCAGTGGATCGCACTGGTTAATATTGTGGCTATCAGAAATACTTGGTTATATAGCCACACTTGTACAGAATTCTACAAGGAATACAATAAGTACTATAACTAATATGTTATTAGCCATATCTGCAAAGCTTAAGTAGATCTCAAATACTATGCCGCACCAACTGCTTTCTTTATATTATCTGATTTTTTATCGAAACGTAATTTTTCAATCTGAAGATGTGCAGACTGATAATTGTTTATTACAGAAAAAAGTTGACAAATTTTAAATAATGAACCAAAGATTTGTTTAGATAAAATTTCAAATATTACTAAAGTAAAACCCATAGGGAAGATAAAACCTGATGCTAAATTTATTTTGGTTGTTTCTTTTGAAAAAAACTTTTACTGAAAACATAAAACTTGTTTATTTGGTATGGCCGGATTCGGTTTTCTATAAGCTTTTCAACGAACCCCCTCATGCCTTGTTTCCGTATGAAAAAAAAAGTAGGGGTAGCTGGGGGTTAGGGGGTTAAAGAAAAATTAATTATTATATAACCGAAAGATGGGAAAAATCAAGATCAGTTACCGTGTTTCGACGTTTTAAAAAAAATCAACTCATTCAAAAGATATGGATTTTATTCCTTACTTCTGGCTATCCCTGTATAAGTGACTCATTATAACCTTAAGTTTTAATATACACATTATTCTAGATAAACAGTGTAATAAGCCCATTTCTTTCAGTGCATATTTTATTTCAACGCGTTATATCTGTTAATATCATTAGCTCCTACGCATAACAAATTTATTCTTAATTTTTTGGGTTTACTATTACGAGATTTTACGAATCGCTCAATCAAAAAAGTCCTGCCGTGTTGGTCTAAGGGATTTTTAATGCACAACAGATCGACTTCTAATTATATGTATTCAACGTAGACCAGGGTCGATAATTTTTGAATCCAAAAAAAATAATAGTAGGATGAAACCCATTGGAAAAGGAAAAGAATACAACAAAAATGAAAGGAAAAATAATTTACAGGCTATCTGAGGTCGGGAAGTGAAGGGGGTGAGTTTTTAAGGGTAAAAAACGGTTTACCTTGATTTCCGGCAAAACTACAAGTCCTATGGAAAAAAGTTAAATAGCAAAGTTGTAGGTAATAAAAAGATCTACAACTTTTATATTTACACTTTTTTCACATAACCTCAAAATTTATGTGAAAAATTCAAATAACCAAATTTACCTTTTTATGTTCCAAATACACTGTAATTTTTTTGATTTAAAATATACATTTTTGCACCTTATTTTGACTTAATATCGAAAAAGCACCCTAATTTTCAATCGAAAATTCTCACGTCAAAATATCTGCTTTTTTAAAAAAGTCGGTTGGCCTTTTGTTCGTTAGAAGATAAACCGTTTTTTACCCTAAAAAACTCACCCCCTTCCACTTCCCGACCTCAGATCGCCCGTAAATTATTTTTCCTCTCATTTTTGTTGCATTCTCTTCCTTTTTCAATGGGTTTCATCTTACTATAATTTTTTTCACTTTTTACCATTTTCAAAGGCTTCAGCACTGGTCTAACGATATTGCGTAGGCTGTATACTTATATGTGATTGTAAGAAACGTTACTACTTATATCCTGGTTCAAGGCAAAAGAACTTGAAAATGTATCTTGTCGCACATTTTAAAAATAGATTACTGTATCATCAAGAATTGCTCAAGGTCCCCGATTTACACTTATTCATCTAAATTACAGAAGTCGAATCGTCAGAAAGAAAAACATCAATAATCGAATTCTTCATATTCTGGACTATTCCCAGAATAAAATGTAAGACATATAGCTGTCACAGTTGTGTGTGTTTCATAAAGACGTAATTATTAAAATTAGATTTTATTATTCGGAACCATCTACCCACCGCTTACCATTAGAAGAAAATCTAACAAAATGATCTATATAAATAATGTAATGATCGTTAAGCCAAGGTCAGTGCCATTTCAGGTATGACAAAAGTAATAAATATAACATTAATTAATTATTTGAAATATGTATGTGTTTGAATATAATTTAATTCGAATTTATCTTCAAATACCAGTTGGAACGAATTATGCAATAACCAAAATTAGGTATTTATAGAAAACGATCAGTACCACACTAGTATCGTTGCCATTACAACTAAATTGAGATATTAAGACATTCGACATTTCGAGTGATATGGAAAAGACATTTATCTGTTATATCTTCAAAAAAGGAGCTCACAATGGTAACTAAATACAGAGGGATTTCTTTATTATGTATTTTTTTTAAATCTTTGAGTTATATAGCAAAATTTATTACACAAACAAGCAGATTTTATCTACCATCTACCAGTCAACATGGATTTATGCAAATGAAGTCTACGGCCTGTAATTTAGCTAGTTGTTCTCAGTACATCTGTGAATTACATATTAGTGGGCCATTAACTGTAATTTATATGGATTTCCAAAAAGCATTTGATCAAATTGATCACAACGTTTTGCTATTAAAATTAGAAAGGTTTAGTTATTCCGATGCTTTAATGAAACTATATCTTACTTGTCAGACAGTTTGTGGTCAGATATCAAAACTTTCCTATTCTTTTTTCCCACGGCGGGGCTACCTCAGGGTTCTAACTTGGGTCCTCTATTGTTTTTATTGTTCATTAGTGACCTTTCGGATATGGTTTCTTGTTCATTGCTGATGACCTCAAGTTGTTTACTGAGATAAATTCGTGCTGCTAATTAAATTGTCTCTATCTCAATAACAAAATATAAATGTACGACTTATACTCGAAAAACCAATTTTATTAGACATGAGTGTTAGTGTTAGTGCCATCAGTCGAGTAGAGTGCTATAAGAATTCTAGAATAACTTTCGATAGTAAGCTTACTTTTACTGAGCATATTAACAATACAGTATCCTGTGCCTATCTGAAAACATATGATTTTCTGTCGAAATTCTGCAGTATTCAAACGTTCAAGTTCTTAATTTGCGCCATTGTTAGGTCGAAACTCGAATACTTCATCATATGGTATCCGATTTATGAAGATTACCGTCAGAGTTTGGAATCGGTTCAACGACAATTTCTTAAATTTCTATGCTTCTATCAAGATGGATTTTATGCACCACGAGGATTTGGTTAAATAAAGTAATTAAATAGATTCAATTTTGAATAATTTGTATAATCTTTTGCATATAGTAAAATTGATTGTCCAGTTCTATTAAGCCAGATAAACTTTATTGTACCTCAAGCCAACAGAAGACAACATGCTACTTTCTATTGTTGTACTCGTAGATCTAATATACTAGTTAAATGTTCTACTTCTCCATTTTCTCGGTGGTAGCGCGGTTTAAGATGTAAGAACTTGAACCGGGGTGACCAGATCGCTGTGTGTTCGACCCCCGCAGCCGGTAGACCATATATAAGTTATATTCGTGGAGGGAAATTAGCACTCTATCTGCGGGTATGGTAGGGTGGAAGAATATTGGCTTGAGTCAATGTGAGAGATTGATACCGGTAGGCATTTGACTACCCCCCTAATTAATGATATTTTCCAGGTTTCCCTCATTCCTGCACTGAATCGTGGTTAGGATCTACCAACGTAAGTCGTTAATTGCTTAATAATAATATGTCGCCCCCTCTCCCGCACAAGTCTTCGACTTCTGGGCTAATCTCGTGATTAGAATGAGGGGTAGAGATATTATCATTATTATTACTTATGTGTGAGTTATATAACAAAATTGCAGTAGATTGTGATATATTTAACGATAGCTCGAATCGTATATGTAAACATGTTCGGTTAAATTAGTATTAATTATTTAGTGTTATACTAAATTATTACATTCTTTTGTTAGATAATTTAATTCTTGTATTGTACAGTACTAGTATGTGCACAAATTTTTTATTATTGTATTCCTGTAATTGGGTTACTATTAAAAGACTGGCCACTTTATTATAATACTAATAAATATAGAAAGAGAAGAATAATTTATCTGTGTTTTCAAAAAAAATATTTAGTCCAATCTCAAATTATACTATTTACCTAACTTTTATGAAGTAATTATAACGTATGGCCAACCCATTAGTCGGTCTGATAAGTAGTTTTTGAAATATACGAGGTAAAATTGGAATTATACACTTGCAAGGCGTGACGTCATTACCTCATACAACTTCTCGGTACTCGTAGGATACAGACAGAATGGAAGCAGGTTTTCCGCTTACTAGCACCGAACACGAACTTGGCTTGGCTTGGCTTGGCTTGGCTTGGCAGGCTATAAAAGTTGTAAATGTATATTTAAATCGACATAAAAAATAGCAGGTTAAAGCAGGCCGAACAGTGCAAGCAAGTTTCCTGCTTACTGGTACCCCGCGCCCATATGCGTTTATATGCTTTGAAAATTATAACATGCTTTTAATTAGACACGTACACAGAAAAAATAGGTTGAAGCAAGTTAGCACCAGAAATCTGCGCGCTCGCCATTGTCAGTATAAAAAATTTTGTTTATTTATATTGTGTAGAAAAATTAACAAAAAACTATTAATATCTTATCAATATCAATTTTTCAAAGACAAAGTTTTCGGAACAAGACAATAAGTAGGTACTAAATATATTGTAACAATGCACAAGAAAATTTAGCTAGATTAATTAGTATTTTTGTTTTTGAAATTGTTTCTTCAGCATATTTTCATAAAAAAACATACCTACATAATATGACTTCATTAATAGAAGTTAGAGGCAAATTAATTTGATTTTTTTAAATAGGTATCTGTAAACTAAAGTGAACAAATTAGTTATCCCAAAATACTAACAAGTATTACTTCCGATAGAATAGGTTGCTTACACCAATTTTTTTGTTATATGGCATTTTACTTTATCTAAAATGTAGTGAAAGGTTTCTTCTGTCATCGTTGTATATAATATCTAAAGTTCGATTATTTTGTTTTAGTGTCTTTAATAATACCTTCAATACTTGAACTTTCTATAATTAAAATAAAAACCGCAATCCTAACTCCTATCATAAACTCTGATAAACTAAAATTGATTTAAATTAACTTAAATACATTTGCAATACAGGAAAAAAATATTTCTCAAGATATATGCTTCAATTTTATTTATTTCATTACTTAAAAATACAAGCGCTTGTTTAATAATACTTTAGGTTAGTGTATGTCTCTCTCATTCCTCGGCCCAAATTTCAATCCTGAAGTTCAAGGGTTGACCCCATTGTGAAGTTAGACGTATCACGACATCATAAGATCCAATGCCACCGGAAATGATTTCAGGGTATCCACCGTTATTACTGGTGTCCATATCTGTGACCTAAATAAGAAACAATAGTTATTTATAGTACAAATGGGATATAGACATTATTATACATGAGTGAGACATTTCATTATATTACATTCACGAATGTAATAAAAAATACCGTTGTCTCACGTGTATATATAAAATTGTATCTAGAACTGCAAAGAATGTTGTCTACAACTACCTTAAATTGAGAGAAAGCCAAAATCAGATCCAGTTTGTAAGTTTTGATTCAAAATCAAGAAGCAAAGACATTGTTATGGTAACCGGTCAAACTTGTTATAAACAAAATTCAGTTTTCGTTTTTACATTTCCTTGTGAAAATAGTGGTGTTAATTGAAATAATGAGATGAGATTCAGAAACAGAAAACTTGCCTCTTAAAATTGAAAAAGCTGCAGTAACTTCATTTTTACCAGGTAGATTGAGAACCAACTACGAACAATTTTATAAAGGATGCACTGATTGGCGTGCATCTAAGAATACAAAATATGAAGCAAAATAAAAGGAATTATTAGCATTTTTTGAAAAATTATCCAGGAAGTACAAATCATCTACTCTTTGGGCGTTCTCTATGCTGCGCTCTACAATCTGTATGCGGCAAAATGTTAACATCAGTAAATTTAACAATTTAATTGTTTTTCTGAAAAAGCAATCAGTGGACGTCTGCGCGTGGATTACGCAATTTTATTTATTTTATGATATTGTGGAATGCTTCCGTATTAAAAATCTGCATGAAGAACAGATTCCACAGAAGAATTCTTAAGCTATGCCGCAACGGGAAAAAATATTTTTATATAACGAAAACGATTGTTCGACATCGAATAACGTTATAGGTGCATATTGAAGTAATTTCTAAAAGCAGTGAATGAATCCGTAGGTGGGCTATAGCTGTGGAGGCGTCTTAATCTGGAGAAATCTGGATTTTTTTCTTAACACATTTGTCTCTGATGCAAACATTTTTCTCGTCACCTAAGGCATATAGTATTGTTTGTATGTCATCTACTATTTGCAGTAATTTATTTAATGAAAATGCAGTTTTTTATAGAATCCACAATTGGTATGTAATTATTATAAATATTTTGCATTTCGACTATCTTGAAATTTTATTTGACACTTCCTAATTTCCTAATATGGTGAATAGACAGTGGTTTGTTAGCACTTAAAATCGACATACCTATGTATTTACTATTTAGTTTCTTAAAACACAGAAAAAATCTCGTCGTTAAAGAAAGAACGAAAAACATAGATCTGATACATTGCGATGTGGCCGGATACACAACACCTATAGACTACCTACCTACTGATGTTGCTAGAATGGTTGAATCTTTTGACCGTTGTGTATAGTTTAAATAGTCAGAAATTACATGATGGCTCCACGTCTTTAACGGTTTTCAAATATCGAGCAATTAAAGAAGCGATTCCAATCATCGGTTTCCAAAATATTTTTTGGACTAGGTGTTACATCACTCCATTGATCGATTTTTTTCGACGTGCAAAGAACCGTGCTAAATTTGATCATGTTTTACTTACTGGTCGGATTTCTCCAAGTTTTTAAATAAGAATAGTTACATTTTAGTGCAGAAAACAGATTAAAGAGCATCAGATTTTCCATAAACTATCTAAAATAAAATATTTCACAAATCGTTATATTTCAGGATCCCTGAAAACTTTGCAAACGCTCAAATTCCGGTTTTGCTATTCCTAATCGCGCGGCGACGTGGCGTTACTTCTCCCACCCGACCGTACGTTACTGGAAGCGTACTATAAATGTCGTGCCTTACCAATGACAAAGCAACGATTAAGCGCGTAAAATTCAAATCGCTCCTCCCAGTTTAAAAACAGTAGGTAGATAATGAATATAATTTAAAAACCATGTATGTACTTTATTTCAGTATTTCTTTCTACTAATTTAGTTTCTATTGAAGCTCCACTTCAGTTATATTTACTGCATAAATGAAAATTAGTTACCTTGAGGCAGGAAATTCTGTGGGTATTTAAACCAGTTTCAGGATAATTCAGCGTCCTAGTGACAGGTAGCAGGAACTTGGCTGGCTCATAAATATTTGTCTCGAGAAGGCTCACCTTCCTATAAATAATATATAGTTAAAAAAATAATATTGTTTTAGAGAATTTAACATTTTACAAAGAAGTATCGACACAATTTTTGCTTAGAGAAACTAACATATTTTTTCCATAAGTGAGATCATATTATGCAAAAACAACAAAATTTAATGAAAATAAAATTCACTTTTATTTTACTGTAACTCAAAAGTTCTTCAATGTTGCCTATAATAGTTATTTTGATATTAAGTGCGTAAGATTAGTGTTTTTTTAATGACAAAAGTGACACGATCGTGAAAAAAGTACCCGAACTGTGCCTTTTTTGTTCAAGTGTCAAAAAAACGACGTTTAATTGCTATAGATACACAAAAAAGCTGGTTTTTTTCACAGTTCCCTCTCAAATTCCCAAATCCCTCTGTATTTAGATACATCATTGTAAGTTCATTTTTGAGGATATAACAGAACAGACAGAAGTAATATTCAAAACAAACAAAATCAAGCATTACGAACTATTTTAAAATGTAACAGATATACCAGTATTAAACACATGTAAAGGATACTGCAGGAAACAACTACTCCGCGGACTAATACCCCGACCGGCACTGAATTACTCCTGCAGTATCTGTGTGAACAGCCAAGAATCCTTGTCGGACACACCACTAGACATAGACCGGTTTCGGGCTTGTTAGCCCTCATCAGTATGCCAGGTGATATGACCGACAATTGAACTGGCTGTTCCTTCATATGTATGTTCACATATAAACTGCAGGTGAGACATAAGTAAAAAGCTGTTTTTTTCACAGTTCGGGTAATTTTTTCACGATCATATCACTTTTGCCGCTGACACTAACTTCAGGTAGAAACGTATTGAGAAATAATAAATCGGCAGGGGCAGACTTTAGACAAAAAATATTGTTTATATTTCGTGCACGAAATCAAAGTTTACAGAATAAATATACAGTATGCGCCAAAAGTATGGAATAAATTCAATAAAAACGAAACAATTATTTTTTGGGAAAAATCCTCGAATAGGTCGATTTTAAATTTAAAAAATACATATTTTAGCGTAAAATGCGATTTTCAAATGTCATTTGTTTTCGAGTAATGACGTCATCGATTTTTTTTTAAATGGCAACACCATATTTTTTTCCTTGATTCTGAAACATTGTTTAATTCTCTATCAGACAGTACTAAAATTTTGCCCTCTTACATAGGAAAGTTTTCGAGTAAATGACGATTGAATGTTAGAAAACGTAAATCAATTAAAATAAAGCGAAAACGTTATCAAGTTTAGTTTTTCGAATTCCATAGTTCTTTTATGGATCACGTAGGTGAAAATCTTTGCAAAGTGTCATTGTCACATCGACTTTCTAATAAATATTGTAAGCGACATAGAAATTATTATTCAATTTAAAGTATTATGGAACATTTAACTGTTACTCAAAGAATTGATTTTAATTCTTATCGGATGCGGGAATATTACTAGAACTCAGCAGGAAGTTTGCGATTTATTTAATGAAAAATATCCAGATCGCCCTATCAGCCAATCAACAGTCAGTAAGGTAGAGTCTAAATTTAGAAAGACTGGCAATGTTCCAAATATTCCAAAACCTAGACGTCCAAGCATTAATGAAAATCAGAAACAGAACATTTTGATAAGTATGGTGGATAATCCTCATAATTCTTCACGATTGGTTGCATTAAACAATGGCACTAGTCAGAGCACAGTGCTACGTATCTTGAGGAAGGAAAAATATCATCCCTACAAAATTCAACTTGTGCAGGAACTCAATGAAGATGATACCGATCGCCGCTTACACTTTTGCGAAATTCTAATGGATTTATGTCAAGTAAATAGAAATTTACACCGGCAAATACTTTTCAGATGAGGCCACATTTTGTCTGAATGGTACAGTAAACCATCAAACTTGCAGATATTGGAGTCGAGAAAATCCTCATTGGATGGCAGAGGCACATACCCAACACCTTCAGAAATTAAATGTGTGGGCTGGAATAGTTGACGACAGAATAGTAGGGCTTTTCTTCTTTGAAGGAACCCTTACAGGACAAAGATATTTAGAGTTTCTAGAAAATGACCTTGTTCCAGCCCTTGCAGTAATTTTTCCTAACGATAATGACCCTGACATTCCTGACGATACCATATGGTTTCAGCAAGACGGTGCACCTCAGCACTATGCGCGCCCTGCACGAGATTTTTTGGACAACTGTTTTCCTGGCAGGTAGATCGGCAGACGTGGACCGACAAAATGGCCTGCAAGATCGCCAGATCTTACACCTCTTGACTATTTTTTATGGGGATACTTGAAGTCAAAAGTGTACATTAATAAACCACGTAATTTTGAAAAACTTCAAAATCGCATTCGGGACGAAATATGCAGAGTTACCCCAGAAATCATTCATAATGTACAAGAAGAATTTCTTCACAGACTTGCGCATTGTCAAGAAGTTGGTGGATGGCAATTCGAGCATTTAATTTAAGCATAAAGTTTAATCAATTGTATTTTATTTTTAATTGTTACTTTTTTATGGATAAAATTTACGTTTTCTAACATTCAATCGGCATTTACTCGAAAACTTTCCTATATAAAAGGGCAAAATTTTAGTACTGTCTGATAGAAAATTAAACGATCTTTCAGAATCAAGGAAAAAAATATGGTGTATTTAAAAAAAAATCGATGACGTCATTATTCGAAAACAAATGACATTTGAAAATCGCATTTTACCCTAAAATATGTATTTTTTAAATTAAAAATCGACCTGTTCGAGGATTTTTCCCAAAAAATAATTGTTTCGTTTTTATTGAATTTATTCCATACTTTTGGCGCATACTGTATAATAAAAATGGTATGTACAGTAACTAAATAAATAAATTAAAATAATTTGTCTCAAATTAATTAATATACAAATAGAAATACCAAAATCACTAAATAATATTAAGTACTAAAAAATCACCTGGACATAATTATACATTGGGTTTTTCATTTGAGTAACTTTTTTACTTTACAGAATATATGTATAGTTTATTAAATTACAAAACAAGAATATAATGCATTTTTATTATATTTCAGATCAAGACTGCCAAACGTCACAAACACGAAAGTGTTTGTGACTTTTGTATATTAAATTACAAATAATGACGATTTCTAATAAGACAAACTATCGAAAACGTAAGTCGTTTGAATTCTTGCCGCAACTACAGTATTTTCTGGATCTTGTAAACATTTTCCTAAATCCCATAATTTTAAACTATTATTGGCTTGAGTGACAAATATTGGGTGTATTTCTACATTTGCTAAATTTTATTATTATTATTTGTTATTTGTTATTTGACAAATACACTAATTATATACAATATCTCTAAGCGTTGGTAAATATAAACTTACGCTGTGGCTGCATCGCACTGATCTATATTGCGCTCGTTAGAAATTCTTGCACCGATGTCGACAGAGGCGCCTGCACAAGAGGCTACTAGGACTGCAGCAATTACTGAAAATAGTTTGAAGCTAGCCATGACTGCACACGATTCAGAAACACTGCACCAGAAAAGTTGGGCCTGTCTTTTATACCAAATTTTGGATTTTTATCAAAATGTAACCCCATAATCGCTTGACGATCTCACTGATAATAACTGCTGATTGTCGGCGAAGAACAAAGCAGATACCTATCCGGAATGTGGTATTTTACACATTTTTTTAATAATGCAATTTTCATGTTTAAGGTGTGACATATATAGGTTTATTTGCAGAAGTTCTTAAAAAATTGGGAAAGTAATTTGTCGGACAAATGTATTTCCTGTGTACGTTGAAGAAGACATCTAAAAATATGTATTATACTATCAGTTATTAATAACTTTAACATTTGAAAAATCGTTGTTTTGTGCTAATTTAAAGGAATAATATTTTTTGTCTTCAAGCGTATAGTAATTGTATAGATTATACAGGGTGATTGGGAGTGTTTAGGGGAAAAAAGTGAACAGAAAAGCCTAACTGAGATAGCAGTCAAATAGTACATTATACTATAAGGGAGAGAAACGCGTTATTTTGACAGAGGTGCAATTTGAAGCCCGAGGGCTACAATGCACCGAGGACAAAATAGCATCTCTTCCGAATGGTATATACTATTTTTTCCACGGTCTCATTAACTTAAAAACACATATTTTGTCATGAAGTAAGTAGCACCAGAGTTATTGTATTCGGATTTGAGCATTTATCTAGTAGTCGTTGAGTTATTGTCATAACTACAAAATAAACAAACAAAAAGAATTGTCAAATTAAGGTGCTAGTTTGGTTTAGTTTAAAGTTTGTTTAGTGCACAATGAATAATTGTGAGTCGGAAGAGATTGTGGAGGCTGCAAATATTGCAATAAACAATTTGCTGCCTACGAAGTCAAGATCTTTATACGATATAGCCTACAATCGGTTCAAAAAGTGGTGCGCCGAGAAAAATGTTCAAGTATACAGCTAGAATGTTTTGTTGGCATACTTCAGTGAAAATGCAAAGAATTACAAGTCTTCCACATTATGGGCGCAATATTCTATGGTTAAGTCATGCTTGATAATTTACGACAACATAGGTATAAGCAAATTCCCCAAGCTGATCGCATTTTTGAAAAGAACCGGTGACGGATATCAAGCGAAAAAATCGAAAATATTGACAAAGGGTGAAATTGACCGTTTTCTATCAAGTGCAGATGACAAATAATTCTTAATGATTAAGGTAAGATTACTTTTGTTGTTAGGTATTTCAATTATTACGTATTTTGATTTTTTATAGGTTGGATTAATTCTGGGGATTGCCGGAGCTTGTCGAACTGATAAACTTATTCAATTTAACTGTAGATGATATTGTGGATGTAGGCTCTTCCTTAATTGTAAAAATTCCAAACACTAAGATAACGATTCCACGAACCTTTCTGGTTACCGATGTGGGAAATATGCTTGAACTGTTCGTATTCGTATTTAAAATTAGATGATGTTGCATATTATACTGGTCACTGCTTACGAAGATCTTCAGCAACATTACTGGCAGATGCTGGTGTGGATATTACGACAATAAAGCGTCATGCTGGTTGGAAATCAACGACAGTCGCTAAGGGTTATGTCGAGAACTCCAATGAAAATAATACCAAAATTGCTAATAAGGTTTTTTGTAGGTACCACTACTAGCGCAATCACAAAAACTGTAAATGTAAGCGAAAGTAATATTCCTTCTAATATTAATTTTAAAAATTGTACAAATGTAACATTTAATTTAAATGTCAATAAATAATTTCAATGTTATCTTTTTTTTTTCATGAAAAACGTTCTCCATAGTTCTTTAGTTGTATTGTATACACATAATTTTGTAATGCTTGCCACATTTAGAATATGCTGATATTATTTTTATTTATGGCTATTGGAACGGTAGCGCTAATCGTGCAATTGTTGAATATTAACGTCGCTTCCCGAACAGAAGAGTGCCAGATAGAAATGTATTCCAGACAGTCTTCAACAATGCACGTGAAACTGGAATGTTTTCCAGTGTGAGAATTACATCTGAGAGGCAAGCTGGTCCTGGTCTAGCAGTGGAAGAAGAAATTCTAAATATGGTAGAACATAGCCTGAGTGTGCCAAATTAATCAAACTACGGCATGGGAAGTGATTCACAAAAATGATTTAAAACCTTTCCATATTTAGCGCCTCCAGAATCTTCATGATGGTGACAGCATCGTTGGTCACATGAAAATCAGCACGCCATAGTAAAAAGTAACTTTCAGCATCGGTTCAGCATAAATGTGTGGTGTGGTATAATTTATAATCAATTACTTGGCCCAGTTGTGCTAGATGGTTGTCTTACTCGAACTAGATATGTAGAATTTTTAGAAAATAATTTGCTTTCCACAACGCTGGATTGGCCGAGGTGGCTTCCAAAATTGTCCACCAAGGTCACCAGATTTAAATCCCCTTGATTAGTGCATTTGGGGATAGTTTAAATCATTAGTATATGCAACAAAAGTGAACACAGTAAGAGAAAATCACCGTGCATTTCAACGAGCTACGCGTGCAATCCACAAACGAGCTGATGCATGCATCAAGGCGAACGGTGGTATATTTGAAAATTTAATTTATTAATTTCGGTTTATTAAATCTTTAATCAATATTATAATTTATAATACCTACAGATTAAACACTCTTCTCTACTGATGCATTACAATAATTAACTCGGGTAAAAATAATTTTGTTACTATCTCGACCATATGTTTATTAGGCTTTTTTGTTCACTTTTGCCCCCTGAACACCCCTTTCGAATACTGGAGGCTCCTCCCCAATCACCCTGTATAAGGCAATACGTACAGTAGAAGAGGTCAATTGTTTTACTAGTACAAATTAATTTCATTATATTACGTACAAACGTTTTCAATATTAATGACACATTTTCAAACGAATTTGGCTATTTATTTCGAACTGCTGACGTATTGATAATGAAATCTACTTTCAACATTCAACATTAGTACTTAGTTGTTCCATTTATCAATAGAGATCCAATCAAATTACTGCTCAGAACTTCCAGTTGTTTAAAAACTGATTGAGGTAGTGTCATTATTATTGCAAACGATAGTACATATCCATGGTAACGAATAAAATCATGTACGATTTTAGCCTTGTTCTCAGGGACGCGAAATTCACGAAAATTCGTACCAATTATTTAACGGCGGGAAAAGTCTCAAATGGTAGATTGTCAGCAGCTCAAGTTAAACTTAATAACACTACATAATGATGAAAATAGCGATAATATTCATGTTTTGCGACATCATTAATAATTTAAATAAAAATTTGCGAGAATTTTTGTAAATTTCGCGCATCCATGAGGACAAGGCTTAGTTTCCATAAGTTGTCAGTGATAAATTTGACATTTGATCTTAATTGTCAGTTAAAGATTAGAATGTGTGAAGACATTCAGTGTATTTCACCTGAGCTGTGAGTAATAGCAAATTTGTTGGCATCAGTAATTCCAGAATAGTCTTGAAAAGTTCATGACAATGCGTACCAATTTGTGAATTAGGCGAAAGAAAATAATACAACTGTTTACTCCGATACTGTAATGAGAACAATTTTACATCTCTCACAAAACTGAAAAGTTTATCATTAAGTGTACAATATACTATGGTAAAATCTAAATTAAATGTGGAACACAATTTAAAGATTAATAATTATTCTAAATTAATTGCATATTTAAAGCGACAAGGCGGTAACTATATGCCGAAAAAGTCACAAGAAGAGTGTGACAAATTCCTCAGTAAGGCACCCGATGATAAATATTTAGCAACGAAAGCACGTATCGACGTTTAAAAATATGAATTGGACCAGTTATATTTAAAAATTGTATGTATGTTTTTTAGTTCGTACTAATATTTGGAATCACAGAAGCATGCAGATGTGATCAAACTGGTTCAAATGTTATTGATATAGGAAACTTAATCTTAGTAAATATTCTCACACTGAAACTAAAAAATATCGTTCAGTTACTCTAATTGGAGATTTTTATTTGAATATATACAGTAAATATGTAAGTCTTCGATCAAAAGACATATCATTAAATATCAACATGGTCATCGTCATCGTGTTGTAATGAGTAGGTATATATAAAATTTCAAATATCTGAAAAGACGTAGCGCTGTTTTTTAATTTGCCAAATCCAGATAAATATATAGGCCATAGCCTCAGAAGAACCTCGGTAACTATCTTAGTTGACAACGGTAGAAATATTACAGCACTAAAACGACATAGTGAATGGAAACCCTCCAGCGTTATGATGGATATATTAAAGAATCTGCGAGCAACAGGAAACATATAACGATTAAGATTCTGAACTCTTTAAGGCAGTATTTCAAATAAAATTAGAAATATTGGCGATGAAAATATTTTTACTCGAGATTTTTCTGCCAATAATGATACAATTCTAAGAAATGAACCCGACAACTGTATGACTGGAAATGTGCCAATTAATGACAGAACTGTCAGATCTTAACACAAAAACAGCTAGTAATGCTTTAAACCTAAGCAACTGCACCGTACAAAATTATACATTCAATATTCACGTTGACAAGTGATATTATTATTATTTACATTTTACATTTTATTTACATTATAATAATTTTAAAATGTTAATTAATTAATTAGTCTCGGCTTTTACCCTCAACATTCGCCTCCAACTCCTAATAATATAATATAGTATTACGTCGTACTGTCAAATCTTACACAGATTTTTTAGAGTATTTTAGCTTATTGGATGCAAAAAGATGTTTTATCACTAATTGCTGGGAAACAGACATTTTCGATTAAGTTTTTTGCAGTATCCAACGATCTACCATTAAAGAACACATCATCGAAATGTTGAACTCATAAATTTATCTAAAATTAAATCTGAACCCGAAATTTTGGTCCCACAAGAATCCGGTTCATAGACATTTGCATGATGGTGTCATAAGATATTTTATAATCAAAATGAGACTAGTAGGTTTCTTAAAATAAACAAATATACAAGCAAAGGAATTTAAAGTTGGGGAAATATTCCTCAAATATTTATAATAAAAAATTTTATATAGGGTGAATTTTAAAAGAAGCTTCTTCTTTTAACACGGCATATTTAAAAAAACTAAATACTTTCTTCAAGTAATCTCAAAACCAATCAAAATATGAGCGTATCGAGATATATATTAATGAAATAGTCAATTTACATTTCTAATTTGACTTACCTGTGTGTATTTCCGAGTATTTACTATATAATACTAATACTTTTGGGCTATATTAATATAGATTTGTTAATGGTAATTCTTCCCTTATTGATGTCATAATTACAAACCAAAGTAGCCACATACACACGCATGCAAAATAATTACTGATAGACCGTTTACTCCATGGATAACCGATAAATTAGAATTTTAATGAAACTAAGAGATAAAGCTCACGTTAAATATATTAAAAGTAGAACGCCTCAGCATTTTGATTATTACAAGTAGCTTAAAAATTATACAAATCATGCAATAAACAGAGAAACATTTGATTTCAAATCACTCTCCAGTAATGAAACAAGTGCATCATCTTAATCTAACTAGAGCCTCAAATTTGGAAATTCCTTATCATTTAGCTGATCCCATTAAAATAAATAATTACTTTGTTTCATCCACACAATCTCATAATATAATATCAAATGAAAAACTACATTATTATAATACCAATTTACACCCCAATATGACTGAGCTTTTTGACATTAAACTTATGAATCCAACGGATATTTGTAATAAAAACTAGTAGCATGGAATCAGATAATATCTCTGTCATATATTTAAAAATGTGTTTCCCTTTTTGTCTTCATCCTTTAGTAAATATTATAAATAAATAGAAGGTATTTTTCCAGAGTTATGAAAAATGGCGCACTTGCAAAAATGTCTAATCCAAAAAATTTTAATGATCTTCGACCCATCAGTATATTACCTACAACATCTAAATTCCTTGAAAGATATATATATATGATCAAATATATGGTTATTTATGCCACAATAAAATGATCCCTTCTACTCAATCTGGATTCCGCAAAAATCATAGTACCTGTACATCACTTATTAATCTAACCGAAATTGTTTGCTCTCATATAGACGATAATAAATGCACATGCCTAGCATTTCTAGATTTTAGCAAGGTCTTCGATACATTAAACCATTCATTATTATTATCAAAGTTACATTACTATGGGTTTTCTACAAAGGCCATTAATTTCTTCAAATCCTATTTAAGCCACCGAGTTCAACAAGTATGTTTGCCAAATGGTAATGTTATTCAGACAACACAGTATATTCCAATAAATAATGGTGTTCCCCAAGGCTCCATTCTTGGACCCTTGCTATTCTCTATTTATGTCGCATATATGAGTACAGCTATTACATTTTCTAACTTACAACAGTATGCTGATGACTTTCAGTTATCTATAGCAGTTTCTCCAAACAATTTAGACGCTGCCAAACAAAATATTATTTCAGATTTACAAAGTTTATATAATTATTCTCTAGATCACGGTTTAAAAATTAATACTTCAAAGTATTTTCCACTCCTTGTTGGTACAAAAAAATAGGTCCAAATTACAAAATTTTTCGATTAGTATAAATAATGAAATAATTCCCGTAGTTAACAAGGTAAAAAATTTAGGTGTCAAGATTGAATCGGTTTTAACGTTTCAGGCTCATATAGCAAATAAAGTAAAAATTGCTTTTGGTCGTCTCAAAGTTTTATATAATTATAAACATTGTATGTCACCGGACACTAAATATAATCTATGCCAAAGTTTGGTATTACCAATTTTATTTTATGGAGACGTGGTATATAGCAACTACATCAACTCAAAATCTTCGGATTTCATTCAGAAAGTGCAGAATGCCTCTATGAGGTTTTCCTATAATATTCCATTCCGACATCATATTACACCCCATTCCATTTTAAATATGAAAAATAGCCGCTTACTTCACACATATAATCTACTATACAAAGTATTTGAAACCGGTGAACCTCATTACATTAAACAATATTTTTTATTAACCCCGCACCACCGTAACACTAGGTATCTTTATACTTTTAGAGTTCCACAGCACAGAACTGCAGCCTTTCAAAAGTCTTTTTCATTCAATGCAATTCATTTATGGAATAAACTTAATGATAATATTAAAAAAAATGAGCAGGCAGACTTTCAGTGTTCATGTAAAAAATGCTTTTAGAGACTCAGATTTCGCTTGCTTAGGATGTGTGATTTTCCGCCTGCCTGTTGTATTTTTTTCTCTTTTCATCCTTATATATTCTGTAAGCATGCCAGCTATTCTTCCTCATTGCCCTCTCCAACGTATCTACATCGTTAATCGAGATTTTTTAATAAAGTTATAATATCAATTCCAGTCTTTCTTTTTTTTCTTCACATATTAGCTATGTTTGCATATTGAATTCATGTTGTTCTTTTTTTAGTTTTACTTAGTTTAGTTAAGGGTCCATTGGGAGAGTACCATTAGATGAATTTATGGTTCCTTTTTTCCAATTATTGTAAATATGCAACATTATTATATGTATGTACTACAAGATGATTTTATTATTTTTTTGGTAAATAAATGTGTATTATTATTATTATTATTTTATAAAAGATAAAAAAAAACGGTACAGGAAAATTATCCGACCTAGACCGATTTTCCAAAAAAATTTCTTTCAAGTGCATGTACAGGACGTCGTGTGTATTAAGAAAGAATTTGTGTGAATGAAACCAATGGTGATTCACCTTGTACATTATCATTGATTTCTGGTCTTATTAAAACTTCCAGTTCAGAGAAAATTCGAAGCATAAATATAAAATGTGATGTATACCTAAAAGAATTATGGCTCTACAAAAAGGTCATTTTAAAAATTAACTATTAAATCAACACATAAATTAAATTTATGCTACCATCACCAGAAGGACTTATTCAGATACTTTATCTTGGTCATAATTTAGAAGATTCCTTTTTATGGAGTGTCATAATTTTGATCCTAATTAATTATAAATTTCTTACGTCATTTAACATACCATTTACAAATGAATTCAATATGTACAAGGTTGCACATAAATATTTGTTTATATTTGTAGCTTTCGGCAATCGCACACAAATTTTGATCCAAATGAGAATCACATAAGTAAATGAATTGGATGAATTGCAACCCTGTAAACATCTATGATTTATGAGGTTAAAATGTTTGTACGTAAGATTATTCGTATTTTCATGTGTTATTCTGTTTGTATTCATTCTTCAGTGATTAAAATTAATTTTCGTTTGTTTTATGTACATCTACGTATCAAATAATATGAATTTATTAATTACTACCTGTTAGTTTGATATATTCTTTATTGTCTGAAGCTATTTATTTGTGGCATAATTTTAGTTTTTCTTTAGTTTGATTGGGTTTTTGCCACACATCTGAGATTAATTAAATAAGCCTTTCCGCCAAACGGATCAGTCAAGGGTTATTTTTGAAGCTAAGTTTGCCTAACCAAAAAATCTCACGCTGAAAAAAGCAGATAAGTAAAATATAACAAAAATCACATCAGTATCGTGCACTTCCCTATTTTTGACGTTTCAAAAAAACTCTCTGGTTTCGTTATCAAAATAGCAAATGTATTAAAAATATGTCAAGCTTCCATAGAGATGTTAAATGATTTTTATTTTATTGTTACTTACTTCTTCTTGATACAACTATAGCCAACGATGATCAATGTTTACTGAACAGTTTGACACACACTTATCTCAACAAAATAATCGCGGTCTCTTTTAATATTCTTTTTGTTGCATTATCTTCCTTCTCTAAAATTTTTGCTGACCCCGTTGAATCAAGTGACCGTTTTCCCAAGCGTGTTCTCAAATTTTTTCAAATTCCCACCTGTTTATATAATTTTTATGTTCCTCAACTCAAACATTCGTAGGCAAAGACGTTTCTCCAACATTTTGCATATTATTTGATTCATTGGGGTTCGGCAAAAACAAAAAGAAAATTATATAATATTTATCTGCTTTTTTGAGTATGAGATTTTTTGGTTAGGCAAACTTAGTTTCAAAAATAACCCTTGACTGATCCGTTTGGCGCAAGGGCTTATTTAATTAATCTTTATTTTTTCAGAAGTGTGGCGAAACCCCTATCAAACTAAAGAAAAATCATATCTTTTCAGTTGATATGGTATGATTTGATATTAAATTAGCGATACTTTAAAACATTTGGAAGATCATCTACGACCTCTTCAAGAGGACAAAGTTGTTTTTAAAACAAGTCACATAATTTTTTTAAGTGGAGTAAGAGCCAGAACAGCTCAAAATAACAAAACTTGGTGCTTACGAACGTTACAAACATTTGATTTCTACCAACCACCACCACCCCATGAAATTTCTATGGATACTATAGAATTGAAGGTTGAACAATGACAGTGCAGATGTACCTGTAGAGCTAGGCTGTCTGAAACATGTGGTTACATTAATTATTGATTAATATGTAAAAAACTGTATAATAAATTATTCTAACAATACACATCGAAAATTTCGAATTCATTTGTTATACTGAGGTAAAACAATAATGGGGATAAAAAAACAAAAATATTTACATCGTTATTTATTGAAATTGATAATACCCATAATGTTTTCCACTGTAAAAGCTTCTTTTTAATACATAAATTACTATTAATAATATTAACACAGATATACAGGGTAGCCAGATGAACACGAAACAGAGCCATTTTCAGGAACTGCATCAGAATTATAGAAAAACGCTCAGACCTGTCGATTTTAGGTTAAAGGGGGACATTATTTCCTGGTCACTTTCACCCCCCAAGTAAGGGTAAGCATCACCCCAAAATATTTAAATGGCATTGGGGGTTGAGTAATATTTATTTTGAAAGCTCTTACACTTTATACTTAATAAGAATTTTGATTTTAAAGTAGAAACTTATGTAAAAATAATTAGAAACGGTAAAAATGTCATTCATTCGAGTTAAGTACGCCAATGGAATAAATTTAGTATTTCTTGCGGTACATTGGTTTTTGGCGATTTGTTATCACTTTCGTAAAAAACACAATTGTAAAAAACAGAAATGAATACTATACAAACACAACGAACGTAAAATAAGTGGATTTCAAATTTATTATTTAGTATTATTTGGAAGCGTTGGTTGGTAGTTTATTTAATTATGTTTTTGAAAATTAAACACTATGGTTTATTGCATTGCGGAAAGGGTAGATATCATTTCGCTTTAATTTATGAACAATAAATGTGTGAATAGAACAGTTCAGCTATTTAATCAACAACATCAAGATCGACATGTCAGGAGGAAGTAAGTTTTAGTAAGTTAGTAAAAAAAATTCAAGAGACAGGGAACGTAACCAATAAAAAACGAGAAATTGAAAAACCTATATTTAATGAAGCTAGTGAAGTTGCAATTTTGGGAAAAGTTCATCTTGATCCTACATTAAGTACGAGGCAGCTAGCATTTGTGTCTGGGAGCAATCGAACTAGCGTACAAACCATTTTGAAGAAGAATAAATTCCATCCATACAAAATACATTTAGTCCAAAAACTTCATGAGGATAATTATAACGATCCGCAGTTTCTGATGAATGCAGTTTTTTCTTGAACGGGGGTAAATAGTCACAATTGCCGCTATTGGTCAGATTCAAACCCAAGAGTTTTTCACGAGGTGCATACACAGCCACCGGAAAAATTAAATTAATGGGCTGGAATTTTCGGTGACTGGTCCTTTTTTTCTAACTGGTAATTTGACTGGCTAAATGTATTTACAATTACTGAAAGAAGCTATTGACCCTGCCTTGATATATTATTGAAAATGTTCCAGAGCATGATGAAGATCATTTGATTTTTCAACAAGACGGTGCTCCTCCGCATTATGCGTTAATTGCCGTCAGTATTTAGACCAGCGTTTTCCACGGAATTGGATTGGGAGAAGAGGTAGCATTGAATGGCCTCCACGATCACCGGATTTATTGCCCCTTGATTTTTTTGCGGGGATACCTAAAAAGTAAAATCTATAAAACACGTCTGGCTTCAAGATTTGCGCCAAAGAATCGTCGACGAATGCCGTCAAATCACTCCGGAAATGCTTCATAATATGCACAAACGTTTTGATCAAAATCTGTATTCTTGTATGAAAGCGGGGGGTCATCAGTTTGAACATTTAATCAATTAAGTATTAAGTAAGCAACTAAACAGAATTTAAATTTTAAAATGTAAATATTATTCAATGTATTGGGCGAAATTATAAAATTTAAAGTCTGTTGTAAAGATAATTGTAAAAGCTTTCAAAATAAATATTACTCAACCCCCAATGCCATTTAAATATTTTGGGGTGATGCTTATCCTTGCTTGTGCGTGAAAGTGGCGGAGTCGAAGAATACCAGCAAAGAATTACCCCCTTTAATCTAAAATCGATGGGTCTGAGCGTTTTTCTACAATCTAGACGCATTTCCTGAAAATGGCTCTGTTTCGTTTTCATTTGGCCGCCCTGTATATTAATTATGCACATATATGCACAGTAGTAAAACAAATGATCATTTTACAATATAACCAAGCAAAAATAAAAAATTAGTTTATACACTTTTATCGTCAGAAAACGATGAAATACTGAATACATTTCCTTTAATGATTTTCAAAACTTTGGAATCCCCCATGACTTTATTACAATTATTTAAAGTACAATATGTCAAAGGCACGTATGTAACAAGATATGTATAAGTTCTTAATAATTTTATAATCAAAAACTTTTTTTTATATCATTTCAGTTTGTGTCCAATGGATTCGTTCTGCCTTGTTACAAATATTTTGAGAAGGTACTTCTCCCTTTTTAAAGGCATCGTCTCTTCATACAGTTCCCTTTTTTCCGAAAAATATAAGGAATATCCATTAAAACAATCACAACATTGGCTTTCCAATATCTTACTTGACATAAAATCTTCAGACATAAAACATAGATATATTTTGATATTGGTCTCTCTATGCTTTAAATAATTTCTCGCTGTTTGTACAATTTTATATTTTTTATATATTTTTAGGTATTAATAATATTGTGTGAAACTAACTACTCAGTGGACAAAAGCCCCAACCTGCGTTGAATTACACCCACAATATCTACCCATATATTCCTTATTATTAGCTTTTGTAACATTTTTTTACTGTTTTAGAAAGGTATTTTAAGCTAATATAAATCAAATCTACAATTCCTATCAATGAAGTCATATGTATGTTCTCTGATACCAAACATCTAGGTATGTTAATGAACAATTCCACAGACAAAGCTCTATTCAATAATTATCTAAAGAAAATAATCTAATTTACTCACTCTATAAAAATCTAACTTCACTTTTTTGGCAGTGGGAACACGACAAATTCAACCACAATAGATGAGATCTGACCTATTTCTGCATTTTTAGGATTGCTTCTTCAGGTGGTCTCCTTTAAGTTGAATCAAATATCTAACTATAAAAATTATTATAAAAATTAAAATTATTAGAAGTTAAATATCGACAATGACAAAAAAGTGACATCCTGTCAATGAATTAAATATGACAATACCTACTTGAAAAATGTTCACCTTTTATCTAAAAGTTTTTATATATTTTTAGGTATTAATAATATTGTGTGAAACTAACTACTCAGTGGACAAAAGCCCCAACCGGAAATGCTTCATAATATGCACTGAGAATCGTCACATATTTTACGCGATTTGTTACAAGTTATATTGTCAAATTCTGCATTTTTCTTCTTCAAAGTAAAGTTATACTATTTACAAACCGTTCTGGTACTATTTGTACAGGAAGAATGATAGAAAAATATAAAAAATACACAGAATTTTCACACTCGTATATGTTTGGTATCAGAGAACATACATATGACTTCATTGATAGGAATTGTAGAAGATTTGAAATACAGTAATAAATTTTTGTTGTATTAACAAAAAAAAAATGTTTTTCTGACTATTGGAGTTTTCTGCGGAAAATACAGCATTATAAAAAAACTGTGCGATGGATAGCGTCAATGAACCCGAAATTCAGGAAACTATTATCGAAAATCCGTGACAGTTAATAAAATATGTAAATTTATTATAAAAACTAAATAATTTTAACGTTTCTGCATTTTACTCATAAAATTTTTAATGACGCACCTCTTTTCCAAATATGTACAACACGGACTACCTTGCCTCAAATATTTCATTCGTGCGAACCACATATTATTTAAAAAGAGCAAATCTGTATTTGCCGTCTTGTTAAATGCTTAAAAAACCAGCCCACTTGATCAAGATCTGACCTTAAAGAGTCCAAACCCCCAAAGCAAGTATAAATACAAGTTGAATTTGTACACAGATCATCAGTTCATCGTCTGTAAACTGAAGCCAACAATCAACAAAATGTTCAAACTTGTAAGTACATCTTAGTGCATTTACACTAACACTTAAAATAATGAAGATTTAGCAAGCTTCATTGTATGAGAAAATCTCTGAAAGTAATTCCAAAAAAATTTGTTAAAAAATGTACTTACTTTTATATTTTTGTAACAAATCTAATGCCTTCATTTCAAATTTATTAAATATTTTAATAGTATATATGTACAGTCAAAATAAATGAGATTTACCAAAATATATATTTACGAGTTCACCGTTTTTGACATACAGGGTGTCAAAGATTTCGAAATTTCAGAGACACCCTGTATATAGTACAGATTCCATTCTTTATCAGTTTTTACCATTGAGAAAATATTAATTGTATTAATAGAGTGACTATTTATGCCGTGAATTTGTGTGATCCATGTATACAGGGTGTTCATAGATAGGTGAAACCACAAGATCCTAGCCTTGATAGCCTTGGTTAGAAACTTTTAAATACATTTTCTTTATAAGATACAAGAAAATATCGTATTGTTAAGAAAAATTTGTCAAAATGAAAATTTGAGTACCTAAGTATGCAAAGTGCCAATGTTCCAGGCTTACCTTGATTTTTTTATTGATTTTGGAATTAATAGATTAGAAGGATAAAATGAATTACTGGTGAAAAAAATTAAAACATTTTTGAAATTTCAAACTTCATTTGGTTGTACGGATTTAAAAACTTGTTTCCCAAATTTAAACTTCAATATAATTGTTTCACCTTTCTGGGTAGGCAGATTCTGTATAATCTAACTTTAAAAAATAAGAAAATAATAAAATTTTATAATATTTTATAAGCAAGTGGTACATATGTATACACTATTCATTATGATTGCGTTTTTATATGATACTTTACTTCTTTATTATACATACTTATGGTGACACTGCCTTTATTTAACTCCCCATTATACCAATATCAGCCTGAAAAACACTTTATAAAAACAGTTATGCACAGCTATGATAAAAAACTTTAGAGAGAGGTATAAATAAGAAAGGTAATAAAATATTTTATCCGCATTCCTAGAGCTATAATTACTTTTTCTTTAGTTTTATTGGGTTTTTGCCACACTTCTGAAAAAAATAAAGATTAATTAAATAAGCCCTTGCGCCAAACGGATCAGTCAAGGGTTATTTTTTAAACTAAGTATGCCTAATCAAAAAATTTCACACTGAAAAAAGCAGATAAGTAAGCAGATAACAAAAATCACATTAGTATCGCGCACTTCCGAATTATTGACGTTTTGAAAAACTCTCTATTTTCGTTCTCAAATTTTTAAACTGTCAAACTTGACATACGTTTAATATTTTTACTACTATTTTGAGAACGAAAACAGAGAGTTTTTTTCAGTGTGAGATTTTTTGGTTAGGCAAACTTAGTTTAAAAAATAACCCTTGACTGATCCGTTTGGCGCAAGGGCTTATTTAATTAATCTTTATGTTTTACAGAAGCGTGGCAAAAACCCAATAAAACTGAAGAAAAACTAAAATTATGCCACAAATAAATCGCTTCAGACAATAACCTATAATTACTTGCTTTATAGACTTGATATCATTATGTTTGATTGCGCAGCAGTTGAAAACGGTTTGAAACTGTCAGAAATATTCGACCAGTTAAGTTGAGAACACGTTCCCATTGAATTTAACGTAATTAATAGTTGGAGGGACATTTCTGATAGTTTCAAACCGTTTCCCACTACGGCGAAAACAAATCTATTATTATTTATGTTTTAATGTTATTTTTAATTCCAGTGCGCTTTCTTCGCTATCCTGGCTGTCGCCTTGGCCTTACCAGCCCCCGAACCCAAACCAAAAGCTAGCGTAGCTGCATTAGCTTACGCCGCCCCCGCTGTCGTTGCCCCCGCTGTCAGCGTCGCCGCCCCCTTGACCTACTCCAGCTATGTTGCACCATCCGTCTACTCTTACGGCCACTACCCTTACGGATACTCTCCTTACGTCGTAGTGTAAACTCCGCTTTAGTATTAACAATAAAAAATGCATAAATAAAATGTAAAACTTTGTTTTCTTAATAGACCCTCATTCTGTGGCTACTATCTATCGAAATGGCTTAGTACTTAACAGTTTTTATACCATTTTTTTCATAAAACTGATATAAACACTCAAGTTAGTATTACTTTGTTACAGCTTTAGAGTAAATTGGCATAGCATTTTGTAATTCTATTTTCTAAATAACTTATAAAGGATATTTTCCCTCTTCTTATATTTGAGTTTGCCCATCACATAAAAAGCATTACATTGTCAATTTTGACAGAATACTGTTCAGTTTAAAAATTTGGATGTAGTTTGAACCAATGTAGAATAATTTTCATAATTCGCTGCACAGAGATAGGTACTATTTTTTTAAATGCTTCGCATAAAAACCCATTTATTATTATTATTATTATTTATTTTTTCCAAAAAGTAAATGTAGCAGCTGTTTTATTTTATATTTATCATATATATCACGTCAATAATAACGCTGAATTTAACACTCCCCAAAGCATTGTAGATAGTTTTGCACAATACTTTTGTATTGTATACGTATGTACATGATGACGCTAACCTTATTATAATAGATAATCTGTTTAAAAATCTATCTTGTGTTACTATATTAATCAATTAACTGAGACTACTGTGTGACAGTCTTTCCAAGTTAAAAAACAAATTCACTGCGGGTCACGATTTGGTGCTTAATTTTTTGGTGAGAGATTGCGCTCCGTTGTTAGCAATCTCAATGTAGCACTGCCCAGTTTCTAATTTGTACAGGTAGAATCTGTCCTGTACTGGAAGAGTGGAGATGTAATCAATATATCCAATTATAGACCAATTTCAATTCTTCCCAATTTTGCTAAGGTCTTGAAGATCTCTCTCTCTCTATATATATATATATATATATAACTGTATATATATCAGTCAGTAAAAAAACTTACTCTCTATATCAACAAGGATTTTTAGATAAATGATCATCAATAATCAATTTCGCTTTAATTACCCAAAATATATGGGAAGTCATATTGATATGGTATACACAGAGTTCTCCAGGGCTTTTGATACTATTACTTACAATATGTTGTTAAACAAACTGAAGGAATTTGGATTTTTCACTCCTTTAGTATAATTTTTCAAAACTTATTTAGTAGATCGATCTTAATATGTTGCATACAATGGGTTTAGGTCTCGATTTGTTCTTAGCTGTATCGCGTGTTTCGCAGGGATCAAATCTTGGGGCCCTTTTGTTTTTGTTATTTATTGATGGACTCATGAATTCTGTTGACTGCCATAAACTTCTTTATGCCGATGACCTTAAAATTTATTGTAATATAAATAGTATTTCGGATTGTGGTTGGTTGCAGTCTCAGATAGATGCAATTGTAAAGTGTTGCAAGTTATTTTCACTTAAATAAAATATTAATAAGTGTAAAGTAGTTAGTTTCTCCAGAAAGAAGAGTCCAATTATGATTATTCGTTAAATAATGTAGTCCTGGAACTGTGAGTTGATTTTTTCGGAACAAATCAATAACATTACAAAATCGGTTAGTAAAATATTTGGTTTCATTATTAGAAATTGTAGGTGTTTCACAAATGAGGCAGCGTTAAAGACATTGTACTTTTCGTTGGTGCGTACTAAATTAGAGTATGGGTCATTGATTTGGTATCCTATTTATGAGAATCAATCTTCAAGTTTAGAATCAATTCAGCGCAAATTTTTAAAATATATTTCCTTTAAAATTAGTGGTATATATCCTGGACAGTCTTATGATCATGAGTTACTATTATGGACCTTTGATATTCCTTCACTAGGACTATATTCTTATTTAAACTATTTAATAACAACATTCATTGCTCTTTACTTTTGGAATATTTTAATATGAGAATATCAAATTTTGGTTCTAGGCAGACTCACACATTTTATTTGTCAACACCAGCAACCAATGTTCTTAAAAAAATCACCATTATACAGGATGTCCCATAATGATGTGCGCTCCTTTGGAGGGTGTGTTCCTTGCGTCGTCTTAGGAAGGGTTCTTTCTATAAAATTTTTTGATTTGAGTTCTCCCTGACGAGATAAGGGCTTCTAAAAAATTGAAAAAATTTCGGCTTACATTTTTTTTCTGAAAAACGGTTAAATTTATAAATCTGAAAATCGGTGACTACATTTAGTTAATTAAGTGACATTGTTGAGTATGACTTTTATTTTTACCAAATGTCTACAAGAGTGGCAGCCACCAACCTCTGTTGTTTTTTTAATTAGAACTTTTTTTCTAAACGTTTCTCGATATAAAAAAAATACAGTAAATAGAACAATTTACTACATTTTTCCTCTCCTAGTATTTTTATACAAAGATACGCGTTTTCTTTTAAGAAAATAAAATCCACATACGCAAAATAATTCATATGAAACGTAATGACATTTGGTAAAAACAAAAATCATACTCAACAATGTCACTTAATTAACTAAATGTAGTCACCGATTTTCAGATTTATAAGTTTAACCGTTTTTGAGAAAAAAAAATGAAAACCGAAATTTTTTCAATTCTTTAGAAGCCCTTATCTCGTCAAATCGAAAAATTTTATAGAAAGAACCTCCCCTAAAATGACCCAAGGAACACACCCTCCAAAGGAGCGCACATAATTATGGGACACCCTGTATAATAATATGTCACTTAATATGACATTAACCACAGTGTCAATTGCATTCTCTCTTTATCGTAATTTGTTTTTGCCTTATAATAACCATTTGTTTTTTTTTTTTTTTGTAATAATTTCTTATTCAAGTACTAATTTGCTTAACATTTTAAATATGTTGTTTTGGTGTTACTGCCTGCTGATCATCATGATGCGAGATTTAATGGTAGTCGTTCTCTGATGAACATCCTTTAGCGATTGTCATTTTATTTAATTATATTGGAGCAGGTTGTTTCATTTCCAAAAATAGTCAAATTTTAGTTCATGCCATTAAAAAATCTATGAAATTTAAAAGATTTTTTATATCGACTGATTTATTGATATTTATAATTTTTCAATTTATTTTAAAGTTAATAAAAGGATTCCACATTAAGTGATCTTTCAATAATAAAATTTGATGAAACTATTTTAATGTGACATACTGAGTAACAAATGTCTCAAAATGAAGGACTATGAGAATTATCTTGTGTGAATGTTCGCTTCTATGGCTAATTTGAATTAATTTGCAGACACATTTAAAATGGCGATAAAAAGCATAAAAATTAATTACGAATTTTAGTCAACTGAAATTTTACATTAAGAAGATTATTTTAAGTAAGTAGTTTGTCAATCTTTATATAATCTCTTATTTTATTGTATTTTGTGTGTTATACTGGGTAATTCAGAACTTATTGAAAAAAAAAAACAATTTTGAATGTACAGGGGTCTCCTACAAATACAATTTTGTAAAAAAATCGAAAAGTACAGTTCGAAAATGATTTAAAAGTACTCTTATGCGCGGCTCTGGAAACTAGTTTACTGTAAAACCTAACAGTGTGCAAGACAAGGAATAAATAAAATTTCTATTCTATATCAGCAAATTCAACTGCTGATTTATGATTTTATTTAATAAAATAATTTGACATACCCGCTGTTACAACAACTGTTCAAAATTTTTTCCACGTATATGTAAACACATTTAGGCCCGTGTTACCCAGTTTCTACGAACTAACACCAATGTTTCTGGTTATTATCCATTTTCAATTCGTAAGTTATTGGCAGCAGCTATAATACGTTCGCGAAAATCGACAATAATGTCCACTTCAGTATGATATACAGGGTGTTAAAAAAAAGTGTAAAATATTTCACGAGGTAATAGTATGAACCAAAATAAGCAGAAAAGTCTTAATAAACATGGGTCCCCAAAGTAACGGTTGAGGAGATATGGACTGAATTCGTTTTTCAAACATTTTATTTTATTAGGAATAAACCGACAAAGAAAGCTTTTAACAAACAAAGTTACAGAAGATGTTTAAAGTGCCCTCCGTCCATTTCCAAGCAGGCACGACATCTTCGTCTCAACGATATTCGAACTCTTTCGAAAACACCCTCCTTGGTTTGGATTTTTTGAGACTTTTGATTCATCCGTAGCTGCAGCTCTTCCAGGCTATTTACAGGAGTACCATACACTAATGTCTTCAAATATTCCCAAACAAAGAAATCTAGAGGGTTCAGATCAGGCGATCTTGGAGGCCATAAAACAGGTCCGGCCCTTCCTACCCTTCTATGTGGAAAAGTTTGGTGTAAATGCTCTCTAACGGCCATGGAAAAATGAGCTGGAGCACCATCATGCTGGATCCACATTTGTTGCCTCTGATTCATAGAAATGTCTTCCAAAAACTCATACAGTGTGTTCTGCAGAAAGTTGAACAGGACCTAGAAACCCGTCACCTACAATACCCATCCCAATGTTTAATGAAAAACGTGCCTGATGTCCAGATTCTATTAGAGCATGAGGATTTTCGTCGGCCCAAATATGCGTATTGTGAAAATTAAACACTCCATTTCTTGTGAACCCGACCTCGTCAGTAAAAAGAATGTTTGCAAGAAAACGAGGGTCTTCAGCATCATGACGTAGAAACCAGCGCCAAAAAACCAAACGTGATTGATGGTCATTTATTGGATTTAAGGCCTGAACTCGTTGCACATGGTATGGATAAAGCAGTTGCTCGTGAAGGATTCTCCAAACAAGAGGACCACTAATTCCTACCTCGGCTGATATTCTCCGCACACTCGTACCTGGATTCTGCTCTACCAGTGCTAGAATTTCTTCTTCTGCTCTAGGAGTGGATACCGACCTTGGTCTTCCGGATAAATGGCACTGTTTGCTCAAGGAATCGGTATCACGCAATCTTTAGTAAATTCTTCCAAACATGCGTTGTGAAGGAATCTGGCGATTTGGATAAGCGTCAACATAAAGACGGCGCACTTCGGTGGCGTTCCCATTAGCACAACCATACATGAAATGCATGTCTGTTAATTCTGCGTTAGAGTAACCAGCCATAGCGAAAGAAAACTTATGCACTGAGAACAACTGTCAAATACGTACTGTTTATTTCACTAAACATCAACCAACTATTATAAGAAAATACACAACGTTTTTGCAAAATAAAAAAGGGGCTATAATACATGAAACATTCCATATCTCCGCAACCGTTACTTTGCGGACCTATGTTTATTGAGACTTTTCTGCTTATTTTTGTTCATACTATTACCTCCTTAAATATTTTACACTCTTTTTTTAACACCGTGTATATCATTTTTAAATATGTCCACAAAAAAAGGATTTAAATCAGGAGATTGCGGCGTTTAATCCATCCTATCTCTGGAACTTCATTAAGGCACACCCGAATATTTTGTGGAAAATGAGGGGGAACACCATCATGCAAGAACCACATTCGGACAGCTAAGGGCACATCTTCCAGAAGTCCAGGCAGATCATTTCTAACAAACTCGAGAAACTGTACCCCATCCATTCGATTTGGTAATATGAAGGTCGAATCAAGCATTGTTGGAAATGATCTCGTTGAATTGCATGCGGATTTTCAAAATCCCAAACATGAGCATTATGAATGTCATACGAGATGTGGCAATTAAGTTCCGGGAATTTAGTTATAACTCGGAAACTGGCAACACTGCATAGTTTATCAACGTTTTTCTAGAGAGGGGGACCTTCCTTTTAATTTCAGTCCAAGGTTGAAATCAATAGCACGTTTGGTTTGTTTTTTATACGTATTTTTTTGGAAATAACTTTTTTAGCGTCGTTGTGAAAATGAGTGACTGAAATTACAAGCAACGTGTTGGGATCCAATTTTTAGTGAAATCTGACGAAATACTTTCGGAAATCCTTCGAAAATTGCAGGTGGTGTATGGAGACGAATGCATGTCGAAAACACGTATTTTTGAATAGGCAAAAGGGTTCAAGGAGGGACGTGAAGTAGCTCCTGTCACCTCTCGTACTGACGCGAATGTTGACCGTCTGCGTGCACTGATCACGTCTGACCGGCGCCTAAGCATTCGTGCGTTGTCTGACGAGTTAAACATTAACAAAGAAACCGTTCGCAAGATGTTACACGAAAAGATTTGCATAAAGATGGTGCCAAAAGTTCTCACCCGTGAACAGAAAGACATTGTTGTCTCGCCCTCGGAGAAAATTATTCAAATTTTCTAATTAATAACTTGTCATTGCTTCTTGAAGATATTTCCTCATTCGCGGCAGCGAAGTTCCTTGGCCCGCACGTAGTCCTGATTTAAATCCGCTGGATTTTTACTTTTGGGGCTATATTTGATCTTTAGTTTACAAAGACATTATTTATAGTCAAGAACAACTGTGGGAAAAGATTCAAGAATCGGTTAATATTATCAGGCAGCGTAGAACTTTATTCAACGTCAGACAAAAGTGCATTTAAATCGCTGGTGATCACTTGGAGAATCTTTTATGATTAATAATTTGTTAAGATATGCATAACATATTCAGTTGTCCCGCCGAATCTCAAAAACTTAAATTGTCTGTTTCTTTAAAACGATTGAGTTTATCGATTTAGAATTGAAGGTACTTCAATAGTTTCTTATTAAAAAATTCAAAAGTGTAAAATACAAAGAGACAGACATATTTTTACATCGACCGTACAGCATAACTAGCGCCCTCTAGTTGTGACCTCAACACTATTTGTATGTTTGTAATTGCCACCTCAAAAAACATAAGACTATATATACATTTTCAAAACAATCGGTCCATACGTTCTTAAAATATAGCAAACAAATCGAAAACATTATTTTCAACTTTAACACTCTGTAGAATGAAAAGGAGCAACAATTGAATAAGGCATATTAGGCTCAATTGCTTTATTTTGACGTTAACAATTTACCCTTAAGCTATGTATCATTATTAATAACTCATTCTGTATGTACTAAAAGTGTTTTATTTTACTCGAAGGGTAACTTTCCTTCTCACAAAATAAAATATCACTTTTGTTAACTCAAATTAAGATTTTTGTATGAAGAAATTGAAAGTTATTCTTAAATGAAAGCAATATTGGTCCTTTCTGGAAATGATAGCAATATCCGTTTAGCACCTATGCTTCATCATCATGTTCTTTTAACAGCTTTTAGAGAACTAGTTCCTAATTTATGTATCGTCTGCCAATAATTCGCCTAAAAAGTACGACATTAATATCAAATTAGCTACGCACGCGGTCGTTTAACTTATTTTTTAATTTGGGACGTTACAAAATATTATTCAACACGATAAATTATTTCTTGTCTGTGGCGTAAAAATGTTCAAAAATTCTGCCACTTCTTCAAAATTTGACCTTAAAAATTCCGAACCTTATCCGTATAAATACAGGACGAAATTTCGGAATCATCAATCAGTTCATCGTCGACTTTCAACTGAAATCAACTCAACATGTTCAAGCTTGTAAGTACATTTTACTATAAATATACTTTATTTTGTATTAACAGTAATTGAAAAAAAATGTCACATTACGCATACATTATTTCTATTATTTTTAGTACTACTTGTTTTTGAAGAATTTACAAAATTATATAATAATTTCTTTTTATATGAGATACCGTATAACGTTTTAACTTTGATTTCGCAAATTCTCACAAGAAGTAGGTCAATTTTCGTGAATAATTTTAAAACTATAACAATTTATTTTAAATGTAATTCAGCTAAAGTATTTTTTAAGTATAATTAACAAAAGTTATATGTTAATTTTTAAAATTGCTTTGAATCATTCTCATATATTTAAAATGAAGAAAAAATATATTGGCTTATATTTGAAAAATTTATATTTACGTTTTTTTTAAAAAAAATAACATTTTGTGCTGAAACAACTCTGAATTTAACTATTCTTTGGACTTTTAAGGACTAGTGCACTCTATGAAAAAAAGAGTCGTGTAAAATATTATTTTTAATCACAAATAACTTCTTCTTGATAGTTGTAATCTTTCACATAAATGATTTAAAACTACACTTCTCCAAGGCACTAAATACTGGTCCACTGTAAAACTTGATAAGGCGGAAATCTGCGACTGGACAAAACAAAAAAAATGCTCAAGGAATAAAATAAGTAACATTTTGTAACGCCGATTTTATACAGCAAATTTAATTACTTTTGTCGCTATTGTTATTAATTACTGATAGATTGAAGTGTTATCTTTCTTTGTTTATTCACACACAGGGTGTTTTATACAGACATGGCAATATTGCTAGGGCTGATAGAACTAAATAAGTAGTACTATCACAGAGACCACCTGGTTGACTTTACCACAGTTTCTTGCATTTTATTGTTAACAAATTTACTAAGAAAAATAAAATTTTACATAATATCGCGAGTGTAATTACTAGCATCTAGCGCCTTCTACGTTATACAAGAAAAATAATAACACTAATGTATTCGGCCTCACCTAAAACGTACCTGTGTCAAATTTTGATCAAATAGGTTATTCTTTTAAAAAATGACATCCATAATAATTTTCTAAAATTATCTTACACGCCTTGTATCTCCAAAATAAGTGGCTCTAGGACATACGTTCATTAAGCAAATTTTACTTATTTTTTATTGTTCTATCAGTCTTAGTATGACAATCTTTTTGAACACCGTGTATACGTAGGTGGATGATGCCATCAATATTAACTAACACTTAAAGTGAGTAATAACAGGTATTCAAAACTTTTATGCGCGTACGAGTGATCTAAAAGTAACTGGAATTTGTAATAATTCGGGTTGTATTAATCCGATTCGCCCAATATTTTCGATGTTGTGTTAGTAAACATGTCTGGAAAGTGCCTATATATTATTAGCTATATCGGATGTTTAATTTGTTGTTGCCTGTCATAAAGGCTAGATGTGTTTTGGTACCATCGGCAATTATTTATTTTTATTTTTAATAGATCAGACAATTTGCATTTTGCTATAAGAATGGAATAAAGTACCACAATGTTTCAAAATGTTAAATATTGCTTTTGATAAGTCTGCTATAAGCAAATCAAGAGTTTACGTGTGGCACAAGTGTTCAAAAGTTTCAAATTTACAAAAAGGTCGTGGACGTTGAAGATGACGAGCGTTCTAAATGCCTCAGCACATCAATAACTGATGGAAATGTGAAAATAGTGAAAGAAATCGTTATGATGATCCCACAATCAGTCTCTAAGATGTTGGTATATCAATTGACTCATACCATGATTTTTTTTCGGATCTTTCAGATACGAAACGAGTAAAAACTAAATTTGTTCCAAAATTGTTAAATTTCGATCAAAACCGGCAGCGAATGGAGTCGCAAAATGAAATCAACAGGCGCATAACGTATTATAACACATTATCCCCCACTTATTGTAAAATTTAATGCATTTTTTTTAAGATATAAATAATTGCCGATCGTACCAAAACGCATGTAACATTTGTGGCAGGTGACAACAGACTAAACATTCGATATGGCTAATAATGTATAGATACTTTTCAGACATGTTTATCAACACAACAACGAAAATATCGGGCGAATCCGACTAATACCCGATTTATTACAAAATTCCCGTTACTGTTTGATCACACCTCGTATATTAATATCCAGTTAACACCATGTTTAGTTTAATTTGACCATCTGTTTTGTCTACAGAATGTTTTTTGTTTATTTTCAGTGCGTTTTCGCCGCCATCTTGGCCGTAGCTTTCGCTGCCCCCAACCCTAAACCAGGTCTCGGCTACGCTGCACCTTATGTAGCCGCTCCTTATGGCTATGCTGCTCCAGTAGTGAGTGCCCCTGTAGTAAGCACCCCTGTAGTAAGCAGCCCTGTAGTAAGCGCTCCTGTAGTAAGCTATGGTGCTCCAGCTTACTCCGGATACGTTGCCCCATCTGTGTACGGAGCATACTCTCCCTATGTATGGTAATCTTAAAGGAAAATAATTTAGTAAAGTAGTTGCAAAATTTATCCGTTTTTGATTTCCTACTCCTCTTTCCTTGTATTATTCAAACAACCACTGATGCAAAAAATCAGATGTGATTAGTTTTAATAAAAAGACTTGAAAATAGTCTACCTCTACCTCTGCCATTTCGTAGAGAAACAATATGAGCATCCAAAATGGTCTTCTACAACTTTTTTGAGTAGAAATAAACTTTTTTAAATCAAATTTTCAATACTTCGAACGTTGTTTGACTGTTGAGGCTTATGTCGGTATAACAATACTATTCTATATAAATAGACGTTTATTCTGTAAAAGATAAGAGTTAGCATAAAACGATTTACATAAAAAATGGTGGTGATAATAATAATAATAATAATAATAATAATAATAATAATAATAAATGCCTTTATTTCAAAATTACAAAAATATATAACAGAATACAAAAGTAGAAAATATGTAATATGAATGTGAATTTTGAAATCACAAGGGGAAGTTCACACTCAGTGTGCTCTACCACTTAACCCTTGCTAAATAAAAATGTAAATTATGCATTAAACCGAACGGAATAATATACAATATAAACTAAATATATAAATACATTATAGTATTGCCACAAATTAAACAAGCAATGAAAGGTTGATATATAATTATTGCTTGGACACACAAACGTCCATTAATCACAAATTCTGTTTCATTAGAAGTTCACGTTTCGCAAAACCTTTAAATTTAACTATATTATATAACTTAACGGCAGGAGACACATTATTATAGAGTTTGTATATATTATATTTAAAGCTTCTTTCAAAAAAGGTAGTTCTATGTGAAGGAGGAGTTAGCAATCCTTTTGTTCTAATGTTCAGAGTATGTACATCACTCCTAAATGAAATTTTCTCATAAAGATAAGGAGGGGTTTTTATCTGTAATAATTTGTGAAAAATACATGTAGTTTGAAGACGTCTTCGATTTGCCATATTGAGCCAGTTCAGATCTACAAGTTTATATGAAACATGTTCGTATTTCCTGATACCATATATAAAGCGAATACACGAATTTTGAACGCGCTGAATGCGATCGCTACAACTTTGATCCAAACAAGGCCCATAGACAGAGACACAATAATTAAAATGACTTAAGACTAGAGTTTCACATAAGATTTTTTTAGTATTGTAACTGAGATAACCTCTGTGAGGATATAAAAGTCGCAATGCCATGTATGATTTTTGAATAAATTTACTTATTTGTTCTTTAAATCTCAGTGATCTATCTAAAATTATACCAAGGTTTTTAGCACTTTCAGATATAGGTAAATTTCTACCCATCAATTCGATGTTCATAGTATGTTTTAGATTTTCAACATTGTTTTTATTTCCAAATAAAATTGCAGCCGACTTTGTCGGATTTAGAACCAAAGAATGCTTTTTAGATATGTCATGAATGTTATGTAGATCACTGTTAATTTTACCACTAGCTGCGACATAATCTTTAACATTAAATGAATGATACAGCTGGGTGTCATCAGCATACATATGAATAGAAGCGTGTTTTATATATTTGACAAACTGACTGGTGTAAATGCTAAATAGAACAGGTCCTAATATGGAGCCTTGGGGGACACCTGAGCATATCACTCTAGGCTTAGATAGTTTATCAGATAGTTTGACTATTTGAGAGCGATCTTGTAAATAAGACTGAACAAGTAAAAGAGCTTCAGTTGTAAAACCACAGGATTTCAGAATGGCTAAGATAATATGGAAATTAATGGTGTCAAAAGCCTTGCTATAGTCCAAAAGTACCATTGCCGTAACTTTATTATCATCAACTGCTTGTATTATATCATCAGTTATATGCATTAAAGCAGTTGCACAGCTATAACCTTGACGAAAACCAGATTGTGTATACGGAAGTATATCGTTAAGCTCCAAGTAATCACGAATTTGAAGTTCCATAATCTTTTCAGCAATCTTGGATAAACAGGGCAAGATACTAATTGGTCTAAGATCAGACATTTGCTTTGGGTCACTATTTTTTGGTATCGGAGTTATTACAGCTGTTTTCCAACTATCGGGAAATCTACATTCAATAAACATAGTATTTATAATATTAACTAAGTACTTTAAAATATAAGGACAGCAAATTTTAATAAGATTAATACTTAAGGAGTCAATGCCCGGTGAAGAATTTTTTAAATTCATAATTATTGTATTTATTTGTTCCACAGTTACAAGATTAAAACCAAACGACGAGTTAGAAATTTTGTTGTCAATGTAATGTTGAGCTATTTCTCCCGGAAATATATTTTGCTGAGGTATGGCATCTAAAAAGTAATTATTAATTTCATCAGGATCTGTCAAAGTAGCTGGCAACATAGGCTTTTTATTTGATATTAGTTCTAGTTTCCGAAGCTCTTTCCATGAAGTTAAGTGACCACCGAGCTTTATTGTGAACGCTCCCACATCACTAGTATATTTTGGTTTTTTATTTAGAAATTCATTTGAAACTCATTCTTGTAGTTTTATTTTCAGTTTATTTTGAACAAAAACATTGTTTAGGCATTTTAATAGTACGTATTTCTATGGCCTTAGATCTATCATTTTTTATTCAAATTAAAAAATAGTGAACAAACGTATTACAATAATCATGGAATGCAGATTTCTGACACTACTACGCATGGGTCGCATTCAGATGCGAACGATGTTTTTTAGTTTTAGTGTTGGGAATTTTAACTAAGATTAAGTTTCCTAAATCTTTTACATCATTAACTTTTAATCGAACCTGTTCATCGCATCTACATGCTCCCGTGACTCCAAATATTAATACGACCTATAACATATTGTACATAAGTTCATAAAAATAACTGGTCTATTAAATATTTTTAACCGTAGGTCTTTGTTGTTAAATATTAATAATCAGGTGTCTTACTGAGGAATTTGTCTAACTCTTCTTTAAAGAAAATTTGTGACTTATTCGTCTTATAGTTATTGCCTTGTCGCTACAAATATGCAATTAATTTAGAATAATTACCCATTTTTACATTGTGTCCCACATTTAATTTAGACTTTACCATAGAATATTGCACCCATAATGATGAACGCTTCAGTTTTTGTGCTAAAAATGTAAAATATGCCATATAGCTATTTTTGTAGTAAACAGCATTATTTTCTTTCGGCTAATTCAAAATTGTATGATATGCATTGTCAACTTTTCTCGACTCTTCTGGAATTATTACAGTTGCCACTGACGAATTTGCTATTTCTCATAAATCTTTCTGATAATTAAGACCAAATGTCAAATTTATCACTGACAGTTTATGTAAACTTAATCCCACATGATTTTAATAACCGTTACCATAGATATGTACGTTTTCATCCCAGTAATAGTATATTATTTTTTTATATTTTTAGGTATTAATAATATTGTGTGAAACTAACTACTCTGTGGACAAAAGCCCCAACCTGCGTTGATTTATATTAGTTTAAAATACCTTTCTAAAACAGTAAAAAAAATTTGTATGAGAAAGATATTATAAACTTAAAATACCTTACCTTATGCAACAAAAGCTAATAATAAGGAATATATGGGTAGATATTGTGGGTGTAATTCAACGCTGGTTGGAGCTTTTGTCCACAGAGTAGTTAGTTTCAGTAGGAGATTTGATTTATATTAGCTTAAAATACCTTTCTAATACAGTAAAAAAAGTATATTATTTAACGAGCGGTAACGCAGGTCCATCAAGTGTTCATCAAGTGAGTTATGACCATTACCGCAAGTTGAATACTATACTTTATCTACGACTATAACAATAAATACTAAGATACAAGTATCGAGAAAGAAAATTGATTTGAAAACGTCAAAATTATTTTGTTAAAATATCAAATGACATTAGTCCCCTCAATGATAATAATTGACAGTTCCGCCTTCTGAGAGGCGTTGGCAATTTAATAATTTTAAAATCTTTTAATTATTCATTCTTTCCACTTGTTAAAAATTCTTTCCATTTAACACCAATGGAACATATTTATCGGCTTAAAAATTTCCAAAAATTTACTGCGTACACTATTTACATACCGAATTAACATTGTAGAAGCCCAGCGTGAGTTATAATAACTCACTATAAAAACTCACGCTATTTGTTTATTGATACTATTATTTGATCAAAAGCAGTTGAATAATTAATATATAAATTAATAGGAGTAGATAAAATAATGAAAATAATTTTTTCTACTCCCTACATGGAAAATACTATTTTGCTCCCTCATTTCAGAAAGGAAAGTAGTACCTTGGCTTGGAAGCAAACAAGTAGAAACTCCAAATAGCTGTAAGAGTAGTGTATAGACTTATAGATACACATACTTCCTAAAAATGTTTAATAATGCTTTTTTTTTCAAACAAATTTTTTATTACTTATTTTTGCTTATAATCATTGAAAACAGTTTAAACTGAAGTTTAACTTAAAATCAATAACTAAATATTGTTAAAATTTATGGTTCAATTAGTTAAATTACTAATGGAAATTCACCCTGAAGAAATATTGCCCTGCTGATGGAGATGAGTTCCTGTTTATTATTTTCCAAATTCGTGAAGTACTTGTGGTAGAAACAACATTTTCAAAAATAAGACAACATTTTTTGGTACTTGAAGTAGTACTTTCTCCAGTAATTATTTAGGTACATCTAAGTACCTTTCTGCTACTGCGTTTGTTCGACATCCCCCATGTCTTTTAAGAGTGAGAATATCACTTTCAGCATTGACTAATAACCTAGCTGAAGTACGGCGGAAACTGTGTCCAGGTAACCTTTCAAATTATCCAAATTTGAAAATATTGCTATTCTGCATGGAATTTTGGCAATTGTATTTTTGCCAATTATCTGGTTTGTACATTTCCCTTTAGCATAAATTACAAAAAATCTAGAATGACATGGGGGAACCTACAGTCCATATATTTTTCATACATATCCAAGACAGATACTCTGCTTACAATCTCATTTGTTATTGTAAATGTCCTTTTCATATTAGTTTTTGAGTCAGGTATTTGCACCACCAAAATATCGCCTTTATCACTGATATCCTCAAGTATCATATTATCTAATTCATCGCTACGATATGCCCCAGCAATTCCAAATATAAGCACGACCTGAAAAAGGAAAAATGCGCTTATGACAATAGCCTAAAATGTCACTTAATTGTCATTTTTTATATATTTTCTTATAAAAAATTCGTTACGTTTTTATTTATTATTCAACATTAACGATCAATTTTACCTTCATATGTAAGTTTCATTTAGAGCTTCTTCAATAAACTTGTTGATATCCTCCCTTGAAAAAGTATTGGCTTTCTTGGCTACATATCCACCAGATTTCGTTTTTAAAAAAGCTTCTGGTTTAAGAAACTTATGCCCGTTTGCACCGAAGTTAATAAGCATTACTTAATAATAAGATATGCTTAAGTAAGCTGTTCCTATTGCACCATACGTTAAGATCTTCTTAAGTATGAAAACAGATGCTTAAATTTAGGCCTAAGTTTGATAGTGACTTGAAATTCTTTAATTTAAGCAGAGTTGGAATGTGCGCAAAACAAGCATAAAAATTTTAAAAGCGCGGGAAGTGCAAATATAGTGGTCAATGTTAATGAGTGTAGTATTAAAGTAGTAAAAAAGTATAATGGATATTAGATTGAATGATATATTTGATGGTTTGGATACTTTGGAAATTATAAATTTTGCATTTATCAAATTAAATTATACCAGATCTGACCATTTCCATACAATGGATGAATTGAATGAAGATGATTTGGCCACTAATACTAACCTCAAAGAAAATAAAATAAATTATTATTATTTTTAGTTTGTCTCTGATATAAACTAGTCTTGATTAACATCAACCACAACCATACCTATATTACAAATGACAACATAACGACAACAACAAAAATAAACACCATAGATATGACAAATATAGCGAAATCTAACCTTATTTCCATACAACAAACTGAAGAAAAACAAAAAGAACTAAAATACCTAACATAAAGTAACGAAAGTTCCTAGATTTGTGTCTTGTTGCCAATGCAAAGACGTACTTTGCTAAATTTGGTTTATAATACGTTGGTGCAAAACTCTGAAAAAATAAGCATAACTTAACTTTAAGAACAATTTTATTAAGTTGTTTTTAGTAAAATGTCGGTGCAAACGGGCATTAATGTCTATATTGTCTTTAATTTGGAGTGTAGATCGCAACATGCTGTATTTGCTTCAAATGGGCGCATTTTTTGGAAAAATTAAATAAGGCCACTTCTTCACATATTTTTCGTATTTGCCTAGTCTCCATTCAACATTTAAATAGCTGATAGTCCTTTTCATATTTTTCACGAGACTTTAATGGTAATAGATTTAACAAAACCACGTTTGACATATTTGGTTGTTTGATTGTCATGCATAAGAAAATATAATAAAATATATGTAAAACCAATGTAAAACACTGTGAATTGTCGCAGAAAATAATATATATGTATTACAAAGGAGCAAAGTGCCATTTCCTCCCATGGATATTCAAAGAAATCAAACTATCCGCGGGAGGAAATTATGCACTTTGCTTCCTTGTTATACAAATAGCTATATACTAGTAAAACAATTATTTCTTTCTACTGCATGTATTGCCTTGTATAATCTATGCAATTACTATACGCTTGAAGAAAAACAAACTTATAAAGGCTCCACATCTTATACGTACCTTCTCATCTCTCTGTAACCGATCTAGGATATATCTATTGTTATCCTCGAGATAAGGAAGTTTTTTAATGAATACATTTCTTTTCAACTGCTAACAGTGTCAAATATTCCATTTCAAATTGTCACACATCGAAAATAGAACATTTAAATATATACTTTTGAAATAATTTATTTAAATGCAATAAATACGCTTATAAGACTACACAACAACACATTAAATTAAATATTTGTAATTACACCACGATATGGTGATGGTAGTCAACGTCGTGGAAGCCGTCGATGTATTCCTCGGCCACTACCTCAGGAACAACGTAGTTATCATAGACCAACGGCAGCGAATCGTAGGAAATAACTACGGGTTCCGAATAGTGAACATAGCTGGAGAAGAATGTCGGTTTCGGAGCAGGTTTCGCAGCTGGTGCGGCCCATGCAAGGGAAACTCCCAAAAGTACGATGAAGGCTACCTGGAAAAATGTAAATAATTTACAAATAATAATGCTAGACCCACAATAAAATAATAAATAAAGCTACAAAGTGAGAATGTGGAAAGTAAAAACGTGCTTCTGTCCAAAATGTGTGTGGAACATATCTTAGCGTTCCAAAAATTTCTAATGTTTTAAAAAATTGTTCCACTCAAACGACATGTGGCAATTAAGTTCCGGGAATTTGTCAATGAAAAAACAATCAAATTAAATTTCGCCAAAATGGTATTATCGACCTTAACAATAGTCTCCCTCTAACTCTACACAACGATTCTAACGTTGCTCTCACGATTGGAGTTCCCTTGAGGTGCGACTTCATCTTGGGGAATAAAAAAATCGCAGGGAGAAATATTGGGGCTATAGGGTGGGTGCGGCAACGTTGGTATGCCTTTTTTGCCAAAAACTCTTGCATAATGAACGCGGAATGGGCTGGCGCGTTGTCGTGGTACAAGATCCAACCGTTCTCGGCGAGTTCGGATCGCACACGGAAAACGCGGGCCCACAGCCGTTCCAGGATGCCAACATAGAACTGTTTGTGCTAGTTTTCTGTGAAGGAAACTCTAGAACAAATGTGGAAAAATATCATAGATTTCCAAATCGAGTGATTCTCCATAGAGAAACATTTTCTAATGTTTAAAGACGGGTTCGAGAGACAGGACTCACTAATATCCGAGAACATCCTAGTGTAATAAGGGTGATGAAGAAAATATTTTGCAAACAACAATTGGTAAATAGTTCCGATGATTTTTTTTTTTTTTTTTTTTTGGAAATGATATATGCAAAACTTGAAGTTGTTTCGTTTTCAGCTATGCGGTATTAATTAATAAAGTAGTTTTTTTTAATACATATTTTTCTTAGTTCTAGATTATTTGGTTCACTGTAGCAATAACTTTTGAAAAATCTCTTGCGTTTATATTATATTTGACAGCGATGTTTGATTTTTTGGCACCAATGTAAACTGCAATGATTTATCACTTTGTTACTTAAAATAATTTTACTGTCAACGAAACTTTATCACATTTAATTTCACATATTTTCACTACGAATAAACAATAATCTTTAAAAACTTTTCTAAAGAACTGTTCAAAAATTAGCAAAATATGAAATTTTATACTAATTTTGCACTCACTTGCTTGAACATTTTGGTGTTGGTTACTCTGTAACAGATACTGACGATTGTTTTTATTTTCCGTGTTTATATATTAGAGAAGACACCTTTGGATCATAGAAATGACATTGTTAAGGTCCACACCAAGAATATTTAGTATTCATAAGATGGTTCGACAAATTCCATTGATAAACACTTCTAGGTATAGTAAAAGGTTATCTATTAATTATTAACAATTGTTTATGAGTTCATAAACCATAAACCACTCCATTTTATGTGTGTAAAACAATATCCTTGGTTTTGTTAAGGCATTGTGGACATGCATCAGAAACACTGTTGGAATTGTTAGTTGAGCAATTAAGTATATCTCACGACATTTAATATTCAAACGATGGTTTAATAACATTAACATTACTCTAGGTATAATGCCATAACAGTTATTAAAACGTAAACGTTAAATTGGACTTTAACTTTCTTATTTTAACAGATTTCAGAAAATTTAAACATGCATTCTTAACTAATTTTTCACAAGAATATCAATTTTGTTATCAAAAGAACAATCGAACTTCGCACCGAGATATTGATATCAACTTAAGTTTACTTATGAAACTCTCTAATCCATAATTAGAATTTTATTCCTTTATTGTATAATCCAGTTTATAAAAATTGTTCACTCATTTCCTTGTTTTTCTGTGCAAAACCAATATCGTATTTCCAAATTATTTTAACATTTAAGAATCAGTTTTGGGTGTTGGTTTATGTAATCTATCTATAACTTCCTGTATTCTATCTTGAATTTATAAAATAGTGGTTCGTCTATTTTTATATGCACAATTTTTTGAACAGCCCTATAAAAATGTGTCAGGTGGTGGTAAGTCTGGACTATTCGCCGAGCATTGTCCGGTGCTACCAAGAAAATTTAAGCGGCAAATGTTATTTAGATCTTTTTGACCACGAAATAATAGTACATTATACTATAAGGGAGAGAAATGCGTTATTTTGGCAGAGGTGCAATTTGAAGCCCGAGAGCTACAATGCACCGAGGACAAAATAGCATCTCTCCCGAATGGTATATACTATTTTTTCCACGGTCTCATTGACTTAAAAACACATATTTTGTCATTATGAAGTAAGTAGCACCAGAATTATTGTATTCGGATTTAACATTCGTCGAGTTATTGTCATAACTACAAAATAAACAAACAAAAAGAATTGTCAAATTAAGGTGCTAGTTTGGTTTAGTTTAAAGTTTGTTTAGTGCACAATGAATAATTGTGAGTCGAAAGAGATTGTGGAGACTGCAAATATTGCAATAAGCAATTTTCTGCCTACGAAGTCAAGATCTTTATACGATATAGGCTACAATCGGTTCAAAAAGTGGTGCACCGAGAAAAATGTTCAAGTATACAGCGAGAATGTTTTGTTAGCATACTTCAGTGAAAATGCAAAGAATTACAAGTCTTCCACATTATGGGTGCAATATTATATGGTTAAGTCATGCTTGATAATTTACGACAACATAGATATAAGCAAATTCCTCAAGCTTATCGCATTTTTGAAAAGAACCGGTGACGGATATCAAGCGAAAATATCGAAAATATTGACAAAGAGTGAAATAGACCATTTTCTATCAAGTGCAGATGACAAAGAATTCTTAATGATTAAGGTAAGATTACTTTTGTTGTTAGGTATTTCAATTATTATGTATTTTGATTTTTTATAGGTTGGATTAATTCTGGGGATTGCCGGAGCTTGTCGAACTGATGAACTAGTCAATTTAACTGTAGATAATATTGAGGATGTAGGCTCTTCCTTGATTGTAAAAATTGCAAACACTAAGACAAAGATTCCACGAACCTTTCTGGTTACCGATGTGGGAAATATGCTTGAATTGTTTCTAAAATACCTGTCCCTTTGTCCTCCACACGTCAAGCATAAGCGCCTTTTTTTGTACTACAAAGCAGAAAAATGTAGTTCGCAGCCAGTTGGCAAGAATACCATGGGAAAAATTCCGAGTGTAGTAGTTTCGTATTTAAAATTACCTGATGCTGCATGTTATACTGGTCACTGCTTACGAAGATCTTCAGCGACATTACTGGCAGATGCTGGTGTGGATATCACGACAATAAAGCGTCATGCTGGTTGGAAATCAACGACAGTCGCTGAGGGTTATGTCGAGAACTCCATTGAAAATATGACCAAAATTGCTAATCAAGTTTTAGTAGGTACCACTACTAGCGCAATCACAAAAACTGTAAATGTAAGCGAAAGTAATATTCCCTCTAATATTAATTTTGAAAATTGTACAAATGTAACATTTAATTTAAATGTCAATAAATAATTTCAATGTTATCTTTTTTTTTGCATGAAAAACGTTCTCCATAATACCCTTGGGAGCATTATACTCCCTTGGGAATAATCGACTACTTTTGTTTTAATTTTGATGTCGTAGAAACTGATTTCTACTCCCGACAGTGGAAAAATGATTTTATTACGGAATTTGATAGGTAGGCGGGATGATATGTAAGTTATGGAATATTTGAATAATTGTTATATAGAATGGTTAGGAAAATATGGCACAATACGATGGCCGGCGAATAATCCAGATTTGACACCACCTAATACATTCATGTGGGGCTATTTAAATAACAGTATTTATAAACTAACCACTATTTTAGAAATTCAAGATAGAATATAAAGAGAGAGAATAGATGAAATAAACTAACATCCAAAAATGATTCATAATTATTTGGATTGAAATAGGAGTACCTATTTCAATCCAATAAACTGCCTTGTTTTCGAGTAATCTTAATTTAAAAATTTTGTGACATACCACAAAAGTTTATGATGGAAACTATAAATGGGCAAAATATCTCTAGTAGAAATACTGTCGACTTATGTAACACATATTAAAGGTGTTTTCAAGCGTTTTAACATATTAAAATACTTTTAAAATGCATATCATTAATGTAATTATTTGCAAATTTTTGAATTTTAATACTTCAACAGTTTTTGAAAACATATGTAATATGTGTCAAATAAACTGACAGATAACTTTTTAAAGCCTACTTAAAAAAAATTTTAAGACTTGCATATCATACCTAATATTTTTGTGGTCACAAAATTCTTAAATTAATATTACTCGTAAACGGAATAATTTATCGAAGTAAAACAAGTGTACATTTTTTTTTAAATGGTTTAACATTTTAATTTTTTTGATCTGACGGCAAAATGAAAAAGTTAGGGCAATATTTATCCAATAGTCCCCCCAGTTTGGCACGTTTATGACTAATTATACTATTATTTTTCGAACATTAGATTCGCAATCTAATTGCGATTCTCAATTTTAAATTTGATTACTTTATCTCAATCCGTTTCGAAAATATTTGGAGAAAATCAAGTTTTGGGGTCCCTCTTTAAAGAGCAGTAGCTCCGTTAGGGGGCGTCTACGGACATGATTATATTACTTTTTTTTCTTATTTTTTATCGTAGAATCCAGAGTTAATTTTTGGCAGTCTAATTTTAGGACACCCTGTAGTTTTGCATTCTTTATAATTAAAGAATAAAATTTTAATTATAAAATTAATTATCCATTATTACCCAAATATAACCCATTAGATGTTTATATCAATGCAATCAAGAAAAGTCTGGGATCCAAAAATATAATAATATACAAGGTGTTTCATAAGAAAAAAACAAGTTTATATCGATATATGTATTGTGATGCTCTATTGTTTTATTTTTTGTTACTTGTAAATAATTAGACAACGAATGCACGTTTCAATTTTCCAATATCTTTTAAAATAACAAAGTTACAGTCGAATCTAACATTTAATTATAATCACCCTGTATTTTGTAAAAAATTGCAGGACGCTTATCAAATATAGAATTAATTATGCCGGCGTATTTTTTTATTCTACAAAGAATAATTGCTTATATTAAATAATAAATTTTATTAAGTGAATGATCAGTTTTAATAAAGCATTAATTAAAGAAAATATAATGATATATGTAAAAATTATTCCTTGTTAACTCGTTATTAGTAAAATACTCATTATGTAAATTTAATCTAATAGTTATTCAGTATGCAAGCAGTTTTTTAAAATTAATTAATGGTATAAATCAATTAAAAGTTATTTTATACAAATCATATTATAATTAATTGAAGAGACAAATACTTCACAAATAATTCATGTGAGGTGTACCAGATACATATACATTAATAATTTTCGCATTTTATGTAAAATTTTTAAATTAATAAAATATAATTATTTATTTCTGGCGACATAACATATACATATTTTGATATCGCATTCCAACCAAACATATAACGAAAAATTTTTAATGTAAATTTTAATTTTTCTCAGTATGTACGTATAGTAATTAAAAATGATATCATTTAGGCCATATATCAAATGTTATACCCATCTACTAAAATTAATTAATTTATAATTAATATTACTCTACGTAAAATTTATTAACTAGTATAATTATAGCCAAGGTTACAGTATGTTAATATTGACGATGTCAAGACAGATTTTTCATAATGTAGAAGAAAATATATATAATAATCCACACGTGTGGATTGAATAAAAATATATAAATATCTACTGTTCATATAAGTACTTGGACAATGTAAGACCGGAGATTTCTTTGATCAAAATAAGTAGCTGTTTTTAAATGAAGATACATACCAAGCAAATCACTCGAATACATTGTATTTTTGAAAAGTCGATATTTAATATAATATATGTGTAAACAGTATTCAAGTATTGAATACTTTTATCTGAGTATTCAATATTCATATACGTCACGTTTAGATATCGATTTAGGATTCAGTACTCAAAAATTGTATTCATAAGTAAAGAAAGTATTTTATGAATTTAAGGTACCCACTATATTTACTTCAAATTGCTAAATATTGGGTTATTAATTTTCACTCTCTATTATAGGTCTCTAATTAAAACTTTTACAATGTTAAAACACACAAGAAACTATACGAATGTAGGTTATAAAATCTTACACACAAGTATATCCATACGTTAAATAAGATCATGTACACACACTCGACTCTTTGATTACGGGCACGGGCGGACTAAGCAGAGCCCAAACAGCGTAGTCGATATTTAATTTCAAATAATTTGAATTTATTGGTATAACAATTTTTATAGTTAGATATTTGACTCAACTTAAAAAAGTCCACCTGAAGAAGCAATCCTAAAAATGCAGAAGTAGATCCGATCTCATCTGTGCTCCACAAAATTTAAAAATGTAATTAAAAAAATTATGCACATTCATTTTTTTTTATTCAGTGCATGAATATATGGACACTGCCTCTTTGCTATAAAGTTTTGTTTCGGATTGTTTTGTTTTCTTGTGTTTTCTTGTACATATATAAATTGACTTCATAAGTTAATTATTATTGTTTTAAACCTGTTTTCAGTTCTTTAAATGTATTTTTTTATGGATTATAGAGTGACTTGCACCCAGGGCGACGAGCCATTAAATCTGTAAATGATACTGCAGAAAACAACTACTCCGCGGACTAATGCCCCGACCGGCATTGAATTACTCCTGCAGTATCTGTGTGAACAGCCAAGAACCCTTGTCGGACACACCACCCGACATAGACCGGTTTCGGGCTTGTTAGCCCTCATCAGTACTCATTTACAGTTACAAAAGCTAATAATAAAGAATATATGAGTAGATATTGTGGGTGTAATTCAACTCTGACCGGGGCTTTAGTTCGCAGAGTAGTTAGTTTCACACAATATTGTTAATACCTAAAAATATATAAAAAAAATACTTTAATACTACACTCATTAACAATGACCACTATATTTGCACTTTCCGCGTTTTTAAAAGTTTTATAGTTGTTTTGGGCACATTCCAACTCTGCTTGAATTAAAGAATTTCGTAAGTCACTGTCACACATAGGCTTAAATTTAAGCATCTGTTTTCATACTTAAGAAGATCTTAACGTTATGGTACAATAGGAAAAGCTTACTTAAGCATATCTTATTTTTAAGTAATGGTTATTAACTTCCGTGCAAACGAGCATAAAATTTAGTGCCACTGTAAGAAAAAGAGTTCAAGTATATTAATATACGTACTTAAACACAGATTAGATTCTTTTCGTGTAGTTTATTGCACAAATTGAACAAAGTTCTGAGGAAGAGAGCGATATGTTTGTCGAAACGTGAATTAACCTAATCCGATGACAAGACAACCAGTCCAAAAATTGTTGAGTGAATAAGTCTTTAGCTTAAGCCTTAAATTGTTTTAAAATCTTAAACTATTGTTTGTACTTTAACCCTGCATAGATTTATCTACTATGTCGTTTGCGTCTCAAAAGGGAATTATTATCGTTTATTATCTTTTTACCTTGTCCTTACATATCTATATGTGCAAATTATATTGAGATAGCGCATCTTTGGACGCTGACAAATTGCAGGTCGGAAAAGAATATACATATTAAAATGTTAACAATAATTAAGATATAATCTTTCTTTGTACACTTTCTCTGTAATTCTTCCATTCATTATCAGTTTCAAGGCTATAGTAATAAACAACCAAGGCCATAACACACAAGAATTATGATAAAATGACTTGCTTTTACATTTTATCTCTGACAGTCACATTGGGAGACAATAGCATTGTTATTAATGAAAATAGTGAAATCGCCACATATACCTACTTGTGAAGTAATATGAGAAAGTATATAGGAGCTTATTAATTAAGATATAGGTAAACAGCAAGCTTGATAATATATATCTCATGTAAATGAAACATACAATGAATGTCATGAAATCATTTCAGAAAGGTCGCTGTTTAAATACATATTTCCGAAAATCAATTTAAGTCGTTATATAAAGCGATGAAAATTAATTATAGTGACATATTTATTTACGTGGAATTTAAAATTACAAGGATATATGTATTGGATAAATATTCTGCATTTCGTATTTTAATTAGGCAATGAATGTAGAATCGGTAAAATAATAAAGTAGACATTTACAAATGTTTGAAAAATAATACAAAATGTACAAAAAAAATTTTCTACAAATATCAATAAAAGTGTAATAATAAAATGAATCTAGTTAAATTTACTAACCTGGTTTAATGAAAACATTCTATAAATATCTAATTTTACTTTTTGAAAATGTGGGAACTCGAAAATTCAACCACTATAGATGAGATCTGACCTATTTCTACGTTTTTAGGATTGCTTCTTCAGGTGGCCTCCTTTAAGTTGAGTCAAATATCTAACTATAAAAATTATTATATCAATAAAATTAAATTATTTGAAATTAATATCGACAATGTCAGAAAGTGATAACGACCTACTTAATTAATAACAACATTTTTACCCTTTATGTAATCGTTTTTTTATATATTTTTAGGTATTAACAATATTGTGTGAAACTAACTAGTCTGTGGGCTAAAGCCCCAACCATCGTTGACTTATACCCACAATATCTACCCATATATTATTTATTATTAGCTTTTGTAAAAATTTTTACTGTATTAGAAAGGTATTTTAAGCTAATATATATCAAATCTCCTACAATTCCTATCAATTCTCTGTGGGTACAGACCCGCAATCGGTATCTCTGGGTCCGCCCATATATTTTGTCTCTTGTTATTGGTATTAGGACTGCTACAGTCGAAGTCGTTCCTCGGATAATAGTGGTCTTCCGAACGTCTTGTAGCCTCTGTAACTGGTTGCATCTCATGTTTCCATACGTTTCACCACTCTGAGCCTCCTCAGTCGCGGTAAAGCTGGTCACGATCGCATGATGTGCGACCAGTTACAAAGGTGGCTACGGGACATCTCCAAAGACCACCATTATTCGAGGAATGGTTCCGACCGCATGAGTCGCAATACCAACAACAGGAGCCGAAATCAACATATCGCCCATATGTTGAATTCGACCCAAGCTCGAGAACGACCAGGACAAGTCAAAGAATTTCGGCTGAAGCTAGGGATGTTTAATTCTAATACTGACAGCGATCAGTTACCAAGGTCACGAAATAAGCCAGATTATCACTATATAATAAGCACCGGTCGTTAAAGCATGAAAACCACTGAACCATAGAACCTTCATTATTTTAGCAACAATAAACTTGATGGACAATTTGATTTCAAAATATATATTTTGTTGGAAAGGATAGGAAATTCCACCTTTGGCATCGTTTTCCAAACTTGCCTTCTCACAAAATAAATTGTCGCTTTTAGCACTTATATCATAAATAACTATTGTAAAGGAAGACTGAAATTTTAAAAGGAATTTTTCATTTTCCGAGAATAAATCTATATTGTCTTGAATATTTTAATATAATCCAGAAGTACAAAGCTACCACATACATTTCAAATAATCAGTCTACTCATTTAAAAAGTTTTAATAACTGAACACGTTTTTTACTTGAATTTCTATTTTTACTTTTGCCAGCTACAGATACAATTTCTTGGAATTAATAAAATACAACATATTGTTTTCTTGTTATTTAGGTTTTTTTTAATCTGTAACTTAATGGATATTTTAACACTGTGTGAAGGACATTTCGGAAACTTTTATAATTAAATGATTTCCTTTCATACTACTACAATACCATGATTATTTACTATTATAAAAAATATGCTTCAGGGATTAAATAATGTATTTAAAAAAGAGAAAAACAGAGACAGCTTTATTTCATCTCTATTTTACATCACCAGGAAACCAGTATCGTAAGGAACATATTCAACAAACTGCGTCCCAAATGAAGAGCGAACCGCATAGTTTATAAAATTGTCTGGCACTTCTTCAACTGAAGCAGATTCTGGAGAAATTTCCGGAGAATCAGCTTCATCAATTTCTAATTCTGGTTGGACATCAGGCACTGGAGATCCTACTATTAGTGCTATAGATATTGCAATAATAACCTGCAATAAAATTACGTATTATTAGATTAATAATATTTGAAAGCATAGGCAACTGTCAAAATAAATAACAGTGTCTGCTGTTTTCAGCCATCTTTAAAATGTGAGAAGACTGTGGAATTTCAGCAAGCCCAAGGCAGGCATTTTACTAACGAATTTATTGATGTGATAAAAGCTTGCCCTACTACGATTTTAACAGGGTCGTTTTTCAGAAAAGTAGTATTAGGCTATTCAAGAAAGAAAGACAATCTTTGATTTGAACTTTTGATTTGAGTTTGGCACTCTAAAAAAAACTCAATAGACATTTGTCTATGCTGAATAACCTGGTAATATTTTCTTTTCGATAAAAAATGCCTAATACCATCTTCTAGAAAAACGACACTTAAAAATCGTAGTTAGCCAGGCTTTTGTTACATCAATAAAATGGTTAGTAGAATCTAGCCTCCTTACAGGGTACTATTTATAAAAAAGCCTTCTCATATTTCTAGAGCTGAAAAACGAAACACACTGTATATAATAAAAATTTATAACTTACAATTCTCAGCATCTTGAAGCACATATATAATCACGAGCTAACAAGGAAGGCAGAAATAGTGCTCTGAGAAAACCAGTGGTAGAAATTATCTAAGTATAGTTAAATATGTAATTAAGGATCCACATGTTAGTTTTCTGGATATTTGAACAAGTTAAATATAATTTTATAACAAGCATGCGTTTTATGATATTTTAATCCTTAATACAATGGGACCACGTACAATCTCAAGAAATTTAAAAATATTATTTTTTCCTTGAAATTTTTGATATAAACAGTTTTCAATTGCTAATAGCAAAATTCAAATTGCAAACATACTTTTTCTAAAACTGTTTTAAAATTTTATAACATCACAACCACTGATATCGTCAACAACGCATGTAAAGTTGTTGAGTAATTTTTCTTAAATATTTAAAAGTTCTTTATCAATGTAAATTCGTTTAAGAAAAAGGGGGATTTAAGTAACATTAGTTATTAAACAGATTTACAGTAATTGCTGCACATACCACCAACAAATTTAGACTCTGCAATATTCTGCAAAATGATATTTTCACTTGGCTGACAATTTGGAACGTACTCTTCGTCAGAATATGTGCATGAAACTTGATGGTGCTCCATCTCATTTTGAATTAAATGTTTAGACAACATTTAAGTTATGTTTTCCAAATCGATGAATTGGAAGAGACGCAACTGTTCGGTGGCCATTACGCTTCCCCGATTTTAGTCCATTGAACTTCAGTGTGTGGACATTTATGAAGTACGACGTTTATTCCGAATCAATTGAAAATATTGGTCAAGTGAAAAGGCGTATTATAAATGCGACTGAAAAAAATAGGCAATAACCACATGTTTTTCAATACTTATGTCAGATATGCAATTAAGCATTGAACTGTTGGCATGCTCATATTGGATTTGTTTTCCTTTACATCAGATATATGTATAATAAAATGTATCTCAATTATATTTGAAACATTGAAATGTTTTCAGAACATTGATTGGCAAAGTATAATTTTATTAATTCTAAATATGATATGACAAATATAATGATGCCTTGCAATTAAATATTCTAATCACGACGCGTATTCGCAGTATGTAACTAGAGAATTTATATTCCAAGATGGTACGAATTTCCACCTTGTACATGCATTTTGGTCTGTAAGATACATTTTGACACTGACCGACTAACAAAGGTTAATAAAACCCACCAAACTGAGCTACATTTATTAATTGATTATAAATAGTGTGAAGTTTATAATAATCTTCAGTCAGTTCTTGTGGTATCAAAGCTGTTGAAACATCTATCAAAAATGATGAAATTGGTAAGTATGAGTTCTTTTTTCTTATGTTAAGCTTCAATCATTAGGCACAAAAATAATACAGTTTTAAAATTAACGGAACAAATTAGTATATCTTTGCAAAGTTGAGCCTTCAAGAATATATCAATGTTGTTAAGTATACAACTAAAACTAAAAATGTATAACAGTATTGGAACATTCTGCTAAATAAAAAAACAAGATTTAATTTTTTACAAAAGTATTATTTTTACCTACTTTCCAACTACCATGCAATTTAGTATTTCAACACAGTATTGCGTGAAAATCTGTCTGAATACATATAACAAGAAGCTTGCTCCCTAAAGACCTTTTCAAGACACATTTACGTCGAAGTATTATTAAGTAAGTTTGTACCATAATATAGAACAATATTTCTATTAAGTTAATGAAATGGTCAGACATTCCTTAGAAGTTATCAACAAAGTTGCAAATAAGTTTATATTGTAATAAAAATGGAGCTCATCAAATTGGATTTAATAGGACAAAATAACTAATTATTGCCTTATGTAACTACTATTTGAAAAGAAGACAAAATAAGTTTTACAATTTTGTAATAAATATATAATTATTTCACTATTGTAACAATTAAAAAAATCCCTAGATACTGAAGATATATCAATTATTATGCTTTGCCTATGAAATTCGGAGTACCTCAGAGTTCTATTCTTAGCCCTTTATTATTTTCCGTATACATTTCGGATTTTGGTAAAGTTCTAAATTCATGCAATATTCATCATTATGCGGATGATTCTCAAGTAGATTTTAGTTTTCACGGGGATATGAGGATTGCTAATGAAGTTATTAACAATTATTTAAATTGTTTGTTAAATATTTCCATTGCACATAAATTAAAGGTAAACCCTAATAAATCGAACATTATCATTTTTGGTCCCAAATTTTAAAGAAACGTAGCAAGAGAATCATTAGATATTAAGTTAGATAATGAATCTATAAAATGATTTGATGAAAATTTAAGATTTTATAAACATGTAAATTATGTATGTCAAGCATCATACTCTATTTTACTCTAGCTTTATCCACATAGAAACATTATGAACTCTAATAATCTAATCTAATCTATGTTACTCTTTAATTATTTAAAAAATTTCATCTGTTTATGGTCTGATGCGTCTCATCTACAATGAATACAAAATTGCTGTTTTAGATTTACTTTTGGTATTAAAAAGTTTGATAGTGGTCTAACCAGACAGATTCATAGATCTAATAACCTTAAGCTTGATAAACTACGTAGATTACAATTACTCTGTAACATACACAAAATTTTTAACACTCACGCTCCATTGTACTTATTTAGTCCGCATAGAAACGCATCTAATATTGATACTCGTTCTCACTTACTTGAAATTAATTACACCACTGCCTTGTTCACCAGATGTTTTTCTTATGTTGCACCAAAGGAATACAATAATTTACCAGTAAATTTTAAAGATTTTTCAATTATTAATTTGAAAAAGAAATTAAAAAGGTTACTGTTATCTACGTCATAATCTTATTAACGGCTCTCTTCATTCATTCATGTTTTTTATTATTATTATATATTGTTTCGGCATTGTAGCTACTAGATATGATTTTATCTCTTATTAAGGGTTAATTCTATTCTATTTAGGGTTAAGTTGAAAAGCAGTTAAACTGACACTTCGCCCTATTATTTTGTTTATTTTACACCTTTTGTACAATTAATTGAAGAAAAAGGCAATTTATTATTATTATTATTATATTTCAAGGCGAAATTAAGTAAACTTCGTCTTATGCGTTATTGGAATGTTAGCATGTGAAAACAGAAAAGGTAAACGATTTGTAATTTCGATCCATATAAATAGTCATATATTTTATTTTACTTGGAAGTAAATATATTAGGTACTCTTGAATAACAAATTTTTATCTAAAATCTAAATGGCGTAAATTAGTAAATATGTATCAATTTAGATTTATTTTTCTTGTGTAGTAGTCTATTATGCTTAAATGTTAGTTGGGATAACATTCAATGTTAACATATTTTTTACAGATCGTTCTTGCTGCCTTCTTGGCTCTCGCTTGTGCATCTCCAGTGCCAGCTCCGGTAGCCAAACCCGGTCCAAAACCAGCCCCAAAACCCCAGTTTATTGCTGCTTACACTTCACCCTTAGTAGCTGCTCCTGGCATAGCCTACTCTGCAGCTTACGCCGCTCCTGTTGCTTATGCTGATTACGTATATTCTCCAGAATATGTTTATCCAGCTGACTACGTTGCGTATTCACCATACACGGCTGTAGTGGTTTAGAAAATTGTCCAAGGATCAGTTAATTTAATATTTATGATGTATTCTTATTAAGTATTGTTTTATTACATTAATAAATCTATTTATTCGATCACAGACGTTATTTAAATAAAAAATAATATTTAAGAGCGCCGTATTCTTGAAATAGTGTTTTCTACAAATACAAATCATTTTTAGGTATTTAAGAACAGCTAGTTTAACAAATAATAGAAATGTTATCTCATGCCACCTGCGAATATTCAAAGGTACATGTAGGAGGTCCTAAAATATTGCAATTTAACCAAACTTATATATTAAGTTGCATGCAGGCGGAGATACAGATTACATATCTTTAAAGTGGGGCCAAATATTTCGAAAAAAAATAATATCTCTGAATTACTTTATTTTGGAATATCTAAATTTGGACATGATTTGGGTCTATTATTGGTCGTCCTTTGACTATGGGTTCAAATAAATCGTATAAATTTTGAACACTACAAGTTGTTCATTGAGGCTGAGTCCTCTATAGTCTGTTTAGAAATGAAAGAGAGTAATAAAAGCTTATTATATTCAATATTTTTATATTATGTATTATCGGTATAGATGAGGTGTACTTTTAAAAAAACTTTGTGTGATCGAATCGTACTAAATTGTAGCAGGTAGCTAAAATTTAATCCCCGACAATCCGCTTCAATTTCTCGATCCATTTCTCTTATAAGTAAACAATATAAAAAAAGCATTTCAAAACTAGAGGCTTCTTTAAGCATCATAACCGGGTTAAGAGGGTTTTTAGTAATTCAAATAAAACTATTCAATTTTATTATCAAAATATTTATTTAAATTTCATGAATAGACTTTTATTCCACACAAAAATATATGTATTTTGAAAATTTAAATTATAGTGAGTAAATGTAGTGTTGTATAAATGTACAATAAAGAAAATAAAAAAGTAGGTAGCTATATTAAAATTCATCCTCTGAATATTCTTATGAATTATCTTCGTCTCCTAGATTGATAACGATAGGTTCCACAGTAACGTCAATTAAATTATCGTGTTCCCACATTTTCTCCTCTTCTTTTTGTACATGATGTATATATCTTTGCCAGTTATCTGCAGTTCCTCGTTCCAACGAATTTTTTAACAAAATTTTCACGTCACTTAATTTAAACGTCGTATTATTTCTCGCTACATCTCCTTTTACCTGCTCCCAGACTAATTCGGTTGGGGTAAGTTCACAGTGATAAAGTGGTAACCGTAGTACCGTTATTTGGCGATTTGTTGCCATTTCATCGATTACATATTTTTTCTGATCTTTATTAAGATTGACAAGTGTCAAAAGTTTCTTTTTCACCATATTTGTTTCAAAAGAAATGTTTTTTCCGGATAATCATTGAATTATATCGGCTTTCCTCCAAGCAGTCGTAGGCGTCCGCTCGGTCTGCCGTGAATGGTAACTGGTATTATCCATGACAATTACAGACCCCGGTGGAATAAGATCCAACATCTGTGTAAAATACTCTTCGAAAACATCTGCGTTCATGTTTTCGTGATAGTCACCTGTATTTTTAGATTCAAATAAAAGTAAACCGCCATTTACATAACCACTGGCACTACCTATATGTGTCACTATTAACATTCGCCCTTTACCTGAAGGTGCCTTGAACCCTGTTGAAAGTTCCTCCATAAATGCGTGTCGAAAACTTTTTGCATTTTTATCTTGCCATACTTTTGTTACAGTATATCCCTCGTTGACCCAAGTTTCGTCTAGATAATAAATATTGTTCCCTTCGTCACGGAATTTTCTAATTGATCTTAAGTAGGATCTTCGCCAACCAATAATTTCATCTTTATAGATAAGAACTGACTTCCTGTTCTGCTTTTCCCAGCAAAAATTCAACTCTCGTAAGACGGCCCATAATTTGTTTCACTGATTTTTGGCAAATCGTTGTCCTCTGAGAGTTCACTTAAAATTTTGTTTAGCGTCGGTATTTCTGTTTTTAAATAAAATGAGTGTACTTTTCTACGAATGACATTTTTGAAGAAATCATCTATAACGACTTTTGACCTTGTAGATGATTTTGGGGGATTTACAGTATCTTGTTAATTTTTTGTTTCCTTTAAAAGTCTGTAGATTTTCCAATCCCTGTCATTTTGGAACACTTTTCCATGATGTCGTCAACACTGTTGGTAGGATTTTGGTGTTTCAATGCATTAAATACATTTAATATGCGCGTTTAGCAGGTACGTAATCTGATAAGCTCGACATTTTACCCAAACAATATTATATCCACTAGCACAATAGTCACTAAACACAAGTCAAATTTTACACTACTTTACTACACTGCACTAGCACGTCTTCGTATATTCAAGATAATTACCTGAAATGGAATATAACCACGCCCATGGCCGGTTCTTATCTCGGGGTTTTATTACTCTCTCTCTCATTTCCAAACAAACTATAAAATTAAACCAAACTTTTTTCTCTATTGACTGAATTTAAAAAGAATGATAATATCCCGTGCAGAATTTAATTTAACACACTTTTTTACTTTCCTTAAATTTTAAAATATACCTTTGAATTATTTTAGGTTGCACTAATAATGGAAGTCGATGCTGCAACTGACAAATTTGAAAATTACTGCCGTTGACAGTTACCTACTTGTTTCAATACCTGACACCAAGAAAATGTACAATTATAGACAAAGGATTTGGTGTGAATGCTGTTGAAACATGCAGAAAATATATTTCTCTGCGCCCAATTTGCTTAACGCAAGACAGATTCTTTTTAAGATACGTCAATAAAAAAAGTACTTCTCAGCCTGTTGGAATCAACACAATGGCGAAGGTATCCTCAACAGTTGCTTCTTTCCTGAATATCGCAAATCCAGAAGCATATACTGGCCTTTGTATGAGGCGCATTTCAACAACTTTATTGGTCAAAAAATCATTAACAACCATTAAACGAAACGAAAATTATATTGTGTAGGAGAATACTGTAGAACATTTCCAAATCGAGTGATTCTCCATAGAGAAACATTTTCTAATGTTGAAAGACGTGCTCCAGAGAAAGGAATGTTTTTCAATAATATCCGATAAGAATACAAAATGAAGAAAGTATTTTGCAAACAGTTGAATATAAACCTCAAAAAGTACTAAACGTTTCTCTCGAGATTTTAATTTTTTTCGAAACTTTGTATATATGTTCGGTTAAATTGCAATATTTTTAGACCTGGACTTGCTCTGCACCTGACACTACTTTTTCTTTATGTATTTTATTTTTCAATATTTCTGTATCTAAAACACCAAAATTTGTTCATTTTTTGATCAAATACAACTTCTACATATATTGAATATAAAAAAAAAAAGTAGGGGACACCCGGGTTTGAACCGGGGACCTCTCGATCTGCAGTCGAATGCTCTACCACTGAGCTATATCCCCACCTGTTTAACTGAATGATTCTACGGTATTTATATATCACACATTTTCAATTAATTAAAATGTTAGCATAAATTTTAACTTATTCAACCATAAGCACTTAAGTGAAGCAGTCTATAAATCAGGAAAATACTATTTCAAAATTACTTATTATTCGTTGTCGGCACGACCATAAAAACTAAAGTATTTTATCTAAAGTACCTATCACTTCATTTTTCAAGTGTCTCCCATTATAGAACAATTATTAGATTAAGTAATTAATTATCATTACATGTGTATACGTTTAGACTATTAGATAAAAATTTTAAAGTTGATACTATCAACTTGAAATATACTTAGTGTGTATAAAATGTAAATCTTCTCTTATATGTAAATATAAACAAAACTTTGTATTGCAATAAGTAGGCATGAATCTGTTTCAGGAGTCAAAGTCCTCATGTGAAAATCATTGTCAAAATTATAAACAAATTTTGTCAACATTAAAAAGAATTATGCACAATTTGAGAACAAAACCTTTTTTTACAATGAGCCGCAGTGAATACCTGAATATCTTTGTTATAAGCTGCAATTTTCAAAACCCTATTTATGCCTTTGGCGTTTCAACCATGTATTACGTAACAACTGGAAAATAATTGGAATAGAGTCTGTTGTTTCTCGATTGAAATCATTAAAACGGCAGATGTGAATAACATGATGTAATAATGTAGTTTGAATACTTATTGAACAATTGACAATTCAATAATTAACAGTATTGTCTAAAATTCATCCGTGACAATTTAATTGCGCATTTGAAGACAAAAATATTGCGAAATAATATGGAAGTTATACAGGGTGTCCAGTAAAGAATGGTCCAAATTTCAGGACTTATTCTTCGGGCCAAAAGGGTGAACCTTAAATAAGTACAAATATTTTAACCAACAGAACAGTTCACGGTATAGAACACATAATTAATAGTTTTTTTACAAAAAAATCGGGAATAAAAAAGTCAAATTTTAAATAAATTTCGTAAGTTTTCTATAGAAAACTTGTTGAGAACCGCTGATCCGACTCTGATACTAATATTTTTAAGTCATGGTGGATGTGAATTTCACAGCGTTGCCAGTGTTACACTAATGTCTCCAAATAGGCGAAATTAAATACAATTTTTAGAGATGTCAAAGAATGGTTGAAATATGTTTATTTGTGAAAATTTTAATGGCCATCTCCTCCCCTTTGCCACTCCTATACCTCACGAATAAATTGAAAATATAAACCAGATTCTCTACTCACAATCATAATTTGGTCCAGAATTCAGTCATTATCCATTTTTACTACACTGCATCTGATTTGTCACAATACGTTATCGTTATCACTATCACTGATTATCACTACTTAACAAATGTGCTTTTAACATATCAACCTGTTCACTGTTTGAATAATGCGTCATATTTAATTTAATCACGCTGTATTTCACGAAAAATATTAATTTAATACACAAAACACTTAAGAAAAAAACACTGCCCGTGAAAATAATAAGACGATTTAAATACGTTTTATACGTTAGTGCACAACAAGTAGTGCATTACTTAAAAAAAATGTTAGCTTAGTTCGGTTTCAGAAAATGCAAAATTATCTCACATTAACTTGCAATTTACGTGTATTGAAATTATTAATTTCCTTTCCACAAATATTACATGTTTTGTTTCCACTTGTAACTTGCCACAGTATATTCCTTTGCACTAGTATCAACATAACCTCTTTGTCGACCTCGACTCTCAATCCTAGAGGCTAGAGGATGGGGTTGGTGCGACATTTCACCTACTGCTCATGACATCTACCTGTTACCTGTGCCTGCGACACCATTTTTGTTTGCATGCGATTGACACTGTTTTTAAATACTTTATTCTTAATATTGGACGCATACATCAAGCTAGTTATTTTGTTATTCAATGTTCTGTGTTTATTTTTTAAATCTGTTTCACTCACTACGAAGCTAGAAAGTACGAAATGGTTAGCACTGACACGTTATTTGAGGTTATGTGGCGAAAATTTACTCTAAGGTGCTATGTGAAAATCATAGTTTTTTTTTTATTCTACATAAAATAATTTAATTACAATGTACAATGGTATTAATTACTGAAATGTGGATAACTGTTTAAATAATTGATTTTTCAGTAAGCAGGCGAACTTTCATACACGTTTACGAATAATTTTTGGATTCATTGAACAAAGTAACTTCTTAAATACTTTAATTGATAGTATCCAACTTGCGGAAATTCATGTTTTAATCATTTGTGACAATTTTACTTCACTTTACTGGAAACAACCGCAACAATTGAATGTACGTTAAAAATGATTTATCTTTCAGGCGATATGGCAACTTCACCTTCAGTAAACCATATGGATTATTTTATTAGGTTACGTCAGTGGTCAGCGGTCCTCAAAATGTGGGTATTTTTTTAAAAATAATATCCGTAAATATTTGAAATTTTTAAAAATGGCTTTCACCAGACTTATTTATATGACGAACTACATCTGCAGTTAAAATATTTGTACTTATTTAAGATTCACCCTGTATACCGACATAACCCAACTTACCTGTATGTACATGAAACGGTAAATGAAAGATATGTCTAGCAAGCTTTGTTTTTTTACAGCTGTAATTATAATACCGACGGTTCAGTACAAAAATCTAAATTTTAGAGCTCTTCAGGTCAAAATATAGCGATTTAACCCAGCTTACTTCAGTCCAACAGTTCAAGGTTACCAACGTTCAGGGCGTTAAAATTAAAAAGTATATGTCTTTTGCTAATATTTCAAACAATTTTCGAGATATTTGCTTCAAAATTGGCACTGGTTTTATTAAGATGACAAAAATTATTTGGATGGAAATCGTCTAGACGGCGCTGTGTGCGGTTGTTTTGTACTAATAACCGTTGTTGTGAATCGAAGTATGCGTAAGACTCACGCAAAGGATATAGCATAATTTCGGTCAAAATAATTTTTGTCGTCTAAAAAAATCCCCAGTGTCAATTTTGAAGAAAATTGTTTGAAATATTAACAAAAGACAACATTTCATTTTTAACTGTAACACCCTGTAAATTGGCAACCTTGACCTTTTGGACTGAAGTAAGCTGGGTTAAATCGCTATATTTTGACCTGAAGAGCTCTAAAATTTAGATTTTTGTACTAACAGTCGGTATTATAATTACAGCTGTAAAAAACAAAGCATGCTAGACATATCTTTCATTTACCGTTTCATGTACATACAGAATGAACTTATAAAAAAAAACGAATGTGCGGGAGACTCTTACAAATATAATTTTGTAAAAAAAATCAAAAAAGGCGGTTCAAAAATGATATAAAAATTCACTTCTGCACGGCACTCGAAACTGGTCTATTGTAAAATTTGACCTCGCGCAAAACAGAGCAATGAGACAACACACATGTTTCTGGTTCTTGTCCGTTTTGAACGTAAATTATTGGCAGCAGCACATCCTCGTAAATCATTAAGTCCAAGTTAGGGTATCATGGCAGCCATGGTACTGGTCCTCCTCGTCCAATCCTTCGTACCCCTTGAACTCCCGAACATTTTGTCGAAAATGAGGGGGAGCATCATCGTGCAAGAACCACATTAGGAATCGGACCGCTAAGGACACATGTTCCAGAATTCCAGACAGATCATTTCGAAGAAACTCTAGACACTGAACCCTATCCATTCGATTTGTTAATATGATTGGTTCGCTCAAGCGATCATCGATAATCCCTCCCCAAACATTTAAGGAAAGCATAAGCATTTTTCGAAATCCCAATCGTGAGTGAATGATGAATGTTATACAGACAGAGAAAATATTTAACCGATTATGGGGAGATTCTATTATATTCATTTGAAATGCATGGGGTATTGGTGGGAAGATGACGCACGACAGGGCGGCCTTAGTCAGTACTCCCCTACTCTCCTATTCCCAAGGCCAAACGCCAAACGAATAGTGTGCTATACAAATACTGGTTTAGTCCGCCAAAATAGGGGAGGACGCGTCAAGCTTGGACGGCGAGCAGTGGAAGGGATTATTCTTAGCATTTCATATGATCGGTTAAATATTTTCCCTATCCGTATATCCCATTCCGTATAAAAATAGCTTCATCTGAAACTAACACGTCAGCTGTAAATCTGAAATTTTGAGTATTTTGTTGCAGCAACCATTCACAAAATCTAATTCATAATAAAGGATAATCCCTTGTTAGGAATGCTTGGACACGCTATACAGATATGATAGAGCCTCGTGTAGGATACGCCACATTGTTGAGATATTCCTTGTACTTGATAGATTTGCTTGGTACTTATACTAGGATTCTCTTCAACAATCTCTAAAATGTGTTCTTCATTTACTGCAATAAGCAGTGGATGCCCTGAATCTCCACTCCACGATTTCGTTGTAAATTTCCCATGTTACACCCGTGTTGTACTACCGCGCTGCATTTGTCACAGGTCTATGAGAAATCGTTTTGTGTACAAACGAGAAGTTGCAAACAAACTTTGCCTTACTTTTCCATAAATTAAAACGATATTCATCAACTTCCAGTTCAACACGTAAGCCATTTTTGACACTTGAAAAACTAATGTAAACACTGTAGTATCGTATTTCAGTATTCAGAATCAGCTGCGGTTCAATGACGCTACAGCGGCCCAGCAATGTAAAGATTGAAAATACTACAAATTCAATAATTTTTATCTCAGAAACTATAAAGATTTTATAACATTTTTTTACGATATTAACTGCATTTTTCATGACGCATCTATTCCCAAATTGTTTTGAATAAGTCGTAAATCACCCTGTATATGAGACGATTATTATTGAGTCATCAATATAATTTCACAGAAAATAATTCATTACGTAACATCCCTTCAAAGTCTATCACGTTACCCTCGATGATGATGAAATTGTTTCTGGCAATATCGTAATGCTAAATTCAAATTAGCTTTTGTTGTGCCAATCTAACAGGCATTTATCATACACAGTTGATAATGATATGCACCAGATGTGTCCAAAATACGACCCCACCCTATTTTTTTAGCCAAAGTGGCCTGCTATATAAGATTGCACGGGTGGAATCAAAGTTAAGTTTGTGTAAAAGTTGCAGAAGCCAATATCAAAATGTTCAAATTGGTAAGTAATTTTTCAATTTGAAAATGCATAGTATTAATGATTTAAAAAAATATATATTATGCCAAACTCTTGTGAAACAATAATTACATAATTAATTAATACAGGGTAACCCAAATTTAACGCGCCAGAAATTAACTGTGGATTCTAACCTTTTTTTTGTAAAAAAGTGCCCTAATGGAGCTATTCATTCCAAAACGGAACAAGATAAAGTAATCCAATTTCAAATTGAGAATCACAGTTAGATTGTGAATATAATGGCCCAAAAGCAATTCCGCATAATTAGTCATAATCGTGCCAAACTGGGGGGTCATTGGGTAAATATTGCTCTAATTTTATAAAAAAGGTACTTTTGTTATACTTTGATAAATTGTTCCGTTTTCGAGTAATGCTTTTAAAAAATTTTTAAATATTAATAGGCTGTAATAAAAAATTTGCATGCAATATTTTTTCTACGTTCATGCAAAAACTAAAAAATATTTTATAATTCAGTTGATATTCAAAGAAAACTAATTTTATCCTTAATAAATTGCATTTTCTAGTAATTCCGAAATTCAAAAAGGAATAAAGATGATTGAAAATGATATAAAATATGCAATTGCTTAAAACGTAATACAATCCCAAAGAAAATGGACTAAATATGACGTCGATTTGAACGTTTATATTTGTCATGATCACAAAACGCTGTAGTAGAAACACAGATGAGTGCAATAAAAAATCACTTTTTTCACTAAAATATAGTTCAATAAAGTTTTGTTTTTGCAGGAACGTAGAAAAAGGGTTTTTTTTCACAGTTCGCGTTTCACTTTTGACATTGACACTAACTTCAGATAAAAACGTATTGAAAAATAATAAACCTTCAGTGATAAATACTTTGGACAGTTATACACAAAAAATATTGTTTCTATTTCGTGCCCGAAATCAGTGTTTTATCGGCTTTCGAATGATTTTTTGTCTCGACCAAAAATTCACGTTCCCACATGCCATAAAAAAACACTGGGCACTTAATATAAAAACAACTATTTAATACCAAAGAAAAACATTTGAATAACCAAATGAGCCAAATTAGCCAACAGTATTTTCTCACAGCCTACTAGGCTATGATTATTTCCATCTTCAACTTTCATGGTATGTGGAAAAGTTTTTAAATTACACGAAAACAAAGTAGTTGTCTTTTTAGTGTAAAATTCACCAAAATTTTAAATTTTTGGTCTGATGGCGAATGTCTGGACGTGCATCAAATTTAGAGCCATATTTACCCAAGATCCCCCAGTTTGCCACCCTTATGACTATTTGTGCAAAATTATTTTTGGAATACTAAATTTGTTGTCTAATGATGATACTAAGGTCAAACTTGTTTTATCTTAGGCGGTTTTTGAAATAAAAAAATAACACATTCTGGGTACCCCTTTTAAGGGGGGCTATAGCTCCATTAGGGGGCTTTTATATACCTTTTTTTTCTTATTGTTGGTCATAGAATCTACAGTTAAATTTTGGCAGGCTAATTTTGATATATCCTATACAGGGTGGCCAGATGAAAACGAAACAAAGCCATTTTTAGGAACTGCGTCAAGGTTGTAGAAAAACGCTCAGACCCGTCGATTTTAGATTAAAGGGGGACATCCTTTGCTGGTATTTTTGACTCCGCCACTTTCACCCCCAAGCAAGGGTAAGCATTACCCCAATACATTTCAATGGCATTGGGGGTTCAGTAATATTTATTTTGAAAGCTCTTACAATAATCTTTACAACGGACTAAATTTTATTATTCGGCCCAATACTTAATAAGAATTTTGATTTTAAAGTTGAAACTTACGTACAAACAATTAGTAGATGACCGTAAAAATGTCACTCATTCGATTCGATTTAAGTACGCCAATGGTATAAATTTAGTATTTCTTGCGTTACATTGGTTTCTGGCGATTTGTTAGGTATTACTTTCGTAAAAGAAACACAATTGAATACATAAATGAATAATATACACACACAACGAACGTAAAATTAGTGGATTCAAAATATATTTTCTAGTATTATTTGGAAGTGGTTGGTGGTTTATTTAATTGTGTTTTTGAAAATTAAACACTATGGTTTATTCCATTGCGGAAAAGGTGGATATCACTTCGCTTTACTTTATGAACAATAAATGTGCGAATAGAACGGCTAAGCTATTTAATGAACAACAGCAAGATTGACATGTTAGGAGGAGGTAAGTTCATCTTGATCCTACATTAAGTACGAGGCAGTTGGCACCTGTGTCTGGAATCAATCTAACTAGCATACAAACCATTTTGAAGAAGAATAAATTCCATCCATACAAAATACATTTAGTCCAGGAACTTCATGAGGATGATTGTGATTGCCGTTTGCAATTTTGCGAAATAATGAGTGAGCGAGCAGGGCGCGATCCACAGTTTCTTTTTAACAGTTGTTTTTTGATGAATGCAGCTTTTTCTTGAACGGAACGAGGTGCATACACAGCAATCGCAAAAATTAAATATATGGGCTGGAAATTTCGGTGACCGGCTGGTGGGTCCATTTTTTCTACCTGGTAATTTGACTGGCCAAATATATTTGCAATTACTGGAAGACGCTATTGACCCTGCTTGACTTATATTATAAAATGTTCCAGAGTATGATAAAGATCATTTGATTTTTCAAAAGGACGGTGCTCCTCCGCATTATGCATTAATTTTCCGTCAATATTTGCACCAACAGTTTCCACGGAATTGGGTTAAGAGAAGAGGCGACATTGAGTGGCCTCCACGATCACTTTGATTTTTTTTTTGTGAGGATACCTAAAAAGTAAAATCTATAAAACACAGCCAGCGTCGCTGCAAGATTTGCGTCAAACAATCGTCGACGAATGCCGTTGAATCACTCCGGAAATGCTTCAGAATGTGCGCCGACGTTTCGAACAAAATCTTTACTTTTGTATGGGCGGTCATCAGTTTGAACATTTTATCAACTAAGTAGTAAGTAAGCAACTAAACATAATTTAAATTTTAAAATTTTCAAAGTATTAGGCGGACTTTAAAATTTAAAGTTTGTTGTAAAGAGAATTGTAAGAGCTTTCAAAATAAATATTACTCAACCCCCAATGCTATTCAAATATTTTGGAGTAAAGCTTACACTTGCTTGGGGGTGAAAGTGGCGGAGTCAGAAATACCAGCAAAGAATGTCCTATTTAAATTTAAAATCGACGGGTGTGAGTGTTTTTCTACAATCTTGACGCACTTCCTGAAACTGGTTTAGTTTCGTTATCATTTGGCCGGCATAAATCTAAGCAAATATTTATTGGAACACTTGTTCCGATTAGAACTTCAATTGTTTTTGAAAAATAGTATAATCTAGATCTAGACATATAGATAAATATATTTTTTTTAATTAAAAATAATTGATACTTGATGACAGATAACAGTGTTTACATTATCTTTCAGACTGTAAATAATAAAACGTCTATTTGTTTGACTATAAACTGCATTAATGTTTTTTTTTCAGCTCTTTGTCGTTCTCTGCGCCCTTCTGGCTGTAGCTATTGCTGCCCCAGCTCCTGAACCCCTTTTAACCTCAGTCATCAGTCCATACTCTGCCGTTGTTGCCCCGTCCATCTACAGCAGCTATGTTCCTGCTGTTTCCATCATTTAAAATGATTGATTGTTAGCTCGTCCTGGACAACAAAATATACCTATTGTTCATGAACTTACTGTCTTTTATTGTACTTTGTTTATTTTATTATCTAAACCCAAGGTCTTCCATCAAAGCAATTTAACAAGTAGTATTTGAACAAAATTTAAAAAAGGAGGCCATTTTACTGTATAATGTCTGGAACTGACTATAAATCGATTTTGTAGTGGTCGCAAGAAACCTTTTAAGAGGATTCTTCCAGCAAAAACAAAAGTATTTTATAGAAGTTATTTAAATTACTTTAAAAAAGTTCTTACGTCATTTATTCAGCACTTTATTTTCAGAAAGCTGTTTACCTGTATAATAAATATTGTATTAAAATACGCGACAATAAAGCAATACTGCTTCTTAAAGGTAGTTACCACGAGCACATGATTTTCTACAAAACATAATACTCTTATGTTTCGCTTTTACATAACATTAAAGTATTTTAAATGCTTCTGAAGTGACCAAACTGTTTTATTATTTTAGTGCCATGTTTATTCACTTAATTCCAATTGCTTTTCAGCGTCCATCTTGACAATAATTCAAACAACAACTTTTACGTGAAAATAACTTCCGATGCTCATTAAAAATAAAAGCTTTTATTATATGGAATTTAGAATTCGAACTGTGGATATTTTTTAGCAGCAAATGTGCATGGATTTAAATTTTCAGTTTTTTGTGAACCAAAATAGTATCTTTATTTTTTAGTATTATGCAGGCGCGTTATGACTTTTCGACCTACTTTGTTCGTTTATCACAGTAAAATTTTATTCGTACCTGAAATTCAACTTTAACTTAGTTATTTTTGAGTTTATAAGTACAACATCGTATACCTAATATAAAGATACGTACAGACATGTCGTAAAATTAAAAAAAGTCGAATATTAGCTTTATAGTTGTGATGGGCTTGTAAATAAAGCAGAATAATTGTATAACGTTTTTATAAGACATTATCATAACATGCTTTATTGGAATCGTATAGTTTGTTGTATCAATGTTGTAAGCTCATTGCTGAAACAAGTTGTTTTTATATAGAAATCTTAAAACAGAATTGTATAATTTTTATACAGCAACTATGTTTTATAAAAATGTGCCTATTCACTCTATTAGCTGCTGTGTTGATGCCAATAATAGGTTTATGCAACTTTAAATTTCCAAAAATTAATTACAGGAACATCACCACTGCTATAAAATATCTTGTGTTACTTGGGCTTGGATCGTGTTTGCTACCCACCGCAGGTTCGAATCCTGCGTCTGGTAGATCGTAGATCAGCTACATTTGTGTAGAGGATTGACACCCTCTCGCGGGTATAGTAGGGTTAAACAACGTTGGCTCGGATCAATGTGACAGCAGGCGTTTGACCACTGTGTCTCCCATAATATGTTATATTACCTATTTTATTCCCCATTTTATATATTTCTATTATATACGGAAAACTTTTCTTGGATTGTTCTGAAGAAGGCTTAAATACAAAACGTAGACTTGCCAACAGATTGGTTTTCTTTGGGAAACTATTGGGTCATATATACTTGCAAACAGTATTTCCTGGGAATTCTACCTCTTAGTGTTATAAATGACTTTGACGTTGCACATTTTGTGCAAATTAAAACATGAAAAAAAACTTTCAGTAGGCATTTTGAGATCAACAGAATTGTTGACGTCTGCCCCTGGACTATATTGGTTAATTCAGTTTCAATTTTCTGGGTATTATGATTAATTACCTCTAATTACATCCTGCTCAGATGTTTATAATCGGAAAATTCTATATCCAATATCCTGACAATATGGGCTAAACAGTTAAATGTGGATTAAACTGATATTTTTATAATATATTTCAGTGTCTCTCAATCTTTGTTACTTTTAGTATTCAAGGTTGTATCACAAGAAATTTGTACACGCAATCATATTTATTAGTCAATATTTTGTAAATACAGTTTGCAGAAAATTTAACACAGAAAACAATATTTAAATTGGTATGAATGTGACATAACTAATCTACGGTATAAATTAGATCCGTTGACCAGTTTTAGAAAGGCTTATGAGTAAATAACGGTCAATACAATCACTGAAAAAAATTAATAGTAATCGCTTATACTCCCTAACAAAATGAGGGGGAGCACCATCGTGCAAGAACCACATTTAACGTCGGACAGCTAAAATACTAGTATTCGTAGCTAGCTTCATCTGTAGCTAACACGGCAGCTGTAAATATGAGATTATGAGCAATTTGTTGCAGCAATCATTCACAAAGTCTAATTCGGAAGGGGTAATCCCATGGTATTAATGCTTGAATCCACTGTACATGGTATAAAAATAATTGAGTCTCGTGTATGATACGTCACACTGTCGATTGGGCAATTCCTTGTACTTGTTGAAAGATTTGTCTGTTTCTTATTCGGGGATTCTCTTCAACAATTTCTAAAATGTGTTAGTATACAGCGGTACAAATAACTGCACTAGGCACATATCTACTGGAAAATTGTTTTGTGTACAGACGATAAACTGCTAAAGCATTTTTCAAGCGTATTGAAAAATAATAAACTTGCAGTGGCAAATACTTTGTATAGTTGGACAAGAAATATTGTTTTTATTTCGCGCGCGAAATTAGTGTTTTATGGCGCTTTCGAAAAATTTTTTGTCCCAACCAAAAATTCACATTCTTACGCGCCATTAAAAACACACTGATTTTGCACAACTATATAAAAATTACTATTATAATTAAATTAAAATTTACAAAACCCAATTACTATAATACTTTTATATTTCCTACAAGAACGAACTTATATGGCAGGTATATTAAAGTTATTCATCAGGTCTAATAATGATTTTTTTAAACGAAACTGTTTATTTTTATTGAATTTAAGATATAGGAAAACAAAATATTATGTAATTACTAATTTTTACATCCATACATTTTTCATCAAAACACAACTTAGAAGAGGACTTCATAGTATGACAGAAATGTAAGATTTAATATACCTATCTCTAATAATAAGTGAATGCGATCAAAAGGTCGTATTAAAGGTCGTATTGTTTCGTTTGATGACCCTATTCCGGGTGTTCCCTCTAAGACTTTCAGTGCGAATATCTCAGAAACCATCATAGCCAGTGCGACGAAATTTGGTATATAGATACTAGATGGCGCGTAGAATCTGATGATAAGATCAATTTTTATACAGGGTGTTCCATTTTCCAAGAAATCGATTTAATTTTGATTTTTTGGTTGTCAGCCCTGCTAAAACTTATGTTTAAATTGAAATATACTTAATTATGAACACATTCTGATAAATAAACATTCAAAAATTTCAAAATTTAACATAAAAAAACGCCTCCAAAAAGTACCCAAATTTCATTGTTTTGTCATGTAAAATGTGTACAGCCTTGAGCCAGACTTACACAGAAGAAACTAACATCGGTGGAAGTCAAAACTATGAATTGTCATTGAATTGTCAAATATTAATGGCATAAAGTATTTTATTTTACATAAATAACGCTAAATAATAGATTTAATGCAATTTGCTTATGCACAATGGTGTTATTGAGACTTGTCGATAAAAATTTAGACAGTCTACCGTTATAGCTAGAGTTACAGCGTGAATATTGTGTAAAATATCTGTGGATATTTTTAAATTATTCCATTACAATATAACAAAACTTCAGTAATTTTTTTTATGTTACTACAGTGTACAATAATAATTAGGTACACGTATATTTTATGACAAAATAATTTACAAAATTGTGTAAGTACCTAAAGAATATACCTGTTTTCCAACTGATGTAATAATTATTCATTACTTATTTAGCAACAAATAAATTCAAACAAAACCATTTCTAAAACTTTATCATCAGATTCTACGCGCCATCTAGTGTCTGTATATCAAATTTCGTCGCACTGGCTATGATGGTTTCTGAGATATTCGCACTGAAAGTCTTAGAGGGAACACCGGGTATAGTAGTTGTGCTTGTTTTCATGTTCTCATGATTCTTGTCTAGAAATTAAGAAATAAAATGGTATCAGTAAAGTACTTTCTACCAAAGTTTACTGAATAAATACAAGTTATAAACCAATTATAGGTAAATGTATAACGCTTTGTTAGTTATTTTTGGAAGTCGTATATATTGAGCAAATTTTAAAATAAAATATATACGTACTCTACTATATAAAAAATAATGTAACCATGAGAAAAATTTCCAATAAAATGCTTATACAAATGTTAAAAAAAAACAATATATTGTTATGTTATGTAATTTTGTTGGGCGCCAAATAATATTTATGTTTGAATTGTATTTGTGTTTCTTTAATGATTTGTGTTTATGTCTCCTGTGTGTAAAAGAAAATTGTATTTATTGGACTACAAACCTGTATCTTATATATTTTTTTTTTTATTCTTATTCAATTACCCTGGCTGCTTGTAGAACATAGACTCTGGTAGTCGGTTCGCTCATTAAGTCAATTCCTTTTTTTTTTAACACACTGTACTTCATCAAATAAATATCAATTCAAAATGGACAATTTTTATTTCATAAGAGATTTGTTTACTACTTATTCAAAATTATTTAAAGTTTTATGAACATAATTTATAGGTAACAGATAAAATTTCTTTAAAGGCAGTTGTGTATTAAAAGTTGCCTATCTTTAATATTTTTAATTCTTAAAATTCGTGATTCAGTGGCATTCTTCTAATGGATGTTCATTGCTGGTGATGTATTATATTTGCCAATCATACTTTATTTGACAGATGGTCCACTAAATAACGAGTTTTAATATATTAAATAGAAAAGTAAATATTATTAACTATACTAAGGTAAGTAACTTATTATTTTAATAAGTCTTAGAGTCTGTGACTGTCTATTTTGTGAATTTTATGGCTAACTAGCGTTTCTTGTCTCTTATTAAATTTACGTAAATTTCTGTGAATTTATGTGCACATAAAATACCTTTCTGATGTTAATTTTCTTTTTATAAGACTTCTACTAGAAATCCCTCTTAACTTGTGATTGGGCTGCTGATATTTATGGCTGGTTTTCCCACTATATGGTACTGCCAAATTCCTAGCTTGGACCTGGATCTCTGTTTATATTGTTACTCGACACTTTTCTTATGACGTAAGTATTACTTTTAACTATTACTTTACTTTTTCTTGCTCAATTTCTTATTTTTCTAGGACCTTTCTTCAAAAACCCACGCTGCTTTTCTTTTTATTCTTTCGTCTCTAATCAGCAAACTTTTGTTTTCTTAATATTTTTCTATCAATTTGATATCTTGATTCCTTGTTGTAAAATTTGCATACATATTATGGTTCATACATATGATCTTATTTAGTTTTTCGATGCACTGTTTTTTTTATGTTTTCACTGAACTACTTAAATCTACTACAAAATTTTTTTATGTAATTACAATTTTCCTTATATCTAATTATTAAATATTCTTCAATATTACTCTTTTTATGTACATTGTTATATCTCTTGTGAAGCCAACTTTAGACTTGACATTTGTCCATGTCTATGATATTTATTTGACATTTCGCAACATTTTATACCTTTTTATTTATTTAAATTGCTAATATTTTAATTATCTTCGCTTGACTTCTGTCGATATGTGTATGATATTATTAAATGATCTTTTCTTTTTCTTTCTATATACTTTGATCTGGGTTTAACTCCTTTTTTGTTTATGAACTATTGATAAATATGAGATCATGTCCCAATATTTAATGAAATTTAACTATATTTTATTTTCAAGAATGTTAATTTATTTAATTTACACTATAATAACTACATATATGTTCTGCATTGTCACTTTTTATATTATTTTGTTTAATTCTACTATATTTTAATTTTAATAACAATAATAATTTCTATTCTATTTTGTGTTTTTTTTTTTAAATAAACATGTAAATCCCCATAAGTATTGAAGCTGATATTTCATATTGTCTCAATATATTATTTTAAAACTGAAATAGGAAATAATATAATCTGTATTGTTTACAAGTTAGAAATGCTGTACTAGAGGTTTTTACTTGCTCTTTTAATGCAGCTTTTCTTGAACTCCTACACGAAAGTGTTTGTGACGTTTGGCAGCCTTGATCTGAAATATAATAAAAATGCATTATATTCTTGTTTTGTAATTTAATAAACTATATATTATTTTCAATAAAAAAATTACTCAAATGAAAACCCAATGTGTAAGTATCTCCAGGGAATTTTTTAGTACTTAAAATTATTTAAGTGATTTGGGTATTTCTATACGTATATTAATTAATTGAGACAAATTATTTTAATTTGTTTAAATATTTTATTGTACATATCATTTTTATTAAACACTGTTTGTGCGCAGATATTAGAATCGGTGTACCAGTTTGAAGTTCAGCATCTTGAAATTTTAGCGCCCACATTGTTTTGGTAGTATCAAACTCTGCTTGAACAAAAAATGCTTGAGTCTAAAAATTATTGTGTAAATTATTGCACATTGCATTTTTTAATACATATCAGTACAAAGAACTTACTAGTTGGTTCATACAAGAACAACGTTTAATGTTTCATTTGAATAATATTTGCTTCAAATTCTAAGTTTTTTATATCAGGATAATTTTTCAAATAAAGATTCTAATTTTTATCGACGTACCGCGTAAAATTTTATGTCGTGACCAATTTTTTACATTAGTTGAAGAAATATAAAATACATACCTTGGACAATGGAAAAAGTAAAAACCACGCGTTGAGGGACAATTATTCACAGTACAATATATCACGAGCATTTTGAGAAGAAACATAAAATAAAATAAACACTAACAGATATTCAAAATTTTTGTCTCACACTATATCGATCGCACACAGCAAGGTACAGTTCTAGCATCCGCCACCGTGTAGTATCCTGGGTACCGAACAGTCCCCGGGACGGGTGAGGAGAGCAGAATGGGTTGGGCGGAGCGTGTTCGAGAGTGATACAGCTTATACAGTATGCGCCAAAAGTATGGAATAAATTCAATAAAAACGAAACAATTATTTTTTGGGAAAAATCCTCGAACAGGTCGATTTTTAATTTAAAAAATACATATTTTAGCGTAAAATGCGATTTTCAAATGTCATTTGTTTTCGAGTAATGACGTCATCGTTTTTTTTTTAAATGGCAATACCATATTTTTTTCCTTAATTCTGATCGTTTAATTCTCTATCAGACAGTACTAAAATTTTGCCCTCTTACATAGTAAAGTTTTCGAGTAAATGACGATTGAATGTTAGAAAACGTAAATCAATTAAAATAAAGCAAAAACGTTATCAAGTTTAGTTTTTCGAATTCCATAGTTCTTTTATGGATCACGTAGGTGAAAATCTTTACAAAGTGTCATTGTCACACCGACTTTCTAATAAGTATTGTAAGCGACATAGAAATTATTATTCAATTTAAAGTATTATGGCACATTTAACTGTTACTCAAAGAATTGAAATTTTAATTCTTATCGGACGCGGGAATATGACTAGAACTCAGCAGGAAGTTTGCGATTTATTTAATGAAAAATATCCAGATCGTCCTATCAGCCAATCAACAGTCAGTAAGGTAGAGTCTAAATTTAGAGAAACTGGCAATGTCGTAAATATTCCAAAACCTGGACGTCCAAGCATTAATGAAAATCAGAAACAGAACATTTTGATAAGTATGGTGGATAATCCTCATAATTCTTCACGATTGGTTGCATTAAACAATGACACTGATCAGAGCACAGTGCTACGTATCTTGAGGAAGGAAAAATATCATCCCTACAAAATTCAACTTGTGCAGGAACTCAATGAAGATGATCCCGATCGCCGCTTACACTTTTGCTTAATTCTAATGGATTTATGTCAAGGAAATATAAATTTACACCGGCAAATACTTTTTTCAGATGAGGCCACATTTTGTCTGAATGGTACAGTAAACCGTCAACTTGTAGATATTGGAGTCGGGAAAATCCTCATTGGATGGCAGAGGCACATACCCAACACCCTTAGAAATTACATGTGTGGGCTGGAATAGTTGACGACAGAATAGTAGGTCCTTTCTTCTTTGAAGGAACCCTTACAGGACAAAGATATTTAGAGTTTCTAAAAAATGACCTTGTTCCAGCCCTTGCAGTAATTTTTCCTAACGATAATGACCCTAACATTCCTGACGATACCATATGGTTTTAGCAAGACGGTGCACCTCCGCACTATGCGCGCCCTGTACGAGATTTTTTGGACAACTGTTTTCCTGGGAGGTGGATCGGCAGACGCGGACCGATAGAATGGCCTGCAAGATCGCCAGATCTTACACCTCTTGACTATTTTTTATGGGGATACTTGAAGTCAAAAGTGTACATTAATAAACCACGTAATTTAGAAGAACTTCAAAATCGCATTCGGGACGAAATACGCAGAGTTACCCCAGAAATCATTCATAATGTGCAAGAAGAATTTCTTCACAGACTTGCGCATTGTCAAGAAGTTGGTGGATGGCAATTCGAACATTTAATTTAAGTATAAAATTTAATCAATTGTATTTTATTTTACATACCTCAGAATTGTTACTTTTTTATGGATAAAATTTACGTTTTCTAACATTCAATCGTCATTTACTCGAAAGCTTTCCTATGTAAGAGGGCAAAATGTTAGTACTGTCTGATAGAGAATTAAACGATCTTTCAGAATCAAGGAAAAAAATATGGTGTTGTCGTTTAAAAAAAAATCGATGACGTCAATACTCGAAAACAAATGACATTTGAAAATCGCATTTTACGCTAAAATATGTATTTTTTAAATTAAAAATCGACCTGTTCGAGGATTTTTCCCAAAAAATAATTGTTTCGTTTTTATTGAATTTATTCCATACTTTTGGCTCATACTGTATATTTATTCTGTAAACATTGGTTCTACTAAACGAGAAAAGCAGTTCTGCAATTGTAAAAATGTTTAACTAAAAAAGTCAGCATTGCACAATTTCTCAATATAGGTTTATAAAATAATGTTATATACCAAAGAATCATATAGAATTTGGACATATTAAAGTAAAATACAAAATGGTGAAAAGTGATTTTTTTTATTTGACCCAAATATAACTGCATGTTAATTCAATTTAAATTTTTAATCAATCAAAAGGAAAGAGATTTTCAAAGGTTATACGTATACAGCAGGCACCGAAGGTACGTATGCGCTGTACACAGATGGCGCGACAACAGCACCAGCGTATGGGTAGGAGTAGACAAGTGGTTTAGGTGCTGGTGCTGGAGCTGGAGCTGGGGCTGGTGCTGGATCAGCTGCTGGGCTTGGTCCTGGGTGGGGAACGGCGGAAGCCAAAGCCATAACGGCGGCAAGGACGACGATGCACTGCAAAAAAACAAGTAAAATGCTCCTGTTAGTAATAATCATTGTTATATGTGTATTGCTACCCATTTTGCAGTAAATGTTTGAAAACAACAACTATTTCAAAGGAATTCTCCCTTCTTCAGTATATATTATAATACAGCAGACTTAAATATACAAACAGAATGTCTCTTCGCACTCTCTTTATATACACACATACTTCTAATTTCTAATAAATGCAATTCTTTTCATCCTTCACTAATAGTACAATTTGAAAATGTTACTTACGAGCTTGAACATCTTGAAGATTTGCTATTTGATTCGATTTGATATCAAATGGTACCGATCCCAGAGACTACAAAGATTTATATACAAAACCAATTTGTCAAGGAGACAAAAAAAATTGAAGGTGGGATTATTGTTATCCTAAAATATTCAGTGATATTACAAGTAGATATTGTTAATGCACAACACAGAGCAAGGTTTGAATCAGATTTGACTGAAACCGGTTTGGCCTTAATTATGACGCATTGAGAACAGTTTGTTTTTTTTTTGTATGCAAAAAGTAAAATTTAGAAGTAAGAAAAAAGTTGCAGTCAAAAGGTTCTATCGTTCATTTAAACTGGTTGCTCATTTCTTATTTAATTATTTTAACTTCGCTAAAAAATATTAGCTTTATCCTTTTTATCGAAGAGAATTGTAATGGTTATTAAAGAAAATAAACTTCTGATATTATCCTTATAGTTAACCAAAATCTATTTTTATTAATCTTTTAAGGTATTTATCATTTAAATTTGACTACGAAAGAGGTTATGCATATAAAAGAAACATTATTAATGCAATTAATATGTCAAAGTCAAAAGATACATCAAAGACAAAAATAGTGAATTGTGTAAACCTGTAAGTTATTGATTATAATATATAATCTGAATGCAGAGATTTTTCAGAATTGCTTTTATACAGTATCATAATATATACAAAAATACATAATTTAAATATACAGGGTGCTCCCGGATAGATGAAATAACTCTTGTAAGAGAAAAAAAAGTGATTTTGAAAAATGGTTTTCTGGGATTCAGCTTGTTTACGAAATAAAATCTGTCATAATTTCAAATCCATAAAATTCAGGATGCCTTGGAAATATGGAAAGAACTGATTTTTTTCACCAGTAAAGTGTTATTTCTGTTTGAGAAAAGAAAAGTTTTTCCGGAATGAAAAACTGAGTATATGTACAACATTTCTACTGCCTGCTGTATCAAATCTTACTGAAATATCGCAAATAATATCTGACATACTTAACAACCAAGACCAAGTAGACGTTATCTACAGAGATTTTGCAAAGATATCTATTTGATAGAGTTGGACAAGCTTTTTTATTAACTTAGTTATTACGGTTTCAGTGACCCTCTACTTGAATTAACAAAGAAAAACTTGAAAAACAAAATTAAAAAATTAACATCCTACCTGAATCGCAGACATTTATTTGTCAGCTATAATGGTTTTATCTGAAATAGATACATGGCAACTTCGGGCGTATCTCAATGCTCTAACCTGGGGCCATTACTGTTTTATATACAGGCTGCATCACATAAGAGGGCCACTCCCATGTATCTCGCTTAATATGCAAGACACGTCAAAAATCTTTAACTGTTTTTTGTTGCATTTTAGGAGGTCTTTATGCTCGTAAAAACAAATTTGAGATCCATAGCCAACTTTATGAGTAATAACAAAAAAACCTGTAAAGTGCCCAAACTTTAAGGCTGTTTAACTTTTTTATTTTAAGAGATAGAGAAAACTTACTGGTAATAAATTTTTATTGCAAAATTGATATCTTTCACCTGATATAAACAGATTTTTGAAATATCGTATGTGGTTCGCTGCGCCCTCTAGGCGGATAAAAAATTTTTTATTGAAGCAAGCTATGGCCACAAAAAATTGCCTGTTTTTTCGTCTTTCATGCAATATGCTACATGTTGCCCTTATCTTTCGTATTCATTAATTTTTTTTTCAATTTTAGTAAAGAAAAAATATACCTAAATATTTTCGTGTTGCTCAAGATAATGTAGAACCTGTTTTAAAGACGCCAATTGCAAAAAAAATAATAAACAGAATGTACTTTTTTATGCAAAATATAGATTTTCTTATAATATTATTTTATTACATTGTCTGTGTCAAAATAATTTTAAAGACCCAATTGCTTCTAATGTGAAAACCAATAAAATAATATTATAAGAAAATCTTATACCAGGAAATTGAATACGCTGCATTTTAATTATTATTTTGCCACTGTTCAACTTTTTCGGACCAATTCTGTTAGATTTAGGAGTACACTTTGTCCATGAACACTTTCAATGAGCATATTATCTTAATATGTGCTTCCGCTTTAAAATGTTGGATTTCATTACACGTAACTGTAGTTTCTTCACTGATATTGATGCACTTAAGACATTATATATCTCACTTGTTCTAAGGTGGAATATGGTGCTCTGATGCGGTATCCTCATTAAGATATTTATATTAATATGCTTACACGAGTACATTGACCACATGACTTTAATTGCTAGATTTTGGCATGCATCACAGAGGAATATTGATATCTTTAACTATTTTATACAATTTATTGCACAATTTGACAAATTCACCAATCTTGTTAGCAATGCTTAATATTTTAATATCTAGACAAAATCTTAACTCGGGAACTAATATATCAATGAAATCTCCTAGCTGTGCTATATGTCTTAAGTATAATAAAATATCTTATTTGTATGACATTTACAATTGCTTCTCAACTAAGCTACTTGACACAGTCAATACTTTTATGTTATAGTTAGACTGATTTGTTTATTTTAAATATTTTTCTGTTTGTGGAAACTTACTTAATACTTTTATTTTATAGCTTTGACTTTGTTTTGCTTATGTTAAGTTTTGTTTTTCTTTTTATGAATAGTTTCTTCTACTAAGATGCAATTAATACTTCTATTCGACTTAGTTTTCGCTTATTTAAAGTTTTGCTCTCCTTTTTGTGAGTATTAAGTTTTATTTAGTTTTATTAGTATGTTATTTGTATGCTTTTTTACTACTATAGTAATTTTAGTTGTCCTCTTATTGGATTTTTAATCTGTTGGACAATGAATAGAATGAATAAATAAATAAATTTCAATGTCAATATATGTTTTGCTCCATTTCTGATTTTTCTCAAAGTAGGCATAGGATATTACAATTCTGTTCTTCATTCTGAGATACTTTTGTTAATAACATTTTACTGATGAAAAAAAATACGTTCTTTCCAAATTTCCAAGGCATACTGGATCATCTACGTTTTAAATACTAGACAAAGTTCATAGCAAACAGAGAATATCAAGTTTCATTTGTTTCTATTTCTATTATAAACATAGAAAAGCATAGTCGCTTATGAATTTTAGATTTCATTCATATTTTATGCCAACTGCAAGAATATTGTGGGATTTCATTGTCTCCTGGATTCCAAGAAGCAGACGGTAGTGTTTATTTATATTTTCATACATATTAATGAAGAAAATGACCTTGCACTTGATTTTTAATGATTTCCTGATTGCTAAAACAGGCCTCCTCGTTCGTCCTTGAGGATCTTGAAATTACCACGCCCGACAACAAATTAAAGGTCGAGTCAAACACAATAAAAAATCAAGTTTCTCCTTCACTGAGACATATGCTATCGATGAGTGTAAAGCGAAATGTTTCTGTGGACGCCTGGAAACACATTAAATAAAAATAAAACTTTAGGAGGTGCCAATTTTTTAACATTAGTTTTTCTGATAATGATAAATATTTTTTTAATATAGCTACGTTTATGACCTATATTTTATTTGTTCGGATTTGAGAATATAACATATTAAATAAACAATGCATGTATTTAGAAGGAAATGCAAATTACTGTTATGTTTGAAATCAGTTGTGTTGTGCATGATAAGTTCACTACATAATAGAACATAGCTTACACCTAAACACTACAAACTTATGTGATGTTTATCTTAAATTTATTACTCAAATAAATTTCTGCCAATTCACTAAAGGAAACGATATACTAGCTGACGTCTAAAACCTGCACTTCGTTCGCAGATGACGTCATTATCAGGGGCGCATTTAGGACGTAGAAACGTACAGATAGGGAAAATATTTAACCGATCATATGAAATGCTAAGAATAATCCCTTCCACTGCTGGCCGTCCAAGCTTGACGGGTCCTCCCCTATTTTGACGGACTAAACCAGTATTCGTATAGCACACTATTCGTTTGGCGTTTGGCCGTGGGCGTAGGAGAGTCAGTGTTGCCAGCGCCAAAGAAAATGTTGTACCAATTCCTTCAGACAATTGTACCAGATTTCAGACAATTATACCAGATTTTATTGCCAAATTACAAATCATATCATTGATAACTCTATAACATTTACTTACTTCTGCATTTTTGTGCTAAAAGAATAACAAATAAAGCAGCAAATTTCAGTTTTTAGGTTACATGCATAGACAAGAGAACATTCGCTTGTACTCTCATCTATTGTTACCTGATTTACATCACAGAACAGAAAAAGGGATAGATCCATAGATATATTAGTGTCTATGGATAGATCATACATCCCTAACTACGATCATTGATTTAAATGGTGCCGTGGACCATAGATAATATTTAAAGAAAGATGTAACTTCAACCCTTCGAAACATACGGATCCACGGACCACGGAGTTAGTAGGACAGCCATAAGAAAGCCGGTTTCATACTCCCAAACTCAAAAGGTTTTTTGCTTTGCCAAGAATACTGGTTTTGTACCAAATTTTGTTATAGTTGTACAGATGTACTTTTCACATTGCAATGTACCAAATCTGGTACAATGGTACCAGCACTGGCAACATTGAGGAGAGTAGGGGAGTACTGACCTGCCGTGCGTCATCTTCCCACCAATACCCCATGCATTTGAAATGTATGTAATAGAATCTCCCCATGATCGGTTAAATAGTTTCTCTATCTGTATACCTACAAAAAGTTAAAATCAACAATCTACCGACTTCAGCAAGGTATACCTTTTTCAAATAAAACAGGTAGGAGAATCGATTGTTTCGATAGTCAGATGGATACACTAGGCAGAAAAAAAATTCACCATTTAAAAGAAACACAGTGTGCCAGAAGTGGCGCCCTCTACTAGTGAATTTCTCGCCCGCAAAAAAACCTGATTTATAAATTTTATGTAAATATTTGGATTCCTTAAGAAGTTATTTACAAATATCGAAAATAAGCTTTGAACTTTGACACCCTGTATCTTTTTTATTATTCAACTAGGGAAATAGGTATGTTTGGTTAAATCGATTTATTTTCACCTAAGGAATCTGTGGTCTCATTTTTGCTACTTCATTTGAAAACACCCTGTATAAGATAGTGTTACTTTGTATTTCCTATAATTTGGAGTAACCTGCTGGAAATAAATGGTATTATTATTATTAATAATAATCTTATATGTATAGTTACACAGAAAAATACGTCAAAGCAATACAAACTAAAATAGATACAACGGTAATACACGTATAAACACACAAGTACAAAATACTGGACGGATAAAAAATCTATTGAAAGACAAACATCATTATAAACTGCTGAACAACATTGTTCTGAAAATATTCATCAATATTATACGGGCAAATTTCAATAAGATATTTTTAACTCTTTTCTTAAATATATAAATATACTTTAAATTTCTAAACTCGATTGGTAAAAAGTTGTATACTCGACAACCATTATAATAAACCACTTTTTGATATAAGGATGAATAATGTCGTTCAGAATACAGAACACAGAATACACAGAACAAAACACACTATCTCAAATAAACAGTGTATCCACGGATGGAGTTGACAAGAAGAGAAAGTCTTTTGTTTTTGACTTTATCGAAAAATGTCACTCTTTATAAAAAGTTCTGCTCTTCGAAAAAATGGGACTGTCATAGAAACGTCTTAGATCATATATACAGGGTGCTCATAAATTAGAAAAACATGAAAATACTCAAGATAGAAATACCATTATTTATTATTTTACACAATATTTTTATAAAACAAATATGTTTATAACCTGAAATAGAGTCCTAATACAAATTTTAAAATCAAAATTTCAATTTTGACTTTTACTCTAAACACTACGAATAGTTTATTTCTTCTTTTATGCCCTCTTTTCATATCATGTGGCAGATCATTTGAATAAACCTTTTGTTTTAGGAAAAAGTCAAGGGGCCTAAGGTCAGGTGGTCTAGCAGGATAATGGGCCAAATCTTCCAATCCACCTTTCACCATTGTCTGAGCAAGACTGTAAAATGAGCAGGACAGCAGTCCTGTTGCCAAAACAGATTATTGCGTACTTCTGGCTCTCAAGTATTTAAAAATGGTAAACCAAATGTTTCCAAATTGTTTTGGCAACAGGACGGCTGTCCTGCTCAGAGGAAGATTTGGTCCAATCTAACCTTAGATCTCTTGCCTTTTTTCTTCAAGGTGTCCTAAAACAAAACATTTATCAAATGGTTTGCCACATGATAGGGAAGTAATAAAATGAATGAGCCGCTAACTATTCGAAAAATTTATTAAGTTAGCGGAAAAATGTTCAGGTGGGAGGTAGACGTAGAGTAATTGTTAAAATTAAAATTTTGATATTAAAATTTGTATTGGGACTCTATTTGCAGTTATAAACAGATTTGTTTCATAAAAATGTTGTATACAATAATAAATAATGGTACTTTTCTCTTGAGTATTTTCTTGTTTTCTTAATTTATGAGCACCCTGTATATCTGATCTAAGACGCTTCTATAAAAATCTCAATTTTTCGAGAAGCAGAACTTTTTATAAAGAGTGACATTTTTCAATAAAGTCAAAAACAAAAGAGTTTGTCCTTTTGTCAACTCCATCCGTGGACACACTGTATACAAGATTTTCTAAACCCTAAATTGCTATTCATACGAACGGCCCGCAGTGAATAATCCCATACCGCAGATGCGAATAAAAATTTGCATAATAGAACCTATTGGTTACACTGTGTTGATAAACATTTAAGGCCATAACAAGAAGATGTTAATTTATGACATAAATGATTAATATGACAAGATTATCGTTATTATTATTATTATTGAGGTTTGAACATCTAATACTGCTCATAAATACATTATATTCGAGTACCCAGCTTTGATATTTTGCATAATCCATATACGAGGTGTGGCAATTAAGTTTTAGGAATTTGTCAATGAAAAAACAAGCAAATTAAATTTCACCAAAATTTTATTATCCACCTTTACAATAGTCTCCCTCTAGCTCTACACAATGATTCCAACGTTGCTTCCACGATTGGAAGCACCCTTGGTAATCCTCCGCAGGTAACCCGTTCAGCACCACGGTTACAGCTTCTTTGACCTCCTGTACGCCGCTATAATGAGTTCCCTTGAGGTAAGACTTTGTCTTGGGGAATAAAAAAAATGCAGGGAGCAATATCGGGGCTATAGGGTGGGTGTGGCAACGTTGGAATGCCTTTTTTGCCAAAAATTCTTACACAATGAACGAGAAATGGACTGGCTCGTTGTCGTGATGCAAGATACAGCCGTTCTCGGTGAGTTCGGATCGCACATGGAAAACGCGGGCCCGCAGCCGTTCCAGGACGCCAACATAGAACTGTCCAGTCACTGTCTAGCTGGCAGGAACATATTCACGATGAATGATGCCGTGGATATCGAAAAAAACGATCAACATTGCCTTCAGTCGTGACTTGGACATCCTCGTTTTCGTTGGCCGCTTTCCACTCTTTTCCACTCACTGCTGACTTTGTTTACGGGCCTCGGGTCATATTCAAATATCCAAGTCTCATTTCCAGTGACTACCCAACTCATCCAGTCTCTACCGTCGCTCCGAATGCGGGACAACAAATCCTCGCAGATCGATTTTCGCAAGTCTTTCTGTTTTCATGTAAGAACTTTTGGCACCATCTTTGCGCAAATCTTTCTCATGTTGAAATTTTCATGTAACATCTTACGAACGGTTTCTTTGTTGACGTTTAACTCGTCAGACAACGCACGAATACTTAGGCGCGGGTCAGACGTGATCAGTACACGCAAATGGTCAACATTCGCGTCAGTACGAGAGGTGACGGGAGCTTCTTCACGTGGATCGTCTTCTACCGGCTCACGCCCCTCCTTGAAATTCCCGGAACTTAATTGCCACACCCCGTAGACAAACAACCGATTTACGTTTGCAATTGTTTACGTTTACAACTGCTGGCAGATCTTCTGACCCACGCAGTTAATTAAACCTTTTTTATAAGCTAACTAGGGTGGAATTGTACAGGGACCGGGGTATTAACAGAAGAGCACAAATAAAAACATGCACAAGGGCTCTAAGGCACCCGTGAAAACATCACCCTCGTAATGGATAGGAACGTGCTAAATGATTAATTAACCGACTTTTGTTCTAATTAGATCTTTCTTACAGCGGTTTTGGATATCAGCGCCTACGTAAAGACTTAAAAAAACAAAAAACAATGAGTGGAATTTTTAAACTGCATATTCTCTGTAATTAAGGTAAGATGATAACATCAAAAAATTATTTACAAGTTGACTACGTCGTGTAAACTCTTTCTTCTATATTCATCAACAATGTATACACTGAGAAAAATCGGTTTATCAAAGTGTGTCGCAAATACAAATGTAATAATAGTAAAACATTTTTGTTATTATGATATAACAACAAACCACCACAGCTAAAGTCGTTTTGCTGGTCCATATTTACTACTAATCCATTATTTTTCCATTACCAGTATTGATTTCAGCAGTAAACAGTTGAGAAAATAATTCATGAACGCATTTATTTATATTTATCGTCTTTTAATACCAACATGGTTTTAGACCAAATCACTCTACGCTGACAGCGGTGTACGATTAGGGGAATGTGGGGGAATATCGACTAGTTAAGAATTATTTTCAATTCTAAGTATATTCCTTATTGAAAGTGATACAAAACGTCATAGAATCCATACATGAATATATCTTACTAATTTAGCATTGCAAATGTGGTATGAACATTGTTTTTTCTTTATATAAAAGTTTTCAAAATTACAAATAAATTCGGGTAAAATCGACCAGTAGGGTAATGTCGACCATATGTGCGGGTAATGTCGACCATAGGTGCTGGTAATAAAGACCAAGACCTTAAATAAACATTTATTTATTACGAACAGTTATGACAAATATATTGGGAAGCTTTATCTGCATCCGTACAAAAAGAATTGGCCCATACACCACAAAAACGGCATCTCCACCAAACTTCATTATCGGACCCAAACTCTCCGCAAACAAAGCATGTCTCTTGATTCTCTTTGTGTGTGTAATTGCTCTTCTGCTTATTTTTAAATTGTTGCTTTTCGTCTGTTTTTTTATTACTGTTGATATTTTTTCTCACATCTTTTAATTTTTCGTGTTCTACTTTCTTTTGGTTTTTTTTCTTTTTTATTTTGTAATAATTGTTCAAAGGGGTAGACGTCACTATTTCTGAGTGATGTTTTCTTCTTTTGGATCCCCTTTGTTGTGAAGTGGGTGGTGGACATAAATCTTTAAAGGAGACATTTATTTTTTTTCTCTTTTATTTTTATCGTTGTATCCTCATCATCTGTAATTTTATCTTCTGTAATTTCATGAAACGTAATAGCCACACTCCTAATAGGCATACCATTTTCCTTGATCTCTCTAATTACCCTCTTCATGGATTCTTCACTCCATGAACAACGGTCTGTTATATTTTCGGGGCATCTGGAAAAAAAATGTGGAGACGGTTAATATCGACCGGTCTAATGTAAGGTGGGTAATATCGACCTCTCTGATCGGTATCACCCCAAAGCGCCTACATAAACATAGATTGTTTAACAACACATAAAAATAACGGATCAGATTTAAGTCAGTATACAATTAATACACTATTACATCTAATAGCACCATAAGACGGCATATCTGAAAGTACAGATCATTCCTCCTTATTAACAGCGGTGGAAAAGTTATAATTTACCCAATGATATCCAATAGTGCATGGATTAACACACACAACAGTTAGAATCACTGAACTGAGCAGGCGTAGCACGTTCGAATGGAACAAGCTGTCACCAGCAGAAGGCACTGAGATCGTAGAATTCCCAGTTGCTTAGATTTGAATGAGATCGATATTACCCCATGGCCGATATTCCCCCATGTTCCTCTACGTTCAGTTTATTTATGAATGTCTTGACAGTGGTAAATATGTAGTAACATTCTTGTTTGATTTAACTAGAGCCTTTGATTCTGTAAATCATTCTTAATAAATAGGATTGACGCTGGGAGTTAACATATGTGAGGTTTTGAGATCTTTTATAAGTAATCGACCAATCTTTGTTAAAATAGATAACAATTTTTCCAAGTGCAAAAATATCAGTACTGGGCTATCTCAAGGTGCAGTACTGTCTCTACTCCTATTTATCATGTTTCTGAATGATTTGGAGCATCATCTGATAAAAACCATCAAACTAATTCTATATGCAGATGATGTCACTGTTGGGTTAGCATCCGCTCCAGAATTAAATGAATTGGCATGCAAGTTGATAGATAAATTCTGCTCGTGGTGTAAAAATAATAAATTATTTTTTGCTACATGGATATGTTTAAAGTCTTCTCAGAAACGCCTTTTAGCTTTTGATCTAAAGCTATTATTATTGTTTAAACATTTGTACTAAACAAATACAATGTTAATCGAATTTTAATCGGGTTAATTTAAAAATTACTGCTCTATTGATAAAATAGGTACATAAAAATCTGTAAATAAGTATATCGATAGCAGCAACCGTGGATTTCCCAATATATTCAAATGTATTGAATTATTCATTATAGGAATTCCATACAAACAACATTTTAGTGTGTAATATGTTGTACTTTGTACTTTCACGCCTAAACTAGATACTTTAGTCCTTACAAAAATAACTGAAGTCGTTTAATTCTAACAAATAACAACGAAACTTTGAGCTGTGTAAATTTCATTATTCTTATTAATATTAGGTACTTAATAGTATTAGGAAGTACAACATAATAGTACATTATACTATAAGGGAGAGAAATGCGTTATTATGGCAGAGGTGCAATTTGAAGCTCGAGGGCTACAATGCACCGAGGACAAAATAGCATCTCTCCCGAATGGTATACCTATACTATTTTTTCCACGGTCTCATTAACTTGAAAACACATATTTTGTCATTATGAAGTAAATAGCACCAGAATTATTGTATTCGGATTTGAGCATTTATTTAGTAGTCGTTGAGTTATTGTCATAACTACAAAATAAACAAACAAAAAGAATTGTCATATTAAGGTGCTAGTTTGGTTTAGTTTAAAGTTTGTTTAGTGCACAATGAATAATTGTGAGTCGGAAGAGATTGTGGAGGCTGTAAACATTGCAATAAGCAATTTGCTGCCTACGAAGTCAAGATCTTTGTACGATATAGCCTACAATCGGTTCAAAAAGTGGTGCGCCGAGAAAAATGTTCAAGTATACAGCGATAATGATTTGTTGGCTACTTCAGTGAAAATGCAAAGAATTACAAGTCTTCCACATTATGGGCGCAATATTCTATGGCTAAGTCATGCTTGATAATTTACGACAACATGATATAAGCAAATACCCCAAGCTGATCGCATTTTTGAAAAGAACCGGTGACGGATATCAAGCGAAAAAATCGAAAATATTGACAAAGGGTGAAATCGACCGTTTTCTATCAAGTTCAGATGACATAGAATTCTTAATGATTAAGGTAAGATTACTTTTGTTGTTAGGTATTTCAATTATTAAGTATTTTGATTTTTTATAAGTTGGATTAATTCTGGCGATTGCCGGAGCTTGTCGAACTGATGAACTAGTCAATTTAACTGTAGATGATATTGAGGATGTAGGCTCTTCCTTGATTGTAAAAATTCCAAACACTAAGACAAAGATTTCACGAACCTTTCTGGTTACCGATGTGGGAAATATGCTTGAATTGGTTCGAAAATACCTGTCCTTTCGTCCTCCCCACGTCAAGCATAAGCGCCTTTTTTGTACTACAAAGCAGGAAAATGTAGTTCGCAGCCAGTTGGCAAGAATACCATGGGAAAAATTCCGAGTGTAGTAGCTTCGTATTTAAGATTACCTGATGCTGCATATTATACTGGTCACTGCTTACGAAGATCTTCAGCGACATTACTGGCAGATACTGGTGTGGGTATCTCGACAATAAAGCGTCATGCTAGTTGGAAATCAACGACAGTCGCTGAGGGTTATGTCGAGAACACCATTGAAAATAAGACCAAAATTGCTAATCAGATTTTAGTAGGTACCACTACTAGCGCAATCACAAAAACTGTAAATGTAAGCGAAAGTAATATTCCTTCTAATATTAATTTTGAAAATTGTACAAATGTAACATTTAATTTAAATGTCAATAAATAGTTTCAATGTTATCTTTTTTTTGCATGAAAAACGTTCTCCATAATGTAAACTTTCTTGGAAGCATTATACTCCCTTGGGAATAATCGACTACTTCTGTTTTAATTTTGATGTCATAGAAACTGATTTCTACTCCCGACCCTGGAAAAAATAAATTGTTTGTCCATAATAACTGTTTTTACATCTATGGCAGTTTTATTATGCTACTTAAGTTGTGAATGAATAGGTATTTGAAAAATTCGAAGAATTTCTAATTCGAAAGTATTCGGAAATAAATAAATACCAGTTACCCAATACCAAATTTTCAAATTTCCCGCATTTGTGATAAAAAAACTGCAGATAAATAAATAGCATATAAACTTAAGTTAAAAAATTGCATAAGTATACTTATAATCAAATTATAATCAGTTACATAATATGTATTATTCTTAACATTATTATTGCAGATGTAAGACCATATTATTTATTAGAAACACAAAAGGTGGCATTAAGAAACACAAATTTATTGTTTTAGTTAAAGTAATTGCAAAACACTTTGAAATATAAATCCCATTTAGTCTCTCTGAAAGAATATTAATTTCAAATCTAAGAATATTTTTTTAAATTCTGAAATTTTCATTAAAAATCTTTATATTCATAGATAATTTTCTCCCAGATACATATAAATAATTAAAAAATGAATATATTTTTTCTTTCGTTTGTATTAATCATTTTCTTTTATAAGAAACAATCAATTTTGGAAACTAAAAAGAGTAATTCGTTGAGTGTTGCAACAGAAAGAGTTTAAACTTCCACTTAAACAAATATATTTTGTTTGTATTTGTTTTATGATTTATGTATAAACGAAAATCTTCATTTAACATTGAAGGAAAAACAAGAGCAATTATTACTGGCGCATTCACCATATTTTGAATATTTTCTATTTAGCTAATTTACTTTTACATTATAGCCAACAGATAAATACAGCTAGTGATTCATTTTTTCATAAACTAAGAAAAGAAATATGTAGAAACATGTTAACACTTGTATATTTTTCCCCTACAATAGATTTTTACATCGTTGTATTTTATATATTTTTAGGTATTAATAATATTGTGTGAAACTAACTACTCAGTGGACAAAAGCCCCAACCTGCGTTGAATTACACCCACAATATCTACCCATATATTCCTTATTAGCTTTTGTAACATTTTTTACTGTATTAGAAAGGTATTTTAAGCTAATATACATCAAATCTCTTACAATTCCTATCAATGAAGTCATATGTATGTTCTCTGATACCAAACATCTAGGTATGCTAATGAACAATTCCACTGTTAAAAAGTGAAGTTAGATATTTATAGAGTGTTTCATTAAAGCAGGTTAGTAAAGATAGATTAATTTCTTTAGATAATTATTGAATAGAGCTTTGTCTGTGGAATTGTTCATTAGCATACCTAGATGTTTGGTATCAGAGAACATACATATGACTTCATTGATAGGAATTGTAGGAGATTTGATGTATATTAGCTTAAAATACCTTTCTAATACAGTAAAAAAATACATCATTGTAATTGCATAGTTTTCAATAATACATTTGTTGATAAAATTGCTATTTTAACTAGTCATAATAATAGCATATACAGTGTATCCCGTATTTGGGGTTAACACCTCTTTAATCGTGAAAAGCCTGTGGAATTGCCGCAAGCCAATTTTTTACAATTAGTTACTCTGAAGAGAGACATCATCCAAAACCAAATTTGATCGACGTCTGTTGAGTGTTTTGATAAAAAAAATTACTAATGCCACTTTCTGGAAAAATGACCCTTTTAAAAAATCGTAGTAGGCTATGCTTTTGTCACATCGATAAACTTGTTAGTAGAGGGTACTAACTGTAAAAAATTAGCTTGCGGAAATTCCACAGCCTTCTCACTTTTCCAGAGTTGTTAACCTGAAAAACGGGACACACTGTATAATTTTTTATATTTGTACTTCATAAAACCGCAAATGAATTCATGGAAAAATTATAAGATTGCTAAAACAACTCGAGGAACTGGACATAAAGTGTACCTAATTGGAGAAAACACATAAACATCTCTGAATATTAAAACATATGATCATTTATTTTTGTTATATAACTTAACTTCTTAACAAATCTACTATTTTGGATTTTGATATAACATAACTAGTGCCATCTACCCATTTCTAGTATAACTTGCTGGAATACTGTTTCTGCCGAAATAAAATCGGCAGGAAACTCTATCTTGTTTCATTTCATGTTTAGGATATACTGCATGTTTCATGATATCCTGATAATATTTATATACAATCGCCAACATAATAATTTGTATAAATCGTAAAATTTAATAAATGATTATATCCTTTATGCAAATAAATAATTTCTCATAATAATAAATATCAAAAATATTTACCTAGCCCTTAATTGAAATGCAAAACTGTCAATTGTGGCTTAAAATATAATATACGGCTTCTGTTTTCCTAATAATATATTTATATAAAATCAAGTATATTATATTTAGGCATTATTATAAACAATTTTAATAGATAATTCAAATCAGCAGTGTTATGTTTTATACGAATATGCGATTTGTAGTTTACAGCTATAGTTATTGATAAGGAAATTATAAATTATAAGTACTTGGCACAAAACATTTTATAATTTAAATATAAATAAATTATTTATTTCTGTAATTCCCATAATAGACAAAATTTATTATTTTATTTTATTATAAAGGAATAATTTTAAGGAAATTATCTATACATTTTTACTTTTAAATTCTTCAAGTAACACAGGGATATTTCTTTGGCTACTTTACAAATATTTTGTGTGCATTCTATTTGATTTCGCTCAGTAGAAAGTATAACTGGTTGCCTAAAACTTTTTCTGTCCACATTTTCTCATAGTTTTACCATTGAGTAAGTAAATAGTAATTTGCTCAATGGTACCCATATTTGCGGCTTACAGATCTTAAGTCGAGTTGTATGTACTTCCCTCAACATGCATTTTTCAACGATATACAGAGTGCTCTGCATAAGAACCGTCACAGGTGTATGTAGGAGGTCCCAAAATATTACATTTTACCAAATATACTTATATATAAAGTTGCACACAGGCGGCGTTACAGGCCTTCAAAATGGCGCCAGATATTTCGAAAAAAATTAATAACTCTAAATTACTTTAATTTGGAATAACCAAATTTAGTACATGATTTAAGTTTAATATTAATATTCGTTGATTATGTGTTTAAATAAATTAGACTACAAGGTATTGAAGGTGAGTCACCCCTAAAATTATACCATTTTTTTCCCGCGCAGAATTTAAATTAAAACATTTTTTACTCTTGTTAAATTTAACACATACATACATTAATTACAAGATTTTAATAGGGATCATTAAAAGAAATCCAGAAAGTCAGTAGCAGTACTGTTTGTGGTTGAAAATGTTTGGAAAATTTACTTGTGTGAAAATTTGTGCTAGATTTCTGTGAAGGAAATTGTAGAAGAAGTGTGGAAGAATATCGTAGGAGATTTCAAAATCAAGTGATTCTCCATAGACAAATGTTAAAAAACGAGTTTCAGAGACAGGATAGTTTTTCAATAATATCCGAATCCATCTTAGTGTGCAACCAGTTGAAAATGAATCGCAATAAGTACCTACTAAACGTTTATCTTGAAAAACTGAATTATCAAGAACTTCTGTACGTCGAATTCTTTAAATCAATCTACTACATCCATACCACATTCAAAAAGTGTAAGAGCTATTGCCTCAAGATTTGGATCGACGAGTGATGGCAAAAGTTATTTGGAACTTCTGCAAAATAATCTACCTGATTTAATCGAAGATTATATGGTAGCTGCAGCTTAGACTAGAGTTTTGGTTTATACATGATGGAGCATCACCCCATTTTAGTGCTACTATTAGACACTTCTTGAATTTTAAGTTTCTAATGAAACGGTTAGGACAAAGAAATGATTGCCCTCAAAATTGGCCACCATAATCGCCACACCTCAACAAATGTGATTATTTTCTTTGTGGAATCGTACTACAATAGATCATTTATTAGACGGAATATCATTAGTTTTAATTGTACTTTGAGTTTTTCTAACAACCACTATTAAAATCTTGTTTAAATTAATGCATTTTCTTAAAAACCTAAACCTAAAAAATATGTTTCAAATTACATTAATTGCGGGAAATTATCATTTTTTTTAAATTCGATCAAAGGAATAAAATATTTTGGAACCCTGTATAATACATAACAATGAGACACATACACTGTTTGCAGTTGCAATTTGAGATAAGCAGGTCAGTATTTTCTATTGATTGGCTTGATTCAAACAAATGTTTAATTTATTTACTGTTCCTAATATTATTATCCCTTCCCTTTATAATAATTCAATATTTTCAACTAATTTACGATAAATGTGACACATAAATTTACATATGATCAAGTTGATATACAGCATGAAACAAGTATTTACGGATATTTACGGAAAACAAGAATTCTTACTTAATTTGAGCGTATAATGATTTTTATAGATTTGGCTGTTTTCCATATTGCTGGAGATGACATCTTATATCTTCCTAAATAATGAATATATTAGTACACCTGATTAGTTATTAAATTAATTTTCAAATTTTATATTCCAGCCTTGAGGCAACCTTTTTCATAGGTATATATAAGAGATAAGGCAATATTTTCAATTTTCAGTTCCTTTGTGTATTCGGACCACTAAGACAAATCTGTAGCTGACAAAATGATGAAATTGGTAAGAATTTTGAAGATAGTTTTTAAGATCAAATATTGTATAGATGTGTGACATTCGATATAATCGTTGCTACTTTTATAAGGATTTGATTTTTCTTTTTGTATAAGTGAAAAGTAGTTTCAATGTTGATAACAGATATTCAGATTATGACGGTTGCCTTAAATTAGTAGTTTTCTGTATCATGGCTCTATACAGGGTGTTTATTACAGAATGGGTCATATTAAGATGATTTAAATCAACTTATTTTCGTCATCTTACTTCCTTAAGGTCGCCGTATTTCTCGCCGTAAAATGATCTAATTCGTAATGTTTTTTAGGTACAAAAATCTCGAAAACTAAAACACGTAGAGCAAAAGATATAACAAAAATTAAATTAATGATGTCTTGTTTATCCACTTTTAGTATTTAAATTGTCCTCAAATAATATAATAACTTATAAAATGCATATGTAAGACACTCATTATTTTGCTATTCTAACCTCATATTTTAACAATTATTTTCACATACTTATAAACAATAGTAACTATATTATATGCAGAACTAAGTAAGTTTAAGTTATAATAATATTTACATCTATAGTTGAATTTAAAAAAGTACAGTACATAAAAATTTGTTGGATAGATCGCTTTCTGACGTTATATATTGATTTTACTTCGGTACCATTGAATATTCGCAGGTAGAATGAGATAACATTCTTGTTATTTGCTAAACTATATTATTCAGTTCTTAAATGTCTAATATTACTCGTATTTGTAGAAAACACTATTTCAAGAATACGGCGCCCTTAAGGTCGCGTTGGTGTTTTTCAGATATAGAAATCTGGGAAACTAAAACACGTAGAGCAAAAGTAATATCAAAAATAGAATTATTGATGTTTTGTTTATCCACATTTAAGTATCCTGAAATAATGTAATAATTTTAAAAATGCAAGACACATTATTTTGCCATTCATAACTCAATAAAGGCGAACAATGTTATACGCAGAACTATATAAGTTTCTGTTCTAACAATCTTTACATCTACAGTGGAAGATATGTATTTTGAAAGATGTCTGTACCTACCTAAAAATTTGTTAGTTAAACCGCTTTCTGTCGTTTTATATTCATTTTACTTCGGTACTTTTCCTGTTATTCACTAAATTCAATATTATTCAGTTCTTGAAAATTAAATTTTTTTAAGCTAATCTATTTATTTCTTGAGTAATAGTATTCAAATTTTGTACAAAAGGGTTTTTTGTATGATACTCAGGAATATCAAATTGATTATAGCCTATGCCGCTATATTTTTTCTTTCAATTTTTTTTTAGAAGGAAATTTTTGGAACATAATTAGTTATTTTGAAACAGTATTCTATCAATTTGAGTTGTAAATGTATACAATGTGTCCCACTTTTCATGGAGCCACCCTGGTATTTCGCTCACCTGATGTTCAAATATTTTGAAACTTTGGTGGTGAATATACACCTATGAAGTGAGTCTTTAGACATAGCCATATTTGATTATAATCAGAGGCGATTATAAGATGGAGAAAAGGGGTTGATTTTCCAAAAAAAAAAGTATTAGCGATTTATTAGAAAAAGCCGAAGAACAGTATTTTCAACTTAACATTGTATCTGTAAAACAGGCTCTTAAATGAAAAAAATTTATTCTTTATTTTTTGTTCAGAATTATATATTTTACTGGTATGAAATGATTCCACAAGAAAATAATAATTTTGTATTATTTTGTTTTGAATTTGAAGAATGGTAAATACAAGAGAGTGTTTGCCTTATTAGAAAAATAATTATTTTGTTGTGGAATCATTTCATACCAGTAAAATACATAATTCTGAACAAAAAATAAGGAATATATTTTTTTCATTTGAGAGCCCATTTTACCAAGTTGAAAAAAATTGTTTTTCGACGGCCTGTGTCTGAAACATCTTTGAACTCACAACGCTGTAATCTTGTACAAGGTGCTGTTTAAGAATACCTTACTAGTTTTTTTCTAAAAAAATCCCTAATACTTTTTTTTAAATCGACTTCCTATTCCCATATTAGAAGTGGACACCTATAACTATAATCAAATATGACTATGTCTAAAGACACATTATTTATATATATTCACTACTAAAGTTTCAAAGTACTGGGATATGAGCTGAGCGAGATACCAGGGTGGTTCCATGAAAAGTGGGACACATTGTAGATTACTCTACAATCTCACACATTCATTAAACAGTGGGCCATAATTTAAGGCTAGCTTCCTTGGACGAAAATATGGTCATGTAAGTCAACTTACCGTAATACAACTTTTCTTCACAAAGAATATATAGATCTGAGAATATATTTTAAATACTTTGTAGTAAATAATACCACAATTGTTTATCTGTAGTTTTGGTAATAATCATCAATCAATTGTTGCATTAATACCATCTATAAATATTATTATTTTGCACTGTAGCTGCATTTCAAATTTTACGATATTACATTTACTACAATATATTAACAATTTTAATTCGTGTAAATCTATAATTTAAGGAAGAATAACCTATTCTATAATTAATAAAATTTTATTCATATTGTAACAAAACTTTATTCTTTAAGTAAATCTTAAATTTAGTGTCATTGTAACAAAAAAAGTATTGAATTAGATATAAGAATGTTTGGATGTCAAAAATATGTAAATATTTATATCAAATATACCTACGTCTATTAATATACTAAAAGGGAATTTTTAAACGTTCTTTTGGAAAAAGTATATATTATTTGAAACTGTTGTGCATAGGAACTTTTAATATTAAAAAAATAACTCGGGTACGTTTATTTTTTAGGTATTCCTCCTTTCCTGTGCTTTTGCTTTGGCAGCTGCCGCTCCCAAACCTACGTACGGGTATGGATACGGACACGCACCCTACGTAGTGGCCTCCGCGCCAGTAGTTTCACCCGTCGTCGTCGCCGCTCCTGTCCACTACGCAGAACCAGTCGTAGTCGCACCAGTTCACGTTGCTCCTCACTACGGTGGCTACCATCGATATGGCTACGGTTACGGCTACGAACATGGTCATTACTACTGAAGTAGAAGTTTTGAATAAGCACCTTACTTATTCTTACAAAAATTGTATATATACGTTCTGTTTTAAATAAATTTTGAAACATAAATAGAGCAAAATTTACCCCATATCCACAGAACTCTGCATCACACTGTCGTAATTGAAAAACTTACACAACATACAAAATGTAACAATATCCCTTATAAATAGAACTATTTTTACACTAAGGCACAACTTATTTTCATTTCTCAAATAACAAATATGATAATATTTTTTTAATATGACCTTATTACTTCCGTTTTCATTTTATCAGAATAACTCGTTTTCTTCCTCGTATACTTTTTATATAGGGTGTTCCGAAATGCCTAGATGATGCTTAAAGTCAAAATACAATGATTTATGCCAATTTACCTATATGCCAAAAAGCACTGTTAAGGCGTTAGAGGGCGTCAAAGTTTTTGAAAAAAATTCAATAACCGATTATATAGCGCAAAAGCGTTGAACGATTAAAATTGTATGAATTTGTTATATGAAAATACATATATTGCTAAAAGATTGTTCCTTGATGCAATTACCGACTTGAACAAATGCTAGTTAAAAAAATATTCATATTTTTTGTGTATTATCTGATTATCCAATTTTTTTTCTGGTAAAATCTGCTTTTTCATGTAAACTGTGTCTGTTCTATAATTTTGTCTAAACTGTATCATTTAACATAACCTTACATTTATTGTAAAATGAGAAGCACCATAGTGCATAAACTACATTCCTTTTTATAACTAGGTATATTTTCTTCTAAATCTCTTTTCAGCATGTTCATGACGTATAAATTTCTGTTCGGAGAGAATTTTTCTGCCATGTTACACGTATCACTACCTACTTTGACCTTGTTCGAGAAGCAGTGCGTATGTGACTTTACGTGTAACAAATTATTTTATTAATAATTGTCAACAAATTTTTGGTGAAAATCTGAATGAATTATTAAACTACTGTTCATAATTAGCAAAATAAGAGGAATTTGAATATAATATTTTGTATATTGTATACTGAAAATAATGATAATTTTCTATCATTTTTGCAAACGTTTAGTTGAAACATGATAAAGCAGTATTACCATTTAAATTTGAGTTTCTGTTTATGGCAGTACAAAATTTTTAATTGTCTTAAAAATAACATGCTATTTCTTTAAAGTAGAAAAAATATATGTAATGCAATAGTTTGTAATTAAGAACAAAATAAGGAATATCAGAAGGAAATTAAATCAAATAATTTCCTGTTTTTCATATAGTACTTTAATAAAAAAATACAGATAACACAAAGTAAATTTAAATAAACTAAGGAAATTTGCACAAATTAGCATATTATTATTGGGAAAATACAATATACGTCAGTTAATTTTCTTAAGTCGTAATTAGCAATCAATTCTTTTTTTAATATTTTATTTTGATATCAAGAATATTTTCATCTATCAATATAAATAAGAGATCAATAGTTCAATCGTAATCAATGTTGTACTTATAACATTTGATAGACAAGAATAAGGGAAATTAATAAACTGGTAAAGGCAAAAAATACAAATTTAATTCTATTCTTTAACTATCTTTTGACACATGGACATTCGATGGATGTCCATTCCTGGACATATTTTGATAGAACTTAAATTGAACATCCGATCCGAATGTCCTTATGGGACATATTTTGATGGCACATATATTGGATATCCGATGGATATATATATATATATATATGGTTGTAAAATTTCTCCGGGTTCCTCTCCGCGATGAATCTGCATGGTCTTCAAAAGAACCATTTGTTTGACAACGTTTCGGTAAAATCTCATTTACCATCTTCAGGTCTTCTTACTTCTGCTTCGCGTTACTACGTTCGGCTAGTAATATATATATATATATATATATATATATATATATATATATATATATATATATACATATATATTCATGTAATTATTAGAAAAACAATAAATACATATTATCAAAAAGTATTTCTATAATTCCAATATAGACGTCCATTAAATGTCCAAAACAGGACATCCATGGGTAGCACAGATTTGGTACAGAGGCGGACATCTGTGGTTCCGAAAGTGGTACAATAGTGGACGTACCTGGGTTGCACGAAGATGTGACATTTGTGCGTCCTTGGGACTTCCAATGAACGTCCATCGAACAAAAAACCGACGTCCACTGGATGTCCGGACTTCCGACTTTGGACATCCTTTGGATGTTCATAGGACGTCCTTGTGCTATTAGGTCAAATTAGGAGTGGATGCAGAAAGTTGTTTTAAGGACTATAATTTTATTTAAAGAAACTAAGTCCTTTACTAAAATCATATTAATTATAATGTTGTTGATTCTTTTTCAGATAACCATCGTTTCCGCAGAAGTATGGCGATCTTAAAACCTTACTAATAATCGAAAGTACATTTTTCATCACTATAGAGACTTCAATAATTTTTGTCTAGGAAACTATAAGGATTTTACATTTTTTTCCGATACTGACTCCATTTTTTCATAGCGCATCTATTCCCAAATTGTTTTAGATACGTTCTAAATCACCCTGTAGTTTGAGTTACATATTTAAAAACAAATATCGTAGACGATGTGATTTAAATATATTAAAGAAATATACGTGTTGACTTGATCAGAATTTAGAATGAAGTTCAAGATTAAGACTGTTTAACGCACTGCTGACATAAATTAATACCGGTAGAAGACAAGACTGCAGTTTCTATTTCATAATAGATGAGATTTTGGTTGGATTAAATATTCTCAAGATTTTGTTAAAGTTTTATCAACAATTTAACAAGATACCGGCACCAGGTCATATTAAGTTTTGAATTATTGTAATTAATGTTATATTTGTTGTAAATAAAATAGATACCTAGGTACTTTGACATTGTCAAATGCAAAACACCCTGTTTTATACAGGAATTTTATATCCTGTTACATAATGTCAAATACAGACGCATTATTAAGAGATGAGATCAGTGGGAAAAACGACTTGATTAAAATATTTATAACTTTTTAAGGCGATGTGTTATCAAGTATGTAGTTCAAATATTTTAACAAAAAGTTATCTATTTTGCAGTTCTAAATAACGTAATCGAAAATGGAAAGTACAAAATTAACATGTTTTTAATTTCAAAAAATAGTCTAGTTGGTTATTTGTAATTGTTTTTTTAACTAATATTATGTACATACTTACAAAAGTTTCCGTTTTGTAATTAATAATTGTATTAACTCAAAATATTCACTTGACAACAATATTAAAATAGAAAAATAATGTTTATTATTTAAAAATTGAAATGAAATTTTAATTATTTTTTCATTATTGTCAGAAACATTTATTGTCAAATACCAAATTAAATTTATTCTTTAAAAATATTCTCTATATATCTTTCTTCAACAAAGCTACTTATTGATGGAGTATTAGTTATCTGAGAAAAAATTAAATAAAATATTAATTCAGATGTTTTGAATTCACCGCATTCATCATAAAATATAAATCTTTAACACTATAATCTTAAACAGCCAAAATGCTTACACAATGAGTTGGACTTTTGAATACAAATCAGTCTAGTATTCGGAATAAGTTAAAAATTGCATAAGTAAATTATTTCAAAATAAAGTGGGATGGGTGGTACGTACGCCTTGTATAAATACTTATATGAAGCTACAATAGATAGACAGGTACTCATTTTCTGTGGTAAATGCAAAAGAAGCATAAAATATGTACAAGTTTGTAAGTACATTTATTTTATTATAATTTTTGTAACATATTCAACCTCACGTAGAAAAAGTTATTAAAAAATAAAATATGTTCTATTTACTAATAAACTAAATTCAAATACTTTTAGATCTCCTATATAGCTGAAATGAATATTATATTTGTAGGTATACTGTCATTTGATTTTCTTTCTTTTATTACAAAGTACAAAATTTTGTACACTCGCAGCAGCATAAAAGTTTCCAACTCGGATCAGTATCATATGTTGTGTGCCTAGACAAAACAATTATTGACACGTATTGACATAACCTCATAATTTCGTTTAATAGTCCATCGCCTCACCCTATTAAATGTAAAATACATCTTATGTTGGAAATCTTTATGTTGCTGCTATTGTATTTGTCAAAGCCAAATCCATTAACTCTATACACTACAATTTATATTGCAGGTAATATTTTCAATCATAGTAGCGTTGGCATCCGCCAAACCCAAAGCCAAACCAGGAGTTCTTGCAGTAGCTCCCTTGGCAGTAGCTCCAGCTGCTGCTCCTGCTGTAGTAACGGCTCACAGTTCCCAATTCTTCGCCCGGCACTACAATGCTTTAGTATCTCCAGTTGTAGCATCACCATTAGTAGCTAGAGCTCCACTAGTAGCCAGTGCACCTCTTGTAGCAAATGCTAAAGTAGCACCCGCCATAGCTAGAGCGCCAATCGTTGCAGCGCCTGCTTTAGCACAAGCTCCTTTAGTGAGTGGGCCAATAGTAGCAAAGCCAGCTCCAGTAGTGGCTACACCTGCTGTAGCGCACGCCTCCCTACTAGCTGGACCTGTAGCAGCTAAAGCTGCACCAGCTGTAGCGCACGCATCTCTACTAGCTGCGCCTGTAGCAGCTAAAGCTGCACCAATTGCTGCTGCACCAGTTGTATCACATGCTCCTTTAGCAGCTGCACCAGTAGTGGCTAAAGCAGCTCCTTTGGTGGCGGTCCCTACTATAGCCCATGCTAACTCAGCTCATGTCGTTTCATCGTATATATCCGCACCATATATAGCTGCTCCAGCTGTTATCTAAAAGGATGTGTTTACCAAAGAAACCGAAAATCATAGTTTAAATCTCATATTGAGAAGACAGCTATACCGATTTAGTCATTGTTAAAACAAAGTACAAACTGCTAAATGAAAGCATCACAATTTGGTATATTTTAATATAAATAAATATCTTACAGATAAAGACTCCTGTTTTATTTATCTTCCTCTCCACTAAATTGGTGATTGGGGTTTGAGATTTAAAAGTTTTAATTTTTGAATATGTATAGGCAAACCTTGATACAATATTTAACCAAATTAAGAGCCATTATTTGACATCATTGACTACGATTAGACTATAAATAAACGAAACTGGTATATGCACGGTGTTACTGCTTTACAGCTATGAATTTAGCGGTTGTCTATTCAAAGTTCGAGAGTTTTAAGATATGTATTATAGTATTATACACTCTTCTGTAACTGAAATCAAAACAGCAAAGCACACACAACACAGTGCAAACAAATACAGTAACGTAATACATCGCTCTTTTTCACAGAACTTGACATGCCAATTTGAACATGTCTTCACATAACAAAAACCTCAATGGAAAAGCAAAACCAATTAGAAAGCTTATTATAAACCAACTGTGATATAAATGCTCATAAATTAAGTATATATTATAGTTTAAAAGGGCCTATTGTTTACAATAATGTCAAATGTAATTTAACGATCATGAATCACAGTCTACTCTACACTAAATAATTGTAATAACGTTTTACTATACCACTGGAACAAATAGCGCGATATCATTCTATTTACAAATCGAATAAAAACTTTAAAATTAAGTGAATTGGAAAACTTTCACATTTTAGTGACAAAGGGCAAATTTTAGATAAAAATTCTTCAATGTGAAGAAATTATTCACATTGGGCAACACTGATGACCTATATTATTTTCATCAAATACTCTACACCCTGTACATTATTCAGTCCTTAACAATATTTTAATCCAATTCAAAACTTCGATGATAAATACGACCCCCTATTTTCAATCTAGGTCAACCCTCTATCAATTGCTTGCATGCTGAACCTATAAAGTGGAACAACCAACCACAATCAACAAGTACCAAGTACGAAAACGGGGTTCTCAGATCAATACCACACATCTAATTTGCATAAAATCGGAGGGTAAGAAAGTATGCGTGAGACTTATTACTTGACATTGCCTTCACACAATTTTTTTTTGTTCGAATGAGGTAAGACGTTAAATACGGACACATTTAGTTCACGCGACGCATTATTTATTGATATGTCCTCGAACTGCCGACAGTTCTAAAATCGGAAACTTACAAAATGTCAATACAGTTGTAGAAGATTACAAGTATACATTTAGAAAAAAATAGGTCATTCCAACCCACATAAAGGGTATGTCGACTTAGATTCCCGACAGCAAATGAAGTAAAATAATGGTTATCATTGATCTATTATAAGATTTGAATATTAAAAATATTTTATAAAAAGTTACAAAAAGTACTGGAGCACGTGCCGACCCCGCACTGCGATAGTTGCCCCGTAGAGTAGAATGTAGTGGAGACTACGAAATCAACGATGTCAGATGAGTATATTTCCTTCAAATTGAAGAATTTTGACCTAAAATTTAACCCCTGTGAAGGAAATCAGATTTGTTCAAATCACTAAGGTGTAACACATTTATATTTTATTTCCTTCTTAAATTTTCAATTTTTTTTTTATTTGATTTATAAATAGTCGGATATCACGCTCTTTGTTTCAATACAGTATCATGGTAAAATGTTGGTGTAGTTCGTTTTGTGACCGCTTAATAACATTTGGCATTATTTTGAACCATAATATCTACTCAATTTATAAGCATTTATATCAAAGCTGCTTTTTAATTAACATTCCAAGTTTTTTACTTTTCTATTCAGAGTTTCGTTATGTGAAAAAATGTGAAGAATTTCACGAAGTTCGGTGCAAAAAATTATAATCTTCACCTGGCAACACTGTGGCACTGTCAAGTTCTCAGAAAAAGGTCAGTTTATAACGTTATTGTGTTTATGGATTTGCATTGTATTGCGTTTGTTTTGCTGTTTACAAACATCTTACGTCGAATCACACATTACTGTTTACAGAGCAATACGTTTAATTTAGTCTTTTCATCTAGTTAAATATTTTACACCATGAGTTCTAGAAAATTTTTGAGCTAGTCGACAGTTGGTCGTGAAATAGTTCGCCTCTCAGGATGTTATTTATTAAACAACTAACAAACCTCCATGTGAAATCTTAATTTATCACCATATCTATCATTAATACTTCAATTCTCATGATCTCTGAGCTAAGATTGATTATGTTTTTTACGTCATTAATAAGCTCGCTCCATCTGAGGTTATTATTCACGTGCCCAGAAATTTTACGAACTTACTGGAAGTTATTTGCACATTTCCAATTGAAAATTGGAATTTAGTTTGAAACCTGTCCGAAGCCGTCAACTCGTTCACCGACTTACTCCGGTGCAGTAAGTCGGTGAACGATTTGGCTATCCACTAGGGACAGGTTTCCAACCAGCCAGGCGTCGTGTTGGAAAAAAGCTTATTAATCCATTTTCCTCACTCGATTTTACAAAACTCTCGACAAGACTGTGACTCTCAGCTGAGACCACTACAGAAGTGTCATCCGCAAAATGAGTCAGGTAAATCGCTTATAAACAATATAAAAAGCAATAGCCCCAGCACGGACCCTGAGGAACTCCACTGTCAATATCATGCAGCTTTGATGTTTGATCTTAATATTTTAGAACCTTTGTTCTATACGATAAATAATTTAGCTCCCAATTTAAAAACATTCCCCGAAAGTCAAAACTAAATAATTTACTTTTAATGAATGGATGTTTAATCATTCAAATGCGCGAGATAAGTCAAAAAATAAATCCACCACGTGTTTTCCAGCATCCAATTTTTGATAAAATTAATTAATAAAAATGCAAGCAGCAGACTGTGTGGATTTCCCTGAACGAAATCTATGCTGACAGTTACTACGAATATTAAATTTGTTAAAACACATTCAACATAGATATCGGTCTATAGTTAGTAACATTATCAAGATCGCCCTTTTTATATAAAGATATCATTCATGCAGTTTTCAAAATAGAAGGAAATTTACCAGTAGTAACCGATAAATTGATATATATGCTATATGTCCTACTGTCGCACGATTAACGCGTTTTAAAATGTTTGTATTGTCTAAGCCGGATAAATTTTGATTCTTTTGATTTTTTATAATATCTATTACAACTGGTTTAAAGAAAAAAAGTCTTATGAAACATACTAGAAACTGTACACTTGACCGGTCTAGAACTGCCATAATACTGATCTAATAAACTGTCAGTTAGATGAGAAAAATAGTTACTAAAAGTTTTCATCACTTTATTTGGACTATTTATTAAAGTTCTCTCAACAATATCGTTATTTACATTTTTTCAACTAATTTCTTTATTAACAAAATTCCAGATACTTTTAGATATATTTCACGTTTCAAAAAAAAAAAATAAAATAAATTATGAATATTATGCGGAACTTTGACACATCTTGGTATTTCAAGAACTATTATTCCTTCGAATAATTGTTTTTAGCAAGCTTTTGCTACAAATTACAATAAACACCTGTTATATGCAAACAATAATTTTCGCGATATTTTTATTATGCGCAATCACTAGACACGTTTATACGATCGATTTTATTCACAAAAATATTCATAAAAGGATCTCATTATTTTAGTCGTCGTTTTATATTTATAGCAATATTATCAATACAACCAAATTTGTATAAAATTATTTTTGTTCAAACCTGTTTATATTTAAATCCGCAAGACGGGCGCTTTTCTGGTATGCTAAAGACATAGTTCACCAGGTGTGACTTTCATCGACAAGCGTGTTTTCAACGTTTATTAAGCAGTGGAAATTCCAAATATATCCTTGAAAAACATTCCACACCATTTGTGCCGTAATATATAGACTAATAGTTTTAATTTAGGTGAGCGACAAAGTCATTTTAACAGGATTTGCTTTATTTATTCAAAAATATTCATCTCAGGTGATACTTATGCTTCTGTAATATATAGAGAGTGATTCATGTAAATAACATTCCGCATTATCATTAAATTTAAAGAAAATGTTGTCTTATAGATAAATTTAGTTTTTGAGATATCACACTACATTACTTTTGAAATTTCAAACATTCAAAACATGAATTGGATTACTGCTTGAAACAATAAAACTTAGCTCAATATGTTTAGAGCAGTGGCGACTCGTGGACTTGTTATTTTATATTAACAAAGTATCTAACCCATTTACTGTTATAAAAAAAATCCCGCGGCGTATTGTGGCCACAAATAAAGGGTTTTTGTTATATAAATGTGAAGGATAATCATTGTTCAGCTATAGCGTATCAAAAATGTAAACAAAACCCAGTTTTTAATTTTTGATTTTTAAATGAAATAAAAAATTATTAGCTTTAGAAACTTACCAGTGGCGGAGGTTAGGGTATCATCGATCATTATTTGCCTAAATATATATATATATATATATATATCACTCTATACAATATACAAATAAAATAGATCATCATATGCGACATTGTATTATATTTACTTTTTGCTTCATTTCACTTTTTTTGTTCCAAACCGATTAGCTACAAAACTGATTTATTTGATCAAGTACATTTCTTGCGATACTCATTACATTTCTTTTAATAATAACAAAATAATTCTTTAACAATGGAATTACTTTACAATGATTTGTTTAACAAATGTTGAAATGGTCACCTTCAACTAAAGCACATGCATCTTCTTGAAATTGTAGCTCGAACACATGCAAAAATTTCAGGAGTAGCTCTTATTACATCACAACCAGCTGTAATTAATTGACGTAAGTGCTCCTCAGACTTAGTGTGAACCTTGTAAACTTATGTTTTGAGATGTCTCGAAACAAAAAAATCAATAGGGTTCATATCGGGTGATCTGGGTGGCCAAGGTTATTACTGAATTAAAAAGTCAGGAAAAGTCAAACTAAAATGTATAATAGCCCTGTGCATGAACCACTCACTTTGTATTAGTGCATAGAGAACATCGACATATAGTTCAGTTCATGGTAAAAAGTAAGGCTCAGAATATTTCCAATAATACACACCCATTATGGCATTAAGGTTTTTATCAGACCAAACGTGTTTATTGTGGTAGTTCATTATAGCATATCTAAAAAAATTTTGAGACATTTTGTTCAAATTTTTGCAAAATCCAGTGGCAAAATTGTAGTCTTGCGGCAGTAAAGCTTGAACCCTTTGAATGATTATACGGGTATAACTGTTGATACTTCAAAACAGACATAACTAATTTATCATTCCGCAGATTTACAGCGATCTTCCTAGTACTAGCATTTCGGTCTTCTTCAATTCCGTGTAGAATAGCTTCTTCTAACTCAGGCGTTCAAACACTCAAAGGTCTTTCAGTAATTGGACCTTTCTGAAATGAACCTGACTCTCAAAGACGTTGAGAAACATTTCTCAAAATTCTTAAATTTGGAACTGAATGATTTGGAAATTTTTCCATATAAATTCACCTAGCTTTATGCTCATTAGCTCGCACAAATAATTTCGACCAATAATTGTAGAATTACCTAATATCAATTTATGGTAAGCAACTTATTTTTATTATTTTTAAATTAATCTCAATCTCAGAGGTGTTTTAACACTTTTTAATATAGAGTAAAAATGTATTCAAAAGTACTTAAACATTTCGACTGACAAGTGCCATTTCACAGTCCACAAGAAAGCGGCTTGAGAATTTTCTATTTCCTTGATTTGACAACTTTTTTATTTTGTAAATTTAGATTAAAAGTTTCTTAATAAAAATTAATTATTTTGTCCACGACTATCGTATAAAATGTTCATTATACATGATTGTGGTTTTTAAGTAATAATAATATCCATTATTCACCAGTGGATCAATTCAATAATATATTATTTCATACTGTTCAATGAGGTACTAGGACGATAAAGTAAAATAAAGTAAAAGTTCTAGGATTTTAAAGAAATCCATGGTAATCATTATTGGGAATATTGTTTGACATTTCAGAAACGTGACATTACAGTTAGATTTTTTAAATAAAAAGTCATGAATATTTACGATTAATTAGATTATTTGCAGTATGAAATAAATTATTGTATGTATCACCGACAATGTATCTTTTTTACTCATACCTTAAAGCTTCAATTACATAAATTCTCTACTACTATTTTGAGAAAAATTTTTATATCAAAAGAGTTTTATTATTAAATTACTACTTAATTTAGCTTATTCCAAGAACGTAAAACTTGAGACAGCCCGTATATTAATATTATTATAAGAAAAACAGCCAATCATTATAAATTAGAAGTAATTAAGTTTTTTTATTTTATTTAATCTTATGCCTTTCTACAGTTAAATCTAAGGTATTCTTTTTAATTTTTTATACTATTTTAATGATATATCATATATATTTCTTTTCAGCACAAAAGAAGCTCATTTTTGTCCCAATTTAGGACAAGGCCATGAAATGCGTGAACTTTTTAACTGCATTGTTTAATATTACTTTTCTTTTGTCGATTGTTCTCTACTTTCATTTCACCTTGTTTCTGTCACGATAAAATTCGCTCAGTCTCGATCACCCTAAAAACCCCCAATGAAAAATCGCGTAGCGGATTATTTTAAATACTGGAAATTAATTTCGCTCTCATTTTACATAACTCTAAGGTCAAGCGATTGAAATCGGCGACCCAGCTGCATTATTAACATAAAAATCCCAATTAACACTTTCCCCCCTGGAATTCTAAACGGGCGATGACGAATTAGTTTTCCTGGGAGCGGGGTTGTTCACCTATGACATGTTTGAAAAGCGGTTACCGGAGCAACCAAATTGATCAAATACAAGATAAGTTTTCCCGCATGGCCGCTGGTTTTCTTTTCATTGTGTCTGCGGTGGCGGCGGAAGGTTCGCCAATGAGGTAATTCTAAGTGTTAAATTTGTTTATTTGATTCTTTTGGGTGGTTCGTTGAGGCAACAGGTAAGGGGATGTTTGTGTTTAAGTACGCGATTTTGCACCGCTAACTCGTAGTTTTGGTATAGACAGCTGTACTATCAATATTTTACAACTATATAGATCTATCTACATAAATTATTTATAGTTTCACTCTCATACAGAACCGGATTTGATTTTCACTACAGTTTTGAAATTTGTTATAAAATAATGTGTACAAAATAATCGTCCCCGTAAGATAGTGTTGCATTTAATAACGTTAAAATTAGTGTTAAGTAATCATTGTTATCAAAAGTATTGCACCACTGTCTAATAGGTACTGAAAAAAATCCATATTTAGTTTTCGAGATAATACTTTATTTGAGAGCTAAAGGTGTTTAATTTAATTAATTTTTTTTATCAGTTTTGCCAAAATAGTAATCAATCGATGACTGAAAGTAAGATTAAAAATAATGATGATGATGATTTAATTATTTATAAGAACAATTTATACAGGGTGTTTCCTAAAGAATCTGAAATATGAAAGTAGAAGCGTGCTTAAGTAATTTGAAAAAGAAATAGTTTTATACATTTTTTTCGTGACAGTTTCTGAGATACTTTTTGAGATAAAAAATGCAAATATATTTGAATTTGTTTAATTTAAACTTATCAAATGTGAATTAGTGATATCTATGGCATGTTCGATCAGTACGTCTGGTTCTTGAATTTTAAATAAATATTTTTCATTTTATTTAATAAAGACAGTTTTGAGTCAATATTGTTTTATTCTCAGAATAAACTTATACACAATTTGAAAAACCACTTCATCGATTTCTTTAAATGGATTGCTCTTTTCCATATTTTCTTTATACTTTTTAAGGGCAAAAAGATACAACGTATAAAAGTGACAAATCCAAAGCTTTTAAACTTTTCGTAAATGATGATTACAACAATGGTTGCCACCATGGTTACTATATCATTGGCATTTTGAAAATTTGATATAGTGCCTATGATGCTATTTAAAACTTAACTAATTTCTACCCGGGTTAATTCTTTTTAATGTTGTTTGCAGAAAAAATATTGTATGATATTTGTGTAAAAAAGTATTTTTAAGGCACTAATGTAAATTGCAGAACTTTACATGCGTGCTTTAAAAATGCACTTTTAACTATTAAAAAATGCAATAAGGTGACATATAACAAATTTTTAAAAATCTATAGCATATAATTATTTTATTTTATTTGAATCTAGACAAATCAGAATATCTACATCAATAGTTTTCCTGCACTATTACTGATCACATTATATTTATTCCTGTACTTTGTACCAAATTATACATTTTGTGTGTGAAAAAAATATGTATAAAGTTGCCTACTGCCGCTTTTTGGAATAATATCTTTAAATGAGTTATTTTTGAAATAAAATGGAAAAGGCTTTCTTCAAAATTTAATCGAGAATCAACACTGTTACGATACTAATTTTGGAAATTCTTTGTGACAATATTAAAAAGGTATCTAATTCAATAAACGTCAATTTTACTATTTCTATCAATGGTTGCATTGTATATATAGGGTGCCACGAAATTAATGTAACAAAGGGCAAAAGTAGATTTCTGATGATAAAATAATGCGATGTAGCCAAACTTACCTTTCAATCAAAATATGATGATTAAAGTTAAAATTATTTTTCCGGTATTTATAACTTTTAAAAAAATTCAAATATATTTTGGTAATCGGGGGTTTTTGGAGGTGAGATATCCAAATTTCATTCTAATTTTGAAGTTACTAATAGAGGGCGCCACTTATGACCCATCCTGCTTCTTTTAAATGGCAGATTTTTTTTGTGGCTTAGTATTAAAATAATCGATTCTCCTATTTTATGTGAAAAAATGTGACTTGTTGAAGTTGTAACTGTTTTCAAAATACTCCATTGAATTTCAAATATTCAATGCATTGAGTAAAAATGGTTTTGGTTTCAGGTAAAGTGCCTTTTCCGCTGAAAATACAGCAAAATGTTCATTAATAATAATAATAATAATAATAATAATAATAATAATAATAATAATAATAATAATAATAATAATATCTCTACCCCTCATTCTAATCACAGGGATTAGCCCAGAAGTCGGAGACTTGTGCGGGAGAGGGGGCGGCATATTATTATTATTATTAAGCAGGCCGCATTTGCGCCCAGGAACGACTTACGTTGGTAGGCCCTAACCACTATTCAGTGCAGGAATGAGGGAAACCTGGAAAACCTCATTAATTAGGGGGGTAGTCAAATATCAACCGGTATCAATCTCTCACATTGACCCAAGCTAACATTATTCCACCCTACCATACCCGCAGAGAGGATGCCAATCCTCTCCACAAATATAGCTTATATACGGTCTACCGGCAGCTGGGCTCGAACCAACTCCGATCTAGTCACCTCGATTCAAGTACTGACGCCTTGAACCGCGCGACCACTGACCGACATTGAATAAACTATTTAAAATACTAAATAAAAACAATGTGCAAAATTTCAAGAAGATCGGCCTGTTTTGATGAAATCTAAAGATAACTTATTGTCTTGCTGATCTTTTGGAAATTTTGCACATTGCCATTTTGAGAAACTTTTCCAAGTAACATTTTGTTGTATTTTCAGTGCAAAAAGCACTTTACCTGAAACCAAAACAGTTTTTACTCTGTGGATTGAATATTTCAATTAAAATCGAAAACAGTTTTTCGTGACGACAAGTTTTTCACATAATAATGGTAGGAGAGTCCATTGTTTCAATAGGCAGATGTATACACTATCCCAGAAAAAAATTCTACTATTTAAACGAAGCACAAAGTGTCATGTGACTCCCTCTACTAGTGAGGGTAAAAATTAAAAACAAATTTGAATTTCTCACCCCGAAAAACTCGACTTCCAAAATGTATCCAAACATTTCGATATTTTTTTTAAATTGTTTACAAACATCGAAATTCAAAAGTTAACTTTGATTATATCTTTTGAACTAATTTATATCACATTACTTTGTCGTCTGGAATCTACTCTTGCTCTATGTTGCATTAATTTCGGGTCACCCTGTATATAAATATTCATAGACAATGTTGAACTCAATAAATATCTAAATTAAAAATTAATCTAGCTAAATCAAAACCTCTTGAACAAACGTCTCCTTCAGTATTTTAGACTAAGTAATTAAGGAAAGCCCAGTATATGTTGTTTAGGTATAGATAATTCAAATAACAATTATCCTAAAACTATTTTTTGATAAAATCAGAATTTAATTATTAAGATTATCTTATATACATATATACTTATGTATTGTGTATCTGAAGTTACATTGTATATACTTGTATTGTATAGAATTTATAGTCATTTAACATTTTAACACTATGTACTAATTACCTGCATATATCTGTACTGATAGCAAAATGCAGGTCATTTCAAAACACCCTTTCATTATGTAATAAAAAATATAACGTAAAACACTACACATTCCATTCATTATATGTCATGATATGCCACTGGATAATCAAGAGAAGTAAATGGTATAACTTTGTTTTCTCCTGGTAAAATTTTAAAAGATGTAATTTGTCTTGATTTTATAGAAAACTATATAATATTAAAGACAAACACATTGCCATTGCTCTGCAATTATTTTCCAAGGAGAATATTGAATTCTTATAAAACAACTCCAGCCATAAAAATATAATAGGTATTGCTTATTGATTTATCGACATATGTTTTAGAGAGAGAACAGCTTCGGAAATTATTTTGAAAATCAATGCAACAATAAACTATAATATTACTACTTAATAGCTACACATATTTTATTTCAAAAGGAAAGAACAGTCTTTTATATTCTCACTAAAATTCAACTTTCCTTTTGTAAACAGAAAAGTAATGTTAGGGTATTGAAGAAAAAAATATTGTAATAAAATATGTCTTACTTTTCTTAAAAAATGTTAAACAATGTCCATAACAAATATATGACTATTAATAACTGCCACTTATTAAAATGTTTCTTTTTGACATGCTACCTATATCTGCAGAATAAATAATTTATTTTTGCATGTTATAAGACTATTCAGTATATCCCCTTCCTTAATATTGAATTTGGGAATAAAAGTCAGATATTTTTACCCAAATAATCAGTAAACAAAATAATAAATCACGCAAAGATTTCTGTATCGTTCTTTAATACACAGGGTGTCCGAAATATAAATACCAATATGAAAAGCTTCTACATCTGGCGAAAACCAACAAAAAATTGTCATGGTAGAGAAGAATATTTTATATAAAACCATTTTTTCTAAAATATAAATACCAATACAATACAGTTGTAATATAAACAAAACTGTATTATGATGTCCTAATAATCTATAATTTGTTTCTAATTAGTTTTTATATCAGTTTTGAAGAAGTAAGCAATATAAATTTTTCTAAATAGGTATCTGTTACGGTCACAACATTGCAATCCGTCACGTTAATCTTGACGAAATTAAATCTAATAGTACAGTACTTATGCTTCGATATTATGGAATGTAATAAAGTCATTTGGTCATTGTACATGCTTGGAATTGTCAATAGTATGTTTTGTTGCTATATTTTACTATTATTTTTTATACCTAGAATTGGTGCAATTTTAATGTTTATGAGTGCAAACAAAAATATAACATTTTAGCAGCCTATAGGTTGGATAGCTCGATTCCCAGACTTTAATCCTCTAGAGCTTTATATTTAAGAAGCCATATTGATTCGTTTGGAAGTGGAACACAAGTAGATGCAATTTACACGAATTGTCAAAAGACATTTGATAAAATAAACCATGACATATTGCTAAAAAAAATTGTGCCTACATGGTGAACCGAATATTTTAATAAAATTACTTTGTTCTCATTTGCAAGATATAACCTTCTTAGTAAAATATAATGGAACTGTTTCAATAGAATGAAGCACATTCTGGTGTTCATCAGGGTTCCAATTTGGGACTATTGCTATTTCTTTAATTTAGTAATGTTCTGCCGGATATAATTTGTCATTCTAGATGCATCTTCTATGCAGGTGATTTAAAAGTATTTAAGAAAATTATTACTAAAAATGAATGTAATTTACTGCAAGATGATATTATGTAATGTTCTAATAAGAATTATGCATAACATATTAAATGAATGTGAAGGAGGAGGATAACATTCAACTCAAAACTTTAATTTAAAGATCATTTTGGAGTAATAACATCATCTGCTTATAAAACTTTAGGCTACGTAGTTAGAGAATCAAAGAAAATTTAAAATAAATACACTATATGACAGAGCTGTTATGGCAACTTGCTAGCGTTATTTCAATTCAATATTCCTACCAGAATTACACGTTTCCAGTAATTTATTCATATACAACCGAATCAGGTATCAGAGGAAAATAGCATTGATTTTTTTTTAGAAATACCTACCTGCTCGTTATTTTTAAAAGAGATTGAAAACATTTTTTCTATTTACGATATATTATTGCGATTCCCTACGTGTTGACTGTTTGCCTTCCTTTTTTCTTTCTGTTTTGTTATTGATTTCTTATTAATTAAATGTAGATAGATATTAGGAAAATCTAAATGTTAAACTAACGTTAATTCCATTCATTAGATCAAAATTTGTTATTATCTGTATTAATATAGAATAATACTGTTTTCCTTTGTGTGTATAAATTGTTCATATACCTAGAGAGTATAAACAAATTTTCAGATAATGTATGTCAAGGCATTAGTTTTACTATGAAGGCCACAAAGTTATACTGGTAGATGCTTTTCATACACTATTCTGAAAGTGTATATGTTTTGCTGTGGCAAATTTATCGTAGTATAAATATTAATTAGATTTGTAACCTTAATTTCCCTTCATTCAATAGTTAACCCGTCAACAGCAAAGTAAGTCGAGTCCTTGAACTCTGTAAATGAGACCTACATCAACTGTTACTGTTAATTACCCGTTGTGGTAAACTAGAGTACAATTACAAAAGCTTCATAATAGAAACTAGGGACAAATCCCATACAATTAGGTCTCTTTGAAACTAACAACACGCACGAAAGTTATAGCAGTTCTTTTCATTTTTAGCATGGTCATAACATTCACAAACCAAGTAAATTTTAATGCAACACATACTTTTGACAATATAACTAATGTAAATTACTTTTCTTATGTCATTGTAAAGGTATTTTAGCTAATATAAATCACCAACAAAGCTACTAGTATTATCAAGAAAGATATCTGGATTGATGAAATCAGAACTCAAATTCGCTTTTGAACACGTAAATCAAGCTACAATAATAGATGAGATCTGACCTATATTTAGGATTGCTCCGGTTTCACAAGATATTAACTAATAAAAAATAACGTACATCACATTATTTTACTAAATAAATGATATAATTAAAATTGTCTTGTTTAATGATAAATAATGTATCTAAATATACTTCATTCGAGCAATAACGGATTTTTTCTTTATTTCAATGATTAATGGCCTTTGTATTGATCTTGATTATCTTCGTGGCATCATCAGAGCTGAACTGAAAGGTCAAGAACGTAGCTATACTTATATTATTTCGTCTTAAATTATTGAAATAAGGTGGAGCAACGTTGTATAAGAAAGACACGGATTACCTAGCATTTAAAACCACATGCTTAAGTAGTTGCAGTAAATTGTTTTAAAAATGCAAATCATTCGGAAAAAAGGTTCAATAAGGATACCGTTGACAATACCGATCTAAACATTTAAAGAAAATCTCTGGTTGAGCTTTTATAGCTTATATGTGCGTATTTTCTAAAATTATTTACTTAAGTAACCATTACTAGAATAAATTTAGTAAAATTTTCATTGAAAGCGTATGCTTGTAAAAGACACTTAACTCGCAAAAGTATATTCTTCGAGGATGGTCTTGAATTCGTTTTACGTGATAGGAATGAAGTTGATTTCCATTTAAAATACTCCACTCTGTATTTTGAGATGTATCAACTTCCTCTGATATATACTATGTGACAAAGGTAAACTCCCATTCAACGTCATTTTATTGTCTCGGCATAGTGACTTTGAGAAGGGTTGTTGAGTCTCGCAAAGCAGGTTTCTTGGTGAGAGAAATTCCTAGAAGAACTAGCAGATCCTTACGTACCATAGTATGGTCTTACTTGGCGTACTATCTACGTGTTATCTAGTACTCTAGACATAATCAGCTGTAAAAAATGTCATCTGCAACAAGCTTCACAACACTTGCAACAGAAATGTGAGCAGAAATGTTTAAAACAATACAACCTATGCAAACTCCAAAAAAATTAACAGATAAACCTGACACTTTAAACATTTTTTACTTTAACCGAGATAAATAAATATACAAAAATAATAATGATATTTAATGGACATTTACCTTTGTCACGTAGTACTGGTCATCTACAACAAGCTTCACAACACTTGCAACAGAAATGTGAGCAGAAATGTTTAAAACAATACGACCTATACAAACTCCAAAAAAAATAACAGATAAACCTGACACTATAAACATTTTTTACTTTAACTGAGATAAATAAATATAGAAAAATAATAATGATATTTAATGGATATTTACCTTTGTCACGTAGTACTGGTTGTTGGATCTTTTTTAACGATATCTAAAACATGTACCTCAATCTATACCATCCTAGATGTCCTAGATCTTCCAGCATGTCCAAATGTAGAAACGACCAATTTTTAAATAATAATACCTGCTAGGTAACAGTTAATCCTGTTAGCTGCAGTATTTTGCACTCATCTTTCGTTCCAAATTGTCAAATCTACATTTTCATTCATTACAGCCATTACTCGCCAACAAAATATACTTCGCATACAGTTGAATAAAATGCCCTTTTATTCTAAGAAAATCGGACAAAAGAAATACTAGTAGATAATAGAAAAACTTTGAATGCATCACCCGCGACAGTCTTGTCCTATAACCGAGAGAAACAAACCGGGGAACTATATTACAGGAAAATATATTTACCCGACACAAATTTCTGTATTTAATAACTATAAAACATTGAAAACTGAAAAAAGGCACTAAAAACTGAAGGAGAATACAAAATTATAACTCAGGATTTACCGCGGACGGGTCGCATGGTCGGCGATAAGTAGGAGTTTAATATAGCTGAAAAAAAATCGATTTATAACTTTGAAAATTTTTTGAATGGTGTTTTCGTTAATTCTAATTTTTCTCTACCCTCTCTTAAAATATTTGTAGTCATAGCTAACCCTGTATATGTAAAATTTTGAACTATAAGGTATGTTCCAACAGCGATCAGGGACTAGTTTGAAACTGTCAGAAAGATTCGCCCAACTATTTCTTGAGTTATGTTCACTGAAAACGTATTCACGACATAACTGGTCGAATATTTCTAACAGTTTGGAACCAATCCCTGTCTCGTATTGGAACAGACCTATTGACAACAATACACTTCCTGATTATATTCGTGTCACCTAGCTGTAAATTGTGTAGTAGGAGCAAAATTGGTACCTAATAATTAACATTTTTATTACCTAATAAAATTTCAGCTTACAGTTATTGTAATTATGGTAATAAATTGTTAAGCAGATGTGCCAAATTAAACTCAAATGTCCACTTTTAACCGCTCTATGTCACTAGTAGAGCGGAAGAAACTTCAGTGGGCCAAAGAAAGAGGTAACACCAAAATAGATACATCTCTATTTAATCTTACGCAAACCTATTTTAGAAGAACTAGCTTCGTTATGTGGTCCTTGGGGTCCCCCAGACCAAGATAGCCAAAAACTGACTGGAAGGTAATAAGCGTAGAACCATTTAGAAAACTGTGCCCAATGAAGTATAGAAAGTTAAAGTTCCATGTTGAAAGTTACTTAATGAAACATATCTTTACCAACAACATTGAACTTGAAATCTAGTAACTATCATGACACGGTTTTCTTGACTTGCAAAAAGGAAAAACACTGCAGAGTAAACAAATTTTTGCAGAACCAGATATGAACCAAAAATTTCAATGGTCAATAACGCCTGTCTAAAACGAGAATTGAAAGAAAACACGAGAAGGGGCAGCTTGCCACCGCTTTACAAAAATCAGTACAACTCGTACGACAGATACGAGAGAGAAAAAGAATTAGGTGGGGAGACATCTGGCTACGGGAGTGACAATCCCAATCAAACTCCAGACTGTGTTCCTTCGAACTGGCACCAATCCGGTTATGAATCTTCTTCCAGCAGAGACGACAGGCCCAAATGGGGAGACAAAGGCGTTGGAGTGGGGAAATTTTGGCAGCCCAAAGAGGAACACTTTGACAAGAACCATAGCGAACCACCCAACTGGGTCAAAAGGGGACTGCAAGATGGCGAAATCGTTGTGTCCAACACGTCGCCAGCTGAATCGCCAGAGCAGCGGTATGATGAGCATGAAAGGCCATGCACTGGGTCTAGTTTTTCTCATAACCGGTGAGTTGAGTATATAAAATGTGAATATGTGGGCACACCTATAGAGATAGAGGCTGTTAATTTTTTCTCAATAGGCGTGCGCGACAGGGAAAAAATTTAGTAGTATTTTATCCAGATCTACAAAATGACCCGAAATGAATGGACGCAGAGCAAGAGTAGATTTCTGAGGTCCAAGTAATGCGATGTAACTAAATTTACTATAGTTCAAAAGTTGATAAAAAAATACAGGGTGTCAAAGTTAAAATTTTATTTTAGACATTTGTAACTAACTTTTTGAAAAATTTAAATTTGTTTCTAATTTTGATGTAGAGAGATGACTAGTTAACTGTCATGGAAGATTGTCAGAAAATGAAAATAAACTTACACAATTAACACCACATAATAATTAAAGTAGCAATAAAATATGTACTGTTTTGCAAAATTTATCAAAAGTTGAGATTTTCCCGCCATAAATAACTAAAGCAGAAGTTGAGAAATGAAAATAAGGCTTAAGTGTGATATCCGCGGAGTGCGCATCATTTCTGTTATCTAATGTCTCAAAATGATAAAAACTGCTATATCACTGTATATACTAAAAATAATGGTTATTATATAATACAGTTACTTTAATTGCCTTTTTTATATTTTTTTTATTTGAGCCCCATCAAATTTAGTACGCCTATGAACTATTGCTCCTCGCACACTTCGCCCGTCGCGCTAGTTCACAAGCTAGCGATGAGTCACTATCTAGATTTTCGGCGGTTTTATATAACTATTAAAACAATCGATACTCCTACTTAATTTTTTAAACTATAGAAAATAAAATTTTAACTTTAACACCCTGTAGATCAAAAAGGAGGATCATTCAGATAACGCATAATTGGCTTAATGCTCCATTTTGAAGTCAGTAACCTTCAATTAAGCTCTGTCTCATTAATAATGGATCACCCTGTATAACGGTGTACATATGCTTGTACCCATACCTTGTATACAGGATGTTTCCTAAGAAATATGAGAGAAACGAATATTTCCTCATGTCCTAAAAAAAATTAAAACTTTTAACGCTATTTATCTCAAAAACTAAGCCACTTAAGAAAAAAACCTCACCGTTTTTTAGTAAACACACTTGAGAAAATATCAGTTTTTCAAACAGCATGTACAAATACAATTCAAAAAATGTTTCATACAAAATAATAATATCTGATTTCAGCAATACCTATATCAGAGGCCAAAATATTCCAATAGACTCCTTTGAACTAGCAGAGAGAGAACGGAGAAGACAAGTTGCCATGGCTCACCAAGAAGCAATACGTCAGCAGTTAGAAGAAAGGGAAAGAAAGCGTCGGGAAGAACGCGAGAAGAGAATAAAAGAAGAACATGAAGAGGAACTGAGGATAGAGAGGGACCAGGAGGTAGAACGGCAAAGGAAGGAACATGAACTTCGACAAATGAGGGAAAAACAAGAAAGAGAAAGGAAGAGGAAGGAAGCTATCCAAGAAGCGATTGCATTGGCTCAGAAAACTGCGGAGGAGGAAAGATCCAAAAAATTGAACAAGCAAATTTGCAAAAATAAGAACATTATGGAAAACGTTACAGATAAAGATAAAACATCAACAATCGCGGAAACTGCTCCCGATGAAAACAGCGACATAAACGACAATCGCAAAGAAGAAGAAAAGAAAAACAACAACTGTGATCAACTAAACAATACCAGAAATATTACACCTAGAAATGAAATACTGAACAATGAAATTAACAATAATTTAGAAATTAGAGGAAAAACTTTAGAATCCCCTAGATCCCCCAAAGAACTTATAATTGACAATAAATTACCAATTCCTTCACAAAGAGAAAGTGACAATGGACAATCTAGTAGTAACACCTGCAACAGTAACATTTTGAATAATACTATTTCATCTGCTCAGTTCTACACCCCAAGAACTGAAAACTTAGCGTTAGTTATTCCTGCACCATTAGACGCTTTACAGAATGTGCAGTATGCACTATTAGTTCCTGCAACTCCACAAACTTTACCCATAACAGTGCCTATCACTGTATCTCAAACAGATCGAAGTTGCAACACATCAAGAACAGAAAATAGGATACTAACACCAACGCAATACAGAAACAGGAACAGAAGAGTATGTGATAGTGCCACACAAACGGATGATTTTGACTTTGGCAGATTTGAAACCACCGATAATAAAGAGAAATACATAAGAGAAAAACTCACCAACATCGAACTGACGTATGACAACAGAAACAGGAAAGGAAGAAGAAGCAGGAGTGAAGGTTTGGAAGAAAGACCCAAATGGGGTGCTAACAGACCTCCCACTAGATATTTAAAACAAAGCGAGAAAGATCCTTTGTACCAAAGACGGAAATTAAGGCAAAAGATGAGAGGCAAAATGTACGATGATAAAAATTCTAGCGACGAAAGTCAGACAGCTACTACACCAAGGTCGTATAGAAAAAAAAGTTACACGGGAGAAAGAAATTCAAGGCCCCTTTGGAGAAAAAACGATCAGTTGTTTACAAGAAATATCCGTATGTACCAAACTGAAATCGTTCCATTAGAATCTGACAAAGACCAGATTTATTATAAAAGACATGAATGCTGCTGCGTATGCAAGTGTGACAGGCGTAATAGTTCTGGAGAAAACATAAAAGTGGATATACTGCGAATCGAGCAAATATCACCTAGGGAAAATCTGCAGTACAAAGCAGAGCTCATAGAAAGTACTGAAAAATTACCACATTGTAATACAGATGGCAGCAATGATGACATCTTAAACAAACTATCCTGTTTGCACACTGGTTTACTACAGAAGCAAGAACAGTGGGAAAATTGTCCAAGCACCCCAAATTTATCACCACCCAATAAGAACTAAACTGTATTCGTGTAGCTGCGGTATTTTACCTCTATGAGATAATATACAATGTAGAATTTTAAAACATTTTTTTCATGATTCTTTATTGGCATTTCATATATTATTTTGTGATCGTAGAGTAAGAGATGGCGAAACTAGACGATTTCTTGAGCAAAAAAAAGGAAACTGCCCCGATACTTGATTTGTCCAAAACCATCGCCAATTCCAAAGAGGAATTCAAAAAGCTGTTGGAAAAGATTCCCGATTTCAAAATTAGAACGGAACGTGTGCCAGACCACATAAAAATTAAGGATAAACATTTCAAGTTCAAATCTGGCAAAAAAGATATAAAGGCTATGAAAGAGAGATATACTTTTATGGATCCTTTGCCAGTCGAGATGAAGAATTTGAATATTGATGATCTAGCAGCAGTCTCAATTGATTGGAAAATGTTGACAACTCTTCGTCCCAAAAGCAAAGCGGAAGAAAACTATTTTTCAAGGTTAGTAAAAATATAAGAAAATTTTATGATATTGTCTGAAGCTATTTATTTGTGGCATAATTTTAGTTTTTCTTTAGTTTTATTGGGTTTTTGCCACACTTCTGAAAAATAATAAAAATTAATTAATAAGCCCTTGCGCCAAACGGAACAGTCAAGGGTTATTTTTGAAACTAAGTTTGCCTAACCAAAAAATCTCACACTGAAAAAAGCAGATAAGTAAAAAATAACAAAAATCACATCACTATCGCGCACTTCCGTAATATTGACTTTCTGTTTTCGTTTTCAAAATAGTAGTAAAATATTAAACGTTTGTCAAGTTTGACAGTTTAAAATTTGTTTATCTGCTTCCATAGAGATGTTAAATGATTTTTATTTTATTTTTACTTACTTCTTCTTGATACAACTGTAGCCAACAATTATCGATGTTTACTGAACAGTTTGACACACACTTATCTCCGTTCAACAAAATAATCGCGGTCTCTTTTAATTTTCTTATTGTCGCGTTATCTTCCATCTCTAAAATTTTTGCCGAACCCCATTGAATCACAAGACCGTTTTCCCAAGCGTGTTCGCAAATTTTGAATTTTTCAAATTCCCGTCTTTTTATCATTGTTGGCTACAGTTGTATCAAGAAGAAGTAAGTAAAAATAAAATAAAAATCATTTAACATCTCTATGGAAGCAGATAAACAAATTTTAAACTGTCAAACTTGACAAACGTTTAATATTTTACTACTATTTTGAAAACGAAAACAGAGAGTTTTTCGAAACGTCAATATTACGGAAGTGCGCGATAGTGATGTGATTTTTGTTATTTTTTACTTATCTGCTTTTTTCAGTGTGAGATTTTTTGGTTAGGCAAACTTAGTTTCAAAAATAACCCTTGACTGTTTTGTTTGGCGCAAGGGCTTATTTAATTAATTTTTATTATTTTTCAGAAGTGTGCAAAAACCCAATAAAACTAAAGAAAAAAAGAAAATTTTATATTTATAAATAATAATACAAGCTCAGTATTACGCAACCAACAATACATCCCTGTAACTTACATATACATACAATCAATATAAAATATTTTGTATCCCAACCCCAACGGTATCCCAGGTCTGCTGATAAAAAAATGTATTCTTCAGGTTATGATGTGACTTCCTCCTGTGAAAAATGAAAAACATCCCTCTCTAGATAGAGCTCTACGTTACAGATTAAGAAATTTTCGAACTAAACATTTAAATTTAACCAAAATTTGCAAGTATATTTTTGCGTGCTTTAATAGACCAGAAAAAAGGGTAAACAAAATTGATGGTGCTTCATTGAAAGATTGCACCTTTCTAACTACACACTAAACAGGAAATAAAACAAGACATAAAACTATAAAATATTATCAAAATCAAATTTTTATCTCCGAGGCTATTTATGAGCTACCATTCTTGAGAACATATTACTTAAGTTATTTCATTTACTTCCTTCAAATTAATTTTTGCTCAGCTTTTTTAAAAATGGTAAAAAGGTGCTTTTTAAGACATGTTAATAGGACAAGAAAAATTACAGGATATTTATTACCATCACTCCTGGCTTATACAGAGTGATTCAATCATAATGTTATCAATTTTAAGATATAGAGAAAAATGAGTTTTTTATGTCTTTCTTATAGTTGACTTTCAAAATTGTAGAGAGTGACTAATGTTATTATAAATCTGCTCACAATTTATAGCAGTCAACACAAAGAAATATACATGCAGCCCGTATATTTTTCCTACAAAATCGTGTACCGCATCTCTCTGAGAGCATACTCGATTGCACAGCTTCTGCTATGCATGCGCTGCAGTTAGTACACATCCGCTCCTGATTTTCATTGGCTGCGACGAATTGTCGGATCCAACTGTTTCATTTCCAGCGCTATCATGGGCAGGTATATCGTTCGGGCGGGCAAAATTTTGAGTATATCTTTTCGTTAATTTAATTATGAATGTAATTCATTTTATTAGTGATTTGATCGAAGTGAGGAGTATCGGATGATGACATGTATGATGAGTTTAGAGCGCGAGGTCAAAATATGAGTGTAAGTGATGATGAAATATTTTTTTCATTAACAAAATTGTACGTGAATAGCATATGTGTGCGAATAAAAAAAGTGGTAAGTAAGTACAACTGTGAAACGGAAAGTGATGGAACTCGCGGAAGGAAGATTGTATTTTTAAAATGAGTTAAAAAGAAAAATCGATCTTACAAGATGAAACTTAGTCCGTATAAATGAAACAGAAAAAGAGTATACTGATAGAAAGGAGGAAATAGTGATAAGGCGAAGAAACTATTTAAAATAAGTATTAAAAAATAAGAATCTGGATCGAAGAAAGCGGTACGATACTATATACTAAGTGTTAATGTGTGATCGTTATAGTGACAGTACTAGTAACCAATAGTAAATAGTGTGTATGTATTCTAAAGCTTTTGGTCCTTTTGAATGTGAAATTCGCAAATATTTGCGTGATTTATTTAATGGTGGAAAAATCTCTATTTGTAACAAATTTTGTCAACTACCTATAATATTATCTATCATTTTCATCATGAAACTGCCATGGTAGATTATCAGAAGCTCAAAACAAATTTATTAACACCACATAACAATAATATTTATAGTGTTTGACAGTTTCGCAAATTGCAATTGTCAAAAATTGAGATTTTTCCGCCATAAATAATTACAACAGAAGTTGCAAAATTCGTGGAAAAATCCGTGAATTTCGCGTCCATGAGGACATGGCTTAAGTGTGATATCCGTGGAGTGCGCATCAGATAGGTATAAGTAGGTGGTGGTGCGCAATAGCCGTCCAAAAGGACGGCATTCTAATTTGTAGGGAAGATGACACAGGTGGCACATTTAAAGTAAATTGTTAATGTGCTAGGTTCAGCCGACGTCAACTTATTTTTGATAATTTTGTGTGCTTTAACTATTCTCAAGTGGCACGCTTAGGTAATCATACCACCCGTATCTTTCGTACTCATCTCTGTGTTGTGAATTAGTCACTCTCTATTATTTTCGACCTTGGGTAATTGATAATACAAGATAAAAACTTTAAATTTTGAAATATTCTTATTATTTTTATTATCTCACGCCTCAAAATAGGTAAAAACTGTTATATCACTGTTTCTACTCTAAATATAGTGGATGTTATGTAATGCAATTATTTTTGTAATTTTTGTATATTTTTTATATCTGATCGCATTCAAATTTAGTACGCCTATGAAATGTTGCTCCCCGCATGCTTTGCCCGTCACACTAGTCTACAAGCTAGCGATTAGTCACTCTCTACAATTTCGATCTCTGACTATAGACCTTCCGCGAATACGTGATTAAAATTATAATAATAATTATGACTGAATCATTCTATATAGATCACCCTAAAACATGGGGTGGATTGGAATGTTAGATTTTAAATAAATTTAAGTGCTTATATACTTAGTACTTAAATGATAATTAACTCAATTTTATATCATTTGAAAAATTTTACTGAGAAAAAAATAAGATTGGCAAATACTAGTTAGCTGTATAATTAGTAATTTAATAAAAATAATTGTTGCTTTCTCTGGAGTAAATTAGAAAACAAAATCTATGTATATTTTTTTAATTACGTAAACATTTCCAGATTGGTAGAACTCGGTAAACTTCAAAATAAAAGTAGAATACTGGAGAAAAAACAATTTCAATTGGACCCTCAGATCAAGAAGATAAAAAATAAATCTGGTGTGATAGAAATGAGAGTCGTCTCTTGTTCTGAATGTGGGGAAGATTTTTGTAACGGTAAGTACTTTTTAAACGTATTTTTTCAGGTATTTATTACTTTTCCCTTAGGTAAAAGTTGCTCTAAGTTTGGATATGACTCGTTTGTACGGATTCCAGAAGAGCCAGAAATTTCCCAGAAGATAGTTTCTCCTGATTCTGGGAATAAAATTAAGGGGAAAGTAAAAAGACGATCCCGTTCCAAAACTAAAGCCAAAAAGAAAGGTAGCAGCAAATCAAAGTCCCCGAAGAGAAGTCCATCGAAGATTAATAAGAAAAAATAAATTTATTTTGTATAAAAAAAAATAAATAAATAACAATTCAGTCTAAAAACGTTCATTTACTTTCATCACATTAAAACAAAACATGAGAAGGGGACCACTAGAATTTTATTAGCAAATGTTAGAATTATCAGTATTTTTTTTTAGAAATATGTTCAAGGCTACCAACCAAAATTTAATACCAAATGAAAATACAAAGCATAAGGAACTTGTAAAAGCTAGGTTGCCTTCTTTTTTTCTGGTCCATATTACCATCTGGTCCATATTGCCCAGTATAAAAAACATTAAAATATGTAGGGTGTAATAAAAAAACAGGTCATCCCATCACCTGGATATTTTTGACAACAAAATATGGCAATTTAACCCTACTTACCTATATACAAAAATGCCTACCTTAAAAGGTACAGGGTGTTGAAGTGACTCCTTGTGGTTTACTAATATAGTCAAGGCTAAATACTCAAGGATATTGTTATAAGCGACGCCTAAAAACAAACGTAGAAACTGGGGAAAAGGGGTTGTCACCCTCATTTTTTCTGTCGTATGCCTATGGACAAGTTCTTCTATTACCGTAGTGTAAAATTTTATTTAAAATATTTTATTACTCTTGATAATTTTTCCTAAAACTTTTTTTTTCCAAATAAATCCGAGTTTTAAACGTCATACAATGTTAGAGATAACTGCAGAGAAAAATTTTTTCAATTCTATTTCTAAAGAAACACTTGAAGGAACAATTTGTAAATAATTTAACAAGCTTTTAAATGTCCGAACCGATTTTATACAGAGTGTGTCTGGACATATATTACCTATATACTTTCGTAATTTCCTTTACTAAGAAAAATTAAAACAGAAACAGATTAGATAAACACACTTATACACTGACATTTAATTTAATATAGTAACATCAACATTTTAATTCCCTAATTCCATATTTTATTTGACTAATTACTCCACATGACTAAGAAATGCATTAACGGGCTTTTCTGATTTCGAAAAGTCTAATATTTTGAAGAACCTGTGGCTTTTATCAAAATTCATTCAGTCACATTTATAAGACATTCTTTCCAGTTGATTAGTATGATCCATCAATTCAGAATAGACCGACATAAACCCACTAACTAAACTGAAATCCAATGGACTAAAATTAGGGAAGCGTGGTGGCCACTAAATAATTGCGTCTCTCCTATCGATTTGGAAAAATTATATTTTAGTTAAAATATATTTGAAATAATATAAAATAATCATTTAATCCTCTGAGTGAAAGTATATGAATGAAATTTTGGCAAAAACATCAGATTTTCTCTAATTACAAAAGACCATTTATGCATTCCTAAGACAGACGGACATGCAGAGGAATTACCGTGTATTTAACTAATCTGTTTTTTAAATACTGTTTTAATTTTTCTTAGTAAATGAAATTACATAGATAAAAAACATTTGTTCGTGTAAATATGGTAAAGCTGGTCAGTCCTACGTTTAGAAACACTGTATAAAATCAGTTATCAAATATTTAAAATTTTGGTAAATTATTTACAAATTGTTTCTTGGGTGTTCTTTAGAATTTGGAATTTAAAAATGTTGTTGAGTGCAACCCAATATTCTGCGGCTATCTGTAATGTTGCATAACTTTCAAAAATCGAAGTTATCTTGAAGAGAGTTTTAGGGCAAAAGTACCCCCTTCAGTTTCTAAGTTTGTTTTTTAGACACCGTTTACAACAATATCTTTGAGGATTTAGTTAACCACAGGGAGTATCTCTGATAAATTTCAAACTTATATGTAAAAAATTGACAAAGTTATCGCTCAAAAGCATGCGGGAAAATCTTTACTTGTAACAAATTTTGTCAACTATAATATTTTCCATCATTTTCATCATGAATCTGCCATGGTAGATTGTCAGAAGCTCAAAACACATTTATTAACACCTCGTAATGAAAGTAGCAATATTTGTAGTGTTTTACTGTTTCGCAAATTTTATCAAAAGTTGAGATTTTCCCGCCATAAATTAAAACAAACTTTGCAAAATTCATGCAAAAATCCATGAATTTCGCATCCATGAGAACAAAACTTAAGTGTGATATCCGTGGAGTGCGCATCAGTAGATGTAAATAGGTGGTGGTGAACAATCGCCGTCGAAAAGAATGGCATTCTAATTTGTAAAGGATGGCACAGAGGAGGCACATTTAAATTAAATTGTTAATGTGTTAGGTTCAGTCGACGTCAACTTATTTTTTTTCTACCTTGGACAATTGATAGTACAAGATAAAAACTTTAAATTTGGAAATAATTCATTTTTACTATTTAACGCCTCAATTGGCAAAAACTGTTATATCACTGTTTCTACTAATAATAATAATGAATGTCACGTAATGCAATTGTTTTTGTCTTTATTGTATATTTTTTATATCTGATCATCTTCAAATTTAGTACGCCTATGAAATGCTGCTCCTCGCATGCTTCGCCCCCTTTCATTTAACTGCAAGCTAGCGATTAGTTACTCTCTAGATTTTCGGCCACCGACTATAAATATGAGGATTAAAATTTGTTTCATAACTAATAATCAAAAACAATATTTAATACAAAAATGAAAACAAAATATTCTAAATTTCAATGCTGCATAAAATTAAAAAAGGAATTTACTATAACAGTTCCATTTCCTTAAATTTCATTAACATTTCTTTAAATTTATCAATTACCACTTTTTCCACTTTAGATACTCTAACATACTCGGTAGTAAAAGCCTTTCTCATTCTATCCATATCTTGCTCCAACTTTTCAATGTCTTGTTTATAATTTAAAATGATGTTAGTATTGTTGCTGGATTCATTTTGAATGTGAATTTTTACTTTATTAAATTCTTCAGAAAACTGGGTAATGTTACTTGTATAATTGTTCTCAACGATTTTAAATTGACTTTGTAGATTTAGTAATTTTTCTTTTAATGCCGCTAATTTCTGTTCGTTTTCAAGTTTTTGTTGTCTTGCAGGATTCAATTTAGTAGTTGTTAATTGGTCCACAGTATTTAGTATGACTTTTAATTCCTCTTCTTTGTGAACTAATTGCTTAACGTTCTCCACGTTAAATTCACATTTATTTAGCATTCTAATGCAATCTGCACTATGTTGTAATACTTTATTTTCATGTACCAAACCATCATCAATATTAATATCATCGTTATCTAACATTTCCGACTCACTTTTCAATGCTTCAATAGTATTTACGATATTTTGATGATCTCTCTCAGTTATTCTTTGCTCTAAAAGATCCTTTTGAATATTTTCAAGACGTTTCAGCTCGTACTCTTCATTCTGTAATTCCCGATTAAGGTTTTCTATTTGATTTCGCTTTTCAGCATACAATTTTTCTTTTGACGCTTTTAATGAATTCATTTCTTTATAAGAGGCTCTAGTCGATTTAAGCTCCTGATCAAGTAAATTATTTTTTTCACTTAATTCTGCTTTGCTTTTCGCATTCTCGTTAATTTCCTCTATTAATTCTTGCCGTTCCAATGAAAGCTTTTCAGTATCTTCTTTGGTTTTAAGAACCTCATTTCCCAATATTTCAGCTTCATGTTGTAAACCATCCGTGAATGCTACAAAATGTATACACACCTTAAAAAAGTTTTTCGTTCTTATCGGTGTTGGCTGATAGATATCGCCTAGTGTAAACTTCAAATTGGAAATCTTTCCCAAGAGCCTAGATATCTGCAGAAAAAGCTGTTCTTCTGGTTCATAATCCATAAAATTATAGTCAAAGGTTATAGAAGACCCAGTCAAAAGTGCAACCTTCTTTTTATGGTCTTCGATAACATTACTATAAAACTGAACGACTAGTTCTTGTGTTGGCTGTGATAAAGCTTCTTTTGTAATAACAAATTTGGGCCAACAGTTTTTTATTTGGCACACCAAATCATCTAGTTCGCTCATTGCTCTGAAAGATTTACATTATAACAATGGAATTACTAATAACATCTATATATTTTACTTACCTATAATGTTTGCTCTAACAATATCAATGACGGTAAATTTAGTACTACATACACAGTCTTATAATAAACTGTGCTACATATAAATATGTTCTGTATTAAAATAATAAAGTTGCTTGAGCATACACAGTTTTTATTCAAACTTCAAATCAAACGTCAAACCACAGTCGTCAAAATAAACTGCCAATTGCCAGTACTGCCATCATAGAAAGTGCTGCCAACGGCCACCACACCGAATTCGCCGATAAAAAAACGTAGTACGTTCACAGTTAAATGCAGTAAATCCACGTTCATTAACTCTAAAGTAGCACCATGAGCATTAAACAAACAATATCGATAATACAAATCATTCAAATGAGTAATTAGGTAGACCATAATCTGTTATTATAGTCTGGTTTATTGTATAATGTATTTTTATATTTTATTTTATAATCAAGGTTATTATTTAACATATGCAGTTTCTACACACAACAGAACTAAAATACAAACCCAAGCTTGCTCTTTAGTAGTTTCTATCTGAAAGAGATGAAAAGCGAGACTTCAGATCCGAGCTTCGTATTTTGATGGAAACTGGGAAATTGAAAATGTAAACGTATACTTGGGGACACTCGAAGTACTCAAAAATTCAAGTACGCGTTTACTTTTCCGAGTCTTCTTGAAATAAAGTACACAACTCAGATTCGAGCACTCATACAATGTAAATGCCGTTTTACCTTATCAATTATATGTAATATAATTTTAATATATAAACAATGCTGATATAATAGTGTTATCTTATGTTTGTCAAGAGTCGTGCTATCGGAACAAGCTCTGTAAATAATTAAAATAACCTATCCTAATAACCTATATGGTTCGTCTATGGGTGTTCGCTTTCCCGCCAATTGTTTTGTTTACTTAGTTGAAAGTGGTTTAGTTTTAGGATTTTCTTTTCTTAACGGTAAATACAATGTATGTAAAAATTAGAAAATTAGGTGCATTGCAGGGCGAGGGCGATGTAGTTATAAACATTTCTAAAATGGCCTTAATTCAAGAATTAAGACAAATGATAGAAAAGGATATTCAAGTTGCACCGGAACAGCAAATGCTATTATATAAAGGAAAGCAGGTAAAATCTCTGATAGTATACACTTTAATGTATTATAAAACGAAAACAAAATTCTGTAGTTAATAGACGATCATCGTGTGATGGACTACGATATCAGTTTAAATGATGTGATACAATTAATTATACGACCACAAAAACCGTTAATAGAGGATTCAGAAGAAGATAAGAAAGTCCACAAAAAGAAAGACATACAAATTGACAATAGTAAAAGAATTACAGATGCAGAAAGTAAGTTTTACAGAGTAGAAGATCTTATTGATGTTCGACTACAGGAAAATGGAGCTTGGTATGAAGCTGTTATTACACAGATTTTCACAAGAGGTCTAAATAATGAAGAGAAAGTTGAAGAAAATAACTTAGTTTTTAAAGTGAAAGGGTAATAATTAATTATAAAATGAATTATGATTTTTACAGTTTTATTTATTTCAGTGCCGAACATGTAATAACTTTTGAAGGAGAGGCAACTTTTAATGACATAAGACCTAGATCTTATTATACATATAAAACGTCGGAGTTAGAAAAAGGGATGGTTGTATTAGCCAGTTACAATATAGAAGAAACTAAATCCAGAGGACCTTGGTAATATAAATTCGATTTTGTCAAAAAATTATTTATATTTGTAATTATAACATTTCAGGTATGATTTTAAAGTCGAAGAGGTATCAAGAACCTCTGTAACAGGTACAATTTTAGTAGGACGAGACAGAGCTCCCATTGAGAACTGTTCAATAAAGTTCGTAGATGAAATTATGAGAATAGAAGAACCAATACCACTTACTGAAAGAGCTGAAGTACAAAAACAAGTGCCAAGTAAGAAAAATATAGTAATAGTATATTGTATTTTAAGAGCTGAAAGTGCATTCTGGCCTCTTGCGTTTGATAATTCATTTGGCAGTCATGCAGAAAACGGCAAGGCCACTTTCAGCTCCAAATATATATAGTTTTTTTTTCAACGTCTGAGCATACGTTGGGACATTATTTAATATTCCATTTTATTACAAACAACAAATATACATATATTTTTTTAACATATGAATTATTGCGAACAACATTGTAAATAATGATACAATTTTGTATGTTTTATATGTTTTTGTTGCTGGTTATAGCAGTTGATGATCTTGTATCGTTAACGTCAATAGTGGTTGATATAGACTGCTCACGTTGTGGATTTGATCCTAGAATCTTGTACGACATTGTCACCTTGTACTCTAATCAATCTTCTATACAGGGTGTTTTCAAAAGAAGTAGCACAAATGGTACCCGTAAATTTAGAGCTAAAAAGAATATGTTTGCATAAAAATTACCTTATTAAAATGTTCACCCCTTAGGATATACAGCCTTTCAAAGTTTCCAACGGTATAATAGTCAAATTTAACACAAAGTTTCTACTAATACATGTGCAACATCTCTCCTCCTTAGAAGGGGTTGAAATACGCATCCCCTGAGTTATTTTTGTGCTACAATGTTTCTGTTTGAAAGAAAATGAGTACTCAAAAATATGTATGATATAATAATAATAATCATAATATCTCTACCTCTCATTCTAATCACGAGGATTAGCCCAGAAGTCGAAGACTTGTGTGGGAGAGGGGGCATTAAGCAGGCCGCATTTGTGCCCAGGAACGACTTATGTTGGTAGGCCCTTACCACCATTCAGTGCAGGAATGAGGGAAACCTGGAAAACCTCATTAATTAGGGGGGTAGTCAAACGTCAACCGGTATCAATCTCTCACATTGACCCAAGCCAACATTCTTCTACCCTACCATACTCGCAGGGATTGTGCCAATCCGCTCCACGAATATAGCTTATATACGGTCTACCGGCTGCGGGGGTCAAACCCACAGCGATCTAGTCACCTCGATTCAAGTACTGACGCCTTCAATCGCGCGACCACTGACCGATCCGATATAGCCTGGTTTATTTTAAAACTTATGATTCTCTTATCTTTTTTTTCAAAACTAACCGTTAACAAAAACAAAAAAAAAATTCATTATTCATTAGAGAGAGAGCATCAGCATGGTTTCCAGTCTACAAATCTACAAATGCTGCTTTATTTCCTTTTATTATAAGATTATTCAATATATTGAAGCAGCCAAGTGTCCTATTGGCATGTTCTGCAATGTCAGTAGGGCATTCAACTGCGTTAATCATAGCTAATTTCAAAACTGGATTTGCATGGTGTATGGGTAGTAGCAAATAGGTGGATGCATCTTTTCTGGAAGAATGAACACAGTATGTTAGTCTGACATGCAACGATAAATTCTTATCTAAAATTAATTCTGAACTTCTTCAAATCGGTTTGGGTGTCGCCCAGGGATGCTTACTAGGTCCAGTTCTTTTTTTACTGCATACTAATGAATTTGGTAACATCCTCTCTGATGCTTCTTTTGTTATGTAAGCAGATGACACTTTATTGTGTCTGATAACTTTGACGACGAGTCTTTAGAAAGTTTAAAACTAATGCTTTATTGAAGACATCACATTTTTAGGAATAACGATTGAATTGGGAAAGTCACTGCTCAGCTCATATCAAGATTAAACCTGGTCTGTTTATTTGATAAGAAATTTAAAACTTAACTTAACTTTATCACAATTAATAACTGTTTATCAGGTACATGTGAGTTCGAGATTGAAGTAAGGTATTGTTTTTTGGGGAAATTCCTCTATTGCAGACAAATTTTTAAAAATTGTAACATTTTAACTGTTGTATCATTGTTTATATTTAAATTGTGTATATATAGGTTTAAACATAAATCCTCTCTTAGATTAAATGAAAATATACACAATAAATGCACTCGGCAAAATAAAATATATTTGACATTCGTTTCTGTAAATATAAAATATCTTCGCCATTTCATTTAGGCTTAAAAGTTTTTAATAATTTACCTTGTGAAATAATGAATTTAAATAATTTGATATATTTTTTAAAATGGAAAATATGTTCTACAGTTTAAATAATTTTTTTGTTTCCTAGAGTGCTAATAAATAAGATATAGGATATGTAGGTTTAGCAAAAAACAATGTGACTATTCCTATACAGTTTATTGTCTGCAAGGAAAATAAAGATTATTATTATTATTACCCGTTAGCCAAGGAGCGTAAGAATTCACAAATACAGAATATTCTTTTTCATTCTTATTTTGGATTTTTATGGAAGTAAATCAAAATTTAACGGCCATTGCACTCTATTCTGAGCTGGATTGCAACTAATATCACTTTCGCCAGGACTATTTATTTTATCTTTTATATTATTTTGTTGTAATAAAAGAAATTATTGGTAAATCTGACAAGTACTGAGTTTATTTTATAATAATGACAGACTTGTCATCTTCTCCTGTCATGGGTAATTAGCCTTTCCAAGTGGAAACACGCTCACTTGGGCAACTGTCAACTTTCGTCGAAAAATTATTTTGTTAATGGTCTAATAGATTTTATTATTAGGGAAATATCCATATAACTGTGATAAATGCAAAGACGTGCCAGGTAGAAAATGTCGTGAATGCGGTTGCAGAGTATGTGCCGGGAAAGAAAGTTGTGACACGATGATTTTATGCGATGAATGTGACTATGGTTATCATATTGCGTGCTTAAATCCGCCTCTGGAATCTGTCCCAGAAGAAGATGAATGGTAATATTTTATTTTATGTGTTATAGGTCAATATTAGCGTAATAATTTTTTAGGTATTGTCCGGATTGCAAAACGGATGATACTGAAATCGTCAAGGCGGGTGAGAAGCTAAAGGTTAGCAACAAAAAAGCCAAAATGGCCAGCAACAAGGGTGAATCTAGTAGAGATTGGGGCAAAGGAATGGCTTGTGTTGGAAGGACAAAGGAATGCACCATTGTGCCCAAAGACCACTATGGACCAGTACCTGGAGTTGAAGTTGGTACTTGTTGGAAATTTAGACTACAGGTAAGAGTCATCTTTGTTAGATAACTTAAGATATTTTAGATTACTGATATAGTTGTGGCAAGAATTCAGACGAGAGGCCATCTGGTAATTGTTTAAGTTAAAATATTAAGAACACATATATGTGAGGGCGAATATTAATAGTAACAGATACAGGGTGTTGAAGTAATTTAGGAAAAACTTCTAATTAGTTTTCCAGTTGTTGATATATCAATTTCAAATTTGGTGTCGAAGAGATTTTGGGGGTGCCAAACTTAATATCATATCACTTTTCATCTATCTTAAAAGGGACGCCACAATATACAGGGTGTTCCTAAGTATCTTGTACACATGGGAGTGGGTAAGATAATTCTTTGGCTTATTTCAAGACTAAAAATTCATATAAGCATAGGTCCGTGAACACTTTATTATCAATCTACAGGGTGTTGAAATTTCAGGATTTTTCTTCTCTATAGCTCCTGCAGTTTCTGAGATATTTAGCTCAAATGTGGAGAGAAACTTGTTGGTCTCTTCTGGTTCTTTCGTATGTGCGACCATTGCTGAAAAAAAATTACGATTTTGTGTAATTTGCTAAATGAAAATTTTTAAATAGTCCTGTAGGCTCTGGGTTTATTGGATAATCTCTTGTTTCTATTAATTTTGATGATTTATTCGCCACTACCTGTTCAAAATTAAAACTGGGATAACCCGATTTTTGTAGCAATGATTTATTACGATAGAAAAAAATCTAAATAATAACCATAACAAGAAAACTATGTTACAACAATTGTTGAAAGTGACCTCCTCCTCTCCTTGTCGTTGATGCCTGGATTCTTTTGACCATCCCCAGAGTATTTCTTACGGTTTCAAATGCATCTAATATTCAATTTCGTCATTAACGGTATTCATTGATATACTAGAGATTTGAGATGTCGCCATAGGAAAAAATGTAATCAAAACTATTAATATTTGAGAATTCAAAAATAAGATGCATCAACCTTACTTTACACAAAAAAAATTAATTAATTAATAACGTAATTGTCACAAATGTTTCTTCTCTCTTAAAACTAGTTTTCTAAATCAACTTGATACGACAAAAATTAATTTTATTGAAGTAAAGTTGTAATAAATATAGGTACATACTATAGAAAATATCTTCTTGGAATAAATACTATAACATCGTTGAAGGAAAATAATATCTAAAATTGATATTAGACCATAACATTAAAATATGTTCACGAAACATCATAAATATTTTTCTGCTGATTGATTTGAAAAACTGAAAAACAAAAATATTTCATTGCTACAACTGGAAAGACATATATGACATTGTTGTGTTGATGGTTGCATAGCTAAGATAAAAAATGTTTTTGCTTTATAAATAACTTTAAAAAATATTTGAAGGACGATTCCATTAATTCTTATTTCTCTATTCTATCTTAAAATATTTGTACTTAGTCATAGTTAACTCTATATATCCTCAAGTTATTCCATTTTGTTCCATTAAGGTGTCGGAAGCTGGTATTCACAGACCGCATGTAGCTGGAATACACGGTAGAGAAACGGATGGAGCATACAGCCTCGTTCTAAGCGGGGGTTACGAGGACGACATCGATAACGGCGAGGAATTTAATTACACTGGATCCGGAGGTCGCGACCTTTCAGGAAACAAAAGATGCAGCGAACAAAGCTGCGATCAGAAATTAACGAGGATGAATAAGTAAGTAAAAGATCATGTAACTTTACGTTTTAGAAGTAAGTTTTCTCTTTAGGGCCCTAGCTTTGAACTGTAACGCACCATTCAATGACAAAACTGGCGCCGAATCCAAAGACTGGAAAAAGGGGAAACCTGTCAGAGTAGTGCGCAACTATAAAGGAGCGAAACATTCCAAATACGCCCCTCAGGACGGAAATAGGTACGACGGCGTGTACAAAGTGGTCAAATATTATCCTGAGAAAGGTAAATCTGGCTTTGTGGTGTGGAAATACTTGTTGAGACGGGACGATCCGACGCCGGCGCCTTGGGAGAAAGGCGGTCAAGAATTGGAAATGATTGTAAGTGTTTTCGTTCACGATAAACTCAACAATTGATATTTTTATTTTATTGTTTTCAGTATCCACCTGGTTACTTGGAAGCCCAGGAAGCACAGGAGCAAAAGAAAGATAAGGAGAACAAGTCGAAGAGCCCCGATAAAGCAAAACGTGGCTCGAAGAGAAAGACAACGCAAGAGGATGTGAAACCGCTGACTGAATTTTTTAATACGCCAAAGAAACAAAAGATGACTGAGTTCAAACTGTCCTCCGAATTAGAAGAGTTGATTACGCTCGACACGAGCAATGAGAAGTTGTGGTCAGAGTGTAAAGAGGTTCTCAAGGAAGGAAAGCAGAAGTTTTTGAGTAAAGTGGAGGAGATCTTTATGTGTATTTGTTGTCAGGAGGTTGTCTTTGAACCGGTGACAACGGAATGCAAACACAATATTTGCAAGGTATTTTACTGTGAATTTTTTTTTTTTTTTAGTCATCTAAATACTTTACCAAACCCTTTTCATCTAATGTACTCAAATAGTTTAGTAATTTTTTAAAATACATTCTACAGTGGTCAACAAATTATTATATAAGAGAAAAAATTTTAATCTGTCAAAAATGTTTACAAAAAACTTCTCCTGCTTGTTAAAAAACTCCAGTTCAAAATTAATTAGTGTATGAACAAATTTCTGTAAAGTTGTACCATCTGGCAACACTGCCTTGGCTTTTGGATATAAAACTGCTAAGTTCGTTGCTGTTAAACGATAACATTTCACCCAGGATCGTAGTAGGATATATTTTTTTACTAGAACATTGAAGTTCAATTTTGTTGGCAAAACTTGAACACAGAACTTTTTTATAATACCTTTTTATTCGAAATATTTCCAGGAATCTGTATTTATTTTTTTCTGCATTGAAAGACGCTACAACCTGAATAGTCATTGATTGATGAATTTTATTTGACAGTGAACCCTTATTATATTATTTCTTCAGTCAAGTACACATTTCTAAAACTGACTTACGAACTATTTTTAATAAATTATTTCCCAAGTGAAATTACAGTCCCAATATTAAGAGTGTACTGCTACTTATTGTAAGAACCAAAATGGCGGTAGATGGTTGAACCAAAATGGCAACTATTGCGGTTTCTTAATTTTGATTAGAATTGAATTAGAATCAAATCACAAATAACTTACCTATTGACAAATTAAATTTAAATGTCATAGTTGTTTGAGTCGGTTTTCTAAACCAGCAGTCTAGATTTTGGGGAGGTTTGACCATTGTCTACTAAATTGGGTCGCCTTTTGTAATACTTGTTTGTCGAATTGTGAATATCAATATAGAATTCTGTAATGTACCGTGGCAGCCCCAATGTTAGTTTTGGGAAACACATATATCAGGCCCTAAATGTCAGAATTTAACATTTGATATTGGCACTATAATAGCTTACCTTTTAATAGTACCTACTTATCTAATTTGGTTTATTTAAAATGTATGTATTTTATATCTTCTATTTTAAAACTTTAAAATATGCGACATTAATACAATTCCTATACATACGCAATATTGCATTGCTACTTCACTTTTACGTACACAACAGATATTTGCAATTTGCCATAATTTTTAAGAAACATCAAATTACTGATACCCTTGACTATATACACTAAGACTAGTCAATCTAATGGGAGACCTTGTTGGCCTGAATGGGAAACCAACACTCGCGTAATGGGAAACGAACTCAAAAAGAACGTTTATGCTTGGACTATTTGCTAATAGATGGCGCAATATTAGGTACTAAAATAACAAATTTGGCTATATAATTTTGAAAGCTCCTCCCATCGAAGATGATTGGTTCATACATATTATGTTATGTACAATCGTTTGCAATAATAATGACACTCTTTAAATTGAATTTTGCTATTTCTTTTAAACTGCTGACGTATTTGTAATGAAATCTACTTTCAACTTTTAACATTAGTAATTAGTTGTTTCACTTACCAATATAAATTTAATGAGTTTCTACTCAGAACTTCGAGAAGTTCAAAAACTGTTTTGAGAGAGTGTTAGTGTTATTTCAAAAGCTTGTATGTACTTAAAATTCATAACTTTAATGACATTCGATAGAATTACTGTTTATTTTATTATAAAGTGAATGTGTTAGTCATGAGGAAGCAGGCAGGAAATAAATGTTAATTTTTAAAATGTAATAAAACTAGATGAGACATTCCAGGAATAAAACTTTTCCGCGCAAGGCGAAAATCGACTATAATGATAGATTTTGAATTCTGATAAGTAATTATAGTAATTTCATCACAATTTTTAATAAAAAAAAAAATACAGAAGTGCAGTTATCCAGTTCATATTCACTTTCGCATATCAATGAAAGTCAAAGCTTAAAATATATTAACCGCCAGATAACACTTTTATCGTACTCCTCCAGCTTTGGTAAATTCAAGTGAAGAAGTCATTCAATACGTGTCGATAAAAATATACAGGGTGGGCCATTAATAAGGGGACATAGAAGAGGAGCAACATCATTGGGAGGAAATATGAAGATATAGCTAAATATATCTTCGTAAAATATTTCTGTGGAAAAAGATACAAGGTGTCAAAGTTGAAATATTTTTATTTGTGTTTTCTTTTTTTGTATTAACGCAAGTCTCTCTCAACTGATTGAAATTTAATTCAAAAAAATTAGTAGGTATCAATGAGTCATTTACTTTTTTTAAATATCCAGAGTAACTTTGGAAAAACTCATATTTGAAAAAAAAATTATCTACATATTTACTTTTATGGACAAAAATAACAACAGAGCAGTAAAAACAACTTAGCCCTTGAGCAAACTCTCTCTACTTCTACATGTCTTAATTAATTAAACTAATTATTACAGCTAATTACAGAAAATTTTCAATATGGCAATTTTCTAATGCTCCTAAGAGATTTCCTCACGTCAAAAAATACATTTGGTTGTTTTAGATCAGTTTTTTGGAAACGGTAGGAATTTCGTTAACAAAAAATAAGATAGAAATTGTCATCATCTGGCAATGGTCTATCTGTTTTAATAGGTACCTACTACATAAATTATGATTGCTTTTCTTAAAATATGTTTCCCTACCAAATTTGATGACAATCGGTTGAGCAATTCTAGTTATTAAAAAATAAACGAAAAAAAATATGTAAACCTGTATCTTTTTCCACAGCAACATTTTAGTAAGGCATATTTAGCTATATCTTCATATTTTGCTCCAAAACTGTCATTCCTACTCTGGCACATCATTAATGGTTCACCTTATATAATACTTAAAATAATAAATTTTGAAACACATTCTTTTTTGATGAGGCCTGTAAAATTCACAAATTATTTTTACTAAAAACATTAGAGCATGTAAATTTATTTAAATTTGCATGCGCAAATGTTAAATTATTTGAATTTTTAAATTAATTTAAATTTAATTTTAATTTAAAAATTACTCTTCAAAATGACTACAAAATAATATTTATTTCACACCATCACAAAATTATACTTAGATCAAACATTGAAAAAAGATACTTGGTGTTTTAGAATTTTTACTAATGAATTTTTCGCAAAATAATAATGCATCTTATGCAGTAAGAGAAACCCACACGATAATCTGCAGTTCTATATGTCTCTTTATAGAAGTAGGTATGTCGAATTCATTTGAATTATCTTAATATGTTTAAAGGAAATAAAACAGAAAATGTAAATTTTGGCATATCGGTGAAAACTCTTTTAACAATCTTATTTTTCTGCTTTTTTTCAATTAATTTACAGTTCATATTCTTACTTCTCTAACGCAATAAAATAAACTGCTTATGTTTCAAACTTTATGATCTGTGGTTTGAAAATAAATATATTGCCACAATCTTATTATTTAGGCAGGTATATGAAAAAGGGTCACGCGGCCTCGCCCTCGAAACGCCTTCGCAGTTTTTTGCAGATTAAAATAGTAGCGCATTATTTCCTTCGTTTGAATAAATGCGTATTGTTACACAGTACGACATCTAACAGGAATTATGATAACTATTTAGGTCTTTATTAAGGATTGACTCTCTTGGTGTAAATACTCAAGGCTGATACAAACAATTGACAACTATGACATATTATGCCCTGTAGAGTGCTGCCACACGTCGTGAGTCACTGCAAACGAGCAATGAGACAGACTAGATTGCTGAGATTTAGCAAACATTGGTTTACAAACATGGATAATGCTTTGACAACAAATATCCTCCGACCGCCATTTTGGTTCCATTCCATTTTTGGTTCATAACAGTGGACAGCAAAAAGAAATTTTTCATACCGTTCAAGTGAAAGTAAACAAGTCTTCAAATAGATATGTTTTGAATATCTTCTAAATTTAAATGTGATATTTTCAGGCATGTCTGAAAAGATCATTTGCATCAGAAATTTACAACTGCCCATACTGTAGGCACGAATTGGGCGAAAGCTACAATATGGAAATCAATACATCTTTAGGAAAGGTTTTGAAGCAGTTGTTTCCTGGTTACGAAGCTGCTAGATGATTGGAAACCTTAATATATTTTAAAATTAATCAGCATTATTGTTTTTATATTGGTAATTTTATTGTTAAAAATTTATTATATAAGTATATCTAAAATTAGTATCTAATTTGAACTTATCTGTAGTATGTATGATTTTTTATGATTAATTATTGTATTTTATATTTGACATGTCGTAAATAAATTTAAATGTTGCTTTTATGTGTTTCTTTAAATTTTTTCCATTTATCTTGTCCCAATTTTACAAAATTTGTTGAAATAGACAATACAGTCTTCAGATTCAAATAAAACCTAATTAATTGCCAGCAGACAACTTACAACAATTATTTTTTGGGAAAATCCTTGAACAGGTCGATTTTTAATTTAAAAAATACATATTCTAGCGTAAAATGCAATTTTCAAATGTCATTTGTTTTCGAGTAATGAGGTCATCGATTTTTTTTTTAAATGGCAACACCATATTTTTTTCCTTGATTCTGAAAGATCGTTTAATTCTCTATCAGACAGTAGTAAAATTTTGCCCTCTTACATAGGAAAGTTTTCGAGTAAATGACGATTGAATGTTAGAAAACGTAAATTGTATCCATAAAAAAGTAACAATTCTGAGGTATGTAAAATAAAATACAATTGATTAAATTTTATACTTAAATTAAATGTTCGAATTGCCATCTACCAACTTCTTGACAATGCGCAAGTCTGTGAAGAAATTCTTGCACATTATGAATGATTTCTGGGGTAACTCTGCGTTTTTCGTCCTGAATGCGATTTTGAAATTCTTCTAAATTACGTGGTTTATTAATGTACACTTTTGACTTCAAGTATCCCCATAAAAAATAGTCAAGAGGTGTAAGATCTGGCGATCTTGCAGGCCATTCTATCAGTCCGCGTCTGCCGATCTACCTCCCAGGAAAACAGTTGTCCAAAAAATCTCGTACAGGGCGCGCATAGTGCGGAGGTGCACCGTCTTGCTAAAACCATATGGTATCGTCAAGAATGTCAGGGTCATTATCGTTAGGAAAAATTACTGCAAGGGCTGGAACAAGGTCATTTTCTAGAAACTCTAAATATCTTTGTCCTGTAAGGGTTCCTTCAAAGAAGAAAGGCCCTACTATTCTGTCGTCAACTATTCCAGCCCACACGTTTAATTTCTGAGGGTGTTGGGTATGTGCCTCTGCCATCCAATGAGGATTTTCCCGACTCCAATATCTGCAAGTTTGACGGTTTACTGTACCATTCAGACAAAATGTGGCCTCATCTGAAAAAAGTATTTGCCGGTATAAATTTCTATTTCCTTGACATAAATCCATTAGAATTTCGCAAAAGTGTAAGCGGCGATCGGGATCTTCTTCATTGAGTTCCTGCACAAGTTGAATTTTGTAGGGATGATATTTTTCCTTCCTCAAGATACGTAGCACTGTGCTCTGACTAGTGTCATTGTTTAATGCAACCAATCGTGAAGAATTATGAGGATTATCCACTATACTTATCAAAATGTTCTGTTTCTGATTTTCATTAATGCTTGGACGTCCAGGTTTTGGAATATTTACAACATTGCCAGTTTCTCTAAATTTAGACTCTACCTTACTGACTGTTGATTGGCTGATAGGGCGATCTGGATATTTTTCATTAAATAAATCGCAAACTTCCTGCTGAGTTCTAGTCATATTCCCGCATCCGATAAGAATTAAAATTTCAATTCTTTGAGTAACAGTTAAATGTGCCATAATACTTTAAATTGATTAATAATTTCTATGTCGCTTATTAGAAAGTCGGTGTGACAACGACACTTTGCAAAGATTTTCACCTACGTGATCCTTAAAAGAACTATGGAATTCGAAAAACTAAACTTGATAACGTTTTTGCTTTATTTTAATTGATTTACGTCTAACATTCAATCGTCATTTACTCGAAAACTTTCCTATGTAAGAGGGCAAAATTTTAGTACTGTCTTATAGAGAATTAAACGATCTTTCAGAATCAAGGAAAAAAATCGATGACGTCATTACTCGAAATGACATTTGAAAATCACATTTTACGCTAAAATATATATTTTTTAAATTAAAAATCGCCCTGTTCGAGGATTTTTCCCAAAAAATAATTGTTTCGTTTTTATTGAATTTATTCCATACTTTTGGCGCATACTGTATAGTTCTTTTATAAACAGTAATACTTGTTTTTATTTATCACACCTAAATGTCTTATAGCTTTGTTCGCGGTAGCAATCCCAAACTAATTCAGACATTAGATTCATGCGCCGTTTGAAGTTGGGCATTCGCGATGCACCTAGTGCACATTCGGAATTATAAATCCTGTGTTCACAGAACCCAGATTTATAAATTTGAACATGTTCTGGATCCGTCCCATGCATCCCCGGACCTGATACAGAATTTTTAATCCCACGCATGCGTATTTTACTATTTTAGTACTTAGTTGTTGCATGAACTGGATCTAGATGTCTTACATATTCGGACTACTTTCAAAAATATTTATATGTAGAAACATTATATTAATCTATTAAAATTATTTCATATTCATTCATAAAAATAAAATTTATGTAATTTGCAAAAACACCGTTCTAGATATTCTGGGCAAAGTTTTATCTTGTGAGATATCAGCTACTGACTTTTTATTGTTGAAAGTCCATTTTTAAATTAATTGTTTTTCGAATCGCATATTTTGTATTATCACCTCTATTTTCTTCCTTCCGAGAGTTTCCACCGTTTTCCGTTTCGCAGTTGTATATTCTTTACCATTTTTGTTAATAAACTACATTTCAACCACATCACTTTTCACTCAAATTTTGATTTCGAGCTCTAACTCCATCATACAAGTTTTTATCTGATATTCCTTACTTGTTAGATTAGAGCGTTTACGATTTTGATAATGCTCTGTAGAGTTTGAGCTTCTTAAGAACACAAACACAAAATACTAAATTGTATAGAATCACAATTAAATCTGCAGAAAGATGTACCCGAAATTTTCCCATGTGCACACCCATGGTCGTGTTGCAGATGGAGCAGGCAGATTCATCAATTCGTCATAACCAATAGAAATTGAGCATTCTGAGTTATATACACAGTTATATACAGTGCTATATATTGTAAAGGAGCATCTTTTGTTCAAAAATGGTAAGTAATTAGCCAGTAGGTATCGTTTCCAAAATAGTATTGTCAGATGAATCAAGCTGACAAACCTTTATCATTTAATTTTAAAATTTATCATTTAATTGTTAAATCATATTTGTTATTTCTGCATTAGTATACGGCCATAGCGAAACATTCAAGAATTAAATTATAAAAGTTTAAAATTAAACGATAATGGTTTGTCAAATTGATTCGTTTAACAAAATTATTTCGTAACTAATGACCAATGACGGTACCTACTTCATTGTTAACTCGTTGCTACGATGAGTTTCAATATACAATAAAAATATTAAATTCTTGAAATCGACTGCTTGATGTAGCACCTGCTAGGTATATATCTTTTTTGGACAAAGGATACCAAGGAACAAGAGTTTTTGACCAGAAATTAATAGTTGTGTTTTATATGTAGGTATTAGAATTTACATAAAAGCATATATATGTCACTATTTAGTGCTTACTATGTACTCCGCATAGATATAATTAAATTATCTATCTTCATATACATACAGGTCAACCTTTACAATATTTCATTGAATCAAAACAAAGTTAATGTACCTATGCAAAGTGAATATATTCCTGGACTTTGTCTTTTGTTTTCATTTCACATTTTCACAATTTTTTTCATAATTTACATCATGGGTATACAGTACACCGGCACACTTGTGCAGTACTGGTTGCATAAACTTGTTCACATTTGATTTTTAAAATTATAAAATCGGCATAACCTGATTATGAAATTTGAGAATTATGCCCATCACTAGCAAATAGGTAGGTACTTTACTTTCTATGTCAACAACCATGTTCAAATATGTTTTAATCTATACATTTTTGTGCATATTCTTAGGGAACGCAGATACTTCGTGCAATTCCTGAAATAACGGCTGAAAATTGGTACAGTTAATTTTTTTTTCCTTTCGTAACATTTTTATTTTTAAAGGAAATGTAATGAAATTTAGTACCCTTATTTTGTTCGACATAAGCTTTCCAGTGAAGGTAGAAACTCGTTTTTTTTTACTCTCTTTAGTGGTATTAAAATCAAATATGACGGCCATAAGAAAATCACAAGTTTACTATGAAAATTTGGGAATTTTATATAGTCGTAGAATTTGCTTTCCATTTTCATTGAAAACTTTATGGCAACCAATATAAGAGTACTAAATTTAATAACATTTGCTTTAAAAATAAAAAGTTATGAAAAAATGCACTTTTTCTGTTTTCAACCGGTATTTTAGGAACTACACAATCTCATGTTTATTAAGGCATAAAAATGCCACCTTGTATACAGGGTGAGTCAGTCATAATGTCATTAATTTTAAGAGGAGATAGGGAATAATGACTACAATGCGAATACGCGATTTAAAAAAAATCTAAATGCATATTTACGTCGAAAAAAAATATTTTGAAATCATTATTTAAACCACCTTTTCAGACTGACCGCTCACAGCCTTGATCGTTTACGAGCCTTTTCACACTGGCCACCGTGCAGCGCTTCTCGGAAGCGCCGTTAAGTGGTCCGTTTTGACGAAACATTATTTTATATAGACTTATTCACATGGGCGCGCCACAGAATTAGCAGCTCCACGGTGGCGCGTAGTCTCCGACTCCCACCGAAACATCAACCCTAAATTAGTGGCTCCACTCAGCAGGGCTGCACAGTGGCCCGTGTAAAAAGACTCTACAGCTCACAGTTCAACTCGATGTCGACCTGATGCAATGTTGCCAAGTTGAAATATTTTTCTAGTACCTACCTACCTAGGTTTTAGACATCACGAATAAACGGTTGTACTGACTATTTTAGTATATCATTTTTTCTTGCTCAGCCAATAATAATTTAAAATGTTAATATCCAATGAAATCAAATAATAATAATCAGTTAATTCTATTAAAAATTGCAAGTAACGCGGTCCACTCAGGTTTTCCGGTAGAAAATACGGTCCAATCAAACATTACCCGTATACACCTGCCCATACGTTGACAACAAATCGCCTCTGAAAGCTAAACCGACAAGTAACGTGTGGATTTTCGTCTGAGCAAATGTTGCTGTTATGACTGCAAATAAATTAGCTTAGTTACATTGAAATCACAAAACTCCAACGTATCTATTAATAAACCGAGTAATAAACCATTTACGTACATTACATAAATACCCAATAATGGGTAAATTATTAAGAGAAGCTGAAAAGTGTTTCGTGTTTAAATACTAAGTAATAAAAAACCATCGTGTTGTCGACAGAAAACTGTCCGAGACCGAAATGGCACGTTTCTGATCTAATGCTCTTAAGTTATCGAGAGTGAATCTTGACCTACGGTCTTATTAGGTTAATAACCTAGTTACCTAGTTTTTGTACTGTTATTTAACGACAAGGAGTAAAACTATTTTTTTAATCTAGATACATGAATGAATTTTCCTTAAATATTGATTTATTTGTTAATAAAACAAATGTAGATAATAAATAAATGTTTTCGAATGTTAGATTATTACAGTTTAATAATTTTGAAATTACGTTTTCACTACGTTTTACAAATAAATGAATTTTTAATATTACTCGTAAGTACAATTAATTATTCAGTTTGCAGTTACGTACATCTAGCCTAGACATTTATTGTTTTCTAAGTATGGTACTAACCTGTTTAAAATGCCAGTTCGAGTAAAACTGCACACATCCGTCCATAGCACTTTATTAATAAAATTAGGGTCAGCCGCAATTTGATTCACCCGACGCAGTTTCACAGAACCCGTATCACGAAGGCACTTACACAAAGTTCGAGCACCTGGAAAATGTCTTGTTAGATAGACATCTCCAATATTCCGTAACAGCGGCGTTCACATTTCGTAAACATTCTTCGTATAACACTACCATTTCCGCATATTCGGAATTTGTAAAATTATGCATTGTGAATTTACGACGAATACGCGAGACCGAAATAAACAAACTACTGATTATTACTTGTATTCTCTCCATCCCCCCTCCAAATGTGTGCCGTGATCTACAAATTTGGGGGCAAAGAAATGCAAGAAATGCAAAAAGTGCTAAATGGGGGAAAATTTGAATAACACGCTGAAGTGTTAGACGATATTATGTATGTAAACATGATGTGGCAACGATGTTTAATCCGGCATTCGATTGTCGTATGGGTGCGTCATCAGAAAGTTCGTAGCGCACCAGCGATTTTTATAGAGTGATTTGTTTATTTGTTTAAAGGTCGAGGACAATTTTTTTTTCGATTTTCTGCCTTTATTAGGCCTCCCGAATACGTGGTTAAAATTAATGACATTATGACTGACTCACCCTGTATATATACATATATACACCGTCTAACTGATCCTCTATATAGAAAAAATGACTTTTTACTTATACAAAATTTGGTACTTTTTTCAACCTAAAAACTATGCTCATTTATTTGAATAATTAAGTAATTAATTATTTACACACTGTCTTAAATACAGACCTGCACATTTTTTGGTCTTTCAGAGATCAAGTTTATACCTATATAATAAATAATAATACCTACCAATAACTGCGATTAGAGCTAATGGACCGTAAAACCAAACAGACCGAAACCAGACACTTTTGACTAAATACGTCTCGTTTACATTCTTGAGAGTTGTCGAAAAGGACGGAAAAAGTTAATAAAGCTCATTGATATATTGCCCAATTAAAAATGATTTGTACAAATATACACTTATATGCACCGTAAAAATATTTTTTAGAAAAAAAAATTAACATAAACGTTAAAACAATCATTATTTTGATTGCGATTTTTAATATCAAATTTGACTTTAAATTGCTCTGCATGTTTTGGCAAAAGCATAAAACTTAGGTTCTCTGTATATTTTCAAATACCTAATCCCATCTACATTTGACACCCACAGACCGAGTTATCTTAATTTCACTTTAAAATCACGATCGTTTGAATTTGAATATAAATACGTAAACATAACTGTTCTTAGACTGGTCGCCAAATTTTATGCGTTTTTTATTTGGGTCACCAAAACGGGGGCCACTATAAAAAAATTAAATGCATCAAATTAAGAATTAATGAATACGTTTTTATTATACAAGGTGTCTCATGAAAAGGTATTCATTCGACTCATTTTCCGAGATCCCCTTCTCATTTCTACATCTTTTATTTAATTTAAATTCAGTGCGTACCTGATTTAAATTAAAGTACTTTATACAGGGTGATTCAGCACTTATCTAAAAGAATTACTACAGTTTTGTGACGTCAGTATTTACATTAGTAAATAAATAAATAAATAAATAAATTAGTTATTCAAGTGTTAAAAATGGCTTATATTATAGTAGCAACTCGGAGTTGATAGATATCGTTTTAATTTATTACGCTGTGAAAATGCTTTAGAAGAACGATTTCCCAGGAAACATGAGCCAAATGCAACTACTTTTATCGCGATGTGCAATAAGTGCAAGTGCAATGCAACACGAGGAAATTTTGGAACCGAATCGTGGAAGAGATTTAGGTAAAGGACTTCCGCGGCCTATTGGACGAAAAGGACCGGTACCATGGCCGCTACGATCTCCTGACTTTAAATCATTTGAACTTGTGGGGATATTTAAAAATGAAGTGTATCGCACGGAAGTGAATACATACTACTGGTGATTGGGGGTCAACCCTCGCATGGGTTGGGTTGGTTGGGTCATATAGGTAATTTCATACTACAAATCTACAATCACTCTATTCGCCAAGATTTGATAACGCGGTCAGTGAACTAGATCTCCTACGGCAACCCTACATTAAGGTCCACCTGCAACTAAGTTCTAATTTTATTCTTGTCATTTTTGTAACAAATATTGTTCGTACCTGTTTATTATTTACTTATGTTTATTTGTTATGTTTATTCTTATATTTATTATGTTTATTATCAGATCGTTTTTTATTTACTTTTTATTGTTTTAATTTATTAAGAATTACTGTTTGAAATACTTAACTTTGTTCACTGAACCCTCCCCCCATGTCAAATTTCTGGTTACGCCACTGCGTATCATAGTTGCCCCGAATAACTTACGGGTTCAAAAGGGACAAGAAGCAGAAACATTTGTGTGAGTTTGTAGAAACTGGGTAAGACGGGTCTGGATTCTGTAATTAGGGGGAGGATAGCAAAAAGGTTACAGCACTTAGGCAGGGCCGCGCCAACCCGGGGGTGCAAGGGGCGCGCAGCACCCGGGCGCCATGATTCAGGGGGCGGCAAATGACCGTTGGTTAGTAGCAAATGTCGGTCAAACTAAACTGCACACTCCCTGTTAAAATATATTTCTTCCCCTTTTTGACCAGGTAGATCAGATCCCCTTACTTACTTAATAAGTACTTTCTAAGATCTTAGTGCGAGGTTCACTCGACATCAACTTATTTTTGGTAATTGTATGTGCTTTGTTTTGAACTCTTTTCAAGTGGCACGCCTATAGAATCTTGTTCTCTGCAACCCTCACCTCTCGTACTGATCCATGTACTGTGAATTAGTCAAATTTCAAAAAATCTAGATATATCTGTCTTGGTTGAGGAATTTGCAAAAAAAAGGCCCGAAAAATTATTTTTTGAATGACAAGATATCTACTTTTTTTACTGTTTTAGAAAGGTATTTTAAGCTAATATAAATCAAATCTCCTACAATTCCTATCAATGAAGTCATATGTATGTTCTCTGATACCAAACATCTAGGTATGCTAATGAATAATTCCACAGACAAAGCTCTATCCAATAATTATCTAAAGAAAATAATCTAATTTACTAACCTGCTAATTAAACACTCTATAAATATCTAACTTCACTTTTTGACAGTGGGAACACAACAAATTCAACCACAATAGATGAGATCTGACCTATTTCTGCATTTTTAGGATTGTTTCTTCAGGTGGTCTCCTTTAAGTTGAATCAAATATCTAACTATAAACATTAAAATTATTTGAAATTAAATATCGACAATGAAACAGTAAAAAAAATGTCACAAAAGCTAATAATAAGGAATAGATGGGTAGATATTGTGGGTGTAATTCAACGCAGGTTGGGGCTTTTGTCCACTGAGTAGTTAGTTTCACACAATATTATTAATACCTAAAAATATATAAAAACTTTTACATAAAAGGTGAACATTTTTCAGGTAGGTATTGTCATATTTAATTCATTGACAGGATGTCACTTTTTGTCATTGTCGATATTTAACTTCAAATAATTTTAATTTTTATAATAATTTTTATAGTTAGATATTTGATTCAACTTAAAGGAGACCAGCTGAAGAAGCAATCCTAAAAATGCAGAAATAGATCAGATCTTATCTATTGTGGTTGAATTTGTCGTGTTCCCACTGCCAAAAAGTGAAGTTAGATATTTATAGAGTATTTCATTAGCAGGTTAGTAAATTAGATTATTTTCTTTAGATAATTATTGAATAGAGCTTTGTCTGTGGAATTGTTCATTAGCATACCTAGATGTTTGGTATCAGAGAACATACATATGACTTCATTGATAGGAATTGTAGGAGATTTGATTTATATTAGCTTAAAATAACTTTCTAAAACAGTAAAAAAATGTCACAAAAGCTAATAATAAGGAATATATAGGTAGATATTGTGGGTGTAATTCAACGCAGGTTGGTGCTTTTGTCCACTGAGTAGTTAGTTTCACACAATATTATTAATACCTAAAAATATATAAAAAGATATTTACTATTTAAAAAAGTCAGTAATACTGATATCTAAGCATCATTTTATGTGTTCTTGTTATTCTTACACATGTATTTTATATTATAAATATATTCAGTTTTGTGTTACTTATGAAGACTATTTAAGTTCCTATTCTTAACTCTTGTTTTTTTAATATTGTTTATTTTCTGCTAATTGTTGAAAAAAATACATTTATATTTCTTATTATTAATGTATATTTCCATATTTATTTTATTGCTTTATTATTTGGTGCAAAGGTTCCGCACCCCAGCGGCAGCTACCCTTGGCGCGGCCCTGCACTTAGGCCCCATTGGGCCCCTTGTACCTCCTCCCATTAGGAGATCAGTCCACCTGAGCCGCCAGCCAGCCAGCAAAAGGAGGTGACGTTGCTCAGGGGGATCTTTCTAATGTAGGCCATAGAAGGCCATCGCTCTCCCAACACGGGCTCTCTTATTGACGAGATAGCAGTGCACTCACAGAGTGCATGGAATATTGTCTCGTCTTCCTGTTCGCAACTCCTACAAAGAGGTGTATCACACTTCCTCATGTAATAGAGCTGCTTCCTTAGCCAGCAATGCCCAGTTTTAATACCTGTCACCAGACGAAGATTTGTCCTAGACATAGTCAGGTATTTTTTGGCTGTATCTACTCTAGGCACTCCTTAGCAAATTGACAGCCATTTGTTTCATCCCAACGTTTCATAAACTCTTTGTGGGTGTCTCCTTTGATAATTTCAACAAATGCTGACAACGGAAGCATACTGGAGGGATAAGGTCCAAAAATATTCAGACCCGATGACTCCTAGCCAACTTGTCAGCTATTTTATTGCCATCGCACCGGTCGTGTCCTTTTACCAAGCATACCAGGGTAAGACGGGTAAATGTTGTTGTAGCATCAGGTATGTCAAACTATTTTATTAATTAAAACCACAAATAACATCTATTAATAATTAATAACTAGCGGCAAAAGCAGTTAAATTTGTTGTATAAAATTGGCGTTATAAAATGTTATTTATTTCTTTCCTTGAGTATTTCTTTCAGTTTATTGTCCGGTCGCAGAAGTGTATTTTTATAACATTTTCGAACGGCCCTTTTTGATTTTTTCTATACAAAATTGAATTTGTAAGAGTCCCCTGTACACTCAGATTTTTTTTTAGATAACTTCTGAATCACCCTATATAAAGTACGTATTTTGTAGAACATCTCGTATAATAATTTCGCGGTAGAATAGAATCGAATTAATTGAAACAATTGCATTAGCTTGTCAATAAGTTTTTGTTATTCGTCATATGCTACGCAAAAACAATAAGAAACATAAAACACTCAATTACCGTGGGTATAAAATAATTAAACAAAAACAATTTCTATCAGCAACTCTCTTTATTAGAAAGTGACGTTTAATTAGGTGGACTTACGTAGAGTGACCTTAAATATCGAATGGTATACACAAGTACGTCCCAGATTTAATTTCACTGGCAATAAATGCAGTGACTGAGTTAACAGCATTTCCACTACCTATATATAAATTTTGCCATTATTGAATGTGTATTTCAGCTATATATCATATACCTGATTAATAAAATCATAATTGATAATAAAAATCAGTAACTGGTGAAAATAACACCGGTAAATATTTTTTTGAGATGTACAGGATGTGTCAATCTGGGTAACATTTGTCTTACGTCAACAGAAATATTATTTTCTGGGTTTATGCAGAGCTAAATTACCATAAAATACCTATTATACTGTTATATGCAATAGGATGTTCAACTAATTTTGCTGTTTTATGCAATAAAATGTTCAACGACTACTCAAGCCAGATTTTCACTAGTCTACTTTTTAAATATTATTGAATCTAAGTCATTGAATACAGAATTTGTTCAAAATATCATTGAACGTATGTTCAGATCAATCTATTTTATTTCAGTGATATTCAATGAAATCGACTAATGAGAACCCGAATGCGGGCTCACTGTCACTGGACTTCATTGATCGACATTATTGAATCTATGCCATTTAATATACTCGTAGGATTAAATACGTACCTATACAATTTGTTTAAGATATCGTTGAACGTATGTTCACATTAATGTATTTTGTTTCAGCGACATATTCAATGACAATGACATATTATTGAATATGTGCCATTGAACATAGAATTTTCTCAAGATGTATGCTCACATTAATCTATTCTATTTCAGTTAGTAGATTAAATATTGGTCAGCGAAATGAGAAATGAAACTATGGACTAAAGAGAGCCCGCCTTAAAGTCATATTCCCATGAGTCAATTTCATATAGACCAATATCATTGAATCTGTGTCACTGAAATAAAATAGATTAATGTGAACGCATTTCAGAAAGATCTTAAACAACTTGACCACTTGCCACAGGCAGGCAAGTTTCCACTTTAACAATATAGTCCTTTTGACTGTTAAATCTCCATGATAGTAATATAAAAACATTAGAATTAAACAGTTTCTTTATTTCTTGGTTAGACATAATATGTGTAAGAAGTAATATTTCAATAGTTTAAAATTGAAAGATGAGCTCTTGATTTTTAAAACTTGGACTTTCAAGAAACATAAATGGTACAGGTCTTCTGAAGAGATGAAGAAATTGAAACAAAACTAAATTTAAAAGCAACTTCTTTAAAATAACTATTCTATAAAGTAATTATTAAACAAAAATTCCATAAAAATACATTAAGAAAGGTAAACCATACCGTGAACTCGTTCTGTTGAAACTTTAAAAAAGAATGTGGAGATTCTATTCGGAAAAAAAAGAAGTACCGTCCAGATTTATCTGACATGTGACCACAAAATCAAAATAATGAGTTTAAAATGCACTAACTCCAATAAAAATTCAAAAAATCTATTTCCTTCATTACAAACCGAGAAACAGTGTTTCTATACCTGTTGACAAGCAGAAATAACTGCTGATAACATTTCCCATTACCTATATAAAGTGCATTTTAACATTATTAGAGATGAAGAGATTCATTTACTTTGATAAAATATGTTTACATTAAAACTTTATAGCAAATATGTGAATTTTAGTTACAATACTGAACAGTGAATTCAATGTTGGATCTCTATTCTCTGCAATAAGTATTACTTATTACATTTTTTCGATAATGAAACTGTTTTATTTTTATCCCAATCTACCCTACTATGAAAGCAATACCTATGTCGTGGGGTAATCATGCCTGTAGATAAACATAAAACATACATATACACAGGGTGTATGGAACATGAATGTCTTTATTTTGCAGTATGATAAATTACACCAAATAAAACATAATTCATCTTAAAATTATAGACAGTTGAATGACCTGATAAACCAGTAAACAAAGTGACAACTTTAACATTAGTTCAGAAGTTTAGTTGTGATTGTGTTTTGACATTGAATGATGGAAAATATTCGGGAACCCTCAACACTTCAAAGCAAACACAGTTTTCATATTTCAGTAGGAGAAAAAAAAATCATATTTGAAGTTTTCAAGTGTCTTTTAAGAGATCATCATCCCAAAATCCACCCTATAGAAAATTGTGGAAAGAAATGCCAGGCAATATAAATAATTTGCTGTGGATGAAATGACATTGATTCGTGGAATAACAGCATTAAGACATCATTGTGAAATAAATGCAATAAAATTAATTGGCCGATGTAGAAGTCACTTCCACATAGAAGAACAAATAATGCGGGATTAAGATCTTGAAATTGATCATATCGATTCAATCATAAGCCATATTGAAAATAGTGATGGTGATAGTGGAGATGACAGTGACTGCTAATGAAGGTTATATCCTGAGGTATGTTATTTACATGTTAAAAATGTTTTATTTATTTATTTAATTGTTATATTTTATATTTACTACAAAGTTTTTGATATTTAAATGTTGATTTTTGGTTTTTATGTGAGAAATAGAGCTACTGGCAAAACACCCACTAAAAATAATGGTTACAAGCCATAAGAAATACTTCAGGTGTGGTGTGGAAATGTAAAACATAAACATGCTATGTTTACATTACAGCAAAAAATCTAAATATATATTAATGCTAATTAAACTTTATTAAAATATCTCCATTCGTAGGTACCTATTTTCACCTATATTTACTGATCATTTATAGCCTTTTCACATCTTTTGAGAAAAGTAATACATACGCCTAAGCTTTAGACTTCATACGTTATATTTGCTAGTCATTCAACCGTTTATAATTTTTAGGTGTAATTGATGAATAGAGCGTAGATTTATACTTAATAATTACAAGTACCCCTAAACATACTTGCCGTAAATGCTTTTCTTAGAGCCTTGGTCACAGCATAGAATAAAATTAGAAATAATTTTAATAAGTGTTGAAAATGACTGGTGGTGCAGTATAAGCGAACATCCTGTATACGATCGAACATTAGTTACGGCGAAGCTCTGCCTACTACAATGAAGAAGGCAGAGGATAGCCTAGGAAGTGTCACGAAGGTGCCGAAGAAGGAAAAGACGGACAGTTTTAGTGTGCCAGTTTTCACACGCGGGTCGTAAGATGCACAGGCTGTGTTTTGTTTTGGTGTTTGGCTGCCTGCATCAGCCTGCATTCTCCAGATTCGTCTTGCCGTACGTACCCGACGTGGTGCATCCTCCAGTGCCGGACCATGGTAAGTGGTAAAGAAATTAATTTGCAAGAAGCCAAGCTGAAATAAACATAATTAATTAGTGACTTAAAAAAAACAACAACTTAAGTGTACAAGTTGCAAAATCTGTTTTCGCCAAATTTGTAACAAAGTTAATTTCAGAACAAACCAACTCATCTCTATTACCTCAATATAAACTACTGAGGTTTAATTTTTTGAGTGTTGAGTAGAGATAAGTTTGCAAAAAATTACTTAATTTAATTACAAATTTGGAAAAAGGTGGAATTCACCTATATAAAACATTACCAAATATTTCGAAGTAGAACTGTAACATACATTTACATAACCTTGTTTCCAGCAATAAAGAAAAAGTTATAAGCCAAATTAAACATTAATCATGTAACTTTTTAAATATTAAAAATTGAGCTAAGGTAGAATATTCTTTGCTAAATCAATTTTGGACGTTAATATCTCGAATTTCCTAACCTTTTGAACCTTGCATACAGTTTTATTGACTTTGGAATTTTCTAGAGCGCATTTTAATGAGAAAAGTTCATATAAACATGGGCGTTCAAATTTTTAATTTTTGGAAAAAAGAGTGTTAATGATTTCCTTAAACAGGTTAAACTTAGAAGGCCGTAGAAATTTCTCGTCTCTTTCTTATCCCTCTTTCATCAAATTTGAACTCTTTCTGTTGTGAAATAATGACGCTAGATGGAATTTCCTAAAATCGCTCTTTTCAGTTTTTTCACTGCACTTCAGTAAGGACAGCAGATATCTTGGATCTGTTTGGTTTATCTTAAGGGCCATCAAAAGGCGCAACTTTTTCTAATTTAATGTATATTTTACGGTTTCTGAGATGCCAATGGTAAGCTATGAAAAACGGACCACCCTATATAGGATAAATGGTGTTTCGGGAAATTATATATAAAGAGTTGTATATTGATAAACGTTGACATTTAAATAGAGGCACATAGTTATAAATCGTAAAAAATATAATATACAGGATGAATCATAAAGAATAGGTCAACACTAAGCTGGCGATACTAGGTACCAAAACGAATAATAAATCACATGCGCGCAAAATACACTAACACTTTTTATTGGCATGAAAATTTTACATAAGCCTACTAAGACAAGAAATAGCAATATCAGCGCCTGGATGAAAACAAACAAAATGCATTAACACTTTTAAATACAAATAATTAACTCAGAAACCGACAAAGTTAGGCGACCTAAAAAAAGAGTACAATTTTTATGTAAAATTGAACGTTCTTTTAGATTTTTAACTTATTTTAAGCATAGATCAACAGATAAATAAAATATGTTTTGATTTACCTAAATAATACGGTGAAACTAGCGCCCTCTAAGAGTAACGTCAAAATAAGCTTCAAATTGTAATTCTCACCAAAAAAAACAACACTACCAATTTTCAGTCATTGTAACAAAACTTTCTCAATTATTGATAAATTTCAGAATAATATTTAAACCTTGAACACCCTGATGCATTTCTTAAATCAGCAACATTCGTATAAGGCATGATGAGCTCAAACATATTTTGGTGTCCTGTAGTAATAATATTAATTTAATTAGATGAAACTGCTCCCAGACACTAGATCTTCTGTAATTGACAACTGAAGTAGTAAAATGGTGCGTTTTAGCGACATATAAATATATTTTACTTTTGAAGATTTCGGCACTTAAAGATCCTAAGAATTGCATTTTACTAAGATAATTATGTCCAAAGAAAATCAATCAAATCAAAATCAATACCATCAATTGTACCTTTTGTACAGGGTGAAGAATATTTAATAATTTCCATCAGTTCAAGTCTAACTAGTTTTTTTTTAATAATTGAACGGAATGTGATAATATGTATAATGCCGTATACAATTTTCTCAGTGCGCAGTAGTGTTGGGTGAGACAAAAACTGCAAAACAAGGGTTTCTTTAAAGCCTTGTCCTTGCTCAATTTTGCAAGATCATATCTTGTATTGTTTTGCGTGTTATAATGTAAAGGAACAACCAACTTTAAAGAATAAGTAACGCGTAATGGACGAAATAAGAGAAACAGAACCCGAGCTCTTTCAGTCAAGTGGCTGTGAATTTAAAATTTTAAATAAAGAATATATAGCTGCGGCAATAATTCAGACGACTTACTGACGTCAGACAACTGTTTTTATTGTCAACTTAATTTGTCGCGTTACAACATCAATTTTTGTAATTTAAAGTAATATATAGCGCAAATATTTAGTGTAGTATTATTTTCAGTTGCAGTTTCTTAAATATTTAGATGAAAATATAATAAATTCATTTGTTCGTATGACGTAAGCCGTCTGAATTTTTGTTGCAACTATACCTACAACAGAAATGCAATATTTATTTTTTCGGCTAATGTTCACTTAAATATTACTCCTTATATTTATTTGCAAAACTTCTTGTCGGAGCAATATTTCTTGTTTTGTCTTGCAAAACTTTCTTTTAAATCATGTCTTGTCTTGCAAGATGCCAACACTAGTGTGCAGGTGACAGTTAAAAATTAAGAAACTTTAGGATGTAACATACTTAATGATGTATAATTGACACGTTGAAAAGATAGTTTTTCTAACTTGCTTAGATTTTTTAGAAAACTTCTAAAAACAGTTATCAATTCGTTGAAATTTTTTTATAAAAACGACGCCCTTAAGAATTTTCTCTTGTATGTTGAAAAAGAAGCATTTTTCAATAAAATTTTGTTTATTTTTTTTACTGTTTTAGAAAGGTATTTTAAGCTAATATAAATCAAATCTCCTACAATTCCTATCAATGAAGTCATATGTATGTTCTCTGATACCAAACATCTAGGTATGCTAATGAACAATTCCACAGACAAAGCTCTATTTAATAATTATCTAAAAAAATAATCTAATTTACTCACTCTATAAAAATCTAACTTCACTTTTTTGGCAGTGGGAATACGACAAATTCAACCACAATAGATGAGATCTGACCTATTTCTGCATTTTTAGGATTGCTTCTTCAGGTGGTCTCCTTTAAGTTGAATCAAATATCTGACTATAAAAATTATTATAAAAATTAAAATTAATTAATGAAGTTAAATATCGACAATGACAAAAAAGTGACATCCTGTCAATGAATTAAATAAGACAATACCTACTTGAAAAATGTTCACCTTTTATGTAAAAGTTTTTATATATTTTTAGGTATTAATAATATTGTGTAAAACTAACTACTCAGTGGACAAAAAAGTGAAGTTAGATTTTTATAGAGTGAGTAAATTAGATTATTTTTTTAGATAATTATTAAATAGAGCTTTGTCTGTGGAATTGTGCATTAGCATACCTAGATGTTTGGTATCAGAGAACATACATATGACTTCATTGATAGGAATTGTAGGAGATTTGATTTATATTAGCTTAAAATACCTTTCTAAAACAGTAAAAAAATGTTACAAAAGCTAATAATAAGGAATATATGGGTAGATATTGTGGGTGTAATTCAACGCAGGTTGGGGCTTTTGTCCACTGAGTAGTTAGTTTCGCACAATATTATTAATACCTAAAAATATATAAAAATTTTGTTTAACCTATATCCGTTAATTTCCAACGTAAAATTTGCTGGCTAGTAACTGTATAGCTAATTTGATAATTCGTTAGGCTATAATTTGTAAATATAATTATAATAAAATCCCAATTTTTAAAATAATTTCTCTTACTTTCACCGATTATGACAACTGTTTCAGTAAAAATGCGAATTAAATGACATTCTAAAGATGTTCTACTGAGATGAGCAAAATTATGTCAATTCTCTTCTTAATGCTTATTTATTAAACCAGTTTGGCAAATGTGAATCGAATTTTAATGCATAGAAGAAATTAAATCGCTTTAAAGATGTGTGGGTGAAAGTACGAATTGTATAAAATATGCAAAAGTATTTGTGCGTTGAGTTTTATATTTTGTGTTGACAGTAACACCAATAGAGATGTATAAATTATACATGCTGCATCGCCTACATAAAAGATTATGCAAATTATACATCTAGTAATCCAGTTTTTGTGATGTTAATATTCAGTTTAATAAAAAGATATTTATTCGTAAATAATTTTCTTAAACATCTAGTACCCAATTATCCTCATATTGCTATTCTAATAAACATTTAATAACTTGCCAACAAACGAATAGTTCACATTATTGTTTGAAACACTGGTACCAGCTGCAAAATAACCAAACGTTATAGCTTTTCTAAAAATGCGATTGGAATATAAACAAGAGAAAAATATACTGAAATTGTTTGCATGTACAAAACTTTTCCCCATGTTGTTTGGTTTTAGTTCTAATAATTTGTGTCATTATAGTTATTTATGTATTAAGGGCGTAATAAGGTTTTTATGCATACAAAATTTTATGCACTATTAATATATTAAATATTTAAAATAAACTATATTATCATTTTCAAAAGAAATACATTTATAATTTATGATTGGCACGTTAGAATAAAAATGCCTACAATATCTCGATATATACCGATAATAATTAATTTGACGTTTTGATAGTCACTTTTAAACGCAATAAACTGATATGGGAAATTGCCTGAATTTTATATTGAATTGAAGTGTATTACAGCCATTTCGATTACATTCTTTCTTAAAAGCTTAATCCGAGAAAATTTACTTGGATATACCAAATGGTGTAATACAAGGAAGGGTATGGTAAAAAATTATCATTCCGAAAAAGTCTTCTAATATTTGTCGAACAAAAGGAAGCCCTCATCGATATAGTCCTATTATTCGATGTTTAAGGCTACCATTAAAGCAAATCATCACGTAGATATTAGTAATTATCCAAATTTATTTGAAATTTTGAAGAGCAAATCGGACCTAAGCCCAAAAAATCTTAAGGTTTTTACTATGGAAGAAACTGAAGTATTTCTGTTATCAAGCACCCGATGAAATATATTTAATAAATAAGATAAGATAAAGTGTTTCATTTTGTATCTGTCTTTTTTATTTAAATTCATTGAAATAGGTTGCGCTAATTTTTGGTTTGGCTGTGGTATACCGAAAGCAGGAACTCGTTCAGACGAAGAAGAATCGAATGTTTAATGATATTAACAACAGTATTTTAAAATATACAGGGTGTCTGTGAAAGGTTGGGAAATCTCGGAGCTAGAGATACTTGTGACCAAAATAAGTCGATTGAGCCAAATATGCCTTATCCGAATGTTGCTGGTTTCAAAAATACATGGCGTTCAGTGCTAGAATTTTATTTTGAAATGTCATTAACTTTCGGAGTATTAAAAAAAATTGGCACAATTATGTTTTTTGGCATGGCAAATAAGAATTTTTAACTAATTTGCTTTGGCTTTGCTTGTACAGAGCGTCGGTTATGCCCTGTTCCTTTGATAAAAAGAGGATTTTTTTTTTTTGTATTTAGAAATACGGACATCATGTATTGAAAATAGGAAAAAACGTGCTTTGTTACATAAAATAAATTACTCTTGTTCGATTTCGATATCTCTCTTGGTTATAGAGATATTTACATAGCAATAGCAATAGCAATTTAAAGAGAAAAGAGATCAAAAAGCATTTAAGGAGAAAATACAAACAAAACAGAAAAAAATTTGAAACTTAAGAAATATCTACTTATGATTAAAAATTAATAATTGCCTACAATATAAATTGTTCAAAATGAGCACCGCCTTGCCTAATACACTCACGAGTACGGCTAATTAATAATGGTTATACTCTCCAAATCATCTGAATATTATTTTTTATTTCCTAACTGTGGTGGAAAATCCTTCGCCTCAGTTCATTTTCACTTGCCACAAGAATTGCGTAAACAAGTGTTTTCAAGTCATCCCAGAAATAGAAATCCAAAGGATTTAAATCTGATGATCTAGGCGGCCAGGGTACTGGTTCTGATTGGCCTATCCATCGATCTGGACAAACCCTATTTAAGTGCTCCCTAACTCTTAAACTAAAATGAGGAGAAGCACCATCGTACATAAACCACATATTAAAGCGTGTTGTAGGGGAAGATCCTCTAATAAAGTAGGTAGTTGGTCTTGGAGAAACTGTAAATATCTTTGTCCATTTAGTCTAGGTGGTAGTTCCACAGGTCATATTAAATAATGACCAATTATACCTGCCCATAAATTCATTTGAAACTGCCCTTGATGGCGGGTTTGCCTTATACCATGAGGGATTTCTGCATACATGTATAAATTATGCAAGTTCCGTCAGAAATTAGTATAGAGGTGATAAAATCGTGAGCTTGGTTAACTTTTTCCAACAGCCATGTACAAAAGAAGTTGATGATGTACTAAGACGAAGAAAAATCGAATGTTTAATGTTATTAACAACAGTATTTTAATATATATATATATATATATATATATATATATATATATATATATATATATATATATATATATATATATACTTCTTTGCGTCCATCAAATACCGAAATTCGTCGTTTTTTCTGGCATACAAAAACGGACATTGCACATGACAAATTGTAAATAAAAAAATAATGAAATAAATGTAAAACGATTTTGGTGAAATTCTAAAGAAGATAAGCTCTTAAACTGCTTAATCTTCAGTTATACATTGGGCATTCATTTCGTTGTTCATTGGCAACAGCCAGCGTTGGTAAACTTCAGAGATGGAATTACTGGAATAAAACAATTGAGAGTCTCAGCATCAACAGCAGTTGCTGAAAAATATGTAGAGGATTCAGTATCAAATAAAAATAGACAAGCTGAAAAAATATTTGGAAAAAGTAAGAGGTTACGCGATGCTGTCAATAAATTAGCAAATAGTACCATTACCTTTAATAGTATAAAGAGTATCACTCTTACCTAAATGGTTTCAAATAATATCCAAAATCAAAATGTACCACCCAACATAAACATAACTAATTGTAATAATTGTACTGTAAATATTAAATTTTAAATAAACTCATAACTTTGTACCTATTGTTTTTAATTTTTCACATTTTATTATAGCCTGTTGAGCGGGTGTGAAAATATATGAATGTCTGGGGTGATATGGGTTTATGTCCCGTATGGTGTTATAACTAAATTATAAGGAAGTGAAATATAAAAAACCAGATGTCCTATTTATGAGGTTAATTCATTTTGGTTTCATTTAAGTTGTCAACGCAACGGATGAACTGGGTGAAGAAGCGTTCGATCCTGAACTTTCCCCAGGTTTATTTCAAGGTGATATGGCACTGACCAATGAATTTTACAATTACTGGAGAGTAGGCATCAGGTGGGACGTTTTTCCGGATAAATTGTGGGAAAACGGAACAGTGCCGTACGTCATAAGTCCTCTTTATGGTAAGCATTTGTAAGGTTTAATTAAAAAATGTTCCACAGTATACGAAAAATTTTATAATAGAATCCCTGAAAAAAAACTTTGCATACATATTTAAGTAATTTCAACAAAACATACATGGTGATTCACAGACCATGACCAAAAATTAAACCTCGTACTCTTTTGCGAATTTTGAGGAGGAGCTTTTGTATAAAGTTTTTATCTAAGACGGTTTGTTAAAAAGATACAAGGTGTTAAACTTTTCGATTTTTTTAAAACATTTTAATTACTACTGAGTGAAATAATTTCATGTTGGGCACATGGATTTACCTAAAAATTGTCCAAAATTTGAAGCCATTTCTTAAAATTTAAATATTTTTTTCTAAATAAAATACGAGTAGTATGCTACTGCTTTATTGTATCATTCATTATATTTTCGGATTATTCTTTAAATTTTCTACAAGTTACTAATCCTTTATGTTTTCTAGAAAAATCCTGGTTTTTGAGTAAAGCTTTAGAAACTTTAAACGACATTACAAATATTTTTTGGCATTGATTATTTAATTGAATAAAGATATCCATGATCATTTTAATGATTTGGTTTTAATGTAATTTGTTAGAACTTTATTGTTGCTTGAATTTGTTGATATGATTTCTTGTTACCCATTGGATTTCTTTTCGTGGATGCTGTTAAATGGTTGGTATACACAATGAACAAATTAATACACCTGAATACATAGTTACACATTTTTTTTTGAGCATTTACTCAAATAAAATCATTAAAATGATGATTGACGTATTTATTTAGTTAAATATCCGAATTATGAAAAGGATATGTTTGTATTTTCAGTTAATTTTTTAAATTTTACTCGAAAAACCAGATTTTTTCCAGGAAACATAAAAAATAGGTAATTTGTAGAAAATTGAAAGATAAATCCGAAAATATTATGACTGTTAGATATAATAAAGCAGTGGCGCACAATTTGATTTAAAAAATATGTCAACAATACCCTGTATCTTTGTCACTGGAGCATCTAAATTTTAGCAAAAGTCTTCAGATTTTGGACAATGTGTGTATAAATATATAAAAAAATAATAATAATTTCGTAAGTTTAACACCCTGTATTACTAAGCATCCTAGATAAAAGCTTTATATCTCCCTAAAATTCACCAAACTACGAGATTTTAGTTTTGGACATCGCTTGTGAATCACATTGTATATTGAGATGAAGCATACCTACATTTTTGATTTCTATAGCAAGAGGTATATAAATATTGTATATACTCGCGACAAGAATTCAGACGACTTACGTCATACGAACAAATGAATAATTCATTATATTTTCATCAAAATATTTAAGAAACTGCAAAAAATGATTGTTTTTAACGCGACCAAATATCGAAAATTACGTTGACAATAAAAACAAATGTGTAACGTCAGCCGTGACGTAAGACGTCTGAATTCTTGACACGAGTATACTTTTTTAAAAAATACCTACTGATCCTTATTAAATTTATGAATATTAATAGTTTTAGGGAGATAAGGATCCACAATAAGCTAAAATAACACTATTATAAATTTATCGACAACGTTTCGGTATTATTTTTCACCATCTTCAGGCCTCAAAATTTGATGTATCTTTCACTGTCAAAATTACAATTTTATGCATTTAAAATTGTATGTCTCAACCCATAATATATATATACCAGATAGAAGTAGCTGTATTCTTGCATTCCAGAGATACATATTAGTTGGTCGACCGTCTCCCTACAAAAAAATGGTTTTAATGTTTTGACAAAATTTTATAGCTCCATCACAAATAATATTGACTACAAATTTTCTCTTCAAAAATTTCTAATTTAGTATTTCTAATAAGAAATTAACTATACAGGGTGTCCGGAATATGTATACCGTAATTTTAAGGGCTTATATATATATGACTAAAAGCAATAAAAAATATCTAGAACGAATAGTTTATCTACAAATACATCTCAAAAATAAAAATACAGCTGCAATAATATGCAACATATTATGTTACGAAATTACAAACTGAGGTACAATAAGTAAAAGCGCTTGTAAAGTAATTTTTTCATAATTTGATTTTTGGATTCAAATAAACAATTGAAGTTTAAGTAATATATTAGTCATAATTATGCGTACAGCTAGTGCGATTCATTTTAGACTAGCTTCTCTTTGATGTTTGTGAGTGTACATAAACAAAAATGGAACAATTTATAGTAACCATAACCTGCTACATGGCATGTTAATTTACGGCGTATCTAGGCAAAACTCTGTCGCTACGAGACGTTTGTACTATAAACGTTTCTTGCTAAAAACCATTTTAATACCATTTTAAACACTTGTAATTATTGTTCCGTGCTGTGAAAAGAGCTCTAAGACCATTCACAGTAAGGACCTATGTTTAGGTGTACCTATTTGTAATTATTATGTATAAATACATAACAATCCTAAGATAGTATGTGAGCGACATTGTCACATATTCAAGACCTGTTTGCTGTTATAATTCTGTTACCGTCGGTCAGAAAAAAAAATTCTTAAATCTGTTTTGTTTAGTACAACTTATCATCTGGCAAAATTAAGGCACTCATATTCCAGACAGCCTGTATTTTAATTTAATTCCCAGATGACAAACATTGTGTCATTACCCTCCTTTTCAATCCAGCAAATACTGATATTACTACATATTGATTGTTTTATTTGCACCAGAGCCGTCAGAACTAGCCACAATAATCAAAGCTATCCGCACACTAAACTTCATGACCTGCGTCAGGTTCATGCCATGGAATGGCAAAAGTAAGGACTACCTCCTCATATGGCCGATAAAGTACCCAAAAGGATGCTGGTCCTTCGTAGGACGATTTGGGGGCGCACAAATTGTGAGTCTACAAGCTCCTGACAAAAGGGGGCCAAATTGCCTTGGTACAGAAGGAAGGGCTATCCATGAGCTGATGCATGCTTTAGGAGTCTTCCACGAACAGTCCAGATGGGACAGAGACAAGTTTGTTAAAATACACACCGAAAATATTATACCACGTAAGTAAACTAGCAGTCAAATTTTGCTTCAAATTTGAAAGCTTAAAACTTCAGTGGTAAACTCATATAACACGATCATATTTCTCTTAAAATTTCTTTTAAAACATCTTATATATTTTTTTAATGTTAAATGTACATAACATTTTTTGTAAATTTATAAAGGTCCGTATGCAACGACAATAATCTTTATTTAGAAAACTTATTTTTTGGTGATGGTCATTGCAAATTCAAATCCTAAACATAGCGGATATCAGTGGATAGTTTATTGATAGCAGGTATATATTACTAAAACTTAACCAAAAATATATAAATAAATATATTAAATAGAATAATTTGTTGATTTTTAAACTAAATTTACGATGTAGCGTTAAGATTTTCAACTTCATACCTACTGGTATATCAATTTTTTAGTTATATTTGAATGTAATGTCTACTGCTATATTCATTTTTAGATTATGTTGGAATATATTACACAACTTGCACATTTATTAAGCAAATTTAGAGCCTGTTCTAAAATATTATTGTTAAGAAATTTAAAAATATATATCTGTATATGTATTTATTTACAGATGTTGAAAAATATATTCGTTTCATACAGGCTTTTTATCCGCTCTTGTAAAATTGTTTCCAAATATAATTAAAGTTGCCATGTAAAATTTAGGAGATTTTGGGATAAAACGTAACAGATGAGTATTACGCTTTTTTTTCTTATTCTAAATAAAAATATAATAAAAATAAAGAATAATTTCTTGATTTTCAAACTAAATTGACGATATATAATTTTCAATTTCATGCCTACTGGTATATTAATTTTTAGTTTATGCTTTAACTTCAGACCTACTCGCATAAAATCAAGAATGAAACCATCTTTTGGTTTTATTTCAACTTGATGCTTACTGGAATATAATTTTAGGTTATATTTCAAGTTGATGCCTACTACTATATTAATTTTGAGGCTATGTTTTAACTTCAGATATCGGAGTCGATTGTTATAACGAGAGCTACAGCGTTTGATATACAGGGTGATCCCAAATAATGTGCAAACAAATTGAGGGTAGATTGTACGACCGATTTTAATACGGGTACTTCGTATAAAATATTTTGATCTAAGCTACCCTGGGGATCTATTAAGGGGGTGGGGGGTTAGAGGCGGAGATAAGTTTTGTTTAGTTTCAAATATTTAATATTTGATATCAAAGAACCATGAATTGTCATCAAATGTAAATTGATAGAAACCACTAGATATTAATGTGTAAATCAGATAAAGGATAGGAAACTATGTGGGTGTAGGGACATATTTTTTTCTCAAAACCTGTGATACTCACCAAAAAATTGCTAGAAACAAAAAACATTCTAAATTCAACAAGTTCTAAGTTGATTTCAATCAAAAAAGTTCAAAAAACCTTAAAAAAATGTAATGAAACGTATACAGGGGGACAGGATTACTTTTATTATTATTACAGAGCGGTAGTCCTCCATCCTTACATAAATCATAGATATATAAAATTTGGACACCAGCTTAGACATCTTTTACTCAAAGTGTGGCTTTAATAATAAAATTTGTATTTCTTAATATTTTTTCTGTGTATTTTATGTCATGGAATTCCGACGCCCATGACAAGGAGTACGTTATTTCAAAAGATAACAGAACGAAGAGAACAAAATTGTCGTTCAGAATAATAGCCTTAATACCTTGCCAAATTTCATTTCTTAATTTCAAAGGGTTTGGAACAAACTAAATAACATTCTAAATGCATCACCCCTGTTAAGGGGTCGTAAGTCCTTCAGGTTTCTGCATGATTCAGAATTCAAATGCAATTTTATATTTTTACCAAGTATATAGTGTTAAAAAAAGAGTGTAAAATATTTCAGGAGGTAATAGTAGGAACCAAAATAAGCAGAAAAGTCTTAATAAACATGGGTCCGCAAAGTAACGGTTGAGGAGATATGGACCACTATTTGTTTTTCAAACATTTTATTTTATTAGGATTAAACTGACAAAGGAAGCTTTTAACAAACAAAAAACAAAGTTACAGAAGATGTTCAAAGTGCCCTCCGTCCATTTCCAAGTAGGCACAACATCTTCGTCTCAACGATATTCGAACTCTTTCGAAAACACCCTCCTTGGTTTGGATTTATTGACAATTTTGATTAATCCGTAGCTGCAGCTCTTCCAGGCTATTTACAGGAGTACCATACACTAATGTCTTCAAGTATCCCCGAACAAAGAAATCTAGAGGGTTCAGATCAGGCAATCTTGGAGGCCATAAAACAGGTCCGGCCCTTCCTCTCCATCTATGTGGAAAAGTTTGATGTAAATGTTCTCTAACGGCCATGGAAAAATGAGCTGGAGCACCATCATGCTGGAACCACATTTGTTGCCTCTGATTCAAAGGAATGTCTTCCAAAAACTCATACAGTGTTTTCTGCAGAAAGTTGAGGTAAGGAGCGCCTGTTAATCGGTTTGGTAAAACAACAGAACCTAGACACCTGACACCTACAGTACCCATCCAAATGTTTAATGAAAAACGTGCCTGATGCCCAGATCCTATTAGAACATGAGGATTTTCGTCGGCCCAAATATACGTATTGTGAAAATTAAACACTCCATTTTTTGTGAATCCGACCTCATCAGTAAAAAGAATGTTTGCAAGAGAACGAGGGTCTTCAGCACCATGACGTAGAAACCAGCGGCAAACGTGCTTGATGATCTTGTAGCTTGAGGCCTGTACTCGTTGCACATGGTATGGATAAAGCAGTTGCTCGTGAAGGATTCTCCAAACAAGAGAACCACTAATTCCTACCTCGGCTGATATTCTCCGCACATTCGTACCTGGATTCTGCTCTACCAGTGCTAGAATTTCTTCTTCTATTCTAGGAGTGGATACCGACCTTGGTCTTCCGGATAAATGGCATTATTTGCTCAAGGAACCGGTATCACGCAATCTTTGGTGAATTCTTCCAAACATGCGTTGTGAAGGAATCTGGCGATTTGGATAAGCGTTAACATAAAGACGTCGCGCCTCGGTGGCATTCACATTAGCACCATACATGAAATACATGTCTGTTAATTTTGCGTTAGAGTAACCAGCCATAGCGAAAGAAAACTTGTGCACTGAGAACAACTGTCAAATACGTACTGTTTATTTCACTAAACATCAACCAACTATTATAAGAAAATACACAACGTTTTTGCAAAATAAAAAAGGAGCTAAAAAACATAAAACATTCCATATCTCCGCAACCGTTACTTTGCGGACCCATGTTTATTAAGACTTTTCTGCTTATTTTGGTTCATACTATTACCTCCTTAAATATTTTACACTCTTTTTTTAACACCCTGCATATACACACTTGAATTTAAAATATGCTATTTGAAATGAAAGGTATACCATAATGTAAATAAATATGCATTTACCTGAAAATAGTCTTCGTATCATAAACCATATTTCATTTCAGAGTATAAATCGAATTTCGATAAACAAAGTTTGGACAATACCACCTACAGCTTCGAGTACGACTACGATTCCATCATGCATTATGGCAAATACTTCTTCAGCAAGAAAAAGGGGAAACCCACGATTACAGCCAAGCAGCCCGGTGTGACAACTCTTGGTCAGAGAAAAGCCATGTCCAAAGGGGATTGCTTAAAACTCAATGACCTTTATGGTTGTTTTAAGAACCCAAGAAGGAGAAGAAAGTACTATAACATATGCAATTTTATGGGTTTATAAAAAAACACGCTATTGTTTATTATTTTTAATTTTATTTAAATAAATTATTTTTGTTACATATATTATGGTTTTTAGTCCGCATTCAGATGTTCCTAAAAGATCAGGATATTAAAATAAAAGGTTTCAAATCAACTTGCTTAATACTGAACTGGCCTCTAATACAATTTCCAATACAGTTTTGTCAGAGTGCTAAAAATAATATGCGTGTGATTAAAAGCAAAAAAATGTGGATAACTCCTGAAATATTATTTCAGTTTTATTGAAATACTTTTGCAATACTCAATTTCATGTGACAAATCGCCATTTTGTGGATAAGGGGAACATTGACTCTAGCGACTTTAATTTTTAAAAAATTTTGAGGTATTCTATGAGAATTTTATTTATTTATTTATTCTATATTTAAACTTATATTAGAAATGTATAACATCAGCCACAAACGCAGCAAAAAAAGGAAGAAAGAAAGACAAAACTGAATCTAAGCAAAATACTCAGTGAATATAAGCAGCTATTAATTAAGTAATAATTAAGCAAGTTTCGTTTAAAAATAATAACAATAATAATAATAATATGCTTTATTTCCTGAGACATACTACAATGCATGGAAAACGTCAAGTAAATACAATAAAATTTCACAATAAGAATTTATACCAATATATAACAAAATAAGTAACAATGACACACAATCATTGACTTCAAACTCAATTTGTACAATACAAGATAACAAACAACGATCAAGAAAACACACACAAAAAATTCACGCACCGTATAGAACGATTTCGTCAAAAGTAACTCTAAACGACTTTCTGAAGAACGAGATGCTCTAAATATTTCTTATATTAACTGGAAGACGGTTATATATTTTAGATGCCATAACAAATGGACCATAAGCTGACTTTGCCAATCGGTGTCTGGTACCACGACAGCATGTCTATCTCTGAGGTCAAACGTCTAATGTCTATCGGTGAACTGCATAAATTCAGACTTACTATACTTTGACGTATGTCGCGCACTCTAAAATATTGAGACTGCGGTCAAGATTCCCAAGTCTTTGAATAATTGACGACAAAAATAACGTCTTGTTTTAAACAGCACAGTTCGAATGATTCGTTTTTGCGCAATCATTAAATTGTCAATACCAGAGCCATTACCCCAACAGAGGATACAATAGCTTAGAATAGAGTAAACCTCTAATAATATAACTTCAAAATATCAAGACTCACAAACTCCCTTAGATACCACATGACAAAGTGATGTTTGGATAGCCCTTGTATAAGTTCGCTATGCGAGCCTGTCAGTTTAGACACCTGTCAAATGTGACTCCCAGAGACTGGACACAATCATTATCCCTAAGAGGTCTCTCATTTAAAGCAACATATAAACTAAATTTAGGGTAATGAATTGAAAAATAAATCATTTCAGTTCCGTTCCTCACGAGCTAATTGATCAACGCAATTCGGCCGAAAAGCCACAGTGGAATCATCTGCATAGAGAGAAGCCAGATTTGGATAAAAACAATTGCCTAGATCATTTATAAATACGATAAACAAAATAGGACCCAAAATGATTCCCTAAGGAACACCCTAGGGAACCACTCTGTTGCTCGATGTAGACTGACCAACATTGCTGCTGCTGTCGATTAGATAAATAAGATCTCAACCACTCAAGGGGAGTACCACTGAGCTCATAATGTTCAAGCTTTATCAGAAGTAAATCATGATTTAAGGTATCAAAAGCCTGGGTTAAATCAAAATAAAAACAAGCCGATCTCTGTTTGGACTCAAAACTTTCCAAAATGTGTTTATAAATTGCTAATAAAGCATCCAACGTTGAATAACCAGCTGGGAAGCCAAACTGGAAATTACTAATCAACTTATGCTCACTGAAGAAAAACTTTAGATTTTCAGCAAAAGCCTTCATATATCTTTAGAAATACATCTATAATTCTTATCACACTCGCCCTTTTTAAAAATAGGGATGATCAAACTCTGCTTTAAAATAGATGGAAATGAACCCAGTTCAAAAGAGCTATTTACAAGTTTAGTAACAGGTTCCTGTATGTCATAAATCACGCGCTTAAGGTTAGAACAAGGAATACTGTCAAAACCCTGAATCCTTGAGAGAAACACTATTTGTCACCTCGACCATTTGCTCGTGAGGAAGTGGTAACAAAGTCAAAGATTCGGCCACTCTGTCTGTAGAAAATAGATAATTATAAGGATTTACATTCGACTTGCGGATTTCACTGAGTCTAGAAAAAATTAATTAAAAGCTTCCGCATATTGCACAAAATTATTTATATTATCTATAAAATTGATAGGAACACTACAGCGGGTATTTACATTTACATGATCTTTTATCACATTCCAAGCGGCTTTTGATTTATTCTGTCCTGACGCAATTGATTCCCTATAGTAACATTTGTTTGCCTCTCTAATATATGTTTGTGAGATTTACTTAATTGTTTATACAGATCCCTATTTATGTCCGTAGGGCAACATAAGTACATTTTATACAAGTCTTTCAACAAATGACACTGTTCCCGAATCAGAGGGGTTATCTAAGGTTTGGTTTTGGGTCCATTACCGGGTCCTCCCGATACAAAACAATTCCAAAGGGTCTTATTTGTATAATCATAGAAACTTTGTACAAAATCATACGCATCAAATAAATGTACTAAAACAGTGGCGTTCTGATTCCTAATGTTGACATCCAAATTTATATTGAAATCATCTCATGCAAACATATACTTAAAACTTAAAATTGGAGCCAATTAGCGTCAACAAATTTTCTAAATAACTTAAAAACAGATCAACGTTAGAGTCAGGTGCCATATATAAACTAACTACTAAAATATTAACAGAATCAACAATAATCTCGGTAGCAGCATACTCAAAAATAGATTGGACTCGAGTCACATTAATTGCTCTAATACTAAAACTGTTAATTGTATCGCGAATATAAACCACCAAGCACTATCGTTATCAACTCTACAATTGTAAACAGTTAATTTGTAATTATTAAGTTTTAAAACTAAGATTTTGTCAGCTGAGAACCAGGTCTCGTTCAAACACACAGCGTCCGGAAAAATATTTTCAGGCCAAAAACCAGCACTAAAGTTCTTCACGCACTTATTCAGAGAAGACTGTACTTACTCGGAGAGCAGCATTAAACGCCTTGCTGACCAGTTTTACAACCTCGAATTCTTGATCCTGCATTTTATTTTGTAAATAGGAACAGTGTCCACTATAGTCTCAGCTCTGCATCTCCCCACGTAGAGCCATATTTTTTTAGCTGGAGCAGCCAAGGAAGAAACAGGGCATACTTTAGAAAGCTTCCATAGATTGGGAAAAGTGGAAGTACTGAGGCATAAATTAAATAAATAAGTTAGTGGAGGTGCAAGAACACATGCGCAATCCTTAAGCGTAAAAGCAGGTATCGAATCCGATCCAGTTGTCATCTTAGATTTAGAGTTCTTTATAGCAGATGAAACTTGGTTCTCCTTAAACATTGCAATATGTACATGGTTAGTAAAAGACACGTCATAATTAACTGCATCATTATTACCCGTTGTAAAAGCAAAGTATGTAGCATATGAATTTATATCTGTAGAATTATCTAAACTTCTACCATTGTAATGCGTACAATTGGAAATACTAGTCGATCCAGTTTAACTTTTTACAAAAGCCCAGAATTTATTTGGGTCATTATTAATATTAAATTCAGTTGAGTGTACGTAATTTTTGTAAGCTACATCAACAGCTAATTTACCACCAACTCTCAGTCTTTTGAATTCATTCAGTGCAGCAACATCCCCATGATTTTTGTATCTACGCAATATTTTAGACTTTAATTGAATATTTCGAAAAAAAAAATAATAAAAAGAACACACACCCTTAGTAGTACATAATTTCGATTATAGGTGGATTAGCCCATTTTGAGTTCTGGAATCAATGGTCTTCCATTGTACAGAAAATAACAAGACGGTTGCGTATCGATGCACCGTTGCCATAGAAGCAACAACTTATTGACAATAAGGAATGTTATAATCTGTCACATTAATTCTTTTATCACTGGTGTAAAATGTCGATGTTTAAATCTATTCCGGTGACTTACCCGAAAAGAAGGAAAAAGAAAGAAGAATTTATTATTAACGAAGTGCAAGAACCTGTTAGAAAAACTATGTACGATATCGCCATGGACAATTTTCGAGCATTGAAGCGAGTAAGTAAGAGCAATTTCTACATTTATGAAAAGGCTGATTATAAAAATACTAAAAAATATGTTAATTTTGCAATAAGTTGTAGTTATTCTGCTCTTTTATCATTGGACTTTGATCATTTTTCAGTTTGACTAGGTACATATACTTCTTTGCTACAAGGAAACTAATAGTAGGTACCTACACGTGTGTTCTACATGTTCATTCAACCATATTTTTTCTTGTGCAAATACCTCAAAATGTTAATAAATAATTATTCAAAACGCCCCATCCTTTTTTGTCAAAATGCTTCAAAATGTTAATACAAAATTATTGAAAACTCGTCGTCTTTTCCTATAAAAAAACTTTTAAATTTGTTTTATACGGCAATATTGAAGCGCTTTGAATAATTTTTTATTAAAATTTTGAAGCAAGTAAAGAAAAAATGTAGTGAAATGAGACCCATTAGTCATGTAGAACACGTAAGTACTTTTAGTTTTACTGTAGCAAAGTGCAATATTACCAAAACTTTTTTGAGGACAACAATTGTAAAATCTATACTTGTAATAACTAAATTTTTGTTAATTATTTTTTACATAGCTACCTACCCATTTTATGTATAGAATGTAGCAGATATTGACAATATTAGAAGAAAAAGCAACGCTTTAAATTAAATCTGATTCTATAACAGCAAAGTGTATTTACAAAATGCTACTACAGCCAATGACGCATCTGAGAATCCTATGTTAAGATACAGAGAGAAATAAGAGAACATTTTAAGAATATTTAAACTAAATGAAATGGGAATTTTATACGATTTTAAGCGGAATTGACATAGTTACGAATTTGCGTATATTGTTCAAATAGGCTACATTAGATGAGAATAATATCCGATTTTCATAACTTGCCATTCGCGGTTGTACATATAAATTCAGTTTTTGTATAAGGATTTGTGTTATTGTTGGTTTGGCAACCAGTAAAACATCCAGTACGTTATTCATTTCTTGTGCCGCTAGAATCGGAGTACCAGGAACCATTTTGATTAGTCAATAGTCGATTTGTTTCGAATGGACTGTTTTTGTTAGTTCAGTTACTATGGAATTACTCATTGGATAGGATAGGATCGAAACAAGTGATTAGAATGAGTATTATTTTCAAATTACTCTAATAGGAAAACTTCCATTTCGCTTTTAACAATATTCATTAATTTCCCAGTGTAATCTGTACCTAATATGTATGTATATTGAGATATCTGAATGAGCTATACAAATTTGGGGTCGTGAAAAAATAAAATTCAATATTTAAATTAAAAATATGAAATACAAATTTACGATACAAAATTATATCACGTTTCCTATGAATTCAAAAAAAACACCGCTATTATTCTATTGCTTAAGGATATGAAATAAGGATTCACTTTTGGCAAAGTAGGTCACAAATTTTAAGTTTTGTAGGCCTTCCTGATCCAGAGGATAATATAATCGATTGCTTCAGATCTAACAAGTTAAGCATTTATCGTTATTATGAAAATCTCGGCTTTGATTTTATAAATCAGGTTGTTTCGATAATTGAGAGCAATACAGGCAAAAAAATAAGGCAGAAGAGGGTGCATTTGCGCCAAGGAACGACTTATGTTGGTAGGTCCTAACCACCAATCAGTGCAAGAATGAGGGAAACCTAGAACACCTCGTTAATTAGGTAGATGGTCAAACGTGGACCGATCCCTCACATCCAAGCCAACTTTCTTCCACCCTACCATACCCGCAAAGACAATCCTCTTCTCCGCAAGTATATGTGATCTAAAGTCTACCGGCCGCGGGATTCGAATCCCCAGCGGACTGGCCACATCAATTTTTTAGTTCTGACGCCTTAAACCACTCGACCATGGATCCACAAACTATTAAGATTTAGTTTACAAAAGGAATGTTACTCTATGCGAACCACAAAAAAGAAAATAATAATTTCGACTGTTATTGTTGTTAGTTGGTACTTCTGACCATTCCGTCACAAGTTCTTCAAAGATTTCTCCAGTTTGGCTAACTTAAGTAGGTCGATCGAGTTAGGACGATCTTTAATTAGGTTTTATTCAAATTTATAAAACAAATATTCAATACATATTTCATTAGTTTTCAATTGATATATTTTTTTAGAATCTAGTATGCTCTGTCGGAAGCGCTGTAGCATTTTGTATGTTGATGCAACAGTTCAGATCAATAGCGAAAATAGTTTCCAAGATAATGGTATATCTTAATAAATACAAATTATTAATTTGCCATTTTTTTAGAACAATCCTTATAAAAAGAACCCTCACAGTACAATTTTTGTACGACCGGTGCAAATTGATACTCCAATGAGTAAATAACAATTTGGAGCAGGTCATAACTTTTTACTTTAAAGTAACTTCGTACTAAACGATACACGTCCAAGAGAACTCTATTATACGTTTATAATATTTTCTTATTCTGTTGGAATATGTCCTCCTCAGCAGTATCCGATGAAGTAAAATCACAAAATAAAACGCTTTATTCTGGGCACTGACACAATAAGATATTTTTTTCTATGAATTTACCGCTCGACTTTTGAATGTCAATCAAGAAATCGGCAAGTTTAACTTTCACTGAAATAAAGTTAAATAAAATCAAAACCTGTAAACATTTTGATAACACAAAATCCAGTACCTTAAGAATCCTTTTCTCTAATTTAATAATTTTAGAAGAGGTTCAGAAATGGATATGACCATTATTTACTTAAATGAACCTTAAGCCTTGTAGATAATGGATATACTTTTTCAGGTAACTTACATGCATAGAATAATATATGCGGGAGAGCATTTCTATCAAAAGGACGAACGTGACCTGGAAGAATTATTTCACAAAATTATTGATACAGTCAATGAACAGTATACCCCAGAAGGGTTAACTGGCTTCTTGTTGTGTTACTCGAAATACTTCATTCACCTGGTGGAGGTATGTATGTCAGTTTTCCACAGAACATCATCAAATGCAAATTTGTATTGTACATTTGTTTTCCTCCGATCATGCAGAAAAGTATACTTTTCCGCGCAATTTTTGTTACATTATACAGTAGGCTGCTTATTGTTGTGGCAATGCTTGTGTCCATCGTAATTCGGCGGATGCAGGCAGTATTAAGCGAAAAAGTTTCGATTCTTAATATTTTTTGACATAAGCTTTCAAATTATCACTCAATTCAGTTTAAATTTTGAGTTTGATTTATTTTTCATTCTTCTTCGTTGTACACTATTCAAACTGATTGAGGAGTCTCTAAATGATGTTCCGACAGAGATATTGAAGACCGCTAATGATATAAGTAATGCATTAATACCTTCAGTGCCAGTGACGGAAAAAGCCGTCGGAGTCGCTATCACTCTGGTGCCGCTGACGGAACTTTCCGTAGCTTCTTTGGTGTCATTTATAGCTGGGTTATTTTCGTCAGCACTGCATTTGACGAACGGTGATTTACATAGGCACAATGAAAAGGTTTTATAACATAGTTTTTTGCGTACGGTTTATAATTTTTGTTTGTTTTTTTTTTAGTTAAATTAATAAAATGGTCAGTTATAATATTAACCCAGTAAAGATATCATATTTCAAAAAAATAAATGCGGACAAGCTGATTTTTTCAGAGTGAATGAAAGGCTGTCTTCAACCAAAAAATCACTCTCGACACCTTTGTGATTTTTTGCTATTTTACTTTTATTTACTATATTTATTATGGTTCAGCAAAGATACAACAAAAGGCTGACCAGCTGGTTTTTGCAGGTTTCTTCAAGCACTGTCTTCTGAGTCTCCATCCAAAAAAGCGCAGTTCAACCCCTTCGTTGTTTTGTGCAATAGGGGTGGTTTATTATTATTATTGTGTTATCTCTAAAATATTTTGTGTATATGTACTTAATAAAAATCATTACTTATGTTCCTGAGCGTCTATTGTTTTAAAAACATTTAAGCATATTTAATAGGGATATTCAAATTAAATAGGTATTTTGTGGTACGCCAGTTTGAGCCAATGGGATGTAATATCCAAGTAACTTTGTGTTTTCAGTACTGTGAACTCATTTTCTTACCACACATACCACCACCCTTATTGCGCAAATCACCGAAGGGGTAGACTGTCCTTTTTTTGGTATCTACTCAGGAGACAGTCCTCTTAGAATCCTCCAAAAACCAGTTCCTAAGCCTTTTGTTTGTATCTCTACTGAATCGTAATAAATAAATATCGTTTTTTTTTTCATTTAATGGGCGGTGAATCGTCAAATATATAAAAAAAGTTAATATATTAATATTATTATGTACAAGTTGGACAAAAAATTCTAAAAACAAAGTAAATAAGAAAGTACCCCTATTGCAAAAAACGCACAAGGGTCTCTACTGTAATTTTTTGGTTGGAGACAGCCCTCCATCGCGGCATTCACCAGGCATTCGGAAGGTTTACATGGCTCCTGTCTTTTTTTATTAGAATAAGACTGCAAAACTGGTAAGGCTGGTACTATACCGACCTCAGAAAGAGCCCGAATAATTCATTACTATACAGATGAAGGGTTCTTGCAATTTTTCGAACATAGTTGTTCGACGGAGACGAAAGCGATACTTGGTATCCAGATGAGGCAGATGATGCAGATGAGGTGAATAAGCAGGTTTTTGCAGGCGACAAAATAATGCAATTTACTCAACTTATCTTAGTCCAAAAGACACAGGATCTCAAATTGAAAGTTTTAAATTCAAAATTATTCAAATGTTTAGAATGTTTTTAATGAATTGCTTTGAAAAACAAATCCGTACTTTATTCTAAACGCTAAAAGGCGTTACAAAATATACACGCGGATAAAAATTGGTCATAACATTTTTCTCACTGTATGCATCAATTTTTTAAAAGAAAGTTACTATCATACTAATTTTTTTCGCTAAATTTAACCATTTTCTGTTTGTTGTAATTTAATTTTCATGACATCGTCGGTTTTAATATACCTAATACAAATTTTACATTTTATTTAGTATCACATAACTTACAAAATAAGTCGAAACTTGAAATTTAAGATAAATAAAATAACTTTACATACTCTTATCTTCAAAATTAAATTAGATAAAATGGAAAAATAGCAAATAAATTGAAAACGGTTAAATTTAACGATTTGAAATTAGTATGTACTTATATCATAGCTAAGAGAATAATATTATTCTACTTTGATACATACAATGAGAAAAATGTTCCACCACCAAGAGTACCTACATTTTGTAGCGGCCACTAGCGTTAAGTACAAATTCGTTTTTCTTGTCTCAGATAATCCTCGAATCCAAATTTTCAGAGTAATTCACTGAGAACTTAGACAGACAAGATTTACGACGTAAAATACTGCCACTGGTGTATAGCTTTCAATTTAGTTAGACGTGCACTGCCACTGACGGAAAAAGCCGTCAAAATTAAAATTACAGTCCAGTCAACAAATTCGCTATTACAACTCGTATAGACATAATTTAGATAGGTTTCAACTATCAAATTTCAAATTTTATAGAAAAAAAAACCACTGGCATGGACAACATGTTATCGAAACTGCCACCGGCAGCGAACCTGTTAATTCCTGCAATATCAAGAATTCGTTATGAAAAAGAGCTTGTTGCCTTCCACCAATAGCGCATGGAAAAGAACACTTCATCTTTAAAAGAAGAGGTATTTTGTTCCTATTTCCATGATACTGCAAAAATCAACTCTATGACCGAAGTATTCGATGTTGAAACTATGCTGCAAAGTAAAAAAATGCATTGACATTGGAAAATACCTTAAGGTAACAGTATGTTTGAAGAAACCAAGGTTACAAGCCAAAAACATCAAAATTATTAGAAAGAAAGAAAAAGGAAACATTTTCTCTTAAATGCCCTAGACAATGTATATCTTATGCTCACAGTAGCCACGATATTTGCAATTACCAGTACCTCTCACCAGGTAGAAATAATAAATATGATAATCCACGGTATAGAAGACAAAGGGGATGTGCTTATTATTTCCATATCAAACACGAAAACCAATGTTTTAAGAAAATTTATGGTGAACAACGAAAAAACAATTAAATACGTTTATATCTGTCCAAGTTATACTATTTTGCGTCCTAGAGATATTCCTTATGATCAGTTTCTCTTATTCTATGAAAGGGGGGTAAATGTACTAAGCGATGTGTGGGTATCAACAGCTTCGAGAAAATTCCATCTAACATCGCTGGTTACTTGGGCTTCCCAAACCTCGAAGAGATAAAATGGCATGATGGGTGGAAGTCCACAGTGGTAGCTGAGTCATACATTGAGAATTAATTGGATAACAAAAAGAAAATAGCCCACAGCATTCTCAAATAATAAAATCCGTCATCAATATGTTCCGTAATTGAAGAACAGCATCTATAGTCGACTTCCAAAATTGTAGAGAGTGACTACTGTTATAAACCTGCTCACAATTTATAGCAGTCAACACAAAGAAATGTACATGCAGCCCGTATATTTTTCCTACAAAATCGTGTGCCGCATATCTCTGAAATCATACCCGATTACACAGCTTCTGCTACGCGGCTGCGACGAATTGGCAGATTCAACTGTTTCATTTCCAGCGCTATCATGGGCGGGTATATCGTTCGGGCGGGCAAAATTTCGTTAATTTAATTATAACTGTCATTAATTTTATTAGTGATTTGATCGAAACGAGGAATATCGGATTATTACATGTATGAAGAGTTTAGAGAAATATGTATTTCATTAACAAAATTGTACATGAATAGCATATGTGTGCAAATAACAAAATGGTAAAGAAGTACAACTGTGAAATGGAAAGTGATGAAAACTCGCGGAAGAAAGATTGTATTTTTAAAATGAGTTTTCCAAAAAAAATCAATTGTTATATCTTACAAGATGAAACTTAGTCCGTATAAAGAAATCGAAAAGAGTATACTGATAGAAATGAAGAAATACTGATATGGTGAAGAAACTATTTAAAATAAACATTAAAAAATAAGAATCGGGATTGAAGAATATATTAAATTTTGACGAAACATGGGCGTATGAAGGTCATACGGAAAGCGGTACCATATGATATAATAAGTGTTAATGTATGACCGTTATAGTGACAGTGCTAGTAACCAATAGTAAATAGTGTGTATGTATTCTAAAGCCTTCTGTCCTTTTGAATGGGGAATTTACAAATATTTGCGTGATTTATTTAATGGTGGAAAAATCTCTATTTGTAACAAATTTTGTCAAGTACCTATAACATTAGATATCATTTTCATCATGAAACTGCCATGGTAGATTATCAGAAGCTCAAAACAAATTTATTAACACCGCATAATAATGAAAGGGGCAATAATATTTGTAGTGTTTGACAGTTTCGCAAATTGCAATTGTCAAAAGTTGAGATTTTTCCGTCATAAATAATTAAAACAGAAGTTGCAAAATTCGTGCAAAAATCCGCGAATTTCGCGTCCATGAGGACAAGGCTTAAGTGTGCTATCCGCGGAGTGCTCGTCAGGTAGGTGTAAGTGAATGGTGGTGGGTAATCGCCGTCCAAAAGGACGGCATTCTAATTTGTAGAGAGGATGACACAGGATGCACATTTAAAGTAAATTGTTAATGTGCTAGGTTCAGCCGACGGCAACTTTTTTTTGATAATTTTGTGTGCTATAACTCTTCTCAAGTGACACGCTTAGGTAATCATAACACAAATCATAACACACGTATCTTACGTACTCATCTCTGTGTTGTGAATTAGTCACTTTCTATTATTTTCCACCCTGGGTAATTGATAATACAAGATAAAAAATTTAAATTTTGAAATATTGTTATTATTTTTATTATCAAATGCCTCGAAATTGGTAAAAACTGTTATATCACTGTTTCTATTAGGATGTTGCTCCCCGCACGCTTCGCCCATCATGCTGCTCCCCAAGTAGCGATGAGTCACGCTCTAGATTTTTAGCGGTTGAGTATAGACGAATTGTAATACACTTGCGCGAAAGCTCAGTTTGATAATAATAATGGCATATTAAAATACGCCACAAATTTTCAGTCAAATTGTAACATTCTCGATATTTTGTATCGCATTACAATACGCTCAGTCATATTGAAAAAGTCTAGACATATTATAGTGTGATCTGTTACAATATGCCTATAGCATATATAAGTATAAGTACTAGTATACTACGATTTGATGTTTTTTTTTATTAGAATGTTGAAAATGCAAGTAATGAAGGAGTATCGATCAATTTAAGTAATTGGTTTTACTTCAAGGTGTTCATATAATCAAAACAAAAATATGTAGTCAGCAACAGTATAAATACAACCATTGAAAATATTAATACATTTTGAAATTACTATTACAGAAGGTAATTAAAATAAACCATTTCGCCTGATTAGAATTGTCACGATTGTAGGAAAAATATTATATCTGACACGTGCGTCGTTCGCAATCAGCATGCGGAAAAGTATCACTTCTGCACTTGTTAGATAAATAGCTTTCAGCAGTTTGGTGACTATTTAAGATCAAAATTTTTCAGGGAGACGAGGACTCCATAAACAAGCACTTAATCATATTACAAAATAGCAGTGAGCGTGCAACAAAATTGGGCACTGTTAAGCTGGTGATACATGTCTCCCATATAAGTCGGGTAAGCTTTCAATGGAAATATACAGAGTGAATCTTAATTACGGTTTTTTTTGTTTTAACACGATATAAACCTCAACAAACCAAGTACATTTTTGCTATGAAATTTTTATTAAAAGTCAAATTCAAATAACTTTTATACGTTCCTGTATAAATTTATTCACTGTGTCAACGAATTGCCGGTTTTTACCCTCCCCACTTGGTTGACCCGCTTGGTACGCCATTGACTTTACTTATCATAGATTCAGTGTTAAGCCTTGTCCCCATGGACGCGAAATTTGCAAAAATTCGTGCAAATTATTTATTGGCGGGAAAAGTCTTAAGTTTTAGCCAATTTTGCCAACTGCAACATTTTCTATCAGTTTCATCATAAAACTGTCATGGTAGATTGTCGGAAGTTCAAGTTAAACTTACTAATCCTACGTAATGAAGAGTCAAAGCAAACAACTTTCCAAAATAAGCTAAAAGCGGTTTCTTTTTCTCTTCCAAACCAAATGACTAGCTTAAACTATCTCCATTGTTTTAAACATTTAGCGGAACCGATTGAGAATGCATTTTTTAAAGTTCACCTCATTTAAGACGCGAATTGCAGGATTTTTTGAATAAATGACTTTCCAATTTGATTTTTATTAATACCTTCATACGCACACATTTTTTTTTGAGATTTCAATAAAATGTTTTCCTTAGCATGTTTTTAGAAATGTTCACTGAATAGTTTCACATAATATTCATTTGTAGAGAATTATACACGAGTGGATCGCATATTATGGAACGCCGGCACAATATTTGGGAAAAGTTAACATTAATAGCGGTCTGGAAGAGTCTGCAAGACACGTTTACAACTGTATTCGAAGGACTTATAATTTAGTGTTTTTTTACACTCAAGATGTAGGGGTGAAAGGTGAAGAACTTCGAAAGTCAATATATGGAGGACCAGATGAAACTGCAGCGACAGATGTAACACTCACGGTAAGTTCCAGTTTGACCTAGTAAATCCGTAAATGACTGATAATAATATAAAACGTATATAAAGGAATTTAGGCCCGACATTCTTATATAAATTAAGTCAAGCTCTTGATGTGTATAGTATGTTGACACAAGTGTCACTTTTTAGTGTACATCGTGCTATAAAAAAGTGCAGAAGTGAATCTAATGAAGAAAATAGTGAAAACGCAAGGAAGGAAAAAATAGAAGTCAGTAATGACGTCAAATACGCTATTCGTATGAAAATTCATGCTTTCTATAAACATGAAATATCAACGGTAAAGAAAAGTCAAACTGAACGAACTGAAGATGAGGATATACCTAAATTATCTGATACAGTTCTTAGAAGAACGAAGCATAACATATAAGTATTTGAAACATAATCATAAATGCGTGCTCGTTGAAAAAGACAAAATTGTAGTACGGTGAATAAACGAAGGGCATACTGTATCAAAATTTTGGGTGACATGGTAACGTTCAGAGTAAGAGAGAAGCATTTGTAAATGGATTTTGTACAGAATTAAAGGCGACTGCAGGAAAAAGACGAAGATAATAATCACACATAATTGGTGTGTTTAAATTTGGCACACGCCACCGTTAGTTCATACTGTGATTTGGTCCAACGTCGTCCAAAAAAGGCGTCACCCCAACAATCAAAACAAATTTTTGTCGTAATAACCAATTGACTTTTGGTCATAGGTTTGATAAACGACTCTCATACGTTTAACAAAGATACAGTGCGGTACAAAAAAGGTAATTGTGCTAAAGAAGAAAGAAGATTACAATGAATTCTTTTGACGATGAATTTCCAGAGGCAATATTAGAAGCTGCTGGTAAGACGAATTTGGATTTGTTACCAGATAAATTAAAAAAGAAATATTAATAACAGTAGGTATGCATATTTATCAAGCTTGTGCAACGAAAAAGGAGTGAAAAGTTTCAAGAACAAGTATTTTTAACCTATTTTGCCGACTTCATCAAGTTTCTTAAAGTCAACATCCTATGGTCACGTTCTATACACTCATGGCTTTCTTAAAAAAACAAAAATATTGTCGGTCACAGAAAGGTGAAGTATTTAGAAAAGAAGATATATCCAAATTTATGATAACAGCTTCAGATGAAGCGTGTCTCATGATCAAAGTAGCTACGATTTCCTGCTTGACCGGATCATATTGTCAGGACTTGTATGAATAACTGTTGATAACATTGAAGACTAAGGAAACCACATAATAGTTGAAATAACGGACTCTAAAAAGAAGTAAACAATGGAACTTTCTTACAATGGTACCTACATAAAATATGCGAACTTACAACCTCCAATCGCTTCACATCGTGTTTTTTAGAAACTAATTTAAATTTCTCGCTTTTAAAAACCCCCCCGATTTATACATTTTATGTAAATATTTGGATTTCTTAAGAATTTATTTACGAATATCGAAAATAAAATTTTAACTTTGACACCCTGTACCTTTTTTATTATGCTTGGGATATAGGTATGTTAGGTTAAATCGATTTATTTTCACCTAAGGAATCTGTGGTCTCAATTTTGCTACTTAATTTAAAAACACCCTGTAATATTTTACATGTGTTTTTACTATATTAGTCTTGCTGTCCGCGTGTCTATTATAATGGACATTTTTTAATAGTTATTTATGTATCAAGGGAATTATAAGGGCCTTAATTACCGATGGAAAAAATGTACCAATTTATTACCTTCCCAGTATATTTGAACCAGGTACCATTGATTATACGAGTTTTGTTGTTGCTAGGTTGTTGCTATATTACGTGTTTATAAACAGATTTGTTACTTGTTTATAAGCAGAACTTTGTTATCAAGCTGTGTTTGCGTTAAAAACGTGTTTTCTACCCCAAATATAATGGAACAGATTTTGAAAAAAGCTGAAAAAGCAAGAGAATCATTAATTCCATCGAAAAGTGAAGTCGTATACCAAAAAGAATACAAGATATATCTGGAGTGGCTGACGTGGAATAATGTTATGCCAAAAGATGCCACTGAAACTGTATTACTGGCATATTTTCAAGAATTGGTAAGAAATATTCTATGTTTTTGGTAGATTTGGTAGTAATTGTGTTTATTCGTTGCAGTCAGAAACGAATTCTTTATGGACTAAATGGTCAATGCTAAAATCGAAGGTGAATATACATGAGAAACGAGATATCGCTAAGTTCAATGAACTAGAGGCTTTTTTGAAACGGAAGAGTAAGAGTTATAAGCCGAAAAAGTCTACTGTTTTATCTCCTAATGATGTTATCAGATTTCTAAAGAACGTTCCTAATGAAATTCATTTATTGCATAAGGTAATTTCTTTCTTATTTTCCTTTCTGTGTGTATTTATTTCCTTTTTTTTGTTTTAGGTTGTTTTGATTATGGGTTATTTTGGAGGATGCAGAAGTCAGGAACTTTTGAATATGAAGATATCGGATATAGAGGACCGGGATTCCGTTATGATAGTGAACGTACCGAAAAGTAAAACAATTATGGATGAAATATAATTCTCTGCTTTGCCTTTATTAAGACTTTATATGTCTTTGCGTCCTAAAGGTATTGAACGATTTTTTTGCGCTTCCAACAAAATAAATGTACATCTCAGCCAATTGGAAAAAACATGTTTGGGAAAATTCCCAGCAAAATCGCAATGTATTTAGGATTGCCAAACCCATCTTCCTATACGGGACATTGCCTTCGTCGCACTTCTGCTGCTGCTCTAGCTAATGCAGGAGCAACTATGACTAACTTAAAAAGACACGGAGGTTGGAAAAGTTCCACGGTGGCGGAGGGGTATCTGGAGGATAGCATCGAATTGAGAAATAAAACGGCGCGTATGTTGTCTACTTTGCCATTAGAAGAGGCAAGTACCTCCACTGTAGTGAACAGAAGCTCCAGCCATACGAAAGAAGAAATTGTTTCCAGTGGCGGTAGTAATTTTCAGGGAACATTTCAAAATTGTACATTTATTATTTGTAATTACGCAAATAAATAAAATATGGTTCAGTTTTCATTTCATAAATATATATACATATATGTATATTAGCATTTTTTATTTTATTTTTACTTGTGAAAGGTAGAGGGAATTATAGAATCTATAATGTCCCAAGGGAGTTATGACTCTCTTTATTGATAGCGTAACTATCCCGGTCAGAAATAAAATTAATAAAATATTGTATTAACGTGTGTTTTACTTTTGTTTATGACTTTTCTATCAGAAAAAAAAAACAAAAAATATTTTTTCAAAACATGAAATAAATTCGGATCTAAGAGGGTTAAAATATAAACAACATAAACAGTATATGGAGTCCAAACCCTTGCATATGTCAGGAGGTGTTTGTCAAATTACCAATTAACATTAAAATCCCGATTCCAGCATTGATATATCATAGGAGGCAGGTGCTACCACTTGTTTTATAAGCTTCGCTAACTGCTCGTATTGCTATCGGTTAGTGAAATCAAGGTTTAGAAAACAATTTTTTTTTTTAAATCCAAAAACTAACACATTATATCCACTTTGACTTCAGCGGGCGCCCAAAATGAAAATAGAAATGAAGGGCAGCAACATGAATTTGTCCGTTCGGACCGCAAGCCAATTTATCAGTTCGTCGCCCATGGACCCTTATAGAAACACCCTGCCGGAATACGAAATCGTGGATTTTGTAATAAAGACTAATTTCACCGAAGACATAACAAAGTTTTGCGCAACCTACGGCGTCGTTCCTCAGAGGCTAATATACAAAGGTAAGTACTACTAGGATTCTTTTAAGAAAATGTTCAAAATTCCTTTCACACCCTACTGCCAACATACAGGGTGTCTGTGAAAGGTTGGGAAATTTCGGAGCTGGAGATACTGGTGACCAAAAAAAGTCGATTGAGCCAAATATGCCTCATCCGAATGTTGCTGGTTTCGAAAATACAGGGCGTTCAATGCTAGAATTTTAGTTTGAAATATCTCAATAACTTTAAAATCTGTCGGAGTATTAAAAAAAAATTGGCATAATTATGTTTTTTGGCCATTTAATAAAAACATGCTGTGCCATAAGTGGCGCCCTCTACTAGTGACGTCAAAATTAGTTAAAAATTCTTATTTGCCGTTCCAAAAATTATAATTATGCCAATTTTTTTTAATACTACGACAGGTTTCAAAGTTATTGAGATATTTCAAAATAAAATTCTAGCATTGAACGCCCAGTATTTTTGAAACCAGCAACATTCGGATGAGGCATATTTGGCTCAATCGACTTTTTTGGTCACTAGTATCTCCAATTCCGAGATTTCCCAACCTTTCACAAACACCCTGTATAAATACAGGATGATCAGTAGGGATACTCAAATATGCAAGTGGAAATATTAAAATTTGCACATAAATTCACACAGAATTTAGTCAAAATATGCATAAAATATTGAAAATATGCAAATAAAAAAATATTTGAAAAATACAAATTTATTGTTTCACTTTCACAATCAAAAATAGAATGTAGAAATAGATTATTTGCCTACTTGGAGTACCTCTCACATTATAATTTACCAAGATTTTGTTTTTATTATCTGAGATAATAGCTTTGTTCGCACAACACCAGAAATTGGGCAACAATCACTAATTCTTTATGTAAAGAAAGAGTATAGCTTATTCAGTACAACTATTTGTTAATATATTTTCATAATTTTGTACATATTTTCTGTTGTACATAATTTAACATTAGCTTTGTTCTGCAGCAGTTGGAAACGGTTTGAAACTCTCAGACATGTCCGTCCACCTACTTCTTGCATTAAATTCACTGGTAACTCGTTGCAAACTTAACTGGTCGAATATTTCTGACAGTTTCCAACTGTTGCAGGAACAAATCTATTATAAGTTTGCTTGCCAATATAGATTTAAAATTTAATAAAAATTATTATTTCTATATTAAATATCTGTATTAAATTAGTGTTATTTATTTATTTATAGAAAATTATTATTAAGCTTTTATATTTTTTCTCGTTTATTTTGTTTAAATAGATTAAATATTATTTTAAAAAAAATGTCTACAAACGTCAGTAAAAGTATAAATTTTAACGCATACTGCAATGTCTAAAATATCATTTTAAAGCACTGATGGTAAAAATAAATGTGGTTTACTTTTAACGCTGGTACGAAAATAGAAAACGATTGAGAAATTTTAAATCAAAGAAATATGTATTTACTTAAATGTACAGTTAGATGAACTACCATTAGAATAAGTAATTCCATGACCAATCTCATTAGTGGCTGTAATAGTAATTATTTCTGTGAAACTTGTACCAGGATAGAGAGCAATGTTATCCACCGAAGACAAAATTCGGCCCATGATGCTCTTCTTGTTTTGTAACGGGTCTTCTATACAGTGCTTTCGAAAAGTAACGAATAAATTCATTATTTTTGAAATTGAGTTTTCGAAAAAATCCTCTGGCACGTCGATTTTGTTTTAAAAAATAGCTATTTATGCGATCAGTTACGAAATGCCTAATTTTGTGTAACGCGTGAGATTTTTGCGGAACGAACGAAGTGAGTACACAAAATTTCATTTCGTAACGTATTGCATACAACATTTTTTCTAATTTTGAAGAAAGTAATAAAAAAATAAAATTTAATATAATTGCCAAAAATTTGGAAAACATAAATTTAGTTTGTTGCTGTTACTTCATGTTAGTTGTCAGTTTGACATTTTGTAAAAAAGTCTAGACGGAAGGTTTTTAGCGAGATTGATATATTTTTAGTTTTATTTTTAAAAAATGAGTGATTCAAGTTCTGAAGAGCTACCAAGCGATATTGAAGAGGCAGCAGGTAATGCTCTATTATCAGTAATTCCCAAAAAGTCAAAGGCAGTTTATGATTTGGCATACGAAAAATTTGTTACGTGGTGTGATGAGAAGAAAATTAAACATGTTAATGAGAAAGTTTTACTTGCATATTTTGAGGGTAAGAGAGATCTAAAAGTTTCCACATTATGGACACTTTACTCAATGTTAAGGTCTGAACTATATCTGAAAAGGAATATTGATATTAAAAAATATACAAATTTGGTAGCATATATTAAAAGACAAGCGGACGGGTACAGTGCTAAAAAGTCAAACGTTTTTACTAAAGAAGATTTTGCCAAATTTTTAGTGGAAGCTGATGACAAAGAATACTTAATGGCTAAGGTTGCAATGATAATTGGAATGGCAGGAGCATGCAGAAAAGCAGAATTAACATTTCTTCCAGTTGAAAATGTTATAGACGAAGGAATCCATTTTCGTGTTGATATCCCACCTTCAAAAACAAAAGTTAAACGGCAGTTTGCAATTACCACTGGAGACATTGAAAATACGAATCTTGTTGAAATATTAAGAATATATATTAAGTTGCGTCCCCAGGTTCTTAAACACATCAGATTTTTTGTAAAATATGCGAATGGAAAATGTACCAGAAATCCTGTGGGAATTAACACATTTAGCAGTCTGCCAAAAGTTATTGCACAATTTCTTGGTCTTTCAAATCCTGTTCTATATACTGGCCACTGCTTCAGAAGAAGCTCTGCCACTTTCCTAGCAGACAGTGGCGCTGATATTTTAAAATTAAAGAGGCACGGAGGTTGGAAATCTAGCTCTGTTGCGGAGGGATATGTTGAAAATTCTATGAATAATAAAAAACTTATAGCGCAAGAAATATTTGGTGAAACATCTAATGCAATGTGCGCCGCTTCCCAAATAACAGCAAGTTCGAGCCATGAAAAAAATATGTCGTCGGGAATTAATTTGAATAATTGCAATAATTGTGTTATCAATATTTATAATAATTAATTAATTTATAATTTATGTTTTTAACTTGTATTATAACAGTTTAATAAATAGAATAATTCTTTTTGTCACTAATTTTGAAATACATTTTTCGTCACCAATTGCATAAAATTTTACTTTATGCAACTAGATACAAAAAGTAAGACGTTTTATAATGTCAATCAGTTTTAAAAAGTGTCACTTTATATGTTAAAATTAGAAAAAGACACTTTTTGACGACCCATATTTGTGACGTCATCGTTGTTCGAGATATGGCGTCATCGATATATTTTTTTAAATAGCAACCCCCAATTTTGACCATGCCATTTGAAAGAACGTGTCATTCTACACACACATCATGAAAAAATATGGTGTTACATAACAAAAATTTCAAGAAAATAATGTTTGAAGATTTTAAAATGTAATTTTCACAATACTGAAAATGACAATGATTATGTAAAAAATCGACTAAATTAAATGTTCAAATTGTGCACCGTTGGCTGTCTGACAGTAGCCAAGACGATTAATAAATTCTTTTTGGACATTATCAATAACTTCAGGAGGTATACGATGTATCTCGTGACCAATTTTTGCTTTTAAATCTTCTAAATTAACCGGTCTAGTAACGTATACTTTGCAATATTTTGCTGAAATAAAATGTTATTTCTTGGAAGATCATGCCCCTCTATATCTGGATATAAAGTTATTAGTTCAGGAATGAGGTCGTCTCGAAGAAAATCCAAATATCTTGCACCAGTTAGGTTGACGTCAAAGAAATAGGGACCAGAATTCTTCCGTCGACTATACCGCACCACACATTTACTTTCTGGGGACTTTGAGTGTGATACCCCATCATCCATCGGGAAGTCTCGGTAGCCCAATAACGGTAGTTTTGCCTATTCGTAAATGGTCGTTCAAAACAAACGTAGCCTCGTCAGAAAAGATTACGTTTTTTTACGAAATTATTATCATTATTGCATAGCTCTTGCATTTGCTCGCAGAATTGATTTCGCCGGTCAAAGTCGTCTTCAGATATCTCATGAACAAGGCATACCTTATAAGGATGATACTTTGCTTTTTTCATAATTTTGTGAACTGTGGACGCTGCCATATTGAAATCAGAAGCGAATTGGTTAAGTGTTGAGTGATGATTTTCTTGTATTGCCAATAAAACATTAAGCTCATCATCTACTGATTTTGACGGTCGACCAGATTTAGGAAGATCACGAACATGTCCAAAGTTGCGGTATTTAGATTCAATATTGCTTACCATGCTTTGGCTAATGGGATGTCGATTAGGATGAGTTTCATTGAACAATTCAACTATTTTTTGGGTGCACATTCTATCTCCAAATCCGATCAAGCAAAGAATTTCAATTAGTTCTTGTTCAGTTAATTTAACCATTTTTTTTTAAATAAAATGACAAAGTTACTACTCAATAAACACATCAAACGCACTGCTTTTGCCAAACAAAAGATAAGAACTAAAGAAATAACTCAAAAAACAAAAAAAAAAACTATTTAATAAAGTACGATTTCAAGTTTTTATCTGACAGCAATAAAAAACATTCTCGGTCGCTAAGGCTACTGTCAGGCAACCATGATTTTTGACGATGCGTTTGTAGAATGATATGCTTTTTCAAATGGCATGGTCAAAATTGGGGGTTGCTAATTAAAATAATTGTCGATGACGTCATATCTCGAACAACGATGACGTCACAAATGTGGATCGTATATCAAAAAGTGCCTTTTTTAAAAACAAAATCGACGTGCTAGGGGATTTTTTCGAAAATTTCTCAATTTTAAAAATAATGAATTTATTCGTTACTTTTCGAAAGCACTGTATAATCCTCCACTACTGCACTGGACATTCATCCATCCATCATGTCTCTTAATTGTAATAAGATTTGCACCAGAGTCTGCCAATAAACTGGTCGAAATACGTCGGAAGTAATGTCAATATGAATGTGAGAATCAGGCAAATTTAGAAGTTCAGCAATATTGGCAGGCATTTTTCCAAATGTGTTGATTTCAACTGGAGACGTGACACATTTATTCTTAATATATTTTATGAAAATTCTTGAATGATTAATGTCCGCTGGACGAAGGGTTATGTACTTTTTATAATAGTTCAAATATAATTTTTGTGTCTGGTATATGCACAACTCACGAAGTTCTAAAATCTTCGACATTATTGAATCCAGTTGCACAGATCCTCGTGACGATAGGCTCCAAATACCGAAAATAACCTTAACTTTCTGCATGAGATAAGTTTCATCCTGCGCTTCTGCGAGAAATTTGTCAATTTGTTTCCTGGTTAAACTCTCGCGTTTTTCGGTCGATATTCTTCGTCCTTTCGCTTCAACAAAGCAACAAACTTGTAATATTTGCTTATGTCGTAATTGTGTATGCGCTCTATATCGCCTTTAAGTAATTTAACTAAAGCATTAACGATTTCCATATTTTGGACTTTTCTTCAAGATATGCCAAAAGCACTTTTTCACTGAACCTGCTACTAACATTTTTCAGATCACACCATCTCAAGAAACGATTCTGCGAAAACTCGTTAGGTACTGTTACTTTGACTTATAGTCCAAGATCCCACTGCAAAATACCTTCACCCAAATATTAATAGATCAAATTGCATTTAAACATGTGTTTCATGCACATCCTAATACGAATTGGCTAGGTTGGTTAATCAAAGCCGGGTCCTAAAGGCATTAATTATGTATTAAAAATATTAATTATGGAGGTGAACTACAAATTAGTTTTAATGAAATAAACAATGTACCATTTGGAAACTGACAAATTGATAAGTAAAAATGTATAGGGTTGTCACTTCTTAGGAGGTTCTCAACATAGGTTGTTTAAACATTAATGTTTATATTGTTGGCGTACAACTTCACCGGCTGTTTAATGAAACAAAATATATACCAATCGAAAGCTCTTAGTCTGGGTTTTAAGAATATATAGGGTTGTCTGTATATTTTCGGGTCTAAAGTGATACAACCCTCCGCGAAAAGTTTAAATTTTGGGCACACAAATAAAAAGAAATGCCGCTATGCGCTCAAGGACAGACTCAGATCGGTTTTATGTTTATTTTTATATTTGATTTTATATTGCCAGAGTATATATTATGTGATCCGTATAATGAAAATAAAATTTCATGATATGATTGAAAATGCTTAATCGATGTGTACCTATTAATGTGTTAATTAAAAATTACACTTTTACAGATCACATTTCTATCAGAAAAAAATGAAAACAATTATTTACAAATTAACATTCATATTTTTCATTGAAAAAAAAAACAGCAATTTTTTATTACTCTAAATAACCATTAGGGTATTTTAGGGGTCAAATATAGACATAGAGTACAGGTAAAGTGCGCAGAGACAGAAAGACAAGAGAAGGCGAGAGAACTCGCGCATCTTTTCCATGTAAAAGAATACCGACCATCAAAATATTTTTTTTGTATGCTAGATAGTTCTGTTTTTGGATTACCGCCAGGAGACATTGTATATGAGTGCACTCATGAAATACTATTCAAAAATATATAATGTTTTTACCAGAGTTGAACAAATCGAAATTTTTATTAAAAAAATAAATAATTGATTTAAATAAAAACATATTTTTTTACATTATTTTCTTGGTGCACGTTAGGTATAAATTTTTAATGTTGATGTTTACTTTTCTAAAATATTATAATTTTGTGTATTTCGTACTAGTCAATTATTAGCACTCCTTTCTTTAGACAACTGCTTCTTCGGCCTCAGTTAAAATAGTTTTCAGTACCAAATTTTAAAATCTTCAACATTATTTTCTTGAAATTTTTGTTATGTAACACCATAAATTTTCATGATGTGTATGTAGAATGACACGCTCTTTCAAATAGCATGGCCAAAATTGGGGGTTGCCATTTAAAAAAATTGTCGATGACGTCATATCTCGAATAACGATGACATCACAAATGTGGGTCGTATGTCAAAAAGTGTCTTTTTTAAAAACAAAATCGACGTGCCAGGGGATTTTTTCGAAGACTTCTCAATTTCAAAAATAATGAATTTATTCGTTACTTTTCGAAAGCACTGTAAAGTAGACATTATTAATTATGATGCTACATATAGTTATAGCATTAAAGACTATTTATTATACAAACATATTATTTAAACAACTGTTTGTTATATATACACTTTTCTAGGTGTAGTTCATGAACCAATTTTGTATAATTATATAAAAATGCATGGCCAACTATGCACCACGCATCAGTCAGTTTTATCAATTTCCAAAATATAAAGTAGCTATTAAATATAATTATGGAAAAAAAATGCAGCAAATGGTGTTCTATTTAAAAATATGTATGTTGGTGATATTTTAAGAGACATCATGTAGAGAAATTACAAGTACGCTACATGAAAAACTCTATTAGAAGCAAATTTCACCATTCCGATATCTCAACTGTTCCCTGAGATACGAACAATGCCTTATAAGTAATGTTTTCTTAAAGAGGTCTATGCATATTCTGATTATAGTACGGCATCTTAAGTTTCTTAAAAAAATACTCCAGTCTCGGAAACTAGATAGGTATGTCTTTGACCGCACAGGCGCATAGCGGGACGTTTCGTTTTTGTCCAAAATTTAAACCTATTGCTTAGGATTGTTCCACTTTAGATCCGAAAATATGCCAACAACTGTATATTTTCTAAAAATACAAATAATAAGCTTTCGATTAGTATGTATTTTGTTTTACTTATTTCTATGGTCTAATAAAGTATTTAATTTTGCAATATACCAGCACTATAAAAAAATCATTTAAAAAAAATATTTACAGATAAACATTTGCCCTCATAACAAACCTATTTTTTACTACACTATTAGTGAATTTTAGGGGTAAAATGTAGAAATTCAGAAGAAGCCAGAGGAACCGGAGGAATTTTGAGCGTCTATTTTATGCAAAATCACCCACCCGATCGTCAAAATAAAAATTATTTTGTCATATGCTCCCATTTTTCTAGCATCCTAAGACACTAGATAATTGGGTGCAATTTTTCGTAAGCTAGATAATTCGGTTCTTTGCTTGACGACAGGGGACGTTTACTGTGTTACTAGGGTTGCACAAAGCGTGATTATTATTTAAAAAACAAAACATCGGTGATTTAAATAAAAAAAATATTTATTCCTTGGCGCACGGTTTTTGAGATTAAGATTAAGAAAGAGTGAGGTTGAAAGAGCAGAGAAAATAGCATTTTGATTCAAGTATTATAACAAATATTAACATTAACTGTGTCAATGTATACTGTCCATGTTTGTACAATTTTCCAGTTAAATATTTTTATCTTTCATTGCAGTATTAGATTAAAAATGTTTGTTTCCTGTTTTTTTTAATTAAAAATGGGTCACCATTTGTTTATTTTTTATCAACAACATTATTTGCTGTGATTTGAATTGTCATTTTTTAAATATGTTTAACATTTAAATCATGATTTTTACTTCAAAGTATAAATTGTATACTATAATATTCTGTTACAATTAATATATTAACCTTGAAATATGTATATTGGGAATAAAATAACTTTTTCATTCAAAGAAACACATTACATAATAATTATAAAAATCAACGGATAGTCTGGAACTGAATTTGTCCTTGAGCGCATAACGGCATTTCGTTTTATTTGTGCCCCCAAAATTTAAACTTTTCGCGGAGGGTTGTATCACTTTAGACTCGAAAATATACAGACAACTCTATATATTCTTAAAACGCAGACTAGGAGCTTTTCATTGGTATATATTTTGTTTCATTAAACAACCAGTGAAGTTGTACGCCAACAATATAACATTAATGTTTTAACAATACCTATGTTGAGAACATCCTAAGGAGTGACAACCCTATACATTTTTACTTATCAGTTTGTCAGTTTCCAAATGGTACATTGTTTATTTCATTAAAACTAATTTGTAGTTCACCTCCATAATTAATATTTTTAATACATAATTAATGCCTTTAGGACCCGGCTTTGATTAGCCAACCTAGCCAATTCGTATTAGGATGTGCATGATGTTTAAATGCAATTTGATCTATTAACATTTGGGTGAAGATATTTTGCAGTGGGATCTTGGACTATTACTAGGCAATAACTAGAAAGTGGCTTTATTAGCAGCTTCGATTTCTGCCCGGAGAAATTAATTTTCTTGATTACGTTCCATGGTACGAGATTTAAGTTACTTGTCAACAAACGATCAAACATTCATTACCTTAACAACAATAAACTTCATGGACAATTGGATTTCAAAATAATATTTCATAAATTTACATATTAGGATACTGCAGGATACTTTTCTTGCAATAAGAGATTTCAATTCGTTTCAAATTTGTGTACTCGCTCTCTTATGCTAAATCAACGAGCAGGAACTGAAATCCAGATTATTTCAGATCTAGTCTGGCCATGTCACATGCATAACATCCCGTATGATGTGTTTAGTAAACCATACGACACCATCACTGAATTACCAAAAAGTAGCAAACCGGAGGAGAAAGAGAAAAATGAAGTGAATGCCGAAGGCAACGGACCAGTTGAACCGAATGCTCCAAAATGAGATATTAGTTTATTCGAATGTACCTTGTATGTACAAAATAAAAGTTTACAAAATGTATGTTTTGTCACTATATGATAACGATCAATATATTACAAAGAGCGTCTAGTTTCGTTCAGCTCTTATAAAAAGGGTAAATAACGAGTATATGTTCCATACGTTGAGATTAAACTGATTATTGGTTTTGTTCTTGGAGGTAATTGGTAGTGAATCAAAATAATTTTTTTGATTAGTTAGTTTTACTTCCAGAACCGTACTAGAATTTATTTGACCACTACATTGTTCAAGTTTCTTGGCAAAGCATGAATATACAAGGTGTTACAGAATGATGTTAAGAGGCAGGCAGGTTTTATGTTTATATATATATATATATATATATATATATATATATATATATATATATATATATATATATATATAAACATTGGTTCAGAAATGCCTCGTTTTCGAGATACAGGTTGTTTGAAATGTTTTGTCTTAAATACTACAGTCTTCTCTTAAACCGATCGAGATATTGAAATGAGATTTGCTATACGAGGTGTAGCAATTCAGTTCCGAGAATTTGTCAATGAAAAAACAAGCAAATTAAATTTCGCCAGAATTTTATTCTTGATCTTCACAACAGTCTCCCTCTAACTCTACACAACGATTCCAACGCTGCTCCCACGATTGGAAGCACCCTTGGTAATCCTCCGCAGTTAACCCGTTTAGCACCACGGTTACAGCTTCTTAGACCTACGCCGCCTTGATGAGTTCCCTTGAGGTGCGACTTCATCTCGGGGAATGCCTTTGTTTGACAAAAACTATTGAACAACGCACGAGGAAAGGGCTGGCGTGTTGTTGTGGTACAAGATCCAGCCGTTCTCGGCGAGTTCGGGTTGCACACGGAAAATGCGGGCCCGCAGCCGTTACAGGACACCAACATTGAACTGTCCAGTCACTGTCTGGCCGGCAGGAACATATTCACGATAAATGATGCCGTGGATATCGAAAAAAACGATCAACATTGCCTTCAGTCGTGACTTGGACATTCTCCTTTTCGTTGGCCGCTCTCCATCTTTTCCATCCACTGCTGACTTTGTTTACGGGTCTCGGGGTCATACTCAAATGTCCAGGTCTCATCTCCAGTGACTACCCGACTCATCCAGTCTCTACCGTCGCTCCGGATGCGGGACAACAAATTCTCGCAGATCGATTTTCGCATGTCTTTCTGTTCACGCGTGAGAACTTTTGGCACCATCTTTGCGCAAATCTTTCGTATATTTGAATTTTCGTGTAACACCTTGCAAACGGTTTCTTTGTTGACGTTTAACTCGTCAGACAACGCACGAATGCTTAGGCGTCGGTCAGACGTGATCAGTGCACGATCAACATTCGCCTCAGTACGAGAGGTGACGGAAGCTCTTTAACGTGGATCGTCTTCTACCGATTCACGCCCCTCCTTGAACGTTTTGCCCATTCAAACACGCGTGTTTTCGGCATGCACTCGTCTCAATACACCACCTGCAATTTTCGAAGGGTTTCACTAAAAAATGCATCACAAGTTTCTTGTAATTTGAGTCACTCATTTTCACGACGCCACTAAAAAAGTTACTTCCAAAAAATACACATAAAACACAAACCAAACGTGCTATCCACTTCAACCTTGGACTGAAACTAAAAGGAAGGTCCTCTCTCTCTAGAAAAATGTTGATGTCCCGGAACTTAATTGACACACCTCGTACAACAGTGTATAGTGCTAGTTTCAATTTCCTTGGAACGTAAGATTTAAATAGTCTCTTACATTGCTAAAATGAGTAGATGCCCCGTCGTGCAACTTCTAGAAGGATAAGTAGATTTTCCTGTAAAAAATCCAAGTACCCATTTAATGTTTTCAGCAAAATAAAAGGTACACCAGACCATTTTCAATAATGAAAACTGCTATTGGTTTCGCGAACATGAATAATGTATGGACTTTCGTCCGTCCAAAAATGTCCATGTTGACAATTAAACACAAAATGAGGGAAATAAATTGCCGACCTTCTGTATTTTTTTGGCTTAGTCATTGACAATACTGCAGTCTGACTGGAAAATCATCTTCAATCTCTGCAGATGATAAAGATATAGATGTCGATTTTGGAGGTTTCTCCATACATTAACATGGTTCATATTAGAGATGGATAGTTCACGAAGGAACTAGTACAAACGAACTATTCACTTCACTGAATGAAATGAATTATTCCTACTTGTCGGACTAAATCATTCCATGTGAACTAAAAGCAACGTTGATTCCAAAAAATTTAACAATGTAATTCAGGCGAGTCAAAATCAGTCCTTCTATACTTATTCAGTAGCTCACTGAATTAAATGAAAAATTGCAGCTGACGATTAGACGTCGACGGTATCGGAAATGTGAGTCAATGACCGGTTTCAGTCGGATCACCTATATAGAATGAGTTCGGTGTCTTGCGACAGAATATTTTCTAAAGCAAGGTAACAAAAAAAAAGATCTTGATTAATATTAGATAAAATTTCTAAAATATTGTTTGAAATTTTATTATATTCTTATGCTTACCTATAAATGTTTAAAAATCTAAAATCTAGATTTGTCTGTAATCTCAAAAGCATTGTGTATTATATATGCCTCTAAATTATTACGATACCACGCGAGTTATGAGACAGTGTCGTTGTAAGCAAATTCCGATATTGAATGTCGAGACTGAATGATCCGTGGCCGAATTACAAATATACAATTCTCAGCCATACTGAATCAAATGAATTACTCAATAGAATGATTCATTTAGGTGAATGAGACTGAAAAACTGAATCACCAAAATGAACTAAAACTCCCATTTCTAGTTCATATGCCCTAATTCATTTGCCAGACGCCTTGTACTTATTGCAGGATTTTGTTCAACCGCTTGAAACATTTTTCTGATTTTCCACTGTTGGTGCAATTCTTTGCACCCCACAATCTACAAAATTCCCTGTTACTTTTCCCGTTTCCCTTAAACCTTTATAAACATTCGAAAAAGTGTTTGTACAAGGTAATTAGCGGTCAGGGAATGTAACATAGAGACGCCTTGCTTCATTCGAATTTCCGTTTGCTTTATAATATATAAAATGAATGTCGGTCAATTCTTCAAAGGAATAATTCACCATGTTTATTTATTTTGTAAAAATATGTATTGAAAGTTAACTTAAACACTTCAAAAACAAGTCACTCGACACTTTGTTTTATCTTTTTTTGTTTAAGTTTGACATGGAAGTTATGACAAACTGACATATGCCATCTAGATTGCTGTTTTTTTAATTAGCTTTCCAATGTTGGTATATTATTGTGTATTAATAAATTAGATTTTATCTCGAATACGGTACATCAGGAGGAGAAAGTGCAAGAGACATTTTTTAAGCAGAATTAACTTTATGAAACCAATTTGCCCAAAAATTAATTACGATCTTTTTTTTTAAAAAATGAGTATTTAACGGTACGAATGCCACTGATGCAAGAGATTTATACACGTAAAAGTAGCCCTTCACTATACACTGTTGTGTACCAAATCTCATCTCAATATTTAGATCGGTTTTCTTGAAATGAACACTATAGTATTAAGACAGAAAAATGTGAACAACCTGTATCTCAAAAATGAGGCATTTCTGTCCAGATAACAATTTCCTATTCTATAAAAATCGTAAGAACGTTTCCAGAGCAAATTTTATAGAGCAATGTTTGTTCTAAGAACATTTTAAAAACGTTCTTACAGCACTTATACCATAAAAATGGGCACCGTTCTATAGAACTTTTTAGTTCTTTAAACTGCTCTGTAAGGTCTGCAGGAAATACTTATAGAATTGTTGAATAAACGTTTTCACAGGTGTTAAAGAATTCTATAGCACTTCATTATACGATTCTTCTGTTGCATGGTGTTTTATTTAGATAACTTTAAAATCGTTTAATCGTTTCTTTTAACAACAAAATGTTTCTGTATCGCACATGTTAGAAATAATATGGATGGGCCAATAAGAACCAAGATGGACCTAATCGGCCTGTATAAGAGTACTCACATCATTACGAAATGCTTAGTTGGTTTGTATTGATGAATTTAACAACCAAATGTATATAAAATATAAATGTGGTGTACGTGATATAAAATAATATTTTCAATAAGTGCATGTGTATATTCTTGTTTCTTTTTATTTATTTTTATTTTGTTTAGTAACTTTTATTTGTTTTTTAATTATTTTGTTATTTTTATATTATCTGACAATTTAACTTTTAGGTTTATTATTTTTTATTTTTACTAGATTTTAAACTGTTTTTATATGTTTAGACTTTTATACTACTTATATTTTATTTTATACAATCGATTTTTAATATGTAAGTATTTTTTTTAAGTATTTTTTTCTCTGTTATTGCAATTTTTCCAGTTTAACTACTTATCCTTTAAGTGGGTTATACCCGTTGGATATTTTAAGAGTAAATAAAATAAATAAATAAATAAAATAAATAAAAATAGAAAGTAAGTATAATGCATATTATTGACATCATTTCACCTATTTATATTGTAAATTTTTAATTGAAATTTTTTTCTTTCTTCATAATATGGCGACAGACAGAAAGGCTTTATCTTGTACTTCGATTAGATTCTCACTAATATGCTAATATGACACTTTTGTATCGATTGCAATGATTGATTATAGAGCAAATATACTTAGTAAGCAACTACTATAACAGATCTATGCCACTTAATATCCACAGTGTTATCATATTTTATTGCGGTAATTTTTTTAACTTCGACATCTAGCCACGTAAATGAATAAGGTTTGGAATAGTCTGTTACTCAATTTCTCTAAGAAAATCTGTTTCAACAATGAAATTTTCTTTCTGCAAGCAGATAATAATTTTTTTCTACACCCGTATTATAACAATGCACTTATATGTCCATAATCCGTTTCATAATGATACCCATTACGATATAGATTTTTCATTACGATACAGATTTTATAATCCGTTTCATAATGATACCCATTACGATACAGATTTTTCATTACGATACAGATTTTTAAACAATAGAAACCCATAATTTTTCAATCAAGCATGCTGTGCATTTGACGTTTATCCTAGGTTCTTATGTAATTATTTTAGATGTCAAAATCAGTACGTATTAAATTTTCGTAGATACCTAGCTAAACTTCGATAATTTATCAAAATGTCTGATATCAGCGATATAGAAGAATTACCATCGACTCCTCCACACATATCGGAGAAAGCAGAAAATGCAGTTCATACGAATAATTACTGTTACCTATTGTGTTCAATAAAAATATATAATTTATGGTTTTTGATTATTTATCGGGTGTAGAAAAAATAGCGTATGCAACTCTCATGTAATGGTTATTAATACACTCGCATAAACCATATGAAACTCGCCTTCGGCTCGTTTCGTATCCCGGTTAATGCTCGTGTATTAATAACCATCATTACATGATCGTTGCATAATATACTATTACTAAGTCAAGACTATGTTATACAAATTTCCCCATTATACTTTGATCAAAATATTTCGTACTTATACAGACATATCTCATCAGATGGGGGTATGGGTAACCTACATATACAAATCGTAGTTCTATAGCGTTTTTTTTATTGAACAAAAAGGCTTTTGTTTCTTATTTACTTCTTATTTAATGATTTTATCTCTATTATTATTCCATATAACTGCTTTAAAGAGCTTTTTCTCTTAAGTTCGATGTCAACTTCCATATTTGTAATTTGTGTTCCGCAGCAGAATTGTAGCTTAACATCGCCTTACACAATAGTTTTATAATTAAACTATAAGGGACATTACAGAATAATTTTATAAGAGTGTCACAGGAGATGGTATAATTCTATAAAGCACTATTTTGCATCGGTTTTACAGTAATTTGATTCTATAAGCACCGTTGCTGTAAAATTGTGTTATTGTACACACTTCTAGGGCTACATTAGCAGTCTTATAAATGCTCTATAAATTATGCTCTAAGAACGTTCTTGCAACAAATTTAAAAAACAATTCAGTTTCTGAAGGCAAAATAGTCTCATGTGCCACATTAATGCAACAGTTTAGTATTCTAGATACAACTATAAAATATTAAAATATAAAACTTCTATTACTCTAAATTTATAGAACTCTTCTAGCCGGGTGAAACCATGTTTATATAAACTTTTCTTGTTATTTTTAAACATAGAACCTGCTCCTAGATTTTCTTAACATCATTCTGTAACACCCTGATATAAAATTGTGTATTTTATTTTTGCTGCATTAAGACACCACGCCCTGTACGTTTCTACATTTTGATTTCATTGTAACAGTTCGTACTATATCAAAGGCGCCAAGTTGCTTTCCGTTTTAAATCGAGCTTGAATTTTCATTTTGCGTGAAACGCGTATTGAACGTAAAATGACCAAGAGAACAGCTGACTGGAAAACTCCTACATCGTATTTGCATAATAAACACCTCACCTCCTCCAACGCTTGAGCTACTACTATGTTGTGCTAGTAATCAATCTGGATATAAATTTAGATTTTAATGAAGCCAGTAACTTATATATTAACGTCTGTTTGCATTATTTTAGTAAAATTAAGGAGGGAAAAGTCGTGTTATCATCAATCTCTGGCTTATGTTGGTTACTTCGAATGTAGTGAACTGCAGTAAATTATTCTTCACATAAATTTAGAGTAATTGCGATTAATTTTAATTGTGGGACTTTCGGGCTTCACCTAGAACTATAAATATTATTCAAAGCTTCTGACGTGAGCTAAAAGAGTACAATAGAAATTCAAATTTGTTTCTAATTTTGTCGTCACTAGTAGAACGCGCCACTTATGGCACATCATACTTCTTTTAAATGACAGAATTTTTTTGTGGCTTAGTGTATCCATCTGACTATTGAAACAGTCGATTTTCCTACCTATTTTGTCTGAAAAAGGTTGAAGTTGTTAGGAGTAACCGTTTTTTCAAATAATCCTGTTTGAAATATTCAGTGCACCGAGTAGAAACTGTTTTGGTTTCAGGCAAAGCTTAAAAGACAGCAAAATGTTAGTTGAAAAAGTTATCCAGAACGGTAAATTATGACAATGTGCAAAATTACAAGAAGATTGGCAAGATTTGATAAAACCGAATTTTCACCAATCGTTTCATCGAAATACAAAGACTTCATCAAAGCAGGCCGATCTTCTTGTACTTTTGCACGTGTCATATTTTACCATTCTGAATAATTTTTTCAAGTAACATTTTGCTGTATTTTCAGCGAAAAAGATTCTTCGTCTGACACAATTACATTAACATTTCTGGTATACAGGCAATATCGCACTTATTTGTATTCCGTTGAAATTTATGTTTGTCGCACACTTTAGAATGTTATTTAAATAATTCTGAAGACGTAATACATATTGTCATATTCTCCGCGTAAAGAACAGATAGACAATACAGTTCACTGAAAATATCATTAAAAAATAAGATGAATAGTAAGGGCCCAAGTACTGAACTTTGAGGAACACCTGACAATGTTATAGAACAATTTGATTTACGCCTTAGGTATTGAACAAAGGACCCCGCACAAACCTTATGGGAATTGGCTCTCGGTCAAATTGGCTGAAATTTGGATATGTTGTTCGTTTCGGCATCCTGAACAAAAGTCTCAATGGGCACAGAGCTCAATTTTGCTTATTTTGGCTCCTACGGAGCTCCAAAGCTCCACGGATTCACCATTACTTACTACTTAAAAGGGTAATCCTTTGAAAAGTTTGGTATTGGCTGCCTTCCCCTCTTCTGTTTTCGAGGTCACTGCATCCAAATCCAATGCCAATATAATAATATTGACAGTTGACAGCTGTCAACTAGCTGTCAAACAACAAGGAACAAGTAAAATTGAGAAAAACCATACGTAAATGTATGTTTTTGAGGTTGCTGAGTTCAAAACTGATGTTAAAAAGACGATATTGCCAGTTGAAAGCTATCAACTAACTGTCAAACAACAAGGAACAAGTAAAATTGAGAAAATCCATACGTAAATGTATGTTTTTGAGGTTGCTGAGTTCAAAACTGATGTTAAAAAAACGATATTGACAGTTGACAGCTGTTAACTAACTGTCAAACAACATGTGATCATCAAAATTGATAAAATCCATACGTAAATGTATGTTTTTATGGCTTTCAACAATTCAAAGGTAGCAGCTCAATCGCGAAACACAAATATTGCTTTTTTTATCAAGAGTTCAATAATTTTGAAGTCAGCAAGCTCAAAAACATATATTTGTATGTGGATTTTATCAAATTTCCATTCTTGCTTGTTGTTTGACAGTTAGTTGACAGCTGTCAATTGGCAATATCGCCTTTTTAATACCAGTTTTGAACTCAGCAACCTCAAAAACATATTTTTGCATCTGAATTTTATCAATTTTACTTATTCCTTGTTGTTTGACAGCTAGTTGACAGCTGTCAACTGTCAATATTATTATATTGGCATTGGATTTGGATGCAGTGACCTCGAACACAAAAGAGGGGACTTTTTTTAAGGTAGCCAATACCAAACTTTCTAAAAGATTACCCTTTTAAGTAGTAAGTAATGGTGAATCCGTGAAGCTTTGGAGCTCCGTAGGAGCCAAAATAAGCAAAATTGAATTTTGTGCCCATTGAGACTTTTGTTCAGGATGCCTAAACGAACAACATATCCAAATTTCAGCCAATTTGACCGAGAGCCAATTCCCATAAGGTTTGTGCGGGTTCCTTTACCTCTGTCACACAGGTATGATTGAAGAAAATCAACTAACTGAACACGAAATCCAGATGAACACAATTTAGTCAGAATGAAACCATAACAGAGACAGTGAAAAGCCTTATAAAAGTAAGTATAAATAACGTCCACCTGACTACCCTCATCTAAATTTTCACTTATAACATTACATTAAAATTATTTTCGTAATGCTGCACGACTCGGGATAATTTTCAAAATATTCGTGAGCTTAAAAAAATTCCTAGGAATAATTTACGCTCATCTGGTATTCGGCAAGAAAATTTCACACCCCAAGTATAAATCAAACCTGACACTTTAAATTAATTTGACTGGGCCAAGGTTGGTATTGTTGTTGTTGACATAATATGTTGATTTGTCATTTCTATTTAAACGGTTCTGTCACAGTAAATGTCAATTACTAGTTCGAACCAATGTACGATTTTATAAAGAAAATCAACAAGTTATTAGACAAGGAATTCAAAACCTAATACCAGATAACACTAAAAAATCAAAAGCAAGTGTATGGAAACAATTTGTTGAATTTTGCAGGTATATCCACCATATTTCGTTGAATAAAAAAATTACCAACTTTAGCTACATCAAAGTAGAAGTTCAATCAATCGTTCTTTGGCAATTTTAGGTCACTAAAGGTAGTAGAAATATATTTTTTATAAGTAACACTACGCAATTTTGAAGAAATTCATATCTATAGGTATATCTGTCATATTTAGTATATCGATAAAATGCCAATGTGTATATTATATATGTTTACCTTATCAACTGTGAAAATATTTCCACTTAATTAACGCCTCGAAAAATTTTCCGAAAATTTATCTGGTTTCTATGGTAACGAGTCAAAATAAAGGCATCTTATTGGTGGTTTTAAAGTAGAGGTGTGAAATTTTCACTTATAATACCACAATTATTACTGGAAATTTTTTCGAGCACACGAATATTTTGAAAATTCTAAAAAATATTCGTGTGCAAGAAAAAATTTCCAGTTTTTAATTGAAGCTAGAGTGGTATTCGGTAAGAAAATTTCACAATGAAGTGTTAAAAAATGTCGACAAAAATATAAAGATATTAAAATTTTTTGATTGTTTTGAAGAGACAGAAATAATAAAAAATAAGTTGATAGTAGTTCAATCTTTCAGTTTTCTAAAAATTTAGTGTACTAAAGTTGGGAAAAATATATTTTATTGCAAAAAAACTTGAAGCAGTATATATAATCAAAGTAACTTACATACATATAACATTAGGTTAAATAAAATACAACTAACCGACTTTAGTTAAGCAAAATAATAAAAAATAAGTCAATAGTAGATCAATCTCTCAGTTTTCCACATACTCATTTTACTAAAGTTGGTAGAAATATATTTTCTTACAAAGAACCTTAAGCACTATGTAATATCAATAAAATTCATATGTATATATTATTAAGAAGGCCATGCAATCCACGTCAAACAAGGTAATCGTGACTTTTGACGTTATTTGACCATTTTATTTAAAATCGTTGTGTTGTACAATTGAAAAATGAAGCGGTTTGAGAAATACGTTTTATGCAAGTTTTGCAAAAAAGTTAGTGAAATTAAAATGTATCATCGGAACCTAAAATTATGTATTTATTACAAGAATGCGGGCCAGAAATTTATTCGCCAAACTTGTTGGGGATTATTAAAAATCATTTGCTTCTGGTGTGTAAGAAATATGGAGCTCTTCGTGGATCACAGCAGAATAAGATTGTTTCAAAGTACTACATTTCTTTTTTGAAACATAGACATTTTATAAATTTTAGTGAATGTGTGCGTGTTTATTCCCCATTAGGAAAAGAAGACGTGGCTGAGGAATTTCAGCAACATTTGGACGCTTTAATTAAAACTACTAAAAGTACATACTTGGTAAATAATTATTTATAAATGATTTGTACTTATTAAATTATGATAGAATAAATTTGAAGTTGAATATAAATGTCATTTTATTTATAAATGTCAAAAAATTTCCAGTGTAATTTCATGCTCCTTACCCCAAGGAAGAGAAAAATTTCCGGAAATTTTCTTAGTTGCTATAGTAACGCTACAAAATACAGGCCTTTAATTGGCTGAAAAATACTATTGTGAAATAATTTTCAGCTAAATACACTGTGATGCATATAAAAATGGAAGTTGTTGAATCTTTTACGAAAAAAGCGGATAGATCATCTGGTACAGCAATATTTCATGTATCAGATTAAGTGCCATGTCACTATTACCATTATTTTCATTGAAATAGGCGTTATTCGATTGTACATGGACAAAACTAAAGAAATTAGCAAAGTCATTAACGATATCTCTAGGTTTGTCCAAAACGATATTATTATAAATCAGACGCCGAGGTTGAAGTTTTTCTACCGGTTTTGGCACCGAATGCTGTCTTTTTTCCTTTATATCGTATCATATCGTACACACTTGTCATTTACAGAAGTCTCTTCCAAATTATATTTTGACCACAACAACCAACTAGATGGGGCTTGATATAAACTTTAAAATAATTGCGTTGCGGTCAATCAAAAGTGTATTTTCGGTGAGCAAACTAACCCACATATATATGACCGTGAATAACCCTTACCGAATTGTTAAAAGTGCCAAGTTGTATTCGTTTAACACATCTATTTGTCGGGAAGCAATAATTTACATAAGACACGAACCCCGCATATGTTTCTCAACAAACTGAAAAGCAATTTGACGAGGCGTACCTTCCTGAAATTCTTATCAGGTGAAGAGCGTTTCTCATAACAATAGAAACAATAAAACTTTACGCTACAATAACGACACGTGCGTGTAAACAATAACCTAAATTAGTTTTGTGATTTTATGTCTCTCTATGATTAGTTGTTATTGTGGGACATGACGTAGTATACATGGTGTTCAGTAAAGAATATGCCGGACTTCATATGGAAGGTTGGCTTCTTAACAAAAATAACGTGAATTAAATAAAATGTTAGTTGTTAATAAACAAAGGTAACTTTAAATATATTTTTTACTTTTTTGCAACGTCACACTGGTGATTCAAGCTACGCTCTTGCATGAAAAAAAATTAAACTGAATCTAACTTCGTAATTTAAATAACTAGTACTAAATATGCTCTCTACTTACGCTTATAATCCTGGATGCAAATGCATAATAATATATATCAAGTCAATGCCCTGAATAGGAATAGTCAATATAAAAATAAAATAACATAAAATAGAAGACACAGACGGCAATTGTAAAATTAACTAACCAAATAATCATCTACAGCATAAGCATTTGTCAACTAGGTATATTTTCAATGCGTTTTTAAGGCTATAAATAGATGAACAGATCTTTATACTATAAGGTAATCTATTAAAGATTCTTAAACCAAAACAATTTGAATACCTTACAGAAACATTAAAAGGTATATTGAAATGGTCAGCCTGCCGTGTATTAACAGAATTAGTAAAAATATAGATGGACATCTCATATAAGAACACCGAAGGTAATGTTAAAACATTATAACGGACAAAAACTTCTCTATAAGACTCCGTAGCTGAACTAATTACACCTTTTTGTGCAACAAAAACATTATGTTAATGGCAGGATAGACCCCAGAAAGAGACATTGTATCGCAAGCAAGACAACCTGAGCATAGTATAGTTTTACGAGAGGTTTATGCGATAGAATTTAGCCTCATTACTAAATCATCACACCAACCATTCCAAGTGGTAAGAATTTTACAATACCTGCATTATTAATATCTGTATTGTTTACATTGACATTGATGCTGCTACATTTTTTTGTCTGTTATGGAATCTAACAACCTGAGTCTTGTCAGTGTTAAGAAACAATAAATTGTGACAAAACCAATTGCTCATCTTAGATATTACAGTACTGCAACCGAACTGTTTCAAATACCACTGATGTATTATCGCCATAAAAAGTAAAAGATGCCAATCCAGACAACCTCTCTAGATTGTTAAAGAATAATAGAAACAGAATAGGGCCTAACACTGATCCCTAGGGTACTCCAATATTAACCTTCTTTATCTCAGAGGTCACATTATCAAAAGCAACATATTGGTCACGATTTGGCAAAAAAGTTTCTATGCACTTTAGGTAGATGTCACGAATACCATACTTCTCCAATTTATTAACAAAGATGTCAATATTTACGCAGTCGAATCCTCTGCTGAGGTCACAAAAGATCCCAACAGGGCATTCCCCGGAAAATCATGCTGATTATTGGATATAATATTATTCCGATCAATAAAAGAATGTAATCTGTGCACAAATACGTGTTCAAAAACTTTGGACAATGCTGAGGAAACAGTAATGGGCCTGTAGTTTTCCAAACCATCACGACCATTGTTTTTAAAGACACTTACAAGTTAACTAAATACATACATGGGTACACCAAGACATTTTTTCAATATAAAAGGACGTGTTTCATCAACACCCGCAGAAAATTTACAATTTAATGCTTTAGAAAGTAACTCAAATAATTCAGTCACCGTAAACGGATTAAAAAGAACGACTTATCCTCTACCTTTATGTCATCAATATACAGTACAGTCTCACTACTTACTGGTTGAATCCGTTCAACTACATCATTAGCAACATTGTGAAAATAGTCACTAAACGAAGCTGCAAATTGTTTAGGATTAGTAATGGACATATCATTATGTTTAATAACTAAGTAAGTATATTTTGAGGAGGGTTTATTCGATAACTTGGATAGAATGCTCCAAGCTGTTTTTGATGGATTATTTGAAGCATTATTTATTCCTGATCGCAACATTTTTTAGTTGCTTGGACCAATTGGTGATGCTTAATTTTATTGACTCTATAAGTTTCAGGTAACTCAGAATATGACAGTTTTAAATAATATAGATCTTTTAGTTTTACAATACTATAGCGCATTTCATCGTTTACTCAATTTTTATATCAAAAGAAAATTCACTTAGGAGGTAGCGGTTCTTATTAGCGCAATGCTGAAATTAAATCAAGTTTCTTTAAAGTTTGAAAGAAAAATGAGAATACGGCTTTACCTTTATATGTATTTTGAACCTTTTCTCTACTTTAATAATTTACATCAATACAATTCATTATCTTTTAAAAAGAATTCTTCGAAGTGTGATGTTTATAATGCCCTATACAATTTTCTCAGTGTGCAGTTGATGTGTAGAACTCAGGATACTTTATAATGAAACATAACTGGTGATATATGCTTTTTATTTATTTTGTATAATTTACCTGTAACTCTGTTCGTTACTCCGTTCATTAAAAACTGCCTATATGACAGTTACGCCCTTAAGGCTTACGGTGAGAGCTCTATCAAACGATATATAAGATCTGTTCCAACAATCGTCGAGAACTGGTTCAGTACCGTGAGAAATGTTTGACCAACAACTTCTTACGTCGCATTCGCTGAGAGTACGTTAACAACTGAACTGACTGACTAATTCTGAACGGTTCGGAATCGATTCTTGCTGTGTTGGAACAAACCCATAGTTTTCGCTCAGTAACTCCTTAACGGATAATGATAAAAATATGCGGTTTTTTTAATAGACTATAAATATTATTTTACGTCGACGCTGTGTTTTGAAATTTTGAAAAAGTGTAAAATAAATTTTTTTTTAAATGAATTTTGCATATTTTCAAAAATTCAAAACACAGCGACGACGTAAAATAATATTTGTAGTCTATTATAAAAAACCGCATATTTTTATCATTTTTCGTTGAGGAGTTACTGAGCGAAAACTATATCCCTTTGGATCGAGCGCTCACCGTAAGCCTTAAGAGTCCGTTCTCTGTATACTCCGTGGGTAGCGCTCCGGGGTCGGGTGCACGGTCGTTACGGCTGGAGGCGGAGATTATCGCTCTCTCACTACAATGATTTTACGGTGGACGTATTTAGAATATTTAGATTTAGTGGAGTAAAATCGGCTAGCAATTATGCCGTTTTGTTTTTAAGAAAATATAACGATCTTGTAGAAGGACATTTTTAGTACCCAAAATGGACTTGTATAACTTTTTTTAGTAGGGCCGCATTTTATAAAAATAAAATCAAATTATCGATGCTTGGGACATTATTTGACAGTTATTACGTTTTTCGTTACATCGTGCTTGTAAGTTAACGATTTCACTTATGTTCGTAGTTTTTTTATAGCTTATATAAAAAACTACAGTACTTCTCACGGTACACACCAATTTTTAATAACTTAACGTCTTTTCGAAAAAAAATGTTCCAAAGTCGGCACAGCAAATTTGTGCATTGCAAACTTATATTAATTATTTACTATTGATATGTAATTATATCGAGTAAAAGTAGTAAAAATAGTTTACGGTGTTACACTTTTGAAGAAATTAACTTTGTGCGCCGTGTGCGTACTTGTGATGCAGAAGATGTTTTTAGAAATAGGACAGCGCATTCATTCGACGAGTTAAAAATATCTATAATTTCCATAATGAGAAAAACATTTTTATTGTACATAGTATGATTGTGTTTAATATATTTATGACATTGCCCTCTTTAAACTTAGAAGAACAAAGATTTGAGAACAGGTAAATTTTTATATAAAATAAATATAGTGACTACATTTATTTCAGTGTTTTATGTTCTTTATTATTTTAATATTGAAAATACGTAGGTATTTAATTTGCGGAGAACTTATGAAAAACTGACATTGTTTTAATAAGCAATGTAAAAATTGCATACCTAAAGAATTCTAGTAGAACTTCTTATATTTCTGGAACTGTTCGTCTAAACGAAAAAATGTATTCTACAAGAAAGGTTTAGATGCTACCGCCAACAAAAGAATTAGCATCAAACTCCATAAGATCGATTAATTCAATACTGTCTCAACTGAAAATGTACCTATAGATTATAAGTGACTATGTATTTATTTGATCTCCGGTCCTGCCTGCATTTACCAATCTCTAAGCCCATCCCAATGAGTGAAACACACGTGGTTGCAGCATTTAAAATATATTCGTTTCTGAATTTGTAGACGTTCGGCATTTAGCATAGAATTTTGAGTAATTTTTATCAATTCGATATAATTTTGGTGTAGTTGCAAAGCTAAAAGACAGACTTACTTCCCTCGTGTAACCAATTTTCGATTTAAGCCTTTATTTTTAAGCAAATAAATTGTAAATATGACGATTTCTTGCACAGTTTACTCATTAAATTTAACTAATTTCGAAAAAAAAATATTACACAGCAGCCTTAGGAAACAACTTTGTCTTTCGATTGTTTTTTTATTTGGACCGCTATGTTTATTCGTTGTATAAATAAGTGTTATGGGCCGAGCGTAAAAAATCGGTTTATTTCCAGCGCGCGACGGACTCTTAAGAATAAAGAAAACAAGACGAAATAATATTTAGTGAACACAGTAAAAATGTATTTCAAAATCACTACAATATCACTAATTGCACATTGTTAAGAATTTATTGGTTATGTGACCTTGACACATACCTTTCTGACATTGCCAATCTACATATGAATGATTGATTATGTGACTTTGACATACACATCTGATGTTGACAATCTACATATGATTGTCAATAACTGATAATTTTATGTTTTTGTTCTTGACAAAAAGCTTAGACGTTCAATTATGTGGATATAACTCATGATAGTTGCTAGGAGAGGTTTGTTTATTAATGATTATTTTTATATATTTTGTCAATAAATCAATAATTTTGGAAATTAAAGATTTTAACCAAATTGGAAGATAAATTATTGATATTAATATATCGTCATAATGGTAAAACCCGCAGTTGTTCTACACACATAAAATCAATAAAAACAATATATATGTTTAAATAACTAAAGTAGAGAATTTACTAAATTATTTTAGTTAAGTATTTGAATTATTGATTTGTTTTTGGATCAAATAAACAACACTACATATTAATAAACGTTTTATTGATGTATTTTTAATGGGGAACATTTTAGCCATCTAATGTTAAAAATAATGGATCATTTGAATGGCCAATAAGTTACACTATCTGTCATTATGCGTCTAATTAAGAGCCTACTGATTAAATATTCTGTCTGTTAAATATCGGGCTCATAAAAAGTAGATTCAATAGAGAATGGCAAATAATATTTCTGACCAGTCAAGTAACAAGATACTTGGATGGCCCTAATGCCAATATGTTCTTGATGGAGTGTAGATAACAACGATGAAGTGAAACACTAAAAGAATATTGTATAATAACAATCATTAAAATTTTACGAGAAACAAAAAAATCTATAAATAAATTTTGCACCAGAAAAACGAATTATGAAAACCATTACAAATGTAATTGCAAAAAAACTACCAATCATTTGAATATTTCTGAATGTATCAGTTAATCCCTGTACTCTCATTATTGTCATATAAATTTTCTCATGCTATAAATTCCACGTCCATTCCTAATGAAGTGACATCATTTTTGATGGTGATTAAAATGGATAAAAATATAGTTAGGTACGTATGTGTGTATTTGTATGTGCGTGTTGGCGTGTTATACACACTAAAACAGTTTTAAATTGCCTGACCAGGAGGATCAATAAAAATTCTAAAATGTTGTTAATTTGTTATATACGTAAATATTCTACTTCCATACAGGGTGTCCCTAAAAGGTTGGGACAGCGTTCCGCCACATAAAGTATAGCTGAAAATAAGTCGATTTAATTAAACTTGCCTTAGTCCAAAAGTTGACAATCACGGAGCTACAGCATGTCAAAGGTTAAAAAATAAATCGGGTTTTCTTTAATAACTTTCGACTGTTTCATGTTAATTTCACAAAATTTTGTATCCAGGAGTTTCTTGGGATGGCAAATTCAATTTTATTGTCCATTTTGGTATATCTTCTAGAGGGTGCCACCGGCGACGATTTCGAAGCATTTAAACCGTTACAACTTTTTTGTTTCATCCTGTATATTATTTTGGACTAGAAAAATCTCTTCGTCATTCTTTTATAGTTAAGAAAGGTTACCTTATCTAAAGCTGCTGACTTATTATTCGTCTACAAAATTCAAAATTATTCATTTATCCTCAAGCAACACTGGTAATTTTTCTTGAAGAAAGTGCAAATAGCTCTCTGTAATTAAACAATAGGAACACGCTGTGGAGAACACTTAAGAACAAGGTTTATTCTGTCGTTTAAATAACGAAAATGAGCTAAGAGGACGAATTCGTGCCGCTACTCAAGATATCGCTACGAATGAAGACATGCTACGCAGAGTACAAATAAACTTTGTACGAAGAATAAATCTCTGTATACCTACAGGGTGGAACAAAAAATTTGTAACGGTTTAAATAGTTCGAAATCGTCGCCGGTGGCGCCGTCTAGAAGATATACCAAAATGGTCAATAAAATTGAATTTGTCATCCCAAGATGTCCCTGGGTACAAAATTTCGTGAAATTAACATGAAACAGTCGAAAGTTATTAAAGAAAACCCGATGTATTTTTTAAACTTTGACACCCTGTAGCTCCGTGATTATCAACTTTTGGACTAAGACAAGTTTAGTTAAATCGACTTTAGGGACACCCTGTATAGAAATTATTCAAGAAGATACTTATTTCGACTGAATTAGTTACAGCAAAAATGCAAAGGAACCCTGAAAAAAATCAATTTATTAGACGCGTTTGTTAAATAATTTCTTATATTATACAGGGTAATTTTAAATAAAGTAGCAAAAATGAGACCACAGGTTCTTTAAGTGAAAATAAATCGATTTAACCCAACATACCTAAAGGGTGGTTATGGTTATTTTAAATAAAACCACTGTAAGTCTTTAAAATTTTATTTTCGGTATTTATAGATAACTTCTTAAAAAATCCAAATATTTACATAAAATTTACCGTTCTGAACAACTTTTCCAAGTAACATTTTGCTGTATTTTCAGTAGAAAAGGCACTTTACCTGAAACGATAACAGTTTTCAATCGATGTACTGAATATTTCAAATAGGATTATTTCGACAACTGTTACTCCTAACAACTTCAACAAGGCATACCTTCTCCAAATATAACAGGTAGGACAATCGATTGTTTCAATAGTCATGGATACACTAATCAGCAAATAAGTTCTGCCATTTAAAAGAAACATGATGTGCCATAAGTGGCGCCCTCTAATGGTGACGTCAAAATTAGAAACAAATTTGAATTGCCCTTCGAGAATTTTCGATATATATCTAGAGAGGAATATACTACATATCTGTTTTTGAGTTTTATAGATTTTTACCTCTACTCTTATTGTCAATAATATTAATAATAATATGGTCTAGCATTGCTCTTCACTTACGTTTCTATAACGCTGTAGACATGGTACTAAATTCAGTACAGTTATTTAATTTCTAGTACATCAGTTCCTCTTCATAATATCTAATAGAGGGTGTTTTAAACTCGATAGTATGCGCCTACTGTGACGATACATAAAAAAAATACCACCACATAAAAATCACATTAGCAGTGGAAGGATCAAGTAGTCGTTGGAAAATAATTGAATGTTCGTTGTTTAAAGTGGATAAATGTCATTAAGAATGAATAAAAGGAATTTAATAAAAAAAAACAAAATTTTTTTTTAGAGGGATTTTTTAATTTATTAGGTACACTTAATATCTAATATGTTTCTTCTTTAATATACTTCAAAATTGATTTACATGTAGGTACAACGAATCGTTAGAGACTTTAAAAACTATAAATTAATAAATGTAAAATACAATGACACAAATATTTATTGCAACACAACATCCTGCATCTAGAAACCTGCATACTAAAAAAATGAATGTTTGTTTAAATTGTTATTTTATAATTCTGTTTCTCATAAAAAATATGGCGCTCTTTGGATTACGTCAATATTTTATCATTTTATCATAGTTTTTTTTTATTTTTCAGATAAAGATATTAAAGGAAAACAATCTTTACAATGAAACTGTCACCATGGCAGATGCCTACTATGTGAAAATGTTGCTGTTCTAAACAACTCTTATTTTAAAAATAATTATTTCTGACTAAACTACGCAGAATTCGAAAAAATAGACATTTTTTCTTTCAGAAAGTTTAATTAAAAAAAATATTATTTGCTTGATAATTCAAAGGAATACTCAACTACTAAACTACTACTAAAGTACCCTTATTTATAACTGATTTTGATGAAACTTATGATATAAAAATTATTACCATTTTCATTCCTCTGTCTGAATCAGAAAAAAAATTAGGCCATCTCAGTACTTTTTGACTCTACTTTTTGTACCCACTTTTTCAAACACCCTGTATATGTGTTTCTCAAACTTTCTGTTTGCTTAACGTTTTACTAAATCATACAAAAATAAAAATTTCTGAATGTATGACACTATGCGTTAGTTTAAATATTCCGTAAATTTATGTCAAAAGTTTTTTCGTGAGTTGAACTCTACTATCGGAGTAAAAAGTCCAGACCCCTGGGTTTGAAAGCCGATATTGCCAAAACGTAGGAGCGAAAAAAATTTTAATTTGGACAACAGGTAGCCTCACTATTATTATTATGCACAATCGAATCGGAATTTGTTTTTCAATATTCGTTTTTTAGTTATTAGAAATAATGTACAATGCTCGTCACCTTAAAGTCACCACCTTTTGGAAGGTTCTCATTCTATCGCGCCCCACCATAAACAACTGCGGAATGTTTCGGACTAGAAGTGGGGTTTGTAGATATACTACACTGTGGCACCAAAAACTCAAACTCAACTTATATTCAATAGGTGTTTATTATTTTATGAATATAGAAGTAATGTAACATATCCTTGTTTAGTGAAATCATAATATTGAAGAATTCTTTAAAAATTAACAAACTATGCAAAATGTATATTTTTAAATTAAAATAAATATTTCAACAAAGAAAAGACGTAAACGTCATAAATTCGAAAAAGCTTAATAGACAGAGTGTGTTACAATACAAATTGCCGAGAAAAAATAAAAATTGCAAATTCGAGGAAATTTTTGATTTTTGTGCTTCACGATGGTTATCAAACGTGCGAAAGACCGTTTCGTATACAAAGTGTTGAAACACTTTTGGCAGCTAAAAAAACTCAAAATTAAGAAAAAAATATTGTTGAAACCTCTAACAAGGGTCTATTAGAACATTAAGTAATGAACAAAATACAGAGTGTTTAAAAAAACCTTAACAATCTTTAAAAATCATAAAATTTCATGGAACTTAATTTTTTTTTTAATGAAACCTTTAATATCGAATAAAGATAACATGATTCAACTTTTAAAATACAAGGCGTTTAATAAAAACCGAACCAATCTCTAAAAACTCGTGGAATTAAAAAAAAATTTGATGAAACGTTTGTCGAGGGTCTATTAAAACACTAATTAACGAAAAAATACAGGTTTTTTAAAAAACCGAATCAATCTCTAAAAACCTTCCAAATTCATGGTACTCAAAAAATATTTTGAAGAAATTTTCAACAAAGGTCTATTAAAACATTACATAATGGAAAAAATACAGAGTGTTTAAAAAAACCGAACCCATCTCTAAAATCCCTCAAAAAATGCTGGTTACCTTAAAGTCACCACCAGTTGTGTTGGAAGACTACACCGTGACACCAAAAACTCTTATGAATAAATAATCTAATAACAGTTGCATTTGATATTTTCTAAATATATTTTATTAATGAAGAAATTAATGTTTAACAAAGTATATGAAGGGTCGTAAAATACAAATAAAATGAAGTTTCACAGACTGACTTGTTAAAAAACATTTGACCTTCTTTTAGTTATTTTTTAAATAAATTAAGTTATATGGATCTATGAATAATAAATAAATATTTAATAGATATTGTATATACTAACAGAAAGAAAAAACGATTTCAAAAAAAAAGTGAGGAAATAAGATTAATGCCACTCAAGGAAAAAGTAGCCAGAAAGTAGAGGAAAAGCCAATTCGAGTAGCAAGGTTAATATAAATACCTTATATTACGCTCGCTACAGACTATGCGTGAATTAGCGATTCGCGATGCGTGATTTGTATGGAATTCGTGCAGTGTGTAAGTTTTTATGAATGAATTTTTAACGAACAAGACCCTACACACTATTCGCGAATTTCTCGCATATCACGAATGGCGCGTAACGCACCGCGAATTCACGTATAGTCTGTAGAGGACCTTGGAGAACTTGAATAAAAATATAATATAAAATAATAGGAGCTAAGTCTCATTCAGATTGTGAGTCAACGCGTTTATGTTGCTTTTTGTTGTAAAATAAATCCTCAAAATAATGTTGCGTTACACTACCACAAAATCTTTTCAGTTCTTATAAGTGTTGCTTTTTTTTTTAGACTAATCGGAACGGATTGTTTTGATCAGTGGCGTATTTAGGATTTTTCTCCTAGTGGGGTGTAACACTCTTTTGACAACAAAATACTTTTGAATGGTTATTTATACATGAATGGCAAAGGATACAGCAAGTTCCTAGTTTTATTTACGTAAAGATGAAATCAATTGAGAAGATTTTATTGAATAAAATAGTTAGCAAAAAGTAAATGCAAATAAAAATTAAATTGAACATTGAAATTTTGGTTTAGAAAACGTTATCGATCTAGGGTTACAAATTGAGCTTATTTTTAAGACGCTCGCGGATTAATCTTTCCCTATAAGACTAATTTAAAGTACGCTATATCTATCGGCCCTCAATTCTTTTTGTCAGTATGATTGTTTTCAGATAAGTAGTTGTCCCTCAGGCATCGTTACCTATATTTGTGTAGAATTGGCTATTAATTATTCATTTTTTTTCCGCTGTACCCTTTTTAAATTAAAATAAATATTTAAACAAAGAAAAGATTGACAAAAAAAATGTTTCCAGTACTTCGTGTAATAGCCCCCAGAACCTATTACATCATTTAGCCTTTGCCCCATTGAATGGACAAGTGAAGCACAGTATTGTCTGGGAACGTTGCCCCATCTGTCATCAACATGTTGCCTCAACATATCTCTATTATTGATATTGTTTGGCCAAGCCCAAAAGGTTTACATTTGAAACATGAAAACGACAATAATTCGGACTCTGTGTGTTATAATGGCAAACAATGAAAGTCATTATTAAGGCGTTGGTGCTTTAAATTTTTTTATTCGTGGAGAATCTCAAAATTAGAACTATTACCTGTCTGTGTGTTTTCAAAACGACAAATCATGACAATGAATGAATGAATTATTCTCACGGTGATAAAAACAGACAAAAGTTCTGTACCTCATAAAAAAAATATTATAAAGTTTCATCTCCAAGTCGAAGTGCATTTAATATTAAAAAAATCATAATTTTGTTTTTTCATATTCGTTAATTCGAATAATTACGATTATCTTCGTTATTTACAACTGGTTTCGTAACTTCATGACTGCCTTTCAATAATTTGATAATAATGTCTGCATACTTTTTCGGTTACTGGTGGTAATTGTGAACATTATCGTTTGAAGAATATTGTTCATTGCTTGCCACTATAATTGTGCAGGTATAATTTGACGTTTTGAAAACACACAGACAGATAATAGTTCTAATTATTATTGGCGTTTTTATAGCTATTTCGGCAAAAAGATGGCATTCACTTAAGTTTAACAAAAATCGTAATTTGCACAGAAAGTAAGTTAAAATAAAATTCCGAATAAAAAAATATGCACAACGTTCCATTTAAAAATAAAATAGTTTTAACCATAGATTTATTATAAGTTTTGGTTTTAACAGTTTCGAGTTATATAAAATTCAGCACTTGATTTTCAACACCTTGTATGAAATTAAACCACTTGTAACACATTGTTAGAAATCTTAAAGGTTCAACCATTTCTTGAATAAAAATTATTTCTTTAACTTGCATAGCATTCAATATAGCTAATTTCAAACAAAGCGATACAACATTATTATTTTCCGAAATATTTTAAATATCTCGAAAACGACAAAGGTTATGTGTATAGGAAAGTCTTATTGAAATAACGCGAGAAAATTGAATAAAAACTATATCATTCCATTTAAAAACTAAGTTGATGACGACATCCGGTATAATCGGAAGCGACAGCTTCTTGAAAATATTTTCGTTGAAAAGGTCATATTGGACTATGAAGGGTATCAAATTTTCAAAAAAAAAAATATATATATATATATCACTACAACTATGCGGTGAATCAGCCTGTACTCGTATATCTAACACAGTGATAATATAGGTATAAATAAAATATAATACAAGTAATTTTAAACATTTAAGAACTGAATAAAATAGAGTTTAGCAGATAACAGGAATGTTAACGGCAGAAAGCGGTCTAACCAACAAATTTTTAGGTCCTACAGAAATCTTTTAAAAAAACGTATTTTTAAATTCAACTGTAAAAGTAAATATTGTTTTATAACATAAACTTACATAGTTCTACATATAAGATTGTTCACTGTTGTTTATAAGTATGTGAAAATAATTGTTAAAATGTGGGGTCATAATAGCATAATAATGTGTCATACAAATGCATTTTAAATGGTGTTATATTATTTCAGGAGAATTTAAATATTAATAAAGGATAAACAAAACATCAATAACTTTATTTTTGATAATACTTTTGCCCTACGTGTTTTATTTTTCGAAATTTGTGCACCAAAAAAACATTACAAAATTGATCATTTTACGGAGAGAAATGCGGCGACCTTAGATGTTTCTGACAAACTCCTAATCGCCGAATGAATACGCTGTCCTATTCACTGCAAATATACCGCAGCGGGAGGGTGTCACCTAGTGAAGTATTTTTTTTTAAACCCACTTTTTTATACCTTGACTATATTTGATTCGATATGGCTATGTATAAATTTTCAATAATTAATACAGCTCTCCGCATAGTGTTTTTTATATAAAGTTGTGAAAACAGTTCATTCCTACTGAAAAAAGTTTTAGAAATAAAAATATTTGAGAACTTTCTTACACGAGAGTAGGAATAAGAACATGTTCCAGTATTTTTTTTAATTGTTAGTATAAGCTGTGTCAGAGAAAGCAACTTATGAAACACCCTGTATTACGGTTTCATAAAATTAGATAATTTTAAATGAAATCGAATAATTTATTCATCAACGCAGCTATGGCATTTTGTAGTAATGACGCGGTCGCGGCAAGTCAGCATCAAGAAAATAAAATCCTACAATGCACTCATATACAGCCATGGTTTTTAAAACCGCATCGTTGTCACTGCCATGCCTCCTTTACCGCGTTCGTCGGTAAATTGATCCTTAAATTTGCGCGGCCATCATCGGTAAAATACATTTTATTTTATATAAATGAATATACAGTAGACTCTAGAGTCTCTATATCATATATGGGACCATAGACCGACGGATTATTAAAAATTAATTGAATGCGAAACATAAATTAGAGAGAAAGGAATTCCATTAATAATTAACAACAATAGCAGCAAAAGTATTGAATTGGCTGTATAAAATAGGTGTTATAAAATGTTACATATTTAATTCTTTCCTTGGAAATTTCTTTCGATTCTTGTCCGGTTGCCGATTGCATGCTTTGCTGTCTTATCAGGTTTTACAGTGGACCCGTTTCCTGTGCCGTGCGGAACTGTATTTTTAAATCACTTTCTAACTGCCTTCTTTTATTTTTTTTTAACAAAATTGTATTTGTAAGTCATCTGCACATTCAAAAATTTTTTTTGATAAATACTGAATAACACCCTGTATAACACACCAAATCGACGAAAGCAATCACTGAATCCAGACGTGTTTTCCGGCTGTAGGATATTCAAAACAGTTTTCAAAATTGGCCAAGGATTCATCGCAAGAATGCACTGTTTCACAAAAGTCATCATGAGAAAACACTTCAGATGCATGTTTTTGTCCCCAGCGAATTCTCCACCTGGACCCATGTTGAATGAGTTATTCTATTTTTTATTTTATTATACTAGTTTCAAGGATATGCAAGTCTTAAACCTTTTATAAGTATCCGAAACTATAATAGCACATCAACCACAAGCTATTTTTTTTCTATTACTAACATGTAGTTTTATGATTAACTACGCTTAAAATTATCTCTCTTAAAAAAAAACTAAAAAAAATTGCAATACATTAAAGTGCACTAATAGCTCTTTTCCAACACGGCACCTGACTGGATGGAAACCTGTCCCAAGTGGATAGCCAAATCGTTCACCGACTTCTGTAGCGGAGTTGTATCTAATATTAAACTGACTGACGGCTTCGGACAGATTTCAAACTAGTCAGGTGCCGTGTTGGAAAAGAGCTAATATAAATACTTATACTTACTTAAAATGAAAATTAAAAAATGAAATTAAGCTCCGATACTTTTTCTTAATTTTAAATAAAATTGTACAAGGAAATGACGGATAATTAAATATGATTTGAACTTTTTGATACTCACATCCTTATTTAAAATGCGGCCTATGTTTCGAACTGAATCTCCCTGCTGCCAAAGGGCAATTATTGTAGCTTTTTCCTGGTTAGTGCAACGCATAGTTTCGTATTAACAACAGCAACAAACGATTAAAATTTGCCTATTTAAAAACCTGACTTAAAACAGAAATGCGAGTAATAAACAAAAATGTTTTGTCCAATGGCTAATAAATGGTAGTGACATTTAAAGCGCATGCGTGAATGGCTGTTGTTTCTGCAAGTGCTTTGTCAAATTTTTTGTGCCGTGCATTCCGAGACTAGAGTTAAAATTTTTAAATTCCACGCATGCGTAATGCACTATTCAGCAGTAGTAGGGTGGATCATAGATGTCTTACATATATCGACTGTTTTTATATTTAATATTTATATAAATTAAGAAATTCCGCTACGCAGTTGCTGTCTATAGGAAACTCAATGGTTATTAAGCTAGTTATGGACGGTGAGCGATAATATAATATATAATTTATTTCTTTGTAATGAGATTCCTACAGACAAGTAAACGGCATATATATAAATATATATTATAGCGTCAGTGCGTAACGTTCTATGCATTTTAATCACAAGCGATATTTTTGTAATATATCAGATATATATTATAGCTCACCGTCCGTAACTAGCTTTAATATTATTAGATATAGCTAGTGTTACGAGATAAATGATTTAAAAATTTGGGTAATATAAAATTTTTTGAGATTGAGTAAAAATATATGAAAATATATTATGTACTGTAAAACACCTAAACTTTTAATAAATCAATAAACATTCAAAAATAAAGAGTTATTCCATTTTTATGTGCATATTGAAGACCAACATATAACTAAAATTTAAAGAAACAGTACACATTTCTGTAATTTTGCATGAATCAATGAACCATGCACCTTGAAATCTGCACAAAATATATTAATTGTAATAATTAACATAACATAGAAAGATAGTAAAAAAGTCAATTTGTTTTTTGACTTTTTCAACAACTCCGACATTGCAATAATAATTTATGATCTAACATAAGAATTATTGCAGTAGGGAAAATCCAAATTTTATATTAAACTAAGTTTACGTATGATTAATGTTTCTTGTAACGGCCCAATTAGAAAAAGAAATCTACATATGCCGTATTGCAAGGAATACTGAGAGAGAATAAAAGAAATAATTTTATAAATGTTCGGTAACTCCGACGTTTACTTAACTAAAATATACATCTACGTCTCATTTTTTTTGTCATAATGAAAATATATGAGAGGCAGGCTCATATTAATTTATGAGTTCGTTTTCTATACTTTATTATTTTTTAATAGCAAACAGTTTTTTGATTGGCCTTATTTATTCTATTGAATATACGATACCAATTTCAGTAATTGCAGAATTATTTAAATTAATGGAAACAAAATATAAACAGACAGAGTAATCTATCGCTACTCCATAGTCTCACCAGTTTTTGGTGCCATCGTATAGCATGTACGCATACATATCATCAGATCCCACTCCAGTTTGAATTTAAAAGCGGTCCGGACTTATTTGTGGTGGGGCGCGATAGAATGAGAGCAGCGCAAGAGGTGGTGACTTTAAGGTGACGAGCATTGTACCAAAAAACACGATTTTCGGGCAGCGTACGTAATCCTGTCACGTCAACTCGTCATAACTTTTTTATTTATAGGTTATAAAATATGCAATTTTAACTGGTAGTACATTAAACTGTGCTGTTTCGAACTGTGTAAGTCTCTCTTATTAGAATTTCTTATTTTGTTTATCTTGCGTAAAACAGAAGTTGATGGTATCTTCGTATATACAGCGTCTTTTTTTAAAATACAAAAACCGTCATAGAACATATAAAAACCTTAATAAAGAAACATAATAGTTTTGTGAATTAATACACTTGTAAACAGTGTATGAGTGAATATAGTTCTCAATTATTTCTCACGCGTTCCGTTCAAGCGGCGTAAAGTGGAGCGTTGCGGGGTTGCACTCGGCCGTCTATCGCGCCGTGACCAGTGTCGGGTACTTTATTAGTTCAGCTTTGATAAGATGTTAGAAAATATTTACTTATTTCATACATATTTATCTATAAAATATCAATTGTTATTGTTATTTTTCAGTGGATTACAAAGGATTTGCCACAAGACATGGTGAAAATCTTATGGCTTCCCGTGGCTCAATGTGAATTAAACCCTATTGAACTAATATGAGCTTATGCTAAAAATGACGTTTCTAAACGAATTTCTACATTTAAAATAAAATATGTTTTGAACCTTTGCCAATCGGCCATGGAAAATATACCAAATTGAACATTGAACATTCCAAAAAAGTGGAACAGAAATACAGAGAAAAATAACATTTAGTGGATACTGCTGTAGAGCCATTAGTGATAAATTTGAACGCCAAAGACGACGATAACAGTAATGATGGTGGCGAGGAAATACCTGATGATGATGATTTTATATTTAAGCTAATGCGAAAGAATTTTATATTATGATCAACTTTGACAATGTATATGAGATATAAATAAATAATAAAATGAAACTGTATGTTATAGTTAATAAAATCACAAATAGGCAGAGTTCCACAAGAATAATATTATTATTACTGTCAAGAAAGCTAAGAAAATAACAATTACAATATTTATGCTATACATAAGTATGTATTAAATAAATGTTTTCTAAGATCTTAACAAAGCTGAAATAAAAAAGCTCCCGACACTGGTCACAGCGCAAACCCCGCTACGCCGCACTTTACCCCGCTTGAACGGAACGCGTAAGAAATAATTGTGAACTATATTTACCCATACACTGTTTACAGGTGCATTAATTCACGCAAGATAAAAAAAATAAAAAAATCTAAAAAGAGAGACTTACACAGTTCCAAAGAGCACAGTTTAATGTATTACCAGTTCAAATTGCACATTTTAAAGATTATAAATAAAAAAGTTATGACGAGTTGAAATGACAGGATTACGTTTCGCCGCCAGAAGATCGTGTTTTTTGGTACATTATTTCTAATAACTAAAAAACGAATATTCAAAAACAAATTCCGATTTGATTGTGCATAACAATAATATTGAGGCTACCTATGGACCAAATTTCAATTTTTTTCGCTCCTACATTTTGGCAATATCGGCTTTCAAACCCAGGGGTCTGGATTTTTTACTCCGACAGTATATATCTCAAAAATCAATCAGTGAATAACCGCACAGTTTATAGATCTCGTGCCAAATTTCAATGGAATTCGTAAAACAAACCAAAAAGAATGCTCTGTGCATCGAGAAACCAAAACACATTATTTGAATTATGCACTCGCTGGCAGACGTAGATATAAATTTTATGGTGATATAAATAAGAAACTTGAATATAGAAACATGAAAATCTTATTAAGTTTTTAAAATCTCATCTGGAAATAGATTTTACGAGTCTGACCGTAATATTCTAAATAGTCTTCTTTATAGTACTGTAAGTTAACACTGCTTTGTGGCACTTGTGTACACGTTTAAACAGGGTGTTAATGAAGAATAAACCTAAAACATTTAGATGCGCCTCCTTACTAAGATTCAGCTGATTAATAATTCCAAACATGAAATCTTCAGTCAAATAATTTGTTAGAGAGACAGAAGAACTGGTATTGTACAGCAATCAAGCTATTAGGGTTCTAATTCAAGAGTACAAAGGCTCTCAATAATAGACAAGTCAAATTTAAATAGAATCAGTAAGTGTATATAAAATGTACATTAATAGTTCATCATTTCTAAGAGTTTTAGCTCGCAACAACAATACTCCTACTTTGTTAAATGTCTCAAGTGAAATAATTTAAGATTTGAGGAAACTGATATCAAAAACATTCGGTTTATTAAAATATATATTTTATTTTTATTTCTCGTGTCATACGTATATGGTCCCTTATTCTTAACTTACTTTTATTCTTATGTCGATAACAACATAATAAATAAAAGAGAAGCTGTTTTATATCTATTAGAGAAGCATCAGCAAAGAGATCATTAGATGAAAAGGTAAGCTTCTTTCTATACGTTATTTTACGAATTATTTTTTGGGTCACTTCTAAGTTTTGCAAAACATTATAATTTGGGTTACCCCATGCCAAAATTCCATATATTAAATGAGATTGGACTAGCGAGGTATACACTACTTTCATCATATCAAAATCAAGTACGTCTCTTAAAACCTTAAACTTATGGAATACAAATCGAATTTTTTTTTATGACATACTTGATATGCTTATCCCATTTCAGATGGCTGTCCAACACGACGCCGAGATACTTAAATACTGAAACGAACTGGATAGTAATATTGTCTTCAATCGTCATTGTCTGAAAAGTAGGGGTGGAACGGACATCCACATAGATAGGCAAAAATCGTGTTTTGTCATAATTTACTGTGAGTAATCTCGAATTAAACCATTTAAATATTATCGCTAAATCTTTTTCAGCTTTCAGTTTTACGCTTTCCCAATCATCATCATCATAAAATATACAAGTATCGTCAGCATATGCTATGATTTCTCCAGACGTATTAAGCGAAAACAGATTATTTAAATAGATGTTAAAGAGAACCGGACCCAGAACTGAGCCCTGCGGTACTCCATAGGTAATTTTTTGTAGTTCACTGCGCTCATTATTAATTCTAACAAACTGTTGTCGATTTGTTAGGTAGCTTTTAAAAAGCTTAAACGCAGGACCTCTTACTTCTATTTCATGCAAAGTATTCAACAGAAAGTCATGCCTCACAGTATCAAACGCCTTTGATAGATCTATGAAGACACCGAGATATCTCTTATTATTATCTAGGGCTGAATATGCTTTTGAAGTATAGCGTTCTGTGTGGAAACTCTGGTTTTAAAGCCATACTGCCTGGATGAAAGAATTGAGTGTTTGTCCAAATAGGTGCATAATCTTTGTTTTAGTACTTTTTCTATTATTTTTGAAATCGTAGTGATTAGAGATATTGGGCGATAGTTACTTACATCAGCTTTATCGCCTGATTTAAATACTGATATTACTACTGATGTTTTTAACGCAAAAGAAAAATATACTTTTTCAAAGCATCTATTGAAAAGAAACGCTAGAGGTTCACCTATAATAAGATATTTTTATTAAGTCACAGATTTTAGAAAAGTATAGAATTTACTTTTTTTAATATGTTTCATTATCGGCTTCGCGCAAAAATTTGTATATTTCTGCTTGCCAAAAAGTTATTGATTAGAAGTTATTGAAAGAGGCTTATATCCAACTCATTACTTCTTTAATATCGTCAACTTTTTTAATCTGCTTAAGTCAATATAATTCTTGGTAGATGTGGATTTCAGCAACGAGTAAATCCGCCATAATTAAATTAAAATTGGCTTACACTATGCCACAAATAGGTTATATATCTCCTCATATAACTTCTTTGATTTTTCTGACAACAAACCTAAAATTACAGTTTCTGAAGCATTTTTAAACTCTGGAGGCTTATTCGGGATATCACTGTCACTATTTTCAATTTCCATAATTTCTTCAACTAAAATTATGTCAACTCATCTGCGCAAATTTTACACCGCAGGATTTCAATGTAAAAGTGGAATTGTCCCATTTTTTGCAGAGAGATAGATCTTGGCATTCTGAACAAAAGTCCTAATGGGCGCAAAAAAATTCTATGACAGGATTTGGCCATTCAAGGGAAAATGGTGCTTTCAGTATTCCACACCACCCAGGAGGGTTTGAATCAGGTGCGTTAGCTTTTTTAAGTGGTGCTTCGCCTTTAGCCTTTCTCCTCCACTTGGCAGATGTCATAACCAATCAAACATCGATTACTTGCCCATTTCTCACGTCCAACACTCCATCCAATAGAATGGTTGAGTGATATTTCACTTGGGATTGATCCCGTGCGAAATCCAGATACCAAACAACTGCTGCGACATGTGCACATGTGCCCAAAGTTCTACCGCCCGTTTGACATGTGTAATATGTTCCTAAAATCGGGTGATCATCTTCTTGTAATGGTTCTTCATTGAAGGCTAACCATCACTCACAACTTCAATCTGAACCATTTTTCGCTTTAATGGCCAATAACTCGAAATCCCGTCATAGAATTGTGTTGCGCCCATTAGGACTTTTATTCAGAATGCCAAGATCTAACTCTCTGCAAAAAATGGGACAATTCCAACTAAACCACTTTTACATTGAAATCCTGCGGGGTCCTTTACTAACATAAGATATAATTATCACAAATATTGTAACGCTTGGTATATAGGTATGTTTATTGTAACGGCTTGCAAGACACCCTGCATATATAGAATATAGAAAGTTAAATTATAAGAGGCAGAATCTTGACTATAAATTGGTTGAAATTACTTTGCAGAACTATTTATTTCTCCCCCAAATATTTTACACCGTGCAGAAAATAGAGATATTTTTCATCCTAACAGCTTCTTCCCCACTGAAACCACAATTTCAGCCAACTCTTACTTACACGCACATCCAGAATCGAGAGCATAATAATTCCACCTTGTTTGTCGCCTGACCTGCATAATCAAATGGGCTGAGAAGTTAGCGGAATTTCACACGAACGCACGTACGTCGCCTCCGCGATTTCCATAAACATAGGCCGAGTTTCAGTATACATCACGTCCCAAATGCTAATGTTTTTAGCATGCGTTTCCAATAAGGATATTGGAAATACCCCACAATCCGTCGATAAGAAAATGATATGTTTATGATGATTTTATATCATTTATTTGTACAGCAGCCATTTTTTGTATTACTGCGCTAGTAAAAAAAACAATAGCAATTTGCTCAAAGGTTATCTTGAACACACACACACTGAAAAAAATGTGGTGCCTTTAAAAAAGTTATGTTTCATGGAAATAAATTATTTGTTTGTATAAAGCAAAAATACAATTATTTTGTGTAAAGAAAGCATTTATTTAAATTTAAAAACGTTATTTCCTTTTCAATCATGCACTTCTGGTTCTGGTGTTAATTATGTTTTATGATATGACAATATTTCAAAGAATTTTTGTCCAATTAAACATCTTGCTCAGGAATTTTAGGATGCATCTGCGAGCTAATGCCCCGATCAGCAATGAATTCCGTCTGAAAAATCTAGTCAATAGTCAACATATACCGGTTTCGAGCTTATTAGCTCTCATCAATACGCCACAAGTGGACTGTCGACTAACACTGGCTGTTCATGTCTCTAAAACCCGACATACATGAATACGTAAAATATAGCACAGCTACATCTAGCGGGCACCTATTGACAATTATTTTCTGTTTATAGGAAACAACTCAAATTTTTTGTTTCAAATACTCTTTTCGACGATAGGACTGTATTAGGAAATTGAAGTTTTTTTTTATTTGCAGTTTTTCATAAGATTATATAACCTAATAATTCCTCATTTTAAAACTTTACAAAAAGAATTCAAATATTACATATTTTTGTTTTCCACATCCCACAATTAAAAATATGTATATTTGAAGTAAATGAACGCATTAATTGATTCAACATGCACATTTATTTCAATCAAAAATCATTTTATTTATTTCAAAACGTTATTTTTATACAGGTATAAACAAATTGTTTAGGGAAATGAATAAAACATATTTATTTGAAAATAATTTTTTAAAATGAAGTTTCCATGTTCAAGGAGCAAAAACTCGTTAAAAAAATGATATTTTCAAGCAAAATCAATTTATTTTTGACAAAAAAATAAGGATTACTTCAAAATAGATTTTTTTCCCGAAAATAAATTGTTTTAATAAATTGAATTGTCCGCTGAAAAAAAAAATCTTTTGATGCGTTTTTAATATAGTAGTTCAAATACTCTTGAGATGATTACTGATTTAACTTACTGATTTACTAAATTTATTTGCAGCAAAAATTTTAAAAATATATTTTGGCAAAGAATTTTGAACAGCTAAATGAACCGTATTATATATATTCAGTGGTTCAGAAAAGTAGGAAAAAAATTGGGGACATAATCAACGTTTTCCCGAATTGTTTGGAGGCTCTGGTATCTTTTAGCGAATATTTCCTGAACGGCAAAAACAATTTTAATAGAATTTAATAAACGATTATATACAGGGTGTTCCGTTTTCCATGGTTCGCCATTGGCATCCCGGAAACCATAAAATGTACAGAGTGGCGCAAATTAGAAAAAAGTTTCGTTTTTTATGGTCATTAAGATAAACTAAATAGATCCAAGATCTGCTGCCGTTGCTGAAATATTGTGAAATATTTGTAAGAATTTGGTGAAATTTGGTACAGGAAGTTAAGAATATACGATAAATCGATTTTCGTCGAAAGAAAATTTCTTCAACTAGTTTCGGTTATGCAATATTCAATTGTTTTTTTTAATTTAATTTAAATAAAAATTCTAGTTGTTCTTGACGTGAAACGAAAATCAACAAACATTTTGACAGATTCGGCATTTGCTAACTGGTTTTTATTGTTGAACGTCCTAGTAAGTCAACGAACTATTTCACAATACCGTAACATAACCTTAACCTTAAATAACAATATAACACGTACGTAAACGCGTCGTAGTTGTATTAGAACTGGTTCAGCAAAGTAGCGTATGACCACATAATTCTACAATTTCCAATATTTAAATCGGTGCTTTCCAATTGCATATTCCCAATCCAATTATTTATATTTAATTGGATTGGAAAGAGCAACTAGTTTTTTTAAATTATTATATTTTTAAAATTTTATGGGTTATTCTTCACATAAAATAGTGTTATTACATATCGACGTGTTCATAATTTTCTTCTACAACTGTGAGTTTCAATATCCAATATGGCGTTCAACAATTAAATGATGCATAACCGAAATCAGTGGTAGTAGAAATTTTCTTATGACAAAAATCGATTTCTCGTACGTTCCTATCCTCCTGTACCAAATTTCAGCTTGATTTTGAGATCTTATATTTTTGGCAACATATAGTATACATTTGTATATGTATATGTTAGGAAAAGATAATATGTTATTTTGACCAAATTATGGTCTACAGGATTCACTTTAGGGAATACGAATAATTCTTTTTTGTAATATTAAAATTCTGTTAGAATTATGACTGTTTGCATTACCCCAAAGTATAATATTATAGGATAAATGACAATAGATTGCGATATATGTTAAGAAGCCGAGCAATATAAAACATTGTTCTTAACTGTATTAATATATAGTGGCCGTAGTATATTTTTTTATATACATTGTTAATTTGACTGCTCCAGTTCATATCACAGTTAATAAACGTTCCCAAAAACTTAGCTTAATCAAAACCCTCTATTATTGTGTCATTTACCTTAACTTGAAGAACAGCGTTTAACTTTTTACGTGAAAAAAATCGCATGCATACAGTTTTTCTGCATTTACAATTAATGAGTTTTTATTACACCATTCTGTAAATTGATAAGCTAAGGAATCCAAAGAATCTTGCAATTTTTCTGGACTATTTTCATGTGTTGCTAGAGTGACATCGTCAGTATATAATATAACACATTCTGTTTTCAGATATGCGGATAAATAGTTCATAAAAATTAGAAAGATGAGAGGACCAAGTATAGAGCCTTGTGTAACCCCTAGTTCAATTTCCTGTATGGTTGATAAACTATTATGTAATTTCACATACATTTGTCTATCCTTGAGATATGACATTAATCAGGCCAAAAAATTATCCCGAAAACCGAGTGCAGATAATTTTTCATGCATAAAATTGACGTTCAACGAATCAAAAGCCTTTGATAGATCGAAAAATAACTGGAACTGTATGATACCTCTATAGTTGTCTACTAGTAATAGATTGTGTATTATATATATAGGAGTAACAACACCAATTTTTAATTTATCTGGAAATTTACCACATTCAACAGATGAATTTATGATGTGTGTCAAGAGCTGGGCAATTTCTTGGCAAATATTTTTAACGATTCTAGTAGAAATACAGTCAATACTCACAGAGTTTGTTTTGTAGATTTTAAATTATATTAATAACATCATTCTTATGAACGTCATAAAAAAAGAATGTATTGTGCATATTTAATGTTGTCAAAGTGCAAGCATTATTTCTAAAGTGATTTTCAACGGCTCATTTAGCTGCCGTCCTAAAATAATTTGCAAATTCATCTGTCACTATATGAACATTGTCAATGACTTCACTGTTAACTAAATTGTTTGATTTTATTTTACCTATTTTTTCATTAGATACAAAGTGATTTTCCAGGTTGTTGTGGAAGCATGGGATGCGACCAGTTACAGCGGCGGCTACGGAACGTCTCGGAGGACCACCATTATCCGAGGAACGGTTCCAACCGTAGCAGTCGTATTACCAACAATGGGAACCGAAATCAATACAGTATGCGCCAAAAGTATGGAATAAATTCAATAAAAACGAAACAATTATTTTATGGGAAAAATCCTCGAACAGGTCGATTTTTAATTTAAAAAATACATATTTTAGCGTAAAATGCGATTTTCAAATATCATTTGTTTTCGAGTAATGACGTCATCGATTTTTTTTTAAATGGCAACACCATATTTTTTTCCTTGATTCTGAAAGATCGTTTAATTCTCTATCAGACAGTACTAAAATTTTGCCTTCTTACATAGGAAAGTTTTCGAGTAAATAACGATGGAATGTTAGAAAACGTAAATTTTATCCATAAAAAAGTAACAATTCTGAGGTATGCAAAATAAAATACAATTGATTCAATTTTATACTTAAATTAAATGTTCGAATTGCCATCCACCAATTTCTTGACAATGCGCAAGTCTGTGAAGAAATTCTTCTTGCACATTATGAATGATTTCTGGGGTAACTCTGCGTATTTCGCCCCGAATGTGATTTTAAAGTTCTTCTAAATTACGTGGTTTATTAATGTACACTTTTGACTTCAAGTATCCCCATAAAAAATAGTCAAGAGGTGTAAGATCTGGCGATCTTGCAGGCCATTCTATCGGTCCGCGTCTGCCGATCCACCTCCCAGGAAAACAGTTGTCCAAAAAATCTCGTAAAGGGCGCGCATAGTGCGGAGGTGCACCGTCTTGCTGAAACCATATGGTATCGTCAGGAATGTCAGGGTCATTGTAGTTAGGAAAAGTTACTGCAAGGGCTGGAACAAGGTCATTTTCTAGAAACTCTAAATATCTTTGTCCTGTAAGGGTTCCTTCAAAGAAGAAAGGCTCTACTATTCTGTCGTCAACTATTCCAGCCCACACATTTAATTTCTGAGGGTGTTGGGTATGTGCCTCTGCCATCCAATGAGGATTTTCCCGACTCCAATATCTGCAAGTTTGACGGTTTACTGTACCATTCAGACAAAATGTGGCCTCATCTGAAAAAAGTATTTGCCGGTGTAAATTTCTATTTCCTTGACATAAATCTATTAAAATTTCGCAAAAGTGTAAGCGGCGATCGGGATCATCTTCATTGAGTTCCTGCACAAGTTGAATTTTGTAGGGATGATATTTTTCCTTCCTCAAGATACGTAGCACTGTGCTCTGACTAGTGTCATTGTTTAATGCAACCAATCGTGAAGAATTATGAGGATTATCCACCATACTTATCAAAATGTTCTGATTTTCATTAATGCTTGGACGTCCAGGTTTTGGAATATTTACAACATTGCCAGTTTCTCTAAATTTAGACTCTACCTTACTGACTGTTGATTGGCTGATAGGGCGATCTGGATATTTTTCATTAAATAAATCGCAAACTTCCTGCTGAGTTCTAGTCATATTCTCGCATCCGATAAGAATTAAAATTTCAATTCTTTGAGTAACAGTTAAATGTGCCATAATACTTTAAATTGAATAATAATTTCTATGTCGCTTACAATACTTATTAGAAAGTCGGTGTGACAATGACACTTTGCAAAGATTTTCACCTACGTGATCCATAAAAGAACTATGGAATTCGAAAAACTAAACTTTATAACGTCTTTGCTTTATTTTAATTGATTTACGTTTTCTAACATTCAATCGTCATTTACTCGAAAACTTTCCTATGTAAGAGGGAAAAATTTTAGTACTGTCTGATAGAGAATTAAACGATCTTTCAGAATCAAGGGAAAAAATATGGTGTTGCCATTTAAAAAGAAATCAATGACGTCATTACTCGAAAGCAAATGACATTTGAAATACGCAAATTAAGCTAAAATATGTATTTTTTAAATTAAAAATCGACCTGTTCGAGGATTTTTCCCAAAAAATAATTGTTTCGTTTTTATTGAATTTATTCCATACTTTTGGCGCATACTGTATATGGCCCAGAGACACCGGTAGCGGGTCTGTCCCTACAGAGCCTAGTCCGAGAACAACCAGGGCAGGTAAAAGAATCCCAGCTAATGCTAGGGATGTGCATTTTAACTCTGTTTCTGGCAGCTACCAGTTACCGAGGTCACGGCACAACAACCCGGAAAATCACTATGTATCAAATTACAGCACTGGCCGTGAAAGCCTAAAAACCACCATTTTTCCATTCGTTAATTTCCAAATATATTTCTGTTTCTGAATAGATGTTTTGCCATCAAGTTTAGTATAATAAAAGTCCTTTTTTGTGTTATCAATTTCCAATTTATATTGCTTTTTGCAATCTTTATGCGTCTAAATCGGGATTACTAAGTTTAGATTTAATCCAGATATATATTTTACCGTTTCCGAGATGCTAATAGTGAGCCATGAAAACGAACCACCCTGTATAGTTGATAAACGAATATACTGGGATATTATTTTTTGCAAGGATCTTAATAAATTACGGAATTGGTGAATTTTTAGTTAAGGTTCATTTATTTGCTAAAGATAGAAACAAAAGCTGGAGAAATGAATGAGAAGAGAATACTAAATACCTACTATGTTTTTAGAATTCTGAAAATAATCACAGTGAATGCGCCATAAAGCTAAATTAGAAAAAAATCATAAGGACAATAGATTTGAGAATATATTTTTTAACCTACACTACTGCTAGCGTTTGAAAGAATCGATGTATATGACTGTAACACATAAACTGCAGTAATTAACAATTATTAGTAAGTTTCCATAGCGATTACCAGTCAGGTATTTCCAAGTACGTGATGAGTCGCACTTATAAAAATATAACAATTAAAAGAAAACAATAAAATCGTTCCTACCTTTGAATATTCATGGGAAACTTATGAGCTATAAAAGAAAATTATGTATCATACAATCAATAATTGTGATTTAATGGTTTAATGATTGACATTATTAAATGAAGACACATTACGAGTATTGATATTAATCAAAACCAAGGTAGTTTCTCTTTTAATGTTAAACAGTTAAGTATTTATAGATTCGCTAATTCATTTTATTTTAGAACAGCATCATATTTCTCGCTTATTCAGTTTTATCATGGGTTTAAAAATAAACTTGAATTAATGCTTCTTTCACGTCCATACCCATCGGCAATCTATTTGCCATAAAATTTCAGTCCCAAAATAGTACGACCTGAAAAAATATTCATTTTACACAATTATAACTTTTTCATAAAATTGTAGAACTATTAAGAGAACAACAGTTGTTACAGAATGAAATAAAACAGTCATTAGATGATGACAAAAGAATATTATGTTTTATTTTAATTGCAGGAAAGGTGTTATTTATAAATTTATTAAAACCGATTTACACTCTAATTATACATTGAAATTATAATGCGACATAGCAGCTGGCAGCCTGAAACTTGTCAAATTAGTAAGCAATCTATGGATTAGAAGTACAAACATAATCAACACGTCAAAATATTGGAAACTAATGACATCGAAGATTTGTCTTAAAGCAAATGATATACTTCAACGAATAGTTGGGAACTGGGAATCAATTTATTAAATACAGTGAATTTCACGTTTCAGGCAGTGACGTCATACAGCGGTTTACGCGAGACCATGTTACCAAGTTATTTTAAAGGCTTTAGAGGTGTTAGAAATATATAATTGTTTTCAGATTGTACTAAACTTACAAAACCATTCAGAAAAATGTAATAAAAGAATTGCTAAATAACCCCATTGTATTTAATTTTCTTCCGTTGGTAAAAGGTGCCAAAACAACATTGTTTTTAAAAAGATTAAATTAATATATGTAAGGTTGGGAGATTATTGGGAGTTGAGAAGGGTTTAATCTGATTGTCAGCTGATACCATAAAGACGTAATGGTAATTTGTTTACTTATTACGTGGGCGGTCTAACATATGTGTAACTATAGCAATATATAAATACCTAAAATGAATATCCTACATCGGCCGTGGTCAGGGCAGGTCAGGACTCGAGCATTTTGGATGGTGAGGTGAGATGATTCGTAATTTATAGGCGGCCATAAAATAAGTCTGTAAATGATTTAAAACATACCTGAGCACCCTACCTTCTAATTATAAAATGTGTATAAATGACTACTGAATGTACTATTGTATGTAACCTTTAATCATAAAAGTAACTGTGACCATTTAACTCTGAGCATATACAGGGTGTGATATATCTACTGCACAATCAATAAGCCATTATAATTCAATCTATTATCACACTATTATACATGTTGAATATTTAACTAGGTCTAGCATTATCGTACTGTTCTTGGCACCCATCGGTGTGGAGTGCCAACACCAGGAGTGCAATGGGTGTTAGGGGCAAACACGCAAAACACCCTCCCAGTGTGCTCAACACACGGTCTTGTGGCTTCGACTAGCAGGAGGGGCGCTGCGGGTACAAAGGGCAAACTCACGATGTACTACCTCACGAGGCTAATCCAGCACCAAATACTGTCGACACAACATAGTCGGAGGGGCGCTGCGGGTACAAAGGGCAAACTCACGATATACCACCTCACGGACTAACTCACCAGGTGTTAACAGATGCAAAGGGCAAACTCACAATGCATCCCACCAAAATAACGTTGACATAACATAGCCGAAGGGGCGCTGCGGGTACAAAGGGCAAACTCACGATGTACCATCTCACGGGCTAATCCAACAGTAGATATTGTCGACATAACATAGTCGGAGGGGCGCTGCGGGTACAAAGGGCAAACTCACGATGTACCATTTCACGAACTAACTCACCAGGTGTTAACAGATGCAAAGGGCAAACTCACGATGCATCCCACCAAAATACATAACACGCCACAAGACACACAAAATATTATCCATGGATCTCTACACCTGTCAGTACTGACGAGCAAAACAGTAAAGTGCCTCAAATGCATTGATAACTTATTCACATCAAATGTCATTAAAACTAGTAACTAATCAATCAATTGTGCAGCTTGAGCACTTCAATCCATATTCTCAAATCATCACCAGTTACTAACATAAATTGGCTCTTTTATTAAGCAATGCTTGCAGCTAACTCAAATGACATTGTACTTATTGGATGTACCTCGTATATAGTTCTATTGGTCTATGCAACATGACACTAATAACTCACTAACAATAATATATATCAAAACTAACTGTGATTGAGGCACTTACTAATTAATCAAGATACTCTATTGCAGGTATCAATCAACCATGATCAAAATATAATTACTGTAATAATATTTAAGATTTGCTCAATATGAAATGGTTCTGATATTCGTCATAAAAGCAGGTAAGCTCAGTTATAAATAAGCTACTACTACAAAATATCAAATGCCCGGTAAAACTAACAAACATGTGAATATCAAATTAATTATGTAAGATAGGAATGCTCAGTGAGAAATAAAACTTACAAACATGTGAATATCAAATTAACTATGTAAGATAGGAATGTTCAGTGAAAAAACTCACGAATATGTGAATATCAAATTAACTATATAAGATAGGAATGCTCAGTGAGAAATAAGACTCACCCAATAATATCAAGTACAGATTTGGCACAGACACTTTCTACACACACGACCACAAGTCAAATGAAATCCTTGTTTCATGCATTACCCGAAAAAAGGGCTGCCTGAAAGTTTACCTAAATAGGTCGGTACCAGATGGCCACTTGAGTTAAATAATATCACAGGCCTAACTTGGGTAAATATGTAACATTTCTATTTTAACACATAAAACATAAAATGAGACCTTAATACAAGGTCTTGCAAAAAGTAATAACTTACATATATGAAGATTACTAATTTAAAAATTAATTAATACTCTACATCATTTAAAAACAGACTAGACTCAAAGATATTCAAATAGCTTCTCCAGAGCTAGTCTACTAATGACAAAATATTAACACATGCAAATATGTACCTCATTACTTTGATCCATCTTTTTTTTAATGCTACTACTTTATAACTAACAAAATAGTTAATGTATATTATTAGCAACTTACGTGAACACATTGCATAACATATTTTAAGAAACAAACCATACAATGTTGCAGTAACAGTAAATTTGGAAGCTAGTAAACAAATTCGAAACGATCTTTTATTATTATTGAACAAACATATTAATGTGTACATCAGTCATATAGTTTTATGACTTTCTGGCAATCTGCACATAAAAACACAGTTTTAGACCAAATTTAAAAAAATGTTGAACAATATATTTAACTTAGCTAGACTGTTGTGGAATTCCTATAAAAATGATCTGTAGTTAGTTTTGCAAATTATTTCATGTGGTGAAATCAAACAGATTCGATATAAAATTATTTGAAACAGTGATGTGTTAGTGTTTTGCGCTTACGTAACTTATACGAATAGCAGTTATTATTTCACTGAATCAAATTTCATCGAACGTGCTAAATTAAAGCTCCAGTTTTGAGATATTGTTAGATCATAACGTTTTATGTTCGTATGTGTGTTTATTGCGTTTCTACCAGAATGTTTAACGCACCTATTATTAATTACTTTTAACATCGACACGGTTTGATTATAAATGATAATTCAGAATAGTATGTTATACAGGGTGTTAAAAAAAGAGTGTAAAATATTTAAGGAGGTAATAGTATGAACCAAAATAAGCAGAAGAGTCTCAATAAACATGGGTCCGCAAAGTAACGGTGGCGGAAATATGAAATGTTTTATGTTTTTTAGCCCCTTTTTTCATTGTATATTTTCTTATAATAGTTGGTTGATGTTTAGTGAAATAAACAGTACGTATTTGACAGTTTTTCTCAGTGCACAAGTTTTCTTTCGCTATGGCTGGTTATTCAAACGCAGAATTAACAGACATGCATTTCATGTATAGTCGTGCTAATGGGAACGACACCGAAGCGCGACGTCTTTATGTTGACGCTTATCCAAATCGCCAGATTCCTTCAGAACGCATGTTTGGAAGAATTCACCAAAGATTGCGTAATACCGGTTCCTTGAGCAAACAGTCCCATTTATCCGGAAGACCAAGGTCGGTATCCACTCCTAGAGCAGAAGAAATTTTAGCACTGGTAGAGCAGAGTCCAGGTACGTGTGTGCGGAGAATATCAGCAGAGGTAGGAATTAGTGGTCCTCTTGTTTGGAGAATCCTTCACGAGCAACTGCTTTATCCATACCATGTGCAACGAGTACAGACCTTAAATCCAATAAATGATCATCAAGCACGTTTGATTTTTTGCCGCTGGTTTCTACGTCATGATGCTGAAGACCCTCGTTTTCTTGCAAATATTCTTTTTACTGATGAGAAGTTCACAAGAAATGAAGTGTTTAATTTTCACAATACGCATATTTGGGCCAACGAAAATCCTCATGTTCTAATAGAATCTGGACATCAGGCACGTTTTTCATTAAATATTTGGATGGGTATTGCAGGTGACAGGTTTCTAGGTCCTGTTGTTTTACCAAACCGATTAACAGGCGCTGCTTACCTCAACTGTCTGCAGAACACACTGTATGAGTTTTTGGAAGACATTCCTTTGAATCAGAGACAAGAAATGTGGTTCCAGCATGATGGTGCTCCAGCTTTTCATGGCCGTTAAAGAGCATTTACACCAAACTTTTCCACATAGATGGATAGGAAGAGCCGGACCTGTTTTACGGCCTCCAAGATTGCCTGATCTGAACCCTCTAGATTTCTTTGTTTGGAGATATTTGAAGACATTAGTGTATGGTACTCCTGTAAATAGCCTGGAAGAGCTGCAGCTACGGATTAATCAAAGGTGTCAAGAAATCCAAACCAAGGAGGGTGTTTTCGAAAGAGTTGGAATATCGTTGAGACGAAAATGTCGTGCCTGCTTGGAAATGGACGGAGGGCTCTTTGAACATCTTCTGTAACTTTGTTTGTTAAAAGCTTCCTTTGTCGGTTTATTCCTAATAAAATAAAATGTTTGAAAAACGAATAGTGGTCCATATCTCCGCAACCGTTACTTTGCGGACCCATGTTTATTAAGACTTTTCGGCTTATTTTGGTTCATACTAGTACCTCCTGAAATATTTTATACTCTTATTTTAACACCCTATATAATGAGCGTAAATCACACGAGTGTATTAATACTCTTTCTAGAAAGTTGTGTAATATTTTTCTCACAACGTAAAGAAAAAATTAAATCAATACTAAATATTTTATTTTTTTAAACACAAGTTTATTTTATTAAGGCTTCTTTCCATTCAAAATGTTTGTAGTATTCTTGTTACAATTACGACCATTAGGATGAGACAATCTACGTGTGTTGAAGTGTGAGATAACGATTGTTTTTGAACCAACTGTATAGTTTCTGCTTTACTTGAAATACCCGATCCTGTTTCTGAAGTGTCGAAAGTTGATGTTGCATTTATCACATTCCAAAATTCCCATAGCGGTCAATTTTCATCCTCCACCTAGCTTAAGTGTCAACAGATTTTAAAATAAGTAATCACAATCAGTTCGCCTTTCTTTCATATACCCTCATACCATACATATATCTTTAGTTTCTTCATCTTTGACAACATAAGTCGTCAATTTAACCGTTTTTCTTCTTCTTATGCCTTTTATTTCCTTTACATTTTATGAAAACTAGTCATTTCCATCTCTTCAATTTAGTCTGCTTGCAAAATAAGTATACCATGCTCTTTTTTAAAATTCATACATTTGTAGTAGATTTTAAGCGAACTGGAAAAAATGCTAGAAGCAGTTTATCTCTGTTCAAATAATTTATCTGTTCAGTCCGGTCTGGATGCTTAATATGGTATGTTTCAATGGTTCATGCTGCTCTTTTTCAAAAGTAATTCAATGGTTTTATATTAAGTCATCTAATCAGTATTTCTATTTCATGAATGGACTGCCTATAACACTGGTGCATGGTTCAAAATCAGTGACCTTTGATTTAGCAAAAATTTATTCCACATTCTTTTACTAAAAAGGCTGGTATCAGGTCCTATAGTAAAATTACCTATAATTTTTTAATGGCACCGCATTCTTGAAATGGTGTTATCTACAAATATAGCAAGTAAGCTTAGCTTAGCAAGTAATAAATATTATCTCATGCCACCTGCGAACATTAAAAAATGCCGAAGTAAAACGACAGAAAACGGTCTAACCAAGAAATTTTAGCTACAGAAATTTTTCAAATTACGTATTTTTTCAATTTAACTGTAGATGTATACAGGGAATTCAGACCTTATCTAAAAGAATTTGGGAATAGATGCGTCATGAAAAATGGAGACAATATCGAAAAAAAATTTTTTGTAAAATCCTTATAGTTTTCGAGTAAATAATTATTGAAGTTGTAATATTTTCAACCTTTACATCGTTGAGCTACTGTAGTCAGTGAGTGCAAGTGTAGTGCAACGCGAGGGAAATTTGAAACCGGACCGTGGAAGAGATTTAGGTCCAAGACGTCCACGGCGTATAGCAGTAGTGTGGCATATCATACACGAGGCTCAATTATATCCGTACCATGTACAGTGGATCCAAGCAATAATATCAAGGGATTGAACGAGGAGGACCGGTACCATGCCTGCCACGATATCCTGACTAAATAATTTGGACTTCATTTTGTGAGAATATTTAAAAAATGAAGTGTACCGCACCGAAATAAATACTTACTATTGACGATTTACGCAAACGTATCATGATTGCTGCCAATAACTTGCAAATTCAAAACGGACAGACGGACAAGAAGCAGAAATATTGGTGTTAGTTTGTAGAAACTGGGTAAACGGGCCCAAAATGTTGTTATAACATTAGGTATGTCAAACTATTTTATTAGCTCTGTACACTCAAAAATTCTTTTTTAGATAAGTCAGACCTTAGCTTATTTTTCGAGATTTCTGTACCTAAAAACAACCCAAATTTGAACATTTTGCAGCACTTAATAGCACTTATTATTTTACCTTCTGATATTCCACGAATTTTAAGTCACAGCACAGTCACAGTTTATAATAGTGTCATAGTTGGACAAAGGCGTAGAACTTTTGCAAAAAGCTGTCTAAATTTATTGACTTGACTTTGGACTACTGTTAATTACTTATTCGTTTAAATTCAGCTTGATTTCAACTCACGTATGTTGAAAATCACGAGACGTGGCGGATCGCTACATCCACACCTTCTCTGATTTTATTAAAATGACGAGTAAGAATTGAATAAGCGATTTGAAAGCGCATCAAAACAATTTATCTCCCAGAATCTATCTAACACGCGTCAAACTTCTTGGCAGCGCCCATTATCCGACGTCCCACAATCAGACGCTAACCCTCCGGCAGTTGTCAACATGTGCACCAGCCTCTTCCTCTCTACTGGCGTCTCGAATGCACCGGCAGCAAAGCGGAAAAGACACGTTCACAAGTGTCGAATGGACCAGGTATCAACCTGCCGAAGAAAACAATACTGACTCCGTACTCACATGTCTGCCTCAGTCCTCCGAGTTGTGCGTCACTCACTTATTTATTATGCTGTCATTTCGTTGTGTAATCCGTAGGATGTGCTTTGATGGCGTTCTCTCCACCGCAGACATCCGCCTGCAACAAAGATATATATGTTAGGAGTCTATGCAACTGCAAATTATTGTCAGGTCAGCTTTGGCCGTGCCATTTCAGCACGGTTTCGAATGCGTGGGATGATTCTTTGTGTTACGAATGGAGCCCGGATGTGTGGATAGTGTAACTTATCTTTGACGTCAAAAAAATAACCAGGGCCACTTATCAGTGGTGGATATGTGGGTATCATCGATCAATATTTACCAAAAATATATATATCACCCTATATAATAGTACAAATAAAATAGGTCATCATTTGTGCCACTGAATTATCTTCATTATTGTTTCTTTAAACTTTTTTGTATTTCAAACCGACTAACAAAAAATTGATTTATTTGATCAAGTGCATTTTTACGATACTCATTAATACTTAAATTAATAACAAAATAATTAATTAACAATGGAATTCCTTTACTATGATTTATAATAACAAGTGTTGTAAATGGCCAAAATACATGCTTCAGATCTTCTTGAAATTGCAGCTCGAATACGTGCAAAAATTCCAGGAGTAGCTCTTCTTAGTACATCACAACCAACTATAATTTAATGTCTTGAGATGTCCCCAAACAAAACAAAAAAATCAGTAGGGTTCATATCAAGTGATCTGGTTGGCCACGGTTGACCTTGTTCTTGCCTACTCCAATCACGTTACTATCGAATTTTACATTTAAGAATTCACGAACAGTCAAACTAAATTGTGGGGGAACTCCGTCGTGCATAAACCACATTCTTTGTCTTAGCGCATAGACAAGTAGTTCTGGTAAAACGATTTCAAAAAAATATCTCTAGGAGGCACAGGTTCTTGGTAAAAAGTAAAGCTTAACAAGAAAATTTCCAATAATACCCATCATATATTCAAAGGAAACTGATGTTGAAATCGAAATTCCATTATGACATTAAGGTTTTTATCAAACCTAACGTGTTTATTGTGGAAGTTCAATATAACATCTTTGGAAAAATTAGCTTCGTCGGTAAACAATATGCTAGCGGTAAAGTCAACATTTTGTTTAATTTTTTGCAAAATCCAGTGACAAAATTTTAAGCAAGCGGGATAGTGTTGTGGCAGTAAGGCTTAAACCCTTTGTATGTGATTCTGGTATAACTATTGATGCTTCAGAAAGGACCAAATTAATTTATGATTTAGATTAAAATTTGCAGCGATCTTCCTGGTATTCCTAGTATTTGGTTCTTCTTCAATTTCGTGTAGAATAGCTTCTTTCAACTCAGATGTTCTACCACTCAAAAGTCTACCAGGAATTGTACCTTTCTGTAATGAGTCTGACTCCGAAAGACGTTGAAAAATATTTCTGAACATTCTTGAATTTGTAGTTGGATGATTCGGAAATCTTTCCATATATCTGCAACGGCATAAATATAAACTATATTCGCCATTTCAGCATTTGAATATGCATAAGCCATCATTAAAACTTAATATTTTTGATAATAAGCTTAATTTAACAATACATAATATTAAATAAGATGACGGCTTCTTATTATAATTGTTATGCATAGCCTCTCTAAGATATGTTTAAATATTTTAAATAACTGTAAAATGCACTTTTTTATTGCAAATTGGTTTGGAATACAAGAGTGTAAATAAATAAAAAATGAGGGTAACACAATGGCGTCTGATCGAAATAAACTTCTTTTTCATTACAGCGGTAATTCTCACACTATTAATATTTCAATAGATATAATAAGTACTGTTAGCCTGTCATAAAATTAAATTAGTTCAGGTTAGTTTTTATAGTTTTCTATTAATTTCACACATTGAAGCATTTCTATCAAGGGCAGCTGAGTTTCTAATGATTATGGAAAATTTTTATTGTTTAGGCAAAATGAGGTGTATCTTATTATTTCAGGTAGTATTAATACAGTAATACTAAACTCCTGAACAATAAAACCTCCTTAAGAGCGAGTTACGTCATTTGTGAAAATTGTTCTTTTATAGGTTTTGCAGTAGCATATCCCACTACCCAACTCATAATAATTTTCAGTTGTCTGTCAAACAGAGGCATATATATCTTAAAAACATTTAAAGCAACAGAAAAATTAATTTCTGAACCTCTTCAATTTAATGACATGCATATTTAACTTACAAGTTTTCCCTCTTACTTGTCCAATATTTACATCAGTTTTAGCTGATTCTCGCTGTTAATATTTACATTTTAGCTTACGGCTTAATAGTAAAATGTATCATTTCAAACTATATATTCGAAAGCAACACAGAACTTGCATACCTGCCGCGTAGATAATTTGGCTCTTGGCAGAAGGTAATGTAAATATCATTTTATTTAAACCGGGGAAAAGCGGGACGTGCCGCGAAATAGATGGCAGTTGGCAGGTGCTAAAAGCAGGATGAATGTAGGAGTACCCTCGTTTCACTTGTACATGAACGCAAACGTACAGTGGAAACAGAATTACTCGAAACCAACTAGAGAAATACGAAGTTTCGGTTCCATTGCACAAATATTTCTTCCAAATATTTTGATTTGGTATACACTTAGGACACTTAGGTACTTATTTTAATAGGCAGTAGGGGAGACCAGGTACGAAAGTAACATATTTTTGTAAAGTCGGATAAATAAAAAATGAACAAAGTTATATAAATTTCAGTTGCACTACTGCTCTACTTCATATCACTGATGACATTATAAACGCTACAGATCAAGGCCAATACACAGTGCCAGTTATGTTGGATTTTAGTCGAGCTTTTGATACTATACACCATGATTTGATGATCTATATATTAAAATATATGGGTTTTTCTATAAACTCATGTTTGTTGTTAGAAAATTATATTAAATTTAGATGGCAACAGGTTAATATTGACGGGGTTCGATCAGATTATGTTTCATTAAAATCGGGTGTTCCACAAGGATCTATACTTGGACCGTTATTATTTCAAATTTATACTTCTCCTCTTATAACTAAAATACGTAATTGTAATGTGCACTTATACGCTGATGATACTCAATTATATTATAGTTTTCAACCGCAGAAGGTGCAACAAGCTTGTGTTATCATTAATGATAATTTAAAAACATTCATTGATTGCGCAACTGAACATTGTCTACTTATCAATGTCACTAAATCTAAAGTAATGGTTTTCGGTAGTAAATATCACCGTAAAAAATTGTCGAATTCAATTAATATTGTCATTAATAATGAATTACTTGACTTAGTAAATGAAGCAAGGAATTTAGGTGTTATACTTGATTCTGATTTGAGGTTTGAGAAGCATGTAAATAACTTACTACAACGAGCGTATTGTAATATTAAAATAATTATTATATGGAAACCGTCATTTGTTCCCAAATCATGTAAAAAAACTACTTTGTGAAACCCTAGTATTATCTCTATTTAACTATGCTGATGCATTATATGGACCTAATTTGACACTTATTTACAAAAATAAAATACAAAAAGTTCAAAATGCTTGCTTACGTATTATATTTGGCATAAGAAGACGACAGCGGGTATCGCATAAACTGAAAGAAATACAATGGTTGAATATGGAGAACAGAAGGAAATATGATTTTCTCGCCCTTTGCCATAAGATAATCGTAAGCAAGAAACCTTCTTACCTACATCGCAAAGTAACTTACCGTTCGGATGTTCATAATATTATTATTATTATTATTATTATTATTATTATTTTTTTTTTTTTTTTCCAGTAACACCTTCCGAAGCTCCGACACATTCGGAGATGTTCTGAAGAGTCAAGCAATGACCACTCTCCACTCCGTGGAGTCAGTAATCATTGCGCCCGTAAATCGTGCGTTCTGAGTAGACGTAGCGAACCAAGGACGATTGCCTTCTGCATTCTGCCGGCTAAGATCTCTGCCGAATTTCGGCAAGCCGGTATGATCTTTAAGTCAGAAAGCAACGTATGTCTCATTCCACCCAGGACGCCTATAATGAGCACCACAATCTTAACAGAGTGGTCTGGATACAGCCTGCGGAGCTCGGAGAGAAGATCTCGATACTTCCTCCGTTTTTCCTCCTCTTTTAGGACGATGTTGTTCTCTGCGGGAGCCGAGAACTCAATCACAAACATCGTCCTAAGTTGGTGGTCGAGGAGGACTACATCAGGCTTATTGGCTTGAATTTATTATTATTATTATTATTATTATTATTATTATTATTATTATTATTATTATTATTATTATTATTATTATTATTATTATTATTATTATTATTATTATTATTATTATTATTATTATTATTATTATTATTATTATTATTATTATTATTATTATTATTATTATTATTATTATTATTATTATTATTATTTTGACTATTTCACATTTCTTCAATGGATTTTACGCAGCCATCGGTCGCATGACAAGATGGTGCGTTTAATTGCTGCTTTAGAAATACTGATGTTGGTCACCAATTACTCTACGGACTATACTACACGTGTCCAGTAGTACCGACTTTTGCATAGTTAGGTATAGCTCCCATTCTAAACCCAACAGTTTTAAATTGTTTTTTATATGTTTAGGTACCTCACCTGTTGCTCCAATCACGATGGGTACAATAGTGACCGTGTCCATATGCCACATCTGCTGGATTTCGTCACGTAACGGTAAGTATTTATTTATTTTTTCAGCGTACGTTTTAGGAATATTGTTTGGAAGCGGCACTGCAAAGTCTACTATATAGGTCTCATTACGCGCTTTTAGAGTTAAGACAAGGTCCGGTATATTATTTGTAACTGTTCTATCTGTTTGTATTTTCCTATTCCAGTAGATTCTAACTTCTTCACTTTCGCAGACAGCTGGTGGTTCATATTTATAATAGGGAACAGTGTCTGTCAAACCTAAGTGTTTGACACGTAGTTGTTGGTGCACTATTTTCCCGACTCTGTCATGTCGATCTAGGTACATCTTTGGGGCTAATATTGTGCAACCTGCTATAATATGGTCAAGGTACTCTTCCTTTGAATTGCACATGCGGCATTTGACATTTTCCAGCTGCTCACCTAGGACATGTTTTCTATAAGCTCTTGTTGGAATAACTTGATCTTGTATAGCCGCTATGGAGCCTTCAGTTTCTACAAAAATATTGCCATAACGGAGATACGCGGTAGAAGCCGCGGTATCTATGGACTCATGTTCAATGTTAGCCCGATATTTGCCATGCATAGCTTTGCCCCTCCATTGCTCCAACAATTGCGGTGTGGAAGGAACCTCACTAACCGGGTCATACAAACGGTCCGCTAATTTAAGAGGGGTAGCATTTTTATCAGCTTGAATAACTGCAAGATGGAGTTCGCTCGTTTCTGATTTAGCTATAAAGTATCTTCGCAGGTTTTTTATCTGTCTGTGATGCCTTTCTTTCAGATCAGGAATTCCTCTGCCTCCCATTTTACGTGGTAAATGGAACCTTTCTACTGACGACTTGGGATGGTGGGCACGATGCTTTCGAAACTCCTTCCTGGTTTTTATATTAAGGTCATTTAAGTCAGTATCAGTCCATTTAATTATTCCAAAGCTGTATGACATCGCAGATGTAGCGTAAGAATTGACAGCTCTTGATATGTTTCGCGCAGACAGTTTTGTGTTTAGTATTGACCGCACTCTTTTCAAATATGTGTCTGCGGCCACCTGCTTAGCAGTTTTATGATCGATCCCCCTAGCTTGCAGATATCCTAAATACTTGTACTGTTCTTGTTCTCTCATTCCTTCTATAACTCCCTGGTCCACATTTACCTCATATCCATGATGCTCTACCCATTTGCCTTTTTCCATGCCGCTGATTCGGCACTTATCAAGCCCAAACTTCATTTGAAGTTTGGGCTTGTAAGTATTATTATTATTATTATTATTATTATTATTATTATTATTATTATTATTATTATTATTATTATTATTATTATTATTATTATTATTATTATTATTATTATTATTATTATTATTATTATTATTATTATTATTATTATTATTATTATTATTATTATTATTATTATTATTATTATTATTATTATTATTATTATTATTATTATTATTATTATTATTATTATTATTATTATTATTATTATTATTATTATTATTATTATTATTATTATTATTATTATTATTATTATTATTATTATTATTATTATTATTATTATTATTATTATTATTATTATTATTATTATTATTATTATTATTATTATTATTATTATTATTATTATTATTATTATTATTATTATTATTATTATTATTATTATTATTATTATTATTATTATTATTATTATTATTATTATTATTATTATTATTATTATTATTATTATTATTATTATTATTATTATTATTATTATTATTATTATTATTATTATTATTATTATTATTATTATTATTATTATTATTATTATTATTATTATTATTATTATTATTATTATTATTATTATTATTATTATTATTATTATTATTATTATTATTATTATTATTATTATTATTATTATTATTATTATTATTATTATTATTATTATTATTATTATTATTATTATTATTATTATTATTTATTATTATTATTATTATTATTATTATTATTATTATTATTATTATTATTAAATTTGCTTACTACAAGTCGTTTCCTTGGAACTTTATATATAGAAAAAAAATAATATTGAAGTAATTAAAGTTCATATTGATGTACAATTAATAAAAAACTAGGGAGTGTACGTCGTTACAACCTACCCAATGGTATGGGTCAAAAGTAACAGAATATGGGGACGTTTGTAACATATGAATAATAGGTAATAACTAGGTATAGAAAGTTAGTATTTACAAGGTATTTGTTTATTGATTATACCTATATAAAAGTAAGTTGTAGTGCAGGTACATAATATATTTTTTTATTTGAAAAAAAAAAATAAATAAATAAATAGAATAATGAAACAAAAATATAAAATAATAATGAATTTTTTTTGGTAATAACAAAGAATCCTACCCCTATCTGACTTTTGCACGGTTGTCTGTCGCCAGACTCGTCCATATTCGATATTTGGGATGGACCAAGTTTTTCCCAATCTATAACTATCTTTCCCACGATCTGTTGTTCGTTGTCTTTTGTTAGACATCTTAAATAAAGAGAATGAAGTTGTATATTCCCACACAGTATAACAAATACTGAAGTAATTATCTGGATATCTACAGAATTATCATTTTAAATATGACAAATACGATCATAGGTATTAAATATGAGGGACGGTTGTAACATGTTACAATCGTCCCTCTATGGCATTGTTACAATCGCCCCATTACGCATTTTTCACGCGATTGACAGGATACTTGCTTAAAACTTTTATTAACGATTATTTTTAATTAAAATACCATGCTTAGGTTATAGCCAATATTGGTATTAACTAAACAAGCTAATAAAATAATTCAAAATAACTTTGCATATCATTTTGCACCGTGCAGGTCTTAACTCGAACTAAAACACACTACGGATATTGTTGTTCAAATAAGTTAATGCAGATTTCACTGCCGACTCTATGATGATATAATATCATAGAAAACCCTTTTTAAAAAGACAATAGGCTTACTGTTACAACCAACCCGTGTTACTTTCGTACCCGGTCTCCCCAACTTACTTTTCAAGTACTGACCTATCACTGATAAAAATTATTAGCAATATTGCACAGTGGATTGTTGGTTATTTATTGTGTAGGTCAATAATACTTATTCAGTTTGATAGAACAGTAGTTTATTTTTTATATAACACACCAGAATGAAATCTTACAACCGTAATGGAAAACTACTAATTATGGATGTAAATTTTCATAGTAAAACTGTGTTTTTATATGTATGAAATGTAAGTTTACATTGTTATAAGAGATATCAGTGATTAAATAATTCCATAGTTTTAATAGTGTTTCATAAGAAAAAACAATCTAATTTCTCTCCTAATCTATGCTCGACTAGTTTTTTTTTATGTGAAAAAATTGAAATTTTTGTGTAAAATTAGTCAAAAAATTCACCCTGATATTCAATTATTGAAATTTTTTGGTAAATATTAAAAAGGATAATGTATAATGATCATCATTCGCGCATTCGCAGCGTGGTCAAAGTTATCCGAAAATTGTCGGTACTTGCAGCGAACACAAAGGGAATTTCAGTTTGTATTTGGATGTTGCTCGCGAATGTTAATGCAGTACGTTCTAATACTCGCAATATGATGCAAACTGAAAATAGCTGGACTGAAGAGAAAGGACTTTACCTTTATTAGAAATTTACAAAAATTACACAGTAAGTATCGTGGAACCCCTGTGATGCAAAGTATGTTTAAACAAATGTAAAGGAAGAATCGTGGATAGATATCAATGGGATGGGAAAATGTGAATATTCATGCAAAAATAAACTTCATAGTTTACTTTCTTCATACAGAAGGGGAAAAGCAACGGGAAAGAATTCTCAAAAAACTGTAATTTTTCATCATTGTAGTGATTTTTTTTTCTGAAAATTTGACTTCCTGTATAATCAAGTATGGTCTTTTCAAGAAGCTGTCACTACGAAAGTAGTCACCAATTTCGATATTTCAAATGAAATGATATATTTTTATTCAATTTTCCGCATTACTTCAACGGGACTTTGAAAAGATATAACCTAATCCATGTCCATTTCGAGATCTTTACAATATTTCGTAAAATAATAGTTTGAAATTAGCTATATCGAATCAAATGGAAGTTAAAGAAATAATTTTTATAATATATGTTTATATAGTTTTTTAGTTTGAAGTTTATTTTTAGTTGAATATTTAAGCTTCCTAAGAATGTTTTAGAGGTTTAATTTCATACAAGTTGTCGAAAAATCAAATTTTGTTAACTTCAAACTGTCAATTTTTTTTAATGAAACGCCCTGTATATTTTTACATTTTTTAATGCAGAATTATATGCTGTGTTAATCCGTATTAAATTTTTCTGTACCTATATCTTGCTCTCTGTGTAAATGAAGATTTTTGTTAAAATTAAGTGAATGCGTCAAATTTTTCCTGAAAATTATTATTACTGATAATGAATATTAATGAAAATTATTATTCAATCGATGATGCTGACAATTACCGCCTGTAAATGAAAGAACGGTTATTATCTTTTTTTTAATTTGAAAACAAAAAACAGATGGACATAGTAATCGCGCGGTCGAATCTCGTATTATTACAGCCCTTTAAAGTCGAAATAAAGACATAATTTTAATATTTTTTGTTTCAACTTTAAGGGACTGTATCTCTTTAGGGAAGTATGTAACAGCAACGAGTAAAAAAAGTTGAAGATTGTAAACGAAATAAGTTCCCGTAGTAAAGCATTAGCAGTAGTAAATCTAAAAAGGATTTGATTTTCAAGTATAATGGGGAGCTCATCTAATTGTTTTTCAAGAATTACTAATACATCAATCACTTGAAAATAATTTATTTTGAAATTACCCCGCTTTACCCTATGTATACGCACTAAATTTAATACAGTATTTGAGAAGGCGTTCTTTAGGTATTAATAAAATAAATCGGCGTGCGTGCAATGTTTGATAATCGGAATAATGGAAATGCCACAGTATATCTCACCCAAAAATGGCCCATTAGTATAAAGGGGATATAGCTCAGTGGTAGAGCATTCGACTGCAGATCGAGAGGTCCCCGGTTCAAACCCGGGTGTCCCCTAATACTTTTTTATTTTTACCCTGCATCGATATTTTTATTGTTAAGATACGTATTACAAAGTACATACATATTATGTTGGTGTGAAGTGACAAACTTTAGGATTTAATGTTACGCAAAGTCACCTCCGCAACGTTGCTACGACCCGTTGACATAAGGTAAATTTTTACTGAAGCATTGAATTTCCCAGTGGTGCATTAACCAAAGAGAGCGAGAGACCAAAAAAGTTACACAGAGGGTCTGATTATGCTACAAACTGTAAATACTTATCAATTTTGCATCAAAAAGTGGTATCAAAACCTACCAATTTTCAATGCAGTGTGTTACCTATTACATTTAGAAGTACGTTTCGGTAAAATTATTTGAAAAAAATTAACTTTAACGCAACTCGAGAACAAAAGAGGATAAATATACATCTTATTTTTTATATCCGATCATTTCCAAAATTATTGCTACAATACTTGTTTATTTCTATTAATTTATTCCAATAGTATTAGATTCACTACTACTAAGTACAAACACTTTAAACCACGTGCTCAGGAAGGCCTAAATGACAAAAAAAATATTTCGAAATTCCAGCTCGTTGTTTAAAAAATGGGGCAACACCCTTTTTTCCTTCGGAAAATCGGCGCCTATGATAGCCATCGTTTGAGATGGATAGATCTGTCAACTATCATGCGGTTTTTTTTAGTGATGCCAAATGTAGAAACAACTAAAATGAACAGTTTTGTTAATGATAATACCTGATAGTTAATAGTTAAAACGGTTAATTGCAGTATTTTGAATTCGTCTTTCGTTCTTTCGTCCCAAACTGTCAAAACTACATTTTCACTCAATATAGATTCGTCAGGTTTACCCAGTAGCAACAAAACACACTTCGCGTAGAGTTAAATGAAATGCCAAATTATTCTAAGAAAATCGAGCGAAAATAATGCTAATAGATAATAGAAAAATATAGTCCGATAGCAACAAATTTTACCATTTAGTCTTCTGTCCGTTTCGCTTTCAATAGCTATTTGTGCAATAAGTTAGGAAAATTGAGTTTACCGCATCAGTCATAGAAACGAGAAAAATACGCCATATGCGGAAAAGATACATTTCCTACAAGTTGCCCACGATGTATTTTTAATGGTATTTTGAAAATAGCTCGAAAAAACTATAGTTATCATAATTTCTTAGTGAATGTTGATATAGAAAATCAGTTTGTTCATTAGGTTTTCGTTAACATTATTGTGTCAGTGGTTTATGAAAAATGTCTGAATCTTTTGTTTACAACGATAATATAGAAGATGATACAGAAGAATCATCAAAAATCGCTATTCAATCGTTATTGCTGACAAAATCCAAAGACAAATATGAAAATACGTATCGCTTATTTTGGTGGCTCTAGTCACCAAAAGGGAGTGCACTGAGACAATCTACTAGCCTATTTTAAACAAAAATCCAGAGTATACCAGAGTAACACTGTCATTGAAAAAGAATATTGACATTAAGAAATTCCCAACTTTAATTGCTTCCCTTAAACGTAAATCGATAGGATATAGATCCAGGAAATCTAGTGTTTTAACAAAATCAAAAGTTGAATTATTTTTTTAAAAAAGCATATGATGAAACCTACTTGATGAAAGTAAAATATAACTTTCACACTTCTCTCCAAATATTTAAATTATTTCTTATTTTGGACAGTGTTGATTATTGATATCAGTGGAGCACGCCGTCGTGAAGAACTGACACTTCTTCAGATAAAAGACATGGGAGAATATACAGGGTGGTCCACTTTCGAAAGCGGAAATTTTAGAGGCAGACAGAGAACCACAAAGGAATATCAGTTTGTATTATAAACTATATTCGAAAAATGCTTTATTAATACTTTTAAAACTACTTTAGATATTTAAATGAAATTATGAATCTCTGAATAGGTAATATACATATTTTTACGTAAAAAATATTATTTTTCTTCCAGCAGAGGCGTGCGTACGGAAAGATCTTCGGAAAATTTTAATGTAAAAAATTGTACGCCATGTTTTTTTCAGAAACAAAAACTATTTCTAGAATCCTTGTTCAATTTACAACAGAAAAAGCTCCTTACTTTTTTCGTTTGACACACCCTTTGCCAGTAAAAAAATAAACTACCTAATGATTTCTGAAAAACTATTAAGTAAACAAAAACGAAAATGAGAAATTTAATTAGTGGCTTTCAACAACAATAACAACAAGAAAGAAAATTAAGGATAAAATCACAAAAATTGCTCGAAATGTAGTTCACCCACCTCAATATATTTGCGACATCTTCTCACTAGGCATTTATTGCAGCAGATACTTCATGCGGATTTCACCGCATATCATTGCAGGCTTGCTGAATTCTTAAAATTAAATCTTCCCTTGTTAATACGGGATTAGCGTAGACTTTATCTTTAATAGTGCCCCAAACGTAAAAGTATAGCGGATTAAGATCCGGTGACCTGGGTGGCCAGGCCACTGGTCTAATACCATTAACCACGTCATTATTCATGTCATTTCTCCCTAGCCGGCCAATCCATCGTTGAGGATAATTGGTATTGAGCCATCCCCTTACAGCTATTCCAAAATGCGGGGGAGCTTCATCCAGTTGTATCCAATACTCATACCTTGAACTAATGAGTAGTCCTGCATATTATTGTTAAGAAACTCCATAAACAGTTCCGAGTTCAACCTTGGGGGTAGGAAATGTAGACCACAAACATTACTATCAATAACGCCCAACGAATCATTTAAGGAAAATTCATTTTGAAATGATCTTGGCAGAATTTCTCGACGATTATGATGTGCCCAAATATGGATATTATGGCCCGTCCAAAGAATCTTATGTAAAAAGTCAGAATTTTCTCCCGTCGAATTTAAAAGCCACTGGAAAGATCTTATTCTTTTTTCATCATAACCAGGATGAAAATCCTGAACAGGCTGTAAGTAATATGCATGTCTGTGCTCATCGTGTAGTGTTCGTAATATTTTAGACTTAGGAATGTGAAGGTGCTGAGCTGCCTTCCGAGAGCTCAGCCTCGGATTGTTATCAAAAGTACGTAGTATACGATTATTCTGAATATTGTATCGACGGTTTCTGTTCCGTTCGTTATTAACACGCAGGCCAAAATTACGAAAATTTTGATGTGTTCTGATGAAAATGCGATCATCTGGAACTCTTCTATTTGAAGAGCGTCTATGATATTCCCGAACCGCTGCTTCTGTATTTCCATCACAAAATCCGTAGCAAAAATTAATATCTGCGTATTCGTTGTTAGAAAAAAGCATTTTTCAGATTACTACTTACACAACACTCTAATAACAATGTTAACAATAACTCGAAATTAAATTACCTGACACAATTCAATTAACTGTCATTATAAAATGTAAAAACACTGACAGTAGTAGTCTTTCTTGTTTCATGGCCTACTACGACAGTTTAAAATTTATTTGAATTCCAGTTGCTTAAAGAATTTTAATTTTTTTGCTGGCAAACGGAGCGTCAAACGAAAAAAGTAAGGAGCCTTTTTCTGTTGTAAATTGAACAAGGATCCTATAAATAGATTTTGTTTCTAAAAAAAAACATTGGCGTACCATTTTTGTAATTAAAATTTCCCGAGGATCTGTCCGTACGCACGCCGCTAGTAGAAGAAAAATAATATTTTTTGCGTAAAAATATGTATCTAGATTATCTATTCAAAGGTTCTAAATTTCATTTAAATATCTAAAATAGTTTTAAAAATATTAATAAATTTGGAACTTTTGATAAAAATTTTGACACCCTGTATTTTTGTAACGAAGCATTTTTCGAATATAGTTTATAATACAAACTGATATTATTTTGCGGTTCTCTCTCTGCCTTTAAAATTTCCGCTTTCAAAAGTGGACCACCCTGTATATTGATATAGATTCCCAACACAAAAACGAACGCGAGAAGAGAATTTACTATTTCTAACGGGAACACCGAAGGAGTCAATATTTTCGAAATGTTTCGAAAATATTCCTCTCTTCGTCCGTCGCCAATTGAGCATTCAAGATTCTTCCTAGGATGTAGAAATGGAAAACGTACAAGACAATGCGTTCTTATAAATTCTATAGGGTATTTGCCTAAAAAAATGCAGAGTTTTTGAAATTGCCGAATACTGGCAATTACACCACTGTTTCCGGAGAACATCTGCCATGATACTGGCTGATGCAGGAACAGACTTCATCACTCTTAAAAGGCATGGTGGATGGAAAACAACGAACGTGGCTAAAGTATTTAATACAGGATTCTGTTCAACAAAAACATTATTAAAAAAATATATCTGTATATTTTTTGAAAAATGATTCCTTTAGTTCTTATTTTTCTCTATCCCCTCTTAAAATATTTGTAACAGTTAACCCTGTAAATATAAGTACAACAATGAGAAAATATTTGAAGCAGCAAATTTATACACCCACAACAACCCTCGCCCGTTTTTATTCCGATGCGTCACTGATAAAATCCATCGTTATATAAAATTGTTCAATCTCTACTTATCTAATCCGACTTTGCTATGTGTAAAACTTGGAAACTCATGGCGAAATTCAAATAGACTTGTTATAATTTGCGAATCAATTAGACACGATCTAAAAATACTGATGTTAGACAGAGATAACACTATAATTCCACACAGGACCAGCCCTCCTCACGGCGTCCATTTCTATCAGCATTTTAAGACAATACGAATGGACTTTATTTGATTTCAGTTTTCGGTCGAGCGAAGTCCGAATGATTTACTAACGAATATTCAATTTCAGAGTTCAGCGGAGTGTATCATTTTTAATAGAGTGCAATTATCGTTATATATTTAGATATCTACCTCTACACCTTACCAGAGCTCTAAATCACTGCCACATCTGTCAGCCATAAATTTAAACTGGCCATATATTCTATCTGCTCTGTATTTTCTAATTTGTCCGCTGCAGTCATATTTATAGATATTTACCAGTAAGGTGCAAGTGTCTGTCATATCATTAAGTTATTAAATTGCTTTTGCCACAGGCGCCAGTCTACACTGCGAAAGGAATACGCTAAAATTAAATTATATAAAATTCCTACTATAACGATAATGGGGAAGTTGCATGAATTTTATATTGGTTTGAAATATATTACAAGGTAATCTTTCAAATATACTGAGAGGTCAGAACATGTGTCTGGCGACAATAATCACATAATAATTAAAATATTTAACATTAATAAATTGCCACAGAATGTTAACAAAACTACATGGTCGAAAACGCGATATTATTGGTGTGACGTTACACGCTATTCAGTGTAGTTTGTTTCCATGGATACAGGTGCACGTTACGGTGTTGATGTAAACATGCGTTTGTTTCCTGTATTGTTAAACGTAACTTATTTCTTTATTTACAGTATAGATCCGCTCGTGACAAATATAGCGACAATACTGTTGGGTAAGTTCCAGATAGATAGTTTTACTTGAGATATTTATACAGGGTGTCCGTAATTTTAAGGGCTTAAATATCTCACTAAATGAAATAAAAAACTCTTATGAAAAAAATGTCTAAAACGAATAGTTTGCCTACAAATACATTTTGAAAATAAAAATACTACTGCAATAATATGCAAAACTATGTTACGAAATTACAAACTAAGCTACAATTGAAGTTAAGTAAAAGCGCCTGTAACGTAGTCTGTTCATAATTTGGTTTTTGGATTAGTATTAATGAAGTAAACAATTGAAGTTTTCTAGAAATTCGTTAAAATTGTAACGTACTGTAACATACGACAACGTAGCAGTATCAGGCTGATGCTGATAACCTAAAAGTAATATTAATCATATTGGAACGTACAGCTTGTGTGATTCATTTTTGTCTAATTTTTCTTTGGTGTTTGTAAGTGTACATAAACAAACATGGAACAATTTACAGTAACCATAACCAGCTACATCGCATGTTAATTTACGGCGAATCTAGGCAAAACTTTCAGGATACGAAACGTTTGTACAGTAAGCGCCTCTTGCAAGAAACAGAAGTCATTTTAAACATTTGTAACTATTATTATGTGTTGTGAAAAAAGCTCTAAGAAAACCATTCACAGTAAGTATATGTTTAGGTGTACCTATTTGTAATAATTATGTATAAAACATAACAATCCTAAGATAGTATGTGAGCGACGTTGTCACATATTCTGTTACCGTTGGTCACAGAAAAAAAAAATTGTTAAGTCAAATATGTTTTGTTCAGCACAACTTATCATATGACAAAATTAAGGCACCGGACACCTTATACAAAATTATGCCATCTAATTTCACATTGAACTACTTGTTTTAATTTGAAGAATATTAAGTAAAAGTAATGAATAATATTTAAAATTTATTATTTTTTTAAAATTAATTTAATACATTTTTATTGTTATTTACTACCGATCCAATTTTTCGTCAAACATTTAAAAAATATATGTTATTTATTACTTCTTTTATTATGTTTTCAGAATAAAACAGGTAATTTAATATAGTGAAGTCAGATTAGACGAAGTATGCTGTATTCGTACATGATGGCAATACTTCTTCTATTTGTCATGCACTTTTGTGACCATTTTATGAGTCTATTTTGCAATTTTATTCAATAGCAATATCTGTTTAACACAATAACACCTAATAATATCACAAATGACAAATTAACTCTTCTAAACGTATGTATAGGTACTGCGTTATATAAAAGCATGATATACAGATATGAACTAAAGCACACTGCTGTATTTAGAAATACATGAGCAAACGGCATCTGACGTCACAGGTCTATACTGTGACGGCGACCGTTTTGTGGGGACGTGGCCAGACTAAATTTTCATATAGCGTTTTTAGATTTATTTTTCCATGAAGTTATCTAGAATAAATGCTATTTCAATTAAAACAATACACTCTTTCTTCTGTATTTCCCCATTTTCAAATTTTAAGTCACTAAATGATAATGTTTCTTTACATATTCAGCTAGGGTAAGTTCCGGAAAGATAGCCATACTTAATATTTCATTCATTTAATCATCAAATATTCACATTTGTGCTGTAATAACACAAACAAGAAATTGGTTTTTACTACAATACTGCGTGAAAAGTAAATCATGACGGTCATTGGGTTTATGATAATATTTTCAAGGCTTCTGCATGAATGCAATAACTATAGTGACGTATAAATTAAGTCATTTTTGAAAACGTTTCTATTACTATACATTGCTTTCGAAAAGTAACTAAATTCATTAAATTAATTATTTTTGAAATTGAGAAGTTTTCAAAAAATTTCTCTGGCACGTCGATTTTGTTTTTCAAAAAGGCACTTTTTGACATACGACCCATATTTGTGACGTCATCGTTGTTCGAGATATGATGTCATCGACAATTTTTTTAACAACCCCCAGTTTTGACTATGGCATTTGAAAGAGCGTGTCATTCTACGCACATACATCATGAAAAATGATGGTGTTACATAACAAAAATTTCAAAAAATAATGTTTGAAGATTTTAAAATTTAATTTTCACAATACTGTGCACCTCCCCATTATGCAGCACCTGCTTATTTAGATGAGCTGTTCCCGAATCGTTGGATAGGGAGAAAGGGGCCGATTGAGTGGCCAGCCAGATCGCCTGATTTGACACCCCTAGATTATTTCTTGTGGGGATACTTAAAATTAAAAAGCAAGGTTAATTTAGAAAATTTAAAAACAAGAATTCGTCACGAAATACATCATATACCTCCTGAAGTTATTGATAATGTCCAAAATAAATTTATTAATCGTTTTGGCTACTGTCAGGTAGCCAACGGGGCACAATTTGAACATTATTTTCTTGAAATTTTTGTTATGTAACACCATAATTTTTCATGATGTATATATGTAGAATGATACGTTCTTTCAAATGGCATGGTTAAAATTGGGCGTTGCTATTTAAAAAAAATTGACATGCCAGAGGATTTTTTCGAAAACTTCTCAATTTCAAAAATAATTAATTTATTCGTCACTTTTCGAAAGCACTGTATAACAATTATTTACAGAATTAGAAAGGTATTTTAAGCTAATATATATCAAATCTCCTACAATTCCTATCAATGAAGTCATATGTATGTTCTCTGATACCAAACATCTAGGTATGCTAATGAACAATTCCACAGACAAAGCTCTATTCTACTGTATAACAAATATCTCAACAATTTAAACTCAATATTACCCATTAAACATGTATAGCTGTATTATTATCAGTGAAGCAGCACTGTTATTTTCACGAAAATATGCAGCAAGCCACTGCAGTACCTCTGTCCAACTACAGCAAAATATCTAGGGACAACGTTTTTATCGAGAAATAAAGGACAACTGGGAAAACACACCAATAACATCAAAATAAAATTACATGAACTGCAAGCAGCTTTTAAAAGCACTAAAAGCCTCGCCCTCCTGTTATGCGTTAACAATATTACTACACAGCGGTGGCAAAGTGTTTTGGAACATTGTGTGTTAATAAAATACGTAGCATGTTACATGAAAGAGGCAACGGGACTCTGCGTAATGGGCTAAGTCGAGATGTTATTCTCCTTGACATGAACCCACTTATTAACTCGCTTTAATTAGAAAAGACCAAAACAGTGTACTTTGGACAAAAATACACTCACCGGCAAAAAAAACGCCCACTAAAAACTAGCCCCAACTTTAAAGTTGGCTTCCTCGCGAAAGGCTCATACAAAGGCTGGTACATTGATTTCTCAGGAACGGATGCAACGTCGGAAATTTTAATTCAGAATTTAATTTCAAAATATACGGGGCGCAACAAAAAGACGAAGTTTTTTTCTTGAAATTTATAACACCCTGTGGGGTGCATCAGCTCTAGTCGCTGTTGCTAACAGGAGTCACACTGTAGCCTCATCTTTTGTGAACATTTTTTTTTTATCATGACATCTCTGTTTTTATTGGAGATACACTATTTTAAAACGAACGCATTTAAAACAAGAAAACTAGTCAAATAAACATCAAAACGTAGATTTAATGTGAAAACAATTGAAATTAAAAAAAAGATAAATTTTAAGGAACTAATATCTTGTGTGGCCTCCTCGCTTCAAAATAGCTTCATTCAATCGTTGTGGCATCGAATCAATAAGGTTTGTAACAAATCCTTATCGAATTGCGTCAAATTCTTCGTGAAGTGCAATTTGCAGATCAACAACATTCGTCACAGATAATGGCATTTTTTAAATTTGACAACCGTTGACAAACCCTTAATTATCATATTTCAACCAATCAATCAGTTTCCGCCTATGCCGCCTTAATTATTTACACGTAGAAATTTCTGCCTGCGTAGCTTTTCTCCGAGGCGTTCGTTTTAAAACAGTGTATCTCCAATAAAAACAGAAATAATGTCACTGTGGGTAAAGACTCCACAGCATAGAACCACAGCTTAAAATTGTTATATAAGCTGTGGTAGAATTCTGGTATACTCTGGATTCCTGTTCAATATAGAACTGCCTCAGTGATAATAGAAGAAGACTTCAATCTTCAAATAAGTGATACGCTTTTTCATATTTATCTTTATGTTTCTTGTATACCATTTTCCATATTGTCGTTGTAAGCAAAAGATTCTGACATTTTTCATATCTCACTGACACAATAAACAAACTTGTTTCTATATCAACATTCCCTTAGGATTCTCGATTCACATTTTCCAAATTCACAGTTTTCAATAAACAATTATGATGACTATAAAAATTGTCTTTTCCGCATATGCTGTATTTTTTTATCTCGGGGCGCCTCGATCAAAAAACCTAAGCCTGATGCGGAAAAATATCACTTTTCGTAATGTATTGCACAAATAGTTTACGCCTGTTCATTATGCTATAGGGCGATATGAGTATGTTTATAGTAAAACGAAATAAACAGATAATAGTGAAGTGAAATATCAATTCTGTTTATTTTTTTTTTGTGTCAATAAATGGTTAATTTTAGAGCAAAAGGTAAGAAAGTGTCACATTTTAAAATAAACCAAGTTAATTGATACGTATTTTTGAATAATCAATTTCTGTCACACAAAAAATACCTAACTTATATCAACACCCTCGTATGGACAGAAATTTTCGAGAAATTATTAAAAATTCGCACCAGTATTAGTGAAATGTATGCTACTCTTTTTAAAACACCCTTTATGTAAGTACTCTTAAACTATAAAAAGATCTATAAACGAAATACACACACCATGAAAAGTCTTGAACCCCCAAAAGTACATGTACTTAAGAAACAAAAAAGACAATATAACATTGCAGACCAGGAAGCTTTGAACCTTTACTTTCCTTTGAATTTTTGTACATTATAATGGCAGGACGTGAAATTTCTGCGTTTCCCCTAGTAATAATGACTGCTTTACATGATGCAGAACATTCTATTCATCAGATATCGAACATGTTGGGCATTCCTAGATCATCGTTGTACAAATAGTACACATAGACGAAGAATTTGATATAGGGGAAAACAGACCACGTAGTGGACAGCCTCGATTATCTAATGAAAGGGTAGATCGGTATTTGGTGCAATATGCCCATAGACACCCCATATCTTCAGATTCAGCTCTCAGGGTCCACTTTCAAGGTACGTGTGCCGTGTTATATTCACACCTACTATTCGAAGAGGACTCCACAATGCAAATTTACGTACTAGAAGGCCATTATGGGTCCCCACTCTACTATCAAGTCTTCAGTGGGCGCGAGAGCATAGAAATTGGCTTTTACGCCAGTGACGATGGGTCTTATTTGCAGACGAAACCAAAATTGTGCTGGTTACTGATGACAATCGATAAAGAGTCCAAAGAGAACCAGGTCGTCAACAGCGACTTCATTTTCCCCGTGAAGTTGCTTCGGATGAAGGGGGTACCGTAATGTTTTGGGGTGGAATAACATTCAACCGCCGCACCCCATTAATTTGCATACCACAGAATATGACCAGTCAAATTTACATCGAACAAGTTATTTCGCCCATTATCTACCCCCTACGTAATAAATTAGGTAAAAATTTTGTGTTTATGGACGACAACGCTCGACTACATCGCGCAAGAAGGATTCAAGAGACACTCGAAGCAGGACATATCAATAGATTAGTTTGGCCAGGCAAGTCTCTTGACATGAATTCTATTGAAAACAAGTGGGATTTCGTTGCTAGAGCCATTCATAATCATAATCCTCCAGCTTAGACTGCAGATGAGTTAGTCGTGGTGGCAGAAGAGGAATGGAATACTCCGCAAGAGATCGTTAACCGCAATTATCTCAATGCACAGACGTGTCAATATGCTATTGGAACGTGGTGGAGATCATACCAACTAGTCAAGTAGACAACTTGCTTTGTTACTTATTTCTGATTTAATAAATTTTGTCAAAAATGTCACACATTTGCTGGTTTTTAATTTTAATTAATAAGTACTCAGTTATCGAACATATTTTCACAAAAAAAAAAAAAGATTCAGAAAACAATATACGTTTATAAATGTATTTGTTTTTTCTGACAAAAAATTTCTTTAACAAGAATGAGGAGTAGTTCAAGACTTTTGACGTTGTGTCATGACGGAAGGCGATACTAAAACCATGTGCGGATAAAACGGAAAATCGAGTACACAGCGAATTTATGGGACTTCACCAACGTTCGTTCTGCAACACAATGCAGCTAAATTACCCATGAAACAACAGACGATAAATTAGAGTAACAACAGATAAAACAAAACACTCATTGGCATATTGCACTTTGCGGTGAGCATTTATTTCAAGATCACTGTAAAGAGTCATTAGCCACTTCTTGGGGTCTCATTTACACTAGCTAATTGAAACACAACTGGATGCTGGGCCAAGCTTACTGTGCAAATGTATCTAAAATAGATCGCTTTATAAAGGAGATGCTTTTCTTGATCCAAGGAGTTGAATGGTAAAATTGTTCTCAATGGAGGTTCGACACCTTTCGAGATATTCCTATAAAATGAAGTAAGGTTATTATACAGGGTATTATTCAGTAAAGAATAGACCATACTTGAAGGCTAGCTTCCTAGGACAAAGATAATGTGATTTAAATCAATTTACTTTTACACAGTTTTGTTCCCTTAAGAAGTTATAAGCCTGAAAAGTACTTCTTTTGATTTCAATTAGGCTATTTTTATTTGTTGGTAATTCAACTCAAATTTTAGAAAAGATTTTTTTTAAAAAAAAAGAAAAGTTTTTTCAAAAAGACAGGTCGTCTTTTTTAAAAATTAATCAAAGACTGTTCTGAGAGGAACAATATAGTGGCACGGACACTCACAACTTGTACATTTAACGCAAAAATCAATCAGAAGTTAATGTTTATTTCACAAAAAACCTTCTTTTGCAAAATTTAATTACGATTACCCAACAAATAAAAATATCGTAAAAAATCGGATAAAAAGTAGTTTCTCAGGGCTATAACTTCTTAAAGAAACAAAATTATAAAGGTAAATAAATTTATCACATTATTTTTGTCCAATGAAACTAGCCTTAACGTATGGCCCATTCTTTACTAAACACATCAGGTGAGAAAAATAATAAAAAAAGAAATAAATGCTTGTGTTAAGACAATCAGATAAAACTTGTGGAAATGTATGTTTACCTGATTTTATATAGTTTGTTGCATCTATTCATATAAAAATAATTCGTTGAATCACTTTTAATCTCCGCAATGGTTGTGGAAGATTTGATTTTATCGAATAGGGATTTGAGATGCTCCCACTACAAATGAGACGAATAGGCGAGGCTAGATTTAGAGACTTTATAGGCTATATTGCTATTTTTTTAACAAAAAATATCTATAAAAAAAATTAAATTTGTTGTTTCCCAAAAATAGACACATCAGTTTTTGAACTATATTGCAATAAAAAAGTCACATGGAATCGTAATCAGGTGCATTTCCCACTTTATTATGCAATAAAGTAAAACAAAACCGGTTTTAATTTTTAGCCTTGTTTATAAAATAATTTCAAATTTATGTAAAATAGTATTATGGCTTATTGTTCAGTAATCATCAGGAATCAATGGCGGCTCGTGAGTTTAACTTCCTTGGGCGGAAAGCATGAATGAATTATGGTCGGTATTTTAAAAATGAATTTCCGACAATAAAAAAGTCACCGGAACTATCAATAAAAATCATTTTGAAAATGTTTGCACCCGTAATTTTAAAAAGTGGCATAATCCCACTATTCCCATTATTTTGGTCCAAAAATATGTGGTTAACGGCTTGACCTAAAATTATTATGCTTTTTATTTCATTTCCTGTAAAGTTTGATCAAAGAGAGTTAACAGATTAACACTCTAAGCCGATGGCATAAGTAATTTAAAAAATAGGTGTAATAAATTCAATTTTTGATAATAATATTATAAGTAAAATTTCTGAAAATACTTGTCATAAGGTCGCTGTATTTCTCGCCGTAAAATGATTTTTTAGGTACTGAAATCTCGAAAAATAAAACACGTAGAGCAAAAACATAATATCAAAAGTAAAATTACTGTCGTTTTGTTTATCCTTTACTATTTAAACTGTCCTCAAATAATATCATAACTTTTAAAATGCATTTGTATGACACACATTATTTCGCTATTCTAACCCCACATTTTAACAATTATTTTCACATACTTATAAACAAAAGCAAACAATCTTGTATGCAGAACTATGTAAGTTTATGTTATAACAATATTTACATCTACAGTAGAATTAAAAAACATATGTATTTTAAAAGATTTCAGTACCTAAAAATTTGCTGGATAGATTGCTTTCTGACCTATATTGATTTTACTTCGGTACCTTTGAATATTTGCAGGTGGCATGAGATAACATTCTTGTTATTTGCTAAACTCTATATTATTCAGTTCTTAAATGTCTAAAATTACTTGTATTTGTAGAAAACACTATTTCAAGAACACAGCGCCCTTAAAGATAAAGACATGCCTGGAATACACTAAAATATTTTTATCATGAAACAGAGATAAGGAGGAGGATAAGGATACAAGGAAAACATCGCTATAATCTATATTACACAAACCATAATCCATTAGGAATAGGCGGTTCCACGTAACCATATCATGAAATGTAATAGTCACGTCAAATTAGCATTTCACTTGCAACTTTTTGCGGAGAGGTCCGATTGAGATGATCTACAAAATGTTCAGGGAATTGTTTATAACAAAAGGTACATCTAACCTCTGTACGCTCGCAAATTTTTAATTGTTTATTTAACAAATGACCCATTTTTGTTGAACATATGGCAAATGTCACACACGATTCAACGAAAATGTCTGGAAAATGTTCCCTCGGGGGTTTTCGAGGTCCCTCTTTATCACTTTGGTGTTAGCTTTATTATTTATTGCTAAATTGTTGTAAGTGGGCTAATTAACAAATTAAAAACTACACCCCCGAAATCAGTAGAGAACCGAAATTTTTTCCAGGATTTCTGACTTATTAAGGCAAACCATCGGCACAAGATTTTTGCAAATATAATTGTTTATTGTTCGATTGTTGCAACCTCGCTAATTAACAAATTAATAACTCTTCTCCCGATTCGTTGAATCGTGTGTGACATTTGCCATATGTTCAACAAAAATAGGTGATTTGTTGCGTACAGAGGTTAGATGTACCTTTTGTTATAAACAATTCCCTGAACATTTTGCAGAAAACCGCATCTCAATAGGACTTCTCCGCAAAAAGTTGTCCATTTTCACTTTTTTGATGCTAATTTGACGTGACTAATTATTCAGTTTTTAAATGTCTAAAATTATTTGTATTTGTAGAAAACACTATTTCATGAATACAGCGCCCTTAAAGATAAAGACATGCCTTGAATACACTAAAATATTTTTATCATGAAACAGAGATAAGGATAATAATACAAGGAAAACATCGCTATAATCTATATTATACAGATTATAATCCATTAGGAATAGGCGGTTCCACGCAACCATGTCATGAAACGTAAGGAAACTTCGTATTCACGTAATTATAAATTTATTTACTTTTAGTTATTTGTAATCGAAGTATTCTCGGAAAGATTGCATCAATCACTTGAGTTGCATTAGAATTTACTTACGGGAACGTTTACCTATAAATCATACCCAATCTAAACACCACTAGTGGGTGTTGACGGATGAAGAACAAAACTTGTATAGCGTATGTTATGAAATACTTACACACGAGTTGGCACTGAAAGATACGACAATAATAAATAAACTCGAGCACATGCCCACGAGTATAGAGAACTTGTAGCTGGAACCTCAGTACTTCCTTTTTGGCGTACAAACGTATAGGGTGTTTTTAAATGAAGTAGCAAAAATGAGACCACAGATTCCTTAGGTGAAAATAAATCGATTTAACCTAACATACCTATACAGGGTGTTAAAAGAAGAGTGTAAAATATTTCAGGAGGTAATAGTATGAACCAAAATAAGCAGAAAAGCCTTAATGGGTCCGCAAAGTAACGATTGCGGAGATATGGACCACTATTCGTTCTTCAAACATTTTATTTTATTAGGAATAAACCGACAAAGGAAGCTTTTAACAAACAAAAAACAAGGTTACAGAAGATGTTCAAAGTGCCATCCGTCCATTTCCAAGCAGGCACATCTTCGTCTCAACGATATTCGAACTCTTTCGAAAACACCCTCCTTGGTTTGGATTTCTTGACACTTTTGATTAATCCGTAGCTGCAGCTCTTCCAGGCTATTTACAGAAGTACCATACACTAATATCTTTAAATATCCCCAAACAAAGAAATCTAGAGGGTTCAGATCAGGCGATCTTGGAGGCCATAAAACAGGTCCGACCCTTCCTACCCATCTATGTGGAAAAGTTTGGTGTAAATAATGCTCTCTAACGGCCATGGAAAAATGAACTGGAGCACCATCATGCTGGAACCACATTTGTTGCATCTGATTCAAAGGAATGTCTTCCAAAAATTCATACAGTGTGTTCTGCAGAAAGTTAAGTAAGCAGCGCCTGTTAATCGGTTTGGTAAAATAACAGGACCTAGAAACCTGTCACCTACAATACCCATCCAAATGTTTAATGAAAAACGTGCCATGCCATCGTTGAGACGAAGATGTGCCTGCTTGGAAATGGACGGAGGGCACTTTGAACATCTTCTGTAACTTTGTTTTTTGTTTGTTAAAAGCTTCCTTTGTCGGTTTATTCCTAATTAAGGCTAACGGTGAAACACGTGATCAAGTTTTGTTAAAACCAGATATATCGCTGCGCAGAGTAAGACTATGTTGACGTGTTGTGGCAAAACGCTGAAATATGTGCTGCCTAGAGGCTAATGCATTTGGGATGGAGACAAAACGAAAGATGCACTGAAATAAAGGTATCACGATTCTATGAGTGGAGTAAAATCGGTTCTCAATTATGCCGTTTTTTTTGAATAAAGATATAACTAAATTAAACATTTACCATATTTTAGAGGGACAATTTCGACATCTGAAATGGACTTTTACAACTTTTTTCAGTAGGGTCTAACTTTATAAATTCAAATTGTCGGTGCTTCGGACGTTATTTGTCAATTATGTTTTACGAAACATATATCGCATTTGCAAATCAACGATTCAAGTTATGTTCATAATTTTTTCACAACATGTATAAAAAACTACAGCGCTTCTAATAGTACATACCAATTTTTAATAACTTAAAGCCTTTTCGAAAAAAAATTGTTCCAAAGTCAATGCCAGTAAATTTGTGCATTAAAAACTTTACTATGCGGAGAGCTACATTAATTATTGAAAATAGAACTATAGTTATATCGAGACAAATGTAGTCGATAGTATGAAAAATTTTTTTAAAAAAAGTTTACTTCGCTACGTGTTACGGTTTTCAAGAAATTGAATTTTACATATGCTCGTGTTTCGTGTGTAAGCTAAGTTTACTTGCGGTGCAGTACACGTTTTCAGAATAGGACAATGCATTCATTCGGAAAGTCAGAAATATCTATATTTTCCATAATTTTTATGTCGAATAAAATTAAATTTTAGTTTTTTTTGCTCGTATTTTTTTAATAAAGAAAACTTATCGTAGATCATAGAAAATACATAAGAAATATTACCATAAATGTATATTTATTTATGTCCAAAATGTAAAATATAAAGACTATGTATGGATTATTGAAGAGAAATATGAGAAATTAAAGTGTAAATAGGCCAATTAGATTGGATCAAATATTGAAAACATATCCACTAATTGCGATGCTTATTTTTTTGTTTGTTCCTTTAATACTAAAATATAAATACTTTCGCTTGACATAGGGCTCAACTTAAATCAGAAAATATGGAATAAAGAGATAATTTCATTTATAGAATAAAATGCTTTTGACACATTTTTTCTTTCTATGTGTATTTCTACTAAGTTTGGGTTTGCAACAAATAGTATATTATTATTTACTGAAGTGCTGAGAAGCAAACCATCGATGCCATGTAAAAAAATACTATGCGACAAAAATAAAATTAGATAAACAAAACCATATTTCAATAACATTTTTATGTATTCCATAAATCTCAACTACCCATTTGCATTCCCCATTTTTTTAATATTTATTAAAAATATTAATTATATTTTAATGAATACGTCTATTTAGCAATGTCTTAGCTGGTGTCTATTATTCAGTAGGCAGACACAGAATATTATATTAAAAATAATCTATATTTCTGTATTTGAAAAACATTATATTTTTAGTTTCAAGTAACAAATTCGTAATTATAATAAAGCTATTAAACTACAATACGTAATCATTTCTCTTAAGTCTTTTATAAAATCTGTCCTTTTATTTTAGTTTTTCGGTTTTCGTTCGGTAACTATATATATATATATATATATATAGTAAAATATGTTATTCTATTTTTTATATACTACAAATATTATTTTACATCGAGTGAAAAATTTTAAATAAAAAAAAAATTACATTACTCAACATTTTAAAAAACAGCATTGATGTAAAATAATATTTGTAGTCTATTAAAAAAAAGCCGCCTATTTTTATCATTTTCCGTTGAGCAGTTATTGAGCGAAAACGTGGCGAAAACTATATTCCGTATGATAGAGCATTTACCGTTAGCCTGAATCACTTCTCTCAGTGTTGGACATTTAGAATCTAATGTGATCGTCTCTTTTATCAATGCCACCGCAAGGGGGCAGCATTTTATTGCTAAGAAATATTTTTTTAGTTTTCGCTCAGTAGCTCCTCAGGGGATAAAGATAAAAATATGCGGTTTTTTTTAATAGACTGCAAATATTAATTTACATCGACGCTGTGTTTTGAAATTTCGGAAAAGAGCAAAATTCATTTAAAAAAAATAATTTTACAGTTTTTCAAAATTTCAAAACACAGCGTCGATGTAAAATAATATTTGTAGTCTATTAAAAAAAACCGCATATTTTTATCTTTATCCCTTGAGGAGTTATTGAGCGAAAACTTTATATCGTCTTATAGAGCGCTCACCGTAAGCCTTAAATGAAATGTTTGAAAAACGAATAGTGGTCCATATCTCCGCAACTGTTACTTTGCGGACCCATGTTTATTAAGACTTTTCTACTTATTTTGGTTCATGCTATTACCTCCTGAAATATTTTACACTCTTTTTTTAACACCCTGTATACCAAGTCGCGTAATAAAAAAGATACAGGGTGTCAAAGAAATCCAAATATTTACATAGAATTTGTGAATCGACGATTTTTACAGGCGAGAAATTCTAATTTGTTTCTAATTTTGACGTCACTAGTAGAGGGCGCCACTTGTGGCACACCACGATTCTTTTAAATGGCAAAACTTTTTTGCAGCTTAGGCTATTGAAACAATCGATTCTCCTAACTGTTTTATTTGAAAAGGTATACCTTGCCGAAGTCGGTAGGAGTAACCATTTTTGAAATAATGTTATACCTTTAAGTGCCTTTTCTGCTGAAAATACAACAAAATGTTACTTGAAAAAGTCATTCAAAATGGTAAATTATGGAGATGTGCAAAATTTCAAGAAAATCGGCGAGGTTTCATGAAATCATTTTTCAACAAAGCACAAAGATTTGATCAAAGCAGGCCGATCTTTTTAAAGTTTTGCACGTCTCCATAATTTACCATCCTGAACAGCTTTTTCAAGTAACATTTTGCTGTATTTTCAGTAGAAAATACCTGAAACGATAACAGTTTTCAATCGGTGTACTGAATATTTCAAATATGATTATTTCGAAAACTAACGATTTCAACTAGGTATACCTTTGTCAGATATAATAGGTAGGAGAATCGATTGTTTCAATAGTCAGATGGATACACTAAGTAGCAAAAAGGTTCTGCCATTTATAATAAAGATGATGAGCCATAAGTGGCGCCCTCTACTAGTAACGTCAAAATTAGACACAAATTTGAATTTCTCGCCCGCAAAAACCCTTGATTTTTTAAGAAGTTATCTACAAATATCAAAATTAGAATTTTAACTTTGACATCCTCTATCTTTTTTATTATGCGACTTGGAATATAGGTATGATAGGTTAAATTGATTTATTTTCATCTAAGGAATCTGTGGTCTCATTTTTGCTACTTCATTTAATAACACCCTGTATACACGGTGTCCGGAAAAATGTGGGAAATCTCTCGGGTGCAGATAGAACATAAAAAAATAATATGACAATTTTTTTTCCTACAGGCACTCCGGAGATATGTGTCCCTGAAGGACGCCTCTGGAAATCGGTGTGTCTTGAATAACTTTTAAAGTACTCAATATAATTTAATAATAATTTATGTGATGGACAATAGTAAGGCCCTCTTAAAATAGTGTCCTTGAAACATATTTAACTTTTTTAGTTTACCAAGGACGGGCTAAGCTTTACAACTTAATACCTAAATTTTTAACACCCTGTATAATAAAGATCGTAAAATAATGAATCTTAGCAGCTTCAACCTTAGACTAAAAAAAGGTACTCTTGTTTATTGTCGATAAAATGAACCGTTTACGAGAAAAGGAATAATAAACGAATTCATATTTTTACACAAATAAGGTATCTTATATTGCAAAATTTAACAATTTTCTATGCACTTGCTGATTTTCCAGGATTTTTTGGATATGTTTTAAATTTTGACACAAAAGTTTGCGTATTCCAGTAGTTCTAGCATAGCATGATTATTTTGGAACAAAAGATACTGTTAGCAATTGTCTATCCAACTTATGTTAGAGACATTATTTTAAAATGTTTGGATACAAAAAAATTAAATAAAATTTGGGACACATAGTGTTACATGGAATGACGTAAGCTCCATTTTCAATCAAAAGTATTATCTTTGGGATTTGACAGAACGACTAATAACGTCATCAATTATATTCCTGTAAAAAAGCTTCTTTCTTCTAATTAACTTTTATTAGAGACATTTTTCTGTATTACTTCCCGTTTAAAAATTATAAGCAATATCATCATAAAGAGAAAGAAATACCACCTAAAATTCAAATTAGCGGTGGAAGGATCAAGTAGTCGTTGGATTGAATGTATGTTATTTATGTTATTTATAGGGCATAAAAGGTGATAATAAGTAAACTTAAAAAATGAAGCAAATGTCCTTATACTACAAATATATTACAATCTATTCTCTATATGACTTCCTTTAATTTCAAGACACAGACAATCTTCGCCTGACTTCTTGCTGGGCTGCGTTTATTATCATTTCGCTATTTAACTCATTACAAACGTTTGTGATTTTTTCTTTCAAATGATTAATACCTAGCGAAGATGTTTTGTAAACTTTATTTTTTAAACCCTCCCATAAAAAAATCGAGGGATATTTGATCTGGTGACATTCAGGGCCACTAGGCCCATTAATCCCGATTCATTATTCTGGGAAAGTGTTATTTAAATATTGCTGCAAAATTTTAGTCTTGTGGAGTGGAGCTTCGTCGTGTTGAAACCATAGACTGCTCCTTAGCTGCAAAGACACGTTCTCCAGAAGTGCAGGAAGTTCGTCTTGTAGGAAATTTAGGTAACTCACGCTGTTCAATGTCTGTTTATAAAAATAAGGCCCAATTAAATGTCTTCCGATGATACTGCACCATACATTTAGACAAAAATGGTCTTGGTTTTGGACTAGATTTAAAATGTGGGGATTTTCAATGGATCAGTAGTGGTCGATGCGCCTGTTTGACAAACCATTACTGACAAACCGACTTTCGTCCGTCCAAAGAACGTGCCGAAAAAGGTTCTAATCATCAGTTTCTGCATTTACTATAATTTGAGCTATAAAATTAAGTCTGTTCCCAATGTGACGCTCAGGCAAATACTCCAAATTGTGAATTTTGTAGTCATGATACCCATTGGTCTTTAAAACTCGTTGAACGGTTGATTTATCCAAATTCAATTACCCGCTAGATTTTAAATTAAAATAAGTCTGGCTAGATCACATTGTTTTGATGTCATGTACAGTTTATTATTTAACCGTTTATAAAGTGTTATCGGATACGGTTAAATTTCGCGCATGAAAGTAGCATCTAATAAGTAAGAAACGAATAAACTTATGATTAACATAGCATTTAATTTTTAATTATTACAGAGGTAGCTGTGCTTGCCTGGACTGCACGAAATCCACGCCGCTGTATCTATAAACTATTTGCAGATCACGTCTGTATTGCATACGATGTTTCTTTTAATTGGCAGTAAATTCTGCTGGGAGGCATAAAGATTCTGAGCGATTTGTGGATTGGCCTAATGCCATGCCGGAACATACTTCATACTTGAATTTAACTTTTGTGCTAAAGAAATTTCTCAGAAATAGCTACTAATAGCGTCGTGATGTGCAGTAACGTGCGCGCCAAGAAAAAGGCCTTCCGTTTTATGCAGTTTTAACAAATAATGGGTGCACAATATGTGACAGATTTAGTGTCGCTTTGGAGCCAATTCTCGTCGACGCGACTTGCAGTGACAGCCTTACGAGGGTTCTAAGCGGTGGGTAATTAGTGTAGGACGATATACTGTGCGGATTTCAGGACTGGATGACGTTTAGTGCTTTTAGCTAGACCACTGAACTGAATGGCATTTTCTAAGCTAAGCTCTACTTCAAAACAATATCTAAGAATGAAGAAGAAAAGATGAAGGTTGTTACTGGCTGTATCCAAATAAAACTTTATTTATTCAATTGATCACACAGTGATATAAGATATGTCAAAACTTCACAAGAGACATTAAAAAAAGAATATATAATAAAACACAAAAAATATGTTATACATAAACACACATATATGCAGGGTGAGTCATTAATAATCATACATAGCTTAAGGGCACATTGCTAACATCAAAATAAACCGATTGAGCTCAATAAGAGGTGGTACTTTCGAATATGCAAACAGTGTTGAGGTCACGACTAGGGGGTGCTAGTTATACTGTACTGTCGATGTAAAAATATGTCTAACCTTTTTGAATTTTTTAATAAGAAATTATTGAACTACCTTCAATTATAAATAGAAAAGGTATACCTGTTACAAACCGATAAACTCAACCGTCTTCGAGAAATAGACGATTTAACTTTTTGAGATTCGGCGGGAACTAAATTAGAAAATGATTTTTTCCAAAGTAGTAGGTGTGGAAATAATAAGTAGGCAGCTGTCACTACAATATCGTATTGTTTCTGTCAATGCCACTCTATAGATTAGGCAATAGTGTGTTTTATTGTTATTTTTTATATTTAAAATGTCCCGTAACCTCGTCATAATAATTGTGGTCGTGAGGCACTTGAAATTATATCGAGATAACAGACAATCCGATCATAGACTATTTAAAAGACAGATTAGGTGAAACAGGATCATTTCGCCCGAAAAGAGACGTTGGCCGAAAATATTAACAGTGGACCAAGAGGATGATTTTTTATTATATATAAATGACTTATCCAAGTTTGTAAGTACAAGGCACTTAGTCCTATATGCTGACGATACCACTCTGGCAACTGATGCTGAATCTCACAAAGATCTCATTATAAAAATGAATATTCCTTCCAGGGAATTTACCTGGTGGTGCGAGAGGAATTCACTGATTGTAAATGCAACTAAAACTACCTGTATGCAATTTGTTGCCAAGGGACAGCTTTCCGACTGTGGAGAAATCTTAGTTAACAGTACTAAAATACATTTTTCAAAATCTATAAAATTTTTAGGCTTGGTTGTGGACAGCAATATGAGCTGGAGTACAAACATAAACCAAGTCTGTAAAAAATTATATCGTAGCTACTATGCTATTTTACAACTGAATAATATCTTTAATCCTTTTCAGTTAATAAATATTTATTATGCCATTGTTTACCCTCATATTTCGTATAATATTATTTTGTGGGGAAGTGTAGGGGCGGAGGATTATAAGATTGATCTTTAATTTAAAATATAGGGAAACATGTAGAGCACATTTAAAAAAATATAATATCCTCACATTTTATTCTATATACATTTACAAGTGCGTTCTATATGTTAAGAGTCATTATCTAGATTTTTATAGAAACTCTGATTATCATGATCATTTTACTAGGGCCTCTAATTCTATTAGGCCACCTAAACATACTACTAGTATGAACAGAGCCCAGTCTATATGGGTATCAAACTCTTTAACCATCTGCCCGAATGTGTGAGATTGGAGATTAATCCAAAGGCTTTTAAACGTAAACTAAGACAATTTTTGTCTGATGGATGTTTCTATAGCGTCTCGGAATTTATGGATAAGAAATTTTAAACTTTGTTGATTGATCATATTGTGGCTCCTATTGTGTGATGTTGTTACTATGGTTGATGTGTTTGTAAATTCTGTTAAAAAAATTGTACTCTCTATCATTGACTTATCCTATATCATTGCTGCATGATCTAGAAGGATGAATAAATACTATTATTATTATTATTGTTTTAGTGCGAATTGCTGACGTACAAGCACACGTCAAATTTCGGCAGCTACTGGCATCAATCTTCCGTTAGCAGAATACTCCACAAAAAAAAATTGTATCCTTATCATTTTACTCCAGTTTAACATTTAATGCCACAAGACGTCCTAGCTAGGTTACGGTTTGCACAGTTTCTTCGTCAGCAACAAAATGATGACCCAACATTTTATAATAAAATATTATTTAGAAAGAGAAATAGTCATTCTTGGGAACTAGAAAATCCTCATCTACTAAGAGAAATGCGTTTTCAGCAAAATTTCTCTATCAATATTTGGTATGGAATTCTCTCGGATAATATTGTGGGGTCGCTCGTACTACCACGTCCACTTAACGGAGAAAATTGTTGCTAATTAATAACTTGCCACTGCTTCTTCTTCTTGCTTATTCCCTTAAATTTATGTAAGAACTTGTGGTTTTTGCATGATGGTGCACTTGCAAATTTTCCGCACCGTTGGATTGGACGCGGCAGTCAACTTCCTTGGCCTGCATGAATTCCTGTTTTAAATCCGCTGGATTTTTACTTTTGGAGTTATATTAAATTTTTTTTTCAATAAACATATTATTTTGCAGACCTTTAAAAAATTTGGAAAACACCCCGTCTGAAAACAACAGTTGAGTATATGCGTTAATGGTTTTGCTATATGATAAGCATATTGCTTGATAATTTTAGTTGAAAAGTCATCACAGCCCGTGATTCATGTGATTGATTCATGAGTAGTACTTAGTTGTTCCTCATCGATAGACGCAGACTCTGCTGCAGTAGAAGACAATGTGACATGATTTATAGACTCTTTACTACGAGTAGAAAATAATTGTTCTGACATTTCGATTATGTTATTGATGGCATTATCAACATACGTGGAAATTTCACTGGATTTCCATCTCCCTGAACCTTTTAGTGATAAAATATCTCCACTTGTATCCACAACCATAGTTTCCCCAGATCAGCGAAATGAATGACCGGTATACAGGGTGGTAGGTAAGGTAAGGGCCCATGAAGACATACTAGATTTTTTACTTCAAAATATTACGATTTAGGCCAATATGCCATAATGTAATGTTGATAATAAAAAAAGATACAGTATGCTGCTTTGGACCTGTTACTTCCCGAGATTTTCATGGTGGGGGCATATACTGAGTGAATGTTTATAAAAGACGCATTAGAATTGTAAAACACTTACCCAATATTTCCAAAACGAATGATCACTCTTGTCGAATCTGGAACAAAAGAAAGCAAAAGCTATAAAACTTTTTTACTAGAAGGAATAGATTGTTATGAGAAAATAATAATTTAAATTTAGTTTCGACTTGTGTATGCAGTTTATAACAATAGTATAAATATTATTTACTAATTAATATTAAGAAGTCTTTCTTTAAGTATATGTATGCTGTTAAGAAAACAATGTCGTTTATTCAGATTGTGCAAGTTTCACATCAACAATAGGATAATATGGGAAATATTAGTTGTAATTAAGTTTTATACATAAACAGATATTTGCTTTTATATGGAAATATATTTTTGAAAAATTTAATTGACGGTCTCTCCAATGGCATAAGCATATACAGGATGCGGCGTCTTTAATGCACAAAAAAATAAAATGCAGATTTCTGGGGATATTCGTAATAAAAACATCTTATATCAAACGGTCCTCAAAGCCTTACCCAATAATTCCGAACAGTAAATTTGGTTCCGCATTAATTTGTACAAAAAAGTGAGTGAAGCCAAGTTACGCCTTTTATCCAAACCATCTAAACCAAATTATTTTGCCAGTCATTTATACGATACACCTATTACAGGGTAAACCCCATCATTTTCATATGCTAAAAAATCCAAAAACTTTCTCTGTACCCTCAATCATTATGGCAGGTATAATAAGGATATTAAATTAAGGAACCGTATTCAATTTTAGAACTAATATAAGAGAGATATAAACGTTTCAATGTATTAATATTGTAACTGATTTACAATTTCTAACAATAAATCCACGTCTTAGTAGTAACCAATTTTAATGCTGACTAAAAGAAGCTTTCGATCAAAAAGAAAACCGAGGTCTCTCCAAGTATCACAACGGACAAGTAGTGAATCATATAAATATTCTGCGTGCCTTCTATTGAAGGAAATAACTTTCGCAGTGCATTTTGCAGTGTTTAGGAGCAATTTATTATTGTTACACCAAGCTTATAAACGGTTCAATGGGTCCAGACTGTAGGTTTTCGCAATTTTGATAACAATCAATATTAATAAACAATTTCAAGTCATTAGCAAAAAAGGTTTGCGACATTTAAGAACATAAATCATTCACAAGGGTAAAGTAACGGACTAAGGTTAGATTCTTGTGGTACTCTTGAATTTGATAGGAATAAAGAAGAATTAAAGCTGCTATATACTACAAATTACTCTCTTTTAGATAAATATGAGGACAGGAATATTTGAAATGAAATGCCAAAACCAAAAGTACCCTAGGTATTTATTTAGTAGGACGCAGTGATTAAAAGCCTTAGCAAAATCAGTGTAAATTACCTGACCTGACCCTGCTTGTCCTCATATATTGAATAAATTTGAAAAATATAGCTCATCTATTATTTAAAAATCCATATTGGAAGGCGAAAATCAGATTCCATAATATGTTAGCAAAATTTGACAAAACAAAAACAGGTCTATAATCACATTAAACAAATTGTTTTCCATTTAATAGCCAAGTTGAATAAATAACGGATCGTAGAAGCAAATATCGGTGCACCGTCTTTAACCATAAAGGATAATATATTATCAGGACCAGGTGTCATTTTGTTTTTAAAACTGTCTATTAGTTTCCATGGGACTAAACTGCTCAGCAGCTTCAGAAAAAACACTGCTATATAAGTCAACAAAGACATTAACAATATCGTGATCATGACCAAAACATATATTTTCATGGTACATGTGACCAGAAACTCTACTAAAGACTGTTTAGAAATGAAAGAGAGTAATAAAAGCTTATTATGTATACAAATCGTAAATAAATGTAGTACTGGTGCTTATATTCAAAATTTTTATAGTATGTATTATTGGTATAGATGAGGTGTACTTTTAAAAAAACTTTGTGTGAACGGACCGGACTAAATTGTAGCAGGTAGCTTAAATTTAATCCCCGAAAATCCGTCTTTGTCTATGCCGCTTCAATTTCTCGGTCCATTTCTCTTATAAGTAAACAATATAAAATCAGCATTTCAAAACATAAAGCTACTTTAAGCATCCGAACCGGGTTAAGAGGGTTTTTAGTAATTCAAATAAAATTATTCAATATTATTATCAAAATATTTATTTAAATTTAATAAATAGACTTTTATTCCACACAAAAATATATGTATTTTGAAAATTCAAATTATGGTGAGTAAATGTAGTGTTGTATAAATGTACAATAAAGAAAATAAAAAAGTAGGTATATTAAAATTCATCTTCTGAATATTTTGATGAATTATCTTCGTCTCCTAGATTGATAACGATAGGTTCCACAGTAACGTCAATAAATTATCGAATTTCCACTTTTTTCCTCTTCTTTTTGTACATGATGTATACATCTTTGTCAGTTATCTGCAGTTACTCGTTCCAAGGAATTTTTTAACAAAATTTTCACGTCACTTAATTTAAACGTCGTATTATTTCGCGCTACATCTCCTTTTACCTGCGCTCAGAATAATTCGATTGGGTTAAGTTCACAGTAATAAGGTGGTAACCGTAGTACCGTTATTTGTCGATTTGTTGCAATTTCATCGATAACATATTTTTTCTGATTTTTATTAAGATTGACAAGTGTCAAAAGTTCCTTTTTCACCATATTTGTTTCGAAAGAAATGGTTTTTCTGGATAACCATTGAATTATATCGGCTTACCTCTAAGCAGTCGTAGGCGTCCGCTCGGTCTGACGTGAATGGTAACTGGCATTATCCATGACTATTACAGACCCCGGAGGAATAAGATCCAACATCTGTGTAAAATACTCTTCGAAAACATCTGCATTCATGTATTCGTGATAGTCACCTGTATTTTTAGATTCAAATAAAAGTAAACCGCCATCTACAAAACCACTGGCACTACCTATATGTGTCACTATTAATCTTCGCCCTTTACCTGAAGGTGCCTTGAACCCTGTTGAAAGTCCATCCAAAAATGCTCGTTGAAAACTTTTTACGTTTTTATCTTGCCATACTTTTGTTACAATATATCCCTCGTTGACCCAAGTTTCGTCTAGATAATAAATATTCCTCCCTTCGTCATGGAATTTTCTAATTGATCTTAAGTAGGATCTTCGCCAACAAATAATGTCATCTTTATCGATAAGAACTGACTTCCTGTTCTGCTTTTCCCAGCAAAAATTCAATTCTCGTAAGACGGCCCATAATTTGTTTCTACTGATTTTTGGCAAATCGTTGTCCTCTGAAAGTTCACTTAAAATTTTGTTTAACGCTGGTATTTCTTTTTTTAAAATAAAATGAGTGTACTTTTCTGCGAATTACATTTATACATAAATTATTTATAACGACTTTTGACCTCCCTGTAGATGATTTTGGGGGATTTACAGTATCTTGTTCAGTTTTGTATTATCCGTTTTTTTTTGTAAACTTAACAACGGTATACAACTTGTTTCGGTTCGTGGAGGTAAAACAGAAACATCGGGATTTGCAGGCATGTGTTTGTTTTCCAGGCACCCTATGTTTCATTCAGCAACTCATTAAGCGAGATACTTTTCAGGCCGTGTCCTATTTTTAGATCATAAGATACACGCATTTTTCATAAATAATCCTGTAAGACGCTGAAGTTTAAATAAACACCCAATTTATGATCATCTATAAAAATAACAAAGTTGTTCCGTTTTGATCGTATTTCGTCATTAATAAATTGTCGTATCAAAATAAACATTAACGTAAACTGAAGTACGTGTTTATACATTCTATATTTTTCGATATCTTCTTTGTATCGGCCTTTGAATTTGAGAAAGTAATGGGCAGATTGGGGCAAAATTAAAATGAACTTAAAATATAACTATACTAACTAGCTATATTACGGTGACGGCGGTTTGGAATAATTCAGAGACTACCTCGATTTCGATTTTGGAAATTTAGGCTTTGGGATTTTCGAGATATTTAATTGTACCTAAAAAGTTAAAAAATAGACGGTAAAATTCTACAGCAGTTTTTGATTATATACGCAGGGTGTTCTATTTAGAAAAACCAAGTTTTGACGGTTCAGAGCTAAGCAAACTCGACAATGAATTTTCACCACGCTGTGGAAAATTAAACAGTTTTTAAAATATCTTTAACAAATGATAGGCATTCCCCTATCTCTCTTTTAAATATCAATATTTCAGCTTGCACGATGTAAAAAATTCGTCACAAACGTAAACCCATTTTAACGTTTTTTTTATATTTAAATAGCGAAAAGTATACAATCCACAAATTGCATATATTTAGAATTTGTTATTTGGAAAACTGAAAACAAATTGGTGAAATATAATATAACGTAGATTAGAAATAATTTTTAAATTTTAATTGAAATAATGTTGCACTTAATTAATTCTCTAGGTTTATTAAGTGTGAAATTACTTAATTTTTAAAACTGTATTAGTACCTTCTGTAATAGTAATTTCAAAATGTATTAATATTTTCAGTGGCATCGTTGTATTTGTACTGTTGCTGACTACATATTTTTTTTCATTATATGAACACCTTGAAGTAAAACCAATTACTTAAATTGATCGATACTCCTTCATTACTTGCATTTTCAACATTCTAATAAAAAAAAAATGAAATCGTATTATACTAGTACTTATACTTATATATGCTATAGGCTTATTGTAAAAGAGCACACTATAATATGTCTAGATTTTTTCAATATGACTGAGTGTATTGTAATGCGATACAAAACATCGAGAATTTTACAATCTGACTGAAAATTTGTGGCGTATTTTAATATGCCACTTAGTATTATTATCAAACTGAGCTTTCGCGCAAGTGTATTACAATTCGTCTATACTCAACCGCTAAAAATCTAGAGCGTGACTCATCGATAGCTTGGGGAGAAACATGATGGGCGAAGCGTGCGAAGAGCAACATTTCATGGGCGTACTAAATTTGAAGGCGATCAAATATAAAAATTATACGAAAATAACAAAAATAATCGCATTACTTAATATCGATTATTTTTAGTAGAAACAGTGATATAACAATGTTCGCCAATTTCGAAGCGTTAGATAATAAAAAATTATAGTTCTTTCCAAATTTAAAGTTTTTATCTTGTATTATCAATTACCCAAAGTCGAAAATAATAGATAGTGACTAATTCACAGAACAGAGATAAGTACGGAAGGTGAGGGTAGCATGATTACCTAAGCGTGCCACTTAAGAATGGTTCAAAGCACACAAAATTATAAAAAATTAGTTAAGGTGGAGTGAACCTAGCACAGTTCACTTTAAATGTCCCCCCTGTGCCATTCTCTTCACAAATTAGAATGCCTTCTTTTGGATAGCGATGGCTTCTGTTTTAATTATTTATGGTGGAGAAATCTCAACCTTTGAAAATTTTGCAGAACAATAAAACAGTACAAATATCATTGCTACTTTCATAATTAGGTGTGGTGTTAATAAGTTTGTTTTGAGCTTCTGTCACTCTACCATGACAGTTTTACGATGAAAATGATAGAAAATGTTATAATTGACAAAATTCGTTACAAGTTACAAGAGATTTTCCTACCATTGCGTCACCGACTGCGTCAAGATTGTAGAAAACGCTCAGACCCGTCGATTTTATATTAAAGGGGACCATTATTTTTGACTCCGCCACTTTCACCCCAAGGGAAAGGTAAGCACCACCCCAAAATATTTAAATGGCATTGGGGGCTGAGTAATATTTATTTTGAAAGATCTTATACAAAGTGATTTTAAATAAAGTAGCAAAAATGAGATTACATATTCCTTAGGTGAAAATAAACTTATTTAACCTAACATACTTATATCCCAAGTCGCTTAATAAAAAAGATACAGGGTGTCAAAGTTAAAATTTTATTTTCGATATTTGTAGATAACTTCTTAAAAAATTCAAATATTTACTTAAAATTTGTAAACCAGGGGTTTTTGCAGGTGAGAAATTCAAATTTGTTTCTAATTTTGACATCACTAGTAGAGGGCGCCACCTATGGCACATCATGTTTCTTTTAAATAGCAGAACTTTTTTGCTGCTTAGTGTATCCATCTGACTATTGAAACAATCGATTCTTCTACCTGTTATATCTGAAAAAGATATACCTTGTTGAAGTCGTTAGGAGTAAAAGTTTTCGAAATAATCCTATTTGAATTATTCAGTGCACCGACTGAAAACTGTTATCGTTTCAGGTAAATTGACTTTTTTACTGAAAATATAGCAAAATGTAATTTGAAAAAGTTATTCAGAACGGTAAATTATGGAGATGTGCATGTGAATTTCAAAAAGATCGGCCTGCTTTGATAAAATCTTTGTGCTCTGTTGAAAAAAATGGTTTCATCAAACCTCGCCGATCTTTTTGAAATTTTGCACGTCTTCATAATTTACCATTCTGAACAACTTTTTCAAGTAATATTTTGCTGTATCTTCAGCAGAAAAGGCACTTTACCTCAAACCAAAATAGTTTTACTCGGTGCGCTCAGCATTTCAAATAGGATTATTTCAAAAATGGTTACTCCTAACGACTTTAGCAAGGTATACCTTTTTCAAATAAAACAGGTAGGAGAATCAATTATTTCTATAGTCAGATGGATACACTAAGCTGCAAAAAAGTTTTGCCATTTAAAAGAAACATGATGTGCCTTAGGTCGCGCCCTCTACTAGTGACTTGTGTAATTGGATATGCTCGCAGAGATATGCGGCACACGATTTTACAGGAAAAATATACGGGTTGCATGTAGGTTTCCTTGTGTCAACTGATATAAATTGTGAACGGGTTTATAACAAGAGTCAGTCTCTACATTTTTGGCGGTTTTATAGACATCTAAATATGATACCGTTAATTTTTGGCGGTTTTATAGACATCTAAATATGATACCGTTAACTTTTGTCAGACGAGCCCACCAGTGGCGTATCCGCTTATATTTTTTTGTAATTTCCGCTATGCACCATATTACAAATATTTAAAGAACCACGATAGCAAATTACACAACAAATGCAATGATCTTTACTAGGAATTCCGATTACTTACAGTTTTACTTTGTATATAAAATATAATCGATAAAATATATCTACAAATATAGCCTTATCTTGTCGGTTGGATTAATACGAAAATCATGTGCGACTTTATTTCTCCATTCAATGTTCCCAGAAATGAATTGAGCGTAATTATAAAATATAGTTAATAAAACAATAGCGATCGTGTGTAGTTAGAAAACGTACGTAAATTACGTTAAAAGGAAAATCATAATTCAATAGGAATTTTCTTTATTGTGTATAAGTTTTCTAAGACGTGTCACTGATATGAAAAAAGTTCTGAACATATTAATAGACTGAAAAAATGGAACAATACAAACATAAACAATTTGCTTTGCATGACTAACTGACATTTTTTCAATCACTTCCCAGCTAACAATTTTTTGTTCTATAAAAATTGTAAGAACGTTTCCAGAGCAAATTTTATAGAGCAATGTTTATTCTAAAAACATTTTCAAAACGTTCTTACAACACTTATACCATAAAAATGGGCACCGTTCTATAGAACTTTTTAGTTCTTTAAGCTATTCTGTAAGGTCTGCAGGATATACTTATAAAATTGTTGAATAAACGTTCTCACAGATCTTAAAGAATTTTTATAACACAGTTACAAAGCAATTTCATAAAAATTCTATACCACTTCGTTATACAATTTTTGTGTTGCATGGTGTTCTACTTAGAGAACTTTAATATCGTTTAACCAAGATAGAAGATGACCTAATCAGCCTGTATACGAGTACTCGCATCACTACGAATTGCTTTGTTGGTTTGTCCATCAGGGAGCAGTACATTTTAATGCGGAAAAAGTTTTATGGTAAAATGTGTAGTACATAATGGTAATTTTTTGACGCGCCCTCAGCTAACCTTATATTTCCTATGATGCTGGAAATTTAATAAAAAAAATGTTTTCTAAATTGATGAATTTAACAACCAACTGTATATAAAATACTCAGAAAGTAAGTAGATCCATATTATTGATGTCATTTTGCCTATTTATATTGTATATATTTTTAATTAAAATTTGTTTTCTTTCTTCACGATATGGTGACAGAAAGAAAGGTTTTATCTTGTACTTCCAAAGGATTCTCACTAATATGACATTTTTGTGTCGATTGCAAAGATTATAGAGCAAATATGCTTCGTAAGCAACTACTATAACAGATATATGCCACTTAATACCCACAGTGTTGTCATATTTTGTTGTGGTAATATCAATTATTTCAATCTTATTTAATAAAGCTAATAAAATTATTTAACTTCAACATCTAGAAGTGTAAATGAATAAGGTTTGGAATGGTTTAAATTAAATATGTTACTAAATTTCTATAAGGAAATCAGTTTCCATTAGTAATCAAATAAATCTTTTCTATCGTAATGAAATTTTCCTTCTGCAAGCAGATAATAATTTCTACAAGTCACGACTATGCTATACAAATTTCCCATTATACTTTGATCAAAATATTTCGCACTTTTATAGGCAGGTCTCGTCAGATGAGGGTATGGGAGATATACATATGTATATAAATGTTAGTTCTATAGAGTCTTTTAAGGAACAAAAAGGCTTTTGTTATGTATTTACTCTATAATGATTTTATAACAACTGTATTATTATTCTCTATAACTGCTTTAAAAAACTTTTTCTCTTAAGTTCGATATAGCAGAATTGTAACTTAACAACGCCTTACACTATAGCTCTATAATTAAACTATAAGCGACATGACAGAATAATTTTATAAGAGTGTCACAGGAGATGGTATAATTCTATAAAGCACTGTTTTGCATCGGTTTTACAGCAATTTGATTTTATAACCACCGTTGCTGTAAAATTGTGTTATTGTACGCACTTATAGGACTATATTAGCAGTTATCTTATACATGTTCTATAAATTATGCTCTAAGAACGTTCTTGCAACACATTTAAAAAATAATTCAATTTCTGAAGGCAAAATAGTCTCATGTGCCACATTAATACAATAATTTAGTGTTCCAGATACAACTATAAAATATTAATAGAATATAAAGCTCCTATTACTCTAAATTTATAGAACTACTTTGCTAGCTGGGTTCTACTAAAGGTAACTAGAAAATTTGCTGCAGTAGGTACCTAGCTGACTTTAGTCTGCCGAAATTATAGGTACAATCGTTTGAAATAATAATGGCACTCTTTAGAATGAATTTTGCGATTTCCTTTGAACTGCTGATGTATTTGTACTGAAATCTACTTTCAACTTTTAAAATTAATTCTTAGTTGTTTCACTCACCAATGAGATTTAATGAAAGTTCTACTCAGAACCTCAAAAACTGTTTAGAAGGAGTATCATTATTATTGAAAAAGCATGTACCTATCTCGAAATGTATTTTTGTAACTTTTTAAATATAAAATGAGAGTTTGAAATCGTTGATAGTTAAATCAAGATCAGTGCATTTATTAATGACAAGAAAATTATTTAGTAGTGACAAAAAATAAATATTTGCTGATACTGCTACAGGATAAAAATCTCAACAAAAAAAAATGTATATAGGGTAAAGCTAGTATCATCAGGCCTTGGTTTTGAGCTGGATATACAATGTGGGGATTTTCAATGGACCAGTAGCGTTCGTTGTGTCTGTTTGACTGACAAACTGCATTTCGTCTGTCCAAAGAACGTGCCGAAAAAGGTTCTGATCAACAGTTTCTACATTTACTACAATTTGAGCTATAAAAATAAGACAATATGACGCTCAAGCAAATATTGCAAATTGTGTATTTTGTAGTCATGATACCCATTGCTCTTTAAAATTCATGGATTTATTCAAATTCAATTCCCAGCTAGCCTGCCGTATAGAATTTCATGGGTTTTGTTCGAATTATTGTAACAGTCTAGTTGTATTAAAATTTTTACCATTCGGTCAATTATTTTATTCGTCCAAACAGAAAATGCATTTTCATTTCGGCGCAAGGTCGTCTCCAATCTTGTATAGGTTATACAGTATGCGATTTTTTTTTTAAATGGCAACACCATATTTTTTTCCTTGATTCTGAAAGATCGTTTAATTCTCTATCAGACAGTACTAAAATTTTGCCCTCTTACATAGGAAAGTTTTCGAGTAAATGACGATTGAATGTTAGAAAACGTAAATCAATTAAAATAAAGCAAAAACGTTATCAAGTTTAGTTTTTCGCACTATGCGCGCCCTGTACGAGATTTTTTGGACAACTGTTTTCCTGGGAGGTGGATCGGCAGACGCGGACCGATAGAATGGCCTGCAAGATCGCCATATCTTACACCTCTTGACTATTTTTTATGGGGATACTTGAAGTCAAAAGTGTACATTAATAAACCACGTAATTTAGAAGTACTTCAAAATCGCATTCGGGACGAAATACGCAGAGTTACCCCAGAAATCATTCATAATGTGCAAGAAGAATTTCTTCACAGACTTGCGCATTGTCAAGAAGTTGGTGGATGGCAATTCGAACATTTAATTTAAGTATAAAATTGAATCAATTGTATTTTATTTTACATTCCTCAGAATTGTTACTTTTTTATGGATAAAATTTACGTTTTCTAACATTCAATCGTCATTTACTCGAAAACTTTCCTATGTAAGAGGGCAAAATTTTAGTACTGTCTGATAGAGAATTAAACGATCTTTCAGAATCAAGGAAAAAAATATGGTGTTGCCATTTAAAAAAAATCGATGACGTCATTATTCGAAAACAAATGACATTTGAAAATCGCTTTTTACGCTAAAATATGTATTTTTTAAATAAAAAATCGACCTGTTCGAGGATTTTTACCAAAAAATAATTGTTTCGTTTTTATTGAATTTATTCCATACTTTTGGTGCATACTGTATAATTACGAATGAGGCACTCTGATACCTTTGCTCGATATAACTACAACTCTTCTTGAACTTTTTTGTAACCCGCCGTAAATTTGCAATATATCCACTTTTTTTTTGTAAGCACAAAAGTTATACGTTTGACAGTCGTGGTATTTTGAGATTCCTTAGGACGATATTGCTTATAACTTTTAAACGAGAAGTAATATAGAAAAAATTATCTAATAAAAGTTTATTAGAAAAAAGAGAACTTTTTAACAGGAAACAAATTTGGGTATTTTTCTGGAAAAACTACAATTGATGACGTCATCAGTCGTTTCTGTCAAATCTCAAAGATAATACTTTGAAATCTTTGAAAATGAAGCTTACCTTATCCCATTTAGCACCATGTGCTTCAAAGAGACAAAATTTCGGAAAGTTTTTTGTATAATAAGGCTAACTTTTTATAAATTTCATGTTTCTTCAAAATTAGTGTAACAAAATTTTATTCATTTTAAAGACATGTCACTTTGACCAGATCTATCGCTAAGTTAATTTTAAAGTAAAAACGCTGCAAACCGTTTTTCGGCCCGTGTGAGTATAATCACAGAATTTCGGAGGTTTTTTTCATGCGATATGTGGCATAGCCAGTTTGCATTGTCACTCCATTACAGTAGACCAAATTCCAGTGGCGTGCAATTAAGTATTTTTGGATAGTTTTCAGAATGCGTCTATTAATTTTTTTTTGCATTACCGTATTTGTACATGTGTGTCGAACATTCTCAATTTTTGTTTCGAATAAGTTCGGAAAGAATCACCCTGTATTTTCATCAGTGTACCATTTTATACACCAGATATGGGTATGGGTAAACGGGAAATACACATATTTAAATTAGTACACACCTTTTCCCTGTTAGATAAGCTGAGTAGGTACGTCAAAATGAGGCTTTCATAACACTGCCGCAATTTAATATGTGATATCTGTATTTAGTGTGTTTTACCTATATGTTTATACGTGATTCACTGGCGGATATAATTAGTTATTTTTCTAACAAATTCTTTATCTTTCGCAAATATTTATTCATTTCTATTCTCAGTTCATTGTCAGTGTAGGAATTAATAATGAGTAATTTATGTGTGAATCATACCCTAGTGGCATCTAATTTGTGGATATATTTAGTAATTACTTATTAAACATTATGCACTTCACCTTATCGCGAGTTTTCCAATTAAAAATGTGTTAACAGCACAACTTCCTAAGCCTGCTAATGTATAATTTAGTTGTAACTGGTAAGAAAATAGTAAATTTTCTATTTTACCGCATGTGGCTATCTTACAATCCAGATTTAAGAACCGGTGACTTTTATAGTTTATCTCATCGATATAAGGGAATAAAAAATTTGGCATAAGAAACTGTAATAAAAACATCAAAGGTTATCGCGTGTAACTGGTAAGCCAATAATAATTTAAAATAAAATGAAATAAATAATAATGAATGTAACTGTTTGGAAAAGAAATACTAAATATATATTTTGATTAAATGTTGGATATTATGCAATTTTAAATTATTATTTCCCAGCAAGAACCACGAGGAGGTAGGAGCGTTCTCTGACAGGAGCGTGGGATTAGTATTGGGTAGGATAAACGTACATAACAGAGAAAATAATAACAACAGAACAATCATACAAAAATATGTTTTGGACATATTTATATCCTAGCGATATATAGCAATATATAACAAAAATAATATATTTACCATATACTACGTAACAACAACAGCATAAAAACAGCAAACAAATTACTTATACATTATAATAAGAAACACAGACTAGTACTAACATTCATCAGTCATTACTAACGTTACCGATTTTTCATCAACAGTTATGATGAAGCCACTTTTATTTATTCCAATCAATTCATATTGTTCAATTAGCTGATGTAATTTTATTCACCTCATTTCTTATAACATCTATAACTGTTTTGTCAAGATATTATTTCTTTGAATGTATCTTTTTATATTAATTATTTATTTATTTATTTATTTATTTATTTATTTATTATTTATTTAAATACAGTGTCCAACGGGACTAATCCCAGTTACAGGACAAGGAAAAAAACAATTCAAAATACAAAATAAACAAAAATAACTCGAATAAAAACAAAATATCAAATAACAAACAAAAATTAATCAGCAAAAATATAACAAACAATAATAAAAAAAAACAAGCAATAAAATCACAAAAATGTCTTTTTAAAGAAAAAACAGCTAAACAAATAGAGATTTAATAAAATTAATTGAGTGAAAAAATATATCAATTAATCGCATATTAATTCAATGGGATTAAAAACGCAGTAGTATGGATGCAATCGTAGAACCGGTTATTCGAAAATAACCGAACAATCGGTTAACCGAATAACCGGTTAGATTGACAGAAGGGGTAAACATATTTTTATGAAGATTTGGCTGCTTAGGTAATTCTTAGGTTTTCAATGAAAATATTTTCAACGCTATACGACTTCCTGTTATACCAGAAGTAGATACCAACTTTTTTATTTTAAATGAAACGTCCTGTAATTTCTGCATTTTCGAATTCTATAGTAAACTTTAGTGTTACTTTATAATTATATAACATTTCTCATTTGGCATATACTCGTATTATCAAATATATCATAGCTAACTATAAAAAATCATATTTCAGAAACAGTGAAAGTGGGAATCTTTATTTTTAGGTCAAGCACGTTTGAATTTCCTCAAGTTTGTCAATTAATTTTGAGGACCCTGTACATGACAGGCTAAATATGAATACATCAAAACGAAGCATAACACCTAATAAAAATAAAGATCACCTTTTTTCATTGTTTCTAAAATATGAATTTTTAAAGTTAGCTATGCCAATTTACAAAAAAAAAATCGAAATACCTCCAAAACAGTTTATTTTAGATGATAAATGTCATATAAGGTGACACTAAAATTCACTATAGAATTCAAAAATGCAAAAATATACAGGGCGTTCCATTTAAAATAACAAAATTGGTACCTACTACCGGATATACCACTCCTATACTTCCGGTATAACCGGAAGTGGTATAGCGTTGAAAAATTAAAATATTTTCATTGAAAAAACCACCGAATAATCGATTATCCGATTATTCGGATGTTTGGTTCGAATGAACAGATTTACACTCAGATTATTGAATAATCGGTTATTTGAAGAATTGAATAACCGATTTTCCGGTTTTGTAAAAATCCGAATTGTCCGAAACCGATTAACCGAACTATCCAAAAAACCAATTTCAGTTGTCAGCATTAAAATCGGTTATTTGAAGAATCGAATAACCGGTTTTCGGGTTTTGTAAAAAACCGAATTACCCCGAAACCGGTTAACCGAACTATCCAAAAAACCGATTTCGGTTGCCAGCAGTACTCTGAACCATAGCCATCTCGTCAATAACGTATTTCTTTGCAAAACTTTGTAGCAACTCATCTTTCTCCAAACCAGCATCGTACGCAATTTTATGGATTTTAAGAAATTTTTGAATATTCTTTTTATTTGTATCTGGAATCCTTTCTGAAGGTCTTGAATGGTATGGAGCGTTGTCCAATACTATTAACTACCATCGTGTTTTATATTTTTATAGACATTATATATTTGTGGCAAAAATCCAGACGACTTACGTCTTGGTTGACGTTACGCAATTGTTTCTATCGTCAACATAATTTTCGATAGTTTGTTGCATTAAAAACAATATTTTTTTGTAATTTAGTGCAACGTATAGTGGAAACATTTAGTGTAACATATAGTTTTATTATTCTCGGTTGCAGTTTCTTAAATATTTTGATGAAAATATAATGAATTATTCATTTGTTTGTATGGTGTAAGTCGTCTGAATTTTTGCAGGAACTATATCTAATTAACTGAGTTTTTTCGTTGTCCATCCTAACCTCCGCATCTTCTCTATCACTATTCGTTTGATCTATACTTGCATCAGGTTGAAGTTCTTCAGAAAAATCCTCCCAAGTTCTAAATATTTTTAGACGAAAAAAACGAATAGATACTATAGAGACACTAAGTACTAGATTGAAACACTCACACAACGCAACACTAAGTACTTCCAATACTGATTTATAATTCACAATACTGTTTAACAATAATAAAAAAACACCTACTACATTAGGAAAGAAAAAATTATAACACGCTCGAGCCTGTGAAATCACCTAGCACTGAAAAGTACTGTTCTGCTCTGCCACTAAACAAGTAATAATTTAAGTTGCATCGTTAACTGCTCTCTTTGTCTTTCTTTACGGTGTTCAAGAATAACGTATGTCGACGAGTTGGCAGACGAGAGTCTGCATAGTTGCCACGTTTGCTGTCTACGATTCATAAAATTAAGCTACTTCTTAAAAACGTTATTGCGAATTTGCGAAGTGTTAATAATTCGAAATGTCATATGTTTTTTGAGATAGCCACAAAATTAAAGAAAATGATCTGAAAGTAAAAGTAGTTATTTGCAGAGTGGTAAAATACCAGAAGAATGTAAAGTTTACAAGTTTTAAAAATGATACCTAATGTGTACATTTAGTTAAAAATGAGATTTAATTGCCGGAAACACGTCTTAAATTATTTTATGCTGGGTCTTGACTCAACATGGTAGCATAAACTTATTTTATATATTAGTAAACATTATAAAATAATAAGCTGTGAACATGGGCGTATCTATGATTTTATCTTGGAGGGGGTAAACTTGTAACAGACTAAAGAATTAAACATAAATAAAGACTTTTGTTAAATAATAGAAGTTAATATCCAATATCAATAATAAAATATAAATTAAAAATTTATGCATTGCAGCAGTGTTATAAAAATAAAAGATAATGGAAATTAAATTCATTTTTCTATTTTTTTTACTTGGATATCAATAATTGAAATGTCTATGTATATGTAGAAGAGCAAGAATGTTTTATGAACAGAATAGGGAAAGAGAAAGTTTTCGCCGGGGACGAAAGCATATTTAAAAATATTGTATTTTTCTAGATCAGAGGTATTTTCAGCATTCATATATGCAGCAACATCGAGCAAAATTACAGAATTTAAGCTTGAAAGTCATATTAGTAAACGCTAGTCATTTAGAATAAGAAAAAAGGCATCACTTTATACCCTTATGTTTTATCGTAAAATATCTTGAATTTTACAGGTCAACTGTACATTGAAAAAATTGTTTACGACATTATAAACATTATCACATCCCGCAGAATTGATTAAATTCCATTATATTTTAGTACTACGCTAATAAGAACCTCCACGTACTGGGTGTTTTTTATTTGTACATTTGTAAATACGATTCATTGTCCTTGAAACGCCAACCTTATCGGATTTTAAAAATAAATTAATCAATTAATTGAATGAAGCACATTTTTATATTTTTAACTGAAAAAATAAGTTCATAATGTCACTATAATAATCTCAATCTCTGAAATATAAAGTAGAAGCAGAAGTAGTAAAAGTAAATATTTTTCAACATGTTTAATACATTTGTGCAAATTCTCTTTAGACATATTTTTTACTCATAGTACATCTTTGATACCTGTTAAAAGACTAAATTTTATAAAAACAAGGACCTATCTTCGTGAAAAAGCGGTTGCCTTGTTTTGTGAGATTTTACAACGCTGTGTTCAAATAACTACTTGCAGCCGCCGTTCCGATATAAGTTTTTATATTCGAGCAGTGGGTTACGCAATTGTTTTTATTGGCGATGTAATTTTCGATATTTGCTCGCGTTAAAAACAATCATTTACAATTTAGTGCAATATATAATGCAAACTTTTAGTGTAGTATATAGTTTTATTACTCTCAGTTGCAGTTTCTTAAATATTTTGATGAATATATAAAGAATTATTCATTTTTTCGTATGACGTAAGTCGTCTGAATTCATGCCGCGAGTATATTCTAAAGATTTGTATGTCACCTGCTTGTTATATTGCACCACTCTATCCCACGACCTATTTCGCCATCATTTGATTTTTTTTATATTTCCTTATATCGATATATACTTAGCGCAATAATAAAAATTAATGATAACAGCAAGCACTACATTTCAAAATTTACAACTACAGTTACTTACCTGATGAAAGCAATACATTCGGCACTTATGTCACTTAACATCTCAATTTATGGCATATACATAATATATTCTCGATTATTCTTTTAACTGAAGCTATCTTCACATATTCGCCGGCTACACCTAACTAAAAACTAACCATAATGAAACAAAATGCGTCGGAATGAGTGGTAGGAAATACCCGGTATTTGCTATTTAACTTATCAGAAGGATTAGCAGTTTTAATTGTTTTATGACTTCGATAAATTGATTAACATGATGTAATAGTTCACAGGGGCCGATAATATTTCATATATAAGGAAAATGTAGACAATTCGTAATACCTACTGACAAGTGTATTTATAGTTTAAAACAATTTAATTTAAATGTTAAAATAATATTATCAGATAAAATATCAGTTCCCAGCTTGAGAAATAAACACACACAACACGTATAAAATAAAAAGAATAAAATATAGGAGTAAATATCAGTTAGCAAGTCTCAAATATATTACTTTTGAGAAACTATTTAATAAGATATATTGTATCTGGATTTAGAATAATGCATTTTGTCCACGACTACATTTTAATATACAGGTTGTTTACTAAAGAATGGGCTATACTTTAAAGCTAGCTAGAAAATAAGATGATTTAAATAAACTTACCTTAGTACCTACATATTGTTTCCTTAAGATATTGTACGCCTGAGAAAGTAGTTTTTTACGCTAATTTATTTGTTTCTTGGGTAATCCTATTAAAATTTTATACAAGAAGATTTTTTTGTATGATACGTTCCAATCTCTGACTTGATTTTTGTGTTAAATGTACCCTTCTGAACGCCTGTGCCACTGTATTTTTTCTTTCTGATTTTTTTTAGGGAGGGTTATTTTTTGAAAAAAAAGTTATTTTTAAACATCATTCTATTAGTTTTAAAAGTATTACATTTTACATTTTAGAGAAAAAAGCATTTAAAGTTTGAGTTATAAATGTATAAATTACTCTACAATCTTGGATATTCATTCAACAGTAGACCATACTTTAAGACTAACTTCCTTGGACGAAAATAACGTGATTTAAGTTAGCTTACCTTAGTACAACTTTTCTTCCTTACAAAGGTATAGATGTTTTTAATACTTTTTCGGATCTACAACATTTTAAGCTACTAATGTAAGTTAAATCGCAGTTTCTCTCTTTAATTTTTCCTTCATTTTATCATGGCTGTTGTATTTCTTTCTTTTAGTCTTCCTTCATATCTCTTGAGTCTTCTTCGTATCTTACATCATTTCCATTAACTGTTTGAATATTTTCCCCATTTCTGTAGACTTGTTCTTGTAACTGGTATTCACTCAAATTCCCTCTCTGTGGTACATCCCACTTCTGACACCGATGTAACCTCTTCGTTGACTTAGTCTTGAAATACGTCACGTAGATAAACAAACTTTATTGTCACTACTTGATTACACACCAAATATCCTTCAAACAAATTCATAACTGTCAAATTTTTACTTTATGTTATTCGCGTTCCTCAATGTAAATTAAATTCTGACGGCGAAACAGATCCGCTTATACACATTTTTAGAGTTCACAAAATTTCCGGGATCTTGAGAACGTGTTGAGAATCAAATCGAATATGGTCTTGAATATTCTAGAAAACGTCAAAATAAAGATATCACAATCAACACAAATTTGAACAATCAGGAAAGTAATTAACAAACTAAATGTAGGTAATGTTCCGTAACAAGTGTCCATAAAGCCTTTGCAGCTTCGCAGTTATACGCTAGTGTTTTCCGTTGTGAGCGTATCCCGAGAATCTGTATCATAAGTCTTTAGGAGTAACTATTTTCGAAATAGTCCTATTTTAAACATTCAGTGCACCGAGGAAAAATTGTTTTGGTTTTAGGCAAATTTTCTAGGCTTTACCACTGCAGAAACAGCAATATGTTACTTGAAAAAATTATTCAGAATATGGCGACGTGTAAAATTACAAGAAAATGGCACCATTTAGAGTTTCAACGATGGTTTCATCAAAGCTAACAACGATAGTCAGATCGATACACTAACCCGCAAAAAAGTTCTGCCATTTAAAAAACGTGATGTACCATAAGTGGTGCCCTCTACTAGTGACGTAAAAATTATAAACAAATATTAATTTCATGCTCATAAAAAAACCTTATCTCCAAAATGTATGCCAATATTTGGATTTATTAAGAAGTTATTTACAAATATCGAAAATAAAATTTTGACACAAAACATAGCAAACTACATCTAGTGGCCACTAGTTACATCATGCTGGACTTGCTGATAGGCCGAAGTAATAAGGCATCCTACATGCTGTAGATACCATTGAAAGCCGTCAACCTTTATCACGTGTCGGCGATAACGATATTTGCAAAACAAAATTTCATGGAACAACTATTCTGCGGACTAATGCCCTGACAAGCTTTGAATTGCACCTGAAAAATCTATAACAAGTCATAAGTCAGCGACATGCGATAAAGATCGACGGCTTTCAATGGTACCTACAGCATATATTGAAACATAATCATCTTTTCTGTACAGACGATTTAAAATTGTTGCGCAATATCAATTGCATTGATGATTGCCAAGTGTTACAAGAACTTGTTAATGTAGTTGAAAAATGGTGTAAGGAAAATCGGTTACCTATTAATATAGATAAATTAAAACTTTGTACGTTTACTTTAAAGAAACAACCTATAATGTTTGATTTTAGTATTAAATCCTCACTATTGCTACGTTGCAGTACTATTAAATATTTAGGAGTGACATTTGATACAAAGCTTTCATTTTCTGAACATGGTAGTAATGTGTCCAATGTCGCTTCTAAAACTCTAGGCTTTGTTTTGCGGAATTCACAATCATTTAACAATATTGTCACAGAATTTGCCCCGCTTGCACTCAATTCGACGACTGTGGTATCACAAAACGCTAGATTGCTCCGATCGCCCCTACGTGATTCTGGTAAACAAACAAAATAATATCGTGTATCCAGGCGCGATTGGAAAATTTAGAATCGACGAGAATCTTTCGAGACATGGATCTAGAGATGCTAGAAAATACCTGGAATATTCGTTTGGTCTATAAAAGAAGAATAAACGGCCGAGTCAGTCAGTCTTTAATTAGAGAGTTGTTATTTGGATATTTCGGAGAGATCAATTAGAATTTGGAGCGATTTAGATAGTGTCAATAATCAAAATTAACTGTTTGCTTTTCTGGTAAAATCAATTTTACAATAATTATGGATCATTTGGTAAAGTGGGGAAGCTATCAATAAGTTTGATCGGGGGGTAGGCATTTTAAAGATATTAGAGCATCGGGAAGCAAGTCTTGGTACCCTATATTTGATTTGATTGTGAAGTGCAACGGTATCTAATTTATTGTTTACAAATTTGTACAGAATCATAACTGAGTGCAGCTCCCTCCTAGATTGAAGGGTTGACAGAGAAAAACGCTCTAACAACAGTTCATGTGAAAAGCCAATAGGAGGATAAGTTCCATCAATTATAAATGAAGCGGACTTCAAAAAGCTTCTTTGAACCTTTTCAATTGTAGATACATGTATATTATAAATAGGATTCCAAACTGCAGAGGTATATTCCAACCGAGATCTTACAAAAGTTATAAACAGCAGACGCATTGTAGTAATGTTATGAAAACTTTTTGAGTTGCGTATTATAAACCCTAACATTTAATATGACAAAGAAGTAATCGTCTCAATATGTTTATTAAAACTAAGTTTGTGATCAAAAATAACACCAAGATCCTTAATCGTGCTAGGACGGTGCAAAATTGAATCTCCAATTTTATAATCATACAAAACTGGCTTTAACTTTCTATGAAAGGATACAACATTGCATTTCTCTGGATTTAAATGCAGGCTATTATTTATACACCAAGAAATATATTATTGATTGCAAGGCTATTTGAAGGCACTGACAGTCCGCAATAGACTTGATTTCCATGATCAGTTTTACATCATCCGCATACATAAGAATATTGACATGTATGTCCAAGCCAATGTCAATAAATAAATTAGAGAAAAGTGGCCCCAAAACTGAGCCCTGTGGAACACCTGGCTTCTGCAAAAAACTCACCAGACCTATAACCTTGAATATTAACAAATTGATATCTATTCTGTAAATAAGATCGAAATAATAATATTAATCTAGCGGATAGTCCAAAATTAGCTAATTTTTTCAGTAAGATATTATGGTCTAGTCGATCGAACGCTTTGGAGAAGTCAGTGTAAATTACGTCAACTTGGCTTTGGCGATCGAGAGCTTCATTTATGAAGTGAGCCTTGCAAAGAAGATTAGTCAGTGTAGACCTTCTTGACATAAAACCATGTTGATCGACAGTAATAGAATTTGATACATGTCTGGAGATAGAAGCATACATCACGATTTCAAAAATTTTACCAAAATTAGCAATTAAAGTAATCGGTCTGTAATTAGTAACTATATTCCTGTCACCTTTTTTAAATACAGGTGTAATTTTTGACAATTTCCATACACTAGGAAAGCAGGAAGTTTTAAGTATCAAATTGAAGATCAGTGTTAATGGGCCAGTAAAGACAGAAGCGCAATCCTTAATTAGGAAAGCTGGGATGTTATCAGGCCCTATGGTCATATTAGATTTAAGCTTTCTTAGTGCAGCTAATACTTATGTTGCCTATGTCAAGGTTTAAATTGTCATTGTATTCATTAACATGGACATTGTCAACTGGGTCACTGAAAGATTCAAAAAAATATTTAGCAAAAAACAAACAAAAAACATTTAGGTAGTTTAGTAATTAGTGAGAATTATAAGTTGATACTTTTTTAAATATTAGTCATAATTGTTATATATGAAGTTACATTGTTTTTGTGGTAATTATATTGCGTTGTCCTGTAAATGGAATTTATTCTGTTAGGCAATAAATTCTATTATTACTATATAGGGCACTTCATTGCTTCAGCCGATATGCAGTAGCTAGCGACCACTAGACGCAGCTTGCTACATTTCGCGTACACATGATCCCTTCTGTCGGTTTATACAGACATAAAACAGGCAGTGTTATTTGTCAGTTACCTCACCTATGGCATACTGATGAAAGCTAATAAGCTAGAAACCGGTATACGTTTGGTGGGCCGCTGACGAATGAACCAGGTGTAATTAAATGTTGGTCGGGGCATTAGTCCGCAGAGTAGTTGTTTCCTGAAATTCAATTTTGTAAAATATTAACTTTGAAAGTATGTTAACATTTTAATCCATTTTATTTCAGTGACATGATTCAGTAATATAGGTCAATAAAATCAACTACTGAGAACCCGTCTTTAGAATTGACTAGGCAAATAAAAATATCTTTGCAGCAACATAAAAGACACATTTTTATGCATGATACGTGCACATCGAATGATAATCATTCAAATTAACAACATCTAAAATACCTTAACGATTACACGAAACTAAAAACCATTGAATATTTGTGCAATTATGAGAATGTTAAAATGCACAATGACGCAATTAAATGCACTTCGCGAGGCGTGAATTTACGACTTTCTGCCAGAATTGTAATCTTGGAAACGTGTCATCAGATTTAAACATTCTAAATTTTTATGGCACATAAAGATTTTATAATTCTTTATTGCAATCAGCGATTGACATCATTGTGCTAGTACCGGCAGCTCTAGTATGTGTTCTAATACTTCCTACCAAATTTTACAAACACAAAAATACATTGTATAGATTGGTGTATAGGTTATGATGATTCAAACAGTGTTAGAACTCATATAAAACGATTATAGTTGCTCAGTACATTTATTATTATAGATTGCTAGCATCCAAAATACATTCGTTATCTACCTACTGCATTTACTGTCACTTATAAATGCATAAAATTTGGATAAATTACCAAATTGATTTAATAATAATTGGAGAGTATTATACGTTCAGCTAAGATCGCCTTAAAGTCGTCTGATACTTAAAACGTCCGTAGTAGAAATCAGAACAACAACTGGTCCCAATACCGAATCTTGAGGAACACCTGAAGGAAATGGTTGATAATTATGAGTTATCTAAGATAGGAGGAATCCTCACATTTCGATGTGCCTTATAACAATATATTTTTGTATTTTTAATATATCTTACATATGCTTTTATACCGATAAGAATTTTTGTCATGAATACAAAAATAAATCGGGAATATAATTTTCTGAAATTTTTCATCTCAATGTGTCAAACATCTGAAAGAAAAATTGAATCGTTTTAGTTTTCACCAAGAAAGAAGGAACATTGACGTTTCTAGAGACATATTGCTCTCTTCTTCAGAAGTAACCGTTAAACTTGAAAATAACTCATATTTCGAATAAAGTGAAAGTGTTTTTTTAGAAAAGCCAGTAGCACTTCTATACTTAGCTCAGCATTGATGATTACGTAAATCAATTTAGTATCTTAGCCTTCATATATTGATATAATTAGTTAATTTCACAGCGGTGATAAGTTAAAAATATTTTATTGACTGTAGCAGAAGTTGAAAATTTATTTCGTAGCTACAAGACATCAAACCTTTGCTGACATTAAAAACAAAAAAAATTATAAATTTATTTAGAAAACTTTGTACTAAACTTGTTTTCCTTCCTGAATAACACCTCATTAATATGTATATAGGAAAAAACTGTAAATTGTTGCTAATTTATTTGTTTAACGACTATAATGGCATTATGGTAATAGTTCTTATCAATTGTTTACAAATAATTCTAATGCGATGTGTGAAATTGTGTTATATAAGCAATATTGTCTAAGTATATTGAATCGACACAATAATAAAAAATTCCTGAAGAACAATTGATTTTGTTTCGAGAAACACCTAAATCGCATCAAGTGGGTCACATCAAATGACATTCATTTAAAAAATATAAAATCTTGTATTTTTTAAATCAATGTCGTTGTCGTTGACCGCATGACAAATCAAATTTTCTCAAATCAATGAATCAATCAAATCTTGCAAGTCTTATTCTTGCTCGATCTTGCAAGATCAGATCTTGTTGTGCCATGCGAGTCTCGCAAGTTTCTAGTTTCTATTTTGGAAGACTTTTGCATGCTTCTTGCTAAATTCTTGCACACAAATGAGAAATATGGACCTTATTACGAATTTGCTAACAGTGGTGGTTACTCTCGGTCGATTACGGTCTCGTTCGGAGGTCACAGGTAACTATCGATATGGTCAGTCGTCGACAGTGGCCGATTGGCAGACGTTATAATAAAGTATAGGAACTGTCAGTTCTGCATAATAAGTTATAAATAACACAGACACACAAAAAAAAAAATTGTTTTCTGACCTGAGGGTCTGACTATGGTTTTTGGGGTCATGAGGCTAAGTGGGTTACAGAACTATGGAGACAAATAGTCCTCGGATTCGGATTCAGCGACCCCAAAAACATATAGTAACCATAGTCAGACCCCCAGGTCAGAAAACAAAATTGTTTTTGTGTGGCTGTGTAATGAACGAAATAGGTGAAACAAGAATAAGTAAGACGAAGTTGCCAATACTAAGTTAGTAATATAGATAGAAAATAATACAGGTAGAGATTATTATCACCTACCATTAATGCTAATAGTGATTATTTATAACCTGTTTTCTCAAATCTGTAAAATATGAAGTATGATATACATGTATAATAGGGATTATTACATTTTATCTATTTTGAGAATTGAAGACCTTAAAGCAACAACGGTACATGCCACAAAACTTGAGTTATTGAAAAAACCAAGTTTAAAATTATTAACTAAATCCTGAAATACCGAGAAATGGAATAAAAATATAAACTTACTATTTGAAAATTTACAACCGTTCTTCGAAAAATGATGGAAAAAAGCATTTAGAAAAAATATGTTTTTTTTTATTTTAAAAAAGTATTTATTAGAAAAATGTGGCTTATACCTTTATATTGTTATAAATAGTTCATAACAAGAAGTAAGCAGTAAACATTTAAAAATAAACAGAAACTTTTAATTGGAGAAAATAACATTTTCATACTTAGACCTAAAGATAAAACATTTTCAGCTACAGTTACAGGGCGGTCCTATTTCCCGCTCAAGTACTTGTTTTTCTTGTTTATTTATACAGGGTGAATCTTAAATAAGTACAAATATTTTAACCAGCAGTATAGTTTTGTGTGTAGAACACATAATTAATAGTTTTTTTACAAAAAAATCAGAAATTTTAAATAAATTTCGTAATTTTTCAGTAGAAAACTTGTTGAGGACCGCTGGCCTAGACCGACCCTTCATACTTTTATGAGTCATAGTGCTGCAGACTGAACGTGTGGTTCACAGTGTTGCCAGTATTACACAAATGTCTTTGCTTCAAGGAAGAAAAAATCTCAACTTTTAGCGAATTTTGTCAAGTGTAACATTTTATATTATTTTTTATTATCAAACTGTCATTGACTGTCATGACAGATTATCGGAAGCCCAAGTCAAACTTGTTAACCCCACATAATGCATGAAAATAGCAATAAAATTTGCTAAAAGTTGACATTTTTTCCATTTTAAATAAAAAACGCGTGCATAGTTTTTCGTTATTCTTCATATTCACTTAAGGAAATTGTGTTTTGTGTCCCTTTCTAACAGTGTACAATGACATTTAACTTGTGAAATGTGGATTACTGATTAAATAGTTAATTTTTTAACAAACAGGTAAGCTTGTGTGCACGTTTATGTATAATTTTTGAACATTGGACATAGTAATATCACGTAATATCTTCCTAAATATTTTACGGTAGTATTGAACTTGCGGAAATTCATTTTTAATCGTTGAAGTATAGTAAGGTTAGTTCAGATGTTAAAATTTATGTTAATATTGCTGCGTATCATACTACATACCCAATTTTACTGTACTTATGCTTAAAACAGGTATTTTTAAAATAGAACTATTACGTTAAAGGAAACGTAATATTTATATTGAAGGAGATATGGCAACCTCGCAACAAATCATATGTTTCATTACGTTGTTGGATGAAAAATCAGCCAGCGGTCCTCAAAATGTGGGTACTTTTTTAAAAAATTTATATCTCCGTAAATATTAGAAATTTTTAAAAATGGCTTTCACTAGACTGATTTAAATGACGAACTACACCAGCAGTTAAAATATTTGTACTTATTTAAGATTCACCCTGTATAGTTGTGACCCAAATTCCGTTTAATTTTTCTTTTATTTCTGGTTTGCCTTTCAAGGTTTGCAGTGCGCCATCTTGAAGAAGGAGCTTTGTCTGATGTGGGGAGAAAACCTCTTTTATTTAGAGAGTGTCTCTCCATGACTTCAGATAAATTATTTTCCTAAAAAAGAGAAACAGTCATGAATTATAGCAATATCAAGTTATTCGTCATATTTACAACATTTTCACATTAAATTAAATGCATATCAAATATTTAGTTGTCGTTATTTTCTTATACCACCATTATACCCTTTGCAATTTTTTAAATGCATAAAGGGGATAAGCCACAATAAGATATCATTCTTAATATTAATGCACAAAATAGAGATGATATATATATTTTTTGAAACATTATAGACAAATGTGATATTTTAGCATTAAAAGAAATGTAACAACATAGTTACTGAATATTAAAAAAGTAAATGTGAGCCGCAATAATTTTACTTAACAAGGGAATAAGCCACATATTTTAATTACTCACCTGCCCATCATCACCAGAAGATGTTTCACTCTCACTATCACTTTGTAGATAATCTTTATCTCGTACATTATCATCAGACCCAAAATCTGAGTTATGATCACTTTCAGATCCTTCATAATAAGATGTATCTTGTCGAGCTGTCATACTGCCTGATGCCGTCATGATGTAAATAACATGGCTTGTACCGTTTTTAACTTAAAATAGTTGTTTTTATTTTAAAAGCAACAAAGGTTTCAGTAGTTTATGGGGCTATCTGTGTGACAGTAGCAATAACTTATTTTTTATAACTATTTTTTAGGTAAGTAGGCGCCCACTAATGCGAAAAATGCATATAACTCATTTTTCAGAAGATTGTGGCTAGTACCGTTATTGCCCTAAAGTCTTCAATTACTGCTTGCAACTTTATGATAAAATGTTAAATGTACAGGGGACTCTTACAAATACAATTTTGTAAAAATAAAATCAAAAAGCTGCTTCTTGTACATTTTGAACATGTAAGTTATTCACTTATGCACTTCGGTGCAATATACTTCATTTTTTAAATATCCCCACAAAAAGAAGTCCAAATGATTTAAAAACAGGAGATCATGGCGGCCATGGTACTGGTCCTTCTCGTCCCATCCCTTGGTATTGATACTTGGACACGCTGTATATGGTACGGATATAATTGAGTCTCGTATATGATACGCCACACTGCTACAATAGGCCGTGGACACCCTGACCTCCATCTCTTCTACTATTCGGTTACAAATTTTCGAAATCGTTCTGCTAAAGCAATTTCACTTCGCCGGAAATTAAAACGATATCCATCAACTGTTAGTTGCTATAGACGTAAGCCATTTTTGATATTTGAAAAACTACATAAATTTAATACGATGAGTAATCGTATCTTGAACATTGTAAAATGCATCAATATGCAGACTCTTTTGGTGAAAATGATGCAATAGCTGCTGCTAGTAATATTAATGACGATTTAAAAGCTAATGCTTCTATTGTCAGTTCTCAAAAGCTTGTATTAAATGAAAAAAAGACCGAACTCCTTATTTTTGGTAAAAATAGGTTAACCTTGCTTGAAAATTCAAATTTTGTTATAGAAATTAGTAGTCAAATTTTGCAGACAGTCAATTCATGTAGAAATTTAGGACTCTTTCTGGACAGTAATTTTAAGTTTACCAGTCATGTAAATAAATTAGTGCAAAAATCATATATTAAATTGAAAATATTATATATGCATAGAGAACTCTTAAATACTGACACAAAGTTATTATTATGTGATTCACTGATATTATCCTACTTATCGTATTGTGATGTTGTGTACTGGCCAGCATTAACTGCAAAAGATAAAAATATGTTGCAGAAAATACAAAATAGTTGTATAAGGTATTCTTTTAATCTAAGAAAATATGATCACCTACATCTTTTTCTCTATCTAATTGGCTTAAGTTAGAAGAAAGGTTTATGTACCATATGTCTTGTTTTGTTTTCAAATTGCAAAATTCCTGTTTACCATCTTATCTCTCCGATAAGCTTATTAAGGGATGTGACACTCAAATATAAATATGTATACTGTGTCTAAGCATACCACTGCTCAGTTTGAAAAATGCTTCACATATAATGTGAAATACTTGTAAAATGTTTAATGATATTCCTGCACACATCAAGTCTGTCTTATCTATTTAAAAAGCAAATCAAAATCCTCAACATGTGCCCTAAATCTATTTGTTAAATGCAGTAAATTTATAGGTTATATTTAGGCTTAAGTAATTTGTGTTGTCAATGTTTAACTTTTGTCTGCCTTACTATTGTACTTGGTCGGTTACGTGGAAGAGCGGCGGACAGCCGAACGGCGCCAACCTTTTTTCTTACATATTCCTATATTAGTAAAACTTTATTAGTATGACTTTATAAGCAAAAAATAAAGACTATTGAAATCACCTGGCTAGAGACTACACAGCGATGTAAAGACTACTAGAACTTCAATCATTTTTTTCTCAGAAACTATAAGGATTTAACAAAAAAAAAATACGATTTAACTCTATTTTTCATGATGCATCTATTCTCAAATTCTTTTAGATAAGTTCTGGATCACCCTGTATAAAGTATAATGTACATCCCAACTAGCAAAATAAATTTTATAAAGGTTGTATAAATTGCTATAATATAAATCTTATAGGAGCTTCAAATTCATATAACGTAGTTAAATGCCTTTATACGATATTTATAGAATCGAAAAGGGCCCACTTTTATAAAACACTTTGGTAATGTAACAGTTCTATAAAAAAAATGTATACAACACTTTTAAAACGATTTTATACAGCAACTATAAAAACGTTTTGTAGTCTGTATTTTGGTATTATTTAAAGAAACATTCTATTTTTTAGTGAAGAATATTAGAGCAAAATCATTTTAAGATTGGTGTATAACGCAGATTCATAATTATTTGTACTTATATTTAAAAACGGGGTCACTCAATGGCGATCATTTGTGTAGATGGTAGATAGGTTTAATACTTACAATATTATCGTGTCAACAATCAGTGTTTCAACAACGAAAATTTTATTGCGCCGCAAATTTTATTGATAAACTATAGATATGTTTGTGACAAAAAAATTATGCTCTTTAGTTTAGACCACATTTGCTTTAAAATTATAAAAAATAAAATTAAAAATTATTAAAATTATGCTTTCTTTAATTTATAATATCGTTGTGTAATTATATTTAATGATCTTGTTATAAAATAGTCTTCCAAAAATAGCAAAATTATGTTTTAGATATAATTTTAATAAGGCTTTCAACTAATTTTCTATAATGGCGGCAGTCGCCGATCCAACAAACCTTCATTTAAAAATGCCGACTTACAATACAATGATTTTATTCCACATAAAAACATAACAAAACATTTTAGTGTAAATTAGAACTATATACGATAAAATGTTTTTATAGTCTTAAATATATTTAAAAATGTGTGTGCACAAGTAGATAATGTTTGTATCGAAATAAGTTGCCAAGTTTTATAAAAAAAATTACAATTTTAAAATATTAGGTATGTACTATCATTAATTACCTATATTAATGGTGTTAAGTATTATTAGTTAATTATAATAATAGGTATTTAATTTAAAACTAACCTAATTATTGCATTACCAAAAAATTAAATCATAGATTCTTTCTCGTACTGATTTTTCGTATTTTTTCGCAGCCATGAAGCGTTTTTAATGTGAATTCTCGAACATCATTATTTATATAATAAAACCTATAAGTAAAATTGAACGTCGGCACGTTTGCTTGGTTTGCTTGGTAATACACAATACCTTAGGAGTTCAAAAACTAAGGTTAGGTTTGGAATTTTATTACGCGGTATATACAATAATTTTGTTTTCTCAAGTCACAATTTTATTCTATAACATATTTATAAAACAGGAATATTTTTATAGATTAAACACAACTATAAAACTATTTTAAAAATAAGCGCATTTCGAGGCAAAAAAATAATTTTATTATTTTCCTTATATATCCTTAATAAAACACGTTTATACAACTATTTTATAAGATTATAATTAGAAGTCATTTGCCTAAGTACACAACTCTTTCACAATATGTTTACAATCCTTATATATAATTTTTTTAAATGTGGCATAACGTATTATAATACTTTTATAAAAAACTTAAAGAACTGACAATTATTTGTTCTACAAAACACGTTGTAAAAACTATTATAAAACAATATTACACAATTACTTTCTTCAGGAACAAAATTATGGTAATTATTTGCTCTATAAAATCAAACTGTTCGTCAAACAACGCAATTCGATAGTTATAAAATAATTCGCTTCTTTTAAAGTTCCATTTTGCTAGTTGGGATGTGTAAACAAGTTAATATTTTATAGAAATTATTTTTCCTACTTTTAGAATTACTGCTTGTAAGTTTATGATGGAGACAATGCAGTCATAAATATTTTATTTGCAGAAGATATAATATGGAATTTATAGATACGTGTAATATAGTCGTATGTAATCATACTAGATCATGAAATGAACATATAAAGATGCTTTGATACATAGTTTTTTTCCGGGTTGTTGTGCCCTGACATCGGTAACTGGCAGCTGCCAAATGCCAATCTCTAGCATTAGGCGGGATTCTACCTTACCTGCTCTGGTTGTTCTCGGGCTAGGCTCTGTGGGGACAGACTCGCTATCGGTGTCTCTGGGTATAAAGACGCATTATTTTTAATGTTTCAGCTACTTTTGTTTCTTAATTTTATAAATGAAAAAGAAAAGAAAAGGAAAAATTTACAAACTTACTTAAGGCAGTATACATACCAGTGAAATACAGTGAGAATTAGTTGCATTTAGGGATTTTAGTTAATTGAAAATATGTTTCAATTTAAGTGTGGACGCAATAACAGCTCTGTATTCCCCAAGACCTGTAACTAAATACTTCAACTTGCTAACGATGGTATAATGAGAAAAATAAATAAGTCCAAGTCGCTCTGTACAAGTTTATGTCTTAAGAACGAAAATAAACAAATATCAACATATGAACGGCGCTGATACGAAAATAGTATCAACTTGTCTAAAAGCTTTCCTAACCATACAAATTTCTTTCTTAACTACTTATAATAAAGCCGTAAATAATTTTAATAGGCAACCAACTTATTTAGCAAAACAAAATGGTCGTAGTGTTGAACTGAGTATATACAAAGTGTGTATCTAAATAAATTCAAAAAAATTGAAGGGATAATTTGGTAAAAATTTAGACGATTTTTTTATATATCGTTTTTGGAAAATCCTCTACTCAAAATTTACGCTCCTCCAAAAATTCGATTTTATTTTATTCTACCCTAAAACATTTAAAAATAAACTATTTTACCAGCCACTCAATAATATTCTATAATTATTTTAGAAAAATGACGATGAGATTATTATTTTTTCTCAGTATAAGATAAAAATAATAATAATCCTCAAGATTCAATTAAAAATGTAGCAGACGATCTTCGAAACGGATGCCCTGTATATGACTCAGTACTTTCCAGTAGAAGAAAATTGGCTACCATTTCAGGTATTTTATAAAATTGATTTTTACCGACAACCTGACTGACACATTTTCCATATACATAAAACAGGCGGCTATCCTTTACTGCTGCTGGACCAAGGACTATATGTATACATTGTACAATTTAATATATTTTTCAGTAACTATAAATCTCCTGTTTACATCATTCTTTATTTGCTTAAGTTTCACAATTAATAACGTCTCCGGATCTTCAATATCATGTAATGTTATTTGGTTGTTTTTTTTTACTGTTTTAGAAAGGTATTTTAAGCTAATATAAATCAAATCTCCTACAATTCCTATCAATGAAGTCATATGTATGTTCTCTGATACCAAACATCTAGGTTTGCTAATGAACAATTCCACAGACAAAGCTCTAATCAATAATTATCTAGAGAAAATAATTTAATTTTCTGACCTGCTAATGAAACACTCTATAAATACCTAACTTCACTTTTTGGCAGTGGGAACACGACAATTGTGGTTGAATTTGTCGTGTTCCCACTGCCAAAAAGTTAAGTTAGATATTTATAGAGTGTTTCATTAGCAGGTCAGTAAATTAAATTATTTTCTTTAGATAATTATTGATTAGAGCTTTGTCTGTGGAATTGTTCATTAGCATACCTAGATGTTTGATATCAGAGAACATACATATGACTTCATTGATAGGAATTGTAGGAGATTTGATTTATAGTAGCTTAAAATACCTTTTTAAAACAGTAAAAAAATGTTACAAAAGCTAATAATAAGGAATATATGGGTAGATATTGTGGGTATAATTCAACGCAGGTTGGGGCTTTTGTCCACTGAGTAGTTAGTTTCACACAATATTATTAATACCTAAAAATATATAAAAACTGCTATTTGGTTGATTTCATAAATTTGACAAGCTTCTGCAATCCCAAATACAACAACAGCCTTAGCCGTTAATAAACTTCATCAGGATCATTATTTAAAAAATAACTAATATGTGTACTCGTAAAAATCGCAGATTTCTTGAGTACGTAACCTTTCCCATTTTGCTTCAAAAATGTAATTAGTTTGCAATATTTTGAAATGTCTATATTATTATTGGATTGTAACGTACTTCTAACAATTAATTAATTCGACCACGCTGATGATGGCTTTTGTTGTTGCGCCAAATCGTCCGTCTCCGAGAAAAAAGTGCATGTCTCTTTCACCTTCCATTCCATAAATATGAATACGCGGTTTCGTAGACATTGAATTTTGGAGATATAGAACAGATAAATAATATTATTCGAACAAAAGCGCATTTATTCGAATGTCTATGTAAAAATTTGAATTCTATATTAGAACTTTGCAAAGCCGTCTCTCCCTAAATAGGTCCCACCAACCGAAAGCTTATTACAGAAATGTTCATCATTTTCTGTAGTCATTACCGTAGTAAACTTGGGGACGTATAATTACGGACCACCCTGTATTCATGAAATTAATCTCATAATATCATATAATGTTACGGACATACTATACACTACACATTATATCTATTGGGCGACTGTAATAAACAGCATATTTAATAATTTAAATTAATTTCGGTATTATTTATAGTATAATATAAAAGTTTTATACACTTTTATGAAGTGAAGATTAATTTTTAATATCAAAGGCAATTCTATATATAGGGTGTCCGGAATAAGTATGCCTTTTGCTATATGAAAAATTGCACTAAATAATTGGCTTAACAGTTTTTTTCTCTGACCAACAAGACAAGCAAGAGAATTAACACACAAATTTCGTTTTTTAGAACGTTTTCAGTTTACACAACACTAAAATTCTTTAAACCTTTTATATGGCTCGTCAAATTAAAATTGAGGTCCATGCATTAAGCAGGCAAGTGTTCCGCTTTTGTATACACGCACTCATAAGCATTAAACAAACACTACATATAAATAACAATAGTTTACTATGATCAAGACACGCATTATTTACTATTTAATGCACCAAATGACTTTATTGCATTCGATAATATCGAAGCATAACGGTTTCGATCTAGTTTTACCGAAATGAACATGTAGTGATGGAATACAATGTTGTCGTAAGCTGCAGATTGAAGGATATTTAAGTAAGTTTTAATTGTTTACGTCCTTTAAAACTCATGACAAAATCCAAATTAGAAACAAATTATGTTAATAAAGCTTCTACTTGGTCTTAATGGAGTTATTTAGCATTTTTTAAATAAGATTTCTGAATGATTTTGTAATTTTAGTTTTCTAAAAAAAATTATAATTTTTTGACGCCTGTAAATCCGTTAAAATAATTTGGGAATAAGAACTCACTGTGTGACGTCATTGCCTCCCACAGCATTGTGGGTTACGCTCGCTACTATCTACTTGCATTTACAATACGAAGCGTGGGCCGCCGGCGGTTTTTATTTCTATAATCGAAAATTCAAACACCGATTGGAGACACTAAAATAAAACAACCAAACTTTAGATACTGTATTGTACCGAAATGTCCCAGTACAACGATAAAATGCATAGATAAATTGTTTATTAACCTCTCAATATGCGAAACTTGTGGCAGAAAGCAATGAAGCGCAACATATTTCTTGGCTCCAAAACAAATATATGTGTGTTGCAGGTATAATAAGATTTATAATAAAATCAGCTTAATAATAATTTATAACATACCTATTTATGTAAAATTTATTCTTAATTTTATAAAAAGTACAAATTTAAAGATTTGTTTACTCACCCTATATAAATATAGTAACCATCCTTTAAATTATCTATTTTTTTTTAAATTGGCTAGCTAATAGATATATGACAAAACAAATGTTATGTTGTACGTACATGCTGTTGCAATAATAATGACGCTCCGTCAAAACAGTTTTTGAACTTCTAGAAGTTCTGAGTAGAAATTTCATTAAATCTCTATTGATGAGTGAAACAACTAATAACCAATGTTAAAAGTTGAAAGTAAAATTTATTACAAATACGTCAGCAGTTCAAAAGAAATCGCAAAATTCATTATTATTGCAAACGATTGTACATACATAAAACTCTTCTTTCAGAAACCAAAACATTCCATTTTATTATTAATTTTGTAACACAATAAATACATAGTGTCACAGAATTTGCCCCGGTCGCACCCAATTCGACGACTGTGGTATCGCGAAACGCTAGATGGCCCCGATCGCCCCTACGCGATTCTGGTAAATAAACAATTAATGCCGAATATCGAGGCGCGACTGGTAATATTGGGAATCGACGAGAAGCGTTCGAGTCGTTTGAGGAATGGATCTAGAGATAGTAGAAAATACCTGCAATATTCGTTTGGTCTGTAGAAGAAGAATAAACGGTCGAATTAGTCAGTCTTGAATTACAGTCGTACATTGTAGTGTTTAGTTGGAAATTTCCTGGAGATTCAGAGTGATTTAAATAATGATTAATTAAATAGTGTTTAATTGAGTTATAATTAGTATTCAGTAGTGTACAGAGTAGTAATAAAGATAAGTGGTTAATTAACAGATTGTTTTTCTGGTAAAAGAAAAAGTCGGGTTAGGAAATCCGTGACAATAGTTTAGTTAACAAACCTGGCAGCTATTAACGATTTTGTTTTAAAACCTACCGTTGCATTTTTCATTCAACCAAACTGTCAATGTACAACAAGTATTACAGATTTATATAAGTTCTATATATGCTGTATACAGGGTGGTTCAGTCATAATATCATTCATTCTAAGAGGAGATAGGGAAAAATGACGAATACGCGATTTAAACAAATTTTAAATGTATATTTACGTTAAAAAAAATATTATCAAACTATTATTTAAAACCCCTTTTCAGACTCACCGCTGGCAGCAATTCAACTCGGTGTCGGTCTGACGCGACGTTGCCAAATTTAAATATTTTCTTATGGTACCTGCTTATTGCATTATGTAATTAATGATGTAAATTATTTTTTAAAAGTATGCTATTAAAATATTAAGTTTCAATATTGTCTGAAGCTATTTATTAGTGGCATAATTTTATTGGGTTTTTCCACACTTCTGAAAAAATAAGGATTAATTAAATAAGCCCTTACGCCAAACTGATTAGTCAAGGGTTATTTTTGAAACTAAGTTTGCCTAATCAAAAAATCTCACACTGAAAAAAGCAGATAAGTGTACCTCCGTATTTTTGACGTTTCGAAAAACTCTCTGTATACAGACAAATAAAAGAAACTAATTATACAATAAAAATTCTATACATTCCATCAGATAGGTTAAGAAGAATCGGTAATAAATTTAATATTCGAACAGTTTTTCAGACAACTAATACTACTACGATCATTTTTGTCTAAAACGCGTCCAAAAAATGATATACAAAATTCAAAATATTGCATCTATAATATACCTTGTGAATGCAATAAACATTATGTTGGAGAAACTGCCTATGAATGTTAGAGATGAGGAACATAAAAATTATATAAAAAGACGGGAATTTGAAAAATCCAAAATTTACGAACAGGCTTGGAAAAACGGTCATTTGATTCAATGGGGTTCGGCAAAAATTTTATAGAAGGAAGATAACGCAACAAAAAGAAAATTAAAAGAGACCGCGATTATTTTGTTGAACGAAGATAAGTGTGTGTCAAACTGTTCAGTAAACATTGATCATTGTTAGCTACAGTTGTATCAAGAAAAAGGAAGTAACAATAACATAAAAATCATTTAACATCTCTATGGAAGCAGATAAACAAATTTTAAACTGTCAAACTTGACATACGTTTACTACTATTTTGAGAACGAAAACAGAGAGTTTTTCGAAACGTCAAAAATACGGAAGTGTATGATAGTGATGTGATTTTTGTTATTTTTTACTTATCTGCTTTTTTCAGTGTGAGATTTTTTGGTTAGGCAAACTTAGTTGCAAAACAACCCTTGACTGATCCGTTTAGTGCAAGGGCTTATTTAATTAATCTTTATTTTTTAGAAGTTTTTTAGTAGTTTTTAGACATACTCGGCACAGCTAAAAAGTTGGCAGTTCAAATTCTCGTTTAATACGTTGCAGAAGAGCCCGCCGTCGACTGCATCTGGAACAGACCTAATGTTGTTGCTTAAATCATTTGTATACTTCCACTGAGAGAAATAAAGGACTATTTTACATTATTTCAAATACTTTTTAACTAAAAAATATGTTTTCCCAATTGATAGATGGAAGAGACGCAACTATTCAGTGACCGCCACACCTCCCAAATTTTAGTCCATTGGATTTCAGTTCATTTTGTGGGTTTATGAAAGAAGATGTTTATTCTGAATCAATAAAGAATATTAAGCGATTGAGAAAAAGCTTTTATAAATAAGACTGAATACGTTTGGTGAAAACTACAGGTTTTTCAAAATATTAGATTTTTAGTTCGGTTTCCTTTTAGAAAAGTCCGAGGTTTTTTTAGAAAATAAATTGTAATGTGTAAGTGTGTTTTGTTAATATATTTCTGTTTTCATTTTCCATAGTAAACGTAAATTACAGGTAAAAAACATTTGTTTGCGTAAAAATGGTAAATCTGGTTAGCCTTATGTTCAAACACACTCTGTAAAAAATTAGGACATGCCTCGATAAACTATTCGAGATATGAGAAGTGGTCTGCTCACTCATCTCAGCTAAAAAGTTGGCAGTTCAAATTCTTGCTTAATACGTTTCCGATGGAATAAGTCGAACATCATTCGGGTCCGTTTTCCTATGCAGGCGAGCCCGCCGTCGATTGCATCTGGAGCAGACGCACGTGGCCCGACTTCTCTCACTATTTTTGCGTGGTAGAGCTTGGTGAATTTCCTCTGTTTGTGTCGCCAGTGTAGTTTATAATTATTAATAAAATTTGCTTTTTGTCTAAATAAAAATGCAATTCAGGTTGGGTAAAGTGAAGTAGTGAAAGACAGCGGTTAACATTATTAATGAATCACCCTGTTTATTGGTAAGAAAAGTGTTGTAACTGATAATTCAGATGTGATGAAACAAGTTGAGTTAAAAAAATGTGATAAATCTAAAGATTCTCAACTTAAAGGAATAAGTTTTTCGAAAATTATTAGATGTAAATTGTTGACTATCATGTAATAAAACCAAAAACTCAACTATTAAATTAAATAATAAATTCAGACCCGCCACTGTTCACTATAATTCCTCAAACATAAATAATTTGAATGCTTAAAAGATGAAGTAAATTTAAAAATGTATTGAATTTCATCATCTGTGCTGCGTGCGGTTTATGGCGGCTGGACGTGATTGTAACGTTTTATTTTCCGAAACGATAAGCTTCGCGCAACTTGAAAATGCTTACTACCTATGCAATACATTCTCGGAATAACAACTGCTTATATGTGACTACACATCACATGATATTTAATAAATGGATGCAAACACACCCATTTATAAAAACTTAGACTTAAAGTAATAATTATTCCCTCTTCAAAATGTTGGTAGGTATAGAAAAAAATATTTAGCGGACTATAGATTGCTTCTATGAAATTAGACTATTTTAGATAGGATAAGTGAAGCACGGAATATCAGGCTTTCTTTGTGTTGGCCATAGATGTAAACAATACCAACAAAATGCTATTAGATTGTATATTCCGTTCCTATAGTAATCAATTAGATATCTAAACATTGAATTTAGTTTATCTTTATTGATTCTCGCAGTAAACATTCTATCCCAGATCCAATACAGCCTTATTCACTTTTACAAAAAAATTGGGAATAGATGCGCCATGAAAATTGAAGTCAATACTGCAGCAGTTGAGAAACAGATTTTGAAGAAAATCTCCGAATAAGCAAATCGCTCAAAAAGTACAAGGAATATACCAATTATCACTGTTTCATACATAAGACTCAATTATATTCGTACCATATACAGCGTGTGCAAACATTAATATCGAGGAATTATCTCTTACGAATTAGATTTTGTGAATGAGTGCTGCAACAAAATGCTCTAAATCCCAGATTTACAGCTGACTATTAGTTACAGCTGAAGCTGTGTTTTCACGAAATGGAATGTATAACATTCATAATACTCATGTTTTCTTAAATGTTTGGACATGGATTGTCGATGATCGCATATATTGGACCATGTGTTCTTAGCTGTTCTTCTCTGAATGTGATTCTTGCGCAATGGTGTTCCACTCATTTTCAACAAAATGTTCGGGAGTACCTTACTGAAGTTCAAAGGCACGATAAATTGGATGAGGAGGACCAGTATCATGGCCGCCGCGATCTCCTGATTTAAATCCTTTGCACTTCTCTTTGTTGGGATATTTAAAAAATGAATTGCATCACACCGAAGTGGATTGATGATTTACACGAACGTATCATGACTGCTGCAAACATCTCTTCTGGTTAAACCAAAGGTAGCTTTTCCATCTTAACAACACACTTCACTACCAATATTTCTAACACATCGTTCAAAAGAGACTTCCTTCCTGAAGATTCCTTTTTAGTATAGTATAGAAAGTCGTACATTATAAGGCTTAGAACAGTGACTATAAAATTTGTATTTGTCACTGCTTAGAAGCAGTTAAGAATTCCAATGTTTTGCCTCGTAATACATCTTCTGCTTTTCTTATATTATGTTCGCTCCATCTGTGTTCACTGACCGCATATTTCTTGTTGAGAAAAGGATTTAAAAATGTGTTCCTATATGGAACATAACGCTAATGTGATATATTCTAGACTCGGCATTCCACAATACAGGCACAATGGATAACAATAATAGATAAAATAAAGCTTTGCCGTATCATATCGCTAAATGCTTGATTAAAAATATTTCAATTACAATAATAAATCCACAGTAAAGCAACAATATAAATTTGAGGTTAGTACAAAATGTCGGTACTGAAGTTTATGTGATAGTAGTACATTTAGCATAGGACTATAATACTATTTGAATACAATTGGAGCAAGTAGTTTTCCCAAAACAAAGGTATTCCACTGTGTAATTTCCATGGTTGGGTCCTTATTCCACAATCGGCTACTTTACTCTACAAATACGTTACTATTTTTTTTTCTTTTACAATATATCTTTTAGCTTGTTTCTATGTTTCAAATTCTTACAGCAATCCTAACTACTGACGACGTTGAGGTTATATGTTTATGATCTGTAGCAAACTGCTAACGACAAATGGACGGTATTTTTTAGCTCCATTGCTTTTTTCTACATAAATATAGACCTGGGGAATTTTAAGTCTGCGAACCCTATATAGGGTGTTTTGTTAAGGATGGGGTGCAGCCTAATGGGCGATAGAGTCAACCGTATCTTAAAGAGTTGCTTCTTTTCATATTAGGTGTCAAAAGTTTGAAAAGAATTCAAATTTACGGAGATATGTATAGAATATGTTTTATATTCAATAATAATAACAGTATAAATTTTTATAAAAAAATTATGAGACAGTCAAACTATTGCTCATTACACAACTATTATATTTCATCAGAAACCTGAGTTATTATATTTTATACCTACATCATTTATCTTAATTAGAAAAATCGAATAAAATAATTAATTTTTTTCTATAATGAATATGTAGTTCAGACACATCTGTATAATTCTGAAGAAGAATGCGAAATATTGGCCAACGTTATATCTAAAAATTGTCCTTTGATATCCTGGTGTGATGATATAAGGGTTTATTATTATACATGACATCACGAGGATACTCTTTGCGAAACATATTAGTTTTTTTCACAAGTGTCCAACAAATTTCTCTTGAGGGTGCGGAATATAGAAGGCAGACGACGATATTTGATTTATTTCATTGCATTGCAAACAAGAAAAATAGAGGCTGTTTATAAAACCTTAAGTATAGTTATGGGATAAAAATAATGGAATTATAATATATTGCAACAAACTTTATGTTATACAGGGTGTAACAAAAAAAACAGGTCATCCTATTAACTGCATATTTTTGACGACAAAATATGACGATCTAACCCTACCTATACAACAATGAAACTTGAAGGTAGGGGGTACTTTGCCTCTCCCATTTTTTTAAGTACGCCCAAGGGCAATTTTTCTCAATATTGTAACGTAATATTTTATTATCACTCTTCTTTTCCAAGATAACTTCGATTTTTTGAAGTCATGCAACGTTTAGAGAACATTAGCAACTAAACATTTTAAATTTCAAATTCTAAAGAAAAACCCAAGACTAATAATTTGTAGCAAATTTACTGAATATTAAATATCTGATAACATAGTGCTAGGCCAGCTTTACAGTCTTTACACAAATAAATGTTCTTGAACTATACGGAATTTCGTTTATTAAGAAAAATTAAAACGGTATTTAAAAACCGATTAGTTAAACATACTTATAGTAATTGATACGCATATTCGTCTAAAGTGATGCATAAACAACCGTTTATAATTAGAGAAAATCTAATGTTGTTGTCTAAACCATTTATATACTTCCACTGAGATTATTAACGGACTATTTTATACATTATTTCAAATAATTTTTAACCAAAAAAATAATCCCCAATTGATAGATGAAAGATTTAAGTCCATTGGATTTCACTTCATTCTGTGGGTTTATGAAGAACGATGTTCATTCTGAATCAATGGAGAATATTATGCGATTATAAAGAACTTTTTATAAATACGACTGAATACTTTTGGTGAAAACCACAGGTTTTTTAAAATATTAGATTTTTAGTTCGGTTTTTTTTTTAGAAAAGCCCGTTAATGCATTTCTTAGGTAAGCAGACATGGAGCAATTAATAAGAGAAAATATAAAATTTTTGAATTAAAATTAATTAGTGAATTAAAAAATATTGCAATAAGTTGTAACGTATAAGCGTGTTTTGCTAATATGTTTCTGTTTCAATTTTTCATAATAAATGAAATTACAGGTAAAAAACATTTTTTTGCGTAAAAATGGTGAATCTGGTTAGCCTTATGTTCAAACACACTGTATAAAATCAGTTAGGACATGTAAAACCTCGGTAAACTATCTACAAATCGTTCCTTTGACTGTTTCTTTGGATATTGAAATTTTAAATTTCTAACGATGCATGGCATTTAAAAATCGATATTTTTTCTCAAAAAAGAAAAGTTTTAGGAAAAATTATCAAGTGTAATAAAATATTCTAAATACAATTTTACACCACGTGTAAGTACCCGAAAAGAAACATAAAAAAATATCCGGCTATATCTGAATTCCTATAGTTCTTATATACCCTCGATAAATTAATTCCCATATAAAAATGTGTATACAATGGTGACGTTTTTGTCACTTTGACAGCGATAAAAAGGTACGTAGATTTTTACCACTGATAAAACTTCTGTTCCTCTCAACTAAAAGATATTTATTTTTGCTGTTCATTCACATATTTCATCCTTAATTTATCTTGTTAAAAACCACTTGAGTTTTTCTTTTTAATTGATACATTTGTTTTTAACTCAAAATGTTGTCAATCAGTAATTTTGCTCGAAAAATTGACATTTGACAAAATCGCTCAACCTCTGACATAATTATTTCGTTACAAAGAGAAATTTATCAGATAAACACTCTTGTGATTTTAGTTGATAATTCGACACTGTGCCAAATCGTGTATTATATATCGAACATATGCTTTGATAAAATATGGTTTTAGTTATTTAGTTTTATATTTACTTCCTTTTAATTATTAAAAAACAATTTTGACTGAATTTTTGACTTATTTCATTCAACACAATGTTTATGTTTTTCTTGAAAACTCCACATTATATTGACTTTGGACAAAAGGGTAAAATTGAATCCCCTTTCATATTTTTCAAAAACATTTCCAAAAATTTCAATTCCGTTATACTTCTTTTTTAAGATTCTGAGATATCCCTCTATCTCCACCACTGGAATTAATATGCGATGATTTTCGGTATCAAATTATTTGCTTCCAAATACTAATGCCTTCGCCGCAACAAGACGATTTTTTTTTGTTAGCGGCTTTTTCGTTAAAAAATAAATAAGTAAATAAAAAATAAAATTCAACGCCCTGTATCTCAGAAACGAAACGTTAAAGGAACCATATTGACAGGAATTTTTAGTCTCAAAATGAGATTATCTGAAGACTCTTGTCCTGAGAAACAATGCATAATTTATTTGTATAAAAATGGAAGAGAACCGATAATGTAATCGTTTTCAAATTAGTTTATAAGTAATAATACAATGGCTATAGCTTTAGATTGCTATCGCGAATATAAAATAAGTTTTATTTGATAAGTTGCGGAAAAAGGCAATGCTTTGTTTAAAATGCTTGCAATGATTAAAATTTCTACGCTAAATATAGAAAATGTTGTGAATTTAAACTTTAAAATTATTGTGCAAGTATTTATTTTGTAATAAATAATCGTTTAACGAAATTCCTTGTTTTTTTTTAAACTTTGGAAATGAAAATTTGCTAAAGCTTGATAATGGTTTGATCTCAAAATGTTTTCGTATTTTTATTGAGACGCTTGATGAATTTTTAGCATAAATACATGAATAATTTAATCGACAATTACCTTTATTAACAATACTTTTTAGATTTCCTAGTAACAGATATCGTTGTAAAGGAAACACATACTTACAAAAGAGCATTCAATAACCCACACAAAAAAAACACAAACCAAACTAAACCCACATAAACTGAAACCGCGAACTCAGTCATCCGGTGCATCTAGCCGCTACTATGAGGAAAACCCACAACGATGAGGAAAAGCCGAGGTCGGACTGGTGCGTTTGGTGTTTGGGACCCGCTGGCGACGCTGCCGTGTGGGAGTCGTACTTCTGAGACGTCGCTCCAAAGGACGGTCAAAGATGGGCGCAAGCGTAGCGGCAAACGTGGATGCATGCATGCCACCACGTGTTATACACCAAGATTTCAGTTTCTAACATTTTTTAACATGCTTTTTTGTATCGTCTGTTAAATTTTATTGAGGTAAAATCATAATTTCCAAAAATACACTGGGTTTTTGTGTTTGTGAACTTATTGAATGCGCCGAAGCCGACGAATGCCTACTGCCTGCTCTGTGATGTAAGCAGGGCGTTTGTCTGCATTTACCATGGCTTCGCATTTACAGAATCCAAAATACATCTATGAATCCATGAGCTGGGTATCTTCTTTTATCAAAGTAAGAAAAAAAGTGTAATTTATATATAAGTTAACTTGTTAGACCTAGAAGGCCCATGGCTTTATTTAATTCTTTTTCCCATCATCCTTTATTACAAACTATTTCTCTCCAATTGCGTTCTTGTATATCGTTCATAACTCAATCTTTCTTCTCTCTTTAGGGTCTTCCACGTCTCTTCTTTTCTCCTATGTTAGCATCTAGTATCTTTTTCGGTATTATGTCTTCATGCAATCTAGTAACGTGCCCCAGCCATCTTAACCTTTGACCTTTCACAACTACTATAATGGCTGGTTCTTTAAATAGTTTCATCAGCTCTTACTTCTCTTCTCCCAAATTCTCTGTATCTGTTTGCCACCATATATTTTCCTTTCCCACACTCTTGCCATTGTTTGCTCCGCTGTTCCATGTGTCCATACCTCACTAGCAAATGTTGCTGTTGACCTAATGAACTTTTACTTTGAGCCCACTTGCACTTTTATAAATCTATTTAGAACATATAAACACTTATTCCCAGTCATAACTCTTTCCCTCCTTATATCAGGTTTTCTACTGAATTGCACCCCTAAGTATGTAAAATACTCGACGTCCTGAAATACATATGTTTTACCGTTCTGGTTTGTTATTCTTAGCTTTCCCTGTTGATTATAATCTTCATCTGTCCATTTCATACATTTCGTTTTATCTGTAAACTCATTTTTAGTCCTTGTTCTTTTAATTTTAAAATACATTCTTGTAACTCCTTCTTACTTCTGGTTAGTATTGCCACCTCATCTGCGAAAGCTAAACACCGGTGCCGCTTGCAGATGATGCCGTAGACTAGCTCTATTTAAATTTGCCTTTTTCATTACATATTTTAACGAACATCTAATAGGAGATCTTCTTGCCTTAGTCCTTCCTTTACTTTAAAACCATCACTTACTTTATTATTTTAATAAGTTTATCATTCACTCTCAGATCTTGTAGTGCTGTATTGTTTTCTTTTCATCTGATCATAAGCCTGCTTGAAATCTATAAATGATATGTGTCACTGTTTTATGTTCACAACTCTATGCTTCGATTTCCCGAAGTATAAAAATTTGGTGTATCACTGATCTTGTTTTTCTAAATTCGGACTGATACTCTCCTATTTTTTTCGATTACATCTGTTAATTTATTCTTTATGTGTGAAGCAACATTCAGCAAGTTTATTCCACGGTAATTAGAGCATTGCATTTTCTCATCTTTCTTGAACAGTGGCATGAGTATAGATCACTCCAATTCTTTGGCGTTTTCTCCTGTATCCAAATTTATTGCACTAATTCATCCATTTTGATAAATCTTCTCCACCATATTTGAACCATTCTACTGCTATTTGATCCTCCCCAGTACTCTTGTTTGTTTATGTATAATGTCTTACTTCAGTCAATGTTGGGATACCTTTTGTTTGCACCTCTATGTTGCTTGTCTGAACTTCCCAATTTACTTCTGATTCTTCGCTGTCATTTTCGTTTCCATTCAAAAACTTTTTAAAATATTCTTTCCAGTGTTCCAATATGGCATCTTCGTCCCTTATTAACTCCCCTTTACTGTCTTTCAAATATCCTGGTTTGGAGTAAAAACTATTTTCTAGTAGAAAACCTTTTAATATATGTTTAAATATATCTCAATTTAATTATGTTGTCAATATTTGCAGTTCTAAATACGAAAGGGAATCATGTTTTACTTTATATTTATGAAATAGAATATAATTGTCTAGTACATGGCATGTATGGTTTTAGTTAAGATGAAATTAGCCTTATTTGCCAATTTCTTACAATTTGCGTTTGAACTTTAAACACATTCATTCCCAAAAACACACCCTGTACCTTAACTTAGAAGAACTTCTGCATAATAGACCATAATAAGTTATTCATCGGACAAGACAGTTTTCAGATTCCTCAAAATGTAACACACTGAATTTAAAAATTAATTGATCACAATGTATATTCTAATTAAGATTGTGACCTATAAACTTAATATTACTCCAAATGCCTACAAATGTTATAATAATTTATTGTAAAATGAAGAAATGACACTTTGTGTCGATTTATTAGCACGGAAATCATGCTGATCTTGTATAATTATGTTATGTTTATTAACTAATCTTAACAAGTGAAGTATATGGTTTAGATATGTCTGGAAGTCTGAAGTGACTTTCCAGGTGTAATTCAATGCTGGTCGGGGCATTAGCATGCAGCGTCGTTGCTTTCTGAAATTCTGTGTTTGCAACATATCATTCGGATTTGCGATATAGGTCGATAGCTTTCAATGGTTTCTATTGCAATATAAAACGATTCATTTCTATGACTTGTCAGTCTAGCACGTCAAAAATTTCATCTAAATGTGCATTTTAATTCTGTTACCGGCACCAACCAGTTACCTAGATCATGCCATAACAATTACTAAAACCACTATCGATTCATTTGTAGCACCGACTGTGGAGGCTTCAAAACCATAAACATCATATTGTTAGTATAATCTATTTATAAATATTAATTCGTAATTTAATACGAATTTGATTTGAACCATTGTCGCACACAAATTGTAAGAAACAATCAATTAAGTATGTACTTTTTCTTCACTGAGGTTTAAGAGTGCAAATCCCAAAAAATATTACTTGTGTCTTCGATATGTGATGAGTATTTGTTAATTAGAAAAAGAATCGATATTATTGGACTTGTGGTTATTTTATAAATAGTTGTGTAACATAGATATTAAAATATTGCATGCCACTAATGATCATTTCATATTCTTCTATAGTACTTTCATTCTCCATATTTACATGCGAAACACCCATAAATAATTTTCTCATTATTATTATCTCGATGTAGCTGCATTGAAACGCGAAAAAACACTTGCTTAACTACTACTGTAATATTTTAATCAATTAAATAACTTATTGCGATCATCCAACTGTAATAAAGAAAATTAACATTTTAGATAATTTCTTAACTTCAAGACACCTAGTTTTTTTACAAATAATTTCTAGAAATTAACGAACAGCTGTTTATACAGGGCGATTCAGGTTTAATCTAGATAACTTCAAAAATCGATAGAACAGGTTAAAATAATGTTCATTTGTGATAAAAACGCATCGTTTTCGAGATAGAGGGCGTTGAAGTAGGAATTTTTTTCTCGTTTTTCCCTCATAACTTTTGAACCACTTATCCGATTTAAAATCCGAAAAAAATTCGGTTATTAATTTAACCTCATGGGATATTTGGTGAGAAAATTTCAAACCACATTTGACATTTAGACTTTGTAATTGAAATAATTAATTAAATTTAGAATATAACAAATAATAAAAAGTTATTGCTTTTTTTTAATTTACATATACACCATTAAACCTCAAGAATAAAAAATAATTAAAATACTAAGTTCTGTCAAACAATGTCATTATATTTATAAACGTCAAAAAAATTTCATTGTAATCACATGTAGTTTACCTCATAGAGGATGAACATTTCTGGAAATTTTTTGAATTACCATGGTAACGGAGCAAAATACAAGCCTATAATTGGTTAGAAAACATTGGTGTGAAGTTTTCGTCACAGTAGATGTCAATTACTAGTTCAAAGCGTATGTACGTTGAGTTTATTAAGTGTATAGTAACATGTCGCGATTTGATAAATAAAATCAATAAATATATCAATAATAGATAAGAAATTCAAAACCTACTACCAGATAACACTATAAAATCAAAAGCAAGTGTATGGAAACAATTTGTTGAATTTTGTAGGTATATCCATCATATTTCGTTGAATAAAAAAATTACCAACTTTAGTCACATAAAATGCTAAAACTCAGATGGGTAGTAATTCAATATATGGCAATTTTAAGTCACTAAAGGTGGAACGAGTATATTTTTTACAAGTAACACGACGCAATTTCGAAGAAATTCATATGTAGGTATATCCACCATATTTCGTATATAGATGTCAATGTGTAGATTATTACTTGTAAAATATATTTTTTACTGCATTGTAAAGGTATTTTAGCTAATATGATTTTCGTTATTCATTTTTCTATTTATTTCCATTTAAATAAAATAAAAATAAAGTAAATCAAAAGAAGCCAAGAACCTGGCTTATGTGGCGCTCTCTAGAAAATACATCGAAATAGATAAATTATGAATTTTCGTATCCAAAAACGTTATAGTTATTATGAAAATCCAATTTTTAAATTCCAACTGTTATTATTAACGTTTTATTAAGGCGTGTTGGCTCCAATAATATTTTGAATAAAAAAATCTATGTCTCTATGGACTAAAACTTACGAACCACCCTGTATGTAAAATATCTGTTGTTAAGATACAAATTAATATAAGTATCCATTTAATAACGGATAACAACTCAACAGCAAAGACGCTTTTTGTAATTTATATTCATAACCTTAAGTGTGGTAAAAACGTACTTAAAAGGGACTTAGAAATTTTAGCGGGGCACAAACACTCCTTATGATCTTACATGTGATTCTTAAATTTGAACTACCTACCCCTTTTAGAAGTGTATTTTGTATGCTACCCACCATCTTCACACCACTTTCACCTGATTCATTTCGAAACTTTTTCGTCTCCTGTTTTTTTTCGACGTTTGGTCTTGTTTCTGAGATATTCAAAGAAATTGGTGACAGTGTAGCGCACCAGCCGGGTAAATTTCATTTAACGTTATAGCAACCGATGAAAACAAAACTCAGTGATTTGTGTAAACTGACGTTGGGGAAAATCATTGTTAAAAGTATTATTTAAAGAGTATTTTTAGTGCTAAGAATGATTGTGTTAACCTGTTCTATCGATTCCTGAAATTATCACGATTAAACCTGAATCATCCTGTATACAGGGAGTTCTACAAGTTCTATGACAAACTTTGGCATTTGATAGTTGGGTTAATGTCAAACATTTTTTCTTATATGGACATAAGTACAATTCATTTGTGTTTAGAAGTTACAAGCATTTTAAACAAATAATTTCAATCGAAGTAGCCTGATAAATAAAAATGATGATTGCTATAACAATAATTATTATTTGTTTCATTTATGAGTTTATTTATTTGACACTTAGTCTTAAAGCGTCGAAAAATTCATTTATTTACGACTGAAGAGTATGCAAATATTCTGTCAAAGATTATCATAAAGCTTGTAGAACACCCTAGACAGGGTGTCCGGAAATGATGAGCAAAAAATTCCGGAAATGATGAGCAAATTTCGATTGTTTCAATAGTCAGATGGATACATTAAGATGCAAAAAAGTTCTGCCATTTAAAAGAAACATGGTGTGCCACAAGTGGCGCCCTCTACTAGTGATGTCAAAATTAGAAACATATTTGAATTTCTCGTCCGCAAAACCCCCGATTTACAAATTTTATGTAAATATTTGGATTTCTTAAGAAGTTATTTACAAATATCGAATATAAAATTTTAACTTTAACACCCTGTAGCTCCGATAATAATCAGTTTTGGAAAAAATGTTATAGAAAGAGGTAGCATTTATTTTCGGTCTAGAATTATCCGATGAATTTTTTGCTCATCATTTCCGGACACCCCGTATAGGTAAAAAAAAGAAACCAAAAATTGTTCAAAAATACAAAAAGTTTTCTAAATAAATATACATAATGTTATAGATCAAAACGCATTGCTTAGATTTAAAAAATGCATCAAGTCTCTCATTAAGATCAGAATAGGATGATTAAGATGAATAAGTTAAATTTTGATATTATAGTCATGTCATCACCAAATAAAATAATGTTGTATGCTATAAGTATTAATATTAGCTTCTAAATTATAAGTTTTTTTTACTCTATTCACAACCTACCCACAACATATTAATATAAAGAATTATTTGCTATTTTTAGCAAAAAGTAATTTCTATACATTTGTGGCATAACAGAATGTACTAATAACAGAACAATTTTATTACCTTCATTATTACTTATTACCGATGATGGAACTTAATTAATAATTTATATTTTTAGAAAACCTTTGTAAATGACATCGTTTGAAACTACAGACCATTTTTCTCTGTTTAGGAGTACCTACCATTAAGCAATAGTTTTATTTTCATGTTCAAAATCCTGAAAGGTTTTTATATTCTTATTTTACCATAATTATTAAAGTAAATGTAGGTATTTAAAGATTGTGCAGCTTTTCCACATCAAAACTGATATGACAATGGTGTAATACTAAAGTAAATAATGGTTATGAAAAAATACATTTGTTCAACAGATCATTAAACAAATCAAAATAAAATAAAACAAATTCCATTAACAAACGACACCCTGTAGACATCACTCTATTCTTTCACTTGTATCTTTTCAAGATGGCACTCATCATAAGTGGACTCGTATAATCTTGGAATTGCAGTTGCATAAAAATAACGTTGCATCATCCCAAACGAGGACTAGATACCACAGGGAAGTACTCCTCGTTCAGCCTCAAGGCTATCTTGACTTCATTAAGATCTTAGAAGTGTATATTATAGGAAGGATTCAAATTATTTTCTTTTTTGTATCGCACTGAAATTTTTTTCATGACCACGACTAATTTTAATTTTTGCAACCTACTATGATAGAAGAACTCACTTCACCGCTTTACCTTATTTTTTTGTAGTAGAACTACTTCATAAAAAAACCTCAATACTATCATCACCTTTACAACTTTGCTGTCGCTACAAAAATGCAGGGTATGCAGAATATTAAAAACCTAAATTCCTGACGGAAAATATTAATAATATACATAATCATAGATCGATTATGAGGTTTACATATTAAAATTATTTAATAAATAAAAAAAGTACTCTCCACTGCGTTAGATGAGGTTTTTATTATGTGAAGAAATGTTCCAATTGCCAAGTCAAGTTCTGTGATACATTAAGCCAGGGGCACATTGATTGCTCTGATGCCACGCCACGCCATGCCACGCGATGTGGTGTGGCATGTACTCTGTGTGCACACTATTACCATGCCATGCGATACGACGTTATGTTACATTGGACAATTCCATCAATTTAAGAAATATTTCATATCAGAAGAGTCGAGGATACATTTAAGTACCCTAATCCTTTTAACTAGTTAAAACTTATGTTGTTTCATTAACAATGTGCTGTGAGAAATATTTTTTGTGTAATTTGTTCTTAATCCAATCTCATAATTTGTTCTCTAGAGCGCTTACGTTTTATACTATAGAGACATTCATGCTCGCAAATCTTTAAAATAACAAAATTTTGTCAATTTTTTCTATCATTTTATGCAGGTGACATCATATTCACGTGTACACTGCTACAACGCGACATCACGTTACACCACCCGACCTGATGAAAATCTAACGAGAGGGGATTTGCGACATGAATGGCATGGCATGGCGTGGCGTGGCGTGGTGTAGCGACAGAGCAGCGTACACACAATATATAAAAATACATAACAATACACGGTGTCAGATCCTTCTGACGTTGGATCACATGGCGTAGCGTGGCGTGGCATCAGCAATGTGCCCCCGGTATTATTGTGTTTATGGATTTGCATTGTGTTTATAGTGTTGTAAATTAGATTAAGTAAAAAATAAGAAACGTCAAGTGCTATTTCTTCGCCTAAATTGCATTCGTCGCTGCTAGGTCTGCTTCCGCGCTAGTAGATATAAATATATTTTCCTTTTCTATAAAAGCGGCAAGTTTAAACCTAATTTTGTTTGTAGAAATATCTCATATCGTATCATACATTACCGTTTACAAAGATGTAACCAATTCACTTTTACAGTTTATTTCTCTTTATTAAAACGAGGATTCTATTAAACTGCCTAAAATTATTAATTAATGTCTACATTTCGGTCAGTGGTCGAGCGGTTTAAGGCATCAGTTCTTGAATCGATGTGGCTAGACCGCAGTAGATCAGCTATATTCATGTAGAGGATTGGCACCCTCTCTGCAGATATGGTAGGGTGGAAGAAAGTTGGCTTGGGTCAATGTGAGAGGTTGATACCGGTTGACGTTTGACTGCCCCCCTAATTAATGAGGTTTTACAGGTTTCCCGCATTTCTGCACTTGTTCCTGGGTGCAACTGCGGTCTGCTAATAATATGGCACCCCCTCTCCCGCATAAGTTTTCGACTCCTAGGCTAATCCTTGTGATTAGAATGAAGGGTAGAGATATTATTATTATTTATGATTCTGAACTGTAATTTTTAAGGGAATTTAGATTTGTTACTGATAAAAATACACTTGTTTTAAACCTTGCCGACTTGACATTTAATTGTTATTGATTTTATTTTAAGAAAAAAGAAGAAACAATAAAAATAACTGTAAGATGTCGATAAGGTTATACCAGTTTCCGTAAATAAATAATTACTGTATGAAAACACTTTATCTCTTTATTTGTTTTACAAATTTCCGTAAAACTATACCATCTGGCAACACGGAGTGGTTTTTTTGTATGGACAACCACTAGGTTTATAGCTGTCAAATGCTAACATTTTATCCAGAGCGGTACTAGGATTAATTTTTTCGCTACAAAATTGAAGATCAATTTTATAGGCGAAACGTTATTGGTATAAGACTTTTTATTCCGAATATTCCCAGGAATCTGTATATTATTTCTTTTGCATTCAAAACTCCTGGATATTTATAGTTTCAAAAATTAAGTAGCTTATAACTAAGGTATGCTGTTGCAAAATGTACCTATTTCGTTTTGAATTTTATGTTGTAGGAAAATTTTATTGGTATACTAGGTGACCGGCAAACGTTGTTTTGCCATATGAATTATTTATAGTGAATAATTTGGCAGTTAAATAAAAAAATTACTAACATTGTAAGTGTGTGGAGATGTGGTATATGACTAAAAGAGGAATGGAGCACTGTGAACGATGACGGCCTATAAGAATAACAAAACACGAAACATTCATTTTTTGAATTATTTTGCGTGCCTGCAATTTTACTTGTTTGACGGCCCAAATTAGCCCCTTTACATCTTGTTGGCATTGTTCACTGTACAAAAAAATAGCCATATAGTAAAATAATAGCCGTTGTTGGCGGGAGCTCGTGACACGTGTTGCGTACTTTTGAGGTTATGTAGATCACTTATTAACTAATAATGAGAACTACACTTAAAATTAATAATTTTATTAATTATTGATAAAATAGGAAATAAATAATTATGGCCCAGCAAATTAATAATAAATTTACTTGAGAATTACACTTAGAAGGTAAAATGATAATTGTAAACGTCACTATTACACTCGATTCATACACAATAATAATGGTCGAAAACTGTGTAGGGAGTGAGAGAAGGCTTATTGTGAGAGAGACAGGAGACCGGATTCGTTCTCATCCCTACTCCGTGCTGTTTACTGGGTGAGAAGTGACACCGGTAGATGCCTGGCGGGGATAACTGATCTAGTGATAATCGATCAGTTATCGACCAGGGTTAAAAATGATTAAATTACTAAAATGGTTATAAAAAATAAGGGCTTGTGATAGGATGAAAATTAAGGGTTGTATGTATTTTTTAATGCCATATCATAAAATAAAAATAAAAAATTTTGTTCAAAAAATAAAAAAAAATTGTTTGGGGTGGCCCACCCCTATCACTTAGGGGTATGAAAAATAGATTACGACCGATTCTCAGACCTACCGAATATACATATAAAATTTCATAAAAATCGGTCAAGCCGTTTCCGAGGAGAATGGCGTCTAAAACTGTGACACGAGAATTTTATATATTAGATTAAAGAAGTTGTTGCCATTCATTATACATACATATTCAGTCGTTTCAAATTTGTTTCACTTTGTACCAGACTTTCCACATGTTTATAGAAAACGTCCAAAGTATTGTGTGGCGTATAAGCAACATTAAAAATTCTGCTACATCGACAGAACGGTAGCCAATGTTTTGTCTGGAGTACGTAGCAGGTAAGCTTCCTAAAATATACCACCCAAACATCAACCTGTCGTCAAGCGGTAAATGAAAAGAATGTATTTTCATATAGGCAGATGCGGAGGCTTTTATTTCTTGCCAAAACCCACCCATTTTTAATTACTTATTTTTCATCACAGGAAGCAGGCACAAAAAAGTCGAAAACTCCATAAATACACACCAATTCGCATATCTATAAGCATGAATAAGTAAAATCTTAATTGTCACTACGACTGTCAAGTATCGCAATAGTAGATTCATTATAACGGAATTTCGTTATCCGCAAACAAAATTGAAGTATGTTGAAAAATGTGGGAAATTAGTGAAGTACAAATATTACAAATATAAGAACTGTAACAAATTTAAATCTACAATGATTTTGGAATTTGAATCACTGTTAATCCTATACTGAGGTAGATATATTTTAGCCGTAAGTAGAAATTAATTAATTTGGATTAAACTAATTAGTGAACCAAAATTTCAAAAACTATATGAAACCAATATTAGACCATTTTATACAGAAAGAAAGCTATACCCAAATTTAATGACAGTCAACATTTCTGATATTTTCGTTGGTGCTATGTGAAAAATGGGTACACTATAATTCATGCAAAGAAAGCAGTGTTTGAAAAATTTTAACATAACACCTTTATTCATTTCAATAATTATATTAATGTCTTCAATAATTATATTAATTATTAAAGTAACCTTGTGCCGATGATCCCAGAATTATTGCAAAAAAATCCGATTTTCTAACGATTCCGGGAGAAGAGTTATTAATTTGTTAATTAGCGACGTTGCAACAATCGAACGATAAACAATTATATTTGCAAAAATCTTGTGCCCATGGTTTGCCTTAATAAGCCAGAAATCCTGGAAAAAATTCCGATTTTCTAGTGATTTCGGGGGTGGGGTTTTTAATTTGTTAATTAGCCCAGTTGCAACAATTTAGCAATAAATAATAAAGCTAACACCAAAGTGATAAAGAGGGACCTCGAAAACCCCCGAAAGAACATTTTCCAGACATTTTCGTTGAATCGTGTGTGACATTTGCCATATGTTCAACAAAAATGGGTCATTTGTTAAATAAACAATTAAAAATTTGCGAGCGTACAGAGGTTAGATGTACCTTTTGTTATAAACAATTCCCTGAACATTTTGCAGAAAACCGCATCTCAATCGGACCTCTCCGCAAAAAGTTGCAAGTGAAATGCTAATTTGACGCGACTACTCAAGCGGTTTAGAAATTAAAAATTGTTCTTTTTTTAATTTTTGGCACACTGCAGCTGGATAATGGTTACCCTAAGACCTCACATTTATATAACAGAAAACCTATTTTTGGCCACAGGATACGTCCAAGAATTTTTTATCTCTATTTAAGAAACACTCTGTATATCTCACCAACATAACTACCCAATATACAATTAATATTAAAGCCACGATTTAGCCAAGTTGGGTTTTGTGCTACCTGGGTGAATTTTGATTAAGGAACTTAGTTTTTAAAACGAATTATAATCAGGATTTTAATATAATGTAAATTTCAGATGAAATTTTGTACAAAAATTTACAAACAATATTTTCCTACCACACATAACTAATCATAAAATGATAATTATCATTTGGAAACCGTTTGACAGTAGTTTCAAAATACGATAGATTTATTGCCGACACTATTTTTCTGTATTCCAGATTCACTTAATTCCATACGTTAAATCATTTGTGAAAATTTATCAAGCTACAAAGTCATTTTCGTTTAAAATATTAATTTTTCATTTCGTTATGAACACATAGTCGTAGTTTTGTTTGCTCATTTTTAAATTATTTATGAATCTGTTTTGAATAGCTGCTTAGATCCGCCCAGTGACGTACCTGAAATTCCTAAACATGTATCACACTTTGAGACGACATCCGCTGCTATACAAGGTGTCTCACAATTAGCTTCCAACGCTGAACAAGCCGATTCTATGATGACTAAGTAAAAAAGTTCATATGAACATGGGTCCGGAAATGCTTCCTAAGGGCACAGATACCCATTGAATAGGGAGGAATGGAAATCATTTGTTTGCAATATCTCTCAATCGCGTTGTGATAAATGAGTGAAATTTGGTATACATAGCTAAATTTTGATGAGCAATTTGATGGACTAATCCATTTATTTTCACAAGGTCCATAGGGGTGGGTACGGGAGGGCCCTTGATATTTTGAGTATGTAACTTTTTCATCTTTGACTTTTTTACAAATTGGATAGCAAATTCCGTTTTCCCGAACTATTTTACGTTAAAAAGGTACTCTTGTTTCAAATCGTTATCTTTAACGGTTTCTGAGAAAAACGTTCTTGAATTAATTAATCCCACTTTGGTCAATTTCATAGTAATTTAAACAAAATTATCAAGGTATTCTTATGTCAAAGTATTGTCAACCCGATTGTCAATTTAATAGTTCTAAGCGAAAAAAATGGAAGAATTTACGGGACAAGAGTTAGTTGATATGATATTTATTTATGGCTTTTGATTCATTCATTCATTCATTCATTTATCACAACGCGATTGAGAGATATTGCAAAAAAATGATTTCCATTCCTCCCTCTTCAATGGGTCCCTGTGTCCTTAGGAAGCATTGTTAACTTTTTTACTTAGTTTTGATCATAGAATCGGCCTGTTCAGGGTTGGCAGCTAATTATGAGACACCCTGTATACTGACTGTTTTCTTGTAAATAATATCAAGAAGATCTAGCATATAATGACGACAACCACGGTAGTACTTCAAGGGATTTTACTAAGCTAAAAGGTAATTGAAGTGGGTTTGAATTCCAGCAAAACTATCGATTTAAGTGGTTGTTATTATAACAAATTGTGATTGAATGCATATTATCATATATATTGCATCAAATGTTTGATTTCGTAAAACTTCTTTCAATTTAACGGAAATGCAGTGAGTTGCTTCCTAGGAAATTAAATTATATTTATGTATTATTTTAATATTAAATTAATTATTACATCTTCGTCACTTTCATAGAAGCTGTGCTTATTATGCAATAAGCATCATTTGGACATTTGGTCGTTATGACAAATGGTTTAGAGAAAAAAAGATATTTAACATAACTAACGAGAAAGGATTATTAGTATATTTCAACAAACTGAGCAAACCACAGAAGCATTCATCTCTTTGGTGCTATTCTTTGGTACTCAATGATAAAAAGAAATTTCACACAAGAATAATTTCGATATCAAAAAATACATAGATCTGCTTCAATTCTTAAAGCGAACATTAGAAGGGGACAAACCTAAAAATCTAAGACAAAGAACAAAGAAGGGGATATCCAGATTATTAATGAATGCGGACGAAGATGAATTTCTGCTCATGAAGGTACTTGTATTACAAATATATTTTTTATTAAAAAAAGTTTTATATTAATATTCATTTTAGGTTATTTTGATTATTGGTTTGTCAGATGCACGTCGAAAAGAAGAACTCACAAATCCACTGTAGAACATGTGAAAGAAATACTATGCTTCCATGTCATCATAGCCAATACCAAAACAAAACTGCCTAGAAAGGTTTTTTGTAACATCTGGAAATACTGATATGGCTTGAATTTAGTAGAACTAGTAAAAAAATCGTCAAATTGAATTGAAAACTGTGATCATGTTCGCTTCTTTCTTCCATATAAAGCTAGTAAATGTACCAAACAGCCTAAATGTATATGGTATAAATACTATTGGCAATGTGCCAAAACAGACTGCGCGATTTCTTAAACTACCTAATCCAAATGCGTATACTGGACACTGGACAAGTCTAATCCTATCGTTGAAGGCTACATCGTAATTTCTAATGAAAATAAAAAAAGAACGGCATGAGAATTTTAGACGAAAGAGGAAATATTCTCTTGGAAAATACATATTCCCATACCATCCAGTTATTTTATCAACATTTAATGATTATCATTATCGCACTGAGTGCACATGTGGGATAATGTAAGTATAAGTAATTATGACACTCTAAACAGTGTCAAATCATAGTTATTATAAAAATTTCATTTAACTAGCTATTTGCGTCCACTGCTCATAATCTTCTCATACATATTTCCATTTTTAACAGTGTATCCCCGGAAGATTATTCAATGTCAAAATATAATAATAATATCTCTACTCCTCATTATAATCACGAGGATTAGCTCAGAAGTCAAAGACTTGTGCGGGAGAGGGGGCGGCATATTATTATTATTAAGCAGGCCGTATTTGCGCCTAGGAACGATTTAACTTTGATGGGCAATAACCACCATTCAGTCCAGGAATGAGAGAAAGCTGGAAAACCTCATTAATTAGGGGGGTAGTCAAATGTCGACCGGTACCAACCTCTCACATTGACTCAAGCCATCAAGCTTCCATCCTACCATACCCGCAAAGAGGATTTCAATTCTCTTCACGGATATAGCTGACATACGGTCTACTTGCTGCTGGGATTGAACCCACAGCGGTCTAGCCACATCGATTCAAGTACTAACGCCTTAAACCGCGCGACCACTGACCGACCATGTCAAATTTATACTTTTAACTAAGTGTACCAGCTAAGTGCTAAGTGTGCTTAGTCGCGGAGAAACTTTTGCGGAGTCACCACTGAAGATGCCGACAGTGGCGAAACGTTTGGAAGAATGGGATGTAACCAATTACAGTGGCGGCTACGGAACGCCTCGAAGGACCACCATTGTCCGAGGAACGATTCCTACCATAGGAGTCGTAATACCAACAACAGGGACCAATATATGAGCGGATCCAGACACACCGATAGCGGGCCTGTCTCCACAGAGCCTAGCCCTAGAACAACCAGGGCAGATCAAAGAATTCCGGTTAACGCTAGGGATGTGCACTTTAATTCTATTACTGGCAGCGATCAGTTACCGAGGTCACGGCATAACAACCCGGAAAATCACTATGTGTCAAAAATGTACCTTTTTCTGTTGACGACAATAAAATGAGGACGTTAATATATTGTGTTGTATTTTATAGTGACACATAATGTTGTTTGTTTAAACAGCTTTCATAGATATATTTAATAGACAAAAATCGAAACTAAGGCTTTAGAAAATTTTTACATTTTTGAAGCACACTTTCTATTATTTGTTTATTTCATCACGTCAAGTTTCATTATAGTCCATACATATTAATAATAAACATTTTTGTTCAAGTTGTATAAAGAAGGTTCGGTATTTGTTCGAGTATACACTGTATATTATATTCATCATTACGAATTATTTGACTTTAATTATTCGTCAAATGGCATTCGATTATATTCCAGTTCGCTAGATCTACGTGCCTGAACCAAGTGCATAAGTCCGCTGAAAATATGCTACGCCACTGGTTTCTTTAACTTTCTTCCGTGTAATCGACGACGCCGACCTGGCGTCGCTACATAATTTCTGATCATTTTTTCATAGTCCGGGACACAAATCTTGCTTAATTAAACTCCTATACGTTATGTTGTGAAAACAAAATAATGCGATAAATTTTATTACGCCTACTACTGTACACTATACTATAGATTCTGATTTATTAGACGACTGTTTAAATTTGTAAGAATTTGAGATATTAAAGGTAAATTTTTATATAATATTTTGTAAAAGGATGAATATTCTAGATCGCTTTATCGATCGACTGAAATTTATGCGAATGGTAAGCTTTGCCACTGAAATCTTTATTGCATACATACTGGCAGATGCAAATAATATCATGACAGTATTTATATTATACTTTGGCAAATCTAGGTGTGTGGGTACCGTTTTCCAAAAAATCATAATTGAAGTTTGGAACACAATAATAGTGTGTATATTAGAGCACAATAGTTACATACGCAATAAGTGGGATATACAGGGTGATTTAGAACTTATCTAAAAGAATTTGGGAATAGATGCGTTATGAAAAATGGAGTCGATATAGTAAAAAACAATTTTATAAAGTGCTTATAGTTTCCGAGTAAAACATTATTGAAGTTGTAGTATTTTCAAGCTTTATATCGCTGGGCCACCAAATTTAGTAAAACTGTTAAGAAAATACATCAAACCAAGAAATTAAAACTGTGTTCGTTTCTTTCTTCGATATGAAGCTAGTAATTGTACGAATTGGTGTAAATACTATTGGCAATATACCAAAATTAACTGCACGATTTCTTAAACTGCCTAATCCAAATGCGTATACTGGACAGTAGCCGGTTTCGAGAAACACTACTTTCAACAATCACATGCGATAAATGCGCTTCTTATTCGAATTGATTTTCAAAACTAACAAAGCACGCCTTGAAAAGAAGAACGTGAGCACAAAGGGAAACTAGTGATATATGTGAAAAATTAGAAAGAAAATCAGTAGATACAAAAAAATTATTAGAAGAAATTCTTTTGACATGCAACTCCGCTAATTTGGAGTTTTCGACACCTGCTGGAATATTGACGCATTATTTCGGGACACCCTGTATAGTAAAACATTCCAATTTCAAGAAAACGTATAGCCCCCAAAAATTAGAATTCGAGAAAACAAAACAAAAAAGGACGCGTCAAAAAATGTCTCAAATTTATATACTCAATATTTCCTAGTGTATTCAAATCCTATGTACATTATTTTAAATAAAAATGTTAAATAATGAAAATCATATTATGTTGGGTGCATTAGTCACATACATATATGAATACCCTGTATAATCATTCCACTGGGAATTGCGTCCATCGTTATCTGAGAAAATACTGATCCAAAAATTTGAAAATATAATGGCAAATTTGATAAAACATTTGAGATTTGACGAAAACTAGTAGAAATAGTAGAAATATTCAAATATCTCCAAAAATAATAATCGAAGCCGTAATAATGCTTATATGGGTTGAAAGAATAATAATATGCACAATACAGACCGAAAATATATATGTATAGTGCCCCATTGCAAAAAATTTATAACTGTTTGAAGTGGTCAAAATGTAACGGCAAGAATAAAGCGCTTGGTATAATATTTACTATAATTTAACATTGTCGATGTTCTTTACGAATAACAAAAATCAACTTAATATCTATTTCCAGGGAAAAGTGGCGAATATTTCTATCTCAATCTATAACTAAATATAGGGAATGTTATATTATCGTCTGCTAAATCGAGTCGCCTTTGTAATTCTTGTCTGTCGAATCAGCCAAATTTCAATACACCACATGTTCTTTGGACAAAAATAATGCGACTTATGCCATTTTTTATTTGGACGTCCCTGTCTCCATATACAGGGTGTAAAAGTTAGAATTATCCATTTTCTTTTAATTAGCAAATATTCGTTAAGATTTTATTAAAAATTGCCAAGGTATTGTAATAATACGAATATCCACAAAATTTCAGTTTCTCTTGAAAATGATAAGTGAATGATAGATTTGTGGGCACTACAAACTGCCGTTTTTCTCCAAAACGGAGCCTTTAAACAAAAAAATACAAAAGAGACAAAATGATTAGAAGAAAATTCTACGTTTGATATTTCAAGAAAAAGCTGCATAGACGTACTCTGAAATAATTGGAGGGGGATAAAGGATACTACATCCCTCAGTTAACTCTATTCGCCCTTCGATTTGTTTCAGCAAAATTACATGATAAGTATGCCCGAATGAGATAAAAGTAGGCGCAAAATTTCAAGTGTGTATCTTACAAACTTTATATTTAAACAGGGGCGCCCAAATAAAAATTGGCATATGGAAAGTAGCTTTATTTTTGTCCAAAGAATATGGCCTTCTACTTTGGGAGACTCTGTATAATTCTGTAATATGCTGTAGTGTAGCGACTTCACTCTTACTATTTGGAATCACAAATAGCAAATGGCAGAATTTGACAGTTGATATTAATGCTACAATAGCTCTTACTTCTTAATAAAGAGTACTTGTCTAATTTGCTTTATAAAAAAATTGTATATATTTTATCTACTATTTTAAACCTGATATTATTGATGCATACAAAATGTTTCTGTCTAAAAATTTTACATTTTTAGGAAAATTGGGTACATACGTATTAATAATTGTCTGTTCTTTCACTTTCGCTATGGAAACACAATACAACAGTGTTTTAAGATGTATCAATAAATAAATAATATTAATAATGTAAACAGAAACGTCCACCTCAACATATATTTCACATTTGTCATAATGTTTAAGAAACGTCAAATTACTGAAACAAGCAATTGACAACTACCGTCATTTGTACTGCCACGCGTGGTGAGTCAAAAGAGCAATGGAACAGACTAATAGATCAAGCACAGCTGCTGCGATTTAGCAGACCTTGGTTATACAAAGCAACCCTAAAATTTTCCCTAGAATTCAAATATGCAATAATATACAGGGCGTTTCATTTACAATAGCGAAGTTGGTGTCGACTTCCGAAATAATGGCAAGTGTTGGAGAGCTCTAAATATTTTAGTTATATTCGCCTCAAGGACTTTGCCATGTTACCAAATTTTTCGTACCAGTATTTTTCCCGATAACGATCTGCAGTTTTGGAAGACCCCGGAGCTCTGTAAAACAAAATTGATCCCACACTGATAGTTTTTGGATACATTACAGATGAATGCATAAAACGTTTATTTTTAGATACATAAACTTTAAAAATAAGCGAGGTAGAGTTGAGATAATGTAAAAATATATTTCGGATGATCTGCTTACTATTAGGTATGCTATATATATATATATATATATATATATATATATATATATATATATATATATATATATATTAATATATAATATATATTAATATATATATATATATATATAATATATATTAATATATATATATATATATATATATATATATATATATATATATATATATACAGGACAATATATGTTTATTTGTTTTTTATTAAATAGAAGATACTGGGTGTTCCGAGGTACAAAAACTTTCAAATATGAGCCCTAACAACTTAATGTTTGGACGACCCGAATTTTTCTGTTTGTGATTATCAAATTATCCATGGCTTTGTTACAATTCTTTCTTGTAACAATTCAAAAAGCTATATCCTTTTTTAAACACTTATTACACATTTTGATCAAGTTTTTACCTTCTACTAGAACAACACAAAAATGCAATATTTATCAGAAACCATTGACAACTAATTGTTTAGACGACATAAGTATTTTTTAATTTCAAGTGTGTCAACCTTAGAAACTATACAGTATGAGTTGTCAAACTACTTTGGTAATGTATGTGATTTAACATAAAAGCATTAAATATTTATCAATCTGACTAGAGGTGTGTCATACAGATCTTCGTGAAAGGATAGATCAGTAATATTTACATGGGCAAAGTATGACAAAAATTTGTGAAATAACGAATATGTACACAGATTTAATGTGGCGTATATTATAGGCGTCCAAAACTTATGTTAGACTGGACAAGTATAACTCTTGTTAACATTTGCAAAACACAGAGACGAATTACTAAAGAACTGTACGCAATAACTGGCATAAAAGTATCCAGAGAGTGTTACCAGCAATTGGTACACAAGTCTGGCTTGAAATTTTACAAGGTAAATGTTAATTTTAAATAGCTGGGAATTACTTTTAAACTTAACATTTTCTTTAGGCAAATGAGAAACTTCTAAAAAAAAACACCAACGACTGATCTGGGCTAAATCTGACATCCATCACACGAAAAAATCGATTAGAAATATATTTGTACTTTTATAAATATAATCGAAAATGAGTCCTCAAAAAAGTTTGCCTGCTTTGAAGAAATCTGGTCAAATATTCCAGTAAAATATTTTCAAACACTGGCGTCTTCGATGCCAGGCAGAATTAAGGTCGTGGTAAAAAAACGAAAGTAGATATGACATGTTATTAAATGTTAATAATATTTCACATACAGAGCGGCCAAATGAAAAGGAAACGGGAACTGTGTCAAGATTGTAGAAAAACACTCAGACCCGTCGATTTTAGATTAAAGGGGGGGGCATTCTTTGCTGATATTTTTGACTCTGTCACTTTCACCACCAAGCAAGGGTAAGCATCACCCAAAATATTTAAATGGCATAGGGGGTTCAGCAATATTTATTTTGAAAGTTCTTACAACTATCTATACAACAGACTTTAAATTTTATAGTTCCGCCCAATACCTTGATAGAAATTTACATTTTAAAATTTAAATTATGTTTAGTTGCTTACTTACTACTTAGTTGATTAAATATTCAAACTGATGACCGCCCGCTTCCAGACAAAAATAAAGATTTTGTTCGAAACGTCGGCGCACATTCTGAAGCATTTCCGGAGTGATTCGATAGAATTCATCGAAGATTCTTTGACGCAAATATTGCAGCGACGCTGACTGCGTGTTATAAATTTTACTTTTTAGGTATCCCCACAAAAAAAATCAAGGGGTGATAAATCCAGTGATCGTGGAAGCCACTCAATTCCGTGGAAAACGTTGGTCCAAATACTGATGGACAATTAACGCATAATACGGAGGAGAACCGTCCTGTTGAAAAATCAAATGATCTACATCATACTCTGGAACATTTTCAATAATATCAGTCAAGACGAGGTCAATAGCGTCTTCCAGTAATTGCAAATACATTTGGCCAGTCAAATTGCCAGGTAGAAAAAAAGAACCCACCAGCTGGTCACCGAAAATTGCAGCCCATGCATTTAATGTTTCCGGTTGCTGTGTATGCACCTCGTGAGAAACCTTGGGTTTGAATCTGACCAATAGTGGCACTTGTGACGGTTTATCGTCCCGTTCAAGAAAAAACTGCATTCAGCAGAAAAACAGATGTTAAAAAGGAATTGTGGATCGTTCCCTGTTCGCTCACTCATTATTGTTTCTTATAATAAAACTATGTAAATGGACTAACTGGATTTAGTATTTATTTTACATATAATGTACAACTAGACATAACTTTTGACACGAACTCATTGACGACATGGGTTGGAAGTTTGAATGACAGGACGGAGTGGTTTCCTCCACTCCCATTGCTACAAGAGTTATACCAACTGTGACAATAATCATCCTCATGAAGTTCCTGGACTAAATGTATTTTGTATGGATGGACTTTATTCTTCTTCAAAATGGTTTGTATGTTTGTTCGACTGATCCCAGACACAGATGCCAGCTGCCTCGTACTTAATGTAGGATCAAGATGAACTTTTCGCAAAACTGCAGCATCACTAGCTTCATTAACTATAGGTTTTTCAATTTCTCGTTTTTATTGGCTACGTTCCCTGTCTCTTGAAAATTTTTTACTAACTCTAGAATATACTTCCTATAATAAGGTAAAGCGAAACGATAACTACCCTTTCCGCAATGGAATAAACCATAGTGTTTAATTTTCAAAAACATAATTAATAAACTACCAACCAACGCTTCCAAATAATACTAGAAAATAAATATGAAATCCACTAATTTTACGTTCGTTGTGTGTGTATAGTATTCATTTATGTTTTTTACAATTGTGTATTTTTTACAAAAGTGATAACAAATCGCCAAAAACCAATGTACCGCAAGAAATACTAAATTTATACCTTTGGCGTACTTAACTCGAATGAGTGACATTTTTACCGTTACTAATTGTTTGCACATAAGTTTCAACTTTAAAATCAAAATTCTTATTAAGTATTGGGCATAGTTATAAAATTTAAAGTCTGTTGAAAGAGCTTTCAAAATAAATATTACTCAACCCCCAATGCCATTAAAATATTTTGGGGTGATGCTTACCCTTGCTTGGGTGTGAAAGTGGCTGAGTCAAGAATACCAGCAAAGAATGTACCCCTTTAATCTAAAATCGACGGGCCTGAGCATTTTTCTACGATCTTGACGCAGTTGCTGAAAATTGCCCTGTATAATAAATTTATATCTTACAATAAACGTTTAAAAATGGGTATAATTTGATAATTAAAAACGAAAAAATTATGGCCGCCCAAACATTGAATTTTTATGGCTTACGATTGCCATAAATTGGATGACGTAAAAAATTGGTATGATTGGCAAGTCATATGCAATATGACGTCACTTTTACATACATTCCACATTTATATAACCAGTCACTATAGCACTAAAATGTGACTTTATTGTGTAAGACTATCTTACCAAAAGTCATTAAAATCCATGGCAAATTTTCAAATTAAGGGAAAAACAATTTTTTTGCAAATTTTTGAAACCCTCTAACGATTAAATGATGCAATTAGCTAACTAAATTAACTCAAGTGGTCACGTATTTTTAGGACACCCTATATATAACTCCATGAGGATTCAACAAAGAATACACTAATGCTTCTGACTAAATTTGCCTAAACATTTATTTTCCTCCACACTTTTGGTGTGTATTGAAACTAATCTTTACTAACTTTGCACCTCATCTAATTTCCCTTATCTTTATATAGTCTTTCTATAAAAAAGAAGATACTTGTTGCATTATTCTTTACTTAAGCTTCAGTTTTTGGTCTCCTGATTCCTCCATAAATTATCTTAGAAATTATATTCTTATGTTACTATAGAAACATATGTAGGTGGAAGTACCTACATGTGGTCTAATGTTTTTGCGTGGGCACCTATTTTTCAATTTTTCGTATCTACAAATAACTTTTCGTACATTCACTTACAGTGGGCCTGAAAATTACCAGACATGCGGCAAAATTCGAAATAATAATAATAATAATATCTCTACCCACCCACTTACGTTGGTAGGCCCTAACCATCATTCAGTGAAGGAATGGGGGAAACCTCACGCCAATATCCTTTGCAGGATAAGTGACCTCGGATGTGCGAAAGCTGGAAAGCCTCATTAATTAGGGGGGTAGTCAAACGTCGACCGGTATCAATCTCTCATATTGACCCAAGCTAACATTCTTCCACCCTACCATACCCGCAGGGAGGGTGCCAATCCTCTCCACGAAAATAGCTGTTAGTTATTCATTTTAGGCAGTGTCATGATGTAGATACAACACTTACACTTACGTTAATAAAAGAATATTGAGATATAGCAAAACCAGTCACTAAAAAAAGAGTTTTACATTTGGTCATCTATATGTTGCGCAAGGTTTTTCCTGAAAAGATATGTAGGTAAACTTTTTATTTTTTTTTACTCGTGTGGTGCGAACAGCATTTCTTCCAGAAACAAATCAAAGATTTAATTGTATTGGTGTTTCATATTGTATACATTTTGTCTTAAAGAAAAAATAAATATTAAATATGTAAAATACATTAACTGACTTATTTTGTACATTAATTAAATCGTATTTATCAAACAGAAAAATTCAAGTATTTAAATTACTCTCGTTCTTTATTTGCTTCTTCTGGTGTGCCACAAGGCTCTAATTTAGGACCCCTATTATTTCTCTCTTCTTCATTAATGATCTCTTTGACACAATAAATCAGACTTATCCTGCAGGTGATTATGTATTGGAAATAAAATGCAATGGAGAAAAATTCAAAAGGTCAATAATACATGTGAAACAATTTTTAAAAGAGACATTTCAGAAATGAATTGGAAAAAGATGACGACCTGAATAGTTGGCACCTTCACGTTCTGCCATATTTGGATGGCCAAATGATAGGTCCTCGCTGCTTTCCCTGTTCAATAGGGAACCCATTGTTGAGTGCTTACTTATAGTAGAATTTGAAAGCAACCCTACCACTTTATCTTTGGAAGTAAATGAAAAAGACCTCAGCACAGAACAAAAATACCTTATGGGTATTATGAAAGCTATTGCAACAGATTGTATTTCTGCAGATTTCACTAATAAAAATCCGAACATTTTCCTTTAAGACAGCTTACAATGTCATCTAGAATTTTTCCTTTGTATATCGCAATTACCACGGCAAGTGAATATTTAAAAAACTCACTATTTTATTTTATTGAACAATACATACTTAACATATAAAAAAATTTGTAAATACATGAGGCACATTTGAATATAGAAAATCCATTGGATAGAAAATCCATCTTTCACCTAATTCTTAGTTAAGCAACAGAGCAAATGTTTTTTACGTTTTTATTAACATTTGTCTGTTAAATAAAGCGCCGCTTTTTAGAAGGACGGTTTATTTGTTATTAAATAAATGAATAATACATTTTTTGCAATTATAAAAAAGCTATTTAAATTCGAATTTCCAATCGTTATTCCCCATGATATTCTTTGCTGTCTGTTTCTTATTCTCTAAAGAATTATCAACATAGCCTTCTGCTGTACAAAATTTCTAGCTTCCATGACACTTTAACATGGGCATATCTCCACCGCTATCAACCAGAATGGTGGCTGAAGATTTTCTAAGACAATGTCCAGTATATTCATCGGGATTTTTCAATCTAAGCTTTGTTGCAATCAGTTTTGGAATGCTTCCAAAAGTATTAACTCTGAAGAGCTAGGAAGTACATTTTTCTTGTCTGTAAAATATAAAAACCCACCTGTAAGTTGCATTAGGAGGATGAAGTTCAGCATATTTTCAAAAAATATTTAAACATGACATTACAATTTTTATATAGTAGTCATTCTATTGAATATGATCCAACATTAGTTTAGTTAATTCTTCGCGACGATAGGACCCAAAAATACCAATTGTTATTATAGCAACATTCACGTGTGAAGATCTTTCTTAATCTGTAGTACTTAGAAACTTATATACATACTTCTTTCTTTGCAAAAATTCTGGACTTTTTGGCCTTGTAACCCTCTGAACTTTTTTTAAGTATGTGATTAGTTGAGAAAATCTGCTTATATCTTGATTTTTCCTAACTGAAATCATAGTCCGTTTCTCTGCTCATAGAAAATACACGAGCTTGTTTTCGTGCCATTTAACACTTTTTTTGACTTATTAAATGAAAGTAGATAAAATTTTGTACAATATTATTATTATTGTAAATTCATATTATTACAGTCGATGTTTTATCAAACTCGGCCGAGACTTTACAACACATGTTGTGAATAACTATTTTATATAGGGTATAGATAGGAGGACAATATTTTTCTATTAAAACTTTCGTATATAAACTGATAAAAAAAGTTATAACCAGTATTTATCAACCAAGAGTACATTTCGTAGCGCCCTCTAGCGTCTACGGCAAAATTAAGTACGGATTCGTTTTTCTTGTCTTAGAAAACGCCCTAATCCAAATTTTCAAAAGAATCCTTTGAAAACTTTGTAAGAATTTTAAGTATTTCGAATTCAAAATTTAAACTTTAACGCCCTGTATTTTTTTTATTAGCCACAAATGGACCAAGATAAGTTTACTTAACCGCATTATTTTGATGTAAGGAATCTACTCTTGCTCTGTGTTCCATTAATTTTGGGACACCCTGTATATTTGGGACAACCGAGGGACCTCAAAAGTTGAAGCTAGGAAATCCATCTATTGACTACTTCTTAGTTAAGCAGTAGAGCAACCTTTTGGAACTATTCTATTCTCAAAATCAAATATTTAATTTTCGACAAGTATAACTTCACTTCACCCTATTGGTCATACAGCTAATTACTAATAATGTAAAATGTAAATTAGCTTTTGTCAAGAAGCCACGGTAGCAGTCACTATAATGTCACATGTAAATATTTCTATAACGGAAGCGTTCAGAGTCTTCCCATGAGTATCAGCAGTCAAGGTTACGCCAAGGTTTCATCTCTACAATTTATATGCATCGATGCAAAACCTTTAAAAACTCTGTGCATGTGCAAGCACCTAATTCACTTAGCAACCGACCTGCATCACCGGCAAACCTCTAAATAAAATCCTTTCTATTTCAGTAACATCTTTCTATATTTTATATACCAAAATTCCGCGAATATAAATAAATCTTCAATACTCAAAATAAAATGTTTTTATTGGTTTGACGTAATTCAGCTAAACTTAGCCTTCAAAATATATAAATAAATATTGTCTAGTAAGCATATTTTCAAGATATACTTCAAAAATAATCAGGTGTTATGTAGATGTTTCTGTCGTTTTTGAGGTTAAAGACTCCTCGAAAAAACATAAATAGAGCTGGTAAATACATGTATCTATATTAACATTTTCAGTGTCGATATCATGTCATATTATAATCGATCAGTAATCTTATAGAAAATAATTGGGAAGAACTTGTTTTTCTTTATTTTACATACAACTTTTCACATGCATTTTTGATTGATTCAAATTTCTGTATTTATATAAACCAATTTAAAATATATGCAAAGAAAATTTAATGAAAACATAAAAATGATAAAAGAACATATAGATAAAAAATAACATTGTGTAAATTCAAACTCATTCACGAGACAAATGGTTTTGGAGTCTAATTTTAATTGATTTTACATTTAAACAAAATTGTAAGTAAGAGTACAACAAAAACGAACAGGCATCGTTTACAAATTATCAAGTGATTTTCCCTATATACATACTTTTTTTATCGAACAACTACGATTTTCAGTTTCAGAAAAAAAATACTTCGAGTGTTATAAAACATAAAATTAGTAGCTACAATATGTTTGAACTTAATATCTCTCAACAAAAGTATGTACCTATAGTCTGTTTAGAAATGAAAGAGAGTAATAAAAGCTTATTATGTATGCATATCGTAAATAAATGTAGTACTGGTGCTTATATTCAATATTTTTATATTATGTATTATCGGTATAAATGAGGTGTACTTTTAAAAAAACTATGTGTGATCGAACAGTACTAAATTGTAGCAGGTAGCTAAAATTTAATCCCCGACAATCCGTCTTTGTCTATGCCGTTTCAATTTGTCGGTCCATTTCTCAATATAAAAACAGCATTTCAAAACATGAAGCTACTTTAAACATCATAACCGGGTTAAGGAGGTTTTTAGTAATTCAAATAAAATTATTCAATATTATTATCAAAATATTTATTTAAATTTAATGAATAGACTTTTATTTCACACAAAAATATATGTATTTTGAAAATTCAAATTATGGTGAGTAAATGTAGTGTTGTATAAATGTACAATAAAGAAAATAAAAAGTAGGTATATTAAAATTCGTCCTCTGAATATTCTGATGAATTATCTTCGTCTCCTAGATTGATAACGATAGGTTCCACAGTAACGTCAATTAAATTATCGAATTCCCACATTTTCTCTTCTTCTTTTTGTACATGATGTATACATCTTTGCCAGTTATCTGCAGTTACTCGTTCCAAGGAATTTTTTAACAAAATTTTCGCGTCACTTAATTTAAACGTTGTATTATTTCGCGCTACATCTCCTTTTACCTGCGCCCAGACTAATTTGATTGAGTTAAGTTCACAGTGATAAGGTGGTAACCGTAGTACCGTTATTTGGCGATTTGTTTGCCATTTCATCGATAACATATCTTTTCTGATCTTTATTAAGATTGACAAGTGTCAAAAGTTCCTTTTTCACCATATTTGTTTCAAAAGAAATGCTTTTTCCTCCAAGCAGTCGTAGGCGTCCGCTGAGTCTGCCGCGAATGGTAACTGGTATTAGCCATGACAATTACAGACCCTGGAGGAATAAGATCCAACATCTGTGTAAAATAGTCACCTGTATTTTTAGATTCAAATAAAAGTAAACCGCCATCTACAAAACTATTGGCACTACCTATATGTGTCATTATTAATCTTCGCCCTTTACCTTAAGGTACCTTGAACTCTGTTGAAAGTCCATCCAAAAATGCTTGTTGAAAACTTTTTACATTTTTATCTTGCCATATTTTTGTTACAGTATATCCCTCGTTGACCCAAGTTTCGTCTAGATAATAAATATTTCTCCCTTCGTTACGGAATTTTCTAATTGATCTTAAGTAGGATCTTCGCCAACAAATAATTTCATCTTTATCGATAAGAACTGACTTCCTGTTCTGCTTTTCCTACCAAAAATTCAACTCTCGTAAGACGGCTCATAATTTGCTTCTACTGATTTTTGGCAAATCGTTGTCCTCTGAAAGTTCACTTAAAATTTTGTTTAGCGTTGGTATTTCTTGTTTAAAATAAAATGAATGTACTTTTCTGCGAATGACATTTTTGACGAAATCATCTATAACGACTTCTGACCTCCCTGTCGATGATTTTGAGGGATTTACATCTTATTCATTTTTTGTTTCCTTTAAAAGTCTGTAGATAGTCGATTTTCCAATCTCTGTCATTTTGGAACACTTTTCCACGATGTGGTCAACACTGTTGGTAGGATTTTGGTGTTTCAATGCATTAATTAGATTTAATATAATAATCTTCTCATTCTGAGACAGCGTACATCTTTTCACGCGTTTAGCAGGTACGTAATCTGATAAGCTCGGCATTTTATCCAAACAATATTATATCCACTGGCACAATAGTCACTAAACAGAAGTCGAATTTTACTTTACTGCACTAGCACGTCTTCGTATGTTCAATTCTAAGACTGGATTGATCTGTCGCAATACACTGGCTCCTGCCCTATGATGTATCCAGTAAAATATACTAATGTACACCCATTACCTGTTAGCATTAGTGTTACCCGATAATTACTTGAAACAAAATATTACCACGCCCATGGCTTTGACACCTTGTATCTTTTTCCACAGAAATATTTTACGAAGATATATTTAGCTATATCTTCATATTTCCTCCCAATGATGTTACTCCTCTTCTATGTCCCCTTATTAATGGCCCACCCTGTATATTTTTATTGACACGTATTGAATGACTTCTTCACTTGAATTTACCAAAGCTGGAGTATGATAAAAGTGTTATCTGGCGGTTAATATATTTTAAGCTTTAACTTTCATTGATACGCGAAAGTGAATATGAACTGGATAACTGCACTTCTGTATTTTTTTTTATTAAAAATCGTGATGAAATTACTATAATTACTTATCAGAATTCAAAATCTATCATTATAGTCGATTTTCGCCTTGCGCGGAAAAGTTTTATTCCTGGAATGTTTCATCTAGTTTTATTACATTTTAAAAATTAACATTTATTTCCTGCCTGCTTCCTCATGACTAACACATTCACTTAATAATAAAATAAACAGTAATCCTATCTAATGTCATTAAAGTTATGAATTTTAAGTACATACAAGCTTTTGAAATAACAACACTCTCTCAAAACAGTTTTTGAACTTCTCAAAGTTCTGAGTAGAAATTTCATTAAATTTATATTGGTAAGTGAAACAACTAATTACTAATGTTAAAAGTTGAAAGTAGATTTCATTACAAATACGTCAGCAGTTTAAAGAAATAGCAAAATTCAATTTAAAGAGTGTCATTATTATTGCAAACGATTGTACATAACATAATATGTATGAACCAATCATCTTCGATGGGAGGAGCTTTCAAAATTATATAGCCAAATTTGTTATTTTAGTACCTAATATTGCGCCATCTATTAGCAAATAGTCCAAGCGTAAACGTTCTTTTTGAGTTCGTTTCCCATTACGCGAGAGTTGGTTTCCCATTCAGGCCAACAAGGTCTCCCATTAGATTGACTAGTCTTAGTGTATATAATCAAGGATATTACTAAGTCTAGGTAATGGTACAATAATTTTTTGAGTTTGTACTAAGTATGGATTTACAAATAATCCTTGAAGGTTTGTATAAATATAAATAATACCTCAAATATCGACTTTTATTATTATGACTTCTTGTATCGATATCAAAGCTTAAAAATGGTGTAATACAAACAAAATAATTTTAAAAATAGATCGGATACCCGACGCACTATATTACAACCAATTTCCTGGAGATTTTTAAGAGTTGTGTTGAAGTTAGAGCGATGGAGGGGAAAGGGGGGTGAATTCTATTTTCACCGGCACTAAAATAAACGTAAATTTATCAAGCATCTTTAATATCAACATTATTTTAAGTAGAAAGTGCCTGCCTCTGATGATATTTTTAATTAGGCGTGCTTGAAAACGTTATTTATATATAGATATTCGTGAACCTTTCGCTACGTGAATTTAAAGGAAATTTTGAATGAACACCCCCTTGCACTATCAATAAATGTTTTGGTTTCAAACGAAAACGAAATTTTGCGAATAATAATGAATGATTTTATTTGCAATTAGAATAGTTTACCACATGATTAATATACCCAAATACAAATAGTAATTAACAAATTGCAAAATGGCAGAGTTCACATCAAACCTGCTCTTCCCCTTAACCAAAATAATATTTCGAACTAAAATTATTTATATCTAACAAATATATTGAAAATGTTTTACTGGCATATTTTTTCTAGTTATTGAAAGAGTTTCTCCTTCTTCGATGTGGTCGTATTATTTCATGGGGCAAGCAACGGTTTAAGCAAAAAATTACGTAGACAAAAGGGAAGAAACCATATTCCAAACAAATCCGAAACTCTTTCACAAGAAGAAATACTTAAATTTTTACTAAATGCATCGGATGAAATCTACCTGATGATGAAGGTAATTTATGCTAATTTTTAAATAATAATTTGATATAAATGTAGTAATTATTTTAGATTTGTGTTGTGTTTAGTTATCGTTGGGGCTTTACGTAATGAGGAACTCTTAATTTTAAAAGTAAGGGACATAGGCCACAATTAAACATTTCTGGTAACTAAGATAAAGACCAACAGGCCTCGAATATTCATCATTTCAGAGTTTGAAGGAAAAGTAAAATTTGCAGAATTATTTAAGAAATATTTAGCTATGCGTCCTAAACAGACGCCCCTCGACCGATTTTTGCTAACTTAGGTACTTAGAAATGGTAAATGCACATTTTAGGCAGTTGGAGTCCATACTTTTAGAAGTGTACCAAGCAAAATTGGTAACTATCTGAATTTACCAAAACCATCACTTTATACGGCACATTTATTTCATCGTATCTCCGCCACTGTCTTTGCCAACACAGGCGGCAGTAAGGAAAATTTAAAAATTCACGGATGGTGGAAAAACGACACAATTGCGGAGTCCTATGTAGAGGAATCTGTGCTCAACAAAACGAAAACGTAAAGACGATTTTAGGTGAAAGTCAAACTAAATATACTAAAGTTTTAAAAATTGTTAACATAAATAATAATCCTCAAACATTTTCTTGAGTGTATACGTTCACATTTAACACCTTTACGACAAAAAATAAGTAGATTTGTTTTGCATGTGCTGTTATTTTTTTGTTTGCTTTGTCATCATAATATGTGCTAAGTTATAATAACTCAATTTTTTAAATTATAAAATTTTACAGTTGGCGGTAAAATTGGATATGAATAAAATCAAAATCATACTGTATCCTATTTTTTTTCCTAAAAAATTTTTTCTACCATAATAGCAAACTTGCAAATATCACAAGATTTTTAGAAAGACTATCTACTAAATTTAGAAATTTTGATTCATGTTGTGTCACATAGCTTACATTTTTTTAAGAACTTTCTTACGTATTGTAAATAAAACAATATTATTTTATATGTTTTATGGCAACATTCCATATTTTTAAATAAAAATGTGGAATTTCCAGTGTATTGACAAATTTAATTGCCTTCTTCTGAAATACTAGATTTTTATAGTCGATTCTATAAAAGGATCTTGTTAACAATAACTCAATAATTTTAATATAAAACAGCTTTTGCAACAAGTCATAAATATAAGAGATTTAACAACAAGTAAGTATAAAAATTAAAATTATCTATGAACTGAAATTCAAGAAATTATTCATATACCTACGTACATAGGTACCAACTTTTCGACTAAACTTTGCATTCCTGCGTATATCAGGAGAACTTACAAAAATAGTTTTGATAAAAAAAAAACTAAACCAAATTTGTTATTATAGGTATATGAAGATTTTACTATATCTAGGCTTGTTCAGCATTTTTTTTATCTCATAATTCGAAAGTACAGGGTGTCTCAAAGTTATTAGTATGGGCATACTGTGATGATACAAAAAAATTAAATCAAATTTAGGACACGTGGTGTTAAATGGATTGAGGTAAGCTCCATTTTCAATCGAAAGTATTATTTTAGGATTTGACAGAAACGGCTAATGACGTCATCAATTATATTTGTACCCAATTTTTTTCGTGTTAAAAAGCTCTGTTTTCTAATAAACTTTTGTTAGAAATAATTTTGTGCTTATAAAATGCTTTTTCATTCAGAAAAAGTTGATACTCGTCTTGCTAATTTACTGCAAGTCACACAAAAATTCAAGAAGCACTGCAGAGTTATATCGAGAAAGGTATCCAGAGCACCTGATTCCTGATCATAGAACCTTTACAAGAATGGAGGAGATCTTACGACGAAATGGAGATGGATTTTCTATTTGGAAGAATCAGATAATTGACCGAAGAGTAAAGAATTATCGAGTTTAATCCTTATTTCTTTTGAGACCCTTTAAGATGATATAACTTTTAAACGGAAAGTAAGACACCTTCATTACGTCGCAAGGTCGCTTCTAATCTTCTTAAATTTTTTGTGACTCGCCGTAAATTAGTAACTTTCTCTGAATGAGAAAACATTTTGTAAGCACAAAAGTTATTAATAAGTTTGACGTTCGTAATGACAAGTATTTTGTGACATTTATGCACTTTAAACAATGTACATTTAATTATTTACCAACGACTACTTGATCCTATAGTCTGTAGAAAGGAAAGAGGGTAATAAAAGATTATTATGTATGCAAATCGTAAATAAATGTAGTACTGGTGCTTATATTCAATATTTTTATATTATGTATTATCGGTATAGATGAGGTGTACTAAATTATAGCAGGTAGCTAATATTTAATCACCGTCAATCCGTCTTTGTCTATGCTCTTCAATTTCTCAGTCCATTTCTCTTATAAGTAAACAATATAAAAACAGCATTTCAAAACATGAGGCTACTTTAAGCATCATAACCGGGTTAAGAGGGTTTTTAGTAATTCAAATAAAATTATTCAATATTATTATCAAAATATTTATTTCAATTTAATGATTATTATGGTGAGTAAATGTAGTGTTGTATAAGTGTACAATAAAGAAAATAAAAAGTAGGTATATTAAATTTCATCCTCTGAATATTCTGATGAATTATCTTCGTCTCCTAGATTGTTAACAGTAACGTCAATTAAATTATCGAGTTCCCACATTTTCTCCTCCTTTTTGTACATGATGTATACATCTTTGCCAGTTATTTGCAGTTACTCGTTCCAAAGAATTTTTTATCAAAATTTTCACGTCATTTAATTTAAACGTCGTATTATTTCTCGCTACATCTCCTTTTACCTGCGGCCAGACTAATTCAATTGGGTTAAGTTCACAGTGATAAGGTGGTAACCGTACCCAACAAACAATTAAAGTTAAAATTACGTTAACTTGACCTCTGAATTGGTCAAAAACTTTTCATGACCAATTCCGTATAAGGAAAGTTTACCTATATTCGTTGGTCTTTTTCCTTATGTGGGGAAAAAAACTAAAGTAATATGGAAGTTAATAATTGGTCGGCAAGAATTTTATTCCAATAAGATAATTGGACCTAAAAGAAATACGGACCAATTTTATGTTAAAATTTCAAAATATAAAAGACATTATTACCAAAATATACCCTAATTATGCTCTTTATATGACATACTTTTGCCAGAGAGAGATAACATTATATGTTTGATTTTATACATTCTAATAGCGGACAGGGATAGGAAGAAAAAGAAAGACTATAAGTCAGGCTACTAAACTACAAGTATAATAGGAGTTAGTATATTTATAGATATTTAGATTTTAATATAATAAAGTCTGTATTTTTGGTTTCCATTCATCAAATTGTACAACCCAGAAATTTTTTTCGTATAATGTCATGACCAAACATTTATAAAAATAACGCGCCTTACAAATATACATTTTTACTTTTGCTTTTTAATAATATTATTATACTGAAAAATAACCTAAAATAAAAACTGAATGTACTTCGTGATAAAATGTCTTTAATAATCTTTCGTCATAAATTTATTAACTAATATTATCTGTATTAACATAATTTTAATGAGTAATCAATTAGAAATAATGAAAAAAACATTTAGTGTTTATTACAACATGGCCGCTCAAATAAAATCAACTTTGAAGTCAATTTGTCTGTAAATTTTAACTTATAGGGCAAATTGCCTATGCCAATGTTGACGTCACAGGAAAATATTAACTTTGTGGTTGAGATTTCCTCCAAATTAAGATATTTTATGGTAATTTAATACCAATTAAATTATTACTAGGTACCTACATATAAAATTCTACTCTTGGAGTTATTTGTGATTGAAAATTCAAATTAAAGCCAATAATATTATGAATGCGTAATAACAAAAACAAAATAAATATTTTCGAACGGAATTCAATTCGAATTTCAATTCACGTGCACTACTGAGTTCATCTGACACGATAACAGTTATAAGAATACATATGTGAAGTGTTTATCGATATATCATTAGATTGATTTATATAATATGCAGTGTTGGCTTAAATTCGTTTTTTATAACTCTGTAATATTGTGTAGGGCTTAGTTTTCACTGCAGATCGCCAAAACAATTTCTACGCGCTATTACTTGAAAATCTGTCGGAAAATATATAACAAGAAGCTTGTTTCCTAAAAAACCTTTATAAGACACACTTACGTCGAAGTATTATTAACAAGTAAATTTATACCATAATATAGAACAATATTTCTATTAGGTTAATTGAAATGGTTAAATATTTTTTATAAATTATCAACAAAGTTGAAAATAGGTTGATATTGTTATAAAAATACAACTTAACCAATTGAAGAATTTAATAGGGCAAAATAACCAGTTATTACCTTATTTTTAACTACTAGTTGAAGATAAAATAAGTTTTACAATTTCGTAATAAATATATAAATATTTTCCTATTGAAATAATTTAAAAAATCCTTGGATATTGAAGACAGATTTCAAGAAGAAATTAAGTAAATTATAACTTCGTCTTACACGTTATTGGAATGTTAGCATTTGAAAACAAAGAATAGGTAAACAATATGTAATTTCGAACTGTATAAATTGACATATATTTCATTTTACTTAAAAGTCATTATATTACTCTTAATTAACAAATTTTTGACTAAAATTTTGGTATTATAAGATTTTGTAACTTTGAAGACTATTTTTATGGAGGAAAGTAGTAAATCTTGATCAATTTAGAATTATTTTTCTTGTGTAGTAGTCTATTAGGCTTAAATGTTAGTTGGGTAGTACCATTATTTGGCGATTTGTTGCCATTTCATCGATAACATATTTTTTCTGATCTTTATTAAGATTGACAAGTGTCAAACGTTCCTTTTTCACCATATTTGTTTCAAAAGAAATGTTTTTTCCGGATAACCATTGAATTATATCGGCTTTCCTCCAACCAGTCATAGGCGTCCGCTCGATCTGCCGTGAATGGTAACTGGCATTATCCATGACAATTACAGACCCCGGAGGAATAAGATCCAACATCTGTGTAAAATACTCTTCGAAAACATCTGCGTTCATGTCTTTGTGATAGTCACCTGTATTTTTAGATTCAAATAAAAGTAAACCGCCATCTACAAAACCACTGGCACTACCTATATGTATTACTATTAATCTTCGCCCTTTACCTGAAGGTGCATTGAACCCTGTTGAAAGTCTATCCAAAAATGCTTGTCGAAAACTTTTTACACAAATAATATCATCTTTATCGATAAGAACTGACTTCCTGTTCTGCTTTTCCCAGCAAAAATTCAACTCTCGTAAGACGGCCCATAATTTGCTTCTACTGATTTTTGGCAAATCGTTGTCCTCTGAAAGTTCACTTGAAATTTTATTTAGCGTTGGTATTTCTTTTTTAAATTAAATGAAGCGAAATATTACCACGCCCATGGCCGGTTCTTATCTCGGGGTTTTATTACTCTCTTTCATTTCCAAACAGACTATAATATGATTTTTAGGTGGTATTTCTTTTGAGATTCTTTAGGACGATATTGTTTATAACTTTTAAACGGGAAGTAACACATTTTTTCTAATAAAGGTTTGTTAGAAAAAAGAAAACTTAAAAAAAAGGAAAAAAATGGGTATGTTTCTGGAAAAACTATTTAAATTGTTTGCTATTCTGAGATACAAACAATTCCTTAAATGAATTTTTTTTAATTTCGCCCTGTATCAAAAAAAGGAAGAGGTCTATGAAATTGGGACACTATACAGCAAAGTAATTGCACATAACACTTGATTTATTTGCATACTTAGATCTACCTCAGTAATAATCTGTAGAATCTGGCATAACTATCATACTCGTTGATCCGCAGAAATGCAATTATTGTAAACACAACGTGTTTTGTAATGCATACGTATTAATATTTCATTAATTATATAACATATTGATTATTAATCAGAACGCCAGGATGGTTGGACTTTGCCCGCATCTCCCGATACTTACAAAGAGAGAGGGGGAAACTGTAGAATCGTTTCATTTGAAATTTTTATAAATTTTCACATTGCAGGAATACATGCTTGTTGCTGTTACTCCTTACTCATTTACCACAATTATAATTATTGTTATAATTATAGTAATTTAAAAAATATATAAAATCGCATTATCCTATATACAGAAAAACAGAGAAGTATAATTATTTACAGAGAATAACGGTGGTATATTTAATGTAACGTATCCACTTCACAACATTGTAAAGAGTAAGGTAAGTTTGTTCGTTATGCTTGCAGCAGTTTTCTTAGTACCTAGATACTAATTGTATCTCTTAGTAACTACACTGTTTCACATTTCATACTTGTAAAATATTGCTACACTACTGTATAATTGGGTTTCAAAATAGTAGAAAAACTCATAAACCCGGTCATAATTTACAGCAGTCTGAACAAAGAGAAATACATGTTGTCCGTATATTTTTTTTGCATTTCAACACCCTGTATCTCCGAAACGAAGCATTTCCGGACAGAGGTTCATAGGAATTTTTTTTTCTTATGTTTATTCAAGGAAACTCCTCCTGATTTCTTTTCGTAATATACATGTATACATATACATAAGTATTACATAGTCAGTATATTCTAATGTTACTGGATGTAATAATTTGATTAGATGATTAAAGTAAGCAGTTAATGATTCTTATTTGTTACTTTCAAATTTTTACTGAGGCACTGCCTCACCTGCCTCATCGTAGTGGCCACTCATGTATACAGGATGTTCGGAAAAGACGTGTACAACGGCCACAGACTTCTGGGTTCAAAATAAGCTGATGTAGCCCAATTTACTTATTTCCTAAATTGCTTCGTTTAGTCATTAGAGAGCGCCAAAGTTCCCGAAAAATGTTTATTCCGAATATCTCGAAAACGATTCGATCGATTTTAACCTTTTTTTGGGCTACACAGTTATGAATCTAACCGACACTTTTTGACATTATTTAAAATCATTTGCAGTCATTAGAAATATAAGAAAAATCATGTATCATGCAAATATGAGCACATATTTTTTTAACCTCCTGTACAATTATTCTTTTTTTTTTCTATTAGTAGCTGACTTTATTTAGAAACTTTTTTTATACTTTCAGAATTTTGGATAGATGTCAACAATATCAGCACTCGTTCTGCAACAAATAACAAAGTACCAGAAGTTGGCTCCGATATAAGTGTCAGTTGTGTGTCAAATCTAATTAGCTACTGAAATTAGTCTCTCGGTTTATTCTTCTTGCTTAATTACTTAGTTACATTAAATCTTATTTTATTTATTGTCGTTATTGTTGTATTTGTTTCTGTTCCTCATTTTTCATTATTTCATCATGGATACATATTCCGAACAAGTAGATATGCTTTTGGTTTATGAATTTTGTCAAGGTAACGGTCACAAAAGTGGGTCTACATAGACAGATTCTCTCATTAACGAATGCCAAATCATCAAACTTTTGCCAACATCGAAAGGCGACTTCGCGAATTTGGTTCCTTCCACCAAATGAATGCAGTTCAAGGGCGTCAACATACCACGAAAACTATAGAGGTGGAGGAGCAAATCCTAGATAAGAGAAAAGAACCCAAAAACTAGTACAAGACGCATTGGACATGAAATAGGGATACCAACAACCATAGTTTATGATGCTTTGAAGGAACAATTACCACATACATACCACATTCAATCGGTACATGAATTTCTACCCATTGACCCTGAAAAACTTTTAGCATTTTATAATTTTATGCAAGATCAAAGAGCCCATGACATCAACTTCAGCAAAAATATTTTATTTACAGATGAAGGACTTGGTCAGGAATTATTAATAACCATAACAAACACGTTTATGCTGATGAAAATCCACACTGTACTGAAATAAGACATTTTCAATATGATTTTAGAGTAAACGTGTGGGCGGGAATTATCGACAATTTTATTATTGGTCCGGCTGTGCTTCCACATCGATTAAACGGAATCAACTATTTAAATTTTTTACAACAAATATTACCTAATTTATTAGACGATTTACCCTTATTACTTCGTCGTAACATGTGGTTTATGCACGATGATGCACTCCCCCCCCATTTTACAATACCCGTTCGTTAGTATTTACATAATTTATATCCTAACAGGTGGATTGGAAGAGAAAACGATGCTCCTATAAAATGGCCACCTCGAGCACCAGACTTAACCCCTTGTGATTATTTTTTGTGGGATGCAGTAAAAACCAAAGTATATGCCTATGCTGATATCAGAGCCAACTTCTGGTACTTCATTATTTGTTGCAGAACGAATGCTGATATTGTTGACATACGAAAAATATTTTTTCTGTCTAAACTACTCATCTATCCAAAATTGTGAAAGTATAAAAAAGTTTCTAAATAAAGTCAGCTACTAATAGAAAAAACTGAGAGTAATCGTACAGGAAAAAAATATGTGCTTATATTTGCATGATACATGATTTTTCTTATATTTCTAATGACTGCAAGAGATTTTAAATAATGTCCAAAAGTGTCGGTTAGACTTATAACTGGTTAAAATCGATCAAGTCGTTTTCGAGATATTCGGAATAAACAAAAATTTTTCGGTTACTTTGGTGCTCTAGCGGCTAAACGAAGCAATTTTGGAAATAAGTAAATTGGACTAAATCGGCTTATTTTGATTCCAGGAGTCTGTGGTATTCCGTTGTACACGTCTTTTCCGGACACCCTGTATGGTGTAGTGTATAGTACAGTGTACTTACCATTTTAACACAGAGTTGACCCAATCCATTTATTTCCAAGGAAAATTAAATGAAAAACTTACAAATTATTCAACCAACGTATTTTATCAAAGCAATGAGACTGCAAATTTTCTATTAATCATTCTAACAATATCCATGTTTGCAGATAACACGATATTAATTTGGGCTTATCTGTAATTAGCATCGATTTTGAAACATAAGTAGATGCATATCAAATTAACCGATTAACAATTATTTTCCATACTATCGAAATCACACAAACAGAGCACAGATCCATATTATACCTAAATCTCATTAAAACTTAACCTTCACTTATTCGATAGCATATAGTTATAGCAACGGATAGAATTGGTTTATGGAGAAAAACCTGAACTGCATGGTCATAAATTGTTTATTTGCAATTGTGCGACGAACAGACATGATTAGGTAACATTGTATTTATGCACCGATGACTTGTTAAATGCAAATTCGCATTTTTTACTAGAAATTCATATTTTGATATCAACCGTTTCTATATTTAACATCACCAAATATAAGATGATGGGATGGATATTATACGGGAAAGTTCTTTGATGAATTTTTTTCCTTTCTAAAGATCTATAGAAAAGAGTAATTCTTTTTAAGAAGGGAATACACATATAAAGGGTGAAGGGTGAAAAATCAAATTAATACCGTAAAAACAAATTGTAAAATCCTTATATACTCGCAACAAGAATTCAGACGACTTACGTCATACGAACAAATGAATAATTTATTATATTTTCATCAAAATATTTAAGAAACTGCCACTGATAGTAATAAAAGTATATATTACACTAATAGTTTGCATTATATATTGCACTAAATTGCAGAAATGGTTGTTGTTAACGCGACCAAATATCGAAAATTACGTTAACAATAAAAACAAATGCGTAACGTCAGCCGTGACGTAAGACGTCTGAATTCTTGACGTGAGTATACTTAGTTTCCTAGAAAAAAAATATTGAAGTTGTTGTGTTTTCAACCTTTACATCGCTTGGCCACTGTAGCCTCTAGCTAGGCGATTTCGAAAAGTGAAATCTGATTACTTACAGTATTTAACGTTTTTGTGACGTGAATATTTACATTAGTTTTTCAAGTGTCAAAAATGGCTTACGTGTATAGCAGCTCGGAGTTGATGGATATCATTTTAATTTATGATGAAGTGACACTGAACATTCACAACCAAATGGTGGAAGAAATGGAGGTCCAGGGGGTCCAAGGCGTCCACAGCGTATTGCAGCAGTGTTGCGTATCATACACGAGGTTCATTTATATCTGTACCATGTACAGCGTGTCCAAGCATTAATACCAAGGGATTGGACGAGGAGGATTGATGGCTGCCATGGCTGCCACGACCTCTTGACTTACTTTGGATTTATTTTTGTGGAGATATTTAAAAAATAAGGTATATCTCACCGAAGTGAATACATACTATTCATGATTTACGAAAACACGTCATAGCTGCTACTGCCAATGACTTATGAGTTCAAAACGGACAAATAGCAGAAACATTTGTGTTAGTTTGTAAAAACTGGGTAAGACGGACCCAACATTTTGTTGTTTTAACAACAGGGGCCTATAACACAAGCCATACAAGTGTAGCACTTGCAAGAAATTCACTTGTAGTTACAAGTCCTTAGATATTCTATAACACAAACTTCACCGCGACACTTGTAGGAAATAGGAAAAAGTCGTACAAATGTAGCTAATAATCTACAAGACTTGTAGAATATGTAGAAGTCATATCCGGTCCACAAACAGCCATACAATTGATTGAATGTTTTCCGTGTCTACGGAAGAAGGTTCAATCAATGTTGGAGCATCTATATTTATAAGTGTTCCACCAACTACACCACACACTTCAGGCATACCTGCCATTTCATGAAATCCTTGAATAACGTTTACTACATTTGCTGGCCACGATACTGTATCATTAAGCTTAATCTGATTAACTACATCCACAAATTGATGAACGCATCGGCAAACAGTCATTTTTGAAATGCTGTGCATATCACATATACCATGGTATTGCCCACCATTTCCTAACCAGTGTAATGCTATTAACATTTTATTTGTAGGCGACAGCCCATACCAACGATTACTATTATTTTCAAGGGATGGAGAAAGATCTTGAAGAAGATTCCTAAACTGTACTCTATTCAGTCGAAATCTTTCTACAAACTTGTCGTTAGACAGGAAAACAAAGTCTGTTCGGTCTCTAAAACGATATTCAACTCACTCAGCATTTTTTTCTTCACTAGATTCACTTGACCATATTTTAGCACGACTGCGTTGAGCAACGTATTTATTATACTAATACTTGTAGGAGATTCTACCCATTGGTTTCAGTTTGGTGAAAATTCTTTAACAATTGTAATAAAATCGGTAACACAAACTTGCAAATGTTGTCGTTGAGTTACAGAACAGCTCTACAAGTGTAGAAATTTCTCCGTAATTACAAGTTTGGCACATGCAGCGACAGGTTGCGGTGTGTCTCAGAATTTTAACAATTCAACAAGTAATATTCTACAATTGCTACAATTGTAGTGCTTGTGTTACACGCCCCAGGTATGTGGTATGGCAAACTATTGTATTACTTAAAACCACAAATTAATTCTATAAATAATTAATAACAATAACGGCGAAAGCAGAGTTGGCTTTGGTATATAAAATAGGTGTTACAAAATGTTATTTATTTCTTACCTCGAGAATTTCTTTCAATTTCTTTGTCCGGCCGCTGAATGCATGCTTTGCCACCTTGCATCATTTTCACAGCAACATTTCACTAAGAGATATTTAGCTATATCTTCATATTTTATCCCAAAGATGACCATTATTAATGATCTACTCTGTATATAATATGGAAGATAAAATATGACGACGTGACTTACATGTTTACTGCAATGGCATAAAGGTTAACTTGTTAAGACTGTTTTGCTAAAAAATGTTTTATAATAATTAAAAGAAACAAATAAATGCATTGGTAATTTATATAAAATAGTAATACAATAAAATTACACCATAATTTTAAAATTATACAGCAACTTTATTAGTTGGGTTGTAAATACAATATTTAGATTAAACCCCCAATATTCGAAAGGAGTGTTTAGGGGAAAAAAATGAACAAAAAAGCCTAATAAACATATAATCGAACATCAACGGTTACTGAGATAGCAATGAAAATATGTTTACCCAATTTAATTATTGTAATGCATCAGTAGAGAAAAGTGTTTATTCTGTAGGTATTAAATTAATGAATTAAATTTTCAAATATACCACCGTCCGCCTTGATGCATCATGCATCAGCTCGTTTGTGGATTGCACGGGTAGCTCGTTAAAGTGCACGGTGATTTTCTCTTATGGAGTGCTGCACAATTGACAATCCGATCGAATAGCGCCTCTCTTGTGTTCACTTCTGTTGCATATACTAATGATTTAAACCATCTCCAAAGGTAATAATCAATTGGATTCAAATCTGATGACCTTGGCCAATTAGCTAGCCAATTTTGGATACCACTTCGGCTAATCGCCAACCGTGGAAAGCGATTGTTAAGATGATTAATCATAACTAAAATCGGCAGGGGTACTGTAATAAAGCACTTTAGTACTTTAATATACAATTTATTATTTAAATTGTAATTTCTGGCAAGCATCTAGCTCGAACAAATAACAAAATAGGATCTACCCTAAAACCAACACTTTCGCTAAGAATAACATTTCACACACTTACTTAGTTATTTATGGGTCTGGCTCGGTCGTCTAGGCGGTTGGACCCTATGCCTATCATCAGGTGATAAGTACTCTCTTAACAGCAGCAGCATGCTGAAAGTACATATTTTGACTAATATCCAAGTGAACATCGTCCAGAGATCTGTCAAATTATTTTCTAAAAATTCTGCATATCATAACTTCAGTAAGACGACCATCTAGCACAACTGGACCATCAAGTAATTGATTATTAATCATACCACACCAAACGTTAATGCTGAAAGTTACTTTCAATCCTGGCATGCAAATTTTCATCTGACTAACGATGTTCGTTGTGACAGTTATTTACTCCATCACGAGTAAATTGAGCCACATCAGTGAACAAAATGTATTTGTCAAGTATATCGTTTGCATTTATCCAATTGCAAAAATGCAATCGTAAATTATTTAAATTATTGTCACCGTTCTGAAAATTCCGGGCGCGCTGAGTATGGAAAGATTTTAAACCATTTTTGTGGATGACTTCCCATGCCGTAGTTTGATTAATTTGGAGTCAGGTTGCAATGCGTCGTACTTACACCTGAGCCGTGTTCTACCATATTTCTACTTCTACTGCTAGACCAGAACCAGCTTGCCTCTCAGATGTAATTCTCAGACTGGGAAACATTCAAGTTTCAAGTGCATTGTTGAAGACTGTCTGGATTACATTTCTATCTGGCACTCTTCTGTTCAGGAAGCGACGTCGATATTCAGCAACTACATGATTAGCGCTACCGTTGCAATACCCATAAATAAAAATAATATCAGCATATTGTCGATGACTAAATGTGGCCAGGCATTACGAAATTATGTGTGTACAATACTGACTAAACGAACGCACATGATGGGCGAAGTTTAGTCATCAAATCTGGGGGCTAAAGTCCGGGGTGAACTGTGTTTTAATTTTGCTTGTGAAATGTGTGTGAATTGTTTACTAATATTTTTGGAAGGGGGGTCTAATTATAGCCAGTTATAAAATAAGCGTTTAAATCACAAACATCTAAATAAATGTGACAATTAGTAATCACTAATGTGAGTTTGGTTTTGAATGCTTGACCTACTCAAAATAAAAATCAAATAATAACAGTTTTCGCAAAAATAGCAACAAAAATATTTTCAGTGCAATCTCAGTAATCGTTGATATTCGACCATATGTTTATTAGGCTTTTTTGTTCATTTTTACCCCCTAAAGACTCCTTTAGGGAGCACAAATGCCTCCAGTCACCCTGTATATTACAAAAAAGGTAGTATCATAAAACTCGATGATTGTACAGGCGTTATAGAAACACCCTGTATATTTCCTAAATTTCAATACGTTCGTAAATTATTTCATTCATTCAACATTCTGTTCTGCTTGCTATGCCGATTCACAATGGAGCCGACAAATGCAGATAAATTAGTATAACATATAAAGTTGGCTCGCAAAGCATGCTTAATGACTAGGGATTTCATTTGTTTTGGCACGATAGGTTTATAACTAGCGAAGATATATGAAATCTTTGCGCTCATCCAAGCGATGTTTAAACGCCTTTCATCGTAGGCTTGATATTATTTATGGAAAACAAAACAACAAAGTATGTAGGAGCACAGACAAGTTAAGACGCTTGTACCAGTTTACTTTTAGAAGGTACAGATCGGTAATATACGTATTTACAACTTGATTTAAACTAATAAATTTGGTCTTCCGAAATTTACATTTCCTGCAGTTGTTGCATACGATAAAGAAAGGAAACAAAAGTAATATCAATACCCGTGGCAATCTGCACTTATTTTTAGATCACTATTTTTAGATAAATAAACAATGCATGTTTTAAGAGACAACCCTTTTTTCAATACAATAAGCCTAAATAAACTAAGATGTGCATTTGAAGAAGTTCAAGGTTTGTTTCTACATTTTGTGACATTTATCTGTTTATTTTAATGAGTCTGAAAGAAAGGTAATACTTTTTTAGAGCCCTGAAACTTTTGCATAAACACTTTTTCTAATTCTTACAATAACTCCTCTAACCGAGTGTTCCTTGTACATAAAAAAATGGTGGCAGCTGATCCATTCTTTTTAATTTTAAATATATATTTAATTTAAATTTAAACATTGAAATTAATTTTCGATAGGTATTCCTTTTAAAATGTGAATAAGGTAATTAGATATTTAAAATTTGTCGAATAAATTCTATAAATACAGATTTACAGTTAATTAGTAATTAGTTTATGTAAAACGTGTTGCATACCAGTGAAAATGAAAAGGATACGTATTGGCCAGATACAGCCTATGAATGAATGACTGTGGTATCGAGAGATGGCTCTGTCTACATTCAATTCATGGGAAAAATAAATTTTGAATATTGTTGCTCCGATTGTCTGTTATTGTATTTTATATTATCACGAATTCAGATTTCTGTAGCTCTTTCACATACTTTAATATAAAAACATTATAATTATAGAAAAATCTAACCTTTAGGGGCTGCATTTTTTGAAAGCTGGACATGCCAGGTTAAAATTTGAGTATTTGATCAACGACTTCCTTATCTATGGGGATTGTTGCATGAAATGAATTTGTACTCTGTATACTGACTTATTTTGTAATTCCCATTACAAGACATTACGAGAGTTCTAGAAGATTTATTTGTCACTTTAACATTATTATTTATTTGCTTATCGGGTTAGTCTTTGATTTGATTGCCCATATCATTTACAATTTTTGTTCATCGGAAAGTAAATAATTCAAATGCTGACAGGGTGTTGTTGCTAATTTGTACGACTAATTTCACTTTTGTATCTTATCATGTTTTCGATAAATATGGTGGCTGCTATAGAGCATAGAATTGCTCTGCAACTAAGAACGATAGCAGTGTTTTTTGCATCATATTTTGTTGCTCTTCGAGTACTTTCAGCAGGTGTATAGTTTTTTTCAAAAATAAAAAAATTGACAATTCAACTCAGTCAGTTAAATATTAGTTGCTGCTCTATATATGTTTGTCTGAAAAAACAGATACAACCACAAAAACCAATTCTGGATACCTACTTTGTTGCTAATTTATACCACCAATTTCAGTTTTGCAGTTTGTGCCATTTTCAAGAAAAATAGTGGCTGCTAGCATAATATTATGGTAACATCATCAAATGTTGTCATTTGATTCTCATGTTAATTTTATATTTATATTTTTTTAGAAGAATTTCAAATGTATTATCATGTTAGGCCAAGATGATAGTGTATAACTCGATCAGTTATCCACATTTCAATTATTATTTTTCATTATTGCTGCAATAAAGAGCATATTAATACATTGTAAGTGTTACAAAATAAAGCAATGTGTGTTATACTAAACTGAAAAATCGTTACACACCAATAACATATGCTAAATACCATAAAATGGATTTGTGTAAAGCAAATTGTAACGCAAACATGTATGACGCTAATTTATAAAACTGAAAGAAATCAGGTACCTGATTATCTTAAAGACTTCTTAGTTAAGAGATGTGATTTGCACACCAATAACATATGCTAGATACCATAAAATGGATTTGTGTAAAGCAAATTGTAACGCAAACATGTATGATGCTAATTTATAAAACTGAAAGAAATCAGGTACCTGATTATCTTAAAGAGTTCTTAGTTAAGAGATGTGATTTGCGTAAGTATAATATAAGGTCTGCTGAAGAATACAATATTGAATATACTAAGTTAATTTCCTTGAAAATGAAGGATTACATTTATACAAGGTGGCGCAAAAATTGTCACCCGATGTTCTTTGGCTATATTTTTTTATGAATGAAAAACTTTGATCCTGCTTTTGGATTATGTTTATTTGATGTCTTACATTTTTTTCCATTAAGTCGAGAAAATGGTATCGGCCAAGTGGCCGGCGCCAGAAGTGATGACCATATGGGCCCGATTTATGGCATTTTCCATCACTCACAGCTTCCGGCGATAGATTCTCGCATTCTTGACCGATATTCTCTTTAAGGGCTTCAAGAGTCTGCGGCTTGTTCACATAGACTCGTGACTTCAGAGAACCCCACAAAAAGAAGTCTAGAACCGATCTTGCTGGCCAGTGCAAATCGCCGAAACAAGAGATTAGGCGACCCGGAAATGTAGCCCTCAGAATTTTGGTTGTGCATTGCGCAGTATGCGGCGTTGTTCCATCCTGTTGGAACCACATATTTTCCAGTCCCAATTCATTCAATTGAGGAAGGAGAAAGTCGTTGAGCATGGCTCTGTAGCGCTCGCCATCCATAGTAGTCGTTTGGCCCGCAGCGTCAAAAAATTAAGGCCCGATGACGCCTCTACCGTAAAGAACACACCATGCAGTAACTTTGAGCGGGTGTAATGGCTCTTCGTGGGTTATATGCGGATTTTTGATGCCCCAGAAGCGATAATTTTACTTATTAACATATCCACAGATATGGAAATGGGCCTCGATAATTTATGATGAAAATTGTCTTCCTCGTGGTGCAGATTCAGGATGGTCTGAATGTAGGTTACACGCGTTTGGCGGTCAACAGCTAATAACTGATGCACTGTCTGCACTTTGTAAGGGAACATCTTCAAGTCGTTAACCAAAATTCTCTGAAAAGACAGCAGACGCCGTAGTGTTTGTCCAGTTGGTGTCGGACGACCGGGAAATCTGCGCCAAAATTCATGCTGCGCCAACACCACCGACGAATTAGTCCGCAAAAAAATCGAAACAATTATTCTGCATTCTTGGGGAGTATAGCGATTTATGTCTCCTTGACGTGTACTTTGTATCTGTTTACTTCACAAATGCCAAATCAGAATTGAAATTTGCCGCCATTTGCAAAAATTATAACAACTTCCGATAGGGTGATGACTTTTGCGCCACCTGTTATAATGCTTTGCCTGAGGAAATAAAAAGATCTGTGAATGTGAAAATATTTGTTAGAAATATCACTAATTTTTTCATAACGATAGGGCATGGTAAACATTGCCTTTTGTTGGTATGTTTTTATGTATATATAGTAATGTAAATAGCATTTGTTGCTAAATAAATGAATGGGTAATTTTTTTTATTTTTGAAAAAACTACCTGTACACCTTCTGAAGAGACTCGTTGAGCAACAAAATATGGATCAGTATACGTATATCGTTCTTATAGTTGCCCAGCAGCCACCATTTTTCTCGAAAATGGCACGAACTACAAAATTCAAATTGGTGGTACAAATTAGCAACAAAATATCCATGATGACCCCCAAAGTTGGCTTGCCAGGGTAATAGACATGAAATGGTGTTTTATTCAACATAGCAATAAACTAACATATTATAGAGACTTTCTATATTATGATCCTTAAATGTTGCACAGTGGTATTAAAAATATTTCCAAAAACGTAAAATTGTTCAGATGCAAAACTGAAAGCTTTCCTGTGATTTTAAATAATGATACATGCCGCTGCATTTGATGTTCTCGTAATAAATGTATGATAATATCAATATAAAAATTTTAATTATATAACATGATGTATACAAACAACATTATCTACAATAAAGCCTCATTTCTATTCCTTAGCTATCCTTTTCAAGTAACATGATTGTTTAATAAATGTTTAAAAATTATTATTACACAAAATTATGGTACAAATTTTGGCTAATAAACATTTTTATTATACATGTGTGTTGCTTGTATTTTACAAATTTTATGAAGTGTCGTAACCATAATAAAAACCCTCCTCGTAAGCTTTATACATATCATTAGAATTCCTCCGTAATCGTCGGCCAATAGGTTCTAAGTCTGAATAACATTTGGGAAACACTCTCTCTATTGCCTCTACAGCTTCCAACTTAGAGACATTCCTAACTGCCAACACAGAACTTAAGGCTTTACTCTTAACACAATCCCCATGTCTTCCTTTTATATTCAGTGGTGAAGCGTCTCCATATGTCCAAGCCGAAAGAAAACTGCAGTGAGCTAGGTTTGCAGCACGAATCTCAGTACAAGCTAAATGATCGATGTTCTTGAAGTCTAGATTGTTCACGCAGGAATCAAACATGTGGATCATTTCGTGGGTTAGCACTCCTTGCACAATACCCTCCTTCCTTGCTACGTTTTGACATATTATTACCTGAATACCAAAGACGATTTATTAGTAAATAGTCTAATTTGGCAATTGACACTTACTTGGTTGAGAATGGGATCATATCCTCCACTTACTGCGGGAGCACATTCTTCACATGAAATGTGTCTTCGGATGTCGATAGCGCAGCCTGAAGCTTTTAGTGCCCCCATCATAAGTTTCACTAGAGGACTTTCTTTGATGCACTTATACACGTTTCGTTCGCACTTTATTTTGTCTATATTTTCTTTTCCTTTGCCTTTTAAATACTCAGAAATTGAAGCAGTATTGGATGTTTTCCTTCGCTCTGGATATAAATCATAACCCCATTGATTTTCAGCATCTGTAGTTGATTTATTTTGATTCGTACTATTTGATGGTTTTTGGTCGTTATCATTATTATTTCCTGCTGCATTATAATCTATAAAAGTCATTATATACAATATTTAATATTTTTATGGTTTTGATCTTATTTGAGGTTATCTAATTTGTCAATGTCGATTTGACATTTGACACACAGATTAGGTTCTTTCCTTTGTTTTTCAGTGTAGTGTATATTACACTACCCTAAAAATCAGCTGTTCAGCGCAGTGCAGAAGCGGTGCTAGAACCAAAGGAATAACAATGTATGAGATGGTCTAGCCAGAGAACAATCATAGATTAGAATATATTCTAAATTTGAAAAAAAAAATTCTAACTAATTATTAATTATGGACGTCACAGATGTTTTTTGTGATGATGACTTTTTAGACAAATAGATTATTAGATCTTCATTCAAGCTCGGCTAGCTCGAGTAATAGTGGCGATGAAGTAGAAACATTTATCAGTTTTTTATTTAAAAGATAAAAACGAAATTGAATTAAACAATATGTAGAAGAAATTGTACCTAATTATTCTGATAAAGTTTTTAAAATACTTTAGGATAAATAAATAAACTTTATTTTATTTGGTTCTTACAAGAATTGTGAAATATTCAAAAAACTTTCAAAAATTTGAAGATAATGCAGGTTGCTGACTGCGCATGCTGACTGCGCATGTCAAGCGCATTTCACTCCTGCTTGGCCTGGGTGTAGATAAATTACACTAGTGTAACTAACACTGGGGCAATGGAATAAAAAAGTGTGGTGTAAACACGGATTTCTCAAATTTAAGAAATCCGTGGGTGTAAAATACAAATACTCTCTTGCAAAGGAACGTTTCTGGTTATTCAGTGCAGCTGGTACTACACTCTCTGTGTAAAGGAATCATAGACCTTAAGGATGCCTTAAGGTCTATGAAAGGAATAGACCTTTATTTGACATTCTCTCCTTATACAGGGTGTAACTTTGAAGGGGGGTCCGGTTTGGAGGAGTAGTAGTCCGTGTTCCCTAGATTGCTAATCTGAAATTATTTTTTTTTAAATCAAATAAACAGCCGAGTTATAATTAAATTTTTAAACTACACCCAAATTGCTATCCACGCCGCCCCTGTACAGCGTCCGAATTCCACTGCAGAACCATGTCTACGGTGTTGCCAGTTAGTTGTTACCAGTCTAGACGTCGGAACTTGTCCCGTCATTTCACAGTCGTATTTCAGGCAGCCGCGACCGAAGCAGATATTTCATAATTCCCAAACTTTAAGGCTGTCTAACTTTTTTATTTTAAGAGATAGAGAAAACTTATTGGTAATAAATTTTTATTGCAAAATTGATACCTTCCTCCTAATATAAACAGATTTTTGAAATATCGTATGTGGTTTGCTGCACCCTCTAGGCGGATAAAAATTTTTTTTATTGAAGCAGGCTATGGCCACAAAACATTGCCTGCTTTTTCGTCTTTCATGCAATATACTACATGTTGCCCTTATCTTTTGTCCATAGCCTGCTTCAATAAAAAAATTTTCAGCGAACCACATACGATATTTCAAAAATCTGTTTATATCAGGTGGAAGGTATCAATTTTGCAATAAAAATTTATTACCAATAAGTTTTCTCTATCTTAGACAGTCTTAAAGTTTGGACACTTAACAGATTTTTTTGTTATTACTCATAAAGTTGGCCATGGATCTCAAATTTGTTTTTACGAGCATAAAGGCCTCCAAAAATGCAACAAAAAACAATTAAAGATTTTTTACGTGTCTCGCATATTAAGCGAGATACATGGGAGTGGCCCTCTTATGTGATACAGCCTGTATATATTTTGGCAAAATGATCGATGGCACCCACACCTCAGTCACTGGTAAGTTTCTAAAGCTGGTAATTTTTGGTTTCATATCAACTGTCGTAATAAATACTCGAACGCACACCGAATTTGGTTAAATTATGTCAAGTGATTTAAAAATCGATTTTTTTTTTAAATTTTGACACGCTGTAGCTGGACAATGGATGTCCTAAAACCATACATATATTTAACAAAAAAATCCCTATTTTAAGCCAAAGAATACGTCTCTATTTAAGAAACACCCTGTATAAAACAAGTGTTTCTGTGGTATTAAAAGTGAATTAATGCTATCGAAAATGAATCTGACTTTCTGAGATGAACTCCCTACAATTTTAACCCATTAGTGCATAATGTTTGTTTTATAGAACATTAATATTTAGGCCGATAAAGCAGATTCCTGCATTGTCTTCTTATATATTCTTACTATAAATATGTTATTTGCAGTTTAAATATGTCAGTTGAGTATTTAAGACGTATTTTAAATTGATTTAAGTAATTTAATTTGACGTTATAAAAAATGATGGATCCCAGTTTATACAATACAGGGCACGGAGGGTAAGTTCTGTATTTTTTTTACTGTATGTTTTGTAAAAAAATTATTAGTACTAGAAAATAACATACTCCAAGTATTACACTAATTATTGTTAGTATTTAGTCACATTTTAATTTTATTTTTGACTGAAGAATGTGCATATATATTTCATGTTTGTTTTATCGAACGTTATGCCTCTCATCAACTTTTTCCAATGGCCACACAAATATTTTTTTTTATAGATTGGCACTTTCTGAACTTATGGATCTTTTGGAAGAAGATGATGTAGAAGGTGGCAATATATATATTACTCCGCCCAAAGATGGACAAGATACCGACATTGATAGTGACCTATCTGATGACGACCATGTTGGGGAAATTTATCATCTAGGTCCTGCTATGCTGACAGTCGAGAGCGAATTTATTCCTAAATATTTACCTGGCCATCAAACACCGACTGAAGCACAATATGACTCAGAAGATGAAATACCTCTTGCCACTTTATTTGCAAATTCAAATGCAACATCGAGTTTGTCCTCAATGAGTAATGAATCAAAAACAAGGAAATTGGTAACTTGGACTGATCAAGTACCTCGTTTTGATATATTACAAGAATGCAGCAAGAAGAATCCAGCCAATGAAGTGTATGAGAAAAATAGCTCACTTGAATTGTTTCAATTGTTTTTTGATGAAGAGGTTCTAGTAAATATAGAAAACCAAACCAATTTATATGCTCAGCAAAAAAATTATAATTTGGCAATGACCAGAAATGAACTTTTTGTAGTGTTTGGAGGATTACTACTCTCTGGATATGGCAAATACCCAAACAAAAGAATGTATTGGTCAAACGAAAATGATGTACCAAAAATATTATCAGAAAGTATGAGACTAAATCGATTTGAAACTATTTTGAGAAAATAAGTTGTACAAGCTACAACCTCTAATTGACAAACTAAATGAAAATTTTAGGAATTATGGTGGTTTAGATGAGCATATAAGTGTGGACGAAAGCATGATACCATATTATGGAAAGCATTTTGCGAAACAATTTATCAAAGGAAAACCTATAAGATTTGGCTTCAAAAACTGGGCATTGTGTACAAATAATGGATATATGCCGGGAAAAATAAAAAAAATGAAAATAGACCAGAAGTATTTGGTTTAGGGGGTAGAGTAGTACTAAATTTATTAGAATTAGCCCAAATACCTCCTAACTGGATATAAAATTTTTATGGATAACTACTTTACATCACTGAAACTTTTAAGTCATCTATCAACGTTAGGCTACTGTGCAACAGGTACTATGAGAGAAAATAGATTGGGAAATTGTCCACTTAGAAAACAAAAAAAATTAGCAAAAGAAAAACGTGGTGCCTATACATTTTCAAGTAGTGAAGATGTAGTAGTGTTTCAGTGGAAAGACAACAAAGTTGTCACTGCAGCATCGAATTTTGAATCATCTGAAGTTAAAACCACCTCACGTTACTGCAGAGAGAGCAAATCTAAAATATCAGTATTCCAGCCCAAGATATTTGACAATTATAATAAGGCTATGGGAGGCGTAGATAAATTAGATGGCATGGTATAGAACAGTATGTATAGAACTAGAATATGTATAGAACTAGAATGAGGCAAAGGAAATGGTGGTGGCCCATATTTTCTTACCTATTTGATGTATCAGTTGTTAATGCTTGGTTGCGGTTTCGAAAAGTTCATCCAGGTCACGAAATGTCAAGTGGTTTATTGAAAATTAGAAGGTACTTGGCCTTAACCCTTTTGAAAAAATATGGACAGAAATCTATAAAAGAAAAAATTACACCAAAACCAATTTATGATCTGAGATATGACAATATAAACCATTTACCAGAATATTCAGAAAAAGAGAGAAGATGTGCTCATTGTGGAAAAAATGTTAAGTTTGTTTGTATTAAATGCCAAAGGGCATTGCATCCAAAAGTTTGTTTTTTCGAGTATCATACACTATAAGTAAAGTTGGTTTTAATTTATAAAAATATTTTTTATATTTTGTTACCCCAGGCATAATGTTTGTTATAACGAACGTCATATATATTTTTTTGATATTTACTGACAATAAAAAAGTATAAACAAAATGTGTTAAACTATTTCCCAATTGACGTACTATAGCAGAAAAAACTAAAATTTCAAACTTTTATAACCTTATGCACTAATGGGTTAAGATAGACTGTTCAGAAATAAACTATACAATACAATATGTTCAATTTATCTAGTATTTATTCAAAATATCCGTTAATTTCGAATGTGACATAATTAAAAATACAGTTTTGAATTCCTTGTTTATAATTTTCTAAAAGTCTGCTGGATATAATTCGTCGGTTTGGTGCAAAACTATCCTAAGTCCATTTAAAAAGAATTTGAGTAAATCGCAATTAAAGATTTCTGGCCATTGTAACTACATTGTTTTTTGAACTGAATTTTAACAATACATATTAGGAGTTATTTGTACTTAAGGATACTTAAGAGATACAATATGTTTAATTTCAATATGGATTCAAATTCTTGGGATAAGGGACATAGGCTAGTTTATATTAATGAAAAAATACTGTTATGCTGTTAGGATACTTTGCATTTTATACATTTTAAAGGCGGTAAATTGAAAAATTTGGACTGGATAGTTTTACAGCAAAATATTGATCTGTTTTACAACAAGCACCCTAAAATAAATAATTCAAACAAAGAGTGGTTTATTAAACATTTTATTATTTTTTATTTGAATGTGTCAAATACAATGATACATGATTAAGTTCCACGTCCACATTTATTATACTTAGTTAAGTAAAAAATATCGATAAAATTTAAAATCAGAATTACAAATCATACAAGTAAAACCTGTTATTACACACATTAATAATATTAATGATTAATCCTATACAGTCTACAACAAACATCTATACATTTTGGATCGGCGAAAATCCCACCTAGCGCCTTTCGGCCACCCTTCTATTAGCCCTTGGTGGAATTTTCACGAATTACTTTAATGAGGGGTGGTCAGGTTGGGGATGAAAAGGGTCTACTACAATGCAAATGGCAGTGGGCCTTTGGCCTTACAGAGGATGTTTAAATTCTCTTGCAAACAAAGGTTAGAAACTTCAGCAAATTGTTAGACATTACGGATGTTTATCGTCCCCCTAAGGATCGGTTAGATGTAATTTTATGACACGACAATTCCTGGCTTTTAATTCGGCGTTAACCTTTGTCAGCAGCGAGTTTAGTGTGAAATGTAGAAAATGGAGGTCATGAGTTCATATATAATTGATGAAGAACTATTTTTAGATGGAATAATATTCAAAACGATTGTAGCCTAAAATTGGTTTCTTCTCTACTGCCTGTTGCGGCGAGGAGCTGAAACAAAACAGTTAATTAGTTTAATGCAGGCACAATTAAAATATTGATCGATTTTTTACTTGAACCAAAGAGGTTGGATACAGGTAACAAAGACTAAATTTTACTTGCGCAAAGACTGACGTGTTTTCTGGAGACTGGGTGACTTAGGTGGGGGAAACATCAGGAATGAATTTAAAAATTTTACCAATGATTACCCATTTTCATGAATAATTAATGATTTAAACCAGCGATATGTACGTGGTTAATAATAAAACATTTTTTAAGGCTAAGCGTTTTAACCTCATGAGAAATATGAAGTGTGCACTTATTTTCTCATATGCAATAAATTTAAAGTCTACAAAAGTTATAATTAAGAAAACAGTAGATATTGATTAAACATGTTTATTGTAAATTGAAAATATATAAAACTTAAAAGTCAGTGACCCTTAAATAAAAGTAAGTAGTTTATACAGGGTGTTTAAACAAGACGCGGCAATATTTAAGGGGGTTATTGGCCAGCTCATTTTATAAAAAAAGGTCCCATAAAAAACAGTAAAAATTAGATTTCTCCAAAACTACTTCAGATATTATAAAGAAATTTTAGGCGTGTCAATAGCTATAGGATACGCATACTTAACAATACAAAACGATTTTTCAGTTTTACCAGTGGCGCACGTATTGGTACGTCACTGGCTATTTTTAAAGAATAAAATTAAATTCAATTATGAAGAATAAAGCTTTCTTCAGATTTTGTCGTACGACGCACCGTATTTGATTAACAAAATAAAAACTATTTTAATGCGCGCCTAACACCAATGCTGTTTAGATTTAGATATTCAAATTATTGAAAAAGAAATTCAAATTATCAAATTTTTGATCTTTTGAAATGTGGTGATGTTGTTTGTAGTAATAATAAGGGGCTGATTTGGTCCTAACTAGAATAAAATTATTGTCAGGGGGGGCACTTTCACCAAATTTGTTGTTAAAAGACTGTACGCCACTGACTTTAATTAAATTTCGATATTTTTGGTAAAATGGTGAAAATATTTGTTTTTGCCCTTGAATTACCCTTGAATTTGTAAAAAAATGTTTTTGTATAATAAATGGACATGCACTAAAATGGTGTTTATTTTTTTCTCAAAAAACGGTACGTTTTATATTTTTTAAAAAAGACCTGAGCAATCACCCCTTTAAATATTGCCACATCTTTTTTAAACGCCCTGTATAATATATGATTGAATAGTGACAAGTGGCTAGACCACTGTGGGTTCGAGCACCGCAACCGGTAGACGGTAGATCAGCTATATCCGTGGAGAGGATTGGCACCCTCTCTGCGGGTATGGTAGGGTGGAGAAATGTTAGCTTGGGTCAATGTGAGAGATTGATACCGGTTGACATTTGACTACCCCCCCTAATTAATGAGGTTTTCGTCAGTCCTGCACTGAATGGTGGTTAGGGCCTACCAACGTAAGTTATTCTTGCGCGCAAATGCGGCCTGCTTAATAATAATATGCCTCCTCCTCTCCCGCACAAGTCCTCGACTTCTGGGCTAATCCTCCTGATTAGAATAAGGGAGATATCATTATTACTAATATTATTATATAAATGTGGCACACATTTATATAATAATATTGAAAAATATTCTATATTCTTAAATTTAGTGCAGTTATCCAAAAATCCTTTCTTTTTTCATCTTTAGGAAATCGAAAATTATAATTCCAAATAAAACAGGGTTCGCTCTTTTAAATTCATGTTAAATTTCCTGACTTTTCCAGGTTTTCCCTGACACATTATAAAAAAATAACTCAAAATATTGTAACAAAATAACTATTCTTTGGCATGAATACATAGTATTTGGATTTTGAACATATTGTAAAATAGATAAATAAAATAGATAGATAAAATAGATAAACCGAAGTAAATTAAAAAACATATTTGTCAATTAATTTTAAAATTCCCTGACTGCTGTGAATATAAAATGAATGAGTGAATTTAAAATTCCCTGACTTTTACGCCATATTTTTAAATTCACTGACAATTCTCTGACTTTATTGCACTTAAAACGAATTCCCTAACTTTTCCAGGTTTTCAAGGTTTTCCAGGTGAGAGGGAACCCTGTAAAACGCAAACAGAAAGTTCTCGTAAACAATATCACATTTTATTTTTTCCCAATTACATTATTTTGTTACCCAAGAAATTAATAATTATTAGGTACATTTTTGTTTGTACCAAAAGTTGTACAAACAAAAATGTATGTTATGGATGGAATCTAAGTAGTAAACGTAAACGATCAAACACGTGGTGCTGTTCAAATTGATATATATGATTGGTGGGTGAGAGAGGTGGGAAATTGGTAGGATGCGCAATAGTCTTCAGCTTATCTCAATGCATTCTTTGCTGTAAATATCCGACCTCTTTGTTTGTGATGCTTACAGTTGTGCTGGGATCAAATAAAATATCGACATATTGCAGGGTTTTTCTTTTATTTTTGTATGAAAAACAAAGTAGGAATAACATTTAATTCTCATACTATACAGAGTGTCTGTGTGAGCATATAAAAAAAATGTATCGATTTATACAGGATTGCCCATAAGTAATGGATCATAGTGGACTGCCATACATAAACATATTACGATTTAAGTCAATATTGCTTATTAAAATGCTGATAATAAAAAAGACGCAGGGTGTCAAAGTTGGAATTAAAAAAGTGATTTTTTTGTAACAATTACACTGTGTTTAACTTAAAAATTTGTGAATAGATGTTTTTGGATATGAGAAATCATAATCTGTTGTATTTTTCGAAGTATTCCCTAGAGAGCGCCACATCCGCCAAATCAATTACTTTACAAAATTGAAAAATTCTGAGGCAATAATTTTTCATATTCAAAAAAAGAGATTACTGTTATTTGTTGGCAATTAAATATCAATTGACGTGCTGGGCAACAAGAATATTTGAGAGGATTTCGAAATAGATTACAACCTAATAATCAACAATTTAAAAAGTCTGTTTAGGAATTTAGAGAAAAAAAGACGAAAAATTTGTTCACATTAGAGATTATCCGCAAACTAATTCAGGATGACTATCTGGAGCTGCAAGAATCAGTATGACTTTCATTTTAAAAACGTTGCATGTTGAAAAATAGTATCCGTAACATTTTACACCAGTGCAAATTTATTGCTACCTTCAACATATCCAATTTTCAAGGGAATTTTGACACCTACTACTACTAACTTTTTGGAAACTTTTTACTTAATCATTATTTATAATAGGTAAATCAGGAAATACAAATACATGATTATTTGAAATTCTGCCCCTCTGCTTTGTTAGGTGAATAAATTCATTTAAATAAGAATTTTTTAGCTAGTTAACGATTTTCCCAAACTTTCAAATTCAAAATTTTTTACGACCTTGAAGTAGTATGCACTCAACCAAAAATCAATATGATTCCTTGAAGGATTTCTCAGATTCAGAAAAAAGCAAGTATATATATTTTTTAATTTAACACCCTGTATTTCAGTAGGCGTGCGCAATAACAAAAAATACTGTATTTTGGACGAATCTATAACCCAGCAAACTTGTGTATGCTTACATAGAGACATCTGTATAGTGCACAGAACTTTCAATAAAATTAATATACAAACAATGAAAAAGTAGGTTAACTAATAATAAATAAAAACAGAATTTTTGCACTGCTTATTAAGACAACGTTTCTTTGTTTAAAGTTTAAACTTATTTATTAATTCATTCATTTTTCATGAATCAACATTGACAATAAAAAATACTGTAAGGTATTTCAGTTATTATAAATTACTACAGTAAAAAAATTACAAAAGCTCTAATAAAAATAAATATGTGGCTATATTGACTATGTAATTCAACGCTGGCCGAGGCTTTAGTCCTTCGCAGAGTACTATTATTATTAATACATAATAAAAATATTATTCTTCTGTGTCACCTAATTACAGTGACGTGACCACGGGGAGGAGGGGTGCCTAACTCTAAGTCCTAGTTTAATTTTTGTAATTTTCTTAACCAATATGATTCGTTTATTAGTTATATGTTAATGAAATCATTATTTTTTATTGTGTTTTATTTATTAAAAGTTATTTATTTTTTTAATAAAAAAAATTGGTCTGAAATAGCTACTTTACTTTGTTCACTGAACATTATAACAAATTTCTGGCTACGTCACTGCCTAATTAGTTGGGAGGGGTAAAACAAATTAAATCAAATTTATTAGGCCGTCCCAGGATAGTACAATCATCATCTGTTTAAATCGAGTAGCCTTTGTAATACTTGTCTGTCAAATAAGCCGAATTTTAATATAGCATTCTGTAGAAGACTAAAATATGCCACTGATACTATGCTTGCTCCACACAAAGGTGATCTGTATACAAATTTTATATTTTTAAGTGAACTGGGTACATACTTATTAATAATGGGCTGCTCTTTCACTTTCAGTGTGGAAAACACAATATAAGGTTATTTTAATCAATTAACAAATTAAAATTGATAATACAAATAGAAACGGTAACGACATATATTTCACATTTTTCGTATTTTTTAAGAAACGTCAAAATATTAATTCAAACATTTGTGCTATAGAGTGCTGCCACGCGCGGTGAGTCACTGCAAACGAGCAATGGAACAGACCGAGGTACAGACTATACAGTGCTTTCGAAAAGTAACGAATAAATTAATTATTTTTGAAATTGGGAAGTTTTAGAAAAAATCCCCTGGCACGTCGATTTTGTTTTTAAAAAGGCACTTTTTGACATGCGACCCACATTTATGACGTCATCGTTGTTCGAGATATGACGTCATCGACAATTTTTTTAAATTTTGACCATGCCATTTGAAAGAGCGTGTCATTCTACATACATACATCATGAAAAATTATGGTGTTACATAACAAAAATTTCAAGAAAATAATGTTTGAAGATTTTAAAATTTAATTTTCACAATGCTGCGGCTGCTGCGATTTAGCAAACAAAGGTACAATAAACAAAATTATGTTTTAGGTAAAAAACCCACAATAATAATAAAATGTAATGTGTCATTAATTATTATTTAATTTTAAACATACCTAATTAATCTATTTGACACGAAAATGTAATCCCAATTTTTTTGCATACATAATCGAAACATTATCCTGATGATAACTTAAATAAAAGTCTAAATTTAGGAAAAAGCCCTCTACTAATTTGTTGACCTTTTCCCAACTAATTACGCGTTGAAAAATATAGTGCCTAATGCGACTATTATAACCATTAAAATAAAATAAATTATTATATATTAAAAAAATATATAAATAAATTAGACATGTTATAAGTAGATTATTTGCAGCGTATTATATTGGATAAGAACAGTTATTAATTAATAAAAATTGTATTTAATAACACAACTTTAACATCGTCAGTCTGTCGTGTTAATTTGTGGCTCAGTTCAATACAGAACACCATATGAAGGTATTTATTCCTGTTGTTAAATTATTTTTTACATATTACACATTTTTCAACAAATTATTTTGAGAAAATAAAATGAAATAATTACAAAGCAAAATATTTGTAATGAAAATTCTTTTCACAAAACCACGCTAAAAATAATATTAATTTGAACCGTGGAATATTTTCGGAACAATTCATTTAACGAAACGTTCAGAGTAAAATTTGCATATTGCACATTCCCCGCTAATATAACAATGGCTTTAATTAATTTTTTTAAATAAATTATAATTGCCCGCTTTTGTAATGGATCCGCACGTCGTTTGTATTTAAATATATTCCATATGCGAATTAACTGATGAATGTTAATGCTATATTTGCGCGCTGTAATAATATTAAAATTTCATCCGCAACAATACTCCGCCTCGAGTTGTTTTTTAATTTGCGAATTAAATAGGCATGGGGCAGATTCTAAAATGAAGCAGTAAAATTAATTTAGTACTTTAATAGTCTGAAACTAAAAAAAAAATAATGAAAGTAAGAAATAAAGGTTATTCTAATTAATTCATCAATATCATAGGAATTGTTAAGAAAAAATGTAAATGGAAAAAACTAGAAAAATATTCAGGATATAATTCAACGAAATAAGAACAATAACAGGTGAGATATAAGTGGTCTGCTTACTTCCTGCTCGGCCTAAGCGGCTCGACTTACAGGGAGCGACCTACATTGCAGCAGGTACCTAACGCAAACCTCTCGCCCTGGGCGACGAGCCATTAAATCTGTAAATGATACTGCATGAAACAACTACTCCGCGGACTAATGCCCCGACCGGCATTGAATTACTCCTGCAGTATCTGTGTGAACAGCCAAGAACCCTTGTCGAGCACACCACCAAACAAAAACCGGTTTCGGGCTTGACAATTGAACCATCATCATTCACATGCATTATTTACAAGAACAATAACAATTATACAGGGCTGATACATATTTTTTTAGCAATTAATGTTCGATGATACGCACACCTCCGCCATTGGTAAGTTTCTAAGCTGGTAATTTTTTGTTTCATACCTAGTGTCATACTAAATATTCACACCAAATTTGGTTAAATTATCTCGAGCAGTTTAGAAATTAAAATCCGATTTTTTTTTTAATTTTTGACACATTTATATAACAAAAAACCCTTATTTTTGGTTACAGAATACGCCTCTGGATTTTTTACTTGTACTTAAGAAACACCCTGTATAGTTTAACAAAACAAAGTAAATTGTAACATTGTTTACTGGCAGCAATAATTACTCGTTTAAGAAATTAAAAGAGCTGGAGAAGTTTATTGAAGGAACTGCACAAATGACGATGAGCAAACGAAAACTGATGAAAATATAGGAATCATCTGGTCAAATACAAGTAGCAAAGGTAAGTACTAAAATCCATAGAAGTCTTATGAAGAGAAAATTACCGAGGAAAGAAATATGTATACAACTGTTGGTGTATCAATGTTATTGAAGAAATAATAGATATACAGGGTGTGTAGTGTTTAATGTAGAAAAAATAAAATACAAATTCCTGGGAATATTCTAAAGAAGAAAGTCATATCAGAAAGTCCTATATTCACGTTTTGAAAAGAAAATTGAACTTCAATTTTGTAGTGGAAAAATAAATACTATATTACTGACCTGGAAAAAAAATCTCATCTTTTGTGACGTATGAATCTAGCAGTTGCCAATTCAAAGGCCGAGTCAGTGTTACCAAATGATATAATTTTACGGAAAGTAAAACCATTGAGTAATAACAATTATTATTCAATGGTAAACGAACAAATAAAGAGTTAAAAAGTTTTCATACTCTCATAATTTTGAACTGGACTTTTTACTGAGATTTACCCAGTTGTTAATAAAAACCTGATATAACCTTACCGACATTTCACAATTATTTTTAGTGTTTCTTTAGCGTTAGACTAGAATCAATACAAAATTAATTGTGAGGTCGGTACGGTTTGAAACAAGTTTTTTTCCAACGGTAAGTCTAAATTCTCGTAAGAAATGCAGTTCAAAATCTGTACAAATATTGACATTAATAAATAATTTCAGAAAGTTTAACAGAATCCTCGTTTTAATAAAGATAAATAAGCTATAAAAGTGAATTGGCTACTTCTCTATAAATGATAATGTATGATCTGAGATCTGAGAAGATGTTTGTAGAAACAAAATACAGGGTATTACAGAAAATACTACTAATATTTTAACAGGCGATAGGTTGTTCTACAAACAAAATTAGGCGTAATTTTACTGCTTTTATGGAAAATGTTGAAAATGATATTCATTAGCGCGGATGCAGGCCTGGCAGTAACGCATTCAATTTAAACGAACAAATAGCTTCCGACATTTCTCATTTTTTACATATACATTACTATTAGGTATACACTTTTCTGTTACTCAAATCAAAATAGCAGAACAAACACAACACAATGCAAATTTATAAATACCATAACGTACACTAATTCTTTTCACAAAACTCAGCATAAATTGAGTAGATATTAAATGTTAGTGTTGAAAAAACATTTTTTTAATACACAGAAAGAAAGTTATACTAGTATCAATATTAATACACTTATTTCAACGTTAGCTCAGTTTTACTATTACTCAAGAATAGTAATACTTTATTGAAAGATTAAATAATTAGATTATACAGGGTCTCCCAATGAAATCTTGATCCCCCTATATTTATATTATTATAAACTGATCGACGTATCAATACAAGAATAATCAGAAAACCGAAAAATAGTTCGAAATTCGCTGAGATCTGTCGTTTTTTGTCCTAGAGCTTTTTTGACAGTCAAGCCAACTCGATATGTCCGTCCGCCTAATCACTAACAATTTCAACTTTAAAATTTTAAATGGAACTACCCCACTTGTGGCACATCATTTTAAAGCCCTTTTCATGCATCGTTTTTAGAAATCGGTTGAAATTTGACAGAATTGCACCAAAATCAATAATAAAGATACAGGGTGTCAAAATTGAACAAATAAATCACATTTTCTTTGAGTTTTGTTAGGATAAGCTAAAGTAAATCGACTTATTTTGGTCGCAGTATTATGTTGTTACCCATTACTTACGCAACAATTTGACCTTACTTTTAGATAAATTGCATGCATCATGAGATTTAGATGAGTTTTTCTCAGAAACCATTGCTTCCAGTGACATCAATAAGGTGTACCTTTTTTAAATAGAAAAGACAATTTTTCCAGTCCAAAATGAAATACAGTGTAGCACAAAAAAGTCGTAGCGATTTAAAGGGGCCCAAACCATCGTTGGTGGCGTCCTCTACCAGATACACCAAAATGGTCGACATATTCGAATTTCTAGTCCCAAGAAACCCCCCCCCCATACCAAATTTCATAAAATACGGTCGATGCGATCGAAAAATAATAAAGAAAATGTGATTTATTTTTTCAACACCCTGTAGCTCCGTTAGAATCAACTTTTGGATTAAGGTAAGTTGAGTTAATTCAGCTTATTTTTATCCAAACTATCTACATCTGAAGTTTGGCCCATTCTTTACTGAACACCCTGTACAAACCTATAATTTAAGCAAGAATAACCTATTCTATAACTAATATTACTTTATAAATATTTCAACAAAATATAATTCTTTATGTACATTTTAAATTTAGCGGCATTTTAAGAAAGAAAGGTATTGAATTAAGTATAAGAATGCTTGAATGTCAAGAATATGTAAATATTTATATCAAATATGCTTTACTACTGAATTAATAATAATATTTTATTCATATTTTAATAAAATATTATTCTTTAAGTAAATCTTAAGTTTAAAATTTTAAGTATATTATAAATATACTAAATACAGATTAGTTTTTTCCGTGTACGGTACCGTTACTCCTCCAACTCTGAACATTTTTTACTGATTAAAAAAACCTTTTAATAACTTATGCTTCCGTCCGCTTAATTACAGCGCTGTACATTTTTGCTTGAAAATTGTTTTTAAACGATCCCGCCCTAAAACATACCTTTCGCCAACATTTACAACCGGGGATTAAGACTGAAACAAAGCAACACTGTTTGAATTATAAATTTTGTCTGGTTTGGTAACGCTACTTATGTATACAAATTCAAATTAATGTGACTGGCTTTGCTGACGCTTTAGGCTAATTCTCTCTTTTCAGCCCTTGCTGATACATCCTATCTAAATAAGCCAGACGTAGATTAGTGTTGTTCCAGGCGAATCGTTAGATTTAACTGTAAATCTATATCCAGACCTGCCGCCTGTTGCCGTACGTAATAAGGCATTAGTTATAGATAGATATATAGACAGATTTATTAATTTCTAACAGGTTAACACCCAATTACAAGAAATAGATTAAATATACATAAATGTTCATACACACGCTTATAAAAATACACACTTAAATATACAAATAAAAAGAGAAAAGCAAAAACAAAGAAAACAAAAATAGACTGACTAAGTAGCAACAAATAGTTTCGAGATCATACAATATCATGATTAATATCGCAGAGATACAGTTAAAAATACTGCACATTGAATGAACTGGAGACATTTGATTTGCAGATGCAATTATTTGTTGAAGATGTAGGTTAAAAGACAAAGTCAAAGAGTATTCCTAAATCTCTAAATTCAGTGCGTCTATCTATGACAGTGTCATTTATTCGGCAATGAAAATAAGTTGGTAAAACTTTACTGTTAAAAGATAAGACAAAACATTTGTAACTTATTCCAGTCATCAGTTATTAATAGCGACTAAATTATGTTGTAACAATGGACAATCATTGACAGTGTTGATAATACAAGTTTATGAGTATTGACTTCATCCAATAAACCATTAATAAACAATAGAAAGAGCAAAGGACCTAAATTGGATCCCTGTGGGACACCCGATGTAGCAACAAATTGTGGCGATGCAAAGGCTTCATATTGAACATATTGTTTCCTTCGCAATAAATAGGACTTCATTAAATTGTATAGCTACGGTGAAAATCCGTAGGCAATGAGTCTGTTCAAAAGGAGATAATGATCAATTTCATCAAAGGCCTTTTGAAAGTCAAGATATATAACGTCAACCTGCCTCTGATCATCGAAGCCTTCGGCGACAACATATTGAGTTAAACAAGTAAGGTTTGAGATGCACGATCTTTTCTGCATGAAACCGTGCTGCTCCGGCAAAATCAACTATCTCAAACAGTTTGGAAAAGTTTCAAAGAATAGGGATGGGTCTGTAGTTATACCACGTTATACACATGAAAAATGAAGACTGTAAAATTTCAACAGTTAAAATGGGTGGCTTTTCGGCAGCACTGTGGCATTGCAATAACTGAAACAAGAATTAACAATGGCAAAATTGCATGACTTTTCCATATACAATGTGTCCCACTTTTCATGGAACCACCATGGTATCTCGCTCACCTGATATCCGAATACTTTGAAACTTTGGTGGTGAGAGCCCATTTTATAGATACAAATTATTTTAAGTTGAAAAAAATTGTTTTTCGATAGCTCATAGGATGTAATCTTGTTCAAGAGGGTTTCTAAAGGTGTTGATTAACAATATCTTAAAAATTATTCCAATCTGTGTAAACGCTATTGGTGAAGTAAACATCGTTTCTAAGAAATTTTGCAAAACCCACAATTGCAAAGGTATTTATTAACACGTTGAAGGACAGTGCCGATTCGACTTTAATTAACTATGAGGTTGAAGACGCAGATCAGTTTTTTGACACATCACACTTTTAGGAAAAGACGCTTATCAGCGCCTCTGTCCTTCAACGTGTTACGCTAATATAAATCAATTTTCCTACAATTACTATCAATGAAATCAAATGTACGTTCGCTTATACCAAATATCTAGTATGCTAATGAACATAAGCAAAGCCATAGACAAAGCTGTATTCAATAATTATCTAAAATAAAAATTAATGTAGCTAAATTTATTACTTACTACTACAAGTAAAAGAATTACCTAGATTAATTTTTATTTTAGATTATTATCAGCTTTGATTATGGAATCGTTCATTAGCATACCTAGATGTTTGGTATCAGAGAACATACGTATGCCTTTATTGATAGGAATTGTAGGAAAATATTAAAGAATATATGGGTAGATACGGTGGATGTAATTCAATGCTGGTCGAAGCTTTAGTTCGCAGAGGAGATAATACCTTATAAAAATGTATATAAACAAAATCCACATAGTAAAGTTAAACTTCACATCTCGTATCTAAAAGTAACAAAAAACTAAGCGAAGACAAACCAATGTTGATAAGAATGTTGTCTTATATTTGGATGGGAAATGATGGTCCTATTTTTTGAAGCATTCTGTATTTCTACATACAAAAAATTATAATTACCTTCAGTGTTTATCCTAAATATACTACTTTATTAAATACATTTAGCATAAAGTTGTTTCAGTATACTGTGCATACGAATAGTCAAATAAGTTATTATATTATCTTAACTTCGGTTCTGTGAATAGGTATAAAAATTATCTGGAACAGATGGATACTGAAGTTTCTAACGATATCGTTACTAAATATTATCAAATATAGAATTTCGCTTCAGTTTATTTTATCCGAAACATAACGAATAACGCAAGCCAATTGATGTTATTGATGTTACATTTATTGGAAACAAGAAATTACCTCGATCAGATCGGATTCGTGTGATTACCGATTATTCCTGAGTCTGTGATAAATTATGTATTTCGGATTTCCCGTTACACTTTATTTTCCAGATTATACTCGTGGGTGAGGATACTCCCCACTCTTGATTGAATTTATGTGCGTGTGTAAAAACGTAATCTACTGGAAAATATACAGGATATATCCAGACTGTTAGAAAATATGTCTGCTTGTTTAAAAAATCATTTTAGCGGTATAACAGGGTGGAACTATTCTAGAACTGTTTATTTCATATATGTCGAATCGTTTCATTAAATCTAGTGAATATCCCGTTACTTATGGAGTATCTCAGGGTTCCTGGTCCAATTTTATTTTCAATTTTTATTAATGATCTCACAAATTATAATGATTTCCATGAACTGATTCATTCCGATGATTTAAACATTTTTACATTTTGTAACTATGCTATAGTCGAGGTCCAAAATAATAGAACTCGCTCACCATGCTCAACACAAAGATAAATAAGTGCCACATATTTTAATTTATGAGTGATTTTGTGCTTATGATCTTAAGAATGGATAATAATTTAAGCTCTACAGTGTGTTTCCCTAATCTAACAAGTTAGTAACAAGTGAGGAATATCGGATGATAAAAAAATTGTAGTTGGTTGAAATATGTACTTCATTAATAAAATTGTCTGTGAATAGTGTATATTGTGCTATAAAAAATAGCAAAGAAGAATATACGACTGTGAAACGGAAAATACTAGAAACTGACGAAAGGAAGATGATAGAAGTTAGTGAGACAAAATACGTGAAAAATGGATGGTATTTTAAGAATGAGCTTCCGACGATAAAAAATTTGGATTGATATCTCACAGAATGAAATTCTGCCTAGAATACGTAGTAGAATATAGTATCTAGAAAGGTGCTTTAGCAAATTATGCACGACATGATATTTTATATACTTATGGATTATATAGATGTTGCCGGAACATGTGTAAATGAAGTCCATACAATGACAAATTTGTGCCACTGTTTTGCCATATAAGGAACCTGCTGCTGCCCTTGTTCTATGGATAATGCACCATATAATAAATTTGTTCATAGTACAACAGAATCAAATTTTAACCGTCAGAAGCATGTGCACTGAATATGAAAACCTTATATGGGTATTATAAACGCAATGCGCTTGCGTCTGACAATTGGAACAGGCCTAAGAGTCGACAATTTCTTAACGTGTGATGGTTATAGTGAGAATGCTACTAACTGGTAGTGTATAGTGTGTATGTAAATAATGTGGTGCGTTATGTTTTAAAGTGTGATATCCGCGGAGTGCGCATCAGGTGTAAGTGGATGGTGGTAGGCCATCGCCGTTTAAAAGGACGACATTATACAGTAAATATAAACTCTTTAGAGTAAACTATTAAAGTACTAGATTCGCTCAACGCCAACTTATTTTTGGTAATTTTGTGTTCTTTGAAGCCTTCTCAAGTGACACACCTATGGAATATTGTCCCGTGTAACCTTTACCTCCCGTACTCATCTAAGTGCTGTGAATAAATCACTCTCACTTTTATTTTGGACCTGGGCTATAGAAAACTAAATATTTTACATAAAAAACATAGAGACAAAACAATACCTACATTATTTATGAGCTCCCTAAAGCTAACTAGTTCCTGAAAATTTCATTGTTTTATTTATCCAACAAAGGTATGTCAAAAAAATTGAAGACACAAGTGGATGAAGGTATTATGTACAATTTTTCAAACACTGTTTTCTTTGTATGAATGAAGATGTTATGTACCCATCTTTCACAAAGACACTATCGAAAATCGCGTAAATTTAATAACGGTTAATATTTCTGTGACATTCAATGGCGTTATGTGAGAGATGGATACATAACATCATCGTTCATGTCAAGAAAACAGTGTTTGAAAAATTGTAACAACACTATCCACTCGTGTCTTCAATTATTTTTGCACAATCCGTATATTTGACGTATTTACTGGTTGGATTAAAAGGAATATTAAGGTGTGTTTACAAATGTCAGATCGGTTAGAACATACCCTCGCAGGACATGCTGAAAAATCACCGTCTCTAAAAAGCTACTGGGCGATATGGAATTTTTTAGCCATCGAGAACGGTCTGTTAAAAAGAGACTGGGAGAGTCCTGATGGCAAAGAAAAGATTTAAGTATGCAATGCTTCCTCAGAAAAGAATTCCAGAAGTTCTTCAAGCGCTGCATAGTGGGGTCGGTGGTGGACACTTTGGAATGAATAAAACTTTGAATAAAGTTAGAGAGATTCTACTGGCTTGGCAGTCGGTTCCATGTGGAAGAATGGTACCGACGTTGTGGTACCTGCGTCTCTAGTAAGGGACCCAGTTGGAGCTCCATTTGAGAGAATAGCTATTGAGATAGCAGTGAAAATCGCTATATTCTGGTAGTGATGGACTACTCCAGTAAGTGGCCAGAGATATATCCCTTGCCAAATCAAGAAGCAGTCATCGTAGCCGAAGCTTTATTTGAATAATTGGATATGCCGTTATGGGGTCCCTAGAGAGATCCATTCCGACTAAGGAAGGAATTTGTAAGTATACTCGCGTCAAGAATTCAGACGTCTTACGTCACGGCTGACGTTACACATTTGTTTTTATTGTCAACGTAATTTTCGATATTTGGTCGCGTTAAAAACAATCATTTTTTGTAATTTAGTACAAAATATAATGCAAACTGTTAGTGTAGTATATAGTTCTATTACTATCAGTTGCAGTTTCTTAAATATTTTGATGAAAATATAATGAATTATTCATTTGTTCGTATGACGTAAGTCGTCTGAATTCTTGTCGCGAGTATATTTCAGAATGTTTATGGGCTGCTAGACTTACACCTCTTCACAGTCAGATGAAATAGTGGAAACATTCAATAGCACCATTGAAAACTTCATCAGAACGGCCGTCAACGAGAAACACCCCAACTAGAATAGCTGCATTCCTTCATTTTTATTAGTTTACCGTGCAGCAATTCATGAAACCACGGGTAAAACACCAACCAGCCTGATATTTGGTACGGGATTGAGGCTACCCATAGATCAAATTATGAACAGACCGCATTACATATATCTCCATCTGAAAGATCGAATAAAGATGGTACATGAAGAAACACGACAGAAGTTAAAAATTGAAAGCAACAGAATGAAGATCAGATATGACTTGAGTGCCAACAACAGCAGGTTTCAAGAGAATGAAATAATGTGGCTGTATAACCCAAAAAGAAGCAAGTGTAAATCTCCGAAGTTGCAGGAATCGTGGGAAAACCCTTATAACGTCGTGTCAAGATTGAATGACGTAGTAGACAGGATCCAGAGGAATCCCCAAGCCAAGATTATCCACATCGATCGTTTGACATTTTATTAAGAAGGCCATGCGGACAACGGAGTAACCTGATCGGGACGATCAGTTCTAAGAGGGGGGGGGGGGGCAATGTTACGGAAGCTTACGTACCTTTTTACTTTGTTAATTAGGTTCCTACTGGCGTAAGAATTTATAATTTTTGTAATACATTCATTTTGAGGTTTTCTAGAACATTCATGCCTATATTCTATTTGCTTCTCGAGACCACAGAAACTTCGAGAACCCTAAAATCATATATAAGCGGATCTGTTCGCGGCCACAGTTCAGTTTATACTGAGCAGTTGACTGCGAATGGCCGAAACGTCAAAGTAAAGATTGAAAGTTATAAATCTGTTTGAAGTACAGTTCCTGTATAATCAACTGGTGACAATAAAGTTTGTCTACGTGACGTGTTTCCACGCCAACGTAGAGATTACAATACTTTACGGGACAACTTGTATAATTATTCACTTCAATCGATTTATTTTGTATTCTGGGTCGTGTGATCCAGTGTTCTCCGTGTATTTTTTGCAAAATGTGTGTGAATAATACAGAAATGCATCCATCACCTGCTTTCAAAAGACCAAAGAGAAAGTATCTCGCAAGGTCTTCATATTAACAAAATGAATGAAAAATGCCAGCCCTCGTCAACGTCAACTATACACAGAAATATTTGTTCTGGATGAAATTATCAACGTCGGCAAACGTTATCAATCATTTTAATCCCATGAAATGAAACAACCGAGCCAGTTGACTTTATTAAAACAACTGCGGACCGAAATTATTATCGATTTTCATAGATAACTCAATTTTCCGTGTGCAATACCCACGTGCCCAGCTCTGTGTGCAAAAATTCTGTTTAGAGGGAGGAAAATCCAGAAATTCGCATAAATAATTCATGAGACGAGTTAAGTGAGATAGCGGGCGTGATATAAATCAAACTAGAAAATAAGATAAAACGTAAGTGGAATGGATGATCGATACAGTTACCTTTCTTACCTTTCGTTGGCTTGGCACCTTTTGCCTTGCACTTCTTCGTGATTTGCCTGTTCTGATCGCAGGACGCGTCGCTGTTCACTTTCAGCTTGTCATTTCTTGTCATTTGGCTCTGGGCGTTGCACTCGCTCCATGTACCCTTCTCGTATCGGCACGCTGAAAGCAACGCACAGATGAATACATGATATGGTTCAACAAAATCTATCAAGTAACGAAACCTCCAAATAAATTGTGTTTAATAACAGAAAATAATTAATCAATTACATTGCACGAAACGATCTGTTTTTACCAAAATTGTCGCTTTTCTTACAACTGATGTCGGTAGAGGTCAGCAGTTATCTGTTACTAGTTCACTAGGGTATAATAAGAATCAGTAGGTATTTAATGTCGCAAAAAAATCGATGTACCATATTAAGTTATCTACAATATAAGTATTGTAAAGATTCATATTACAACACGTATTATAAAAAATGTCGAGTGCAGTAATAACAATGTATTGAGACACCTTGTACAATAAAAACGTACAAGGTGTCTCAAACTCAATAGTATAGGGCTAATGTGAGCTTACAAACAATTTAAATAAAATTTGTGACACGTGATTTTAAATGGGGTGAAGTAGCTCCATTTTCAATCGAAAATGTTATCTTTGGTATTTTACAGAAACGATCAATACATCAATTATATTTTTTCCAGAAACATACCTACCTACATTTTTTTTGTTAAAAAACTAACAAACTTTTATTAGAATTTTTTGTCTGTATTACTTCCCGTTTAAAAATTATAAGCAATATCCTCCTAATAGTCGAGGCAATGAAGCATTATGATAGGAAATCTTTTAGGTTAGGACGTATCGGAATGCGGTTTTTCGCATTCGCTTGCAAAAATTATTTATATCATTCGTACCTACTTTGTACCTATTACAAACTGGAAGTTGCATTGCTGCAGCCAAAAATGCATGCAACACCTGGTGGGCCCCAACCTGGACGCGGACGTCATCTTCGAGAATTTTTCTGGAAATATCGACAATAACGAACCGAAAATCGTTATGGGGGCTTTTTGTGTGCGCTGAATCCAAATTTTATGTTGAAAACGACCACCCGAACACCTGGTGTGCCTTAACCTGGCCCTGAACATCATCCCCGAGGGGTTCCCAGACACAATTGAAAAAGACCAACCAAAAATCGTTACTGGGGGTTTTTTTGAGTCGCTTAATTTAAATATAGCACCGACGCACACCCCACAGACACCTGGTGCGCCCTACCCTGGCTCTGAACGTCTTCCCCGAGGGTTTTCCAGACACAATTGAAAAAGACCAACCAAAAATCGTTACTGGGGGTTTTTCGGGTCGCTGAATTCAAATATAGCACCGACGCACACCCCGCAGACACCTGGTGCGCCCTACCCTGGCTCTGAACCTCTTCCCCGAGGGTTTTCCAGACACAATTGAAAAAGACCAACCAAAATCGTTACTGGGGGTTCTTGGGGCGCTGAATTCAAATATGGCATCGGTGAACACCCCACGGACACCTGCTGCATCGAAACTTTTACCTCGACATCGATGTCATTCCCATGAATGTCAACTAAACCTGATGTTTAAGCGATTGACGGCAATGTACTGTAATAACTACATGGAATTGTTGTTTCTAGTGAAAATATGTACACAAAAAGCCCCCATAACAATTTTCGGTTCGTTATTGTCGATATTTCCAGAAAAATTCTCGAAGAAGACGTCCGCGTCCAGGTTGGGGCCCACCAGGTGTCCGTGGGGTGTTCGCCGATGGTATATTCGAATTCAGCGACCCAAAAAATCCCCGGGTGCCCAGTTTCTCTCCTCTCTCGCATAAAGTTCGGGATAGTCCCCGGAGATGACGTTCGTCGGCGTTCCTGAGCTCCAGGTGTTCGGGGGGTCAATTTGAACATCATAATCGTGATCAGCGAAAACCTCCGGGTACCCGACTTGAGCCAATTCTGACTCTTATTTACGAAGTTATTAAATTTGCCAAAAGGCCTCTCAAAAGATGCATTTTTTGCATGCATTTTTGACTGTAGCAATGCAACTTCCGGTTTGTAATAGGTACAAAGTAGGTACGAATGATATAAATAATTTTTGCAAGCGAATGCAAAAAACCGCATTCCGATACGTCATATCCTAAAAGATTTCCTATCTTTGGCCTTTTTAGTGCTTCATTGCCTCGACTATAAGAGTCTCAAGAGACTACCTAAAAATAACATTAGCAGTGGAAGAGTCGAGTAGTCGTTGAAAAATAATTGAATGTTCGTTGTTTAAAGTGCATACATTTTATTAAGAATAAATAAAAGGATTAAATTCAATAATTCTTTAATACAGTTAAAACAAAAGGTGATAATAACAATAACCAAACTTAAAAAATGAGGTTAACTACATATATTTACAATTTATTCTCTATGTTTGGTAAACCATTACTGACAAACCGACTTTCGTCCGTCCAAAAGGTTCCGATCAACAGTTTCCCCGTTTACTACAATTTGAGCTATAAAATCGGTCTGTTTTCAACGTGACGCTCAGGCTAATTTTTCAAATTGTGAATTTTATAGTCATGGTACCCATTGGTCTTTAAAATTCGTTGGACGGTTGATTTATCCAAATTCAATTCCCGGCTAGCCTGCTGTATAGAATTTTGTGAATTTTGTTCGAAATATTGTAACAGTCCTGTGTTAACATTATTTCTTACCCTTCGGTCAATTATTTGATTTTTCCGAACAGAAAATGCATCTTTATTTCGTCACAAGGCCGCCTACAATTGTAAAGGTACTATGATCAGGAATGAGACGCTCTGGATACCTTTCTAGACATAACTCTACAGCTCATCTTTTTTTGTGACTCGCCGTAAGTTAGCTACATATCAACTTTTTCTGATTTCTGAATATATTTTTTGTTAGCACAAAAGTTATACATTTGACGTTCATATTAAGTAATGACAAGTATTTTATGGCATTTATGCACAGAGTTAATATTTATTTACACACTGATAACAATTAACAATTGACAGTTTTAAGCTTTTGGCCGTCCTTAACTTTGCTGTGAAATTCCCTACATAATAGCTTAAAGTTGATTTTAGAAGAATTTGCTAGTGAGGTATATGTTGTGTATATAATTGAGTTAGATCTCAATCAAATACTGCGAATTCGTGACATCTAACTAAAGTTATCGATATTTAAGAGTATTAAATTTGAATTTAGGGGCAGGGAGACTTTTCCCAGTTTTCCCCTATATAGGAGTTTTATTGAAGCCGCCATTTGCAAATACCGGTGGCTGACTTGGCAGTAACTTAGAATTTATCACTTGATTGATGAGTTTTGTAAAATAAATATGCCATTACTTCATTAGTCCATTAAGTGCAAGCTGATTTATGTAAAACCAATGTTTTAGTATCCATTAGGCTTACATTTGTCATTTTCCTAGGTAGATACGTAAAATCCACTGCATCTAGGAGAATTTAAACAATAATAACTCATATTTTATGGACGTAAACTTATAATAGTTATTTATGTGTGACCATTTGTGTTGGAGTGATTTGGAGTGATATTTTACTCAAAATTTTTACGGTGTATTATATTCTTTAAAAATAGCATGTTGTGCATAAAATCGATCAAATTGAAAGAATTTTGAATCACATAGATGTTTGGCAGGTATTTTCATTCCCTTAATTTCGAATTTCTACATTTTATTTCTTGCTGTTTTTGAAGTTATCAGGTTGAATGTATTTTGTATCTAAGTTCAGTATTTTATTTGTTAGCAAAATATTGAAACACAGTAGACAGTGAAACAATAAATTTGTATTTTTCAAATATTTATTTTCTACGCATATTTTCAATATGCACATTTTGATTAAATTCTATGCATATTGATGCGCATGTTTTTATAATAATCTTGGCCAACAATGTAAATGTATCTTAATCATCCGAAAATTATTTTTTCTATAATTACTAGCTTTGCAATAATATCTAAGAGCCAGTTGCTTCTTTCAATGTTAACCTTCAACTGCAGTTAACTAATAAATGTTTCTGGCTTCCATTTTATATTTTTAGCTCAAACTATTCAAGCTCAGAAAAGAAATCTTTAACAACGCAGTGTTTTATTGTCCAAATAATTTACCAGTGGATCCAATTTTATTTTTTGGCGACGCTTACTGTTGCTTCCCTTTAAAGGAAGGGTTTGTGCTTGGAAATTTATGTACGGATAAAAGGATAACGTTTATGTATATAGAAAGAGCTTGTGAAAATATCGTCTAGCAGGCGGAGGGTGAGTTTTTCGCTGAACTTTTATTTTGATAACAAAATTTTCGAATACTGCAGTGGGAGGAGGTATAAATTTTTGCCCGTTCGCAGAGACACGAAGGAAATATGGCATCAGCTTTTTCGTATTTATCGAAAGAAGGAAATGTGAAATAAAATATGAGGGTTCAAGTTTAAGATATTTGTATTTGTTTATTTTATTTATCAGATACTGCTGGAGTTTTATCTTATTTGTTGAATTACTCCCATAGAATGGCTGAAAGTGAAATACATATAAACCTCACAAAAAATTAATGTTTTGTGATGTAGATTTGACGTTGTACTCACATCTAACGGTAGAGTTTTTAATTTTAGTAACAAAAACTATAATTCTGATCAATTAAAGTAGGTATATTCTTACCGAGTATGCTACAACAAACTATTACAAGTTAAACACAGTTAAACTGAATAACTTTTTTACATTTTATACAAAAGGCACTTGATAGATTACGCTTGTATTTAAAATAAGGTTTCAATAGACAAACTTTTTTTAACCTATTTTATGTAAAGACGACGTCTCATGCGTATCTGGATGTTTCGTTGAATTCTTGTATTACACTGATTTCCCGAATGTAAATCAAGATTTTATTCATGACCACAGCCAAAACCGGTCCATCAGAAGAGTGTTAGTTATGGTTTTGAGAAACGTCATATTTGACAAATTTATTTTAATCAAGAATATTGATTATCAGCTGAATACTAGAAGAGTGAAAAAATTTGCAAAACCGACACAAACAATGAGTGGGAATCCTAAGAATTTCTTCATTACATCTGGGCATAGGAGAAGGAGTAATTACAGAAGAGGTGCTAATATCCTACTATTTCAATGTGGAGAAACGATTTGCTGCTTATTTCATGTTAGTAGAATCAAGAAATTATTAACCAAAGAAGGTAAAGATACTGGAGAGAAACCAAATCGAAGAATTTTTGAAAAAAGCACCGAATGAGGAATAATTACAGGTTAAGGTAGAAAATATACGATTTTAATATTTCAATCTATACAGTGAGCGTTTTATTTTGAACTCTTTATAGGTTGCAATGATCATGGGAGTTGCAGTTGCTTGTTAATGTAATGAATTAACCTTTTTGGATATCACTTATATCCAATACAAAGACAGTTACCTATACGTACTCATTCCGGATACGAAAACAAATATTTCACGTTTCACGATCATGGAAAAAACTTTTTCAATAAATGCTGTAGAAATGTGTCAAAAATACATCAATCTGTGACATAAAAATACCGGTGGGAGATTTTTCTTGCGATATGTGGCTAGAAAATGTACTACACAACTAGTAAGCGACAACACAATTTCGAAAGCGTTTTCAAAAGTGACTGCATTTCTTGGGCTCCCTGATCCAGAACGTTTTATCGGACATGGAATGAGGCGTTTTTCGGCAACGATACTGGCTAAAGCTGGGGGTGATATTACCACTGTGAAGCGTCATGGTGGATAGAAATCGACTACGGTAGCGGAGTTATATTGAAAATTCACTGTTCAGGAAAATGACAATTGCTGAAAAAATCCAGGTCCTCTCTGGTGAAGTTGTAGTCCCCTTCAATCCTTCAGAAACTCCTTGTCGAATAAATTTAAATAATCCTGGTCAAAATGAGATGATATAAATGTTAATGTTAATAATAATAATTCTAAATAAAATGCTATAAAACGGAAGCGTGGTATTATGAATTCCAATTCACTAGTGTATTAAAAGACCTTTAATCCATGGAAAACAAACGTATTAAACCTTCTTAATGTAATAGACCGGGATAAAGTTAATGTATTCACCGAAAGTGAAGACCGACCCTGTGTTTCTTATTGAGTACCTCGGAAACGTTTTTATGCAACTTTATTTAGATCAGTATAATCTAATACTAAAGCAGTCCATCACCATTGTCACAAAAATCCTATGCAATGAACTGATTTTGTATTTCATTAATAAGTTTGATCAGTATTAACTTAATTATTAAACCGCTGTATCCAGGACCGTCCTAATAACAATTTGTGATGCATAATTAAAATTTAGTTTCCACGAAAAAAAAAACGCAAAGAACGTTTTCGTATAAGACTTTTCTACCTCAAATATTGTCAGGAAGATGTAGTTAAATTCTTATCCATTATACACACAGCACCCTGTATATGAACAATTCTACGAATTATGCACTATTAGAAAAACTAAACGGCAAAACATCATGGCATTTTCTCGACGAGTTGTGCCCATATTGATACGTACTCAAAATTCGTCTTATAACCTACATATTATCGATAAATTTATGATGATATGATTATTTGTAGATTTAGATTTGGTATTAATTACTAATTTTTGATCTACCTTTTTCATTAGAAAACCGCTGCACATACAGTTTGTACATTTTTAAATCCACGTTTCGCTAGAGAAATAATTTTCTATAATATCAAAGCCAGACAAACACTTGTGTCTCTGGTAAAAACGCTCTGTAAACCTCGCAATTAAAATGACTTCAAAGCCAGGATTATGCATTACCCAAATGGAAAACTCGACATGACTTACAAGCTTAATAAGGTTCAATTTAGGATTACGCCGTCGGCATAAATACGGATATGCTACATTAACCAATTTTTTTAATCCGGCCTTATTACCCGGCTGACTTGGTTTATGATTTTAATATCAGGCCCTCCTGGTACTTTGCGTCGCCACGTATTTAGAGATGCTGTAATATTTTTAATAAGTGGTAAGTAACAAATTTATAACAACGGAAACATGAATTACAATTACACACTAGACAGTGTCAATAAAAATATTTTTTCTACAAAACTGTTAAAAATGGGCTTTTTAATTGTCATTTTTGATGTTAAAAATGTCATTTTTTGACACGCGTGTTAAAAGTAAATCAAAGTTTATTTAAATTTTGTTTTGAAAATTAATAAAACGTTTTAACAAACACATGAACAACTTTTTATTTTAACTAAGTACAAACCAACATTTTAACTAGTTATTACTAGGTTTGTTCCAAGAGTCAGTTTGAGACTGTTTCAAACTATCACAGATATGCGACCAATTATGTTGCTACTATACTTTCAGCGATATCAAAGCAATATTCGCCTGGTCAAACAATCCCTGACAGTTTGAAACCAATTTTTTGCGCTCTAGGAACAAAGCTATTATTAACATTTATAGTAAAATTAGAACAATTTGAAATTGTAATTCCCTACGGAGACATCATACTTAAGTTGGTTTTACTGTCAACATGTGTGACACATCTATTTTCTGTAGAAATACTACTGGTAGTACTGGTGGTCTTGCTAGTAGTTGCAGCGGTAGGAAGTATTTGGCACGCAATTTCCTTCTTCTGTTCCAGTGAATTTTCAATGTAGCCTTCAGTTACCGTCGAAGATTTCCATCCTCCATGTCTCTTGATGGTAGTAAGATTTGCACTAGAATCTGCTAACAATGTCGCCGATGAACGACGAATACAGTGTCCGGTGCGGTGTAGAGTTGAGGATTTGGTAGATTCAAGAACTCTGCAATGTCGGCAGGCATTTTACCAAACATGTTAATTCCGACTGGATTCTTCACACATTTATTCTTCATATATTTAAGAAAAAGTCGTCTATGGTCAGCGTTGGGTGGCCGGAGTGCCATATACTTTCTAAAAAAGTTTAAATAGAATTCACCAACAACACTGAAAGTCCGAGGCACTTTCGTTTTAGTATCTGGTATGGTCACAACAACCGAAGTGCCCAAATATTCGATTATTGTCGATGGTCATCTGACACAATTCCTCCCGGCGACACGCCCCGAAGACTCCCACTATTGCTGCGACTTTCATCATCAGATACTTTTCGTCTTCTGCTTCTGTGAGAAATTTGTCGATATGCGTTTTCGTCAAAACTTTTGACTATTTTGCTTGATATTCTTCACCCTTCCGTTTTAAAAAAGCAATAAGTTTATAATGTTGGCTTATATCTTGATCTTGCTTTATTTTTAACATAGTTTTGATCATGGAATAATTTGACCACAGCGTTGACAATTTCCATATCTTGGCTTTTTCCTCAAAATATGCCAGTAAAACACGTTCGTTACATTTCCCAGGGACCTTCTTAATGTTGCACCATTCCGAAAAGCGTCTATAAGCGATTTCGTACTGTTCCTTTGATTTCACCGGCAATAATTCCAATGTTGCTCGACTGGCGGCTTCCTCGATTTCAGCAGGGATGGATTCGTTACGCTCATTATCGAGATTATTCATTATACTTATAATATTACTAGAAAATGCTGTCAATATTTTTGCGTTTTTTCCGTAACTAACAACAGCACTGGTTGCTACGAAAATTTTGGTTCATAAACATTGCGATATGTGTGGTATTTTTTGATTTCTTATTTTTATTGAGTTTAAAGTTCTTATGATTGTTTTGTAGAAAAAATATTATATGATATACGTGTTAAAAGTGATTTCATTTTGTTCGTGAAGTTAAAAAACTCGCTACGCTCATTTTTTAATCATCTTCACTCACAAAATAAAACCTTACTTTTAACACGTATATCACACGTATTTGCGCCCAGGAACGACTTACGTTGGTAGGCCCTAACCACTATTCAGTGCAGGAATGAGGGAAACCTGGAAAACCTCATTAATTAGGGGGGTAGTCAAATATCAACCGGTATCAATCTCTCACATTGACCCAAGCCAACATTCTTCCACCCTACCATACCCGCAGAGAGGGCGGCAAACCTCTCCACGAATATAGCTGATATACGGTCTACCGGCAGCTGGGCTCGAACCATCTCCGATCTAGTCACCTCGATTCAAGTACTGACGCCTTAAACCGCGCGGCCACTGACCGACAATAGCTATTATAAAATTGTATCAATATAACTTTACATCCAATTTAAATAAAAAACTTCTATATCTACAGGGTGTTAATTTGAAAACTTACCGTCCCCAATAATTTGGAAAGCGCAAGAAAATAAAATGTATTTATTTATTTATTTTATAATATCCAACGGGCAATAGCCCAATTACAAGAAAAAGAAAAGATTAAATTAAAATATGAGCAAACTATAGAAACAAAATTACAAACACATATAAAGTTATAATCAAATAATATGAAACAGATAAAAATACTACGAACTAACAATAAAATCAAAATAAAATTAAATGTGGACATTATATAAATTTTTAATACAACTGATGGTTGAACAGAACACATCCAACTGTGATTGAACTTCCCTGTAGTTAGCATAGATCTGATGGATAGGAGCAACCTGATACAAGTTAGTCCTATGATTGCTTAAATGAAAAAGATGCTTATGCCTCACATTCACTCGAGGGATATGAAAGTCCACGAGTTTCAACATTCAACAAATTCTCACAATGTAATCTGTCATTAAGAATTTTAACTAAAAAAATTGTGAAATGTATTTTTCGCTTCAGTGCCAGGATACACATGTTGAAACGCTCAAAAAATTCCTCTTGTGGATAACCTCTTGGAGGGTAATAACCATCAAGTATGAACACAGCCGAGTTTACGACACAAAATGTGACAAAAATGAAGGGAAGTCCAGACCAAAGACGCATATTCCAGTATAGATCTCTAACAAGAGCACTATGGGTGTCCCAAAATTAGCCTGCCAAAAATTAACTGTGGATTCTACGAATAAAAATAAGAAAAAAAACTTATATAAACATACCTTGGTAAACGCATCCTAACGGAGCTATAGCTAAAAGCTAAAAGGAGGCTCCAAAATTTGGTTTTCTTGAAATATTTTCGAAAGGGATCGAGATAAAGTAATCAAATTTAAAATTGAGATTCGCAATTAGATTGCGAATCTAATGTTCTAAAAACAATACCATAATTAGTCATAGGCGTGCCAAACTGAGGGGGTTATTGGATAAATATTGCTCTAACTTTTTCATGTCAGATAAAATAATTAAAAATGTTGAACAATTTTACAAAAAAAGGTACTCTTGTTTTATTTCGATAAATTCTTCCGTTTACGAGTAATATTAATTTAAAAATTTTGCGCCATGTCACAAAAATTTTAGATATGATATGCAAGCGGTCAAATTGTCTCTAGTAGGCTCTGAAAAATTATCTATTAGTTTATTTTTTTTTATACATATTACATATGTTTATAAAAAATTTTGACGTATTAATAGACTATATTAAAATTCAAAAATTTACAAATAATTACATTACTGATATACATTTTAAAAGTAGTTCAATATGTTAAAACGCTTGAATAGCACCTTCAATATGTATTAAATAAGTTGACAGTATTTTCTCAAATCACTAAGTTTTGTTTTCATGGGTTGCTATAACGTTAAATGAAATTTATGCGGCTGCTGCTACACTGTCACCAATTTCTTTGAATATCTCAGAAACAAGGCCAAACGTCGAAAAAAACAGGAGACGAAAAAGTTTCCAAATTAATCAGGTCAAAGTGGTGTGTAGATGTTTTATTGAAATTAATTTTTTTTTTTGTAGTTTTGAAATAAAGTAAGAGGGGGTACAAAATACACGTACAAGAGGGGTAGGTAGTTCAAACTTAAGTAGCTTATGTAAGATCATAAGGAGTGTTTGTGAGAATTTCACTTAAATCGGATAAGTGGTTCAAAAGTTATAAGGGAAAAACGAGAAAAAAATTCCTACTTCTACGCCCTCTATATCGGAAACGATGCGTTTTAGGAAATAAGTTTATATCACAAATGAATATTATTTTAACCTGTTCTATCGATTCCTGAAGTTATCAAGATTAAACCTGAATCACCCTGTATATCTCCATTTTTGCCACATAATTTGTTTTAGAATTTAAGTAGTTGATATTAAAGTATCTCCAATTTTGATTACAGACTATGTTTGGGAGTTCGACAAGTTATAAAAAAAATAAATATTGTAGGCTACGTAGAATTTTTCTTATGAAAACTTTATTGTTACCTACTACGTTCGATATTAAAACTGTTATTAACTTTAACGGCCTCCGAATTCATATATCCAAGTCTGGTAAACACAAAGCGCAGATTTAATACAGTCGTGTTTTATTTTTAGCAAAGTAATTTTAAAATTCTTCCTTCCCTATTTGGTTAAAGTTCCAAACTAACAAGAAACTGGATTATTGGAACTAACGGCAAATTGCCTTCTACCTGTCACGTCAAAATCCGGCACAAACTTTTCGCTCCTCCTTCGAATATGTTACGGGAAGGCGTCAGATCGGCGCGATGCATTTTGCATGTTATCGACGCGGAATCCAAGCACGGGTACAAAATTTGAAAACCGCAGAGGCCTAATACGGATTTAATGATGCTAAAAGTTGGTCCAAAACCAAGCCGGCCCTCCAAAATTATAAATTTTAGCCAAACGTTAGTTTGATCTCTTTCGAGGGGCGCCGTAACAGTTTCTAACTAAACCACTATTCCCATATCGATCTCGTGCAATATTGGGAATATAAATCAGCCCCCGTTTTTGTGATTATAACGTCCATTTCGCCTCACCCGGGGTGGTAATAAATTTCGCGCGCCCGACGCTGTTTCATACTGCTTGATGAATTTTAAGAGATAAATTCTAAATTTGCATGGCCTTACGATGAAATACGGTAATTGTTTGGTTAAATTATAATATGGCGCACCAACTAAATTTTAAAATATCGTGGAATTAAGCAACGCTGCCAGGATTATTAAACTGACTAATTTAAAAAGGCCACATCGTTATGGAAGCTAGTGCAGCTTTCTTATTAACCTAAGTGTGTCGGTTTTTGCAGCAAACCGAAAAATGTGTGCAAGTTTTTTTTATGTTTTGCTAAGACCAAGATAGGACTCAACAAAGCCGAAATAAAAATAATACACTATATGCGGAAAAGGAACTTTTTCTATTAGTTGCGCACACGATTTTTTTAATAGTGATCTTATTCCAGCCTTTTTAATCAACGATTATGGTTCTGTTTTGTGTGAGCCATTGAGCATTATTTTCAATTTGATCTTAAAAATTGCAACATTTCCAGATATATGGAAAACCTCTACAACTTGTCTAGTTTTCAAGAAGGGTAATTTAAATGATGTATCTAATTACCGTCCTATTCCAATTCTCTGCAACTTTTCTAAAATTTTTCAGAATGTTATTCACTTTTACCAATCTAATCATGTGAATAACATTACCAATCTTTGTTGGAAATATCAATATAATTGATGATTGATTGATTGATGAGGCGTTAGTACTTGAATCGAGGTGACTAGATCGCTGTGGGTTCGACCCCCGCAACGGGTGGACCGTATATAAGCTATATTTGTGGGGAGGATTGGCACCCTCTCTGCGGGTATGGTAGGGTGAAAGAATATTGGCTTGGGTCAATGTGAGAAATTGATACCGGTTGACATATGACTACCCCCCTAATTAATGAGGTTTTTCAGATTTCCCTCATTCCTGCACTGAATGGTGGTTAGGGCCTACCAACGTAAGTCGTTCCTGAGTGCAAATGCGGCCTGCTTAATAATAATATGCCGCTCCCTCTCCCGCACAAGTCTTCGGCTTCTGGGCTAATCCTCGTGATTAGAATGAAGGGTAGAGATATTATTATTATAATTGACGCTCTCGATCAAAAAAGTCAGGTAGATGTAATTTATACCGACTTCTGCAAGGCGTTTAATCGTCTTGGCCACGGGCTGTTATTAGGAACATTGCATGGTTCCGGTTTAAGTGGGGATCTTATTAAGCTATTCAGTTCCTATTTATCGGATAGGTCGCAGTATGTACAATACCGTGGGTTTCAGTCTATTGATTAACCTCAAACGTCTGGAGTTCTACGGGGATCTACTCTTGGTCCACTATTATTTATTTGGTTCATTAATGACATCACAGATTTGAATATAAATGTTCTTATATATACTGACGATGTTAAAATATTTTTAGAGATTGTGTCTGACTGCCTTAAATTGAAGCAAAATTTTAACCTTATTAGTTTGTGGTGTATTAGTAACAGATTTCCTGTGAATTTTGGTAAGTGGTAATTCATTCCATTAAAGAGGCCTGAAATTATATGTGTCACTTTCGACCAAAAAGTCTCCTTCGTACCTCGCATACAAAATACTGCCCCAGGTGCTTGTAAAACTTTAGATTTTGTAATAAGATATATGAAAGACTTGAATATGCATCTGTGATATGGAATCCCATATATTCAGTACATATTATGGCAATTGAGAAGGTGCAAAGGCGTTTTTTCAACTCTGCCACTTGCACATCCTTTTTATCCTTACTGAATTTTCGTGTACCTCAATGTAAGCAATACTAGTTTATTCTATATTAAAAACTACAATACCAATATTTATAAAAGTTCTCCTATATATCATTATTTTTTAATGTTTAATGTAATCCCTACCTATATCTTAGTATCTGTCGTATTATACGTTTGTTAAATTATTTGAATATTTAAAATGTATATATGTCTTTGCTAGTTTGATTGTTCTTATGTTTCAATGTCTATTTTGTATTATTTACTGTACTATTAATTGTAAAACTTATCCTGTTACTAAATCCTTGGTCTGATGGGTATTTTAAATAAATAAACAAATAGTGTTATGAAAATAGCTCAAATAACTGTAGCTCAATTTTTTATTGAAAATTGTGAATTTCGAAAATGTAAATCAACAGTTTTCTCCAAATATATAAATTATTTCTTATTTTAGATAGTGTTGATTATTGGTATCAGTGGAGCATGCCGTCCTGAAAATCCAACATTTCTTCAGCTTGAACATATAAAAACATGGAAGAATATAATATATTGATAGAGATTACCAACACAAAAACTGTACAAGACTGTTTCCGGAGAATGTCTTTTACGATACTGACTAATGCAGTAGCAGAAATCACCACTCTTAAAAGGCATGGTGAATTAAAAGCAACGAACGTGGTTGAAGGATATATAGAGGACTCCGTTCAACAAAAACTTCAGGTAGCTTTAAAAATATTGGGTCAAAGAGAGACCAATGTAAATAGAAACTAGAACTTCATCAAATATATGTGCAGGGCTTTTCATAACCAATTGAAAAAAAGTTAAAATTTAAAATAATGACAAGAAATCATTCAACAGAGGGGAATAACCTAGGCAAGTACAAAATGTCAACTTAAAAAAGATCCATTCCATCAACATTTGTGCTAAAATAGCATATTAAAAAAGGAGTTACCAAATTTGATTTTTGATTCAAATATTAAAGAAAGTGTGTTCTGGTATTTGAAAATTCTAACTTCGAAAGTATGCTTTAAATTTCTATAATTATTTCGTGATATTTAAAAGTTATGATAGCACCAATTTTTAAATAGTGTTATGTCATAATGTACGTATGTGTGCTTATTGCGATATTCATATGAAGACATACATTTAGATGTATCTTTTATGGCGCTGTTTCTTACAAATGCATTATTAATGATTGGCTTTGCACAACCAGGCCTCTAACGATATAATAATGAGTAAGGTTATGTTTTATTTATTGAATCGAAGTCTCGTTACGATCGAGCTCTATATGTTACTAATTTCGTTCCAATTGCGGAAAATGCATTATTAAAACACAATTATGATTTAGGCTTCAAATATTATTTAACTGACAAAAGAGGAATTAATTACTGACATTATCAAAAATATGATTTTTTCTATGTTTTCAATCAATATTTTGAAAGAAAAAACACCTGAAAACTACTTAAATTATTAAATAAAATAAATATAACATAATGCAAAACAATTAAAGAAAGAATAATTTAATTATAAAGTTCTGTATCAATCTTAGTGACTATTTGTACTGATTCAAGTTTCTGAGGGCTTGAATGAATCGAATCAAAGTTTGTAAAGCAGAAATCACTTAGAAAACTAGTTCTGCAGTCGCAGAAGAAAATTAAGCATACATATTTGCAACTAATGATGTTCACATCATGAATGCAACTTCCTTCCTGAGATACACCCTTATGCAAGGAGAGCGATGATATATGCTCTGTAATACTGTTCTACAAACTTGTATTTCTATTTAAAAGAAAAACATATATGTTACAACAAAATGGACAAAGTACTACAGATACATGGATATCATTTTAGCGAAGGAAATTGATGCACCAATAAAGCAGTTTGGGGAATTTTGACAGAAGTACAATTATTTTTAGATAGCAAAATTGTTTTTAAGCTGTATTTTGAAGACAAACGGCTTTATATAACAGAATGATTAGAAATTATATACTTTTATTATTTTCTAGTTTAAATTTAGCATTTTTTTATAGACTTATTAATACAGGGTGTTCCTGAAATGCCTTAAGGTTAAAATACGATTTACGCTAATTTGCCTATATGAAAAAATGCATTGTTGGAGAGCTCCAAAGTTTTTGAAAAAATATCAATAAACGGTTATAAAAAAACGTTGAACAGAATAAAATTTGGTATATGAAAATATATTGGTAACAGTTTCTTTACGTAATTAAAGTTAATTATAGACTTGTACAAATAACTTAAACTGGATGAATACCCCAGTAAAAAAATATTCATATTATCTTATTGTGCCAATATTTTTTTTTCTGATAAAAGCTAAAACTTTTTAAAGAAATTCTACCTCTGCCAAAATTTTAATAACTTGTAAATTTTGCATATAATTCTAACTAAAAATGCAATTTTGTCATAAACGGTTGGTTTTAGAGTCATAAATGAGGTATGGAAGTATTAATGATAATTACTTCTAGGATTACCACGAGTACGTTATTTGCACATTTCAATTCACAAAAAAGTTTTGGAGGATTTTAGCATATGAAAGACTGCACACAGCGCTCCCTAGACCATAATTTCGACTAATATAATTTTTGTCTCAAGAAACTGCCTAATGTCAATTTTGAAACAGATTTGTCGAAAACTTTTTGAAGTATTAGCAAAAAAATAAATTTTTAATTTTTATCTTTGTCACCCTATAAGTCGCAACCTTGAACTTTTGGGCTGAGATAAGTTGGGTTAAATCGCTATATTTTGGCCCGAAGAACACAACCCTGATATTTGGACCATTCTTTACTGGACACCCTGTATGTCACTGTGACCTGCGCCTTCACCAAAATATAGAATGAATCAAATGTTCGAAGGCGTTACTTGGGATACAAATTTCATATTTTTACTGTAGGTATATTGCAGAGAGTTCCACATGCAGTACTTTTCATGCACTTTTTGAATCGTAAATGTAGATATAAAAGTATTATTTCGTACTCACTTCACATTACCTTCTCAAATAATTACACTTTCTTTGTTATTGTTATCATTGTTAATCCGTTTGTCTACAATTGTTGTTTCCTTTCAAACAAGTTTCAAATTTTTATTATAGTTCCAAACATGCGTCCTAAAGTAAATTCTGTAAAAATATAACTATTGTAGAATTCTGAAAGAGAAGTAGAGTGTAACTCTGACACTCTACAGGGTGGTCCATAAGCAATGGCCCATGAAGACATACTAGATTTTTCACTTCAAAATATTCCGATTTAAGCCAATATACCTTAAAAAAATATTGATAATAAAAGAGATACAGGGTCTCAAAAGTAGTTTTTTGAAATAAATGCACTTTGTCTGACTGTATCAACTTAAAATTTTGGGAATAGATGCTATTGTCTATTTCGTATTCTTTAGAAGGCGCCATATCCGCCATATTTGTGACGTAAATGCGAGCGTAATTTTTTGGCCCTAATGTTATCACCTTTTTTATTAAAAAATCTTAAACCTACATTGTTTTTGAGAAAAAAAGGTATATCTGTCATTAATATCTTTTCAAAAATCAACATAGTTGCATAGCATAGTTTTTTCTACAGTATTTTAAGGTAGTCCCAAGAAACAATTAAAGTTAAAATTACGTATCTTGACCTCTGAATTGGTCAAAAACTTTTCATGACCAATTCCGTATAAGGAAAGTGTACCTATATTCGTTGGCCTTTTTCCTTATGTGGGGAAAAAAACTAAAGTAATATGGAAGTTACTAATTGGTCGGCTAGACTTTTATTCCAATAAGATAATTGGACCTAAAAGAAATACGGACCAATTTTAAGTTAAAATTTCAAAATATAAAAGACATTATTACCAAAATATACCCTAATTATGCGCTTTATATGACATCCTTTTGCCAGAGAGAGACAACATTATATGTTTGATTTTATACATTCTAATAGCGAACACGGAGAGGAAAAAAAAGAAAGACTATAAGTCAGGCTACTAAACTACAAGTACAGTAGGAGTTAGTATATTTATAGATATTTAGATTTTAATATAATAAAGTCTGTATTTTTGGTTTCCATTCATCAAATTGTACAACCCAGGGAATTTTTTCGTATAATGTCATGACCAAATTTTCATAAAAATAACGCGTCTTATAAATATACATTTTTACTATTGCTTTTTAATAATATTACTATACTGAAAAATAACCTAAAATAAAAACTGAATGTACTTCGTGATAAAATATGTTTAATAATCTTTCGTCATAAATGTATTAACTAATATTATCTGTATTAACGTAATTTTAATGAGTAATTAATTAAAAATAATGAACAAAACATTTAGTATTTATTACAACATGGCCGTTCAAATATAATCAACTTTGAAGTCAATTTGTCGGTAAGTTTTAACCTATAGGGCAAATTGCCTATGCCAATGTTGCCGTCACATTAAAATATTAAGTTTGTGGTTGAAATTTCCTCCAAATGAAGATATTTTATGGTAATTTATTACCAATTAAATTATTACTAGACACCTACATATAAAATTCTACTCTTGGATTTATTTGTGATTGAAAATTCAAATTAAAGCCAATACTATTATGTATGCGTAATAACAAAAACAAAGTAAATACTTTCCAACGGAATTCAATTCGAATTTCAATTCACGTGCACTACTGAATTGATCTGATACGATAACAGTCATAAGAATACTTATATTATATATGAAGTGTTTATCGATATATTATCATTAGATTGATTTACATAATATGCAGTATTGGCTTAAATTCGTTTTTTACAACTCTGTAATATTGTGTAGGGCTTGGTTTTCACTGCAGATCGCCAAAATATACTCGCGTCAAGAATTCAGACGTCTTACGTCACGGCTGACGTTACCCATTTGTTTTTATTGTCGGCGTAATTTTCGATATTTGGCCGCGTTAAAAACAAATATTTTTTGCAATTTAGTGCAATATATAATGCAAACTTTTAGTGTAGTATATAGTTTTATTACTATCAGTTGCAGTTTCTTAAATATTTTGATGAGAATATAATGAATTATTCATTTGTTCATATGACGTAAGTCGTCTGAATTCTTGTCGCGAGTATACAAAACAATTTCTACGTGCTATTACATGAAGATCTGTCGGAATACATATAACAAGAAGCTTGTTTCCTAAAAAACCTTTATAAGACACACTTACGTCGAAGTATTATTAACAAGTAAATTTGTACCATAATATAGAACAATATTTCTATTAGGTTAATTGAAATGGTTAAATATTCTTTAGAAATTATCAACAAAGTTGAAAATAAGTTGATATTGTAATAAAAATAGAACTTATCCAATTGAAGTATTTAATAGGGCAAAATATCTAGTTATTACCTTATTTTTAACTACTAGTTGAAGACAAAATAAGTTTTACAATTTCGTAATAAATATGTAAATATTTACCTATTGTAATAATTTAAAAAATCTCTGGATATTGAAGACAGATTTCAAGGCGAAATTAAGTAAATTATAACTTCGTCTTACACGTTATTGGAATGTTAGCATTTGAAAACATAGAATAGCTAAACAATATGTAATTTCGAACTGTATAAATTGACATATATTTCATTTTACTTGGAAGTCATTATATTACCCTTAATTAATAAATTTTTGACTAAAATTTTGGTATTATAAGAATTTGTAACATTGAAGACTATTTTTATGGAGGAAAGTAGTAAATCTTGATCAATTTAGAATTATTTTTCTTGTGTAGTAGTCTATTAGGCTTAAATGTTAGTTGGGGTAGGCACCAATAGTAAGTTAAATTTTATCCAATTTCGGTTAAAATCAATTACTTTACAAAATGGAAAAATTCTGAGAATAATTTTTCATATTCTGATATAAGAGATGATTTATTTCAATGGACGTGCTGGACAACGAGAATATTTGGGAGGATTTCGATATAGATTACAAAATGATAATAAACAATTTAAAAAATTTGCTTAGGAATTTAGAGAAAATAAGACGAAAAATTTATTCACATTTCAGATTATCAACAAACTAATTCAGGACGTCTATGTGGAGCTGTAAGAACCAGCATGACTTCCATTTTAAAAACGTTGCATGAAATATACTATCCGTAACATTTTACACCAGTCAACCATTTTATTGCTTGTCGATCTACCTTCAACATATCCAATTTGCAAGGGAATTTTGGCACCTACTATGTTAAAATATTACAGAATGAACTATACAGCTGATTGTTGAAAGCAATTTTCTCGAAAATGGCTAATCTCTGAGACTAATGACAGGTATATACTCTTTTTCCTCAAAAATAATGTAGGTTTAATATTTTTCAATAAAAAACGTGATAACGTTGGAGCCAAAAATACGCTCACGTGCTCACAGTGTGACTCTATAGCAGGGAAACCTGAGACTCCACCAAATGTCACGGAAAATGTGTGACTATCCTGCACCACCTATAAACATATATAAATAATACCTCTCTTGTATTCTTGGGGTACTCGCTTGGCTTCTGCGAGAGGTAAAGAAATTCAACCTTTTAATAAAAATACAGATTTATTCAAACAAACATAACAGCCATACTTACAATAAGAGCTTTGCGCAGGGGAGAATCTCTTTTAAAAGATCAGAGCCAGCCAACGGCTGACCGCCGACGTTTGGCCATGGACTGACTGACATTAGCCCAGTTTCAATAGTATTTAAACACATTCGGAAAATGGAGTACATCAGAATTATACTACCTATTGAAACAATGGGAACAGCCAGCAAGTCTATCGCTTGATTCTTAGAGAGAGCAAGAAGGATAGACATAGTGTGGTTTGATAGTAACCTTTGCAACTTGACACATTTTATTGTTTTGAATTTCACTTGTGTAACATTGATACACTATCGATTGTAAATATGTTTATACTTTTGATTCAATAAAATAATTTGATATTCGTATGTATGACAAAAGGTTTTTAATTTAAAATAGTTAAAATATGTGTCCAGCTGTAAACCATCTCTCTAAGATCCTCTTTGTTGACAATATGACGGATATGGCGTCCTCGAGGACATACGTCGAAATAGAACAGATTATTAATTTTCATATCCAAAAACATCTATTAACAAATTTTTAACTAGATACATTCAAAGATAGTGTAATTATTACAAAATAGCTATTTATGATTATTACATTATAAACTTATTGCTTTTTTAAAACGGAAGGAAGCAAAAAAGTCAAAAGTTTTGACGAAGACGCATATCGACAAATTTCTCACAGAAGCAGAAGACGAAAAGTATCTGATAATGAAAGTCGCAGGAATAGTGGGTGTCTTCGAGGCGTGTCGCCGGGAGGAATTGTGTCAGATGACCATCGACAATATCGAATATTTGGGCACTTTGGTTGTTGTGACCATACTAGATACTAAAACGAAAGTGCCTCGGACTTTCAGTGTTGTTGATGAATTCTATTTAAACTTTTTTAGAAAGTATATGGCACTCCGGTCACCTAACGCTGACCATAGACGACTTTTTCTTAAATATATGAAGAATAAATGTGTGAAGAATCCAGTCGGAATTAACATGTTTGGTAAAATGCCTGCGGACATTGCAGAGAGACATTTTTAACATGAAAAATGACAATTAAAAAGCCCATTTTTAACAGTTCTGTAAAAAATAATATTTTTTAAATTCCAATTTAAGGGCAAGTTGGTTTAAATCGTAATATTTCGAGTGAAAATTCTAATATGTCTCCATGGGAAATTGCTTACAGACCACTGTGTATATCTTGAACAGTGAATTTTTTAAATAATTATAAAACATAAATAGAAAAATGGCATACCAAAATGATTAAATATGTAAATTATTTGTTTTTTCAACTAAAAACTATTTCCTGTTTTTATGCTGTTGAACTTAGCGCCACATTTTTATGTCAAGCTCAAACAATTATCGCCTAAGTGCAAGTTCAAGTTTCTATTTGCACTCAATGAGCGAACAATGAGTTTATGATTAAAGGAGCTCGTTGTAATGATTTATACTTGACCGTAAAATATGAATATCCGTTTTTTTATCCAGAAAATGAAATCAAACCTTGGCAAAGTCGAATTACATATTCAACCTGCGACATGGATTTATCCCAGGGGTACAATACGTTATATAATTCCATTTTTGTCCTTTATTTTATCGTTCTACTAACGGCAAATTTAAATGTGATTGCGAGAACATAAATCCTTCCATATTTTTATTATTATGACTGTTTTAAAAGCATTTTTTTTACAATTTTACAGAGATTTAAACTGTAGGACTTATACAGTAGACAAAAAAATATTTCAATTTTATCGAAATTAATAATAATTAATATATCTGCATATTAAATTATGCATGGAAATTAAATCTGGAATAACTAGGTATTAACTCAACTATAACTAAATATTGTCATAATTTGAGGCTTCATCGATTTGTTTTCAACAGTATATTAAAATTCATTTTACAGCAAAATTGGCACCACATAAGTATTGTATTTATTACATATACTATCTTGCCCATTAAAGTTAACTAGCGGTATTATACAGGGTGGTTCAGAGCTTATCTAAATTTTTTTTTAATGTACATACAGGAATCAAAAATACAATTATGCAAAAATAAAATTAAAAAGAACAGTTCAAAAATGATTTTAAAATACACTTCAGCACGGCACTGGAAACTGATCTACTATAAAATCTGATAAGAAGTATAATCGGCGACCGACAAAAAATTGAAGGAAATTCCCAAGAAAAAAAATATATACTTTACAACACCTGTTTTAATGCAGCAAATTCAACTGTTGTTACCGCTGTTGTTATTAATTATTAATAAAAAGAATTAATTTGTGGTTTTAGTTAGTTACAACAATGTTACAACATTTTGGGCCCATCTTACCCAGTTTCTACAACCTAACATAAATGTTTCTACTTCTTGTCCGTTTTGAACTGAAGTAAGTTATTGGCAGGTATATGATACGTTTACGTAAATCATCAGTAGTGTTCATTTCGGTGCAATATACTTCATTTTTTAAATAACCCCTCAAAAATAAGTCCAAATGATTTAAAGTCAGGAGATAGTGGCGGCCATGGTACTGGTGTTACTAGTCCAATCCTTTGGCATGCTTGAACACGCTGTACATGGTACGGATATAATTGAACCTCGTGTATAATACGCCACACTGCTGCAGTACGTCGAGGACTCTCATCTCTTCCACGATTTGGTTGAAAATTTCTGGGGAAAAGTAGCTACTTCTGGCACATGTTTATTGGGTAATCGTTCTGCTAAATCATTTTTACTTCACCATAAATTAAAACGATACTCATCAACGTAAGCCATTTTTGATATATTGTCTGAAGCTATTTATTTGTGGCATAATTTTAGTTTTTCTTTAGTTTTATTGGGTTTTTATCGCACTTTTGAAAAAATAAGCCCTTGCGCCAAACGGATCAGTCAAGGGTTATTTTTGAAACTAAGTTTGCCTAACCAAAAGATCTCACGCTGAAAAAAGCAGATAAGTAAAAAATAACAAAAATCACATCACTATCGAGCACTTCCGTATTATTGACGTTTCGAAAAACTCTCTGTTTTCGTTCTCAAAATAGTAGTAAAAATATTAAACGTATGTCAAGTTTGACAGTTTAAAATTTGTTTATCTGCTTCCATAGAGATGTTAAATGATTTTTATTTTATTGTTACTTACTTCTTCTTGATACAACGGTAGCCAACAAATGCGCGAGAGTGATGTGATTTTTGTTATTTTTTACTTATCTGCTTTTTTCAGTGTGAGATTTTTTGGTTAGGCAAACTTAGTTTCAAAAATAACCCTTGACTGATCCGTTTGGCGCAAGGGCTTATTTAATTAATTTTTATTTTTTCAGAAGTGCCATTTTTGATATTTGAAAAACTAATATAAATACTTGTACCACAAAAAAGTTAATACGGTAAGGTAGCTACTAGAACTTCAACTTTTTATGATATTGACTTCATTTTTCATGACGCATATATTCCCTAATTTTTTTAGATAAGTTTTGAATCACTACTACTACTTATCCTACAACTTCCGGAAAAAATATTTATAAAACTGACCCCGAGAAGTTTACTAGAATTATTTTCCACTTTTAAATTTTACCGCTAGATGCGTATTTGTGAATCCTTAACGAAGAGTGAAATTTTCTCCATAAAATCAATACTGAAAGTATGTTGTTTGTTGTTAGTCTGTTATTGCCTTATGATGACACATTTTTTTAGATACTGGCTAGTTTTAGGTCGATTAATACTGTGTTATATTTATAAATCCAAAAGTGAGATTTTTTCTATACAAATAATAGTGAATCATAATTGGGTCTCTAGTATGTTTAGTTAGCAGAATTCTCAATCTTTAGAAGACGATATACAGGGTGCTCCGCATAAGAACCAACACAGAGCAGGTGCATGTAGAAAGTTCCAAAATATTGCAGTTTAACCAAATAGGCGAAGTTACAGACCTTCAAAGTGGGGTCAAATATTTCGAAAAATATTAATATATCTGAATTGCTTCAACTTGGAATAACCAAATTTGGTACATGAGTTAGGTTTATTATTGATTTTCTCTGACTACGAATTCAAATTGAATTGAGACTCTACAATGTGTTAATTGAGGGCGAGTCAGCCCTAAAACTATACCAAACTTTTTTTCCATTGATCGAATTTAAAAAGAATGATAATATTTAGCGCAGAATTTAATTTAAAAAATATTAAGGTTTTCAAGAAAAAATGCATAACACAAGATTTTAATAGTGTTTATTAGAAGAAATCAAAAAGTCAGTAGTAGGCTTTGTCTTTAAAATTGGTAGTTAGTAATAAAACTATTTTATTTCTGCTACTGTTTGTTATTAAAAATAACTGGAAGATTTACATTTACCAAAGAACTTGACATGTTACTTCTGCTAGATTTCAATGAAATAAACTGCATAAGAAATGTATAAGGATATCCTAGGAGATTTTCAAATGAGCGATTCCCCGTAGAGGAACTTTTTTCACTGTTGAAATCAGACTCGACAGACTGGAAAGTTTTTCAATAACAGGAGAACATCCTAGTGTAACGTCATAGTGCAAATAAGTAAGAGTTTATCTTGAGAAACTGGATTATCAAGATCTTCTGTACACCGAATTATTAAACGTAATCAACTACATCTATATCACATTCAAAAAGTGCAAGAGGTATTGCCTCAAGATTTGGATCGACGAGTGACCTTTTGCGAGTTTATCTTGCATCAGGATATTGATTTTCACAAAAAAACTCTTTTCAGTGGCTTGTTTCACTCGTAAAGGAATTACAATGTTCAAAACTTTCATGAATATTGTGCGTTGTGTAACAACAGTGTTGTTACTGTCAAATTTTAAAGACGATGCCTACTACTTTTTGATTTCTTCTAATAAACACAATTAAAATTTTGTTTTAATAATTGATATAATTTTAGGGGTGACTCAAGTGTAGTGTTTCAATTCACAGCCAAAGAAGACCAATAATAAACCTTGGCCCCACTTGGAAGGTGGGTTGGCATATAGGTATGTTTGATTAAATTGCAATATTTTGGAACTCCCTACATGCACCTGCTGTGTGTCGGTTCTTATGCGGGACACTCTGTATAATAAAAACTATTGATAAATTTCCGTATAAATTACAGCAACCAAATAGGGAATAATTAATGTTTCTTCTCAAAATAGTTGAGGCGAAATATTTAAAATCGTGATATAATAAAATAACTGATTGCTTGTTCTCAACAAATTTATAGCCCATTATACATAAAGCTGTAACTTTATCACTGTGAATGGCATAAAATAAAGGATAATATTAATGAAGCCGTGTCGTAAATTTTATAGTGCTTTAGCAGCAAGAAAAAATGAGGTCTGAATCAAATTAGACTTGTTAAATCCGGAAAAATTGCCTGCTCAAATTACGACGGTTTATGGGCGATCATTAGACATCCGAGCGACGTCTTTGTTTACCGTTAAGTTTAATCAATGGCAGAAAATTAACAGTTTAACCTTTATAAGGCCATTCGTAGCAAATTCAATTAGTTTCGACAGTAATTATAGTTGAAACGATAAGCTGATTCGTTTAAGTAAGCTTATATATGGCCGTAATTTATCAGATCGCTAAATTTTGAAGCACTGATTTATGTACTGTTGTATTTGATTGTTTTTCGATAATTGAAGTGGGTTTCTGGAAAGTTCTTTAATTAGTCGAGTTTGGATGTAAATGAATGTGGACCAGTTCATTTCCAAGTTGACGGAATATTTATAACCTGTAATTTATCATAAAATTTATTTTGAAAAATATAAACTTGCATCATTTTCATCAATTTAGATTTCAACTTGAGGGATACCTACTCAAAAATCCCCATCAATTATCAACAACAGACAAGTAATTATAAACAACGCGATTTTTTGACTAAAATTATTGAAAAAATAAATCAAATATATATTTTTCTATATCAATTTTTTTGTTACTTCATGTTTATATTAAATTTCTGGAGATACTGATACCAAAAAGCATTTCTCAACGAAAAAAAATAATAATACAAAGAACTTCTAATCTATGTAATGAGGCGAATATTGGATGTGTCTTGAAATGAGAGGTCATATAGAATACTTATTTACGTTACTTTAATGACGGCCGTGTATCTACAACGTTTTATTTCATACTGTGTTGTATTAAAAATTAAATTTTAATGTTTTATTTCATATAACCTGCATGTATGTAGTTGTTAGCGTGGTTTCGATTCTTGTTTTATCGCATAGCTTTTGATTTAGCTTAGTGATGTAAAAACAAAAATAACATATTTGACAGTTTGTCATCCCGTACATATTTTGTGATAATTTTCGTAAAAATGGAAGAAATTGAGCTAAAACGTGCTGAAGCAACCAGTAAATTGGTGCCTACGAAGTCTTCTGCTCGTTATGAGAAGGAATACTAGCTCTTCAACGTATGGAGAAAAACCTATAAGGTGGAAAACAGCCTGAATGAGAATACCCTTTCATGGCGTACTTCTTGGATATCTCCAAAAAGATGAATCCTGCGACAATGTGGGCAAAATATTCGATGCTCAAGTCTATGCTGATGGCAAAAAAAAGAGGTGATATTTCAAAATATTCAAAACTGGTGACTTTCTTAAAAAGGCAAGCAGTTGGTCATCAGGCAAACAAATCAAAAGTTGTAACAAGAGAAGAAGTTAATAGATTAATAAAGGAAGTCCCATCAGAAGAGTATCTTTTGATGAAGGTAAACAAGTTTAACCTTTTCATTAGTTTTGGATTAAACAATGTGCATCTTGAATGATATAGGTACTCAATGTCAATTAATTACAAAAAATACATTTCTTGGTTTCATTAGTCGAAATTTCATCAATTTGACAATTACTTTTAAACCATTTTCTTTATTGTTACAGGTAATCGCAATGATAGGTATTGCTGGTGGTTGTCGGCGAGAAGAGTTATACTATACCATATGACCCTAAAAGACATTGAAGATTGTGGCACCAAACTAATTATAACCATTCCCATTTCTAAGACGAAAACAAAATGGGTATTCACTGTATTGAATGACGACAATGAAGGAATAAACTTTCTGGAAATATTCAGAGAATACGTTAAGCTCCGACCTAAAAATATGAAGAAAGATTTTCTTTTTTTGGGTTATAGAAGAGGAACATGTGTTTCCCAAAGAGCGGGCATACATACCATTGGGGGGGGGGCACCAAAAAAATTGCAGGATATTTGAAGTTGGAACACCCAGAAAAATATACGGGGCATTGTTTCCGCAGAACATCTGCCACTTTTTTGTCGAATGCGGGAACTGATTTATCAACACTGAAGCGTCATGGTGCATGGAAAAGCTCATCTGTTGCGGAACAATACATTGAAGATTCCTTAGAAAACAAAACAAAAGCAGCAAGGATGATTCAAAATGGAGAAAACTTTATACAGGTTCTTCAGACCAAGCAACAAACTATATCCACCACCACTACCGTGTCTAGTGAAGATTCTGTCGCTAAATGTATTCCTGCATTCAGCCTGCAAGGAAATTCACATTGCACAGTTACTGTTAATTATAATTATAATTAGTTTTTAGAGGCTTGATTTTGTAGTTTTAGAGATAAAATCTTTTAAAAATGTGAATATTGTATTTTTTTAAAGCAGTCCGGGAAGTAAATATTTTCCGGACTCATTACAGTACACTATGAAATAAAATAAATTGTAACATTCATAGTGATAATGGCATTAATTTATGTATATTTTAAACACCGTTAATGTGATTTTTTGGTGATATTTTGAGACCCTTTAGGACGATATTGCTTATAACTTTTAAACAGAAAGTAATAAAGAAAAATTTCTCTAAGAAAACTTTATTAGGAAAAGAGAGCTTTTTAACAGGAAAAAAATTTGGGTATGTTCCTGGAAAAAATATAATCGATGACGTTCTTAGTAGTTTCTGTCAAATCCTAAAGATAATACTTTCCATTAAAAATGGAGCTTACTTCATTCCATTTTACACTACATGTCCCAAATTTTATTTAAATTTTTTGTATCCTCACAGTAGGCTCATGCTATCAAGTTTGAGACACCCTGTACAGGGTGATCGATTTAACTGGAGACATGAGTTTTTCTGAGAAACGGCTGAGAAAAATAAATTATTTTAGAAACTATTGCATTTCTGATTACTTGAAGATAAGGTCAAAATACAGAAGTTATCTTTACGACGCTAGGCGTCGCAGCAATATGCATTTTTTAATAATTCGACGTGGGAAAAGAAGAACATCGTAACTTAAAAAGTTTAATTTTTCAAGAGAGGGTTTTAATGTTTGCATACATTGTAATTCTCATATGTTTTAATTTATTTAAATAAATAGTGACATATAACTAGATAATATGCCTCTGTAACTGTACATCATACACAATTTTATGAAAAAAACTTTTTTCAATAAAATTTTACTTTTTAATGAGATACGATGAAACAATCCCAACAAAAGTTTGAACACTTTATTTGTATCTGCAGATACGTTGTAATTTTTGCAAAGACCTCTCAGCTTATTGTTGTAGTATCTATCTGTACAAAAGAAGTAAACAGTTTTGGGTATATTTTATATTAGATTTGATAATAAAAAAAATTAAATAAGTAAAAGAAATAACACAGTTAAAATATTCAGTAATATTAAAGAAATACAAAACTAATAATCTCATTTTCCATCGTCTAGTTTTAAGATTCTATCTTTCCGTTTTTTTCTGTTTTCTATTTTTTACTGTTTTTGAACTTGTTGCTTTTGATTCGTTAAGATTTATTTAATTTTCTTCTTCTTCATCTTCATGGTTACATTAATATATCTTACCTTTAGCTAATTCCGATATAAGTTTTGTTCTTGTAAACAATGTCAAATGTACAAAAAGTGTTACATAAATAACAAAACACTTATTTCTACACAGACATAACAAATGAAATGTATTACTATCTGAAGAAGCGCCATAAAAGTTGTGGCGCTGACAGCATAAAATATCATCGTATCTCACTACAACCAAGCTTAACTAAGATCGTATCTTTACATACGATAATATAATAAGCAAAATGCCCAATTTATTCATGAACTAAAGGTAACCAATCTCTAGTTACGATATTAGTATTCTAAAATTAGAGCAAAATGGAACAATAATTAAACCACAAATAAAGATAAGATAAAATTTAATTTTTAAGTTATGGAGTTGTTTATCGTAACTAGAGATAGAATGTTATTAGGGTTAAAAAATGGGAAAAATCGAGATACGTTATTAAAATATTCGAAAAAATTTACTATTTATGGTCAAAATTCATTTATGACAACACATTCTATGGGAAGAGTAAATCTTTCCCTATAAGAAAATGATTCTTAATTTCGATAAATATCCGATACGATATTCTTCTTTTCCCACGTCGAATTGTAAAAGTCCATTAGTACCAATCGACTCATTTTCAAAGTGCAAATTTAAATAGTTTTGAACACACTGCAGCATTATGGTAATGCGCCTCGTCCAGTTGAAACCACAGGTGTCTTCTAATTTGAAGTGGCACATTTTCTATAACAATAGGAATTCATTTGCAAGAAAATTGCAATACCTTTGTCCCGTTAGGACACCATCATAAAAATATGGAACTATTAAATGGCGCCCTACAATTCCTCTCCATACATTGACACTAAAAGTGACCATGCCTTTGAACTTCCCTAATACTATGTGTGTTTTCGTCCGACCAATGATGTTGTTGTAGTTTGTCTACAAAATGTGGTTATACAATTAGGATCATCATCTAATGCAACTAAGACCTGAGAAATACAATTTTTTCGCCGTTCCAATTCTCCCGGATGTAACTCTTCCACACTATGTACTTTACAATTGTGAAATTTGTTAATTTTTAAAACTCTTTGAATTGCATTATATGTCAAATTTAACTCCCTCCAAGTCTTTCTGATCGATGCTTCAAGATAATTTTCAAAATAGTTTATTATAATTGCCACATTTTCATCAGCGGTTACTGTTTTTTGTCTCACCCTGTTAAGTAAAAATGATTTCTAATTCTGATGGAGAACATTTTCCAATTTGCAAAGTATTTGATGATTTGGAATATTTGTTTCGGGATATCTCAGTGCGTATAATCTTCTTGCCCGTAATGCATTTCTCTAGGCTTCTCCGAAAATTAACAGCATATCCACTTTTTCGTCATGGGAAAACATTTATTGCTGCTACTTTCCAGTAACTGCTACTAATGAACGATCACAACACGTCAAAAATTAATTCTATAAACTATAATGATTATTAAAACCTTCTGAATTCTGACACTTCTCATTGAGAATATGTCATATAGAAACAAATACTGTTTTTTGCCTAACCTGCTTGCATTTATTTAAAAAATAATAAAGTTCAACGAATAGAATTTACAACATTTATTAGAAATGTATGGTAAAAACTATCACAACAGATAAAAATTTGGCAATTTTTTCACTTTCTTTAGTTGCATTTGAGAATTACAGCAGATCTTTTAAATTATAGTGTCATTTAATAGGTTTATACAGGGTGATTTTAAATAAAGTAGCAAAAATGAGACCACATATTCCTTAGGTGAAAATAAACCGATTTAACCTAACATACCTATATCGCAAGTCGCTTAATAAAAAAGATACAGGGTGTAAAAGTTAAGATTTTATTTTCGATATTTGTAGATATCTTCTTAAAATTTGTAAACCAGGGGTTTTTGCGGATAAGAAATTCAAATTTGTTACTAATTTTGACGTCACTAGTAGAGGGCGCCACCTATGGCAGATCATGTTTCTTTTAAATGGCAGAACTTTTTTGCAGCTTATTGTATCCATCTGACTATAGAAATAATTGATTCTCCTACTTGTTTTATTTGAAAAACTATACCTTGCTAAAGTCGTTAGGAGTAGCCATTTTTGAAATAATCCTATTTGAAATGCTGAGTGCACCGAGTAAAAACTATTTTGGTTTGAGGTAAAGTGCCTTTTCTGCTGTAGATACAGCAAAATATTACTTGAAAAAGTTGTTCAGAATGGTAAAATTTCAAGAAGATCGGCGAGGTTTGATGAAACCATTTTTTTCAACAAAGCACAAAGATTTTATCAAAGCAGGCCGATCTTTTTGAAATTTTGCACGTCTCCATAATTTACCATTCTGAATAACTTTTTCAAATAACATTTTGCTATATTTTCAGTAAAAAAGACAATTTACCTGAAACGATAGCAGTTTTCAATCGGTGCACTGAATAATTCAAGTAGGATTATTTCGAAAACTGTTACTCCTAACGACTTCCACAAGGTACATCTTTTTCAGATATAACAGGTAGGAGAGTCGATTGTTTCAATAGTCAGATGGATACACTAAGCAGCAAAAAAGTTCTGCAATTTAAAAGAAACATGATGTGCCATAGGTGGCGCCCTCTACTAGTGACGTCAAAATTAGACACAAATTTGAATTTCTCACCCGCAAATTTTAAGTAAATATTTGAATTTTTTAAGAAGTTATCTACAAATATCGAAAATAAAATCTTAACTTTTACACCCTGTATCTTTTTTATTAAGCGACTTGCGATATAGGTATGTTAGGTTAAATCGGTTTATTTTCACCTAAGGAATATGTGGTCTCATTTTTGCTACTTTATTTAAAATCACCCTGTATAGTTTTACGATGTTGTCTTATTAACAAAGTACGATTTGGCATTCGACAACAACTTTTTAAATAATGGGAACATAAGAAAATGGTATATAGGAAAATATTCAAAATCAAGGGATCTTTATCGTGATATATTAAAAAAATGTATGTTGCTGGAAAGAAAATTTGAAGCGCCGCGATAATTTCTGTATTTTGACCCTACCATCAAGTAAAAGTAATCAGAAATGCAATAGTTTCTAAAATAATTTATTTTACTCAGCCGTTTATCAGGAAAACTCATTTCTCCAGTTAAATCGATCACCCTGTATCTACATAATTTCGTCGATAGAATTTATAAGAAAACTGGTTTCAATTTACTTAATACTTTTGTAATAAAATAAGAAAATACAGATGTAGGAGTGGATAAATTTATTCCGGACTAACAGATTTCTTGTATCATTAAAGAGACATCTTTTGATGTTAAATCGTGAGCGTAAAACGTAGAATAACTCGGCCTGAGGCTCATTAATATGAAGGAGTGAATAATTATTATTCAAAAGCAACAGTTCGTAAACTTTAAAGTTCGGAGTATTTATCAAAGGATCTCCGTAGTTTGTTGTAGATTGGAAACGTCAGGAAAGATTGCCGTTAAAGATAAATAAGCTACATTCGCGGAGTTCCCTGTGTAAATTCTGGAAAGGATCTCGTGAGATCTGGTGGTGAAAAACCGGATTTAGGGTTTCTAAATTATACTCGAGGGTGATGTCTAAATAATTGAGGGAGAGAGGATATTTACCAAATTGTTATTGGGAATGCGCCTCATTTTTCTCCATGATTGCCGAGCACAACACTACACGGATGAGTTAATCTATTAACTACATCAGAAGAGGGTAAATAATATCATGATAATTACAGGCACTTTAAGAACGGTAAATTTTGTTGCAGCAATATATGGAAACGGAAATCTTTAAGGACTGGATAATTTTGCCACAAACCACAAATATTTTATTCAGTTTTATGCCACTGAAACTTTTAATGAGATTTTTGTCTTGTGTAGAAAATGTGGTATTTTCACTGAATATAGAGTGATTCGTTTTTTCATGGCTCACCATTGGCATCTCGGAATCCGTATAATATACAGAATGGCTCAAATTATAAAAAAGTTTCGTCTTTGTATGATCATTAAATTAAACCAGACAGATAAAATAAACTAAAAATAGCAATAATTTTAAGAAATACACGTAGTCTTATTATTTCTCAACACAAAGAGAAAATTTGGTAGAGAGAGTGATAATAATGTACAAGAAATCGATTTTGATAAAAACAAATGTAACGTTGAGGTTATTCTATTGTTTTTTCCTTATAGGCGCCATATTGGATCTTAACAGTAACAGATGCAGAATAAAATTACGGACATATTAATATATAACACTACTATTTTATTTGAAGAATAACCCGTAACATTAAAAATATACAATAATTTAAATAAAAAATCTAATTGTATTTGACGTAACATAAATATCAACAGATTCGGCATTTACTAACTTTGTTTTTATTGTTGCTTTAATTCTCAGAAGTATTTTAAGGATGAAAATTGAGGATGCACTAAATTCTATTAAATTGAAAATATCAGAATACGCGCCAAGACTTTTGGCCTCTACTTAGGAAACACCCTGTATATTAGAAATTCAGAGATTGTTCAGCACAGGGTCTTAATAATTCTGCGATGATCTTCCAATATTTAAATCGAGGCTTTCCAAATATACAGTGCTTTCAAAAAGTAACGATTAAATTCATTATTTTTGAAATTGAGAAGTTTTCGAAAAAATTCCTTGGCACGTCGATTTTGTTTATAAAAAAGGCACTTTTTGACATACGACCCATATTTGTGACGTCACCGTTGTTCGAGATATGATAATTTTTTTAATTAGTAACCCCCAATTTTGACCACGCGTGTCATTCTACATACATACATCATGAAAAATTATGGTGTTACATAATAAAAATTTCAAGAAAATAATGTTTGAAGATTTTAAAATTTAATTTTAACATTACTGAAAATGATAATGATTATGTAAAAAATCGACTAAATCAAAATCTTCAAATGGCATGGTCAAAATTGGGGGTTGCTATTTAAAAATATTGTCGATGACGTCATATCTAGAACAAAGATGACGTCACAAATGTGGGTCGCGTATCAAAAAGTGCCTTTTTTAAAAGCAAAATCGACGTGCCAGAGGATTTTTTAGAAAACATCTTAATTTAAAAAATAATGAATTTATTCGCTACTTTTCGAAAGCACTGTATAATTGGATAGACACCCATGGACCTGTTGTTTGGCTTCAACGATATCTATTATCAATCCATTAAATTATTTTCTTTGGGGATAGTTGGAAAGATAAAATTTATTACAATCACTGTCAAAATATAGAAGGTCTACGCGACAGGATTTCTGTTGTTTTTATGTTAATTTCACAAAGTATTCAAAACGTTGTGGACGTAGTCGGGTATAGTCGTCAATTGTTTTCATGAGTAATTTGACGTTTCATAGATTTTATAAAAAATGTCAAATATCTGCTAAGGTGTATGTTTCTGTTTACGTATCATTTTTAAATTAAATTGATACAACCTAAAATAATAAGTATTATGTTTTTATGGTGGAAGTGTAGAAGTAACAGTTCATTATTAATTCGTATGTAGCTGGTTTTGTGAAAAATGTAAAATACTTAGACACAAAAGTTTTGTGTGAAGTATTGGAATGATATCAGTGCCGCATATTTTAATGATTTAAAAGAGGAGATTAAAAATACGCACATTTTTGCAAACCAAATTAAATTCTATTAAAAGTTATTTCAGTGTCAATATCAAATGTCAAATTCATTGACATTGGAGTGGCCACACTACAGTATATTATAGAATTCTAGATTGAAATTCAGGTGAATCGACAGAAAAGTATTACAAAGACGACGCTTTCAGCAGGCGAGAGATTAAGTATTGAATTTTGTTTGTCGTGTCATAAACAACTAGATTTTTTTATTTAAATTATTGTATTTTTCAAACTGTATGATTTATTATTTAAATAAAATAGTAATACTCGTACTTTTATTCTACATCAAGATCCAATATGGCGCCCATAAGAAAAAAAACTGGTGCATAACCGACATTAGTGACCATGGAAATTTTCTTTCTATGAAAACCGATTTCTCGTACATTCTTATCCCTCTCTTCCAAATTTAAGCCCTTTCTATTGAGAAGACTAGATGGCATTTTCTAAAATCTATATTTTCAAATTTTTTTTCACAATAGAGCAACGGCAGTAGATATCTTTCTAGATCTAGATTTATTTGGTTTATCTTAATACCCATCAAAAGCGCCACCTGTAATTTGAGCCACCCTGCATATTTTACAGTTTCCGAGAAGCGAAAATGGGCCACGCTGTATATGTGAAACCAAGAAAATTGTGCAAACTATTAAAAAAACGCTTTTTTATACAAGCCTAAAGCACAGAATGACCTTAAAGTAGGTAAATAAAAATAAATAAAAATATAACAAGAATATTTCACTTGACAAATGTCATTTTCTATGTAAAGTGTTATTGCAGGTCATAAATTTGATATAAGTTGTGAACAGATTTTTATTCCAAAAGTTCGTAGTCTAAATTTGACCAATAAATTGATTAGTCTGTTGTAAAATGTAAAATGGCAGACAATTGTGATTTTTCTAGCTAGTTTTTTTGAAAAATTTATTGGACATAAATTGGTAGATTTAAAACATTTTGAATTAAACTGGATACCCTTGATGCTTATATTCCTTTTTATTTGATCATAAACTGACAAAATATAAAATTTGCAGCACCTATATAAAAATGCTCATGAAAATTGAAATACTTTTGGTTTCATTTAAAAATCTAGGTTTTTTTTCTGAATATGAAAATATTTCTATCTCCAAATTGAAACAAAATCTTACATATAAATTAAGTTGTGTATAAGAAAAATATCGGATTTTTAAAATGTGTGATCAAATCCTCATTTTTATTATTAGCTAATTTACTGCTATAGAAAATATGGAATAACCTACTTTTCACCCTGTAGCATCCCCACAAAATCTGCAAAATAGGTCATGGACAAGGGACCGGCAATATATTAAGATATACTTCATATAACGCTAAAATATGGTCCAGAATAATGTTGATAATGCCACGGACATAAGCTATAACATATATTTATAGTCGAGCGTTCTATTTCAGCATCGTTTGACTCCGTTGAACGAATGATAAAATCAAAGAATAGCTTATGCCACTGACATTATATAACTTTTCTTTCCTACACCGAGAAATTTAATTATAAAATGTAATTTCAGCAATCAAACAAGAGAGATCAAGTAAAAATGTAATATAATCGTAAATATATTCATATACTGTACATCTCATCGATATAAGGGAATATAAAAAATTTCAAAAGATACCGCAACTAAATCGTGGGATAGAGTAGTACAATATTATTTCAAACAAGTGACATAAAAATCATTAGAATATATGAATATACAGGGTGTTAAAAAAAGAGTGTAAAATATTTAAGGAAGTAATAGTATGAACCAAAATAAGCAGAAAAGTCTCAATATACATGGGTCCGTAAAGTAACGGTTGCGGAGATATGGAATGTTTTATGTTTTTTAGCCCCTTTTTTTATTTTGCAAAAACGTTGTGTATTTTCTTATAATAGTTGGTTGATGTTTAGTGAAATAAACAGTACGTATTTGACAGTTGTTCTCAGTGCATAAGTTTTCTTTTGCTATGGCTAGTTACTCTAACGCAGAATTAACAGACATGCATTTCATGTATGGTCGTGCTAATGGGAACGACACCGAAGCGCGACGTCTTTATGTTGACGCTTATCCAAATCGCCAGATTCCTTCAGAACGCATGTTTGGAAGAATTCACCAAAGATTGCGTGATACCGGTTCCTTGAGCAAACAGTCCCATTTATCCGGAAGACCAAGGTCGGTATCCACTCCTAGAGCAGAAGAAATTCTAGCACTGGTAGAGCAGAATCCAGGTACGAGTGTGCGGAGAATATCAGCCGAGGTAGGAATTAGTGGTCCTCTTGTTTGGAGAATCCTTCACGAGCAACTGCTTTATCCATACCATGTGCAACTAGTACAGACCTTAAATCCAATAAATGATCATCAAGTACGTTTGTTTCTTTGCCGCTGGTTTCTACGTCATGATGCTGAAGACCCTTGTTTTCTTGCAAACATTCTTTTTACTGATGAGGCCGAGTTCACAAGAAATAGAGTGTTTAATTTTCACAATACGCATATTTGAGCCAACGAAAATCCTCATGCTCTAATAGAATCTGGACATCAGGCACGTTTTTCATTAAACATTTGGATGGGTATTGTAGGTGACAGGTTTCTAGGTCCTGTTGTTTTACCAAACCGATTAACAGGCGCTGCTTACCTCAACTTTCTGCAGAACACACTGTATGAGTTTTTGGAACACATTCCTTTGAATCAGAGGCAGCAAATATGGTTCCAGCATGATGGTGCTCCAGCTGATTTTTCCATGGACGTTAGAGAGCATTTACACCAAAATTTTCCACATAGATGGGCCGGACCTGTTTTATGGCCTCCAAGATCGCCTGATTTAAACCCTCTAGATTTCTTTGTTTTGGGATATTTGAAGACATTAGTGTATGGTACTCCTGTACATAGCCTGGAAGAGCTGCAGCTACGGATTAATCAAAAGTGTCAAGACATCCAAACCAAGGAGGGTGTTTTCGAAAGAGTTCAAATATCGTTGAGACTAAGAAGTCGTGCCTGCTTGGAAATGGACGGAGAACACTTTGAACATCTTCTGTAACTTTGTTTTTTGTTTGTTAAAAGCTTCCTTTGTCGGTTTATTCCTAATAAAATAAAATGTTTGAAAAACGAATAGTGGTCCATATTATCTCCGCAACCGTTACCATGTTTATTAAGACTTTTCTGCTTATTTTGGTTCATACTATTACCCCCTGAAATATTTTACACTTTTTTTTTAACACCCTGTGTGCATAATATATTATCAGAGTTCTATAAGTGATGTCTAGTTTAGTAATCTAACTCGATTTTATTCAAAACGGGGTGGTTATTAAGGAGATATTTTATATCTCGTCATCAAATCAGTATTATTTTACTCCGATCGAACCCACTGCTCGAATATAAAAACTTGTATTGGAATGGCAGCTCCAAGCTATTACTTGATTGCAACGTTGCAACATCTCGCAAAACAAAGTAACTGTAACTGTAATTATTTTCATGTTTTGGCATAGTATTTGTTGTTCTGGTATTTGTTACCGTTACGTTGGGTTGGTATTTAAGTGCTGTTAAGCACACACATGCTTTTATGTCAAATCTCAAATTGTGTTGCGTTATAATTATCGGCGTACAATTTATATTATGGGTACTAGTAAAACCAACATGAAAAAGGGAAAGTAGCGAATCTATTAGTTTCCATTGGTTTCCAAGAAAACCTTAATTAAAAAAAGAGCAGAATGGAAGGTGCTAAAATGCAATCGAAAATATACTTTTTATCTAGATAATCAAAGAATTTGCATGCGGTGAGCATTTTCATAAAGATTTTAAAGATATGCAGGGTGTTTAAGAAAAGCCTCCTGTAAATACAGAGAGTCCATCTGTCATCTCTGTTTTCGAGATACAAAGTGACAAAATAAAGTTTTTACGAAAATTGCCAAACGGTGCGAAATATTTTTGTGAAATTTGGTATTCCGGGGTTTTTAAGAATGCCAAATAGGCTGGTCTAATTATTTTTTGGATATTTTATAGAGAGCGTTAGTTATGCTACATTTCTATTAGATTTTAAATTATAATTTTTTCAAGGTTAGGTTTTTACCTCGGTTTTTACCATTCTGGCTCCATTTTCTAATGTATAATTTTATTTTCTAAAAATAATGTGCTCTTGTTAGAACTTCCAAATTTGGACGCTTTTCGAGGAAAGGAATTTTTAATTCCTCTAGCTTCTAACTCTTACAATATTACGGTCTATAAAATAAGCGACTTTTCTCGAAGTAGACTTATGTCAAAACTTGTTTGTTGATGAATGTGTCATAAACAAGGTAGCATTTCCCAAGCCGACCTAACGTCATATTAAACTTACCATTACCAATTACAATCACTAAAATTTTTATATAAAGTTAATTAGAGTTTGAAATATTACTAAGAATGTATTCATTGTTTATGAGACATCCATCAACAAGTTTTGACACAAGCTTACTTCGAGAAAACTCACTTATAGGCCGTGAGAATTCAATTAAAAGCCTTTTTTCAAAACCAAGCATAATGTAGATATATAAATTTGTTATCAGGAAGCTTTTCAAATATTTTTCACATCATCAAAATTTCAATAGATAAAATTAAAATAAAGAATTCTTATGTCGTTTTATAGCTTAAAAGTTAAAAATATATGGTATTTTACTGTATCTATTTAATTATGTGCCATATTTCAGGTATATATACTTGTATCTATAGGTAATGCTAGTTGTGCTGCTGCATATGCACTAGATCAAGTTGTAATTTTCTTAGAGGTATAATATATGTTGCTTCTCGTACCTACATGGTGCTCTCCTACTAAGAATAACTTGCTCATGCTGGAAGCTGAGTCATAAAGTTGTGATTTCTAAGATAAACGCATCTGAACCAAAATCTTGACTTATATTTTGTAACAGCATCGAATACACGTGGCATGCCTGACATAATATATAGGTGCGACACTGAACTGTCTGTTTGAGATTCTTTAGTAGGTATAAGTTCTAAATTGTTAATAATATCGTAGTAGTACTGTCCAGCAACATTTATCCACTCAGAAATTATTAAAACGATCGTAAATTCAAGCACCAACACTGAGTTGGATGGTGGAAATCAAATTCCTATGCCAACCATCATTCTGCCTCAGAAATGCTGCAATACCACTGGACCAAAGTTTATTGGTTCACATTGTATATTGCAGGATGTGATTCTTACTCAGCTCAATATTTAGCAATTATATCAAATTAAACTTTGCAAAAAGTGTCCGTATTGTATTTATAATATCTGAAACAGTACTAATTAAACTTTTATCGACTGAATTCGCTTCCTACAAGCAAACTTTTGCGAAGAGCAATATGAATAGACGTCGGTGAAGAAGAGAAATACAGTATGCGCCATAAGTATGGAATAAATTCCATAAAAACGAAACAATTATTTTTCGGGAAAAATCGTCAAACAGGTCGATTTTTAATTTAAAAAATACATATTTTAGTGTAAAATACGATTTTAAAATGTCATTTGTTTTCGAGTAATGACGTCATCGATTTTTTTTTAAATGACAACACCATATTTTTTCCCTTGATTCTGAAAGATTGTTTAATTCGCTATCAGACAGTACTAAAATTTGGCCCTCTTACATAGGAAAGTTTTCGAGTAAATGACGATTGAATGTTAGAAAACGTAAATTTTATCCATAAAAAAGTAACAATTCTGAGGTATGTAAAATAAAATACAATTGATTAAATTTTATACTTAAATTAAATGTTCGAATTGCCATCCACCAACTTCTTGACAATGCGCAAGTCTGTGAAGAAATTCTTCTAAATTACGTGGTTTATTAATGTACACTTTTGACGTCAAGTATCCCCATAAAAAAATAGTCAAGAGGTGTAAGATCTGGCGATCTTGCAGGCCATTCCATCGGTCCGCGTCTGCCGATCCACCTCCCAAGAAAACAGTTGTCCAAAAAATCTCGTACAGGGAGCACATAGTGCGGAGGTGCACCGTCTTGCTGAAACCTTATGGTATCGTCAGGAATGTCAAGGTCATTATCGTTAGGAAAAATTACTGCAAGGGCTGGAACAAGGTCATTTTCTAGAAACTCTAAATATCTTTGTCCTGTAAGGGTTCCTTCAAAGAAGAAAGGCCCTACTATTCTGTCGTCAACTATTCCAGCCCACACATTTAATTTCTGAGGGTGTTGGGTATGTGCCTCTGCCATCCAATGAGGATTTTTCCGACTCCAATATCTGCAAGTTTGACGGTTTACTGTACCATTCAGACAAAATGTGGCCTCATCTGAAAAAAGTATTTGCCGGTGTAAATTTCTATTTCCTTGACATAAATCCATTAGAATTTCGCAAAAGTGTAAGCGGCGATCGGGATCATCTTCATTGAGTTCCTGCACAAGTTGAATTTTGTAGGGATGATATTTTTCCTTCCTCAAGATACGTAGCACTGTGCTCTGATTAGTGTCATTGTTTAATGCAACCAATCGTGAAGAATTATGAGGATTATCCACCATACTTATCAAAATGTTCTGTTTCTGATTTTCATTCATGCTTGGACGTCCAGGTTTTGGAATATTTACAACATTGCCAGTTTCTCTAAATTTAGACTCTACCTTACTGACTGTTGATTGGCTGATAGGGCGATCTGGATATTTTTCATTAAATAAATCGCAAACTTCCTGCTGAGTTCTAGTCATATTCCCGCATCCGATAAGAATTAAAATTTCAATTCTTTGAGTAACAGTTATATGTGCCATAATACTTTAAATTGAATAATAATTACTATGTCGCTTACAATACTTATTAGAAAGTCGGTGTGACAATGACACTTTGCAAAGATTTTCACCTACGTGATCCATAAAAGAACTATGGAATTCGAAAAACTAAACTTGATAACGTTTTTGCTTTATTTTAATTGATTTACGTTTTCTAACATTCAATCGTCATTTCCTCGAAAACTTTCCTATGTAAGAGGGCAAAATTTTAGTACTGTCTGATAGAGAATTAAACGATCTTTCAGAATCAAGGAAAAAAATATGGTGTTGCCATTTAAAAAAAAATCGATGACATTATTACTCGAAAACAAATGACATTTTAAAATCGCATTTTACGCTAAAATATGTATTTTTTAAATTAAAAATCGACCTGTTCGAGGATTTTTCCCAAAAAATAATTGTTTCGTTTTTATTGAATTTATTCCATACTTTTGGCGCATACTGTAGTAATGAAAAAGGTGAACAGTTCGCCCCTCAATTTTTGAATATTTTGCATTGAATAGGATGAGTGATTTCAGTTTGTAACAACTAGTTGTTATACTTAAGGTGGAAACTTAAATTACTGTAAGTAAAACTCTTTTCATGGAACTAAATTTATGGGAAAACTTTGCTACTGTGCCACTATTCAAATTAGTGAATGCGGCTTTAGTCATTTCTGACAACCTGTATCATTAAATAAATCATATTAAAAGGCAGGCATTTAAAGCAAGGAACATTTAACATTTCTAAATATACTTATCTATACTAAAGTTGTTCTGTTCTTTGAATTTTATTAATGGTTTGGTCACCGTATTTAAAGATTTTTGTTATATTATTTAAGCTACCGTGGAATGATTAGAAATCCCTACAAAGAAATTTTGTAAATAATTTGATATCAAAAAGTGTAGCTGTTTAAGATATAAGTACCATCAGCTACACAATATTTAGAAGTTTAAAAATATTTTATGTTGGAAATTCAAACTTCAGAAACTGTAAATTATTTGAGAAGCAACTACTTTATAACAAAAGCACGATTTCTCAAGTTTGAACAAGTCCCGACAGAAGACGTGATTTTTCTGTATAATTGAGGTCGAATAGAAATTTTGATTTAACTTTCAAGCGTATTTCAATAACTTTATTTCGGAGTTTACAAAAGAATTTATTTTCTATGAAACCCAAGAAATTTAGATCTGCTAAATTATTTTCCGTGAAGAAAAATTGGTAATATTTGGTTGAAACAAGTAAAGGAATATGTTTGAAAAATTTGAAAACACAGTGTTTAGAAATATTCACCAAAACAATGATTTGCAATCGAAAATACTTACAAATAAAACAATATGCTGAAATACCTACAGAGATACATTTAACAATAAATTGGACTATTTATTAGAAAAATAAAACCGTGTTATTACATTTACTGATGGTTACGAAGGTAAGTTTGCATATTACACATAAAGCTGGTTTACAGCAGTCATATAAAATTGCAAACGTACGTAAAATTATCAATTTTTATGAAGCAGACGTGGCTTTTATCGAACTCTGGGTGAATTTTCCAATAAACATATATTTTCATACTTGCTATTAACCAGAAAACCAGGAAATAATTCTGGATTGCTATCCATAATCATAGTAGTATAAACCACGAATCATGTATATCGCATACCTATTATTATATAACCTTCCAATTTCATAACATTTTAAAAATTGGAAAACAATATTAATTACATTAAAGCATCAATTTTGTTCATTACTAATAAACTACTATGGTCTAATATTAATGAGTCATTAGTATTTATTATTGTCATTAATTTATTGATATTAAAAAATAAATAGGTACCTAATAAATAAGACTTTTTACATTTATTTTGAATCTTATAAGAGAAAAACATTTTATTTATATGTTTGTGAAAAAATTGATTTATTTAAATAAAAAATATAATTAATATTACTAGTTATGAAAAGAATCAAACTATGACTAAATTATGTTTTTAGGCTTTCACGGCCGATGCCGTTACTGACTGAAGACTGTTTAGAAGTATGGGATGCTACTACCATTATCCGAGGTCCGGTTCCAACCGTAGCAGTTGTAATACCAATATACCAACAACAGGAACCGATATCTATATGAGTGGGTCCAGGGATAACGAGCTCGTCCTCACAGAGCCGATCCCGAGAACAACAAGGGCAAGTTAAAGAATTCCATCTAAGGCTAAGGATGACCAGAGCTCTGTTATTGGCTGCGACCATTTACCTAGGTCACGGTATAACCCGAAAAATTACTATTATTAGAATAAACGTGACCAAACACATCTTTCACAGTATCTATTAGACATTTTGGCAAATTATATCTAAGAAATGTAGGATTTGAACTTAACGTATTCATAATAAAAACCCAAATATGTTGCTTGTTTACGGTCGAAAAGCGATAATTATTAAACGTAACGAAAGTAAAATTGTCAATTATTTGACATTTTGTCGCTAGTGCAGCTAGTAAAAAGGGAAATTTATTGGTTCGTTTTGAACCTATCTGTCACTCACAGCAACACTTGTACAACATTGAATGTTATTCGTAAAACAGAGACCTAACATACATATAAATTTTAAACATAGTGCGTCCATAGTATTAGTTCAGTAATAAAATCAATTTCATATAAAATATTTACATATACAGGGTGTCCCATAATGATGTGCGCTCCTTTGGAGGGTGTGTTCCTTGGGGTTCTTTCTATAAAATTTTTCGATTTGAGCGCTCCCTTACGAGATAAGGGTTTCTAAAAATTGGAAACATTTCGGTTTTCATTTTTTTTCCTCAAAAATGGTAAAACTTATAAATCTGAAAATCGGTGACTACATTTAGTTAATTAAGTTATATTGTTGAATACGATGAAATGTAGTAGGCTGCTGTCACTTTGATGGTTTTATTGTTTGGATTGTCATTAACAATTAATGTCAGATATCTGCCACCAAATTAGCTATTCTTTTTTGTTAATTTCTATTGCAATTATGAATTTTCAATATGTCCAACGAAATAAAAAAGGTATCCCATCCATCAGGTAGGTACTGCGTAGTGTAAATTTAAATTTTTTACGAAGACTTCAGCTATGTGACCAACATTTAATAAAATTAAATTTATCCTGTAGTTTCATTTTTTAAAAAAAATCTAAATAGTAATTCATTTATACCTAATAGATTACTATGCCCACATGAAAAAAATTAAATATCGTAAGGAATTAACCTCATCAGACTTTTCCGTGAGTTTCCCAATAGCATCACTGCATCAGAATGTTATTAAAAAAAAAATTACTCATATTAAGTAACCTACTTAACATGAATGGCAATTGCTTCTAATGTTAACAAACACCCCTAACAGTAATACCGAATTTTTGATATGATATCCCCAGTAAAGTCAAACATTTCCGAAGCAAAAGATTCATTTTCTATATGCTTTTCAGATTTAAGTACTTTGGAATTTATGACTCATTTAGATTGAAAATAATATGTATTTATTTTTGCACAATTTGTGTGAAAAACATTTGTTACACAAATACCGTACTTTTGCTAATTGATTATATAAATAGCTATTTTGTACTCCTCTTACGACTCAGTTAGCTAATTAGTAGTTACAGCTTTATTATATCTTCAATATATTAACTGTCCTTTAGTTATTTTTTTTAGCTTAGAAAGACATGTACTTACAGGTATTGAAGTAATAAAATATTATAATTTTACGGCAATTTTTTTTAATTTGGTACCTGCACATTTAGGTTATTTGTACAAAACAGAACACTTAACGTTATACAAAACATATATAACAATGTAAAAATATATTCATAGAACTAAAGTTAACATTTTATAATATTCAAACGAGATCTATGATGGTCTTATAATAACTATTACAAAGTAATATTAATTACATAAATGTGCATAGATAAGTAGGTACCCAGAACTTAAACCATGCTAATCCTCCAGAAGCTCCTGTTCTTCAAATATGTATAAAATATAATTCTAATAGAAAATAATATATTTTTTATATATTATGTAAGATGAAGAAATCAACAGTGGGGTATCCAATTTTTGTAGATGCAAGGATACCAATGTTTCTTTGCTTTAATAATTATGTATAACTTACATACCTATTACTTCTTAATCTCATTTAGGTTATGTTAAAACCAGCACTAGGCAAAACTATTTATAGTACTAAAAACACTCACTTGTCGCTGTAGATATGATTATATTGCTAGTCACTATTCACTAAATTAATTATGTAAGTACCTAGCTCCTAGGTACACGCTGCATTCATCGAAATGAAGCAAGATCTAACAAAGGCGTCACCACCCAACGCTCTCAATGATTAGTAGTAGTGCGTTTTAAAATTAGTAGTACCTTCACACACATATTAGGCATATTTTTACAGTCAATTATATAGTAAATTTGGTGTGTTCAGTAATTTTACAAAGTAAAAATGGATTTCACATTGCTAATTGTAAATGTATTACAATATATTCTATAAATGTACACATATTATAATTACATAGGAAGTTTACGGTTTTGTTGTATATTGGCAGTTTTTTTGTAAAATTACAAGTGTCAGTGTAATATCAATATTTTTAGAATCATTTTAAGACAATTATAAGGATATTTTTACAAAGTATCAGGCCTATGATTCAGGTTAGCGTAACCGATGACAGTTAAGTTACGATAACTGGGTGGGTATAACTGAGCTCTTAACCGAAATGGAAAGATCGCTATGATCGAACAACCTGTGCCTGTTATTATGGCCAGAAAACCCTGTCATGGCAGTTAATCTTTAACGTACGTCATCTGTCATCACTCATATGCCAAAATTTAAATCATAGGTACTTAACAGTGGGTACAAGTGGCAAGAAGTTTAGGGCACATGAGCCAATGCCAATATGAAGAAATGCTAAATTTCATTAACTGTAAGAAAATATTGTTGCGAAGTAAACCCAGCGCATGTTAATATAAGTAGATACCTTCGCAAATTTTTGAAGTACATATAAATTCTTTAGTGTATGGACCGCAAACAAATTCCCAACAGTGGTGGTAGGTAAGTGAAATATTTCATATTAACTTATTGATACAATTATTTAAATTATTTTAGATTCATGCAGAGTGGAAGCAGAATGTAAAAAGGAAGAGCAGAAAACTTTATCAGGATCAAAAACAAATCTGGATGCACGTATTCAATATTTATACACAGTTTACGTGGGTAATCAAAAATGTACCTTTAGGCATGCGATCTGTGCTGCTGTGCTAATTACAATTTACTACGCCGTCGTGGAGTCCATGTTGTAATATATTATAATTATAGGAGGATAGTATAGGATGCAGCATATCAGTGTTAATAGTAATCCATTAGAAATTATTGTCAAAAACACATAACTATTTAATAAAAATAATATTTGAAAAAGATAAAATGTATTATTTATACCTACTCTTTATAGAATCTAAATTATTACCAATAATTAAAAACTAGGTACCTAACTTTTGTCATTGTGGCTTTCTCCTATTCATAAATTAATTATTAATAATATTAGGTAATAATATATTTCTTTTTGTTTGTTAATATGCATTTAGGTATCACTATCATACTCAGAATAGCAATCTTAATTGTATAAAATTGTAATCCCACTTAGAACAAACTTTAGTTTTTTTTAGGTTGTATTTACTGTCAAACTATTAATACCGTATATTACTAATTATGTAAAACTATGATATGGCAATAAATTGATACTGAATTGTGCTATATACAAATAATAATAAAATTATACATTATATTAATATGACAAATGTCATACGTCAATTGCCAGAAATAAAATTAAAATTTCTGACCAATAAAAAGCCCCTGTTACATTTAACGGCAGGTTATTTCAAGCAGTTTCATAACTGGGTCACGTGATCATTCTCAAGTTAAGTAACTGGGAAAAATAAACTTGACAGGTGTGTCAATCATACGAATTTCTGATTAACCTACCAGTTACCGTTAACAGGCCTGTTAATGCTAACTGGATGTGTTCGATCATAGGCCCGTATATATTTGTAAAGTTACTAGCCTTTTTTCAGTGTACATGCACCTGCTATGCGTCGGTTCTTGTACGGAACATCCTGTATTTAAGCTTTTGTTATAATAATTTTCTTTGTTATTGTGCAGATACTGACGATTATAAACAGTTTCAGAGTATATTAAACCACGTATTCGAAATTACTCCAATAAGAGAACAATCGTTTCCAATTCCATCTAATCCACGAGGATCAAACGAAAAATTAATGAACGCAGCATCAAGCCCAGATTAGAGCTATAAATTTCTACTTTACTGCCTCTGATTTGATTAAAAACCTGCAGAAAATTTAATATGTCACTAATGATTGCTGCGAAAATGATTGCGACGTAAATTCACTTGGACCGAGTTAATACAGTTTCATATTTAATAAGAAGCGTTCGGCGATAAAAATGAAAATTTAATGTCGAACTTCTGACGTTAATCTCGTTTCAAACCTCGAAATATTTTCAGCAGCCGCGATGCCCAAACAGGGAGGAAATTATTCCCTAGATACCCGGAGGCTGTAAATTACAGGGATAACCTAAATATTGTATAATGCTCCCACCCCCGTCAAGTAATTTAAAATATAGTTTCTCGACGGAGCGGGAGTTAATTTAATAAAAATGAAATGGTAAAAACAATTCAGTCATGTCAAATTTGTTTTATTTTCGGATATTTGGTCTTGCCAATATATTTCTAAATTATACAGGGTTAACTATGACTAAGTACAAATATTTTAAATATTAAATAAAATTATTATTATTATTTTAAAAATTATATTAAATCCTTAATTATCGCTGTCACTGGCCTTCTATCAGCCGCGAGTTTAGGTATATTCCGCCAAAGTCAAAGGTATTAAAGGTAGTGACAGGTGACCGCGTTGACACATATATCAGTTTACACCGTTATGAAAGAAAAAATAGTACATTATACTATAAGGGAGAGAAATGCACCGAGGACAAAATAGCATCTCTCTCGAATGGTATATACTATTTTTTCCATGGTCTCATTAACTTAAAAACACATATTTTGTCATTATGAAGTAAGTAGCACCAGAATTATTGTATTCGGATTTGAACATTTATTTAGTAGTCGTTGAGTTATTGTCATAACTACAAAATAAACAAACAAAAAGAACTGTCAAATTAAGGTGCTAGTTTAGTTTAGTTTAAACTTTTTTTAGTGCACAATGAATAATTGTGAGTCGGAAGAGATTGTGGAGGCTGCAAATATTGCAATAAGGAATTTGCTGTCTACGAAGTCAAGATCTTTATACGATATAGCCTACAATTGGTTCAAAAAGTGGTGCGCCGAGAAAAATGTTCAAGTATACAGCGAGAATGTTCTGTTGGCATACTTCAGTGAAAATGCAAAGAATTACAAGTCTTCCACATTATGGGCGCAATATTCTATGGTTAAGTCATGCTTGATAATTTACGACAACATAGATATAAGCAAATTCCCCAAGCTGATCGCATTTTTGAAAAGAACCGGTGACGGATATCAAGCGAAAAAATCGAAAATATTGACAAAGAGTGAAATCGACCGTTTTCTATCAAATGCAGATGACAAATAATTCTTAATGATTAAGGTAAGATTACTTTTATTGTTAGGTATTTCAATTATTAAGTATTTTGATTTGTTATAGGTTGGATTAATTCTGGGGATTGCCGGAGCTTGTCGAACTGATGAACTAGTCAATTTAGCTGTAGATGATATTGAGGATGTAGGCTCTTCCTTGATTGTAAAAATTCCAAACACTAAGATAAAGATTCCACGAACCTTTCTGGTTACCGATGTGGGAAATATCCTTCAATTGTTTCAAAAATATCTGTCCCTTCGTTCTCCCCACGTCAAGCATAAGCGCCTTTTTTTGTACTACAAAGCAGGAAAATGTAGTTCGCAGCCAGTTGGCAAGAATACCATGGGAAAAATTCCAAGTGTAGTAGCCTGATGCTGCTTGTTATACTGGTCACTACTTACGAAGATCTTCAGCGACATTACTGGTAGATGCTGGTGTGGATATCACGACAATAAAGGGTCATGCTGGTTGGAAATCAACGATAGTCGCTGAGGGTTATGTCGAGAACTCCATTGAAAACAAGACCAAAATTGCTAATCAGGTTTTAGTAGATACCACTACTAGCGCAATCACAAAAACTGTAAATGTAAGCGAAAGTAATATTCCCTCTAATATTAATTTTGAAAATTGTACAAATGTAACATTTAATTTAAATGTCAATAAATAATTTCAATGTTATCTTTTTTTTTGCATGAAAAACGTTCTCCATAATGTAAACTCCCTTGGGAGCATTATACTCCCTTGGGAATAATCGACTACTTCTGTTTTAATTTTGATGTCATAGAAACTGATTTCTACTCCCGACCGTGGAACAAATTATTTACAAAATGTAGATTATTATTTAATTATTAATGAGAAACACGATATGGCAGCACATGGAGGCAGCACCTACCATACTAACATTTATTTCCAGGATTGATATTTGGACAGATTTTAATACTGTTGTATCATTTTCTGTTTTCTTACTTGTTTAAATTAAAACCTGCAGAGATTTTTGTACTTGCTGGGGACCTCTCCTTCCTTCGACCGTTCTTTTTGTTTAAAATGAGGTACCTACCTTACCAGGATTACCTGTGTCGGGAAAAACAAGAAATGATAAAAAAATACAAGCAAATATACACAAATATATAAAAACACTGCCACACGTTTACCGCAAAGGCATTACAACAGTTGTTCAATATGGTTCAAAAACGATTCAGCATAATATTTTGTTTACTTGGAAAACGTCCTTGGTATGACGCTGCCACACGATAATATGCACTTATCACACTCTCATAAATGAGCACCTTATCCGTTATATAAGCAATTGAATATGACAAGTTTGTAAATGCACAAAAAAAAAACGCAAAAAATTAAATTTTCGAAACGCATATACTGAAAAATTATTTCACACTAATCACAGTACCGTATGCAATATCTTTTGACCTCTGATGCAGCCGCCATCTGTAGGCCACTAGTGCAGGTGCACTTCACGCAGATCAATTTTTAAACTTCTTGTGTTGTTAGGGAATTAAATTCTGTACACTAAAAATACTAATAACAGCGACAATATTAACAGTAATCGATGATGTTTGCAACTATAACATCCCAAGATGTTTACAGTGTTCTGTAAAAATGTTAGACCCTTAGAATATAACTAAGCTTGCCGTGTTCGATGTTCGTGTTTGATGTTTGGAGAATATGCAACTAGCAATGCCGTATTCTAGGTTATGTTATTTTAGAACTGTTAGAACGTTTTATAGTAATTAAATAGAGTATTTTATGTCGGATACGTTAGTGGATAATTATGACGAATTTGCAAGGAGTGAAAATGTAGTTTCGGCAGTGTCAACGAAGAATGAATACAAAATACTACAGCTAACAGAATTAACTGTTATCTATCAGATACTTGGGTATTATTATTAATAAAAATATTTATTTCGTCGTTTCTACATTTGACAGCGCTTCAAAAAACAACCGCACGGTAGTTGACATATCTAGCCATCTCGGACGATGATTGATTGTCATAGGCGGAGATTTTCCGAGCAAAAGGAATGTTTTTAAATATCGAGCTGGAATTCCGAAATAATTTTTTTATTGTCTGTTAAGGGTCTCTGGGCCCGTGGTTAAAATTTTTGTACTGCATGCTTACGAGTTCTTAGTAATTCTAATGATGTATCTCATTATTCAGTTATATTTAATTACATTTATTGCCAACCGTCAATAGAGCCTTCCACTATCATAATGATATTTATTTAATGTTAAGGCATTAATAGTATATTATTTAACGAGCGGTAATGCAAGTCATAACTCACGCAGATGAAGTTTGTAATTCATCAAGTGAGTTATGACCATTACCGCAAGTTGAATACTATACTTTATCTACGACTATAACAATAAATACTTAGAATTGATTTAAAAACGTGAAAATTTTTTTGTTAAAATATCAAAGACATTAGTCCCCTCAATGACAATAATTGACAGTTCCGCCTACTAACAGGCGTTGGCAATTTAATAATTTTAAAATCTTTTAATTATTCATTCCTTTCCACTTGTTAAAAATTCTTTCCATTTTACACCAATGGAACGTATTTATCGGCTTAAAGATTTCCAAGAATTTACTGCGTACACTATTTACATACCGAATTATCATTGTAGAAGCCCAGTGTGAGTTATAATAACTCACTATAAAAACTCACGCTATTTGTTTATTGATACTATTAAGTGCTCAAAAGCAGTTGAATAATTAATATATAAATTAATAGGAGTAGATAAAACAACATTATTCTATCTCAATTAAGCTTCGTGAAAGATTAACAATACTGTCAAGAACGGAAATTAAATAGAAAATTGGTTATTTGAAAATAATTTTAATTGGTAAATATATTTTAAAAATAAAATCATTTCAAAACTCCAAAGCAGTCCAGTTCCAACCTAGTTTAAAGTAATTGCATAAAACATATTTTATTTTAATTTCGTAATTATATTCTATACTGTGGATAAAAACGTACAGTCGGCGAGTTGCGACATTTCCAGGTGCAGTGACCACGATGACGTTTTTACTGCAAAGCACTGATTGGCGGTGGTCCATCAGGACATTGCTGACTTTACATGAACCTAGGGTTGGAACTGGAATGTGGAGGCGACGGAAGTCAGTCGGTGGTGGTGTAGTGAGCGTAGAAGTTTCCCCTTTTTTTGGAATAGCGGTATCTCCCCTGCAAACAATGGGAGTTGGAAATAGGTAAGACCTATTATTAATTGATATTTGTACGACCTCCAGCTGGTGGCAATATTTTCTTACTTCCTGTTGATGAATAAATTATTTTGTTACTGTTTTTTTGGTGTGATTAATCTACATCTGTAGCTACCCCCTTGTGCGTAGAGATAGTACGTAACAATACTGAAATTTTGAATATTCATTTGATAAACACCTTATATAAAAACTGATTTCCTGTTAAAATCAGCAGCTAGGTAGCTTCCTGAAATCTGAAATAATTGCACTTTGAAAATTCACCGAATGAACAATGCCGAAATTAAAATCGCTTTGAATTTTGCTCGACAAACTTAGGGGATGTTTTTTCTATAGAAGTTTACGGAGGAAGGGCTTTTAATTAACGTTCTTTTGAATTTTAAAAGCGACAATGGAACCGATTGCGTAAAAACGAGAAAATAAATTAATCAAGATTAATGATTACTTTTATGTTTCCAATTAAAAGAATTAAATTTGAAGTATGGACAGTATGGAAGTATGGAACATGGCTTCGGGCCGCTTTGTCGTTTTATATTCGAGATTTCCGGGGAACCTAATTAAGTACCTGCGACATTCGCTTAATTAGGAAAATTAATGACGATTCACGTTTAAATATTTAACAAAGTTTGGAAGAAGTTTTCATTTCGACTCATTTAATTTGCCGTCTCTTAATGGCGACGAAACTTTCATTTTCGAAGCATGGGGGTATCTGCTCCGAACAATAACTGCTATAAAACGGAAGTAAACGGTAGGGAACCCCCCCGAATAAGTCACACTTGGAAAATTAAACTCGGAATTCAGTTACTCCAGGAGTTTTAATTAAAACATATTTTACTTTCCACTGTAAACGCGAGCGATTTCAATAGAGACCGATCAAGAGTGTTCTGCTGATTTGATTTAGTAGCTGATAATACGAACCTGTAAGTATTTTTTTAGTCATAAAGATGAGACACAATATTACATTTTTTGCTGTATTGTAATAGCATACAGGGTGATTCAGAACTTATCTAAAAAAAAAAAAAATAGGAATAGATGCGTTATGCAAAAAATAGAGCTCATATTGTAAAAAAATTTTTGTAAAATGCTTATATTTTGTAATGAACCGCCCCGGTCCATCCCGAATTTTCTCTCAAATTTTTTATCAGGTACTATTTTGTACTAAACCGTCGATACTCGAAATCAAGCACCGCACACGCGTCTTCCACCGTAACCTGTGGTTGTCAGGTGGGGAGCAAGTTAACAAAAGTCGAGAACCAACAGGCTAGCGCCTAGCAGAAGAGTTATCGAAAGACAGCTCCAAAGAATCGTCCAGAAGTTCTCCAGAATCAGCTCGAGAAGCCATCCGAGCCAGGAGAAGCCGCAGAGCCCAGCAGTGCCCAAGAAATAAGTAAGCAATATCAATATACCTTCCTCTGAATCTTATTTTTGTCACGCCGTTTGGGTGTGTTTTAAACTCATATGGGCTGGCTTGTACTTTTGACGGACGATGTAGTTTGGTTGTGCATAACACCGCTACCTGACTGAGCCGTAGACTCAGCCGTTTCACGACGTTGCCCTCATCCGGTTTGGCTGTGAATAACACCGCTGGCGAGTGATAAATGTCAGTGAGTCCAACGACGTTTTCCGTTGCCGGTTTGGCTGTGAATAGCACCGCCGACGACTAATATACGCCGTTTTGGTACACTGAACGTACACCGAGGTGTTTGGCTGTGAATAACACCGCACTAAGGAGTCGTTGGTGACGAAGTTGTACAGGGTTGTTTCCACCGAGGTGGTTTGGCTGTGCATAACACCGCCATCAAAGGAGATATACCGCGTGCACTCATTTCTATCCTTCCGGATAGACATCAGAAAACTGCGTTTTTCCCTTAGACCAAATACCGTCCTATTTGTCGATTACTTGTTTTGGTAATAACAATTGCTGTATATCGATACTCTGCACTGCTTGCACTTTCTCCTTGGCTACAGTTAATTAAGAACCGCTTTTAACTAATGCTTTCTATTTTAATAAACTATTGCTAAATATATCAAAATGCAAAGTGCTCAGTTATACAAGGAAACTTTGTCTAATTCAATTTGATTATAGTATTGGCGGTGATATATTATCTCGGTGCAGTACTCATAAAGATTTAGGTGTAGTTTTTGATGTGAACTTTACTTTTGATAATCACATAGCAATGAAATCAAGTGAGGCTATGCAATTGTATGGATTTATTGTTAGAAACTGCATTATTATTATTAATCGCATTTACAGGGCCTAAATAAATTCAGAGTAGATTTTGTTAAATCCATATATTTTGTTTTTTTTTAGAACCTCGCTGGAACCGTTCTCTAGGTATAGTTTAATCCGTTTTTGTTTGTAAAGATGTTTTACCAATAAAGTATTTCATGCCGTATGTTTTATTTTAATAATTTTTCGTAGATAATTTGTATTTTCTTTCAGAGCCGAAGCAGACCGTTTTATATTCTGTTTGAAAATTGTAAGGAAATATATTTATCTAGCATTTTTTATTTTTAAGACCGTTTAACAGTAAATTGTACATCCGATTTAAAGACAAATTTATATATATTTATTTGACTTAGTATTATTATTATATTACCAAATAAATTTGTTATAGAAAGAATGTGTTGTATTCATTCATATCAGTAACTTTGATAAAATTTCAATCCAGCAAAAAGGACTTAAAAGATTTTTACCGTTCTACACTGACAATTCTGTTTATTTGAAAAGTAAAATATCACTACACCGATAAAACTAGTTTTGTTGCTCTCTGAAATAAAAGACATATAACAGACCCCTAGAATTTAACTTTCTTCAGTGTAGCTGCCGGAGTACTTACTCTAACCGAGGGTGAGTTCACGTGGAATTTCTCCCACGTTAAATATAAAGAAACTGGCGGCCGAGACTAACCGAAAAAATATCCTGAATTGCGTCTCTGTGACGTCACTCACCGCCGCCGAATACCGCTGCATGAAATAATTTAGTCCAAGAAGGTGCGTCGGCAATTTGGCGGGCGAGCTGGACTCCGGTGACGTCATATCCGGCGCTACAAATATTAGAAATAATCGATCGCAATCGGCATTCGGGAAAAGACGTCACAAGTTTCCAAGAAAAAAAATATTTGAAGTTCTGGTAGTTTACATTAGTTTTTAAAATATCGAAAATAGCTTACGTATAGCAACTCGCAGTTGATGGGTATCGTTTTAATTTATGGTGAAGTGAAAATGCTTTAGCAGAACGATTTCCCGGTAAACATGTGCCAAATCCAGCTACTTTTACAACGGGTTGCAGTGAGTGCAAGTGTAGTGCAAACGCAGAAGTGATGCGGGAAATTTGCAACAGAATCGTGGAAGACATGGAGAGCCAGGACATTCACGGCATATTGCAGTGTGGCGTATCATACACGAGGCTCAGGGGACAGTACCAGGGGATTGGACGATGAGGATCGGTAACATGGCCGCCACGATCTCAATCATTTGGACTTAGTTTTGTGGGGATATTTAAAAAATGAAGTATACTGCACTGAAATCGACACTATTGATGATTTTTACAAACGTATCATGGCTGCTGTCAATAAATTACAAGTTCAAAACGGACAAGAAGCAGAAACATTTGTAGAAACTGGGTAAGACGGGTAAAGTGTGTCAAACTATTTTATTAATTAAGACTATTAATAACTAATAACGATAGTGGCAAAAGCAGTTGAATTTACTGCATTGAAATAGGTGTTATAAAATGTAATTTATTTTTTTACTTGGAAATTTCTTTGTGCGGTGGCCGATTATACGCCTTATCAGGTCTTACACTGGACCAGTTTCCAGTGACGTGCGGAACTGTATTTTTAAATCATTTTTGAACTGACCTTTGTGATTTTAATTTTTACAAAATTGTATTTGTAAGAGTCCTCTGTAATTATATAAGGGGACTAACAAGCCAATTAAAGGCTGGTTTGTTTCCCGAATCTAATTGACCGTTTTATCCACGACCACGGCCAAGACCGGTCAATTAGTGAAAGCGACGTGAGAGCAGGTGAAAAATTATAGTTTTGAAAAACGTCTTATTTCACAAATTTATTTTAATCAAGAATTTTTATTGTCAGCTGAATACTAGAAAGTCTTGGAATTGTTTTTATGACATGCGCTTGTTTCTTTGTCAATAAAAGTAAAAAAATTTCTAAAATAGACACAAAAAATGAGTGAGAATGGTGCGAATATCTTCAATCAATGTCGAAAGTCCATAAAAGTATTGATATTTCGAAGTATATGGTAAACTTATTACATATTTGAAAGTAGTATCAATAAAATATAAACCAAAGAAGGCAAAGATACTGGAGAGAAACCAAATGGAAAAATGTTTGAAAAAAGCACCGGATGAGGAATATTTACAACTTAAGATTAAGAAAATACACGATTTTAATATCTCATTTTATACCTTGAGCGTTTTATTTTGAATTCTTTACAGGTTACAACGATCATAGGAGTCGCAGGTGCTTGTCGATGCAATGAATGAACCTTTCTGAATATCACCCTTGTTCCAGACTAAGCCTGTTATCTATATGTACTCATTCCGCATATGAAAACAAATATTTCAAGAAATTAAAAGTAGGTATATTAAAATTCATCCTCTGAATATTCTGATGAATTATCTTCGTCTCTTAGATTGATAACGATAGGTTCCACAGTAACGTCAATTAAATTATCGGGCTCCCACATTTTCTCCTCTTCTTTTTGTACATGATGTATACATATTTGCCAGTTATCTGCAGTTACTCGTTCCAAGGAATTTTTTAACAATATTTTCACGTCACTTAATTTAAACGTCGTATTATTTCGCGCTACATCTCCTTTTAACTGCACCCAGACTAATTCGATTGGGTTAAGTTCACAGTGATAAGGTTGTAACCGTAGTACCGTTATTTGGCGATTTGTTGCCATTTCATCGATAACATATTTTTTTCTGATCTTTATTAAGATTGACAAGTGTCAAAAGTTCTTTTTTCACCATATTTGTTTCAAAAGAAATGTTTTTTCCGGATAACCATTGAATTATATCGGCTTTTCTTCAAGCAGTCGTAGGCGTCCGCTCGGTCTGCCGTGAATGGTAACTGGCATTATCCATGACTATTACAGACCCCCGAGGAATAAGATCCAACATCTGTGTAAAATACTTTTCGAAAACATCTGCGTTCATGTCTTCGTGAGAGTCACCTGTATTTTTAAATTCAAATAAAAGTAAACCGTCATCTACAAAACCACTGGCACTACCTATATGTGTCACTACTAATCTTCGTCCTTTACCTGAAGGTGCCTTGAACCTTGTTGAAAGTCCATTCAAAAATGCTTGTCGAAAACTTTTACATTTTTATCTTTCCATACTTTTATTACAGTATATGCCTCGTTGACCCAAGTTTCGTCTAGATAATAAATATTCCTTCCTTCGTCACGGAATTTTCTAATCTGATCTTAAGTAGAATCTTCGCCAACAAATAATTTCATCATTATCGATAAGAACTGACTTCCTGTTCTGCTTTTCCCAGCAAAAATTCAACTATCGCAAGACGGCCTATAATTTGCTTCTACTGATTTTTGGCAAATCGTTGTCCTCTGAAAGTCCACTTAAAATTTTGTTTAGCGTTGGTATTTCTTTTTTAAAATAAAAAAAGTGTACTTTTCTGCGAATGACATTTTTGAAGAAATCATCTATAACGACTTTTGACCTCCCTGTAGATAATTTTGGGGGATTTACAGTATCTTGTTTCCTTTAAAAGTCTGTAAATAGTCGGTTTTCCAATCCCTGTCATTTTGGAACACTTTTCCACGATGTCGTCAACACTGTTGTTAGGATTTTGGTGTTTCAATGCATTAAATACATTTAATATAATAATCTTCTCATTCTGAGACAGCGCACATCTTTTCACGCGTTTTGCAGGTACGTAATCTGATAAGCTCGACATTTTACACAAACAATATTATATCCACTGGCATAATAGTCACTAAACACATGTCGAATTTTACTCTACTGCACTAGCATGTCTTCATATATTCAGCTCTAAGACTGGATTGATCTGTCACAATACACTGGCTCCTGCCCTATGATGTATCCAGTAAAATATGCTAATATACACCCATTACCTGTTAGCATTAGTGTTACCCGATAATTACCTGAAACTAAGTATTAACACGCCCATGGCCGGTTCTTATCTCGGGGTTTTATTACTCTCTTTCATTTCCAAACAGACTATAGAGTAAGAATATTGAAAATTAACTAACTAACTATTAATAACAACGCTCCAACTAATAATGTTTTTTATTTGAATTGTTTTTGTTTATTGTGCAATTCGTATTATTACACTTCCTTTTGTCATAAGTATATGAAAAAGGACTATCTTTATGTCTCTAATGTATAACATAAAATCCAGTTGCATATTGAATTACTTATGCACTTAAAGAAATACTACTGAAACAACTACTATAAATTTGTGCATATCCATTTCTTTTTCTCAATATGCCCAGCTTTGTAATAAAATGATGGCGAGTCATATTCTAACTCTTAATTAGTTGAATGTGCTCCACAATGTACATTTGAGGTTCTAATCTAACGTTAATTTTTAATATTAAAGTGGTTAAAGTAATGCACTCGTTGCAAATTATCGGTAAACTTTCCGTAGGGCTGTCAGTTTCATAGATTGTAACCACTGTGACACGATTACATCATAATAAGCGCGCAGTGCATGCTGACCGTACCAAAACCCTCGTTAGTTAGGAGGGAGCTTTATCAGAATACGTTGATCCGGGTTCGACCATGACAAACCCAAAAACGTCTGTGGTCTTTATGCGGTCCAGCCTGCAGAACTGCGACCATCCGTCCTCATTCTACACTAATAAAAATGGGTGGACGTTTCCATATTTCTTATGCCCTTTTTACGTAATATTTACTGGAAAATTTTAATTTACATTATACCTGTATTAAGAAAAAATCAAGTGTATGTGCTTTTATGTAACAAAATTAGCAAATTTCAGAAATGGCGTGGTAATACAATATACTACAATTTATTATGAAATTTGCACATGAACAGAAGCACATTACAAACCATACAACATTCATTTCAAACAACATATGAATCCTTGTGACAGTAAAAATAGTAATAGCTTACAACAGATATTAATATTAGTAGTAGTTGTCATTACGTTAGTTATAAATTTACTGTAAAATTCGAGCTAAAAATATTTATTTTCACACAGATATGCGTATACATATATACTGATGTCTAGAATAATTATGTAATATTTTCAGCAAAAATATTCAGTATATTTTGTAATGCGACTGAAATATCTCCAATACATTTTTAGATGGATGGAATACATTTTTACAGAAAAGAATGGATAATTCATATTTAGAGGATGGATGGACAAATTCCACTTCTACTCCTGACAAGGCCTTCTTAACTATTTAGAAATAAAAATGTGACTCGCATAGTGTATTTATTATTGAATTCTAATAATAACATTTACTGTATTTCTAGTAATTTGTTAGTAAGAGACATCCTGCATATTATATTAACTATCTTAAACCTGTACTTTTGTACATTTTAACAAGTAGGCTTTTTTCCATGACATTAAAAGTAAAAACTTTTCCCTCTTTCAACTTCATGTCAACACACTCTTCACATGGCTACAAAAATAATATAATACATTTTTAAATTGGCTTGTGTCACATTATGCAAGTTAAACAAACTGAAAATATTTGAACTATATTTTACAATTCCAACCTAAAAATTACAATGTATAAATCAATATAAACAGTGTCGGGAAATTACTTTGGAATTTAGCATAATGAATCACATGAAACTTTATTCACATTTATTTCTGTAATATTACAGTGTACTTATTTCGTTTACAAAATTATTATGTAATTCTACATAACTTTACACTGTTCACAAATTGTCAACAAAGTTATGTGAAATTACAGACAAATTTTTATCAGTGTTCAGTAAGCTTTATTTAAAAACAAACAGTAGCATGTAGAGAGGATATTTTTACAGATGCCGTTCAGAATATCCAATTTGCAAAGGATTAAATGCAAAGGTTAAATATAATGCCCTTCCTCTACACTAAGCGATTATTTCGAAAAAATATGTTACTGACCAATCATTTTCCCAATTTTCAATAATAATAATAATAAATGTATTTTCCTTTTGACAAAGTTAAATTTGTATAGGAATAGTTAAGAAGTGCATAAACCTTAGTACATACAATAAAAATTAAAAGAAATACGAAAACAATCAAGAAAAGTGTCCCGTATCCACGAATTACGTTGAAATATAACATTTATGAAATTTTTCCAAATTATAAAAAAATGTATTTAAAAGAAATAATTTCAGTTATTTTTTAAACATTTTTATTTTGTTTAATATTTAATGGTAATTTATGAAATATATTGAAACGTCAGATGAATTACTTGTCGCTTTATATTTAAAATATGGAATAAAAAATTGTTCCTTCTGTCTTGAGCACATTGCCATTTAAAGTAAAATTATTTTTATTCTTAAAAAACAGCATGCTCAACTCGAAACTCAAACTCAATGTAATAATAAAGTTGTTATTTTCGGACAAGTTAGGACAAGGATAAGTAATAATATTATAATTGACCAAAATGATAATGTATAAAAAATAATAGGCAACCTCATAGTGCAGGGTCTCTCACTCTGCTGTTAGGATACAAAAAATTTAGATAAAATTTGGGACACGTGGTGTAAGCACCATTTTCAATCTTTGAGATTTGGCAGAAACGACTAATGGTCAATTATATTTTTTCCAGAAACATACCCAAATTTTTTTCCTGTTAGAAACCTCTCTTTTTTCTATTAAACTTTTATTAGAGAAGTTTTTCTGTATTAGTTCTCGTTTAAAAGTTATGAGCAATATCGTCCTAAAGAGTCTCAAAGGAAATACCACTTAAAAATCACGTTAGTGGTGGAAGGATCAAGTAGTCGATTCAATAAAATTTCTACTCAGAACTTCCAGAAACTGTTTTGAAGGAGTGTCAGTGTCATTATTATTGCAAAAGCATGTACACAGTAACAAAAAAAATAAACGTCAAACTACCCGAAAATATGCGGCAAATAAATATTCGGACATCACGTAATATAGATAAGCAGTAGTTAGTAGGCAGGGAACTAATGTCAAAATATCACATTGTAAACATTGTTGTGAATAACCTTTTATAGTGTGAATGCCTTTGTTGTGACGTCGTAATACGTAACATTTACGCAAAAATGGTTCGAGGTCTAGCCACTAACAAGAAAGTTAGGGAAATTATTATCCAGCAATATTCCAAAGGCAAATCGATGCGCGAAATAGCAAGTAATCTTGTAATGTCTAAATCTACAATTGCAGATATTATAAAGAAATATGGCGAAACCGCTAATATTGACGTCCGCGGTAAAAGTCCAGGTCGACCGAAAAATGTAACTGCAAGAAATCAAAGAGTTTTGGTAAAAATTTGCAAATCTGGAAGACGAAATACGTTAAGGGCAATAATCAGTCAATGGAATAGAGAGTGTGGGATGCAGATTTCGCAAGAATGCTGCCGCAAATACATTCGTAAATTTGGGCTCAAATTTTATAAGGTATGTATCATAATATTGTTTTGCAAGAAGGACATGAAAAATTATTGTTTTAAATAGGTTAAAGAAAAACCACTTCTAACTGAAATCCAAAAACAAACACGTTTAATTTGGGCAAAATCAAAGCGCAGTTGGACCTACCAAGATTGGAAGAAAGTTATTTTTAGCGATGAAGCTAAGTTTGATGTATGTGTAGGCGATCATCGGAAAAGGGTAATCAGAAACAAAACTGAAACCTTTCACAAAGACTGTATTAAACGCATAGTGAAATTTCCTAAGGGTATTATGGTGTGGGGCTGCATATCTGCAGGTGGAATGGGAAGTCTCAAGTTTATTGATGGTACAGTGAATGCTGATAAATACCAACAAATATTTGAAAATACCCTATTGCCCTCCATAACAAAATTGTTTCCACACAGAGATTGCATTTATCAGCAAGATGGCGCATCATGCTAAAAGTACAAAAAAATGGTTTGGCGATCACAACGTGCGCGTCTTATCTTGGCCCGCTAATAGTCCCGATTTAAATGTAATAGAAGCAGTCTGGCATTAAATGAAACAACAGTTGAGAAACCATCCGCAGAGAACAATTCCTGAATTACGCGCGAAACTGCAAGAAATTTGGAGTTCGTTTACGCTCGAAAATTGTGAAGCACTAGTTAAGACAATGCCCGCAAGAATTCAGGCAGTAATTAAAGCCAAAGGAGATGTAACAAGTTATTAGTTGGGTTAAATTACGGGTGTCCGAATATTTAGTTGCCGCATATTTTAGGGTAGTTTGACGATTCTTTTTTTTTGCTACAATTATAATGAATTAGAAAATAGGGATATTATTATTGAAAATAATTATTAGTATCTATATTCCGTCAATAAAAGTTTTTGTTACAAGTTTACAACCTTGCTTGATTAATTTGTGCGACTGTTTGCACAAAATGCGTGCGTGTCCGAATATTTAGTTATTTGGGCTCGTATAAAAACAAAACAAAGAATCCTTTACTGTAAGCGCATATTTAGACATATCAGAAATATAGTACTGCAAGACCTACACAAATAGATAGTAACACATTCTTTTAAAATATTCAAATGATAAAGCATATAACCAACTAATACGAATTCATTAATTTAGGAATATGCCAAACCAAGTTGCTGCTTTTCTCAAATTGAAAGATGTTGACGAATATATCGGACATTGTTTCCGTAGAACTTTAGCTACACTATTAATACATTCAGGAGCTGATATCACTTTAATAATTCATAGTGGCTGGAAATCTTCAACGGTAGCTGAAGGCTACATTGAAGAGTCCATAACTCGTAGCAAAAAATGTTCTCTACAGCAAGTACGTCAGGTGCTGGAAGCGATTTTTTAAATAATTCAACCACAATGGAGGATTCAATAGTTCATAAACTATCTACTGGTGAAAACACTTCAACTTACATAGACGAATTAAATGTTTCAAAACAAACAAGACATGGGATATCATTTATAGGCTGTTCTAATTTCATTATAAATGTTTACAATCAATAAAATTACTTCATTAAAGAACAAATTTAGCAGCAGTAAAAATGATTGTGACATTTTAGTAACCTGACAGCTGTCACTAAAATAGGCCTTTAATGTCGATGAGCGAATCGACATTAAATCGTGTTGCTGTGGTGGGAGAAAACTATTTTTTTATACTAAAAAAGTAGAAATAATTTACCTTTCTTGCATTTCTTCTGTATCGTTTTGGTAGATTCACAGCTTGTTTGATTCCCTTTCTTAAGTGTCAGCGTTCGAGATCTCTGATTGGTCTTCGGGTCACATTCTGACCACGCCCCTTTGCTGTATCTGCATTCTTCTGTAAAAAATAAGCATAAATAAATTAATAAGAAATAAGTTTTTGTACTTTATTATTGTAAGCATCATTCAAAGTTAAAATTTTTATTCTTCAAATGCAGTTTTTATTTCAAAGAATTCTAAAGAGTTAAGTTGCAGTATAAAATAGGTTTCATATCGAACTAATAATAAATAAAGTTGTTTGAAATAAAGGTTCTATTAGTTTTATTTCCTTCTAGTAAAACCAAAAGTCTGCAACTGAAATGCAGTTTTTCCTAGATCAAAGTAAATAGCAAAAGAAATCCAAAGACTGTCGGTCATTGTAAAATATTACAGCCACTTCAAAGTCGATGCCAGACTTTAAAGGGGTAATTGTAGAAGAGACTTTCCACACATTTCCTTCACAACGGCTCTTCTAATAACTATTTTCCTTTCATCGACATTTTTGATGCTTACAAAGTTTTGCTTGCGCCACCACTGAAATTAATTTGCACAGAGGTCCGCTTCTCCTTGAAAACTTGCAGGATTTAAATGCAGAAATTGCATGATTTTTCCAAGAATATATTATTGTAGCCCAAAAACGGTATTTAAAATTTCGGTTTAACCACGCCACCAAAAAAACAATCGCTGCCACAGCGAAGATCTGTGGCGTCAGATGACATTCTCGCGGGTATAATACAGCATTGTGCTTTATACAGGGTGATTTATGCTTAATCTTGATAACTTCAGGAATCGATAAAACAGGTTAAAATAATGTTCATTTATGATATAAACTTATTTTCTAAAACGCATCGTTTCAGAGAAAGAGGCCGTTGAAGTAAGAATTTTTTTCTAGTTTTTCCCTCATAACTTTTGAACCACTTATCCGATTTAAGTGAAATTCGGAACACAAACACTCCTTCTGATCTTATATAAGCCTCTTAAGTTTGAACTACCTACCCCTCTTAGAAGTGTATTTTGTATGCTACCCCCCTCTTATTTCTTATCTTATCTATCTCTTATCTTATTTTATCTTACCTTATTTCAAAACTACAAAAAAAATTTAATTCCAATAAAACATCTACATACCACTTTGACCTGATTAATTTCGAAACTTTTTCGTATCTTTTTTTTTCGACGTTAGGTCTTGTTTCTGAGATATTCAAAGAAATTGGTGACAGTGTAGCGTACCAGCCTCGTAAATTTCATCTAACGTTATAGCACCCTGGAAAACAAAACTCAGTGATTTGTGTAAACTAACGTTTTGCGCGCCGCGATAGCCGAGGTGGCTGGGAGACGACTGCTCGTGGAACTAGTCTGGATCGCCTATGTCAGTGTGGGTTGGAATCCCACTGTAGTACCATGAATGATTGTGCTCGTCGAGAGATGCACAATAAGTCTATAGGCTGCGGTGCTTCCAGGGACACTGTCGGACGGCTCTCAAAAAAAAAACTGACGTTTGTGAAAATCATTATCAAAAGTATTATTTAAAGCGTGTTCTTAGTGTTAAGAAGAAATGCCAATAACCTCAAACATAAATTTAGTAACAACTACTTATTACAAGATTTACAACAAACTTATCAACTACTAAAACAATAATTGTTCAAAGTGCATTCCTCCAGTCTCAATACATTTTTGGCATCGACGAACTAGTGTATTAACGGCAGCTGCTATTTGAACAGGATTGTTTTTTATGTCATCACAAGCATGTCTTATCCTTTGGATCAATTCCTCACGGGTACGTACTGGCGTATCATATACAATTGCTTTTAGATGGCCCCAAACAAAATAATCCAGAGGATTCAGATCTGGCAAGCGCGGAGGCCAAGCCACTGGTCCTTCGCAAGGAATCCACATATTTGGATGGTTGTTGGGTGGCCGTCCAATCCATCGACGAGGATAGTTCTCATCCAATCACTGCCATACTTGCCTTCCGTAATGTGCAGGGTCACCATCCAACTGCATCCAGTTCCCTTGGCGTAAATTTCAGGGGACATCGTCAAGCACGTCGGGGAGAGAGTTTTGCAGAAACTCATGAAATAAATCCCCATTTAAACGAGAAGGCAAAATTTGCGGCACACAGAGGTTATTACTTAAAACACCTATCCACACATTTACACTAAACTGTTGCTCGTCGGTCCTTAAAACCTTATGCAGAAATTGTGGATTAATTTCTGTTGAATCTAAAACCTATCTACAAAAATTTAAACGTTTTTTAGCATCTCCTGGCAACAAACTTTGAACTGGTTGAAGATGGAAAGCCCTTCGATGATCTTGTCTGAGTGCTCTCAGTACTTTTGGTTGAGATAAATGGAGTTGCCGAACTGCTCAGCGTGTGCTTCGATATCAAAAAGATTAAGAATTCGTTGATTATTTCTTGGCGGTACATTACGATTATGATCATTGTAGCGACGCAAACCATATTCCGAAAATCGACGATGTACATCTACAAAAACTTGTGCATTTGGAATTCTTCTATTAGGGAAGCGTGTTCGGTACTCTCGAACTGACGCGTTGGAATTTCCGTCACAGAAACCATAAACATAATGTATATCGGCATATTCAGCATTTGTAAACGTTCTTGGTATTTTTTCTTAGCACTAAAAATGCTCTTTAAATAATACTTTTGACAATGATTTTCACAAACGTGAGTTTACACAAATCACTGAGTTTTGTTTTCATGGGTTGCTATAACATTAAATGAAATTTACGCGGCTGGTGCGCTACACTGTCACCAATTTCTTTGAATATCTCAGAAACAAGACGAAACGTCGAAAAAAAAAACAGGAGACGAAAAAGTTTCAAAATTAATCAGGTCAAAGTGGTGTGTAGATGTTTCATTGAAATTATTTTTTTTTTGTAGTTTTGAAATAAAGTAAGAGGTGTAAGTAGTTCAAACTTAAAAAGCTTATGTAAGATCATAAGGAGAGTTTGTGTTCCGAATTTCACTTAAATTATCCAATTTCTTCTTCAAAAGTTATGAGGGAAAAACGAGAAAAAAAATCCTACCTCAACGCCCTCTATCTCGGAAACGATGCTTTTTTTATCGATTCCTGAAATTATCAAGATTAAACCTGAATCACCCTGTATATGTATACGACTTCAATGCTTTCGGACAACACAGTACATACCGTTAGAAGAATTAATTTGACGATGATAGTATTAAGTGTTATTTTGTTAAATAGACATTGGTGTTGCAAAATAGACTCGTAAAATGAGCACAAAAATTATATTTCACTGGGAAAATGGAAGAAGTATGCCATTATGTATGAATACAGCATACAGCGTCTAATAAAAAATGTTTCACCGTGCCAAATGTAAAGTTATAAAGAATCAATTTAATTTGCCTATTAAGCTACCAGAATGTATACAGGGCGTTTAAAAAGTCAATGGTAAAGAAACTTACTTTTTTTCATTTATTGTATTCAGTGCTTCATTCCGATTCTAAATAACATATTTGCTCCTACCATTTTCATAATGTAGAGCCAATATTATTGGAGGCATTTATACAATTTTGCTATCTGATTTCACAACATTAAATTACCTGTTTTATTCTGGAAACATAAACAAAAGTAATAAATAAGGATTTTTTTAATGAGAAATGAAATCAATAGTAAATAGCAGTAAAATAGATAAATAAATAAAATTAAAAAATATTAATAATTTTTTTTTCAAATTAAAAGAATTAGTGCAATGTGAAGTCAGATGGTATACCCCAAGTAAAATCCTCTATATGGACGTAACCATCATTGTCGCCATAATTTCCACGAGTAGATTTATTATAAACATAGAAGCAAGTTACGTTTCACAATACTGAAAGTTCACCACATCACCACTAATAATTATGGTAATGTTTAAAATGGACGCCTACTTGCTTTGACTCCCCGTATTTCTGCAGTAATGAATTTGAAATTCACACCAATGAAGTTCATAAGCATAAAATTTAATGAATCCACTAGGGGCAAATTGTCCGAATGTGCTTGCACAAGATCCGCTTCCGTTTCGTGGAATTTGCACAGCATTACCTACACAGTATTTACACTATCTATGACACAAGAAACAAATGACTGGTTACATTACCAACACCCTAACACTGCATTTGACATCAATGATATTGCGTTTTCGGCTACGTGGTTTTGTTTACTTTCCAGGGCAATTGTTCATTAATGCTAACATTTTAATTATCATTTGATTATTGTCGCCAGATACATGTTCTGACCTTTCAATATGTTGCAATTCAATATGTTTCAAATCAATATAGAATTCGGCTTGTGGAAGGTGAGGTTGGAGTTGAAAGATACTTTCTGCATGTAACACATGCAATTAGTTCACAAACTGCATCCGAGACCATACATTTTTTTTTAATGAAATATTCGTATCAAGCTTGATAACAGAGTAAATTAATTGCCAGTCTTCAACACGCACCGAATATTTTGCGAGTTTAATAAACAATTTGTTTCCCATGAATTTTCATTCGCTTTACAAATGCGACTGCTACAAAATATGTTATTAAATTTAAATGAGTTCCATTAAACTAATAAATAATAGTAATGGATGAGGTTGATTTCCATAACAACATATTAAATCTGTAAAATGTGTTCTACCTATGCGTAATAGCAAACTAATAGCTATTTGTGGTTGTTAATCAGTCATCCAGTTAATGTTGTGGAAAATTTATTTTATTTTATTCCTGTGCTGCAAATTATCGGAGGACCAGTATTTACTAAAAAAAACTATCTACTGTTTCATTTTTTAACGAGACATTCGCTACAAGCTAATTCAAAATATGAAGATTCTAATTTTGATTTGACTGTTACGCATTAGCGAAAATTTTTAGATTAGTATCAAAATATTTTGTAGAACTTCTGTGGGTGTGGTAGGGTGCAAGAATGTTGTGTCGGGTCAATGTGAGAGATTGATACCGGTCGACATTTGACTACCCCCCTAATTAATAAGATTTTCCAGGTTTGTCTCATGCCTGCACTAAATGGTAGTTAGGACCTACCAACTAAGTCATTCCTAGGCGAAAATGCGGCCCCATCTCCCGCACAATTCCTCGTGATTAGAATGAGGGGTGCAGATATTATATTGTTATTATTAATTATTATTTAAGAGGTCGTTGTCATGCCCACAGTTTTTCTTCTCGTTTTCGACAAAACGGAACTCCACATTATGCAAATGGATTGGAAGGAGATGTACTGAATGGTCCGCACGTTTGTCAGATTTATCTCCGTTGGGGTTTTTTCTGTGGAACCAGTTAAAGAGAAAAATGTATGCCACACGATTTTTTTAACAATCGTTATTTACACAAAAGAAATGCATCTATCATAAATCAATATAACGGCTAGTCTACAACGCAACGTCAGTTACTGTTCACAGTTAATTGTAGGTAGTTATAAGCACAATTTTGTGTCTCTACTGATCTTATTTGATTAAATAATTACATTGGTAACTGGAACTTCTGCTGGCCATAGCATGTGTACTTATTGTGGCTTTAGACTCAGGAAGTTCACTTATTACATTTTTTTATTATTTTTGCATGGTGTTTTGGAGAACCTGCGTATTGGTAGTAGTAGTAGTAGTAATTGACAGGTAGGTCATGGTTTTAAGAATAAAAATTATATTCTCGATTGTACCTTAACACCTTCCATTCCGCTTTTTTTTTAACTAAGAATCTTTTAAGAACCTAAGGAACCTAATAAATTGGCCAGTTTTCATTTTCAATTTTGGTTTTACAAGTAGCCAGAATCTGTGTCCCCAGAACGCATTAATTAATTAAATTAAATAGCAACCAAACTTAACAGTAACAAATACCAGACCAACAAATATTATCTCAGAACACGAAAATAATTTCAATAACACAAAAATAATAACGGCTGACACAGAAGTACAAATCAGAGCGGAAATTTATTAGCAAGCAATATCTGATTTAGTTTATACAGTGTGCGCCAAAAGTATAGAATAAATTCAATAAAAACGAAACAATTATTTTTTGGAAAAAATCCTCGAATAGGTCGATTTTTAATTTAAAAAATACATATTTTAGCGTAAAATGCGATTTTCAAATGTCATTTGTTTTCGAGTAATGACGTCATCGATTTTTTTTTAAATGACAACACCATATTTTTTTCCTTGATTCTGAAAGATCGTTTAATTCTCTATCAGACAGTACTAAAATTTTGCCCCCTTACATAGGAAAGTTTTCGAGTAAATGACGATTGAATGTTAGAAAACGTAAATTTTATCCATAAAAACGTAACAATTCTGAGGTATGTAAAATAAAATACAATTGATTAAATTTTATATTTAAATTAAATGTTCGAATTGCCATCCACCAACTTCTTGACAATGCGCAAGTCTGTGAAGAAATTCTTCTTGCACATTATGAATGATTTCTGGGGTAACTCTGCGTACTTCGTCCCGACGGCGATTTTGAAGTTCTTCTAAATTACGTGGTTTATTAATGTACACTTTTGACTTCAAGTATCCCCATAGAAAATAGTCAAGAGGTGTAAGATCTGGCGATCTTGCAGGCCATTCTATCGATCCGCGTGTGCCGATCCACCTCCCAGGAAAACAGTTGTCAAAAAAATCTCGTACAGCATAATGCGGAGGTGCACCGTCTTGCTGAAACCATATGGTATCGTCAGGAATGTCAGGGTCATTATCGTTAGGAAAAATTACTGCAAGGGCTGGAACAAGGTCATTTTCTAGAAACTCTAAATATCTTTGTCCTGTAAGGGTTCCTTCAAAGAAGAAAGGCCCTACTATTCTGTCGTCAACTATTCCAACCCACACATTTAATTTCTGAGGGTGTTGGGTATGTGCCTTTGCCATCCAATGAGGATTTTCCCGACTCCAATATCTGCAAGTTTGACGGTTTACTGTACCATTCAGACAAAATGTGGCCTCATCTGAAAAAAGTATTTGCCGGTGTAAATTTCTATTTCCTTGACATAAATCCATTAGAATTTCGCAAAAGTGTAAGCGGCGATCGGGATCATCTTCATTGAGTTCCTGCACAAGTTGAATTTTGTAGGGATGATATTTTTCCTTCCTCAAGCTGTGCTCTGACTAGTGTCATTGTTTAATGCAACCAATCGTGAAGAATTATAAGGATTATCCGCCATACTTATCAAAATGCTCTGTTTCTGATTTTCATTAATGCTTGGACGTCCAGGTTTTGGAATATTTACAACATTGCCAGTTTCTCTAAATTTAGACTCTACCTTACTGACTGTTGATTGGCTGATAGGGCGATCTGGATATTTTTCATTAAATAAATCGCAAACTTCCTGCTGAGTTCTAGTCATATTCCCGCATCCGATAAGAATTAAAATTTCAATTCTTTGAGTAACAGTTAAATGTGCCATAATACTTTAAATTGAATAATAATTTCTATGTTGCTTACAATACTTATTAGAAAGTCGGTGTGACATTGACACTTTGCAAAGATTTTTACCTACGTGATCCATAAAAGAACTATGGAATTCGAAAAACTAAACTTGATAACGTTTCTGCTTTATTTTAATTGATTTACGTTTTCTAACATTCAATCGTCATTTACTCGAAAACTTTCCTATGTATGAGGGCAAAATTTTAGTACTGTCTGATAGAGAATTAAACGATCTTTCAGAATCAAGGAAAAAAATACGGTGTTGCCATTTAAAAAAAATCGATGACGTCATTACTCGAAAACAAATGACATTTGAAAATCGCATTTTACGCAAAAATATGTATTTTTTAAATTAAAAATCGACCTGTTCGAGGATTTTTCCCAAAAAATAATTGTTTCGTTTTTATTGAATTTATTCCATACTTTTGGCGCATACTGTATACCAATAACATTAGCTTTGCGCTGATCATTAAGCTAGTAACTCCATGAAACTGATCACCAAATATACTAGTTGACGTTGAAAAGATAATTGAATGCCTTGTAAAATGGTACAGTTGTCATATTACACCACTCTTTGGTTAAGATTATAAGGGTTAATATCAAAATACGTCCTCAAAACAAATGTTGACGAATTCGACCGCATGGCTTTCAAGTTCTATTAGAGCTGACTTTTTACAATTAATTTTATCAGAAATAAAGATTCACGATTTTAATCAGCCTGTTAATAATTTACTAATTAATGTTTTTAATTTATCGATAGGGCACTCAATAAATCGCCAAGAAGAGCTTCTTAAGCAGTTTTTCCTGGCGCGTTAATTTAGCCTGCAATATTCCAGTCTCGAAGCTTCTTCCGATAATTTATATGATGACCCGACCTAAATGAACTCTCGGCAATTTATTTTTATGGTTAGCCAGATAAAAGAACATTCAACGTAGTTCCAGAGCCATTTATTAATATTTATTACACTTTTGCATTCAATTTCTACTGATGGGTGCTAATTTAATGAAATTAGTACGCTGCCATCTGCTGATAGATCAGGAAAATAAATTTAAGAACAGTAAGTCACGTTGTACTGTTTATCTGAAAAGTGTGAACAATAACTATGTTATTTTATTAAATCTGTTTGGTTCAATAGCATTTATAAAAACATTATTTTAAGAATGTGTCAAACTTATACAAATTTTCCAATAATTTGATTCATACAACCATCGCAGTAAAGGTTGATACTCAGAAGACGTTTTGAGTTCAAGCTAGAAGCTACTAATGCATTTTGTCTTACTTCCCAGTAGATTAACACAATTCTATTAATTCCGCATTTCTTTACCATTTTGAACACTTCTAAAACTGATGTAAATAATATTTCTGGTAAACAGGTATGGTAATAAAGATACTATATGAATAAAATAATTAAAACAGTAATGCTGAAAGAGCAGTATGTCTCAAATCAACCCAACCGAGGCAAAACATTTAAAATGTATTTTAATAAACACACTTTTAGTTACGTCGTACTTTTATATAGGGTGTCCTGAATATCTTCTTTGTCTGAACAAAAACAATAACAAATTCTTATGAAAAGAATGTTTAAAACGAATAGCTTTTCCAAAAATATATTACAAAAATAAAAATACAACTATATACAATAAAATGTAAAATTACAAGCAAAGGTATAATTAAGACAGCAAAATATAAAATTTTTATGTTAGATGGTTGGAATTGTAAATATTATGTTTAGCCAACACACACATATGATTTCAGTGCAAATTACGCAATGTTGTAAAAGGATTAAAGTAGTACTTGTTTCCGAAAGAAATATGTCCTTAAAAGAGGTAATAGGGAAGAGTTTTAGCATTTTATAACCTAAAAATGTGTCTGAAAGTCATGTTTTTGACAGTCAAAAATCGTTGAGGCTACGTCTTTGGTAGACGTTATTCTCCGCTCAAAATTTTTTTGATTCCAGGATTTCACAAAATTTACCTCGAAGGTACACCTTGTAAATGTCGTTAGCAATTGCTGTTTTAAGAGATGAGAAGAAAGTTTATTTTAATAGCAAAGGCAAAATTGTAAACATAACTGAACAGTACTTCCGTACAGTTTATAACCATTTTTAAAAATTCATAATTGCAGGATCTTAGCAATATGATCTAAAATTTCGTTTTCTTCGTAAATATTTACGTATTGAATCTTTTAAATGCAAATATGACGAAAATGGCAATTCCTAACGACATTAAATACATATACAGTTGTAACGTAAAAGTAATGGAAAAAGAGAAGATGCCAGAAATTAATGAACTATAAAACTTCAAAGAGGCGGCGTAAGTATCACTCTCTATAAAGTATACCAAAATTATGAGAAAATTTGAATTTCTCATGTTAAAAAACCCGTCATTCCGAATTTAAATACATAAACTACTTCGAAACTTATTTTAAAAAATTGAAAATAAAATTGTAATTTTGGCTCCCTACAAAACTGCTGCTATCCTCTTCTGAAATGAGGCAATTTTAACCAGATCTCATAAATCACTTATTATTTACTCTGTATATTATTCCTCTGAAACAAATTTATTTCAGAAACACGTTGTATACAGAACGTGATTCAGAATTTATCCGAAAAAAATTGGGAATGTTCAACATACAAATACATACATACATACATACAAATATGGTAATGCAAAAAAAATACGCAAATATTAAAAAATATTTAATTGCACGCCTCGGGTATTTGGTTTACTGTAATGGAGTGGCAATGCTGACTGACCATGTCACACATCGCACGAAAAAACTTCCACAGTTCTGTGATTGAACCGACACACACAATAATGAACTTCTTCATCCTGCTTATTTGTTACAGTAAACGGGCGGCTCACATCGTTTTGGTATTTCTCGTCTTTTAAATATGGTTATAAAAAATTTCAATTTGCTGAACAAAGTTGCTCTATGGAATAAACATTGCTTGATATTTCTTTGCTTGCAAATATAAATATTTATACATATATATATTTTTTTTGCTATTTTATCTAGAATGTATGTGTATGTGTATTAATAGTGGTATGCAATATTATATGAATATGTATATGTTAAATGCATGTTGCATGAGTATGTATATTTATTCTCTCTTGTATATCTTCAAGTCTTGACTACAGCTTAAGTTAAAAAACAGAGGTTAAGCTAGGCGTAACCATCTGATCTTCGACTTTTTTCATTATTGTTTAATGTATATTAACTATTTTTGTAAATGTATTGAAAATAAAGACCATTTATTATTGTTATTATTATTATTGAAGTGATTACCAATCTACTCCAATATTGCCAAACATTGTCGTCGATCGGTAAACTTTCCTTACTGTTCTTGATATTTAATATACTATTTTTTGGTGATATGGACTTATTATTTAAGGCCGCACATACTCTAAAAGTTTTTCGGATAGGTTCTGAATCACCCAGTAGATGTATTGCTGATAAACCCAATACAAATATGAAGCAAAGTCAATTATTTGAAAAATTCGACAGAAATGGGTGATTTTTTGATTCGGTATTTACACAGGATCGACAATTTTGCGTCAAATATTGTCTCTGTAAACTGCATGTTTACTCTGGGCTCCGAAGCCATTAACTTTAATATTTACGTTTGCCGTAAATGAACACATTTAAACGAGTCGTTACATCAAAAATTCTATTCCAGGTCCCATATCCATTATTTCTGGAAGTTAATTACACTTATAAAATTTATTGCATATTAATCTTAATTAAATTAGGTACGTTTTAATTAAACAGTTGCCTGTGTTATTTGAAATATTATAAAAACGACAATTTTATAGCTAATAATTACAAAAAAAAAAACATAAACATTTCCCATTAATAAAATATTATAAATACAGGGTGTCCGGAATATGAGTGCCTTTATTTTCCTGTATCATAAATTGTACAAAGCAAAAATTTGTTGTCAATTTTTTTTTGTAGACATGCTTAATAAAATATAGTTCAGATATTGAAAGCTTGTAGGTATGTCTGACAAAAAAACAGCAAAAAGCATTTATGAAAAAGAACGTCTAAAACGAAAAAATTTCTGGAAATACACAAACAAAAATAAAACAACAGTAAAATGCAAAACTAAGGTATAATAAGTACATAAACCCAAATTGAAACACCAAAATCCAAAATTCCATAAACCCACAATCCTCACACCTCAAAACCCCAAATTAAATAAACCCGTAACTCTTGAAGCCCATAAATCCCAAAATTCATTAACTTCAAAACTATAAAATCCGAAACTCCAAGCTACACACAGGCGAAGTAACAAACAACCCTTCAAAATGGGGCCAAATATTTCGAAAAATAATTAATATCTCTAAATAACTTTAACTTGGAATAACCAAGTTTGATACATGATTTATGTTTATTATTGGTCTTCTTGAAGGTACACTGTAAAAAAGTTGCTGTGTAAGCGAGATTTTTCAGTGTGTAATTTACGATGTGTAAAAATTCCGTGTTAATAGTTTTACACACTATGGCGTTTTTGTACGTTTTACACAAAATGTGTTAAAATTACTAGTATTATAATAAAATATACTATATTTCTATAATATTTACCAGTTGTGTGTTAAAAGTACATCATTGTGTGTAAACTTAACACGCACACAACTTAATTGTGTTCTATATCCCTACTCCTGCCTGGTTAAGCACAACTGCGCAGCTGCAGTATATCAGCTGATCCAACACACGTCACTACGCCATATTGGTCATGTAGCGGTGTTGTGTACGTTCACTGTATTCAAATGGAGAATATTTAAATTTTAATTGAGGTTTAATCAAGGAAAATGGTAAGTACTTACCTAGCTATAACAAATATTACTGATAATTGTAATAAAGCTAAAACTAATTAGAATATAACTATTAAAAATATTAGGAGTTTACTCTGACGTTTTAGATTACTCTGTAACCTAACTTTTTTGTAATTTTAGAGAAAGAAAATTATATGTTCAGATCACTACCAGTTAATTTTCGTAAACTCCTATTATGTAGTGCCTAAATACTTCTTTGTTGTTTCATTATTTATGATTCACTAGAGCATTATTAGTCCCTTATTAGAATATGTACTATTATACTGTTAAGTTTAATACATACATATTTTGTTAGCAGACTTGGTTGTTGTTCATTTGAACAGAATTTTATTTTTTAATAAAATCATAAAAAGTAAAATTTATTTTATTTTATAATTACACCATAATTCAGACAATTCTTATATTGATACGGAAGCTCACCTACCTTGTTAATTATGTTCCTGTTTGCTTTTGAAATTATAATTTTTAATACGTATATTCTGCCGTTTAATAGAACATTCCAGGCTATATTCAATGCATTCTCGACGATAGGCAGAACCTCTAGAAAATGTCAAAATAAAAGTATTTCAAAAATTATATTTATTAAAAATTATTTCTCTGGGCCTAGAAGGCCTGTAACCAGCCTTATACCTTCAATGACAGAAATGACACAGAAATGTGTATAAGTTACACATGATATTTGTTATATTAACACAGTGGATTGTGTTAAACCTTTAACACACTGCTACAAACAGAGAAATGTGTAAAAATATACAGAATTCCGTGTGGACCTAGATTAACACAGTATTGTGTTCTTTTCTGTTAAAATGTGTAATTATTTTTTTACAGTGTATGTAAATCCGCCTGTGTGCAATTTTGTATATAGGTATGTCTGGTTAAATTGCAAAATTTTGCGACCTCCTACATGCACCTGCTCTCTGTCGGTTCTCATGAAGAAGTATATTTTTTCCAGTATATTTTTTTTCAAATCTACTGATTTTCATAAATTATGCAATCATCATAAATCATGTATTTTTATCTACAAAAACAAAAAAAAAAACATTTTTCATATAGAAACATAAATTACAAAATTTACCTACTGTTCTATTCCATTTGCAGTTTACCGATTTGCACATCAAAATTAAATGATGTTTTGATTTCCGATACATTAACTGAGTTTACTGAAGCATTTAATAATAAATTATTCAACTGTTTAAAGTTAAACACGTATTATAACTGAATGGCAGAATTGCCGGTTGAAATCTGATTTGAGGAAATTTTATATCGCCAGGGCCCTCTCGCCCTTACCAAATAATATCAACGAAATTGAAGTTGAATCATATTAAAGGAAAACTCGCCTAGATTGATATTTCAATACTCACGCCCTGCGCATTTTTCAATCATCTAAAATAACGTTTACTCCTTAGGTGGGGTTCTGTTGTAATATTTATATTAAACTGTAGAGCAGAATCGATAATACGATGAACGATAGGGAAAAAACAATATAGAAACACTGGCTGTGAATAGAAGGGAGCAGGATATTGTGTTTTGTTTCCCGAGGTATAATGGCTTTTAATGAAAAGTGTAGGGAATAAATGCATAGTAAATTATTCATGCTTAAGCAAGGTAGATCAAGTTTGTTAATTTCAGTGCACGCAGAAAGTCAAAAAGTGATGAAAAATTAGTACCGACATAGCATAAAGAGACCAGCAATTTCACTCTGCTATCGGCAGTTTGAACTGATTTCATTGGCTAGGATGACCTTGAAATGCGTATGCAACACCGTATTTGACAAAATTTATACGATCGGTGATCAGGACCGGAATAACATTTGTTTTTGTCCGTAAAAGCGTAACAATCAATCATACAGTTATGGGCAGTTATTTCAACATTTACTGTTACTAACATACAGTCTCAAAATTCTATTTACTTTTGTTGTATCACAATATTTTCAATTACTGCTGGTGCTAATATTAAATGTATGGCTGAGGTTTTGGGTGATTGTTACAAGTGTTAGACCTCATTTCATCTAAAAGCAAGAGAGTAAAATGTTTAAAATAAAGGAAATATTAGAAAAGTACCTTAAGGTAAAGGGCGAATATTAATAGTGACACATATAGGTAGTGCCAGTGATTTTGTAGATGGCGGCTTACTTTTATTTGAATCTAAAAATACAGGTGACTGTCACGAAGACATGAACGCAGATGTTTTCGAAGAGTATTTTACACAGATGTTGGATCTTATTCCTCCGGGGGTCTGGAATTGTCATGGATAATCCCAGTTACCATTCACGACAGACCGAGCGGACGTTTACGACTGCTTGGAGGAAAGCCGATATAATTCAATGGTTATCCGGAAAAAACATTTCTTTTGAAACAAATATGGTGAAAAAGGAACTTTTGACACTTGTCAATCTTAATAAAGATCAGAAAAAATATGTTATCGATGGAATGGCAACAAATCGCCAAATATTGGTACTACGGCAGGTAAGAGGAGATGTAGCGCGAAATAATACGACGTTTAAATTAAGTGACGTGAAAATTTGGTTAAAAAATTCCTTCGAACGAGTAACTGCAGATAACTGGCAAAGATGTATACATCATGTACAAAAAGAAGAGGAGAAAATGTGGGAACTCGATAATTTAATTGACGTTACTGTAGAACCTATCGTTATCAATCTAGGAGACGAAGATAATTCATCAGAATATTCAGAGGACGAATTTTAATATACCTACTTTTTTATTTTCTTTATTCTACATTTATACAACACTGCATTTACTCACCATAATTTGAATTTTCAAAATACATATATTTTTGTGTGGAATAAAAGTCTATTCATTAAATTTAAATAAATATTTTGATAATAATATTGAATAATTTTATTTCAATTACTAAAAACCCTCTTAGCCCGGTTATGATGCTTAGCCTCTAGTTTTGAAAATACTGTTTTTATATTGTTTACTTATAAGAGAAATGGACCGGTAAATTGAAGCGGCATAGACAAAGACGGATTGTCAGGGATTAAATTTTAGATACCTGCTACAATATAGTACGGTTCGATCACACAAGTTTTTTTAAAAGTATGCCTCACCTATACCGATAATACATAATATAAAAATATTGAATATAAGCACCAGTACTACATTTATTTACGATTTGCAAACATAATAAGCTTTTATTACTCTCTTTCATTTCTAAACAGACTATAAACTTATCTGCAGCCTATAAGCATGTTCCAATTGAAACTCTATTTCAATCGACACCACTCTCCCCTATTTAATTACCAACGAATGTTTAAAGTCTAAAATATTACTCGCTAAAACCGTTAGGTGAAAAACAAGCCGAAAAACCCCAAAATGTTTTATAATTTCTCTCTAAACCGATTTTATAAATTACTGGTTGCTTTTATATCACCTAATACCGAGTAAAGTATGTTTAATGCCTTGTAATGCTATCGGGCGTATCTCCTCCAGAGACCAGACCACCCTTCCTTCGAGGCTTTCATGACGACCACGCAATCCCATTCAAATTTCGCCAAGGACAATATTTTCTTATTAAACTTCCCCTCAATAATTGGCCCGAACGCAATACACTTTGAATGAACGTTGAAAGGAGACTTGAGGCGACGATTTGTGATTCATAATTATGGTAATACCGGTGGTATTAGATATGCACCCTAAGTAAAGGGTATATTATACGTCGAGCGACGAAAACAGGTATACCAAGTGGGAGAAATGCAATCTTGTCAGTGTCGGAATAATAATTAGAGGCGGGCGGATTTCAGATATTCATTTCAGGGATACATGAAATGTTTCCTGCCTGCCAAAGAAAGAACCTGTATATGATCATTGGCAAAAATTGCACAGGCAAAAAATAATTGCACATTTTAACACAAAACTGTGTTAATCGAGGTCCACACGGAATTGAGTATATTTTTACACATGTCTCTGTATGTAGCAGTGTGATAAAGGTTTAACACAATCCACTGTGTTAATATAACAAATGTCATGTGTAACTTTTACACATTTCAGTGTTATTTGTATAATTAAAGGTGTAGGCTTTACGCATTAACATGTTTATTTTATTGTATAATAGGTATTGATATGGAAGACTCACTTACCTTTTAGTTTGTTTATTATATTTCTGTTTGCTTTCGAAATAATTTTTAATAAATATAATTTTTTGACGTTTTCTAGAAGGTTTGCCAGTCGTCGAGAATGCATTGAATATAGCCTGGAATATTCTAGAAAACGTCAGAATAAGTGTATTACAAAAATTATAATCTCAAAAGCAAACAGGATCATAATTAACAAGGTAGGTGAGCTTTCGTATCAATATATAGAATTTTCAGAATTATGGTGTTAAGTAATCATAAAATAAAAGATATTTTACTTTTTATGATTTTTTATGAATATTATGGTTTAAATTTGACGTAATTTTCTAATATTGCGGTCTCTTAATTAATTGTTTCCATATGTTGCTGCTATAGTTATGTAACAATGTAGTTTAAACTGATGTTTTCTGTGGAATAAATGACCAATTGCCCAGAAAATTTGTTGATGTTTTTTTATGTTGAGTTATGGGCACAAAAGTTGTGAGAAAAATTTAGCAGAAAAATGTCAAGAAAAACGTTTTTTTTTCATTACAGCACTGTAAGGACATCTATTACAGCACAAGTGTTGTAATAAATACCTTTAACTATTTATAGAACTGTAAATGTCGTATTACTGAATAAAAGCAGATAAACCATTTTACATTACTAAACTGAGATAAAATTTTATGTTACTAAACAACAAAGAGCTATGAAAATTTATTGACCCTGCGATTTTCACGGAATTAAATAAAATACACAATTTTATATAGTCCAGCTCAACCCATTCGCTTTGTATTATGCCTTTATTCGTTCTTAACGGTCATTAAACGTAAAATGCAAACAAAGCTTGTTGTACACATCAACAATCAAATTATTCGCATCATTACAAAACAATTTTGCCAGAACACAGAGGAAATATTTTGCAAACATCGCTTTGTTTATGTGTATTTTGGATTTACAAAGAACGGGAATTCAGTAAGAGCTGTTTGTGTAATTCTAGTTGATTTGACATAAGCAAATAATATCGAATTGTCAGTAAAATGTAATTTTTAATTCTACTATTCACACAGCATTAAAAAAGTCAGTACTACCCAAGTAAAAAACTTATTATTTTTTTAAAATAATGGAGCATAGTATTTTATTTACTTCATCCGTCTTCTTCATTCTCTGACCAACAGTAATAGAATTATGACAGTAAATAGGTTTTCAATATATGACATAACTTGCACAGCTACTGTCAGGTGTTTCTACATAATAATTAAGTACCATGTTTATCATTGCCTTTTTTATGTCCATAACTATCTAATTACTAGTGCTCTTTCAAATTTGAATGTAATTAAACAGATAATACATGTAAGTATTGAATGTATCTTTACCATGGGAACTACATAATATGTAAATTTACTAATTCTTTGTAAAATTAGAATGTAATTATTCATTTAATGCATACAAAAATTACAATTATACATACATTTTTCCATGAAAATGAAATACTTGCCTAATATTGTGCAAAATTATCGGTAAAACTCCAATGTAATTGTGTTGACATGCTTAGACATACCTGCTTATGTTAAAATTATACAGAGTATTCTAAAATTAAACGACATTCTGTTGATGAGAAATTTCTATAAACATGACTCCACAAATGTTTTGTTAGGTACCAAAATAAAAAGAGCTTTAAGAAATTAAGAAAAATAAATCTAGAAGAATTTCTTTTTAATTTTCTGAAATTTTGACATAATATGTGTCTTATGTAAAGCATGGTCGATGGAGGAGAAGACAAACTTGGCAATATCTAGGTAGTATAGTATTAATATCAATTCATTAGAACATGTAGAAAGTTGCATAAAGCATGAAACACATTTACATATATTTTGAGAATATCTGTTATAATATTGATGTAGATATGTTGTATTTTCGGGCAGCTATAAATGTAGCACAAACAATGTGCATTTAAACATGATATTTTTTTAAATCGCCTCCAGAAAGCCTCACATAAACTATTTTACAGCACAACAAATCTTACACACACTTGAAATGTCTTTTACCATTTTAATTTCAACGCACATGATTGTATAGACAAGTCGACCATTATTGGATCGAGACGCCGTTTATGCATACGTTGGAATATGTTTACTATAGTTATTTCTGTAAAAATATATGATATTGGTAATTTTAGTTAAATTTGCAGAACGTTACACGATTTGTTGCTTAAATTACAAAGTGAAATAGAACTATTACAATATTTTCTGTGAATAACAGGACTATTATGCTTTAGGTATTGTTTCAATTAATATTATAAATGTCTTAATATTACATTTGTAAAATTACATTACATTACTATAAAATTACCAACTGATATAGTAAATACGTAAATATAAATAATTTGTTTGAAATTTTACAGATATTTTTTATATAGATTTTCAAATATTACTTGGATTACTTTATATGCTGTGACAGAAATCATAAGAATTGCTTGATATACTTTTAAGTCTCCAAGTGTTACGATTTAATTCAGCGCCATTTCAGATTTAGAAATTTTCCTACTGATAAAAAACAACTAAATGAATTAGGGGGAACACCTTAAACTGTTGACACAAAATCAATACGGAATTTATAACGAACCACCCCACCCTTATCGGTGCTTGAACGAGAAAGTGTATTCGATAAACAAAGAACAAAAGAAATACTTACCCGAACTTTTTATGAGTTATATTCCCTCTTGAGCAGAAAATAAAAGGATGTTCCCTAAATAAATTGGGGCTTACAACTTCATCGACTTTCATTTTCATGAAGTTTTTGAGTTAAATGCGTAATTTATGAGAAAAAATAATACCCACCAAAGCCCGCCACTAAATAAATATCAGAAAAGTTTGGAAACAGATAACAAAGAATTACGTAACAATGTAATATGTGTAGGTCTTATTATTCTTTAATTACTTGTGGTATAAGAAAATAATTGTAAAACTTCAGTAATTTTATTTCATTCATGTTTTATAAAATATAAAAGATATATTTCCCATTACAGAAAAAGTAATTATTGTATAAAATTACAGGAAAAAATATGTGCATAGGTATACAAAATACTAATATTAAAACAAAAAAAACTGAATTAATATGTGAAAAATAAATTAATAATCTTATTATATATTCAATAGGTAAAAAAATTGATTATTAATAGAATAAAACAGAAATATGCAGGGCGATTCAAAACTCAAATTCCCATTTGAACATATGCAAACACGCAGTCGGATGAGGTTTGGCCTATTTCTGCATTTCTATCATTGCTTCCTCAGGTGGTTTGATTTATTTTAAATTGAATCAATATATTACTATACAAAATTTACAGAAATTAAAAAACGTACGTACAAGACGTATCTACAGAAGTATGAGCAATATTTATAGTTACTCTCGTTCTTCATTTAGGTCATAAAGTATTCACCTGTAATCATGGTGGATACTAAGAAATCATAAAATTGAATCATAATTCTAATAATTATATTATATTAGATATAATTAATGCACAGAGTAGTTAGTTTCAGACGATATTAAATATTTAGAGTCTGTACCCTGTACACTCCTCGGGTAGCGCTCCGGGGTTGGGTGCACGGGCGTTACGGCTAGAGGCGTAGATTATCGCTCTCCCACTACAATGACATTACGGTGGACGTATTTAGAATATTTAGATTTAGTGGAGTAAACTCGGCTAGCAATTATGCCGTTTCGTTTTTTAAGAAAATATAACCATCTTGTAGAAGGACATTTTTATATAGTATTCAAAATGGACTTGTACAACTTTTTTAGTAGGGCCACATTTTATAAAAATAAAATCAAATTATCGATGCTTGGGACATTATTTGACAATTATAACATTTTTCATTACATCACACTTGTAAATCAAGGATTTTACTTATGTTCGTAGTTTTTTTACAGTTTATATAAAAAACTACAGTATTTCTCACGGTACACATCAATTTTTAATAACTTAACGCCTTTTCGAAAAAAAATGTTTCAAAGTCGGCCCAGCAAATTTGTGTATTACAAACTTATATTAATTATTTACTATTGATATGTAGTTATATCGAGCAAATGTAGTCAAAACTATAAAAAAGTTTTTTAAAAACAGTTTACGGTGTTACACTTTTTAAGAAATTAACTTTGTGCGCCGTGTGCATACTTGTGATGCAGAAGATGTTTTCAGAAATAGGACAGCGCATTCATCCGACGAGTTAAAAATATCTATATTTTCCATAATGAGAAAAACATTTTTATTGTACATATTATGATTGTGTTTAATATATTTATGACATTGCTCTCTTTATAATTAGAAGCACAAAGATTTGAGAACAGGTAAATTTTTATATAAAATAAATATAGTGACTACATTTATTTCAGTGTTTTATGTTCTTTATTATCTTAATATGGAAAATACGTATTTAATTTGCGAAGAATTTTGTTCAATTTGGAACTTACGAAAAAATGACATTGTTTTAATAAACAATGTAAAAATTGCATACCTAAGAAATTCTAGTAGAACTTCTTATATATCCGGAACTGTTGGTCTAAACGGAAAAATGTATTCTACAAGAAAGGTTTAGACACCACCGCCAACAAAAGAATCAGCATCGAACTCCATAAAATCGATTAATTCAATACTGTCTCAACTGAGAAGGTATAGATTATAAGTGACTATGTATTTCTTTGAACTCCGGTCCTGCCCGCATTTACCAATCTCTAAGCCCATCCCACTGAGTGAAACACACGTGGTTGCAACATTTAAAATATATTCGTTTCTGAAGTTGTAGACGTTCGGCATTTAACATAGAATTTTGAGTAATTTTTATCAATTTGATATAATTTTGGTATCGTTGCAAAGCTAAAAGACAGACTTACTTCCCTCGTGTAACCAATTTTCGATTTAAGCCTTTATTTTTTAGTAAATAAATTGCAAATATGACGATTTCTTGCACAGTTTACTCATTAAATTTAAATAATTAAAAACCAATTTTTAAAAATATTACACAGCAGCCTTAGGAATCAACTTTGTCTTTCCATTATTTTTTTATTTGTACCGCTATGTTTATTCGTTGTCTAAATAAGTGTTATGGGCCGAGCGTAAAAAATCGATTTATTTCAAGCGCGTGAAGGACTCTAATAAGTTTTCTTCAACGTTTCCTTAATTTTCACATTGGCGCATCCGCCATTATCTATAATTTTATAAGATTCATTTCCTACAACCGCTTATTCTTACTTAATTAAACTTACTAAATTAATTACATTAACAATCTATACCTGACATAAGACAAAACACTATTACACGCTTAAAATATTAAACGCATTATGACGAGATTTATGTGTATAAAATTTCATACGCGACCGGTGTTTAGAATACTTATAAATTTGCTATATACATTATATTATGTATTTGTGAAAATAAGGGCCTCTATAACTAAAATCAAGCAATTTTTGTTAGAGTCGAATTCACAGTTTTGATGGATGCCTAGCAATAATATCAACAAAAGCGGTTTTCATGTATGCCATGCTTAATATGCGAAAAACCTCTATCAAATTGAGATTTTTTCATATACAGGATGGCTAACCACGAAAACGAAACAGAGCAATTTTCAGGAACTGCGTCAAGGCGGAATTGTCCAAAAATGCGCGAAAAATAAATTTGAGAAGACAAGTACTGAAAAATGTATTCAAAATAATTACCGTATACGATATCTTATTTTTGACAGAATCTCGTCATAGACTTTTAAGTTCTATGAATCTGATACCACAGTCAATAAACTGCTGATGCAGTCTGCAGTTGCCATCTGTAAGCCACTAGTGCAAAATTTACTTCACGATACATTTTTTAACTTCTTGTGTTACTGGGAAATTACATTCTGTGAATACTAATAATAGCAACATTAATCGATAATTAGTACTATTTTAAACTATAACATCCTGAGACGTTTACTGTTTACTGTAAAAATTCGTTAGATATTCCTTCGAAGCTTTCATCAATATTCTTTGGAGAGTATGCAACAAGCAATGCAAACTGTCAAATTGCCAGTCGATTGCCTTATTCAATAGTAATGAAGTGACTAATCTTTAGTTGTAAACGTTTTATAGTAATTAAATAAAGGAATTTATATCAGGTACATATATTTCCTTATAACATGGTTCTCCCTATGATATGTGCTGTTTGTTTTTTCAGAGTTAGGCAATCGTGCATGATTTTAGATTTTACAAGTACTAGACTGCTTAAATTTTCTTATAATAAAAGGGTATTTTACTTAACACGGTTTGTGTATTCTGTTAGTGGATAATTCTGATGGAACTGTAATGAGTGAAAATATTGAAAATGTAGTTTTGGCAGTGGTAGCGAAGGAACGAAAAGCTAATTCAAAATACCGCAGCTTACTGATTTACTGTTATGTATCAGGTACTTAATATTAATGTAAATTGTTATGTGGCAGAATTCTAGCGAATGGACGCACAGTTTTAAAATTTCACAATATTTATTTATTATTTTTGTGGCAAAAACCTCTATCAACAAGTTGTTGTTTTTACTATGTCAAAAAAAAACTCTGGCCTACTTAACAGGAACTATAAATATATATTGAAAATAATCTACTGGCTATTAAGCTACCCAAAATACAGTAGTGATTTAAAAGTTGCCTCAGTTATTAATAAAAATGTTTATTTCCGTCGTTTCTACATTTGACAACGCTGTAAAAGCCGATAGGGAGGTAGTTGACATTTATAAGCTATCTGAGACGATGATTGTCATAGGCGCCGATTGTCCACGGAAGAAGAGTTTTGCCCCATTTTTTTAAAATTCCGAAATAAATTTATTATTGTCTTTTAGGCCTCCCTGGCCACGTGTTTAAAATGTTTGTACTTAGTCATAGTTATCTCTGTATACAGGGTGTCCCGAAATTAATCAAAGCAATCCTTTAAAAATTTTCTAAGAATTTTAAGAATTTCGAATTCCAAATTTGAACTTTAACGCCCTGTAACATTTTATTAGCTACAAATGGACCAAGGTAAGATTGGCTTAATCGCATTATTTTGATGTAAGGAATCTTCTCTTGCCCTGTGTCCCATTAATTTCGAGACACCCTGTAGATGCCTACAATAGAAATGCAATATTTATTTTTCCAGCAACTGTTCACTTAAATATTACCCCTTCTTATATTTGCAAGATTTCTTGCCTTAGCAATATTTCTTGTCTTGTTTCGCAAGACTTTTTTTAATCATTTCTTGGCCTGCGAGATCAAGATGAAACCAAAAAAAAGCAACACAAAATTGCCAACACTAATAAAAATCTAAATTAAATTTTGGCCTCCACTTTCCAGAACTAAATTGTTCCAGGAAGTAATGAACCTACGAATTTGTCAACATGATTATCCCCAGAGAAGGAATGACATTTCATTTCAGTTTAAATAACTAGGAAATAACGACTGTTTGTCGGCCGCAGCCCACACCGTCGCGTTACAGTTGCTGATTAAGCAAATACAATTTATAAAAAATGATGATGGATATCCCGGCGATAAATAAAATTCTGCTTTAAATGGATATGTACGCCCCAAATAATTAATTATTCGCGAGGTACTTTATCTTTCCGCTCGTTCCTATAATAATTCGTCTTTATGCACCGTTTTAGATTGTAATCTATTTCCCCAGAACGTGAGAGCCTAACGGTAATAAATCTCCAGCGGTTCGACTGCACTACAAACTGTGTTTGCAAATGTCTTAATAAAATTCGGCCAAAGTAATATATAACCTCCGTTTCGCCTGAATTATCTTATCGGAAGTGTATTTAGGCGAATATTAAGGCAATGGTGAAACTAGGTACAATCGTATAGATGGAACATAACCATACACCCTCTTTTTTCGCTTAAGTTTCGAATATAAATTACTCAAATTTGAGACACCATATACAGGGTGAATCAGAAAGAGTGGGTCAACACTAAGCTGGAGATAATAGATGCCAAAATATTATGTTTGAGCTCCTGCCTTATACGAATGTGGCTGGTTAAAGAAATACAGGGTGTTTAAGGTTTAAATTTTATTCTGAAATTTCTCAATAATTGAGAAAGTTTTGATAGCATGACTAAAAATTAGTAGTGTTGATTTTTTTGGTGTATATTGTCACGGGTTTCCTAACCCGACTTTTTCTTTTACCAGAAAAAAAAAACAGTTAATTAATCACTTATCTTTATTAACTACTCTGTCCACTACTGATTACTAATTACAATTCAACTAATCACTATTTCACTTTGAAAATCCAGGAAATTTCCAACTAAACACTCCAATTCAAAACTATAATTCAATACTCTAATTCCAAACTAACCCGTTTATTCTTCTTTTTTAGACCAAACGAATATTCCAGGTATTTTCTAGCGTCTCTAGATCCATTTCTCGAACGACTATCGAACGCTTCTCGTTGATTCTTAAATTTTCCAGTCACGCCTCGATACACGGCATTATTTGTTTGTCGCGTAGGGGCGATCGGGGCAATCTAGCGTTTCGCGATATACTCGCGTCAAGAATTCAGACGACTTACGTCATACGAACAAATGAATAATTCATTATATTTTTATCAAAATATTTAAGAAACTACAACTGAGAGTAATACAACTATATACTACACTAAATATTTGCATTATATGTACAGGGTGTTCCAGAATGATGGTCAAATATTTTACCAGTGTATTCCACAAGCCATTTCAGGGAGGATTTTCATATGAAAATTTTCAATTTGGGTTCTTCCTGTTGATATTATTCGAGTCTCAAAATGGCGGAAAAAACAGTTTTTTATTTTTCCTTAAAAACGGTTACACTTAGAAATAAGCAACCTTTAAATTTATTTCTTTCAAAACTTTTTCCTGCAATAGCCGATTTCAACAACACTTTTTTTTTAAATACTACACCTCCCCTCTTGTAATTTTTCCATACAACCATCCCAGTTTGCGCGGAAAAAAATATAAATAGCTTTCCTTACTCTAAACATCTTTTCGTAACCGGTTACTGATAACCGCAGTAGGCGGTTGCTATGTTGATGTTTCTTTGTTGTTTTGTCAAACAACTCGCCATTAGGTCTATAATTGACAGTTTTTGCAAATATTTTTAAACAAGGGTATTCCTGTAACTGTTGCCAATCCTGCCGTATGCATATTCCGTCAATTTATTCGCTAATATTTGTACGGAAGAGTCAGTTGTTTACAAATATTTGCCAAAACTGTCAAGACTGATTTGTTTGACAAGACAACAGGGAAACATCAACATAGCATCCGCCTACTGCGGTTATCAGTAACCAGTGACGAAAAGATATTTAGAGTAAGGAAAACTATTTTTATTTTTTTCCGCGCAAACTGTTGGTTGAATGAAAAAATTACAAGATGGAAAAAAGTTGTAAAATTATATGTAGTATTTAAAAAAAAGTTTACTTGAAATCGGTCATTGCAGGAAAAAGTTCTGAAAGAAATAAGTCTAGGGGTTGCTTAATTCCGCCTTCCAGAAACATGAGCCAAGGAATAGACACCACCATAAAATAGCTTTTTACTAGCTGATAATGTGTACCAAAATTGAAATTTCTAAGAGTAACCGTTTATAAAGAAAAATAAAAAAACTCTTCTTTTCCGCCATTTTGAGACTTGAATATCTCAACATGGAGGACCCAAATTGAATAATTTTATATGAAGAATGGATTGTGGAATACACTGGTAAAATATTTGACCATCATTCTGGAACAACCTGTATATTGCACTAAATTGCAAAAAATTGTTGTTTTCAACGCGACCAAATATCGAAAATTAAGTTGACAATAAAAACAATTGCCTAATGTCAACCATGACGTAAGACGTCTGAATTCTTGACGCGAGTATACCACAGTCGTCGAATTGAGTGCGAGTGGGGCAAATTCTGTGACAATATTTTTTTGAACTCAAACATAACATTTTGAAGTCTAGTATCTCCAACTTAAAGTCTATAAAAATCATGTAACGAAGTAAATTCTAAATATATGCTGTTGTCAGCAATTTATCTCAATATGAATACTTGGTCTGTCGCTGATCTATTTCTCCTAAACCCACACTGATATTATCCTATTTTCGTTTCTATTTCTGCATCTATCTTGTTCTTTATTACTACTGTCAAAATTTGATACCCATAAGAGCAATTCCTCTATAATTTCCACTGTTCTCCGTATCAATGGAGGTATTGCTTTTTTCCCCATACATGTTATATAAATTAATTAATTTTTAACATTTCTGCCATTCTCTACTAGTGTTTACTCTTACACATTTTTATAATTTCCATTATTTCTTTGCTATCCGGAGGATTCTCTATATCATTTGCTTCCATACTTACTTTCCCTCTCATCTGCTCCTCTTCCCTTCTTCTGCTCCAAAAACTTCCTGGAAATACTCCGCCCATCTCTCCAAGCATTCTGAAATTCATCCTACCAACTCTCCTTGTACAGGAAGGTTTATATTGGATAAACGAGCAAGTATGTGAGTATCAAGTTGAAAAAGCACAAGAGTCACCTCAAGAACAATAACTCGATAAATCGGCAGTTGTTGTTACAAAATTATGAAAATACATATTATTGTTTCCAAGCTAAATGTATTTTTCTCTGTATCTGTTACTTTCCTGTATTTTAGTACATTTCTCCCTTGTACTTTGGTCACAACATTTTTTCTCATAATTATGTAATTTAACCAACAAAGGCGAGTTTCCGTTCATATAAAAAAAAACAGTAGTTCGGCTTTGATAATTCTATTTAGAAGTAAAGCTGTGGTTCCTGACACATGTCTGAAAAATGAACCCTATTAATTTAAAAAGTTACAGTGTACTTGCGGCGGCCCAAAATAGACGAAACAATTTCTGCGGAGTATAATTTAAACACCACCAGCCGAGTATCCACCGTAATGTCACACGAAATTACTCCTGAAAGTTTTATGAAGACAAATACGCGCTGCATAACAGCGTTAATAACACACAAAAGTGCAACTTTAGAGTGGTTTCATGAAGGGAAATTCAGCAGCGGCTTAAAGCAAAATTCAGCCTGGAAGTATCGCAAAAAGTTTCCTCTCTGCACGTGATGTATTTAACACGGAAACACCTGAATACAATGTAAGAATTTCACCTCTTTATTACTGAAAACTAGTCCGAATAGAATCCGGTCCGTTAAATTATTCTATTCTAGTCTGGAAGGCGCATTGTAGAGTAAAAATATCCCTTCGTTTATGCAGGATAATTATGTTTTGAATGGGTGCTCGTTTCTTACATTGTTCTGTTCCGCACAACTGAGAAAATAACAAAGATTGGAATGAAACGAACGAATTTTGTAACAATCTTATGAAATTTAAAAATAATATCTTTTCTTTAAAGTATTTGGTACAAACAGTTCTTTCTTAATATTTGCAAGATTTAAACTGCAGCCATATTATTTTGTAACGCCACTACCACTGATATCGGCAACAACGCATGTAGTTGTTTACTAACTGCATCTAACGTTCTTAGTATTGCAAAACATAATTTAACGTGTTAGTACTTTTTCTTTATCTTTAGATATTCAACCAAAGTATGTATCCCATTTTGGTCATAATAACATTTATATTATTTCAAGGTTAAATGTTGTATTTCATCAGGACTGGACCTATATATTCTTATGTGTTTTCACTCACTGAATCCAAATCTGTTGACCATTTAACCCCATCGCGCTAGGTTCAAGGTCATTCTAAGGTCACAGTGAAAGATAGCTATGCAGATGCACCAAACTATCATACGTTTAAGTTTTTGGAATCGCCGAATCCGTCCATTTAATCCCATCGCTCTAGCTTCAAGTTATTCCAAGATAAAATATTAATAAGCAAGTGGACCAAACTATCGTATAATTATGTTTTTGAAGTCTAAATCCAGGATTCCTTTAACTCTATCAAGTCAGTTTCAAGTTCATTCCAAGGTCACGTTGAAATCGGCAAAATTCCTCAAATTTTGCATGTCTCCATAATTTACCGTTCTGAACAACTTTTTCAAGTAAAATTTTGCTGTATTTTCAGTAGAAAAGACACTTTACCTGAAACGATAACAGTTTTCAATCGGTGCACTGAATATTTCAAATAGGATTATTTTGAAAACTGTTACTCCTAACGACTTCGACAAGGTATACCTTTTTTAGATACAACAGGTAAGAGAATCAATTGCTTCAATAGACAGATGGATACACTAAACAGCAAAAAAGTTCTGCCATTTAAAAGAAACATGCTGTGCCATAAGTGGCGCCCTCTACTAGTGACGTCAAAATTAGTTCAAAATTCTTATTTGCCGTGCCAAAAAACATAATTGTGCCATTTTTTTTAATACTCTTACAGGTTTCAAAGTTATTGAGATATTTCAAAATAAAATTCTAGCATTGAACACCCTGTATTTTTTAAACCAGCAACATTCGGATAAGGCATATTTAGCTCAATCGCCATATTTCAGTGTGTAGTATCTCCAGTTCAGAGATTGCCCATTCTTAATGAATCACTCTGTATAGGTCTAGTCCACCAGACAGACCACTTTTTTTGTGGTGATTTGTAATTTTTATTTCTGTCAAGTCGAACTATGTGCGACGTTGCCGTTTTGGTTGTGACGTCACAGAAACGTTTAATTATTTTTTAGTAGAAATAAATGAACACATTTTTAGTCCAAGTATCTAAATCGAATCTTAAAATTTCGTAGTACACACATAATGATATGTTTTATAGAAAGTGTTTTCTGAGTATATTTGTTTCTTGGATCATTTCAGGGGATAGAACGGCAATGAAATACTAATTACAAGTTTTTAAAAGTGTTACAGTTTTAACACATTCTGAAGATGTTTGGCTTGGATCTCTCATAGTACAGGGTGATTTTTATATCATGGAAAATACGTTGAAGCAAAGTGAATATTGCTAAACAAAGTTTGTTTAGGCTGACTAGGACTTGAAATTATGACAGATAACGAACTCCATTTTTTTTCAGAAGTATACTGTCACGGATTTCCCAATCCGAATTTTACTATTGCCAGAAAAAACAAACCGTTAATTAATTACTTCTTTATTAACTATACTCAGTACACTACTGAACACTAATTAGAACTCAACTAAACACTTATTTAATTAATCGCTATCTAAATCACTTTGATATCTCCAACTAAACACTTCAATTCAGACTGTAATACAAGACTTATACAAGACTTATACAAGACTAACTTAATCGGCCGTTTATTTTTCTTTTATAGACCCAACGAATATTCCAGTTATATTCTAGCGTCTCTAGATCTATTTTCTAGCATCTCTCGAACGCTTCTCGTCGTTTCTCTAATTTTCTAGTCCCGTCTCGATCCACGGCTTTTTGTTTGTTTAACAGAAGCGTGTAGGGGCGATCGGGGCAATCTTAGCAATTCGCGGTACCAAAGTCGTTGATTTAGGTGTGAGTGGGGCAAATTCCGTGACACTGCCCCCTCCTTAGGACCGATCGTCCCGATCGGATACACCCCTATACGGGGACAGACGCTCCAGATGGACGACCTTCATCTTACTCCTGGGAGTCCTCTGTATCCGGTAGACGACGTCATTGATTCTTTTAATCACGGTATAGGGGCCCTCCCAACGGTTCTGTAGTTTAGGCGATTTTCCTTTCTTCCGCGTGGGGTTGTACAGCCACACCAGGTCACCTTGTTGGAATCCGACTGTATTGGCCCGGACGTCGTATCGAGTCTTCATGCGATCGCTCTCTAGTCGCATTCGAGATCTGACTTGGTCGTGTACGGCTGCTAGTCTTTGTTCTAGGTCATGGATATAAGTGTCTGGATCTGTGGGCTGTTCCGCAGGACGACCAAATACCAAATCTGCTGGAAGTCGAAGCTCTCTTCCAAAGATGATCCTTGCGGGAGTCTTCCCTGTTGTTTCATGGACAGCTGAGCGGTAAGCTAACAGGAAGAGTGGAATGAGCTTGTCCCAGTCTGTCTGGTTCTCGTTCACAAACATCCTCAGATTGGTTTCTAGTGTGGCGTTGAAGCGTTCCACCATACCATCTGACTGGGGATGCAGTGGGGTGGTCCTGGTTTTCCGGATTCCCATAAGCTCGCAGACCTTTCGGAACACACCTGATTCGAAATTTCTGCCCTGATCTGAATGTAGTTCCATGGGCACACCAAATCTGCAGAACAGGTTATTGACTAGCGCTTCTGCTACGGTTGTGGTCTCTTGATTGGGAAGGGGGTATACTTCCGGCCATTTGCTGAAGTAGTCCATGGCTACTAGCAGATATCGGTTCCCACTTTGGGTTTTCGGAAAGGGGCCAGCGATATCAATGGCAATCCTCTCAAACGGCGCTCCTACGATGTACTGGCGCATTTTGCCTCTGGAACGGGTCTTCGGTCCCTTGCTTGCTGCACATATGTCACATTTGCGGCACCAATCTTCTACATCCGTCCTACAGCTCAACCAGTAGAAACGCTCCCTAATCTTCTGTAGAGTCCTATTGATACCGAAATGTCCACCCCCAGTACCTCCATGTACTTCCTGCAGCACTTCCTTGACCCGGGACCTCGGGAGTAGTATTTGTTTCTTGACCTCCGTTCCGTCATTGTTCTCCCATGCTCTTTTTAGGACACCGTCTTCCAACACCAGGGAATTCCATTGAGCCCAATAGCTCTTTAATGCTGGGCTTTTACTACTGACTTCAGCCCAAGATGGTCGGTTGTTGGCTTCTTTCCAGTCTAGTAAAGGCTTGATGTCACAGTCAGCTTGCTGGTCTTCCCGAATCACTGCTGAACTCCATCGGTCTTCAGGTTGGGCTGCTACTACCTTGCAAGAAACTGATGAGATGTTCTCTTTCCTTTCAAGACTACTGCAGTGTTTGCAGTTAACAGGACAGGGTCTCCTAGAAAGGGCATCTGCATTTCCGTGTTTCCTGCCGGCTCGATGTTCAACAACAAAGTGATATTCTTGCAGCCGTTCCAGCCATCTTGCCATCTGTCCTTCAGGGTTTTTAAACTGTAGCAGCCATTTAAGGGAAGCGTGATCCGTTCTTAGGAGAAATTCTTGGCCATACAGATATTTATGAAAGTGTTCTAGGCTCTTGACGATTGCAAGTAATTCTTTCCGAGTCACACAATAGTTCTTTTCAGCTTTTGATAGGACTTTGCTGAAGTAGCCCACTACTCGCTCTTGGCCATCTTGTACTTGAGAAAGAACTCCGCCAATTCCAATGTTGCTTGCGTCCGTGTCCACTATAAATGGTCGTCCAGGTATTGGGTATGTCAAAATCGGGGTAGTGCAGAGAGCCTCTTTCAGCGTCTCAAAGGCTTGCTGGCATCTCGTAGTCCATTCGAACGGGATGTTGTCTTCTGTCAGTTTATGAAGAGGTTTGGCAATATCAGAGAATCCTTGGACAAACCGTCGGTAGTATGTGCATAAGCCGAGAAAACTTCGAACTTGATGTTTGTCTTTAGGAATCGGCCAGTTCTTTATGCACTCTGTCTTCTCCGGGTCTGCTTTCACACCATTTGGAGTAATAATGTGGCCTAGGTATCTAACCTCCTTTTGAAACAGACTGCACTTCTTCGGGTTCAACTTCAGGTTCGCTGCTTTCAACTTCTTGAACACTTCGGACACGTTCTTCAGGTGCTCCTGGAAAGAGCGTCCCAGCACCACCACGTCGTCCAAGTAAATCAAGCAGGTCTCCCAATGCAGGCCATGAAGTACAGTTTCCATCAGTCGCTCAAAAGTGGCAGGGGCATTACATAGACCAAATGGCATTACATTGAACTGCCACAATCCATATCCGGTAGTGAACGCTGTCTTTTCCTTGTCCTCTGGGCTGACCTCGACTTGCCAATATCCACTCTTTAAATCCAAAGTGGAAAACCATTGCGCACCAGCCAAGGTGTCCAGAGTATCGTCAATTCTTGGTAGTGGGTAACTGTCTTTCTTGGTGACGTTATTTAATTTTCTGTAGTCCACACAAAATCGGGTGGAGCCGTCTTTCTTCTTGACCAGGACTACAGGAGAAGCCCAAGGACTCTGAGATGGCTCTATGGTGCCCTGGTTTTGCATTTCAATTAACATCTTGTTAACTTCGTCTCGCTTGGCTAGTGGAAGTCCTCGTGGTGGCTGCTTTATAGGAGACGATAAACCAGTATCGATTCGATGCTTCACTACATTGGTTCTCCCAAAGTCGCCTGGTTTAAGTGCGAACACATTTTCATTTTCACTTAGCAGCTCTTCCAGTTGTTCCACCTCCACCTCTGTTAATCTTTCCTTAGCCCTATCCACGATGTCCCTTAAACATTCTGGTAGACTGGTCTTATTTGTTTTATTCTCCATTTCGTTGTTTTCTTTGAGTGTTCTGACCATGGTAACAGGTTCGCAGACTCCTACTTCAGTTCCCTTTGTAATTTTCTGTGGAAACGTTTTCAGGTTAACTACCCGTACTATTGTCGTCTTCTCCGGTTTAATCAGGGTGCGGCCGGTGACTATAGATTTATTAAACAAATCCGGATTACTGGGTTCCACCACTCCTACACTGCAAGGCATTTCCCCATCCATTACAGCGGCAACCAAGGTTTCGGTCTGAGCAGGTAGTACCACATCTTCTTTAACAACGAGTCTCCGTACAGTGTTATTCTCAGTGGTGTTCGTTAGCACTACTTCCTCACCCATTATCCGTAGCGTGCCAGCATTCAAATCTAAGTTCACCCCCTTTGCTCGTAGTAAGTCTAGTCCGAGTATGATATTGTCCGATATATCTGCTACCAGGGCTCTGTGTTTGAATTTGATGTCTCCTAATTCTATTTCAAGCTCGCATTCCCCCTTGACTGGCAATTGTTGTCCATTGGCTGTTGTGAGGACATAACGTTTGACAGGGTTCTTAATACGCCAAGCACCAATAATATTCGGTCGTACAATAGTTCTTGCTGCTCCAGTATCGATTACCATAGGGAAAGTACGACCAAAAATACTGCCTTCTACTAGCAAGGAGTCAGAGTCCTGGAGACGTGACAACGTAATTTCTTCTCGTGGGGCATAGTAGGAGGACGCAGCCGGCTTTTGCCCCGTCAAGCCGGCTGAACCTAGTTTTCCTGTGTAGCCGCCTGGGAGTCGCGCTTTTGCTGATCCGTGACTGGGGCCCTACACTGTCTTTTTAGATGTCCTGTCTGTCCACAGTTCCAGCATTTGAGAAGGCGATCCCTTCGACTATCAGATTGTTCGTTCTTTGTCCTAGTAGATGGACTGAATTTATCAATAATCTCCTTTAGCTTCTTTATTAGGTCTCCATTTGCCATACTATCGCTGTTATCATTGATGGCCCGAACTTTAACATGCCTACCAGATGCCATCTTTGCTGCCTCGAATTCCAGTGCATGCGAAAGAGCGTCGTTCAACGTTTTAGGTCTGGCGAGTCGTAATGCCTGCTGGGTTTCGCAATCTCTTAGGCCATCGGTAAAAACTTGGATGGACAGCTGGTCTAAGAATTCGGACGGGGCTGTTGGATAAGCCAATCGAACCAGTCGGGCAACATCGGTCTCAAAATGCTGTAAATTCTCTCCATTCTGTTGGTGACGATTTTTCAATTGTGCTTGGTAAACTTGCTGCAGGTGCTTATCCCCATATCTCATTTCCATATGCTGTTTTAGAATGTCGTAGTTATTCTGCTGCCCAGCAGGAACTCCTTGCAGGACGTCAAGAGCTTCCCCTCGTAGAGCAACTATCAGAGCAGTAGCTTTCTCATAATCAGACCATTCGTTTGCTGCAGCTGCTGCTTCAAACTGACGCAGATAGACATTCCAGGAGACCTTGCCGTCGAATTCAGGGGGTTTCGTTTTCTGAGTTCGGATAACAGGTCCTTCTGATTTGATTACGCCTTCCTTTGTTATCTTGTCTAATTTATGTCTAAGTTCTTCTCTAACCTGGTTTATTTCTTCGTCTATTTCCTTTTTGTGTACCAACAGTTCTTCGTTCATTTCTTTTCTTTGTTCTAACAGTTTCTCTTCTACTTGTTTTTCCACTTTATATGACTGCTCCTCTAGTTTTTCTTCTAGTGAATTCTCCAATTTTTCTAATTTTGTCTGCATTTCTTTTGTCTGATCCCTCATTTCTTGTTGTATTGCCTGTATCTGATCTTTCATTTTATACCCTTGTTCTTCTAATTTCTGCTGCATCATTTGGGACTGATCTTCAATTTTATGCCCTTGTTCTTCTAATTTCTCCTGCATCGTCTGGGACTGATCTTCCATTTTATGCCCTTGTTCTTCAAATTTTTCTTGCATCGCCTGTCCCTGTTCTTCTAATTTCTTTTCTAATTTCTCCTGCATCGTTTGCATCATTTCCAACAGCTTTGCTAGTTGTGCATCCATATTGATTTGACTTCTAGTTACAGGCATTCACTCTATTTTCTTTGGAATGTTCTAGAATGTCCACGAATGTGTTTGTAAATGTCACTGTTGACTTTCTTACAATAAAACGAGTGCAGTGATATGCCACACTTGGGTCTTTGTCTCACTTCGGTATAAAGTTCTAGAATGTTCGAGAATGTCCTTCGCAAATAACACCGTTCACTTCCTTAAGTCACGACGAGTGCGGTGATATGTCACACCTGGGTCTTTGTCTCACTCGCGTACAAAGTTCTAGAATGTTCGAGAATGTCCTTCGCAAATAGCACCGTTCACTTCCTTAAGTCACGACGAGTACGGTGATATGTCACACTTGGGTCTTTGTCTCACTCGCGTACAAAGTTCCAGAATGTTCGAGAATGTCGTTCGCAAATAGCACCGTTCACTTCCTTGAGTCACGACGAGTGCGGTGATATGTCACACTTGGGTCTTTGTCTCACTCCCGTACAAAGTTCTAGAATGTTCGAGAATGTCCTTCGCAAATAGCACCGTTCACTTCCTTAAGTTACGACGAGTGCGGTGATATGTCACACTTGGGTCTTTGTCTCACTCGCGTACAAAGTTCTAGAATGTTCGAGAATGTCCTTCGCAAATAGCACCGTTCACTTCCTTGAGTCACGACGAGTGCGGTGATATGTCACACTTGGGTCTTTGTCTCACTCGCGTACAAAGTTCTAGAATGTTCGAGAATGTCCTTCGCAAATAGCACCGTTCACTTCCTTGAGTCACGACGAGTGCGGTGATATGTCACACTTGGGTCTTTGTTTCACTCCCGTACAAAGTTCTAGAATGTTCGAGATTGTCCTTCGCGAATACCACCGTTCACTTCCTCAAGTCACAACGAGTGCGGTGATATGTCACACTTGGGTCTTTATTCCACCCACGCACAGGGTTCCAGAAAGTTCTTCCAACTTCCACTTAAACCCACTTACGTACAGGGTTCCAGAAAGTTCTTCAAACTTCCAGCTAAATCCACTTCCGACACCAAATTGTCACGGATTTCCCAATCCGAATTTTACTATTGCCAGAAAAAACAAACCGTTAATTAATTACTTCTTTATTAACTATACTCAGTACACTACTGAACACTAATTAGAACTCAACTAAACACTTATTTAATTAATCGCTATCTAAATCACTTTGATATCTCCAACTAAACACTTCAATTCAGACTGTAATACAAGACTTATACAAGACTTATACAAGACTAACTTAATCGGCCGTTTATTTTTCTTTTATAGACCCAACGAATATTCCAGTTATATTCTAGCGTCTCTAGATCTATTTTCTAGCATCTCTCGAACGCTTCTCGTCGTTTCTCTAATTTTCTAGTCCCGTCTCGATCCACGGCTTTTTGTTTGTTTAACAGAAGCGTGTAGGGGCGATCGGGGCAATCTTAGCAATTCGCGGTACCAAAGTCGTTGATTTAGGTGTGAGTGGGGCAAATTCCGTGACAATACCATTTTTACGGATATTGAAAGAACGTTTCATTTCAAGCACGATACAGACCACTTATCGTACGAGTTGAATATTTCGTTAACCATATCAATTGTCATTTTAGCTCACATAGGCCTTACAAAAACAATAGTGTTTTTTTTACCCATTATCCCAATTATATATAAAATAACACTTGAAGAAAACAAGTACGGTAACTTGCAATAGTATAAATAATATAATTATTGACTTGACAAATATCCCATAAACGAATAATAAAAATGAAGAATTTCTTGATTGTAATCAAAATCGATTTTACGTGCTGTCTATTTTACTAAGAGCTACCTATACGTTCTAGGTAACTATCTGTTATCACGTATATAAACGCTACACTGAAAAAAAAGCCAGTAACTTTACAAATTTACTTTGTAAGAATACCCTTATAATTGTCTTAAAATAATTCTAAAAATAATGATGATATTACAGTGACACTTGTAATTTTACAAGAAAACTGCCAATATACAATAAAACTGTAAACTTCCTATGTAATTACAATATAATTTGTACATTTATAGAATATATTGTAACACATTTACAATTAACAATGTGAAATCCATTTTTACATTGTAATATTACTGAACATACCAAATTTACTATATAATTGACTGTAAAAATATGCCTAATGTGTGTGTGAAGGTACTATCTACTAATTTTAAAACGCACCATACCGCGTTGGGTGGTGACGCCTTCATTATTTCTTGCTAGAGATGGGACTTTTAGTTCATTTTGGTGAATTCATTCTTTCAGTCTCATTCGTTCAAGAGAATCATTCACTTGAGTGATTCATTTGATTCAGTATGGTCGAGAATTGTATATTTGTAATTTGTCCACCGATCTTTCAGTCTCAACGTTCTATATCGGAGTTTGCTTACAACGGCATTATTTCATAACTTCCGTGGTTTCGTAATTTAGAGGCATATATAACATACAATGCTTTTGAAATTAGGCAAATCTAGATTTGAAAACATTTTATAGGTAAAAGCATTTGAGTATAGGTAATAAAATATAAATGTAGGTGTGAAAATATTGTATTAAATTAATAAAAGAAGTATTATTTAAAATAAAAAAACCTAATTTCATAAATAAATTCTAAATATTTAAAAATTTGCGTTTAAAAACAAAATTTTGTCTGATCGTTTTTCTGTTACCCTGTTTTACAAAATATATTCTATCGCAAGTCACCAAACTATCTATTATATATAGGTAATCTGACTGAAACCGGTCATTGAGTAACATCTCCAATACCGTCTACGTCTAATCGTCAGCTGCAATTTTTCATTTAATTCAGTGAACTATTGATAAGTATAGAAGGGCTGAATTTGACTCGCCTGAATTACATTGTTAATTTTTTTGGAATCAACGAGGAATGATTCAGTCCGACAAGAACGAATTACTCATTTCATTCAGTAAAGTGAATAGTTCGTTTGTACTAGTTCGTTCGGGAACTACCCATCTCTATTTCTTGCTTCATTTCGATAAATCCAGCGTGTATCTAGGACCTAGGTACTTACATAATTAATTTAGTGAGTAGTGACTAGCAATATAAACATATCTAGAGTGAGACAAGTTAGTGTTTTTAGTACTATAAATGGTTTTGTCTAGTGCTTGTTTAAACATAACCTCAATGATATTAAGAAGTAATAGGTATGTAAGTTATACATAATTATTGAAACAAAGAAACATTGCATCTACAAAAATCGGGTACTCCACTGTTGTTTTGTTCATCTTACATAATATATAAAAATGTATTATTTTCTATTGGAATTATATTTTATTACATATTTGAAGAACAGGGGCTTCTGGAGATTTAGCATGATTTAAGTTCTGGGTACCTACTTATCTATGCACATTTATATAATTAATATTACTTTGTAATAGTTAGTATAATGTCATAGATTTCATTTGAATATTATAAAATGTTAACTTTAGTTCTATGAATATATTTTTACATTGTTATATGTTTTGTATAAAGTTAAGTGTTCTGTTTTGTACAAATAACCTAAATGTGCAGGTACCAAATTTTAATAAAAAATTGCCGTAAAACCATAATATTTTATTACTTCAATACCTGTATGTACATGTATTTCTAAGCTAAAAAAAATAAGCAAAAGGCAGATACAATAAAGCTGTAACTACTAATGAGCTAAGTGAGCCGTAATCGGAGTACAAAATAGCTATTTATATAATCAGTTAGGAAAAGTACGGTTTTGTGTAACAAATGTTTTTCACACAATTTGTCCAAAAATTTTAATTATAAATTTAAAAAGGATTATTCTGCTGATTTTAAAGTATACATGGGGGCTGTAATAGAAATAAGTAGATATTATTTTGAACTAAATGAGTCATAAATTTCAATTAACTAATTTTTTGTATATAAATCTGAAAAGCATATAGACAACGAATCTATTGCTTCGGAAATGTTTGACTTCACTGGAGATATCATATCAAAAATTCAGTATTACTATTAATGGTGTTTGTTAACATTAGAAGCAACTGGCATTCATGTTAATTAGGTTACTTAATATGAGTACATTTTTCTTTTGAAATAACATTCTGATGCAGTGATGCTATTGAGAAAGTCATGGAAAAGCCTGATATGTTACTTAAGGTAAGTAACAATTGTTAATTCCTTACGATATTTCAATTTTTCTCATGTAGGCATATTAATCTATTAGGTATAAATGAATTACTATTCAGATTTTTTTTAGCTATCTGTATCAAAGCACTGTTAGTGAATTCGAATGTTGTAAACAAGATGACTTGTGTACGGGTTAGGTCAGTTTCGACACTTTTAGGAGGTTTCTTTTATTCTCCGAAAAGATAGTTCAAATGTCACGGGAGTATTTTTGAGAAAAATTGAATAACGGAAATTTCATTTCGATATCTTGATTAGTTTTGATATAGCATTTTTTTAAATTTTAGGCCTTTTCTATGTTGCCCCATATTACATACGTATGAGAGAAAAAAATGTCTTTACAATGTATAAATATTAATATAATAAGTGGAAAAGTTACCACAGAAAACGACCAAAATTTAAAAATATCATGTAGGTATCTCTTAAACAAATCAAAATATCGAAATGTGATTCTCGCTATTCAACTTTTCTGAAAAATTAAGCTCCAAATATATTGGCTACTTTTTTCTGTCTTTTCGGAAAATAGAAGAAACATTCTATACCTAAGTGCTCAAATTGGACCATCTTGTACAATAAATAAAAAAAATTACATTGTAGTAATAGTATAAAATGTATTATTACAATGTAACTATACAACTGCCTGTAAAGTTACTTTGCAATTTTACAAGTAATTGTGGAAGTTACATTGTAAAAATACTTTTTGTATTGTAAAATCACAAAGTAGTATTACAATTGCAAAACTTAAAATTACACCACAAAAAAAAATATACAACGTAATTTTACATTTTATTTGTAAAGTCACAATCGATAAGAAAATTACAGCAATAATGAGTGGTAAATAAATTGCCATCTATTTTAACTGTAATTATTTTTTACAGTGTAATGAGACAAATAAAAACCATCCGCCTACCTATATTTGATAATTAATATCACCCCTCGATTAAGCTTTATTTGATTAAAAGTAAACGAAGAGAGTGGTGACAAAAAAATGTTAAAGTTACTCTCGCTGCTAGACAGGCGCTGTTTTATAACACTACTGAAACCCTATATTCTCTTATGTACAGCAACTCCACCCATATATTTCAATTAAAGAAATGGTGTAATCAAATTTCCGGACCAGGTCGATAATATATTTACTTTTACAAATTTCTAACCAGCAGTGTAAGGCGTGGCTTTCAATGCAAAATATTCCAACAAAACTTCATACTTAAATCAAAATTATATTATTAATGATAATAAATGGCTTCATTTCCATAATGTTCACAAAAAATATATTACAAACTACAAAATTTATACAGTATTTTCAACCTCTATATCGCTGAGTATTATAGTATCTAACGTCATCGACATTTACGTCATTAAATTAGTCTTTCAAGTGTCAAATATAGTTTATGTTTATAGCAACTCAGAGTTATCGTTTTAATTTATGGTGAAGTAAAACAAAATCTCTAGCAGCTTCTCGTCGGTAAGCAGAACGATTTCCCGATAGACATGTGCCAAATGCAGCTACTTTTACCGCGACATTTGCAATCGCGGAAGAGGTCGAGGTCCAGGGCGTCCACGACGTATTGCAGCAGCTGAAAAACACATTTTTGAGATTATTGAAAAGAATCCCCGAATAAATACCAAGCATACCGCTTAACAGGGAAGACAGGCTTACTTCACTAGTCAAATATTAAAAAAAAAAAGATCACTGCTTAAGGTTATTTTTATTAAAAACCAACATGTTTATCAATTTGACAATGAATAGGTAATTGAACTTAAATTAAATTGAATTATATTGTCTGAAGCTATTTATTTGTAGCAGAATTTTAGTGTTTCTTTAGTTTTATTGGGTTTTTGCCACACTTCTGACAAAATAAAGATTAATTAAATAAGCTCAAAAAATCTCACACTGAAAAAAGCAGATAAGTAAAAAATAACAAAAATCACTTCACTATCGCGCACTTCCGTATTATTTACGTTTCGAAAACCTCTCGGTTTTTGTTTTCAAAATAGTAGTAAAAATATTAAACGTATCTCAAGTTTGACAGTTTAAAATTTGTTTATCTGCTTCCATAGATATGTTAAATGATTTTTATTTTATTGTTACTTACTTCTTGATACAACTGTAGCCAACAATGATCAATGTTTACTGAACAGTTTGCCACACATTTATCTCCGTTCAACAAAATAATTGTGGTCTCTGTTAATTTTCTTTTTGCTGCGTTATCTTCCTTCGCTAAAATTTTTGCCAAATCCCTTTGAATCAAATGACCGTTTCCCAAGCGTGTTCGCAAATTTTGGATTTTTCAAATTCCTGTCTTTTTATATAATTTTAATGTTCCTCAACTCTAACATTCATAGGCCGAGACGTTTCTCCAACATAATGTTTATTGCATTCACAAGGCATGCTGTAGATGCTTTTATATTATAGAAGAAAAATGATATTGAAGTAATTAAAGTTCATATTGATGTACAATTAATAAAAAGTAGAAGTGTACGTCGTTACAACCTACCCAATGGTATGGGTCAAAAGTAACAGAACATGGGGACGTTTGTAACATATGAATAATAGGTAATAACTAGGTATAGAGAGTTAGTATTTACAAGGTATTTGTTTATTAATCATACCTATATAAAAGTAAGTTGTAGTGCAGGTACATAATATATTTTTTAATTGAAAAATAAAAAATAATAAAAAAATAGAATAATGAAACAAAAATATAAAATGATAATTTTTTTTGGTAATAACAAAGAATCCTATCCTTATCTGGTTTTTGCACGGTTGTTACGCCAGATTCGTTCATATTCCATATTTGGGATAAACCAAGTTTTTCCCAATCTATAACAATCTTTCCCACGATCTGTTGTTCGTTGTCTTTTGTTAGTCATTCTAAATAAAGAGAATGAATTTGTATATTCCGACACAGTATAACAAATACTAAAGTAATTATCTGGATATCTACATAATTATCATTTTAAATATGACATATATGATCATAGGTATTAAATATTAGGGATGGTTGTAACATGTTACAATCGTCCCCCTATGGCATTATTACAATCGTCCCATTACGCATTTTTCACGCGATTGACAGGATACTTGCTTAAAATTTCTTGTAACGATTATTTTTAATTAAAATACCATGCTTAGATTATAGCCAATATTGGTATTAACAAGCCAATAAAATAATTCAAAATAACGTTCAGTTCTAGGATTATGATAGATTAAGATAAAGAATGAAAACTTACTGTGCATATTGTTTTGCACCGTGCAGGTCTTAACTCGAACTAAAATACACCACGGATATTGATGATGACATAATATCATAGACAAACCTCTTTAGAAATACAATAGGCTTACTGTTACAACCAACCCGTGTTACTTTCGTACCCGGTCTCCCGTACACGTGGGATAACGGCATTTTTCATTACATTAGTGAAAGTACACCTTCCTGTGCCGTGCAGAAATGTATTTTTAAATCATTTTCGGACTGCTTTTTTTGTTTTTTTTTTTGTGTTTGAAAGACTTCACATTCAAATTTTTTTCGAATAAGTTCTGATTGACCCTGTGTAGAATATGTAAAGTATAGTATTCCAAAATCAGAAACATACAATATAAACTATTCTATTCTTCTAAATGTATGTTATGAGTTGAATTTAAATTCCCTTTTACCTTCCATATTGAAGCTGGTTCTTTACTCTCCTCTCAACCTTTTCAATTGTATCTTATAAGTGCGACGCAAAAATTAAATTTTGTTCGAATCCTTTATTTCTGATTGTATTTCTCCATTTCCGGAGTGGATTTCAGTCCTCACATTGTCTGCTTTTAGCGGCAACGACATAATTTTTTACGAGTTCTGTTATCTTCCATAAAAATGGATCGGAAATATGTAACGATACCGTCGAGCCTTTAACAACATACGCGAGTAGTGCGTGGTTAGAAAGATTTCGACTTTTCTAAGCGTCGGAGGCCCCTTCTCGATTCCAGCTCCCATAAAAAGTCGATTAGAATCATTAGGCTTTCAGTTATTGGATTCTTTGGCTATAAACAGAAATCTCGTGGCATTACCAGACCCTTCTTATTATGGAAAATTATTCATATAATTTTAACGATTCGGAGGGGTTTTATGTCTCCCAATCGAATTCTACGCTTTGCCATTGGGTAATTGAATTGTTTTCAAATGGTGGAATAAAGTAGTAATTCAGAATCTGACGTAAGTATCTGGGAAAGTAATTCTTTCTGGTGAGATTAATACCTGCTCTTCAAATGCAACTTAAAACTATTACTTATCTGTATTGAAAAATAGTACATAACGAGGTTGGAATGTAGCATATGTATGTTATATGACGTGTGTCATTTCACGTAAATCACACGAGTGTGTTAATGCTGTTTCCAGCGAGTTGTAGCAGAAATATTTTTCCCACAACCTACAATATAAGAAAAGAATATGGAAATTATACATAATATCATAAACACTGAAATATTTTATTTATTCTTCGATCTTTCAAAGGCTTTCGATTGTTTAGATCTCAGTTTTGTAGCAGAGAAACTCTCAGCTGTTGGTTTTCGTGGTGCCTTTTTAGCATGGTTAATGTCATATCTGCAATGTAGGAAAATCTATGTGAAATTAAATAATAAACTGTCTTCTATAAAAGAAACTGATCTGGGAGTGCCTCAGGGGTCAATACTTGGACCACTTATTTTTTAATATGAATGATCTTCCATCGCATGTTAGTGCAGAATGTACAATACTATATGCAGATGATGTTACCCTTGCAGCAGCAGCAAATAGTCCTGAAGAGTTGCAAGATCAATTAAATATATTGTCTGTGGAATTTTCGAACTGGTGCCGTAAAAACGCCTTAATATTAAATGCAGATAAAGCTGTTTGTATGCAATTTTCCTCTCGCAGAAAAATCGCTCTGCCCCTACACATAATGGTAGATAAAGCGACAATCGAAGCCTCACAGTTATATAAATTGTGATATGACATGGACTAGCCAAATCGATTACATTTGTAAAAAAATAAATTATGGCTACTACACTCTTCTGCAACTTAAAACAATGTTTGATATTAAACAGCTTCTTGACATATATTACTCTATAATTTATTCACACTTGTCCTATAATGTTATAATCTGGGGTAGCGCATGTAACAGCAGCGTTAATAGAATTTTGATTGCGCAGAAAAGGATAATCCGTCTCATTTTCAGTATTTCCCGATATGATTCTTGTAGACCATACTTTATTAACAACAAAATATTAACATTTCCTTGCATTTATATATATAAATGTATAATACAAGTTGCCAAAAATAAGACTCATTATGAGCGTAATTCTGATAGTCACAACTACTCTACCAGACATGGCAATCTTTTACGCATTCCTAACCATACCACAAGTTTGTTTGAAAAAGCGCCTTACTATATGGGCATTAAGTTAATGAATACCTTACCAGTAGTTATTAAACAAGAAAATAATTTTAACTTGTTCAAAGCTAAACTAAAAAAATACTTAGTAAGCAAATGTTTTTATAATTTATCAGAAATGATAGATTGTTAGTTTTGCTTGTTTGTCGCTCTGTTTCTGTTTGTGTATTTTATTTAATTTATACTTGTGTATATTTTTATTATGTTATTTTTATGAAAAATATGAAGTATTCGTATGGGTCATCTACTAATATAGATATCCTTCCTTAGTAATACTCGTATTTGTATTATATGACTTATCCAATATCATTTGTTGATCTGAATGGACTAAATAAATTATTATTATTATTATTAATTATTATTTGACTTTTCACAATATAGATTTATACGCCAAGTGAGTTAAATAAATATTTATTCATGAGAAGAAAGTTATTTCTTCTAGTGAATAAATTTATCCAATTGTAACAAATTATTGATATTTAATGTAATTTTATACTCGCGAACTAATTTAAAACAAATAAACTAATTGAACACAAAGTAAAAATTATTTAGAGCGGTATTTTGATAACTATAGCACATGAGAATTGTTTAGGGACAAGTCAATCCACTGCAAGCGCTTCTGTAGTACTTTAAGTAAATGTAGTGTATATTTATGGGTTACTTACTGAGGAACAACTGATTTGTAACTTAGCTTTATTACTGAAGAAATGAATTCTGAACATTACAGGAACCAGGAACATGAAGAATATTTTATTTGTATTAAAAATAAGGTGATACTATACTAAAACACTTGTTCAGTCATTTATAAGTTGGTGTGAGAAAAATGGGCTAATTGTGAATATTGGGAAAACTGAATGTATCTATTTTCATAATGTAAATGCAGCTCGTGAGCTTTCATTGCAGTTCACTGTGAATAATACAAATATAAAGTCTACTAAATGCACAAAATTCTTGGATCTGTATGTTGATAACCTAAGATGGTCTGAACATATCAGTGTACTGGTTAAAAAACTTAATCAACTATATTATGGTATATCTAAAACAAAGCAAGTAATGCCTTTGAGCTCATTGCTCGATGTTTACTATAGCCTGGTTTACTCTCAATTAATATACAATGTCGTACTTTGGGGTAATTCGCCTGATAGTGCTTGAGTATTTATATCTCAGAAAAAAATCATAAGAGCCATATTTAACATTCACCTATAGTCGCTAATCACAAAATCATTACTTTTCCATGTGTTTTCATTTTTCGCAATTTGTTGTATATCAAGGAAAATATCCATAAATATGCCGTAAGTTCATTGTATCATAAATATGCAACGAGGTATTCAAATTTGTTTGTATTACCTAGACATAGAACCTCTAAATTTGAATATTGTCCGTCCTATCTAGGATAGAAATTATTTAATCTATGAAGGAATAAAATACTAATACTTTTAAGAGAGAAGTTAGAAAGTTATTACTGCTTAAATGTTATTACTGTCTCAACGAATACTTTGATGATGATTATTTTCAATCATCTTTTATGTTAAATAATGAGTGTTCTTCGTGAGTTTATTGCTTTTTATGTATGTTATTTAATGTGTCTACATTATGTGTGTGTTGTATAGACTTTTTTGTATATTTTGTTTTGGGAGTGTGTTCTGCATTTCCTACTTGACTTGTCCTATACAGGGTGAATCTTAAATAAGTACAAATATTTTAACTGCTGGTGTAGTTCGTCATTTAAATCAGTCTAGTGAAAGCCATTTTTAAAAATTTCTAATATTTACGGAAATATTAATTTTTTAAAAAAATACCCACATTTTGAGGACCGCTGGCTGATTTTTCATCCAACAACGTAATGAAACATATGATTTGTTGCGAGGTTGCCATATCTCCTCCAATATAAATATTACGTTTCCTTTAACGTAATAGTTCTATTTTAAAAATACTTGTTTTAAGCATAAGTACAGTAAAATTGGGTATGTAGTATGATACGCAGCAATATTAACATAAATTTTAACATCTGAACTAACCTTACTATACTTCAACGATTAAAAATGAATTTCCGCAAGTTCAATACTACCGTAAAATATTACGTGATATTACTATTACTATGTCCAATGTTCAAAAATTATACATAAACGTGCACACAAGCTTACCTGTTTGTTAAAAAATTAACTATTTAATCAGTAATCCACATTTCACAAGTTAAATGTCATTGTACACTGTTAGAAAGGGACACAAAACACAATTTCCTTAAGTTATTTTATGAAGAATAACGAAAAACTATGCACGCGTTTTTTATTTAAAATGGAAAAAATGTCAACTTTTAGCAAATTTTATTGCTGTTTTCATGCATTATGTGGGGTTAACAAGTTTGACTTGGGCTTCCGATAATCTGTCATGACAGTCAATGACAGTTTGATAATAAAAAATAATATAAAATGTTACACTTGACAAAATTCGCTAAAAGTTGAGATTTTTTCTTCCTTGAAGCAAAGACATTTGTGTAAAACTGGCAACCCTGTGAACCACACGTTCAGTCTGCAGCACTATGACTCATAAAAGTATAAAGGGTCGGTCTAGGCCAGCGGTCCTCAACAAGTTTTCTACTGAAAAATTACATTTATTTAAAATTTCACTTTTTTATTTCTGATTTTTTTGTAAAAAAACTATTAATTATGTGTTCTACACACAAAACTATACTGCTGGTTAAAATATTTGTACTTATTTAAGATTCACCCTGTATATTATATGTCTGAAAGGATAAATAAATCTATTTCTATTTCTATAAGTACCAATATTTTATTACATGCTGTGTACCATATTATGTAAGTTCTTGTTTACAAATAACTACTCGATCCTAGAGATTCAACTCTAGTTTATACTTTGTGTAACTGAGCGATCTGTAAGGTTGTATTAGATGTTGCTTGGAAACACTATAACAGCTAATAGTTTATTACTTGAATTCAGGTGTGATTCATGTCAACATTCAATTTTATTGTCTTGAGTTGTTTGAAAGTAAAAGTGTCTGGAAGTAATAGACCACGACTCAATATCATTAGATTGGAAGTATCCTTGGTAATCCTCCGCAGTTAACCCGTTCAGCACAACGATTACAGCTTCTTTGACCTCCTGTACGCCGCCATGATAAGTTCCCCTGAGCTGCGACTTCATCTTGGGGAATAAAAAAAATGCAAGGGGTAATATCGGAGCTATAGGGAGGCTGCGGCAACGTGGAATGCCTTTTGCCAAGAAAAGAAAGTAGAAATACTTGACATGCGACATTGTCACATATTCAAAACCTGTTGGTTGTTATAATTCTAATAATAATAATAATAATAATAATAATAATAATAATAATAATAATAATAATAGTTTATTTTCCATATCGACAATATACATTGTATAGGAATAGTCACAAAATAGTGAATACAGTTTAACTGTATTCAAAGTACAAAACATATACACATTAAAATACAACAATAAATTACATATATAAATATAAGAATTAGAAATATATTTATATACATATATTTTCTAAAGTCAGTACCTATATAAAATATCAACAGATCGGGACATTTAAAACATTAATGCACATATACATGTTATCCAAACACCCACCAAATAACTTACATATAAAATTGCATGTACTCTGACAATGAATAAAAAGCCTTATCTATCAGATAAGTTTTTAAATCTTTTTTAAACTTTGTTATGTTTTGAGCCGATTTTAAATAATTTGGAAGACGATTAAATACTTCTAGCCCGATGTAATTTGGAGACATTTTGGTTACATTAAAATTAACTAATGAAATATAAAAGTGATGTTTATGACGTGTATTGTACCTGTGAATGTCTTGATTTAATAGAAATGAGTGAACATTGCTAAATACATAAATACATAATTGATAAATATACAAGGATGTTAACGTTAACATTCTATATTTCTTTAAAAAATGTCTATATAATTCAATGGAAGATATTCCAGCAATAGACCTAATAATCCTTTTTTGTGCAACAAATACAGTAGAACTAGAAGCCGAGCCAGCCCAGAAACATATGCCATATCTTAAAATATAATCAACCTTTGCATAATAAATATTTAAAAGTTGATGGAAAGACCAAAAAATCGTACTGCATCATGCGAAGGAGACCAAAATGTGTCATTAATAGTAATATTATCTACATTTTTTGGTAATTATCAGAGCATTTACGAGTCAAAACGTCATGATTTTTGTCAGAAATTACCAACGCAGCATCATCTGCATAAGCAGTAAGATGACACCACTTAATTTCGTTAATATATAAGATAAAAAAATATAGGGTCCAAAATAGACCCTTGTGGGACCCCAACGTCAACATTTAAAATTTTTTATTTAAACCGCGATGTCTGATTATTGTTTGTCATATTTAAAGACACAAATTGATGACGATCACGTAAAAATCATTTTAGCCAGTTTAACGTAATTCCTCTAACCCCATAGTTTTCAAGAATGCTAAACAGTCTATCGTGGTTGACGCAGTCGAAAACTCTGCTCAAGTTACACAGTACTGCGACCGGGCTATCTCCCGCGTCAAAAATTCAATTATTTGATTGAAAAAAGCAAACATAGCTGTACTTGTTGATTTTAGCGGTCGAAATCCATATTGACAATCTGAGAATCTATTATTTTTTTCCAAAAACTTAAATAGTCTGTCCAAATAGGCATATTCAAAAATTTTTGATAAACTATTGGGCATAGATACAGGTCGGTAATTCTCCAATAATAAAGGATTTTTGTTTTTGTGTAACGGTATCACTTTATTTAATTTAAAATTTTGAGGATATAGACCTGAACTGAATGAAAAATTTATTAGGAATGTCATTGGATTTATGATTAATTTTAACTCTTTTTATTAAAAATACAGGGATATCATCTTCACCACATGATCTCTTATTTTTTATTTTTGTATTGAGCAAAGTGACTAATTCTTCTAGGAAAGGGTATAGAAACATACTGTTAGTATTAACAAAATTACTACCACTGTTAGGAACATAATTTACAGGAGTAGGAGGTATTTGATTAATCAAATTTACTGATGCGTTTACAAAAAAATCATTAAAGTAATTGGCTATCTTTTCAGGATCTTTTTCATCAGGCGTCTTCAGAGACATTTAAAAATTTATAAAAAAAATTTTAGTTCAATTTCATGTATCTCGAAAACGAAGCATATCAATCATGCATCCGTATTTTTATTTTAGTCACATAAGTGCAATGTTTAGGTTTTGCCAATCAATCCTGAAACCGCCTGCTTAGTATCATATGTCGTATAACTACTTGTTTATTTCAGCAAATCAGTCAATCATCCACCAGATTATTTTTTCTCAGTGTAAGTACTTTTTCAGTTGCCGCCAAATGTACTAAAGAATTTGTAGGAGAGGATTATTTTCCAATCAAAATATGTAACTAAATTAAATAGAATTTAATGCAGCATGTGTAACAGGATTTTGACATTTTGATAATTAGATTAACTGTAGCATGTTCCAGTACTACATGGTATGCAGCTCATAAGTCGATTCTAATTTAGATTCAAATTCAGAACGCAATTATAAAACAATCGAACGCATAACGGTTTATAGTGAAATGTATTATTAAATTGTACTCTAACTTTATACTGTGAAATTTTACAAAAATTCATTATTTAGGTCATTTCAGGCAGAGGAAAATATAATAATTATGTTCTTCAGTCAATACATACATATATATATATATATATATATATATATATATATATATATATATATATATATATATATATATATATATATAATTTACTCGATTATAAATACATTTATGGTATTAGGATTGAATTGCTTACTTTAAAATTACATCAGAGTCAAAAATATTATGACTAATGATAAAATTTTGCCGGTAGATGTCGCTATATTTTGCACAACTGCAGCTTTGAAACTGATTAATGATGTTTCCCATTTCCCGTCACGATATAAATTTAAACATTTTCCATTAAAATGACAATTATATAATTAATGCGACGTATTGATATCTATCTATTTTAAATTTAATCCATAAGAGCTGTCAAACATAAACTAGTTTAAGATAACACACATGAACTGTAGATACCACTATGTTTTATGCCATAAGAATTGTCAGATTCTTGTAATATCATATATGATATATATATATATATATATATATATATATATATATATATATATATATATATATATATAATTTACTCGATTATAAATACATTTATGGTATTAGGATTGAATTGCTTACTTTAAAATTACATCAGAGTCAAAAATATTATGACTAATGATAAAATTTTGCCGGTAGATGTCGCTATATTTTGCACAACTGCAGCTTTGAAACTGATTAATGATGTTTCCCATTTCCCGTCACGATATAAATTTAAACATTTTCCATTAAAATGACAATTATATAATTAATGCGACGTATTGATATCTATCTATTTTAAATTTAATCCATAAGAGCTGTCAAACATAAACTAGTTTAAGATAACACACATGAACTGTAGATACCACTATGTTTTATGCCATAAGAATTGTCAGATTCTTGTAATATCACCATCCTAAAGCTTTATTCACTTTAAAATATATTAAAAATTGACTGATGTATTGGCTTCTTGACATATTTATAAATAAATTCAGTAAATTTTGGCCTTTAATTGTATCATAAAAATCAGTAGATTTACACATTTGCTGTATTAACGCTTATTAATTAAAATGAACAGCCATTAAAGCTATGAAAGGTATTTAGAAACCATCCTGTATGTAGATAATACACGTAATTGAATATATTAAGTTGAAAATTTCAACAAAAGGAGTAAATTGTAAAATTAGCACCAAATAAAATTCTTTATGTTCTTTGTTTTCATTGTTACTAGTTAAATTTTGCACAAATAAAATAATTATTCTGAATCCTTTATTAAAATTTTACCAAGAATATTGAACAATTTTGTTTTGAAAAAATAAATCCTCCGGCCAAAATATTACCATTTGACAGCTATGAACCTAGCGAACCTATCCAAAGGTCGAGATAGTGTTGCCAGATGGTATAATTTCATGGAAATTTGTAAAATGAACGAATAATGAGATACAGGGTTTTCATACATTAATTAAATGTGAACTAGATTTTTTATAACAACTCACAATTATTTTTATTGTTTCTTCACTACTAGACTACAATCAACAAAAATTAATTGCGAAAGATTGGTGAAGTTTAAAACAAGTGTTTTTTTTTCAACAAGCATAAATTCTCGTAAGAAATGCAGTCCAAAATCAATATAAATGTAGACAATTAATAATTTTAGGCTATTTAATAGAATCCTCGTTTTAATAAAAAGAAACTGTAAAAGTGAACTGGTTACTTCTCTGTAAATGGTAATGCGTCATAAGATGTTTTTGGAAACAAAACATAGGGTATTACAGAAAATACTACTATTATTTTAACAGGTGATATGTTGGATTTTAAGTTCAAACAAAGCTTTGATAGAAAATGTTGAAAATTATATTCATTAGACGTTTTTTATTTTTTACTTAATGTAATTGCCAGTATCACTATTATACACTCTTCTGTTGCTCAAATCAAAACAGTAAAACAAACACAACACAATGCAAATCCATAAATACAATAACGTAATATACCGATCTTTTTCGCAGAACTTGACTGGAGTATTTGAATATTTCTTCAGATAGCAGAAACCTATATGATTATTAAGAACCAGCTACAGAAATACTATAAAATGAGTAGATATTATACAATAAATAGTTCTAACAGGTAACATTTTATTGTAACAAAAAGCGTAATATTCGGCAGGGGTCAAATTTTAGGATAAAATTCTGTAATGTCAACAAAATATTCACATTTTTCTTTAGTTTTATTGGATTTTTGCCACACTTCTGAAAAATAATAAAAATTAATTAAATAAGCCCTTGCACCAAACGGAGCAGTCAAGGGTTATTTTTGAAACTAAGTTTGCCTAACCAAAAAATCTCACACTGAAAAAAGCAGAGATCGTTTTAAATTTTAATATTAAACTGTCAAACTTGACGTTTAATATTTTTACTACTATTTTGAAAACGAAAACAGAGAGCTTTTCGAAACGTCAATAATACGGAAAGTGATGTGATTTTTGTTATTTTTTACTTATCTGCTTTTTTCAGTGTGAGATTTTTTGGTTAGGCAAACTTAGTTCCAAAAATAACCCTTGACTGTTCCGTTTGGCGCAAGGCCTTATTTAATTAATTTTTATTATTTTTCAGAAGTGTGGCAAAAACCCAATAAAATTAAAGAAAAATGTGAATATTTTGTTGACTACAGAATTTTGCGCCTAGCAAGGGCTTATTTAATTAATTTTTATTATTTTTCAGAAGTGTGGCAAAAACCCAATAAAACTAAAGAAAAACTAAAATTATGCCACAAATAAATAGCTTCAGACAATATCTTAAAATATTCACATCTGACAACACCGATCTTGTAGTGTCCACTACACGCCACTCCACAGGTCTTTGACAGTGCGGAGTAGGAGATTGGCGCATTAAACTTTTTGTCACTTTTTGTAATTTTTTATTAAGTATTTTTAATATTCAAATATCATAATCGACCTATAATGATCTATATTGTTTTTACATTCAAAATGCCATACCCTGTATAAATAAAAGTAGGAGTATATCCTTGAAAATAGCGAAGTGGCATGAGATAAAATTACTATTACTTGCTAAAGGCCGGTACTATAATGTCCGGTTGATCGAAGGTTGAATTCAACCTCCGATCAAACTGCAGTTTGAGTATTATACACGTCACCTGAAAGTTGAAGTGTCGGTTTAGCAACGTTTCGCTCAACTGATGGTTATAGTTCAAGTCGAATTTCGGTCGGTTGAAATTATTTTGAAACTGCAAACATCTACATATATAAAAATATGTATAAACTCATATAAACAAAAACAAAGCATCTATATTAAATATATTAGCTTTAAATTTATCTTTGCTGGTTAATAGGTATTTAAAAATGATACTCTCTTAATGCATTTTAATCTGCAATACTATAATTTTCTAAAATAGTTTATTTTATATGTTTTAAACCTTCAGAAATTTAGTTTCACTTGTAATGTTCAGAACTGATCTGTAGAAGTTACAATTAAATTATATCAAAGAAATATGAAGAAAAATATTTTTATTTTTCATTTCATCATTCCCCGTACTTACACAAGCTGAAATTGTGGAACTAAATAAAATGTATTTCTCTTTTGTCCATCTAACTGTAGATATTAATTATAACATACATAAAATTATTAGTATCTGCAGTTTTGTCCCAAATATTGTTGTGGAAGTAAGTTCATAAAATAACATTTTCTTACACTTTATAATACTATAGTTAATGATTACATCTACTAGACAGAGGCAGTCTGTATCAGAATAAATTACTCTCTTACTCGTTATAAAAATTATAGCTCATAAAACGTCAAAATAAAAGACAGGTTATCTGTGAAAATTGGCGGGAAAATATTCTGATATTTCATTGGCTAAACTTGAGCTGACAGCGTAGCCAACATTCAGAAATACATCTCAACGTCAAATTGACGAACCCACAGTATACTAAGCAATCAGTAGGGAAACTCAGCTTTCCCGCGTCTTCCAAAAATCCGCCATCTTGTTGGCGACTGACAGTTATTACTATAATTTCTGTGTCTGTGTCAGTTAGGTTTTTTGAATTTTTGACATTATTACATGGTTATCCACTCGTTATCGTTATTGTACTTATATTCCTGCTTTGTATGTCGTGTTGAGTGTTTAGTTATTTGTGTTTTTATATTAGTGATTATTTATTAGTGGAACTATATCCAGTAAATAATAAATAAACTATGGGAGGAAATAAATGTGTTGTAAGAAACTAACGCATAACGCAGCTATGGGCGTAAAAGGCCTGTAAACAGTTTATATGGGAGACCAAGTTAGACGTGATAGCTTAATTGAGAAAATCCTAAAGAAGAATTAAAACATGAAAGGAGGCAAAGGATTTAACTCCAAATAGAAAAGAGACTGCTTTCATACATGAATGAAAGAAACCACTCCATACACCTAATAGAGCAACGGGGTTTTTTGATTATGTTACCTATATATATTTTTTGTAAACCTGTAAATAAATTGTACCTAATATTCACGTTTTAATTTAATTTCGTACTTTCCTAAAAAAAAATGAGTAAAAATATAAAAATTACACTGGGCTTAAATTTGATAATCTGCTAACAAAATAAGGTAAACGTATACATCTTGACATAAAGGCAAAAATACTACAAAATATAAAATAAAACTACATTACTAGTCGACCTAGTTTCCATGTTTTCGCAAATTTTTTAAATAAATTTAAATTCATACCGGTTTTATAATCAAATTCAAATTATATTTGCTAGAAACCTAAATTAAGTCAAAATGTGACCAAAACCTCAATTTACATGAAACTACACTGGATTGCAACAGTTAATTAAGAATTAATGCAAAAGTATTAAAACTACGAACAACTTTGGTTATGTTTACGCCAAATTATTGGCTATTTTTTCGTATGTTCTCTGAGATCCGCCCTATTCTTGGCGACTTTTTCTAGAGTGGGGGTATTTAAAAACTGCCAGACGTATTTCATTTATAAATTGTCTAAGATTCCGTACTGATTGCTTAGTATACTGTGGACGAACCGTTACATGAAATAGTGTTATAATACAGAATTTTTTTCAACCGCCGGTTCAAATTCAACCAGAGGTTCAACCTGAGCTTTATAATACCGGCCCTAAAACAGATAGATTAGTTATTAAATGTTTAAAATCATTCTCATAAAGAAAATGTCATTTCAGGAATACGGAAAATTATTTTTTCCCGAAATTAGCATTTTGGAACTGCCTTTTTCCTCTGTGGTCTTAAACTGTTATCTCAGTTAAACGAATTAAATTAACCTAAAATTTAAATAAAATCTAGATTTATCTTCCCATGCAAAAAAATGCACCAAGTAAAAACCAAAATCTGAAAAAAAAATCCTTACGTATGAAACCGAAGCAATTTAAATTTGCTATAAATTCAGCACGAGTCGACGTTAAAATATATGTGTACACAGTAAGCAAAGGCAAATGTATGCAGAACAAGATTTTTCCAAAAACTTTCCAGATTTATATCCTCTAATACAAACCTGACGAGAAAGTCGTCGACAAAGGCGGCACAGCGCAGGAGCCTGTTTTGTACGGTATCAGCAATTTCGCGTGGCGCTTTACGAGAGGGAATTTCGATGTACGCTGCCTTTCCACCTATTTGTTATAGAAACCCGCTGGTTAATAATTCATTTTCCGCCCACTATTTTCTACGGGCCGTACGCCAAAATGACGTGTCTTTCTCTCTCTCTAAATATATTACCGTGGAACAATTGCGCTGCTGAAAATACTTAACCCCTTTGTGTATTTGTTTCGGGAAATCTGCTGTAATGGAACGAAGTGGGGAACTTCGGATTGAAATATCTCCACAGGAAATGGGGCGGTATAACTCCGTTCTTTCCTGGGAATATGTCTCACTCGTCGCATTGGTGTTTATACAGGGTTATACAGGAAAATGCAGGAAATCTCAGGTGCCGATAGAACATCAAAAAATAAGATGACAAGTTCTTTTTTTCTACAGGCCCTCCCTACGGAGCTATTTGTTCTTGGAGTACGCCGCTGGAAATCGTTTTTTCTTGAATAACTTTTAAAGTACTATTATTATTATTATTATTATTATTATTATTATTATTATTATTATTATTATTATTATTAAACTAATAGAATATGTTACGGAAAACATTGAAATTAAATGTACATTTTGTGGCATTTTGTAAATTTAGTACTGAGAATAGCTACTAGAAACTGTTCTTCAGTCACATACTATTACTGTTGATGTACTACGTGCTTCAGTACCGTTATCTTAAAGTTCTGATGAGAGATTTGATTCTTTAAGAATGCTGTGGGTTATTTTGTTTTTGTTATCGAAACAACTCTCAACGTATGACTCAGCTACTGCTGTGGGCTTCCACCCACAACGCCATTTGATGTTTGTAATATTGGATCCTGAGTTGACTAATAATGACAGAAGACCGCCGAAAATAATGTCCAGTACGCTTCAGGGTTTGGGAGGCCCAAGTAACCAGCGATGGTATTCTCTCGAAGCTGTTGATACCCATACATTGCTTAGTAGCCCAGTCAACGAAAAAGTATAGTGGGAAATGCTTGGAACACAATTTTTGACTTCGTAACTTTGTTTGGACTAGTTAGGAGGTAAACATATCAAAAGTCCCCACCCACAGCCCTTAATCCGGGGGAGGGGGGTATTTGAAAGTTTCATTTTTCGGTTATTTACTTATATCTCTGAAACTATGCATCCTACCGACATGACAATTCTATACAAGCTAATAAAATTTGGTACAAGTTTTACTCAATCAAGTTTTTCGATATTTTGTATAGTTTTTGAGATATTCGCTCTTGAAAGTCTGTAATTTTGGATTTTCTTTCACATTTTTTTCTTTTTGACCGGATAACTCTTCAACGATACACCGAAAAACTAAATGCTGGCCATAGGGTTGTAGAGCATTAAATTTATTTCAATAATATATATTACTTTATTATTTTATCTATTTTCCTTCAAATGTTAAAAGCAGTTTCACTGTTTTGTTTTGATTTATCTCCATTCCCGGTCAAGGTATTGACGAAATATGCACCATTATGTACATATATTCAGTACTGGACGTCTAAATAGCACAGATACTCATTTTATAATATATACTTGTAGGCTCGCTGACCAGGTTCCTCATACTTAATTAAAGAAGATCTAGACCATTTTAATGGGAAAATATTTTGCTATGACCATGTTTGTGTCTATAAGACATTGTGATAGTTTTACAAAACACAACTATTAAGTGAAAACGAAGTTTATTGGCATAGAAAAGTGAATCAACATAAAACATTACAACAGTAGGTACCATTCAGTCAATGTCTTGCTCTCTTGGGGTGGGAAGGACCTTGATCCTCGTCTTCGTTTTCATCTTCTCTATTTTCTATAGAAATCACCTACCAAACCAAAAAAATTCAAGACAGTTCTGTCCAGCAGGAAACTCATGGCAACCGTTTTCTGGGATCGACGAGATGTACTGCTCATTGATTTTATGGCTCGTGGAGACACAATTAATACTAATGGGTATTGTGAAACATTAAAGAAATTGCGGCGGGCAATACAAAAGACGGCGAGGTCTATTGTCTACAGACGTCATTCTTCTTCATGCAGCTGCGATAACACAACAACTTTTGCAGAAATTCAAGTGGTAAACAAACCTTTTCGACCATCCACCATATAGCCCGGACTTGGCCCCTTCGGATTTCCATCTCTTTACGTAGCTTAAAGACTTTCTGTCGGGAAAAAGATTTGACAGCGAAGAACTTAAACGAGACGTGACTACGTATCTCAATACGCTGGCGGCGGAGGACTATAACGCGATGTCCTGTGTCTTGCACAAATGGGTACCACTTTTCGGATGGTCCTCGTATTTACTGTTAGACGGCAAGCTGCATCGATCGATACTCATAAGCACCTTGACAAAAATTTGGCACAAACTTTTTCTCTTAATGCTGCCTTCATCCGCTGAATTCCATTGGACACAAGCACAACCATACGATAAGCATACTGTATAATGTAATAAAAATCGTGCAGAAAATTGCACCTTGCTGTAAGCAACGGAATTGTATTTGTTACTTAGCCTTTAAATTCGTTTAAATAGAGCAAAGCAGCAACTTAAGACACCTTTCCTCTGTTTTACTCAGATTAATTAAAATTGTCTGTTACCTCAATTAGATGGCACTCTGCTCGATGCAACTTATGATATCGAACTTATCAACTGAAACAGAACCTTATTGTCTACCATCTTAAAATTCAAACTTTCTTATATTTGCGCCGAATATAAGTTAGCTATAAAGTAATTTTTCACGCTAAAATCAACTTAGTCGCAACTCGCAACTGAAAAGTGTCAAGAGATAGGAAGCAGCGTCGGATTTCTAAATTAACTTCTCTAAAAATTTTGAGTTTCGAAAGAGTTGACAAAGGATTAAGACAGGCTTTTATACCCATCGGTGCTGAACAAACTTCGGCTCTACTTTCGAAGTTTGTTTAGTTCTAACAAGTCCGCATTTTATTACGAGATAAGGAAATCGTCACATTCTGAAAGCTGAAGATATTAATACAGTATATCGAACACAAGGTCATTCGTATTCGTATCCAATAAAGAGGGCTCCATTGAAAGAGAAATATCGTATTCAGTCGTATGACCTATTTAATAATGGAAATCTCTTGGTCAGTCCTACTGCTACACCGACTTGTCTGTGCATTATAAATGCCGTGAAATAACAACTTGTACGTGATAACAGTGGACTGCTTTCCTGACATCCACATGTACTGAATATTAATTCCAGGTTAGCGAAGGACTTTGAACTGCAGGCTGTGTAAATGTTGGGAAAGATTAACCTGGGGTTACAAGCGGTAATATAACATTTCCGAATCGATACCCCGGCAAACCAAACACGGAGGCTTGAAATAACAAAACATGCTGAGCCGTAGGTCTTCCGGATTTGAACCCATCAGTATTCGTTCTCCTTAATCGATTATGAGATTTACAAAAATGAAATATGAAGTGACAGATTCTTTAAAAAACAAATTGGTGCCGACTTTAGGAGTTTTTTCAGTGAGTACAGAAAAAGATTAACAAGGTATGAATCCATCACAGAAACCGATGTATTAAATAGAACATTGCCCACACTGGTTGACGTGTTAGGAAGAATAAATATGCATTTATGTGATAATAAATAATTATTTGAACGCATTTTGGTCATAAACTAGAACCACAGGAAAAAAAAAAAGACAATGTACCTGGTGAAGAAAATGTGATATTATTAGGCAATTCTCAGGGAAGTTGTTGAAGAGACAATTGCGATAGGGCATATACAGGGTGTTCTACAAGCTTTATGACAAACTTTTGCAGATGGTAACTTAATGTCAATAATATTTTTTTTTTCATGTAAACATAGGTCCAATTCGTTTTTGTTTGGAAGATAGAAGCATTTCAAAAAATAACTCAAAGTAGCCTAATAAATGAAATTCATGGTTGCCATAACAATCATTATTATTGGTGTTTAAACTTTAAACATTAGTTAACCTTTATTAACTAAATCAATAAATCTTAATACTATAGAAATTGTTCAAACTGATTCCGTCACGCGACGGATGAGATTTGGACCATTTCTTATCTGGTTAGCTGAATCCTGAATTCTCTCAAATAACTGTTGACGGGTTCAGAAATAGCACTTTAATAAAACCAGTGAAAAATATAATAAAAATATTGCCTGGAGCAAAGTAGTGCGCACGTGATATAGCTGATGAGCAGAGCTTTCTCTTTTTTTGGTTTATTGATTCTATCTGGTTCAAAGAAATAAAACCACTTTTGCCTAGCGTTATCAGGTTTGACGAAAGAAAGAAAACTGACAAGTTGGCTGCAGTACGGTGCATATTGGACAGTTTTGTAAACAATTGCAAAAAACAAATTACCGTGTCGGTGAGTTTGTAGACATTGATGAAATGCTGATATCATTCAGGGAACGATGCAGGTGAGTTGAAAGTGTTTGTGTTTTATGACGCTAAAACATTTTATGTGAGTAATTTAGAACTGTACTGTGGAAAGCAACTAGATGGACAATACAACCTACTGAATACCCCAACTGCAACAATTCACCGCTTGCTGGAACAACTCAAACCAAGTAACAAGAAATTTAACATGCGATAATTGATATTGCAGCTAGCCTTTAACAAAAGAACTGTTACAAAATAAAATCACAGTGAAAATTTGGTACGGGAGGTGTATCAAAACCATACCCTGGGTAAGACTAAAATAAAGTAAAAATTTGGAGTATTGTTAATTTGCTGATCAAAATATTACAAAGTACATTTTTTATATCATATTTCGTTATATTTTATTTTTTATTGAAATTATCCTTTGTGTCTTTTAGCATGATAATTTGTTTAAATCTTTATAAATTGAAAATTTTTAAATTGATAACATAAATTCTATCTTTACTTACCCGAGCTAGTTTTTATCTACGCCTTTCTGCTGATTAACTATTATAAATTTTGTTTTATATGTCTACTAATTTTGATTAATAATAATTTTGGAAATTAACTCATATATCCTTTTATAACTCTTTATCTCAATGGTAGATACAAAACAGGATTAATATTGACTATTCAGATAAACTTTACTAATAACTTTGATAACTTCAACTTATGAATGAAATGTTCAATTTTAACTAATTTAGTTTTACTTAAAATATTAACATTTTAACAATTTGATTGATTGAATTGTCCTACTCCACCTAAATCCTGCTCTATCTTATACTCTAATAACAATAAATTCTAGAAAATACAAAGTTTATTACCGATTTTTCTCCTAAAATGCCTTCTTCATTAAATTTAACCCCTCTCTCACTTTAATCGGTGTCTTTCCTTTTTATGGATGCCCGCTCCTTTTCTAATTCCTTATAGTTGTCTCCGTTTCCAGATTTCTTTTTTCCTTATTCTGAAATTCAACTTCTAGTGACTGCTCCTCGTATCAATCCGTCATCCGTGAATTAATTTTGTGTAATGATGTTCTCCGGATATGCTCTATGATCAGAAATAAAATTTGAATAACTTGCCTATTAATATTACTTGCTTAATGCCTTTTAAGTTGGTCTTGTTTATTTCTTAATTATTTTTTGTAACTGCTGGATTGCTTATTTTCATTTTCAATTTTTAATTTCAATTTTCAATAGATATCTTCTTATTTCTCCTTTTATGGACGTTTTTAGAATTTTCTGTCATACAAGCTTCCCTCCAATGTATTTTCTTTTTAAGTGCACCCTTATTTCTACTTTACATATATATTTTTTTAAATATTACAATCCTTTCAATCAATCAAATTAATTTTTGACATTTTATAAAATTTACATATCATTTACTCAAATATCTCTTCAACTTATAAAAAAACTTTTATTTTTATAGTCTATTGCCCTCCTTTTACCTACCATTGAAACTTCGTTTTAATTTCACTATAATTTTAATGCCTTTTTCTCAAACTGTTTTTTCTATTTATACCAATTACAATATATATTTATAATGGACCTTTGATGTGGAAATTTACTTTATATTATGTCACAGGACATAGCGATTTCTAAATTTTCTAGTAAAATTCATAACATTAGTAGTTTCAGGAAACATTTCAAACTTGAAAATTGGTTTAATCAGCTATACATATTTCGCTTATTTAACTAATTTACAAACTAAATGAATAGCTTAAAATTATGGTACACTATGTCTCGGTCGAATATATAGCTAAATTAATAATTTCCGCAATTATTTGATGCTACACAATTTTGAATGTAATTACTGAACCAACAGCGACAATTCGCTAGTTAAAATTAACTAGACAGACAATAGAAACAAACTCAAAATTAACGCAATTTTACACAAATAAATTAAACTAAAATAATTTCAGTTATGTCAAGTAGCTGTTAATTTATACAGGATTAATAATAATAATAATCATTTATTAGCCCAACAGAAATACAAATTTCCAATTACAGAGCTAAATTACACATTTATAAATCTAGAAAAAAAATATATATAAATAAATATGTTGAATTAATAACACCTGAGAATAGTAGTGTGCATATACAATATCATAGACCCATAACTTAATGCACGAATGTTTACATATACTTAATGGCAAATGTACAAATCCATAAAAATAGACATAGCCTCAAATAAAAACAAAAGAGATTAAAGCGACATAAACTAACAACACGATGCAGTATGTAAAACAATATAGTTAATTGTTAACATCGTTACTAACACATGTATGCAGCGTCTTTAGAGAACAATAATTTATATCACAACCAACACAGATTACATTAAATGTCTTACACATAACATATATAGGGGACTTTAATAACAAATTAGTGTTAGCCCTTGGCAAGTAAAAAGTAACATGATTTCTCACTGCATTACGAGGAATTAGGAAATTAAGTTGGGCAAGCAAGTTTGAACAATCTATTCTATTTCCAACTAAATTGTAAAGAAACTTCACTGACTGATATAGTCTGCGAGTTTCTAATGCCTCAACGTTACACATGTTCAATAGAATTCTGTGATTAAAACCTTGTTCGGGGTAAGTACCAACTGATTTAAATTGTAAATATTTTAGAAACCTTCTTTGTACCCCTTCGAGACAATCGGAGTGAGTTTGATAATAAGGGTTCCAGACCAGTGAACAATACTCAAGCTTAGATCTAACATATGCAAAGAATAAAGTTTTTAAAGCTCGAATATTAGTAAATGTTTGACAGTTGCGAACTATAAGACCCATCATTTTCCTAGCCTGCGTTTGTATCAGAATAATATGATCAACAAAACTCAATTGACAATCAAAAAGAACTCCAAGGTCTTTAATTTTTTCTTCATATTGCAAAGCTTCGTCACTTATTTTATACTCATACTTTACATACTGCATCTTCCTAGTGTAAGTGACCACTTTACATTTAGCAACATTTAAATGCAACCGATTTTCTTCAGACCATTTATAAATATTATTAAGATCGTCCTGCAAATTAGAACAGTCGAAAGTATCGTGAACTTCCTTGAAGATTTTCATATCGTCCGCAAAAATTAAATGTTCGCACTTTAAGACAGAGCAGATGTCATTAATAAACATTAAGAATAACAGCGGTCCCAGATTGGATCCCTGAGGGACTCCTGAACTTGCGAAATGCTGTTGAGATTTAAATCCATTGAATGCAACGAAGTAGGTTCTGTTGTTTATATAGGAGGAAAATAGCTTCATTAAAAGAGGACCAAAGCCAAACGCTTCCAACTTTTTCAACAAAATGCAATGGTCAATGCGGTCGAAGGCCTTTGATATATCTGTGTATATGACATCTACCCTGCCATGCGAATCCAAGATATTAGAAACATATTGAGTAAATACTAACAAGTTGCTTTGAGTAGATCTACCTGATAAAAATCCATGCTGCGCAGGTGAAATAAGAGGTTTAATGGAGGAATAAATACGATTATATAAACATACTTCAAAAATTTTTGCAAAATTTGATAGTAAAGCTATAGGGCGGTAGTTGTTAACTAATGAGACATCACCGTTCTTAAATATTGGACAAACCCTAACGGATTTCCAACAATCCGGAAAAATACCAATTTTTAGGGCTATATTAAATAAGATTTGAAGAGGTACAGAAAATGTATAGACACCGTCCCTGATTATGAAAGCGGGGATCTGATCCGGACCAGATGTAAGCTTTGGTTTGAGTTTCTTAATTGCCAACTCTATCTCCTGGATTTCGAAAGAAGGTATTGAAATTATTTCATTATAATCAAAGTTGGGTACATAATTTTCAAAGTTATTGTCATAAGGCAAATAAACACTGTTAAAAAAAAATCAGCAAAAACATTTACAATATCCTCGGCCTGAGTAAACGTTTGATTTTCGTATTTCATGTTACCCGGGATCCTAGTGGATTTTTTTTGCCACTAAATATGACCAAAAGAATTTGGAATTCTCGGGTAGAGCGTTTTGAATACTTAAAACGTAATGGTTGTAAGCTACCCTAATTTGCTGTTTAATAACTGCCCTAAGTCTCTTAAATTCCGCAAAATGAAATGGAGACTTTGTTTTTCTATATTTCTCATAAAACTTATTTTTTAGTTTAATGTTTTGTTTCATTTCAGCAGTGTACCATTTTGGAAACTTATTTGATTGTGAATTTCTATTAACTATCACTTAGTACAAACATTTGAGTCATGTGCTCAAGGGTCTAAAGACAATACAAAATTTATTGATGTTTAAAAATAGAGAAACACCTCTTTTCTCCCGGAAAATCGGCGCCTATGATAACCGTCGTTCGAGATGGCTTCAAACATTAATATTATGTATTTGTGGAAATAAGTGTCTTAATACCTAAAATATAGTAATTTTTGTTCGAGCCAAAGTGACATTTGTGAAGGATGCCTAACAATAATATCAACAAACACGGTTTTTATGTAGGTACGTCATGTTTAGTATGCGAAAAACTTCGAGAAAAGTGACAGATTTGTTCATATATTATTGGTATATTATGGATTGCAATAGTTGCCGGGAAAATAAAAAAAAACTTATGATGACTTTGTTAAATGGTGCTCCTTTAAAAACGTGAAATACTACACCAACAATGTGCTCCTAGCATATTTTTTGGGAACATGAGAATTGTAAGTCATCCTCTTCGTGGTCGTATTATTCGATTATTCCATGTTAAAGACAACGGTTCTTTTACATCATAACATCGACATTAGCAAATATTCAAGATTAATAACATTCTTAAAAAGAAAAAAATCATAGTTACAAACCGAAGAAGTCAAGAATGTTGACTAGAGGAGGAATTAACACTTTTGTGAGAAATGCCCCCGTTGAAATATTTTTAATGATCAAAGTAAGTTGTCATTTTCAAATGTAAAATAAAATGTACCCATATTGCACTATTTTTTGACATATGTGGAGCTTTTCGTAGAGAAGAGTTATGTAATATAACAATAGATAATATTCAGGATTTAGATAAAACTTTGCTAGTAACTATAAAAGAATCCAAGATTAAAATACAGCGCATATCTAGTATAACTGATAATGAGAACAAGTCACCAAGATATTTGGATATGTAGTTACAGAAGATATGCGTCTCTTTGTCAACCGGATACTGATCATCGACGATTCTTTGTCTATTATAACAATAATAAATGTTCCAAGCAAGTGGTTGGGCAAAATACGTTGGATCATATTCCGTACAAAATAGCAAACTTAAATTACCAAACCCAAAAGAATATACTATACATACTATATTTTTTGATGAAAAAAATGGTACGCCACTGCCTTTTCTAAAAACTAAAATGATTTTTAAAATTTCCATTTATTTTACAGAAATTCGGTCCCTAGACTTACTCTCGTACGACGCACCATTTTCACGTAAAAAAATTAAAACCAAAAAAGTTTTTTCCCCAAGTTCATTGAGACTGCTTTTGATATTTTGTTGCCATTTTGTAGACACCCACCGTGGAAATACTTTCTTTAGGACAAAAATTAATTTTCTACTTTTACAAATGACGTTCAAGTAGGCATGATATTGAATATTTGAATAGAAAAAACGGTAAGCTCATTAAATGCCCCCTTAAAGCAAATGAAATAAAAATTAGTAGGCTGGGTAAGGTGTCATAATTTTTGACGCTTCTTTTCGCAATAAAGTAGACATTGATTTTTCATTATTAAAAAATTATTATTGGAGTAGGAGGTAAAATTTCATAAAAAATGGTAAATTTTACAATCGGTGAATTAGCTGACATGCATTTTACTTATGGGGTTGCCGAGGGAAATGCATACAAAGCCAGGAGGATATACTAAGAGCGGTATCCAAATCGCGTACTACCCGATCCGAGAACATTTTCTGGGATTCATTGACGTCTTCACAAAACCGGAAATTTAAAAGTAGACCACAGTGCTAAAGGAGTCCCTGAAACAGTAAGACCACCGAAACTTGAAGAACGAATTTTACATGAAATTGAGGAGAACCCCGAAACTAGCACGAGGAAAATCGTGGCAACATTTAATGTTTCACACTTACTTGTTTGGAAAATTCTTATCGAGAATTTATTATATCCATATCACATTCAAAGAGTCCAGGATCCCTACATACATTCTTTTTACCGATGAAGCTAGTTTCTCTCGAAACTCAATATGAAATTTCCATAATAACCATTTGTGGGCGGATGAAAACCCTTTTGCAATTGTTGAATCAAATCATCAAGAACAGTTTTCATTAAATGTTTGGGCTGGTATTATTGACGATTGACCATTTTTTCTCCCAAGAAGATTAGATGGACAATCGTATTTACAGATTCTTGAAGAAGATCTGCCGCCAATGCTTGAAGACCTTTCCCTTTTATTAAGAAATCAGATGTGGCTAATGCACGATGGTGCGCCTCCACATTTTAGCTTACGGGTGAGTGAATTTTTAAATCACAACTATTGCGATCGGTGGATAGGCCGCGGAGGAACGCAGTCATGGCCGCCCAGATCTCTCGACCTTAATAGTTTAGCCTACTTTTTCTGAGGTCATCTGAAAAGCTTAGTGTATGCAGTGCTGATTCAAGCCGAAGAAGAGTTACGAAATCGTATAATAGTATGATGCCAAACCATAAGAGACACCCCAGGAATTTTTGAAAATGTACGTCAGTGTATTCGAAGAAGAGTAGATGCTTGCATACGTGTGGGTGGAGGACACTTCAACAACTACTGTAAATACATAATTTGGGTTCTTTATTTTATTTGTATTTTCTTGTCTTGTCGTTTCGTTTTAGGTTTAAGATTTTGAATTTATCGTTTTACTAAATAAATCGCGATTTTTTAAATAAAATTTAAAAAATCAGAGGCGTACCGTTTTTTTCTATCCAAACATTTAATATTATGCCTACGTGAAGGTTACTGGTTAAAGCATAAAATTAATATTTGTCCTAAAAAAACTGTTTCCACGCATGGTGGGTTGTCTACAAAATGACAACAAAATATCAAAAGCAGTCTCAATAAACTTGGGGAAAAAACTTTTGGTTTTAATTTTTTTACGTGAAAATGATGCGTCGTAAAAAATTAAGAGGTTTAGGACACATGTTGATATTAAGTTTTCTTCTTAAAATGACCGAAGGATTCACACCCTTAAGTATCCGCATTCAATTAATAAATACCCTGTATACTGCATCCACCTAAGAAAATGGATTTTGATGTATTGAATTTCCTATTCACTTACTAAACCATAAGGTTTCAAGTTTATTTGCAACAAAGCGTTCATTTTTATTAAATTTAGTTACGTTTTAGTTACTAGTTTTGAAACAAATATGTTTGTAGGTGTCTGTTAACAAAATAGAAATATAACAAAGCTGATTAACTTTATCAACGAAAAATAAAACAGCATACGGAGCGTCAACACTTAAAAATAATATTTTATTAAGTTTCAACAAAAACAAGTTCATGTCTAAATATTTTCTCTTAAAAATATTGCAAAAATTATTAAGTAAGGCATTTTCAACATTCTATTTTTAAATAAACACTACGCAGTAAAGCATTGGCCTTGCTTTTATTTTTTTATATATCATATCCGCGGCAGGAACGAAAACAAACAACATCAGCAGAAGTTTATCGTCTGTATTTATTTTTAATTCCCGATAAGGAGAAATTGTGCGTCAGCCACTTTCCTTTCCTCTTTTATCTTTTATACCCACTGTCGTCCTGATAAACCGAAATTCTTCTACTTTCTGCACGGGTGCCCTGTGAACCTGTCACAGGGCAAATGTTTTGATGTTTTGTCATCGAAACGAAAATAGCTTCAAATACTCTTTGGCACGCGTTTCTGGAGAAGATTTTCGTGTTTGGTCCTTGACCTAACATTGCCATCAACGGTAAATATATAGGGTGTTTCAGGAGGAGATGTACATACTCCAGTATGTCATTCTAAGTTCAATTTTAAACGAAAAAATTCCTATGAATTTAGGTCTGGAAACGCTTCGTTTAGGATATACAGGATATCAAATTAAAAAAATATACATTTTCTATAATAACTCTCGATTACTTTGACTTAAATTCATGAAATTTTGTATGCAAAGGTTTCTTTGGAAGGGAAATTCAAATTTTATGGACGATTGGCTTTATCTTCCAGAAGGCGCCACAAGCGACCATTAGGATAGTTTTTAAATCGTATAAACTGTTTTGTGCCACGGTGTATGTCATTTCGGAATAGAAAAATATTTTCTCCTGAGTTTTCTACTTAAGAAATGTACACCTTATTGAAGTCTCTAGGAACAGCCGTTTCCAGCCGATAAAGTCGTTTAAAGATGATGATGCATGCAAATTATTTATTTATTTAGAGAAAAACCCAACAGACAAGTCTGCTAACAGAGTCAGGATACACATACATAGACATGCATATATCTAAAAACTAAAATTAAACTATTAACTAAAAATTTAAATTACATATAAAATGTATCTAATATAGCTTCAACCACAAATATAAACATTTTCATAAATAAATTTTACTAAAGCTCCTTGAGATACAGTGAACATATCGATAAAATCACCCAAAAGGTTAAAATTGTTACAGAGAGAAGGGATATGAAACTCACATTGTAAATTTTGCTGGCTGTAGCCTTCGGGATATATACCATATTTTTTTAATAAAGCATCTTTCAATTTTATATTTATAAATCTGAAAGAATGGTGCCCAGATAATGCTAGCATATTCTAACTGAAACCGAACATATAATAGAGAGTTTTAAGACAATTTTTAAAATCTTTACAAGATCTCATAATGAAACCTAAGGAACGAAGGGCAGAAGCTGTGATATTATCGACATGAATATCAAATAACTGTCAAATGTAACACCTAAATCAAGGATTTGATCACATAATTGTAGTATAGTGGAGTCAACAGAATACTTATATGTTATCGGATTAGATTTTCTCGAAAATATCATTTTTGCATTTTTCTACATTTAAAGATAGTCGGTTCAGCTCTGCTTGCACCATTCAGTTAAGTAATCAAGATTTTGTTGCAATTCAATACAATCTTGGATGCTACTTTTTCATATAATTTAAGGTCATCCGCATAAAAGAGTGAATTAACCGTGAATCGTTTATTCAAATCGTTTATAAAAATTACAAAAAATAAAGGGCCCAAAATGGAACCCTGCGGAACTCCAGACGTGGCCATGAATTTAGATGATTTATAACCAATGTACTCTACAAATTGAAATCTGTTTTTTAAATAAGAATTAAAAAATGAAATCATATTGTCACTGAATCCTAAGTAGCTTAACTTATGCAAAATGATTTTATGATCGACCTTATCAAAGGTTTTCGTAAAGTCTGTATATACAGCATGTATTTGTTCTTGAGCATCAAGTGCATTTGAGATAAACTGAGTAAAACAGCATAAATTAGTTACCGTTGATCGACCCTTAATAAAACCGTGCTGATTGTTAGATATGTATGATTGAATTTCATTAGATGTGAGTGAATGCAGCACTGTTTCAAATACTTTGGCAAAGTTTGATAATACTGTTATAGGTCGATAATTAGAAATTAATTCTTTATCGCCTCCCTTCAATATAAGACAAATTTTCCCCTCTTTCCATAGATCAGGAAAGGTACACGTTTTTAGTGACAAATTTAATATTAGAGTTAACGGACGTACCAAAACATTTGCACAGTTTTTGATAAAAAAAAACTAGAAACACCATTAGTACCTTAAGTTTAGGCTTTCTCTTAATTGCTTCCAATACCTGATTTTCTGTGACAAATGTAATATTTATAAAATTGTTAAAATTATGTAAAATATTTTGTATTATATAATAATAATAATAATGTAATATTATGTATTAGAGTGCTAATTATGTATTAACTTCGTACAAAATTTTCAATCAATACATCTTGACAGAAGATTGGAATTTAGTGAATTAGATCAACGCTAATCGTCAACTAGTTCCAATGATGTTTTTTACTGACGAAGCTAAGTACTTATTGGTCCTTACATTCTGGGAAAACGTTCATAATGACTTGGCGAATAAAATTGCAAGACTCAGACACACAAATACATACAAAAGTTTTATTCAACTGCAAAATTGATTCAGCCATCCAATGATTATCTCTTGTCCCTTTTATTGTCGCCGTAATCGTCCTGCATCGTGTCCGTTTTTAATTGCTTCTGTATTCTGAACACGTTCCATTTTACAGTTTCGATCCGAACAGTAAAAATTAAATGAGAAAGATGAAATACTTACATTGTATTTATAGTATTTACATTTCCCCATAGTTTCCCATAGTTTAAAGATATTAGGCTATTTCAACTATATTTTAAAAATGTTACTGTTACTTATAAATGAAGGTACCTACATCAAATCATTGATACTAAATATCTTTCAAAATTTTAGTAACGTAAAATCACAGACCTGACTATTACATCACAAAAAAAAAAAAATCTTTTTTTATTTATGGCGTCCACCATTAGGTACTTGGCTAGCGCAGTAGTACAAAAAAAATTTCTTCTTTAAATGATACCATAGGCAACAACTACTCCGCAAACTGATACCCGACCAGTATTGTAATATCTGTGTAAACATTTAACACCTGACTGGACTGGTTATACAGGGTGTCCCAAAATAGAAGGACATACCATTAACCACATATTCTTTGGAAAAAATAATGCGAGTTTCCTTATACCATTTTTTTATTTGGGCGTCTCTGTTTCAATATACAGGGTGTTAAAGTTATATTTAAAAAAAAACTATTTTTGTTAATAATCCCATTGTTTTGTAAGATACACACTTGAAATTTTGCACGTACCTTTATCGTATACTTGTCATGTAATTTTGGTGAAAAAAATCGAAGGGTGAATGGAGGTAACTGAGGGATGCAGTACCCTTTATCCCCTCCAATTATTTCTAAGTACGCCTATGCAGCTTTTCTTGAAATATCTAACGTAGAATTTTCTTCTGATCATTTTATCTCTTTTGTAATTTTTTGTTTAAATGCTCCGTTTTGAAGAAAAACGGCAATTTGTAGTGCCCATAAATCTATCATTCACTATCATTTTCAAGTAAAACTGAAATTGTGTGGATATACCTATTATTACAATACCTTGGCAACTTAGCAAATCGTAATACTTACTGAATGAATAATTGCTAATTAAAACAGAATGGATAATTTTAAATATTATAAAATGAGGAATACTAATGAATTGAAAAAATAATATGTCATTAAAATCTGTAATACAGTTCTCTTATCAACCAAAAAATAATAGTCTTGTTTAGTAATAGCAACAATGAACGATCAACATAACAACTTTTTATCTAAATAACATTAAATAAAATAATTTATTAATTACTACTAATTTAACAAACGTACCTGCCCACCCTCCTCATTAACATATGTACGTGCCCTTTTAAGTAGCGAAAACCTTATATTTTGAAAGATATTCTCTATTTATTTTAATTGGCAAATATTCATTCAGTAAGTATTACTGGTAGTGGTAGTGAATGATAGATTTATGGGCACTACAAATTGCCGTTTTTCTCCAAACGAGGCATTTAAACAAAAAATTACAAAAGAGATAAATGATCAGAAGAAAATTCTGCGTTTGATATTTCAAGAAAAAACTGCATAGGCGTACTTATAAATAATTGGAGGGGATAAAGGGTACTCCATCCCTCAGTTACCTCCATTCGCCCTTCAATTTTTTTCACCAAAATTACATGATACGCCGCAATAAGATAAAAGTACGTGCAAAATTTCAAGTGTGTATCTTAGAAAACAATGGGATTATTAACAAAAACAGTTTTTTATAATGTAACTTTAACACTCTGTATATTGAAACAGAGACGTCCAAATAACAAATGGCATAAGGAAAGTCGCATTATTTTTGTCCAAAGAATATGTGGTTAATGGTAATGGTTCTATTTTGGGACACCCTGTATATTGGTAACACGACCGACAAATGAACTACTCTGACTATTCTGCGTCTTATAAGTCTATGATATATATATACTGATACACATAAACTGAGTGAAATACCTGTTACTTCTTGCTTGACCTAAGCTGATAGTTTTGGGCAAATATAACAGGATATTCAACCCTGATATATTTGTTAATATTTCTGCATTTTAGAGACTGATTTAGGTGCAATTCGTATAGGTGAGACGACCGACAAATGAACTGACTATTCTGCATATGTACTGATACACATAAACTAAGTGAAGGTGAGATATAAATGGTCTGCTACTCTTTGCTCGGTCTAAGCTGATATTTTTGAACAAATATAACAGGATATTCAACCTGAAATTCAAATTGAATACAAAAAAGAAGAATTTCCGTTTAAAAAAGTTGACCATGGCAAATATTGACGAGACCGAGCAATTATCCATACAACGAACACCTGATTAATTTATTCCATAGAAAGAGAGTAAACAAATATACAAATGATACCTATGTAACAAAGAACATAAATAGAGCAGCCACCAACAAAGCAGATCTAAATACTACTTAAGTATTGCATCTTTTGAAGTTTGCATTGAACAACAAAGAATATCTACATTAGATTCAATTTCATTGTACTTTGAGATATTTTTAGTGTAAATAAATTTACGCTAAACTCTTTCCAAAGTCACATTGTGATTGAAATTGGACTCCAGACTATTGATCTATATTCTAATTTTTAACGAATAAGCGTAATGTTAATAACCGCAGTGTAGATATACTATAAATCTTGAATGTGGAGACGCCATAATGTTATGATGTTTCGTAAAAGATAAAGTTGGCCCAAATGTTACTCCAAGATCTATAATGCATTTAGGTCTGTGAGTGTTGTATTGTTCAGTTTATAATTAAATTTAATAAGAAGTCTTCTTTCTAGTGAACCTAACTATATTATATTTAGATGCATTCAAAGATAAATCATTATGTAGACACCAATTTCAAACAATGCCAAGTTTGAGGTCGTCTGCATAAATTAGATAGTATACCTGTAAGTTTCCAACAATGTCATTTAAAAATTCCAAACAATCCAAAAACAACATATTTAAGTGTAGTATAGGCTTTCATCGTCCCATTTAGAAAATAAAATCCAAACAACATTCACCGGTAACCGAAGAATTTTCAGTTCCAAAAGGAAAAACGCAAACAATAAGAGATCCATAATTCACTGCAATAACCTTCCAGGTGCATACATAATCCCACACATGCACAATTACGAGCAGGACTAGATAATAAACCAGTGAATGCGTAAAAATTCAATGGGAGCTACAGCAGATATTGTACTGCACCAGATATTTTGCTCGTTATCCGAGGCTGAGCATAACAATCAAATGTCAAAGGGACCCTATTAAATGGGAATTGGTACGCTAACAGGGAAGATCTGAATAAGGAACGTCAGTATGTTCTATTTTTACTTGTACAAGGGTGTCTAATAATGTCGTCAATTTTTAATATTTTATATTTATTATTTTTAAAGTTGATAAGGTCGATTCACAGCCTATACAGTAGTAGTATGAACTACGTGATTAGTAAAAATAGGGAGCCGGCTATGTTAAAGAAAATGTAAGACAAAGAGGAATCATAAGCCTGATATTGCTTACTGTTTTCATGAACGACATAATAAAGATGTGTAATCAGAAGTGTAGAAACCTTTATACTGGATATAGAAATTTAGAGGAAGTAGGAACTTGCAAGATAATCGCGTCAAATTAGCATTTCACTTGTAACTTTTTGCGGAGAGGTCCGATTGAGATGCGGTTTTCTGCAAAATGTTCAGCGAATTTTTATAACAAATGGTACATCTTACCTCTGTACGCTCGCAAATTTTTAATTTTTTATTTAACAAATGACCCATTTTTGTTGAACATATGGCAAATGTCACACACGATTCAACGAAAATGTCTGGAAAATGTTCTCTCGGGGGTTTTCGAGGTCCCTCTTTATCACTTTGGTGTTAGCTTTATTATTTATTGCTAAATTGTTGTAACTGGGCTAATTAACAAATTAAAAACACCACCCCCGAAATCACTAGAGAACCGGAATTTCAGGCTTATTAAGGCAAACCATCAGCACAAGATTTTTGCAAATATAATTGTTTATTGTTCGGTTGCTGCAACCTCGCTAATTAACAAATTAATAACTCTACTCCCGAAATCGTAAGAGAACCAGATTTTTTTGCAATAACTCTGGGATCATGGGGAGAACCATCGGCACAAGGTTGTTGCACGAAATTGTTTATTTTTCTATTTTTGCAACCTGGCTAATTAACAAATTAATAACTCTACTCCCGAAATCACTAGAGACCCGAAATTTTTTCCGGGATTTCTGTCTTTTTAAGGCGAACCATCGGCACAAGATGTTTGCAAATATAACTGTTTATTGTTGAATTGATCCCAGAATTATTGCAAAAAAATTCCGATTTTCTAACAATTCCGGGAGAAGAGTTATTAATTTGTTAATTAGCGAGGTTGCAACAATCGAACAATAAACAATTATATTTGCAAAAATCTTGTGCCGATGGTTTGCCTTAATAAGCCAGAAATCCTGGAAAAAATTCCGGTTCTCTAGTGATTTAGGGGGTGGAGTTTTTAATTTGTTAATTAGCCCAGTCACAACAATTTAGCAATAAATAATAAAGCTAACACCAAAGTGATAAAGAGGGACCTCGAAAACCCCCGAGAGAACATTTTTCAGACATTTTCGTTGAATCATGTGTGACATTTGCCATATGTTCAACAAAAATGGGTCATTTGTTAAATAAACAATTAAATATTTAATTTAATTCTAGCACTGGTAGAGTAGAATCCAGGTACGAGTGTGAGGAGAATATCAGCCGAGGTAGGAATTAGTGGTCCTCTTGTTTGGAGAATCTTTCACGGGCAACTGCTTTATCCATACCATGTGCAACGAATACAGGCCTTAAATCCAATAAACGATCATCAAGCACGTTTGGTTTTTTCCGCTGGTTTCTACATCATGATGCTGAAGACCCTCGTTTTCTTGTAAACATTCTTTTTAATGATGAGGTCAGCTTCACAAGAAATGGAGTGTTTAATTTTCACAATACGCATATTTGGGCCGACGAAAATCCTCATGCTCTAATAGAATCTGGACATCAGGCACGTTTTTCATTAAACATTTGGATGGGTATTGTAGGTGACAGGTTTCTAGGCCCTGTTGTTTCACTAAACCGATTAACAGGCTGCTTACCTCAACTTTCTGCAGAACACACTGTATGAGTTTTTAGAAGACATTCCTTTAAATCAGAGGCAACAAATGTGGTTCCAGCATGTTGGTGCTCCAGCTCATTTTTCCATGGCCGTTAGAGAGCATTAACACCAAACTTTTCCACATAGATGGGTAGGAAGGGCCGGACCTGTTTTATGGCCTCCAAGATCGCCTGATCTGAACCCTCTAGATTTATTTGTTCGGGGATATTTGAAGACACTAGTGTATGGTACTCCTGTAAATAGCCTGGAAGAGCTGCAGCTACGGATTAATCAAAAGTGTCAAGAAATCCAAACCAAGGAGGGTCTTTTCGAAAGAGTTCGAATATCGTTGAGACGAAGATGTCGTGCCTGCTTGGAAATGGACGGAGGGCACTTTGAGCATCTTCTGTAACTTTGTTTTTTGTTTGTTAAAAACTTCCTTTGTCGGTTTATTACCTCCTGAAATATTTTACACTCTTTTTTTAACACCCTGTAGAAGAAGCAGAAAATGTGAGATTAAATTATTTACAGGCTTACTAATGATACATGTCATGAAATTAGTTAGTGATATATGAATGCCATTAATGCTAATTTTAACGTGTTATCTTTAATTACTTAGAGATATACAGTACATTTAATTCAATAAACAACTACTGTGTATTTACTAATACCAGATCTAAAATTCCTTATAAAACATTAATTAATGTCACGGGATTTATCAATGACATGATTTATTACATTGCACTTATAATAGTTCATTGCAACAATTCCTTTTTTTACTCTATTTTATTATCAATTATGCGATTAAACTTATATTAATTAATAAACATCATTTATTCTGTTCTGTTTTACATTATTGTTCCAATTATTTGATTTTCTGCTTGATTTCTTTTTATGGGACCATCGTAAATTTATTCTTTATGAAACAGTAGCTGAAAATAAGTCTGATTTAAGATGACGAATAAATGGATGTCAGCAAGTCAGCCAAATACAGGAATTTCTGTAGGAGTCGTTGAGGCGATCATTTTCAGCAATTTCCACTAACAGTTTTTTTTTCTGAGGATTTCTAAATAGATTACAACCTGATAATTAACAATTTAAAAAATCTGTTTAGCAATTTAGAGAAAACAAGACAAAACATTTGTTCACATTGCCGATTATCTACAAACTAATTCAGAGCGACTATCTGGAGCTGCAAGAATCAGTATGACTTCCATTTTAAAAACGTTGCATGTTAAAAAATATTATCCGCAGCATTTTACACCAGTGAAAATTGTATTGCTTGTCGATATACCTTCAACATATCCAATTTACAAAGGAATTTTGGTGCCTACATTAAAATATTGTGTAATGAACTATGCAGCTGATTGTTAAAAAGCTATTCTTTCTAAAATGGCCTATTTCTGAGACAAATGACAAGTATACCTTTTTTCCTCAAAAATAATGTAGGTTTAAAAATTTTTAATAAAAAATACGTTGAAATAAAAAATAGATGATTTTTTATATCTAAAAACATCTATTCCCTAATTTTTACATATTTTATACATTCACAGTAATAACAGAGCACGTAATATAGTTAACTTGTACTTATATACTGTTGGGTATTTTTAGTCTAAGATCCCACTATAAAACGACCTTCACCGAGCTGGTTAATGGATGAAAAGTATTTTACATCCAATTAAATATGTCAATAAATATATTGCAAATGGGTTGTCTAAAAAAATTCAGTCCAGAATATGATTAATTAACAATTAAAAATTATTTTTTTTTAACATTTCACTGGTTTGGTTAATAGACAAAATCCATACCAATCGAAAGTATGAAACCCATAGAATGTGCAAACGTTAGGTTGACTATTTTTTTCCCGTCACAACTCTTGGGTAGGCAGGTATAATCAGGTAAATCGATACTAGTAACTTGCACCGGTGTGGTTAATAAATTAAAATTAAATTAAAATAAAGATTATTTCATTACGAACACGGTAGTACAGGGTTGTTTGCGAAAAATCAGTCCTGAATTCCGGTTGTCGATTTTTAAAAAGTGAAATATTCCCCAGCGAACCATTCCATGCGATAGAAGAGTATACAGCATTGCAGCTGTGTGTAGTTCATCCATACCGAAAATGAAGACGATCCGTTAATCCATTTCTCCAAAAAATTGAATAAAGTCCGGGGGCGGCGGTATTATTATTAATCTGCTCCTAGGAACTCCTAACGCGAAGACGGACAAATTTTTTCGATTCCGCGTCTCAAAAAGTACGTGTCTTTAAAATTTTTATTCGATCGGTTGGGAGGCGGCTCCGGGGGCGGCATCACGTTTTTAAATTTTTTTTCGGAACATTACCGGAGGCGCCCCTGCCTTATCGCGAAGTATACGTACATAAAATTTGAGGTCGATCGGATTCGATTTGTGGCCGTGAGATATGCGGAATTTTTTTTTTACTCCTAATGACGAAAAAGAGGCTAGGTAAACGGCGGCTGAGGGACGACCTTTTCTGTTTCATTTCGAATTTCATATATTCGAATGTTTTTTTATGAAAATATGAAAAAATGCTTCTATAAATTTTTTTGTACAAACAACGGTTTACAAGTTGGGCGGCAAAATACCACCGTCCCGGACTTTATTAGATTTTTTGGAGAAACGGACAAACGGATTGTCTTCATTTTCGGTATAGACTATTATTTCCTAGTAGTGACTTGAAATGATATTATGAAGTTCCTGCCGCCCCCACGGGGGCGACCCTTAAAAACATAAAATTTGTCTAAAATGATTGAAATTTTTTTGTGGCTTCTTCTCCACCTTGCCTATAGAAAAGTCTAATAAAATTTTTTGATTATATGTATCGTATCCTTAAAAAAAAATTAAACTTAATTCGGGGCGGCAAATGGATTAGAAAATTTTATTTTTTACGGGTTTTCGATCTTGACATATCATTAGTAGGGTCGAAAATGTTGTTTTATTGTCATTGAAGGGCGTTAGGGGTTCCTAGGGGCAGATTAATAATAACAGATACCGCCGCCCCCCGGACTTTATTCGATTTTTTGGAAAAACGGATAAACGGATCGTCTTCGTTTTCGGTATGGACGAACTACACACAGCTGCAATGCTGTGTACTCTTCTATCGCATGGAATGGTTCGCTGGGGAATATTTCGCTTTTTAAAACTCGACAACCAGAATTCAGGACTGATTTTTCGCAGATAACACTATACCACCGTATTGGTAAAGAAATAATCTTTATTTTAACTGAACTTTAATTTGTTAACCACACAGGTGCAAGTTACTAGTATAGATTTACCTGTTTATACCTGCCCACCCAAGAGTTGTGACGGGAAAAAAGTAATCAACCTAACGTTTGCATATTCTTTGAGCTTAATACTTTCGATTGGTATGGAATTTGTCTATTAACCAAACCAGTGAAATGTTTATAAAACAAATAATTTTTAATTGTTAATTAATCATATTCTGGACTGAAATTTTTTAGACAACCCATCTGCAATGTATTTATTGACATATTTAATTGGATATAAAATACTTTTCTTCCATGAACCATCTCGGTGAAGGTTGTTTTATAGTGGGATCCTATACTATTTTGAAATATTTTACTAAGTTAACAATTATTTTAAATAATAATATATTATTATAAAATTTAATAAAAATTAAGAAAAACATTAAAGCAATCCAGTTTTCTAACATTTCAAAGCAATTTATCGTAGAACAAACATCCGTAGGGATAAAATACGTACCATTAAGCCAAAACTAAGAGAATAACATCCCTTACAACCGTAAACCGGCCATAAATTCAGCAGTCTGCTCACGACTGGACCCAGCACAACCCCTCGTACGCAATCCCAGTTAGGCAATGGGGTCATTTCACATTTTCATTTTTTAATTTATTTGAATTCAGCTTGTTTAAAAAATACATGCAACTTTTTTCATATATTTCTTTTTGCTGAGATAGAAAGTTATTTATTTCCAACGAGTAAGTACACCTAATAAGAGTAAAAAGAAAATGCTATTATATTAAGAAGTATTTGAACGGGTGAAAACAACTAATTAATAAAACTCGGCAATCAAGTAACAAAAAATGCCAAGGGTTTGTATGATTATGATTATGAAATCTTAGACAAATAATAAATAATTATAGTTTTCAAGAAAAAAATTATTGAAATTGTAGTAGTGTCAACTTTCGCTGGGCTACTGTAGTCATTTCAAATACCCGATTATTTATTTATTTATTTAAAGAAACATACAGGTGTTAACCTAATTACATGTTTCTATATTTAACATGAAGTTATAAATTTGAATAAACTATAAACTATAGGCACATAATAGGATTTAGAATGTATAATATAATATAAATACTTGAGTTACTTATAGTTATAACATTTTTGTGATGCAAGTATTTACATTAGTAGCAATTTTCAGTTCCCGGTTCCAAATGCAGCTACTTTTACAACGGTGTGCAGAGAGTGCAAGTGTAGTCCAAGCGCTGGAGTAACATGGGAAATTTGCAAACACATCCTGGAAGATATGGCGGTCCAGGGCGTTCACGGCGTATTGCAGTAGTTTGGCGTATCATACATGAGGCTCAATTATATCCGTACCATGTACAGCGTGTCCACGCAATAATACCTAGGGATTGGACGAGGAGTACCGGTACCTTGGCTGTCACAATCTCCTGACTTAAAATCATTTGGACTTATTTTTGTGGAGATATTTAAAAAATGAAGTATATTGTACCGAAGTCGACACTATTGATGATTTACGCAAACGTATCGTCTAAATAGGTTATAAGTTGAATGTTCAAACTAGTGCAAAAAAAAATGCATTAATTTTAAATGCGGAAAAACCGTATGCATACAGTTTTCTTTGCGTAATGTTCGGGCACCCTTTGACGTCACAGTAAATGGCAAAACAATTCAATTATCTGATACTACGAAGTTTTTAGGCACCTACATTGATTACGATATGAGCTGGAAAAGTAGTGTGGAGTTTATTTGTAAAAAACTTAACGCTCTCCTGCAATTAAAATCTACATTTAATACTAAACAACTTCTCGATAATTATTATTATTTGATCTATTGTCACTTGTCATATAATGTAATCATATGGGGTAATGTAGGTAGTGTTAATATCAGTAGAATTCTCATTTCACAGAAAAGAATTATCCGTCTTATCTTTTATATACATCCATTGAATTCTTGTAGACCGTACTTTATAAAAAATAATATACTAACCTTTCCATGTATTTACATTTATAAATGCATTCTGCAGATTGCGAAGAACTCTAGTAAATTTATTAGAAATTATCAAACTCATTGTTATAGAACTAGGCATGGCAATCTATTTAGAATACCCCATCATAAAACATCATTATATGAAAAAGCACCTTCTTACATGAGCATTAGATTAGAGCGTTAGTATTAGAACTGAACTCAATTTTAACTTTTTCAAATCAAAATTGAAAAGATATTTAACTGAGAATTGTTTTTATACCATACAGATGTTATTAGTTGATATACCTATTTTGTAATATAGTCCTAGGATGAACTGTATCTTGTTTCATGGCTGAGTTATTTATTTTACTGTTAATGTTGCACTTAAGAAATTTTGTTGACTTATCCAATGTTCTATTCCCCGAACGACTCTCGAACGCTTCTCGTCGATTCTCCATTTTTCCAGTTGCGTCTCGATACACGGCATTATTTGTTTGTTTACCAGAATCGCGTATCGGGGCAATCTCGCGTTTCGCGATACCGCAGTCGTCGAATTGGGTGCGAGCGAGGCAAATTCCGTGACAATATGTAATTATTTTTCAACATAGTTCCCGTCCCGATCCAAACACTTTTGATACCGATAAGCTAATTTTGTCAAACCGTCTTTATACAAGGATCCCGTCATTTACCTCTATTTTGAGCATCTCCTCATTCTCAAAACGCATTCCCACTAAATATTGCATCAATTGCGGGAAAAAGTGATAGTCGCTAGGCGCAAGATCAGGGGAATAAGCAGGGTGGCCAAAGACGTACCAACGACAACTTTCGAGGAGCTGTTGAGTTTCCCTTGCACTATGAAGACGCGCATTGTTGTCGAAGAGGAAAATTTTTCGGCGCAACTTCCCACGACGCTTATGTTGAATGGCCCTTCTCAACTTTCGCAGTACTTCACAACAACGTTGGGCGTTGATCGTGGTCCCTCACTCGAGACAATCAATAAGCAGAACTCCTTCTGAGTTCCACAATACTTTGCTAGCGGATTCTGTGAATGTTGCCTTCGTTGTTCGTTATGAAGATTTTGACGCCCTTCAATAAACATTTCCCTCCATCGACGAACCATTTGAACACTCATGGTCTTATCCTCATAAACAGAGAGAAGCTCTCGATGGATATCAGCCGCAGAATAATTTTTTGTGGTGAAAAAACGAATGATGGCACGCATTTAGCAACCGGAATAACTGGCACCTGAGGTGTCGCACCTCTATGGTTATTCGTACCGTACTGATCGGAAATAGCTCCGATTGTCTTGAAACTCATACGGCATCATCTCTACACCAATTCAAAGACACACGTACGATGGCTGGCCCCTCGGCCGCTCCCGCTCAAAATACGAAAATAGGGAAACTTACTTTTTGAATGAGCCTCGCATATGTATGTATATCTTTCGAAAATAAATTTAAAAATGTAAATCCAAAACCACCCCATCCTAATTTTTACTCGGGAGGAACGTCGGAGAGCGGAGCATCCAATTCTGTCGAAATCGGGCGAGGTGTTAACTCGACGAGCAATTTAGTGTCATATCCGCGCCAGAATCCCATTATGGAATTTATAAATATTCAATTTGTGTAGTGACGGGGTAAAGCTCACCGATGTGATTTATACGGATAACGTACCGATGCGGAATCTTATCCCTGGGAGGTTTGCCTCCGGCGGCGATCTTAACGGCTTGCCCTTAAAACGTTTCGGTGGAGGGTCCCTTGATGGAGGAAATGCTCGGATTTCGAATTTATGCTCGTGGCGTGTTTATCTGGGCCTATATTTGGGAAAATAGCACTTGTACAATGCCAGATCGTTGGAAACGTTCTCGTGTACAGGGCGTACTGAAATTGGGGGTGCAAATTGAGAACATGAACTGAAAGAAATATTGCTTAACAGTTACAAATTTGCGCTTACAATTTGGTAGTAGAATAAACTACAAATATTAGTAAACCATATAAATTCGTTGTTGTGGTGAATGCAAAAGTATTATAGTAATTAAGTTGTTGTAAATTTCATAATAATTATGAAACTGTTACACTATATTTTGTAATAAATGTCATACTGTAAAGGTGAGATATAAGAGGTCTACTACTACATTGTACACCTGCACCTGCACCTGCACTCAGTGTATATGTGAACATACATATGAAGGAACAGCCAGTTCAATTGTCGGTTATCTCACCTATGGCATACTGATGAAGGCTAACAAACCCGAAACCGGTCTGTTTCTGGTGGTGTGGCCGACAAGGGTTCTTGGCTGGTCATACAGATACTGCAGGAGTAATTCAATGCCGGTCGGGTCATTAGTTCGCGGAGTAGTTGTTTCCTGCAGTATCATTTACAGTCATACTGCAAAATTTAAAATGCAGTTGTAGTGCAAAATAACGATATTTATACATAGAGCACTTGTAGTGATCATTACCACAACTAAATATATAAAAATTATGGCAGAACCTAGCCGAACAGTCCGAATACTGCAGTCAACTCCCGAACGGAGAGTTGAGGTTTCCTATTATTGCCTTTGTATATTGTTATGAACGATTTTGGTTTATTAATAATGAATCTCAGTGTGTCTACTTTTATATGTGTAAAAATTCGTTTTTCTGGTCCTACCAAGGCCTGCTATAATTATTTTATACTACCAAATTTCAATAAAAAATTTTAGTAATTATTTTATATAAATCTGGTAAGGTCATGTGACTCAGGACTCCTCAAAACCCCTATGTGTGAAATTTGAATAAAAACTATATAGAGCGTCGTTCTTTTAAACGATCTTAAAGTTTTGTGTATAAAGCCGTAAAAACTTTATTCTTCAAGATAATCCAATAAATATTTTTTTTTCGTTTTAAATGGTATCGAAAACCGCTTTTCTGCTGCTGCCACAGTTTTTAAAATCATGATCCAAGACCTGCTATTACTTTTTTGTACCCTTGAATTTCAATAAAACCATTTAGCGGAACAGTTTTGAAACAAAAACTATACAGAATGGTCTCTTTTACATGATATCAATTTTTCTGTGTCCAAACCCGTAAGGACCTTATTCTTCAAGCTAATCTAACAAATATTTCCTATTAAATGACGTAAAAAACTGCTTCTAGTGATCTTACTGCGGCTTTTAAAATGACCTGATTAAAAGGCCTGATAATGATGATTTTTTATACCCTCGAATTTCAATAAAAACGGTTAGCGATTTTGTTATTTAATATCTGATAACGAACAGGACTCTCAAAACCCCTATGTGTGAAATTTGAACAAAAACTACGCAGTATTTTCTTTTGTACGATCTCTTATTTGAGTAAAAACTTTATTCTTCAAGGTAATCAAACAAATCTTTTCTGTTTAAAATGACATCGCTTCTTTTGATCTGACGACGGATTTCAAGATGGCGATCAAGGCCAGCTATGTTTTTATACTTCGGAAATTCAAAAAACGCTTAACGATTTTTTAGTGTTCATTTAAGAGTTTCAAAGAGCAAAGAGCAAAATAATGAACTTGAAAGGTACGAAACCAGATTTAATTTTCAGTTCTAGTTTTTTGTGCCCAGAAACAATATTCCCCTTAAATATTTTCTAATATGGCTAGAACCTTTACTTTCTTTGGGTTTATTTAAAAAAATAACAAATGTATTTCTCAAGTATTTGGCGTAAATTATTATTTTAAAAAAGCAAGTATTTTCACATTCTTTCAGAATGTTAATGACTTAAATAAAATAAACCAATATTCGTTAATTAATTCATTCTAACATCGACACAGAGTCGTTCTTTTACATTTTCTTAATCGGCTACATTAATTTTATTTTCTAAAATTTAGGGTAAGATAAATTCCATGGCATACACTTAGCTCGTTTAAGAGCGCCGTATTCTTGAAATAGTGTTTTCTATAAATACAAATAATTTTAGACATTTAAGAACTGAATAATACAGAGGTTAGCAAATAACAACAATGTTATCTCATGTCACTGGCGAATATTCAAAGGTACCGAAGTAAAATCAATATATAACTTCAGAAAGCGATCTATCCAGCAAATTTTTAAGTACTGAAATCTTTCAAAATACGTATTTGTTTAAATTCAGCTATAGATGTAAACATTGTTATAACATAAACTTACATAGTTCTGCATATAAGATTGTTCACTTTTGTTTATAAGTATGTGAAAATAATTGTTAAAATGTGGGGTTAGAATAGCGAAATAATGTGTGTCATACAAATGCATTTTAAAATTTATTATATTATTTGAAGAGAGTTTAAATAGTAAAAGTGGATAAACAAAACATCAGTAATTTTATTTTTAATATTACTTTTGTTCTACGTGTTTTATTTTTCAAGATTTCAGTACCTAAAAAACATCACAAATTTGATCATTTTACGAAGAGAAATACGGCCACCTTAATGCCTTTCAGATTCAGTATTTTGCTCAATTTTGAGGTTGTATTAAAAAAGCTCTGTATAGGTTTTTGTTCAAATTTCACACATAGTTTGGAGAGTCCACCACCTTATCACATTTAAAAAAACTCGCTTAACATTTACATTGAATTTAGGAGGCACCTATAAAAAATCATAGTAGAACTTGGATCGCCATCTTAAAAGCCGTGGTAAGATGAAATTGTTTTCGATGCCATTTAAAAGAAAATATTTGTTGAACTATTTTGAGGAATGAAGTTCTTGTAGAGTTGTACTAAATAAAACTTTGAGGTCGTGTATAAGAAAACACTCTGTATAGTTTTTATTCAAATTTCACACATGTGGGTTTTGGGTGGTTTTGATTCACACCAATTTATCAGATTTTAAATAAAAATTAACGTTATTAATTAATTAATTAATTAAACGTTATTTTTGAAATTCGGGGGTATAAAAAAATCATAGCAGGCCTTGAATCGCCATATTAAAAGCAGAGGTTGGATTAAAATGAGCGGTTTTCGATGTCATTTAAAAGAAAATAATATTTGTTGGATTATCTTGAATAATAAAGTTTTTGCGGGCACATATAAAAATATACACACTGTATATGTGTATGCCTCATATTAGGTTTTGCTATCGACTGTTGGGGTCGATTTAAAACTTAGAAATATCCAACTCACTCTCAACTGAATTGGTAAAATATCTCTAACAGTTTCAAATCGTTTTTAATTGTACAAGTAACAAACTTATTATTAAAAACTTATTTAATAATAGAAACACCTTGTCGCTACCCATTAATAATACACCGTTAAACAATATGTTGAACAATTCGGAGGAAAATATAATCCATATTTACGTCATTGGTTCTAATGTACATGCTGCAAATATAAGACGCATTCCATCTTGCCAAAATAGATTTCAATATTCAATTTAATTATAAAAGTTATTAGAACTAAGATCTGAGGATCTTGGTGACCTGTTTGTTTCATAAATTAATTATTTAAGGAAATATATTATTTGTATAAACTAACATGCATAGCAACTTTCTCACAAATGCACCATTTAAAATGTAATAATTGTTTCGACTGGCCAAAGTTAGTGTTCTATACGTTATGAAACCCAACAACTCTATAAACTAAACAACGTACGTGAACCTGATCAGATTATAAGTGATTTAATGTGTACAACTTGCAATCACACAACATGCATATAAAATTATACTTCGTCTGTTAGTCTTTTTGTACATATGTAGCTCAATAAAACTTCGGTGTCTGTGGTATTATAAATGAATTTCTAACACTGATAACAGTTATTTGTAATATTACACGGTAGATTGTTGGTTATTTATTACCTAGGACAATATAGTGTGAAATAACAGACCAGAATGTAATGTACAATTCTACTAGAAAATTACTATTTCAGGTATAAAGTACTGTTACCAGTCTATGTAAAATTCATAGTAACTTTTCATTCTTTTGTATTACTCTGGGTTTTACTTATTTTACTATGTAATTTTCATGTAAGATTTATATTTATTTTTCCAATTTCATTATATTATTAACTCACAATATTTCTCAATCTGCCTTGTAATGTGGATGTGAAATTATTGTCAATAAGAAGTTTCCTTATTATATAACCAACAAAAAAACGTTGCATTCGTACAGTATATAATTGCGAACATTATTTTTTTGTAAAATTTAAAAGTAACTAAAGTAAACAAAAAAACTACTAGATATCTTTGAAAATATCTAGATAATATTTACAGAAAACAAATACACAGGGTGTTTCAACATGTTATGCTGAGAATTCTAGAACAGAGTCTACATCCAAAAATAAGAAAAGAAAAGCGCAAATACAGGCTGTCAAAAAAAATTGAAAAATATGTTTTTTCTTATTGATAATTTCTAAATTTTTCATTGAAAATCGATTGCACTTCAGACACTCTATAGTCGTAGATATCGGGGAGTACCCTATTAATTTTTGACCAAAAAAATCTACGCCACTGGTCTTTCTTGCGGTTTCTACTTTATTTTTAGGAACCTCATTATTTCAGAGTAAAAACATTCCCTTGCACATTTGTCGTTTAGCGAGCGGCATTCGAGCTACTGAAGATTAAAAGAAAATACTAGATAATTTTAAAAAAATAGTATCAAACTCTTGTATCTTGACTTCGATATACCTGCATTTTTATTAAATCGTAATTTGAAAGAAAGTATTAACAGCAAACTCACTTTATATAGCATTATCAACAAAAAGCATATTTTTGAGAGCCTGTAGGTATTTCAAAAACGAAGCATTTGCAGACCTGTGTTTATGGATTTTTTTTGTAATTTTGGATGTAAAATCCGCTATAGAATTCTCGGAACCACATTTTGCAACACCCTGTGTATATATTTAAAGTACAGTAATTCCCAGATGGATTTTGAATGGCAACGTTGTAGCAGTTCCAGCGTTACTGCTACCTTATTTGGAAATTTTAAGTATATAAAATGTATATGTTAGGTCATTTGTACATACGCTACAAACTATAACACAACAGCACAAAAAAAAGATCATAAATAAGCCTCCTTGAAAATAACATACGTAAATCCCCTCCTCACTCTCGCGTGTAAACAACTTTATTGGACGTTATTAGGTACACCCTATTTGGAAATTCACAATTACAATATTTTATGTAAATACACATCACGCATATTTTCGGAGTGCGAAATGCAGTTTTACAACATCGTTATGTATTTTTAATAAAAAAATATGTCATTTGGTTGGTAAAAGATGTAATTCTGCAGTATTTACCTGGAGTTTCTTGTAGTATAGTATGCATTTTGTTATTTTTTTTACATTGTGAACAACGTGTAGGTACTATCATTTTTATCAGTGTAGAGTTCTACTTAGAATTCGCTAAAAGGATATGTACATTATTACAGAACTGGTAGGCGAGTTATTATCGATATAAAAATGTTTATTTTATACACACTTCATGATTGATGTGTAACGTATCTGCCTGATGAAAGACCTCATATCAGTCATCAATCAGTTTTCTTTTTAAAGTGGAGGTGGATTGATGGATGGCTTCATAAGCACAAAAAATGTGTTAAATTGCTTCAAATACAAGTCTACAAGACACGTTTTATTACTTAACATTTATATTTGCCCTTAAATGTTTTGCTATTTATTGAGCAACAACACGTCAGCATTTGTTTGCAAATAATGTATTGATTATAGCAATATCGTAAATGTGTCAACATAACAATGAAAATGTCTAAAATTGTACCTGATATATATTGTTAATTGTGAAAAAATATGAAGGACAAACTGTGGCGACTGCTGAGGGATTTGAAAATTAACCAATAAATTACCTTGTGTAGGCAGATTTTCTAATCTCTATAGCGCGACTCGAGAACTCCAATACCACGAGGTAAAAATATGTAATGACATTTAAAACAATATATTTTTTTGATTATTTAATTTATAAAATAATAATTGCTTTCAGATTTCAAGCATATTTTAGGGAATGTTTAATTAAAATAAAGATTTTTATGTGTTATAGGTTACAGGGTGGAAAAAAAAAACATTCATGTATTAAATACCATTAATAGAGTCATATTTTAAAGGTTTTTTATGTTCATAGTCAATTGCCAATTTAAGGAAATTGAATTATTACTGATATTTTTGTCGATTATTAATTAAAAGTTCAAACGGGGAGGTTTATCCAACAAATAGGATGTAATTTCAGATTTTTGGAGTTTTAATGTTGGGCATACATTTGTCATTACTGATTCAAATTGGACTTTGGGCCTAAGTTGATAAAAACAATAAGACGGCTGATAGTGGAGGTTCTTCCGAATACTACTGAAGGGATTCCTGGTTGCCAAAGCAGAAGGAACATTCAAGGAGTAGAGACAATTCTGTTTTGGTGAGATCGACACAGTTTGTCATTTAGGGAGACGCTCAAATTTTCGCCATGATTATTTAAACATCAGACAGATTTTACGATTAAGATTACTGTTTTTCTTTTAGCCATATGTAAAACCACTATTAATTAACTATTTAATTTTATTATTTAAACAGTGGAAAGAAGAAAATAGCTATATTTTTCTGAAAAATTAGATGCTTGTTAGTTTTAAGATAAATTTGTTAAATTAGAATATTAATATCAGTGGTAGTTATTTTTTTGGCCAACCGCAATTTGATAACTCAGGCATTATTTTAACGGTTAATGGCGCTCAACAATTAACATCTAAATAAAATTTATAACATTATTTCATACATTTATTCCGAACCACGACCTAGTTCCCACTGTATAACATCTGAGACCGGGCCAGTCACATCTCGAAAAGACGTGGCAAAGGAAATATTCAGATTTTTAATGAACGCGGAAACTGATGAATTTCTGCTCATAAAGGTAGCTATAATACAAATACGTTTAGGAAAAAAAAATTATAACCAATATTTATTTTGGGTTATTTTGATTATTGGTTTGGTGAGTGCATGGGAACAACTCTGTTTGCAGAACATATGTAAAATGAACCCAATACCAAAACAAAAGTGTCTAAATAGTAGAACTAGTAAGAAAATACTTTAAATTAAGAAATGAAAACTATTGGCATAAATACTATTGGTATAAATACTATTGGCAACGTGCCGAAACTGATTGCACGATTTCTGCCTAATCCAAATGCGTATACTGGGTATTGTTTTCGGCGATTGTCAACCTCCCTTTTCGCTGATTGTGGGGCAGATCTGCTGAGCATAAAAAGATTTGGTGGCTGGAAGTTTGAATCTGTCGCTGAAGGCAACATCGAACCTTCTACTGAAAACAAGAAACAAACGTCTATGAAAATTCTAGGCGAAAGCGAAAATATCACCTAGGAAGCCGAAAATATTCCCTCAACATCTAAAGTTATTTCATCAACATCTAAGTCATTATGACATTCGAAACAGTATCAAATCATACTCATTATGCAGGGTGTTTCATAATATAAGCACAGGACTTCAGGATGTGATAGCTCGTCCAAAAATTTGAAAAAAAGTTTGTATTAACTTACCCTCTAAAATGCATAATTTTCGAGATACAGGGTGTTGAAATTGTAAAAAAAATTTCATTTTTTGCGAATATCTCCGGAACCGTTTATCGTACAGAAAACAGCGTTTGTAAGCGTTTACTACTCATAATAAGCTATGTTCTGCGTGAGAAAACATTTTTTTCAAAGTCATAATTGGTGAAGATTTTGAAGGGGAACTGGGTGTTTTTCTCCCCAACTTCTACGCCACTGGAAAAAGTACGGTTTTGAGACGCTAATGTTTTCTACACAAAAAATGTACTCTTGGCCATAAGCTCTAAAGACCGTTTTCGAGAAAAATCTACTTTTATGTTGAAAAACATGGTCAATTTTTTGAAATAAAATTTTTATTTTACTAAATGTATTATAATTTGTTTTATCAATTAGGCTTTAAATTTTAAAACAAAAGCTACCTCCTGTCAAAATAACAATTAGTTTGTATCTGCGAAAAGTCAATTTGTATTACAAAAGTAAAAATGAATGACACAAACGCTGAAATGTGCGAAATGCTTTACCTTTACAGAATGGCGAGCGGTAATTCGGTAGAAGCAAGGCGGTTATATCAAAAAAGACATCGTGATCGCCAAGTACCACATCATAATTTGTTTCAACGCATTCACCAACGACTATGGGAGAATGGAAGTTTTAAAAAGAATACTGCTGATAATGGGCGGCCTATGGAAACTGCAAATGCCTAAGTAGAAGAGGCTGTCCTCAACGAAATTGAAGAAAATCCGATCACAAGACAAAACATGTACTTTATGCATGATGGAGCTCCGGCCCACTTTAGTTTGGTTGCTCGCCAATACTTGGACGACAAATACTAAGACCGTTGGATCGGTCGAGGAGGTCTCCTTGGCCCCCGCGATCTCCCGAACTTAATTGTTTAAATTTTTTCTTTTGGGGCCATCTCAAAACCCTAGTCTACGCTACTCCAGTTGAAAATGTTGATCAATTAAGAGAACGCATTGTTGCATCTTGCGACATAATTCGGAACACTCCGGAAATTTTCTTGCGTGTTAGACAGTCAATACGTCGAAGAATTGCTGCGTGCATTGAAGCTAACGGAGGACATTTCCAACATTTAATTTTTAACTCTGTATGATTTTTTTTTAAATTTTGCAACTATGAAGTTAATGTTTGGTTTTGTTACTTGTTCTAACGATTAAATCAATTTTGTTTAATTAGTAAAAAAAAATTATTTCAAAAAATTGACCATGTTTTTCAACATAAAAGTAGATTTTTCTCGAAAACGGTCAACTTTAGAGTTTATGACCAAGAGTACATTTTTTGTGTAGAAAACATTGGCGGTTCAAATGGGCGTCTCAAAACCGTACTCTTTCCAACGGCGTAGAAGTTGGGGAGAAACACACCCACTTCCCCTTCAAAATCTTCACCAATTATGACTTTAAAAAAAAATTCTCGCACAGAAAACAGCCTATTATGAGTAATAAATGCTTACAAAAGCTGTTTTCTGTACGATAAACGGTTCCAGACGACATTTTTTTACAATTTCAACATCTCGAAAATTGTGCATTTTAGACGGTAAGTTAATACAAACTTTTTTTTCAAATTTTTTGACGAGCTATCACATCCTGAAGCCCTGCGCATATATTATGAAACACCCTGTATATCAGTTGTAGATGAAACATTATTTCATCCAATTTGTAGCCTGAATGTTACAGCAGGAATTTGAGAAACCTAATATTTTCTATTTGTACTTTATCAATCCATTGGTAAAAAACGTTTCGAGCTGAAGGTCTTGAAGCTGACACGATGATTTTTATCTTGAAAATACCTATTATATGGCATAGAAAACAGTTTGGTAATTGTTCCATTTGTATGAATTATTCCAGAACTATGTAAATAAAGAATACCGATAACTGGCTATTTAATCAGCATTCTCCCCTATTTCCCATCTGAACTAATTTTAATCTTAAAGCCATTAATTTTATTCAAATGGCTATCATTTGTTAAAGCCGAAATAACTGTTGACAATGGAGTCAGTGAACTGACATTTCAGATATGACACACCTAAGCTAGTTATTTCCACCGGGTGAAATTTTCTATGCACACCCCAAACAGAGACAGAGAATTAATTAAAATGAACAAAAAAGTGTTATTATGTGTACTAGAGTGCTTTGTCTTGATTTGTTTTAATTTTGTTGTGAATATTCAGTCATTAGTGATTAGTTAATAAAGTAGTAAACTAAAACACATTGTTTTCACACTAAAGATAAAACGGCATAAGTATGTATAAAAAATTAAACATTTAGATATGCATGTATTATACAGGATGTCCGGGATATGAGTGCCTTTATTTTGCGGTATGATAAACTACCAAAGGAAAAAACTGACTTAAAAATTGTCTTTCTCTGACCAACAGTGATAGAAACTATGACAGTAAACAGGATTTGAATATGTGTATGTGTTTCTACATAATAATCACAAGTACTAATAAAAATGTACCATTTTTGTTTATGTAAACTGAAAAACATCAGACAAACACTAGATACAAATAAATAAAACCCACTGGTCACAATATGAAGTATGTATGACAACTATTTTGATCTATAGTTTGAGGTGAACAATAACAAGTAATAGATTGTAATGTTGTCGCACTTTACAGTTTGAAGGATTTTTAGGAAAATTTCTAATGTTCATTAATAGGTGCAAGAAAACAAATTATTTTAAAGGAGCTTTTACTTAACCTTAATTGTACCTTCGAATTTTTATTTTTATAACGCATTTGTAGGAAAACTATTTGTATTAAACATTTTTATCATAAGAGTTTTTCTGCTGCCTTTGGTCAACTATACAAACATTTCCAGTATTGATACTCATATTTCGGACGCCCCGTATAATATACCTAGTTTTAGGCCGATATGACACAACATGAAGCGACAAAACTAAAACCAGTGAGAGTAATTCATTCTACTAAGAGTTTTTGAAGGAGACAATTTTACTCGGAATATTGACTCAATTTTCTTGAAACATACATTTGTCTCATACCAAAACTTACGTTTATATTATTGCAGCACCCCTTTTCCATTTCTTTAATAAGTATTTTATGAGTATAAAACCTATATGACTGTATATAAATAAATTTATTTTTATGTAAAAACATATTACTACATATAGGAGTCATCTCTCAATTTGCTCTAAATTCACAACCGCAAATCAATGTTCGACAACAACTTTTATTTTGTTTTCAATCCGAATTGTTCCGCATAAATTCCCGAGCTGGACGACAGCAAATGCATTGAATCGTGCACGATTCATTTCTATAGTAGAAATCTTGTTTTGTTTGATAGAAATGACACATTTTATTAATCGAATTCCAATAATTGTCATATCCCTGCACTCGGGCAACCGCCGCTTCACAAAAGGGTAATTTCGATGGATTTCCTGCAGAATTATTTGTCCCTCATACGTAGAAACAGAAATTATGTTAACATAATGAGAAGATTATTGGTGAGACGTACCCTTCAAAGGAGAAGAGTCTAAGCCTTGTTATCTATTGTATGGATGGACCTAACTATACCTAAAAAACTTTTATTGAAATAAGTGCATTTAGTTACTTACAATATAGTGTTGAAATGATTCATATTACAATACGAGTTGTTAAAGTTATCAAACAAGACACCAGTTTCATAAGACATTGAGTATAGTAATTACAACAAGAATAATGTACAAAATTGTATCTACTTTCATTTAATAACATGCAAAAAGTATATTTGGCAAATGTGACAAATGACCCGACAAGAAGCTAGTGTATTTTCTATGAACAGAAAAAAGTACCTACCTGTTATTAAGTTTACGGAGCAAGTTTTCTTAAGTTACCTTTCGCATGGCTACTGTCAAAACTTTGTCAAGCAAACCCATGAATATAAAAAGCGCTTACCATCTGATATAGAAGCAGTGGCAAACGGAGCGATCCCAAGTCTAGTTCCAACAAAATTCAAGGCGCGGTACGAATTGGAGCACAACAAGTTTGAGGATTAGTGCAATGCTGGATTTCATCCTCCAAATGCAACTCACAGACGGTTTTTTGTATTCAACTGACAAGGAAAATTTATCTCCCAGCCTGTCGAAGTTAATTTTTTTGGAAACAATCCAAAAATGATTGCAACAATGTTGGGATTGAAAAATCCCGAAGACAGAACTCGTCATAGGGGCTGGAAATCTTCTTCTACAGCAGAAGGCTGTTGAGAGTTCTTTGGAGAATAAAAAACATAGCAGAGAAGATCACAAAAACAAAAATTATTCCACAATTTGTTATAACAGAAGGAAATATATCAACTGTTTAAATATTTGTTGAAAATATGCTGAACTTTGGTATTTTTTGTAATCTACAGACAAGGAAAGTGTACCTTCTAGTCTGTCGAAATTAATACTTTTGAAAGCATTCCACAAATGAATGCAACATAGCTGGAATTGAAGATACCTGAAGATAGAACTGGACATTGTTTTAGAAAGTCGTGGGCGTTGGAGATCCTCTTCTACGGCAGAAGATTATGTTGAGAATCCTTTAGAGAATAAGACAGGTAGTAAAAAAGATATTGGGGTCAAACACAGAATTGGAAATTGGAACTTTAACAGCTCTATCACTTCCGGTATACAAACTCAACAAATAAAATAAATAAAAATGTAAGATTGGGCGAAGTTTATTGCACAATAATTAGTCAGATGGCAGTTTCTTTTATGATTACCTTCACAATTAATTTCCTGGTAGAGTCCCCACTTGTTTGAAGTAATTTTCCTCCCCTAGAACTGCATTAGGAACAAACACATAACTCGCTAATTGAGACGCACAAAAGGTGAAGGCAATTCTCGTGAAAAGCGGGGAGAACTTACACATTATCGTTTTACAGTTTGAAGTTTGTATACAGGGAATATCAATGACATAAGCAGAACGCCGAGCGAAATGCAAATTGTAATTATTTCCCCACATTTCGGCTAGAATTTCAGTCCGTGTGCACCACTGGCGTACACTTTTCAAATAAATAATTCATGGCTTCTTTCTAGATTGGAATGCATAATTTTATGGAGCACAACTGAATAACATGAGGAATGGGGTAAGTGTAGAATATGTAAAACTGCAGAACTAATAAAAATACAACACTAAATGTGTAAATGCGAGTTCTCTGAGATACAAGATGTGACGCATAAAAACCAGCACATAGCAGGTTCCTATAGGAAGGTAATCACTATTTTTAAAAAGGGTAATGTAAATTCCCCCAACGACTGTCGTCACATCTGGGTTGAACCACAATTTTTGGGGAAATATTCGAAATTATAATTAAGAAATGTTTGACAAATTATTATGTTTGGTCGTTATGCACTTGACAATTTGGCTTCAAAAAAGGTCTTTCGACTGTACATGTCTCCAAGGCTGTGAAGGTCTTGAGAAGGGTGAATTAATTATCTGTAGTTGGGCTTATACAGGGTGATTTATAAAATCCTTATAGTTTCCCGAGTAAAACATTATTGAAGTTGTAGTATTTTCAACATTTACATCGCTGGACCACTAGTCTATACAGAGGCGAATATTGAAATCCTAGTAATTTTTGTAGATACTAAAGGTTTTTTGACGCCAGTGTTTACATTCATTTCAAGTGTCAAAAATGGCTTACGTGTATAGTAGCAACTCGGAGTTGATGGATATCATTTTAATTTATTACGCTGTGACAATGCTTTAGCAGAACGATTTCCTGGTAAACATGTGCCAAATGCAATTAATTTTCTCGTGATGTGCAGTGAGTACAAGTGCAGTGCAAGACGAGGGAAATTTGAAACCGAATCGTGGAAGAGATGAAGGTCCAGGAAGCATTAACACCAAGGGATTGGACGAGGAGGACCAGTACCATGGGCGCCACGAACTCCTTACTTTAAACCATTTAAACTTCCTTCTTTTTTGTGGGAATATTTCAATAATGAAGTGTATCGCGCCCAAGTGGATATACTATTTGTTTGTTCGTTCGTTCGTTCGTTGATTTGTTTGTTTGTTTGTTTATTTGTTTATTTGTTGGTTGGTTGGTTGGTTGGTTCGTTCGTTCGTTCGTTCGTTTGTTCGTTCCTTCCTTCCTTCCTTCCTTCCTTCCTTCCTTCATTCATTCATTCATTCATTCATTTATTTATTTATCTATTTATCTATTTATTTTTTTATTTAATTACAACACCCCACGGGATTAACCCAGTTAACGGGATGAAGAATCATAGAGTAAAATACAAAGTGAGTACAATAAAATAATCTAAAAAGAAATACAAAACGCAACACCAATAAAAAATAGTACATAAATAAAATAGAGACACATACATATATATATAAACACACACACAGATATCTACATATTACAAAGTTAGAAATTAAAAAAAAAAAACAAATAAATAGAGAATACAAAAGATATAAAAATATGGAGGAAAAATAAAAATACCTAAACAGAATATATTCGCTTAATATCCTCAATAGAACAGACAAATATATCAAGCAAATTCTCTATGTTTGTATAATGCGTGATCATTTGATACAATGGGAATGTAATCATAGAATTTGTTCGTGCTTAAGGCAACTTAAAAACAGCACTGTTTCGTGAATTAAAAGATGGTATTTTAAAAGCGATCTGAACCAAAAGTTCTTCTGGCTTAATGGAGCTATACAGAATTTTGTGTAGATGAATAATTGAAGAGGTTATTCTTCTTGAAGAGAGACTGCAATGTTTGGTACGCTGCAGCAAAATGTCGTTTGCTATTCCCCTGGGAACATATTCACTATCAATTAAGTAAAGCGCAGATTCCATGAACCTTCACTGGACGTTTTCAATCGTAGTCTGATAGTTATTATAAATAGGTGACCAAGCAATAACTGCATACTCGAGCTTGGAGCGTACACGTGAGCAATACAGCAATTTAAGGGTTTCCATGTTTTTAAAATTGTTAGAATTGCGAAGAACAAATCCCAGGCTTCTATAAGCAGATTTGATAGTACAAGACATATGCTCATTGAACGATAATTTTTCATCAAAAAGCACACCAAGATCCTTAACAATTGGTGATTTATGGAAACGTATCATAATTGCCGCCAATAACTTCCGAGTTCAAAATGGACAAGAAGCAGAAACCTGTGTGTAAGTTTGTAGAAACTGGATCAGACGAGCCCACAATGTTGTTGTAATATCAGGTATGTCAAACCATTTTATTAATTAAAACTACAAATGAAATCTATTAATAATTAATAACAATACCGGCAAAATCAGCTAAATCTGCTGTATAAAATCGGCATTATAAAATGTTATTTATTTCTTTCCTTGAGCATTTCTTTCAATTTTTTATCCGATCGCAGATTGCCGCCTGATCAGGTTTTACAGTGGATCAGTTTTCAGTGCCGCGCAGAAGTGTATTTTTAAATCATTTTCGAAGTGCCTTTTTTGATTGACCTACCTACCCTCAGATTTTTTTTCCAGATTCAGAATCAAACTGTACGGTGCAACCTCAGCAAGGCCTTTGATTGCATTTCTCATGACCTTATTATTGAAAAACTTTTTCGGTATGGCATTGGAGGGATGCTATTAAATATCGTGAAATCTTACCTTGGTTCTAGGAAGCAATGTGTGGAAGCAACCAGTGGCTGCAGAATAACATTTGGCTCCTGTGGAAAGTGGAGTGCCTATAAGGTTCTGTTCTGAGGCCCCTACTTTTCATAATTTATATGAATGACTGGTCTCCCGAAAAATGTATTCTTTACGCTGACGATACTTCTTTAATTGACAGTAATAACAATGAGATTTCTTTACAACCTGGGGTTAATGTAATAGAAAATAAATCGGACGGGTAGTTTGTAAATAATAATCTTAAATATCTTAAATTAAATGCCGATAAAACTCAAGGTATACATTTTTCCACCAATTATAATTACTAATGTTCTATAGTTGAATTATTGGGCGAATACTGATGATCGTTTAAGTTGGTCATCTTACATCACTTCTTCTCACTTCTAATTACTTGTAGTTTGTATGAATACAACGCATTTTATAGAGTTTATATAGCTCTTTAAGTTTTCTAGATACGGTACACCGGTACCGGTGCGGTACACATACGGTATAATTCGCGTAATCTATCCACAACGTGAGATATAAGAGGTCTGCTACTTCCTGCTCGGCCTACGCGGCTCGACTTGCACGAAGCGAACTAGCAGAACTCTCACCCTGGGCGATGAGCCATTAATCCACAACGTATCCCTTAAAGTTCTATGTTATTTCTAATTTGACGGAAACGCTTATAAACAAGAGCTCGAGCGATGCAGTGATATTACAACAGATAAATGACGGTTCCGCATGATTTAATTTGTCGAGCTGCTCGAACTGCACGTCGATAATTCTACTGCAATTACGAGAGGTGCAACGGGATAGCAGTTCGAAGCAGTTCAGAGACTTGATGCGAAATTGTGCATGTTGGAACCGAGCCGTTTTAATCAAACAGTCCCTCTGCAAGACAAACTTAATTTGAATACTGTTTGAAAAAGATAGTTCCTTTAATATTTACATTGATCAACTCTTATCACTTACAGGACCTACTTGTAGATTGAAATCGGCAGGAACTTTGATTCCAAAACTTTAACATCTTGTATCTTAAACAAAATTAAAATAGAACTTTGGTCGTATTATATTTTATAGGTGTTTCCTATAATACTATACAGATTTTTTTTTTTTTTGAACAAACAATATAGGTATATGTCTAGTAGCTTCTATTTTGAAAATGTTCGAACGTCGAAATGTGGTCATATCTTTTAAGTAGGTGCCATACTTATTTAAAGATGATATTTATACAGAGTTAACTATGACTAAGTACAAATATTTTAAGAGGGGATAAGAATAACGGAATCGCCCTTCAAAAAAATTCCAAACTTCTATGTTATGGGACAGTACTGCCGCGGATGTATTAAAAGTTTTCTATTAGTACCTACCCATTCCTTTCGTTCCATTTTCTTATGATAAATAGGCATTTTATCTAACTGTACCTATGGGAAGTGTGTTTTATCGGTAGTGACTAGTGAGTGGTTGTAATAATATATGTTTATTCAATACAATTAAAAACAGCAACACTATAGTATTAGTACATAAAATATAAATACAACCATTATAGGCATAGCATGTGCGTGGTGAGAGTAAAAATGTATTAACATTAAATCTAAAATACAATGAATAAATAACAAACAACTAATGTACAAACTACACGCTAAAACACAGTTAGCAGATAATAAGTTAAACAGTTCAAAATTATATAAAATAAGTAATTAACTAATTTTAGTTCTACAGCAACATGAATCATGTTTCTAGAGATAGAGAAGGTAAAATTTTTAAGTTCTTTTTTAAAAGTGGTTGCAAATCTCAAGGCTTCAATTTTATCCGGCAATAGAGCATATAAATATGATTTTTTTGTCCTATTCCTTTATTTCTTTTTTGAGTTGCAAATGTTTTGTTTTTGTTTCTTCTGTCATATATATGTTTCGTAATTATTAATTTATTTTTATTTTTGTGTTGGTACATAGTTAGAAAGTAAAAAAACAGTTGTCGCAGGTCCATCAAGCACGCTTCAGCAAAAAGGTCATCAGAAGAGTAAGTACGCATTTTTTTCAACATAATTTTAATAATTGTTTTTTGTACTATTTCAAGATTATTAAAATTAGCAAATATTCATTCAGTAAGTATTACGATTTGCTAAGTTGCCAAGGTATTGTAATAACAGGTATATCCACAAAATTTTAGTTTCACTTGAAAATGGTAGTGAATGATAAATTTATGGGCACTACAAATTGCCGTTTTCTCCAAAACGAAGCATTTGAACAAAAAAATATAAAAGGGAGAAAATTCTACGTTTCATATTTCAAGAAAAAGCTGCATAGGCGTACTTATAAATAATTGGAGGGGATAAACGATACTGCATGCCTCAGTTATCTCCATTTGCACTTCGATTTTTTTCACCAAAATTACATAATAAGTATGGCGCAGTAAGATAAAAGTACGTGCAAAATTTCAAGTGTGTATCTTAGAAAACAATGGGATTATTAACAGAAACAGTTTTTTTAAAATGTAACTTTAACACTCTGTATATTGAAACAGAGACATCCAAATAAAAAATAGTATAAATAGCATTATTTTTGTCCAAACAATATGTAGTTAATGGTATGGCCTTTTATTCTGGAACACCCTGTATATCATCATGAAGGAAAAAATAATGCAATTGAATGGTATAAAAATATACAGGATGTTCCATTTAAATAATTATAAGTTTGGGTCATATTTTGAAAGGTACACCCTATAGAAAAATTACAAGTGCGTCACTGAACTCTACGTAAAAAACTATCAGAAGTAATTTTTACCTTTCTGGTATATCAGATATTCTCCGGGACACCTTGTGCATGGAATACTGATTCTACCTTTCTGGTATATCAGATATTCTCCGGGACACCTTGTGCATGGAATACTGATTCAATTTTTTCTATTTCAGTTTTCTAATAGGTCTATTAACCAACTAAAATCTATGCGAAAAGATTCTACATTTATTTGCAGAAGAGAAACATTCAGCGCTCCGCATATGAGCCAAAATTGGAGGAACTAAAAAGTAAAAAAAAACGGGAGAATCTGTCCATTCCCTCGCAATTTATTGTCGCTACCTAGAAAATCCTCGCCGTAACCGGGTACAGCTCCAGCGAATCTCCCTAAATTGCACAAATGAAATGTGGAAACTGGCCGACATCCATTACGAGTCTCTTAAGTCCGCACCGGCCTCGACAAACATTTAAACACGTACGGATCCGACAAAGCGAACAACTCAAATAAATAAATGATTAATGTCCGACAATTGTAACATCCAACCCTCGCGATAGAGGGGGGTCGCCGGACCTTAATTTCGGCTGGAAAACATGAATATTGTCCGAAATTATTTGGGAAAATGTGAGTAGGGTAGCTAGTCGTCGGAAATTCAATGGGACACGCCAGATTATTTCTGGTTTAGATTATATTATACACATCATCAGTACAACCTAGGGTGTAATAAGATTTCGTAAAATACACAATTTGCATTGATTTCAAAAAACTTAATAATAATAATAATAATAATAATAATAATAATAATAATAATAATAATAATAATAATAATAATAATAATAATAATAATAATAATAATAATAATAATAATAATAATAATAATAATAATAATAATAATAATAATAATAATAATAATAATAATAATAATAATAATAATAATAATAATAATAATAATAATAATAATAATAATAATAATAATAATAATAATAATAATAATAATAATAATAATAATAATAATAATAATAATAATAATAATAATAATAATAATAATAATAATAATAATAATAATAATAATAATAATAATAATAATAATAATAATAATAATAATAATAATAATAATAATAATAATAATAATAATAATAATAATAATAATAATAATAATAATAATAATAATAATAATAATAATAATAATAATAATAATAATAATAATAATAATAATAATAATAATAATAATAATAATAATAATAATAATAATAATAATAATAATAATAATAATAATAATAATAATAATAATAATAATAATAATAATAATAATAATAATAATAATAATAATAATAATAATAATAATAATAATAATAATAATAATAATAATAATAATAATAATAATAATAATAATAATAATAATAATAATAATAATAATAATAATAATAATAATAATAATAATAATAATAATAATAATAATAATAATAATAATAATAATAATAATAATAATAATAATAATAATAATAATAATAATAATAATAATAATAATAATAATAATAATAATAATAATAATAATAATAATAATAATAATAATAATAATAATAATAATAATAATAATAATAATAATAATAATAATAATAATAATAATAATAATAATAATAATAATAATAATAATAATAATAATAATAATAATAATAATAATAATAATAATAATAATAATAATAATAATAATAATAATAATAATAATAATAATAATAATAATAATAATAATAATAATAATAATAATAATAATAATAATAATAATAATAATAATAATAATAATAATAATAATAATAATAATAATAATAATAATAATAATAATAATAATAATAATAATAATAATAATAATAATAATAATAATAATAATAATAATAATAATAATAATAATAATAATAATAATAATAATAATAATAATAATAATAATAATAATAATAATAATAATAATAATAATAATAATAATAATAATAATAATAATAATAATAATAATAATAATAATAATAATAATAATAATAATAATAATAATAATAATAATAATAATAATAATAATAATAATAATAATAATAATAATAATAATAATAATAATAATAATAATAATAATAATAATAATAATAATAATAATAATAATAATAATAATAATAATAATAATAATAATAATAATAATAATAATAATAATAATAATAATAATAATAATAATAATAATAATAATAATAATAATAATAATAATAATAATAATAATAATAATAATAATAATAATAATAATAATAATAATAATAATAATAATAATAATAATAATAATAATAATAATAATAATAATAATAATAATAATAATAATAATAATAATAATAATAATAATAATAATAATAATAATAATAATAATAATAATAATAATAATAATAATAATAATAATAATAATAATAATAATAATAATAATAATAATAATAATAATAATAATAATAATAATAATAATAATAATAATAATAATAATAATAATAATAATAATAATAATAATAATAATAATAATAATAATAATAATAATAATAATAATAATAATAATAATAATAATAATAATAATAATAATAATAATAATAATAATAATAATAATAATAATAATAATAATAATAATAATAATAATAATAATAATAATAATAATAATAATAATAATAATAATAATAATAATAATAATAATAATAATAATAATAATAATAATAATAATAATAATAATAATAATAATAATAATAATAATAATAATAATAATAATAATAATAATAATAATAATAATAATAATAATAATAATAATAATAATAATAATAATAATAATAATAATAATAATAATAATAATAATAATAATAATAATAATAATAATAATAATAATAATAATAATAATAATAATAATAATAATAATAATAATAATAATAATAATAATAATAATAATAATAATAATAATAATAATAATAATAATAATAATAATAATAATAATAATAATAATAATAATAATAATAATAATAATAATAATAATAATAATAATAATAATAATAATAATAATAATAATAATAATAATAATAATAATAATAATAATAATAATAATAATAATAATAATAATAATAATAATAATAATAATAATAATAATAATAATAATAATAATAATAATAATAATAATAATAATAATAATAATAATAATAATAATAATAATAATAATAATAATAATAATAATAATAATAATAATAATAATAATAATAATAATAATAATAATAATAATAATAATAATAATAATAATAATAATAATAATAATAATAATAATAATAATAATAATAATAATAATAATAATAATAATAATAATAATAATAATAATAATAATAATAATAATAATAATAATAATAATAATAATAATAATAATAATAATAATAATAATAATAATAATAATAATAATAATAATAATAATAATAATAATAATAATAATAATAATAATAATAATAATAATAATAATAATAATAATAATAATAATAATAATAATAATAATAATAATAATAATAATAATAATAATAATAATAATAATAATAATAATAATAATAATAATAATAATAATAATAATAATAATAATAATAATAATAATAATAATAATAATAATAATAATAATAATAATAATAATAATAATAATAATAATAATAATAATAATAATAATAATAATAATAATAATAATAATAATAATAATAATAATAATAATAATAATAATAATAATAATAATAATAATAATAATAATAATAATAATAATAATAATAATAATAATAATAATAATAATAATAATAATAATAATAATAATAATAATAATAATAATAATAATAATAATAATAATAATAATAATAATAATAATAATAATAATAATAATAATAATAATAATAATAATAATAATAATAATAGAGAGAGAGAGAGAGAGAGTTTATTGACCACGAACACATACAAACTGTACATTTGAAGTCAAAACATTTGTAACATACATAAAAAATTAAAAAAGAGGAATAAAAACTTTGTGCTCTACATCTTATGAGTAAGGTGAGTACAATCCATAAAGTCAGAAATACTATAAAAACAATGGGTGAGTAATACTTTTTTAGCGAAACGATAAAAACGAGAGTAGTTCATGTCCATGACACTATCACTGCCGAAAAATTCAATAAATTTATTGTAAATATTTAAATTAAGCTTATTGCCATATGTCGTTTTAAGCCGAGAAAAAGCAGGGATCAAATAACCAGCATGCCGAGTGTTATAATTGTGGGTATCCGAATGTTTAGGGATATTGTGTCTTTGTTGGTGTATTTTCAGCAATGTCTGAAAAATGAAAAGGGAAGGCAGTGGTAGTATCCTGAACTTTTTAAATAAGGCTCTGCAAGGTGTACCATACTCCGCTCCTTGAATTATACGAACAGCATGTTTTTGGAGAACAAAGACTTTATTAACAGATGGAGAATTACCCCACAGTAGAACTCCATATTGTAAGTGAGAGTGTATTAAAGCATAGTACACCTCGCGAAGCATATCACAGGTTAGGGTTTTTCTTAATTGTCTTAAACAGAACAGTTGTGATGACAGCTTTGAACAGACAAAATCAACCTGCGGAGACCAATTCAATCTGGTGTCAAGATAAACACCAAGCAGTTTACAATGCGATGTGGGATCCCATCGATCGGAACTGAAAGTTAAAGTTTGGGTCTTAGAGTCATTGAGCTTTAATTTATTGCAGGTGAACCAGTCCTTGGCACGAGCCAATCTGTCCATGCCCAAAGCTATCTCACCCTTAGCAAGCAATGTTGTATCGTCGGCAAATAGTACACAAAAATCTTCACCAATAGAGTATGGCAAGTCATTAATATAAATAAGAAAGAGTACAGGGCCCAATACAGAACCTTGAGGAACACCGTTACTAGTAGGCAGTAGACTTGATTTACTTCCATTTACATCAACATATTGATATCTAGGTGTCAGATAAGAGCAAATCAAATTTAATGTATTACACCGAATGCCATAGTACTCCAGCTTCATCAGAAGAATATCAATATTAACACAGTCGAAAGCCTTGGTGAGGTCACACATCGTAGCAGTCGAATATGTACCCTCATCCAGGCCTTCAACCACCGATTCAACTATCTCCATTAGAGCAGATAGAGTTGATTTATGTTCTCTGAAATAATAATAATAATAATAATAATAATAATAATAATAATAATAATAATAATAATAATAATAATAATAATAATAATAATAATAATAATAATAATAATAATAATAATAATAATAATAATAATAATAATAATAATAATAATAATAATAATAATAATAATAATAATAATAATAATAATAATAATAATAATAATAATAATAATAATAATAATAATAATAATAATAATAATAATAATAATAATAATAATAATAATAATAATAATAATAATAATAATAATAATAATAATAATAATAATAATAATAATAATAATAATAATAATAATAATAATAATAATAATAATAATAATAATAATAATAATAATAATAATAATAATAATAATAATAATAATAATAATAATAATAATAATAATAATAATAATAATAATAATAATAATAATAATAATAATAATAATAATAATAATAATAATAATAATAATAATAATAATAATAATAATAATAATAATAATAATAATAATAATAATAATAATAATAATAATAATAATAATAATAATAATAATAATAATAATAATAATAATAATAATAATAATAATAATAATAATAATAATAATAATAATAATAATAATAATAATAATAATAATAATAATAATAATAATAATAATAATAATAATAATAATAATAATAATAATAATAATAATAATAATAATAATAATAATAATAATAATAATAATAATAATAATAATAATAATAATAATAATAATAATAATAATAATAATAATAATAAATGTCTTTATTCGAGGTTCAAATAAAATAATGACAACAAATTAGGCATTGTGGTTGGCGCCATTCAGCTTCGCTGCTCTTCCATGTAACCAACCTCAAAATACAAATAATAATAGAAGACAATGTATTAAACATACAAAAAAAAATGTATATATACTTATATATTGTAACAATTTGAAATATACACAGAAAATCAAATGAAAATAACACCTGACCAAACCTAAAGTTAAATAAAAATTAATAATTATTAGTATCAATTTATAAAATATATAAAGAATTGTTAATATAGATATCCTTGGATATGAATTTTACATAGAATAAATAATATTACATAACATAAATTACTAATTTAATAATTTTATTATCAAATTTAAAAATCAATTTCATAAATTTGCATGACGACGACTATTATTATCATTCAGAACATAAAAAAAAAGAAATTAAACTCAGATAGAAAATAAAAGGAGAAAGTCTACAGAAAAATCTGATATACATATGGTATGCAAACGAGTAACATAATGAAAGATATTCCAATTACAAATAAATCATGTCCTAAAATTTAAATTGAAATGTCAAATTAAAATAATCAATTCTAGAAATGTCAAAAGTAAAGGCGACTTTACAAGAATCTTTTGAACATGAACAAAAACACAAAATAAAGACTATTTTCCTAAATAAAATAATTAAAAATTGTATAATTAAGATAAAAGGACATTTTAAATTTGTATTAGTTATAAGTTGTGTTGTGAGTAGATAGATTGCAAACCAATGCTCTTGACGCCTATCTCGCCAAATTAGACAAGTCAAAGTATGAAGTCGACTAAGGCATACTTTTGTTAAAATTCAGCTGTTAATGTCTTCAGAAAACCCCGGCATATACAATTTCTGAAAAAAATACATTTTGTAACGCTTTATTATTTTTCGTGTTCTTCTCAGTCTTATTCGTGTTCTTCTGTGCCCCTTTCATTTGATACCCATATCGTAGTAACGCATAATATAACTTGTCCACTATCTTGGAGGTCCCGCCATCGGTTTTCATCGGGTTACACCATGTCACAAATAGATTATATTGCTTCTTGTATAACTTTGATTTTTCTGGCGAGAAACCTACAGTTTCTGCAGCATTTCTAATCTACGGAGATATATATCACTGCCACTATTTTCCACCATTTTTTCAACTAAAATTATCTCAACCAAACTGCACGAATTTGACCAAATTTGACAATTGCTAAATTTTACTACTTGAAAAGAACGCTGTTTTGGTTGATATTGACGACGAGCGTTTGCTAGATTTTATCGTTCGGCAAGCAACAAACTGACACCCATGTGACACTCCTCAATAAACGTCAACATGTCATTGTCACTGTCGAGCAAAAAACCCTACGTTAATTAGTGATTATAGATAAATAATTTTAATTAACAAATCCTATTTGTATACATTAAACGTTTACCAGATTTTATCGTTGTTGAAGGACAGGTGATACTGGCATCGCGTTTATGAATCATTCAGCGGCAATTTCATTACGGCAACACGAACAGTCAAATCAGGGCCTCCACTGCACTTAGCATTTGCAGAGGTTTATCTGGCACCGAGCGGTTCATCGGATACACGAGAAGCCAAACACAGCAACTTGACAGCCGTTATCCGGTAACATGCTCCCTTTGAGTTAATTCAATAACAAAATCTCTGGGATTGAAACCCAATCAGTTATCAAATTAGCACATATTAATATAGGAGGTGGAGGCGAGCTACATATTTTGACGAGGAGCAGTCATAGCTCACTCAATTATCGGAATGTATGCATAAATTATAGAACAGGAGGTAAACTGATCAGTTGCAGCCCAGCAATCCCACTTCTGATATTATTATAGAGTATATAGTTTATTTTTCATGATACCGTATTGAAATACGTATACGCATAAGCAATAACGTAGTATTCCACGTATTGCGTACAGCGTTTTATCTACAACTGTTGAGGTTATTATTAATAATAATTAGTATACATAATCTGTATTCTAGTACGACATAATGTCAAAACTGGTCTATAAAGAATAAACCTTGACAAATATCTTTGATGAACATACCCTGGAATCAGCAGTTATGAAGCCAAAATGTTGGCTCAGATATGTAGATATTCATCGTATTCCTCATGGACTTAGAAACCTTTTTTGGCACACATGAAATACATCATGATATCAGTTATGGAACTGAAAGAAAATGGTACCTTGGCATTAGGGCAAGTCTACAGAAAGCTAATCCATAATGACAGATATCTGAATGCCGAATCCCATCACCATTCTGCTCAAAAACAAAGTGTCATCAACACCTTGGTATATCGCGCCATTTACGAACTGTTCTCAGAGGAAATGGATCACGAAAAGGAACGAGGAATTAAAAGAATCCCAGTGATAAAGGAAAAGGTGACCCATCGACCAACGAGGTTTCTATCCTACATATACGGATGTACGGATAAAATAGGGTGCACTTCGGAGAAGATCGAAGCTGCATTTCTTAAGACCAACAGCAGTAGTAACATATTCCATGTGACATATGAGTACGAGGTTGAAGGAGCACAAGAGTTATCTCAAGAACAATAACTAATATTAATATGTATGATATATTAATTATTGGCTAAACAACACTACAACAATATACAAGTTCATTTTTAAAAAAAAGAGTCATATTTATATTTAAAACAGTTAACACTTCCATAAGTTACAACATCATTGGATAGTTGATTCCATTGATTAAAAACTGTTAGAACAAAAATTATATAACAGCTTCTAAGTGAAAATCATGTCGCCTCTAGATTTGTGTTCGGAGATTTACAATTTGTACTCACTTGTCTAGTAGATTTGCGCTGATTTTTTAGTAGGTCAATGTCCCTAATCAAACTAGGTGACCATATGATACAAGCATACTCCACCATAGTTCTTACGTAGGATTTAAATAAAAAAGAAAACAATCTAATGCTGGAATTTTGAAACACTTTAAATAGTATGTAGGATCTTTGGTTAGCTTTTGTGTGATTTTGGAACTATTAATGGACCATCTGTAGTTATTATTACACATAAGTCAGTCTGTTCAACTACTGCTTTAACTCAAGACCCACCTCCATGGTGCAATAGTTATGCAGATTTTTGTAGCTCATGTGAAGTACTAGTGTAGCGCATTTATTCGAGATTAGTGGAATTAACCAAGTTTTGCACCAGTCAACAATCCCTGTCCCTGCCTTGAAAGGTGTTGTGCTGTTCTACAGTATTTCCATACAATTTTGTGTCGCCAGCATAAAAACTATGAGGGATAGATATGAGGTTATCAAAATCCACCAAAGTACTGACAATATTTTGACTCCTCTGTATGTCCTATCATTTTTGACGACTAGTTTCTGAACACCTTATACCCAGCAAATATTTCCGAGCCGAGCGCATTTTTCATCATAGGTACAATTTTACTTTCCAAAGAGAAAAGGCAAATCTCGCAACAAATGATATTCCTGTTAGCCGCGACCTTTCATTCGCATTAATCCACGTCAAGGGTAACTAAGCGGATTACGATTTCTAATATTTTACGGAAAGCCCCTAATGTTCCGCTTCGCCACTTAAAGGGCATTTTCAGATTATTTCGACCTGGAGCGAAACCGATCGCTTGACAAGACTCTTAAATATGTTGAAATCGCTTTCCATCGAGTAAACCAGATGGGGAGGAAACAAAGCCAACTGCATTTTAAACGTCCAGCAATTAGTATTTACAAGGGAAGACGAATAAGCACCATGGAACACCACTTAAGGGACCGTTTATTTAAAATGTTTGCTTGTATATAATTAAATACTATTCGGTGATAACACTGGTGTTCTATAGTTTCATTAACTAGACTTCAAATAACACTTTCACCTAAATGGCGAAAAAACTAAACAATTTTACGTCTAGACAAAAATAAGATTGATGAGCATGAATGTATCTTCTCTATGAAGACACTTCGATCAAAGAATATGGCTGGCTTTTAAAATGAGTTTCCAATCGATACATCAAAGTACATAGTTTATGTACCAAATTAATTTGCTTGATGCACTTTATGCACATACACGTTCTCCAGCATATTATGTTATCTCGACAACAGAAAGCAACCAGCTGTTGTTTATGCTGATTTCAGCAAGACTTCAATAGAGTGCATCCTCGAAAATTAATCGAATATGTGGTCTTGCACTTATATTACAACTCTTAGGAGTTACAGGTCTTCAAATGGAGCCAAATATTTCGAAAAAAAAATATCTCTGAATTACATTAACTTGGAATAACCAAATTTGGTACATGATTTAGGTTTTTTATTGGTATTCTCTGACTATGAGTTCAATTAAATTGAAATACTACAAAGTGTTTATTGAAGGTGAGTCACCCTTAAAACTACACCATACTTTTTTCCATTAATCGCATTTAAAAAGAATGATACATTTGACTCTTTTTTAATTCTGCTAATTTTAAAATAACTTTAGTTTAGTAGTTTTCAAGAAAAACTGCATTAAATGAAACAAGATTTTAATAGTGTTTATTAGAAGAAATCAAAAAGTCAGTAGTATACTTTGTCTTCAAAACTTGACAATCAATAATAAAACTTTAAAATAAAATAGATTTTTTTTTTTTAATTGTTCAAAATAGGCACCATTTTCTCTGAAACAAAAATTTGCTCTTCTCTAAAAATTAAAATTTACTATGTCTAATAAATAATGATCGTTTCTTATAACGTTATATTTATTATTAATACGATTCCACAAATCTTCTTGGAATTAAATTGACGAGGAAGAAATACAATCCTTCAATGTTTTCTAAAGAAATTAATCATATTTGTTGAGATCTGGCGATGCATCATGCATAAATCAAAACTCTAGTCTAAATTGCAACAGTAAATTTTCGATTAAATCCCATTTTGCAGAAATTCCAAATAATTTTCAAAATTTAATCGATTTGTTGATCCAAATCTTAAGGTTTGCACTTTTTGGACATGATATGAATGTAGTAGACTACGTTTAAGAATTCGGTGTACAGAAGTTCTTGATAATCCAGTTTCTCGAGATAAACATTTAGCACTTATTTATGGTTCATCTTCGACGGTTTGCCAAATATTTTCTTCATCTTGTACCCTTATTACATTAATAATTTCTTGGATGTTATTGAAAAACTTCATTCTCATTCTCTGGAGCCCATCTTTCAACATTAGAAAACAATAGCTTAGTTACCGTCCATGGTAATGTGATTGTATAATATTTATAAGGATGTAACATTTCCTCCCTTTGTTGGAATAGAAATTTTTGAGTAGGAATTTTTGGTAGCACTAATTCCTGTAGATGTAGGTCCTTTCAGAAATTTCCTCTTGATCCTGCAAGTCGGTGAAGGTTTTCATTGATTCCGATGCATCCGGTGCACAGCTGATTACATCAGTTTTTCACTCGATTTGGAAATCTCCTACGATATTCTTCCACACTCCTTCTACAATTTTCTTCACAGTAACCTAGCACACGTAACATGTCAACTTGGTCGCTGAATAAAAATTTTCAGCCATTTTCAACAATAAACAATAGTACAAATAAAATAGTTGTATTACTAACTGTAAAATTTTAAATACAAGGATCATTGGAGCTGCCTCTCAGTTATTCTGATTGTTAGATGTTCTGTGTCATAACATCGCGTCATTAGCTTTACGAAGCGAACGTTAAAATAAAAATTGCGGTTTATATCGGTTCCACCCTCGTACATGATTCACTTATTTAAAAAAAAGAAAGATAAATTTGAATTCAAACAGAGAGAAAGAGAGAGGACCTATCGTCGGAAATGCTGTTAAAATGACGCAAACAAGTACATACCCATGTAACTTTTTTAGTTATTTGTATTTTTGTAACACAATTTTACAGACCATTATCCTCTCCGCGATTTAAAGATTAATCTGAACTGTCTGGCAGCATTTAAAAAGGGATACGCAACGCTTTTATTTGTTGTGGGTGTGGCACGGCTATTAATCTTCGCCATTCGTAACAGTTGTGGGTCAATATTTAGTCACCAAAAGATATATACGCTTTTAGAAAAAAAAGTAAAGATTCCTCCGTAGCTGGCAGTAATGAATTAGTATTGTACAGCTCTACGGGGTTGCCAGATGTTTCGTCTAATGTAATTAGTTGTTGGTGTTGTCATTAGACTTTTCCGGTGAAGTGTCCTGTTTCTCGCGCCACCCAGAAATGGGGTTTTAATTTTTCTAATTGCGTAGGCGTGCATTATTCTTTCGTCTGGAGACATCATGTCGCAGCTCTACCAATTTAGTGTATAGTGAAAATTGATATTAAAGAAAGCTGTCCGTACAAAAGATGTAGCACGAGTCTACATCTAGTGGTCACTAGCTAATCCGAACGCCCACAACATCAATATGTAAGTATTATACCATCGAAAGCCCCCGACCTATCACTGATAAAAATATGTAGAAATTTTCATGTTTTGTTGCTGATCTTTTTACATAATATTTACTGGTAATTTTTAATTTATATACAGTGCGTCCATAAAGTAATGCATAAATTCATTATTAGCTAAATAAGGAATATTATTAAAAATTCCCAAAACAGATCGATTTTTGATTTTAATTTACTGTTTTTTCAAATAATAATTTAATATACAGGGTGACTTACCTTCGAGTCGTGACATCATCACAGGTTTTTTTTAAATGGAACACTCCATTTTTTTCTCATTTCCGAATTTCCCTTGCTGAATATGTCCATATTATCCATTATTTGTATTTCTTACAGACTGATATTCAGGCATATATGTGAAGTAAGATAGTTATTGAAAAAGTTTTCTCTATGAGTACTTTTTCAATTATAGTTATATAAAATATAAGAAAATTAAAATTCCTCAGTAAAATTTCGTATACTTTACAATTCCAACCAAAAATTGCAACATATAAGTCAATACAAATTATAGTGTCGAAAATTTATGATGAAATTTAAAATAATACTAGTAATTGTAAATTTATCACATAATATAATATGGCATTTTATCCATATTTATTTCTGTAATATTACAGTGTATCTACTTACATCATTTACAAAATTATTGTTATGTATGTTACATCACAAATTGTCAACGTAGTTATGTGAAATTAAAGACAAATTTTTATCAGTGTATCCCGCCTTCGGCGATTGCGATATTTGCAAAAGCGGGATTTTAGGAATTAACTACCCTGCAGATTAATGCCCCGACCAGAATTAAATTACATCTGAAAACCTATAGCAAAATAACCAATGTAATTCGTCAGTACGTCATACATATTCCGGTTTAGAATTATTTTGTATTAGCTTAATATAATTTCAAGTAAAACACAATAAATGTATAAGTATACTACAGGTTATTGTAAATGCAAATTTAATTTTTCATTAGATACTAACATCAATTTTAATATTAATAAATACATCATGGTGATACAATATATAATTGTTGAAATGTTGGTCACAATTGGAAATAATATAATGAATATTGACGTATAATTAATTTACAGTTTTGTTGAACACGTTGCGTATACTGAACTCGAACATATTCAAAATGAAAAATAATTATAAATTCTAATTGTAGCAGAAATTGATATTAGCGTGCTTGTGATGTTTTTATTATATGTGAACGAACAAAATACCATTCACTACTGTATGAAACATATTTTATTTTTACTGTAGAACATTTAATCAACTAGTAAAATTTCAAACAAAATAGTTTTAATTAGTTCAATTGTAATTATTTTATTAATTTCGGTTGCTCTCAACATATAAGAAATACACAGTTAACTTTGATAATATTAATCTAATTAAGACTATTTTTAAATTTTATCAATCAGAAACTTTTCCAAATTGGTATATTTAATTTAAAGGTAAATAGGACAAGAATAGTGGCACAAAGAAATATTAGTATACTAGTATACTATATTAGTATACTAGGTCTATGATTCAAACTAAGATCGTCCTTCAATACGCTGTGTAGGCAAGCTACATCTAGCGGCCATTTGCTACTCAATGCCGAATTGAAAAGCCACAGACGTTCTACATCGCAGTAGACGCCATTGAAAGCTATCGATCTCTATCGCGTTCTGAGAGAAAGATAATTTGCACGTATGGCATAGGTGAGGTGTCTAATAAATAACCTTGGCTTTTAAGTCTATCTAACCCGACAGGAGGGACCATGAGTACGCGGGACAGATTTAAAAAAGCTAGGATTATTAGTCAGATACCTCACCTATGGCATACTGATGAGAGCTAATAATTTCGAAATCAGTATATGTCATGTGGGTTGCTGACGAGTGACTTTAATAAGACTTAAGAGTAAGACTAAGTTAATGGAATGACCTGATTTTTTGTTACACCCTGTATAGTTCAATGAGAAAACAGATTAGTACAAAGTAAACCGATAAGGACCACAAAATGGTAGGCAACCCATCTCTTGTATGTTCCTTATGCTTTGTACTTTTGATTGGTATTAAATTAGTACGACTGAGCGAAATATTAAAAAAAAATTGCATTACAATATTTTTAATTAAGGGTAGCCATGAACATATTTCATTAGGCAACTCATTTGCGTTGCATGTTTACATGTTATCGGTCAGTGGTCGATCGGTTTAAGGCGTCAGTACTTGAATTGATGTGGCCAGGCCGCTGTGGGATCGAATCCCGCGGTCGGTAGACTGTATACCAGCTATATTCGTGGAGAGGATTAGCTCCCTCTCTGCGGGTATGATAGGATGAAAAAATGTTGGTTTGGGTCAATGTGAGAGACTGATACCGGTCGACGCTTGACCACCCCCCTAATTAATGAGGTTTTCCAGATTTCTCTCATTCATGCACTGAATGGTGGTTAGGGCCTACCAACGTAAGTCGTTCCTGGGAGCAAATGCGGCCTGGTTAATAATAATATGCCGCCCCCTCTTCCGCACAAGTCTCCGACTTCTGGGCTAATCCTCGTGATTAGAATGAGGGGTAGAGATATTATATTATATATTATTATGTAACTAGTAACTACTTTGGTATACATTTTGCTGCTTGGACATGTTTTATTGTTAATACTAATTTTTGTATGAATGTGACGCTTTCTGAACAGTACTTTTAAAATAAATCTTGTTGCAGACACTTCAGAAGAACGATTAGCACGTAATTTTTGCAGAAATTAATAACCGTAATACATCACAAACTATACTGAAATAATTAACCACAGTCTGTTTAACTTTTAACGAAGTTAATCCAAACTCTAGCGCCCTTACTTGATAGTTAATCGATATATTCCGCTGCTTTAAATTTTCGTAATTAATCAAGTACGAGTATACAGTGAATGCGTACTTGTAGACAAAATTTTGCCGCAGCTGCCCCGGTTAGATATTAGTATAGGATCCCACTATAAAACGACCTTCACCGAGCTGGTTAATGAATGAAAAGTATTTTATATCTAATTAAATATGTCAATAAAAACGTTGCAAATGGGTTGTCTAAAACAATTCAGTCCAGAATATGATTAATTAACAATTAAAAATTATTTTTTCTTTAAACATTTCACTGGTTTGGTTAATAGACAAATTCCATACCAATCGAAAGTATGAAGCCCATAGAATATGCAAACGTTAGGTTGGCTATCTTTTCCCGTCACAACTCTTAGGTAGGCAGGTATAAACAGGTAAATCGATACTATTAACTTGCACCGGTGTGGTTAATAAATTAAAGGTAAATTAAATTAAAGATTATTTCATTACCAACACGGTGGTATAGGGTTGTCTGCGAAAAATCAGTCCTGAATTCCGGTTGTCGAGTTTTAAAAAGTGAAATATTCCCCAGCGAACCATTCCATGCGATAGAAGAGTACACCGCATTTCAGATGTGTGTAGTTCATCCATACCGAAGACGAAGACGATTCGTTTATCCGTTTCTCCAAAATATCGAATAAAGTCCGGGGGCGGCGGTACCTATTATTATTAATCTGCCCCTAGGAACCCCTAACGCCCTTCAATGACAATAAAACAACATTTTCGACCCTACTAATGATATGTCGAGATCGAAAACCCGGAAAAAATACAATTTTTTAATAATCCATTTGCCGCCCCGAATTACGTTTAATTTTTTTTAAGAATAACGATACATATAATCATAAAATTTTATTAGACTTTTTGATAGGTAAGGTGAAGAAGAAGCCACAAAACAATTTCTATGATTTTAGACAAATTTCGTGTTTTCAAGGGCCGCCCCCGGAGGGGCAGCAGGAACGTCATAATATCATTTCAAGTCATTATCAGGAAATAATAGTCTATACCGAAAATGAAGACAATTCGTTTATCTGTTTCTCCAAAAAATCCAATAAAGTCTGGGGGCGGTGGTATTTTGCCGCCCAACTTGTAAACACTTGTACAAAAAATTCTATAGAAACATGTTTTCATATTTTCATAAAAAAACATTCGAATATGTATTCGAAATAAAACAGAAAAGGTCGATTTCTCGAACTCGTGACTTCGAGACTCCCCTTCAGTTATGAATTCGGGAAACCTCCGATCCCGTCCCACAGCCGCCGTTTACCTAGCCTCATGTTCGTCGTTAGGAGTAAAAAAAAATTTCCGCACATCTCACGGCCACAAATCGAATCCGATCGATCTCAAATGTTATGTACGTATACTTCGCGATAAGGCGGGGGCGCATCCGTTAATGTACCGAAAAAATTTTAAAAAACGGGATACCGCCCCCGGAGCCGCCCCCCACCGATCGAATAGAAATTTTAAAGACACGTACTCTTTGAGACGTTAGGGGTTCCTGGGTTGTTTTAGAACATTTAGTGACTAATTTTTAATTTTAACCGTTTTATATTGATTAAATAAATGAATTTATATCGGATATCATAGTAGATAGTTATGACGAATCTGCAATAAGTTAAAATGTATGTATTTTTGGGACTGTGCAACGAAGAAACGAAGAACGAATACAAAATACTACAACTAACCGGATTAACAGTTACTGTTATCCATCAGGTACTTAGGTATTATTATTCTTAAAAATGTTTATTTTCCTTGTTTCTACATTTGGTAACGGTGTAAAAAAACTACCGCATAGTAGTTGACATATTTAACGTAAGTAATGGACCATACTGTAACAGCATCATACTGCGACCAAAATAAGTCGATTTACTTTAGCTTATCCTAAAAAAATCAAAAAATCCACCAAAATCAATAATAACAAAGATATAGGGTGTCAAAATTGAAGAAATAAATCACATTATTTTCTTATCTTCGCTTGAAGCAAATTTCACTAAATTTCGCTTATTTTGATCACACTATTATTCTGTTACAGTATGGCCCATTACTTACGCAACAATTTGACTTTACTTTTAGATAAATTGCATGCATCATGAGATTTAGATGCGTTTTTCTCAGAAACCATTGCTTCTAGCGACATCAACAAGGTGTACCTTTTTTAACTAGATAGGGAAGAAAATTTTTCCAGTTCAAAATGAGATACAGTGTAGCACAAAAAAGTCGTAGCGATTTAAAGGTGTTGAAACTATCGTTGGTGGCGCCCTCTAGCAGATACACCAAAATTGTCGACATATTCCAATTTCTAGTACCAAGAAACCCCCCTATACCAAATTTCATAAAATGAGGTCGATGCGATCGGAAAATAATAAAAAAAATGTGATTTCTTTTTTCCACTTTGACACCCTGTAGATCGAAAAGAAGCAACAATCGGATAAGGCATATTTAGCTTAAACGCTCTATTTTGAGGTCAGCAAACTGCTCTTAAGCAGTGTCCCATTATTAATGAATCACCCTGTATTTGATACCCTGAAACTTAAAACACATTGTTGAAGAATGAATAATATTGTTGATTTCCTTACAGTCACTTTTCTATACGGGTTTAATTGTTAATTGTTATAGAATTTCCAACTATTACATGTTGGAACAGCCGATTTAACAATGGCGCCGTTTTTCTTCACTATGATGTTCAAGGATTTCCTATTTACCATACTTGTAGGTTTTTGTTACAGAAATCGTTTAAAGCCGCACTTCGTTTACTAAATGGGTCTTTTAGAATTACAATAGATTTCCAATGCCAAATCCCGTTCTGGATTAAAAGTGGTTAAATCGAAATTATTTCTGTTTTATCGAAACTGCCTTTTACTACTGACATTGTAATGGCGTTGCAGGGCTTAAATTTTAATGCTAGAATTTATAGGGACTCCGCCTGTACGAGTAGGATATTCTATTTTTAAATTTAATCTCCTTTCTGGTTGAAATTTAAATCGTGCCTATAAATTCGTATATTTTTACGATTGCACGGATTATAATTTATGTTATTTTGTCCAATTTTGCTTTGAAAGTTGTCAAGTTACTGCAGTTGCAGACGCGTCTGTAAAATAAACAGCACAATATAAGAGAATTCTGAGAAAACACACAAGCAGGAAGTAAAAAACTATACAGGCTTATCGTTATTGTCAATAATATTGATAGTACTAATATAAATTTATCAAACCAAAGTCTCACAAATCTCGTTTGTATCACCCAATTTGTCTCAAACTCAATGGATCTCATACCCTACTGCATATCATTTACAAACATTTTTCCATAACATCCAACCATTTAACTTTTCAGAAAACCTACCGATTTTTTTCATTTCATAATTTAAAAACAGATCATTGTTTGATGAATGCTTTTTTATTTGCGTTTAGAACTGTGTCCGGCGTTCCACAGGGCTCTGCGTTAGGACCCCTTCGTTAATATTTTTATGAATGATGCTGTCAACAATAAATCCAGAATGTTTACAAAGAAAGAAATATATAAGTAGGTACTGCAAATGATGAAACATATTTACTCATGAAGGGTGCTATGATAATCGACATTTGAGTCTGTCGTAGCGTAGAATTAACTAAGTTAATGTTGGATCATATTCAATACAATGTCCTCTATATAAAAATTGTGATTCCATGTACGGAAATAAAAATGTTGGAGAATTTGTTATAACACAAGAAAATGTGACAGGTATCAGTTGTTTAAATATATTTCGAAAATATGCCAAACTTCGTTCTCCTAATACTCACAGGTGAGTATTCTCCAGAAAAGAAAAATGTACCTCCCAGCCTGTCGGAATTAATATTTTGGAAGTTAGAATGCTTCCCAAAGTATTAATTCCAATGACTGCTACAAAGCATGGATTCAAAAACCCCAAAGAACATTGGACGTTTTTTGCAAGGTTTTTGGAGCTTATTGCATGACCATATCTCCCACCATTTGCAAAATTAAATTTGTGAATATCAGCATGGTTTTACAGCTGGCCGCTCAACAATATCTAATTTTGTATGTAAAACTCAATTTATTAGTGAAGCGTGAAGCTATTAATAGAGAAGTCAGATGGATATTTATTTGATAAAATCAATCATAACATCATCACATCGATCACTAAAACTACAGTCATACAGTTTCTCAGATTCACTAATCAAAACATTCCTCTCGTATTTTACAAATCGTCAATACTTATTCGTACAACTTAGAGGGTTTAAATCTAATCAAATTTTGTAGATGTCAGAAATACCTCAGGGTTATATTCTGGGTCCCATATTTTTCATTTTAATATTAAATACCTATTATATGCGGATGATCTAAAAATGTTTGCATAGGTTAACTCTCTGCCAAACTACAACATATTGCTGCATGATGTTTAAATAATATTAATCAATGGTGTCTGTTAAATAAAATACCATTGAATGCTAACAAATGTAATGTTATGTCCTTCAGCAATAAATCAAATAAGATACTATTAGATTATAAGCTTCACAACATTACACTATGTAGACCTGAGTTTGTCATAGAAATTGGATCGTTCACTGAAGAATAAATAACAACACTAAGTCTGCTATAAGACTTTGTTTTGTTTTACGGAATCCTAAAAATTTTGCGAATATAGAAAAACTGCTACAACGTTTGTGCTGCTACAATGTTATAAAGTTATGTTTTTTTTTTGCACACTTATTTTACCAATACGTCTCTAATTTTGACTTTTTACCAGTTATAGTTATGTCTCTATATATTTTGTTTTTTAATATGTTTATATTTTTTTCCAGTTTAGGTTTTGTTTTAAATTGTAACCTTACTATAATGTTATTATCTATACTGTACTATGTCGTCATTTAAAATAAATATCTTCGAAAATTAATATCAACATGCTGTAGCTTAATTTAATATAAAATAAGGGACTTTAATCTAGAAAAAATTCTGTTATTCCAATATGCAAATAGAACGTAATGATTATAATGATCTTTTTTCTTTTATTAGTTGTAAAGACATCATCTACAATGTTGATATTTAACACTGTTACCAACTCTGCTATTTTATATCACTAAACTTTGTCATTTAAGTATAAGTACCTAACTTCCCTCTATAACCAGCGAGACTGCAAGACTGTTCTATGAAATTCAGAAATTCTAATAAAATAAAACTGACCATTAGCTCAATAGCAAGTATTATGTGGGATCCTTACTGTGTCTTAACCGTTTCATGTAACGAGATGACTAATAATACAGTAGCCAATGTTAATATTTCATCTTGGTCTCTGCTTTCGCTACCATTAAATTTAATCTACTATTAGTGTCTATTTAGATAATTATTGTAGGTGCGGTTACCGTTTCACGTGATGCAATCACGATAATTGCAAGCAAATCCAAATCACAACTGACCAGCATGCAGTCCATTTTCAAACATTGCGAGCTGATGGAAAATGTATTAAGAGCGGATGGCTTATCCGGAATCATGTTGATGTTTCATTCAATAACTTAATGTCAAAGTTTCAGTATTGCAGACTGTTGCCTACTAAACAAAACAATAGACAATAACATTTTTGTCTCTTTGTCGTTAATAGTAGTGTAGACAAAGGAATACGGTACAAAATTCTTATCTGTAGGTAATAAGATAGATATAGTTTTGTGTGGTGAATCTGAAGCATAATAATAATGATTTATTGATATCAGTACATACAAAAAGAAATGTGTACACAAGTTACAAGAAATATGACACCCAAAGCGACAATACTTAAAATTAGGTCAAAGCTTGACAACATACATTAATTTAATCATAAAAAATACGTTACAAGATATTACAATTTTGAGAAATTTTCTTATTCTCATTTTATAATGAGCATTACATAGGCACTTAATTTCTTTAGAAAGTTTATTATAAAAATGCACACAGTCGTAATTAGAACCGACTCTAGTCTTATTTAATCTAAAAAAGTCGGGGTTAATATTGTCTCTGTATCTAGTAGAGTATTAATGGTTTATACAGTGTTGCCGACAGTCATGAATATTTTCCTTTATGTACATGAGACATTCCAAAATATACACACTTGGTAGTATAAGTATGCCGTAGCTCTTAAAATACTGCTACATTTGCATTGTAATTTAAAAATTGCATCACCGTGACAATAATGTGACCCCAGTTCAGGATAGCATAGCACAAATTTTGAAAAAAACCATAGTAGGCTATCAGCAATGTTTTTAACGAGACACAATTAACAAGGCTTCTAATAAAGAACATCACTTTCTATAATTTTTTAGATACTACATCAATATATTGCTTCCAAGACACCTGATGGTCAATATTTACACCAGGAAACTTTACTTGAGGAGTACAATTAGAAAACTCTTCCTCGTCATTCATATGACGCAAAGTAAACAAAATAGACTGAGTTGTATCCTGATTGATAAACATCTTATTTGCCAAAAACCACTGATTTACGTTATTTCATGTTGTTTGTACATTCTGCTGAGGGACACTGACCCAATTCACACTGTTTAAAATGGTAGTATCATCCGCAAGGAGGATGAAAGTGGAAATGTCATCACTGTTTGGTAGATCATAAATGTAAATAAGAAACAGAAGTCTAAAAATCGACCCTGTGGTACTCCATGTGACATCATTTAGCATGACGATTTACTCCCATTAAAAGAGACAAATTGTGATCTGCCACTCAAATATGGTTCAATAAATTCAAGTTATAGCGCAGAAGTTTTTGTATTAAGATGTGGCTTACACAATCAAAAGCCTTAGTAAGAAGTGACAGAAATAATGTTTTTATTTTCAAATCCACTTAGAACTGAATCTGTTAAATTGTTTATTGCTAGCAAAGTGGATTTTTTATTACGAAAGCCAAATTGACAGGCAGATGAAACAGATTGTTTTGTTCAAAATAATCATTTATTTGTTTCTTTAGAATCTTTAATGATAGATACGGTGAGTCTTAAATTAAATTGTATTATGATTGAGGCTAACCCCACGTTGGGCGCCAAACTGCCACGGAGGAATGTTGCCTATATCCAGGAAATGGTATACAATTAACAAGATGTTTATTATGTAAATATATAGTAGATGCGGGTAAAATAATTTCAGAGTGTTAATATGGTTCTCTTCTTCAGAAGAAATTATTCCAAAGTCTCTTAAAAAATCACAGACGTGGCAACCACCTCAGATATCATTAACAGATTTCAAATGAGAATACGAAAAGCTTAATTTGAGAAAATATTAAAATGATTTCAACAGTAACCAAGAAACGCTAAGGAATTTGTAGAAAAATTTTATTCAGTTCCAGTATAACACCATAATGGTTCTTCAGTCACAACTTTATTTTATTTTTAACTACAAAAAAACCGAGATGACCAGTGAACGCAGTGCTCTACTAAATCAACGTATTTGCAACTATGCATGTAATAAATCCATTGTGGCCTGTACCCGTCCTCATATGTTATGTTAAATAATAAATCATACCAAAATCAACTGTTGCTCCTGCTATCTATTCCGCAGACATGTAATGTAACGTTTTAATGACCTATCCCGTCTGACATAGGATTTAGCAGGTCTACACTATAAATAAACCCATTAGTTTTGTGTCGTTATAGGTGGTGAATATATGGCGAGGTCAGCGACATGTCTTGGCATGGAATGGAGGTAAAAAGAGAACGGGATGCGACAAACTATGTGAATATTTTGCATTCGATAATCGCTCGACCAAATTTCCTGTTCTCTTAAATATAAATAAAATTTAGATGTAGAAAAGTCTCAACTTAATATCTGTAAGTAAGTTAACCGAAATATGCAAAGCGCATATTTTGCATATTATATGGATTTTTTAAATATTTGCATTACAGAATACGGTATATTGTGCATAAAATTCATCGTATCGAAAGAATTTATAATTACATAGATGTTAGGCAGATATTATTTTAGTTGAAATGCGCATACACCTGACGATTGGAAACCTGATTCTTGCGATGCGCGAACAAAGCTACAAACAAATTAACAATAAAAACATAATCTTGGTAAATTATAGCGTGAGAGGTAGTCCAAGAAGGCAAATAATTAATTTCTGCATTTTATTCCTGATTGTTCTTTTGAAGTTATCACGTCTATTTGTTGTATTTTTCAAATAATTCTTTATTTGTATATATTATGCATATTTTGACTAAATTCTATGCATATTTATGCCCATATTTTTAATATTGCCGCTTGAATATTTGGGTATATATCTATAAGTAATCAGTTCCAAACTAATTTTAATGAAACTATGAGTTTCAAAGGAAATATTGTGCTGACTTAGAACTGGAGAAGAAATATTAAATAAATATTCTGAAAGACAAATGTCAAAGTACAAAATCAGTTTTCTTTTCTACCTTAACAGTTGCATATTTCTATTTAAAACTAAAAGCACTTTCTGCAATTTTCGATCGTTTCTTTTCCTAGATGATTTTACGATTAGAGATAGTGCAGAGCAGAGTTTAACAGGATCGTAATCAGTTTACTAATGAACATATTATGTTCACAGAAAATATGCCGCAACATAGTACTATTTCTAAATAGTAAAGTTAAATCGAGTTAAAAATACCTATGTCCTGCTTTTAACATACATATACGCGGCTACATTACAAAAACTTTATCTGAAGCATCTTGAACGGGCCATATAGAATGAAAACATTCCATAACAAAATTTATAGTAGTTCCATGATTGGTTTTGTGCAGCATCTTAGAAGGTAGGTAGCTGTCACTAGCAATGTTACTTTATAAAGCGCCAATTAAAAAATTGGCTACAAGCGTCAGTAGCGTCTGTAATGATATAAATGAAATTGACTGCAATGTCTTCGTGTCTGGTCTCTCTCGACATATTTGAGTTTTAATGTCGTTTCATGAAGGATTTTTTATATATTTTTTAAAAAGTACGTAACTTGGAATTCTCTAGTTTGTTTAATGGAATATTGCTTGTAAGAAAACTTCAGCGCTCGACGAGGTATTCCTCAGTTCAAATGTCCTGTCACTCTAGTTTTGTCTTAAGAATTCCAGAATGACATTTCCTTTAATACGTATGTCCCTTATAAGCTTCGGGATCGCTATCAAACCACATTTGAAATAATTCCTGTCAATTTTTTCGTTCCTTTGGCATATTACTTCGCTTGTGGTCTCAATTAATAGTTGATAATGTAAATTATGTTACTATTTATAAATAGTTATTTAAATATACACGGCGAATACAACTTACAGGAGACATAAAAAAGAAAAGTGTCGATGTGAACGCAACTATTACAACGTTCGTAAATAACGAAAATTCCGCGCTGGCACTAAATCTAGTTATATGTGTTCGTAAAGGTAAAGTTTGCATTGAAATAAATATGGCCCTAATAAAAGTTATACCCTCTATAAATAATTATTATTTTAAAAGGAATAAATATAGAGTGTATTATTATATTTACTTTTTACTTGTCAACTTGTGAGTGCTATTCAAATGTTATTGGATGCTTATTAACTTATAATAATAATTACAAAACTTAATAAAAGCCCTAATAAAACAGCTAATATAACACTTTTATATTAATTTTGAGAAGTTTTAAACTCATTTTAGGAACGGAGTACTTAGCATTAAATTCTGCTCCTTCTCACGGCTAAGAAATTACCAACTTCGAGTTTTTGCGATTCAATTTAATTATGTAGATATTACGCAAGAGTAGAGCATTAAGAGAATGGCGGATGTAAAATATTGTAGGAACTTTTCTTATTTGAAGGTTTGTTAAGATTCGCCTACAGAATTTTAGTTATTAATGCTAAACGAGGTTAAATGAACTAAAGCCAGATACAGCTTTACCGCCTAATGAAATTTATTATTATGCACATAATAATTATTCCTGTGGGTCGCTTCGTTTAAAGTCTTTCTGCTTTACTTCAACATTTATTTTTACGTTTACGTTAAAGGTTCTCTAATTAATTACATACCCCTTTTATTATTCCATCACGAATAGTAAGAAATTTTGAATGGTTCGTGTATCCCAAATTATAGCAAATGTGTCCTTTGTAAGGACATATTGTAAAGGAATAAAAGTTGAACAATTGCCACATTGATAAACCACAAGGCGGATATTGGGTATTTTTTGGTGAGAGAAAGAGAAAGAGAGAGACATCCAAAAAATCGAAATAATTTCAACTGATATGAGGTCTTAGAACTAGTGCTGGCAACTGAAATCGTTTTTTTTTATCGGTAACCGGTTTCGGATAATTCAGATTTTTACTAATTCTATTCGATTTTCAAATATTAAATTATTCACATAACCGACTGTCAAATAACCAATTATTTAAATAACCGATTATTCGATAATCCATTCATTCAAACATCCGAATAATTGGATGATGGATTATTCGGTGGGTACTTTGTGAAAACTTTCCGTTCTTCCCGTCTGGCAGGTAAATCATTCTTTGTCACAATCACCCACACACATACATCAAACACAAAACGACCAAACCGATTTATATAAATAATAAATTGAAGAGCCACAATTTATTAAGTGCAACTGTTCTTTAACTGTTTTAACATTAGATTTAACTTTAAAATATGTGAATAACATCTTATATCCCATCAGTTTTTTAAAACACCGATTTACAGATACCCGGTTTTGGCCATGATTCGAGTAACCGGTTTTAGAATATTCGGTTTTACTTACTTTTATCTGAAATCGGTTTTTATGAAACCCGGTTGGCCGGTCACATTTTTTTCGGTTTTTGTTAGCACTACTTAGAACTGCCTGGACCAGAACGTCACAGATCATTAAGTTCAAACAAATCAGGGAGATACGTACATATAGAGTTATTCGTTATATTTAGGCTTAGTTATATAAAATTTAGAATAAAAACAGTAAGGCTGTAACTGAACACCTGTAATAAGTTAATGGAATCACAGTGGCGTGCAGAAGTTCAGGAATATAAGAAGCAATAATATATTTTTTAAAGGAACATCCTGTGTCTTGTCGAATTTTTAAATTATCCTTTTTTTCTGATTTCAAAAATATGACATATGACATTCCTATTTTTAACCGTTTTCAAGTTATTGAACATTGAAAATTAATCAATTATTAAGAAAACATTCATTTCAATCATTTTTTCAATGTCAATTGATTGTATTAAATAAATATCATATACTAACACAATACTTGTCATTTTCAGACTACTTTAATAATTGTGATTTCCATTCGTATACCTAATAAACAGCTTAAAGATCGGAATATCATATTCATATTTTTGAAATTAGAAAAAAATTAGTATTCATAAATTCAACAATACACATTTCCATAAAAAATATATTTTTGCTTATTGTACCCCTCAAATTTTGCTCGCCACCGTGCTTCCATTAACTTATTAAGGGTTACAGTTACAGCCCTAAATATAGTTTTGTACAAATATAAATCTTTGCATATATTTCGCTAAAAATTTGTGCAAATGTATAAATGTAATAATATTTTTTTTGTTAAATGTGAATATTTTTTTCACATTGAAAAACTTTGATCTAAAATTTGAAAATCGAATTTCTTCAAATCACTAAAATGTGAAAAATGTTCTTATTTACTTAATTTTTAAGTTTTATATACAATTTCTATAAAAGTGGTAAGTTTGCACCTTTTGTTTATAAAAAAATCAACCTGTCACGTAAAATAATAGTAGACTTGTTTGTGTCATAACGAACAGTAGAAGTCTAGTTTGACCTCTTGCTTTAGCTTTTGTAGTCATTTTATAAGAATAAACATGTCAGGTGGAAAAAAATTAAATGTGGCGCATTTAGAAATGTTATCAAAACAAAAAAAAACTATGACATATTGAAATTTCCTACTTTTACTACTTCTATTTCACCCGTTTCATTAAAACATACCTAAATATATTAATTACCATCTCTGTTATGACAAATAATAGTATTTCGAAACGAAGACAATTATGAAAAATTATGCTAATTTTAATGCGTTTGGCACTAGTTTTAACGTCAAAAACCATGAAATTTCAAAACAATTATTTTATTTTAATTATGATGTTGTAAATAATCACTAGATATAGAACATTCTCAATAACTAAATAATAATACTAAAACACACAAAATAATATTTGAGTAATATGCCACATGTGATTAAAGATGCTCGTTAGTTACCTTCTGATACCTATACGATACAGTTAATACAAAATTTAGTTTTATTGATGGATTTTATGCTACAAAAATGTCGTATAAAATTGTTGTTTAGTTGATTTGTTGCTATTATATAACTATTTTTCAATTGTTTCCAATAGGGTGCCAATTTTGGCTGTATAGTTGATTTCTAAACATTCCTACACTGTTTTAACTTGCTGTTTTATAAGATTTGTTTCGAAAACGTTTTTGTAGCTGTTACAAAATACCAAATTGTTAGTTGGATAAAAAAAGTTAACTTACGCTTATCGCGATTCTTGGCGCCTCTCTCACTCCTGATGAGCACCTCATGGTCATCTTCCTCCCAGACTTCTCCATCAGCCACTGCCAAACTAATCACTATGACGATCAACACACATAACGCTAACCACTTCATCTGAAACAAAAGTCTTACGTTCTTATTTTGCTCCACAAATAATAATTGTCAATATTACAGGTTGTTCACATTTCTGTGGCATGAACTGGCATATTATTTATTTATAGCATACGTAGCTTAAACATAGTGGCAGATTCAGTAATATAACCTTTATACAGGGTGCTTCCTAAGTAAAGGTCAAAACGTCCAGGGTGTATTCTGTGCCCAAAAATAAGGGTTTTTGTAATATAAATATGAGGTCTTAGGACAACCATTGCCCAGCTACAGCGTGTCAAAAATTAAAAAAAATCAATTTTAATTTTCTAAACGTCTTGAGGTAATTTAACCAAATTCAGTGTGCATATTTAATGTGACAGTAGATATGGAACAAAAAGTGATCAGTTTTAGAACCAGTGGCGGAGGTGTGGGTATCATCGATCATTATTTGCCATCACTCTGTAGATATAATATTACAAATAAATTAGATCATCATATGCGCCATTGCATTATCTTCACTTTTTCTCTGCACTTTTTTATTCCAAACCGATTAACAACAAAATTTATTTATTTGATCAAGTGCATTTTAACTCAGTTGAATTATTTATACATATATCTTAAGGAGGCTATGCCAAACAGCAATAATAAGGCTAGGCGAATTTATAGGGAAATATTTCCAAATCATTCAACTCCAAATCCAAGAATGTTCAGAAATGTTTCTCTACGTCTTTCGAAGTTAAACTCGTTTCAGAAAGGTCCAATTCTTGGAAGAAATTTAAGTGTTAGAACGCCTGAGTTGGAAGAAGATTCTACACGAAATTGAAGAAGATCCAAATAATAGTACTAGGAAGATCGCTGTAAATCTTAATGTGAATCATACATTAGTTTGATTCGTTCTGAAGCATCAACAGTTATACAGGGTGTCCGGAAATTATGCGTCAAGACTTCAGGAGGTGATTCCTCACAAGAAATTAGGGTCACAAAGTCCTATAATAATTTTTCGAAAACTCAATATTAACGGAGATACAGGGTGTTAAAATTAACATTTTATTTTCGATATTTGTAAATCGGGGGATTTTGCTGACGAGAAATTCAAATATGTTTCTAATTTTAACGTCACTATAGTAGGGGCCGCCGCTTATGGCACATCGTGTTTCTTTTAAATGACAGAACTGTATGTATCCATCTGACTATTAAAACAATCGATTCTACTACCTGTTATATCTGAAAAAGGTATACCTTATTGAAGTCGTTAGGAGTAACAGTTTTCAAAATAATCTTATTTGAAATATTCAGTGCACCGAGTAAAAACTGTTTTGGTTTCAGTTAAAGTGCCTTTTCTACTGAAAATACAGCAAAATGTTACTTGAAAAAGTTGTTCAGAACGGTAAATTATGGAGATGTGCAAAATTTTTTAAAAATCTGCCTGCTTTGATAAAATCTTTGTGCTTTGTTGAAAAATGGTTTCATCAAACCTCGCCGATCTTCTTGAAATTTTGCACGTCTCCATAATTTACGATTCTGAACAACTTTACAACAAGGAATATTTTGCTATATTTTCAGCAGAAAAGGCACTTTACCTGAAACCAAAACAGTTTTTACTCGGTGCACTGAACATTTCAAATAGGATTATTTCAAAAATGGTATCACAAAGAGTTCAAGCCTTACTGCTGCAAGACTATCCTGCTGGCCAACAAGTTTATCACTGAATTTTGCAAAAAAATGAACAAATCATTGACTCTACTGCTGACAATTTTTTTACCAACGAAGCTAATTTTTAATCAGCTCAAATGCTATAATGAACTTCCACAATAAACACGTTTGGTGTGCTGTTTAGTCTAAATCCTGATTTCTACATCAGTTTTCTTTGAATGTATGGGTGGGTATTACTAGAAATTTTCTTGCTGGGACTTACTTTTTACCACGAACTTTAACCGATGCCTCCTACAGACATTTTGAAAACGTTTTACCTGAACTGCTTAACGATGTTCCCTATGCGCTAAGACAAAGAATGTGGTTCATGCACGACGGTGCTCCCTCACATTTTAGTGTAACTGCTCGTGAATTTTGAAATAAAATATTCGGTAATAACGTGATTGGACGAGGCACTCAAGAACCAGGTCAACCTTAGCCACCCAGATCAACCGATATGAACCCTATTAATTTGTTTGATTGGGGACATCTCAAGACATTAGTTTACAAGGTTCACATTGAATTTGAGGAATACTTGCATCAACAAATTATAGCTAGTTGTAGTTGTAATAAGAGCTACTCCTTGAATTTTTGCACGTGATCGAGCTCCAAATTCAAGAAGATCTGAAGCATGTATTTTTGGTGAAGTTGAAAATTTCCATCATTTGTTATAATAGTAAAGTAATTCCACTGTTAATTAATTATTTTAAGTAAAAAATGCACTTGACCAAATTAATCAATTTTGTTGTTAATCGGTTTGGAATACAAAAACCTACTTATTTTATTTGTAATATGACACAGCGTTCAAGTATTTAATCAAGATGAAGTATATCATTTTTATTTATTTCAGCAAGTGCCACGCACCATCAGACATCACATAAAATCAAGCAAACCGCGATGATGGACAATTTAGTAGAGTGCATTTAGCAGCAGGTGTTTTAAGAAAATTGATACAGCACTTTGAATTTTCTCTTCAAATTGGTTCAGCAGTTTATCAATTCGCGCTTTAAACATCTATGTAAAATCCTTAGAATTATGATTCAGGTATACTGAGATGATACATAGAGGTTCATTTTAGGTTTTTATGGCAAGTAAACAATCGATTATTATGACAAATTGTTAAATTGTTTAACTGAATAGTCTTTCATTTTATATATTTGTGCAGAGATTCTGTAAAGTATTTGCAAAAGAAAATGCAGTGTCAAGTAGAAAAAACAAGTTTGTTAGAGTTCTATAGAGGAATTAAGGCATGAGATGTCTCTAAACTTGTGACATTTGTGAAGAAAGCGCCATGGAGAAAGTGGAGACCCAAAGTTTTTTCAAACGAAAATAATTTCTAGTGTTGGCAATCTTGTCTTGCTTTTTCTGGGTATTGTCTTGCAAAATACAGAACCAGAACAAGATTTGACAGTTGGAATAGCAAGACATAAATGTTTGCAAGACAAGAAAGGAAATATTGCTATGGCAAGAAGTTTTGCAAACATAAAAAGAGGTAGTAATATTTAAGTGAATATTAGCTGAAAAAATAAATATTGCATTCCTATTGTAGGTATACAGGGTGAATTTTAAATATGTACCTATACAAATATTTTAACTGCAGGTGTAGTTCGCCATGTAGATAAGTCAACTGAAAGTCATTTTTTTAAATTTCAAATATTTACGGAGATATTAACTTATTTAAAAAATACCCACATTCTGCTGGCTAGATCTAATAAACCATATGACTTACTGAAGGCGAGGTTGCCATATCGTCTGTAACGTAAATTCAATTTTTGAGGTTGATTCTAATTTAAAAATACTTGTCTTTAGGAATAAGTAAAGTAAAATTGGGTAAGTAGTACGCTACGCAATAACATTAATCCAAACTGTAACTTCTTAACTGGCCTTACTATAAATGATTAAAAAATGAATTTCCGGAAGTTCGATACTACCAGTTAAAGTATGTATTCAATGATTCCAAAAATTATCCATAAATGTGCATAAAAGCTTACCTACTTGCGGAAAAACCAACTATTTAAACAGTTATCCACATTTCACATTTAATACCATTATACTCGTACATTGTTAGAATGATACACAAATTATCCTCTTAATTTTTTTATGAAAAATAACAAAAAACTACGATTTTCACACATTAGTTTAAAGTTCATTTTCACCACATAACCTCAAATAACGTGTAAATGGTAAACAGATTTTAAAAATAAACACACAAAACATATAACAAAGTAACCAGCTTGTTGTATATTTTCAATATCAACAAAAGACAAAGTAAAATATTCAATCGCATGCAAAAAAGTAACTGGTCGTAGGCACAGGTAACAGGTAGGTCTCACGAGCGAAATGTTCGGCACTAGCCCTTTTCTCTGAAATTAATAGTAACAGCCAGCGAGGTCAACGAAGAGGCTATGTTAATACCGATGCACGGGTCGAGGGCAAAGGAATAAGCTGTGGCAAAGGCAAGGTACAAGTGGAAACAAAACATATATTATTTATAGAAAGGGATTTGATACACGTAAATTTAAAGTTAATATGAGATACTTTTGCATCTTCTAAACCTGAAGTAAGCTAATGGTTTCTTTAACTAATACACTGCTTGACGCATCTATTTTAAGAGTTGCGGCACTAACATATAAAACGTATTTAAATCGTTTTATTAAGGAAAATATAGCGCATTATTCAAACAATGAAAAGGTTGACATGCTGAAATCATATTTGTTAAACAGTGATAATCAGAGATAGTGATAACAATAATATGTATTGTGATAAATCAGTTAAAGTGTAGTAAAAATGGATGATGACCAAATTCTGGATAACTATGAGTGGAGAATCTGGTTTATATTTTCAATTTACTGGTTAGGTATAGGAGTGGCAAAGGGGAAGAGGTGGCCTTTAATAATTTCATAAATAAACATATTTCAATCATTCTTTGATATGTCTTCAAATTCTAGTTAACTTTGTTGATGTTTATTCCAAGACGTTAGTGGCACTGACAACGCTGTACATATCCACGATGACTTAAAAATATTAATATCGGAGTCGGATCAGCGATCGTCAACAAGTTTTCGATCGAAAAGTCACGAAATTTATTTAAAATTTAACTTCTTTATGCCTAATTTTTTTTGTAAAAAAAAACGATTAATTATGTGTTCTACACAGTGAACTGCACCGCAGATTAAAATATTTGTACTTATTTAAGGTTCACCCTTTACTTAATTTAAAAGACATCTAGCATAAAAAAAATTTAGCTGAACTAGAACTAATTTCTTCAATTTTTTGTCTATTTTCTCCATTAATAATTATGTAAAACTGGTCGTTATTGTACGTGTTTCAATCGACCACTGTTGACGATCGACGATATCGATAGTACCGTACCGTGGGACCATAGCCAACCCAGAAAAACCACCTCTGTTAGCAAATAATGTAATGATCTGTATGCAACAGTCTTGCAAGAATCATGCAAGATATCATGCATTAATACCTAAAATTATATAAAAAATCATGCAAGTCTTGCGAAAGACAAGACTTTTTCAAATTTTGCAAGAGTTCTTGTGTCAACCAACACAAATCACTTTGACGTAAACGATTTTCTACTTGTATCTACATCTAATGGTTACGGGCTGCTCAACTGTTGGGCCTAGATATGGCCACAATCAGAAAACGATCCACTATAATATGGGTACTAAAAGCCCCGACCTGCATCGTCATGGGCAATTACGATATTTGCAAAACATTCAGGACTACATTTGGACATTCAGGACTATTGCCCCTACTAGCACCATTGTATAAATAAATATAGTAATATATTTTACGTACTGAAACTGTGAATCAGTGAAATGAGACGAATGATGTTGTCGCCATCTATCGTTTGTATCTATTACTAAATTTATTCTAGCAATTTTCCCTCTGTAATAATACTACATGCCGACACTTGATCAAGAATGGTAGAGGAAGTTAGACATAGATGGCTCTGAACTCAATTAGATGAATCAGGGAAATACCGTTGCCGTCATCGGGTCAGTGTTGCCAGACCTACGGATTAATCTGTAAATCAGATTTCTGTTATGTACGGATTCACGGATTTTTTTCTCAATAAAAACTTTAAAATCCATATGGATTTTTAAGTTTTACAACTTATAAATATTAAATATCCAAATAGTTAATTTGTACTAATATGTATCTACTTGAGAAACTACTGGATGCTTATACATAATGCTTCATGTGAACGGATGTTGTCACAAATTAATTTAATAAGTTTAAAGCAGAACAGCGGTTTATCTACTAAAATAATAGTACATTTAATACAAACAAAAAATTATATAGATAAAGATAGCTGCTGAAATTATACTGCAGGTATTTTTGTAGGGCTATTCATTCTATTGTTTAATTATATCAACATATTTCAACTTAAATGAAACATGTTTTTACTAATCTACGAATTTTCTACGAATATCTTGTTAGAGTTGGATATCTACGGATTTCATAATTTCTGATGTGACAACATTGTCAGTATACACACGACAGACAATAGCACGGTACGACTCCCACCAACAAAAAAAAAAACTGAAAAAACTTTATGGCCTCCCCCTCCAGCTTTTTTTGTAGGGTTTCGAGTTTCGTTAGTATATACCTAATAATATGTTATTTATATGTATGTAGAAAGTCATAGAGGATACAATTTTGTAAATTTTATTTAAAATTGCTGGAAACGTTTGCGTATATTATAATTGTGACAAATCAAAAGTAAAACATCCAAATTTAATATTGTACAATCGTTTTCCATCCCAAAGAAATCGCGGAGAAGATATATTAATTATATTATATTATTATTATATAAAAAAGGGATTGAAAACTGTGGTAGGTATTTTTTAAATATTTAACAGTAATAATATGAGGTACGTATGTCGTCCAATATTTTTGATATAACCAAGAAAACCAGTCTAGTCATAGTAATAAATAAATATACACTTTTTATGACCTTCAATTTAATGCGTTTTTTGGCATAATTTATATATATTTAATCTGTGAACTGGACTTTAATTGGATGTCACAAAATATTATTTCCAGTTGAATTCGATTGCAGTCGCCAACTTCTAGTTTGAATTAGCTATCTATTTGTAAATGAACTTAAATTGATATTATTTTTAGAGTAAGCAATAACATACCTTAAATTTGCAGTTTAATTTTCAATAAAGGTGCTTTCAATTACTTATATAGGTACCTATACTTATAGCCGAATTTGTTGTGTCAATTTATGTATAAATAATTGATGGGTATATACCGTGGTGGGAATATAAATTGACACTGATATAGCAATTTTCATTGCTTGCTGTCATAATTGCGCAGATATATGATTTGATGTTTTGAAAACACACAGACAGGTAATAATTCTGAGCAAAAATATGATGCATTCACTTAATTTTAACAAAAATCCTAATTTACACAGAAAGCAAGATATAAATAGGTATAGGAGTGTGTAATATCATTTGTGTGTATCAATTTATATGGATTAACAGATTGCAGAATTTTATGCACTAGAAAATGTAAAAATATACAGGACGTTCCACTAAAAAATATATGCAGCTTGTATGAAATTAAGCCATCTATAAAACATTGCTAGAAAGCTTTAATATTCCTTTATAAAAATTATGTGTTTTATAAAAATTATTTTTCCATTTCATTCGATATAACTAATTTCAGTCAGTGATGAGAAATGATTATTTTTCGAAATATTGTAAACATTTTGAAAACGATACAACATACTTGATTATAATACAAGGAATCAAATTTTCTGAAAAAATAATCACTACAATCATGAAAATTTCTAACGGTCCATCGCTATGAATCAGCCAATATCAATTTCCTTTGTGCTCGCGACAAGTATCGGCAATTTTCAGGTACACTGCGAATGCGCGCTAGATATTTGCGAGCCACCAGCAAACACGTCCAAATTGACGTATTATGTTACAGTGCCTGTACCCGGCTTTAAGGTTTTGATTATCTACATAGCAAATATCAACTTCTGATTCACAGATACAAGGCTACTATGATTTTTTAAAATGTGGCTATGTTTTTCTAATTTGTTCAGTAAAAATAAATTTACCAGCAACAAAAGTAATAAACAAATTGTCGATACAATGTCGGATTTACTGGGTCGGAATGGCGCAATTATGATAAGCCCCACTGCCAGGGGCCAGTTAGTAATGTATACTAACTAGCTGTCTGGCGCATATTTCAAAAATAAATTTAAAATGACAAAATTTGTTTGTAATATTGAGTTTAATTTTAAATGGTTATTTTTTTATTTTTTAAATACTTCCTTTCATGTTGTCATATTAATTCTGTATTGTGTTTCATGCCGTTTTATAAAAATAACATAACTAATTACTTTTTAAATTAATAATTCGTTAGAATTTATGTACTGATTTGGAAGTTCAACAAATACGTTAAACACAGTTTTCTTTAAAATGGTGCATTTTGGCGACATGCAACAAGTATAACTTTTTTGAAACTATTGGAAGGCTGTTTCAATTCAATTCAATTACCCAACTAATGAGAAAAGTATCGCAAAAAAATTAAATAAGTTATATCTTAGGTCTATAACTTCTTAAGGTGGTCGTATTTCTCGCCTTAAAATGATCACATTTGTGGCGTTCTTTAGGTGCAGATATCTCGAAAAATAAAATACGTAGGTAGAGCAAAAGTAATACAAATAAAATTATTGTTGTTTTGTTTATCAAGAAAAAAAAACAGAACGCACAGCGCATGAATGTTGTGTAATTAAGCTATAAGTCCTAAAATTAGTTAATTGTATTTTATTGATCAGACCGGCTTTTTCGCAAGGCGGCGGTTGGCCCCAAACGACGCCTTTAAAAATTTAAAAACCGGGACTCGTGGCCCGGTGCTGTCACCGGGCCTCGAGTCTATTCCCGCGTGGGGATAGAATCTCGTGCATATCTTCACATATCATAGGTATTTATTTATTCTGGTGAAATAATCATATTTTTGTTATATGTTTTTCTGCGGTAGATATAAAAGAAATTATTTTTGAAATTGTTTGTAAAGTTGATATATTTTTATTTATAATGCAGTAATAATTATTTGTTTACAAAGCTATTATTTCATAATGATGACTATTCAACTGATAACATAATGTAAATGTAATTATTGTAATTATACTGTAGTTCTGTTATAGACTTACATTATTTGTATATGTATTTCGGTCACCCTCATTTGAAACTACATATATTAGATGGAGAAAACCGCACTCAGATTGGAAATAGAAAAATCGCTAATCATTGTTTTGGATTTTAGCGCTTCGAAAAATTTCGAAGGGAGTCTTGAAATTTTAATTTTCATTCTGAAATTTAGCACTAGAGTAGAGTTAGAGAGGCTCATCACTGAAAAAAAAAATCTTTTTAATCGCCCAAGGAATACAATTTTTGTTCCGCTTTCAAATGGTCATTCTGTATAATATAAATATAAAAAAATTCTATGCAGCCCCCTCATAAATACCTAAACACATTTGTGCCCTTGACCACTTTACACTCTACCACTTTCGCTGTAGAATCTTATATAATGGATGCGTAGTGATGACAAGACCGTTCGTAAGCTGTCCCTATGAAAGCAATCTGAATTATTCTGAATTTATATGAAATTTGTATACCGAAATAATCTTCTCAATAATTTCGTTATGTCTTGAAATAGTAGAAACCTATTTATTAAGAGAATGTTTCGCTTCTTGAGTCTAGATGGCGCGGAATAAAAATCTATAAATCTATTTAAATTTATAAATAAGTAGATTTGGAACATGAGGCCCCCTCTGGTAGAAAATAAACTAATTAATAAGTTCTCAATATTCCAAACAAAGGAAATATATTACTATATTTATTTATACAATGCTAGCACTCAATTGCACCTGAAAGACCTGTAGTTGCCAGCGATGCCACTATAAATCTACCAGTTTTGAGCTTGTATATGACTGACAAATAACCAACAGAAGGACACTAGCTATTGGCCATCTGACTTAATAAGCATAGTTTGGACTCTTTCATTCGTGATGATTAATTAACATATGATTTTTAATCGTAAAGAATGGAACAGAATACATTCTTGATTCGTTCCTGTATTTTACTTATTAAAAAATATATTCTGACTTCAATAACAATATATTGTTTCCCGCTGTGGAATTCCTGGAGTTTAAAGTTACAAGCACCTCCAACAGCGAATTAGGAATGGATGTGCATGTATGTCACCCTGAGCTAGATATCTCCAGACAAATAAGCGACAGTTATCCAGCGCACTGCTTGAAACTTACTCGAATAAAAATAATCCAAATAGAGATAAAGTACACAAACTCCAGCAACTCTGCTGGAGGGATCAACCCGGTCCGTCAGATATTATAGATGTGAGTCGTTTCCCCAAGGCCACCCGACAGCATTATCTTTATGATAGCCGATCTAATACTTCGGCTTGCATGCTCTGGTAATAACCTAGGGCTTCAGACGCTGCTGTGTGATTACAAGTTGTGTCTATGTTGCATAGTGTTGCGTCGGGTGGGTTCAGCCATTGTGGCTTTATCAAACAATTATAAGATGTCATATGGCTAGACAATAATTACGTGCAAATGGCCAGCAAAAATTTCAATTATTGAAGTCGTCCTTACTGTAAAATAGCAATCAGATAATTTTCATATATTTCTTAAATAACGTGTTAATTATGATCGAAGACAGTAATTTTATCGATGGATCTGATATTCCTGACGAAGTAATGGAGTCAGTGGGGTCAGTGGAGTCAATTAACTTAGAACTTCTATTAGTAAAGTCCAGACTACTATGCGAAAAAGAATATGAAGTATTTGATAGCTGGTGTATTTGGGAGAAAAATTTAAAACTATTAAGATGTCAACTGTATGATTGATATTAAAATCAACATTAGCTGTTAGGAAGAACATACATATAGGTAATTATCTCACAATGAAAGCATTCCTGAAAACAAAAAGTTCTATATATTTTTAGGGATTAATAATATTGTGTGAAACTAACTGCTCTGTGGACTAAAGCCCCAACCAGCGTTGAATTACACCCACAATATCTACCCATATCTTCTTTATTATTAGCTTTTGTAACATTTTTTACTGTATTAGAAAGGTATTTTAAGCTAATATAAATCAAATCTCCTACAATTCATATCAATGAAGTCATATGTATGTTCTCTGATACCAAACATCTAAGTATGCTAATGAACAATTCCACAGACAAAGCTCTATTCAATAATTATCTAAAGAAATTAATCTATCTAAATTTACCAACCTGGTTTAATGAAAACACTCTATAAATATCTAACTTTCACTTTTGACAGTGGTAACTCGAAAATTCAACAACAATAGATGCTATCTGACCTATTTCTGCATTTTTAGGATTACTTCTTCAGGTATCTAACTATAAAAATTATTATATAAATTAAAATTATTTGAAATTAAATATTGACAATGACAAAAGTGACATTAGCCTGTCAATGAATTAAATATGACAATACCTACTTGAATAATGTTTCTTTAGATAAGTATTGAATAGAGATTTGTCTGTGGAATTGTTCATTAGCATAGATGTTTGATATCAGAGATCATACATATGACTTCATTGATAGGAATTATAGGAGATTTGATTTATATTAGCTTAAATTACCTTTCTAATACAGTAAAAAACAAAAAGTTCTAATCACAAAATACTGCAAATGAAAAATTGAAATTGATGAATGTAATATTGGTGGAAAATCACATTTCATAGGTATGTCCTAACCTTTACTGCCAAATTTACTCAGATTAAATAAGGATTAGGGCATAACTATGAGATGTGATCTTATCCGGATGTTATTCATTAAAAGTTGCAGCAGTTCGTCGAGCACATTCATTTTTGGCTCCATAAATTAACACTATTTCAATTTTTTCGTCCAAAGTGTAAACCATTTTTATCAATTTACTTCGTCTATCACATAATAATACTACTCATAAAAATTAATTCAATAGGTATCTACTTTTTTTAACAAGTAAATATTTTGCTTACATTCCATGACAGCATTTTTTGAAATAATTGAAAAAATGAGAGAAACAGTTACAATGTTTTATTTAAAAGGTATGAAGGAGTGAAAAGTAAAATAAAAAAACACCGACGTGAGGAGGTTAAAAAAACCTTTAAAATGAGATATTACTCTATACCCTTTATCATTTAAGATTTTTAAGGGGGTATTTCTTGCTAGCAGAAGGTAAAAGTCAATTTTCGAATAAAAAGTTGTTTCCTTCAATAAAATTGTTCACGTGTTTCAGAATTATTTAAATAAATACACAGATATCGAGAAAATTAGGCTTAGAATTTTTGAAATGAACACTCTGTATATAAATATATAAAAATCATGTTTTTGTTTAATTGGGTATTCCAGTGCCTGAAATATAGTAATATTAACAAAATCATAAAGTTATAATTTGTAAGGTAAACGCATCTGAACCAAAATCTGAGTCAAATTTTGTAGCAGAATCGAAAACACACATGATTACTAGATTACAGAATAAACTATCTATTTGAGATTCTTTGTTATATGTTCTAAGCTGTTAATAATATTGTAATAATGTTGTGTAGCAACATATATCCACACAGAAATTATTAAAACGACTGAAAATCCAAATATAACTAACACTGACTTGAATAACTAAAATTAAATTAAGTATCAACAGTGATATTCTGTCTCGAAAATACTCGATAAGTTTGTAGGCAACCTCTTTGGGTCTTGAACTAGATCAAGATCATTGGAACATTGAAATTTTTCTACCACAGATGCCACTGTAACAAACATTGTTGATATAAGCTCATACTGTTTTATTCACAACACGAAATCTAGGACTTCGACATCAAAGAAGCCGACGTTAAGACATCAGATAATGTATAAATAGACCTATGATAGTACCATGAACTCGATTTCAATTTTCAAGCCTCTTGAAATCCCTTGATAGAATCCTTGCAATACTCATCTTGACAGTTGCTAGAAAAATTCGATATGCAAATTTCCACTTTTTCTATACCTTCTACTCAGTGCTGTCAATCAGTGTGTAATTACACGAAATACGTGAAATTTCAAGAGTTGGTGTGTAAAATTCTAACATACTCAAAAAGTGCATAACTAATTTGAAGTAATTGAACACAGTTCCATTTTAGATGGTAATTCTGTGCTGTGAATTATGTTTTATTAATTATGAATGTTATGATTGTATGTTTTCTGTGTTCTGTCATTGTTGTACTGTGGTTTGATCATAAGATTTATACAGGGTGATTGGAAAATAGTTGTAGAAAATGAAACAGTAGATTTGTATTCCACTCGTTGCCATCTCACAGTAAAGGGATGAAATAAGTATACCGTTATACGTCTATGATCAGATTTTTTCCACAAAAATGCCTTTTTTGTGTCTACATAAATTACTAAACATAATCTAGTTTTCGTATAAAAAAAGTAAAATTGAATTAAAAGTCAGCATCTCAACCCTATGATTCTGCGAACCATACTTTCTGTAGTCGGTTCCTATCATTATAGTTGCCAGCCGTTATTATTAAGCATCATGTGAATGATAGTTGTACCTTCTTTTACTGTACGTTATATTTTTATTCAGGAAAGTTTTCTTGTTGATCCTTTCTCACTGAGTGATGCAACATTCATCTTTTTTCTCACATTTTTTTGACAGCAAACATTATTCTTTTTTCAAGTTTATGTTCGTTAACATATACAATATTACATACTCTTATTTATGTATTATTTATAGATACATATAATTGAATTAATAATAATAAAAAATTATAAAATAATAATAATGTATTTTGTAACATTCATTATTTTTTTCATGTACCCTTCATAATATATTTATATTATATTAATAATCATAAAATTATTTACTATCCCACTGGAATTGTAAACTCACGCTCGGAAATTATTTACCGCAAATATGATGCGTTGCATGGAGTCGGAGCATTCACGTGAATATTTTTACAATATGTCATTGACAGCACTGCTTCTACTATAGTCTGTTTGGAAATGAAAGAGAGAAATAAAACCCCGAGATAAAAACCGGCCATGGGCGTGGTAATATTTCATTTTAGGTAATTATCGTAATTTTATTTTAAAAAAGAAATACTAACGCTAAACAAAATTTTAAGTGAACTTTCAGAAGACAACGATTTGTCAAAAATCAGTAGAAGCAAATTATGGGCCGTCTTACGAGAGTTGAATTTTTGCTGGGAAAAGCAGAACAGGAAGTCAGTTCTTATCGATAAAGATGAAATTATTTGTTGGCGAAGATCCTACTTAAGATCAATTAGAATATTCCGTGACGAAGGGAGGAATATTTATTATTTACACGAAACATGGGCCAACGAGAGATATACTGTAACAAAAGTATGGCAAGATAAAAATGTAAAAAGTTTTCGACAAGCATTTTTGGATGAACTTTCAACAGGGATCAAAGCACCTTCAGGTAAAGGGCGAAGATTAATAGTGACACATATAGGTAGTGCCAGTGGTTTTGAAGATGGCGGTTTACTTTTATTCTGATCTAAAAATACAGGTGACTATCACGAAGACATGAACGCAGATGTTTTCGAAGAGTACTTTACACAGATGTTGGATCTTATTCCTCCGGGGTCTGTAATTGTCATGGATGATGCCAGTTACCATTCACAGCAGATCGAGCGGACGCCTACGACAGTTTGGAGGAAAGCTGATATAATTCAATGGTTATCCAGAAAAAACATATCTTTTGAAACAAATATGGTGAAAAAGGAACTTTTGACACTTGTTAATCTTAATAAAGATCAGAAAAAATATGTTATCGATGAAATGGCAACAAATCGTCAAATAACGGTACTACGGTTACCACCTTATCACTGTGAACTTAACCTAATCGAATTAGTCTGGGTGCAGGTAAAAGGAGATGTAGCGCGAAATAATACGACGTATAAATTAAGTGACGTGAAAATTTTGTTAAAAAATTCCTTGGAACGAGTAACTGCAGATAACTGGCAAAGATGTATACATCATGTACAAAAAGAAGAAGAGAAAATGTGGGAACTCGATAATTTAATTGACGTTACTGTGGAACCTATCGTTATCAATCTAGGAGGCGAAGATAATTCGTCAGAATATTCAGAGGATGAATTTTAATGTACCTACTTTTTTATTTTCTTTATAGTACATTTATATAACACTACATTTACTCACCATAATTTGAATTTTCAAAATACATATATTTTTGTGTGGAATAAAAGTCTATTCATTAAATTTAAATAAATATTATGATAATAATATTGAATAATTTTATTTGAATAACTAAAAACCCTCTTAACCCGGTTATGATGCTTAAAGTTGCCTCATGTTTTGAAATGCTGTTTTTATATTGTTTACTTATAAGAGAAATGGACCGAGAAATTGAAGCGGCATAGACAAAGACGGATTGACGGGGATTAAATTTTAGCTACCTGCTATAAGTTAGTACGGTTCGATCACACAAAGTTTTTTTAAAAGTACACCTCATCTATACCGATAATACATAATATAAAAATATTGAATATAAGCATCAGTACTACATTTATTTACGATTTGCATACATAATAAGCTTTTATTACTCTCTTTTATTTCTAAACAGACTATAGCCCTTAGACACTTCCGTAAAATCCACAAGTTCAATGATCCACCTAATCTCAGAGTAAAGTCCGAACCCCCTGAAGTAATTATAGAATTTCAGAATGATTAAATTCGGGCTACCAGGCAGCGCACCTGTAATAAACTACTCCGCAAACATGGCAGAATGCTCGCGGGGCCATAATTTAATTTCGCTGAACCACGGAGCAATTGTTATGCAATCCGCCAGTTCCAGCTCTGCGTCGGTAATTCACTAATAACCGTATCAAGTGTGTGTGTACGTCGTCCTTCTCTTGTGTAGGTACGGTGCGGAGGCCTACGGCGTCGGGTCTACGCCTCCAGATCGACACGGATGGGATCGATACACCTGGTTTACTACGCGCTGCTTCCGTAATTCCTTAATTAAAGGCCGGGGCCAACCGTTAATCTGACTTTGAGAGACAGCCTGCAACCATCCGCGATACAAATTAACGTCGCCGGTTGGTAAATCTTCCGTCTGACTCCGGGAATCGCTTAAAAATGGGGAGTTAGCTAGCGAGAACTTTGCACTTCAGGTTAGATTTAATTGAAATTGTTCGGAACGGAGTAAATTTCTTGAACTGTAAACTAGGGAACTCACAGGTTTCAAAATTTTGAGCAAAACGTCCACCATGGGCGTCGTTACAAAATTTTTCAAGGAGGGGCAAATGCAGAAAAATATTAAACCGAAAACATAATTTCACCCTCGCGCCCGCGTGCCTCCTCTGCAGCATTGTCTCTTACATTACCTAACCTTAATCCGCGCGTTTCCTCAAGCTCGATCAAGTTTCTGTTCTCTGGTACCTCAGAATTAGGAAATCCGGTGAAGTCTTCCAGCGAATTGATTGATCCCAGAGAACACGGCCGTACATCCGTCTCAATGTCGTCACTACGTTTCAGAGTACAGGCATCGTCACGGTCTCTTGAGGTAATGGTTATATAAACTACTATTCTAGGTACGCTCTCTTCCATTTCCCTAATGTAGACAACAAAACTTTCCAACTTATAAAATTTAAATGCCCAGTCCAGTGTCACAAAAGTTTCTATTGTTCTAGTTCTCGTTATTACAAGACACTCCTAAATCTAAATCCCTCAGCTTTCTAGAACCGAAACAACAGTTATCTGCTCACTTTCGACACTTAATCAGTAAATTAATAATTCAAAAACTTTTTTCTTTTCGTGATGACTTTGACAAGACTCAAAAATTCCACTTGTCACAAAAACAAAAAACTTCTCTGCTATTCTAATTCTTTACAATAAAAACTCTCGCCAGGCCTCTGGCCGACGGCGACAATGTAAGGTTCATATAATTCTTAAGCATCATATTTTCAACAAAATATTATATATAGGTACTATAACATAATAAAGTAAAATATAATAAAAAATAAAATACTCGGCAGGATATGATATCAAAAGTTCTGTTTCTGCTCTAAACGTGTTTCAATACCTAACACTATGACATTCCAAGACAATTTACAGTTATTTTACAGTTATAAAGGATTTTGCGTAAATTCTGTTGAAATATGCAGAAAATATATTTCTCTGCGCTCAATGTGCTGAAGACAAGACAGATATTTTTAAGGTACATCAATCAAAAATATACTTCTCAACCTGTTGGAATCAACATATTGGCGAAGGTTAATAATAATAATAGTGTTTCATTCCTGAATATCGCAAATCCAGAAGCATATACTGGCCATTATATGAGGCGCACATCAACAACTTTATTGGCCAATAAAGGTGCTGATCTTACAACCATTAAACGGCGTGGTGGATGGAAGAACTCCTCTGTAGTAGAAGTTATGTTGAGGAGTCCATATCTAACAAACCTGATACTGCAAGGAAAATCCAAAGAAAATATAGCCGTGCCTTACAGGAAGAGACAACTTGTGCCGATTGTTCACAAACTTCAACAGATGTTATGCGTTCCGAATAATGGCAACAATGCTACAAGGCTTGTTATTAACGGAAAGGAAGTTAAATGTGATAAAACATAAATGTTAATAAGTAAATAAATTAATTTTGATATATTATAGTTTTAGAAATTAAATTCTGTGCAGGATATTATTATTCATTTTAAATTCGATCAATAGAAAAAAAATTGGTATAATTTTAAGGATGGCTCACCCTCAATGAACACCTTGTAGTATTACAATTTACATTAACAGTGGTGTTTACTCTTGGTCGCCTACAGTCTCGCTTGGAACTCACACGTAACTATCAATACGTTCAACCTTGACCTTGACCTTGATTAACATAGTGCTGTGGTATTTTGTGACCAAATTCGACGTTGTGACGTTTCTTGTACAGTGTCAAATACAAATAGCATCTGAATAGTGAAGACAAAATTTGAATTCAGTCTCTATATATTTACCAGTCGAATTTTACATAAAGCTGTATAAGATGTTTGATGACAATGTACCACTGTATAGATCCTTTAAACATAAATATCCTCGTTGGTATAATGCTGATATTATTAGAAATATTAAGAAAAATGCTAAAGTACATTTGAGATATAAAAAAACGAGTGATGAATTGCACTTAGAAGAGTTTAAGAGGTTACGTAGCTTAATTAAAGAAAACATCAGAGTGGCATATGAAAATTATATATGTTGTTTTTACTATATTATCAGCATACATTTTCAGTCAATAACAGAGGTGGAGATTCTTGCTGCTGCTAATAAACTTAAAAATAAATTCACTTCTGGTCCTGATAGGATACCTTCATTTGTTGTTAAAGATTGTATACGTGTATTTGTTACCCCACTCTGTTATTTGTTTAATGAAATGTATTGAATTTCCTAATGCATGAAAAACAGCCAAAGTATGTCCTATTTTTAAAAACGGTGATAACAGTCTTATTATTATTAATCATAGACCAATTTCCATCCTTTCCAATTTTGCAAAATTGTTTGAAATTATTTTGTATAACCGCATATATCTTTCTGTGCATAATCAATTAACTCCATTTCAGCACGACTTCTTAAATAATAGATCAACCATGACGAATTTAACTGTATTCGCTGAACTTTGAAGTTATTGACAGTCAGGGACAGGTAGATGCAGTTTGCACTGACTTTGCCAAAGCTTTCGATAGGATTAGTCATAATGTATTATTAAATAAATTGGGTAACTTTGGTTTTATTGCCCCAGCTCAAAACTTTATATCATCCTATATTAGTCAACGAGAACAATATGTTGAATATAATGGTTTTAAATCTCCGGGATTTTTAACAACGTCAGGGGTACCTCAGGGGTCTAACCTTGGCCCTTTGCTTTTTTTACTTTTCATAGATGATTTGAGTCATGTTCTTAATTGTAACCTTTTTTTTGCTGATGATTTGAAGATATATAGAGACATTAATGGTGTTGAGGATTGTCAAGAGATTCAAAATAACCTTAATTTATTAACATGGTATAATAACAATCAATTGTACCTGAATACTTCTAAATGCAAAATTGTTTCATATAGTAGAAAAAAATGTATTTGTTATTATAATTACAGAATAGATGACATAGTTTTGGATCGCATGGACTCTTATAAAGATCTAGGCATTCTGTTTGACCATAAGCTAACATTCAACCAACATATTTCTTTGAAAATCAGTGAAGCAAAGAAAATGTATGGATTTCTTATTAGAAATTGTAGGACTTTTACTAACATTGACGTATTGAAAATATTATATTATTCTTATGTTCATTCCAAACTTGAATATGGTTGTGTGATCTGCTATCCTTTCTATAGACGTTACAAAGTTGACATTGAATTGATACAAAGAAAATTTTTGAAATATTTTGCCTATTAAAAAATAGATTTAATTTAATTAGTCTGAATTTAAAGCACAAATGTTCTGCACTTTCTTTTCTATACAGATAGAGCAAATATTTAACCGATCATGGGGAGATTCTATTACATACATTTCAAATGCATGGGGTATTGGTGGGAAGATGGCGCACGGCAGAGCGGGCTTAGTCAGTACTCCCCTACTCTCCTACGCCCACGGCCGAACGCCAAACGAATAGTGTGCTATACGAATACTGGTTTAGTCCGCCAAAATAGGGGAGGACGCGTCAAGCTTGGACGGCAAGCAGTGGAAGGGATTATTGTTAGCATTTCATATGATCGGTTAAATATTTTCCCTATCTGTTATAAGCTCTTGAAAGGTCAGATTGATTGCCGGGATCTTCTGAGTCAATTAAACTTTGTTGTGCCTAGACCATCGATCAGACATAATGTAACATTTTATTGTTGTGCACCGAAGACAAATTTGCTATTCAAATCACCAATTTTTGTGATGTGTGATAGTTATAATAAGCTTAGTTACCTCTGTGATATTAATGTATGTACACTAAGGGAACTTATACAAATAGCTGTTCTGAATTTGAATGATGATGTTTTTACTTAAGTCTGTAGCACACATATGTATATATCAAAATCTATTAATGTATAATAATTATTATATTATTTATATATGATTCTTATTATTTTAGATATTGTACTGTAATTAGTTTAACTTTTGTTTTTTGTTTTTTCTGTAATTGCCCTGTAAATTGAATTTCTGTTGGGCAATCAAGCAATTATTATTATTATTATTACCAGTCCACCCTCATATAACACAATAAATTACCATAAAAATAAGCATATTAATGTACCACCACATCAGAACTCTTATTTGATTTAAACCTTCGATACCATAATTTCAAAGTTAATATTTGATAAACTGAAACTTTTCCACTTGGATTGATAATTTTATTATCCAACTTCAACTTTCTATCAGAGGGTAAAATTTTACCCAACAGTTTCAAAACACGTACTCCACTACCAGCACGAAATATGTGTACAACAAAGGATGATTTGCGGTAGAAAATAAACGTTTATCGTGTAAACGCCACTGGCATTATAAAACTATTTGCTACAAGTTTTTGAATCAACAAACAGCTTAAAACTAAAAATTTAATTTAACAATTATAATGGATGGTAATATTTAACTATCAACCTATAGCCATTTTGCTATAGGTTTTTGAAATGTCATTATATGCATATATCTACATATAACAATATCAGTACCTGTATTTCTTCTAATCAAGATGGATTCGATGCACATCGTTCTATTGTAACTATATATTTAGTTGAATTTACTCAATTTGTCTCAAATCATATTGATAGTAAATGCCAAGTAGATGTAATATATACAAATTTTGAGAGGGCTTTTGACAAGGTAAATCACTCTATATTATTACAGAAATTGAAATCATTTGGATTTGATGAATTTTTGCTACTTACAAAATCTTATATTGAGCGTCGTGAGTTGTATGTGTCATATAATACATACCGTTCTAATATTTTCATAGCCCCTTCAGGGCTGTCACAAGGGTCTAACTTGGAACCACTCCTGTTTATGCTTTATATGAATGATTTATCGTCAACTTTGCAATACAATGACCTTTTTTCGGAAATGATCTAAAGCTTTTTCGTAACATTAAGTGCTATGATAATTTTCAAGCATTGCAAGAACTTTTGAATACAATACAAGTGTGGTGTAAAGAATACATGACTTCTATAACTTTGGACTTTATTGTCCATAACTCTACATCGTTTAATAATATTAGTGCTCTGAAATGTTTATACTTTTCCTTAGTCCGTTCCAGATTAGAATATGCTAGCCTTGTTACCCGTGTTATCAAGTTAATATTAATCATCTTGAAGCCGCCGCTTTTTAAAATTCATGGAATATCGTGTTGATAATATTTATCCCGCTAGAGGATTTGATCATAGCCTCCTACTACAGAGATTCGATATCAAATCGTTGCAGTTGAGAAGAGTACTCACAAGTTTATTATCATTTTTATTTAAAATATTTCATAACCTCATTAACTCACCAGAGATTTTTAAAATGTTCTACTTACGTGTACTTAGACCAGAATCTCGTGATGATTGCATATTTTACTATCACAATGCTAGAACAAACGTCCTTACAAAATTTCTCATCTATGTGACCTAAATTTTGATACTCTCAAACAATTATTATCAGTTGGTTTCCAATTTTTTGTAAGCGTTCAACTGGCCTCATTTATACTATGCTGTAGCTTTTAATCTGATTTAATTGAGTACATTTAAAATATTATTAGTAAATAAAATTAAGTACACTGTTAATTCGTTTGTTATACTATTATTATATTTGATCGGAGTAGTGAAATTTATATTTAATACAATAGTCCTACCACTTCAATATTCGAGCGTTCTCAAGATAAATATTTGTGATAGAAAAAATTGAGAGGCATCATCTTTTACCCACGCTTTATCTAAAAAATGATGGAAATATATGTTACTCGTTTTTATATTTACAATGTGATGTATGGGGATATATCTTCGAGGGTTCCTTATTCAAGTGTGTGGGATTTGTAAAAAATATCAGAACTTTACCGTCGTCTTTGTAGACCCGTGTATAAGCTGCTCGATATTTTATAAACTTATGCCTTATTTCACGGTGTTTATTATATACATAGCAATTTCCAGTTCTTTCAGTATTCAGAACATAAAACCTTTTACTGATTGCTCTTTGAACAATTTATTTTTGATTGCGTGGTATACAAGATGAATCTTAACAAGCGTTGTTCTTTTAACACGACCTAGACGTAAAAAAACTCACGATATTTTTCAAGCAACATACAGGGTGTCCCATCAGGAACTCCCTCGATCATTATCCGAAAAATTTTACAATTTGACGACATGCAAAGTCCCTGGGACGAATACAATTACAATATCTAGAACTCTACAGCACCTACGGTTATACCGGATGTCGACACCAACTTCGTTATTTTAAATGGGACACCCTGTATATTATTGCAATTTTGGATTCTATGGAAAATTTTAAGGTATAACATTTCCTATAGCTACAAATGATAGATTTTGCAATGTTAATTTATTAAGAAAAAACGGCGTATGCTAGGGAGGTATCAACAACTTCTTCATGAAAATAAATATCAAGTTGATATTAGAATACATTCCACTATATATGTACAGAGTGAGTCAGTAATAATGTCACTAATTTTCGGGAGGCCTAATAAAGGTAGAAAATCGAAAAAAAATGTTTACTCGACCTTTAAAAAAATAAACAAATCACCCTATAAAAATCAGTAACACGACGCTCCTGGTGCGCTACAAACTTTCTGAGAACGCACCATCGAATGTCGGATTAAACATCGTTGCCACATCATGTTTACATACATAATATCGTCTAACACATCAGCGTGTTATTCAAATTTACCCGCATTTCCTGCATTTCTTTCCCCCCAAATTTGTAGATCACGCCACACATTTGGAGGAGGGATGGAGAGAATAGTGAGAATACAAGCAGTAAGCAGCAGTTTGTTTATTTCGGTCTCGCGTATTCGTCGTAATTGCATAATTTTAGAAATTCCGAATATGCGGAAATGGTAGTGTTATATGAAGAATGTTTACGAAATGCGACTGACGCTAATTTTATTAGTAAAGTGCTATGGACGGATGAGTGCAGTTAACAGATTAGTACCATACTACTTAAAAACCAATAAATTTCTAGGCTAGATGTACATAACTACAAACTGAATAATTAATTATACTTACGAGTAATACTAAAAGCTCAAATTTATTTGTAAAACGTAGTAAAAACGTAATATCAAAATTATTAAACTGTAATAACCTAACATTCAAAAACATTTATTTATTATCTACATTTGTTTTTATTAACAAATAAATCAATATTTAAGGAAAATTCATTCATGTATCTATATTTTGAAAAAAGAGTTTTACTCCTTGTCATTAAATAACAATACAAAAATTAGGTAACTATGTTATTGACCTAACAATACAGTAGGTCAAGGTTCACTCTCGATAACTTAGATTAGCGGCGTGCCATTTCGGTCTTAGACAGTTTTCTGTCGACAACACGATAGTTTTTTATTATTTAGTATTTAAACACGAAACACTTTTCAGCTTCTCTTAATAATTTACACATTGAGTATAAGTTTTTTATGTAATGTACGTAAATAGTTTATTACTCGGTTTATTATTAGACACGTTGGGGTTTTGTTGCAGTCATAACAGCTACATTTGCTCAGAGAAAAATCCACACGCTACTTGTCGGTTTAGCTTTCAGAGGCGATTTGTTGTCAACGTATGGGCAGGAGTGTCGGGTATCGTTTGATTGGGCCGTATTTTCTACCGGAAAACCTGAGTGGACCGCGTTATTAGCAATTTTTAATAGAATTATTTGATTATTATTATTTGATTTCATTGGATATTAACACTTTAAATTATTATTGGCTGAAGTTGAACTGAGCAAGAAAAAATGATATTCTAAAATAGTCAGTACAACCGTTTATTTGTGATGTCTAAAACCTAGGTAAGTAGGTACGAGAAAAATATTTTAACGTGACAACATTGCATCAGATCGACATCAAGTTGAACTGTGAGCTGTAAACGACCAAGGCTGTGAGCGGTCAGTGACAGTCTGAAAAATAATGATTTGAAAATATTTTTTTTCGGCGTAAATATGAATTTAGATTTTTTTAAAGCGCGTATTCGCATTATACTCATTATTCCCTATGTCCTCTTAAAATTAATGACATTATGACTGACTCACCCTGTATATACACACTATGGACTATTGGTTACTAGCAAGTCCCTCTAACGGTCACACATTAACACTTGTTATATCATATCGTACCGCCTTCCGTAAGACCTTCATGTATCCATGTTTCGTCAAAATTTAATATATTCCACAAAATCACTAATACATTAATTACATTCATAATTAAATTAGGGGAAAATATACCCGAAATTTTGCCAGCCCGAAAGATATACCCGCCCGTAATAGCACTGGAGATGGAACAGATAGATCCGTCAATTCGTCACAAGCAATAGAAGGCTAATGATTCGATCTGGCGCATGCGTATTTGCTGCAGCAGAAGCTGTGTAATCGGATATGCTCTCAGAGATATGCGGCACACGTTTTATAGGAAAAATATACGGGCTGCATGTATCTTTCTTGTGTCGACTGCTATAAATTGCTAGATTGCTAGATTTTTGGCAGTTGGATAAAGTAGGGTCCAACTTTAAATTTAAACATAAAACATCCACAAAAGACGAGGTACAAAAATGTTTGTATACAGAGTGTGACGTGCAGAAAAAATAGAACAGAGGGTCCTGAGAATATTCAGAATAAATAAGTCTTATAGCAAAGAGTACTATATTTACGTTGTGGAAGACAATTGAACTTTAATTTTGAAACGGATAAATAAATCCTAGTATGGCCCTGGCCATTGCCAACGACCGGCAGTGTTGCCAGATAGTATAATTTTACAGAAATTTGTAAATCGAACAAATAAAGAGATATAGAGTTTTCATGCACTAATTAATTTTGAGCTGGATTTTTTACAGAAATTTAGGCTAATTGTTATCAAAAATCTGGTATAACTTTACCGACACCTCACAATTATTTTTATTGGTTCTCTAGGGCTAGACTAGAATCAATAAAAAATATTTGCGAAAGGTCGGCAAAATTGCAAACCAGTATTGTTTTTAAGAAAAAAGTATCAATTCCCGTAAGAAATGCAGTTCAAAATCAGTATAAATGTGAAGTTTAATACAATCCTTGTTTTATTAAAGAGAAATAACCTTTAAAAGTGAACTGGTTACTTCTCTGTAAACGGTAATGTGTGTTTAATTATTCAAATTTATCGCCATTGCATTCATTCACGACTCTGTACAGGGTGTATCAAACCCGATAGTTTGAGCCTACTATAAGGAACAAAAAATTTAAATTAAATTTGAGACACGTGGTATTAAACGAGAAGAGGTAAGCTTAATTCTCAATCGGAAGTATTGTCTTTGGGTTTCTACTTTTTATCAACGATCTGTCAGATAGACAGTATCATGTCAAAAATTGCAATTTTCAGATGATTTCAAACTGTATTCAATGATAAATTCTCCTTTAGATTGTGATCGGCTTCAGATGAACTTAAACAATATATCATTATGGTGTGATTTAAATCATTTGTCTCTTAACATCTCCAAATGTAAGTCAATGTCCTTCACCCGTAAAATTAATTTTATCGCTCATGATTACTGTGTTAATGATTACACCATTGATCGGCTTGAAAGCTTTACGAATTTAGGAATAACTTTTGACAACGAACTGACTTTCGTTGAACATATTGTATAATATTGTATCTAGGTCATTCCGTATGAATTTATATATCGCAATTGTAGAAACTTTTCTGACGAATATACTTTTAAAACCTTATTTTGTTCCCTCGTTAGATCGAAAATAGAATATGGGTCAATAATCTGGTATTCCATTTATGGTGAGTACAGTCAAAGGTTGGAATCAGTTCAGCGAAGGTTCTTAAAATTTGTAGCTTATCGACAAGATGGCTTCTATCCACCTATAGGCATTAACCATGTTGAACTCTTGAATCGCTTTAATATAAAAGCCACTACAAGTACGTCGTAATATTTCTTTAATTCGTTTTTTGTACAATCTTTTAAATAATAAAATTGACTGCTCCATCTTGTTGGCCAAAATAAAATTCCGAATTTCACGAGGCAATTCCCGGCAGCAAGAATTGTTTCATTGTGATACGCCCAGGACAAATATATTAATAAAATCTCCACTTAATTTAATGTGTGGACTATATAATAAAATTGGAAATAGTTGCGACATATTAAGTGATAGTATGAATATAATCTGTAGTTTTGAGCGTCACTTGTGATGAGTTCTTAAATGTTCATAGTTATAAAATTATTAGTTTTAGTACTTTTAATGTGTAATATTTTTTTTAACCTTTTTTTTTAATTTACTTATTCCTGTAATTGGGTTTCCCTGTTGGAATAATAAAGTTGTTTATTATTATTTGACAGAGACCACCAATCCTGTTAAGAAGCTCTCTTTTTTTTAATAAACTTTTATTAGAGATTTTTTTCTTTAAAGTTATAGTTATAAGCGATATCGTCCTAAAGAGTCTCAAAAGAAATACTACCTAAAAATCACATTAGCGGTGAAAGGATCAAGTAGTCGTTGGAAAATGATTTAATGCTAGTTGTTTAACATGCATACACGTCATCAAGAATAAATAAAATTATTAAACTCGAGAATTCTTTAATACAGTTAAAATGATGATGATAGCAATGACTAAACTTAAAAAATGAGGCCCTCATACTACATACGTATTACAATCTATTCCCTATAATTATGAACTCTCATTTCAAGACACATATCCAATGTTCACTTCTTTGTGGGCTTTGTTTATTAACATTTCGCCGTTTAACTCATTACAACCATTTGTTATATTTTCTTTCAAATGAATGGAATATTTTGCGAAGGTGTAAACTTTATTTTTTAAAATCCCCCATAATAAAATCGAGGGGGGGGGTTTGGAAATTCATTTTTCTGGGAACAATCCCTACGTAAGATTTACCCTGTAGTTTGTATAAGCTGTGTGAAATAATGATCTAGTTGCTTTTTGCTCTAAATGATAAAGAACTTTTACGTATATTTTTACGTAGAATATAAATTATGCATTCTGTAAAACAATCTCTGTAATTATAGCACTAAGATAAGACGGTTTTAATTAAGTCCCTCGCCTGTTAAATAAAAATGATAATATAGAGTATGAGATTACCATATTTTTTAATTCGTTCTCAGATGTCTTTTGTCTTGAGTCCTCTGTGACTTGATTATTTCATTTAACTGATAAAAGTCTGCAAACAACTTAATACTTACTAAGACGGCGACTTTAAAGTCCAACAATTGTTTTCATAAAACTCTTAAAATGTGAATTCGAAGCCTGAACCTAATAACTATAAAAGAATAAGGTTATGGAAGGACAAAGAGCAGAAAATGGAACAATTTCCCAAAAGACAAGTAATAATATCCAAACGTTTTACATGCATATACTAAGTTCAAAATATTAGCTATTTATAATATACAGGGTGATTCATTAAGAACGGGAATCTCTGAACTGGAGATGCTACACATCAAAATATGGCGATTGAGCCAAATATGCCTTATCTGAATGTTGCTGGTTTAAAAAATACAGGGTGTTCAATGCTAAAATTTTATTTTGAAACATCTCAATAACTTTGAAACCTGTTGGAGTATTAAAAAAAAAATTGGCATAATTATGTTTTTTGGCACGGCAAATAAGAATTTTTAACTAATTTTGACGTCACTAGTAGAGGGAGCCACTTATGGCACAACACGTTTCTTTTAAATGGCAGAACTTTTTTGCTGTTTAGTATATACATCTGTCTATTGAAACAATCGATCCTCCTGTAATGGGGGCTGGACATCTTCTACAGCAGATGGTTAGGTTGACAATTCTTTAGAGAATAAGAAATATATAGCATAGATCATCAGAAGATCATCAAATACGGATTTAACGATTGGAAATTCTAACTTAAACAGTTCCGTCTACTTCTGGTATACAAACTTCTAATTGTAAAAAGTGTGTTATTAATGTTTATAATAAATCTTAGATTTCATAACAATTTTTTTAATAACAAATAAATCATTCTTCTAAAAACCGGCTTTATTTAACAGAAAAATGTTAATAAAACTGTTTTTTTGTAACTCTGGATTGTGTTTCTTTGTATTAAAATGTGTATTTTTACAGTGTAGTAAAAGCATAAAATCTGTTAGAAGAAGCATTTTAAGACTAATGTACCAAATTAAATATTATGCATGATTCAAAATCATCCTTTTTCTTCTGTATACTAAACTGCTTTTTAAATTTTAATCGAAATATTATTCTGGATTCTAAATCATCTTTTCCTTCTGTATATACCAAACTGCTTTTTATATTTTAATTGAAATATTATTTTGGATTCAAAATCCTATTTTTTCTTCTGTACACTAAACTGCTTTTTAAATTTTAATCGCAATATTTTTCTGGATTCTTAATCATCTTTTTTCTTCTGTATACCAAACTGCTTTTTTACATTTTAATTGAAATATTATTTTGGATTCAAAATCCTCTTTTGCCTTCTGTACACTAAACTGTTTTTTTAGATTTTAATCGAAACATTATTCTGGATTCTAAATCATCTTTTTTCTTCTGTATACCAAACTGCTTTTGTACATTGTAATTGAAATATTTTGGATTCAAAATGCTCTTTTTTCTTCTGTACACTAAACTGCTCTTTAAATTTTAATCGAAATATTATTCTGGATTCTAAATAATTTTTTTTCTTCTGTATACCAAACTGCTTTATTACATTTTAATTGAAATATTATTTTGGATTCAAAATCGTCTTTTTTCTTCTGTACATTAAACTGCTTTTTAAATTTTAATTGAAATATTATTCTTAATTCAAAATCATGTTTTTTCTTCTGTGCACTAAGCTGTTTTTTTTAAATTTTAATTGAGCCAAGGGAAACGTGACCCACAACTGCTGACGCAAACTAATAAATATTCCCAAATTAAATAGGTTAAATAAATTTCAGTAAAAAGCTATTCGTTTCACGTTTTCCATGAAGATGTTACAACGGTGAAAAATGATGTTATTACCGCCAAATTAGATACAATTTAACAAAACAAAGGAAGGGAATATGTTTACTCGGCTAAAATTTCTTTCCCTTGTATTTCCAGGGCTAAAATTAATTAAATTAGTTAAGTGGTTGTATCAGATAAAAGGAAGGAAAAGGGTTGTACAGTAAAGTTTTTGTGCGAAGTGTTCTTGTTCTTATGTAAGTTGGATCTATTAATTCTATTGAAAGTTTTGTTTTGGTATAAGTTATATAACATATACAGGGTACCCGGAATATAAGTGGGCTTGTATATTTGACCAAAAGCAACAGAAAACTCAAAATAAATGTCTAAAACAAATAGTATTCTGCAAATACATTTCAAAAATAGAAATACAATTGCAAATCCGTGTTATGACATTACAAACTAATGTTAAGTAAAAGCACCTGTAATGTAATTTGTTGTTTGTATTATAGGCAGCGGACGAAATTGTGGACAGTGACTAATAGATAATATAAAAACACTATTACTATTAAGCGTATAATATTTTTATAAGAGATTACACATTATTTACTTCATTATTACTGTGCCGCTTTCTATGCACAACGATACTATACCCACATGTACCCCGCCACGATAAAGACTCAGTCAAACTGAAGCCCGATGTATTATCTATCTCTGTTTACTGCATTGTGGAAAACAATATTTTGGTGTGCGTAAACAGTGAGCGTTAGCACATGGCTTTGCCGAGGTTAGAACGCCATTAGAACATGCGTAGCTTGGGGGATTTGCTACTATTCGCGTGGTGTTATTTATATAGTTACATTAAATTATAAAAATAAATTATTGCAACCGTGAAGTTAACAAATAACAGTTAAAAATGGATCAAAGTGCCAGTTCTAGTAAAAGGTCTGTTAGTAATCGACATAACCTATGTAACGGACAATTGATAATAATAAAAAACGTATACGAAGGAATTCGAGCGCGAAACTCTAACATAAGTGTAACTGATGCTGTTGATATGTGTAGTTCGTTAACACAAGTGTCAGTTTCTAGTGCATATCGTGCTATAAAAAAGAGTGTGGAAGTAAATCCAAAGAAGAAAAAAATAGAAGTCGATGATGACGTAAAATACGCCATTTGCAGGAAAATTTCTGGATTCTTCTTCAGAAATGAAATACCGACGATAAAAAAAATCAATCTAAGATAGCTGAAGATGAGGACATGCCTCAATTTTCTGACTAAGTTCTTAGAAGAACAATGCATGACATAAATTTTCAGTTTTTAAAACGAAATTGTAAAAGTATGCTCGTTGAAAAAGATGAAATTGTAGTATGACGAAGAGAATATTTAGAAAAACTAGAAGAGAATTTCGTGCATCGGACAAAAAGATATATTACGTGGATGAAACATGGGTAAACAAAGGTTATACGGTATCAAAAGTTTGGCAGGATGGTAACGTTCGAAGTAAAAGAGAAGCATTTTCAGATGGATTTTCTACAGGATTAAAGGCGCCTTCTGGAAAAGGACATAGGTTAATAATAACACATATTGGAAGCGATTCGGGATTTTTAGAAAATGGTTTGCATGTTTTTGAATCACGTAGGACGGGAGATCACCGTGAAGATATGAACAGTGAAGTATTTGAAAAATGATTTGAATCTATTTATACATATAGTGAAGTGGATGTGACACCGAAGTGAACGTGTGGTCATTTTAATAAATAGTGAACATACAGTGATAGTGAAATTTGTTATGATTCTGACGTAATGCGTACTAATTTAGTGATAATGATAGTATTCGTGTAAAACAATTACCTATATGAAATGTATAAATAGTCAACATCTCGTGGCGGCATGAGCCGGGTGGTGGTGGGTCATCGATGCCCAAGAAGGCATCGTTTAATAGGATATATTTACAATTTTGGTAAGAATATTTTCAGTTTATCTTGATAAAGTTTCTAAATTAACTTATATACAAGATAAAAACTTTAAATTTTGAAATATTCTTATTATTTTTATTATCTAACGCCTTGAAATTGGTAAAAACCGTTATATCACTGTTTCTACTCTAAAAATAATGGATATTATGGAATGCAATTATTTTTGTCATTTTTGTATATTTTTTATATCTGATCGCATTCAAATTTAGTACGCCTATGAAATGTTGCTCCCCGCAAGCTTCGCCCGTCGCGCTTGTCTACAAGCTAGCGATGTCACTGTCCACAATTTCGTCCGCTCACTATAGTATTAATGAAGTAAACAATTCAAGTTTCGCAGAAAATCCTTAAAACTGTAACATACGACAACATTGTGAACTATCACCTGCTGCTGTAAATCTAAAACTATTATTACTCATTACGGCTAGTACGACTGTATTTCTCTTTTCTGTACATAGTGATGTGAGTAAACAGTCTCAAGTAGCATTAAAGTATTGAAAACTGATACCGCAACTTTAGTTAAGTGGCAATTACGTAGTAATCACTAAATATGCCACCATATAGTAAAAATATAAATTATGTTAGCATAGTTGTGAGTACGTAATCCTCACTACTGAAAATCACTCATGGTTTTGTAATTTTTGGTGGGTAGGGTTGGTGTCTGGAGCGTTATGAAAACTAAGCAGAAGCACCTTAAAGTTGCCCAAAAGCGTATATTAATATAACGGTAACTATACCATATCACTTACATATTACTTAGAAGTGACAGTAGCTTTAAAATGTTTGTAATAGTTTTGACGACGTATTAGGAACCTGTAATGTAGCAGCACTTGATTATACAATTGTGGCAGTTGCCGCCACGTTATTGTTACATCGATAAGGGATTTCCACATTTTACATGGGATCAAAATTACTACAAAGTTACTTCTACCTTCAAAATCTACTATGAAGTAACCTTTACCCAACAGTGGCCTGCTTACTCTAACGCTAAAGTAATAGCTTATTATTAGCTTTATCCTTTATAAAATGAGTAGCAACAAAAAAGTTTCACAGAAAAAAGACTTTTTAGCATTCGACTACATTTTATAGGAAACTAAAATAACAAAATGCTACAACCCTTACACATTATTTTTTTTTCAAGTTGATGAGCACTTTAAAATTTCCTAATCCTGAGAATTTTAAAATACACCTAAGCGAAGACCAAGTGTCTTCGGGAGCATGCTCCGTAAAGTTTATCTTGAGAATAGTTTAAACGTTCTGATCAGAATAATGTTCCGTCATTTTCCCATTAGTACGAAGCGACACAGAAACAAATACATTTTTTCTCTTTTGTTTTAAAACATTGCACATACATACTGACATAAAAATGCGCGACATGTGTGAGATGTTGGCATAAACTACATATATCGCAATTTTAAGGTTACTAAGCCGGAAAGTTGATAAATTAGTTCCATTAGCCACTTGTTTGGTGAATGTAACTAAAGGGGTAGATATTTTTCGTTTCTGCCACTTTAAGTATACAAGTTTAGTGTATATCACTGCAAAGAACTATTTTGAAAAGTAAAATAAAGGCACTCATATTCCGGATATTCTGTATATAGATAGTTAGTATATATATTATAAACACAATATTAATAGAAAAACTCAGAAAACAATAACCTATATTATATAGTTTTGAAGAAACTATTTACGAATACTCAAATCAAAATATCTTATAGTTTAAAAGCAAAGCAAAAATAAAGCAGCCAAGAATTATAATAATTCAGACATGTCAAAGTTGTATGTGCATATACAGAGACATAAAACCAAATAAAATATGTTTTCCAATATATTGCATTCATATAGCATCAAAAGTTATGACTTCCATTGCTCATTCTAATGATTGCCACGTACCGAGAGATAATATTATAAGGCAATGTACTTTTACAGATAAATACTGTGTATTGAATAAAAAAAAGTCCTTCCTCACTGCCAATACAAGAAGGAAAACACTACGAGCATTGAACTGAAAATTTAACTATAATATCTGACACTTAATATACGGGGTGTTAAAGTTGAAACAGGTGATTTGCACAGTAATCAAACAAGATCTGTATTTAAAAAGCCGCAAACCATCAAAGTAATTGAAGCTATCGCAATGTGAAAAAAATCTATAAAACATTTCTGCAAAAAAATATCTGGTTTCATTTTTATTGTTTCCTTTTTATTTGATTTATTTTATTCGAATAGCATGCTAAAATAAATATAATTTAATAAAAACTAAATAAAAGTTATGTATAAAAGGTACTTTACTTTAAAAAATCTCTTGAATATGATTTTTTCTTTCACAAAATGTACTATTGGTAAATTTTCTTCTTTATGGTCACTATATGCGATGCTCAGAGATACTTTGCATGTCTACAACAACATCGACATTGGTATCTAAAATTAAAAGCATTCTTGAAACAGTAATTTATTATTCTTGTAATCCCAGGCGAAAGGCGGACTGGAGTAGTTTACTCCTTTTTAAATAAACAAGAAAATTTGATCATTCATAAGAAAAAACTCACTCAGTTTTCAATAAATCTTGAAGCTGAAACTTTGAAACGAATAACATTTGAAACAACTACCTTTGGCTTAGTTTAGCAACGAGTTTGATAGTAAATTTCAGTATTTGTAGTAAAAATTCCAGTTAAGCATTTGTAAACAATCTGGAAGCAGCAAATACAGTGTTAGATGGGAGAATTAGCTGTGAAATTTAGTTATTGGTAGCCGGTATCCAATCTCTATTTGTAAACAATGCAACCAAAGATTCACAAAACTTTTGTGTAGATAGGAAAATCACAATTATTGTATATTCCAAAATTAATATAATTTAGAATACTAGACATATTCCATCCACTAATGTAAGTTTATCAAAATATTTTGCGATGTTAATTCTTTAATCATTTTAAAAACAAAGCTTTATTAGCGATGCAATACTCGTATGGTAAAAAATTAATCTATATATAGAGAGATGTTGATTATTTGTAATATAATTAATCTTCTGTGTTGTTTGTTCAGTTTTATTTTGATTATTATTTTATACTTTTTATTGGACATTAAAATCAGATATAAAATGATTAGTTAGGTAGTCCTTAATCTTTAACATAATATATATGCATTGTGAAATCTGCAATAGGTACACTATTGAAAGAAAACTTTTTGCAAAATAATTTTTTCACTTGCTCGAAGATTTACCCCTTACTCTTCGTTCAAATATATGGATGCAATTTGATGATGCTCCGCCGCATCTTGGATTAAATGTTGGCAATATTTAAGTTTAATTTTTCCAAATCCATGAACTAGATATGGAAATACATAATGCAATAGCCACAGGTTTTTCAAAATATCAGATATTATTTAATGCTAGTCTATGCATCGTGGATTAAAATTATTGAATTAGAATGTTAAAATTACACTTTTCAATTAAATTTTAGTATAAATCTTCTATTTAATAAATAGCATGTTTCTCAAATCTCTGTTTTCCTTAATAAATAAATTTCCATCATCTGGCTAACCCTATATTAAGAGACACTCTGTATAAATTAAGTTAGACTTTGGAGGAGGTTAGAACATTACAAATTGTTCTTATATTTTAAAATGTAATAATGTATTAAGTGCAATTCATTCAAAAAGAGTAATAAAATATTCTAATATTCTACATTGATGTTGTAAAATATCGACCATAGGCGTACGTCAGAGAAACGTAGACGGATAAAAAATTACAGAAAGTATAGCCCGCAGTGCAATAGATGGAGATTTTTTATGTGAAGAAATGTTCAAATTGCCAAGTCGAGTTCTGTGAAAAAGATCGGTGCTCTACGTTATTGTATTTATGGATTACACTGTGTTTTGTTTGTTTTGCTGTTTTGATTTGAATAACAGAAAAATGTATTGTAAAAATTTATATTTGTATAGAAGCAAACCTTTTAAAAAAATGTTTAGTGATTACTACTGCTACTATTACTAGTCAGTATTCTCCAATATAAAATAAACCACAAACTCCTAATATTTAATTTTTTAGTACGCCAGTTTATATTTGTAGTAAAATTAATTGCGTAAGATGCGTATACATTTTAATATTACCAGGTACCTACTTTAAAATTACCTACTACTGTATTCGTGTGTCTTATTATTAATTATACATTCCGTAAAGTAATTCATTAAACTAAATGATATTTTTATCAATTTTCATCACCTTTCGAGGGGTAAGGAGGGGGCGATTCCCAAGCAGAATAAAACCAGATATACCGAAAATATCGGTAACGCATACACAATTTGGAATGTAAATGCCTATCGTGGTCTGCGATATCTCTTTAATTCCCTCCAGATAGCGTTCTATTGAGGAAATATCCCCCCGTTGCCGCCTTCCAATCCATTAAATTCCCCAGAGCGGAAGCTTATTTGCAGGATAAAATGATTCAGGCTTAAAAAGATTTTATTATTGTTCTCCGTTCTCGAAGTTATGTGTAAACTCCCACAAAGGAGCGTGTAAGTTATGCTGATAATATTTAAAAATATTTTAATAGATTCAGCTCTACGGAACACAAAATATTCCATTGTAAACATTTACATACATAAGATATCACATTTTGTAAACAGAAAATTAGCTCCAGTTAATTTTAAAAAATTCATACATGTAAATTTATTGAATAGGTTGACTAGATAAAAAATATTAATAGTTATTTTTTATAGAATAGTACTTTTATATTCAAGAATGGAAATTCATCCATTTAAAAACGGAAAAACATTTCGCGTTCGAGATACAATCAATATTTTTTCGAAAACTGTAATAAAATAAGAAAATATTATTAACAAGTAAATTTGTATCATAATATAGGACAATATTTATATTAGGTTAATTAAATGTTCAGATATTCCTTAGAAGTTATCAACAAAGTTAAAAATAGGTTTATATTGTAATAAAAATAGAACTTATCAAATTGAGGGATTTAATAGGTCAAAATAACTAATTATTACCTTATTTTTAACTAGGAGACAAAATAAGTTTAAAAATTTCGTAATAAATATGTAATTATTGGAAAAGTCTAAAAAGTTTGGTTATTCATGATTTCATAAATATAAAGAAACGGTTTGACTATAGACTTCTTTCTATAAATTTTGAAAAAACGGTATTTGTTCCGTTTACTTTATACAAACATGCATTGCCACACTATAGTTACATTCAAATAAACGACTCAATTAATGAAGATTTTAAAATATACTCAAAAACACATTCAAAAAAATTTAAGTTTGATTATTGATTGTCACTTAAGATGGGATAAACATATTAACTACATCATTGAAAAGATAAGGGTCCATATTTCTATATTCAGATTTCTATAAAAAATTATGGAAACAAAACATTTGAAAATATTATATAATTGTTTGGTAGAACCACATCTTTGGTACGTTTTAATTGGTTGGGGCGGCGTTTTAGATATTCATCTCAATAAATTAGAATTAATCCAAAAAAGAATAATTAAAATTCTGTATTATAAAGAACTTACCTATTCTACAGAGCTACTGTTTAGTGAGTCATCTATAATGAATCTTCGTCAGTTGTTCTTACTAATTTTAGCAATTAAATAAACAAATAAAATTACCGGATAGACATGATTATGATACTAGAACTAAGATAAACATTGTTCCATCCAAAGCAAATAAAATGATAGGATAACATATTTGGTTTCCAGGTTATTCAATTTTGTTCCCGAGGCATTTAAAAAGAATACTAGTAAAATGGCATTTAAAAAGAAATGTAAAAAAATTCCTGCTAGAAACTCCCAGAATTGAAATTCATAAATTATTTAAATTCTAACAATGATTAACGTAAATTAAAATTACCTAATTGGAATAGGATAAAGTATGTATATATTTATATATTATTTATAATTAGTAGTACTTACATATTGAACTTAAACTTTTTTTACTGCATGAGGTTAGTTTGTTGTAACTTGGAATTACAGATTGTATTTATGCTTATACAATACATATATTATATTTAAGCACATTTTATTAAATATTGTAATTTATTGATACTATTTGTATTCTATAGCACATTCAAGTCTACCTGAGACTTTTGTGTTTTTATTGCTTATTTAATATTTCTTGTTAGTGTAATTGTTGTTCTTCTATAATGAATTAAATAATAGTACATTATACTATAAGGGAGAGAAATGCGTTATTTTGGCAGAGGTGCAATTTGAAACCCGAGGGCTACAATGCACCGAGGACAAAATAGCATCTCTCCCGAATGGTATATACTATTTTTTCCACAGTCTCGTTAACTTAAAAACACATATTTTGTAATTATGAAGTAAGTAGCACCAGAATTATTGTATTCGGATTTGAGCATTTATTTAATAGTCGTTGAGTTATTGTCATAACTACAAAATAAACAAACAAAAAGAATTGTCAAATTAAGGTGCTAGTTTGGTTTAGTTTAAAGTTTGTTTAGTGCACAATGAATAATTGTGAGTCGGAAGAGATTGTGGAGGCTGAAAATATTGCAATAAGCAATTTGCTGCCTACGAAGTCAAGATCTTTATACGATATAGCCTACAATCGGTTCAAAAAGTGGTGCGCCGAGAAAAATATTCAAGTATACAGCGAGAATTTTTTGTTGGCATACTTCAGCGAAAATGTAAAGAATTACAAGTCTTCCACATTATGGGCGCAATATTCTATGGTTAAGTCATGCTTGATAATTTACGACAACATAGATATTAGCAAATTTCCCAAGCTGATCGCATTTTTGAAAAGAACCGGTGACGGATATCAAGCGATAAAATCGAAAATATTGACAAATGGTGAAATCGACCGTTTTCTATCAAGTGCAGATGACAAAGAATTCTTAATGATTAAGGTAAGATTACTTTTGCTGTTAGGTATTTCAATTATTAAGTATTTTGATTTTTTAGAGGTTGAATTAATTCTGGGGATTGCCGGAGCTTGTCGAACTGATGAACTAGTCAATTTAACTGTAGATGATATTGAGGATGTAGGCTCTTCCTTGATTGTAAAAATTCCAAACACTAAGACAAAGATTCCACGAACCTTTCTGGTTACCGATGTGGGAAATATGATGGAATTGTTTGGAAAATCTTCGTCCTCTCCACGTCAAGGATAAGCGCCTTTTTTTGTACTACAAAGCAGGAAAATATAGTTCGCAGTCAGTTGGCAAGAATACCATGGGAAAAATTCCGAGTGAAGTAGCTTCGTATTTAAAATTACCTGATGCTGCATGTTATACTGGTCACTGCTTACGAAGATCTTTAGCGACATTACTGGCAGATGCTGGTGCGAATATCACGACAATAAAGCGTCATGCTGGTTGGAAATCAACGACAGTCGCTGAGGGGTATGTCGAGAACTCCATTGAAAATAAGACCAAAATTGCTAATCAGGTTTTAGTAGGTACCACTACTAGCGCAATCACAAAAACTGTAAATGTAAGCGAAAGTAATATCCCTTCTAATATTAATTTTGAAAATTGTACAAATGTAACATTTCCATAATGTAAACTCCCTTGGGAATAATCGACTACTTCTGTTTTAAATTTGATGTCATAGAAACTGATTTCTACTCCCGACCGTGGAAAAATATATATTTTATTTTATTTGGAAGTCATTATATTACTCTTGGATAATAAATTGTTCATTAAAATTTTGGTATTATAAGATTTTTTAACGTGACTATATATTTTTTTATGGCGGAAAGTATTAAATTTGGATCAACTTAGGTTTATTTTTCTTGTGTAGTAGTCTATTATGATTAAATGTTAGTTGGGTACTTTTGTCACCTGGCATGAATCAGAGCTCTGCAAGTTTAAAAAGACATACCCACAGGATCCTAAACGCTTCAAAATAAAGAAATCTACATACACGAAATTCAGTAACTTTGTATCTTGTATCACTCAACGATTGCATGCAGTAGCAGCCACATTCCGGATAATAAGTTTTCGATACCGAATAGCTCTATTCGCATCCCCATTCGTTATACCCTCCAGATACCGATCTCGCCTTGAAACCGAGTAAACAAAAGTAACAGGCAAGACCCCACGGAGCCCGTTTATTAGTTCCAGCTCAGTGGATCCCATGTATGCCACTCGCTCCGCGATAGTCAAATAGGAAGCAACGGATCTATAAGGGCTGTAATACTATTCTTAGCGTCCCAAACACAGAATAGAAAGAAAGAAGCCCGCGGGAGGGATGTGAATAATAGAAATGGAGTAAAAAAACTTGTCTCTGACTGAATTTATCACAAGGCAGCTTGTGTTTGTAGATCTAACATATGCCTTCATCAAAAGAATTCAAAGGAATTAGTTTTCCAAGACGAACGGATTATCTTGTTATAAGAAGATAATGGAAGCAATTACTATCTTAAGAGACACAAACTATATTCCTCATCAAAAATTTCCGCACGAACTGAGAAAAATGGAACTCAGTTAAATTCGTTCAATGATGAGAAGCATCCAGAACCACGAAGCATGACAATCATAATACCTACATTTTGAGATGCAGGGTGCAATAATAGTATTGGAAAGGTCGATTTTCCTGACCTCGTATCGAGAAAATTACCTTACAAAAGTTACCTACCTTGCATTTATGCTTAAATATCATTTTCAAAGTTACTTTAAGGTCATGCAAATCTCTTGTTTTAAATAGACACCCTGAATTTAGAAAGAATATTTTACGGTTGGATTCGGTTTGTCAATCTTCAAATGACCTTGAAGTCAAATTTAAGGTCATCATTTGATTCTTCGTTTCATATACAACTTTCGTGAGGAAAATGTTTGGCATACGCACCTCATCCGAACACAAAATGTCCCGCTCCTTTAGAATTCAAGGTTATTATAGAATAGAATAGAGAGAGTTTTGACTTCTGTACAAGTCATTTCTTCTATACAAGGTCATTCTCTCGGCAGAATTGGCCGTCCTTGCTAAACACTGTATCTCAGAATCCAGATATTGTAAATGTCTGTACAAAGAAAACTTTTCTTGCTTTCTTTGTGTATTTATTGTATGTATGTAGCATTAAAATTTTTGGTTTCAGAAGACATTTACCATTTCATATATCTTATACCTTACATTATGTTAATCTGTACCTTAAGCTAAAAATTGTACATTTTTCATTAGATTTGCTAATGAAAAATGTGCTAATCAGGTCTCGAAGAAAAATTCCCGCTTCTGGGACTATACGAACCACTATTCAATTACTTTTCTGCGACGATCAGACTGGACTGGATCAGACATTACTTGCATCAAAAAATCTTGGGGGCTGGAAATCTACTACAGAAAATGTACATGGAAACCTCTAGTGAGAATAAAATTTAAGTTTCAAATACGAGTTGGTCTTCTACATATATGCTTGACAATATATTAAAAAATAATTCTTGCATCATAATTGGACCTTCAGAACACAAGATTTTTTGCTCATAACCTTCCTGCTATGTCTGGAATTAATTAGATCTAAGTATTACGAGTATAATATTAGACACCCCAATTTGTGTTCCATAATTGAAAAAATACAGTTTCAGAAATAAGTAAGTAATAACTACAAGAAAAACACAATAGCTATTTATGATATACGTGTTAAAAGTAAGATTTTATTTTGTGAGTGAAGATGATTAAAAAATGAGCGTAGCAAGTTTTTTAACTTCACGAATAAAATAAAATCACTTTGAACACGTATATCATACACTATTTTTTCTACAAAACAATCGGAAGAGCTTTAAACTCAATAAAAATAAGAAATCAAAAAATACCACACAGATCGTAATGTTTATGAACCAAAATTTTCGTAGCAACCGGTGCTGTTGTTAGTTACGGAAAAAAAGCAAAAATATTGACAGCATTTTCTAGCAACGAATCCATCCCTGCTGAAATCGAAGAAGCCGCCAGTCGAGCAACATTGGAATTATTGCCGGCGAAATCAAAGGAACAGTACGAAATCGCTTATAGACGCTTATCGGAATGGTGCAACATTAAAAAGGTCCCTGGGAAATGTAACGAAAGTGTTTTACTGGCATATTTTGAGGAAAAAGGCAAGATATGGAAATCGTCAACGCTGTGGTCAAATTATTCCATGATCAAAACTATGTTAAAAATAAAGCAAGATCAAGATATAAGCAAACATTATAAACTTATTGCTTTTTTAAAACGGAAGGGTGAAGGATATCAAGCAAAAAAATCAAAAGTTTTGACGAAGACGCATATCGACAAATTTCTCACAGAAGCAGAAGACGAAAAGTATCTGATGATGAAAGTCGCAGCAATAGTGGGTGTCTTCGGGGCGTGTCGCTGAGAGGAATTGTGTCAGATGACCATCGACAATATCGAATATTTGGGCACTTCGGTTATTGTGACCATACCAGATACTAAAACGAAAGTGCCTCGGACTTTCAGTGTTGTTGGTGAATTCTATTTAAACTTTTTTAGAAAGTATATGGCACTTCGGCCACCCAACGCTGACCATAGACGACTTTTTCTTAAATATATGAAGAATAAATGTGTGAAGAATCCAGTCGGAATTAACATGTTTGGTAAAATGCCTGCCGACATTGCAGAATTCTTGAATCTACCAAATCCTCAACTCTACACCGGACACTGTTTTCGTCGTTCATCGGCGACATTGTTAGCAGATTCTGGTGCAAATCTTACTACCATCAAGAGACATGGAGGATGGAAATCTTCGACGGTAGCTGAAGGCTACATTGAAAATTCACTGGAACTGAAGAAGAAAATTGCGTGCCAAATACTTTCTACTGCTGCAACTACTAGCAAGACCACCAGTACTACCAGTAGTATTTCTACAAAAAATAGATGTGTCACACATGTTGACAGTAAAACCAACTTAAGTATGACTCCGCAGGGAATTACAATTTCAAATTGTTCTAATTTTACTATAAATGTTAATAGTAATAACTAGTTAAAATGTTGGTTTGTACTTATTTAAAATAAAAAGTTGTTCATGTGTTTGTTAAAACGTTTTATTAATTGTCAAAACACAATTTAAATAAACTTTGATTTACTTTTAACACTAGTGTTAAAAGTAACTTACTTTTAACACGCGTGTCAAAAAATGACATTTTTAACATCAAAAATGACAATTAAAAAGCCCACTTATAACAGTTTTGTAGAAAATAGCTATTTAGTAAGATTTTATTTTGTGAGTGAAGATAAAAATAAGAAATCAGAAAATACCACACAGATCGCAATGTTTATGAACTAAAATTTTCGTAGCAGCCAGTGCTTTTGATTTACTTTTAACACGCGTGTTAAAAGTAACCTACTTTTAACATGCGTGTCAAAATTACATTTTTAACATCAAAAATGACAATTAAAAAGCCCACTTTTAACAGTTTTGTAGAAAAACATGTTTTTATGTTTTGACTAACTAAAGTATCAATTTGACATAAGGAAAAACAATTTATTTACAACCATGTCGATGTTTCAGACTTATAGTAAGTTTGAAAAAAAACATATTTCTGACTTTGACATGGAATGTGACATTTACCAGAGGGAAAAGTGATTACTTTCCACCCAGAAAAATATCACTTTCAACCCAGATAAATGTTAATATTCATTGAAAAACCAAAATGTTTGTTTCAAAAAATATCTTATTGTGCATTAAAACATTATCAACAAGTTTTATTCATATTATTACAAATTATTTTACTAAATTAACTGTAACCTTCGATTGGTTATAAGCGGCAATGGAAATTGTAATCCATACTGAACATCCTGCGTATGGTAACGTTTTTAGTACTTGAGTTTGGCATTTCGCCAGATATTTTTATGAACATTTAAACCTGAGAATCTGCCGACGTACCCTTCCGCTACGGTGGAAGATTTCCATTCCCCTAATCTTTCAACCGCCGCTATTTACCAATGGTGTGGCTGCCGTCCAAAGCAATGTCCAGTATATGTTTCACAATGCGGAAGTTTCAGCAACACTGCAATTTTTTGGGAAATTGATTTATCGGATTGTGTCCAAATGGCTGGCGAGTGATTTTACCGAATCTTGATTGTAAAAACAAGTTTTCGTTTAGAACATCTAAGCTAAGTGCAACATATATTTTAATTAACGCTACCCATTCTTCATTACTCACTATAAGTACTCTTGTCTGGTAGGTTTTTGATGTTGGAATTTCGATGTGAACTTTATTGTCCACGATATTAATATTAGTCAATTTCATTTTATACAATTCGTCGCTTCCACATGCACCTAATATGCCAATTATGAGTACATCCTTTATAAGTAACATAAAAACGCTGCAATGTTCTCACTGAAGAAAGTGCTTGACTTTTTGGATAGTACATATTATAGATTTTGTTGTTTAAAAAATGCCAATACCTTGGCAATAATGAAAATTAGAGAGATATCCACATTATCTTTAATGTCGCAACACTTAGTAAAGCTTCATTCACATAAAATTAGTACGGTTGCATTGGTACTACAGAAAAGTTATTAAAAAAGGTGCCGTATTCTTGAAATTGTGTTTTCTACAAATACAAATAATTTTAGACATTTAATAACTGAATAATCTAAGGTTTAGCAAATAATAAGAATGTTAACTCATCCCACCTGCAAATATTCAAAGATACTGAAATAAAACGGCGAGAAATACGGATGATAAACTTAACAGTTAAGCCTTTGTACTGCAGTTGTATGGCAGAAGCTAAAATCATTTTAGCTTTTACCATTCCTTTTCCATCCAATCATACAAGGGCCAATCAGAAAACAGCTTTTTTGACAGTAAACAGAAGGTTCACATTTTTGCAGGTTAAGTTTTTAAATTAGACTCTAATTTAGGTATTTAGTTTAGAATTGATTTGTTTTTAAAGAATGGATGAAGAGGACTGTTTGGTTAAGAAACAGTTACTTTTGCTGCTCTTATTCGCAGCGACGTCAATATGTATAAAAACTATACATGCAAAAAAAAATGAACAGAAGAACTCGGAGATGGTGGATTTCTACAATTTATATAAAGAAATGCGAAATGAGAATGCCTATTATTTTTTCATTACACCCGAATGACAGTGGCAATGTTTGATGAGTCTCATTTAACCAAACATTCAAATAGACCATCTATTCCTGCAGATTGTAGGCTTTTAATTACTATTTGGCAAATGATAAAAACCAACAATTTCCGTAGATAGGGACGTAGTTGACAAAAACATAAACATAACTTCTTCATCTGAAGGTCAAGAATCTTGAGTTTTTGCATGCCGGCAACTTACAGCAGAAAAATTCTCCAGTAATTTTATGTAACAGAGTAAATATTTAACACCATACAATTACAATACAAAAGTACAATTGCAGTGCCATTGCACTAACGTTTATCTGAACGTTACTTTAATGAACCAAAGGGTTGAAAGCTTTTTGATTTTGATAATTTTGCTAAAATATACCAGCACAATAGTTTTAGAAACAGCTTTCTGAACGCCTTTTTACGAGCACCAACTCTTGAAACCATTATAAACTTTATCGTACCTTGCACTACTCTTCTTAGGTAACAAAACTTTTCCAAACTTTCAGCGGTTTCTTTCAGTTTGGGAGAACAAATAGTTTCTTCAGAATCGCTCATTGTCTTCGAACAGTGGTTGGATGACAATCTACCAAACTAATTTAAGTTTGTATGTTTGACTTTTTTAGCACCATAGTAGTGTCAAAATGCCAACTTAACGGTTTTTTTCTGTAATTGCTTATACAGGGACCTTTCTTTGTTACTTTCTCATGTAATTGTTTTTGTCAATGCCACTTTCACTTTAAAGGTATGGCGTAAATAAAATAATATACAAATTTCGGTGAAAAGTTTCATTCTTGTCTCGAGAGAAAACACACTTTTCACCTCAGTATAAAATATAAAATGTTAATAGTTTATATATCCAAAACCAAATTTGAATTTTAAATAGTTTAAAAAAAATTAGTGAAGAAAAAACTGGAATTGGGATTATGTCCTATTATAGATTAATTTTCATTATTCTAAATTGAGAGTACCTACCAATAGTAAAAAAAAATAATAAAATTACAATGTAGGGACTTTAGGTTTCATTTTTATTAAGCGGCACCTTTTGGCATACAATCGTAAGAAATTTAGGTACGCGGGCAGACGAAGAAATAATTTTATATTCCAGGGTATCACATAATGGACGGGCGGGTGTAACTGAATTCTTTACTGCACGGCATAAAGTTTTATGTGACATGTACGTATAACAAAATAAAACTTATTTGAAAAAGTGGAGTTCGCGAGAATGACGTTACTTTAAATCACATTTATGTATTCCTTAACATAAATACATACTAAGGAAGCTCGTAACTTTGATGAATTATTCATCGGATTTTAGAGTCGCTTTTTATTATTTTATGCTGGTACGAGGGTAATAACTTTCATCTATATTACATTCCGCTCATAACTTTATTGCAAACAGAATATAATATTCTAGGTACCTTTATTAATTTTAATACAAAATAAATTGTTTTACATGTATTTATAAGATTATTAAATAACGTTCAGCTTCGTTTCGGTGGCTATTGAAACATTGGCGATTATGCAGTTGGAAATCAAAAGTAGTATAAAAAATTATTGAAGTGGCAATAATATCAGAAGAAATACAAAATAGCATTAAATATTTCTTTCTATACGGCCACATTAGTGAATGTAATAATTCCGAAATCATTTTTAATAATAAAATGTAAACATTTTCGTCCTTGGGTTAGAATATTTATTTTGAAACACTTGGTTCTTATGTGTTTTGCATGTGTTTTCATTCTATAACAAGGGTACATAATGAACTAAACGACTAGATTGTTATGGATTTCAAACCTGTCAGTGTCAAGAGTAAATGCGGCGTTGTAATAATTATTATTTTCAGATATAGAATTTCATAATACTCCACCTAAAATTACAAATTATGCAAATAGTGTAAGCGAGAATATTAATATTATACAAATGTGTCAATAAATAACTTATTTTTGGCAATGGGAACACGAAATTCAACCACAATAGATGAGATCTGAGCTATTTCTGCATTTTTTAGGATTGCTTCTTCAGGTGGCCTCCTTTAAGTTGAGTCAAATATCTAATTATAAAGGATTTTATGCCAGTTAATTATAAGAAGGTTATGTTGTGAATTATTTAAGGATGTTTCTAAAATCTTTATTACATTGCCAATTTTCTTCATTTAAGAGAATAGATATTTCATGAGGTGACTAAACTTTTGACAACTTGGGTGTCCCGCCTTAGAAACAGCCTCACCTTCTTTTAGAGGTCGCACACGATCCCCAAGTAGTCCAAAATACCTATCTACTAGAAATATTTCGAACTGAACCATTTTGTCTGAATCTGAAAGTTATCAGCACACTAGGAATTCACGATATACAGGGTGTCCCAAAATTAGCCTGCCAAAAATTAACTGTGGATTCTATGATCAAAAATAAGAAAAAAAAGTTATATAATCATAGATCCGTTAACGCCCCCTAACGGAGCTATTGCTCTTTAAAGGGGGACCCCAAAATTTGATTTTCTCCAAATATGTTCAAAACGGATCGAGATAAAATAATCAAATTTGAAATTAAATATCACAATTGCGAATCTAATGTTCCGAAAATAATTGCTCATAATTGGTCATAAGCGTGCCAAACTGGGGGGTCAGTGGATAAATATTGCTCTAACTTTCTTGTATCTCAAGATTTTCGTCGGCATATCAAATAATAAAAAATTTTGGTTTGTTTTACATGAAAAAGGTCTGCTCTGTTCTGACCAGGTCTGAAACTGCTCTGTTTTCGAGTAATCTTAATTTAAAAATTTTGTGGCATACCACAAAAGTTTCAGATGGAAACTATAAATAGGCGAAATATCCCTAGAATCTGAGAAAATACGTCGACTTATTTAATACATATTAAAGGTGTTATTCAAACGTTTTAATATTTTAAAATACTTTTAAAATGCATATCAGTAATGTAATTATTTGTAAATTTTTAAATTTTAATATAGTCTATTAATACTTCAAAAAAAAAACATATGTAATATGTGTCAAATAAAATAACTTTTCAAAGCCCATTAAAGACAATTTGCTTGCATATCATATCTAATATTTTTGTAGTATGTCACAAAATTTTTAAATTAATGTTACTCGTAAACGGAATAATTTGTCTAAGTAAAACAAGAGTACCTTTTTTTGTAAAATTCTTCTACTTTTTTAATTTTTTGATCTGACGGCAAAAACCTCAAACATGAAAAAATTAGAGCAATATTTATCCAATAACACCCCCAATTGGGCACGCCTATGATTAATTATGGTATTGTTATTAGAACATTAGATTCGCAGTCTAATTGCGATTCTCAATTTTAAATTTGATTATTTTATCTCGATCCGTTTTGAAAATATTTGGAGAAAATCAAATTTTGGGGTCCCCCTTTAAAGAACAATAGCTCCGTTAGGGGGCGTTTGCGGACCTATATTTATATAACTTTTTTTCTTATTTTTGATCGTAGAATCCAGTATTAATTTTTGGCAGGCTAGTTTTGGGACACCCTGTATATGTACTCTAGAAATTTGTCTTACATTAAAGTTAAAATAACCCTTTTAATAAGTCCTAGAATACACTTTCACCTTAAAAATTATATAAATACAAAGAATTACATAAATCCTTGGCAATTAAAGCTTTAGAATCTTTAGCGACAATTATTAATAAACTGTTGATCACCTCTACCTCCGACATCTTGAATCTTACAGCGCCATCTAGTAGTTCGTGAATTTCACGAATAATGACAGGACTATATTCTCTGAATTATTTCTCAGAGATTACGTTTATTAATTGTAATGTAAGTATTTTCATTTTGTAATTTTCTATAAATCTTCGTTGCTGTCAAACAAATCACTAACTAAAGTAACATCGAAACTTTAAAATCACTCGGTATTTGTAAGATGAATAATAGTTTAAATATGATTTAAGGAAGCTGAAGCTATTACATAGTGGACTTGATTTACGACATAAATTTCGAAGGACCTTTCTCAAATCAAAGTATCTTATACGAGGTAGTAAAACTGATGTGGGTCAGTTTGTATAAAGTTCAAGGAGAATATATCTGCCGCCTGGCGCTGAATAGGAATTGAACAATTTCTGATGAATAATCAGATGCATTATGGTATATCAAAGACATGCTGAAATAGCATCAGATGTTTATTGTGCTCCAGAGACAGAGAAGAGATATTCATTCATCAGGCAATTTCTGTCTTTATGAGCAATTCCTTTCGACAATGCGCCACGATCGCATAAAATGTAACAGATGCGCCTGAGATATTTAACAATGGCTAACAAAAACGAGTTTGCACTTGCTATGTCTAATGCAATTCGTAGATGCCAGGAATGTGCTTTAGTCTTGTAAGTTTTAAATCCCTTAAATCAGCTTTTAAATTCAATTCCTTTGTTGCTAGGTGAACCGACGAGCGTTTAGGATAAGCGTTTATTTCGGATCAATACATAGAGCTTTTATGTTTTAGATATTCTGCCAAATATGTTAAAATCTGAGTCATTTTGGTTCTGTAAATAAAAAATATAAATAAACTTCCTTATATCAGATGAAAACAGATACAAGGTGTAGTATAAACAATGATTTTAATTTCAGAGATTGGTTGTTGTTATATTTTATGAAAAAATGTTCATATAGCATGTTTTAAGATGCTTCGCTTTCGAGAAACAAGGTATCAAAGTTGTAATAAAAAATCGTTTTTTTTATTAATTACCTACTCAAAAGTCTTTTTGCCAATTTTGATGATATTTGGCGTTTATTCGCAGTAAGAAGATGTTTCTCTTGATGTTATCAGATTTAAAATAATAATTTCTGTGGCGTTGCTGAGAGGTATCTTATTGATATTTATAGAAAATTATTCAACGCCATTGTTTGACATTTTTATCAAACTAAATAATTAAAAGTACAACTTTTGTGTTCACTGATTTTTTTCTGTGTATCTTTTAGTTTTTGAGCAAAAAGGTAAAAGTTTATAACAGACATAAATTTTTTATATTTCGAGTTTTTATGAAAAACTAATTTAATTTTATGTTCAAATTTCAAAAATTTTCTCCTCTCACATCAATGTAGGCTATGATGTCAGAATTCGATATGGCAACAACGCATTTCTCCTACCGCCTTTACCCCTCCAGTGTTTTATTGTCATCTGTCATCCATCAATCATCATCCATCAAAATGGGCTGGTATTAATAAATGTACACACTTTCAAAGTCCACATAGGGCAGATTGTGAGAAAAAGCTTTTACAAACCCTTCTTCCATTTTTACAAAAAGAAAAAGTATGGAAATATTTTAATCAAATTTTGAAGAGGTTATGTTATATTCGCTTTGCGCCACAACACAAACAGTAATAAGATTTAAGCCTGCTTCAGAGAGCTACGTAGTGTTGCTGGTAACATCCCCACCACCAGTTTAATTTCATGAAATATACATTTTATAAAGTCGGTTTTGTTTTTGCTGGTTATGTTATGTAAAACTGTTGTTCGTCTCAATAGTTGGAAATTTTGAACTTCACCCGACTTCAACAGCGAATACAATTAATTTCATTAGCTGAAAGTCACGTGACTTCGTGTTTCCGGCAACACTACGTCGTTCTCTGAAGGTAGCTTTATAGTTCCTGCCCATAAACCAGAAGGGGAATACAGCCTGATGCCAATTTTCAGAGACAGATAAAATCATATTATTAAAATACTAATAAAACACGTATTTTGCAAATATCTTAATAATATAACTTCATAAAACTTCTGGTAGAATATGTTTGTTACTAAGGGAAGGTAATAAAATGTCAATTTAATGTATGTAGAATTGCAACCTACAATGACGTCATAGGGGGCAAATTTATTTAATTTTTACATAAACTAATCAATGAAAAATTAATTTTATTGTAATTTGAGGTTCATTTGGGTCTTACTAATCGGATAAGAATGTAATGTGGGGAAAAAATTGTATGTGTATTAGTCTATTGAGCAACCAATTTCATTTCGTTTATCTGTCATCTGTCAGAAAACTTCAACTTGCAAATTTGAATTTTCGAGAAAATGTTACACATTTACACACAAGTGACGCATTTTTTTTAGTAGTATCACCCCCTAAATTTTCTGCTCGGAGTTTTCGGACACCTTGTATTATAGAAAGAATTCTTATAAAAGCATACTTCTAAATACATTTTAAAAAATGTTTTGTAACAGGATCATACACGTGTCAATATCCTTTTCTGAAGTTGTGCATGCTTCAAATATGCCATTTATATTTTGGATTGTTTGTTTAAGGAAAGAATAATATCCCTGGGGAATATTTTGTAACTCGCGGGAACTCAAAATTTAAGTTTATTCCGGTTACATCGACAGTTGAGGAAGTAAACCTACACGGTCCCGATTTTCCTTTAGCCCTTACCTTGTTCTCGGAAATGTTCCCCTACTTTGAGGAAGTCGCTGATGTTAAATTTCGGTTTAGTGTTGCTGGTACTTGGGAAGTTCCACCTGAAACAAAACACAGTGTCACATAACCGTGTAATGGGGATAAGACTTGCACAACTCTAATTAATTCCAAATAAAGCATCACCTTCAACCGACGTAATACGTGTAACTTGTGTAAGTTTGGTTGCAAGTATTCTACAATAGGATGAAGAAATCAAGTATGCATCTATTTCTTTGAAAGTCTTATTTTCTTTTATTTCTAGGTGTCTGCTTAGTTTTAGACTATAATAAGACACTAAGGGTCGGCATTTTCATCTCCCGTTAATGTTACCGCAAAATTTCATCTCGTTTCATCGTTTAACACAAAACTGAGTCTTTTCATCACTTGATAATCTTAACCGGCAGATAAAATAGTGTTATCTGGAGTTTAAATTAACCGGTGCTTTTAGCTGGAGATAACTACTTATCGAGAAGTTTAACCTATAAAATTTGAACAAAAGTTAACATTTCTTGTCAGTGGCATGTAATAGTTATTTATGTATCAAGGGCAAAGTTTGCGTCCCGAGGGCGTCCGGCCCGAGGGACAGCAATTGCCTGAGGTTATTAAGGCTTATTAATTCCCGTGGTACATAGATAATTTTATTTCCGACCGATTTCAATAAAATATTGTTTATTTTTAAAACGAAAAAAATGTACCAATTTATTACCTTCCCAGTATATTTGAATCAGGTACCATTGATTATACGAGTTTTGTTGTTGCTAGGTTGTTGCTATATTACGTGTTTATAAACAGAATTGTTACTAGTTTATAAACAGAACTTTGTTATCAAGCTGTGTTTGCGTTAAAAACGTGTTTTCTACCCCAAATATAATGGAGCAGATTTTGAAAAAAGCTGAAAAATCAAGAGAATCATTAATTCCATCGAAAAGTGAAGCCGTATACCAAAAAGAATACAAGATATATCTGGAGTGGCTGACACGGAATAATGTTATGCCAAAAGATACCACTGAAACTGTATTACTGGTATATTTTCAAGAATTGGTAAGGAATATTCTATGTTTTTCGATAGATTTGGTAGTAATTGTGTTTATTCGTTGCACTCAGAAACGTATAGTCCGAATTCTTTATGGACTAAATGGTCAATGCTAAAATCGAAGGTGAATATACATGAGAAACGAGATATCGCTAAGTTCATTGAACTAGAGGCTTTTTTGAAACGGAAGAGTAAGAGTTATAAGCCGAAAAAGTCTACTGTTTTATCTCCTAATGATGTTATCAGATTTCTAAAGAACGTTCCTAATGAAATTCATTTATTGCATAAGGTAATTTCTTTCTTATTTTCCTTTCTGTGTGTATTTATTTCCTTTTTTTGTTTTAGGTTGTTTTGATTATGGGTTATTTTGGAGGATGCAGAAGTCAGAAACTTTTGAATATGAAGATATCGGATATAGAGGACCGGGATTCCGTTATGATAGTGAACGTACCGAAAAGTAAAACAATTATGGATGAAAAATAATTCTCTGCTTTGCCTTTATTAAGACTTTATATGTCTTTGCGTCCTAAAGGTATTGAACGATTTTTTTGCGCTTCCAATAAAATAAATGTACATCTCAGCCAATTGGAAAAAACATGTTTGGGAAAATTCCCAGCAAAATCGCAATGTATTTAGGATTGCCAAACCCATCTTCCTATATGGGACATTGCCTTCGTCACACTTCTGCTACTGCTCTAGCTAATGCAGGACTAACTTAAAAAGACACGGAGGTTGGAAAAGTTCCACGGTGGCGGAGGGGTATCTGGAGGATAGCATCGAACTGAGAAATAAAACGGCGCGTATGTTGTCTACTTTGCCATTAGAAGAGGCAAGTATCTCGACTGTACTTAACAGAAGCTTCAGCCATACAAAAGAAGAAATTATTTCCAGTGGCGGAAGTAATTTTTCCCGGAACATTTTTAAATTGTACATTTATTATTTGTAATGACGCAAATAAATAAAATATGGTTCAGTTTTCATTTCATAAATATATACACATATATGTATATTAGCATTTTTTATTTTATTTTTACTTGTGAAAGGTAGAGGGAATTATAGAATCTATAATGTCCCAAGGGAGTTATGACTCTCTTTATTGATAGTGTAACTATGCCGATATAAGCTTATAATATCCCGGTCAGAAATAATAATAATTAATTAATGAACTAAATTTTCAAATTTATATGGTTTTTTCATTTTAAACAATTGTTTTACATAAAATGAATATAGACATAGGCATAATTTTGAAGTAGTGAACAATTTATTTGATATTGTGTTAATGAAAATTCGCACTTATACCAAATTTTGAAACAAAGTCGAAATTTTATTTTATATTTCGTTTAACAGAGCAATTGTGTGGGACGTCATTTTATCAATAATTGTAGATGCTACAGAGAATATCTGCCGAATATCCGCATACCCATTGCTCTCCATATGATCAAGAAAAGATCATCAGCTACTTATTTCTTCACCTGAGTGAGTGTGTTGATTAAAGTCTATTAAAACCAGTTTAAGTGCCTTAACCTTCGGTTAGCTACTTGGACCATAACATAAAACGAAAATACAGTTACATATTATCTGATAGTTAAGACCTAAAGAAAAATAAATTTATCATCAGGATAGTTATCAGCAACTTTATCGGAAGGTGCAAATACCGGCCCTAAATATGTTACAAAGATAGATGCAAAAAGATGTATCGATATTTTTTTACTGTATATAGCTAGCAATAAAATTTCAGTACTTCAGGTCATGTGACAAGATCCATCCAATCATGAAATGAATACAGAGATAATACCCCATGGGATATTTTCAGCAAAGATGACATGATTTATTAAAATATCAAGTTGGAAATTAACAAATATCAGATTGACAATTAATTTATTTTTTGCGTAAAAAAATTATCTTGCTTCGACCCTAAATACTCAAAATGTTGCCATTGGGAAAATTATCTCGGTATTATCAAGACACTTAGTGTATTATAGATGATAATTACATAGACTACAGTAAAGTCAAATAAGTGTTGTCTCTATTTTAGTAAATATTTTAATTTATTATTTACTGTCAATAGTGGGAAATCAGGCTAAATGTCAAAGAAAGTGTAATTTTATTTATCGGTGTTTCCTTACTTATAGCAAAGTTACTGTTTTTTATAAAAATGTTATATGTCATGTCCTAAGACATCTGTCCCAAGATATATGAGAACCATACGCACACAAATACAGTGTGTCACCTCAAATTTAATTTGCTTTAGCGAGAAATATTTAGCTTTAATTTTCATTTTCTATTGTTAGGATTATCTTGGATTATTATGGAATAATAACAAAAATGTTCTTAAACGATTTATTTTACCTCCATTAATTGACTATTTAAGATTTAACACTTTCTTTTCAGCTTTTTGGGGAGAATTTTGTCATGTTTATTTTCCAATGTTTTTTGTTATGTTACTGTTTATACTTTTTAAAATAAGTATTTCTTCCTAAAACTTTGTGTAATACATATCACCTCTGTAAACCATATCTTGATTTACCGACTCTACCTTTACTTATAGCGACTTAAGCATAGATTCTTTCACTCTCGACTTCTTAAACATTTCTAGTAACAAAAAATTCACCAAGTTTTACAAATTTTGTTATTTTTAATAGTGTAACTTTTTTTACAATAGCTTATGGAAAGCCCAGCGCATGTATTTGATGAAGTAGAGGCCGAGTTTGTATTTATATTAATCTCTCTTTGACTCAATATTTTTGAGGCTACTTGAAGTTTTTGTTGAACGGAATTCTTTATATATCCTGCTGCCTTCGTTGTTTTCCATCCACCATGCCTTTTAAGTGTGGCGATGTCTGCTCCTGCATCGGGCAGTATTGAAGCAGTGGCCGGTGTAATTCCCATTTGGGAATTTCAAAAATTCTGTATTTTTTTTAGGTAAATCCTCTATAGAATTTATACCAACGCATTGTCTTGTACATTTTCCATTTCTATATCCTAGGAGGATTTTTGAATGCTCAATTGGGGACGAGCGAAGAGAGGAATATTTTCGAAAAGATGACTCCTTCGATGTTCCTGCTATAAATAGTATTTTGTGTTGAGATTATCTATCAATAAGTATACAGGGTGTCCCAGTGTGAGCGTACAAAAATTTACCAGGGGGTAGACCAGTCCAAAAGAAGAATAAAATTCTTATAAAAAAATTTCTGTGATGCACGCCTAGCGAGTTACAGGGTGTTATTTTGAAAAAAAAAATAACAGTTTTCTGCAATAACTTAAAAACCGTTTCGTAGATTTAGGAAATTTTTGGGTAACGTATACATCAGTTAAAGTCATTAAAATTACATGGTGTTTGTTTTAATCTGACACCAGTGTTGGCCTAGACCTACTACTCCTTATGATTTTGTCTTCACAACTCTTGCATATCCTACTTTTACGTGAATTGACTAACTTCTCCTTAATCAGTGACCAATTCTGAAGAAAAGAGATGCTCTTGTTATACAGCTGTAAAATCAACCATTTTTAAGTAAATTGAGTCCAAAGTACCGACTGCATTAATTTATGCAGAAAAATACATGCAAAGATTTTATTTGTTGTCAGGTCGGCACCTGGGTTTTCAGGAGCCGGCTGTACCTCAGTGATAACAGTTACACCCTTTCGACTCCAAGCTTGAAATAAGCGATTCAACTTTTCATATTTATCTTTGGATTTTGTCGGCAATAATGATTAAATCGCGATTTTTTATGATTCTATATTATCGTTGTAAGCAGAAGATTCTGACATTTATCATAAATCACTGACACAATGATATTAACGAGAATCTAATGAACAAACTCGTTTCTATATCAACATTTCCTAAGGATTCTTAATTCACATGTTTGAAATTCACAATTTTCAAAAAAATATATAACTTTCAAAACACTATTAAAAAAAAATCATGTGTGTAACTCGTCGCAAGGTGTCCTTTCCTTTTCCTGTTGAGGAAAAAGTCACTTTTCCTAACTTATTGCACTTATAGTTATTTCCGTTAACAAAAAATTGATTCATAACTTTTATGATCTCAATGTCATTTTCTGGGCTAGGATTAAGGTCCATTTACACACATCAGTGACGTATCAGTTCAGTGTCAGTTCAGTATCAGTGTTATTTGTGGTCGATCACTGATGCCAGTTTACACATATTCGTCCGTAGTACGTAAAAAGGAGTTAGTAGACGATCAAACAAAGTGATCTGAATATATTTATCATGCAGTTGACCAAAATTTCGTACTAGCTCGATAAGCTTTTCCTCCATTCTAAGTAATACAAAAATCTGGTCAGTTCGTCAGCAGAATTACAAAAATATCGTCGCCGGCGTATTTAAAAGCGACTGAACGTACACTGAAGCAGCACTGACAGGACTGATACGGCACTGTGACGGATGTGTATAAATACGCCCATTTAAAATCTAAGCAACAATTTTTTAGGGTTCACTGATACTGATACGGAACTGACACGGCACTGTTGTGTGTAAGTAGACCTTTAATCTCCAAAGAACTGTCGTACTATAGGGTAAAATCTACATCCATTAGAGAGTAATCGCGGCCGCTTCAACGTCGATCAGGTTCCACAGCTCTCATTACGGTAGCATTAAAGAGCAAAGACCAGCGCTATTATAAATCTCACGCACGTACCAATAAATAACCTCATTTGAAGGGCCATAACTCCTGTTGCTATAATTGGCAATCATGCCTACCTTCCACCGACAGGTCGTAACAGCACACCAGTATTACGCGCTGAATTATGGGCGGCAATTAACATTCTCGAGCTACTTCAGCCATTAGGTTTTTTGGAGCTGCAAGAAGGCAGTGCAAGGAACTAGTGGAATCCGACAAACGGGAGACGTGCCCGGTTCTTTTTGGTACCGCATTAAATATAGAAATTCAGAGGGGAACAGCCAAGCATTCAGAAATGTACAGGACCTTCTCTCCTTAGTTACTGAGATTTCAGAATACTAAAAGTTAAAGTGTAAATTTTTGGTAGAGTGTACAGATTTAGACTTTTTTTAACTGTATGTAAAGGTATTTCAAGTTATGTAGTATCAGTTCTCCTACAATTCCTATCAATGAAGTCATATGCATGCTCTCTGATACCAAACAGGTAAACTAATGAACAATTTCGTAGACAAAGCTGTATTCAATAATTATCTAAAATAAAAATTCATCTAACTAAATTTACTGACCTGGTTTAATAAAAACAAATACCTAAATTCACTTTTGAAACTGTGGGAACTCGGAAATTCAACCGCAATAGATGAGATTTGATCTATTTCTGCATTTTATAGGATTTCTACTTCAGGTGGCCTGAAGTTAAAGCTAATATTAAGAAATATCTGTGTAGATATTGTGGGTGTAATTCAACGCTGGTCGGGGCTTTAGTCCGCAGAGTAGTTAATTTCATACAATATTGACTTCTCCATATCATTCAATAATTCAATCAACAAGATGGCGCTACATCTCTCCTTATAAATAATAATAATAGTGCGTTTATTAATATCGTAAAAATTAATACAATCAAACAATTAAAAGATGGTGATATTCACCGTAAAATTCTTCCATATAACCATCGAAAAACTTGAAAGTATTACAAAATATACGCTATTGTAATCATGAGTTAACACAAAAGTAGTACATATAAAAAGAAAATAATTTGAATACGCACGGTATCACACTTGACATCATTAGGCAAAAAATAATATAATTTTTTATAACATTGTAAGAAAGTGACCGCTGAGATAAATCGGTTCCATGCTCTGGAACACAAAAATTGTAACGATTAGGCTTAGGCAAATGGTGTACATTGAAATTTGTAATAAATTTGAAGCTAGATATTTACTATTTAATAAACATCTTAAAAGGTAAGCAAGATAACTGGATCTGAAATCTAGTACTGAAGTCAAACCAGTTCGAATTTTTAAATGTAGGAGAAATATGATCAAACTTGCGAGGATTATAACTGAATCTAATACAAGCATTTTAAATTTTTTGGAGACACTGTATCTCTGAGTAACAATACAGGTCAATACACGAGTATGTAAGGTGGATAATATCACCGAGGGTTTAATTTAATTTTAGTACTAAAAAAATCTTTATGCATGTAAAGAACTTTCAGCTTGCCTAAAGCTTTATGAGTAAGATAATTGACATCCTTAGCAAATCTAAGAGATTTTTACAGTTATTAGTTGGAACGATAGAACGTCCCTTCAAAATAATCGTAAAATCAGGGTCATCTACAATTACATTCTTTTTATTTCCAAAAATTAACAATTGAGTTTTAGATTCATTTAGAATAAGATTATGAGCTAAAGATAAAGATACCTCAGATATAGAATTGCGGTCTGTATTGATCTGGACCACAGGGGAGATGTCAGATGGTCATAATTGAGTATAATCAGCATACTGATAGGACTGATAATGTTGAAGGTAATTACAAAAGTCTACAGTATAAATGAAAAACAAGAGAGGTCCTAGAACACTACCTTGAGGATTCCAACAGATATATTATGAAATCTAGATATGTCAGCATTCAAAGTAACTTTCTGGCGTCTGGCAACAGATAATTTTTATAGAATGTGACAGCAATAAGTTGTGTCTTGAAATCTACGCAGATTATCTCTTTTATTCGAACATTAAAAAACTGTTAGATTTGAAAGAAGTATTTTTAAAATATTGCACCTGAAATTATTTCCGAATAATAATAACGAAAGAACCTAATAACAATAAAAAATAGTGGTTTTGAATTTCTTGGCGGCGGGGAATTTGACTTGGTACCATCACCCATGTTAGCCTTTTTTATTTCTGGGGTGTAATGACTTATCTAAAATCAATCCAGAGCAATTATGCAGGTTAAAAAATCACAACGTTCATTCTGAAAATTTTCTGGCAAAATTTGAAGCCGTTTGTTAATGAGACAAATCATTTGGCGCCCACCGGACACTGACTTAAAATTCTAGTTACCATTAAGGAGGAAACGAACTATACGGTCGCGATCTAGGTGCATCAAGGATCGTGTTCAGTCTCTTTCTCGTCTAGTAAAGAATTTTTAGTCACGTCAAATATTAATAAGAATACTTCTTCCACAGAACATATTTTGACACCTAAATGGTACAATAGAACATGTTGATAGCGCATAGAGAACGCCACATGGGACTGATTTTGTAAGAAGCCGCGATGCTGCGTGAACTTATTTTTACCAAACAATCCCATTTAAAGATTTGTATCCGCTTATAATCTCATCAACTCATCGAATTCTCAAATCATTGACTGAGTACATATTTGACACACATTTACGGTCCTCAATAAACGACTCACATCAATCGTATACAAAGCTTCTTGAAAGGACATTTTTCATCAATGTATATGTGCAGCTCGCTCACCTTCAACGCATAAAAAATAATAATAAATCGCTATGCTGCAGTAATAGGTACATCATCCGATGTCATATTCAATACTATCATTAGCTGAACAGTTTGTTTCTTCTTCTTGAAGTTTCTTCAGAGGTAACTATGAAACTCCACTTCGGAAGAAGAAAAAGTAAAATATCTCTTGAAACATCAAGAAGCATGGACTGATGACGTAGCTACTAACTTGGAAATTGTTCAATTACACAGGTCTACAAAAAAAAAGTGGTGTGTGCTGAGGGTTCCATTACATTTTTTCCATGTATTTTTTACCGCTGAACACGAATCTGAAGTCAAAATGGGGGGTCGCACAGCAAATTTTAAAGAAAACCCATAAAAACGATAAAAATCACAACAAAATTTTAAACAGGTCAAAAAAAAATTCATGTATGCTGGGAGTTAGACTATATTTTTCTATTGTATTTTTCCCGCTGAACACGAATCTGAAGTTAAAATTGGGGGTTACACAGCAAATATTTGTTGAAGTTGAGTATTAATGTCCGAGTGGTAGTTATTTTTTTGGCCAACCACAATTTGATAACTGAGATATTATTTTAACGGTTGGTGGCTCAATAATAAATAACATCTAAATAAAATTTATAAAAATTATTCATACATTTATTCCGAACCACGACCTAGCTCCCAGTATATAACATCTGAGACTGGGCCAGTGAAATCTCAAAAAAAAGTAGTATTTCGTAATTAGAATAAGTCCAACTTTGCAAAGTCCAATTTTGTTAGAAACCATTTAAAACTAGACTTGTTTGGACAATGCTCCAAATGCAGCTAAAATATCCCGTCTATGAATAAATATTAGGCTGGAAAGTAGACATTCATTCCGATGCATGCAAAACCACCCGACAAATTCTAAATTACTTCCGGTGCAACACAAAAAATAGCGCAATGCTGAGCAAATTTATTCAAATCTACTTCGACCCAAATTGCGCGGAACTGCTTACACGGAATATTTAAATCGCCAGGCCAGGAACCGAAATGCACTGTGAATTTTCAGTCGGTCATTCGGCGCATCTAAACAAAGAAATACCTCCTGCCGGCACGTTTTCGTGTACGGCAAAAATAAACTCGCGTATGAAACACGTCTTTTCTCAGGACGCATACATTTCCAGTGTGTAACGCGCTCGCCAAAACAAGAACTCGGGACGCTGAAGCTCTAGGTAATATTTTAAGCATAAACCCTAACGGTTATCCATGCATATTCATGGAGTAAAATAAATGTATCCCGGAGTTCTAATTAAGCTTTTTTGAATACAGGGTGATAGATTTACCTGGAGAAATGAGTTTTTCTGACATTGAGTGACAAGAAATTTGCGAGACGCACGACAATATAAGACATAATCTTGCAAGATCGAGCAAGAGAAACTCTTGTTTTGTAAGACAAGAAAATGCTTTCAATCAATCAAGACTTCAACGTCGTCAATACAGACTTCACAAAAGCATTTGACCGTCTATATCATGGTTTATTATTGGGCAAATTGGATGAGATTTGTAACACAGCCAAAGCGGGTTATCGGTTTAACACGGGGATCAGGGTTTCTAGCCATAATGTATAATGAGTTCAAAGAAGAAAGTTGGAAACTTAAGAGGTCAGTTTGTCGTCAAAAGATCACTCAAACGACTAATTTATTGTTTCCGTTCAAGTAACTTCGGTTTACAGAGAAATAAAACTAAAAGCCATATGCTGTCCCTTTGGCACCATCGGGCAAAGATAATATTCCATAAGAGGCATAGGAATTCTGGAGAACAAGGGTAAAACGTCTTAGATTTGTATAGAGTCAAGGACGAGACCCTAAAATATAGGGATTAACCAATGGCCATTCCTTTTCAAGAGTGGAATCGAATCAAGTTTTTAGGTATCTTGAGGTAGGCCGTTTTCGTTCTTGTAATTACTGAGAATTATAGTAAATTCATAAATCCGGCTCTTAAAGCTACTCCCACTGTCGCGTGGCAATTGAACATTTTATCTTTTCTTGTTGTTATTAAAAACCTTTATGTGGAATTGTGGCGTTTTCTTTTAATAAGTCTGAGAAATGTCTTAAAGGAGTGCCTACGAAACTCTGGATTATAACGCCCAACATGAGTAAGTAATAACAACTAAATAAATCTCTACAACACTTCAAGGATCCCACACGTAATAAATTCGAATTAATTATAAATATTTTGCTCCCTTTCAATCGAATTAAGGTGGTTGTGGTACAGCCCGCAACGACAATTAAATAACATCCCCCATGCTGCAGATCTCAAGACTAATCTTATTGCCTTATTTTATTCATATCTAACGAGCAGTATGTACAATACCGTGGTTATTAGTCGAGAAATATGCACAAAAGTCAGGTGTCCCACAGGAATCTACTCTTGGTCCCTTATTATATATTTTATTCATTAATGATATTACTGCTAACGTGGATGTAAACATTCTAATTTATGGTATTGTTGTTAAGATCCTTTCTCATATTGAGTCATACATCGACTGTAATAAATTGCAGCAAAATCTAAATCTTATTAATTTTGTGGTGTGTTAGTAATAAATTGTCTGTAAATGTTGCCAAGTGCAATGTAATGTCATATTGTCTCTTGTGCTGCTTTATGACTACAAGTTGGATAATATTACTTTAAAAAGACTTGAAACTATATGCTACTGTCCTTTGTACCTCATGTTTAAAAACTGTTAGTAGTGTCTATAAAACGTTTGGATTCATATATAGAAATATGAAAGAATTTAAAAATATGAATATTCTTAAACTTCTTTTTATCACGTTTGTCAGGTCTAAACTCAGTATATGCAGTGCATAACACGGTAATTAAAAGGGTGCAAAAGCGCTTCTTTAAATCTACAGTTTTTTCTTTGGATGGCGGGGAATATCCATTAAGAGGCACAACTTACAATTATTTCTTGGAGAGGTTTAACATGAGCAGATTAGAAAACAGGAACAGTATGACAGCTGCACTGTTTCTATTTAAAATTCTCCACAATAAAGTTAATTGTTCGCCTCTATTGCCTTTGATAGAATTAATAACAGAAATAGTGGACCATCCACTCTCCTATTACCACATCAGCACCATTACCACCAGTCTGTACAATCACAGACATACAAAAAGTTTTTACTTTCTGAATTTATGTTTGTTATTTGCTTTTAATGTGTACATTTCGTAGTTTGTTTCATTATACATAGTATATGTTTGTAATGTACCCTATATACACGATTTTAATTCTTTTGCATTTTTTATTAGCTTTTATTTTTACACAAAATTTTATATTTTGTACATTCTTAAGAGTATTTTAGTTTCTTATGTTTCTGATAATTGATGCAAGTATTTTATCTTTCACTGTTATTTTTATTGTATTTTTTGCAACTTATCCTGTTAATGGGTTTTATCCCGTTGGATATTTTAAATAAATAAATATTTCTTCGATTCTTTACATTTCTATAAACGGAAAATGAATTTGTACCTGATTCAAATGTCATTTTTAAAAAAGATGCCAACATACGTTCCTGATATTGGAATATCCCTTGTTATGATTTATTATTCCTGATGCAGTAAAATCTGATACAATAAAACCATTCCTACTTCTCTATCCAACATAAGAGCATGTGGTAGTAAATTTAATACAGAAGGGCGGATAAGTTCCCTGATCTTTTAACTCTGATCAAATTTGTCCCATCTTTAAAAAGGATAACAAGAGCAAGTTCAAGAATTGTTGTCCTATTACAATTATTTGTAATGCCTTCAAAGTTTTTGAAATTTTGCTAAATGAGGGTCTCTTCTCATATATAAAATCAAGCATATCCACTACACAGCATGGATTTTTATCCCGGTCATTCAACAGTTACTAATTTGATGTGTCTGACGCAATATATCACAACTAAATCGGATAGTGATGGCATCTATACTGATTTTTTCCAAAGCATTCGGTTGGACCATGGTATTCTACTGTCATAATTATCAAATATCGGCTTAATTAAACCATTTATTAATTTTTCACCTCATTTCTCTATCGATGGAGATTGACAGTAGAGTATTGCGGGTTCCGATCTATAAAAATAAATGCTACCGCTGGGGTCCCTCAAGGATCGCTTCTTGGCCCATTATTGCTTTTAACCTTTATTAATTGCATCGTCCGGAATCTAACTTGCAAGGCCCTTCTTTATGCAGATAACCTCAAATTGTATATATGTATGTGTAAGATATTAATGACTGTATCGAGCTTCAATCAAACGTGAATAAAATGTGTTTCACAAGAAAAGTAAATCTTATTACTTTTTTTACAAGATTAACCGTAACCCAATTATGAAATGCAATAGTTTTAAAGATCTCGGGATAATCTTTGATGGTAAGCTTAGTTTTTTTGAACACATTAATAATATAAGACGTGAGCTTCTGTTTTGTTCTAAGAAACTCAAGCCAGTTTTCTGAAACTAAGACGAATTCCTTGCTGTTTAATGCGTCTATTCTGCCAAAACTGGAATATGGGTCACTAGTATTGTGTTCCACCTAAATCCATGTGAAATAGTTACGGGACATACAAAGTAAATATGTTAAGTAACTATGATTTAAAACTGACATGTATTCACATCAAAGCACTTTATTAAGTTGATTCCATCTTAATGACCAGCACATAACATATCTGTTCGTTGATCACTCTGCATAAAATTATAACTGGAAAAAATCGATTATCCAAACTTACTAGCTGTATTATACCCATTTCACATATATCACATTTCTCATTCTACCACCCAGACCTTTTTATTTGCCCACCCTTCAAGCTAATCTGTTAAAATATTCACCTTTGTATGTAACGAATCTCAATTATCGTCAGATGCAAAATGCGGTGAATATTTTTCATGATAGTATTAGATGCAATAATTATCAAATGCATTAATTGTTTCACTATACGTTTATTTTTTCTTGTATTATTTTTCCTAGTTTTTATTTTAAATGCAATTCTTTTTTTATATACATGTGTATACGTTTTTTTTTCTATATCTGTGTTTATATCATATATTTAAGTTTTTTACTAAATTCTATGCTAATAATAATAATAATAATAATAATAATAATAATAATATCTCTACCCCTCATTATAATCACGAGGATTACCCCAGAAGACGGAGACTTGTGTGGGAGAGTGGGCAGCATGTTATTATTAATCAGGCCGCATTTGTGCCCAGGAACGACTTATGTTCGTAGACCCTAACCACCATTCAGTGCAGGAATGAGGGGAACCTGGAGAACCTCATTAATTAGGGGGGTAGTCAAACGTCAACCGGTATCAATCTCTCACACTGACCCAAGCCAATATTATATACTATACCCGCGGAGAAGGTTCTCTCCATGAATATAACTTATATACGGTCTACCGGCTGCGGGGGTCGAACCCACAGCGATCTAGTCACCGATTCAAGTACTGACGCTTTAAACCGCGCGACCAACTAACCAATTAAACAAATAAATAGATCATCTTCGACGTTGGATAGATTTTATGTTTCAGGTCTACATCTTCAAAGCTCACAGTTCCCATCAAGCACTACTTTACTATTTTACATATTATGGTGTTACAAATATTCCCACAATTAAACTAGTTTGAAATTTTGTATACAGATAAAATTTTAATGAATGGAAAACTAGACAACGCATATTCAGTAAGGAACACACTGTACACATATCAGGCTCTGAGAATTTCAAGGATAATTCCGTTTTTTAGATTTCCCTCTGCTTCTTTTTCCTCGTATCTTTGCCTATATGACTCCCTAGGGACTCCGAAAGCAACACAGCAGTTTGACCCTGATATTAAGTTGGCAAAGACATAAAGGAAACCTCTGGGAATTATCCTAAGTTTGCTCTTACTGTATGGAGAGACAGCTTAATCCGAGCTGCTAGTAAAGTACCAGACCGCCAAGATAAAAACGAAAAGGAGCAAATTATAAAAAACTTTTTACAAATTTGTATTAATTTATTTATTGTCTACACCTGCTAATCGGGATGAACCCACTTACAGAGCAGGGAAAAATTACGAAAGAAAAATACCTATAAAAAAATATACAGGGTGGTCCACTTTCGAAAGCGGAAACAGAGGCAGAGAGAGAACCACAAAATAATATCAGTTTGTGTTATAAACTATATTCGAAAAATGCGTCGTTACAAAGATACAGGGTGTCAAAATTTGTATAAAATTTATTAATATTTTTAAAACTACTTTAGATATTTAAATGAAATTTGGAACCTTTGAATAGGTAATCTAGATGCATATTTTTATGTAAAAATTTTTATGTTTCTTTCACCAGTGGCGTGCGGCGAAATCCGCATGAAGTATCTGCTGCAATAAATGCGTTAGTGAGATGTCCAAAATGTATTGAGGTGGGTGGACTACATTTCGAGCAATTTTTATTATTTTACCCTTAAATTTCTTTCTTTTTGTTATTGTTGTTGCCACTAATTGTTTTTCAGAAATCATTAGGTAATTTAATTTTTTACTGTCAAACGAAAAAAGTAAGGAGCCTTTTTTTGTTGTAAATTATACAAGGCTGCTAGAAATAGTTTTTTTTTCTAAAAAACATTGGCGTACCATTTTTTTCATTAAAATTTGGAGATAAATCATCATTAGTATTTGAAATAATTTGACGATGGAACATCAAGGTACATATTTGTATTTAATATCCTAACTTATCTTTAGAAAGACATTAAGCAACTGGAGGAAATACCAATATAGTTTGAAAGTAACCAAAAAAGTAAACTGAATTAAATATAAATTACAATACATTAATAGGTAATAATATGGTTTCTTTTCACTTTTTCACACATCCAACGCATGAAAAGATAAAAGATCAAAAATATGTCGATTTAGGACATATATAGCTAATCTGTTATCAACGTAATATATACGTACATAAATATTACCATAAAGATGTCGATTAAGAACAACTATATTTATTCTAATAAGGACATCTATTTATCTTCTATTTTATATGAAATATATATGCCATTCCTGCGTAAAATGTTTTTTACAACACTTATTACGTAATATAACTATTATAATTGTAAAGGGGCCATAATTTGCGAATTTGTCTATACTATGCTAATAAGTATTACTTGTGGCAATATCATTCCGTGAAAAATATAGTTTATTTAGTTAAGCTCGCAATATATTTTCATACATGCAGCTACGGTGTCATATTTCATAAATAATTACCCGGGAAGCAGTGCAGCCTGATGAAATTTGCTCGCAAAGAAAATTAAAATGCACATTCGCAATTTTTACGGTACGAAATGAGCATCAAATTCATATATCTCGGCGGTTTGTTTTGCCAGTGTGTTTCAGCCGGCACTATCATTGTTCATGTGTAACAAATGGTGCTTCAGTTCTTGCGCGCAATGTCATCTTCACACGACATCTGAATAATGCGGCCAAAAGCAGATGAAATTAATTTCCCAGTAGGACGCGTATCAAGCCAGGCCAGCCGGAAAAATCTCAGCCAATTAAATTTTACAGGCCCGCGGGAAGGAGACTAGTTATTATGAGTGGGACAAAAACATTATTTTTTTGGTATGCAGAGGTAACCTTAAGTTTTAATTTTTTTTTGTCAGAAAAACCAAATACATTTATGACAGTATATTGTTTTCTGAATCTTTTTTTTTTTTGCGAACAGAATATATTGGATAAACTGACTAATAGTCGATATGACCTCCACCACGTTCCAATAGCATATTGATAAGTCTATGCATTGAGATAATCAAGCGGTTAACGATCTCTTACGGAATATTGTTCCATTTCTCTTCTGCCGCCACGACTAACTCATCTGCAGTCTGAGGTGGAGGAATATGATTATGAACAGCTCTAGCAACGAAATCCCACATGTTTTCAATAGGATTCATGTCAGGAGAGTTGGCTGGCCAATCTAATCTATTGATATGTCCTGCTTCGAGTGTCTCTTGAACCCTTCTTCCGCGATGTGGTCGAGCGTTGTCGTCCAAACACAAAATTTTCACCTAATTCATTACGTAGGAAGTAGATAATAAACGCAATAACTTGTTCGATGTAAATTTGACTGGTCATATTCTGTAGTATTGGAATTAACGAAGTGCGACGTTTGAACATTATTCCACCCCAAAACATGACGGTACCCCCTTCATAGGGAACAACTTCACGGGGAAGTCGCTGTTGACGACCTGGTTCTCTCCAGACTCTTTGTCATCAGTAACCAGACCAATTCTGGTTTCGTCTGTAAATAAGACCAACCGTCACTGGCGTAAAAGCCAACCGCTATGCTCTCGCGCCCACTGGAGACGGGGACCATCGTCCCCTCGGAAGTAGAATGGGGACCCGTAATGGACTTCCAGCAAGTAAATTTGCGTTGTGGAGTCGTCTTCGAATAGTAGGTGTCGATATAACACGGTGAAACGTACGTACAACAGATGATCTAGGAATGCCCAACATGGTCGGTATCTGATGATTATATTGTCTCGCATCATGTAAAGCAGTCATTCTTGCTCGGGTAAACGCAAAAATTTCACATCCTGGCATTATAATGTACAAAAATTCAAAGGAACACTTGTCTGAATACACTGCCAAACTGACCAGATTTGTAAAAACATTGGTAATAAAGTAAAGGTTCATGGTCTGCAATTTTTTATTGTCGTTTTTGTTCTCTAAGTACACGTAGTTTTTTACCACATTAAGAAAAACCACTAGGTTTAATCGAATCATTTTATATACAGGGTCCAAGACTTTTGACGTTGTGTATATAATGTGTCCCACTTTTCATGGAGCCACACTGGTATCTGACTCACCTCAATGTGAGTCTTTAGACGTACCCATATTTGATTATAGTCAGAGGCATCTAATATGGAGAAAGAAGTCGATTTTTCAAAAAAAAAAAAGTATTAGCGATTTTTTTTGGAAAAAAATAGTAAAATATTCTTAATTAGCACCTTTAGAAACCCCCTTGTACAAGATTACATCGTTGTGAGTTCAAAGATGTTTCAGAAAAAGGCCGTACAAAAAAGGTAAAATGATCAGAAGAAAATTCTACGTTCTTTGATCAAGAAAAAGCTGCATAAGCGTACTTATAAATAATTGGAGAGGATAAAGGGTACTGCATCCCTCAGTTACCTCCATTCGCCCTTCAATTTTTTTTACCAAAATTATATGATAAGTATGCCGCAATAAGATAAAAGTACGTGCAAAATTTCAAGTGTGTATCTTAGAAAGCAATGGGATTATTAACAAAAATAGTTTTTTAAAATGTAACTTTAATACTCTGTATATTGAAACAGAGACGTCCAAATAAAAAATGGCATAAGGAAAGTCGCATTATTTTTGTCCAAAGAATATGTGGTTAATGGTATGGCCTTCTATTTTGGGACACCCTGTATATTTCAGTTATTACCTTCTTAAACCAACTGTATGAAACTAACAGGGTTGCATTATTCAAATAAATTCATTATACAAATTTAAAATACATTATTTATATTACATGTCACTAACCTTTTATATCAAGTGGTAATAAACAAAAGATTTAAACACTATTTTAAATTCCAGTTTTTTTTTTTTCGAGCGAATCCCATTTTCCTAATTTATTTTGCACAAAATTATTCATAACCAGGATGATAACACTTACAGCACTTAACAGCCTTCATATATACAACAAAATTAAATGGTATAATAACGGTGTAAAAGCCACATGTAACAAACAAATGTGCAATATTTTTTAGCCTTGTAAACTATACATGGTGTCATCGGAAACTACGTCGATCGTTACCTGGAAAAAAATTCTGATATTTATCAGCATGGCAACAATGTCCCTGATTCGAACAATTACAATATTAAGCTGAGTTTTTGGTATTCGTTACGAAGACGACGCTAAATTATGATATTATATTTGTAAATTTAAATTATGCACATCGACTGTATTTTCACATTATATTGTTTATTGTTTATTGTATAAGGAACAACAACAGGATTTACCCCAATACGTGTTCCCTTATAAGAACAAAAATAATAATACATACAGTAGTAGTGAATATGAGAAAAAAAAGATAACAACTAAATAATAATATAATAGTAATAAAAGTAACAGTAAACAAAAAAATAACAATAAATACAAATAAATCAAACAAGATTACGGAAATATTTTTTGAGGGTCTTATCTAAAAAATACATTGAGATAGAAGAAATATCAATAGCCATATCTTGGAAGATTTTATTGCAACTAGATAAACACCTATTTAAAGGTGAATTCAAATAATATTTGGTATTAGCATGTTCACAATGGAATATATTTTTATTTCTAATTGCATACGATGGAACTATAAAGTTTATTTATTAATTTCGGATGAATCAATTAAATTGTTAATAATTTTATAAATAAATGTAATGTCTGTTATACGTCTCCTATCCTGGAGAGATATTAAGTTTAATTTCTTTTTTATTATAGAATTATCTAAAATGCCAGGGAAGAGCTTATGATTTACATATTTTATAAATTTATTTTGGACTTTTTCAAGCTGATGAATGTATATAGAATATTGAGGATTCCAAATTACTGAGCCATAACTTACTTTACTATTAATATAAGCCATAAATAAATTACGGAAAATATCCGGGTTTTGAAAATCAACACAATTCCTGCATAAGAAACCGAACATTTTATTAGCTTTTGCAGATATCATTCTGCCATCAAAAATAATACTCAAATCTGAAATTTGCAATTTATAATTTGACAACAAAAAGCTTGTTACAATCTGATTCCTATTTCTACTAAATGTTATATGATGACATTTCTTAAAGTTTATATATAAGCTGTTTTCATCACAGTAGTTTTTAAAAGTATTTAAGTCTTGTTGTATTAATTCAATATCATGAGCATTACTTACAGAATGAAAGACTTTAAGATCATCTGCATACATTAAAAATTTAGAAAACTGAAAACAATTGGCTACATCATTAATGTATATATTAAATAACAGAGGTCCTAAATGCAACCCTTGAGGGACACCCGAAGTTACTAATGAAAAATCAGAAGTGTGTTGACCAATTCTAACAGCCTGATATCTATTTGAGAGATACGACTGAAACCAATGAAGTAAACACCCGCTCACACCAATTTCAGAAAGTTTATTGAACATGATCCGATGACTCAGCTTATCAAAAGCTTTACTAAAATCTGTATAGACAGCATCTACTTGCAATTTATGATTCATACTACTAAGAGTATAGTCTCCATATAGAAACAGATTACTGTCTACTGATCTTTTTTTCATAAACCCATGCTGTTCTATATTAAGCAAATTTACGACATCATAGTACAATAAATCCCGGATAATGGATTCAAACAGCTTGGCTACAATACATAGTTTTGATATAGGACGGTAGTTTTCAATAAAATGTCTATCTCCAGATTTTAAAATAGAGACAATACGTGCCTTTTCCCAGATATTGGGAAAGTGACCTTCCAGAAGAGATTTATTAAAAATTATAAATAGTGCACTGGAGATCCCATCAATATATTGCTTGAAAAAATTCGTAGGCAAATTATCTGGCCCTGCAGCTTTTTAATTTTTTAAACCATAGTCTCTCTACTAATATGATAATTATTAATATAGTTATTATTTTGAAAATGGAGAGAAGTATTATAATCATTATCATTATTTGATTCATTAAACGAAAATATAAAATATTGAGAAAAAGAATTACATATGTCCTGACCTTCAGTTAATAGAATACCATTATGAACAATAGAATTTATAGAATTAAATGAATTTCTCCGGTTATTTATAAATTGCCAAAACTGTATTGTGTAACTGTAAACGTATTTTCAGAGATAAGAAATTTGGAACGGCCTCTCAAAATTTCGGTAATAACATTGATTATCTAATCAATGTTATTACCAAAATTCTTCCATAAACGATGATATTTCTTCTTCTCCTTAAGGCTAACGGTGAAACACGTGATCAAGTTTTGTTAAAACCAGATATATCGCTGCGCAGAGTAAGACTATGTTGACGTGTTGTGGCAAAACGCTGAAATATGTGCTGCCTAGAGGCTAATGCATTTGGGATGGAGACAAAACGAAAGATACACTGAAATAAAGGTATCACAACTCTATTAGTGGAGTAAAATCGGTTCTCAATTATGCCGTTTTTTTTTAATAAAGATATAACTAAATTAAACATTTACCATCTTTTAGAGGGACAATTTCGGCATTTGAAATGGACTTTTACAACTTTTTTCAGTAGGGTCTAACTTTATAAATTCAAATTGTCGGTGCTTCGGACGTTATTTGTCAATTATGTTTTACGAAACATATATCACGTTTGCAAATCAACGATTCAAGTTATGTTCATAATTTTTTCACAACATGTATAAAAAACTACAGCGCTTCTAATAGTACATACCAATTTTTAATAACTTACAGCCTTTTCGAAAAAAATTGTTCCAAAGTCAATGCCAGTAAATTTGTGCATTAAAAACTTTACTATGCGGAGAGCTACATTAATTATTGAAAATAGAACTATAGTTATATCGAGACAAATGTAGTCGATAGTATGAAAAAGTTTTTTAAAAAAAGTTTACTTCGCTACGTGTTACGGTTTTCAAGAAATTGAATTTTACATATGCTCGTGTTTCGTGTGTAAGCTAAGTTTACTTGCGGTGCAGTATACGTTTTCAGAATAGGACAATGCATTCATTCGGAAAGTCAGAAATATCTATATTTTCCATAATTTTTATGTCGAATAAAATTAAATTTTAGTTTTTTTTGCTCGTATTTTTTTAATAAAGAAAACTTATCGTAGATCATAGAAAATACATAAGATATATTAACATAAATGTATATTTATTTATGTCCAAAATGTAAAATATAAGTGTAAATAGGCCAATTACATTGGATCAAATATTGAAAACATATCCACTAATTGCGATGCTTATTTTCACTTGACATAGGGCTCAACTTAAATCAGAAAATATGAAATAAAGAGATAATTTCATTTGTAGAATAAAATGCTTTTGACACATTTTTTCTTTCTATGTGTATTTCTACTAAGTTTGGGTTTGCAACAAATAGTATATTATTATTTACTGAAGTGCTGAGAAGCAAACCATCGATGCCATGTAAAAAAATACTATGCGACAAAAATAAAATTAGATAAACAAAACCATATTTCAATAACATTTTTATATATTCCATAAATCTCAACTACCCATTTGCATTCCCCATTTTTTAAATATTTATTAAAAATATTAATTATATTTTAATGAATACGTCTATTTAGCAATGTCTTAGCTGGTGTCTATTATTCAGTAGGCAGACACAGAATATTATATTAAAAATAATCTATATTTCTGTATTTGAAAAACATTATATTTTTAGTTTCAAGTAACAAATTCGTAATTATAATAAAGCTATTAAACTACAATACGTAATCATTTCTCTTAAGTCTTTTATACAATCTGTCCTTTTATTTTAGTTTTTCGGTTTTCGTTCGGTAACTATATATATATAGTAAAATATGTTATTCTATTTTTTATATACTACAAATATTATTTTACATCGAGTGAAAAATTTTAAATAAAAAAAATTTACATTACTCAACATTTTAAAAAACAGCATTGATGTAAAATAATATTTGTAGTCTATTAAAAAAAAGCCGCCTATTTTTATCATTTTCCGTTGAGCAGTGATTGAGCGAAAACGTGGCGAAAACTATATTCCGTATGATAGAACATTTACCGTTAGCCTGAATCACTTCTCTCAATTCTCTCAGTGTTGGACATTTAGAATCTAATGTGATCGTCTCTTTTATCAATACCACCGCAAGGGGGCAGCATTTTATTGCTAAGAAATATTTTTTTAGTTTTCGCTCAGTAGCTCCTCAGGGGATAAAGATAAAAATATGCGGTTTTTTTTAATAGACTATAAATATTAATTTACATCGACGCTGTGTTTTGAAATTTCGGAAAAGAGCAAAATTCATTTAAAAAAAATAATTTTACAGTTTTTCAAAATTTCAAAACACAGCGTCGATGTAAAATAATATTTGTAGTCTATTAAAAAAAACCGCATATTTTTATCTTTATCCCTTGAGGAGTTATTGAGCGAAAACTTTATATCGTCTCATAGAGCGCTCACCGTAAGCCTTAATAACTTAAATAGTAGCAAAACTATATCAAAATGGAAATTTTCTATAAACATTAGAATTTTTGGAACATGAGACTCTATTACTACATTAATTATACAATAAAACTTTTCTACACACTCTTCAGTACAAAGGTTAGTAAATATATTATGCCAATTAGTATTTAATAGAGCAGAATTAATAGCTGCAAAATCTGACAATCGAAAATTATATGTGTTAAAACTGTGCTGCAATTTTGGATTGGGCTTATCATTAGACAATTTTATAATAAATTCTAGAGTATTATTATATACTCGTATTATATTATATATTTGTTGTAGATTCGTGAAACATAATATTAAATAGCCACAAATGCGAACAATTTGCCAAGGGATGAGGATCTTTCTTGTAGGATTAGACCAGAACTGTTCACGAACATGCCTCAAATATGTCAAAGATAAAGAAAAAAAGAGAAGTGATGGGAGCAGTCACATCCAGCATGAGATATGGTGTCTTCAAACGCATAAATTGAGAAATTTATAGTAGGAGTATGCAGCAGTCATCTGCACTTCAGTATATTAAATGGCACCCTATATTTATAGGAGTCGTGAAAGATGAAAGTGCATCAGAAGCATAAATCAGAAGTGTGTTATGCAAATAAAATAAATCAAATAGAAAAGATAATATACAAAACGGTATTAAATGTATATGTAGGTTTTTGAACAAATATTAAACATGTGTATCAATTATTACAAAAGTTAATTAAACAGTATAAAACTGCTACACACTGTAAACAAAACTAAACACAACAAATTATAAAACTTTTGACTTCATATTAATACGATTAGTAGAACGCAAGGCATATTTAAAATTAAAAAAATATATTTTCAAATCATTATTTAAATCCCCTTTTCAGACTGTTACTGACCGCTGACGGCAGTTCAACTCGGTGTAGGCGCGACGTCGCCAAATTTAAATATTTTCCTAGCTTCTACTTATGGTAATGAATGCCATAAATTATTTTTAAAAGTATGCTATTAACTTATCGTTGGATTGGATCTAAACTGTAAAGTTCATTTAGAAAGAATTTCAGTAAATCATAATTAAAGATTTCTGGCCCTTGTAACTGCATTGTTTTTTAAGCTGAATTTTAACAATTTTAGGAGTTATTTGTGCTTAATGATACTTAAGAGATACAATATGTTTAATTTCAATATGCATTCAAATTCTTGTGATAAGCGACATAAGCGAGTTTATATTAATAAAAAAATCCTATGATGCTGTTAGGATACTTTACATTTTATAAATTTTAAAGGCGGTAAATTGAAAAATTTTGACTTAGGACAGTTTTGCGCCAAGCCGACATTATTAAGTTTGAGTTTAAAAAATATTTGATATTGATCAAATAATAAACATTTCATAAATAGTGAGACAAAAAATAATACTCGCTAGGTAAATTATTAAGAGAAACTGAAAAGTTTTTCGTATTTAAACACTGATAGTGATACAAAATAAACTCTTGTGCTGTGAACAAAAAAGAGTAAGGCACATATTCAGTGAACAATACGGCAATCCGAATCCCATCAATATGTTAATATTCGCATCAGAAGGTGCGTTCCGTGTTTGGTGTTTTTGTGCGCCAGCGTAGTTTATAATTATTAATTAAATTTATTATTTACCTAAATAAAAACGTAAATCAAATTAGGTGAAACTATATTTCACAAATGTTCCTACCAGGAACAATAATTATTAGTGAAGAGTATGGTCGTACCTATAAAGACATGTTTTCCTTTATTCGGTACTGACCAAGACAGGAAAAAAAAATATGTAAATGGTAAAACTCATACTCATAATTAAATGCGATTTGCATTATGCGGGAATATCAACTTACACACTCAGCTTGATTCCGCTTCCCAGAGCTTTTGAACTTGCACTACGAGAACATTATGAATCTGAAAATTCTCAAAATCCTGGTAGTTTTCGCGGGTTAGTAAATTTTATGTCAGAACTTGACAAAACACTTAATGAATACCTAAAAAATTCAACAATTTTTAAAGTCACGTCAAAAAATTTGTCATTAGAAAAAACAATTGTAATGTGGCAATTAGGTTCCGGGAATTTGCCAATGAAAAAACAAGCAAATTAAATTTAGTCAAAATTATCGACGTTCACAATAGTCTCCCTCTAATTCTACACAACGATTCCAACGTTGCTCCCACGATTGGAAGCATCCTTGGTAATCCTCCGAGTTAACCCGTTCGGCACCACGGTTACAGCTTCTTTGACATCCTGTACGCCGTCATGATGAATTCTCTTGAGGTTGAGGTGCCACTTCATCTTGGGGAATAAAAAAATTACAGGAGGCAATATCGGGGCTACAGGGTGGGTACGGCAACGTTGGAATGCCTTTTTTGCCAAAAACTCTTGCAGAATGAACGAGGAATGGGCTGGCGCGTTGTCGTGGTGCAAGATCCAGCCGTTCTCGGCGAGTTCGGGTCGCACACGGAAAACGCGGACCCGCAGCCGTTCCAAGACGCCAACATAGAACTGTCCAGTCACTTTCTGGCCAGCAGGAATATATTCACGATAAATGATGCCGCGGATATCGAAAAAAACTATCAACATTGCCTTCAGTCATGACTTAGACATCCTCACTTTCATTGGCCGGTCTCCACCCTTTTCCACCCACTGCTGACTTTGTTACGGGTCTCGGAGTCATACTCAAATATCCAGGTCTCATCTCCAGTGGCTACCCGACTCATCCAGTCTCTACCGTCGCTCCTAATGCGGGACAACAAATCCTCGCAAATCGATTTTGCATGTCTTTCTGATCACGGGTGAAAAGGATGTAGAAAAACCCTCGAAGGATTTCCGAGGGTTTTCACCAGATTTCACTAAAAATTGAATCACAACACGTTGCTTCTAATTTGAGACGCATTTCCACGACGCCACAAAAAAAGTTACTTCCAAAAAATACACATAAAACACAAACCAAACGTGCTATCGACTTCAACCTTGGACTGAAACTAAAAGGAAGGTCTCCCCTGGTCTCCCTTCTCTAGAAAAACGTTGACGAACGATGCAGTGTTGCCAGTTTCTGAGTTATAACTAAATGCCCGGAACTTAATTGCCACACCTCGTGTATCAGTTCAGCAATGAACATGCTGTTATTATGTACATGATTCCACGGTTGCCACGTGGCAACCCAGCTAATAATTTCCTGTTCTATAAAAATCGTAAGAACGTTTCCAGAGCAAATTTTATAGAGCAATGTTTGTTCTAAGAACATTTTCAAAACGTTCTTACGCCACTTATACCATAAAAATGGGCACCGTTCTATAAAACTTTTTAGTTCTTTAAGCTATTCTGTAAGGTATGCAGGAAATACTTATAGAATTGTTGAATAAACGTTCTCACAGGTCTTAAAGAATTTTTATAATACAGTTACAAAGCAATCTCATAAAAATTCTATACCACTTCGTTATACAATTTTTGTGTTGCATGGTGTTCTACTTAGAAAACTTTAAAATCGTTTAATTGTATCTTTTAAAAATAAAATGTTTCTGCATCGCATATATTAGAAATAATATGGATGAGCCAATAAGAACCAAGATTCATAAGAGTACTCGCATGATTACGAATTGCTTTGTTGGTTTGTCCATCAGGGAGCAGTGCATTTTAATGCGGAAAAAGTTTTATCGTAAAATCTGTAGTACATAATGGTAATTTTTTGACGCGCACTCAGTTAACCTTATATTTCCTATGATGCTGGAAACTTAATAAAAAAAATGTTTTCTAAATTGATGAATTTAACAATCAACTGTATATAAAATAGTCAGAAAGTAAGTATATCCATATTATTGATGTCATTTCACCTATTTATATTGTATAGTACACAATAATTCTATAATTAAACTATAAGCGACATTATAGAATAATTTTATAATAGTGTCACAGGAGATGGTATAATTCTATAAAGCACTATTTTGCATCGGTTTTACAGCAATTTGATTCTATAAGCACCGTTGCTGTAAAATTGTGTTATTGTACAGACTTATAGAACTACATTAGCAGTTATCTTATAAATGTTCTATAAATTATGCTCTAAGAACGTACTTGCAACAAATTTAAAAAACAATTTAGTTTCTGAAGGCAAAATAGTCTCATGTGCCACAATAATGCAACAATTTAGTATTCTAGATACAACTATAAAATATTAACAGAATATAAAGCTCCTATTACTCTAAATTTATAGAACTACTTTGCTAGCTTGGAACTAAGTTTCGCTTCAACATGCGAACGCATTACCAAAAAATTTGTAGCATACCATCATATTATCGATTGTTATGGATTGATTTGCTTATCTTTTGAAAAATCGAATAATTTTTTTAATTTTTTTACTATTAGGCCTTCTGAATACGTGGTTAAAATTAATGACATTATGACTAAATCACCCTGTATTACAGTCATTATCAGTATTACCACTAACTGCGTTTTTAACTGTTTTACAAAGAGCCAGTGGTGTACCTAAATATCAAATAAGGTAATGAGTTTTGGTAATGATGAATTTATGAAGTAACAAGATTTTATATCATATAAACTTTTCTTGTAAAGACTGTATACAACAATAAATTTAAATAAAATAAGGAAACGTTCCTTCACTGGCGTGTCAGAAAATATGTAAAAAGAATAGGAACTGACGTAAATTCAGTGGAAATATTACACTAGGGCCTAGTCCTTAAGTGGTGGAATATATTATTTGTTTATAGGGGTTTTTATATAACGCAATAAATAAAAAAGGACTACAGAGAGCAATGGGATATTTTATATTTTGGATGATATATATCTGTTTCATCCTGAAATGTGTGGTAGATGATGTCTTAACAATAAAGAGCTATATAGAAACAACAGTAAGGTAGGAAACTCTTTTAAATTACTTTACCTTTATTCTTCCTTTTATTTGAAATTGAAAATTATAATAGAAAGAAACCAAGGTTTAAACAGAAACAGCAATTATTAATTATACAATATTCAGATCAGATCATGTTTCTTGTTAAAAGCAGAGACAAAATAAACTATATTATGTTTCGGTGTAGCATTGGGTAACATAATAGTGAAACAATTAAATGAACATTACTGTTACTTGCCTTGTAATAACTTAAATGTAACTCTACATTTTGACACCATGAACAAAATTATCATATTCTAGATATCAAGTTTCGGAATTATTAGTGTGCCATGACTCATTTGCGATTGATAGAGAGCAACAAAGCAGAAACATACGTTAACGTAATGTTATTCAGAACATAACTCCCAATATGACTACAGGGTATTCTACAACGAGCATTAGATGTATTTAGGAAACCAGAAATGATAGAGATCTAAATTTTCGTTTCTAAGAGTTTTCAACATTGCTGAGTTGAAGCCAAATACCTAAAATTAAAGTCAACTTGCTCATTTTAAATGGAACATTATATTTTATTGCTTATACAGTGCTCCAAAAAATCTCTTGGCACGTCGATTTTGTCTTTAAAACAGGCACTTTTTGACGTACGACCCATATTTGTGACGTAGCAACCCCCAATTTTGACCATGCCATTTGAAAGAGCGTGTCATTCTACATACATACATCATGAAAAATTATGGTGTTATATAACAAAAATTTCAAGAAAATAATGTTTGAAGATTTTAAAATTTAATTTTCACAATATATATATATATATATATATAATACAGAACAAAGAAATAACAGAAAAAAAAATGTATACGCATATATACATACACACAATGCATGTATAAACCACTAAGAAACACATAAAATAGACTATTTTTATCATTTTCTATGTTTACTTATTATTTAACTTTACGGACTGGTCATTATCATTTATTAGGAAAAATGTGTGATTTACATTCAAATTCTGACGATATAAGAAGCGGCAAGAAATGCCGTATGTTCACTGATTCCTGAAAAATCCAAAGCGGTATATGACTTGGCTTATGAAAAATTTGAGAAATGTCGTGAACAGAAGAAAGTAAAACACGTCAATGAAAAATGAAAGTACTATTGGCATATTTTGAAGGTAAGAAGAATTTGAAGGCTTTTACGCTATGGATACAGTACTCCACCTTGAGAACTGAGCTGTCTTTAAAAAAAGGTATAGACATTAAAAATTACAATAATTTGATAGCATTTTTGAAAAGGCAGTTGGATACCACGCTAAGATATCAAACATTTTTTCAAAATTTTTAGACGGAGGTAGATGACAATATTTTTTTAATGGCTAAGGTAACTAATAATTGCCTTATTTAGTTGTTTACTAATTCGCATTTTTTGCTTTACGTTGTGTTGGTTGTGGGAATAGCCTGAGCATGTCGGAAGTCAGAATTAACATTTTTACGTTTTAAAGATGTTACATATGAGGAGAAGTATTTTCAAGTAAATATTCCAAATACTAGAGTAATTTGTAATCACTCCTAGAGATATAGAAGGACTAAACCTCGTTGACATTATCAGGAAGTATAGAAACCTACGCCCGGAAAATATGATAGATAGATAGATAGAAGTTTATTTGACCACATTACAAATAAATATTATTTGTAGCAAGTCAGAGTCACATTGACAATAAAAAAAAAACTGCATGCAAAACAATTTAAAATAGCATATATATAGCAAAAGGTAAGACAAGATCACTAATAAACCATAAAATGGAATAATAGTAAATAGTACAGTAATATACACATGTATACACTGATAAAAAGAACAAATAAACAAATAAAACAGAGATAGAATCAAATGTGGGCATGTTCACACATCAATGCAGTTAGATCAGATAAAGGTTATCCAAGAATTCATTGGTAGAGTAAAAACCGTGTTGAAGAATGTATTTTTTTATTCTTGTTTTAAAGTGATCGCATTCTAATTTCTTTATATCTTCTGGCAACTTATTGTATAACATAAGGTTAGGCGAATTTTTAGCAGATTTGGTTAAACGAAATTTAGGTGGCTTCAACAGATCTTTTGTCCTGGTATTGTAATTATGATAGTCTGAGTATTTGGAGTAAACGTGTCTGTCACTATGAATGCGCAAGATATTGTAATAAATATACATCGCCGGTACTGGCATTATTTTGAACCGAATGAATAAAGGTTTACAATGTTGACGAGGATTGACACCAGCAATTATCCTGATACATCTTTTTTGTAGTACAAATACCTTCCCACCATTAGTGGCGTTTCCCCAAAGGATAATGCCGTAACTCAAATTTGAGTGAATAAATGCATAATATGTCATAAGCAGTGTATCGAGATTAACAGTCACTTTAAGTTTACGTAGCAGATATATGTATTTAGAAATCTTACTGGAAAGTGCGTTAATGTGTGACGACCAATTTAATGTGATACCTAGCAACTTAACGTCATTACCCTGTGCAGTCAAGTTATTAGAAGACAGAATAAATTTTTGAGTTTTATCTCTATTTAGTTTTAAACCAAGTCATTTATAAAAATAATAAACAACAGTGGCCCCAGGACTGATCCTTGTGGCACGCCGTATTCGAGTACTCTATATTTTGACATTACTCCGTCACCATGCACACACTGCCTATGAAATACAACAGACTCTTTGTTAGATATAGAAAGAATAGAATTAGAAATTAATACTATTGGTCAGTTACCAAGGATGATTGTTCACATGATTGGTTTGCCGAATTGTTCATTATTGACGGGTCATTGTCTGTTGTAGAAGGATATGTTGAAAATTCTATAGAGAATAAAAAACAATTTCCGGTGATATTCTTGGAGAACCGATAATAATTAATAAATAATTAATAGTGTTATTTATAAAATTACTGGTTTAAATAAAAGCTACTTTATTATTTTTCTGTTGTATTTTATTTAATTCTTTTTTGCAATTAGTGACATTACGAACTTTTCGTAACCAGTTGCATAATGGTTTTCATTATGTAACTACTAACATAAAGTAGAACGTTTTGACACTTGTTTCGATAACAAAAGATGTTACTTTATATGTCAAAATTAGAAAAAGTATACTTAGATTACTTTTGACTGTATGAGTACGTGACATGTGTAGCCTCAATTAAAATATTTTATACTCATAATGCAAATTTAAGTTATTTAAGAAGTTATTACCAAAACGTCAATCTTCCTCATGGCAATGCAACAATTTTTTCTTATAATTTTGAAGATACAATGTGGGTCGCTAATATTCATAAATGCATGTATAGGATCATTAAGGGTATACTCCCGAAGCCGAATATGGCCTGCACCACCGCAATCTTGTTAATATCGCGGTCATGCCGAAACCGCCATCAAATTCGATACTCTTGTCACCGGAAACAGAAACGTGATTCCTACCATGGACGCTAAGTAATTTATAGCGACCCGCTATAAATCACTGTTTCTATCTCGATTCGACATTTCAAAGCCTCATCTGATGGCTATGGAAAATAGAACGAATTCGAATCCGCATTGTACTGGCATGTATTAAATTGAAATTACATTAAATTTTTTAAGTCAATTTGTACGAGGAATATTTAGGAAAACGATAAATTAAACTATTCATTGAACACAAATAATGGGGTTATTTTCGATTTTTTTTTTTTATTTAGCTAATCGAAAGTTCTTCATGAGAAAAGCTTATGTGCAAAAAAATAGATTTTTCTGCCTTCAACTTCACCCCTAAAGTCGCCATTAAAATTGGATTTCTTTAAATCGGGGCGTGGCTAAGTGCTACGTCATAAATTCCTAAAAGTAAGCGTGTACGCTGCTTAGAAATTCAATATACCTATTTCATAAAATTATGTGTTGTATAGCACCAAAATGTGAATTAGTCAAATTTTTTTACCATATGCTGAATTGATTAGATCTGTAATAATATTGACAAATTCAGATAAAATTTGATTATACCAAATGACCTTATTACATTCACTATGAATAACGAATGTCTATTATTCATCGAAATTACCATCTTTATTTTTAATATATTTTTAGGTATTAATAATTTTGTATGGAATTAACTACTCTGTGGACTAAAGCGTTGAATTACACCCACAATATCTACCCATATATTCTTTATTATTACATTTTTTACTGTATTAGAAAGGTATTTTAAGCTAATATAAATCAAATCTCCTACAATTCCTATCAATGTCATATGTATGCTCTCTGATACCAAACATCTAGGTATGCTTAATGAACAATTCCACAGACAAAGCTCTATTCAGTAATTATCTAAAGAAATTAATCTATCTAAATTTACTAACCTGGTTTAATGAAAACACTCTATAAATATCTAACTTCACTTTTAACAGTGGGAAGTCGAAAATTCAACCACAACCACAACAGATAAGCTATTTCTGCATTTTTAGGATTGCTTCTACAGGTGGTCTCCTTTAAGTTGAGCCAAATAACTAACTATAAAAATTATTATATAAATTGAAATTATTTGAAATTAAATATCGACAATGACAAAAGTGGCATTAGCCTGTCAATGAATTTTAAATTAAATACAATAACAATACCTACTTAAATACTGTTTACCTTTTATGTAAAAGTTTTTATATATTTTTAGTTATTAATAATATTGTCGATATTTAATTTCAAATACATTTCTAATACAGTAAAAAATACATCTTTATTGTCAGTGCCATCATAAACATAAACAATAATCATTTTTATTTTAAAAATCTAAGATCCAAGCTTATTGATTGATTTGACGACGGAAGTCAAGTTACATTGTTTTTCTTTTTTGCTGTCATTAGCATCGGCTTGATAGGACAAAGCCTACTTAGATTAGTGTCAGAATAATATTAGCAATGATCGGAAAGCACACACCGGCATCGAACGATTCAGGTAGGAATATTTCCTAATGAGCGATTTCACGATATCAATCAGGTCAATTTTATTAAATTAAGTTCCACAATTAGGTTTTCCACTATCAAAAGGCCTCTCCAAGTTTCCACACCAATATCACTAAAAGTATTCAAACAATGAAATTAATTTAAAATCAAAATTCAATGCCCTCTACATCGCGAACCAGAAACATTTTAGTAAGGCACGTTTAGAGCTAAATCCTGCTTTTTGACGTCTATAATCTACATTTACTCTATGATCCATTCATTACGGACTGCCTTGTATAAGGAGATTCAGCAGGCGAAAGCAATGAAACCAAAAGTATGAATAACTGATGGCACATTCCATCGTTGGTTATTAGAAATTCTTAAAAAATATTCGGAGATCGAGGAATACATATGTTTAAAATAGAAATTTTTCAAGGTAATTAAGGTGAACCAGATTTAACTTTCTAAGAACGAATGAATATATTTGAAAAGCTGTTCCATCCAGCAAGGCGTAAGTTATTTATAATGACTAGACCGTGGACATTTTAAGGACATGCATTTTGAAAAATATGAGATATGATTAAAGATATACAGGAATATAAGTACCGATACTAAAAAGGCTAAAATGAATAGTTTTTCTACAAATACAATTCAAAAATAAAAATACAACTGCAATAAACTGCATAACTGTATTACGAAATTACACACTAAGGTACTGTAACTTAATTTGTTTGAATTTTGTTTTTCATCAGTATTAATGAAGTAAACAGTACAGGTTTCCCAAGAAATTCTTAAAACTGTACTGTACTGTAACGTAAGATAATGTTGCATCCATTACCAGCTGCTTTTAACCTCAATTAACTGATATTTGTGAGTGTACGTAAACCCAAACGGAACATTGACCATGACTAGCTACATGACATTTGTTATGGCAAATCTGGGCAAAACTTCGCAAAATTTTATTCTATGTGATGAAAAGAGCTTCGGTAAAGGTTTAATATAGGGGTCCCATTGACATCGTGTACTTTTAGGATGGCAACTTGACCCATGAGAATATTCTAAATATATGAATTTTACAACAGTATCAGTGCTAACGTAAATTGTACTGCGTTGATGGATAAATAAAACACTTATTTCGTTTGGCTTTATTTATTATACAGGGTCGGAAAACGCTGATGGTCTATCTGAGTTTGCATGAGAGCGACAAAGTAAAGTATAGAAATCCGTGCGATAGACAAGGATGACTATATTGACGACGTTTTAAAATCTAAATAGTCACCGCTCGTTTCGTCATTCAACAAATAAAATCCATTCCCACTTATATCTCAGCGACCAATCGCCATCTTCGCTCGGTTAGAAGTGGGAGCGACTGCTCAGATGTTATTCTAATTTATAAAACGTCGTCAATATAGTCATCCTTGTCTATCGCACGGATTTCTATACTTTACTTTGTCGCTCTCATGTAAACTCAGATAGACCATCAGCGTTTTCCGACCCTGTATATAAAATAAGGGAATTACAATGGAGGAAGTTCCATGAATTTTATATTGGTTTGAATTACATTGCAAGGGAATCTTTTAAACATATTGAAAGGTGAGAACTTACAATATAATTCCGCTGGTGATAATTAATTTGAAAAATAATGAGTAAAAATAACGATTAATGATATTTAACATTCATTTTTTATTTTAAATTTTTATTGCTATTTACTACTGATTTTATTTCTTCTTAAACATTTTTAAAAAATCCTTATTTATTACTTTTGCTTATTATATTTTCATAATAAAACAGGTAATTCAATGTAGTGAAGTCAGATAGCAAACTTTTATAAATGCCTAAAATAACATTCTACATCACAATTTTATTTGAAATCGGAATGAAGCGCTTTACCATTGATTTTCTAAGCTCCCTGCATACATTCTGGTAGCTTAATAGAATAGTTTAATTGATTCTTTATAACTTAAATCTACCTGTAGTTCCAATTAAACTTACATTGAAATGGTCTTCACACACAAACAATGTTGCAATGCTTCCTTCCGTCGCTCTTCATCGCCCTACACGACATTTTTCTTTTAAATGTTTGACACGGTGAAACATTTTTTTAGGCGCTGTATGCTATATTCGTACATAATGGCATATTACTTCTTCCATTTGCCCGGTGAGATGCACTTCATGTGCCCATTTTACGAGTCTATTTTGCAAAGTATGGAAATCGTATATACAGACGCCATTTCGATCAAATTAATACATCCTTTCTTCTCCACTATTTGTAAAAATGATGCAATTTGTTTTAATTTTTTTTCTTTGAAATCCAATTATTGATTGCTTTAAATTTTACTTTGTGAATTTTTATATCTTTGCTCAGGAGCTTAAGTTAATGTCTTGTTGTTGTTTTTTTTGTATACTACTTTTGGTAATTATTTACATTAAAACCTCTCCAAACTTAATTTAAAAACTCCACCCCTATTTTTGAGGGTGCTGGACACGAATCTAAAATTAGTTTTGTGCGGTCGAGTATAGTTTTCGGAAAAGTAATGCCTATTTATTTTGACAACAGTGTAACGTCATTAAATAAACATAGCAAAGGCTTATGTTTTGTCGTAAATATCTCTGCTATGCCTCTGCTTTTTGACCCATTATTAATTGTACATCATGTATAGTGATCTTATTATGTACTATTCTTTTTACAGACCACTAAATAACGGTGAAATATATTCTGAAAAGATTCAGTAATATTTCATGATTCAAGTAGGTACGTCGTACTTAAGTAGTTCATCTAAAAACGACCGGTTTTATAAATTTCGTCAATATATCTTCAGTTTTTGTCTCTCGCAGCGGATGGAGGCGTTAAAAAATTCATACTCCTTCCGCTCTCTCCACCGAAGTGTTTATTAACTCCACTCCATTTTAATAAATAATCAATGCCTTAAAATCTACCGGCTCTTATTTAAATCGGAACTAGAGCGCACTTTCCAGGGGGATATAAAGGTCTATTTTTGGTCCCGTTATAGCCTGTTTCTATTCTACCAAGCGCCAGTAATTATACTTCGTGAGAAAGGTGAGTTTTACTAAGTGATATGAGTCCGCAGTTTACGAGGTGCTTGCCCTAATTCGGTTTATATTTAGCCAGATGTTGTACGGTAGCCGAAGACTGTCATATTTTATCCCGATTATACGAGAGCACTTTGTTACAACCATTTGGCATTAAACTGGATTGTAGTTTAAGAAGATTAACTAACCGTTTCATTATGTCTGTGTGTAAAGCATCATTTTGAAACTTTACTGACCAAAAGCGCTCGGTTACAATGAAGATTAACAATGTAATTGAGTACAAATTAATCATTACATATATTTTAGTTATTTTAGTTCTAATTAGCTGTAACAGTAACTTTTTTCCATGTGCAAGCATTCCAAGTCAACGTAGAGGTTACAATTGTAACGCGAAAAACATGTTTGGAGTTGAAAAAGGAAATGAAAAACAATGAAGAGGAAATGAAACCCAGTCTAGAGAAAAAAAGTAAAAATAATCAAGAAGATTAGGAAATGAAATGAAAACCAGTTTCCAGATTAAGCCACCAACATTTGATGGTAAGGTGTCATGGAGTACCTACCTTAAAAATTTCGAAGCAGCTGCCTTGGCAAACAACTAGTCAGAAGAAGAAAAGGCCACATCACTAATAGTCGTTCTACGGGATAAAGCTATGGAGATTTTAAAGATAAGATAAAATAAGGATAAGAATAACAGGATTATCAAACATTCAAGACTGCTTTGGAAATGAGATACGAAGAAGCTCATGTACAACACGTTTACCAAACACAACTAAAAGGCTGAATACAACGCTTCGAATAAAATCTGCAGCAATTTGAGGCAGATATAGCATGTATGGTAAAGCTAACCTACTTTTTATAGTCTTCGACAACGCTGAATCAATCGACAAAGTAGTAGCAGCCGCAAAACACATAATAATTAATAAAAAACATTGACCCAAAGCAAGTAAAAACGTGACGGTAAAATATTTGTTAATGGACCCCCCAGAACTTATGAGAGATTACATCAAAAGTTACTTTGAACAATATAGAACGATTATTGTTGAAATGCCATTTGGTCAAGGAAAGGATTCCTCTTCATCAAATTTGAATCTGAACAAGTTGCAAATAAACTTCTCAAAATAAAGGCACTACAAAATTTATAAGCAAATTTTTCTTTGTTAAAATTTTAATTTCACTTTAAATTTAATACCAAAATAATTTCATTCGTTCGTAAATGACTGAATATCTGTATCTGAAAAAGTAACGCTGTTTACTTTTTACTGTAACCATAGTAGATCCTATACTTAGTAAATTTAAAGTTGCAGTGTGGTCGGACTTACCCATCTGGTGATATTGTTGTATTGCGTTGTCAGATAGTAACACAAAAACCACAGAACAATTATTATAAAACTAGGATTAAATAAACAGAACAAATTTAGTGTATACTCATTTAACTTTTACTTCATCGTTTGGGAGAAAATTATTAACAGCTTTCTTATTAGTAACCCAATGGCGTTAATACAGTTTGTTAATTCCTATACAGGAGTTAAATTTGTTAACAAAAGGAATTACTTGAAGCAGTTCAAATTGGGCACTTAAAATTAGCATAATTACTCAGATTAAAGGCGTAACCGCCATTTGTCTCTTCCATCTGACAATTCAACTTCGTAATCGATTTTGGAGGAACCCATCCGAATCTGAGGGGACAAAGTGATGAACTGTATTGGAATTCAAATGTTACATGAAATTGTCAGCAAATACTTTTGGATACTGCTAAACACGTGTCCACAGAGTGTTTTAGATGGATACAGCTATAAATGTAGGGTGTTCACATCATCAAAATTTAAATATTATCATATTTTTTTAGGGAAAGCTAAATGAGTAATAGTAAGACTGTTTACTATACTTAAGATTAAGTAATGGTTTCATGAAAACAAAATAACGATGATAACATTGAATGATGATAACATTACTTCAACTTTAACAGTTTGAACTCAAGGTGTTGTAATATATTCTAAAAATTAAACAAAAAATTATCACCTACTCATGAAGGATATTAAAATTATATTTCTTTAATTTTCGACATTTGTTAATAATAATAAAAACAATATTAAATAAATATATATTTTTTTATTATTATTACATTAGTTTCATAATTTAATTATTAATTAATCATTTTTTCAGTTTGCTGAAAATTGTTTAAAAATGGAATCTAATGAAGATTTAGGTGTGTACCTGAGGAGATACTTGAGTGTGAAAAATCGCATATTTACAATGGAGCAAGTTGATTACTTTCTGAATAGTGAACCTGATAATGTTGTATTTAATGAGGTAAAAATAATCGCTTTAAAAATAAAAGAACAAAATTTTTAAAAAGCTCTTTTATAGGTCATCCTAATATTAGGGGCAGCAGGTGCATGCTGTTGTAATGAATTTGTCAATCTGCCTTAATCTGCCTTAATTATAAAAAATTCCAAATACCAAAATCAAGAGATCACGTTCTGCTGGAAGACAATTATTTAAGATATTGTCTGAAGCTATTTATTTGTGGCATAATTTTAGTTTTTCTTAAGTTTTATTGGGTTTTCTTATCTGCTTTTTTCAGTGTGAGATTTTTGGTTAGGCAAACTTAGTTTCAAAAATAACCCTTGACTGTTCCGTTTGGCGCAAGGGCTTATTTAATTAATTTTTATTATTTTTCAGAAGTGTGGCAAAAACCCAATAAAACTTAAGAAAAACAATTATTTAAATTTTTATCTAAAATATGTTGCTTTGCATTCACCCAGATTGGTAGAACTTCATTATTTCTCAGATATGTTAGTGGAAAGTGTCATGGAATGGTGGTCCGTATTCATAAAATCAGTGACGTCTCGCAAAAAAGAGCAAAATTGTTTAAGCTGGACAACTGGAAAGAATACAGTGGATACGCATTACAACGAACGTCTGCTATCCTTTTAGTTGACGGCGGTGACTTTACTTGTCTTAAAAGACACGGAGGATAATCGATCACTGTGGCGGAAGGCTACATTGAAGACTCATTCTTGAAAAACGAAAATATTGCGAAGAGAATACTGTGAAAGATGATAGTAGTAATGATAAACAAAGCAGCGTTAACATTTCTGATTTCACAGAGATAAGAACCGGCCATGGGCGTGGTAATATTTCGTTTCAGATAATTATCGAGTAACACTAATGCTAACAGGTAATGCGTGTACATTAGTATATTTTACTGGATACATCATAGGACAAGAACCAGTGTATTGTGACAGATCAATCCAGTCTTAGAGCTGAATATACGAAGACCTGCTAGTGCAGTAGAGTAAAATTCGACTTGTGTTTAGTGACTATTGTGCCAGTGGATATAATATTGTTTGGGTAAAATGTCGAGCTTATCGATTACGTACCTGCTAAACGCGTGAAAAGATGTGCGCTGTCTTAGAATGAGATTATTATTTTAAATGTATTTAATGCATTGAAACACCAAAATCCTACCAACAGTGTTGACGACATCGTGGAAAAGTGTTCCAAAATAACAGAGATTGGAAAATCGACTATCTACAGACTTTTAAAGGAAACAAAAAATGAACAAGATACTGTAAATCCCCCAAAATCATCTACAGGGAGGTCAAAAGTCGTTATAGATGATTTCTTCAAAAATGTCATTCGCAGAAAAGTACACTCATTTTATTTTAAAAAAGAAATACCAACGCTAAACAAAATTTTAAGTGAACTTTCAGAGGATAACGATTTGCCAAAAATCAGTAGAAACAAATTATGGGCCTTCTTAGGAGAGTTAAATTTTTGCTGGGAAAAGCAGAACAGGAAGTCACTTTATATCGATAAAGATGAAATTATTTGTTGGCGAAGATCCTACTTAAGACCAATTAGAAAATTCCGTGACAAAGGGATTAATATTTATTATCTAGACGAAGCTTGGGTCAACGAGGGATATACTGTAATAAAAGTATGGCAAGATAAAAATGTAAAAAGTTTTCGACAAGCATTATTGGATGGACTTTCAACAGGGTTCAAGGCACCTTCAGGTAAAGGGCGAAGATTAATAGTGACGCATATAGGTAGTGCCAGTGGTATTGCAGATGGCGGTTTACTTTTGTTTGAATCTAAAAATACTGGTGACTATCACGAAGACATGAACGCAGATGTTTTCGAAGAGTATTTTACACAGATGTTGGATCTTATTCCTCCGAGATCTGTAATTGTCATGGATAATGCCATTTACCATTCACGGCAGACCGAGCGGACGCCTATAACTGCTTGGAAGAAAGCCGATATAATTCAATGGTTATCCGAACAAAACATTTCTTTTGAAACAAATACGGTGAAAAAGGTACTTTTGAGACTTGTCAATCTTAATAAAGATCAGAAAAAATATGTTATCGATGAAATGGCAACAAATCGCCAAATAACGGTACTACGGTTACCACTTTATCACTGTGAACTTAACCCAATCGAATTAGTCTGGGCGCAGGTAAAAGGAGATGTAGCGCGAAATAATACGACGTTTAAATTAAGTGACGTGAAAATTTTTTTAAAAAATTCCTTGAAACTAGTAACTGCAGATAACTGGCAAAGATGTGTACATCATGTACAAAAAGAAGAGGAGAAAATGTGGGAACTCGATAATTTAATTGACGTTACTGTTATCGTTATCAATCTAGAAGACGAAGATAATTCATCACATAATTCAGAGGATAAATTTTAATATACCTACTTTTTTATTTTCGTTATTGCACATTTATACAACACTACATTTACTCACCATAATTTGAATTTTCAAAATACATATATTTTTGTGTGGAATAAAAGTCTATTCATTAAATTTAAATAAATATTTTGATAATAATATTGAATAATTTTATTTGAACCCGGTTATGATGCTTAAAGTAGCCTCTAGTTTTGAAATGCTGTTTTTATATTGTTTACTTATAAGAGAAATGGAGCGAGAAATTGAAGCGGCTTAGACAAAGACGGATTGTCGGGGATTAAATTTTAGCTACCTGCTACAAATTGGTACGGTTCGATCATACAAAGTTTTTTTAAAAGTACACCTCACCTACACCGATAATACATTATATAAAAATATTGAATATAAGCACCAGTACTACATTTATTTACGATTTGCATACATAATAAGCTTTTATTACTCTCTTTCATTTCTAAACAGACTTTATATATTAGTACAAGATGTAGCACGAACCTGCATCTAGATGTAGCATCCTATTCACTGTCTGTCGATTATGACAGACATGCACAATCAGGATTTGTCGTATTGCAAGCAAAACGACTGACCGGATGTAATTCAATGCATTAACCCGGAGTAGTTATATCTCGGAATTCCTCTTTGGTAAATATTTTATTTTTTAAAATTTCCGTGACATAAATCACAATCAAAACTTTCTGGTAAAATGATTCAATTTTTCTGCGGTATAGTATGTGCAGACAAAATATGTATATATGGATATTTCACGTCGTTCCAAAATACACCGAACAGGGAGTAATTGGGTATCTTGGGGATAATTGACAGAGGAAAAAATCAACCTCCTCGCCGCTTCGCAGGAGGTTCAAATTGCTTCCCGGTGCGTTCTTGTATATATATATTTCAATTACGCGTTTCACAGAGCGAGCTTTATTTTGATTTATTGCCTAGCCTGAAAATTATTAATGAAGGCCGCCTGGAGTCGATATGGGCTTTAATTAAAAGCTCGACAAAAGGAGCCCGAACCTTCTTTCATTATAAATATGTTTGTTGAGCCCAGGTTTGGTCTTACTTAACTCGCGACCAGATCGCAACTAAGTTTGTCTTGAAAAATTAATGATTAGCTAGACTAAGAAAGCATAGTCAAGTGTATTTAGTGGCGACAGAAACTGTCAGTAATAAAAAATATTGATATAAATATCTACATATTCTTGACATGCAAGCGTTCTTATACTTAATGTAAAACTTCTCTTTCTTAAAAGGACACTAAATTTAAGATTTACTTAAAAGATAATATTTTGTTAAAATATGAATAAAATATTATTAATTATAGAATCGGTTATTCTTCCTTAAATTATAGGTTTATAGATTTGCACGAATTAAAATTATTCATATTTTGTAATAAATCTCATATGGCAAAATTTAACTTGCAGTAATCATTATCAAAACTATAGATACACAATTTGTATTATTATTTACCGCAAATTGCATTACGTCTACTCAGGTCTCCTTCTGTCGGACAAGTCGTCGGTTGCCTCGCCTCCAGTTTTAAGATAAAATTTACTTTTATATTATAATTTTCTTATCACTCCAGATATTTTTATGAAATTTTGTACACACCTACAAATCATTAAGGAGCATTGTTTGATATAAAAAATGTTTTAAAATCTTTGCCAGTGACGTCCGTACGAGGTTTGAACTAAACATTTTTGAAGAAAAAAATGGTACGCCACTGCTTTTTCTAAAAACTAAAATTATTTTTAAAATCTCAATTTATTTTACAGCAAATTCGGTCCCTAAACTTACTCTCGTACGACGCACCATTTTCACGTAAAAAAATTAAAACCACAAAAGTTTTTTCCCCAAGTTCATTGAAGCTGCTTTTGATATTTTGTTGCCATTTTGTAGACACCCACCACGCGTGTAAACACTTTTTTAAAACAAAAATTAATTCTCTACTTTCACAAATGACGTTCACGTAAGCATGATATTGAATATTTGGATAGAAAAAACGGTAAGCTCATTAAATGCCCCCTTAAAGCAAATGAAATAAAAATTAGTAGGCTGGGTAAAGTGTCATAATTTTTGACGCTTCTTTTCCCAATAAAGTTGACATTGATTTTTCATTATTAAAAAATTATTTTTAGAGTAGGAGGTAAAATTTCATAAAAAAATGGTAAATTTTATAATCGATGAATTAGCTGACATGCATTTTACTTATGGGGTTGCCGACGGAAATTCATACAAAGCCAGGAGGATATATAAAGAGCGGTATCCAAATCGCGTACTACCCCATCCGAAAACATTTTCCATATTACCACTGTGAAGCGTCATAGTGGTCGGAAATCGACTACGGTGTCGGAAAGTTATATTGAAGATTCACTATCCAGCAAGATGCCAATTGCTGAGAAAATCCAGGTCCTACACGGCAAAGTTGTGGGCTCTCTCCTTTATCAAACTCCTTATCGAGCGAATTTAAATAATCTCGGTCAAAATAACAAGATCGTTCTTGAGAAAAATGTTAATGTTAATAATAATATTTTTAAACAAAATGCTATAAAATCTGTTGCAGTAATAAATAGTTTAAGAAAATTCTACATTTATAGGGCAATAGTAAAAAGTAATCGAGGAATTTCCAGGTGATTTGAACGAAACGATTTAGTACTGGAAATTCTTGGGTAGTTGGAGGGTTATTTTAATAAGGGTGTTTATAATTCTTATCCTCATTTTATTAGGATTTTCCTGATATTTAAATATAATAATAATAATAATAATATTTCTACCCCTCATTCTAATCACAGGGATTAGCCCAGAAGTCGGAGATTTGTGCGGGAGAGGGGGCGGCATATTATTATTAATCAGGCCGCATTTACGCCCAGGAACGACTTACGTTGGTAGGCCCTAACCGCTATTCAGTGCAGGAATGAGGGAAACCTGGAAAACCTCATTAATTAGGGGGGTAGTCAAATATCAACCGGTGTCAATCCAAGCCAACATTCTTCCACCCTACCATACCTGCAGAGAGGGCGCCAAACCTCTCCACGAACATAGCTTATATACGATCTACCGGCAGTTGGGCTCGAACCAACACCGATCTAGTCACCTCGATTCAAGTACTGACGCCTTAAACCGCGCGACCACTGACCGACCCATATAGGTGAAATAACTAGTTTAGACACAGTGTAAATGTACACGTAGAAGTACATACGTCTTGTACAATCCTTTTGTAAATAAACTTAAGTATATTAAGTAATTCAAGCTTGTATTATCCACAAGATCCTTCAACAATTAATTATGTACTTCAGTTTTATTTTTTCTTAAGGCAATGTTATTATTTACTTTCAAAATTATTTAATATTATTTCAAATATTTGCAGTAATTCTTTAAAGTCACTTAATTCAATTCAAATAAAGAACTTTATTTTGAGAATAACTGTTGTTGACTCAATTCTTTAAGCAAACAACTTTATCTCATATTAAGTATTAGCTTTCTTGGTTTCAAGTAATTTTTATTCTTAAATGAAGAATACTTTTTTATCGCAAATTCAATTTAATATACCTAGATCCAACTTGAGAGTTATACAAATTTTTTCTCTTAATAAGCCGAAAAGTAATCTTTGCTTAAAATCCCCTATATATTGAATGTGTTTTAATTTTAATAAATTGTGTTGTGTTTGTGAAATATATGTTGATAATTTTTATTATTATTATTATTATCATTATTATTATCATTATCATTATCATTATCATTATCATTATCATTATCATTATCATTATCATTATCATTATCATTATCATTATCATTATCATTATCATTATCATTATCATTATCATTATCATTATCATTATCATTATCATTATCATTATCATTATCATTATCATTATCATTGTCATTGTCATTGTCATTGTCATTGTCATTGTCATTGTCATTGTCATTATCATTATCATTATCATTATCATTATCATTATCATTATCATTATCATTATCATTATCATTATCATTATCATTATCATTATCATTATCATTATCATTATCATTATCATTATCATTATCATTATCATTATCATTATCATTATCATTATCATTATCATTATCATTATCATTATCATTATCATTATCATTATCATTATCATTATCATTATCATTATCATTATCATTATCATTATCATTATCATTATCATTATCATTATCATTATCATTATCATTATCATTATCATTATCATTATCAGTATCATTATCATTATTATTATTATTATTAAAAAATATATAATCTTGTTATATAAGAATTATACATTAATTAAGTGCTGCAGAGTAAAAAATATTTTTTCACGTGCTCAAAATGTCTCATTTATGATTATTACATGTGATGTTACAAAACATACACATAGAAGGATATAAGCCGACTTTCTTTCATTACTTCCTTCGTGTAAAGCTGCTATCTTCGCGAACGGCGCTTTCTTTGTTTTTATTTTCCACGCAAAACAAGCAACGGGGGAGAGCGCAGGGGGTATTACAGCTCCTAACATGTTGAGGAGCTCATATATCTCGACGGATATTGTAGCCGAGTGCCATTATTACACCCGAAAAATGTAATGCTTTCAGCACACTTTGTGAAAAGCAAAGAAACCCGGAAATGAGAAAATATAGCTTTCCATACACTTAAATTGCTTTATCGTTTCTCGATAACATTGCTGCCTGCTGGTATCTACATCTCAAAGGTAGTTTATATGCGGATGAGTGGAACTTTTCATCAAAATGTATTTCGGTATGAAGTTGATCGCGAGTTCGTTTCATCGGAAATACCTGGATATTAATTTAGTACGTTTATAGGGACAAGATTTTTATTGAAAATATATGTTTTTGTTTGTTTGTTGAAATATTTTATAAAAAAAATAGATTAAAATGTTTACGTAAAATTAAATTATTCTCTGTTATGTTACTTACGTTACTCGAATGCATTGATAATAACATAACAGAGTTCCATTAAACTGGATAAATTTAGAATCAGATTACAAATAAATTTAGGTGTTCCACAAGGCTCGGTGCTGGGGCCTTTCCTGTTTTTACTGTATATCAATGATATTAATAGCATAGCAAACGGGACACATTTTACTATTTTTTCAAATCACGCTTCGGTCAAAGATCGAATAAGTCTGAATGTGATTTACAAATACATTCTGAACGTGTTCTAGAAGAAATGAGTGTATAGTTTACACAGAACTCGTTACACTTTAATACTAAAAAAACGCATAGTTTAAGATTTCGTAATTGGTAGAAGCCCTGTTCTAAATTTAAATTAAAAATCAATGATAATGTAAAATTTTTAGGTTTATATATTAATCAGCACTTGAACTGGAAAACTCGTTGTGAGTATATAATTTCTGAAATTTATTCAAATATATATTTATTTAGAAATTTGCATACAGTGCTCACTAGAAAACAGTTATTCATGGTATACCATTCGCAAGTTCAGTCATTACTTCGATATAGAATATGCTTCTGGGGTTGGTCCACTTTTTCATCAAGGGTTTTTATAGCACAGAAACAAGTTTTAAGGTCAATGATAGGATTACCTAATACATAATTACAATATTTTTAAAGATTTTAAAATTTTAACACAGCCCTGTCTTTTTATATTGAAATATATTTTTTTAAACCGTGATAAATTCATTTTAAATATACGCATTCATAGTAAAGATACTAGAAGTAAACATAACTTTCATGTACCTTGTAGGAAGTATAATATAACGTGTAACATAGGGTTAAGGGCATTTAATCAACTACCAATGGCAATAAAGAATGATGCTTCGCTCATCTATTTAAAAAAAAATAAAAGAGTTCTTACTGGAAAAATGTGTTTATGATGTCGGGGACTTTTCTAAATAGCTGTAACTGTGTAATTTATATGTATATATTAGCTATGTACATATGTAAGTAAAATTTTACATGTGCCAGTGTGTTATATTATAAATAAATCTTATTTGTATTTTTAGTATTAACTGTAATTATTGTATCTTTATTGTAGATATGCCCTTATCTTGTGATTTCAATGCAATTCATGTTGTCAAAATTGCCCGTCTAGTATTGAAAGAAAATATAACTAGTAAAAAGTGTCTCCTTGGCATGTGATCTGTATAAAAAAATATAATAATAATATATGTACCCTTCATTCTAATCACGAGGGTTAGCCCAAAAGTTGAAGACTTGTTCGGGAGAGGGGGCGGCATATTATTATTAAGTAGGCCGTATTTACGCCCAGGAACAACTTACGTTGGTAGGCCTTAACCACCATTCAGTACAGGAATGAGGGAAACCTGGAAAACCTCATTAATTAGGGGGGTAGTCAAATGTCGACCGGTATCAATCTCCCACATTAACCCAAGCTAACATTCTTCCACTCTACCATACCCGCAGAGAGGGTGCTAATCCTCTCCACGAATATAGATATCTGTTTCAATATCACTTCTATTTTATATTATATAGATACATCGCATAATATCCTTATTTTTTGGAATTGCGGCTCAATTATAGTTTTTATACAGGGTGGTCCACTTTCGAAAGCGGAAACTTTAGAGGCAAACAGAGAACCACAAAATAATATCAGTTTGTATTATAAACTATATTCGAAAAAAAAAATAAAAATATATATTGCACCACAAAATATTTTTATTTATTTATTTAGTTTTCTTGTTATAATAGTAATAATTAATTTTTTTTGGGGTATTTTTTTAATTTAAAATTTGACGTTTGAAGTTTAGTGGAAATAATTTTTTATGATTTTTTTTTGTCTTAAATGGTCTACGTAAGCCAAAAGACAAGTATTTTTTAGAACAGAAAAATTATGTTTACTTTGAAAAATATTAAATTGGAGATAAAAGTGCAGTAAAATGTAAATTTGGAAAAAAAATTAGTACCTAAATATGTATATGTTTTATTATTTTGTTTGGGACTTAGTCTCATTATAGTGACTACAAGAAATATGATCATCTACATAATTTGAAGATGAGCTGTCTTGTGCAGGAAATGTTGGAACGGCCTCTTTGCGTAATCTATTGCACGAATCGTTAGAACATATTATTTTCAAAATTTATTTGACAGTTTGTATGAACTATTACTAATCCTGAGCAGCTCTTCTAATAAATATTCTCTATTAGAAGCCACTGCACAGAACTTTGCTCTAAAATAAAAATTTGTATTTGTCAAAAATATAAATATATATATTTTAAACTTCACTTTCATGAGAAGTATTTATATTCCAATGTTATACTTAAGATAAGTTAATAGGTAAGACAATAGCAGTAAAATATCATTTATGGTTTTTACAGTATATTATAGATTACTTACTTATTTATGCCTTTAGGAAATTTAAAGAAACTTAAATTACTATTAGATGATGTGTTTAAACATCTAACGGCTGCACAGCGACTCGTTACTCGATACAGCCACAAAATATTGCTTTAATACGGCTCTGTATAACCGATGTTCGCACTCCCAGAGTTGGATGTAAACTGAGGTATCTGCAGCTGCACTCTGCAGCCTGAAATGGATGCGCGAGCTGCTATGCGCGACTTATTATTTCGGCTCGAGTGATTCTACTGGTCTCACTACACTGTGCCTTCATTATATATTGTTGTGTACCAAATCTCATCTCAATATCTCGATCGGTTTTCGAGAAAGGAAAACTTTAGTATTTAAGACAGAAAATTTAAACTTTTTTCCTTATTTTTAAACATGGAGCCTGCCCCTAAATTTTCTACTTTCTCATTCTGTAACATCCTGTATTACAAAAATGCTACAGTCAAATACATACCCTCCAACATTTTTAGACTGACTCAAATATTGGTATTCTGCCATCATAATTAACAGAATCTTAAAAAATAATGTGCCACCACATACACATAAACCAGAAAAAAAATATTTTTTAATTCCAGAAAACGTTGAAAGGATATTAATTCGTACAGTCCATTAATTCGTAAACGAATTTAATGAGAAGGTTTTTCTTTTTCATAATGAATACGCCAACGTGCAAACGCAATCCCAGAAAGCTTTTAAAATCCCCAGCAGCAACATAAACAACCTTGTCACAAAAACAAAATGCGGCGAATCGTAACGTGTAATGGAAATAAATTAAACGTCAGTGCTATGAGGTGGATGTGCTTTTAGATAAATTGAGAAATTTTATCGGTATATCGTGATTGTCTTTGTGCCCGTTGATTAATCTAACATGGCGACCGTCCTGGATGGATTACTAACGGCCTAGTAATTTAGAATTGGACATATTTGGTTCCTATTGAGGAAGAACGTTACTAAAAGGACCACAGAAATTCATTTGTAGAATAAAAGTACTCGGACTTTTCTCATCAAAGGAATTCTTGCCAGACATATAGGGTTACTTTTTATAAAAATAGTATGCAAGAACTTGTTCTCCTTCTTTTTGGTTTCAAATGATCAAGTTTGTGGTGTTTTTTAAGTACTGAAATCTCGAAAAATAAAACACGTACAGCAAAGGTAATATCAAAAATAAAATTATTGATATTTTGTTTATACACTTACTACAGTAGCGGAAAAAATTAAGGGATCAAAAAAAAATCTCTTGAGATTCTTCAAATGGCTGTATCTTTGGTAAAAATGGTCGTATGGGAGTGAAAAAAGCAATTTGAAGCTTGAAGTGTCTAGTTTATGGATCTTTCGATAAAAGAAATTCCAAGCAACAATTAGCGTAAAATCCTAATAAATATGTATCATGGAAAGAAAATTGTTCGAAATTTTTTGCACACTTATTTTTAGTATACGGACTTAAACAGCCTTTGAATGAAAATGCATCATTTTCTCTTTTCTCAGCAATGTCTCAGGAACCAATGGTCGAAAATGGAACGGGGTTTTCGGAAAGTTGGATCCATTCTCTACAATGGTCTGGCATGCTTTTTCAGGAAACAATTTTTTTTTCATTCTCAACATGACAAAAATTTCGAAAAACAGGACTTTTTGAGGGCTTTCAGAAAATCACGCGCCACTTTGAGAATATTGGGAAAATGACTTCAAACGCTTTCCGCAATAAAAATGTCGAAAAATTTCATTTTTTTTACACATTATGAGCTCTAAAGGCAAAATACGCAGTCCTTCAATTTTTTCAAAAATTCAATCCAATGAAACAATAAAATGGATTGATGGATCAGGTTGAAACTTTGTAGGGCTTTTGAGGGTACAATGGCCTATAAGATGCACACTTAACATTAATCATTTTCCCAATATTCTCAATGTGGCACGCGATTTTCTGAAGGACCTCAAAAAGTCCTGTTTTCGAAATTTGTCAGTGATGTTAAGAATGAAAAAAATTTTGTTTCCTCAAAAAACATACCAGAACATTGTAGAGAATGGATTCAAGTTTCCGAAACCCCCCTTCCATTTTCTGAGCGACCAGTGGTTCCTGAGATATTGCTGAGAGAAGAGAAAATGACGCATTTTCATTCAAAGGCTGATAACTCAGCCAGGAATGGTCGTATAGAGGCCGACAAAAAATAAATTGAAACTAAATGACCAACCTATCCAATCCATATAGTGGTTAGGTTAAAAATCTTTTTTGAAGTCCGTATACTAAAAATAAGAGTGCAAAAAATTTCGAACAATTTTCTTTCCATGATATTCATTAGGATTTTACGCTAATTGTTGCCTGGAAAAAAATTTTATCGCAAGATCCATAAACTAGATACTTCAAGCTTCGAATTGCTTTTTTTTCACTCACATACGACCATTTTTACATTTTTATTGGAAAAATCGCAGGAAATTGGGATTTTTTATTGATCCCTTAATTTTTTCCATATTTAAACTCTCGTCAAACAATATAATAACTTTTAAAGTTATGACACACATTATTTCATTGTTCTAACCCCACATTTTAACAATTATTTTCACATACTTATAAACAAAAGTGAATAGTTTTATATGCAGAACTATGTAAGTTTATGTTATAACAATGTTTTCATATATAGTTGAATTTAAAAAATTTGAAAGATTTTGATACCTAAAAGTTTGTTGGATAGATCGCTTTCTGACGTTATATATTGATTTTATTTCGGTACATGAAACAATAATCTTGTTATTTGCTAAATTCTATATTATTCAGTTCTTAAATGTATAAAATTACTTGTATTTGTAGAAAACAATATTTCAAGAATACGGCGCCCTTAATGTCAGTTATTATTTTTTAAGAAACAAATTATATGCAGAAAATCAGAAGTTTTTCTAAATTATTTAATGGAGAAATAACATTTGAACATCGCATTAAATAAATGTCCCAAACTTACGTTTCTAATCAGATATTTAGAAAAATTTCCAAAATAAATCTGTTTACGTACGTTTCGGGTTTATTTATAACACCCATCTTTAGAAACACTGTTAATTATGTGTTTCTCCTTGAAAACGAAAACAGAGAGTTTTTCGAAACGTCAATATTACGGAAGTGCGCGATAGTGATGTGATTTTTGTTATTTTTTACTTATCTGCTTTTTTCAGTGTGAGATTTTTTGGTTAGGCAAAATTAGTTTCAAAAATAACCCTTGACTGTTCCGTTTGGCGCAAGGGCTTATTTAATTAATTTTTATTATTTTTCAGAAGTGTGGCAAAAACCCAATAAAACTTAAGAAAAACTAAAATTATGCCACAAATAAATAGCTTCAGACAATATTTCTCCTTAAAATTGTATATTATTAGAATTGGTTCTTTAACATATTTTTATTCAGAATATTTTTGGAAAAGAAGGAAATTTCTTTGTGAAAAGTAATTTCTTTTGTTCATTTGGTATGTATTTCTTTTATCAGTTTTGTTTTTAAATTTCTACTATTGTTGTTATTTTTTTATAGTATTTCTGGGTGTCTGGGTGTTATAAAAATAAACCCGAAACGTACGTAAACAGATTTTTTTGGATACTTGTTTTTTTTGTGTTTTTTTTTTTTGCTTTGACCCAGGAGGTGTATTTTTAAAAAAGTTTCTTATTAGAAAAACTAGATTTGTTAAAAAATAATGATAATAGGCAGGCAATAACACAAAAATTTTAGAAAAAGAGAAGTCATTAAGTAAAGATGTGTTTCGAATAAGTATCGACAATTTGTATAGGTTATATTTCTACCTCATGCTTACTGATATTTTAGTTTATAGGTTATGCTTTAAGAAGTTGACACCTATTTGTTATTCTTTAAATTTTTGTAATTGTTGGTTGAATATTCTCAACAACTAGGTAAGTAACAGCAGAATAAATATTATAATCACTATGGAATCTTATTTATTTATTTATTTATCAATAAGGAAATACACAACAGCATGTGGTTGGGAAAAATACGTTGGATAAGGATCTGTACAAAAGACATTGTTTTCAATGTCCTTCGGCTACTTTATTGACTGATACTGAAGTAAGTTCAACTAATAGTAAGCGCCATGGTGGTTGGATATCAGCTGAAGGCTACATTAAAAATTCCAACAAAGTGGAAATAGCAAAAAAATTATTGGTTCTACTATGTTTTCAACTAGTACCGCAGAAATTTTCAAATTGTATACAATTGTATATTTTTTAATATTTTCCTCATTTATGCTTTTGAAAATCACAAAACCAGATAGTACACTATAATCACCTTGAAATTATCTTTTCAAGCCTTCAAAGAGGGGTCACAAGACAAGACTTTTAATTTAAAGAAAAAGTGGGGGTTAGCCCCCATCTTCCCTCCCTATGGGAAAAAATGCATAATCCACTCTAAAATGTGACAACCTTTAAACAAAAATCGACCTGTTTCAGGAATTTTGCAATAAAAATGTTGCTTCAGTTTTATTGAATTTATTCCAGTTAAAGTCACCACACATATCATAAAACAGCATAATATGTTTTTAGTATCGCCAAAGTTGAGGGTGGCTTTAGCACTATGGTATACTCGCGACAAGAATTCAGACGACTTACGTCATACGAACAAATGAATAATTCATTATATTTTCATCAAAATATTTAAGAAACTGCAACTGATAGTAATAAAACTATAGACTACACTAAAAGTTTGCATTATATATTGCACTAAATTGCAAAAAATGATTGTTTTAAACACGACCAAATGTCGAAAATTGCGTTGACAGTAAAAACAAATGTGTAACGTCAGCCGTGACGTAAGACGTCTGAATTCTTGACGCGAGTATATTCATTTCCAAATACATCGTGTAATTTACTCGTTATATCTGCAGATCTACTCGTAATAATCACCAAATGAAGAATATGTTCCTCAAACATCCTTAAACATTTAAAAAATGTATATTGCTCGCATGAAAAAAGGCAAATAAAAGAACTATAAATCTATGTATCTTTGTCAGTTCGACGAAATTTTATTCCCGAAGCAGAATACGCCAGGCGATAAGACGCAAGTATCGCTTATATTTGACTATTAGCTGCATTAATAGCCTTTGAAAACGACCTAATAACGTTCAGTAGGGTACGGTCCATTTACTCTGCAAATTTCACACATTGTATCGTAATGGCAGAACTATGTGGAGGTGCTGAAGTTGCTAGTAAATTGCCAACTATTTTAATGGAAACTAGAGTTCAGATCCTCGTTGGGAGAAAATTTCTAGAGGAAATTTTCAATAAGCCAATTTATGAAGAATATCGCCTCATCCAACCATGTTCTATACAAACTTAGGTTCTTCAACTTTCTCATTTACTTTAAATATGTAAATATGTAAACCGTCTTTTACATTATTTACATTTCATAAAGCTGATGCTATCTTTTAAAATTTTTGGTAATTTCCAAATTTTCTATCGGATTCGTTCGAGTTACAATATGATTAATTATAGAATAATATTAACATTCGTGTAGGGTACGTGATAGGTGTCAACGAGTAAAGCAGGACGCCCACTGAATCGGCACAGCCCGGCACAGCACGCCCAGCGCGGCCGGCAGATTTTGATATGCTTGTAATCAAATGGAGTAGCGCCCACTGAATCGGAGCCGCTCAGCTCGGCGCCGTACGCTCGGCTCGGCACCGCTTCGTATTCTCGATAGGGCAAAATGTGCCGATCTGTGTCATGCCGAAGCAATGGGCGGTGGCTGTAAAACTGCCGGCCGTGCTGTGCCGTGCTGCGCCGGGCTGCGCCGGGCTGCGCGGATTCAATGGGCGCCCTCCTGAAGCATAAACTTTACAGTCACTTGATAACAGAGTCGTATATGGTAACATGTAATGGTGATGCCGGCACTGATGCTGAAAGTAAATGACGTAATTTACTTTTAACATTGATGCAGAAATAGAAAACATTAAGAAAATTTAAAGCAAATAAATATGTATTTACTTAATTATATTATTAATAACTGAAGAACAGGAGGTGTTCTTATATATATTCGAGAGGAATATTCGATTACTTTAAAAAGGAGTGAAAGCGTGGAACCTTATCTCAGGCTAATTTCATTTGAAACCGAAATCTATGGTGAAAGATTTCTTATAACTGTTTTATATCACCCCCTCAAGTAAATGATGCTTTGTTTATATACTTTTTTCAAGAATATGTCGAAGATATTATAGATTATGATAAATCCATAATAATTGTTGGAGATTTCAATTTTGATTATTTTAGGCAAGATTATTTTTTTACAAAAAAATGTAAATACATAATTTACCAAAATGGATTTGAACAATTAGTAAAAGAACCTACCAGAATTACTCCACATAGCTCAACAGCAATTGATTATTTAATAACAAATAATAAGCATGTATCTTATAATGTTAACCTAACGCCGAATATAGATCATTCTATAATAAAGATTATAATACCCAATTTGAAAACAAACTATGCAAACGTAACCATTAAAAAAAGGTAAAAGGTAAAAATTACAATTGTAATTATTTTCAAAACAAGATCATTGATGATTATTGGAACAGTAATGTTACGGATGTGAATTTGATGTCGAGGAACTTTATACATAGTATAAATAATATTCTTAATGAAATGTGCCCTATGACTGATATAGTTATTCCTAAAAAATATGAACATAATAAGTGGATAACAGGTGATACTATAAATGCAATGGAAGATATGGATAAGGGATGAGTTTAAAATAATGAGAAACAATGTAACCAAAATGGTTATAGATGCAAAAGAAAATTATTTATATAAAATAATAGATGGAAACAAGAATAATGGCCAATTAATGTGGAAACATTTAAAGAAACTATTGCCGAATCAAGTAAAATCTCTTCATAAAATTTAATATTTAATGGAAATTTAGTATCACACACAGAAGATATAGCAAAAAACTTTAACAAATACTTTTTAGATAGTATAAATGAAATAGTAACAAAAACAAAAGTAACAAAAAATTATGATCGTATAATATACAATATAAATACTTATGAGTCTTTCAAGGATTTTAAAAATGTAAATATAGGTGATGTAAATTATATGTAATTTAAAGTATACTAGTGGAACAGAAGATGGAATAACTACACAGATAATTAAGGATGCATATACTGCTGTATAACTCGCGACAAGAATTCAGACGACTTACGTCATACGAACAAATGAATAATTCATTATATTTTTATCAAAATATTTAAGAAACTGCAACTGATAGTAATAAAACTATATGCTACACTAAAAGTTTACATTATATATTGCACTAAATTGCAAACAATTATTGTTTTCAGCGCGACCAAATATCGAAAATTACGTTGACAATAAAAACAAATGTGTAACGTCAGCCGTGACGTAAGACGTCTGAATTCTTGACGCGAGTATAGTAGGGAATCGTTTTGTTGATGTGATAAATACATCTTTGCAGAGTGGGAAATTTCCAAGTGATTGGAAAATGTCAATAATAGTGCCGGTACCCAAAGTAACTAATACTAATTTATGTAAAGAGTTTAGACCCATTAATATAGTGCCAGTGTATGAAAAAGTATTAGAATATTTAGTAAAACGACAGTTGTTAGACTATTGTGACAAGAATAACATTATTGCGCCGTGCCAGTCAGGGTTTCGTAAGCAACATTCCTGTGAAACCATCGTACTAAGTATAACTGATAAGTGGATTAAAGCTATGGATGAAGATAAGTTAATTTTGGCTACATTTTTTGATTTTAAGAGAGCTTTTGAAACAATAAATAGAGACTTATTATTAAGGAAAATGAAAAAAATTGGATTATATGGGAATGTACTAAGTTGGTTTAAATCATATTTATCTGATCGTTGTCAGAAAGTGAAATATAAAAATAGTGTGTCAGACCAATTACAAAATAACTATAGTGTACCACAAGGTACAGTTTTGGGGCAACTCTTTTTTATATATGTAAATGACATTATAAATTATGTTAATAAATGTGATGTTCGCATGTTTGCTGATGACACAATGATTTATTTAATAGGGAAAAATGCCCATAAAATGATAAACATTATGATACAAGAGTTGGCAAATATATGCCAATGGCTTTATGACAATGATCTGTATGTAAATATTGATCAATCTAAATATATGTTTATAGGTTTATAAATAAATTAAGAAATTTAAATAATGTTATAATTGACAACACTTCCTTAGAAAGAGTAAAAGAATTAAAATATTTAGGAGTTAAAAATTCTGTATTTTTTAAGGGACTACAACAATGAAATACCAGAAAGTATAAAACAATGTGAAAGCTTTATTAAATTCAAAAAAAGCTCTCTAGTTATGTAAGTGCTAACTTTTAAGATTTTGCGTTAATATGTCTAAGTGGATATTTAGAGTTATCAATTTTCCTGTAATATTAGTTTTATTATATTATTGTTGTTGTTACATATTATAATAACTATAATTATGGCTAAGATGAAATAATTGATAATATACAAATTAAGTAAACAATGTTGAAACGACTATTGTAACTGAAATAGCGAGTGCTAAATAAACGTATTATTATTATTAATTAAGTGTACAGGTAGAGAAATTAGAATAAGTAATTTCATAGCCAAGCTCGTTAGTAGCTGGTAGTAGTAATTATTTTTTCCGACAATTTTTCGTGGCAAAAGTGGCACTTTTCCGCACTAGTGTTACATTATACAGTTGGCCTATCGTATTGTTGTGACAACGTCCAACATAATTCAGCGTATGCATGCAGCATTAAGCGCTAGATTTTTCTAAAGATGCTTATGAGTACCGCTCAATGCAGTTTACCGTATATACAGCAAATAGCAGTAAAACTGCTGCGACGCTGAATTACGCTGGATACAAGTAATCAACGATAAAAATTCCTGTCGTTTCCATAACTACGTGCAGATTTGATTGTTTCAGTTTGTAGGTTGAGTTTGATTTATTTTTCATGAGGAATTTCATGTTTCGATAGAGAGATTGGAGGCCATAATGATGCAAGCAATGCATTAATTCCTGCAAAATCAAGAATTCGCTATGAAGAAGACTTCTTCTTCATAAAAGAAGATATATTTTTAGCCTATTTCCACGATATTGCAAAACGTAACAATCCGTCAATTCTATGAGCGAAGTATTCGATGTTGAAACTACACTTCAAAGTAAAGAAGGACTTTGATATTGGGAAATACTGAAGCTAACGGCATATTTGAAGAAATCAAAAATTAAAAAGTTACAAGCAAAAAAAATCGAAGGTATTATAAAAAAAGAAAATTTTCTCTTAAATACCCTAGACAACGTATATCTTATGACTAAAGTAGCTGCGATATTTGGAATTGTCGGTGCCTCTCGTCGCGAGGAACTAACAAATATGATATAGAAGACAAAAGGAATGTGCTTATCATTACCATATCAACTCGATTGTTGACTGCAATCAGCGTGCGGAAAAGTATCACTTCCCCCACTTGTTAAGCAAATAATTTTTGTATATATCTTAGGTATCAACAATAGTTTGCGGACCAAAGCCTGGACCAACGTTGAATTACTCCCACAATATCTACCTATACAGGGTGTCCCATAACTTATGGGCCATAGAGCAACCGGAGATAGTAGACATAAAAATATGTCTTTTGAGCCAAATTTGCCTAAGTAATATGTTACTATTTAAAGAATTACAGGATGTTGGAAAAGAACCCAAAAACGTAATTATACCAATTTTGAATTGGATATCTTCAACTGTTTTAAAGGTATCATCATTTTTCGAAAATTTATATTAATTTTCAACACCCTGTTATTCTTTAAATAGTAACATACTACTTAGGCAAGTTTGGCTCAAAAGACATATTTTTATGTCTACTATCTCCGGTTGCTCTATGGCCCATAAGTTATGGGACACCCTGTATATTCTATATTATTAGCTTTTATAATTTTTTTAACTGTATTTTCAAAGTATTTTAAGCTAATATATTTATAGGAATTGTAGGAGAATTGATATTATATTAGCTTAAAATACCTTTACAATACAGTTTCAAAAATAAATAAGTCTGAAACTAGGATAGGGAATAATGTTATCCGTCGAAGTTTGGATAAAATTTGGCCTGTGTTGCTTCTTCTTGTTTTGTAACGAGTCTTTTGTATAACACCGCTGTGTTGGACTTCCATCCACCGTGTCTCTTAATTGTAGTAAGATTAGCACCAGAGTCTACCAACAAAATACTCAAAGATCGTCGGAAGCAATGTTCAGTATAAAGGTGAGAATCAAGCAAATTTAGAAATTCGGGAATATTGGCAGGCACACTCATTTTTAATGTATTTTGTGAAAACTCTTGAACGATTCGTGTTCGCTCGACGGAAGGTTATGTACTTTTTATAATAGTTCAAATATAATGTACCAATAATAACGAAAGTTCATTGCACATCAGTTTTTGTTTCTTACTGTATTAGAAAGGTATTTTAAGCTAATATATATCAAATATCCTACAATTCCTATCAATGAAGTCATATGTATGCTCTCTGATACCAAACATATGCTAATGAACAATAGACAAAGCTCATATTCAATAATTATCTAAAAAAATAATCTAGTTAAATTTACTAACCTGGTTTAATGAAAAGATTCTATAAATATCTAAGTTCACTTCTGAAACTGTGGGAACTCGAAAATTCAACCACAATAGATGAGACCTGACCTATTTCTGCATTTTTAGGATTGCTTCTTCAGGTGGTCTCCTTTAAGTTGAGTCAAATATCTAGCTATAAAAAATATTATACCAATAAATTAAAATTATTTGAAATTAAATATCGACAATGTCAAAAGTGATTAACCTGTCAATGAATTTAAACATGATAACGACCTACTTAATTAATAACAAAATATTACAATTTTACTAAAGCTAATAATAAAGAATATATGGGTAGATATTGTGGGTGTAATTCAACGCTGGTCCACAGAGTGGTTAGTTTCACACAATATTGTTAATACCTAAAGATATATAAAAAAAAATGATCAGTTTTTGTGTCTGGCATATGTATCACAACTAGCAAACTTCCCAAATTTTCGATATTATTGAATATGAAGTTGCCCAGTTCTTCGCGATTTGTCCATTTGTTCCCTGGCCTACTTTTTCGGTGGATTCGATTTCGGCTCAACAAGGAACTTCATACATGGACAACTGGATTTCAAATTGATATTTTATAAATTTAATTAAATGCGTTGATTTGGACTGTTAATGATGCTTATAGAAAAGATACTGTATGATGGGATGGAAATCCCAAGGGGAAATTCACACTAAGCGTGCTCTACCACTTAACCCTTGTATACATAAATATATTCATAACTCAAACTGAGAAAATGTACAAAGCAAAATACTAATAATACAAAACAAAAAATGAGAAAAGAGAATTTTGAAATTATGACAATATGAAAAAGGGCACAAAAACACTCATAGATATTGTAAACAATTATTTGAAATAGAAAAAACAAAATAAATTAAATTAAAAAAATGGCCAAGGGCATTTATTTCATGCTAAGAAAAGCATCACAAAAATTAAACAGTAAACAGGGGTAGGATAACAAATATTTTATATCAAATTCTGCTCCATAAATAACATATCTCTAATAAAACTTTTAAATTTGTTTATGCTAAAAGATGTTACTCGAGAGATCTATTATAAGTTTTATATATGTTATATTTAAAACCTCTTTCAAATAATGCAGTTTTGTGATAGGGTGGAGTAAGTAATCCTTTAGTTCGAATATTTAGAGTATGCACATCATTTCGAAAGTTAATTTTGTTGCACAAGTACGGAGGAGTTTTTGTCAACACAAGTTTATGATAAAAGCACAATAAATATAATTGTCTACGATTTGCCATATTTAACCATTGCAAATCTATTAATTTATGAGACACATGTTCAAACTTTCTTATGCTAGACTCGAAACGAATACATGAATTTTGAACACGCTGAATACGGCATTTGGTCTGGTCCAAACAATTTCCGTAGACAGGTGCACAGTAATTGAAGTGACTTAACACTAGAGTTCCGCAGAGCATTTTCTTTGTACTGTAGCTAATATAACCTTTGTGATACAGAAGTCTTAATGCATTATATGATCGTTGTATAAGTTTGCTGACTTGTTCTCTAAACCTTAATGACCTATCAAGAATTAATCCTAAATTTTTGACACTTTCAGAGATAGTTAATGCTGAACCCATTACCTTTTTAATAAGTTTTTCAACTCAGAAACATTATATTTATTTCCAAATAAAATCGTAGCTGACTTAGCGGAATTCAAAACCAATTGATGATTTTTAGAAATATCATAAATAGTCTGTAAGTCGCTATTAATCTCAACACTGGCTAAAAGTAATTTTAGCACTTACTTCAATAACTATACTGATTATAATAATAATAATAATAATAATAATAATGCATTTATTGCCCAACAGAATAGACATTCCAATTACAGGACAAAACATATTATAACAAAGTAATGAAGTAACAGTGTACTTAATTTTAATTACTAATAATATTTAACATTTACTAAACTAAATCAGTCTGAAAGCTATATCATAATATAGATGAGGCCAGTTAAACACTTCCAAAAAATTGAGAACTAACTGATAATAATTGTTTGAGTGTATCAAAATTTAGGTCACATAAATGAGAAATTTGATCAAAATTAATTGACATGGTGTATACAGGGGATTTCGTAAGGACATTTGTTCTAGCATTACGACAGTAAAACATGTAATCATCACGAGATTCAGGCCTAGGTACACGTAAGTAGAACATTTTTAAAATTTCTGGTGAATCAATGAGGTTATGAAATAATTTAAACAAGAAAGATAGACTTGTGAGAACTCTCCTCAACTGCAACGATTTAAAATCGAATCTCTGCAACAGGAGGCCATGATCAAATCCTCTAGCAGGATAAATATTATCAACGCGATATGCCATGAATTTTAAAAAGCGACGTTGAACACCTTCAAGATGATGAATATTAACTTGATAGCATGGGTACCAAACAAGGCTAGCATATTCTAATCTAGAACGGACTAAAGAATAGTATAAACATTTCAAAGCACTAATATTGTTGAACGATGTGGAATTACGGACAATAAAGCCCAAAGTTTTAAAGGCGGTGCTTGAGATTGTATTAATATGTTCAGAAAATGAGAGTTTAGCATCAAATATTACCCCTAAGTCTTTAATATTACTGCTGCGTGTCAATGGCTTTGAATCAAGACTGTAATCAAATAAAATTATATTTTTCTTTAAACTGAAAGAGCAAACTTTACATTTATCAATATTAACGGAAACCATGTTTTCTATACACCACACCTGTATTGCATTCAAAAGTTCTTGCAATGCACGACAATCATCATAACAGTTAATGTTACGATAAAGCTTTAAATCATCTGCAAAAAAAAGGTGATTACACTGCAAAGATGACGATAAATCATTTATATAAAGAATAAACAGAAGTGGTCCCAAGTTAGACCCTTGAGGTACCCCAGAAGGAGCTAAAAAAATATGAGAACGGTATCCATTATATGACACATACAACTCACGACGGTCAAGATAAGATTTTGTGAGTAGTAGCAAAGAATCATCAAAACCAAATGATTTCAATTTCTGCATTAATATGGAGTGATTTACCTTGTCAAAAGCCTTCTCAAAATCTGTATATATTACATCTACTTGGCCTTTTCTATCAATATGGTCTGAAACAAACTGAGTAAATTCAACTAGATTAGTCACAGTAGAACGCCGTGCAACAAACCCATGTTGATTAGAAGAAATGCAGGTGCTAACATTGTTATAGATATATGCATATAATGTCATTTCAAAAACCTTAGCAAAATTTGACAAAATAGCTATAGGTCGATAGTTCTTGATGTTAGAAGGGTTACCACTTTTTAAAACAGGGCAAACTCTTGTCACTTTCCACATGGCAGGAAAAGTGGCTGTTGACAACATGAGATTAAATAAAATAAGAAGTGGAGTACAAAATACGCCAGAACAGTCCTTAATTAAAAAACTAGGGATCAGATCATTGCCGCAAGTCATTTTATTTTTCAATCTCTTAATAGAATTTCGAATATCCATCTCAGTAAATTTTTCCACATTAAAAACTTGAATGTTATTATACGGTACATCAAAGTCATTAGCTAGATCAGTAGAGTATACACTAGAAAAATAAGTAGCAAAATTATTTACTATCTGAATAGGATTATCAAAATTCTGTTCATCTAGGAACATGTTAGATGGTATACGTGTAGTACGTCTTTTATTCTGAATAAAAGACCAGAAACTCTTTGGATTAATTACAAAATTGTTTTGTATCGAATTCAAATAATTTTTATATGCATTAGATAATTGATTTTTGATATAAGATCTTAGTCTCTTGTATTCTTGAAAAAATAAATTATTCTGCGATTTTTTATATTTATTATAATAATAAGCTTTTAGTTTAATGTTACTAATGATCTCAGCAGTGTACCAAGATGGATATCTACGTTTATACATTTTATATACAGGTACATATTGATCTAAAATGCTATAAATAACTTCGTAAAAAGCAGTACAGGCAGAGTCAATATCGTTAAAGTTGCTTAAGAATTCCCAGTTTGTATGAAATAAAGCTTGATAAATACCAATAAAATTTGCTTTTTTAAAATTATAAGATCTGTTGCTATTAATATTTGTGGGAAAATTTCTTAACTTGCTGCTTAAATTGACTGATATTGATAGCGACGGGTGATAATCATCCTCATTCACAATAGGTACCGAATCACGAGACACATCACATTCCATGTCAGAAATACATAAATCTAATATCCTATTAAAAGCATTAAGAATTGTGTTATATTGTTGGAAGTTATTAAACTCCAGAAAGTTTAAAACTGTCTTAGTTTTGAAATCAGTTATATCTAAATCAACAAATTTAGAAACGTTGAAATCGCCCACCATAATACACTTATTAACATCTATAAGACTAAGCTGCAACATCTCTAGAAAAGCCTCAAGGTCTAAATTGTTAACTTGAGGTGGAACAGATATCACATAAATATATAGATTCATACCATCAAACTTAATTCTACAACCTAACACATCTATTAAAGGGAACATACTATTAATATTACTATTGTCTATCAAAGTTGCATTGAATTCTGAATTAATAGCCAAAAGAACACCACCGCCACGGGAAGTGTTAGTCGATTCAAGATCTCTATCTTGTCGAAAAACAGTATAAGATTCAGGAAATATTTCATTAGCCGAAACGTCATTTTTTAACCAGGTTTCAACCAAAGCAATACAATCATAATTAATGTCACAAGATGTTGTAAAAATGTCTTGAAGTTTCGTATTAATACCTCGCACATTTTGTAGATATACTGTAAAATCACTGCTTCTGTTGGGCCGATCTAGTTTGACGAAATTATCTGTGGTACTCCTCGTATATATTTAATGCGTAGGTTGCTTTCACCTTCTGCAGTTCTCAATGAAAGTTCATCTCTGAGTTTTCTGTAATATTGTTGCTGCCTTGGAGTTTTATCAAGTGAAATTCTGATGTCTTTAGGATCTCTCAAATCCTTCAATTTAAAGGATCGACGTATAATGTTAAGTACGGCATGTTCGGAAGGAAGCGTTATTTTTAGCGGACGAGGATTGGATTTAGTGGCATCAAATTTACCTAACCTTATCGGTTTGGCCGACAAATCAGACCCAGATTCAGGTAACACAAAATTTAACACTTTGGACACCTGTTGCTGATCGTGCAAAATTCTTCCATTATGATCTGTGGACAAACTTTCGGGCATACCATAAAAAATAAGATTATTCTTGCGAGCATTTCTATCTGAAATCTCTTGCACAATAGCCTCAAAATCAACAGCAGAATTACATTCACATACAGATGCAAGATGCAGTCTTAATTGATTTAAGACTCTCGTATTTAAGATACTCGTATCAATATTTGTGAGTCATTGGAATTAATTTATTCAAATATTTTATTAATGCATTAAATAGGTAGTTCATTTTTCGTAACGTACCTATTTAAATAATATTGTTGAAAACAGAGCACGTCTCTCTAAACCTTATCCCAACCTTTCAATTATCCCCGTGCAACATAAATGGAGAGGCGGCAACCCACTCAATGATGTAATTTAATAGAATTCAGCGATTAAATTTAAAATTTATGTCATCAATTACCATGTTTCAAGTGGTTCTTAATTATGGCAATTATATTTAATCTCATTCTGTTTTAATGGATTTTCTTCGCGCCATATACCGTGTTTGAATATAATAAATACGTTTTTCCTCTAATTAAGGAGCTTTCACGGTAAAGTGTGTTGAATAAGGGCTTCGCCACCGAATATAAACTACTGGGCGTACATTAGAAACGTTACTTCATAACAGAAATTGCTTTGTTGCAGCATTTAGGCAGCGATTAGTAAGAAACTTTGTACTGCAGAAAACAAACAAATATGACTAAATCAAGTTTCTCTTTGAAGATAAGTAAATGCACTGTTTATACAGTGTTAACTATGACTTAGTACAAATATTTTAAGAGGGGATAGGAAAAAAAAAATTCCAAACTTATTTATAAAGCGAAAAAAAAATTATTTTCAAAACCTTATTAACCCCTAATTTCTCGGCGACTAAGCCGCCTGTCAGCTGCGAGGTTAGGTATATTCTGCCAAAGCACTGAAATGTAATTTTATATTATGATGACTGGAATGCGCTAAAAGCTGCGCGAATAGATTATTTATGATCAGCGCCATATTTTATTTTGTGCCTCTATCAATGGCGGAGCAGTAGGGGCTTAGCTAATTGTGAATTGAAATGAAATTGAATTCTGGATATGGAAAATTATTTCGTGCTATATGCTGGTTAATTTTACAGTTCCTTATAAAACATGACATGTTCCAACAATAACACCCACAAAAATACACAAAGAATAACACTAACGAGATACAAGATAAAAGAAGAAACCACACTGTACGCCAATGAAGTATTTATTAACAAAATAATAGGAAATTAAGAACACAATTCATATCGTACGTGCAGATGGTTGCCTCGCACCCACATACAAAATAAATGTATGCCTTTGCTAAGTTTCATGTACTTCCTTTTGTCTGCTCATAGGTTTGGTACCTTTATTTGGATGCGCAAATGAACTAAACGCATTCCATATCGTACATTTCAGTGTGCCAAGTCAAAGTTGTCAAAGGTAATGACAGAGCACCGCGTTGCCACGTGTAACGATTTACGGCGCTTTTAAAGAAAGTTTTATTTACAAAATACTAGATTATTTAATGAGAAACACGATATGGTAGCACTAAGAGTAAAACCTACCTTACTGATACTTCCAGGACTGATATTTGGAGATTTCAAGAAAGATGAATTATTTTCTGTTTTCTAACTTGTTTACATTATAACTTGACGTTGTAAAAATTGTTGTACTTGCTGGGGACCTCTTGATTTCCCTCGACCATTTCATAAATAAAAAATACTTTTTTTCTGTAGGTATATCTATTATTGTAGTTTATAAATGCTTTATTTTTATGTCACTAAGTAAAAAAGAAGTTACAAGGAATTTTAAAAAGTATGAAATTGGTTCTTTTTTATTTTCAAGTTAGGTACATACGTATTTAAAACTCCAGCACGTGTAAAACAACATTCGTGGACGTTGTACAATTCGTACAAATGTACGAGGATTTGGCATATTCTGTCTACATATTTGAAAAACGTCTTTGATATTCTGCTGCTGCACGATATGCACTTTTGTCGCACTTTCCATAAATTAGTATCACATCCATAATTTCCGCGATTACACGAATTTGAAGGTGCGAAAAGCAAATACTAAAAACTAATATCAAAATATTTGCGATATTTGACCGATCTTCCGATCCTGGCGCCATATGTAGGTCATTAGCGCAAAGTGCACTAAAGCTCGTTCCATTTTTTAACTTATTATAGAATTAAATAATAATAATACTAATAATAGTAACAATGTTAACAATAATCGACCATGTTTGCATATAATAATATTGTAGTATTATTATTTTAAATTTCCCGAGGTGTTTACAGTGCTCTGTAATATTACTTTTCTGACCACTACTGCTGTGAAGTGTGAATTTTGTGGCGAGTAATTCTGACGGACCTGTAATGAGTGAAAATGAAGTTTTGGCAGTTTAGAATGAAGGAACGAAAAACGAATGCAAAATACTGTAGCTAAACGGATTAACTGTTATCTATCAGGCACTTAGGTATTATTATTAATAAAAATATTTACTTTCGTTGTTTCTACATTCGGCAACGTTGTGAGAAACGACCGCATGGTAGTTGACATATGTAGTCATCTTGGACGATGACTGATCGATATAGGAACCGACTTTCCGTAGGAAAAAAGGGGTTTGCCCCATTTTTAAAACATCGAGCTAGAATTCCGAAATAAATTTTCTATTGTCTTTTAGGCCTCCCTGAGCACGTGGTTAAAATTTTTGTACTAGTCATAGTGACCCTGATTAAATAAATCAAAATGTGGCTACAAGTTTTGAAGCTTGAAAGTCGTCCAGATGCAGAGGGTATTGCGATCGACATCTTCAGATCTGACAAGTAAAACATGTTTTCTACAAGCTTGCATATTTAACGTTTTTATCACACATCATTTTATGAAATCCACAATGAATTCATCAGATGAAGAACTTTCTGAAGAAATTTAAGCAGCAGCTAATGAAACAAGTTTGAATTTGTTACCCGTGAAGTCAAAAAAATGTATAAAAAAGATTTGAGAAGCAATACTTCCACTTTATTGATTGATGTAATACTAAAAGGTAAAATCAACAGAAGATGAAATATTTTTAGCATATTTTTTGGAAACATCCAAATCCTGGAAAACAAATACGTTTTGGACCGGATTCATTGATAAAAAGTATTTATAAAGTTAAACAAGATTTGGATTTTGGCAAATTTCATAAAATAGGTATCTTTATAAAAAGACGAAATGTTGGATGTAGTCCAAAAAATGCAAATATTTTTAGTCAAGAACACGTAAAAAAAATATGAGTGAGGCACCCGATGAAACTTACATGTTGGTAACGGTTTTTGAATTTTGAATTACCATGGACGATATAAAGGATAAAGAAGGTAATTGTCAATATCGAGGACTCCAAAAATGATTCCGCCAGATCCTTCGTGATGTGTAAAGAAACAAATAATGAATATTTTTTTTAAACACAGAAAATATACAAGCTGACGTCCAAAAGAAACTCCACATCGCCGATTATTCATACAATACAAACATGAAAAATGTACTGTTCAATCTGTAGGCATCAATTCAATAGGAAAAATACCCAATCTTCTTCCAAGCAGCAGCTAACTTCAACACACACACATACACACACCGCAATTAACTTACATAACGGATCTAACTATACGTTTAAAATTAATAATAAAATAAATAAGAAGATAATACTTCTCTAATTCCAATGTTTTCGTATTCAATCTTGTTTCTTTTGTTTCCGTTTGTATTAATACACAACTAAAACCATTAAACTTTCCATTTATTTTCAAGAGCTTGTAGAAACAAAATGTTGTTCCTAACTCATGCGGATAGTATCTTTCTCGCACGCGACAGTCGTCAAGTGTTACATTCTGTACTTGTTAGGAAAATAACAATTTTCTACGAGCGTGTCTGAATGTTGACTTTCTCGCATGCATTTTATTTCTGAAAGTTAAAACTTCACAATATTTGGAGGATTGCGTAGTGTATCTATTTTAGTCTTAAGTAATTATTATGCATGTTTTTATTGAGTTTATGACATAAAGTTTATTATTTTTGTCAAAGTCACCGGCTTAACATTTTTCAAAAATTATGTCACTCGAACAATCAAACCAATTTTTTGTGATAACCAACAAATTGATTTTTGATTATTCAACTGTCATACGTTTGACAAACGGCTCTCATATGTTTAACAAAGGTACAGTGCGGTAACAAAAAAAAAAAGATTTATATACTAAAGAAGAAGAAGAAGACAGAACATTATAATGAATTGTGTCAAATAGACATTGGTATTGAATAAAGTGGCAAAATGGACTCCTAAAATGGCCAAAAAAAGTTAAAGGAAAAATGTGGTGGTCGATGAAGCGCGACGAAATGAAGCATTGCAACAGTTTAATTGGAAATACAAATTATGTAATGTTGTAAAGAATCAAATACTTTTCTGTTAAGGTACCAGAATGGCATAATTTTTTAAATACCTCAAGTAAAACCATCTATCCGGTACTTATTGAACAGCATTGTGGCCGTAATTGTCATGAGCGGAATTATATTGTAAATATAATAATAAGTTACGGTTAACAACAGGTCATTAAATTACTAATAGTGTTGATAGTAATGTTTCCTATTCTTGATAGCCTCAAAAGCTGCGGACAACAATTAGATGCCTCTTCTTGTTCCTATACAGGGTGTTCCAGAATGATGGTCAAATATTTTACCAGTGTGTTCCACAAGTAATTTTAGGGGGGGATCTTCATATGATATTTTTCAATTTGGGTCCTTTCTGTTGACATATTCGAGTCTCAAAATGGCGGAAAAAAATAGTTTTTTTTATTTTTTCTTAAAAACGGTTACACTTAGAAATTTCAATTTTGGTACACAATATCAGGTAGTCAAAAGCTATTTTGTGGTGATATCTACTCCTTGGCTCATGTTTCTGGATGGCGGGAATAAACAACCCCTAGATTTTTTTCTTCCAGAACTTTTTCCTGCAATACCCGACTTCAAGACAACTATTTTTTTAAGTACTATACCTAATTTGACTACTTTTTCCCTCTTGTAATTTTTTCATACACCAACAGTTTGCGGTTGCTATGTTGATGTTTCTCTGTTGTCTTGTCGCTATTAGGTCTATAATTGACAGTTTTTGCAAATATCTAAACAAAGGTATTCCTATAAACTGTTGCCAATCCTGCCGTATGCATATTCCATCAATTCATTCGCTAATATTTGTACGGAAGAGTCAGTTGTTTACAAATATTTGCAAAAACTGTCAAGACTGATTTTTATCATAAGACAACAGAGAAACATCATCATAGCAACCGTCTACTGTGGTTATCAGTAACCGGTGACGAAAAGATGTTTAGAGTAAGGAAAATTATTTTTATTTGGTTCCGCGCAAACTGTTGGTTGTATGAAAAAATAACAAGAGGGAAAAAAGTAGTAAAATTAGGTGAAGTATTTAAAAAAAAAAGTTTTGTTGGCTATTGCAGGAAAAAGTTCTGAAAGAAATAAATCTAGGGGTTGCTTATTCCCGCCCTCCAGAAACATAAGCTAAGGAATAGGCACCACCAAAAATAGCTTTTGACTAGCTGATAATGTGTACCAAAATTGAAATATCTAAGCGCAACCGTTTTTAAGGAAAAATAAATAAACTATTTTTTTCCGCCATTTTGAGACTCGAATATCTCAACAAGGAGGATCCAAATTGAAAAATTTTATATGAAGATCCCCTCTGAAATGGCTTGTGGAACACACTGGTAAAATATTTGACCATCATTCTGGAACACCCTGTATATTACTTGGTCCATTATCAGCCTACATTACTCTTACATGCATAACAACCAATAATCTTTGTTTCCTCAGTGGACAGTCAATAAGCGAGAGTTTTTGCATATTAGATTAATTATTACCGAATTTGATTAGATTCCTACAGAAATAGCTTTTGATGCGTAATCCCGAGTGGCCCATCAAATGTGGACGTTAGTAAACAATTCCGCTGAGTAAATTAAATATTAACCATTGCTTCGACGGCGAATTCAATTTACGTGTGAAAGGCAGAATCGATCAAATGTGAGCCGGGGCAAATACTTTCGGTATAAAAATTTTATCTATCGAAATAATCAGACGGGTGATTTAGACAGATCTAGTTAGGAGCTCAAACTGAACGAATGTTTCCTATTCTGCTCTGAAGAGCCAAGTAGATTAGATTTCCCACAAAAAAAGCAAAACTGACTATAGGAAATATATGCCGGTCGCTCTTTTAGATTACAGATTTAAATCAAGAAATACTCGTTTATCTACATTTGATAGGCGTCATTACCAGATTTCGACTGTGATGCAGTCAAGCACCCTTACATAATTCTAGTGAAGATGTCTAAAATGGGTATTATTGATACAGTGTTGAAATGGTTTGAGTCATATCTGGAAAATAGGTATCAAAAAGTTAAATATAAAAATCATATGTCTACAAAATTAAAATTCTCGCATGGTGTTCCACAAGAAACGGTCCTTGGACCTATTTTATTCCTAATTTATATCAACGATATTGTGAAATGTATAAAAAATTGTAAGTTAACTATGTTGGCTGATGACATTATAATATATGTCACAGGAACTAATCTTTCAGATATGATTCGGACTATAAATTATGATTTGGATATTTTATTTACATGGTTCAATGATAATAACTTATGCGTATATATAAATAAATGTAAATCTATGTTAATTAGTGATAGTTATAAATTAAAATAAATATTGTTACAATTAATGGTTCTGAACTTGAAATGGTGAAGGAAATAAAGTATTTAGGTGTAACAATTGATAGTAATCTCAATTTTAAGAGTCATGCAGATTATACGGTGAATAAAATGTCAAAAAATAATTTTTGAGTAGAATTGGTAAATCACTTAGTACATATGTAAATAATATCATTTACAAAACATTAATTGCACCACATTTAGAATTTTGCTCATCTGTTCTTTTTAATCTGAATGAAAATCAAATTCAACTGTTATAAAATAGAGCGATGAGAATAATCTTAAAATGTATTAGATACACACCAATTGATACTATATTAAATGTACTACATTTTATGAATGTGTATCAAATAATTGTTTACAAAACATTGATACTGATTTATAAAATAAAAAATGGGTTGTCACCTCAGTATCTGATTAGTAAAATTAAATATGTGAGAGAGGTTCACAATTATCCTACACGTAATGTACATAATTTCTTCGTTGAAAAATTCAATAAATGCAGTACAACAAAATCTTTGTTTTCGAAAGGGTTAATAATGTATAACCGCTTACCAAATGTTGTCAAAAATTCACAAAATTTGTATACATTTAAAAGGGAATTGGCTAATTTTGTAAAGATACATATGTAATTATTTTTTTGGATGTGTTAAGCTATGTCCTTTATTATTATTGTATCCTATTTTATTTATGTGTTTGTATGTTTCTAATAGCTTAATTGCAAATAAATTAAATTATTATTATTATTATTATTATTATTATTATTATTATTATTATTATTATTATTATTATTATTATTATTATTTTTTTTTTTTTTTTTTTTTTTTCCAGTAACACCTTCCGAAGCTCCGACACATTCGGAGATGTTCTGAAGAGTCAAGCAATGACCACTCTCCACTCCGTGGAGTCAGTAATCATTGCGCCCGTAAATCGTGCGTTCTGAGTAGACGTAGCGAACCAAGGACGATTGCCTTCTGCATTCTGCCGGCTAAGATCTCTGCCGAATTTCGGCAAGCCGGTATGATCTTTAACTCAGAAAGCAACGTATGTCTCATTCCACCCAGGACGCCTATAATGAGCACCACAATCTTAACAGAGTGGTCTGGATACAGCCTGCGGAGCTCGGAGAGAAGATCTCGATACTTCCTCCGTTTTTCCTCCTCTTTTAGGACGATGTTGTTCTCTGCGGGAGCCGAGAACTCAATCACAAACATCGTCCTAAGTTGGTGGTCGAGGAGGACTACATCAGGCTTATTGGCTTGAATTTGCCTGAGGGTGGGGAATGAATAGTTCCAATAAATTCGGCACTTCTCATTCCCCACAACGGATTCTATATCCCCCGGAGCATAAGGCAGCACTGGCGTCTCGTCTATCTCATACGAGTGTCGTAAATGATAATACAACACCCGTAAGGCTGAATCGTGTCTTTGGATATACGCTGTGGCCGCATATACCGGACAGGCCGACAGGAGATGCATAAGCGTCTCCGGCGCCTGGCGGCAGGCCCTGCATCTGGTATCAGGAACCTCGATACCCAAGACACGACTACGATAGACGAGAGTATTAATTACACCATCTTGGCAAGCCATTATGAACCCCTCGGTCTCAGAGTTCAGCCCCGCTGACCTCAAAAAAGCGAAGGTCAGCTTTTCAGATAAGCCAAGCCCCTCTAGATGACGGTAGAAGAGACCATGCATTGGCTTATCCTTATGTAGCTGCAGAAGGTGACGCGTCTCTGCAGCTTTAATTTGGGCTTTTAACTGAGCAGGGTCCCACTCGGTGACAGAGTCTGGATTTTCCCGCTCAGTATCGAACACGAGACCAAGTTCATTGGCTGCTCTTCTCGCTGCCTTATATACAAACGCTCCTATCCCTGCTGCTTCATGGTCTTGGACCATGCAGAGAAGGGGATCCGAGCTCCTGATGATTTTACAGGCTTCCTCCAAAACCACTCTGCCCTGGAGACACTCCAAACTCAAGAGTCCACGGCCTCCCCGATTTCTTGGGAAGTATAACCGCGAAACGGACGATCTTGGATGCAAACTCTGATGGAGATGCATCATTTTGCGGGTCCCTACATCGAGTTGCCTCAGCTCTTCTTGTGTCCATTTCACTACTCCAAAGGAGTAGAGAAGGATCGGAACGGCAAGCATATTTGTGGCACTCACCTTGTTCTTACCCGACAGCTCCGAAGACCAGATTTGTCGGAGGCGGTGCCGATACCTGCCGCGGAGAGCGTTTTTCACCGTTGCCACCTCATGAGTGCCCCGCTGTGGGACACCCAAATAGGTGTACGACTCTCCGGCATCTAGATGATGGAAGATGCTTCCGTCTATAAGCTGGGCGTCCTCTCCGTATGCACCGCATCGTCCTCTCTTGAGATGAACCAGTGCACATTTGTCCAGCCCGAACTCCATCCCAACCGCCTGCGTGTACTCCTGTACCACTCTGAGGGACTGATTTAAATCCCTCTCTCCGGAGGCATAGAGTTTAAGGTCATCCATATAGAACAAATGGGTGACCTTATGCCTCCGGTCTCCTGGGGTACCGCAGTTGTAACCCCGGGTACGACGAAGTGCAACGGATAATGGCAGCAGTGAGTTATTATTATTATTATTATTATTATTATTATTATTATTATTATTATTATTATTATTATTATTATTATTATTATTATTATTATTATTATTATTATTATTATTATTATTATTATTATTATTATTATTATTATTATTATTATTATTATTATTATTATTATTATTATTATTATTATTATTATTATTATTATTATTATTATTATTATTATTATTATTATTATTATTATTATTATTATTATTATTATTATTATTATTATTATTATTATTATTATTATTATTATTATTATTATTATTATTATTATTATTATTATTATTATTATTATTATTATTATTATTATTATTATTATTATTATTATTATTATTATTATTATTATTATTATTATTATTATTATTATTATTATTATTATTATTATTATTATTATTATTATTATTATTATTATTATTATTATTATTATTATTATTATTATTATTATTATTATTATTATTATTATTATTATTATTATTATTATTATTATTATTATTATTATTATTATTATTATTATTATTATTATTATTATTATTATTATTATTATTATTATTATTATTATTATTATTATTATTATTATTATTATTATTATTATTATTATTATTATTATTATTATTATTATTATTATTATTATTATTATTATTATTATTATTATTATTATTATTATTATTATTATTATTATTATTATTATTATTATTATTATTATTATTATTATTATTATTATTATTATTATTATTATTATTATTATTATTATTATTATTATTATTATTATTATTATTATTATTATTATTATTATTATTATTATTATTATTATTATTATTATTATTATTATTATTATTATTATTATTATTATTATTATTATTATTATTATTATTATTATTATTATTATTATTATTATTATTATTATTATTATTATTATTATTATTATTATTATTATTATTATTATTATTATTATTATTATTATTATTATTATTATTATTATTATTATTATTATTATTATTATTATTATTATTATTATTATTATTATTATTATTATTATTATTATTATTATTATTATTATTATTATTATTATTATTATTATTATTATTATTATTATTATTATTATTATTATTATTATTATTATTATTATTATTATTATTATTATTATTATTATTATTATTATTATTATTATTATTATTATTATTATTATTATTATTATTATTATTATTATTATTATTATTATTATTATTATTATTATTATTATTATTATTATTATTATTATTATTATTATTATTATTATTATTATTATTATTATTATTATTATTATTATTATTATTATTATTATTATTATTATTATTATTATTATTATTATTATTATTATTATTATTATTATTATTATATTAATAGGTATATTTCAATTGTTATACTAATATAACAATAGATTTTTTTAATAGAATAAAATGTATGCTTAATATTTGAAAATGTCATGCGTCATGAAAAATCGAGTCAATATCGTAGTATTAACGTTTTTGCGATAGTGTTTATATAGTTTTTTCGGAATTCGGAGTTAATGGATGTCGTTTTAACTTGTGATGAAATAAGACAAAATGCTTTAGCAGGTTCTCATACGTAGAACGATTTCCCGGCAGTCATGTGCCAAATCCAGCTACTTTTACCATGGTAGTGCAACGTGGTCGTGACACGGGAAATTTGCAACCGGATGGTGGAAGAAATGGAGGTCCAGGGTGTCCACGGTGTATTGCAGTAGCTGAGGAACACATTTTAGAGATTGTCGAAGAAGATCCCCGAATAAGTACTAGGCAAATCGCTCAACAAGTACAAGGAATGTCCCAATCAACAGTGTAGCGTATCATTTAGTGATAACAAATACTTTCAACATAAAGATATAAATAAATATACAAGAGAAATGAAAAGTAGAGGTGAAAAATCGATTATTGATTATATATTAGTAGAGAATAATTATAAAAAAATGATAAAAGATACAAAAGTACGTAGAGGACCAGAAATTGGTAGCGATCATTATGTAGTAGTTTCCGAAATTAAAGAGAAAATTAAAAATGAAAATAAGAAACAACTTAGAAAGACTAATAAACCTACACATGAATCGATAAGATCGTATAAATTAAGAAACAAAATAATAGGAAATAAATATGAAAAATCAGTGACAAAGTGTATAGAAAACAGAGAGGAGGAGATTAAAGATGGAGATATAGAACATATCTGGAACCAAGTTAAAGACATATTATTAGACTCTACCAGAGAAGTATGTGGGATAAGTAAAAACAATAGTAATATGAAACAAACTTCATGATGGACAGGAGAAATTAAAAACCAGGTAAAAATTAAGAAAAAAGCGTGGAAGAACTATCTATCGATCAGTACACCGGAGAGTTACACCGTGTATAAAAAGGAAAGAAAAAGGGTAAAAGAGCTAATAATAGCAGCTAAAAGAAAATAATGGAAAGAGTTTGGTACAAAAATTGAAAAAGATAGCAAAGGAAACCAAAAATTATTTTACCGTGTACTGAAATCATTAAGGACGGAAAAAAGGCACAAAACAAATGTTATAAAAAGTAAAACTGGAGAAATATTAAACGAAAATAAAGACATAATGTGCAGGTGGAAGGAGTACTTTGAAGAGTTGTTAAGTGAAGAAAAAGATAACTTAAAAGATATATATGACATAATAACTGACGAAAATATAGTGGAAGAACTATCAGATGCTATCAAAAACTTAAAAAATGGAAGAGCTCCAGGCTGCGACAAAGTTACAGCAGAAATGATGAAAATATGGGACAGAAAGGAAGAGAAATCCTGTTGAGAGTATACAATAAAATAATTACAGAAGAAAAATTCCCAGATGAATGGCGAATAGCAGTGATAGTACCAATTTTCAAAAAAGGTGACGTAAGAGACTGTGGAAACTATAGGGGAATAACATTATTGTGTACTGCCATGAAAATATTTGAAAAAATAATAGAAAAAAGAATAAGGAGAATGGTGGGACATACCTTACATGAAGCACAGAGCGGATTCAGAAATGGAAGAAGCACTCAAGATAATATATTTATAATAAAGCAGATAATAGAGAAATCGATACAAGAGAGAAAAAACATATGTTTAGGATTTATAGATTTGGAAAAGGCATTTGACAGAGTACCGAGACAAAAATTATGGAATATACTACAAGAGGTATTAGTAGTAAAATAATAAAAATAATACGAAATATCTACAATTCTAATTTAAATGCTGTAATAAATAATAATATGAGATCAGATATGTTTACGACCACTGAAGGTTTAAGACAAGGAGGAAGCTTGAGTCCGCTATTATTTATCATTTTCATGGATGAGATAATAAAAAAATGCACATTAAGATCTAAAAAGTTGGCTATAGGCCACCTACAACTACAAAGAGTGGAAATTTCTGAAGAGGCATTTGCAGACGACATTGTAATAATAACAAGAAGTGTAAATGACCTAGAAGTAAATTTAGATATATGGAATGAGGTAGTGGAAGAATATGGTATGAAAATTAATAAAAATAAAACCAAAGTGATGATGATAGGGGAAGAAAAAAAGGAACTTAATGTAAAAATTGATGACATAACAATAGATCAAGTAGAAATATTGCAATATTTAGGCGTAACAATAAGCGAGACGGGAACACAAGAAGCAGATATAAATAACAGAATAAATAAATCAAATAAACTATACTATGCAATGAATAAGAAGTTTATAAGTAAACAAGAAATATCGGGATCAACAAAAACTAAAATATTTAAGACAGTGTACAGACCCATATTAACATACGGCTGTGAAACTTGGGTTTTGACAGAAAAGCAGAAAAGTAAAATACAGGCTGTTGAAATGACATTTACAGCGCATGGAGAGAGATAGACCAGTAAGAAGAGTTTGGGAAGCTAAAATTAAAAAAAAATAAGAAAAAGGGAAGACCAAGAAAAACATGGGATAAAGTTGTAGTAAAAACATTAGGAAGGAAAGACAGAAGTTGGAATGAAGCTAAGTTGATGGCGGCCAACCGTAAGGAATGGAAAAAGTTTGTTTATGAATAAGCAGAAAATGAACCCTACACCATATGATGGTAGAAGGGGTTATGGATTATATATATATATATATATATATATATATATATATATATATATATATATATATATATATATATATACCATGTACAGCGTGTCTAACCGCTAATACCAAGGCATTATCCTTTATGAATTAGAATTTGTGAATGGTTGCCGCAACAAAATGCTTAAAATCCCAAATTTGCAGCTGACGTGTTAGCTACAGATGAAGCTATTTTTACGCGAACTGGGATATATAACATTAATAATACTCATGTTTGAGATTTAAAAAAATTAATAGGTGATTCAACGTGATCATTTCCAATAACGCTTTTTCTTAAATGTTTGAGCAGGGATTATCGATGATCGCTTGATTGGATAATTCATATTGCCAAATCGAATACATGGTTTTCGAGGTATTTGTATAAGTGGTTTCAGATATATACAGTGTATTCATACCTCTAGAAATGTGAGACAGGAGTGTTAACCTGAAAATGACACACACTGTGTATTTTATAGGCAGGAAAATGTATATAAAATTAATATAAATAACGAAATGGTTTCCATTAGAACACAACAAGACAATACAAAATGTGAAGTGCCACAGGGTTCAATTCTGGGCCCTGTACACTTCCTAATTTATATAAATGATCTTGCCTCTGTTCACAGATGATACTGTTTCATAACGTTGCAAAGAAATATTGAATAATGTGAATTGATAGACAAACAACATCACATTTCACTTATCTTACAACATCATAATAATACAAGACGTAGTCTACATTTTAGAGGAACAAAAGTTTTCAACCACTTACCTTCTAATAAAGGCAACCAGTCTAAGACTTTTTAGAAAATACTTCTCCTAGCCACTGTATTTTACTCTCTGGGAGAATAATTTAATCCTTGTTTTTGGTTATAGAGTTCATTGTTTGCGTTATTAGTCTAAGTAATTGATTTTGATTTTTTCTACACTATGTATTGCATATTTATTGTATGAAAATAAATACTATATATCTATCTATCTATAAATTGAAAACAGACACAGTAGAATGTGAAAAAGAAACTCAAATTTGATTTGGACCTTTCCTGGACACAATTTATATAGAAAAAATAAAATATTTTGTACTTATTCTGCATAGTTTTAATTATGAGTGCACTTTTTCAGTAGTTCAGTCAACTGCGCCAAATTCATTCTATTAACAATTTTATTAGAGTATAAAAACTGACGCAATACCAGATCTCGAAAAAATCTCGAAATTAGTATGTATTTCCTGCTAGGAAATTAAATGAAAACCCTGCATAATTTTAGAGTGCCTTTATGGAAATTTCCCCCTACTTTTAAGGTTCGCAGTTTTTTGTCGGCGTTTCTTGCACTCGCTTTCTCATTGGGCTGGAAAACATTCATATAACGGTGCCGTTACGACCCTGACGGCACTTCAAAGGCTATTTAGGGCTCTATGTAGTGCAGGCAAGGGCAAATCTCCGCCGATTTAGTTATTTTTATAGTGGCAAGGGCACATAAACCATCTGGCAAAGCGGAATAGTTATTTAGCTGTTCAATTTTAATAATATATATTTGGTGGTAGATTTTGTATTGTTAATAATTTCTCATCTAAACAATTATTCGAATAACTACATTATTTATGACTTGATATTCATTCTCGAATAAAATTATTTACGAATAAATTCTTCTTTAGTCATTCGCGAACCAGTTAATAATGCGGATTATAATTACTCCTACCGACAGCAAGTATACCTTTTTCAAATAAAACAGGTAGGAGAATCGATTGTTTAGATAGCCAAATGGATACACTACGCAGCAAAAAAGTTCTGCCATTTAAAAGAAACATGATGTGCCATAAGTGGCGCCCTCTACTAGTGACGTCACAGTTACAAATAAATTTGAATGTCTCGCCCGCAACAACCCCTGCTTTACAAATTTTATTTAAATATTTGGATTTTTTAAGAAATTATCTACAAATATCGAAAATAAAATTTTAATTTTGACATGCTGTATATTTTTTATTATGCGACTTGGTATGTTAGGTTAAATCGACTTATTTTCACGTAAGGAATCTGTGGTCTCATTTTTGCTACTTCATTTAAAAACACTATATAAATAATCCTGTAATTGATAATCTGGCGCTCTCCAGAGGGCCTGGCCCGGATGGGTTACCAGCGGTGTTTATAAAGAAATGTACATTTTCTCTGGTAACTCCACTTTTTTAATATATAATAAATCGGTTTCGGAGGGTGCATTTCCAGCTGTCTGTAATTATCATCCTATCTCAATGTTGTCTATACCAGGAAAGTTGTTGGAGGCAATCATTACTAATAAGCTCTTCTTTAAATTTAAAAATAAAATAAGTGAGAAACAACATGGCGTTTTCCGTGGTCGATCTGTCGCGACTTTAATACCATTTGTCCAAGACGTAATGGAAGCCATGGATAATAGGAAACAGGTGGTTGCCGCGTACACTGATTTCTCCAAAGCATTCGATAAAGTGCATCTCCCCTCTATGTTTATAAAACTGGAGAATATAGGGATACACGGCAACCTCCTCAGGTGGCTTATATCATACTTGACCAACAGATGTCAATGTGTACAGATACTTAAATAATTCAACATCTTACTATATATGTATTACATCTGGTATACCGCAGGGGTCCCATTTGGGCCCTTTGGTTTTTGTTCTCTATTCATTGATGACATTGACAGCTGCTTTCAATATACTGATCATCTACTGTATTCTGACGTATATAACCAGTCAGATGGCGCTGCGATGAAATTTCACATCTCCAACATTGGTTTTATGCTATAGACAAAACTGTCACAAGTTAGTCGTGCTGTGACATTTACTGTGGTTCGATCATCATATTTTGGAAAAGATTGTCACAAGGCGAAATAATATCAATAAGAAATGAGTTTCTTTATGTGTATTTAAATGCAAAACTGTCACATCTTCAAATAGACCAATCTTTCTCATAAACTAAGAACTTGTTCGTTCCCATTTTATACAATAAACCGAAATATTTTGAAATATGACTCTCTTGCATACACATCATCTTCCAGCTTTCCAATTTATGTGCCATTAAATTTACGAAAGATCATCCTGAGGAACTGTTTTACAAAACATCCTACAACTTTCTAAAAAATAAAAGGCAAACGTCACCTGTGAAATGAAAACCAACCTTAAAGGCTGCGTATAAAAAGAAAGTTGATATATGTGACAAAAAAAAAGAAAGCTTGCCATCATTATTTGCGATGAAAAGAAATGGTACAGCTGTAACGCCGCAGTATTATTAAGAATTTTATAATAATGTTTAAAATTGTATTATTTTAGTCTACTTTAATAAAATAATTTTAATTACCAAAACCCATGTTGAAAAACTTGTAAAAAAACATGTGAGAGAGAGTCACAGCTCGCAATTATTTAACAAAAATAACAATAACAACGAGCCAAAAACTATAGTAAACAATTTTTTTTATTATAAATACTAAGAACTACCCACTCAAATATTTTAACATCATTTGAACATTATATATTTATTTATTTTTCAATATTTATAGTAAGATTATTTATAAAACTTTAGCGAACTTTCCTAAAAATTTTAATTTTTTGAGTTATGATGGGTCTTGTTCCAAAGTGATGATATGTGTTATTTGAATTGTGAAAATGGACGGTTTCTTTAATTCGCGGTTTCGGTAAAATTCAATTCTCGATCACCAATTTCGCGTACAAAAATAACTATTTATTGATATTTGTAGAAAAGAAAAAAAAATGCATTTTGTTCGGAAATAACTTTCGCCATTTTGCGACGCGTTTTTCTCTCTCTCTCTTAATTTGAAATTGTAACAAATTTTATTTAACTATAAAGTTAAATAAATAAAATAAACTATATATATTTACGTATTTCAAAATCAGGACAAAATCTTAGAAGTGAACTGCGGTTTAGCGTCGCAACAAAACTGCTGAATGCACGGTACTCAGTCAGTGAGTGGGGTGGGTGAATTAATTCCAACCAAACATATAAAAGAAGGAAATGGGGCGCCACTAGTTTTCTTTACCGCTGCATAAAACTAGAGAGCCTCGATATATTTAGAAGTCCACTTCAGCAAATATTAATAAATTTACTTGTTTATTTTTTTTCCCAAAATTCCAAATATATAAGTTGTTAAAGATTAGTAGCACAAAAGGGAAAAAAAACTATCTGTGACAAAGTAGCTATTGGTATATTAAAGTTAAATTGTATACTACAAAGTTCCAACGTATCGTATTATTATAAGTAGATATGCACTTATATTAATAAAAAAAAAAGTGTATTATGACTTCCCACCGTACGTGTACACATAGGGTTTACAAGAATTCACATAAGTCATAAATAACGTTCTTAAAAAAATAATAATAACGATAATAACTTATAATAACCACTACTTTTATTTATGTTAGGATATTAATTTAATGAAGTAAAATATAAGAAATATATAGAATAAAAAAAACGAAAATAAATTTACGATTGCATTTGTTAATTAACTAGTTTGATTTGATACCATACTAAAAAAAAAGGTTTATAGGAAAAGTATTAATACCTAACAAAGTTGTAAAACTTTGTATACGCGCTCTATTTTAATTATCTCAATTGAGTTGTACATATATTATATTGTTAGAAGATTTTAAAGCGTATATTGAATTTATGTGTGAAGTACGAATTAATCTTAAAATAAAGGGAAAAAAATCATGCAGCTTAGCTGAATTTCCTTAGGTACGCCAATGGTTCCTTCTACGTTTGTGGAAATTTTGGAATAACTCATGTAGTTCTGAGAGCACAATCTGGACGAAATTTTCTGAATAGCAATGTAATACTGCAGCAAACCAAACCTCAAGTACCATCAATGTGTGGACACCAACGGGTAGTAATACTCCAAACTAAAACCCTAAAACAATATCATTCCCATCGCGGACTTGCACAAGCAAAAAAAAGTATTATGAAACCTTACCTCTCTTGGAGGGTTTTACTTCTGATAAACTATATAAAACCAAGTAGGCTGATGTGATATAGCCAATAAAAATGGTGGAAAGCCGACTGGTAAGAAAATCCTCCCACGGAGAACAATTTCCAGAAATATTTCAAAATTCTGAAGAATCACAACCAACTGGACAATTGTATTTCTACACAAATTAGCGAGAAAATCCCAACAAATGGATACATACTAAAACATTATCTGTACTCGCTAACAGTTCGTCAATGGCTCCCTCGTGTTAAAAATCTCTTCGCCGCGCTGTTCACACGGCTCGCGGAGGTGTCCGATAAAAGATATTTTCTATTTCTTTTCGCCTACCAATTAGGCCAATTAAAAGAAACTATTCAAATAGATTCGGTACTGCGCAGTCTACAATATTTATCGCTTAAAATGTGTTCCACACATAGGCAGCAATATATACGCTAATTTTGAATATATGAAAGGTGATATTTTCGATAGCTAATCCATAATAATATGATTGTTGTTGTAATGATTAAAATAAATCGTTACAATTTGAAAAACTGACACATTTTTTTTGTAAGTGTTCTATTATGCCTAAAGAAATGCTCTTATTTCTGAAGCACCTTGTATTAGAGCTGCTGTAAATTATTTCAACATTGAATTGTTAAATCGTAAGCTCTGCTTAACTAAAACTGTATTTGCATATACATTTATAGAGTGTTATCTATCCATTGTCGATTTGTATAATTCTAATGCAGCCAGAACTGCAGCGATTTTGATATTCAGCTTCATTCATTTACGACATGAATAACTAAAATGCGCCGAACTACTCTGTGTAACTAATGCCCCCTGATAACTCACTACCTTTGCCCTGGAATTGTAAATTTTCACTCAAATTGAATTTTGCAATTTGCGCAAACAATCTGAACCACCGCTTAATGTTTAATGACGCGCCACTGCGAACGAGAATCCGCAATTTCGTTCATAAGTAGATGATATTCGAAATTAACTGGTAAGCAAACTTTTCAGCACCGCAATTTCTAACGAAAGAACAGGGATAGGGCAAAATTATGTAAATAAGGTTTATACACGATGACATTATAATGTGACAATTATAAACACAATATGCTGATGTTTTGGGTATAAACAAATTTTTTTGGCGTAAACGTCTTTTATCTACAATCAATTAAAATAGTGTAGGTGAGATATAAGTCCACGAAGTAGTTGTTTCCTGCAGTGTCATTTATAAATTTAATGGCGCATCACCCAGGGCGAGAGGTCTGCTGCAATGTAGGTCACTTCCTGCAAGTCGAGCCGCTTAAGCCGAGCAGGAAGTAGCAGACCACTTATATCTCACCTGCACTCAGTTTATATGTGAACATACATATAAAGGAACAGCCAGAATACAATACAATTGAAGCGACACAGGGGATAGAGAGGGGATAGAGTTATACAGGGTGGTCCACTTTTGAAAGCGGAAACTTTAGAGGCAGATAGAGAACCACAAAATAATATCAGTTTGTATTATAAAACTATATTTGAAAAAGCTTCGTTACAAAGATACAGGGTGTCAAAATTTTTACCAAATTTATTATAATTTTTAAAACTACTTTAGATATTTAAATGAAATTTGGAATCTTTGAATAGGTATCTAGATACATATTTTTACGTAAAAAATATTATTTTTCTGCCATCAGTGGCGGGCGTACGAACAAATCTTCGGGAAATTATTTTAATGAAAAAATTGGTACGCGAATGTTTTTTAGAAACAAAAACTATTTCTAGAATCCTTGTTCAATTTACAACAGAAAAAGCTCCTTACTTTTTTCGTTTGACACACCGTTTGCCAGTAAAAAATTAAATTACCTAATGATTTCTGAAAAACAAAGAGTAAATAGAAACGAAAATGAGAAATGTAGTCCACCCACCTCAATACATTTTCGACATCTTCTCACTAACGCATTTATTGCAGCAGATACTTCATGCGGATTTCGCCGCATATCATTACCGGCTTGCTGAATTCTTAAAATGAAATCTTCCCTTGTTAATACGGGATTAGCGTAGCGTATCTTTAATAGTGCACCAAACGTAAAAATCTAGCGGATTAAGATCCGGTGACCTAGGTATCCAGACCACTGGTCCAATACCATTAACCACGTCATTATTCATATCATTCCTTCCTAGCCGGCCAATCCATCGTTGAGGATAATTGGTATTGAGCCATTCTCTTACAGCTATTCCAAATTGCCGGGGAGCTCCATCCAGTTCCAACTCTCATACCTTAAATTAATGGGTAAATCCTCTAGGTAGTCCTGCAGGTTATTGTTAAGAAACTCCATAAACAGTTCCGAGTTTAACTTTGGGGGTAGGAAATGTGGACCACAAACATTACCATCAATAACGCCCAACCAAACATTTACGGAAAATTCATTTTGAAATGATCTTGGCCGAATTTCTCGAGAATTCTGATGTGCCCAAATATGGATACTATGGTAATTTGTTACCCCACGTCTGATAAAAGAGGACTCGTCCGTCTAAAGAATCTTATGTAAAAAGTCAGAATTTACTTCCGTCGAGTTTTAAAGCCACTGGCAAAACCTTATTCTTTTTTCAGCATCACCAAGGTACAAATCCTGAACAGACTGTAGGTGACATGCATGTCTATGGTCATCGTGTAGTGTTCGTAATGTTTTAGACTTAGGAATGTGAAGGTGCTGAGTTGCCTTCCGATAGTTCAGCCTCGGATTGTTATCAAAAGTACGTAGTATACCATTATTCTGAATATTATATCGACGGTTTCTGTTTCCTTCGTTATTAACACGCAGGTCAAAGTTACGAAAATTCTGATGTGTTCTGATGAAAACGCGAGCATCTGGAACTTTTCAATTTGGATAGCGTCTATGAATTCACCAACTGCCGCTTCTGCATTTTCATCACAAAATCCGTAACAAAAATGAATATCTACGTATTCGTTGTTAGAAAAAAAAACATTTTTCAGATTAATTCTTACACAACACTCTAATAACAATGCTAACAATAACTCTAAATTAAATTACCTGACACAATTCAATTAACTGTCATTATAAAATGCAGAAACACTGACAGTAGTAGTCTTTTTTGTTTCATGGCCTACTACGAGAGATTAAAATTTATTTGAATTCCAGATGCTTAAAGAATTTTAATTTTTTACTGGCAAACGAAAAAAAAAGTAAGGAGCCTTTTTCTGTTGTAAATTGAACAAGGGTTCTAGAAATAGTTTTTGTTTCTAAAAAAAACGCACGCCACTGATGAAAGAAAAATAATATTTTTTACGTAAAAATGAAAATTTCTTCATATCAGAACTTTTCTGGGTCAGAAATTATTATTAAAGATTGTAAAGATTGTTCTTTCAGCATCTACATTACGAATGCTAACAAATGAATTTCTTACCTTTGTTCTATTTGTTATAATTAATGTTCCCATTGTAATAAAGTTAATAATTGGAAATGTTTACTTTGTTGAATGATTTTAGATAAAACTTTGTATGCATTATGAGCAAAATGTGACAATTCTGCTCTTGAGCAATAATGTATCACTTTTATCTCTTAATACATAAATAACTATTAAATATATATTATATTAATCGTACATATAGTTTTGTACGCGCATCTAGCATAACTTTTATGATTCCTCAAAAATATATCAGATCCCATCTATTGTGGCAGGTTGCGTGTTAATATATTATATCCAATAGTGAATTTAATGTCATTCAATAATAATTTAATTCCATCGTGCATTGTTTCAGATATGTATTTTTTGTTAGTATTATTTAACTTTACAAATCTTTAGTTATATTTTATATTTCCATTCCTTTATTAATATTCAGCAAAGATGTAGTATAAACACAAGTTTACAATTTAATTTTCTCGAGATATTTACAAGGACAGCTTATTTCTCCGAACTAAAACCGTCTACAACTACTAAGTCTTTATTATATTTCTGTAAACAGTTGAAAGGAAATGAACATTTTATAAAACGCAATTGCAAGTCAGCTCTCGAACAATCAATCGCCAAACTGTTTTGTACCGCTAAATTGCATTGTCAGAACAAAACAAAGCAAAATTAGAATCTATTGTCCCAGACTTGAACATCGTTTTAGAAGAGCACTCCCGACGACAATAATTCATATAATTTTCTTCATTTAGCCATTTTTGCAAAAGGAAAAATCTGGTCCATTTAAGTTTATAAATCGACTTGTTTTATTAGTTAGATACAGTAGCAGTACACAGTAAAAAATAACTGACTAGGTTCAAACTCATTTATGAGTGAATTAATTTTGAGTAAATTTAAAATTTTACCCAGAAATGAGTTTATCTTCACAATGTTTGATTAGAGAAATCAAAATATGTGTGTGAGAACAAATTGTGTAAAAATAGGACCAATCGTTGTAAATATTATACATTGGAAGAGGAAAATAAAGTTGCATAAACTTTCAAGACTGATTTGTTTCATAAAACAACAGAGAAACATCATCATAGCAACCGCCGACTGCGGTTATCAATAACTGGTGACAAAAAGATGTTTAGAGTAAGGAAAATTATTTTTATTTTTTTCCGCACAAACTGTTGGTTGTATGAAAAAATTACAGGAGGGAAAAGAGTAGTAAAATTAGGTAAGTATTTATAAAAAAAAGTTTGCTTATTCCCGCCCCCCAGAAACATAAGCTAAGGAATAGACACCATCACAAAATAGATTTTAACTAGCTGATAATGTGTACCAAAATTGAAATTTCTAAGTGCAACCGTTTTTAAGGAAAAATAAAAAAACTATTTTTTCCGCCATTTTGAGGCTCCAATATCTCAACAGGGAGGACCCAAATTGCTTGTGGAATACACTGGTAAAATATTTGACCATCATTCTGGAACACCCTGTATAAAGTAACTCATTACTGATTTAAATTGTATACATGAAAAAATAAAAAAAATAGATTGATAATATAACTCAATTTTGTGTTTGGAATAACACATAGTTTAGAAAACTAACTCAAAAATTGTTCAGTGTTACCCCTAAAAGATTTATTTAGCTAACAAATAAATTACTCAATGAATTGTGTTATTATTTCAACACAATCGGGTGTGGACTCGTTTTGACAAGCATTTGTGTTGATTTTGAGCGAAATTTTACTCAAATTGTTTTACGGTGTAGTACTAGATAGAATATTTATGATTATTTAGTAAATTCAACCATCTTTCACAAAAACTTATATAAACCTTTTAAACTTTAAAACAATGAACTATAGAAAAGCAGTCGCCTAAAACCCAATAAATTTCTTTAATTGAACTTGAACTAAGTGCGAAAGATTAGGTGAAAGTTGCTGAAAAGACAGAGGAAGTTTCAGACCTCCTGAAAACCGCAATGAGTATTTGTTTGTGTCCTAAAGAAATCTGGTCTTCCTCCTTTTAATTTAATGACCAAAGAAACAACAGATTAACTTCACGTGTCCCAATAAGTGAAGCAGAACTTTCAGTAAATACCTGCATCGAGTTCTTATAGAGTTGATGCAGGAAGTTACTGTACTTCCAAAGATGTTAAATAAGGAAGTCATAGAGAAGTAAAGAACAATATTTCCGCAGTAAAAACTAGTAAACAAAGATGGTTAAGTCTCTTTATAAGTGACTATTTGAATATTTGATATGAATTGAGAAAATTATTTGTATGTAATAATTCCGAAATCAGTTTTAATAATAGAATGTAAAAATTCCCACTCTTGAGTTAGAATTTTTATTGTGTTTTGCATGTACAGAAGGAATATTCCGTAATCGAACTAAATGACTCATGAATTTCAAAACTGTGAGTGTGAAATGCAAATGGTGACGTCGTAATAATTATTATTTTCAGGCAAATTTTAATTTAAATCAAATTATGACTGAAAAATCGGATGAATCAGATATAGAATTTGATTGTACACCACATGAAATTATAAATTATGCAAATAACATCGAGAATCTACTGCCGCAAAAATCGAGCATGAATATGAAAAGTATTATGCACTGTTAAGGGATTTGCAACAAGAAAAGAAAACGCACTCCTTTTCCGAAGATGATTTAATTGAATTTTTGATTATTTATGCAAAAAATGTAAATCTTCGACTCTATGAAAATACAGGGTTAACCATGACTAAGTACAAAAATTTTAACCACGTGCTCATGGAGCCCTGAAAGTCAATAAAAAAGTTATTCCAGAATTTTAGCTCGATATTTAAAAAATGGGGCAAAACCCTTTTTTCTTACGGAAAGTCGGCGCCTATGATGAGTATAGACTCAGATGGCTTATGGCTTAGATACATAGTTGGCATTACATCTGTCAACAACTACCATGCGGTCGTTTGCAGTACTTCTAAATGCAGAAACGACAAAAATTAACATTCTTATTAGTAATAATACCTGATAGGTAGGTAACAGTTAATCCAGCTAGCTCTAGTATTTTGCATTCGTTTTTCATTATTTGGTTACAAACTGGGAAAACTACATTTTCACTCACTACCGATAAACACACTTCCCGTAGGTACAGTTGCTAGATACAATGCCTATGTATTATAACAAAATCGAAGAAAGGGGTGGTAGGTAGGTTCTAATAGATAACACTCGCGGCAGTTTTGTCTCATAACCTAGAAAAACAAACCGGCAAACTATATTGTGGGAAAATATCTGTACCGGACACATATTCCTTTATTTATTAACTATAAAACGTTTTAAATTAAAATAAGGCACTAAAAACTGAAGAAGAACACAAAACTACAACGTAAACACAGGAATTAAATTATAACATGACAGCGAACCGACTCGACTGGACCGACTGCCGACTGTGGCCGACTGTTGCATGACGGTAGCTTGCTGGTTGCATACTCTGATTCTAGCATTGGCGGCGTTAAATAAGAATTTAATATAAAATCGAAAAAAATTTTTTTTCGTTTTATAAATAAGTTTGGAAATTTCTTGAAAGAAAATTCTGTTAATTCTTATTTTTTTTATTCCCTCTTAAAATATTTGTACTTAGTCATAGTTAACCCTGTATATTCAATTCTAAAAGCAACGATAAATGTGAAACACGATATCGATATTTCAAGATACAAATAAATAAAAATTTTGTTAAAACGCTCTTTTGAAAAGTACGTAGCTAAGAAATCGAAGATTTATGCAGAAGAATATGTTAAACAATTCTTAGAAATTGCTCCAGATGAGATATATAAACTCACCGGCAAAAAAAACCGGCCACTAAAAACCAGCCCCAATTTTAAAGTAGACTTCCTCGCGAACCGCTCATTTGATTTTGATGATTTTTTTTTAGATTGTACATTGATTTCTCAGAATCGGATGCTATGTCGGAAATTTTTATTCGGAATTTAATTTGAGCATATACAAGGCGCAAGAAAAAGACGAAGATTTTTTCCCGAAATTTGTGACACCCTGTGAGGTGCAGCGTCTTATAAAATTATATAGTGCACGTGGTATAACGGATTTTTTTATTACATTCGTGAAATTACACGACTGAGACTACGTCCTCGTCGTGCAAATGTCTCATGTATAACCTATAATGCCTATATCCCACTTGTACTAACTATTATACATTTTTCCAACAGTGTTTTCATATATATATATATAAAGGAACGACCCTACGCAAATCACAGGCAACGTTTCGCCTTCCTTTTAGTAGAGCATGTTTCCAATATGTGTACCATTACAGTTTTCCGTGGTGGAATAGTCCTCACCGGAATATGCAATTTCCTTTTCCAAGCAACAAACTTTATTTAAAAGTTCTCGCGATGTGGGCGAAGCCTTATAAGTTTTGATCAATGAATCGCAAGTTCCTAGAAATTCGTCATTCAATCTGTTTTATATTTTACGCTCCCAAGGGTGAAAATGACGAGCGAGAGGACAAGCTATACAATAGTATCATACCTAAAACTTCATTTATACGGATACATACAGTATGCGCCAAAAGTATGGAATAAATTCAATAAAAACGAAACAATTATTTTTTGGGAAAAATCCTCGAACAGGTCGATTTTTAATTTAAGAAATACATATTTTAGAGTAAAATGCGATTTTCAAATGTCATTTGTTTTCGAATAATGACGTCATCGATTTTTTTTTAAATGGCAACACCATATTTTTTTCCTTGATTCTGAAAGATCGTTTAATTCTCTATCAGACAGTACTAAAATTTTGCCCTCTTACATAGGAAAGTTTTCGAGTAAATGACGATTGAATGTTAGAAAACGTAAATCAATTAAAATAAAGCAAAAACGTTATCATGTTTAGTTTTTCGAATTCCATACTTCTTTTATGGATCACGTAGGTGAAAATCTTTGCAAAATGTCATTGTCACACCGACTTTCTAATAAGTATTGTAAGCGACATAGAAATTATTATTCAAAGTATTATGGCACATTTAAATGTTACTCAAAGAATTGAAATTTTAATTCTTATCGGATGCGGGAATATGACTAGAACTCAGTAGGAAGTTTGCGGTTTATTTAATGAAAAATATCCAGATCGCCCTATCAGCCAATCAACAGTCAGTAAGGTAGAGTCTAAATTTAGAGAAACTGGCAATGTTGTAAATATTCCAAAACCTGGACGTCCAAGCATTAATGAAAATCAGAAACAGAAACATTTTGATAAGTATGGTGGATAATCCTCATCTTCACGATTGGTTGCATTAAACAATGACATTAGTCAGAGCATAGTGCTACGTATCTTGAGGAATGAAAAATATCATCCCTACAAAATTCCACTTGTGCAGGAACTCAATGAAGATGATCCAGATCGCCGCTTACACTTTTTGAAATTCTAATGGATTTATGTCAAGGAAATAGAAATTTACATCGGCAAATACTTTTTTCAGATGAGGCCACATTTTGTCTGAATGGTACAGTAAACCGTCAAACTTGCAGATATTGGAGTCGGTAAAATCCTCATTGGATGGCAGAGGCACATACCCAACACCCTCAGAAATTAAATGTGTGGGCTGAAATAGTTGACGACAGAATAGTAGGGCCTTTCTTCTTTGAAGGAACCCTTAAAGGACAAAGATATTTAGAGTTTCTAGAAAATGACCTTGTTCCAGCCCTTGCAGTAATTTTTCCTAACGATAATGACCCTGACATTCCTGACGATACCATATGGTTTCAGCAAGACGGTGCACCTCCGCACTATGCGCGCCCTGTACGAGATTTTTTGGACAACTGTTTTCCTGGAAGGTGGATCGGCAGATGCGGACCGATAGAATGGCCTACAAGATCGCCAGATCTTATACCTCTTGACTATTTTTTATGGGGATACTTGAAGTCAAAAGTGTACATTAATAAACCACGTAATTTAGAAGAACTTCAAAATCGCATTCGGGACGAAATACGCAGAGTTACCCCAGAAATCATTCATAATGTGCAAGAAGAATTTCTTCACAGACTTGCACATTGTCAAGAAGTTGGTGGATGGCAATTCGAACATTTAATTTAAGTATAAAATTTAATCAATTGTATTTTATTTTACATACCTCAGAATTGTTACTTTTTTATGGATAAAATTTACGTTTTCTAACATTCAATCGTCATTTACTCGAAAACTTTCCTATGTAAGAGGGCAAAATTTTAGTACTGTCTGATAGAGAATTAAACGATCTTTCAGAATCAAGGAAAAAATATGGTGTTGCCATTTAAAAAAAAATCGATGACGTCATTACTCGAAAACAAATGACATTTGAAAATCGCATTTTACGCTAAAATATGTATTTTTTAAATTAAAAATCGACCTATTCGAGGATTTTTCCCAAAAAATAATTGTTTCGTTTTTATTGAATTTATTCCATACTTTTGGCGCATACTGTATAAATGATTGCTGCTAATGACTTGCAATCATATATATCGTTTCCTTATCACCTCTGTTCGCTACTAATTACAAATACAGTATAATAGTTAACAGCTTCCATAATCATTCACAATATACTAACAAATTTGGGAATAGATACATAATGAAAATTGGAATCAATGTAAAAAAATGTTTGTAAAATCCTTATAGTTGTAATTTTTTCTCCACACTTAGTCCCAGGCGATTCCGAATACTGAAATTCGATTTAGTATTAACGTTTTTGCGATAGTGTTGACATTTTTAAGTGTCAACAATGGCTTATATATATTATAGCAACTCGAAGTTGTTGGATATAGTCTTAATGTATGATGGATTAAGACAAAATGCTTCAGCAACTTCTCGTCTGTCCAAATGCAGCTACTTTTACCGCGGTAGTGCAACGTGGGCGTGACATTGGAAATTTGTAACCGAATCGTGGAAGAGATGGAGGTCCAGGGCGTACAGGGCGTATTGCAGCAGGTGAGGAACAAATTTTAGAGATTTTTGAAGAGAATCCCTGAATAAGTTCCAGGTAAATCGCTCAATAAGTACAAGTAATGTCCCAATCAACAGTGTGACGTATCGTACACGAGGCTCAATTATAACATCAGGTATGTAAAATTATTTTGTTAATTAAAATGACAAATTAATTTTACTAATTAACAGGTTCGCTGCCGGTGGCAGTTTCGATAACATGTCCATGCCAGTCAGTGTTTTTTTTTCTATAAAATTTGAAATTTGATAGTTGAAAACTATCTAAATTATGTCTATATGAGTTGTCATGGCGAATTTGCTGACTGGACTGTATTTTTAATTTCGACGGCATTTTCCGTCAATGGCACTGCACGTCTAACTAAATTGAAAGCTATACGCCAGTGACAGTATGTTACGTCGCAAATCTTGTCTGTCTAAGTTCTCAGTAAATTACTTTGAAAATTTGGATTCGGAGATTATCTGAGACAAGAAAAACGAATTTGTACTCAACTTTGTTCTAAACGCTAATGGCCGCTACAAAATGTAGGTATTCTTGGTAGTGGAACATTTTTCTCATTGTATGTATCAAAGTAGAATAATATTATTCTCTTAGCTTTTGTACACAAATATGATATTAGTACATACTAATTTCAAATCGCTAAATTTAACCGTTTTCAAGATAAGAGTTTGTAAAATTATTTTATTTATATTAAATTTCAAGTTTTGACTTATTTAGTAAGTTATGTGATACTAAATAAAATGTAAAATTTGTATTAGGTATATTAAAACCGACGATGTGATGAAAATTAAATTACAACAAACAGAAAATGGTTAAATTTAGCGATAAAAAATTAGTATGATAATAATTTTCTTTTAAAACTTTGATACATACATAGTGAGAAAAATGTTATGACCAATTTTTATCCGCGTGTACATTTTGTAGCGCCTTTTAGCGTTTAGAATAAAGTACGGATTGGTTTTTCAAAGCAATTCATTGAAAACATTCTAAAAATTTGAATAATTTTGAATTCAAAACTTTCAATTTGAGGTCCTGTGTCTTTTGGACTAAGATAAGTTAAGTAAATTGCATTATTTTGTCGCTTGCAAGAATCTACTTATTCATCTCATCTACATCATCTGCATCATCTGCCTCATCTAGATACCAAGTGTCGCTTTCGTCTCCGTCAAACAACTATGTTCTGAAAATTGCAAGAACCCTTCATCTGTATGGTAATGGATTATTCGGCTTCTTTTTGAGGTTGATATAGTACCAGCCTTGCCAGTTTTCCAGTCTTATTCTAATAAAAAAACACAGGAAATTCGAGCCGTGTAATCCTATCTCTTAAACCCTTTTCCAAATGCCTGTATAAACTGCCGTACTTGCACAAAGTACTCATATAGTGCAAAAAATACATGCACACAACCTGATTTTTTCAGGGTGGATGGAGGGCTGTCTCCAACCAAAAAATTATCCTAGAGACCCTTGTGCGGTTTTTTTGCAATAAAGGTACTTTCTTATTATATATATATTATAATATTAATATATTAACTTTTTTACATATTTGACGCTTCACCGTCCATTAAATGAAAAAAAACGATATTTATTTATTATGATTCAGTAAAGATACAAATAAAAGGCTTAGGAACTGGTTTTTGTAGGATTCTTAGAGGAGTGGATACCAAAAAACCCCCCTTCGGTGATTTACGCATTAAGGGTGGTGGTATGTGTGGTAAGGAAATGAGTTCAATTAACAATTCACAGCACTGAAAACACAAAGTTACTTGGTTCGTTCAAACTGGCGTACCTCAAAATACCTATTTAATTTGAACATCCCTATGAAATATGCTTAAATGTTTTTAAAACAATAGATCCTCCGGAATAGAAGTAATGACTTTTATTCAGTAGATATACACAAAATATTTTAGAAATGACACAATAATAATAAACCACCCCTATTGCGCAAAACAACGAAGGGGTTGGACTGTGCTTTTTTGGATGGAGACTCAGAAGACAGTGCTTGAAGAAACCTGCAAAAACCAGCTGGCCAGCCTTTTGTTGTATCTTTACTGAACCATAATAAGTATAGTAAATAAAAGCAAAATAGCAAAAAACCACAAAGGTGTCGAGAGTGTTTTTTTGGTTGAAGACAGCCTTTCATTCACTTTGAAAAAATCAGCTTGTCCGCATTTATTTTTTTGAAAAATGATATATTTACTGGGTTAATATTATAACTGATCATTTTATTAATTTAACTAAAAAAAGACAAGCAAAAATTATAAACCGTACGCAAAAAACTATGTTATAAAACCTTTTTATTGTGCCTATGTAAATCACCGTTCATCAAACGTAGTGCTGACGTAAATAACCCAGCTATAAATGACACCAGAGAAGCGACGGAAAATTCCGTCAGCGGCACCAGAGTGATAGCGTCTCCGACGGATTTTTCCGTCACTGACACTGAAGGTATTAATAATAACAATAGCGGCAGAATCAGTTGAATTTGCTGATAAAATAGGTGTTATAAAATTGTATTTATTTCCTTCCTTGGTAAATTATTTCAATTTTGTCCATTCATTTTTTATTACACTTTGCCGCCGTGCTCGTCGCCGATTGCATGCTTTGGCTTGCGCTTACAGTGCCGTGCAGAAGTGTATTTTTAAATCGTTTTCGAACTGCCTTTTTTGATTTTTTTGGATAAGTTCTGAATACACTCTACAACTACTTAAATATCAAAACATCTCACTCGTTGCTTTTCACTGAACTGTCAAATATGATGTGCATGGTTGTTTTACTCTAAACTTAATCAAAGGAAATGGGAATTTATACGCGGTGCCGCAACTATTTGGCAATGTAATTAATGATCAATTAATGCTTGTGATAGGGTTTTGATCCCTATAGCAACCGTCATATTTCAAGTTGCAGACAGGTCAAATAAGGCATGAGGTTTAAAATCAAAATACAATATCCTTTGACACTAAGGTGTTGATATTTATATTAGATAAGAATGCAACATTAAAACATAATTCACTAATGGCCGGTTTCTCAACTAGTAGATATCTATTAAATAAATTTATCGATTCCATAAACTGGAGATATCCCATGAATTCGGTTTCTGAACCATTCGATAATGCTTATCTATTGCATAAGTTATCGAATACATATTCAAAGAAAAATGGTCTGTCCAATAAACATTAGTGCACGCGGACAGCGATTTAGCTGTTGCTTGTTTACATCTTTATTGTAAGGCTTAACCCAACTTTTTTGATATTTTCGTGACGATAACTGTGCAATGGAAAATTGTGATTCGTCTGCCTCATCAGATGAAGAATATTTAAATATAGTCAGATATCTTGAACGGCCAAGACGTTATCGTGAAAAAGAAAACCAGAATGAAAAATAAAGCGACTCAGAATTTCGAGAGAGGTTTCGTTTAAGGGCGCCGTATTCTTGAAATAGTGTTTTCTACAAATACAAGTAATTTTAGACATTTAAGAACTGAATAATACAGAGCTTAACAAATAACAACAATGTTATCTCATGCCACTGGCGAATATTCAAAGGTACCGAAGTAAAATCAATATATAACGTCAGAAAGCGATCTATCCAGCAAATTTTTAGTTTTATTTTTATTTGAAGAGAGTTTAAATAGTAAAAGTGGATAAACAAAACATCAGTAATTTTATTTTTGATATTACTTTTGTTCTACGTATTTTATTTTACAAGATTTCAGTACCTAAAAAACATCACAAATTTGATCATTTTACGGCGGGAAATACGGCCACCTTAACGAAAGAAACTGTAAATTTACTGATAGATTTAATAGGAAAACTAGTATTCAAGTGTCTAGTACCAGAACAAATTCACTATCAGTATTAGAAGAGGTTTTAATAACTTCGTTTTTATGCAACAGGTTTGTATATATTTTTAATTAGTTAATGTGATGTGCTATCATTAGGTAGGCGATAGTGGCGCCATTTACAATTATTTCTTGAAAGTGTCTTACTTCCATAAATGGCATCTGCAAACACTTGTGCATTTGCTAGCTCCCTCTATGGTTATTGCAGATATAAAGATATCCATTCAATTGTTATGTATTCAACAAAATTTGGAACGCATGCGTTCAGAAACCAATATAGTAATCATTTATAAACATTCGTTCTTCCAAAGAATCCAGGACAATTAGTACAAGCAAGATTCAAGCTCTATGCTAGTAAGGACTAAGATTCATTCAATTGCATAGCAGTGTAGTAGCATACATTTTCATAAAAGAATTGCTATAGATAAGCCCCTCAAAAGGGAAAATTTTGAATTTGCCATTGATTGGAAAAAAATGTAATATCATATATTAAATACTGTCAAAGTTTGCCCTTCAAAATATTACAGAAACACTAAAACATGCTAAAATCGCATGTATCATTTACAAGATACTGTATTTTCATTCTTAGCTATGGATATATACCAAAAATCGTCTCTATGCATACAAGCAAGTGGCACCCTGCGAGTAACAGTAATAGCACCCGATCGAAACATTGGGAAACTGTCGACTAATAATGTTCTACAAGGTTTGTTCCTGTAGCAGATGGAAACGGTTTGAAATTGTCAGAAATATGCGACCAGTTAAGTTGGGAATAATTTACCAGTAAATTTAACGGAAAAAGTAGTTGGACGGACAGTTTCAAACCCTTTCCAGCTTCTGCAGGAACAAACCTAAAACTGTATTATCTCTCTAGAATAAAAATTCTATAAAATGTTCTGTCAGACACTATGTACTATTTTCAAAGGATATTTTGAAGACGACTTAATTTATCACTTATATTATCTCAAGAGCTTAAATTATTTCCGGAATTCTTTTTGAAGTTACGAATATATTGATAATTTTCATAAAATATTTGATTTCTAAAAATAATTTTCGATCGTGTGGTATTCGGTAAGAATATTTTAGCCCCAAATATAAAGCAAATCTGACATTTTAAATCAATTTGATGCGGCCAAGGTATTGTTGTTGACATGTTCATTTGTCATTTTTATTTAAATGGTTCTGTCAATTACTAGTTCAAAGCCTACGTACGTTGAGTTTAATAAGTGTATACTGAAATGTCGCGATTTGATAAAGAAAATCAACGTTATTACACAAAAAATTCAAAACCTAGTACTAGATAACCCTAGAAAATCAAAAGCAAGTATATGGAAACAATGTGTTGAATTTTGCAGGTATATCCACCATATTTCGTTAAATAAAAGAGTTACCAATTTTAGTTACATCAAATGCCAAAACTCAGATGGGTAGCAGTTCAATCTATCGTTCTTTGACAATTTCAAGTCACTAAAGGTGGTAGAAATATATTTTTTATAAGTAATACGACGTAATTTCGGAGAAATTCATATGGAGGTATCCACCATGTAATGTGTAATGTGTAGATCATTTATGTTTACCTTCTCAACTGTCAAATAATTTCCACTTAATTATCGCCTGGCCACGAAAAAAATTCCGGAAAATTTTCTGGTTGCCATGATAACGAGTCAAAATAAAGGCATCTTATTGGTTTCAATGAAGAAGTGTAAAATTTTTAAGTATATTTTACTAGACAATAGGCAAAGACAATCAGCTGTAAGATGCTCTCAAATCAGTCTCTAAAAATAGATAATGCAAAAATTTAGGTGTCTCTGTTGAAGTTGCAAAAATAATAATTTACTTACAGGAAACACTGCGACTAATCAGCATTTCAAGTACCTATGTAAATGTTACATTTCTAATGCACAACGTTCTTTTTCGAAATGTATTAAGCATAAACGTTTGAAGGATAGCACTATAGAAACTATTTTAAGTACAAAAATTTTAACTATGTGCTCAGGGGGGCCTAGAAGACAATAAAAAATTATTCCGGAATTCTAGCTTGATGTTCAAAAAATGGGACAAAACCCTCTTTTCCTCCATAAAATCGGCGCATATTACTCGTATAACCAATAATCAACGTCCAGGATAGTTTAGATCTTATAACTGTCAACTACCTTACGGTTGTTTTTTACAGCATTGTAGAAATAACGAAAGTGAATCGATAATACCTGATATGTAACAGTTAATCCCTTTAACTGCAACATTTTGCATTCGTTTTTCGTTCCATACCGTCAAAACTGCATTTTCACTCATTACGATAGCTAAACTTATAAAATCAATAATACATGTTCGTCGGGATTACCAACTAAAACACACATTTTGCGTACAGTTAAAATGTCCATTTATTCTAGGAAAATAGAACGCAGGGAATATTAATAGATAATAGAAAACTTTGAATGCACCTGCGGCAGTCTTTAATTATAAAATTTTGTCCGACAACCTAGAAAAAACAAACAAATATATGTACCTGGAAAAAATGTCTTTATTTAATTACTATAAAGCGTTTAAAATTGAAAAAATAGTCACTAAAAGTTGAAGAGAAACAGAAAATCACAAACGTAAACACACAGGATTTTAATTATGACAAGAAATTATTGATGGTTGCCTATATAAACGTCAAACGACCTCTTGCGGCTGGTGGCCACCTGAGTCGGCGAATTTTAATATGGTTTCGAAAAAAAAATTCACTATAAATAAGTTAGGAAATTTTTTAAAAAACGATTTCGGTAATATATATACTTAGTCCTAGTTAACCCTATACAAGGTGTTAAAAAAAGAGTGTAAAATATTTAAGGAGGTAATAGTATGAACCAAAATAAGCCGAAAAGTCTCAATAAACATAGCTCCGCAAAGTAACGGTTGCGGAGGTATGGAATGTTTTATGTTTTTAGCCCCTGTTTTATTTTGCAAAAACGTTGTGTATTTTCTTATAATAGTTAGTTAATGTTTAGTGAAATAAACAGTACGTATTTGACAGTTGGTCTCAGTGCACAAGTTTTCTTTCGCTATGGCTGGTTACTCTAACGCAGAATTAACAGACATGTATTTCAGGTTTGGTCATGCTAATGGGAACGCCACCGAAGCGCGACGTCTTTATGTTGACGCTTATCCAAATCACCAGATTCCTTCACAATGCATGTTTGGAAGAATTCACCAAAGATAGCGTGATACCGGTTCCTTGAGCAAACAGTGCCATTTATCCGGAAGACCAAGGTCGGTATCCACTCAGCAGAAGAAGAAATTCTAGCACTGGTAGAGCAGAATCCAGGTACGAGTGTGCGGAGAATATCAGCCGAGGTAGGAATTAGTGGTCCTCTTGTTTGGAGAATCCTTCACGAGCAACTGCTTTATCCATACCATGTGCAACGAGTACAGGCCTTAAATCCAATAAATGATCATCAAGCACGTTTGGTTTTTTGCCGCTGGTTTCTACGTCATGATGCTGAAAACCCTCGTTTTCTTGCAAACATTATTTTTACTGATGAGGCCGGTTTCACAAGAAATGGAGTGTTGAATTTTCACAATACGCATATTTGGGCCGACGAAAATCCTCATGCTTCATTAAACATTTGGATGGGTATTATAGCTGACAGGTTTATAGGTCCTGTTGTTGAGCATTTACACCAAACACATAGATGGATAGGAAGGGCCGGACCTGTTTTATGGCCTCCTAGATCTTCTGTAACTTTATTTTTTGTTTGTTAAAATCTTCCTTTGTCTGTTTATTCCTAATAAAATAAAATGTTTGGAAACCGAATAGTGGTATGTTTATTAACACTTTTCTGCTTATTTTGGTTCATACTATTACCTCCTGAAATATTTTGCACTCTTTTTTTAACACCCTGTATACTAAGGTTTACCTTGCACTTACAATGCAATGAGATGCTGTTACGTAAGTGTATTTTGGTATGTGTTCCACAGTTAAATAGTATTTTAAATCTCTAGTGATGCTACTAATGGAAATATCACGTTTAATAGTTTTTCAGTTTTTTTAATCTTACATTCTTGTCTCCGAATAACTGTAAATCAAAATCCTATAAACATTATCTCAGACTACTAAATACATTTTATCTCAAAGTTATGCCATCCGATTGCACCGATTTAAAAGAAAGCTATAAATATTTAATATCCCTAATAAAACACTGATCTTCCTGATCTTCGTCTGATAAATTAGCTCGAGGAATAATGAAATTTAACAGAGTGGATCACTGAAATTTACAACTTCATCTACTGATAAGTTTTCTACTTAGTAAGCGAAAGTTTGTACGGGAAAGAAAATTCATTAAGGATGTGGCTAGAATTTATTCTCCTTGTGTAGTTGATAAGTTAATCAGGAAATGGTAGATTTAACACAACTCTTAAGGAATCTCCGGCCATACTACGAAATTTGTTAAAAGTTTACGAGGCTAGGCGGGAAGGATTGTGGCTAGAATTATGTTGAGAGCATAAGGAATTAATAAAATTAGAGAACTTAAAATTTTGGCCAGGCGGCACTGTGAATATCTACCAGTAGTTAATGTTATCTGGGTAAATTTAAGAACTGCATTCATGAATAAATATGGAAAAATTTCGATTCGAAACAAAACTACTTTGGTTAAAGTAAAAAAGTTGTAGGACGATCTAATTATTTGATTGCAATTTGGTTCATGAATATACACGGTGATTTAGTCATAATGTCATTAATTTTAAGATACGAGAAAATTAGTATAATTCGAATACGCGAATTAAAAGCCGAAAAAAATATTTTCAAACCATTATTTAAAACTCTTTTTTCGACCGCTGACGGCAATTTAACTCGGCCTCGGCCTGACGCAACGTTGCCAAATTTGAATATTTTCCTATAGTACCTACTTATTGTAATATGTAATTAATGCTATAATAGCTGTTTATGATATACGTGTTAAAAGTAAGATTTTATTTTGTGAGTGAAGATGATTAAAAAACGAGCGTAGCGAGCAAAACGAACAAAATAAAATCACTTTTAACACGTATATCATACACTATTTTTTCTACAAAACAATCGGAAGAACTTTAAACTCAATAAAAATAAGAAATCAAAAAATACCACACAGATCGCAATGTTTATGAACCAAAATTTTCGTAGCCACCTGTTGCTAGTTACGGAAAGACCCAAAAATATTGACAGCATTTTATAGTAATATTATAAGTATAATGAATAATCTCGATAATGAACGTAACGAATCCATCCCTGCTGAAATCGAAGAAGCCGCCAGTCGAGCAACATTGGAATTATTGCCGGCGAAATCAAAGGAACAGTACGAAATCGCTTATAGACGCTTTTCGGAATGGTCTCTGGGAAATGTAACGAAAGTGTTTTACTGGCATATTTTGAGGAAAAAACCAAGATATGGAAATCGTCAACGCTGTGGTCAAATTATTCCATGATCAAAACTATGTTAAAAATAAAGCAAGATCAAGATATAAGCAAACATTATAAACTTATTGATTTTTTAAAACGGGGTGAAGGGTGAAGGATATCAAGCAAAAAAGTCAAAAGTTTTGACGAAGACGCATATCGACAAATTTCTCACAGAAGCAGAAGACGAAAAGTATCTGATGATGAAAGTCACAGCAATAGTGGGTGTCTTCGGGGCGTGTCGCCGGGAGGAATTGTGTCAGATGACCATCGACAATATCGAATATTTGGGCACTTCGGTTGTTGTGACCATACCAGATACTAAAACAAAAGTGCCTCGGACTTTCAGTGTTCAGTTGTTGGTGAATTCTATTTAAACTTTTTTAGAAAGTATATGGCACTCCGTTCCACCCAACGCTGACCATAGACGACTTTTTCTTAAATATATGAAGAATAAATATGTGAAGAATCCAGTCGGAATTAACATGTTTGGTAAAATGCCTGCCGACATTGCAGAGTTCTTGAATCTACCAAATCCTCAACTCTACACCGGACACTGTTTTCGTCGTTTATCGGCGACATTGTTAGCAGATTCTGGTGCAAATCTTACTACCATCAAGAGACATGGAGGATGGAAATCTTCGATGGTAGCTGAAGGTTACATTGAAAATTCACTGGAACAGAAGAAGGAAATTGCGTGCCAAATACTTCCTACTGCTGCAACTACTAGCAAGACCACCAGTACTACCAGTAGTATTTCTACAGAAAATAGATGTGTCACACATGTTGACAGTAAAACCAACTTAAGTATGATGACTCCGCAGGGAATTACAATTTCAAATTGTTCTAATTTTACTATAAATGTTAATAGTAATAACTAGTTAAAATGTTGGTTTGTACTTATTTAAAATAAAAAGTTGTTCATGTGTTTGTTAAAACGTTTTATTAATTTTCAAAACAAAATTTAAATAAACTTTGATTTACTTTTAACACTAATGTTAAAAGTAACTTACTTTTAACACGCGTGTCAAAAAATGACATTTTTAACATCAAAAATGACAATTTAAAAGCCCACTTTTAACAGTTTTGTAGAAAAATTATTTTTTAAAAGTATACAATTAACATATTAAGTTCCAACATAGAAAATATTTAATATTGATTATTATTACAAAATTTCAACGGTTCAAAATAAACCATTCACATTTCATTACACAAATAGTGAAATAAAATCCAATACCAATGAGAATTTTATAACAAATAAAAAAATGTTTTCGATTTTCTGTCTTTATTAGGTCTTCCGAATACGTAGTTAAAATTAATGACAATTTGACTGAATCACCTTGTATTTATTTAACTATAAATAATACATTGTGATAAAATATTTGTTCATATACACAGTGAGCCACAAATAAAATGAGGAAGCTACATTATATTTTGGAAATTGTCAAAAAACATTAAATTGATAAAACGGATATTGTGTGGTGCACAGTTGGCATATATTTCTATATAATTATACAATTTCGTCCTATATCCAATTCAAAACCGAAGAGTCTATGATATTTCTAATTCCGGAATCTTATGTTTCTCGAGAAAGTAGCTCAGTGTTGTTAAAATTGTATCTTTCTATGCCTTGTAGTTTCTGAGATACCCTGCAATTATAACGAAATTAGGACACACTGTACATTGAAGAGGAAATTTGTATGGCACTTTCGTATTGTTGCAGTGCCTATAAATGGACAAATAAGGTATTACCCCATCCTATTTATATTCAAGCAGTGCCGACTCTAAATTCTCCCAATTACCACGTCCCGTTACAATTTCGCCAAATAGTCCTGCAAAAACGTGTGCTAAACCCAAACTTGTTTACCGCTATCTCTCTAACTGATTCACGTAGCAGAGTTTGAGAAATGCAATTCGATTGTGCCCAACAACCAACGACGAACTTGACAGATATTGTACAAACTTGTACTTGTATTAAAATTCATATTTATATCTCAGGAGTAATAAGATGGAACCTTTTATTTATGTCTGCGACAAGTTCACACAAACAACGCTCTTCTTTCTGTAGAAATTAATATACAAAGCCTCTAGTACACAAATTTTGACCACGTGCTCAGACAGGCCTAAAAGACAATAAACAAATTATTTCAGCATTCTAGTTCGACGTCCGAGATGGTTTAGATCTGTCAACTACCACCCTTGAGAATATACGCCAAGAGAGTCAGTCCTTAATAAAGACCTAAATAGTTATCATAATTCCTGTTAGATGTCGTACTGTGTAATACGCATTTATTCAAACGAAGGAATTAAAGCCCTATGATTTTAATCTGCAAAAAACTGCGAAGGCGTTTCGGGGGCGTGGCCGCGTGACCCTTTTTCATTTACCTGCCTAAATAATAAGATTGTGGCAATATATTTATATTCAAACCACAGATCATAAAGTTTGAAACATAAGCAGTTTATTTTATTGCATTAGAGAAGTAAGAATATGAACTGTTATTAACTTAAAAAAAACAGAAAAATAAGATTGTAAAAAATAGTTTTCAGCGATATGCCAAAATTTACAGTTTCTATTTTATTTACTTTAACCACATTAAGATAATTCAAATGAATTCGATATACCTACTTCTATAAAGAGACATATAGGACTACAGATTATCGTGTGAGTTTCTCTTACTGCATAAGATGCATTATTATTTTGCGAAAAAACCAAAATGTTTTGTCAATAAAAAATAAGAGAAAAAGTCATCATTAGACAATGTTAGTGCGGCGTCCTTTATTGTTAAAACTGATTTAATACTTAAATTATTTTTATTTTTCTTAAAAAATGTTTCCCTACCAAATTTGGTGACAATCAGTTGAGCGATACTCGCGCTATTACAAAAAATTGATTGATTCTACGTGATTTTAAGCGCCTCCTCAGTTCATCATTACCTTGAAATATCGATATTTCATTCACTAGCATGGTACACTTTCTTAGATTTTTCAGAAAAATATACTAACAATACATTTTCACTCTGATCCTTGATGTGCTTTGCGTTGTTCAATTTTTGAAATTTTTATATTCCTTCTCATAAGTCAATCGAGATTTTGATGGATATCGTATGATAATAATTCCTCTTTTATCTCGTTTTCAGACATGTCTGCCAACAACCACACAAAACGACGCCAAAGATGTTAACACCACAATGCCAATCCAAAGAGATGACTTTGTTTAATAATCAAATTCCATAGAAACTAATGCTATGCAAAAGTTGCTCTAATTTAAAATCGCTTCCAATCATTTCTAAATTTTTCTTCGTATTAAATGCGTCCATATTTGGACTATAGAAAAAAACATTGTTTTACACACGTCGATAAAATTCAATTATCGTCAATCAAAATTAACTGACTCGCGAATATTTTTCGGTCAACGATATAATAACATTCTATCGTCTTGTATACAAAATATTTATATGATTGACGCAGTACAAAGAAAATTTTTAAAATTTCTATCATTTCAACTTGATGGTACGTACCCGGTTAGAGGCTATGATTACAACCGTTAAGCAGATTTAATATTAATCCACTTTATTTTAGAAAAAAAATTTAGAGTGATAATTTTTTTTATATATTCCACAATAATGTTGATTTCCCAAATATCCTGGGTCAACTTAACTTTCTTGTTCCAAGACTCAACAGTCGATTATTGCATATGTTTTATTATTAGAGTATCCACACTAACATTTTGTTAAAATATTCAATTAACTTTATGAGTAATTATAATCTTATATCTAATACACACAACTTCAAAAGTCTAGGACCCCCTGTATATAAAATGATTCGATTAAACCTAGTGGTAAAAAGTACATGTACTCAGGGAACAAAAAAGACAATAAAAAATTGAAGACCATGAACCTTTACTTTATTGCCAATGTTTTTACAAATCTGGTCAGTTTGGCAGTGTATTCAGCCAAGTGTTCCTTTAAATTTTTGTACATCATAATGCCAGGACGTGAAATTTCTGTGTTTACCCCAAAATGACTGCTTTACATGATGCAGGACATTCTAATTATCAGATATCGAACATGTTGGGCATTCCTAGATCATCTGTTGTACGAATAGTACATATGAAGAATTTGATACAATGGAAAACAGACCATGTAGTGGACGTCCTCGAGTATCTAATGAAAGAAAGGATCGGTATTTGGTGCAATATGCCCATACACACCACACATCTTCAGCTTCAGCTCTCAGGGCCCACTTTCAAGGTACGTTTCGCCGTGTTATATCGACATCTACTTTTCGAGGACGACTCCACAACGCAAATTTACGTGCTAGAAGACCATTACGGGTCCCCACACTATTGCCAAGGCATCGTGCTGCTCGTCTCCAGTGGGCGCGAGAGCTTAGAGATTGGCTTTTATGCCAGTGGCGGTGGGTCTTATTTACAGACGAAACCAGAATTGGACTGGTTGGTTACTGATGACAATCGGCAAAAAGTCTGGAGGGAATCAGGTCGTCAACAGCGACTTCATTTTTCCCGTGAAGTTGTTCCGTATAAAGGGGGTACCGTAATGTTTTGGGGTGGAATAATGTTCAACCGCCGCACCCCATTAATTCGCATACCACAAAATATGACCAGACAAATTTACATCGAACAAGTTATTACGCCCATTATCTACCTCCTACGTAATGAATTATGTGTAATTTTTGTGTTTATAGATGACAACGCTCGACCACATCGCGCAAGAAGGGTTCAAGAGATATTCGAAGCAAAACATATTAGTAGATTAGATTGGGCAGCCAACTCTCCTGACATGAACCATTCATAATCGTATTCCTCCACATCAGATTGCAGAAAAGTTAGTCGTGGCGGCAGAAGAGGAATGGAACAATATTCCGCAAGAAATCGTTAATTGTTTGATTATCTCAATGCATAGATGTGTTATTATGCTATTGGAACCTGGTGGAGGTCATACCGACTATTAGCAAGTAAAGAACTTGGTTTGGTTACTTCTTTTTGATTTAATAAATTTTGTCAAAAATGTCACACATTTGCTGGTTTTTAATTTTTTATGTACTGTTTTATCGAACATATTGTTTTCATAAAAAAAAGGTTCAGAAAACAGTGTACTTTTTTAAATGCATTTGGTTTTTCTGATAAAAAGATTTATTTAACAAGAATGAGGGGGAGTCCACGACTTTTGACGTTGTGTGTATTTGTGATAAATTTCACTGTAATATTCAATCATTATTTGTCGCTTTTAAAGATTGTAATGAACCGTAATCTGTTATTTTCGTAATCGTAGTTGATTAATCTTCAATACATTATTAGTTTTTTGTCTTTTATCAATTTCTGCATAATATTCAAGTTTTTGTTTCTTTTGCTGGGTTTGTGCTGCAATTGGAAATACTCTGTTGGATAAATAAGTCTATTATTATTATTAAAATAACTGTTCATATAATGAAAAATTATCCATACTAATTTCTCCGTCTACGTGGAGAGATAAATTTCCTGGTTAATATTAGTTGATGCGAAGCTTGGAGATCCCGTTTTAAGCCATTTAAGTCGTAACTTAGTTACCTATGGTAATTTATATGGTACGCGCCGTCGCAACCAATAACTCTTGTAAACACGAGGGATAATAATCCACAGTCGAATGGAAATTAACACCGTTCGAAGGATAGTAATGCCACTAACGTTGGTTTCGATTACCATCTTGCCATAACAGTTCTAAATTCACTTTTCAAGTTGGATTCAGATACGCATAAAATAGCAAATAAGTGATAGAAAAAATTTGATGCTTAGAAAGAGAAAATTTGTAGTTGTTGTAAGATGATAAGAAAATTTAAATTCCCTAGAATTGTCACTTTTGATACTAGTCTTGCAAATTCATCAGTAGGTCACAATGTGTGTAAGATTGAATTAAAATATGCCTTTTTGGCAATAATTGCCCAAAATGTCCGCTTCTAACTTCGACGCATTTATCAACGTGTGTATTAAAAGATTGTCGTATTTTAAAGTAAAGATACTTATCGCAAAACGACTCAGCAGCATTTAAACATATTGTTTGCTAATGTTTACTATTTTAGAGTTTATTACCATTCTTATTTCTAAATAAACCTTTGTTTTCGATATTTCCAAATTATTTTAATTATTTCTACTAGCAGCATTGAAAGTCTCAAAGCCAAATATCTCGAAAACACTGCGAGAAAGCGATTTAATAAAGTATGCCTTTGTTGTTTAAAAAAATTGGAAAATAAGAATTTGATACCAAAAACGAGATACTGACGTTAAAATTGTTCAATCGTCTTTAGCACACTTAGTTTACTGCAGCTGATGCCCTCTATCAACTATAACTTTTGTAAGTTTTGAAATAAAATAATATTTTACATTTAACACCCTGTATCTTTCTATCAACTTTTGAACTAAATTAAGTTCAGCTAAATCGCAATATGTATATCTTAGGAATCTACTTATGAATTTTTGCTTATTATCTCGAGACCACTTTGTATAAGGGTGTCTGGTAAGTCGATGCATTCCTTACAGAAGTGTACAGTGCAAGTGTATAAATTATTCCGAAAACGCTTAATTTCCGATCTACAGGTTTTTAAAGTTTTTATTAAAAAATGGAAATTTATACATATTGCGGGAACCGCTCAGAATATCTTAATAAAGTTTTACAGGCTTTGACAGTTAACAACAACACATGTTTTGAGATAAAAATATTGTTTTCAGTTTCACCAGTGGCGTTTATAAATTAAAAATTATTTCTGTTCAATTTGGAAGACTTTTCGAATAAAAAAATTAAAATTGAATTATGGCATAGGGCAATTCGGTTAATAAATTGAAAAATAACAGACACATCGTCTATTTGTACCAATTTTATTACATAAAAATATTATTTCTCGCAATGACAATATTATCAATTTAAAAACATGTATTGTAGTAACTTCATTAAAATATTCTGAGCAGTTTCCGCAATATTAATAAAATAGCATTTTTTTATTAAAATTTTATTACCTTGCAGATCAGAAATTAAGCGTTTTCGGAATATTTTATATTAAGAAAATATATCCTGCAAGGAATGTATCAACTTACCAAACACCCTGTATATGGTCTGGTAATGTTTGACTAGTTTTATATTTATATAAGATATACTTAGATAAGATAATTATTTTGGTTTCTCTTACTTATTAAATCTCCTCTTGAGGGTTCCTCAAGGATCTAATTTGGGACCCTTATTTTTAAGCCTATTCATTAATGAGATCATTAATAATTTAACTGTGCCCTGTCTGATGTATACATCGTTCATGAATGGTGCAGGGTAAATAATCGGTCACTAAATATTAGTAAATGTGATGTACTGTCTTTTTCTACAAATAAACAGTTGAGTTATTTTAATTATTCCATTGAACAACACACGCTTTCTAGACCTGATACTTTCTGTGACTTGGGTGTTATATTTGACAGAAAAGTGTCTTTTAATAGCCATCTACATTATGTAACTGCAAGGACTTCTATAGATCTATTGGTTTCATTATAAGGAATAGTAAACAGTTTCGGAATTCTAACACTTTGAAAATATTGTATTCTATTTTTCTCAGATGAAATTGTGAATATGCATCAATTGTTTGGTGTCCTAATTATGCCGTATATGTAGATGCTCTTGGAAATGTTAATTCTTAATTCGTTAATAACGTGAATTCTTAAAATATATTAGTTTTAAAGCCGATGGAGAGTATCTCCTCTGTTAGGTTCTCACAATTAAATATGCTTAATAGATTTGGTCTTGAAACTTTCGAAAATCGATGTAAAAAGGCTTATTTAATTTGTTTACATAAAGTAATGCATAATATCATTGACTGCAGTGCCATCTTGAGAATATTAGGCTTTCATGTTCCCAGAATTGGTGCTAGACATTTTAACATGTTTTGTTTGCCACCTGTTGGGACAAATATTTTGAAACACTCCATAATACGTATGATTTATATGTATAATGAGTTTGTAAGTTTTGATTCAAAATGAAGAAGCAAAAGCATTGTTATGGTAACCTGTCAAACTTGTTATAAACAAAATAGAGTTTTCGTTATTACATTTTTTTGGCAAAATAGTGGTGATGATTGAAATACTGAGTGATCCAGAAACAGAAAACTTGCTTCTTGAAATTGGAAAAGCTGCTGCAACTGATTCACTGATTAGTGTGCATCTAAGAAAATAAACTATGAAGCAAAATAATAGGCATTATTAGCATTTTTGAAGAATTATCCACTAAGTACAAATCATCTAGTCTTTGGGCGTTTTATTCTATGCTGCGGTCTACACTCTGTATGCGGCAATATGTTAATTTCACTAAATTCAACAATTTAATTGCTTTTCTCAAAAAGCAATCAGTGAGATACAAACCAAAAGAGTCAAGAATGTTAACGAAAGAGGATGTTACAAAATTTTTACAAGATGCCGATGACACAAAATTCTTGCTAACAAAGGTAAGACAAGAAAATGTTTTTTTTTTACTGTTTTAGAAAGGTATTTTAAGCTAATATAAATCAAATCTCCTACAATTCCTATCAATGAAGTCATATATATGTTCTCTGATACCAAACATCTAGGTATGCTAATGAACAATTCCACAGACTATCAATCTCTCTATTCAATACTCTATTCAATAATTATCTAAAGAAAATAATCTAATTTACTCACTCTATAAATATCTAACTTCACTTTTTAGCAGTGGGAACACGACAAATTCAACCACAATAGATGAGATCTGACCTATTTCTGCATTTTTAGGATTGCTTCTTCAGGTGGTCTCCTTTAAGTTGAATCAAATATCTAACTATAAAAATTATTATAAAAATTAAAATTTTTTGTAGTTAAATATCGACAATGACAAAAAGTGACATCCTGTCAATGAATTAAATATGACAATACCTACTTGAAAAATGTTCACCTTTTATGTAAAAGTTTTTATATATTTTTAGGTATTAATAGTTATTGAATAGAGCTTTGTCTGTGGAATTGTTCACTAGCATACCTAGATGTTTGGTATTAGAGAACATACATATGACTTCATTGATAGGAATTGTAGGAGATTTGATTTATATTAGCTTAAAATACCTTTCTAAAACAGTAAAAAAATGTTACAAAAGCTAATAATAAGGAATATATGGGTAGATATTGTGGGTGTAATTCAACGCAGGTTGGGGCTTTTGTCCACTGAGTAGTTAGTTTCACACAATATTATTAATACCTAAAAATATATAAAAAGAAAATGTTTGCTATTTGAAATTCATAAATTCATAACTGAAGGTGGCCTTAATTATTGGACTTGGAAGTGCAAGCAGAGTGGACTAGTTAACTAATTTGATGTTAGAAAACGTAAAAAATGAAGAAAATATTTTTCATATATTCATATCTAAAATACCTCGCCCTGCGTCATGCTGATCACGGAAGATTTTTTGTTGGTTACAGAGGTGGTAAATGCATGAAAATTCCTGTTGGTATAATTAATTTTAGTGTAATCCCAAAGAAGATTGCTTTTTTCTCAATTTATCACAGCCTCAACAATATACAGGGCACAATTTTCGACAATCATCTACTTCACTTCTAGCCAATACAGTAGCAGGCCTTCTAACTATAAAACGGCATGGTGGTTGGAACTCCAACATCGTTTGTGAAGGCTATATTGATACGTCTCTTGAAAACAAGAAAAATATCGCCACAAAAGTTCGTAGAAGAGACATTGCCGTCATTGAAGCTACTTCAAGTGCTTACCAAGAAAATTTAAGCATTGTTGATAAAACTACAGACCAACTGCATGCATCTGGTATTAATCTTATGAGTTGCCAAGTTTTGTTGTTAATATTTATAACAGATAATTCAATTTAATTTAAGTTAAATTATCTATTAATTGTCAAATTGATAAACCTGTTGGTCCGTAATAAAAATAATCATTAAGCAGTAATCTTTTTTTAATATGGGGTAATACGTCAGATTACTCCACTAGTGGTGTAACTGAAATAGTGCCAAATAAATGCTGTAATGAGGCTCTTATAAAGCAGTTGTAGATAAATAAATTAATTAACCTGCACACAGTCTACTCTTGTGTGCACGTTAATGCGTGCAGAATATAGCTAGGTATATCCAGCGTAATGGCAGCTAATGAAAATGACACCCTTAATTATAAGCAGACTGTATCGTACCAGCTTTCCCATAGTTTAATTTTGGATATTGCCATAATTTACGAGGGCAATTATTTTGGTTCCAGTCTTGAGCGCTCCTGTTTCGTTCGTAGTTATTTTCGTGGAACGACTTTTAGATACGCAATAAACAGATATTAGAACAGAAGTGAAGCAGGAAACAACAACCTAGAAAGATTACGGCGGAATGCTGCTGTTGCTCATATTTGAAACGTATAAAATTCAATTTAAACGATATAATTCCTGGGAAACATAAGGTAAAGCTGTTATGTACGGATATTACGAGATTTTAATTTCTGCCATATACAAATTAAAAATTCCTGTAAAGAATTTTTTAAAGAATCAGTGGGTTTAAATAATGTACTGTTAACGTATTTACTTCCGAAACTCAGTCATAACATTAATTAAAAATTAACATAAGGCCGGCATATTCTTGAAATTGTGTTTTCTACAAATACAAGTAATTTTAGACATTTCAGAACGGAATAATATAGAGTTTAGCAAATAATAGCAATATTATCTCATCTGCGAATATTCAAAGGTATTGAAATAAAACGAATATATAACGACTATAGCTGTAAATATTATTATAAGATAAACTTACTTAGTTCTGCATATAAAACTGTTCATTTTTATTTATAAGTACATATGTGAAAATAATTGTTAAAATGTGGGGTTAGAATAGCAAAATAATGTGTGTCTTACAAATGCATTTTAAAAGTTATTATACAGGGTTAACTATGATTTAGTACAAATATTTTAGGAGGGGATAGGGAAAAATAAGAATTAATGGAATAACCCTCCAAAAAAATTCCAAACTTACTTATAAAGCCAAAAAAATTTTGTTTCGATATTATTTTAAATCCTTATTTAACGCCGCCAATGTTAACTTACTTGTTGGTTGCATACTCTACAAGCATGCAACAGTCGCTCATCAGTCAGTATCGCTGTCATGTTATAATTGAATTCCTGTGTTTACGTTGTAATTTTGTGTTCTTCTTCAGTTTTAGTGCCTTATTTTAATTTTAATTTAGTGCCTTATTTTAATTTTAATAATTATAGTTATTAAATTATTTACATTTGTGTTGGGTGCAGATATTTTCCCACAATATAGTTCGCCGGTTTGGTTTTCTAGGTTATGGGACAAGACTGCCGCGTGCCGCAGTTACATTAAAACGTCTATTATCTATTCCTCTCGTTCGATTTTGTTATAATAAATAGGCATTTTATCAAATTGTACCTACGGGAAGTGTCTTTTATCGGTAGTGAGTGGCTGTAATGAGCGAATATGTAGTTCTACCAGTTTATAACGAAATAATGGAAAACGAATGCAAAATACTGGAGCTAAGTGGATTAACTGTTACCTATCTATCAGGTAGGTATTACTAATAAGAATGTTAATTTTCGTTTCTACATTTAGAAATGCTGCAAAAAAACTACGATGGTAGTAGATAGTTGACAGATGTAAGTTTTATCTATGGATCTAAGCCATCTCAGTCGGTTCTTATCATAGGCGCCAACTTTCCGTAGGAAAAAAGGGTTTTGTCCCATTGTTTAAATATCTAGCTAAAATTCTGGAATATTTTTTTTATTGCCTTTTAGGCTTCCCTGAGCACGTGGTTAAATTTGTTGTACTTAGTCATAGTTAACCCTGTATTATTTCAGGAGAATTTAAGTAGTAAAAGTCGATAAACAAAACCTCACTAATTTTATTTTTCATATTACTTTTGCTCTACGTGTTTTATTTTTCGAGATTTTTGTACCTAAAAAACACCACAGATTTGATCATTTTACGGCGAGACATAAGTCGACCTTGAACATAAGCAATAGACAATAAATTTCTGTCTTATTACAATAGTTAATCTATCTTTTATTATTTTTGAATAAAGATTAACTTGTATAATTTTGCGTACACAAATTCGCATGTATGTACATGCTTTTTCAATAATAATGACACTTCCTCATAACGGTTTTTGAACTTCTGCAAATTCTCTATTGATGAGTAAAACAACTAAAAACTAATGTTAATTGTTGAAAGTAGATTTAATTATGAATAAGCAAGCAGTTCAAAAAAAAACAAAAAATCATTTGAAAGAGTGCCATTATTATTGCACACGATTGTACGTCATAAGTTTAAAATAAATTAATTAAATGTCGATTTTCTTAAAAATAGTGTATTTGCTATTAGATTGTAACAACAAAATAACAAATTACTGTCAAAATAATACTATGACAACTATCATTCAATTGTTTTCAGAGTATGTAAAAGATGACCAGGCGTAAACGTTAAATTTTACTGTAACTTTGTTATTTTAGGAGATATTGGAAACTTTTAAAATGCATTCATTGACTAATTTGTTAGAAAAAAACAATCGAGCATCATACTACAGAGATATTGATATTAACTTGTTTTTTTTTTCTTACTAAACGCCTTGTATATTTTATATATTTTTAGGTATTAATAATATTGTGTGAAACTAACTACTCAGTGGACAAAAGCCCCAACCTGCGTTGAATTACTGAGTAGTTAGTTTCACACAATATTATTAATACCTAAAAATATATAAAAACTTTTACATAAAAGGTAAACATTTTTCAAGTAGGTATTGTCATATTTAATTCATTGACAGGATGTCACTTTTTGTCATTGTCGATATTTAACTTCAAATAATTTTAATTTTTATAATAATTTTTATAGTTATATTTGATTCAACTTAAAGGAGACCACCTGAAGAAGCAATCCTAAAAATGCAGAAATAGGTCAGATCTCATCGATTGTGGTTGAATTTGTCGTGTTCCCACTGCCAAAAAGTGAAGTTAGATATTTATAGTGTTACATTAGCAGGTTAGTAAATTAGATTATTTTCTTTAGATAATTATTGAATAGAGCTTTGTCTGTGGAATTGTTCATTAGCATACCTAGATGTTTGGTATCAGAGAACATACATATGACTTCATTGACAGGAATTGTAGGAGATTTGATATTTATATTAGCTTAAAATACCTTTCTAAAATAGTAAAAAACCTTGTATATTGTTACATTTTTTAATTCTCCACTTTTGATATAACACTTGCACATGTAGTTGTTGAGCGAACTTTGAGAAGAACATCTCTTTTGCGAAGAATTAAAAAATACCCGAAGTTCCTAACTGCAAAGTTGTTACTTACAATATTTCTGGCTACTAGAACCTCTCAGAATAAAAAAATCTCAATATAATACGTGACTACTCTTGAAACTTTGAGACCCTGTACAATCTATTGCCATAATAATGATACTTCCTCAAACTACTGGAAGTTCTGAGTAGAAATTTCATTAGATCTCTATTGATTACTGGAAACAAATAAAAATCCTTTCATCAGCAGTTCCCGTCTCGAAATTTTGCAAAACTTGAATGGTTCTTGCGAAACTCTTACATACAAACAAGAAACATGAAACTTTATTATAAATTTGGTAACAGTGGTTATGGCTCCACTTGAAACTCACGTAACTATCGATATGGTCGATCGTTGAAAGTGGTCGATTAGGATACGTTTTACATAATAAGTGATAAATAATGGACGAAATAGGCGAAACAAAATCGGAGCTTTTCAGTCAAGTGGAATTTATAATTAGTTCAGCAGAATTGGACCTAGACTCAATAACCTTTGATTTTAAAAAATGTAATATTTATTTTCTCAGTTAATATTTACTCGCAAGATTTATTTTAAAATGTTTTCTTGTCTTGCAATGCAAATTGTCAAGTCTTGTATTGGTCTCGTTTTGTATTGTAAGATGCTAAATAAGATGCCAACACTGCTTCAAAATTAATAGTGAACTGATTTTAAAAAGTGCCATTATTATTGCAATAGATTGTACCTTGAAAACGGAAGACGATAGATCCATAATTCACAAAAAGTAATTTGGTATGTTATTCCAAAATACTAAAAGCTACTTTGCTCAAAATTATTTACTCGCACAAAACTAAATAATCCAAGAAAAATAGAACAACGCTTACCAAAACAAAAAATCTACGTGCAAATTCTCTTGAAACCTAAATATACATTGCTTTTAACAGTTTTCTTAATCTTATTTCTTTTACTAACATAAATGAAGTATAATTAATATCTTTCAATTTAGCATGCCTCCATGGCGTTGATAAATATGAAAGAAGCTAAATCTTAATTTAGAACAAGTAAGCCTTAGAATTTTTCAGCACGTCATCCTTGCAGTTATTTACACAAAGTGAGCCTCTATTTAGTTTGCCACCCCTGCGTTTGACGGGTGTTTACTTTTCTCTACCGCCAATTTAACAACTAAATCAATAAAATTAATTCTCTCGATTTGAATACTAAGGCCGCCCAGACCGTATTGTATTTCATGGCCAGGAGACGTTAAGATATCAAATTTCTCCAATTCTATGGAAGAGGTCGGCCATAAAGGGAAACTATAATGATCGTTCTGCTATTTCGATTTAATAAAAGGAATTGATGGAGAGGAAATATAATATCTTTTGAGAAGAGCCACGCACGATATACAACCTCCGGTGAAGGGTGGCCACAATGCACGGCATAGATGGGAGGAAAGTTTCAGCCTAAAAGGAATTTCAAATTTAGATCATTACACTGAAAAAATCTAATAGGTTTCGGTAGAACGGGATTAATACAGTGTAATAAATGATGGTCAACTGATCAAGTGATATGTTAGGCCAGTCACATCGAATTGATTAAAAATTCAGGTATTATAGATTGAAAATCATCGGATTCTTCAAATAATTGCTACTGAAGTTTTTTTGATCAGTCACACTTCATCACCAAATATAGAACTGGAAAGAAATTCATTTGCAATCAATAGAAGGGGTTGGAAACGCACTATCAACCGCTGAAAAAGAAGCAGCGTTGCCAGCATTGTTCAAGATAATCTCCTGTTATTGTTGAGGAGGGTGCAAAAGCAATTGTGGCTGTGGTAAGCTTGGATCGAGCTGTTCGATCATTTGTACTATTTATGAAGGTGGAACTTGAAACGTCAGTGATATCGATTTAGAGAATTTCCTGACAGTTGAACTATCAGATGTGGAGAATGAAGAAGCAGAAGAAACTAAAGAAACTGGAGATGCTGAGGACATTGAAGTAAAGGGAGAACGTAGAGATTGCCAGCTACCAGCTCTACGTAGCCTTGATGAACATCCCAGAAGTAGATTAATTGAATAGCAGACAAATTTATTTTAATCAAGAATATTAACTGTCAGCTGAATACTAGAGAGTCTTGGAATCGTTTCTACGACATGCGTTTGTTTATTTGTCAACAAGACAAAAAAAAAGTACAAAATCTGCACAAAAATGAGTAAGAATGCTGAGAATTTCTTCATTCGGCTGAAATTCAGCAAGAAGCCCAAGAAGCAACATTAAGTCTGTTATCAGCGAATAGCAAAGGTGTGTAGGAGAAGAAGTTGGTGGAATTCGATGACTGGCGAAAAAAAGGGGAATTGGAGAAGGAGGAATTACAGAGAAGGTGCTACAATCCTAGTTTTTCAATGTGGAGAAAATATTAGCTGCCTCTTCGATGTGGATAAAATAGTTCATGCTAAAATCAATATTGATAGTGCACAAAGGTATTGGTATTTCAAAGGCAAAGATACTGAAGAGAAAGCAAATCTAAGAATTTCTGAAAAAAGCACCGGATGAGGAATATTTACAAGTTAAGGTAGAAAATACATGATTTTAATATTTCAGTTTATACATTGAGCGTTTTATTTTGAACTCTACAGGTTGCAATGGTCATGGGAGTCGCAGGTGTTTGTCGATGCGATGAATTAATCTTTTTGGATATCACCCACGTCCAAGACAAAGGCAGTTACCTATAGTTCACGATCATGGAAGAAGCTTTTTCAGTAAATTCTGTAGAAATGTGTCGAAATTACATCAATCTGCGACCTAAAAATACTGGTGGGAAATTTTTCTTGTGGCTGGAAAATGTACTACACAACATGTAGGCGTCAACACAATTTCGAAAACGTTTTAAAAGTGGCTGCACTTCTTGGGCTCCCTGATCCAGAATCCACAGAAAACAGACGTAATAAGAAAATCATTTATGTAATATAAATTTCAATAAATATCAATTAAATATTCCATATTTTGCTGAATGATAAAAAGTACCAAACAAAACATTTAAATTGACAATTTTTTTTTCTCTGACCAACGGTAACAGAAGTAAACATGTCTTGAATATATGAAAACATCGCTCACATACCATGTTAGGATCGTTACGTATGTGTACATAATAATTACAAATAGGTATATGGTCACTATATACAAAAACGAAACAATTTTTTGTTTATGTACACTCACACACAAGTATCAAAGAAAAGTAGAGAACAATGAAGCGCACAATACTACTATGACTAATATTACTTTTAGGTTATCAGCAACATCCTGACACATTGCAACGTTGTCAAACATTACAGTTTTAACGAGTTTCTAGAAATCTTGAATTGTTTACTTCATTAACTACTGATACAAAAAACAAATTAAGAACAAATTAAATTACAGTATCTTTTACTTAACCTTCATTGTACCTTAGTTTGTGATTTCATAATATTGTTTTGCATATTATTGCAGTGGTATTTTTGAAATCTACTTGTGTAAATATAAATCTGTAGTCATTCTGTATATTTACAATCTACATATTTATATGTTTTTTAGTATTTTCAATTTTCAAGGGATTTTGAGGGGGTTGCAATTTAAGAATTATTAAAAGCAAATAAAGCATGAACTTTAACATTCATTAAAAATAAAACCCGACAAATCAATTGTAGGCACTACGTCGATAAATTAAATTTATGGCAATATAAATGTTCCTCTGGGAATAATTTGAATTCAATAAAATGCCGACTCCTAACAACTGGGGCTTATATAGGTTAGGAAATATAATTTAATATCGGGCATAAATTACATTTCGGCGATTTAAACGTTCTTGCCCATCAGCATATTCAAAATCGGGGTTTTATGATGGAAAATAAAATTTTGAAGTTTAGACGTATAATATATTAGATTTTTATGCACTGGATCTGGAACTCTATATATTTTATAAAACCATAAAACAATCCATTGCTACGTTCACATATAAATTCACAAGTATAACGTAAATTGTTATTGCAGTTAATTATTTTAATTAAGTTGTAGTAAAAATACGATAAAAATGCATGAAACTATTATAAACAAATCAAGTAATGTACTTATATTCCCATTATAATTTTATGAAGTAGTAGCAACTATAATTGTTCCTGAAATTCCAACTAAGACAATTACATTGTTCTTAAATACGTCTAACTGTAGCAATTACGAAAATGGCAACTGTTTTATTTTCATCTTGAGAGAACTTGGAAGCAGACAGTTTTTAAAGGCACAAAAGCTTCTCATGATATGCTACACGTTTGGTGACATGAAACGGAGAGTACACTTTTTACTAACCTCGTTGAGCCAAGACCCATTTACGAGTAGAATCTTGTTATTAGTTTTGTAGGCATAAAATATGTGAAATAATTATTATTTAAAGTTATTAATGCGAAGACCGTTTTGTTTAATAGGATGTTCTTGCGACTGGACTTAAAAAAAATATTAGCTTATAATCCCTTGTGCCTAATGGATCAGTCAAGAACGTTGATTTTATAAAATTTTGTTATGCAGGTATGACATTTTTTGTCTAAAACATGTAATATACCTATACCTAAATTCAACAGCTTCGGATCTCACATTATTTCAAAAAAACACTGTTGACGAGATTTGTAACAATTTCTTCAACTGTTTTCATTTGATCATCTTTTGGTATACCATAAAATTTTTAAGGTGTTGCACCAATTGTTTTTAATAGCAGTTCTAAAATACTTTACCGTGTTCCATTTTCTCTGACCAATTTCTATAGGCAAGAACTGTCTTATTTCAAATAGAACACCCACTTTTTTTTTGCATCAAGTTGTGCAAAATTAAATTCTTTTTCTCTTTATATAGACTTTGTAGAAGTTAAATTTAATATTTTTTGAGATTACGAGTTCCTCATCTAAGTCGCTAAGTTCTCCTAAAGTGTTTTTTTTTAATAGTAAAACGTTTTCGTTATTTTATTGTATACCTTCCTGCCCCTGAAACAATAAAACTTAGTAAAATAAACTAAAACATGAGTTGTATTTTATATTATTACATTACTTCATGAAATTAATTATAAAATTAACAATTTTCCCAATTATTGAGAAATTTCAGAACTAGATATACTGAGTACAACTTTACTAGATCTTTCGATTCTATAATTTTTAAATAGGTTATAAACAATATTTTCAGTTTCTTTGTTTTTATTCGATTATATATTTTGCATATCTAAAAAGAAGAAAGATGAAAATTTAAAATACTAAATTTTTTGCTTTAAGAGTTTTAGTTCTGTTCTTAAATAGTAGTATTATTATTCTAAACTTTGTTAAGTTATGTACTATGTCTTCTGTAATATGTTATCTAACCTATGTTATTCCCTATTTTATATATTTTTTGTATTTTACACGGAAAACTTTTCTGAAGAAGACTTATGTACAACCGAAACGTAAACTTGTGAATAAATTGATTTTCTTTAACTTTAGTCCCAATAATATTTCTGAAGTAATTTGATTTATAATTAATAAATTATACATAATTACAAACACAATTTTAAATATAGTTTAAAGTTAGTAGTATACCGAGGAGTTCCAAAATAATACAGAATGACTAATTCACAACACTAAATAAGTACGGGAGGAGAAGGTGCAGGGGAGATTCCATAGGCGTGCCACTTGAGAAGGGTTCAAAGAGCGCAAAATTACCAAAAATAAGTTGGCGTTGAGGAAACCCAGCAGCTTAATACTTTACATTAAAAACTTTAAACTCACCCGTTTGATCTCCTCGACAATTTATTGTAGAGTGCCGTACTTTCGAACGGCAGTGGCTTGCCACCACTCACACCCACCCGATGCGCACTCCGTAGATATCACAATAATGCATAGATATATTCTTTTTGATTCAGATTTCGGCCTTCTAATATTTGTCTTCAATAGTTTCTTCGCCACATCACTATTTCTTTTTTTTTTTCAGCATACATTTCCGATTTCATTTTATAAAAAAATCCTGTCACGCATAATTCGCAAAATAACTCTTCTAGATATTTTAACCAATGTTTCATCCCGAGAGAAAGTAGTCTGAATTTAATTTGTTGTTGGAAGTACAACTGTACCGGTTACTCTCATATTTTGGTCTCTCGCCCTAATCCCTTCATACACGACATCATTCGATATTCCTCACTTGTTAGATTAGACGGTTTACGAATTTGAGAATACTCTGTAGAGTTTGAATTATTATCCATTTTTAAGAACACAAAATGACTAATAAAGTAATTACAAGTATAGTTAAATTAGGGGGAAAATATATCCGAAATTTTCTCACGCGCACACCCATGGCAACGGTGCAGATGGGATAGGTGGATCCATTACCAATAGAAATCAAGCATTCTAGACATGCGCAAGCGTATTTGCTCTAGCAGAAACTGTGCAATCAGGAGTGCGCTGCCAAGTATGCGGAACATACAATTTTATACGAAGAATTTTCCGATTTATTTCTCTTTGTATTGACTGCTATAAATTATGAGTGGGTTTATAAAACGAATCACTGTACTATTTTCCAACCCAACTGTAGAAAGTAAAGTAAAAAAAATGTGTGGAGTGTTTGAACTTTTTACTCTGTTTGAATAATTTCGAAGATGGCAGGCCTATAGCCAAGCCCAACACCGGTCAGTAACATTAAAACGTGACATCAATTCCTCCACAGACAGTTAATAAAATTAAGTACCAAACCCGACACCCCGCTATCAATAGAGATTATGGCGGTGATAATACACGTCCCTACGATTATACCCAAATGTGCCACTACCCTGAAATAGGAGGATTTATATTCATTCCGGTATCGCTGATTAAATTACCTCAAAAAGCCGTAAGTCGTTCATTTTACATTAAAAAAAAATCGTTAATCAGTTCCCAGCCAAAATGCATCGAATTGTTTAACCTGTGTTCGTACGGATGGTGAATTTAAATAAGTGGCTTATAAGTAAATTCAAAGTAAGTAACATTATAGGAGGATGTTTAAAGATAACAGTGATGCACGAGATTTATACTATACAGGGTGTCCCATTGTTTTGTAAGATACACACAATTTTGCACGTACTTTTATCTTTTTCCGGCATACTGATCATGTAATTTTGGTGAAAAAAATCGAAGGGTGAATGGAGGTAACTGAGGGATGCAGTACCCTTTATCCCCTCCAATTCTAAGTACGCCTATGCAGCTTTTTCTTGAAATATCAAATGTAGAATTTTCTTCTGATCATTTTATCTCTTTTGTAATTTTTTGTTTAAATGCTCTGTTTTCAAGAAAAACGGCAATTTGTAGTGTCCATAAATCTATCATTCACTATCATTTTCAAGTGAAACTGAAATTTTGTGGATATACCAATGATTACAATACCTTGGCAACTTAGCAAATCGTAATACTTACTGAATGAATAATTGCTAATTAAAACAAAATGGATATTTTTTTATAAAATGATGAATACTTATGAATTAAAAAAATAATATGGCATTAAAATCTGTAATACAGTTCCCTTATCAACCAAAAAATAATAGTCTTGTTTAGTAATAGTAATAATGAATGATCAACATAATAACTTTTTACCTAAATAACATTAAATAAAATAATTTATTAATTACTACTAATTTAACAAACGTTCTACTTGCCCACCCTCCTCATTAACACATGTACGTGCCCTTTTAAGTAGCGAAAACCTTATATTTTGAAAGATATTCTCTTTTTGTTTTAATTAGCAAATATTCATTCAGTAAGTATTACGATTTGCTAAGATGCCAAGATATTGTAATAACAGGTATATCCACAAAATTTCAGTTTCACTTGAAAATGGTAGTGAATGATAGATTTATGGGCACTACAAATTGTTGTTTTTCTCCAAAACGAGGCATTTAAACAAAAATTTACAAAAAAGGTAAAATTATCAGAAGAAAATTCTACGTTTGATATTTCAAGAAAAAGCTGCATAGGCGTACTTATAAATAATTAGAGGGGACAAAGGGTACTGCATAGCTCAGTTACCTCCATTCGCCCTTCAATTTTTTTCACTAAAATTACATGATAAGTATGCTGCAATAAGATAAAAGTACGTGCAAAATTTCAAGTGTGTATCTTAGAAAACAATAGTTTTTTTAAATGTAACTTTAGCACTCTGTATATTGAAACAGAGAGGTCCAAATAAAAAATGGCATAAGGAAAGTCTCATTATTTTTGTCCAAAGAATATGTGGATAATGGTATGGCTTTCTATTTTGGGACACCCTGTATATACATTATAGGGTGTTTCAGGAGATGTACATACTTCAGTATGTTATTCTACGTTCAATTTTAAGCAAAAAATTTTCTATGCACTTAGGTCTGGAAACGCTTCGTTTAGGATATACAGGATGTCAAATTTAAAAAAATGATTTACATTTTCTTTAATAACTCTCGACTACTTTGAGTTAAATTTATGAAATTTTATGTGGTATATATGCGGTTGTTTCTTGGGATGGGAATTTCGAATTTTATGGACGATTGGCTGTATCTCCCAGAGGGCGCCACAAGCAAACATTAGGATCCCTTTACATCGGTTCAACTTTTTTGTGCCACGGTGTGTGTCATTTTGGAATAGAAAAACAATTTCCTATATCATTTCTACTTCAAAAATGTACACCTTATTAAAGTCTCTAGGAGAAGCCGTTTCCGTTAAAAATTCATATAAAGACGGTGATGTATGCTAATTGTGTATTAGATTGCTACTAAATGTTACAATTATTTTAGTAGTGTAGCTATTTATAAAATTAAAGTCATTACGCTCCACGCTTTTTTACTATAATTGAATTATTTTATTAATAATTTAATTTCTAGTTTAATCTTATTCCCAGTCGTAATTGATTGTCGGAATTTTCTATTGGTGTAATACAAACTCTTGATACTTCAAAATTATTTTCTATTTTTTAGTTAGGTTTGCTATTAAAGCGTGTTTTTTAGTTTTTTTATGTAATACGTGAGGCACCCTCAAGTTCATACTCACTCTTAAGGGTGAATTATGAGTACGGGCCTAAGACTTCAAAAAACGTGGCGGCGAAAACTGTTGCATGTGTCTCCTATCTAGCGTTTAGTAAACAGCACCCGACTCTGCTGCTGTGGCGGCACAAACTGCTGTTACTGTCGCCCTTATATCATTGGTCAAGACGAAAAAACGAGGCGGCGACCAACAACACCCGACTGTGTGTCATCCCTCTGTTTAGTATATTGTTTGAAGCTATTTATTTGTGGCATAATTTTAGTTTTTTTAGTTTGGGTTTTTGCCACATTTCTGAAAAAATAAAGATTAATTAATTACATAAGCCCTTGTGTCAAACAGATCAGTCAAAGGTTCTTTTTGAAACTAAATTTGCGTATTTTGAGAACAAAAACAGAGATTTTCGAATCGCCAAAAATACGGAAGTGCGCGATAGTGATTTTTGTTATTTTTTACTTATCTGCTTTTTTCAGTGTGAGATTTTTTAATCTGATCTGAAACATAAGTATTTTCAATGTGACAAAAAACAAATATGATAATACTACTGTTATGCTTTGCAGTAAATAAATGTTGTTGATAGTGTATTGATGTATTATTCCTAGTGGCATAGTTGAAACCCACTGAAACGTAAACATGAAATTCTTTTGATGGAATTGTGAAAGAATTAAGTTGAGATATCCTAACTTTGTCGACAATCGAAACAACTCAAACATGGTAGCTCTAACAAGCTAAAACAAATTGTATAATGCTAAAGGCAATTCTGAGTACACTTGTGTCGTGGTTTGAGTTTCTTGTTTTTATTTTACTGACTACCTGATGCAGAAAGAATTTGTATACATGTATGAATACTTGTACCCTTGCAGCATTGCTCTCTTCCAATGTCGTCCAAATATAAAGATTTGTAAAATATTAAGAAAACTACGAACGAGTTTTCATTCTACACTATTTTTTCATTGTTGAAGTCTATCACAGACAATTATCATAAATAAAAACTATAGTTAGTTTGAAAATACTTTGTATTTCTTATTTTATGGAAATTCACATTTTCTATGCGCACGATAAATTTGTGCGTTTTAAATTTCACATAGCCACCGACACAATTTTTCGGCGAGTTTGAAACTGTCAGAAATGTTTGCCCAGCTACTTCTTGAGTTAAATGTGTGAAACAATCCCTAACTCTTGTGAGAACATATCTAAATATCAATCACGTAACTACAGCGTGTTGCAAAATAATTCTTTGTATTGAAACTCGCATTAATTTCTAATTTTTTAAAGAAGCTACTTGTATCTTTTCATATTCCTCGTGAGCTCACGTGTGTCCACGTGATAGAACATGACGTGTGAAAATGACTTATTTTCATTCAATATAATGTGACAAATGTTCTCTTGTATACCCAAATTGTGAAGTCTATGTACAGGGCGGATCATTAATAATGGGCCATAGAGCAAGCAGACATCTTTGGAACAACATTTGAAGACATAGCCAAATATGTCTTAGTAATAATCAACCGGTTACCAAATTTGGTATGAAAACATTTTTTAACACACGGAATCATAATTTTTGTTTTAAATCAGGCTATAGAATAGCAATGCCTTTTTGACAAAACGTTCTGATTCGATTGACTACAAAAACGTATCCAGGCGTCATTTCTAATTAAAAAAAGGTATACTTGGTAAACTTGATAATTCCTACTGTTTTAGAGAAAACTATCGTAAAAGATTTCTGCTTACAGGAAGATTAGCCCAGAAGTCGGTATATTATTATTAAGTAGGCCGCATTGGTGTCCAGGAACAACATACGTTGGTAGACCCTAACCGCTATTCAATGCAGGAATGAGGGAAACTTGGAAAACCAAATTAATTAGGAGGATGATCAAACGCCAACCAGTATCAATATCTCACATTGATCCAAACCAACGTTCTTTCACCCTACCATACTCGCAGAGAGGATGCCAATCGTCTCCACAAATCTAGCTGATCTACGGTTTACCAACCGCAGGATTCGAACCTGCGGCGGATGGTAAACACGAAGTACTGATGGGTCAAACCACTCGACCATCGATCGATTGAAATTTATTTTCAGAAAATATTGTTTGTAACACACCGAACAAAATACAATATAACGTTGTAAATGACAGATCAAAAAAGTATTAATATTAACTGCATACTTACTTAAATTTGAAGTAGTTTCTCTGAACATTTATAAATAAACAAAATAATCGATTCATTTGTCGTATCACAATACTGATTTTTTGTATTTTCTCCACATCAATCAACATTTTGCTAAGACACATTTAGTCTAAATCTTTATATTTTGTCCCAAATATGTCACTCTGCTCTATGGCCCATTATTAATGATCCTCCCTGTATATGTATAAGTGTGCTCATCTTAGGTCACACCGAGTATAAACAACTTTAGGTAATATTTAATATTAAACGCAACAAATTTCATAACGCTAACGCTCTAATAACATAATGGAAGGCGCGATAAAAGTAGAACGTGCAGGTATAACTTGAGCTAGCCTAAAAATAAATTTAAATATTCTCCCGCATGTATTACACCGAAATGAAATTCAGGATAACTTGGTAACTTATTTGTTAACTTTGCTCCCTTGAAATTTTCGACTCGTATGCCGAGGGTAACAAAAAAAGCAGAAGCAATAAAAAAACAAATTACAACTTTGCCACTTTGATTCGAAAAGAAAAAGCCTTTTAAAACATCAAACAGCACTTATAATGTATTTCAATAGCGGGTGAGGCTAGCGTATGGAAAAAGAAAAAGGGGAAATGGGGTCATCGTACACTAATAGGGCAACGTGAATTTTAGAGCGCTAATATTATACGGTTTAAAACGACCGAGTAAATTTTGGAAACTATGATTAGTTGAATAATTTTCATCTGTTTGGATATATTTTTGCTATTTCGAAAATTTGAGAACTTTTGCATAAAAGAAATATGGTGAAAAATATTTTCTGATATAGTTGCGCCAATAATTCAGACGACTTGTCACGGGTGACGTTACGCTTTTTTTTTTGTCTACATAATTTTCGATAGTTTGGTGTAGTATATAGTTTAATTATTAATTATTATTTGGATCGGTCAGTGGCCGCGCGGTTTAAGGCGTCAGTACTTGAATTAAGGTGACTAGATCGGTGTGGGTTCGCGTCCCGTTGCCGGTAGACCGTATCCGTATATAAGCTATATTCGTAGAGAGGATTGGCACCCTCTCTGTGGGTATGGTAGGGTCGAAGAATGTTAGCTTGGATCAGTGTGAGAGATTGATACCTGTTGATATTTGACTAACTCCCTAATTAATGAGGTTTTCCAGGTTTCCTTCATTCCTGCACTGAATAGTGGTTAGGGCCTACCAACGTAAGTTGTTCCTGGGCGCAAATGCGGCCTGCTTAATAATAATATGCCGCCCCCTCTCCCGCACAAGTCTCCGACTTCTGGGCTAATCCCTGTGATTAGAATGAGGGGTAGAGATATTATTATTATTATTATTATTCACAATTTCAGTTTTTTAAATATTTTGATGAAAATATAATGATTTATTCATTTGTTCATATGACGTAAGTTGTCTGAATTCTTGCCACAACTATACAGTATGTTTCAGAAGATACCGGAATTCAGGGTGTGTCGCGAGTAAACCCTCTTAGACAAATTTCGAGAAGCAATCCAAAATGAAATCTGAAAATTTGTTAAGGGAGTTTCTCATAATAGTCTAGCCACAGCAGAAAAAGACTAGCAATTCCGCTCCGCTGTTGCACTTTGAAGTGATTTCAGTCGACTGAGGTAACCTTGAAATAAGAATTTTATGTCAAATATACAGTTATGCAAAACATACAGTGTAAAAATTTGAATTACTTCTGTTGTGCCACGATATTTTCAATTTGCGCTGGAGCTGATATTAAATTTATGGCTGAGCTTTTTGCGCGATTGTGCAGTTGTTATAAATTCGAAAAATATTAGGAAAGTATATTTTAGAACGGAAAAATTGTATGTATCTAAATTGTATTGTATGTATAAAATAATTTTTAATTTAAAATGTTACTAATATACAGTAAAATGTATCCAAATTCGAAAAAAGGTAAATGTTTATATTTTTTATTATTATTTTGTTGTGAGAAAATGATGGAATACATCAAACTGCAAACTATGCAAGTAAAATTAGATAAATGTAGGTGTACACAGAGTGTCACCTAACAAATGTTACATACTTCAAGGGTAAATTTAGAACCCGAATGGTGTTGATTCAAGCAAACTTGCTTAAACGGAAAATGTAGCAGAAAAGGTACAGGGTATTACAATTTCATTTTTTATTTCTTGTTTTCTCCTTAACTCAAGACCCAGTTAATTTTATATGTATGCAAGTATGCAGTTTCTATTGGGTTAAATCATACAGTGCGTTTATTTTATTACAACCCTTTGTGAATATTCTTCTGTAACTTTCTTGTGTGTTTAAATTTTGACATGCAACAAGCAGAAATAGGTAGAGAATTTTATTATACACAAGAAATGTATACCTATCGAAATTATGCTCGGTTGTGAAGATATTAAATAAAATATTTATTAACATGTACCCCATATTTTTTGGAAATAACTACATATCCATACTAAATATAATAAATGACATAATTAATAACACAATAAACTGAAAAGTGGCATTAATAACAAGTCTACTAATTTATAATAAATGTTCTACGTGACTCTCATTCTCTTCGACACATTTCCTTTAACGTTTTATGAAAATGTTGATAAATTTGGTTCATGCATGATGGGGCTCCTACTCATTACAGCCACTTGGTGACAGATCATTTAAATCAAGCATTTTCCAAACCATTAGATTTGCTGGGGTAGTGACTTTCCTTGGACTTCTCGCTGTCCGGATTTTAATCCGTTAGACTTTTACTTATAGGGTTATTTGAAAGGAATTATTTAACCTACTATGGAAGAAGGCCTATGGCATAAAATGTCGTACGACAAGTTAGCCGAACATATAATTCGTTTCTTATTCTCAATAGTTTCACAAAACGTTTAAAAACTGTGTCGAAAAAAATGAGGAACACGTAGAACATTTATTATAAATAATAGTTGACTTCCAAAATTGTAGAGAGTGACTAATGTAGACAAGCGCGACGGGCGAAGCGTGCGAGGAGCAACATTTCATAGGCATACTAAATTTGAAGACAAACAGATATAAAAAATATACAAAAATGACAAAAATAATTGCATTACATAACATCCATTATTTTTAGAGTAGAAACAGTGATATACCAGTTTTTACCAATTTTGAGGCGTTAGATAATAAAAATAATAAGAATTATTTCAAAATTTAAAGTTTTTATCTTGTATTATCAATTATCCAAGGTTGAAAATAATAGAGAGTGACTAATTCACAACACAGAGATGAGTACAGAAGATACGGGTGGTATGATTACCTAAGCGTGCCACTTGAGAAGAGTTAAAGCACACAAAATTATTAAAAATAAGTTGACGTCGGCTGGACCTAGCACATTAACAATTTACTTTAAATGTGCCACCTGTCATCCTCTCTACAAATTAGAATTCCGTCCTTATGGACGGCGATTGCCCACTACCACCCACTTACACCTACCTGATGCGCACTCCGCAGATATTACACTTAAGCCTTGTCCTCATGGATGCGAAATTCACGGATTTTTGCACGAATTTTGTAACTTCTGTTTTAATTACTTATGGCGGGAAAATCTCAACTTTTGACAATTATAAATTGCGAAACTGTCAAACACTACAAATATTATTGCTTCTTTCATTATTATGTGGTGTTAATAAATTTGTTTTGAGCTTCTGATAATCTACCATAGCAGTTTCATGATGAAAATTATAGAAAATGTTATAGGTAGTTGACAAAATTTGTTGCAAATAGAGATTTTTCCGCCGTTAAATAAATCGCGCAAATATTTGCGAATTCCGCATTCAAAAGGGTAAAAGGCTTTAGAATACATATACACTATTTACTATTGGTTACTAGCACAGTCACTATAACTATCACACATTAACACTTATTATATCATATCGTACCGCTTTCCGTATGACCTTCATACGTCCATGTTTCGTCAAAATTTAATATATTCTTCGATCCAGATTCTTATTTTTTAATATTTATTTTAAATAGTTTCTTCACCATATCACTATTTCGTCCTTTCTATCAGTATACTCTTTTCGATTTCATTTATACGGACTAAGTTTCATCTTGTAAGATATAGAAATAGAATTTGTTTTGTCGACAACTCATTTTAAAAATACAATCTTCCTTCCGGGAGTTTCCATCACTTTCCGTTTCACAGTTGTACTTCTTTACCACTTTTTTATTTGCACACATACGCTATTCACGTACAATTTTGTTAATGAAATATATATTTCAACATCACTTACATTCATATTTTGATCTCGCGCTCTAAACTCTTCATACATGTCATCATCCGATATTCCTCACTTGTTAAATTAGGACGATTTTGAGAATACGTTATAGAGCTTGAATTATTCTCCATTCTTAAGAACGCAAAATCACTAATAAAATTAATTACATTCATAATTAAATTAGCGAAAAGATATACCCGAAATTTGGCCCATCCGCCCATGACAGCGCTGGAAATGAAACAGTTGGATCCGACAATTCGTCCCAGCCAATCAAAAGTTGCAGCGCATGCGTACTTACTGCAGCAGAAGCTGTGTAATCGGGTATGCTCTCAGATATGTGCGGCACACGATTTTGTAGGAAAAATATACGGGCTGCATGTATATTTCTTAGTGTTGACTGCTATAAATTGCGAACAGGTTTATAACATGAGTCACTCTCTACAATTTTGGAAGTCAACTATAGTAGACTTTTTATTCCTGCCACCTTTCGTTTATTATGTTATTTATTGTGTTTATTATGGATACGTAGTTATTTTCAAAAAATATGGGGTGTGTGTTAATAAATATTTTCTGTAATAATAATATAACGAAGCATAATTTCCACTTTTGATAAGTATACATTTTATGTCTAGAATAAAAGTCTCTACCTATTTCTGATAGTTGCGTGTAAAACTTTAAATGTACAAAAACGTTATAGAAGAATATTCACAAAGGGTTGTAGTAAAATGATCGCCCTGTATGATTTAATCTAATAGGAACACAATTTACTCTATACTTCATGAAGAGAAATTAACCAACAGCAAAAACCCTGTAACTTTTTTTGAGACATTTTTCGTTGAAGCAGATTTGGTTAAATCGATACCATTTGGGTTCTAGATTATACCCTTAAAGTATGTAACATTCATTAGGTAACACCTTGTATTAGTAATTTGGTAAATCAAATTTTTTCTAAATAAACCTATTCAATTTCTAGGTAAACCAATTTTTGTACATTATATTCATAACAATAAATAAACAGAAACATAAATTACGTTTTAGAGCCTCATATACCCTTTCGGCATCGAATATATATTTCCCAGGAATAGCCTGCGTATTATGTTTGCTTTCTTTGCTTCCAAATTGTTTTTCTTCGCCCTCGGAAGGAATTTAAGAATAACAAAACGTGAATAATAGAACCATTTTCTTATGAACACTTTATCACAAAGCGCAATAACGGCAAAGCTCTTTGAAGGTTCTGAAACTTGAGATATTTTTTATATGCAAGTTATATAATTGGGGTGAAAAAGGAAAACCGACAATATCCACAGCTTGTTTTTTTTTTAAAAAAATCTCCCCTTAATTGAATTTAAAAACTAATTCTCAAGCTTAATTATTTTTTTCTCCATCGTCAGTATCACAATTGACGGTTTTAATAATGAGATTTTAAAATGTTCGCCTTCTGCATTTATAGATAAGTCAACTTCTTCAACAGCTAATGAAATATAAATAGATTGAGTTGCCTAGGTGCTTAGCGATACGCATAACCCCATGGACAGATAGAAATTCCCGTTTCGTTAAAACACAAAGATTTGTTTTTTAAATCTACAACAGTATTTTAAGTAAGCAAAGCCTCTAGACGTATGCCGTTTTCCTCAAAACATCTTGTACCTTTAACGAATGAAGGTATGCGTTTGAAAGAGATCACTATAGAAGTTATTTGAATAATGCAAATATACAATAAGGTTCACATTTCACCTGCAATGAAATAAAACGCTCATAAATGCCGACACAGAGCAGGTGCATGTAGGGGGTTCCAAAATATTGCAATTTAACCAAACATATTTATACAGGGTGTCCGGAAATTATACGTCAAGACTTCAGCAGCTGATTCCTCACAAGAAATTAGGGTCACGAAGTCCTATAACAATTTTTCGAAAACTCAATATTTACTAACTTTTTTATTTGTGATTTGATTTTTTCCAAGTCTTTCCTATGTATTGCTAGTGTCCTTGTAGATTTATGTTCCAAATATGATGCAAATATTCCAGTGCCAGAGGGTCTAACCTGACCTTATTCTTCGATCCATGGCCCACAACTTTTTCGTTTTCACCGCTTTATAAATTTGAACCATGTTAAAGGGCAACAAAAATTATTTAAAAAAGTATCTCTTGTTGCGATACAATAAAATGAACCGTTTCTGAGAAAAACGACTTCAAACATTCTCATGCGTTAACGGTGCTTTAAACAGATTTTTAAGATTTACAAAGTAGGCTTTGAAAACAATAACTTAATGATGCCTTAGCTACTTTTAACAGATAATATTTATGTGAATTATTTTATTGTGATCATTTGTGTGCAATAAGTATCGTGATTAAAACTGATAAAATGAATAATAATAATAATAATAATAATAATAATAATAATAATAATAATAATAATAATAATTATAATAAGTATTCAAATGAGGAGCTGCGCGACATGCATTATTATTATGGCTTAGCTGCGGGAAATGCTTCAAGAGCAAAACGTTTGATCGAGATGCATTTCCAAATAGAAAAATTCCACCACCGCAGTTGTTCAGTACTGTCCATCAGAGATTAGGTGAGTTTGGCTCTTTTAAAATGAGGCGGTTTGATGTCGGTAGCCCACGACAAACTTGGACTCCTGGGGCTGAAGTTCGTCTTTTGGATGTGGTTAATAATAATCCTGATATAACCGTCAGGTTAATTGAATCGCATGAAAATATTCCCAAAAGCTCAATCCATGAAATTTTGCAGGAGATCCTAGAGATCCGATTTCACGACTGAATTTTTGCAGGACAATTATAAATCTCCATGATGGCAACAGAAATTTCATCAATTCATTCTTTTCATGGATGAAGCTGGATTCGGGCATGATGGTATAATAAATCTACATAATAAACATTATTGGGTTCCAGAATAAATTTTGTGTGAATGTATGGACTGGCATCGTGGGAGATTATTTAGCTGAGTCACATTTCTTTCCTCAAACACTTGGTGGTGAGGTTTACCTACACTTTCTACAAAATGATCTGCCAGTTTTGTTGCACTCCTATTGGAGTGCAACGTGCAATGCGGCTACTGCATGATGGTGCACCGCCTCATTATAGTTTAACGGTGAGGGAACACCTCAATGAAATTTTCCCTAAGAGGTGGATAGGGCGTGGTGGATTCATAGACTGGGCTGTCAGATCGCCCGACTTGAACCCGATCGATTTTTTCCTTTGGGGCTATGTTAAGTCACTGGTATACAGAAGGCCTGTGAATAACGTGGAAGAACTGAGGCAGCGAATTATTGACAGTTTTGCAATAATAAGAACAAAAGAGGGCATATTCTTCAGGGTCCGTCGCAACTTTCTGAGAAGAATGAATTTGTGTGTCGAAATGGAAGGACAACATTGCGAGAACTTATAAGAGCATAGACTAAAGAAAAATGTTACTTAATAATCTAGTTAGTGAATAAATTTTATATTGACGAGTTGAAACTGTGAATATCAATTTAAAACAGCGTTAACACATGAAAATGTTTGAAGTCGTTTTTCTCAGAAACGGTTAATTTTATTGTATCGTAACAAGAGATACTTTTTTAAATAATTTTTGATACTCTTTAACATGGCTTTAAGTTGTGGGTCATAGATCGGAGATTAAGGTCAGGTTAGGCCCTTTGGCACTGGAGTATTTGCATCATATTTGGAACATACATCTACAAAGGCACTAGTAATACATAGGAAAGACTTGGAAAAAATCAAATCACAAATAAAAAAGTTATCTAAGAAAAATTATAAAAAATTCTTTTGACACCCTGTATCTCCGTTAATATTGAGTTTTTGAAACATTGTTTTAGGACTTTGTGGTCCTAATTTTTTGTGAGGAATCACCTCCTGACGTCTTGACGCATAATTTCCGGACACCCTATATAAAGTTGCACACGCTGCGTTACAGGCCTTCAAAGTAGGGCCAAATATTTAAAAAAAATAATATCTCGGAATTACTTACTTGGAATAAACAAATTTGGTACCTACATGATTTAGGTTTATTATTGGTCTTCTTGGACTATTAGTTCAAGTAAATTGAAACACTACAAGGTGTTCATTGAGGGTGAGTCGCCCCTAAAATTATACCAAACTTTTTTCCATTTATCGAATTTAGAAGGAATGCTATTATCCCGTGCAGAGTTTAATATAAAACGCTTTTTTACTCTTGTTAAAATTAAAAAAACTTTTCAAGATAAAATGCATTTATTAAAGCAAGATTTTAATAGAATTTATTCGAAGAAATCAAAAAGTTAGTAAAAGGCTTTGTCTTTAAAATTTAGACATTTAGACATTTAGACATTTAGACATTTATTAGTGTTAAATACACATAAAGTGTTTACACACGTCAGAAAAACAGAGAATATGGTAGTACATTTAGGTAAGATACAAAATATAAATATTAAATACTAAAAATAGTCATAAAAATACGCATAATATACACAATAAAAGACAAACAGTAGATACATATTAAAATAATAAATAAGACATACATAAACGTCATAATTTAATGAATTAAAATATTGCCAATAAAATATGCAAAGTCTTAGTCAAGATTTCATAAAACGGTGAGATCACTATCTAAAAATTGTTGTATAGTGTAAAATGCATTGTTCAATAGAAATTTTTTTATTCTTCTCTTAAACAATGTAGGGCTTAAATTTCGCACTGAAGAGGGCAATGCATTAAAAAACTGAATTCCCAGATAAGATGTACCGTTGCGTGTTTTATTTAGACGATGAAAGTTGGTGTTTATGTTATATTTATTTCTTGTGTCATGGCAATGGATTTGACTACGGACGGTGTACATATTATCATGTTCTTTAATATACAAAATGCATTGGAGTATATAAGTACATGGCACAGTTAAGATGCCTAGTTTTACAAACTGTCCTCTACAGTCATCTCTGTATCTCAAACCCGATATTATACGAATGGCCTTCCTTTGCATTGAAAAGACGGTCTCAGAAGAAGGCGCGTGTCCCCAAACCAGAATAGCATACGACAATCGAGAATGAATCAGACTGTGATAAGCAGTCACTAGTGTCTGTTGAGATACCTTGCCGTACAAGTTACGGATTAAGTATATGCCTTTGGATAACTTATTACAGAGGAAGTGGGTATGTATGTCCCATTGCATTTTAGGATCTAAATGCACCCCAAGAAATTTCACATAATCGGGATTATTTACTTCGTCTAAACTACGTAAGCTGAATATCATCTTTTCGGTCTTAGCTGCATTAAGGCATAAATTATTTGAGGTGAACCAGTTCAATGTGTCGTCTTCGACTGCTGGAGCGTCTAACATCAGGTCTTGTAACAAATTATTAGATAAGGATAAATTAGTGTCATCAGCAAAGAGAATCGCGAGTACGTTATTTCGTACGCTGGTCGGAAAATCGTTAATATACAATAGAAATAACAACGGTCTTAGGACAGAACCTTGAGGTACACCGTAATTTAAATTTAAAATATTTGATTTGTTGTTATTATATAATACGTACTGTTGTCGATGGCAGAGGTAAGACTTAATCAGTAACGTGCTTTCAGGTGTAAAACCATAAAATTTCAATTTGTCGATCAGTATATCATGACATATACAATCAAAAGCTTTAGTGAGATCAAAAAACATTGAACACACATATTTACCCTCATTATACCCATTATTTATATATGAGGTCAACTTATCTATTGCTAGTGTAGTTGACAAATTACTCCTAAATCCAAATTGATTGGGATTAAAGAGATTGGTATATTCTAAATATCCAAGAAGTTGTTTTTTCAATATTAATTCATAAATTTTCGCGAAACAGGGGATAATTGATATTGGCCTATAATTTGATGGATCGTTGGAATCATCTTTTTTAAAGATAGGAATGACTTTAGATATTTTGAGGCAACTAGGGAAGATACTTTGTGAAATACATAAGTTAAGAAGCTCAGTAAGGGGAAGTAATATGGTGTCTTTAATACTTTTAACAATTCTTACCGAGATATCATGAGGATCAAGACTTTTTATGTTTTTGAGATGTGTTATAATCTCATCTACCTCATGACATGTTACTAGAGTGAAGGAAAATTTGTTGTTGTGATTTACTTCATTTATGTAATCGCTGTAATTTGATAGTAATAAAACTATTCTATTTCTTCTACTGTTTGTTGTTGAATATGACTGAAAAGTTTACATTCAGCGAACAAGTTGACATGTTACTTTCTGTGAAGTTTCTGTGAAGAAAACTGTAGAAGAAGTGTAGAAGAATATCGTAGGAAATTTCCAAATCGAGTGATTCGTCATAGAAAAACATTTTCTAATGTTGACAGACGGGTTCAAGAGACAGGAAGGATTATCCAGAACTTTTGTACGCTGAATTCTGAAACACAATCCAAATCACATTCAAAAACTGCTTCTGCCTTAGGATTTGGATCAACGAGTGGCGTTTTGCAAGTTTATCTTGCATCAGAATATTAATTTCCACAAAAAAAATTCTTTTCACTGATGAGGCTTGTTTCAGTCGTAGAGGAATTACAAATATTCACAACTTTCATGAATATTCCGATGTAAACTCCTATGCAATAACTCCTAGTCATTTTCAACGTGAGTTTAAAATAAATGTTTGGGCCTGTATTATTGATCGTTATTTGATTGGACCAGTTATTTTGCCAACTACTCTTCCTGATTTAATCGAAAATTTACCGCAGCAACTTAGATAAGAGTTTTGGTTTATGCTTGATGGGGAACCGCCTCATTTTAGTGTTACTATTACAGACTTTTCGAATTTTAAGTTTTTAAATAAATGGTTAAGACGAGGAACCAATTGTTCTTAAAATTGGCTACCACAATCGCCAGACCTGAACAAATGTGATTTTTTTTTTGAGTAATATTGAAAGATTTTGTTTATTCCTTTCGAATTGAATTCTGAGAATATTTGTGGAATCATATTATGAATAAATATAACGTTATAGAAACGATAACCATTTATTAGATAAAGTAAATTTCAATTTTTGGCAAAGAGTAAATTTGTGTTTCAGATAAAATGGTACCCATTTTGAACATTTTCTTTAGCTTTAATTTTATTTTATAGATTTATTATTAACTGTCAAATTTTAAAGACAAAGCCTACTACTGATTTTTTTATTTCTTCTAATAAACACTATTAAAATCTCGTTATAATTAATGTATTTTTTTCTTAAAAACCTTTAAGTAAATTTGATAAGAGTAAGAGTTGTTTTAAATCAAATTCTGCGCGAGACATTATCATTTTTTTTAATTCGATCAATGGAAAAAATGTTTGGTATAATTTAAGAATGACTCACCATCAAAGAACACCTTGTAGTGTGTGTTTTAACTTACTTCAACTCATAGTCAAAGAAGACCAATAATAAATAAATCATGTACCAAGTTTAAGTAATTCAAAGGTGTCAATTTTTTCTTAAATATTTCTTATTGCAATAATGGGTTCTTATGCCGAACACCCAGTATATCTTTGCGTCGCCATCTACACGCAAATACCACTCTCTAGTTATAAATCTTTTACTAGTTACAAACTTTAACCAAATATTTATATATTCATCAAGTCTTGTTTATAATATTTTTTTATTTACATGACTACATAACGAAATATGAGTATCAAAAGTGTAAATAAACAAATGACTATTATATTAATTTACAGGATACACATGTTTAGCATTAGTTGAATGATTAGTTAGGCAGTCAAAGCAAAAGAATCCAGAAGATATTTTAAATATGCAAACAATTTTACTGAATTTTATCTTTTTTGCCTACTAATATTTTCAGGTAATAAAATCATGTCTAATAAATACTTTCTAATACGCAGAACGTGTTAAAAATGTAGATTTTTTTTAAATTTTGTAATTTATTTCAAAATATATAACGGGTTACGGATAGTATATAAAATATAGTAGTGCAATGTTCGTTTAATTAGATAGCGTTAATCTATTCATATATAGACAAAGGTTCAGTGACCATAGCCAATATGTGAAAAATAAACTGCCAAAATAACCTCTTATCGCGCTTTGATAAAACATTGTTTTCCAATAATGATCCCAAACACTGAAGGCATGCATTATGGAATAGTTTAAAACGCTATGAAAATATTTATATTTGTATAAAATTCCTAACACCATCTATTTAAATTTAATATGTGATTCAGCAGAATTTATACATACTAATAAAATAAAAAATAATATTTATTGTATAAGTGTAACTAGCATTTTATCCACGCGCGTTTAATATTCTTAAATGGATAAAATGCAATTAAAACATGAATGCAATACAACGCTTTATCCATAATCACATCACAATCATATTTGTGGAGTCAGAATTATTGTAATCTAATCAAAAAAATATTCGCACGACTTGATATTTCTTAGTACTCAATGAAACGGTTTTGTTAAACCTACTGGTTGCTATGGTACGTTGTTTATTATCAATTATTTAATAAACAGTTCTATCCGAATTTGATAAAAATGCAAGAAAGTAATTCTGTTTCTGTGGCTGTGTCGAAAAAACTCAAGAAGCAATTTTCCATTTATTGCCAGCGATAGGGAACATTATGAAAAAGTGTTCGTCGAATTTAATGAATGGAGGGAAAAATGGAAAGTAATGGCAATAAATGAAGAAGAAGTCATGCTATCGTATTTTCTAAATTTGAAGAAAAAATATGCAATTTCATCTATGTGGTCGAAGTATTCGGTGTTGAAAGGTCTACAGAAATATAGATATTGGAAAATATAACAAGTTCACTACTTATTTGAAGAGTAAATCGAGAGGACACGAAGCAAAAAAGCTGCAGTATTAAAAAGAGCACATATTGAAGAGTTTTTAACTGGGCTTCCGATAAAGAATAATAACTTTGCATTATTTTAGGTTGCACTAATAATAGGGGTTTCTGGTGCCTGTTCATGCTGCGAATTGACAAATTTGAAAATCACTAACGTGATACAATACAATACATACAATTATAGAAGAACAGCGTGAATGCTGTTGAAATATGCAGAAAATATATTTCTCTGCGCTCAATTCGCTCAACACAAAACAAATAATTTTTAACATACATCAATCAAAAATGTACTTATCAGTCTATTGGAATAAACACATTGGCAAAGGCACTCTAAATAGTAAGTAAGTTTGTAAGTTTAGTAAGTTTTATTTCACATACGCAGGTATACAATTTAACTTTTGTTACAACATGCTTATGTATATGTTATGTATACAAGATTAAGATGCTCTACTATAAGCGAGTCTTGTATTGTGGATCATCCAATTAAGAAACAATATAAGATTTATAACCAAGTAAACAATACAAGATTTTATACTAAACAAACTAGTTTTTAAGCTAAATGAAAAAAAGGAAGGAAAATACGATTTGATGAGATGGGAAACAGCAGTCAGCAGACCAGCAAGTCGGTAAGAAATTGCTTACTTATACTTATACTTATTATTGAAGAATATTTTTAAATTTATTATAATTATTATCTACATACTGCTTTAACTCTTTCTTTAATTTATTTTTATTTTGAATTTTCTCAATGTTTGTAGGCAATAAATTAAATATTCTTGGAGCAAGGCACGAGACAAAACTTTGGGTATGAGTTAACCTACACAATGGAATAACTGCAGAACAATTTCCCACAGCCCTGGTGCTATATGAATGTTCTGTATACAATATTTCTGATGACATATACCATAGAACACTTTGGTAATTATATAATTTTCTAACACTAAACGCTCCACTTTCATTAAATAAAAGCTCAGTAGAATACTGTCTGTCTTTTTTAAACATTATCTTTAGTAATGTGTTTTGTGTTACTTGTAGTATTTGAAAATTTGCCTCATATAAACCACCCCATACAATAATACAATATTGGAGCTAGAGCATCGTACACCACAACCATAAGTTTCCTGTTTATTAATTTCCTTAGCTGATAAAATTTGTAAATTAATTCATTTCTGAATATCGCAAATCCAGAAGCATATACTGACCATTGTATGAGGCGCACCTCCACAACTTTATTGGGCAATAAAGGTGCTGATCTTACAATCATTAAACGGCATGGTGGATGGAAGATTTCCTCTGTAGCAGAATGTTATGTTGAGGAGTACATATCTAACAAACTTGATATTGCAAGGAAAATCCAAGAAAAATATAGCTGTTTCCTAACAAGAAAAGATATCCGTAACTTGTGCAAATTCTTCACAAACTTCGAAAATGATGACAACAAGTGTTGTTATTAACAAAAAGGTAGTTAAATGTAATAAAACAAAATGTCTATCACTATACATGCAAATGTTCATGTTAATAAGTAAATAAATAAAATTTGATTTATTATAATTTTATTACTTTTTTCATTATTCTGCTAGTGAAATCTTACTTTATTTGACTAGTGGATAAAGTATCAGCTTAGACGGTTTATATGTGTGGATAAAAGTCCGATTAGAAGGTGATTGTGGATAAAGAACATGATTTATATTATTAAAGTATTTATCATAGTTTCAGGGTGAAATCTGTATTTTCAGCAGCACAAGACCAAAAATAAACGCACGTACCAACACCACAAGCCTAACCAAATGTATAAATTGGAATAATTTAGGCTAATGCCTATTAAATCAATTGCACATTACGGAAGTGCCGTCCCCTGAAATACAGCATCTGCTTATTATTAGTTTATTGCACCAATTTGCAACAATGAGAATAAATTGCACGACATCAAACAGTTTGGCAGTGACTTGGAGTTTTTCTTTGTGTTTACGGTTGATTTACATAAGCTGTTTATACGTCTCAGCCATTTAGTGCAAAATTATGTGTGACATCGAAAGTATTAAGTACATTCAAAGGCAAGGTACACTAGGCACAATAAGAGAGAAATATATAGGATGCACAACTATTTGCAACGCAGTTTGCGTTGCAGTTTGAAAGATTTTTAGGAAAATGTCTATTATTTATTTCATTAATACTGATATAAAAGGTACTTCTACTTTCTTATTCGTACCTTAGTTCGATATTTTATAACGCAGTTTTGCATTTTATTGTAGTTGGTTTTTTATTGTAGAAAAACGTGTTAGATGTTTTTTTCACAAGAGTTTTTGTTGCTGTTGGTCAAATATACAAGTCATTTCAATATTGGCAGTCATATTCTGGACACAGTGTACAAATATTTAAATATGTGTATAATACTGTGACAGATATCAATAAATATTATCAATTACATATTTTAGTTGGTTTTTAGTTTCCTTTATTTAATAAAATCAACGATCAAATGACAATTAAATGTGTTACCCAGTCCTTTTGTTCTTTCCTCTAGTAAAATGAAATCTTGTAAAGTAATTATAACAAACATAAGTCTAGAAGAGAAGAAAGATTTCAGTGGTAGGTAGCATTTAATATTCCTTGGGGTATAAGTATATCTGCACGTACGTACAACTATTTTGACTCATAGTTTGGGGTTAACAGTAACAGGTAATAGAATGCAATGTTGCCGCACGTTACATTACGTTACAGTTTGAAGATTTTTAGGAAAACTTCTATTATTTATTTCATTAATATTGATATAAAATACATTAAAAGGCCTTTTGCTTAGTCTTAATCGTACCTTAGTTCGATATTTTGTAACACAGTTCTGCATTTTATTGGAGTTATTGTTTTGTAGTTTCTTTCTTAATTGTAGAAAAACGTATTAGATGTTTTTTGTATTGCTGTTGGTCAAATATACAAGTCCTTTCAGTTTTGGCACTCATATTCTGGACACCCTGTATAAATATTTAAATGTGTGTAATACTGTGACAGGTATCATTAAATATTATCAATTTCAGTTTGTCAAACTGTGATGATTAAATAATTATAGAATATTAATTCAATGAAAATCTCAGCTAAGTATATTTTCAATTTGCATCGACTGTATTATCTAGTGAATTATATGTAAAGCACTGTAAATCCAATTATTTATAAATATTAACCAACTTGGCACGGTACATTTAAAAAGCTCTATTGTGATGCCACAGATATATGTACAAAGCACAGTGACATTAACTGCGTTCCAGGTTTGGCAGATTTTCCAATATTTATTTAAACAAAGAACTTTGTACCGTAATCGACAAAAACTCGTAAAAACCAATATACATATCTACTTCAGCAAATTTTAGCTAGAAACACGTTTCCATAATTCACTTTACTGAATAAAATCAATTACCAAATGATAATTAAATGTGTTACCCAGTTCTTGTGTTGGTTCCACCAATCTAGTAAAATGAAATCTTGTACAATTATAATTATCAACTAAGTGTTCCAAGGTATAAATTCATTTTTCTATTGTAGTCTAAAAGAGGACAAAGATTTCAATGATAGGTATCATTTAATCTTGCTTGGGGTAAACGCAACTTATTGTGATTTTAATAGTTATAATATGGTGATTACGATGATGAAAAATTACAGATTAGACCATGAAATTTTGTTCTCGAATCCCGGAAATTTATACGAAGTTGGGCAACAGAAACCAAATATATTATAATATTTTTATATTTAATACATATCTGATACCATTTTTTTACATTAATTGACATAAGCTCTAGTTTTTACTTTAAAAAAATGTTTGACATAAAAAAGAGTGATGGATTTTTTAGTTTAATATAAATTTTTCATGGAGGCTATAAAATGTAATTAATCGTTTGGAAGCTCTATATTATCTATATTATCTGGAGTTTGTGCAGCTGATGTGGTAAAAACACTGGACACTATATAAGTTTCTGATAAGAAAAATATTATGAGAATCAAAAAAGAATAATAGGTTTTTTAGTTCAATAAAAAATTTTCATGGAGGCTACAGAAAGCAAAAAATCATTTGGAAGCTATTTCTGTATTATCTGGAGTTTGTGCATCTAATTCCATAAAGTCGTCGGACATTGCATCAGTTTTTGATTAGAAGCATATGCGAATCAAAAAACTTAGCCTCTTGCCTCTTTTTGCGTTCCAAGAGGAAAGAGAGGGCCTCGAAGCGAAAAAAGCGATACAAAAAACAGACAAAAAACAGCCACAAAACAACTCACCTCGCAGTCGCCGCCGGCACTCGTAGATTCCAAAAACAGCAGAATTTGCGACCGGATACCCGACCGACCACACTTGCACTATACCCCCTAAACTCGACTCTCAGCGGAGCAGCAGAAATACCAGAAGAGATGCTGTGCAGCGCTGGACCGGAGTGTGGCAGAATCGCGCGAGCACGGTGGAGAGGCGAACAGAACGCACGACAGCCGTCTATTGATCACTGCTGAAGCGAGCCGGCGACGGGGAACACGGCGGGATGGATATTCCGTTCCTCTTTTCGCTTCTACGTCCCTCCAGGGTCGGCCTGGGGCGCTTCGGGGGCGTTGCTGATAAGGGCTGCAATGGGGTATTTTACAAAAGGACCGTGCGCTCAAGGAAATCTTTTTCAGAGCTATAGTGAAGTAGGAGCTCCATGTGCAATCGATTGCAGAACGCACCTGGAGAAGCTACAATTAATCGAAAGATGAGTACCAAGTTGAAAATAAGCAGGACTGGGCTATTAGACGTTATTAGACCCGGATATTTTAAGAACTAGACTTAAACACCAGAGGCGGACTCAGGAACTTAGAAAGTCCCCAATATGTATGGAATAGCAACAAATTTTGATTTTTAATGGCACCATACTGTTGTCTGTCTTTATTTGGAATCAGTTCATTGTTCTGCATACGCAAGATAAAAAAAAACGTAGAATTTCAGTAAAAATATAAATATCCGAATTCGAGAGCTTTTTCGAAGAGAGGCTGGTGGGAAGGTGGAAAGGAATCTTTTTCAGAGCCACAGTGAAGTAGAAACTCTTCGATAAAGCGCATCTATGATCGCTGCATGAGCAATCGATTGTAGAACGCACCTAGAGAAGTTACAATTAATCGAAAGGGGAGTACTAAGTTGAAAGTAAGCAGGACTAGGTCGTTATTAGACGCCGGATATTTTAAGGACAATACTTAAATATCAGGGGCGGACTCAGAAGGTTTAAGGGTTTCCAATATGTATAAAATAGCAACAAATTTAGATTTTTTAATGGCACCATACTGTTTTCTGTCTTTATTTGGAATCAATTCATTCACATGAGTAATGAGATGATTGTAATCTCCGCATCTATTATTACACTTTGAATTATTTCTGAATCTGTTAAATGAATAATTTTCACACAAAAATTAATGCTTCTTTCTGGTATGCCTTAAATCATATTGACAAGATGACTTTGCAAACAAATATATCAAAATTGTCTCTAGGAACCGACTCATCTTCAGCTAAGCCCTTGAATTCAGATTTCTGCATTTTTATGGAAATGTTAGGTTTTTCAAATTTTTTATAATGCCACCTTACACACATTTTGCACATCCGTAAGAAAAAAAAATATTAATCACTTTCTACTATTCCGGAACTAGGATATAGAAATTTCAAAAAATATAACTTAGTGGACCAAATTAAACAAAAAAATAATATCCTGGATGTATTATTTATTCAATGTTATTATTTAATTTTTCTCAATTAAAATAATAACTTTAATCACAAATAACACTTAAATATAAAAAAATACACATAATATGTGTGATACTATCAAAGTGGATTATGTTAAGCCTGATATGAAGAAAAATGTGCATAAATATGGACAATTCTGAGCTAACCTCGGTTAGCACAGAATTAAGATTGTCATATTTCTCGCCGTGAAAAACTCAAATTTCCGGTGTCTTTTTGTAAACCTTGGAAAATAAAACATGGCGAACAAAAATAAAATTCTTGATATTTTGTTTATTTATGTACTGTTATATACTGTTTAAACGTTCTTCAAATAAAATAACTGTATTACTAACACCACCGCAGTTATTTACTTTCAGGTACCTACCATTAAATATAAGTACCTAGACAATTTTGTATGTAGTACTAAGTTATGTTATAAGAATATTTACATCAACAATAAAATTTAAATAAAACATTGTCAATCAAACTTCATTACAACACTGAGAACAATGTATAATAATATGCTTAATATTAGAAAACAAGGTAAAAACAACATTATTTGTTTTATCACATAACGGATTGTTTAGTTATTTTGTCATTTTCACCACAAAGACTCATATGAATTAATTGATGGAGAGAAGAAACGTTTTAATGGGTTTTAGGAGCAACTTTGAAATTTATGGAAGTTTTTTCTTAATGAAGATTATAGCTTCCATTAACAATTTTTAATTTCCTCTTCACTTTCTTCTCACTCCAAACGTAAAGCAATTTAATCAGTATACCCATATCGCTAGTAATGACGGTAATTTAATTCAGTTCAAAATAAACCAAAGATTTTAAAACCGTTCTTAATTAAAAATCTTTCCAGTGGAGTGCATATTACTACGAAGGAAGGAAAGTGTGATCTCTGGTTATATAGCATGATAATTTGTCATACGACATATGTAGCTTGATGCATGCCAACAGTTGTAAAGTTAATCTCCTTTTTTGCGTATTGAACTGATCAAGTACTTAATTTTATTTACCTACTAGTATTTATTTTAAGCAAAAATCATAATTAACACTTTAATTACTAAAAAGAGCCTTCTCCATTGAAAATATAACCTTCTATTTCATTTTCCATCACCGAGTGACCTGAAAAACGCATTAAACCGATTCTGTTTACATTTCGTTTCAAGCTATTCTCGTGATAACACGCATGAATTCAGAAAAAGACTAATAGTAGAGAACCGATGTTTAGTAGAATGACAGTAAGTGCAAAATTCATTTTCTTTGTTACCAACAAAACTGTTGTGCATGATGGTTTGACTGAAGTGCGGTTAACACTGTAGTTCTTTTATCTAAAATAAGAATAGAAGATAACAGTTTCTTGTGAAAATATATTTTAACTCTAGACGACTTTAAATGGAAAATTTACTTTTCCAACTACATTACTATACTGTGTGGTTGAAGTGTATACTTCAAGGCTATATAGTTTGTGTATTTTGGGTAATTTTAATAACTATGAAATACCAAATGTTATTATTGCATTATCATTCTTATGAGGATCCATCTATCAATTCATTCAAGCAGAGGCGTAGCCACGGGGGGGTTGTGGGGGTCAGAACCCCCCCCATGGGTTGGGTTGGTTGGATCATATAGGTAATGTCTCACTACAAACCTGCAATCACTCTATTCTCCAAGATTTAGCAACGCGGTTAGTAAAGTAGATCTCCTACGGAAACCTTACATTAGGACCTGCTGTTTTGTTAATTACTTTTTATTGTTTCAATTTATTGGAAATTATTTATTTTTTTATTGAAAAAATCTTGTTTGAAAATGCTTGTTTTGTTCACTGAACCCCCCCCTTGTCACTACATTCAAGAATGGTTATGATCGTCACCGTGCTAGTTTGAGTGCGTGAGTGTATATATTCCGTGTGCGAGTATGGCCTGTTTCGATTTCTTTTTTAATATTTAACTTTTGAGTGTATTGTCAATAATTTTGCTGTGATTTTTATTCATTTATGAATTTTCTGTTTATAGAGATACGTATATAATTTTTTGTATGATTTATTTTTTTTTCCACATTAGCAGTTGAGCTATTTTTGTATTTATCTTTCTATTGGTATAATGGCAAAATTCGGACGGTTTGGCCGCCATCTTGGATCCGCCATGTTAAATTTTCAAATTTTGACTTAGAATTCATGATTACCGGCCCAGGAAACATTAGTAGACTAATACACAATCGTATTTATAATGATTTCAAATACTTGTTCACGAATTTATATTTATTTGTATACAACATACATGCTTTGTGCACTGCTACAGTGCCGCCATCTTTAATTAGTCAAAATCCCCACACTGCATTAAAAATTAGACGTTCAACAGAAAATTTTAAGCCCAAAATCAATCAATCAACCCGAAAATTGAGACTGGATTGAGTTTACAGAAAATGCCCCATTTATATCACACAATATAAAATTGATAAATGAGGTGAGCATAAATACAGGGTTAACTATGACTAAGTACAAAAATTTTAACCACGTGCTCAGGGAAGCCTAAAAGACAATAAAAAAATTATTTCGGAATTCTAGCTCGATGTTAAAAAAATGGGGCAAAACCCTCTGTTCCTACGGAAAGTCGGCGCCTATGTCATCAGTCATCGTCCAAGATGGCTACATATGTCAACTAGGCATATGTTCTGTGCAACTAGGTACCATGCGGTCGTTTCTCACAACGTTCCAACGTTGCCGAATGTAGAAACAACGAAAGTAAACATTTTTATTAATAATAATACCTAAGTACCTGATAGATAACAGTTAATCCGGTTAGCTACAGTATTTTGCATTCGTTTTTCGTTCCTTCGTTCCAAACTGCCAAAACTTCATTTTCACTCATTACAGGTCCGTCAGAATTACTCGCCACAAAATACATACTTTGCGTAGAGTTAATAAATTGCTCATTTATTTTAAGAAAATTGATTGGAAGAAATACTAACAGAAAACTTCGAATACACCCGTGGCAGTTTTTAATTTATAAAATTTTGTCCGATAACGGTCACTCCACTGCATTGCTCTCAACTCTAGGAAATATCTTCACGTATGTTTAAAGAAAATTGTGGAAAACTACACATGTCCCAATATATCGCAACCATCCACTATTTAATGAATAAAACGTTTAAAACTGAAACTGTCACTAAAAACGGAAAACTAAAATTACAATGTCAACGCCACCGTTCAGTCTTCGGTCCGCCTACACCGAGAACTTAATATTGTTCAGATAAATATTCTTATGGCAATCAATATAATCAATATTATCTTCTTTTATGTACGATCGTGGGTTTCTTCATTCTAGTATTGTTTTGACACTTCCTCCGTGACATGGGGTTACACGCACACAGCACTTGTCAGTCGATATAAACCTATACTATGTTGTTGGTTGCATTGTTTCTAAAACTCTACAAATGTCAAACAGCAGTAGTGGTCAGAAAAGTAATATTACAGAGCACTGTAAACGCCTCGGGAAATTTAAAATAATAATACTACAATATTATTATATGCAAACATGGTCGATTATTGTGTGGACAATTATTTTGTTAATAAAAATATCTTAGTTTAAACTGTAGTAAAGTAGGCATAAATATATGTTTTGTAAAATGTAGATCAGAAAGAATGTAAGAAGAAGAAGAAGAGGTGTGTCAGAGTTGAGTTGTTGTTGTAAAGATAGAAAGTGCGAAATAAAGAAAGTAGTAAAACGTTATTGGGTATTTATTTAATTAACAAAGAAAATATTACCCTAACAATTGTTAATATAGCGGAAATTACGGATATGGTACTAATTTAAGGCAAGTGCGACGAAAGTGCATATCGTGCAGCAGCAGAATATCAAATACGTTTTCCAAACAGACAGAATATGTCAAATCCTCGTACATTTGTACGAATTGTACAACGTCCACGAATGTTGTTTTACACGTGTTGGAGTTTTAAATACATATGTACTTACCTAACTTGAAAATAAAAAAGAACCAGTTTCATACTTTTTAAAATTCCTTGAAATTTCTTTTTTACTTAGTGACATAAAAATAAAGCATTTTTAAACTACAATAGATATACTTACAGAAAAAGTATTTTTTTATTTATGAAATGGTCGAGGGAAATCAAGAGGTCCCCAGCAAGTACAACAATTTGTGCAACGACAAGTTATAATGTAAACAAGTTAGGAAACAGAAAATAATTTAACTTTCTTGAAATCTCCAAATATCAGTTCTGGAAGTATCAGTAAGGTAGGTTTTACTCTCAGTGCTACCATATCGTGTTTCTCATTACATAATCTAATATTTTGTAAACAAAAAATTTTTCTTTAAAAGCGCCGTAAATCGTTACACGTGGCAACGCGGTGCTCTGTCACTACCATTGACAACTTTGACTTTGACAGAATATACCTAACCTCGCAGGTGACAGGCGGCATAGTCGCCGAGAAATTAGGGGTTAATAAGGTTTTGAAAAAAAAATTTTTTCGCTTTATGAATAAGTTTGGAATTTTTTTGAAGGGTGATTCCGTTAATTCTGAATTTTCCCTATCCCCTCTTAAAATATTTGTACAAGTCATAGTTAACCCTGTATATTTTTAATTGATAGTTCCAAAGAAAGAGTTAGGTCATTGTTGATTAAAAGAATTTTATTTAAACATCAATAATAATTGTGATATTAAAAGCAGTTATTTTGTTAGTATTTGTAGTTTTTTAGTTTCCTTGATAACAATAACTTTGTTGTTGCAAGGCTTAAATAACAATTATTCCTTTATTTAATAATAAGTTTTGTTGATATGTAACTAATAACATTGAGACAAACATGCCAACATTTGGTTTCCGTTGTGGTTTATTACCTTCTACTTGACCATTTCAACTATGTATACATATTTTTAATGTATCTAAATAAAAGACATTTACTTACATAGAGTAATATTTCATTAAATTTTGAAATCAGATACTAATTAAATTTCCTATAACTTTCAATTTTATAGTTTTTAAAATGTAAATTTGAAATAAATCTGTACGCTAATGGTTATTTTCGGATTACATTCATTATAATTACTTTTTGCTGCTTGCATATTAAATGCTTATTAAATTTTGTTATTTCTATTCATTCTTTCGCCATTCCAAATAATCTTTACACAATTTTTTTAAAAATTACTATATATTCCACAGTTTTATAAGATATTAGTATTTTATTACATTTCCAATAAAATCTGTTACATCACTGATACTTTCCACACAAACTGTCTTATTTGTTTTGATAAACTTTGGTTAGAGGTCGGTTGACTACAATTATGTAGAATAAATGGCGTTTGTTTTTTCTATTTTTGTTATTACTGTTAATAATGACAATCTTTAAAAATAAATTTGGCAATTTGTTTTGAACTGCTGACGTATTTGTAATGAAATCTACTTTTGACATTAGTTCTTTGTTGTTTCACTCACTAATAGAGATTTAATAAAATTTCTGCTCAGAACTTCCAAAAGTTCAAAACTGTTTTGAGGAAGTGTCATTATTATTGCAAAGGCATGTACCTATTTTAAAGACATGTAATCTCTTCTAAGGATGCGTTTTAAACCTGATATTATTATGAATTTTTATTTACTTATATATGCAGTATAGAAATTTGCAATCCTATTTTAGAAACACTCAGTATAAAGATAAATTGACAATGAAAGTACAGGATACAAAATTAATTATAAAAAATATATGTAATGTTTAATAAATATTTGGTCTCTACAGTTAGTATTCTTCACTTCAATTTTTCATATCAAAAAAATCATTTCAAAATCTGAAATTCCATAATTAAACATTAATTACAGGCAACTGGATCTCAATAAAAAACCCACCTTCCGTTTTTTTGTTTCTTTTTTCCTATTCAAATATATCGCGTGTACTATTGAAACCTGAAATAAAAATTGAGCGATCCTAATATTACAACAAAAAATGTTTAAAGAGAAACAGCCTGTATAGTCAAGGGACTATGTACTTCGTATTGCAGTTGTGGTTACTTTTTTGGGCTTTTAGCCTATTTGTATCCCACACTTTGTAAAATAAAATAAAATAATACTTACAGTCACAATAAATATACTCCTTTTCGTCGGTAATATTTGAAATCGTTTATATCTTCACCTAAAGTAACATAGCAATATGACGCGACTGAAGGCAGTGTCTCATATTTATAGAACGTTTCGCCTAATTTGCCTTGCCCAAATCAACACCCACTAACCACCCCATACTCTGTGGGGTGTAATACGAAACGCTCTAATCAGTCACTAGTGTAATGGGCGGAAAACCTGGAAAGCAACATCTGCATGCGGGCAAGAGGGCACACATGACAGCACCCTTTTTTACACTGGGACGTCAGTTAAGATGCTGTTAACTCGCATATGCACAGATGTAATATCAAAGATAACAGAAAAAGTTTTTCAAAATTCACTCATTTTTTAATTTTATATTATGGTATTTATTTTAGCATACAACGTGTACATGTAACAAATCTAATTACAAAGTAGGATATACAATGTTTATTATGAAAATTGCAATAAACATACGATACGCTAACATTAAAATCGAAGGAAATATGTGTATAAAACATACAAAAGAATAGACTGATAAACAGTTAAAAATCGCTCACATTATACCTGCACAGATCTGCAAAGCTGCTCATGAAGGTTTCCAATATTATTTAATGGAGTATTGTATACTAGACCAGCACCAATATGTACCGTCACTTGCAACTACCATTACTGCAGGTAGTGTCGGTGGTCTGCATTTTGTACGCCAAACCACGCTAGACGTGAGACATGAAATTTTGTCACCAAAGTGAGAGAAGACAAACAAGCGGCATAATTTCAGATAATCTAAATTGAAGGGAAAAAGTAATGGAAATGGTGGAAAATTATAGAAGACTGAATTGCTTAACCAATATGAAATTGTTAACATCGACATTCAAGATTAATGGCATTCTTAAAAATTATGGTTACAAACAGAAGAAGTCAGAATATTGACTAGAGAGGCGATGCCCCCGATAAAATATATTTATTGATCAAGGTAAGTTGTCATCATCAAATGTAAAATAAAATGTATCTATATTAATTTTTAATTAGGTGGCAGGCAGGTAACAATAGAAAATATTCAGGATTTAGGTAAAACCTTGCTAGTAACTATAACAGAATCCAAGACTAAAATACAGCGCATATTTAGTATAATTGATAATGAAAACCAGGCACCAACATATTTGGATATGCACAGGAGATATGGGTCTTTCCGTTAACCAGATACTGAGCATCGACGTTTTTTTGTATTAAATAATGTATTTTGCTAATTAAAATCTCAAATTAATTCTATTAATAACGATAGTGGCAAAAACAGTTGAATTTGCTGCATTATAATAGATGTAAAATGTAATTTATTTTTTTACTTGGAAATTCCTTTCAATTTTGTAAGAGTACATTCAAAATTTTTTTTTAGATAAGTTTTAAATCACCTTATATATTAGCATGATTAATTTGTAATTTATTGTTTGTAGTTCTTTATCTTTTTTCATAAAATGTGATCCACAAATTGATATAATACAATAAAAGTACCAGCATTAGTTAAATAAGAGTGAATATCCAGTGCATTACACTACAGTAATTAACGCCCGAGGGCGATAAGTGACACTTATTGACCGAAAAACTTTACTATAATGCAATTTAATACCGGCCTCGTATAAAAATATTTTTAAGTTTCACATGGTTTCAAATGGTTTAGAATAAAAAGCGGGGGAGTGCCCCCTTTCGTATACTTCGCTGGGGCAATAGCTCCTAGACTTGCTGTCCGAAATATAGTAAATATGTGGCGATTTTTTAATATATTATCTTTCAATCTCGCCACCCGCATCCCGAAAGTAGGCCTGTTAACCATCAGCAGAGGGTTCTCCATGATGAAGTGGCGCCCTGTCGTGCTGACTCTGCCGGCTGATGGGCGCTAATAGCGCCCGCCTAGGTTAATCACAGCAGATTTATGCTGCGATAATCGACATCGGCATGACCTTGAAGATTTATGAGTGCGGAACTGCTGGGGCGTATTAGGGGTGGCAGGACTGTCGAGCGACATAAATCTGCCAGCTGTGCTGGGTCACTTCATAAGAGTCACATGGAAGAAATTAAGAAGTCCGGAATAATCTACAACTATACTATAGTCTGTTTGGAAATGAAAGAGAGTAATAAAACCCCGAGATAAGAACCGGCCATGGGCGTGGTAATATTTCGTTTCAGGTAATTACCTGATAACCCTAATATTGTGACAGATCAATCCAGTCTTAAAGCTGAATATACGAAGACCTGCTAATGCAGTAGAGTAAAATTCGACTTGTGTTTAGTGACTATTGTGCCAGTGGATATAATATTGTTTGGGTAGAATGTCGAGCTTATCAGATTACTGATCTGCTAAACGCGTGAAAAGATGTGCGCTGTCTCAGAATGAGAAGATTATTATATTAAATGTATTTGATGCATTGAAACACCAAAATCCTACCAACCGTGTTGACGACATCGTGGAAAAATGTGTGTTTCAAAACGACAGGGATTGGAAAATCGACTATCTACAGACTTTTAAAGAAAACAAAAAATGAATAAGATACTGTAAATCCCCCAAAATCATCTACAGGGATGTCAAAAGTCGTTATAGATGATTTCTTCAAAATTGTCATTCGCAGAAAAGTACACTCATTTTATTTTAAAAAAGAAATACCAACGCTAAACAAAATTTTAAGTGAACTTTCAGAGGACAACGATTTGCCAAAAATCAGTAGAAGCAAATTATGGGCCGTTTTAGGAGACTTGAATTTTTGCTGAGAAAAGCAGAACAGTAAGTCAGTTCTTATCGATAAAAATGAAATTATTTGTTGACGAAGATCCTACTTAAGAGGAATATTTATTATTTAGACGAAACTTGGGTCAACGAGGGATGTACTGTAACAAAAGTATGGCATGATAAAAATGTAAAAAGTTTTCGACAAGCATTTTTGGATGGACTTTTAACAGGGTTCAAGGCACCTTCAGGTAAAGGGCGAAGATTAATAGTGACACATATAGGTAGTGCCAGTGGTTTTGTAGATGACGGTTTACTTTTATTTGAATCATTAAATTTAAATAAATATTTTGATAATAATACTGAATAATTTTATTTGAATTACTAAAAACCCTCTTAACCCGGTTATGATGCTTAAAGTAGCTTCATGTTTTGAAATGCTGTTTTTATATTGTTTACTTATAAGAGAAATGGACCGAAAAATTGAAGCGGCATAAACAAAGACGGATTGTCGGGATTAAATTTTAGCTACCTGCTACAATTTATTACGGTTCGATCACACAAAGTTTTTTTAAAAGTACACTTCATCTATACCTATAATACATAATATAAAAATATTGAATATAAGCACCAGTACTACATTTATTTACGCTTTGCATACATAATAAGCTTTTATTACTCTCTTTCATTTCTAAACAGACTATAGACGGCCGAAAATAAAGACTGACTCATGTTATAAACCTACTCACAATTTATAGCAGTCGACACAAAGAAACATACATGCAGCCCGTATATTTTTCCTATAAAATCATGTGCCGCGTATCTCTAAGAGCATACCCGATTACACAGCTTCTGCTGCAGTAAGTACGTATGCGCCGCAGCTTTCTATTGGCTGTGATAAATTGACGGATCCATCTGTTCCATTTCCACCGCTATCATGGGTGGGTATATCGTTTAGGCGGGCAAAATTTCGGATATTACTTTTCGCTAATTTAATTATGAATGTAATTAATTTTATTAGTGATTTTGTGTTCTTAAGAATGGAGAATAATTCAAGCTCTACAGCCTATTCTCAAAATCGTCCTAATTTAACAAGTGAGGAATATCGAATGATGACATGTATGAAGAGTTACAAACTGCGAAACGGAAAATAATGGAAACTTGCAGAAGGAAGTTGATATTTTTAAAATGATTGCTATATCTTACAAGATGAAACTTTGCCTAGAATATATAGAAGAGTGCTTTTGCTAATTATGAATTATTGTAGGTGAATTTCCTTATAAATGAAATCGAAAAGAGTATACTGATAAAAAAGACAATGATATAGCCAAGAAATTATTTAAAATAAATATTAAAAGATCAGAATTTGGATCGAAGAATATATCAACCTGCTATCGGTGTCTCTGGTCCCGTCCATATATTGATTTCGGTTCCTATTGTTGGTAATACGACTCCTACGGTCGGAACCGCCGCTTCACCGCGACTGAGTAGTTGCTCAGTCTCAAGTTTTTGCAGAGTCGTTACTGAAGATGCCGACAGTGAAGAGCGGCGAAACGTTTGGAAGCATGGGATGCGACTAGTTACAGCAGCGGCTACGGAACGCCTCGGAAGACCACCATTATCCGAGGAACGATTCCGACCGTAGTAGTCGTAATACCAACAATATGAACCGAAATCAATATATGGACGGGCCCAGAGACACCGATAGCGGGTTTGTCCCCACAGAACCTAGTCCGAGAACAACCAGGGCAGGTAAAGGAATCCCGGCTAGAGATGTGCATTTTAACTCTGTTTCTGGCAGCTACCAGTTACCGAGATCACGGCACAACAACCCGGAAAATCACTACGTATCAAATTATTATATATTATTATTAAGCTTCCACTTTTATCAATTACATTTTTATTATAACAGACCCCTGATAATTATATAATATGTAGATGAAATTAGCCTAATTAGAACTTAATAGTGACAAATAAAGCATTTTGTTCTGTAAAAAGAAATTTTTTATAAATGATTGTCCTTAATATTTTGTTGTTTATTTCGTCTATATGAAAGTGACACATATTGAATATTGAAAAATATCCTCTTTTCTAAATTTAGTGCAGTTATCCAAAATTCCTATCGTTTTTCATCTTTAGAAAATCCAAAATTATAATTCTAAATCAAACTTCAGCAAACAAGCAGCAAATTTATGTAAATAATATCACAGTTACAGTGTTCCCAATTACATTATTTTGTTACCCAGAGATTAATAATTATTAGGTTCATTTGCATTTGTACCAAAAGTAATAGTAAATAACAACATTGTATTTAATACAGTCCTGGTATGGACACGTGTTATGGAATCTCAAATTACACCAACCAACAAACGATCAAACAAGTGGTAATATGGCATTATTCAAATTGATGTCTGTGATTAGTGGGTGAGAGGAGTAGGAAACTGTCAGGATGCGCAATAGTCTTTGGCTTATCTCCCTCTTCCTAAATCTATGATGAGAGCTATAACCCTATAACTTCTCAATTCACTTACCACCACCTTCATGTAGTAGTTGAAACATTGCTCAAAATGTTCTCTAATATTATGGAGAATTCGTTGGATAATAACGGTACATTTGTGTACACTACGTTGTGGCAAGTCTTTTAATCATTTAGGCTGTGTGGGAGTGATAAAATAGTTATTTTTTAAACAAGACGATAAAATGTTGTTTTATCCACCTACCCACAACGTAAAACAGAAAAAATATTGTCACTATGAAATAAATTCATTGTTTTTTTTATTTATGTTACAAAAGCTAATAATAAGGAATATATGGGTAGATATTGTGGGTGTAATTCAACGCAGGTTGGGGCTTTTGTCCACTAAGTAGTTAGTTTCACACAATATTATTAATACCTAAAAATACATAAAAACTTTTACATAAAAGGTGAACATTTTTCAAGTAGGTATTGTCATATTTAATTCATTGACAGGATGCCACTTTTTGTCATTATCGATGTTTAACTTCAAATAATTTTAATTTTTATAATAATTTTTATAGTTAGATATTTGATTCAACTTAAAGGAGACCACCTGAAGAAGCAATCCTAAAAATGCAGAAATAGGTCAGATCTCATCTATTGTGGTTGAATTTGTCGTGTTTCCACTGCCAAAAAGTGAAGTTAGATATTTATAGAGTGTTTCATTAGCAAGTTAGTAGATTATTTTCTTTAGATAATTATTGAATAGAGCTTTGTCTGTGGAATTGTTCATTAGCATACCTAGATGTTTGGTATCAGAGAACATACATATGACTTCATTGATAGGAATTGTAGGAGATTTGATTTATATTAGCTTAAAATACCTTTCTAAAACAGTAAAAAATAATGTTACAAAAGCTAATAATAAGGAATATATGGGTATATATTGTGGGTGTAATTCAACGCAGGTTGGGGCTTTTGTCCACTGAGTAGTTAGTTTCACACAATATTATTAATACCTAAAAATATATAAAAAATTCATTGTTTATTACACTGATATTGGTGGTAAATATTATTCCATTATTATAAATGACTAAACAAATACTTCCAATATTCATTGTCAGAGAGAGTAAGAGGCAGAGGAATTTTCCACTACAAACAAAAATATTGACTTTATTTCCGGATAGTAAGTCATCGGTAACAGTTTAATTGTGATATATACAATTCGACATTTATATATAATTATGCCAAAGTGAAGGAAGAGGAAATACTAACATCAGATCCGCCAAACCCTTAATGCTTGTTCTCAGGGCCATTTAAATGTCCTGGAAATCCTCAGGATAAGTTACACCCATTTCCTTTCTCAAATAGTCCATTAGCCTGGCTAGTTCAATAGATTCTTCGTGAGTAATACACGAGCTCTCTAGTTTGCCTTAAAAATATAAATAAAATGATAATCAAGCTTTTTAATCAAATAGTATCTTCTTCTAAACAATATTTTATCGGATTTTTTGATAAAGGAAGTGAAGTAATTGAAAAAGTAGGTACCACTTAACGCGAGAGGTAAGTGTCTACATCATGTAGTCCCTGACTACTCAATACTATTTGCTTAATTATTATGAAGTATGGTTAACCCAGAAAATTCGATGTGGTAATTAAACGAACGCGAGACGTGACGTCATTGCCTCCTACAGCTAATCTGGACTCGTCCGACTCGAACTCGGCCAACTACTTTTAAAATTAATGATATGCTATTTAAATTCATATTCGTCTAATCTACCGATGGTAGATTTAATTATGATGATGGACCATTTTAATATAAATCACCAATTTGTATGTGCTGAAATGAGAGGTGTAAAAATTCAATGGTAAGTTCTATAACAAAATCGTTAATGGCAGCTAGGTTTTTCACATAGGTACTTAAGAAACTAAAAAATATGTATTTATTATGTTACAAAAATAAATGGTACGATTTGGTTTCTAAAAATAGAATTTTATGTAGATACCTACAACAAATTAAAACATTTGTTTTGTTATATACCTATAGATAATTTATAGTTACTAATTGTACAGGAGTGTGTGAAAAAATCTTCACATTTATTCTTTATGACTAAATATTGAAAATTTTATATACAGGGTGTCCCGAAATTAATAGGACATAGAGCAAGAGTAGATTCCTTACATCGAAATAAGGTGTTTAAGCCAAACTTACATTGGTTCATTTCTGGCTAATAAAAACGTTACCAGTATCTCCTAACCGGTCATAAAGATTTTTAAATAATTTGTGATTTGGTTGTAATCTATTTGGGTAACTTTCTAAATACATGCGACACGCACGACGTCCATTAAAATTTTTTTTTGTATAAATACATACTATATCTCGCATTTCTCCATTAGAAAATAAATTATGACGAAGCATATTTCACCCGATATTATTAATTGTAAACAAAAACTTAAAGGAATACACTATTTAACATATGTTACTTGTCAATCAGCTAATTGTCAATAGTACAATTTGTTTGTTTTGAAATAACCAATACTATGACAGTTTTACGTAGGTAACTACAAACTTTTATTTTATTGCATCCAATAAAAAAACAAGAGATAAATCGAAAACGGTTAAATTTATTGACATAATACAAGTATGCCTTATTTGTGAAAAATAGATAGGAGAACAATATTTTTTTATTAAAACTTTCGTACACACACTGATAAAAAAGTTATAACCAGTTTTTATCCACCAAGAGTACTTTTCGTAGCGCCCTTTAGCGTCTACAGCAAAATTAAGTAGGAATTCGTTTTTCTTGTCCTAGAAAATCCCCTAATCCAAATTTTCAAAAGAATTCTTTGCAAACTCTAAGAATTTTAAGAATTTTCAATTCAAAATTTGAACTATAACGCCCAGTAACTTTTTTATTAGCCACAAATGGACTAAGGTAAGTTTGGCTTAATCGCATTATTTTGATGTAAGGAATCTACTCTTGCTCTGTGTCCCATTAATTTCGGGACATCCTGTATAGTCAAAATGCCTAAACAAATACTCTATACTAAAATTAATCAAGTAGAGTTTAGTTTATAAATCAAATCTTGTTATTCAAATTTAAATTGCATACTAATTTCAACAGCTTTATTAGAATTTAGTAGTTTGATTTCTTTTATTGGGCCAATTTGTAAAACTAGAAATTAAGCAACTCGATATTAAAAAAAGACTAGCAAGGTACCTCCTTAATACATATGTTTAGTTTTAAATGTTGATAGTTATATGTACCTAAGAATTTAAACTTTCGATCGTTATATTGGGACATTTGGGTACAATACACATCTAAATTTTGATAATTTTCTTTTAGTGTCTCTAATAATACCTTCAATATTTTAATTTTCCAGAATTGAAATAAAAACTACAATCCTAACGACACCGACGGTTCGTATTCTAAATGGTAACAAGAGCAACCCTGCATGTTATAGGAGACAGTGACGTCATACAGTCGATGTTCTTAAATTATTATTATTATTATTACAAACATAAGAGTAGAGGTAAAACCTATATAACTCAAAATAAAATAGATAGTAAAAGTACACACATTACGTAACATAAATATCACAAAATGTCAGGCAATAAACGATCCAAATTATTTTTAAAATTATTGACAGAGGCAGAACATACAACATAATTTGGTAATGAGTTCCATAAATGAAACACTCCGTTGCACAAAAAATTCTCGCTAGGAGAACAATGAAAAAATGCATGAGACAATTTGTAAGTGTGACCACGAAGTCGCAGATCATAGTTTATATTATAAATATTATTTAGGTCCACGGAATATAACATATGTAACGCACGATAAGTGGTTATGAGATCGCCGCGTTTGAGTCTAGACACTTCAGGTAAAAGTTTAAAAATGCAGTCTTTCTTCATATGAAGGTCTGACAGCACCATACAGAAGTCTAGTAGCCGCACGTTGAACCGACTCAATAAGATTACAATCGCGCACCAACTTGGGAGACCATACTGCAGATCCATATTCTAATACAGGTCGGATATAAGTCTCATATAAACGCGCAGAAGTATTAACACTTGGTTTAGAAAACACTTCATTAAATAGAAAAAGAGTACGTTTAGATTTGTTGACGCACTGTGATATGTGATGTGACCACGAGAGATCAGAAGTGATGTATATGCCCAAGTCCTTGTAAACTTCAACTTCACCAAGCGATATTTGGCCAATAGAATAATTGAATCGAGGGTTATTCTTTGCAATATGTAAAACAACACATTTATTGAAATTAATAGGAATCAACCCGTCTTCACTCCATTGGGAAATTTGTGGAAAGGTCAAGATGCAGCTGATGGTAGTTTGTAAAAGGATTAACATAGATTTTGGTGTCATCGGCATAAAGCGAACATTTGGAAGTTAGCAAAGCAGGTACGTCAGATGTATAAAATAGGTATAATAAAGGCCCTAAAACAGAACCTTGAGGAACATTTCTGAAATTGGAAAGACGCACTAATGGCTTTCTGTCGGCTATGACAGAGATAAAACAGCCAGGGTTATTTTTCAATAGTCTCATCTATGGTATACTTATGAGAATGAGAGCTAACAAGCTCAAAAACCATGGTTATTTATTATAGGCCTTTCAGGTGTAATTCAATACTCGCAGAATACTCTGAAATTCCACTTTTGTTTTTATTACTTGGTTTCCACCATCATTTCAGTTCTTAAATGAAAGTTTTAATATACTAACCTGCCTTAATGCACTGCCTTGCTTCCTCGCCCTCATACGACAACCCCACGCTGTTCGTATGCAAGAAAGTTTGAGAAGTCTTCGGAAATGGAAACTCCAGCACACCACTGGGCGTAATAAGCCTGTCGGGACACCAAAAAACGGGTAGTTTCAAGGTGCCCTTAGTTCCAACAACAACCCCTTCATTGGGTAAACTAACTCTAGCTGAAGTGCTCACCATTGCCATCTTTCCTTCCGGATAGGTAATGATGGCGCCGCAAGATTCGTCACTGCCACTTTTGTTTAAATGTCCGTTAACGGCGATTTTGATAGGAGTCAGCCCTCTGAAGACGTACTGTTGAAATTGGAGGATGTAGACGCCGAGATCAAGAATTGCTCCTCCTCCCATTTTCAATTCGCTGCAATTGAAATTTTTATAAATTAGGTGACCCGGCAAACGTTGTTTTGCCATATGAATTATTTCTAGGGAATACTTTGGCAGTTAAATAAAAAATAACTAACTTATTGTAAGTGTGTGGAGATGTGGTATATGACTAAAAGAGAAATGGAGCACTGTGAATGTTGACGGCCTATAAGAATAACAAAACACGAAACATTCATTTATTGAATTATTTTGCGTGCCTGCAATTTTACTTGTTTGACGGCCCAAATTAGCCCCTTTACGTCTTGTTGGCATTGTTTACTGTACAAAAAATAGCCATATAGTAAAATAATAGCCGTTGTTGGCGGGAGCTCGTGACACGTGTTGCGTACCTTTGAGGTTATGTAGATCACTTAATTAACTAATAATGAGAACTACACTTAAAATTAATAATTTCATTAATTATTGATAAAATAGGAAATAAATAATTATGGCCCAGCAAATTAATAATAAATTTACTTGAGAATTACACTTAGAAGATAAAATGATAATTGTAAACGTCACTATTACGCTCGATTCATACACAATAATAATGGTCGAAAACTGTGTAGGGAGTGAGAGAAGGCTTATTGTGAGAGAGACAGGAGACCGGCTTCGTTCTCATCCCTACTCCGTGCTGTTTACTGGGTGAGAAGTGACACCGGTAGATGCCTGGCGGGGATAACTGATCTAGTGATAATCGATCAGTTATCGACCAGGGTTAAAAATGATTAAATTACTAAAATGGTTATTAAAAAATAGGGGCTTGTAATAGAAGGATAAAAATTAAGGGTTGTATGTATTTTTTAATGCCACATCATAAAAAAATAAAAATAAAAAATTTTGTTCAAAAAATAAAAAAAAATTGTTTGGGGTGGACCACCCCTATCATTTTGGGGTAGGAAAAATAGATTACGACCGATTCTCAGACCTACCGAATATACATATAAAATTTCATAAAAATCGGTCAAGCCGTTTCCGAGGAGTATGGCGTCTAAAACCGTGACACGAGAATTTTATGTATTAGATAGAAATGTAAAGTCTAGGAAGGTGAGCGAGTTTTCAATAGTATAAATATTTGTCAAGACAAATTGTTTCAGAATTAACTGGTCAATCTGAAAATCAATAAATTTGGATGGCCAAAATATTTTTGGAAATGTTTCGTCTATAATAACAGTCTCCAAACACCTGGGTGTTTCCAGATAACTTTCTCAATTTACTCGATTTAGCAAAATAACTAGTCCAATTAAATAACGATCAATAATAGCGACCCAAACATTTATCTTGCGTTGAAAATATCTAGAAGCTATTGCATAGGGATTGATAGCGGAATGTGAAAGTTGTGAACATTTGTAATTCCTCTCCGAATGAAGCGTCATCATGCAAGATAAACTCGCAAAAGGTCACTCGTCAGTCCAGATTCTGTGGCAACAGCTCTTGCCCTTTTTGAATGTGATATGGATATAGTAGATTGCATCCAGTTTCTCGAGATAAACGGTTAGTACATATTTGCGGTTCATCTTCAACTGTTTGCAAAATATTGTTTTCATCTTGTACCCTTATTACACTAGGACGTTTTCGAATATTATTGAAAAACTATCCTATCTCTCGAGCCCGTCTCAACATTAGAAAATGTTTCTCTATGGGGAATCGCTCGATTTGGAAATCTCCTACGATATTCTTCCACACTTTTTCTACGGTTTCTTCACAGAAACCTAACACAAGTAACATGTCAACTTATTTGCTGAATGTAAATCCAGCCATTTTCAACAACAAGCAGTAGTAGAAATAAAACAGTTTTATTACCAACTGTCAAATTTTAGAGATAAAGCCTACTTCTGACTTTTTGATTTCTTCTAATAAACACTATCTAATCTAATCTTTGATACATTTTTTCTTGAAAACCTGAAAGTTGTTTAAAATTTAACAAGAATGCCCACAACTGCGCGGGATTATTATATATTTTTTTAAATTGTATGAATGAAAAAAGCATTTGGTATAATTTTATTGGTGGAACACCTATAGTATTTCAATTTACTTGAACTCACAGTCAAAGAAAACCAATAATAAAACTAAGTCATGTATTAAATTTGGTTATTCCAAGTAAGGGATATTCATTTTTTTCGAAATATATGGCCCCACTTTGTCGCGAGGCGTCTCTCCGCCTGTATGCAAGTATATAAGTATGTTTGGTTAAATTGCAATATTTTGTAACCCCCTACATGTGGAACACCCTGTATAGCAAACTTGATAACATTTGATATGACTAAAACTACTAAAATAATAGAAATTTTCAAATATCTCTAAAAGTAATAATCAAAACCTTAATGTTTATATGGGTTGAGAGCCAATTTCAATGTGCACTAGACATATTAAAAATATACAGAATGGGATAAAAAAAATTATAGCTGTTTGAAGTTGTCAAAAACAGCAAGAATAAAACATTTGATATATACATTTTTTTTAATTTACGGATATAACATAATTTAACGTCGTTTAAGTTTTTTAGGAATACCAAATATAAAATATATCTCACATACGTCAGCCTATCAACGTGTTGCAGAGCGTGGCCAAAGTGCACAGATGCGAAGAGTACATCCCCAATGGCTCCGCTATCGATAAGTCTTTTCATTTCCTTATAGGCCGGGAAACAGCGGGACCACACCGCCTCCATTAGAAATAACTTCCTTTCTCTCGCTATTTGAACCAGTTTTCGCGTTTGTTTTTCATTCAGAGTGAACGGTTTCTCACATAAAACGTGTTTTCCATGTTCGAGCATAAACTTGGTTGTATCGAAGTGCTGAGTGTTCAAGTTGCCAACGTAGACGATATCTGCAAAAATAATATTAATTACAGTGGTTTATAGAGGGTGATGCGTCTTTAATGCAGAACTAAAGTCTATGTTCCTGACAAATGAAGTAAAGTAACAGGTCTTCATAGGTCGATTGCAATATTTAAAAAAAAATTACAAAAAGCTAATAACGTCGGTTCTGGCCGTATTATGAGCTCACACCGTTCTCGTACTGTGATAGATGTAGTTGTGGAGTGGAAACTCCAAGATCAGATTGCCAGATGTAAATATTGTCTTCACATTGAACAATTAAAATTTGACCGGTGTGAAAAGATATTTTTTCAACTCATTAAATGTGGAAAATTTTATAATTTATTTAATTTTAGAGTTTTCTGGTTTCTATATATATATATATTATTCGATTTATATATAGTCGGATATCACGCTCTTTGTTCCAATGTAGTGTGTCATAGTAAAATGTTATTAGAACTACTTACTTTAGAGTAGACTACAGTATACTAGAGTAGACGTTCGATTCGTGATGGTTAAATGACATTTGACATTATTTTGAACTACACTGTCTACTCAACTTATGAGCATTTATATCGAAGCTGCATTCGAATTGTTTTTGCTTTTCCATCGAGGTTTTTGCTATGTAAAGAAACATTAAAATTGCCAAGACAAGTTCTGTGAAAAAGATCAGTGTATTACGTTATTGTGGTTATGGATGTGCATCGTGTTGTGTTTGTTTCGCTGTTTTGATTCGAGTAACAAAAGAGTGTGTAACAGTGTTATTGTAAATTACACTTAATAAAAAACTAAGAAACGTCAGGCGCTATTTGTGCACCTAAATTGAATGCGCCGTTGTCAGGTAATGAATAGAATTTTCTATAAAAGCTATAAATTTGCACCTAATTCTGTTAGTAGAAATTCAACCTATTCTGCTATTAAAATAATAGTAATATTTTCTGTATTGCATTTTATTTTGTTTTTATCTTATCTGAGATCACATATTACCATTTACAGGGAAGTAAGCAATTCACTTTTACCTACAGTTTATTAAAACGAAGATTCTACTGTTACATTTATACTGATTTTGAACTGCATGTCTTACGGGAATTTAAGCTTACTGAAAAAACACTTGTTTTAAAGAGATATTAAAGCGTGTTGTTGAAAAAACCACTTGTTTTAAACCTTGCCGACCTTTCACACTTAATTTTTATTAATTCTAATCTAGCTCTGAACAAACAATAAAAATTATTGTGAGATGTCAGTAAGGTTATACAAGGTTTTTATTAACAACTAGCCTAATTCGCCGTAAAAAATCCAGCTCAAAATTAATTAATATGAAAACCCTTCAATTCTCTTCACAATATGTGAATTTTTTATATCAGCCTTGTGCATTTGTGCCTCTTGTATATACTGCCATTAGAAATATGATAATGGTCAGTTTCAGCATAGACTAGCCAGTGACCACTAGATGTAGACAAGTGCTACGTGCTACATGTCACGCATTCATGTTCCTTCTGTCGGTTATGACAGACACGATGTATGACATACTGATGAGAGCTAACCAATTCAGAACCAGGATATGTTTGGTGGGCTGCTGACCAATGACTCTGGCTGTTTGCTCTAGATTTTTCAGATGTAATTGGACGCTGATTGGAGCATTAGTAGTTGTTTCCTGGAATTCCGTTTTGCAGATATCCATTTCTCATTTATTATTATATTTTAGTTAGAAAAACCTGTTTTTATTAAATTTAAAATAAAAGTTAAACTATGTTTATAAAAAATTTTGTCAATAAGATTTAAGAATTTCCAAACAACTGTTAAGTTTTTCAACAAAAATACAAAATAAAGGCACCGTGCTCGATACACTCGACATGTTTGATTTCACATCTAATTACTGTTAATGGCTTCCTAAAATCCGAGGACATCATGTATATTAAAATTCAGTAAAAATAATTGAACTTTTTAGAGATATAGCGCATGTATTAATTAATTTTCTCACACGAAACCCTTTTTCTATAAAACTAATACCCAGAATCTCTTTTATGTGTTAAGATGTTATTTGGCATTGAAATTCTATTTACAGAAATCTCTGAACTGAATAAAATCAAAGAATGCTTGCATTCTTGTTAGACTTGCAGTATTATTTGTGCTACACAAAGCCTCGCATGCACCACATGTAGCTAGCAGCAAGGCATAATTAGTTTGTAGCCAGACGCCAGATGTCAGCTAGTGATGTTATCAACAACTCTAATCATTCCGCTGATGTCCGTAATTTGAACGATGACACCTAATCTTCGTATAGTCGTGTTACACATTTAGTCGCACTCGGAGGGCAAGCAGCACTTGCTAAAGATCATTCCTTATACAGGGTGATTCAGAACATATTTAAAAGAATTTGGGAATAGATGCGTCTTGAAAGATGGAGTAGATACAGTAAAACAATTTTCCGAGTAAAAAACATTATTGAAGTTGTAGTATTTTCAATCTTTACATCGTTGGATCACTGTAGTTTGTAAACAGGCGATTCCGAATATTGAAATACGATTACCTTTTGTAGGCACTAAAGATTTTGAAATCGAACTCGACTTCCACGGCCTATTGCAGCAGTGTGACGTATCATATATGAGACTCAATTATGTATGTACCATGTACAGCGTGTCCAAGCATTAACACCAAGGGATTGGACCAGGAGAACCGGTACCATGCCGCCACGTTCTCCTGACTTTAAACCATTTGGACTAGTTTTTGTGGGGATATTTAAAAAATGAAGTGGATACATACCATTGACGATTTACGGAAACGTATCATAGTTGCCGCCAATAACTTACGAGTTCAAAACGGACAAGAAGCAGAAATATTTGTGTTATAGTCTGTTTGGAAATGAAAGAGAGTAATAAAACCCCGAGATAAGAACTGGCCATGGACGTGGTAATATTTCGTTTCAGGTAATTATCGGGTAACACTAATACTAACAGGTAATGGTGTACATTAGTATATTTTACTGGATACATCATAGGGCAGGAGCCAGTGTATTGTGACAGATCAATCCAGTCTTAGAGCTGAATATACGAAGACGTGCTAGTGCAGTAGAGTAAAATTCGACTTGTGTTTAGTGACTATTGTGCCAATGGATATAATATTGTTATGATTAGGTATAGTAAGTATAAGTTATATGAATTGTAATTTCTTTCTTTGTATGTTATGCATTTCCTGTAACTGGGTTTCTTACCTGTTGGAAATAAATGCCATTATTATTATTATTATTATTAATATTGTTTGGGTAAAATGTCGAGCTTATCAGCGTACCTGCTAAACGCGTGAAAAGATGTGCGCTGTCTCAGAATGAGAAGATTATTATATTAAATGTATTTAATGCATTGAAACATCAAAATCATACCAACAGTGTTGACGACATCGTGGAAAAGTGTTCCAAAATGACAGGGATTGGAAAATCGACTATCTACAGACTTTTAAAGGAAACAAAAAATGAACAAGATACTGTAAATACCCCAAAATCATCTACAGGGAGGTCAAAAGTCGTTATAGATGATTTCTTCAAAAATGTCATGCGCAGAAAAGTACACTCATTTTATTTTAAAAAAGAAATACCAACGTTAAATAAAACTTTAAGTGAACTTTCAGGGGACAACGATTTGCCAAAAATCAGTAGAAGCAAATTATGGGCCATCTTACGAGAGTTGAATTTTTGCTGGGAAAAGCAGAACAGGAAGTCAGTTCTTATCGATAAAGATGAAATTATTTGTTGGCGAAGATCCTACTTAAGATCAATTAGAAAATTCCGTGAGGAAGGGAGGAATATTTATTATCTAGACGAAACTTGGGTCAACGAGGGATATACTGTAACAAAAGTATGGCAAGATTAAAATGTAAAAAGTTTTCGACAAGCATTTTTGGATGGACTTCCAACAGGGTTCAAGGCACCTTCAGGTAAAGGGCGAAGATTAATAGTGACACATATAGGTAGTACCAGTGGTTTTGTAGATGGCGGTTTACTTTTATTTGAATCTAAAAATACAGGTGTCTATCACGAAGACATGAACGCAGATGTTTACGAAGAGTATTTTACACAGATGTTGGATCTTATTCCTTCGGGGTCTGTAATTGTCATGGATAATGCCAGTTACCATTCACGGCAGACCAAGCGGACGCCTACGACTGCTTGAAGGAAAGCCGATATAATTCAATGGTTATCCGGAAAAAACATTTCTTTTGAAACAAATATGGTGAAAAAGAAACTTTTTACACTTGTCAATATTAATAAAGATCAGAAAAAATATGTTATCGATGAAATGGCAACAAATCGCCAAATAATAACGGTACTACGGTTACCACCTTATCACTGTGAACTTAACCCAATCGAATTAGTCTGGGCGCAGGTAAAAGGAGATGTAGCGCGAAATAATACGACATTTAAATTAAGTGACGTGAAAATTTTGTTAAAAAATTCCTTGGAACGAGTAACTGCAGATAACTGGCAAAGATGTATACATCATGTACCAAAAGAAGAGGAGAAAATGTGGGAACTCGATAATTTAATTGACGTTACTGTGGAACATATCGTTATCAATCTAGGAGACGAAGATAATTCATCAGAATATTGAGAGGATGAATTTTAATATACCTACTTTTTTATTTTCTTTATTGTACATTTATACAACACTACATTTACTCACCATAATTTGAATTTTCAAAATACATATATTTTTGTGTGGAATAAAAGTCTATTCATTAAATTTAAATAAATATTTTGATAATAATATTGAATAATTTTATTTGAATTACTAAAAACCCTCTTAACCCGGTTATGATGCTTAAAGTAGCCTCTAGTTTTGAAATGCTGTTTTTATATTGTTTACTTATAAGAGAAATGGACCGAGAAATTGAAGCGGCATAGACAAAGATGGATTATCGGGGATTAAATTTTAGCTACCTGCTACAATTTAGTACGGTTCGATCACACAAAGTTTTTTTAAAAGTACACCTCACCTATACCGATAATACATAATAAAGAAATATTGAATATAAGCACTAGTACTATATTGATTTACGATTTGCATACATAATAAGCTTTTATTACTCACTTTCATTTCTAAACAGACTATAGTTTGTAGAAACTGGGTAAGACGGGCCCAAAATGTTGTTGTAACATCAGGTATGTTAAACTATTTTATTAATTAAAACATAAATTAAATTTATTAATAACAATAGCGGCAAAAGCAGTTGAATTTGCTGTATAAAATCGTCGTTATAAAATGTTATTTATTTCTTTCCTAGAGCATTTCTTTCCATTTTTTGTTCGGACGCAGATTGCCGCATTATCAGGTTTTACAGTGGACCAGTTTGCAGTGCCGTAAAAAAGTGTATTTTTAAATCATTTTCGAACTACACTTTTTTTTACAAAAATTGTATTTGTAAGAGTACACTCAGAATCTTAGATAAGTTCTAAATCACCCTGTATAGGTATACATTATTGGCCCTTCTAATTGATTGACTACTGATTCGTTCACAAGACAATACTAAGGATTACATTTTAAGGTTTCAATTAACTTTCTCTTATTCTGATACATTAAATCGTATGCAATTGATTGTGTAAAAATACTCATAAAAAATAAGATCGATCCTCTGGTATATCTTTTATAGCAAATATATATTGACTGGCTAATATTTTTCTCAATTGTTGCCTCAGCTGTTGACCCATTGTGTGAGGTTATAAAATATACAAATAAAATTTCCAATTTCAACGTGCAATATTATTTTATGGATAAAATTTTCTTGTAACGAAAACATTCTCAGGGTTTTTTATTTAAAACAAGAAGGTCAAATAGTTAACCTATTTTTTTTAGTGAAAATAATGAGACTTTTCTTAGGACGTTTTTTAATTCAGTGCCTCTTTTTCAAGAGACAGTCAAAATAATTGTACGCATTATTATGATGTTATAAAGTATGCAACCCGCAGTACTTTGTGTCATAAGAAATTACATTTTCTTCAAATTTTGTTATTCTTATGGTACCTATACAGGGTGATTCAGAATCCAAAAAAAAATTTAATGTACAGGGGATTCTTACAAATGCAATTTTGTAAAAAAAATAAAAAAGGGCAGTTCGAAAATGATTTAAAAGTAAACTTCTGCATGGCACTGGACACTAGTCCACTGTAAAACTTGACCTTGCGCAAGGCAAAGCATTCAGTCAGCGACCGACACGGCCGCAGTATGTAATAAAAATAAACGGACAAAAAATTTTCCAAAAAAAAAACATTTAAATTTTATAACACATAAAAAATGAAGAGACAAAAATCATTTTATATCAGCAAGTTCTACTGCTTTTGCCGTCATTGTTATTATGTAATTAATAAATAATTTGTGGTTTTAATTAATAAAATAATTTGACAGACTTGATGTTACAACTGTTCAAAATTTTTTCTACTGACGTGTGAATACATTTGGGACCATCTTACCCAGTTTCTACGAGCTAACACAAATGTTTCTTGTCGGTTTTGAAGTTATTGACAGCAGCTATGATATGTTTGCATAAATCATCAATAGTGTTCACTTAGGTGCGATACACTTCATTTTTTAAATATTCCCACAAAAAGAAGTCTAGTGGTCCTCCTCGTCCAATAAATCATACCTCTTGAACTTCATTAAGGGCACATCTTCTAGAAGTTCAGCCAGATTAGTGGCGGCTCGTCGTATGAAGCAACTGAGGCCGGGCCTCACTGTAAAATTTGGCTTTCACTGTATATTTTAATACCCCATAATTTCCAATCCGATTGCCTAGTACATTTATCAAAAATCAATCTAACGAAATAAAATAATGGCTTCAATCTTAGCCCTCGTATATTATAACGTATGTATGGTTTACATTTTAATATCCCGCCGTTTCTGTTTCTACTCGCGTGGGGAGTCCGGGTCACCCACAGTGAGGCCGAATTTTGCGAGCCTCAAATTGCGTCACACATGTGTATACGTTATGGTTTCCCTCACCACGCGAGACTGTTAAAATCGATGTTTTTCGCTCCATGTCCGCTCGAGACTGAGGCCAGATTTCTGGCGCCTCAAGTTTTTAGTCAGCGGCAAATGGACGATGTGATAGTGGCTAGTGACCGTAGGTAACTTGTGAACTGTAGATTATTTACGTGTGCGACGCGATTAATCGATTGTTCATGTGTTAATACTTTTATTTATGTGTTTTGAATTTCCAGTGGTTAGTGTTAGTGGTTGATTAGTTGAATGTGACTTCTTAAATATTCTGAAGATTAGGTGGTAAGCGTGGTGGTAGGATTTATTTAAAGAAATAAAAAAACAACTTCCTTACAAGGTAAGACTAAATTTAACATAGAATAGGAACCTAATTTAAATAAATATTATCGATAGGCTCGTCGCTAGTTATTTATAATAATGAATCCTTCTCACGATATTGTTTTAATCTCTAGTTGAAACGCTTTTTTCAATACGTAATGAAGTAGAAAAACGACAAATTTTGAATAGTCGGTCAACGCTTTAAAATATCCCGAATATGCAAACAAATTTCCGGAAATATCGTTTGATTGTTTACGACAAATATATCCAAGCATATTTGACATAGATAAGTTGAAAACGAACTTTATGTTTTGTACAGAGACGAACAATTTTATAATTATTATTATATAATTTATAGTTTAAGTTCAGAAAACGGTAGGAATATTATACAAACATACAAATTATTTTACTTAGTTTTAACAATTCCTGCAATAAGTGTTTCAGTAGAATGAAACTTTTCGTGCCTTAAGACTTACTTAAGAAATACGATGACACAAGAACGCTTAAACAACTTATCGATGATAGAAAAAGAACTGTAGCAAAGTCTTAGCGCCGATTCCCAATTTTATGAAGACATTATAAATAAATTTGCGAATTTAACCTGTTCTATGTCCATTGAGTTGTGAATCACCCTGTATATTTAACTGACATTTGTACTTACCTACATCTTTATCCTTGGCCAGACCTTCGTATCCTTCGTAGGCCTTCGGAATTCCATGATCCGCGGCGAATTTAACTGCTCTATCCTTGGAGCCTCCCGCTACCGCGACAACCTGATGATCCGAAATCGGAAACACCGTCAAGGAGGCGACGAAGTCGTGAGATATCCTACCGGCGCCGGCAATTCCCCATTTGAGGGCCATTTCTAACGATTATTTTTCAGTAACTGGGGCTCGAGCTGGTTTGCAAAGATTAAATTAACATAACAAACAGTAGGCGATAACCTTTAAATGTGTTTTTATTGACAATTAAGCTGTATCTATTGCATCATTGATAATATTCTAATGTTCGTTATGGAATGTTACTGAATATACAGGGTGTCTCAAGTTCGATAGTATGGGCCTACTGTGATGATTCAAAAAATTTAAATAAAATTTGAGGCACGTGGTTCATTACTGAATACAAACGTATAACTTTTGTGCTTACAAAATGTTCTCATTCAGAAAAAGTTGATATCTTACTAATTTGCTGTCCAGGAAAGGTTTAATTTTGTAAAGCAAATATTTCCTACCTAAACTAATAACTCCATCAACAAAATCACTTACTGTGCAATGCCCTTGTAAGTATTCGTCACATAATGTTACCAATTTTTTATATTCTTCAGCTAACTTGTTGCAGTAATCTGGAGGAAAATATTTACCCACACCATAAATGGATTCGTGTAGTGCGTCAAACTCTAAATTTGAGAACGTCTGACGTAAATTGATAACACCACTTTCAAGGTCTTTTATTATTTCTTCTACACACCACATTTTTTAATCATTTGCAGCACTTAATCTAAAAAGACGAACGGGTCTGGTCTGCATACACTTTTTATTACAATAACCAATTATAAATCTAGGTTTAAATAACCACAAATCACAATATTGTTTGCTGATTATCTTATGATAAACGCAGCACTGAAGAATTTCCACATTAGCACTCATATTTCAGCAAATAATAATCTTAGAGGATCAAAATCCCATATTAATTCACTTCTAATATTTGTTATTCTTTTACAACTTCGTAAGCAAAACTTTTTATGTATTTTATGTCTATCCAGCCACCTTTTACTTTTAGATAAATATCGTATTGCAAGAATACTATTACACTTTAAACATGTTAGAATTTCGACTTTACCAGACAAATTTCCTGAAAATTGCTCTGTTAAATGCTTTTAGTACAGTAATTTTCCCCCTACTTACTAACGTACACTTGTCATTACTGAATACAAACGTATAACTTTTGTGCTTACAAAATGTTCACATTCAGAAAAAGTTGATATCTTGCTAATTTACGGCTAGTCACAAAAAAATTCAAGAAGAGCTGTAGAGTCGAGAAAGGTATCCAGAGCGCCTCATTCCTGATCATAGAACCTTTACAAGATTGGAGGTGGTCTTACGACGAAATGAACATGCATTTTCTGTTCGGAAGAATAAAATAATTGACCGAAGAATAAGAAATAATGTTAATACAGCTAGACTGTTTCAGTATAGTAGCCAAGTAGTAGCCGAGAATTAAATTTAAATAAATCAACCATTCAATGAATTTTAAAGACCAATGGATATCTTGACTACAAAATTCACAATTTGGAGTATTTGTCTGAGCGTCACATTGAAAACTAAATTTTACAGCTCAAATTGCAATAAATGTAGAAACTGTTGATCAGAACCTTTTTCGACAGGTTCTTTGGATGAATGAAAGTCGGTTTGTCAGTAATGGTTTGTCAAACAGGCGCAACGAACACTATTGGTGCAGTGAAAATCTTCACATTGTAAATCCAGTTCAAAACTAAGGCAATTTTGGAGTAAATATATGGTGCGTCATCATCGACAGGCATTTAATTGGGCTTTATTTTATAAACATGCATGGAACAGCGTGAGTCACCTAAATTTTCTACGGAAGAACTTCCTGCACTTCTGCGTCTCTTTCCCAGAAAATAGATTGGGATTTAGTAGCTCGGAAAGTCACCAGATGTAACACCTCTCGATTTTTGTTATGGGTTGTTTTAAAAATTAAGTTTACAAGACACCGTCGCGTGATATTAATCAATTGAGAGAAAAAATCACAAACGCTTGTAATGAGTTAAACGGCGACATGTGGGCTGCGTTTAGCCCACAAAGAACTCGATAGAGAATAGGCTGTAATATGTAGTATGAAGGCGTTTGCCTCATTTTTTAAGTTTAGTTATTGTTATCATCCTTTTGTGTATTAAAGCCTTATCGATTTTAATCCTTTTACTTATTATTCGGTCAGTGGTCGCGCGGTTTAAGGCGTCAGTACTTGAATCGAGGTGACTGATCGGTGTTGGTTCGAGTCCAGCTGCCGGTAGACCGTATATAAGCTATATTCGTGGAGAGGTTGGCGCCCTCTCTGCGGGTATGGTAGGGTGGAAAAATGTTGGCTTGGGTCAATGTGAGAGATTGATACCGGTTGACATTTGACTACCTCCCTAATTAATGGGGCTTTCCAGGTTTCCCTCATTCCTGCACTGAATAGTGGTTAGGGCCTACCAACGTAAGTCGTTCCTAGGCGCAAATGCGGCCTGCTTAATAATAATATGCCGCACCCTCTCCCACACAAGTCTTCGACTTCTGGGCTAATCCCTGTGATTAGTAATGAGGGGTAGAGATATTATTATTATTATTACTTACTTTTAATGACATTTATGCACTTTAGACAACGTACATTCATTTATTTTCAGACGACTTGATCCTTCCACCGCTAATGTGAGTTTTAGGTGGTATTTGTTTTGAGACTCTTTAGGATGATATTGCTTATAATTTTTAAACAGGAAATAATACAGAAAAATGTCTCTAATAAAAGTTTATTAGGAAAAATACAGTTTTTTAACAGGAAAAAAAATTGAGTATGATTCTAGAAAAAATTATAATTATTTTTTTATAGCTAATATTAAAGTTGCCTTTCATCTACTAAAAATCGGCGATGGCTGGTGAAATTTCCAGACATGGGACCCAAACCAAACTTTAGGATACATAAGAAGAACCTTTTGTCGTTTGCGAAAAAAGTTAAAAGAAATAGCCGCTTCACCTAGGAATTTCCAGATTGGTTTATTTAATTTTAGTGAAATATGTTTTTTCATAAAATAGATCATTTTTATCAAGGTAGGTATTTAAAATTTTATTAAAAACTAATGATATTTATAGAATTTTGTATTTTAGCTTTGTACTGGGTAAAATCAACCAATCAGGTGAATAATATTAATCTATATAAAATTATAATTAACATTTCAGTTTCAGGTTATAATTATCATAAATTACTTGATTTTTTCGTAGATTCTATAATCAAGCTGAATCCATAGATAAAAAACTTTATTACCACATTCCATTTATTTTTCATAAACGAATACGCTTTAGTATTTATTATTTTTTCCACACCTGCACCTTTCTTACACCCTTACTAATTGGGTCATTCATAACCTACCCGACCATCATCCCTATATCTAGTCGTTTCTTTGATAAATTATTTTCTGAAGCTCAAGTCCTGATATAGACATCTTCCACTTAATAGCAAATTCGGGATTCAAAGAAACCACCGAACAACAAAATTACCACAAAGCCAGCAGAGATAAATACGTAACTTAATCTATATAATTAATGAAATAAATGATTAAGAAATCCTTTTGATTGTGAACACAGGCAAAAAATGGCCCAGAGATTAATCGTTATCTGCTTCTAAGCTATAGAGGTCTTTTATCCGAAGTCAGTTATTAATGTACACAGTTATTGTTAAACTTCTGAAGCGCGGAATTATCCAGGATTGTCAATAAATAATAATATCACAGAATATACAGTGACACATAAAATTCATATACAGGGTGTTTTTAAATGAAGTAGCGAAAATGAGACCACAGATTCCTTAGATGAAAATAAATCGATTTAACCGCATAATAAACAAAATACAGGGTGTCAAAATTGAAATTTTATTTTTGATATTTGTAGATAACTTCTTAAAAAATCCGAATATTTATATAAATTTTCTAAATCGGGGGTTTTTGCGGGCGAGAAATTCAAATTTGTTTCTAATTTTGACGTCACTACTAGAGGGCACTACTTGTGGCACAACAAGTTTCTTTTAAATGGCAGAACTTTTTGGCTGCTTAGTGTATCCATCTGACTATTGAAACAATCAAGTCTCCTATCTGTTATATCTGAAAAAGGTATACCTTGTTGAAGTTGTTAGGAGTAACAGTAACTGTTGTCGTTTCCGGTAAAGTGCTTTTTCTACTGAAAATGCAGCAAAATGTTACTTGAAAAAATCCAGAACGGTAAATTATGGACACGTGCAACATTTCAAAAATATCTGCCAGTTTTGATAAAATCTTAAGAAGTTATTTACAAATATCGAAAATAAAATTTTTTGACCTAAGGAATCTGTGGTCTCATTTTTTCTACTTCATTTAGAAACACATATACTGTAGTTCTTGCAGATAGAAAGATTACTATCAACTCGGAAATATATAGCGATTCACAACTTATCTGAAAAAATGGGAATAGATGCGTAATGAAAAATGGAGACAATATCGAAAAAACAATTTTTTGTAAATTTATTATTATTGGTCTTCTATGATTATGAGTTCAAGTTAATTACACTGCAAGGTGTTCATTGAAAGTGAATTCTTTAAAATTATACCAAACTTTTTTTCCATTGATCAAATTTAAAAAAAAACGGTAAGAATATCCTGCGCAGAATTTAAACACTTCTTTATTGTTGTTAAATTTAAAAAAAACTTTAAGGTTTTCAAGAAAAAATGCATAATTTAAAACAAGATTTTAATGGTGTTTATTAGAAGAAATCAGAAAGTCAATAATAGTAGTAAAATTAAGTTAATAGCTAGTTATGATATACGTGTTAAAAGTAAGATTTTATTTTGTGAGTGAAGATGATTTTAACTTCACGAACAAAATAAAATCACTTTTAACACGTATATCATACACTATTTATTCTACAAAACAATCGGAAGAACTTTAAACTCAATAAAAATAAGAAATCAAAAAATACCACACAGATTGCAATGTTTATGAACCAAAATATTCATAGTAACCAGTGCTGTTGTTAGTTACGGAAAAAAACGCAAAAATATTGACAGCATTTTCTAGTAATATTATAAGTATAATGAATAATCTCGATAATGAGCGTAACGAATCCATCCCTGCTGAATCGAAGAAGCCGCCAGTCGAGCAACATTGGAATTATTGCCGGCGAAATCCAAGGAACAGTACGAAATCGCTTATAGACGCTTTTCGGAATGGTGCAACATTAAAAAGGTCCCTGGGAAATGTAACGAAAGTGTTTTACTGGCATATTTTGAGGAAAAAGCCAAGATATGGAAATCGTCAACGCTGTGGTCAAATTATTCCATGATCAAAACTATGTTAAAAATAAAGCAAGATCAAGATATAAGCAAACATTATAAACTTATTGCTTTTTTAAAACGGAAGGGTGAAGGATATCTAGCAAAAAAGTCAAAAGTTTTGACGAAGACGCTTATCGACAAGATACTAAAACAAAAGTGCCTCGGACTTTCAGTGTGGCACTCCGGCCACCCAACGCTGACCATAGACGACTTTTTCTTAAATATATGAAGAATAAATGTGTGAAGAATCCAGTCGGAATTAACATGTTTGGTAAAATGCCTGCCGATATTGCAGAGTTCTTGAATTTACCAAATCCTCAACTCTACACCGGACACTGTTTTCGTCGTTCATCGGCGACATTGTTAGCAGATTCTGGTGCAAATCTTACTACCATCACGAGACATAGAGGATGGAAATCTTCGACGGTAGCTGAAGGCTACATTGAAAATTCACTGGAACAGAAGAAGGAAATTGTGTGCCAAATACTTCCTACTCCTGCAACTACTAGCAAGAGCACCAGTACTACCAATAGTATTTCTACAGAAAATAGATGTATCACACATATTGACAGTAAAACCAACCTAACTATGATGACTCCGCAGGGAATTACTATTTCAAATTGTTCTAATTTTACTATAAATGTTAATAGTAATAACTAGTTAAAATGTTGGTTGTTCATGTGTTTGTTAAAACGTTTTATTAATTTTCAAAACAAAATTTAAATAAACTTTGATTTACTTTTAACACTAGTGTTGAAAGTAACTTACTTTTAACACGCGTGTCAAAAAATGACATTTTTATCATCAAAAATGACAATTAAAAAGCCCACTTTTAACAGTTTTGTAGAAAAAATAATTTTTTCGCATTATTTCACTAGTAGACCAGCTAGAAAAGAATGTTCTACGTCGCTTATCTCACCTGGATCCAGATAGACAACTGCCCCATATTTCTGCCGGTATAATAGATGCCTTCCATAATCGAGGCAATGACATATATCGATGCAAAGGCATCAACCTCATCCCCTCGTAAATATTCCTTGTGGCCCAGACAATCGTTTCGGAAATTTCAGTAGTAAACTGCTAAAAAATGTTTCGCATTCATCGAATCTATCGACCCGTTTGTCTTGCAGGGCGCTCGCTGTATTGCCCGGTGGAAAACAGTGGCGTGCAACTCTGCAAGAATGATTTTACTGAAGAATACGGTCGTTTACAATTTTTATTATAATTCGTTTCAACAGACTGATTTATTTGGTTTTACAATATTAAAATATCAAATTATGGAATATAAGTATGTATAAGCAAATAATATGTGTTTTGAGAACAGATTCACCAGTTTCGCTCATATACTTATTGTAATATGTAATATTAATGCTATAAATTATTTTTCAAAAGCATGAAATTAACATAATAATAAGTTCCAACATAAAAAAATATTTAGTATCGAAATTACAAAACTCCAACGGATCAAAATAAACTCACATTTTATGACGTAAATGGTGAAATAAAATCCAATACTCACTAAGTTAAATTATTAAGAGAGAGTGAAACGTATTTTATATTTAAATACAGGCAGTAAAAAACCCTGGTGCTGTCAACAAAAAACAGTCCGAGGTATACCTAATTAGTGATAAACAATTCTGCCATCCGAGTCTTGACCTACCGTATTTAGGTCAATAACCTTTTCACGATTTCGCGTGGTAGAGGTTGGTGAATTTCGTGTGTCTGTGTATGCCAGTGTAGTTTATAATTATTAATTAAATTTGCTAAATGAAAAATGCAAATCAACTTAAGCGAAGTAGTGGAAAACCGTCGTGGAAAAATTTATAAAAGTCATTTTAATAAACATGTGCGTATTTTCCGCGTGCATCTATTATTTGGTACCTATCCTACTGATCATGAATAATGGATTTCTTTCTGATTCATATTCATAATCAAATGGGATTTGCATTATTTGGGAATATCAACGTACAAACTCAATTTGATTCTACTTTCAAGAACATAATAAAAAGGTGACAAAAAATATATATGTTTTTAATGTTTTATCCAAACTCATTTACCTACTGTATAAAATTTTACGTCAGAGAATCGCTTAATGAATACCGTAAAAATGCAGAATTTCAAAGAATATACAAAATGCATACATTTTAGATTGCAAACAAGAATTTTGTCATTAGAAAAGAAATTATCACTTCAGTACGGACCATGTTGTTATTATATGCATCTGATCCTAAGTGGCAAGCTGCTGGACTTCTTATAGCGTCAATACTCGTACGTGTTATCAGAAAATTTGTAGCCTACCAGGAGCGTCGTGTTACCGTTTGTTATGAGGTGATTTGTTTTCTTTTGAAAGGTCGAGTAAACATTTATTTTCGATTTTCTGTCTTTATTAGATCTTCCGAATACGTTAAAATTAATGACATTATGACTGAATCACCCTGTATAACAAAAAAAAAAACCTTTTATGAACACACAAATCGTGCTTTGCTGTCGACTAAATAGGAAGAAAGAGAAATGCAACTGGATAAAAAAGTAAACGTGAATAAATTAAGTTACCATAGTAACGTTGTTCTTTTTGTTATTTCATTGATTAAAACGCAGCCTGGGTTTAAAACCTTTAAATGCCATAATTGTTTGATATATAGTGATTTTCCGGGATGTTATGCTTCCCTAGCTTTAGCTGGTATTCTTTGACCTGCCCTTGCTGTTCTCGAGCTAGGCTCTGTAGGCGCCGACCTGCTATCGGTATCTCTGAGCCCCTAAAAATTATTCTAATGCCTAGGCAGTAAATGTGAGACTTTAGTGTTTGACAGCTGTCACTAAAACTACGCTTTTAATGCCGATCGGCGAAGAAAAATTCAAGGGGCATCAATCGTGCTATTTGCCACTTCCAAAATGTTACTCAGTATCTTAGGAAGTTTTAAATAATTAATTAATGTATACTAAAATACTTATAAGTTTGTAAATTTGCTCTTAACTAAGAGTGAGATTTCTAAAAAGCAACTTTTCACTAAACCAACTCCCCGCCACTGCTGAAACATGAAAACCTCCACCGGCTTAGCATTATAAAGCAATTCATCAATCTATATCAGTCTCTATAAAAAAGAGGAGAGATTTGTTTGAGAAATATGTTCACTCTATTTTTAATCCCGGCTCTCCTTCCATAAATATAGGAAAATTATAACAGATTTTTCCATCACGCAATTTTTTGTTGGGGTTATTTGTCTTACAGGAACAAGAGGGCCTTGGAACCTTGCTTACCTACCCACCCCCTATAACAACGAAAGCACGGTTTGGTAACATAAAATAACAGTTTGCAGGAAAGGAAGTTTACAAACCACAATACACACTCATATTTGATTTTAAAGTTTTATAACAGGGTTAGGAAGGATCAAATATTTTTTAACAAGAAAGACCACATCCATAGTTAATAATAATAATAATAATAATAATAATAATAATAATAATAATAATAATAATAATAATAATAATAATAATAATAATAATAATAATAATAATAATAATAATAATAATAATAATAATAATAATAATAATAATAATAATAATAATAATAATAATAATAATAATAATAATAATAATAATAATAGTAATAATAATAATAATAATAGTTTAGCAATCGAAATCCAGCGAATGTGGCGAACTAAAGTAATTATAGTACCTGTCATAATTGGGGCTACGGGATATGTTAGCCAAGAATTTAAAATATGCGTCGAGCAACTCCCTGGAGACCATCGCCCAGAGCAGATCCAGCAAACTGCAATATTAGGCACTGCTCACATACTGCGGAAGGTATTGTCGTAAACCTGAAAAGAGAAAAACAATATAAGAACTACCCTCTACATTTACACTTACCTTACCTTAAATGCATGGATTGCATTAGGTGAGAGTAACGATTCCAACCTAAACTTAACTACTACAAAGGATTAACAGCAGTGCGCCACACCCTGACGAAGGACTCCAGGGTGTTGGTGAAAAAGACCCAACTAAGAGTTGAGGTTGTGTGACAAGGCGTAATAATAATAATAGGAGTAATAGTAACAATAATGATAATTGTTGATAGTCCATGTAGTTGCATGGTGTTTCATGAGGAACTATACAAGGTGTCCCAAAATTCCCTTCCCAGGCATTCTTATCGAAGATATATCTTTTGTAGCTGAAAACAAGTTATAATATCTTTTTTCTACGTGCAAAAAACAAAACTTTATTGAACTATATTTAGTGGAAAAAGTGGTTATTTATTGAACTAGTGCAATAGAATGTTTATTGCATTCATCTGTTATTCTACTACAGCGTTTTTATTTATTCATTTATTATATACACTGTTCTACAGGTTTGCACCCAATTACAGAATAGGTGGGTACAGCATGTGAGAAAATATAAATAATAATATTATGTTGTAATCGTTGTAACAAGATAAAAAAAAGAACCAAAAAACTGTTTGACATAAACTATTGAAATCCATTGAAATATGACTTCAGATTACTAAGGCTGGTGTTAAAAATATCGACGCTACTGCAGATCCTATTATGGATTCTACACATAAAATGCAGTGGTGAATTTTATAGCAAATTAATAAGTGAACAATCTAGGTTATTACGTATAACTTTGTAAAGAAAAATCTGCGAAAAGTATTCACGTCTAGCATTGAGTGACAAAAATGCAAATTTATGGAGTAAATTGTGAATACTCCACAGGTGGATAAACACCATGAGACCTAAAATACAAAAGTTTCAAAAATCTTTTTTGTATATTTTCTAACGTATTTATATGAATATTATAATTGGGACACCAAACAAGTGACGCATACCCAAGTTTACTTCTAACAAAAGAACAGTTAAAAATTTTACACTAGAGTATTTATACTAACAAAATCACGACTGTTACGTATAATGAATCCCAGTGTTCGAAGGGCTTCTCCAGCAATAGTTTGAATATGCGATGAAAAGGTCAATTTTGGATCAAATATTATACCGAGATCTCGGAACATGGCTGGTCTCTCTAATTTTATACTATCTATATTGCAATCAAGTAACACAAGACAAATTTCTAGTAAACGACATGACATTGCATTTAGCAACATTAAGGGGTAGTTTATTAATTGTGCACCATCTACATAAATTACATAAATTATTCTGAAGTCGCCAACAGTCTTCTATGGTTTCGACAGTTGTAAAAATCTTCAAGTCGTCTTCGTAAAGTAAACAAGGCACATCTAATACATCAGGTAAGCTGTTAATAAATATATTAAATAATAGTGCTCCCAGAACTGAACCCTGTGTTATCCCAGAAGAAGCTAAAAATTTGTATGGTTTAAAACCGTTGTAGGCGACATATAGGCTACGAGAAGTCAAGTAAGACATCATGACAAACATAAACGTTCACTTAGTGTCATCTAAATAAAACATTTTTTGGTTTTTGCATGAACATAGAAAAAATATTGTATGCAACTCGTACAAAAAGTGTTTATTGTACTCAATGTGTCCTACTCGGCCTGACGTCCTCGTTGGACAATTTGACGTTGCATGCAAATTAAACACTTTTTGTACTTGTTGCATAAATAACTATTAGGCATACAGCTAAGCTTTGTTTGTGTCTAATTTGTGAGGTTAACAACGGACGACTCTTACAATTTTTTTGTCAAAAACATATTTATTTTTGTGATTTATTGAAAAATACATTGCATTTTAATAAAAAAAAAACTTTTATAAAGTTTTTACCTATTTATACTCGATAGAAAGTTATGTCTAAAGAAGATATATGAAAAATATATTATTGCATTATAGATATATGCCATTGATTAAATAATATTTAGTAATAGTAACAGTAGCTGTGTAACAAAAATAAAGAACAATTGTTATCCAAACAACAATTAAATCTTTTAAAAGGATTATGTTTTGTGACTTTTTGTATTACATCTCCTATCAATATCTAATTTTATTGCTTCAACTGGTCGATATTATCTGACCTTTGCTTGTAGACAACGTTCTTACGCACCCGCCACAGAAAATAATCCAGAGAGGCGATCCCGTGATCTGGGTGGCTATTATATTGAACCATTAGATCCTATGCAACGATGTGGATAGTGCTGATTACTTAATTTCGTACAATTACAGAACTATGACCAGATGCATTATCTAATAGCAACCATAAATGTTTTCTAGTTTGTAATGGAATATTCTTCAACACACCTACAAGTTCTCTGTCTAAGAACTGTAGCAAACTTCCACCTGTGAGAATTTCTTCAAAACAATAAGGACTTACTGGACTTACTAAATGCCGTCCAATTATGCCGCACCAAAATACCTTGATTTTCATAAACCCAGTAATGATATTTCGGTGATATACCATTGTTAAGAAATTACTTTCATTGATCCAAAGAATATGGCTATAGAAGTTGTTTTCATCCTCAGCAGTTACCATTATTTGAGTAATAAAATTTTACCATCGAGTCTATACATTTTGTATAGGAATTGTTGAAATAACTTGAAAACTAAGCTATAAAAAATTCATCTAGTGAATAAAAACAATTGTCTATCAAATACTTTTTTAAAATAGCTTTAAAAACTCTCACATTATGTGCACATCGAATATGAACATCCAAATGGTTAAAAATCTTAAGACAAGCAGGTGATTTTAATGATATTTTGTACTTATAAAATGGTATACAATATTTGCTATTTTGTCTCGTGTCAATGTGATGAATATCTATATTCCTTAAAAATTTGCTCTTATTCATGTAAACGTATATGGATAATTCATAAATCAACAAACAACACAATGTTAAAATTTTAAAATCCTTAAAAATATTCCTACATGTACTTGCACCCCTGCCATACATTTTAAAATTCTTTTTTGAGAAATAAAAACATCCGAGAATGAAGTTGATCCACCCCACAAGCACAAACCATACCTCAACCTAGACTCCACTAAACCATAGTATGTCTCAATAATTTGTTCTTTGGTTAAAATAAGTTTTATATTTTCAATCAGATAAGTCACAGAATTCAATTTATTAATTCACATTGTAGCTTCCAGTTTAGATCTTCGTCTATAATTATTCATAGAAATTTTATTGCCTTATTATTAGCCAAATTACCATAGTTTTTATACCTAATGAATTACAACTTTTTTTCACAATTATGAAATCTCATATATTGAGTTTTTTCTACATTACAGAATTGTTTGAAAAAAGCAAACCAATTATTTAAAATATTTACCACCTTATTGCATTTATATTCTACAGCAGCATCTGTACTTCTCGAATGATAACTGATTGATTGTCGGCATACATTTCCGATGTTAATGTATCCAATTCATTTGTATATAAAAGAAAATGGAGAGGACCCGAAACGGGACCTTGGGCGACTCCCATTTCAACTAGCTTACCCGTCGAGTTAATTTTTTTTATTTATATGCAGATCTATCTAAGTGTATGTTATAAGAATATTTACATATACAGTTAAATTTTAAAAAATACGTATTTTGAAAGATTTCTGTACCTAAAAATGTGTTGGTTAGGCCGCTTTTTGTCGTTATAGAATCGTTTTTCTTCGGTACCTTTGAATATTCGCAGGTGGCATGAGATAACAATTTTGTTATTTGCTAAGGTCTATATTATTCAGTTCTTAAATATTTAAAATTATTTGTATTTGTAAAAAAGACTATTTCGCGGACAAACACAGTATCACGTATTGAGATAGTAAGACCATACACGCATGTTTAAATAAAATGAAAATTCAAAAATAGAGCAGAGCTAACTGCGTAGCCGTAATCGTCGCAGTGATCGAATTACAGCGCACCTGGGTAAACACCGCTTAATGTACTGGCGTTTAAATTTTATAAAACTAGCAAAAACGCTTTAATTTATTTCAGACAGTTCCCGCTCTTCCTCTGGGAGTAATTTTAGTACATTAAGAATAATCTGGTCGAAACTGCTTCAAGCATCCTCCCGATGTGTATATTTTAAGCAGTGATTTAGCCTGCACTCAACTTAGGAACATTCTGTACAAATTAATTACAAACTCGTTTTCTCTGGTCCACGTAAATTTAAACGCTTGTCAGCACTTAAAATTTTAGAAGTCATGTATAAACTCTATATTTCGTTTTTAATTGCTACGACTGTACTGAGAATTTCCATCATGGTTTCAATCAATAGTTGATTTTGACATGATTAATACACCTTTAATAAATATAGAATGCATACAATATACAAAATGAGCGAAGAGGCAAAAAAACTGAAGCAATGTTGCTATGTATATGGTTATACAGGTTGACTCGTAAAGTATGTTTCAAACCTTGGGTAGTGATAGTACATAGAAAAATATTACTAAAGAAACACTAATTCCAAATTTTTCTAATTATTAGGCAGTTCAACGACCTGTCAAATTTTAAAACCATTATGACGCTGAGGACAAACAAAAAAAACACATTTTGGTTAGTGCTATCGTTTTGTAAAGTTTCCTAATTTTTAAATAGATTTATTGCAATCATTTATTAAATTTCCAGAGTTCGAGTCAATTCCAGTCATTAGATGCAAGTAGAATACTATACTTTGTCCACGACTATTAACATTATTTTAGCAACCTTTTTACTGCAAGCATTATACAATATTTTGACACTCATAACATGAACATGAATATACAATTCAAAACACCTTACTTTCAAGTTTAACATGTAGCATTCACTTTATAAAATTAAAAAACAAATAAAACTTTAGTAAGTAAACTTCTACCATCATTCGGAAAAATGTTAATATTGCCCTGATTTAGTGGGTAGCGTTTAGCTTTCACACAGAAAATTCAGGGTCAATTATTGATACTGGAATTTTTTTTTGTTACTTGCAGTATCTGTGTAAACAGCCAAGAACTCTTATCGGGCACACCACCAGACATAGACCGGTTTCGGACTTGTTAGCCCTCATCAGTACGCCATAGGTGACATGACCGACAGTTGAACTTCATATATTCGTATATGTTCACATATAAAAAAGTGAAGGTGAGATATAAGTGGTCTGCTACTTCCTGCAACAATAAATACAAACAGCATGTAAAAATCCACGAAACACTCTATACATTTTAAAAAAGAACTGATGAAGAATCGTAGCAAAACCAGTATTCAAAAAAACGGAAAATGTCATCAACTGTCAATGCCCTCAACGCCATATTGACTGGTCACGTGGTTTGAATAGCCTAATTCAACAAAACAGTTCTTTAAACAAACATAACGTTATCTCATATTAAATATAGTAGTTTTCTTGATTTCAAGTAATTTTTCCTCTTAACTGAAGAATATATAATCTTATTATATAAGAATAAGTTAATCTTTCGATAAAGTATTACTATATTTGAGGAATAGTGAAACTAAGCTAGCGTTGGAATAAATGTATTAATCTTGATGTTACTATAGGTTTCTTTCCGTGCAGTAAGTAAAGTATATATTCCAAAATACATATCTAGCAGATCTAACAAAATTAAACATGTTTTGAATTCTTTTCTAACTTTTCAGATCCCGGAAGCAACAAAAAATGATTAATTTCAGAAAAAGCGCCAAGTCACAAATTACCCTCGTTACAAAACAAGACAAAAATGATTAATTTTAATAAACGTGGAAAACTTTGCTTCGTCTTTTAAAACAACTGTATATCAACTTTCAGCGACTAATCCATTTTTGTGGATGGGGAAATTATTTTAGTACATAGTGGCACAAATAAAGTTCTCCAAGTCTGTACAACCAACAGTTTTTATACACCTACAATATAAAAATAATTAGCTTAAAACGCAATTTTTTAATTATTGTAGAAAATTCTGTAATAGAAAGGGGAAGGAGGGGCAATATCGGACACTTAAGAACTAACATTAATAAAAAATAGGCATTTCTATTATTAAAATAAATAATAATAATAATAATAATATCTCTACCCCTCATTCTAATCACAGGGATTAGCCCAGAAGTCGGAGACTTGTGCGGGAGAGGGGGCGGCATATTATTATTAAGCAGGCCGCATTTGCGCCCAGGAACGACTTACGTTGGTAGGCCCTAACCACAATTCAGTGCAGGAATGAGGGAAACCTGGAAAACCTCATTAATTAGGGGGGTAGTCAAATATCAACCGGTATCAATCTCTCACATTGACCCAAGCCAACATTCTTCCACCCTACCATACCCGCAGAGAGGGCGCCAAACCTCTCCACGAATATAGCTTATATACGGTCTACCGGCAGCTGGGCTCGAACCAACTCCGATCTAGTCACCTTGATTCAAGTACTGACGCCTTAAACCGCGCGACCACTGACCGAATGAGGACATACTGGTTTTCATTGACATATAGTAGAAAAAATTATTTGACAAAATGAAACAAATAAACTAAATTAATACGGAAAAAATATATTTCACTAGATTTTACATTGTCCTTTTGTCTCCAACTATCAGGGTGGAAATTACGAAAACGATTTAAATCCTAATAGTTGCAGTGTGTGTGCAAGTGTAGTGAAAACGCTGGCATGACACGGGAAATTTGCAACTAAATCGTGGAAAAGATGAAGGTCCAGGGCGTTCATGGCGTATTGCAGCTGTGTGGATTATCATACACGAGGCTCAATTATATCCGTACCATGTATAGCGTGTCCAAGCATACCAAGAGATTTGACCTATTTTTGTATAGATAACTAAAAAATTAAGAATATTGCACCAAAGTGCAAGCACACCTGCTGCCAATAACATACAAAATCAAAACGGACAAGAAGCAGAACATTTGTGTTAGTTTGTCGAAACTGGGCAAGGCGGACCCAGAATGTTGTAACATCAGGTACGTCAAACTATTTTACTAATTAAAACCACACATTAATTATATTGATAATTAATAACAATAACGGCAAAAGCAGTTGAATTTGCTGTATAATTACAAAATTGTATTTGTAAGAGACCCCTGTACATTCAATATTTTTTTTTATATAAACTCTGAATCAGCCTGTATTTATTATATTTAAATAATTGTAAAACATTTTTTTTCGGAGCTAAAATCAACGCTTTCTTTCTTTTGTTTTTTACGATTTCTTTTTTATTTTTCATGATATAGTTCCTTTTAACTAAGTTGCATTTCTGTTGCTTTTGTTTTTTGTAATGTCTCTAATTCATTCTTAGGCAAGGCGCATATTGAGACGCGTATGACGCGTGTGAGATGACGTGACCCGACCAGCATGATACGAATGCGCGACACGCGTAGCGTGGTCTTTCGCATATTGCAAGACAGTTCACGACTTTCGAAAAGCCACGTCGTTTTAATTTTTCCTGTTTATTATAAAAATGAATGATTTAAACAGAAAACTGGATTTATAAATGAAATAAATCCCTGAGTTTGGAAAGCGATAGTAAGAAAACGTAAGGACGAAAAAATTTGGACTTAGACCATATATAGACTGTAGTTTCGTAATTGTATTTTTTTAGTTATCAATGATAATGTAGAAAAAAATACGGTTTTCTACCTACCAAATATACCATCTTTTAAGTGCAACTCTTTTGCAATTTCACACCAAATCTTGTTTTCTATCTTTCATGTAATTATCATATTTGGTATCATAAAACTCTCTATGCCTTCTTACTAGCTCTATCAGTTTTGTTTTCATTGCCACGATAGAAAACACAAGTAACCTCAAAATTATTAACACGTGGCGCGTATGGCGCGAAAAACTGTGCCACTGCCACTGCGCCGCGCGCCTTGCGTCTCACGCGAGTCTTGCTGTGTAACGTCGTGGCACGAATTTGTGCTGTTCCATTACTTTCCTTTAGCTACAAAAGTACGTTCTGTGCTGTGTCACCACACAGGGGTCATACGCGTCTCAATATGCGCCTTGCCTTATACGGTGATTCAGTTAAAATAACAGCTAATCAAATTCCAATCTTGCCTGGTTGTATAATGTATTGAAATTCAAGAAACTTTTTCCCTCAGTCAACAGTTTCTGAAGGGGACTTTGTTATTTATATTTACATTCAATTTTATTAGAGATATTCTGAAGAGAAAAGTTATTATTTGTGCTGGCTGCTGTACAAGGTAAAAGCAAAAGAAGACGCCTCCAAAACAGAATCAATGTGTTTTCTTTAGATAGCTTAAGCATTTTCAGAATGACAAATTTATTTCAAACTCTAGGGGCTCTATAAAAACATATATTAAAATACACTTTTTTTAACCGCGCGGTATAATAAAGACTAATCTTTGGGCCCTCCCGCTTTCTTAGCGCTTTCCAAGGATAAAATTAAATTATGAATTTGCTCTGTTCATTGGTGCAGTTAAAGGGCGTTCGGGGATTTAGAGATTTACGCCCTTTCGACGCCGTAGTTACTCAGGAGAGTGTAGTATTTTTTAGTTGGCGGGGTGGTGCGACGGCTTGGCTTGTAATTAATTTTATTTTGTCACACCCGACTGGACTGGCTGTGAAAACAACGATTTTTCCCTACGAGCGATCGATACAGCTTTAGGACCTTGATATTTTAATTTACATAATATATTTGTGGCACCGTAAAGAAAATTCAGCACCACCAAAAACGCACCTGTGTCAAATTTTGATGAATTATTATCTGCTTTAAAAAGCGTACATCTAAGTTTTGATTTTCTAAAATTATCTGACATGTTCCGTACCTTTAGAATGTTCGTATACTAATGCTAAGAATAAAAAAGGACAGAAATACTCTCAGAGTGCTCTAATGCAGTCAATCGAAACCGGTATAAATATCAAGACAGTTTCCCGATCGACGACAATGTTGGAGGAGACTGGTAAACTCAATATATTTGTCAAACGAGTGAGTATGCGCATGAGTGAATCAGAAAACGAAAATAATTGAGATATTGAAGAGGTCTGGGATATAGGATGTTCTTTCAGTGATTCCTGAAAAAAATCTAAAGAACGTTATGAAAAGACATATAACAGTTTCAAAAAGTGGTTTAAAGGGAATTATAGAAAGAGCATAATTAAAAAATTATGCATATTTTGTGCAAACAAACCAAAAAATAATATCCCCTGGCAGTTTGTGAGTGTTCTATGTTTAAAGCAACAATTTTTTTTATACGATTCTATTGATATTTCTAAATTTTCTATGCTGATTGCATTTCTTAAGAGAAAAAATATTGGACATAGACCAAAAAAGCCAGTGTTTTTACCAAAGAAGAAATGGCCAAATTTTTAATGGAAGCATCAGACGAAACATTTCTGATTCATAAGGTATGTTAATATTAATTTTTAGTAGTAAAAAAATCCGATTTCTAAACATTTGTAGATTGCAATGGTATTAGGCGTTTCAAGAGCTTGTAGAAAGCAAGAACTGTATAACATTCAAGATATTGAACCTCGTGATTCATATACAGGGTACCCGAATCTAATGGGACACACAGCAAGAGCAGATTCCTTATATAAAAATAATACGATTAAGCCAAACTTACCTTGATCCGTTTGTGGCTAATAAAAAAGTTACAAAGCGTTAAAGTTCAAATTTTGAATTCAAAATTAATTTTTGCTGTAGACGCTAGAGGGCGCTACGAAATGTACTATTGGTTGATAAGGTATACTTGCTTTATGTCGATAAATTTAACCGTTTTCGATTTATTTCTTGTTTTTCTATTCGATGCAATAAAATAAAATAAAATGCGGATGGCGTAGTTACAACCGAAAACTAGTGCTTCAGAGTTAAAATCACCAAAAAATGAATAAAGGTAAAAACTTTTATGGTACTGAACTATTTACTAAATTGCTTCAATACTTTGATTTTCTTGAAAGTCATAAATGGCTTAATTTACTAGAATTTCGCAAAAAAAAACTAATTAATTTTCCCATTTTAAGACTTGATAGACGAATATAATTGGTGAGAGGTTGTACAGATACAATAAACCAAAACTTACTCACTCCACTAAAGCCTTCCGGAACGAAAGACATAAATAGTTTTCCGGATAAAGTTTTATAAAGCTGGTATGCCGTAATAAAGCGCTCAACGAAAGCCGATGGGAAATTTTGAAAGGCCCTTAACATACCAAATAGTTACCAAACAATATTGTAAAGGACGCCTCCATACGTTTCGCGGACTTTGCCTTCGGTTTTATTATCTTTTCTAGGAACGTACAAGGAACAAGTCACCGGAATTTCTGATTTTCCAAGCCAGTGACGATGACAGACTAACATCTATTGGGCATGTTGCTGAAATAATATATGCACCTTGGTGTGTCCAAAACGAAATTACAATAGTATTATAACAGGATGTTCCGTATAAGAACCAACACAGAACAGGTGCATATAGGGAGTCCCAAAATATTGCAATTTAACTAAACATAGCTATATACCAAGTTGCACACAGGCAGAGTTACAACCTTCAAAGTGATGATCAAAAAAATGATCTCTGAATTACCTTTGAACTTGGAATAATCAAATTTGGTACACGATTTAGGTTTATTATTGGTCTTCTTTGATTATGATGGTGTTCATTCTAATAAATGATGATCGTTTCTTATAGGTAACGTTACATTTATTCTTTATACGATTCCACAAATGTTCTCAGGATTCATTTGGCGAGGAATAAACAAAATTATTCACTTATCCACAAAGAAAATAATCACATTTGTTATTGAGGTCTAGCAATCGTGGTGGCCAGTTTTGAAGACAATTGTATCCTAGTCCTAACTATTTATTTGGAAACTTAAAATTCGAAAAGTAGCACTAAAATGAGGCGTTGTCCCATCATGCATAAACCAAAACTCTAGTCTATGTTGCAAAGGTAAATCTTCGATTAAATTAGAGATAATATTTTGCAGGCAAAAAAGTATTTGGCAAAATAACTGGTCCAATCAAATAACGATCAATAATATCGGTCCAAACATTTATCTTAAACTCGCGTTGAAAATGTCTAGGAGTTATTGCATAGAGATTTACATCCGAATATGCATGCAAGTTGTGAACATTTGTAATTCCTCTACGAGTGAAATAAGCCTCATCAGTGAGAAGAATTTGCTTGTATATCCTGATGCAAAATAAACTGGCAAAAGGTTACTCGTCAATCCGAGTCTTGAGGCAATAGCTCTTGCAGTTTTTGAATGTGATTGATAATCCAGTTTCTCGAGATAAACGTTTAGTACTTATTTGCAGTTCATCTTCAACGGTTCCCAAAATATTTTCTGCATCTTGTACCCTTATTACAGTAGGAGGTCCTCGGATATTATTGAAAAACTTTTCTGACTCTCGAGCCCGTTTTTCAACATTAGAAAATGTTTCTCCTACGATATTCTTAAAAGCTTAGCACAAGTAACTTGTCAATTTGTTCGCTGAATGTAAATAAATAAACTAGTGTCACGGATTTCTCAATCTGACTTTTTCTTTTACCAGAATAACAATCCGTTAATTAATCATTCATCTTTATTAGTTATTTTGTACACTACTGAATACTAATTACAACTCAACTAAACACTATTTCACTTTGAAACTCTAGGAAATTTCCAACTAAACACTGCAATTCAATACAATACTGACTGACGGCCGTTTATTCTTCTTTTATAGACCAAACGAATATTCCAGGTATTTTCTAGCATCTCTAGATCCATTTTCTCGGACGACTCGAACGCTTCTCGTCGATGTCCAATATTTCCAGTCGCGTCTCGATAGCCGGCATTATTTGTTTATTTACCAGAATCGCGTAGCAATCGGGGCAATCTAGCGTTTCGCTATACCACAGTCGTCGAATTGGGTGCGAGCGGGGCAAACTCTGTGACAATAGTTTTATTAGTAAATGTCAAATTTTAAAGATAAAGCCAACTACTGACTATTTGATTTCTTCTAATAAACACTATTAAAATCTTGTTTTAATTAATTCATGTTTTCTTTGTTTTTTAAAATTTAACAGGAGTAAAAAAGTGTTTTACATTAAATTCTGCTCGGTATATTATCATCCCTTTTAAATTCGATCAATGAAAAATAAATTTGGTATAATTTTAGGAGCGACTCACCCTCAATGAACACCTTGTAGTGTTTCATTTTACTTGAACAAAGAAGACCAATAATAAACCTAAATCTTGTACCAAATTTGGCTATTCCAAGTTAAAGTAATTGAGAAATATTTATTTTTTTCCAAATATTTGTCCCCACTTTGAAGGTCTGTAACTCCGTCTGTGTTCAACTTTGTATAAATTGCAAAATTTTGGAACCCACCGCTCTGTGCAGCTGCTCTGTGTCGGTTCTTATGTGGAACATCCTATACATTCTTAGCTGACTGCTTTAGCTACAAGCTGTAGGAGGCACTGACGTCACGACTCGCGATCTGAGACCAGCGAAATTTGCTGGGTTGACTATAAATCATAAATGTTTATAAAAATTAGGCAAATAGTGGAATTCGATGTTTGACCAAATGACCCTATTATACAGAGTGTTTATTCATTGAATGCCGATACTTGAGGGTGTAAATCTTTCGGTCATTTTAAGAAGAAAATTTAATGTCAACATATGTCCTAAACCTCTTAATTTTTGAGCTACAGGGTGTTACAGTTTTAAGAAAACATTTACTTTTTTATTACAATATTTTTATAAAATTTTGTACACACTTATTAATCATTAAGGAGCATTGTTTGATGTAAAAAATGTTTTAAAATCTTTGCCAATGATGTCCGTACTAGGTTTGAACTAAACATTTTTGAAGAAAAAAATAGTACGCCACTGTCTTTTCTAGAAACTAAAATTATTTTTAAAATCTCCATTTATTTTACGGCAAAAAGTTTTTTTCCCAAGTTCATTGAGACTGCTTTTGATATTTTGTTGCCATTTTGTAGACACCTACCAACCATGCATGGAAACACTTTTTTTAGGACAAAAATTAATTTTCTATTTTAACCAGTGACCTCCACGTAGGCATAATATTAAATGTTTAAATAGAAAAAAACGGTACGTCTCTGATTTTTTTAAATTTTATTTTAAAAATTGCGGTTTATTTAGTAAAACGATAAATTCAAAATCTTAAACCTAAAACGAAACGACAAGGCAAGAAAATACAAACCATGCGTGAAAACACTTGTTGTGGGGCAAAAACTAATTTTCTACTTTCACAAATGACGTTCACGTAGGCATGATATTGAATATTTGAATAGAAAAAACGGTAAGCTCATTAAATGCCCCCTTAAAGCAAATGAAATAAAAATTAGTAGGCTGGGTAAAGTGTCATAATTTTTTACGCTTCTTTTCGCAATAAAGTTGACATTGATTTTTCATTATTAAAAAATTATTATAAGAGTAGGAGGTACAATTTCATAAAAAAAAATGGTAAATTTTACAATCTGTGAATAGCTGACATGCATTTTACTTATGGGGTTGCCGACGGAAATGCATACAAAGCCAGGAGGGTATACCAAGAGCGGTATCCAAATCGCGTACTACCCGATCCGAAAACATTTTCTGGGATTCATAGACGTCTTTACGAAACCGGAAATTTAAAAGTAGACCACAGTGCTAAAGGAGTCCCTGAAACAGTAAGAACACCGAAACTTGAAGAAGCAGGCACGAGGAAAATCGCGGCAACATTTTAATGTTTCACTTGTTTGGAAAATTCTTATCGAAAATTATATATCCATATCACATTCAAAGGGTCCAGGCATTACTCCCTAGCGATTTCCCGTTGCGCATTAATTTCTGTGAGTGGTTTCTTCAAAAGCTGCTGGAAAATCCGTTATTTGACAAGTACATTTTTTTTACCGATGAAGCTAGTTTCTCTCGAAACTCAATACGAAATTTCCACAATAACCATTTGTGGGTGGATTTGCAATTGTTGATTCAAATCATCAAGAACAGTTTTAATTAAATGTTTGGGCTGATATTATTGACGATTATTTGATAGGTCCATTTTTTCTCCAAAGAAGATTAGATGGACAATCGTATTTACACTTTCTTGAAGAAGATCTGCCGCCAATGCTTGAAGACCTTCCTCTTTTATTAAGAAACCAGATGTGGCTAATGCACGATGGTGCGTCTCCACATTTTAGCTTACGGGTGCGTGAATTTTTAAATCACAACTATCGCGATCGGTGGATAGGCCGCGGAGGAACGCAGTCATGGTCGCCCAGCTCTCCCGACTTTAATAGTTTAGACTACTTTTTCTGGAGACATCTGAAAAGCTTAGTGTACGCAGTACACATAGTATGCTGCCAAACCATAAGAGACACCCCAGAAATTTTTGAAAATGTACGTCAGTCTATGCGAAGAAGAGTAGATGCTTGCATACGTGTGGGTGGAGGACACTTTCAACAACTACTGTAAAGACATAATTTGGGTTCTTTATTTTGTTTGTATTTTCTTGCCTTGTCGTTTCGTTTTAGGTTTAAGATTTTGAATTTATCGTTTTACTAAATAAACCGCAATTTTTAAAATAAAATTTAAAAAAATCAGAGACGTACCGTTTTTTTCTATTTAAACATTTAATATTATGCCTACGTGGAGGTCACTGGTTAAAATAGAAAATTAATTTTTGTCCTAAAAAAAGTGTTTCCATGCATGGTTGGTAGGTATCTACAAAATGGGAACAAAATATCAAAAGCAGTCTCAATGAACTTGAGGAAAAAACTTTTTTGGTTTTATTTTTTTACATGAAAATGGTGCGTCGTACGAGAGTAAGTCTAGGGACCGATTTGCTGTAAAATAAATGGAGATTTTAAAAATAATTTTAGTTTTTAGAAAAGGCAGTGGCGTACCTCTTTTTTCTTCAAAAATATTTAGTTCAAACCTCGTACGGACGTCATTGGCAAAGATTTTAAAACATTTTTTACATCAAACAATACTACAAAATTTCATAAAAATATCTGGAGTGATAAGAAAATTATAATAAAGAAGTAAATTTTTTCTTAAAACTGTAACACTCTGTAGCTCAAAAATTAAGAGGTTTAGGACATATGCTGATATTAAGTTTTCTTCTTAAAATGACCGAAGGATTCACACCCTTAAGTATCGGCATTCAATTAATAAACACCCTGTATATTGTTATTCAGTTATAGCACTATAACATTGACTTAGGAAATGACTCAGGACATTCTATTTTCAATCTATAACATCGACTTCGCTGCAACTTATTACCCTGTAACGAACATTTTCTACAGTCAAGTTTACACTTCAAAGAAAAATCTTGATAAATGGTCATAATCTGTATAAACAGAAAAGTTAACAAAACCTATTAACTGAGTAAATCTTTTCAAATTAAGAACTTTATAATTTCTTGAAAAGTTGCTCAAGGAATGAACGTTATTTGCTGGTTAACTTCAACCCGCTAATGATTTATTTCAAAATTTGTTGCCAGTAAAACTTGAGGAAATGCTTATGTTGTAGTCATCAGTGCATTTTATTTTGGTAATACTTAATCTAATAATGTAATACAGACATACCAACTGTTTCTTGTTCCTTCTCTTTGTAATTACTTATAACAGTTTAAAAAAGAAAACATCATTATTTCCAGACATTAAATTAATTATATTTTTCCACGACCACTATATTAGAACATTTAATACGTATATTTTCAGTGGATTAAATGCCTTTTAACACACTAATGGATTAGAATAATACCACGCTTCGCTTTTATAGCATTTTATTTAGAATTATTATTACTAACATTAACATATATCTCAAGAATGATATTGTCATTTTGATCGGGATTATTTAAATTCACTCGATAAGGAGTAGAGGGGACCACAACTTCGCCAGATAGTACCTGGATTTTTTTAGCAATTGCCATCTTGCTGGACAGTGAATCTTCAATATAACTTTCCACTACCGTAGTCGATATCCAACCACTATGTCGCTTCACAGTGGTAATATCACCCCCAGCATTAGTCAGTAATGTTGCCAAAGAACGCCTCATTCCATGTCCGGTAAAACTTTCCGGATAAGTGAGCGCAAGAAATGCAGCCACTTTTGAAAATGTTTCCGAAGTTGTGTTGATGCCTACATGTTGTGTAGTACATTTTCCATCCAAATATTCTTGAAATACTTATTTTCGTATCTGGAATGAATGAGAATAGGTGCCTTTGTCTTGGATATGGGCAAGAAAGTTAATTCATTGCATCGACAAGCATCAGGGACTCCCATCATCGTTGCAACCTGCAAAATAAAACGCTCAATGTATAAATAGAGCATTTACATGTAGGCGGCGCGGCGATCAATGTTAGGTATTAAATCTAACCTCACAAATATTTGTTATTTAATTTTTGTTGTTTCAATTTGTATAAGAAAAGTAGCCATATAACTGTTGTGTACCGCAGTGTTTATCTGTTGCTAATAAAAATAAAGATTTCGTAAGTTCCCTAATAAAGCTGAAAAAAATGGTTAATAGGATCCAGCAAGAAACCAACCCAGTACACAAAGATTTGCTCAAAACATTTTACAGAAAATTGTTATACTATTACTAGTATGGGTAAGTACAAGCATACATGATCTATTTTCGGTGTATATTTTTCATTATTTGATAAGGTTTCATTCTTATTTTTAGGACAATGGAAAATTCTCAAAAAATAGCTGTTTCAACATTATACTTACCTGTACACAAAAATACGATACCAATATTGTAAAAAATAATGAACGCATGAAAAGGTACTTGAAAAGGCGAAAACAGAAGGAAAATGTAGACAAACTTGCAGATGGAAAAAAGTAGAAATGTGACACGAGTTCATAGATTTCTAAACTAGCACGAGTTAAATGTGAAAATACGATTCCTCAAATTGAAAATTACTTAAATGATGATAACGTCGGTAATCCTGAGAGTATAGGAAGTGCATCTAGTAGTAGCAAGTTATTTTACGATATGGCGATTCAAAATGTTATTAGTTACAAAAGGGCACAACTAATATCACTCAAATTTTTAAATGAAAACCATTTAAAACACCTATCAGGGTTTTCAACTTTTTCTGTATTATACTTGTAATAAAAATACCAAATAAAAACTGCATATGTTTATTATTTATTTATGTCACATGTACATTATTTAAAACACTGATTTTTTACATATATTCGTATTTTTTTTTCGAAACTGAGTATTTAATGTACTTTTTTATTTACTAGGCATATTACATGCAACATTTTTGCAATCTGAGCGACTACTAACCATTTTTCTATCGATTCATAATATATAAAATTTCAATTCTTTCAAAAGAAAGAAGTTTAAATTAAGAATTACCAAGAAATTCTTTAGGCACTCCAACGTTAACAATTTCTGTGTTAAATAACGTTTTATTATTGTTCTTTCCAAATTGCTAATGTAAAATGTAAATAAACAAGATTATGTGAGGTTTAATATAAATAAAATTTAATATATCTTTTCAAGTGACTTTTTTCCTGTTGTCTGTGTGTTTACAAATATTTTATTGATTTATTATAAGTTTTATTTTGATAATACATATGCAAATTAGATTTAAAATCACTATTTGACTTACACAAATTCAAATAAAAAATTATCAAATCATAAACTAGACCATAGAACATTAATATTTATACCTAACTTTGACGCTAGCGCCTCTAGCGGAATTTAATGACACTGAGTTAATGTAAATGCTCTATTAAAATCGTGTATTTTCTACCTTAACTTCTAAATATTCCTCATCTGGTGATTTTTAAAACTACCTACACTTTTGCTTTCCGCTGGTAAAAGACGTAACGTTGTTTCTTGTATTTCTTGCAGCATTTCAGCCGGAATGAAGGAATTCTCACTCATTTTTTGAGTCGATTTTGCAATTTTTTTCACTCTTGTTGGCAAATAAACAAACGCCTGTCATGGAAACGATTCCGAGACATTCTAGTATTCAGCTTACAATCAATATTCATGATTAAAATAAATTTGTCAAATATGACGTTTTCCAAAACCATAATTTTTCACCTGATCTCACTTTCCTAAATGACTGATGTGGTGGCTGCGCCTAGAGTGTCCATTTTTTCTCGTGGATTAAAGGCTTGTTAATTCCTTTATATTGTAATTAATAACTATTGAACGCACATGTACAGTTGCGCTCATTTAAGATGAAAACACCTCTGTAAAAATTGCATTTATTATCTGATCTCTGATTATCTGATTATCACAATATTAAATTCCATTGTCTATAATCAAGGTCTACTTTGTTTTTTCGATGTCAAAATTGGCAAAAACTGCTTAGCGATTTTTTTATCTAAAATCTAACCAGACCACTGGATTCAGCACCCCCTAAATTGGATATGTACAGAATTTCATAAAAGAATATTTATTATCAACGGTAAAATTGATGTTCATGGTTTTTACCATTTTATCTTGAAACACTCCTGTGAAAATTGCATTGTAACAACAGTTTCTGCAAATTTTAATGTCGAAAAAACCAAAGTAAGCCGTGATTATAAACAACGGAATTTCATATTGTGAGCCAAAATAGGGATTAAATTCGCGATCTTGAAAAAAAAACAACCATATCGGATAAATAAATGCAATTTTTAGAGGTGTTTCTATCTTAAATGAACCACACTATATGTAGCAATATTTGTTCTACCTTGGTCTTTAACTGGTGCTTTCCCGTTGATAAAATGTAATTTTAAATAAATAAATACAACATTCAGTGTTGAAAATCTTTTGAATCGAACGTAATACAGCGAGACCCTGTTCTGCAAGCCTGGAATAAATTCCTTTTCAGATTTAAAATGGTTGGGCAAATTGGAATTCTAAGCACATACTCCCATTTGGAATGAAATAAGACATAATAGCTTTGTCGTTTAGTGCGTACGTACATATACATGTTGACTTGAGCAGTGCTGCCAGTTTTCAAGAATGTATTATAAGGTCGAGAGATATTTTAATTTAGAAATTAATATTAGAGATTGTGATACTGCAGTTATACAACGTGTCTCAGGTATTACGGGCATCCTAGGAAGAGATGGTTGTACAGTCAAAATAAGAGAGAAGGGATTTAGCTAAATATACCTATATCTAAAAGTTCACTGTTTCCAAGGTACAGGGTGTCAAAAATTTCGAAATTTTTATTATATTTTTTATTTACTTGGAAACCTTTCCTGATAAAACAGCAATAGTTCTATATCGTAATGAGATGTTTAAATATTCCCATTATCACCAGTGGCGTAGAAACCCTGTGGTACTCTTCCTTTATTTAAAATAAAAATAGTACGGTACTGTCTTAATAAAAAAAAAACATAAGAGTCCGTTCTCTGTACACTCCTCGGGTAGCGCTCCGGGGTCGGGTGCACGGGCGTTACGGCTGGAGGCGGAGATTATCGCTCTCCCACTACAATGACGTATTTAAAATATTTAGATTTAGTGGAGTAAAATCGGCACATTTTTAGTATCCAAAATGGATTTGTACAACTTTTTTTAGTAGGGCCGCATTTTATAAAAATAAAATCAAATTATCGATGCTTGGGACATTATTTGACAATTATTACGTTTTTCGTTACATCGCGCTTTATATCGAGCAAATGTAGTCAAAACTATAAAAAAGTTTTTTAAAAACAATTTACGGTGTTACACATTTTAATAAATTAATTTTGTGCGCCGTGTGCATACTTGTGATGCAGAACATGTTTTCAGAAATAGGACAGCGCATTCATTCGACGAGTTAAAAATATCTATATTTTCCATAATGAGAAAAACATTTTTATTGTATTTATTATGATTGTGCTTAATATATTTATGACATTGCCCTTTTTAAAATTAGAAGAACAAAGATTTAAGAACAGGTAAATTTTTATATAAAATAAATATAGTGACTACATTTATTTCAGTGTTTTATGTTTTTTATTATCTTAATATGGAAAATACGTATTTAATTTGCGGAGAATTTTGTTCAATTTGGAACTTACGAAAAAATGACATTGTTTTAATAAGCAATGTAAAAATTGCATACCTAAGGAATTCTAGGAGAACTTCTTATATTTCCGGAACTGTTGGTCTAAACGAAAAAATGTATTCTAGAAGAAATATATTTGTTTCTGAAGTTGCAGACGTTCGGCATTTAGCATAGAATTTTGAGTAATTTTCATCATTTTGATATAATTTTGATATCGTTGCAAAGCTAAAAGACAGACTTACTTCCCTCGTGTAACTAATTTTCGATTTAAGCCTTTATTTTTAAGTAAATAAATTGTAAATATGACGATTTCTTGCACAGTTTACTCATTAAATTTAAATAATTAAAAACTAATTTCGAAAAAAATATTACACATCAGCCTTAGGAAACAACTTTGTCTTTCGATTGTTTTTTTTAATTGGACCGCTATGTTTATTCGTTGTCTAAATAAGTGTTATGGGCCGAGCGTAAAAAATCGGTTTAATACAAGCGCGTGACGGACTCTTAAGACACTTTAATTTTTGATTATTTTGAACAAATAATTATTCTTTGAAATGCGTCGTATTTCGGTAATTGTTCTTTAAAAACATCTCTGTATTTCGTAGTTTGTGCCTCATGAGATCTATTATGATTCTCTAATACAGGGTGTCCTGAAATTAATGCACCATAGGGCAAGATTAGATTTCTGACGACAAAATGATAAAATATAACTAAACTTACTTTAGATCACACGTACATACAGTACCAAATCATTTATAAAAATTTTACGGGTGAAACTTCATTACTTACAGAAAAATTCGAAAAACAATTTTTGTTCAACTTAACATTCTGTATCTCAAAAAGTAAACATTTGTCGGGTATAGTTTATTTAGCAAACTGAGATTATTTTTTATGAAGCATTGGTTTTTGAAATTTGATGAAAAAAGTGGACCACCCTGTAGATTTCCAACGCAAAGACGGACGTGATAAGAGAATTACTATTTCTAATGGGAACATCGAAGGAGTCAATATTGTTTCGATAACATTCCTCTCTTCGTCCGCATGAATTGAGCAGTCAAGATTCTTCCTATGATATAGAAATGGAAAATATACGAGACAATGCGTTAGTATAAATTCTGTAGGGGGGTTTCTCTAAAAAAATTTCAGAATTTTTTAAATTACTGAATGCTGGGAATTACACCGGTCACTGTTTCCGGAGAACGTCTGCTACGATACTGACTGCTGCAGAAGCAGACATCACCACTCTTAAAAGGCATGGATGGAAAACAACGAACGTGGCAGAAGGATATATACAGGGTGTCCGGAAATGATGAGCAAAAAATTCAAGGGATAATTCTAGAGCGAAAATAAATGCTTTCTATAACATTTTTCCCAAAACTGATTATTAACGGAATTACAGAGTGTTAAAGTTAAATTTTATTTGCAGTTTTCTTGCAATATCTTTTGCCACACTTATAATATTTTGACGAAATTTCGTGTACGTGGGTTTTGCGAGATGAGGATTATAAATTTTCCCACGGTTTTTTCGCATTTTGTAGAGGGCGCCACATACAAGCCTTTATTTTGGTTTCAACTTTTTTGTGCTACGCTGTATGCGACTTTTGACTAAATATTTTTGTTCTCCTAACCTTTTAACATAAAAAAGATATAAATCTAACCGTTTTCGAGGAAAACGCTAATATAACATTGCTTGTATGTGATGAATACGAAATCATTTTAATTTATCTTCTACATTAAACATAGCATGCTTTGGAACAAGCGCTTAGTTGCAGATATCGCTAATAAAAAAATCTAAGCCTATACTCAAATTACAGTTTTAAAATGTGATGTTTATTATACGAATCAGAAAGAATCAGGAGCCTGTCCTCGAATTACATTTTGATGTACATTATACGAATCAGGTTCAGTCCCACAGTAAATCCAGATATCCCTTTGTCGTTCTGGTATTTACCATCACAAAATATTTCCTTTTCATCGGTAACAAATTATGTCACATTTTATCTGCATTTCACCGGCCCAACGAAACATTAAAGAGATAATCGATGTAATGAAATAATTATTCCCTTATAAAAGGAACGCAATTGCCCCAGATGCCGTGTTCGGCCCAGTGAACTGGCAACGCCGAGTGTGCCCTGGTTGGGCCACTCGCTTCGCCCATCTAGACGCGTTGAAAGAAGCAGATGATTTCAAAAGGGTTGGCAGGTTGTTAAGGGCCGTTTTATGCTCCGAACATGTACTTGGTGGAGCGGTAAATGTATGCCGCATTCGTAATTTGTGTTATCGCGTACGTGCCTTAAAAGAAGGAAAGGGTTTGCTGCCAACTTTTTATGACGGCATGATTTATGACCGTGGGGCTTTTTCAAGGAAGGCCACACAAATTTGTATCTTTGACGCAGAATTTTTTTATTTTACTGCTCCATTGCCTGGTAACCTAATTCGTCACAATTTTAGGCATCCCTTCCAAGCTACAACAGAGCACTGTGACAAATAACAACACTTTCTGATAACTACTGATATTCATTGATGTATTTATTTTGATGTATGGTATTACCAATATTAGCATTATTCATACAGGATGTTTTTTAGATAAGTACGTTCTTTTAAAAGAGTAATATAATGTCTGAGTAGGGCCTTCAATAGTATCTAGAGTGTAGTGGGTCACTTTCTGCTTATAGCTTTATTGAGACCCAGCATTGAGTAATCAGTGAGAACCAAATGTAGACACTACATGCTACGCCTCGCGTACTTATATCTTCCGTCGGTAATACAGAACATGAACAGCCAGGGTTGCTCATCATTGGTCTCACCTATTACATACTGATGAGAACTAATAAGCGCGAAACTGATATATGACTGATGGTACCACTTACAATTTACCGTGGTTGTTTGCTATATATAGTTAGGGCATTAGCCCACAAAGTAGTTATTTCCTAAAACTCCGCTTTTAAAAATATGACAATGGTTGGAGCTTTTAATAGTGCGTTGCGTACTCATGTTCTGTTATCTGTTATAACAGATTGTGAACAGCTAAGGTTGCGAGTTATTGGCTTCATAAGAACTAACCAGTTCAAAACCTGTACATAAATAGTGGCACCGCTGACGACTAACTGAGGTTGTTTGCTATAAGCATTTTAGGTGTAATTCAAAGGCGCAATGTTATTTAGACACTCAGTACTTAAATAATACTGTTCATGACAATGGTACAATCAAATTTAATCAGGAAATTGGTGTTAGCACATCACGACAACCTAGATCCAGAAATAAAAGTAGATCTAAGGAAATTAAGTGGTCTAAATCATATCCCAAACAAGTACAGTCGCACCTTAAATTGTCTCTAGAATCAAAAACAGTAAAATTATACAGGATGTTGTAAAATTTCATAGTTGATGACAAATATCGTAAAGTTTTATTTTTCCCTGTATATTATGTTCTCTAAATCTCAATTTTGTATCTTGAAAGCATAGCAGTGTAAGTTCAAAGAATAAAGTCTGAATTCAGAGATAAAAGTCTAAACTTAAAAAAATTGTAGACATGGACCCTTCTAGAACTTCGTAGTAATACGAGTAGAGACAGTGAAAGAAATAATTTTCATTAAGCAACTAACTTATGGTATAAAATGCCGCTTTTCTAGAAAAACAAAATTTCAAATCGAGAAAACAGACAAATTTTTGACTGTGCCCTTGTTGTAGGGTATACGTTGGAATCACTGTACCAGTGTCCTGTCATCTTTAGCAGAGTGATGTACTGTTCTAGAACTAGGTTGTTTCTTTAGAGATAACGATTCGTATACGACCAAAGTAATATTTACATCATAAGTACTTGAAGTGTTCGTATATTGTACCATATCTATTAACTCTTGATTTAAATAAAGTATTTTTTAATATAAAACAGCGTAAATCAATCTACAATCAACAAAACAAATCCGCACTGCGCCGTTAACAACAGTGAACTAGTAGACTTAACCTGGATAGATCATTGTAATTTTTTATGTATTTTCTGGAATATGTCACACTGTAGACAACAGCCTAACTAGCAACTTGATATTTTATAATAGGTACAAAAGCAGCATAAGTATAACAAAAACATTTTAAGAATGTTTATACAGCAAATATACAAACAAAATTGACACCATATTATAAAGCATTTAAATCGTCGTTGAGATTTTATAAGGCTTGTTGGAAACAAAAAATAATTATATATAACAAATCAACTAAGAAACAATTTTATAAGAGGTATCTTTGTAGCAATAATACAACATTCTTGTCCATCCATCCATCCATCCATCAACGAAAGTAAATTATTTATTAACTGTATCATAAAGGCATCAGTAGGTATAAAGTAATAACCATCTTTGTTTAATCACAATGTCTGCAACTGGAATGTTGGTGTATGGTGTGTTACTCAATATTATTTTACAGGTTTTACTGCACATTGTGAAAGCAATTTGCGAGGGGTAAACCGCACTGGAATTTTGGTGTACACTCACTTGGAATTAGTGGAATTACCTCTGGAATTAGAAGAATTAGTACTGGAATTAGTGAAATCAGTCGTGGAATTAGAAGAATTAGTCGTGGAATTACTGGAATTGGTCTGGAATTAGTCTGGAATTAGTCCTGGAATTAGTGGAATTCGTGCACATACTGACAACAATGTTAATCCAAAAATCTAAAAACATTGTGCGCAATACGGTGCAAGTGGCAATAGCGCATATTTCTAATGTTTTGACTGGGGTGGGGTGTAATGTATGCATTCTTTTGTTGTCTCGTGATTGTGCACCTGTTACTTGCAGCATTGAGGGAGCCTTGTAATTTTTTACAAGATTTTTTACTTATGCAGGTAAGTCGGAATATTAGGGAATAACAAGGGAAATAATACTATTTGAAATACGTTTCATTGGATAGTAGGTTCGGGAGGATTGTGAGATCAGATAGGTATTTGTGGCAATTATATGACAGTGTCTGTCTTTGTTAAATCGTTTAAAAGTTTTATTTCATGAGAATAATAATGTTAAGATTGAATAAAGAGTCACTCTTATTATTATTTATTATAACCAATTAATAGATAGTAATAAGTTGACCAAAATTTTAAACAATTTAAAAAATATTTGGTTTTCTTCTCTATACAAGGTGTAACAGTAGTAAGTATTCAAAACTTGTGAGCTTGTAAAACATGTCGAAAAATTACTAAAACTTTAGTACAATTTTTAGCGGAGGCGGTTCCTAAGGGAGATACGCTTTTTTAAAGGGGTGACCTCGGAAACAGTTTTTAATGTGTAATATGAAAACGTTTCGACATTAAATTACGAAATTTTGGTGAAATATTAACCCTGACGTGCTTAATAAGTTTGATAAAATATATTTCAAAATTTGCTACAGGGGCGTGAGAAAATGCAAAGTTCTGAGACAAATTTAATCATATATTTTTTATAGTTAATTGTTTCTAGTTTCTGACTCGAAAATATTGAAACTTGAAGTGTTTAACATAAAAAAGATTCTCTTGTTAAATTTCAATAGGATGTACCATTTTTCACTAAAATCGATTTCAATCGTTTCTAACGTTCCTCACATTTAACATCCGTTAATAGCCAAATAAATTAATTGCAGTGTGCCATGGAGAAAACAACTAGTTAACAGAAATGTCAAGTATTTTTAACACTCTTAGCTCCGTTTTGGATAAAAGTTTTAGTAATAATCCAGATATATTACTTATAATTTATTCAATGTTTTGTACATTACTTTTGAAGGAGACGTCTTTGGGAATACTTGAATTTGTGGTAGAAATATTAGTGAATTAGTGGTGGAATTAACGAAATTAGTAATGGAATTAGCTGAATTAACTTGGAATTAGTGATAAAAGTATCAGCATTAGTGGAATTACTCCTGACTAATTCCACTAATTTCCTGAATTCCCTGAATTAGTGGAATTAGTAGAGTAATTAGTGGCATTACTTGGAAATAGTTGGAATTAGTGTACAACATTTCGGGCTGCGGTTTGCCCCTCGGCAATTTGTATGTGGACAAAATTTTATTGTGATTTGTATATTTGGTGAATTTTACATACGCCGCTTTACAATATTATCATATCATATCATTATCATGTTAGAACTAGCGCCAAACGAATTAAAATCAACATTTCATAATTGCCTCGTTTTGACTATTCAGTATTACGAAACCGGTTAAATTTGTGATATTTTTATACGCCACAATAATTGATATTTTACACGCCGCAAAAATTTTCAGCATTGTATCAAAATGGCTGCCGCTTATAAAATAATCTCGTTGTAAAAACCAGCGTTAAATGACAGGTAAGCTAATTGAGCAATTTACATAAAACACTGGAAATTATGATTCTAGAAAGAATTTACCATAATAGGGACTTGTCGTAATAGTAAATAAAGTATGAAGGCGAAGGCATTTACAATCAGGGACCATAATATTTTCAAAACATTTCAATGAAACGGGTGAGGTAAAAGTAGAAATTCTTTCTATTCGATAAAAGTCATAGCTTTTTGTTTTGATAATATTTCTTTACTTTTCTTTTAAATACGCCACTTCTTCTAATGGAACTAGATCAGTTAAAATGATCCCTGAAAAAATTCGTGGATATCATAAAAAACATTTAAATGCAATAAAATTTTTAATTCAGATTTAAAAGTTTTTAGACTTTGAAGTGAATTAAATTTGTCTGGTAAGTGGTTTAAAAATTTTATGCCCATGTACAGAGGACAATTTTTATTTTGGTAATAAGAATTCGCTTCGGTAAATTCAGCAGGATAATTATACTATAGTTATGGATTCCTGCGGTGGCCTGAGGTCTAATATCGCATACCTGCTGCCAATTACAAGATGCCTTAACGCTAAATATGTAATCACTACTGAATGCCAAGGAGTGAATTATTACCGCGTCCGGGGATAATTAAATCTTTGGTTTCTGCTGAAAACAATATTGAACTCGGCAATAGTTAACTAAATATATTTTAATATTATCTATATACGTCATATAGATTGAAGACTGAATATAAAATCATTCAAAAGTATTGTATAATAGTACTCCCTCAAAATAGTTTTTGAACTACTAGAAATTCTGAGTAGAAATTTTATTATATCTCTTCTACTGAGTGGAATGGATGTTAAAAATTGACAAATACGTCAGAAGTTTATAAAAGCGAAATTAAAAATTTTGAAAAAACCCACGACGGTTAAAATGTAATTGAAAAAGGATAAAACAATAAAGAAAAACTCGACTTAAAGAATTTATGTAAGTATAAGAGATAATAAACGTAAAAAGGTTTTATAAGTAGATTGATCTCTCGCAGAGTCGGAGATATGATGTAGATATGGCAACAACATAATCAACTCCCTATGACCTTAATAAAAATACTTTTTAAAGAGCATAGGTACATACATTATACAAAATCGATATAGTTTATTTTAATATATTAATATATAATTATAATAATTATTTACAACTTGCCGAGGGCTTTGCTGTAATTCAACTCTATAACATTAGGTAGAATAAAAATAATAAGTTGATAGGTATGATGTAAAAAATATTGAGCCGCAACTCTAGAATATTCGTTAAAGAAAGACGTGATAAATTTTTTGTTTTTTAAGTTTTTTCTAAAATTTTTAGTTTCTGTATCACCACGCTGAACAGAAATACTTACCTATCGAGTTCTATCGATTTTTTTTTAATATGTAGTAGCTATAAAATAAAATATATTACTGCAGTGCCTCCTAGTAATTTACCACCATAACACCTGTTTAAGAAACTTCACTAATCTACCACAAACCCATTATTGAGAACTGCATCCAAAACGGACTAGTAGTTTTGGTTTTGCACAAACAAATGTTTACTGTAGCGCCCCCTGGTGAGTTGTCACCGTAACACATATCTGAGAATATGAACCACAATTAAACCTGAACCCTTCACTGAAAACCGCATCCAAAACGGACTAGTAGTTTTGGTTTTGCCCAAACAAATGTTTTCTGCAGCGCCCCCTGGTGAGTTTTCATCGTAACATACATATAAGAACATGCACCAATCAAACCAGAACGCATCACTGGAAACCGCAGCAAAATTGGACTAGTAGTTTTGGAGATAAATGGCAACATTGGTCTGTACAAACAAATGTTAACTGCAGCGCTCCCTGGTGAGTTATCACCGTAACACCCATCTAAGAACATGCACCAATCTAATCCAAACCCATCACTGAAAACCGTTCCGTCGTGGGTAAAATTAAATCGTCAAATTCGTCTTAAAGGGTGCCATTATTATTGCTATAGATTGTACATAACAAATGGGATAGTAGTTTTTTTAATGTATATTTTTATGTAGTAATTATTATGTGACTATTTTTTAAACTATGTAATATATCTATATATACAAAAATGTAAAGACAATACAAGTGAACCTAAATTTAACCCTAATACAGAGTAAAATTTTTGAAGAAGTAAATTATATATCTGCTGTACATTTTAAATTTACAAGATATATAATACAGGGTGTTTATTAAATAAAAGTTAAAAATCCAGGGAAGTATGCTACGGCCACAAATATATTTTTTTGATATATAATATGCTGTCTTAGGGTAGCCGTTGTAATGATATAGAATAAAAATGTAAAAAAATAATTATTAGAATTGTCATTATTAGAAAGATGCCAGTGGCGGAAGTATGTTTGGATATATTCGATCATTTTTTATCAAAAAAATATATATCACACTATGATGAGCTTTTGTATTAACTTATTTTTTGTATCTCCATATTTTTTTGTATTTCAGACCGATAGCAACAAAAATATCTTAGGGGGCCATGCAGAACGACAAACTAGTGCTTAGGAACAATGTACTCTAAGATGCTATTAAATATCTACTCTAATTTATATAATTTTCATTCTCTTTGAGTCTCTTAGATTTTGAAATACAACGTGAAATTGACAATCTTCCATTTTCAAGCACTTTTTTTGTGACATTTTTCAAAACCTTTAAAGCCCTGTAATGTAAGTTTACGATAACTTGTTTTTTCAAAGTTCCAACCATTTATGAAACACCCTATATGTTTTGTATTGTTTGGTACTTTTTCCATTACTTTCCCATTACATTTAAAAATTATTTTTGCATATTGTTCTAATGTATCTTTTGTTATTAAGTACTTTACTATTTTCGCTAAGAAATAACATTTCTAGTAAAAATATGGACGAAGGACAGAGAGGCTGAAGTAAGGATTGTCCTTCCGAAGTAAGGACAGGTGGCAACCCTAGTCTCGATACCAAATAATTTTAAAACTTTTTGTAATATCCGTTATGTGTTTGGTTCATTTTTTATCAACCCGTCTTTATGCCTCATAATCTTAAAATCACTGTCTAACACAGATGCTTTACATAAACTCCCACTAATAAATAGTTTTAGGACCCCTTTGTTTTAAGGATATTTATAGATAAACATCATAAATTTAACTGATGAATGGACAGCAAATGTTCTGCCAATTGGGTCTATACGTCCTACGTACAATGCTAAGTATTTAGAGTACCTCATCCATTCATTGCCAGATTTACAAATTGTTCTTGTATAATAAGTACACTGCATTAAATAATTAAGTAGTAATATTTCCTACAATCTCCAAAATCCTTGAAAGACATATATATGATCAAATATATGGTTATTTATGCCACAAGAAAATGAAGCGTTCTGCTCAATCCGGATTCCGCACAAATATAGATGATCGAGGGGCAAACCGCAGCCCGAAATGTTGTACACTAGTTCCAACTATTTCCAAGTAATGCCACTAATTACTCTACTAATTCCACTAATTCAGGGAATTCAGGAAATTAGTGGAATTAGTCAGGAGTAATTCCACTAATGCTAATACTTTTATCACTAATTCCAAGTTAATTCAGCTAATTCCATTACTAATTTCACTAATTCCACCACTAATTCACTAATATTTCTACCACAAATTCAAGTATTCCCAAAGACGTCTCCTTCAAAAGTAATGTACAAAACATTGAATAAATTATAAGTAATATATCTGGATTATTACTAAAACTTACAATTATCGCTAGAAATATTCCCTTGCAAGTTTATCCAAAACGGAGCTAAGAGTGTTAAAAATACTTGACATTTCTGTTAACTGTCATACTAGTTGTTTTCTCCATGGCACACTGCAATTAATTTATTTGGCTATAAACGGATGTTGAATGTGAGGAACGTTAGAAACGATTGAAATCGATTTTAGTGAAAAATGGTACATCCTATTGAAATTTAACAAGAGAATCTTTTTTATGTTAAACACGTTTCAATATTTTCGAGTCAGAAACTAGAAACAATTAACTATAAAAAATATATGATTAAATTTGTCTCAGAACTTTGCATTTTCTCACGCCCCTGTAGCAAATTTTGAAATATATTTTATCAGACTTATTAAGCACGTCAGGGTTAATATTTCACCAAAATTTCGTAATTTAATGTCGAACCGTTTTCATATTACACATTAAAAACTGTTTCCGAGGTCACCCCTTTAAAAAAGCGTATCTCCCTTAGGAACCGCCTCCGCTAAAAATTGTACTAGTTTTAGTAATTTTTCGACATGTTTTACAAGCTCACAAGTTTTGAATACTTACTACTGTTACACCTTGTATAGAGAAGAAAACCAAATATTTTTTTAATTATTTAAAATTTTGGACTTATTACTATCTCTTAATTGGTTATAATAAATAATAATAAGAGTGACTCTTTGTTCAATCTTAACATTATTATTCTCATGAAATAAGACTTTTAAACGATTTAACAAAGACAGACACTGTCATATAATTGCCACAAATACCTATCTGATCTCACAATCCTCCCGAACCTACTATCCAATGAAACGTATTTCAAATAGTATTATTTCCCTTGTTATTCCCTAATATTCCGACTTACCTGCATAAATAAAAAATCTTGTAAAAAATTACAAGGCTCCCTCAATGCTGCAAGTAACAGGTGCACAATCACGAGACAACAAAAGAATGCATACATTACACCCCACCCCAGTCAAAACATTAGAAATATGCGCTATTGCCACTTGCACCGTATTGCGCACAATGTTTTTAGATTTTTGGATTAACATTGTTGTCAGTATGTGCACGAATTCCACTAATTCCAGGACTAATTCCAGACTAATTCCAGACCAATTCCAGTAATTCCACGACTAATTCTTCTAATTCCACGACTGATTTTACTAATTCCAGTACTAATTCTTCTAATTCCAGAGGTAATTCCACTAATTCCAAGTGAGTGTACACCAAAATTCCAGTGCGGTTTACCCCTCGTAGATGATAATAAATGCACATGCACATTGCATTTCTAGATTTTAGCAAGGCCTTTGATATATTAAACCATTACCAACCAGTTACATTGCTATGGGTTTTCGACAAAGGCCATTAATTTCTTCAATTCCTATTTAAGCCATCGAGATCAACAAGTACGTTTGTCAAATGATAATATTGTTCAAAAAACACAGTATATTCCATTAAATAATGGTGTTTCTCCAGGCTCCATTTTTGGACCCTTACTATTCTCTATTTATGTTGCAGATATGAGTACAGTTATTGAATTTTCTAACTTGCAACACTATGCTGATGACACTCAGTTATTTATTGCGGTTTCTCCAAATAACTAACGCTGCCAAACAAAATATGATTTCAGATTTACAAAGTATATATAATTATTATCTAGATCACAGTTTAAAAATTAATACATCAAAGTCTTTTGCAGTCCTTGTCGGTACCAAAGAAAAAATAAATAAGTTCAAATTAGAACATTTTTACTATAAATAATGATATAATTCCTATAGTTCACGAGGTGAAAAATTTTGGTATGACGATTGATTCGGGTTTAACGTTTCTGGCTCATAGAGCAAATAAAATAAACATTTCTTTTGGTCGTCTCAAAGTTTTATACAGTTATAAACATTGTATGGTACCGGATACTAAATATCGTCTATGCCAAAGTTTGGTATTATCCATTTTATTTTATGGATTACATCAACTCATAATCTTCGCGTCTTATTCAAAATGTGCAGAATGCCTGCATACGGTTTTCCTACAATATTCCATTTCAACATCATATTACACCACATTTAAATAAACATTCCATTTTAAATATGAAAAATAGCTGCTTACTTCATACATATAATCTATTATACAAAATTTTTGAAACCAGTGAGCCTCATTAGTCATTACATTAAACGATTTCTATTAGCTCCGCACCACTGTTTTAGGGTTCCACAGCATAGAACTCCACCTTTCAAAAATCTTTTTCATTTAATGCAATTAATTTATGGAATAAACTTAATGATAATATTAAAAAAAATGAGAAAACAGACTTTCAGTGTTTCAGATTTCGTTTGTTTAGGATGTGTGATTTTCCGCCTGCCTGTTGCATATTTTTTCTTTTTTCATCCCTATATACAGGGTTAACTATGATTTAATACAAATATTTTATGAGGGGATAGGGAAAAATAAGAATTAATGGAATCACCCTTCAAAAAAATTCCAAACTTATTTATAAAGCCAAAACAAATATTTTCAACACGATATTAAATCCCTATTTATCGCCGTCACTGACCTTCTGTCAGCCGCGAGGTTAGGTATATTCTGCCAGTCAAAGATGTCAAATATAGTGACAGGTCCATTGACACGTGTATCAATTTAAGCCGCTTTGAAAGAAAAAAAATCTTTACAAAATGTAGATTATTATTTAATGATTTAATGAGAAATACAGTGTGGTAGCACAGAGAGGCAGCACCTACCTTACTAATATTTATTTCCAGGATTGATACTTGGAAAGATATTAAGAATGTTGAATCATCTTCTGTGTTCTTACTTGTTTAAATTAAAGATTTTTGTACTTCCTGTGGACCTCTCCTTCCTTCGATCGTTCTTTTTGTGTAAAGCGGGGTACCAACTTGGTTTAGCGGTCTTGACCAGGTCGATTACTTATGTCGGGAAATAGCACAAAGGATAACAACAAAATACACGTAAATGTACATAAATACATAAAAACACTACCACACGTTTACCGCCACGGCATAAAACAGCTGTTCGATGTGGTTCAAAAAGTATTCAGGAAAATATTTTGTATACTCGGGAAACGTCTTTGAGGCTACCGCACGATAATATGCACTTGTCACACTCCCATAAATCAGCACCTTATCCGCCATCTAGGCATTTGAATACGACATGTTTGTAAATACACACAAAATACGCGAAAAATTAAATTTGCGAAAATGAAGTACTGAAAAATTATTTCAAACTAATCAGAGTACCGTAACCGTAAATTTACGTTATTTGACATCTACAGACGACATCTGTCACTAATACAAGGTGCACTCGCGCCGATAAATTTTTAAACTGTGTTGTTGTGTAATTAAATTATGTTAATACTAATAATAGCAACACTATTAACAGTAATCGACGATGTTTGCATAAAATAATTAGTAATATTTTAAACTATAACATCCCAAGATGTTTACAGTGTTCTGTAAAAATGACTCTTAGATTATAACTAACTTCGCATTCTGGATGGTTTGGAGCATGGGTATGCAATTAGCAATGCAGTATGGCATAACCTAGAACTTACTGTTACTTTAAATCAGCTAAGTGACTAATTTTAAACGTCTTATAGTAATTAAATAAAGTATTTTATGTCGGATATGTTAGTGGATAATTATGATGAATCTGTAAGGAGTGAAAATGTAGTTTGGCAGTGTGCAACGAAAGAACGAATACAAAATACTGCAGCTAACCGGATTAGCTGTTATCTACCAGGTACTTAGACATTATTATTATTAATACAAATATTTCATTTCGTCGTTTCTACACTTGACAATGTTGAAAAAACGACCAGTAGTTGACATATCTAGCCATGACGGATGATGATAGATTGTCATAGGCGCCGACTTTCCGTGGGAAAAGAGGGTTTTGCTCCATTTTTTAAACATCGAGCTAGAATTCCGAAATAAATTTTTTATTGTCTTTTAGACCTTCCTGAGCACGTGGTTAAAATTTTTGTACTTAGTCATAGTTAACCCTGTATAATGTAAGCATGCCAGGTTATTCTTCCTCATTGCTCTCTCCATCGTATCTACGTGTCGTTAATCGCCTACTTTTAAAAAGTTATAATATCAATTCCAAACTTTCTTTTTTTTTTTCTCTCTTTCGATATTAGCTATCGTTTCCCAAAATTGTTCTTTTTTTAAATTTTACTTAGTTTAGTTAAGGGTCCATAGAAAGAGCAACAAGAGGTGAATTTATGGTTCCTCTTTACCAATTACTGTGAATACTCTTATTATTATATTATTGTATGTACTGCATTATTTCACTATTTTTTGGTAAATAAATATATTATTATATTCACTATGACAACAATGACGACTGTATTTCTTTCACTTTATGATTTTACCTGAAAAATAATTATCCTTAATGTCCCCCCATCAGGATTTTTCAATTTCAGTTTCAATTGAAGAATATCTCTTTTGTTAGAGATATTTCTACGTCTTGTTCCAACGTAAAAATCCTTGATGAAGCGAATTCTCTGCAGTTCTGCTTTTATTCATGAGTAACAAAGGAGAACATAAAGGCATAACGGCAGCCTTTAGCCCGCTACATACAAAATCATTCCCAGTTCAACACCTCTAGTATATTGCCGAGAAACTTCAGAATTTATTTGTAAGCCAAGGAATTTCTTATTTCTGCGATGAAATACAATTACTTTATGCTAGATCATAATTTCTCCGCTGCGCAATATCAGATGCAGTATAAAACCTTGTGGGCACACAAACAAAAACTTAAACTTTAAACGTTTGCATTTTGGATAGATAAAGGTACTAAAAAAGGTTAAATTTGGTTACTTAAGTAGAAGTTTAAGATATTTTGAATAAATGTCAAAAATACGTTGCATGACAAATGAAAATGCAACTTTGTATTTGCTTTTTGCTTATGTTATCGCTAAATACAGGGTGTCTTTGAAATAAATGCTTTCCTGTTAATTAAACAGCCTATGGTCTAGACTCATGTGTACAGAATGTAATAACTAGATCACTAATTGTAGTTAACGGTGAAGTGCAGATATATCTAATCGATTGTACATTAATTTACATTATTTCATTTCAAATAGCCTTCACGTCAAGAATTTGCACAGATATGGTTTAAATGCAAGGATAACACATTTAATGAACAAATATTGGCAAAATATTTAATTGGTAGCCCAATTGTTGTAAGAATTTGCCATTACTAATGTATTAATTACCTATTTCATGTACTCCTCGACTATTTTTGTGAGAAAGCAAATACACTAAAATCCACATTATTTACTAAGAATGATATTGACTTAAGCAAGTTCAAAAACTTAACGGCATTTTTAAAGAAGCAAGGAGTTGAATATAATCCTAAGAAATTCAAAACTTTTTCGCATACGGAAATATATAGATTTTTCCGCGAAGCCGATGACTATAATAGTTTATTACAAAAAGGTAAATTATGTACATACTGATTATTATAAAATCTGTAACAGAAGAGATAGAATAAATAAAATAATAACGTTTAAAAAACGATTGAAAGACACAAATTATTTGGCTATTCTAGCATCACATTTCAGTTATTTTTACATACTTATGAACAAAAGTGAACAATCTTATAAGATGAACTATGTACGTTTATGTTACACAGTCCCGAAATTATGTGTCAAGACTTCAGGAGGTGATTCCTCACAAGAATTAGGGTTACGAAGCCCTATAACAATTTTTCGAAAACTCAATATTAACGGAGATACAGGGTGTTAAAGTTAAAATTTTATTTTCGATATTTGTAAACCGGGGGTTTTTACGAGCGAGAAATTCAAATATGTTTCTTATTTTGACGTCATTAGTAGAGGACGCCACTTATGGCACATCATGTTTCTTTCAAATGACAGAACTTTTTTGCTGCTTAGTGTATCCATCTGATATTGAAACAATCGATTTTCCTACCTGTTATATCTGAAAAAGGTATACCTTATTGAAGTCGTTAGGAGTAACAGTTTTCGAAATAATCTTATTTGAAATATTCAATGTACCGAGTAAAACTGTTTTGGTTTCAGTTAAAGTGCCTTTTCTACTAAAAATACAGCAAAATATTAGTTGAAAAAGTTGTTCAGAACGGTAAATTATGAAGATGTGCAAAATTTTTAAAAAATCGTCCTGTTTTGTTAAAATCTTTGTGCTTTGTTGAAAAATGGTTTCATCAAACCTCGCCGATCTTCTTGAAATTTTTCACGTCTCCATAATTTACGATTCTGAACAACTTTTTCAAATAATATTTTGCTTTATCTTCAGCAGAAAAGACAATTTACCTGAAACCAAAACAGTTTTTACTCGGTGCACTGAGCATTTCAAATAGGATTATTTCAAACATGGTTACGCCTACCGACTTCAGCAAGGTATACCTTTTTCAAATAAAACAGGTAGGAGAATCTATTGTTTCCATGGTCAGATGTATACAATAAGATACAAGAAAGTTCTGTCATTTAAAAGAAACATGATGTGCCACAAGTGGCGCTCTCTACTAGTGACGTCAGAATTAGAAACATATTTGAATTTCTCGTCCGCAAAAACCCAAGATTTACAAATTTTATGTAAATATTTGGATTTTGGAAGTTATTTTCAAATATCGAAAATAAAATTTTAACTTTAACACCCTGTATCTCCGTTAATATTGAGTTTTCGAAAAATCGTTATAAGACTTTGTGACCCTAATATTGTGTGAGGAATCACCTCCTGAAGTCTTGACGCATAATTTCCGGACACCCTGTATAATAGTTTTACTTCGATGCCTTTGAACATTCGCAGGTGGCATGAGATAACATTCCTGTTATTTACTAAGCTCTATATTATTCAGTTCTGTCATGTCTATTTGTATTTGTAGAAAACACGATTTCAAGAATACGGCGCCCTTAAGTATTTCTCTCTTACCCAATGACAATATTTCGTTCCACACACTTTCAAATCCATTTATTAAGAAAATATTGTCCAATGCTTAATCTAAACACTTGATCGGACTGTACGAACACCCTGTAACTACCGGCCTGATGGATTACTCCCAGGATTAGCTGACAGACGTAACCGCAAGAAAATATTGCGGCATTCCATAGGCTGTGTCAGTTTTGAAGAGAACACAATGTTAGTGACGGATCCCCCGAGTCTCGTTTGAGCCTTGTATAATGTGTTTTCCTTTATTTCTACGGCTTTCACGCTAACCACGATACTGTTGGGTAGACACATTGATGTTGTACGGAAGCGTAAAGCCATTGGCCAAATGCATACCTATCAGCTCTTATCTTTACACAGCAAAAAATACGAATAAAATTTACACAAAATATGCACCATTTCTGGTCTAACAAATTTTAACAAATATTTAGTAGAATTTACTTGCAATAGTATAATTCTATTCAACAGGTTTAAAACTCAGTAAAGCAAATTACACAACACTTGGAAGTGACACACATGTGACAAATATGAAAAATAATCCATTTAAATATCTAGATATAAACAACAATAACAAAACAAGTCTTTTTAAAATCGAGATATTACAATCCATACAATGTACGGGCAAGATAACTTCATTATATAAATCACACATATTAGGAAGTGGAGAGTGAATATTTATCCTAACAGGTGGCAAATAAAAAGCGTTCAATTATTTAGCGTCTATTATGGAAGTTGAAAGCATAACATTCTCAAGATGGCACTACAGTCAATAACATTATGCATTAGTTTATGTAAACAAATTAAATAAGCCTTTTTAAGTCGATTTTCCAAAGTTTTAAAACCAAATCTATTAATGAATTCTAATTGAGGGCACCCAATAGAAGGATGCTCTCCATCAGCTTTGAAACTAATATATTTTAAGAATTTACGACTATTTGGGAGACCATCTACATATACATACAGCATAAGTAGAACACCAAACAATTGACGCATGTTCACAATTGCACCTCACAAAAGTAGAATACAAAATTTTCAAAGTGTTAGAATTCCGAATCTGTTTATTATTCCTTAAAATGAAACGAAGATATGTATAAGTATAGTATATGTATAGTTACTTAATGTAGATGGCTATTAAAAAAAATGTTTTATCAAATATAACGGCTAAATCACAGAAGATATCAGGTCTAGAGAGCGAACAAACAGTTAATTTTAACTGATAACTCTATTTCACTTTGAAACTCCAGGAAATGTCCAACTAAACACTCCAATTCAAGTCTGACTGACTCGGCCGTTTATTCTTCTTTTATAGACCAAACGAATATTCCAAGTATTTTCTAGCATCTTTAGATTCACTTCTCGAACGATTCTCGTCGCTTCCCAATTTTCCAGTCACACCCCGATACACGGCATTATTTTGTTTATTTACTAGAATCGCGTACAGGCGTTCGGGGCAATCTAGCGTTTCGCGATACCACAGTCGTCGAATGGGATGCGAGCGGGGCAAATTCTGTGACAATACTCTTGACTGGTAGGTTTTTGATGTTGGAATTTTGGTGTAAACTTTATTTTTCACAATATTAACATAATTTAATTTCATTTTATACAGTTCGACACTTGGACATTACCTGATACACAAATTATGAGAGCAACCTTTAGAGATAGCATATCATTAGGTGCATTCTTCAAAAACGTCGTAATGTACTCACTGGAGAAAGTTCTTGAACTTTTAGAATACATATTGTAGATATTGTTGTTTCAATAATGCCAATAACTTCGTGAATTTGGAGATATCCACTTTATCTTTAATATTTAAAGTAGTACGCAACAAATGAACCAACAAGTTGATGGCTTTTTGATTTTGGCCAGCACAATAGTTTCACCGACATCTTTCTGAACCCCTTTTTGAGAGCATCAACTCTTGAAATCATCATAAACTCTATCGTACCTTACACGACTCTTCTTAGGTAACTAATCTTTTTCCCAACTTTCAGCGGCTTCTCTCAGTTGAGGAGGAGTACAAATAATTTCTTCTGAACCGCTCATTACACTTTTTTAATGGCAATTTATGAAAAATGTAACTAATTTAAGTTTTTATGTTTGTCTTTTTTAGTACCATAGTAGCCATTATCAAAATGCCACCTTTGACGTTTTTTTATCTGTAATCTGGTTATACAGGGTTGCTACTTTTTTACTTCCTCACGTAATTAATTTTGTTACAAAAACCGTCACCTGCATCTAAATTCATGTAAATAAAATAGTATACAAACCTCGGTAAAAAGTTTTTTCTTGTCGAGAGAAAAAGATGGTCGGTAACCATTTCTTGAGACAGTTTTCACCTCAGTATATAATATACGTACTATGCTCTAGCATTCTACAATTATATGCTTCCTGTTTCAGGCTGTGGAATCACTAGATCTTTGAATTATTCTTTTGAGAGACAATTTACATCTACAGCCACAAAATCTGTCAAAAGGTATAGGTACATATTCACCATAACTCGACCTACTAAATACATTTTTGTTGCCCTAAAGAACGCAATAGCGCTCACGGACCTTAAGATCCGGCCGCGGCATCAAAGGAGGCTAATAGAATAAAATAAGCGCGTTACGCGCAACGAAGATATCTATAAGAGAGCTTATTGAGACGTTAGGCTGAGGGTTGAGATAAGGAAGGGTGAATAAATAACGTGCAGATTGAATTTTAGGAACAAATTTTGTTATCTCCTTGATATCTCCTCGATGGATTATAAGTAACGTCTTTTTGCGGAAGAGGTTGGCCACCTTTGATGTTTGGGAACGTTCCGGAATGAAGGCATTAGGAGAAATTTGTTGTAAAATTCCTTTTTGTGTTCCATTTGTATATGTAAAGTGATTTGATCTTAAAAGAAATTGGGTATGTAATATGCAAATATTATCTTCACCTATATTTGAGATCAAAAAACCTTATGAGCTGATGACTTAAATTTGTTTGAGATACACGATGTAAAAAACGACCATATTTAATCAAATATTTCTGTATGTATGCCAACCAATACAATGGTTAAAATACTCGAAAGATTTTAAAGGCAAAGTTCGTATACATTTTTTTAGCCTAAGTTTTATTAGTCTACGTCAAGCATCTTATCAGACTGTTTGCATATATATACTATATATATATATATATATATGTGGTTGTAAAATTTCTCCGGGTTCCTTTTCGCGATGAATCTGCATGGTCTTCAAAAGAACCATTTGTTTGACAACGTTTCGGTAAAATCTCATTTACCATCTTCAGGTCTTCTTACTTCTGCTTCGCGTTACTACGTTCGGCTTACGTAAGCAGAAGTAAGAAGACCTGAAGATGGTAAATGAGATTTTACCGAAACGTTGACAAACAAATGGTTCTTTTGAAGACCATGCAGATTCATCGCGGAATGGAAGCCGGAGAAATTTTACAACCACATATAACACCCGCGGAAGCCTACGAACTAACATATATATATATATATATATATATATATATATATATATATATATATATATATATATATATATATTCCTGTGATTTGTAAATGTGTATGTCGTTGTGATGATATGTGATGATATGTTTGATATGTGATTTGATTTTTGTTATGTATATAAAATTTTTATTGTCTGAAGCTATTTATTTGTGGCATAATTTTAGTTTTTCTTAAGTTTTATTGGGTTTTTGCCACACTTCTGAAAAATAATAAAAATTAATTAAATAAGCCCTTGCGCCAAACGGAACAGTCAAGGGTTATTTTTGAAACTAAGTTTGCCTAACCAAAAAATCTCACACTGAAAAAAGCAGATAAGTAAGAAATTTCAAAAATCACATCACTATCGCGCACTTCCGTAATATTGACGTTTCGAAAAACTCTCTGTTTTCGTTTTCAAAATAGTAGTAAAATATTAAACCGTTTGTCAAGTTTGACAGTTTAAAATTTGTTTATCTGCTTCCATAGAGATGTTAAATGATTTTTATTTTATTTTTACTTACTTCTTCTTGATACAACTGTAGCCAACAATGATCGATGTTTACTGAACAGTTTGACACACACTTATCTCCGTTCAACAAAATAATCGCGGTCTCTTTTAATTTTCTTTTTGTCGCGTTATCTTCCTTCCCTAAAATTTTTGCCGAATCCCATTGAATCACATGACCGTTTTCCCAAGCGTGTTCGCAAATTTTGGATTTTTCAAATTCCCGTCTTTTTATATAATTTTTATGTTCCTCAACTCTAACACTCATAGGACGAGACGTTTCTCCGACATAATGTTTATTGCATTCACAAGGTATACTGTAGATGCAATTTCTTGAATTTTGTATATCATTTTTCAGTGTGAGATTTTTTGGTTAGGCAAACTTAGTTTCAAAAATAACCCTTGACTGTTCCGTTTGGCGCAAGGGCTTATTTAATTAATTTTTATTATTTTTCAGAAGTGTGGCAAAAACCCAATAAAACTTAAGAAAAAATAAAATTTTTAATTCGGCGCCAATGTTTTATTTTATTTTGTTTTGTTTTATTTATTTAATTTTTTGTTAGTGTAGATTGTATTTATGTTATATGTTGTATGTGAATAAATATAATTTAGTTTTATAATTTTAATTTATGATTTTATTTTGCTAATAAATTTTTTTACCTGTACCCTGGTTATGTTTTTCCTCTTTTCTCAGGAGTGGATTGTACCAGAGTAGCTAACACTTTTTTTTATTTTTAAATGTTCAATATCCTTAACCACTCAGTACATACAAACAAAAACAATTATTTTAAAGAATAGTACATTAACTTTTATTAAAACAAGAAAATGATAATTCCTCAATTAAACTTGAAAGCATTCAACACTATGAATATTAAAGAATATATTTTACAGTTTAACAAGTTTGATTTTTCATGTATATTGCCTCATGTATTTTTCTTGTGTTTAAAATTTATATGAATCTACTTACTGCTCGTATGCAACTAGAAATACACACGAGTCCAATGTAACTTGTCTAATTCTATTTAGATTTAGGTTCTTAATTTTTACGTCTTTAGTTTCTATTTGTCTCTTACAACATTTAATTACTGAATTTATAAGTTTAAGCTTTTAAAGTGATTGCAATCTAATATAAGGTAAGTAATTGACTGTTGTATATTGTTATTTATCGTTTAGAAGTTAATTATTGTTATTGATCAATTTGTATTCAATCTAGCTAGATATCGTTGTACGTATACGTTATATTATTTCTTACTTTTTTTTGTAGATGATATTTCTAATGTTGATGTCTGGAAGTTCTCCTCTCTGGATGATGTTGTGTTCTCTGGATACTGTTGATCCTCTGGACTGGATATCTTGTTGAATTCTGGACGTTTATTCTTGTTGATTTCTTGGTGTGTATTTGGAGGTTAATTCCCTCTAAAGATGGATTTCTTCGACCTTTTTCAAACCCCCAGGTCTGGTCTGGTTATGGAGATGATTTCCACTAAATTCCTTGAATATGGTATCGGTAGATGTTGTCTTGAGTTACTTTTGAGTTACTGCGAAACCGGTAAGTATGAGTTTATAAATTTTAATTAAATTTTAACTACAAAAAATTTAAATTTTCAGCTCTACCAAATTCACACCTCTTCTCACTTCACAGTTTTCTTCGTAACTAATCAATAAATTATTGTTTCTAGGTAATTTTACCTTCTAGATTATTATTAGTTTTCTTAGGGTCAATACACATAACATTTTCACTATTTTATTATTCTTGTGGAAGCACTATTCACGACACTAATTGTCTTTTGTATTCTTATAATTATTTTTACAACTACATAACATTTTTTTACTAATTTTATATTTAAATATTCTTTAATTTGTTTCTTTTTTAGAGTCCTGTCAGAGATGTTGAAATTTCATTGAATAGCCATCTTTACATTTGACATTTCTAATTGTCATTATGTTCAAAATTGGAATTTTTAATTTAGTTAACTATTATTTTATTTGACTGTTGGTTTCGTTATGCGATATGCATATATGCTAAATCTTTGTTCTTTAAGCTTTCTTTTGATATGTCAGTGTCTGGGTTTTGAATTCATTTGCCTTGTATACTGTATGTTTTTGTATCGTCATGTCCAAATTAGATAGATACAATTTGAAATTGAATTTAATAAAATTTGTAAAATTTTGTTATTTTAATATAATAGGCTTTTTTCGATATGTTTATTTAAGATAATTTCAATAATAATAATTTATCTATATTTTACATCAATAATATTAACATTTCGATAATAATTCTCTATTATTGTTGCTTAAAATAAATTTCATAGTATTTAATTCTTATGTAATTTCTGTTTTATAACATATAATACCATCTATATACATATATATATATATATATATATATATATATATATATATATATATATATATGTTTGTTTGTTTAACTCACCGTTTTTAAATCTAACTTTTAATTAACTACCCGAAAAACGTGAAGTCTAAATGTCACCTTTTTAATTATTGACAGGAGTACCTTGTAGCGTCAAATGAAATGCTACTAACAAATGTTTCAAAACCTTTATTCAAATATTCAATAATCTCAATTTTTTATATGAATCTGAAAAGTACAGCTGGTATTGTTTGAATTATTAATACTTTGGTTTCTTAAATCGGTGGAAACGCTGTTTAAATTAATACTGCTAACTGGAAAGTCAATGAACATTCTTCTTGTTGCTAATGCTCTCTTCAACGTAACCAGTAACCACAGCTGCCGATTTCCATTCTACTTATCGCTGGATTTGATCTATTGCATTCGCCATAATGGTAGCGTGTAAGGGACATGAAATGTATTAATACCAATTACTTGATTGGTGCACTACCCTTTATCATACTGTAGGAAAACACTGTACTTACTGTTTGGGAACGCAATGCTAATATTGCAATGATAATATTGCTTCACCAAATGCACATAACTAATTCACTGTCGGCAACAGTAGAATGTAGAGCTCTCACTGTCTTAGATTGTCGGATAGTAATAAGCACGCTTCCTTCTTCTTTGATGTCATGCAAGCGTAAGTTGGATAATTCACATTTTCTACAAGAGCCAAAGATACCGCACCTTCAAAAATAAATACGTAATGTCCTGTGCATCTGTGAAAAACTTTCGCAAATCATTTTCCCTTTTATATCAACCCCACGGGCAAAGCGTGCGGGGAGCAACATTTCATAGGCGTACTAAATTTGAATGCGATCAGATATAAAAAATATACAAAAATAATTGCATTACGTAATATCCATTATTTTTAGAGTAGAAACAGTGATATAACGGTTTTTACCAATTTCGAGGCGTTAGATAATAAAAATAATAAGAATATTTCAAAATTTACAGTTTTTGTCGTGTATATCGGTGTACCTAAGTTAATTTAGAAACTTTATCAAGACAAACTGAAAATATTCTTACCAACATTGTAAATATATCCTATAAAACGATGCCCTCTTGGGCATTGATGACCCACCACCACCCGGCTCATGCCGCATGCCGCCACAAAATGTTGGCTATTTATACATTTCATATAGGTAATAATTATTTTACATGAATATTATCTTTATCACTAAATTAGTACGCATTACGTCAAAATCAAAACAAACTTCACTATCACTGTATGTTCATTATTTATTAAAATAACCACACGTTCACTTCGGTGTCACATCCACGTCACTATAACATAACACTTTTATTTCATTATCACACTTTTACATCACTGCCACTATGTAGCAAAGTTTTCACTTCATTGTATTTAATTATCACTCTCAGCAGAGATGTTGCTATCACTGTCACTTGAATCATCTTCCCTTTAATGGATAATGAGTGGGTCTATCAAAACATCTACTGTTGTATCTAGATCCCACATACGTTGCTCATCCTTCTGCACATGCCCAATACACTTACGCCATGTTTCAGCAGTGACATGATTAATGGCCTCCTGTAATAATAACTTCACATCACTTAATTTAAAGGTGTTATTATTTCGTGCTACTTCGATTTTTATTTGTGCCCAAACTGACTGGATTTAATTCACAATGGGATGGCGGTAAACGGAGTACCTATATGAATTCCTCGCGCTTTGGCCATGTCATCTACTACATACTTAATATATCGACCTTTTTCTCTTTGGATAATTTTTTATAATTGTGGTTTGAGCATGGTGTCCGTATATTCAATATTCTTTGATTTTAACTATTTTCGACTCTTCTGCTATGATAACTTGCGTTATCACAACAACTTCTCCTGGTTCTACATATGATAAAATAGATTCAAACCATTTTTCAAATACTTCACTGTTCATATCTTCATGGTAATCTCCCGTCGTACGTGATTCAAAAACATACAAACCGTTTTCTAAAAATTCCGAATCGCTTCCAATATGTGTTATTATTAACCTACCTACGTCCTTTTCCAGAAGGCGCCTTTAATCCTGTAGAAAATCCATCTAAAAATGCTTCTCTTCTACATCTGAACGTTACCATCCTGCCAAACTTTTGATACCGTATAACCTTCGTTTACCCATTTCATCCATGTAATCCTTCCGCGAATAGCAACAAATCCCCCAACGTACGCATATTCTATTGGCGTTCTAACCTCGGCAAAGCCATGTACTAACGTTCACGGTTTACACACACCAAAATATTGTTTTCCACAATGCAATAAACAGAGATAGAGAATACATTGGGCTTCATTTTGACTGAGTCTTTACCCTTGTGCCGTAAATGTGAGTATAGTATCGTTGTGCATAGAAAGCGGCACAGTAATAATGAGGTAAATAATGTGTAATCTCTTATAAAAATAATATACGCTTAATAGTAATAGTGTTTTTATATTATCTATTAGTCACTGTCCACAATTTCGATCGCTGACTATAATAATCACATGTCTATGCCGTATATAAACTTATAGTACTGTCACTTGCACTTGCTGTGTTTATTAACCTCATCAGCTGAACCAATCTCTTAACCACACGTTACTAGAAACGAGTTCTCACTTTTCCAACGCGTTCGTTCTCGTTTTCACCCGATCACAATGCCATCTCGGCCCCCAGCCTCCCACCGCCCCCTCCAGGATGGCGAACCGGGAACACGAAAGGCAACTCACGAAGCGTTAAGCAAACCCAGGGTGTTTATTACCCGTACATTACGACCATTACGAGTAAAGCCAGCGCCGACTTGATTCCTTGCTAATTTGAGGAATCGTCGAATGCGAACTACTAGTTGGGGCAGAAGCAAGATATGTAATTAGTGGCACAACAGCAAGAAGATACTGGACAACCCGAGGCTGTTTAACGTAGGGTGTTAAAAAAAAAGTGTAAAATATTTAAGGAGGTAATAGTATGAACCAAAATAAGCTGAAAAGTCTTAATAAACATAGGTCCGCAAAGTAACGGTTGCAGAGATATGGACCACTATTCGCTTTTCACCCATTTTATTTTATTAGGAATAAACCGACAAAGGAAGCTTTTAACAAACAAAAAACAAAGTTACAGAAGATGTTCAAAGTGTCCTCCGTCCATTTCCAAGCAGACACGACATCTTCGTCTCAACGATATTGGAACTCTTTCGAAAACACTCTCCTGGGTTTGGATTTCTTGACACTTTTGATTAATCCGTAGCTGCAGCTCTTCCAGACTATTTACAGGAGTACGATACACTTTTGTCTTCAAATATCTCCAAAAAAGAAATCTAGAGGGTTCAGATCAGGCGTTCTTTGAGGCCATAAAACAGATCCGGCCCTTCCTATCCACCTATGTGTTTGGTGTAAATGCTCTCTAATGGCCATGGAAAAATGAGCTGGAGCACCATCATGCTGGAACCACATTTGTTGCCTCTGATTCAAAGGAATGTCTTACAAAAACTCATACAGTGTGTTCTGCAGAAAGTTGGGGCAAGCAGCGCCTGTTAATCGGTTTGGTAAAACAACAGGACCTGGAAACCGGTGACCTACAATATCCATCCAAATGTTTAATGAAAAACGTGTCTGATGCCCAGATGTCCAAATATGCGTATTGTGAAAATTAAACACTCCATTTCTTGTGAACCCGGCCTCATCAGTAAAAAGAATGTTTGCAAGAAAACAAAGGTCTTCAACATCATGACGTAGAAACCAGCGGCAAAAAACCAAACGATTGATGATCATTTATTGGATTTAAGGCCTGTACTCGTTGCACATGGTATGGATAAAGCAGTTGCTCGTGAAGGATTCTCCAAACAAGAGGACCACTAATTCCTACCCCGGCTGATATTATCCGCACACTCGTACCTGGATTCTGCTCTACCAGTGCTAGAATCTCTTCTTCTGCTCTAGGAGTGGATACCGACCTTGGTCTTCCGGATAAATGGCACTGTTTGCTCAAGGAACCGGTATCACGCAATCTTTGGTGAATTCTTCCAAACATGCGTTGTGTAGGAATCTGGCGATTTGGATTAGAGTAACCAGCTGTAGCGAAAGAAAACTTGTGCACTGAGAGCAACTGTCAAATATGTACTGTTTATTTCACTAAACATCAACCAACTATTATAAGAAAATACACAACGTTTATGCAAAATAAAAAAGGGGCTAAAAAACATAAAACATTCCATATCTCCGCAACCGTTACTTTGCGGACCCACATTTATTGAGGCTTTTCTGCTTATTTTGATTCATACTATTACCTCCTTAAATATTTTACACTCTTTTTTAACACCCTGTATGCTAGAAAAGCACAGGTTTACCTTTACTAATAAATCAATATGCTGGGTGAATCAATCATAGTGGCATTAATGTTAAGAAAAAGTAGAGAAAAATGAGAATAACGAGACGCGACGTTGCCAAATTTAAATATTTTCCCAGTATCTACTTATTTAATGTTAAAATATGTAATTAATGTCTTAAATTATTTTTTTTTAAATATGCTGTTAATATATTAAGCTTCAACATAAAAAATATTTAATATTGAAATTATAAACCTCCAACGGATCAAAGTAAATCATTCACATTTCATTACATAAAGAGTGAAATATAATCCCATACTCGCTAGATTAAAATATTAAGAGAGTCTGAAATGTTTTTTTGTATTTAAATGCCAACAGTAGTACAAAAACCCTATTCAGTGACAAACAATTCGGCAATCTGAATCTTTACCTACTATAATGGGGGCAATAAACTTGTTTTCAATGCCTACTCAATGACAAGCTTTGTAAAGCTACAGAACCGCTAAATAATAACAGAAACAAACAATTCGACACACTCGGTACAGCTAAAAAGTTGGCAGTTCAAATTTCCGTTTAATACGTTAACGGCGGAATATGTCGAAGCTAGTTTGGATCCGTTTTCCTATGCAGGCGAGCCCGCCGTCGAACTGCAACTCTAGCATGAACACACAGCCCGACTTCTATTCTCTCCCTTCATCCATCAGTTACCATTTTCGCGTGGTAAAGGAAGATTCTTTGCGTGTATTTGAATCGTCGTCAGTATAGTTTATCATTATTAATTAAATTTAGTATTTACCTAACTAAAAATGCAATTCAAATTGGGTAAAATGAAGTAACGAAAGACCGCGGTCGTCCCTTACTGAACAGAGACGTGAAAAAGTTTATAAAAGATAGAAGGAATCACTCGATTTGGAAATCTCCTATGATATTCTTCCACTCTTATATTTGTTATCGAAGTAATTTATATATATAATAATAAACCTATATTAAATCAAATTTAACTTATTTACTCATTAACACTTACATTTATAGTAATACACATTTCGTTTTTTGATTTATCAATTTAACTTATTTTCCGTTAATAACAACCCTGTTGTCATCATTTTTGGAACGCATAACATCTGCCGAAGTTTGTGATGAATTTGCACAAAAATTAAAGATGTCTTTTCGTGTGAGGAACAGCTATATTTTCCTTAGATTCCACAAATATGATTATGACGTGATTATGGATAAAACGTTGTATTGCATTCGTGTTTTAATTCTCATTTAACCATTTAAGAATATTAAACGCTTGAACAACGTTCTCTTGTTGAAACATTCTTGCGTAGATATAATGCTACTTAAAATACTTAAATTTTAAAGACAAAGCCTACTACTGACTTTTTGATTTCTTCTAATAAACATTATTAGATATTTTTAGGCATTAACAATATTGTGTGAAACTAACTACTCTGCGTACTAAAGCTCCGACCCAAAAAACGCAGAAATAGGTCAGATCTCATCTATTGCGGTTGAATTTTCGAGTTCACACAGGATATTTATAGAGTGTTTTCATTAAACCAGATTAGTAAATTTAGCTAGATTTTTTTTTAGATAATTATTGAATAAAGCTTTGTCTGTGGAATTGTTCATAAGCATACCTATATGTTTGGTATCAGAGAGCATACATATAATTTGATTGATAGTAATTGTAGGAGATTTATATTAGCTTAAAATACCTTTCCAATACAGTAAGAAACACTATTAGAATCTTGTTTAAATTAATGCATTTTTTTCTAAAAAAAACTCAAATTTTTTTAAAATTTAACAAGAGTAAGAAAGCGCTTTAAATTAAATTCTCGTTTACTATAGTTTTACTTTTTTCATTACTCCACTTAAAATCTTGTTTTACTGGAGAAAAAAAGTGTTTTAAATTAAATTCTGTGCAGGATATTATCATTCCTTTTAAATTCGATCAATGGGAAAAAATTTGATATAATTTTAGGACTGACTCTCAATGAGCATCTTGTAGTGTTTCAATTTACTTGCAATCATAGTCAGTAATAAACCTAAATCATTAACAAATTCGATTATTCCAAGTTAAAGTAATTCAGAGATATTAATTTTTTTCCAAATATTTGGTCCCATTTTGAAGGCCTGTAACTCCGCCGCTGTTCAACTTTGTATATAGGTATGTTTAGTTAAATTACAATATTTTGGGAACCTCTACATGCACCTGCTCTATGTCGGTTCTTATGCGGAACATCCTTTATACTTATGTTAATATATATGTAAGCACAAAATTGACACATTCACAATGTACAAACATATATGGCCTTGCCAAATTGTTTTCAGCGTTAAAGCAAAGTGTTTTTATAAACCTACTTAGTGGTAATTTTACGGGTACTTATAATGCCAATTCCTTAGCTGAGAATCTAGTACACAATTTTAGTCTTTCAGTCAAGCCCTCATTTCCTCTTAGGAAAATATGTAATTCAAAGATTAGATGGCCTGTCAGTTAGTTTAATGAATCTCTAAAGACAAAAAGAGATACCTTATCATCCATTAAAATGATTTGCGATATCACAAAAAATTTAAATGATTTTCGTGTATATAAGGAATTATTTGTCAGAAATAAGAATTGCGAAAACTGCAGCCTTTAGTAACTTTATCCGTAATTCAAATAACAGAATCAAAGACAGCTGGAAAATAATTAATTATGAAACTAATAGAACTACTCACACTGATATTACCGATCAAATTGATCCTGATTTATTTAATAAACACTTTACACTGATAGCAGAACAAATTATTAACTCTACCTACTGGCAATGACACTAGTGATTTGGGCAACATTGTAAGTGATGTACATAATACTTCCTTCTATTTGTTTCCGATAGAGGAGAGGAGAAGAGGTGCCATTCAACAATTAAAAAATTCCAGTTCTCTCGATATTTATGAACTAAATGCTAAAATCATCAAATATGTTGAAGACCCTAATTTCAATATTTAATATATGTATTATATAAGGTGTTTTTCCAGATGTGTTTAAAATTGCTCGAGTTATACCCTTATTTAAAAAAGGGGATGTTAGTGATGTTGATAATTACCGCCCAATTTCCATACTCCCCATCTTCAGTAAAATTTTTGAAACAATCCTTGCTAATAGACTAGTTACTTACTTAGACAAATATTCGTTCTTAAATCCGTCACAGTTTGGTTTTCGGCGTGGTAGATTAACTACGCAAGCAGTACTTAATATTATCAGTTACATTGTTGATAGCCTTGAAGGCGGCCGGCATACTGCTATCACCCTATGTGATCTGTCCAAGGCGTTCGATTGCGTTTCTCATGGTAGGCTCATTGAAAAAATGCATTCACTCTATGGGATCCGTGGTATTCCCTTACTCTTGTTCCAGTCATATCTATTTAATCGTAAACAATGTGTTCCTACTACTAAGTCTCAGTCTGAATTTTTAGAATTAAATCATGGTGTGCCTCAGGGTTCCGTTTTGGGACCTCTATTATTTTTAATATATGTGAATGATTTCTCCCATTATATGTGTCCTAAGAGACATGTATTATTTGCAGACGACACTACTCTTATGTACTCTGATGCAAATGTTGAAAGACTATTTATTGCGCCACTCCACACAGAACGAAATTCAGGCAAATCAATGGGTTTTAACCAATAAACTGAAACTTAATCAAGATAAAACGCAGAGATTAGTTATCTCTTCTAACAGCTCCTTAACAAGAGGTGCAAGTGTAAAAATTTTGGGTTATACCTTGACGACAGATTAAACTGGGCGTCTCATGTTGACCATTTAAACTCTAGGTTAGCAAGTTCTCTCTTCCTACTTAGGCTAAGGCTAAGAAATTTTTTAGACCTTAGTACTCTGAGATTGGCTTACTTCTCACTTTTTCATTCCCATCTTACGTACGCTACTGTGATTTGGGGAAATTCACAACATGCCATTAAATCATTTCGGTTGCAGAAAAAGGCTGTTAGAATAATTTTTGGTGCTAATTACAGAACACACTGTCAACCTATATTTAAAGAATTGGGCATAATGCCTCTTCCCTCATTATATATCTATCACAATCTACTTGAGATCCATAGGAGTGCTCCGGGTCTCGCTATTCAAGATGATATTCACCAATATAATACTCGTAAAGCTAACTCTCTCAGAACACCTCGTTACAATTTAACTCTGAGTTCAAAAAATTCCCTTAATTTTAATTTGTTCAATCACTTACCTTACGAGCTTAGACTGTTAAATTCGGTGTTGTTTAAAAATGCTATTAAAAAAATTATTCTCAAATATTGCTTCTATAGAAGAGTTTCTGGAAATGCCACTTTTTTAAGTTACTGTGTGTTGACATGTACATACAAAGTCACCTATATACAATACTTTGACATTTATTTATTCGTAAGAATTGTGTTGCTACATTGACATTTTCTTTTATTTTTTATTATTGTTTTATTTTTTTTTCTTGTTCACATTTTATTTGTACTGTATGCGTATATTTACACTTATATTGTGTTTCTAATTATTACTTTTATAAATTCAGTGTTTTTTGTAGTTTTTTACATTAAAATTGTGACCTGCTTCAAATGCTTATGTAAAGAATAATGTTGTTAATAAACACTATACTATAATTCAATTTAAAATCAATTTAAAACAATACAGCCTGTTTTGAAATAAACCATCTCAGTAAATATTTCTTGAGCTTGCTCTGATTTTAGAATACCTGTCTCTGTAATTTGTCTGCAGTCCTCGTATATCTTTATTTTACTCGATTTATGATTACGAGGCCATCCCTTGATGATGTCAGGTTATCGGCGTGCACTAACTGTAATTAGGAACAAGGATTTGCTGTCTAGCAAGCTTATCGCGTGCTGCCGTCTTGAATTCTACTTGCTTCGTCTGTTAGGTATAGGGTTGGGCACTGAAGCAATAAGTAATTTCATTTTAAATATATTTGGACAAGAAATACATTCCTTGCACAGGCTATGACAAATTATAATTTGTAAATATGTGTAATGTTTTTCCCTCTTAGAATTTAAAAGTATAGAACATACCCATAGAGTACTTGAAGATATGAAATATTACAAGTAAGGTGAAAAATCTGCGGGGACCTCAAAATAATACGTCAAAAATTATATACTGATTGATCGACAGCATCTGTATCAAAAAATTTACCAGATTTCTTGCCAGTTCTTGTATATTCTTGACCATCACTAACAAACGAAATACTAATTTTTTAAATTTAAACATACACATTCTCGAATCTTGAAAATTATAGCATCACAAAAAGAAAGTGAATCATAATGTCATTAATTTTAACCACGTATTCGGGAGGCCTAATAAAGGCAGAAAATCGAAAAATAAAATATTATTTACTCGACCTTTCAAAAAATAAGCAAATCACCCTATAAAAATCAGTAACACGACCCTCCTGGTGCGCTACGAACTTTCTGAGGACGCACCCATACAACCGGATTAAACATCGTTGCCACATCATGTTTACATACATAATATCGTCTAACACATCAGCGTGTTATTCAAATTTACCCGCATTTCCCGCATTTCTTTCCCCCCAAATTTGTAGATCACGTCACACATTTGGAGATGGAGAGAATAGTGAGAATATAAGCAGTAAGCAGTAGTTTGTTTATTTCGGTCTCGCGTATTCGTCGTAAATGCATAATTTTACAAATTCCGAATATGCGGAAATGGTAGTGTTATATGGAGAATGTTTACGAAATGCGACTGACCCTAATTTTATTAATAAAGTGCTATGGACGGATAAGTGCAGTTAACAGGTTAGTACCATACTACTTAAAAAAACAATAAATTTCTAGGCTAGATGTACGTAACTACAAACTGAATAATTAATTGTACTTATGAGTAATACTAAAAATACATATTTATTTGTAAAATTTACATTTACAGTTGTCAGTATCTCAAAATCCAAATTTTCTTTCGTTACTTTCTGCTATATGTTCGTATACTTGAATTTTATTATATATACCTCTCCAGTCTCCACAGACTACATCTTCTTATACGTTGTATGCTAAGAGCGTTTCACTATTCGGGGCATAATCTTATAAACCCTTGTCACTCAGAACAATCCCAACTATTCCATTTAGGAACAGATGGCTGGACGAATTTTTCCCAGCAAATCCAACATAATGAAGTAAGTGACCCTAAGGACAAAAAGTTGTCCTTAGATATCACAATGAAATTAGTATGTCGGACTCAATTTCGTACTAGATTAACTCGTGCTAAGAAAAGTAACTGTATCCTTATAATTACTGCATTTATTCCTACAGGAAGATATATTATTAGTGTTAGTATTAAGAAAATACAATTACAAACTGTATTTTCAATTTACATATTAATAAACTTAATTACGTGATACATTTTACAGAAAATACTCTTACATACAGGGTGTTTTTAAATGAAGTAGCAAAAATGAGACCACAGATTCCTTAGGTGAAATTAAATCATTTAACCTAACATACATATATCCCTAAGTCACAAAAAGAAAGATACAGGGTGTCATAGTTAAAATTTTATTTTTGATATTTGTAGACAACTTCCAAATATTTACATAAAATGTGTAAATCTGGGGTTTTTGCGGACGAGAAATTCAAATTTGTTTCTAATATTGACGTCACTAGTAGAGGGCACCACTTGTAGCACATCATGTTTCTTTTAAATTGTATAACTTTTTTGCAGCTTAGTGTATCCATCTGACTATCGAAACAATCGATCCTCCTACCTGTTTTATTTGAAAAAGGTATACCTTGCTGAAGTCGGTAGGAGTAACCATTTTTGAAATAATCCTATTTGAAATGCTCAGTGCACCGAATAAAAACTGTTTTGGTTTCAGGTAATGTGGCTTTTCTGCTTAAAAAACAGCAAAATATTTCTAGTAAAAGTTCAGAATGGAAAATTATAGAGACGCATTTCAAGAAGGTCGGAGAGGTTTAATGAAACCATTTTTCAACAAAGCACAAAGATTTCGTTAAAGCAGGCGGATCTTTTTGAAATTTTGCACGTCTCCATAAACATTTTGGTGCATTTTCAGTAGAAAATGCACTTTACCTGAAACGATAATAGTTTTCAATCGGTGCAGTGAATACTTCAAATAGGATTATTTCTAAAACTGTTACTCCTAACGATTACAAGGTATGCCTTTTTCAGATATAACAAGTAGGAGAATCGATTGTTTCAATAGTCAGATGGATACACTGAGCAGCAAAAAAGTTCTGCTATTTAAAAGAAACATGATGTGCCATAAGTGATGCCCTCTACTAATGACGTCAAAATTCGAAACAAATTTGAATTTTTCGCCCGCAAAAACCTTTGATTTACAAATTTTATGTAAATAAGTATTTAGATTTTTTTAAGAACTAACTAACAAATTATTAGAAATACAGTAGATTTTATTATTAGATTATTTTATAAGTTACATTTTTATTTCTAAACAGTTGTAGCAAAGCGATAAATTTGGGCGGCTACGATCTCAGGGAGAGGTTTGCTTTGTATTAATAAAATAAATAGTCGTATCAGACAGTGAAATTTAATTTCCCAAAAAATATGTTTTCAAAGTGACTCCTAAATATTAAAACCAGATTTGATATTACACATAAACTTATGTAGATAATATATTTGTATCCTGAGGATTTCAACAATAAGAGCACTTTTAATGACTAAGTATACAAGAAACACAAAATATTAATCATTTCATTTTTTGCCACTCAGGAATTCAGTGGAGATAAGGACATACTATTAGGTTTAATACTGAAATATGGGTGGCCTATCATTAGACACCAAAGCATTAAATATTAACTAGGAGGCTTATTAAACTAATACGTATCTATTTCTAAAAAAATATGCTACACAGTTAACAAGGCCTTGCCAGAAGCAAAACTAACTTCAGTGTAGGAAGATTTTGTAGTGGAATTTGTCCATCCATCCTCTAAATGTTAATTATCCGGTTCATTATCTAAAAGTGTTCATCAATCGGTTCAAATATTCTCATTTTATTTAACCTGAATAGTGGAACAGAAGTCAATTTGCAAGATTATATAATCTTATACTTACTCTTTTTCGAATATCCCACAAAAAGTATTTACTAATGAACCGTATATATTTATTTGCCACACCTTAAAACAACTAAAATATAATAGTTTAGAGGTTAGACTGATGTGCCTCTGCTCATGTGCAGAAAAATTCTGTAAAATTTCATAGTAAATTGAGTAAAAGTAAATAGTTCCAATTTAGTACATCCACATTATTTATTAATTTTATTACATAAAAACGCATATACTTGACTTTTTTATTTTATTTATATTTTATTTTATTTTATTTAATACATCACCCAACAGAAAATCCAATTCTAGGGTGAGTAAAACTACAAATAATTGAAAAGTGACCAATACAAAAAAAGAGAAGAATTAATTACTAAACTAACACTATTATTACATATAAGTAATAAACAAATCAGACACAAAAATAGAAAGTATAAACTTGAAAAATATTCTTAATTCCATTAAAACTACAGGTAAATATATCTATTTAACACATCGTCGCAAGTTAAACATATTTTAAATAAAGGTGAAAATTTTAATAAATTCGTTCTGGCCCTCGGCAAGTAAAACAAACGGCTACTACGTGTTGCCTGATTGGGTATTTGAAAATGGATTAATGATAAAAACTCTGAACAATCACACATATTATGTAAAATTTTATAAAGAAACATGACCGAATGCATATTGCTACGTTGTTCCAGACTACACTTTAAGTCTATCAAGTAAAATATTGTGAGGAAAACCTATCTGAGGATAAATTCCATCCTGGCGATATGAAATAGTCGTGTCAAATTAGCATGAAAAATGTGAAAATAGACAACTTTTTATAGAGAAGTCCGACTGAGATGCGGTTTTCTGCAAAATGTTCAGGGAATTTTTTATAACAAAAGGTACATCTAACCTCTGTACGCTCGCAAATTTTTAATTGTTTATTTAACAAATGACCCATTTTTGTTGAACATATGGCAAATGTCATACACGATTCAAAGAAAATATCTGAAAAATGTTCTCTCGGGGGTTTTCGAGGTCCCTCTTTATTACTTTGGTGTTAGCTTATTGCTAAATTGTTGTAACTGGGCTAATTAACAAATTAAAAACTTCACCCCCGAAATCACTAGAGAACCGGAATTTTTTCCAGAATTTCTGGCTTATTAAAGCAAACCATCGGCACAAGATTTTTGCAAGTATAATTGTTTATTGTTCGATTGTTGCAACCTCGGTAATTAACAAATTAATAACTCTTCTCCCGGAATCGTTAGAAAATCGGATTTTTTTTGCAATAATTCTGGGATCAATTGAACAATAAACAATTATATTTGCAAAAATTTTGTGCCGATGGTTCGCCTTAAAAAGACAGAAATCCTGGAAATCGGGTCTCTAGTGATTCCGGGAGTAGAGTTATTAACTTGTTAATTAGCCAGGTTGCAAAAATAGAGAAATAAACAATTTCGTGCAACAACCTTGTACCGATGGTTCTCCCCATGATCCCAGAGTTATTGCAAAAAAATCTGGTTCTCTAACGATTCCGGGAGTAGAGTTATTAATTTGTAAATTAGAGAGGTTGCAACAATCGAACAATAAACAATTATATTTGCAAAAATCTTGTGCCGATGGTTTGCCTTAATAAGCCAGAAATCCTGGAAAAAATTTCGATTCTCTAGTGATTTCGGGGGTGGAGTTTTTAATTTGTTAATTAGCCCAGTTACAACAATTTAGCAATAAATAATAAAGCTAACACCAAAGTGATAAAGAGGGACCTCGAAAACCCCCGAGAGAACATTTTCCAGACATTTTCGTTGAATCGTGTGTGACATTTGCCAAAAATGGGTCATTTATTAAATAAAAAATTAAAAATTTGCGAGCGTACAGATGTTACATGTACCTTTTGTTATAAAAAATTCGCTGAACATTTTCAAGAAAACCGAATCTCAATCGGACCTCTCCGTAAAAAGTTACAAGTGAAATGTTAATTTGACGCGACTAAAAGTAACTTCCCTACCCTATGAACATCTTCAATTTCAGATTGAAACGCCTTATAACCAGGATCCCACACAATACTAACGTACTCGAGTTTAGATCTAACAAGAGCATTGAAAAGTGTCATATATTCTTACTTGTATATCCAAAAAAGCCATAGGACATTCTAGTTAGAAATCCTAGGTTGTTATAATATTGAAACTTAATTTATTATCAACTTAAATCTTTTACAGTTTCAGGACGGTTCAGGATAACATCATTTATATTATAATCATATATAGCCTTATTCTTAATATATAATGTAAATTAAATGAAAAACAAAACAAAAAATAGAAATTTCCATCCATTTTTATCAATGTACGGAAACAAAAGTTAGTTTAGAGAGTATACCAATAACGCCTGATCCAGTAATATATAGTATCGGCAACATTGTCAAATTTGTCAGTTTTTTCCTAAAAATGCTAACATCCTATATATTTTTACATAATTGAATAGGGCATTCTTCTACGTATGCCAATATTGAGGCTTTATCGGTATAATCTGGGTAAAAATTTATTCTCTAGCAAATTACTGTTTCTCATTGACGCTATCAAATTTTCAGAAATTTTTTGAAGATTCATGGAATACAGTGCTTTCGAAAAGTAACGAATAAATTCATTATTTTTTAAATTGAGAAGTTTTCGAAAAAATTCCCTGGCATGTCGATTTTGTTCTTAAAAAAGGCACTTTTTGACATACGACCCATATATTGATGTCATCGTTGTTCGAGATATAACGTCATCGACAATTTTTTTAAATAGCAACCCCCAATTTTGACCATGTCATTTGTAAGAGCGTGTCATTCTACATACATACATCATAAAAAATTATGGTGTTACATAACAAAAATGTCAAGAAAATAATGTTTGAAGATTTTAAAATTTAATTTTCACAATACTGTGCACTTCCCCATTATGCAACATCTGTCCGTGCTTATTTAGATGAGCTGTTCCCGAATCGTTGGATAGGGACAAGGGGGCCGATTGAGTAGCCAACCAGATCGCCTGATTTGACACCCCTAGATTATTTCTTGTGGGGATACTTAAAAAGCAAAGTATACGTTAATTTAGAAGATTTAAAAACAAGAATTTCTCACGAAATACATCGTATACCTCCTGAAGTTACTGATAATGTCCAAAAAGAATTTATTAATCGTCAGGCAGCCAACGGTGCACAATTTGAACATTTAATTTAGTCGATTTTTTACATAACCATTATCATTTTCAATATCGTGAAAATTTAAAATCTTCAAACATTATTTTCTTGAAATTTTTGTTATGTTACCATATTTTTTTTATGTATGTAGAATGACACGCTCTTTCAAATGGCATGGTCAAAATTGGGGGTTGCTATTTAAAAAAATTGTCGATGACGTCAGATCTCGAACAACGATGACGTCACAAATGTGGGTCGTATGTCAAAAAGTGCCTTTTTTAAAAACAAAATCGACGTGCCAGGGAATTTTTTCGAAAACTTCTCAATTTAAAAAATAATGAATTTATTCGTTACTTTTCGAAAGCACTGTATAAAGAAATTCCTGTTAATATGTAATTAATGTTCACCGCCAACTCAATATATGTTTTTGGGACATCTATCCTTAGAACATACACCAGAATATAATTACAATTTTCCTGCGATCTAGAATATACATACTATCCTCTCAGCTTGTTAAATATTGCAGCTGATCATTTTCGCTCCAAACTGGCCAATTTCAAATAGTAATTATACTGCCACCGGCGCCATTCCCTGAATTATCCACCCATTCTCCGCCTGCTAGATAGTGAATTACAGCGTTCGTAAATCGTATCATGAAAATCTGTCGGCCTATAATTAATTTACGTTAAAAATACGAATTTTGGTCTATGTCTGTCTTTTTAATGCATGGATAAACAGTTCGAAAGATGAGATTTACGAAATTAGTTTGCATGCAGATACAATGGGGAAATTGCATGATTGTTCCAAATACGTGTAGAAGAAAGAATGCATAATTTTAATCGAAATGACGTTTGTTCTAGAAAATTGGAAATATAAATTTAAATACGGTAAATAGGGAAAACCTGTTATGTCAGATGACATGTATACCTAATACATCATTGTGCTTTTATAAATAAATTAATATGTCATTTGTAATATTATGTGTTATTATGTTAAACAGACTTTGGTATTAAATAAGGTTGCAAAACCATGGTTTTGCACCTATGATTTTATCTTGGAGGGGGTAAAGTTGTAAAGAGAGTAAAGTCGTAAATACTTAAAATAAATAATTTATGCATTGCAACAGTATTATAAAAATAAAAGATAATGGAAATTAAATTAATTTTTCTATTTTTTTTACTTGCATATCAATAATTGAAATGTCTAACTTAATATGTCTATGCATATGTAGAAGAGCAAGGATTTTTTATGAACAGAATAGGGAAAGAGAAAGTTTTCGCCGGGGACGAAAGCATATATAAAAATATTGTATTTTTCTAGATCAGAAATATTTTCAGCATACATATATGAAGCAACATCGAGCAAAATTACAGAATTTAGGCTTGAAAGTCACATTAGTAAACGCTAAATATTACTTATAGAAATATTACTTTTTTTTACTGTTTTAAAAAGGTATTTTAAGCTAATATAAATCAAATCTCCTACAATTCCTATCAATGAAGTCATATGTATGCTCTCTGATACCAAACATCTAGGTATGCTAATGAACAATTCCACAGACAAAGCTCTATTCAATAAATATCTAAAGAAAATAATCTAATTTACTCACTCTATAAAAATCTAACTTCACTTTTTTGACAGTGGGAACACGACAAATTCAACCACAATAGATGAGATCTGACCTATTTCTGCATTTTTTGGATTGCTTCTTCAGGTGGTCTCCTTTAAGTTGAATCAAATATCTAACTATAAAAATTATAAAAATTAAAATTATTTGAAGTTAAATATCGACAATGACAAAAAAGTGACATCCTGTCAATGTACACCTCGCCTGCATCTACGGAGAAAGAACCGCGCTGAACGTCGTGTGGCGTTACATTAATGATATTGCGTTTTGGCACAACCTTGCATTCCATGGCAATTTATTAATGTTAATATTTTAATTATTATGTGATTATTGCCGCCAGACACATGCTCTGACTTTTCAATATATTTGAAAGATTAGCCTGTAATACATTTTAAACCAACACAAAATTCATGCAACTTTCCCGAAATAATTTTTGATAATTCTAATGTATAGCCAGTTTCTTTGGCGATTTCCAAATGTGTTTCTATAATTTACCGGATGCGCCAGTGACACAAAAAAAATGTTTAAAAAAACTTGTCAAAGCAAGGCAAACAATAAAATTTTAAAACATTTTTGAAGGTCAAATTAGATTTTTTTATCTAAAGCTTTTCCCGAAAAAATAATATCATATCTAATGCGTAATAAGAAATGTTCATGTAAGTCCATATACTGTGAAAGGTTGGAAAATCTCGGAGCTGGAGATACTGGTGACCAAAAAAAGTCGATTGAGCCAAATATGCCTTATCCAAATGTTGCTGATTTCAAAAATACAGGGCGTTCAATGTTAGAATTTTATTTTGAAATATTTCAATAACTTTGAAACCTATCGGAGTATTAAAAAAAAATTGGCACAATTATGTTTTTTGACACGGCAAATAAGAATTTTAACTAATTTTGACGTCACTAGTAGAGGGCGCCACTTATGGCACAGCATGATTCTTTTAAATGGCAGAACTTTTAGTGTATCCATCTGTCTATTGAAATAATCGATTCGCCTACCTGTTATATCTGAAAAAGGTATATCTTGTTGAAGTCGTTAGGAGTAAGCATTTTTGAAATAATCGTATTTGAAATATTCAGTGCAGCGATTGAAAACTGTTATCGTTTCAGGTAAAGTGCCTGCAGCAAAATGTTACTTGAAAAAGTTGTTCATAACCGTAAATTATGGAGAGAGCAAAATGTCAAAAAGATCAACCTGCTTTCATAAAATCTTTGTGCTAAAATGGTTTCAAAATTAAACCTCGCTGATCTTCTTGAAATTTTGCACGTCCCCATAATTTACCCTTCTGAGCAACTTTTTTAAGTAACATTTTGCTGTATTTTCAGTAGAAAAGGCACTATACCTGAAACGATAACAGTTTTCAACCGGTGCACTGAATATTTCAAATAGGATTATTTCGAAAACTGTTACTCCTAACGACTTCAACAGAGTATACCTTTTTCAGATACAACAGGTAGGAGAATCGATTGTTTCTATAATCAGATAGATACACTAAGCTGCAAAAAAGTTCTGTCATTTAAAAGAAATGTGATGTACCATAAGTGGCGCCCTCTACGAGTGACGTCAAAATTAGTTAAAAATTCTTATTTACCATGCCGAAAAATATAATTTTTTTTTTTAATACTCTGACAGGTTTCAAAGTTATTGAGATATTTCAAAATAAAATTCTAGCATTGAACGCCCTGTACTTTTGAAACCAGCAACATTCGGATAAGGCATATTTGGCTCAATCGACTTTTTTTGGTCACTAGTATCTCAAGCTCCGAGATTTCCCGACCTTTCACAGACACCCTGTATATGAGCGTTCAAAATCTACATCAAAGAGAATAGGTTTCAGATCCAGTAACTCGAAAATGTGCGTGAACTTAGCCCCCCATTTATGAATAAAATAAAAAATAAAGATTGTGCTACATTGTGCCGTAACGATTTTAAGAAAAATAAAATCGTGTTTTCCACGTAGCCCCCCACTTCGCGAAAATCGTATTTTTCTTTAATGTGCTATATTGTGCTAGTTGTTTCGAACATTGTGCCGTTTAAACAAATTTAATATCTGCCTCCTTTCTCCGGAAAATTCGGAAAAACCAGAATTTGATGGCCCACCACAATCCGATTTTTTTTTGATGTGCTGAATTGTGCTAGATGTTCTGAACATTGCGCCGTATAAAAAATGTTTATATCTACCTCCGTTCTCCAGAAAATCCAGAAAAACCAAAATATTCTAGCCGCCCATTTATAACAATCCGATTTTTTTTTGATGTACCGAATTGTGATAGATGTTCTCAACATTGTGCTGTTTTATAAAAACTGATACTTTCCTCCGTTTTCCGGAAAATCCGGAAATTTGGGCGTGAGCTTAGCCCCCCATTTTTGCAAAAAATTAAAAAACGTAGTTATGCTGAATTGTGCTAGTTGCCCCGAACATTGCGCCGTTTAAAGAAATTTGATATCTGCCTCCGTTCTCCGGAAAATCCGGAAAAACTGGAAATTTGGGCGTGAACTTAGCTCCGCATTTTTACTGAAAATTAAACGTGTTTGTACTGAATTGGGCTAGTTGTTCTGAATATTGTGCCGTTTAAAGAAATTCGATATCTATCTCCGTTCTCCGGAAAATCCGGAAAAACTGGTAAGTATAAACTTAGTGCCCTATTTTTTCAAAAATTAAAAAAAGGGGATTGTGTTGAATCATGCTAATTGCCCTGAAGATTGTGCTGTTTAAAGAAATTTGATATATATTTCCGTTCTCTGAAAAATTAGGAAAAACGTTCACTGTCACGGTCGTGTCAAAATTTTAGGTTTTTCCGGAGAATAGAGATAGATATGAAATTTCTTTAAACGGCACCGAGTTCGACAAAATTACACAATTCAGCACAATTGCTTTATTTAATTTTCAGGCAAAATGGGAGGTGCAGTAAGGTTGTGTCAAAATTTCCGGTTTTTCCGGATTTTCCTGAGAACCCATATAGATATCGAATTTCTTTAAACGGTATAATGTTCAGAACAACTAGCACAAATAAGCACATTTAAGAAAACCACGATTTTCGCAAAGTAGAGGGCATAGTAAGGTCACACAAAAATTTTCGATATTTTGCATTTTCCAGAAAACGGAGACAGATATCAAATTTTTTTATACGGCACAATGTTCAGAACATCTAGTACAATTCAGCGTATCGAAGAAAATCGGATTGTGGTAAAATGGGGGCTAGGACAATATAGCACATTAAAGAAAAATACGATTTTCGTGAAGTGGGAGATTACGTAGAAAACACGATTTTTTCATTTTCTAGGAAAATGGCTATTATTTTTCTTAAAATTTGTACGGTACAATGTAGCACAAATCCGGCACAATTCAGCACAATCTTTATTTTTAATTTTATTCATATCATATTTTTGAAATCAGAAAAAAAATAGTTTAAAAATTTAACATACCCCTCAACTTCTGCATGCCACTGTGCTTCAGTTAACTTATTAAATGGATTCAGTTACAGTCCTACAACTTTTATTCAAAACTTTGGTTTTGTATCTCTAATAATAACGTTAATAAAGGGTGGCCTAAATATAATGAAAAACCCATATAAGTATTTAAAATAGAAAGCACTTCAGTTTCGAATAAATATAATACTTTCAAAGCCGATTCTTATTGTGCATGTGGTATGATTTAAAATTTCTATTAGCCCGTTGGAGAAGTCACCGTTTGAAAGCCATTCTTTTTCGAGTGAAGAAGCCGCACGTCGGGGTAAAAAAATCGAACACTAATAAAACTTTTACAACTTTTATGGCGAAATAGTAGAGCGACCAGAGGATTTGCGAAGGGTAAACGATATTATATTTTATACTACTCTCGTAGCAGTCCGTATCTGTTTGGTTGTTTTCTGTATTTTTACATTTATAACTTTTTAACGAACTTGGTAGCAGAGTTTATGTAAAAAAGTTTTCTCTTAACTTATAACTACTATCTGTTGCCAGGAAAGTAGATTACGACCCAGCTAACTTATTTATCTGGAGAAGAAACTGTAATTACTTCTCCTCGCGCCGAATGCGCGCTAGTAACGATTTTAAGATTTCAGCCTTATTGATAAATCTACGAAAGAAGTACATCAGCTTAGGTTTGCGTTTCTGTATCTGATAATTAAAAATATTATTTCGAATTCCTTAGATGAACAGCAACAGAAAAAAAATTATACAGAGTTGTGTTCCATTTAAGATAAGAAAAAGTTATAGCTGTTTGATATTGTCAAAATGTAACAGCAAGAATACTTGGAATAATATTTTTAAATTTCGTATACAGGGTTAACTATGATTTAGTACAAATATTTTAAGAGGGGATAATGAAAAATAAGAATTAACGGAATCATCTATCAAAAAATTTCCAAAGTTATTTATAAAGCGAAAAATATTTTTTTCAAAACTATATTAAATCGTTATTTATCGCCGTCACTGGCTTTCCATCAGCCGCGAGGTTAGGTATATTCCACCAAAGTCAAAGATGTTAAAGGTAGTGACAGGTCACCGCGTTGACACATGTATCACTTTACGCCACTTTGAAAATTTATTTACAAAGGGTTAATGATTTAATGAGAAACACGATATGGTAGCATAGGGAGGCAGCACCTACCTTACTAATATTTATTTCCAGGATTCATATTTGAAGAATGTATCATTTTCTATTTTCTTACTTGTTCAAAATAAAACCTGTCGTTGCAAAAATTTTTGTACTTCCTGGATACCTCTCCTTCCTTCGACCGTTCTTTTTGTTTAAAGCGAGGTACCTACTTAGTCCGACGGTCATGATCGGGTGGATTACCTACGTCGGAAATAAACACAAAGAATAACAAAAAAATACACTCAAATACATAGAAACACTACCACACGTTTACCGCCAAGGTATTACAACAGTTGTTCAATGTGGTTCAAAAAGTATTCAGCATAATATTTTCTGGGCTCGCTGCCACACTATAATATACACTTACCACACTCCCATAAATCAGCACCTTATCCGTTATCTAGGCATTTGAATACGACATGTTTGTATATATACACAAAAAATATTATGTTTGCAATATTACTTTAAACTATAAGATCCCAAAATGTTTACAGTGTTATGTAAAAATGTTCCTTAGCCCTTAGAATATAACTAAGTTTCGCTATGTTCTTGCAACTAGCAATGCAGTATTCTAGGTTATATTATTTTAGAACAGTTAGTGACTAATTTTAAACGTTTTATAATAATTTCTACAAAATTTATAAAAACACTCCTACAACAACTTTGAAACTTAGGCCAATGACAAATCAGAATCAAAAATGACTCCAAGGAAATTTACATTATCATTATTTTGTATAATACAGTTGTTAACATATATGTTTAAATCGAATAGGATAGGATAGGATAGGATAGGATAGGATAGGATAGGATAGGATAGGATAGGATAGGATAGGATAGGATAGGATAGGATAGGATAGGATAGGATAGGATAGGATAGGATAGGATAGGATAGGATAGGATAGGATAGGATAGGATAGGATAGGATAGGATAGGATAGGATAGGATAGGATAGGATAGGATAGGATAGGATAGGATAGGATAGGATAGGATAGGATAGGATAGGATAGGATAGGATAGGATAGGATAGGATAGGATAGGATAGGATAGGATAGGACAGGATAGGATAGGAGAGGAGAGGAGAGGAGAGGAGAGGACAGAACAGGGCAGGGCAGGGCAGGTTAGGGCAGGACAGAACAGTACAGAACAGAATAGAATAGGAGTTTATTAACTGTAAATTATACAACGAATACAAAAGAATGCATGACTAAAAATTCAGTTAATGATTAAAATTCACATTACAATAAAACAAAAGTTTATTAGAACACTTAAACGGTGAGAGTTCATCTTGACAGACGATTTTCAACTTCACCGTATCGGCTGAAAGTTATTCCGAATTAATATCGTCCTCGACTCATCCACAAGACGACTCACCCGTAATGCGGGCGAAGTAGTGACTAAATAACGGTATGCTCACTTTACAACAACGAATATAGTGATTCACGTTTGACATCCTTTTAAATCGAGTGATCGTCATATCAAGACAATCACCAGGCAGTGCATTTATTATCTTACAAGCAATATTTATGAGAAACTTGACTGACATAATGTTGTTGAATGTGTAGGAATGTCTAAACTCATTCTATGTCTTGCCAGACGATCATGTACGTCGTATCTATACCTTAACCTACTGTACCAATATTCTGACATTTTGTCTATAATAGTTTTAAATACAAAACACATTAAATCAACTTTTTGCCTTTCATCCATTCTTAACCATTTTACTTCCCTTATGTAATGACTTGTGGGCTATCTTCTTGGCAATTGCAAACAGTATCTTATTCCGGCATTTTGTACTCTCTGGATTCTTTGTTTTGCTCTTCCAGTAAGACATGGTTGGTATACACAATCACAGTAATTAAAAAATTATAACATCATGCAGTCCACAAATAACAGTTTAACATTTTTAGGTTAAATTTTAAATATGGCATAGTAATTTTTGGTCTAGTATGAAAAGAAACATAATTAGTTTTATTTGTATTAAATAATAGTGACTGGTCACTAGACCAAGTGGAGAATTTAGAACTTGAAATCATTTCATTAAGAACAATTGGATTCTTGTCACTAAACAATAATGTAGAATCATCTGCATAAAGAGAAGTAAATGTCTCAGACAAAATAAGAGGAAGATCATTAATGTATAATAAAAACAATATTGGCCCCAATATTGATCCCTGTGGCACTCCATTTCTATTAATATCTGAGTTGAACACAGCTGTGTTTTCTTTATTCACAATTTTAATAAATTGCTTTCTATTACTTAAGTAGGACGTAAACCAATAATGTGCTTTACTTCTCACACCATATTTATAGAGTTTATCTTTCAAAATAACATCATGTTGGACGCAGTCGAAAGCCCGACTGAGGTCACAAAATATTTCAATCAGGCCATGCTGGTTTTTTGACAGTATATATTTTTTTTTTTCAAGAAATGTTATTAAATGTTTTAGCATAGCGTATTTAAAAATTATAGATATGACAGATGGCACAGAAATAGGTCGATAGTTTGACATCATTTCAGAACTGCCTTGCTTTAGAATAGGAGAAACCACAGAATATTTTAATATGGAGGGAAAAACTCCTTCCTCGTACCTAAAAGAGTGTCATTTCGAGATTCTAATCAATATCAAAATTTGTCAATTTCGAAAGGCTTTGACAAAGAAGTGTTTTCACTTGTTGGTTGATTAGAAAGTGATGGTTAGTTGAAAATTATTATTTTTTTATTAAATTGCTTATTCTATGTATCTAAGACCACCGCCTGGTCAAATATGGGCAACTATTTAATTAAAGAGGCGCGACTGACACGAGTCGCCAGATCTGTTCATTAATTATGATACGGGTATCGATTTTTCAAAGGGCGGCGATTCACAATGCCGATGGGGGAACAAAAAGTACTCCAAATATAATGGCGGGTCGGGGATGAACGTCTACTCGATTGACGTAAAAAATAAACTGTATATATTCGTCAGTCATCATCGAACTGTGTCTCATTTTGGCGATAATTTCAAAAGCACTCCGTTAGCGAGTAGCGACACGGCGTACATACGAGTGGAATATAATTCTTCGCTTCCTGGCAGATAGCACAAGATTATTTCTTTCATTAAGGGTTAAGTCGAATATAACCAGATCTTGCGTGCTTGCGTGAATTCCCAAAGAGAGGATTTCGTCATTCATTTTGTGGCAAGAAAAAATTTAGAATGTATCTGATAAAAACCACATAATATACAGGGTGTGGAAACAATTTATCAGAGCATGTCTTAATAAAAAAAAATATTTTCACTCAAACAACACATTTTAGTGTAATATACAAGGTGACTCAGAACTTATCTAAAAAAATATATAATGTACTCTTACAAATAATTTTTTTTAAAGGAAAAATCAAAAAGGGAAGTTCAAAAATACTATTCTGCACGGCACTGGAAATTGGTCCACGGCAAATCCTGACAAGGAAAAAGCATGCAATCGAACAAAAAATGCCCACCTGATTTTGCCGCTATTGTTATTCATTATTAATAGAATTAATTTGAGGTTTTAATTAATAGAATAGTTTCACATACCTGATGTTACAACAAAATTTTGGGCCCATCTTCCCTAGTTTCTACAAACTAACACAAATATTTCTGCTTTTTGTCAGTTTTCATCAATACTGTCCATTTAATTTTTTATATATCCCCACAAAAAGAAATCCAAATGATTTAAAGTCAGCACATGCTGTACAGCGTGTACAGCATGTGCTGTACATAGTAAGGATATGATTGAATCTGGTGTATGATACGCCACACTGCTACAATAGGCCGTGGACACTCTGGGCCTCCATGTTTTCAACGATTCGGTTACAAATCTCCAGTGTTTTCACTACACTTGCACTTACTGCACACCGCTGTAAAAGTAGCTGCATTTGGCACATGTTTACCGAGAAATCGTTCTGCTAAAGCGTTTTCACATCGTCATAAATTAAAACAATCTCCTTCAACTCCGAGTTGCTATACACGTAAGCAATTTTTCACACAACAAATGTAAATATTCGCATCACAAAAACGTTAGGTAATACCTACTATAGCAATATAAAGGTTGAAAATACTTCAACTTCAATAGTTTTTACTCGGAAACTATAAGGATTTTACAACAAAAAAATTTACGATAATTTCTCCATTTTTCATGACACCGAATTCCCAAATTTGTTTAAATTAGTTGTGAATCACGTTGTACAACATGATGATATTGAATGCACTGACTAAAAACTGTTTTGTTTTCAGGTAGTACCTTTTCTGCTGACAATACAACAGAATGTTACTTAAAAAAGTTCAGAATGCTAAATAATGACGATGTGCAAAATTTCAAGGAGATCGACTTGCTTTGATGAAACTTACTGATATTCTTGAAATTTTGCACATCACCATAATCTACTATTTTCAATAACTTTTTCAAGTAACATTTTGCTATATTTTCAACGGAAAAGGCACTTTACTTGAAACCAAAACAGTTTTTACTCGGTGCATTGCATAATTCAAATAGGCTCCAACAAGCTTCAACAAGGTAAGGCATAAAAGGTAGAAGAATATATTCAAATGTATGCACTAAGCCGCAAGAATATTATACCATTCAAAAAAGCATGATGTGCATGATTCTAAATTAGAAACAAATTTGATTTTATCGTCTCCAAAAAAACGAGATATCTTTAAAATGTATGCAAATATTTGGATTTTTATTAAAGAATAATTTACAAATATCGAAAATAAAATTTTAATTTTGCAACATCGCATTATTTTGTCGTCAGGAATCTATTCTTCTTCTATGTTGCTTTAATTTAGAGACACCCTGTATATAAATCTTAGATCCTTTATGTATATAAGTAGTATAAGCTTTGCCATTTACTATCATATAAGTCAAAATAACACTTCACTTCTTATACGTTGTAGTCCATTTGTCATTATTATTTATAACACTTTTAACAAATTTCTTTATAAATGTTATTTAAGTTATATTTGGTCCATATATTGTTATATTTCTAGTAAATACTTAATATCCAATTATTGAATTTAATATTCAATAATTATAAACGGGTTCAAAGGATAGTAAGGATAAAGGCAGGTACCTAATGGGATTACCGGAAAATCCCCATAAAGGTTTACAATTAAAAATTTAACAATATTTACATTTGAAACTGAAAATAATATTTAAGTAAAGTATGGTAAATCCCAGCAATATCATAAAATGTGAGTAGAGTTGATATAATTCTTGCTTCTGCTATCATTATCACAGAATTATGGACCATTAGGTGTGAAGATTACGTACAGTATTAATATACACAAAGTGCATGTGAAGTATATTTTTCTCGACTCTTTAACGCTATTGACGCTCCATCTACACGCGAAATACACAGTATAAAGTTAATTCATTAAAGTGTATATAAAGCACGTAAAAAATTGTGTTAGTGTAAAATGAAATATTTATGTAACGTAAGAATAGTAGTTCCGTTCATCTGATCTTTTTGACCACATCAACTCAAGCATCTCCAATCTATATTTATAAGAGCTGTGACGAGAAATCGCTAAAATGAATGCTGCCAACTACTAGGAATAAACAGAGCACAGACCCACAAACCACAACACAGAAATTAAACCAGATTGTCACACAAACTGTCATGTCTGTCAAGCCTTGAATGTTGATTTGATTCCTAATTTGAGTGAATAGTGAATACAATTTTTGAATATACGGTTATGTTGCTGGAGAAAATATATTCCATATATTTTATTTAATCTTCGACATAGTTTTTAATAGTGTAAAGGATATATTATTACATTAGTGCCCCTTAAAAGTTATCAAAATGCAAAACAATAATTCCCGTGAACGAGACAGTAATCATCATTCCAGTTCTGGTAGTCATTCTCATTCTGTTACGATGAATATGCGAGAAAAAGAGGAATATATTGAAAGTTTCAATTTTCCCTTCTGCGATTTAACAGATAAATATGAAAAAGTTACTAAAATAGGTCAAGGTACATTTGGGTAGGTCCTACACTTTACTCAAATATAATTGCATACTGATGTTGTACCCCGTTTTAGAGAGGTGTTTAAAGCTAGAGACAAAAGTAATCCAAAAAAATTTGTTGCCATGAAAAAGGTACTTATGGACAATGAAAAAGAAGGGGTATGTTCCCTCATGTGTAATAATGTTTAGAGTAAACTTATTTGTACGTTTCATTTTAGTTTCCTATAACTGCACTTAGAGAAATAAGAATTCTTCAACTTCTCAAACACGAAAATGTTGTAAACCTTATAGAAATCTGTCGGACGAAAGCTTCGCAACATAACAGATATCGATCAACGTTTTATTTAGTCTTTGACTTTTGCGAACACGATTTAGCTGGTCTACTTTCGAATGTTCTTGTAAAGTTTAGTTTAGGAGAAATAAAAAAAGTTGTACAACAACTTTTAAATGGACTGTATTATATACATAGCAATAAGATATTACATAGAGATATGAAAGCTGCAAACGTTCTAATAACCAAAAATGGAGTATTAAAACTAGCCGATTTTGGATTAGCTCGGGCTTTTAGTACGAATAAGAATGGAATGCCAAATAGGTAAGATAATGTTTACGGCAGTATCACTTTTGTCTATACCTTATTTCTTTTTAGGTTTACGAATCGAGTAGTAACGTTATGGTACAGACCACCAGAATTACTTTTAGGAGAGAGAAACTATGGACCCCCAGTAGATTTGTGGGGAGCTGGTTGCATAATGGCCGAGATGTGGACCAGATCGCCTATTATGCAAGGGAACAGCGAACAGCAGCAACTGACTTTGATCTCTCAGTTGTGCGGTTCGATTACTCCACAAGTATGGCCTGGAGTCGAAAATTTAGAATTATATAAGAAAATGGAACTGCCGCAGAGGCAGAAAAGAAAGGTAATGATTCAAATAATATATTTGACCGTCTACTATCATCGTTATAATATAAAATTATCAATGAATCTTCAACTGCAACGAATTAATTTAAGTCATATCAATGATGAACTTACTTGTTTATCATCAGTTTATATGTTACGTACCTTTGCTTATAATAACCGACTTTAATATGTGGCTGTAACAAATTGCCAACATGAAATAGTACAGTAGAGTTAAATATTAGTTATGTATTTTTTTTTTTTAATATTTTACTGATTTTTAGTAATAACACTGAATATTTTAAACGTCAGTTTCAGGAAGTAAAGAGTCACTTTTGATCAGTTGCGTGAATTTTTTTCATGGGTAGACATTGAAGGTAAATAATTCAAAATTAAATTATTTTTTTTAAGTATCTAGAGCATGTTCAATTTAGAAAATTAAGTCTTACTTAAAAAGAAATTAGGCGACAAATAATAAAAATGTTTATTTTACTACACTCTCCACAAAATAGAAAATATATAAAAAATTAAATAAATATATCAAATAAAACATAAAAATAATATTGCATGAAGTACAACAAAAAAAAAATACAAATGTATTTTAGAAACCAATTTGCGTCAACGAGCTTTGGCGGTAGTAAAATGTTCAATATTGTTTTAAATTTAAGTCAGGTCGCTTTTCGCAACTCTTTTCTTTTTAGAGAGATAGAGAAGAAACGCAACTGTCTTTAATATAAATGATTGGACCCCCCATATATGTGCCATCTTATTATATTTATTTTCATTTTTACATAAGACACGTAATTTAGATTAAAAAGGAACTTGAATGGGGAGTATTGGGGCTATCCCAGTTGACCACATGGATTGTGTACTCCAGAAAAATTTATTCAATTCAAATAAAAATTGATTTAATCTTTTAGTTGATCGGAAACGACACATCTAATAAATGTATATAAAATAAAAATTTCTTCATTAAACAGAAGTTGATAACACTATCATCATGGCAAGCTTGAAGTATATTCCTATTAACATGAATAAAAAATAAAGCACCTTTCCATTGTTTTTTCTATTCAGTGTCCGCAAATTTGATTGACAACATTTGGCTGTATATTCACGGCGATAAATGGTACGATCTACGAAACAAAAGCTAAATAAAATTTTTGTGGCGTAGGACTTCAAACTTGTCAAAAGTAAAACTAATTTAAATAATAACTTCATAATCCCTTTGCCAATCGTGTTGCAATATGGAACATTTATTTGGACTATTATGACATTATATCTTGAATCTTTAGTGAAATTGATATACTGGATTGTAGTTTTCTGCCATTCGTCTTTTTAGTGTCATTCTCTACTTTTATTTTAATATACTATTAACTTGTCTAATTTACAACAAACTGTATATTTCTGTAAAGCGTTTGAGATTTGTGATAAGGCAGGGTCGTGTCTTCAGTGATAATTAAGTACTAGTAAAATTGTTTTGTACGTTTGTCCGATCCAAACTTGAATATTGCTCTCTAATTTGGTATCCGTACTACAATCACTGTGTCAGATTGGTTGAATCTGTTCAAGATTTTTTAAATATTTAGCTTTTTGTGTCAACGGGATATATCCCAACAGAGGAGGTGATTATAACAAATTATTAACTAGTTTTGACTTCAGTTCTCTGCAATTTAAAAGGAATTTTTACAGTTTGAGGTTTTTACATGCACTTCTAAATAACGATAACGACTGTACTTAAATTTTAAATTCTTTACTTTTGTTAACTAATAGAATGGATAGTCGTACTCCACAAACTTTATATTGCCCCATAGCCAATACTAACGTTTTATTGAAGTCTTTTATATACAGTATGTCCACAGGAAAGGTGTTGAATAGGAAGTTTCATTTTATCGAAAAAAGTTACTCGATAAAAAATTTTGCTGGTTCTTAAAACAAGATTGGGATAGCAATATGTATCATTTCTTGTACGGGGAGTTCAAGGAATTTTAAATGGTACCCGAGTAAAGTGTACTTATTTGTGAAAATGTGGAAATAAGTTACTATATAGTAAAAGTTGTTCAAAAGTAAAAGGCAGTCTCTAATACTAGTTTTTGAAAAAATCGGCCTACTTTTATTTATTTGTAATCATTAAATTTATTTTATACAAATTTAGTCATTCCAAATTCAATCTTGTTCTAGTAGGCGTTGATAGTGACATGTTGATTTGACAATTTATAAAAGGTATACCTTTTCTATTTAGAATTAAAGCTAATTCAAAAGTTTCTTTTTAAAAAATTGTAAAATACAAAAAGTTAGTTATATTTTTACATCGACGGTACAGTATAACTAGCGCTCTCTAGTCGTGACCTCAACACTGTTTGCATATTCGTAACTGCCATCTCAAAAAACATAAGACTACAAATTTTCAAAACAATCGTTCCATACGTTCTTAAAATATAGCAAAAAAATTGAAAGCATTTTTTCAACTTTAATACCCTGTAGAATGAAAACGAACAACAATTGAATAAGGCATGTTGGGTTCAATCGCTTTATTTTGACGTTAACAATCTGCCCTTAAGCTATTTACCATTATTAATTATTCATTAAAATGGTAAATAGCCCCGTATATCTCATAAGAAATAATTTAGTTTGGTATATTCATATTTATATTTTTTAATTATTTTACAGGTTAAAGAACGTCTTACACCCTATGTGAAAGACCCATACGGCTGTGATTTACTTGACAAACTGCTAGTGTTGGACCCTGCGAAGAGAGCAGACGCAGACACTGCTCTAAACCACGACTTTTTCTGGACTGACCCTATGCCTTGCGATTTGGGAAAAATGTTAGCCAACCACACTCAAAGCATGTTTGAGTTCCTGGCGCCCTCCCGTCGAGCCACTCAGATGCGACATCATTCTATGCCTAGGCCGACTACCTCTGCCGTACAGGACAGCGGTTATCAGGACAGAGTTTTCTAGTTAAAACCAGTTAAATAGAACTTTTGTGATGTTCGGTTAATTTATTGGAAATCAATAATTAATTTTTATACATTACAGTTATTTAATTTGGTTTGCCGAGTTTGATACGTTTGGTGATTAGAAGCGAGACTTTTTCGTAATTATCACTATTTAGGTATTTGTTTTTTAACAAGAAGACATCTGTAAATATTAAACGTTGTTGACGACGTTTACTTTCATACTAGAAGTTGAGTATGAATTTCTGAACAGAAATGACGCAACTAGTTCAATTTAATTCGTGATGTCAAGAAATCTGATACCGCTCGTTAAATAATTTAGAACAATAATGTTTAAAATTAACTGCAGTAAATTTAGTTTGTATTCGATGATAAACTTGCATTGTTCAAGATTACAATTACGGACTTGAGAACTGTTATAAAGACATATATAGAATAACGGATAATTAATTTTTTTATTACAGGTATTTTTACAGGATGTCCAGTAAAGAATGGTCCAAATTTCAGGGCTGTATTCGTTGGATCAAAATATAGTGATTTAACCCAATTTACCTCGATCCAAAAGTTGGAGGTTTCCGACTTACAGAGTGTCAAGGTTAAAAATTAAATTTTGTCTTTTGCTAATATCTCAAACAGTGCTCGAGATATTAGCTTCAAAATTGTCACTAGGCGGTTTTTTAAGATGACAAAAATTATTTTGGACGAAATTATATTCAGGCAAAACTGCACGCAGCGCCTCCTAGAAGATAGGACATAATTTCGGCAAAAATAATTTTTGTCATTTTAGAAAGCCCCCAGTGCAAATTTTGCAGTAAATATCTTGAAATATTATCAAAAGACAAGATTTTTAACTTTGACACCCTGTGTCCTTGAACTTTCAGACTGAGTTAGATCGCTATATCTTGGCCAGAACAATACAGCCTTTACTGGACACCCTGTATACAAGGTATCCTTGAGTGAGCATACAAAAATTTTTCAGATTGTAGATCTGGAGAAAATTGTACTAAAATTCTAATAACACTTTTTTCTGTCATGCACGTCTTCCAAGATACAGGGTGTTAATAAAATAATAACTACTTTTAGCCATATCTATGAAATCCTTCAACAATCAAATTAATTTTTTCATTCAGGTGTAAACTATTTCAAGGCCGTTAAAATCGTGGCATTTATTTTGATCTAACGTCTCTTGTCTCTTGATAACTTTTGCACCCTTAATAGTTTCTAAGTTTGGAGTAGTGCTTCTTATTCTAAGATCAATTTTAAACAAAAATGGTCTTGTCCCAAATTGTTGCTAAATATCGATATTGTCACAGATACGTAAAATAAAAGATGTTTTTTCAGTAATAGGAATTGTTTAAATAAAATTTTAAATTTGTTTCTTGGTATTTTTCGAGTCGTTTAACTTGCCGTTCTCCGTCTGAATAATTAAAAGTTATTAAGAACCAATAATGCCATGCCAATACCATGTTATGATACAATCGATGTTTGGTACAAATTTTGAGCATTTAAATTGTAATTTTTTAAAGAATGAATGCAAACTTTAATCCTACATACTTCATTTTTGTCAAAAACGGTACACTTTACGCCACATTTCTCTTAGTCCCTGAATAAGACCAGTCCAAAAAACGGCCAAAATATTAAATAGGTAACAGTTATCACGAGATAGATTTCAATGTGAGTTGGCAAAGCTCTCTCCTGATCACAGCAAATTTCACATAGCTTTAGAGACTTTTAAGTAATATATATCTCAGTCAAAAATCAATTTGATCCCTTGAAGGATTCCATAGATATGACTAAAACAGTTATTATTTATTTAAGATTCTGTATCTCAGTAGGGTGTTAGTAATATTTTGTGCAGATATACCATGGTAAATTTTTGTACCCTCACTCAGACACACCCTGTACACATATCCTCTAAGAATCGATGTCCTTAATTTTTTTTATTTATTTAGAAGTTGTTTTTTTTTAATTCGGTTAATGTTGGCATCAAGCTTAAATTGTGGTAATCAGTGCCGAATTTTTTTTTATGAAATATATGTATATTTTTTTCTCTTTCTGTATTTTTCTTTTAAAACTTAAATGAATCCCCCCTTTTCCCCTCTCTGTGACCTTAATTCAAATATAAATTCACCGTTAGTAAATGCTTATGAAGAATCATAATACTGTGACTATTAACAAGATTTTAATGTTTTTGATCTGAATTGAGATATAAAGGCTGACAACTCAAAAAGTGCATTTTTTTTCCTTCATCTTATTTATTTTGAAGTAAATGTTATGAAATTTGGTACCCTGTACTGGGTGATTCAGAACTAATTTAAAAAAGAAACATTGAATGTACATGAATCCTCTTACAAGTACATTTTTATAAAAATAAAATCAAAAAAAGCAGTTCAAAAATGATTTAAAAAAAACCCTTCCGTACGGCACTGGAAACTGGTCCACAGTAAAACCTGATAAAGCATATAATCGGCAACCGAACGAAATATTGAAAGAAATTTTACAACACCTATTTTCATACAACGAATTCAACTGCTTTTGCCGATGTTATTATTAATATAATTAATTTATGATTTTAATTGGTAAAATAGTTATACATGCCTATTACAACATTTTAGGCCCATCTTACCCAGTTTCTACAAACTAACATAAATGTTTTCTGCTTCTTAGATATCCGTTTTAAACTTGTAAGTTATTGGCAGCAGCTACGATAAGTTTGTGTAAATCAATAATAGTATTCATTTCGGTGCAATATATTTCATTTTTTTAATATCCTCACAAAAATAAGTCCAAATGATTTAAAGTCGGGAGATCGTGGCGGCTATGGTACCGGTCCTTCTCATCCAATCCGTTGGTATTAATGCTTGGACACGCTATACATAGTAAGGATATAATTGAGCCTCGTGTATGATACGTCACACTGCTACAATAGGCCGTGGACACCCTGGGCCTCCAACTTTTCCACGATTCGGTTACAAATTTCCTGTGTCACGCCAGTGTTTTTACTACACTTGCACTCACTGCACACCATTGTAACAGTAGTTGCATTTGGCACATCTTTATCGGGAAATGGTTCTGCCAAAGCATTTTCACTTTACCATAAATTAAAATGATATCCATCATCTGCGAGTTGTATAAACATAAGCCATTTTTGATTTTTCAAAAACTAACGTAAACACTTGTATCACAAAAAAGTTAATACGATAAGTAATCGGATATTTGAAATCCTCTGGCTAGAAACTACAGTAACCCAGCAATGTAAAGGTTGAAACTACTAAAATTTCACTCATTTTTATCTCGGAAACTATAAAGATTTTACAAAAAATTGTTTACGATATTGACTTCTTTTTTCATGACGAGTCTATTTCCAAAGTCTTTTAGATAAGTTCTGAATCATCCTATATTGTTCGCCATGAGCTTTCCATTGGAAGTGGAAGAAAAATTCTATGTCTACTAGATTCCCAAATTGATGTTATCGAAGCGGATGAAAAAGAAATGAATTTCCACTTCCATTGGAAAGCTTGTCTTACAAAATTTTTAAAGAACAAACAAAATGCAGTTTTCAGCTGTTATTTCAGGAACTGTACAATGTAGGATATCATATATTTCATTTTCAAAATCGAAAGGAATAAAAATGCGTAACTTTTTCCTAATTTGTGTTAAAACTAAATTGCAAATGTGTTCATTTTTTTGTAATAAATGTCTTCTATTTTTATGAATTTATTTAATTGATTTATTATATATTTTACACGTGGAGAAAGTGGGTTTCCCAACCTAAGCCTGACAAAAAAGAAAAAAACAAATATTGAGAGAAACATAAGTTAAATAAAATTTCTCTGCTTTCACTCTCAAAATGATCAAAAGCCAGTGATGGCAAACGGAAAAAATGTCTGATTTGAATTTGTCGTTTTAAGAACAAAATTAAAAATAAACGACAACTCTTGTACAAACTTGACTTGAAAAAAATCTTTTTTTTTAAGTTACGATTGGTTTTATAATATAGTAATTTCTATTTTAACTAGTTTTTTAATGAACAGATACATGTGGTTTCAGAAATAAGCGAAAAGAGTTTATTGTGACCATACTTTACTATCATCTTTAATTTTAAGGCGGCCATAATTTGTGGCCCAAACTAGTGAAATGTAGATGTAATTTTAAAGTTAGGAATTTTACACACTGTTAAAGTTGTTAAAAACAATTATACATTATTGGATACTAGAAAATTCTACTTAGGTGGTGTTAGTATTTATATTGCCAAAATTTAGTAATTTTTTGCTTAATATATTCATTTTTTTGGAATTTTTACATAAACTTCAACAATTAATTTTTCACATTTAAAAGCCAAAGTAGGAAAATTGAACACAAACCTTTCCTAAGTTCATACTTTATGTGTATTTTGCTGGTCATATAAAGTGTTAACTTTTTCGTAGAAGAGAAAGGTAAACAAAATTATTTATGTCGATTTGCATGTTGTTTTGATTATCACCATATTTAAAGACAGTAAGATCACATAATATACAGTTATCGGTATTTTTTGAGCCATAAATACTTTTAACGCTTGGAAATGAAAGAGAGTAATAAAACCCTGAGATAAGAACCGGCCATGGGTATAGTAATATTTCGTTTCAGGTAATTATCAGTGTATTGTGACAGATCAATCCAGTCTTAGAGCTGAATATATTATGCTAGTGCAGTAGAGTAAAATTCGACTTGTGTTTAGTGACTATTGTGCCAGTGGATATAATATTGTTTGGGTAAAATGTCGAGCTTATCAGATTACGTACCTGCTAAATGCCTGAAAAGATGTGCGCTGTCTCAGAATGAGAAGATTATTACATTAAATGTATTTAATGCATTGAAACACCAAAATCCTACCAACAGTGTTGACGACATCGTAGAAAAGTGTTCCAAAATGACAGGGAAAATCGACTATCTACAGACTTTTAAAGGAAACGAAAAATGAACAAGATACTGTAAATGCCCCAAAATCATCTACAGGGATGTCAAAAGTCGTTATAGATGATTTCTTCAAAAATGTCAATCGCAGAAAAGTACACTCATTTTATTTTAAAAAAGAAATACCAACGCTAAATAAAATTTTAAGTGAACTTTCAGAGGACAGCGATTTGCCAAAAATCAGTAGAAGCAAATTATGGGCCGTCTTACGAGAGTTGAATTTTTGCTGGGAAAAGCAGAACAGGAAGTCAGTTCTTATCGATAAAGATGAAATTATTTGTTGGCAAAGATCCTACTTAAGATCAATTTGAAAATTCCGTGACGAAGGGAGGAATATTTATTATCTAGACGAAACTTGGTCAACGAGGGATATACTGTAACAAATGTATGGCAAGATAAAAATGTAAAAAGTTTTCGACAAACATTTTTGGATGGACTTTCAACAGGGTTCAAGGCACCTTCAGGTAAAGGGCGAAGATTAATAGTGACACATATAGGTAGTGCCAGTGGTTTTGTAGATGGCGGTTTACTTTTATTTGAATCTAAAAATACAGGTGACTATCACAAAGACATGAACGCAGATGTTTTCGAAGAATATTTTACACAGATGTTGAATCTTATTCCTCCAGGGTCTGTAATTGTCATGGATAATGCCAGTTACCATTCACGGCAGACCGAGCGGACGCCTACGACTGCTTGGAGGAAAGCCGATATAATTCAATGGTTATCCGGAAAAAACATTTCTTTTGAAACAAATATGGTGAAAAAGGAACTTTTGACACTTGTCAATCTTAATAAAGATCAGAAAAAATATGTTATCGATGAAATGGCAACAAATCGCCAAATAACGGTACTACGGTTACCACCTTATCACTGTGAACTTAACCCAATCGAATTAGCCTGGGCGCAGGTAAAAGGAGATGTAGCGCGAAATAATACCACGTTTAAATTAAATGACGTGAACATTCCTTGGAACAAGTAACTACAGATAACTGGCAAAGATATATACACCATGTACAAAAAGAAGAGGAGAAAATGTGGATCTCAATAATTTTATTGATGTTACTGTGGAACCTATCGTTATCAATCTAGGAAACGAAGATAATTCATCAGAATATTCAGAGGATGAATTTTAAAATACCTACTTTTTTATTTTCTTTATTGTACATTTATACAACACTACATTTACTCACCATAATTTGAATTTTCAAAATACATATATTTTTGTGTGGAATAAAAGTCTATTCATTAAATTTAAATAAATATTTTGATAATAATATTGAATAATTTTATTTGAATTACTAAAAACCCTCTTAACCCGGTTATGATGCTTAAAGTAGCCTCTAGTTTTGAAATGCTGTTTTTATATTGTTTACTTATAAGAGAAATGGACCGAGAAATTGAAGCGGCATAGACAAAGACGGATTGTCAGGGATTAAATTTTAGCTATCTGCTACAATTTAGTACGGTTCGATCACACAAAGTTTTTTTAAAAGTACACCTCATCTATACCGATAATACATAATATAAAAATATTGAATATAAGCACCAGTACTACATTTATTTACGATTTGCATGCATAATAAGCTTTTATTACTCTCTTTCATTTCTAAACAGACTATAGATAGCAGTATCTGTAAAGGATTTAAAATCGTAACTAACTTGTAGACTACTCTACTAATATGCAGTGACGTGACGTCTGAAAATGTCTCCAAAAAAAAAAGTCGTTATCATTTTATACTACATTAAACAATAAATCATTTATTACACCAGAAAGCATTAGTTATATAGCTATTTTTTATTCTATTTATATCTAGTTATCAATTGTGATTCATTGACATTTATTGTTATATCAAAAATAATTTAACAAATAGGTATAAAAATTAATTTCCAATTATAAACTGCATAGTTAAAATATTTCAGAATAAATTATTACGAGAAGTTGCAATCATGAGTTACTTTTATTAAAAGTTTGAAAAAATTTATTTTCAAATTATGAAATTGTGTAAAAATTTGTAATTCTCTTAAACTTAAACAAAATATTTTTCATGAAATGAAACTTTCTAAGAACATTTTCTTATTTTTATTAAAGACTATACATTTATAGTTAAACCTTAGCAATTACGAAAACTATATTAAGGATAACTTAAAAATTAATTTTTATATACCAAATTTAACAACAATCTTAAATAGTTAAACTATATTACCATTAAATTAAACATATTCATTAAAATTAATATTTAAATAATTTCAAGAAAAAACTGTACCTAATATCTTCAAAAAAAATATGTGTATAAAAATACTGGGTAAAATCTATGCAAGAGTTTATAAAAATTCCAACAAAATTTACATTTAGAAATTACCCTGTATATCAAAATTATTTTGTTGTTTTTGCTAATTCGTTTGATAACCAGTCAAGTCCTTCGTACAGACCATTTCCTTGAGTTGCACAAGTTGCCTGAATATACCACTTCCTATTCCTAAGTGTATTTAAACCTAATTTATCCGTTATTTCAGCAGTGGACATTGAATTTGGCAAATCCTGTTTATTAGCAAAGACAAGCAGTATCGACTCTCTCAAATCGGGCTCTTCCAACATGCTATGAAGTTCAAGACGTGCTTCTTCAATACGATCCCTGTCATTGGAATCAACCACAAAAATAAGTCCATCTGTGTTTGCAAAGTAATGCCTCCAAAGTTTTCTTATTCTTGTCTGGCCACCAACATCCCATACCGTAAATGATATGTTTTTGTATTCCACTGTTTCTACATTAAATCCAATTGTGGGAATTGTTGTAACAATCTCCCCCAGCTTCAATTTATATAATATTGTGGTTTTACCGGCAGCATCGAGACCAACCATCAAAATCCTCATAGATTTTTTACTAAAAAGTCTGTTAAACACTGCGGATATTGTCAGACCCATGTTATGTACCTTCACTTCTTACACAGTTATGAGAATATTCTCACCACAGTCGGAACAATCTGATTAAATATACTAATTGATCACCTTAATCAACGTTATCATTAGTTACGTGTACGTACAGCGAAACTATTTCCGCACTGCACTAACCCCTTGTATTGTCAGATTTCAAAAAGTATCTCTTAAACTGTGTAACTATCTACACGTCTGCGTTTATGACAATATGAATTTGTATAAACTAGGTTTATTGAATATAATTGACAAATTTTAAGCTACATCTGCCTAAAATTAATATGTCAAATAAACCGGACTGGAAGTATAAACGTCAGCCAGACTATTTTTTAGATACTACCACCACACAGTACACAACGAATAACTAAATCCCCCTAGATAAAAGATCCCTAGATCGAAATCTAAGACAAATATTTATCAGATACAGCTTACTCAGCTTAGTTTAGACTTGAAAGCAAAACTGTAAAGCGCCACCAAGCCAGCATTGGCATAAATGCGAGGCAAAGAGTCGTTGTTTGTGATTAGTGTTTACTTTTAAAGATATGAGAAATATTGTAAAAATGGGCAAAAATTGTAGTGTTTTATTATGTTCCGGAATATAAAAATAAGTTTGTTCAAACCATTTTAAAAAATTATTTTTTTAATGAAAATTGTTTTCATCCTACACGTATAACAATGATTGTTTTATTTGTATTACATAGATATCTTACATACATCACTTATACATCGCGATAAAAGTAGTACTAAGTTAAATAAATAGTTTAGCGTAGGGATAATTTCTTATGAAAAGTCATTACACCATTAAATAAAAAAATCAAATTTCTAATCGAGACTTAAACCAACAACGATTCTCTTGCTTGTCGCGAAATTGCGCACTCATATGCGGTCCATTTAAGAGGGATTTTTTTTTAAATATATTAATTTGTATTTCACTACGTATTTTTATACCGGTTTTTTTTATGTTATGAAAGAAATCATTTAATGAAAGGGGCTTAAACTTATATGTGCTTATATAGATTATACAGAGACAGAGCGAGTGATCAGTTACTGATTAGCCAAATGTCTCCAGTAATGTTTCATTTCCTCCGAGATATAGGAAGTCGAAATCAAAAGCGTCAAAACTAAGCATAGAGGCTTATTAAGGGCGTCGTATTCTTGAAATAGTATTTTCTACAAACACAAAATAATTTTAGACATTTAAGAACTGACTAATATATATATATAATATTCAAACTACCGAAGTAAAACCAATATGCATATAACGACAGAAAGAGATTTGATTTATATTAGCTTAAAATACCTTTCTAAAACAGTAAAAAAATGTTACAAAAGCTAATAATAAGGAATATATGGGTAGATATTGTGGGTGTAATTCAACGCAGGTTGGAGCTTTTGTCCACTGAGTAGTTAGTTTCACACAATATTATTAATACCTAAAAATATATAAAAACTTTTACATAAAAGGTGAACATTTTTCAAGTAGGTATTGTCATATTTAATTAATTGACAGGATGTCACTTTTTGTCATTGTCGATATTTAATTTCAAATAATTTTAATTTTTATAGTTAGATATTTGATTCAACTTAAAGGAAACCACCTGAAGAAGCAATCCTAAAAATGCAGAAATAAGTCAGATCTCATCTATTGTGATTGAATTTGTCGTGTTCCTACTGACAAAAAGTGAAGTTAGATATTTATAGAGTGTTTCATTAGCAGGTCAGTAAATTAAATTATTTTCTTTAGATAATTATTGATTAGAGCTTTGTCTGTGGAATTGTTCATTAGCATACCTAGATGTTTGGTATCAGAGAACATACATATGACTTCATTGATAGGAATTGTAGGAGATTTGATTTATATTAGCTTAAAATACCTTTCTAAAACAATAAAAAAATAAAGAAAAAGAAAGAGATCTAACCAACAATTTTTTAGTTAAGAAATTTTTGAAAATACATAATTTTTTAAATTAGCTGTAGATGTAAATATTGTTATAACATGAACTTACATAGTTCTGCATATAAATTGTTCACTTTTGTTTATAAGTATATGAAAATACCTTTGTTAAAATGTGGGATTAGAATAGCAAAATTCAAAAAATTCAAAATTCAAAATTCAAAAACCTTTTATTCTTTAAAGACATACAAGATGTATAAGAAAAGTCAATACACTTATAAATAAAACAAAGACATAAATACACAAACAAAGATAACACTTGCTAAGTTTACAAGTGAGTCACAATATAATTAAAAAAAAGGACATAAGCAACAACAAATAATATTGTAAATAAACGCAAGTAGGTACACTAACAAAAATCAGCGGAACATTCAGCTACAGAAATCAGCGGTACTATACAGACACTTATCGACAAGAAAACGTTTAAGATTATATTTAAAGCTCTTCTTACTCTGAATAGTCTTAATATGTTCGGGGAGATTATTGAACATCTTAGCCCCAATGCGGCTAGGGGCTTTAAACGACAGATTAACTCTGGAATAAGGGAGATGTAAATCATTTTTTGCTCTTGTATTTCTATTATGTACATTAAAATTAGTAACAAATTTCAGTTTATTATTAAAAACGAATACACAGATCTCAAAAACGTATAGACTATACAAAGTAAGAATTTTAAATTTTTTGAAGATATCAGTACATGAATGTGTGCTGGGAACATCAGCAATGCAGCGTAATATTCGCTTCTGGGCAACAAATACGTCACGGGATAGAGTAGAATCCCCCCAGAAGGCAATCCCATATCTCAATCTGCTCTCAATCTGTGCATAGTATAATTTAATCAAATGGTCACCACTAAGTACACTTTTTAAACTAGAAAAAAGATTACAGATGGAAGCCAATTTAGATGATAAAAATTCACAGTGAGATTTCCAATTCAAGCACGAGTCTAGATGCAAACCCAAAAATGAACAGGAGTCCACATCCTGAACTAGGAATTCCACATTATCATCAACAGAAAGCCTAAGGTTATCAATTCGTTTCTGAGATGTATGAAATCTCAGTATTTGTGTTTTACCCGAATTAAAGTATAAGGAGATATTTTGAAACCATTTGATTAAATTTGCGATTGTATGTTCACATTTGTGTTTTAGGGAACTATAAAATTTATCAGATATAATAAGTGATGTATCATCTGCGTAAAGAGTAAAATGTGCATCGTTAAACGATTCAGTTATATCATTGATATACAAAATAAAGAGGACAGGACCCAAGACAGAGCCTTGGGGCACTCCCATTTCCAAATCAACTAAATTCGAATTGTATGTGCAAATACTGTCACTGCTCAAATGATTTATACTCACATATTGTTTGCGTTGCTTTAAGAAGGACATTATCCAATCAAGTGACATTCCCCTGATTCCATAATGACACAGTTTTGCCCCTAAAATATCATGATCAACACAGTCGAACGCCCTGCTGAGGTCACAAAATACCCCAACAGGGCACTCGCCTGCATCGATAAACTTAATGAGCTCATCAATAAAACTGTGGATGGCTGTAGAAGTAGATTTATTACAACAAAAACCGTGTTGATTTTCTAACAGAATATTGCACTTGCTGGTAAAACTCAACAATCTATCTAAAAAGGCATATTCAAATATCTTTGAAAATCCACTGGAAATAGTGATAGGCCTATAATTACTTAGAAGGTTAGGATCTTTCTTCTTAAAAATTGGAATAACTTTACCAGTCTTAAGGACAGAAGGAAAGGTACCCTGAGAAAACGAAAGGTTAACAATGTATGTTACAGGTTCTAAAATCAATTTTAAACTGTTTCTGATGATAAAAAGGGGAATGTCATCTTCGCCCGCAGCTCTTTTATTTTTTAACCTACGAGTTAATAAATTATATAATTCGTCAGGGACAAATGGCAGCAAAAATAGAGTATCCAAGTTATATTTAATGCATCTGTCTGTGCCCACCCAATTTGTAACTGGAATCCGCTCTTTCACCTCCAGAGGTGCAGTTTTAAAATATTCACTAAAAAGTGACGCAACCACATTGGGATCATTAATCTCTTCATCATTATATCGAATGGTAAAATTATCATTACAGAGTTTACGTCGGCCAGTTAACTCAGCTAAAATATTCCAGGAAGTTTTGTTGGGATTTTCTGACACATCAATCTTTTTTTGGAAATATTCTTTCTTTTTTTTGTTTATTAACAAAAAATGCTTTTGCTTAGCAAATTTGTATGCAGAGGACAAACATGAATATGTGCCTTTTAGGATACACAAGTCTTTTAGGTTTCTACTAGATTTTACCACCTCGTTATCCACCCAACCCTTTTTGGATCTATTAATTCGAAACTGCTTCAAAGGAAAACAGTCGTCAAAAATTTGTTTAAATTGAGTTATAAAATATTGAAAGGCCTTATCGGTATTCTCAATCATATAAAGATTGCTCCAATCAACAAAGCTAAGAGCCGCCTCAAAGTGAAACGTAGCAGATTCACCAAATACACGTCTGGATACGGTTAAATTGCCCGTAACAGAATCGCTCTGGCAACATAGTTCAAAAAAGACAGATCTGTGATCAGATATTACATTGTCAAAAACACCAACCACACCATCGTTAGTAAAATTCACAAAAATATTGTCAATAGTTGATAGAGCATCTCCCTGTACTCTGGTAGGCCACTCAACCACACACCGCATATTGAAGCCAGAAAAAACTTTAATAAGACAATTAAATTCTATGCTGAAGTTATAGGCATCGCAGTTAAAGTCCCCACACACAATCAGTTTTATATCATTTTTGTAAATACTATTTAAGGCATCATTAAGTTTCTCGCAAAAAATATTCAAATCTCCAGAGGGCGACCGATAACAAGTAATTATTACATAACTAGAATTATTATGGTGCCACACAATACCGCAAAGTTCCACGTGCTTTTCTATACAGAAATTACTAAGATTTAAACACTTAACAGTTAAATTAGATTTAGCCCAAATGCCAACACCACCCCTTTGTAGAGTCGGTCTGCAGTAATTACTACGGAGAATATAATTATTTATATGTACATAATCAATATTATTACTTTTTTTATTAATTTCGGTAAGACATAAAAAGTTTAAATTACTGTAACTATCAATATCAACTTGTAATTCGCTAATCTTGTCAAAATTTATACTATTAATATTCAACAACAATATATTTGGATTCATTATTTCGGTAGATGGTCCTTTCTGGCTATCTCGAAAAACCGCTGAATACATGTGCCATATGGCCATAACTTAGGGTTCATGGCAGCTTTAAAATTACTTTCGAAAATGTTTACCTTAAATGAGGAATATATATTCGGGTGTTTAGAAGTGATAACTTCACAAGAAACCTCAGGAAAATTGCTATGCAGAAGTTCTTCGAGATCCCTCGCCGTGGTAAAAGGACTCACCCTGTAGACATGGAGCGCCACCATCCTCGGGACACCTTTAACTCTGCCAGTCAATATATCACTGCTACCGGTAATAATAGAACGCCTTCGTTTTTTTCTTGGGGCATCTTTACATTGATTAGCACCAGGATTCCTCCTAATTGACTGGGTTGCAGTCGGGGGTTCGACTGGAAGCACCTTATCATCTTTTGCTAAGTTGATATATTTATCTAAAGCTAATTGACATTCTGCATTTATAAGATCACGTGAAAGTTGTTTATTCGTAACAACATTCTGCATTTTGGAGGACCTAGTATGTTTAACTGCACTTGAAAAACAAAGATCAGCTGATTCCAGGGCCACATTATTTTCGATATTTTTATTTACTTTCACATTAGTAGAAGAAGTCTCAGCTGTTTCATGTGCAAAAAACTTTTTATTTGACATTCTATCTGGGATGTTTTTTACACATCCAGAATTTATAGCAACTGTTTGTTGTTCGCCTTCATTTAGACTCGTGGAACGACATGTATTTAAAAGATCTATGTGATTATGTAAAATCTTAATCTTCTCCCGCAGCTCTGCAATGAGTTCATCCTTCTGTCCAACAATATAATTAAAAATACACAGGTCAACCTTGTTATCTTCAGATATCTTTTCCATAGCATCAAAGAATGCATCGCTGTCACACATATTGCTCTCACAGCAAATTACAGGTATTAACCTGTTTTTGACATTTCTAAATTATTTCTACTATCAGTATATTAGAAGTTTTAAAGGCAAATATCCGGAAAATGGTGCGAGACTACGACTTTCGTAATGTATACCTTTTTTGCGAAAAGAAAGTTGAAAATAAAAATTGATATCGAAGTTGAGATATCTACCGTTGACGCCGTCTATAAACTATATATAATCAAAAACTGTGAACAGATTTCAAATTTTCCGCTCAAAAAGCTCAAACCCTAAGATTTTAGTTAGATATTAGAATTTATTAAGAAATAAAAGAAAAAAAAACTAAAATAATATTTCACGTTTAATACACCTTGTATCTCTTTAGCAACCTATCAACTTTTGGACTAAACTAAATCGCAATATTGGTGACATTTATCCAATATTATAAGTAAACTAAACCCCCAGTATATATTGCACGTTAAAACAATGCATTTCTAATTTTTTTAATTGTGCACAAATTTCAAATTAGTTTTAGTATGAAGGTTTTAGTTTAAATATAAAATGTATTCTATTCTACATGTTTATTGTTAAGTATAAAAATACATAATTCTTATATATAGTGACAAAATCTAAAATACAAAATATCGAATCCAAATACAAAATAATGTGCTTTAAAGCAGAACAAAATGTGTTTTTTATTACTGATAAACACATTAATTTGTAGAAACACTTTAAAAACAACAGCAACATATATTACACACAAGATCCCAAAAAGAATTTTCATTTTCCACTTTCTCATAAGTGAAATTTTCTGGAAGTGAACTTGAATTGTTGTTTCTAATGTTTGCGGAATAAACTACCTGAGAAGGGTCTATTACTAGAGGTGGTGGTTTATTTTTGTAATATTCCTCGCCAAATTCACTTTTCCCACTATGCTCCGACTCTGAACTTGAACTATTACCATTATCATCACATCCGTGTATTCTTCGAGCTTCACGATCATTAATTATTGCACTGAAATTTAAAGTGGAAAAAAAAACTATAGGTATGATATAATATCAATATATTCTTGAAAAAATAATTACATGCACTTTATCTAATAATAGAGTTAAATAAGTTTTCGTTTGATTCATGGATTATGTTTACCTAATTATTGAATTGAAGATAATTGTTGGAACATATAAAATAGATGCTTATATTAAACGGTAGTTTATTTAATTAAATACATTTGACTTACTTGCACGATATTGTACCATTGTCCATGTTATTAACTATTTGTTAAATACAAATGCAATGGTTTGTAATGGTTGTACTATCCGCAGACAAAAACTATATGTAAGCTGAATATATATATATATATATATATATATATATATATATATATATATATATATATATATATATATAAACTAGCACTGACTTTTGCTGATGCCTTTGTCACACACACTTTTAAAAGAATTAGAATTATATAGTCAGAAACTTATCCACCCTCAGCAGTTTTTGTGTTTATACTAAACATTAATGTTATAAACTGATAATCGTATATTTATAGTTTGTTTATGAATTGTTTGATATCGTAAAAAATGTGGAATAGGTGTATCCGAGTAAAATACTTTTACAAATCTGAAGTGTTCTGTGTCTGCGATATGAATATCTTTATACCTTATACCTGCCGTAAGTGAGAGAATTGTCTGGGTCCCACTCTAGCGATCAGGGTCGGACAGCATATGGTTTATGGTTCATCGAGTTTTTATACAGGGTCGGAAAACGCTGATGGTCTATCTGAGTTTACACGAGAGCGACAAAGTAAAGTATAGAGATCCGTGCGATAGACAAGGATGACTATATTGACGACGTTTTATAAATTAGAATAACATCTGAGCAGTCGCTCCCACTTCTAACCGAGCGCATCCGATTGGCCGGAAGGTTTGGCAGGCATCTGTCAGCTTCAGGCAGCTTCAGTGCCGATGTTTCTATGTGCGGAGTAGGACGCATTTGCTTAAAACAAAGCAAAATCTTACGTACTTTTAACTATTTAGAATTATTTCATAAATCTACCTAACGGTGTATGAAAATAATTGCAATTATTTTCCGCCTTTGTATTTATTTAATAGCCGCTCTGGTAGAAAGTAATACTAAAACTCTAAAACATAAATAAACTTAAAACTTATTGCAGTAAAAACGAAAGAAAAAAATTAATGTTGATGTTTAACTAATAAGTTGTTCAAAAATGCCCCCCCTTTGTGCCTCGCAATACCCTAATCTGTCATAGAATTCGGTTCTTACGTGTTCTAGCATTTCAGGGGAAATATTATGTAGGACGTCTTCAATTCGGGCCTGTAAATTGATTAAATTACGTGGCCTATCATGTGAATGTCCGTAAATGACCTGTTTTAAATGCCCCTAAAGAAAGAAGTCGCTGGGCGATAAATCTGGCGATCCGGGGGGCCATGGAATAGTGCCTCTTGTATTAATAAGATGGTGAGAGAATGTAGTTTCTAAATATGCTGTTACTCGACGTGCATTATGAGCGGGACAACCGTCTTGTTGAAACCACACATCCTCAAAGTTGATATTTAATGGTAAAGTGGTATTAATATTTGTAGTGTTTGGCAGTATCGCAAATTGCAATTGTGAAAAGTTGAGATTTTCCCGCCATAAATAATTAAAACAGAAGTTGCAAAATTTGTGCAAAAATCCGTGAATTTCGCGTCCATGAGGACAAGGCTTAAGTGTGTTATCTGCGGAGTGCGCATCAGGTAGGTGTAAGTGGGTGGTAGTGAGCAATCGCCGTCCATAAGAACAGGGACACATTTAAAGTAAATTGTTAATGTGCTAGGTTCAGCCGACGTCAACTTGTTTTTGATAATTTTGTGTGCTTTAACTCTTCTCAAGTGGCACGCTTAGGTAATCATACCACCCTTACCCTTCCGTACTCATCTCTGTGTTGTGAGTTAGTCACTTTCTATTATTTTCGACCTTGGGTAATTGACAAGAAAAAAACTTTAAATTTTGAAATAATTCTTATAATTTTTATTATCTAACGCCTCGAAATTGGTAAAAACTGTTATATCACTATTTCTACTTTAAAAATAATAGATGTTATGTAATTATACTATTTTTGTCATTTTTATATATTTCTTATATCTAATCGCATTCAAATTTAGTACGCCTATGAAATCTTGCTTCCTGCACGCAACGCCCGTCGCGCTGGTCAACAAGCTAGCGATTAGTCACTGTCCACAATTTCGACCGCTGGTAAAATATCAGAATACCGGAGTTGGAGTTGCACAAGTTGCGACATCTCTTGCGAAAGCGAAAGGCAAAGATGGCGATTGGTCGCTAAGTATAAGTGGGAGTGGATTGTATTTGTTGAATGACGAAATGGGCGGTGACTATTTAGATTTTAAAACATCGTCAATATAGTCATCCTTGTCTATCGCACGGATTTCTATACTTTACTTTGTCGCTCTCATGTAAACTCAGATAGACCATCAGCGTTTTCCGACCCTGTATATTACCTCGATGATATGGGTGCACTCATGCCACAGTTTATACAGTTGGTCGAGTGAAGGTTCCAGAGGGTGTGGCTAAATCGCGGCTAAATGCGCAATGAACACCAATGAAATTCATTTGTACACGACAAAGTGGGAGAAAATCTATTTCTTGACAAATCACCGTGCCCTTTGAGCGCGTGAATGTGCGCGGCTAAATGTGCAGTCGTCTTTTGGTGGTCTAAAAAAACAAAAACTGGGACCTCGACATCAAAGGAGCCGACGTGAAGATGACGGACTGTATAATAGACTGTGCTCATGCACTCGTAAAATGTTCACTGGTCTTCGCGCCAACACGAGCACGACCACAACTCGGTTGGCCGAATGTTTCTATTGACTTGAGAGAGAACATAAATTGCAGGTAAGCTGAGACTGAAATGAAATCCTTACGACTTTACGGACCTATATTTATATAACTTTTTTCTTATTCTTGATCGCAAAATCCATAGTAAATTTTTGGCAGGCTAATTTTGGAACACCCTGTATAAAAGCTATAGTTAAAATGTTAAAATTGTATTATTTTGAAATGTAGGTATACTTTTATTTTATTTATCATGTAACTTTAATAAATAAAATTTTAACTAGATACTAGGTATTTATCAGTGTAAACGATGCAATACTCTATATTAAAGTTTTTCAAGATATGCGGAATTTGAATACTGATATTAAATACTATTACAAATATATCTATTACATATACCGGCTAAACTTGAATCTTTAAGAGGTAAAGTAAAAATACACTTCATAGGAAAGGACTAAGAGCGTGCTAACTGCGCATCGAATTTTCAATTGCCAAACTTAAATGGTTAATAATAAATAATTACCAAGGTCAATACACAAAATCAGCATCTGTTATTTACATTAAATGGCTAGAAAGATCACTGTCTTTCTAGATTAACCATTCAAACCAGTGTTTATATAAAGTATAGTTAGTCAACCGGCCTTAGTTGTGGACCATGTCGGCTAGATGGCGGGACTATAATATGTACAAAATCTCTTAAACAAGTTCTAGAAAAGCTGGTAAACAAAGTCAGACTGATTTTATTTTAAAAACAAAGTCAAACTGACTCTGTTTACTGACTTCCTTAGGGCTTGTTTAAGAAATTTTGCACATATTATAGTCCCGTCATCTAGCCGACATGGTCCACAACTAATACCTATTGATTAACTATAATTTATATAAACACTGATTCAAACTTATTCCAATTAAAAAATATATAAGTGTATATGGTATTAGTATAAATAACTCTACATATTATAAGAGTCAAGTTGTTGAACACTTTTTTTACTACAACTTAAATGAAAGTAAAACTAATTTATACGTTGTGGCATCGTATACTAAATCGCAGTAGCCGTACTTATTTAGCAGACGATGGTTTTGGTAAAAAGGTCGGCTTTAAAGACCAGCGCCAGCATATAGCAAAGCTACTGTTATTCACTCTCTAACACATTTTTTGTGAGACAGATATATGTGCATTTAACAAATAGGTTATTTTATCAGTAGTTGGATAATTCCAGTAGAAGAGAACTAGAAATTGTACAGCTTGACGTAAATAGTACCACAGATAAATTAAATTTATCTGTGATAGTACTGCAATGGAACTCTTGGAGGGGAAGTTGGAATTAAACAGACTCTCCGGGTTGCACACGTTTAATATAGTTTTCAAAAAAAGTCATCTGAAATGCGACATGTGTTACATACAAATTTGTAATAAATAAGTTTGACCAACAGGTGGTGGATTAATCATTTATACACACCTAAAATATCACAGGCGAAATATGAATAATTCTTAGGATTTTTCAATCTCAACCACAAGCGGGATCTAAGAGAACTTTGTACAATATGCTAGTAAGATTAACTGGATCTTCAACCAGAGCTTGGCATAAAATAGTAAAAAGCTAATTAAAAAAAAGCATTCGCCTATCAGTACTGTTTTTTTTTTCTCCCTCGTAGTCGACGCGTTTAAATTCAAAATATATAGGTATGAAACAAACAATAATTGTGTGTGTCCTACCCGCAAGATGAATAGCCACAAGCAAATGATTGTCGAATCTAGGCAACCCGAAATATATTGAAGTAAAATGTTTAATCTAAATCTAACTTGGAAATAAAACAACTAATATTTATATTTGACAGGACAGTGACAAGACAAAACAACTGATAGATGAAAAATTGTATTTTGCTACAGTACTCGTGGCTGTCGATTTCGGTAATGAATAGAAAATATAAATTACGTCATAATGATCCATGAAATTTTTCGTTTAATTAACATTGTAGTAATAAATTATTACCTTCTCTGTTTAAACGTGTATATTACAGATAAACTATAACTAAAATATTAACGAAACGACATCATAAGATTTAACAGTTCTCTTACTTCTCTTGTTTAATGCCATATGCACGCCATATGGATTATGGATGGACTAAATCAAGATCCTTAAGAACTAGACGATCTAAGTTTTAGTTACAAGATAACTTCTTTGCACTCTGTTAAATGTTAATGTTACGTATCATAGGGTGTAGGTGTAAAATATCAACTAGTAGATACAATATAACTTTTGCCGTACTGACTAGAATTGACATTTCAGTAGTTCTAGAAGCTGTGAGCTGATTAATTGACATTTGTAATGTAAAATGAATTTTGACGTTTTAAGTTTTATTGTTTTAAATACGTCTTATAAGTGGTTATATATTGTTGTCTAGCAGTTCAATATTATTTTTAATTAAAAATGCAGGATTCTTTAGAAGATTATATTAAAATTTCAAGTAACATTAAACCAGAAGAACCTGTTAAAATAAAGTAAGTTTTAGGACAGAATCCATTTTGAGGATAAAAAATCACCCTTCATTTTAAGTATATTTAGTATACATTCCACTTTGCTTTACTTTCTAATATGTTACCTTCAACAAAATTATATTCATGAACATCTGATTTGTAAATACTTATTCAAATTACTTTTATCAAATAAAAACAGTTCCTCGTTACTTTGTATTATTTGTCAACCTTAAGGTAGCCTGTCTTCAAATTACATTAGTAGGGACTGTTGCAATTGTCATCGAAATTAACGCTTTCGTGAACATCACCAACTCCCTATTTGACGAACAAATTCTTGTCTTATAATATTTATGAATTATACCATGAATCATATGGCATTATAAGTACTGTTTTTGTTTATAAAATAAAAATAAAAAAATCTCAAAACGTAAGATCAGGAATGTTGATTATGAGCAGTATTTAATTTTTTAAGTGTGTATTATTTTTAAGAGTAATATTTGTCATATTACAGCAAAGAGGTTCAAATAACTGCGCAAAGGAAGAAAGAATGTGACATGAGAGCTATGAAAATTGTTGAATTTTCTATTGAAGGAAAATTGAGACCAGAAATTTTTACAAGATGTGTAAGTCTCCATTTTACCTTGCCTCTTTTGTCATCTTCATTGTTTTGTTACTGATTTTTTTTTTAATTTCACAATAGTTGAACATTATTAATTATATATTTTAGCTTCCTTTCATTAATCAGTCTCAATACCAAGACATAGTAGAAGAAAGAGCTATTACAAAATTATGTGGTTATTCACTTTGTGGTAAGAAGATTCCAGATATGCCCAAAAAACGGTATTTTATTTCCACAAAAAGTAACAAAGTTTATGATATAACAGACCGCAAGGTATATTGTACATACATTATGTGCTATTTATCCATTTATTGCTTTCTTTTTAGAACTACTGCAGTAATTTTTGTTATAAAGCTAGTTTACATCTTAAAAATCAAATAGACAATAGCCCTTTATGGCTGCGAAAACTTGAAGACATACCAGAATATCAGTTGATGGAATTTACTGAGGGGTATGGAAAAATCTTAAATTATATTATGATATTTTTACTTCAATTTAAGTATTTTTTTTAATTTCAGTTTTTTATTTTTATTATGCTTTCCTTTATTTTTCTCAATATTTATTATTTTTGTGATATTAAATTATTTTATTTTTAGAGGTTTACCGGGTGAATATATTGACCAAGGTATAGCAAAACCATTAGTGGAATCAGCTTTTGCCTCTATTTCTATGTTTACTGAAGTTTCTTTAAAAGATATGGCTAACAGTGAAAAAGGCAAGGAAAAATTGAACAAAAGCAAAGGTGATGAATCTAATTATACACAAGTATTATTCTGTGACTTTATATTTTTAGGTTCCAGCTATAGGAAATGTTCTAAATTATTAAAATCGACAATGCAAACTATAGCAGAAAACTCAGAACAAGTTGAAGAAGAAGAAACTTTTGTTGAGAAACCTATTAGTCTGAATAAAAACAATCCAAAACCGAATAACAAAAAATTTGAGCATTCCAATTCTTTAAATACATTGCCCGTCATTGACGAAAATGAAGAAAAATTCGAGAAAAATGAACTAGATGAAAACATAAGGAAAAATACAGACCCGGTAAAATCAACGAGTAAAAAATCCAAGAAAAAGGGCACAAAATCTCAAAAGTTAGACATAGAGATATTAATTAATAAAGCTGTTAAAGAATGGTTAACTTTAGATTCCTATATATTCATTCATGGAGAGTCTAAAGTAAAGGAAGTATTGAATGAGAAAAAACTGAGCGACTATTTTGAGCAGTTAAATATTACCGAGCTTCAACGGGACCAACAGATCAAATATATGAATATTTGTAAAAGACTGCAATTACAGGAAATGGCTGATGAGAAATTTGATAATGTAGTTATTGGCAATACTAAATTAAAACCAGTGCCAGATTACAAAAAATTAAAAGAAGAAAATAAGGAGTTAGATTTGAAAGTGAAAAGTTTCTATAGTGGAGTGCTGCATGAGAAAGAAGATACCAACTTTCCAACAGCAATAAATAAAAAAAAAGATATAAACCACGAGGAAGGCCCCCCCGCCGTTCTGCCTCTAATTGACGTAAACTCGCAAAACGCTATGAGGAGGAAAATTTTCTTGACTTCTATTAATAAATCGTAAGTGTCTCATATAAATAATTGATTTCATGTAAGGTAAAGTCACGCAAGGGTACGCATCATTGATGTAAAGAGAGGTACAATTATTTACATTTTGAAGCAATAATTTTATTTACTAATCGGAGTAACTGAAAGGTTTGATATGGAGATAGCGTTACGGTAGTTGCCATATTTTCATTTCTACAGCAATTTGCAGATTTACATTAGTGTTTGATATAAATTAATTTGTGGTTGGAATCTTTGTTTTTTAATCTACAAATTTGCTATGACGCCAAAGAACAAAGCAATGTTTTGCGAGTTTATTTAATAAGTCATCAATATGGTACGACCAGGAAAACCTAGAATCCATCTGGACTTCTAAATATTTAACAACATGGCTTTGTTCAATGGTTTTGTTATCAAAGTTAACCAAAAGGCTATAATCCAAATCTTTAGTGGTAAACATGATTAAAACCGTTTTAAAACCGTTCAATGCTAAATCATTGCTTTTACAAAAATCTTGCATACTAACCACAACATTCAATACAATGTGGCTGAGCAAAACTGACGACTACTTTAACTGCCACAGAAGTATCATCGGCGAACAATGTTACACATTTATTTACATGAGCCATCACTGCTATGTCATTAATAAAAAGTAAGAATAAAAATGGTCCCAGAATACTTCCCTGTTTGAAGGACTTGTTCTAACTTCAAAAATTTCACTCCTACGCATCAGGGCAAGGCCGGATTATACAGAGTTCAGATAACTGCGAGCCGGATAGTTGAGAGGTTCCTGTACTTCCTTTTCCGTCTTCCATTTTTCATTTCACATTTTTATTTTTTAAACGTGTAAATGTTATAGACAAAACAGCTGTTTGATAATAAATCTTTCCTAACTCCCAGTGGATAAGAACTGTAATATTAGATGGAAGCTTAGGTATACAGGGTGAGTCAGTCATAATGTCATTAATTTTAACCACGTATTCGGGAGGCTTAATAAAGGCAGAAAATCGAAAAAAAAATTTTTTACTCGACCTTTAAAAAAATAAACAAATCACCCTATAAAAATCAGTAACACGACGCTCCTGGTGCGCTACGAACTTTCTGAGGACGCACCATCGAATGCTGGATTAAACATCGTTGCCACATCATGTTTACATACATAATATCGTCTAACACATCAGCGTGTTATTCAAATTTACCCGCATTTCTTTCCCCCCAAATTTATAGATCACGCCACACACTTGAAGAGGGGATGGAGAGAATAGTGAGAATACAAGCAGTAAGCAGTAGTTTGTATATTTCGGTCTCGCGTATCCGTCGTAAATGCATAATTTTACAAATTCCGAATATGCGGAAATGGTAGTGTTATATGGAGAATGTTTACGAAATGCGACTGACCCTAGTTTTATTAATAAAGTGTTATGGACGGATAAGTGCAGTTAACAGGGTAGTACTATACTACTTAAAAAACAATAAATTTCTAGAGTAGATGTATGTAACTACAATCTCAATAATTAATTGTACTTTCGAGTAATACTAAAAATTCATATTTATTTGTAAAACGTAGTGAAAACGTAATATCAAAATTATTAAACTGTACTAACCTAATATTCGAAAACATTTATTTGTTATCTACATTTGTTTTTATTAACAAATAAATCAATATTTAAGGAAAATTCATTCATGTATCTAGATTTAAAAAAATAGTTTTACTCCTTGTCGTGAAATAACGGTACAAAAACTAGGTAACTAGGTTATTGATTTAATAAAACGGTAGGCCAAGGTTCACTCTCGATAACTTAGATTAGCGGTGTGCCATTTCGGTCTTGGACAGTTTTCTGTCAACAACACGATGGTATTTCATTATTTAGTATTTAAACACGAAACACTTTTCAGCTTCTCTTAATAATTTACCCATTGGGTATAGGTTTTTTATGTAATGTACGTAAATAGTTATTACTCGGTTTATTATTAGACACGTTGGAGTTTTGTTGCAGTCATAACAGCTACATTTGCTCAGAGAAAAATCCACATGCTACTTGTCGGTTTCGCTTTCAGAGGCGATTTGTTGTCAATGTATGGGCAGGAGTGTACGGGTATCGTTTGATTGGACTGTATTTTCTACCAGAAAACCTGAGTGGACCGCGTTACTTGCAATTTTTAATAGAATTATTTGATTATTATTATTTGATTTCATTGGATATTAATATTTTAAATTATTATTAGCTGAAGTTGAACTGAGCGAGAAAAAATTGATATTCAAAAATTGTCAGTACAACCGTTTATTTGTGATGTCTAAAACCTAGGCAGGTATGTACGAGAAAAATATTGCATCAGGTCGACATCGAGTTGAACTGTGAGCTGTAAACGACCAAGGCTGTGAGCGGTCAGTGATAGTCTGAAAAGGGGGTTTAAATAATGATTTGAAAATATTTTTTTCGGCGTAAATATGCATTTAGATTTTTTTTTAATTGCGTATACTCATTATTCCCTATCTCCTCTTAAAATTAATGACATTATGACTGACTCACCCTGTATAGGTGCTTAAAAAACTGAGGCCTTAAGTGAAATTAGTGGATAATATCTTGAATGCATACTCTTGTAGGCTGCCCGCTCTCGTATGACTTTAACCTATTGTTTTTTTTTTCAGCATGCAACAATTACTTCAGGCATTAAATGTCACAAATTTCTCGTCTATACTCTCCGACATTCAATCCCTAGTGAGAACTTTTAATTTAAAGGCTGATAATATAGTTTTTAAACCTACCATATGGAACTTTATTGCAATCGCATTACTCAACATGTAAGTTATGTAACCTTGTTTCTTTATAATATTTGTTTGAATTTTCCTTCTTTACAGATTATCGATACGTGATAAGAACATTAAGAATGTATTAGAAGAAAAACAAAATCAAAGGTATATTGAACTTCAACTAAGTGCTTTACCAAGTAAGGCTAAGTTCCTCTGCGAAATATTGGCAATCGTGCAGAATATCGATTTGTTTGTGGAAATCTATATATCTTCCAAGTAAATGTGATTTTGTTTTAATTTTAGTTACTTAAATATGAATAAGTAATAAAATATTCCAGCAACTACAACAGTTTATTTTTTATTGTATCCCATGTAGTGCAGTAAATATTTTTTAGTAGATGTATATAAAACTAGAAGCCAGGCAACACAACATACATTTACAGCAATCAGTGACCAAATATAACTAATGATCATAACTTGTAGAGAAGCAAACGAAAAAATCATGGATTAGAGTTAATAATAAACTAAAATAATATTTCTTTGTATAATCAGTAAAATACCCTGTATATTATTATTTTTTGGATTCTATTCCCTATTTCCTAACTGTATTGGTATAAACATGTAGTGGATTTTATCTTTTATTGTTCCCGAAATATTAATGATTAAGTCATTCCATAACTCAAATTTTATTTTTATATTATAGAGAAAACAAAACTATATTTGAATTTATTTTATGGCACAAATTAAAGAATAAAGTTTATAAAAATTGTTCAAACTCGTTTTCTATGTAATACCTATATTGTTTTTTCAAATTATTTTAACAATTATGCATTATTTTGGGTGTTGGTATATAACTTCTTGTATTCTATTTTTGTTTTTTAAAACAGTACTTTTAATAACCCCACAAAAATGTGTCTGGTGGTGTCAAGTCTAGACTATTTGTCAGCCATCATATTTTGTGGGGCTATTAAAAGAATATAAAACAGACCAACCACAATTTTAGAAATTTAAGATAGAATACAAGAAGCTATAAATTACATAAACTAACACCCAAAAATGATACATAATCCCATATATCCTAAAATAATAAAGTTACAGTTGAATCTAACATTTACACGTGATCACCCTATATAATCTGTTCTATTCTCTCAAAACCGTTTTTGAAAATTTCATTTGATCTATGGAACTAAGTAATGTTGAAAGTAAATTTCATTATAAATACATCTACAGTTCAAAACAAATCACCAAATTCGTTTTTTTAAAGAGTGCTATTATTATTGCAATAGATTGTTTATACATCTTTCATCGATTACAAGCATAGGCCTTATAAAGGTCTATGATTACAAGAAGTAATGGAATGAGTCAACCTAATTTCTACTACTAACCTTGGAATAGGATTTCTAATTTTCACTGACATTTATTTTAGGGGGAATTTCAAACGGGTTGAGCGTTTGACCAATCACCAAATAGTATTTAGCTTTTGCCACAGATCATTGGCATATGTTTTGTGATTGGCATTGGCCATTGACTGACTTTTGCTATTAGCCGAGAACCGAGAAAGGTTGTTATCGGGAATGGGAAGAAGTACAAGAAATTCAATTCAAATTCAAACTTACTTGAAAAATGAAAATAACGGAAATTCGTTGAATCGTATGTTTATGTGAAATGTAATTTATTAGTATACATAATTATAATGTTGGACAACGAAAGTATTGTTTTAAAAAATGTGTCTTATTTGCTTGCAAGGGATCCTAATATTTTGGATTGGAATAGACAAGACTTGGATAAGGTTAGGGTAAACTTAGCCAAGGAATTATTAAATGATAATACTATAGCAAACAGTGGAAACGTAAGTAAATAAGACATTTAAGTAGTTAAACTTTTACTAATGGAAATAATTTTAATCTGCAAGTGAATATTGTCTGATATATTTATATCTTTTTATATCCATACTTTACCTCATTTTTTTTTGTGCTAGTAAAAATAACAGTAGACATTTGGTTGGTTGTTTGTAATTTAGTAGGTAACCCCTAGATAAAATTGTAGGTAACTCACCCAGTGTTTCAAAATGTCTCGCTCTGAAATAATTATTATTAGTGACAGTGATAGTGATGAAAGTGAATATTCACTTGGTGATTCTGGTAGTAGAGGTTCGGTACTTGTGAGTATTATTAGGGTCTTCAGTACCAGTTATTGTATTGTAGGATTAATAATTGTACTTCTTACAATAAAGCAAAACAGTAATTTATTTGAAGTGAAATTACTTATTCATATCTATAAAAGTTCTTTTTGTTTTTAGCGGGAACCAGAACACAACCTACAAGTTTTTTTAAGGATAAAAAATGGCATTCCATTTGAAAATCTGTATGATATTGAGGAGGATAAGTTAATTTGTAAAGTACCGGAAGGCTCCCATACACTTAGGAATATAAAAAAAGGTGAAAAAATGATGAAAACATACTGTTTTACAAAAATTTTCGGCCCACAAGCGAAACAGATAGAAATTTTTAACGACATTGTAAAAGCTAAAATGTTAGATTTTATTAATGGAAAGAATTCAACTCTTCTCACATACGGGACTTCTGGTTCAGGTAATATAAATCTTCTTATACATATAAAAATTGCTATGTTCATTCATTCATTATTCATTTTTAGGAAAAACATTTACTATTGTGGGTACGGCAGAAGAACCTGGTTTAATACCAAGAGCGTTGGATTATGTATTCAGGACGATACCTCAGTTAAAGGAAGCACCAAAAGTTATTCCTTTACCGAACGGGAACATGCGGTATATAGATGAGCAGACATACCAAGCAGGGAAATTGCAGAAGGCTGCAATTCTAAATGCCACGTTCATTGACCGCACAATACATATTAAAACATACAAGTATGTTTATAAATTTAAAAAAACTTAATGAGCTATTTTAATGTTTCTTTTTAGGGAAATGCAACAAAGACTGAGTTCCAAGCTGGTAGCGGAAGTCGATGACCTTACCAACATATCCGTCAGCATATGGATAAGCTTTGCAGAAGTTTATAATGAAAACATATATGACCTACTGCAAATGCCCCCACTGAAGGGCAACCAGCGGTCTAGTCTACGTCTTGGTAGCTCCAAAGACAGTTGTTTCATCAAAGACTTAACCAGTATTCACGCTTCGTCCGGGATCGAGGCATATCAGGTTCTCCAATTCGGCCTCCATAACTTAAAATACGCTGCAACATCGATAAATCCACATTCCAGTAGGTCGCACTGCATATTTACGATAAAATTAATACAAGCTTCTGAAGTCGAGGAGGGAGTCCATGTTAGTACTTTTAATTTTTGTGATTTGGCTGGATCGGAGCGGGTAAAGAAAACTATGAATGTCGGTGATCGATTGAAGGAATCGAACAATATAAACACTTCTCTGCTAGTTTTAGGTAAGACATAGTATAATAAAAAAACCTTGTTTGCAAATTGACTAATTTCAGTTAAATCCATAGTAATTTGCAAGATCATTTAGTCATTACGTCATTCATTTTCTAAAAAAATAGGGAAAAATGGTAACTAACACCAGTCGACATTTATTTTTTCATTCAACATTTTACGCACAGGAATATCCATCACGACGAGAAACAAAGTAAACCGATTAAATTTGTTGAACAGCATTGACAGCAGCTCACTAACCAACGTAAATTGGTGCTTTAAATGCTCTGTTGTGGGCTATTTTAAAGATCATTTATTTATTTATTTCTAAACAGACAAATTGTCTACATGTAAAAAATATCCAATAATAAGAAATTGTGATCTAATGGAATAAACATCAAGTACAATATTAGATTTTCCTAATAGGTTCATTTAACAAATAAGATGAAAAAACAAACAAAGAAGTCAACACAGAATTGCAATAAGTATAATATTTTAAATCAGTGAACAGAAAAAATGTTGGGAATCTCTTTTAAAAGATAAAGAGTATTTCTCAAAAAAATAAATATGCTATATTCTCCTCAGACCTGAGGCATCAAACAAAACATTGGCACAAGTTGTAGTTCTACGAGGTGGTATTATAAATTTATTCATGAAACATGTAACTCTGGTAGGAATATTGAATTGAAATAACGCTAACAAGTTGGAATCGTGCACAGGATCATTTAAATTTTTATAGCCGATTGTTGAAGTTACCATAACACTTCTACTAGACAGAGTGATTCAGAAGTTAAATAAAAAAAAATTTTTGAGTGTAAAGGGGACTTACAGATAAAATTAAAAAAAAATCAATAGGGCCGTTCGAAAATGATTTAAAAATACACTTCTGCACGGCACTGGAAACTGGTCCACTGTAAAACCTGATAAGGCGGCAATCTGCGACCAGACAAAAAATTAAAAGAAATGCCCAAGCAAAGAAATAAATAACATTTTATAACGCCAATTTTATACGGCAAATTTAACTGCTTTTGCCGCTGTTGTTTTTCATTTTTAATAGATTTAATTTGTGATTTTAATCAATAAAATAGTTTGACATACTTAATGTTACAACAACATTTTAGCCCCGTCCCAAGTTATCTAGTTTTTATAACTCTAACGCAAATGTTTCAATTTCTTGTCCGTTTTGAACTCGTAAGTTATTGGCAGCAACTATGATACGTTTGCATAAATTATCAATAGTATGTATCCACTTCGGTATGATACACTTCATTTTTAAATATCTGCACAAAAAGAAATCCAAATGATTTACAGTCAGGAGATCATGGTGGCCATGGTACCGGTCCTCCTCGGACTTTTTTTTATTCATTTTCAATATCATTGGTATAGATAACTGGCTGTGTAAGCTACAACAATGAACCATACTTAAGCTTAGGTCTTACTAAAGCATAATAAAGTCTAATAATTGAATTTAAGTTATGAATGTTCTTTGATTCTCTAAATACATAGCCTAAAGTTTTATAAGCAGATGACATTATTACCCCACTGATCTTTAAGTGAATTACATCTGATAAATCATTAATAAAATAAGGAACTAGCAGTGGTCCCAAATTGGAACCCTGAGGAACAACAGAATGTGTTTAAATTCCGTTGATAGTTCTATTATATTTTCTCTTACAAATATGAACTAAGTAATTTTAGTAAAATGGTACACCATATAGGCACAATATCTTTAAAAATATCATGTCATGGTATATCGTATCAGATGCTTTTTGAAAATTCTTGTAAATTGAACGTTTAGGAACAAACCCGTGTTGGATGTTATTAACTGTTTTATTGAAATGTCTCTACAAAAAAAGCATATAAGATATTCTCAAAAACTTTACCAGGTACTGTTAAGACTGCGAATCGTCTACAATTATTGAATTTTGATCTTTCAATCTGATCGGAAATACAGAATTTTTTAAGTCCAACTTTTATCTGCACAACCTTTTAAAATATAAGTTGGGATGTTGTCAACACCTGAGGTACGTTTAGGCTTCAGTTTCTTTATAGTCATGTAATAGTTCTGTTTACTAATTTTATGTATGTGCGGCATATCGTAGTTCGAAGCAAAATTTCTATCTCGTAATTTCTACTATCACATCGTGTAAACATTTATAAGGAAATTGCAAGTATCTTGACCAAGCCAATTTTTTATTATTATTCACAAATCTAATTGAAATGACTTAAATTTATTTTATAAAAATTTTTTAGGGCGCTGTATCAATAACATCAGATCTGCCCAACACCTCAAAGATAATCGACTAGTACCATTTCGAGAATCCAAACTGACACAACTATTTCAAAAAGCATTAATGGGTTTAGAGGATATCATGATGATGGTAAATATCAATCCGTCTCAAGATATGTTTGACGAATCCCAACATGTCTTAAATTTCTCGGCGGTAGCGAAGGAAATATTAGTAGAAGAGCAGCCCAAAATCGTCAGGCAAAAGAAGAAGAACCGATTTTCCCAATACTTGGAGAGAAACACTGCATCCGTCCAACCTATAAAGGAACTGGAGGAGGAGGAAGATGAAAGGGACATCGAAATAAACAGACTGAAAATGGTTATATGTGATCTATACTCTGAAATCGAAAATAAAAACAGGGAATTTAAAATCGAACAGAAGATGGAAAGAGAACACATAATATCTTGTTACAAGAATTTAATCAGGGAATTGAACGAAGCAAAAAATGAATCCATCACTGAAATGAAAAGAGAATGCGAGGAATTAAGGAAGCTGAACAGCTATTACTCCAGCCTTCTAAAAGATGGGGAAGACGTTATAAACATAGACAGCTCCAGTGAGGATGAAGATTCATCACCAAAGAAATCTTCTAAGGAAAAGAGAGAGGATCTTGAAGAGATTATATCCGAACAGAACAATAAAATAAAGGCCCTACAGCAAGAGCTGTGTGAAGTAAAATGTGAAAAAGAACGGCTGGAAAAAGAGATCCAAGTAGTGCCTAAATTGAAAGAACAAATCAGAGTTTTAAGAGAGGAGGAGACTAATTTAAAACTAACACTGAGGGAAGCGGAAGAAGCTTATTCAGAGTTGCAGTTGGACATACAGGAAGAAAAAGTTAAAACCAAGAAGTTGCTGTCGGAAAATCTGCAGCTGAAAGAAAGAGTGGAATATTTAGAGGAACAATTATTGTTATCAAATATTTCTGACTGATGTCACTGTAGTAAATAGTATTAATTATTTTATAAAAGTATCTTGTGTTTTATATATATAAGTTGAAAATATATTTATTTTTTTGCAAAAATGGTCTTTTATTTAAAATAAATTTGTGGAAAAAATTGAAAAATATTCAAGAGATGCAAGGTGCCATAAGCTTCAAGAGTTATAGAATACGTATAGGTATTTTATGGTTAAGATATATAGGATCAAAAATTATTATTTTTTTAATAATTGTTTCACCATTTTCCAAGCAGGTGCAAAACAATTAGAAGGAAGAAGGATGATTTTCAGCCATTAAAATTCTTCGATTGAATTGAAACTATGTTATTGATACCCCTCGTATCTCAACCTTTAAAATGTAGACTATAACAAGTTTAAAGCTTTATATATACAGGGTGTCTCATAATTAGCTGACAAACCCTGAACAGGCTGATTCTATGATCAAAACTAAGTTAAAAAGTTCATATGAACATGGGTCCGGAAATGCTTCCTAAGGGCACAGGGACCCATTGAAGAGGGAGGAATGGAAATCATTTTTTTGCAATATCTCTCAATCGCGTTGTGATAAATGAATGAAATTTGGTATACACAACTAAATTTTGATGAACAATTTGATGGACTAATCCATTTATTTCCACAAGGTCCATTGGGGTGGGTACGGGGGGGTCCCTTGGTATTTTGCGTGTGTAACTTTTTCATCTTTGACTTTTTAATAAATTGGACAGCAAATTCCGTTTTCCCGAACTGTTTTACGTTAAAAAGGTACTCTTGTTTCAAATCGTTATCTTTAACGGTTTCTAAGACAATCGCTCTTGAATTAATCCTACTTTGGTCAATTTCATAGTAATTTAAACAAAATTATCAAGGAATTCTTATGTCAAAGTATTGTCAACCTGATTGCCAATTTAATAGATCTAAGCGAAAAAAAATGGAAGAGTTTATGGGACAAGAGTTAGTTGATATGATATTTATTTATGGCTTTTGCGATGGTAATGCTCAGCGGCAGAACGCGAGTATGGGAGAAGGTTTCCAAACCGAAGGCTGCCATCAAGGAGGACATTCCCTACGGTATTCCGCAACTTAGCTGAAACCGCCACTTTTCGAAAGGCACTGGGTCAAGGACGTCGCAGGATTAATAGGGAACCGGAGGTCCTTGACGCTATTGAATAAGATCCTACGACTAGCATACGGAACATATCAAGGCAAATAAATGTTCCTCGGCCAACGGTACTACATATGTTAAAGATTTCCTTAACAGAATTGATTAGATGTGCTACTACATTAAGTTTTAAAAAATATGACATTTTGTATGCTTTTTGTCAGGGAATTTTAAAAAAGTATATCAGGGACCTGGAAATGTCAGGGAATTTGGTTTTGAAAAATTGCTGAGAACCCTGTAACATGTTTTTTCAACACGATGAAGCCCCGGCACATAGTGGTCGCAATGTTCTAAATTTCCTAAACGAAAATTTCGCTGGACGGTGGATAGGGAGGCACGGACCGATAGCTTAGCCGCCACGTTCTCCCGACCTAACCTCGCTAGACTTCTTTTTCTGGGGATATCTAAATCAAAAAATTTACGCCACCGAAGTCGATACTCGTGAGGAATTGCTGCAGCGTATCAATGATGCAGCCAATGAAATTCGTCAAAACCGTATAGCATCTTAATAGCTTCGAGAAGTGTTACACGTAGGGCAAGACTTTGTATCAGAGAAGGTGGAGGGTTTTTTGAACAGTTTTTAAAATAGTTGGTTGTCTGTTATCAAAATTAAGTTTCCATCTCATGATCCCTTCGAAAAGTGACGGTTGCAGCTAAATTGCGGAATACAGTGAGGAATGTCCTTCTTGATGTCAGCCTTCTGTTTGGAAACCTTCTACCGTACTCGCGTTCTGCCGCGCAGCATTACCATCGCAAAAGCCATAAAAAAATCATCATATCATAATTGTTCTACAACAATAATGTGTATTACTGATTACGTATTAAATTATTATTATTATTTTTTGTTTAAATTACTATGAAATTGGCCAAAGTGGGATTAATTCAAGAGCGATTTTCTCAGAAACCGTTGAAGATAACAATTTGAAACAAGAGTACCTTTTTAACGTAAAACAGTTCGGGAAACCGTACTCGCGTTCTGCCGCTGCAACATTTATCATCGCAAAAGCCGTAAATAAATATCATATCAACTAACTCTTGTCCCGTAAACTCTTCCATTTTTTTCGCTTAGAACTATTAAATTGGCAATCGGGTTGACAATACTTTGACATAAGAATACCTCGAAATTGACCAAAGTGGGATTAATTCAAGAGCGATTTTCTCAGAAACCGTTAAAGATATACCATATATAGGTATACCAAATATCATTCATTTATCACAACGCGATTGAAAGATATTGCAAAAAAATGATTTCCATTCCTTCCTCTTCAATGGGTTCCTGTGTCCTTAGGAAGCATTTCCGGACCCATGGTTATATGAACTTTTTTACTTAGTTTTAATCATAGAATCGGCCTGTTCAGAGTTGGCAGCTAATTATGAGACACCCTGTATACCCAATCTACTTAACAATTTAGTAGATCCTACTTTATAATCATCCTAATGCAATATATGCTTTTGTGATTGTAGGTCTGGGTCAAGATCCCTAAACTTGGGATCAATGTGTCTGCGGTTCACGGTCTATTACAAAAATATATGTCTATTAACTATGTCGGGGTCATCTAGTCAGATGACGTCACAAAATTCCGGTAAATAAAGACAGAATATAGTCATTTTCGAAAGATGAACTGATATAGACTGTGTCATACGTCAGAAAAGTCCTCAGTTTTCATTGGCTACCTGCTGATGATGCCGACCGTGTAGTTAATAGAACTATCTACGCCAGTGATTTACAATGGGTTTACTTAGTTTACTTAGTATTGCGTATCATAGAAAATAAAACTAATACATAAACCAGGGAACATAAATATCAATTTATGATACTTTTATTTTGTTTTGTAATAAAAGGTTATAGCCCTTTTCTGTCTAAACCACTGAAATATACGACACAGATCATTGGCCTGATGTATGATATAAATAAAGGTACCACACCTAGGAGCAGACAAAAGGAGGCACGTGAAACTCAGCAAAGACACTTCATTGGTTATGTATGTGGGTGCGAGAGAGACAACCATCTGTAGGTACCAGAGAAATAGAGGAGAGGGAGAACGCGCTTCGACGAATGCGCATCCACATTTCATTAGGACGCTACGGGCGCAGCCATTTTGAATTCATGTACGTCACACTTTTAAGACAAAATATTTACAGACAACGGTCGGACGGGAGACTGAACGCTTCGTATTTCGAGCAGAGAAATAGAGGAGGGGAGATATTTATACGAGGGGGATTGATAATGTTATTTTACCAGGTCGTTCAAAAATTTCTATTTAGAAACATATTAAATTTGAAATAAAATATGAACAAATATGTACTTTTGAAATTTTCAGATACATATTAATTTTCATAATGGCGTTATTATGGGTGATTATCGGAGATAAGCAGAGAAATAGAAGAGGGGAGAACGAGCTTCTACGGGCGCTGCTATTTTGAAAGCCATGTACGTCACACTTTTACCACAGCTTAAATTACGTCAAGTTCCGGTTCCATGTTGTTGGAGTTGGCGACTAGCGAGTAGTGTGAATTTGTGTTATAGTTTTATATTTTGTGGATTTTAGAGCGGCAGCAGGTGTTTTTTATTCAGTTATACTTATATATTTTTAATAATAGTGTTAGTTTAGTTAATTATTAGTTTTTTAATAATAATAGTAGTTAGTGTTAGTATCGTTTTTATTGGACTGTAAATATGTCTTGTGCTGTGAAAGGTTGCACAAATCTTGTGTAATATAACTTTTCATGCATATATATTATGAAAATTAATCTGTAACTGAAAATTTCAAAAGTAGATATTTGTTCATATTTCATTTCAAATTTAACGTGTTTCTAAATAGAAATTTTTGAACAACCTGGTAAAATAACATTATCTATCCCCCTCGTATATATGAATTCAAAATGGCAGCCTCCTGTATTACTAAGTTCGCGCATCTTGACGCTCATTCTCCCCTCCTCTATTTCTCTGGTAGGTACGATATGAATTATTGTGTTCTTACTTTCCTATTATTTTGTTTGTAAACACGTCATTGGCGTACAGTGTGGTTTCTTCTTTTATCTTGTATCTCGTTAGTGTTATTCTTTGTGTATTTTTGTGGATGTTATTGTTGGAACATGTCATGTTTTATAAGAAACTGTAAAATTAACCAGCATATAGCACGAAATAATTCTCCATATCCAGAATTCAATTTCATTTCAATTCACAATCAGCTAAGCCCCTACTGCTCCGGCAGTGCTAGAGGATGTGTGATCATCACAGAAAGGTTAACCTACGCACAGTCCATCACATCACAGACCACTAATCCTAACCTAGCTATCTTCAGCCATAAAGACATGTGGTGTGATAACTGCGATATGTGGACGATTATGAATTGTGATCGTATTATGATCAAAATACATAAAAAATGTCTATTATTTAATTTGTGATATTACGAAAAGGAAAAGGTTGTATATAATGTGATAATCTTATTTTGTGTAAATTTTGTTAAACGGATGAAAAATATATGTGACTGTTTTTGTGATACATAAGTTACGTCATGTCTCTCTCACCCGAAGAAGAGCGACCAAAATTAAAAGCAAAAAGATTTAACAAGTTTGAATCCTCGTCATTAGCCCCTAAAACAGAAAAGGAAGATACGGAATCTAGTAATAGCATTCCAAAACGGGGTTATAAAAGAATTAATTCTGATGAAGAAAATGATTCGTTTAAACCTAAACGTATATGTACTACGACCATTTTAAATACTTCACCAGTTGTAAAAAACTTAGCAAACAATCGATTGCAAAGACTTAAAGAACAAATTCAAGCAAATTCAAAAAGTGGTCAAGGAATTTCTGATAAAAGTAAATATAACGATAACGTATCAGTCAAATCAATACTACATCCTAGTAATAATGAATTTGGAAAAGATGTAGCTCCAAAATTTATCAAAAGAAATGCATATATCGCTTCACCAAACTGTGTGAAAAAAAATCTTGCACAGGAAAGACTTAAGAACTTAAAAACAAAATTGAATGAAAATAATTGTCGAGGTTCTAGCTCTCCTCCATCCAATCCTGACTTACAGAAGTTAAATACAGAGATGAAAAGCTCTGTAACAGATGAACCATTAACACAAGCATTGGACAAAAATATTAATGAAGAAAATACGTCACACTTAATGGCAAGCAGCAGTAATAGTTTTATTAATAAAATGGAAATGACGGCATTTTGGGTAAAAAATCATCAAGACCAAAGTAATTTTAACACATGCAAAGGAACTGACGATAAGAATTTACACGAGATGAGTGAACAGAAACAGGATAATATTAAAATTGACGATGGAAGCGACGACATGGAATGGACAAATGTAAGTGAACGTTTATATCAACATAAATTGTGTGAAACTAGTTTAGTAAATAATCTTGGGTTCAAGTAAAATAAAAACAAATTTTTTACTTTCCTAGGCAGAACCAGATGATGAAATCATCGATCTAAATGGAAAGCAAAGTATGAATGAGACAAGTAAACAAGAGGAAGAAGTTAAAAAAATAATAAAGGACCCTGAAAAAACAAATGATGTTTGTATTATAGTTGACACTAATGTTTTTATTTGGGCACTATCAAAGATACGTGATATTGTAAATTTAAAAACGTCTGGTAGGTATAAAAACGTACATATTAACTGCTTCTCAAAAAATAGTATTGGATGCTTTTTCATATTAAATTTCAGGGTCATTTAAACCTATTATATACGTGCCATGGATGGTTATAACCGAGTTAGATTATATGAAAGACTCTTGCTCCGATTCCAAATTGCTAAAAAGTGTTGTTAATGCCATAAAATTTATCAACAATGCTTTAAAAGATAACAGTCAACGAGTTGTGGGTAAATATTTTATAAAATTATTATATATCGGGTGAGTCAAGTCAATATTTTTTAGGACAAACAGTGTTTGATGTTGACAAACAAAAGCACGTGGGTACAAGTCCTGACGATAAAATTATAGCGTGTTGCCTTCAAGCTGCAGAGAAATATGAAACTGTGGTAAGTTTGTTATTGAAGAATTTTTTGAACGGTTGTAGACTGTAATATTAAAAAGTTAAATACCTATACCTTAATCTGTGTGTTTTCAGATGCTATTATCAAATGATATAAATCTTAAAAATAAAGCGATGATAAATAACGTAACAACCTGTTCGGCAAACGAAATAATGATTAAGCTCATGTCGAAGTTGGCGAAAAATACAAAATACCAGAAAATAATGAACAAAATGGGAATTATGTGTTCATCAATAATTTGTGATTGTATGAAAGCCGCATATGGAGACGTGTGGTTGAGAATGGATTTGATGAGTTACCCCCCTTGGTCTCTGACCGAGTGTTTAAAACGTTTTAAAAAGTATTGGTCTGCCGTTTTCAGAGAAAAACTTATGAAACAGTTTACAAAAACTTTGCAGGACTTACAAAATATAATTAATGAAACAAATCAATGTAAGTAATTCAATGATTTATTACATATTTGGTCCTAAATTCCTGTACTGTTTGATGTTGAGTAATTTATTTTTTCTAAAGTTCAAAAGTCAAGCATATGATTTTAATATTTTTGTGGTTAAATATACTTAAAACATTGAAATTGAATATATATTAGTGTTATATTTGCAACAAAAATTCCCATGACTTTTTTTATAAAAAGGAAATAACAATTTTAAGCCGTCACTCGAAATCGGAAGGGATTTCCCTACAATGCAGTGCAACCAATTTTGTCAATAAAAATTCCCTATGTTTGTGACAAAAACAGTTCTATTACTTTCTGGACATGCCTTGTACAATAATATCCATTATTTTATTATATTTTTGAAATGACAGAGCTGTTTGAAAGAAATTTGGCACACATTATGCCAGGTATAAACAATTTACATTTTTCGATGAGACCTTTAAATTGAGATAAAAATTTTCTGTTGAATTTTCTGACGGCAAATACAATTTCTTTATTTCTCATAAAATTTCCATAATTACTCCATTGCATTTATTGGTATAATTCTCTCTCTATATTTTCATTTATTGTACATTAAATGTTACAAAGTAATCAAAATTTTAGTGTCTTAGCTCTACTTTTATTTTTACTTTTGTTATGATGAAATTTTATTGAGAAGTGTCAGACTGAAAAATTGTGTATGTGGGCACAATTTTAATGTTCTTACCAAATCCCGTATTTTATATCTACCTCTATCTTCCACGAGTTTCTATCATTTTCAATTCGCAGTTGTATATTCTTTTTTTCCACTTTATTGCATGATATACGCTGCTCACGAACATTCTTGTTAATGATGTACATATTTCAACCTCATCGCTTGCTGTAAAACTTGAATTATTCTCTATTCTTAAGAACACAAAATCACTAAGAAATTTTCCCAGGCGCACACCCATGGTAGCGCTGCATATGTAATAGGTGGATCAGTCAATTCATCACAACCAATAGAAATCGAATATTGTGATATGATGCCTGAATCACGCTATTTTGAAACCTGACTACAGAAAGTTAAAATTTTACATACTTGTTGTCCTCGGACTACTTTGTGGAGACAGACTCGCTATCGGAATTTCTGAGTCCACTCATATATTGATTCTGGCTCCTATTGTTAGTATTACGACTGCCATGGTCGGAATCGTTCCTCAGATAATGGTGATCTACCGTAGCCTATGTAACTGGTCGCATCCCATGCTTCCAAACGTTTCACCGCTCTTCACTGTCGGCATCTTCAGAGGCAACTGCATATATAAGCAGATCACCATTATCTGTGGCAGTCGTAATATCAGAGATACCGATAGCCACTCTGTGCTCACAGAGCCTAGCCCGAGAACAACAAGAGCAGGTAAAAGAATCCCGACACATTCTTGGGATGTGCACTGTTTCTGGCAGCAACCAATTACCGACGTCACAGCATAACAACCCGGAAAATCACTATGTATCAAATTTTAACGTGATGTAAGAGATGTTAAAGATGTTTTGATGAGAAAATAGTCATTAGAAGAAATTCATAAAAAAAAAAAATTTACACCGTATAACCTCGGTAATTTTAAGCGATTTTAAGAGTTTTGTGGCATTAATTCTTTGTGTAGTATCACATGCCAGAATATTGACATTGAATTGAATATTGGCATCATTTCTAGACACGCCCTGTATCTTGATAAATTCCTCAAAAAAATATATTTTTTTCTTGTACTTATAAGGAATATATTTAGTATCAGTTTACTGTTTAAGCAACACCATTGGAAATTTTTTCTTTTTTTAGGTATAAGCGATGATTCGGAAGAATTTGTTGAATTTGTGAAATTATGTGTGTCGTTATGTATCTTTTTAAAAGATATCGATGAATGCAGAGGTTTCGTGGAAAACACTTTGGCCCAGATTACAAAAGCAGCTTAACCAAAGTACACCAAATATAGTGTATTTATTTTTATATGAGAAGTACCGTATGTTCTTTGTTAATAAAATTTCTGTAATATTCGAACTTTGACTCGAACCCAAACGCCAAAGAGGATATATAAAGCTTTATTTGTGTAATTATATATTTAACAGTAAGGAAGTAAATAAATTTAAGTCACAGTTAGATATTGACAATAAACAAAAAACACATCTATGTTAAATCGTCATCCGCCGAATCATCGTTCTCCTCCGCGTCTGCGTCATTCGGAACTTCAGGTCGAATATTATTTAACAAATCCCTCATCGCGTCTACTAAAGAGGCAACGCTCCTTCTCAAATCGCCACCTTCGTTATCGTCTCTGCCCTCTGCTAACGCCCTTGCACCCTCTTCTTCCCTACCGCTAAAGTTAAAGTATAAAGTTCCACATAAGCCTTTGCCAAAAATTATACTTACCCTTCTAAAACTGGAGGAATGTTGTACGGATTAAAATTAGGTAAAATTGACCTGAAGAATATGCCCAGAGGATTCGAATTGTTAATTGGTAAAGCAGGTCTTTTTGGTCTTGTGTAAATATTTATGGAATCTTTAGGAGGTAGGGGGTCAAAACTTAAAACGGGCCCATTGGAATCCTGAAATAATACAATATTATTTAATAAGCAAATCGATACGTACAAGGCAAAACGACATAATTTTCCATGATACTATTAGATGCATTAAGAAAAAGGTTTTTACAACTTAGCAAATCATGTTACTCATATTTATTTAACTATAAATCAATTTGTTTTTTCTTTTATTCGATTTCTTAGTTTGTATTTCATCTGTAATTATTTTGTTACATATGTATAACTTTTTTTTCTCTATATTATCTGTGTTTATTTTATATGTATATTTAAGTTTTTTTTTTCTACTAATATTATATGTTATCCCCATCCATTAATTGGCTTAGGCTGTAGGGTGATGTATGCTAAATAAATAAATAAATAAATAATCGGTGAATCGAAGAAAACCATCAATTATAACGATGCCAGCTGTGTGAACAATAAGATAAATGTAGTATGGAAATAAAAGCTTTTTTTATTAAAAGGCGTTAGTAAAATATACAGGGTGATTTTGAAAGTGGGTAGTAATTTTAGTATACGTGTACTTATTCAAATTATTGAAGTGATGAAATAATAGCCCAATAAAATGTAAATATAAAAAATCATAACTCACTTATTTTCTCATTTTTAAATATAAAGTTAATCAAAATTATATCCACTTTTCGTTTGCTTGTATCCCACCCTCATTGTGTTAAATAAAGAAATAGTCGTGTGAACGGACAATATTTACACATGTACAGGTTCATTATTGTATTATTCTGTCAGCAAATTACGTTTAACGCCCACACTACAAAATACCAAAATAATAACAATAATACGGTTCGTTTATAAAACGTATAATGGTTTATCTAATGGAACTTTTAGGTTATCTAAAGGAAGGGTACTGTGACATTCAGTTCAACAAAGACTGTACATGCCACTCGATCACGTTATCCATTCGTGAAATAGAGTTGCTTGACCTCTTAGGGTAGGTTAGGGTTATAGAGTCGGCTTCAAAATTTACAATAACTTTAAACTTAATTATTTTGGTCACTAAAAAACGTTTTTTAAAGCAATTTTTGTAAAATGATTTACTTTAATGCCTACTGTCATCAGTTAAAGTTACCTCACTTTCACAATCAGCCTGTATAGATTTCTTCTCGTAGATAATAAAGCAAAAATTATTTAATGATTGATTCATTTTCAGGTATTTTTATATTACAGCTAGAAGAATTCTTTAAAAGTACTAACATTTTCAAACTTTTTGGACCCATTTTATACGACATAAACGTCAAGAAACAAAATTTGAATTTCTAACCCCCAAAAACTCCCAATTTCCAGGATGAATGCAAATATTGGGATTTTTAAAAAAATTATTTACAATATCGAAAATAAAATTTTAACTGACATCCTGTATCTTTTCTATCAACTTCTGATTAAAGTATGTTTGGCTACAATCGCATTATTTTCTCATCAGCAATCTACTCTTGTTCTGTTGCATTAATTTTGGAACACCCTGTATAAGTTGAGCTCTACTTTCCATTTATAGCAAATTTTTGTCGATCAAGCAGTTTTTACTATTTTACGAAATGGCTTTCAGTACTTTTAAATAATACCATTTCTACAAAAATGTCGCTTATATCATTTTGCCTTGTACAAGTCAAAATATAAACATAATTTTGATACCGATACCCACATCAGCCAACGGCGAGACTCCTTTCAAATCGGACAGTAAAATATGTCGTGCTATAGTTTGAGGCAGTGGTCCACCGTATCTTTTTATCCGTTTCGTTTCGTAATCCTCTACAAGCGGATCGCCCTTTTCTACTCTATCCAATACTTCGTGCACGTTTTTCTCAAGCCATGGTAACAGATCACTGTCTTTCCATATGTGGTAACTCCTATTTACGTACAAGAGGATCAACTGGTTCAGAGCTGGAGACTGCCTAATAAAAAAAAATACATATACGATTATGTTGCACCAGTCGTGTTTGTTAATCTGCTTTATATATAAAAATAATTGCTCAACAGAAAATATTCCATTTACAGGACAAAACAAATAGATTTTCGTAGTATAAACATACTAATGTAATGTGTGTAAGAATTGAAAACAGATATAGAAATAGAAAGAAAAACAAAAAATTTATAATAAAAAGAAAATAAGGAAAACTACAATGAATATTGGAGCAAATGGAATATTATTGGAGGAAAAATTAAAAAAAAAACATTTATGTGATACTTTCACGGAAATGACGTCACCTCTCTTATTTTAAATGGATCACTAATATTCACCTTAGATTCGATATGAATCTAAGGTGAATTCTGAGTTAGATGATATGGCATAATGCCTATCAAACCTTGACACATCGTTCAAAAACGAAGAGAAACCTCTCATTAGACTGAATAAAATATTTAGCAATACGTATGATTTAATAACAAGTGCAGATTTTATTATTGTTAGTAGGTTCAGAAGCACATTTCGAACATTTACTCCATTAAATTGGTATTATTATTAAAGAAAAATTAAATTATACGTATTGTTAACTATTGTTCAGTATAACGTGAGGTTTTTCTTTTTTGAACAAACTGTCAGACATTGTGCCATATCTTCGGACTCAGAATTTACATTAAATTCGACATCTGTAACAAAGATAGACTTTACAAGACTTTATCACCACACTGTATATAATGTAGTTAATCAACCAGTCAGAACCAGATGGCGATACTCTTTTTAAATCCAAGTTACCCTTGTCTATAGTGTACATAAGGATGACATGAATTTTAAAAGAGTATTGCCATCTAGTGCCTTTACTCTTAAGTTTGACTAACTATATTATAAATAAACAAGGGTGTCATTATCGAAAAATTTTCAATTTAATATAATAATGTAATTCATTTGTGAAGATATTATGAATGTTCAGTGTATTTTAATGAGAAGTGAGGTAGTTGAAAAGTGTAAAATCGAAAACTTTAAATCTGTAATCCCAATAATTTCAATATTCAAGTTGTACTTTTATTCCAAGCCAAGTGCAAGACGAATAATTTATGATGTATTTAAAAAACAGAAATATGTTTGATATTTTTTGTTAAAATTTATATTTTATAATTAGACTGAAAGAAGTTGCAGCATTCAAATGTTTTCAAATTTGCTGCTGGAAATAATTAATATATCCAACTTATCCTGCGTAAAAGCATCAAAATCTTTGTTTTCGTGAATATTTCATACAACATAGCTTCATAATTTTTACATTTTTGAAAAAAAGCTTTTGAATAAAATCTTGTATAGGCATAGATATGCGTTCTACATTTTACAACATGAAATGATCACACATAAGTTAAAAAATTTAAAAATCAAATATAAATACTACTACTACTACAGTAACTTGATATATTTCTATTTATTAGCTACAATTGAATATCAAACTTCAATACTATATTTGCAGACAGAGTTGGGCATTGTTCGAATACATTTTCCTCATATTATTATTCAAATAATCTATAGCATTTAAACACTAATAAATTTATTTAAGAATAAATTCTTAGTCATTGGCGAATATATCTAACATATTTATTAATTTAACTAATTCATATAAAATGCTTCACATAACAGATTTATGGATTTTCTTTAAGAAGTGTAAAATATGTTTCACAATTAGGTAAATAATTATAATATAGTTATTTTTTTGTAGCATTTACCTTTTCTACATTTTTGCCGTACTTTCAAATGATTTATAAATATATATTTACATTTTCCCAGTCATTTTCAACTATTCATTTCAACATTTTTTTTTAAATCTTGTTTCATAAAAAATACAAAAATTATTCCTAAAAAAATCATAACTGATGGTACTATCATAAAGACCCCGTACATATGAATTTTTTTAAGTACTTCATATATTATTTAATGTTTGCATATATTTATTTGTCACGATTTACTGAATTTACGAGGCCAAATAAAATCTTACAGATAAGTAAAATAATCTGTAAATTACAAATAACGAATATCTTTATACTTGCAATCGTTATTATTTATTCGAACAATTTTTGCCCATCTCTGTCCCGAGATTTGTAATAATTAGTCAACTTACTTTTTCTGATCATTGGCATTTGAAAAGAAAGTATGGTAAGTTACCCTGTTATCTATTTGCACCGAGCATTTTTCAAGAAGCGGCATCAAAACGCCTGGAAACATGAGCAGAGCGTCTTGTAGCAAAACATCGGCTTTTCCGCTCTCCCCAACGTAAAAATAGGCAGCTGCCAAAGAGAATGCAAAGTTGGGCAACTGTAACAGATTTTTGGTACTGTCCCATTCTGTCACGAAATCTATTAACCACTGGTACTCTCTTGCTCTTATGGCATAAAAATCTAGAGCTAATTTTATCGCAACAGGATCTCCGTCAGGGTCGAGGGACAAAAGGAACTTGCAAAATTCTAACGACGTTCGATAACAAGCTTTTCCGCCAACAAACATCAAGTGCTTAAAGATGGTGATATACAGGGCCCTGAAAATATCATTTAATTAAAAAAAATCTGAAGTGACGGTAGTGATTTGTTGTGCTACTGCCACCATCCAAAAATATTTTAATTAGTTGGCTCACTCCACACTTCGTGCATAAAATTTTTTTTCTAAACACACTTGTCTACGAACCTAATATCACAATGGTGTAAAATACGGTATGTTAAAAAAAATTCAGATACCAGGTTTGAATACACATGGCCATGTTTTCCAAATAAATATTTCGCCTTATACACAAATTAGAATTATTGATATTCTTAATGCTAATGACATTAAAAAAAATCCTAAATTAGAAGCCTTATAACTATAAAGTGCTAATTAAATTTAGTAGTTTATATTTTATTAATGTGTACCATCTTTTACCTGTAAAAGATCCTAATTCCTCAAATACTATATTTTAATTATAAGCATATTTGTTAATTTATACAGGGCTAACTATGACTAGGTAGGAACACATATTTTGAGAGTATAGAGAAAAATTATTTGTATAGCAAAAAATATATATTTTCAAAACCATATTAAACCCCTGTTTATTAAAGCCCATGGTCGCCTGTCAGGTGCGTTTTCACATATCGATTTACACACTTAAAGAAAAACTTTTATTTACAAAATGATCACTTATTGAGAAAACATGATACTTTTGGTAATACCTACCATACTGATTTCTATTTGTACTTGATACATCTTTGAAAAAATAAATGTATTATTATTATTATTACCATATTTCCAGAATTAATATGAGACGAGATTTCAAGAATGTTGAACAATTTCCTTTTTTCTTACTTATTTACATGAAAACTTGTCATTGTAAAGATTTTTGTACTTGCTGGGGACCTCATGGCTTCCCTCGAATTCGACTATTTTTTCGTTTAAAGCGAGGTAGATTTCTTCTGTCGGATAAACCACAAGGAGTAACAAAAAACCACACGCAAAGGTACATAAATGATTAAAAACACTGCCACATGTTTACAGCCAAGACACTACAACTGTTATTCAATGTGGTTCAAAGAGGATTCGGCACATTTTGTCCATTCGGAAAACATCTGGTAAGTATACTGCCACACAATAATATGCACTTGTCGCACTTTTCATGAATTACCACCATATCTGTCATCTCAGTATTTGAATACATGTTTGTAAATACATAAAAAATTAGATATGCAAAGCAAATACTGAAAAATTATTTCAAACAGGATATTTTGTCTTTGACACATTACCAAATTTGATACAGTCGCCATCTGTATGCCACTAGCACAAGGCGTACCTCATACCGCCCAATTTTTAAATTTCTTGTGTTGTTGGGGAATTAAATAGTGTTAATACTAATAACAGCAACAATATTAACAATCACCGATGATGTTTGCATAAAATAATTACCAATATTTTAATATGTAACTTCTCGAGACTTTCAGTGTTCTGTAAAACCCTTTTCTGTGACTTTGATAAACAGACATTTGACATTGGGAGAGTATGGCAACCCACAATACAATAAGTATTCGTCGTCATAATTGAATCTCACTGTGATTTCCTTTTGTGAGTTTTTAATAGCTAATTAAATAAAGGAATTTGTGTGGAGATATTTCCCAATAATATAGTTCGTTCTAGGCTATGTACGGTTTGTTTTTCTAGAGCTTAGGTCAAATCAAGCGAAGCTGGGTTATTAGACAAATTATACCTAATTAAAGACTGCCACAGATGCATTTGGAATTTTATTTAACTGTACGTGGTGTGTTTTATTGTTAGTTAGTGGATAATCTTGACCAACCTATAATAAGTGAAAGTGTTTTGGCAGTTTAGAACGAAAAACGAATGTAAAATATTGCAGCTAACCGGATTAACTGTTAACTATCAGGTATTAATTAAAAAAATTGTTCATTTTCGTCCTTTCTCCATTTGGCATTTTTCAAACATGGAGCTACAATTCCGATATTTTTTTTTATTGTATTTTAGACCTCCCTGAACATGTGGTTAAAATTTTTGTACTTAATCATAATCTCTATAATCCTGCATACCGGATAATAATAAAATAGCTAAATTGTTATATAAAGGCTCATTTTCGAAAATACAGGGTTTTAATAATTAAAGAATTCATAATTCACACAAGAGCATCATTATAACTCTGTAACGAGTATGAAAATTAGAGTCGGCAAATAAGTCTACACTGCTGCAATGAGTTTTGAAAAAAAGTCAGTAATTGCACTCGGTGCGAGTAGTGTGCTAAGAAAGGATTATCTGAGAAGTTTTCTTAGCTTCTGAACTGAATATAAAAACTCTATCTTGGCAAAGGCCCATTGTTTTATTTTTATTAATAAACATTTTGTTATTTTTTAAATCATATTTGAATTATGTGCCTAGTGTGACTGAAGTAAATTGTAAATAAACCTCATGTAAGTACTACTCACTAAAACTTGGTAAAACTTGCGTGACAAACCTTTGTAATCAACTTATCGACATGATTTACAACTTGTTGCAAAAAACGAAGATATATCTGACCACATCAAAGAAGTGAGCCAACTTATTAGATACCTATGGATAGTGTTAATATTATTTAAAAATTCGATGTATTGAGTCAAGAATAGAAATGAACAACCCATAAAAAAGTACCTATTCTCCTGTCTTCTGTAATCCAACCGACAGTTTCCTTGTGCGACATTAAATAATGGATGAAAAGCGTATTCTAAACAGTACAGAGCCCTCTCAATAAGCTCAGCAGCCATTGCCAAATCTTCGCTCAATTTACAAAGATCGGAGAGTTGAATCAGCGCATCCACGTGGTATGGATGATCGTTAATGATAGCGACAATATTGTCAGGATTTAAGCTTTCGACTGCTTCTAAAAATTTGTTTTGTACCTGTCTGTAACTTTGACTATGTTCGTATGCAAAATACTGTATTCCATTCTTGTTCTCGATATAATTCATTGACAGACCCGATTTGCCTACCTGAGGCCAATTTTCCTTGCAGTTTACCATTGTTGTAGGTTTCACGTGACCTCTTCCTCCACCTCGGTTTTTACGTTTACTGTAACATACATTCCATTTTTAAAAATGATTTGCGTTATGTCTGTAATAAACTAATTTAACTGATTAGATATTAGAATATTTTTATATTAAAAATATTGATATGTAGTATTTATGTATTTTAATTCAAAATAATCACTTACTGTTCACTTTGAACTATTTTAGATCCAAATATCCTTTTCAATTCATTATTAGGATTCAAGTGTTTATGCTGAACAGATAAGATACTTCTTCTATGAGTTGATTTGTCATGTTTAACACTTGCAGGAGTTGCAACTTTTGGAATATAATTTTCTCCCAAAAGTCTATTTACCTCTCTAACAGACCTTTCTACTTCATCTATCTAAAAATTTTAATGAATTTACCAATTGAAAACATTGCAATATAATTATTTACGAACATCTGCATTATCTTCACTACTTCTTTGAGTGTTCACGTGTTTCCCAGATTTTTTCTTCTTCTTTTTCTTTTTCCGTTTTATGTCATGTGAATCTCCTTCGCAGGACTTAGCAGCCTCTGTTTCATTATCATCCTCTTTCACTTCACTTTCAGAATGTGAGTGTTGATTCAACTTAAAAAAAAACAGTAAACATGTAAATATTATTAAACGATATTTTAGATAGCATACCAAGTCATAACGATTTATATTTAACTGTTTTCTTCTTGCTCCTCCAGATACAGGAGTATCTGTCTCTGTATCTGATACTTCATCTGCTAATTCTTTATCTTTATCACCTTGCAACTTTCTTAAAACTCGTGAGGACATGATTGCTTTGTGGTTAATGAAATAATTTAATAAAATGCAGAGTGGAATTAAATAATAATTATTAAATAACTTTAAGCAGTACTAATTTTGTTTTGACGTATGACGTATACCGACGTTTTCGGGTGACAGTATGGTGACAGTAGTGACTAAGTGACGTTTATGTTTTGTGGTAGTGACCACAAAACAGAAATGACAGAATAAACATTAGTAGCATAGACCACAAACCACAGGAGACAGCCATGTATGTTTTGTAAAACTTGCTTTTTACGGAGAGATATGGATCTCTGTTTTTACACTGATTTACGTTGGTGACACTGTAACCTGACTGATGATGTTTTCGTACTATCACCCTTTGTAGTTTGTTTTAACGTCGAGCTTAGTGGTTATATGTATAGTGAAATAGGGTTTTACATTTTGCGTCATTGCGTTTCTAAACAAATTTACTTCTTCTTGCAATATAACCATCATATTCGCAAGAGCACCAACATAAAGCAAATAAAGTACCCATTTTCTGGACCTTTGGTCCACGGTCTATTACTCGGTCGGGATCATCAGCAAGTAGTCAATGGAAATTGACGACTTTTATGACATACGATACTGTCTATCTCAGTCCGTCTTTCGAGAGTGACTATATTTTGTCTTTATTTACAGAAATTTTGTGACGTCACCTGGCCCCGATGGCCTCGACCGTATAGTTAAGCTGAGTTCGGCCAATAGATCTAAATGCTCTAGATCTATCTTTCTCTCCTGTCATCTCATGAAATTGAAAAAGGAAAAAACACATCCAAATCTATTTGCCGAATTTGCCTTTAATAGACGGTGCCTTAGGTACCTAGAAAACTCGATACTTGTCACGTGACCTATATTGTACACAGATCATTGGCCGAAAAAAAAATATAGGACTCTAGGAATTTTTAAATGTCCTTTTTTTAAGTTGGTCACTTGATCAGATACGAATTTTACGCAATATGACATTTGACAATTTATTCCTAACCTAAAAAATTGTTTACAATTTTTCAATTTTATATAATAAAATGTATTTAAAAAATAAAACTAAGCAATGGCTATGTATTAATTAGCTAAATATAATCAAACCGACTGTATTATTTCGAAAAAATATAAATATGAAAATTAGGAGAAAGAAACGAAAAATGATGAAGATTGAAAGTTCAGATCCTCCAGTGAAGACTGAAGTAGAGGAAGAGCAAGTAGCTAATACTGAGGAAGAATCCGTTCCTTTGACTGAAGAAACTGAGCCGGTTGAAGTGGAAAAAAATTCAGTTAATATTTGTAGATTATGCCTCGTTTTTATCGAAGATGACTTTATACCACTGGAAAATATTCTAGCAATGCTTCAAATAGTACTGCCAGAAGTGGTTAGTATATTAATATTTACTAAATATGTGTCGATTAAACCCTGATAAGTACTACATAATACTACTAAGTAAATATAAAGCTCTTGTTATTATATACTCCATTCAATTTTAGCTAAAATATTACTACTTATTTGAACATATAGATAATAATTGATATATTAACATTAAATAACTTTTCCTCGCAGGATCCAAAAATTACTAAGAAACCTGTGGTTTGTCAAATATGTTGTGAATTTCTTGAAAAGGCGTCTAACTTTATGATAAATAGTTTAAATGTAGAAAAAAAAATAAAGAATTATTATAATACAGCCAAAACTGAGGATCAAATTGATTTATTTAATGTGTTAGAATTTGCCTTTCCAAAAATTGAAATGGGTAACAATATAACTAATGAGGATGTCTCGCAGTATGACGATAATAGTGATTTCGTACCAACTGACATTTTGGAAGTTAATCAGTCCAAAGAAGATGAAAAACCCTGTAAAGTTGAGGAAGATGTGAAACCAAGACCGTAAGTTATTTTTGATACCTTTTTGTCTAAATAACATTGAACACTTACTTTTTTTATATAGTTACTATTGAATTATAGCTCTATTCTTATATATTGAGCTATAATGTCAACACTCAACATCTTGATTACTTTTTGCTTTTACTACTTTCCAGGAAACTTCAAGTCCGTGCTAATTCAGATGGTGTAACTTATTATAATTGCACGATGTGCAGTTTTAAAACAAAATATAAGTACAGCATTAAAATCCATATGACTATGATGCATACAAATCCAGACGAAATTATCATGTACGCTTGTTCGCTTTGCAGCTTCCAAACAAAACACAAACGATACCTGGAAACTCATATGCTTGTTCACAAAGATCCCGAACAATGCACAATGCACGAGTGCAAGATATGCTCTTTCAAAACTAAATTCAAAAGCTACATGAAAACGCACATGCTAATCCATAAGAATCCAAACGAGATCACTATGCATAAATGCCAGTTCTGCCCCTTTGAAACCAAACATAAGAAATATCTCGACACTCATATCTTGATCCATATGAGTCCAGACGAAATTCCCATGCACCGTTGTTCCAGGTGCGACTTTCAGACCAAATCTAAACCATACCTTAAAACACACATGCTCACCCATAAACAACCTGGGGAGGTTCCTATGCACCAATGCACTGAATGCAGTTTTCAGACGAAATTCAAATACTACTTAAACAGGCATATGATAATCCATAAAAACCCCGACGAGATAACTATGTATAAATGCGAGCAATGTTCTTTCCAAACAAGACACAAGAAATACCTAGAAACACATAATATGATCCACAAAAGTCCAGACGAGCTAACGATGTACTCGTGCACGATGTGCGAGTTCCAGACAAAGTCGAAAGCTTACCTGTTCAGAACTCACATGCAAATTCATAAGAGTCCAGACGAATTAACGCTGTATAAGTGCGAATTATGTGCCTTTCAAACGAGACATAAGAGCTACTTAGAGACACATATGTTAACACACAAAAGTCCAGACGAAATAACCATGCACACTTGTGCCCAGTGCGATTTTCAAACGAAATTTAAGCATTACCTCAAGAGGCATATGCTCATCCACAAGGCCCCCGACGAATGCGTCATGTATAAATGCCAAGAATGTTTCTTCGAAACCAAACACAAGAATTATTTGGACACACATATATTATACGTTCACAAGAGCAAGGACGAGGTGACCATGCATTCGTGCACTCAATGTGACTTCCAAACAAAATCCAAGGGTTACCTGAAAACCCACATGCTGCTTCACAGAAGTCCGGACGAGATTACAATGTACAAATGTAAAAGATGTAGATTTAAGACTAAACACAAGAGCTATCTCAAAACGCACATACTTCACATGCATAACAGGAAGTGGTTGTACAAGATCTAGGCTTGGGGGAAATGTGGATTACATCAGGTGATACTACACCATCGGTAACAGAGTCTTTCTTATTTCATACTTTTACTGTACCGTATTTTTATTGGCTTGTTGTTTTCGTAACCCTCGAAAATGTTAGAGAAAGTTGTTTTACAACGAGATACTTTCAAATATTTTGTTTACATCCTTCCATCATCTTAATTTTTTTTTATCATTATATCATTATTAAATTTTATCAAAACGTAACAGCTGAAAAAATACAGTGTGTTCTTGAAATAGGTGGTAGTAGAGTATGTGAAAATAAACAATTTTTGTTAAGCAATCCATGGTCTAAAATGTAAATAAATAAAAAAGTTGAGAGTTACGGATGTTGTGTCGAAACGTTTTTCTCCAGTCGAAATGTTTACTTCTAAACACTTTTTTAGGTTAGAAATAATAATAATATCTCTACTCCTCATTCTAATCACGAGGATTAGCCCAGAAGTCGAGGACTTGTGCAGGAGAGGGGGCGGCATATTATTAAGCAGGCCACATTTGTGCTCAGGAACGACTTACGTTGTAAGCCAACATTCATTCTTGACAGATTCATTTGTTATTTTTGAGTGGATTGAGGTTAGGTTAGACGATGTTAGACATAAGTAATAAGATTTACATCAGTCTGAGTAGGTACATTATTATATGTTGCAAAATAAAAATGTGGACTCCTATAATAAAAATTAAATTACAGACTCTGATTTTAGTAGAAGATATATTTTTTTAATTTAGATTCTTAATATAAGTAATATAAATTTGTTACCTTTATTTTAGATGATAAACATTTTCAAATTTCTTTATTCATAGAAAGCTGGGTAGATGCTTACTTAGAATGTGATTCCACTTGCATTGTAGAATAAAAATATTTACTTTTAATATGATCTAATCATCGTCTGCCAAATTGCGTTGCCTTTTTAAAACTTTTCTGTTGAATCACCTGAATTTACTAATAGCTTTACGTTTTACTAGAACCTACTACCTATCCAATTTGGTTTATCTGCTACTTCCTTTCGCCATTAAAAACACAATACTTCATTATTTTAAGTTGTATCAATTCATAAATGTAAAAATAATGCGTTAACAAAATCTGTAAAAATTTTAAGAAACATCTAACTACTGATACAAACAATTGACAACTATGACATATGTACGGTAGAGTGCTGCCTCACATGGAGAGACACTGCAAACGGGCAATTGAAACTAGTCTGTTCCATGATCTAATGAACTAATATGCTAATCAGAATACGCAAAGCAATTATCAAATTATCAATTGATTTTATTTTATATTATATTCAAAACTTACTCATAAAAGATTTTGCCACTTAGCACAAAAAATAACGAGATAAGCAACTTCTTCAGAGTATATATAAAGATAGTTAGGATATATAATTCCTTGTAATTGTACTTATGAGAGTTACATTTTTTACTATTGTAAGATGTTTTCGAGGTACCTACGTCTAACTACAAGTAACTGTGGAGTAGCAAGCGTCAAGAAAATTGCCGGTAGCTGTGGCTAAGATTAATTTAAAATATAAACTACTTACCATAAATAGACATTAGGTAATTCTATAAAAATTGATCGAAATTATTTGCACTCTTCTAAATGGCGCTGAAAATTATTTTGCATGCATACGTCGTTGAAGATCACAACTGTTTTATATATCGTCAAATTGAAAAAGTCCAGAGGTTGTTGTCTTTGCAGGTCACAATTTGCACATAAACAAGTCAGATTTAAATTATATTTACACTCTGCCTACATTAATACTACATCAGCTACTTCTTGTTTTGTATAAGGCATTTTGAAGTAAAATGATGTATATCGACTTGCAGTTGATAGGGTAACCAAGACAAAAGCGTGTCTTTGCCCACACACTTACCTTACGCATTTTGAACAGCTGATGTCAGATGACGCAGAATAGTAACTTACTAACTCGTTAAAGATTTTTCAACATATGATACAACCACACACACTGTTTATTTTCACGTTCTCTATAACTCTTGAAGGAATGTACTTATTTCAAAAACATCCTGTATTTTCTCCCTTATTAACATTATTTTTAACATACCAAAATTTTACTTTAAATGATCTTATTTATACTAAAAGAATACGAAATATTAATTGATTTTTTTCATTTCAATTTAAAAAAACTGTGAAGCAATTTCGAAAAAGCAAATTTTGCCAAATATGGAAAGTCTCCAATTTCATTTGTGAACTTATATATAGATATTGTATAGTAAAATATATTCAAATGGTGCAATTTTTGTGTCGAATATAGATACAATTAACAATAAAAAAATACAATAATGAATAATAAGACAGTGTACATTTTCGTAGGTTTCTGAAGCAGCAAAATCCAGTTCTGTTGTAATTTTTTTTTTCGTTGTTTAGATAAGTGTTACTTCAGTAAAATTGGATGTGTGAATAATTATTTTATAGTTTTCCAATGAATTTGATTTCCTGGATTATTTTCTCTGATAACTATAATAATTTAAATACATAACTGAAATAGGCAAAATAATATAGTGCTCAGATGCAAGGTGATTTCCTAAAATTAGATTTTACATCACTTGCAGTGCTGCAATATTTTCGAATAAGGTTATTTTTAACAGATTAGTAACATAAATCTTATGCTGTGTCGGCTATGGCATAAATTTCAGTACTGTATGTCTAACAGTGTGTTTGTCTAATTTTATTAATCTGTTTATTTTACTGACCAATATACAACATATAAATTTAAAAAAATAAGTATATGTCAAATAGATTTTTTTCCATATTGCAGCACTTTCAATCTTGGACATGATTTACAACATTTTTGGGCTAATATTGCTCTACGAAATTACTTCAGTATTCATGGACATCATTTTGTGGGACATAAATAGTTATATTATTATAATATTTAATGTTGTGGACGTATTATGTTAAAACTATAACTTGGAACACGATAATTTAAGACACCTATGAACTCAATTTTTTTTACGCGTAATATTAACTACCCGCGTTATTTTATTTATATTTTTTGGTGCATCACTTTTAATTTTTTCATAAAACAACAAAGATACTGTGCTCTACTAATGAAAGAGAGGCGTAGCTGCTATATCTCTAGTTTTAATTCTTTTAGCTATACATTCTGTGTGCCATGTAATTTATGTTTTATTTTTATGAATAATTACTTTGTTATAGGTTTATGTTAAATTATATATACAGGGTGGTCCATTTTTCATGGTTCACCATCTCGTAAACTGTAAAATGTACAAAGTGGCTTGAATTAGAAAAAAGTTGTGCGTTTTGATGGACATTAAGACAGATAGATCCAAGATATCTGCTGCCGTTGATTAAATATTGTAAAAAAAAACTGAAAATGCCACCTAGGGTCAGTATATCTCAAAAAAAAGAACTGCAATTTGGTACAGAGGAATAAGAATATACGAGAAATATATTTATGTGGAAAGAAAATTTCTACGGCTACTAGTTTCTGTTATGCTATATTCAATTGTTTTTTCGTGACATTGCATAACCGAAACTAGTGTCTGTAGAAATTTTCTTTCGACGAATATTCATTTCTCTCTACCATTTCAGCTATTTCTGTTGAGAAATAATGATGCTAGATGGCATTTTCTAAAATCACTATTTTCAGTTCTTTCACAATATTTCAGCAGTGGCAGCAGATATCTTGGATCTATATACGTTAGTTTTATCTATTTAAGCCGCTCTGTATATTTTAAGGTTTCTGAGATGCCAATGATGAGCCATAAAAAACGGATCACCCTGTATATTGCAGTCCTACTCATAGAGCAGTGTTTATTTATTCAATTGAATTGGGCAAAAGCTGAAACTTATGGTTTCAACTTTTCTATGAATAGGGCGCAGTTTTAAGCAGCTTTTATCTTGCTTTAAAGTAAATGTATTCAAATATTGACTGTTTTGTTTTTTGTTTTTGTGTCATATATAAGTAGGATGCTATAATATATAAACATATAAATGTATGTATTAAATAATAACTGAAATAAAAGTTGATTTCGAGTGTTGGCCGAAGACAATTAGAGTGGTTATATTTTGACATTGTTAAATATTGTAGGAATTACAGGAAGTAGAACTAGATTTAAGAACTAGTTCTCTGAAATAAACTATTACATCCATCACTAGTATCCTCATTTATATATAATATAGTTAGTCAACCAATCAAACTTAGGAATAAAAATAATAGATGGTGATAAGGATGACGTGGATTTTAAAAGTGTCACCCTCTATTATTTTCACTTTTAAGTCCAGTAACTATATTATACATAAACAAGACTGTATCTATCAGTTCAAATGTATGTATGTAACTATTTTCTAGTCATAGATTTTAATTTTGAAAATTTTGATTGCAATTTTTTTTATTGCTACGCGTAGAAATCATCCCTTAAAAATGGTTTGGATGCCATCCATTATTAAAATATAGCCACTTTAATTTTCACCAGTCACCACTGCTGATTTCTATCCAGTAATTATTTCTTATTTTATTATTTATTCCACTGATATATCACTATTTCATAAAAAAATTATACTAAATGCAAACAAAACGTTTGTAATATTTTTTATTTTCAATCATTCGTACATTATCTACAAGTAAAACATTAATAATAATAATATAGAAGGAGTAATACAATAAAAAGTCCTTACTGTGCTACAAATTAAATGAGTAACATATTTTTAAATTTTTCTGCACTCTTAGGTGCATCCTTTACATTTTTGTTTTTTTTTTTTTTTTCACTAGTACTTGTAACAGAATAGTTACTTCTACTATAAATGTACAGTTATTTAAAAAGGACTATTCTATAAAATATACTTGCATATTTTATATAATATTGTTCAATTCACAAAGTTTTACTTCAAATTTAGGTAGTTATTAACAAACTATTAAAATTGTTGGAAAACATTTTCAATATGCCTCAGTATAACTAAAAAATTATGTACGTACTAGCCTTTAGCTTAGATTTTCATTTAATAAAAGCAGTCCAGAAAATTTCATGTTTTTGTTGTTTTTACACATGAGTACATTTCCACAATTCATATTCAACATTCCCCATTCTAAATTAAAGAATAATATCTACAAATGTTCATTTCTTAAAGCTACTTGCACACATGTACACTTTTTGCTTTGAATAACATTCTAAGTCTAAAAATTGTGCAATTTGCATGAAACAAATGCAACAAGAAAAATACGACAACATGAAAGATCACATTTAGAAAATAATCAATCAAAATCTTTATTTTTAATTTGTTTCTGAAATATCCGCCACCTACACTGTAACTTTTTAAATTAATAATTTGTTAGAATTTATGTACTGATTTCCAAGCTTAACAAATACGTTAAATGCAGTTTTTTCTGAAATGAAGCATTTTAGTGACATGCAACAAGTATAACTCTTTTAAAAGTAATCGAAAACTGTTTCAAAATAACCAATGATTTCCAAAAAATCTGAAACAAATAACATACCTATACAGGAGCTTAGAACAACCTGTAATTTAACTTAAAAATTAATCACATATTCATATTTATCACACAAAAAACCTTGTGGCAATTATCACAAAAAATTAAATAGAAAATATTTTTTGAGACCTATAACTTTTTAAGGAAGCAAAATTGTACTAAGGTTAAAGCTTTACTGAACACCCTGTATATAATAGTAAAATTTGCAGCTTTTCTTTGTGTTGATGCAAGTCGTTTATGTAGCCATTTTAGACATATTTATTGTACGTGCGAATATATACTGCGCTATTTAAACAAAGTGTATGTGTGTGCAAGTACGACAATAATAACAATAGAGAGAAAGAGATCCAGCATGACATGCATATAACTTTCTTTTGATCACTAACAATGAATTAGTGTCAGTCTTGCCAACTCTTGTAATACACAAAGCACAAATTGAGCGGCACATCATAAAATCTGTAAAACTGCACATTCAGTCAGACCTTCCTCTATACTTAACACCAGAATCAATCCAATATGTTCTCAATCAAGCAGTTTTTATCCATCAAATCAGATTTTTTGTCAACATATTTTCTTAATTTTTTATATATTTTCCAACAATTTATATAAGTTGCTGTTGCTAGCACTACCTTCATAATTATATTCACTGGGAAAAACAAAAATAGGTCTGTTCCAACAGCTGTAGAGAACTGGTTCAGAACTGTCAGAAATGTTCGACCAACTTCGTCTTACGTTGCAAAGTACATCAACAACTGAACTGACTGAATAGTTCTGGATGGTTCGGAATCGATTTTTACTGTTATTGGAACAAACCCAATATTTCTCTTATTAAAAAGCCTTTAGAAACTCACATTTATGGTTGAAATGAAAATTTTTATTTAGTTTACTTGCAGTATTAGAAAACTATATTTTTTATTCAGGATGAGTCATAGACTGAAAAATTTTGGGGAACAAAGTAGAATAGAAACTTTTTTTCTTAATACTGCTTCTTAGACCAAATTAACAAAAAAAAGATTGGTCTCAAACACTTTCTTTTCAAAATAAAAAGTAACCATGCCATAAACCATATTTTGCCAAATTCCATCCAAACAATAAACGATATGAAAAATGCAAAGTATTGGAAAAGTTCATTAATAAAGTAGGTAATTTTGTTTATATCATCCTGTATATTATTTCCAACAGTAACACAAGTTTTCCACTGACTGTTTAAAGTGCTTTGTTATGACTGAATTTAACCCTTCTCTTGACACTTCTTTTCCGAACACTTATACTGACAGTCTCAGATTCAGACATAAGATTAATAAAAAAAATTAAACATTTTTTTAAATGAAATTTTGAAATATTATGATGTCATAAATATTGGTATACACATATGCAGTAGATTTATTTAGTTATACTCAATAAAAAGTGCGTTACATCAAGAAAAAAATAAAAACAAAATAATTTATGAAAAACAAATTTTAAACATTCCACAAAATATAAAAACAAAATAAATAACCTTAGGTCTGTTTTACAAGAGTTAATTTATAGTAAAAAATAAAAATCAGTCAAAGCACAACTGAAGCACATTTTATTGGATGCTGCGAATAGTGTTTTTTTTTTGCATCTGATATTTTGTAAGATGTTTTGCTATGTGTACGGGTTGGACAAGTATAATAATGCTTTCTGATTTAGTGACATTAAATTCATGGTGATATCTAAAGAGAATTAGCCATGTTTATTTATAATGATTTGTTCTGTAAACGCTGACGCGGAAAAATAGAAGGCAATATACCCACAAACTCGATGCCAGGAGTTAAGGGTTAAATTATATTCAAAAACGTATAAAATAAACAAGGAAAATTGAATGACAAAGTATTTGCAGATACATGCTCATTTGCTGAGAAATTTTGCTGTGGGGCCTAAATTTTGAAGTTCCTGTACTGAATACAGAATTTAGTCGCTCTATTCAGGAAGTATCTAATACAATTCCAATAGTACAACAGACTTTTTCAGATACTTTCAAGGTTTTTTTTAATCCTTTGTACCCATATTCTTTTATATCCTTCCATCCAATCAGAAGCTTGCCTAATACCCTTTTATTTAATTTTTGATTCCAATATCCAGGAAAGAATGGGCAATTTATATAAAATTAACCCTGCCAACTAATGTCAACAATACTTTTATCATCGCTGCTTTTTTATCTCTCATTAAATTTGGATTACTTAAAATTGATATTAAGCAGCATTAGCTTTTACTCAAAAATTATACAAATTTAATGAGAATTTAAAAAGTTATGATGAACTAAACAATTTCAGGAGCTAATAATACTGTAATGTGAGCCTTGACATAGAAAAAACAAGTTTAACATTTCCCAAATCCGATAGGTTACCTCCCCATTAGACAATCCAACGATCTGCCAAATTTTAAAACCAATATGGTACTGAGGGCAAACAAACAAGACACATTGGGCGCGTTTAACGAATACAACTTTTGAAAGTTAGCACTCAACCCGTTTAGTTTTGATTATTATTAGCAGTTGTAAATTTGCTAAACATAAACGAAACCAGTTGAATTGAAAATTTGTCATCTTATCGATTCTAGTCACAAAAGTTCATAAAAGTGGTGATTTTTTGTAATTTAAACACCTATTCATAGACAAAGTTGCAAACTTACAATTGGAGACGACCGGACGATTTTTTTCATTTAAAATATAAATAGTATTCGTATTATTGTGTTCATTTTTCTTCGATGTGATGCAACTAAGAACCTAACTTAAATTTGTTTCCACAACTTATGTTGACCAGATCCAGCGTACAAAGTTATTACTTACAAAGTTAAGCAGCAGTTGAGAGATAGCATTATGCAACTGCCTCATTCAGCGAACCGCTGTCAACAGTTTTGTTCGCTAAATGCGCCCATTGTGGTAGTGCTATCGTTTTCTAAAGCTTCCAATTTTTTAAATGGATATTTTGCAGCATTTATTAAATTTTAATTTCTCTAGAAGTTTTTTTATCGTTTTCTGGCAGTAATTATTAGTTATAATTTAAAATAATGCCTGTAACTTGCATCATCACTGGTTGAAAAATTGACCCCAAAGATAGATTACTGTAAACAAAAGGGATGATTTAACCCTCCATACCACAGTTTATTATCATCCCATCGTCGGCTAAATCGCAGCAGCCGTGCTTTCTCTAGTCTGTTACTTTGCCCATTTGCAGCGCCACATCGCGTGTGGCAGCACTCTATAGCACAAATAACGTAGTTGGACATAGTCATCAATTGTTTCATAGAAATTATGACAAATGTTAAATATTTGTTAAGGGCGCCGTATTCTTGAAATAATGTTTTCAACAAATACAAGTAATTTTAAACAGTTAAGAACTGAATAAATAAATTCAACTATAGATGTAAACATTGTTATAACATAAACTTAGATAGTTCTGCATATAAGATTGTTCACTTTTGTTTCTAGGTATGTGAAAATAATTGTTAAAATGTGGGGTTAGAATAGTGAAATAATGTCATACCAATGAATTTTAGAAGTTATTATATAGAGTTTAAATACCAAAAGTTGATAAACAAAATATCAATAATTTTATTTTTGATATTATTTTTGCCCGTGTTTTATTTTTCGAGATTTCAGTACCTAAAAAACACCACAAATTTGATCATTTTAAGTTGTACGTTTCTGTACTTTTGTACATTGCAGGATTTTAGATTGAAGAATTTGTAACAGGCACTGCTTAACTGGTAAGTAAAATATTTTGCTATTTGATATTATACACTAATTACTGCAGTAATTACAACGAAAATATTAATTACAGTGTGAATAGGAAACTGCCTGGAGTGCTGCGTAGTATATTCGTCTGATATTATAAATTTTGTTATTTTATAATAAATAAAAATACCATATAAAAATCCACGAAACACTATACAGTTTATAAAACCTGATGAAGAATCGTAGCAAAACCGATAGACAGAAAAATGCAAAATGTGATAATCTGTAGATGCCCTCAGTGCCATAATAAATGGTCATGTGGTTTGGATTGCCTAATTCCCTGGATAATCCTGTATACATATTTACAAAAGAAATATGCTAACAACAAAAACCCATTTGTCTAACAGCGTAACACAATATTTTGGCACTAAATCAAGCAAAAGTTCCCAATACGTATTAAACATACTAAATAATGTCTTGGGTATATATACAGATTTACAGAATGTTTAGAATATACAGCTTGTATTAAATATATTTCATATTGCCAACAAATTTTAAATAATCTTAAGGTTATAGTGAATGTAGATATAGCTTATAGACAATTAAAACTTTACCTTACTTAAGACGTCTGCCAAGCTATTATAATAATGATCACAGCTAATATTACAGCACCGATTATGGCGAAGATTAACTTCTTTCTTCTTACTTTGTTTTTGTAAGTGCTGGCTTCGCGTAGCTGCTGAGCGCCTTGTCTCACAAAATCATCAGTCCTTTCCACGCTGGCCTCAATACTGTCTATGGTTTCGCCTTGCTCGTGGACCAGTGTTCCCAGTTCTTTGAATATCTGATTTACATCGTTTATATCGCTCTGTAAAACATATCAATAGCTTTCAAAGAGTCAACTTGATTAAAAACAAACATTTACCTCCAGCTGTCTAATTGACTGTTCCTGCTCCTGTAAAGCTCTTAAATCGGCCTCTTCTTGCAACTGCAATTGTTGCCTTGCTCCACTGTCTTGCAGCTCGATAAGTTGTTGATCCTTACTCTTGTAACCGGCTACAAAAATATTTGGCCTTTGTAATATTAAGTTACGCTTTCATACGATTTGACTTACGAAGATGCGGTTCACTATAGGCCTGAGCTTTGGCTTTGTTAACTTGTTCCTTTTCCTTCGAGGCTGTACTTCTCTGTACTTGCTGAAACATGTTCAGTGTACTTGTAAATTCATCTTGTAGCCTTTCCCTCTGCATTTTTCTCTGCCGTTGTTCTGACTGTGATAGTGCGGGTTGTATTGCACTAAGGTCTTTGATGTACCCATTAGTATCTTTGACAAGCTGTTGAGTGTAATGCTGGATGGAATGTCTACAAATTATTAAATACACAATAAATTGATGATTTACATGTATAAGAATTTGTATTTCCTATAAAACTATTTCTAATTTGAATGTAAAATATGATATATTGAACAGTCACTTACAATTGTTTTCTTAATTCTGGAGAATCCTGATGAGTTCCAATTTGATTTACCATTCGCTGCATAGAAGAAACTGAAATATTTATTAAATTAGCGTAATGCGGCACAAAAAAGATTTTTACCGACCATTCTGTGATATTTTCTGGATACTCGTTCCAATAGTTTGGGAGAGCTTCTGAAAGTCTTGCTCTCTAACCTGAACACCATTTTGATAAGAGGAGTAATTGCTATCCATGTTTAAACGTTTACAACACAGTTCTAAAATCAACAATTATATGTCATTGTTACTATCATACAATATGTGCAAGAAGATAAACCTACCTCAGTAAATCATAAAGATAATAAAATTAGACAATGATAAAATAATTTCAAGTTTAATCCTTCAACAAATCAATATTTTTTTTGACGTAAATTGGTGAATCATTCTAGTTTACACTATTAGAAAAACAGAAAAACATAAAGCAGTAGACAGGCAGATGACAGATGTCAAATACGTCAGTCACGTGGGACCTCCCATGGTCTATTAATTATACGGTTGGGGCCACAGAATATATAATACAGTTGGGGCCACAGAATATATAATACAGTTGGGGCTCTAGTTGTAATAGATCGTGGGTCACAAACCTGAAAAAAATATAGACGACGCTGTTCCGTTATATAGGTCATGTGACAGGTTTCGCGTCAAAATGGATATTTTATTTGCTTTATGTTGCAGTTCTGCAAATATTATGGCTGCATAGCAATACTTTTAAATGCCACCAATCCACTAAAATGTAATTTTATATTATGATGACTGGAATGCGCTAAAAGCTGCGCGAATGGGATTACTCATAATCAGCGCCATATTTATTCTGTGCCTCTAGCAATGGCGGAGCAGTAGGGGCTTAGCTGATTGTGAATTAAAATAAAATTGAATTCTGGATATGAAGAATTATTTCGTGCTATATGCTGGTTAATTTTACAGTCCCTTATAAAACATGACATGTTCCAACAATAACACCCACATAAATACACAAAGAATAACACTAAGGAGATACAAGATAAAAGAAGAAACCACACTGTGCGCCAATGACGTGTTTAAAAACACAACACGATTTATATCGTACGTGGAGATAATTGTCTCTCTCGCACCCACATACATAATCAATGAAGTATTTCTTTGCTGAGTGTCATGTGCCTCCTTTTGTCTGCTCCTAGGTGTGGTACGTGTGATACCTTTCTTTGGATGCGCAAAGGAACCAAAAGCATTCCATTCCATATCGTACATTTCAGTGTGTGATACATGTATAGGCGATTTTTTTTCAGCTCCGGTTCTGGTTTCGATTGACATAAAATTAACAGATTTATTGACAGTGGTTTTACTTTGGTTCTAAATTCATGACGTCATCATTATTGCCAATTGAATGCACTGGTTCTGTGGGGTTGTGCTTCATACACGTTTAAAAATATTTGTTAATTGTAAAGTAAATAAATAATAATAATAAATAAAGTAAAAAAATTTGAACCGCCATGATTTGAGTGGTTCTAAAATTGATAAATCGAATTGTTATCTGACGTCATGAACTTCCAATAAAATGTGAATCAGTTTGGTTGACCTTGAATTAAACCGATGCTGAATAAAATTCGTCTTATGTATGCTTTGTGGGGGGAGGTGTGGTTGAAAATTGACAAGTAAATTTGTCAATTTTTATCAGTTAATTTAGGTGCGGTCTTTTAAATTGTAATTTAATTAATAGGTCCTGAAATTACTGTAAACTTGTTTATTGTAAATAATAGCAGTATGGATGGAAAATTGCCGGCTTGTGTTATAGATGTTGGAACGGGGTGAGTAATGGCTCTAACCAAACTTCCTGGTTATGTTGACTAATGTAGAAATGTCCTATCTTTATAGCTATACAAAACTAGGTTTTGCTGCAAATAAAGAACCTCAATTTATAATACCTTCTGCCATTGCAATAAAGGAAACTGCTAAAGTAGGAGATACAACCTCTCGCAGATTAAATAAAGGTGTCGAGGATTTAGATTTTTATATTGGAGATGAAGCATTTGAGGCCACTGGATATGCTGTAAAGGTAATATATTTAAATTTTACTTATGTAAAAAAAAAAATATTTATAGTATTGTAGTTGTACTATGATAACTAAGACATGTCCAATCTCCATTAATCTTATAGTATTAACTAGCCATACTCGTAGCCATCCTTAGCATAAAATAAATATAGTAATATTACAAGAATAGGTGAACATTATAATTATTATGTCATTGTTGAAGCTGTTGCTTATTCATTTTTAATACTCTCTCTTTTGGAATCGGAAACATAGTTAGAACGAGCCTTTTTTTATTGCAGTATCCAGTGAGGCATGGTCTTGTTGAAGATTGGGATCTCATGGAGAAGTTCTTAGAACAATGCATATTTAAATATCTACGAGCTGAACCAGAAGATCATTATTTCCTTCTTACAGAACCTCCATTAAATACGCCTGAGAATCGAGAGTATATAGCAGAAATTATGTTTGAATCATTTAATGTACCTGGGTTGTATATAGCTGTTCAAGCTGTGTTGGCTCTTGCTGCCAGTTGGGCAAGTCGAACTATAGAAGAAAGGACATTGACGGGGATCGTCATAGATAGCGGTGATGGAGTAACGCACGTAATTCCAGTAGTAAGTAATGTTTTCTTTGAAACCAAAATAAAAACATTGTATAGTTCTTTTCGAAACAGTAGACATAAAAAATGTCAAAGCTCGCCAACAAGTGTGATACGGGCAGAGTAGGGCTACAGAATTTTTAAATGTCTGTAGAAAATAAATGTTAATAATAATTTATTTCACAAATCGTAATTCTCATATCAAGTACACTTTTGCAGATATGTTTAACACAAAATTAATGAAAAATGGAGTGGCCAGGTATTTAATTTAAAGGTTACTCTACTTTACTCCAGGTAGGTGGAGGCCTTATTAATAAGAGGTAGAGAAAAATGAAAATTATATTGTAACGAATGACATACTGACAAAATTTAAAGAGAAATGGAGACTTAGATTAAACTTAGTATGATACACATGATATTCTAAAAAAAGCTCGGACGGATGACTCAGACAAAGAAACCTATACAGGGTGTGCCATTTTACACTCCTGCTGCTAATATCTCGAAAATGAAAAAATTTATTTTAGTTCCGGAAATTGAGGTTGTTAGGTCCCTGGAATACCTTCAAATTGCAGTTAGAATTGTTAGTTCAAATCTTTCTGTATAGATGCGGCGATACTTATTTAATTTGGTTTGCAAAAATTTACGTATTTTTTATCTACTATTTTAAAACATTAAAATATGTGGCACTGACACCATTCCAAAACTTCAGTTTTTATTTCTAAATATTGTTATGAAAGCTCATCTACCTTTTTAGTTTGTTAATTATGTTCCTGTTTGTGTTAGAAATTATAATTTTTGTAATACCATTATTTTGACATCTAGAATAGTCCAGGCTATATTCTATTTTATTCTCGACACATTCTGAAGATCGCAGAAACTTTGAGAGCTCTAAAAACTTATATAAGTGGATCGGTTTCGCCATCACAAGTTTATACTTTATATTGAGCAGTCGAAGGCGATTGACAAACGTCAAAGCGTTGACATTTGTGAAATTTGAAGGATATTGCTTGTATAATCAAGAGTGACAATAAAGTTTATTTGTCTACGTAATGTGTTTCTACACTAACCCAACATAGAGGTTACAATATTTAACATTTTTCATAAAACGGAGTACATATGTATTAATAATGGACTGCTACTCCTGCATTTTTACCATAAGAATGCAATACTTCTTATTTTAGGTTGTATCAATTTAGAAATTAAAAAATGGCACGTAAACAGAAACGTACAGCTTAACAGATATTTGACATTTGTCATAATTTCTATGAAACAATTGACGATTATGTCCAACTACGTCATTTATGCTGTAGTGTGCTGCCACGCGCGATTAGTCACTACAAACGGACAAAGGAATATACTAGAAAAAGCACGGTTGCTGCGATTTAGCCGACAATGGGCTAACTGAATGACCATGGTGATTTTTAGGACGAAATATATTAGTTTTTGTTAATCTTACAAATATTTATAAGAAAATAATTGTCTAAAATTCTGTTGTGAGTAAATCTCAATTAAATCAGTAAAATTAACAAAGGCAGGCTATTTGACATTTTTTACAGTCTGCCAACATTCAGTAGCCCAGGATGTTTTTGGTAGCTCACCTTAATAATTATTACATCCTACCTGACATGCAACTCTAACAGAAAGTGAATGGGGTATGGTATTTTTAATGATAATAGTTCTAGGTTTACAAGTTTGCTATTTGCACACATTGCAAGGAAATATCTTGAACATTGTTTGAAATATGCAAAAGATAAAATTTAATTTTTAAATTTGACGGTAACGTAGAACTTTTCAACTGACATAAGTTGGGTTAAATCGGTTATATTTCGGCTTGAAGAATACCGCCCCGAAATTTGGATCATTCTTCATTGGACACCTCGTATATGAAAAGAACTATATTAATTTTCATAATATTTAAAATGATTTTTGCACTTGATTTTAGGCGGAAGGCTACGTGATCGGAAGCTGCATAAAGCACATTCCCATTGCTGGTCGCAACATAACTTATTTCATTCAGTCCCTTCTGCGAGAGAGGGAAATAGGCATTCCTCCCGAACAGTCATTAGAAACTGCCAAAGCAATAAAAGAAAAGTACTGTTACATCTGTCCGGATATAGCAAAGGAATTTGCCAAATACGATTCAGATCCTGGGAAATGGATGAAAAAATACGAGGGAATTAATTCCGTCACGAAACATCCGTTCAACGTTGACGTCGGCTATGAAAGATTCTTGGGACCTGAAATATTTTTCCACCCTGAATTTGCCAACCCGGACTTTACAATTCCTTTATCGCAAATCGTGGACGATGTGATACAGAACTGTCCTATCGATGTTAGGAGACCTCTGTATGATAACATAGTTCTGTCTGGAGGGTCAACTATGTTTAAGGATTTCAGTAGAAGGTTGCAGAGAGACATCAAGCGGACTGTAGATATCAGACTTAAACTCAGTGAAACGCTTGGAGGAGGACGGTTAATTGTAATTTTTTTCTTTTATGCGGTTTTTGTTGATATTTATTTGTTTTATTTTTTAGCCCAAACCGATAGATGTTCAAGTGGTCTCACATCACATGCAACGATACGCAGTATGGTTTGGTGGAAGTATGTTGGCTTCAACGGTAAAACTAATTTTTGTATAAAATTTTTAGATTTTATAAAATTTAAATAGTCAGAAAATTCTGCACAGCTTTCACACTCGTATTGAACATACAGTAAAGTTCGGTTACAACGTACACGCTTATTGCGTACTTATGGTTATAACATACTGAATAAACAAGTCTCGCCATTATTATAGCGCCTTCTTCTGTTGCTGCTTTTTGTTAAACATGGACATATATATGTTTGTATTTTTATTAAGAATTAATAGAAATTTAAAAAATTTAATATATTTTTTTAAAACGTACTTCTGATACAACGTATCAATTTTTTAAGTCCCTGCCGGTACGTTATCACCGAACTTTACTGCATTTTTATACATTCCATTACAGGCATAAGTATACAGGGTGATTCAGTCTGTCATTAATTTTAAGAGAAGATGGGAAAAAAACAGTGTCGACTTGACGAGACGTTGCCAAATTTAAATTTTTTCCTCTAGTACCAACTTTTGTAATATGTAATTAATTAAACGTTTTTTGTATTTTAATACAGACAGTAATATAAAAAAAATTGTGCTGTCCACAAAAAACAGTTCGAGACATACCTAGATCAACAATCCAGCAATCCGAGTCTTGACCTATCGTATTTAGGTCAATAACCTTGTTTTTATTGTCTATTCCATGACGAGCGCTGCAGAGAATAATTAAATTTGCATTGTTATAAACACCCAGTGTAATCAATAGGAAATCATGAGAGTTTTATAATAAATGCCAACCGCAGTAATCAGTGCCGACATCGGATAGGCTGTAATCGGCACAGCTAAAAAGTTGGCTTGGAAGTTCAAATTCCCATTGAATATGTTACCGGCGGAATATGTCATACATCGTTCTGGTTCGTTTTCCTCTGCATGCGTGCCCACCGTCCACTGCATCTGGAACTGATACATGCGGCCTGATTTCTCTCCCTTCTTCATCCATTGGTCATCATTTTCGCATGGTAGAGGTTGGTGAATTTCGTGTGTGTCACCAGTGTAGTTTATAATTATTAATAAAATTTGCTATTTGCCTCAATACAAATGCAATTCAAGTTGGGTAAAGTGAAGTAGTGAAAGACCGTGGTTGTCTTCTACTAAACAGGGCTGTGGAAAAAACGTATATAAGACATTTGCTTCTGTGTTTTTCGTGTGCTTACTGATCATGAGTAATGGATTTGATTCTGATTCATATTCATAATCAAATGTGATTTGCACTATTTGGATTTCCAAATCAACTTAATTCTGCTTTCAATAATATAACGAAAAGGCAACAAAATTAGGTATGTTTTTAATGTTTTATCCAAAATTATTTAGTGTATAAAATTTTGCGGAGCTTTTGAACTTGCATTACGAGGACGTGATGAATGAATTTTACGTCAGAACTTGACAAAACGCTTAATGAATACTTTAAAAATGCAACCATTTTTAAAGGTACTTCAAGAAATATACAAAATATAAGAAGTTTGTCATTAGAAAAAAAATCTATCACTTCAGCACCGAACATGCTATTATTGGTGGTCGTAAGTAGCAACGCTGTTGGACTTCTATATAGGTTCTATATTCGTACGCGTCAGCAGAAAATTTGTAGCATACCAGGAGCGCAGTGTTGCCGATTGTTATAAGGTCATCTGTTTATCTTCTGAAAGGTTGAGTAATTTTTTTTTTTTTTCGATTAATGACGTAATGACTGAACACCCTATATATTAAAAATTGAAATATAATTTTCTTGTCAAATTTTAAGAGGGGGTCTTTCATATAATTTTTTTAATTGATGTTTCCCCTAAAAAGTGAATTTTTCAATTTTTTTCATGGAATTTAAGAAAATTTTTTGTTGAAACTCAACATCAAATAAAGATGACCCAATTCAACTTTTAAATTACAGGATGTTGGAATAAATGTAACCAAACTCAAAAAAAATCTCAAATTGACAGAATTTTTTTATTATGACATGCCAGCCTCGTGAAAATTATAGAGCGTCGGACCTTCCCCACCATAGAAAGGCCAGCAAAGGTTGTGAAGGTTCCTAGTTTTATAAGTAAATCATTTGTTTATATTCAACTTGAGAAAAACTGAAAAATCCAGGTTTTACCTCCCTCCTTTGGGACTATAACTTTTTAAGGGACGTTCCAATTAAAAAAATTATATGAGACCGCCCTTAAAATTTGCCCAGGAAACTGTCAGCATTTTTGGTATACACTTATGCAACACCCTGTATATTATAAATTTTATCATTTCAGCCTGAATTTTACACTGTCTGCCATACTAAAGAAGATTATGAAGAATATGGACCCAGTATTTGTAGGCACAATCCTGTGTTTGGAACAATGACATAATGATAAATTCCAATTTTTTAATTGTGAAGTTTACATCTTTTTACAACAATTATTTCACATTTCAATATTTTTTTTATTTTATATTGTGATAGTTACTTAATATCTTAGAATAAAATTCACCTATAGAAATGATTTGTTGCAGTTTATTGAACTGAATAAATGATAAATAAAACATTTTTTCTACATTTGCTTTTGAAGATTAAAAAATATTTACCTACTCGTAGGCAGTTCGTGATCATGATTCATATTTGAGATGATTCGTTAGTAGTGTTCTATTTATGATTCAGTTAATATCAACGATACTCAGTAGAACCATTATGCAACCAACGTTACAAACTTTTCTCTGCAATATTGTTTATTAAAAAGGTAATCACGCTAAATTAAAAATAATAATTACATGTTTTTTTAAATTGTTTATTACTGTTAGAAATAAAGTGGAAAACAGGTTGTCCACAGTTTGAACTTAAATGTTTTTAAAATATTACCTACTTATTTGATGATTTTTCAGGCCATAAATGTCAGAATTTGATATTATGATATGATTACCATAGAAATCATAAAATATATAGAATGCCAGAAGCCTTTACATTAGGCAGTTAGGCACTCAAAAATAGAAAACAGCCATCTAGGAAAAAGTTAATGTAAGCAGTTGGTTACACTATTTTAATCCCAGCATACAATTGAATCCAAAACGGAATGTTTGTAATTGGACCACAGAAATCAAAATTGGACGTAAAATTTCATATTTTGAAATTCTCACCTATTAGTGTGAAGCTAATCCGTTAGTGTAACCAACACATAAAAGCTAAGTTACTGCAATCACAGTATAATATTACCAGACCACTGAAATGTACGATATGGAATACGTTTAGTCCATTTGCGCATCCAAATAAAGGTACCAACCCTAGGAGCAGACAAAAGGAGGCACATGAAACTCATCAAAGACATACTTCATTGGTTATGTATGTGGGTGCGAGAGAAACAACCATCGTACGCACGTACGATATGAATTGTGTTCTTAATTTTCCATTATTTTGTTTGTAAACACATCATTGGCGTGCAGTGTGGTTTCTTCTTTTATCTACTATCTCGTTAGTGTTATTCTTTGTGTACATTTGTGGGTGCTATTGTTGGAACATGTCATGTTTTATAAGAGACTGTAAAATTAACCAGCATATAGCACGAAATAATTCTTCATATCCAGAATTCAATTTCATTTCAATTCAGAATCAGCAAAGCCCCTACTGCTCCGCCATAGCTAGAGGCACAAAACAAAATATGGCGCTGATCATGAATAATCCATTCGCGCAGCTTGTAGCGCATTCCAATCATCATAATATAAAATTACATTTCAGATTTCAGTGTACCAGACTCGCGTTTTCTCCATAAGTTGACTATTTTCGATACCTCTTTTGGTGTTCTATATATTTTATGATTTCTATCACAAAACATATAACATTTCTATGGTAGGTACGAATCCACGTCCACGATCGAATTTGCGAATTGCGCTCACTGCTGACAGTTTGCTGAGGTGAGAATCTCTTAGATTTTCGTCTTCAATGTTTTGATCTAATTTATAAATAGAATTATTTACAAACACAAAATATATATAAACCATTTGTTATATTATGGCTGGATCAGCACTTAGGAGACTTATGGCAGAATACAAACGTAAGCTACCGGTACCACGAATATATCTAGTGCAGTTTTAATAATTTCATCGTTTCAATTTTAGAATTAACATTGAATCCTCCAGAAGGTATTATAGCAGGCCCTATAAACGAAGAGAATTTTTTTGAATGGGAAGCGCTAATAACGTAAATAAACAATATGCCATTATGCATGAATGCTTTATTACAAATATTTTTTAGAGGACCAGAAGGTACGTGTTTCGAGGGTGGTGTTTTTCCTGCAAAATTAATTTTTCCTCCGGACTATCCACTGAGCCCTCCAAAAATGCAATTTACATGCGAGATGTTTCACCCAAATAGTGAGTATTTTGCATTAACATGAAATGTACATTAAATAGCGTTTCCTGTAACTACTTTATAGCTGATATAAATTTCAGTTTACTCAGATGGTAGGGTATGTATATCAATTCTTCATGCTCCTGGAGATGATCCAATGGGTTACGAATCCAGTGCAGAGAGGTGGTCGCCTGTGCAAAGCGTAGAAAAAATATTACTGTCTGTTGTTAGCATGCTTGCTGGTAATAATTTTGCAACAGAATTTTTCATTTTAATTATTTTATATAGTCGTTTTTCATTTTTTGTAACATTTTTATTCCAGAGCCAAATGATGAAAGTGGTGCTAATGTAGATGCAGCAAAAATGTGGAGAGAGAATCGAGAAGAATTTAATAAAATTGCAGAACGAATAGTAAGGAGAACTTTAGGCATTCCTACGTAACTTCATAATTTTTTTAAATAAATTTGTCTTTTTATCGATTTTCATGTATATCTGGGAGCATTTTCTTATTTGGTTTATAAACTTGTAATGGTAAATGCATAAATACATTTATAAGTACATATGTTGCATAAATTGTTATTTGTTAAATATATTTATTTATTACATAATCTTTTTTTTATTTATTGACGGTTGTCTAACAGGCAGTATGCATAATTACAAGATATACGATTGAACAAACATGTTGACTTAAAATAACATAAATTACCTACTTAAATTTAAGCAAAATACGTTACATAGTATACGTTGTACTCAGTTCAATCAAAATGGTTTAATGTATTTTTGAAATTATTGAAATATGTATAATGAAATTCCAGATCAAGTCGGTGATAGAATTCATTAATTAGCTTTATGATAGCTAACAATGGCATGGTTTAAGAACCGAAAACATGAAACTGGTGAACCTATGAAGGTAAAAAAGATAAATACGTTTTCTAGAATCTACCAAATAAATTTGTAATAAAAAATCGTAGCAGTTAGATTTCTTCTATCTATAGACTATGAATTTTAAATTCTCCATAAATGCAAAGTTCTTATATACAGGGTTATTCAGCACTTATCTAAAATAATTTGGGAATAAATGCATCATGAAGTCAATATCGTAACAATTTTTTTTTGTAAAATCCTTATAGTTTCCGAGAAAAAAGTTATTAAAATTTTGGTAGTTTCAACCTTTTCATTGCTGTAGTGTCTGGCCAAACGATTTCAATTATCCTATTACTTATTGTATTAACGTTTTGAGATGCAAGTATTTACATAATTTTTTCAAATATCATAAATGGCTTACGTATAGCAACTTGCAGTTGATGGGTATCATTTTAATTTATGGTGAAGTGAAAATGCTTTGGCAGAACAATTTTCCGATAAACGTGCCAAATATAGCTACTTTTACAATGGTGTGCAGTGAGTGCAACTGTAGTGAAAACACAGGTGTGACGCGGGAAATTTGCAACCGAATCGTGGAAGAGATGGAGGCCCAGGGCATCCACGGCCTATTTTAACAGTGTGGTGTATCATACACGAGGCTCAATTATATGCTTACTATGTACATCGTGTCCAAGCATTAATACCAAGGGATTGGATGAGAAGGACCGGTACCATGGCTGCTATGATCTTCTGACTAAATCAATTGGACTTATTTTTGTGGGGATATTTAAAAAATTAAGTATATTGCACCGAAGTGGACGCTATTGATGATTTACGTAAACGTATCATAGCAGAAACATTTGTGTTAGTCAAACTATTTTAAATTAAAACCGCAAATTAATTCTATTAATAACAATAGCAGCAAAAGCAGTTGAATTTGCTGCATTAAAATAGGTGTTGTAAAATCTAATTTATTTATTTCAATTTTTTGTCTGGTCGTCGATTATATGCCTTATCAGGTTTACAATGGACCAGTTTCCAGTGCCGTGCAGTGTATTTTTAAATCATTTTTGAACTGCTCTTTTTGATTTTATTTTTATAAAATTGTATTTGTCCCCTGTACAAACACATAAACTTGGAAATTATAGTTGTGGACAAATAATGATGAAGTGAAAAAATAAAATGTAAAATGTTTGATTTTGAAAGTTTACAAAAATTTGAATTTGAAATTTTTTGTTTATAAAAACTAGGAAGGAAACATTTCCATATATATGCATGCATAAGTATTGATCGCTGTCAAAATTGTTTCTTTTCTTTCGCTTAAAAGTACCATAAATTTTTAATGAGATTTAGCATGCGCCTAGACATTAAAATCCATTTTTCTCTAAAACTGTTGCCGAAATCGAATTTTAAAAAGAGTACTTGAGTATATTTGAAGCACTACCGCCACCCCTGGACAAACTGTATTGATTTCTTTTAGGCTTTCAAGAGCACAAAAAATTATGAGATTGTGTCAAATGTTATTAATTTATCTCTACGCGTTCGGGAAGTAGTAGGTAATAAAAAACCATCATCAGAAACGTTTTAGAATCCATATTTATATAAACTTTTTGTTTCATTTTGAGGTCTAGAACACGTAATTAAATTTATGCGTATAGGTTAAGAACCACCCTATATAGCTCGTCAATATTATTTTGTAATACATCACAGTCAGTATCCAGGGTGTTTATTAATTGTATACCGATACTTAAGGGTGTGAATCCTTCGGCCATTTTAAGAAGAAAACATAATATCAACATATGTCCTAAACCTCTTAATTTTTGAGCTACAGGGTGTTACAGTTTTAAGAAAAAATCTCCTTTTTTATTATAATTTTCTTATCACTCCAGATATTTTTATGAAATTTTGTACACACCTATTAATCATTAAGGAGCATTGTTTGATGTAAAAAATGTTTTAAAATCTTTGCCAATGACGTCTGTACGAGGTTTGAACTAAACATTTTTGAAGAAAAAAATGGTATGCCACTGCTTTTTCTAAAAACTGAAATTATTTTTAAAATCTCTATTTATTTTACAGCAAATTCGGTCCCTAGACTTACTCTTGCACGACACACCATTTCCACGTAAAAAAATAAAACTAAAAAAGTTTTTTCCCCAAGTTCATTGAGACTGCTTTTGATATTCTGTTGCCATTTTGTAGACCAATAAAATATTATGATCGATTTCATCAAATGTTTTTTTCTGAAATCTGTGTAAACTGTGTCTACTTGAGTATCCTTCTGAAATGCTAAATTTATATCAGTATTGAATTCCAATAAGTTTGTAATAATTGATCTATTTGGTACAAATCTATGTTGTTTTTCAGTGATACCCAATTTTGTGATTCCAAATTTTTTAATGTATGATGTGGACAAAAAGCTTTACTGGTGCACACAAAACAGAATAGGACAATAATCTTATAGTTGGTTTTAATGCTTCCGTATAAAAAAAATCATTATTAACCATGTAATTTATTTCCAATATAACTGAAAGGAACATGATGAAAAATTATTTAAAGGGAAAAAATACATGCAAGAAAGGCTAATTCAAAAAAATAATAAATTATGTTAAAGCCTAACTATTTACTGCAAATAAATCCATAATTCATTTCTGAAATATGCTTGTTCACAACCTATGAAATATATCCATTTTTTTACTGCTACAAACTATTGTGCGTTTTTTACCTTATACAAAACCTTAAGACTACCTTAAAAATCTACTGCTACATTAAAAAGCATAAACTCACTAAAATCACATTACAACTTTGGTCTGAAAGGTAATTGCACAAAAACATTGTTCCAGATCACTGATTATTGTTACTACAAAACCCATAACGATTAATACACAATTAATTTGATAAATGATATAGCATTTCTGAAAAAAAAAACTATTTGAATTCAATTAAACTGCCTCAAAATTAAAGGAATAAGAAAAGTTGCTACTCTTTGTAGTTTTGTAAAGGCAATGGAATATAGTAGGCTGGTTATTTATCTTTTAATAAATAACCAATCAAATTCCATTCGTTGAAATCTAGTAGGTTGATTATTTTATCTTTCATTTGTCATAAGAGACCAGCCTACTAGATTCCACTGCTTTTGCAACACAACTTTAAAGACCACTATTTTTAATTGTGTTCCTTCAATTTATTGGCACAGTGTAAACATTTTTAGATATGGAGTATTTAGAAAAACGGAGGAATCATCTTAGCTGTGCGAACTAAGCAGTTACTTACAGTACAAAATGATAAACTCAAAACCCATAAGGATATATTTTTTATGTCCTATACAAAACTGGTAAGCTAAAGCTAGTAATAAAACAAAACTGCACAGGAATGCGTTTTGTAGCAAATAAATGATTAGTAAATCACTGGAAAGGATAAATATCCACCAAACTTTTCCTGAAATGTATCCATGTTTAATTATCTGTTGGGAACTCATAAAAATACACCACAGACGCAAGCTCAAATGAAGCAAATTGATTTTGTTCCAAATTAGCATTCATTAAAGTTAAACGATTTGCGAGCTGGTTGCCAAGTCGTCAGTTCAGGTGTTTCGAGACGAATTTCTAGGAATTGAAATTTCAGAGCTTCTGAAGAAGAGAGTGATAAACCTTGTCAAAAAGTCACAAGTGACGACATGGCACTAGCTCGGAAATTGTTCACCAGCTAGTAATTCTCACAGAATCGAAAGCATTTCGGCAACGTTTTCTTGAGAAACAATATACAAATTACAGGAAAATCTTGTTCATAAAAAAAATTGATTAATGTTACTTACTTGTATTATCTTTCAAGGCGTGTGCATAAATTTGACACAGCTGTAAGTTATGACACATTCCTTTTTTATCGTATTAATAGTTGTGCTTAGTTCGATGGTAGGTGAATATTTCTTAATGGAAAGTGGTACACCCAAGAAAAAAAAAGTTTGAGAACTTCTGCTCTACTTCTTGATCTCGTCAATATTTTTGTGTATTTAATTGTTTTCATCAACCTATCGCTTAAAGCAAACGTTATATATTTTTAAATGGTTTGTTGACTAGCTAATCTAAGTAAAATTTAAGTAAAGTGGTTTCAAGTCTGGTGAACTAATCGGCTATAAATTTATATAATAGAACATAGAGGAAGAGTAAGATTCCTGACGATAATATAATACAATGTGGCCAAACTTACCTTAGTTCAAAAGTTAGTGATAAAAAAGATACAGGGTGTCAAAGTTAAAATTTGATTTTCAACATTTGCAAATAACTTTTTAAAAAATCCACATATTTGCATACACTTTGGAGATTGGGGATTTTGGGAGAGAGAAATTCAAATTTGTTTCTAATTTTGACTTCGCTAGTAGAGAGTGCCATGTTGAAGACGTTAGGAATAACCGTTTTCGAAATAATTCAATTTCAAATATTCAGTGCACCGAGTAAAAAAGTATTGGTTTCAAGTAAAGTGCCTATTTCGCTGTTGATGTGCAAAATTTTAAGAAAATCCGCAAGGTTTGATGAAACCATTATCTTTAAATTTTCAACAATGGTTTCACAAAGCACCTGATATTCACCATTATCTTGCATTCTCAACATTTTGCTGTATATTCAGTGGAAAAGCACTTAAAACCAAAACAGTTTTTACTCGGTGCATTGAATATTTCAAAAAAGATTGCCAAAAATGGTTGCTTCTAACAACTTGAACAAGATATACTTATAAAAAAGAAAAGAGAATTGATTGTTTCAATAGGCAGACTAAGCCACAAAAAGTTCTGCCACTTAAAAGAAATATGATGTGCCATAAGCGGCGCCATCTACTAGTGACATCAAAATTCTCGCTTCCAAAACACCCAATCTCCAAAATGTATGTAAATATTTGGAATTTTTAAAGTTATTTGCATTATCGCAAATAAAATCTTAACTTTTGACCTTTTTTTATATCTTTTTTGAACCAAGATAAGTTCGGCTATATTTATTTTATTTTGTCGTCAGGAATCTACTCCATCTCTATGATGCATTAATTTCGGAACACCCAGATTTAAGAAATTTGCAAAACAAATGAGAATAACTAAAAAGTTAATGATATATCTTTATCATCTTCTGTCAAAATCACAGAAATAACTGACCTACTTTCATATTTAAATACGAGTACATCGCTTCAGTGATGTAGTTTAATGAGTTTTACAGATTAGAAATAAACAATCACTAGAGAGCAGCTGCCTACTCTTCAGCAATTTAAATCAGTCACGCAAATGACTAGAAGAACAGACAAAATTAAATTATTGGCAAAGCTTTACAGACTGACTATAAATTCCTTATACCCACAAACTCTGGACACATTTCAAGAAAAACAAAAATAAATAAATAGAATAAGTTACTATATACACAATACAACAAATGTTCAAAAACATTCACCAGTCACAAACCAAATAACTCAGGACTGCCTTGGTCCGGACGAATTCCTACTGTTAATTACAATGTAGTTTGTAACAGGTACATCGGGGTTAGTAACCAGCTGGACGTCTTCTTCTTGACTTTCTATCGGCCTCGGAATTACAGGAGTGGGAGACCGGTTATGACTAAGGTTCGGATCTTCACTGTTTTCTTCCAGGTCAACAAAATGTTCGGAATAGTAATGGGGGGTATTGATGTAATCTATCATTCGGCGCGGTAGGGGAAGGCTTGGGATCAAATCTCGCCTTACGTTTTTGTGTATTATGAATCTGCCACAGAGAATGTCAAAATGAAACGAAATAATAAACTCTTATACCCAACCGCCAAAAATCTAGAAAGTGACACATGTTATAAACCCGCTCACAATTTATAGCAGGCGACACAAAGAAACATACATGCAGCCTGTATATTTTTCCTATAAAATCGTGTGCCGCATATCTCTGAGAGCATACCCGATTACACAGCTTTTGTTGCAGCAAATACGCATGCGCCAGATCGAAAAAGTTAGCCTTCTATTGGTTGTGACGAATTGACACATCCACCTGTTCCATTTCTAATGCTATCATGGGCAGGTATATCTTTCAGGCGCGCAAAATTTTAAGTATATCTTTCCGCTAATTTAATTACGAATATAATTAACTTGGAGAATGGAGAATAACTGAAACTCTACAGTGTATCCTCAAAATCGTAAACACCCTAATTTAACAAATGAGGAATATCGGATGATGACATGTATGAAGGATTTAGAGAGTTATGTCAAAATATGAGTGTAAGTAAAAATGTACGTGAGTAGCATATATGTACTGCAAAAAAGAGTAATAAAGAAATAGAACTGCAAAACGGAAAATAGTGCAAACTCTCGGATGGAAGATGGTATTTTAAAAATGATGATTTTTGTATATATTTTATATCTCGTTGCCTTCAAATTGCTTGTCTATAAGCTAGCGATTAGTCACTTTCTAGATTTTCAGCCATTAAGTATAGCATATTTTTAAATTTACGGATATACCCTCGGATATACCATAAGTTATCTAAGTTCTTTATAAATCAACTTGATATCTATTACCAAGAAAAAATGCTGATGCCACGCATCCGCATATGTCAATTTTTTTTTTGTTAATAAATTACTATTACAAAATTAATAACTCTTAGTTGTAGGAATCCAAAAATGTAACTGCTTTTTAGATACGTACAAAGAGTTAAAATAAACAAATATATTTTATGTATTTTCTGAATAATATCTAACTAAAACTTGGTAATCCTAGATACATTTTTTAGGACTACATATTAAATTATTTTTAATTAATGGGATACTTTCTTAGTATTTCTCAAGAACAAATAGCACAATACTCATTTATTTTTAGGATTTGATAATTTGAGATCTGAAAATACACAAAAATTGTGTCTTGTAAATTTTTTATACAGTATGCGCCAAAGGTATGGAATAAATTCAATAAAAACGAAACAATTATTTTTTGGGAAAAATCCTCGATCAGGTTGATTTTTAATTTCAAAAATACATATTTTAGCATAAAATGCAATTTTCAAATGTCATTTGTTTTCGAGTAATGACGTCACCGATTTTTTTTTTAAATGGCCATATTTTTTTCCTTGATTCTGAAAGATCGTTTAATTCTCTATCAGACAGTACTAAAATTTTGCCCTCTTACATAGGAAAGTTTTCGAGTAAATGACGATTGAATGTTAGAAAATGTAAATTTTATCCATAAAAATGTAACAATTCTGAGGTATGTAAAATAAAATACAATTGATTAAATTTTATACTTAATTAAATGTTCGAATTGCCATCCACCAACCTCTTGACAATGTGCAAGTCTGTGAAGAAATTCTTCTTGCACATTATGAATGATTTCTGGGGTAACTCTGCGTATTTAGTCCCGAATGCGATTTTGAAGTTCTTCTAAATTACGTGGTTTATTAATGTACACTTTGGCAATTCGAAAATTTAATTTAAGTATAAAATTTAATCAATTGTATTTTATTTTACATACCTCAGAATTGTTACTTTTTTATGGATAAAATTTACGTTTTCTAACATTCAATCGTCATTTGCTCGAAAACTTTCCTATGTAAGAGGGCAAAATTTTAGTACTGTCTGATAGAGAATTAAATGATCTTTCAGAATCAAGGAAACAAATATGGTGTTGCCACTAAAAAAAATCAATGACGTCATTACTCGAAAACAAATGACATTTGAAAATCGCGTTTTACGCTAAAATATGTATTTTTTAAATTAAAAGTCGACCTGTTCGAGGATTTTTCCCAAAAAATAATTGTTTCGTTTTTATTGAATTTATTCCATACTTTTGGCGCATACTGTATAGTGAATATTGTCCGACAAAATTTCCTAATTTGGTTTTTACACATGCTTCCATATAAGTTTAAGTGGGTGTTCAAATTGCTGACCAGCACTCAATCTAAGAAAATGTTACTGTTTAACTGTTAGCAATTATTGTGTTTTACCATGCAACCATGAATAATATACAGAGTGTCTCACTTTTAAATAGCAGGATTTCAAGTCTTTATCAGAACTCATTTTGAGACTAAAAGTTCTTATAAATGAGTCCTAAAATACTTATTACGTATTATTTATTTATATTTAACAAAATAATTGCTGACAAAAAAAATCGTTATATTGCGGCGAAAGACTTAGAATTTAAGAGCATATAATTCGACACCAAAAAAAATCGCATATTAATCCAGGTGGTATAGCAGGTATGATTTATCTTGGCACGTACCGAATTACTTTTTACGAGGTTTCTTACTGAACAAACATGTAAAAACACGAAGTTTATAATGTAGCGGGAGAACATAAAATAATGCACACAAATTGCACGAGTGACTTTCAACTTCCAATCTGCCAACGACTAACGACTACTCCAAAAATCTAAAATTGCCTCGCTTTTCTTTTAAAGAAACTGTGCGTGTCAGTGCCGTCTGGCGGTCAGAGGCTAAATTATAATAATAATGGTAGTTTTCTAAACATCTACAAAATTTCAATTCGACTAAACTTTTTTTTACAAAACCCTTCTACTTCTACTAATGGAATTAGTATACGATGATTTTCGATGTCAAATTATTTGTTATCAACCTATTAAGTCTTTCGCCACAACATGGCGATTTTTTTTTATCAAAGATTATTTCGCATTCTGTATGGGGTGCTACACTTAACAAGTTGATGTCGACTTCTAGTATAACGGGAAGCGTTAGATATTTTAGCTGTATTCACTCCAAGGACTCTAACATCTAACATGTTAAATTTTCAAATTCTTTGGATCATTCTTCAGATAACGAACAACGCAGCTGCCAGTGGGACACCCTGTATATTAAATTACTAAATAATACTGTTCACTTACCTGCACATGTGCTGCAAACTTTGGACCTGTTTAAATCTGGACACGGGATGAAGTAACTGCACCCGCACCGGTCCGATAACTGGCCTTCGATGAAGGAAGAATAAATATCTACCACTACGAGAGTGTTCTACGGCGTTCTCAATAAATTCCACTATCGTTTGAGACTTGAATTTGGCGCAACTTCCAAAACTGAAATTACCTACAATGACAACCGTTAATATTACAACTGATCCGGTGTTAAAATAACCTACCCTGATCGTGTTCTATCCTTACATGTCTAACACAGTTATTAAGCTTAAACGTTAAGGAAAATATGTAATGATCGTCGCTACTGTCACGTACTATGAAAGATCCGTCCGGTTCGTTAGATAGAACCTTCTCCGCAGCTTCGCTCGATATTGGACCCCAGTACCAGCCATACTAAAATTATGCAGAGTATTAAAAGATAATAAATTATCGAGAAAAGAACTTACATCTTTAACTCGTTGGATGTTGGTGGCAAAATCTAAAGTTTGTTCTTCGCCAATTCCGTCTTCCGTTTCCTCCTTTAGAGGCAGAGGAGGTAGTGCTCTACTACTTATATTATTATGCATGTCATCTAACAGACTGCTGTTAGCAGTGCAATTTTTATCGTGCGTGTCATCCTCCCCGTTTTTTATATGCTCGTGCGAAAGGAACCGTCTAAAGCGAAACATATTGCACAAGGTCTGTTTAAACGAAAACAACTTCGCTGGCGTCTTCTTCCTCTTTTCCTCTTTCTTTGTCGGTGAAGAGTTTATTTGTTTCCCAATGTTAATATCACAGGAGTCTTTTACTTTCTTAGTTTTAATATTAATAAGGAATGTATTCTTCTTAGATCTACCGTTACTGTTAGAAACACAGCTCATATCTCTATTTACAACTACGCTATTTGTGTTAAGCGGATATTTATTATTATTATTAGTAACTATTATAGTAGTTTTGGGCTTATAAAACTTTTCATGAGGTTCAGACGAGTCGGAGGAACTTGAATATAACGTTTGCAAGTACTGCCTAACTTCCTGCAGAGTCATATGTATGGGTTCGCCCTGTGTGGGAGCGGAGGTGCCAGCAACACTGTGCCTTTTAGTGTCATGTAACTGGAAAATTACACAGGGCGTTACAAAAACATTGGTAGTAATAAGATTTTCCTATACTATTTCTCATTTCGACACTGCTTTTTCAAATTAAAATTAAAACTGGAAAATGATTTTAATAATTATTTTTAAATATCCATATTAAATTTAATCTTTCAATGAAAGTCAACTAATGCTGAAAAATTTGTAATTTTAATCTTTTACAATGTGCTATTATCCCATATGTCGAATTGAAATCACATATTTTGTGGTAAAAAACAAGACAATATAAAATTTCACAAACATATAAAATTAAAATAATTAATAAATGTATCATTTAATAAACAATATAGGGTGTCTGGAATATGAGTGTTAATACCATAGAAATCATAAAATATATAGAACGTCAAAAGAGGTACCGAAAATAGTCAACTTATTGAAATATATCATCATCCCCTTACTGCAAGATGATAACGAGCGGAATAGGCCAGAAAAGAAACATTTTAACACAAATGTATCCATGCAAAAATTCATTCCAACACCCAGTTTTAAGGGGCTGTAACATTTTAGAGGATGCTAAAATTAATTTCTTTTGCATGAAACACCCCGGCTCAGGAAACCACTTTCTTCTAAATATTTTCAAAACATCCTGTAGATTAGCACAATTCGAATAGTTTTTGCCCCATGGAACTATCAGTTTGTTATACAGATTCGGAAATTGCGGATCTTTACAGAGAAAGTAGAAATTGCCGCTTCATCCCAGGGTAGGTACGAAGTTTAAGAGGCGCGGCGACGTGCATTGGTCTAGCATTTCCCACTACTATGGTAATCGGTTCCATATCGCCAACGTCAATTCGCCATTGCAACTCTAACTGTCCGGTCAACTGATGCCAGTGTTGTCTGGTCTCATGCTTTTGCATAAAATCTCATGCATTCCGAGGAAATCTCATGCTCTCATATTTTGATTACAAAATCTCATGCTTTTTAATAGACACAAAAAGATATAATAAAATTATTAAAATTACTCTTTGAAATCTACCAAAACAAAGACCTAACGAGAAATAAAGGCAAAATCGAGGGCAAAATTGAATAGATAGAGGTAGGTATCTACAATATTTGGGTACTTGAAATGTCCTTTATTGTAGACTGCTCTCTTAATAATTAGCAATGAATACATAAACGGGTATGACAGTCTACGGATATGCGGTGTGTGTGCTGTATTCACGCTGTATTGCAGTGATTCTTAACTCTATTCCATAAGGGTACCTACATTTTCTGGAAACAACAGATTTTACGACCCGTGACTCACCCTGCGTCACGTCAACTGCGCCTCAACGTTCGCCCGGCCTAACATTAAAATAAATTAGAAAGGTTACGTGGTTAATAACTTTTAAGTAAGTACCTGTAAGTACCTACTTACAATGTAATATTATGATAAAATAGCAGAACATAATGCTTTTTAATGAAATAAAAATGGCATTACAAAAGCAATTAAAAATTAAGCTGTGTCAAGAGGTGTTTTTTTATAAATTAAACCATCTCATGCTTTTTTCTCCAAACCTCAAGCTTCTTTGAAATTATTCTCATGCACTGAATTTTTCCCACCTGGCAACACTGCTTGATGCGAACACGCTGTGGTGGAAGCATGACACAAATACACGCAAGCGGCAAAACACAATTCACCATCAAGATCCTCACTTTCCAAATCTGTATATCAATATTTATTAGCTGCCACACTTTTAAAGTAGCAATCTCTAATAAAAATTGCGGATTATGACTGAAATCGTCGCTCCTTACCTAGACATTAATTGTACAGCTTTGTAACTACACGCTCTAGCCATATTATAATATTCCATTCTCTTACTCCTACTATTATTATTTTTATAAAGAATTATGAAAAAAATGTGTCTTAAAGAATAAAAATAATATTTTATAAATATTATTTTTATTATCAAACAAATAAAAATAAAATAATGTCGACTATTGTCACACAAAAATATCTCTACACTTGCACCGATTTTTGTTGTATTACCCTGTACATTAAATATTTGCAAATATAAGAGAATTTATGATTACCTACCTTTTCTGGCTTGAATAAATTCTTTTTGTTCGATATAGATCTACACTGCCTGACTTCCAACTCTTTGCAGCTACAGGCGGTGTTCCGTCGCCTCTTCTTATGCTGCTGTGACCGTTTCGGTTTCATAGGAGGTTTCACGACATCAATCGGAACAGCGTACATATCACTATCAAAGGGCACATTGTACAGATCACTTATCTGGTTCAAAGACAAAGTATCGTGGGAAACAGCCTGCGTTATAAAGGTAGAATCGTCTACTCTTTGAGTCGTAGGGACGGATAAGGAGTTGTGTGAACTAGAAAGACGAGACGATCCCAAGGAGCTTCTAGAACTAGGTCTTCCTATGTGACAAGGGCTAAATGGCATAAATTCCGGCGTAAAATAAGACCTTCCCAATAGATGATGCAAAGGTCGTTGAAGTTGTGCAAAAATTGTTATCCTTTTTATTTCACTCTCTTTATATTCAAACAGAGCTCTCCTTAAAATCTGAGAAGTTAGCTTTTCACAGAAAACATCTACCACAGGATATGTTGGTTTATCTTGGAATTCTGGAGGAGGTTCTATTGGGGATGAAGAATGTTTGGAAGAGAAATCGCTCCAATGTGGTCCTTTTTTCAATGTATTAAAATTCTCTCCACACATTATATCTGACATTCCATCCAATGAATCATCCTGCGATAATGATTTCTCTTCACAATCACTGTCCTGCAACTTACAAATAATAAGATTCATTTATATTTCATCTCATTTGAATTTAAAAACTGGATATTTTTATATATGCAGATTTTAAACATCACATAAAGCACAACAGCACATGAAATATTAAACCAAGAGCTTATGATTGGTTTTGTCACATTAAAACAATCTTTAATACAATTTAAAAATAACAATTAGTAGAAAGCGCAGACAACACAAATGCTTTTCCTTTTTCTCACGTTACAAAAAATATATGTACGCAGAGCTGTTAAATTCTTTTAAAAAATAAGCCAATGGTAAATGACAAAAACACTTGCTAAATTGTTTTAGTTACGTTACGATCAAGACTAATCATGGTACATTACAAGTCCCCTCCTCTTTTTTATGTGCTCTGCACCTAAACCTACAATTTATTATATTAATTCATAAATATCAACATTCGAACATTACCTAACACTTCTATTATTATAGTAAGTTCATAAAATATTAGTGTCATTCTACACTTACCTAAATAAAAAGTTACTCCATTACTATAAAATATAATGATTGATGATTTTACATTTGTATATATACAAGATTGTAGTTTAACGATTAATATATTATTTTCTTAATGAACGATAAAGGCAATAAACATCTGAACTATTATATTATGTAAGTATATATATTTACTTGTTACCATAAACATTTTGTTCAACAACTTTATGACCTCTTCACATATTAAGATGTATTTGTTTTTAATTAGCCGGATAAATAATCTTTTATATTTTAGCAATTAATTACAATGGAATGTTTTCTTAAGTATTAATATAGCGTTAATTCTGTATATTATTCAGTTTACAAATAATCGAAAACAAAATTTTTGTTTTGCTTGAGAATAATTCAGATCATCTATTTTGTAGTTTATGTTTAATATTTAAAAACAATTTAGAGGAATTTTCGTACCTCAAAATGAAAGTTCTTTTGTTCATTTCGACTTTCGTAACTCATACTTCCACTAGAAGCAGATCCATTTGTTAACAGAAGACCACTATCATCACTTAAAATAAAAGCTTCTGACCAAGTTGAACTTGAAGGGGGAGACTCCATGATTTGTTTATTTACTTCATTTTAGTAACAATAGTTGGTGTTAAAACATTTCTCTACATAAATTCGTTATACTAAAAAAATAGTTACAATTGAAATACCTCATAGCATAAATGGGACAAGAGTCATGTTTTTTAAAGAAATCAACTTCTATAATATACTATTTCCTTATTACTATCCACAAATTTCAGATTATTCTTACGAAGCATTTGACATCTCATCTGACTCATCGCTCATATGCGATGCAATCATAGAAAAATATAAATAGACACAATCAATCATGGACCATGACCACAGGTTACAGGAAGAATAGTCATGACCACGACAAATGTACGATATGGAATGCGTTTAGTCAATTTGCGCATCCAAATAAAGGTATGTACCAACCCTAGGAGCAGACAAAAGGAGGCACATGAAACTCATGAAAGACATACTTCATTGGTTATGTATGTGGGTGCGAGAGAGACAACCATCTGCACGTACGATATGAATTGTGTTCTTAATTTCCCATTATATTGTTTGTAAACACGTCATTGGCGTACAGTGTGGTTTCTTCTTTTATCTTGTATTTCGTTAGTGTTATTCTTTGTGTATTTTTGTGGGTGTTATTGTTGGAACATGTCATGTTTTATAAGGGCTTGTAAAATTAACCAGCATATAGCACGAAATAATTCTCCATATCCAGAATTCAATTTCATTTCAATTCACAATCAGCTAAACCCCTACTGCTCCGCCATTGCTAGAGGCACAAAACAAAATATGGCACTGAGCATGAATAATCCATTTGCGCAGCTTTTAGCGCATTCCAGTCATCATAATATAAAATTACATTTCAGTGGGTCTGTTCCATCCAACAGCTGTCGAGAACTGGTTCCAGAACTGTCGGAAATGTTTGACCAACACCGTCTTACGTGCATTCGCCGAGAGTACATTAACAACTGAACTGACTAGAACGATTCGGAACCGATTCTTGCTGTGGTGGAACCACTGAAATGTACGATATGGAATGCGTTTAGTCCATTTGCGCATCCAAATAAAGGTACCAAACCTAGGAGCAGACAAAAGGAGGCACACGAAACTTAACAAAGACATACTTCATTGGTTATGTATGAGGGTGAGAGAGAGAGACAACCATCTGCACGTACGATATGAATTGTGTTGATAATGTCCTATTATTTTGTTGTTGTAAATAAGTTATTGGCGTACAGTGTGGCTTCTTCTATTGCTCCGCCATTGCTAGAGGCACAAAATAAAATATGGCGCTGATCATGAATAATTGGACGATCAAACGAACTTACCTGTGAAGTTCGATCGTAATTATATGAAGGGCCTCGTCCGAAGAGATCACTGTAATTTATATGTAGTACCGTCTCCCGGTGCTAGGTGGCGCCACATAGTTGAAATGAAAATTTTAACTATCTACCTTACCTACTACGTTCACGGTAAGCGTCATTAGTTTAAAGTGTCACAATATTTTGCTATGGGTGAGAAACTTTAAAAATATTTTGATACGGGAAGGGAGTGATCTCTTCGGACGAGGCCCTTCATATAATTACGATCGAACTTCACAGGTAAGTTCGTTTGATCGTCCAATTATATTACAGGGCCTCGTCCTCATAGATCACTGTAATTTACATGTAGTTGTTTAGAGAACAAAAAGCAAAATATTGTAAGGTGTGGATTGTATAAAATCATTTAAAAAAATATGATTTTTTTTATTGTATTAGATAGAAATACATCTACGTTCTCCTTAAAATAGATTCAGCAAAATTGGAATCATTTATTGGCCTATGATAAAATTTAGCAAACGTTTCCGATTTACTTGACCAGCCTGCCGTTTTGCGGATTAGGTCTAATGAGACTCCTTTCCTAAAAGCATTCGATGTGGATGCATGTCTGGTTGAATGAGGTGTGAAGATGTTTGTGTCCAGTCCCGCTGCCTTCAATGTGTGTGAAATCCATCTCCCTATAGTGTCTTTTGAAGCTCTTACAAACGGTTCACGAGATGTTATAAATAGATAATTCTGATCTTCAGGTCTAATCTCTGCAGAACGCTCAACATATGTTAGTAATGCCGATGCAGGGCACAGTCGGATATCTTGAGTGAAGAAAGGTATATCAAGACAGGGCTGTACTCTATTTACCCCTGACGATTTTATTGGCTCAGAAATATAAATCTTTGCTCCCTTTTCGACAAACCATATGTCGGAAACCCTAATTAAGAAAAGGGTCTGTATTCGATGACCTGTTACAAGAGCCAGTAAGGTTGCTACCTTTTTTGAGAGATCCAACATAGATAGCTTATCATTTGGAGCCTGCGACTTCAAATAGTCCAACACAATTTGGGGATCCCATGTTATATTGTATTTCGGTCTCTGAGGCCTTATTTTTGATATTGCTTTCAAAAACCGTTTCATTCTTGGGTCATTAGCGATTTCTCCCTGTAAAATTAGCGACAATGCTGATCGGTGAGAATTGAATGTTCCATATTTGCAGGACTTTGAATCTAACTGAAACTGAAGGAACTTAATTACCTCTGAAGTATCTGCCTGAAAAGGATGAATCTTGTGTTGGTTACAATATGACCACCAAGCCTGAAAAGTTACATTATACTGTTTTATCGTGGCAGGAGATAAGGAATGCATCTGAGTGTCCACAGCACATTCGGGAAGTCCTTTTAGCAAAAACGCCTTCCGCATAATCTCGCTGCTACCAGGGTAAGGTTCGGCAGGGGTTGAACAGATCTGAAAGGAGATACTAAGTTAGAGTCTGACTTTAAGATGACCAATTCAGAAATTATTAGTCTTTTAAACAATGGGTACCAAGGCTGCGTGGGCCAGTCAGGGACCACTAAAATACCCTCTGCTTGGTCAGCTATAATTTTTCTTAAAACACGTAAAATTAACACAAATGGGGGAAAAGCATAAAATTTGATGCCGCTCCAACATATTGTGAAGGCATCAACCGCCATAGATTCTGGATCTCTTAACCAAGAGACATATTTTTCACACTTATGGTTTGCTATAGAGGCAAATAAATCGATATCTGGTTGACCCAAGGAGTACGTAATCATTTTAAAAGCAGGGTTACTTATTTCCCACTCTGTATCCATTTGCAATACTCTTGAATCCCAGTCTGCTTTATTTGCCTTTGATTCAACATATGAGGCAAAAAGCCATAGTCTTCTACTCTCGCACCATTGCCATATCTTTTTTGATAGTAGAGCAGGTTCTGTATATTGTACACTTCCCATGCGGTTTATATAAGATAGAGCAGTGGTATTGTCCACTCTCATGAGAATATTAACTCCTCTGTAATCCTTGGCAAAACATTTCAAACCATAGAAAATTGCTAACAACTCCAAATAATTAATATGTTTCAATGCTTGTCTTGTATTCCACCAGCCATGTGTCGTTTGCCCATTACAATATGCTCCCCATCCCGTTGATGATGCATCTGTATATATGACACAATGAAATACATCTTCTTTTAACTGATTTCTACTCACCAGAATATGTGATTCCCACCAATTTAAGTCTGCCTGAATTGTGTCAGGGATAGACATATTTTTATTATAATTTTGGTTCGAGTCTTTAAGAGCTAAATATCTTACCCTCTCAAGTGACTTTATGTATAGTTTGCCATATTTGACAGCTGGGCAAGCCGACACAAGTAGACCGATAAACTGTGAAAACACTCTTATCTTGCAGTGTTTTAAGGTCTTTATTTTCTTTATCTCTTTATTTATTTTTCTACGCTTTTCCTCAGTGAGTTCTAGAGTCATTTGAGAGCTGTTAAAAATAAAGCCTAAAAACTTACAACTTTGTGTGGGACGTAATACACTTTTTTCCCTATTTATTAAGAATCCAAGGGATTCTAAGGTCTTAATAGCCACAGATAAGCTAAGTCTACATTCCTCTTCTGTAGAGCCCAATATCAAGAAATCATCAAGATAGGCAACACATAATACATTATTTTCTCTTAGGTATTTTAACACTGGCTTGATAATTTTAGTAAATACATAAGGTGCTGAACTTAAGCCAAAAGGAAGGCATGTAAAAGAGTAAAGCTTATTATGTACCTTAAATTTCAGAAACTTCCTGGAACTTCTATGAATAGGTACTAAATAGTAAGCATCCTTAAGGTCTATTTTTGCCATGTAACAACCTTTACTTATGAGAGCCATTGCTGTACGTGTGTCTTCCATCTTGAAGTGTTGTGTTTTTACCCATTCGTTAAGTCTTTTCAGGTTAAGTATAAACCTGTTTTTTCCATTAGGCTTTTTTATCAAAAAAGTAGGAGAAATAAATTGGTGCTTAGAATTTTTACATTTAACTACAACTCCCATCTCGCAAAGCCTCTCTAACTCCTGCGAGATCCTCTTATCTTTTGAGTTAAACGTGTTGGAGGCAGCAAATTGCTGCCAAGGATTTTTTAGAAAAGGAATTTTATAACCCTGTATATAATTAAGGGTAACTTGATTGGTAGTAATTTCCTTTCACTTACTGTAAAAATTTTGTAGCCTACCTGCTACACTCACCTCTAGTCCTGGTTCTTCCTGTTCGAACGCTGTCTGTACGTCGGCTCGAACTGTTTTCTGTTGCGGTGTTGCCCATAGTGTCTCGGGTCCCTCCTTCCCCTCGACGGGCCTTTTGAGTTTAAATGTGATGAGACCTTCCATTCAGACCTCTTTGTTTTATCAGTCAGAGCTGATGTTTTATTAATTTTTAAGTCTTTGCTTGACTTCTCTATATCCTTTGCTACTTTGAGCCGTTCTCCAAAATCTGAACCAAAAAGCCTTGCATCGATAGAGCTGGTCCTTGCTGTGTTCATAGCAAGCTGATTTAATTGAGGGGTTAAAAAACTTCTTCTCTGGGTGGAAAAAGTATGAAACAAGTCTGTCAGTAGCTTACCAGAATCACTGAGTATTGGTATTAGAGATTTCGCCAGGTCACTTTCGTCTACTAAAATCATACTTATGGCTCTACCTAAACCAGTTACTCCTGCACCTAACTGATTTTGCATAGCAATCTGATATTTATCTTTTTTCAGAGATATGTCTGATACAGCCTGAGCTATTTCAGGGTTTAAAGTAGGTGTCTGCAATGCAGGACAGTTAATTGGCATTGGATATTTTGCTATAAGCTCTAATTTACTTTCCTTTGATAGTCCTTTAGCCAATATGTTTTGCCATCTTGGAGATAGTGCTTTGTGGAGTTCAAAACCCTCAGTCTTACCATCTTCTGGATCTTCACCCAAGCATTTTAAAACCTCTTCATCTAAACCTGGCTCATTTACCACTAATATACTGCTGTTGATATTAAGTGGAGCATTTTCTTTATCATCACTTTTGTGTGAAGTTGGAGAAGGGGTAAAACCTTCTGAACCATTATGAGATGTTGTAGGAGGGGTAAAACCTCCTAGACCATAAGATGTCGAGTCACGAGGACTGCGAACTGGTGTCGAGCTTCTTGGTATATACCTTGAGCTTCGAACACCCCTTGGGTTGTACTGCTCTCTTGTAGAGTGCGAACCACTGAGCCTGCTACTATATGGCTTAGACGCCCGCTCTCTTGAATCTGAAGATACATTATTGCTCCCAAAATGGCGCTCAATGCTCTTAGCCTTTTCTCCAGCTCTCGAGTCCTATCGCGCTTTGAACGCCTCTGTGAAGGCGAGGGCGACGGGCTTCTTTTCCTCTTATGTTTCCCCATGTTTTTATACCTAAAAATAAAGGATTATTATTAAAAAAACTTGTAACTGTAGTGTAGATATGCGATCGCCTAGCACACAAAAAACGTAATGACGCTTACCGTGAACGCAGTAGGTAAGGTAGATAGTTAAAATTTTCATTTCAACTATGTGGCGCCACCTAGCACCGGGAGACGGTACTACATGTAAATTACAGTGATCTATGAGGACGAGGCCCTGTAATATAATCTATTCGCGCAGCTTTTATCGCATTCCAGTCATCATAATATAAAATTACATTTCAGTGGTTGCAACAAACCCATTATGAAATGGAAATACGCTAGTTTCTTTATTTTTATAGACAATGGGCGTATTCAGACGAGGTCAGCCGCTGAGAAATCCAGGCCAATCAAATGCACGCATTTAACTGAATTCTTACTCAGCGGCTGACCTCGTCTGAATACGCCCATTGAGTAGATATGTGTGTTCCATCTCAGCATATGAACCACAGCTCATTGAACGAGAAAAAGTGAATTGCATATGAATCGTCACAGATTATACAACCAGCGCTAAATATTACAAAAAAAATGGCGCAAAAAATTACTTACGAAATCAACCTTATAGAAAAATAACATATAAATCAAATAAAATCAATATAGTTGGGGCAAGAATTCGAGACAACTTACGTCATACGAGTAAATAAATATAATTCATTATATTTTTATCAAAATATTTAAGAAATGCAACAGAGAATAATAAAATACTAGGTATACTATATAATAAATGTTTGCATTATATATTGCACTAAATTGTTTTTAATGCGACCAAATATTGAAAATTTTGTTGAATAAAAACAATTGCGTAACGTGACGTAAGACGTCTGAATTCTTGCCGCGACCTATAGAATAAAACTATTTTCTACTTTTATTTACTTATCATAATTATTTTAAATATCAATTAGGGAAAATCTGTTAAAATCTTGTACAAATATTATAGATTACAATTTATTCTATTTTAAGATAGTGGAATAGATTAGTTAAAACTTGAAGAACAATAAACTAACTATACTCGCGTCAAGAATTCAGACGTCTTACGTCACGGCTGACGTTACACATTTGTTTTTATTGTCAACGTAATTTTCGATAATCGGTCGCGTTAAAAACAATCATTTTTTGCAATTTAGTGCAATATGTAATGCAAACTTTTAGTGTAGTATATAATTTTATTACTATCAGTAGCAGTTTCTTAAATATTTTGATGAAAATATGATGATTTATTCTTTTGTTCGTATGACGTAAGTCGTCTGAATTCTTGACGCGAGTATAGTAAATAAACCCATAACGTTGATCTACATAAAAGCACAAATAAAAAATAGCATATAATTTCAGACACAGTTTTGTAAGTTTAAATTATGAGATAGATAAACCAAATAAATTGTTGCTCTATATCAAGCTCAATTCTATTTGTTATTGGTGAAGTCAGAAGACATTTTAAGAAGTTATTTAAAATATGACTTTTAAATATAGATTTCATGGAGGATTATTATAATATTGAATTAAAATGTAACTTATTTTATAACACAACGCACCGCCACACTAATGCATATGTTTTACTTTTGCGCAAACACTACTTACCTAATTCAGAAACTCACTCTGGAATCACCTAAGATTGATCTGCAACTGTTCTGCTTCCTAAACCTCATAAGGAACGCGCTCATGGTAAATTATTATTATTTTTAAATAAGAATCACTATAAAATATGTCGGATTTAATTGAATATTTATTTCAATTTTGGCTCTTGGCGAAATTAGATTTTCAAAATCTGGCAACCCGATATGGTAGTTTCATAATCTTTTTCTTCTCGTTTATTGTAAAATGAAAAGTAAAATGTTTTAAATTTTGTCTTTTTTCATTTTATTATATTTATATTTTGACAAAATTATTTGAGTTTCTAACTAGCATAATACACGGTGCGTAATGTTTTTAAAATGACATATAGGCGAAATTCATAGTCAGCACTTCACTTAAGTGCGACTTCATTTGAGGCATATTTAAATAAGATGCTCTTCAATATTTATGTGTTTCATTATTTAACTTAATGTAAACTACTAATCACTAAAAGTGTAGTCTGAAACTATTAATAACTAGTTATATATTTTGTGATTAATAAATTGTTACCTTGTGAATTGCAAAGCTAAGTGATCTATGAATTCCACCCTAAAAAGGTATGATGGTAATTATTAACGGAAACCTCTTCAATATTAATTTAAAAATTCCTACCCTCTATTTTTGAGGGTGCTGAATACCAATCTAAAATTAGTTTTCAAAATTATTAAGTTGCAATTTAACGCCTATTTATTCAGTGTGACGTCATGAATTAACAGTGGCAGAGACGTTATGCAACTTCAAATTAATGTAATGTATGCATAGTGATACATACCTACATTATATACAATTCTGAATTTTTTTATTTTCGAAAACTATGTTCCACGGAAAAAAAAACTAATTTTGGGTTCGACCCTCGAAAATAAGGGTTGGAATTTATAAATTAATATAAGAGAGGTTTCCGTTCTTGTAAATAATTACCCTAATTTTGTTATGATCATTCATATCAAAAGTTTCTCTATCCAATCATCGACGGCTAAATCGCAGCAGCTGTGCTTTTCCAAAGGCGAGGTGATTTAGCAAACGAGGATCTAATGCTTATGGTCCTATACAAGGGGTTCAGTATAAAATGGACCACATTTTAAGGCTATAGTTCAGACAACTTATGTCACGGCTGACGCTGCGCCAATTGTTTTTCTCAATATAATTTTTGACAGTTTGTCGTGTCAGAAACAATCATTGTAATATATAGTGCAAACATTTAGAGTATAGTGTAATGTTTCTTAAATATTTTGATGAAAGTATACCTACTTAATGAATTATTTATTTTTGTTCGTATGACGTAAGTCATCTGAATTCTTACGCCAACTATAGTTTTGCCTTTTTTATTTTGTTTTTACGATAATTTCCTTATTATTAGTTGGGTAATTGTTGTTTGGAAAACTTTTTTCGAGTTAAATGTATAGGGCACTGTGCCACTGTATTTTTCCTATAAAATTTTTTTAGGAAAGATTTATGGAAAATTATTACCTAGTTATTTTGAAACAGCCTTCGATTAGTTTTAAAAAAAGATATATTGATCGTGATTAGAATGAGTAGAGGTATTATTGTTTGTTATAGGTCGCCAAAATGTACCATTTTAGAGAAAACAGCGTTCAACTTATTTGTTACACTTGGAAATGAATACATAAATTAATTATTAATTTAAAAAGTTTTAAATTATTATTTTTAAATGTTGTCTTTCATGCTGCTATATTTCTCTGCATTGTGTTTCATGTTATTTTATAAGAACGATATTGCTAACTGTAATTAATAATTTGTTAGAATTTATGTATTGATTTCCAAGCTTAATAAATACGTTAAACACAGTTTTTTTTAAGATGGTCCATTTTTGCTGCATGCAACAAGTATACCTTTTTTAAAACTAATCAAAGGCTGGTTCGAAATCACCAATCATTTTCTAAAAATTCTATCCTTAAAAGAATCTAAAAGGAATAATATAGCGACACAGGTGTTCAAAACGCCCTGTCATGTAACAAAAATCAATCAATCAATATTCGTAGTTATCTCACAAAAAACCTTATTTTGAGTACAATGACCCATTAAGAAAATTATTCTAAGAAAATGAAATAAAAAGTACTTTATATAACCTTCAAATATAGCCCATTCTTTGCTGAACACTCTGTACAAGCACGTGTAATTAAGGTTGAACTAGATTCATAAATAAGAATAGCTAAATATTTACCTTAAGTAAGAGCTCTTTTAATACATATTTTTCGAAAGTATATACCTACCATTTACTTTTATTTTCAACATATCTTGTATGCATCTGTATCTTGTTAAAACTGTTAGTAGTTATGGGTGGCATTAATGGAATCAAAAATATTTTAATTCTTAGGAGTACGATTTTATTACTACATTAAAAAATTTGCCACTAAACAGGCTGTAATTAATTAACGTAATTCAATCGTTACATTCACTATGTGAGGCACCCGTCATTACAAAAAAGCTACCTACGTGGAGACGCCTCAACTGGAGCAGTTTGGATTTGCAAAGTAGTCTAATAAATAAAAAAATAAATAAATAAATAAATAAATAAACAGCACCGAAACATAAAAAAGGGTTAATGTGGTTACTGAAATATAGGTACTTACAATGTGCAGTTTCATCCCAAAGTATTCAAATTTTGGGGAAATTTTTTTTTCATATTTATAATTAAATTTTTACCCTGTTCACCACTAAAAAAAAAATCTCCCCGCCTTATTTTTAACAATTATTACATCCCTAACTATCAGAAATAAAATACACATAGGAAGCTATTTTTAGAACTTCTTCAATTCTACAGCAATTTTTTTATATTAAATTTTACAATACAGCGGTTCCATAACTTATAATTCCTGAAAACTTCAAAAGTGACTAAATAATTAAAAAATTTATATTTACAAAAAAAAAAAAAAAATCAAATTGAAAGAAAAGTCCCATCAACTCACAATCCTTTATTTAATAGTGTCATTATTGAATAAAGATTTGTAAGTTGATAGGACTTTTATTTCCCTTTGAATTTAAAAAATATACGTTACTTCCAGGAATAGTGGCAAGTTTATTTATATAGATTCACCCGTTTTTTTTTTTTTTATATATATATACAAAACTAGTAAGTATTTTGCCGTTTGCAGTTTAAATACATGGAAAAGAAAAATTTTAGAACACTCTTCTTTTAGGTATGTAGTCGATGAATTAACAATTTTTGTTTTTTATAAAATGTCAAAATAATTTCAACTGTTTTCTACAAACAGGTGTGGCCGTAAGTTATTAAAAATAGCTGCCGGGAATTAATTTCGACACATAATATAATACTCCAATATTCATTTGGCACAGCAAATATTTAACGTTCAAACACCTATCACTGAATTTAAAATCACTAGATTTTAATCAATTGAAAAGATCTAATAATTTTAAGTATATTTATTACATACAAAAAGAAAACAACCATTTGTCTGTATATACAATTGAAACAAATGGACACACTTTTCCTTCAAAAATGGAAACAGACCTTCCACTTCTGCAAGAAAATAATTGTAACTTGAGATTGACAAACATCTTTAAAGATAAATAGAAAATTAAAAATTTTATTTGTACTATACATGTCATAATTTATAAGCGAGAATTAACATAAATTATATACAAATATGTACATGGAGAACATCACTACTTAATTCTAGTTATAAATCACAGATAGAACGCTTCACAGCACAGAGGTATACTCTTTTTTAGTACTTTTTTAACTTTAAACATTGCACTAGTCTTGTGACAATCTTACTATTACTTTTTTTAGGATAGTTTAAAAAGGATAAAATCAATATACACTTGGCCTGGCTTTTTTCTCTTCCCCGTTTTGCTGACCAATAATTTTTAGAGCGTTTTCCGAGGTCTTCCTGAAAATTAGGTATTATTACATCATCGAGTTATTAGTTATTTTAATTTTAAATAATTTTAATGACAAGCCTTTATTCAAAAATATGTTATTCCTCTGATTACAAACCAAAATATCAGAATAAAAAAAAAAGTTTTAAAAAACATACATAGGGTGAATCTAAAATGCCTATACAGGGTGATTCAGAACTTATCTAAAAAAATTTGGGAATAGATGCGTCATGAAAAATGGAGTCAATATCATAAAAAATTTGTTGTTAAATCCTTATAGTTTCCGAGACAAAAATTAGTGTAGTTATATACTCGCAGCAAGGATTCAGATGTCTTATGGCACGGCCGACGTTACGCAGTTGTTTTTATTGTCAACATAATTTTCAATATTCGGTCATTTTTTGAAATATATAATGCAAACATTTAGTGTAGTATATAGTTTTGTTATTCTCAATTGGAGTTTCTTAAATATTTTGATGAAAATATAATGAATTATTCATTTGTTCGTATGACGTAAGTCTTCTGAATTCTTGCCGCGACTATAGTACTTTCAACCCTTACATCGTTGGGCTACTGTAGTCTATAGCCAGGCGATATCAAATATCTGATTACTTATCGTATTAACTTTTTTGTGATGCAAATATTTACATTAGTTTTTCAAATATCAAAAATGGCTTACGTCTACAGCAACTCGCAGTTGATGGATATCGTTTTAATTTATACTGAAGTGAAAATGTTTTAGCACAACGATTTCCCGGTAAACATGTGCCAAATGCACCTACTTTACAACGGTGTGCAGTGAGTGCACGTGTAGTGCAAATGCAGGCATGACACGGGTAATTTGCAACTGAATCGTAGAAGAGATGGACGTCCAGGGCGTCCACAGTGTATTGCAGCAGTGTGGCATATCATTCACGAGGCTCAATTATATCCACATCATTTACAGTGTGCCCAAGCATTAATATCAGGGTATTGGACCAGGGGGACCAATACCATGGCCGCCACGACCTCCTGACTTTAATTCACTTAGACTTATTTTTGTGGATATTTAAAAAAATGAATTATATTGCACTGAAGCGGACACTATTGATGATTTACGTATACATATCATAGCTGCTGCAAATAACTTACAAGTTCAAAACAGACAAGAAGCATTTGTGTTAGTTTGTAGAAACTGTGTAAGAAAACCACAAATTAATGCTATTAATAATTAATAATAATAGCGGCAAAAGCAATTGAGTTTGCTGCATTAAAATGTAATTTATTTCTTTCCTTGGGAATTTCTTTCAATTTCTTTGTCCGGTTGTCAATTATACGCCTTATCGAGTTTTACGGTGGACCAGTTTCTAGTGCCATGCGGAAGCATCTTTTTTTGATTTTATTTTTACAAAATTGTATTTGTAAGAAATTTAGATAAGGTCAGTCATAATGTCATTAATTTTAACCACGTATTCGGGAGTCCTAATAAAGGCAGAAAATCGAAAAAAACATTTTGTACTCGACCTTTTAAAAAATAAACAAATAACCCTATAAAAATCGGTAACACGACGCTCCTGGTGCACTACGAACTTTCTGATGACGTACCCATACGACAATCGAATGCCGGAGGAAACTTCGTTGCCACATCATGTTTACATATATAATATCGTCTAACACTTCAGCAGTTATTCAAATTTACCCCCATTTAGCACTTTCTGCATTTCTTTCCCCCCAAATTTGGAGATCACGCTACACATTTGGATGGGGAATTGAGAACATACAAGCAGTAGTTTGTTTATTTCAGTCTCGCGTATTTGTCGTAAATTCACAATGCATAGTTTTTCAAATTTCGAATATACGGGAATGGTAGTGTTATACGGAGAATGTTTACGAAATGCGAATGCCGCTGTTACGGAATATCGGAGATGTCGACCTAACAGACATTTTCCAGGTGCGCAAACTTTGTATAAGAGCCTTCACGATACAGGTTCTGTGAAACTGCGTCGGGTGATAGATACTGTTTTAAATTTAGTTGAGGAGCCTACTATTTCTACAAGAACCATTTCAAGGCGATTGGAGATATCTCACCTGCTGATTTCCCCAGTCGTCTTCAAATTTGCAATTGGCATCAAAATCAAATTGCGGCTGACCCTAATTTTATTAATAAAGTGCTATGGACGGATGAGTGCAGTTTTACTCGAACTGGCATTTTAAACAGGTTAGTACCATACTACAAAAAAAACGATACATTTCTAGGCTAGATGTACGTAACTACAAACTGAATAATTAATTGTACTTACGAGTAATACTAATTCATATTTATTTGTAAAACGTAGTGAAAACGTAATATCAAAATTATTAAACTGTAATAACCTAACATTCGAAAACATTTATTTATTATTTACATTTAAAAAAATAGTTTCTCATTGTCGTTAAATAACAGTACAAAAACTAGGTAACTAGGTTATTGACCTAATAATACGGTAGGTCAAGATTCACTCTCGATAACTTTTATGAGCATCAGATCAGAGGCATGCCATTTCGGTCTTGGACAGTTTTCTGTCGACAACACGATGGTTTTTTTATTACTTGGTATTTAAACACGAAACACTTTTCAGCTCCTCTTAATAATTGACCCATTGGATATAGGTTTTTTATGTAATGTACCTAAATGCTTTATTACTCGGTTTATTATTAGATACGTTGGAGTTTTGTAATTTCAATGTTAAATATTTTTTTAACTGTAACCAAGCTAATTTCTTTGCAGTCATAACAGACACATTTGGTCGGACAAAAATCCACACGTTACTTGTCGGTTTAGCTTTCAGAGGCGATTTGTTGTCAACGTACGGGCAGGAGTGTACAGAGGTATCATTTGATTGGACCGTATTTTCTACCAGAAAACCTGAATGGACCGCGTTCCTTGCAATTTTTAATATAATTATTTGATTATTATTATTAGATTTCATTGGATATTAACGTTTTAAATTGTTATTGGCTTTAGAATTTGGAACTTAAAAATCTTGTAGTGCAAACCATGACATTCAAAAATCGAAGTTACCTCGAAATGGAAGGGGCAAAGTACCCTTTTACCCTCCAGTTCCGTCTTTTTTTTTAGGAGTCATTTATAATAATACCCTAGAGGATTTGGTTAACCGCAAGCAGTATCTCTATAAAATTTCAAAGTTATATGTGTGAAAAATTATTATAAAGTTAGTGACAAAACACAAATGTTCAGCTTCAACACTCTGTATCCTGTAAGTGAAGCAGTTTTGTATATAGGTGTAAATAGGGTTAAATCATCATATTTTGGAGCAAAAATATGCAGTTAATGGGATGACATACTTTTTTGTTAAACCCTGTACAAAAGCAATCTGTTTTTATAAAATTTATTTTCTATTGCAGTTTCACTCTCTGTCACATTGTCAGTTGCATACAATTGTATAAAAAAGTAACAACAGGTAATACCGTTAGTGTTCTGAACTAATGACGTAGATACGAGTTTGAGAGCGGTTTTAAAATACAAATTACAATTTAAAATTCAGAAAAATTCATTTTTTGACTGATTTTTTTTTACAGTTCATTTGAATAAGACCCAATGGTTTTTGCAAGAAATAATAGTAAAACTTCAATAAAAAAAATTGTATCTTAAAACTATATTTGCTTCCCTGATATTTAGCCACTTATTGAATATATTTAGAAAGTATAGAGGGTGCTAATTATGTTATCATAAAAAGTTCATTTAAATATGGGTCTGCAATGGCCGTTTTTTAAATTAAAAAAATTTAATATTTTCATTCTTTGAATAGTCTAATACTTTTAGCTGACAAATTGCAATGTTGCCGAATATTACAGTATGTTCCAGTTTTAAGGATTTTCTGGGAAACTGGGAAACATCAATTGTTTATTTCATTAATATGATAGAAAAAACAAATTATGTTACAGGTGCTTTTAGTTAACCTTAATTGTACTTTAGACTGTAATTTCATAATACAGTTTTGCGTTTTATTACAGTTGTATTTGTATTTGTAGAAAAACTATTCATTTTAGAAATTTTTTTCATGAGTTTTTTTGTTGGATTTGGCCGGATGTGCTAGCGTCTTTACCATCGGCATATATATTTCGGACGCCCTGTATACCTGTAGCAACCGTGACGTAATTTAAAGTTACATCCTGCATATCTACAGTTAAAAATATGTACACATTTAAGATTCACTCTATATATTTATTGAAGGAAAAAATAAAAAAAACAGTCGATCGACTTACCTGGTCCCCTTTTTGGACTCGCCGAATTATACATTGTGAGGTTATCTGCAAGAAACAAAAATATCATAATCAAGACATTTGCCAACACAACAGCATACTGCATACCGAGCCGGAAAGTGCTTTATTTACAGCCAATTTGCTCAGGACGCGAGGCTGGAATAAGCTTTTCCGCTAGGTATATGTATTGTACACAATCGTTAATAAGTAATGAGCTTTCACATTTTATTAATAAATTTTCAATTAATATCTTCCAAAATATTGTCTGTCTGTAACTATCAACATTTATTTATTATGGGAATAGCAGTCAATGTAAAAAGATTATATAAAACCATCTTCAAATCAAATACAAAATATACAGGCTGTTTACGATGACCGCCCATTAGAATATTTCAGAGATTGCTTCGATGTCAATTTTCAAACTTTAGGCTTTGAGGTTTTCAGAGGTGCTCTCTTTAAATCTATCTACTTGCTTATTTTAAATGGAACACCCTGTATATTTAATCAAAAACTGTTACAGAATTTTACCCTCTATATATCCATATTACACTTCTCTATACCCTACCTCTTTTAATTTTTCTGTTACTGACAGTTTTTGTGATTAGGAATCAAAATGATCCAATTGGTTGGATGGCTGTGAAATTGCCAGTAAACTTAAAAACAAAACAACCAATATGTCAGAAAAGTCATCATTTGCTTGATTGTTTTGTTGTATAGTAACTTCATAGCCATCTTTGCAAAAAATTGAATCATTTTAATTTGCGCCAAAAACGCCAATAACTAAAAAATTAAAATAGATAGGTATGGGGAAGTGCAATATGGATAGATGGAGGGTAAAATTCTATAACAGTTTTTTATTAAATGTACAGATTTAGAAAAACCAAGTTTTGACAGATCAAAGTTCACCGTAAAAATATCTGAAACAAATGATAAGCATCCCTCCCATCTCTTTTTCCAATATCAATATTTCAGTTTGCACGATGTAAAAAATAAACAATTTTAAATTAGGCTATCGAAAAAACAATTTTATATGATTAAAGCATTTCAATATTAAATCACATACTACTACCATATACGGCACTACTACCATATACGGCACTGAAGTGAAACAATAATAGAAACAGAAAGCTATCTATCCAAGTTAAAGGGAGTGGATAGGCATGTGCTTTGAGATGAAGCTACATGTGTAAATACACATTTAGTAATAATTGACAGTCCTTGTCCCATTAATGTAATTTAATATTTTAATCACCATAATTTGTTTTATAAAGCCTAATGCTATAGTTGCGGCAAGAATTCAGACGACCAACACACACACAGTTGACGTTATGCAATTATTATTATTATCAACATAATTTTCGATAGTTTGTTGGGTCAAAAATAATAATTTTTTATAATTTAGTGCAATATGTAGTGCAAACATTTAGTGTACTATATAGTTTTATTATTCTTTGATGCAGTTTCTTAAATATTTTGAATTGAAAATATAATGAATTATTCATTTGTTCACATGACGTAAATCGTCTGAATTCTTGATAAAACTATATATTATTATTATTATCTAAAAGTTCATCGTTTCCAAGATACAGGGTGTCAAATATTTCGAAATTTTTATTATATTTTTTATTTACTTGGAAACCCTTCGTGATAAAACAATAATTCTAGGTTGTAATGGGATACCTTAGGTCTAATTATTCAGTATATTTAAACATTCCCATTATCACCAGTGGCGTAGAAACCCTGCACCACTCTTCTTTATTTATAATAAAAATAGTACGCCACTGTCTTAACTATAAAAAAACTGAAGATACTATAACTATATTATTATTATATATTATTTCGAACAAGCAATTATTCTTTGTAATTTTTTTAAAATGCATTGTATTCAAGTAATTGTTTATTTAAAATATCTTTGCATTTCGCATTACAAACTATGTACATATTTTAATCGAAATCTGAAAAAAGCTTGAAAATCCACTCTTAAAATTTTGCACATCGCCGTAACTAACCATTTTGAGTAAGTTTTCCAAGTAACCAGAACAATTTTTCCTCGGTGCATTGAATATTTCAAATAGGAAGAATCGATTGTTTTAATAGTCAGATTATACACTAAGTCACAAAAAAGTTCTGCCATTTAAAAGCATGATGTCTCCAAAAACCCTCAATCTACATATTTAGATTTTATTTTAAATTATTTATAAACATCAAAAATACAATTTTTACTTTTACATCCTGTATATTTTTAACTATCAACTTTTGACTAAGGTAAGTTTAGCTATATCACATTCTTTTGTCGTCAAGAATCTACGGTACAAGAACAATTTTAAAGAATAATTATTATCTAAAAGTTCATCGTTTCCAAGATACAGGGTGTCAAATATTTCGAAATTTTTATTATATTTTTTATTTACTTGGAAACCCTTCGTGATAAAACAATAATTCTAGGTTGTAATGGGATACCTTAGGTCTAATTATTCAGTATATTTAAACATTCCCATTATCACCAGTGGCGTAGAAACCCTGCACCACTCTTCTTTATTTATAATAAAAATAGTACGCCACTGTCTTAACTATAAAAAAACTGAAGATACTATAACTATATTATTATTATATATTATTTCGAACAAGCAATTATTCTTTGTAATTTTTTTAAAATGCATTGTATTCAAGTAATTGTTTATTTAAAATATCTTTGCATTTCGCATTACAAACTATGTACATATTTTAATCGAAATCTGAAAAAAGCTTGAAAATCCACTCTTAAAATTTTGCACATCGCCGTAACTAACCATTTTGAGTAAGTTTTCCAAGTAACCAGAACAATTTTTCCTCGGTGCATTGAATATTTCAAATAGGAAGAATCGATTGTTTTAATAGTCAGATTATACACTAAGTCACAAAAAAGTTCTGCCATTTAAAAGCATGATGTCTCCAAAAACCCTCAATCTACATATTTAGATTTTATTTTAAATTATTTATAAACATCAAAAATACAATTTTTACTTTTACATCCTGTATATTTTTAACTATCAACTTTTGACTAAGGTAAGTTTAGCTATATCACATTCTTTTGTCGTCAAGAATCTACGGTACAAGAACAATTTTAAAGAATAATTATTTGTTCAAAATAATCGAAATTTAAAGTATCTTACGTTTTTTTATAATTAAGACAGTGGCGGACCATTTTTATTTTTAATAAAAGAAGAGTGCCACCGAAGATAATGTGGCACACTGAATAATTATACTAAAGATATGTCATTACCACCTAGAACTATTGCTGTTTTAGTATGAAAAATTTCCAAGTAAATAAAAACTGTAATAAAAATTTTGAAATATTTGACATTATTTTCAGTTTTTTATTAATATAAAGTTGTATATTGAAATTTTTAAAACATTTAATTGCACCATATTTTAAAGAAGATGGGATAAGGCAACGTCAAACAATGTCGCGTATGGTAATAACATGTGACTTAACTTTAAAAGTTTGTAAATAAAAGAGGTTAAAAAAGCGTCAATTACCAAAATTTTAGTAGGAAATTTAAATGCCTAGGCGAATGTTTAAATAATTTTGCACTTTAAAAAATCTCAAAATTTTAGAGGGGTCTTGTGCAACTATTAAAAATTTCGTGTGAAATTTGACTGCCTCACATCACTAACCCTGTATAAAGACATGCAGTTTAAAAAGTAGATTTGTTGCGTTTCAATATAATTTTCAGGGAAAACGATAAAACAAATCTAAACAACAAAATGCAAAACCAGTTACTACCACAAAAGATCAAAAAAATATATTTAAAATAATAATATTTTAACTTACTTTGCCTTTTCCGTTTGCCAGTTTTCTTTTCAGTATAAGGCAGCTCTTGTAAACCTTAAAAAAATAAAGGGGTTATTACTCTCCATAAATATGTAATGGGAAATTTGTTCATTTTCATCATTCAAACCAAAAACAAGCTTAGTATAATAATAATTACAAAAACAATAACAAATGACATGGAGACAAAACATGAAGAGTAAAATAATAGATGCAGCAGTTGCAAACTGTTACTTAATAAATGCCTCAGTTGGTGATGTCTTCCACGTAGCTAGATTCACATATTATGTATTTATATAAACACATTAAAGGTAACAAATTGAGACAACATTTACACGCATAATGTAAACTTTTAAAACTTTAAATGCAACATTTAGATAAAAAGATAGAACAATCAGTAAAATTATGACGATACTTCTATTCTTCTCTCTCTCTCTTCAGTCATATTATTCCCTGTTGTCTTCAGTACTCTTGGTTCAAAACAGTAAACAAATGTATATCAACAATAAAAAAAAATAATAAATAAAAAAATTATACTACATGAGGAAATATCAAAGTCACAGCCAGTTAAAAATTACTAGATATTTAAATACTGAGCATTAAAAAAACATTAACAATAATTAATAAAATGATTCGTTAAGTATTTTTTCCTTCATCTCTTTCTTCTTTCTCTTCTTGGACGACAAAGTGATCGCCGATGGCAGGACGTTGCCGACCGTTCAACAAGTTCACATCGAAAATTGCTGTTAAGCATTAAAAAAATTTAAATCAATCGACAAAGAGACCCTTTTAGGTATTCTTCTTCCTCCCTCTCCTCCGTTCCCTTTTCGGGTGACAAATAGGCGGTTGACTTACCGTCGGCGGCGGTTGGGGGGCCGGTTGTTGCTGAGCGTTCATCAGGTTCACGTCGAAAGTCGTCGTGCTGTTAAGTGGTAACAAAATGGGAGGGAAATACGGTAAGCTGGCACAGGGAAAAAATGGATACGGTACGTTGTTCATGTGATAGTTTATAGTGGGGTTATTGTAAGTGTGATTATTGTACTGCTCGGTCACGATTCTCGGACTTTCGATAGGACTGGTGAAAGCCTGAGGCGGGGGAGGCATTTCTTTACGTTCGGCCGGAGTTTTAAATATACGAGGGTGAGGCTCGACCAACTTCTCTTGGATCTCAGCGATGCTAATCATTGGTTTGGCAGGATAACTTATATCCTCTTTATCAGTTTGCTCGGCCCTCGCCCTCTTTATTATTTCCTCCACCAAATCGGGCCCGAGGTAGTCGTCGTCCTCCATACTTTCTTCTTTCGCGTTGGCCACGGATAGTTTGCGTTTTTTAAGGGGTAAACGAGTCTCGGCCTCGGTCTCGATTAAGTTCGATACATCTGGCTTGCCGGTTTCCGCGGAAACCGGCGCGGCTTCCTTGGTTTCGAACTTTGCGTCAGGAATATTTTCCTCGTTTACAACGCCCGACAAACTTAGATTCTGATCGGACGGATTAAAAGTGGAGTACGCGTCGCTATCCGAGTCTTTCTGTTTAATAAAACTGTCGATTTCGTCGTACTCTTGTATCTTGACGTCAGTCTCGACTTCCGAGACAAAAGCAGATTTATCTAAAATGTACGCGTCGGCAACGAATATGTGACTGAGAGAGTCCGACTGGGGACTGAAGCAAGGACTCGGGGAGAATTTTTGCAAGTTTAGGTTGTGCAGGTCGGAAGGGATGGGCGACAGTTTAACGTCTTCGAGCTTGAACGTCTTCTCGAATTCGGCCACTTCTGGTACGATGGCGGGCTGTTGGTTTTCGTTAGCACTACTGATAAGAGACAAATTTATATTTGACACATTATTCTGACAATCTACGTTTTTATCGATACTAGTATCCAAATTTACATCTACTTCAATATTATCTGAATTATCTAAGGAATTAATTAGTTTGTTAATGTCCGAATAACTGGGTCTTCTCGAGGTGGCGAAGCCGCACTCTTCTTGGTGAGTTCTCTCCGACGAATCTGTTTGGAGAAGGAACGGGTTATATTTGGGGGAATTGCATCGGGGATTAATATAATTTACATTGGAATCGAAGTGATCTGAATCTATGCAAACGATTAAAATTAGTTCTGAAATGAGACTACAACAGCAGGAGTTGGTACACTGCTGGGGAATGTTAGTGTAATCGTTATCATTAAAGTTAGTTGTTACTGTACCTTCATCGAGCCTGCTAGGTTTTGTTTGCGGGACAGAGTTAGGCCTCCACTGCCCGAACTCCTCGGGGAGGGACATTCTCACCGATTTACCATGAATGGTATACTGCACCATGTCATTTGTACTGATATGAGAAGTGATCTGTTTGTTGTAATCCACCTTGATGGATTTCGGAGACGCGCACCCGGTCTGCTTTTTCAGTCTGACCTTCCTGGATATCTCGTTGATGCTCAACCACCGAGAGATCTCGATCTCGGTGATGGGTTTTATGCACACGCACGGTTCACTCTGGAGGAGGGCATCGTTGGCGTCCACTTTATAATGCCTGAGGGATTTCGAGTTCATCTGACGGGGGGAGATTCTCATGTTACGCCATCCCTTTTCGCTCTCCTGGCACTCCACGTACGATTTCTTCAGTATACCGCGCAGATGTGCGCTATCGGCGTTAACGGGCGTCAGTAACCGCGGAACAGAGTTCACCGAGTCCATAATAGTTTCCGTGATATGTACCCTTTTAACGTTCTTGCTCCTTGTTTTCTCTGTGTCACGGGAATATGTGGGAACAGAAGCACTGGGGGGTTCGGCAGAACCTGAACTTTGACTAGTATCTTGCAAACTCTCGAGCGTCCTAGGCAGCAGACGACGAACTTTGTTGGCATCGGTAGAGCGGCGCGGACCATCTCTTTCGGAAACGACGGCACTAGTCGTCGCGATGTTTTCACCTTCTATGCGACTTCTGCTTTGCGAGGGGTTGTTCTTGTTTTCTTCGTAATACGTCTTGAAATCTTCTATTCCTTCGAATGCCGGCGACGTCAGTTCGCTACTACTTGTCCCGGGAGAATTATTCAACGGCTGAGGCGTTCCGCAATCGGTAAAGAGATCAAAGTTGGTGTCGGGATTGACGCAACTGTTAGTTTCGTTTATTCTGGAGATAGGTCCGGAGAACGCTTCATCCAAATCGTGCGCCTCTCTTAGCTTCTTCCATCGCATGGGGGTGTTCGAATAGTCGTCCTCTGACGGCTTCACAATCTTTTCCTCCAAGGTGAACATTATCTTTCGCGAATTACTTCCAGCGCCAGCGCTGTCTGGAGGACTCAGGTTTATCTTCTCCACAGATATTTTGAGTTCTTTGAGGCAACACGAGGGTTGGTCGTGATATTTTTCTTTTTCCTTTCTAGTTCCGGCATTCTTATGATCGTTGTCCACATCGGTAGGGAAATGGCTGTGAACCGACGTTTCTTCACTGCATATATTAACATTGGCCCCTACAGGTGGAGTTTCGTCTACGACGAAGGGCAATTCTTCCTCCAAAACGGGGACTTCCACCAACACTCCCTCTTCCACCACGTCTTCTATGTTGCTCTGCGTCACATTATCGAATTCGCAGTCGGAATACTCCACGCATTCTTCCATACAGTAACTCTCGTCGTTCACGGCGTATTCTTCAATTTCCAACACCCCCGCACTCAAATCGTCGTACAACACTTGGTTCTCCTCTACCTGCTCGTTACAGAGAGCTTGACCAAAATCTTGTGCGTCCGTCGAGGTACTCGTGACGTCGGGAGAAGCGTTTGAAATGTCGGTAGGCCCACTTTGCTCGTTAAACGCAACGTTAGATTCGGCTGACGTGACGATGAACTCGAGAGAGGTACAAGGAACGTTTGTCAAAGTTTCACAGATATTATTGTCTGTGTATTTGTATGGAGAAGGAGATCGTAGATTTGTTCGCCGTCTTGGATAAGCCTCGGCGGGCGTGCGACTTGTGCTTACGCCTAGCGAGGAGACGTTCTCTGTCGGGTGTTCCCGCGTAGTTGCTTCCTCGGCAGATACTATACGGTTTTCTCGAGTGGTATCGTTTGAGCGGAATTCACTAGACGCACTTTCCACTTGATTATGATGAATGATTTCTTCAGAGTTGAGACGAATTCTAGAAGTGGTGTTTCGTTGACTGGAAGGGACAGCATTGAAATCTGACTGTTTGCTTGACTTTCTATGTTTCTTTTTCCTATTAGACTCCACATCCGGTACAAATGCTTCATCTAGAAGGTTCCGGTTACGTTCCGGAGATTTATTCAATTTTTTGTGTTTCTTCTTGGTACTAGGGTCGACATCCCGCATAAACGCCTCTTCTAGAAGATTCCCGTAGTCTTCTGAAGGTTTCTTCAACTTTCTTCGTTTCTTTTTCGCATTAGGCTCGTCCAACGTTTCGTCTAGAAGATTCGGGTAATGTTTTGAATGTTTCTTCAATTTCTTGTGTTTCTTTTTCATACTAGGCCCTGCGTCTGGTATATAGGGCTCGTTGATGAGATCCGCGTTTTCTTCTGGTAGTTTACTCGACTTTTTCCATTTCTTTTTTGTATTAGGCTCGACGTTTGGTATAAATTCTGCCTCTAGAAGACTCGGGTTACACTCGTTTACGTTTTGCGAAGAGCATGGTTCTTTCTGAGCTACCGGCATTGGTGTGAGATCGTCAGTTCTCAGCGAGCTCTTATTGTTTTCTATATCGTTATCGTCCGCCGACGATAACGAATCAGTCTCTGTCGCTTTGGCAAGGCTTTCAGCTTCGTTGGGACTGGGCGTTCGTACAATGTTGGCGTACACCTTGGGATACGACGCAGATTCCGTGGTTGGTGGGATGTGTTCGTCGGGAGGCTGGTCAGAAGGTGGTGTGTCGAGGCCATAATAGTAGTAACTTCTTTGCTGAGCGTGTTTCCCTATCGGAGGCAATTTGTCTTGACCGTCATCTGCCAGCCAGTCGTCCGTTTGCGTTTCTATACTCACGACATTTTTGGTTTTGACGGGGCTGGGATTAGATTCTGATACGACGTCTATAGCTACAACGTTGGCCGTAGTTTTCTCTTTATAAGACGTGTGATTCGAATCTTCTTCTGTTTTAGATAAAAGTTTGTTCAATTCAGATTCCAAAGAAGTGACTTCTTGTAAAGGCTCCGTTTGAGTTATAGAGGTAACTACGTTGGAATTGGGAACTTCCATCGAAGGATTTTGTGTCGAGGAGCTCGACGTAGGGCTGTCTGCTATTACAACCTTTGTGTTGTTGGACGTATCTACTAAATTGATTGCGGTGGGAAGAGGGGCACACCCGTTATTAGTTGAAGAAGATACCCTCTCCGTAGAAACATCCCTGGCCTCGACTACTTCGATGGATTCTAAGAATGATAACGTTGCACCTTTCCTTTTGTCTTCTCGAGGTGCGTTCTAGAAACATAATTGAAAAATTTGAGTAGAGTTAAACTCGTAAACGCAATTAGAAAATATTTATAATTATTGACACATTTTACCTGTTTGTCGCTATTCTTTTTTAAGTAAATAATTTCTATGTCGTCTTCGTCATCGTCTAAAATTTCATGGATTACATCCGCTGCTTCCGGCTCATTTCCAAGAGTAGTTACTGAAACAATCTGACAGTCCTCGTCTTCGCTCACACTCTCTACTTTAATGTTCACACACTCATCGGATGTTTTATCGTTTTCCAAACATACAGTGGACATACTTTTAACAAAATTTTTATACGCTTTTTCAAATTCCTGATCTTCGGAATCACCGGCCTGCAAACAATTGATGTAAAATTATGTAGTAAATAGGAATTAATAAATTTAATTCTACTCAATATTTTGAAATTTCACTTTAAAATTTTTATTAAATTTGCAGTTTGTGAAATGTACTTTTTATGGAAATATCGCAAAATTTTCAGTGAGTAGAGCAAAATTCGATTACAAAAGGATTCTTCACGCAACACGTTCATTAGAGGTTCAAATGGAAGAAGTGATTGTTTCTTCCTGAAAATTACTTACCAAGTCAGGAACAATATCATCATCCTGTATTTCAATGTCGCCAAGTCCTGACACCATTATATTATCTTCCTGACCCTTATTAGATTTAATATACTTAAAGTATTCTTCAGCAATAATCAAGTGCTTTTCAGAAATATGAGCTAATGTATCGAGGATGGAATTATTTTTTGGCAGCAGAATCTGTTTCAGAATCGGGTTGGTTTTGATTGAATCAGGTGTCCTTTCGTGCAGATTATACATAACTTCATCCATTTTCTCCCAGTCCTCTGATTTCCTAATCGTTTTCCACTTCTGATATAATATATAAGCTCGACAAAATTCTAAATCCGATTTTTCTTTGGGCCTCTTCGTTAAAAAATTCCTGAGGAAAATGTTGAAATAAAGATTTAATCATTAAATTACTGAAGATTCTTACCCATACAAAAGGTTCAATAAGTCCTTACTCTCATCCGATTGTAAATTTGATTTAATTTTCATTACAACATGACACATCCGATCCCCTCTATTCAAAAGGTATAAATTTAGCAAGGAAATTATTTTCTGGCACACCGACGACGTGAATTTTTTATAAGCACGTTTGTTACCATCCTTTTTCTTCGATGGTAAAGATTTTAATTCTAAGTTTACATAAAACAGCAATATTTCCTCCATATTATCTAAATAGTTATCCACAAAACAACAATTTAATTCAATGAAGTAAAGTTTAAGTAGTTGCATATGATTAGTCGTGAACAATTTCAAGTTTTGAAAATCTTCGAGGTTTACAGCTTCCTCTTTTATCACCCTAAACAAACAGAAACACATTTATTAGTTATTATTTTTAATAATTATTAAGTATTAAAATTAACATATGAAGCACCATTTTCAATAGTTATTTTAACTAATTATTATTTAACCAAGTCAAAGCTGCCCACTTAGTAATTGATGATATAATAATTATACCTGATCAAAAATCAGTGGTTTTAAAATAATTTGTATTAAAATTTTTAGATAATTTACATTAAAATTAACATCTAAAGCACGATTTTCAATAGCCAATTTCAATAACTAATTATTATTTAACACTTAACCGAGTCAAAACTACAGACATTAAATAAATTGAATAAGTTATGATATAATAATAGGCAGGTTCGGCAATTTTTGTATTTTATTGAAATTAACTGAATATGTAAAAAAAAAATAGTCTTGCCGAATTTGATATGAAAAGGACCCCACACGTTTCTTATGGGAAATGGGTTTCGGTCAAATTTTTTGAAACTGCATATTGATAGTTCTCAACACGCTGATCAAAAGTTACAATTGGCACAAAATCTGAAAACACTCCCCATCCCCCAAAATCACCCTCAAAGGTCACCAGGATCACCATGACTTATTATTGATCAATTGTCCTGCCAAATTATTTGATACCATTGTCGAGGTTGTAAACACTTAAGCAGTTACCAGACTGTAACCTGACATGCCCTGAACCAGTAATTGCGGATTTAAGGTATTTAATCCACTCCGCACGTTTCTTATGGGAAATAGGTTTCGGTCAATTTTTTTGAAACTTTGCATATTGATAGTTCTCAACACGCTGATCAAAAGTTACAATGGGCACAATACCCGAAATGCACTTGGATGTTTAAAATAGTTAACTTATTTTAACTTTATATAACAAGAGAGCCTTTTTTAAAGATTTTTTGACAATCTTTTATAACGATCTGTTCAAACCTATAAAATATTCAAAGTCATTATTTGATGGCTTGGAAGCGCATCAAATTAAAAACGTAGATAGTAAGGAACACTAGTGATATGTGTACAAATTCATTAAAAAAATTAGTAGAATCACAAAAATGTTATTTTAGAAGTCCATTAAATTTGAGTTTCCGAAAATGTGTTATAGGACTATAGGACCCCTCTCTCTCTTTTACCACAGTGGCTTACCGTATCTAGCAAGAATTTATCATCATTATAACCTATAATATTAACAATTGAGGAAGATAATACGATTTTCTTAGATATTGATACAGGTCAACAAAGAAAGAACGTAGGCTCATGATTCAATGTAGTAGCGGTACTAGTAGAAGGATGATTAGTCTGCGGTATTTCTGAAATTGGTATTAGTCCCCGCTCTAATATGAGAAATATCTACCATTTTTTCACTCACTGAATGTTGTAATGAATAAATGATAACAAATTCGTGATGATCCATAGGATTAATTTTTAAAAATTTAGGAGACGTGAAAATTAAATGTATATTTTTCTTGCACAAGTTGCACATAAGACATAAAAAAATTACTATTATACTTACAATATAAAAAAAATCTGCTCTGCTTTACACAAAATATTACAATATGCAGGGTGTTTTTAAATGAAGTAGTGTCAGCGTCAGTGTCAAGTGTCAAAATTAAAATTTTATTTTCGATATTTGTAGATCACTTCTTAAGAAATCCAAATATTTAGATAAAATTTGTAAATCGACGGTTTTTGCGGGCGAGAAATTCAAATTTGTTTCTAATTTTGACATCACTAGTAGAGGACGCCACTTGTGGCACACCTTTTTTTAATGGCAGAACTTTTTTGCAGCTTAGTGTATCCATCTGATTATCGAAACAATCGATTCACCTACCTGTTTTATCTGAACCTTGCCGAAGTTGGTATGAGTAATCATTTTTGAAATAATCCTATTTGAAATGCTCAGTGCACCGAGTAAAAACTGATTTGGTCTGGTAAAGTACCTTTTCTGAAGAAAATACAGCAACATGTTACTTGAAACAGTTGTTCAATACACTAAGCAGCAAAAAAGTTCTGCCATTTAAAATGAACATGGTGTGACACAAGTGGCGCCCTCTACTAGTGACTTTAAAATTAGAAACAAATTTGAATTTCTCCGCCTGCAAAAACCCCTGATTTACAAATTTTATGTAAATATTTGGATTTCTTAAGAAGTTATTTACAAATATCGAAAATAAAATTTTAACTTTGATGCTCTGTATCTTTTTTATTATGCGACTTGGTATATAGGTATGTTAGGTTAAATCAATTTATTTTCATCTAAGGAATGTGTTCTCATTTTTGCTAATTCATTTAAAAACACCCTGTATAAGATGCCATGAAAGAATTTCTACGTGTATTCTTAAATAATCGACAAGTTCCTTGGCCAAGTTAAATATACAATATATAATCAAACATATCAACAATGTCTAGATTTTTAAGAACTCATACCAATGTATTAAATATTTCTAAAAAATTGAAGCTGTAGTGAAAGATTTATATTCTAATATTTATTCTAAATAAGTATCTGACAAAAAACGTTTCTCTTGATATTTATCGATTAAATTTTGCGAAATAAGTAATTATTATCAGCTACTGTAAGTAATCCAGAACACACAGCTAACGCTTTTCCATTTAATTTCCCTACAAAATAATTTATCTTAATATCATTTAATTCAGGATTTTCATCAATAAGACTCTTGAAACATTACAATGAACTGTAATATATAACTAACAAATAAAATAAACACAAATAAAAATTCTTACCAAACAGCAAGACCTACAGCACACTAATAAGTATTTTTCTAACTTTATTCAACTACTATATCAGAAAAGATTATTTTATCTTATTACTTTTTACACACATTCCAAGCAAAATAAAAAAGGACATTACTTTTTACGCACATTCCAAATAAAATAGAAAAGAACTTCAAAAGCCATACATAGTACGCCATCTATTGTAGATGAAGGTATTCATTTGAATATTAAAAACATATTATTTCAATTAAATTTGGCAATAGATAGTTTGATAATTTTTTATAAATTTTATGTTGTCACACTATTAAAAGAAAATAAAAAATTTATTCCAATTTTAGAGTTGAGTTGACTAAAAATTATTCAAGTATTATATGACTTTTTTATACAGTGTGTCCGGAATATGAGTGCCTTAATTTTGCCATATGATAAGTTCTGCTAAACAAAACATATTTGACAATTTTTTTCTGACCAATGGTAACAGAATTATGACAGTAAATAGATCTTGAATATGTGACATTGCTCACATACTGTCAGGATTGTTATGTACTTGTACATAATAATTACAAATAGGTACACCTAAACATAGGTACTTAGTGTAAATGGTTTTATTAGAACCCTTTTCACAACACAGAATAATAGTTAGTGTTCAAAACGACTTCTGTTGCTTGCAAGAAGCGTTTACCGTACAAACGCCACGTAGCAAGAGAGTTTTGCCTAGATTCACCGTAAATTAGCATGTCATGGTTACTATAAATTGTTCCATTTTTATGTACACTCACAAGCATCAAAGAAAAACTAGAGAAAAATGAAACACATCAGCAGCAGCCTGACACATTGTAATGTGTGTGTAAACGTTACAGTACGTCACAGTTTTAACAAGTTTCTTGGAAATTCAAGCATCAAAGAAAACCTAGAAAAAAATCAAACACATCAGCAGTAGCCTGACACATTGCAATTCTGTCGACTATCGTTCTGTCTGCATTACGTTACAGTTTTAACAAGTTTCTCGGAAACTTCAATTGTTTACTTCATTAATACTAATGCAAAAAACAAACTACAAACAAATTATGTGCCCACAAATGTATGAGCACATTATATACTCGCGTCATGAATTCAGACGTCTTACGTCACGACTGACATTACACATTTGTTTTTATTGTCAACGTAATTTTCAATATTTGGTCGCGTTAAAAACAATCATTTTTTGAAATTTAGTGCAATAGGTAATGCAAACTTTTGGTATAGTATATAGTTTTATTACTATCAGTTGCAGTTTCTTAAATATTTTGATGAAAATATAATGAATTATTCATGTGTTCGTATGACGTAAGTCGTCTGAATTCTTGTCGCGAGTTATACAACTTTATTAAAGGGTGTAGTACCAGAGAAGACTTAGTAAATTTGTGTTGTCATTCCTTTTTTTTTTCCAAGCTATTTCAAACTTGATCTGGTACTATAACCAAATGATAAAAGTTTTGCAAAGATGTATTCCTATTGTCACATGTTAGACCATATCTAGATAATTATTGATACAAGTATGCAAAGAATTACTTTATCTAATCATAAAACAATGCTTCCTGCAATAGTTTTTATGCAGCCTGAAAAGTTGTTACCTATTTATTTTCATTCATCATTACATATTAAAATTGGTATTTTAGTTACAATGTACTAGTGTAGATTATCATACATTTTGAGATCAATTAAAAAACATACTTGAAGTTCAAATATTAGCACTACAAAGAATACCTTAATTTAAAAGAATGAGGTTTAAACTGCAAAGGCAGGCGGTAAAAATTAATACGTAGATATTTTAATAATAAAGTGGGACCGATACAATTTTTTAGTCGACGATTTCTAGGGTTACATAAAGGATGAAAATATTTCAGTAATCATAATAAAAAGTAAATATTTTGATGTGAATAACTTACTAACTAAAGCCAGTGGCACTGGTATGGGGTCTTGTTCACCTTTGAACCCCCTAAACTTCTACACTAATGGAGACAAGTATTTTTTCAGAACTAATATTAAAATTTGATTCTATTTTCTGAAAAAAAAAAGTGCTCTTGAGTAAATTCACTGAGCAGCTTTGTTTTTCAGATATTTTGACATTTTCTAATCAGGATTACCGTATGAAATTTTAAAAACAAACACATGAAAACAACGGGGTTTGTTAACTATAATTTCTTAGAAAAGCACTTCAAAAAAAAAAAAAAAAGAACATTGCCAAGATTCTGGCAAGGAGGTTCTGAAGATACGGAAATACTTTTAACATAGATAAAGGCCTAGATTTACCAGAAATTTTGGAAAAGATTTATATGTGAATATCTCAGCTCATTGACTTCAAGCCAGGAAGCAGAACATTATAAGACAATACAAGCAACGCACTATATAAACAAAAAACAGTGGGCTATCATCTCCAGTTTAAGAATTCATTCAAAAGGAAGACAGCAACTTGAAAACGTAAAGTTACCAGAATCGACGATGTGGCATCCACCCCGGAAATTATTCAACCGTTGTCGGCTAAATCGCAGCAGCCATGCTTTTTCTAGTCTGTTCCTTTGCCCGTTTGTAGTGATTCACCACGCATGACAGCATTCTACAGCACAAATGACGTATTCGGACATAATCGTCAATTATTTCACAGAAATTATGACAAATGTCAAATATGTGTTAAAGTGTACATTTCTGTTTATGTCTCATTTTTCAATTTATACATTGATACAACAAGTAATGTGTTATTATGGTGAAAATACCGGAGTTGTAGTCCATTATTAATATGTATGTATCCAGTTTTATGAAATATATAAATTATTTAAACACAAAAGCTTTGTGTGAAGTGTTGGAACACAGTATCAGTGCCACGTATTTTAATGTTTTAAAATCGTAAATAAAAAATATGTACATTTTTGCAAACCAAATTAAATAAGGTTCTATTAAAAGATAAGTTATTAGTCTCGATATAAAAAGTCAAATTCTGACATTTATGGCCTGATGTGTATGTTTCCAAATAGTTACATAGGTGTTGATACACTACAGCACATTGCTAGGGTTTCCATACGTCCCGATTTACCTGGACATGTTTTTTAGGCGTCCAGGGAAGTCTGGGCGGAATTTTTAAACATATCCGGGGAATTACAGAGGGAAGAGATACAAAAATTAAACTTAAGTTTGTCAACTTTATCATTACATCTCTATTAAGATAACACTGCATTCCACTCGGATGCGCACCCATCTCTAGTTAGATTTGAAATCCAAGGATATTATTTCTGAACGCTATCCTCGGCCGACGAATCTTGGATTTAAAACATATAGAGAAAAATAACAATAACATATATTAGTTATCTTCTAGAAAAGGAGGTTAATGTTGACGATGGAAAACTATTTGACCTAATGTTGACGATGGAAAACTATTTGACCAATATTCTTCGTTAAAAAGTTTTGTAACAGATAAATTTACTGTGGACAAACATAATTTGCCTGCTCACAAAAACTGGTCAATCCATTTTCAGCAATGTATTTCCATTGAAGTTTTTTCTGAGTAATACAATATTTTTATGTACCTAAAGTGTTTTTTATATACTACCATAAAGTTCTATATTTAAGTTATTATTGTTTTTAAAATGAATAAAAAAATGAATTGGTATTTCTTTTAATTATATTTTACCCTTTACCTTTTCTTCAAAATATCTTTTATATTTTTTGTCAGACTCCAGATTTTGTCCAGATTTTAGCGTTTCTTAATCCTGAATTTCAAAAAATATATATGAAAACCCTACACATTCTAGACTGAAATTCAGGTGATTCGACAGACATGTATTACAAAGGCAGCACAATTTAGCAGACGATGGTTCAATCAATGCCTATTTAATCTTACAGTTTTTGTAAGATCTTTGTAATCCCATTAGACAACCCTGATCAGAAAATGTTAAAATATCTGAAAAACAAAGCTTTTAGTGAATTTCTTCAATAGTACTTTTTTTCTAGAAAATTGAATAAGATTTTAATATTTGCACTGAATAAATACTTTTTACCATTGGAATAGAAGTTTAGGGGGTTGAAAGATGAACAAAACCTTATACCTAAGCCGCTGACTATAGTTCAAAAAAAGTTATTAGGTCAAAATACGAACATTTTATTATGATTAATGCATACCAAGTTTAAACAAATAATATTTAAATGTTTAGTTAATAGGTCTCTTCAAGCAACGAATCCAAACTGGTTCCAAACTGTCAAAAATGTTTGTCCAACTTCTTGCACGATGTTTATTGAAAACAAATTCATAACTTTACTGGTCGAATATTTCTGACAGTTTGAAACCATTCCAGATTCCTTACTTGAACAGACCTGATAATAAAATATTATAAGACCCCTTTCACTTTTTCATGCTCTATCTTTTCCCAAAGTTAAGAACGAAAAACCGGGGACATTCCTGTATACAGGGGTGAGTCAGTTTTTTGTAGACAAACTTTAACAGAAGATAGAACACATGTTTTTAAGAAGAAAAGTTCCTATAAACATTGTCGTAGAAGACTTCGTTTCTGAGATACAGGGTGTTGAATATAATTTTTTGTTCTCGAGTTTTGATTTTAACACAAATGAATGCTTAGATTTTTATCATATTTGGGGGATAATATCTATTAATTAAGGGGCATAAAACAAGCGATAAGAATGTTCAAAAACTTGCACAGTGTCGGAGTGGAGCGGGTGCTCAATCCATTTCTTAAACAGAACTTCTACGCCAACGACTATTTAAAAAAAAAACTGTTATATTCATAATCTACATACATTTTAACAAAAATAATGTCCCTTCTTCTGTTTCGAAATTCCTGTGCGTTTCAGAGTTATTTTTATTTTTAGTATTTGGTGCTACTAAATTAAGTAATTTATTTATTATCAATTATTGGCTAAATATTTAATTGTTTCAACGAAACCTACCTAAATATGGTTTGTTAAGGATTCTAAAAAGCCGAAATCTCTTATTATTTATCTCTTTCCAGTGTAGTCAAAATAAATATTTGTTATATCAAGCCATACTCAAATACAAGAATTTTATAAGTTGAAATCTGTTTAGTACACAAATTTTAACAATCCTTATTTATTCTGTGCTGTGTAAATACTAATGTACTGTAACTAAATTACAAAAAAAAAATAACACTGAATGAACATTGATGTTAATGATTATGGAGAAAATTTTTGAATTTATAACAATATTTAACACATCAAACACTAAAAATCAAAATAACTCGGAAATGCACAGGAATTTCGAAACAGAAGAATTTTTGGTAAACTGTATGTAGATAATGAAAATAACAATTTTCTTTAAATAGTCATTGGCGTAGAAGTTCTGTTTAAGAAAGGGGTTGAGCACCCCCTCCACTCCGCCACTGTGCAAGTTTTTGAACATTCTTATCGCTTGTTTTATGCATCTTAATTAATAAGCATTATCCCCAAAATATGATAAAAATCTAAGCATTCCTATAAGTTATAATCAAAATTCGAGAACACAAAATTATATTCAACACCGAAATCTCTTATTATTTATCTCTTTCCAGTGTACTCAAAATAAATATTTGTTATATCAAGCCATACTCAAATACACGAAGCCTTCTATGACATATGTTTATAGGAACTTTTCTTCTTAAAAACATGTGTTCTATCTTCTGTTAAAGTTTGTCTACAAAATACTGACACCCTGTATAATAACAATAAAATTAAAATGACAGCATATCAACTAAGATTTAAATTTCAGGAAGACCAGCTATGACGTTTGTAGGGTGGGTGAACTCAAAAATAAAAAACAACAAACCTGTGATTGGTCTGTTAAACTCCGATGAAGCTAATGAGCTAAGTACATCGTTTTATAAATAGGTATGACAGAAATGTTAATAAATAAGAAAATATTTAAGTAATATTTATATTTTATTTATCTTAAACATCTGATTGTATCTATCAATTGATTATGGGGAAAACATTTCTACATATGCATTGAAGATGTGCAACCTTTTTCAAGATCTCAAGGTCAGCAATCTCTATTTTAAATTATTGCAAATTTTGTTAAAAATTTTTCATGTGAGCGTAGAAACGATCTAAAAATTGATAAGGGTCAACGCTCGTTATCAAAATATGATCACTTTAATTTTCACTAGCCTCCACCATCAACTAAAAACAAACAAGAAAGAACATGACTCTACTATTCTTTATTTTCATTTCGCCATCATTTCCCCTCTTTTCGCTCAGCAAGTATTGGCAAGCAAATATTATTCCGCCACTGGTAAACTGTGGCATTACAATCAATTTTAACGATTGCATTAATGCCTATTACATTGGTTCTCAAAGACTGCCACATAAAAAACGTTAGGAAGCAATAAAATCAGCCCTAATTTAAGAAATAATCGCATGATTAATAGATAATCAGTGTTTTCATATAATTGTTTTACATACTTCATACAGGTTGATGTATTTATTATTGCTTACATTACGTTCATGTTTGATAACCAGGTAACATTCTAAATGATGATAAGGAATGATGCTAGATGAGGTAAGCAAAAAAATATGCAATTTATGTATAAACAGAACTGTTAATACTTATGTCACGTATTAACACAAAAATATATAAAATTATATTTAATTCTTGAAAATTCTTAATTATCAGATAAGATAGTGATCGAAATTTAAACCTACTGGATTTGGGAGTGTTGTTACCACTTTTTCCGAGCTGTCAAAACAGAAATAATAAGAATTACTTGTATGAAACTGTATTATTTTCAGATTGACAGATACATTGCTCGTAATTTATTTAAAATTTAAATATAAATAGCAATATAATTGTTCTCACGATAAGTAAAAACTTTAAACATATTCATAAAAAAAAGGATGTCCCGTTAGTGTTCAAATTAATCTTAATGGATATGAGCCAGAGTATCTTCAAATAGATAGGTAGATAGATAGATATACAAGGTGTACCACTAGTAAGTATTCAAAACTTGTGAGCGGAGGAGGTTACCTACAAACTGCTGATTCCTTTCGCTCCGCCCATCCACAAATTCACTTGTGACGTCACTGGTATTTGAATCGTAAATGTCAAATATTGTTTAACTAATGAAGTTCAGTTTTTATTTATATCTATTTTAAAAGTATTGTGTGTCCCGTGTCATTATTTCTGTTACGAATTACTTTGTGTTTGTTGATCTGGTATTAGTTACCATTACGTTTTGGTTATTATTTAAGTGTTGTTGGAAGGTGCTAAGATGCCATCGAAAAGATAGTTTTTATCTAGATAACCACAGAATAAGCAGTAAGCATTTTCATACAGAAGAATTTAAAAATATAGGTTGTAGAAGAATTATCGCAGCTTCAAAGAAATTATAACCTACAGATATAAATTCTTGTCGTGCTGTGTACTGTATACAGCAATATTTTGCTTTAATCTGAAGTTTACAGATCTGTGAAGACTGTTCCATTACTACCATTACACAGGTTCTCCAAAACACCATGCGCAAAAAGATAGTAAGTGAACTTCCACATTCGAAAGCGATAACAAGACAAGTATAGACACCAAAAAGTAACCAATGTTATTTTAAATTATTTAATCAAATAAGATAAATAAATACACAAAATCCTGCAGATAAGTACCTACAATTACTATGCATATGCACTCGATGAACTTGTAATTTTTTTAGAGGTATAAAATATATTTCTTCTTGCACCTACATTGTGCTTTCCTAGTTAAGAATAACTTCCCCATGCCTAGAAATAAGTCACAAAGTCATGATTTGTAAACGCATTTAAACTGAAATCTTGAATGATTTTGGAGCAACACTTGGCATACCTAATTACTTACCTACTTAATTATAGGTTACAGAATAAACTGTCAGTTTGAGATTCTTTGTTATATGTCCTAAACTGCTAATAATATTGTATAGTACTGCAGCAATAGTGTAGCAATAGCAATATATATCCACACAGAAATTATTAAAACTACTGAAAATTTAAATATCACTAACACCGAGTTGTATGCCGAAAATCAAAATAACATCGACGTCATTCCGTCTCAAACATACTGCTATTGACCGAAAGTTTGTAGGCAACCTCCTCTGTTTAGGGATCTTGGTTTGAATCAACGTTCTGCAATCGTTTGGCGTTCGCATATTTTGTCGTTTCATAACTCTCATCAGTACACAGTACATCAGTAGTGCAAGGTGCCAGCAATGCAATACTTTTTCTGTTCTACTTCAGGCTTCCGGTATTTAATTTTAAAAAAATATATATTTTTTTTATAATAGTAATATTTATCATTCCCAAAAATTTTATTTCCTTAACTATTACACATAATATTTACTTTTTTTATATTTTGTATCTTTTATATACATGAACTGACAACGGAATTTATTTTTTATTTGTTTATGTGGGTGAGTTGTTAGCTTTCCAATAAAACATTTGCAAATCTGCCCCACAACCTGCTCTGTATTTATGTTATAGTTTGGTCCTATCTTTACAAATGAATTGTAAATCCTGCGCATGTGTCGGGCACATAAAAATACAAGCAAAAAATGAAACCTGCCACACGAAATTAGCATTGACTGTAATTTCTTATTTGTATATCCTCTTTGTATGTGCTTCACATCATTAAATCCACAATTAAAGGCATTAACAAATGCCAAATTTAAACATTTAATTCAGTATTCTTTATATAGGTACCTTGATATTCAGATTTCATATTCCGTTGACATACGATTTGTAAATAGTTATTATTTCCATAATAGCAATTTACACACCAAGTGAGTTAAATGAATATTTATTTACGAGAAGAAAGTTCAACTCACGAGTCGTCAGGTGAAGTAATTTTTTTAATGTGAATAAATTTATTTAACTCAAGTGACATACAATATCTTATCCAACTGACAGATTATTGATATTTACTTATATCACAGGAGCTTAAATTATTTCCTGAAATTTTGAGGTCACGAATATTTTGATAATTATCTTAAAATATTCATGACCGAAAAAAAATTCCAGGAATAATTTATGCTTGTGTGGTATTCAGTAAGAAAATTTCACACCCCAAGTACCTGAAATTTTAAATTAATTTGACTGGGTCCAGGTATTGTTGTTGACATATGTTGATTGGTCATTTTTATTTAAAAGGTTTTGTCACAGTAGATATCAATTATTACTAGTTCGAAGCCTATGTACGTTTAATTTAATAAGTGTATAGTGAAATCTCACGATTTGATAAAGAAAATCAACAAGTTATTAGACAAGAAAATCAAAACCTAATACCAGATAACACTAGAAAATCAAAAGCAAGTGTATGGAAACAATTTGTTGAATTTTGTAGGTATATCCACCATATTTCGTTAAATTAAAAAATTGCCAACTTGAGTTACATCAAATACTAAAACTCAGGTCACTCAGGTTTAGGTCACTAAAGGTAGTAAAATATATTTTTTACAAGTAACACGACGCAATTTCAAAGATATTCATATCTAGGTATATCCATCATATTTCGTCTATAGATAAGATGCCAATGTGTAGATCATACATGTTTACCTTTTCAACTGTCAAAAATTTTCTGCTTAATTATCGCCTCGCCACAAAAAAATTGCAGGAAAATTTTCTGGTTGCCATGGTAAGAGGTGTGAAATTTTCAACGTAATTTTATTCTCGCAAACTAATTTAGAACAAAAAAGCTAACTGAGTGATTTGTGAGATTGTATTAGATGTTAGTTGGATGCACCATAAGCTAATTATTTATTTGCATTTTAGCTTAGTTTAGAGTTGCATTTAGGTGTGATGCCAACATTCAATATTTTTGTCTTGAGTTGTTTGAAAGTAAAACTGCCTGGAAGTAATGGAACAAGATGTACAATGTACATCTTGACAATGTATGACAATGATGTAATGACAATGTACCATTAAAAGCACAAACGGCTTTATGCAAAGTAATTCTGGAGAGTCCAAGTTACTTTATGAGAAAAAGCACATTAATTTCTGTGAATGATGCCACAAAAAACAAGAAAGGAGTGTAAATGACAAGATTTATACATCTGAAAAAGCAAAAAATGGTAATAACTAACAGAATTAATCAAATATCAGGAGATAAGTTATAAGTTTTTTCTACTGAAAATGAAATCGTTAGAAAAGTTTCGGAGCAAGTATCCATTCCAGTCGGTAGTGGAATAAGTCTCAACTTCAATGGTTTAAAGAATTGCAATATTAATATTAATTATGAAGATTAATTATGAATTATGGAATTAATAGAGACGTTTTAATCTGTCACAATTGGATAAAATATAAAATTTATATACTCGCGTCAAGAATTCAGACGTCTTACATCACGGCTGACGTTACACATTTGTTTTTATTGTCAACGTAATTTTCCATATTTGGTCGTGTTAAAAACAATCATTTTCTGCAATTATATAATGCAAACTTTCAGTGTAGTATATAGTTTTATTACTATCAGTTGCAGTGTCTTAAATATTTTGAGAATATAATGAATTATTCATTTGTTCGTTTGACGTAAGTCGTCTGAATTCTTGTAGCAGATATATTTTTGCATTTTTTTCTATTAAATTTTTTTTAAATATATTTCGTAATAGTTAAAGTTTATATAGCAATAGCATGTTAGAAAAATGTCTTATGCTGGATGAATTCGTATAACAGGGAAATAGAAATATTGTGGTAGGTCAACTTAAGGTTGATTTTCAATTAAATTAACCAATAAGAATATTATTAGCAAATTGGTGGGCAAATTCGCCACAATATGAACCCTATTTTAGGAAAACATTTTGAAGGTCAAATATGTCACATATAAAGAAAGGTCAATGAAAAATTATTTGTACACTTATACCGACTAATTCAAATGATTTAAATTTGTTGATCTTGAATAGCAACTTAAATTACTCCACCCATTATACCTTTCTCAACTTTAACACAGTCAAACTGAAACTAACATTAAAAACTGTCGAAAATTGGGTAAAACGGTAATGGCAAAATACATATTTTATAGTTTTGGATATTTATTTCATTAAAAAAGCTTTATTGGCTACAATACTTAATTTTCCTCATCTCAAAATATAGAAACTATTCTTTCTTGCTATATTTAAACAGTAATATATTTTTTCATAACTGAAAAGTTAAACATATGGTTATTGAAATTTTGTCAAATAATGCTGTTCATTGAAATGCAGTAAAATAATTTTTTTAACAAGAATCAAATTGCAACAAATGAAATAAAAACAAAATAAATGGCATAACCTATTTCTTTTAATTTCTAATTTAACAAAGTTGCATGATAAACTAATTCACTCCACCTTACTAACGAAAAATATTATCATCTATTGTGAATGATGCAAGACAATCATAAATTCTCGTACATTTTAAAACATTGCTGGCATGTTTGCTTAGTGTTTTACTTCATTACAATCACTGTTTGAATTGTCAATAGTTATTACTACTTTATGCATATATATTGTGAATAAACATACATATGATTTTCAGCACTAATGTTATAAAAATTATATAAAATTACATGATTTTAAAAATTACTATATCTAAACGAATTTTTATTGGGAATAAACATGCACTTACGTAATGTACCACTTCATAAGTAGGTCCAGACTTTGCTCACTATCGACAGAATAGTTTTTGAATTTCAGTCGCACTTTTGAATTCCATTCGTACACTAAATCTTCCGGTGACTTATTTAAATCTGTTAAACATTTAGACGTTATTAATCTTGGAAAATATTTTAATGTACAACTTACCTAAATTTATAATATTGGATGTATCATCCTCCTCCTCCTTAATTTTAGTATGTATAACTAAATCTGGTTCTAAATTCATGTTTGTTATAGTTTATCCACAGTTACTTCAATTGAAATTAATCATTCACGAATGATATCTGGAAGGAAATGTATTCCTATATAATGTTTACAAATACCTACTATCCCATAAGCTTTTACTATCACGAAAAACATGAAGTTAAATTATTTTGAACATTGCAAGTATACCAGTTACAAAAAAATAAATAAAGTAATATTTAACCTAAACTGAAAAAAAATTAATAGGAATTAATGAACACCGTTAAATAATGAAAATAACAAATATGGCGAACGGTGGGAGCAGTTTCAACTCAACTTTTCGTCTCTGATATCCGCACGTATAGAAAGCGATCACTTACACTATAAGTTCCAAAATTTCCAAATATCATTGGATATACAATGAGACACAATTTACTACTTAATTACCCACTAAATACACAATATTTTTACACAAAAATATGTCGATATCTTTGACGCAACGACGTACAGCATACTCTTTAAATACAATGTTGCCAATAATAAATGTCAAAATATCCCTACCGCCTATAGTGAATTGATTAAAAATAATCAGACATACAACTTTATAAATGTTTATATTATTTACACTTAATTGATTATTAATATTTTATTACATTTCATACTTCATTATAAAGTAATTAATACACCGAAGAAAGTTGATATCACAAAATATATTGATATTTGGGTATTTTTCTCATAAAGGTATGTAAGCAGTCACCATAGAAAAGTAAAATACATCATAAATTTTCTATGGTAGCCACAGATCACTAAAATAATAGAGAAAAAAAAATATTTAAATTAGTTTTAGTGCTGATTGGATCAGTAATTGTAGAAACAAGTGCAAAAGTGAAAGTGGATTTTTTTTCTTTCAATCACAGAACAGTATATGAGAAGAAATACACTGGCCGGTCTATTATTAACTATATATAGAGTGATACACTGATACCCAGAGAAATACAGTGGAGAGTAGAGAATTTCTCTGTTAATACTACGGTACAGCAATTTTAGCAGACGATGCTTCTATAAACATATTATGTTGTTTCTGTTTCCCCCGGTTCAGCGTCCCGTAAATCGTTTTGTGGAGTTTACCTTCCCTCTATTCAACTCCAAATTTCAGTTACCGTAAATAACCACGGTAACATTTGTTAAATTACGGTACATGACCTTACTTATTCGTTTGTCTCTTGCTTCCACAGTGATCATATTTGCATTAGCACCAACATAAAGCAAGTAAAGTATCCATTTTCTGGACCTTAGGTCCCTAGGAAACGCGGTACCTATCACCTGACCTATATCATGGAACGGCACCGTCTATATTTTTTTCTAAGTTTGTGAAAGATATATGGTCAACGGTTACTCGCAAAAAATCCTATATAATCTTATATTTGTCTTTATCACAAACCTAGAAAAAATATAGACAGCGTCGGTTCATGATATCAGTATTACATATATATGCATGATATAGGTCACGTGACAGGTCCCGCGTTTTCTAGGGTCTTACGGTCCAGAAAAATGGATATTTTATTTGTTTTATGTTGGCCGTTGTGCAAATATGATGACTGCATTGCAATATGAAATGAACTAACTTGCTGTCATTTTAAATGTCATTAAAGAATGTGACCAATCGGACCAATCACAGTAAACAAATAACTTCACATTACAATACAACCAACGTAAATTGGCATAAAAACTAAGATTTAGTGATTCTGGACCTTTTTGGGAAGCCATGAATTAGCGGTCACCGGCAATATGACAGTGGCACAGTGTATACTTTTTCTAGGTTTATGGTCTTTATCTATGAAACAGATCATTGGATGAAAAAAATTATAAATCTGTTGATGTACAAATCATTTTTTTTTATTTCGAAAATTAGACTAGAGCGTACAAAACTAATTTTAGATTCGTGTTCAGCGCCGTTGAAAAGAAGGGCATTGAAATTTTTAATTAAAATTGAAGAGTTTTACGCTATTGTAGGTAATTAATCACTATCAATACAATATAAATATATGCAACTATTAGATTTGCAAATTACACACATTTACAAACATTATGTTAACATTTTAAACGTCGATAATGAATGATATAGTATTTTTTATAGCAAGTACTGTAATGTTAACTATCACAGATCAGAAAAGGCGACAGCCCTAAGAGGATGTGAATGCAAAACACCTATGCAGTATACAGGGTGTCCCAAAATTAACTTGTCAAAATTTGATTTTTGCCAAATATTTTCAAAAGGGATCAAGATAAAGTAATCAAATTTGAATTTGAAAATCACAATTAGATTGTGAATCTAATGTTCTGAAAATAGGCGTGCCAAAATGGGAGGTCAGTGGGTAAATATTGCTCTAACTTTCTTATCTCGAAATTTTTGTCGTCAGATCAAAAAATTTAAAATTTTGGTTTATTTTACATGAAAAGGGTATTCCTATTTTAATCCGATAAACTGCTGTTTTCGAGTACTACTTAAAAATTTTGTGACATCACAAAAGTTTAAAATGGAAACTATAAATAGACAAAATCCCTAGTAGGAGATAATAATGTCGACTTATTTAACAGATATTGATGGTGTTATTCAAGCGTTTTAACATATTAAAATACTTTTAAAATGCATATCAGTAATGTAATTATTTGTAAATTTTAATATAGCCTGTTAATAATTCAAACAATTTTAAAAACATATGTAATATGTGTCAAATAACTTTTCAAAGCCAACTAGACAATTTGACCTCTTGCATATGATATATAATATTTTTGTGGTGACACAAAATTGTTAAATTAATATTATTCGTAAACAGAATAATTTATCGAAGTAAAACAACAGTACCTCTTTTTTGTAAAATTGTTCAACATTTTTAATTTTTTGATCTGACGGCAAAAACCTCGAGACATGAAAAAGTTTGAGCAATATTTATCCAATAACTGCCCTAATTTGGCACACCTATGACTAATTATGGTGTCGTTTTTAAAGCGTTATATTCGAGCCATAGTTCCGTTAGGGAACATTTACCAAGCTATGTTTATATAACTTTTTTTTTAGTTTTGATTAAAGAATCCAGTTAATTTTTGGCAGGCTAATTTTGGGACACCCTGTATTTATACAATTAGGTGTCCACTGAGTAGTTAGTTTCACACAATATTATTAATACCTAAAAATATATAAAAATCTACATTAGGCTTTAGGAAAATTATCCACTTTATTTAAATCTTTATGAGGGTTTATAAAAATTCTACATTCAGAAATTATCTTCTATTTCAAATTATTTTGCTGATTTCTTTAATTCGTTTGCTAACCAGTCAAGTCCTTCGTACAGACCATTTCCTTCAATTGCACAAGTTGCTTGAACATACCATTTAGTAGTTTTAAGTGTATTTAAACTTAATTTATCTGCTATTTCAGCAGTAGACATACAATTTGGCATATCCTGTTTATTGGCAAAGACAAGTAATATTGACATTCTCAAATAATCCACTTCTAATACGCGAAGAAGGTCAGGACGTACTTCTGCAATACGATTCCTATCATTCGAATCAACCACAAAAATAATTGCATCACAATCTTCAAGATGATACCACCAAAGTGTTCTTATTTTATCTCCACCACCAATATCCGATACTGTAAATGATATATTTTTATATTCCACTGTTTCTACATTAAATCCAATTGTAGGAATGGTTGTCACAATCTGGCCCAGTTTCAATTTATATAATATTGTGGTTTTACCGACTCCATCGAGACCAAACATCACAATCTTAACAGATTTTTTACCAAACAGTCTATTAACCACTGTAGATATTATCAAACCCATGTTATTTATTTTTACTTCTTACACAGTTATGCGAACATTTCTCATCACAGCAAGAAAAATATTTCATCATTTTTATCAACGTTATTGTAATTTACGTGTAGGTATACTTACAACAAAATTATTCCAACACAGTATCAAAGAGGATATTCCATTTTGGCAGTAAAAAGTTCTTCCATTCATTTTGATTTCATATAGAGTAGCATGTAAACACATATTACAAGAATACACAAATTTAATTTAAAATGTTTGTATTTATTATTTTATTATTAATTATTTACAAACAAATATGAATTTAAGTAGATTTATAAGGATTTTTTTTGCGAGTAACCGTTGTCAGAACCACGGTTAGTATTGGTGTGATTGGTTGATTGGTATGGTATCTTTTTCATGCCACCCCACTTCTAGATTATGTTCCGGTAATTTATAAAATACACCGGTTATGATTCTTATTCTTGCATATTTCTAGTTGATAGGTTACTTTTTAAATAATTACAACTGCAAAATTTTGTTAGGTAGTAACAAAATGAAAATTTTTGTTTATTATGTGCTTGACGAATTTATTACAATGCAGACACAAATCAAATTAATTTTAATCTGTATTGTTTGTTACATTTTACTTTTAATTGGAAAAGCTTCGCTTATTTTCACAGCCAGACAAGTTACATTTGAATGGCAGAAAGGAACACACTATTTGTTAGAAAAATATATAACGACACTGTATTTCATCTACTGTTTCAAATGAAAAAAGTTACATTTTACAAATTTAAAATATATTATGAAAAATGATATAGTGTAATTCAACGCAGATTGGGGCTTTTGTCCACTGAGTAGTTAGTTTCACACAATATTATTAATACCTAAAAATATATAAGAAAAAGCTGCTTTAACACACAACACATTCGTTATTTTATCAATGTTATTCCACCTACCTACTTCCTTACCTCGTTGAAAATTATTTTTTTTTTTTGGGAGAAACCGTTGAGATACCGGTAACTGTTTTTGTAGGAACCGTACTGTTTTACTGTGAAAGTGGTTAGTTATACACACAGTATACTAAGCAAGTAGTATGTTATTGCTTAGTATACTGTGGTTATACATGACCACAAATATATGTATTTTACGATATACAAAATAAAGGTACCACACCTAGGACCAGACAAAAGGAGGCACATCAAACTCAGCAAAGACATACTTCATTGGTTATGCATGTGGGTGCGAGAGAGACAACCATCTGCACATACGATATGAATTGTGTTCTTAATTTCCTATTATTTTGTTTGTAAACACGTCATTGGCGTACAGTGTGGTTTCTTCTTTTATCTTGTATCTCGTTAATGTTATTCTTTGTGTATTTTTGGAATATGTCATGTTTTATAAGGGACTGTAAAATTTACCAGCATATAGCACGAAATAATTCTTCATATCCCCCTACTGCTACGCCATTGCTAGAGGCACAAAACAAATATGGCGCTGATCATGAGTAATCCCATTCACGCAGCTTTTAACGCATTCCAGTCATCATAATATAAAATTACATTACATACACAGCACTGGACTATAGGTTTGTTCACACAGCAATCAGGGACTAGTTTGAAACTGTCAGAAACATTCAGCCATCTACTTTTTGAGTTACATACACCGAAAATACAATCACCACTTTATTGGTCGAATATTTGTAATAGTTTGAAAACAATCCCTGACTCTTGTGAGAACAGACCTTATATGATACACAGGTGTGGAACCTTTTTTGGATGCGCAATGGAACTAAACGCATTCCCATATGAGTAACTTTAGTCATATGCGCATTCCATACTGTACATTTCAGTGATGTGTCCTTGCTTCTATTTCCTTAGATAAATTTTATGTCAGCATACACTCTGTTGTATGCATAGACTCTAAACTAGATTTATGGTTTTATCCATAGACCTTGATTTATAAGGTCTATGGTTGACAGTAGCGTCAGCCATAGACAAAACCTAATTGCGTCAGCTGTCAGTTGACATCTCTGATTTTTGTTGTTATTGAAGCCAAAGCTAAAGAAAAAATTGTATTTGTTCATAGATATAATATAATTTAACTTGTAATATTTATATTAAGATTAAGTAAAGTATTGTCAGTGGTAGACCATTTAAATGTATATTTTGTGATACTAATTTCAATACTGTTTCTCTTATTCTTTAATGGCATTTATTATTTGGAAAATATTTAAAATGGTCATATAGTGATTTATAAATCTATTTCTTATAATGGATGAAGATTTTGATGAAAGACCGTGGGATGGTGGCGACAGATTGGATAATGAGGTACACATATAATAGTATTTTCAACTCTTTATTTATTACTATTTATTTTTATAAAATATAACGGTTGCAGTCTGAGGGTGGAGAAGATGCTGAAAACCCAGAGCAGGTATTGGCAGAATGTGCGGAAAAATTTTCTACATCAGATTATATTATGGAACCGGGCATATTTTCACAACTTAAGCGTTATTTTCAATCTGGAGGAAATCCTCTACAAGTCATTGAAGAATTGTCTCAAAATTACACAGCTGTAGCACAGATGGCTAATTTAATAGCGGAATGGCTTATAATTGGTGGTATGGTCATAGAACTAGTTTAATTTTTTCGAAATTGCACTTTTCTGAGTAATCAATTTGACGAGTGATTTTTTAAAAATTGTTTTTTTTGTGACGTCTTATATTTTGTTTAGGAGTTAAAGTCACAGATGTACAAGCAATGGTTGAAAATCATTTGAAGGAAATGATTTTAAAAACATTTGATCCAAAAAAAGCCGATACAATTTTTACCGAGGAAGGAGAGACGCCAGCATGGTTAACGCAACTTATTGAACATCCTACTTGGAGATCTTTAATTTATAGATTAGCTGAAGAATATCCTGACTGTCTTATGTTAAATTTTACCATTAAGGTAAATATTTGATGGTTAAATTGAAACTTAGATTTGAACCTCGCATCTTTTAGCTTATATCTGATGCTGGTTTTCAAGGAGAAATCACTAGTATATCGACAGCAGCTCAGCAACTTGAAGTTTTTTCTAGAGTGCTGAAAACATCCATCTCCAGTTTTCTCACTAATCCCGAGGAATGGCAAAATACAAGCAAAGAGTGTGCCGTAAGCAGAATAAGTGGTTTTTATTTTTTTTTCTTCAAATTCAACATTTTACAGAAAATGGTGTGTCATGGGCAACATACGTATGTGTATAGTCAAGTTATAATTCACATTTTGGCACGAGAATCTAAAGGTGGTAGTAGCATGAAGAGATTGTCTCAGGAGATAACAAAATGTGCGCAGAAAAAGTAAGTTACTTAAATTAATACCTCATATTAGTCATAAGTTCTTAATCAAATTAATTGGGATTAAAGTCATTATGACATGATCGAATTTCTGTGAAAATGTAGCTTTTTATATTTTAAATGTTAAATCTACATAAAATTATTTACAAATTTATAAAATTCTGTATGCAACGATAATTATTTTTATTTAGAAAAGATATTTTGTATGTATGGTCGTTTAATACATTTTAAGAGATAATTGCTTTTTGCCAATACGAGCCAAGCCAAAAAGTAAACTTAAATAAATTCAAATCGCAAACTTAACGGATATCAAATAGATAGTGTGGTCTTACTATTGTGTTAATAATAGCATAATAATTAGTAAGACCACATTGATGATTATAATAATAAAGTAAATATACAAGTAACTGTTTTGTGAATGTGATTTTGTATACAGGGTGTCTGTGAAAGGTTGGGAAATCTCGGAGCTGGAGATATTGGTGACCAAAAAAAGTCGATTGAGCCAAATATGCCTTACCCGAAAGCTGCTGGTTTCAAAAACACAGGGTGTTCAATGTTAGAATTTTATTTTGAAATATCTCAATAACTTTGAAACCTGTCGGAGTATTAAAAAACAAAATTGGCACAATTATGTTTTTTGGCACAGCAAATCAGAATTTTTAACTAATTTTGACGTTACTAGTAGAGTGCGCCACTTATGGCATATCACATTTCTTTTAAATGGCAGAACTTTTTTGCAGCTTAGTGTATCCATCTGACTATAGAAACAATCGATTCTCCTACCTGTTGTATCTGAAAAAGGTATGCCCTGTTGAAGTCGTTAGGAGTAACACCTATTTGGAATATTCAGTGCACCGATTGAAAACTGTTATCGTTTCAGGTAAAGTGCCTTTTCTACTGAAAATACAGCAAAATGTTACTTGAAAACGTTGTTCAAAAAGGTAAATTATGGGGACGTGCAAAATTTCAAGAAGTAAGTAACATTTAAGTAACATTTTGCTGTATTTTCAGTAGAAAAGGCACTTTACCTGCAACAATAACAGTTCAATCACTGTACTGAATATTTCAAATACGATTATTTCAAAAATGGTTACTCCTAACGACTTCACCAAGGTATACCTTTGTCAGATATAACAGGTAGGAGAATTGATTGTTTCAATAGACAGATGGATACAGTAAACAGCAAAAAAGTTCTACCATTTAAAAGAAACATGCTGTGCCATAAGTGGCGCCCTCTACTAGTGACAAGAAAATTAGTTAAAAATTCTTATTTGCTGTGCCAAAAAATATAATTGTGCCAATTTTTTTTTTAATACTATGACACGTTTCAAAGTTATTGAGATATTTCAAAATAAAATTCTAGCATTGAACGCCCTATATTTTTGAAACCAGCAACATTTTTTTTTTGGTCACCAGTATCTCCAGCTCCGAGATTTCCCAACCTTTCACAGGCAGGTATACTGCATTTACCAGTACATTGGTTCTATTTAAAAAAAAGTTAGTAAAATTAAAATAAACACGAATGCTTGCTATATTATTCAGTTGAGGTCGAGGACAAAAAAAATATAATAAAAAAAAGATAAAAAGAAAAATGTTCTGACTTTTAAGGTCAATTTACGATTTAGCATTAGGACTTTAAATTTACATTTGTTATTATAGTACCGTATATAATAAACAATAATTAAAAAACTCTTTATAAATATAACTGGGTAAGAGCCGTGGAGTATATTATTTAATCTGCACATTTTTAAAGAAAATTTAGAGCATGTCCTAAAATATTATTACAAAGAAATATTTAAAAATATTTCTGTACGCACCGATCCATTTCTATAAATAGTTATTTATGATATAAGCGCTAAAAGTAACATTTTATTTTATGAGATCCCTTCGAAAATAATAAAAACACTTAGCAAATATATCATTATACAAGGTGTTAAAAAAAGAGTGTAAAATATTGAATTAGGTAATAGTATGAATCAAAATAAGGAGAAAAGTCTCAATAAACATGGGTCTGCAAAGTAACGGTTGCGGAGATATGGAATGTTTTATGTTTTTTAGCCCCTCTTTTTATTTTGCAAAAACGTTATGTATTTTCTTATAATAGTTGGTTGATGTTTAGTGAAATAAACAGTACGTATTTGATAGTTATTCTCAGTGCACAAGTTTTCTTTTGCTATGGCTGGTTACTCTAACGCAGAATTAACAGACATGTATTTCATGTATGGTGGTGCTAATGGGAACGCCACCGAAGCGCGACGTCTTTATGTTGACGCTTATCCAAATCGCCAGATTCTTTCATAACGCATGTTTGGAAGAATTCACCAAAGATTGCGTGATACCGGTTCCTTGAGCAAACAGTGCCATTTAACCGGAAGACCAAGGTCGGTATCCACTCCTAGAGCAGAAGAAGAAATTCTAGCACTGGTACAGTGGTAATTAGTGGTCCTCTTTTTTGGAGAATCCTTCACGAGCAACTGCTTTATCCATACGAGTACAGGCCTTAAATCCAATAAATGATCATCAAGCACGTTTGGTTTTTTGCCGCTGGTTTCTACATCATGATGCTGAAGACCCTCGTTTTCTTGCAAATATTCATTTTACTGATGAGGCCAGGTTCACAAGAATTTGAGTGTTTAATTTTCACAATACGCATATTTGGGCCGACGAAAATCTTCATGTTCTAATAGAATCTGGACATCAGGCACATTTTTCATTAAACATTTGGATGGGTATTGTAGGTGACAGGTTTCTAGGTCCTGTTGTTTTTCCAAACCCATTAACAGGCACTGCTTACCTCAACTTTCTGCAGAACACACTATATGAGTCTTTGGAAGACATTCCTTTGAATCAGATGCAACAAATGTGGTTCCAGCATCATTTTTCCATGGCCGTTATAGAGCATATACACCAAACTTTTCCACATAGATGGATAGGAAGGGCCGGACCTGTTTTATGGCCTTCCAAGGTTGCCTGATCTGAACCCTATAGTGTATGGTACTCCTGTAAATAGCCTGGAAGAGCTGCAGCTACGGATTAATCAAAAGTGTCAAAAATCCAAACCAAGGAGGGTGTTTTCGAAAGAGTTCGAATATCGTTGAGACGAAGATGTCGTGCCTGTTTGGAAATGGACGGAGGCCACTTTGAACATCTTCTGTAACTTTGTTTGTTAAAAGCTTCCTTTGTCGGTTTATTCCTAATAAAATAAAATGTTTGAAAAACGAATAGTGGTCCATATCTCCGCAACCGTTACTTTGCGGACTCATGTTTATTAAGACTTTTCTGCTTATTTTGGTTCATACTATTACCTCCTGAAATATTTTACACTTTTTTTTAACACCCTGTATAGAAGACTGATTACAAAACGAAAACAGCATTGTGGGCCAAATTTTGTCCAAAACTTTGACAGATTACATTACTTTCTACCTTGATACAAGTTTCACAGAAATAATTACTATTACGGCTATTATTATGAGATTGGCCATGGAATACTTATTCTAATTGTAATTTCTTAATTATTTTCTATTTTTAAATCAGTGCTAAAAGTAAATTGATTTTAACACCACGCGTTAAAATGAAATGTTAGACACTGATTAGAAAAAAATGTGTACACTTTGATTTATAGAAATTTGTTGAATAATGTCTTCGTGTCATACAGACTTTACCTATAACATAGTATGTTTTTAGTGGGAATGATGTTACTCCTATAACGATGGCGCTAAATGGTGCTTCTGCATATCCAACTGCGTGTCAAGCATTGACTGCAATGTTGTCTAAGAATACATTAAATCCCGCAGATATTACTGTCCTTTATAGAAATTTTAATGCATCGGACCCTCCACCCATAGATCTCATAAGAACTCCACAATTTTTGGGTAAGAGCTATTTTTCTTGTGTTCAAAATTATTTCTAGTATTGGCATATTTTAGAGATTACAAACAAGAAAAGTTGTATAGACCCTTACAAACCTTGTCAACTATCAATTTTCTCATACGCCAAATAACTTCGAAATAATTATGTTTAGGTATAGTTGTGGCAAGAATTAAGATGACTTACGTCATACAAACAAATGAATAATTCATCATATTTTCATCAAAATATTTAAGAATACTGTGACTCAGTCATAATGTCATTAATTTTAACCATGTATTTAGAAGACGTAATAATAAACACAGAAAATGGAAAAAACTTTTTTACTTGACCTGTCAAAAGAGAAATAAAGAAGTAAATCAACCCATAAGAACCAGTAACACAGCGCACCTGATACGCTACAAATTTTCTGTTAATACAGCCATATGGTGTTCGAATGTTGAAACGAAACAGAGTTGCCACATAAGGACCACATACATAATAAAACTGTCTTAATACTTCATTGTGTATTCAAATCGTTAATTACATTTCCCACATTTATTTCCCATAAATTGGGAGATCATATCACACATATGGAGGGGGAGAACAGAGCAATACAAATGCAACCCTCAATTTGCAATAGTTAGTTTATTTTGAATAGTCTCGTGTGTCAGTTGCATTTCATCATTGACATCTGGTCATGAGTGTGATAGAAGCTGTTTTAAATTTAGTTGAAATCTTCAATTGGTTCAAAATCAAAGTGCAGATGATTTCAATTTTATTACAAAAGCACTATGGAAATTATATCTCTTTATCTACATTAGTTTTTGTTAACAAATAAATAAATATTTAAGGTGAAATACCTTTCATTTATGTATCAAGGTAAAAAACTGTTTACTCCTTGTTATTGAGTACCCATTAAAAATGCAATTAAAACTAGTTATTAACCTAATAAGTCGTAGGTCAAGATTTACTGTTACAGTCTTTGAAAGCTGTAAATAACCGCGAGCAGTCAGTAACAGCTTGAAAATTGGTTTAAATAATGATTTGAATTTTTTTTTTTTTTTTGTTAGTATTTAAAAAACTTTTTAGTCACATATTCCTATTATACTCATTTTTTTCGTATCTTCCCTTAAAATTAATGACATTATGACTGAATCACTCTGTATAAGGTATTTCATTTATAATAAGCAAGTTGATGGCGACTTCTGATGTAACCGGAAATACTGCCAGATTGGCATTATTTTATTTAAAAAGAGCACTCCCGAAAACACCAAAATCCAAATTTTCAAAACTCAAGTCGAAGTAACCTCTGAAATATTCTATTAGGCTGTCACTGTAACACACCCTGTACAGGGTGTATAAATAGGGAATAGATTTCACTGAAAACTAATCATTTTTGGTCTTTTGTTATTGTTGTTTTTAACAAAATTTTTAATATAATTTTCCGACTGAAAACTGTGAAAAATAATAATTTCAACTCCGTATATCTCAAAAAATCCAACCAAAAAATTTTATATACCAAAAAGTTATTTTTTTCTATTTTGAATTAATTCCTATTTAAAAGTGATACATTTTGTATAACTGAAGATACCAAACTGTCAAAATAAATTTTTCCTACTATTAAAACATATTCTATATAGAATTTGAAATTTATTCTACAAAACATTAGTATTTGAATATCAAGATAATTTAATCTGAAACGTAAAATAATTTGATTTGAAAAAAAAAATTATTTTACATTGAGAGAAAAAGACGTTTAATTTAAATAATTTGTTTTTAAGAATTGTTAGTCGATTCCTTATTCAAGCCAGGTGTGAAGTTAAATCCTGACTACAAACCGAAATATATACACCTGTTAGCTTACGCGGCAAGTGTATCTGAAATTCAACCGAAAAAAGGACAGAAAAGGGTATCTAATAAAGATGAACTGCAACCTACTATTCGGGCTATTGAAACGGTGCATAATATTTGCAACGGAAATAAAGGATCCTCAGAGCTGATTGCCGAATTGTCCACCATTTATCAGTCTCTAAAGTAAGTACAATTATTAATTCTATTCTACAGGACGAATATTAAATAGACGTTTTTCTTTTAATATAACAAAGACCGCAAAAAACTGAGCTGATTTTTCAGGTAACGTCTCAAAAATAATTAGAATATAGGTGTATGAAATTATTAATAAAAAAGAAACATAAATTCCATGTTAGAGGAAAAATAAGCCACAAAAAATTGTCAGCACTGTAAAAATGCCCAAATATTTCATGCTTACGATTTTTTGTTGTTTATTTTATTTTCAATTTACGAATAATATTTTAAAGCTGTTCAGATTTTCTATTCGATGTATACTTTGACGTAACGGTGATATGCACAAAATAGCCAAAATTATATCTGCCCCGCAGTTTACCTGCGCATTATGTAGAATTTTGATTACCTAAGTTCATTATTATACACTTGTGCCATTGTTATATCACTGTCAGCAAATTACGTACACTACAAAGCACCAAAATGATAACAATAACACAATTAGTTTACAACACGTACTTTGGCTATCTGAAAGAAATATTGAATTTATGCATTACTTTTCTAACACACTGTATACTGCCATTTGATTGATGACATATACATAATTTAAGGAATATTTCTATGAATAATAAATAAAAGAATGCATTTTTTTTCAGATTCCCTGTAGTATCGGTGGGTATCATCAGGTGGGTCGAATGTACCGTAACTGAACCCAGTTATTTCAAGTTGTGCACGGAGCACACGCCTATACATTTAGCTTTGCTGGACGAAGTCGTCACATTACATCCTCTGTTACATAATCAAGTCCTTGATCTTTTGATTAGGTTATTCGAGTCGAAACAAGACGAGCTGGAAATTTTAGTACAGGTAAAAAAGGTACTTGAATTTTTACGGGACGCAGTATTATAATATACATTTTGCAGCTGGAAATGAGAAAAATGGTGTTGGACAGGATGGTTAATTTATTGTGTTCTGGATGCGTGGTGCCCGTAGTTAAATATATCAAGCAGTGTTGGCAACGTGGCGACACTGATATTTCGTTGATTAGATATTTTGTCACAGAGGTAAGTCCACTAGATATTAATTAAATAGTCTGTAGCTTTATGAAGTACCATGATCAACTACCATTTTCAGATAAAATATTATGTTGAGTGCTTATTTTGTTATATGATAAATTGTATCAAACAAAACATAATTGACCTAATAATTTGTTTCCCTGACCAACGGTAATAAAATTATGACGGCAAATAGGTGAATATATAATGTCACACACCTACCATGTCAGGTGTTTCCACATAATAATCACAAGTACCTATAAGTCACTGCATAGACCAACAATTTTACTCCGCTGTTCAGACATTCAAGCAGCTACAATAACCTCTCTTTAGCTCAAAATGCGTATCGGCGATAAAGACCAGAATAAGAATTATTTGTGCAGAAAAGTGTATTCCACCAGATGAAAATTTACGATATATGTAACAATTAATTATAGTTACTATATATTCTTTGTAATGTTGCGACACTAAGGAAATATAATTTTGTAACCAATTGATTTTTATATAATATTAGACCGTTAAAACAAAAAGACAGTATCTTCTGCACATAGGATGTCTAAAACATAACCTGAGAATTAATTATATCGGCTAATTCTCTTTATGGATACATCTTGTAAGTTAATTGTTTATATTAATTATATTCATCTATCTATTTATCAAAGAAACTTTGTTAATAATTTTTTAGTATATTTATCATTTGTTTAAAATGACAATTTTTATTTTTACATAGATTTTTACTTGTATGAATTTATTGATATGGGAAAATAATTTCTTTAGTTATCACTATTTTTTTTTCAATTTGTAATGGTGCAGATATTTAAATCTATTGTTGAAATTTTTGGAAACTGTTCACCTATTATAATATCTAAAAGCAAAATAGAATTTTTTAAATGGTAGAATAGTATTATTTTGAACCAGAAAAAATCTAACTGCACTTTTAGTTTGTTATTTACGGAACACTGTAATAATCAGTGTCGCGTTGATACGGTTTTTTTCTTAAAAGTGTTGTAAGTTGTATTCGCCATGTGTATTTAAATAACATTTGAAGAGCTATGCCTTGTCCAACGCTGAAGACATTGCGGACAATTTCCGTTTATTTTATTATAGACGAAGCTACTGATGCTTGTGGACGTTCAGTAGTTAATTTTTTAATTGGTACATTAAAAAGTGACACTGCTATCTACTGGCTTCTAAGTTGCTGGGCAAAACCAATCACGAAACTATTATAAATTTTGGTATATGTATATCGTTTTCATTATACAGGGAGTTCATGAACAACCCCTAAAAAATACAGGGGGTGATTTTACAGAAGAAAACATGAAAATTTTTTAATATGAATATAGGTCCGGAAATGCTTCTTTATGGAGATACAGGGTGTTGACTTATATCTTTTCTACATAAAAAAGGTAATCTTGTTAAACATCGTCAAAACCAACCGTTTTCAAGAAAATACGTCCGATGTGGAGTCCATCACCCAATTTTGTGCGAAAAATTTATAGCGAATTCGGGTGATTGCACTAGTGCGCACCAGTGCGCAACTGTCACGGTGCCGCATATTCGACCGATATTGCACGCCGTTAGTGCATTAATGTTTGTATTCAGACGAAAGAGATCTGCACGCGGGTTCATAAATTTTGTATTCGAGTGACTAGTTTTCCACGCTCGGAGTTCGCACTTTCTGCACCGTGATTACCGACAGTTCTACTGTTGACATTCTTTGGAATTTAAAATTTGTCCGTTAAATTCAAAATGGCCCATGGTATGTTTCTAAATTTATTATTGGAATCTGGCAGTAGTAGTGACGAAGATGACGAAGACTTATTGCTAGAATGTGAAATATCAAATTCATTATTTTGCAAACAAAAAAAGGCTAAACTGAAAAATTTATATCGTGTCACACAAGATCATTGTCCCGTCCTCATTTTCTACAGACTCCCCGTTTTCGTCTGTTACAAACTCCTTAAAGATAATATTTTCAAACATTTCTATAGTTTCATTGCTTATCATAAAAATATTATTTTTGCAGTGCAATATAATAGTTGTAGGTTAAAATCACATAAATGCAGAAAACAAAAAACCTTCAACCTTCTTTACCCGAACATGATTTGGAGCAGAACTCGGAAAGATCAAATCGTGCCAGTGCAGTCACGTGATCGGGGCCATGCGCTCGGAGCTAGAACTAACCTCGCTCGGAGCAAGTGCGAATTCCATACGAGCTGGCACGGAGCAAGTGCATCTCTCCCGAATTCGCTATTATATTTTGCAGAAGTTATTAAAAAAAAATCGAAAATAAAATTTCTATTTCAACACCCTGTATCTCGGTAGCAAAGCATTTCCGGACCTACGTTCATATGAAAAAAATTTCATGTTTTCTTATCACCTCCTGTATTTTTTAGGGGTTGTTCGTGGATACCCTGTATATGGCCCAATCAAGATGCTTCAGATAAAGTTCTTGTATTGCTAAGCGTACATGTTAAAAACAGGATATATTTTATCTCAAAAATGATACATGCTGTTCTGTTCACGCACTTAATCGGGTAGCTGACAAAATAAGGGAAGTTTTCCTTTAGTAAACACTTATATTGACTGTCAAAAAAGTTGAAATGTGGTTAACTTTAATACACCTCGGTACACACGAAAGTGTTCAAGACAAACTGACGAGTAGTGGAGGTACTGCAATTTGAAATGTATGCGATTTTGCTGTACTTAAAGCATACAGCACTTCACTTGCTTAATTTTAAGAGTTTGTAGATAGAGATAATTTAGATTATCTTTTTTAATTTTTAGGTGTTGGAAACTATAGGACCTCCGTATAGTTCCGAATTTGTACATTTATTTATGCCAATGGTAGAAAATGATGAAATTACTGGCACTATGAGAGGAGATGGAGAGAACGATCCTGTATCAGAGTTTATTGGTAAGTACATACTGCAGTGTTCAGTTTTCATCATTTATTTCTAATCATTTTTAATAGAGAATATTTAGTCTATTACATTTTCCAAATTTTTTAGCGTCCTGTATTCCAATAAGGAAACATTTACAGACCCACGTTTATATAAACTTTTCCTTTTGTTTTAGTACACTGTAAGGCTAACTACACAACAGTGATATGAAGAAAATGCCATTAGTACGATTATACAATTTATTGTTAAACATAAAATATTAAAAAAATAAAAAGAGTAACATTTATTAAGTTTTTATTTTCCTGTTAACCAAATTTGATTTACAAAAAAAATTCACTGACAGTAGAATGCTCGCCAACTATTTTTAATTTAATTGGAAACATATTTGTGTTTAAATTTTTACTGTTTTTCTTCGGTATTGAAGATATTTTAATACTAATTACTATGATGTTCTTTCGAATAAAATGCACAATATAACTTTTCCGAATCATTGAGTAAGTAGATATCACAACGAACCTCAGTCAATATAAATGCATTTTCTAACCAAATTTATGATTGTGGATAAACGTCTGATAGTCGAAGCTTTCACAAAACTACTAAATATCGAAATTCTGTCACTAAAGATACAACCGTCAGAAATTTAGCACAAAAATGCTGTATCAGTTGTGTGATAATTTCGATGATTGGTTATTTTTGACTTTGGAAGCTATATTTTTATATTTTACTATGAATTAATTCATAAAACAAGAATACAGGTCTAAGATTTTGTTTTAATATTTTTTATTTTGTGAAATTTTTAAAAATTTTTTGATTTTCATAAATTCTTGTTTTGTTTATTTATGTATAATGCACTTTTTATTGATTATAAGTAAAAATAAATCTACTGTATACAGGACGTCTCAGAAAATGTGGGAAATCTCTCGGGTGCAGATAGAACATGAAAAAATAAGATCGACAAGTTCCTATAAAAAATTTTCCTACAAGCGCTTCCTATAGAAATATGAATAACTTTTAAAGTACTCAATATAATTTAATAAAAATTTAATGTGATGGACACTAGTAAGGACCTCTTAAAATAGTGTCCTTGCAACATATCTAGTTTTTTGCGTTTACCAGGGGCGGGCTAAGTTTTACAACTTAATGCCTAAATTTTTAACCCCCTGTATGATAGACTTTAAAATAATGAATCTGGGTAGCTTTAACTTAAAACTGAAAAAAGTACTCTTGTTTATCGTCGATAAAATGAATCGTTAACGAGAAAAAGAATAATAAACGAATTCATGTTTTATTTTTAATAAAAAGGGCCACGATTTCTATTTTTTTCCTCGACAACAAAGTGCGATAAAACAGTAGTTCAAACAACAGGGAAGTTTCATTTTAAGATGTGATCTGAAAAAATACAGTGGTGTCCCAGGTGGCACCTTAACGAAATTATTGAAAAACTTGATAAGAGGGTTCAACATGCAAACATAGGTTGCACTTTTTCTCGTAAACATTTTATCGATAATAAACATTTTAAAGTTTTTATCATACACCCTGTATATATCAATACTTATAACTTCATCGTAATATTTGAAAATGTTGTAAAAAATATTTAATTTTTTATTATTTTTAAATCGTAAGTGTTTGGAAAAGGAGTGTCAGCAGTTAAGGGTTGAAAACACCCAGTTTCAAAAATATTCATGATAATAAAAATTAATGTATTCCACAATTACTGTCTTTTAATACAACATCATAGAGTAGTATTCAACTTATTGGTAATTCTTTCAACGTATAAATTTTTAACTTAAACTATTTAGTTACTCTGTACTTATACAATACATTATAAATTGTTAAAGTATCGATTTATTCATTTTCTAATTGCTTCTTTTTCTTCTTCTTTTTCTTTTCTGAAGTTGGTTCCTCTGGTTCTTCTTTAACTTCAACTTCAGCTCGTTGCTCTGTATTTTGTTTATCCTTCTTCTTCTTCTTTTTCTTCGAGATAGTTGGGGTTTCAGATTCATCCTCTACTACTTCCGTTTTAACTTCCGACTCGTCTAATTGCTCCTGCTTTATTTTCTTCTTCTTCTTTTTAGGCGTTTCCTCAGGTTCTGAAACAAAAAAATAAAAGGAATAATACTTTAAGTTCATTTAATTACACATAAAATTTATTCAAGAGAATATGAATGTAACCTCTACACTGACTTAGAAACAAACTTTGTCACTACTTGATTACACAACAAATTATTTCAAACTAATTCACAACTGTCAAATCTTTACTTTTGACGTTTACATCTCTCGCATAAACTGAACTCTTGAGGGCGAAATCAATCTGCTTTTATATATATTAAGGGTTCTCGAAGTTTCCGCGGTCTACAAGAACGTATCTCGAACCAAATTGAATATAGCCTAGAATGTTCTAGAAAATATCAAAATAAAGGTATTACAAAAATTATATATTTGATCAGGAGCATAACTCCAACAAACTAAAAAGATTGATGAGCTTCCATCAGTATATTTACCTGCTACAGTGACTTCTGCAGATTCTTCCAATTCATTCTTGACTTTCTTCTTCTTTTGCTTTGAGGTCTCGCCAACTTGTTCGGTCTCTTCCTTCACCATTCCAGATTCCGTTCTTTTCCTTTTACTTAACGAGGGAAGAGTTGAATCTGCGGCATCCGCATACTGCTTAATTTCGCTTTTGCCCTGGTACTTTTCAAATTTGGCTTTGGCTTTGCCTGTACCACTTATCCTTTTTATGTTGCCTTCTTCTAGTATTCGAAGACGTGCTTCTAGCTTAGCTTTATGTTCAGCGCCTAAAGTAAAGCTCCCGTCCTCTCCCAACGCATCAACGCGAGTTGCTAACGAGGCTTTGGCCGCAAGCATTCTCGACATCTTTCCTTTATTTTTAGTGCTACTTTGGCCTACCAATTGTGAATGGTAAATAAGACCATATTTAGGCGTGTCCTTTTTAGTTTTCAAAGCTCTGAATAGAGCCTTTTCGGCTCCAAGAATTTGAACTGTGGAAGCTGGATGCTTTGCTAGATTTATTAAGGAACCAGCGTGTGAAATCAGTCTGGCTCCTACCAAATCGCCAACTAATACCGTCAAATTCGGGGCCATCGCCATCATTCTCGCCTTAAGATAGTCATAGAGTTGACTGCGATAATTTGTAATTTCTATAACTTGGTCACACAAATTTTGAATGTTCATAATGTCTTCTTCCGAGATTTCCGTACCCATGGAAATTTCAGCTGCTTCTTTAACTTTTTCTTCAATTTCTTCAGGTAATATATCTGATAAATCTGAATCGGCCGCATTTTCTCGCGTACCAATAATTTTAACGGTTTTGGCAAAGGCTACATTGTCAGTAATTATTTTTCCCAATTCTGGAAAATGCCAGCCATACCATTCCCGACATCTCATGATATAGTTGTTTAATTCTTTATCCAAATCATCTAGTAAAGAAACAGCTTGAACTATCATGGTGTCTACTTTATCAGGAGAAAATTTCAACTTGTACCTAGACAAAGAATGTGCCAATCCTAATGCCATCGCAGTCATTTCTTTTTTAGGTAATCCCGATAATAGACTGTCGAGTTGTGATCTGATGCATCTCATTAATTCCTGCACAGCTGTATTCGATAAACATGGCAAATTAAATTTTTCTTTAATAGCAGACCCTAACTTAGCATCGGCTACCAGAAGCTGCTCTTGTAAATCTTTATCCACATGCTTTTTTAAAAGTTTTTTCAAACTTTTTGATATTTTTCCCTCTACAACAGCTGTTGTAGCAGCTAGAGCTTCAGTGGTATCCTTAAATTTTTCAAAATGTTTTAGTTTCACTCTGAAAAGAGATTTATAAAAATAAATTACAGCCATACTTCTAATTGAAGGTATCAGTGCAAAAAGTAAGTCACATTTTTGAACTTCTGAGTTACAGCTGTATAAAATTTGAAAAGATTTCTACATCTACATTTTTAATACTCACCATTTGCAATATTTTTAAATTAAAGCTATACCTAGGCAATCTAATAAACATATAACATGTAGTCAAACATTTTTTTGAAAAGGTTCCTACATCTACATTTTTAATAATCACCATTTGCAATATTTTTAAATATTTAAAAGGTATATCTTTAGGCAATATAATAACATAACATGTGATGAAAAAATTTTTCGATTACGAGAAAACAATTTTTGAAAATTTGGTCTGTTACTTTTTGTGGAAAAAAATGGGTTCCAAATATAAAAATTAAGAGCTTTTGCTTTATTTCCCTCTCCCTTAAATAGGTAAAAATAAAAAAAAACTCGAATTATGTTGAAAATATATTTCCCAAAAAATTAAGGTATTCGATATCTTGTTCGTCATTTGCAGTGTTATTTACTCAATCTCACAAAAATATGGACTTGGCTACTTTTTGCAATGACCCTTTCCATTGGATCTCTTCAAGATTCTAGATACATTCACAGTAGACAGACTAATGTCTTATAAGAAAAAAAAACTTACATTTTTCCTGCAGATTCAGGAGTTTCAAATGATTGGTATAAATTGTCCGTTTCTTTAATTTTCTTATCATCCAAGAGCTGGAAGCATGGAATAAATAAGGTTAAGTATCGGCTTTACAATGTTTGAATAATTTATTACCTTAAATATAGCGTATCCAGCTGGTGTTTCAAATAAAACCAACATATTTAATCAGGTTTGTATAAGTAACACAAAATATAATCACTTTATAATATATAAAAGTACTATAAAAAAATTTTTAACCATCACGCACAAGAAACAACAGCACCAAAGAACAACTTCATAAGGTAGATAACTTTATTAGTTGTTCCGTTGTTTGACAGTACACCACAGACCACTAACACTAATTCATAGTGAAATGCAATCTATTTAAAAGTATCGGGACTGTTAGAGGTATAGATACAATAAAAAATTATTTGGGAAAATATCGATATCGCAAAATTCGCATGAAAACGTGCAAAAAACATATTATAAGCTAGTGTCACGGTGTCACTACAAGATGCAATCATACCGTATTGTATGGTATCGATACACAACAAAATGTATCGATATAGATAAATTCGTTTGATATATAGTCACGTATCAAAAATTTACTCGCATCTGGGAGTATATTGCTAAACGCCGTTAATGTATCGCGTTAAAAATACAAAACTAAAGTATCGATACTCTAGTAAATCGTATCGAATCGTGCATCCCTAGCTGTTGCAGTTCGTTCATTTGATGTTGTGTGCTGAGGCGTTAGAGTCATTATTAACCGTGTTCTGTGGTGACAATATATTTGTAAGGTTTGATCCTGTAGCAGCTGAAAACGGCTTGAAACTGTGAGAAATATTCGACCAGTTAATAGTAGAAAACGAGTTACCAGTGAATTCAACTCAAGAAGTAGTTGGATGGATATTTTTGATAGTTTTAAACAGCTTCCAACTGTTGCAGGAACAAATCTAATAATAATAATGTGATAATACCATAGAAATCATAGTCTGACTATTTTTAAGTTAAGTTTATAATTTCTATGGATAATATTTATTAAAAATAGATCATTGCTTAAATAAAACCAATATCACTATAGTAGTAGTGATATAGTAATAAACTAGCTTAGCCGGTTTAGGCTTCATCTGCTGCACTTTAGTAGACAATGGTTTAGGGATCAAGATACTTAAGTTTAGGACACGATCCCTAATTAGGGATCTTGTTCAGAGGCAAGATTCCTAATTTCTAATTTTTGTTATTGATAAAGTTAGGTTATAGGATAGATTCAAATTAGATTGTTCTTATAAAAAATAGATTCAGTGGGGATTTGTCTTTAATATTATTAAAACTAGATTTAACAAATATTTATTTCATATCATTATAACCTATTATAGCACGATCTGTTGTGCATTATATTTTTTAAAGATACATTTTGGTTATGTACAATACACCAGTACTTATTGAATTTGGGTAAGTAAATATTATCGAAATTCTTTTATAAATTCGTTATATATTGTATTGTTTCAGAGGAGGTGCAGAACTTCTATTCGATAATAAAAAGGCTCATAATGTTACACTTCCTGCAAAAGAAGGAGAATGTACGTTAAGGTAAAAGTAGTATATGAATAATGTAATAAGTAATGTGTTTGCAGGGATTTTAAGTGATCTTCTTATATGGATGAAAAGTAATATGTTAAAACAAAGACCAGAATTATTTTTACAGGACAATTCAGTGTAGGTATCTAATACATAAGTATAGTAAATTGAATTCAATTATTTACTAGTATTTATAAGTATATTATAATCCGAAAGTAGTCAGCTTTTTAGTCACAAGCAATGTTGCATGATTATAGTTTTAATGTAATGCTGCCTTTCAATAAAGAATAATGAATTGAGATTATATATTAAAATTTTTCTTTCTGCATCTTTTTAGACGGCCTGGTATATTGGTTCTTGTAAATGATACTGACTGGGAATTAATGGTAAATAATTATGTTAATATTTAACTGTCACTAGTAATAATATCTATTTTTAGGATACCGTTAATTATACTATACAACCAAATGACAGGATTACTTTTATATCTACATTACATGGTGGATAAAACTACAAGTTGCGATAAAAATATTTTACATACATATTTGCCTTATTTAATATTTTAAGCAAATTCTGTAAGCAGGTTACACTTTTTCCATAGTAATCGATATGCAAACATATATGGTGTCTGTTATACGGCGTAAAATATATAACTGATTTTATAAGCTTCGCTATGTTATGGTACCAGCATAACTTTATTCAGCTAAAAAAAATCTATTTTTAGAGTATTGAGAACCTTTCTCAAATGTCGAGGTACTTGTACTAGAGCATGTTGCAATGTTTAAATTTTGATGGTTATTCACACAAAACATATGTTATTCATTTACGATTTAGGGGTTTATGATAATTCACTTTGGGCTTTCAGGTTTCAGATTACTATATCTGTTTCTGTTGATTGCAGCAGTGGTGCATCCAAGGGAGGGGGGTTATGGTGGTAGAGTAAAGCAGGTAATTAATGACAACAACATGTAACAACATCTATAATTATCAAAAACACAAGTCAAGACACCTTGTTTTTATACATTTATATAAATATTCCCGGCAACTGTAATTTTTTAAACCTATTTATTTTTTTATAGTAAAAAGATAATCTAATGTTATTGTTCTAACTGATTAGGAATGAGGCATATTAAATTTAGTTTACAATTTGTAGCAAAGATGCTGGATGTGGTACTAGATTCCTAACTTGTATAATTCATATTTTCTAAATTTTCAAATATGCAGTGTGTCTACTTTTATCTGTGTACAAATCAGTAAAAACTTTATTCATGATAATTCAAGAAATATTTCTTTGTTTTCAATAACATTGAAACCCGTTTTTGAAATGGTGATCAAAGGCCTTCTATGATTTTTTTATACTTCCGAATTTCAATAAAATCGTTAGCAGTTTTTTATCAAACATCTGATAAGATGGTGTGAATCAGGACCCCTCAAAACCCCTATGAGTGAAATTTGAACAGAAAATACAGAATATTTTCATTATACCTATACCTATAACCATTTACTTTACTTTACTTAAGCATATACTTCATATGAAAAACTATAAGTCGACGTCCAAAATTGTAGGGAGTGACTCATGTTATAAACCTGCTCACAATTTATAGCAGTCAACACAAACAAATATACATGCAGCCCGTATATTTTTTCTACAAAATCGTGTGCCGCATATTTCTGAGAGCATACCCGATTACACAGCTTCTGCTGTAGTAAGTACGCATGCGCTACGGCTTTTGATTGACTATTTAAAAAAAAAAGAATTTAGGTCGAAGAATATATTAAATTTTGACGAAACATGGACGTATGAAGGTCATACGGAAAGCGGTACGATATGATATAATAAGTGTTAATGTGTGACTGTTATAGTAACAGTGTTAGTAACCAATAGTAAATAGTTTTTGTCCTTTTGAATGCGTAATTCGCAAATATTTAATGGTGGAAAAATCTCTTTTTGTAACAAATTTTGTCAATTACCTATAATATTTTCTCTCATTTTCATTATGAAACTGCTATGGTAGATTATCAGAAGCTCAAAACAAATTTATTAACACCACATAATAATGAAAGGGGCAATAATATTGGTAGTGTTTGACAGTTTCGTAAATTGCAATTTTCAAAAGTTGAGAGTTTAAAACAGAAGTGCAAAATTCGTGCAAAAATCCGTGAATTTCGCGTCCATGAGGACAAGGTTTAAGTGTGATATCCCCCGCGGAGTGCACATCAGGTAGGTGTAAGTGGGTGGTGGTGGGCAATCGCCGTCCAAAAGGACATCATTCTAATTTGTAGAGAAGATGACACAGGTGGCACATTTAAAGTAAATTATTATTGTGCTGCTCAGCTGATGTCAACTTATTTTTGATAATTTTGTGTGCTTTAAAGGAGTGATTTCCTAGCGACGTCCAGCGTTCGCGGCCCGCCGCGACATCTGGCAGTAAAGGCTGGCAGTTACGTTCGTATGATTTGGGAGATGTCTGGTGTCTGCGTTTTAGCATTCGCTTTCAAAATTCTAACGTGAAAAGATTTATAGCATTGATTTAGACACGATAAGAATTATATTTTGTGACTTAATAAGCACGAACAAAATATCTTCTTTTTATGATTTGTTATGTTACCATTAAAATCGCTTTATGTATTCAGAGAAAATCATGTGCAACTAAATATTCTGAAAACATGATAACAAGACATATGACTATATTTTGTTCATGCTTCACAAAGTGGGTACTTTGTGTCATGCTTTACGCCACAAAATAGAATTCCATCTGATCATGCGCACTGGTGATCTTTGATAAATTAAAAAAAAAATAATCTGAGGATCTGTCTATTCTCGAATGCCCGCAGAGCAATACGTATTCTAATTGGTCCTCTTCTTACAGTGGTAATTAAGAGAGACAGAAGACAGAACTATGTAATTCGCATATTATGCATTATTACTCTTCGAAAGCTAAATGCTAAGAGTAGATTGCCTGGGTTTTATTTCCAGTCCAGTCCGGTTGAATTGACATGTTAAACATATTTTGTAGTCAAATCTAGCCTAAAATGACTATATTTCGTTTATATATTTAATAAAATTCATATAGGTAGTGTTATACAGAGATTCAGATTAATTAAATTAATTAAAAAATTAAACTATTTTTATAGGGGTACCTACGGTATAAATATGAATCCCGAATTAATACGAGTGGTTATTGCTGTGCGAGAATAACTTCGCTGTAAGTATACACGTAATTAAAAACAGCGTTGCTGAAGATGATCAAATAGGTAGTACCTATATTTAATCAGACTGTGGGAAGCAATATTCGCATTAATCATAACTGTGTCAGTGACGGTACATACATAACATGGGTTTGATAATATCCTCAGTGTATAATACACTTTTCAGTAAAACATGTATGAGGGTTTTGATGGAAGGTCTTGATGGTGCCGGTAAAACCACAATATTATATAGATTGAAATTGGGTGAGACTGTTTCAACTATTCCCTCAATGTCATTTACTGTAGAAACTGTGGAATGCAAAAACGTGTCATTTACAGTATGGGATTGTGGCGGTGGATATAAAATAAGAAACATTTGGAAACATCACTTTCCAAATATAGATGGACTTATTTTTGTTGTTGATTCGAATGATAAGGATCGTATTGAACAAGCACGTTTTGAACTTCATGGGGTGTTGGAAGACGCTAATTTGAAAGAGCCAATTTTGCTTGTCATTGCCAACAAACAAGATTTACAAAATTCTATGTCCATGGCTGAAATGACGGATAAATTAGGTTTAAACACACTTACGAATACCAAATGGTATATTCAGGAAACTTGTGCAACTCAAGGAGATGGTTTATATGAAGGATTCGACTGGTTATCAACGACTTGGCAAACACAACAAAGTAATACAAAATGAAGAGTAATTTTTTTTAGAATTTTTATAAACTCATATAGATTTTTTTACCTATATAAGTATCTACCTATATTTTGAGGATATTACAGGTCCATATATAAAAATTATAGAAGTTTAATGATCTCTGAAAAGTTCTCTTCGGACAGAGCCTGCGTGTTATTTTTTAAATAAGGTTACAAAATCAATAAATAAATATAAAATGATGAATTTTACAGCGAAGAAGTTTTCTCACACAGTATAGTTCCCATTTTTTTTTCAATAGCAAAAATATCTTTATTATTCTATTGTATGCTCTTGAATAAAACGACAAGTAAACTTTCCATAGAAGCAAACTAAAAATATTTTATTCAACTCAAACATTAGATGGACGGATTATTTTTTAAATTATTTCATTTGCCTAATGAAAATCTACGTTATATAGTCTGTATTAAAAATAAGAAAAATGTATTTAAGACGATATATGACCTTGTATATTTAATTCAACAGTGATAAGCTAAACTAGACTAATTTGAAAGAGTCAATGTTGTTAGTATTTGAAGGGTATTTGCTAACAAACAGAATTTACAAACTTCTATGTCTATCGCCGAAATAACGAATAAATTAGGTTTAAACACACTTAAGAATACCAAATGGTGTATTCAGGAAACTTGTGCAATTCAAAGAAATGGTTTGAATGAAGGATTTGACTGGTTGTCAACGACTTTTGGCACCAACAACAAAGTAATATAAAATGAAGAGTAATTTTTGCATTTTTATAAACCGTTTTGAATACATTTTTCCTACATATTAAGTATCTATATATCTAAATGACCCGAATTGGAAATATAAACCACAACATTACGTACACCTATAAATGTCAGTGAGATATACTCGCGTCAAGAATTCAGACGTCTACGTCACAGCTAACGTTACACATTTGTTTTTATTGTCAACGTAATTTTCGATATTTGGTCAATCATATTTTGCAATTTAATGCAATATATAATGCAAACTTTTAGTGTAGTATATAGTTTTATTACTATCAGTTGCAGTTTCTTAAATATTTTGATGGAGATATAATGAATTATTCATTTGTTCGTATGACGTAAGTCGTCTGAATTATGGTCGCCAGTATATAAATTAACTGTTTGTGTGACATATAGAAATCATGACGTTAATTATCGTTATTATTTGGACCAATTAGAAACAGTGATCGAGCGTTGTTTTGTTAGTCAGAATACTCTGTGTGATTCTCGGTGATAATAGGTTCTTTCCAAATAGCAGTATTTCCAGTAATCGGACTTGTTGCCATGCGCAGTAGCAAAATTATAAATTATAGTAGTCCACTTTTTGAACTTCACTTGAAAATCAAAGTATTACTAATAATTACCATTCAACCAGTTGTAGTAATATTGTATATATGGTAATTTTAAACAAGCAATTATTTCATATTGAAAAGACATTTTGCTACTGCGCATGATAAATAGTCCGATTACTGGAAATTGAAATTACTGCTATTTGGAAAGAACCTATTAATATAGACTTGCTAAAGGATGATGCAATGGTAAATACATAACATAATGATTTTTTACAAACGCTTAATTTAAAATAAATTATTTCTGAACCTACTAGATCACTTTCTTTAATAGATCATATCTTATAGTGTCTGAGGAACCAGGGTGTTTAGGAATCTGTTGTAATTTCCACAGAATGATATGGTGTATGTTGTCCTTAATGTAAAAAGCCTAGCATTGTGCCTCGTTTCCTTACTAGAAAGGTATTCAAACATTTCGATAAGAATAGCTTCACTGATGATTTATTGACTTCCAATCTTGATATAATTTATTATATGGACAATATTGATGATAAGATTACTGTTTTTACTAATACATTAATATTTCTTTTTGATAAATATGCCACTAGTTATATAGAAAGTTCAAAGTTTCTAAGCTTTACTCACAGTGGATAAACGATAATTATTAATATTACTTATACGGTGCTCTTTAGTAAAGTAAATAATTATTAATTGCTATATAGTCTTTCCTAAAGATGGTCTTTGTTTCTTTGTAATATCTATTTCATTCATAACATCTTCTACAAACATAATGGTTATACACTACACTCTATTCGACATAGTAGTACTGGTTGCATAAGCTTTTTGGCTCCATTATTTAATCCGATTATTAAAGTAATCGAAATGAGAAAATCTATTTATTTATGGATTTTGCCATTAATTACTATGCAAATCTCAGAAAGTCAGAAATCCATTCAACATTCAAGAGTGTTGGCATTTGGCAACACTGGTGTCGGCGAACAATATTAAAAATATTTACATTCTTTCTCTAGTGGTTTTAAAACTTTTAATTTTGTATGTTTTTGTTATAGGTATTACTGGTATTAGAAAAGCCACAAATTATTGAGCAAACTTTTTGGTTGTGTTTGTCGAGGATGATAAAAGTTTAAAGGTTAAAGTGCATTTGTGACTAAAGACTAAAAGGTTATCTCTACATCTACATTTTGAAGGAATTATTAACAATTTCAAATACGTATAGTGTCCACTTCATTACATGTAAACACAAGTGAAACAAAAATGAAATTTTTTGCAATTGTTTTATGTTTATGCTCTATACGAGAGGTTTATAATTGGAGGATTTTTCATAATGGTCGCATAGTTGGAGGAAATTTAGGTAAACCACGAGAAGAACATTTAAAAACAAGTTTGAACGATTACGAAAAATGGTTTACTCAAAATCTGGATCATTTCAATCCTGGCGATGAGCGATTATGGCAACAGGTAAATCTGTTAGATCATACATAATATTGATTTAGCAATAAATTACACTAATTTCATTTTGTCCAACATTTTTTAGCGGTACTACGTAAATGACGAATTTTTGAATAAAGAAGCAAGAAATGTAGCCTTTCTAATGATTGGCGGCGAAGGGGAAGCCACTGATAAATGGATGACTCAAGGTGCTTGGATTGATTATGCAAAAAAGTATGAAGCTATTTGCTTCCAACTGGAACATAGATATTATGGAAAAAGTCATCCTACTGAGTAAGAACAATTGTTATTAAATTTTAATAACATACCTATAATTTTAATACCTATATTATATTTATAATAATTTTTATTTTAGCGATTTAAGTACTCCTAATTTACAATATCTCAGTAGTCAACAGGCTTTAGCCGATCTAGCAACTTTTGTAGAATCTATGAATTCACTCTATGAATTATCGCCAGACGTAAAATGGATTGCATTCGGAGGATCATATCCCGGTTCACTGGCTGCTTGGTTAAGACAAAAATACCCTCATTTAATTCATGGTTCAATGTCGGCTAGTGGACCACTATTGGCCAAATTAGATTTTAATGGTAAGTCACTAATTCTGCTTGAAATTTATAAATTCAAACATCAATTGAGATTTATTAAATTAGTATCTGGTTGAACAAATTTTCATTTTAGAATATTTCAAAGTCGTAAACGATGATTTGCGCTCGCACAGCGATGAATGTTTGCAAGCCGTTAAGCAAGGTACAGCTCAAACGGAAATTTTGTTGAGTCATATGGTAGGTCAGAGAAATCTTGATAAGATGTTCAGATTGTGCGACCCCATCGAGAACAGCATCGAAAACAAGTTAGACATTTCTAATCTCTTTGAAACGCTAGCAGGCAATTTTGCTGGAGTTGCCCAGTACAATAAGGACAATAGGATTGGGAAAAGTTCAAAAGGGGCAAATATAACTATCGACACGTTATGCAATATAATGACTAATCAGACAATGGGTGCTCAAGTGAAACGGCTTGCGGCAGTTAATGATTTGTTACTGAATGCTTACGAGCAAAAATGTTTGGATTACAAGTATGATACCATGATTAATGAAATGAAAAATATTAGTTGGGACAGTGAAACAGCAGAAGGAGGTATGTCGGAATAATATTAGTTTATAACTTTTTGTTGTAAAACGAATAGGAATAATTGTAACAATATTTAGGTACTATTTACTATATTTTGATATGTTGTTTTTTAATATGTATCTAATGCATGGTCTACACTTGCTATATAAAACTGCTATATAGCTAAGTTATACAACATGTTACATCTTTTTGAATCAAATGTAGTAAATTTCGCTGCTATATAACATGATATAATATTTTATAGGCGTACTAAAATTGACGGCAATCAGATATAAAAAATATACAAAAATAATTGCATTACATAACGTCCATTATTTTTAGTAGAATCAGTGATATAACAGTTGAGGTGTTAGATAATAAAAATGATAAGAATTATTTCCAAATTTTAAGTTTTTGTCTTGTATAATCAATATCCAAGGTCGAACATAATAGAGAGTGACTAATTCACAACACAAGAGGGAGGGCGGCATGATTACCTTAGCATGCCACTTGGGAAGAGTTCAAAAAACACAGAATTATCAAAAATAAGTTGACGTCGACTGAAGCTGCTACATTAACAATTTACTTTAAATGTGCCCTCTGTGCCATCCTCTCTACAAATTAGAATGCCGTCCTTTTGGGCGGTGATTGTCCACCACCATCCACTTGCACCTACCTGATGCGCACTCCGTGGATCTCACACTTAAGACTTGTCCTCATGGACGCGAAATTTACGGATTATTGTACAAATTTTGCAACTTCTGTTTTAATTATTTGTAACAGGGAATTCTCAACTTTTGACAAATTTTGCGAAACAGTAAAACACTACAAATATTATTGCTACTTTCATTATTATGTGGTGTTAATAAATTTGATTTGAGCTTCTGACAATCTACACCATGGCAGTTTCATGATGAAAATAATAGAAAATGTTATAGTTTACAAAATTTGTTATAAGTAGAGATTTCCCACCATTAAATAAATCGCGCAAGTATTTGCGAATTGCGCATTCAAAAGGACAAAAGGCTTTAGAATACATATACACTATTCACTATTGGTTACTAGCATCATAAATTAAAACGATGTCCATCAACTACAAGTTGCTATACACGTAAGCCATTTCTGACACTTAAAAAACTAATGTAAATACTCGCATGACAAAAATGTTAATACCTACTGTAATCGGATATTCGGAATCGCCTGGCTAGACTACAGTAACCCAGCGATGTAAAAGGTTGAAAATACTACAGCTTCAATAATTTTTTACTCGGAAACTATAAGGATTTTACAAAAATTTTTATTGACTACTTTTTATGACACATCTGTTCTCAAATTTTTTTAGATAAGTTGTGAATCACCCTGTATATGTGGTAAAAACAAAGGCCTCTATGTTCTATGTATAAAAATTATCATATCTATCTTTTGTAGAACCCTTTCCTTTAAAATATTGTCAAAAAAATAACAAGAAATAAAATACTTAAAAAAGTTCTGGTAGGCTCATAACTTTTTAATGAAGTTTAATTGTATGGAACATCCTGTAAATTGTTATTTTCATTTTCAAGTACCTCTATGTCAATTTATGTGTTTTTGTGCTGTAGGCAGGCAATGGACATACCAAACTTGCACAGAATTTGGTTTCTACCAAACCTCTAATTATAAACCACAAGTGTTTGGTGACAGGTTCCCTATAGACTTTTTTGTCCAGCAATGTATGGACATTTTCGGACCGAAATACAACATGTCGTTTTTAAACAGAGCTGTAGAAAGGACAAATACCTTGTACGGTGCTTTGGAAATTGAAGTTTCAAACGTTGTATTTGTTCAAGGATCAGTTGATCCTTGGCATGCTTTGGGGATTGTAAAAACTATCGACCAAGGAGCGCCAGCAATCTATATTAAAGGTAACATCTATTCTATTTGTAAAAATTTGTTGATTTTAATTTAATTTTATTTTTAGGAACCGCACATTGTGCGAACATGTATCCTAAGTCGGATAACGATTTGCCTCAGCTTAAAGCTGCCAGAGTCCAAATAGAACAATTAATAGGCTCCTGGTTGGATATTTGAACAACTTTATGTTTTGTAGTTTATATCTTAATCTATTTTATACTATATAATGGCTCTCTATTGTTTTTTGGTATAATTAATTTGTTTTCTCGAATTTGTACTGGGTAAGCTGAAAAAGATGCTATGTGATATTATATTTGTTAATTTTAAACTGTCGATTATTTTTCTAATAACTAGGTACTTGAAGTTATTTTTTTTTTCTGAAAATAAATATTTATTATGTGCTGTTTGCTTATATAAATATATTTCTATAATTTAGTACTTTTTTACAAATGCATACCTATTTATAAGCTGTAATGCTGTTTGGAAGTTGTGGTTATTAAATTTTTGAAATGGTACCCAAAAAATGAAAAAAGTTTATACGAAATTTGATATTTCTACGATATCAGCAAAATTAAGTAAAAAAATTCATTCTAAATGCAGTATTATTCAATGTTACTACAGCAGAGCGAAGAGCATAAGTACATAAAGAAGAAGTACGTAAAGAGGGAAAATATTTTTATATTTTATTTTACGGAAAAATGTTTGCTTGTCTTTAAAATGTGGTTGGCATGGAGACCTTTCATGTTGCATGTACAGGGTGATTAGAAAATTGGTAAATATAAAAATCGTTCAAGAGTAATCTGCCTTTGTTTTTAACAATACAAAAATATGTTATTAAGAGAAGTAACTTAGAATTTAAATTTATATTATAATTTCAATTTGTGCATGAATCAGCCTTCTTTGATGGAAACAGACAGTAAAATATTTTTAATTTTTGGGAAAAGGCATTCTTGATTAAAATGTTTGCCTCGTCTTTAAATTGCGGCTGACATGGAGAACTTTCTTGTTGCGTGTGCAGGGTGATTAGGAAATCGGTATATATAAAAATTGTTCAAGAATGAACTGCCTCTGTTTACAATACAAAAATATGTTATTAAGGACAGTTGCTTAGAATTGAAATTTGTATTATATTTCTATTATTATTATACAAAAATGTTTTACTGGCCGTTTCTGTGAAAGTATTCCCATTTATATACAAATTGAAATTATAACAAATTTAAATAACTTTCCTTAATAACATATTTGTATTGTTAAAATCAAAGGCAGTTTATTCTTTAACAAATTTTATACTTACCGATTTTCTAATCACGCTGTACATGCAATATGAAAGGTCCCCATGCCAACCGTATTTTAGACACAAGCAATAATTTTAATCAAGAATGCCTTTTTTCCGTAAAATGAAAAATAAAAATATTTTCCTTCCTTTCCACTATAACCGTGGACATACTGTATATCATACAAAATCTTTAATTTATTTTACTTAAGCTCTTCGCCCTACTGTAGTAACATTTTCTTGTGTTTAAACAAAATTCAAATTTTAAAGAAACAAAAGAACCAAAATGGCTACTACTGCGGTGTCCACTGTTTATAAAATCTTTGTATATCATGGAGTCGAAAGTCGCGAATATTAGCCGTGTTTGTTATCTTTGTTACGTGTGTGCGCTAGGCTAGGCTATACTTTCCGTGCACTATGGCGTTTGTTATACCTACTAAATCGCATTGCCTTTGTAATACTTTTGCTTGTTACATTAGCTGAATTCAATATAGAATTCTGTATGTAGAGTGGCAACTCCAGTGTTAGAAATTAACATTTAATATTGACAGTAATAGCTTATCTTTTAATAGCATGAATACCTATTTGTCTAATTTGGTTTACAAAAATGTATGTATTTTTATATCTACTGTTTTAAAACTTTCAAATATGCGATATTAATACCATATACCTTATACTTCAGACAAAGTACTTCTGCATCTCTCCACACAAATATTTTATATTATTAATAAAACTGAGTATATATACACATTTCACTATGAAAACAATACAAAACGTAGTGTGATACGGAAATGTACACCCCAACAGAAATATTTGAGATTTATCATAATTTTTAAGAAACGTCAAATTACTGATACAAACAACTGACAACTAGGTACGTCATATGTACTGTAGTGTCTGTAGTGTATTGTCACTGCAACAGGGCAATGTAACATACTAGATAAACCACTGAAATGTAATTTTATATTATGATAACTGAAATGCGCTAAAATCTGCGCGAATGGATTACTCATGATCAGCGCCATATTTTGTTTTGTGTCTCTAGCAGTGGCGGAGTAGTAGGGGCTGATTGTGAATTGAAATTAAATTGAATTATGGATATGAAGAATTATTTCGTGCTATATGCTGGTTAATTTTACAGTCCTTTATGAAACATGAAATGTTCCAACAAAAATACACTAACGAGACTGACTGTACGCCAATGACGTGTTGCAAACAAAATAGTGGGAAATTAAGAACACAATTCATATCGTACGTACAGATGGTTGTCTCTCTCGCACATACATACATAACCAATGAAGTATGTCTGCTGAGTTTCATGGGCCTCCTTTTATCTGCTCCTAGGTGTGATAACTGTGATACCTTTATTTGGATGTGCAATGGAACTAAACGCATTCCATATCGTACATTTCAGTGAAAAAAATACGGCTCTACGATTTTAACAATCGATGGTTATACTTGCTGCATTGTCGGCTAAATCGCGGCAGCTGTGCATTTCTGTGTCTGTTCCATTGTTCGTTTCCAGTGACTCACCACACGCGGCAGCATACTACAGCTCAAATGACGTAGTCGGACATAGTCGTCAATTGATTTCATAGAAATTATGACAAATGTTAAATATCTGTTAAGGTGTACGTTTCTTTTTACGTATCATTTTTAAATATATAAATTGATACAACCTAAAATAATAACTATTGTGTTTTTATGTTGAAAGTGTAGGAGTAGCAGTCCTTTATTAATACGTATATGTACGAGTTTTGTGAAAAATATAAAATATATTTAAGCACAAAAATAAAGTGAGGTATTGGAATGGTATCAACTATCAGTGTTGCATATTTTAAAGTTTTAAAATAGTAAATAAAAAATACGTACATTTTTGCAAACCAAAGATTCTATTAAAAGATAAGTTATTACAGTCTCAATATCAAATGTCTGATATTTATGACAGGGGTATATTTCCAAATACTAACATTGGTGTCACCACACTACACCACATTATAGAATTCTAGATTGAAATTCAGATGATTCTACAAACAAGTATTACAAAGTTGCCGTGTAATTTAGCAGACAATGCTTGGGGTCATCTCTTAGTGGTGTTTGATATGTCTGTGTAGTGTGCCCAGGCCCTGGGCCCCAGGGTAACAACCTAGATAAAATATACTTAAGCAACACAAGTTGCACTGACCTCTCATTAAACATTATGAAACTATTACCCGAGATCTGTATTGAATAAAAGTGAAGATGATGATAGTACTGCCAGTGTTTATATAAGTATAGATAGTCAACCGGTCTTAGTTGTGGACCATGTCGGCTAGATGGCGGGACTATGATATGTGCAAAATATCTTAAACGAGCTCTAGAGAAGTCGGTAAACAGGGTCAGACTGATTTTATTTTAAAAACAAAGTTAGACTGACTCTGTTTACTGACTTGTCTAGGGCTCGTTTAAGAGATTTTGCACATATTATAGTCCCGCCATCTAGCCGACATGGTCCACAACTAAGGCCGGTTGACTAACTATACTTATATAAACACTGGTACTGCTTACGTTACGTTCATCTTACACTCAAAAAGCGGCCTAAAATCGTTTGTGTGTTATGCTTCTTTTACTTATTATATACTCTATACTCGATTGGAATACCAAACACAGCTATATGTATATTGTTATAGTTTGTCTTGAGCTTTATAGGTCTAAATCTAGCCAATAATATTATTTTTTCTACACCCGTATTATAACAATGCACTTATATGCCCATAATCCGTTTCATAATGATACCCATTACGATACAGATTTTTAATCAATAGAAACCCATAATTTTTCAATCAAGCATGCTGTTCATTTGACGTTTATCCTAGGTTCCTATGTAGTTATTTTAGATGTCAAAATCAGTACGTATTAAATTTTCGTAGATACCTAGCTAAACTTCGATAATTTATCAAAATGTCTAACGACTCCTCCACACATATCGGAGAAAGCAGAAAATGCAGTTCATACGAATAATTACTGTTACCTATTGTGTTCAATAAAAATATAAAATTTATGGTTTTTGATTATTTATCGGGTGTAGAAAAAATAGCGTATGCAACTCTCATGTAATGGTTATTAATAACCATCATTACATGATCGTTGCATAATATACTATTATTGAATTCAAGCGTAGGCTAAATCGCAGCAGCCGTGCTTTTTCAAGACGATGCGATTTAACAGACGATGATATGTCTATTGACGGAGAAATAAACCAAATACCAATTTCATTTGATTTAAATATATTGTAATAATTTTTTAAATTATTTTATGTCAGTCACCGCGGGTTGCGTAGTTTGTGACGTCACACTTTTGCAGTTCATTCGCTAGTATCGATAGCAATTTTAAACCTATAACTATAGTGCAGCATACAATTTTAGGTGATTTTATATCCAATCGGAACGTGAAACATTTTTATTGTTTTGTTCTAAATTATAAACTAGGTTAGGTCAGTAGTACTGTCAGTGTTAGTAGTGTTACAGTGTTATAGCGTGTGCGTGTGTGTTAAAAAGTGCTATGTATAAAACAAATGTAACTAAATTATTCTGTGCAGTGTAAGGAAAAACTAAGATTTATCGTTTGAGGTAGCGATAGGTGCTCATTGAAGAATATACCATTGTTCACGGAATGGTAAGTATACCTACTTCATTATACTACGTAAATTATTATCCTCATCATGGAGCTTGTGAAAAAATTTTATTCACAAAAATCTAGTAAGGAGAATAAAAACTGAGACCTGTCTGTTTTATAACATTATGGATTATGATTTTTAAATTTGTTCTGTTGTTTTGAAGTAAAAATTCAATATTCCAAATAGGGTACACGTAATTAAAAAATAATTGCTTGAAATACTTGTTAAAATTTATAAAGCTGTATGTTGTGCGAACATTTCGATTACTGAAAATTAAACAAAAACAAATATGAAATTTAAAAACTGAAACCATTTTTCATATAAAGCAGTAAAATATAATGACGTGTTACGATTCTATTTAATGACAGATTATTATTTTGGTTTGTAGGAATCTGTTACGGTAAAATTTATGAAATTGTAATAATTTTTTTTTCTTTCGTGAACCACCTGGGATAAGTTTGTGACAAATTTTTAATACTTAGTATCTAACTGATGTTAATTTGATCTTTAAATATAGGTTTCGTAAGGGTCATTATAATAACACTGGATTGAAATTAAATTTCTTATGACACAAAGTACCGCGAGTTGCATATTATTGTGACGTCACAGTAATGCGGTCCATTAACTTCCAACAACAGTGATACATTTTTAGAGATTTGCACCATCAATAAGATATGTAAAAGTATAACAAAATATAACACAAATGATTATATCCATAAATAATCACATATTGCATCTTTTCCAATGCATATATATGCAAAAATATGTATGAATCCACATTTGTCAAACTTTTTCATCTTGTATTACAATAATTCTTGTAACTTATTCCTATTTATCTGAATCGTGTTAGTGCGAGGCTTTGAATGCAGGTTTAGACGTGCATACATACATACATACATGGAAAATTGATGCAATGTCTGTTTCGTACACTACATCTGTCGACATTCTATAGAATTGAATTTGTTTAATTCTGTCTTTGTCATGTTACACAGGTATTTGATTTAGGTTCAATTATAAAAATGCGCCATAATTTTGCATGCAATTTAGGGTTGCCGACTTGATTTTTTATTTTTTTATTTTAAGTAAATGTATTACAAAACGCTAACGCTAGGGAAACGGTGAAAGCACAGTTGTGAAAGCTTGAATTAAGATAACAATTTTGGTCAGAAATCAATACAGAGGCAGACAATTGACGGAATGTATGTCCTGTTGTAGTAATAATCAGTTCTGATTTCTTATAATTCTTGTACGCAGTTTCTTTAACACGTATATTTTTTATAATATCTTTGGTAAACTATGTTAAAAAATTTGTTAAGTGCAAAATTATCCTTGACCGAATCCGGATACGGGCCCTCAAATGAGGTGTGGACCCGGAAAATTTACCCCCCTCATTTTCCCCTTCTCGTCGGGCCTGCACATGACGCTTAATTTTCCCGGTTAAATTTCAAGAGGAATTATTTAGAGAACTAAGTGCGAACTTCTGTCCCAGTTTTGCCGCCTTGCAGCTCTATCGGCAAAAGCGGAATGGCTTCCGATCCACCGGAGCAAATATCTGAGGAATGCGCGCTGGGACGGTGATATAATAAAATATTTAATGAGCATTGAATTCCCAATGACTTCATATTTGGTACACAATTTTTCCCTCCTGGCCTCGGGAGCCGAGACGAAATATAATTAAAGTTCATTAGGTGCGATTCTTCAGCGACGCTCCTTGAATAATAATCCGATTAGATTAGACATAGAGATGTGGGATAAAAATTTAAAATGTGGAAGGCGTTGTAGGTGCTCGGAGTCATTTTAAAACGCTGATGAATCGGAAGTCTGGGAAATTTCGGGTTCTGGTGTAGATTTATTTTATGTGCGACAACTGTAAACCCAAATGTGATATAGTAGTAAAGTCCTGTGTACAGGATTATTATAATAATATCAAAAGTATTAATGAACGTATCACAGAAGTTTGTAAAACAGTTATTAAGACTTTAGACTCTCAACTTGGAGGATTTAGCAAACTTTTGGAATTGAATTAAATGAGAATCTTCTAAAATTTATAAAATCTGATGTTGAAATTGCAATAACCAAACATCTTAATAAATTTGTTTCACAGTGAACTGAAAGTTGTCCCAGTAAAACTTATGCTTCAGCTGTTAGCAGCTCTAATGTATCATTCCTTGTCACACCTAGAATTACTTAAAAGTCGTCAACAACTAAGTCAGACATGCTACAAAATATAAATCCTATTGATGTTAACTTAACTCAAGTCAAGCAAGTTCGTGATGGAAGTCTGCTTATTAGCTGTACGAATCAAAATGAATACACAAAATTTAAGTAAGTTGCTGCAGATAAACTTTCCTGTAAATATGTAATTAAGAAACTCTAAATCCAAGACTAAACATCGTTGGAATATCGGAAAAACTAAATAATGTTATCCGTTTAAACTATACATACAGTCTCAAAACAAATGTGCTTTTAGCGATGATAGTTTGTGTAAAATTTTAGCTAATGTCCCACTGAAAAAGAATAAGAACATATATCAGGTGACCATTCAAACAGATAAGGTTACATTCGCCGGTGTTATAAATGTTGCGGATCTCATAAGTGTTTGTCAAAGGTCACTATATGTCCTCGTTGTGCAGAGCACCATGCTGTTGCTGACTGTAAGTCTTACATTGCATTAATTGTATTAACTTTAAAAAGGCTAACAAAGTATCATAATATTGAAGAATCTCTGGATATATTATCGAACGAACCTCATATTTTTTTGTTCTTTTTCTGTCTTATGGGTATATGTATTTTTCTATTTTACCTAAATTTTGTTTTGATTATCGTCATATTTAACTATAGCAACGTGACGTAATATACAGTTATCGATATTTTTTGAGCCATAAATAGTTTATCACTAGATAGCAGTATCAGTCAAGGGTTTAAAATTTTAATGTCTTGTAGAATTCTCGACTAATGGCCGGTTTCTCAAGTAATAGATCGATTCCATAAACTGGAGATATCCCATGAATTCGGTTTTTGAACCATTCGATAATGCTTATATCTATTGCATAAGTTATCGAACACATATCCAACGAAAAATGGCAAGATATCTGTCCAATAAACATTAGCGCACGCGCGCAGCGATTTAGCTGTTGCTTATTTACATCTTTATTCTAAGGCTTAACCCAACTTTTTTAATATTTTCGTGACGATTACTTTGTGCAATGGAAAATTCTGATTCGTCTGCCTCTTCAGATGAAGAATATTTAAATATAGTCAGATATCTTGAACGGCCAAGACGTTATCGTGAAAGAGAAACCAGTATAAAAAATACAGCAACTCAGAATTTCGAGAGAAAACTGTAAATTTACTGATAGATTTAATAGGAGAACTAGTATTCAAGTGTCTAGTACTAGAACAAATTCAGTATCAGTATTAGAAAACGTTTTAATAACTTCGTTTTTAATTTTTATGTAATAGGTTTGTATACATTTTTATTTAATTAATGTGATATATCATTAGGTAGGTGATAATGGCGCCATCTACAAATATTTCTTGAAAGTGTCTTACTTCCATAAATGGCATCTGCAAACACTTGTGCATTTGCTAGCTCCCTCTATGATTATTGCAGATATTAAGATATCAACTGTTATGTATTCAACAAAATTTGGAAGGCATGCGTTCAGAAACCAATATAAAGTTATCGGTCGATAAATTTATGTACTCGATAGTTATCGAATGGATTGCGCCAAATGTTGAGAAACCGGCTATAATACACGGTGACGGCGCCTTTAAGTAACAGATAAACTCTAATTTACTTGTGCTAAAATCATGCTTAGATTGATATTGGAAATTACAAATAAAACAGTAAATAAATATGAATTTATTACTGTGTCAAAAAAAAAAAAATAAAATAAATAATTTATGAATATATAATATCAATGTGAATGAATTAAATTTACTTATAATAATGTCCTGTTTTGCGATTGTCAAAAAACACCGATTATAGATAAATAAAATGACTAGGCTGTCACGTCGAAAAAGTGAAAAATGAATTAATAGAAGACAATAACCTCTTCGTGCCAAAAACAGTCCGACGTGCTCTAACACCGTCCAATATGTGGTAAATCGACTTCATCAGGGCCGAAATTACATGACAGCATGTCAGCATTGATCACGATTTTTTTCTGGGGCCGCTTTCGCACTCGAATGCTCCCTATAATAGCTGCTACTGGACCTATATTAAGAAAGGTGATGTACAAGTTTTATCTACAATTCGATTACTCATTTTCGTTTGATATATTAGTAATATTAATTTAATATTTGATTTCAGTGGCCTATAAAGCAATCATAAATATGCACAGTTTATATCACCGATATAAGGGAATAGAAAAAACGGTATAAGAATTGTCATAAAAACATTAAAGACTTCGGCGTGTTTCTTGCCAGTAATTTGTCAGGCGTAGACAGGACAGTATTTACCTCAGTTACCGGTATTCGTTCAATTTCGCCAATAATAATTTAAAATAAAATCAACTATGTAATAATGAATGTAAATACATATTTTGATTAAATATTGGGTGTTATTATGTAATTTTAAATTATTTCCTAGCAAGGACCACGAGGGGGTAGGAGTGTTCTCTGCCAGGAGGGTGGGATTAGAATTGGGTAGAGTAAGGTTACATAAGGGAAACAAAAAAAAAAACAGAAAAAAATAACTAATAAGTTAAATTATACTTCTTTAAAATAAAAACAAAATAAAAATAGAAAGCAACTATACAAAAAATATTTTTTGGATGTATCTATATCCTAGTGATAGATACAACATATAACAAAAATAATATATTTCCAATATACAAACGACAAGAAGTAATCTTCAAAATGGATTTATTCAGGATATTCACAATGTAATGAATATTATGCAATAAGTATACAGGGTGAGTCAGTCGTATTGTCATTAATTTTAAGAGGAGATAGGGAATAATAAATAATAATAAATAAACTTTATTTAACTTGAAAAATACAGAAAAATACATAGAAAGCATATCAAGTTATAAATAAAGTAGAAAACCACAGAAGCACCAAAGTGCTTGTACGTGTTTGACAATAATAATTTTTGAGCAGTCACTAATTTTATATAAATATATAAACTAATAGCTAAAAGTAATTATATTATTCAATATAGATGTTGCAAAAACATTCTTAAAAAATAAATATTAATTTGCATATGCACAACACGTGTATATGTATAACACAATTAAATAATGTACCCACCGACATACATGTGAGCACATATGCACACACACCACACACACACACACACACACACCCACACCCACACCCACACTGACACACATATATAATTATTTATTATTATATAATACTTATCACAAACCTATTTTATTTTTAACATTATTATATACTAATAAACATACAATTGAATATTAATTACGTACGTAAAGAATTATGTATCAGTCTAATGAGAGATCATGTTTAATTTTATATATACCCATATTTGAGTTAAAATTATTTTGTGTTGCAAAATAATATATATATATATTCAATTAAAAATAACAATAATAATAACAATAACCTGACTAATTTATCTTAAATCAATCAAATCAGTCCAAAATTTTCTTTCAGTGTGCAAAATATAATTAGTTGCTAAGTATTTGAATTTTTTTTTATTGTGTGTTATTTTAATATCTAGAGGTAATATATTGAAAATCTTAGGACCAATGAAAAGGAACGAACGTTGACCTATGGTTTTACGCATATTGGGTATGTTTATATTATTTACATTTCTAGTTACATATTGAGGTGACCTTACTGTAGCCATTTTGTTCTCTGAGAATTGATATAATACTACAACGAGGCTGTAAATTTGTCGAATATCCATCACATTTGCAATTTTAAACAGTTGATTTGTTGGATAGGTATTTTCTTTATTATATATAATTTTTAATATCCTATGGTGTATAGAATTTAGTTTTTTTAAATGTATATCTACCAACCCACCCCAACCAATAATACCATATCTAAGATGAGACTCTACAAATGATTTATACATTATTTTAAGTTGATTTACATGTAGAACTTTCCTCAAATTTTTAAATAGCGGAATTATTCCTCTTAATTTATTTAACAATTCATGTGTATGGACATCCCATCGAAGATGTTGATCAATAAATATTCCTAAATATCTAATGGATTCTGTATAATCTATGTTGAGGACTTGTTCATTTGATACTATATTGAGTGCTTTATATTTTGGTAACTGAGGAGCATAGGATGTAAAAGGGACAAAAAATGTTTTATCAAAATTTATAGATAATAATTTGTAATCGAGCCATTTTTTTATTTTTATAAAATCAATTTCTGCTTTAATTTTTAGTTCATCCCAAGTATCTGATTCAAAATAAATTACTGTGTCATCAGCAAAACTGATTATGCGTCCATCTAACTCCAATAAAAATATATTATTTATATATAAAATAAAAAGTAACGGCCCTAATATTGTACCCTGGGGTACTCCATATTCAATGGTTCTAAAAGTGCTTTGCACACTTCCTACACTTACACATTGAATTCTATTTGATAAATAGCTAGTTATTAGTTGTAGAGGTAGATTTCTAATTCCTACATTTTTTAGGCAATTGATTAACATAGGGTGACTCACAGTATCAAAGGCTTTGGCCAGATCTATAAATATGCCAAGAGATGGTCTACCCTTGTCTAATGAATTATATATATGTTTAGTAAGCAAAGCAATAGCATCTGATGTTGATTTGTTACTCTGGAAGCCATACTGATAATCAGAAATAACATTGAACTTTTTTAAAAATCTATCAATTCTTACTTTTAACAATTTCTCAAAAATTTTACTTATATTGGAAATTAAGGATATTGGCCTATAATTGGTTGGATCCATTCTGTCCCCTTTTTTAAATATCGGCTTGACCATAGATATCTTAAATGCCGATGGACATAATCCAACTGCAAAAGATTTATTAATTAAAAATGTTAAAGGTTTAGTGATAAAATCAGCTATTTGTTTTAATGTTTCTGCCTTTATTCCATCCACTCCTACAGATTTTTTATTTTTTAATTGCAAAATAATTTGTTTAACTTCAGGGCAATCTGTCGGGAACAGGTACATAGACGACTCATTGATTTTGTTTTTTTCATTATATCTTATATCCCTATTTATATCCTTGGCCATTTTACTTCCAATGGTGGAAAATGTTTCATTAAACAGTTCACACACCTCTACTTCATTTTCTATAACGGTCTGTTTATTAATATCATATAATTTATTAATCTTATTATCTAATTTATTAGATTTACTATGTAATTCATTTACTGTTTTCCATAGCATTTTAGTATTCCTTTTGTCATTATCAATTTTTTCTTTATAATACTTAATTTTAGATTTTTTAATAATTTTATTCAAATTGTTTCTATAATTTTTATATTCATTTTCTAAATTTAAAGTTTTATATTTTTGTAAGTTTGCATATAATTGATTTTTGCGTTTAATTGATTGTAGTAAGCTTTTTGTTATCCAAGGTTTGTGACAAATATTTTTTCGTTTTTTTTTAACTAACTTAGTATTATTTTTTATTGCTTCTGTTAAAATATTTACAAACGTGTTTGTTGCAATCTCTACATCATCGATACTATATAACTGTTCCCAAGACAGTGTTGTTAACTCATGTTTTAACTGTACATAATCGATATATTTAATAATTTGATTTAAATCAGAATTTAATCTACTTTTTTGAGTTACTATTTGTAAAATTAAAGGAAAGTGATCTGTAGTATCATCATTTAGTATTATAGGTATTGAATTTTCTTCAAAATAATTGTCGTATTTAATAAAAATATGATCTAGGCAAGTATTACTTTGTGGCCTCGTAACTTTGTTTATTAAGGGAAAACAACTTTGTTCAGACATAATATTAAGGTATTCTTGTTTAATATTGTTGTCAGTTAAAAGGTCAATATTTATATCACCCAACATCAAATTTATTTGAGAACAAAACGGCTTAGATTGTAAATAATATTCAAGATTTTCAAGAAACACATTGTTGTTTATCGAAGGTAATTTATACATGCATAATATATCTACTACATTCTTAAAGAAATTTAATTTCGCTCTTATAACTTTCATAGGTCCGACATTATCAATATTATATTCCAAATTTATATTTTCTCTTACATATAATAAAACGCCATCATTTTGATTAAAGTTTCCTTCACTGTACACGATATTATAACCCTTTAATTTATATATTTGATAATTATCTAATAGCCAAGTTTCAGTTAAAATTATACACTCAAATTCTAAACTACATTGATTCAGGAATACTTCTAATTCTTCAAAATGTTTTTGCACACTTCTAATGTTAAAATGAATGACTTTAAAATTTTCAAATGTAGAATTAACATTTAATACTTCATTCAATTCATTTATATTGTTTAAAATTTCAGTTGGAATTTTTTTTACTACATAATCTCTCAAAAATTGATCCATAGTTAGCACTAATTTACTGGTGAATAGTATGAATAAATTTAATAACAAATATACCTGCTACAATACAAATAATTTGTTGAAAATATTAACATCTATAAATAAATATAAAACATCCAATTTATTTTTTAACTCTATTTGATCGTTTACCAGTAGTCATATAAACATAAGGCTTCTTTTTCCTTTTTTTGGGATTCTGGCTGCAGGATGATTTGTTTCCCTCTTGTTCTTCATCTTGCATTGGTAGTGAACTATGTACAGATGAACTACGGGATGATCCAACCACCTCTAAAAACTCCTCTTCTTGATTTTTTTGACCTTCTTCAGCGGTGTTTTCTTTATTTATTAAATCTTCATATGTAAATTTCTTGTTATTTATTATAAGTATATTATTTTTTATTGTAGCTTCTTTATTATTTAATCTCGCTTTCTTTAAATGAGCACGAAGAATTTTTTGTTTTTTATAATCTTCAGTAGTATAGTCATTTGATATGTATATTCCAGACCCTTTGAGTTCTTTCGCATTAGCTTGAATTTCTTTCTTTAATTTATAATTAACAAACTCTATCAGGATTGGCTTAATTTTACCATTTTTTGTATATATTCTATAAATATCCCTTAAATCAGTATAACTGCATACTACATTTAATTTAGTATTAAATAGCTCCAGAACAGTTTGAATATCCTCCAGTTCATTGTCTTTCTCTTTCACACCATATAATATCAAATTATATTTCTTATGTTTTCTCTCATTAACTAATAAACGCTGTTTTAAATTTTCATTTTCCTTCTTAAGTTTGGCATTTTCATCTCTTATTTGTAAGAATTCCTCACAAATATCTTTTTTTAAGTCTTTTATCTCATTTTTTAGTTCTTCTTTGATTTTATTGTTTTGTTCGACGATTTCTTCATTCTTTTTCACTAACCCCTGTATTAGGTCGTATACATCCTTAATAGACACATTTTTTTCCATATCACAAATGATATTTTCTAGTAGATGGTTAAAATAATAGAATAAAAATAAACGTGTTGACTACTAGGCAAAAAGTATGAATGTTTTATCTTATCTCAATATATTTTATATTAATCTTGCCATAGTTTCTTTACTATACTTCAAATAACTAATTCACACTTGGAAAGTCACATTTGCAACAAATATTATTTAAGACAAACATCCGATGCACCAGTATACAAAGTAATTATTGCACGAAAGTCACTGGGTCCAAAGTACACTCAAAAATTTGATTAATAAAGGTAATCTGCAATTAAAAAAACAGTTCTTTTTCAATTGCCAGGATATACCACTACTTCACAGCTCAAAGACTATTCGACTACTGAATAATGAGTATAATGCGATTACGCAATTAAAAAAACTAAATGCATATTTACGCCGAAAAAAAATATTTTCAAATCATTATTTAAACCCCCTTTTCAGACTGTCACTGACCGCTCACAGCCTTGGTCGTTTACAGCTCACAGTTCAACTCGATGTTAATCTGATGCAATGTTGTCAAGTTGAAATATTTTTCTCGTCTCTACCTACCTAGGTTTTAGACATCACAAATAAACGGTTGTACTGACTATTTTAGAATATAGAATAATATAACATAGAATAATAGAATTTCTTGCTCAGTTCAACTTCAGCCAATAATAATTTAAAATGTTAATATCCAATGATATCAAATAATAATAATCAAATAATTCTATTAAAAATTGCAAGTAATGCGGTCCACTCAGGTTTTCTGGTAGAAAATATGGCCCAATCAAACGATAGCCGTACTCTCCTACCCATACGTTGACAACAAATCGCCTCTAAAAGCTAAACCGACAAGTAGCGTGTGGATTTTTCTCTGAGCAAATGTAGCTGTTATGACTGCAACAAAACTCCAACGTGTCTAATAATAAACCGAGTAATAAACTATTTACGTATATTGCATAAAAAACCTATAACCAATGGGTAAATTATTAAGAGAAGCTGAAAACTGTTTCGTGTTTAAATACTAAATAATAAAAAACCATCGTGTTGTCGACAGAAAACTAGATACATGAATGAATTTTCCTTAAATAATGATTTATTTGTTAATACAAACAAATGTAGATAATAAATAAATGTTTTCGAATGTTAGGTTATTACAGTTTAATAATTTTGATATTATGTTTTCACTTCGTTTTACAAATAAATATGAATTTTTAGTTTTGTCTGAAGCTATTTATTTGTGGCATAATTTTAGTTTTTCTTAAGTTTTATTGGGTTTTTTGCCACACTTCTGAAAAATAATAAAAATTAATTACATAAGCCCTTGCGCCAAAGGGTTATTTTTGAAACTAAGTTTGCCTAACCAAAAAATCTCACACTGAAAAAAGCAGATAAGTAAAAAATAACAAAAATCACATCACTATCGCGCACTTCCGTAATATTGATGTTTCGAAAAACTCTGTTTTCGTTTTCAAAATAGTAGTAAAATATTAAACCGTTTGTCAAGTTTGACAGTTTAAAATTTGTTTATCTGCTTCCATAGAGATGTTAAATGATTTTTATTTTATTTTTACTTACTTCTTCTTGATACAACTGTAGCCAACAATGATCGATGTTTACTGAACAGTTTGACACACACTTATCTCTTTGTAGTTATGTACATCTAGCTTAGAAATTTATTGTTTTTTAAGTAGTATGGTACTAACCTGTTAATTGCACTCATCCGTCCATAGCACTTTATTAATAAAATTACGGCTAGTCGCATTTCGTAAACATTCTCCATATAACACTACCATTTCCGCATATTCGGGATTTGTAAAATTATGCATTTACGACGAATACGCGAGACCGAAATAAACAAACTACTGCTTACTGCTTGTATTCTCATTTCGCATTATTTTCTCCATCCCTTCTCCAAATATGTGGCGTGATCTACAAATTTGGGGAGAAAGAAATACGGGTAAATTTGAATAACACGCTGATGTGTTAGACGATATTATGTATCTAAACATGATGTGGCAACGATATTTAATCCGGCATTCGATGGTGCGTCTTCAGAAAGTTCGTAGCTCACCAGCAGCGTCGTGTTACTGATTTTTATAGGGTGATTTGTTTATTTTTTTAAAGGTCGAGTAAACAATTTTTTTCTGCCTTTATAGGCCTGTCGGATACGTGGTTAAAATTAATGACATTATGACTGACTCACCCTGTATATTAACTAAACAATAATTTGGCGGCTCCTGTTCTAGGTCTAAAGCCACAGGTACTAATAATAATGCAGAGTTTAGTAAGAGATAGATGGAAAAAACTTACAGTACTATGATGTCCCATATTAACATGTGTTTGTAGTTCTACTCAATCAAAACACAGCACTAATGTAGTATTCACAATACTGTTTAAATAATTATGTATTTACAACACTAATTAATAATAAGGCAACCTTAACAGTAATTAAAAAACACCACGATTTTTAAGACAATCCGTTTAAAGATGCTCAAGAAATTTAAAAAAATCGAAAATATTTTTTCAAAAAGGAGCAACATTCGGATAAAGCATATTTGGCTTGATCGCCCTATTTTGCTCTGTCCCATTATTAATGAATCACCCTGTATAAGACAAAATTACTTATATTCACATTAACCCTGATTGTAGAATGGCATCATAGTTAAATTAACTGTTATTATTATAATTGCGTAGCTAATTTATCTGTGATAGTATTCATTAACGAGAAGGTTATGAGTTTAGGATTTTCCAAATGTCGTAAATTTTACCCAGCTGGTATTAATCGATATCGTATTAATAATTAATAATACACAATAATTTTGGATAGCTTTCCCAAGGTTAGTACGCATAAGGTAAAATCAAATTTTAATCTTCATATTCAGCACTCGCCTTTAAATTAAGAGGATAACCGATAACTTCGCCCACATCCTTAATTAATAATTTCTCATGTTCCAACTTCTAATTAAGTGAATCCTGAAAAATGTAATCTGGCTATATTAAATTGAATATAATAGTATAACCCTTTGGGTTTGTAGAGGCATTCAGTATCAGAGTTACTGCTAAAGAATTTTCTTTATCATCAAATATAAATTTTTAGATACAGTTTAAACAAAAGATAAATGTATATTTACACCGAAAAAAACGCGACGTTGCCAAATTTAAATATTTTACTATAGTACCTTCTTATTGCAATATGCAATTAATGCTATCAATTATTTTTTAAAGTATGTAATTAACATATTAAGTTTCACATAAAAAATATTTTATATTGAAATTACAAAACTCCAACCGATCATAAATAAAACCATTCACATTTCATTACATAAATAGCTTAATAAAATCCAATACTATAGTGGTTTTTAAAATCCAATACTAACTAGGTTAAATTATTAAGAGAGGCTGAAACGTTTTTTGTATTTACATACAGACAGTAATAAAAAAAACCTTCGTGCCGTCAATGCTGTCAATAAAAAACAGTCCGAGACATACATATTTAGTGATCAACAATCCGGCAATTCGAGTCTTGACCTACCGTATTTAGGTAAATAACTTTGTTTTTAATGTTTACTCAATGACAAGCCCTGCGGAGCTGCAGAAGCGCTAAATAATAATTACATTTTTATAAACACCCGGTGTAATCAATAGGAAATCATGAGAATTTTATAATAAATGTCAACCGCAGTAATCGGTCCCTACATCAGATATGCTATAATTAGTACACTCAGCACAGCTATGAAGATGGCAGTTCAAATTCCCGTTTAACTCTTTGAGGGGCAGACTTTTGCAAATGAAATAACCCTAGGTGGGTACAAATATTTGTTCAACGTTTTTTTAATAATTTTTCCCCATATGTGGTTAATGTATTAGAAGAAATACAAATTTTTTTTGGAAAAAATCATTAAAAAAAAACAACAGGTGGTTGTTTAAATTTTAAACCGTTGAAAAATATGACGAAAATACCTCTCGTTAACTTTAATATGTAATAATATAGTATACATGCTCTTTTAGAAACAAATACTCCAAACAACTTATCTTTACAGCAAACATTTTACGGATATCAGTAATTCTCTAATTACTCACTTCGCTACAAAACTAACCTTAAAACTTGTCACCAATGTCACCACACATTTAAAGTAATGCCAGAATTGAAAATATACAAAACAGTAAACCTAACGCCATCTCCTAGTCAGAAGCGGAGTGTAAAGATTCGAGTAGCGACGTGGTTCACCCGTTATCCGCTACCCGCTAAGAAAAAATTAAAATAAAAAGGTGGTTTACTTTGAACACCACCGCACGCAAAGGTCAAAATTCTAAGTGGTACATTTTGACACCCACCGCCCTTGAAAGAGTTAATACGTTACCGGCGGAATAAGTCGGGTCCTATGCAGGCGAGCTCGTCGTCGACTGCATAGGAGCACGCTGCCCGACTTCTTTCTCTTATTCATTCGTTAGTCATTCTGTTCACGTGGTAGAGGCTGGTGAATTTCGTGTGTTTGTGTCGCCAATGTAGTTTATAATTATTAATAAAATTTGCTGTTTGCCTAAATAAAAATGCAAGTTGGGTAAAGTGAAGTAGTGAAAGACTGCGGTTGACTTCTATTGAACAGAGCCGTGGAAAAACTTGTAAATGACATTTTAATAGACTTTTGCGTCTGTGTTTTCCGTATGCGTCTGTGTTATTGGGTACCTACTGATCATGAGTAGCTAATGGATTTGATTCTGATTCATATTCATAATCAAATACGATTTGTGTTATTATATGTATGTGATCCTGAATGGCAACGCCGCTGGATATAGCTTCAATACTCGTACGCATCATCAGAAAATTTGTAGCGTACCAGGAGCATCGTGTTACCGATTGTTACGGGGTGATTTGTTTATCTTTCGAGGTTGAGTAATTTTTTTTTTTAGATTTTTTGTCTATTATAGTCTGTTTGGAAATGAAGGAGAGTAATAAAACCCCAAGATAAGAACCGGCCATGGGCGTGGTAATATTTCGTTTCAAGTAATAATGCTAACAGGTAATGGGTGTACATTAGTATATTTTACTGGATACATCATAGGGCAGGAGCCAGTGTATTGTGACAGATCAATCCAGTCTTAGAGCTGAATATACGAAGGCGTGCTAGTGCAGTAGAGTAAAATTTGACTTGTGTTTAGTGACTATTGTGCCTGTGGATATAATATTGTTTGGGTAAAATGTCGAGCAGATTATGTACTTGCTAAACGCGTGAAAAGATGTGCGATGTCTCAGAATGAGAAGATTATTATATTAAATGTATTTAATGCATTTAAACACCAAAATCCTACCAAGAGTGTTGACGACATCGTGGAAAAGTGTTCCAAAATGACATGGATTGGAAAATCGACTATTTACAGACAAAAAATGAACAAGACACTGTAAATCCCCCAAAATCATATACAGGTAGGTCAAAAGTCGTTATAAATGATTTCTTCAAAAATGTTATTCGCAGAAAGGACATTTATTTTAGTTTAAAAAAGAAATACCAACGCTAAACAAAATTTTAAATGAACCTTCAGAGGACAACGAATTGCCAAAAATCAGTAGAAGCAAATTATGGACCGTCTTACGAGAGTTAAATTTTTGCTGGGAAAAGCAAAACAGGAAGTCAGTTCTTATCGATAAAGATGAAATTATTTGTTGGCGAAGATCCTACTTAAGATCAATTAGAAAATTCCGTGACGAAGGGAGGAATATTTATTATCTAGACGAAACTTGGGTCAACGAGGGATATACTGTAACAAAAATATGGCAAGATAAAAATGTAAAAAGTTTTCGACAAGCATTTTTGGATGGACTTTCAACAGGTTTCAAGGCACCTTGAGGTAAAGAGAGAATATTAATAGTGACACATATAGGTAGTGCCAGTGGTTTTGTAGATGGCGGTTTACTTTTATTTGAATCTAAAAATACAGGTGACTATCACCAAGACATGAACGCAGATGTTTTCGAATAGTAATTTGGATATGTTGGATCTTATTCCTCCGGGGTCATAGATAATGCCAGTTATCATTCACGGCAGACCGAGCGGACGCCTACGACTGCTTGGAGGAAAGCCGATATAATTCAATGGTTATCCGGAAACAACATTTCTTTTGAAACAAATATCGTGAAAAAGGAACTTTTGACACTTGTCAATCTTAATAAAGATCAGACAAAATATGTTATCGATGAAATGGCAACAAATCGCCAAATAACGGTACTACTGTTACCACCTTATCACTGTGAACTTAACCCAATCGAATTAGTCTGGGCGCAGGTAAAAGGAGATGTAGCGCGAAATAATACGACGCTTAAATTAAGTGACGTGAAAATTTCGTTAAAAAATTCCTTGGAACGAGTAACCGCAGATAACTGGCAAAGATGTATACATCATGTACAAGACAAGAAGGGGAGAAAATGTGGGAACTCGATAATTTAATTGACGCTACTGTGGAACCTATCGTTATCAATCTAGGAGACGAGGATAATTCATCAGAATATTCATAGGATGAATTTTAATATACCTACTTTTTTATTTTCTTTAGTGTACATTTATACAACACTACATTTACTCACCATAATTTGAATTTTCAAAATACATATATTTTTGTGTGGAATAAAAGTCTATTCATTCAAATAAATATTTTAATAATAATATTGAATAATTTTATTTGAATTACTAAAAACCCTCTTAACCCGGTTATGATACTTAAAGTAGCCTTATGTTTTGAAATGCTGTTTTTATATTGTTTACTTATAAGAGAAATGGACCGAGAAATTGAAGCGACATAGACAAAGACGGATTGTCGGGGATTAAATTTTAACTACCTGCTACAATTTAGTACAAACCGGTCACACAAAGTTTTTTTAAAAGTGCACCTTATCTATACCGATAATACATAATATAAAAATATTGAATATAAGCACCAGTACTAGATTTATTTACGATTTGCATACATAATAAGCTTTTATTACTCTCTTTTATTTCTAAACAGACTATAGGCCTTCCGAATACGTGGCTAAAATTAATGATATTATATGACTGAATCACCATGTATAGAAAAGGCTGATAAGTTGTTTTATTCATTTGAAATAAGGTTTGTGAATACACATAAAAACTAAATTGTGTAAACTAAAATGCAAATTTAAGTGTAATTTGTTTATTGTGTTTTTCTATTGTTACAAATTTAGAAATACTGTTTTAATCTTAGTCGGCTGAAAAGCTGGATTACTGGAAAATATTATAGTTTGCTGAGGAATTTAAAGCATAATCCATTTCGCTTTGGTAAATAAAAGAGAAGCGATCATATCAGTAATTTATCGATTCAAATTTGTAAGATTAAACAATGCTCCAAAGAAAAAAAAAAAGGGTGGGTCTAATTAATCGAAAAAAGGTTTTATTCTATGAAGGTAACGTTCCGTTGCGTGTTGAAACAAGCTTTTAGAAAAACATATTTTTGCTTACTTTTCACATCTACTTCAGATTTATAAGCAGAGGTTGGAATTCCAGGCAAATTCTATTACATTTACAGAGTATTACAAATTAGTAGGTCAAGCCGTTTACCACATATTCTTTGGTCTCAAATAATGGGTCTTTTCTTATGCCACTTTTCACTTCAAAATACAGGGCGTCAAAATAAAAATGATTTTTATTGATAGCTTATATTTACTGAAGTTGGTACACTTTCTATGTAACTATCAACGCACGAACGGAGGAAAGGGGGGCTATAATACTCATGACTCTTCAATTTTATTTGAGTACGCCCATGGCTTTTATATAGAGAGTATTTTTATTATATTTTTCATCATATAAGATTTGGATTTGTGGTGTTTACAAGATATTGCAACTTTTTTGGATGATCTAGGTTTGGCACAAATTAGATATCGTTAAGTATTAACATTTTATTATACAAAACGGCATAAGTAACAACAAAGTTCAAAGAAATACAAAAATTTAAGTCATTTAAACTAAATTTTCAATATGGGTACCACCCTCACCTCCACCTGGTTATTGGAACCAAATAAACGAAATATTTCATAAACGTCCATAAGCTAAAGTCCAACGGGTTGAGGTCGGGGAAACAGAATGGTAATTTTCAGGTGCAAGCCGACCTTTACCAATCCTCCGATAAGGAAAGATTTCATTTTAATAGTTCTCAACATTTTGACCGTAATGCAGAGGAGCACCGCCAAACTGAAATCATATATTTTGATAATACGCCAGAGACAAATCTTGAAGTCCATGACAGAGTTTTGTAAAAAAAAATAAGAATTTAATAGGATCTATGAAAGATTTCATTTATATGGTTCCAATACTAACTAAGCAACATCTAAGCGAACGAATTATAGAAGATGGAGACCACTGCAGATTGACTGCACCATCCATCAATTTATTCAAGAATGGTTGTTACCTCACCATGCTAGTTTGTTTGTTATTCCATGTGCGAGTATGGCCTGTTTCGGTTTCTTTTGTACTATTTAACTTTTCAGTGTTTGTCGTGTTTTTTAATTGCTTATGGATTTTTTGTGTTTACACAAGTAGGTATATACTTTTTTGTATGGACATGCCTTTATCTTGTGCTTTGTGTAAATAAGGATATAACAAAATCGTTGAACCATATTTCCGGATTTTGAACTACAACGTAGTAGATTGATGCCAGAAAAAATGCATGTTTGTCTAGTTTTCAAAGAAAATATAGCTAGTAAAACGTGTTATCTTGGTTTATGATCTGTATATAAAAATATTTTTCAATAATACCTTCTATTTTGCATTATATACATTGCATAATATGCTATAGCAACACAGTTCAGGTACTCCAGCAAAAAATTTTAGTCACTGGTGGCACTTTTTCACTTGTGACTGTTTTCAGAAAACTGGATTTAGCTACTATAATTGAATTGCCTATCTGTCCTCTATTTTATACAAGTTGTTTGTTGGGGCATGTGCATTTTTACCTACCACTAGTGATTTTCTTTCTGTGTGGAAAGCGAAAAGACGAATGTAATCTACTCAATAAATAATTAAAGTTATACCTGGCTAGTATAATGCAGTTAACTTTATTAGAAATATAAGGCTGAACAATTTTTGTTTGTTTGTAGTTTTAGATCAAATTAAAATCATTTTACAAAAGCATGAGTAAGATTTTAGTAAATAAAATAATGTAGATTTTATGATTATAACATCACCACCGGAATAATACCCACAGCGGAAGGCAGCGAGATTGTGTTTGCGGTAGTTTTAATTCCATTACTGGCAACATTATTAAAAAAAGAATTTCAAATAAACTGACAAACACCGTTCGTAATTATTGTATTATGAATGAATGTGTATATATGTAGACAGACATGTAGGTACATACATACAGTATGCGCCAAAAGTATGGAATAAATTCAATAAAAACGAAACAATTATTTTTTGGGAAAAATCCTCGAACAGGTCGATTTTTAATTTAAAAAATACATATTTTAGCATAAAATGCGATTTTCAAATGTCATTTGTTTTCGAGTAATGACGTCATCGATTTTCTTTTTAAATGGCAACACCATATTTTTTTCCTTGATTCTGAAAGATCGTTTAATTCTCTATCAGACAGTACTACAATTTTGCCCTCTTACATAGGAAAGTTTTAGAGTAAATGACGATTGAATGTTAGAAAACGTAAATCAATTAAAATAAAGCAAAAACGTTATCAAATTTAGTATTTCAAATTCCATAGTTCTTTTATGGATCACGTAGGTGAAAATCTTTGCAAAGTGTCATTGTCACACCGACTTTCTAATAAGTATTGTAAGCGACATAGAAATTATTATTCAATTTAAAGTATTATGGCACATTTAACTGTTACTCAAAGAATTGAAATTTTAATTCTTATCGGATGCGGGAATATGACTAGAACTCAGCAGGAAGTTTGCGATTTATTTAATGAAAAATATCCAGATCGCCCTATCAGCCAATCAACAGTCAGTAAGGTAGAGTCTAAATTTAGAAAAACTGGCAATGTTGTAAATATTCCAAAACCTGGACGTCCAAGCATTAATGAAAATCAGAAACAGAACATTTTGATAAGTATGGTGGATAATCCTCATAATTCTTCACGATTGGTTGCATTAAACAATGACACTAGTCAGAGCACAGTGCTACGTATCTTGAGGAAGGAAAAATTTCATCCCTACAAAATTCAACTTGTGCAGGAACTCAATGAAGATGATCCCGATCGCCGCTTACACTTTTGCGAAATTCTAATGGATTTATGTCAAGGAAATAGAAATTTACACCGGCAAATACTTTTTTCAGATGAGGCCACATTTTGTCTGAATGGTACAGTAAACCGTCAAACTTGCAGATATCGGAGTCGGGAAAATCCTCATTGGATGGCAGAGGCACATACCCAACACCCTCAGAAATTAAATGTGTGGGCTGGAATAGTTGACGACAGAATAGTAGGGCCTTTCTTCTTTGAAGGAACCCTTACAGGACAAAGATATTTAGAGTTTCTAGAAAATGACCTTGTTCCAGCCCTTGCAGTAATTTTTCCTAACGATAATGACCCTGACATTCCTGATCAGCAGACGCGGACCGATAGAATGGCCTGCAAGATCGCCAGATTTTACACCTCTTGACTATTTTTTATGGGGATACTTGAAGTCAAAAGTGTACATTAATAAACTACGTAATTTAGAAGAACTTCAAAATCGCATTCGGGACGAAATACGCAGAGTTATCCCAGAAATCACTCATAATGTGCAAGAAGAATTTCTTCACAGACTTGCGCATTGTCAAGAAGTTGGTGGATGGCAATTCGAACATTTAATTTAAGTATAAAATTTAATCAATTGTATTTTATTTTACATACCTCAGAATTGTTACTTTTTTATGGATACAATTTACGTTTTCTAACATTCAATCGTCATTTACTCGAAAACTTTCCTATGTAAGAGGGCAAAATTTGAGTACTGTCTGATAGAGAATTAAACGATCTCTCAGAATCAAGGAAAAAATATGGTGTTGCCATTTAAAAAAAATCGATGATGTCATTACTCGAAAACAAATGACATTTGAAAATCCCATTTTACGCTAAAATATGTATTTTTTAAATTAAAAATCGACCTGTTCGAGGATTTTTCCCAAAAAATAATTGTTTAGTTTTTATTGAATTTATTCCATACTTTTGGCGGATACTGTATACAGAATACCAAAAACGAAAATGTAATGCAAATGTAACTGCAGATATAATTTATTATCTAGTGTAACGTATCATGTTGCCCTAGACGATTATTTGTATGAGTTTTTTTTGTTTTAATATTATTATTAAGACCGTATAGATATTATTTAAATAGTAAGCTTTATTTAAGCAGTGTTTGAATAGAAAATACTATTCACAAGAATAAAATCCAAAACTACGAAGTTTCTCGACCAGACGTGAAATATGATGGTAAATTTACATAAGCCATTTGTTTTCTTTGAAGGTTCACAGCTATCCAGAGAGAATGGCAAATAGTTACATCGAAAAACCGTGAAAATTACAACTTCTTTCCTAAATAATAAAATCTCTGCATTGGAAATCCTATCGCATTTAAGTTGACTTTAGTAAAAAGTAAAATATCAATTCTTGCCGCGTCGTCGATAGACTTGTTGATGTTTCGAGGTATAACAATCACTCGCTTCTATATATATAATTAAATACGGTGGGTAGAGTAGCTACTATTCTAGAAAGGAATACAATATAGCAAGCATACCGAAATACTAATTATATACTTCAGTTTTGTTTTTTCTTAATGCAATGTTATTATTTATTTTATTCAAAACTATTTCAAATATTTACAGCAATTCTGTCAATTCACTTAAAACTTTAAATAAAGAAAACTTAACGTTATTTTGAGGATCACAATTAATTGTTGATTCAAGTAATTCATATGATCTAAATAAAATAAAAAAATTGTTTAAACAAACATAACTTTGTCTCATATTAAGTATAGTTGATTTCAAGTAATTTTTATTCTTAAATGAAGAATATAACATCTTATACAAGAATAACTTAATCTTAATAAAGTATTACTATACTTGCGCAATAATAGTGAAACTAAACTAGGGTTGGAATAACTGTACCTATTCTGGATAGTATAGCTTTCTTTGTCTGAATTCCGACTTGAATTTCTAAATTCAAATTTTAAACTTTGAATTCAGATTTTAATCTCTTTTACTTACCTGCTAATGAAATTACTGGGTAAGTCATAGCGCCCAGAGCTTTCTAGATATAGAATTGAGATTGGGAGGACATATTATACAGGGGACATGCACCCTGTATAATTTTACTGTTCCTGATCCTAGAGACGATTTAAGGTGCTACTACATTTTTTTGAGAAATGATTTAGTCCACTTGATTTCTTCAGACCTATTTTTATTTCTGCATTTAGATGCCGTGAATGTGCTAATTTCCTAATTAAATTTGATTCCACCACTGGATTTGTCACGAACAATACTATTTTAGTATTGGGTGTCTAAATAACGTTGCACCATTGAATTACACTTGAAACACATATAGCATACAGCCACAGTTAGTCGTCAGCAGTGCTACCAGACATATAGCGCTTTAGAGCATAATAGCTCTCATCAGTATGCTATAGATGATGTCACGACCAAAAACCCTGACTATTCCTCTACCATAACCGATAGAAGGATATGAGTACCACGTGTCTACATTTATTACTGAATGCTGAATCTCTATACAGCCACAAGCAGAAAGGGAGTCACTATATTGGAGGTACTATTCAAAGCCCCGACCTGTATCGTCAATATTTTAAAAACACCATAAATTCACCACAAAGTCAAAGATTAAAGTTCGAATTGAGACATTAAAGTCTGAATTCAGAGATAAAAGCGTGAGTTCAGAGTTTAAAGTCTCAATTCAGAGTTTAAAGTCTGATTTCAAAGTTTACAGTCTGAATTCAAAGTTTACAGTCTGAATTCAGAAATTAAAGTCTGAATTCAAAGTTTAAATTCTGAATTCAGAGATTAATGTTGAATGCAGAAATTGAAACGTGAATTCAGTTTAAAGTCTGAATTCAGGGATTAAAGTTTGAATTAAAAGTCTAACGTCTGAATTAAGGGATTGCAGTCTGAATTCAAAGTTTAAAGTCTTAATTCAGGGTTTAAAGTCTGAATTGAAAGTTTACAGCTTGAATTCAGAGATTAAGGTCTGAATTCTAAGTTTAAAGTCCGAATTAAGAGATTAAAGTTTGAATTCAAGTTTAAAATCTGAATTCAGGGATTAACGTTTGAGTTCAAAGTTTAAAGTCTGAATTCAGAGTCTGAATTTAAAATAAAAATTATAGATATGGCCCTTCCAAGACTTCATATTAATATATTTATGCAATCGAAAAATAAAACATACCGGGATAAACTTTTTCAGTCTGCTGCATTACATACACCGTTTTTAAATATGTTTTTGCATCGTTTATACGTCTCGTACTTTAGTAATCAACCGTGTCGCGCGTTGTATGCCTGACTACCTGTCGAAGTAAAAGCAATTTCCAATACCCCAGTTAATCTAGTTAAGATATCCACCACTTTTCATTAACGCACCCCTAAATTTCGTCGCCGTACCTTATGTTTCGAGGACAAATTTAATATTTATGTATACAGAACAGTCAATCACTAACCTCTTCAAGTAAGAAAACTTTCAAGGAAAGGGCATGAAAAACTTTATAAATGGCTACGCGAATGGTACAAGAAGTATAAGGCAGTAACTTTAAAAGCTGCCTTTAACCAGATCCCAAACCTTCTGCGGATAAATCATCTGGGAAGCGGAACTCCAAGAATGACGTCATCCGCCACGTCCGGATTCGAATGTATAGATAGAATTTTATATGTAAATTAATCCGGTGCCATTTGTTATTCCCTGATTTTATGGCCCGTGTCCTAGACGGGGTTGTATATAATTTACTTTTATTTTGACAAAGTTAATCTCTGTGACAAAAGGAGATTAAACGTTTTTTTCGGAAGCGCTGAAATTGTTGTTATTATTATCATTTAACTAAAGATAAAAGCAGAGGTATTATGCTCTATAAACAAATATTAAAGGTTGTACAGTACAAGTATAACATATTATAAGTATGTTAAGTGTCTAAAAAACATACAGTAAACTTAATTAATGCTGGCAAGGGAAAAAAACTCATTATAAATATTTCACAAGAAAGAGATTAATATAACTATAAGGCATGCTTATAGTTATATAACAACAGATAAAACATTCTAAATTAATTCACTGGCTTTCAATATGTCATAATTTTCTTGAACAAACTTACACTTGATGAAGACACTATATTAGTTTGCAGGCAGTTCCTGGGATTAAATACTCTGTTATCGTTTTAAAGTTTTCTTTACGAAGTTTGAATGGATGGCCACGAAGTCGTTAATCAGTATTTAGAGTTAATACATCACGAATAATGTCACAAAACTGACCATACAGCAGTTTATATGTAAATATCAGATCTCATCTGGTTCCTCTTTTAGATAAATGTGGAAGGACCTAACGTTGAACAACGGTCTTGGTACGTATGACTTTTAAGAGACATTACTTGTCTTGTAACTTTTCGTTGGACACTCTCCAAAACTTTTATATCTTTAATTAGGTGAAGTGATCATATTATGGTAGTATATTCAAGAGTAGGCCTTATACAGATTTGGAAAGTGAGGATCTTGATGGTGAATTGTGTTTTGTCGCTTGCGTGTATTTGTGTCATGCTTCCACCACAGCGCGTTTGCATCAAGAGTGTTGCCAGGTGGGAAAAATTCAGTGCATGAGAATAATTTCAAAGAAGCATGAGGTTTGGAGAAAAAAGCATGAGATGGCTTAATTTATAAAAAAAAAACACCTCTTGACACAGCTTAATTTTTAATTACTTTTGTAATGCCATTTTTATTTCATTAAAAAGCATTATGTTCTGCTATTTTATCATAATATTACATTGTAAGTAGGTATTTACTTAAAAGTTATTAACCATTTATTTAACTTATTTTATTGTTAGACCGGGCGAACGTTGAGGCGCAGTTGACGTGACGCAGGGTGACTCACGGGTCGTAAAATCTGTTGTTTCCAGAAAATGTAGGTACCCTTACGGAATAGAGTTAAGAATCACTGCAATACAGCGTGAATACAGCACACACACCGCATATCCGTAGACTGTCATACCCGTTTATGTATTTATTGCTAATTATTAAGAGAGCAGTCTACAATAAAGGACATTTCAAGTACCCAAATATTGTAGATACCTACTTCTATCTATTCAATTTTGCCCTCGATTTTGCCTTTATTTCTCGTTAGGTCTTTGTTCTGGTAGATTTCAAAAAGTAATTTTAATAATTTTATTATTTCTTTTTGTGTCTATTAAAAAGCATGAGATTTTGTAATCAAAATATGAGAGCATGAGATTTCCTCGGAATGCATGAGATCTCATGCAAAAGCATGAGACCTGACAACACTGGCATCAGTTGATCGGACAGTTAGATTTGCAATGGCGAATTGGCGTTGGCGATACGGAACCGATTACCGTAGTAGTGGGGAATGCTAGACCAATGCACGTCGCCGCTCCTCTTAAACTTCGTACCTACCCTGGGATGAAGCCGCAATTTCTACTTTCTCTGTAAAGATCCGCAATTTCCGAATCTGTATATGACTTGTATAAAAGGTGGAATAGTCTAGGAGAAGGATTGTGGAACGTTTTAAAAATTATGTAGGATTTGGAGCTGGCTCTTTTGACAATATTTGAAATATGGAAAAACCATGAAAGGTTAGAAGTTACAGTTACACCTAAGTCAACTTGTTCATCCACTGATCTCATAGGACTTCCATTCAGCTCGTAATACAGGTGAATGATGTTGTTTCCATTATTGTATATTTTGTGATGTTCAACAATAAGGACCAGGTGTTACACCAACGTTGAATATTATTAAGAGTGCTCTGAATAGCATCGCATTGTTCAAAATGGTTGCCATATATTTTGGTATCGTCCGCGTAAAAAGAACGAGGAACAGTTATAATATAAAATCTGACGAGTATAGAAGGAATAACATTGGCCCTAAAACTGACCCTTGCGGAATTCACAGTAAATTGGATCCGCATAGGAACCGAGACAGAGCAGGTGCATGTAGCGGATTAAAAAATATTGCATTTTAACCAAACATATACATATACACTGGCGAAATGATGAGCCTTCAAAGTAGGGCCAAATACTTCGAAAAAAAATTATATCTCTGAATTACTTTAACTTGGTATAACTAATTTTAGTACATGATTTAGGTTTATTAATGGTCTTCTTTGACTATGAGGTCAAGTAAATTGAAACACTACAAGGTGTTCATTTAGGGTGAGTCACACCATTGATCGAATTTAAAAAGAATAATAATATCTAGCGCAGAATTGAATTTAGAACACTTTTTTACTCGTTAAATTAAAAAAAAAAATTCTCAAGAAAAAAAAAACAAAATTGTAAATAGCGTTTATTAAAAGAAATCAAAAAGTCAGTACTCAGTAAAGTCAGTTTTGTCTTTAAAATTTGACAGTTAATTAAACTATTTTATTTCTGCTACTGTTTGTTGTTGAAAATGGTTGGAAAGTTTACACTCAACGAACAAATTGGCTTGTTTCTTGTGCTAGGTTTCTGTGAAGAAAATTGTAAAAGTGTGGAAGAATATCGTAGGCGATTTCCAAATCGAGTGAGTCTCCATAGAGAAACATTTTCTAATGTTGAAAGACAGGTTCGAGAGACAGGAAAGTTTTTCACTAATATCCGAGAACGTCCTAGTGTAATAAGGGTACAAGATGAAGAAAATATTTACTGATGTTTTTTTTTAGTCTGGTAATAGGTCAATTTCAGTAGAAAAACAATTTTTTTTACAAATTACCAACGTTTCGGCTTATATTTCAGGGCTCTAGAAATGTAAATGTGTTACATAACTAATATAAAATTACAATAAATTAAAACAAAATACATGAACATTACAAATTAATATTACAATTTTTAACTTAATATTAGAGTAAGCTAAGTATCTAGTAATATATATTTTTATTCTATTCATTTTAAAAGAAAAAGGACAATGTAGACAAACATAAATTAAGCTGAAAACAAATTACAATTAACAATTTTATAAATTACCTGTAGTTAAGTTTTTCTTCGTCCAATTTAATATAAAAATTAATTGTTTATTAAAAATGTCTATTACAAGTGAAATAGACATTGTAATTATCTTTCTTCTTAAATTCGATCTATGGAAAAATAGTTTGGTATAATTTTAGGGGTGACTCACCGTTAATGAACACCTTGTAGTGTTTCAAATTATTTGAAACAAATTTGGTTATTCCAAATTAAAGTAATTCAGCGATATTATTTTTTTTCGAAATATTTGCCCCCATTTTGAAGGCCTGTAGCTCCGCCTGTGTGCAACTTTGTATACAGGGTGTCGCATAATTAGCTGCCAACCCTGAACAGGCCGATTCTATGATTAAAACTAAGTAAAAAAGTTCATATGAACATGAGTCCGGAAATGCTTCCTAAGGGCACAGAGAACCATTGAAGAGAGAGGAATGGAAATAATTTTTTTGCAATATTTCTCAATTGCGTTGTGATAAATGAACGAAATTTGGTGTACACAGCTAAATTTTGATGAGCAATTTGATGGACTAATCCATTTATTTCCACAAGGTCCATTGGGGTGGGTACGGGGGGTCCCTTGGTATTTTGCGTATGTAACTTGTTCATCTTTGACTTTTTTACAAATTGGACAGCAAATTCCGTTTTCCCGAACTGTTATACGTTAAAAAGATACTCTTGTTTGAAATCGTTATCTTTAACGGTTTCTGCGAAAATCGCTCTTGAATTAATCCCACTTTGGTCAATTTCATAGTAATTTAAACAAAATTATCAGCGTATTCTTATGTCAAAGTATTGTCAACCCGCGTTCTCCTGACCTAACCCCTCTGGACTTCTTTTTCTGGGGATATCTAAATCAAAAAGTTTACGCCATCTTAGTCGATACCCGTGAGGAATTGCTGCAGCGTATCAATGAAATTCGTCAAAACCGTTTTAGCATCTTAATAGCTTCGAGAAGTGTTACACGTAGGGCAAGACTTTGTATCAGAGAAGGTGGAGGGTTTTTTTGAACAGTTTTTAAAATAGCTTGTCTGTTATCAAAATTAAGTTTCCATCTTATGGTCCCTTCGAAAAGTGACGGTTGCAGCTAAATTGCGGAATACAGTGAGGAATGTCCTCCTTGATGTCAGCTTTCTGTTTGGAAACCTTCTGCCGTACTCGCGTGTTGCCGCGCAGCATTACCATCGCAAAAGCCATAAACAAATCATCATATCATAATTGTTCTACAGCAATAATGTGTATTACTGATTACGTATTAAATTATTATTATTATTTGTTTAAATTACTATGAAATTTACCAAAGTGGGATTAATTCAAGAGCGATTTTCTCAAAAACCGTTAAAGATAACGATTTGAAACAAGAGTACCTTTTTAACGTAAAACAGTTCGGGAAAACGGTTATACACGCAAAATACCAAGAGCCTCTCCGTACCCACCCCAATGGACCTTGTGGAAATAAATGGATTAGTCCATCAAATTGCTCATCAAAATTTAGCTGTATATACCAAATTTCATTGCCCTTAGGAAGCATTTCCGGACCCATGTTCGTATGAACTATTTTACTTAGTTTTGATCATAGAAACGGCCTGTTCAGGGTTGGTAGTTAATTATGAGACACCCTGTCTTTGGTTAAATTGCAATATTTTGGGACCCAATACACACCTGCTTGAACTAGTTAATTTAAAGTAGAAAACTAAAGCTTAGTTACCAAGTAAAAAAGAAAATAAAATTATAATCGCAAAAGCAGAAATAAACGAAATTTTCATTTCTAGAAAAGCGAGCGTGCAGGTTTCCGGCGCTGACCTGCTTCAACCTACTTCCACTGTTGTTTTTACTCTAGTGTAGAACTTATTATCCAGGGTGATTATCTTATTGCAATAAATATTATTTTCATTTGTAGAATCAAGAATGTGAATTGAAATAGAGCAACAAATGTGTTGTTATGTGTAAGTAAAATATATAAAATAAAAAGATTGTGTAATTATTGACATTTTGGAGATCTCCAATTGAAGTAACAAATACCTGCTTAATTGTGATTTTTAGCTTATTGATCTTATCAAGGCTAGAAACGTGTACCAATTTCTAAAATTGTTTATGGCCCCAGCGTACAATACCTATTGTAATCTATTGGTGGGTTTTAGGTACACCTATTCGGCGTCGATCAACAGCCTACGGCGAAACGGCATTTACTGCCCGGAATTTGTTTGGCGGGGCTGTATTATGTTTCCGTCTCATTTAGTGCAGTGGCCCTATGAATGGTTGACATGGATATGGACATGCATGCGGTAGTTTAGTTGGGGTGATCATGCTTCTGTATAAACTTTTTAAAACATACTTGAGTAATATAGCAGTATTAGTATATAGTGTCCTTGTTATACAGTGTGTTTCACTTTGATATTTGAAAAATCAGTATTTTTTAATGGAACATCAGGTATAATTTTTTCTTTTTTAAAATATATTGCACTTAAAAGATCTACACAGTAATGTGCATTTTTTTTATTTATGCCCTTTGCATGGCCTGCTGTGGTATTAAATGTAATCCCAAAAGTAGCAAAATTGTATCAGGCATTTTTTTAACAAAAAAACTATTTGTTCCATCGATTTAGCCAAGCTACGAATCCCTTAGTACCAAGTTTCAAAGTTGCATCTTATACAGAGTGTTTATAATTTTGGTGCAAACTTCGAAAAATACCAATGTTTGGGAGCATCGTGTATTAACAGGATAAAATATTTTTGTGATAGTCATGCATTCTTCTGTTATTTTCTGCTTAAGTTAAGAACATTAATTATTTAATTATGTTGGAAGAAAAAATGACGAGTGATTTGTTTATCATAAATTCCGCACCCTACATTAATTTTCTCATAATATTGTTTTTTACAATGAATAACCCAGTTAGGGTTTACATCCGAACAGAATTTTTTTTTTGAGAACTTTGGTGGAAGGTATCAGTATTTCGCAAAATTAGTCTAACGCTAGTGAAGCAGGCCATGAGAACAAAAATGTATCAAACTTCAAACAATTTGACAGTTGCTGTTAACGTTATTGTGTGTACCATTAAAGTTGTGTAAAAATGATTAGAAATAAACTAACTTTACAACAAAAAGTTGAAATACTAGTCCATACTGCAGCAATAATTAACAACTGGCTTGATCAAAAATTTCCCAGAAGGTGGATTGGGCGCTATAGTCAAGAAATTAAGTGGCCTCCGAGATTGCCAGATTTGACGCCACTCGATTTTTATCTTTGGGGGAACCTTAAAGAAAATATGTACGGTATAAGATCCAGTAATGATGAAGAACTTAAGCAGAGGATAAAAGAGTGCGAGTTAATTTCTCAACAGGAACTCGCGAAAGTAATGAAACATTGCCAAAGAAGTTTAGAGAAATGTATTCAAGTTGAAGGAGGGGTAATAGAAAACGCAAAAATTTTAAGATATTTGGTTATTTTGTAGTTTATTGTTATATTCAGTTAAATTTCTTTTGCTAAAAATAAAAATGAAAAAAATCGATATTTCCTTTAATTTGATTTTTTATTACGAATACCCTGTTTTAACTAGGCCAATAAAAATAATATAATTTCAAAGCCATAGTACACCTCTATCGAAAGAAAAAAATCACGAAAATATTTTATCCTGTTAATACAGGGTGCTTACAAACATTAGTATTTTTAGCAGTTTGCACCTAAACACAGTGTAGCACAAAAAAGTCATAGCGATTTAAAGGAGTCCAAACCATCGTTGATGGCGCCCTCTAGCAGATAGACCAAAATTGTCGACATATTCGAATTTCTAGTCCCAAGAAACCCCCCTATACCAAATTTCATAAAATGCGGTCGATGCGTTCGAAAAATAATAAAGAAAATATGATTTTGACTTAATTCAGCTTGTTTTTATCAAAACTATCTACATCTGAAGTTTGGCCCATTCTTTACTGAACACCCTGTATAATAATACGATGACTGTTAAGAGTAATATTCATTAATATTGAACAAAATGGAAACTCAAAGTATATAATTTTGTTTATTCGTATTTTGTAATTTGCTGACTATTTTCATGATATATATTTAAAATATCCACCAGATTTATCAATATTAAATAACTATCAACTGTTTTTTAAATGGCATTGACGATTAATTTTCTTCTTATTCATTATTTTTCATGTTCGTTTTTTATTTATTTACAATTCAGAAAAAGTTTTGGCGATTGAACAAATTCGACCCCCCTCCCCCAATCTCTCTTTTAAGTATCAGTACTTCAGCATAAACGATGTAAAAAATATGAAATCTTGAATTAATCTGTCGAAAAGCAATTTTGATAGAATTGATATATTTCGAAAACCATTAGAGATAGAAGGAAGTTTGATAAAAATCTCGCTAAAATTACGTGTAGAATACAAATATGCAAAAATATACAGGTTGTTCCATTTAAAATATGCAAGTAGAAGGCGACTTCCAATCATCTTTCAAGTATTATAATGGGTCGTCATCGTAAGAGCGTCTGTATAAGCAATGGACACGATAAATTGAAGGATATTTCTACAGGGTGTCCCAAAATAGAAGGCCATTCCATTAACCACATACTCTTTGGACAAAAATAATGCGACTTTCCTTATGCCATTTTTTATTTGGGCGTCCCTGTTTCAATATACAGGGTGTTAAAGTTACATTTTAAAAAACTATTTTTGTTAATAATCCCATTGTTTAGTAAGATACACACTTGAAATTTTGCACGTACTTTTATCTTATTCCGGCATACTTATCATGTAATTTTAGTGAAAGAAATCGAAGGGAGAATGGAGGTAACTGAGGAATGCATTTCCCTTTATCTCCTCCAATTATTTCTAAGTACGCCTATGCAGCTTTTTCTTGAAATATCAAACGTAGAATTTTCTTCTGAGCATTTTATCTCTTTTCTTTTAATTTTTTGTTTAAATGCTCCATTTTGAAGAAATACGGCAATTTGTAGTGTCCATAAATCACTATCATTTAAATTATTTTATTAAAGTAGACTAAAATAATACAATTTTAAAGATTATTATAAAAATATTTATAATACTGCGCAAAATATTACGGTTTATTGTATGAAATGGGAACAAAAAAGGTACTTAGCTTATGAGAATGACTGGTCTATTTAAAGATGTGATAGTTTTGCATATAAATACACATAAAGAAACTAGTTTCTTATTGATATTATTTCGACTTGTGACACTCTTTTCCAAAATTTGCTCATCTCATCTCATTAAACGTCACAGCACGACTAATTGTGACAGTTTTGTCTAAAGCACAAAACTAATGTTGGAGATGTGATATTTCAACGCAGCGCCATTCGGCGGTTATTAAGCTGATACACCACTACATCTTGAAAAATGAAAATTTTGTCTTGTTCCAAACTGACGATATGTTCTTTATTGTATGGATTTAGAAATAAGTGAAGTACCTCAAATTTCGTTGCTCTATACTGAAAATCTGTAGGCGAACAAGAGAAAAAAGAAGTAAGTATTTTTTATCATCGTTCATAAAATTGAAATATTGGATTGCTTCCAGAAATGTGTTTCGTTAAGGTAAATTTCCTATATTAATTACGTTTGTTGAATGTAAAGAATACGGTAAATGAAATATAATTTATATTTTTTAAAAAATACACATTTTATTCCATTTTTTCTTGTGATTTTATAAAATTTCCCATTTCTAGTTTTTTCCCATTTCTAGAATATTCGAAGTTCCCGCGGTCATTTTCAGTTCATCAGTCCGACTATTCAAGTAGATGGCGCTGAGCTGTCACAGTTGTTGCCAACCGTTAATAGGTTATTGGGTTTCTTCTTGTCTAATCAACAACTTATTAGACAAGAAATTCAAAACCTAATACCAAATAACACTATTTGTTGAATTTTGCAGGTATATCCACCATATTTCGTTAAATAAAAAAATTACCAACTTTAGTTCCATCAAATGCAAAAACTCAGATGATGGGTAGTAGTTCAATCTATCGCTATTTGGCAATCTTAGGTCACTAAAGGTGGTAAAAATATATTTTTTATTGCAACTAACACGACGCAATTTCGAAGAAAGTTATATGTAGGTATATCTACCACATTTCGTATGTAAACTGCTGGCCACTCGAACTTACACATAGAGATTTTTAGGCAAAATTAAAGCTTTAATATTTTCAACAGGAATGCAAATTTTTGGCGACTTGCAAATTTTAAGAGCTAGTTTTTTTTTTCAGATTAAGCTGCATGACGTATATTTATCATAGGACCATAGGTTTATTATATACGGGGTGATCAATGAAGTCATGCAAAAAATCAAAAAGTTTGTATGAGTAAAATTTCGCAAAAATGTGTTTTGGTAGTTGCAATATGGTTCGTTACTAAGGTAACATCAATATCTCAAGACGTTTTTGTCAGTTTTTGGATTAAGGCTCTTAGGCCTTGTATAGACTATTCAACATAAAATTTAGGTAGCAAAATTTTGAAAATGCTATAACTTGACATTGGATTGACGGTTCTTGATTATTTTTGCAGATTTGGAATCCTTATTTCACGTAAATGTTCTATGGTTTAAGCATTTTATTTGAGGGTTGAAATTTACACATTATACCGGGTCGATAATAAATAAAAACGTAGGGTACGACGCGCTCTAAGGTTTGGCATTATTTAAGTTTTTGTAAAAATAAATTCTCACCTCAAGTTGTTTTTATTTAATGTTCTTCTCACTTATTTCTAAAATAATGTTAACTTCTTTGAAATGGACGCGTCGCATAGAAATTACACCCGATCATAATTATCGGTATGAGGGTGGACAAAGAACTTTGTAAAATTTATTTTTACAAAAACTTAATAAAAAATAATGCCAAACCTTAGAGCGCGTCGTATAATACGTTTTTGTTTATTATCGACCCGGTATAATGTGTAAATTTCGACCCTCAAATATAATGCTTAGACCATAGAAAATTTATGTGAAATAAGGATTCCAAATCTGCAAAAATCATCAAGAACCGTCAATCCAATGTCAAGTTATAGCATTTTAAAAATTTTGCTGCCCAAATTTTATGTTGAGTAGTGTGTACAAGACCTAAGGGCTTTAATAAAAAATCTGACAAAAAAATCTAGAGATATTGATGTTACCTTAGTAACGAATCATACTGAAACGACCAAACAAAATTTTTTGCAGAAATTTCACTCATACAAACTTTTTGATATTTTGCATGACTTCATTGATCACCCCGTATATAATAAATCTATGGTTCTACGATAAATATACGTCATGCAGCTTAAATTTGAATCCCTGTTGAAAATATTGAACTTTAAATTTTGTCTAAAAATCTCTGTGTAAGTTCGAGTGGCCAGCAGTTTGGATAAGATGCCAATCTGTAGATCATATATGTTTACCTTCTCAATTGTCAAAAAATGTCCACTTAATTATCGCCTTGCTACGAAAAAATTTCCGGAAATTTTTCTGGTTGCCATGGTAACGAGTCAAAGGCATCTTATTGGTTTTAAAGTAGAGGTGTGAAACTCTCAGCTGAAAGCACAGTACCTAAGTCTTGTGGACTTATTTATAGACTTATAGCTTTTTACGGCAGTTGTTGTTTGTATAATCGCAATTAACAGAAAAATAAGACAAACAACAAAATTTTAAATAATATACAGTTAAATTAGTAAATCGAACCATTTACCTCCGGTGAAAATAAAGGGGCTTTTTTAACTTGAGTACCTCCATGTCAGTATACAAGATAGTAAACTTAAGATTTAGAAACAATTTTTTTAGTAACTTCCTAAATTAAAAATTAAATAATAAAAGTCCCATTATTTTCTCTCAAGTAATCCGTAACGCACTGACTTGTGACACCCTATATAATATCTTTATAATAAGGACATTTTGTCATACGTTAAATTACTTTGCACCACACAGTGAAAAAAGTGCTTGAACTTTTTGTTCGATTTAATAAAGCCCTTATTTAAATCAGTGGTGGTTCGTAATTTCCACATCAAAGATGGTGGAAAAATGTAGGTAAAGAAGAAGCGCCAAGTATGGAATACCATTTAGTTTTATCCATATATAACCTTTTTTTAATGAAAAATCTAAATAGTTGATATATGGAATAAGTACCTAATATGGAATAAGATATATTTCATACCATGGGACATGGAAGAACTAAAACTGAAACAATGAGAAATGCTGCGAATTAGTGAATATTTACTATTTTACATATATAAGTATACCAAGATAGCTGTAAAATAAATTACGAGAAAATGATGTTTATCCATTTTTTAGGTTTTCTCAAATATTTGCTGTGTAACCCCAATTTTAACTTCAGATTCATGTTCAGCGGGAAAAAATACAGAAGAAAAATATAGTCTAACTCCCAGCACACATGACTTTTTTTTTGGGCCTGTTTAAACTTTTGAGTGCTTTTTGTCGTTTTTATGGATTTTCTCCAAAATTTGCTGTGCGACCCCTCATTTTGACTTCAGATTCGTGTTCAGCGGGAAAAAATACATGGAAAAAATGTAATGGGACCATCAGCACACACCACTTTTTTTTGTGGACCTGTGTAATTAATGCAATTCAATAATATGGAACATTTTAAAATAGAAACAGACTGCTATTCCGTATTAGGAACCTACCCATCTTCAGTTTTACTTACCAAATACATACCTGTACAAGCTGTTTGAAATTTATATTGGTTTGAAATCTATTATAGGGTAATCTTTCAAATATATTGAATGGTCAGAACATGTGTCTGGTGCCAACAATAACATAATAATGAAAATATTAACATCAACAAATTGCCATAGAATGTAAATAAAACCATGTGGTCGAAAACGCGATATCATTTGTGTGACGTCATACGACGTTCGGCGCTGTTTATGTTTCCGTAGTAGAGATGATAGGTGCAGTATTACGTTGTCGATGATGTAAACAGGCGTTTGTTCTTGTGTTTTTGTGGCATTTTTGGGTCATACATAGCGTAATAGACAATACTGTGCAAATTCTACAGTAGCGGAGCGGGTTTTGTGTTCGCATAATTTTATTTATTTAATTTTTTTCTTAATATTTTGTGTACTCGGAAAACGTCTTTGGTATTATGCTGCCACAGGATAATATGTCTTTGTCACACGGCCATAAATCAGCACCTTATCTGTCATCTACGCATTTGAATTGGTGTTATTCACAATTTCATTAGTGCAGCAAATACGGCGAGTCAAAGCAAGCAGATGTCTACTATTTTCCTTTTTTAACATTACCATAGTTATTAGTGGAGATGTGGTGAACTTATGGTATTGTTAAATGTAACTTATTTCTTTGCTTACAATATAGATCTGCAGATAGAGGGTTTTACTTGAGGTATTTATAAAATTATGCCATCTGATTTCACATTGAACTACTTGTTTTAATTTGAAAAATAATAAATAAAAGTAATGTCACAGGCCTTCGTTGTGGGGGCCACCGTTTCTAAGCTTATTTTTCCCGGAAATAGTTTAGCATTTCGATTAAAATAATACATTATTTCTTCTGCACAAATATGTGAAAAATCATGCAATTTCGCCAGTACTTTTCTATTGAAATTTGGGTATTCTCCACTCACTATAGATTTTTTAGTAGATAGGGCGGTACCCTAGAGCCCTTCCACAACAGCTGACACTGGCTTAAATGATAAAATTAATCAAGCAGCTAACTAGGAACGAGTTGCTAAAATACAACAAAAAAATATAACTTCGCAGCATGTCCGAATAAAATTATTCGGTATCGGCATGTCACGAAAATATATTTAAAACATTAAAAGTAGTTCGGTTATGTTCCTAGAGAGCCGAATTTAATAAAAACAGGGATATGTTATTTTTAGATATTTGCATATCATGCGGTAGCAAGGGTCTAGGCTTGACAGATTGTATTATATTATTAAATTATGTAAATTTAGTCTGACTTTGCCCGACGATATTTACTTTCAAACATTTTCCACAATTTATATTCATCTTGGCAGTACATATTGTTCATAATGTAAATGTTTCTTCATAATTGAATTGATATATCGATTTACTTACTTCCGGAGAAGGATATACAGGATGATTCGCATCATGAAAAATGGAGTCAATATAGTAAAAAAAATTGTAAAATCTTTATAGTTTCCGAGAAAAAATTATTGAAGCAGTAACAACCTTTACATCGCTGGGCTACTGTAGTCTCTAGCTTCATCGGAATGCATTCTATCCACGTTTTTACGATAGTGTTATTAGTTATTCGTGCAAAAATTGATTTACGTGTATACCAACTCTGAACTGATGGATAACATTTTAATTTATGGTGAAGTAAGATAAAATGCTTTAGCAATTTCTCGTCTGTACGCAGAACAATTTCTCGGTAAGCATATGCCAAATGCAGCTACTTTTACCGCAGTAGTGCAACGTGATCGTGACAAAATTTGCAAGCCAATTGTAGAAGAGATGCAGCAACTGATGAACACATTTTAAAAATAGTTGAAGGGAATTCCCGAATAAATACCAGGTAAATTGTACAACAAATACAAGGAATGTCCCAATCAACAGTGTGACATGTCATATACGAAGCTCAGTTATATTTGTACCACGTACAGCGTGTTCAAACATTAAGTTCTTGAGTGCGTAATTAGGAAACACCCTGTATAATGTAGACATTCAGTGTGTGTTTTTTCAAATATAAACGGTTATTCGAAGTCTTAATTTTATAAATATTGGTTTCTATACAGACGTACAAGTTATTGCAATAATAATGGCACTTTCTCAAAACAATTTTTGATGAACTTTTCCTTAGATCTCTGTTGGTAAGTGGAACAATAAAGAACTTATTTATTTAAACTATCCAACACGAACAAGTCCTAATTACAGGATAGTGAGAAAAAGTACATAATACGTAATATCATCACCAAATAAAATTACAAAAAAGATACATATATGAAAGTAGTATACTGCACAAACAAAAAAAATACAAACTAAAAAACACTGGGTAATGACAAACAAATTATTTTCATATGTTTAACATTTGAATTAAATATATCAATAAAAGTATAAAGTAGATCATAATTTCTGCACATTTTATAAAGAGGAGAAAAATACAATATATTAGTGTTAGGTTTTAAATATAATGTTTTAAATATGTTCTTCCGACTTCTGATTGGTTTAGGTATGGTAAAGTTAATCCGATGTAACATTTTTGGTACGCCAAAAATAGAATGAATTACTCTAAATAAAAAAAAAAATATTGAATGCATATTACGACAAACAAACAGAGAACTGCCAAATTTCTGAAGTAACAATTCTTGGGATTGACGCATACGCACCATCCTCTTTAAACGCTAGAAACAAGCAACCTACACTTCAAGCGGCTCTATATATTTGGTGCAAACTGGAGATCATACAACCGAGCAATATTCTAGCTTGGATCTGTCAAATGAATTATAGAGCAACATACCAGTATGAGAATTATTAAATTCACGCGAATTAAGCATTACAAATCCTAAGTTTCTAGTAGGATCAGAAATGATTCTATTTAAGTGGTAGTCAAAACTCAATTTACAATAAAAAATACTCCAAGGTCTTTTATATATTCTGGTCTGCTCAATACAGTGTTAGAAATGCTATAAGGAAATTTCAAAATTTCTTTTTTACGGCAGCAAAACATAACTGAACATTGACCAATGTTTAACAGTAGCTTATTTTCCTGACACCACAAATTCAGCAGGTTCAAATTGTTCTGAATTAAAATACATACAGTCATCAGCACCGTTTTTTTTTAAGTATAACTTTGCATCATCTGCATACAGTAGGTGTGATACATCTAGAACTGACGTTACGTCATTGATGAAAATATTAAATAATTGAGGTCCTAGTACCGAACCCTGCGGAACACCAGAGAGGACTTCAAATTTATGTGACACCGATCCCTTATATGTATAGCACATATTGAAACCGACCGGTTAAATAAGAGTTAAATAGTTTTAACGCGCTGCTCGATGCCCCATTCTCACATAATGTTCGAAGCAATATGCCATGAGAAGTCCTATCGAAGGCCTTGGAAAAATCCGTGTAGATTACGTCCAGTTGACCACTATCATCCAAAACCTCCGATATGTATTGCGATACACATAATAAATTTGTGGATGTTGAGCGACCCTTCATAAAACCATGTTGATTATGGCAAATTATGTTCTTAGCATGATTATATGCAATATCATGGGCATAAAGACTCAATAACTTTAGCTAAATTAGAAATTATAGTAATGGGGCGATAATTATTTATTTCACTGATATTTCCACTTAGTCGCGTCAAATTAGCATGATAAATCTGAAAATAGACAACTTTTTGCGGAGAAGTCCGATTGAGATGCGATTTTCTGCAAAATGTTCAGGGAATTTTTTATAACAAAAGGTACATCTAACCTCTGTACGCTCGCAAAATTTTAATTGTTTATTTAACAAATGACCCATTTTTGTTGAACATATGGCAAATGTCACACACGATTCAACGAAAATGTCTGAAAAATGTTCTCTCGGGGGTTTTCGAGGTCCCTCTTTATCACTTTGGTGTTAGCTTTATTATTTATTGCTAAATTGTTGTAACTGGGCTAATTAACAAATTAAAAAGTCCACCCCCGAAATTACTAGAGAACCGGAATTTTTTCCAGGATTTCTGGCTTATTAAGGCAAACCATCGGCACAAGATTTTTGAAAATATAATTGTTTATTGTTCGATTGTTGCAACCTCGCTAATTAACAAATTAATAACTCTTCTCCTGGAATCGTTAGAAAATCATTTTTTTTTGCAATAATTCTGGGATCAATTGAACAATAAACAATTATATTTGCAAAAATCTTGTGCCGATGGTTCGCCTTAAAAAGACAGAAATCCCGGAAAAAATTTCGGGTCTCTAGTGATTCCGGGAGTAGAGTTATTAATTTGTTAATTAGCCAGGTTGCAAAAATAGAAAAATAAACAATTTCTTGTGCCGATGGTTCTCCCCATGATTCCAGAGTTATTGCAAAAAATCTCGTTCTCTAACGATTCCGGGAGTTATTAATTTGTTAATTAGCGAAGTTGCAACAATCGAACAATAAACAATTATATTTGAAAAAATCTTGTGCCGATGGTTTGCCTTAATAAGCCAGAAATCCTGGAAAAAATTCCGGTTCTCTAGTGATTTCGGGGGTGGAGTTTTTAATTTGTTAATTAGCCCAGTTATAACAATTTAGCAATAAATAATAAAGCTAACACCAAAGTGATAAAGAGGGACCTCGAAAACCCCCGAGAGAACATTTTCCAGACATTTTCGTTGAATCGTGTGTGACATTTGCCATATGTTCAACAAAAATGGGTCATTTGTTAAATAAACAATTAAAAATTTGCGAGCGTACAGAGGTTAGATGTACCTTTTGTTATACAAAATTCGCTGAACATTGTGCAGAAAACAGCATCTCAATCAGACCTCTCCGCAAAAAGTTACAAGTGAAATGGTAATTTGACGTGACTAACTCTTAAATACATGACATGATATCTTCCAAATATTCGAAATTGTTCCGGTAAAGAGGATCAACCTGAACAATATTTTCAGTGCCTCTGCCAACACAGAAGCACAGTTCCGAACCAAAAAAGATGGAATATTATCAGGGCCCATAGTCAACTTTGCTTTTAATTTTTATATGCATTTTAACTTATGTCAAAAGTTGAAAGTACATTTCATTACAAATACATCTGCAGGGACCAAATTCGTTTTAAACGAGTTAGTTTCGAAGCCGTATGAACAGGTCAGTGACAGCCTGAAAAAGAGTTTAAATAATGATTATAAAACTATAAATTTTTTTCATCACATCATCGTATTTTACTTATTTTTCCGTATCTCTTCTTAAAATTAACGACATAACTGAATCACCCTGTATTATTATTAAATAATCATATAATTCATAACATGCGAACTCTCCATATCCAAGTTCCTCAAATAACAATTTTGCTCGACCTTTTAGGGTTGGACCTTGCTTTTATTGCTATTATTAACCATGTAGGTAGCATTTATCGAAATTGGACGAAAGTCCCATAGAGACTATCGGTGCTCATTAAGAATTATATTATTGTAGCTCTGCAGCGTTCGTTCCACATAACCCCTCTAGGTTTGACTTAAAGGTTATCGTCCTAGTGGTCACCCCTAGACCATATAAAATAATTTACAACTCTCCCGAAAGCTAAAGTATCTCTGCAGATATAGGTCCAAAAGATGCGGCATATGTACTGGAACATTTATATGAAACGGTAAATGGTCATAGGATTTTTCTAGAATTATTTAAATGTGCATTGGAGTAGCCAGGCGTCAGAGGCTGAAAATAATCGTATTATTCGATTAATTGCTAATGAAACAAATACGAAATTCCAGGAAACAACTACTGTGCGGACTAATGCCCCTACCAGTATTGAATTACACCTGGAAAACCTATAGCAAACAACTAAAGTCACTCGTCGACAGCCCACCAGACATATACTGGTTTCGAGCTTATTAGCATTCATCAGTATGTGAAGTAACCGACTAATAACCTTAGCTGTTTTAAGTCTGTCTAAACCGACAGTAGTGACCAAGAATAATGCGGAGTAGTACAGCTACCTCTAGCGGCCATTTGCTACTCCATGGCGGACTAACAGCCACAGACACGAAGCGTTCTAGATCACAGTAGAAAACCATTGAAAGTTAACGACCTCTATCACGATTTGGCGATAACGATATGTTGCAAATACGGAATTCCAGGAAACAACTACTCTGCGGGCTAATGCCCCGACCAGCATTGAATTACACCTGGAAAACCTATGGCGTACCGATGAGTGAATTTAGCTGTCTGCTACAAATGTTTGGCCAATGTATTACTTAACTAATTATTATTAAATCATAATATTGGTAGGTGGATTTTCATACGTTACCTACTAATTCTTGCCAGTAAAGTTAAATGTTTTAAAATAATTTTTGTTGTTTATAACTTGTACGCAGTTAAAAATAAGCAAATTATTAATCTGGATAGCTTGGAAACTATTCACAATTAAAAAAACTACGGATATTTTATATGCAGAATTTAGTGAGAAATGGTTTTATAGTTTATATTTTTTTCCTAGTTGATACCTTCGAATATATTTACGAAAAATGTTTTATTTATTTTCTTAAGCATGAAAAAGCGATCGAAGAACCTTAAAAAAATTACGGTCAAGAATTTCTGACCATTGGTTTTATATGTTCTGACACCTGAATCATTGTAGTATTTTCATTTTATATATAAGGAAGAAATGCTTTGGGACAACATGCACACTCTTTTACTTTACCGTAAGCATTTGACACTTTATTAAATTTACATAGAAATTCCTTTTTTTGGAATTTAATGAATCGTTTCAATTTCCAGGAGAAATTTCGAGATGGCACACTTTGCTATCCGTAAACGTGTTGATACAAACACATTCATCTTGTTTCTATCTATATCCTTCATCCAGATTGACATGTTATTAAAGGCGGAGTATAAATTTATGCCTTTTTCACACAGTGGGAAGGTACCAGTTCATACGTTCGGAATTTCAATGAGGTCCAAATTATCTTTTGATTAATGAGCTTTACACCGATCTTGTTGTAATATATTTACCTAAATACATCGTTATTGAAACTGATTTATTAGTCAGTCTGTGAGGAATTTAAATGTCTGCGCTTGGAGAATTTGTGACCATGCTGAATATTCATGCAACTGGTTTTATTTTTAGTTTGGAAATCTGCATTTAATGTGATAGTTCAGTAATCCACATCAACTAGAATACAAAACGGAAGTAAGAGACATTCTACAAGTTAGTTCACTCAGTACTTCGTGCCTCAAAAATCCCCCCTACCGACGCACTTCCTCTTGCCTACTAATCCAATACTGATCGCCAGCTTAACAGGCGATTTGCTGTGAATGCGGAAAAAGTAATGCAACTAATGGCAATCACCACACAACAGTAACTGAATATTAAAATAGAAAAATAATAATTGTACAGACAGTATGCACCACTCACTATTTTCTAAAACGTGCATATTCTACAAAATTTGCATATTTTAAGGACTGTGCACATTTTAGGGAATGTGCACATTTTAGATGTGTACATTTTAGAAAATATGCAGATTTTAATTTCCTATTTAATCTGCACATCTTAGGGACTGTGTACAGTTTAGGGAATGTGAACATTTTAGAAAATGTGCGCATATCTAAAGTATGTGTAGATTTTAAATTTCTATTTAATATGCACATCTTATGGAATGTGTACATTTTAGATAAATGACACATTTTATAGAATGTGCACAATTTAGAAAATGTCACATTTTAGACAGATTTTAAATTCCTATTTAATCTGCACATCTCATCGAATATACATGTTTTAGAGAATATGAACATTTTAAAGAATATGCACATTTTAGAGAAAGTGAAGAAATGTTCTTCACTCAACGTTTAAAGTTAGGCGTACTATAGTATGTTTATCATTTTTAGTAAATACACTTCTGTTCTATTCTATTTTACTGTACATAAAAATAAAATAGAAATATAATACTATCATTTGCATAGTTGTTATTTTATTTTGATTGAAAACGTGCAATAAAGTTTTAAACAATGTTACAAATTTTTTAATTTCACTTTTACAGTGGTTTGGCAATTTGTATACAGCAGACTAAATATACATTATATCAAATAATTAATGTTTATTTAGGTCCAGTGACCAGATCCAGATACATTTACATAGAATGGAGAGTAGTCATCTTGAGGTTGGATTTGTTATTGTTAGTTTCATATATCGGTATAATATATATGTAAAATATTTGTTTCATTTGAGTTTGGCCTAAAACTAAAAAAATTGGGTACCTTTATCAAATTGTAAAGAATTACTGGTAGATAAAATGTAGATTAATTATCAACAGTTAACGATAATGACGGTACAAAATATAGTGGGGTACCAATGATATGCATTGTCATATAAAGTATGAAATTCCTCTTAAGAGTGCTCTTACCAGCTAACCGAATCTGCGCCGAATTTTCTTATACCTTATGTCATTTTATTCGTTGCATAGATCACCAACACATCTGTATTCTTGGTAGCATATTTTTTGACATATTGTAGTCAAAACTTGGTGACAACAAACAGCATGGTGACAGCACCTCTCGGCATGGTAAATAAAATATCAAGAAATTTCGAGTTTACAAAATATTACAAATTTTTTGGAAAAATTTTATAGGAAAAAATTGTTTATTTTTTAATCAGACAGGGTGGAAAGTTGGTCATTTTGATCTGGGAAAACATTTTTTAAAAACATGTATTGTTTTACATAAAAGTGGATAACTTTTCACTGTGAGAACTTGAGAATTCTGAAGCTACTTGCCAAAAATAGGCTCATTACAACATGTATGGAGCTCAAAATTAGTAATTTACTAATTTCAGTAATGGCGGTCTAACTATAGAAGATTCTTAAACAGTTAATTTTATCGAATTAAAATAAGAGTATATTTTCGTTACTACTTGGAGTCGCGATGCAATTTTGACAATTCTGGATTATTAACCAGTGCATGGACATGGTACATCCCTGTAGGCTTTTTTCAGAACTTCAGGAAGCAAATACAGGGTGACAACAGAAAGTGGGGACACGCTGTAACTTTTTATGACTGCTGATAAAAATTTGAAGTTGGGTGGGTTGATACTAGATGGTGTCATGAATTCTTTGAAGTTATTTCGGATTTTATGACATTTCCGGTTTGACCGGAAATGACCGTAAATTTATATTTTTAAATGGGACACCCTGTATTTTTTGACGTTGGAATCAACGGATCATTTTACGTATGGTAGAACCAATTTTCTGACACATTTTCTGGATGTAAGCAGTTTTTGAGAATAAAACTAGGAGGCTGTGACTGGCAGAAATATTATTATTATTGAGGAAATACATGTACTTATAATAAAAATTTTACAGGATAGCCATGGACAAAATACATTTTTTGTTTTAAACTAAACATTTAAAAATCCTACGGATTTAAATATTATATGGTAACATTCTTTATTAACTGAACTTATTTTATGATATTTTTTACTAGTTGCACTGTATACCAAATATGACTTAAATATCTCCAGTACTAACTATACCTACTATTCGTTTTTTGAAAACTTTAACATCTCGTATCTCCCTTAAAACTCAAAATAAATAAATTATATAACAAACTGACATTATTTTTCGAAGTTCTGATGATGAAATTTGTTCATTTAAAACTGAATCACTCTGTATATTATACACATATTTTGGTTTCTCTAATTAAAATTGTGTCGATAAGTTAATGCCTTTGGAATATGTTAAATTCACTCAAAATTTATTATTTATTTATTAACATTATTTAACCTTACTCACTTCTAGGTACGGGCATGTACAAAAACATGTCCCAATTATTATTCGTTTTACTAAAGCATGTTTTGTTCCGAGAACGTTGTTCACAACCAAACATTCCGCAAATCCACCAGGCCATGGAAAAAGTATCGCTGTTTATTTTTCAGCACGGTTATTTGAACAACAAATAAATATCCGACGTTATACCCTGTAATTTATTTAGCGCTTTCTCCCCAGATAATGCGTAATAAAAGAAAAAGGCGCCACATTCGAGTCACGGAATTCACATAATAATCCGGCCAAAAAGTGCCGTGTATGCGCCCTTGGGGGACCGCCTTTATGCCTAAGGGTGAAGACACGTATGTAATATTTGTTTATTTACAAGTTCTAAGGGAGCGGGGTGATAATATTTGTTGTATGAACGTTAGGAAACCATTAGTCATCCAACAAACACGCATTATGCATTTTAAACGTATCATTGGCTGGTTGGTAAATCGTGTTACACGTTTGAAAATCAACGGTTTGTTTTTGGTGTAAAAAACCGCTATTATATTGTAACGTTATGAATACGTACTTTTCATATTCAAAATCCTAACAGTTCTTATGTCTTAGGTGATCTCTATAGTAAAATAGGTTTTGAAAACATTACTAAAGTGGAGTGGACTATGGGGAGAGTGGAGAAAACATTTGTTAGCTGTACTTTTGATTTCAAAAATTAAACTTTCTAGTTGCCATTTAGCTGGACAGCGAAGGAATGAATGATTAAAATATTCTGCAGCAAGGCTCAATCAAGGCGGGCGATTCAGAACTTATTAAAAAAAAATTAGAATATAGAGCCTGTATCACATAAGAGGGCTACTCCCATGTATCTTGCTTAATATGCGAGACACGTCAAAAATCTTTAATTGTTTTTTGTTGAATTTTTGGAGGCCTTTATGCTCGTAAAAACAAATTTGAGATCCATGTCCAACTTTATGAGTAATAACAAAAAAACCTGTAAAGTGCTCAAACTTTAAGGCTGTCTAACTTTTTTGTTTTAAGAGAAAACTTATTGGTAATAAATTTTTATTGCAAAATTGATACCTTCCACCTGATATAAACAGATTTTTTAAATATCGTATGTGGTTCGCTGCGCCCTCTAGGCGGATAAAATTTTATTTTATTGAAGCAGGCTATGGCTACAAAAAATTGCCTGTTTTTTCGTCTTTCATGCTTCTTTTTTCTTTCGTATTTATTACACTTTTTCAATTTTAGTTAAAAAAAATATACCTAAATATTTTCGTATTGCTCAAGATAATGTAGAACCTGTTTTAAAGACGCCAATTGCAAAAAATAATAAACAGAATGTACATTTTTATGTAAAATACAGATTTTCTTATAATATTATTTTATTACATTGTCTGTCTCAAAACGTCTTAAAGACCCAATTGCTTCTAATGTGAAAACCAATAAAATAATATTATAAGAAAATCTGTATCTTGCACAAAAAAGTACATTCTGTTTATTATTTTTTTGCAGTTGGCGTCTTTAAAACAGGTTCTACATTATCTTGAGCAATACGAAAATATTTAGGTACATTTTTTTTAACTAAAATTGAAAAAAATGTAATAAATACAAAGGATAAGGGCAATATGTAGTATATTGCACGAAAGACGAAAAAACAGGCAATTTTTTGTGGCCATAGCCTGCTTCAATAAAAAATTTTTTATCCGCCTAGAGGGCACAGCGAACCACATACGATATTTCAAAAATCTGTTTATATCACGTGGAAGGTATCAATTTTGCAATAACAATTTATTACCAAAAAGTTTTCTCTATCTCTTAAAATAAAAAAGTAAGACAGCCTTAAAGTTTGGGCACTTTACAGGTTTTTTTGTTATTACTCATAAAGTTGGCCATGGATCTCAAATTTGTTTTTACGAGCATAAAGGCCTCCAAAAATACAACAAAAAACAATTGAAGATTTTTGACGTGTCTCACATATTAAGCGAAATACATGGGAGTGGCCCTCTTATGTGATACAACCTGTATAGGCTACTCTTACAAATACAAGTTTGTAAAAAAACTCGAAAAGGGCAGTTCAAAATGATTTAAAAATACAGTTCTGCGCAGCACAGGAAACTGGCGCAAGGCAAAACATGCAGTCGGCGACCGACGCGGAGGCAAAGTGTAATAAAAAATCAATGGACAAAAAATTGAAGCAAATCAGCAAATTCAACTGCTTTTGCTGCTATTATTATTAATTAATAAAATTAATTTGTGGTTTTAATTAATAAAATAATTTGATCACTTCGGTGCGATACGCTTAATTTTTTAATACCTGCGCAAAAAGAAGTCCAAGTCCTGCTCGTCCAATCCATCGTACCCCTTGAACTTCATTAAGGTATTCCCGAATATTTTGTCGAAAATGAAGCGGAACACCATCGTACAAAAACCATATTTGGAGTAGGGCAGCTAAGGGCAGATCTTCCGGAAGTCTAGGCAGATCATTTCGAAGAAATTAGAGATATTGAACCCCATCCATTCGATTTAGTACTATGACTGGTCCAATTAAGCGATCATCGACAATCCCTGCCCAAACATGTTAGCTGTAAATCTGGGATTTTGAGAATTTTGTTGCAGCAACCAATCACAAAATCTAATTCCTGTAAATCTGAGCATTTTGTTCCCTTAGTACTAATGTTTGGACATGCCGTACACGGATATAATTGAGCCTCACGTATGATATGCCACACTGTTGATTGGGATATTCCTTGTACTTGTTAAGCGATTTGCCTGGTACTTATTCGGGAATTCTCATCAAAAATCTCTAAAATGTGGTCCTCAGCTGCTGCAATACGCCGTGGACGCCCTGGACCTCCACTTTTTTCATTTCGATTCGGTTGTAAATTCCCCGTGTCACGCTCGCGTTGCACTACCGCGGTAAATGTAGTTGCATTTGGCACATGTCTACCGGGAAATCGTTCTGTGTATAGACGAGAAGCTGTTAAAGCATTTTGCCTTACTTTATTATAAATTAAAACGATATCTATCAACTCTGAGTTGTTATACTCGCGTCAAGAATTCAGACGTCTTACGTCACAGCTGACGTTACACATTCGTTTTTATTGTCAACATAATTTTCGATATTTGGTCGCTTTAAAAACAAATATTTTTTACAATTTAGTGCAATATATAATGCAAACTTTTAGTTTAGTATATAGTTTTATTACTATCAGTTGCAGCTTCTTAAATATTTTGATGAAAATATAATGAATTATTCATTTGTTCGTATGACGTAAGTCGTCTGAATTCTTGTCGCGAGTATATACACTTTAGCCATTTTTGACACTTGAAAAACTAATCTAAACACTATCGCAAAAACGTTAATACTAAAATCGAATTTCAGTATTCGGAATCATACGGAGATCACGGAGTATACAGTAGACCAGCGATGTAAACATTGGAAATGCATACTACAACTTTTTTTTATACAATTTTGTTTTTACTACAGTGCGTCCAATTAAGTCGGCACCATATGGGGAACTTTTTTATTATCGATTTTATGAAAAAAGTGATTCTTGATTAAAAAGTTCTGCATAGTCTAAAACCCAAAATGAAGTAATCAGATTTCAGTTTTTTGCAGTCGTGTCGAGGTATGTCGAAAAATGTAAATTTTGCTCAAGAGTAAAGTATCCGTATTTTTTATAATATCGACAGTCGTTATTAAGAAAAGTTGATCCTAATTGAAAACTACTGTCAGATATCCAATATCCATCTACCATTAAAAAACAGATTTTGTTATTTTTACAAACTTCTCTGTATTAGCATTGATTATTTACGTCTAGAGATCGACATTAACTCTAGGATGCACTGACAAACCAATGCATTTTTGACAGCAAACGTCAAAACCCTAGTTACAATTTATAAAATACAATAAATGGCAGCTCTATTATCTTCTGAGGAGAAAATTGAAATAGTTTTGATTGTGGGAGATAATTATAAAACTCATCGAGAAGCGACAGTGATTTTTAATAACAGACATCCGAATAGAAATATTCAACATTACGAGAATTTTTTTTCAATATAATAAATGTTTTTCAAAATTAAATTATAATTTATTTGTTTAATTTTTAATGGTAGATTTATGGATATCTGACCGTAGTTATAATAACAATAGCGGCAAAAGCAGTTGAATTTACTGTATAAAAATAGATGTAAAATTTAATTTATTTCTTTTCTAGGGACTTTTTTTCAATTTTTGTCAGGTCGTCTTATCAGATTTTACAGTGAACCAGGTTTCAGCGCCGTGCGGAAGTGTATTTTGAAATAATTTTTGAACTGCTCTTTTGATTTTATTTTTACAAAATTGTATTTGTAAGAGTACATAAATTTTTTTTTTAGATAAATTCTAAATCATTTTTTATATATTTTTAGGTATTAATAATATTGTGTGAAACTAACTACTCAGTGGACAAAAGCCCCAATCTGCGCTGAATTACACCCACAATATCTACCCATATATTCCTTATTCCACTCTGATATTTATAGAGTGAGTAAATTAGATTATTTTCTTTAGATAATTATTGATTAGAGCTTTGTCTGTGGAATTGTTCATTAGCATACCTAGATGTTTGGTATCAGAGAACATACATATGACTTCATTGATAGGAATTGTAGGAGATTTGATTTATATTAGCTTAAAATACCTTTCTAAAACAGTAAAAAAATTCTAAATCATCCTGTATAACTTGTATGACTTTTTATTACAAATGATACTATTTGTCTCAGAATATCTAAAACACAATATTCGAGAGAACAACTAAGAAAATATGTTTTTTTACTGTCATATATTTTTACCTTTACCCTTATGAAATATTTTTATATACATATATTGATATCGCATTTTGCATATTCCACAATCATCCTTTTACCTGTTGCAAATGTATGTTATATAATTGCATTTCATATACATATGTAGAATTTTTACTTTGAGACAAAGAGACGTTACAGTGGCTGGTTTAGTGTTCCTTTTATCTTACGAAACACGTACATTGTAAATTTGTTCTTTCCAAAAAACAGTCTGGAGACTTTTAGGTTTGAAGGAAGATAAGTGGTTAGATTTACAAGTCATATTCCTATTTAAATGGGGTATTTATTATGAAAATCTTTTAAAACCTGCCGAGGATCTGTACGACAGAGCTTGTCTAGCATATTTTATTATTGATGCGTTTGCTCGACGTAAGTACATGTTGAAAGTGGATACGTAAATGTAACTCTATTTAAAAAGTGAACTTTCTTATTTTTAAAGGAAATGCTATTAAATTTGATATAATATGATACTTGATATAGGGTGTCCGTCAAATTTCACTGATAACATTTGACTGTATTTTCACGACAATAAATAAATACGATCTATGAAATAAAAACTAAATAAACAATTTTTGGTTCTTGAGTCAAAAATAAAATTAATTTAATTAATAACTGCATAGGGGTTATTTAACGTATTATCTCTTAAAACTTAGTGAAATCAATATACTGGATGATAGTTTTCTCTGGTTCTTGATAAAAATGGCATTATTTGTAAGTCTGCATGTTTCGCTTTAGGTAATGAATGTCATAAATTTAAAATTTTGAGTTTAGTAAGCGATGAAAACAAAATGTTTGCTGTTGCTATCAGATTATAGATGTTTATGCATCAAGCGAATTAAATGACTAATGAGTGGACTAATTTCTACTAGTGAATAAGTTAATTTAACTCACGTGATATATACAATATCCAAATGATATAAAGTCAGAGGACGGCTATGGTACTGGACCTCATCATCCAGTCCCTTGGTATTAATCCTTAGACGCGCTGTACATGGTACAGATATCATTGAGCCACACTGCTGCAATACGCCGTGGACGCCCTGGACCTCCATCAATTTTCCACGATTAGGTTGCAAATTTTTCGTGTCACGCCAGGGTTTGTACTACACTTATACGTACTGCGCATCATTGTAAAAGTAGCTACATTTGGAACATGTTCACCGGGAAATCGTTCTGCTAAAGCATTTCCACTTCACCATAAATTAAAATGATATCCATCAATTGCGAGTTGCTATAGACGTAAGCCATTTTTGATATTTGAAAAGCTAATGTAAATACTTGCATCACGGAAAAGTTAATACGATAAGTAATCAGATATTTGAAATCGCCTGGCTTGAGACTGCAGTAGACCAGTGATATAAAGATTGAAACTACTAGAACTTATTTTTTCTACAAAACTGTTAAAAGTGGGCTTTTTAAATGTCATTTTTGATGTTAAAAATGTGATTTTTTGACACGCGTGTTAAAAGTAAGTTACTTTTAACACTAGTGTTAAAAGTTTATTTAAATTTTATTTTGAAAATTAATAAAACGTTTTAACAAACACATGAACAACTTTTTATTTTAAATAAGTACAAACCAACATTTTAACTAGTTATTACTATTAACATTTATAGTAAAATTAGAACAATTTGAAATTGTAATTCCCTGCGGAGTCATCATACTTAAGTTGGTTTTACTGTCAACATGTGTGACACATCTATTTTCTGTAGAAATACTACTGGTAGTATTGGTGGTCTTGCTAGTAGTTGCAGCAGTAGGAAGTATTTGGCACGCAATTTTCTTCTTCTGTTCCAGTGAATTTTCAATATAGCCTTCGGCTACCGTCGAAGATTTCCATCCTCCATGTTTCTTGATGGTAGTAAGTTTTGCCGACTGGATTCTTCACACATTTATTCTTCATATATTTAAGAAAAAGTCGTCTATGGTCAGCGTTGGGTGGCCGGAGTGCCATATACTTTCTAAAAAAGTTTAAATAGAATTCACCAACAACACTGAGTCCGAGGCACTTTCGTTTTAGTATCTGGTATGGTTACAACAACCGAAGTGCCCAAATATTCAATATTGTCGATGGTCATCTGACACAATTCCTCCCGGCGACACGCCCCAAAGACACCCACTATTGCTACGACTTTCATCATCAGATACTTTTCGTCTTCTGCTTCTGTGAGAAATTTGTCGATATGCGTCTTCGCCAAAACTTTTGACTTTTTTTGCTTGATATCCTTCACCCTTCCGAGGAATAATTTGACCACAGCGTTGACGATTTCCATATCTTGGCTTTTTCCTCAAAATATGACAGTAAAACACTTTCGTTACATTTCTCAGGGACCTTTTTAATGTTGCACCATTCCGAAAAGCGTCTATAAGCGATTTCGTACTGTTCCTTTGATTTCCCCGGCAATAATTCCAATGTTGCTCGACTGACGGCTTCTTCCATTTCAGCAGGGATGGATTCGTTACGCTCATTATCGAGATTATTCATTATACTTATAATATTACTAGAAAATGCTATCAATATTTTTGCGTTTTTTCCGTAACTAACAACAGCACTGGTTGCTACGAAAATTTTGGTTCATAAACATTGCGATCTGTGTGGCATTTTTTGATTTCTTATTTTTATTGAGTTTAAAGTTCTTCCGATTGTTTTGTAGAAAAAATAGTGTATGATATACGTGTTAAAAGTGATTTTATTTTGTTCGTGAAGTTAAAAAACTCACTACGCTCGTTTTTTAATCATCTTCACTCACAAAATAAAATCTTACTTTTAACAGGTATATCATAAATAGCTATTTTCTTCACGGAAACGGATATTTTCCCGAATAAGGATTTTACAATTTTTTTTTACGATATAGACTCCATTTTTCATGACGCATCTATTCCCATATTCTTTTAGATAAATTCAGAATCATCCTGCATAGTTCACATTATATAATGCAATATGTACCATACATAGATACTCCTGACACAGACAATGAATGATATTAATGCACACTAAACATTTATGAATTCTATCTATCTAAGCTGAATAGTGAATACTTAACTGGAAAGTTCAGGTTCGCGTTAGCCATTGTGTTCTGTTCACATTTAAATAATAAATAGGGTACATATCTGAGTTTCTCCGAATCAAACCAATCCTTAAATTATAGTATGGTTTAATTTCAGAACTGGATGAAATCTTATGGATATATATACTAGTCAAATCCCTAAGTGTTCAGCTAATTTGCTTTATTCCAAATGAGACGAAAATAGGATCGTAATTTCCATTCAATGGATCACATATTGTCTATTCATCTTCGTGAGGTAGATAATTTAAAGTGGAAAATGATCTTTCGTTAGTATTTGAGACTATTTATAGCTTTCTTTAAAATGAATACACCCGATAGGAAATTTTAATAATTACTGTATTTCCATTTATGAGTTTTCTTATTTGATATTGTTTACGCTAGTTAATTGAAAGCTATATTGGTTTTATGATCTGTAGCGTTTATATTATTGCCTCGATTGAATGTTATTTTCGTTTCGTGTCAATATTTTCATTGTAAAATTAAAACAGCAGACTCGAGCCGATCTCTTCGGTAGGATGGACTGGACATTTTTGGATATAAACTTGATCAAGTAAATGTTTGTTTTTATTGTTATTTGATTTTTTGATTTGTTTTTTTTTGTTTAAAATCGAGGAATGTCTATCTGCAAAAATAAACAGGTTGTCTTAGGGAGAGGGTCCATTAAAATATTGCACAGACTACTTTGATTTAAATTTAGAAAATGTAGGCGTTGAAGTTTTTAAATAAAATAATGCCATTCTTGTAACATTGTGCCGGCAGGGGGAGCAAGGGGGGCAGTTAACCCCCTGAAAGTTAATATTCCAGTAAAAAATAACGGTTAACAGATACGAATTTTAATTTTTTTACAGTTATTTCTTGTTACTTTTGTTTGTGTTTGTTTCTGTTTCTTTAGAATGTAGGATAAGTTTTTTTGTGATTTTTTATGATTTGATCAAGTTTGGAGGTGTAATATTCCATTTTATTTAGGACTGTATATAACACCAAAGATTTTACCAAAGTTTCTTGTTTTAATATATTTTTATTTTTCATTAAAATTTAAAACAAACTACCTACGCGTTATTTTTGTTGACCCCCTCAAACATAAATATATAGGAAATACAGCAGGTGGCGCTTCCTAAGAGTAAGAGTCGAATTAGTAAATTTAAATTTCTGCCACAAAAAACCCTATTTGCCAGTTTTTGTTGAATTAAATTTTTTTAACTTTAACACTTTACCTCTATTACCTTTAATTTTTGGAATAGCATAAATATAGTCTAACTGTGTTACTTTTACATAGAGAATATACCACTGCTCCTTTGTCTCCAAAAGTTCATTCTGTATACGGGGTGAGTCAGAAAGAATAGGTCAACACTAAGCTGGATATACCAGACCCCAAAATATTATGTTATATGCTTTATACGAATGTCGCTGGTTTAAGAAATACAGGGCGCTCAAAGTTTAAATTTAATTCTGAAATTTCTCAATAATTGATAAAGTTTTGATAGCAAATTATCTATTTATCTTTCTATCTATGTTGCTCATAGAGGGCGCTATTTTCACCGTATTATTTAGGTAAATCAAAACATATATCTGTTAAGCTATGCTTAAAAAAAATTTAAAAAACGGTCAATTTGATATAAAAAATGTACTTTTGTTTAGGTCGCCTAAGTTATTTGCATTTAAAAAATTCAATGTATTTTTGTGGCGATTTTGTTACAAGTGCTGATATTCTTATTTCTTTTCTTAGTAGGCTTTTGCCAAATTTTCATGTCAATAAATATTAGCGTATTTTGCTTGCGTGTGTAAATCAAAACCTATTTTTTTATCTGTTGAGCTATGCTTAAAAAAGTTAAAAATCTAAAAGAACGTTCAATTCGACATAACAAATGTACTCTTGTTTAGGTTGCCTAACTTTATTGATTTCCGAGTTATTTGCATTTAAAAGTTTCTATGTATTTTTGTGGTGATTTTCTTACAAAATTCGTTTTTAAAATACAATCCTTCCAAGTTTCCACTATTTTCCGAGTTATACTTGCTTCATTACCACTCTTTTTTGCACTATAAAGATATGTGACTTACGTTACATTCTTGTTAATGAACTACATATTTCAACATCACTTACACTCATATTTTGACCTCGCGCCCTAAACCCTTCGTACATGGATTATCCGATTCCTTACTTGTGGACGTTTACGATTTTGAGTATACACTGTAGAGCTTAAATTATTCTCCATTCTTAAGAACACAAAATCACTAATACATTAATTACATTCATAATTAAATTAGCGCAAAGATATACTCGAAATTTTGCCCGCGCGAAAGATATACCCGCCCATGATAGCGCTGAAATTGGAGCAGGTGGATCCATCAATTCGTCACAACCAAAGGCTAACTTTTTCAATCTGGCGCATGCGTATTTGCTGCAGCAGAAGCTGTGTAATCGGGTATGCTCTTAGAGATGCGGCACACGATTTTATAGGAAAAATATACGGGCTGCATGTATGAAAACATTTTGTATATTTTGAAAGTGAACCTAATATCCATACATCGTGTTACACTATCGATTCTCTAAACATTTCCCATGTAAAAATCCAAAATGGTTAGTCGAGATTAGATACTGTTAAGGTCCATATCCTCCTATCCACGTCTTGCTTAATTCAAGATTGTAATAAACTTATATTTGTGCAAATGTTATAAATTTATTTGAGTAAAATATATTTCTTGCTTGAAAATACAAGATAGTAGATAGCTGGTGTATTGAATTTGGGACAATGTATGTTTTAATATACCTCGACGAGATTTCCCTGATGTAACTGTCTCTTTCTGTCGCGAATCTAATGAACTAGGACAATCAATGTAAATGATAGAATTGAATTAGTTATTTGATTTGCGCGTGGCCATGGCAACCGAATAATTTTAGTGCGGTTCGGCCAATTTAGTGTAGGTGAGTTGTAAATTGTCATGGCCATGCAATAATTCTGGTTATGTTCCTACAATCACTGTATATTTTGCAGTGTATTTGTTCGCGTACATAAAATGCGACAGTAAAGCTCGAGTAGCTTTAGCTTGTAATATTGGAGTAATGGAATTTATATGCCTTATTGATTTACAAATACGTTTGCCATTAGCAATTATTATTATTACTAATTGTATAGAGAAATAATATGTGTGTAAAGTTACTAAGAAGTTTAAAAATGATTTAACTGAATTAGATATTAAAATACACTTACCTGCATCTCCTTTCATTGCAGGTGAAAAATGAACTTTAATGTACGTCTGTATCAAAATAGCTTTGTAGTGGTCTCATTGAAATGGGTATTTTTAACCATCTACACACAAATGAATCAAAAAGGTTGTTTACATTTTAGTATACAAAACGCTCACCAAATATTAAAGTTAAATAATTATTTATTATTTAATCCTTCATGTTTATAATTATACAGGGTGATTTAACCATACTTAATTTCAATCAAGTATTCGGTCTAATAAAAGGAAAATCGAAAAAAAAAAAATTATTTGACCATTCAAAAGATAAAAGTATACGTGACAGGATTGGCACCTTATTTGCGGGTATGATAGGGTGGAAAAACGTGGGCTTGGGTTAATGTGAGAGACTGATACCAGTTGGCGTCTGATCATCCCCTTAATTAATGAGGTTTTCCAGGTTTCCTTTATTCTTACATTGAATGGTGGTTAGGGCCTACCAATATAAGTTGTTCCAGCGCACAAATGCGATCTGATTAATAATAATATGTCACCTCCTCTCCCGCACAAGTCTCCAAATTCTGGAACTGTGGGCTTGAATATGATTTAAATGCAAGTTTTAGCACCACCGATTTTCTTTCAGCATTCGATTCCTGATGGAGTCATAAGAAGGCCAGAAAAAAAATCCACCGTAATCCTTAGAGCCGTTTTCAAAAAAAACACCATTTTTCAATGAAGAAAAATTCACTGTTTGAGATATCGGGATTTTTCTACCTTTCGCTCACTTTTAGTTGCCAAATTTCCCAAGTTGGCAAAAATTACGTTTTACACTAGCACACAAACATTTACAAGCATATTTTTCAAATTGACCATTTTACTAAGACCGCAGATACTCATTGATGATTCTTAGAAACAGGTTAAAATAGATAAAATTTGAAAGAATGATTTTTCATTCGAGTGAGTTTTGCGGTAGTATGTCATCAAGCGAGAATCATGTCATTTATTTCCATCCTTGTTTGATGTGCGAGGTCATTGAACTATCGCCAACCCCCACCCTCGATTGTTTGTTTACGTTTACGTTTAAACGTTTTATTATGATCTGTTGGAGTTTTGTAACTTCAATATTAAATATTTTTAAAATTGAAACTTAATTAAAAAAAAATAATGTGTAGCATTCATTACACATTATAACATTACAATAAGAACTAGGAAAATATTTAAATTTGGCAACGTCGCGTCAGGCTGACATCGAGATGAACTGCCGTCAGCGGCCAGTAACTGTCTGAAAAGGGGGTTTAAATAATGGTTTTAAATATTTTTACGACGCAAAGATGCTTTTAAAAATGTTTAAATCGTGTATTCGTATTATATGCAATTTTCACTAATTTCTCTTAAAATTAATGACACTATAATTGAATCATCCTGTATAATTCATGACAGAAACATTATTTGCAGTGGCTACCCTGCAAATTTGAATTTTGCGTCCAACCAATTTCCACAGGAACGAAATTCCTTTTAATAAAAAAAACTGGATTTGACCTTGCACTCTCCAACATGGCTAGTACCCCCCCCCCCCCGTGCAGGGTGCGGGAGTGTACGCCACTGAATATTTGGATTGGTAGGACGTATATTTTTTATACATCACCAATCACATAGATCACATCTTTATCAATATCGGTACGGTTATAACAATAAAGAAACTCACAAGAAGTATTTCTAATAAATTTCAATTATATTTTTTTGGAGCGAAAAAATTAAGGAAAACATTCGTTGCACTAACACTATTGCTGCGGTAATTATTTGGAAAATACGAAATAAAGCCACAACCAAAGGTTTTTATAATTAATTTATTGTAATATTTGGTTACATTCATCATAACATCTTTCAACTATAAGAAAACAATGGAAATAAGTCAACAATGATAAATAACAAGTTTAATAAATATCGTAATAATATCAAGAACAAATGAATAATTTACATTTAGGCGTTGAGAAGAGTAACAACAATATTTAGAAATCGTAACAAGAAGATTGATTGTAAAGCTTAGTTTTACATAAAAAGACAAAACGAATTTGAATCAACATCAATAAAATTCAGTGGACGGAAACGACAAAAAGTAATAGACGAATATATTTACAATGTCCGAAATTAATGCATTTAGTTAGTACAACAATTTTTTTACAAAATATTTTCAAATATATAAATTTAAGCAGGCAGATATTTTTTATGGGACAATACGGTAGATTTTTTCGTAATCTCACTGTTTTGATAAAAATAATGTGATATTTCTTGACCTTGTCTTGGTTTCACAAGACAAGACCAAGATTTCGTACTTAGTAGTTTCTTAGTGGGTGAAACAGATTTTAAAAATAAACACAAAACATGGAATAACAAAATAACTAGCTTGATGTATGCATTCAATATCAAGAGAAGGCAAAGTAAAATATTTAAAATCCGAGTTAATCGCATGCAAAAAAGAAATTGGTGTCGTAGGCACAGGTAACAGGTAAGTGTCACGAGCAGTAGGCGAATTGTCCCGCCCCTGCCTCATTCTCTAGGATTGATAAAGGTTATGTTGAAACCGGTGCACTAGTATGGTCTAGGGTAAAGAAATAAGCTGTGGCAAAGGAAAGTGGAAAGAAAAAATGTAATATTTATGTGAAAGGATTTGATCATTTCAATACAGGTAAATTGAAAGTTAATATGAGACTCGTTTGCATCTTCTGAAACCGAACTAAGCTAATGGTTTCTTTAAGTAATACACTGCTTAACGCATCTGTTTTAAGAGTTGCGGCACTACCGTATAAAACGTATTTAAAACGTCTTATTATTTTCACGGGCACTGTTCTTCTCTTAAGTGTCTTGTGTATTTAATTAATAGTTTTCGTGAGATACAGTGTGATTAAATAAAATATGGCGCATTATTCAAATAGTGAAAAGGTTGACATGCTAAAGGCATATTTGTTAAGTAGTGATAACCAGTGATAGTGGCAACGATGACGTATTGTGATAAATCAGTTGGAGTGTAGTAAAAATGAATAATAACCAAATTCTAGATTGAACTATGATTGTGAGTAGAGAATCTGGTTTATATTTTCAATTTATTGGTGAGGTATAGGAATAACAAAGGAGGGAAATGGCAGTTAATATCTTCATAAATTGATATATTTCAACCATTCTTAGACGTGTTTAAAAATTCTAGTTGACATTGTTGAAGTCTATTCGAAGACATTAGTGTAACACTGGCAATGTTGTGGAATTCTCATCCACCATGACTCTTAAAAATATTAGTATGGGAGTCTTCCCATCCACCATGACTCTTAAAAATATGGGACTCGGATCGTCGGTTCTGAACAAGTTTTTGATTGAAAAATTACGAAATGTATTTAAAATGACTTTTTTATTCCTGATTTTTTTGTAAAAAAAACTATTAATTGCGTGTTCTACACATTGAACTGAAGATACTACTGGTTAAAATATTTGTACTTATTTAAGGTTCACCCTGTATATAAGGTAAACAACTAAGTCTTGACTCAAGAACGAGTTAGGTACTCAATTCAAGATACTATGCCTAAACAAGTACGAGTATATCAAATAAATGATATACAATGATATATAATAATCTCTTTTTTCTGTGTTTGTTTGTATACCTTGAGACTACGTGGGTGTAGGCACATTTTGTGTAAAATTGAGAAACGACATATTTTTGTTTGCTAAGTATTGGGAAACTAATTGGTGGAAAAATACGAGTATTTGCTTAGAGCATACACGTACGTCTTTACAAAAAAATATCCGCCCGCGCAAAATCTGAAACACATTTTTTCTTAGAAACACAAATAATTATCTCTACCAATATAAATACAGTTGGTACAAACGTCAGTTCATTTTGTTCATTAATAAACTAAAGTCTAGTACAGTCGCTTAGGGCGGGCTTTGAGAACCGTGCACACACTTATAAAGCCGCGTACACACTTGTGACGGAGCTTTGTCGCGAACTTTATCCTGTAACTTCGACACAACAGTATGGATGGGACCCTGTAACATGGGTGTTACAGCAGCGTTCTAAACACTTGTAGGTAGTTCCACGTCACATCATCAAATGATGTATGCATGTTACGGCTGAATGTAGACGTGGATTTTTCTCTGGACAGAGTTGATCACACTGCATATAATATAGAAACATTAAAATGTTTGCAACGTAACGAAGTTCTGTCAAGAGCGAATTTCTCAGCCAACATGTTACGCATACAGGGTGTTAGAAATTTGAGTGACAAAACTAACTCGAGTTAATGTATCAAGGAATTTTAACACAACGTGGCAACAGTGCGAACACACGTTGTGCCAGGCGAGCGGTTTGTACGTTACCTACCACGTGCCAGCTTGTATTTTAGAGATCACAAAAAATCCAAAGATAAACAATTATTGTCAAAATTAATGAATTAAATGTTTACAACAGTAACATAACTTAAACCATTGAAATTTGAAAAATAAGTAATAAAAACTTCTAAGAAAACTCACGTCGCAGAAATAATCATAACTTATGTACAAGAAAAAAGTACTTCTCGAAAATTAAAATACAATATCATTTTTAAATACCTAATCAACATAACACAATTATAATATATGTTGAATATGTTCACCGTTATTTTGCACACATGCTCAACACTAATTTTAATTGCGGCGAACTTCTCTGTAAATTAATAACATATCGTAATACTCACATACGCTAAACATTTCAAGAAACAATGAAAATTTATGGAAATAGTGGTACCTACGTAAAAAAATTTGAGACAAGCGACAGGCACTTTGCAGTTCAAATACCAACTGATCTGTAGTCACTGTAATTTTCGCGCTGTTGCCACATTTTGCGATACCGATTTTTTAAACTAACTATTGTTTTTATTAAAACTTAACATAAATAAATTGAAAGAAGGAGTAAACATCGCATTTTATAATCATTTAATGCAGAAAATTATGATGAGAACCCTTAATTAACCGAACTTTTTTTTACACATGGAATTGGAGATTTGTTATTTCTCTCTCTCTAAAATAGTTGGGTTTAGGACCCATGCCATATAACGCTGCAAAATTCAATGCAAAAACCCATGTTCGACGTGATGTGACGGGACAAGGTTACATCATAAAGTCAAATCCACACGGTCGTGTTGAACTTACGCGATGAGGTTATGTTACAACTGTGTACGTCGCTTAAGGTTCGAGCCTAATGAAGAAGCGAGCTGTGAATAGCAAAATGGCCATACATTCTGTTATTAGAGAAAACAAAACTATTAAAAATGTTAAGGAAAATTAATTTTGTTGACGTTTCAAATAATGTAATATTTTTAAAGTCTTAGATTTATTTTATAATGTTATAGTAAATATCAGCTATACAGGGTGTTTATTGACTGCGTGCAGAAAATCGTATGCATACTCTATGGTTAAATTAAAGTTTTGTTAAATAAACATAAGGACCCAAGGGTTTTCGGGATATATGGTTTTCCAAGCTGATAAAAAATCAATTTAAATTTGTTAGTATCTTGGTAGGCACAAAATATAAAATTTGCAATTGTGTCAAATCTTAATCGAATGTGTTCATCTTTAAAAAAATTACATCTAAAATTTGAGTTTTTAAAATTGTCTTGCACACCCTGCATCTCAAAAATGAGCTACTCTAGGACATACGTTTATTAAGCAAATCTCACTTATTTTTGAAACACCCTGTACGTGGGACACATTTGTTTTTAAACCACTCTGTAAAATCTTTATTTATTGTACGATTTTAACCGGATTTTTTTATAAGGTGTAGTAACTTAACGAAGTGTGCTTTGTGAAGAAAAATGAGCGTGATCTCACAAAATCCAAGGCTTACTACGTCCGTTTTTAAGAGTAAAATTCTAATATTTCATTTTTTTTTTTTTGAGAAAAAATCAATTTCCACCACTGGATTCATGACCTTCCAAAACAGATCAATACCAAGATTTATCAAAACTGACACCAACAAAAGTTAAACAATTATATTCTTATCACTTCTATCACAATCCACCATTTACTTCTATGCACTTGTCTGTGGCTGTTTGTGGCCTTGATTTATAAACTGTTTGTTTCAATAAACCTTAAAGAAAAAAATCTAACGTTTTCAATCCGCTTAAAATCGCATAATAAAGATTTTACAGAGTGGCTTAAAAACAAATGGGTCACACATGTAACAAATAGAAGTATGTGTCCTTATTTACATAGTTTTTCTCATACTTATTTAAATTCAAAGTACTGAGGGAAGGCATATAATAATAATGTTCAAATAAGTACGTAAACAAATAAAAAATGGATTAACCAAGGGAGTAACCAGTAACCACGGAAATCAGAATTGTGACAACATTTCGCAAAATAGAGATTTCTAAAATATTTTGCGCTTAAATCGTCATACATTTTTTATGTACTGGTGTATTGTTTGTTTAATCAATAATTCTTATTCTTTGACGTTATTTTCTATAAAAAATCGTTTTTTTAAATAAGATTTTAAGGTTTTATTTGATAAACATTGTCTTCTTTCATACTTTATGCAATTAAGTACTACCAAATTTTAGACTAAGGTAAATTAGGTTATCTTGGCCCTAAAAACATGTGGTAGCATTTTGTCCAGATCTCTTAGAAACACTCTGTCCTGGATGTAGAGGCACAAAAAAGTTAATCACGATTTAAATGTATGTGAAGCTTTCTACAATTGATATAAAATTCTCGTACATATTTCAATTTCTCGTGCCAGAAAATTCCTCTGTACCAATTTTGATGTATTTACTACAATTTATAATGAAGTTATTGAAGAAAAACTAAATTAAATTTGTAACCTCAACACCCTATATTTAGATCATCATATTTTGGCCGTTGGCCTTAGTAGTTCTTCTCAAACTTTAGGCGAGATATCGAAAAAATTTCAAACATATCCCGAAGTATTAATTGACGAAAAAAGAATCTTTCTAAAATCGCTTAGAATTGTAACATTCATGGTCTAATAACAGAAAAAAACTGTAAAAAAAATTATTCGATGCCAAGAGCGAGACGAAAAAGACGCTTTACGGCATTGGCTGAAACTCAGATGACCAAATGTGAAATTAATAGCTTTTTACAAATAGCTATTTTTTGTTAAGTTTGGCACAATAGTTAAATTGTTTTACAAGGTCAACTCTTGATTTAACCATTGACTTCTCCCACTCCTCAGGTACAGGGTGTCCGGTTTTAATGTTTAATGTACAAGCTTTTAGATAAATTAGTGGAATGGGAGCACTAATTCAAAATTTAACATCGAAGTGCAAAGTCAATAAAATGAAACAAAAAAAAACATTAAAATTTGAAGACAAGCAGCCTTCTAATACATAGGTTATATGTAATAATACCTATGTTATTGTCAGCCATTACGGGTAAATTTTGCTCCAAATGACGGGGGTAGTAGTCGTCGCGGGCGCGAGTGGTCTAATCATTCGCGCCCTGGGAGTGGGTTTTCTGTGGGGTGTAACTTTGTAGCTAAGGCCCTTCAGCCTTTGACCGGGATTTCGCAAGATTTTTCTGGATTTCGCGAAGATTTCGCAAGATTTGTGACACGATTTCCATGAGTGGTTACCCCCTTTTGGGATTAACATCAGTAGGCCATTTTGATTATTTATTTGTAATAACAGTAATCAGTCATTAAATGCCCGTAGGCGATATTCGCAGCCCGCCTATTCAGGTGGCCGCCGAAGACAGCCCTAAGCGACCAAACTACGTCTACATGAATATCACAAGGTGGTGGTCCTACTTACGATCGCGTCGGGCATTGTCCTGTTCACTACGTCCGGACTGTTCGGACTACCGATATCACAATCGAACTTCCAGAGTATCTTGTCCGGAACGTTCTGCTGGTGGTGGTGCAGCCCGCTCTGGACCACGTCGCAGGCGGCGCCGCGATGCTCGCCGCGACCCAGGGTGGCGCTCTTGGCGCCCAGGTCGGGACACTGCGGCGCCGTCTTGTAATTGAGCGTCGCCGCCCGCTGCGGCCTGGAACAAGCGCAGAATATACACTGAAAAAAGGCTCGTAACTTTGCAAATATACTTTGTAAGAATATCATTATAATTGTTTTAAAATAATTCTAAAAACGATTACACTGACACTTGTAATTGTGCAAGAAAATTGCCAATATACAATAATACCGTAAACTTCCTATGTAATTATAATATAATGTGTACATTTATAGAATATGTTGTAATACATTCGTAATTAAAAATGTGAATTCTATTTTTGCATTGTAAAATTACTATATAATTGACTGTAAAAATACGCTTAATGTGTGTGTTTGAAGAGAATAGAGATTACTAATTTTAAAAAGCACTACCACTAACCGTTGAGAGCGCTGGGTGGTGACGCCTTCATTATTTCTTGCTTCATTTCGACGAATGCAGCATGTACCTAGGACCTAGGTACTTACATAATTAATTTAGTGAGTAGTGACTAGCAAAATAATCATATCTAGAGTAACTAGTAAGTGCTTTTATTACAATAAGTAGTTTTGTCTTGTGTTACTTATTTCATAACTTATACGATAAAGTAATATGCATGTATTTTATACAGAATTATTGAAGAAAGGAACATTAGTATTTTTTTACTGTTTTAGAAAGGTATTTTAAGCTAATATTAGCTTAAAATACCTTTCTAAAACAGTAAAAAAATGTTACAAAAGCTAATAATAAGGAATATATGGGTAGATATTGTGGGTGTAATTCAACGCAGGTTGGGGCTTTTGTCCACTGAGTAGTTAGTTTCACACAATATTATTAATACCTAAAAATATATAAGAACATTAGTATTCTTGCACATTTGCACATCTTGCATATTTATTTAAATTTAATGAATAGACTTTTATTCCACACAAAAATATATGTATTTTGAAAATTCAAATTATGGTGAGTAAATGTAGTGTTGTATAAATGTACAATAACAAAAACAAAAAAGTAGGTATATTAAAATTCATCCTCTGAATATTCTGATGAATTATCTTCGTTTCCTAGATTGATAACGATAGGTTCCACAGTAACGTCAATTAAATTATCGAGTTCCCACATTTTCTCCTCTTCTTTTTGTACATGATGTATACATCTTTGTCAGTTAGTTATCTGCAGTTACTCGTTCCAAGGAATTTTTTAACAAAATTTTTACGTCACTTAATTTAAATGTCGTATTATTTCGCGCTACATCTCTTTTTACCTGCGCCCAGACTAATTCGATTGGGTTAAGTTCACAGTGATAAGGTGGTAACCGTAGTACCGTTATTTGGCGATTTGTTGCCATTTCATCGATAATATATTTTTTCTGATCTTTATTAAGATTGACAAGTGTCAAAAGTTCCTTTTTCATCATATTTGTTTCAAAAGAAATGTTTTTTCCAGATAAGCATTGAATTATATCGGCTTTCCTCCAAGCAGTCGTAGGCGTTCGCTCGGTCTGCAGTGAATGGTAACTGGCATTATCCATGACAATTACAGACTCCGGAGGAATAAGATCCAACATCTGTGTAAAATACTCTTCGAAAATATCTGCGTTCATCTTCGTGATAGTCACCTGTATTTTTACATTCAAATAAAAGTAAACCGCCATCTACAAAACCACTGACACTACCTATATCTGTCACTACATTAAATACATTTAATATAATAATCTTCTCATTCTGAGACATCGCACATCATTTCACGCGTTTAGCAGGTACGTAATCTGATAAGCTCGAAATTTTACCCAAACAATATTATATCCACTGGCACAATCACTAAACACAAGTCGAAATTTACTCTACTGCATTAGCACGTCTTCGTATATTCAGCTCTAAAACTGGATTGATCTGTCACAATACACTGGCTCCTGCCCTATGATGTATCCAGTAAAATATACTAATGTACACCCATTACCTGTTAGCATTAGCGTTACCCGATAATTACCTGAAACGAAATATTACCACGCCCATGGCCGGTTCTTATCTCGGGGTTTTATTACCCTCTTTCATTTCCAAACATGCTATAGTATATAGTGGCAAATATTCAAAGTTAACGCAATAAAATGATTACGATGCTTTCGCAGTGCCACAGAATTAACAACAATACAAAAGTCAAACTATAAATATCTAGAATAAGGTTCAAAGTTCAAAGTCTTGCAACAATAGTAACATCTGGGTCACCACTACATTCCAACTCGATATCTTATTTTATCTCTTTCTGGGTTTTACAAGGGTGAGCACATATGAACTGAATTTAATATTCCAAATAGTTTTCCAAGTCATGACAAAAACGTAATTTATGTAATATACATAGATCTCATGATGATTTCAGATGATTTTCAATAAAACGTAGAAGCTGTATTCGTATCATCTTGTATTAGGGACATTTTTTTATTATCAAGCTGAAATAAAATAGTTAAAATTCTTTATCAAATGGTTTGGCACAAAGAAATGCTGACTCAGACAGTGAAAGTTTCAAGGGTGATATTCGATCTAAATTGAATTCATCAATCCTATACGGAAAATACGCTCGAGTTGCTTTAATCACGTGTGGATGGATCTTTATTTCTCACCGGAATTTCATTGTTAAGTCCAAGATACAGGATATATTACTAAGAAGTTGCATCAGTGGAAAATATTTTTCTATCACTTAAACGATATTAGGTGTATTAAACATAATTAATTAGTTACTATGATATTTACTAATTTAGTAATTTATAGAGTTATACAGAGTAGTCCGTTTTTCATGGCTCACCATTGATATCTCGGAAACCGTGAAATGTACAGGGTGGTTTAAATTAGGAATAGATGCGTCTAGTTTCGCTTATGTTATGGGTGCCATATTGAACCTTGACAGTATAAGATGTAGAGTATAAAATTAAAAAAATACAATAATTTAAGTAAAAAATCTAGAAGATTTTCAGTACATTCCCCATTTCCATTCTTAAAATATTCAAACACATATGATAAGTAAGACTTCCAACAATAAAACCAGTTAGCAAATGCCGAATCTGTCAAAATATTTGTTGATTTTTGTTATGTCAAGAATTAGATTTTTTGTTTAAGTTTTTGTATTTTTCAATTTTATGGGTTATTCTTGAAATAAAATAGTATTGGTACATATTGAAGTTCGTAATTTTATTCTACATTTGTTACTGTCAAGATCCAATATGGCATCTATAAGAAAAAAAAACAATTGAATGTTGCATAACCGAAACTATTGACCCAGTTTCAGCTCCTTTTATTGAGAAATAGTGACGCTAGATGGCATTTTCTAAAATTGTTTTTTTTTTATATTTCAGCAACGGCAGCAGCTATCTGATCTATTTGGTGTATCATAATGACCATACAATGTCAACTTTTTTCTAATTTGAGCCACCCTGTATAGTTTACCAAGATACCAATAGCGAGCCATGAGAAATGGACCATCCTGTATAGAAATATTTCGTATACTTTTAAGTATACTTTTTTCATTATCTGACTTTTTCATTATGTATAAGCCCAGTAAAATTTGATTTTGACTAAGCTAGATTGTTGTGGAGACCTCCATTTTAAAGATCAAAGCGTATGATGAAATATACCCTTAATTTAAGGTTTAAGTTTTGCCATGGAGTTTTTATTCTTAGGGGGAGGGGGAGAGGAAGGTGCCTTCTGTTTTTTGCAATTATCTAAAAAATTATAAATTTTTCGACAAATACACTGTACAGGATTGATAAAAAATAAATATTATTAATTTGTAAAAACAAACAGTTACTATACCAGTAAGCAGCATCTCCAAATCGAAAATAGTTTAATAATGAGTTCAATCCTGAAGGGTGCATCTCACGCGTTCGAAATCCTGTGTGTTCGAAGTGCTGCGTGACCGAAAGCCTACGAGCCCGAATACCTGCGTTCGAATAGAGATGTGCGCGCTCCCGGCTGACTGGCGGAGAGAGAAGACCACGATGCAATTCGCCTGGATGATTCGTTCCCGCGGTAAGAAGATAACGCAACGGTTTTCACAGTGATGTAACACTTTCCACAGTTTTAGAAACATTATTATTAATGATTACCAAAATGCAGCCTTTTGTTAAAATGTTTCCACACGTTTAATTATTATTATATGTACTTACTTGTGACTTTATTTCTATGTGTTAAATACTATCTACGTATTTACTTGGAATGCATGCAGTAGTCAGCTATAAAAGTACTGTTTTTGTATGTTTCAACTGTAAAATACATGTAGATATAATTCGACTGAAGAATTGATATACAGAAGTTATTTCACCACTTCTAGGGACAAGATTGTAATATTGCTATTATATTACAATAGTTATTCGCTACTTATTTATATAGATGTGAGTATTTTTATTATAGGGGTCTGAAAAATGATGCTGGTAGCAATTATCTGTGTAATAATGATTATCGTTGATAGGCGCAATTTTAAGGTCATAGGTATTCTATGGTGAATATATATTTTTTTGTTTAGGTAAAGTTTACGTATTATTAACCATTCATAATATTGGAGACAAGTGAGATTTATAACATTATGTAATTAACTTTAGTCATAAGTTTAGTAAATGTATTTAAAAAACATTTGTTAATTCATGTTTAGTGGAAAGTAAGAAAATCATGACTTACTATTAATATTGGTTTAACAACATAATTCTGATGAAGATGATTTTGAACATATAAAACTTTAAGCCTATGTTTGATAAATGTTTTCAAGAAATACTTAGTTGCAAATATTTAAATATAACTAATACTAAAACATAAATATATTTTTGTTTTGATACTAGATACTATCATACATATGTGTTCCTAAATTTGATTTTTACTATTCTATCTGTGACCCTTTTACAACTGCATAGTACCAGAACCGGAAATAATATAACTAAGTAACTAGGTGGTGGATATCAAAGAACACGGTAGATATAACAGTTTTCTTCTATTCATGTTTTAAGATAGGTTATAATTTAATGTAATATATGGACATCCTTTTAGACGACATCTGACGTTTTACATATGTTGATATAATATTAATCCACTTTCATGAGCAATGTTTTTTTTTCTATATTTTACACTTAAATTGCATTGCTTCTTTTGACTGTTAAAAAATTTGAAATATTAATCAAAATTGAAATTTGTAAACACTCTGTAGAAAAGTTTATTTAAATATTTTTATTAACAGCCCCTGTTTTTAATAATTATTTTCATAGAAATTGTGATAGATGTATTGGAATCAACGATTATGCATATAAATTTAATTTGAAAACCGTGGATTAATTTCCACTTTCACACCCATCATATAATAATTAAACGCCTTAACAAAAGACTGCATTATGGTAATTAATTAATAATGTTTCTAAAATTCTGTGGAAAGTGATACATCACTGTGAACACCGTTGCCTTATCTTCTTACCGCGGGAACGAATCATCCAGGCGAATTGCATCGTGGTCTTCTCTCTCCGCCAGTCAGCCGGGAGCGCGCACATCTCTATTCGAACAGGCAGGTATTCGGGCTCGTAGGCTTTCGGTGTCGTAGCACTTCGAACACACAGGATTTCGAACGCGTGAGGTGCTCCGAATCCTGAACACTGAGAACTAATTATTGATTAGAAACCATTCAAAACTTTTTGTCACCGTCCGTTAATATTTTGAAGCTGTACTAAAGGCTGTAATGCGAGTTTTAGTTGTAGAGAAATATGTCTTCGCTCTTTTTCAGTATGGGGTATTGTGGTGGGCAAGGAAAAGGAAGAAATAGATTCAATGGCTTTATTAGTTCATGTCACAGAAATGATGAAATCGTTGAAGAAGAACCCAGTGGAAATTCATCTGGAGGAAAAGATCAATTTGCATTGGGATTTTTTTCTATTGAATTTCGACATGAACTAGGCCTGCAGGCAAATTCATATAAAAAAATCGTCCATAACACTTGTGGTAATTTGGAAAATAATAAGTTTTTAAGCCAGCACATATGCTAACTTTACAGCGCACCTTTTACTGAAAAATTATTGATACTAGGAAAATGTTTCCTTGAAAAATGAATAATTGTCGGATATTTTCGTATTTTGTATCAAAATTTCTTGGATTGATCAAAATACTTGAACAATTTCTGGATTGGTTAGCACGTCGTTTAGGCTTCTTCACGTTTCAACAAACGTATCACTTCTTCTTCAGAAGTAACTCGTACAGTAACTTTTTGCATTTATTAGGAAACCTTTATAGGTAGGGCAATTAATCATTATTTATAAAAAATCAACCTATATATGCTTATTTTTACCTTGAACTGGAAGGCCCTCCGCAGCAGTCTCTAATTGCATTGGAAGGGCAAGCAAACGTTGAGTACCCTCCAGTTTGCAGTCGTCGCTAGGTGTCTACGTCGTATGTGATTGGAGATTTTTTCATATCCATCATGGGTAGGATTACACCTTCCTGCAACCAAAAAACCCAATCAGAACACAAGAATCAGTATGTGGATCGACGTAACGATGGAACATAATTGAAATAGTATCAGAGACAAGAAACAAAAGCTTTTAGAGGCTTCCATGGCCGGCGCTATTATTTGATATGGTTCTCCGGGTTGTCAAACCTTGACCTAGGTAATTGGTCGCTGCCAATAATAGAATTAAAGTGCACATCCCTAGCTTCATCACTAAATATGCCTACAGTGGAGAGAGGTGAAACGTTTATTTAAACAGACTGTGATTTGCTTTAATTAACAGAAAATTTTTAAGACTGAAAGAAAAAGGCTTCTAAAATTGAGAAAAATGTAGTAATGTTCCAACTAGACCTATGGATTCCTATGTATTTTTACTCGCTGAATCCGAATCTGGGCTCCGTTTACCCCATTAGATAATATTCAAGATCATTTTGACGTTCGAATCCAGGGTTTATTTAATCTTTTCAGATCAGCCTAATCCGTCAACTTTAAATTTCTTAATACCCACAACTTCATAACTCGGTAACCGATGCATGAAAGTGCTAGAAATCACATATAACTTTTGACAAAAAGCAATTTTATACAGTAAAATAGAGTGGAGTCTGCGGTACCAATGCATGTTGGCTGATTACTAATGGATGTTCGCATTGTAGAGATATTTTGAGTGAAGATAGAACTAAATATCCGTCTCCAAAATGTAAAACATTCAAACCTAAGATGGGATATGGGGTTTATCAGTTCTGTGTATCGGCTACAGGGTCGATAGGTTATGGTAGTTATTGGGTCTTAAAATTTTGAGGTCGTCAGATTAAACTGGATTCGAATTCAGCTAGGCACCTCAAAATATAAATGTATGATAGTTAGTCATGTATTTGTATAAATATCAATTTGACCTTGAAGTATCCTTGAAACTGACCTGATGAGGCTAAATAAAGATTCGGATCCAGCGTGCCCAAAAACATATGCGTACAATGGTCTGGTCCACATGCACATCTAGCTTTCGGTTTGATCTTGGGATGACATTGAACTGATGGGGATTAAACAGACCACAAATTCGGATTCAGCGACTAATAATATACAGGATGTTCTGAAAAACACTAGCGTAAATTCAGGGTCTGATAGATTTTCAAAAAATATTACAATTTATTCCCATGAATCATGAACGTATCTTTTTCCGTTTTTAAGATACAGGGCGTTGAAAATAGTTTTTTAGAATTTAGTTTCGATCCTATCTTCCATAAAATTCTACCCAATGAACTGAAATTTTGTTATGTGGGGTTTCTGGGGATGCTAATTGATCTGGAGTTACTAATTTTTGGCTATATCAGGGCGTTCAATACAATGCTCCAAGAGGACATTTTAGGTCTTAACTTTTTTGAGGTTAATCTCTTTCCTTCTTTTATCTCTTGCTGTTATGGCAAATTTTATTCTGAACAAAAAAGGTGCTCTTGTAAGATGTACTAAAATTTGCCCGTTTTCGAGCAGCTACCGAAGCTAGATTCTTAAAAATTATTTTCAACGCCCTTGAAAACGAAAAAAGATGCTCATGGTTCATAGAACCAAATTGTAATATTTTCTGAAAATCTATCAGGACCTGAATTTATGGTACTGTTTTTCAGAACACCCTGTATAGGTCTAGTCCGTCGGAGACCACTTTTTTTGTGGTGTAATTTTTCCTCTCGAAATATCATTCAGAATGGCGTACTATACGAAATTCAAGTTGTTTATGTTCTGATTATCATTGTAAGTTTTGTTGCGACTAATGCGACTACAAATTGTGCCAGAGAAAAATTCAGTTTTAATGATTGACGACCAGAATATTTAATGCGAACTTCGGCGAGGCGATATTTTTCTAAATAATGTCACAAAAACAATAAACAAATTACAACAGTTCTGTAAAATTCCAAACTCCGACAGCACAGCGCACTGCGATGATAAATATAACAAGACACACCATAAATCACCGAAAAGTAAGGTCATAAAAAACACCAGATGTAAAACAAATTTACACAGCGGGGGCATTGTGAGAAAGATGAATGACAAATAGTAAGCAAACTCCGTCGGATGTTGTTTATATTGTGGAATGTGTACTGTAAAGATTACACTCAAACTTTTTATTTGGGAGTAGGTGGAGTACAAAAACTGAAATGATTTGTCACTTAAAAGATTGTAAATGATATCCCGGAAGAGTTTTGTGGCAATGTGGTGAAACTGTGAAATAATAGCTCACTCAAATTAAACTTACTTGCGTCAGTGACATATCAGATCTGTTCTCACAAGAGTCAGGGATTGGTTTCAAACTGTTGGAAATATTCGACCAGTTAAGTTGTGAATTTGTTGCATGTAACGCAGAAAGTAGTTGGTCGAATATTTCTGACAGTTTCAAACTAGTTCCTGACTGTTGTGTTGTTCACACAACGTGTCGCTGCCTTAAAATTTTAAGGTTCTATGCTGCATTAGACAACATCTGTAAAAATAAAACAGTTTGAAATTTGGGGTTTCATAAAAGTTAAAATAATAAATAAATATTATTATTTGGTTGTAAGGAAACATTCTAGAGCTTGATTTAATTTATAGGTTGCTTACTTGATTTCCACTGTTAAAATTAAGATACAGTTTATTTAAAAAAAAACATAAACTTGGTTTTAGAACAGACATAGGACCCTGTTACCTTCTCGTAAATCGCTAATATGAAAACTAAAATAAGTGTAGTATAATGAAGTGGTAAGATATACAGCCATTCTCGCTTTACCAAACTAACGTTGACTGTTTGTTTTTTGCCTGTCTACCACAATTTTGCCATAGTATATGTTCACGTAAATTAGATCAATGTTAGAGATCATTGGCTTTGAAATTACATAAAAAGTAATAGAAGAGCAAACTGCCATTAGTTTCATACAGTTGGTTTAAAAAGGTAACATCATAGTCTAAGATCCCACCATAAAGCGACCTTCACCGCGCTGGTTAATGGATGAAAAGTATTTTATATCCAATTAAATATGTCAATAAATATATTGCAAATGGGTTGTCTAAAAAATTTCAGTCTAAAATATGATTAATTAACAATTAATTTATTTATTTTTTAACTTTTCACTGGTTTGGTTAATAGACAAATTCCATACCAATCGAAAGTATGAAGCCCATAGAATATGCAAACGTAGGCAGGTAGGCAGGTATAAACAGATAATCGATATAGTAACTTGCACCGGTGTGGTTAATCAATTAAGCTAAATTAAAATAAAGATTATTTCATTACGAACACGGTGGTATAGGGTTGTCTGCGAAAAATCAGTCTTTTAAAAAGTGAAATATTCTCCAGCGAACCATTCCATGCGATAGAAGAGTAGACAGCATTGCAGCTGTGTATAGTTTGTCCATACCGATAATGAAGACAATCCGTTTATCCAAAAAATCAAATAAAGTCCGGGGGCGGCGATATTATTATTAATCTGCCCCTAGGAACCCCTAACGCGAAAACGGACAAATGTTTTCGATTCCGCGTCTCAAAGAGTACGTGTCTTTAAAATTTCGATTCGATCGGTTGGGAGGCGGCATTCCGTTTTCTCAATTTTTTTCGGTACATTACCGGATGCGCTTTATCACGAAGTATACGTACCTACATAAAATTTGAGGTCGATCGGATTCGATTTGTGACCGTGAGATGTGCTGAAAAATTTTTTTAGCCCTAACGACGAACATGAGGCTAGGACGGAGTCTCAAAGTCACGAGTTCGAGAAATCGACATTTTCTGTTCCATTTCGAATACATAATCGAATGTTTTTTTTATGAAAATATGGAAAAATGCTTCTATAGAATTTTTTGTACAAACAACGGTTTACGAGTTGGGCGGCAAAATACCACCGTCCCCAGACTTTTTTTGGAGAAACAGATAAACGGATTGTCTTCATTTTCGGTATAGATTATTATTTCCTGGTAGTGACTTGAAATTATACTATGACGTTCCTGTCACCCCTCCGGGGGCGCCCCTGGAAAACACGAAATTTGTCTAATATCATTGAAATTTTTTTGTGGCTTCTTCTCCACCTTACCTATCGAAAAGTCTAATAAAATTTTTTGATTACATGTATCGTTTCCTTATAAAAAAATTAAACGTAATTCGGAGCGGCTAATGGATTGTTAGAAAATTTTATTTTTTATGAGTTTTTGATCTCGACATACCATTAGTAGGGTCGAAAATGTTGTTTTATTGTCATTGAAGGGCGTTAGGGGTTCCTAGGGGCAGATTAATAATAATACCGCCGTCCCCGGACTTTATTCGATTTTTTGGAGAAACGGATAAACGGATCGTCTTCGTGTTCGGTATGGACGCACTACACAGCTGCAATGCTGTGTACTCTTCTATCGCATGGAATGGTTCACTGGGGAATATTTCACTTTTTAAAACTCGACAACCGGAATTCAGCACTGATTTTTCGCAGACAACCTTATACCACCGTATTCGTAATGAAATAATCTTTATTTTAATTTAACTTTAATTTATTAACCACACCGGTGCAAGTTACTAGTATCGATTTACCTGTTTATACCTGCGTACCCAAGAGTTGTGACGGGAAAAAAATAGTTAACCTAACGTTTGCATATTCTATGGGCTTCATACTTTCGATTGGTATGGAATTTGTCTTATAACCAAACCAGTGAAATGTTTAAAAAACATTAATTGTTAATTAATTATATTCTGGACTGAAATATTTTAGACAACCCATTTGCAATATATTTATTGACATATTTAATTGGATATAAAATACTTTTCATCCATTAACCAGCTCGGTGAAGGTCGTTTTATAGTAGGATCCTATACTATCAATCATTGCACGAATATTATAGCTTTTGCTCCAGCCTATGAATGAGTAATCACTAATAAAACTAATTTGATTAAGGGTACGAATATGTCAAAACGAATTATTATTTTTTTCTCTGGTTTTCAAGTAGTAGTTGGTAAAGTTAGTTAAAATGAAGTAACATTTGTACACTGAAAACAGAAAGAATAGTAATAGCTTATATTATTGTAGATCTAGGTATTATAATGGTCTGCTACTTCCTGCTCGGTCTAAGCGGTTCGACTGTGCATGTGAGGTACAGAGATGAAAGAACAACCAGTTCAATTGTCGGTCATCTCACCTATGGCATTCTGATGAGAGCTAACAAGTCCGAAATCGGTCTATGCCTGGTGATGTGACCGACAAGGGTTCTTGGCTGTTCACACATATACTGCAGGTGTAATTCAATGCCGGTTGGGGCCTTAGTCCGCGGAGTAGTTGAAAAATACCATTTTTGGTGATATTGAACTCCAACACACGTACATTAAAACCATACGTATGAATAATATGTGGATAGATATGGGATACTTACTCTGGAACTGCTCAACATGTCTAACGGTTTATTATTAAAGGGTAAAGGGTATTATCTAGACATATTTTATTTAATAGATTTGTTCCTGCAACAATTAGAAACGGTTGGGAATTATTAGAAATAATCGACCAGTTACTTTGAGAACGAGTTACTTGTGAATTTAATGAAAATAGTTAGGCGAACATTTATAATAGTTTCAAACTGTTCTCAACTGCTGTAGAAACAAATATAATTTGAGACACATACATACACTATTAATAAACAAAAATCGTTCATATCCAATATACAGGGTGAGTAAGTCATAATGTCATTAATTTTAAGAGGCGATAAAGAATAATGAGTATAATACGAATACGCGATTAACAAAAAATCTAAATGTATATTTACGCCGAAAATAAATATTTCAATTCATTATGTAAACCCCCCTTTTAAGACTGTTACTGACAGCTGACAGCATTGGTCGTTTACAGCTCACAGTTCAACCCCAGTATAGGGAGACTGCTGTGGTTCAACTCGATGTCGATCTGATGCGGCGTTGCCAAATTGATATATTTTCCTAGTACCTACATTAGACATCATAAATAAACGGTTGTACTGACTATTTTAGAATATCATATTTTTTCTTGCCCAGTTCAGCCAATAATAATTTAAAATGTTAATATCTAATGAAATCAAATAATAGTAATCAAACTATTCTATTAAAAATTGTAAGTAACGCGGTCCATTCAGGTTTTTCGGTAGAAAATAAGGTCCAATCAAGCGATCCCCGTATTCTCCTGCCCATACGTTGACAACAAATCATCTCTGAAAGCTAAACTGACAAGTAGCGTGTGGATTTTTGGCCGACCAAATGTGGCTGTTATGACTGCAAAGAAATTAGCTTGGTTACAGTTTAAAAAATGTTTAACATTGAAATTGCAAAACTCCAACGTATCTAATAATAAACCGAGTAATAAAGTATTTAGATACATTATATAAAAAACCTATATCCAATGGGTCAATTATTAAGAGAAGCTGAAAAGTGTTTCGTGTTTAAATACCAAGTAATAAAAAACCCTCGTGTTGTCTATAAAAAACTGTCTAAGACCGAAACGGAACGCCTCTGATCTGATGTTCATAAAAGTTATCGAGAGTGAATCTTGACCTACCGTATTATTAGGCAAATAACCTAGTTACCTAGTTTTATACTGTTATTTAACGACAAGGAGTAAAACTAACTTTTTTTTATCTAGATACATGAATAAATTTTCCTTAAATATCGATTTATTTGTTAATAAAAACAAATGTAGATAATAAATAAATGTTTTCGAATGTTAGGTTATTACAGTTTAATAATTTTGATATTACGTTTTCACAATGTTTTACAATTGAATAGTGAATTTAGTATTACTCGTAAGTATAATTAATTATTCAGTTTGTAGTTACGTACATCTAGCCTAGAAATTTATTGCTTTTAAGTAGTATGGTAACCTGTTTAAAATGCCAGTTCGAGTAAAGTTGCACTCATTCGTCCATAGCACTTTATTAATAAAATTAGGGTCACCCAATTGCAAAATTCAAGACGGGTGGGGAAATCTGCAAGTTCTAAAGCTTGAATTTTCTGAAAATGATACGGGTTCAGTGAGTTTTCTCGTAATATCCTGCAGACCTTACTTTGGGATATCTCCAATCGCCTTGAAATGGTTCTTATAGAAATAGTAGGCTGCTCCTCAACTAAATTTGAATCAGTTTCTATCACATTTAAGTCATTTTGCCAATGTCCCGCAAGTTTCCGACGCGGTTTCCAGAACCCGTATCGCGAAGGCGTTGAAGCATATTCCAAATTTGTAAAATTAAGCATTGAGAATTTACAATACACGAGACCGAAATAAACAAACTAGTGCTTGTATTCTCTCCATCCCCCCTCCAAATGTGTGGTGTCATCTCAAAATTTGGGGGGGGAAAGAAATGCGGGAAATGCAGAAAGTGTGACTAAATGGTGGCAAATTTGAATAACACGCTGAAGTGTTAGACGATATTATGCATGTAAATATGATGTGGCAACAATGACTTCGACATTCGATTGTCATATGGCTGCGTCATTAGAAAGTTACCAGGAGCGTCGTGTTACCGATTTTTATAGGGTGATTTGTTAATTTTTTTAAAGGTCGAGTAAATTTTTTTTTCGAGTTTCTGCTTTTATTAGGCTCTACGAATACTTGGTTAAAATTAATGACATTATGACTGACTCACCCTGTATACAAAGGCAATAATACAACTTAGTTCTCATCTTACTGTTATTTTTGCACACGATGTGTTGATGCAGTAAATATTACTATAGTTGTGTCTCTACAGTTTTAATGATGACTACAAGTAGTGTTATATTTATTTATCCAATCTATAAATATTATTTTTCAGTATGCCCATACTTTAAAATATGACATTTTTTATTCCAAAATGTAGTAAAAAAAGCTTTACAATTATATTAAAATTTACCAACCATTTACTATAATACTTTTGCGTTTACCACAACAACGAACTATATGATTTACTACATTTGTAGTTTATTCTATGACAAAATTGTAGGGTCAAGTTTGTAGTATCTGTTTCAGTAGTATTTCTTTCAGTGTAGTCAATAAGGAAGTGGACAGTGGCCTTCAATTCTACTAATACTATTAATCATAAAAAGAAATCTGATTACATACCCCGTTGATGTGAGGCAGGTCCAGTGCTGCAGGTACGTACGTAGTAGCCGGGCTGCACCTAGTGCAAGACCTTCGGAGAGCGGGCCGCTGTCTGGAACCATGGCACCGAACGGCAAATCGTAGCTCCTCCGCCATTTCAGAACACAGCGATTGTCGGTCTGTCTGTGCGTTCTTCTTGCTGTTCCAGCAGAACTCGAGGATCGCGACTAAGATGGCTAGGGCTAGGCCACACAGCAATACTACAAAAACGCCTCCTGAAAAGAATGAAGCTTACTAAGAATAGCATTGCTATAAGTTTAAAAAGACATCCTAAAAATTAAAAAATGTATTTGTTGGATTTCGGTAAATTTTGCAAAACCTCTAACAACATTTAAAGTCATTCGTCGGCAACCCACCAGACATATACCGGTTTCGAGCTTACTAGCTCTCATCAGTATGCAATAGGTGAGGTGTCTAAGCCAACAGTAGAGACCATGAAGTAACATGCAGTAGCAGAGTTACCTCTAGCGGCCATTCGCTACTCCATGCCATCTCCATGGATCTTACATCACGACAACGGTTCAGCCCATTTCTCGTTCATTGTGCAAGAGTTTTTGGCAAAAAAGGCATTCCAACGTTGCCGCACCCACTCTATAGCCCCGATATTGCCCCATGCAATTTTTTTTTATTCCCCAAGATGAAGTCGCACCTTAAGGGAACTCATCATGGCGGCGTACAGGAGGTAAAAGAAGCTGTAACACTGGTGCTGAACAGGTGCTTCCAATCGTGGGAGCAACGTTGGAATTATTGTGTAGAGTTAGAGGGAGACTGTTGTGAAGGTCGATAATAAAATTTTGGCGAAATTTAATTTGCTTGTTTTTTCATTGACAAAGAGCTGCCAAAGCTCCCCTGACCCGTTGCAAAACTATTCATTTTCAATACTATTTACATTCAAAAGCATATTTTAATTATTCTAATATATAGGGTAATGTTTTTGAGGTCACTGGATTCAACCCTCATTTCAGATTGGACAAATTGACCGTTGAAAGCTGTCAATACACTGTCAACGAAGAATAGAAAAGTAAATATTCTCTTTTCATATTGAGAGTTTGGGCTTTTGAGGGAGCTGAATTCAATTCTCATGCCAGATTGTCAAAACTGACAGTTGACAGCAGTCAATTGACTGTCAACGAGGAATATTAAAGTAAATATCCTCTTTTCACATTGAGAGTTTGGGTTTTTGAGGTCGCTGAATTCAGTTCTCATGTCAGATTGGACAAATTGACCGTTGACAGCTGTCAAATCACTGTCGACGATGAATAGAAAAGTAAATATTCTCTGTTGACATTAGGAGTTTGGGCTTTTGAGGGAGCTGAATTCAATTCTCATGTCAGATTGGACAAATTGACCGTTGACAGCTGTCACTTCACTGTCGACGAAGAATACAAAAGTTGAATCTAATAAATTTCCAAAAGCAGCCTTAAATTTAACGGAAACATTGAATATTTTGCTACAACCAAAATTAGTCGACTCGAATTGCTTTTTTGAATATTTTCATATTTTATTTCGTGCAATATTATTATTGTGTTTTTCGTTAATGTTTTATATTGTCTATTTTGTAGAAAGTGGACAATACACATTTTTATACTTTATTATTTTTAAGTAACACTTAATTATGTACATTGAATATGCTACAGATATTTAAGCAAAAAATAATAGAACTATAAATTTTAAAAGACGAAATGTAATATTTCTGTTTGATGTAATAAGCCGAAACCTCAGCGTTCTTTCTAAAAACTTCTAAAGTCATCTTGGCATGTTTTGTTTGCAAATGTTTCCCTTCAAAATTATTCTCATGTTTTCATTTTACTTATTAACCGTCACATTTGTCTATTGTTATGACACAAAAGACGTCGTTGAGGTGCTGGTTGGAAATACCAGGAAACAAAAGAAATTCTCATAGAAGACACTGTATCTTCATTACTATGCAAGCAATCCGCCTTAAATTTTACTTTTATGTAGTGTTATTTATCTCAAAGGTAAATTAGCTTTAAATAGCGACATGAAATTATTATGCCAGTTCGAAATCTTACCTACCTTATTAGCAGCATTAGCTAAATTCAGTTACATAATGACAGTAATATAACTCTCATTTCAATATCCAATGCTGACCTTGTTTATATCATTAATACTGCCCTTGGACCACTGCTATTCAACATTTTATCCAGGATATAACTGATTGTTTTAGTTCTAACTGCCTTCTTTATGCTGATGACTTGAAAATGTTTTCGACTATCGACAACCTTGATGATTGTGAGCGCCTTCAAGGGGATTTGATTCAAATTGAAAACTGATGCAAATTAAATAGACTTCTTATGAATCCTCAGAAGTGGTACATAATGTCATATACTTTAAAATCGTCGAAGATTATGTTTGACTATACTTTTAATGACATTGTTTTATCACGTTCTAACACTTTCCGTTATAGCTATAACGTTAAACTAAACAAGTCCAAACGCCGAAAAAAAACAGGAGACGAAAAAGTTTCGAAATTAACCAGGTCCAAGTGGTGTGTAGATAGATATTTTCAATTCCAGCACCGCTAAGATAAGGTCATTGTATTTTAACTGATGTGTTATTTTAATTGTGTGTTAGTACACTATTTGAATTATATTTATATTTCTCTTTACCCTCCTGTTCTGTAGTTGGGTTTTGTAACCTGTAGAACAGAGTAACAATAAATACAATACAATAATATATCTGTATCGCACGCATTTTATAAAAAAAGTACGCAGTTGTATGCTCCTTTTGCCTACTTTTTCCTGAACAGTACGCCATATAAACTTTTGTTTTCCTATAACATTTTTGTTTTCTAAACTTTTTTGGTAAGACAGTTTCTTTATTTCATTTACTTTAGCAATGTATTTTTTTAAGCTATGTAGTTTGTATGATCACGAGAACTTGGAGAATTTTTTTGTCAACCAGAATAAATTCCTAAGATCGTTACCCATCTGCATAAGCATAGGGTTTCTCCGTTTTGTGTTAGTACTGTTATTATTTCTTCTTGTAACAAGAGCACAAGCCAATTCAACATAATAAAGCAAAGTATTAAAAAACTATATATAACTATATAATATTTGTAATATTATATCGATGATACCCATACCTTCGCTACTGATAAGTTTTTAAAGCTAGTATTTTTTTTTTTCATACCTACTGCCACACTAAATATGCACACCAACTTTTGTCAAATTATTTCAAGCGGTTAGAAAATAAAAGTTAACAGTTGACTGCTGTCAACCATTATTTTTGGTCTCTACTTAAGAAACACCCTGCATATAGCTCATTTATATTGCTATGGTACAGGTAAAAAAAGTAATGAAAATATATGACAAGAAACGTCAGTAGAAAAAGTAAAATTGTATTAGCAAAATAACTAAACTAAGAAGTTGGGCCTGGTTTTATATAAAGAAGAAAATACAGTCCACAACCAATGCTCCTAAACGTATTGGTAAAAGATGAGATCATGTAGAAAAATAAGATTATTAAAATTTTCTTTTACTGTGACAATAAATTTAATAGAAACAAATTCCGTTTTCAAGTGAAACCTGTGTTCTCATCCTCTCGGTGTTCGTCTCGCCTAGGATTCCACAAGGGCAGGGGAAATAAGTGAAACAGGAGAAAATATTACTTTGAAACTGAGGTGTAAATAGGGAAAGTTATGTACGGAATCCGAGGGAGGGCTACCTGTTGAATAGGAAACTGCCCTCTCGACATCTTTATTACGAAGTTAGGGATAGCGGAGTTGGAAAGTTTTTGGTAAAAGTGACAGCTCTACGCAACTTATCACCTTGAATAAATTACTCTAAAAATTCGGTAAATCAATAGGAGGCCTTGCTCCGTCTACACTATACGATTTATAGAATGTGCGAGGAGAAATTCTGCGATAAATCTTTGGTAAGAGACTTAAGGATGTGCATTTTTAGATAAATCAGTAATTTTATTCAATCATGTTAATAAAAACGGTATTAGGAAAAATAGATTATGTATTTTGTTTCAATAATAACATAAAAAATTATCAGCTATTCGCTCTGGTGAGATTTTTATCGCGGTGTAGATACAAACCAAAATATATTGCTTGATAAGCTGGCTATATATGGAATCCGAGGTAATGCTTATAAATGGATAGAGAGTTTTCTTTTTCAAAGAAGGCAGTTTGTTGCTATTTCCAATGATAACTCTTCTCTTAACTCACAATCAGCAGTTATTAATGTAGGTGTGCCACAGGGTTCCATATTGGGCCCGGTCCTGTTTCTGCTATATATTAATGATTTGTCATCTTCTGTAAAATTTACTATATATGCTGACGATATCTCTGTAGTGGTATCTGATAAAGAGAATGATATACTGCAAAATAAAAGTAACAATGTTCTGTATGAACTCAATGCATGGTTTTGTGAAAATAGGCTTTTTTAAATTTTGAAAAAACATTAGTATTAAGGTTTCATAATTGGCAAAAGACTTGTAGGGGACTTGATCTACATGTAAACAGTAATTGTGTGGCAAAGCATGCAGAGAGTGTTAAATTTCTAGGTCTTTATATTGATGAATGTTTAACGTGGAAGCCTCATTGTGAGCATATAGTTATGAAATTAAATTCCGTAATTTATCAATTTAGAAATCTTAGAACCGTTTTAAACATTAATCAACTAATAAATTTGTATTATGCTGAAGTTGAATCTCGACTGCGGTACGGAATATGTTTTTGGGGACTATCTACAATGTCAAGCAACGTTTTTATTGCACAAAAAAAGATATTAAGAGTGATGTTTCATCTGTCATCTTTTATTAGTTGTAAGGATGTATTTATAAATTACCAGATTTTAACAGTGCCATCTCTTTTGATATACGAATTTGATATACGAACTTTGCATATATAGGTATACATAACAATCAGGATAAGTTTATCAAACATGACAATATCCATACTATAAATACAAGACAAAAGAATAATATTTAGGTGCCTTATTGTAGATTAAATGTTACTTGCAGCTTACCCAATTACGTTGGTCTTAAAATATATAATAGATTGCCTTTGCCCATCGATTGGACTACTTAAAAAACGCCTAAAGCAACATTTAATATGCAAATGTTTTTATGATCTGAAAGAATACTTTACTCCAGAATGTTTGTTATAGCAGTGTTATTTTATGTGTACGTGTATAGTATTATATAATTTTTATGTAGATTTGTTTATTTTTGTGGACTATTCCAATACAATGTGTAAATTGTCTAATGGAAATAAAGAATTTATGTTTATGTTATGTTAAATAATATTTTTTCGAAAACTGCAATAAAATAAGACAATTGTGTTGTGTACAATAATTTAATTAATATTTGAAATCGTTTGAACCCTGTTTGAATCAAGACGGTTTAGGCGCGGTGACTATCAGAATAACGTTAACAACCTAATCTATATAATTATATAAAACAAAGTCGTGTTAGTTACACCGTTTATAACTCAAGAACCTGGACCAATTTTTATGATTTTTGTGTTATTGGATTTGGATTCGTCGGGAATAGGGATAATAAGTATTAAAATATGAATCAATAAAAAACAAGAATAAAAGAGGGAAAACATCAGTGACAATAGTGATATGTTATACGCAACTGACAGCTCTCATTCATTCTGACAGCAACGCAACTGACAGTTCTCATCAAAACACTCCGCAATGGTCAAAGTTTTAGTAGCATCGAAAATCACCATCTGGGACGAATGCACAATGGCGCATAAACGCGTATTGGAAGCACTTAACCGAACATTGAAAGATCCACGCAATGACTCAAGATGTTTTGGAGGCGCAATGATTTTACTGTCTGGCGATTTCCGCCAAACACTGCCAGTAATTCCAAAATCAACTGCTGCCGATGAAATAAACGCTTGCCTCAAATCATCAAATCTATGGCGCTATGTGAAGAAACTTCAGCTGACAAGAAACATGAGAGTCGCTACTGTGTTGATATTTATTTTCTTCAAAAGACGTCCGATTTTATCAGTACAGCCTTTACAGTACAGTATTTAGCACTGTGAAAAAGATGGCGGCATCTTTTCCGAAGACCTGCAACAACGACCATCTCCAGTGCCCCAGTGTGTACAGCATCCCCTGCTCCTGTGGAAAGGTTTATATAGGACAGACAGGAAGGCACATCAACACAAGGTTAAAGGAACACAAGAGTCACCTCAAAAATAACAACTGGGAAAAATCGGCAGTAGCAGAGCATAGAGCGGATACGGGACACACGGTGGAGCTAAGTGAAGCCAGCATGCTAGTAAGAGAGAGAAGATTTTGGCCCCGACTATACAAAGAAGCTATAGAAATTAATAAAAATCCGAACAATTTCAACAGGGACGGTGAAAGCAATCCACCGGAACATCATGGATCAGTGACCACCCCTGATATAAATAGTGCGACGACCAGTAGATCTCCAGTTTCAGAGTAACTTCTGAAGAAGAGAGCGATATGTCTCTCGAAACGTCAAGAGCTCTAAACCGACGACGTGGCAACCAGCCCGAAAATCACCTGACCATCTCAAGTTAAATCCTCTATCTGGACATAACCAACAGCGCGTAATTTTCACGAGTGGATCTATATTGTAAACAAAGAAGTTACATGCGTGAAGTTAACGATACCGTAAAAACGGAAAATAATAGATACCTGCTGGCTTGGACTCTCCGTACTTGCTGCTTTGCTAATGAAGTTGGGATTAGCACCAATGAACTTCATAAATATAAAATTAAATAAATCCACTTGTGGCAAAATTAGTAATAATCGTCTGATTATGCTTATACTTTTTTTTAAAAAAAGCGCACGTGTCTGATGGTTTCTGATAGTTTCCAACCGTTCTTCGAACAAAATTATTATAAGTATCGATTTTTAATAATTTTGTACACACTTGTATTTATTTTCATACTTCGTGTTCTGGTGGAGTTAAGTTTAAGGTTGTACATATGAGGTTAGGTGACTATGATCGAAGTAATTGTTGAATGAATAGTGTAGTGAATTTAATGCACTGAATTAAATGACTACTAAATGTAGGTAGGATAAGTGCACTCAAAATACTCATTTATTTTCGTCGTGTGTCATGTCTAATTTTCTTTTTTTTCCATCTTTATATGTGTATCCTCCGAAAACAAACATCCCCGTATAAATTTCAGGACAACACAAATATTATTCTAGTATAAAGCTGATTTTTAAACTCACCGATATTTTCCACCCCTAGAGCGTTGGCTTTGGACTCTTTACTTTTATCATCTCTGTTGCAAACGTCCCCGGTGTTTTTCCACCACTTGTCATATAGAATCTGAATCACTCCTTTCTCCTGGAGCTCCAGGATGGCCAGAGATATTTTATCTCTCCAAGGACTGCCCTTTGGCGTCGCTATCCCGTATCCTTTGGAGTCCAGCAGTCCACCAATTTGCGTCAAATTACAGTCCCTTTGAACCGCATAGTCCAGCATAGTTGACTCCATCAGAAAGGCGTAATTTCCTTCGAGCACTCTTTGAACGCCCTCCTCGTAGGTTTTCACGAACACCGGCGGCTTCTTGCCCTCCATGAAACGCCACATCTTCTGGTAGATACCTATCTTTGAGTCCTGCAACCGAAATTGTTTTGTCAAAGGACATTTCTCACGATACAATGAACATATTCCAGCTCGCTATTGAAACCACAGCAAGTTTAAATTTGCCAATTCAATGCATTCCTCTCGTTATTAAAGGTACAACCGATTTTGCTGACAAAGATATAGCGTGTTCGCGAACTTGGAGAGGATTTTTTTAATGTTAAGCAGAAATATTAAGTAATTTCAAGAATCAATTTCACTCGAACTCCAAATCTGTGCCTAGAAATAATAAAATGTATGAAAATTGTTAAAAATTATTGAGAACTTCTGGGGTCTTCATCAACTACCACTGAAAAAAGTTAATACAATACTCTTTGTTATTTGGTTTCAAGCAAATCTGTTAGTATTCAATTAATTTAGTTCCTTAAGTTTTTAATTATGTCCTACTGTTTTTTTTAATCTTAAAAGATAATCTGCGTGTGTGAATTTAATAACAAGTGAAAGTGAATGCACTACTAAACAAAGACGGAGCTATTTCAGCTATTGATGAAATATTGAATTATATACTGTTCATGTAAAGTCGCGGCAAGAATTCAGACGTCTGACATTTTTTGCAATTTACTGCAATATATAATGCAAACATTTAGTGTAGTATATAGTTTTATTAATCTCAGTTGTAGTTTCTTAAATATTTTGATGAAAATATAATGAATTATTCATTTGTGCGTATGACGTAAGTCGTCCGAATTCTTGCCGTGACTATATTCTCTTCAACTTCAGGAACACTCTGTATGTGAGTGTATTTGACAAGCAATATATTGGATACAAACAAATAAAAAGAACTATTATGTAATATACAGTGTGTTCAAATTTGACCTGGAACACCTCTGTAACATTTGATTGGATAGTGCGAATGGCGTGTTATGATTTTTTTTGTAATACATTTTTCCAAAATCCATATTAATGTTTGTTTTATCGCAAATCTGACAACGTTGCATTGCTCCAAATCCCTTAAAATCCTAAATGCACAAATTTTATAAAATTAACTTTCCTGCAAAACATTGATGTTGCTGAGATAGTTAAAAAATGCTTTTAGTCGGTCTTGTAGACGGCTATGAAGAAACAAAAAAAAAGCTACTGACATACGTCAATAGTGACATATGATTTTGAAACATTTCCAGTTTTAATATAATTCTTGGTAATATGCACCTCTTTTATTGACTGATGAAACACTACATGTCAAAAGCAGCAACAATATCCATCTCTTTTAATTTTTCTGTTGAAAAATCCATATGGTCATATTTTCTGCAAGGATGGCTGTGAAATTGCTAGAAAACTTAAAAACAAAACAACTAAGCAAATGATTACTTGTGACATATTGGTTGTTTTGAAGAGATAGGTATAATGAAGTTTAATATAGAAGGTAAAATTCTACAAGTTTTTGATTAAATATATAACGTGTTCTATTTAGAAAAACCAAATTTTACTGGTTTGAAGTTAAGCAAATAAGTTGACAATAAATTTTCACCATCCTGTATAAAATTAAATATTTCTTAAGATATATGTAACAAATGATAGCCATCTCTCTATTGATCTTTTAAATATCAATATTTCAGATCGCGCGATGTAAAAATAGGCAATTTTAAATTAGACTATCGAAAAGCAACTTTTTTTAATAGAATTGAGATTTCTCGAAGACCATCAGAAATAGATAAGAAAATTTGATAAAAGTATTCCTAAAATTACGCGTAGAATCTAAATATGCAAACATACATATACAGGGTGTTCCAAGTAGATGGCGATTTCTGGTATAACCGGACGTGTTACAAGAATGGCATTATTTTATTTAAAGAGAGTACCCCCAAAACTCCCAATGCCTAAATTCTCAAAATTGAAATCGAGGTAAGTAGTCTCTAAAATATAATGGTCCATTACCGTAAGATTGGATTTAATAATTACAAAATGTGTTTATAACATATTAACTGTAAACATATATATTTTTCAAACAATACACCTCCTGGGATAATAGGTCCCTAAATAGACCTAAAAATATAAAAAAAGTTTCTTAAAACAAATATTTATCCTAAAAATTTGTATAACTCTATTACAAAAAATAGAATTGATAATATTTATTATAACAATATACACCCAAGCACTAATAGTAATAAAAACAAAAAATATATTTCACTACTATATACATATATACCTTCATTATCAGAATGCATAAAAAGGATGTTGCAGAAATATGATTTAAATATAGCTCATAAACCTTACACCACAACAAGAAAAATTTTCACTAATCTGAAACTTATGATCCCAAAAAAATCTTCCTCCAACGTTGTTAATAAAATTAATTGTAGCGATTGTAATGGAACATATATTGGATAAACTAAACAATAATTACATAAACGTATCTATAATGACAAATATAACATAAAGAGTCTTTTCACACGGGCCACTATGCAGCGCTGCTGAGTGGAGCCACTAATTTATGGTTGACGTTTCGGTGGGAGTCGGCGACTACACGCCATCGTGGCGCTGCTAAATCTGTGGCCGCGCCCGTGTGAATAAGTCTATATAAAGTAATGTTTCTTTAAAACGGACGGCGCTTCCGAGAAGCGCTTCACGGTGGCCCGTGTGAAAAGGCTCTAAGAGAAACATTAAAGCCAGGGGCACATTGCTCTGATGCCACGTGACATTCCTTGAGCTCGTCTCTTAGCAAGTAACATTTTCAAAAATAAATAATTTCATTCCGTTTAGAACCATGAAAACTATTACAACAAATAATTCTCGAAAGAAATTTTATTCCTAAAGGAATTAAACGCTGTTAATTATTTGTTTTCTCTTTAACAATTAGAATTGGTTCTTCATCATATTTTTATTCAGAATATTTTTCGGAAAAAAAGGAAATTTCTTGTTAAAAATTAATTTCTTTTATTCATTTGGTATGTATTTATTTTTCCAGTTTTGTTTTAAAATTTTTATTATTATTTTTTTATAGTATTTCCGAAGATGGGTATCATAAAAATAAACCCGAAACGTATGTAAACAGATTTTTTGTAAATTTGTTTTTGTGTTTTTATTGCTTTGGCCTATTATTCCATGAGGTGTATTTTTTGAAAAATATATAAATAAATACATGGTGAGAAAAATACTACTAAATCTAAATATATACATATATCTACTATCTATAATCGTAACTAGAATCTTAAAACTTTCTCTACTAAAAAACTTCTGGAGAAATATACTCAGTTGCTTTTATTTTCGTAAAAGATATTCACGTTGTGTATGCTAAGTAAACTAAGGACAAAGTAACCTTAAATTAAATATTCATTTGTATGTAAATCCTCTCGCACATCTAGCAGTAATTAAGTTTTTAGTTCTCTGTAGTTTTCTAATTGCTCGCTTATGTTTATGATGCATTAAAATATAATAAAATTAACATTTGCTAATTCAAGAACGGAAGTAAATCCTGCAATTATTCCGTGCTGCTGAAATAATAAGGAACAATAAAGAGGAGTTTAAATTTGTGCCTAGTAACTCAAAAACTGCTCTAGATAGGTGTTAAGGGTCTTTATTTTATTACGCAGATATAAATTTTGATGTTGCATATGAGAGTATATAAAATGTAATAAAACATCAAGATCAGTGAAGAACAAAGTTTTGTAATTAATGATTATTACATACCGTAATTCTTTTTAATAAGAGTGTTGACGTTTTATATTTAGATATGTTTAAGACACGACATAAAGCTTCCTACAGTTAAACATAGTATAGAAGTTTTTCTTTTTAGTTAATAGCACCATGTTATTTGATTTGGTTGTCACGGAGAGAAATGTATGTAAAATTTTACATGAAATTACCATGAACTTGAACCTCAAAAAATCTCCAACCTGTTACCTCTCAACCCCATAACCTCAAACTCCATAAATCTAAAAATATTGTATCGGATGGGTTTAAAATGTAAGACACGGCAAACTTATGATAAGGTTATAGTATAATGTGAATATGATCCTAATATCTAATATCCTTCAACACCATAACCCTTTTATCCTATAGCCGCCTAAAATTGTTTAACTTCAAAGAAAATGTAAATATCATGTGACCAAATGTAATCTGACAATACTGTAAGCCCTGAGACAACTGCTGAACCTCGACCATAATCGCCAACATAAAAACCCAGTTAATCAATAACTCAATAATTTAGAGTAAGAAATTGGAAATAAGGAAGTGAAAATTCCAAGATATTAAAGAGAATATGTTTTCACCGTGAATAAACAATCAACTAATAATCCAGTGAACTTTAATGAGTGAGAGGTTGAACCATGTAGCCACATATCACGAAAGAAACAAACAGAAAACTGGCAGAGCCTGTCAAACATGTAATCTAGAAAACTACTGTCGGAGATCAGGCTCTAATAATTTAGGCCCATATCCATATTAACCAGGGAGTTTTCATATGCAGACGAAATTTTGGCAAAATCCAGACAAGTCGAAAGCCCATGAAAATATCTCGGCGCACCCTTGGTAGCAGATGAGCAGGAGCAATTCAGGAGACTTTTGAAAACAGTCTAACAGATCCAGATAACAGTATTTCTCCCAAGTTTGTATTTCACAGTTCCTACACGGTACTTATCAGGAACGAGGAGACCGCCAGCGAAGATGTAATCAACATCTTCACAGACGGGTAAAAAATAAAGGAAGGTGCAGTATGTGGGATTTATTCCAGATCCTTACATATTCTATATCAATGGGCAATGGACATGCATGCTCTTGTGGTACAAACGGAATTCAGGTATAGCCATAGCCGCTAAAGAAATTGTCCGTAGACATACAACGGGCAAAACCATTAGAATCTACACAGATAGTAGACAATCACTACTGATTTTACGCAATCATAAGATAACAACTAGATCAGCATAAGAATGCCATCAAGTACTGGTAGTGGCCTCAACCATCAACCGCGTATCTGTATGCTGGGTAAAGGGGCACGATCGGTGCAATGGCAATAAAGTAGCTGACAAGCTGGCTGGGAGTGCATCGGGTCTCAATATTTTTGATGAAACAAATTGCTGTCAATTTGCTAAGGAGTTCCTAGAGTACCCCTGCAAGGATACAGCTAAAAAGTAGGACAGATCTTCGCTAGGTGACAGTTATTCAAACTGGACACTGTTGGCTAAGAAAGCACTTCTGCTATAAGAGGTTGCGAACAGGAAGACAAGAGAGTACTCTATGCACTCTGTGAATGCACTGCCATCTTGTCCGCACAATTCCATATTCGAGATCCAGATAACCAAGAAATGTTACTTCTAGTAAATAAGATGGTTGTATGATGCAACTATCACACGATATTCCAGAAAATGTAGACTTTGACGGCTTCGATAGATGTACACTAATTTTCAGTGATCCAGGCATAGTTTGTTTTGTCCCAAATAACAGAGAATCTTCCACTGGTAATACTAAATTTTTATTACAAATCTGCAAATTCTGCTGTATAAGGATTCGTCATTCAGACTATTAAGGTAACGAAGCCAATGGAACCGCACCGTCCTGCAGGGGAGCGTTATAGGTGAAGATGATGAAGTAGTATATCCCAGGACGAGTTGATATTGTCCTCGTCAAAGTTGGGAAGCCCTTATACTTAGACCTAGGGAGGTATGAGGGTTATCACTCCTAGGACAGCGGACTCGCTTACGATCGGACCAAGATCTCTAACATACGATTTCTTTAGAACTAGTTATGGCATCTCAATCTAAAAAATCAAAATCTTCTCATACATGCAACAAAAGCTCCCTGACACAAGTACCTCAATCTTGCCAACACCGTTGCAGAAAAAACCCAGTTCTTTTTTTATACTGGCAACGAATTTATCATATGCAAAAACTATAGACAAATTTTAGAAGAATTTACAAATCTTTATAAAAAAATAAGTTTCATCTCTCTGTATCGTACTATAATCTTTAAGCAAGTCAAAATCGACGATTTTAGACCATTTTTTGAGGTTAGGGACGAACGCAGAGATCCAAAAAATATATGGGTATGGTTGTCCACTTTATTTTTTTTGCGTGTCGGTGTAATTATTGCATATTTGGAGTAATATCATTATGCCTTTTGTAACTTAATATTGTGTGATTATATTTTAACAATACCCACTAAAACAATTTCTATGTATAGAACTAAAGGATTTCTCTGAGTGTAGTTTAATATGTATAATCGACAATATATGATAACAATATATTTTGGAACAACGACATTGAACTGCTAATATTATTGACTAAAAATATAATTTTACGGTTGCAACTTTAATATACTTGTTTGCTGTTAATACTTGCTGTGTTCTTCAACCCAAAGAACAACTTCTATATTTCTCTCATAAGCGCAATTTCAATTTTATGGAAAAATAGTTGTGGCTTTCGCGTTTAAGTTAAAGCAGACATCAAAGGATATGCTTAAATTTCGAAATTCTTGGAATTAAATGGGTTAATGTACAACAAAACATTACATGTGCTGTATACTTGGAAAGTTTTGTATGTTATTAGCAGAATTCATTACCGTGAAATTAATATTTCATGAAGGTGGCCAATTTGCGGAATATGCCAAATTTTATTAAAAATTACAGTCGTAGTAGTAACTATATCAACTGCAAAGGGTAAGTAGTTCATTTAAACTTGTAGCTCGTTATAACTGAAAACAGTAAAATAACAAAAATAAAATTTCCTTTGTAATTTAACATAAGAGAAAATGTTTATTGTAAATTAAACAAAGTTAAATTAAACCTAAACAGGAAGATAGATGTAGGAGTTACTATAACTATTTGTCTTTCAAGCTTTTCAGAAAGAAAAATCTATACAGGGTGACCCAGTCATAGCGTCATTAATTTTAAGAGAATATAGGGATAATAACATAATTTGCGTGCATCACCATCTTTATATGAGTTTTTTTGTGGAAATAGCTGCTCCTAGGGACTTCAATAAGATGTACATTTCTTAAGTAAGGCAGGGGAAAATGTTTTTCTATTCCAAAATGACATACACCACGGCACAAAAAAATTGGAGCGATTTAAAAGGATCCTAATGATCGAGAGTTAGTAAAGAAAATATATTAAATCTTTTTAAATTTGACATCCTGTAGGTATATCCTAAACGAAGCGTTTCCAGACCCAAGTTCCTGGGAAATTTTTTGCTTAAAATTGAACGTAGAATAACATACTGAAGTATGTACATCTCCTTCTGAAAAATCTTGTATAAGCGCACGGCATACCATCAAAAGTGCTTTCTTAAGATGTCTATGAAATGTAGCAATTGAAAACTGTTTGAAATGCTGATCTAAACAATTGTATTACAGAACTAAATTATATGTAAGTCTTTTGGAACATAAAGGAAACAGAGCTGTGTCTAACTCAGATATTAATAGAAATGGTGTGCCACAGGGATCAATATTGGGGCCAATATTATCTTTATTATACATTAATGATCTTCCTATTATTTTGTCTGATACATTTACTTCTCTTTATGCAAATGACTCTACATTATTGTTTGACAATAATCCAATTGTTGTTAATGAAATGATTTCAAGTGCACTTTCTAAATTCTCCACTTGGTCTAGTAACCAGTCATTATTATTTAATACAAATAAAACTAATAAACATATAAATATGTGTACTGCACTGTAATATACAAAATAATGATAATGTAAAATTCCTTGGAGTCATTTTTGATTCTGCTTTGTCATTCAAGAGTCACTGTTTCAGTATTTGTAAATTATGAAATTCAAAGTGTCATTAGATAAAAAATTTGAAATAAACTGTTAAGGTACAACAGCTTCGCTTGTTTTACTTTATAGAGTCGAAATATAGTCTAGAACTGCCTACGGAATAACTGTTTGGGGCAGTTCTCCTTACTTAAAAAATGTATTTATATCTTAAAAAGATTATTAGATGCATTATGAGTGTTCCTCAGCGTGAAATCTTTAGTAAATTGAAACTGTTAACAGTGTATGGCTTGTATATTATGGATTTACTCACATTAGTTTTTAAAGATAAACATCAATATGTAATAAATAGTGATATTCATTCTTATCATACCAGATAAATCAGATTTCTCTTTACCTTATCGTCGCATAAATATATCGGCAATATCTCCAGATATAGTTGGTAGAAAATTATTTAACAGCCTACCACAACATTTCAAAACCATTAATAGTTTAAATGTAACAAGTAAAATATTTTCTTGAAGAAATGTGTCCTTATTCAATGCAAGATTTCTATGAGAATAATTTACATATGTAGGATGTGCCTAATTTTATTTATTTTGTTCCACATTTTTTACTGTTTATTCATATACGTGTTGTTTTACCGTTTTATACACTTGTATGTAGTTTATGACGTTTTCTATGTAATTTTATTATCTTTTGGAATATATATATACTTTAAGGTACCTTATGACCTCCATACAAAGTTACACTCTGTACAAATGATGATAAAGAAAAAACATTACATTTTATTTTCATTTGAACCGAGCTGGGCGTCTACAGAATCGATCAAAACTTAAGATTACGATAAAAACCGAGATTCTAAAGGATTAGCTTCTTCAGAGCCAATAATCAATTTGACATCGCTATAAATGTCAAGCTGTCCCTTCGGGTACTGCCTGTTAATTTTTAACCAGTTGAACGTGCGCGGAAAAAGCCGTCGTAAAACCGAACGTGCAGCGATAAAGATAACCGTAACGGCGGTTTTTAAATAAACAAATAAAACGACTTACCCTAAAAAAGGTCATAGTGCTTCCTCCCTCGAGTGTTCCGTAGGAGATCTCTGTCTGTTCGGCGAGGTCCTGCGCGCTCTCAATGGGGGTAATCATGCGTTCGACCGTTAGGAAGGCCGCCAAATTCGCCGTGTACGAGGATATTATTATGAGAGTAAAAAACCACCAAATGCCTCCCACTATTCGCGTCGAGGTAGCCTGAAATCGTGATAAGGTGATGTATTATGTCGGAACAGACACATAATTTCCAAATGTGGACCTCTACATTAGCTGGGACGTGGATACTACCTTGTGGTTGGAAAATAAAGTTTAAACATCTTATAAATTTACTCACAAAGATAACAAATTCAGTAGGTAAGTAGAAATTCATTAAAGTGCGAAATCAGTTATACTGAAAAAGTGGATATTTCATAATCTACTGTTTCTAGAAAACATATGACCAATTGTTAAACATAAACATAATTTTTTTTTGTTTTCAGTATCGCATGTGAAACGACTGTTATTGGATAAGTCCGAGATAGATAGCCATACTACGAAAGATGTCCAATTGTTTCATAAATTTAACGCTAGATAAGTTTGGTATGTAGTGACTATTAAGGTCGCCGTATTTCTCACCGTAAAATGATCAAATTTGTGATGTTTTTAGGTACTGAAATCTTAAAAAACAAAACACGTAGAACAAAAGTAATATCAAAAATAACATTACTGATGTTTTGTTTATCCACTTTTACTATTTAAACTCTCTTCAAATAATATAATAACTTTTAAAATGCATGATACACATTATTTCGCTATTCTAACCCCACATTTAAACAAATATTTTCACATACTTAAAAACAAAAGTGTTCAATCTTATATGCAGAACTATGTAAGTTTATGTTACAACAATGTTCACATCTATAGTTGAATTTAAAAAAATACGTATTTTGAAAGATTTCAGTATTTAAAAATTTGGTGGCTAGATCGCTTTCTGACGTTATATATTGATTTTCGCCGGTGGCATGAGATAACATTGTTGTTATTTGCTAAACTCTATATTATTCAGTTCTTAAATGCCCAAAATTACTTGTGTTTGTAGAAAACACTATTTCAAGAATACGGCGCCCTTAACAAAGGTGCATATTTTGCAAAATAAACATAATTTCTATTTTTAACAGTGACGTGCGCATGAGCTAATATTTTTAAAGAAAAAATAGTACGTCAATGGTTCCCGTCTCCCAGATAAAAATTATATTTGAATTTCCTGTTCAATTTGAAAAATAAAAGTCCTCTTGAGTTTTTGGAATGCAATGCATTGTTTTTGAGAGAAGAAAAAAAACCGTTAGATTGTCCGGAAGAATTCATGTAATTATTAAATTTCGATAGAAAACAACAACAACTAACAACATAACACATTAGCATAATTTTACAACTACCTAAATTAAAATTAATAATTTCTGTAATAATGGTAACAAATCATTATTTACAGAAATTGTTGAAAATGGCACCCCAGTACTTAATATGCATGCTTCCGCTCTCCTTTGCATGGATTGCGCACTCGTTCAAATATTTCTGGAGTATGTCGTTTTCAATTACATGCTGCAACTATTCTTTCTCCCAATTTCTCGTCAGTGTCTGACTTGTGTACACGAGCTTCTTAAGGTGGCCCCACAAAAAAATCTAAACTATTGAGGTCGGGGGAGCTTGGTGGCCATTGCTGAGGCCCACAGCGCCCAAACCAATGATTTGGATAAATTGTTTGTAAATAATTGCGTATTAATATACTGTAATGTGTTGCTGCACCGTCGTGCATGTACCTCATTTGATTTCTTATTCCTAAAGGAACATCATCAAACAACAAAGGCAATTGTTGTTGAAGGAAATTCAGGTAAGATTGTCCATCAAGTCGTAAGCCAGGCAAGTAGTCACCAATGATATCTGCCAAACGTTAACCGAAAATTGCTGTTGGAAATGGATTTTAGTTATAGCATGGGGATTTTTATCTGCCCAAATATGATTGTTATGGAAATTTTGAATGAAATTTCTTGGATTTTATGAAGATACCATTGACAAAAGGCCACACGCTTTGGAAAATCTGTGGAAAGTCACACCTGCACTCTTAAAATATAATAAGGATATAGCAAGAAATCCACTAAAATTCTCCAAACAATTTGGTGACAAATATTCAAGTTTCTAGTGATCTTTCTTGTACTCGTTTTAGGATGTTCTTCGATAATGTGCAATACATCCTTCTCAATTTCGGGTGTTCTTAAATTTCGAGGTCTACCTTCAGATGCATCTTTTCGGACACTACCAGTTTCAAGAAGACGACGGAGAAAAACATTGGCGTACCATTTGTTTCTTTAAAAATATTAAAGTCAGTGCTCGTGCGCACGCCACTGTTGAAGACAGAAATTATGTTTATATTGCAAAATATGTGCCGTTATTAATAGTCATCATATACCAAATTTTATGAAAATATTTAAACTGGTTTCGAAAATATTATTTTTTTTTCCTAAAACTTTAACCCTCAAAAGGTCCAAAGGTCCATAGTTTATAAAGCAAACTACTATCATTAATTTTCGATTACAGAATCACCCCCTTAAATATTCGCATATCATTAATGAACACCCTGTATAAGGCACAATACTGATTATTTATGTGTTTTAATGTAGTAACTTGGAAAGGGACAATACTTGTTTCTAAGCTACGATCACTATAAATCAGCTAGCGATAATAAAATCCTACGCGCCGTTAAGAAACAAATATTGTACCTTGGGATTAAGCTCCGATCCTTGTTGCATGAGCGACCCTATAGCGAACCAGAAACTGTTGCCAATCGTAAAACCATTTTCCAGCACATCCGAGCCCTTCTCGTCCAATTGTTCGCACTCACATTCGACTTCGTGTTCGCTGCATGCGTCGCCGGCAAACTCGATTTCCTCGGCGTCGGCGGAATTCAGTTGTCCCGGAGAATCGTCCCCGGCCTCGCTGCCAATTCCTGACGTCTCGTCGCAGGATAGATGCTCGCATTCGCCGCCGTACAGTCCCGCGTATTTTTTGTACAGACAGGCGTCGCACAGCTCCATCTCTTTCCATTCTCTCGGGGAAAAGCGAGCCGCTATCCATATCGCTATTGATACGACGACGTAGGCACCCGCCATATAAACCCATATCTCGACGGCTAGGGGAGTCAGAAACGCGAACAGTCGGGCCGGGGGACGCACTGAAACCTTTCAGAATTTCGGAAGTTTAATTTCTGGGGTGAGGTATTGATGTGGGATCTTTTATTCGGGTAGTATTTCGATGACAATAAGAGAGAAGAAGAGAAACTTTTCTACGAAAGCCTAGAAAGTCCATATAGTCGAGGCAATAAACTAGTAAAAAGTCCAAAAGTTCTAAAACTAGTTGTGGTGGACGGATCGGAATGCGGTTTTTTGCATTCTCTCCCAAAAATTATTTGTAAAAAATGTGGCGACATGGAATTTCTGACAAATCGGAAATTGAATTGCTGCAGCCAAAAATGCATTCAAAAAATGCATTATTTGAGAGGCTCTTGGAAGATGTCAAAACTCGGTAAATAAGTGTCAGAACTGGCCCAGATCGGGTACTCGGGGGTTTTCGATGTCGCTGATCATGAATATGATGTTCAAATTGACCCCCCGAACACCTGGAGCTTCATATCTGGCAGCGGCGAACACCCCACGGGCACCTGGTGAGCCGGAACCTGGACGTGGACGTCATCTCCAAGAATTTTCCTGAGAAGAGTGCCAAAAACCACACGAAAATTATAATAGGGGCGTTTTGTGGGGCGTTGAATCCGAATTTCACGTCTGAAACGGTCCCCCGAACACCTAGTGCACCAGAAGCTAACCCTAAACGTCATCTCCGTGGCTTTTCCCGACACAATAAAAAAAGGCAAACCAAAAATCGTTATGGGGTTTTTTTGGGGCACCAGGTGCCCGTGGGGTGTTCGCCGATGCCAGATTTGGATTCAGCGACCCAAAAAAACTCTGGGCGCCAAGTTTCTCTTCTCTCCCGCGTGATTTGTGGGATAGTCCCACGGAGATGACGTTCATTGGCGTTCCTGAGCTCCAGGTATTCAGGGGGTCAATTTGAACATCATATTCGTGATCAGCGACCTCGAAAACCACCGAGTGGATACTCGGATGATCTGGGCCAGTTCTGACACTTATTTATCAAGATTTGACATCTTCCAAGAGGCCTCTCAAATAATGCATATTTTGAATGCATTTTTGGCTGCAGCAATTCAATTTCCGATTTGTCAGAAATTCCATGTCGCCACATTTTTTACAAATAGTTTTAGAACTTTTTTAGTTCATTGCCTCGACTAATATGTTTTTTGGTGCCTACTAAATTCCATGTTCGAACTTAAAATTTCGTGTTGTAACTTGAAATTTTGTATTTTGACTCAAAGTTTCTTATTTGAACGTTAAATTTCGTGTTCAAAGACAAAATTTCCTGTTCCAGCTGAAAATTTCACGTCTCAACTCAAATTTTCGGGTTAAAACTTGAAATTTCGTATTTGAATTCGAAATTTCCTGTTCAAATTCGAATTTTTATGTTCTTACTGGAAATTTCATGTTTGAACTCGTTTTACAATTTGAAATCGCGTTTGAACTTGAAATTTCGTATTAAGACTCGAAATTTTATGTTCCAACTATAAATTTCATGTCGGAACACAAATTTCTATTACCCTTTGAAATTTCGTATTTGAATTCAAAATTTCAAACTTCTTCACTTAGAACTACAAATTCCATGTTCATAAAAAACAAATCAGGAATTTTTGAAACTCATCGTATAACTACTGCTCTCTAGGAAATATCTTGGAACTAACTGCAAATCATATTTCTAACCCTCAAAAACCTAACCTCATTGAATTTGATTCATATTTATTGCACGACTTTTAAATTATTGCCAATTTTCAAAAATAAATCGTGTTTGAACTTTTGTGTTCGAAATTTCATGTTCTAGCTACAAATTTCATGTCCGATCTTGAAATTGAAAATTTCAGGTCCCAACTCAAAATTTGTATTCATAATTTTGTGTTCAATATCGAATTTTCATGTTCCAACTAGAAATGTCATGTCTGAACCAAAATGTAATTTTACAACTCGAAATTTCGTATTTGACTCATAATTTCGTGTTTGAACCTGAAATTTTGTATTAAGACTCGAAATTTCATGTTCCAACTATACAATTTCTGTTACAACTTGAAATTTCGCACAAAGTTTCGTGTTTGAACTTGAAAACAAATCTGCGGTATTTTAGAACTAACTGAAAATCATATTCCTAACTCAAAAACATAACTTCATTGAATTTGAACTCGAAATTTCTGTTACAAGTTAAAATTTCGTTTTTGAACCCAAAATTTTATGTTTGAACTTGAAATTTCGTGTTTGTATTCGAAATTTCATGTGCAAATTTGACATCTTCAGATATAACTTGAAATTTCGTGTTCAGATAAAACAAATCGGGGATGTTTGAAACTCATATCGGATAACTACTGCCCTCTAGGAGCTATCTTAGAACTAACTGCAAATCATATTTCTAACCCTCAAAAACATAACCTCATTGAATTTGATTGATATTTATTGAACCACTTTTAAATTATTGCTCATTTTCAAAAATAAATCGTGGTTGAACTTGAAATTTCGTGTTGGATATCGAAATTTCATATTCACGCTGCAAATTTCATGTCCAAACTTGAAATTGGAAATTTCATGTTTCAACTCAAAATTTCGCGTTAAAACTTTTTACATTTGAATACAAAATGTCGTGTTTATATCGAATTTTCTAATTGGACATGTCATGTCTGAACTCAAAATTTCATTTTACAAATCAAAATTTCGTATTTGAACTTGAAATTTCATGTTCCAACTATAGATTTCATGTCCAAACTCGAAATTTCTGTTACAACTTCAAATTTCGTGCAAAATTTCTTCTACAAACTTGACATCTTCAGTTAGAACTAGGCATTTCATGTTCAGATAAAATAAATCTACGCAAATCTTCCTAGCTCATATCGTATAACTAGTGCCCTCTAGGAGCTATCTTAGAACCAACTAACAATTAAAATATCACACATTATCCTGCACCTTATCTATGCAACCATCAACACAATTTTATATGTTTTGGTAGTTGTAATAATGAAATATTTTTGCGTCAAAGTTGTCAAACCATGGGCAGAAATGTATTTATTATGTTTCGTGCCAAATATATTTTAATGTTACGATATAATATCATTTTTAGATTTAGTTTTCCTTTGACGATCTCGTGGTATTTGTTCCGGATAGGTATTTTCTGTTGTAGGTATTTACCCATATTTATTTTTAATTCAACTTTAATTAAATTAATTATTGTAATAGCAACAAATTGAAATTTACAAATATGAATTGTATTTACTATTATTTACTTTTCTCCTTACTACGAAATGAAATTTCGAGTTTAAATTTCTCTGTCTTTAATAATAAAATATAATGGTATTTATATCCAAACGGATTTTAAATGATTAATTACAAGGAATTTAAAGCTCTGCCGCATCTACTTATAAGTTACTAATGTTAAAATGAAACCTTTCGAGTTATTCAAATTTTATATGGTTGGCAGTAATCATTTTCATCGAGCCCAAGAGTGCTTACCTGTGTGAGATATCGTGACTGGATGGCTTTTTAACAGCGTGCCCACTTGTGAACTGTTTGATTTCGTAGAGATTGAAATGCAAATGACTACAATAAATTTTACAGATATCGGGCTCTCATCCATAATGTCACTTCTAGTTTTATGAAAAATTTTATGTGGGATACTTTTCCACAGTTTTGAGAGCAGCTCTCGCCAAACTTTTAACATTAATAGGTACATAGATATTTGTTTTTGTAAGTAATTTTTATTGAGAATGTTATATTATAAATAGTAAATTGAAGTTTTCTGCTCAACAAAAATTAAAAATATAACTTATTAATGCTAGAAGACTTTACTTGGTAATGGACAGAGATAAAATTAAGAAGTTAAAAGCATAAAGTAATTCATTGCAGTAAAAGCCGCAATGTAAATGCATAAAACTTTATCCGAAGATTTTCCAATAAAGTTAAATAGGATCAAACTGAAAAAAAAGCCTTCACTTTAGCAGTTGCCGAATGTAGTTTGAAATTTAAAACAGATTTCATAAAACGCATTTGATCCTGTAGATCACTTATTACTTATTATCTAAATTAAGCGGTTATGGATTCTCTCACCATCTGGTTAATTTGTATCGGTCTTATTTCTCTAACCGTTTTCATTACATCACATAACGAATTTAATTCTATTCCGTATTTAGTTACGTCTGGTATCCCACAAGGGTCAAATTAAGGCCCGTTAATTTTTCTCTCTTTGTTAATGATCTCAATAGCGTAATTAATTGTGAAAAATGGTTCTTTGCTGGTGACTTTAAACTGTACAATGTTGTTAACTCGGTCGATGACTCTGTTAAATTTCAGCGGCAGCTAAACAATGTGAGCCAATGGTGTACTTTGAACAACATTTTTTAACAATAATGTAACATGGTGTCATTTACTCGTAAACGTAATAAAATATTGTTCAATTATGTAATCGATTCGCATGTGCCGGCTCGCTGTACTGCAATTAAGGACACTTTCACTCAAAATTAAGCTTTGCGTCCTACATCGAGCTTCCATTGAAGCTCTTGGATTTATAATCAGATAAGGTGGGACATGACATTCAGATTTAAAAAATCTTGTTTTTTTGCATATGTAAGATACAAGCTCAAATATTTCTCGCTTGTTTGGAGCCCATTTTGTCAGCATGTTAGACAGTACAGATAACATTTCTAAAATATCTTGTTTATCGCGTTGAAGGTAGATATCCTGAACGTGATTGTGACCAATAACTACTTACTTAGTCGATTTGGTCTTAATTCATTAGATGAAAACGGTACTATTCTCTTATATTTCTGCATTCTCTCTTACAGAATAAGATCTACTGTCCAGAAATTCTTAACCAACTTAGCTTTCTCATTTCTAGAACGTAAAACCATTCTTGGTCTACTTTTCACACTACTATACACATAACTTATCTTTTATTGAAGTCACCTCTAGTCAGGATATTTAATAATTATAATTCTATTTGTTTTAGATGTGACATTTTCAACTGTTCTCTTAATGACCTCTTTTTGATGCTACTAAAAGCAGGTTTACTTAATTGTTATCAATAATGTAGCTAGTAAAATGTTATTTGTATTATTTCTTTTTTACATAGCATTTAGCGTCACGTATTATTTTTCTTCATTGTTTTACTTGTTTTGGACTATCCTGTAACTGGTTGATTTACTATTGGACATTGTTATGATTATCAATGAATAATAAGTCTAACAAAAGTGCAATAAGATATTACAAAATATACAAATATAAAATTAATAAGTAATCTGCATTCGGTAAAATGAATCATAGAATCTTAAAAATATGATTGTGGTTGTTACATTTCGTTACACACTTGTTGTTTTAAGTTAATTGTATAATTTTGGTAATTTATATGAAGTTGCATATTTTATAAATGAGTAGAATGCACGATTATATAATGTCTCAGGTATTTCTCGCATATTTGGAAGGAGTGATTGTACAGTCAAAATAAATGAGATTTACCCAAATACATCTTTATTTAAAAGTTCTAAATTTTCATTATATTTTGTATTTACTTAGAAACTCTTAGAAACAACAATAATTCTGGGTTGTAATGGGATATCTTACAATTATTCAGTATGTTTAAATATTCCCATATCACCAGTGGCGTAGAAACCCTGTGACACTCTTCTTTTATTTACAATAACAATTGTACGCCATTCCTAATTATAAAAAACGTACATTACTTAAAGTTTTGATTATTTTGACAAATAATTATTCTCTGAAATTTTCTTTTAATTTTTTTCGTATTTATTTATTTACACTCGGTATACTCGACGCTCATTTTACAATAACGTGTTTATGAACTTAACAAGTTACATCATATCAAGGCAATTTTGTAATATAATAACATTAATAACAGCAGAACTAGTTGACTTGCCTGGATATGTTTGTTACTAGTTACAGTTCTATGTTTTGGGATAAATCAATCACAATACAGATGTTGCCTAGGGCTTCGAATTGTAGAAAGGGCTATATTGATATAATTTTGAGATACACTGAAACATCCCCATTGAAAACTTATATAGCTAAATCTTATATCTTGTCATCATTTTAATGAATATCTGCTCGCAGTAATCAGATAATTCCAATTTTAGAACGATCAGAACTTACTTAAATACTTAAATAGTAATTTGCGTTATACAGGGTGTTAAAAAAAGAGTATAAAATATTTCAGGAGGTAATAGTATGAACCAAAATAAGCAGAAAAGTATTAATAAACATGGGTCCGCAAAGTAACGGTTGCGGAGATATGGACCACTGGATTTTTAAACATTTTATTTTATTAGAAATAAAACGACAAAGGAAGCTTTTAACAAACAAAAACAAAGTTACAGAAGATGTTCAAAGTGCCCTTCGTCCATTTCCAAGCAGGCACGACATCTTCGTCTCAACGATATTCGAACACTTTCGAAAACACCCTCCTTGGTTTGGATTTCTTGACACTTTTGATTAATCCGTAGCTGCAGCTCTTCCAGGCTATTTACAGGAGTACCATACACTAAGGAAGGACCGGACCTGTTTTATGGCCTCCAAGATCGCCTGATCTGAACCCTCTAGATTTCTTTGTTTGGGGATATTTGAAGACATTAGTGTATGGTACTTCTGTTGAGACGAAGATGTTGTGCCTGCTTGGAAATGGACGGAGGGCACTTTGAACATCTTCTATAACTTTATTTTTTGTTTGTTAAAAGCTTCCTTTGTCGGTTTATTCCTAATAAAATAAAATGTTTGAAAAACGAATAGTGGTCCATATCTCCGGAACCATTACTTTGCGGACCGATGTTTATTAAGACTTTTCTGCTTATTTTGGTTCATACTATTACCTACTGAAATATTTTACACTCTTTTTTTAACACTCTGTATGTCCGGTAGGTAACTTATTACAGTACAAGTTGTAAAAGTGGAATTTCCAGAAACGACTATATTTTTGCTCCCACTGAGCATTGAAGTACACCTGGAAAACCTATAGCAAACATAACCAATGTTATTCGTCAGCGGCGCTACCAGACACATACCAATTTTGAGATTGTTCTCATCAGTATGCAACAGGTAAGGCAACCAACGACTAATCCCGGCTGCTGATGCATGTCAACGTAGCACCAACCCCAAAATATAATAATTGAAAAATATATATATAAATCTGTGTTCATCCTGGCTTATATGCCAATTTTTTAATAATTGTGTTAATATTACAAGTGATGTAAGAAGTTGTGATATTGAGACAATAGTTTTTTGAATTTTTCTGTTTTTGAATATGTCTTCATTGCATTTTTATTAATCTCAATCTTTTTCATAAGTCCCTTTAACTTTTCCTTTTACATTTGATAATTATTGTTTTTGTAGTTTCCTGTAATAATATAGTTGTGGGCACAATAATTGATATATCTATCGAGAATTTTTAGTAAATATTTATGGCCATACAGTTTATTTGCAGTTAAAAGTTTACGTCTTTGTTTGAGTAATAAATTAGGTCATATTATGACCGTTGCAGATGAATATAACTTGAGGAGGTTGGATGGCGGCTTTAAATAGTTTAAGCAATATTTAGGTGAATGTAAAACACGAATTGTATGAGAGATTGTCTAGACAAAGGATCTCGGAATCACATTACAGTCTGCATTTGCAAGGAAGATTATAATACATGCCTACATTAGAATAATTAAACTGAATAGCTTAAATAACTTTGCTCAAATGAAAACGGTAATATTTCAGCAGGCTATTTTAATCAAGGCTGTAAATCTTTGGTACAAATGCGCTTCTTTGCAACAGAGGAAACTGTGATACCGAGCACTGTCTTAACTTCCACAACAACAAATTAATTAGTTAGTAAGGTACTTATAATGGCACAAATAGAAACATCAACCAAAACTTTGCGACAATATAAAATACTGTTAGGCTAAAGAGGTGTCTCCTTACAAGCCATATTTGAATCCAATAGAACATTCCTTTTTTTTAAACGTGATGCAGTATTGTTACATATTTTTAGGAAATTGAAGACATGCTATTAATAAATTTATGGAAAGTATGGTCAATAGCTGATGTATGCTCGCAGATGGTGTACGATTATTATGAACAATTCTAGTACCTACTAATGAATTTGATAGTAATACTGTGATTTCGCAAAATCGAGTTTAAAAAACATATTTATTTAAATTTAATAAGAAAATAAATATATTTATGTACGCGTCCATAAATATTTTAATTTTACTTTTTTACTACTTAAAAAGGTGTTATTTCTTCTTCTAGACTCTAATACAAACAAAAAATTCTATTTTAACCCATATTGTTTTCTGAGTTCCTAAGAATTAAAAAAAATTTCAAATGACCTCTAGAAATTTCTCTCACTGACAGATTTGCTTCGTGCAACCCAACAATCCGCCTCTTCTTGAAGTCACTAAGCTGGGAAATCTGTCTAAATCTACGTACTCTAGGCACAATCAGCTGTAGAAAATGTCGTTTGCAACAAGCTTCACAACACTTGCAACACAAATGTGAGCACTGACATAGAATTATTGGAATTTAATAAAAAAATATTTGCACGACTAGATATTTCTTAGTACTAAATGAAACGTGGTAAGTTTTGTTATACCTACTGGTTGCTTATGGTACGTTGTTTATTATAAATTATTTAATAAACAGTTTTATCTGAATTTGCCAAAAATGCAAGAAAGTAACTGTGTTCCTGTGGCTGTTTTCGAAGAAGCTCAAGAAACAATTTTCCATTTATTGCCAGTGAAATCCAGGGAACATTACGAAAAAGTATTCGCCGAACTCAACAAGTGGAGGGAAAACGGATAGTAATGACAATAAATGAAGAAGTCATACTGTCGTATTTTTTAAATTTGAAGAAAAAATATGCACTTTCATCTACGTGATCGAAGTATTCGTTGTTGAAGGCTACTATAAAGGTCTACATATGCTTATACAAAGCAATAAAGCTGTAGTATTGGAAAGAGCACATACTGAAGAATTTTTTATTGGGGCTTCCGATAAAGAATATTTAATGATTAAGGTAATATATCTTTAGCTTTGACAAATTTGAAAATTACTGACGTACAGGATATTGGCAGTTACCTACTTGTTTCAATACCTGACACCAAGACGGGTATTTCAAGAAAATTTACAATTATAGAAGGATTTTGCGTGAATGTTGTTGAAATATGCAAAATATACTCAGTTTCTTTTTAAGATACATCAATCAAAAATGTACTCTTCAGCCTGTTGGAACACATTGGCGAAGATACCCTCAACAGTTGCTTCATTCCCGAATATCGCAAATCCAGAAGCATATACTGGCCATTGTATGGGGAGCACTTCAACTTTATTGGACAATAAAGGTGCTGATCTTGCAATCATTAAACGACATGGTGGATGGAAGAGCTCCTCTGTAGTAGAAAGTTATGTTGAGTCCACATCTAACAAACTTGATATTGCCAGGAAAACCCAAGGAAAATATAGGTGTTCCTTGCAATGATGTTTTTCCTCAACTTGTGTAAATTCTTCACAAACTTCGGCAGATGTTATGCATTCTGAAAATGATGGCCACAATGCTACAAGAGTTGTTATTAACGAAAAGAAAGTTAAATGTTATAAAAAAACGAAATGTCTGCTACTATATATGTAAATGTTAATAATAAATTAAATTTGATGTTTATTACTTTTTCATTATTCCACTTGTGAAATAAAGTACTTTACTCCACTAGTGAATAAATTATCACTTTAGACGGTTCATATGTATGGATACAAGATATTTAGTGAATGTTTCCTTTCTTTGTTACCTTTATCGAGATATTTATATTAAAAGGATAATGGATAAGTTAAATATCTGCAATGAAATTATAAATGACTGAAGTACAGACAAGTTATGACGGATTCTGTTAAACCAACATAAATTACATAGCACTCTATGTGGTACACCAAAAATAATAGCTTATTTGATTCTATAAATGATACTGCAGGAAACAACTACTCCGTGGGCTAATGCTCCGACCGGCATTGAATTACACCTGCAGTATCTGTGTGAATAGCCAAGAACCCTTGTCGGCCACTCCACCAGACTTAGACCGATTTCGGGTCCTCATCAGTATTCCGGTATATGTCTGGTGGAGTGGCCGACAAGGGTTCTTGGCTGTTCACACAGATACTGCAGGTGTAATTCAATGCCGGTCGGGGCATTAGCCCGCGGAGTAGTTGTTTCCTGCAGTATCATTTATAGATTTAATGGCGCATTGCCCAGGGCGAGAGGTCTGCGGTTAAGTACCTACGACAATGTAGGTCGCTTCCTGCAAGTCGAGCCGCTTAGGCCGAGCAGGAAATAGAAGACTGGTTACATCTCACAAGCTTATTTGATTTTCTCACTTCAAAAAACCTTTGTACCGATTTTTATATTTAAGTGTCAAAAAATAAAAGAACATATAACATTACCGAATAATTATAACTTTAACACCCTGTCACTCAATAGAATCTGCAAGTGAAATGTTACCCACTCCTTGTAAATTACCTTGTATCAGTAATTTGTAATTTATAACCATAGCAGTACATAAATCAAAGTTTTATTACAGCTAGAAATGCCATTTTACTACTTGAAAGTCCCGCAATAAAACTAGGAAGATGCGCCGTAGAACATTCTCTAGTAAATTTCTTCTCAAATCATCAGGAAACTTAATTTACGTTCAAGCTGACATAACGCCGAATCCTATCCCATTCCCAATTTTCCCGTACACTGCATATTTATAGCGTATTATAGTTTTCCAACCACAAGGAATCCGGTGCAGTCGCGGAAAATGTTCATGCATATAAAGTTAGTGTCTCAAACCTTTGGATTCAGTCCGGATCCTTGGCGTAAAAAGGTCCCCGTTATAAACCAAAAACTATTCGACACCGAAAACTGGTTCTCGACTATGTCGGACTCCTGGTGACAGGGATGTGGGTTATTCCATTCGTATGGGGAGAATCTGGCCATTACGAACAATGTGAACGACACCAGCATGTACGCCGCTAAGACGTACAGCCAGATTTCCACGGCCAGCGGGTTCATAAAACTGAATAGGCGCGTGGGCTGGCTTGTGGGGACCTAGAAGTGGCCAAATAACAGTATTCTTGGTCAATAAAGGAACATTTCTACTGTATTGAGATTCAAGTACATCACACATCTGATTCTAAGCATGCAGTACAATTCCGCAAACTTTTATTCTGTACAGGATGCTCATTTTTACCATCTCTTGAAAATATAGACAATGATAATAGGGAAGTTGCATGGATTTTATATTGGTTGAAAATACATTTCAGGGTAATCTTTCAAACATATTGAAAGGTTCAGAATATGTATCTAATGGTAATATTCACATAGTAATTAAAATATTAACTGTATACTATCATCGCTTGATAAGGGTATGGCTACTACGCTGGTGCTGTTAGACTTTTCCAAAGCGTTTGATAGTCTAGATGTGTCTTTATTGTGTGCTAAACTTAAATATTATGGCTTTGACAATACATCTTTAAATTTCTTTTCATCATATCTTAAAGGGCGGCAGCAGAGAGTTGTGCTTGAGGGTTTGCAGTCAGGTATGGTAGTGTTACATCGGGGGTGCCGCAGGGGTCGGTTTTGGGTCTTATTCTCTTTTTAATATACACATCCGACATGTTTAATAAAATAAGTTCATCTCAAATGCTTGCGTTTGCAGATGATACTCAATTGTTTTTTTCATTTGATCATGTGATACTGTTGCGGCCAGTGCTTGCTTGAATAGTGATCTTTTGGCAATATCTAAATATTCTAAAGCTCATAATTTAAAACTAAATTTGAACAAGTGCAGTGCCTTACTTTTCTGTTCTAAATTCAGAGAGCGTTTACTTAAAACTCAACTTGTGTTCATTCGTGTAACGTTACAAGCCGTTCAGTGCGGTTTGTTTCCGTGGATACAGGTGCAAGTTACGGTGCTGGTGAGGCGTTTGTTTCTTGCATTTTTGTGGCATTTGTGGGTCATAAATATACAGGGTGTCCGAAATATGAGTGCCTTAATTTTGCCATATGATAAGTTGTACTAAACAAAACATATTTGATTTAACAATTTTTTTTCTGTGATCAACGGTAACAGAATTATGGCAGCAAACAGGCCTTGAATATGTGACAACGTCGCTCACATACTATCTTAGCATTGTTGTGCATATATACATAATAATTACGAATAGGTACACCTAAACATAGGTACTTACTGTGAAGGGTTTCCTTAGAGTTCTTTTCACAACACAGAACAATAGTTATAAGTGTTTAAAATGACTTATGTTCCTTGCAAGAAGCGTTTACCCTACAAACGTCTCGTAGCCAGAAAGTTTTATCTAGATTCGCCGTAAATTAACATATCATGCAGCTGGTTATAGTTGCTGTAAATTGTTTCATTTTTGTTGATGTACACTTACAAACATCAACGAAAAACTAGACAAAAATGAATCGCACTAGCTGTAGGCACCATTATGACTAATATTACTTTTACGTTATCACCAGCAGTTGTTGTTGACATTGTAATGCTGTTGACCATTACAGTTTTAAAGAGTTTCTCTCAAACTTCAATGGTTTACTTCATTAATACTGATCCAAAAATGTTATGAACAAAATATGTTACAGACGCTTTTACTTAACCTTAATTGCACCTTAGTTTGTAATTTCGTAACATAGTTTTTGCATATCTTGCTATTGTATTTTTATTTTTGAAATGTATTTGCAGATAAACTATTCGTTTTAGACATATTTTTCATAAGAGTTTTCGATTGCTTTTAGTCAGATATATAATCCCTTAAAATTACGGCGCACGTATTCCGGACCCCCTGTATAGTACAAATACTGTGCAGGTAATGCGATAATTATTAGTGGTGATGTGGTAATTTAATGTAGTGTGCCAAATAGCAAAATTTTATAAATGCCTCAAATAACATTCAACATCACGTAAATGGTAGGAGCGAATACATAACATGTCATTTGAAATCTGAATCACTGTCGTCTGTTTGGAAATGAAAGAGAGTAATAAAACCCCGAGATAAGAACCGGCCATGGGCGTGGACATATTTCGTTTCAGGTAATTATCGGGTAACACTAATGCCAACAGGTAATGGGTGTACTAGTATATTTTACTAGATACATCATAGGGCAGGAGCCAGTGTATTGTGACAGATCAATCCAGTCTTAGAGCTGAATATACGAAGACGTGCTAGTGCAGTAGAGTAAAATTCGATTTGTGTTTAGTGACTATTGTGCCAGTGGGTATAATATTGTTTGGGTAAAATGTCGAGCTTATCAGATTACGTACCTGCTAAACGCGTGAAAAGATGTGCGCTGCTCAGAATGAGAAGATATGAGAAGATATAGATATTAAATTAATGCATTAAAACATCAAAATCCTACCAACAGTGTTGACGACATCGTGGAAAAGTGTTCCAAAATGACAGGGATTGGAAATCGACTATCTACAGACTTTTAAAGGAAACAAAAAATGAACAAGATACTGTAAATCCCCCAAAATCATCTACAGGGAGATCAAAAGTCGTTATAGATGATTTCTTCAAAAATGTCATTCGCAGAAAAGTACACTCATTTTATTTTAAAAAAGAAACACCAAAGCTAAACAAAATTTTAAGTGAACTTTCAGAGGACAACGATTTGTCAAAAATCAGTAGAAGCAAATTATGGGCCGTCTTACGAGAGTTGAATTTTTGCTAGGAAAAGCAGAACAGGAAGTCAGTTCTTATTGATAAAGATGAAATTATTTGTTGGCGAAGATCCTACTTAAGATCAATTAGAAAATTCCGTGACGAAGGGAGGAATATTTATTATCTAGACGAAACTTGGGTCAACGAGGGATATACTGTAACAAAAGTATGGCAAGATAAAAATGTAAAAGTTTTCGACAAGCATTTTTGGATGGACTTTCAACAGGGTTCAAGGCACCTTCAGGTAAAGGACGAAGATTAATAGTGACACATATAGGTATTGCCAGTGGTTTTGTAGATGGCGGTTTACTTTTATTTGAATCTAAAAATACAGGTGGCTATCACGAAGACATGAACGCAGATGTTTTCGAAGAGTATTTTACACAGATGTTGGGTCTTATTCCTCCGGGGTTTGCAATTGGCTTGGATAATTCACGGCTTACGACTGCTTGGAGGAAAGCCTATATAATTCAATGGTTATCCGGAAAAAACATTTCTTTTGAAACAAATATAGTGAAAAAGGAACTTTTGACACTTGTCAATCTTAATAAAGATCAGAAAAAAATATGTTAACGATGAAATGGCAACAAATCGCCAAATAACGGTATTACGGTTACCACCTTATCACTGTGAACTCAACCCAATCGAATTAGTCTGGGGGCACGACATTTAAATTAAGTGACGCGAAAATTTTGTTAAAAAATTCCTTCGAACGAGTAACTGCAGATAACTGGCAAAGATGTATACGAGTATGGAATACTTCTTCCATTACGAGTCTATTTTGCAACTTGTGTCTATTTAACACCATAACCCCTAATAATCTCACAAATGAGAAATTAACTCTTCTAAACATATATACTCTGTTGTCCATGGAAATCGTATACAGATATGAACTAAAGCACACTGCTGTATTTAGGCATACACATACGAATGGCGTCTGACGTCACAGGTCTACACTGTGGCGGCAACCGTTTTGTGGGGGCGTGGCCAGACTAAATTTTTAAATACCGTTTTTACCGATTAAAATAATACATTCTTTCTTCTGTACATATTTGGAAAAGATATGCAATTTCCTCATTATTGAAATAATTAAAACTGTAACTGATACAGTTAATACTGCAGAATTTTGAGTTTTACAATTAAAATACTTTACAAATATAATTAATTAAATATTTCAGAAAGAACAATATTTATACAAACACACTTATTTTCTGTATAGGGACTATTGGGTAAGGGACACACAAGTGATATGCAAAAATAGCCTAATGAAATGTTAATATAAAATCATAAATAACTCATCTATTTTCGCATTTTAAAATTATGTAAGCATGTACACTCCTAGTAAATGTCGAAAATTATATACACCTTTCGCGTTTGCTTGTCTCCCGGGTTCGTTGTGTTTATGCATACAGGATAAAATTTATAAGCAAATTTCTTGTGCATTTTGTGGAGCAGCGCCAGCTTATTTTGACTACATTCTACGTATACTAATAAGATACCCACAGGTCATTACTATCAATATCATTATGTGATATTTTTAACCTTAGTCTTAATAATAGTGTTTTCTACTGATTACACCGGGTGTATATAAAAATGCATATTTAATTATTGCTTGTTTCTGTTTATCATTGAGTAGACATTAAAAACAAGGTTTTTTGACTTAAATACGATAGGTCAAGACTTGGATTGCCGGAGGTTGAGAGCACGAGGATTTTTTTATTATTGTCTGTACAAAAAACGTTTCAGCCTCTCTTAATAATATAACCTAGTGAGTATTTGGATTTTACTTCACTATTTATGTAGCTTTGTAATTTCAATATTAATATGTTAATGTCAGCAAGACATGAATCGCTATAATCCTCGAGAACGCGGAATAATTGTTTCGATTAATTTGCGGAATAATTCGTTTGTGGTGTTGGCGCAGCGTGAAATTCTTCACAGATTTCCCGGTCGTCCGACACCAACTGGACAAACACTACGGCGTTTAGCTGCTCGTTTTGAAGAGTATGGGACAACACGGGATGCTGCCAGGTCTGGCCGGCATCGGAGCAGCCGTTCTGCTGAAGATGTTGGAGGGGATCCTGGAGTATCGACCAGATGACGTGCTACGCAATTGGGCATCAATCTTTACAGAGATTGTTTGGTTAACAACTTGATGATGTTCCCTTACAAAGTGTAGACAGTACATCAGCTGTTAGCTGTTGACTGCCAAACGCTTGTAACTTACGCTCAGGCCATCCTGAATCTCCACCACGAAGAAGACAACTTTTTATCAAAAATTATCATGGCCTATTTCCATCTCTGTGGATATGTTAATAAACAAAATTATCGCTTCTGGGGCATAGAAAATCTGCGTATAACTCACGAAGAGCCATTACACCCGCTTAAAGTTTCGATGTGTAGGCAATATAATTATATACAATACTGTATTGACATTGTTAATTGTACATAAAGCCTGCTTAGGAACACTTAAAAATGGTATTATAAATTTAGCATATATGTAGATGACCGTTTTCTTATTTGACATTTTTATATTAATAGTTTTATTACCCTTATTATTCTTATTTTTAATTATTTATGCGTTTTTTATTATTTTTATCTATTGTTTTTATATTCTTTCAGAGTTTTATTAAAACAGTTTTTAATATTGTAATTTATATCCTTTGTTTGGACATTAGCCCAAATATTTGCTTTTGGATTAATAAAAAATTACCTGTTAGAGACAACCTTTACAGAGGAGGCTCTCTTTAATCGTTGTCCATAAATTTTGAAGTTTGTAGGCCATCAGGATTTAGAGGGTATTGGTGTTGTCACAGTCAGATCTATGGATCGTTGACACACACAAAAAGAGGCAATTTTTTAATTGAACTATTGCAGCAGGATAATGAAAGTAGAAGTAAATGTTTTATTTATCAAAATCGGAACCGTCGATGGCAATGCTTCCAGAATTATGACAACCTACAAACATTAAAAATTGGGGTCAACACTCAGCTTTACCTAACATTGACACTCTTTCAGTACTGCGCAGATATAATCGTTTGCAATAATAATAACACCGATTAAAATGAATTTTGCGATTTCTTTTGAACCGGTAAGGTGTACGTAATGAAATGTACTTTGAATTTTTAATATTAGCTGTTAGTTGTTCCACTCACCAATAGATATTTAATGAAATTGCTACTCAGAATTTCCAGAAGTTCAAAAACTGTTTTGAGAGAGTGTCATTATTATTACAACAGCATGTGTCTGCGAATGAGTGTTGATGATGTGACGTTGCTGTGTCACTGGGTGCATTTACGTTTAATCACGTACAATGCCGCCAACAAGCAGTTGCTGTCCGCGAATTGTGTTGCTAAATGGGCGACGGCCTTTAAACTACACATTTCTCTGTACCATTTAATATAAAATTAAGCATTCTGCGGGCGGGCACCTGCGTGGAGATAAATTCATTATTTTGAGATTCCGCAGGGGGCGTTAAGCTACACGTGTATGAAATGGAATCGGCCAAACGAGGAGGGGACGATCATATATCTCACGGGGATTAGCGTTTTAGGATTAAAAAATCACTATCCATAAATTTGTCCAGTGCAGGCGTATTAATCAGAGATGACGGGTACAAAATCTTCGCAGGCGGTCTGCCAGGCTGGAAATTATATCATTCAGAGGAATGCCCGCGCACTTCAGCCTCCTTTTTTACGTACTAATTTATTAAAAGATATTTTATACGTACTATTCTACGAAAGCTACGAAAGTACGAAAGCACCCTAGTGTCAAACATACAATATTTTATTTTTTAGAAAACTCAATATATTAAGATTATTCTCAATATCTTGACAATCAATATAATGAAAAAAATCTCAATATCTTGACTTTTCTTTCGGTACTGTGACATTTTTAATTATTTATTCACATTCCACTAACGATTTAGATTGTAAAATCGTATTAATTTAGTCATAGGCGTTGCACGTAGAATCGAAAAAGGGCACCAGTTTTTCGAGAAATAATATTTGCGAGTTTATTAGGAAATTATTTTTGACAGATTCTTATTGTTTCGTTAGAAATCACTCTACCAAGTTTTGTTAACCTACCCTCAACGGTGTTTTACTTTTTAATAAATACTTTAAGCATTTATTTATGTATTTAGAAAGTTTCATGATAACATACAAACAACAAATAGTTTTACGTAACTTAATTGACGTTACTGTGAAACCTATCGTTATCAATCTAGGAGAAGAAGATAATTAATCAGAATATTCAGAGGATGAATTTTAATATAAGTACTTTCTTATTTTCTTTATTGTACATTAAATTTTAGCTACCTGCTACAATTTAGTACGGTTCGATCACACACAGTTTTTTTTAAAAGTACACTTTATCTATACCGATAATACATAATATAAAAATATTGAATATAAGCACCAGTACTACATTTATTTACGATTTGCATACATAATAAGCTTTTATTACTCTCTTTCATTTCTAAACAGACTATAACAGGATAACCTGCTGTTTTGTTTGATACTTAAATTTTATCGGTTTTAAGTTGTATTTATTTCAATTCAAATTTTAAACGTTTTCTCGCGCCGCGGAACTAGCCGTATTATCGGCATAGTTTTTGTTCAACTTAAATTTTCGCATGGGGAGAGAGAGAAATTGTAGAACATAGTGTGTTAGACGTTTACCAAGCTGTGCATATGTAGTTGATCAATTCTTGTAAATTTTACCCACAAAAAGAGTATCTACATTGATTCGAACTATGAAAATGTAACTTATGGTAGCAGTTGCAGTGGTTGCATTTGGTTTTGTTTTGAGCGAATTTTTTTTGCTTTGTATACATTTTACTGGCTTCATCTTTGAATTATTGTTAATATTACCTACTTAAGTTTTTCTCTCTCTTGCAGACGTTTTGTTCTCTGGCATTTCCTTTGCTAATTGGGGAACAATTTGTTTATCGCCGATATTTCGATATTCAACCCGGAAGGGCTTTATACCGACGCCACAATTGGGAATCTGACGTCACGGGAAGCATTAGAGTACCGGGCAGGCAGGATTCTCCAGGAGGCCAGGCCGAGGACCTCGATAAGTACCCTATTACGTACCTAGCTCCGTTAAAATACTGTTTTTATTTTTTAAAAGCCATATATGTCTTATTTTGAAGTGTTTGTCCAAGGTTACATATTTCACTATTGCGTGGTGAAATTTATACCATAGGCAACGAAAAATGATCTACACAAAGTTCAGATCTGATCTGATCACATTTTTGTTTTTTATGTTGATCGTGGATATATTTATGTATTATTTGTTCGTAGACTCAGAGTGTAAGTTCTTTTTTTCTTGTTATTATACACCTCCACTCTCCTAGTCTGCTTATCTCTTGCAAGAGCCAGGTTTTACTTAAGTTGTTTTTTTATATTCTCGTTTGTGTATTTATCAGAAAATATTATACGTATATTTTCTGCTGCCTCATTATTATATCTTTTATATTGAAAATATATCTTGTATTATCTGCTCTTAATATTTTTTTCTCTGTATTCTTATTCACTGGATCACTTATCCAGGGAGAATAATTTTAGTAATTTTGTCTTCCCTGGGCTTCACAATATATTCATTTAAATAAAATTACTGGGCGCCTCAACCCCAATTAGTAACCATAATAAAACTACTTCCCACTCCCAAAAGTAACTGCTGAGTGATGGCCAAGGTAACAAAAAAAAATCGACAACTGTTTTGTTTTTTTTTTCAAAATCAACGTAACATGTTACACCATGTATAGTATTCTAAAGGGTGTATGGATCTCTCGAAAGACAATAATATTACAGAAATAATATTCTGCAAGCGATCTACTTATTATTTTACATAGTATTGATTTTACTACCGTACCTAATCTTTATTTAAATGGTGGTTAAATTAAATTTGATTTCGTTATAAGTTTTTATATTTTAAATATTAGTGAAAAAATAAAAGAACAGTAAATTACGATGTACAGCGTGGTTTACCAGTTGTTATATCTATATATAAAAAGTGTTTTTTTATGCGGTCATTATGTTTCGACGTAGAAGCAATAAAAGCTTTTAAACCAATTTTTTCCGCTTTATTAACAAATCCCTTGGCGAATCTTCGTATATTTGGGCTGGTGGGAATTGTTTGATTGCACAGGAGATGTTAATAAATTATTCATCGTGACTTGTGGCGTGGATCCCTGAAGTTAACTCGAATGTTTTTTTTAAGTATATGTACTTCACATCGTGCATCTAAATTAATTGTGCAGAGTGTTTTTAAATGAAGTAGCAAAAATAACACTACAGATTCCTTAAGCGAAAATAAATCGATTTAACCTAACATACCTACATCGCAAGCTCTATAATAAAAACGATACAGGATGTCAAAGTAAAAAAACTATTTTCTATATTTGTAGATAACTTAAAAAATCCAAATATTTACATAAAATTTGTAAATTAGGGGGTTTTTCTCGCGCGAAATTCAAATTTGTTTCTAGTTTTGACGTCACTAGTGCCACTTATAGCAATCGACTATCCTACCTGTTATATCTGAAAAAGGTTTAATTTGTTGAAGTCGTTAGGAGTAACAGTTCTCAAAATAATCCTATTTGAAATATGCAGTGCACCGATTGAAAACTGTTATCGTTAGCTGTTACTTGAAAAAATTGTTTAGAACGGTAAATTATCGGCCTGCTTTGATAAAATCTTTGCTTTGTTGAAAAATGGTTTCATCAAACTTCGCCGATCATCTTGAAATTTTTGCACGTCTCCATAATTTATCATTCTAAAAAACTTTTTCAAGTAACATTTTGCTGTATTTTCAGCAGAAAAGGCTCTTTACCTGAAATCAAAACAGTTTTATACTCGGTGCACTGAGCATTTCAAATAGGATTATTTTAAAAATGGTTACTCCGACCGACTTTACCTGTTTCAAATAAAACAGTTAGGAGAACCGATTATTTCGATCAGATGGATACACTTCATTCAGATGGATACACTAAGCTGCAAAAAAGTTCCGTCATATAAAAGAAACAAGGTGTGCCAAGTGGCGTCCCCTATTAGTGACGTCGAATTAGAAACAAATTTGAATTTTTCGCCCACAAAAAAACCCCGATTTACAAATTTTATGTAAATATTTGAATTTCTTAAGAAGTTATTTACAAATATCGAAAATAAAATTTTAACTTTGGCACCCTGTATCTTTTTTATTATACGACTTGAGATATAGGTATGTTAGGTTAAATCAATTTATTTTCACCTAAGGAGCCTGTGGTCTCATTTTTGCTACTTTATTTAAAATACCTTGTATATTTACATTTTAGTGCTATTAAATCATATGAAAATACAAAAAAATGCATAATATTCACATTTTAATACTAATTATACAGGTTGTTAGGAAAACATGAGTCAAAAATTCAAGAGGTTATTCCTTGGCCTATTCTAGAAATATTTTGTCCTATGATGATTTCTGAAAAACCCCTTTGTTTCGAAGATACAGTGAACAAAATTTGCGACAACCATATTCGATATTTGTTGAAATCATTAATATAAATAAAAGTATGGCGTACGCCAATGTATCGAGGCTGGAGGAAGTCATTTCGAACAGTTATTGTAGATTGAACAACTTTGCATGTACTTTTTGATAATAAAATGTTGTTGTTACTGTCGCAAATTTTGTTCACCCTGTATCTTCGAAACAAAGGAGTTTTTCAGGAATCATCATAGGACAAAATATTCTTAGAATAGACCAAAGAATAAACCCTTGAATTTGTGCCGCATGTTTCCCTGACACTCTGTATGCAAATACAGAAAAGTTTATAATTTCTTGTTAATGATAAGCACACATTTTGCAAAGAATATTTTTTCTGGATGAATTTCTTTTTCATGTTTTTTTAATTTTCTCAAAATACGGTGCACATTCTCGATCCAGTGAGTATCTTTCTTGTATTTTCTTGTACACCTTGTAGAGAAATTATAAGTATCTATCTATCAAAATCAATTTTCACCATTCCGATATCTCAATTATTCTCCGAGATACAAAAAAATCCCTTAAAAGTAGTTTTTATTTAAATTTCGCCATGTTTCTCAAAACCGCAGACATCTATGAAAGTTCTGATTATATCATCTTAAGTTAGAGTAAGAAAACGCTGTAAAACAGTACCGCTTGGTAGTTGACAGACCTACTATATCTCGGACGATAATTTTATCAGTCTTTTAAGACTGAGCATTTTGTTACAATTTTTGTACTTATACCCAATCGTATTGGGTCTCAATATTTTTGGACTTGGTCCTTCCAGTATGCTTCCATTGTTAGCATTTGTTGAAATTTTGAGAGTACCCCTGCAAGGATACAGCCAAAAAGTACATGGCTATGTCTAGGATAAATCTTCGTCTGGTGACAGGTATTCAAACTGGACATTGTTGGCTAAGAAAGCACCTCTATTACATGAGGCAGTGCGAAACACCTCCTTGTAGGGGTTGCGAACAGGAAGACGAGACAATATTCCATGCACTCTGCGAGTGCACTGCCATCTCGTCAATAAGAGAGTCCGTGTTGGGAGAACGATGGCCTTCTATGGCCTACATTAGAGAGATACCACTGAGCAACAGCACCACCTTTTTCTCTTTATTAGGTTGTTTGGCGCCTCAGGTGGATTGATCTCCTAATGGGAGGAGGCCTTTTTGCCCTCCGCTTAATTCCAGAATTCCAAACCGCTAAAAATCTAGAGAGTGACTCCATGTTACAAACCCGCTCACAATACACTGTTTTCTAATAAAACCATGTGCAGCATATCTCTGAGAGCATACACGATTACACAGCGTCTGTTGTAGCAAATACGAATGCGTCGCAGCATATATGCATGCGCCAGATCGAAGAAGTTAAACATGTTCCATTTCGAGCGCTATTACGGGCGGGTATATCTTTCTGGCGGGCAAAATTTCGGGTATATTATCGGATATTATGATTATAATTATGAATATAATTAATTTATTAGTGATTTTGTGTTCTTAAGAGTGGAGAATAATTCAAATTATACAGCCTATTATCGAAATCATAAACGCCCTAATTTAAGAAGTGAGGTATAATGGATGAAGGGTTTAGAACGCGAGGTTAAAATATGAGTGTAAGTGATGTTGAAATATGTAGTTCATTAACAAGAATGTTCGTGAGTAGCATATATGTATAGGGCAAAAAAGAGTGGTAAATAATACAACTGCGAAACGGAAAATAGAGGAAAATCGCAGAAGGAAAACGGTATTTTAAAAATGAGCTTACGACAAAAAAAATTTAGGTTGCTATATCTTACAAGATGAAAATTTGCCTAGAATATATACAAAGATGCTTTTGTGCATTATGTGTGACATATGAATTATGGTATGGTATGTATGGTGTGTATTTAAAATAAATATTAAAAGGTCGGAAATCTGGATCGAAGAATATATTAACTTTTGACGAAACATGGACACATGAAGGTCATACCGAACGCGGTGATATATGATATAATATGTGTTAATGTGTGACTATAGTGACAGTGCTAGTCACCAATAGTGAATAGTGTGTATATATATTAATATTAATTTTAAGAGGAAATCCTATCTGAAAGCTAAACCGACAAGTAGCGTGTGGATTTTTCTCTGAGCAAATGTAGCTGTTATGACTGCAACAAAATTCCAACGTGTCTAATAATAAACCGAGTAATAAACTATTTACGTACATTACATAAAAAACCTATACCCAATGGGTAAATTATTAAGAAAAGCTGAAGTGTTTCGTGTTTAAATACTAAATAATAAAAAAACATCGTGTTGTCGACAGAAAACTGTCCAAGACCGAAATGGCATGCCGCTAATCTAAGTTATCGAGAGTGAACCTTGACCTACCATATTATTAGATCAATAACCTAGTTAGCTAGTTTTTGTACTGTTATTTAACAAGGAGTAAAACTATTTTTTTAAATCTAGATACATGAATGAATTTTCCTTAAATATGTAGATAATAAATAAATATTTTCAAATGTTAGGTTATTACAGTTTAATACTTTTGATATTACGTTTTCACTACGTTTTACAAATAAATATGAATTTTTAGTATTACTCGAAAGTACAATTAATTATTCAGTTTGTAATTACGTACATCTAGCCTAGAAATTTATTGTTTTTTAAGTAGTATGGTACTAACCTGCTAACTGCACTCATCCGTCCATAGCACTCTATTAATAAAATTAGGGTCAGTCGCATTTCGTAAATATTCTCCATACAACACTACCATTTCCCCATATTCGAATTTGTAAAATTATGCATTTACGACGAATACGCGAGACCGAAATAAACAAACTACTGCTTACTGCTTGTATTCTCACTATTCTCTCCATCCTCTCTCCAAATGTGTGGCGTGATATACAAATTTGGTGGGAAAGAAATGCGGGTAAATTTTAATAACACGTTGATGATTTTTTAAAGGTCGAGTTCGATTTTCTGCTTTTATTAGGCCTCCCGAATACGTGGTTAAAATTAATGACATTATGACTGACTCACCCTGTATATATACATATATATATATATATTGCAATGTATTCTAAAGCCTTTTGTCCTTACGGATGCGAAATTCGCTATTATTAGCGCGATTTATTTAATGGTGGGAAAATCTCTACTTGTAATGAATTTTTGTCAACTATAACATTTTCTATTATTTTCATCATGAGACTGTCATGGTAGATTGTCAGAAGCTCAAAACAAATTTATTAACACCATATAATAATGAAAGTAGCAATAATATTTGTACTGTTTTGAAAAATTTGTCAAAAGTTGAGATTTTCCCGCCATAAATAATTAAAACAGAAGTTGCAAAATTCATCCAAAAATCCGCGAATTTCGCGTCGATGAGGACTAGGCTTAAATGTGATATCCGTGGAGTGCGCATCAGGTGGGTGTAAGTGGGTAGTGGTGGGCCATCGCCGTCCATCTCTGTGCTGTAAATTAGTCACTCACTAGGATTTTCGACCTTGAGTAATTGATAATACAAGTTAAAACTCTAAATTTTGAAATAACTCTATCATTGTTATTATCTAACACCTCGAAATTGGTAAAAACTGCTCTGTCACTGTTTCTATTAAAAATAATGTATGTTATTTAACGCAATTATTTTTTAATATATTTTGTATGTGATCGTCTTCAAATTTAGTACGCCTATGAAATGTTGCTACTCGCACGCTTCGACCGTCGCGCTTGTCAACAAGCTAGCGATTAGTCACTCTAGATTTTTGGTCGATGGGTGTAGTGGTAGTTAAACCAGTATTTGTATTCCATTTGCGCAATTATAAATTGCAGAACTGACACTTTTTGAAGCACCTTCGTACTGTTTGGCGCTCTTGGATCATGGCTCTATTGGTTCTGTGGTAAATCCGGCCCTGGTGGCTATACAAGACTCATCTCAGGAAAGTAAATGACGGGTTGCGCCGAAATTGACATGTATACCCAGAAAACATCCAGTCGTAAGGAAATAAACAAATTAAAGTTGGAATCGTAAAAGTTTGTAGTTATCTAGGGACCCGAGTACGAGCTTTGAATTCGATATCAGTTTTTTCCGACTGTCGAGAGTATGGCTAATAAAGTTGCCGTGAATAAGGCACTGATCAAAAATTGTTAGATCCGACTGGAAATATGCAGGATGCTGCAGCGTAAAGAATAATTAGATTGCTTGCAATATCCAGCTGTAATATTTGTAGAATTATATCCGGTTCGCTCTTTAACAATATTCGATTCTTATATTACAGGAAAGTGGCTTTAGAAATGTAGTAAAGCTAGGTCTTTAGTCATATTATGCACTATCCAGGAAGATATGATTTATGTTTATCTAATTTATTGGAAGAAAATGTTAAATAATATTGAAAAATTATTATTAATATTATTACAAATTATAGAAGAAGCAGAGGACTACTGTCCTATTGCGCTCAAAAAGAGGAAACAGATGAAGTAACTATTATTCTAATGTAATGTACAAAAAGATAAACAAAAAGCAAGAGCAAGCAAAAATTTTGCATCCGCAGAAATTAACCTAATTGTCAAATAGATCATTGTATTCTTGAATAAGTAAACTGTTGGCGAATTCACTATGTCTTCAAGTAATAAGTTCCAGGTGTCGAAGACTCTGTTGCACAGAAAATGTTGCCTGGTATGCGTTTTGAAGTTCTCCTTCTTAAATTATAAAGAATGCCCATGAAGGCGAGTGTCTGTGTTGAGTGGAAAAGCTGTGCCTAAGTTGTCAAAATTGAATTTTTAAATACAGTAAGTTAATATTAAATCACCACAAAGACGTCGTTGATGAAATGTCGTGAGATCTGCAGATACTAGTCTATCGTGAATACGGCCAAGGGATAATCTAGTAACTCGACGTTGAACTTTTTCCAACATACCTTGATCCCCGATGAGATCAGAACACTGCACTGGTTCTACGTATTCAAGTATGGGACGCACATAGCTTTTGTAGAGTCTGCAGCATGTATCAAAAGATAAGTTTGAACTTCACGTAAGACTAGTATTTATTATTACACCGAGGTCGTTATGTGATGACACACCTTTCAGTAGCCGTCCATTGATAAAGTACGGAAAATTTGGATTGTTTCTACCAACGTGCAGTACAACGCACTTATATGTATACATTCAAATGAATAAGGCAGTCAGTACATCAAACCTACAACGTATCAATGTTAATTTAAGGTTTTGGTAATCGGTCATGGGATCAGTATAAAATTTGGTGGCATCAGTGTAAAACGATATCGAGTTTGTGGAAAGATATTGGATGTCACTTGCATAGATAACAAATAATAGCAGGCTGCGAACTGAACCTTGAGGGACTCCACTTGTAACTGGTCTTACCCCAGAATAATTTTGACCAACTCTATCCTTAAAAAATCTATCGTCAAGGAAATCAGCGATCCATCTATTCAGGTTAAAGCAAATACCTAGATGATTTACCTTGTAGAGGAGTCTACGTTTGGAAACTCTGTCAATAGCTCTAGAGAAATCCAAATAAATCATGCCAGTAAGGGTTCTGTTATCTAGAGCTCTTGACCAGTCATTTACGCAATGCAATAAGTACGTTATAGTGGAACGGCCTTTTACAAAACGATGTTGTTGATACAGAACAATGTTTAAACGTCCAAATTGTTAGATCACAAGCTATTTTTTTACTGTATTTCAAGGTATTTAAGCTAATTTAGTCATTTATGATATAAGTGCTAAAAGTGAGATTTTATTTTGGAAGAAGGGAAGAAAAATGGAATCACTTTTAACATATACAGAGTGTTAGAAGTTTGACTGCCCTAAATTTAACAGTCAATAATATACAAAACGAACAAAAAAAACTTATATGACATGGGTTCTAAACCCAATCATATTCGAAAAATAATAAATCTATAATTTCATGTGTAAAATTCGGTTAATTAAGGGTTTTCACCATAATTTTATGTATTAAATGACCATAAAATCCAATGTTTACCTCTTCTTTCAATTTATTTATATTTAGCTATAATAAAAACAATTTTTTCGTTAATCAATAGAATTCGGCAAAGCCGATATCGCGGAATGTGGCAACAGCGCGAGAAGTACAGTGAACGACTACAGATTAGTTGGTATCTGAACTACGAAGTGTCTTGTGGTTTGTGGCAAATTGTTTTATGTAACACCATTTCCTTATAAAATTCTTGGGTAGTGTCGTACGTATGTGGAAAATAACTGTGGACGTTTTGAATATAAAATATGTTGTAGTTATGTATTTACAAATGGCTTTATATTTTGATTTTGATACTTATTTTTTTTTGTTTGTATATAAATTATGATTATTACTGGGACGTGAGTCTTCTTAGAAGTTCTTATTAATTAATTTTTAAATTGATTTAAGTTATGTTACTATTGTCAAGAATGGAAATTTGAGTAGAAATATATTTGATGAGTTTAGAAAATATACTCAAAAGCATCGACCCAGTTTTATTCAAAATTATTTTATCATATTTTATATAAATAATATTGTTAAAGTTACAACAGAAATAAAGTCGGCAAAATTATAACATTCCAAGTAGTTCGGTGACCAATGATTTCCTGCATAGAGCGTAATGTGTAAAAGTAGGAGACAAAAAGTTAGTGGGTTTTTGGAATACAGTGAGGTAAGAGTGCCGCCAAAAAAAGTGCACCGAGCTCCCCCCTGCCGCCATGAAGGCTGGTTAGCGGTAAGTAAAATTGTATACTAGGCTAAACCCTTCAGCTGGAAATTAGGATTGTTATATTTTCTGTTCTGTTGTATTCTGATTCTGATTTTTATAATAAACTATTATATTTTTCTAAAACTGCCTTCTGAGTTACTCCCTTGTGCGTAGACGTTCAACGTAGACGTAATACTATTTTAAACATTTAAAAATTTAATATAAAAAAAATCATTAATTCTGCCATTCTCTATGCAAAAATAAAATAGCAAAACAGTTGCCTAAACAAAACACAACTGTTGCTTATCTTTGTTCGTTTATTTTTTGTCATCACTGAAAAACAAGCTGGCACGTGGTAGGCAACCCACAAACCGCTCGCCTGACAGCGTGTGTTCGCACTGTTGCCACGTTGTGATAGAATTCCTTAATAATATAATAACTAGACGTATTTTAAGAACGACTTGAGTTATGCCCTTGTACTATTTAACTTTTTTGTTTATTTATACTTTATCTATCTCATATTGAGGTTATGGCAGTCAAACCTCTAAAAAAATAGATGTCTAAATGTAACACGAAAAAAGTTAAAGAGATTCTTACAAACCTCATGAACTGTAATAATTTTTTATCTCAAAAATCTTCGAAGCGGAAGGGTTTAGGAATAGGGCAACATATTTTCGATTCAAAATTTCATGCTCCCTCAAAAAATACATATGTTTTCTTTTTGTTAAAATTATTCTCTTTAAAATACCCATATCTGAAATAATCATTTAGTCTAAGGTCGACGGACTAGCTTTTATTTCTAACAAAATAATTGAATAATAATTTGCTGCAGTTTAAAAAAAATGCAATTAATGTGCTAGTGTGCTATTATTGCGGCAAAATAAAATAGACCGAATATATACTCATATTTTAACTAGGTACATAGAAAACAATTCTCGTAATAGCACCCATTAATTCGAATTGAAAACAATTTAGCGCTTGTAATGTTTGCTCTTCGTAATAACTCAACATGTATTATGCGTACGTGTTTTTGGAATATGTTCTGTTCACAGTGGACTAAGTCAAAATAGTCCATGTTATTTAGAAGCCTAGGTTATACATGAAATTAAACAAGTATTGCTTTATTATGGAACAACTTATATGCAATTATCATTCATTTCAGATTTTAATTTTTCGCCATAAAAAAATGTTTTCCGTTGAAGAAAAATGAGCATCCTGCAGAAGCTAATACATACTTTTGCTGGTCGTTTTTAAATATATAACGTTATTTTTTTCGATTTTATTTTGAGATATTTTTGAAGTATGTCAATAAAACTTACACAGACAGGGTATTTCAAAATTAATTGGACAAAATAAAAACGATCGAATTCAATTACAAGTTTGCCCAATTATTTTGAAGCACCCTGTATTTGAAGCAAGAAATTATTTTTGACAGATGTTGTATTTAGATAGGCTACCTACCTATTATTTACAAATATTTATGCTGGTATCTTTTATATGTATAAAGTAGAACAGTTACTTATGCATTCTTTTAAATAGGTATATTCATTTTATGCAAGTACATTTTCAAATATGATTGGAAATATTTATTAAAAATATATTTTGTTATTTTCTTTGTTATTGATTAATTATTATACTTATTACAGTTACCTACAGATTTCAATACTATTCAGTCCTCCTTTAAAAATAATTCTATTATTCTGCCAGAAATTAAAAAAAATGTTCTTTCTAAGTACAGATATTAAAATTTATTTATAGTGTTATTGAAAAGTGTATACAGGGTGTCTTTTAAATGTCTGAACTTCAAGAGTGTTTAGAAAAGAGTCCTCAAATGCTTCATTTCTGAGATACAGGGCGAATTTTATTTACTTATTTTTTTTTATACGAAAAAACCGTGTGTGTGTTTAGCCCATTAAAAAAAAATGAGCAAGTAATTATAGCAAATTGAAAATGCCGTTTAACAATACGTAACTGTCACCGAGGTTGAACATAGAACATTTACTTTAATTTAATATGATTTTCCTTATTTATTTTTGTATTTATTTCCATTTTATTAATAAAAAACAATTTTGAACTGAATTTTTGAACTATTTAATTGAGTTATAATACAATTTGTGAAAATTATGATCATATTTTTCGAAAACATTGGCAAAATTTCAATTTGGCCATACTTTTTTTTTACAAATAGATCTATAGATACCACTCTATTATCTCCACCACAGGAATTAATATGCGATGATTTTCGGTGTCAAACTAATTGCTCTTAGATAGATACTAAGTCTTTGGTACAACATAAAACATTTTTTTAGCGGCTTTTTTCGTTTAAAAAATAAATAAGTAATAAATAAAATTCAACGCCCTGTATCTCATAAATGAAGCGTTTTAGGACCCATATTTATATGAACTTGTAGTCTCAAAATGAGGTCCTCTAAATATTCCAGCCATTTATAAGTGACCCACCCTATATAGTCCTAGCATATAATACAGATTAGATATAACAACCTTATATAACCAATGATACAAGGTTAATAACAAATAATGTACTGTGGTACCACTGAAATTATGTCACAAAAATATCAGAATTTCGAGTTAATTATTGCTGATGTTCATTTATAAGAATGGATTTTTAAAAAAATACGAACAGTTTCCTGCAATTTGAATACCTATGGATAAAATGAGCACAGTCTGTACAGGTTGAGTTAAAGTAGATTTACTCCAAATTTCTATCAAAAAATAATTTATACAGAGTGATAAGCAAGCTAATAGGGCATGATTAAAAAAATATCTTCGTATATACAGGGTGGTCCAAAAATTTATAACAAACCAAACTTACATTATACAAATAAATTTTAATTTTTTCCACTATACTTCCTTCCAGGCGAACACATTTTTCCAATCGTCTTCTTAAATTTAAAATTACTTTACATACATTAATTGTTTTTACTGTAGCCGCATAAAATAATTTTAAATTTAAGAAGACGATTGGAAAAATGTGCTCCATTGCAGAAAACTAAAATTTAATTTAGGTCAACGTTTTGTAATTTTTGTTTAACAATTTAGTATTCATAATTCACATTTTTTATACGTTCATTATTTTTAATAAGGCGGCAATTAGTGTTAACCTTGTAGTATGTGTTTTTCTTTGTCCGATTGGTATTTGTTTTCGCTTTCATGGCAATCTTTGATTTTTCGAAGTTTGGCACCCCATAAAAAACATACAATAGATATTTCGATCAAATTTGATATACAGAGTGAGTCACTAATAATGGTACATATTAATAATAATAAGAATATTTATTTCAAACAGCCATACGAAATGGGTTAAAACAAGTCAATGTCAACAAAAATTGCGCCAAAAGACACATCAAATCACCAAAACCAATAAATGTTAAAATTTTCAGACAAAGTTAATATCAAATATACACAAATAAGACTATAAAACACAAACAAAAATACCTACTAGCTTATAAACAAACTTCTAAAAAATTCTGCTATTGTATAGGAGTCTATATCTATCAAGAACTTAAAAACTTCACGCTTAAACACTTTTAAATACAAAATATCTTTTATGTTTTCTGGCAATGCATTGAAAAACTTTGTTGCTGCATACACCGGACTTTTCTCAGTGAGACTCAGTTTATGCTGTGGGAGTAAATAATTATTATTCCTGAAACTATATTTCTTTTTGGACTCAAAAAAAGAAAATTTATGTTTATGTTTAAAATTAAATAAAAGACATTCATAAATATATAAACCCACAACTGTCAAACACCCAAACAATCTAAATTTGCCTCTACACGAACTATTAAAACTCAAGTTAAAAATTATGCGAAAAGCTTGTTTTTGAATAACAAACACTCGGTCTATATTAGAACTTGCACCCCATAACAAATTTCCAAATTTCATTTTCGATAAAAAACTTGCATAATATACTGTTTTCAAAATTCTCTCGGACACATAGGGCTTTATAACTCTTATACTGTAAGATACACCATTTAATTTTTTTGTTAAATTATCTATATGAGTTATCCAGTTTAAAGTACTGTCTATAAAAATACCTAAAAATTTGGTAGAGTCGCTAAGAGACGTTTGAATTTGATTAATATTTAATGTTGAAACTCTGTTTTTTGATCTATTAGTGCTGAAAAGGACATATTTGGTTTTATTCTCATTCAGAACAAGTTTGTTCTGTTGGAACCAATTCTGAATTCCAACAAAGCAATCCGATGTTTCCGATTCCAGTTCGGACAGTGTGCCTCCATCTATCAACAATGTTGTATCATCGGCATAATTTATTATTTTATGTCGCCCATGCAAAAACAATTTGCCCAAATCATTAATATATATATTAAACAACAGAGGCCCCACAATACTACCCTGAGGAATACCTGTCTTAACACTTTGCTTTGATGACTTAACAATTATCCCATTGAATTCGATGTTAGTTATTTGACTTCTATTTTCTAAATATGTTTTGAACCACTTTAAACAATTTCCTCTAATGCCGTAAGTAGACATTTTCTTAAGAAAAAAAAAATTTCAACACACCTTCCTTTTAAAAAACCATGTTGGGATTCACTAAAAAGTTTAAAAGTATTAAAAAAACTAGTTACTCTATTTGTTACAATTTTTTCAAATATCTTTGAGAAGGCTGGCAATAAGCTGATTGGGCGATAATTTTCAACCATATTTGGATCTCCATTTTTAAACAAAGGCTTAAGGACCGAAAGTTTTAGATTACCTGGGTAAATGCCATACCACAGCGAATTATTTATAATAAAATGAATGGGTTTCAAAATACTTTGAAAGCATTTTTTAAGTAAGGAAGTTGGTATTTCATCTTCTCCGCAACTATTTTTATTTTATCAATGCATTGACAGCGTTTAATATTTCGTTTTCCGTAACCTCATAGAAAAACATTGATTGGGGATTTGCATCTATATTATTTACCTGTTCTACGTTAGGTTGTAATGATAGTAAATTATCAACAGAATTAATAAAAAAATCATTAAAATCATTTACAATGCTTAAGGGCAGATTGTTAACGTCAAAATAAAGCGATTGAGCCTTATTCAAATCTTCAGTTGTTGTAGTGTTCGTCTTATTAAATCAGTTTTGATATATTGAGTTCCTAATTTCCGTCGAATCTCAAAACCCTAAATCGTCGAAAACGGTTGAGTTTATCGATTTGTACACCTTTTCTATTTAGAATTGAAGGTAGTTCAACAGTTTCTTATTAAATAATTCAAAAGTGTAAAATACAAAAAGTTAGACATATTTTTACATCGACAGTTCAGTATAACTAGCGCTCCCTAGTCGTGACCTCAACACTGTCTACATATACGCAATTACCACCTCAAAAACATAAGACTACAAATTTTCAGAATAATTGGTCCATATGTTCTTAAATACCTAAAAATTTAAAACTTTTTTTTAACTTCAACACCCTGTAGAATGCAAAGGAGCAATAATTGAATAAGGAATGTTGGGCTCAATCGCTTTATTTTGATGTACCAATCTGCCCTTGCTATGTACCATTATTCATGACTCACTCTATATGTGTATTTTCATGGGTGTGAATAGCCTGGCAACATTATCTTTTTGATAAATGCTTAATACCACTTTCTTAAATAGCTACTAATTGTAAAAAAATTACCTGCGGAAATTTCACAGCCTTCTCACATTTCTAGAGATGTTAACCTGAAAAACGGGACACCCTGTATAGCGCAAAGATTTGGTGTGTGTAGTTTTATTATTCTGTTGCAGTTTCTTAAATATTTTGATGAAAATATAATGAATTATTCATTTGTTCGTATGACGTAAGTCGTCTGAATTCTTGCCACAACTATATTTATAAATGACACATCCTACTTTTTCAATATTTCTTTAGGTCTTTCGAAATATTGGAAATTTAGCAATTCTGAGTAAATCTACTTTAAACAGTCGTTGTCTCACCCTGTATTTGCTTCTTATAATACTCTATTATACTCCAATTTAAACACACTACCAATCTTACCTTAAACAGGATCCCTATGCCAAGGTTCATGAATGGTTTCGTAAAGTCGATTACACTTTCTCGGGCATAATTTATGGTCATGGAAGCCACAGCCAGATCCGCTCTCTGCAGGACAAAAACAGAAATTTCAACTTCCAGCAAATGCAAACACTCGGGGCTTATTTACTCTTTTAACTTATTGCTGGAAAAACTTAGAGCTTAAATTTAGTCAACGATTTTAACTAAAACTAACAGTCTGATAATACCCTTGATGGACGAAAATATTTAGATTCCTCCAGCAAAGAAAAATAACACTGTTTTTAAATTAGGAGAAGTTATTAAACAAAATAATAAAATCACAATTTTTAGTATTTTTTAGAAGAGGTATTCAATAGAATCTGAACACACCTTGCGAGTGTGAAGACATTTTTATATAGTGCGTTCATAATGTAACGCATGCATACTGAAGATAGAGCTAGCCAGATGTATCTTTTTTGCATAAATAAATGTTTTTTTATTGTAAATTTGTTTATTAAAAAATAGGGCTTTAAGACATATATTAATTGTTAAACAGAAGATATACAGTATGCGCCAAAAGTATGGAATAAATTCAATAAAAACGAAACAATTATTTTTTGGGAAAAATCCTCGAACAGGTCGATTTTTAATTTAAAAAATACATATTTTAGCATAAAATGCGATTTTCAAATGTCATTTGTTTTCGAGTAATGACGTCATCGATTTTTTTTTAATGGCAACACCATATTTTTTCCTTGATTTTGAAAGATCGTTTAATTCTCCATCAGACAGTACTAAAATTTTGCCCTCTTATATAGGAAAGTTTTCGAGTAAATGACGATTGAATGTTAGAAAACGTAAATTTTATCCATAAAAAAGTAACAATTCTGAGGTATGTAAAATAAAATACAATTTATTAAATTTTATACTTAAATGTTCGAATTGCCATCCACCAACTTCTTGACAATGCGCAAGTCTGTGAAGAAATTCTTCTTGCACATTATGAATGATTTCTGGCGTATTTTGTCCCGAATGCGATTTTGAAGTTCTTCTAAATTACGTGGTTTATTAATGTACACTTTTGACTTCAAGTATCCCCATAAAAAATAGTCAAGAGGTGTAAGATCTGGCGATCTTGCAGGCCATTCTATCGGTCCGCGTCTGCCGATCCACCCCCCAGGAAAACAGTTGTCCAAAAAATCTCGTACAGGGCGCGCATAGTGCGGAGGTGCACCGTCTTGCTGAAACCATATGGTATCGTCAGGTTTAAATATATTTGTCCTGTAAGGGTTCCTTCAAAGAAGAAAGACCCTACTATTCTGTCGTCAACTATTCCAGCCCACATATTTAATTACTGAGGGTGTTGGGTATGTGCCTCTGCCATCCAATGAGGATTTTCCCGACTCCAATATCTGCAAGTTTGACGGTTTACTGTACCATTCAGACAAAATGTGGCCTCATCTGAAAAAAGTATTTGTCGGTGTAAATTTCTGTTTCCTTGACATAAATCCATTAGAATTTCGCAAAAGTGTAAGCGGTGATCGGGATCATCTTCATTGAGTTCCTGCACAAGTTGAATTTTGTAGGGATGATATTTTTCCTTCCTCAAGATACGTAGCACTGTGCTCTGAGTAGTGTCATTGTTTAATGCAAGCAATCGTGAAGAATTATGAGGATTATCCACCATATTTATCAAAATGTTCTGTTTCTGACTTTCATTAATGCTTGGACGTGCAGGTTTTGGAATATTTACAACATTGCCAGTTTCTCTAAATTTAGACTCTACCTTACTGACTGTTGATTGGCTGATAGGGCGATCTGGATATTTTTCATTAAATAAATCGCAAACTTCCTGCTGAGTTCTAGTCATATTCCCGCATCCGATAAGAATTAAAATTTCAATTCTTTGAGTAACAGTTAAATGTGCCATAATACTTTAAATTGAATAATAATTTCTATGTCGCTTACAATACTTATTAGAAAGTCGGTGTGACAATGACACTTTGCAAAGATTTTCACCTACGTGATCCATAAAAGAATTATGGAATTCGAAAAACTAAACTTGATAACGTTTTTGCTTTATTTTAATTGATTTACGTTTTCTAACATTCAATCGTCATTTACTCGAAAACTTTCCTTAATAAATGAATTTACATTGATAAAATTTAATAATTTTGTGTAAAAATGGAACATCTCGTCAGCCCTATATTCAGAGACACTCTGTATAAAATAAATTAGAATACTTTAGAGGAAGTTAAAACATTATCAAGAGTAATAAAATAGTCTAAATGAAATTCTATATTTATATATGACATTGTATAAAATCTTTGATAGACATACGTCAGAAAAAAGTGGGGGGGAGAAAATAATCCCTCCCTCCACGTTTCTACGTTTGTTTTTTAGGCGTCGTTTACAATAATATTTTTGAGGATTTGATTAATAACAAGAAGTACCTCTATAAAATTTCAAAGTGATACGCGAAAAGAGAGGCATTTTTGTATATAGGTAATACGGTTAAATTGTCTTATTTTGCCATCAAAAATATGCAGTTAACGGGGTAACCTGATTTTTTCGTTACACCCTGTATAATCAAATTAAAGCTTAGGTGGTGCAAGGTATTGTGAAAATTAAATTTTAAAATCACAAACATTATTTTCTTGAAATTTTTGTTATGTAACACCATAATTTTTCATGATGTATGTATGTAGAATGACACGCTCTTTCAAATGGCATGGTCAAAATTGGGGGTTTCTATTAAAAAAAATTGTCGATGACGTCACAAGTGTGGGTCGTATGTCAAAAAGTGTCTTTTTTTTAAAACAAAATCGACGTGCCAGGGGATTTTTTCGAAAACTTCTCAATTTCAAAACTAATAAATTTATTCGTTACTTTTCGAAAGCACTGTATATATCTTTCATATTAAACTTGTTCTAGAAGTTCGAACTCTTTTCATTCCTGACATGAATGTTACCATGGTGATTTTCCACCTGTCAGTGTTGATATTGTTAGAGCAGTCAACTGTGGTCTGATGACCGTTGGGGGAAAATGTTAAAGTCATTTGGGAAAACGAAGTGCAAGAAATAACGTTGCTGTACACTACGGGACCGAACTGCTCCTAGTCCGTTATGTGTCTACTGTCCTTGACTGAGTCTGGGTTGGTACATTTTTCTCGTGGGGATTCCATATATTTTGAGTAGTTCCAGTGTATACGATGGAATACATTTTTTAAAAATCAATAATAAAGTGTGAACGCTGAACAGATATAAACTTTGAACAAAACTTTGCCAATTATTGGTACTTTGCTAAGGCAAATGGATAAAAAAGCCCTGACAAAAATTTCATAAACAAAGCCAAGATTAGAACCTATTAGAATTTTTTATCAATACAAAGTGGTCAACTCGAATACTGTCGAATGCTTTAGTGAAGCTGCTGTAAATTATATCAGTCTGAAACCCATTATCAATAGAATCATATTGTGTTGACTTTAGAGGAATATTTTGGGAGTACCACTACAGATAGTGAATAAATAATACATTAGAATTTCTCTTATCCAAAATCTGACATAGCAATGGAAGAGTTTGGGGGTTCACTTCTTTTTCAATGTTTATTACGAACACTAACAATATTGTCATGTCTTTTTGAAACAACCTATATAGCTATCTCCTAAATGATCACATACTTTCTCCATTAGCTCTCGAACAATGCCGTTCCACTCCTTCGATTCAGGATCATACACTCCGTACATGTGATCCGGAACAAGTCGAATTGTGTATTGGAAACCGACTTGTGCCGCTATCCATTTCAAAAGGTCTATACAAAAACCTTCATATCTGGAATTTCCTGTTAAATTCTTTTCATCCTTCACCATTACGTACGGACGTTCCTGCAATTAAAGAAATCGATTTAGTATATGGGCTTTTACCCCTCAAATGAAAGAAGTACTAATAAATGGCTTCCGTTACGCGCGTAATTAGGGCCGCTGCCTATGGTCTTACGAATGTTCGCCTTCTCATTTATATAGCTTGATTAAAAGTGTGTAACTGCCATATAAATTCGGCACTTTGTTTTTAGGGTTACGGCACCAGGACAGGACTAATATGGCTCGTTCATAAAGACCAACATCCGGGGTTTTATTAGTGGCTAACCTGGACCAAGTATATTAATTTTTGTCCACCTGGACAGATGTCTTGGTGAAAAAATGTACAGTGTGATCCTTTGAGTAATTTAGATAAAGTTAAAGGTACATACACGTCTGGAATTTTTGAAAAGCTTTATTTAATTTTAATATATGTGCCATCATGCATTAAAAAATTAGGAAGTTGAAGCTGAAATATTTTTTAAAATGGTGGTCTTTAAAACATAGCACTAATTTGCGATTCTTTACATTTTGAAAGATTTTTGCAAATTAAAAATCTAAAATCTGTCTATTTTGCTCATCGTATTCGTTAAAGATGTTATATTATTATTACCACAGCGTAGACATGTATTGCCATGAAATTCAATGCCATTGCTAATAACAATAAAAATTATAACGAACTGTATTTTATTTTTTATATTCTTGTATGAATAACTATTTTAATGGTGGGCATAAATAACGACTTAACATTATAAACTTATCAGCAGTGTTTTTGATGTATATTACCAATGAAAATATCCTGCATAACCAGATGTCTCCACATAAACACGATTTTATCTACTTTTACGGGAGTGACCATCCATTTATTTGGGTCTAAAATAACCTCCCTCACACATTCCCTTTTGTAAAATGTATGGATAGAGCATATAAATAATACATTTCAAGGGGTCATATCCTTATTGTGGTATAAATATCTCCAGTTTAGAGGGTTGGGTAAAACTTAATTGTACAGGTTTTATTGCACACCATATACATTTTTATTTAAGTTTTATGACCAGCATTTACTGCGGATGAACTCGCCTTGTATTGTCATATAAACAAAATAGATTTAATGTAATGGTCCTCTGCAGGAAACTGGAATCATACGCTGGATAGATCGAAGACAAAGTTGTTCTCATGTTAGAAAGATTATTACAAATTATCTCCTTAAATTATTTTATAAAGAATAATAAAAAACTATAACTTTCACACGACATCTTAGAGTTAATTTCCACCACATAACCTCAAACAACCTGTCTGCTAACCATTTCGTACCTCGTAGTTTCGTAGTGGGTGAAACAGATTTTAAAAATAAACACAAAACATGAAATAACAAAATAACTAGCTTGATGTATACGTTCAATATCAAGAGAAGGCAAAGTAAAATATTTAAAAGCAGCGTCAATCGCATGCACAAAAAACTGATATAGGCACAGACAACAGGTAGGTGTCAGCAACTGGACAAGGAATAAGCTGTGGCACAGGCAAGTGCAATCAAAACATGTAATATTTGTGGAAAGGGATTTTATAATTTCAATAACGTAAATTGAAAGTTAATATGAGATACTTTTGCATGTTCTGAAACCGAACTAAGCTAATAGCTTCTTTAAGTAATGCACCGGTTGACGCATCTGTTTTAAGAGTTGCCGCACTAACGTATACAACGTATTTAAATCGTCTTATTATTTTTACGGACAGTGTTTAAGTGTCTTGTGTATTTAATTAATATTTTTCGTGAAATAGATACAGTGTGATTAAATAAAATATGGCGCATTATTCAAACAGTGAAAAGGTTGACATGCTAAAAGCATATTTGTTAAGTAATTAGTGTCCAGTGATAGTGATAAAAATAACGTATTGTGATAAATCAGTCGGAGTGTAGTAAAAATGGATAATAAACAAATGCTGGATAATATGGTTGTGAGTAGAGAATCTGGTTTATATTTTCAATCATTCTTTGACATGTCTAAAAATTCTAGTGTAACACTGGCAACGCTGTGAAATGCACATCCACCATGACTTCCGAACCAGCGGTCCTCAACAAGTTTTCTATTGAAAAATCACGAAATTTATTTATAATTTGACTTTTTTATTCCTGATTTTTTTGTAAAAAGACTATTAATTATGTGTTCTATACAGTGAACTGTACTGCTGGTTAAAATATTTGGACTTCACCCTGTATACTGTAATATACACCTATTTCTTGAACTATTAAGATTACATAACGCACTATAGAGTGATTAATCATTATTCATTTGTGATGAATGATTACACAACCCCACAAAAAAATCTCAGATTGGAAATAAGACCATGTTTACTATTTGTTTTTGGGGTAGCGGAATCCGGGGTCAACCCCATTACGTCAGGGTTTTGCCATAACATAAAAAAACCCAATAATTTAGGCTTTTTGACACTATTTATTTTATTTATTTATTTCAAATCCACTGGTCAACAGGTACAAAATTACCCAATTATGGACCAGGTACAAAAAGAAGCATTAAAAGAAATACAATAATCGAAATACATACAAGAAAAAGAAGAAAACAAAACTGCTACAAAACAATAACTATACAGTCTACAACAAGTATATCAAGAAAAATAAAACATTCTCATTCTCTCTAAACTCATTTAGGCTGCAATTAAAAATGTCCACAGAACTAGTATTACAGCCGTTACAAATTATATATAGTGGAGAATACTTCAGTATATTCGTTCGAGGCGTCTGCAAATAAAAAGTTGAATTTGCTCTCGAGTTAAATCTAGGTACAGAAAAATGTAAGTTTGTCAATATTTGCTGACAGTCGATCTTATTATGTAAAATATTGAAAAGGAATATTTAGGAAAAATATTTTCGTCTGGTTTCAAGATTAGTAAGTGAATGTCTACTGAGGAGGTTCTCATGTGGATAACCAATGTGTGGATTCTAACTTATTCATTTGAGCCATGCTGTGCGGGAACCATACGAGTGACGCATATTCCAGTTTTGACGTAACAAAACTGAAATCAAGTAACCTCATGATATTTAAATTTGTAAAATAGCGACAATTACGAACTATAAAATTGTATGCTCTATTTGCCTCGGAAACAAAAGCATCTACATGGTCATTGAAAGATAGTCTATCATCAAAGACAATACCAAGATCACGAAAAGTTTTTGGTCTTGACAGAATATCACCATCGACACTGTAATCAAATACAACACGATTCAATCTATTAGAAAAAGACATGACATCACATTTACCGATGTTCAGCATTAATTCATGCACCACGATTTGACCACATCGAGATGTTTTTGAAGATTAACGCAGAAATGTTGCGTATGGAACTATATATCTTTGTCATCAGCTTAAAGAAGAAAGTTTACATTCAAACCATCTACCAAATCATTAATGAATATATTAAACGAAAGGGGCCCAAGGATGGAACCTTGGGGAACTCCAGATGTAGCTACATATTCCACTGACTCAATACCATTATAGACTACGTGTTGTTTTCTATTGTGGAAATAGGACTTAAAGAAATTTAATAATGAATCAGATAAACCAAAAGTGCCAAGCTTTTGAAGTAAAATCAAGTGGCCTAGCCGATCGAACGCCTTGCTGAAATCAGTATATATGACATCAGTTTGCAAGCCACTATCTATAGTCTCGGCTATGGTGGCTATATTAAATACATATAACCTTATAATTAAAACTTTAAACACAAAACTCAAGCTGTTCAGCCCCAAATTCATAAACCAATCACCCCATAACACAATAACAGTGTTATTCATTACTTCATCTTATCTTACATCGTGCGATTTTTCAGTGCTCTTTAAATAAAACATATCCTACCCCACAAACTTATAACCCAATAACCCCACAGCCCAAGAACTCTTCACAACTCCTACCCCATAAACAATAACAGTTATAGTTTCCCGAAAAACGAAATGGGACCGTAGGCATTAGAGGTACCCAATGTACACCAGCGATTTTTTACATCATGTAACTCTTAAAGAGGTATTTGATAAGATAGATGAACTACGGACATACTTATACTTATTTTTTATTCATTTTCGTTTTTAGAGCTGGAGCGAATTTTCTTTTCTTCGAATGGTCTGCGCAGAGGATTTCTTTTAAGTTTTTTTCTCCTTCTGATGTACCTCTTTTTAGCATCTGACAAAAATCAGTTATCATGTTTACGTCCCACCTTCCTTGATAACGGGTGCCCTGGAAGCAGACACAGGTAGAAGTACCATCCACGAGATGAAGTTGGTATGTAAAACCCAGATCATCACGTGATGTGAAAGACGTTCAAGTACCGAATAACGCGGGGTTATTGGGTCTATTGGTTATGAGGTTGTGGGGTTATGGGTTTGTGGCGTGATTGGTTTATGGGTTTGTAGGTTAATAGCTTGGTTTTTGTGTTTGCAGTATGAGTTATAGGGTTACATGCGATAGTGTTGAGGATATGGCAAAACCCTGACGTGATGGGGTTAAATAAACCCTGAACTCGAGTTTAGCAACCCCAAAAACATATAGTAAACATGGCCTGATCTTCAGATCCGAGATAGATTTTTTTTATAGGGTTGTCACACTTCTGTCACCGAAACCAAACACTACCCACTATACAAGCCACGGCAATATTTCCAAATAATTTTAGAAGTTTACTAATTAAAGTCTTATTTGCTTTCTTAAATTTATCAAGTGACCGACGAACGCCATACCAGAAAACAATGTTTTGAATTGTATGTTACGGCCATATTCATGTTATGAATGTGAAAATATTGCATAATGTTCTCAGTAAAAAGTTTACTAAAATTTTGTTAATAGTCGTGGGCAAAGTGTAGTATTCCACATGTATATAATGGCTGTAATTCACTCGGGTGATTTACGACACTCGCCTACGGCTCTTACCGTAATTTTCAGTCTCGTGAATTACATCATTATATTTATTTATATATTTTTAGGTATTAACAATATTGTGTGAAACTAACTACACTGTGGACTAAAGCCCCAACCAGCGTTGAATTACACCCACAATATCTATCCATATATTCTTTATTATTAGCTTTTGTAACATTTTTTAGGTATTTTAAGCTAATATATATCAAATCTCCTACAATTCCTATCAATGAAGTCTTATGTATGTTCTCTGATACCAAACATCTAGGTATGCTAATGAACAATTCCACAGACAAAGCTCTATTCAATAAATATCTAAAGAAATTAATCTATCTAAATTTACTAACCTGGTTTAATGAAAACACTCTATAAATATCTAACTTCAATTTGACAGTGGGAACTTGAAAATTCAACCACAATAGATGAGATCTGACCTATTTCTCCATTTTTAGGATTTCTTCATCAGGTGGCCTTCTTTAAGTTGAATCAAATATATAACTGTAAACATTATTATACCAATAAATTAAAATTATTTGAAATTAAATGTCGACAATGTCAAATAGATTAATCTGTCAATGGTATCAGAGAACATACATATGACTTCATTGATAGGAATTGTAGGAGATTTGATATATATTAGCTTAAAATACCTTTCTAATACAGTAGAAAATACATCATTATATGTTTGTTAAATAATATACTATCTCTATCTACTATCGTATGCATTATTTGATGTGTGGTAAGTTGTACATTACTGCACAACGTGTGGTAAAACGCATTTCCGCACACCGAGCAGTAATGTAAAAATTAAATAAAATTGGACAAACAAAAAATATAACTATTTTATTAAAGAAAAGGAAAAAAACAAATCTAAAACAATGAATTCAATTGTTACGGTCGAGTTAGTAACATTACCTTAGTACTCTACGGTGGTGACGCCACTGATTGTGTTGTTGTACTGTGTATATTGAAATTGCAAACTAAATTACTGACAAAGAAAAAGGTAATTTGTTTTTATATAAAGTCTCAATGAAACAAACAGTCGAAATTTTGATAAATATCTTTCAAAATGACCGGCAACAACGCAATCTTCCACCTATTAGCCTCAGTGAACTAGATAGAAACAGTTGTACTTCGATATTATCCAGCAAAATAGTCATTAGGTACATTGTACGTACTTGGTATTGTAAACACTGTGTTTCATTGCTATATTAAAGTATTATTTTTTATACCTAATATTATTATTTATTAAATGGCTCTTTATTGTCTTTGTTAAGCTTTTAGTTTAGAAAATAATGTAGACTAATTCAAATTAGGTACGCAAAACATATTCACTCATATACTAGTGCATTTCCTTCTTCTATTAATAAATTTTTGTATGGTATGCTAATTTCTTAACCTTTACCCTTAAATTAATATATTACATATTATTAGTGTAATAATACCTTACAATTCAATTCTAGTAATATATTTTTAGGGATTGCAGATTTTAACAAACATTTCCCTGGCAAAGTGAATGATTCATAATTGAAATGCGCAGTACATATTCGTATACGCCTATGGGCCTCTACAGGTGTTAGTTGGGCAAATGTATGCTCTTCGACAAAGCCTAAACTATATCTCAATTGTTAACGCTTTCAAAATGTATACGTATTACTGAATTTATAAAGCATTATGTACATCACTCGAAATGTATGGTACAACCATTTTACAATATATTGGATATTATATAGAACCAATAAAAAGCCGATGATCGGCTGTCGATGTTCAGTTGGTGAAGCAAGGGAAGTGGGTTGACAAAGGGGAGAACGAGTGGTGGGGAATGGAGAGAAGTGCAACTGTTAGTATCACAAACTTAGAAAAAATATAGACGGTGCCAGTGGCATTTTGCCAACGACCTCTAATTCATCGCTGCCTTAGAAGGTCCAGAATCACTAAAACTTGCTTTTTACGCCGGTTTACGTTGGTGACATTGTAACCTGAAGCCGATTATGTTTTTGTAGGTTATTGGAATTGTTTACAAACAATGATCTTCCTTTGTAGTTTGTATTGGCGTCTCTGTAAAAAAATATTAATAGTTTTGAGTATCTAATTGTAGTCCTTTTGTTATTTGTTCTTGTTTGATGTTAAAGTTAATAGTTTTCATAGTTATAGTTTGAAATTATTGAACTTTGCTTACATTATGGTCTAGTGTGTTATTTGTAAATGCTAAATGGGCACTCCTATAAGTGATAAAAGCTTTCATAGGTAATATTTTGAAATTTTTTATTTAATATTTCTCAAAATTTTTATTATATGCTTAAATGGATTCCAAAGAAATCGTACTAGTTAGAACTATCTATGGTTAGCTACCACAAAACAGGGATCTGTTTTGTGTTAACTACTAAAAACAAACCTACAATATTTATGTCACTCAAACTATACTCGCGACAAGAATTCAGACGACTTACGTCATACGAACAAATGAATAACTCATTATATTTTCATCAAAATATTTAAGAAACTGCAACTGAGAATAATAAAACTATATACTACACTAAAAGTTTGCATTCTATATTGCACTAATTTGCAAAAAATCATTGTTTTTAATGCGACCAAACATCGAAAATTACGTTGACAATAAAAACAAATGTGTAACGTCAGCCGTGACGTAAGACGTCTGAATTCTTGACGCGAGTATATCACTCAATTCTTTGTCCATAATACAATCGAAAAAGTTCTGCCCACAGATCAGTAATATGTTCTGCCATTGCGCTTACAATATAAATAACTTTGTATTGGATATGAAATAGAATTTTATTTTGTAAAGAAAGTAGTGGTACTCTTTAAAAATTAATTAAATATTTATTTGATACATCTATTTATTATTTTAACTCTATGTTTTCTCTAGGTTTGTGGTTAGTATATTTAAACTCTGACTATACCATTCATTTTATTATTTCAGTTTCAGCTTCAAATTTTCGCAAATGAAAAAACCCGGTTTTATTTTTAGCATTATTTACATTTGATGTAAAACTTTTTTATCCAGTTTTCAGGCGAAGGGTCCATATTAAACTCAATTTAGAGGAGAGCACGGAACAAGTTTTTAAATTAGAGTTGACAAAAAAGCCATGAAACGGCCAATTAATTAATTCTGAACTCTGGAGACCTCGCAGGTGCTTAATAGTGTGACGGGCGCAGCAGAACGCCCTGCATAACAAACTACAGTTCGAGATTTGAATGAATTATGATAGTTAACGATCACGTACGAGGTGGTGAAAGCACACTGGGTATTCTTTGCATTTATCTAAATACAGTATGCGCCAAAAGTATGGAATAAATTCAATAAAAACGAAACAATTATTTTTTGGGAAAAATCCTCGAACAGGTCGATTTTTAATTTAAAAAATACATATTTTAGCGTAAAATGCGATTTTCAAATGTCATTTGTTTTCGAGTAATGACGTCATCGATTTTTTTTTAATGGCAACACCAAATTTTTTTCCTTGATTCTGAAAGATCGTTTAATTCTCTATCAGACAGTACTAAAATTTTGCCCTCTTACATAGGAAAGTTTTCGAGTAAATGCCGATTGAATGTTAGTACATTTTCTAACATTTCTTTCAATTAAAATAAAGCACAAACGTTATCAAGTTTAGTTTTTCGAATTCCATAGTTCTTTTATGGATCACGTAGGTGAAAATCTTTGCAAAGTGTCATTGTCACACCGACTTTCTAATAAGTATTGTAAGCGACATACAAATTATTATTCAATTTAAAGTATTATGGCACATTTAACTGTTACTCAAAGAATTGAAATTTTAATTCTTATCGGATGCGGGAATATGACTAGAACTCAGCAGGAAGTTTGCGATTTATTTAATGAAAAATATCCAGATCGCCCTATCAGCCAATCAACAGTCAGTAAGGTAGAGTCTAAATTTAGAGAAACTGGCAATGTCCAACCATTAATGAAAATCAGAAATAGAACATTTTGATAAGTATAGTGGATAATCCTCATAATTCTTCACGATTGGTTGCAATAAACAATGACACTAGTCAGAGCACAGTGCTACGTATCTTGAGGAAGAAAAAATATCATCCCTACAAAATTCAACTTGTGCAGGAACTCAATGAAGATGATCCCGATCGCCGCTTACACTTTTGCGAAATTCTGATGGATTTATGTCAAGGAAATAGAAATTTACACCGGCAAATACTTTTTTCAGATGAAGCCACATTTTGTCTGAATGGTACAGTAAACCGTCAAACTTGCAGATATTGGAGTCGGGAAAATCCTCATTGGATGGCAGAGGCACATACCAACACCCTCAGAAATTAAACGTGTGGGCTGGAATAGTTGACGACAGAATAGTAGCGTCTTTCTTCTTTGAAGGAACCCTTACAGGACAAAGATATTTAGAGTTTCTAGAAAACGACCTTGTTCCAGCCCTTGCAGAAATTTTTCCTGACGATAATGACCCTGACATTCCTGACGATACCATACGGTTTCAGCAAGACGGTGCACCTCCGCACTATGCGCGCCCTGTACGAGATTTTTTGACAACTGTTTTCCTGGGAGGTGGATCGGCAGACGCGGACCGATAGAATGGCCTGCAAGATCGCCAGATCTTACACCTCTAGACTATTTTTTATGGGGACACTTGAAGTCAAAAGTGTACATTAATAAACCACGTAATTTAGAAGAACTTCAAAATCGCATTCGGGACGAAATACGCAGAGTTACCCCAGAAATCATTCATAATGTGCAAGAAGAATTTCTTCACAGACTTGCGCATTGTCAAAAAGTTGGTAGATGGCAATTCGAACATTTAATTTTAGTATAAAATTTAATCAATTGTATTTTATTTTACATAACTCAGAATTGTTACTTTTTTATGGATAAAATCTACGTTTTCTAACATTCAATCGTCATTTACTCGAAAACTTTCCTATGCAAGAGGGCAAAATTTTAGTACTGTCTGATAGAGAATTAAACGATCTTTCAGAATCAAGGAAAAAAATATGGTGTTGCCATTTAAAAAAAATCAATGACGTCATTACTCGAAAACAAATGACATTTGAAAATCGTATTTTACGCTAAAATATGTATTTTTTAAATTAAAAATCTACCTGTTCGAGAATTTTTGCCAAAAAATAATTGTTTCGTTTTTGTTGAATTTATACCATACTTTTGGCGCATACTGTATACACGCAAAAACATATTCATATGAATTCTCACATTGGGTTTTTTGCCTATTTCAGAGTTTACTTAAATACCGGAACTGATTCTGAATCAAACTAAGTGCAGGATTGCTAATAGTTATTTATGCAACAAGTACAAAAAGTAAGTGTTGTCCTACTCGGCCTGACGGCCTCGTTGGACAATTTCACGTCGCGTGCAATAAGCACTCTTTGTACGAGTCGCATACAGTATTTTTTCTATGTTCATGCAAAAACCAAAAAATGTTATTTAGATGACATTAAGTATAGGAAAATGTGACGTGGATTTGAACGTTTATGTTTGTCATGATGACACAACGCTGTAGTAGAATGACAGATAAATGCAATAATAGTATATTAAACAACAAGGTTTGAAACGACACGAGCGAGACATATTGGTGGACCGAGCCGAAAGCGAGGTCCACAAGTCGAGCGAGTGTGCAAAGAGGTTTTCAAACAACTTTTTTACGATACTTTTTATACGACTGCAAATATAAATCACAAAAATCAAATTTTAATTTAAATCGTTTTTATTACTAAAATTGCCAACGCATTAACAAAATAAATTAAATACCACATTTTATTTAACTCGTTTTTATTAAGAAAATTGCTAACGCATTAACAAAAGAAATTAATATTTAATATTTATGGTAACATTTGAACATTCCTTCAAGGTTACGCTGGAAAAAGCAGTATTATTGTGCACCTTGTTTTCGGTAATAGAGAATATTTTTGGTGTCGTGTTTTTAGTGCAGTTTTTCAGCATGCAGTCGTTGTTTTCTTCTTGTATTCCAGTAGACGATCGTTGTTCTGGTTCTGTGGCAGCAGAAGACACTGAAGACTCTATCTTTTTTGAAACTTCCATTTTATTTCTCAAACAGTTATCAACGTAGTCTTCGGCAACTGTACTGGATTTCCACCCTCCATGACGTTTGAGGGCAAGCAGATTTGAGCCAGAATTGACTAAAGTTCTGGCCGGCATAATTTGGATGACAAAATCAAACAAAAATCACAATATGGAGAGGCGTGTGCAAAGGTGACATAACCATGTGCAAAATGTTTAGCACACGGCGTGTGCAAAATACCGTGTAGCGTGTTTTCCGTGTGCAAAACCCCCTTTTGCAATGCAGTCGTATAAAAACATTTTATTGCACTAGTGCAATAAAGAACCACTTTTTCCTCTAAATATAGTTCAATAAACTTTTGTTTTTTGCATGAACGTAGAAAAACAAAATAAAAGCACATTTTAAAAATATTTTCATTAATACACAGCCATCAGAAGTCAGAAAAAGTTGTTGGCCAAAGTTGTATTTTTTAAATGGAACACTGTATTCTAGCTTCAGTCGCTTTCGAGTTATTCGCAATTTTTTCAAAATTTTTAACAGATGCCTTTGTTAAAAAAATGATTTTTGGATAAAAATTATATTGTATCAATTAAATATAGTTCTTTTGGGAACCACTCACTATACATATATGCAAACGTATCATAGTTGCTGCCAATAACTTCAACAACAACAAGTTCAAAACTGACAAGAAGCAGAAACATTTTTGTTATTTTGTAGAAAATGAGAGACGGGCGCAAAATTGTGTTGTAACGTAAGGTGTGTCACACTATCTTACAAATTAAAACCACAAATTAATTCTATTAATAATTAATAACAATAGCGACAAAAACGGTTGAATTTGCTACATTAAAATATGTGTTGTAAAATGTAATTCATTTCTTTCTTTGGGAATTCCTTTCAATATTTTGTCCGGTCGTCGATAATATGCCTTACTAGGTTTTACAATGGACCAGTTTCCACTGCCGTAAGGAAGCGTATTTTTAAGTCATGTTTGAGCTGCTCTTTTTGATTTTATTTTTACAAAATTGTATTTGTAAGTACGAAGCCGTAAAAGGGCCACGTCTACAATTTTTTTTAGATTCAGACTTTAAACTCTGAATTCAAAGTTTAACCTACGAATTCAGACTTTACACTCTGAATTCAGACTTTAAACTCCGAATATAAAGTTTAATCTCTGAATTCAGACTTTTAACTCTGAATCACACTATAAACTTTGAATTCAGACATAAAAGTCTGAGTTTAATGTCCGAATAGGGCCTTCAATAGTATCTACAGTGTAGTAGGTCGCTTTCTGCTTCTAGCTTTATTGAGGGCCAGCATTGAGTAATCAGTGAGTACCAAATGAAAATACTACATGCTACGCCTCGCGTACTTATATCTTCCGTCGGTAATAACAGAACATGAACAGCCAGGGTTGCTCGTCGTTGACCTCACCTGTGGCATACTGATGAGAGCTAACAAGCTCGAAACTGATATATGTCTGATGGCACCACTTACGATTAACTGTGGTTGTTTACTATATACAGGGTGAGTCAGTCATAATGTCATTAATTTTAAGAGGAGATAGGGAATAATGAGTATAATGCGAATACGCGATTAAAAAAATCTAAATGCATATTTACGCCGAAAAAAATATTTTTAAATCATTATTTAAACCCCCTTTTCAGACTATCACTGACCGCTCACAGTCTTGGTCGTTTACAGCTCACAGTTCAACTCGATGTCAATCTGATGCAATGTTGGCAAGTTGAAATATTGTTCTCGTACCTACCTAGCTACCTAGGTTTTAAACATCACAAATAAACGGTTGTACTGACTATTTTAGAGTTATTTCAGACAATATTATTAATTTAAAATGTTAATATCCAATGAAATTAAATAATAATAATCAAATAATTCTATTAAAATGTATATAATTAATAAATGTTTTCGAATGTTAGGTTATTACAGTTTAATAATTTTGATATTACGTTTTCACTACGTTTTACAAATAAATATGAATTTTTAGTATTACTCGTAAGTACAATTAATTATTTAGTTTGTAGTTACGTACATCTAGCCTAGAAATTTATTATTTTTTAAGTAGTATGGTACTAACCTGGTAACTGCACTGCACTCATCCGTCTATAGCACTTTATTAATAAAATTAGGGTCAGTCGCACTTCGTAAACATTCTCCATATAATACTACCATTTCCCCATATTCGGAATTTGTAAAATTATGCATTTACGACAAATACGCGAGACTGAAATAAACAAACTACTGCTTACTGCTTGTATTCTCACTATTCTCTCCATCCCCCATCCAAATGTGTGGCGCGATCTACAAATTTAGGGGGAAAGAAATGCGGGAAATGCGGGTAAATTTGAATAACACGCTGATGTGTTAGACGATATTATGTATGTAAACATGATGTGGCAACGATGTTTAATCCGGCATTTGATTGTCGTATGGGGCGTCCTCAGAAAGTTTGTAGCGCACCAGGAGCGTCGTGTTACTGATTTTTATAGGATGATTTGTTTATTTTTTAAAGGTCGAGTAAAACATTTTTTTTTCGATTTTCTGCCTTTATTAGGTCTCCCGAATACGTGGTTAAAATTAGTGACATTATGACTGACTCACCCTGTATAGTCAGAGCACTAGTCCACAGACTAGTTATTTCCTAAAATTTCGCTTTTAAAAATATGGTTGGAGCTTTTAATAGTAGATACTCAGTATAGTGGATTGATTTCTGCTTGTGACTGTATTCAGGTCCAGCTTTGAGTAGCCAATGACTACTAGATGTGTACACACGTGTTACGTCTTGTGTACTTATGTTCTGTTATCTATTCTGACAGATTGTGAACAGCTAAGATCGCGAGTTATTGGCTTCATTTGTAAGAAGATAAGAACTAACCCGTACGAAACCAGTACATAAATAGTGGCACCGCTGACGACTAACTGCGGCTGTTTGCTATAAGCATTTCAGGTGTAATTCAAAGGCGCAACGTTATTTAGACACCCAGTAGTTAAATAATACTGTTCATGACAATGGTACAATCAAATTTAATCAGGAAGTTGGTGTTAGCACATCATGGCAATCTAGATCCAGAAATAAAAATAGGTCTAAGGAAATTAAGTGGTCTAAATCATTTCTCAAACAAGTACAGTCGAACCTTAAATCGTCTCTAGAATCAAAAACACTAAAATTATACAGGGTATTCTAAAATTTCATAGTTGATGACAAATATCGTAAAGTTTAATTTTATCCTGTATATTATAACCTCTGAATCTCAATTCTGTATCTAGAAAGCTCTGAGTGCTACGACTTGTCCCATAATTTCGTTAGCAGTGTAAGTTCAGAGATTAAAGTCTGAATTCAGAGATTATGGTCTAAACTTAAAAGAAAATTGTAGACATGGCCCTTCTAAGACTTCGTATGTAAGAGTCCTGTACATTCAAACATTTTTTTTAGATAAGTTCTGAATCACCCTGTATAACCAACAGTCCACCGTATAATATTACAAATAATTATCATCAGTGTACAGCTGAACCAATTCGAGCAAATAAAAAATATCTATTCCTTGGACTTTCTGATTTCAAATTTCTATTTTCGTACCTATTAAATTATTATTTACTCATTGAATTTTATTTACTACGCTTTCGTGCAGTATCATCTATATTAAAAATTCCTTTCTATATAAATAACGAAGAGTTTATTGCAACGTCAGTGAAAAATGAAATAATAAATAAGATTAAATTCTTCGACTTATATTAGGTAACGTAGCCGTTGCCTTAAAATTCCTCTAAGCATGGTTTTGCCCGCAAATTTAAATTTGAGATGGACATTTTCTTTCTAAAATTATCATAGAATATCTAAGGGCGCCGTATTGTTGAAATAGTGTTTTTTACAAATACAAATAATTTTAGACATTTAAGAACTAAATAACAACGAGCTTCGTAAATATCAGGAATGTTACCTCGTGCCACCTGCCAATATTCAAAGGCACAGAAGTAAAGCGAATACAGGGTGATTCAGTCATAATGTCATTAATTTTAAGAGGAGATAGGAAAAAATGAGTATAATAGAACTGCACGCGCCGCGACTTCTCTCCTTTCTTCATCCATCAGTGACTATTTCTGTGTGGTTGATAGTCCAGTCATTTTAGGCATATTAAACCTCAATCTGCGGAAAAATTTATTACGGCGTTGTAATGAAATTGTGAAAAATCGACATTGATATCGTGCCGGCTAAAAAAGTTATAAAGGTCAAAAGGTCACGAAAATCAGTTTTTCGCAAATATCTGGCCACCTATTGCTCGGAGGTCAGTAGAGGTCATTATAAAAATTGTTTGTCGTCAAATTATCTACAAATGCCTCTTGCATTTTTGTGTAAAATTAACCATTTTCGGAGTAGAGCGCTGAGAAAGCGACTAGAATGCACTCACATAGGATATTGTATATCGTATACCAAGACGTAAAGTTTGTAAGTGTCTTCAAAACTTCTATCTGATACTTGGGCGTTTTGTGAAAATATACTTATAATATAGAGGTTTGGGAACAAACGGCCTCCACTGGCACTGGCACCTGCTACTGCCTGTCGGACTGTGTTTAGCTCAGTTGAAAATTATTTCTTGAGTGTTAAAGACGTTATTTTAGTAGTTTCATACTCTTGAACAGTTTTCATAATGAGTGATACATGATTTATATGCAATGAATTATTATCGGATGGTGATGTAGTAGAAGTTAAGCGTGGTCTACAAACATTAAAAAATGGTAGTATCGCTAGAGGTGATAGTAATATTGAATATTTAAGTACTGTGACTTTTGTAAATGTTCATACTAATTGTCGTCAAAATTATACGAACAATTTGAGGATTGCGGTTTTTAAACGACGCCAAGAAGAACCGAGTACATCAATATCCCGCTGTGATAAATATGGAAGAAGTGTAAAGGAGCGTGTTAGTTTTGAGTATGACTTAGTATCTGTCGAAGCTGATGATAAATGTTTCTCCAATGTTTTATTAGTCAGTAGAAAGCGTGACGCAGGCCGTCTATTGGATGAAAATATTAGAATTGCCATTGATAATGTTTTTCATTACATCGAAAATAATGACGATTGCCAATTCACATTGGCTGACTTAAAAGATCGAGTGTATTATCAAATACAAACCTGGCTAGGAAGAGAAATTGATCCAGAACAGTGGGATTGGGAGTTAAAAAATAATATACTACAGCCAATACCAACTTTATTACCACCAGCACCCGATGATCTACTGAACACAATCTTTTGTAATTGTACAAAAGGTTGTGGCGGCAAATGTGAATGCAAAAAAATTGGATTAGGATGTTCAAAAGTTTGTGGACATTGCCGTGGCCAGTCATGCTTAAACGCAGTCAACCAATGATGAAAATGATGAAGATGTCGATTGAAATATAGGAATAAGTCCACTCGACATTTTGTTAGCAATTAGTAATGATTTAGAAACTGAAGATATCGATAATGAATGACAAAAACAAATTATATACTAAAGTTTGTTTCTTCTGTATTTCTCAGTATTCAAATAAAAAATTATCTACTCTTCAATAAAAAAAACCTCTTATTACATATCATGGATTATGCCTACGGGGGAAACCATGTAAAAAAATGCGCCTTGCATTCTACCTCGAAGGTGGTGAGGAAACGAGTGCTTTGTTATAATATAGTCGCTTTCTCAGCACTCTACTCCGAAAACGGTTAATTTTACAGAAAAATGCAAGAAATATTTTTTGTAGATAATTTTACGACATACAATGACCTCTATTGACCTCCGAGTAATAGGTGGCGAGATATTTGCGAAAAACTGATTTTCGTGACCTTTTGACCTTTATAACTTTTTTAGCCGGCACGATATCAATGTCGATTTTTCACATCCTCATTACAACGCCGTAATAAAAGTGTATACAAGAATTCAGCTCACTAGGAATTTTTCCGCAGTTTAGAATTATTAATAAAATTTACTATTTGTCGGAACCTTCTTACTAATGTATTTGATTCTGATTCATATTCATAATCAAATGCGATTTGCATTGTTTAGGAGTATCAACGTACGAGCTCAACTTGGCGTGTTTTTAATATTTTATCCAATATTATTTACTGTATAAAATTTTGTGGAGCTTCTGAACTTGCATTACGAGGGCATGATAAACGAATTTTACGTCAGAAATCTAATAAATTAAAGGTACCTCAAAGAATATACAAAATGCGCACATTTTAGATTGCAAGAAGTTTGTCATTAGAAAAACAATCTATCACTTCAGTACCGAACATGCCGTTATTATATGCATGTGGTCCTGGCAACGCTGCTGCACTTCTATATAGCTTCAATACTCGTACACGTCATCAGAAAATTTGTAGCGTACCAGGAGCGTCGTGTTACCGATTGTTATGAGAACAAAGATCGTTTTACGGCCAGAAATACGGCGATCTTAATAAAGTGTCCTTAACTTTTAATACCCACCCCCATGCAATCGAATAAGTTAAGATTAAATTGGCAATTAAGATATTACTCCAGGTGCTTAATAATGCGTTGGCAGAATAAGCAGCGTAATTAAACTAGGGTGGAGTAAAATATTCCTAAAACAAAAACGAGAAGGGTCGGTGGACGATGTTGTCGGCGATTAATCAGAGAATTAGGGTAATGTCAACTTTTATATTTGCATGAGAGGATTACTTTTTTTACTTAGTTTCGGGAAATCAATTACATCACGTGGAGAGGAGAGAATTAATTTTTCTTTTTAATTACACCAGCAATAACCTACATCATCCCGCGAGAGATACTGCGTGAAATTGTTTTTTTGCATCATGCCGGTTGACTAATGTGTCTTCACTTCATTGTAGATCATGGTTTTACCATTATTGGTAACGTTTTTATACTATGGTAATTAAACTAACGAATTGTAAATATGTAAAAAGTAAGCCAAAATTAACGTTTTCTATACGTTTATCTAAATGTGCATCTAAACCTTCTTAACGAAAAATAAGTTTGATTGGTAAACTGATAAAAATGGATGGAGATTTTCTTGTTTTGATTTGCTTTTTTACATAATATTTATGGGATAATTTGAATTTACATTATACAGGGTGTCTGTGAAAGGTTGGGAAGTCGATTGAGCCAAATATGCCTTATCCGAATGTTGCTGCTTTCAAAAATACAGGGCGTTCAATACTAGAATTTTATTTTGAAATATCTCAATAACTTTGAAACCTGGAAAAAATTGGCACAATTATGTTTTTTGGCACGGCAAATAAAACTTTTTAACTAATTTTGGCGTTGCTTATACAGGGCGTCAGCTATACCCTGTTCCTTTGATAAAAAGAGAATTTTTTTTTTGTGTTCAGAAATACGGACATCATGTATTGAAAATAGGAAAAACCTGCTTTGTTTCATCAAAAAAATACTCTTGTTCGATTTCGATATCTCGCTTGGTTATCGAGATATTTTCATATACAAATTTCAATGCATTTCGATTTTTAGCAACTTGTAACCCTTAAATTAAATTAATGCGTCTTGACGGCTAGTGTGAAGCAAATTAATTAGTTGCACTGTGCACCTCCCCATTATGCAACACCTGTCCGTGCTTATTTAGATGAGCTGTTCCCGAATCGTTGGATAGGGAGGGCCGATTGAGTGGCCAGCCAGATCGCCTGATTTGACACCCCTAGATTATTTCTTGTAGGGATACTTAAAAAGCAAAGTATACGTTACTAGACCAGTTAATTTAGAAGATTTAAAAGCAAGAATTCGTCACGAGATACATCGTATACCTCCTGAAGTTATTGATAATGTCCAAAAAGAATTTATTAATCGTCTTGGCTCCTGCCAGGCAGCCAACGGTGCACAATTTGAACATTTAATTTAGTCGATTTTTTACATATTCATTATCATTCATCATTATCATTTTCAGTATTGTGAAAATCAAATTTTAAAATCTTCAAACATTATTTTCTTGAAATTTTTGTTATGTAACACCATAATTTTTCATGATGTATGTATGTAGAATGACACGCTCTTTCAAATGGCATGATCAAAATGGGGGATTGCTATTTAAATTGTCGATGACGTCATATCTCGAACAACGATGACGTCACAAATGTGGGTCGTATGTCAAAAAGTGTCTATTTTAAAAACAAAATCGACGTGCCAGGGGATTTTTTCGAAAATTTCAAAAATACGTTACTTTTCGAAAGCACTGTATAAAGCTGTTCTTAGGCATTTTAGGTCCAGAGTTGCGTTATTCGCCTTTCTTTTCCAATTCGTTACATTTTTCTCCCTTAGATCTATTGGCACTGCCTCTCTCCATCGCTTTGGTTTACTAATTACAATTTTTTAACTGTCCTTTCTTCTTCCATGCGTTCTAAATGCCCTAGCCATTGCACTCTTCTGGCTTTTACAGCTTCGACTATTGTTGGTGCCTGCTACGTTGCATATATTTCCTCATTATTTCTCCTTACATAGCCTTCCCCCATCTTCTTGCCCCCTAGAATTCTTCTTAATATCTTCCATTCCTAACTTAAAAGGTTTTCTCTTGACTTCTTATTGAGGATCCAGGTTTCACTGCCATACAGCGTTGTCGGTCTCAAAATTGTTTTGTACATTCTAAATTTTACTCTTCTGGACAAATTTTTTGATTTCATTAAGTGGTTGACTGCTGTCGAACTTCTGTTTGCTTTTATTATTCTCCCATTAATTTCTTGCTCTTCATCATAGTTAATTGTTATAGCGCCCCCAAATACAGATATTCTTCAAACTCCATCTCTCCATGCCGTGTTCTCAATTTGAAATTGGTATCTTTTTTTTGTTCTCCTATTGCTGTTAATTTATCTGCAATACCACTTTATGTGCTTCCTTCACAAGTTTTCTCGTTACTTCTTCTAATTCCTTACTTACAGTAGATTTTATTATTAGAATTCAATAATAAATATACTATACGAGTCACATTTTTATTTATAAATAGGCCCTATCAGGAGCAGAAATAACTTCTGTGTAGGAAGACTTTTTTAGCGGAATTTGTTCATCCATTCTCTAAATGTGAATTATCCATTCTACTCTGTAAAAGTGTATTGTAAATCCATCATCATATTGCAATGTAGGTATTTCATTCAGATTAGAAAATATGTTGAATATTTTCGCTGAAAATACTACATAATTCTTGAAATATCAATGCCTTGGTTTTTGCAAATATTAATATTTTTTTTGTAAAAGAAATATGTTTATAAAATTATTGTCTGTTGCAGTTCTGCTCTGTCATTGTCCGTTGCATAGTATTTTACAGTTGGGTAAAAAAGTAACTATAATACATCTGTTAATTTTGATACGCTTCACTTCTAAATGATGTTCTGTTAAAACATCGAAAACTGACTGATTGCTGTAAGAAGTTAATAAATACCCAGTAATTTATACGCTCAATTCTTTTCAGGCAAAAATAGTATCATAAATCAGATTGGTACGAGAACCTAATTATTGCCGACGGCCTTGTTTTCTGAAATAACACTGATAAATTGTTTTCCAAGTTCTATTTTAAAGACAAATCTTTTTTAATCTTAAGTTACTTCGGTTGCCTCAAATTCAATTGGAGAATATTTAACGGTAACTTCAATACCATCCAATCTTTTCCCATTTTTTTTTACGGGAAATAAAAAATTATTATCCTGCGTCATCACCTTGATTCAAACCCAATTAAATAAATATCCAATTTATTTTTTTGTTGTTTTTTTAATACAGCCCAAAATACGTAATCGTAATACTCTCAGACGTCTACAGCGTATTGAACTGTAATTTATATTCCTATTCACTTCAGCATCGCTTTCATTCGGCCTTCCCTTTTAACCTTGTCCTTTTAAAATAATTGGAAAAAGCTTTCCAACGTTCCATAATTAACTGGAAATTAACTTAATCCCTTTAGCCGAATTCTTTTCACAATCGAAACTATTATAAGGCCAAGCCCTATTGTTAGGTATTCCGCCAACGAATTTGAGACGTCGGGCTAATAAATGGGCCCTTCATTGTTGAATGTTTGATGAAAACGGACTAGTCGCTTACTTATACAGGGTTAACTATGACTAAGTACGCATATTTTAAGAGGTGATAGGGAAAAATATGAATAACTTCAAAAAATTTGCAAACTTATAAAGTGAAGAAAAGATATTTTTCGAACCCATATTAAACCTCAGCCGTCAGTCGCGACCGCTCATTTGACGTTTACATAATTGTCATAATAATTGCAATCTTGTGTGTTTACGTTTGTGATTTTCTGTTTTGATTCAATTTTTAGTGTTTACGTTTTCAATTTTAAACGTTTTATAATAATTAAATAATAGCTATGTATGTAATCAGTTATGAAAAAGTATGATACCGAGTGCAATATCGCACGAGTTACATAAAATTATGTTTCATAACGTATTCGTAACGTTTCGTAATGTACAGGGTGAGTCAGTCATAATGTCATTAATTTTAAGAGGAGATAGGGAATAATGAGTATACGCGATAAAAAAAAATCTAAATGCATATTTACGCCGAAAAAAATATTTTCAAATCATTATTTAAACCCCCTTTTCAGACTGTCATTGACCGCTCACAGCCTTGGTCGTTTACAGCTCACAGTTCAACTTGATGTCGATTTGATGCAATGTTGTCAAGTTGAAATATTTTTCTCGTACCTGTCTACCTAGGTTTTAGACATCATAAATAAACGGTTGTACTGACAATTTTAGAATATCATTTTTCTTGCTCAGTTCAACTTCAGCCATTAATAATTTAAAATGTTAATATCCAATGAAATCAAATAATAATAATAATCAAATAATTCTATTAAAAATTGCAAGTAACGCGGTCCACTCAGGTTTTCCGGTAGAAAATACGGCCCAATTAAACGATATCCGTACACTCCTGCCCATACGTTGACAACAAATCGCCTCTGAAAGCTAAACCGACAAGTAGCGTATGGATTTTTCTCTGAGCAAATGTAGCTGTTATGACTGCAACAAAACTCCAATGTGTCTAATAATAAACCGAGTAATAAACTATTTACGTACATTACATAAAAACCTATACCCAATGGGTAAATTATTAAGAGAAGCTGAAAAGTGTTTGATGTTTAAATACTAAATAATAAAAAACCATTGTGTTGTCGACAGAAAACTGTCCAAGACCGAAATGGCACGCTGTTAATCTAAGTTATCGAGAGTGAACCTTGACTTACCGTATTAACAGGTCAATAACCTAGTTACATAGTTTTTGTACTGTTATTTAACGACAAGGAGTAAAACTATTTTTTTAAATATAGATACATGAATGAATTTTCCTTAAATATTGATTTATTTGTTAATAAAAACAAATGTAGATAATGATACCGCAATCAGAATTTCCATAGACCTCTTCGTTTTTAAGATACAGGGCGAAATTGAACGCTTTTAAAGGATTTTTCGTATCTGAGAGAATAGCTGAGATATCGGAATGGTCAAAATTGCTTTTGATAGACTCTTTTATGCAGAAGTCAGTGGTTTACTTATAATTCCACTACAGGGTGTACTTCTGTCAATTTATTTGTATATCAAATTGTTTACCCTTATAGAAGATAATGTTACACAACTCATTTTATTTCTTTTGTTTTTATATCTAACATATGGAAAAACGTGAATTTTTGGGTTTATTGTTTAGAAATTTTATAATTTAAATATTTATTTCAGTATCAATTTATTTCCCAAATCTTTCAACTTTTAGCGAATTTCGCGAAACAGGAATATTATCAGTATTTTATCATTATGTGAGGTTAGTAAGTTTTATGATGAAAATTATAGAAAATATTACAGTTGACAAAATATGTTAAAAGATGAGACTTTTCTCATTCGCACGAATTTTCGCGAATTTCGCATCCATCAGGACAAAACTTTACAATTCGCGGCTACGTTTTTATTATGTTAAAAGCCGGTACTATTGCGATTTATCGCTACTAATGGCAACACTGAAGATGTGTGCTTTTGTCCGAACTCTACATAACAACTAATAAGTGTCGGTGAGTTTTATCAACTCCCTCTGTGCGTTAAATATTGAAGTGAAAAACATACTGTATTCCATAGCCTTCTAGTCTCGACGCCTATGATCATAGCCAAGTTTACAAAGAGAGGGCTTTTGTGTTTCCCCCTTTTCCAATTATAAAACAACACAATCCCCTTTGATAAATTGTTATTCTATTTAATTTTGCACCTCTTATAACTCCGAAACAAAAATGCTTTAAGGAGAGATTGGGAACGTGGAAACAATCTCATAGTAAATATCCAAAGGTAATCTTTCTACAAGCGTTGAATCCTGTATCATAAATTTCCCTTATTTTATCCGCCGTAATTGAAAACGTTTCCTGTAAGCGCAGCTTCTTTGAGCTCGCCTGTTACCACTGTACTTGACCTACCGAGCTGCAGAATTCGAGTCCTTTACACAATCGCTACGTTCATTGAAGTTACCGGTTTTTAAGTTGTGATCTAGGTTTGCTTTGAGGTTCTATTATTCATCAAAAGTCATTAAAACTGAATATCGATTGAGCACCAAAAAATGAATAGACAGGGCGTCCGGAAATTATGCGTCAAGACTTCAGGAGGTGATTCCTCACAAAAAATTAGGGTTACAAAGTCCTATAACAATTTTTCGAAAACTCAATATTAACGGAGATACAGGGTGTTAAAGTTAAAATTTTGTTTTCGATATTTGTAAGAAATCCAAATATTTACATAAAATTTGTAAATCGGGGGTTTTTGCGGACGAGACATTCATATATGTTTCTAATTTTGACGTCACTAGTAGCCACTTGTGTTTCTTAAAAATGACAGAACTTTTTTGCACTTTAATGTATCCATCTGACTATCGAAAATATCGATTCTCTTACCTGTTTTATTTGAAAAAGGTATACCTTGCTGAAGTCGGTAGGCGTAACCTTTTTTGAAATAATCCTATTTGAAATACTCAGTGCACCGAGTAAAAACTGTTTTAGTTTGAGGTAAAGTGCCTTTTCTGCTGAAAATACAGCAAAATATTATTTAAAAAAGTTGTTCAGAATCGTAAATTATGGAGACGTGCAAAATTTCAAGAAGATCGGCGAGGTTTGATGAAACCATTTTTCAACAAAGCACAAAGATTTTATCAAAGCAGGCCGATTTTTAAAAAATTTTGCGCATCTCCATAATTTATTGTTCTGAACAACTTTTTCAAGAAACATTTTGCTGTATTTTCAGTAGAAAAGGCACTTTAACTGAAGCCAAATCAGTTTTTACTCGGTGCACTGAATATTTCAAATAAGATTATTTCGAAAACTGTTACTCCTAACGACTTCAATGAGGTATCACTTTTTAAAATATAACAGGTAGGAGAATCGATTGTTTCAATAGTCAGATGGATACACTAAGCAGCAAAAAAGTTCTGTCATTTGAAAAAACATGATGTGCCATAAGTGGCGCCCTCTACTAGTGACGGCAAAATTAGAAACATATTTGAATTTCTTGTTCGCAAAAACCTCCGATTTACAAATTTTATGTAAATATTTGGATTTCTTAAGAAGTTATTTACATATATCGAAAACCAAATTTTAACTTCAACACCCTGTATCTCCGTTAATATTGAGTTTTCGAAAAATTGTTATAGGGCTTTGTGACCCTAATTTCTTGTAAGAAATCACCTCCTGAAGTCTTGAAGCATAATTTCCGGACACCCTGTATATTAGGCAGAGTAGTCAATTATATACAGGATGATTCGGTGATAATGCCATTGATGACTGTTTTAAGTTAGTTAAGAGTTGTACAATGCATCGAGTGCTTGAAAAACATTCACAACGAATTTCATACAAGATTTTTTGTGAAAGCGGAGAATTTGATATTTACGAAACCAACTCGTTGACGGTCTGGGCGCAACGTTGTAAAATTTAGTCATAAATTAGCTTGACTTCATACCATCTATTGCCATAGAAAAGGTGACTTATTTTAAACTACTGCATATTTGTAAGTGCAATTTAAAAAGTCGAGTAAATGTTTTCGATTTTCTGTCTTAGCCCTTCCGCATACGTGGTTAAAATTAATGACATTATGACTGAATCACCCTGTATAATGGCTTTCCGCGTTATTATGCTGTGAGATAGATAACTCCCGTAAAAGGATGAATGTTCACATTCTCAGCTTTAACTGGGATTCTTTAACCTGCTGTTGTTGTTCATCGGCCTGTGCCTCCAGTCCCACAGGTAATAGTAAACAGGCTGGTCCTTTTCTCATGGCTCACCATTGGCATCTCGGTAACCGTAAAATATACAGGGAAGCTCAAATTTAGAAAAATAGTTACTCCTTTTGATAGCCATTCAGATAAACTAAACAGATCTAAGATATCTGTTGCCGTTGCTGAAATATTGTAAACAAAACTGAAAAGAACGATTTTAGATACCATTTTCCGTCATTATTATTCAATAAAAAGAACTGAAATTTGGTACAGAATGATACGTATATACGAGAAATCGATGTTATGTAACAATCAATTAGTTGTTTCCCTATGGGGGCCATATTGGATCTAAACAGATGTAGAATAAAATTACTAACACGTATTACTACTTTACGGCAGCATATATCCTGAATCTGGTTTACAAAAGATGCCACATTTTTCTAATTTGACACTATATTACAAAATGAGAAAATTCCCATTTTCTTCATTATCCCCCAAATCAAAATGCTGGGTGCACGACTGCTCCGAGCTCGCCCATATATTGATTTCGGTTCCTGTTGTTGGTATTGCGGCTCATACGGTTGCGAAGCTTCTGACAAACTGTCATGAAAGTCAAGACAGTTTTATAGTCCAAATGGAAGAAAATGTTGTATCAATGTGTGATATGCCAGGAAAGCCACACATGACAGTGCCGCCACAGACTACCAATATATTTACCCTATGGTGCCGCCAAGCAACGATACGGAAGCTCTACATTTACTATTAATATTTTGTAACGGAAACTCGATACTAAATCAAGCTTTTTTGGTTGTTTTGTTCCTTTAATCCAAAGCGTAAAATAGTGTGCGTATACGTGTGGTGTGCAAAACTGTATAAATATTTTAAATATGAATTATTATGGAGAGTAATAACAGGTAACGAAGCTACTTTGTTATTCAATCCATATTTCATCCAATTAGTTCAAAATTTTGGAAACCTTCAATTTTATTGTAATTTTATCATCGCAATGATATAAAACAACCTATTAAATTGGTAATATAATTTTGTTTTTTTGATTGAATCAAATATACAGGGTGAGTCAGTCATAATGTCATTAATTTTAACTACGTATTCGGGAGGCCTAATAAAGGCAGAAAATCGAAAACAAAATGTTTTACTCGACCTTTAAAAAAATAAAAAATTCACCCTATAAAAATCAGTAACACGACGCTCCTGGTGCGCTACGTACTTTCTGAGGACGCACCCATACGACCGGATGTTTACATACATAATATCGTCTAACACATCAGCGTGTTATTCAAATTTACCCGCATTTCCCGCATTTCTTTCCCCCCAAATTTGTAGATCACGCCACACATATGGAGGGGGATGGAGAGAATAGTGAGAATACAAGCAGTAAGCAGTAGTTTGTTTATTTCGGTCTCGCGTATTCGTCGTAAATACATAATTTTACAAATTCCGAATATGCGGAAATGGTAGTGTTATATGGAGAATGTTTACGAAATGCGACTGGCCCTAATTTTATTAATAAAGTGCTATGGACGGATGAGTGCAGTTAACAGGTTAGTACCATACTACTTAAAAAACAATAAATTTCTAGGCTAGATGTACGTAACTACAAACTGAATAATTAATTGTACTTACGAGTAATACTAAAAATTCATAATAGTTTTACTCCTTGTCGTTAAATAACAGTACAAAACTACAAAACTAGGTAATTAGGTTATTGATAACTTAGATTAGCGGCGTGCCATTTCGGTCTTGGACAGTTTTCTGTCGACAACACGATGGTTTTTTATTATGTAGTATTTAAACACGAAACACTTTTCAGCTTCTCTTAATAATTTACCCATTGGCTATACGTTTTTTATGTAATGTACGTAAATAGTTTATTACTCGGTTTATTATTAGACACGTTGGAGTTTTGTTGCAGTTATAACAGCTACATTTGCTCAGAGAAAAATCAACACGCTACTTGTCTGTTTAGCTTTCAGAGGCGATTTGTTGTCAACTTATGAGCAGGAGTGTACGGGTAGCATTAGATTGGGCCGTATTTTCTACCGGAAAACCTGAGTGGACTGCGTTACTTGCAATTTTTAATAGAATTATTTGATCATTATTATTTGATTTCATTGGATATTAACATTTTAAATTATTATTGGCTGAAGTTGAACTAAGCAAGAAAAAATGATATTCTAAAATAGTCAGTACAATTGTTTATTTGTGATGTCTAAAACCTAGGTAGGTAGGTACGAGAACAATATTTCAACTTGCCAACATTGCATCAGATCGACATCGAGTTGAACTGTGAGCTGTAAACGACCAAGGCTGTGAGCGGTCAGTGACAGTCTGAAAAGGGGGTTTAAATAATGATTTGAAAATATATTTTTTTGGCGTAAATATGTATTTAGATTTTTTTAATCGCGTATTCGAATTATACTCATTATTCCCTATCTCCTCTTAAAATTAATGACATTATGACCGACTCACCCTGTAGACGGACTATTTATCAAAATATTATTCAAAGTATACCATAATGGCTAAATAGGCTGATATTCAGCATTTTTCATAGACCCAAATTATGAATAAATTCTCGATATGATGATAAAATTGATTATGAAGGGAATATAAAACATGGTTTTTGTTGTTTTTTTGGTTATGTGATTCAAGCACAACTGTAACCAAATCGTGGAAGAGATGGAGGTCTAGGGCGTCATCGTTGAAGAGAATACGCGAATAAGTACCTACCAGGCAAATCGCTCAACAAGTACACGGAATATCCCACTCAACAGTGTATCAGTGTATCATAGACGAGGCTGAATTATATCCGTACCATGTAGGGTGTCTCCGAACATTACATCCCAGATTTATAGCTGACGTGATAGTTACAGATTAAGCTAGTTTTACACGGAATGGGATGTATAGCATTCATAATACTCATCTTTAGGATTTTGAAAGGAATGATATCCAACACTCTTCCTTAAATAATTGTCGATGATCGTTTGATTGAACAATTCATGTTATCAAATCGAATGGATAGAATTCAGTATCTCGAGTTCCTTCGAAATGATCTGCCTGAATTTCTGGAAAATGTCGGCAAAAAGTTCGGGAGTACCTTAATGAAGATCGAGGGGTACGATTGGACGAGTAGGACCAGTACCATGGCGGCCACAATCTTCTAACTTAAATCCTTTGGGCTCGTTTTTATGGCACTAGTGATGGTTTACTCGAAGGTATCATAATTGCTGCCACAAACTTACATATATGTTGATGGACAAAATTTTGAACAGTTGTTGTAACATCAAGTATGTCAAATTATTTTATTAATTCGAACCACAAATTAATATCATTAATTATTAATAGTAATAGCGACAAAAGCAGTTGAATTTGCTGATGTAAAATAAGTGCTATAACATTTTATTTATTTCATTCCTTGGGAAATCCTTTCAATCTTTTGTCCGTTTACTTTTGCCACCGTGCCGGTCGCCGACTGCATGTCTTGCCTTGCGTAAGATCAGGCTTTACAGTGGGCCAGTTTCCAATGCTGTGAATTTTTAAATCATTTTTGAACTGCTCCTTCCGTTTTTTATACATTCAAAACAATGTTTTTGATAAGTTCTACATCACCTTGTAATACCTATACGACAAGAATTTAAACATTAACGATTCTCATTAAATTTGCTTGATTGAGCTGCTTGTTTTGCAAATATTGAAATTGATGAATGCCGCCTGCTTATCCTGATACTAAACATGTTTACGACCGCTCCATTTTTCATCATTAAACTTTAAGTTCTATTTACGGTTATGGCAAATATAAACCATTTTATATCGAAACTTTCGATCATTTTATGGCCAATTTATTTGCAACATTTGTTGTAACTCTACGTTCTTCTTTCTGTTTGCCATTTGTATTTCTGTAGTGTTTTATGATCGGCTTGATTTACGGGCACAGACCGGTATCTGTTACAAGATACGCTGATCTAAAGATGTGTGATTTAAAGAAGTTTAAAAAAAACTAAAAAACACAAAAGAGTTTGTATTACAGCAATAGAAAATTCCGACAATCAATTACGACTAATTAATTGGGAATATGATTAAATTAGATATTAAATTATTAATAAAATAATTCAATTATAGTAAAAAAAGCGTGTGATACTTGATATTAAATGTTACAATTATTTCAGTAGCGTAGCTATTTATAAAATTAAAGTCATTATGAAAATATAGTAAATTGCACCCCACGCTTTTTTTTTACTATAATTGAATTATTTTATTAATAATTTAATTTATAATTAAATCTTATTCCCAATTAATTAGTCGTAATTGATTGTCGGAATTTTCTATTGCTGTAATACAAACTCTTGATACTTCAAAATTATTTTCTACTTTTTAGTTCGGTTTGCTATTAAAGCGTGTTTTTTAATTTTTTTTAGCTATAATTTATTTTCTTAATTTTTAGTCTCATTTCACGGCGCAGATTTCTGCGCAGGCCATTGCGCATGTGTGTACTTCATGCGCATAGGTATATGCGTGTAACACTTCAACAAACTACTGACACAATACGTGCAAGCACACTCCTACGTTGGAAAAGTAGACCAAATATTAAATAATTGTATTGTCATCAGTTCTTGACCCCTGTGCAAATTTTCAGCCTGATCAGACTTCTTGAAATTGGTGAAATATTCTGTAACATACATACAGGTCAAGCTAATAAAAGCGTGTTAATGAAGCTGTAAATACACAGGGTGTGTCTGATTTTTCGTTCTTAACTTTGGGAAACGGTAGAGCATGAAGAGATAATAGGGGTCTTTCCTATAACATTTTTCTCTGTGACACACCGTTTCCTAATACATAGCATTCAACTGTTAAAAACTATAAAAGGTCATAGCTTTGACGCTTCTTGATTTGTGGTTATGACTGCTGCTAGATATTGTCAACAAAGAGGATCTTAGAGAGATGGTTTACAGCTGGACATATATTTTAATTATTTTAAATTAAAAACCTTTTGTCATACATACGAATATTAAATTATTTTATCGAACCAAATTATGTCAATGTTACACAAGTGAGATTCAAAACAATTAAAAGTGTCCAGTTGCACAGAAGGAAATGTTAGTTTATACAAGGTGTACAGAAATATGTGAGCCGCCGCAGTATTATAACTAAATTATAAGGAAGTAAAATGTAAAATATTTTATATTTTACTTTCTTAGTCTCAGCCACAGTATACTTGGTCTCAGCTAACACTAGTCTGAACGTTGCAGAAGACGAAATTGCATCTTTAATATCAAAAATATTTAGCCATAATCCACAAATTTAAAATCATTAGCAATAACGAAATATGAAGATCTGTTTGCACATATCATTTTTGATAATCAAACCCCATTCTTCTATATCAAAAATTAAAAGCTGTAGAGAATAGCAATTCCAAAGGTTAATGGCTCAAAGTATAAGACCTGCGTAAATATTAGCTCAATAACCTGGGGTCAATATCAATGACCACGGATCAAAGATCAATAGTCTGGAATCAAAATTCAACATTTCAATAATCTGAAGTCAAAAGTTAATGACCTGCCGACAAACCACTTTATACCCTCAAGACATTCAAAGACCTTTGATCTTTAACCCCTATCTTTTGCTTTCAATTTCATGCCATTGACCTTGAGGTTCAAAAGTTAATACCTTAGGTTCATCATCTATAAACCATCTGTGAGTCAAAAGCCAAACACCTCAGAGAGTAACGATCTAGAGATTATATATTCGCTTTTGGTATATTAGTTTGTTACCTATAAATTTAATTAAAAACTTCTTGTTTTAACATACACAGGGTATCTTAAAATTAATGGGATATAGAGCAAGAGTAGGCTCTTGACGACAAAATAATGCGATGTAGTCAAACTTACCTTAGTCAAACGTTCACAGTTAAAATTTTATTTTCGATATTTGTAAATAACTTTTTTAAAAATCCAAATATTTGCATATGTTTTTGAGGTTGGGTTTTTCGAGGGCGAAAAGTTCAAATTTCCTACTAATTGTGACGGCACTAGTAGAGGACGTACAGAGATAAAAAAGGGAAAACGGGAAAGGAGGAAGTAATGTATGCGAAGTTTGAAAGTGGCAATTTAATTGGAAAGGAAACAGAAGTGAGAGAGAGATGGAGGCAATACTTTGCAGATATGTTGAATGAAGAAAGCGAAAGGGGAGGATCAGGAGGAGATGATACCGGTAAGGGAAGAGGAAGTGACAGTAGAAGAACCTACAAAAAAGGAAATAGACATAATTATAGAAGCTTTAAAGAATAACAAGGGGAAAACGGAATAACGGCAGAGAACATTAAGTACGCAGGATAGGCTTTAAGACAAAGAATATACGAAATGATCCGAAAAATTTGGAGAAGAGAACGTATGCCTGAATATTGGAGAGATGCTATGATTATACCAATTTTAAAAAAGGGAGATGCAACAGACTGCAGAAACTATATCATTGCTAGATATAGGGTATAAAATCATGACAACGTTAATAAAACAGAGAATAGAACCTATAGCAGAACTACAGATAGGGGAATATCAAGCAGGTTTCAGAAAAGGGAGGTCAACAATGGACCTAATCTTCATGGTGAAGGAAATTCTGACTACATGCCATGAATATGGGATTAAAACAATGGTCTTATTTGTGGATTTCAGAAAAGCATATGATTCGATCAAAAGGAATAAATTAAGTAAACTATTGAACTCTCAACGCTTATTTTTAATTTACTACTAGAAAAAGTCATAAGAGATAATCAGTTGAACAGAGAAGGACACATTGTTTAAAAGTCACCAAATAGTAAGTTATGCAGATGACGTGGCCATTATTACTAGCGATAGTAGGGAATTAGAAAAAGTAATGAGAAAACTTGTGGAAGAAGCATGTAAAGTGGGATTGCAGATAAATCAAGAGAAAAATAAGCTTTTGAAGATAGAACAAAAAAAGATACCAAATTCAAATTGAGGACACAGTAGGGAGAGATGGAGTTTGAAGAAGTTCAAGAATATGTGTATTTGGGGGCGCTAATAACAGCTAACTGTGATGAGGAGCAAGAAATTAATAGGAGAGTAATAAAAACAAACAGAAGTTCGGCAGCAGTCAACCACTTAATGAAATCAATAAATTTGTCCAGAGGTGTAAAATTTAGAATGTATAAAACAATTTTGAGACTGACAGCGCTGTATGGCAGTGAAACCTGGGTCCTCAATAAGAAGTGAAGAGAAAATCTTTTAAGGTAGGAGAGGAAGATCTTAAGAAGAATTCTAGGGGGTAAGAAGACGAAGGAAGGGTATGTAAGGAGAAATAATGAGGAAATATATGCAATGTACCAGGCACCAACAATAGACGAAGTTGTAAAAGACAGAAGAGTGCAGTGGCGAGGGCATTTAGAACGTATGGAAGATGAGAGGACAGTTAAAATAATTGTAGGTAGTAAACCAAACTACAAGAAAAAAAGAGGGAGATCGAGCAAGCGATGGAGAGAGGCAGTGGCAATAAATCTAAGGGAGAAAAATGTAACAGATTGGAAAAGAAAGGCAAAGAACAGAATGGGGTGGAGGAGAATAACGCAGTTCTGGGCCTGAAAGGCCTGTAAATAGCTTTATATATATAAAGTAAGTAACATCATAGAAGTGAAATTAGAAATGTACTGTTACAATTTTCTCAAAGAAAATAAATCTCATAGTTGTTAAACAACATTCCTTTCTCGAAATTAATCATGTATTCACATTTAAATGGGGCAGGAATAGAACAGTTACGCGCCGATATAACGACAGGGGGAAAAGCTCTGCTTAATTACTCGTGTCAACATTGGAATAACAGATGCACATGATTAAAAAACTCATCAATTTCGACGCCGGAACCATGGTGCGGATAATCAAATAAAACTCTGGTAATCCAATCGCATTTTACCCAAGGAAATCATGCCGACACTCCATTTCCTTTTATCATTAATCTGTATTCAACCGAATATCAATATCTGTAACTTGTCCGTGGCCGATTCCCCTGAATTATTCAATAATCCATTCGGGGGCCGACTTCAATTATTCTTTACGTTATTGGAGAAGTTTCAGGCAATAACCTTTATGGCGCGACTAAGGATAAAACTTACCTCTCTTGTCATAACAACGAGGGTTATATTAGGGGCGTGATTCTCATAGAACGCGTTCGGGTCAGTGATGTTAATGCCTCCGTCTGGGGTCCACTGTCCCACTTTACGGATTTCCTCCTTCTTCAGTTTCAGCAGATCCACTTTGAAGTTGGACCTTTTCCCTTCATTAAATTCTATATTCCCCGTCAGGCCGTGCAGTCCAGTCTGAAAATGAAATGTCATTTATGACCTGCTCGTGTCGGGCGGAATAAAATCATTTGCGGTGCGGTTTGTTTTTCGGTGGAATCGCCGGTTTTTCGGAAGCGGGTGGAGATTGCTAAGAATAAAGTGAATCTCAGCTGCTTTTTAAAGAATTTCGGATACGTTAAGAAGGATCAGTTTCAGTTTGCCTTTAATATTCTCGTTCGTGCTACAGTCGATATCAAATATTTTAAATTTTAATACTTAACAGACATAAATTTCTCCAAACAACATCATAATATTTAAATTACTAATCATCATAATCCCAGGGAATCATGAGATCATTTTGTTTCTATATATGTCAGAATGAATACTCACAAAATAAAAAGAAATTAAATAAAGTTAAATAACAAAACACATACCTACACATATTATATTTTTTTATAAAAGTTTCATCAGTTCAATTTTTCATAAGGTAAGCATTGAGGTTAGCCAGACACAAGAATATATCCGAAGCTCTAGCCCTGGTGCTAGAAATTGAAGCCGCTCGGCCAACATCTAGAAGTGATCAAGGTAGGACAAGCTGTATTAGACTTCAGACCGAAGAACGACGAGGAATTCAAAAGAATGTAGATGAGTTTGTAAAGAGTCTGCAAGATTTATTGGATAACTTTTATAAAGGACGGAACCGTGCTGATTTTACCATGTACAAGAGGCGAAGACCCATCCAGTGTTGGAACTGTGGAGCAGAGCATCTCAGAAACCAATGCTCTGGAAATATATTCAATCGAAATCGGACAACGGAGCCTGACAACTGGAGAACAAGCAGCAGAAGAGTCCATCCAGAACTGAGGTGCAATATTGAGACAGAATCCATTATTAAAATTGAGACAGGAACTGGAAAAGGAGAAAAAAATAGTAATTGATCTGGATAACTAGAATAAAACTTTGGAAGTTACTAATGCCCAACTCTCCAACCACATAAAATTAATTCAGGATCACATGAAACAAAAAGAAGCTTAGTGCGTTAAAGAGGAATTGTCAGAAAACTTGAAATGTAAAGATCAGTTGCTGCGGAAATTAACCGTCGAGAAAAATAAGTTGAAAAATTGGTTGAATGAAATAAGAAGAAAAAAATCATAAGTGGAAAAAGAATTACAAAACAGTATAGTAACTTTAACAACTGAACTGACTCAAGCGAGAGAAAAGGACAAATTTTTGTGGTAAATAACTAACTTGCAGAGCCCGAATGAATGAGATAATAGAATTCTTGCTAAAGAATCAAAGATGCAGATTTCGGAACCAGTGGAAGATTAAAAACAAACATAGATCTTTATCTTTGAAACATTATTGGACCCTATTGGATCCCTTAATAATACAGAATGGCGTATTAAAAAGAGAACTGGAGAGTCCTAATGGCAAAGAAAGGATTTATCAAACTGTATTTCCCCGAAAAAGAGCTTCTTGCAGCTCTTCATAGTGGTATATCTGGCGTGCATTTGGGAAAAAATAAGATTTGGAACAATGTCAGACGACGATTTTATTGGCTTGGAAGTGGTTCCGATGTGGAAGAATGGTGTCGACATTGTAGTACTTGTGCGTTAAATAAAGAGGGTTATGCAGTGGAGTAACATGATCGGGACGATATTTTTAAATAACAAATTTGATATTAGACAACTAATACTTACTTAATACTACTAATACTAATACGATCCTCTTTATCAAAAACACGTCCAAAAAATGATATACAAAATTAAAAAAATTGCATCTACAGCATACCTAGTAAATGCAATAAACATTACGTTGGAGAAACGTCTTGACCTATGAATGTTAGAGTTGAGGAATACAAATATTATATAAAAAGGCGAAAATGCGAAAAATCAAAAAATTTTGAACACGCTTGGGAAAATGGTCATTTGATTCAATGGGTTTCGTATATCAAACTGTTCAGTCAACGCTGATCATTGTTGGTTCAACGTTGATCGTTGTTGGTAAACTGTCAAACTTGACTTATTTTTAATATAATTGTAATTTTTGAGAGTGAAAACAGAGAGTTTTTCGAAACTTCAAAATATACGAATGTGCGCGATTTAGATTTTTCAGTGTGAGATCTTTTGATTAGGCAAGCTTAGTTTGAAAAATAACCCTTGACTGATCCTTTTGGCACAAGAGTTTTCCTTACTTTTTCAGAAGTGTGACAAAATACCTAACTAAACTAAAGAAAAAGTTACATAAAATAAGCCCGAAACATACGTAAAACTGATTAAATTGCTTTATTAATTTTACTAACCATCCCAGAATATACATATTGTTAATATATATATATATATATATATATATATATATATATATATATATATATATATATATATATATATATATATATATATATATATATATATATATATATTTTTTATTTAAAACTACCTTGCGTCGTTACGTCTAAAAAAAATAAGCCAGAAGCAAACTGTCGGTCTCCTTGTAATTGGAAATTATATGTTATTAAACTCAGAGGGCAAAATTGACGGTATGGGCGGTCAATATATACTAGAGAAACATCCCTTTATGCACTACAAAGTCATAAATTCCTGATTTGAATGCAGTTCTGAAACCCACATCGATTTTCTGCACCCGAGGGATAAATACTGATGGTACAATTACTGTAATCAATCCTGTACATTACTATTTGCCTCGAATTTGCGTTGGTTGTTAGCCTTGGAGTGATTAATATAATTTTGTTAAATCATAAATAATTCATTTAATTACAAACAAATGATACATTACTGGCTGAATATGTTTGCATTTGAAATGAATATAAATTAAATACGTATTTATTTAGCAGGCGCCAAAGCTTTATCCTAATTTTTCAGTGAAGGTTTTACAAGCTCGTTCTGATTCTGCGGCATCACATTTAACCTTTACACCAATCAATTTTTGATAAATAGTTTCAAAAACAGATAGCTTTAATCATTGTGTTTTATTTATAAATACAGCCATTACAAAATATTTGAGTTCACAGAATATTTCAGTTCAGCCAATTCAAACAATAATAATTATATTGACAACTTAATATAGTGTGGATACAAATTGTGGAATATTGCATGAGTCGGTCAGTGGTCGCCCGGTTTAAGGCGTCAGTACTTGAATCGAGGTGACTAGATCGGAGTTGGTTCGAGCCCAGCTGCCGGTAGACCGTATATAAGCTATATTCGTGGAGAGGATTGGCACCCTCTCTGCGGGTATGGTAGGGTGGAATAATGTTAGCTTGGGTCAATGTGAGAGATTGATACCGGTTGATATTTGACTACCCTCCTAATTAATGAGGTTTTCCAGGTTTCCCTCATTCCTGCATTGAATAGTGGTTAGGGCCTATCAACGTAAGTCGTTCCTGGGCGCAAATGCGGCCTGCTTAATAATAATATGCCGCGCCCTCTCCCGCACAAGTCTCCGACTTCTGGGATAATTCCTGTGATTAGAATGAGGGGTAGAGATATTATTGCTTATATTTCTTACAATATTCGTCATATCAAAAACATGTTTTAATAAAAGTGTTAGGGGAAATTATTTCCCATTTAGCGATATCAAGCAATCTTTCGTAGCACAAAAAATGTGGTTGACAGATTTAATTTTTTTAAACGCCACCAAAAAAAATATATGGTGACGTTTAAAAAAATTAAGTCGGTTACCTTGGCAACCACATTTTTTGTATTTTACTGTATTAAAAAGGTATTTTAAGGTAATATAAATCAAATCACCTAAAATTCTTATCAGTGTATGCTCTTTGATACCAAACATCAAGGTATGCTAATGAACAATTCCACAGACACAGCTTTATTCAATAATTATCTAAAAAAAAATTATCTAGCTAAATTTACTAACCTGGTTTAATGAAAACATTCTATAAATATCTAAGTTCAGTTTTGAAACTGTGGGAACTGGGAAATTCAACCACAATAGATGAGATCTGACCTATTTCTGCATTTTTAGGATTGCTTCTTCAGGTGGTCTCCTTTAAGTTGAGTCAAATATCTAATTATAAAAATTATTATACCAATAAATTAAAATTATTTGAAATTAAATATCGACAATGTCAAAAGTGAATTTAACCTGTCAATGAATTTTAAATTAAACATGACAAATACCTACTTAAATAATGTTTACCCTTTATGTAATCGTTTTTTATATATGTTTAGGTATTAACAATATTGTGTGAATCTAACTACTCTGCGGACTAAAGTTCCGACTAGCGTTGAATTACACCCACAATATCTACCCATGTATTCTTTATTATTAGCTTTTGTATCATTTTTTACTGTATTAGAAAGGTATTTTAAGCTAATATAAATCAAATCTCCTACAATTCTTATCAATGCTCTCTGATATCAAAATTCTAGGTATGCTAATGAACAATTTCACAGACAAAGCTCTATTTAATCATTATCTAAAAAAATTAATATAGCTAAATTTACTAACCTGGTTTAATGAAAACACTCTATGAATATTTAAGTTCACTTTTTAAACTGTGGGTACTGGGAAATTCAACCACAATAGATGAGATCTGACCTATTTCTGCATTTTTAGGATTGCTTCTTTAGCAAGAAATTGTGGGTGTAATTTAACGCTGGTCGGGGCTTTAGTCCGCAGAGTAGTTAGTTTCACACAATATTGTTAATACCTACGAAAGATTGCTTGATATCACTAAATGGGAAATAATTTCTCCTAACATTTTTATTAAAACATGTTTTTGATATGACGAATATTTCAAGAAATATAAGCAATATTCCACAATTTGTATCCACACTGTATATTTGTTAAAATTCGTTATCAATACTAGTGAAATATATTTTTGTGCCTCGTGTATTAGCAATTTTTTGTTTAAATGTTTACCTTTGCCTGTTATTAAATTTAATAAGTTTCACCTCAAACAAAGGCACTGTAATTTATTTTAATTATATCAAATTAGCTTGTTCTGGTAACTTTTTATGAGTGTCTGTTATATAAACACCATTTTCGTATTTCTACAACGTTTTCAGCACACCTGGGCTGTCACAGTATTAATGTAATATAGCGGATGGACTTGTTGTGCTGTCTTTCCTTTTGTTCAGAACGCGGCAATGAATGAGATGGAGGTAAAAAGAATTTCAAGATTTTCTGTACGGTTTCTGTATTGTAAGAATTTTCACCTCGAATACCCTCTCCAAACGTAATATATTTGTATATACTACGTGAGAAAGAAAGGTAAACAGCCAGATAAATAATATTTTATTTTGATAATTTTTTACATGTGTACTTCTTTCAGTAAAATTAAGGAATAATTAAATATTCAGGTTTTCAGTAGTAGGCTTTTCCTAAAATTTGACAGCAATAAAACTACAAAAAAAAATAGAAGTAAAGAAATTGTTCGAAATGGGCATCATTTTCTCTAAAACATGAATTTACACTCGAAAATTGAATGAATTGAATCTGTCTAATAAATGATGATCGTTTGTTATAACGTTACTCGTAATTGTTGAGAAATAAACAATATATTTCAATGTTCCTCAAAAAAAATAATCACATTTGTTGAGGTCTCGTGATCGTGGTGTCAATTTTGAGGACAATTATTTCTTCGTCCTAACCATTTATTTAAAAACTCAAAAAGTCTCTAACACTAGCACTAAAATGAGTCGGTGCCACATCAAGGTCGCCGATTTCCCGCCGTAAAATGATCAAATTTGTGGTGTTTTTTTGGTCCTGAAATCTCGAAAAATAAAACACGTAGAGCAAAAATAATGCCAAAAATAAAATTACTGATGATTTGTTTATCCACTTTTACTATTTAACCTCTCCTCAAATAATATAATAACTTTTAAAATGCATATTTTGTATGACACACATTTCGCTGTTCTAACTCCACATTTTAACAATTATTTTCACATACTTAGAAACAAAAGTGAACAATCTTATGTGCAGAAAGAATTATGTAAGTTTATGTTATGACAATGTTTACATCTATAGTTGAATTTAAAAGAAAATACATATTTTGAAAGATTTTAGTACCTAAAAATTTGCTGGATAGATCCCTTTCTGACATTATTTATTGATTTTACTGCATTACCTTTGAATATTCGCAGTGGCATGAGATAACATTCTTGTTATTTGCTAAACTCTATATTATTCAGTTCTTAAATGTCTAAAATTACTTGTATTTGTATAAAACACTATTTCAAGAATACGACACCCTTACACAAAAACTCCAGTCTAAGTTGCAACTGTTGCAAATTCCAAATAACTTTTCCCATTTAATTGATTTGTCATGTTCTCGGATATTATTGAAAAATTTTCCTATCTCTCGAGCCCGTCTTTCTACATTAGAAAATGTTTATCGATGGAGAATCACTCGATATGGAAATCTCCTACGATATGCTTCCACTCTTCTTCTACAGTTTCTTTCACACAAACCTCGCACAAGTAACATGTCAACTTCTTCGCTGGATGTAAATTTTCCAGCCATTTTCAACAACAAACAGTGGCAGATATAAAACAGTCTTTTTACTAACTGTCAAATTTTAAAGACAAAGTCTAGTATTGGCTAATTGATTTCGTTTAAAAAACGCTATCAAAAACTTGTTTTAATTAATGCATTTTTTCTTGAAAACCTTACAGTTTTTTTGAAATTTAACAAGAGTAAAAAAGTGCTTTAAATTAAATTCTGTGTAAATTCGATCAATGGAAACAAAAATTTGGTATAATTTTATGTGTGACTCACTCTAAATGAACATCTCGTTGTGTTTCAATTTTGAACTCATAGTCAAAGAAGACCAATAATAAACCTAAATCATGTACCAAATTTGGTTATTCTAAGTTAAAGTAATTCAGAGACATAATTTTTTCTCGAAATATTTAGCCTTATTTTGAGGATATGTGAGGACATGTAACTACGCCTGTGCGCAACTTTGCGTATAGATAGGTATGTTTGGTTAAATTGCATTATTTTGGGACCCCCTACGTGCACATGCTCTGTGTCGATTCGTCTGTGGAATACGCTTGCTCTTGTTTATTTTTTCTTTCTGCTTTGATTAATACGCAACCCGAAAATTCCCCATACAGGACCAAAAACATCAGGTATACAAATTTCGTGTCACCTACAGCGAGCGCTATCGCTAATAATAGCGACAATCGAAGGACTGGATGTTTTGCGCAAAAATTCTTCAATAAATGCCAAATTAATGGAAGGCGCACAATGAGGCGTCATTAGGAACCATTTTTCATATTCATCAGCTATTAATAATGGCCGTTGGAATCCGATAGTGGCAACAATGCGTTTTTGCCGCCTGTCAACTTACCACTGCATCAATGTAGTTGTATAAGGATAATCCATCATCCCATGGCTTCTCGATGTCACAAGATAAATTCATTGGTTTAATAGAGTGACCGGAGTCCATGGCCGATAATCCCTTTGCAAACACATACACGGAGTCGAACATTAGCGCCGGCTCCGCCTGAAATTAAACGTATTTAGTCCATAAATTCATGTGGAAACAGCATTAATTTATGTGTGAATAGCAGTTTACTATCGGTTGGTCACGATGATTAACCGAAAGGAACCACCACTGTGTACCCATTTGTAAAGTACAGCTTTACTCGATTGACAAGTCAGCAAGTGGGTGTATCGAACTTTGAATACCTCGAAAATGATTTGATCTGCTAAATCTTTGAATGACAACTGGATGCGGGATTGATAGATATTCATAGACAAAGACAAATATAGAACACGTTTAGTCGAGTGCGCATCCACATTTTCAGCAAGTTCATATTCATTTTGAGCCACGTTTCCACGATTACGTTCTGTGTGTCCTGTGTTCATTTACATTCTACATTTAATAATTTTTCGTTGTTATTCTGCCCTAATTATATGTTTTATTATTATGATCAATTAAGTGTTATTACTTTTTCATTAGCGTAATTAATTAGGTATATTGTTTATTGTTTCTTTTTTTTTAAATAGATGTAAGTTTAAGGTTTATTATATTTAACTAATATTGAGTATACAAAGAATCATGTTTATTTGTTTTGAACAAAATATGGCTTGTAATGTTACCACATGTAAGAACGTTAACTTATTAAACAGTCCGGAATTACATTTCACAGGTAAATAAACGTAGAGATCCTGTTTATATGATACATTAAATTCAGTTATTAAGTACTTCTTACTGCATGTAGTTTTATTATTAGTTAGTAGCAATATCAATAAATAATTGTAAATGTTTTATTTCTGAAGCAAGCATGTTCCAGACTAATCTACTTTGCAGGTTTCCTAAATGAGAACGCTTCAAATTCTTTAAGGAAATTATAAGTGGATAGCCGTTTAGTATGTAATAAAAATGGTTGAAGAAATACGGCTCTAGTTCGCCCATCTTCCAAGAATATTCTATATTTGTCATTATCTATGGAAATATCGTAAGTCGTCGTACAACAATAAATTTGCAATATCAAAAAATTTGTACAAAAATGATATTTGTAATATAGTCTCAACTAGTTTTAGATTTAGATTTTAGATCATTTTAAACATAGATAAGGATGATTGTGATGTGAGCCAATGTGCGTCGGGAATAATTCAGATAATTTAATCTTAATAGGCTTGTTCAGCATTTCCATTTTTTTCATTAGTCGGAAGTACAAGCGCAAAATAATTGATTTGCAAAATATTAGAACTTTATGCGCACGTTTAGTACCATAAAATTAATTACAAATCTCCACCGGGCGAGAAAGGGGCGTGGCCTGTCACTACGTCACTATACGTATTACTCAATGATTGTTCTCGACAATCTCGACTAGTATTAAATGTATTTTCGGAGTATTGTTCGTGTTGCATACTGTTGTTGTTTGATTCAAAATGAGAGCAAAAAAAAGAATTTTAAATACTGAATATATAATACATAAATATAAGTATAAATGCTTCGGAAAAATTGTTTACTTGTTTGCCAATTAACCAAAAGCTAAGAAGAGAGTGTACAATGCAGAGATTTGATTTTGTATACGACAAAGGCACTAGATTTTGTTATGAGAATCACTTTAATGTCGTATATGACGTTGTTATAATGTGATTTTGATTAAATATAAGTTGAAGAGGACATAGAAAATGATATTTATCTAAAATCCATCAAATGTGAGAGAATATAATTGAAATAACAAACGTTTCGTATTACACACTTTTAGGCCTCAATTATTAGATAACACAGAAAAGAAAAAGCTGTTATAGAATTATTGTGTGAAATTTTTAAGGCTTCTACGGCCGCTACTGTTATTTGAATCTGTTTTCCGGGTTATTAGACTATTAACAAAACATTAACTTGCAAACCCCTAGTCTTCGCTGAGAATCTTTGATGTGCCCTTGTTGTTCTCGGGCTAGGTTTAGTGGCGGATGGAATCGTTTTCAGTACTCCTGGGCTTACATATTGATTTCGGTTTCCACTAGTATTAATATTATTGTACTACGGTTTCTACGTACTGCGCGTCCTATGACGGTGGTCTTCCCAGATGTCATCTAGCAGTCTCCGTATTTTGATAATTTAAAAAATGTTTTAGACAAAACTGTAAATATAGGTAAAAAATTAAATATCTCATTTTACTTTTAATATTTTTTATATCTATTCCTCATGAATACAAGTTAGTTCAAAAATAAATAGTATATAGGATTTTTTTAGTTTGCGCAAAAGCCAATTTTAAGTACCAATTTTATACTACTTTTTGCGTAATTATTATTTAAATTTAAACAATATAAAATAAATATAAATAATTTGGTTATAGTTTCACTTTATAAATCTATACCAAAATGACAAATAAAAATATTCAATATGTTAATAACTTTGTACTTTATTCCCTTCTGTATTGATATACTCTTTATCGTTACTAAAATAGTTAGTCCATAATCATGAACATATAAACTTTTTGATAGATTGTCAAAATCAGCCTTACTAAGTTCAACTTCAATTGAACATATTTTACTAAAATACTGACAACACGACAACGAAACAACTGATTAGATGTTGCCGTTTTAGTGGTTCATCTTCCAGTCTAGAGTTGCGTATAGTGACGTCACAAGGGGGCGCACAGTATTTGAGATTGACACTAATTTCAACCTTTTATATCTCTGAAACTCAGAACGTTAAAATATGAAATTTTAAGCACATAATAACAATATCGAGTACTACACAAAATCGCATGAAAACTATATAAAAACAATTCACGGAACAGCTTATTCAATAAGCCTTATGTTTCAACTTATATAAACTAGAACAATTATTAATAAAGGATGCCAATCAGATAACAACATTATATCAAAATATAAAGAGAGATGTTCTTGATTTGATAAAATTTACAAAACATGATGTCCGAGGTGAATTATTAGTATGAATAAAACAAAAGTATTTGCAACAGTTAAATCTGACTTACATATTTCATGTACATTATTGTGTATTATCTGAATTTATGAACTTACGTTTGCCAGTGAGGAAGAAAAAAGTGTACAGAGCAATTCAAATGTAATATACCTATTAAGAGGTAAATTCCGAAAGTCTGGTATTTGGAAATTAAGTGAAACAACTCTTTCAGATATAACTCAAAAATTTGGGGGTATCGAGGAGAAATTTTCAGAATCTTTTAAAATATTATATCAGTATTCTACTATTAATATTTGTTATAAAATAAAAAATTAAATATTGCTTAAAATGTAATATGCAAATGCTTTTGATTTTTATCAACCGGGAAAAATTATCAACATATATATTGATTATATAGTTTTTTTTTAATTGTTCCCTTTTTATTACTTTTAACTGTAAATTCTGACTGTAACTTATCCTGTAATTGGGTTTTACCCGTTGGATATTTTATTATAATAAATAAATAAATTAATTAAATTAACACTTTTGACATTGTCATTTCAAAATTTTTCAAAATTTAAATTTTCTATTAATTTTTATTTTGTATGTTATTTATTTATATTTTGAATCTATTCAAAAAGAGGGTCATCTGAAGAAGCACTCTTTGAATTCTAGCCTTAAGTTTCATTATCTCTTTAAATATTTGTATTGCAATTTGACCCTTTTTGATTAGTCAGTACCTATTTAGTTTCTTGGTCATGCACTCGTTAAACATGACCGATTTGAGAACCAGCAAAACGTTTGAAAGAAAGATGACTGACGTACATGTTTATTACATCTGTAAATGTCGGTCCAATAACTTTGGAAGGAAGTAGTAGTCGCTAGTACAGTGATTGAAACAGGAACCAGGATATCTACTTTAGTGAGAACAATAAACTACAAACCTGTATAATTCCGCTTCTGTTTAAAATGGCGTGGCCGATTGGCTGGAACTTTTCCATAACTTCTAGGGTCTCTCTTACTTTGTAATGATCCACGTCGACAATTCTGAAAGCCGTTATGTTTACGGAATTGTATTTGAAATCTTCCAGGTCAAATGTTTCCAGATCCTGCAACAGAAATAAGAATTCCACTATTTTCCCATTATGACATTGTGAAGTGCTCCCATTGTAACAGCAAAGTGGCTTAGATGGGAGCCACGTTATTTGCGGAAGTATTCCCTTTACATATAACTTTATAAGACTTTATAAGTAGTTAAAAATTGGCACGAGGAATCTCTAAAATGGAATCCATTTCTATTTTATCAAACAAAATTGCATAGCTGCTCCATGCAAAGTGAACATTAGTCACATTGTCTTATTATTTCTGTTTAGACGAACAATTCCAATATTTTCGCAGCAAGTGGCTAAATTGTAGTAGAACAGGAGTATCAATAATATCGTTTTATTGCATTTATTGCATCCTTTTCTACACTGTAAAAAATTGCTGTATATAGGTAAGTGAGATTTTCCCGCATGTAATTTAGAATGCGTAAAATTTCCGTGTTAATAGTTTTACATAAAATATATTACAGTTACTAGCATTATAATAAAATATACTAAATTTGTGTAATATTGACCAGTGATGTGTTAAAAGTACACCATTTTGTGTAAACTTAACACACCTCTGTGTACTCCTGACTGATTGAGTACAACTATGCAGCTGCAGTATATCAGCTTCTCCAACATATGTCACTACGCCATGTTGAACGTGTAGCGTGGTTGTATTCTGTTACCTTTTATTCGCTATGTTCAAATGGAGAACATTTAAATTTAAATTGAGGTTTGAACAAAGAAAATGATAAATACTTACATAACTATAACAAATATTGTTGATAATTTGTAAAGCTAAAACTAAGTAATTTAATATTGTAGAATGGTCGCAAAAATATAGTTTAAGTATAAATTCAAAAAAAACTTCTGTACTAGTATTTGGACCAAAAAAAATTAGAGATAATATAAAAGGAAATATAAAAATAAAATTCAATAATGAAGAGATCGCACTGCAAGGAACTTGGGATTAATAATGGATTCATCGTTAAAGTATAAACTACATATTAACAATAACATAGGCAACGCTTATATAAATTTAAAAATTATATACAGTCATAGACATTACATGAATAAAAAAGTAAAAACCCTTCTTTGTGAATCATTAGTTTTCTCGAGATTTAATTTTTGTGACGTAAAATATGGACCTTGTATCGATTACAGGGATGCTCAAAGAATTCAAACACTTCAAAATGCATGTCTTAGACTTATATTTGGTATCAGAAGGGGGCAGAGTATCTCGTACAAATTTAAAGATGCTAAATGGCTACATATGTTTGACAGGAGACTACTGCATGCTGCTTGCAAGTATTTAAAAATAATAAATTCACAGGCCTCTCAGTACTTATACAAAAAAATTATGTTTAGAAGTGACGTTCATAATATTGTCACGGATTTCCTAATCTGAATTTTCTATTGCCAGAAAAACAATCCGTTAATTAATTACTTCTTTATTAACTATACTCAGTACACTACTGGACACTAATTGGAACTCAACTAAACACTTATTTAATTAATCGCTATCTAAATCACTTTGATATCTCCAACTAAACACTTCCAATTCAACACTGTAATACAAGACTTATACAAGACTAACTTAATCGGCCGTTTATTTTTCTTTTATAGACCCAACGAATATTCCAGGTATATTCTAGCATCTCTAGATCTATTTTCTAGCATCTCTCGAACGCTTCTCGTCGTTTCTCTAATTTTCTAGTCCCGTCTCGATCCACGGCTTTTTGTTTGTTTAACAGAAGCGTGTAGGGGCGATCGGGGCAATCTTAGCAATTCGCGGTACCAAAGTCGTTGATTTAGGTGTGAGTGGGGCAAATTCCGTGACAATATTAATGTCCGATTCAGGGGAAGACTAACACCACCTGCACATCGTACAGAATTATTTAAGTGTTCTTTCTCATATCAAATTGTTAAAATTTATAATAATCTGCCTAAGACCTTGAAATTAAAATCTGATTTACACTTTAAAAAAGCTTTTAAAATGAGGCTTCTTAATAAATCCAACTAGAACAGGCTGCCTGAGGTTTGTATTCCTGCCTCTTTTATTTATTTTGTATTCTTGTTAATATTTAGTTTTTTTTTGTCTCTGTAGGTGTAACTTATTCACTGTGCCATTCACTTTTGAATTTTTTATTAAATTATTCATAATGTTTATAAGATTCGGATTGATAGATATTGTGCTCTATGCTTAAGGTTAATATCAGTGGATGTTTACACACATCCAGCTGACCTTCGGCATTTCCTGTTTAATTCACAAAAATTATAATTTTCTTTCTTAATTTACTGTGTGTTAATTGTAGAGTGAATTATACAGAAATAAAGTCCTTTATTATTATTATTATTATTATTATTATTATTATTATTATTATTATTATTATTATTATTATTATTATTAAGTAAGGCTATAACTGTTAACAATATTAACAGTTAACTCTAACGTTTTAAATTACTCTGTATTCTGACTTTCTTGTAACTTTCGAGAAAGAAAATCACTACCAGTTAATTTTCGTAACTCCTGTTATGTAGTGCTTAAATAAATCTTTGTTTAATGTTTATTGTTTCATTGTTCATGATTTACTAGAACATTATTAGTTAACTTTTATAGAACATGTACTACTACTAATTTTGTTAAACAGTTTGTTAGAAAACTTGGTTGTTCTTCATTTGAACTGAATGATTTATTTTTAATAAAATCATAAAAAGTAAAATACCTTTTATTTTTTTAATTACCCTAACACCATACTTCTGAAAATACTATACAGGGTGTCTTGTAAGTCGTTACAATAATTTTAGGAGGTAATGGAATACGTGATTTTTAGTCGATTGAAATAAACATACCTATATACCAAGTGTTACAATATTTGTGATACCTAATTAATTTTTTAACTTAACCGTACTTTTCTGCAATTACTGAACTGTAAAAGAAAATCGACCCTTTTTATAACAAATATTTCTACTTTTTTATTAACGATGAATGGATTATTTAAATGATTTAACCAATAAAATCCAAAGTGGCTTTGTTACTTACCTAGAACTTCATAAACATGGTTTTTCTACGTTGTAAAAGCAGATTCAAATTTAAACGTGGATTTTATTTAAACCTTTGTGTGTAGGATACCATTAAAAACTTTCCTAAGCAATACTCTTTGAGTTCTTAGGAAAAATTTTTTGATAAAAATTCTAAAAATTAGGGAATCTTAACACGCTTATACAATAAAATTAACATGTTAATGTGTAGTCTACACCTTTAATGATACAAATAAAATTGAAATGTGCAAAAATTACACACATGTGTTATTTTAACACAGTGAATTGTAATAAACCTTAAACATACTGCTACATACAGATAAATGTCTAAATATATACACAATCCCGTCTGGATCTTGATTAACACAGTATTGTGTTAAAATGTGCTATTATTTTGTTACAGTGAATTGAAGACTTTTGAAAAACCTGCAGCACCTGATCGCGAGGAATTAATTTTTCAGTAGGTGGGGGTGAGAGAAGCAAGCCTTAATTAATAATTTTAATTACTTCTGCAGTAATTACGTACAAATTTAACTTTCGTAGAATGCTGTTACCTGCTTAGTTTAAACTGAATTGACAAATAGCGATACCTAAAAGCTATAATTAATGTTTGTTCTGAAATATGAATAAACATCGTTCTGCTTAAAGGAGAACTAATTAAAGTCCTAAAATTAATAAAGCGTAAATAATTCAAATTACTTTCAAGTGAAGGATTTCTTAGGTTCACGGTTTAGTTAATATTATACTAGATCAAATACAAGTTATCATACTTAATTATTCGTTATGAGGTTCTCCTTACTGAGGATTGGAAAAAAAATCCGTTCATTGTGATTGTTTAGAGAAAGGTCTTATGTGTATGTAGATAAATCTTCAATAAAAATTTATCAATATTACCAAAACAGGTTCAAACATAATTTCGGTATAGATACTTCTTTTGAAAGAATATATGTTGTGTGTTTTTTTCACTTAAATGAACATTTACACACAAATATCTACTTTGTGGTAGAGTAATATCGGAAGTAATACACAATGAGTCAACTTCTAAAAGTTATGTTATGTATTTATATTACTCGATAACTTGATGGGATGTTTGACTACATACTCTCTGTAGATATCTGTTGCAGCCATCTATTATTTATACAGGTTGGGGAACGATGAGTGTTTAGGGGGCAAAAGTGAACAAAAAAGCCTAATAAACATATCGAATATCAACAGTTATTGCGATTTTCAAATGTCATTTGTTTTCGAGTAATGACGTCATCGATTTTTTTTAAATGGCAACACCATATTTTTTTCCTTGATTCTGAATGATCGTTTAATTCTCTATCAGACAGAACTAAAATTTTGCCCTCTTACATAGGAAAGTTTTCGAGTAAATGACGATTAAATGTTAGAAAACGTAAATTTTATCCATAAAAAAGTAACAATTCTGAGGTATGTAAAATAAAATACAATTGATTAAATTTTATACTTAAATTAAATGTTCGAATTGCCATCCACCAACTTCTTGACAATGCGCAAGTCTGTGAAGAAATTCTTCTTGCACATTATGACTGATTTCTGGGGTAACTCTGCGTATTTCGTCCCGAATGCGATTTTGAAGCTCTTCTAAATTACGTGGTTTATTAATGTACACTTTTGACTTCAAGTATCCCCATAAAAAATAGTCAAGAGGTGTAAGATCTGGCGATCTTGCAGGCCATTCTATCGGTCCGCGTCTGCCGATCCACCTCCCAGGAAAACGGTTGTCCAAAAAATCTCGTACAGGACGCGCATAGTGCGGAGGTGCACCGTCTTGCTGAAACCATATGGTATCGTCAGGAATGTCAAGGTCATTATCGTTAGGAAAAATTATTACAAGGTCTGGAACAAGGTCATTTTCTAGAAACTCTAAATATCTTTGTCCTGTAAGGGTTCCTTCAAAGAAGAAAGGCCCTATTATTCTGTCGTCAACTATTCCAGCCCACGCATTTAATTTCTGAGGGTGTTGGGTATGTGCCTCTGCCATCCAATGAGGATTTTCCCGACTCAAATATCTGCAAGTTTGACGGTTTACTGTACCATTCAGACAAAATATGGCCTCATCTGAAAAAAGTATTTACCGGTGTAAATTTCTATTTCCTTGACATAAATCCATTAGAATTTCGCAAAAGTGTAAGCGACGATCGGGATCATCTTCATGGAGTTCCTGCACAAGTTGAATTTTGTAGGGATGATATTTTTCCTTCCTCAAGATACGTAGCACTGTGCTCTGACTAGTGTCATTGTTTAATGCAACCAATCGTGAAGAATTATAAGGATTATCCACCATACAAAATGTTCTGTTTCTGATTTTCATTAATGCTTGGACGTCCAGGTTTTGGAATATTTACAACATTGCCAGTTTCTCTAAATTTAGACTCTACCTTACTGACTGTTGATTGGCTGATAGGGCGATCTGGATATTTTTCATTAAATAAATCGCAAACTTCCTGCTGAGTTCTAGTCATATTCCCGCATCCGATAAGAATTAAAATTTCAATTTTTTGAGTAACAGTTAAATGTGCCATAATACTTTAAATTCAATAATAATTTCTATGTCGCTTACAATACTTATTAGAAAGTCGGTGTGACAATGACACTTTGCAAAGATTTTCACCTACGTGATCCATAAAAGAACTATGGAATTCGAAAAACTATACTTGATAACGTTTTTGCTTTATTTTAATTGATTTACGTTTTCTAACATTCAATCGTCATTTACTCGAAAACTTCCCTATGTAAGAGGGCAAAATTTTAGTACTGTCTGATAGAGAATTAAACGATCTTTCAGAATCAAGGAAAAAAATATGGTGTGGCCATTTAAAAAAAAATCGATGACGTCATTACTCGAAAACAAATGACATTTGAAAATCGCATTTTACGCTAAAATATGTATTTTTTAAATTAAAAATCGACCTGTTCGAGGATTTTTCCCAAAAAATAATTGTTTCGTTTTTATTGAATTTATTCCATACTTTTGGCGCATACTGTATTTATTGTAAACCATACACTTTGCAAATATATTTTGTCCACTGAATGAAGGGGAAGATTAAAAACCAAAGCGGTTATTTGCTTTAACATATAGATGTAGATTAAGAGTATGGTTTTATTAGTCTTAAAGTAATCGTAGATAATTATTATTAGCTCAAAGTTCACATATTGGTTAGTTTAAATACAACTTAATATTTCTTATTTGTTTCATTATTCGCGCTCGTAAAAAAATATTGTTCCTAACTGTGCGGAAAGTATTTTTCCTGCACTGGTCGGCAGTCGGCGTGCGATAAAGTATCACTTTCGGCACTAGTTAGGAAAATAACTATTTTATATCTTGTAAATCTTATTACGTCAAAACTAATCTTCAAACACTGTAGAAACTCACACTGAGGGAGCCTGAATACGTTATTTTAATTTGAAATTTACATTACCAACAGATGACAGCTTTGAAATAAATTATATGTTTCTCTTATAATTAAATAAATAAAGTAATTTACTAGCTTCATTTCAATAACTTAAGAACAATAATCAATTAGGAGAGTGACTCATTTGATTTCGTTGAAGAATACGGCTCTGTTAGCTTTTCCCTCTCGATTCATAATATTCACGCTTCAATGGTTTGAATGTTTCGAAAATATTTATATAAAGGAAATAGTAAATTTGGGGGGTAGCCGTTAGATCAATTCCCTTTTGCTTAATTAAATTTGTGTGTTTATTTAGTACGCCAGTATCGGTGAAGAGCCGTAGTAAATAGTATTGTAAATATTAAACTTTATACCGCTTTGAGGTAGCCTAAAAACTGTAAGACTTTAAAGAACAATCTAGTTATGAATTATTAACAAAATGTGGTAGTCATGAATATAACATAAATAAGAGTAGTTAATCATTGTAATAGGGCAATCCAACGAACTGTCAAATCACTTTAAAAATGGCGGCTGTAACAAACAACTCGACATATGACAAGCAGAAATTTGTGCTTTTGTGTAGAACTTTTAGTTATTGGTCTGTGTGAAGAACTGTGTGTTTTGCTCATTATATTTTTTACCTATTTCGGAATACCAAGTATAATTCAGACTATCATAATGGTTTTGTTTTGTTGTGTTACGAATTGTTGGAGTAGAGGACAGCGAGAAGATCAAGTTAGATTTTTTAGGATTTCTGCTACATTGAATTATAGACAGAACTGATCTCAATGAACTCTCATATAAGACGGCAAAAGTGGCTTAGTGCAATAAAACAGCAAGACCTAACTCAAGAAAAAATTAAATACAGTGTACAAGTTTTAAATATATTATTTATAAATAGGTACCGAAGTTTTTTTTCTCTCCAACTAGTAGTATAATTACACCCCCGCCAGTCCTAGCAATTCAGGGTCCTGGAAAATACTATATATAATATTAATAAAAAAATATATTGATAACAATATTGGCAGTTATATATAATTAATTAGTAAACTATTACAGAGGTACGTAATTTGATTTTAACAATTATTTATGCATAGATACATGGCAGACTCGCACAACAAAACAAAACCATTATGATAGTCTGAATTATCCTTGGTATTTCGAAATAGGTATAAAATATAATGAGCCAAACACGCAGTTCTACACAAAATCACTAATTACTGCTTGTCATATGTCGAGTTGTTTGTCCTACAGCCGCCATTTTTAAAGTGATTTGACAGTTCGTTGGATTGCCTTATTCAAATGTTGTACTTTGTAAAGTTTTTATAATTTAATAACATTTAAAAGGTTATAGGCGCAGACCCCAGTACATGCACCAGTATCATTTTTCAAAGTATTTGAATCATATAGAAATCAAAATGGCTGTAAATTGTATGTCAAGTGTGTCAAAATTGAAAGGACGGGAAAATTATGATAACCGGGCTTTGACAATAGAACATTTTTTGGTGCTAGAAGGTTTATATAACAGTCTCGACGGTTCAGAAAAAGATCCAAGTCAAGTGGCAAAGGCAAAATTAATGTAGACACTGGATATCTCCTTATATATCCATTTAAACGAAGCTAAGAAGCTGTGTGACAAGCTAAAAAGGATATATGGTGACTTCGCAGAAGTTACAACGTACAGGATTCAAAATTGATGAGAAATAGATCGGATCACTTCTGTTAGCTGGAATACCAGATGAATTTACACCAATGATAATGGCGGAATAGAGATATCTACAGATATCATCATAAGCTTCTAGACATACAGGCAAGTGGCAGCAGTAGCAGCGGAAATGTAGGAAATGCATTTGCTGCTAGAAGCAAGTTTAAAGGAAAGCGACATGATGGTAGCAACATCAGTTCCAAATTTGAAAATAAAAGGGCAATAAAGTGTTACAAATGTCAACAAATAGAACATTTCATGAACAAATGTCCAAATATCTATTGAAGACAGAAACAAAAAAAAAAATAGTAAACCCAAGGAACAGAAAATACCGAGTGCATTTAATACAGTATTCTTAAGCGGACAGTTCACTGATAGTGACTGGTATATAGATTCAGGGGCCAGTGTACATTTAACAGCAAGAAAAGATTGCCTCGAGAACATTAATTACGAAAATAATCCTAAAGAAATTATGGTTGACAATCGATCAACAGTGAAAATCCGATGTTGTGGAGATATAAATATTCAAACTGTAGTTAATAATGAAAGGCAAGATGTTGTTATAAAAAATGTTTATTCTGTTCCTGAAGTGATGTTCTCAGTAGATTGTGTGTCTTGGAAAAGTTGTAAACAAAGAACTGTAGCTTTGTCTAGTACTGAAGCAAAGTATATGGCTTTAAGGAAGCTATGTACTTAAGAAATATAATTTTTGAGTTAACTGGAAAACTTGATTGCATAAAGTTATACAATGATAATCAAGGTGCGCAAAAATTATCAATGAATCCTGTTTTCCATGAACGCTCAAAATATATAGATATCAGACACCATTTTCTGAGAGAAGCTGTAGCAAACAAAATTATAACATCATCTACAAATGAAATGGTAGCTGATATCTTGACAAAATGTCATAAAAAAATTCAAAGTTTGTTGAAAGATTAGGATTAAGTAATGTCTAACTCTTCTATAGTAAAGATTTGTTAATTTTTGATAAGTGGGGGTGTGAGATTTTAAACAACAATCTAGTTATCAACTATTAAAAAAATGTGGTAGTCATGAATATAAATAAGAATAGTTAATCATTGTAATTCAAAATTTGTACATTGTAAAGTTTTTACAATTGAATAAAATTTAAAAATAATTAAGGCAAATGTGAATGAATTAACATCGAGATGAAGTCATCTTAATACAGTAATTTAAAAAGTATAGAATATAGAAAGACGAGAGAATTACTTAGGAATAAATATACTATATGTATGTCTTAATATGGTGATATTAGTCGTTAATTAACAATTTTAGCAATTTTTAGATATCAAGCGTAACTATCAATAGATGTTATGGCGCATCAGTTTCTATTTGTTCGTCTTTCTACTAACTTTGTGGTGACTGATAACAAGTAGAAATCAAAGTAGAGTTTGAATGGTATGATTCACCAATAATGTGAGTAATAAATTGTCATGAAAGTCAATTCCTTTGACTCTATATTATCTACTTTGATTTAACTTCTCTGGGTGCTTTATGTTCATGTAATTAAGTCGGATTGTTTGTCGAGAATATTACTTAGTCTAAATTTATAACTGAGTATTTTCTTTCAAAGAATGATTGGGTATAGCAAATTAATAAATCGATTAATTCGGTAACTTTCCCTGTTTTATCAGGTGTTCTCCAGGGGATAATTTTGGGACCCCTCCTATTTAATATATTTATTAATACCGTTGTCGATTGCTTGGATGTGCCCCATTTGTTGTATGCTGACGACATGAAAATATATTTAAGAATTGAGAGTATTCAGGATTGCATTGATTTGCAGAGGAATAGTGATAGACTTAATTTATGGTGTTTAGGACACAGACTGCCTTTGAATATTAACAAGTGTAGATGCATTAAGCTATACCTAAAAGAAGAATATTTTAAATTTTTCTTATAATATTAACAACGTCCCACTTGCTAAAATTAAATATGTTAAAGATTTGGGTGTGCATATTGATCAGAAATGAAATTTTTCACATCACATTACTAACATGGTCTCAGCTGCATACAGAAATCTTAGTTTTGTTGTTCGAAACTCTGGAGATTTTCTCAATCTTGATACTGTGAAACTATTATACAATTTATTTGTAAGTTCCAAATTGGAATACTGCTCCATCATGTGGTCACCTAATCATATTAAATATATTGAAAATTATATAATGACTTTATTATATATTTTTATTATCGCCTTTTAATCTACCCGTAGCTAAAGTTATGTAATATTGTTATCGCTTTATAAAAAAGAAATGTTCAATTAAAACACACACATTCTAGTTCTAACTAGAGGACATTATTTTTAAATAATAAAATTATAAATTAGAAAATGAAACCCAAATGGTAAAAAATCTAACCCTAAAAAAATTAAAACTTAAAATGTAATAGGAACTAGCGCCCTTTATAAAATATCCAAAAAATAATTAGGCCAGCATATTTGGCGACATTAAGAACTCAGGAATATCGAATTTCATAAAAATATTTCGCACTGTATGGACATATTCGTAAAAATTCTATTTTAAAAATTTATTTTTTTCACTGTATCTCAAAAACAATAGAAGATATAGTTCATAAAACAATTTTTTTTTATTTTTTGGTGTACTATCACTCCTTGAATTTACGAGAAGTATTTCTGAAACACCCTGTATATTGAAATGGGACAAACGCGAAAAATCATTAAAAAGTGAATTGTCGAATTTCTTATAAGGAAAATAAAAGTCGAGCTATTTTTATAAATAGTGACACATATAGGTAGTGCCAGTGGTTTTGTAGATGGCGGTTTACTTTTATTTGAATATAAAAATACATGTGACTATCGCGAAGACATGAACGTAGATGTTTTTAAAGAGTATTTTACACAGATGTTGGATCTTATTCCTCCGGAGTCTGTAATTTTCATGGATAACGCCAGTTACCATTTACGGCAGACCGAGCGGACGCTTACGACTGCTTGGAGGAAAGCCGATATAATTCAATGGTTATCCGGAAAAAACATTTCTCTTGAAACAAATATGATGAAAAAGGAACTTTTGACACTTGTCAATCTTAATAAAGATCAGAAAAAATATGTTATCGATGAAATGGCAACAAATCGCCAAATAAAGGTACTACGGTTACCACCTTATCACTGTGAACTTAACCCATCTGAATTAGGCTGGGCGCAGGTAAAAGGAGATGTAGCGCGAAATAATACAACGTTTAAATTACATTACATTACATTTATACACCACTACATTTACTCACCATAATTTGAATCTTCAGAATACATATATTTTTGTATAAAATAAAAGTCTATTCATTAAATTTAAATAAATATTTTGATAATAATATTGAATAATTTTATTTAAATTACTAAAAACCCTCTTAACACGTTCGCTGCGCATTTCATAGCTACTTCCCTTCCCAGGAGCTAAACAGATTTTTAGTAACTACTGCGACTTCTGACGGCGACGAAGGATAAAAAGTCGTTAGAAAAATGTCCATAGGTGTCATTAATGACATGTCGCCGATAGGCGACATCAACACTATCGGACCTAGTTAGCGCTATAATGCGGATGTCGCCTTTGATTTATAAGATGCTTAAAGTTGTCTCATGTTTTGAAATGCTGTTTTTATATTGTTTACTTATAAGAGAAATGGACCGAGAAATTGAAACGGCATAGACAAAGACGGACTGTCGGAGATTAAATTTTAGCTACCTGCTACAATTTAGTTCGATCACATAAAGTTTTTTTAAAAGTACACCTCATCTATACCAATAATACATAATATAAAAATATTGAATATAAACACTAGTACTACATTTATGTACGATTTGCATACATAATAAGCTTTTATTACTCTCTTTCATTTCTAAACAGACTATAGCCTTAAATTCTTACCATTCTGAACAAGTATACAAATTTTTGATTTTTGTTAGATTTTATAATAAATACAATATGAATTTCCTTGCTTACACAATTAAAACGGCAGCAACAACGCAACAGTTTCGTTATTTCCTCGACGGTCCAATTTCGTTTCATTAATATTCCCGTCTTAATTTTGCTCTTTGAGATCAGTCCTGTTGAGAATAATACTCGATAGGTACTTCAGTGCTAGTAAAATTGCAGTACGAGAAGTAAACAGGAATATAATTACGTACTCATAGAGAGGTTGTTTCTTATTTCATCCTCTTTTACTGAGCAAACAGCTCTAACACTGCAGGTATAAAAGCTGGGCTATATGAGCAAACATACTTCGGAGGGTGTTTCTCAAAGAAGTTACAGAAGCGTAAAACTTTAAAAGTTAAGCACATTCCATTTTTACAACAGTAATGAAAATGTATGCTACTGAAAATGTGGTTGCGGTGATGGAAATGTGCATATAATATGCTTCAAAATAAATCGTAGCAATAATAATTTTAAACTTCATTCATTAAAGGGAATGATACTCATGTAAAAACGGATAATTCTTTTGTATTCTGTTATGGCGTAGTATATTGTTAACAATCATTTTAGGTGGTAGGTGATAGAATACTTGATTTCGAGCCGATAAGAGTTCTTGGTTGTTCACACAGATACTGCAGTTGTAATTCAATGCCGGTCGGGGCATGAGCCCGCGGAGTAGTTGTTTCCTGCAATATAAGCGTTACAATATTTGTGATAATTATTTCTTTTAATATTTTTTAATTTAACCGTGTTTTTCTACAATTATTGAAGTGTAGAATAGCTTTTTATAACAATTAATTGATTATTCCCTGCATGTTTAAACGTGTTAAATTAATTTCTTTAATTTTTAGAATGTTTATCAAGAACAAACAAATCAGTCTTGTGGCCACAATGCTATTGGAGGTTTTCCCAAAAAAATAGCGGCTGTTTTAAAATTAGAAAATGCTCACGGGTTTACGGGACATTGTTTTAGAGGTTCTTCAGCTACATTGCTAGCAAATACATGTGGAGACATCCTACAGATAAAAAGAAATAGGAGGATGGAAATCCAGCGCCGTAGCCGAAGGATACTTGGAGAAATCGGTCAAGTAAAAATTGCAAATCTGTTATACCATACAGAAAATCCGTGAACGTCGGCCTCTTTGTCAACTTCCGAAACCCAATACAATGTTAAGCAACAACATGGGCTTACATTAACGGTTCACAGTAATGAGAATTCAAATATTACAATTCAAATTAGTTTTGGTTCTTAATATTTTTCTTTATGTTATAATTTAATAAAATAAGTACCTGTTTGTATTACAGCATTAACTTATTTTTTTTAAAACCAGCTTAACATGACATTGCCATACTTCGGAAAAGTAACACATGCTTCTAGCCAAAATAGTACATTATACTACAACGGAGAGAAATGCGGTATTTTGGCAGAAGTGCATTTTTTCCACGGTCTCATTAACTTATAATAATAATAATATCTCTACCCCTCATTCTAATCACAGGGATTAGCCCAGAAGTCGGAGACTTGTGCGGGAGAGGGGGCGGCATATTATTATTAAACAGGCCGCATTTGCGCCCAGGAACGACTTACGTTGGTAGGCCCTAACCACTATTCAGTGCAGTAATGAGGGAAACCTGGAAAACCTCATTAATTAGGGGGGTAGTCAAATATCAACCGGCATCAATCTCTCACATTGACCCAAGCCAACATTCTTCCACCCTACCATACCTGCAGAGAGGGCGCCAAACCTCTCCACGAATATAGCTTATATACGGTCTACCGGCAGTTGGGCTCGAGCCAACACCGATCTAGTCACCTCGATTCAAGTACTGACGCCTTAAATCGCGCTACCGCTGACCGACCCACTTAAAAACACATATTTTGTCATTATGAAGTAAGTAGCACCAGAATTATTGTATTCGGATTTGAGCATTTATTTAGTAGTCGTTGAGTTATTGTCATAACTACAAAATAAACAAACAAAAAGAATTGTCAAATTAAGGTGCTAGTTTGGTTTAGTTTAAAGTTTGTTTAGCGCACAATGAATAATTGTGAGTCGGAGGAGATTGCAAAGGCTGCAAATATTGCAATAAGCAATTTGCTGCCTACGAAGTCAAGATCTTTATACGATATAGCCTACAATCGGTTCAAAAAGTGGTGCGCCGAGAAAAATGTTCAAGTATACAGCGAGAATGTTTTGTTGGCATACTTCAGTGAAAATGCAAAGAATTAGAAGTCTTCCACATTATGGGCGCAGTATTCTATGGTTAAGTCATGCTTGATAATTTACGACAACATAGATATAAGCAAATTCCCCAAGCTGATCGCATTTTTGAAAAGAACCGGTGACGGATATCAAGCGAAAAAATCGAAAATATTGACAAAGGGTGAAATCGACCGTTTTCTATCAAGTGCAGATGACAAAGAATTCTTAATGATTAAGGTAAAATTACTTTTGTTGTTAGGTATTTCAATTATTAAGTATTTTGATTTTTTATAGGTTGGATTAATTCTGGGGATTGCCGGAGCTTGTCGAACTGATGAACTAGTCAATTTAACTGTAGATGATATTGAGGATGTAGGCTCTTCCTTGATTGTAAAAATTCCAAAAACTAGGACAAAGATTCCACGAACCTTTCTGGTTACCGATGTGGGAAATATGCTTGAATTGTTTCGAAAATACCTGTCCCTTCGTCCTCCCCACGTCAAGCATAAGCGCCTTTTTTTGTACTACAAAGCAGGAAAATGTAGTTCGCAGCCAGTTGGCAAGAATACTATGGGAAAAATTCCGAGTGTAGTAGCTTCGTATTTAAAATTACCTGATGCTGCATGTTATACTGGTCACTGCTTACGAAGATCTTCAGCGATATTACTGGCAGATGCTGGTGTGGATATCACGACAATAAAGCGTCATGCTGGTTGGAAATCAAATCAACGACAGTCGCTGAGGGTTATGTCGAGAACTCCATTGAAAATAAGACCAAAATTGCTAATCAGGTTTTAGTAGGTACCACTACTAGCGCAATCACAAAAACTGTAAATGTAAGCGAAAGTAATATTCCTTCTAATATTAATTTTGAAAATTGTACAAATGTAACATTTAATTTAAATGTCAATAAATAATTTCAATGTTATCTTTTTTTTTGCATGAAAAACGTTCTCCATAATGTATACTCCCTTGGGAGCATTATACTCCCTTGGGAATAATCGACTACTTCTGTTTTAATTTTGATATCATAGAAACTGATTTCTACTCCCGACCGTGGAAAAAAGTACTTTTCCGTCTAGTGTGGAAGTGAAGGTAAGCAATGAGTCATTTCCCTACCGTTTTAAAGGTAAGAAATGTCTATATTACTAACCGATTGTGAATGAGCACTATTGTAAAAATATTAATTCTACAATCGGATTTCATTATTCGGAATCACCTACATTCCGATGCCTCTAGATACTGCAGTAGCCCAGCGATGTAAAGGTTGAAAATACTACCACTTGAATAATTTTTTTATACGACTGCCTTGCACAAGGGGGTTTTGCACACGGAAAACACGCTGTGAAGACGGTATTTTGCACACGCCGTGTGCTAAACGTTTTGCACACGGTTATGTCATCTTTGCACACGCCTCTCTAGATTGTGATTTTTGTTTGATGTTGTCATCCAAATTATGCCGATCACAATTTTAGTCAATTCTGGCTCAAATCTGCTTGCCCTCAAACGCCATGGGGGGTGGAAATCCAGTACAGTTGCCGAAGGCTACGTTGATGACTGTTTGAGAAATGAAATGGAAGTTTCGAAAAAGATATAGTTTTCACTATCTTCTGCTGCCACAGAACCAGAACAACGCCTACTGGAATACAACAAGAAAACAACAACCGCACGCTGAAAAACTGCACTAAAAACACGACACCATAAATATTCTCTATTACCGAAAACAAGGGGCACAATAATACTGCTTTTCCCAGCGTAACCTTGAAGCAATGTTCAAATGTTACCATAAATATTAAATATTAGTTTCTTTTGTTAATGCGTTAGCAATTTTCTTAATAAAAACGAGTTAAATTAAAAGATGTATTTAATTTATTTTGTTAATGCGTTGGCAATTTTAGTAATAAAAACAATTTAAATTAAAATTTGATTTTTGTGGTCTGTTTGTAGTCATGTTAAAGTATTGTAAAAAAACTCTGAAAACCTCTTTGCACACTCGCTCGACTTGTGGACCAATATGTCTCGCTCGTGTGCAAAGAGTCGTTTTTCAAACCTTGTTGTTTAATATTCATTTTGTGTTTCCGTCATTAGAAAAGACTATGACCGAGATTTACAGTTTTTCTGCATCTGTTGACAAAAGTAAATGCTGTTCACATTTCCTATTATCTATATAAATTATGTACGAACATTAGAATTTTTAATTCATTTAAAAATATGTTGGCATTAAAACTTAATAGACAATTTTAAAATTCTTCTGTAATATTTTTCCGAAGACTTCATTTGTACCCGTATCACTAAATAACTCAAAACAAGCAAATACACGAGTGTTTCATATTTTCCCATCGACGGGTTAAAATAATTTTCAATTTTTTTTTTAATAAACTACTTACAATTTTTTAAGTACCAATGTTGCATCTATTCTTTGAGATAAAGTATCCCACTTTGAAAAGTTAAAATGTTCTAATGCACAATCTCAATCAAAATTAGGAAACACTTGTTATTTTTAAAGAAATTTAGAAAATAATGGGAAACGACCCCATTTCCAGTTACAGCATACTGTGGTGGTCCAATCTACCGAAACCACTTGACTCGATCTCTGCAATATTTTGCCAGCATAAGCTGATGTGATGGATGAGTTTATAAGGAGCATATTAGAATAATGGAGTTTGGTGGAAAAATTGGAAACGTGGCTTAATGGCACGAATATTTATATCAATTTATTTTAATGGTAGTACCACGCGAATAAGAATAAGTATTTAAGAGCTGCCACTAACAGCATCTAGGCAATGATGAATGGTATCGTATCAAAAAATTATATAGTAAATTAGTCATTACGATATTAAATCATTAATCCCTTTTTTATTGAACTGTAATGAAAGCATGTGGCATCTTGCTCCAGTTTTATATTTAACCAAGGATAACATCAAGATAAAGGAGATTAAATGGATAAATGTGCTTTTTCATTTGAATTTAACTTCTAAACTCCAAAGTTTCGAAGTCGTAAAATATTCATTTCATTAAACTGAGGAAACTGCAGACTATTTCTTTATCTCAATCTGAATGTAGTTTAGCTGCAAATATAAAAGTTTCATTAATTTTTATGAATTTAATTACTTATAAGTCTTTTTTCGAACCCTTTGGTTCATTTACTCAATTTTGCGTATTACTTTAAATTTATATTGGCATTTCTGAAACAACAAAATCTAGGATATGTATCCAAAACGCTGATCATATGCTACATATAAAGACTACACTCATAATTGGTGTATCAGATGCATGTCGAAGTGACGAACTGTATAAAATGAAATTGACTCAAGTTATTATCATCTAAAATAAGGTTCACATCGAAATTCCGACATCAAAAACCTTCCAGTCAAGTGTATTTAAAGTGGGTAATGAAGAATGGGTAACGTTAATTAAAACATGTTGTACTTCGTTTAGTCGTTCTAAATGAAAGCTGAAAAACTCCTGGGATAATAGGTCAAAACAATAAAAACACAAAAAACAAATTTCAAAAAATCTGTTTACGTACGTTTCGGGTTTATTTTTATAACACCTATCCTCAGAAACACTATAAACAATAACAACAATAGTAGAAATTTAAAAACAAAACAGAAAAAAATACATAACAAATGAATAAAAGACTTTAAAAAAGCCTTATTTTCTAAAAAATATTCTGAATAAAAATATGATGAAGAACCAATTCTAATTGTTAAGGAGAAAACAGATAATTAACAGCGTTTAATTCTTTTAGGAATAATTTTTATTTCAAGTATTATTTGTTGTAGTTTTCATGGTTCTTAACAGAATGAAATGATTGATTTTACAAAATATCACATTTTTATTCAGAATATTTCTCGGAAAAGAAGGAAATTTTTTTGAAAAGTAATTTCTTTTATTCATTTGGTATGTATTTATTTTCTCAGTTTTGTTTTTAAATTTCTACTATTTTCTGTTATTTTTGTATAGTTATAAAAATAAACAAAAAACGTACGTAAACAGATTTTATGAAAATTAGTTTTTTGTGTTTTTATTATTTTGACTTATTATCCAGGACGTGTATTTAAAAAAAAAAATAAGATTCGGTAAAATCACTCGTCAGCCATTTAGTCACAATACGATAAGTCAATTTCTTAAAAAATTGCAGTGTTTCTAAAGCTTCCACATTGTGAAACATGCGCGGAGCACTGCTTCCGAAAAACAACAGCTACAAATATCTGGCGGAATGCCAAACTCTAGTACTGAAAACGTTACCATTTCTACGCAGGATGTTCAGCATGGATTATCAATTTCTGTTGCAGCTTATAATCAATGCTACAATTAATTTAGTAAAATAATTTGTATTACTTAATGTGAATAAAATTTGTTCAGAATGTTTTAATGTACAGTAAGATATTTTTTGAAACAAACATTTTGGTTATTCAACGAATGTTGACATTTACCTCGGTTGGAAGTGACATTTGTCTGGGTGGAAAGTGATTACTTTCCATCTAGATATATGTCAAAGTCAAACATGTTTCCTTCAAACTCACCGCAAGTTTGACATACCAACATTACATACATATATATGGTGGTTGTAAATAATAACAGTTTCTGTTGTCTGATAGAATTGACATTTGTACTGACTTTATTTTAATCAGGACACGTCTGAAATTTTTTTAAACCTATTTCCAGGTTTTAGGAATGTCTTTATTAACTCTTTCTATGCAAAGTGGTACCATATCAATGGTTTTTACAACCGTGCTCAGCCGTTTCGTTTCTTAACAGCCCATTTCGCAAGTTACAGCCTTAATAACGTTGGCGATTAGCAATTATAAACACTTCTCGCTTTTAAGTTTTTCTCCCATTAATCCGATAAAAGAAAAATTCATTATTGCCTCTTAATTATTCTAATGAGCTTAGGGAAACCGATTATTAATGCATTATAAAATTTAATATTAATTCGTGGATTATAAAAAAGAAAATTTAAAACGTAAGGCTCTAAACTTTTGGGAAACAAATTAAATTTAATTTGGCTGTTTCTCTTTAAAAAATAGAAACTCTTTATAGACAAAGAGTATATACAGGGTGAACCTTAAATAAGTACAAATATTTTAACCAGCAGTTCAGTACACTCCGTAGAACAAGTCAAATTTTTTTCGTGATTTATCAATAGAAAACTTGTTGAGGATCGCTGACCCACTCCAACATTAAGGCTTTTATGAGTATATTGTGTAAATTTGATGTGTATTCCACAGCGTTGCCAGTGTTACAGCATGTCAAAGAATGCTGTTAATAAACATGTTTCTGGTTAACCTTTTGTCATTCTTTACCTCACCAAAAAGTATGACTGTGTATGTACATGAAATTGAATTGAAAACATAAAGCATATGATTTATCATAATACTATCGTTATTACTCCATGTCAACCTTTTCGCTGTGTGAGTAATGTTCCACTGTATTTAACCAAACATATCAAATACACGATACTTAATAGAAAAAATAAATATTGCCCGTGAAAATAATAAAACGATTTAAATACGTTAGTGCCGCAATTCTGAAAACAAATACGTTAGGCATTGCCTTACCACAAATATTACATATTTTTATTTACACTTGTACCTTGCCCTGCAGTCCTTACACCGGTATCCCTACGAGACATTGTGTCTACTGCTCACTGCTCGACTTCTGACGCCTGTGCCTAGACACCACAACTTTGCGCAGACTCTTTAATAATTTGCGACCGGATCGTGACGTAAGACCAAACCGTCTTTGTTTACCACTGGCTTTTACCGCGGAGAGAATTATTTTGAATATCTATATCTTCTACAGAAAAACTATTAGTTAAAAATATATAATTTGTGGCAATTGACTTGTTATAATGTGATGAATTTAATAATAAAAGAGTAAAAAGATGTGCAACTTTCTACGTTATTTATGTGACAGGATGGCGTAGAAAAAATAATTGTGGCAGAAAATTAACATTAATGTGTTGCGTTAAAATCATTATTCTTCATAAAATACCTTAAGGGAATAATGTATGTCTCTATCTAACAGTGATATGTGGGTAATTGCTTAAATACTTGTTTTCTTCAGCAAATAGGTAAGCTTTTATGCACGTATATGTATAATTTTCGCAATCATTGAACAAAGTATCTTCCTAAATACCTTAATTGGTAGTATCAAATTTGCGGAAATCAATTTTTTTTTATCGTTTATGGTAGTAAGGCCAGTTAAGAAGTTAAAATTTGTGTTAAGCGTACTACCTACGCAATTTTATTTTCCATATCGCTTAAAACAGGTATTTTTAAATTAGAAACAATTTTACAGATTTAATTTACATTAAAGTAAAATATATTTATTTTAGAAGCGATATGGCAACCTTGCCTTCAGTAAGTCATTTGGTTTATTAGGTTCGCCAGCGCTCTATCTGGTCAGTGGTTCTCAAAATGTGGGTATTTAAAAAAAAACGTAAATATTTGAAAAACTATCAAAATGTCTAACGAATATGCAGTAATAAAATAAGAAATTTATAATTTTTCTTTTAATTAAATTAAATGTTTACTAAATGATAGTATTGGATAGGTATTGAAAAAAACCTGGGTAGTAAAAAAAAGCTTAACATGTATAAACTTTGATCTACTATGGTTTTCCGGGTTCTTGTGCAGTGATCTTTTACCCAGCCTTACCTAGGAATCTTTGACCTGATCTTCTTGTTCTCGGGCTAGGCTATGTGAGAGGCGAACTGGGTATTAGTACCCCTCGACCCGCACATATGTTAATTTCATATCGTCGTGTTGGTACCACGGCTGCTACGGTCAAAATAGCTCTTCGGATAACGGTGCTCGTCCGAAACGTTGTTGTTTTTTGTTAATTACTACGTCCAATAGGTATAGAAAAGTATGCAAGATACGCAAATAAATTTTAAATATGTTCTAAATGACTAAAATGAAAGACATGAGAAAATACGCGTATAATCTGAATTTGCATAAAATTATATTATATGATTTTTGAGGACTTAGATATATTTACAGCGCAATTCTTAATTAGATAATAATAGTTTCGATAGTTTAACACTGTCAAAAGTGAAAATATTTACTGTACAATACAGTTTTCAGCTATATTTCGCAACAGGATAAGGTGAAATTGAATATTGTCCCACAGTCGAGGACGTTAATTCTGCAAATTTTATATGGTAACCGGAACATATTACGTTTTTCTCCTCCAATTTATTTTGAAATAGGATCGAACTGATGTAATCCGAGGATACGCCATTTAGGTTTTAATTAACAGCCCCAATGTTTTATGTATATAGAAAATAATTGCCGAACAAAGTTTCGAGCTAGGAATTGTTGAGTATCCTAACAATACACAATACCTCATTCAGTCCTTTGTCAAAAAAACTTTGTACAGGTAATTTTTTAGTTTTAGGAAAATTTAAACTTAAAATAATATACATAATATACACTGAATCTATTTAAATAAATTAATTTACAAAATGTTGTTATAGCAGCGTTAGCAGTTACGTGTTCCAAAGTTTTCCCACAAGCTATTTTGTTCGAAAAATATCTAGAGAATGTGGCGTCTTTAATGCAAAATATTAAAACCTAGATTCCTAAACAAATAAAATAAAATAATATAGATCATCATAGGTGGACTATAAGAATTTTGACCTAAAATTTGACTCCTGTTAAGAAAAGATTCTTTCAAATCACTACAATGTGAAGGATTTTTTGAATTACTTAGTTTTTAAGTTTTCTATACATTTCCAATGATGTTTTTGTTATGTAAAGAAATGTTGAAATTGTCAATCACCTTTATTTATTTTATGAAAATATATTTCTATTTATTAGTTTTTTTCAAATATGTCTCATTTTTGAAACATCGTATAAGATGTGTGTCCTTGAAATACTTGTTCATCAGTTAAATTCAGTGCTCTCACGTAGGCGTATTTTGTTTTATTATCTTCCTTTTCAAGTTCTGTGAAAAAGATCGGTGTATTACGTTATTGTATTCATGGAATTGTATTGTGTTTGTTTTACTGTTTTGATTTGATAGAGAAAACTGTATAATAGTGTTATTGTAAATTACAATAGCACCTCTAGCACTTACTGTTTATTTAATTTTTGAAAATATATTCCTGTTTTTCAAATACGTCCCAATTATTTTTAGTGGTCTAGCTTCCTACTCATCGTATGTGTGTTCTTGAGAGACATTTTTTATTTTATTGCATTCCTCTTCAAGTTCTGAGAAAAAGATCGGTGGAATACGTTATTGTATTTATGGAATTGCATTGTGTTTGTTTTGATGTTTTGATTTGAGTAACATGAAAGTGTATATATATATATATATATATATATACAGTAGTGTTTTAAATTACAAGAGCACCTTTATTTATTTTTTGAGAATATATTTTTATTTATTAGGTTTTTCAAATATATCCCAATTTTTTTTAGTTGTCCCGTTTCCTTCTCATCGTATGAGATGTGCGTCCTTGAAAGACCTGTTCGGCAGTTAATTCAGTGTTATCACGTAGACATTTTTTGTTTTATTGCCATTCGTTTTGCATTTGTTATCATTTTTGATAGGATGATCAACAATTCTATATTCACTTCCAAATAAATCAATTTGCATCTACAAAGGAAAAGTAAATAGTAAAATTTACTTACGAACGTAGTAAACATGTAGTGGTATCTGTAGTCGTTCATTTGCAGTTGCAGTATCTGAAAATAAAGCACACTGTGTAATTACGTTAAAGGCACATCAAAGAAAATCAATGAAAACGTTACGAGTATAAATAAGCTAATCAGCATTTACGGCTGGACGATTGAGAAAATAATATAAATTGCAGCTATTAGTATCTCTAGCTGCATCTCGGAAATTCTATGAAAGTGTCTGTGATGCCAAACAAATACAATTTCGTTCTACTGTCACGTAAAGTGCAGCTCTGTGCTTTCAATCGAAAGCAAAAAGCTCACACAGAGTGACTATGCTCAAATTAAATTACAAATGAATGCAATGGACCTTTTTATTTCTGAATTCGGATTTGACAGCGGATACAAATGAATTTTATATTTGGCATTGTAGAAATTTGATGATTCTGCCATCTGTATATCATTTTATTAGTTTATATGGACACAGGGATTTCAGAAAACGGAAACTATGAGCAAAAAAATACAGTTTTCAATTTCAAGATAATTTAAAAATGTTACTGTACATTTTTTATATACGTTTATACAGCGTGTTCCGTATAGTTGAAACGACTATTGAAGCCTTGAAAATTTAAAATAACCTCATTTTATGTGCTGCCATTTTACTGAAAAAAGTTTCTCAGAATGAAAAACTGAATACCTGAATATGTACGTAATTTTAATATTCTAATCCTTCTATAATTTTTTGCTTGATTTCAGATTTTCTCTTTTCTTTTTCTACAGGGTGTCCCGAAATAAATGCAACAAAATTTGGTCAGAAATTCTTAAGAGAAATTTAAGGGACCCGTATTTTTTACTTTTGATAAGTGCGGCCCCCTTTCGGAGATATAGCCCCCTGAAACAAGCCCCTAAAAATTTAATTTTTTTTATATCTCAGAGCTATATCGCACAAGAACCACCAAATTTGGTACACAGGGATTTTATGACATGTAGAATGCGATGCTGATAAGCTTTTTTGCAAGGGGCCCCCACAAGACACTTTTTCGGGGGCCCCCTTGCCTTTGGGGCCACCGAACATTAGTTGCATATTTAATTTTTAAAAAAATAAGTAGCCTCTTAGAAACTTCAGGGAATTTAAAAACTTTTTTGTCTCTTAAAATTTTTTCGAAAAACGCAGCGTTTTTCGAAAAAATGGTAAAATGTGATTGGATGCATATCGAGGTTCATATGAAATTTTAAAGTGTTAATCGTAGGTGGCTGGCATTCGCAATAAACAATCAATTTTATTCTGTGACAGTTGTCATTAACCAGTGTCAAATTGTTACCATTAATAGTTGTCAGTAATCATTGTTCCCGAAAAAATGGTGAGATTTTCTGTCCAAGAAAGGGTACAAATGCACCTAATTTACGGGGAGGCTCGTGGAAATTCACGTCTCGCACGCAGATTGTACGCCGAGCGATTTCCTGCACGCATACTCCCATACCATTCAATGTGTGCACGAGTACATCGGCAGCTAATGGAGACAGGATCCGTAGTTGTGAAAAAACCTAACTCAGGGAGAAGTTATTTATTAACTCCCGAACAGGAAGAAATTATCTTAAATTTAATTGAAGAAAATCCCGAAATAAGCATAAGACGCGCGTCATCTCAACTTGAGATTCCCAGAACAAGAATACACCGCTTTATCAAACGACAACTGTTGAAACCTTTTCACTTTCAAAAGGCCCAGGAACTTAAAGTAGAAGATTTGCCACGAAGAAGACATTTTAGCTTATGGGCTCTTCAACGTTACAACTTAAATCCGGGATTTATACGAATTTTTTTCTTTACCGATGAGGCGTGCTTTACAAAAGATGGCCTAATAAATTTGCACAATCTTCATTATTGGGCTATGGCAAATCCATTTGTCTTAAGGCAGACTCATTCGCAAGAAAAAATTTCAATTAATTGCTGGGCTGGAATTGTCGGAGATTGCATCATCGGTCCATATTTATTGCCTCCACGATTAAATGCTGAAAGTTACCTTAATTTTTTGGAGCATGAACTACCGCCTCTTATGGAAGATGTTCCTCTCGGTATTAGACGCAATTTGTTCTTTATGCACGATGGTGCCCCACCACATCGGGGGCACTTCGTAACTGAGTGGCTGAATGAAAATTTTCAAGGGCGATGGATAGGTAACAATTCTCCTCATGTAACATGGCCCCCCCGTTCTCCCGATTTAAATGCCATGGACTTTTTTTTCTGGGGGGCCATGCAGGATCGCGTCTATGCCGTACCAATTAGAACCCGGGAACAATTACATGAACGAATCCTTGCTGCGGCTGAAGAAATTAGACAGATTCCCAACATTCACACGAAAATACGTCAAAATTTCCACCATTAATTTTGTTATTAATTTCCAAGTTTATTGTACCTTATTTTGATATTTACATTTTCTTATTAATTGTTAATGTTTAACTTGTGATTTCTTTAAATTAAAATTAAATTTCTTTACATTGTGATTTTTTACAACTACTGATCCTGTCTCTATGAGCTTCCGATGATGGTTAATGACAACTGTCACAGAATAAAATTGATTGTTTATTGCGAATGCCAGCCACCTATGATTAACACTTTAAAATTTCATATGAACCTCGATATGCATCCAATCACATTTTGCCATTTTTTCGAAAAACGCTGCGTTTTTCGAAAAAATTGTAAGAGACAAAAAAGTTTTTAAATTCCCTGGAGTTTCTAAGAGGCTACTAATTTTTTTTAAAATTAAATATGCAACTAAAGTTCGGTGGCTCCAAAGGCAAGGGGGCCCCCGAAAAAGTGTCTTGTGGGGGCCCCTTGCCAAAAAGCTTATCAGCATCGCATTCTACATGTCATAAAATCCCTGTGTACCAAATTTGGTGGTTCTTGTGCGATATAGCTCTGAGATATAAAAAAAATTAAATTTTTAGGGGCTTGTTTCAGGGGGCTATATCTCCGAAAGGGGGCCGCACTTATCAAAAGTAAAAAATACGGGTCCCTTAAATTTCTCTTAAGAATTTCTGACCAAATTTTGTTGCATTTATTTCGGGACACCCGGTATAAGATACAACCAAGATAAATTTCTCAGTACGAAAAATTGAGTAAGTGTGCAAAATTTTAATATTCTATACTTTATATCTTTATGCCTCTTATGTTGCTTAACTTTAAATTTTTCTCAAAGTAGACCTAGCACATACAAATTTTATACACATAATAAATCTAAGAATTTTTTAATAGCATTTTTTTATACTTTAGGTATACAAAAACGGTACATTCCTAGTAAAAATGTTATCGCAAATAATCAAAGTAGGCCTAAAATACTGAATTTTTGTTAGTTTTTCATTTTTTTAAAGACCTCCGTATTTCTTGCTGTACAATTTTGTGGTGATTTTAGATAAAAAATCTCGGTCTGTAGTACTAAATAAATGTATGTCATAAAAATATTTATCTATAGTAAATTTAATAAATACGTACTTTCAAAGATTGCTGTACAGTGTGATCACGCATAAACGTTAGATTAGACTGTAACTTTGTTATTTTAGGAGATATTGGAAAATTGAATCGTGTATTACAAAATTTTCAGAAGGATTAAAATTTTTTTTTTTATCAAAAAACACAATCGAGATCGAGAGAACTTATTTTTTTTCTTATGAAAAATACACTATATTATTATATTTTTGGATTCTCCACTTGTTCCTGATTGGATTGATGTAAAAATGTGTTATTATAAAGAATGCAAAACTATATTTGAACTCATTTTATGGAGCAATTTAAAGAATAAAGTTTATAAAAATTGTTCAAACTCATTTCCTTGCTTTTCTATGCAAAACCTATATCGTTTTTCCAAATTATTTAAACAATTATGCATCATTTTTGGGTGTTGGTTTATGTAATCTATAGCTTCTTATATTTTATCTTGATTTTCTATAATAGTGATTGGTTTATTAAAAACACTATTCTTTATATATTCCCACAAAAATGTATCGGGTGGTGTCAAGTATGGACTGTTCGCCAGGCATAGTATACCATTTTATACAACTATTATTCAAAAATTCCATAACTTGTCTGGTGGAGCTCCATCTTGCTGTCGTATCATCTCGTCGAACTATCAAAGACACATTTTTGTGGGGTTATTTAAATAATAGATTTATAAAAATAGACCAACCGCTATTTTAGAAATTTAAGATGGACTACAAGAAGCTATAGATTACATAAACCAACACCCAAAAATGATTCATAATTGTTTAAATAATTTGAAAGAACGATATAGGTTTTTCGTAGAAAATCAAGAAAAGAGTTTGAACAAGTTTTATATACTATTGTCCTTGCTCCATACATTGGATTCAAATACAACATTATCGTTATAGTATATTGGGTTTTTATTTTTATTTATTTTTTTTAACAGCAAAAGATTACCTATTTATATCATTAATGCAATCAGGAAATCCTGAAATATAATAATATATAGGGTAACAATGCTCGATTGTTTTTTTTATAAGAAAATTGACTCTTTGTGAAAAATTAGTCAATGAATAGACGTAACAATTACGCACGATCACCATGTATTTAAAAATTTTGAAATTTTTGAAAATGTTGATTATACCGCTTTTTTCGTTATTTATTCATTTTGTTTCGTATCTTCGAACATTCTGGTGGTATGAGATAAAATTCCTGTTATTTGCTAAGCCCTAGGTGGTTCAGTTATTAAATGTCTAAAATTAGTTGTATTTGTAGAAAACATTATTTCAAGAATACGACATAAATAACATTTTGTAATTCCGTTTCTTGTATAATTTCTTTATGATTAGAATCATCCCCTAATTTTTTATTTAAGTTCCAGATTTTTTATTAAGAAAAATAATTATTTCACACTTTTAAATGCATTCAGTACTAATGTAATGAATATTATTATAATTACAATTTGTTGGAACAAGCGTATTTAGGAAAGCATTACATTAACTTGGAATAACCAAACACTACAATATGTTCATTGATGGTGAATCACCCTAAAAATTATACCAAAAAGAGTAGGCTTTGTCTTCAAAATTTGACAGTAACAAAACTATTTTATTTTTGTTACTGTTTTCAAACTGTTGTTAAAAATAGCTGCAAAATTTACAATCAACGAACAAATTGACATGTTACTTGTGCTAGATTTCTGCGAAGGAAACTGTAGAAGAAATGTGGAAGGCGATTTTCAAATCGAGTGATTCCACATAGAAAAACATTTTCTAATGTTGAAAGACAGGCTCGAGAAACAGGAACGTTTTTCAATATTATCCGAGAACGTCCCAGTGTAAGAAGGGTACAAGATGAGGAAAATATTTTGCAAACAGTTGAAGATGAACTGCAAATCAATACTAAGTAGACTATAATGTTAGGAAAAAAAAATATTTCACACACCTAAATGCACTCAGCACCAATGTAATGAATATTATTATTATTATTATTATTACAATGGATTTAAAACAAGCATATTTAGAAAAGCATTACTTAAACGATGACGAGAAATGCTTCTTTGGAAAGGTTATAATACTTTTCTCATTTTTATTAAGCTGTCCCCAGCAAAAACCGAATAAACTCATATATTAGATTTGTCTCCGGTAAATTCTTTTTTCTATCAGAGTTACCTAAAAAAACATCGTTTGCTGTTCGTTGACACAAGAAAGCTCCTTAGTTGGTTCAGATACGATTTCCGTCAACGACAGACGAAAGCACACGCTCTGGGTTTCTGTAAACTTCACTGTTGCCAACAAATTGGCGACTTTACAGCTGGGATCGGCGCTTACTTTAAGGATTTTCCAATTCATGGAATTCACAGCTACTGATGACTTCTCACATTTTTAGTGGTTGCACATTAAAAGTTTGCCGAGTGTCGGTAAAATAGGATAGATATAAGAGTGTCCCATGTAAAACTTTCCACCTGAATATTTCCTTTAAAATGAAGTTTTGAAAAAATTCCAAAAACACGTCGATTTTTTATTTGAGGGGGACATCGACTTCCATCATTAATTAATGAGTAGTTGTCACCCCTTCGTAGATCGAGGTATCAACTTTAAGACCAAAAACTATACAGTACAACTAACTACGATACATGCTGTTAAGTAAAACAATTAATATACATATGCATTATTAGCATTCTAATAACATGATTAATACATTAATGAAAAATACTTAATTATTAACAGTAAACGTTACATAAAAAGAAAATAACAAAAAACAGAACAAATACAAGTAATTGCAACTGCAAAAAACTTAAAGCTTTAGATTTAATAGAGGAAAAGTTTGTATCACAATGATCAGATATAATATTAAAATTACGAGGCATGATAAAAACTGGAGACTTTCTTAAATTATTCATATAGGCTGATGGTAAATAAAAGGTATATTTTCGTAAGACGGAAATTAGAAAATCTGACATTGAAATATTCTAATAATGATATGCTATCAATATTGTTGTTAAACAAATTGTACAAAAATAATACCGTAGCGCGGTGTTACTTTGCAACTCGGTGGTGACTTTACACAAACCGGCACATTGAAACAAAATATTAAATTAAAAAAAAATGTGGCAATGGTGTAACATATTTGCTACTCAACAGTCATGGTCAGATATTGACTTGTGCCCACGGAACGGCGGGAATAGTTTAGTGTACGTCAGATAGCCGCTCTGGCCGTTTGTGTGACGCACTAATTTCATTACGAATTCGTAAGAGGTAAGTGCTAAGCATTCGTAGTCGCTGATATGGAATTATCTGCCTATGTACTAGTTAATACAACCATTGTAGATCACAACTTTAGGATTTCAAAAGAATATAACGTTTCTGTAAAAAGTTATGATTTTTTTTCTTCAGCAGGGTGACTACACATATTCTACTACGTGTTAATACTATCTGTTTATGTAACAATTGTCTGTTCTTTGTAGGTTAAATCGTTATGGGGCGCATCTACAAGCGAGGAATAGGGAATAGGAAGTACAAAGATTACACAGATTCTGATATTGAAAATGCTATTCGGACTGTTCGGGAAAATGGCATTTCCTATAGGGAAGCTGCAGCACGGTACAACATAAAATACATAAAATTGAAACATACAAATACTGTTGGCGGTCAAGTACAATTAACCGAACTTGAAGAGAGACACCTAGTTGACGTTCTTCTCGTCGCTGCTGAGTTTGGAAGTCCTTTAACTTCTTTGAAGTTAAAGAGAATGATGAAGAAATTGCAATTCCAAAAGTGGGCAACTTTGTCGTTATTAAACTAGCCCCTAAAAAGTCTTTTAAACACTTTGTGGGCCAGATTATGCAAGTGGATCATCCCGAATTGTTCATCAAATATATGAGGCAAAAACAGAAAAATATGTTTGTCTTACCTCCTCTAGATGACATATCCACTACAAGAAGAAGACGACATAGTTACCTATTTAAAAATGTCAACCGCGAGAAGAGGTACTTACACATTCGAATTGGAGACTGAAAAATACAACTTTTAAGACTGGTTCTACATAACCTACCACCAAAGAATTTTTGTTTATTTTTGTTTATGTGATATCGAAACTTATATCTAGTTTAGTTGTACATACGTAAGTACCAAATAATGTTTGTTTATTTTGATTTTAATGTGATATGAGAATTTATATTTTATTTTCATGTACTTATAGATATTGTATTAACTTTTATAATGTACCTGAAGTAGAAATAAAGCATTTTCAACCATTCTGATGGCCTATAATTTTTCATAATTTTTTTATGTACCACTAACATTTTTTTAAAGATTTAAGTGTAAAGTGTGTAAAACAACCTCAAAGATGGTTATCTTTACGTATTCCTAGATTTTTAATATACGTGTAATTTGACACCATAGCCAGGTGACTTTACACAATTAAAAAAATAATAAAAAAAAACCCTTAATGGGTCACATTTCTTAAACAATTAGACTATAGAGAGGTAGGTAATTGTTTATATTATTATATATGTCGGCCGCTAACATATTATTTTAATATTACTAGGTTTTTTATTGAAGAACGTTCCAAAACTGTTGTAAAGTAACACCGCGCTACGGTACACTATTTCTAACCCGTCTTGTTTTAATGAGGGAATATCGAATCTAGAAAGCAAGAGTTCATTAGAGAGAAATAAATTTTAAAAATTTCCTTTGAACTGATTCAATATTTAAACAATGAGTTTCATAGATAGGAAATTTATAGCACCGTATTCCAGCTTAGACTGTACATATAATATAAGGCAGTTTAAAAAACCTTGGCAAAATTAGGCAGAATAACAATGGACCTGTAGTTACCTACTTACCGGATACCTAAAATTGGGTGCATTTTGGTTTCCGTAATTAAGAGCAACTCTAGTTTTAACTTAAATTACTTTTTTTTGTCAAAACTATGGGTGTAAATAACTTTTCGTTATAAACATAAAACTATTATATCTTATGCTTACCGAGCAATCAATCCAAAGTTTTAAAATGTGAATAAATATCAAAAACACCACTCACAAAACATCACACAATTTGACAGTTCACGTATCAGGCGTAAACATTATTTATCATATAATACTATAAATATGTTAGTAAATACACACAACAGTAATGAAATTGCCTCTAACATAGGGATAATTTTGTAGAATGTAGAATTTTAAGCACCTATCTGAGAATTGGAACTTCCGAAATTAGGCTAGTTTCCTCTACTAGGGCAGAATTAAGTTGTACCGAAATGATTAAATAAGTTTGCAGAATAATATTTAAAATCGAATGTTTCTCTGATTTGATAGATCTTTTTCGCTTTGATATTTCTACGTCAAAATCCAGTGTCTTACTATCTCTGTACAAGACCTATGTGCTCGCATCATTCTCGTCGACCATTCATTATAACCCTAGAGACATGGCTGCGGTGGCTCAAATGTCATTCCGAGTATTTACTTTGTCCACAGGAACACATTGTATGATTCCAGTCATAGATTAGATGTTTTTCTTCGTCTCATGAATATGTAGTCGCCTTCTATGTTCATACAAGTGTTATTAATTTAAATTGATTCACTGCTTGATCCAAAGCGAAATTCACTAAGGTGAATATAATAGAAATGAAGTACATGCAAAAGAAATGCTGGAATATTGTGTTAAAATCACCAAGACAATAAACTGTATATTTTAATGGTTATACAGGGTGTTCCGCATAAGAATCGACACAGAGCAGTAGGGGGTCCCAAAATATTGCAATTTCATTAAACATACCTATACAGGGTTAACTATGACTAAGTACAAAAATTTTAACCACGTGCTCAGGGAGGCCTAAAAGACAATAAAAAAAATATTCCAGATTTTTAGCTCGATACATCTGTCAACAATGTCAACTATCATGCGGTCGTTTTTAGCAGTGTTTCTAAATGCAGAAACGACAAAAATTAACATTCTTATTAGTAATAATACTTGATAGATGCCTATTTATTATAAGAAAATCGAACGAAAGGAATAGGTAGGTACTAATAGATAATAGAAAACGTTTAATGCATTCGTGGCAGTCTTGTCCCATAACCTAGAAAAACAAACCGGCGAACTATATTGTGGGAAAATATCTGTACCCGACACAAACTCTTTTTTAACTATAAAACGTTTAAAATTAAAATAAGACACTAAAAATTGAAGAAGAACACAAAACTATAACGTGAACACAGGAATTGAATTATAGCATGACAGCGAAATTTACCGTTGTCTTGCCGGTTGCCTCTGACTCTGTAAACGTGCGGCAGACGGGTCGCATAGGCGGCGTTAAATAAGGATTTAAAATAATATCAAAAACAATTTTTTTCGCTTTATAAATAAGTCTGAAGGGTGATTATGTTAATTCTAAATTACTCAACAGATAAGTCTGAAAATTTAATTTTTTACTTTCACCGAAGTAAAGATGCACAAAATTATATACAATTATGTTTACTCATAATCACCTTCCTTGGACACATACGAATTTTCTGAAGTAATACTTTTAGTGGAATAATGAAAAGAGTAATAAACCTACAATAAATCAAATATAATTTACTATTTTTACTTATTAACATTAATATTTACATTTATAGTAACAGATTTCGTTTTTTATTATATTTAACTTCGTTTCCGTTAGTAACAACCCTTGTAGCATTGTTGCCATCATTTTTGGAACGCATAGCATCTGCCGAAGTTTGTGAAGAATTTGCACCAGTTACGGATGTCTCTTCTCGTAGGGAACAGCCATATTTTCCTTGGATTTTCCTTGCAATATCAAAATATGGACTCCTCAACATCACTTTCTGCTACAGAGGAGCTCTTCCATCCACCATGCCGTATAATGGTTGTAAGATCAGCACCTTTATTGGACAATAAAGTTGTTGAAGTGCCCCTCATACGATGGCCAGTATCTGCTTCTGGATTTGCGATATTCAAGAATGAAGCAACTATTGCTGGTACCTTCCCCAATGTGTTGATTACAACAGACTGAGAGGTACAATTTTGATTGATGTATCTTTAAAAGAATCAGTCTTGCGTTAATATATGTTCTGCATATTTCAACAGTATTTATGCAAAATTCTTCTTTTATAATTGTAAATTTTCTTGAAATGTCCGTCTTGTTAGGTATTGAAACAAGTAGGTGTCTGCCAACGTCCTGTACGTCAGTACAGAAACCCCCATTATTAGTGCATCCTAAAATAATTCATTATATAGTTAACAATATGTAAAAGGTAAATAGATAATACCTTATTCATTACATTCTTACTACATTTTTTATCGGAAGAATCAGTCAAAAATTTTTCAATATGTATTCCTTCCAATACTGCTTTTTAGCTTCGTATCTCCACGATTCACTGTGCAAATAAGTAGTAAGCTTGTTACATTTTCCAATATCTATATTTTTCTAGACGTTTATAGTAGCCTTCAACATCGATCACATAGATGAAATTGAATATTTTTTACTTACTCTTCGTTTTTCCTTCCACAAATTCGGCGAACACTTTTTCGTAATGTTCTCTGGACTTCGTTGACAATAAATGGAAAATTTCTTCTTGAGTTTCTTCGAAAACAGTCACAGAATAGTATATTACATACCGATGAGGGAAGTGTTTTATTACTGTCGAGAGATTAGTTAGTTAACCGAGACGTGAAGCGTCGAGATTAACTATAATCTCGAGATATTAATAAAAACTTCCCTCCGAGGTATGTATACTATTTTATTTACAACCACATCGTTAGTTGAAAATTCTATTTCATATTTTTAAATGTAGTAAAAATGCCAAAATATGCGTCATTTTATTATTTTGACACCATTCAAAATTGTGCAGGTTGCGTTGAACAAACATGTACAGGTGGCAGGGCCATGCCTAGCAACGACGCATGACAGATACAAACAATTTTGAATTCTCGTTCGATTCTTCAAATTTGCGGCTGAAAAAATGTTGTCAGATAGCGAGAGTGAAGATTATTTGTCAGACGGAACTCCACCAGAACTAAAACAAGCTGCTGAAAAAGCAGAACAAAGTTTACTTCCTGAAAAAAGCAGGGGGCGTTACGAAAAAGCCTTCAAGGTTTACGAAAATTGGTGTTTAGAAAAAAATACTAAGAATATTGCTTCAGGAACAGTCTTGATGGCATATTTTAGTGACATGGCAAAGCAAAAAAAACCCTCTACTCTTTGGGCTATCTACAGCATGTTACGGGCCATGCTAGATTTACGAGAGAAGATTGATATATCTAAATATAACAAGCTCCTTGCTTTTTTGAAACGCCAGAATATAGACTTTAGGCCCAAGAAATCTACTACCTTTACCAGATAAAATATAGAGGATTTTCTAAGCAAAGCACCCCAAGAATTCCTTCCTATCAAGGTGAAATTTTCTTTTTAATTTTTTCTATTTGGTTTTAATTATTTTTTATAATTATTTTAGGTTGCACTGATGAATTATTAAAAATGAAAACTACGCATATTGATATATTAGAAAAGAAAATATCTATTGAAATTCCGGATACAAAAACTTATAAAAGTCGATCATTCATGATCACTGAAATAAACTGGATAAAAATTGTGAAAGAATTTATCCAGGTACGGAAATATATAGAAAATGAGAGATTTTTTGTTCAATATCGATCGGGAAGAGCTCGAAATCAGCCTTTTGGATACAATTCTATCTCTAAATTTCCTTATAAAATAGCCTGCTTTTTAAAACTTCCTAAGGCAGAAACGTACACAGGTCATGCTTTTAGAAGAACGGCAGCTATGTTGCTTGTTAATAGCGGAGCAGATATTCTTCAGTTGAAGCGCTTAGGGGGCTGGCGGTCTAGTACAGTTGCAGAAAGTTATGTATGAATCTGTAGCTAACCAAACTAAAACCGCAAATATGATATCCTCGACAACTTTGCCATCGTCCTCCTGTACCAGTTCAAACGCTCTACCTCCTGCTGTTAACTTCACGGGATCTGACAGTGGACATGAAATAACATTTTCTGGTAATGAAATTTCAAATCATCAGAGAGGTCTCTTAAATATTTCGGTTAAATCCTATGATAAGTCAAATATTATCATTAATTTTAATAAATAATATATGATAAATTATTTAAATGTTATTGTTGTTAATTAATTGCCCTGTTGTTTCTATATAAGAATTTGTTCAATAAATATATTACTTAAATACATATTTTGCTTTATTGAACGAGTGAGGGAAATGGGTGAGGGAAATGTAAGAGGGAAGTAGACGTAGATAATGTGACACTTTCAAACCTTCAATGACATTAGTAATGTCAAAATTACAGGTATGGTTGTAAATAAACACACTTTCTTTCGTGCATTTTTACCCAATCCGTAGCATAGCAACTAGTAGCTATAACAAAATCTATCACGTTTCATTGAGTACTAATAAATATCAAGTCGTGCAAATATTTTTTATTGAATTACAATAATTCCATAAATATGATTGTGATGTGATTATGAATAAAACGTTGTATTGCGTTCGTGTTTACGAAGAATATTAAACGCTGGGACTACGTTCTCGCGTTTAAACATTCTTACGTGGATAAAATGCTACTTAAAACACTTATACAATAAATAACTCTTAACTGGTGTTTATTTTTCTTTGTCATTTAGTACACTATCTATTACATGAGAGTTGGGTATGTTTTTTAGGATATTTGGTTTGTTTATGGAAAATTTACCTCTTAACTGGAATTTAATTTTCCTGTGAAAAATTAATCTACATCGGTGTACGGTGTACAGGAAATACGTAGCTACAAGCCATTTTTTAAACGGGAGTTTCGGGAGGTTGTTCAATTAGGTCCGCGCTGTCACAGAAAAATTTATTATCCCAAACAAGATTACTTGTCACTTAACAATAGCCGGCTCGACAAACGCTAATAAAGGGCTAATTGGGTAAACGGTCAGGGGAAGCAAATTGGACAAAGCCTATATAATACCGATATAACTTAGCATTATACATGTCGATAAACGAAGCAATTAGCTATGGAGCAATTATAGCTGCTCTTGTGTGTGGAACTGTATACCGGAGTTTAAAAGCGGAAATCAAAGGAATAGGAGAAATCTTCATTTGCAGTTTTATTTGCCTCTTAAAAAATTCTGCTCAATTCTTGAAATGAAACATTTAAACCGGTAAATGTAAAAGGATTGTCGTTAAAAAAACGCAATAAGATATTTACGTCTTTGACTTGTCGCATAATAAAACATTTCTTGGCATACAATTTTTTTCTGAGGGTGCTTTCCAATACGTGCTTAGGGAGATCTAAAAGCCAATAAAAAAAAATCGGAATTCTAGTTCGATGTTTAAAAAATGGGACAAAACCTTCTTTTCCCTCGCGAAATCGGCGCTTATAACAATTAATCATCGTCCGAGATGGCTAGATATGTCAACTACAGTGCAGTCGTTTTTTACAGCGCTGTCAAATGTAGAAATGACGAAAATAAATATTTTTATTAATAATAATACCTAAGTACCTCCTTGCAGATTCGTCATAATTATCCACTAACATGCCCGACATAAAATTAAAAATTAGTCACTTACTGTTCTAAAATAGCATAACCTAGAATACTGCATTGCTAGTAGAATATTCTCCAAACATCAAAGAACATGGCAAAGCTTAGATTATATTCTAAGCAGATGGGATGGTATAGTCTAAAATAGTATTAATTATTTTATGCAAACATCGTCGATTACTGTTAATAATGTTGCTATTATTAGCATTAACAGAATTTAATTCCTCAGCAACACAGATTTAAAAATTTATCGGCGTCAAGTGCACTAGTGGCCTACAGATGGCGACTGCATCAGATGCTGTCAAAAAATTGCATTCGATACTGTGAAAAGTTTGAAATAATTTTTCACTACTTGATTTTCGCAAATTTAATTTTTCACGTATTTTTTGTGTATTTGGTGGGAGGTGAAGTACAAATACTTTTAAATTATATATAAAAATTTAAAAACTGAATAATATAGAGATTAATAAATAACAGGAATTTTATCTCATGTCACTTGCGAATATTCAAAGTATTGAAATAAAACGAATATATAGGGTGTTTCAGGAGGAGATGTACATACTTCAGTATGTTATTCTACGTTCAATTTTAAGCAAAAAATTTCCTATGAACTTAGGTCTGGAAACGCTTGTTCTAGGATATAGAGAATGTCAAATTAAAAAAAAATAATTACATTTTCTTTAACAACTCTCGACTACTTTGAGTTAAATTCACGAAATTTTGTATGCGGAGGGTTCTTAGGACAAGCAATTCAAATATTATGCACAATTGGCTGTATCTCCAAGAGGGCGTCACAAATGGCCATTAGGATCTTTTTAAATCGGTTCAACTGTTTTGTGTCACGGTGTATGTCATTTCGGAATAGCAAAACATGTTTCCCTTCCTTTTCCACTATCGCAAAAACATTGATATTTAAATCGGATGTCAGTATAGGAAGAGCACAATTTCTGAATTATTGAAAAAAGTGTATTTTAATTTCTGGTAGAATCATTTTGCGATTTATCTTAAGTAATATTTAAATTTGTATTCAATTACTGATTTACTTAAGTTACCTACTTATATTTACAACTATGTCTCTTATCTTTTATTATATTTAAGATTTTCGTCTTAGTTAAGTTCATGTTAGTTTTAGGAATTAACTTTTACCATATTCTTTAATATTTTTGTTATTAATAGCGATGTAGAGGTTGAAAATATTACAACTTCAATAATTGTTTTTTTAACTATAAGGATTTTAGAAAAAATAATTTTTTCTACAAAACTGTTAAAAGTGGGCTTTTTAATTGTCATTTTTGATGTTAAAAATGTCATTTTTTGACATGTGTTAAAAGTAAATCAAAGTTTATTTAAATTTTGTTTTGAAAATTAATAAAACGTTTTAACAAACACATAAACAACTTTTTATTTTAAATAAGTACAAACCAACATTTTAACTAGTTATTACTATTAACATTTATAGTAAAATTAGAACAATTTGAAATTGTATTTCCCTGCGAAGTCATCATACTTAAGTTGGTTTTACTGTCAACATGTGTGACACATCGATTTTCTGTAGAAATACTATTGGTAGTACTGGTGGTCTTGCTAGTAGTTGCAACAGTAGGAAGTATTTGGCCCGCAATTTCCTTCTTCTGTTCCAGTGAATTTTCAATGTAGCCTTCAGCTACCGTCGAAGATTTCCATCCTCCATGTCTCTTGATGGTAGTAAGATTTGCACCAGAATCTGCTAACAATGTCGCCGATGAACAACGAAAACAGTGTCCGGTGTAGAGTTGAGGATTTGGTAGATTCATGAACTCTGAAATGTCGGTAGGCATTTTACCAAACATGTTAATTCCGACTGGATTCTTCACACATTTATTCTTCATATATTTAAGAAAAAGTCGTCTATGGTCAGCGTTGGGTGGCCGGAGTACCATATACTTTCTAAAAAAGTTTAAATAGAATTCACCAACAACACTGAAAGTCCAAGGCACTTTCGTTTCGCTCCCGGCGACACGCCCCGGAGACACCCACTATTGCTGCGACTTTCATCATCAGATACTTTTCGTCTTCTGCTTCTGTGAGAAATTTGTCGATATCCGTCTTCGTCAAAATTTTTGACTTTTTTGCTTGATATCCTTCACCCTTCCGTTTTAAAAAAGCAATAAGTTTGTAATGTTTGCTTATATCTTGATCTTGCTTTATTTTTAACATACTTTTGGTCATGGAATAATTTGACCACAGCGTTGACGATTTCCATATCTTGGTTTTTTCCTCAAAATATGCCAGTAAAACATTTCCCAGGGACCTTTTTAATGTTGCACCATTCCGAAAAGCGTCTATAAGCGATTTCGTACTGTTCCTTTGATTTCGCCGGCAATAATTCCAATGTTGCTCGACTGGCGGCTTCTTCGATTTCAGCAGGGATCGTTACGCTCATTATCGAGATTATTCATTATACTTATAATATTACTAGAAAATGCTGTCAATATTTTTGCGTTTTTTCCGTAACTAACAACAGCACTGGTTGCTACGAAAATTTTGGTTCATAAACATTGCGATCTGTGTGGTATTTTTTGATTTCTTATTTTTATTGAGTTTAAAGTTCTTCCGATTGTTTTGTAGAAAAAATAGTGTATGATATACGTGTTAAAAGTGATTTTATTTTGTTCGTGAAGTTAAAAAACTCGCTACGCTCGTTTTTTAATCATCTTCACTCACAAAATAAAATCTTACTTTTAACACGTATATCATAAATAGCTATTACGATATTGACTCCATTTTGCATCTATTCTATCTATTCCCAATTTTATTTATTTTTTGATAAGTTGTGAATTACCCTGCGTTTTAACGTCAGAATTGAATTACTTCAATTTGCGAGTTGACATGTGATATATCGTCTCTTGTGCAAGAGAACAATTATGACTATTTCCGAATAGACACGAAATGCTACGCGCATTTATTATTTTTATAAAATAGACATGTCAAAACCATGCTAATTTATTCAAACTGACTTTATCGATTTCCCGGGTCAACCGTAAATATCTTCATATCCGCGAGTCTTACTGAAAAACCTGGCAAATAAAGTTTCCTGTGGAGAAAACTTAGTACAAAAAGGATATCGTTAGTTACCTGAGCTGTCTTATCTAGATAACTCCGCAAGAGCTCAACGGGCTTAGAGAAACATTCCGAAAAATGATATAACTATACTATACCTAACTGCTGAAAATCTAGAGAGTGACTCATGTTATAAACCCGTTCACAATTTATAGATGTCAACACGAAGAAAAATACATGCACGCTATACAGGGTGAGTTAGTCATTAATTTTAACCACGTATTCGGCCTAATAAGGCAGAAAATCAAAAACAACAATTCACAATGTCTAAATTTCGTACATGCGGAAATGGTAGTTTTATATGGAGAATGTTTACGAAATGCATGCCGCAGCTGCTGAATATAGGAGAAGTTTCCCTAACAGTGTGCAAGTGCTTCTATGCCTTCTGATTTCTCCAGCCGTCTTGAATTTTGTAATTGGCTGACCTTTGGCTTTGGATTGGCTTTTATTAATAAAGTGCTATGGATGAATGAGTGCAACTTTACTCGAACTGGCATTTTAAACAGGTTAGTACCATACTACTTAAAACGCAATAAATTTCTAGGCTAGATGTATGTAACTACAAACTAACTAATTAATTATTATACTTACGAGCAATACTACAAATTCATATTCAATTGTAAAACGTAGTGAAAACGTAATAGCAAAATTATTAAACTAAATAACCTAACAATAACCTAACATTCGAAAACATTTATTTATTATCTACATTTGTTTTTATTAACAAATAAATCAATATTTAAGGAAAATTCTTTCATGTATCTAGATAAAAAAGTTAGTTTTACTCCTTGTCGTTAAATAACAGTACAAAAACTAAGTAACTAGGTTATTGACCTAATAATACGGTAGGTCAAGATTCACTCTCGATGATTTTTTATGAGCATCAGATCATAGGCGTGCTCTTTCGGTCTTGGACAGTTTTTTGTCGACAACACAAGGATTTTTTATTACTTAGTATTTAAACACGGAACACTTTTCAGCTTCCCTTAATAATTTACCCATTGGGTATATGTTTTTTATGTAATGTATCTAAATAGTTTATTACTCAGTTTATTATTAGATACGTTGGAGTTTTGTAATTTCAAAATCAAATATTTTTGAAACTGTAACTAAGCTAATTTGTTTGCAGTCATAACAGCCACATTTGGTCGGACAAAAATCCACACGTTAGTCGTCGATTTTGCTTTCAGAGGCGATTTGTTGCCAACGTATGGGAAGAAGTGTACGGGGATCGCTTGATTGGACCGTATTTTCTACCGGAAAACTTGAATGGACCCCAAATGGACTTGCAATTTTTAACAGAATTTGATTACTATTATTTGATTTCATTGGATATTAACATTTTAAATTATTATTGGCTGAACTGAGCAAGAAAAAATATGAGATTCTAAAATAGTCAGTACTAGGAAAATATTTCAATTTGGCAACGTAGCATCAGATCGACATCGAGTTGAACTGTGAGCTGTAAACGACCAAGGCTGTGAGCGGTCAGTGACAGCCTGAAAATGGGGTTTACATAATGATTTGAAAATATTTATTTTGAGCATGAATATGCATTTAGATTTTTTTTAATCGCGTATTCGTATTAGACTCATTATTCTCTATCTCCTCTTAAAATTAATGACATTATAACTGACTAACCCTGTATATCTTTCTGTAAAATTGTAAGTTCTATCCATCCATCCATCTCCACCGCTATCATGTGCGGTTATATCGTTCGGGCGGGCATAATTTCGGTTAAATTTTTCCGCTAATTTAATTACAAATGTAATTAATTTATTAGTGACTGTGTCTTCTTAAGAATAGAGAATAATTCAAGCTCTATGCATATTCTCAAAAGCGTCCTTCCTTATTTAACAAGTGAGGAATATTGGATGATGACATGGACGGGATTAGGGTACGAGATCAAAATATGTGTGTAATTGATGTGGTTGAAATATGTAGTTTCTTAACAATAATGTCCGTGAGTAGTGTATATGTATAGTGCAATAAATAATGGAAACTCTCGGAAGGAAGATGGTATTTTAAAAATGAGCTTTCGATAATAAGAAAAAAATTGGGTTGCTATATCTTACAAGATGAAACTTTGCTTAGAATATATAGGAAGGTGCTTTTGCGAATTATGCTTGATATGAATTATGGTATGTGAACCTCCGTATAAAATGAAATCGGAAAGAGTATACTGATAGAAAAAGACGCAATAGTGATATTGGGAAGAGACTATTTAAAATAAATATTAAAAGGTCGATATCTGAATAAGAATATATTACACTTCGACGAAACATGGATAAATGAAGGTTATATGGAAGGCGGTACGACACAATCACACAAGTGTTAATTTGTGATCGTTGTAGTCACAGCGTTATTAACCAATAGTAAATAGTGTGTATGCATAGTGCAATGCATTCCAAAGCCTTTTGTCCTTATGCATGCGAAATTTGCGTAATTCATATAATGATGGAAAAGTCTCAACTTTTAACGGATTTCGTTAACTATAACATTTTCTATCATTTTCATCGTGAAACTGTCACTGACCGTCATGGTAGATGATCAGAAGCTCAAAACAAACTTACTAACATCATATAATAATGAAAGTAGCAATAATATTTGTACTGTTTTACTGTTTTGCAAAATTTTAAACAATGAGATTATCCCGCCATAAATAAAACAAGAGTTGTGAAATTCGCGCAAATATTCACGATTTTTGCGTCCATGAGGAAAACGTTTCAGTGTTAAAGTGTGATATTCGCGGAATGCGCATCAAGTAGATGTAAATGAGTGGTGGTGGGCCATCGCCTTCCAAAAGGACGATATTCTAATTTGTGGAGAGTATAAATTGTCAAAGTGATAGGTTCACTTCACTTTGAACCCTTCTCAAGTGGCACGCCTAGGTAATCATGCCCCCTGTAACCCTCACCTCCCGTGCTCATCTACAGTGTGACCTATTTCAAATGGAAACAAGCCTGTAAAAATAGTAATTATTATCCGATTTATTTCGAGTTTTTTCCAAAAGATGGAGCAGTAAAAATTCTATTCTGGCACAAAATATTAAAATTAATTTTTTGTTTTCAAGGCCTACTTCGAATTTTTTTTCTCGGTGAATTTTTACAAAAACTGTTTAGCGATTTTTTTAATTCAAATCTTAGTTATTTATTAAAATATCTAATTATTGTTAACCGTTAATTATAAATCTTCACATTTAATTTGATTAATTAAAAGCATACAACTAATAACACTTTTTTAAATCATTTTTCATAGCCAACTTGTATTTTTTGAAAAGTACTATAAAAGTATTTAATAAAATGAAGCCTGCATTAAAATTGTTATAAATATCTCAATATTAAATATTTATTTATGAAACTTGGCATACAACCGTTTTCCGGGATCCAGTGCCGTAGTTAGATTTGAAATAAGAAAATCGCTAAACAGTTTTTGTAACATTTCATCGTGAAAAAAATTCGAAGTAGGCCATGAAAACAAAAAACAAATTTTAATATTTTGTGCCAGAATAGTGTTTTTAGGGCTCCATCTTTTGCAGGCTTGTTTCCATTTCAAATGGGCCACACTGTATGTGTTGTGAATTAGTCACTCTCCATTATTTTCGACCTTGGGTAGTGTATCTACTAAAAAATAGTAAATGTTATGTAATACAATTATTTTTATTGTCTCTTTTTTTATATCTGAGCGCCTTAAAATTTAGTACGCCTATGTACTGTAGCTCCTGGCACGCTTCATCCGTCGCGTTATTCTACAAACTAGCGATGAACTCTCTAGATATTCGGCGGTTGTGTATAATTTTCTTTAAAATCTAGTTGACATCGTATATGTTGTTAAACTACCGAATCTGTATTGGCATTCTTGTATTCCTTTTAACTTTCAACTTTGGTCATATCAAAGCGGAGCATAAGAGGCGGCAAAATAAGTTTTCCTTTTACGCTGCTTCCCATAAAGATATATATGTATAGGTTAGGGGTCCAAGTTGTTTTAGTTTTTTTTTTTAATTTACCAAGATCGCATTTGCCTTTTGGCGAGAACACAATTGAGGTCCCTGCTTTGTTTGAATCAAACATTATGCTTCCAATTACATTTCCTCACAGCACTCTGGATAATTATTCTTCGATGCGGAAAAACTTCTTTTATTTCGCCTCTACATGGTAGGTAGAATTTTTTGAATAAAATGCAGCGAACAATGAGATATTAGAATTCTTTTAACTTTAGCCAACGAAATTCAACATAATTTAATAAAAATCGTGCTATTGCTTCCCTGTAACAAAAAAATAAAACGGAATAAAGCAAAGTTTTTCAATAAAATAATAATACCGTGAGCAATATTTAGACAGCTATTCACATTTTTATAATTAGATACTATTTTTTTATTTTCTGGCAACTGTATCAATATTATTATTTTTGCTAACTATTGTGGCAATTGTGCCCAAAAATAGCTGTTGATTGTAGTACTCTATTAATATAAGAACTTTACAGGCTGTTATAATCGCGGTCTCTATTAATAAAAAGCACATACATAGAGTGATTCGGATTTTATCCAAAAAATAAATATACAAAAAGAGATACACAACATACATGTACAAATGTAATAATGCAATAAAATGTTAAGAAAATTGCGCAAACTAAAAACTGTAAAATTGTTTTCCAGATAAAGGCTCGGTTAGATAGAGAAAAAAAGGTTATTTTTTCATAATAGAGATAAACCCGTTGAATTTCAAAGTTAATTTTTATACATATTCTTGATAAAGCAAAATTTTACAATTAACACTAAAGGGTGATTCAGTCATAATGTCATTAATTTTAAGAAAAGATAGGGTGAAATCAGTATAATACGAATACGCGACTTTACTTTACGAAAATTTAAATGCATATTTATGGCGAAAAAAATATTTTCAAACCATTATTTAAACCCCCTTATCAGACTGTCACTGATCGCTGGCGACAAATCGGTGTCGGCCTGACGCGACGTGGCAAATTTAAATATTTTCCTATAGCACCTACCCGTAGTGTATAGTTATTGTAATTAATGTTATAAATTATTTTTTAAAAGTATGCAATTAACGTATTAAGTTTCAACATAAAAATATTTAATATTGAAATTACAATACTCCAACGGATCAAAACAAACCATTCACATTTCATTACATAAATAGTGAAATAAAATCCAATACTTAAATTTTGCAACCGTCCGACTTCCCTTACATCTTTTGTCTTTGCCTGCCTCGTATTTCATCGCCTATAGTCTGTTTAGAAATGAAAGAGAGTAATGTTATGTTATGTATGCAAATCGAAAATACATGTAGTACTGGTGCTTATATTCAATATTTTATATTATGTGTTATCGGTACAGATGAGGTGTACTTTTAAAACAATTTTGTGTGATCTAACCGTACTAAATTGTACCAGGTAGCTAAAATTTAATCCCCGACAATCCATCTTTGTCTATGCCGCTTCAATTTCTCGGCCCGTTTCTCTTGTAAGTAAACAATAAAAAAACAGCATTCCAAACCTTAACGCTACTTTAAGCATCATAACCGGGTTAAGAGGGTTTTTAGTAATTCAAATAAAATTATTCAATATTATTATCAAAATATTTATTTAAATTTAATGAATAGACTTTTATTCCACACAAAAATACCTATATGTATTTTGAAAATTCAAATTATGGTGAGTAAATGTAGTGTTGTATAAATGTACAATAAAGAAAATAAAAAAGTAGCTATATTAAAATTCATCCTCTGAATATTCTGATGAATTATCTTCGTCTTCTAGATTAATAACGATAGGTTCCACAGTAACGTCAATTACACTATCGAGTTCCCACATGTTCTACTCTTCTATTTGTACACGATGTGTACATCTTTGCCAGTTATCTGCAGTTACTCGTTCCAAGGAATTTTTTAACAAAATTTTCACGTCACTTAATTTAAACGTCGTATTATTTCGCGCTACATCTCCTTTTACCTGCGCCCAGACTAATTCGATTGGGTTAAGTTCACACTGATAAGGTGGTAACCATAGTACCGTTATTTGGCGATTTGTTGCCATTTACATTTTTATCTTGCCATACTTTTGTTACAGTATATCCCTCGTTGACCCAAGTTTTCCTCCCTTCGTCACGGAATTTTCTAATTGATCTTAAGTAGGATATTCGCCAACAAATAATTTCATCTTTATCGATATGAACTGACTTCCTGTTCTGCTTTTCCCAGCAAAAAATCAACTCTCGTAAGACGGCACATAATTTGAATTTGCTGCTACTGATTTTTGGCAAATCGTTGTCCTCTGAAAGTTCACTTAAAATTTTGTTTAGCGTTGGTATTTCTTTTTTAAAATAAAATGAGTGTACTTTTCTGCGAATTACATTTTTGAAGAAATCATCTATAACGACTTTTAACCTCCCTGTAGATGATTTTGGGGGATTTACAGAATCTTATTCATTTTTTGTTTCCTTTAAAAGTCTGTATATAGTCGATTTTCCAATCCCTGTTATTTTGGAACACTTTTCCACGATGTCGTCAACACTGTTGGTAGGATTTTGGTGTTTCAATGCATTAAATACATTTAATATAATAATCTTCTCATTCTGAGACAGCGCACATCTAGATGTTTTTAATGTTACTCCTAATGAATACTGTAAAAATCCATATGGTCTCCGGCAACGCTGCTCGACCTCTCCTAGCTTCAATACTTGTACGCGTCATCAGAAAATAGCGTACCAGGAGCGTCGTGTTATCGATTGTGTGAAACATTTTTTTCTTCGATTTTCTGCCTTTATTAAATTTTGTGAATACTTAGGGTCGTTTGCACCAAAATTGTATATAAGGCTGGCTTTGTTAAGCTGGCTTAAATATTTAAGTATGGCTTTATTCAACACATGTTGCACCGCCCATATTTTACACTATCTTTGTTAAGCGGAGCAAACCGAACTACTATGCGGAGTCTAATCGCGCCTAATTTCGTTTTATAACGTTAATTCCTTAATAGAAAGATAGAAAATTATTTTATAATCTATTCTGAATGGTCTCTTTAATTATTCTGATTTATTCTTTATGGTTTGTAATAAAAAAGTAGCAATTCAATCACTAAAACAATTGTTTTAAGTATACTAACTTATAATTTTTATATAGTTTATACCATATACCATAGCGTATTATATATGTTTTGTGGAACAGATTTAAGTATATTTTATGTAAACGCAAGTAGGTACTTTACCAAAGAATTTTATCTTTATCTTTAGCAATATTAAAGAAGAGTGAATCATTCAATTCTTTTGGTGCAATTAAATGCGTTTGCGAATGAATTTATGTTTCAAAATTTTATAATCATTACACCTCACTCCAATTTGTCTATACATACATGTGCATAACACTATACTGGCCTGGTAATTGTTTGCGAATGTGGGTACTGTCCACAACTTTGTTTGCAAATCTTCCTATATTAAAACATTTACTGTGTCTTTTTACAACTACATTCTGATTAGACATTTTAATAAATTGATCGGACAAATGAGCCACATTTCTTAAATATAGAAAGAGAAGTATAAAAAACATTGGGCTGTACTTTTAAAATCTGTATCTTATGAAAAATGTCAATTTGCTTAATGCCTCAAGTGGATTACACATTTAATACCATTTGCCAATGTCGAGACCCAAACTCAAAAATTTCTGGAATGTCTAGATCATCCTTTCCAACGTCATCTAAATATATTTTATAATAATTTCATGAAATAATTTAATAGTGTATTATACTATAAGGGAGAGAAATGCGTTATTTTGGCAGAGGTGCAATTTGAACTACAATGCACCGAGGACAGCATCTCTCCCCAATGGTATATACTGTTTTTTCCACGGTCTCATTAACTTAAAAACACATATTTTGTCATTATGAAGTAAGTAGCACCAGAATTATTGTATTCGGATTTGGGCATTTATTTAGTAGTCGTTGAGTTATTGTCATAACTACAAAATAAACAAATAAAAAGAATTGTCAAATTAAGGTGCTAGTTTGGTTTAGTTTAAAGTTTGTTTAGTGCACAATGAATAATTGTGAGTCGGAAGAGATTGTGGAGGTTGCAAATATTGCAATAAGCAATTTCCTGCCTACGAAGTCAAGATCTTTATACGATATAGCCTACAATCGGTTCAAAAAGTGGCGCGCCGAGAAAAATGTTCAAGTATACAGCGAGAATGTTTTGTTGGCATACTTCAGTGAAAATGCAAAGAATTACAAGTCTTCCACATTATGGGCGCAATATTCTATGATTAAGTCATGCTTGATAATTTACGACAACATAGATATAAACAAATTCCCCAAGCTGATCGCATTTTTGAAGAGAACCGGTGACGGATATCAAGCGAAAAAATCGAAAATATTGACAAAGGGTAAAATCGACCGTTTTCTATCAAGTGCAGATGACAAAGAATTCTTAATGATTAAGGTAAGATTACTTTTGTTGTTAGGTATTTCAATTATTAAGTATTTTGATTTTTTATAGGTTGGATTAATTCTGGGGATTGCCAGAGCTTGTCGAACTGATGAACTAGTCAATTTAACTGTAGATGATATTGAGACTCTTCCTTGATTGTAAAAATTCCAAACACTAAGACAAAGATTCCAGATTCCTTCTGGTTACCGATGTGGGAAATATGCTTGAATTGTTTCGAAAATACCTGTCCCTTCGTCCTCCCCACGTCAAGCATAAGCGCCTTTTTTTGTACTACAAAGCAGGAAAATGTAGTTCGCAGCCAGTTGGCAAGAATACCATGGGAAAAATTCCGGGTGTAGTAGCTTCGTATTTAAAATTACCTGATGCTGCATGTTATACTGGTCACTGCTTACGAAGATCTTCAGCGACATTACTGGCAGATGCTGGTGTGGATATCACGATAATAAAGTGTCATGCTGGTTGGAAATCAACGACAGTCGCTGAGGGTTATGTCGAGAACTCCATTGAAAATAAGACCAAAATTACTAATCAGGTTTTAGTAGATACCACTACTAGCGCAATCACAAAAACTGTAAATGTAAGCGAAAGTAATATTCCTTCTAATATTAATTTTGAAAATTGTACAAATGTAACATTTAATTTAAATGTCAATAAATAATTTCAATGTTATCTTTTTTTTTGCATGAAAAACGTTCTCCATAATGTATACTCCCTTGGGAGCATTATACTCCCTTGGGAATAATCGACTACTTCTGTTTTAATTTTGATATCATAGAAACTGATTTCTACTCCTGACCGTGGAAAAAATATATACCTATCTGTGAAAGTAAATAAAAGACCACGCATAAAGCTAGGTTAAGTGATGGCAAAGCAAGGCTTTAAAATGTTAAGCCTCCAATTTTTGCGTCTTAAGAAAAGCTTCACTTAGATAAGTTTAAGCGTTCAAGCGGTACAATTTAATTTTCAATTTAAGCGCGGTTTATTGCAAAACTAAGCTTATATTTTATCGGTGCAAACGGCCCTTACTTGGTTAAAATTAATTACATTACGACGGAATCCCCTGTATACAAACATAGTCTTCTACGCTCTAATATTAAATCATATTGTTAAATATTTGTATCCTAACAATTATTTCACCGTTCGACTTACCGCCCTAAAGAACTGCTGTATATTCCTCGGGTTGGTGTCGACGATCAGCTTATAAATCTCCTTTTGCCTGACCTCCCGGAGAATTTGTCGATACGAAGTGGGACTCGCCTGCCGAATGTACATCTCAGTCCTAGCCGCCGCAGGGGCCTTAACCAGTTCCTGCAGCTTGAACAGTCCTGAAACATACCTCAACAAATGAATTTTCCGCCAGATATATCTTACTTTATTGTTGTCTAACTACCCTCTTACACCTTTATAATGATTTGCCGTCGCCGCCTCTCAAATACAGACTTTAAATATATGGGGTGGATTGAATTCTTTCAGCACAGCAGTAGTATTTCTTTTGTTCAAGTTATCGAACTTGTTGATTCATTTAATTACTTCCGAATCATTGCCTATTTTATATTTAAAACTCTTTTTGTACACGATACCATTCGTCGATATTCTCCGCTTTTTACTAGAATGTAGCAGTACAATAAAAGCATGAAAAAAATAAAAGAAATGAAAGAATGAAAAATGTATACATAGTTCTAAATTCACATATATTTACGTTATCTTTCTCCATAAGGCTTGTTCTTACAAGAGTCATGAATGGGTTTCACTGTTAGAAATATTCTACCAGTTCAGTTGTGGATGTGTTTTCAGTGCATGTAACTTAAGAAACAGTTGGACGAACACTTCTGATAGTTTTAAACCAGTACATGACTTGTGGAAACAGACCTATAGTCACCATATCATTTCAAACATTCCTATTTATGAATGTTGAAGTGTAGAAGGATGTTAAAACTATATATAGAGTGGATGTATCTCTCATTGGAATTGTTGATTGTACGCAAAAATGAGTTACCGAACTTTTCTTATCTTGTTCGGCATTATTTCCTCATCTCAAAAACATACAGTCCAGTACAACTTGACCAGGAGGTGCAACCAACCTTTTGTAACTAAGGAAGGTCATAGGCCATTTTATTGATGTGACAAAAGCCTGGCCTACTACGATTTTTTAAAAAGGGTCGTTTTTCAGAAAGTGTATTAGGCATTTTTTTATCGAACATATAGTATTACCAGGCTATTCAGCATCCATCAAAACACCCATGTACCAAATTTGATCGACAAATGTACATTGAGTGTTCTTTTTTTTGGGCTGCCAAATTTCGAAAAATCAGACAACTATAGATTATAATAAGCAGGTCAAAGATTGCCATGAAAGTGAAAGCAAATACCAATCGGTCCAAGAACACATACACTAGAAGTTTAATACTTTTAATTGCGGTCACAGTAAAAATAATTAACGTACAAAAATGTAATGAATGATGAATACTAAACTGTTAAAAGCAATTACATTACAGTTAATTGTTTTTACTGTAGCCGCATAAAATAATTTTAAATTTAAGAAGATAATTGGACACACGTGTTCGATTGGAAGGAGGTATGATAGAGAAAAACTAAAACTTGGTAAACTTATAGTGTATGTGTTTTTTCTTTGTCCGATCGGTATTTGTTTTCACATTCATGGCAATATTTGACCTTTTTATAATTCAGGGTACTAATGTAAAAAATTGGCACACATTTCTAGATGTGTTAATCTGAAAAAGGGGACACATTGTATGTAGAAAAATAATGAAAGTATATACCAGCTTTGAACCGTGCATACATCTTTTATTTTCTCATTTTTTTTTATAATCGCACCGTTCTTACATATTTGAAAATACATCTGTATCATTTTACACAAAAAATATTCGTAATTTTTTCAGAAAAGTCATTTTTGTAACATATCAATTATGATCAAATTAAAAAGATAGCAGATTTCAACATTTCTTTTGAGATAACTAAGTTTCTTTTTAAAATAACCGAATAAAAAGAATTTTCGGGGAAACTAATATAAACATCTTCATTTTATATCTAGGATATGAAGGTTAAGTATAACATAAACAGTATTCTGTTTTTTATGCATTTTTTTTATTGGTAAGGAATTAGAGGAAATACAGCTGTTTTTTTAAAATAAGATCTTATTTACACTAAAATACAATCTTATAGTTATTGCATCTCGGTTTAATGCCTCTAAAATTAACTGAAAAAGTGAGAAAAATGCAATTTTCTGTTGCAGTTATAAATTATGGATATCTGTAGGCATTTAGAAACATTTTAACCTAATCAAACTACATATTATTGAAATTTATCCAAGAATTTATGACGCTCTGTATTTTTAGTTTTTTTTTTAATTGTAAATCACTTTTACATATGTTAGCAATGATCAACACTCAAATATTTTAACGACAAATGACAATTAAATTGCAATATCATGAAAGCTGTCGATAAATCTGTCGAGTTGGTCTTGTCTTTTTTACTTTAGTTCAATTAACCTTAAAAGTTTCATGGACAAGAAATCGCACTTTTAGTAAGATGTGATGATGGTGGTTCTTATTGGAGCAACGCCAAACTTTGATGTTGTCAAAATTGAATCATTTACCGTTTTTATTTTGAACCTTACAAAGCGAAAAATACTTAATAATTTACATGAATTAACGTCTTACTTGAGAAAGATTTTCGCGTTCTTGATAATATACAGGGATGGCCAGAAGTATGGAATATAATTCATATTTTTTGAATGAGTGATTTTTTTTTAAACACCGAAACACGTTAACTGATCTTGATTTTTCCCATCTTTCGATTACATAATAATTAATTTTTATTCAATGTTCTAACCCTCAGCTACCACTACTTTTCAATGTTCTAACCCTCAGCTACCACTACTTTTTTTCAATTGGAAATATAAGGTAGGAGGGGGCTCGTTGGAAAGCTTATAGAAAACCGAATCCAGCCATACCAAATAAACAAGTTTCAAGATTTCAATAGCAAGATTTTTAGGGTTGTATAAAATACCTACTTAACAAGTCAAATAAAAGTTAATTATCTTTAGTGTTATCCTCCATGAATTTGCACAGAATAAAATAAAGAATTTTAAACTGTACCTATCACTGCTAACGAAAAAATATATCTTTTTTATGTTGCGTTTTTTTGTACCACTTACTTGCCAGGTTTTTTGGTTAATTGTTTGCTTTAGTTGTAAATTGGAGGTCGAACCGTTACTATTGTGTCAAAATCAAGTTATTTACTCAATCGCAATGGTATTACCGGAAAGGCAACGCATCGAAATCTTGACATTGCTTGGATGTGGAGGCAAAATAAGAAATCAGGTTGAAGAGCGCGATTTATATAATGCGAAATATCCCGAAAACAAAATCTCGCAAGGAAAAGTAAAGTATCTCACAAATTTGAGAACGACACCTACAGTACACGTGCTTCGAATGAAGAAAAGAAATGACATTGCATTAGAACTTGTTGAAAATTCTCATACTTCAACTGTTTCATTGGCCCGCAATCACGATGCTTCTCGAACTGCAATTCGAATGTTTTTGAAACAAGAGAAATACCATCCCTACAAGGTATGTCTTGTCCAAGAGCTTTTGGAATAGGATTATGACAGGCGATTATAATTTTGTGAGGAAATGATCAGATGGTGTGACGACAATAATGGATTTCAGCGAGACGTACTTTTTTCGGATGAAGCTACGTTTTAAAATGAAGTGGTTAACAGGCACAACTATCGCTTTTGGTCCCAGGAAAATCCACACTGGACATGCGAATCGTATACGCAGCACCCATTAACTTTCTAATGCATGGGCAGGTATCATCAACAACAGAATCTTGGGCCCATTCTTTTTTAAATCTTATTGCCGCATGGTACCTGGATTTCCTAACATTTGACCTGATACCTGCTCTAGCTATGATTTTTCCTCATGAAATTGATCCAGATATACCGAATGAAAGAATTTGGTTCCAACAAGATGGCGCTCCCCCACATTTTGGTATTGATGTTCGAAGGTACTTAGATGAAATGTTTCCAAATCGTTGGATTGGTAGGCGGGGTTGAATGGCCGCCAAGATCCCTCGACTTAACGCCTCTGGATTATTTTCTTTGGGGATATTTGAAAGAAAAAGTCTACCAGGACAGACTGGATAACATTGAGAATTTAAAGAACAAAATTAGGGCCGAGATGCATAATTTACCAGCTGAAGTCATTCGGAATGCTGTGGACAGATTTTACTATCGTCTTGGAGACTGCCAAATAGTGAATGGAGGACATTTTCAGCATTTGCAGTATTGAGTTAATTTTCATAAATTATCTAGTTTTAATTTCTAAATGAAAAAAAAACTTGTTATTGGAAACATAAAACTTGTTTATTTGGTATCGGTGGATTCGGTTTTCTATAAGCTTTTCAACGAGTCCCCTCATGTCTTATGTTTTTATTTGAAAAAAAAGTAGGGGTAGTTGGAGGTTAGGGGGTTGAAGAAAAAATAATTATTACATAACCGAAAGATGGGAAAAAATCAAGATCAGTTAACGTGTTTCGGCGTTTTAAAAAAATTTACTTATTCAAAAGATATGAATTTTATTCCGTACTGGCCATCCCTGAATGTATAGAAATACTTGCTCGTGGCATCGATAGAGGACCTACTGAGACATCAATGACAACTCAAATTCAAATCGTAACGAAAACTCATCATTTCCAACCCTATCATTTCAGATGAGATTCCTTCAGACCTTTGTGAATAGGGGTTTGTTCATACGTATTGGAAATCGTTCAAATGAATAACTGACACTTGTGGAATATCTATACTTCCATATAAAAAATGTTGGTAGACATCAAAAATCTCTACAGTTTTATGATAAATCATAATTTAAGATACATCGTACGCAACAAAAGTTTTTAAATTAATTTTTATTTAATTTAAAAATAATCAATTCCTGCAAGGAGAGAAAAAGTATTTAAAATTTTTTTGCAATCTAAAGTCTAAAGTGTCTATTTGTATATTACTTTTACTTTAACAGAATTTTGTTTTGATACACACAACGTCAAAAATCTTGGACCCTCCCCCTCATTCTTGTTAAAGAAATCTTTTTGTCAGAAAAACCAAATACATTTATAAAAGAATATTGTTTTCTGAATCTTTTTTTTTGTGAAAAGAATATATTCGATAAACTAAGTACTTAGAAAATTAAAAACCAGGAAACGTGTGACATTTTTGACAAAATTTATTAAATCAAAAAGAAGTAACAAAGGCTCTCTACTTGACTAATAGTCGGTATGACCTCCACCACGTTCCAATAGCGTATTGACACGTCTGTGCATGCGGTTAACGATCTCTTGCGGAATATTGTTCCATTCCTCTTCTGCCGCCACGACTAACTCATCTGCAGTCTGAGGTGGAGGAATATGATAGCATTTACAAATTGGTGGTTAAATGACTCTATTTACTGATTCAGTCAAATTATGTTAAGAGAAATATATTTTGATTTTGGAGATTACACAGGGTCTCTGGTTTAAAAAATACAGAGTGTTCAAGTGTTGGAAAAATTATTATGTCGTGGCATAACTATTTAATCATTAGCTAATAATTTTGTACGAATAAATAACACGCACGCAAAATATGCTAATATTTATTGACATGAAAATTTGACACAAGCCCACTTAGAAAACCACCACAAAATACATTGATGCAATTAACTGAGAAGTCGATAAAGTTAGGCGACATAAACAAGAGTACATTTTACGTACAATTGGACTTTCTTTTAGATTTTTACCTTTTTTTAAGTATAGCTCAACAGGTAAAACAAACATGTTTTGATTTGTCTATATAATATGGTAAAACAAGCGCCCTCTAGGAACAATTTCAACACTACCAATTTTCACTCATGCGATCAAAACTTTCTCTTAGAAAATCACGATAAAATACATTGAAATTTTAAATGCAAATAACTCAGAAACAAATAAAGTTATGCGACCTAAACAGGAATACATTTTTTATGTAGAATTGAACGTTCGTTTAGATGTTTTTTAAGCATAGCTCAACAGATAAAAAAAATATGTTTTGATTTTCCTAAAAAATGGGGTGAAACTAGCGCCCTCTAGGAGCAATGTCAAAAAAACTTCACATTCGTAATTGTCACACAAAAAAGGCCAACACTACCAATTTTCATGCTATCAATTCTTTCTCAATTATTGAGAAATTTCAGAATAAAATTTAAACCTTGAACACCCTGTATTTCTTAAACCAGCGACATTCGTATAAGGCATAATGAACTAAAACGTAATATTTTGGTGTCTAGTATCTCCAACTTAATGTTGACCCATTCTTTCTGACTCACCCTGTATATCTAATTTCTTAGTATATTGCAAAAATTCATCAGGATGGATCTTGACATATACAGGGTGTCTCATAATTAGCTGCCAACCTTGAACAGGCCGATTCTATTACCAAAACTAAGTAAAAAAGTTCATATGAACATGGGTCCGGAAATGCTTCCTAAGGGCACAGGGACCCATTGCAGAGGGAGGAATGGAAATAATTTTTTTGCAATATCTCTCAATCGCGTTGTGATAAATGAATGAAATTTGCTATACAGAGCTAAATTTTGATGAGCAATTTGATGGACTAATCCATTTATTTCCACAAGGTCCATTGGGGTGGGTACGGGGGGGCCCTTGGTATTTTGCGTGTGTACCTTTTTTGCAGCTTAGTGTATCCATCTGACTATCGAAACAATCGATTCTCCTACCTGTTTTATTTGAAAAAGGTATACTTTGCTGAAGTCGGTAGGAGTAACCATTTTTTAAATAATCCTATTTGAAATGCTCAGTGCACCGAGTAAAAACTGTTTATGGATGTATGGAGACGTGCAAAATTTCAAAAAGATCGGCCTGCTTTGATAAAATCTTTGTACCTACTTCTTGAAAAATGGTTTCATCAAACCTCGCCGGTCTTCTCAAACCTCTTCAATGGGTCCCTGTGCCCTTAGGAAGCATTTCCGGACCCATGTTCATATGAATCTTTTTACTTAGTTTTGATCATAGAATCGGTCCGTTCAGGGTTGGCAGCTAATTATGAGACACCCTGTATTACACAATCGAGAATATACATGTACACCCCTGCCAGTATTCCCAATTCGTCAAATACCAAATTCAGTTAAACAATGTGATACAAACAATTGTTTTTTAGATCAGTTACCACAACAAATAATTGAATAGTTCATGATCGGATATACTTGCCCATAATAGTGTATTTCTGAACGTCAACACTGATGAATTCCCTGAAATTGTAAATGCATCAAGTTGAGTAGCTAATTTCTTACAAAAATCTAATCTAGTTCTAATTTAAAAACCTGTCAACTGAAATATCCAGGGAAGTAACAGCAAGTTCATCAGTAATCGATTAACGATCTAAGGCTACGTATAAAATAAACTAGACTTTGGCTCAAGTGTCCATGTCAAAAGAAATTATTCTGAGATTGCATTGTACAACTTGTAGTTAATATTTGTTTGCGACATTTCTTTTGTGTAATATAGCTTAAGCAAATAAATGATTGTAGAAAATGAGTTTTTTATTGCTTCAAATTGGTGTACTTAACTTCTTTTAATTTTCTCATCTGATATTTCTCTGATCTGATATTTGGTATTTTACTATATTTGTTTAGGTGTTTGTTATGGGTATGCATTCAAGTATACAGACTGTCTCACATAAGAGGGCCACTCCTATGTATCTCGCTTAATATGCGAGACACCTCAAAAATCTTTAAATATTTTTTGTTGCATTTTTGGAGGCCTTTATGCTTATTTGAGATTCATGGCCAACTTTATGAGTAATAACAAAAAAACCTGTAAAGTACCCAAACTTTAAGGCTGTCTAACTTTTTTATTTTAAGAGATAGAGAAAACTTATTGGTCATAAATATTGATTGCAAAATGGATACCTTTCACCTGATATAAACAAATTTTTGAAATATCGTATGTGGTTCGCTGTGCCCAACTCTGTCAGATGACACTGCTCTATGAAATCTTGTGTTTTGGTGTTGTAGGCGAGGACAATTCAAGAGCTCAATTTTTTTTTGGAAATACTGAGAAAAAATTTCCTTGATCTCTCATAGAAATGTTTTCATTCGAGTTGTACTCAATTACTAGCCGTGTTGGACAAGTGCGCGAAGTCGTGCAGGTTTGCAGATCCGCGCTGTGCTCGTATAATGTGCGCTAACCTAAATGAATGAAATGAATTGACCTTGGCGAGCCATGTCGATCCATCCATGTAATAACCCCGGAACGCACGTGTTTCAAGTTTATATCTATAACCGCTCCCAGTGAGTTGATGCGCCCTTTGACCAATTCTTCGAGTGCTGTAATCAAGTTTCCGAGAATAAATCAAACCTCGATAAAGTTACAGTAACGTTATTATTATCCTGTAAATTACATTTAAACAGAAATGGTTGTTGCGGCAAACTGAGATCTGTAAATGATGGAAATTCACCATAGAGCTTTCTCTTTTTGTTGATAGAGTGAACCCAAAACTTTCTCATTTTCCTCGATTTTTCCCCTTCACCGCTTCATACAACATCGTTAAAATACAAATTTTTTCTTCCGAGCTACATTCAACTACTACTTAAAAACATCAAAACGTGTGCCACACACATAATCTGCACAAAAAGCTGCTGGTTCGTGCTGGACAAGTGTGCAAAGTCGTGCAAGTCCCTGCAGGCGTAATGTACGCGATCTTGAATGAATTAAATGAATTGACCTTGACGAGCCTTGTCAATCCACCCTTGGAATAAATCCGGAACGCACGTGTTTCAAGTTCATACCTATAAATGCCCCCAGTGAGTTGGTGCGCTCTTTGATCAATTCTTCGAGTGATGTAATTAAGTTTCCGAGAATAAATCAAACCCAGGCAAAGTTACAGTAACGTTACTTATCCTGTAAATGACTTTTAAACAGAAATGGTTGTTGCGGCAAACGGAGATTTGTAAGGGGTTCGGATAGCAATCAAGAACTCGGTCAAATTATAACAATCGTGCGGAACACAGGGTTTAATGGGAATGGAAATCATCTGTTATTCTTGCCCATAAATTAATTTCAATTTCATATCCTACGTCACAACTTTATAACTTTGTTTAGGGAAGTTGAACTGGTTATTTGCTGTCTATTCTCCGGGTTACATTCAAGCCGAAATGGATTTCACTTTCTCCGAATTATTTCAATTCCCGGATCCTTTCTTTTAGAACACCTGGGGCTATATTCTAATAAGGTGGTTTGTTTGTTCGCTTGCAGATACCGTCGCGTCGATCGCTTCTTTAATATATTCCGCTGCGACAATTTTATTGCGGAGAATTTGGAGTAGATACGCAGGTTCGAATTGCTTTTCATTTCGTCTACTATTTTTTTTTAACGTGGGAAATATTGAAGTGCGGTGATATGTTTGGAGAAAAGATTAGATTGTGTATAAATGTAAATGTGCTATACAGGGTTCACTAAGTTCAAATATGATAACCACGTGGTCAGGGAGACCTAAAAATCAATAAAAAACATATTTCGGTTCGATTCTAGCTAGATGTTCAAATAATGGGACAAAACTCTCTTTTCCTCCTGAAAATCGGTGCCTATGAATTTATGAATTTAGATATGCAAGTTCGAGTTACTTTTCACTTCGTCTACTTTTCTTACGTTGGGATTTTAACCACATGCTCTAGGAGATATAAAATATAATAAAAAAAATATTTCGGAATTTTAGCTCGATGTTTAAAAAATGAGGCAAAATCCTCTTTCATCCTGACAATCGACGTCTATGATAACCATCGTCCAGGATGGCTTAGATCTGTCAATTACCAGTCGGTAGTCGTTTTTGTAGCGTTTCCAAATGTAGAAACGACAAAACATTTTTATTAATAATAATACCTGACAGGTAACAGTTAATCCGCTTAGCTGCAGTATTTTGCATTCGTTTTTCGTTCTTTCGTTCCAAACTGTCAGAACTATATTTTCACTCATTACAGGTCCATCAAGATTACCCACCCACTAACAACAAAACATACTTCGCGTGCAGTTAAATAAAATGCTCATTTATTATAAGAAAATGAACAAAAGGAATACCAATAGATAATAGAAAACTTCGAATTATTATAAAATCTTGTCCGATAACAACGAATTTTACTATTTAGTCCTTCGTCCGCCGTAGTTGTGTTGATGGTTGCCGTACTCTCCAAACGTCAAATATGTCAAATAAACCACACTTTATAAATAAATTTGGACATTTTTTATCACAGTTAACCCTGTAGAAGAAATACATTTTACCGTTGGTAATATATCTTAGATTAATAAAAATATTAATGGTTTAATTCAGCACTTTCAGTTTTTTAAATCAGATATCTTCCATATTCTGAAAAAATGGCCTCTACCAAAATAATTGTAGCGGGCAGAAAGAGTCAATAAATGCTGATATTTGAGTTGTCCTTGAACCCCCTTTTCAAGGTCATTTGAGGGTCAACGTTTCTCTCATATCAGATACTGACAAATTGCCATCTACACAAGTATTTGTGGCGAAGAGAAAGAGTCAACGAACGCTAATCTTTGATTTGACATTGAGTCGCTTCTTCAAGTTTATTTGAAGGTCAACGTGTGTTTTTTTACAGAAAATGCTATTTTTGATTCAAGATCAAATACAGCGTTGAATACAGATCTCACTTCTCATCAGAGTTGAGAGAAGCAATTTTGTGAATAAGATGACGCTGATTATAATGCATAAATTAAGATACATAACTTTTGAAATTTGTTTAATAGATCTCTATATATGTTTGTTAAGATGTTTCGATTTTGTTTGATTTTACTTCTTCTAAAACTATCAAATATCCACTAGATTTCTGTTTTACCAAAACTTTGCTTTAGCTTTACTATTGTGAACAGTTTATAAGTTGATGATATTCCTTTTTACTACTTATTTTAAATGCCTTTTTATTTTAAAATTTAAAAAAAACAAACATAAGGGCGAGGTCACACTCCTCTGAATTTTTTGAGACACTATGACACCCTACACAATATAGAGTTAGAAGACTAAAACCAAATAAATTCCCATTTAAAAATGTTTTAGTGCTTAGCTCCGTTATTTTCTGGAGTTTATGCTAGAGAGTGACAATTTAGCCTTAACTAAAACCCATATTTTACGTACTAAGTATGTAGAAGAATTGTAGTCGTAAATATCGACAAAATACGATTTATAGTGTGTCTTTTACAAAATACATTATCCTTTACAAAATTTATGGAGGATAAAATGAATACATACATTAATTTTGAAGCTAAAACTCTAAGGAAACCTGATAAATGTACTCGTATAACTTTGAGAATAACTGAATTAGAAATTCGAAAATATATTTACATATTAAGGTTTAATTTTATTTTGTTAAATATTAATGAATTTACAGGTAATAATGAATAATATTGTATTTCATTTTCTAAACGAATGATAATATTAGTGGCAGTAATGGCACTAAAAGTGTATACAAGGTGTTTATAATATGAGAATGCTAAATTTCTGTGCATGTAGAAGAATTTAAAACATTACGAAACAAATATAAATTTAATTCTGCATGTATCATAGTAAAAATTTTATTATAAATGAATCTCTATGTTCAAGGTATTATATGAAATAGAAGGCAAGAAGTAACGCAGAAAAATAAAATCGATATGGTTTTATCATTCGACCAACTGTTAGTCGTAATGTCCCAAAAGTGAAGCCAGCTAGATGTTAAGGATATCTCAAAGGGTGTTATAATAGCTGCTTTTAAAGCAGCTGTGGCTGTTTCGTACGAAATAAATTTCCAGTAGGATATTACAGTGACCTGTATAAAATATACGAGTAATACGAAGTAATTTTAATCCCATTTCTGATCCCACTCAATATGATTATATTTAATTAATATTTGTATTATATTATAAGCAATATGACTGTAAACTTTGTTTTGATAAAAATTATATAAATTAATTTAGAGTAATTTGAATGACCGGCGAATATTCCAGACACCTCCTGACACGTTTTTGTGGGGCTATTTAAAGAATAGTGTTTATAAAGATAGACCAACCACTATTTCAGAAATTCAAGATAGAATACAAGAAGCTATAAGATTTGTTCCTAGAAACGATTTGAAACAGTCAGAAGTATTCGACTAATTAAGTTGAGAACGAGTTACCAGTGAATTTAATGCAAGAATTAGTTGGAGAACATTTCTGATCATTTCAAACCGTTTCCAATTGCTGCAGGAACAAACCTATTATTACATAAAGTAACACCCAAAAATGATGCATAATTGTTTAAATAATTTGGAAAAAAGGTATAGATCTTGCATAGTAAAGCAAGGAAATGAGTTTGATTAATTTTTATAAACATTATTCTTTAAATAAAAATAATATACATTATTCTTTAAATAAAATGAATATAATTTTTCATTCTTTATAATACAAAAATAAAATTTTAATTAGTAGCAAAAGATAACCAATTATTTGTTTATATTAATGCAATCTAGAAAAAGTAGAGAATCCAAAAATATTATAACATACAGGGTATTATGTTCTTCTTATAACGAAAAAACTAGATATCAATACCTCTGTAGTGCAATGTTGGATTATTTGATAAGAAAATTGAAATCCTTCTGAAAAATGCACGTTCCAATTTTCTGATATCTCTTAAAACAACAAAGTTACAGTAGAATGTTCTTATTACTTGAAAGAAAGCAATTATCAAAGTTTCACCTAAAAAACCAAATCCCACAGAGTTGCAGTAATTACGTCCGCTAAGTATTTTACGTACACTATAAAAAATTCTAGAAAAAGCTTTTGAGCATCAAATTGAAATATATTTGGGCACTCATTTGTTGTTGCTTTCAGATCAATCAGGTTCAAAACGCTACAGACCAAAGACAATGTACAGTGCTAGTTAGTTTTTTATGGATTTTAGTCGAGCATTCCATATTATGTACCATGATTTGATGGTCTATATGTTAAAAGATATAGGTGTTTTTAAAAATTCATGTTTGTTATTAAAAATTAAATTAAGTTGGCAACAAATTAATATTGACGGAGTTCAATCAGATTATGTTTAATTAAAATCAGGTGTTCCGCAAGGGTCCATACTTGGACCGTTATTGTTTAAAATTTATACTTCTCTTATAACGTAATACAATGTCCAGTTATATATGATACTCAGTTATATTATATTTTTTAACTATCTAAGTGCAGCAAGCGTGTGTTATCATTAATGATAATTTAAAAACGTTTATTGATTGCGTAACTGAACATTGTCTACTAATCAATCCTACTAAATCTAAAGTAATGGTTTTCAGTAGTAAATATCACCGTAAGAATTTGTTGAATTCAATTAATATTGTCATTAATAATGAGTTACTCGAGGTAGTAAATGAAGCAAGGAATTTAGGTGTTACACTTGATTCTGATTTGAGGTTTGAGAAGCATGTAAATAAGTTACTACAACGAGCGTATTGTAATATTAAAATAATATATGAAAACTGTCTTTTGTCTCCAATTTATGTAAAAAAACTAATTTGTGAAACCCTAGTATTATCTTTATTCTACTATGCTGATGCATTATATGGACTTAATTTGACACTTATTTACAAGAAGTTCAAAATCAGATATTTGTAGTTTTAAAACCAAAGTCAGGTCATACTTTTTGAACAATTGAATTAATAATGTTTTTTACTCACAGTCAATCTGTTATTATTAAGGTTCCCGTTTTGAATAATTATTACCATGTCTTACATGATAAGTATTGGTGGGCCTTCTTCAATGGATGCATTGTGATTTACTGCACTCGATTGCTTATAGTTGAAATTATAAAAAAATATACTAAACTGACACAGGTTCTTGTTAGGTGGAAGAGTATCTTTGTTACGTTGTACGCAATCAAAGATAAACTTCGCTCATTATTATGATATTTCTGTAAAGTTATTCGAAATAATAAAAGACGTTTATTATTATTATTGTAAGAGCTTACTATTTTTTTTTCAGTGTAGTGATTAAGTATTTGAAACATAAACATAAATAGTGAGAAACATTTGTCGACCAATTCCTCTAAAACAGCGTCCCTACAAAGTTGCAGGTTATGTCAATGTTGACCTAAAAATAATTCACGCTTGAACTAAATCAGAAATGGATCGAAGGATACACCGCTCTTCTTACGCATTACACTGAAAGATTTTGAGAACGGATAATACCAAAATGTTTTTCGTACACATCATTAATATTCAGAATGTAAACTGTCGTGTACACAGTGAAGCCATTCATCATTACCAACGAAAATCGATGAATCTTTAGCCTTTTGAAGAATAAATAAAACCTCCCAGATTACGGTGGGTTCTCTTTCAAAGTTATCTCGTTGAAATTTGAAACTGCTATGCTTTTCTGTGGCAGAGACACTGATAGTTTAGGAAATGTTTTATTTCACTTAATTTAACTTAGGAGTAATTATGTAGCTGTGATTGTAGAACGGGGTAGTAAATCATTATAAAGGCATACTGAAAATGGCGCATAACAAGTTTCATGCTGCAAATGTATGATAAAGAGTTAATGATTTGGAATACTGACAATATAACATTGTTAATCAGAATTAAATATCAAGGTTAAGGTTGATTAAAAGTTGAGCTGAGGTCATTTTTAGAATATATATCTTTTTTAACAACTTATGATACTTTTTAATTATATTTTAGAATATTAAAATGAGCGGTAATAGTTAGAAATCCTACAAATTCTGAAAATATTTTGGTAGTTCTGTTCCAATCCAATAAGACTTTATCTTTTTAATAATATGTGCACAATTGGTCAATTAGGCTTTTATTAAAATAAACAGCTGTTATAAATTACTGAATTTATGCAATCGCATTCGAGAACAATTTCTGACCAAGTTTAATTTCCATCCAATACTGTATTTCATACTGTTCGTTAAATGAGTCATTTGCGACCGGGAAATGGAACATTACAGTATCTGATACCGCAATTTAATACAGTTACTCATTAATTATCATTTTATTTTAATAATATTTTGCATGCTAACTTCTTTCACTGAAAGTAAAAGATGTTTAAATTTTCTGGTTTATCTGTTAAGTTTTTTTCGAGTTTGCATATGTCGTATTTTGATAGCGTAGCACTTGTGTTGCAAAAAACATTTTTTTACAGCTATAATCCGTAGATTTGGGCAAAGCGGATTGTTGGGTTGCACGAAGCAGGTTTGTTGGTTAGAGAAATTTCTAAAAGGACTAACAGATTCTTACGTATCATACGGTGTTATCAGGCGTGGACTTAAAAGGGCCGTGGAACGAGAGGTACTGGCCATCGTAGAGGAACCACAGAGCGTGAAGATCGTCGACTTCACCTTTAAGGTCTCAGAAACCAGACTGTTGCAAAGTCAGTGGTTTGATGAGCATGGGCAAACTTTAAAAAAACTTAACAAATACACCTGAAAATTTAATACTTTTTACTTCGACACAGAGACAGACATGCAAAAAATTATCGAAATAATTATTTGTCACATAGTATATAATGATATCTCTACTCTTCTTTATAATTACGAGGATTAGCCCAAAAGTCGGGGACTGATATTGGAGAGGAGGTAGATCCTAACCACCTGTCAGTGTAGGAATGAAAGGAACCTGGAAAATCCCATTAATTAGGGAGATGGTCAAACGTCAACCGATATCAATCTGCCACATTGACCCAAGCCAACGCTTTTCTAACCTACCATATGCGCAGAAAAGGTGTCAATCCTCTCCACAAGTATAGCTGATGTACGGTATACCGGAAGCGAAATTTGAACCAATTTGAACTCGGGCGGTTGGCAAACGCTTCAAGGACTGACGTCTTAAGCCGCTCGACCACCAACCGACTAAATGCAATTGAATTCCTTGTTTTTAAAAATCAGTCAAATTCTGCCTACAATTTTGGGCTTCTCCATAAATAAGAAATGAATTTAAAACATCCTCAAACAAATAATCATTTTCATTGTCTGCTATTATAATTGAGCATTCATGATTTGGCATTATAAAAATACAAAATCAGTTAATAGTTTTAATTACTGTCGTTTTCATATCTATTTCGACAAAAAGATGACGCTTTCACTTAAACCACTTGTTAGAAAGCTTAAAGGTTCAACTATTCCTTGTATAAAAAATTTTCGATATAGCAAATTTCAAACAAGACGATGAAAAGTGATTATTTCTCGATTATACAGAAAGTCAAATTGTTTGAAAAAAATAATCACTGCAACCATGGAAACTTCTAATCGCTGTGAATCAGTCTGTATAACTGGACAATTTTATAAGAAGTTTCTTCGGCTTCCTCAGAAGTACCTAACTCAGAAATTGAGATGCAACAATCAAGGAAACCTACAAACTCAACTAATCTTACAATAAGTTCCACTATATTATGCTCTCTATGTCTTTGATTAAATTATAGAGACAATAGGGACCACAAAATATACATATCATAATGACAACAATTACGAAATGGAGTTTATTCTCATAACAGTTCTGATTCTGTACAGTTTCAAATAAAACAGTAATTATTATTTTTAATTAATTATTATTAGAAGAGTAAATTAAATTGGTTCAGGTCTTTTATTTTCATAATAATTATTTATACGTGCATAATTAATAGGTTTTTGAAATAACACGAGTTGATTACTCCCAATAATTAACTATTTATGGGTAAACATTGTGAAGACTAACAATTAAATTGTAAAACACTAAAATTAATATACTCTTTCGTAATTAATTATGAAAAATATATTTCTAATTGAATTTGATGAATACATTACATACATATATTACATTATTAATTTGTTTCGGACAACTACGTAATAGTTATTTGCAATATAACTGTTGTACAGATTCATATTACAACACTGATGTTAAAGTTATCATAGATAGAACATCGAGTGTGGTATTATTAATTTACCACAAGAATATTGTACAACATTTTATCTACTTTCATTTAACAACATGAAAAAAATATATTAGGCGAAAAAGTGTCAAATGACGCGACAATAAGCTGGTGTATTTTCTATCAACAGAAAAAGTACCTGCTAATAAGTTTACAGATCAAGTTTTCTTATCTTACCTTTCGCATGGTTACTATCAAAACTTTGTCAAACAAAACCGTAAATATAAAAAACGCTTTTCTGAAATGTGCAATTCTGTTAGAAGTTTACCCTCTGAAATAGAAGCTGCGGAAAACGAAACGATATCAAGACAAAATCGAAGGCGCGGTATGAGTTAGAGTACTAAAAGCTTGATGCAAAGTTAACAAGGTAATGGACGTGTCTAAGAAAATCCTTTTGGCTTATTTTTCTAGAAAGCAACGCTCCCAGAAACCATCTACACTATGGACTCACTGCTAAATTTTGAGAACTATGGATTTGGTTAAGAAAATTCAAGATATAAGCAGATTTTCTCAACAAATGGCATTTTTTAATAAAAGTCCTGAGGGTCAGAAGACCAAAAAGTCTAGAACACAAAGAAGAAGCATATACAGTACTGCAGATTATGAAACATATTTACTCATGAAGAATTAACTAAGCTAATGTTGGATCATACAATGACCTCTATATAAAAAATGTGATTCCATGCACGAAAAGAAAAATTGTCCCAGAATTTGTTATAACAGAAGGAAATGCGGCGGGTATTCACTGTTTAAACATTTTTCGAAATATGTAGAACTTTGTCCTCCTAATGCGACTCACAGCGGTTTTTTGTATTCTACAGACAAGGAACCTCCTAGTCTGTCGGAGTTAACATTTTTGGAAGATTCCACACAACAAAGCTTGGATTGAAGAATCCAGAAGAATACATTGTTTTAGGAGGTCCTCAGCCACGATTTTGGTCGATGGCGTGCAGATATGCAGATGTTAAAGCGTCATGGAAGCTGTAAATCTTCTTCTATGGCAGAAGGTTATGCTGATTATTCTTTAGAAATAAGAAACAGATAAGATAGCAAAGAAGATCATGGGGTCACATCACATCTATTTCTGACATACAGATTACTAATTGTAAAAAAATATTATCAATGTTTATGTAAAACTTCAGTTTTATCATATTTTCTTTAATAATAAATAAACCATTCTTCTAAAAAGCGGGGTTTTATTTAACACAAAAATGTGTCAATAAAAACGGTATTTTTTCATTACAGCACTAATGTTGTACAGTACTAATGCTGTAATAAATTACTATTTATAAAACTGTAAAATTCATATTACTAAATGAAAGTACATAAAACAGTTTTAACAAAATTGTCACCTTTCTTTTGAATCTGTCTAGAAATTGAGAAATTGCTACAAACGAATATTGTAGCGAGTTTTTTTACAGCTTTTCATCAAATATCAAGCGAAAATGCAAAACCCAACCAAGTTATTGAATATTAATGAATCTTAGTCTAACTTAGAAGGCAATCTGTGGGTGCAATGTGTATATATGATTTAAAATTTATGGTTTCGCTTCGACTCTCATATCCAACAGGTGTTTTATTGCCTTACCTATAAAATCATTCTATTCAATGGCCTGGAAAATAAAGTTAACAGAACTGTTAAACTGGAAACTACAGTATTTCGAAGAATCCATGATATATATTTCACAGAAGTTAGAGGATAATTTGATAATTATTTTTGTTTGCAGTGAATGGTTTAAAGTTACAGAGTGACTGGGGGAGAACCCATAATATTCTAATGGGGTGTTTAGGGGGCAAAAGTGAACAAAACAGCCTAATAAACATATGGTCGAATATCAACAGTTACTGAGATAGCAATGGACATATTTTTATTGCTATTTTTCGAAAGCTGTTATTATTTGATATTTTACTTTGAGTAGGTCATGCATTCTAAGCCAAACTCACATTAGTGATTACTAATTGTCACATTTATTTTGACGTCTGTGATTTAAACGATTATTTTATAACTGTTAACAATTATTTTTACATGCGCGTCCGACAGTGCTAATCGTGCAGTTGCTGAATATATATATATATATATATATATATATATATATATATATATATATATATATATATAATCAAAAAACCCATTTACCAGTTTATGGTGTAGGGTAACACAAATTACTAACTTAATTTACTATTATTATACATGTATAAATTTCGCCCACTCCTTCTTATTTCTTGCTAAAATTTTTGCGTCGGTCCATGTTATTCCCTTTCTCTGTAATATTTCTCCCACGGTTTTGTCCCATCTTTGTCTAGGTCTATCTCTTTTCTTCCGTTTCTCTATTTTTGCCTCCCATATCCGTTTGACTTGACTTGCATTATTCATTCTTTGTAAGTGGTCCCACCAGCTCATTTGCCTTCTTTCAATAAATTCTAATGTTGGTTGGATTTCTAGATCTTCCCGTATAACTGTGTTCCTCATTTTGTCTGCTCTAGTTACGCCTTTGACTCTTCGTAGATACTTCATTTCTATGGCTTGTATTTGGCTTTTTTGTTTCCTTGTCAGTACCCAAGATTCACAACCGAAAGTTAAAATTGGTCTATAAATGGATTTAAAGACCTCTATCTTTGTTTTCTTGGAAATTTCTTTATTACTTATAAATGGCTTATGCATTGTATGGTATAATTTTAATTTTAATTCTATCCTGCTTTTAATATCTACATTTTGTCTTCCATTATCTTCTATTTCTTTTCATAGGTATTTAAAGCTATTAACCTGTTTGATTCTCACACCGTTAATCTGTATATTTATGTCTTTTTGCTCATTTCCTATTACCATTAATTTTGTATTTCTTTTGTTCAATTTCATTCCGTATTCATCAAGTATTTCATTCCAGGTCTCTAAGTTCTGTAAATCCTTCTCCTTTTCTGCTAAGATTGCTACATAGTCAGCAAATGCTCCCTGTGAAATGCCTATTCTCTGCAATTGTCTGTACCCTACATATAATTTTTTGCTTTAAGTGAGCATTTCTTTATTACTTCGTCGATAAAAATTGTGAACAGTATGGAACTTCCTCCTTGTCTCAATCCTTCATTTATTGCAAAACTTTCCGAGATCTTATTTTGGCTAATGACACAGTTATTATTTTTATTATATATGTCTTTAAGTGGAGTAAATGACTGTCACAATGAACATCGTTGGTCAGATGAGAATCCGCACGCACGGTGGAAGTAACTTTCAGCATCGGTTCAGCGTTAACGTTTGGTGTGCTACGATTAATAATCAATTACATAGCCCAGTTCTGCTAGATGGTCGTATTACTGGAGCTAGATATGTAGAATTTTTAGAAAATAGTTTGACACATATACTGGACGATGTCCCATTGGATATTAGGCAAAACATGTACTTTCAGCATCTTCATCAACAATCACTTTCCACAACGTGGATTGGCCGAGGTGGTTTCCAAAATTGACCATCTAGGTCACCAGATTTGAATCCTCTTGATTACTGCCTTTGGGGATGGATTAAATCCTTAATATATGCAACAAAAGTGAAAACAAGAGAAGCGCTATTCGATCGGATTGTCAATTATGCAGCACTTATAAGAGAAAATCACTGTACTACCCGTGCAATCCACAAACGAGCTGATGCATGCATCGAGGCGGACAGTGGCATATTTGAAAATTTTATTCATTACTTTCGGTAGATTAGATCTTTAATCAATGTTATAATTTATAATACGTAAACACTTTTCTCTACTGATGCATTACAATAATTAACTCGAATAAAAATATTTTCATTGCTATCTCTGCTTCTTTTTGGTTTAGTTTTGCCCTCTGAACACCCTTATTGAATATTGCCTCCCCCCCAATCACCCTGTATATAAGTACATTTCTGGTGTATCTAAAATGACTTTAGCTCAACGATCGATCGTGCTTCAAAGGTGAAAAAGTGAAAACATGCAGCTGAAAACAGACAGATTACTAGGAAGCCTTAAGCTCTAAATAACTAATAAAATTACTAAGAACAGCTTAAAACTTGTGCAGCTTCTAACCTTTTCCCCCTATAAGTGGAACTGGAAAACAAAAAATCCATCGTTCCATTTTGTAAAAAAAAAGTAAAACTGTTTCAATTTTAAGAGTTAATAAGTAAGTAAATTGTATAAAAATAAAATATCCAACCTCTTCCTGAAACAATTTGTAGATACATGCAAATATTTTAAATGTATTCTCAAAATTTTGTTTATTAACTCTCGAAACTGATTAATGTGTAAGTACAAATAGTATTGAAATTTCTTATTTAATTTCAGATCAAGTTTAAATAAATAGAGATCGTAGTACCATTTTGTGGAGTATTTCAAGTGTGATTTCAATTAGACTGCAGGAATGTATACATGTACCAATGTTGCGTCTATAGGTAGAAGATGTTTCTGATTGGTTTCTTGCTAATGGGCTGGTACTTAATTGTAGCAAAACCAATAATATTACATTTCAATAGAGCATTTACATTAACTCAGTGTCTTTAAATTCGGCTAGGGGCGCTAGCGTCAAAGTTAGGAATTAATATTAATGTTCTATGGTCTAGAAGAGTTGCAAACACTTTTTAAGTTTATCCAAATGATTCTAGAGGGAGTGGGGGTAAATGTAGGTAAAGTAACGTAAGAGTTAAATGATATTCTGACGCCACATATTCGTTGTAGTTTCATTTTCACGGAATATTGAGATACCCTGTAGTACAAAAGTTTAAAATAATGCGAGCAAAAAAGTAGTATATTTTTTAATGAAAAGGAAATTTTCTTGCTTTTATATCTCGTCAAGATTTGAGATATCCCTGGTGATTACTTTGAGATGTACAACCGTTTGCAATAATAATGGCCCTCTTTAAAATAAATTTTGCGATTTCTTTTGAAATGCTGACGTATTCCTAATGAAATCTACTTTCAAGTTTTCACATTTGTTCTTAGTTGTTTCACTCACCAATAGAGATTTAATGAAATTCCAGAAGTTCAAAAATTGTTTTGAATGAGTCATTATTACTGCAAAAGCAGTACCTCTAGTCATATACACACTGTCTAAACTAAAGCAAACCACTTAACGTCGCTGTATTTACCGCTGTAAAATGATAAAATTTGTGATGTTTTTAGGTACAAAAATCTTGAAATATAAAACATGAAAAACCAAAGTAAAATAAAAAATTAAATTTTTGGTGTTTTGTTTATTCATTGTTACTACTTAAATTTTCTTTAAATAAAATAATAACTTTTAGAAAGCGTTTGTAGGACACACATTATTTTGCTTTTCTAACCTCACATTTTAACAATTATTTTCATATGCCTACTTATGAGCAATAGCCTTGACTATATACACTAGTAATAGTGAACAATCCACATATGTATACAATATAGTACCTGCTTAACTTGCTGTTTGCTGAGACAAGAAATCTGGAAGCAGGATAAGAGAAGAGTTTCTTGAACGTGTTCTTTTTCGTCGATTTTGCAAGATCATGTCATGTTCGTTTTATATTGGTATCTTTGAAAATTCGCAGGTATAGGATAACATTCCTGTTATTTACTCTAGACTATTCAGTTACTGAATGTTTAAAATTGTTTGTATTTGTAGAAAGCAACTGAACTTCTAAGAAACGGTTGTTATTGAATTATTAAAATCTTGAATTAACATACGTATTGATTAATATATACAATGCTGAAACATTGTTCTTTATTAATGCAGGACAAAGTGGAGGGAAATGAATTGCAATTACAAAAAAATAATTTATGTTAGTTAATATAACTTAAACCCTTACGTATATATTATGATATAGTTCGTCAACCAGTTAAACTTAGGAATAAGAACAATAGATGGCGATACTAAAAATCCATGTTATCTTTATTTACATTATGGACCCCCTTTTCAGACTGTCACTGACTGCTAGCGTCAATTCAACTAGGTGTCGGCCTAACGCGACGTTGCCAAATTTAAATATTTTCCTGTAGTACCTACCTATTGTTATTAATGCTATAAATTATGTTTTAAAAGTATGCAATTAACAGATTAAGTTTCAACATAAAAAATATTTAATATTAAAATTACAAAACTCCAACGGATCAACATAAACCATTCACATTTCATTACATAAATAGTTAAAGAAAAATACAGACAGCAATAAAAAACCCTCGTGCTGTCAACAAAAAACAGTCCGAGTCATCAATAATAACCTTGTTTTCAATGTCAACTCAATGACAAGCGCTGCAGATCCGCTAAATAATAACAGAGACAAACAATAGTTAAATTTGCATTTTTATACACACCCGGTGTAATCAATAGGAAATTATGAGAATATTCTCAGCGTCCACATCAGATAGGCTGTAATCAGCACACTCGGCACAGCTAAAAAGTTGGTAGTTCAAGTTACAGTTTAATACGCTACCGGCGGAATAAGTCGAACATCTTTCGGGTCCATTTTCGTATGAAGGCAAGCCCGCCCTCAATATGGAACAGATGCACACGGTCCGACTTCTCTCCCTTCTTCATCCATCAGTCATTATTTTCACGTGGTAGAGAGTGATGAATTGCTTGTGTTTGTGCAGCCGGTGTAGTTAATAATTATTAATAAAATTTGCTATTTGCCTAAATAAAAATGCAATTCAAGTTGGGTAAACCGAATTAGTGAAAGACCGCGGTTGTCCTCTGCTTAACAGAGCCGTGGTAAAATGTATAAAAGACATTTGTGTTTTCCATGTTCATCTGTGTAATTCGGTACCTACTGATCATGAGCAATGGATTTGAATCCGATTCATATTCATAATCAAATGCCATTTGCATTATTTGGGAATATCAACGTACGAGTTAAACTTGATTCTGCTTTCAAGAGGTATGTTTGTAATGTTTTATCTAAAATTATTTACTCTATAAAATTTTGCAGAGCTTTTGAACTTACATTACGAGGACATGATGAACTTGACAAAACGCTTAATGAATACCTTCAAAATGCAACAATTTGGAATATATAAAATGCATATATCTATATGGACTTCTATATAGCTTCAATACTTATACGTGTCATCAAAAAATTTGTAGCGCACCAGCGTGTTTCCCATTGTTATAGGACGATTTGTTTATTTTTAGAAAGTTCGAGTAAATTTTATATTTCGATTTTCTATCTTTATTAGGCCTTCCGAATACGTGGTTGAAATTAATGACATTATGACTGAATTACCCTGTATATAAGCAAAGCTTAAACGTAACTAGCGAAGGTCTAGATTTTTTTATATTCATTCTCTTACCTTCTCTCTTATAACTTTGTATCAAAGAGTCATTCCACGTGGAGCATATAAATCAGAGTAGTTGATGCATTGCTCATAAACGTGACCGAATATATGCAATAATTAAGGTCAACTGTGAACGTCGATTCACATGTAGGGCCGAAGATTGCGGCCGCCGCCGCCGTATTCAGTTTTCAGGATGCAGTCCGTAATTTATCGAGTGAACTATTCCCCAATACACTAATAGACAACAAACAACGCTCTACTTGGGATGATATATAGACCTTCATCATTGTGGTATTTAGAACTAAACACATTAATGTATGTGTGCTCAGCTGGGGATGGCGCTTTATCTGATGTTCCGTATCATTTTAATTGGTACGTAAATAACCGTCCCCAAACGCCGGTCAACGCCGCGTAACTCTCAAATATGGAGGTCAGGACTAGCTGATGAAATCTTTAACGAAATTATTGCATATAGTATATTCAGTTAGATCCAGATATGAAAAACGAACAAGTTTAAGTAAAAATAAAATAGAGGAATTTAATTGTTAGATCGCAAATATTGTACCAAATTACATACATGGAAAAACATTAGCTATAATATTCGGGGAGTCAATCTCGAACATATTCAGAGGGGGGCATGGATAGTTTAAATTTGGCCATTCGCAATGGAAAAAATTCTGACTAGAAAAAAAAATTATGTTTGAGTAAATTTGTTTACCTGTCAACTTGTTCATAATGCGGTTGACAAATTCTTCACATAATAATTAAAATATTAAAATCCATATTGCCATGGAATGTAAACAAAACCATGTGACCGAAAATACGAAATTAGTGTGATATCACACGACGTTCAATGCAGTTTATGTTTCCGTAGCTGCAGGTGCAGTAGGTAAACGACACCAACGTTTGCTTTTAGGTACTCGAGTGTTTGTGGGTAAAAATTCTCGAACAGGTAGATTTTTAATTTAAAAAATACATATTTTAGCGTAAAATGCGATTTCCAAATGTCATTTGTTTTCGAGTAATGACGTCATCGATTTTTTTTAAATGGCAACACCATATTTTTTTCCTTGATTCTGAAAGATCGTTTAATCTATCTATCTCTATCAGACAGTACTAAAATTTTGCCCTCTTACATAGGAAAGTTTTCGAGTAAATGACGATTGAATGTTAGAAAACGTAAATTTTATTCATAAAAAAGTAACAATTCTGAGGTATGTAAAATAAAACAATTGATTAAATTTTATACTTAAATTAAATGTTCGAATTGCCATCCACCAACTTCTTGACAATACTCAAGTCTGTGCAGAAATTCTTTTTGCACATTATGAATGATTTCTGGGGTAACTCTGCGTATTTCGTCCCGAATGCGATTTTGAAGTTCTTCTAAATTACGTGGTTTATTAATGTACACTTTTGACTTCAAGTATCCCCATAAAAAATAGTCAAGAGTTGTAAGATCTGGCGATTTTGCAGGACATTCTATCGGTCAGCGTCTGCCGATCAGGAATGTCAGGGTCATTGTCGTGAGGAAAAATTACTGCAAGGGCTGGAACAAGGTCATTTTCTAGAAACTCTAAATATCTTTGTCCTGTAAGGGTTCTTTCAAAGAAGAAAGGCACTACTATTCTGTCGTCAACTATTACAGCCCACACATTTAATTTCTGAGGGTGTTGGGTATGTGCCTCTGCCATCCAATGAGGATTTTCCCGACTGCAATATCTGCAAGTTTGACGGTTTACTGTACCATTCAGACAAAATGTGGCCTCATCTGAAAAAAGTATTTGCCGGTGTAAATTTCTATTTCCTTGACATAAATCCATTAGAATTTCGCAAAAGTGTAAGCGGCGATCGGGATCATCTTCATTGAGTTCCTGCACAAGTTGAATTTTCTAGGGATGATATTTTTCCTTCCTCAAGATACGTAGCACTGTGCTCTGACTAGTGTCATTGTTTAATGCAACCAATCGTGAAGAATTATGAGGATTATCCACCATACTTATCAAAATGTTCTGTTTCGGATTTTCATTAATGCTTGGACGTCCAGGTTTTGGAATATTTACAATATTGCCAGTTTCTCTAAATTTAGGCTCTACCTTACTGACTGTTGATTGGCTGATACGGCGATCTGGATATTTTTCATTAAATAACGTTTTTGCTTTATTTTAAAAAAATATGGTGTTGCCATTTTAAAAAAAATAGATGACGTCATTACTCGAAAACAAATGACATTTGAAAATCGCATTTTACGTTAAAATATGTATTTTTTAAATTAAAAATCGACCTGTTCGAGGATTTTTCTCAAAAAATAATTGTTTCGTTTTTATTGAATTTATTCCATACTTTTGGCGCATACTGTATACTCGAACGCGTCATAAGAAAATTTGTAGCATTCAAGCAACGCCGTGTTACCGATTGTTACCTTTTTTTCCATTTTTTGCTTTTATTAGACATTTCAAATACCTGATTAAAGTTAATGGTACTATGACGCATCACTCTGTCTGTTGCCGTGTTGTTTCAAGTCATCTCATATCATTATTTAAATCACAAAATAAAAAAATCGTTTTCAGTGAGCACAGAAATTACGAAGAAAATGGAATACAAGATTTTCAGCGATATTAAAGCAGAAGTCATTAAAACACAAAAGGTGAATTCATGTTTATGATAAAATAATCCCGAACACAGAAGTAAACGGCTTCTTTTAATAAAAGCATGACGAATTCCGTAAACGTGGAATATTTTCAAATGAGTAGATACCTATATAAATACGTATAGATAGCACTGGCCTTATTTACAAATGATAAAATGTTAGGTCCTCAGATTATACGTTTTTTTTAATCAGTCAAGTTTCCTTCAGCCAATAAACGATTGATTGAAAAGCCCTGAAAGGAGTTTACAATTATTTCGCGTATATTAAAGAAGACAGGATACCACAGACATCCATTAATTACTTAACGAAAGCCATTAGATAATGGCGAAAGGAATCTGCGGACAGAAAATAAAAACACGTTTCTGCCCATGAAACACATCAATTTATTTTCTTCTCGTTTCTGTCTTCTGAACTGAATAAAGTGAATAACGGAAAAAGAACTAAATAGTGTGTAATAGTGTGTAATCCGAGTAAATTTAATTTAGATTAAGCGATTTCTTGCTTCCTTTATTAGGTAGCTCAGACAGAAAGTGCTTGGTCAGTATTTGATTTTAGCGGTAAGAGAATTTGATAATATACGAAATAAAAAAGCGATTTAATTCAGGAAATGTAAATTATAATTTAGTTTATGTCATATGTGTTTCAGATAGCATTTCACAATTTTTTAGATATTTTAAATTCATGTCAAATTAAGTTATTATTATATACAATTATTAAATTCATTTATCATTATTTAAATAATTAATTTTAATAGTTGAAATGAGTTTTTCTGATGTTAAATTTATATTTTCTAAATTATATGGGAAACTTTTTATATAGTACCTACCTACAAAGGATGCAACAAAAGAAATACAGTGTGCTAACTATAGTTTGTTGTTCCTTTCTCTTTAAAGACCTTTTTTACACGAGCAAAATTGAATGCTGTACTATCCAGCAAATATAATAATTATAATATATTAATTGGTTACTATATACAGGATGTCCGGAATGCAAGTGTCTTTATTTTGGTGTATGATAAATTGTATCAAACAAAATATAACTGACATAACACGTTTTTTCTCTGACCAACGTTATTGAGTTATGACCGCTGCTTTGTTGGCTTTTGTACTTCTTTATACGCTTTTTCTCTTCTCAAAATTCTGTAAATGTTTGATTTTCAAACACCTGTATAATCAGAGCATATATCTATTAACTCATTCTTAGGACGCAGATGATCTCATAAAAGACTTGAAAACTGGCAATATATTTTTTTTTCTCCAGCTGAAATACGAAAACTTTTTCTGGTTTGAAGCGTTGAGGGTTTCCATGATTCTATATATATTGTGATAAATTAGAAATTCCATAAGAATCGAATACTATGAAATTCAGTTTAAGCAACAAAACAAAGAATTATTATTGAAATGTTAATATTATTGATATAAAATATAGATGAATTATTATTGTTGAAATTATCTTCAATAAACATATCGAAAGAAGACTAGTAATATATTAAATTAACAAAATTTTACAAATTTTATTAAATTCAATTTAAAATTTTAACTATCAAATCTGGACATGACGATACAAAAACATACATTATATAAAGAAAGAAAATACACAAATCAGACAATGACATATAAAAAGGAAGTATAAAGAACAAGGATTTAGCATATATGCATATCGTAAGACTAAAACATCATTCTAATAAAATATTAGCTAGATAAAATGAAAATTCCACAGTAAATTAAAACATAAAGTAACTCAAGACAACATCAAGCCATATCAAATTTAAGAATTTAGTGGAAACCATCTACATAACCAGACCAGACCAGACCTAGGGGTTGTGCAAAAGGTCGAAGAAATCCATTCTTAGAGGGAAGTAACCTCAAAATACACATCTAGATCTCGATAAGAAGAGAAGTCCAGAATTCTACAGGATATCCAGGGTGGAGGATCGAAAGCATCCAGAGAATAAAACATCATCCAGAGAAGAGAAGTTCCAGATAGCAACAATAGAAAAATCATCTATAAAAAAAGTAAGAAATAACGTACGTTATACAAGGTTATCTAGCTAGATCGAATACGAATTGATAAATAACAATAAGTAACTTCTGAACGATTAATAACGGTATACTACAGTTAATTACTTACCTTCTATTAGATTTCACTCATTTAAAAAAAAGCTTAAACTTATAAATCCAGTCATTAAATGTTGTAAGACACCAAAACAGAAATTAAAGACGTTAAAATCCAGAACTTAACTGACATCGAAATAGCATAAGTTGTATAAATAGATTAGATAAATTCCATTGCATTCGTGTGTATTTATGGTTGCATAAAAGCAGTAAGTAAACGAAAATAATTTTAAATACTAGAAAAACAAACGAAAAGCAAATTTGTTAATTGTTAAGCTGTTAAAAATATTCTTTAATATTCCTTATTTTGAATACCTTCGAATTTAATCGAGGAATTATCATTTTGCTGTTTTCTTTAATAAATGTTAATGTACTATCCTTCAATCCAATTGTTTTTTTTTGTATGTACTGGGTGGTTTAAAGATTTTGAACATAAAAAAAATAAAAAAATATGGTGTTAACTACTCTGCTGGAATCCACTCCTGAGAAAAGAGGATAAAACATAGCCAGGTATAATAAAGTACAGAAAGACAAAAAAAAAAAGAAAAAGAAAATTACTAGGAAAATAAAATCATATATTAAATTTTAAAACAAAAATTATATTTATTCACTTATACCCTTCACACATAACATATAACATAAATATTATCTACACAAATAAAAATTTTAAATAAAACAAAACAAAATAAATAAATCATTGGCGCCCAATGAAAAATTTTTACATGCATAACAAAATCACATCACACATATCATTCACAACACGAATATAACATTAACACAAATCAAATTAATAATAATTAATAAGAAGCACCCAAATATATAAAACACAATCACAATAACTGAATACTTACTAAATACTAAAAATTATACACTTCACACAGTTCACACTTCAAATTTGCAAAAATATATATATTTACATCACTATCACAAAAAAATAGACACTCTTGAGAAGGATACATCCTGTTATAATATAGTTTATAAATTATTACAATATATTACACTTTCACTTATTCACAAATTCACTTATTTCATATATATTTAAAAAGTCATATATTTAAATCGCCTATAAAACAATAAAAACAGATGAATTAAAGAAGATAACAATGTGCGAGCGAAAATCCTATACCGGCGTTAATGTTATGGAATGTCAGGATTGTACTTCGCTGAGGCGAGCCCACATGCGAGAGAGATAGACTTATACATATGTATTTGTCAATCACGGATAACAGTGTGTCTTCACATATCAGCTGTTCGTCTATTTCATGCGTTGCCACTTTTCTTTTAACAGTAACTATATCTTCATTAGTTAACTCTAATGCTGTTTAGTAAAACAACACAACTGAATAAAAAGTAAACTAAACATGAATTTTTTTTGGCAATATTAAACTTCTTAGATAAAGATGAAATAGATGATAAAATTTACACATTTTCCAATTGTTGAGAAATTTCTGAACTAGATGTGACAACTCTGTTCATTGGTTTACCAGGTCATTTAACTGTCTATAATTTTTAGATGGAGCTTGAGGTTAACAGCATGGCAAAAAATGAAATTATAAACAAATTACGTTAAAAAAGTTTTTGCTCAGTCTTAATTTGCAATTTAGTAACACAGTCTTGAATTTTATAGTAATTCTATGGTTATTTTTGACATGCATTTGTAGAAAAACTATTCGTTATTGACTTTTTATTTTGCTCTTTGTCAGATATAGAGGCCTTTCAATATTGGACCTCTTTGTTCGGACACTCTGTAGATTAATAACGCGAAAAGTAAGTATGTCGCTAATTCACTTATGTATCACTATTTCTTTGCTTATTGAAATTTTTAGCATACGTGAGTATTACATGTTAATCAATCAATTAATATTATTTTTTCCATTCCCCGTTCAAAAATAAAATTGCGAAATAGTTGTCATTCAACTGTTCATTAATTTTTACAATAGTTGTTTATCTCTGAATTTTTTGTCAACACTAAAAATCAAGCTAGCATGTGATAGGCAACCCACAAACCGCTCGCCTGGCGCAGCCTGTATTCACATTTTTGCCATGTTGTGATAAAATTCCTTGATATAATAACTCGACGGCTTGAGTTATGTCCTTGACCTATTTAACTTTTTTGTCAATTTATATTTTATTTATTTATTTATTTTACTACGCTGTCCACACAGAAATCCAATTATAGGACAGAACATACAATAACATGTTACAAGTCAACAACATAAAAAGAAAAATATCAGTTACATCACTAAAAACATAGGTATAAAAAAACATACAAAAATAAAGTACGGAACACAAGTACAAGAATGATCAAGATTATTTATGTTAAATACATCAAATTCTAATACTAAGTCAAATTTAAAAAAAATGCACGTCTTACATCAGCAGGTTTACAGCAAAAAACATCGATCCTATTTTGAACAGTGTAATGGTTGTTACACAAGACAAACATTACTATGTTCATTAGTTTCAAAATTAGATAGATAAAGTGGAAGAACGTAAGCGAGTGCACATATTTGGTACTGAGACGCCAACACGATGAAGAAGGTCAGGAGAATGAATTATATTGTGCAACAATTTGTACAAATACAAAACTGTATAATATTTACGATGCAGCTCCAGACAAAAGTGTTATATAAAAGTATGAGTGTATCACACCTCTCAAAATGATGGCTATTGCAAATTATAAAACTCAAATTTTTATTAGCATCGGTCACTATATTTTCAATGTGACTGGAAAACGACAAATTAGCTGAAAACATTACCCCAAGATTTTTAAATTGTGTGACGGCATTAAGTGCTGTCCATCCAGCCGATAATTAAAACTTACAGGAATTGCATTTATTGATATTTAAGTACAAACTGTTGACCAAGTCTAAATCATGCTGGAGCAGCACACAGTCATCTACAGATCTTATTACAGTAAAAAGTTTTAAATCATCAGCATATAATAAACTCCTACAGGTGAGGCCAGATGTGATGTCATTTATAAAGATATTAAATAGTAACGGTCCAAGTACTGAACCTTGAGAGAACCTTGATAGACATCTATTATCTAGATATGAATTAAAAACTTTCAAAATATCCTTGCAGAATCCGAAGTTGGATAATTTTTGCATAATGCGGCGATCCAGCCCGTCAAATGCCTTCGAGATATTTTATCTATCTTATACTGAAATTATGGCTGTAAAACTTCTAACATCCTGTATATCAAATGCTGGTTTGACAGTTGAGTTTCTTATAAAATTCTAGTTCGAGCACATCATCAGCTTTCTCATAGTTTCAGATCTCATCGCTGCCTCACTCTGTACATCACCAAAGTTGAGGATGTGAAAAAAACCATGTGGAAGAAAAAGTTCAAGAACGTTACACGCGAACCCTATTATACGTCATGTTTGTACGTTTGACCTGGAAAAGACAGCCCTTTCCATTATAGGATAAGGAATCTAAGATGGATTAGGGAGCAGAAGGAGGGTTTTGGCTATTTAAAGACTTAATGCTGCGGCACCGGTTAATGTACCGAGCTTGAAAGGAGTGGAATCATCGAATATCTCGCTCCATCACAATCGAGCCGGCGAATTTCCCATATTTAACGTCATATCCACGATCTTATCTTTTCGGCGCTGTAAAAACATTTCTATATCTGATAGTCGAGTTCGACGATAAATTAACTTCGCGCAGAGACACAAAAGACGTTGGAAAATCGTTTTTAGTGTCCGTCGACGTCTTTCTTTATTGGAAACTCACTCGAAGTTCTGTTAGTCAGGTCTTTATAGGATTTAATCAAATTATAATGACAAAGTTTTTATCACACAATAAAAATTGGTCAGTTAATTTTGAAATGGCATTGAAAGTAAATTAGTAAAGACAAGATACAATGAAGAAGAGATAAGATGGGTAGGTACTATTTTGTTAATAGTGTTGGCAATGTCATCATGCTTTTTCTTGGTCTTATCTTGGTCTCGTAGGACAAGACACGGCTAAACAAGACCAAGACAGCTCGAATTGAAAGACAGGACAAGATTTAAAAAATAAATGAAATTGTTGCTTGAATTTAATCATAATTTTTCTCTAAATATAGGTTTCAAAATTTTACATATGGCTGAGAACAGAGGAACAGAGGTTTTAATATAATTTAGAGCCATTTGAAATTCAAAAATCTATTAATAACAACATATGTTGGAATAGTAAATAAATTTTATCCAGAATTACCTTATAATCGGACTTTTATCCACACATATGAATCGTCTAAAGTGATACTTTATCCACTAGTGGAATAAAGTAACTTTATTTCACTAGTGGAATAAAGTAATTTTATGTCACTAGCAGAATAATGAAGCAAGTAATAAACCTATAATAAAAAAATTCAAATTTATTTATTAACATTAACTTTTACATTTATATTAACAGACGTTTCGTTTTTTGTTTTATTACATTTAACTTCCTTTTCATTAATAACAACCCTCGTAGCACTGTTGCCATCATTTTCGGAACGTATAACACCTGCTGAAGTTTGTGAAGAATTTGCGAATGTCTCCTGTCGTAAGAAACAGCTATATTTTCCTTGGATTTTCCTTGTAATATTAAGTTTGATAGATATGGACTCCTCAACATATTTTTCTGATACAGAGGAGCTCTTCCATCCACTATGCGGTTTAATGATCGTAAGAGCAGCACCTGTAATGGCCAAAAAAGTTGTTGAAGTGCGCATCATACAATGGCCAGTATATGATTCTGGATTTGCGATATTAAGGAATAAAGCAATTATTGAGGGTACGTTCGCCAATGTGTTGATTCCAACAGGCTGTAAAGTACATTTTTGATTGATGCATTTACAAAAAATCTGTTGTAACAGTTCAAATTCATTTTACTCATGTATGCTAAAAAAGTTGCCTATTTCTCGAAAGATTTTTGAAATTAACAAATATTAAACAATGTTTGTGGAATAATTTTATTGTGACCCATTATTCGAATTTACATTGCTTATTCTTATTGTTACACTGTCTTGTGTTAAGCAAAGTGGGAGCAGAGAAATATATTTTCTGCATATTTCAACAGCGTTCACGCAATATCCTTCTTCAATAATTGTAAATTTTCTTGAAATGTCCATCAGTTATTGAAACAAGTAGGTAACTGCCAACGTCCTGTACGTCAGTAATTTTCAAATTTGTTAATTCACAGGCACCAGAAACTCCCATTATTAGTGCAACATAAAATAATTCAAAGTTCAATATATACCTAACATGTAAAAGGTAAATATATATTACCTTAATCATTAAATATTCTTTATCGTCCCAGTTCCAGTTAAAAAATATTCAATATGATCTCTTTCCAACATTGCAGCTTTTTTCATTCGCATCTTCTTGATTCACTCTTCAAATAAGCAGTCAGCTTGTTATATTTTCCAATATCTATATTTTTGTAGATCTTTATAGTAGCCTTCAACATTGAAAATTTCGGCCACATAGATGAAATTGCATATTGCTTCTTCAATTTTAAAAAAATACGATAGCATGACTTCTTCATTTATTGTCATTACTCTCCGTTTTCCCTAAATTCGGCGAACACTTTTTCGTAATGTTCCCTGGATTTCGCTGGCAAAAAATGGAAAATTGCTTCTTGAGCTTCTCCAAAAACAGTCACAGGACACAATTACTTAAATTTATTTATATGATTTTCTACAGAAAATGACCCTATGAATTTTTTCACACTTATTTAATTACACCATGTATAATATTCCCCTATTTAAATTAATACAGATACGCATATTCAAATACTTTATTACCTTAATTATAAAATGTATCAAATAATAAAGAAAAATGCATTTTTCCACGGTCGGGAGCAGAAATCAGTTTCTATGACATCAAAATTAAAACAGAAGTAGTCGATTATTCCCAAAGGAGTATAATGCTCCCAAGGGAGTTTACATTATGGAGAACGTTTTTCATGCAAAAAAAGATAATATTGAAATTATTTATTGACATTTAAATTAAATGTTACATTTGTACAATTTTCAAAATTAATATTAGAAGAAATATTACTTTCGCTTACATTTACAGTTTTTGTGATTGCGCTAGTAGTGGTACCTACTAAAACCTGATTAGCAATTTTGGTTTTATTTTCAATGGAGTTCTCGACATAACCCTCAGCGACGTTGATTTCCGACCAGCATGACACTTTATTGTCGTGATATCCACACCAGCATCTGCCAGTAATGTCGCTGAAGATCTTCGTAAGCAGTGACCAGTATAACATGCAGCATCAGGTAATTTTAAATACGAAGCTACTACATTGGGATTTTTTCCCATGGTATTCTTGCCAACTGGCTGCGAACTACATTTTCCTGCTTTGTAGTACAAAAAAGGCGCTTATGCTTGACGTGGGGAGGACGAAGGGACAGGTAATTTCGAAACAATTCAAGCATATTTCCCACATCGGTAACCAGAAAGGTTCGTGGAATCTTTGTCTTAGTGTTTGGAATTTTTACAATCAAGGAAGAGCCTACATCCTCAACATCACATCAGTTCGACAAGCTCCGGCAATCTCCAGAATTAATCCAACCTATAAAAAATCAAAATACTTAATAATTGAAATACCTAACAACAAAAGTAATCTTACCTTAATCATTAAGAATTCTTTGTCATCTGTACTTGATAGAAAACGGTCGATTTCACCCTTTGTCAATATTTTCGATTTTTTCGCTTGATATCCGTCATCAGTTCTTTTCAAAAATGCGATCAGCTTGGGGAATTTGCTTATATCTATGTTGTCGTAAATTATCATGGATGACTTAACCATAGAATATTGCGCCCATAATGTGGAAGACTTGTAACTCTTTGCATTTTCACTGAAGTATGCCAACAAAACATTCACGCTGAATACTTGAACATTTTTCTCGGCGCACCACTATTTGAACCGATTGTAGGTTATATCGTATAAAGATCTTGACTTCGTAGGCAGTAAATTGCTTATTGCAATATTTGCAGCCTCCACAAACTCTTCCGACTCACAATTATTCATTGTGCACTAAACAAACTTTAAACTAAACCAAACTAGCATCTTAATTAGACAATTCTTTTTGTTTGTTTATTTTGTAGTTATGACAATAACTCAACGACTACTAAATAAATGCTCAAATCCGAATACAATAATTCTGGTGCTACTTACTTCATAATGACAAAATATGTGTTTTGAAGTTAATGAGACCGTGGAAAAAATAGTATATACCATTCGGGAGAGATGCTATTTTGTGTTCGGTGCATTGTACCTCTGCCAAAATAACGCATTTCTCTCCCTTATAGTATAATGTACCTACTATTATATATAAAAAAACAAATGTCGTACGTGACTGTAAATAAGACTATTTTATAATTCTTATTTGTCAGAAAAAAAGGAAATTTTTCGATGTCAAGCAGAAATCACTCAAATAATTCAAAACTGCTCTGTGTATACAATTTTACAGTTAATAAATATTTTTCCATTTCCGGACATACAGACCATTTATTTGGTCTATATGTTTTGAGTTTAATGGTGCGATGTTAAAAACAGCGCACATATTTACATATATTACCTGAAAATGGATGTATATTTTATTATTCTAACGTTTAATTTCTTGGTATTCGAAACTGACTAATTAATTAAAAAAATTGTGTTTATATATCTGTAAAAAGGGAACTGGAGAAATTTCCAATATATTTATAATAGAACAAATAATGGTTATATTACCAACGAAGAGATTATTGAGGAGACAAATTCTTACAAACTCTTGTTATCACTTAAAGCTAGATTAGATCTAGTTTTAATTATTTTACAAAATATATCTAAAAACTTGTCTGATTCAAGTTTTCTTTGTTTTTTAAATCTCAATAATCTTCGAAGTAGAAATGATTACTGAATTCTTAAAAGTTACATCAACTAGTAATTCATAATTCTGATTTTCTGTTGCAGTAAGATATTTTTTTTTTCATTATTGTATGAAATGTTTATTAAGGTAAAGTCTTAACATCTGAACTAATTTAACAATTTAATAGTAAGTGATAATGCACTAGAAACTCCTTCTAATCTTTTCAAGTACTTACTGAACTTACTAGAATATTCAAGTGACAAACTTTGCACACCTATTTCCTACACAGGGTGTTTTACTAAGAAAGGGACAACTTGCGGTAAGAGGTTAAAATAGGGCCGTTGAGTATACCATACGCTTTAATAAAATATTACTACTTTTTACTAATACCTGCAGCACAGCAAAGTTAAATAAAAAAGAAAATAAATCAAGAATTTAGATCGATCTTGTTCAGTTATTTACAATGCACTAACCTAGGACACGACTTCATTCAGTTCATAATGTTTGGCGGCGCAATGCAAATTTATAGTTATATTTTGAAAATAACAGTTTTGTTCGATCTTTTTATCCGTTAGCTGTAGTGTTGTTAGTGTTGTATCAAAAATATTGTGTGACACCTATTCTGAATATTATCTTTTGTACACTTTTTGCTGTTTTGTAGATCCTGTATTTAAGCTTATTCAAATCAATTTTCCCTCAATTCTTATAAATGAAGTCATATGTATGTTTGATACTACATATCTAGGTATGCTATGAAAAAATTTCATAGACGTCAAGTTGAATTCAAGAAAGAAAATAAAAGTTAATCTACCTAAATTTACTAATGAAACAAGACATATGCAAAATTAGCCATACTAGATAAGATCTGATCTATTTCTGCATTTCTAGTATTGCTGCTTCAAGTCAGCTCCATTATTTTAAATGCAACCAATTATGTAACTATGAAAAATTGACATAAAAGTTATTTGATTTTTTTTTTTATTTTGACACAATGTCACGTGTTGATAATCTTTGAAACATTTGCCCTGCACGATAAAGTGAACTTGAGTGTGGAAATGTAGGAAAGGTAACTAGTTTAATATTTATTTTAGATATACAGGGTGTTCGATATTTGACTGCCATAAACATAACAGGCGATAGAATTATAAACCAAAATAAATAAACAAAAAATCTTATATGGCAAAAATCCTAAACCCAATTATTTTCGAGAAAAAAATTAATAAATCTCCAATTTCATGTGTAAAAAATCAGTGAATTAAGGAATCTCGCTATAATTTTGTGCACTAAGTGACCGTAAAAAGCAATGTTTATCCATTCTTTCAATTTATTTGTTTAATTTTAATAACAATTTTTTCGTTAATCAATAAAATTCGATGAAGTTAACATCGCGGAATGTGAGAACAGTGCGAGAATATACTCAAGGACCACCCGGGAGTACAGGTCAGTTGGTATCTGAACTGCGAAGTGCCAATGGGTTTGTCGCTGGTGGCAGTGCTTTTGTGTACCACTATTTCCTTATTTTATTTTTGTTTGTTTAACTGATTATCATACTTGAGTATCACGATATATGCGACATTGCGACGTATTTATTTAGATTGGTTCCCCAAATGGCGGCTGCCTAACTATCTCAACTATCTCAAAAGTCTTTTGACATTGGTGGTATATGGCCTAGATCGATAGATCGTTGTGAATACGTAGGGCCATATTTTGGACATTGTCTGCACTGGACGGTGCACAAGACTACGGCAATCATTATATCCATATCATTTACAGCGGGCTCAAACATTGTGGATGGTTTTTAACTAAACTTAACTATCATTTTATTTCAAGAACTTTGGCAACTGATGAGGCATACTTTACTAGATATTATATTTTCAATTTTCATAATTTTTATAACTAGACAGAGAAAATTCAACATATCATACAAAGATCAAATTTCTAACATCATTTTTTGATTAACATTTGTGGTGGAAACTAATAGGACCATGCCAGCCAGATTGGCAGGAGAGGCCAGCCCGTACACCTGAGTTAAATCCACTGGATACTTATGGGGACACATGAAAATGAACTTCCAAGAAAGGATTTCTGCCGCTGTCTATAAAATAAGGATAAATCCGGGCATGTTCCAGCGGGTCCAAAATTGGATCTGAAGGTGGGCATTTGTGGAAAATAACGGTGGACATGTTGAACATAGGTATGTTGTAATGATGTGTTATACTAGTTAGATATTCTCTGTTCGAAAATAAAATTGTAGAATAGTTGTCTAAATTAAATTCTTTAATTTAAAAAAGAACCAAGCTAGCGAGTGATAGGCAACCCGTAAACGCTTTAAGCTGACGCAGCGAACTAGTTCGTATAATTGCACTGTTGCCACACTGTGATAAAATTCCTTGATATAATAACTACTTATTTTAAGAACAGTTTTGTTTATTTATACTTTATAGATCTTACGCTAAAGTTATGGCAGTGAAACATCTAGCACCTTGTATACTGAGCTCAAACCTTGTCTATGAAACTGTTATTTAGTATACCTACATATTTGATACCGAAAGGCATACTTATAACTTCAGTAACAGAAATGTAGGAAAAATGATTTGAATTATTTAAAATACCATTACAATACAATAAAAAACCATCAAATTCCAATCAAAGATGTAAATTACATGTAAAATATAAGAGTAAGGTAACATTTTTTATAAATTACATGTAATTATAAATCACTAACCACTCCGGCACCATTCATTAAACGGCGTCCCATTTTTTTTTATGAAACATTACAATGGACTACGACTCATCATACCTTCACAATACTGTTTGCACTTTACCTACATCTTATGTATACTAAACAACAATACTGACTGCTATATCGACTGGACTCACCGTAGTCTTCTTCGTAGATAATGGCCACCTTTGTCCAGTTGAGGAACATCATCAGGTCCTTGAAGGCTTTGTTCATGTGCTCCTGGCTGGGATGCAAATTGATCGACAACTCCTTAGACATCGGTTCGAAATCTATTCGGGCCTCGAGATGTGGCACGTCCAGGGCTTCGCAAATGCTTTGAATATGCGCACCCAATATTGGATCCGACGGACCGAATATCGCTTGAACGCCGAATTCCATCTGACGACAGGCTGAAATGAATTATCGGGGATGAGTCGACTCGACTTTTTGTGGTTTAATATTTAAATTTGTGGTGGCGAGAATGAGAGGGTGTTTTTTTGTTCTTATTTGGCAGCCGATAAAATAGCTGGAATAAATGGGTACGAGCGAAAGCATACCGGATAGCACTGGAAAGCTTTCTGCAGGAGTGAGTGATTACTGTAATATTAGGTATTTATAGAAAAGGAGGCTAACATTTTTTAATATTCTGTTATGCTGGGTAGCTCTACCTCCGGTTTTCACTGGAATCGTTTACGGGGTGTACAAAGCTACATCTAGCGGCCGTTTGCTACTCCATGCCGGACTGAAAAGCTACTCGCGTACTCATGGCCCCTTCTGTCGGTTGGACAGACTTAAAACAGCTTAGGCTATTCGTCGGTTACCTCACCAATGGCATAGTGATGAGAGCTAATAAGCTCGAAACCTACTACATTTCATATGAATTATTTTGCTTGCATATTCCACACCCGAGGATATTTATTTATTTATTTATTTATCAGTACAATATGCAACGAGCAAGTTGCCCAGTTACAGGATAAAGGAAGCAACAAAATAGTACAAAAAATAAAGCAATTATAGAAACAAAAGGCGCAGAAAACTTGAACAATAAAAATAAATTACAAACATGCCTATACCTACTTGAACAAACAAACAAACAAAACAAATAACTAATGTATCAAAATAGTATGTTAAAATGTAGGAGGTGTTGTTGCCGCGTACTTGCTATAGGGATATGGAAACTTATCATTCCTAATAAGTCCTCACATTTTATTATATTGCTCAAAATTTTATACAAAAATACCAAAGATGCCATTTTGCGCCTGTTCAGTAGACTGCCCATATTAAATCTTTCATAATATGCCACTTGTGGAACACCTCTCGGCAGGTAATGGCCATCCAGCACAAATGCAGCTGATCGTTTTCAGTATGTTTAGCAAAGGAAAGCTTGGGATCAAAATATACTCCCAAGTCTTTAACTACCTCAGGCCGCTGAAGGACAAACCCATCAAGTACATAGTCATACAAAATTTTATTCACCTGCCGACTAAAAGTCGTCAAATTACACTTCGAGGCGTTCAGAGATAGTCTATTAACAGTGCGCTAAGATTTTACTAAATTCAAATTTTGCTACAAATTAAGAGCATCAATTTCATTATCTACCGAACAAAATATCTTCAGGTCATCAGCGTACAACAAATAACGCATATTTAAATCAGATATGTACGTATGTGGACTTTATTTTGTAAATTGATTGTTCTATTTACTGTAATTTTCTTATCGAGAAACGTTTAGAACAAAAAGTTCTAATTAAAAAAAAAACAACAGAGGTTGGCGGTTGTCACCCTTGTAGACATTTGGTAAAAATAAAAATCGTATTCAAAAATGTCACTTAATTAACTAAATATATTCACCGATTTTCAGATTTATAAGTTTAACCGTTTTTGAGAAAAAAAAAATAAAAATCGATTTTTTTTCAATTTTTTAGAAGTTCTTATCTCGTAAGGGAGGGCTCAAATCGAAAATCGAAATTTTATAGAAAGTACCCCCCTAAAATGACCCAACGAACACACCCTTCAAAGGAGTGCACATCATTATGGGATACCCTGTATAAAGAACGATAGTTTTTGTTACTGTAGTTTCGTTGAAAATGGTCAAATCATGTTTGGCTTTTAAAGTTCAATGGCATGCAACAAAATACTATCGGGGTATATTTATGAGTTCCCAAGTTAAAACGTGCATCTATACACATCCTGTACATTCAGTGTCTCTAATAGATCTGGACAAAATGTTATCACATGTTCCATGGTCCAAGATATGATGATCTAACCTAATTTACCTTATTCCAAAATTTGATAGTAATCGAATAAAGTGTGAAGGAAGACAACGTGTTATTAAATAAAACCTTAAAACCTAAATATCCAAAAAACGGTTGTTCAAAACTGCATTTACTAAGTATACCTTTTTTAAAGAAAAAAAACATCAAAGAATTAATAAGGAAACAAGGAATTCAGACTAGTTTCAAACTATCAGAAATATTGGATCAGTAAAGTTATGAACGAATCATGCAAGAAGTAGGTGGCTGAACGTTTTAAGCAGTTTGAAACCAGTTCGGATTCTTTGCTTGAACAGACCTATTAATTAATAAATCAGGGCACACAAAAGTTATAACGATTTTTTAATGGATGTCAAAGTATATATCAATTTTTCGTGCCAGAAAACTCTCCTCTACCAAGTTTTATGTATTTACTCCAATTAATAATGAAGTTATTGAGGAAAAACTTAAATAAAATTGTAACCTCAACACCCTGTATGTCGGAAACTATAACATTTTGGAGTAAAGTAACTTGATTTAAACCATGAAAAATATGTGGTAACATTTTTCCCAATATTTTGCAGGCACCTTGTATATGCTGTTTGTTGGTTACGAAGAAGATTCCTGTGAGAGCCATTTTAATAAAATTTAATACCTTAACACCTGTTTATGCGCGCTTTCAAGAGCGGATTATTGTTGATGCAGTGCAAGGTAGAACAGACGGTGCATTTACTATGTCGTAGTCTATTACGATCTAATAAAATAAAATTTTCCAAACGAAGTTTTATATCAGAGACGATTATTCAAAAACACTAAACCAATAATAATAGTATACGTATTGATACATCAGGCATAAACATATAATGCCTGAATTAATTCTTACTGTTTAAATAATTCAACATGGAAAACAACATTAGTTCTGCGTGATAAAACAAATAAATGTTGTAGTTTAGATTGGATTTATAATGATTGCATATTACATATTATGTTCTATCTATGAGATAGGATTTAAACAGTAATCCAGATCCAAATCTCTCAAGAGTATTGAATAACGCGATGAAATGCTCAGGAGAAATTCATGTCACATGTCCCTGATAGACTATAGAAATATATAATTCTCTACAAATACATTTTGAAAAATAAAAATTCAACTGTAATAATATGTAAAACTATGTTACGCAATTACAAACTAAGGTACAATTTAGGTTAAGTAAAAGCACATGTAACGTAATTTGTTCATAATTTGATTTTTGGATTAGTATTAATGAAGCAAACAATTGAAGTTTCCGAAAAAATCGTTAAAACTGCTACGTACTGTAACGTATGACAACGTAGCAGTGTCAGGCTGTTGGTGATAACCTAAAAGTAATATTAGCCAGATTGGTGCGTACAGCTAATGCGATTCACTTTTGTCTAATTTTTCTTTGATGTTTGTGAGTGTACATAAACAAAAATGGAACAATATATAGTAACCATAACCAGCTGCATCGCATGTTAAATTACGGCGAATCTAGGCAAAACTCTCTGACTACAAGACGTTTGTACAGTAAACGCTTCTTGCAAGAAACAGAAGTCATTTAAACACTTGTAACTATTATTCTACGAAAATCGATCTGCTAGGATTTGCTGTCCCTCATTCTGAGCGATGGTAGAGACTGGATGCTTCGGGTAGCCACTGGAGATGAGACCTGGATATTTAAGTATGACACGTAAACAAAAAAAAAAAAAAAAGGTGGAAGAGAGTGGAGAGCGGCCAACGAAAGCGAAGATGTTCAAGTCACGACTGAAGGCAATGTTGATCGTTTTTTTCGATATCCACGGCATTATTCATCGTGAATATGTTCCTGCCGGCTAGACAGCGGACAGTTCTATTTTGGCGTACTGGAACGGTTGCGGACCCGCGTTTTCCGTGTACCTGAACTCGCCGAGATCGGCTGAATCTTGCACCACGACAACGCGCCAGCCCATTCCTCGTTCATTGTGCAAGAGTTTTTGGCAAAAGAGGTATTCCAACGTTGCCGCACCCACTCTAAAACCCCGACATTGCCCCCAGCATTTTTTTTATTCCCCAAGATGAAGTTGCACCTCAAGGGAACTCATCATGGCTGCGTACAGGAGGTCAAAGAAGCTGAACGGGTTAAGTGCGGAGGATTACCAAGGGTGTTTCCAATCGTGGGAGCAACGTTGGAATCGTTCTGTAGAGTTAGAGGAAGACTATTGTGAAGGTCGATAATAAAATTTTGGTGAAATTTAATGTGTTTGTTTTTTCATTGACAAATTCCCGGAACTTAATTGCCAGACCTCGTACTCTTTAAATTATAAGTTTCTAAATAAATTGTTGGGACGTAGAAATAATTCTTCTCAAAATTGGCTACCACGATCGCCAGACCTCAACAAATGTGGTTATATTCTTTGGGGAACATTGAAGGATTTTGTTTATTTCTCGACGACTGAATCCTGAGATGGTTTGTGGGTTCGCATTGCGAATAAATGTAACATCATAGGAAATGTTTATCATTTATTAGACGGAGTAAATTTAAATTTTCGGCCAAGGGTAAATTTATGTTACAGAGAAAATAGTACCAATTTTGAAAAATTTCTTTAGTTTTAATTTATTTTATTTTATATTTTATTACCGTAAATTTTAAAGGCAAAGCCTGCTACTGACTTTTTGAAATCTTCTAATAAACTATTAAAATCTTATTGTATAAGAATAAAGTGTTTTAAATTAAATTCTGCGCAGGATACTATCATTTTTTTTTAATTCGATCAATGGAAAATATACGGGATATAATTTTAGGGTGACTCACCCTCAATTAAAACATTGTAGTGGTTCAATTTACTTCAACTTATAGTCAAAAAAAGCTAATAATAAAACTAAATCATGTACCAAATTTGGTTATTCCAAGTTAAAGTAATTCAGAGATATTATTTTTTTTCGAAATATTTGAGCCCACTTTGTGACTTGTAACTCCGCCTGTGTGCTACTTTGTATACAGGGTTAACTATGACTAAGTATATTTTAAGAAGGGATAGAGAAAATTAAGAATTAACGGAATCGCTTTTCAAAAAAATTCCAAACATATTTATAAAGGGAAAAAATTTTTTTTCGATATTATATTAAATTCTTATTTAACGGCGCCAATACGAGAATCAGGAATCAGAGTAGGCAACCAACAAGAAACGGTTGCTGTCGCTGTCACGTCATGATTCAATTCCTGTGTTTACATTGTAGTTTTGTGTTCTCTTTAGTGCCTTATTTTAATTTTAAACGTTTTATAGTTGTTATTAAACAAAGGAATACGTGCCGGGTACAGATATTTTCCCACAATATAGTTCGCCGGTTTGTTTTTCTAGGTTATGGGACAAGACTGCCACGGGTGCATTAAAAGTTTCCTATTATCACATTCATTTCGTTGGATTTTCTTATAATAAATACCTAGGCATTTTATCTAATTGTGCCTACGGGAAATGTGTCTTATCGGTAGTGAGTGGCTGTAATGAGTGAAAATGTAGTTTTGCCAGTTTGTAACGAAATAATGGAAAACGAATGCAAAATACTGGAGCTAACTGGATTAACTGTTACCTATCTATCAGGTATTATTACTAATAAGAATGTTAATTTTTGTCGTTTCTGCATTTAGAAACGCTGCAAAAAGACGACAGCATGGTAGATGACATTGTTGACAGATGTAAGTTTTATCTATGGATCTAAGCCATCTCAGTCGATTCTTCGATAATAGGCGCCAACTTTCCGTAGGAAAAAAGGGTTTTGACCCATTTTTTAAATATCGAGCTAAAATTCTGGAATAATTATTTTATCGTATTTAGGCCTCCCTGAGCAGGTGGTTAAAATTTTTGTCATAGTTAATCCTGTATAGGTTGGTTGGGTTGGTTAAATTGTAATATTTTGAGACCCCCTACATGCACCTGCTCTGTGTTGGTTCTTTAGAGGAATACTCTATATTCTTATATTTGCAAGACTTTTTTAATCTTGTTTTGCAATTCGAGCTGCCAAGTCTTGTCAAGTCCAAAAAAAGCAAGATAAGATACAATAATTAAAAGTGCCTAAGTAAAATATTTTTAAAAACATACGTTGAAAAATACCTCCGAAAAATGCCTTAAATGTCGCTTTTTTTAATTTTCGAATCAGAACGTAAAATTATTAACTTCGGTTTAATGAAATTGTATGCATCTCAAACAGATAGGATTTAGGGTAAAAAGTATGCTACTTTCCTCGACAATAACATTTGTAATGAACCTATTTTATTTTGCTCACACTGTACTTTAATTCTTTGGCGCACGCGGTACTTTAAATTGCTTAGCGCACCGCGATTTTTGCACACGACACTACCCACCGTTCTGTATAAAAACCGACGAAATCGTCTTCACTTGTAGCGCTTAGCAGGCTCTCTCCGCGGCACTCAATCTTCCTCCGGCAGTGCTTAGCAGGTTCTCTCCACGGCACTCAACCTTCCTCTACCCCAGGGTGCTTAGCAGGTAACTTCCGCGGCACTCTACTTTCCTCTGGGTGTCCTGAGCGTTTAGCAGGTAATCTCCGCCGCGCTCGAGGTCTTGCCCGTATTCCGTTGACTCCGAGCGTTTAGCAGGTGTTACTCCGCGGTACTAGACGTCGTCCCCGTGGTCTTCGGCACTGGGTGTTTAGTAGGCTCTTTCCGCGACACTCAGCGTCTGCACCGTATATTCCTTACCGCTCTATTTGTTATTTTGTATTATTATTTCAGGTTTTATTTTATTTATGTTGGAGAATTATTATTAGTATTATTTGTTCACAGGGTGACGTTTTATTTTATGAAATAAATATTTTATTTTGGATACCGACTCTTTTAATATTCCTGAACCTTGGATATAACTTTTCCACCAGTGAACCCGGACTGATTAAAGTGGCTATACTAGTTCGGCATCTGCGACCGAACGCTGAAAGTACGTCACACATTTAGTTTCCTCCAGGATATAAAACAGTTTACAGCATGTCAAGTCATTTAGAATAATAAAAAAAGAATATTTTTATCAATTATATTTAATTTTTACATTTTTACTACTACTACTTTATACACCTGCTGCACACTAAGAAAATCGTGATAAAACGATGATAAAACAATATTCATCTGGCAATATTAACATGCAGTAATGCATAAAGGACGTGGATAGGTAACAAACTAATCAGTAATTGTCATTTTTGGTAAAAGGAAGGAAACGGACGGTTCCCTGAGGTCCTACAAAGAAATTAACCAAGTTGTAAAGTTAGATTGCCCCCAGAATATTAAGTGAAGTACACCTCTTTACCGCACAGAAAAATTGTTAGGGAGGAAGTGTAGCTGTGAGGAATGTAGGTGTATTAACGCTGAAAATTAATTCCTAAGAGCCAGCTACTTGAGTGTCGTTAAAGGAGCTCTATTAAGTGTGTTTTGAAAGTGAGATTAATTCGTCTTTCAACTCACTTCCACCTCACTCAGAACTTAATTGGAAATGCAAATAAAAACGAATATTTAAGTATGAATTTAGCGGAGAGTCTATGAAAATAGTCACCAGCAGCTACCACTGAAGCGACTACAAATTTTAATGGTGGTTAAACATAGACCTTATACAGGGTGTCTCAAAATCGATAGTACGGGCATACTGTGAGATTATAAAAAAAATTGGGACACGTGGTGCTAAATAGGTTGAGGTAAGCCCCATTTTCAATCAAAAGTATTACCTTTGGGATTTGAAACGACTATTGTATGTATTAACATTGTGTCTTACCCTTCGGCCAATTATTTGATCCTTCCGAACAGAAAATGCATCTTCGTTCAAGGTCACCTCCAATTTTGTAAAGGTTCTATGATCAGGAATGAGACGCTCTGGATACCGTTCTCGATATAACTACAGCTTTTCTTGAATTTTTTTGTAACTTGTCGTAAATTGGTTAGTTAGATACAGTTAGTCAGGTAAGGTCATTTGAAGGTCAACGCGACCTCAACAGAAAATTCCTTTATATTCAAGAATCAGATACAACGTTGAATCTAATTTCTCGTTAGAGTCGAGAGATATTGAAGAAACTATTCGAAGATGATTTCCACGTACTCAGAGTATATGTTGCTTGAGTCGATGTTTAATAATTGTTACAGTTAGTCATGTAATCCTATTAAGCAAATTAGAAAGATACGGCACAAGAGGTCCTGCTTTAAACTGGCTGGACAGCTATTTACAGGGAGGAACTCAAGAGGTTCTCTTGAATGTTAATGATACTAAACATTTTTTGCAATCAAGAGATCTCCGATTAGGTGTCCCTCAAGGGAGTATTTTAGGACCTTTTCTGTTCCTCTTTTTTATAAATAATATTTCGATGATTGCTAATGTAAATACTTTCGTAACACTGTTCGCAGATGACACTACGATGGCGGTTAAGTCAAGGGCTACTGCCACACTCAGTGACCTTGCATCGAATGTTATTACTAGTATGCAGAAATTTAGCAGAAATAACAGTTTGGCCTGGAACGGTTCCAAAACTGACTTAATCATGTTTATGAATAAAGAAATAGACTATAGCCTTTTCGTAAAATTCGACAATAAAACAATTCCACAAAATAATGTAGTAAAATTTTTGGGTGTTTTAATCGACTCAAAACTATCCTGGACGTATCATGTTTATGAAATATTGAATCGACTTGCAAAACACTGCTTTGTTCTTTGGCGACTAGGGAAGTTTGTAGATTTACATATATTAACGATATATTACTACAGTTATGTCCAATCAAGTTTAAATTATTGCATCATTTGTTGGGGAAATTGTTGCCGCATAAATGAGGTTTTTCTTCTACAGAAAAAGATTATACGCACAATGACGAATTCAAAGGCGCGAGAACCGTGTAGACGGTTATTTAAAAAATTAGGAATTCTTACATTGTATTCATTGTACATATTGAATTGTGATGCATATGTAAAAAGTCACATATCAGATTTTCTTCAAGGTACTGATGTATCTCTAGCCTCTGGCTATAATCTTCAGACCAGTTACATCTCACCTGCACTTGATTTATATGTGAACCTACATATAAAGGATCAGTCAGTTCAATTGTCAGTCATCTCACCTATGGCATACTGATGAGGGCTAACAAGCCCGAAACCGGTCTATGTCTGGTGGAGCGGCCGACAAGGGTTCTTGGCTGTTCACACAGATACTGCAGGCGTAATTCAATACCGGTCGGGGCATTAGCCTGCGGAGTAGTTGTTTCCTGCAGTATCATTTATATGGCAATTATAAAACACATGTCTTGAGTTCTTCCAAAGTCATCGAAAGAGTTTCAATATTAAAATCATCAGATATCACTGGCACTATGTTTTTGAAATGTAAAATAAGTTCTAAATATGGTCACTGGAACATTAAATCAAAATTCCAAACCATGACTTTCTACATAACCTCAGTTTTTTAGTTTGTAAATTATAAATATAAATAAATACTGTTAATCATAAATGACAGAAGATTAGACAAAGTAAGGTAAGTACAATTATATTTTAATAACTTAAGCATTATTGATATTAACGGTACCGGATTTGTTTTTAATTTTTACTATAATATTTCGTATTAATTAGACGGTGATTTAATAATAAAACAACATGATACACTTAATAAATACCTATTAATATTAATGCTATTCTACCAAACTTTATGTAAGTGCAATATTTCACGTTGAATTATGACGAACGCTAATTGACCGTATTATGCAAACGACACTTCTGACTACTCGGCAATATATCCTACCATTAAGACGTTGAAATGTCTCATCATGTTCTAGCTTTTACCTAAAGATTGTGGAAACACAGGTGTGAATCATATGGCAACATTAACACGCTGTAAACCGGGCTGAACCCAATTCTATTTTCAGATATTGCTAGGTATTATCATTAACCGTGGGCGAGGTGGGCAGGGCAATTTGCACAATAGGTTAATGAGCTCTTTTATATTCCTAGTTCGGTGTGATCCATCAAGATGTATGCATCTGATTATGTCTACTATATTTTTCCACAATTTTATATTGTCTTAAAATACCGGATAATTATTTAGTGTATAATAAAGACTTGGTTGCTTCCGGAAACTTTTTTCCTGATCTAGATAAAGTGTGTGTATTTCGATACGCTGAATTCAAACATAAAGTCTATTAAGCTGCATAAATCATAAATTTTATAAAAATTGGGAGATATAACTGGAAAATGGGAAAAATCGTGAAAATCACAGTTAGAGCGAGAAAATTCGGATTTTTTTTATGATTTTGATCAGGTACGTTTCTTATGTATTTTAATGCGCTCAATCAAAATTTGGACTCTGTTCAGCCTCATCACTATAGACATTGTGAAAATCGCGAAAAAATAGCTGAAAATGGCAAGAAATCATAATGAATGTGAGAAACTTTAGAAAAATGTTTTTTATATTGGGTGAAGGATTCTTCTCATTTATTTCAGCGGGTCGAATATGAATCTGAAGTCTGTTGAGCACCATCATTCAAAAATTTTGCAAAAATTGCAAAATATGGCAAAAAAACTGGCAAGTATTTATCATTCCTGCTATCGTTTTCAATTTCTTCTTCGGATGATTCGTCAGATTTCATTTGTTGTGACCTCTTTGGAAGAACGATCCACATCCATTGGTTCTGGAACCACAGCTCCATCCACGACTGCTATTTTTTTTATCTTATAACTGAAGAAACATTTTCGTATGAAATGTTAGCTTTAATAGTCGAGTTAGAACCTGTGATGTCTGTCATACAGACAGACAGTAGCAGTTTTCTCGACATGAGCCATGCCATCGACTTCGTAAATTGCAGGAGCTCTGGTTCTCCAGTCTTTTTCCATCGCATTACACGGGTTACAACCACACCCAGTCACCCAGTTCACGTCCTGGTCGGTAATTTCAAAATTTGAAAATGTGTGCATCGAATTACGAATTACCTACGTAAGAAACACACTTGATCAGTCAGAAAAAAAAATCCGATTTATTTTTTGCCCACAAACGTGAATTTCTTAGAAGCTTTCTTTATCAAATGTTTCTATTTTAATGAAACACATTTACGAGGCCGCAATCAAAGAGGTGTTTGATGAACCTATCCATACGAGTATGTTTTTGAAATTGACAGCAAGGAGGTTAATGTTAGTTTAGAATACAATAATGATGTCAACTGTGCTCTGTTTAATACTGCGAAGAAACAGGAAAAATCACACAGAAGAAAGTAAACGATATTTTTCGGGAATTAGGTTTGTTTATAGAATCATCGTCGGTTAAATCGCAGCAGCCGTACTTGTTCTAGTCTGTTTCATTGTCCGTTAACAGTGGCACAGTCCGGCGTCTTCACGTTAGCTCCTTTGATGTCGAGGTCTCAGATTTAGTTTTTTAGTTATACGATCAAGAGACGAGTGCGCATTTAGCAGCGCACATTCGCGCGCTCAAAGGACACAGTGATTTGTCAAAAGACAGATTGTCTCCCACGTCGTCGTCTACAAATGAATTTCATCGGTGTTCATTGCGCATTTAGTCACAACCTCTAGAACCTTAACTGGGCGAACTGTATAAATAAACTGTGGCAGTGACACATCGTGCGTGGCAGCACACTACAGCACAAATGACGTAGTCGGACATAGTCGTCAATTATTTCATAGAAATTATGACAAATGTCCAATTCTGTATTGTGTTCTTATGGTGAAAATGCAAGAGTAACAGTCTGTTATTAATAAGTATGTACCCAGTTTTATAAAGAATATAGACAAAAGCCCATTTAACACACTTTAGATTAAAGAAAAATAGTTAAAAAAATAAATACATTCACAGTTTCAGACTGCAATGTCTATATCTAAAATAAAACATAGTTATTACTGCTTGCCATCAGTTCAATTTGTATGAGTTTCCTTTTAATAAATGTAGGTACACTGCCACATTGCACTACTTCCAAACAGGTTTTATTATGTATGGTTAACATTAACCCAAACAATGCAAAACTAAATTGCTTAAAATCTTCAATTAAAGGCATTTACGGTTTATAACTACAATTCAAGTGTTCTCAAGTATATGCGACCATATTTTATCCAGATCTGTTCAGATGTGAATAGGTGTTAATACCAAATTTATCATCTAGTCGTAATGGCGACAGAGCATATTCAGTTTTAATAATCAATTTTATTAGGCACATTGCAGGAGAGCTCGTAATTCAAATGCTGATGTGATGCTTATCAAGTTTACTGTAATGTGCGGTCATCAGTCGGATCAGATAATTTAGCAGCATTGGAAACTACAGTCTTATTTTTGAACAAATACAAAAATATGTGCAGGTACTAAATAAATTGTACTAAATAAAATGAAAAAAATTAAACATTTTTTATTAGGTATTAATAATCTATGAAACTAACTACTCTGCGGGCTAAAGTCCCGACAAGCGTTGAATTACACCCACAATACTTATCTATATATATTTGTTATTATTAGCTCTTGTACATTATTTACTATATTGTAATAGTTACTTACGCAATAAGTGGGATATAGGCATTATTACCACACGCATGTGAAGTTTTCAGCTGAGCTATATGCATTGATTACACGAGTTTAGTGCTAACCATTAGTACTAAGTACTCTCACTTAGATCGTGATGTGTAAACCCCAAGTATTAGTACTAATCGTTAGTAAAAATGCAAGTGAAAGTGAATAGACTGCTGCTAATGTCACTAATTGCAAAAAAGAATTAAACAAAATACAACAGAAAAATAATAAAATAACTTTTATTTAAGTTAGTAATTTTATAAATAACACTTTAATAATTATTTAGTAATTATTGCTATTATTTAATTGCAAGGAAAGTGGCCGAAGATCTTCTGAAACAGTGCCCAGTGAATAATAATATGCACAATTCGGCAAACCAATCATTTGAGCAATCATCTTTGGTAACTGACCAATATTATTCCTACTGGTTGTACACCATTTACCATTTTTATATCTAACAAAAAATCTATTATGTTTAATATTTTCCGGGCGTACAATAGATGAAATCTGACCTATTTCTGTATTTTTATGAATTTTGAGGAATTGTTCATTAGCATACCTAGATGTTTGATATCAGAGAGCATACATATGCATATGTAAAAAATGTTACAAAAACGATTTATTTAGAATAGATGGGTAGATATTGCGGGCGTAATTCAACGCTGGTCGGGGCTTTAGTCCGCAGAGTAGTTAGTTTCACACAATATTGTTATTACCTAAAAATATATAAAAATTATTGAAGATGCTAATTCGTTCATTAAAGTGACTATTCCTAATACCAAAACTAATGTTCCTAGATTATTTACAATACCAGAGGGAGATATAGAAGTCAACTTTTTGGAAATTTTCCTACAGTTTCTATTAATAAAATCATATGCATGTTCTTTAATAGCAAATATCTAGGTATGCTAAGGAACAATAATTGCATAAGCAAGACTAAATTCAATAAATATCTAAAATTAAAAAAAAAAGTAGAGGCAAATACCTAAACGTACTTATCGTGACTGTTTTGTCTTACGGGTTTCCAAAATATAGTTTGAAATGGTTATAAATTTTCAAATTGAGTATGTTCAATATTGATCAAGTAATATTGGTAAATAAACATTGCAGAATGTAATATAACAGCCTACAGAACACATAAATTTGTGTTGCTTTCTGTAGAAAACAGATATTTATTTACCACGCTTTTGGCAGATAAAAAAATGGGAAGGGTCACTATCGCAATATGAATTCCACAGGGAAATTTTTCAAACTTATCTGAGTCATTCCTCCTAAGGGCCCACGCATGACTTCAACGTCCAGACGTTCTATTTCATTGAGTAAAGTGTCAGATCATCTGGGATATGAGGGTTTTAGGTATTCCCAGTTATAGAAACCAAGGATAAATGTTACACTTCCGCTGATAGAATTATATGGGGTTCTGAGCGTATCAAATTATTTTATGATTAAATTTTGATTAATATAAGGAGGCATCGAACGGAACAATTAGTCACTAGTCTGCGGAATGCAAGAATTTATGAATAACGAAGTTATTTATAGTATTTTAGATCAATATGCCCGAGAATATGCCCCTGTATATAAAATGTATAAACGTAGTGTAATATTAAATTTATTATTCTTTGCACTTACTTAACTACTTTCTAACTCCAAAATTGTTATAGTTTCAGTTATACTCTTATACCACCAGACAAGGTAAGTATTTAGTAAATTGTATTAGTGAGATAAATTTTGTATTAATTTATAACTAAAGTGAAACTAATATTCTTTTGGGTGCCAAATTAGGAAATTAACTTGTATTCCTAATTAAATTATATAAAGATAAGTTTATTTCTTTATCCACCTTTCATGAAAAGCATGAAATATTTTTTTCTCAGAGGCGGTTCGAATGCTCAATTTTATATATCTGATTGAAAAATAAATATTCAAAACAATATTCAAAAAATTACAAACCTAATTGCATTTTTTAAAAAGAAAAGCTGGAAATAGAATGCTTTATGAAATAAGCCAAGGATAAAGAATTCCTTTTAGCCAAAGTCGTTTTAATCTATTTGGAGCATGTAGGAGGGAAGAAATCACTTTTTTGACAGTAGATGTCATAGATTGTCAGTCATTTATTAGTGGCAAAATACCGAACACAAAACTCATGTTCCAAGAATGTTTACGATTACGGAGTGATCAATAGATGGTATTAATTTTTTAAATATATTTCACAAGTACGCAAAACTTCATCCACTCAATACGATACATCAGAGACATATCGAAGTAATAAATGTTGTATCCTGCCACTTGGAATCAATACAATTGGAGGTATGACGAAAAAGATAGCGAACTCCCCAACGCTAATGAATACACTGGCCATTGTTCCTGGCGCGGCTCTGTAACAATATTGGCAGATTCTGGTGCGGACATGACACTTTTAAAGTTCGGGAGGCCTAATAAAGGCAGAAAATCGAAAAAAAATTTTTACTCGACCTTTAAAAAAAATAAATAAATCACCCTATAAAAAACGCTAACATGACGCTCTTGGTGCGCTACGAACTTTCTGATGACGCATCCATACGACAATGGAATTCCGGATTAAACATCGTTGTCACATCATGTTATATACATAATATTGTCTAACACTTCAGCGTGTTATTCAAATTTACCCCCATTTAGCACTTTCTGGATTTCCTGCATTTCTTTCCCACCAAATTTGTAGATCACGCCGCACATTTGGAGGGGGGATGGAGAGAATACAAGCAGTAAGCAGTAGTTTGTTTATTTTGGTCTCGCGTATTCGTCGTAAATTCACAATGCATAATTTTACAAATTCCTAATATGCAGAAATGGTAGTGTTATACTGAGAATCTTTACGAAATGTGAATGCCGCTGTTACGGAATATTGGAGATGTCTATCTAACAAGACATTTTGCCTTCGCGATACGGGTTCTGTGAAATTGCTTCGGGTGAATCAAGTTGCGGTTGACCCTAATTTTATTAATAAAGTGCTATGGACGGATGAGTGCAGTTTTACTCGAACTGGCATTTTAAACAGATTAGTACCACACTACTTAAAAAACAATAAATTTATAGGCTAGATGTACGTAACTACAAACTGAATAATTAATTATACTTACGAGTAATACTAAAATAATAAATAATAACCTAACATTCAAAAACATTTATTTATTGTCTACATTTGTTTTTATTAACAAATAAATCAATATTTAAGGAAAATTCATTCATGTATCTAGATTAAAAAAAAGTAGTTTAACTCCTTGCCGTTAAATAGCAGTACAAAAACTAGGTAACTAGGTTATTGACCTAATAATACGGTAGGTCAAGATTCACTCTCGATAACTTATGAGCATCAGATCAGAGGCGTGCCATTTCGATCTTGGACAGTTTTCTGCCGACAACACGATGATTTTATTACTTAGTATTTAAACACGAAACACTTCAGCTTCTCTTAATAATTTACCCATTGGGTATACGTTTTATATGTAATGTATGTAAATGGTTTATTACTCAGTTTATTATTAGATACGTTGGAGTTTTCTGATTTCAATGTAACTAAGCTAATTTCTTTGCAGTCATAACAGCTACATTTGCTCAGAGGAAAATCCACACGCTACTTGTCGGTTTAGCTTTCAGAGGCGATTTGTTGTCAACGTATGAGCAGAAGTGTACGGGTATCGTTTGATTGGACCGTGTTATCTACCGGAAAACCTGAGTGGACCGCGTTACTTGCAATTTTTAATAGATTATTATTATTTGATTTCGTGGGATATTAACATTTTAAATTATTATTGGCTGAAGTTGAACTGAGCAAGAAAAAATGATATACTAAAATAGTCAGTACAACCGTTTTTTTGTGATGTCTAAAACCTAGGTAAGTAGGTACTAGAAACATATTTCAACTTGGCAACATTGCATCAGGTCGACATCGAGTTGAACTGTGAGCTGTAAACGACCAAGGCTATGAGCGGTCAGTGACAGTCTGAAAAGGGGGCTTAAATAATGATTTGAAAATATATTTTTTTTGGCGTAAATATGCATTTAATTTTTTTTAATAGCGTATTCGCATTATATTCATTATTCCCTACCTCCTCTTAAAATTAATGACATTATGACTGATTCACTGTATATTGCACTAAATTGCAAAAATGATTGTTTTTAACGCGATCAAATATCGAAAATTACGTTGACGATAAAAACAAATGTGTAACGTCAGCTGTGACGTAAGACGCCTGAATTCTAGACGCGAGTATTGCCACTACTAGCAATTTATTCATTCCGACTACTACTACTTGCGTTGCTGTTAGACAAGAGAAGCTGGATGCCTCTAGTATTTATAATTTACCTAATTGTACCTTTAATATTTATAATAAATAAATATTTTCATTATTTTTAATGTTTCATTTTTACTTTTAGGCACTAGTGCCTAAAAGAGTGTCATTTCAAAATTCTAATCAATATCAAAATTTGTTAATTTCGAAACGCTTTCATTCAAATGATACCTTTGTTAATAACTTTCGTTAAAATCTCCAAATTCATTGGGTTCTGGAATTTATAATAATTTGCCTAATGTGGTCAAAATAAGCGATAACATAGTCATATTGTGACGAAATTAAAAAAAGTTTTTAAAAGAAAAATATATGTAAGTGTACGTGTGCATATTTATTTATTTGTCTATAGTGTTAGTTTTAGTTTATATGTTTATTTGTGACAATTGCCATATATTATTTGTAAAATTTTTTGGTAAAATGATTCTGATTCTAAGTGAAGGTGATTTACAGATTTTTTTATTATACCTATCCTGTTTGTTTTCTGAAACCTAATTTAAATGAATAATAAATTGATTCGCGATAAAATGAAATAATTTCATTTCATCTGTTCCCTTTATTATTATTTAATTGGCTTAATTACTCACCAAGAGCGATGTTTCATAATTACGCCAACGTTAAAGGCATTAAATTTCGCTTTGACGAAGCCTGCGCGTGGGAAGTTTTAAGAATATGACTACATCTCGGCAAGGTACAAACAAGCACGTAATATATTCGTAATTTCATCATTTTTAATTAATTCACTTAGCAAAACAGTTTGCCTTAACCGTGTTCAACCCTTGTCTTCTGCGTACATGTGCAGGGAATTAAATTTTCAAGCTTCCAACATCCAGGAGCTCTTTTCGTTCATTCGTAAAACGCGAGCCGACCTTTACGGGGACTCTCTTCGTCTCCTTACGTCGTAATATTCCTACCCGAAGTGGACAATGCCGGTTCATTTCTAGAAATATCTGAATAGAGAAGCTGTCACACGGGCGGACAAAGTTCAAGCTGATTTTCCTTTAGTTAACCTGCCGAAATTTTCGACGCTGTACTAAATAAAACCTCTGATTTGTAAAAAGTATCTAAGTATGGACGAATAATGAAATTACTACTAATATTTAAATTTAGGTAGGTTTAGGCCTTGGCATTTTGCGTGTGTAACTTTTTCATCTTTGACTTTTTAACAAATTGGACAGCAAATTCCGTTTTTCCGAACTGTTTTACGTTGAAAAGGTACTCTTGTTTCAAATCGTTATCTTTAACGGTTTCTGAGAAAATTGCTCTTGAACTAATCCCACTTTGGTCAATTTCATAGTAATTTAAACAAAATTATCAAGGTATTATTATGTCAAAGTATTGCCAACCCGATTGCCAATTTAATAGTTCTAAGCGAAAAAACTGGAAGAGTTTACGGGACAAGAGTTAGTTGATAATAATATGATATTTATTTATGGCTTTTGCGATGGTAATGCTGCAGCGGCAGAGCGCGAGTACGGGAGAAGCCATAAACAAATCATCATATCATAATTGTTCTGCATCAATAATGTGTATTACTGATTATGTATTAAATTATTATTATTATTTTTTGTTTAAATTACTATGGAATTGACCAATGTGGGATTAATTCAAGAGCGATTTTCTCAGAAACCGTTGAAGATAACAATTTGAAACAAGAGTACCTTTTTAATGTAAAACAGTTCGGGAAGAGAAGAAGAGACGAAGCTCATTAGCATACTTAGAAATTTTGGTATCAGGTAACATACATATGACTTCATTGATAGTAATTGTAGGAAAATTTATATATATTAGCTAAAATGCTTAACAATGCAGTAAAAAATCTACAAATGCTGATAATAAAGAATATATGGGTAGATATTGTGGGTGTAATTCAACGGTGGTAGTGGCTTTAGTCAGCAGAGTAGTAAATATCTAATTTATATTTTTCTTACAGGTATAATAAATTTTAGAGTTTAACTCAACTTAAAGGAGGCCACCTGAAGCAGTAAGCCTGGAAATGCAGAAATAGGTCATATCTCATGTATTGTGATTGCATTTTCTAGTTCCCACAGTTTCAAAACTCAACTTAAGTACTAAATGTTAAACCAGGTATGATTTTTTGTAGTAAATTTGGCTAGATTAACTATTATTTTAGATAGTTATTGAATACAGCTGTTTATGCATAGATATTTGATATCAGGGAACATACATACCTTTACAACACAGTAATAAAATAAATAGGTACATTGAAACTGCTTCCTTTTACTAAGTACTTGAATATAACTTTCTAAAACTTTTATAAAGGAAGATCTTGATAATTTTGCAGCTAATTTCTTCTATTAAAAACTAAAATTTGGAATGTTTCAATACGGTAAAAGTTGATTAAACCAACTTTGATAAAGTTTTATTTGGCCATGCATTTCACGTTGGAATTGTTTTCTTCTAAATAGGACTAATGAATTTCAAAGAGAAGAGTACAAGACGTTTCCCTTGCTAACTGAGATAACCACGTAGCAACAGCTTACCCCCCAATTTCCGGGGCGGTACACAGGTGCTTACGGCAGTCGGGTCTTGTTATCCTTTCCAGGATTTGGCGCGCAACCCCTCACTCACACTTGCATTTATGTATTTTTCACCCTAAACTCGTGTTTAACATGCAAATAAGGATATGGAAAATTATTTTTCGGCTCACAAATCTGAATATTTCGTAATTTTCATTGGACTTTCGTAACACGCTTCATCGTTTCATGGAATTTAAATTCTTTGGCGAATTTTTGGTAATTCCCATGTGCTAACCTTATTTTCATACATTACAACTTGACGATACACGTATTAAAATTTTAAAAACGCTTCCCATTTTCAAATATATATTTTCTCATGTAAAATTTATGTTTCTGTATCATATGGGCTTTTAATTAGCTTAATTTCCGTTATACATCGTTCTTTTGTGTAAATGGATTTGCTAATCGTGGCAGATATATGAGCTACAGCAAGAAAAACATGTGAGAGTGTAAGGATAAAAATTACAATCTACTAATGTTACCATTATTATTACTGTTCTTGCAAGTCTACACCAGATGTCAGTATTTATGATTCTCTGTTCATATTTATTTAAGGCTAACGGTGAAACACGTGATCAAGTTTTGTTAAAACCAGATATATCGCTGCGCAGAGTAAGACTATGTTGACGTGTTGTGACAAAACGCTGAAATATGTGCTGCCTAGAGGCTAATGCATTTGGGATGGAGACAAAACGATAGATACACTGAAATAAAGGTATCACAACTCTATTAGTTGAGTAAAATCGGTTCTCAATTATGCCGTTTTTTAAAAATAAAGATATAACTAAATTAAACATTTACCATCTTGTAGAGGGACAATTTCGGCATCTGAAATGGACTTTTACAACTTTTTTCAGTAGGATCTAACTTTATAAATTCAAATTGTCGGTGCTTCGGACGTTATTTGATAATTATGTTTTACGAAACATATATCGCGTTTGTAAATCAACGATTCAAGTTATGTTCATAATTTTTTCACAACATATATAAAAAACTACAGTGCTTCTAATGGTACACACCAATTCTTACTTAACTTAAAGCCTTTTCAAAAAAAATTGTTCCAAAGTCAATACCAGTAAATTTGTGCATTAAAAAGTTTACTATGCGGAAAGCTACATTAATTATTGAAAATAGAACTATAGTTATATCGAGACAAATGTAGTCGATAGTATGAAAAAGTTTTTTTAAAAAAGTTTACTTCGCTACGTGTTACGGTTTTCAAGAAATTGAATTTTACATATGCTCGTGTTTCGTGTGTAAGCTAAGTTTATACTTGCGGTGCAGTATACGTTTTCAGAATAGGACAATGCATTCATTCGGAAAGTCAGAAACATCTATATTTTCCATAATTTTTATGTCGAATAAGATTAAATTTTAGTTTTTTATGCTCGTATTTTTTTAATACAGAAAACTTATCGTAGATCATAGAAAATTCATAAGAGATGTTAACATAAATGTATATTTATTTATGTCCAAATTGTAAAATATAAAGACTATGTATGGATTATTGAAGAGAAATATGAGAAATTAAAGTGTAAACAGGCCAATTAGATTAGATCAAATATTAAAAACATATACCTTTGTTTTGTTAACATTTGTACGTTCTAAAATGCATATGTGGCGTACAATGTTCTTAATTACATTAACATTTTTTTTTAAATCAAGAATGATCTTTTATTAAATAATCGACAATAAAATAGTTGACCAGAATGTGTTACCTCATCTGGAACGACACAAAAAAATATCACTTTTAACTAAAACCATATTTCAATAACATTTTTATATATTCCATAAATCTCAACTACCCCTTTGCATTACCCATTTTTTTAATATTTATTAAAAATATTAATTATATTACGTCTATTTAACAATGTCTTAGCTGGTGTCTATTATTCAGTAGGCAGACACAGAATATTATATTAAAAATAATCTATATTTCTGTATTTGAAAAACATTATATTTTTAGTCTCAAGATTTAACAAATTTGTAATTATAATAAAGCTGTTAAACTACAATACGTAATCATTTCTCTCAGTCTTTTATAAAAACCGTCGCGTGTCAGTCCTTTTATTTTATTTTTTCGGTTTTCGTTCGGTAACTATATATATATATAGTTAAATGTGTTATTCTATTTTTTATATATTACAAATATTATTTTACATCGAGCGAAAAATTTTAAATAAAAAAAATTTTTTACATTATCCCAAAATTTTTAAAAACAGCATTGATGTAAAATAATATTTGTAGTCTATTAAAAAAACCGCTTATTTTTATCATTTTCTGTTGAGCAGTTATTGAGCGAAAACGTGGCGAAAACTATATTCCGTATAATAGAGCATTTACCGTTAGCCTGAATCACTTCTCTCAGTGTTGAACATTTAAAATCTAATGTGATCGTCTCTTTTATCAATGCCACCGCAAGGTGGCAGCATTTTATTGCTAATAAATATTTTTTTAGTTTTCGCTCACTAACTCCTCAAGGGATAAAGATAAAAATATGCGGTTTTTTTTAATAGACTACAAATATTAATTTACATCGATGCTGTATTTTGAAATTTCGGAAAAGAGCAAAATTCATTTAAAAAAAATAATTTTACACTTTTTCAAACATCGACACAGCGTCGATGTAAAATAATATTTGTAGTCTATTAAAAAAAACGCATATTTTTATCTTTATCCCTTGAGGAGTTATTGAGCGAAAACTCTATATCGTCTTATAGAGCGCTCATCTACAAACACTAACTAATGTAGGGTTTTTTGCTTGACAGTGACAACAAAAAGTTGACGTTTATTGAGGAGTGTCACAGGAGTATCACTTTATAGAGCATTTACATGTAGGGGGCGCTGTAATCGTTAGGTATTAAATCTAACCTCACAAATATTTGTTATTTAATTTTTGTTGTGTTTCAATTTGTGTAAAAAAACATGCCATATAACTATTGAGTATCGTAGTGTTTATTTCTTGCTAATAAAAATAAAGATTTCATGTTTCGCAAGTTCCCTAGTAATGCTGAAAAAAATGGTTAATAGCAATTGAGTCCAGCAAGAAACCAACCCAGAAACCAAATAACTGCTGAAAACATTTTACAGAATATTGTTATACTATTACTAGTATGGGTAAGTATACATGATCTATTTTCAGTGTATATTTTTCATTATTTAATAAGGTTTCATTCTTATTTTTAGGATAATGGAAAATTCTCAAAAAACAGCTGTTTATCCGTACACGAAAATATGATACCAATATTGTAAAAAATAATGAACGCATGAAAGGGTACATGAAAAGGCGAAAACAAGATGAAAATGTAGGCAAACTTGCAGATGGAAAAAAAGTAGAAATGTGACACGAGTTAAATGTAATCATACAAAAATTACTTGAAAGATAATAACGCCAGTAATCCTGAGAGTATAGCAAGTGCATCTAGTAGTAACAAGTTATTTTACGATATGGTGATTCAAAATGTTATTAGTTACAAAAGAGCACAACTAATATCACTCAAATTTTTAAATAAAAACCATTTAAAACACCTAACAGGATTTTCTACTTTTTCTGTATTGTACTTGTACTGTAATAAAAACACCAAATAAAAACTGCATATGTTTATTATTTGTATATGTCATATGTACATTATTTTAAACACTGATTTTTTTATATATTATTCGTATTTTTTCTGAAACTGGGCATTTAATGTACTTTTTTATTTATTAGGCATATTACATGCAACATTTTTGCAATTTGGGCGACAACTAACCATTTTTCTATCGATTCGTGATTTATAAAATTTCAATTCTTTAAAAAACAAAAAGGTTTAAATTAAGAATTACCAGGAAATTCTTTAGGCACTCCCACGTTAACAATTTTTGTGTTAAATAACGTTTTATTACTTCTCTTTCCAAATTACTAATGTAAAATGCAAATAAACAAGGTTATGTGAGGTTAACATAAATAAGATTTTAATACTTTTTGTACTTGTATAAGTTTAACTTTGATAATAGGTATGCAAATTAGATTTACAATCACTATTTATCTCACACGAATTCAAATCAAAAATTATCCAACCATACACTCGTAAACTACACCATAGAACATTAATATTAATACCTAAATTTGACGCTAGCGCCCCTATCGGAATTTAATGACACTGAGTTAATGTAAATGCTCTAGCGATTAGTCTGGGAGCCAGGTCAAAATTTGGTCAGTTATTTCCTCTCGAACGATAATTAGTGAGACGCATCAGGTTGTTGTATCAAAAAGCTTCGTGAACGTCAGCTGCGGTTCCGTGGGTGGGATGAACGTCAGAGAAAAAATGTAGTCATTTTGTCCTGACTAAAAATTTACCTGATGATAGCTTATATACTACTGTGAATGAATATAAATATCAGCTGGCTGTACTTCGATGGAAAGATCGTCAGCTGATACCTTAAAAGTTGTAACGCAGAAGTTAGGCGGGAACATCTGCTAGCTGTTTTTTTTTAATTACAGAAGTATTAACAATCATTTTCGTTCTCGCTTTGGCTTGTGTCACTCTTATCTCTCTCTGATTCACTGCCAGAGCTGTCTGCCATCATGTCTTTATTATCATCATCATCTGCACAAAAATTAAAAAAATATATTTAGATGCATATTTAGTGCAACATAAACAAAATGATCCAGTTCAATCATCTCTGGTAACTGGGTTCTAGAAAACCAGGTGAACTCAAATCTGTTGTCTATTTCTACCCAGCCATAGTCTGAAGGTTCATCAGTAGTTGGGACCGAGGGGCAAACCGCAGCCCGAAATGTTGTACACTAATTCCAATTATTTCCAAGTAATGCCACTAATTACTCTACTAATTCCACTAATTCAGGGAATTCAGGAAATTAGTGGAATTAGTCAGGAGTAATTCCACTAATGCTAATACTTTTATCACTAATTCCAAGTTAATTCAGCTAATTCCATTACTAATTTCGCTAATTCCACCACTAATTCACTAATATTTCTACCACAAATTCAAGTATTCTCAAAGACGTCTCCTTCAAAAGTAATGTACAAAACATTGAATAAATTATAAGTAATATATCTGGATTATTACTAAAACTTACAATTATCGCTAGAAATATTCCCTTGCAAGTTTATCCAAAACGGAGCTAAGAATGTTAAAAATACTTGACATTTCTGTTAACTGTCATATTAGTTGTTTTCTCCATGGCACATTGCAATTAATTTATTTGGCTATTAATGGATGTTGAATGTGAGGAACGTTAGGAATGATTGAAATCGATTTTAGTGAAAAATGGTACATCCTATTGAAATTTAACAAGAGAACCTTTTTTATGTTAAACACTTCAAGTTTCAATATTTTCGAGTCAGAAACTAGAAACAATTAACTATAAAAAATATATGATTAAATTTGTCTCAGAACTTTGCATTTTCTCACGCCCCTGTAGCAAATTTTGAAATATATTATATCAGACTTATTAAGCACGTCAGGGTTAATATTTCACCAAAATTTCGTAATTTAATATCGAACCGTTTTCATATTACACATTAAAAACTGTTTCCGAGGTCATCCCTTTAAAAAAGCGTATCTCCCTTAGGAACCGCCTCCGCTAAAAATTGTACTAAAGTTTTAGTAATTTTTCGACTTGTTTTACAAGCTCACAAGTTTTGAATACTTACTACTGTTACACCTTGCATAGAGAAGAAAACCAAATATTTTTTTAATTATTTAAAATTTTGGTCAACTTATTACTATCTCTTTGTTCAATCTTAACATTATTATTCTCATGAAATAAGACTTTTAAACGATTTAACAAAGACAGACACTGTCATATAATTGCCACAAATACCTATCTATTACTATCTATTAATTGTTTATAATAAATAATAATAAGAGTGACTCTTTGTTCAATCTTAACATTATTATTCTCATGAAATAAGACTTTTAAACGATTTAACAAAGACAGACACTGTCATATAATTGCCACAAATACCTATCTGATCTCACAATCCTCCCGAACCTACTATCCAATGAAACGTATTTCAAATAGTATTATTTCCCTTGTTATTCCCTAATATTCCGACTTACCTACATAAATAAAAAATCTTGTAAAAAATTACAAGGCTCCCTCAATGCTGCAAGTAACAGGTGCATAATCACGAGACAACAAAAGAATGCATACATTACACCCCAGTCAAAACATTAGAAATATGCGCTATTGCCACTTGCACCGTATTGCGCACAATGTTTTTAGATTTTTGGATTAACATTGTTGTCAGTATGTGCACGAATTCCACTAATTCCAGGACTAATTCCAGACTAATTCCAGTAATTCCACGACTAATTCTTCTAATTCCACGACTGATTTCACTAATTCCAGTACTAATTCTTCCAATTCCAGAGGTAATTCCACTAATTCCAAGTGAGTGTACACCAAAATTCCAGTGCGGTTTACCCCTCGGTTGGGACTGTCAGGCGTGCGTGCTATCAAATTTGAGTTATGTAACATGCTCTTAAAAATTGCTGATATAGCTCCGATTTGCATGGGGATAGAGAAGAGCTATCAATACCTTTTTTGGGAACTTGAACGTATCATAATTTTCCAAAAATTTGTATGTTTTTTGAAACAACGCTACTTTTACCTCATTAATGTTTTTCAATCGATTAAAGCTATACATACGACAAACAAACTCTTGTATGTTGCCAAAAAAGTTTTCTTTATTTTCTGATGGCTTTGACATTTGTATGACAGTTGGTGAATTCTTCAGATTTAGTCATTATTGAAAACGGACGCTTTTTGCCTTTTCTAGGTCCTAAAGCTTCATACAGTTGAGCTACATTGATAACAAATCATCAGGTAAATTTTTAGTAAGGAGAATATGATTTTTTTCTTCTCCGACGTGGGAGGCTACCGCTGCTCATCCCACCCACGGAACCGCAGCTGACGTTCACGAGGCTTTATGATACAACTCCCTGATGCGTCTCACTAATTATCGTTCGAGAGGAAACAACTGACTAAATTTTGACCTGGCTTCCGGACTAGATAGAATATACCAAACGCTCGTCGTCAATAGCAACCAAGTAAACAGAATCTTTTTTAAGTAGTAAATTTAATAATTCTCAAAGTTTTAAAACTTACGCAGTTTAGATGAAAAAATGGCGGAAATTGAAAATGATATTGATATCCCGAATACACATCTGGAGATGAGAAATGCTGCAGAAACTGTAAGTTTAGGTTTGATACCAGAAAAATCAAAGAAGTTATATGAGAAGCGATATAATTTATTTGTGAAATGGTGTAAGTCGAAGGAAAGCAAATCAAATTTTGCTGTCACAAATAACATTTAAAATAATTCTATAAACTTATTGCCATTCTATAGAGTATGTAGTCTTGAGACCTAGAAACAAAAACATACGAGTACGATTATTCTTAAAATTTTATAAAGACAACTGTTTTAATCAACTGGTAGGAATTAATGTTATTGCTAAAACACCAAACGATATTGCTAATTATCTTAACTTTCCAGAGTGGTATTTATGTGCAGGGCATTGGTTTCGCCGAGCATCGGCTACTTCATTGGTCCATGGTGGGGATGATATTATACAATTGGACACACGGAGCATGGACGAGTTCTACAATCGCAGAAGGATACATAGATAATAACATCAATGAAAAAATTGAAACAAGTAAGAAAATTTTAACTAGATCATCAAATAATGTAAAAGTGATTGAATGTAGCAATCGCAGTGATGAAAATTTTACCATATCAAATTATAGCCTTAATATGCTTTCTGGATCAGGAATTGTTATTAAAGATTGTAGAGACTGTTCTTTCAGCATCCAAATTAAGAATGTAACAAATGAATATCTTACCTTTGTTCTATTTGTTATAATTAGTGCCCTCGTTCTAATAAAGTTCATAATTGGAAAGTTTTATTTTGTTGAGTGACTGTAGTTAAAACTTTGTAAGCATTAAGAGCAAAAAGTAACATTACCTACTGCTCTCGAGTGATTACCTATATATTTTTTTAACTACAGCTGTCATATAATAACTATGATTTTGTACTGTTTCCATTGTGATTGTAATAGTAACATCTCCATCCCTCATTATAATCACGAGCCTAGAAGCCCAGAAGTTGGAAACTTGTGCGCGAGTGGGGACGGCATATTATTATTATTAAACAAGCCACATTTGCGCCCAAGAACGACTTACGTTGATAGACTGTAACACATGTGATTTTTTAAATTTATTAACAGAGTACAATAATGACATTGTAAATTAAATTAGATTCAAATTAGACATTTATTAAATAAACAAAATATGTAAGATTATATGAAAATTCATTTAAAATACATTACACAGATTTGTGAGTTCTTCCCAATATCAATAAAAGTAACCTAAAATAAATATTGGCTATAAAACATAAAACATGCATAAAAAATCTAAAATCAAAATAAGCAGAAAAGTCTTAATAATAATAAATATGGGTCCGCAAAGTAACTGTTGCGGAGATATGGACCACTATTCGTGTTTCAAACATTTTATTTTATTAAGAATACACCGACAAAGGAAGCTTTTAACAAACAAAAAACAAAGTTACAGAAGATGTTCAGAGTGCCCTCCGTCCATTTCCAAGCAGGCACGACATCTTCGTCTCAACGATATTCGAACTCTTTCGAAAACACCCTCCTTGGTTTGGATTTCTTGACACTTTTGATTAATCCGTAGCTGCAGCTCTTCCAGGCTATTTACAGGAGTACCATACACTAATGTCTTCAAATATCCCCAAACAAAACAATCTAGGGTTCAGATTAGGCGATATTGGAGGCCATAAAACAGGTCCGGTCCTTCCTACCCATCTATGTTTGGTGTAAATGCTCTCTAACGGCCATGGAAAAATGAGCTGGAGCACCATCACGCTGGAACCAGATTTGTTGCTTCTGATTCAAAGGAATTTCTTTCAAAAACTCATACAGTGTGTTCTGCAGAAAGTTGTGGTAAGCAGCGCCTGTTAATCGGTTTGGTAAAACAACAGGACCTAGAAATCTGTCACCTACAATACCCATCCAAATGTTTAATGAAAAACGTGCCTGATATCCAGATTTTATTAGAGCATGAGGATTTTCGTCGGCCCAAATATGCGTATTGTGAAACTTAAACACTCCATTTCTTGTAAACCCGGCCTCATCAGTAAAAAGAATGTTTGCAAGAAAACGAGGGTCTTCAGCATCATGACGTAGAAACCAGCGGCAAAAATACAAACGTGCTTGATGATCATTTATTGGATTTAAGGTCTGTACTCGTTGCACATGATATGGATAAAGCAGTTGCTCGTGAAAGATTCTCCAAACAAGAGGACCACTAATTCCTACCTCGGCTGATATTCTCTGCACACTCGTACCTGGATTCTGCTCTACCAGTGCTAGGATTTCTTCTTCTGCTCTAGGAGTGAATACCGACCTTGGTCTTCCGGATAAATTCTGTTGGCTTAAGGAACCGGTATCACGCAGTCTTTGGTGAATTCTTCCAAACATGCGTTGTGAAGGAATCTGGCGATTTGGATAAGCGTCAACATAAAAACCTCGCGCTTCGGTGGCGTTCCCATTAGCACGACCATACATGAAATGCATGTCTGTTAATTCTGTGTTAGAGTAACCAGCCATAGCGAAAGAAAACTTGTGAACTGAGAATAACTGTCAAATACGTACTGTTTATTTCACTAAACATCAACCAACTATTATAAGAAAATACACAAGGTTTTTGCAAAATAAAAATGGGACTAAAAAACATAAAACATTCCATATCTTCGCAACCGTTACTTTGCGGACCCATGTTTATTAAGACTTTTCTGCTTATTTTGATTCATACTATTACCTCTTGACATATTTTACACTATTTTTTAACACCCTGTATAATTGCGCTTGTTTATATCAGGGAAATTTCAGTATACATAAAATTAAACAAACATACATTTCCAACATGGAATGTCATTTCTTATCTTATTATAGAACGATTGTACTTTCCGAACCTATTGTATAAGTAGAACTGCAGAGTAGTATTTCTCTCTTCCAAACTTTATAAGCACGCATAATTCTTACATCAATTAAAGGGCCAAAGAAATTAATTTGAATTAGGGTGAGACAGATCTTATTCTAAGTTTGTGACCCTAGACACCTACGCTCATTTAGGATTACAAGTATAATCCATGTTAGGTAGATGCTCCAGTTACTAGCTCAATGAAGTCCATTGAAGACATTAATTCCAAGAAGGCGTCTTTGACTTTCCGCGTTGAACTTAATGATGTGTCGTGTTATATTAATAGGTGTAAAACGAAGAAAACAGATCTTCCAATTTATCAGTTGTTAGTTCGGCCAGCTCAGTTATCAGCTAATAGTGACTCATTGTTCTGGAGACGCGTATTAATAATGGAACAATAGCTTTCAATTTGTTGGATAGATAGGGAATGGCGAAATAACTTGAATTACATTTGCTACATAGCTAAGACAAAACAAATACTGGGCTGATGTATTTAAGTTCGTAACATTTTTATCAAACTCATGAACTATTCAAGGATATATTATCTTCCGTTGTCAAGAATTGTCTCTCAATGCCTCTGATAGTTATTTTTTCTCAGTTTTGGCATTAAGGTAAAGGCACAATTATTCGTCACCAATAATAATCTGCGACAAAAACAGTTATGTTGCCGACAAGCTTAATTATAATAATAAAGGCCACATAATTTAAATTGGTTCTTATACAGGGTGAATCTTAAATAAGTACAAATATTTTAACCAGCAGTATAGTTTTGTGTGTAGAACACATAATTAATAGTTTTTTTACAAAAAAATCAGAAATAAAAAAGTGAAATTTTAAATAAATTTCGTAATTTTTCAGTAGAAAACTTGTTGAGGACCGCTGGCCTAGACCGACCCTTCATACTTTTATGAGTCATAGTGCTGCAGACTGAACGTGTGGTTCACAGTGTTGCCAGTATTACACAAATGTCTTTGCTTCAAGGAAGAAAAAATCTCAACTTTTAGCGAATTTTGTCAAGTGTAACATTTTATATTATTTTTTATTATCAAACTGTCATTGATTGTCATGACAGATTATCGGAAGCCCAAGTCAAACTTGTTAACCCCACATAATGCATGAAAATAGCAATAAAATTTGCTAAAAGTTGACATTTTTTCCATTTTAAATAAAAAACGCGTGCATAGTTTTTCGTTATTCTTCATAAAATAACTTAAGGAAATTGTGTTTTGTGTCCCTTTCTAACAGTGTACAATGACATTTAACTTGTGAAATGTGGATTACTGATTAAATAGTTAATTTTTTAACAAACAGGTAAGCTTGTGTGCACGTTTATGTATAATTTTTGAACATTGAACATAGTAATATCACGTAATATCTTCCTAAATATTTTACGGTAGTATTGAACTTGCGGAAATTCATTTTTAATCGTTGAAGTATAGTAAGGTTAGTTCAGATGTTAAAATTTATGTTAATATTGCTGCGTATCATACTACATACCCAATTTTACTGTACTTATGCTTAAAACAAGTATTTTTAAAATAGAACTATTACGTTAAAGGAAACGTAATATTTATATTGGAGGAGATATGGCAACCTCGCAACAAATCATATGTTTCATTACGTTGTTGGATGAAAAATCAGCCAGCGGTCCTCAAAATGTGGGTATTTTTTAAAAAAATTAATATCTCCGTAAATATTAGAAATTTTTAAAAATGGATTTCACTAGACTGATTTAAATGACGAACTACACCAGCAGTTAAAATATTTGTACTTATTTAAGATTCACCCTGTATAATGACAATAGAATGTACAGTGATCTCGTGATCCAAGTCTAGCAAGTCGTAGGTTAAACATATTCAACATATGTAGATGCTGAATTAATTCGGTTGAGAAATAATTTATACAACATAAACATAACTTATCAAAATCTATTTGACCAAACGATGTTGTAAATGTATCAAAACGTGTTTATTTTGGCTGTAGCTTCACCGGTACCATTTGTGCTACTTATTTTGGAACGGCCCTATATATTCATCTTATTTTTTTATAAACGCTTATTAGTGTGCGTTTCAAATTTAAGATGACAGTGTCGGGACACCTACGTCCATAATATTTTCAGCTGCGTGCTTCCACTTAAAAATTCTAAGAGCATTCCTAAGAAAATGAAAATTCTTGAAATGAAAAAAACCGTTAAGAAAAAAAAAAACGTATTTGGAGTGAATTTGATCTGTGCTATACTTTAATCTAAATTAAGGCAATTAATAAAGTTGTCTCTCTGTTATAATAAAGGGCATAAAGTTCAGCTGAGGGCGGGGAATTTGGAGCTCAAGACTCAACCTAGACAGGCGTGGCAGAGGCTTTATGCCCCTTTAGAATCCTATATTTGAACATTTACAATTTAAATTTTCCTGCGAACTACAGTCTACGATATTTTTATGAGTTGAGCATTTCTGGCAGTGCCCTTTCTTTTTGCTTCACGACGTTTGAAGTACTTGCAGTTATTATCGTAACAAATCAAATTGATAATATGCGTACCTACTTATATCAATTTCAGTTCGCTTTGAAAATTAGTTTTAATATTGAAAATATTTAAGGAAGAGCCAATGTAATGCTAGATGTATAGGGAAAGATGACCTTTCAAAATTTAACAAATATTCTGTTGCGACCTCTGACCTCATAAGATCATTAACAATGTGTATAATATACTTTCTACTACTACTTTCTAAAAAATGCTATTACATTCAGTTAAATTGACGCGTGTCAGTGCTATTTATTATTGTTATTTATCAATTATGTATTTTTTTTCGAAAGATGGATGAATGTTTGAAATATACTACACTGAGAAAAGACGGTGAAAAGGTGAGTCACTGCAAACGGGCCATTGAACATACTAGAAAAAGCACGGCTGCTGCAATTTAGCCGACGATGTTTAAATCAGCTTCATAATTTGTTTCATCTACGTGTTATTAAGTATTTTTTTATTTTTTTTATTTAATTAATTCCCCTCAATAAAAAAAAACTTTAATTTCAAAGTGTAAACTATTTTAGTATAACACTATAAAATGTTGATTCAAATATCTCTCTGTCGTTATTTGCACTGCACGTGCTTCGTTCGATATGGAGATGCCCACCTCTATAAGGCAAAGGCGTTCGATCCTACAGCACAATAATGTGGGAGATAATCCTTCTCGGCCCTGAACATCTGACGTCATTTATCCTGCCAAGAATATTGACGCGCACTATGATATTAAAAAACTGTTAAAGAAATACATTTAACTTTTTCGAACGTTAAATTAACAATATGATGTTTAATAACACACTTTCGTAATTGCTGTTTGAAATCCTTAGTTCAGTTAATAGAATCAACATCGTGTTTTGAATAAGTACATTTTTAGGTTACTTTAAGCAATACTTTGACGTCGAACTAAAATAATATTGAATTAACAAATATCTGTTGACATTCTTAAAAAGTTAGGGTTAGCCATATGTATCTATTAAAAACTGTCAATCTAACATTTTTTTAGTAATTTCAATATTTTGTTCTCGGTGTAAGAACAACAAATTTTGTTTATTATATAAATTACTTCTTACATCGAGATCTATTACTATAATTTCCCTGTTTGGTAAAGAGAATTGCTGGTGCTGAATAATTTACTGACTTCATATGACTTCCTTATGACCTAAAGTTTCAGGACACCCATTATTGAAGAGTTATACGATTAGCTTTCCGTGTACTCACAGGCTTCGTAGTAATTAAGTTATACGTGGTACGTTACACATTAAGGACACATGATACTTATATACAGGGATGGCCAGAAGTACGGAATAAAATTCATATCTTTTTATTAAAAATAAAACATGAATTCGTTTATCATTCCTTTTATCGTAAATGGTTTACTTTATCGACAATAAACAAGAGTACCTTTTTTTTAGTCTAAGGTTGAAGCTACGCAGATTTATTATTTTAAAGTCTTTATCATACAGGGTGTTAAGGATTTAAGCATTAAGCTGCAAAGCTTAGCCCGCTCCTGGTAAACTAAAAAAGCTAAATATGTTTCAAGGGCATTACTTTAAGATGTTCTTTCTAGTGTCTATCACTTTTAATTTTTATTAAATTATATTAAGTACTCTAAAAGTTATTCAAGAAAAACCTATTTCCAGCGTCCTTTTGGGACACATAACTCCGTAGGGAGGGCCTGTAGGAAAAAAAATTATAGGAACTTGTCATCTTATTTTTTCATGTTCTATCTGAGAGATTTCCCACATTTTCCCGGACAGCCTGTACATACAGTATGCGCCAAAAGTATGGAATAAATTCAATAAAAACGAAACAATTAGTTTTTGGGAAAAATCCTCGAACAGGTCGATTTTTAATTTAAAAAATACATATTTTAGCGTAAAATGCGATTTTCAAATGTCATTTGTTTTCGAGTAATGACGTCATCAATTTTTTTTTAAATGGCAACACCATATTTTTCTCCTTGATTCTGAAAGATCGTTAATTCTCTATAACTACTAAAGTACTAAAATTTTGCCCTCTTACATAGGAAAGTTTTCGAGTAAATGACGATTGAATGTTAGAAAACGTAAATTTTATCCATAAAAAAGTAACAATTCTGAGGTATGTAAAATAAAATACAATTGATTAAATTTTATACTTAAATTAAATGTTCGAATTGTCATCCACCAACTTCTTGACAATGCGCAAGTCTGTGAAGAAATTCTTCTTGCACATTATGAATGATTTCTGGGGTAACTCTGCGTATTTCGTCCCGAATGCGATTTTGAAGTTCTTCTAAATTACGTGGTTTATTAATGTACACGTTTGACTTCCCTGTACGAGATTTTTTGGACAACTATTTTCCTGGGAGGTGGATCGGCAGACGCGGTCCGATAGAATGGCCTGCAAGATCGCCAGATCTTACACCTCTTGACTATTTTTTATGGGGATACTTGAAGTCAAAAGTGTACATTAATAAACCACGCAATTTAGAAGAACATCAAAATCGCATTCGGGACGAAATACGCAGAGTTACCCCAGAAATCATTCATAATGTGCAAAAAGAATTTCTTCACAGACTTGCGCATTGTCAAGAAGTAGGTGGATAGCAATTCGAACATTTAATTTAAGTATAAAATTTAATCAGTTGTATTTTATTTTACATACCTCAGAATTGTTACTTTTTTATGGATAAAATTTACGTTTTCTAACATTCAATCGTCATTTACTCGAAAACTTTCCTATGTAAGAGGGCAAAATTTTAATACTGTCTTGTAGAGAATTAAACGATCTTTCAGAATCAACGAAAAAAATATGGTGTTGCCATTTAAAAAGAAAATCGATGACGTCATTACTCGAAAACAAATGACATTTGAAAATCGCATTTTACGCTAAAATATGTATTTTTTAAATTAAAAATCGACCTGTTCGAGGATTTTTCCCAAAAAATAATTGTTTCGTTTTTATTGAATTTATTCCATACTTTTGGCGCATACTGTATAATGGAATATTGTTGGACCTTCAGTTATTAAAAATAAGTAATATCTAGAGTTAGTTTCCATTTTTTTTACTGCGGTTCACATTGCAAATTAAAAAGTTCCTAATGACTGTCGACAGAGGGGTGGATTAAGAACGTGTTACATGTCTTGAATAAGAAGTGAATTAACTCTCTGTGTAATGTTATTAAGAAAGATATGCATTCTAATACAGAAATGGAATTAAGCACGGAAAGCTAACCGTATTTTATTCACGTAGCTTCTCACACGACCGTATTACTTTTTATTCGTCTCGACGTTTCATCTTATTTAAGTCAAGTTGGGAATTTTTACCGGATAATGTGTTTCATTCTCAAAATAAATAGAAAATATCAGATATCAAAACATGAACATAAGGATCCTAACAAATAATGTATTAAACGTACCTTCTTACTTCCTGATTAAGATCTTATATCTACTCAAAGAATTAATAACCTCTCATAGAAAGGGGAACAAAACCTTGGGTAGGTACTTTCGAAGATCTCTTAGGGTAAGTTCTGTCTTGAGTTAACAACTCGAAATATGCGCTCAATCAAGTAAATTTTCTGCTTGTGTCACCTAATTTGGTATTTAGGGTGATGAAAAATCCTCTGACAAACTTCTAGAGCAGAAAAAAAATGATACTAAAAGTCCTAATAACAATTAGGTACATAATAAGAAATAAGTAAAAAATTTAAATTCTATTGGTGATGGTGCAATTCCTGAAAAAAATTTGCTTGTACTCAAATTTCGTGTCCTTTGTCACATTATAAATTTATGCCTAAAGAATGATATTTTTTCTAACAATCTAAGAACCTTTTATGTAAAAATCATTTTCAAAAAATATCCATAGTCTTACTTTACTTACTACTAAATATTATACATAACCGATTAATGAATTTTTCTGAAGAATATGATTTGTTGGTAGATACTCAAAATGGGTAGGAAAGAAATCAACTACTAGAGTAGTGTATTAAACACTGTCAAAAATGTTAGATGTCATAAACACACAACTTGCTGTTCCTTTAGACCTGTCTAAAGCATTTAATTGTGTCGATTACAATATATTAATAATAAAAAAATTAGAATATGGGATAAAAGGTATAGCAAAAATTCATGCATCATATATTTAACAAATAAAATTAATATAATCAGAAAATATGCTAATACTGAGAGGTGCACCTCAGGGATCAATATTTGGACTCTTACTATACATCATCTACATCAATGATTTACGGTTAAGAAAAAGTATGTAGTACAGTACGCTGACGACAGTATCATTTGTAATTCACCTAATCCTAATAGCATTCGGAGCACTATAAATAACACCTTGCAACATTATTTCACTTTCTTGGGCTTACAATTAAGCAAAGATAAAATACAAGTGTTGACATTTTCTAGAGGAATTAATCACTTACAAAAACAGGAAACGCGCCAAAATAAAATAATAATAATAATAATTCTGGAAATGAGAATTGACTCAAGTCTAGCTTGGAAATCTCATTGATTGATTCTTTAGAACAGAAAATGGCTCAATATTGCACTACAAATGTTATCACAAAAGATTAACAGGGTGATTCACAAATATCAAAAAAAATTGTGAATAGATGTCATGAAAAATGGTTTCAATATCGTAAAAATTTTTTTGTAAATTCTCTGATCATTGTAGCGGCGCAAACCATATTCCGAAAATCGACGATGTACGTCTACAAAAACTTGTGCTCTTGGAATTCTTCTATTAGGGAAGCGTGTTCGGTACTCTCGAACTGACGCGTTGGAATTTCCGTCACAGAAACCATAAACATAATGTATATCGGCATATTCAGCATTTGTAAATGTTCTTGGCATTTTTCTTAGCACTAAAAATGCTCTTTAAATAATACTTTTGACAATGATTTGCACAAACGTCAGTTTACACAAATAACTGAGTTTTGTTTTCATAGGATGCAAAAGCATAGGTAGCAGAAACAAGACCAAACGTCGAAAAAAACAAGAGACGAAAAAGTTTCGAAATTAATCAGGTCAAAGATGTATGTAGATGTTTTATTGAAATTATTTTTTTTTTGTAGTTATGAAATAAAGTGAGAGGGGGGTAGCATACAAAATACACATAATATGTTTGTGTTCCGAATTTCACTTAAATCGGATAAGTGGTTCAAAAGTTATGAGGGAAAAACGAGAAAACAATTCCTACTTCAACGCCCTCTGTCTCGGAAACGATGCGTTTTAGGAAATAAGTTAATATCACAAATGAACATTATTTTAACCTGTTCTATCGATTCCTGATGTTATCAAGATTAAACCTGAATCACCCTGTATATTAGTTCTTCAGATGTCAAAAATGTCTTGCGTATATAGCAACAATAGCGGCAAAAGCAGTTGAATTTGCTGTATAAAATAGGTGTTACAAAATGTTATTTATTTCTTTCCTTGAGAATTTCTCTCCATTTTTTGTTCGGTTGCCGATTGCATGCTTTGCCTTGTCAGGTTTTACAATGCACCAGTTTCAAGTGCCGTGCAGAAATGTATTTTGAAATCATCTTTGAACTGCCCTTTTTGATTTATTTTTTACAAAATTGTATGTGTAAGAGTTCCATTTTTTTTTTAGATAAGTTATGAATCACCCTGTATACAATCCAGAGCTATCCAATACAATATGGTGATCATTGTTGGGGCATTTCCTCTGTTGCAAAACGTTTATTTGTTTTGCAAAAGAGATGTCTCTGGAATATTTTAAATATGACACAGAGAATAACTACCCGAAACGCCATTCTTTCTATACGAAAAATAAAGATGTGTTAACGCCAAATTAGTTTCAATTTACATACATCCAGAAAAATATACCTCATAAGTAATAAAAGTCTTTAATAAATTACCTAAAGCCATGACTGCTTTATCTATAAAAATATATACAAATATATTTCAACGACAATTTATTGTTTTATTGTATTTATAGCTAGTTTTAAGTTTAAGTTTTTAACTTTTCTTTTTAAAATAGTATTTTACTATTACTTAATAATAATTATTATTGTTTTTTTAAAACTTTGACCTGTTCAACGCTCATTTTCGGCATTATGTGTATTACATGCAATTGAACTAAAAAAACTACATTAAAAAATCCTATTTAATGTAACAAACAAGTAATAAAGTTTATTATAATCTGTTTGCAGTAAATTTTAGGTGTTAAATAGTAACAAAGTTCTTCATATCCCTATAAAAATAAAACAATCGGCAATAAAAGACACTTCGTGACATAAGCAAATGTAGAAGTAAGCTTTTATTGGAAGTCGTCAGAGGTAAAATCTACATGTAACAAAAACCCTTGTCTCTGCACATCTATACGAAATCCATACATAAGTTATTTCTTTCCCTGAGCATTTTATGAGGACGTCAAGGCAGTGATGTGGTTATAGAGACGAAAGTATTTGCCTCTGGTTACGCGACCTGTGGCTTCGAATTTCTGAGATGTTTTATTTTGAGAATATATTTGTTATATGAGTCAACAAAATGCATAAAGAATAAAGGGTGTAACAAGGACGTCGAGATAAACTTTCAGGGCTGTTCCTTGAAGCGAAACTCACACAGTTTCTGATCAATTAATTGTTCACAGATGTCAGTTTTTGGCCTTTAAACGTTAACAGCGCTTTTTGCAAAAAAAAAATCAAGACTCACAAAAGTTGTGATGATGCTATATCCATATCTGCAAACGATTATCTTTAACATCAAATATTAATTTTTATTGATGAAACTCGTCAGATTTCTTCTAGTCATTGGTTAGGTACACGAAAAAAATTTAATTTTTATTTAAATTCTGATAAATAAACATTAACCTTTTTTAAAATCTAACATAAAAAAACTCCTTCAAAAAGTACCCAAATTTCATTGTTTTGTCATGTAAAACGTGTATAGCCTTGAGCCAGACTTACACAGAAGAACATCGCTAAACGTCAAAACTATGAATTGTTAAATATTAATGGCATAAAGTATTTTATTGGATATAAATAACGTTAAATAATGCATTTAATGCAATTTATGTATGCGCAATGGTGTTATTGACAAAAATTTAGACTTAAGATGAGACTTTTGGAGCATTAGGTTCGCTGCGCCGGCGGAGTCTTCTGTTAGGTACAGCTAGGGTTACAGCTCTGTTCAGCGTGAATATTGTGTAAAATATCTGCGGATATTTTTAAATCGTTCCATTACAATGTAATAAAACTTCAGTAAATAGTTTTTTTAAGTTGCTACAGTGTATATAATAATTAGGTACCTGAATTTTTTATCATAAAATAATTTACAAAAGTGTGTAAGTACCTAAAGAATATCTTTTTTTTCCAACTGCTGTAATAATTATTGATTACTTATTTAGCAACAAATAAATTCGAACAAAACGATTCCTAAAACTTTTTTTATTATAATGTGAACATGTTTGTCGTTGAAAGTCAGAACTGAACCTATTCCAGCCCTACAAAATAAATATTACTAAAGCATAACCTGGAAATGATTGATTGTTGTGTTCACATATTTCAGCACTTTATTTATGTTTCTGATGGATAAAATATGTTTAAGAAGAACTCTGTCTGTAAAATAGTAAACAATGAACAACAATTTCTGTATTTCATATGATACAGAACTAAAATAAATTTGTAATTATTGTTTTTATTTATCAGTTATGTGTGTGTAGTGCTACAAATTACATTAAAACAAAACAATTCATAACATCCGACACCAGAAAGAATAAGCGAAAAATATCACACAGACATTTTCTTACAATTAATTCTAAACATGGAATGATGGATAATATTATAAAGAAGTCTCTAACTCACTTTGAAGAGTATTCCATAAGATATTAAATTCAGTTGTTGTCTGTCGTGGGCTTTAAAATTTCTAAACGAATAAAATTAAGAAAAAGAAACTAATTTCATAATTCTATGTACAGTATGAAAACATCTCGTTAAAATATCTTAAAATATCTTAGTTGAAAGCTAACTGTTATTACAATATACATAACATAACTTAATAAGATAGGTATCGAACAATGAAATGGCAAGATTTGTTTCTAGTCGTAGGTACATGCATGACCAATCCTCAGATTGAACGTTGCTCTGTAAAATAAATTAGAATACAGAATAACTGTTTAATATAATACCAGATGTAATAATGTAGATACTTAATGTAATTTTATTTTATTGTTAATAAATTAAAATTTGTATTTATATATAAATTATATCAACATTGGCGCATTCGCCATAACTTTGAATTATTATGAAAACTAGGATTTCCCGCTCTTGCTATATTACCTCTTATTTGAACGTTTTTCATAACACGTGTCCGTACCAGTGCCGTTGTTGTTTACCACAACTTTTGGTACAAATAAAACTATACCTAATAATTATAAATTTCTGAGTAAGAAAATAATGTAATTTGGAATAAAATAAAATGTGATATTATTTACGAGAACTTGATGCCTGCTGAAGTTTTATTTAGATTGGATTTTGGATTTCTTAAATATGAAAAAAGAAAGAACTTTTGGATAACTGTACTAAATTGAAGGAAGGGGATATTTTTCAATATTCTAATGTGTGCCACTTTCGTATAGGCGAAATAAACATCAAAATATTAAAGGACAATCCTTTATCAAAACTTAAGTATTCATTTTAAAGAACAGAATGTATTAATTACTCTAGAAATGAATACAATATAGCAAGAATACTGAAATACTGAATTATGTACTTCAGTTTTACTGAAGTACATAATTAGGTTGAAATGTTTTTACTAGTAGATGGTTTATATGGACTACTGAATCCTCCAAAGTGGTTGAATTATTTAAAAAATCACTTCTAGCACTTGATGTAGGAACTTGCAGTAGAGAAATTATTATTATTGTTTTGCTAACAACTGATTTACTCCTTCAAGTAACTTTCAGCTACCGTTGAAGATTTCCATCCGCCATGTATTTTTAAAGTTGTAAAATCAACTGCTGAATTTATTAATAGTGTAACTCAAGTTCTACGGAAATAATGCCCGTTATATTAGTGAGCATCTTTCAATTTGAGAAACTCGGCAACTTGTTTTGGTATTTTCCCAAATGAATTTTTAGTAATTGATCATATGCTTTCCATTTGAATATTTAAAAAAAAATCTGTTACTATCTATAAGTGTAGGTCTCGTGATACTATGTTTCAGGTATATGTCGCTTAAAATAAAGTATTTTTTTCTTTATTTTTGTAGTTAGCAGAGTGATTAGCAATCTATTTCCCATATCTTGAATATCTCCAATTTTTATTTGAAGTCATTCATCACATCGACACGCCCCAGATATGGCAAAAATCATTACCACCTAAAATAATGAGTCAGTATTCTTCGTTTACAAAAATATGTTGTTTATAATTATCTTTATACCTAAATACGTATCATCAGGAGCCTCTATCAGAAATTTTTTAATTTATTAATTTCTTAAAACGCATGATTGTTTAGTACGATATCCATCCGATTGCCATTTCAAGAATGCTTTTAATTTTAGATACTTTTCAATATCGATGTTGTTGTAGACATTCATCGTAGCTCTGAGCATCGGGTATATTGACCATAATTAAGAAGATTTCATACTTTTGCCGAATTCAGAAAAATATAAAAAGACAATGTTATTCTCAGTCCAATTTTTTATATGTTTTTTAATATATCTTCTTCGATTTTTCTAGTAATATGTTACACTCTATTTGCTTTGCTGATTCAATAATTTCTGGCGGAGTTAATCTGATTCTTCGATCTCAAATAATAAAAAGTTATTTATATGGATCTAAATAGGACCACTATGGCGATTACTTTGTTCCACACACGATCTGATAAAATTATTATTATTCTTGAAAGAAGTAAGTATCATACAATTTCAATAATATAAAATAAATAGCTTTGTCTGCTATTATGACAAAATCAAAATTGATCGCCGTAAAAATTATGTGTAGGTAGATTTAATAGACTCGGTTGCGCCTCGTCTATTAAACCGCGGCATTAAATCTTGTACTTGAATGCCTAGTTTAACAACTAACTATTTTCTGACCTACAGATAAGGTCGTTGTAGTGTACAGACAATTGGAAAAAACATATTTGAAAAAATCACATTCATCATTCCAAAATATCTTTGAGGCATCTATGTAGAAATGTACACAGGTCATTGCTTGCGTTAAACTTCGGCAATTTTTGGTTGCTGAAGGATACTTACAGGACAGAATAACTTAAAAAAAATATGTTTCAAGGATGTGGACAAGCATACTTTCTATATCTGGCTTTTCCTTTCAGAAATCTGATATGAAGACAATAAAACAAAAATCAACGTGTACGTGTAGGCAAGGTAACTTCACCGGATCCTTTTAGAATTGCCAATTTAAGTTAATGTTACACTGTAAAAAAATAATTACACATTTTACACAACACAACACAACACAACAGATTTCAAAGTTATGAGATATTTCAAAATATAATTCTCTGTATTTTTTGAAACCAGCAACATTCGGATAAGGCATATTTGGTTCAATCGACTTTTTTTGGTCACCAGTATCTTCAGCTCCGAGATTTCCCAACCTTTCACAGACACCCTGTATGCATTTTTCAGAATTATGTTAATTATAAAATAAAAGATATTTTACTTTTTATGATTTTATTAAAAAAATAAAATTCAGTTCAAATGAACAACAACCAAGTTTACTAACAAAATATATATGTATTAAAATTAGCAGTATAGTAGTACATATTCTAATAAGGGACTAACAATGTTCTAGTAAATCATAAACAATGAAACAACAAAAACATTAAACAAAGATGTATTTAAGCATTACATAATAGGAGTTTACAAAAATTAACTGGTAGTGATCTGAACATATAATTTTCTTTCTCTAAAATTACAAACTAATCAAATTACAGAGTAATCTAAAACGCTTCAGAGTGAACTCCTAATATTTTTAAGAGTTATATTCCTAATTAGTTTTAGCTTTATTAGGATTATCAGTAATATTTGTTATAGTCAGGTAAGTACTTACCATTTTCGTTGATTAAACTGCAATTTAAATTTAAATATTCTCCATTTTAACACAGTGAACGAGAGGTAACCGCTTCATGACCAATATGGCGAAGTAACGTGTGTTAGATCAGCTGACATACTGCAGCTGTGCAGTTGTGCTGAACCAGTCAGAAGAAGGGATATAGAACACAATTGTGTACGTGTTAAGTTTACACAAAATGGTGTACTTTTAACATGTCACTGGTAAATATTACACGAATTCAGTATATTTTATTATAACACTAGTAATTTTAACACGTTTTGTGTAAAACATATAAAAAAGCCATAGAGTGTAAAACTATTAATATGAAAATTTTACACATTCTAAATTACACACTAGAAAATCTCACTTACACAGCAACTTATTTTACAGTGTAATAATAAATAGATAATCGCGTAATAATAATAAGTTAACCTAAAATTCTTTTTCTTGTGTCTTTATGTCTGCGCGGGCTATAAAGGGTATTTTATGCTTGCATGACCATAAACTGAACTATTATGCAGTTGGTAACTACTAAGCAATAAAAATACAGCGATGAACTAGTACGACATGAATAAATAAGAGAATGAGCATGTCTAATCGTTAAAATGTGTTACGTTAAAAGATACAAGAATACTAAAAAACTTGGAAGCAAAGTATAGAAAGTTACAATGCTTTTGGGGCCATAATTTTCAATTTTCATGAATTTTCATATAATACCAGCATCCCTGAGAAGCTGAAATATATGTGGAAACACGAGAGCCTAATAAGGGAGAATCTTCCTTCCGGAATGGATCGTTGACCACCGTAGAAGCAGAATGTCAGGTCTATGATGAATTGTATTGAATTAAGGATATAACATGCTCACAACTGCGTGTTATTGATCGCTTATCAACTCTAATTCACGACTGTTATCCCTATTGATTACTTACGGACGAGTAAATACTGCCGTTTTTCATTAATTCCAGTGTTTCCTTCTTTTATTTTAATAATTTATCCGTATAATACATTTACGATACAATTACTCTGATGGAGAACGCACAAGTTATATGATTGATTAAAACTGTCACTATATAAATACACTTTATCACTAATTAAAGTAGAGTTTTTTTTTTATTTAACAGTGGCAACAAAAAGTTGATATTTATTGCCACATGAGTGTCACTTTATTGCTTGCCGAGTGATAAAATCTAGCAAACGCTCATCGTCAATATTTTAAAAATATTTTTAAAATGTTATTAGTCGATTATTGAAATATTTTTAAATATGGTTCATAACGAATGCGTCATAAACGAACTGTAGATTCTAGATATTAAAATATACCATGTGAATCATATTGTCATTAAAAAAATACAGGGTGTTAAAGCGAAAATTTTCAGATTGATTTTTCTCCATATTTCAAAGAGTTTGCTTTTGTGGCTTTTCTTTTAAATTCGGTATAGGGAGGTTTTTGAGGGGCATATAAGCTCACTTTCAATCTCTAACAACACTCGATGTTTTAAAAATATTTTCACACGATTAAAAATATTTTTAAAGTTGTAATATTTTGAAAATGTTATGACAAAATATTTAAATGTTATTAGTCGATTATTGAAATATTTTTAAATATTTACAAAATGCTTTAAAAACAGTTTTAAAACATTGTTGAGGACGTTGAATCCACATTTTAAAAATGTTAACAGATTATATTTTGATTAAAATAAATATTTTATAAATGTTTTGGTAACAATTGCTTTCAATCAACACTTTTATAATTATTCTTCAAGGATTGGTAAATTATTAAAAAAACTGGAAATACGTAAAATATGAAATTTTCACTATTCAATATACAATATTTATTCTTCACTTCGCCTCTTCGTATCTGTAAAAAAATAGACATTGTAAATAATAGCTAATTAAAAATCAATCTGAAAATTTTCGCTTTAACACCCTGTATTTTTTGAATGACAATATGATTCACATGGTATATTTTAATATCTAGAATCTACAGTTCGTTTATGACGTATTCGTTATGAACCATCCTGTATACTAATTGACCTATTTTAGTGAATTTTTAAATCTCAACTAAAACAATTTTATTCCATCATTTTGAGACACATTGTAGATTGGAGTTTATGACTAAATATTTTAATCTACCTGCTGTAAACTTCATCCTTACAGTAAATCCACTGATTACTTCCACTATGGATATGCATACCGATTGCCATTTGGAAAAGCAGGCAGACTAGTTGATTCCATACGTGAGTTAAGCATCGCTTGATTACCTCTTACAATATTTGCAGGTAGGTATGCCAGACACTCATCTGGATCTACTCTACGTGTCGTTTCATAAAACGAGAAAAGTGGCCGTCGCTCTCGTTGATATATAGCAAATCAATAATATACTTAGCCTTGGTTTGCAACTGTCTTTTGTTTCGCTAATTAATTTCCTCCCATAAATTTCTTCACACTTTTGTTTTGACGACAGTTCTGCTTCGTCCGTTATAATTTTTCCGCCCAATCGTGTTTTATTAGTTGGTGGAAGTTCGGAATTATTCCGGAAGGAGAATGTAGGTTATCACGCTAGACTTCCTGCGAAAAGTACGAGATCCAGAACTCTGAGCCGGATAACAACTTTGAATTTAGATAAATGCCGAGCTAGATAAGATTTGCCACGTATATAGTGCTTAAGCACTAATAAGTTAGGAAGTGTGATTGATAAACTACTTCCACAACTGCAAAATTCTTTGTGAAAGACGTTTGCAAAGTACCTACCTATTTATTTATTAAATAAAGGTAATCCAACAGAATTATACAGAAACTCTAATTACAGGATCACACTAACAATTATTGCAGTCTGTGCAACTTATAATTAAATAATATCATATAGGTATGCTTAAAGAGCTAAAACACTGGTAATAACAAAAACTTTATATGTATACTAACTAAAAACAATTATAGCATTACGCCTTATACTTGTAAAATCATTAGAAAACAAATCAATGCAATTCAAATATTCGTTATAAGTTCTTTCAATTACATCAATTGCTACAATAATTATTGGAATATGCATTTACATAAAACAGATCTGTTGAACGTGTTATCTGTTGTTTTACATTAAAATTAAATCGACTTAGAATATAGCTACTATCAATATCATTATTAACAAAATTATACAAAAACAATACATAAGAAATTATACGGCGAGATTTATAATGCTTTAAGCTAAGTTCATATGATCCATAATGAAGGTTTTTATTAAATCCAAAATTTAACATATTAATAAATTTCATCTGCACCTTTTCTATCCTATCAATGTACTTAACATATATTGGATCCCAAATTATTACAAGCAAATTCAAGATGACTTCTTACAAGGGAATTATATAATGAAATAACTGATCGAAACTTAGTAAATGATTTAGTGTTCCTCATAATGAAACCCACATTTTTATAAGCTTTTGTAGCAGCAGCTTCAACGTGACAATGGAAATCTAATTTAGAATCCAATATTACCCCCAGGTCTTTGACAGAATTTGCTTTATTCAGCGATTCGTTATTAACAATATTAATATTTAGTCTAGAAAAAGTAATATAGTGGCATTTATTAACATTAAGATATAATTTATGTAACACACAATAATGATACAACCGACTAAAATCCGCTTGAAAATTTATACATTTATTAATGTCAGTAATAACTTTATATAATTTTAAATCAACGGCATATAAACAATAATGTGAATTTAAAAAACAACAACTGATATCATATATAAAAAGTGAAAACAATAGTAGCCCCAAGTGAGAACCCTGGGGAACACGTAAAGTTACATTAATATAAGAAGAAGTGGAATTATTTATTTTGACACATTGTGATCAATTTTGTGAATATGATTTGCTTTGGAAAAGTCGGTATACACGGTATCAATCTGCTTCCTATTACACATATTTTTCCTTGAAGAAACCGTGCTGATATTCGCTAATGAAAGATTTTAGTATTAAAGAATAATTCGTTTGATAGCTTCAAATATTTTGCTTGGAATTGATAGATATGGGACGATAATTACACACCATATTCTTACTACCTTTTTAACACGCTTATATTAGCTTCACCTGTATGTATGTATGTATGTATGTATGTAACGGAATCTTTCAGCGTAATTTTCACCAATTTCAAGAAGTCTGCTCAGCTTGAAAATTTGCACAGGGGTCAAGGACTGATGACAATACAATTATTTAATAACTTTGTTCTAATGTCCTGACTAGGATCATCAGAATAAAAACTATTTAGATTACTTTGCAGGTTAAGTGTATACAATCCATCAGTGTTGTTTCCAAGCAGGCAAGGCAGGGGCAGGGGACTGTAATAGATTCATGCTCTTGCTTTTCACGTATAGATGGCGACCTGACAGAATTAGTTTTCGGTTTTCGCCTAATTTTAAATTAAAAATTTTTATAAATAAATAAAAATTTGATAATTTATAACAAAATTCAAATAAACATTTTGATTTAAAAAATTTCGAAAAAATACAGAATTCAAAATTAAAAAAAAAAATTCTAAATATAAAATTTTGGAGTTTAAAAAAGTTTTGAAATACAAAAGTTTGTAAATAATTTTGGATTGTGGAATTACATGATAAAATCAAATTTAAAAAATTTTAGAAATAAATAAAAATTTGATAATTTATAAAAAAATTCAAATAAAAATTTTTGGAAAAAATTTTCAATTGAAAAATTTTAAAATCCAAAAATTTAGAAAAAATTTCGGAAAAGACATTGAATTTTAAAATTTTGAAGAGCGTAAATTTTCAAATTCAAAGAAATTTTGATTTGAAAATTTTGGCAAGAATTTTGAAGAAAGTTTTGAATCTAAAATTTTGTAAAATTAGAAAGAAAAAAAAAAGATTTTGATACGAGAACGTTGACAAAAATTTTAATTTGCATATTTTATAGAAACAAACAAAAATGAAAAATGAAACTATAACACAAAGAAAGAGGAGACTGGAGAAAAACAAATGTATAGAAAAACTATATGAAATGGAAAGGTTACGTAAACATGAATGAAATGAATTTAGATTTATTGTCAAATATAAGATATTTTAAAAATTAAGGCTCTTAATTATAATTACTTTTGTTATTATTTTGAGACTAAAAATTAAGAAAATAAATTATAGTTTAAAAAAACTAAAAAAACACGCTTTAATAGTAAACCGAACTAAAAAGTAGAAAATAATTTTGAAGTATCAAGAGTTTGTTACAGCAATAGAAAATTCCGACAATCAATTACGACTAATTAATTGGGAATAAGATTAAATTAGAAATTAAATTATTAATAAAATAATTCAATTATAGTAAAAAAAAGCGTGGGGTGCTTGATATTAAATGTTACCATTATTTCAGTAGTGCAGCTATTTATAAAAATAAAGTCATTATGAAAATATAGTAAATTGCACCCCACGCTTTTTTTTACTATAATTGAATTATTTTATTATTAATTTAATTTCTAATTTAATCTTATTCCCAATTAATTAGTCGTAATTGATTGTCGGAATTTTCTATTGCTGTAACAAACTCTTGATACTTCAAAATTATTTTCTACTTTTTAGTTCGGTTTACTATTAAAGCGTGTTTTTTTAGTTTTTTTAAACTATAATTTATTTAAATACAGGAACAATTTGAGCTCGCTTCCAAAGTAATGGAAAAACATCATCAGATAAAGATTTATTGTAAATAATATTAAACGGATAAGAGATTGAATTCATACAAGAATTTCTAAAAACAGAAGGTAGATCATCAGAGCCGGTCCCCTTTTTTACATCCAGTTTATTAATCTGTTTAATAACGTCATCAATAGATATGTTATTAGTAGTTATTATATTAAATGAGTCTAAAGGATAAATGTCATGATTCCAATATTAGTAGAAATTATGTTATTCTAAAACTGCACAGATTTAAGAGTGGACTTAGAATTACGTCTATTAGATATAAAAAACCAAAAGCTCTTCAAATTAGTCATTTAGTGATTTTTTATTGATGTTTTTATCTGTTTCTGAACACTAGCGAATTCCTGGTAATCTAAACAATTTTGGTATTTCATCCAACGTTTATGAAGTTTAAATTTTTCTTTAATTAAAATTTTTGTTTGCTGAGAGTACCATATAAGACAGTTACAAGTTTTTTTTATTTTTTACATAGATATTTAGCAGTTACGCTATTGAGTAAATTATAAAAAGTTGATGTGGAATTTTTAGCATCTAATTCGAAAAATTTCCAATCCATATTATTAATTTCAGTATTAATCCTGTCATAGAGTCAGCCCTAAAGAAATTTAATTTGTAAAAAGAGTTTTTATATCTAAAGTGGGAATTATCCTCTACCGAAAAATTGATTTCAATGCATTTATGGTGAATATCTTCAGGAACTAACGGGACATATTTATTATTAATTAATTTATTTTTTGTTTTTAGCTATATATTATAATTTATGTTTGTAATAATACCTAATCTAGAGAACGTTTTCTTCAATTTTCAGGTTTTCAAAATCATTTTCAGTTGCTATACCCTATATAGGATGTTATTAGCTATTTACTTATTTATTTATTATTCCAACAGAATATAATCCTAATTACAAGAATAAATAAAAGTACAATAAGAAAGAAAATAAAATGTGGATGTTTCAGGGTGTTTCAAAAATTTCAATATTGAGAAGTAAGTGGGGGTTTGCTTAATAAACGTGTGCCCATTTTTGAGAGATAGAGCGTGTAAGATAATTTTAGAAAATCAAATTTTGGATGTAATTTTTTTAAATAACAACATACAACGTCAAAAGTCTTGGACCTCCCCTTATTCTTGTTAAAGAAATATTTTTGTCAGAAAAACTAAATACATTTATAAAAGTATATTGTTTCCTGAATCTTTTTCTTGTAAAAAGAATATGTTCGATAAACTGAGTACTTAGAAAATTAAAAACCAGCAAATGTGTGACATTTTTGACAAAATTTATTAAATCAAAACCACCACGTTCCAATAGCATTTTAACACGTCTATGCATTGAGATAATCAAGCGATTGAATTAATTAATTTATTTTTTGACACTAGCTACTTTAGATATAACAAATATTTTAAACAGAAAGATGGTACAGCTATGGGCAGTCCTTCTAGTCCTATTTTCGTTAATCTAGTGATGGAATATTTATTGGATGTTGTAATGTCCAGATGTCCTTTTGATGTTCCATTACTTAAATTAGATATCGTCAGTTTGGAACAAGACAGTCTTGACTAAAAATTTTCATTTTTCAAGATTTAGTGATGTATCAACTCCAAATATTGCATATTTTTATGTGTAAAAGAGTTACAAGGGTTACAAGTGAGCTTTGCTTAATAACCGTCGAATGGCGCTGCGTTGAAATATCACATCTCCAACATTGGTTTTGTGCTTTAGACAAAACTGTCACAATTAGTCGTGCTGTGACGTTTAATGAGATGAGACGAGCAAATTTTGGAAAAGAGTGTCACAAGTCGAAATAATATCAATAAGAAACTAGTTTTTTTATGTGTATTTATATGTCACATCTTTAAATAGACCTGTCATTATCATAAGATAAGTACCTTTTTTGTTCCCATTTAATACAATAAACCGTAATATTTTGCGCAGTATTATAAATATTTTTTTCTACAAAACTGTTAAAAGTGGGCTTTTTAATTGTCATTTTTGATGTTAAAAATGTCATTTTTTGACACGCGTGTTAAAAGTAAGTTACTTTTAACACTAGTGTTAAAAGTAAATCAAAGTTTATTTAAATTTTGTTTTGAAAATTAATAAAACGTTTTAACAAACACATGAACAACTTTTTATTTTAAATAAGTACAAACCAACATTTTAACTAGTTATTACTATTAACATTTATAGTAAAATTAGAACAATTTGAAATTGTAATTCCCTGCGGAGTCATCATACTTAAGTTAGTTTTACTGTCAACATGTGTGACACATCTATTTTATGTAGAAATACTAGTAGTAGTACTGGTGGTCTTGCTAGTAGTTGCAGCAGTAGGAAGTATTTGGCACACAATTTCCTTCTTCTGTTCCAGTGAATTTTCAATGTAGCCTTCAGCTATCGTCGAAGATTTCCATCCTCCATGTCTCTTGATGGTAGTAAGATTTGCACCAGAATCTGCTAACAATGTCGCCGATGAACGACGAAAACAGTGTCCGGTGTAGAGTTGAGGATTTGGTAGATTCAAGAATTCTGCAATGTCGGCAGGCATTTTACCAAACATGTTAATTCCGACTGGATTCTTCCCATATTTATTCTTCATATATTTAAGAAAAAGTCGTCTATGGTCAGAGTGCCATATACTTTCTAAAAAAGTTTAAATAGAATTCACCAACAACACTGAAAGTCCGAGGCACTTTCGTTTTAGTATCTGATATGGTCACAACAACCGAAGTGCCCAAATATTCGATATTGTCGATGGTCATCTGACACAATTCCTCCCGGCGACACGCCCCGAAGACACCCACTATTACTGCGACTTTCATCATCAGATACTTTTCGTCTTCTGCTTCTGTGAGAAATTTGTCGATATGCGACTTCGTCAAAACTTTTGACTTTTTTGCTTGATATCCTTCACCCTTCCGTTTTAAAAAAGCAATAAGTTTATAATGTTTGCTTATATCTTGATCTTGCTTTATTTTTAACATAGTTTTGATCATGGAATAATTTGACCACAGCGTTGACGATTTCCATATCTTGGCTTTTTCCTCAAAATATGCCAGTAAAACACTTTGGTTACAATTCCCATGGACCTTTTTAATGTTGCACCATTCCGAAAAGCGTCTATAAGCGATTTCGTACTGTTCATTTGATTTCGCCGGCAATAATTCCAATGTTGCTCGACTGGCGGCTTCTTCGATTTCAGCAGGGATGGATTCGTTACGCTCATTATCGAGATTATTCATTATACTTATAATATTACTAGAAAATGCTGTCAATATTTTTGCGTTTTTTCCGTAACTAACAACAGCACTGGTTGTTACGAAAATTTTGGTTCATAAACATTGCGATCTGTGTGGTACTTTTTGATTTCTTATTTTTATTGAGTTTAAAGTTTTTCCGATTGTTTTATAGAAAAAACAGTGTATGATATACGTGTTAAAAGTTATTTTATTTTGTTCGTGAAGTTAAAAAACTCGCTACGCTCGTTTTTTAATCATCTTCACTCACAAAATAAAATCTTACTTTTAACACGTATATCATAAATAGCTATTATAATAATCTTTAAAATTGTATTATTTTAGTCTACTTTAATAAAATAATTTAGTTTATTAGAAACGTATTTCATTTTATTACCTAAACTCATGTTGAAAAACTTGTGAAAGTGAGTCACAACTCGGAATTATTTAACAAAAATAACAATAACAAAGTGCCAAAAACCAAAGCAAACAAAAATTTTTATCAAAAATACTAAGAACTATCCACATTTTAACATGACTCAAACATTATATATTTATTTATTTTCCAATATTTAGAGTAAGATTATTTATAAAACTTTACCGAGCTCTCCTGAAAATTTACATTTTTTGAGTTATGACCACCTTATGATAGTCTTGTTCCAAACTGACGATATGTAGACGATACCATTATTTCCATCCCTAAAGATGAAACTAAATATATTCTAGATTTATTTCATTCAGTTCACCCTAATATTCAGTTTACTATTGAATTAGAAAAAGACAATAAGATTACATTTTTGGACATTTTGTTAATAAGAAATTCAGACCAAACCATTGTTGATAAACCTATCAGTTCTGGAAGACTTTTAAATTATCATTCTTCCCACCACAGCAAAAATTATGAAAGCTATGTACAATAAAATCATGTTACTTAGTAATATTTGTTTTCACGATGAAAATATTAGTAATTTCAAACAAAAACTTAAATAATAATGTAATATAAGTAGATTATCCCACTTCTCGTTTTAACGTCATCTTGAATAATAATCGTAATTATAATAATAACATTAATAACAACAATGGCTCAGGTGGGAATTCAGAAACAAATAATCTAGATAATAATACTAGATATGTTAAGATACCCTATGTTAAAGGTTTATCAGAAAAATTGAAGAGGATTCCTAATAGTGAAAATGTGCGTGTTGTTTTTTACAATAAAAAGACAATAGGTCAACTATATTCGTCCATGAAAGACAAACTAGAAAAATCGTATCTGTCGCACGTGGTTTATGGTATGGTATGTAGTGATTTTTTAGGGATGTATATTGGACAGACAAAATAAAATTTCAAACATAGAATGAGCTCTCATAAATCGTCATGTAACCCTAAATATATTATATAAAAAAGAACATACAGCATTGGCTCTTCATCATTTCAAACATAACCATAATTTTAATATAATATAATAACCAAAAAAGGCTTATTAGCGAGATGCTGTGTATACAATCTCCAAATAATACCATTAACAAGAAGCGTAACATCTAAGCGTAATCTATAATGGTATAATTAAAAAAAATATGAAATGAGAATATAATGTGAACATTCAGTAGATTATTCCTTCCTTTTGTTGTCAACGTCTTATTTTTATTGCTTTTTCTTACTGGGTTTTTTAGTTTTCTATCTCGATGTCTGATATTTATATATTTGATTTAGAAGACTATTCGAAGCATTGCAGTTTACTACTATAAGCATTTCTTATTGACTTATCTATGATGAACTTTTTAACTCTGGTTTTGCCTCACTAGGTAAGGTTGCTACTAATTTTTTTAAATTAATGTTTTAATCTAATGTTTTTGTTTTATTTTGTTTTGTTTTAAATTGTTAATATTGTTTTATAATTCTTATCTTTTGTTTCTAATTGTAGCCCTGAGGAAGATTAAAAATAAAATCGAAACGTTGGCTTAGACACAAAATCTAGGCCATTAACTATAATGTCCTGTTTTCCGATTATTTCTTCCTAAATACACTTTTAAGGATATTAGCAATATATCATCTTATATATTTATTTTATAAACTTTGGAAAGATCGAAAACTACGATTATTCATAGAGTCAACGTCATAAACAAGTCAGCAAAAAATCAGAACTACCAAATCTGACGTAAAATCCCCTTCGTTTCAGGCGACAGGTTATATTGGCCGGTTTCTCAACATTTGGCGCTATCCATTCGATAACTATCGAGTACATAAATTTATCAGACCGATAACTTTATATTGGTTTCTGAACGCTTGCCTTCCAAATTTTGGTGAATACATAACAGTTGAATGGATATCTTAATATCTGCAATAATCATAGAAGGAGCTAGCAAATGCACAACTGTTTGCAGATGCCATTTATGAAAGTAAGACACTTTCAAGAAATAATTGTAGATGGCGCCACTATCGGCTACCTAATGATATCACATCACATTAACTAAATAAAAATATATATAAACCTGCTGCATAAAAACGAAGTTATTAAAACCTTTTCTAATACTGATAGTAATTTTGTTCTAGTACTAGAGACTTGAATACTATCTCCTATTAAATCTATCAGTAAATTTACAGTTTCTTTCGTTAAGGTCGCCGTATTTCTCGCCGTAAAATGATCAAATTTGTGGTTTTTTAGGTACTGAAATTTTTAAAAATAAAACGCGTAGAACAAAAGTAATATCAAAAATAAAATTACTGATGTTTTGTTTATACACTTTTACTATTTAAACTCTCTTCAAATAATATAATAACTTTTAAAATGCATTTGTATGACACACATTATTTCGCTATTCTAACTCCACATTTTAACAATTATTTTCACATACTTATAAACAAAAGTGAACAATGTTATATGCAGAAATATGTTATAACAATGTTTACATCTATAGCTGAATTTAAAAAAAAATACGTATTTTGAAAGTTTTCAGTACCTAAAAATTTGCTGGATAAATCGCTTTCTGACGTTATTGATTTTATTTCGATACCTTTGAATATTCGCTGGTGGCATGAGATAACATTGTTGTTATTTGCTAAACTCTATATTATTCAGTTCTTAAATGTCTAAAATTACTTGTATTTGTAGAAAACACTATTTCAAGAATACGGCGCCCGTAAACCTCTCTCGAAATTCTGTCGGTGTATTTTTCATACTGGTTTTCTCTTTCACGATAACGTCTTGGCCGTTCAAGATATCTGACTGTATTTAAATATTCTTCATCTGAAGGGGCAGACGAATCAGAATTTTCCATTGCACAAAGTAATCGTCACGAAAATATCAAAAAAAGTTGGGTTAAGCGTTACAATAATGATGTAAACAAGGAACAGCTAAATCGCTGCGCGCGTGCGTTAATGTTTATTGGGCAGATATCTTGCCATTTTTCTTTGGATATCTGTTCGATAACTTATGCAATAGATAAGCATTATCGAATGGTTCAGAAACCGAATTCATGGGATATCCCCATTTTATGGAATCGATAAGTTTATTTAATAGATATCTACTAGTTGAGAAACCGGCCATATAATACGGAAACGTAGTCTTCATCATGATATCATGAATATTCGTATCGCTGTACAACCGCGGTCCTTGAAGATCTCTACGAATCCATTGTTCCCACGTGTGCCTTACTTATTAAAGAACACAAAGTAGCTTACAGTTTTCAATATACGCTGTGGCGTACCATACAAGTATGCAAAGCCTTACGTGGCTTAATTCCTACCCTCTCTATCCAATATACCGTGGAACGAAACAAGGTTTCCCGGTTAAAGTAGATTTACTGAATGCTTCGCTAATTTCATGAATCAAATCACATGAACGCTATGATAACATTAAAATTTGATGTCGGCGTACTGCTATCCACCATTTACATACAAGAGACCCCCAGATTGGAAACGAAATTTTCCGTATAATTTAATTATTTTCCTGTCTTGTTGTATTCAAATGTCTTCATATTATACGCTGTAGGATTCAGATAAATGTTTTTAATACAGTGTAAATTAATTAATATATACAGCAAATGAAAACAGTAATTATATCACAAAAACCGTTTAGCTATCGATATATTTGTACTAATCAAATATGCATGTGCATAAAATGGTAAATTATTCTTTGTATTGTGTAACCATACGTATTTGCCATTCATTCCAATTCGTTCAATTTTGATTAAATTTGGCATTAAGATAATTAATATAATTTAATTGTAATACAAATACAATATACAAAATAAATCATATAATTAAACAATTTTTGTTTTAAATAAACCAAGAGATCGCACACAAGACATCTTGTGTGTGGGGGACATAACACGTACAAACAATTTGAATAACAACAAATTAACAATAAAAATTTTCAAATAGAATATGTTTTATATACACATAACACACATATACCTACAGGCTCACAAGTAATTCAAAACGTAATATTGAATGGTAAGTATTTTTCAATTGTTCATTATTTAAATACAAATTAATTGTAAATCTTTTTATCGATAATTTCTCGTATTTTTGTCCTAGATGTTTCCAGGAGTAAAAACTTTATTTTTTGTTTATATAAAGACATAGAATTTATCAATTTTATATTAGAGGGAATATGTTTGTATATGAAAGGCATTAGATACATAAAATATCTTTGACCGATAGTTTCGTTCATTTTAGAAATTTTGGGTTGCAAACCAGTCATAGATCTAGTAGAAATGTCATGATCAAAAAAACATTTTTTCTGGATGTTTATATAAATATGTGGATATACTTAAAAAGAATAGTTACCAGTGATCAAAGATTTTAGTACAGTCTCCTTAAATAATTACTCATTATCCCTCCCCAAGCTAATATATCATATGAAAGTTGCGGTTGGACTAAAGCAGAATAGAAAATTTTTATTTGTTTATTATCTAATATATATTTAAAAAATTTGAGTTTACTTAAGAGACATCGTAGCTTATTAACAACATGATAATAATATGATAATTCCATTTCAAATGGGAATCAATGTATACAGGGTGATTTTAAATAAAATAGCAAAAATGAGACCACATATTCCTTAGGTGAAAATAAAGCGATTTAACCTAATATACCTATATCCCAAGTCGCTTAATAAAAAAGATACAGGGTGTCAAAGTTAAAATTTTACTTTTGATATTTGGAGATAACTTCTTAAAAAATCCAAATATTTACTTAAAATTTGTAAACCAGGGGTTTTTGCGGGTAAGAAATTCAAATTTGTTACTAATTTTGACGTCACTAGTAGAGGGCGCCACCTATGGCACATCATGTTTTTTTAAATGGCAGAACTTTTTTGCAGCTTAGTGTATCCATCTGACTATAAAATAATTGATTCTCCTACCTGTTTTATTTGAAAGAGGTATACCTTGCTAAAGTCGTTAGGAGTAACCATTTTTGAAATAATTCTATTTGAAATGCTGAGTGCACCGAGTAAAAACTATTTTGGTTTGAGGTAAAGTGCCTTTTCTGCTGAAGATACAGCAAAATATTACTTGAAAAAGTTATTCAGAATGGTAAATTATGAAGACGTGCAAAATTTCATGAAGATCGGCGAGGTTTGATGAAACCATTTTTCAACCAAACACAAAGATTTTATCAAAGCAGGCCGATCTTTTTGAAATTTTGCACATCTCCATAATTTACCGTTATGAACAACTTTTTTAAGTAACATTTTGCTATATTTTCAGTAAAAAAGTCAATTTACCTGAAACGATAAGAGTTTTCAATCGGTGCACTGAATAATTCAAATAGAATTATTTGGAAAACTGATACTCCTAACGACTTCAACAAGGTATGCCTTTTTCAGATATAATAGGTAGGAGAATCGATTGTTTCAATAGTCAGACGGATACACTAAGCAGCAAAAAAGTTCTGTTATTTAAAAGAAATATGATGTACCATAGGTGGCGCCCTCTACTAGTGACGTCAAAATTAGAAACAAATTTGAATTTCTTACCCGCAAAAACCCCTAGTTTACAAATTTTAGGTAAATATTTGAATTTTTAAGAAGTTATCTACAAATATCGAAAATAAAATTTTAACTTTGACACCCTGTATCTTTTTTATTAAGCAACTTCGGATATAGGTATGTTAGGCTAAAATGGTTTATTTTCACATAAGGAATATGTGGTCTCATTTTTGCTACTTTATTTAAAATCACCCTGTATACCTAAGCATTTGATTTTCTTTGCCATATTGATATTTAATGATCTTTCTCCTATATTAATTTCAAGTTTATTATAACGTGGTAATGTGTCTTTGTAACATGTGAAAGGCATAAAACAAGTTTTTGAGTAGTTAATAGTCTGTTGTTCATACATACTGCAATATTTATATATATTTTTTCTTAATTCATTCCAATTATCAGATGTGTAAAATATAGTAGTATCATCCGCAAAACTAATGATTTCGCCTTCTTTGTTAATTTCATAAAGGTCATTAATATACATGTTAAATATAACTGGTCCTCAGATTGTATCCTGAGGCACACCATAATCTATTTCTCTTGGAGAATATCAATGATTAAAGTATATACAAAGGGCGACTTAGAACTTATCTAAAAAAAAATTGGGAATAGATGCGTCATGAAAAATGGAGTCAATATAGTAGAAATTGTTTTAAATGCTTTAGCAGAACGATTTCCCGGTAAACATCTGCCAAATACAGCTATTTTTAGAACGGTGTGCAGCGAATGCAAGTGTAATGCAAACGCTGACGTAATACGGGAAATTTGCGACCGAATCGTGGAAAAGATGGAGGTCCAGGGCTTCCACGGCGTATAGCAGCAGTGTGGCGTATCATACACGAGGCTCAATTATATCGGTATCGGATATATTTGTTAACTGTTCTTTTTGATTTTTTTTTTACAAAACTGTATTTGTAAGAGTCCACTGTACACTCAACATTTAAATATTTTTTTTTATATAACAACCAAAAAAATGATGTTTCCAATAAGGTAAAAGAACACATTCAAAAGAAGTTTGCTCCTCGCGCTTATAGTCGCGGTTTTCTTGAGCCAAGACCCGCACAGTGTAAAAACGGGAAGAAAATATCGTTATATGAGATGATGATTCGATTCATTAGTAATTAAATTAAATAAATTATAGTTTAAAAAAACTAAAAAAACACGCTTTAATAGTAAACCGAACTAAAAAGTAGAAAATAATTTTGAAGTATCAAGAGTTTGTTACAGCAATAGAAAATTCCGACAATCAATTACGACTAATTAATTGGGAATAAGATTAAATTAGAAATTAAATTATTAATAAAATAATTCAATTATAGTAAAAAAAAGCGTGGGGTGCAATTTACTATATTTTCATAATGACTTTATTTTTATAAATAGCTGCACTACTGAAATAATGGTAACATTTAATATCAAGCACCCCACGCTTTTTTTTACTATAATTGAATTATTTTATTAATAATTTAATTTCTAATTTAATCTTATTCCCAATTAATTAGTCGTAATTGATTGTCGGAATTTTCTATTGCTGTAACAAACTCTTGATACTTCAAAATTATTTTCTACTTTTTAGTTCGGTTTACTATTAAAGCGTGTTTTTTTAGTTTTTTTAAACTATAATTTATTTTCTTAATTTTTAGTCTCAAAACAATAACAAAAGTAATTATAATTAAGAGCCTTAATTTTTAAAATATCTTATATTTGACAATAAATCTAAATTCATTTCATTCATGTTTACGTAACCTTTCCATTTCATATAGTTTTTCTATACATTTTTTTTTCTCCAGTCTCCTCTTTCTTTGTGTTATAGTTTAATTTTTCATTTTTGTTTGTTTCTATAAAATATGCAAATTAAAATTTTTGTCAACGTTCTCGTATCAAAATCTTTTTTTTTTCTTTCTAATTTTACAAAATTTTAGATTCAAAACTTTCTTCAAAATTCTTGCCAAAATTTTCAAATCAAAATTTCTTTGAATTTGAAAATTTACGCTCTTCAAAATTTTAAAATTCAATGTCTTTTTCGAAATTTTTTCAAAATTTTTGAATTTTAAAATTTTTCAATTGAAAATTTTTTCCAAAAATTATTATTTGAATTTTTTTATAAATTATCAAATTTTTATTTATTTCTAAAATTTTTTAAATTTGATTTTATCATGTAATTTCATAATCCAAAATTATTTACAAAATTTTGTATTTCAAAACTTTTTTAAACTCCAAAATTTTATATTCAGAATTTTTTTTTTTAATTTTGAATTCTGTATTTTTTCGAAATTTTTTAAATCAAAATGTTTATTTGAATTTTGTTATAAATTATCAAATTTTTATTTATTTATAAAAATTTTTAATTTAAAATTAGGCGAAAACCGAAAACTAATTTTGTCAGGTCGCCATCTATACGTGAAAAGCAAGAGCACGAATCTATTACAGTCCCCTGCCCCTGCCTTGCCTGCTTGGAAACAACACTGATGGATTGTATACACTTAACCTGCAAAGTAATCTAAATAGTTTTTATTCTAATGATCCTAGTCAGGACATTAGAACAAAGTTATTAAATAATTGTATTGTCATCAGTCCTTGACCCCTGTGCAAATTTTCAAGCTGATCAGACTTCTTGAAATTGGTGAAAATTACGCTGAAAGATTCCGTTACATACATACATACATACATACATACAGGTGAAGCTAATATAAGCGTGTTAAAAAGCAAGAAAACTTTAATCCCAAAATAAGAAACAAACTAAATTTACACGTTGCTTATCAACACTGACCTGTTTTAATTTGCTTCCACTGTGTACGTGCCTATCTAAAAGTATGTTATAATTTTCGAAGAATATCAGCGCATGTTGGGGCGGACCAGCAGGAAACCTATGCATATTATGTTTCTACTATTAGTTATTTTCCAGCAATTTCATATATGCAAGGGCATATTTGATATAAAGAACGAGATGATTTGCTTCCATTGTGTATTTTCCAGCGATTTCAGTTATGCAAAGACATATTTGTGATATTCACTGCTTGCAGAGTATAGGGTGAGAGTAATGAATTGAGCTTTTGCAGTGGATACAAATTGCATTAAAGTAGGCTGTCAGTAGATGAATGTCGAATCAGATCATGTGTGTGCTCAAAAAGTATAAACTAGATTATACTTTGTGATGTATGTTTACAAAAGTTATTTCGAGAACGAAAGCAAGTGAAGATAGCTATGTTATCTTTTCTACAGGTCAGAAGTGAAAAAAGTTGAATGAAAATTTCAAAATAGAAAAGTAAAAAATAAACACAGCTACATAAATTAGATCAGATAAATGATTTATATTTAGCATTTCTGCTCCACCATTGATTTATTTACACTGAATTACTGGAATAGAAATCATAACAACGTACAATCACACCAATATATAAATCAACTAAATAAAAAAAATCAGCACGCAACATCACGTTGTTCTCAAACCTCAAACGTATAAAACTCAGTGCATTCTGAATACCCGGAAATACATCGCTGAAATTTTGCGGCTAAATTGCTAAGATGTGTTTTTTGGGAGAGTTCATTATTGCTTGCAGCAATTTTCCAAATTTGCTGACATTCTATTGATAATGATAAGAAAACCGGTCTTTTTCGGATGGTGACTGGCAGTCAGCCTTGTTAAGACGCGTTTTCTTAGAAAGCGTGATGGAGACGGGACGGATTCCGGGGATGTTGCATAGATGCAAAATATAAAATCAGGCCGGTGGAAAAGGTGGTAATCCTAACAGAATTCACAAAGATTAAGAATTTACCAGATTTTTAATAATATTGTGATATCTATTCACGTTGATGCCACTGTACGTCTCTGAACCCACTCATATATTGATTTTGGCTCCTATTGTTGGTAGTGCGACTGCTACGGTCGGAACCGGAACTGTAAATGGTCCTATGCTTGGAAGCATGGGATGCGACATCTAAATAAAAATTATAAAATTTGTTCATACATTTATTCCGAAGCCTAGTTCCCATTATACAGGGTGTCTTGCAAGTCGTTACAATAATTTTAGGAGGTGAAAGAATACTTGATTTTGAGTCGATTGAAACAAACATACCTATATACCAAGTGTTACATAATTATATTTTTTAATTTAACCGCTTTTTCAACAATTATTGAAGTGTCTAAGAAAAAGAAACCTTTTATAACAAATATTTCTATACTTTTTTTATTAGAAATGAACGGATTATTTAAATGATTTAACCAATAAAATCCAAAGTGGCTTCGTTACTTACCTAGAGCTTCATAAACAATAAAAGCGAAGAGTCAAATTTAAATGTGGATTTTATTTAAGCCCTTGTGTGTAGGTTTATTTAGATATTAACTTACCTAAGCAATGCTCTTTCATTTTTTAGGAAAAGTTTATAGATAAACATTCTAAAAATTAAGGAAGTTAATCTTAACACTTTTAAGTATGCAGGGAGCGCATTCGTCAAAACAGAGGAAAACAGCCGTTTACTATGCAATAAAAATGGTTTAAGAAATGAAGACATTCGCTAACAAGAACACAACCTTTAGAAAACATTGAAGTTATTAAAATACTGAGAGATTCAACGCTAAATATTTATTTCAACTGCTCAAATCTTAAAAACTAGTTTAAAGTTGCGGCGTAAAAAGGAAAAGCAATGTTTTTATTAAATAGCTTGGTATGCCATGAGAAAATAATTGTCCTTAGTTTCCGTAGCAACCGTAAATATAGATCAACTATCAAACTATATGCTCGAATCTCAGTTAAAGTGTACTATTCTTAGACGTTTGTTACAAACCTTTGATAATGGCATCATTAATAATTAATAATGGCATACTTAAAAGTTTTAAGATTAATTTTCCTAATTTTTAGAATGTTTATCAAGAAACTTTTCTTAAGAACTGAAATAGCCTTGCTTAGGTAAGTTTTTAATAATATCTGAATAAACCTACAACCCTTGACTATATACACTAAGACGAGTCAATCTAATGGGAGACCTTGTTGGCCTGAATGGGAAACCAACTCTCGCGTAATGGGAAACGAACAAAAAGAACGTTTACGATTGGGCTATTTGCTAATAGATGGTGCATTATTAGGTACTAAAATGACATGAATTTGAATAAATAATTTTGAAAGCTCCTCCCATCGAAGATGGTTGGTTCATACATATTACGTCATGTACAATCATTTGCAATAATAACGACACTCTTTAAATTGAATTTTGCTATTTCTTTTGAACTGCTGACGTATTTGTAATGGAATCTACTTTCAACATTTAACATTAGCAATTAGTTGTTTCACTTACCAATATAGATTTAATGAAATTTCTACTCAGAACTTCCAGAAGTTCAAAAACTGTTTTGAGAGAGTGTCATTATTATTTCAAAAGCTTGTATATACTTAAAATTCATAACTTTAATGACATTCAATAGGATTACTGTTGAAGTGTTTAATTTATTATTAAGGGAATGTGTTAGTCATGAAGAAATAAATGTTAATTTTTAAAATGTAATAAAACTAGATGAAACATTCCAGGAATAAAACTTGTCCGCAAGGCGAAAATCGAATATAATGATAGATTTTGAATTCTGATAAGTAATTATAGTAATTCCATCACATGATTTAATAATAAAAATATTCTCATATTTACAGAAAACAAACAAATTACAGAAGTGCAGTTATTCAGTTCATATTCACTTTAACGTATCAATGAAAGTCAAAGCTTAAAATATATTAACCGCCAGATAACACTTTTATCATACTCCTCCAGCTTTGGTAAATTCAAGTGAAGAAGTCATTCAATACGTGTCGATAAAAATATACAGAGTGGGCCATTAATAAGAGGACATAGAGGAGTAACATCATTGGGAGGAAATATGAAGATATAGCTAAATATATCTTAGTAAAATATTGTTGTGGAAAAAGATGCAAGGTGTCAAAGTTGAAATATTTTTATTTGTTTTCTTTTTTTGTAATAGCGCGAGTGTCTCTCAACTGATTGTCACCAAATTTGGTAGGGAAACATTTTTTAAGCGAAAAGTATTAAACCAGTTTTGCCAATAAAGGACGCCGCACTAACAATGTCTAATGATGAATTATTCTCTTATTTTCTGTTGACAAAACATTTTGATTTTTCGCAAAATAATAATGCATCTTATGCAGTAAGATAAACTCACACGATAATCTGTAGTTCCATATGTCTCTTTATAAAAGTAGGTATATTGAATTCATTTGAATTATCTTAATGTATTTAAAGGAAATAAAATAGAAACTGTAAATTTTGGCATATCGTCGAAAACTCTTTTTTACAATTTTATTTTTCTGTTTTTTTTTTAATTAATTAACAGTTCATATTCTTACTTCTCTAATGCAATGAAATAAACTGCTTATGTTTCAAACCTTATTTAAGCAGGTAAATGAAAAAGGGCCACGCGGCCACGCCCTCGAAACGCCTTCGCAGTTTTTTGCAGATTAAAATAGTTGCGCTTTATTTCCTTCGTTTGAATAAATGCGTATTGTTACACAGTACAACATCTAACAGGAATTATGATAACTATTTAGGTCTTTATTAAGGACTGACTCTCTTGGTGTATATACTCAAGGCTACAGCACAAAGGTTTAAATTTGACTCTTCGCGTTTATCAAGTAGAAAAACAGTGTTTATGAAGTTCTATGTAAGTAACGAAGCCACTTTGGATTTTAATCATTTAAATAATCCATTCATTTCTAATAAAAAAAAGTATAGAAATATTTGTTATAAAAAAGTTTGTTTTTCTTCTACACTTCAATAATAATTTTTATATGTTTTTAGGTATTAATAATATTGTATGAAACTAACTACTCTGTAGACTAAAGCCCCGACCAGCGTTGAATTACACCCTTGAGTATTTACACCAAGAGAGTCAATCCTTAATAAAGTCCTAAATAGTTATCATAATTCCTGTTAGATGTCGTACTGTGTAACAATACGCATTTATTCAAACGAAAGAAATAAAGTGCTACTATTTTAATCTGCAAAAAACTGTGAAGGCGTTTTGAGGGCGTGGACACGTGACCCTTTTTCATATACCTGTCTAAATAATAAGATTGTGGCAATATATTTATATTCAAACCACAGATCATAAAGTTTGAAACATAAGCAGTTTATTTTATTGCGTTAGAGAAGTAAGAATATGAACTGTAAATTAATTAAAAAAAAAACAGAAAAATAAGATTGTTAAAAGAGTTTTCAGCGACATGCCAAAATTTACATTTTCTGTTTTATTTCCTTTAAACATATTAAGATAATTCAAATGAATTCGACATACCTACTTCTATAAAGAGACATATAGAACTGCAGATTATCGTGTGGGTTTCTCTTACTGCATAAGATGCATTATTATTTTGCGAAAAAATCATTAGTAAAAATTGTAAAACATCAAGTATCTTTTTTCAATGTTTGATCTAAGTATAATTTTGTGATGGTGTGAAATAAATATGATTTTGTAGTCTTTTTGAAGAGTAATTTTTAAATTAAAATTAAATTTAAATTAATTTAAAAATTCAAATAATTTAACATTTGCGCATGCAAATTTAAATAAATTTACATGCGCTAATGCTTTTAGTAAAAATAATTTGTGAACTTTACAGGCCTCATCAGAAAAGAATGTGTTTCAAAATTTATTATTTTAAGTATTATATAAGGTAAACCATTAATGATGTGCCAGAGTAGGAATGACAGTTTTGGATCAAAATATGAAGATATAGCTAAATATGCCTTACTAAAATGTTGCTGTGGAAAAAGATACAGGTTTACATATTTTTTTTCGTTTTTTTTTTTAATAACTAGGATCGCTCAACCGATTGTCATCAAATTTGGTAGGGAAACATATTTTAAGAAAAGCAATCATAATTTATGTAGTAGGTACCTATTAAAACAGATAGACCATTGCCAGATGATGACAATTTCTCTTATTTTTTTTTAACGAAATTCCTACCGTTTTCCAGAAAACTGATCTAAAACAACCAAATGTATTTTTCGACGTGTGGAAATCTCTTAGGAGCATTAGAAAATTGCCATATTGAAAATTTTCTGTAATTAGCTGTAATAATTAGTTTAATTAATTAAGACATGTAGAGGTAGAGAGAGTTTGCTCAAGGGCTAAGTTGTTTTTACTGCTCTGTTGTTATTTTTGTCCACAAAAGTATATATGTAGATATTTTTTTTTTCAAATATGAGTTTTTTTCCAAAGTTACTCTGGACATTTAAAAAAAGTAAACGATTCATTGATACCTACTAATTTTTTTGAATTAAATTTCAATCAGTTGAGAGATACTTGCGTTAATACAAAAAAAGAAAACACAAATAAAAATATTTCAACTTTGACACCTTGTATCTTTTTCCACAGAAATATTTTACGAAGATATATTTAGCTATATCTTCATATTTCCTCCCAATGATGTTACTCCTCTTCTATGTCCTCTTATTAATGGCCCACCCTGTATATTTTTATCGACACGTATTGAATGACTTCTTCACTTGAATTTACCAAAGCTGGAGGAGTATGATAAAAGTGTTATCTGGCGGTTAATATATTTTAAGCTTTGACTTTCATTGATACGCGAAAGTGAATATGAACTGGATAACTGCACTTCTGTATTTTTTTTATTAAAAATCGTGATGAAATTACTATAATTACTTATCAGAATTCAAAATCTATCATTATAGTCGATTTTCGCCTTGCGCGGAAAAGTTTTATTCCTGGAATGTTTCATCTAGTTTTATTACATTTTAAAAATTAACATTTATTTCCTGCCTGCTTCCTCATGACTAACACATTCACTTAATAATAAAATAAACAGTAATCCTATCGAATGTCATTAAAGTTATGAATTTTAAATACATACAAGCTTTTGAAATAACAATGACACTCTCTCAAAACAGTTTTTGAACTTCTCGAAGTTCTGAGTAGAAACTCATTATATTGGTAAGTGAAACAACTAATTACTAATGTTAAAAGTTGAAAGTAGATTTCATTACAAATACGTCAGCAGTTTAAAAGAAATAGCAAAATTCAATTTAAAGAATGTCATTATTATTGCAAACGACTGTACATAACATAATATGTATGAACCAATCATCTTCGATGGGAGGAGCTTTCAAAATTATATATCCAAATTCATGTCATTTTAGTACCTAATATTGCGCCATCTATTAGCAAATAGTCCAAGCGTAAACGTTCTTTTTGAGTTCGTTTCCCATTACGCGAGAGTTGGTTTCCATTCAGGCCAACAAGGTCTCCCAATAGATTGACTCGTCTTAGTGTATATAGTCAAGGATTACACCCACAATATCTACCCATTATCACAAATATTGTAACACTTGACATATAGGTATCTTTGTTTTAATCGACTCAAAATCAAGTAATCTATCACCTCCTAAAATTATTGTAATGACTTGCAAGACACCCTGTATAACATTTGAGATCTTTGAGATCGGGCCAGACAAACCTACAAAGTTGTGCACGCTACGCGGCGCTGATGTTGTACACCTAGGGAATACAACGAGATAATTTTAATGTATTTCTGTACCAGTTTGATCGCACTCAATGGAAATAAATTGTATCTACTGATGAGAGCTGCAACCATAGCAAAATCAGAGTTTTGAGAATACTAGTGCTGATGGGGACGCTTGCAGCTTTCATAATAATCTGTAACCCTATTTTCAGTGCCTAGTTAGCGGAATGGCACACTAACCCACAGGGAGCAATGACTTTATGTGCCCTCTGAAGCACAACCACATAGATTGGAGTAGACGGTCACACATCCGCTTTTATTCCGGCTTTGCCTCCCCGCTAGAGAGTGTCGCTTTTCATAAATTTCTCATTAATTTATGCCTAGAGTGTTTCGTTTCGTGATGCTGTTTGTTATTTTATTAAGGGATTTAGTCAAATTTATGCAGCGTATCGTGAAGCAACGCGCAATTCCGAAAAACAAGCCAAAAGTATATTTCAGGAAAGGTAATTTCATTTCCACGATCTACTTCCGTACTGTTTTCGTCGTCGTTACATAAACAGGCTGCAATGTAACGAAGATGCTTTAAACAGCAATGTCTATCTTTTGTACATTATGTGATATAAAAAACAGATAGTTAAAATCAATATACATTGTGTTCCGCTTTTTAGGTTAACACATTTAGAAATGTGAGAAGGCTGTGGAATTTCCGCAAACCAATTTTTTTACAATTAATACCTTGAAGGGATATTCTACTATCTAATAATCCTAACTAATATACAGGCTGTATCACATAAGAGGGCCACTCCCATATATCTCGCTTAATATGCGAGATACGTCAAAAATCTTTAATTGTTTTTTGTTGCATTTTTGGAGGCCTTTATGCTCGTAAAAACAAATTTGAGATCCATGGCCAACTTTATGAGTAATAACAAAAAAATCTATAAAGTGCCCAAACTTTAAGGCTGTCTAACTTTTTTATTTTAAGAGATAGAGAAAACTTATTGGTAATACATTTTTATTGCAAAATTGATACCTTCCACTTAATATAAACAGATTTTTGAAATATCGTATGTGGTGTGGTTCGCTGCGACCTCTAGGCGGATAAAAATTTTTTTATTGAAGCAGGCTATGGCCACAAAACATTGCCTGTCTTTTCGTCTTTCATGCAATATACTATATGTTGCCCTTATCTTTTGTATTTATTACATTTTTTTCAATTTTAGTTAAAAAAAATGTACCTAAATATTTTCGTGTTGCTCAAGATAATGTAGAACCTATTTTAAAGACGTCAACTGCAAAAAAATAATAAATAGAATGTACTTTTATATGCAAAATACAGATTTTCTTATAATATTATTTTATTGCTTTTCACATTAGAAGCAATTGGGTTTTCAAAATTATTTTGACACAGACAATGTAATAAAATAATATTATAAGAAAATCTGTATTTTGCATAAAAAATGTACATTCTGTTTATAATTTTTTTGCAATTGGCGTCTTTAAAACAGGTTCTACATTATCTTGAGCAACACGAAAACATTTAAGTTCATTTTTTTTTTAAATAAAACTGAAAAAATGTAATAAATATGAAAGATAAGGGCAACATGTAGTATATTGCATGAAAGATGAAAAAACAGACAATTTTTTGTGGCCATAGCCTGCTTCAATATAAAAAATTTTTATCCGCCTAGAGGGCGCAGCGAACCACATACGATATTTCAAAAATCTGTTTATATCAGGTGGAAGGTATCAATTTTGCAATAAAAATGTATTACCAATAAGTTTTCTCTATCTCATAAAATAAAAAAGTTAGACAGCCTTAAAGTTTGGGCACTTAACAGGTTTTTTTGTTATTACTCATAAAGTTGGCCATGGATCTCAAATATGTTTTTACGAGCATAAAAGCTTCCAAAAATGCAACAAAAAACAATTAAAGATTTTTGACGCGTCTCGCATATTAAGCGAGATACATGGGAGTGGCTCTCTTATGTGATACAGCCTGTAATCTATTGCACGTTTTTTTTTGAGTACTAAACTTCGAAAAATCAGACAACTAAAAATTGTAGCGAGGTCAAAGATTGTCATGAAAATGACAACAAATACTAATCGGACAAAAAAAAACACATACAGTACAAGTTTAATAATTTTTGCTGCGGCCACAAGTAAAAACAATGAACGTACATCTAATGAATTATTAACACTAAATTGTTAATCAAAAATTTTCAAAATCATTGCTATAAAATATTATATAGAAACTTTAAATTTGAACCTTCTAAAATGTCCAGCATGCCTTAGGTCTGGGTTTAACATTCGATTTTATAACGAAAATTGCTTAAGTTTCAGTCAACTACGAGGCGCACCGCCGACCAAAATCACCGAAACGTCAAACGTATGCTCCGGCGGTGACATCTCGGAATAAAACTTGGAAGAAAGTTTCCCGTACCGTAGCGCTGGGGTTTGAGGTCGTTTTTACATTGAACTTTGAAATACGAGTGAAAACGTGGTAAAAATGAGCTAGACAATATGGCGGTAGTCATTTCATTGCCGTGTCGCTTCGTAATAACTTACCATAAAATATCTTCGTTTGGAGGAAATTTCAATCACAAAGTTAATATTTTCCTGTGACGTCAACATTGGCATAGGCAATCTGCCCTATAAGTTAAAACTTACAGACAAATTGACTTCAAAGTTGATTTTATTTGAGCGGCCATGTTTTAATAAACACTAAATGTTTTGTTAATTATTTCTAATTGATTACTCATTAAAATTATGTTAATACAGATAATATTAGTTAATACATTTATGATGAAAGATTATTAAACACATTTTATCACGAAGTACATTCAGTTTTTATTTTAGGTTATTCTTCAGTATAGTAATATTATCAAGAAGCAATAGTAAAAATGTATAATAAGGCGCGTTATTTTTATGAAAGTTTGGTCATGACATTATACAAAAAAAATTCCTGGGTTGTACAATTTGATGAATGGAAACCAAAAATACAGACTTTATTATATTAAAATCTAAATATCTATAAATATACTAACTCCTACTCTACTTGTAGCTTAGTAGCCTTCTTTTTCTTCCTGTCCCTAATTGCTACTACAATATATAAAATCAAACATATGTTGTTGTTTCTCTCTGGCAAAAGTATGTCATATAAAGGGCATAATTAGGGTATATTTTGGTAATAATGTCTTTTATATTTTGAAATTTTAACATAAAATTGGTCTGTATTTCTTTTAGGTCCAATTATCTTATTGGAATAAAATTCTTGCCGACCAATTATTAACTTCCAATTTACTTTAGTTTTTTCCCCACATAAGGAAAAAGGCTAATGAATATAGGTAAACTTTCCTTATACGGAATTGGTCATGAAAAGGATTTGACCAATTCAGAGGTCAAGTTTACGTAATTTTAACTTTAATTGTTTGTTGGATATTCCGGACACCCTGTATATCTAGAATTTTCACTTGGACTATGGCGCACCCTGTATATTTATTAAACTTTTCATTTCAATTTTCTATTGATACTTACAGTCCCACCACAGAAAGCTGAGTTGCCCGTATAAAATGGTATCTTCGAATCAATAAAATGCCTTGAACTTTGATGCAGCTGTTAGTGTTACTGAATTAATGACTGGAAATAAAGTTAAGTCGGATGCTTGTCACATTTTGAACTGAATTTAAATCGACGGGGAGGAATGAGAAACGTGGAAGATCCTCAAAGAGGAACACCGAAGCCTTCTAGTTAGCACTGAATCTTCCCAACAGATGCCCGAAAAAACTAAGCCACCCCCATAATAAATGTCCTAGACATTAGTTTATAGCCTTCGTTTTCCGGGATACAGAACTTAATTTGTTCTCCTGTTATCAGGTCTGTTTCAGATATACGGGGATTATAGCAATCCCCGGTGTTTCTATTAAATTTCACACACCCATGACCCTAAAGTATGTGTTTCTGAGGTCGTGAACGTTTTATTTCATCGCCGCATGGGTGTGTTTACGACTCATTTGATAAAGAATAATTTTATTGGGTAGTTGGGTAAAGTTTTTTATGCCGCGATTTCTGACTTGAAGAGAAGTGAAATATAGGACTTTCAGTGGATTCTTTACTTCGCGTTCGTTTGTTACCTATACTATCGTATAAAAGCTGTAAAATAAAGAATAAATCACTCGCTCTTTGAGCCAGCGAGTACTAAGAAGCTTTACTTCTATTTCTAATCCCGCTTCCTTCCAGAATTGAATTTACTCTTAGCTTTGCTGAATACATACAAGGTTTAAGCGAAGTATTTTTTTGTACGTATATTTTTTTAAAATAATTCTTCTCTAAAATAACGAAGAAGTAGCCCTTCAAAGTTTAAAACGTTTTTGAGGAGGTCTAAATCTAAACGCAGTTTTTTGAAGAAAACAGTTTTTTCTAGAAACTGACTTATCTTGTTGCAACCTAGTTATTGAATTATTATCATTTTAGGGGGAAAGGAGACCACCTGAAGAAGCAATACTAAAAATGCAGAAATAGGTCAGATCTCATCTATTGTGGTTGAATTTGTCGTGTTCCCACTGCCAAAAAAGTGAAGTTAGATTTTTATAGAGTGAGTAAATTAGATTATTTTCTTTAGATAATTATTGAATAGAGCTTTGTCTGTGGAATTGTTCATTAGCGTACCTAGATGTTTGGTATCAGAGAACATACATATGACTTCATTGATAGGAATTGTAGGAGATTTGATTTATATTAGCTTAAAATACCTTTCTAAAACAGTAAAAAAATGTTACAAAAGCTAATAATAAGGAATATATGGGTAGATATTCTGGGTGTAATTCAACGCAGGTTGGGGCTTTTGTCCACTGAGTAGTTAGTTTCACACAATATTATTAATACCTAAAAATATATAAAAACTTTTACATAAAAGGTGAACATTTTTCAAGTAGGTATTGTCATATTTAATTCATTGACAGGATGTCACTTTTTGTCATTGTCGATATTTAACTTCAAATAATTTTAATTTTTATAATAATTTCTATAGTTGGATATTTGATTCAACTTAAAGGAGACCACCTAAAGAAGCAATCCTAAAAATGCAGAAATAGGTCAGATCTCATCTATTGTGGTTGAATTTGTCGTGTTCCCACTGCCAAAAAAGTGAAGTTAGATTTTTATAGAGTGAGTAAATTAGATTATTTTCTTTAGATAATTATTGAATAGAGCTTTGTCTGCGGAATTGTTCATTAGCATACCTAGATGTTTGGTATCAGAGAACATACATATGACTTCATTGATAGGAATTGTAGGAGATTTGATTTATATTAGCTTAAAATACCTTTCTAAAACAGTAAAAAAATTATAAACTATTATGCATAAGATTAAGATTTCCGATAGGTATTCAAATATTTAGTGAACTTTTACTTTAAAAATCGGAGGGGAAATATGAAAAACTGGATTTTGAAACATTTTTTTTTTAATACTGGGTTCTGATCGTCTGATAAAATATTTTTGAATTAAGATATCAGGAAATTAAGAAAAAATCTTGTTTCCACAAACAACAATATGCAAACTATTTATTAAAAAAAAAACTTTCTTAAACATTTCTTTCTTTGCTAATTTCTATATCTTTATTCTACCGTGCAGAGTCACACTATCCTTCAGTTCTCATTTTCTCTTTTTATTTTACGCTGTTACATGTACCACCAGCTTTTGCTATACTATATTTGGTTACTAATAAATCTTTGTACCCGTTGCAGTTTTTCTACATCCCAGCAACTTTCTCCATGGTAATTTTTTAGAAGAAATGTTCAATATCTTATTTTTTTATTTATTTATTGACCTCTGAAGCAAAATTTTCTTTATTTTTTCATAGGATATTCCAGTTTTTGTTATTGTTTAACGAGCTGATTTAAATAGGGTAGTTTGCTCTAAACGTTTGAAATATAGCGCACAGAATATCATACAAAAAAATTGTTATGTTTCTAAGACCAATAATAATTCTTTTATATATATATTTTTAGGTATTAACAATATTGTGTGAAGCTAACTACTCTGCGGACTAAAGCCCCAACCAGCGTTGAATTACACCTACAATATCTACCCATATATTCTTTATTGTTAGCTTTTGTAACATTTTTTTATTTACTGTTTTGATAGGAATTGTAGGAGATTTGATTTATATTAGCTTAAAATACCTTTCCAGTACAGTAAAAAAATGTTAAAAAACAAATAATAATGCATTATGAAATAACCATAAAAAATGGAAACTTGCGTTTTGATCCAAACAATTTTTTTGAGCTATTTTCAAAAGTGACATATTATTTTTTAATTTTAATGAATATTATCGGTCAATAATATTAGCAATATTTATCGGAGAGTGGTCGAGCGGTTTAAGGCGTCAGTGTGGGTTCGATCACTCTCCTAATTAATGAGGTTTTCCAGGTTTCTCTCATTACTGCACTGAATGGTGGTTAGGGCCTACCAACGTAATTCGTTCCTGGGCGCAAATACGGCTTGCTTAATAATAATATGCCGCCTCCTCTCCCGCACAAGTGTCCGACTTCTGGGTTAATTTTCGTGACTGGAATGAGGGGTAGAGATATTATTATATTATTATTATGGTGTGATTCGGCACATTTGACAGTGTCAAATGCCATCTATACCTTAGGCTCCGAAGTCTGGTCGAAAACTGCATTATAATTTGGAGCTCTTCATTTATATCAGGCCTTGCCCTTTATTGACTTGCTGCTATGTTATCAGTTTTTCGAAGCATAGGTATATCACATGATTTATGTATTGTATCAATTGTATTATTTAGTTTATTTATGATATAGTAGATAGTGTGTGTGTCTGTAGTGACATTGCCGGTCAATTTTTTGCAAAATCCAGATGACCTTACAGTTTTTCTAAAATTTCTGATATCAGTAATTCTCAGCGCCAGTATGTGTATTTATATTTAAATATAAATAGATGTAAGGTTATGGCATTTAGTACCAAACAGAATATGATTACAGAAACGGAATTTCTAAAAATATCTGTTCCTCGAAATCTACAGTAGAGTCATTTAACTTCAAGCGGAGGTTAAAGAATCGTTTGTTGTAATTTTCATTTCGTTTGTAGCTCCTTAAAATCTAAAGTAGAGTCTCTATACTTCAAGCGGCGGCTAAAGAATCTACTGTAGTTGTTTATAATAAGCGTCACGTCGTTTGTAGTTCCTCGAAATCTAAAGTAGAGTAACTATAATTCAAGCGGGGACTAAAGAATTGTTTGTAGTAACCTTCATTTCGTTTATAGTTCCTCGAAATATAAGGAAGTCACTATACCTGAAGCGGAGGGTACAGAATCGTTTGTAGTTGTTTGTAGTAACCTTTATTTCGTTTGTAGTTCCTCGAAACTAAAGAAGAGTAGCTATAATTTAAGCGACGGCTAAAGAATCGTTTGCAGTAACTTTAATTTCTTTTGTAGTTCTTCGAAATCTAAAGTAGAGTAACTATAATTCAAACGGAGACTAAAGCATCGTTTGTAATAACTTTGATTTCATTTGTAGTTCCTGGAAATGTAAAGTACAGTCACTATGCGTTTGTAGTAAGTTTTATTTTCTTTTTTGTAATTCCTCGGAATATAAAGTATAGTCACTATATCTGAAATGGAGGCTAAAAATAGTTTAGAGTAACCTTCATTTCGTTTGTAGTTCCTCGAAACTAAAGAAGAATAACTATAATACAAGCAGCGGCTAAATAATCGTTTGTAGTTGTTGGTAGTAACGTTCATTTCGTTTGTAGTTCCTTGTAATCGAAAGTAAAGTAGTTATAGTTCTAGCGGCGACTAGAGAATCGTTTGTAGTATTCTTCATTTCGTTTGTAGTTCCTCGAAATATAAAGAAGTCACTATACCTGAAGCGGAGGGTACAGAATCGTTTGTAGTTGTTTGTAGTAACCTTTATTTCGTTTGTAGTTCCTCGAAACTAAAGAAGAGTAGCTATAATTTAAGCGACGGCTAAAGAATCGTTTGTAGTAACTTTAATTTCTTTTGTAGTTCTTCGAAATCTAAAGTAGAGTAACTATAATTCAAGCGGAGACTAAAGAATCGGTTGTAATAACTTTGATTTCATTTGTAGTTCCTGGAAATGTAAAGTACAGTCACTATGCGTTTGTAGTAACTTTTATTTTCTTTTTTGTAATTCCTCGAAATATAAAGTATAGTCACTATATCTGAAATGGAGGCTAAAAATAGTTTATAGTAACCTTCATTTCGTTTGTAGTTCCTCGAAACTAAAGAAGAATAACTATAATTTAAGCAGCGGCTAAAGAATCGTTTGTAGTTGTTTGTAGTAACGTTAATTTCGTTTGTAGTTCCTTGAAATCGAAAGTAAAGTAGTTATAGTTCTAGCGGCGACTAAAGAATCATTTATAGTATCCTTCATTTCGTTGTAGTTCCTCGAAATCTAAAGTAGTCACGATACTTCAAGCGGAGGCTAAATAATCGTTTGTAGTTGTTTATAGTGACTTTCATTTCGTTTGTAGTTCTAAATCTAAAGTAGAGTCACTATCCTTCAAGAGCGGGCTAAAGAATCGTTTGTAGTTGTAACCTTCATTTCGTTTGTACTTCTTCGAAATCTAAAATAGAGTCACTATACAAGCGCTTTTAAAAAATCGCCATATTATAATTGCATAATTTTGTATAATGCTCTTCCTAAAAAAATCCGATGTATATCTGATTACATGAAATTTAAAAGTAAGACGAAACACTTTTTATCAGTTAGAGGGTTATAGCGTGGATGATTTTGTAAGTGGTAAGTGATGCTAACTGTGGCTTTTACTGTTGCTATCGTTCTATATATATTGTTATATTATTATATACCTGTGTATGTTTTTTTTATTTTGAATTTTATTATTTATTGTTTATTTTAATTTTTAATATTTTATTGTGTATTTGATGTTAAAGTTAAATATTAAATTTTTGTTGGGCGCCACTGATCCTTTTATGTATTATGTTTTGTGAGTGTATGTTGTGTTTCAACTATATTTCGTTCAATACCTTTTATATATATTTTTTTTTTATCTTTATCTTACCTTATTTATACCAAATTTTGTTTATCCCTTGCTAGACACAGTTTTTTAAATCAAAAGAGCAAAAGAAACTTAAATCAGGAGTCGGTTCAAAATATACAGGTTTTTATTTTATATTGTAATAACTAGTAACACTTTTGAAAGATTATCAATATTTTTGTGCTATAATCAATTGTAAAACAATAAAGAATATTTTCTTTTTAATATTACCTTTCTGATAATGAATTTTACCAAACCAATGTAGATTAAAACTTGGATATTGAATTTAATTGAAGTTTATAAATTATACTCAAATATCCTTTATTTTTGTAATGTTGGTTGCATTCCTACAGAAACATAATTATATTCTAAAGTAAAATGTCTTTTCTTTGGATGACAGATATTATTTGCTCCAGTGAAATGATTGAATGTGGATGTTATATTTGTTGAGTTCGACTTGGTTTTATACAGGTAAGTCCTGTAGTTTATTTTTATACTTTGCAAAGATTGATATTGTTAAAATCGATTTTAATTTACTATAGCTATAGATATTTTTATAGTGCACTTTATTTTTTTTAAGGTACCTGAGGTTAGGAATGTTTTATTTTCCTTCCTGGAAACTGCAAACTGCCTGGAAACTGGAAACTATCCTGTGGGATTCTATGGAACTGCACAATTTCCCTGGATACGGATGATATCTTCAGTTGTGGCAATAAAAACTATACTGGATGATGTAGAAATGGTAAATTTTAACTGGTAGGACGATATTTTTTTGATTTTTCTTGTTATTTTTAATCAATTTTTTATAATTTCGGGAGCTCTCTTGCAATGCTGCTGCTCTTCTCTAAACCCAAGCCGTAACTAACAACAAATTCATTGTTTTTTTCCTTGCTGCAGATTGCCATGTTATAAAAGTCCATTCACATGATTTTCTTGCAGTCTTTGTATGTCTTTTCTTATGCACAATTCACAACACAACTTATAACTAATACAAATTTAAAATGTCCTTTTATCTTAATTATACAATTTTTAATTATTTTATTTAGGAACATAGTCTTTATTTTGTATTTTTGTTCATGTTCAAAAGATTCTTGTAAAGTCGCCTTTACTTTTGACATTTCTAGAATTGATTATTTTAATTTGACATTTCAATTTAAATTTTAGGACATGATTTATTTGTAATTGGAATATCTTTCATTATGTTACTCGTTTGCATACCATATGTATATCAGATTTTTCTGTAGACTTTCTCTTTTTATTTTCTATATGGTGCTCTGAGTTTAATTTCTTTTTTTTTATGTTCTGAATGATAATAATAGTCGTCGTCATGCAAATTTTTGAAATTGATTTTTAAATTTGATAATAAAATTATTAAAATTAGTATTTTATTTTATGTAATATTATTTATTCTATGTAAAATTCATATCCAAGGATATCTATATTAACAATTCTTTATATATTTTATAAATTGATACTAATAATTATTAATTTTTATTTAACTTTAGGTTTGGTCAGGTGTTATTTTCATTTGATTTTCTGTGTATATTTCAAATTGTTACAATATATATATATATATACATATATAAAATTCTCGTGTTACAGTGTTAGTCACCATACCTCTCGGAAACGGCTTGACCGATTTTTATGAAATTTTATATGTATATTCGGTAGGTCTTAGAATCGGTCGTAATCTATTTTTTATACCCCTAAGTGATAAGGGTGGTCCACCCCAAATATTTTTTTTATTTTTTTGGACAAAATTTTTTATTTTTATTTTTTTATGATGTGGCATATACATACAATCCTTAATTTTCACCCTTCTATCACAAACTCCTATTTTTTATATTTTATTATTTATTTATATTTTAGTAATTTAATAATTTTTACCCTGGTCGATAACTGATCGATTATCACTAGATCAGTTATCCTCGCCAGGCGTCAACCGGTGTAACTTGTCACCACAAACCTAGAAAAAATATAGACAGCGTCGGTTCATGATATAGGTCACGTGAGAGATTCCGCGTTTTCTAGGGACCTAAGGTCCAGAAAATTGATATTTTATTTGATTTATGTTGGCCGCATTGCAATATGAAATTAACTAACTTGCTGTCATTTTAAATGTCATTAAAGAATGTGACATGAATGTGACCAATCACAGTAAACAAATGAGATTCACGCTACAATATAACCAACGTAAACTGGCATAAAAACCAAGTTTTAGTGATTAGCGGTCGTCGGCAATATGACACACAGTCACAGCCTATATTTTTTCTAGGTTTGTGCTTCTCACCCAGTAAACAGCACGGAGTAGGGATGAGAACGAAGCCAACTGCCAAAATATTCACTAGAAATAATTCATATGGCAAAACAACGTTTGCCGGGTCACCTGGTGTTTATATATAATTAAATTCAGGATATTAAAATTACTGTTTTTAAAAATAATTTTATTTACTTAAAACTACAAATACGAGCTCTCTAGCTTAAGGACTAATAAGAACTGAACTTAATTATAAACTTTTGGCCTTTTATAACATGGGTGCATTAGACTTATCTAAGGGCGGTTGTGTTCCGACGACATCTTAATGGGTTAGGTGGCGTCTTAAGGGTTGATAACAGTTGGACATAATTATATACATGTATATTATTATTATACTTCAAGCGGTGATAAAATGAACATTGCTACAAACGACTTTGAGCCTCCGCTTGAAATATAGTGACTTTACATAAAGTTTGAGGAACTACAAACGAAATTAATTTTACTACAAACAATTGTTTAGCCTCCGGTTGAAGTATAGTGGCTACTTTAGATTTCACGGAAGTACAAGCGATTTCTTAATACCCGCTCTACGATAAATTTAGTTAAAGCACGGCAAAGTTGTATTGTTTTCAGCAAGCGAGAATGTATTGCAAATATTAAAAATAGCTGTAACTTTTTCCCTTGTTACTAAAAAGCATTGTCTATGAAAAACAACTTTCAGATTTTAATGCTGTAAAAGTCGGGAGATGAGTTTTTTCAAGGTCATATAACTTTTTTAAAATTACTACAATTAAAAAAAGTGTTACTACAAACGATAATCTATAAGAATCACAAAGAAAAAATTAAATTTTTAAAAGTCGGGTGCCAAGTTCACATAGCCTCTACTGAGATATGCCAATAAGAATATTTGTTGCGCTTTACATTTAAACTAGTTGGATCACATTTGTCCTAACATTTCCTCCAATTTTATTTTTTAATTAATCATCAAAGTTAATACCCGTAATTTCGCTCAATTATTAATTTTCCGTACATTTCACTTGTTCTGTTGGCTGACCTACTCGGTTTTGATGGCAACAACCGGTTTGTTTGCTGTTGTGGCCATAGCTGCAAATGTTTGAAGAAAAAACTATGTTAAATAGTACCGACATTTTAATTAAAATTGAATTGTATTCAGTTCTGAAATTATTTGCATAGCAGTGTAATTTCACGCATGCCGAAGTTGACCGTTACATAATTTTACACTATCGTTGTTCTATTATATTCTGTTATTTTTGTGCCGCATAAATAATAAATGCAAATTTTCCACTGGAAAAAATCTATGAAAAAAATACTGCTGTACAATTTTAAGTCTATATAAAAAAGAAGGATGTATTTATGATTTAACATTATGTATCATCATTTTTACATCCATACATTGACAATTTACATTGATTACTATGTATTTCATCGGCATTACATCTATATATCGGTCTTAACAAAATCATTGGTTGTTTCACGTTTATCCAAGCTCTGATTTAAATTTATTTTAGGTCATTTATTATCAATATTTAGTGCAAGAGAAATTTGTCTGTATTACTTCCCGTTTAAAAGTTATGAACAATATCATCTCAAAAGGAATATCAACAATAAAAATCACATTAGCGGTAGAAGGACCAAGTAGTAAATAAAAGGATTTAACTCGATAATTCTTTAATACAGTTAAAACAAAAGGTGAAGATAATAATCTCAAAAGAAATATAAAAAATAAAAATAATTGCGGATTTCAGTATTATAATAAGGCAAAAATTGTAATTTAAGAAAATATTAAATAATATGACTATGAAAACGACTAATACTTATTAAAACTAAATGAAAATGGAACATACCTAGAGTAAAATAAGATTTGTGAAATTATAAAGCGGATAAGGATGGAATAAATACAAAATATAAAGTTAACTGGTCATCAAAATTCATAAAAGTCATCTTAAATTAATGGAGGAATTAAAAAACACGAAGTCATTCTGTCGAAGAATAAAGAACAAGAATTGTTTACAATTTATTGGGCTGCAAAACTAGCCTATAAGCATTATCTCAACAAATACTTCGTAACATAAAATGTGTGCTTTACACCAGTCGATTTTGAGTATACAGCGCGAGTATTTCAAAAGGGGTGAACATTTTACTAATGCAATTTTTATGCAAAACATATTTTTTTTAGCTGTAGATTCTTCACTACCGTTTGTGCTGCTTCTTTTTAAAAACACCCTTATTTAATTTCCATATTTAAGACAAGCAATTGAATAAATAGGTACACTAGCCTTAGAAGCGGATTTAGCATATACAGTTACCTCAACTTGCAAGTTATTAGTCAGTCTAAGTTGCTCACGTGTAAACGACTCATGTGAAGTTCTGTGAAATTACGGTAGCGCAATACGTAAGTGAGGCGGGAATCTTCCTTCCCCAACTATTAACTATCTCCAGTATAATTTAATTTGGGCCACCTTTGGTAGAACAAACACGTCAGAATGTTTCCCTGAGGTCAGTTAATTTATTCGAGCTACCATAACGAGAAAACCCGTTAAAATATGTTTATTAAGTATTTTCTTAGAGGTACATTTTGACTGAGGCAATACAGGGTGTTAAAAAAAAATGTAAAATATTTAAGGAGGTACTAGTATGAATCAAAATAAGCAGAAAAGTCTCAATAAACATAGATCCGCAAAGTAACGGTTGCGGAAATATGGAATGTTTTATGTTTTTTAGCCCCTTTTTTATTTTGCAAAAACGTTGTGTATTTTCTTATAATAGTTGGTTGATGTTTAGTGAAATAAACAGTACGTATTTGACAGTTGTTCTCAGTGCACAAGTTTTCTTTCGCTACGTCTGGTTACTCTATTGCAGAATTAAGAGACATGCATTTTATGTATGGTCGTGCTAATGGGAACGCCACCGAAGCGCGACGTCTTTATGTTGACGCTTATCCAAATCGCCAGATTCCTTCACAACGCATGTTTGGAAGAATTCACCAAAGATTACGTGATACCGGTTCCTTGAGCAAACAGTGCCATTTATCCGGAAGATCAAGAAGGTCGATATCCACTCCTATAGCAGAAGAAGAAATTCTAGCACTGGTAGAGCAGAATCCAGGTACGAGTGTGCGGAGAATATCAGCCGAGATAGGAATTAGTAGTCCTCTTGTTTGGAGAATCTTTCACGAGCAACTGCTTTATCCGTACCATGTGCAACGAGTACAGGCCTTAACTCCAATAAATGATCATCAAGCACATTTGGTTTTTTGCCGCTGGTTACGTCATGATGCTGAATACCCTCGTTTTCTTGCAAACATTCTTTTTACTGATGAGGCCGGGTTCACAAGAAATGGAGTGTTTAATTTTCACAATACGCATATTTGGGCCGACGAAAATCCTCATGCTCTAATAGAATCTGGACATCAGGCACGTTTTTCATTAAACATTTGGATGGGTATTATAGGTGACAGGTTTCTAGGTCTTGTTGTTTTACCAAACCGATTAACAGGAGCTGCTTACCTCAACTTTCTGCAGAACACACTGTATGAGTTTTTGGAAGACACTCCTTTGAATCAGAGGCAACAAATGTGGTTCCAGTATGATGGTGCTCCAGTTCGTTTTTCCATGGCCGTTAGAGAGCATTTACACCAAACTTTTCCACATAAATGGGTAGGAAGGGCCAGACCTGTTTTATGGCCTCCAAGATCGTCTGATCTGAACCCTCTAGATTTCTTTGTTTGGGGATATTTGGAGACATTAGTGTATGGTACTCCTGTAAATAGCCTGGAAGAGCAGCAGCTATGGATTAATCAAAAGTGTCAAGAAATCTAAACCAAGGAGGGTGTTTTCGAAAGAGTTCGAATATCGTTGAGACGAAGATGTCGTGCCAGCTTGGAAATGGACGGAGGGCACTTTGAACATCTTCTGTAACTTTGTTTTTTGTTCGTTAAAAGTTTCCTTTGTCGGTTTATTCCTAATTAAATAAAATGTTTGAAAAACGAATAGTGGTCCATATCTCCGCAACCGTTACTTTGCGGACCCATGTTTATTAAGACTTCTCTGCTTATTTTGGTTCATACTATTACCTCTTGAAATATTTTACACTCTTTTTTTAACACCCTGTATAATGATCTACTTTTCTTTCAATTTTTTACTATCCTTGAATAGTATATACTGTAACAAGGTTACAAAAGAAAAGGATACTAGTGGAAGAAAACCACAAGTTTCGAATTTTTATTGTAACCAAGACAGACACTGAAACATTTGTATTACACTATATTAATAGTATTACTATATTACATTATATTATAGTATTGGTACAATTATTGAAATTAAAAACTGGTGCACTGGAAATATTTTCTGTAATATCTTTAAAACAGATCGATTTGTACAGTTGTGTAACAGGATGAATTGGAGGTTGAGGAGACGATTATTAACGAATTAGATCGAGTAATTAAATATACTAATTATAACCTCCATTTTTAATGTTATATCCGCACCTGCATTTACCAACGTAGTCGCTGAGGTAGGGCGGAAACAAAAGCCAGCATACTCTTGTGGGTTGTCTAGATTCAGAAATTTGGCAATTTGTTTAGGCACATTGCCCAGTTTCTCCCAATTTCTTGCCGTGTACATTTATTTTTTGGAAAGTAATAAAAAAAAATTATCAAAAGGAACATTATAAGGTCTCAACGCCCAGAATTTTTTTATAATATAAAAATCTCCCGTGATTGTAAACCCTCTTTGCTTTTTAGTTTTTGTATTAGGAATTGAAATTTGTATTACGAATCACAAATTTTTAATGTCGGAAATTGTCACATACTTATACTATATACCGCGCATATTGTATCTTTTTAATGGCCCCGAAAGTTAGGGGAATACAGGAGATTAACGAGAACTATGGTGCATTTGCACATGTTCCATAATATAGCACAACTTTCAGATACTAGACACATTAAATGGTTATCTGTTAACTTATTGTGAGCTATGGCTACGGTTCTCAGACAATTTATTTTTCATAAATACTGCTCCAGAAGTACTGGGAGATATTTTAGGAACGGTTGGTTGGAGCAAAGATAAGACTAAAAGTGTTCTATAATTATTTTTCCTATAACTTCGTACTTCCCTTTCGGAATTTTTCGTATTTTAAAATTGCTTCCTAAATGTAGTCAATTTTAATGAAATGTGGAAAGTGGATTTTGTTTATAATGAGATTAGGTAGGTAATTATACCAACAGGGATGCGCTACCCTTAACTTAAAGTGAATTTAAACTTTGACACATTTCCTCTTTTTCAATATACAATTGTTTATATATTTAAGTGCTCCACCTAATTTAAAATTAAAAAGACACTCTTCATTCACGACAAAAAAAAAACTGTATTTGAAACCTATTTAGGTTACCTAGTAAATACCTATTGTTTTTTTCGAAAACGCTTCATTTTTTCATTGTGATTTTTTGTCGTTCTAAAGAGTTTTAACGCAACTGGTATTTCTCTATTTGATATAAATTTTTATTATTCCGAAATTTATTTCCCCTCAATTGTCCCCACCGTTTAGAACCACTCTAGTTTACAAGTGAGCGGTATATAGAAGTATTTGGAAATTTGAATGTTGTAAAGCTCATTCTTGCAACAAACCCCCAAAAGACCAATGACGACAGCGACCTAAAAATAGGAACTAAATTTTATTAAAATTGCTATTTAAATTATGATTTTTATTACGTTTGTAGCTAAATATATCTCATCCGGAGCCTTTTCTAAGAATTGCTTAACATTTTCTTCTGTTTCTTAGCTGATATGACATTTATCGTTGCTTTTAGGATCGAATATATTTTCCATAGAGTCGAGGATTTCCATTTTTTTAATATATTACCTTAAATGCAATTAAACCATTTTTGGAAAAGGAGTGCGTTTTCTTTTCTTGCTGACAATTCTTTAGTGCATAATACTTTTCATATTTATGTTTCCATTTTTGCGGCAACAGGTTCACGTATTTACATAATTTGTAATTTTAGGTGGAGTATTATCAAACTCTATGTCTGATCCACTTGATTTTTCACTCATTATTTTATTTAATTTAAACCTGTCTGAAAATAACAATTATTACGACACCACCATTTACACTTATCAGTGACAGTTTTAAAACCTTTGGAAATCTAGTAGTTTAGTTCGATTATCGAATATTCATTTCGTATATTGTTATAAAAAGAAAATACATACAAAGCACATAAGAAGGAAGTATTTCAGAATACATATTCTAATTTAAGAGTGAGATTTTTTTACTCTATTATTAAAAAAGATTTCGGAATTATTATATTCACTAATGATCGTGGAGAAACATGTTTTATAATAGATGCGTGGCCTCAAGAAATTAAAAATGCCTGTAAATATCTAAAACTGTAAGATGTTTGGTATTTTTTTTTAATTTACACAATCTTAACAAAATCGTAATAACTAAGCTTTTAAGTGAAGTTTATCTAAATGTAAATTGAAAAGAAAAAGAGAAAAGAGATTTTGTTAGATCCAATGTATGGTATAAAATATCTACCCAAAACGAAAAAGTTGATTCAGAATTATTGCTAAGATTTCAGAACACTTCGTCCAAACAGACTTAATGGAAAAGGCAATCAGAATCGAAAGAACGTAAATAACGGAACTGTTCGGAATTATCTACTTTATGCTTCAAATCAAAATCTAATTATTTTTAAGAAAATAGTATTCGCAAGTTTGCAGGGCAGCATGCAGGGTTTCATTATCAAAATCAAAAATCATAGAAAGGAATAAATATATTTTGCAACATGAGAATGCCATCTTATATTCATAAATTATTTCATCTCAAATAGAAAATACATTTTTTCGACGTTCATGCAAAAAACGAAACTTTATTAAACTATATTTAGTGGAAAAAGTGGCTTATTGCATTCATCTGTCATTCTACTGCAGTCTTTTGTGACCATGACAAATATAAACGTTCAAATCGACGTCATATTTACTCTATTTTCTGTGAGACTCTATTACGTTTTGAGCAATTACATATTTTATATTATTTTCAATCATATTTATTATATACTGGATTATGAAATTAATAGAAAATGCAATTTATTAAAAATAAAATTAGTTTCCTTAGAATATCAACTGAATTACAAAATATTTTTTTGTTTTTGCATGAACGTAGGAAAATTATTGTATGCAACTTACTTTTTGCACTTGGCGCATAAATAACTACTGTCCATATATTTTTTAATTATACTTACAGATGACTGTCAATAAACTGATTATTGATTAGGTAAATTGGTCTAAATCTTAAAAAGTATTCAATTCAATAATTAAACTAGAGTTCCTCCAAATATTCTATATATTCTATATATAGTCTATATTAACTGATTAATGTATAGAATCCATTTCCTGCAGAACTTTGAATTTCGACAATATGACATATTTAAGTACAGTAAATGTTTACACAAATCAAACAATTCAGAATCTTCGGAAGATAATGGAAACTGCAGTTGTCAAATCTGAATCACACGTAGCTTCTACTTTATCTGTACAACTAAAAGCATATATTTAGGACTGTTTTGACTGTCCTAATTCATTTCATACAAAGCACTGCGGCAAGTGAAGATAACATTATGAACTCCACTGCGACGTCTAGTTCTAAGATAGACGCTAAAAGATTGTCAGGATTTATTAGTGCAATAATAGAACCACTTTACTTCACCTTATAATAGAGAATATACTGTATTTAGACCGCTAGAGCCACAAATACAACACCAAATCATAAAGAATCTGAACCGCCACTGCCAATGCATACAAACTAGTCCTAACTTAACTCAGTCCAGTCCAGATTTATCAGTAAGAGAAGATGGAATCTGCAATGAGTCGATACCATGGAATCCTGACCTACACGAAATGTCACGTTGTAAAAAAAATATTATCTACGTATTTTTTTCTAGCAACAGAAAAGGGATGAGACTGTCGTTAAAAGGATAAGCTTGTAGGTAATCGTGTTTGAATGCTTTCAAATAGTCCTATCGTTTGATAAGACTTGTATTATGAGTAAATGTTTTACATGCCTTTCACTTTTCCCAATGCTTAAATTTTAGGCACTCTGCATTTTGCAAAAAAGTGAGTGATTTTATCAATATGAATACACTAATATAAATTAGTGATTTTAGGTGATCCCATAAGTAAATATTAAGCATATCAAGATCTTGAGCGCGTGTTGTTTGCTGATATATTTCGATGTATGCGTATGGCAAACACAAAATAGTAGAAATTCTACAATTCTACTAAATACGTAGTACAAATATCTCCAAAAGTATAAATCGTGCAATGCTTGTATGGCAAGAAAGTCAATTTGCGCAAGACAGAGCGAATAAAAACAAGGTGTTTCATTTGAGATTGCAAAAGTTATAGCTGTTTGAAGTTGACAAAATATAATAGTAGGTAAACATGAAACGATTGGTATAATATTTCTAAATTTAAATAATGAAATGAAATGAAAAAATTTAAAAAAGCTGCTTGTATCATAATATGTGAATGTACTCCTAATTAATATAATATCACAAGTACTATAACTCCTAGCTATAGGAAATGGTATACAAAACGACTGTAAATTTTTCTGTAGAATCCAAAATTGCAATAATAACCACAATTATTGGAAAGTTCTAGCTACTCTGTGCCCACTCCGGAGACTTCGCAATGTTGCCAAATTTTCCGGATAAGTATTTTTCCAGGTAACAATCGACGCAGTTCCCGGTGGGACACCATGTATATATTATTTTGTTTTAAGTCTGCTTGATTATTAACTGCACGGAAAATACTGTACTAGTATCAATATTAATACACTTATTCCAACACTAGTTTGGTTTCAATATTCTTCAACTACAATATTACTTTATTGAAAGATTGACTTATTCTTGTATAATAGGAACATAAGACATTACATCTTGTAAGAATAAAAATTACTTGAAATCAAGAAAACTTATATATGTGAAATGAAATTTCGTTTTTTAAGGAATTGTTTTCTTTTATTTAAACAATAGGAATTACTTGAGGCGACAATTGTTATTCTCAAAGTAAAATTATTTTTTTTAAGTTTTAAGTGATTTGAAAGAATTACTACAAATATTTTAAATAATTTTGATAAAATAATAACATTGCATTAAGAAAAAATAAAACTAGAGTACAATTAGTATTATGGCTTTAAATATATATACCTAGTATTCCTTTTTAGAGTAGTATTTAATTATTTATATAGGATGGGTCATAGAGACCAGATTATAAAATGAATATGTGTACACACTTGACAGATTTATAGCAAACTATCAAAGTCATTCACTAGCCGCACACCAGACATATACCGTTTTCGAGCTTTCCTCAGTATGTCATAGGTGAGGCAACCGATGCCTTATCCGACAGAAGCGAACCTGAATAGACGTGATACAGCACATAGCTACATCTTGTGGCCACATGCTGAACCCGAAAGTCTACAAACTTATAATTTAAGAAAAAATACGCTATTCTATATTTAATAATATTTTATTCATATTTTAATAAAATATTTTTCTTTCAGTAAACTTTACATTTACTGTCATTGAAAAAAAAAACTGTTGAATTAAATATTAGAATGATTGTATACTTACACTTTAGTGAAATTTAAATTGTAATTATATTAATATATATTATAATATTTGAATTTTCTGATCTACTTATTAATTTAATTAGAAACTATTTAACTAATAGAATGCAGCATGTTACGTATTGTGGTTTTAAGTCTGCTGAAGTGATTGCATTCTCAGGAGTTCCGCAAGGCTCGGTTTTGGGCCTATTACTATTTGTTTAATTTATAAACTCTATTGTTAATAATCTGCATGTAGATTGTTTACTTTATGTCGATGACCTGAAAATATTTAGCAAAATTTCCAATATTAATGACTGTTGTTCAACAGCAGAATTTAGATTCCATTTGTGATTGGTGTAGATAATTTATTTTTAAATCCGGAAAAACGTAAATGTGTGATATTTACTACTAAGTAGCATGTTATTGGATTTAATTATGAGATTGATAATCATTTCTTAGAGAGAATACAAATTTTTACAGATCTAGGAGTATTATTTGATTATAAATTATCGTTTAATGGCCACATATTGCATATTTCTTCTAAAACCTATAAAACATTTGGATTTATTATTAGGAACACGTCCACGTTTCTGCTGAAACTCAACTTTAGTTATGTCGAAATTGGAATATGTCTCTGTTGTCTGGTGTCCAAATTATGTAACATATATTGACAGTTTAGAATGGATTCAACGTCGTTTTTTTAAAATTTATATCTTTTAGAACTAACGGAATTTATCCTCAAACTGGAATTTCCCAGGATAAGCTTTCACAGTAGTTTTCTGTTAAATCTTTGGAGGACAGACGTCATTGCTTATTTCGTATTCTTATTTAAATTATTAAATAACCTAAATGATTGTGGTGATTTATTAAATAGACTTAATGTTCCCAGGACAGTTTCAAGATACGCTGGTACTTTTTAGTTATCGACGACAAGAGCTAATATTAGGGGTTTTTCTCAATTGAATGGACTTAAAGTCATCGGTTAATATACTTTACTACTATTAATATAATTTTGTGTATCTTAATTTAAGTTTTTTTTTTGTTTTGGTTTCTGAATTTTGCATCTGTTTATTTTTTACATATTGTTTGTTCGTTATTTTTACTGTACATTTTCTTCGTATTCCTTTTTTGTTGTATGTGTTTCCCATTCTGTAATTTAGTATTCCTCTGTTGAATGGTGTAAAGCAAAATAAAATAATAAATAAAATATACTTCGACACAGATTAGATTTTTTCCGTGTAGTAGTGAGTTCGAAGATCACCCTGTACGATGAGAGTTCCGTGTAAAAAATATCGCCGTTTTTCTCCTGTCCGGCAGCTAAATCACAATGCGTGCAACTTTGGCTTTGTTTATGGTTGTCGCCTCAAACAACGCGAAACTGAAGATAAATTTTACTTACCCTTTTTAGATGTCCTGAAGCTGTCATCCCTTGGCACATATTGGATATCGTAGACGAGCGTCGTATTAGGTAACAAATCTCTGTCTTTGTTTATTTTGTATACTGCATACTTAAAAGCCAACTCCACGCTACTATTCTTTTGGTCCTCCGTGAAAATAGCGCCTGGAAGAAAAACAAATGTTAGCTTATCCCACGAAACAAAACAAGAAGTAAGTTTAAGGATTTCCTTTCAAATTTTACAAAGAATGATATATGAAGAATTATAGCGAAAAACAATTTTAAATGTTTAACTTTAGCACTCTGTATTTTTCAAGGGAAGCATTTTTGTATACAGGGTGTCCGGGAATATGTGGGAAATCTCTCGGGTGCAGATAGAACATGAAAAAATAAGATGACAAGTTCCTATAATTTTTTTTCTTACAGGCCCTCCCTATGGAGATATATGTTCCTGAAGGACGCCGCTAGAAATCGGTTTTTCTTGAATAACTTTTAAAGTACTATTAAGAACTTCTTAAAATAGTGTCCTTGAAACATATTTAGCTTTTTTAGTTTACCAGAAGCGGGCTAAGCTTTACAACTTAATGCCTAAATGTTTGACACCGTGTATGATAAAGACTTAAAAATGGTAAATCTAGGTTCAAGGGTTCAACATGGGCTCCGTGAAGTTTGATAAATTCGCGGGCGCGACGAATTGAGGATTACTGTACCCGCCATAATAACCCGGCATTGTTCCTTATCACATAACAATGAAACATGATTGTTTATAGAAGGTCCTCCCTAGTATCGACTGGAGTTGGAATACACCAATTGTTTGAGGTATCCCCACAGGTAAAAATCCAACGGCGTTAGGTCTGGAGATCGAGGAGGCCAGGCAATAGGTCCTTCTCTACCTATCCAACGGTTTGGATATATGTTATTCAGGTGCTCCTGCATCTTCCTTCCTTCCTTCAGGGACACATACTTCTGTAGGGAAGGCCTGTAGGAAATTTTTTTATAGGAACTTGTGATCTTATTTTCTTATGTTCTATCTTCACCCCTATCTGTAGGGTTAAATCGTCATATTCTGCCGTCAAACATATGCAATTATACATCCTGTATATCATCGAAACATATTTGTGAGTTTCCTATGAGTTATGGTTGCTAACATTGCCAACCAGGAGTACGTAGATATGCTGCTAATTTATGTAGAAGTACGTCAAAATTCAAGCGTAGCAGGTAGTATGTATGCACATCATTTTCCTGCCAGGTTTCATTCTCATAAAATATCTGTTGTTCGCTTGGTACAAAAAGTATTTAATATAGAATAATTACGACACGACCATGACAAATTGAAAAAAATATAAGGTGCTTCATCATAAATTTACCGTGAAGTAGATGAAATGGATTGAGCGTAATAGATTTCATGTTTCTCAGAAGCATATGGATTTAAATTCGTGATGTGGACATTAGGGACTAATTTTTACAGCGAATTGACAATGCTAGGGCAGAAATAAAAACAATAACGTATTAACTTCTATTCCGTGACCTTTTAGAGCCAAACTACAATGAAGCAGATGGATAAAAACATCTCGAGTATGTGTTAATTTCCGAATTGCAATTTAGAGCAATTAATAGGCACTTATGATCAATCGTTTGCAATAATAATGAATTTTGCGATTTCTTTTAAATTGTTGACGTATTTGTAATGAAATCTAAAATAAGTAGTTTCACTCACCAATAGAGATTTAATGAAATTTCTACTCAGAACTTCCAGAAGTTCAAAAAATGTTTTGACTATATTATATATAAACAAATAGCGATAGCTTATATGGAGTAACAATATATGTTTTAATATTTTATAAGGTCACAAACGAAAAAGTAAACTGAAACTCAATTTTGTTGACAATCTGTGTTGTCTTCTTCGAAGCCAATGATATATTGGGTTCTATGTAAACATTAATAAAAGTAATTGTTTGCTTTGGTGTAAAAAATGAAGTAAATAAGGTGTCTACTGACCTAAAGAAGATATATAGGGGCAATCAGATGGCGTCTTTTTACGCTGCTATTAAAATATGATGAAAAGTTTTTATAAACATGAGTATGCGAATGCTTCATATATGACCGTAAATAGAAATTATTTAATATAAACTCAAACAATAACAATGTTGTCATTAGCTGTGGCAGCATAATATTGTTTATGAATAATTACGCATCTCACGATCTAATTAGAGAAATTTAATCAGACATACGCATACCTAACCTAAACCGATATCAAGAACATTACAGCTATATCTATAAATCCTTATGTAATTAGAAAAGATAAGACATACCTAACAGAGGTCTAATAACTACAATATATCTTATTTTGTTATAAAAAACTTTCATTTGATTGTGTAATAAATCACCCCGTAATAAATCACATACATTACTTTGAAAATATCGAAAATAAAATTTAAATTTTGACACATTTTGTGACGTACTTTTAGTGTTCGGTCGCAGATGCCGAACTAGTACAGTCACTTTAATCAGTCCGGGTTCACTCTGTGGAGAAGTTATGTCCAAGGTTCAGGAATATTAAAAGAGTCGGTATCCAAAATAAAATATTTATTTCATAAAATAAAATATCACCCTGTAAACAAATAATACTAATAATAATTCCCCAACATAAATAAAATAAAACATGAAATAATAATACAAAATTACAAAATAACAAATAGGGTGGTAAGGAATATACGGTGCAGACGCTGAGTGTCGCCGAAAGAGTCTGCTAAACACCCAGTGTCGAAGACCACGGGGACGACGTCGAGTACCGCGGAGTAACACCTGCTAAACGCTCAGAGTCGACGGAATACGGGCAAGACCTCGAGCGCCGCGGAGATTACCTGCTAAACGCTCAGGACACCCAGAGGAAGGTAGAGTGCCGCGGAAGTTACCTGCTAAGCACCCTGGAGTAGAGGAAGGTTGAGTGCCGCCTAAGCACTGCCAGTGAAGGCGATTTCGCCGGCTTTTATACAGAACGGTGGGTAGGTCTCGTGTGCAAAAATCGCCGGTGCGCTAGGTAATTTAAAGTACCGCGTGCGCCAAAGAGTACAGTGTAAGCAATTAATTACAACAAATTTCAAAAAGCTTATTCTATTAGCAACAAATATTTTTTTCGTTCATCTTGATCCTACATTAAGTACGAGACAGCTGGCATTTGTGTCTGGGATCAATCGAACTAGCATACAAACCATTTTGAAGAAGAATAAATTCCATCCATACAAAATACATTTAGTCCAGGAACTTCATGAGAATGATTATAACTGCCGTTTGCAATTTTGTGAAATAATGAGTGAGCGGACAGGACACGATCCACAATTCCTTTTTAACATTTGTTTTTCTGATGAATGCAGTTTCTTCTTGCACAGGATGCTAAATCGTCACAATTGCCGCTATTGGTCAGATTCAAACCCAAGAGTTTTTCACGAGGTGCATACACAGCAATCGGAAAAATTAAATGTATGGAATTTTCGATGACCGGCTGGTGGCTCCTTTTTTTCTACATGGTAATTTGACTGACCAAATGTATTTGCAATTACTGGAAGACGCCTTGACTGATATTATTGAAAATGTTCCAGAGTACGATGAAGACCATTTGATTTTTCAACAGGACGCATTATGCGTTAATTGTCCGTCAGTATTTGAACCAACGTTTTCTACGGAATGGGATTGGAAGAAGAGGCAGCATTGAGTGGCCTCCACGATCACCGGATTTATCGTCCCTTGATTTTTTTGTGGGGAAACCTGAAAGTAGAATCTAAAAAACACAGCCAGCGTCGCTGCAAGATTTGCGTCATAGAATCGTCGACGAATGCCGTCGAATCATTTCGGAAATGCTTTAGAATGTGCGCGAACGTTTCGAACAAAATCTTTATTCTTGTATGGAAGCGGGCGGTCATCAGTTTGAACATTTATTTATTCAACTAAGTAGCAACTAGACATAATTTAAATTTTAAAATGTAATTTTTGTTCAAAGTATTGGGCAGAATTATAAAATTTAAAGTTTGTTGTAAAGAGGATTGTAAGGACTTTCGAAATAAATATTACTCAACTCCCAATGCCATTTAAATATTTTGGGCCCCCTTTTGCTTGGGGGCGAAAGTAGCGGAGTCAAATGCTGTTATTAGTAGTTCTATCAAACAGTAAAAGTTTATTAGCAATGCAAGGAAAAATACAGCATTTTCAATTTTTTTTTATGATATATTCTGCATTATTATTTAAAGACAAGTTGTTATCCAAAACAAATCCTAAATATTTAAATTCATCCACAACTTCAAAATTTTCACTTTCTATATTTATTATTATTTATTAATATTTTCTTTACGCTTATAACTAGTTGTTAAAACCATAGCGTTTGTTTTTTCCACGTTCAATTTTAGTTTATTTATTTTAAAATAATTTCGTAAAACTCTTTCGAATTATGGAAACGCAAATTTTTGTTGACTCACTCAACGTCACCCTGTATATTTAGATTCAAAATTTTCCAAAAATTTATAATTTTTTTATGTAATTTATAACAATTTCACATTATAAAAGTAACATCTGCATCTGTGGGAAACTTTATTTGCAGCAACATCATTAAATCTTGATATATTTCCGAAATAGGGTTTTAATTTACATTTTCAGACCCGATCTACATTCCTGTAAATTTTTGTCAATCACTTAGCGACATCCTGTATATTCAGGTTTCAGATATAATAACTTAGAGGTTATTCAAAATCGCTTTGAGACAAATCCTCACACTGCAAAAACAACATTTTCCAATAATTTTTTGACGTCCGATAATAGTTTCACTTTCTAAATGCAACATTTTGCATTATGTGGGAAACTTTATTTGCAGCAGCATCATTAAATCTCGATATATTTCCGAAGTAGGAAGTTTTAATTTAGATTTCCGTTTTGGAGTTCCGATTTCAGCGAGCAGTCAAGTGCTTGATGTGAAGTAATGCATGGAAGTGGATGTCCTAAGCAAGTGAAATGCAGGAATTTCAAAGCACTTTGACGTCGCGCATGAAAACGTTTTTAACCGTCGACCGTGAGCACTTTTATATTGCATGACATTATTCTGCTACCTGGCACCGCGATATCCCGCCTAGTAAAAGTACAGCAGTCCTTCCTAGGGATGTATGAGAGCATACTTGAATAATATGTCAGAAGAGACGTGAAAAGATGTCTTGTGATGACGATGTACTTTATCATTAAGGAGTATATTCAGATATGGTTAATCAACTATATCGAATAGAAATTTAAAAATGTATGCAAAAATGGTATTGTACAGGTTGTCTCAAACTCGATAGTCTGGGCCTACTGTGAGGATATAAAAAAAATACTTAGTTGTAAAGTCAAAAAAATGCGTTTTTCCATTAATTTTTTTACGAGGAGACATTTTATTTAATGAATATATGATAAATATGTACAGTTGTGTATTTCTTATATTTTTAACATCCGTAGTCCGATTTAAAAATATTAAATTGTACGCCTCCTGCAGACGATCTCCTGGAGGTCCTCCACAAAAAGGTGCTCGGCGGTGAGCAAAAAATCTCCGGTTTGGATTATTTGAAATGAGAAATGTAAAAAAAAATTTTGATATTAGAAAAAATCGCGGCTTCCCAAAAAAAAAACTTGCGATTTTCAAAGAAATTTCTAATTTCAAGTGGTCAAAAAAATCGAAATAATTGTTAAAAAGTTTATTCCTTCGTTCAATACCTGAGGAATATGTCTAAGAACATAGCGTAAAAATTTGAAAGCGATCAGTCAAGCCGTTTTGGGAAAATCGTGCTCACCGTCTTTGAAAACACTATTTTGAGAAAAACGCGTTTAAAGTTTCAAAAGACGTTGACACTTAGTTAACAAATTTTTTTTATTACTTACATCGAGTCATCTATTCCAGGGCCATAAGATGAACCCTTAGCGAGGGAGGGTTTTTATAATTACAAACACAATAGCGAGGGTTTTCAAACGTATAGCAGGTCAGAAAAACAGCTGCTACTTCTGTATATTCTCCGCCTACTTCCAAACGCTTGGAGGCGTTCTTACAAATATGCTTGTATCTCCAAAAATATTTGTCGGATTGATTTAAAATTTTTAGAGAATGTACTCAAATACATATACATTCTAAAAATGTAAAAAAAAGCAAACGATTTTTTCAAAATTTCAACTAGGTATAACCCCTTAAATGGGATGAGGCAAGCTCTATTTTCAATCGAAAGTATCTTTGGGATTTGACAGAAACGACTAATGACGTCACAAATTATACCTTTTCCAGAAACATAAACAAATTGTTTTTCTGTTAAAAAGCTCTCTTTTTTCTAATAATCCTTTATTATTTTTCTGTATTTATTTCCCGTTTGAAAGTTATAAGCAATATCGGCCTAGAGTCTTAAAAGAAATACCACCTAAAAATTACATTAGCGGTGCAAGGATCAAGTAGTCGTTGGAAAATAATTACATAAGTGCATAAATGTCATTAAGAATAAATAAAAGGATTAAACTCAAGCATTCTTTGATATAGTCAATACAAAAGGTGAAGATAACAATAACGAAACTTGAAAAAATGAGGCAAACGCCCTCATACTACATACATACTTTTTCGAAAAATAACGATTGAATTCATTATTTTTTAAATTGAGATGTTTTCGAAAAAATCCCCTGGCACGTCGATAGAATTCCGTTGATTTTATTCGAAATACTGTAACAGTCTAGATGTATTAACATTGTTTCTTACCTTTCGGTAAATTATTTGATTCATTCCAACAGAAAATGTATCTTCACTTCGTCGCAAGGTCACGTCCAATCTTGTAAAAGTTCTATGCTCGGAAATGAAGCGCTCTGGAACATATTGAATTTTTCTGAGAAAACATTTTGTAAGCACAAAAGTTATACGTTACACGTTCGTATTGAGTAATGAGAAATATTTTGTGGCATTTATGCACATTAAACAATGAACATTCATTTATTTTCCAACGACTACTTGATCCTTCCACCTCTAATGTGATTTGAGACCTCTTCATATAGAGAATAGATTGTAATACGATTGTCTTCGAAAAAGGAGGAGATGTTTTCGAAAAAATCCACGTCGATTTTGTTTTTAAAAAAGACACTTTTTGACATACGACCCACATTTGAGATGTTGTTCGAGATATGACGCCATCGACAATTTTCTTAAATAGCAACCCCCAATTTTGACCATGCCATTTCAAACAGCGTGTCATTCTACATACATACATGAAAAAGTATGGTGTTACATAACTAAAATTTCAAGAAAATAATGTTTGAAGATTTTAAAATTTAATTTTCGCAATACTGAAAATGATAATGATTATGTAAAAAATCGATTAAATTAAATGTTCAAATTGTGCACCAATTGGTTGCCTGACAGTAGCCAAGACGATTAATAAATTATTTTTGGACATTATCAATAACTTCAGGAGGTATACGATGTATTTCTTGACGAATTCTTGCTTTTAAATCTTCTAAATTAACCGGTCTAGTAACGTATACTTTGCTTTTTAAGTATCCCCACAAGAAATAATCTAGGGGTGTCAAATCTGGCGATCTGGCTGGCCACTCAATCGATCCCCTCCCTATCCACGATTCGGGAACAGCTCATCTAAATAAGCACGACAGGTGTTGCATAATGGGGAGATGCACAGTATTGTGAAAATTAAATTATAAAATCTTCGAACATTATTTTCTTGAAATTTTTGTTATATAGCACCATAATTTTTCGCTCTTTCAAATGGTATGGTCAAAATTGGGGGTTGCTATTTAAAAAATTGTCGATGACGTCATATCTCGAACAAGGATGTCACAAATATGAGTCGTATGTCAAAAAGTGCTTTTTTAAAAAACAAAATCGACGTGCCAGGGGATTTTTTCGAAAACTTCTCAATTTCAAAAATAATGAATTTATTCGTTACTTTTCGAAAACACTGTATTACAATCTATTCTCTATATGAAGAGAATAAATGAATGTTTATTGTTTAATGCACATAAATGCTACAAAATACTTCTCAATACTCAATACGAACGTGTAACGTATAACTTTTGTGCTTACAAAATGTTTTCTCATAAAAATTCGATATGTTCCAGAGCGCCTCATTTCCGAGCATAGAACTTTTACAAGATTGGACTTGACCTTGCGACGAAGTGAAGATACATTTTCTGTTGGAATGAATCAAATAATTGACCGAAGGGTAAGAAACAATGTTAATACATCTAGACTGTTACAGTATTTCGAATAAAATCAACGAAATTCTATACGGCAGGCTAGCCGGCAATTGAATTTAAATAAATCAACCGTTCAACGAATTTTAAAGACCAATAGGTATCATGACTACAAATTTCACAATTTGGAGTATTTGCATTAGCGTCATATTGAAAACAGACTTAATTTTATAGCTCAAAGTCTAGTCAATGAAGAAACTGTTGATCAGAACCTTTTTCGGCACGTTCTTTGGACGGACGAAAGTCGATTTGTCAGTAATGGTGTGCCAAATAGGCGCAAGGAATACTATTCGTCCATTGAATATCCCCACATTGTAAATCCAGTCCAAAATCACGACCATTTTGGAGTAAATGTATGGTGCGGCATCATCGGTAAGCATTTAATTGGGTTTTATTTTTATGACATTGAACAGCGCGAGTTACTTAAATTTTCCACAAGAAGAACTTCCTGCAGTTCTGGAGAATATGCCTTTGTAGCTAAGGAGAAACCTATGGTTTCAGCACGACGAAGCTACACGTCACAACCATAGGATTGTGCAGCAATATTTAGATAACACTCCCAGAAAAATGGTTTGGGATTAATGGACCTATTCAGTGTCTGTCAGTCGTCACGAAGTTTAAGGCGTCAGTATTTGAATCGATGTGGCTGGAATGGTGGCTAGGGCTTACCAACGTGAGTCGTTCCTGGGCGCAAATGCGACCTGCTTAATAATATTCCGCCCCCTCTCCCGCACAAGTCTCCGACTTCTGGGCTAATCCCCGTGATTATAATGAGGGGTAGAGATATTATTGTATTAATTTAAATTATGGCCATTCCCCTAATGAAGTAAAACACAACAAAATTTAGTGAAGCTAAATTAACCCTTAAAATGAGTTATTTTAAAGCTTCTTTAAATTTTTATATTTTACTAATTTCATTGTGAAAATGGTTCTTAGTTAAATATATTTAAAGAAAGAAATGCATCTAATTATACTAGTTCTCATTCTTTTAACCAAATTAAAATACAGAATTTGCTCCATACTTCCTGATGTTTTATAAAACAGACTTTAATGTGATTAGCTGCATCTTAATTAGTAATTAATATATAAAAATTAAATTTGGCTTCCAAACAATACTACTATGTAGAACAAAAGGATAAGGAATATTTCTAATTTTATAACTGGATAAAATGAGTGCACAAAGAATGGTTTAATGTGTCTTTAAATATTACATTTTCATTAATTAGATAACTGTAAGATTTATATTTCGTTGTATTTTGCAGTAATAATGCGTAAATTATATTTGTCTTTTATGTAAATGAAAAACTTCCCGAAGGAATAGAAGGTAAACAAGTGAAATGAGGCAAAATTTGATGAAATAGTTATTTACACAATAAGTGGGATACAAACATTACTACCTACGCATGTGTGTACGATGAAGCCGTAGGCTGAGGGGTATAATCACAAAAGTGCGGTAATAAGAAGGCGAGGAGAGCAAGTACAATTCTCGGGGAGAAAGGAAATACCACTTTCATTCCAAAAACGCCGTGCATCAGCAGCACCGGGATGCAGGTGTTATCTTCTTCCAATATTGAAGTTATACGAAGTGAAGAAAAAAAATACGTTCATCTACTGTCCAGTTGAGATAATGTCCAGTTCTCCGATTTGAAAGATTGTGTTATTTATATTAAATAAATTTAAAATTCAGTGTTTTTATTTTACTTTTATGCACACGTACCTAAAAGACTGTCATTTCGATAATGAAATGACAATCCAAATGTCATTATTATGCAACGATTTTACGAAAAAATATTCTCACGACTTAATATTTCAATAAAACGTGGTAGGTTTCGTTATATCTACTGGTTACTATACTATGTTGTTTATTATCACTTATTTAATAAACAGTTCTATTTTAATTTGATAAAAAACGCAAGAAAGTAATTGTGTTCCTATGGTTATTTTCGAAGAAGCTCAAGAAGCCATTTTCCATTTATTGCCAAGGAAATCCAGGGAACATTACGAAAAAGTGTTCGCCGCATTTCACGAATGGAGAGAAAAACGGAGAGTAGAGACAATAAATGAAGAAATCATGCTACCGTATTTTTTGTTAATTTGAAGAAAAAATATGCAATTTCATCTATGTGGTCGAAGTATTCGATGTTGAAGACTACTATAAAGGTCTACAAAGATATAGATATTGGAAAATATAACAAGTTTTCCGGTTATTTGAAGAGTGAATCGAGAGGACTGGGGCTTCTGATAAAGAATATTTAATGACTAAGGTAATATCTCTACCTTTTTACATGTTAAGTATATAGTGACCTTTGAATTATTTTAGATTACACTAATAATGGGGGTTTCTGGTGCCTGTTGATGACGAATTAGCAAATTTGAAAATTACTGACGTACAGGACGTTGGCAATTACTAACTTGTTTCAATACCTGACACCAACACAGGCACTTCAAGAAAATTTACAATTACAGAAGAAGGATTTAGCGTGAATTCTGTTGAAATATTCAGAAAATATATTTCTCTGTGCCCAATTCGCTTAACACAAGATTTAAGATACATAAATAAAAAATGTACTTCTCAATCTGTTGGAATCAATATATTGGCGAAGGAACCCTCGATAGTTGCTTAATTTCTGAATATCGCAAATCCAGAAGCATATACTGGCCATTGTATGAGGCGCAATTCAACAACTGGCCAATGGCCAATAAAGGTGCTGATCTTATAACCATTAAAAACTCCTCTGCAGGAGAAAGTCATGTAAAATTTTACGAGTGGTGCAGTCCGGATTCCAGAAAGGTCATAGTACTTCTTCAGCATTACTAAAAGTTATTGATGATGTTTCTGTTGCATCGGATTGTTCATTGTCTACCGCGCTCGTTCTATTGGATCAAAGTAAAGACCTTAATTTGGTATCTTACGATTTATTAATATCAAAACTATCATTCATTGGATTTTATTATGAATTGTTATTATGATTTTACAGTTACTTACATAATAGAATACAAAGATTTAAAATTAATGAAAATATGTTTCCACAGTTGAGACCAATTGAGAGTGGGGTATCACAGGAGAGCAGTTTGGGCCCTATCTTATTTTCAATCTCTACTTTCGATTTACCACAAGCAGTAAAGTGCGGGCGGCTTCATCTCTACGCGGATGATATTCAATTATATAAGGCTTGCACATCTTCTGAAGGTTTGCAGTTAATTTATTTGTTAAACTTGGATTTGGCAAATATTTTTGATTGGTGTATAAAAAAACGGCCTTAAAATAAGCCCAAGTAAAACAGTCGCAATGTGTTTTGGTAATAATTCGCGGAGAGATGAGGTCTGTTCTCATGATTTAGTTGTAAATGAATCTCCGGTGCGCTGGGTATAGTGTTCAAAGAACTTAGAGTTGTACGTCGACATAAATTTAAATTTTAAAGAACATTTAAGTCACATACATGGAATGACCTACAGTAAGTTGAAATCTCTATATCACTTGAAGAACAAATTAAAGGAAAACATAAAATTTAAACTTGTTAAATCTTTGATATGTCGACATAGACTATTGCAGTATGGTTTACTACTAGAAAATTTAAAAAATTCAGAATTCCTGTATACGCTATGTGTGTAATGTTCCTTTTATGAGTCATATAACTCCTTATTTGCAAAGATTGTCTGACAAAAAATTTGTAATAGACTCATGTATCTGTATCTCGCTTTACTTTATAATTTAATGCATTCAGGAATTCTCTCGTATTTGCACGATGTTTTTAAAAAACGTTCTGATATTCATGACATTAATGTTAGAAATAATTACTACACTATACCAAAATATAGCACCAGTAAATTCGAGGGATCTTTCTCATATATGGCCCCCACTCTCCTGGATGTGCCTCATGGTCAGTTCATTGGGGACATTAGGGCTTTAGATTGTGGGCAGAATTGATGTTTGCACCTATACTACTGATGTTTTTGTTATTTTGTTTCAATTATTCTTTTCTTTATTTTTGTTTTTTGTAGGCCTTGTTGTCTTAGTAGCGTTGAAATTGTATTTAATTTAGAATACGGTGACTGTAAGGATTTGTATGGGAGAATGGAAGAACGGCTTTGCCGAATTCTCTCCTTTTGTGTTAGCACAATAAACATTTATTTCTTTATTTATTTTATTTTAAGGAGTGCATATCTAGCAAACTTGATATTGCAAGGAATATACAGCTGTTAAAAACAACAGAGGTGCAATTTGAAGCCCGAGGGCTACAATGCACCGAGGACAAAATAGCATCTCTCCCGAATGGTATATACTATTTTTTCCACGGTCTCATTAACTTAAAAACACATATTTTGTCATTATGAAGTAAGTAGCACCAGAATTATTGTATGGTGAATTCGACCGTTTTCTATCAAGTGCAGATGACAAAGAATTCTTAATGATTAAGGTAAGATTACTTTTGTTGTTAGGTATTTCAATAATTAAATATTTTGATTTTTTATAGGTTGGATTAATTCTGGGGATTGCCGAAGCTTGTCGAACTGATGAACTAGTCAATTTAACTGTAGATGATATTGAGGATGTAGGCTCTTCCTTGATTGTAAAAATTCCAGACACTAAGACAAAGATTCCACGAACCTTTCTGGTTACCGATGTGGGAAATATGCTTGAATTGTTTCGAAAATGCCTGTTCCTTCGTCCTCCCCACGTCAAGCATAAGCGCCTTTTTATTGTACTACAAAGCAGGAAAATGTAATTCGCAGCCAGTTCCTGATGCTGCATGTTATACTGGTCACTGCTTACGAAGATCTTCAGCGACATTACTGGCAGATGCTGGTGTGGATATTATGACAATAAAGCGTCATGCTGGTTGGAAATCAACGACAGTCGCTGAGGGTTATGTCGAGAACTCCATTGAAAATAAGACCAAAATTGCTAATCAGGTTTTAGTAGGTACCACTGCTAGTGCAATCACAAAAACTGTAAATGTAAGCGAAAGTAATATTCCTTCTAATACTAATTTTGAAAATTGTACAAATGTAACATTTAATTTAAATGTCAATAAATAATTTCAATGTTATCTTTTTTTTTGCATGAAAAACGTTCTCCTAATGTAAACTCCCTTGGGAGCATTATACTCCCTTGGGAATAATCGACTACTTCTGTTTTAATTTTGATGTCATAGAAACTGATTTCTACTCCCGACCGTGGGAAAAATGTGTTTATTTTAATTTATTAAATCGATAATATCATATGATTACAATTAATTCATTAAATTATTACTTAAATAAAAGTATCATGATTAGTAATTACATTTACACGAAAACTTTTTAGAGTGCACCATAAATTCTAAAATGTAATAAAAGACTGATAGGTACTAAGATGAGTTTTTTATACAGCGTTAATGTTTCTTTGTCTTCAGAGGGACTCTAGTCACGTCCAATCCGAAAAAATAATTTTAATCACGATTCCTGTCCAATTTTGTATTGATCGTTTTCGTTTTCTTTGAACAGCTCCCGGGCAGATAGCACTATTAAGCAAGTTAACTGAATTTTAATTGCAAATTAAAATTGTTTCGGTGTAGAAATTGTGTTAATTGTTGCTAACGATGTTATCTGCTAATGGCAGTGCTCCACTGCAGCGACCGAAGGAACATTTTATTTTACTTTACTTTTATCCCGCGGTACATTGTGAGCTGATAACTTGGATTTGCCTTAATTAGTCCACTCTTTAATCTCCTGGAACTTTCATAGTTCTGCAGATTTCGAGAATTTTCCGAGCAGATATTAACGTGAGACGCTGTTGAATAAGCTTCCCCGAGTGACATATAAAAAGGCTCATTTCCATACTTATTTTATCATTTAAATAATAAACGAATATTTTTCTGCCGTGAAATTGCCTTCTCGTATTTGTAAGAACCCCCAACTGAAGAGACTCAAGTTTAAAAGTAAGTTAGTTTCAATTTAAATAAAGTTTTGTTCTTTTACGATGTGCAAGCGTATGGAAACAAAGGTAAAGTGGCAAATTTAAAATTTCACTTCACTTTTGAATTGGTACCAAAAATAGGCGGGAAGAGTTTTAGTAATAGTTTTACGATATAAGTATCGAAAAATTGCGATGAAATATTTGACAAAGGTCATGCTTCTGACAGAATCTGCAGCAAATGAATCGGTCCAGCTTATACATTCAACTTAACAATACACAGGGTATTTCAGGAGGAAATGTACATACTTCAGTATGTTACTCTAGTTTCAAAGCAAAAAAAATCCTATGAACTTAGGTCTGGAATTGCTTCGTTTAATTTAAAAAAATCTATTACATTTTCATTATTAATTCTCGACTACTTTGAGTTAAATTTATGAAATTTTGTATACGAAGGTTTCTTGGGACGGGAAATTCCAATTTTATAGACGATTGGCTGTATCTCCCAGAGGGCGCCACAAGCAACCATTAGGATCCTTTTAAATTCAACATTTTTGTGCCACGGACTTTTCTACTTACACCTTATTGAAGTCTCTAGTAGCAGCTGTTTCCGTTAAAAACTCATCTAAAGATGACGATGCATCATTGAAACTAGTTGACGATTAGCGTTGATCTAATTCACAAAATTACAATCTTCTGGCATGATGTCTTGGTTGAAAATGCCAAGTTAATACATAATCACTGTAACACATAATTTGCTTCCATCATCATCTTTAGATGAGTTTATAACGGAAACGGCTGCTCTTAAAGATTTAAATAAGGTGTACATTTCATGAGTAGAAAAGGCAGGGGAAAATGTTTTCCTATTCCGAAATGACATACACCGTGGCACAAAAAAGTTGAAGAAGTTGTAACATACGTACCGAAAAATACTCATTTTTAGCAAATAAATTGTACGCCACTTATTTTTGGACAAGTTGGTTGGTAATGTGTGGACAGGAAATATTGAGAATTGTTTGGGTGGAACTTTTATTTTGCCCAGAAGATTAGATGGACGAACATAGCTGGATTTTTTACAGGAAAATCTACCTATTCCGTTAATTCTTAATTTTCTCTATCCCCTGTTAAAATATTTGTACTTAGTCATAGTTAACCCTGTATAAACTTTCTTATCTTTAAACATAGAACCTGCCTCTAGATTTCTTTAACATCATTCTGTAACACCATGTACATTTAACAATAACTATAACCCAGAGGTCACCAAATGGCGGACCGCGGTCCGGATCCGGACCGCCGACCTATTTTGTGCGGACCCAGAAGAATCTAAGAATATCAATATACAAATTTGTGGGAATTCAATTTAGACTATCTGCAGGATTTAATGGCAATAACTTGCACCAACTCCAGACTTCAGGCAGGTTGTTCAGAGCAAAAAATGTAATTTTTTGCATTAATATTAAGTACTTACTCTGTTATTTCTTAATTAGATGTACCTATCCTTGATAAAAAAATATTCAGATTTCTTTTCGTTTTATTTTTTAATTGATATTATAAATCATCTACTAAAGGGACCGCGACAGATGTATATATTTTTTAAACGGACCCACAATGAAACTAATTGGTGATTCCTGCAGCATAGCAAGCACTATCTTCCCTTTATTTGAAAACAATGAAAACGATCATGTGATGATATGAATTACCACGAAAGTATTCGAAGAGAAGTTTCCTCTGTTGCTTTAAGAAGCTGTAGAAATATACGACGGATACCATGACGATGCATTGAATTTTAAGTCAAATATATTTTAGGATTACGTTTGCATGCATAAAGGAGGCAAGCCTCCGCTGTGTATGCAATCCATCCACCACTGCCATGCCTGAATGAGTCTAGGGTTGGTTGATTATTAATAGGTTCAAGTTGAATACGTATAAGATATTAGCGAATCACGATTTCCATTATGAAATTTATAAATGAGAAAAAGACGTTCCATTGGTTTATTTAATATGAAATAGAAAACTAAGATGTAAATATAACTTCATAGTTGTCAAATGTTGAAAATTTTGAATTTAAGTAGTATATAAAAGTTTTATTCCCTAAAAATTAATGAGGAGGCTTAACTTCTCTTACCTCCTGACTTGTAGCTACAGATACATTCTTATCTAAAAAAGTTGATGTCACGCAACTGTCCCAAGTGAAAGATATAAAATGGCACATTATAAGAAAAAATGCTGTAAAACTCGAGAGCTAACTACAGTTCATCAACTACACCCCAATAATGGCTTTAAGCAAGCGTTTGCACTTACTCTGTCCCTCAAGGAGCCTTAGACTGGAATTAGATCTTTCTTTGACCCTTTTATTCCTTTAGGTAATTCGTGACAAAGACATTTATTACTCAGATTTTATTTTTTGGGCGTCTTAGAGCATTCTCTTCACTTACGTCGTTCACCGATTGCCAAAAAACAGCCTCTATTGTATTTGATAGAATCTATAGACATCAATACAAATCAAAGCTTCTACTTAGTTTTCACAAAATTTACTCAATAAAAATACGATCTTAAAGTGGTTTCATTTTGGTGTACTTAGAAGTTAAGGATTATCTTAAAAATACATTAAAGATAATAAGCAATAACATAACAATAACTAACATCACTGGTTTGTTACTCAGAACTAACTGTATAAAGAAGGAGCGTTATTATATTATACTGTAACTATAGTTTATTTTTTTATTAAAAATATATATTTTTATATCCTAATTATTATTACTATTTCTTGTCATTTTTAAGAAAATATGTTAAGATACGATCAGCCAGTGTAATTTCTGATTGTATTTTTTGTCCCCGCTGACAATTAATGAAAAAGGATTGTAGCTTGAAAATTGCGTTAAATATTTTTATTATTGATGCTCTGACCATAATTTTTGTCATTAATTTCATATTATCAAAAGTAACGAGTCCTAAAATTTTGTAAATGAAGGATAGAGGATAGCTAACAACAACAATCAAATATGAATCTTGACTACATTATTATGTTATTTGGAAGTAATAAATCTCAGTAATAATTTTCATTCTGAATATGCTTTTTGTAATAATTTTATGAAACGATCATAATAGTTATTTACAGAGCTCGTTGGTAATATTTTGTAGCAACAGTAACAACTTAACGATTAAATATAAAAATAATTAATAAAGATATTCAACATTTATTAATGTTTACTGTAAAGATTCTAGAAGATTAATAGAAAATTTTACGAGTCTATTTTGCAACATTATTCAATACCAATGGCTATACTTTACACAATAACACTTAATAATATCACAAGGCATCGCGTGACATTTCGATTATAATAATATATTCTTTCTTCTGCTCTGTTTACAATAACATGAATATTTCAGACAATTTTTTTCAGTATAGTAATGTAAATTAAATTCATGTATATAAAATATTGTAAATAATCAAAATCGTATTATGAAAATAATAATAATAAGACAATATACAGTCTTGATTAATAAGTAATTTTAATGAATGAATGAATAAAAGTATTCTTTATACTCAAAATTTATGTTAATTTAATCTATGCAGTCATCTTTTAAACTTTAAATTGTATCAGTGCTAGTGGTATTCACAATATTAATAACTCATGTCATCAAAACAATTTTTTTTCAACAACCTGAAAAAAGTAATTTTTTTTCCAGATAAAAAAATTGTGAAATCTAAGGAGGCATTATGGAATTAAGCACCGTTTATATATAATGAATCTAACTTCTTTTCCAAGGTATTCTGAAGAAGATCAAGACATTTTATTGCTGTCAAAATATTTTTGGCGTCAGCACAATATTATAAAAATATAGCTATAGTCTGTTTAGAAATGAAAAAGAGTAATAAAAGCTTACTGTGTATGCAAATCGTAAATAAATGTAGTACTGGTGCTTATATTCAATATTTTTATATTATGTATTATCGGTATAGATGAGGTGTACATTTAAAAAAACTTTGTGTGCTCGGACCGGACTAAATTGTAGAAGGTAGCTAAAATTTAATCCCCGACAATCCGTCTTTGTCTATGCCGCTTCAATTTCTCGGCCCATTTCTCTTATAAGTAAACAATATAAAAACAACATTTCAAAACATGAGCATCATAACCGGGTTAAGAGGGTTTTTAGCAATTCAAATAAAATTATTCAATATTATTATCAAAATATTTATTTAAATTTAATAAATAGACTTTTATTCCACACAAAATATATGTATTTTGAAAATTCAAATTATGGTGAGTAAATGTAGTGTTGTACAAATGTACAATAAAGAAAATAAAAAAGTAGGTATATTAAAATTCATCCTCTGAATATTCTGATGAATTATCTTCGTCAACTAGATTTATAACGATAGGTTCCACAGTAACATCAATTAAATTATCGAGTTCCCACATTTTCTCCTCTTCATTTTGTACATGATGTATACATCTTTGCCAGTTATCTGCAGTTACTCGTTCCAAGGATTTTTTTAACAAAATTTTCATGTCACTTAATTTAAACGTCGTATTATTTCGAGCTACATATTCTTTTACCTGCGCCCAGACTACTTCGATTGGGTTAAGTTCACAGTGATAAGGTGGTAACCGTATTACCGTTATTTGGCGATTTGTTGCCATTTCATCGATAACATATTTTTTCTGATCTTTATTAAGATTGACAAGTGTCAAAAGTTCCTTTTTCACCATATTTGTTTCAAAAGAAATGTTTTTTCCGGATAACCATTGAATTATATCGGCTTTCCTCCAAGCAGTCGTAGGCGTTCGCTCGGTCTGCCGTGAATGGTAACTGGCATTATCCATGACAATCTACAAAACCACTGGCACTACCTATATGTGTCACTATTAATCTTCGCCCTTTACCTGAATGTGTCTTGAACCCTGTTGAAAGTCCATCCAAAAATGCTTGTCGAAAACTTTTTACATTTTTATCTTGCCATACTTTTGTTACAGTATATCCCTCCTTGACCCAAGTTTCGTCTAGATAATAAATATTCCTCCATTCGTCACGGAATTTTCTAATTGATCTTAAGTAGGATCTTGGCCAACAAATAATTTCATCTTTATCGATAAGAATTGACTTTTGTTTAGCGTTGGTATTTCTTTTTTGAAATAAAATGAGTGTACTTTTCTGCGAATGACATTTTTGAAGAAATCATCTATAACGACTTTTGATCTCCCTGTAGATGATTTTGGGGGATTTACAGTATCTTGTTCATTTTTTGTTTCCTTTAAAGTCTGTAGATAGTCGATTTTCCAATCCCTGTCATTTTGGAACACTTTTCCACGATGTCGTCAACACTGTTGGTAGGATTTTGGTGTTTCAATGCATTAAATACATTTAATATAATAGTCTTCTCATTCTGAGACAGCGCACATCTTTCCACGGGTTTAGCAGGTACATGATCTGATAAGCTCGACACTTTACCCAAACAATATTATATCCACTGGCACAATAGTCACTAAACACAAGTCAAATTTTACTCTACTGCACTAGCACGTCTTCATATATTCAGCTCTAAGACTGGATTGATCTGTCACAATATTAGTGTTACCCGATAATTACCTGTAACGAAATATTACCACGCCCATGGCCGGTTCTTATTTCGGGGTTTTATTACTCTCTTCCATTTCCAAACAGACTATAAGTATCAACAATCGTTTTTGTGCATTATTAATATCCCCAATATCACCTTGTACCTATTTTTAGATACCTATATACCTCTGGTTCATCAGAATTAGTTATTCAAGGCTATTTCGAATTTCCAGAGGGACTAATTTAGTCCTATGTTTGTGCTGAGAGCTCTTTGCAACACCACGTCGGAATATTTATAGATTCCCACGATCATAGCGAGGGTTTGGTTAATGTTAGTATGGGTAAGTTTGTATCACAAACTTTATTATATAAACATAGCATCAGATACTACGGGTGGAGTATTATGTTCTGAAAACAAAGTCGGTTTAGGTATCAGTGCATATTAAATGAGATTTAAATTTTGTTAAGAAAATCATGAATAATAGTATAATACCATCACATTTTGGAAAGCAATATTTTACTTTATTTTATCCAATTGTGAGAGATTAAAATGTCTTTATTAATTCCGTAATAATTGTAACAAATAATAGTTTATTCGCTTGTGATTTTTTTTAATCACTCCTATTTTACATCACTCCAATTTCATTAGGAAAAGTTTATTTTCAAAATACACCAATACTTGTTCTGAAATGTTCGAAACAATGTTTCTAATTATTTGATTTCCAGTGGAAGTTACATATATTGTGATATTTGATTCATTCATATAGTATGAGAATCAGGGAAATTTAGAAATTCAGCAATATTTTCAAGCATCCACCAAACGTGTTCATTCCAACTGGAGTCGTGGCACATACCTTTAGAACTAATAAAATTAAGTTATACAGGGTGATTTTTTACCTATACTTATTTTATTATGAACAATTATTGTCGAGAGACATATTTTTTACTAATGTTTACTGTTTATTACTGTTCATACAATAAACTCTTGTTTTTGACATTCCTAAATTATTTGGACTATCAGAATTGGAAGCTTCAAAAATGATGCGAGACAGCGACTTCATCATCATAAGTATACCTTTTTTGTGTAAAGAAAGTTGGAAAATAAGAATATGATAGCAAAGATGGGACACTTATATAGAAAATTCTGTAGTTTTTAACATATTCAATCAACAGCAGGTGGCGCCCTCTATGAACTATTACCGAACTGTGAACATATTTCAGTTCATCAACCTAAAAAAACCCAAACCCCAAAATGTTTTATGAATATTAGCATGTATTAAGAAATAAATGAATAAAAAAAACAACAAGAATATTTTATATTTAACACCCTGTATCTCTTTAACTATCAACTTTTGGACCTCCATGTATTTGCCCAAGAGATCACTTTCAATGAAAAATATTTTAGAAAGTCTGAAATTAGTAAGTTTGCTTGAAAAATTGGCACATTTATTTCTAATTTCTCTAGGGATTATGATTGAATGTGGCACCGTTTTACTTGGCAAGTGTTTCTTTGTGTAATTATCAATTTTCCACTCATTTTCGGAATGTTTTTACAGCGCCAATTTAAACTCCCAGATAGTCAATCATAGGCTCGTCCGACTACAGAGAATTTCCATAGAGGATTCGTGGCCAAGTATAATTTCTGTATAAACTGGGTCTATTTATTCTAATTTGTCTGGGGTAAGTTGTTATTCCAGAGGGTTGTGGTATAAAAATAAATAGAAGCAAATTCATTGGATAGCTCATAACCAAGTTGATTTTGTCGTGATGCCAAAATAAATATTTTCTAACATAATTTAATAGCGAAGTTTTATTTTAAATTTTCAAGTTAGTCTTAGGAAATTAGTTAGTTATATACTCATACTCATTGAATATCATTTTATTTTGATAAATTTTTGCATGTTTAGTTCTCTCGGTGAAAGTAAAAATGATTAAATTTTCAGATTTACCTATCTGTTATCTTTTTTGGAGTTTGCATAGGTCGTACTTTGATAATGTAGCGTTTTAAAAATGTCTGCTAACACCTTGAAGCTTGTTGCAAACAACAGTTCTCACAGCTGATTATGTCCAGTATCTAGAATTGGGCAGATTTCCCAGTTTAGTGATTTTGACAGGGGGTGAATTGTTGGATTGCACGAAGTAGGTTTGTCGGTGAGAGGAAGTTCTAGAAGGGTTAACAGATCATTACATACCATAGAACAGTGTTACCAGGTGGGAACTCAAAAAGGCCGTAGACATAGAATGAAAGACATCGGCCATCGTAGAAGAACCACAGAGCGTAAAGATCGTCGATTTAGTAGCAGTCGGACTATTATAGTAGTTTGAAGAACATGGGTCGGTATATGTACAGTATATCGCCAAATACAAAATATTTGCCTTGTCGGCGTTGGCAGCTGCCTCTCTCTAGTCAACATCGAACTAACCGCTTACAATGGTATAGAGATATATGGGGTCAAAAATGGAATCTTTAGTGACGAATCCTCGTGCAAGGGTGAGAAGACGACGTGGGGAAAGACACCGTAAGCGTTTTAATATAGAGTGATGGTAGCAGATCACCACTAGTTTTCGTTTGAGGCAACATAGCAACTTAACGCTACGTCCAGGAAGTGGTGGATCCATATGTCATTCCATATCTTCACATCATTCATAACGCCATTTTCCAGCAAGACAATGTTAGACCTCATGTAGCCAGACAAACTATAGTTTTATGGATCAACATCAGATCAACGGTTTATCCTGGTCACCTAGATCGCCAGATCTGTCACCTAGTGAACATGTCTGGGACATGATTGACCGCAGACTGCTTACAATACCCCCACAGAAGTCTTACCATGAAGTTCAAATATTAATAAGAACTAAGTTGATGAGCTTCGCAAGCAGTGCTCGGTGTCATTGTTTACATTTGGTAGTTTTAAAAAAGATGCAACATTTTTCGGCATGATGCCAATTGTGTTAATCCCACCCACCCACTGACTGTTTACATTTGTCATTCTTATATCTAACAAAGAATCTTGCTCGCAATTTGAAGAACTCGGTGCTATGTATTTTTAAATTCTACTAAATTGATTCCTTCAATGTCCCCAGTAGGTACAACAAATTCCGAGAAATCTTGGTCTTTATACAGGGAATTATGATGCAGAAAACATTTCCTTCGTCTTTCACGTCTTTTACCTGCATATAAGTGAGTTCCTCCTTCCTACATGCACATCTAAGTCCCAAAATGAGCACAACCTTAAAAATGGTTTCTTTAGGTATATAAATCTATGATCCAAATAACCTTTGTCAGTATCCATGTTCTATCTTTGGCTAACTTCGTTACATGTTGCTTAGTTAAAATATTTCATTTGTTCGGTTTATATCCTTCAGATTCTTCTCTTGAGAAATGCCATGAGCTGAATGTCTACGTTTTTCTTCATAGATGTAGTAGCTCGTATCATTAAATAATAAGCCTAAAGACTTGACGGCTTATAACGTTTGGACAAATTCTCAGATGGGTGGAGGACGGCCTTAGTTCGGATCTTGTACTATAACAGAATGTCGGTACAGCCCAGTGCAGTAACCAAATTGTACTCAAACCAAACAATAAAATCTCTAGCGTGCGCTGGCTACGAAGGCACACCACTGACTAAACTTTAGCAAATCTGTTACATCTGCAAGGTCGCCTAAGCAATATACATAACATTGTCCGTATGTATGAACAGTGTATTCGATATCGATAATATCGTTCTGTGTGAAACCACGGTAAGGTTACAGTTCGAATGACCCAGTCTCAAACTTTACTGCCTACGTAGCTATTAAAAAAGTGGGTATAAAATGTTCTTTTTATAGCAAGCGGATGGAACAGAATCCATTTGTAAACACTTTTTTCTTTTAAAGCTGTCGGTCTTCATAACCATATTAAAATATTACATGAGATGAATTCCAGCAAAACCACTCATTCCTTGATAAATGGGCGGCCTGTAAACTTTTAATATTTAATCGATTCAATTAACTTCCTCCTTCCGTATTGAGTTCGGCATTCCCGTACCTTTCCCGAAAAATATTCAAACCGTGAAGCTACCCAGCTGCTCCTATTTCCTGCAGATTCCTTATCGTCTGTTTAATATTCTCAATGTATTCCCACGGCCTAAGTATCCAATTGTTTTCTTTTTATGCGTCCTTCCTTGATATATTACTATTCTAATGAGTATCCAATTTTGAAGGAGATTGAGAACGTTGGAAAATATGCAGTCCTTTATAATAAAAGTAGCTACGGAAAATGTATTTAAGTATGTTTTGAATACTTTGCTCTATAAAATGATATCTACTACTCTATTTTTGAAGAATACAGGGAGATTTAAAACTTTGAAGATATGTGTACCTTTAAATAAGTAGTCGATATCACAAAAAAAATATTATAAAAATCTAATAGATTTCAGGTAAAAAATGTTTAAAGTTCTAACATTATAAAGGAGTACATAACTGTACTTCAACGACATCTGATATATAAAAAATAAACAAGCTGACGTTAAACTCGCCTATCTGGTGAATAGAGTTGGAGTGGGAATATGCTCTCTAGGCTAAATGTATTTAGCATTACCAAAATATCTTGCATCGAGTGTGACGCTATTGTACAACATGTACATGTTATATTTAAAGCCTCTCTCAAAGAATGACGTTTTACGTTTAGGGCTGAGTAAACCTTTAAATTTAATGTTGATTATATCACATCAATACGAAATATAATTATGTTATATAAATGAGGAGTCTTGATAAGTAAAAGTTTATGAAAAAAAAAACACAAAGTGAGTAAAATTGTCTTCGCTTGAACTTATCTAACCAAACAAATAATGCGATATATGATCAAATTTACGTATACCGAAGGTAAAACGTATAAACGTATTTTGGACACGCTGGATTAGGTTGTTGCTGTCAAGATCTAGACAGGGTCCATATACAGGGGCATGATATATGAATTGAGATATCAATGTCTCACAAAGCATCCTCTTAACATTTAAGTTTAGGCAGAAGCCGCAATCCTAAATATATTCGTTGGGTAATTTTTTTAACTTGTTCCCTGAATCTTAAGTTAAGGAATCTAAGATTAACCCTAAATTTTTTGCATTTTTAAAAAACTCTAGCGAATGACCATTTATATTAATTTTAATTAAACTATCAATATCGAATGCTTTAGAATTCTTCCCAAATTAATGCAAAGCTGTTTCTGTAGGATTTATACTGGGAGAATCTATAGGGAAACATCCAATATTGCATTTAAATCATCATTTATCTTATGCATAGCTCATAATCTCTAGGATAAAACGAGTAATATAGTCGGGTGTCATCCGCGTACATATGAAGAGAACAATATTTAACAAATTTTATAAATTGTGATGTATAGATTGTAAATAACAAAGGCCCTAAGATAGAACCCTGAGGGACTCCTTGATTGCAGTTTTCAGAGACTCTTACAAATTGGGATCTATTATTAAGATATGAATGTAGCAACTTTATATTATCATTCTCAAATCCACTTCACCTTAGTACAGCAATTAAGACATCATGATTTATCGTGTCAAATGCTTTGCTGTAGATTGAAAAACAGGTAAAACGTTATAGTCTCCTATGTATTGGCGAATTTAAGTTTCAATTACCTTTTCCGCAATTTTTGACAATCCTGGTAAAATGCTAAGACATAAGTCAGATAAAGACTTAGGATCGCCTTTATTTGGAATTGGGGTCACGAGAGCAATTCTCCAGGAAATTGACAGTCGATATACATACTGTTAATTATGTGAACAATATAAAATAAAATATAAAGCTGTGCTTTATAAAACATATATTAAGCAAATCAACACCAGTTGAGAAATTTTTTAAATTCTGAAGGACATTTCGTATGGTATCTATTTAGACCAATTTAAATTTGAAACTTGAACTACGAACTTTATTGAAATTATAATAATTTAAGTTGTCACCGATATTATCAGGGATATTATCTATAAAATAGTTATTAATATCATCCGGATTCGATAAATTGACAGGTAATGGCGACTTAATGCTATTAGAAACAATGTTCAATGATTTAATGATTTAAGTTCACCCCATAGAGTTTTAGTAGCTATACAATTAAAATAAGATCGTTTTTCAGCAATTTGAGCGTGATTAACAGCATTACGTAACTTTATAAAAGTTCCTTTTAGCTGGAGAGGAGTTTTTTTATATTGAGACCTTGCCTTATCTCTTTGTCTCATTAACAATTTGAGATTATCTGTTAACCAAGTGCCTTATTTTTAGTTATTCGTTGCTAATGTTGTCCACTTAAATATTAACCATTTTTACATTTGCAAGACTTGCCGAAGTAATATATATCTTGTCTCGCAAGCGAATCTTGTTTTGCCTTGCAATTCGAGCTATCAAGTCTTGTCTTGGCCTTGTTTTGCCTTGTCTTGCCAGACCAAGACAAGACCAAGAAAAAACATATCAACACTACAAATAACTCAAATACTATCCAATTAAACAATAGTATGACGTTAAAACAGCGTTGACATGCCTAACAAACGATTTCCAAGTCACTATTGTCATGGAAACCCCTCAATCCAACTTTAATTATTTATACCTTTCAAAGCTCAGTATGGCAAAATAATTTGGTAGGCAGTGTGGTTTGAATACAAAAAACGAATTTAAAAATTCATTTCGCAATATCATTCCGCGTTCCCCTGCCCGTATTTTTAATGTTTTCAAACAGTCAATATTGGATGTTGAAGTGGTTCGGAAAAGGAACGAGTGTTTCAGTTTTACAGGCCTAATTTAATCTTGAAATAATGTCGGTGTCAAGTTCCCTACAATGTGCCCCAGAAAAAGAAAATTCAATTAGGTGGCCTACATTTGGATGTATAGCAATATATTTATCTGAGCATATTTTTAAAAGGGTATAAGATATAAATTGGAATTTATTGTTATAAGTGAACAAGTTATTATTAGTAAACGATTTTGTATGTATCTGTACCAAATACATTGTTATTAGTTTCCTTCAAATTGTGTTTTTATTGCTGGAAAGATTTAAACATCCAGTAGTATCTCATTACATTGATGAAAAAATCTGTACTACTGAAACTTGCTACAAATTTGTACTTACAATTTTGTTGTAGAATAAACTACAAATGTAGTAAACCATATAAGTGCTGAAGTATTATAGTAATTAGGTTGTTGTAAATTTTAATAAAGTTCTAAAATGTTCTACTATATTTTCCAATAAATGTTATATTGTAAAATTTAAAATACGGGTAGTGCAAAATAATAATATTTATAGATTAATATAACACTTTGTAGTCATCATTATTTTTATTATTACTATTTTTGGCCCTTAATTCTAGCGACAGGTGTTAATGGAATCGGTATTGGTTTACTGTTATATTTATGTCCTTATATTTTACCATTATTGACTCATATAATTAGTTATTGCATTGAGCATAGTGTTTACCCTTGTATACGGAATCTCTCTAAAGTAATTCCGTTGCTCAAGACAAATAATGTAAGAGATATGACAAATCTTAGGCCAATTAGCATTTTACCAACAATGTCTAAAATTTTTTAATCAATTTTAAACCAACAGACTAGGAAATACATTAATAATATAGTGCCTTTCAATCAATCACGTTTTAGAAAAGACTATAGTACAACAAGTGCCTTATTAGATGTTATGGACGATGTTAACTATTTTAGTTCTCCTCTTTGTTGCCAGTAGAACATGGTGTTCAACAAAGTTCAATTCTCGGCCCACTTTTATATATATATTATATAATAGCGCGTTCCAAAAAGTTTTTAAAACATGTAAATCGCATTTTTACACCGACGGCAGTTGTATCATTCCTTTAAAGAAGCTGATATTGAACATGCATGTAGTTTATTTGGTCAAGTTTTAACAAATATTACTGAAATATCTAACACATTTTGTTTGTCTCTAATACATCATGAAAAATTATGGTGTTACATAACAAAAATTTCAAGAAAATAATGTTGAAGATTTTAAAATTTAATTTTCACAATACTGAGCACCTCCCCATTATGCAACACCTGTCCGTGCTTATTTAGATGAGCTGTTCCCGAATCGTTGGATAAGGAGAAGGGAGCCGATTGAGTGGTCAGCCAGATCGCCTGATTTAAAACCCCTAGATTATTTGTGGGGATACTTAAAAGCCAAAGCATACGTTACTAGACCGGTTAATTTCGTCATGAGATACATCGTATATCTCCTGAAGTTATTGTTAATATCCAAAAAGAATTTATTAATCGTCTTGGCTATTGTCAGGCAGCGAACGGTGCACAGTTTGAACATTTCATTTAGTCGATTTTTTACATAGTTATTATCATTTTGAGTATTGTGAAAATTAAATTTTAAAATCTTTTAACATTATTTTCTTGAAATTTTCGTTATGTAACATCATAATTTTTAATGATGTATGTAAGTAGAATGACACGCTCTTTCAAATGGCATGGTCAAAATAGGGGGTAGCTATTTAAAAAAATTGTCGAACAACGATGACGTCACAAAGGTGGGTCGTATGTCAAAAAGTGCATTATTTAAAAACAAAATCGACGTGCCAGTAGATTTTTTCGAAAACTTCTCAATTTAAAAAATAATGAATTTATTCGTTACTTTTCGATAGCACTGTATGTTTACTAAGAAAACTAAAACTTTACTTTGGAATCTCTTGTACTTTCTCATTTAAATTACGTATATGTGGCACATTATCCTTTTTTACGTCAAGTTAATGCCATACGATTACAAAGATTGCAAAATAGTTTTATAAGATTAATTCGTGGAATTAGGAAGTATGATTCTATATCACCAGGTCTGAGAGAAGTTGGATGGCTGAATGTCAACAAAAGAATTCATTACTTTGCTTGCTCTTTTCTTTAATACCGCTTTTAGGCTTATTTTTCCACAAAATTTTCTTGAATAAATGCCATTTCAATTAAAATAATACATTTTTTCTGCACGCGTTTGAAAGATTCATGCTATTTCGCCATTGTAATATTATTTAGGTGCTACAAATATATAAAAAGCGTGCCAAAACATAGCCGAATATTTCGAAAACTCGACTCCCCAACACCGAGATGAGAAGTAGATGTTCTATTTGGTTTGTTTGTTAATAGTGTATCTACATGTTCTACATGAGTATGTCTCATGTTTGATTTGTTTCTACAGCAGCTGTTGGAAATGGTTTGAACCGTCAGAAAGGCGCCCATTCAAATACTTGCGTTTAATTCACTAGCAAGTAGTTCTCAGCTGAAGTGGTCGAAACAATTTCAAACCGCTTCAGAAACAAACCTATTGAATAAAAAAATATCTACACAATAGGGACAAAATGTGACAGTTACAAATGCTCGAAAACTTTTGTAGTTTTTACGTCAATAAATGTACAAAGTTATTTGTAAATGGTACAATAATGTATTTGGTAACGTTTATGTTGTAGTAAAATAATATTTAGAGATTATTACTACAAAATTGTAAGCATAATAGTATTGAAATATTACTTCAAATTGTGTTTGGAGCTATGATCAGAATAAATTGTTGTATATACAGGGTGTCCCAAAATAGAAGGCCATACCATTAACCACATATTCTTTGGACAAAAATAATGCGACTTTCCATATGTCATTATTTGTTTGGGCGTCCCTGTTTCAATATACAGGGTGTTAGAGTTACATTTTAAAAAACTATTTTTGTTAATAACCTCATTGTTTTGTAAGATACACACTTGAAATTTTGCACGTACTTTTATCTTATTCCGGCACACTTATCATGTAATTTTGGTTTAAAAAATCGAAGGGCGTATGGTGGTAACTGAGGGTTGCAGTACCCTTTATCCCCTTCAATTATTTCTAAGTACGCCTATGCAGTTTTTTCTTAAAATATCAACCGTAGAATTTTCTTCTGATCATTTTATTTCTTTTGTAATTTTTTGTTTAAACGCTCCGTTTTGGAGAAAAACGACATGTATTGATGGGTTACAAGTGTCTTAGCGGCCGATGAATGCCAGGAAAAAATAGTGAGCTCCCTTATCCCAACAGATCACATCATAAAAGGAAGATTTTCTTAAATTTGGGACGACATCTCCGTGAAACCGGAAAGTTTATGGATCAGAAGCTCGGAATTTACGGCCTACATAGAAAATTAAGCCCTTAACAAGAGGAACAAATCTTAGCACTGGTAGAAAAACAGCCACGTATGGACGGATCTGAATCCCCATGCAACCATTGTAGAACACCATCAATTCACATTCAGGGTTAATGTCTGGGCGGGAATAGTGGATAATATTCTTTTGGGTCCCCTTTTCATACAAAATAATTTACTTTCAGCATAATTTCAAAATTTTCTGCAAAATGAATTCCGAGATGTTTGACATGATTTACCTGTTATCGTACGGGACGGTATGTGGATGCAGCTTGACGGTGCTCCACTCCATTATGGTAGAAACGCCCGGCAGTATTTAAATACCCATCTATTTCTCAATCGTTGGATTGGTCGAGGACAAGACGCACCTATTCAATGGCCACCGCGATCTTCTGACCTTAATTCATTAGTTTTTTTCTTTGGGGTGCTATGAAAGATATGGTTTATGCTGCAGAAATAAACGACATTAACCATCTCAGAGAGAGAATAGTAATGGCAACAGATGAACTTAGGCAAAAGGACAATATCTATCCAAAGATAATGTTTTCACTACTTAAAAGGGCACGTACATGTGTTAATGAGTAGCGTGGACAAGTAGAATATTTATTAAATTAGTACTAATTAATTAATTCTTTTATTTAATGTTATTTAGGTAAAAAGTTATTAAGTTGATCGTTCATTATTACTATTATTAAATGAGACTATTATTCTTTGGTTGATAAGAGAACTGTATTACAGATTCTAATGCCATATTATTTTTTCAATTCATAAGTATTCCTCATTTTATAAAATTTAGAACTTTTCATTTTGTTTGAATTAGCAAATATTCATTCCGTAAGTATTACGATTTGCTAACACCACAAACGCCACAAAATTTCAGTTTCATTTGAAAATGATTGTGAATTAAATAATTATGGGCACTACAAATTGCCGTTTTTCCCAAAAAGCTGCATAGGCGTACTTAGAAATAATTGGAGGGGATAAAGGGTACTGCATCCCTCAGTTACCTCCATTTGTCGTTCGATTTTTTTCACCAAAATTACATGATAAGTATGCCGGAATAAGATAAAAGTACATGCAAAATTTCAAGTATGTATCTTACAAAATAATGGAATTATTAACAAAAATAGTTTTTTAAAATGCAACCTTAACACCCTGTATATTGAAACAGGGACGTCCAAATAAAAAATGGCATAAGGAAAGTAGCATTATTTTTGTTCAAAGAATATGTGGTTAATGGTATGGCCTTCTATCTTGGGACACCCTGTATATATACACAATTGTATAATCGATTAGGTACTATTCCTTTTTTTTCAGTGTAGAATTTTAATAAACTGTAATTAGAGATAGGAGACGAAATCCATAGAAAACATTTTGTTACAAAATAGAAAACTGTACATGTATTTGAAATAAGAAAATGAAGTTGCTCGCAAAGCCTTTTCTTTTTGGATTTACGCGTTTTGACTAAATACCTGTAAAATTTATGTTTGCGACTTAAAACCACTTATGAATAACTCATTAATCTCCAACAGAAATAACATCACGTAGGGGAGTTAAATTTACGGACTTGTGAACAGGATACCGCTTTCAGGTGAACGAGATAAGAAACTGTTTCGCGCTAGAACACAGTTGCGAACATAGATAATAATTAATCTAGGTGTTATATAATGCAGTGTGGCGTTAATGTTTTTGCTATACAGATTGTTTAACAGCGAAGTAAGGATTTGCCGAATTTCATCTATGTGGTCGAAGTATTCGATGTTGAAGGCTACTGTAAAGGTCACAAAAATATAGATATTGAAAAAAACAAGCTTATTTGAATAGTGAATAGAGAAGATACAAAGCAAAAAAAACTGCAGTATTGGAGACAGCACATATTAAAGAATTTTTGTCTGGAGCTTCCGATAAAGAATATTTAAGGATTAAGGTAATATCTTTTTACCTTTTACATGCTGTTAGGTATATAGCAAAGTTTGAATTATTTTAGGTTGCTCTAATAATGGGTTTCTGGTGCCTGTCGATGCTACGAATTGGCAAATTTGAAAATTACTGACGTACAAGACGATGGCAGAGTCATACCTGACACTAAGACGAACATTTAAGAAAATTTACAATTATAGAAGAAGAATTTTGCGTAAATGCTGTTGAAATATGCAGAAAATACAGGGTGGCCCAAAATTAACGAAAGGGTTTGAAAAGTTATACTTTTTTATTATAATTTTTCTTTTCTTTTCAGTATTTTGTAAAGAAGACTTGGGGAATTTAAAATGGAGCAGTACTCAATTGAACAACGTGCCCAAATTGTTGAGCTTTATTTTTCAAATCAACGATCCATTGTTTTGACTCAGCGTGCATATTGTCGTTATTTTAATGTGCGGGTTGGACCCTCAGAGTCAACAATAAACCGTCTGGTTGCAAATTTTCGCCAACAAGGGGCAGTAAGGAACCTTCCTGGTGCTGGCAGACGACGAACGGTGCACACGGATGACAATATTGAACTGGTACAGAGGAGTATTCGGGAAGATGGAGAAACATCAACCAGGAGACGTTCGACACAACTTGGCCTCTCACGAGCGTCGCTGCAGAGAATTTTGCCTACAATAGGAATGTTTCCATACAAGATTCAGCTTGTCCAAGAATTGAAACCGACAGATTACCAGCAACGACTTGATTATGCAGTTTTTTTCCGGCAAAAAGCAGAAGAAAATCATAATTTTATTCATAATTTAATTATGAGCGACGAAGCCCATGTCCAATTAAGTGGGTTCGTTAATAAGCAAAACTGCAGGATATGGGCTACGAAAAATCCGAGAGTAGTTCAACAGCGAGAATTACACCCACGTAAGTGTACGGTTTGGTGCGGTGTTTCATCGGAAAGGATAATTGGTCCTTATTTTTTTGAAAATGAGCACGGGGTCGCCGTTTCCGTCAATGGTGTCAGATATCAGACAATGTTGGAAAATTTTTTAAGGCAAGCCGTGGAAAACCATCCGCAAGTATGGTTCCAACAAGATGGAGCGCATACTGCAAGGGATACAATGGCTCTTTTACGAGACATCTTTGGTGAACGAATTATTTCGCGTACAAGTGATTTTAATTGGCCTCCGCGTTCACCGGATTTAACCGCTCCAGACTGTTTTCTTTGGGGTTATTTGAAAGGAAAAGTCTACATTAATAAGCCTAGAACCATCCAGCAATTAAAAAGCAATATACGCGACGAAATAAACAACATAACACCTGAAGTTTTGCGAAAGGTGTTGGAAAATGTGTTGGAAAGAGCACGAATATGCGAAGCAGAAAATGGCCACCACTTGCAAAATATTATTTTTCATAACTAAACTAAAAATATTCCCCATTTATATTCTGTATTAAAAAAAAATTAATAATTATGTCTTAAATAAAATGTTATAACGAATTCAAACCCCTTCGTTCATTTTGGGCCACCCAGTATATCTCCACTGCGCCCAATTCTTCTTAATATATATCAATCAAAAATGTGTACTCAGTCTGTTGAAATCAACACATTGGCGAACGTATCCTCTGGATTTGCGATAGTTGCTTATCGCAAATATCGCAAATATCGCAAATCCAGAAGCATATACTGGCCATTATATGAGGTGCACTTCAACAACTGTATTGGCCAAAAACGGTTGTGTTCTTAAACCATTAAACGGCATGGTGGATGGAAGAACTGACAAACTTGATTTTGCAATGAAAATTCAAGAAAAATATTACTGTTCCTTACAAGAAGACACATCCATAACTTGTGCAAATTCTTCACAAACTTCGGCAGATGTTACGCGTTCTGAAAACGATGGCAACAATGCTACAATGGTTGTTAACGGAAAGGAAGTTAAATGTGATAAAACAAAAAACGAAATGTTAATAAGTAAATAAATTAAATTTGATTTATTATAGATTTATCACTTTTTTCATTATTCTACTAGTGAAATAAAGTTGTGGATAAAGTCTCACTTCAGACTGTCGATCAAACTCATAACATTACAATTATTAAAAGCAGAGTGACTTATGCAACCAACTGAAACTTGATCTGCCTCAGTGGCTACCTCAAGACCTTCTGCTGCCTCAACTTATTTTTACTTATTTATATTTTTACTTGTGCCCTCTGCTGCATTATTTTTCTTGCTATCTCAATCTTATTAGCCACCGGCTCTTCTGCTACGAACGATGAACTTCAACCTCCATGTTGTTTAAGTGTTACAATATCTGTATAAGCATTAGCCAAAAATGTGGCTGACGTTCGTCGAAAGCAATGTCCGGTATCTATACAGGTTGTCCCAAAATAGAAGGCCATACCATTAACCATATATTCTTTGGACAAAAATAATGCGACTTTCCTTATGCCATTTTTTATTTGGGCATCCCTGTTTCAATATACAGGGTGTTAAAGATAATTTTAAAAAACTATTTTTGTTAATAATCCCGTTGTTTTGTAAGATACACACTTGAAATTTTGCACGTACTTTTATCGTATTCCGGCATACTTATCATGTAATTTTGGCGAAAAAAATCGAAAGGTGAATGGAGGTAACTGAGGGATGCAGTACCCTTTATCTCCTCCAATTATTTCTATACCTATACCTATCGTTACAGTACCTTAGCAACTTAGCAAATCGTATTGAAACAGAGACGGCATAAGGAAAGTCGCATTATTTTTGTCCAAAGAATATGTGGTTAATGGTATGGCCTTCTATTTTGGGACACCCTGTATAAATGAACGTCTTCCACCTTCAGATAGTCAGCCACCAATCTGGGTATCTTGGACAGTGTGTTTATACCTACTGCCTGTACTTTATATTTCCCGAACTATAGCACGAAAAGAATCTTCCCTCACCATGATGTGAAGGGCGCAGTGCTGCCCATTTTCGATAAGTGCATTTAAACCCTTTCCTTCCACACCACACAAGAATGTTTGCTGGCACAGTAATATCATTTTTTGTCACCATAATTTCTCAATTTTATGAAAAAGATTCACCACGCGTTAGGTGTATAATTTTATCGACAACTACAAATGTTTATTATGAACCATAGCAACGCATCCTACCGTCTATGTTAATAAACCAAAGTAGCAGTTATTACATATTTTAATATTTTGTAACATTACAATGGCAATATTAAACAGAACGCTATACAGCACTCGTAAAGAAACGAATTCGCTCACTTATGTGCTTTTTGCACATGCGTGAGTGGAGTTCTCAGTTTCCTCACTTTTGTTGTAGAATACTATTACGAAAAACTACAAAAAACACTCAAATTGTTCACTTTTTTATGCTTATATAAGCTTTCGTATATATTGTATTAAAATCGGAAGAAAACGAAAAAACCAATAGTCTTCTTAAAATTTGGTACTTATGCACTTTTAATTTTTGATTGTCTACAGATGGTATGACAGATTCTTGTACATATATTGTCCTGGAGGTTGAGTTGGTGATTGGTGCTCCCAATTTCTTTATCCAGTATGTTCATATTATCTGCAGATTGCATAACTTTTGAAATAAATGACAGTGTCAAATCATAAATTAATGTTTGTACTTTTTAGAACTTTGGCTTTGAATATATTTAATATTAACTTTATATTTTAAAATACCAACTTTCTATAAAGGTTTCTTTTATATTATAATTTTTTTACTACTCTAAATTATGACCCTTTGTTAATATTATTTTACCCTTTATTACTTTAGAAATAAGGGTACCATAAAGTTTGATATTAAATTAGGCATGTATTTGATTTTAAAAGTTTTTTTATTTATGCGGAAAACTTCTGCTAAACCAAGAGTTTGAGCTGATTTTTAGGCAATTATTAACGAATTTGAACATACAATTTTTTATAGTCCATTTAGTTATATAAACAAGAATCTTCCATTATTGATAAACGATTTTAAATACCTTTACAGTACAGTGAAAAAATAAAAATGTAGTAATTATTAATTTCTGAGTAACAAAAAATGTTATTAGGAATAAAATGTGAAATTATTTACGATAACTTTTACTGTTTGCTTGCTGAAGTTTTATTTAGAAATATAATTTTAGGTTCCCTAAAAGGATTCTTGGATAACTGCCCTAAATTTAAGGAAGGAATATATTTTTTCAATACTTATTGTAACATGTGTGTCACTTTCATATAGACGAAATAAACATAAAAATATTTAAGACAATCCTTGATCAAAATTTGCGTCAACTTTTACATATTCATTTTAAAGAACAAGATGTATTTACTTGCCACTGTTTATATCTAATTATGCTTAAGAACGGCATATTTTACTATTTTTATTTAAGGATCACTGACTTTATTATGTTTTAAATCTATGGTAATAGTTTTTTATTGTACGCGAGAATGTAGTTCGAGCGTTTAATATTCTTAAGTGGAAAAAAGGCAATTAAAACCTGAAAACAATACAACGTTTTATCCATAATCACATCACAATCATATTTTTTGAGTCAGAATTATTAGAATTTAATAAAAAAATAATCACTCGACTTGCTATTTGTTAGTACTCAATGAAACGTGGTAAGTTTTGTTATGCCTACTGGTACGTTGTTTATTATCATATTATTATTAATAAACAGTTCTATCTGGATTGGATAAAAATGCAAGAAAGTAATTGTGTTCCTGTGGCTGTTTTCGAAAAAGCTCACGAAGCAATTTTCCATTTGCATTAGGAACCAGTGTTTGACGAATCTAACGAATGGAGGGAAAATAAGTCACACATTTTCTAAATATGAAGAAAAAATGTACAATTTCATCTATTTGGTCGAAGTATTCGATGTTGTTTTGGTTACTGTCGATGCTGCGAATTGACAAATTTGAAAATTATTGACGTAAGGACGTTGGCAGAGTCATACTTGACACTAAGACCGGCATTTAAGAAAATTTACAATTATAGAAGGATTTTGCGTGAATGCTGTGGAAATATGCTGAAAATGTATTTCTCTAATTCGCATAACACAAGACAGATTCTGTTTAAGATACGTCAATAAAAAGTGCACTTCTCAGCCTGTTGGAAGGCAAAGGTAACTCCAGAACTGGCCATTGTATGAGGTGCAACAACTTTATTGGCCAATAAAGGTGCTGATCTTACAACCATTAAACGACATGGTGGATGGAAGAGCTCATATGTAGCAGAAAGTTATGTTGAGAAGTACAGATCTAATAAATTTCATATTGCAAGGAAAATCTAAGGAAAATATAACTGTTCCTTACAAGAAGAGACATCCGTAATTTGTGTAAATTCTTCACAAACTTCGACAGATGTTACACGTTCCGAAAATAATGGCAACAATGCTACACACGTTGTTATTAACGGAGAGCAAGTTAAACGTGATAAAACAGAAAACGAAATATCTATTACTACAAGTGTAAGTATTAATGTTAATAAGTAAATAAATTAAATTTGATTTTTAAAATTTATTACTTTTTTCATTATTCCACTAGTGGATAAAGTATCACTTTAGACGGTTCATATGTGTGGATAAAAGTCCGATTGTGGATAAAAATGTTTAATTAGCACCTGCTGTTTTGTTAATTATAATTTTATATACCTAAAATGTATGAAATGTAGGAAAATATAAGTATACTTCACATTTCTCATGATGATGACGATTTAGTCTTTCCCTTACAATCTCCTTGGCAAAACCTGAAAATATTTCAACGTTATTCTTGTTTTCAGTGGCCAGCAGGATGACTCAATGAATAAATTTTGGTCTGTATTGTTTCAAAATTACAATATGATTTGTTTCTGATCTGCCAGCTATGAAATAATATTCCTGTTGTGTTTTTTTTAGATTAATAGTACATGTAATATAAAAAACACGCCCTATATATTTATCTCGTGCCAGAAAAACCTATTCACACAGTTGTTATCTTATGATTTACGGAACACAACTCCGCTGAAATCTAATAGGGTCCGAGGCGCAACGGGCAAACCAGCTGGGTTTATTTATGGGTGCATGCTACAGCATCCTTGTTCCTGGGGGGCTGTTTTCCTGGGTTTTCTTCCGGCATCCGTTTGGTAAAACAATAACTGTGGCCACTGGAAGTGTACATGCCGTCTTGCATCTGCAAATTTGTAAGTGCTGGAACCATCTGCTATGCTCTTTGTGAATATACAGGGTGATTCAGGTTTAATCTTGATAACTTCAGGAATCGATAGAACAGGTTAAAATAATGTTCGTTTGTGATATGAACTTCTTTCCTAAAACGCATCGTTTCCGAGATAGAAGGCGTTGAAGTACGATTTTTTTCTAGTTTTTTCCTCATAACTTTTGAACCACTTATCCGATTTAAGTGAAATTCGGAACACAAGCACTCTTTATAATCTTACATAAGCTTCTTAAGTTTGAACTACCCACCCTTCTTAAAAGTGTATTTTTTGTAAAAAAAAATAATTTCAATAAAATATCTACAGACCACTTTGACCTGATTCAAATTCTAAGAAATTGGTGACAGTGTAGCGCACCAGCCGCGTAAATTTCATTCAACGTTATAGCAACCCATGAGAACAAAACTCAGTGATTTGTGATTTCCTGGTGTTTTTTAAATAAAACTTTTATTCAAATTATTTAGAAAATTATGCGTAGGCGTCAAATGTGTGGAAAATTGAGTTCTTTTCATCCAGAATTGTGTTTCCTTAGGTAACTTTAATCAAGTGGAATTGTCAACATAAGCTCTGATTCAAAACAAAAAATAATTTCTGAATGAATGAATTCGGTCTGCCTTTGCTTATAATTATATGCGCTCCACTGACTTACATTGTTACATTTACATACATCAATCAATATTACTTTTTATCATTGCAGTTGGACTATAGGATCCAAGCTACAATTTTAGGGTATTTTGTCCTTTCCAATATCTTTTGTTTCATAACATCAATAACTTGAAAAGTGTATCTAATTTTTACTTCAATAATCTAGCAGCACCGTTCCGCTGTGCCTTCGATACTTCTGATAAAACAAACATGGACTTTTAAATGAAATGGTATATATGGAAGATGCCTTCAGCTGTTTATTTTTACTGTTTACATTGCGATCGGGCACAAAATTGATGGCAGAAACAAAATAACTTATTTTTATATTGCTGAAGAGATGAGTTAGTACTTGATTACGCCCCCATAATTATAAACTTCAAAATCTTTTGTTTGCTTAATAAGAGTTATTGTATCTGTTCATTGTACTCTAGCTAGGTAGGTACTTAAATAGACGCCTTTTTTAAATTTATGTTGTAAAATTGATAATCTGCAGGATGTAGGTATCATGACGAGGGCACGTTAGATATATCAGGAATGTTAATACAAACTGAAATATTATGAAAATTTGTATATGGGTCAAAATATATCCAATGAAAATAACGCCTTGAATATACAGGGCATCCCGTATAAGAGCCGAAACAAAGTAACTGCATGTAGGGGGTCCCACATATATCAAATTTAGTTATTCCAACGCTGAAGATGATGTCAGTGAGCGTCAAAACGTATCGAGAGACCGTTATTTGGGGAGGAGTTCCGACCGTTTCAGTTGTAGTACCAACAGTAGCAACAATCCAGGTAAGTCTAGGAATATACACATTAATTATGTTACTGGCGGCAACCAGTTACTTAGGTCATGATATAAAACCAGAGTAGAAATAACAGCAGGGATCGTGAAGCTCTCAAGAAATTATTCTGTTGATGTTCTTAAATTAATTTAACTATTTCCAGTCCACAAGGGATAAGAGGTATGTACGGCAAATCAACATATAGTTGTCAGAGGTTCGGAATTACCTGGAGTGGTAATGTACCAGTGGCATTGAGGGAATATTTACCGATAGAATTTCAACGATTTAAAGCTTTGCAATGACGATGATATGTGAGTTGTTCAAGATGTCGCGCCGTAGGATTGACCTTGACGATGATCTACGTTATAATATAATACAGATGATTAATATATATATTGAGAATATCTTACATTCTCTAGAATATTATTGAAGAAACAACTAAAAATGTATTTTGAAGTGTGTATCTCTAACAACGAGATTATTTATTTAAATTATTGCATTTTTTAATTTTATGGGTCATCCTTCAAATAAAATAGTATTATGTAATGACATGTTTCAGTTTCTTCAAAATATTTCAGTAACGGGTGCAGACATCTTGGATCTGTTTGGTTTATCCTAAAGGCCATGGAAAAGCGCAACTTTTTTCCTAATTTGAGCTACCGTATATATATTTTACGATTTCCGAGATGCCAACAGTGAGCGCCCTCTATACCATGAGAAGCTTTATTTTATCTATGAATCATTCCATATAAAATAGTCTGAAAATAAAAAAAATTGTTGCCGACCCATTTTAGATTTTGGTGTAACTTTGAAAAACTCTACTCTAGGGTCCCAAACAACAAAATTTACACGAGTTTGATTTTTACAAACGCTTGTTTCCGTCTATTTAAATAAAGACTCTTAAAATTGCTATTTTTTTAAGCTTTATTAATTTTTGCTGTCAAATTTTTATTTTTGAAGATATTTGAATGATCAAGACGGAATTCAGAGTGGGAAAGATAATAGTTTCAGTGTAAATGAAGATAATTGGCTCGGACGATTCCTTTGAATAATAGCAGCTTGCTGAAAATGAGTTTTTTAGTCATTTTTCGTGAATTTCAATCGACTCTAGCGTCTTAACTGTTGAGGGTTAAAAATTCATGCTCCGCGGGAATTAAGTATACATATAGACAAAATTCAGCCACAAGTTGACCTGAGTAGCCCACTCTTTATAGAAGAAAACTTTGCTTGAATTTTTGAAATTTTTAAAAATCCCAATATTCAGGCTATGAAACGAGCGTGTTGCCTGCGAGATAAAAATCTGATACTCACAGAATCTACTGTTCTTACCTTCAACTTTAAATGACTACATCACTTGTTTTGTTATTTTCATGTTTGGTGCATGTACGAGCCGTTTTTTTTTACAGCAAAAATTTGGACGTTTTTACTAATGAATTAAAATTACTTACCATCAAAAATAATTATAAATATGAAAAATATTTCAAGTTTTAATAAAGTTATTGGTATTTAGGGTGTAAAATTGTTTCTGGAAGTAATTATCATCGAAAATGACAGTAACTGTAAACAATTTTTCAACGAGAAAATTATTTTTTATTCAACTTTTCAAATCGACGGCATCGAATTACAAGAAAATGTATAAATTGGAAAATGACAGAAATTAAATCATTAGTAATTCTATTAATACTTATGAACTCGAATTTACTTCTCGAATATACTTATATTGTTAATAATATAATGAATAATTAATAATATTGATAATTTCTTTTTTTAATTTATGCATATTCGTACTTACTTTACGCATGCATAAAAATATATAAAAATTCTATAGATAAGACGGAATTTTTATAGAAAAAAAAATAAGATAAAAACTACTAGTTATTTAGAGAAAAAAAAATGAGTTGATTTTTGCTGTAAAAAAAACGGCTCGTACATGCACTAAACATGAAAATAACAAAATAAGTGATGCAGTCATTTAAAGTTGAAGGTAAGAACAGTAGATTCTGTGAGTATCAGATTTTTATCTCGCAGTCAACACGCTCGCCTGAATATTGGGATTTTTGAAAATTTCAAAACTTCAAGCAAAGTTTTCTTCTATAAAGAGTGGGCTACTCAGGTCAACTTGTGGCTGAATTTTGTCTATGATATGTATACTTAATTCCCGCGGAGCATGAATTTTTAACTCTCAACAGTTAAGACACTAGAGTCGATTGAAATTCACGAAAAATGATTAAAAAACACTCATTTTCCGCACGCTGCTATTATTCAAAGGGATTGTCCGAGCCAATTATCTTAATTTACACTGAAACTACTATCTTTCCTACTCTGAATTCCGTCTTGATCATTCAAATATCTTCAAACAGAAAAATTTGACAGCAGAAATTAATAAAGTTTAAAAATAGCAATTTTTAAGAGTCTTTATTTAAATAGGCGGAAATAAGCGCTTGTAATAATCAACTCGTGTAAATTTTGTTGTTTGGGACCCTAGAGAATAGAGTTTCAAAGTTACACCAAAATCTAAAATGGGTCAGCTTTGCCAATTAGACGATTTCAATTTCCAATATGTTTGAAGTCTTCTTGGCGGCGAATTCTGTATTTTCTTTTAAATAATCTGTATAAGGACTGATTTATAGTTGAGCCGAAGTTTTCTTACAGAGGTTAATGTAATATTTGTGTCATTTAAGTTTGAACGAGGAAGCAATTATTCCTGTTGTCATTTCGAATATCCAGCTAATCGGGCAATCTTTGAAAGAGCATTGTCGCTCCTCGGCGTCTTTGAAAATACAATTTACAAGTAACAGGCAAAGCGAACGAAAATAAATCAACATTTACTTTACACTAAGTCGTTACGTTTCAATGTTACTCCTTTTGTAATCCCACTAAGGATGTAGTAACTTTGGAATAGTTTCAACCAGGGCATTTAATTTTAATTAAATAGGGTAAAATGCTCGTTTTGAGCCAGTTTCATATATTTTACTGTAAATGATTTTTGAGTTTAATGTAATCATTAAAATTAATTTGTCATGTTATTGTAGCTTTCTCCATTTTAATTTAAGTTTATAATTAATTACATGAATATCGACTAGTAGAAGCAAAAAAATAGAAACAACCACAACTGATGGCTATAGTCTGTTTAGAAATGAAAGAGTAATAAAAGCTTATTATGTATGCAAATCACAAATAAATGTAGTACTGGTGATTATATTCAATATTTTTATATTATGTATTATCGGTATAGATGAAGTGTACTTTTAAACAAACTTTGTGTGACCGGGTTGTCCTAAATTGTAGCAGGTAGATAAAATTTAATCCCCGACAATCCGTCTTTGCCTATGCCGTTTCAATTTCTCGGTCCATTTCTCTTATGAGTAAACAATATAAAAACAGCATTTCAAAACATGAAGCTACTTTAAACATCATAACCGGGTTAAAAGGGTTTTTACTAATTCAAATAAAATTATTCAATATTATTATCAAAATATTTATTTAAATTTAATGAATATACTTTTATTCCACACAAAAATATATGTATTTTGAAAATTCAAACTATGGTGAGTAAATGTAGTGTTGTATAAATGTACAATAAAGAAAATAGGTATATTAAAATTCATCTTCTGAATATTCTGATAAATTATCTTCGCCTCCTAGATTGATAACGATAGGTTCCACAGTAACGTCAATTAAATTATCAAGTTCCCACATTTTCTCTTCTTCTTTTTGTACATGATGTATACATCTTTGCCAATTATCTGCAGTTACTCGTTCCAAGGAAATTTTCAACAAAATTTTCACGTCACTTAATTTAAACGTCGTATTATTTCGCGCTACATCCCCTTATACCTGCGCCCAGACTAATTCGATTGGGTTAAGTTCACAGTGATAAGGTGGTAACCGTAGTACCGTTATTTGGCGAATTGTTGCCATTTCATCGACAACATATTTTTTCTGATCTTTATTAAGATTGACAAGTGTCAAAAGTTTCTTTTCACCATATTTGTTTAAAAAAAAATGTTTTTTTCCGGATAACCATTGAATTATATCGGCTTTCCTCCAAACAGTCGTAGGCGTCCGCTCGGTCTGCCGTAAATGGTAACTGGCATTATCCACGACAATTACATACCCCGAAGGAATAGGACCCAACATCTGTGTAAAATACTCTTCGAAAACATCTGCGTTCATGTCTTCGTAATAGCCACCTGTATTTTTAGATTCAAATAAAAGTAAACCGCCATCTACAAAACGACTGGCACTACCTATATGTGACACTATTAATCTTCACCCTTTACCTGAAGGTGCCTTGAACCCTGTTGAAAATCCATCCAAAAATGCTTGTCAAAAACCTTTTACATTTTTATCTTGCCATACTTTTGTTACAGTATATCCCTCATTGACCCAACTTTTGTCTAGATAATAAATATTCCTCCCTTCGTCACGGAATTTTCTAATTGATCTTAAGTAGGATCTTCGCCAACAGATAATTTCATCTTTATCGATAAGAACTGACTTCCTGTTCTGCTTTTCCCAGCAAAAATTCAACTCTTGTAAGACGGCCCATAATTTGCTTCTACTGATTTTTGGCAAATCGTTGTCCTCTGAAAGTTCACTTCAAATTTTGTTTAGCGTTGGTATTTCTTTCTTAAAATAAAATGTGTACTTTTCTGCGAATGACATTTTTGAAGAAATCATCTATAACGACTTTTGACCTCCCTGTAGATGATTTTGGGGTTCATGTTTTGTTTCCTTTAAAAGTCTGTAGATAGTCGATTTTCCAATCCCTGTCATTTTGGAACACTTTTCCATGATGTCGTCAACACTGTTGGTAGGACACTGTTGTTGATACATTTAATATAATAATCTTCTCATTCTGAGACAGCGCACATCTTTTCACGCGTTTAGCAGGTACGTAATCTGATAAGCTTGACATTTTACCAAAATAATATTATATCCACTGGCACAATAGTCACTAAACACAAGTAGAATTTTACTCTACTGCACTAGCACGTCTTCGTATATTCAGCTTTAAGACTGGATTGATCTGTCACAATAGACTGGCTCCTGCTCTATTATGTATCCAGTAAAATATACTAATGTACACCCATTAACTGTTAACATTAGTGCTACCCGATAATTACCTGAAACAAAATATTACCACGCCCATGGCCGGTTCTTATCTCGGGGTTTTATTACTTTCTTTCATTTCCAAACAGACTATAATATAGACTATTTTATTTAAACAACTTTAACTGAGCTAAGTCTATAAGGTTGTTGCTATGGAGCAGTTGCTATGGTACGATGTTAACAAACTATATAAACATTTTAAAAAATTTTGAAATCTGTGAACGTTTGTGAACATTGGGGTTTAATGTTCACTCAGTCTCGGTATTATTTCTTCATAAAACTTCAGTATGTGTGAAGCAGATTCTAGTGATACTGAAAATTCTGAAACAGAAAACGAGGCGTAAGTTGCCTTATGTACATTGATTCCTCAGAAATCGAAGAATTTGTACCAAAAAACATATGAAATTTGATATTTAGTGTACCGAAAAAAGCTACGTAATATTTCGGAGAAAGTTATTCTAGCGTACTTTATCTTTAAAATGTAATTATTCCATGCTGCAAACTACAATTTATTTGAATAAAGATATGGATATCCTCAAAAGGAAATTAACTGGTTACGGACCCTGAAAATCCAGACTATTTTCCAAGGAACAGGTTGAAAAGTTTATAAAAGAGGCGATGAAAAGTATTTATTCCAAAAAGTTGTCTTGATTGTTGGTATATTTGGAGCCCGTAGACGAGAAGAATTACGTAGAGACAATATTGAAGATGCTAAGTCGTTCATTAAAATGACTATTCCTAATACCAAAACTTATGTTCCCAGATCATTTACAATATCAGAGGGAGATATAGAAGGAATTTTCCGCACATATGCAAGTCTACGTCGATCTACCATTGATTACAACCGATATTTTATCACGTACAGGAATTCAAAATGTACTACACAAGCAGTGGGTATATTACAATACGCTTAAAATTGTCAGTCAAATTGTAAGATTCTTTCGCATCATACTACAATACACTCAGAGATATTGAAAAAGCCTAGGCATATTATAATATGCCTGATTTTACAATAAACCTACGTCACATCAATCGAAACGTAGTTATCCAGCAAATCATTCACTAATATGTTTGCATGTTGATGATAGGGTCATTAGCTGCAAGTGCATGTGTTATAATTGTGTTATGCAGATATTGCGATTTAATAATCGAATTACATCCCATTCAAAGTAAATTTACTCAGTTGTGTTTTTTCTAACACCGAAAAAAGAGTTTAGTATATAAAATGAAAACCAAAACCAAGTAGTTTTTATCTAAACTTACCTATGGTCTAACCGCCTAAAACTTTGTAAAGTAGTTTTGAGTTGCAAGTTCTATTCCTACACTGAAAAACGTTGGTTTGAAACTTTTAAACTGACATTTTAAGTTTGTGCGGTTGATAAGATTAATAGCTCACCGTGAAAATTCTATTTTAAACTCTGTACTACGTCGAAAATGTTATTTTCTTATTACTTGCCGTTACAACATATTTTAAGGCTTTCACGGCACCTGCTGTTATTTAATCTAGTAATTTTTCGGAGTTGTTGTGCCGTGGTCTAGGTAACTGGTCGCCGCCAGCCACAGAATTAATGTTGACTTTACTTGCCTTTGTTGGGCATCTATATGGCCTGCTTTTGTTGTTCTTAGTATGCCAGAAAGTGTTATCAGAATCCCTGAGCCCGCCCATATACATTAATTTTGGTTCCTATTGATGGTACCATGGCTGATACGGTCGGAACCGTTCCTCAGACAACGGCGATTTGAGGTGTATTCACTGTCGGTATCTTCGGTGGTGACATTAGCTCTGACTTGAATGGTAGTTTTGAGCATTCATTGATTAGATCTGTTTCTAGTAACACTAATAAAAAATCTAATATTCCCTTTTTTTTTATTTTATTTGGCGTTGTAGTTGGGTATATGGAAAACAGATAAAAGATATATAAGGCGGTTCGTTTTTCAGGACTCACCACTGACATCCCCGAAACCGTATAATGTACAGGGTGACACAAATTAGAAAAAAGTTGCTTCTTTTGAGCGCCAAATCTATAAAACACAGCCAGCGTCGCTGCAAGATTTACGTCAAAAAATCGTTGACGAATGCCGTCGAATTACTCCGGAAATGCTTCAGAATGTGAAGTAGTAAATGAGCAACTAAACATAATTTAAATTTTAAAATATAATTTTTTTTCAAAGTATTGGGCGGAATTGTAAAATTTAAATTTGATGTAAAAATAATTGTAAGAGCTTTCAAAATAAATATTACTCAACCCACAATGTCATTTAAATACTTTGGGGTGATGATTACCCTTGTTTAGGGGTGAAAGTGACGGAGTCAAAAATACCAGCAAAGAATGCCCCCCTTTAATCTAAAATCGACGGGTCTGAGCGGCCTGAAAATGGTTCTGTTTCATTTTCATCTGGCCACCCTGTATATTGACGTGTTGTAATTTTATGCTACATCTATTACTGTGAATAAATATGGTGCCCATAAGAAAAAAAAATCTTACATAACCAAAACTAGAAGCTGTAGGAATTTTTTTTCATCGAAAATCGATTTCTCGTATCAAATTTCAACTTTATCTGTTGAGAAATAATGACGCTAAGGCGCAACTATTTTCTAATTTAAACCACAATGTATACCTATTTTACGGTTTCCGAATGCTAACGGCGAACCATGAAAATCTGACCACCCTGTATACAAATGTCCAATTATTACAAGTGAGCTAACATTTTGTGAAAAAGACAATATTGTATTGTAGGCGGTACTTTTGCAGTTCAGATGAATATGTTGGCCCTGTAACATAAAAAAGTAATAAAATACTATTCTTTTATTTCCGCCGATAAATATTTTTTCAATAAAAGTGTGTAGTTGCCAATGCGAGAAGGAAAAAATTCCCAGCGGCAAAACAAGCCAGTTGACATTAAGCTCATGACGAAAATTAAGAATTCTCCAGATATTTGATCCATTTCGGCCATAAAAGGAAGTAGTTCCTATAAGGCAAACAAGAAATAAAATTTTTATTATTTTATTATGCTTGCCCAAGTATTCCTACCAAAATAGACGACAAAGGATGAATGAAGGACTCGGCTGCTCAAGGCTAAGGAGGACGAAATAAAATCTCTGTTAGTTATATAAAAAAACTTTTACATTTCATCAAAAGGACGAATATATATTCCGGGTAATAAAAACGGGATTGTCAATTTCTAAACGTATTTCCGGGAAATAATGTACTGATTTAGAAGTCCTTCTAAGTTATCGCATGTTCAGTTTTCACATATAGTTTTATGGACAAACTACCCTTCCTTTTTATTTTCCTTTACAAGAGTATTATGCGTAAGTTCAATGTTAGCTGAAAGTTTCAATGCCATTCGGCTATTCTGCCATAATGTGTTGCTAAAAATAAACAGAATATTGGATAATGGTTGCTCCAGTTAGCATTTCTCATGTTTTATGGTACCTACTTGAGCTTGATGTCTCTGACATTGCCATTTCACATTTGACACCGTAAACTAATTAAAAATAAAACTACAATTAAAATTTTGGAGTACGAGTAACTTAAAAGCTGTGAGTTTATTAAAGCTGCTTTTTTACGAGATTTGTATACCTATATATATATATATATATATATATATATATATATATATATATATATATATATATATATATATATATATATAAGCATATATATATATTCGGTAGGTATGACAATCGGTCGTAATCTATTTTTCATACCCCTAAGTGATAAAAGTGGTCCACCCAAACATTTTTTTTTATTTTTTTGGACAAAATTTTTTATTTTTATTATTTCATGATGTGACATTAAAAAATACATACAACCCTTAATTTTCACCCTTCTATCACAAACTCCTATTTTTTAATAGCCATTTTAGTAATTTAATCATTTTTAACCCTGGTCGATTATCACTGGATCAGTTACTTTCCCCGTCAGACGTTTACCGGTTTCACTTCTCACCACAAACCTAGAAAAAATATAGACAGCGTCGGTTCATGATATAGGTCACGTGATAGGTGCCGCGTTTTCTAGGGACCTAAGGTCCAGAAAATTGATATTTTATTTGCTTTATGTTGGCGTTTGTGCAAATATGATGGCTGCATTGCAATATGAAATTAACTAACTTGCTGTCATTTTAAATGTCATTAAAGAATGTGACCAATCACAGTAAACAAATGAGATTCACGCTACAATACAACCAACGTAAATTGGCATAAAAATCAAGTTTTACTGATTCTGGACCTTTTAGGGCAGTCATGAATTAGCGGTCGCCGGCAATATGACACTGGCACAGTCTATATGTTTGCTAGGTTTGTGCTTCTCATCCAGTAAACAGCACGGAGTAGGGATGAGAACGAAACCGACTACCAAAATATTCACTAGAAATAATTTATTTGGCAAAACAACGTTTGCCGGATCACCTAGTAGTATTATAAAAATTACGTTTTGAACTGTGCCAGAATCATGTATTTATTTCTGTAATTATTTAGATAAAATATATAACGGGTATATATTAAATTACAGATACCATAGTAGCTTTTAAACAATAATTACCTACAATACTAATGATCAGAAATCATTACATACATAGTACAATATTGAAACGAAATATTTATTATTTCAAATCTAGAAATTCCACCGTGATTTCTATGTGTATAATTTTACATATATGATAAAAGCAGAAATGCAATCTTTTATGAGAAAATAGATATTTAACTAATTTATTCTAACCTTGGTAGAACAATTTCTGGTAGCTACGTCGTCAGTTTAGCTTCCTTGATATTTAACATATCTTTTTCTTTCGCAGAAGTAACTTTGAAACTTTACTTGAACTTTATCACATGTCCCTGGAAACGTAAAGAAGCTAAACCCACGACGTGGCGACGAGTCCGGAAATTGTTTTACGAATATTAGAATAAAATAGTTTAATGTCTATTTTCTCATAAAAATTGCGTTTCTGCTTTTATCTTGTATGAACAAAGTTTATAAAGTTTGAAATTATCATCAAAGCAATATGACAGCTATCTATCATCCAATTGTTTTCAAAGTGTACTTTGTTTAATCGTAAAAGAAGCGAAATTGATCAGTGTGTGCACACGGTTCGTGTCTATGACTTCAAAGATCATTTCTTCATCTAGTACGTGCCCTTTAGGACGCTGCAACTTTAAAATATTTTACCTTAAACTGCGTCTCTATAAAAGTAACAAGTGTGCCAAATTTAAAAAAAAATCGTTCTGGTATTAAAAAAAAATAAAAAGAAAAATAACTTTGAGCTTATGCAGCTCCGTTAATATGGACTTTTTGAGAAAATGTTGCATGAACTTGACACAATATTTTCGAGTAGTATCACTTCGTAAATGTTCTACGCGGAGTTTCCGAACTCTCTGTGTATTAAGTAAATGTAGATTTATCCAATTCTCTTACAGTGTTGATAAATACTGGCTTTTATATCTTGTCCCTACAATTTCTCTCAGCTTGGTTCGACGTTTGTTCTCAGTACAGTTTTTTTATAACTACAATTTCCATTAAATCCCTTGTTGCGGATTTGTGACAAACGAGTGGATATATTTAAGACGCTGTTCATTTATCTAGCCTTTTTATGTCCCTCGAGGACAATTTACTATGACAAGATTTTATTGATTTTGGCGGCTTACAGTCTCGTGTCTTCTACATGATAGCTGATCCAACAGGAAAGTGTTACAAGATAGACTCGAAATTTATGTACCGTACTAGAGATTAGTTTAACAGCAATATTTTAATATTGCCTAGTTTTATCGTGGCGCATGCGAAGTTGCAAAATCTGGTGTCGGCACCGCTTTGTCTATTATTCGATAAATTGCCATAATTATGAATCGAGAATATTATAAAGCGTCGGCAATATGTTTCTATGCCAGTAACATCGCAATGAAATTGATAAACTATTGGCCGTTATGAATATATTTGTTTCCATACAATGGTAACACAATGTTAACGTTCTCGGACAAACAATTCAACTGTGTTGCAATATACTGTATGACTGCGGCTTGTTTTAAAACTTGTTTTTAATATCTACAGGATGTGAAGGATTAATTGATTGAATTGATTTGAATTCTGTTAAAATGTAAAGTTTGCAAATGCGGCCTGCTTAATAATAATATGCCGCCCCCTCTCCCGCACAAGTCTCCGACTTCTGGGCTAATCCCTGTGATTAGAATGAGGGGTAGAGATATTATTATTATTATTATTATTATATTCACTAAATTCATATGTGAAATAAAGTTACCCTGTAAAAAAAGTTGCTGTGTAAGCGAGATTTTGCAGTGTGTTATTTAGAATGTGTAAAAATTCCGTGTTAATAGTTTTACGCACTATGGCATTTTTGTATGTTTTACACAAAATGTGTTAAAATTACTAGTATTATAATAAAATATACTGAATTTGTATAATATTTACCAGTTGTGTGTTAAAAGTACACCATTTTGTGTAAACTTAATACGCACACAACTTAATTGAGCACAACTGCGCAGCTGCAGTATATCAGCTGATCCAACACGTCACTACGCCATATTGGTCATATAGCAGTGTTGTGTACACTTACCTCTCATTCACTGTGTTCAAATTGAGAATATTTAAATGTAAATTGAGGTTTAATCAAGGAAAAAGTACTTACAAATATTACTGATAATTGTAATAAAGCTAAAACTAATTAAAATATAACTATTAAAAATATTAGGAGTTTACTCTGAAGTTTTAGATTACTCTGTAATATAACTTTTTTGTAACTTTAGAGAAAGAAAATTATATTATTATGTTCAGATCACTACCAGTTAATTTTCGTAAATTCCTATTATGTAGTGCCTAAATACATCTTTGTTTGTTGTTTCATTGTTTATGATTTACTAGAACATTATTAGTCCCTTACTAGAATATGTACTATTATACTGTTAATTTTAATACATACATATTTTGTTAGCAAACTTGCTTGTTGTTCATTTGAACAGAATTTTATGTTTTTAATAAAATCATAAAAAGTAAAATATCTTTTATTTTATAATTACACCATAATTCAGAAAATTCTTTATATTGATACGGAAGTTCACCTACCTTGTTAATTATGTTCCTGTTTGCTTTTGAAATTATAATTTTTAATACATATATTCTGCCGTTTAATAGAACATTCCAGGCTATATTCAATGCATTCTCGACGATAGGCAGAACCTCCAGAAAATGTCAAAATAAAAGTATTTCAAAAATTATTTCTCTGGGCCTAAAAGGCCTGTAAACAGCTTTATATATATAAAAATTATTTCAAAAGTAAACAGGAACATAATTAACAAATTAAAAAAATAAGTGAATCCTCCATATCAATACCTATTATACAATAAAATTAACATGTTAATGTGTAAAGCTTACATCTTCAATGATACAAATAACATAGACATGTGTAAAAGTTACACATGACCTTTGTTATATTAACACAGTGGATTGTGTTAAACCTTTAACACACTGCTACCTACAGAGAAATGTGTACAAATATACAGAATTCCGTGTGGTCCTCGATTAACACAGTATTGTGTTCTTTTGTGTTAAAATGTGTAATTATTTTTTTACAGTGTACGTACAATATTTATCTACTTATTTATTTATTTTCCTTCAAGCGTATAGTAATCGTATAGATTATACAGGGTGTTCCAGAATGATGGTCAAATATTTTACCAGTGTGTTCCACAAGCCATTTCAGGGGGGGATCTTCATATAAAATTTTTCAATTTGGGTCCTCCCTGTTGAGATATTCGAGTCTCAAAATGACGGAAAACATAGTTTTTTTATTTTTTCTTAAAAACGGTTGCACTTAGAAATTTCAATTTTGGTACACATTATCAGCTAGTTAAAAGCTATTTTGTGATGGTGTCTATTCCTTAGCTTATGTTTCTGGAGGGCGGGAATAAGTAACTCCTAGATTTATTTCTTTCAGAACTTTTTCCTGAAATGGCCGATTTCAACAAAACTTTTTTTTTAAATACATCACCTAATTTTACTACTTTTTTCCTCTTGTAATTTTTTTCATACAACCAACAGTTTGCGCGGAAAAAAATAAAAATAATTTTCCTTACTCTAAACATCTTTTTGTCACCAGTTACTGATTACCGCAGTGGGCTGTTGCTATGATGATGTTTCTCTGTTGTCTTATGAAACAAATCAGTCTTGACAATTTATGCAAATATTTCTAAACAAATCCATCAATTAATTTGCTAATATTTGTACGGAAGAGTCAGTTGTTTACAATTATTTGCAAAAACTGTCAAGACTGATTTGTTTCATAAGATAACAGAGAAACATCATCATAGCACCCGCCTACTGCGGTTATCAGTAACTGGTGATAAAAATATGTTTAGAGTAAGGAAAAGCATTTTTATTTTTCCGCGCAAATTGTTGGTTGTATGAAAAAATTACAAGAGAGAAAGAAGTAGTCAAATTAGGTATAGTATTTAAAAAAAAAGTTTTGTTGAAATTGAGTATTGCAGGAAAAAGTTCTGAAAGAGACAAATCTAGGGGATGTTTATTCCCACCTTCCAGAAACATGAGCCAAGGAGTAGATACCACCACAAAATAGCTTTTGACTAGCTGATATTGTGTACCAAAATTGAAATTTATAAGTGAAACCGTTTTTAAGAAAAAATAAAAAAACTATTTTTTCCGCCATTTTGAGACTCGAATATCTCAACAGAAAGGACCCAAATTGAAAAATTTCATATAAAGATCCCCCCTAAAATCGCTTGTGGAATACACTGGTAAAATATTTGACCATCATTCTGGAACACCCTGTATAAGGCAATACGAGCAGTAGAAAGGTAAATTGTTTTTTTCTAATTTTAACATATAAATATACTACTACTTTACGTAACTAGTTACATAATGAAAGCATTATGCAACTGGTTACGAAATGTTCGTTATGTCACTAATTGCAAAAAAATAATTAAACAGAATACAACAGAAAAATAATAAAGTAACTTTTATTTAAGTCAGCAATTTTATAAATAACACTTTTCATTATTAATTAGTTATTATTATTTAATTATAAATATACAAAACGCAGTTGGTACAGATAGTGAAACTAATTCCAGAAGAAATCTTATTTGTTGAACCTGCAGTAATATTCCGTGTTACGTTATTGGTATTACTCGGATCTCCAAGAATATCACTGGAAATTGTTTTTTATTTTCTATAGAATTTTCAACATATCCTTCTGCACCAAAATTTGACTTCCAGCCGCCGGGTTTTTTTATTTTTAAAATATTAGCTCCAGAATCTGCAAGTAAAGTGGCCGAAGATCTTCTGAAATAGTACCCCTTGAACAATGCACAATTCGGCAAACCAATCGTTTGACCAATCATCTTTGGTAACTGATCAATAGTATTAATTCCTACTGGTTGTACACCACATTTACCATTTCCATATCTAACAAAGAATTGATTGTAATAATGTAATATTTTCCGAGCGTAGGTTTCTATACTTCCTGATAATGTCAAAGAAGTTTAGTCCTTCTATATCTCCCAGGGTGATTACAAATTCACGAATTACTCTAGTTTTTGTATTTGGAATATTTACTCGAAAATATGTCTCCTCATCTGTAACATCTTCAACACGTAAAAATGTTACTTCTGACTCCCGACATGCACCGCCTACTCCCACAACCAACACAACCTAAAGCAAAAAATGCGAATTAGTAAACTGACATCGAAATGAAGCAATTATTAGTTACCTTAGCCATTAAAAAATTATTGTTATCCACCTCTGTCAAAAACTTCGCAACATTTACTTTGAAAAAACGTTTGATTTCTTAGCGTGGTATCCATTGGACTGGCTATTCAAATATGCTATCAAACTATTGTATGTTTTAATGTCTATGCCGTTTTTTCAAGACAGCTCAGTTCTCAACATGGAGTACTGTGTCCATAGCGTAGAAGCCTTCAAAATATTCCAATAATGCCTACTTTCTTATTGGCGTGTTTTACTTTCTTCTGTTCACGCCATTTCTCAAATTTTTCATAAGTTAAGTCATATACAGCTTTTTCATTTCTTGCCGCATCTTGATATCACTTGGTACATCGAAATGTGATGAAAATGAATGTACATCACACATTGGTAATAGTAACGATCAGCGTCATAGAATAGATCAGCGTCTATTAAATGTCAAGCCAAATGACAAGAAAATTTAAACTGGCACTGACCTACTAGATAATTGTTATTTAAATTATACTTGTAAATGATCAAAATTAAAAATTTGTATTTCTCATTTTTCGTCAAAATTAGAAAAAATCTTGTATGTAATACGTTATGAAACATGATTTTATGTAACTCGTGGGATATTGCGGAATCTCTCTTCATTCGTCCCGCAAACTTGCGCTCGTTATATAAAATCATACTTTTCATAACTGATTACATAAATAGCTATTTTCTACGTTCATGCAAAAAATAAAACTTTATTGAACTATATTTAGTGGAAAAAGTGGTTCTTTATTGCACTAGTGCAATAAAATGTTTATTGCATTCATCTGTCATTCTACTACAGCGTTTTGTCATCATGACAAACATAAACGTTCAAATCGACGTCATATTTTCTTACACTTGGTGTCATATAAATAAAACATTTTTTGGTTTTTGCATGAACGTAGAAATAATATTGTATGCAACTCGTACAAAAAGTGCTTATTGCACTCGACGTGTTGTCCTACTCGGCCTGACGACCTCGTTGGACAATTTCACGTCGCGTGCAATAAACACTTATTTTTTGTACTTGTTGCATAAATAACTATTAGCAGTATAAATTATTTTCAATATTTTATTAGGAAAAACCATGGTAACGAATATCAAAATCATGTGGGTTTAAGTTTCCATAAACTCAGTGATAAATTTGACATTTGGTCTTAGTTGTCAGATAAAGATTAAAATGAGTGAAGAAATTCAGTGCACTCCACCTGATTTACAAGAAATAGCAAATTCGTCAGTGGCAACAGCAATTCCAGAAAAGTCGAGAAAAATTCATGACAATGCGTGTCATAAATTTGTGAGTTGCGCGAAAGAAAATAATGCAACTGCTTACTGTGAAAATGTGATGATGGCATATTTTACATTTTTATCACAAAAACGGAAGAATGCATTATGGGCGCAATATTTTATGGTAACATTTAAATGAACAAGCAACACAATGTAAAGATTATTCTAAATCAATTGCATATTTGAAGCGGCAAGATGATTACTACAAGCCGAAAAAGTCACTAAAGCATTCTCTAAAGAAGAGTTTGACAAACTCCTCAGTGAACACCTGATGATAAATATTTAGCAACAAAGGTACCTTCGTTTAAAAATATCTATTGGACCAGTTATTTTATAAAATTTATGTACAATACTTTTTAGGTCGTACTAATATTTGGAATCACAGGATCATTTTGGATCAAAATAAGCTGAATTAACTCAACTTACCTTAATCCAAAAGTTGATACTAACGGAGCTACAGGGTGTCAAAGTTGAAAACATAAATCACATTTTTTTATTATTTTTCGATCGCATTGAGCGTATTTTATGAAATTTGATATAGGGGGTCTCTTGGGTCAAATGTGTCGACAATTTTGGTGTATCTGCTAGAGGGCGCCATCAACGTTGGTTTGGACCCCTTTAATCGCTACGACTTTTTTGTGCTACACTGTATCTCATTTTGGACTGAAAAAATTTTCTTTCCTATCTTTTCTAGTTAAAAAAGGTACACCTTGATGTCGCTAGAAGCAATAGTCTCTGAGAAAAACGCATCTAAATCTCATGAAGCATGCAATTTATCTAAAAGTAAAGTCAAATTGTTGCGTAAGTAATGGGCCATACTGTAACAGCATAATACTCGACCAAAATAGGTCGATTTACTTTAGTTTATCCTAAAAAAATCCAACAAAATCAATAATAACAAAGATACAGGGTGTCAAAATTGAAGAAATAAATCATATTTTCTTTCTTATCCTTCGATCGCTTGAAGCAAATTTCACAAAATTTCGCTTATTTTTCGCATGATTTAACGAAATCTCTACTCAGTACTCCCAGAAGTTCAAAAACTGTTTTCAGGCAGTGTCATTATTATTGCAAAAGGATGTACATATCTAATTTATCTGTGAAATTGTTAGTATTTTCTGAATTTTAAAGAAAATTAATGTATTTCACGACAAAGTAATACATTTGTTTTATACGTTTGATAAGATAAGAAAATATATGTATAGAAACAAAATCTCAATTTTTTAATGTCCCACCACAGCCTCATTCTACACTCGACATCGGGAAAATCACGATATACATATTCCCGAACAAATGAGCTATTACGTACAGCTATCATCATTCATTTTTTATGGTTCATTTTTAACGAAGCTTTATCTATTTTTATAAATGATATAATTAATCAGCAAAATACGCGACAGTTAGACAGCCACTAACTATCTCAATAAATCATGAATTCCCACTGCAAGAGGATATTTGTGTGTATTTTTGTAACTATACAGATACTAATGAATACGAAGAATTATGAGACAAGGCAATTGCGGATTTAAAGAGTGCAGTTTAACTCATTTGTACACCGGTGATAGAAATAAAATTGTTGAATTATTCAAACAGAAACACAGACATTACTTAATAATGTAAAATGCTTGATGGAAAATGTAGTGCAAGGTAACAAAAGAGGATTTACTGTGAAACGGATATGTTTTAAGAAGACATTTTTTCCATTAACTATATTAAGTCATACATTTTTTATTAGGTATCGTATATTGTGTGAAACTAACTACTCTGCCGACTAACATTATCTCCCACGGGTGTTTTTAGGTCGCAGCATACTTCTTCCATGATCGTGAATCTTCTTGAAATATTTTTTTTCGTGCCTTTGTCTTGGACATGAGTGATATCCAAAATGGTTAATTCATTGCATTGACAAGCACCTGCGGATCCCATGATCGTAGCAACTTGTAGTTCAAAATAAAACGCTCAATCTATAAATTGAAATATTAAAATCGCGTACTTTCTACCATAACCTGTAAATATTCCTCATCCGGTGCTTTTTTCCAGAATTCTTCGATTTCGTTTCTCTCCAGTATCTTTGTCTTCTTTAGTTTATAATTTATTGATTCTACCTCCAAATATGAAGTAAGTACCATACTTCGATTTCAGCATGGAATATTTTGGCTACATCGAAGAGGCAGCAAACCGTTTTTCCACATTGAAAACGTAGGATAGTAGCACCTCTTCTCTCTTCATTCTCCTATGCTTTTTTTCTCCAGTTATCGAATTCCACCAATTCTTTCTCTTACACACATAATGTTGCTTCTTGGGCTTCTTGTAGGATTTAAGCCAGAATGGAGAAATTCTCAGCATTCTCATTCAATTTTGTCCCGATTTTGCAATTTTTTTTCACTCTTGCTGAGAAATAAACAAACGCATGTCATAGAAACGATTCCAAGACTTTCTAGTATTCAGCTGATAATCAATATTCTTGATTAAAATATATTTGTCAAATATGACGTTTTTCAAAACCATAATTTGCTCCGTATCATGTTATGTATTTGTAGAAATAATTGTGCCTATAACCAAAATCAAGTAAATTTTGTTGGAGCCGAATTGATAGTTGTGACGAATGTCTAGCAATAATATCAACAAAGGCGGTTTTCATGTACGCCATATTTAGCACCCAAAAAATTTCTAGCAGTGACACATTTTTTCGCGAAAGAAAGCCTGTTGCTCTCAAAATTTATATTAATTTTGTATACTTAGATATTTGATTCAATTTAAAATAAAGTAGGCGACCTGAAGAACAATCCTAGAAATGCAGAATTAGTTTACATCTCATTGTTTCTTGATATACCTATGACTTCATTAATAGAATTTGTAGCAAAATTTATTTATATTTGCTCAAGCTAGTGGTTTCAGTTCTTTGGTTAAGGTCTTTTTTATCTAAAATTATATGTTCATTATATGCAGATGACTTGACGATATTCGCTGTTATTAAAGATAAAAGTCAACAGTTCTTAGTACAAGAAGATATTAATACATTAAATGATTTCTGCTCATTAATGAAATTTAACTTGAATATTAAAAAATGTTTTTCAGTCACCTTTTATCGTAACAAACAAATCTACAAGTCTAATTACTATATATGTATTAATAATTTGCAAGTTGTACAGCAAGTCAAAGATTTGAATGTGATTCTAAATAGTAAACTGACCAAGATATAGGTAATATTAATTTTATTGTTGGAAAAGCTTTAACAAATTTAATAATGAGATCTAGTAAAGATTTTCTCTTGCATACTTTTGTGTAATTGTTTAATACGAAGTCATTTGGAATATGCTACCATTATTTGGAATCCATTTTATCATAAATATGTTAACAGAATAAATCAAGTACAGAGAAAATTTATAAATTTCATTAATTCTTTTAAATGTAACAGATATCGTCATTTTAACACATATTTTAATAACCTCACATTTTATAAGTTAAATATTTTGGAAAGTAGACGAAGGGTGTATTATATAGTATTTCTACATTTTCTAACAAAATTGATAATTTTTATTGTAACGGGAAAATTTCATTTGCTGTTCTGAATTATTCTATAAGACAACACTTATTTATGTTACCTTCTGCTCGTACTAATTACCTGCCGCATTTGCGCCCAGGAACGACTTACGTCGGTAGGCCCTAACCACCATTCAGTGCAGGAATGAGGGAAACCTGGAAAACCTCATTAATTAGGGGGGTAGTCAAACGTCAACCGGTATCAATCTCTCACATTTACCCAAGCCGACATCCTTCCACTCTACCATGCCCGTAGAGAGGGTGCTAATCCTCTCCACGAATATAGCTGATATACGGTCTACCAGCAGCTCCGGGGATCGAACCCACAGCGGTCTAGCCACATCGATTCAAGTACCTACTGATGCCTTAAACCGCGCGACCATGACCGACCCAGAGAAGTTGACATATTTCACTTATTTTTATCGTCCATAAAAAAAACAATGTAAATTAAAGTATCAGTAGTATCTATACAGGGTGAACATTAAATAAGTACAAATATTTTAACCAGCAGTACAGTTCACTGTGTAGAACACATAATTCATAGTCTTTTTACAAAAAATCAGAAATAAAAAAGTGAAATTTTAAATAAATGTTGTAATTTTTCTGTAGAAAACTTGTTGAGGACCGCTGACTTTCATACATTTATGAGTCATAGCATTGCAGATTGAATTTGTGGTTTACAGTGTTGCCAGTGTTACACAAATGTCTTTGCTTTTCTTGATATTAAACGCATCAAGCTGCTATTTTGTTATTTAATATTGTGTGTACCTTTATTTTTAAAATTTGTTTCACTGATTAAAGTGCGAAGTCACTTTATGGTTCTGGATTCGAAATAAATCGTTAATACTGACTCATTTGGGGTTATGCGGTGAAAATTAAATTTAATATGCTGTATGAAAATCATAGTTTTTCGTTGTTCTTCATAAAATAACTTTGAAATTGTGTCTTGTGTCTCTTTCTAACAGTGTACAATGACATTTAACTTGTGAAATGTGGATTACTGATTAAATAGTTAATTTTTTAACAAACAGGTAAGCTTGTGTGCACGTTTATGTATAATTTTTAAACATTGAACATAGTAATATCACGTAATATCTTCCTAAATACTTTATGATAGTATGTATTTAACTTGCGGAAATTAATTTTTAATCGTTTACAGTAAGGTCAGTTAAGCAGTTATAATTTATGTTAATAATACTACGTATCCGCATTACTTTACTATTATGTTATAGGAAACTTAATATTTATAATAGAGGAGATATGGCAACCTCGCAACAAATCATATGCTTCATTAGGTAGGTTATGACAGTGGTCCTCAAAATGTGGGTATTTTAAAAAAAAATAATATCTCCGTAAATATTAGAAATTTTTAAAAATGGCTTTCAATTAGACTGATCTATATGACGAACTACACCAGCAGTTAAAATATTTGAACTTATTTAAGGTTCACCCTGTATACTACATATTATGTAATTTAATTTAAAGGTTATTTTGTTGATATAGTGCATATAGTTTTAATTTTTTAAGTAACTCTTTAACAGATATGTTTTACACAGAATGTAAATTAATGTAATATTTTTTCTGTATATTAATTTTAATGTTTGTTTTGTAATGACCACATGTATTTCTTTTTTTTTTTGTAAATTAGGGCAGCTCTGTTATTGGAAACATTCGTTATTAATTAATCATCAAACAACAATAATAATGATCCTGAACCTATAGCATGAACTCAAGAATACCCTGTAATTTGCAATTAAATAAATACAAACAAAATAAAATTAAAAATACATTTTATATTTTTTAGAAATACTAGAAGCAATTGATATCAAGATACTCTAAACATTTTATTTTTCTATGCCAGAATAAGTACAATTAGGGGGAAACAACTTTATCACACCAATTGAAGTAACAAATTCTAGTTAGTAATTTAACTTCTTTTCAGAACCATTTAAAGGAAAAATCCCATTTTTAAAGGAAAGGCTGTTATCGAGGGAATTATTCTCACTGGAAGAAGCATTTAGGTGAACGTTACAAAGTAATTCTAATTCTGGTCAACCTCCCTGTCGAATCAGTCGCTAGCTGACAGGTCTGCTCGACCTCGTCCACGCTACACTGTTACAGAAAAAGCTCATTCAGTCGAATGGTACTCGGAGGACATCGCACACACAAAGGACTATTCCGCAATTTTTTATGAAATTGTGTTCCACAGCAGAACATGTTATATTTATTTATACGATTTATATTGTAGCGTTGCATAGTCCTGCCTCTTACACTTGGGACTGTCTTCAACTAGATTACATCTGCTTAGATTTATTGGCTTTTGAATTATGGCTGCGTAAAAAACTAACTAAATTTATATATACAATCATAATAACATTGGCTATATAAATAGCTATTAATTATACAGGGTGATTCAGGTTTAATCTTGATAACTTCAGGAATCGATAAAACAGGTTAAAATAATGTTCATTTGTGATATAAACTTATTTCCTAAAACGCATCGTTTCCGAGATAGAGGGCGTTGAAGTAGGAATTTTTTTCTTGTTTTTCCCTCATAACTTTTGAACTACTTATCCGATTTAAGTGAAATTCGAAACACAAACACTCCTTATGATCTTACATAAGCTTCATAAGTTTGAACTACCTACCCCTCTTAGAAGTGTATTTTATATGCTACCTCCCCTCTTACTTTATTTCGAAACTACAAAAAAAAATTCAATAAAACATCTACACACCACTTTGACCTGATTAATTCCAAAACTTTTTCGTCTCCTGTTTTTTTTCGACGTTTGGTCTTGTTTCTGAGATATTCAAAGAAATTGGTGACAGTGTAGCGCACCAGCCGCGTAAATTTCATTTAACGTTATAGCAACCCATGAAAACAAAACTCCGTGATTTGTGTAAACTGACGTTTGTGAAAATCATTGTCAAAAGTATTATTTAAAAAGCATTTTTAGTACTAAGAAAAAATGCCAAGAACGTTTACAAATGCCAAATATGCCGATATACATTATGTTAATCGTTTCTGTGACGGAAATTCCAACGCGTCAGTTCGAGAGTACCAAACACGCTTCCCTAATAGAAGAATTCCAAATGCACAAGTTTTTGTAGATGTACATCGTCGATTTTCGGAATATGGTTTGTGCCATTACAATGATCATAATCGTAATGTACCGCCAAGAAATAATCAACGAATTCTTCTTGATATCGATAGGACTTTAAGCACACGACGAGCAGCTCGGCAACTCCATTTATCTCAATCAAAAGTACTGAGAGCACTCAAACAAGATCATCGAAGGGCTTTCCATCTCAAACCAGTTCAAGGTTTGTTGCCAGGAGATGCTGAAAAACGTTTAAATTTTTGTAGATGGGTTTTAGATTCAACAAAAATTAATCCACAATGTCTGCATAAGGTTCTATGGACCGACGAATCTAATTTCACAAAAGCTGGAATTGTGAATTACCACAACATTCACGTTTGGAGTGAAGTAAATCCTCGATGTCTCAGACAATCTTCATTTCAGCAACAGTTTAGTGTAAATGTGTGGATAGGTGTTTTAAGTAATAACCTCTGTGGGCTGCATATTTTGCCTCCTCGTTTAAATGGGGATTTATATCATGAGTTTCTACAAAACTCTCTCCCCGACATGCTTGACGATGCCCCCTTAAATTCACGCCAAGGGAACTGGATGCAGTTGGATGGTGCCCCTGCACATTACGGAAGGCAAGTACGGCAGTGGTTGGATGAGAATTATCCTCGTCAATGGATTGGACGGCAACCCAACAACCACCCAAATATGTAGATTTCTTGCGAAGGACCAGTGGCTTGGCCTCCGCGTTAGCCAGATCTGAATCCTCTGGATTATTTCGTTTGGGCCATCTAAAAGCAATTGTGTATGACACGCCAGTACATACCCGTGAGGAATTGATCCAAAGGATAAGACATGCTTGTGACATAAAAAACAATCCTGTTCAAATAGCAGCTGCGGTTAACACACTAACACTAACAGACAGGTTGCAACGATCTTGGGAGTCGCAGGTGCTTGTCGATGTAATGAATTAACCTTTTTGGATATCACCCATGTTCAAGAGAAAGGCAGTTACCTATACGTACTCATTCCGGGTACGAAAACAAATATTTCAAGAGGTTTCACGATCATGCAAAGAGCTTTTTCTGCAGAAATATGTCGAAAATACATCAATCTGCGACCTAAAAATGCCAGTGAGAGATTTTACTTGCGTATGTGGCTGGAAAATATATTACACAACATGTAGATATCAACACAATTTCGAAAACGTTTTCAAAAGTGGTTGCATTTCTTGGGCTCCCTGATCCTGAAAGATTTACCGAACATAAACATTACTGACTAATGCTGGGAGTGATATTACCACTGTGAAACATCATGGTGGACTACGGTAGCGGAAACTTATATTGAAGATTCACTGTCCAGCAAGATGGCAATTGCTGAAAAAATCCAGGTCCCACCTGGTGAAGTTATGGACCCCTCCAGTTCCTCAGAAAGTTCTTATCGAGTGAATTTAAATAATCCCGGTCAAAATGACAAGGTCATTCTTGAGATAAATGTTAAAGTTAATAATAATAATTCTAAATAAAATGCTATAAAATCGAAGCGTGGTATTATGAATTCTAATCCACTAGTGTTTTGAAAGACCTTTAATCCACGGAAAACAGACATATTAAACTTTCTTAATATAGTGGCGAATCAGACCAGCGGTCTGGTGCGACGTTGGCAGATTTAAATATTTTCCTAGTACTTATTGTAATGTTAAAATATGTAATACATGCTATAAATTATTTTTCAAATGAATGCAACTGACATATTAAGTTTCAGTTTATAGATATTTAATATCGAAATTACAAAACTCCAACGGATTAATAATAAACGATTTACATTTCATTGCATAAATAATGAAATAGAATATCAATACTCACTAGGTAAATAATTAAGTGAGGCTGAAAAGCTTTTCGTATTTAAATACTGACAGTAATACAAAAAAATCTGGTGCTGTTAACAGAAAATAGACTACGACATCAGAGAACAGTCTGGCAACAGTGAATCTTATGCCACCGTATTTAGGTCAACAACCTTGTTTTAACGCATACTAAATGAAAAGTACTGCAGAAATGTTGAATTGTTAAATAATAACAGAAACAAACAATTGAATTTGCATTTTAATAAACCTAATAAATGCCCAACCGCAGTAATCAAATATTTTTCATGAATATAAAAATTTTAATCAAAAGTTTCGATAAGTAGTAAGAAAGTAATAATAAAAAAGTAGACATAAGTAGTAATAAAATTATAATAAAAAAAGTCGACCTGTCTGAGAATCGACCCGCCGATCTTCAGACATCTGTCAAAATTGTGCTTATTTGGCTATTTCTGTAAGTAGTTCTCTATAAACTTTAGCTAGCAATCAATACATAAAAATATTCATCCGATATATGATAGCTATAAATTTTAAATAAAACATTCGTATTAGAATATTAAAATGATTGAATTATTTGTACATTACGAAGAAGATACAATTTTAAGGGTTTACGGCATTAAATAATATACTTACCTAATAAATTTCCTCATGCATACAATAACATTGTATTTCCTGTACAATGGCTGATGTATGTACCTATCTATGTATTTTATATATTTTTAGCAAATATAGTGCCACCTGAGCGCGGATAAATAAAATTGTCAACATCCAATTTTATTATACTAATGCTGTTACCGTGCATTTCGCAAAATCTGCTTTTATGAAACAAAACCGATAAAGGATAGGACCAAATGGGTTCTCTATTTATTGAATTATGCATATATTCTGTTACTAATATGTTTTTAACACTTAACTAATTTTATGCATTACAAAAAATCAAAGCACAATTTGAGAAGACAATAAGAGATATTCTTTTATCTTAACAGTGAGTAAATCCCAAAAAAATTCGAAAATTGTTCTACAAAGATTAAAATTAAATGCTTTTTGTTTATATGAACCAATTAAAGTTAAATGAGTATACAATGTGTCCCACTTTTCCTGGAACCGCCTTGGTATCTCGCTAACCTGATATCCGAATACTTTGAAACTTTGGTGATAAATATATACTTATAAAGTGAGTCTTTAGACGCAGCCATATTTGATTATAGTCAGAGGCGTCCGAGTCTAAGGTGGAGGAATGGGGTCGACTTAAAAAAAAGTATTAGCGATTTTTTTAGAAGATAACTAGTAGGATATTATTAATCTGCACCTTTAGAAACCTGTAAAATGTGCCCCGCAAATAAAAAAATGTATTCTTTATTTTTTGTTCAGAATAATGTGTTGTACTGGGTATGAAATCATTCTACAACAAAATAATATTTTTTTAATAAGACAAAAATTATAATTTGTACGTGGGTACCATTTTTCTAACGAATAATCTTCAATAAAAACCATAAAAACCAGTAAGCCATGAAAACAAAAGTTTGTATTATTATTTTCTTGTAGAATCATATACTGTAAGCATTATTTTATTAATATTTACTCTCCTTTAACTAACGGTGTGTACTTTATTTTTATTGAAGGAAACTATCATTTTGTGTACTACATTTTATGAAAAAGATACAGAATTATAAACAATATATTATAATTCAATCATTCTAATTATAAATTCCATTTTTATGTTTACAATACAATTAAAGGAATTACGTACTTAAAAATATTAGGACATAATTTATTCTTTCCATTTTCTACTTGTTCTGCAGCACTACCTTTTGTAACTTCAGTAACAGTTGCATTTTTAGAAAATTTTGCGGAAGATCCACAGCATCTATCAGTTGAAGGCATATTAGTACCAACATATTTTTTTGCTGTTTTCACTTTATTGGACACTGAATTTTCAATAAAGTTTTCAGCAACAGTGGTTGATTTCCAGCCTTCATGGCGCTCAGTATTAGTTATACCTGCTCCAGCATCGACTAATAAAATAGCCGAAGAATGCCGAAAGCTATGTCCGATATCCTTTGGGTTTGCTATTTTGTACAGAATCTGACCCAACGTATTTTCCAACGACTTCCTTGGAGCAGTTAATATTGTTTTAATATAAAAAAAAATTGGATGCTCAGTATCCGGTTGACGAAGAGACGCATATCTTCTGAACGTATTCAGAGATCTTGGTGACTTGTTTTCATTATCAATTATACTAAATATGCGCTGTATTTTAGTCCTGGATTCTTTTATAGTTACTATCGAAGTTTGATTTAAATCCTGAATATCATCTATTGTTATGTTACATAACTCTTCTCTACAATAAGCTCCACATATGCGAAAAATCAGTGCCACCTAATTAAAAAATAATGTAGGTACATTTGACGATGACAACATTCCTTGATTATGAAAAATATTTCTTTCTAGTCAATATTCTTGAATTCTTCGGTTTGTAACCGTCATTCTTTCTTTTTAAGAATGTTATACATCTTGATTTTTTGCTAATGTCGATATTATGATGTAAAAGTACCGTTGCCTTTAACATGGTATAATCCGACCACAAAGACTTACGATGGCTTACAGTTCTCATATTTCCCCAAAAAATATGCTATAAGCACATTTTCAGTGTAGTCTGTCACGTTTTTAAAAAAGCACCGTTTAACAAAATCATCATAAACTTTGTTGTAAAAGTTTTTAATTATTCCGAAAACAGGCTTCGTTTCGTTTCTTCCGCTGCTTTAAAAATTTCAGGAGACATACTCGGAATGTTTTTTGTATTATCTATCACTAATAAAATACGTATTTTATTAATTATGAAAAAAATCTGACTCTTTCCTGGAGGTTTTTCGCGCACTAGATATGGCGTACATGAAAACCGCGTTTGTTGATATTATTGTTAGGCATCCGTCACAACTGTCAATTCGACCCCAACAAAAAATACTTAGTTTCAGTTATACACGAAACATATTTCTACAAATACATAATATGATGTATAGTAAATTTATAAGTGTTGTTCTAAGTACTGATCGTGTATAAAGTTTTGTATAAAACTTGTGTGTCATAATGCGTTTTATACCCTAAGCATGTAATAACTCTTGTCTGAAGCTATTATCTTCAAGCGGTTTAAAAGCCTACTTAACGCTCTTGATATATAAATAACTAGTATTAACGATGCTCACAAAAATAAACAACAAAAAAGGTTGCGTATTCAAAGGACTAAATTCTAATAAACACCACTTCAAATGGCCTTTAAAAAATTTCATCCATGATTTTATATTTTGTAAATTAATAAAAAAATATATCACACATTTGTGAAATATTTTAATTGCAAATAATTATAAAATATTAATAACTCACCATTTAAAAAAATCCTGTTTATTATAACCCATTTAATACCTGCATTAATAAGCTTTACTTTCTGCTGTCAGGACCTTCTGTTCCATCCCAGTTTTAATATTAATCCTGTGGTTGCTGACTCCTTCCTAATTTCACCATTCATTTTCGTGACATTGTTCCTGGAAAGCCAATTTAAGTGAACGATACTCTAAGGACGGGCACTCAAAGGACTATCCATATATTTTTTTAATAAAAGTGTACTCCATCTTGGAAAGGTGTGTATTATTTAAGTGCCGCTACATCATAAACTAGGGATGTGACAACAGAGACAGGAACGGCAAAACGCTGAATTAAAAGCATTTGGACCTTTTTTATAATATTTAGATTAACTTTTTTATTACTTAACGTCTGAAAACTTTGTAGTAGTATTCCTCAGCCGGGATTAAGTACTTAATTATTAACTTCTTAATATCATAACTGTAAAAAGATTCCTAATTAGGATATTATGCAAATACGGGAAAGAAACTCGGAATTTAAATAAGATTTTGCGAATATTATGACGCCATTTAATTGGATGAATGAGAAGAAGTATCCGTTTGCGCAGAAATTAGATGTAGATTGTGCACTTGATTATGATTGATGAATAATTATCCTGGAGATAATTTTTTACTGTGTGTAACTATCAATCAAATTTCTGTACTTCAGATCATGTGACAACATGCATCCAATCATGACATGATTACAGCGATAATATACCATATGCAGGGTGAAGCTTAAATAAATACAAATATTTTAACCAGGTGTAGAGTTCAGTATAGAACACGTAATTAATAGCTTTTTACAAAAAAAAAAAAAATAAATCAGGAATAAAGAAGTCAAATTATAAATAATTTGATTTTTCAATAGAAAACTTGTTGAGGATCACTGATCCGACTCCGATATTTTTAAGAGTCATGGTGAATGTGTATTCCACGGCGTTGCCAGTGTTACCATAATGTCCTGGAATAGGTTTCAAGAAAGTTAATAACTAGAATTTTTAGACATGTCAAAGAATGAAAAATATTAATGGCCACTTCATCCCCTTTGCCATTAGTATACCTCACCAATAAAATATGTCCATATATCTAAGTAGATGAAATTGAAAATATAAACCAGATTATCTATTCACAGTTATACAAAAATTTGGTCATTATCCATTTTTGTTGATTTATCACAATACATACTATCGTTATTACTATCACTGCTTAACAAATCTGTTGCTAGCTTATTGACCTTTTCACTGTACTTCATCAAAAATATTAATTAAATACACTAGATACTTAGGAGAAAAACACTACCTGTGAAAATAATAAATCTATTTAAATATGTTTAATTATTATATAAAGAAACCACCAGTTTAGTTTGGTTTCAGAAGATGCAAAAGTATATCATATTACTTTCAATTTAATTTCATTGTATTGAAATTATCAAATCCTTTTCCACAAATATTACATGTTTTGTTTCCATTTGCACCTTGCCTTTGTCACAGCTTATTCCTTTACCTTGGACCAGTGCATCTGTATCAACATAACCCCTTCGTTGACGTTTTGTGATATTTATACACTTTTAATAAGGAATATTCAATTATTTTCCAACGGCTACTTGATTCTTCCACCGCTAATGTGATTTTTAGGTGGTATTTCTTTTGAGATCCTTTAGGACCCCAGCTAGCAAAGTAGTTCTATAAATTTAAAGTAATGCGAGCTTTAATTCTGTTAATATTTTATAATTGTATCTAGAATACTAAATTATTGCATTAATGTGGCACATGAGACTATTTTGCCTTTAGAAACAGAATTGTTTTATAAATGTGTTGCAAGAACGTTCTTAGAGCATAATTTATAGAAAATTTATAACTGCTATAAGTGTGTACAATAACACAATTTTACAGCAACGGTGCTTATAGAATCAAATTGCTGTAAAACCGATGCAAAATAGTGCTTTATAGAATTATACCATCTCCTGCGACACTCTTATAAAATTATTCTGTAATGTCGCTTATAGTTTCATTATAGAACTATTGTGTGCTGCGGAAATATGGATGCTGCCATCGAACTTAAGAGAAAAAGCTCTTTAAAGCAGTTATAGAGAATAATAATACGGTTATTATAAAATTATTATAGAGTAAATACGTAACAAAAGCCTTTTTGTTCCATAGAAAACGCTATAGAACTAACATTTGTATACATATGTAGGTCTCTCATACCCTCATCTGACGAGACCTACCTATAAAAGTGCGAAATATTTTAATTAAAGTATAATGAGGAAATTTGTATAGCATAGTCGTGACTTATAGAAATTATTATCTGCTTGCAGAAGGAAAATTTCATTACGATAGATAAGATTTATTTGATTACTAATAGAAACCGATTTCCTTATAGAAATTTAGTAACATATTTAATTTAGACCATTCCAAACCTTATTCATTTACACTTCTAGATGTTGAAGTTAAAGAGTTTTATTAGCTTTATTAAATAAAATTGAAATAATTTATATTACCACAATAAAATATGACAACACAATGGATATTAAATGGCATAGATCTGTTATAGTAGTTGCTTACGAAGCATATTTGCTCTATAATCATTGCAATCTACACAAAAATGTCATATTAGTGAGAATCCTCTGAAAGTACAAGATAAAGCCTTTCTTTCTGTCGCCATATTGCGAAGAAAGAAAACAAATCTTAATTAAAAATATATACAATATAAATAGGTAAAATGACATCAATAATATGGATATATTTACTTTCTGACTATTTTATATACAGTTGGTTGTTAAATACATCAATTTAGAAAACATTTTTTTTTATTAAATTTCCAGCATCATAGGAAATATAAGGTTAACTGAGGGCGCGTCAAAAAATTTCCATTATGTACTACACATTTCACGATAAAACTTTTTCCGCATTAAAATGTACTGCTCCCTGATGGACAAACCAACAAAGCAATTCGTAATGATGCGAGTACTCTTATGCAGACTGATTAGGTCTTCTTCTATCTTGGTTCTTATTGGCTCATCCATATTATTTCTAATATGTGCGATGCAGAAACATTTTATTTTCAAAAGATACAATTAAACGATTTTAAAGTTCTCTAAGTAGAACAACATGCAACACAAAAATTGTATAATGAAGTGGTATAGAATTTTTATGAGATTGCTTTGTAACTGCATTATATATTCTATAAGTATTTCCTGCAGACCTTACAGAATAGCTTAAAGAACTAAAAAGTTCTATAGAACGGTGCCCATTTTTATGGTATAAGTGTTGTAAGAACGTTTTGAAAATGTTCTTAGAACAAACATTGCTCTATAAAATTTGCTCTGGAAACGTTCTTACGATTTTTATAGAACAGGAAATTGTTAGCTGGGGCGATATTACTAATAACTTTTACACGGGAAGTAATACAGAAACATATCGCTAATAAAGGTTTGTTAGAAAAATTAGAGTTTTTTAACATGAAAATATTTGGGTATCTTTTTGGAAAAAAAATAATTGATGACGTCATTAGTCGTTTCTGTCAAATCTCAAATCTAATGATTTCGATTAAAAATGGAGCTTACCTGATCCCATTTGACACCACGTGTCCCAATTTTTATTTAAATTTTGTGTATCCTCACAGTAACTTTTGTAACTTTTCACTTTTTTGTTTCTGTCGTACTGTTTCCTTTTTTTACGATTTTCGTATTCTACACACAACGACCAGTGCTTAAAATACATGTACACATTTCACATTCATCTTGAATATTGCAAGAGACCACTGTAAGAACAAGCACTTTCGTCATAGTTTCGATGTTCAAAGTTTCCTCCCTTTGAAATTAACTTTAATCCTACCAAGATTATTCTAATAAACCGCACAAAGAACAGTAAGAACATTTATATGAATTTAAATCCGAGTTCCAAAAGTGATTTAAAATGAATGTATTTAAAATTGAAATGTGCAGAGTTCGCGAAGTTTCTGGTTTTCCTTTCAGATTTAAGATGTATTAGAGAAAGCCAAATAAGGGTTTAATTTACTTAATGAAGTTCCATTTCTTCAATTCAATTCCAAAAGATAACTTTCAAATGCCCAGCTTAATCGTTTGGGTCTTCATTACCTGATAATAGGAGCTCATCCTTTGAACTCGGGAATATCTTAGGTCATTATGCGAGTTGAAAAAATTAATTGAATAAATTTGATTTAACAATGATTATATATGGTAACCGGTGCCACTCTCTTAAGGAATTTTCTATTTTTATTAATCGAAACTATATTGATGAAGGACCCCTCCTGATATCTGGTTAATAATTGCGCAAGATAATGCAAATAACACCAATAATAATACGGAAAAAAAACTTAATATGTATTTAAGAATAATATACTTAAAATTCAACTAATTCAATTAACTTAATTCAAATGTATATATATTAATTCAGAAATAAAGTATATTATTTCATATAAATATTTCTATATTCTTGACATCCAAGCAATGTTATACTTCATTAAATATTTTTCTTTCTTAAAATGACACTAAATTTAAGATTTGCTTAAAGAATAATAGTTTTGTGTGAACCTAACTACTCTGTGGATTAAAGCCCCAACCAGCGTTGAATTACACCCACAATATCTACCCATATATTCTTTATTATTAGCTTTTGTAACATTTTTTTACTGTATGAGAAAGGTACATATTTTAAGCTAATATAAATCAAATCTCCTACAATTCCTATCAATATGTATGCTTTAGTCCGCAGAGTTATTAGTTTCACACAATATTATTAATACCTAAAAATATATAAAGAATAACAGTTTGTTAAAATATGAATAAAATATTATTAATTATGGACTTAAATTATTGGTTTATAAATTTGTACGGATTAAAATTATTAATATTTTCTAATAAATGTCATGCTGTAAAATTTAAAATATGGCTATAATGCAAAATAATAATATTTATAGATGAAATAAGATTTTGTATGCTTGTTAGATGGATTATGTTATATTATTGCTGTGTTTTTTTTACTATATTTATACTTTCTACCGCATCCTGTAATTCGGCATGTCCGTATTTGGATATGTATTAAATAAATCAATAAATAAAAATAAATACAACACACAAACGCGAGAACATAGTTTAAACACGAATGTAATACAACGTTTTACTCATAATCACATCACAATCATATTTGTGGTCTATCAATTATTTAATAAACAGTTCTATCTGAATTTGGTAAAAATGCAAGAAAATAATTGTGTTCCTGTGGCTGTTTTCGAAGAAGTTCAAGGAGCAATTTTTCATTTATTACCAGCGAAAACCAGGGAACATTACGAAAAGGTGTTCGCCGAATATAACGAATGGAGGGATAAACGGAGAGTAAGGGCAATACATGAAGAAGTCATGCTATTATATTTTTTAAATTTGAAGAAAAAATATGCAAATTCATCTATGTGGTATTCAATGCTGAAGGCTACAAGATCTATAAAAATATAGGTATTGGAAAATATAAAAAGCTTACTGCTTATTTGAAGAGTGAATCAAGAGGATACAAGGCAAAAAAGCTGCAGTGTTGAAGAATTTGTTACTGGAGCTAAAATATTTAATGATTAAGGTAATCTCTTTACCTTTTTACATGTTACTAGTTATATAGTGAATTTTGAATTATTTTAGGTTGCACCAATAATGGAGGTTTCTGGTGCTTGCCGATGCTACGAATTGACAAATTTGAAAATTACTGCCGTATAGGACGTTGGCAGTTACCTACTTATTTCAATATCTGACACCAAGACATTTCAAGAAAATTTACAATTATAGAAGAAGGATTTTGCGTGAATGCTGTTGAAATATCTAGGAAATATATTTCTCGACGCCTAATTTGCGTAACACAAGACATATTCTTTTTAAGATACATCAATTAAAAATGTACTTCTCGGCCTGTTGGAATCAACACATTGGTGAAAGTACCCTCAATAGTTGCTTCATTCCTTTATTGGCCAATACAGGTGTTGATCTTACGATCATTAAACGGCATGGTGGATGGAAGAGCTCCTCTGCAGTAGAAAGATATGTTGAGCAGTTAATATCTAACAAACGCTTGCAAGGAAAATCCAAGAAAAATATAGCTGTTCCTTACGAGAAGAGACTTCCGTAACTTTTACAATTTGTTCACGAACTTCGGCAGATGTTATGCGTTCCGAAAATGATGCCAACAATGCTGAAAGAGTTGTTATTAACGGAAAGAAAGTTAAATGTGATAAAGTTTATGAATGTAAATAATAGTATATTATTTAACGAGCGGTAATTCAGGTCATAACTCACGCATATGAAGTTTGCAGTACGAGCCGCAGGCGAGTGCTGTAATTCATCAAGTGAGTTATGACCATTACCGCAAGTTGAATACTATACTTTATCTACGACGATAACAATAAATACTAAGATACAAGTATCGAGAAAGAAAATTGATTTGAAAACGTCAAAATTATTTTGTAAAAATATCAAATGACATTAGTCCCCTCAATGATAATAACTGACAGTTCCGCCTTCTGAGAGACGTTGGCAATTTAATAATTTTAATAGTACATTATACTATAAGGGAGAGAAATGCGTTATTTTGGCAGAGGTGCAATTTGAAGCCCGAGGGCTACAATGCACCGAGGACTAACTTAAAAACACATATTTTGTCATTATGAAGTAAGTAGCACCAGAATTATTGTATTCAGATTTGAGCATTTATTTAGTAGTCGTTGAGTTATTGTCATAACTACAAAATAAATTGTCAGATTAAGGTGCTAGTTTGGTTTAGTTTAAAGTTTGTTTAGTGCACAATGAATAATTTTGAGTCGAAAGAGATTGTGGAGGCTGCAAATATTGCAAGAAGCAATTTGCTGCCTACGAAGTCAAGATCTTTGTACGATATAGCCTACAATCGGTTCAAAAAGTGCCGCGCCGAGAAAAATTTTCAAGTATACAGCGAGAATGTTTTGTTGGCACACTTCAGTGAAAATGCAAAGAAATACAAGTCTTCCACATGGGCGCAATATTCCATGGTTAAGTCATGCTTGATAATTTACGACAACATAGATATAAGCAAATTCCCCAAGATGATCGCATTTTTGAAAAGAACCGGTGACGGATATCAAGCGAAAACATCGAAAATATTGACAAAGGGTGAAATCGACCGTTTTCTTTCAAGTGCAGATGACAAAGAATTCTTAATGATTAAGGTAAGATTACTTTTGTTGTTAGGTATTTCAATTATTAAGTATTTTGATTTTTTATAGGTTGGATTAATTCTGGAGATTGCCGGAGCTTGTCGAACTGATAAACTAGTCAATTTAACTGTAGATGATATTGAGGATGTAGGCTCTTCCTTGATTGTGAAAATTCCAAACACTAAGACAAAGATTCCACGAACCTTTCTGGTTATCGATGTGGGAAAAATGCTTGAATTGTTTCGAAAATACCTGTCCCTTCGTCCTCCCCACGTCAAACATAACCGCCTTTTTTTGTACTACAAAGTAGGAAAATGTAGTTCGCAGCCAGTTGGCAAGAATACCATGGGAAAAATTCCGAGTGTAGTAGCTTCGTATTTAAAATTACCTGATGCTGCATGTTATACTGATCACTGCTTACGAAGATCTTCAGCAACATTACTGACAGATGCTGGTGTGGATATCACGACAATAAAGCGTCATGCTGGTTGGAAATCAACGACAGTCGCTGAGGGTTATGTCGAGAACTCCATTGAAAATAAGACCAAAATTGCTAATCAGGTTTTAGTAGGTACCACTACTAGCGCAATCACAAAAACTGTAAATGTAAGCGAAAGTAATATTCCTTCTAATATTAATTTTGAAAATTGTACAAATGTAACATTTAATTTAAATAAATAATTTCAATGTTATCTTTTTTTTTGCATGAAAACGTTCTCCATAATGTAAACTCCCTTGGGAGCATTATACTCCCTTGGGAATAATCGACTATTTTTGTTTTAATTTTGATGTCATAGAAACTGATTTCTACTCCCGACCGTGGAAAAAATCTTTTAATTATTCATTCCTTTCCACTTGTAGAAGCCCAGCGTGAGTTATAATAACTCACTATAAAAACTCACGCTATTTGTTTATTGATACTATTAATTGCTGAAAAGCAGTTGAATAATTAATATATAAATTAATAGGAGTAGATAAATTAAATTTATTATATGCTTGTATAGGTTTTTTCATTATTCTACTAGTTAAATAAAATTACTTTATTCCACTAGACGGTTCATATTTGTGGATAAAAGTCCGATTATAAGGTGACTGGATAAAAAACGTTTAGTTTGTTCTTTCTTCATTCTGATGAGTGGAATAGCTTTTCAAAGCCATGTCGCTGTTACGTTCTGAATATTTGCTCTATAAAATCAAGATTGTTAACAATCAGTTAGACACGTAAATCTGTTTGAATGAAGCAAATTTGGAATTTTATTCTGCAATTTTCATTGTCCGTTTTCCGCTGATGAATATACACAATTATACATTATTTAAGAGATATAATCAAGCGGCATTTAGAATTCGTGTAATCGAGAACAAATGTGTGAAAAGCATTGTGTTAATGACTTTTTTCTGGCTTTCAGTAAATGGACGAGTTAACACCAAATGCAGTGCGATATTTCAACTGGGGCGATTTAAAAGGCCTGTGTTTGGTGGAAAATATACGTGTTCCTGTAAATGGAGTAGTTGATTTTTTCACGAAGGCAAAAAAATATATCAAACAGAATACATGTAAATTGCAAGCAATGGTATTGTAATTGGGAGTTAGACTTTACTTCTTTGTTTTTTTTTAAGCTGGATTGTAGCTCGTGTTACAAAACAAAAACATCAAGTTTATAATCGTTGACGTTTCGTTGTATGATTTCAACATCTTCAGGACTCTGGAGAAAATCGATAATTATAAAATAACTAGAAAGGTGGCAAGTCGGCTATCGCCGACTTGACCTTTCTTGGGATGGTGGACACCGGATATTTTCATTAGTATAGTTTTTCTGCAGACCATTGCGAAAAGTTTCAGAAAAATAAATTTTTAAATTCATGAATTTTGAGGATTATTTGAGAATGGTTCGATTTTTTTAAACATCCTGTATTGTTCTCATTAAAATAGTTTCCATATAGACCATTGTTAAAAGTTTCATCAAAGAAATATTTCCATGACAGTTTCAATTATCGCAGGTGCAGATCAGCAGTATGATCTGTTCTTTTATTTAACATTTATCAAAATTGTTAAATACATTAGTTATGCTTTTCTGTTTTTTATCAATTATCGTAGGCGCAGATCAGCAGTATGATCTGTTCTTTCATTTAACACTTCTTAAAATTTTTGTTTATAATATTATGCACTCTTGTATTTTTATCACTATCAATTGTCGTAGGTGCAGATCAGCAGTATGATCTGTTCTATTATTTAACACTTCTCAAATTGTCTATCTTTTATCAATTATCGTAGATGCAGATCAACAGTAGAGAATGGTTCGGTTTTTTTAAACACCCAGTATTTTTTCATTAGTATATTTTTCCTACAGAACATTGTAAAAAGTTTCATAAAAAAAAATTTCAATTCCAGGAATTTTGAGGACTTTTAGAGAATGGTTTGGTTTTGTTAAACACCCTGTATTTGCTCATTAGTATAACTTTTTTACAATCGTGAAAAGTTTCATAAAAAAAAATTAAAATCCATAAATTTTGTGGATCTAGAGAATGGTTCTTTATTTTACACCCTGTATTTTTTCATAAGTACGTGTTTATATATACATAATAATACCAAAGTATGTATTTTTTATAGTTTTTTTACAAACTATTGTAAAAAATTTCATCACAAATCAAAAAAGAATTTTCAATTCCAGGTTTTAAGGATTTTTAGAATGATTCGATTTTTTTAAACATCCAGTATTTTTTAATTAGTATAGTTTTTCTGCAGACTATTGCGATAAGTTTTATATAAAAAAGTTTAATTCCATGTATTTTGAGGATTTTTAGTGAATGGTTAGGTTTTTTTAAACACTCTATATTTTTTCATCATTACAGTTTTTTTACAGCCAATTGTGAAAAGTGTCTACAAAAAAAAATATTAATTCCATAAATTGCGAGGATTTCAAGAGAATGGTTCGGTTTCGGTTAAACACCCAGTATTTTTTCATTAGTATGGTTTTTCTGCAGACTATTGCGATAAGTTTCATAAAAAAAAATTTAATTCCATGAATTTTGAGGATTATTAGACAATGGTTCGGTTTTTTTAAACACCCTGTATTATTTCATTATTACAGTTTTTTTACATTCTATTGTGAAAGGTGTCTACAAAAAAAATATATTAATTCCTTAAATTTTGATGATTTTTAGGGAATGGTTCGTTTTTTTTAAACATTCTGTATTTTTTCAGTAGGGTAGATTTTTGCAGACTTTTGTGAAAAGTTTTGTAAAAAATTTTTTTTAATTCCATGAATTTCGAGGATATCAGAGAATGGTTCGGTATTTTTAAACACCCAGTATTTTTTCATTATTACAGTTTTTTTTACAGCCTATTGTGAAAGGTGTCTAAAAAAAGAAATATTAATTCCACGAATTTTGAGGATATTTAGAGAATGGTTCGGTTTTTTTAAACACCCAGTATTTGTTCATTAGTATAGTCTTTTTGCAGACTATTGCGATAAGTTTCATAAAAAAAAATTAATTCCACGAATTTTGAGAATTATTAGAAAATGGTTCGGTTTTGTAAAACGCACTGCATTTTTTTAATAAGGGTAGTTTTTTTGCAGCCTATTGTGAAAGGTGTCATAACAAAAATATTAATTCCATAAATTTTGAGGATTTTTAGGGAATGGTTCGGTTTTTTGTAAACACCCAGTAGTTTTTTAATTAGTAAAGTTTTCTTACAGACCATTGTGAAAAGTTTCATTAAAAAATATTCCATGAATTGTGAGGATTCTTAGAGAATGGTTTGGTTTTGTTAAACACCCTGTATTTTTTCATTATTACAGTTTTTTTTACAGCCTATTGTGAAAGGTGTCTACAAAAAGAAATATTAATTCCACGAATTGTGAGGATTTTTAGAGAACGGTTCGGTTCTCTTAAACACTGGATATTTTCATTAGTATATATATTTTTTTTAACAGCCTATTGCAAAAAGTGTTTACAAAAAAAAAATTAATTCCACGAAATTTGAGGATTTCAAGAGAATGGTTCGGTTTTTTAAAACCCCCCATATTTTTAATTAGTATAGTTTTTCTGCAGACTATCGCGAAGAGTTTCAGAAAAAAAAGGAATTTTTAAATCCACGAATTTTGAGGATTTTTAGATAAGGGTTCGGTTTTTTTAAACACCCCGTATTTTTTTCGATAATTAGTGCGGTAAGAGACCCCCGACTGAAGTTTCGTAAAAAAAAAATTTCAGTTCCCTTAATTTTAAAATTTTTTTAGCGTTCTACATTTTTCCAACACTTTGTATATAAAACGGTCTTTCGCACGTCAGACGACCCCTCCGAAGCGAAAAAACCGAAAATTTCCTCGAACCTGTAATTTTTATTTTTTTCTCGTTAATTTTTATTGGAACACCGACGACACGCGAAGCGCCTCGAAAAATTTGAAGAGCGCCACATTGCTGACGTCACTGTTACCCCGTCTCGGTCTTGGATTTATGCAAATTTCGATACAAAAACGACCTCAAAACCCAGCGCTCGCATAACAGAAAGTATCTAGAGACTTCAAATTTACCGTTTTCGGCCTTCGGGGGGCTCCGATCGGCCCATTTAGCAAAATTTCCTATGTTTTAATCTGAACTGTCACCACTCGTCGTTTGACGTTTCTGAAGGTTGCGCTCCCAGCGGAGTGCAGTCTACCAAATTTTCTATATTTTCGCTATAAAATCGAATTTTAAACCCGGATCTGAGGCACGCGGGATATTGTAGAAGGTTCAAAGTTTACGTTTCGATATGGCTTTATGAAAATAAAGAGGTACTTACTTTGGAGAATGTAATCGTTTTGAAATTTTTGTGATGTCGGCCATTTGCCTTCCTCTTCCTTCCCGTCTCGGTCGTTATTTTTGCACGTTTCCATCTAAAAACGAACTCAAAACCCAGCTCTCGCATAACAGAAAGTATCTAGAGACTTTAAATTTACCTTTTCTGGCCTTTGCGGGCCTCCGATCGGCCTGTTTAGCGAAATTTCTTACGTTTTCTTGGGAGATGTCACCGCATCGCACCGTCGGGCTCGAAGTTTGACGTTTCTGAAGGCCGATCGTCGGGCGAACGTGCGTGGACGCATATTTTCACTATTTTCGCTATAAAATCGAATTTTAAACCCAGATCTGAGGCACGCGGGATATTGTAGAAGGTTCAAAGTTTACGTTTCGATATGGCTTCGTGGAAAGGAATGTGGGAAAATACGAAAATATCGAATCCGAAATAGTTTGACGTCTAAATATATTTCGCACTGAACAACTGACGTTTCTCCGATTCCCTGCCGATAAGCTATATCCATCTCACTTTTGTCTCGTTTCCTCGCGAAAATCGCAAACCGGCGTCCGCGGACCTCCGGAAAAACTCAAAATTCGCCCCGAAAAAAGTAAAAAGAACCCACCAAAATACGCCTACCGGACAACCGAAGGACCGAACTCGACCCCGCGCACCCGGACCCGCCGTCGCGGGGCTCGCGAAAAAAGCCTTTGTGGCGGCAAAATGCCACTTTTTCGCACCTCCGGTGGGAGCGAGAAAAAACAACAGATTTTAATATATAAGAACTAGAAAGGTGGCAAGTCGGCTATCGCCGACTTGACCTTTCTTGGGATGGTGGACACCGGATATTTTCATTATTATAGTTTTTCTGCAGACCGTTGCGAAGAGTTTCAAAAAAATAAATTTTTAAATCCATGAATTTTGAGGATTATTTGAGACTGGTTCGGTTTTTTTAAACACCCTGTATTGTTCTCATTAAAATAGTTTCCATATAGACCACTGTTAGTTTCATCAAAGAAATATTTATACTTCCATGACAGTTTCAATTATCGCAGGTGCAGATCAGCAGTATGATCTGTTCTTTAATTTAATACATTTTAAAATTTTTGGTTATAATATTATGCACTTTTGTATTTTTATCACTATCAATTGTCGTAGGTGCAGATCAGCAGTATGATCTGTTCTTTTATTTAACATTTCTCAAAATTGTTAAATACATTAGTTATGCTTTTCTGATTTTTATCAATTATTGTAGGTGCAGATCAGCAGTATGATCTGTTCTTTCATTTAACACTTCTTAAAATTTTTGTTTATAATATTATGCACGCTTCTATTTTATGACTATTAATTATCGTAGGTGCAGATCAGCAGTATGATCTGTTCTATTATTTAACACTTCTCAAATTTGTTACCTATATTAGATACGCTTGTCTATCTTTTATCAATTATCGTAGATGCAGATCAGCAGTAGAGAATGGTTCGGTTTTTTTAAACATCCTGCATTTTTTCGTTAGGGTAGTTTTTCTGTAGACTATTGCAAAAAGTGACATAAAAAAATAAATTAATTCCATGAATTTTGAGGATTATTAGGGAATAGTTCGGTTTTTTTAAATATTCTGTATTTTGCCATTAGCATAGTTTTTATACAAAACATTGTAAATAGTTTCATCAAAACAAACTTTAGTAATTCCATGTATTTTAGGAGTTTCAATATTGGTTCAGTTTTCTTAAACACCCTGCATTGTTCTCATTAAAATAGTCTCTATATAGACTATTGTTCAAAGTTTCATCAAAGTAATATTATACTTCCATGAATGGTTCGGTTTTTGTAAATATCCAGTAGTTTTTTAATTAGTATAGTTTTCTTACAGACCATTGTGAAAAGTTTCATAAAAAAATATTCCATGCATTGTGAGGATTCTTAGAGAATGGTTTGGTTTCGTTAAACACCCTCTATTTTTTCAATAGTATAATTTTTTTACAATTGTGAAAAGTTTCATAAAAAAAAATAAATTCCATAAATTTTGTGGATCTAGAGAATGGTTCTTTATTTTACATCCTGTATTTTTTCATAAGTATGTATTTGTATACAAATAATAATACCTAAGTTTGTATTTTTTATAGTTTTTTTACAAACTATTGCAAATAGTTTCTTCAAAAATCAAAAAAGAACGCCGAACGTGTAGGTGCCATAAATTTTGAGGATTTTTAGAGAATGGTTCGGTTTTTTTTAACACCCTATATTGTTCTCATTAAAATAGTTTCCATATAGACCATTGTTAAAAGTTTCATCAAAGAAATATTTATACTTCCATGTTTCAATTATAGCAGGTGCAGATCAGCAGTATGATCTGTTCTTTAATTTAATACATTTTAAAATTTTTGGTTAAATTATTATGCACTCTTGTATTTTTATCACTATCAATTGTCGTAGGTGCAGATCAGCAGTATGATCTGTTCTTTTATTTAATATTTCTCAAAATTGTTACATACATTAGTTATGCTTTTCTGTTTTTTATCAATTACTGTAGGTGCAGATCAGCAGTATGATCCGTTTTTTCATTTAACACTTCTTAAAATTTTTGTTTATAATATTATGCACGCTTCTATTTTTATGACTATTAATTATCGTATGTGCAGATCAGCAGTATGATCTGTTCTATTATTTAACACTTCTCAAATTTGTTACCTATATTAGTTACGTTTGTCTGTCTTTTATCAATTATCGTAGATGCAGATCAGCAGTAGAGAATCGTTAGGTTTTTTAAACACCCTGTATTGTTCTCATTAAAATAGTTTCCATATAGACCATTGTTAAAAGTTTCATCAAAGAAATATTATACTTCCATGACAGTTTCAAATATCGCAGGTGCAGATCAGCAGTATGATCTGTTCTTTAATTTAATACACTCTAAAATTTTTGGTTACAATATTATACACTCTTGTATGTTTATCACTATCAATTGTCGTAGGTGCAGATCAGCAGTATGATCTGTTCTTTCATTTAACACTTCTCAAAATTTTTGTTTATAATATTTTGCACGCTTCTATTTTTATGACTATTAATTATCGTAGGTGCAGATCAGCAGTATGATCTGTTCTTTTATTTAACATTTCTCAAAATTGTTAAATACATTAGTTATGCTTTTCTGTTTTTTATCAATTATGGTTGGTGCAGATCAGCAGTATGATCTGTTTTTTCATTTAACACTTCTTAAAATTTTTGTTTATAATATTTTGCACGCTTCTATTTTTATGACTATTAATTATCGTAGGTGCAGATCAGCAGTATGATCTGTTCTTTTATTTAACATTTCTCAAAATTGTTAAATACATTAGTTATGCTTTTCTGTTTTTTATCAATTATGGTTGGTGCAGATCAGCAGTATGATCTGTTTTTTCATTTAACACTTCTTAAAATTTTTGTTTATAATATTATGCACGCTTCTATTTTTATGGCTATTAATTGTCGTATGTGCAGATCAGCAGTATGATCTGTTCTATTATTTAAGACTTCTCAAATTTGTTACCTATATTAGTTACGTTTGTCTGTCTTTTATCAATTATCGTAGATGTAGATCAGCAGTAGAGAATCGTTAGGTTTTTTAAACACCCTGTATTGTTCTTATTAAAATAGTTTCCATATAGACCATTGTTAAAAGTTTCATCAAAGAAATATTATACTTCCATGACAGTTTCAATTATCGCAGGTGCAGATCAGCAGTATGATCTGTTCTTTAATTTAATACATTTTAAAATTTTTGGTTACAATATTATACACTTGTATGTTTATCACTATCAATTGTCGTAGGTGCAGATCAGCAGTATGATCTGTTCTTTTATTTAACATTTCTCAAAATACATTAGTTATGCTTTTCTGATTTTTATCAATTATTGTAGGTCCAGATCAGCAGTATGATCTGTTCTTTCATTTAACACTTCTTAAAATTTTTGTTTATAATATTTTGCACGCTTCTATTTTTATGACTATTAATTATCGTAGGTGCAGATCAGCAGTATGATCTGTTCTTTCATTTAACACTTCTTGAAATTTTTGTTTATAATATTATGCACGCTTCTATTTTTATGACTATTAATTATCGTAGGTGCAGATCAGCAGTATGATCTGTTCTATTATTTAACAATTATCAAATTTGTTACCTATATTAGATACGCTTGTCTATCTTTTATCAATTATCGTAGATGCAGATCAGCAGTAGAGAATGGTTCGGTTTTTTTAAACATCCTGCATTTTTTCGTTAGGGTAGTTTTTCTGCAGACTATTGCAAAAAGTTTCATAAAAAAATAAATTAATTCCATGAATTTTGAGGATTATTAGGGAATAGTTCGGTTTTTTTAAACATTCTGTATTTTGTCATTAGCATAGTTTTTATACAAAACATTGTAAATAGTTTCATCAAAACAAACTTTTGTAATTCCATGTATTTTGGGAGTTTCAATATTGGTTGATTTTACTTAAACACCCTGTATTGTTCTCATTAAAATAGTCTCTATATAGACCATTGTTCAGAGTTTCATCAAAGTAATATTATACTTCCATGAATGGTTCGGTTTTTGTAAATATCCAGTAGTTTTTTAATTAGTATAGTTTTCTTACAGACCATTATGAAAAGTTTCATAAAAAAATATTCCATGCATTTTGAGGATTCTTAGAGAATGGTTTGGTTTCGTTAAACACCCTCTATTTTTTCAATAGTATAATTTTTTTACAATCGTGAAGTTTCATAAAAAAAATAAATTCCATAAATTTTGTGGATCTAGAGAAAGGTTCTTTATTTTACACCCTGTATTTTTTCATAAGTATGTATTTGTATACACATAATAATACCTAAGTATGTATTTTTTATAGTTTTTTTACAAACTATTGCAAAAAGTTTCATCAAAAATCAAAAAAGGACGCCGAACGTGTAGGTGCCATAAATTTTGAGGATTTTTAGAGAATGGTTCGGTTTTTTTAAACACCCTGTATTGTTCTCATTAAAATAGTTTCCATATAGACCATTGTTGAAAGTTTGATCAAAGAAATATTTATACTTCCATGACAGTTTCAATTATCGCAGGTGCAGATCAGCAGTATGATCTGTTCTTTCATTTAATACATTTTAAAATTTTTGGTTACAATATTATGCACTCTTGTATTTTTATCACTATCAATTGTCGTAGGTGCAGATCAGCAGTATGATCTGTTCTTTTATTTAACATTTCTCAAAATTGTTAAATACATTAGTTATGCTTTTCTGTTTTTTATCAATTATCGTAGGCGCAGATCAGCAGTATGATCTGTTCTTTCATTTAACACTTCTTAAAATTTTTGTTTAAAATATTATGCACGCTTCTATATTTATGACTATTAATTATCGCAGGTGCAGATCAGCAGTATGATCTGTTCTATTATTTAACACTTCTCAAATTTGTTACCTATATTAGTTACGCTTGTCTGTCTTTTATCAATTATCGTAGATGCAGATCAGCAGTAGAGAATCGTTCGGTTTTTTAAACACCCTGCATTTTTTCAGTAGGGTAGTTTTTTGCAGCCTTTTGTGAAAAGTTTTGTAAAAAAAATTCTTTAATTCCATGAATTTCGAGGATATCAAGAGAATGGTTCGGTATTTTTAAACACCCAGTATTTTTTCATTATTACAGTTTTTTTTACAGCCTATTGTGAAAGGTGTCTAAAAAAAGAAATATTAATTCCACGAATTTTGAGGATATTTAGAGAATGGTTCGGTTTTTCTAAACACCCAGTATTTTTTAATTAGTACAGTTTTTTTACAGCCTATTGCGAAAAATGTCATAAAAATTTCAATTCCATGAATTTTGAGGATTATTAGAAAACGGTTCGGTTTTGTAAAACACCTTGCATTTTTTTAATAAGGGTAGTTTTTTTGCAGCCTATTGTGAAAGGTGTCATAACAAAAATATTATTAATTCCATAAAATTTGAGGATTTTTAGGGAATGGTTCGGTTTTTTGTAAACACCCAGTAGTTTTTTAATTAGTAAAGTTTTCTTACAGACCATTGTGAAATGTTTCATTAAAAAATATTCCATGAATTGTGAGGATTCTTAGAGAATGGTTTGGTTTTGTTAAACACCCTGTAGTTTTTCATTATTACAGTTTTTTTACATTCTATTGTGAAAGGTGTCTACAAAAAAAATATATTAATTCCTTAAATTTTGATGATTTTTAGGGAATGGTTCGTTTTTATTAAACATCCTGTATTTTTTCAGTAGGGTATTTTTTTGCAGCCTTTTGTGAAAAGTTTTGTAAAAAAAATTCTTTAATTCCATGAATTTCGAGGATATCAAGAGAATGGTTCGGTATTTTTAAACACCCAGTATTTTTTCATTATTACAGTTTTTTTACAGCCTATTGTGAAAAGTGTCTACAAAAAAAAATATTAATTCCATAAATTGCGAGGATTTCAAGAGAATGGTTCGGTTTCGGTTAAACACCCAGTATTTTTTCATTAGTATGGATTTTCTGCAGACTATTGCGATTAGTTTCATAAAAAAAAATTTAATTCCATGAATTTTCAGGATTATTAGACAATGGTTCGGTTTTTTTAAACACCCTGTATTATTTCATTATTACAGTTTTTTACATTCTATTGTGAAAGGTGTCTACAAAAAAACTATATTAATTCCTTAAATTTTGATGATTTTTAGGGAATGGTTCGTTTTTTTTAAACATCCTGTATTTTTTTCAGTAGGGTAGTTTTTTTGCAGCCTTTTGTGAAAAGTTTTGTAAAAAAATTTTTTAATTCGATGAATTTCGAGGATATCAAGAGAATGGTTCGGTATTTTTAAACACCCAGTATTTGTTCATTAGTATAGTCTTTTTGCAAACTATTGCGATAAGTTTCATAAAAAAAATTTTAATTTCATGAATTTTGAAGATTATTAGAAAACGGTTCGGTTTTGTAAAACACCCTGCATTTTTTAATAAGGGTAGTTTTTTTGCAGCTTATTGTGAAAGGTGTCATAACAAAAATATTATTAATTCCATAAATTTTGAGGATTTTTAGGGAATGGTTCGGTTTTTTGTAAACACCCAGTAGTTTTTTAATTAGTAAAGTTTTCTTACAGACCATTCTGAAAAGTTTCATTAAAAAATATTCCATGAATTGTGAGGATTCTTAGAGAATGGTTTGGTTTTGTTAAACACCCTGTATTTTTTCATTATTACAGTTTTTTTATAGCCTATTGTGAAAGGTGTCTACAAAAAGAAATATTAATTCCACGAAATTTGAGGATTTTTAGAGAATGGTTCGGTTCTCTTAAACACTGGATATTTTCATTAGTATATATATCTTTTTTAACAGCCTATTGCAAAAAGTGTTTAAAAAAAAAAATTTAATTCCACGAAATTTGAGGATTTCAAGAGAATGGTTCGGTTTTTTTAAACCCCCTGTATTTTTAATTAGTATAGTTTTTCTGCAGACTATCGCGAAGAGTTTCAGAAAAAAAAGGAATTTTTAAATCCACGAATTTTGAGGATTTTTAGATAAGGGTTCGGTTTCTTTTAAACACCCCGTATTTTGTTCGATAATTAGTGCGGTAAGAGACCCCCGACTGAAGTTTCGTAAAAAAAAAATTTCAGTTCCCTTAATTTTGACATTTTTTTAGCGTTCGACATTTTTCCAACACTTTGTATATAAAACGGTCCTTCGCACGTCAGACGACCCCTCCGAAGCGAAAAAACCGAAAATTTCCTCGAATCTGTAATTTTTATTTTTTTTTCGTCAATTTTTATCGGAACACCCCGTACATCGAGCTTTTTTGAGTCGCACTGTATATGCTTCGAAAAATTTGAAGAGCGCCACATTGCTGACGTCACTGTTACCCCGTCTGGGTGCGAATTTATGCAAATTTCGATGCAAATTTCGATACAAAAAAGACCTTAAAACCCAGCGCTCGCGTAACAGAAAGTATCTAGAGACTTTAAATTTACCGTTTTCGGCCTTCGGGGGGCTCCGATCGGCCCATTTAGCGAAATTTCCTATGTTTTAATATGAACTGTCACTACTCGTCGTTTGACGTTTCTGAAGATCGCGCTCCCGACGGAGTGCAGTCTACCAAATTTTCGTTATTTTCACTATAAAATCGAATTTTAAACCCAGATCTGAGGCACGCGGGAAATTGTAGAAGGTTCAAAGTTTACGTTTCGATATGGTTTTATGGAAATAAAGGGGTACTTACTTTGGAGAATGTAATCGTTTTGAAGTTTTTGTGATGACTGGCATTTGCCTTCCTCTTCCTTGCCGTCTCGGTCGTTATTTTTGCACATTTCCATCTAAAAACGAACTGGAAACCCATCGCTCGCATAACAGAAAGTATCTAGAGACTTTAAATTTACCTTTTCTGGCCTTTGCGGGCCTCCGATCGGTCCGTTCGGCGAAATTTCCTATGTTTTAATCTGAACTGTCACCACTCGTCGTTTGACGTTTCTGATGGCGGAGTGCAGTCTACCAAATTTTCTATAATTTCACTATAAAATCAAATTTCAAACTCATACCTGAGGCACGCGGGATATTGTAGAAGGTTCAAAGTTTACGTTTCGATATGGTTTTATGGAAATAAAGGTGTACTTACTTTGGAGAATGTAATCGTTTTGAAATTTTTGTGATGTCGGCCATTTGCCTTGCTGTCGTTTCCCGTCCGGGTTGTTATTTTTGCACATTTCCATCTAAAAACGAACTGAAAACCCAGCGCTCGCATAACAGAAAGTATCTAGAGACTTTAAATTTACCTTTTCTGGCCTTTGCGGGCCTCCGATCGGCCCATTCAGCGAAATTTCTTACGTTTTCTTGGGAGATGTCACCGCACCGCACCGTCGGGCTCGAAGTTTGACGTTTCTGAAGGCAGATCGCCGGACAAACGTGCGTGGACGCATATTTTCACTATTTTCGCTATAAAATCGAATTTTACACCCAGATCTGAGGCACGCGACACATTGTAGACGGTTCAAAGTTTACGTTTCGATATGGCTTTGTGGAAGGGAATGCGGGAAAATACGAAAATATCGAATCCGAAATAGTTTGACGCCTAAATATATTTGGCACTGAACAACTGACGTTTCTCTGATTCCCAACCGATAAGCTCCGCCCGCGCTATATCCATCTCGGTCGCCGAGAACGGCTGGCGAGGACCCTACGAAAAACGGAAAATTTACCTAGAAAAACTCAAAAAACGGTCCGCCGAGCGCCTCGTCGCGACGAAGAAAGGACCAAATAAACCGATTCGCCCGCTGCCGCGTCGCCGGAAGACTCGCGTAAAATACCTCGCGCGAAGCAAAATCGGCCTCGGAGCGGTCGCGGGACTTCCGATAAGGGGCGTTTTTTTCGACTTTTGTCTCGTTCCCTCGCGAAAATCGAAATGTAGCGTCCGCAGACCTCCGGAAAAACGCAAATTTCGCCCGGAAAAAAGTAAAAATAACCAACGAAAATACGCCTAAGCTACGCAGGAAGGACCGAACTCGACTCGACGCGCCCGTACTCGCCGCCGCGCGGCTCGCGAAAAAAGCCTTAGTGGCGGTAAAATGCCCCTTTTTCGCCCGCCCGGTGGGAGCGAGAAAAAACAACGGATTTTAATATAATAGAACTAGAAAGGTGGCAAGTCGGCTATCGCCGACTTGACCTTTCTTGGGATGGTGGACACCGGATATTTTCAGTAGTATAGTTTTTCTGCAGACCACTGCGAAGAGTTTCAGAAAAAGTAATTTTTAAATCCATGAATTTTGAGGATTATTTGAGAATAGTTCGGTTTTTTTAAACACTTTGTATTGTTCTCATTAAAATAGTTTCCATATAGACCATTGTTAAAAGTTTCATCAAAGAAATATTTATACTTCCATGACAGTTTCAATTATCGCAGGTGCAGATCAGCAGTATGATCTGTTCTTTAATTTAATACATTTTACAATTTTTGGTTACAATATTATGCACTCTTGTATTTTTATCACTATCAATCGTAGGTGCAGATCAGCAGTATGATCTGTTTTTTCATTTAACACTTCTTAAAATTTTTGTTTATTATATTATGCACGCTTCTATTTTTATGACTATTAATTATCGTATGTGCAGATCAGCAGTATGATCTGTTCTATTATTTAACACTTCTCAAATTTGTTACCTATATTAGTTACGCTTGTCTGTCTTTTATCAATTATCGTAGATGCAGTTCAGCAGTAGAGAATCGTTCTGTTTTTTAAACGCCCTGTATTGTTTTCATTAAAATAGTTTCCATATAGACCATTGTTAAAAGTTTCTTCAAAGAAATATTATACTTCCATGACAGTTTCAATTATCGCAGGTGCAGATCAGCAGTATGATCTGTTTTTTCATTTAACACTTCTTAAAATTTTTGTTTATAATATTATGCACGCTTCTATTTTTATGACTATTAATTGTCGTATGTGCAGATCAGCAGTATGATCTGTTCTATTATTTAACACTTCTCAAATTTGTTACCTATATTAGTTACGCTTGTCTGTCTTTTATCAATTATCGTAGATACAGATCAGCAGTAGAGAATCGTTCGGTTTTTTAAACGCCCTGTATTGTTCTCATTAAAATAGTTTCCATATATACCATTGTTAAAAGTTTCTTCAAAGAAATATTATACTTCCATGACAGTTTCAATTATCGCAGGTGCAGATCAGCAGTATGATCTGTTCTTTAATTTAATACATTTTAAAATTTTTGGTGACAATATTATACACTCTTGTATTTTTATCACTATCAATTGTCGTAGGTGCAGATCAGCAGTTTGATCTGTTGTTTTATTTAATATTTCTCAAAATTGTTACATACATTAGTTATGCTTTTCTGTTTTTTATCAATTACTGTAGGTGCAGATCAGCAGTATGATCTGTTTTTTCATTTAACACTTCTTAAAATTTTTGTTTATAATATTATGCACGCTTCTGTTTTTATGGCTATTAATTATCGTATGTGCAGATCAGCAGTATGATCTGTTCTATTATTTAAGACTTCTCAAATTTGTTACCTATATTAGTTACGTTTGTCTGTCTTTTATCAATTATCGTAGATGCAGATCAGCAGTAGAGAATCGTTAGGTTTTTTAAACACCCTGTATTGTTCTCATTAAAATAGTTTCCATATAGACCATTGTAAAAAGTTTCATCAAAGAAATATTATACTTCCATGACAGTTTAAATTATCGCAGGTGCAGATCAGCAGTATGATCTGTTCTTTAATTTAATACATTTTAAAATTTGTGGTTACAATATTATACACTTGTATGTTTATCACTATCAATTGTCGTAGGTCCAGATCAGCAGTATGATCTGTTCTTTCATTTAACACTTCTTAAAATTTTTGTTTATAATATTTTGCACGCTTCTATTTTTATGACTATTAATTATCGTAGGTGCAGATCAGCAGTATGATCTGTTCTTTTATTTAACATTTCTCAAAATAGTTAAATACATTAGTTATGCTTTTCTGATTTTTATCAATTATTGTAGGTGCAGATCAGCAGTATGATCTGTTCTTTCATTTAACACTTCTTGAAATTTTTGTTTATAATATTATGCACGCTTCTATTTTTATGACTATTAATTATCGTAGGTGCAGATCAGCAGTATGATCTGTTCTATTATTTAACAATTATCAAATTTGTTACCTATATTAGATACGCTTGTCTATCTTTTATCAATTATCGTAGATGCAGATCAGCAGTAGAGAATGGTTCGGTTTTTTTAAGCATCCTGCATTTTTTCGTTAGGGTAGTTTTTCTGCAGACTATTGCAAAAAGTTTCATAAAAAAATAAATTAATTCCATGAATTTTGAGGATTATTAGGGAATATTTCGGTTTTTTTAAACATTCTGTATTTTGTCATTAGCATAGTTTTTATACAAAACATTATAAATAATTTCATCAAAACAAACTTTTGTAATTCCATGTATTTTGGGAGTTTCAATATTGGTTGATTTTACTTAAACACCCTGTATTGTTCTCATTAAAATAGTCTCTATATAGACCATTGTTCAAAGTTTCATCAAAGTAATATTATACTTCCATGAATGGTTCGGTTTTTGTGAATATCCAGTAGTTTTTTAATTAGTATAGATTTCTTACAGACCATTGTGAAAAGTTTCATAAAAAAATATTCCATGCATTTTGAGGATTCTTAGAGAATGGTTTGGTTTCGTTAAACACCCTCTATTTTTTCAATAGTATAATTTTTTTACCATCGTGAAGTTTCATAAAAAAAATAAATTCCATAAATTTTGTGGATCTAGAGAATGGTTCTTTATTTTACACCCTGTATTTTTTCATTAGTATGTATTTGTATACACATAATAATACCTAAGTATGTATTTTTTATAGTTTTTTTACAAACTATTGCAAAAAGTTTCATCAAAAATAAAAAAAGAACGCCGAACGTGTAGGTGCCATAAATTTTGAGGATTTTTAGAGAATGGTTCGGTTTTTTTAAACACCCTGTATTGTTCTCATTAAAATAGTTTCCATATAGACCATTGTTAAAAGTTTCATCAAAGAAATATTTATACTTCCATGACAGTTTCAATTATCGCAGGTGCAGATCAGCAGTATGATCTGTTCTTTCATTTAATACATTTTAAAATTTTTGGTTACAATATTATGCACTCTTGTATTTTTATCACTATCAATTGTCGTAGGTGCAGATCAGCAGTATGATCTGTTCTTTTATTTAACATTTCTCAAAATTGTTAAATACATTAGTTATGCTTTTCTGTTTTTTATCAATTATCGTAGGCGCAGATCAGCAGTATGATCTGTTCTTTAATTTAATACATTTTAAAATTTTTGGTTACAATATTATGCACTCTTGTATTTTTATCACTATGAATTGTCGTAGGTGCAGATCAGCAGTATGATCTGTTCTTTTATTTAACATTTCTCAAAATTGTTAAATACATTAGTTATGCTTTTCTGTTTTTTATCAATTATCGTAGGCGCAGATCAGCAGTATGATCTGTTCTTTAATTTAATACATTTTAAAATTTTTGGTTAGAATATTATGCATTCTTGTATTTTTATCACTATCAATTGTCGTAGGTGCAGATCAGCAGTATGATCTGTTCTTTTATTTAACATTTCTCAAAATTGTTAAATACATTAGTTATGCTTTTCTGTTCTTTATCAATTATCGTAGGCGCAGATCAGCAGTATGATCTGTTCTTTCATTTAACACTTCTTAAAATTTTTGTTTATAATATTATGCACGCTTCTATATTTATGACTATTAATTATCGTAGGTGCAGATCAGCAGTATGATCTGTTCTATTATTTAACACTTCTCAAATTGTCTATCTTTTATCAATTATCGTAGATGCAGATCAGCAGTAGAAAATGGTTCGGTTTTTTAAAACACCCAATATTTTGTCATTAGTATATTTTTCCTACAGAACATTGTAAAAAGTTTCATCAAAAAAAAATTTCAATTCCAGGAATTTTGAGGACTTTTAGAGAATGGTTTGGTTTTGTTAAACACCCTGTCTTTGCTCATTAGTATAACTTTTTTACAATCGTGAAAAGTTTCATAAAAAAAATTAAATTCCATAAATTTTGTGGATCTAGAGAATGGTTCTTTATTTTACACCCTGTATTTTTTCATAAGTATGTGTTTATATACTCATAATAACACCAAAGTATGTATCTTTTACAGTTTTTTACAAACTATTGTAAAAAATTTCATCACAAATCAAAAAAGAATTTTCAATTCCAGGTTTTAAGGATTTTTAGAATGATTCGATTATTTTAAACATTCAGTATTTTTTAATTAGTATAGTTTTTCTGCAGACTATTGCGATAAGTTTTATAAAAAAAGCTTAATTCCATGTATTTTGAGGATTTTTAGTGAATGGTTAGGTTCTTTTAAACACTCTATATTTTTTCATAATTACAGTTTTTTACAGCCTATTGTGAAAAGTGTCTACAAAAAAAAATTAATTCCATAAATTGCGAGGATTTCAAGAGAATGGTTCGGTTTCGGTTAAACACCCAGTATTTTTTCATTAGTATGGTTTTTCTGCAGACTATTGCGATAAGTTTCATAAAAAAAAATTAATTCCATGAATTTTGAGGATTATTAGACAATGGTTCGGGTTTTTTAAACACCCTGTATTATTTCATTATTACAGTTTTTTTACATTCTATTGTGAAAGGTGTCTACAAAAAAAATATATTAATTCCTTAAATTTTGATGATTTTTAGGGAATGGTTCGTTTTTTTTAAACATCCTGTATTTTTTCAGTAGGGTAGTTTTTTGCAGCCTTTTGTGAAAAGTTTTGTAAAAAAAATTCTTTAATTCCATGAATTTCGAGGATATCAAGAGAATGGTTCGGATTTTTTAAACACCCTGAATTGTTCTCACTAAAATAGTTTCCATATAGACCATTGTTAAAAGTTTCAGCAAATTAATATTATACTTCCTTGACAGTTTCAATTATCGCAGGTGCAGATCAGCAGTATGTTCTTTAATTTAATACATTTTAAAATTTTTAGTTACAATATTATACACTCTTGTATTTTTATCACTATCAATTGTCGTAAGTGCAGATCAGCAGTATGATCTGTTCTTTTATTTAACATTTCTCAAAATTGTTAAATACATTATGCTTTTCTGTTTTTCATCAATTATTGTAGGTGCAGATCAGCAGTATGATCTGTTTTCTCATTTAACACTTCTTAAAATGTTTGTTTATAATATTATGCACGCTTCTATATTTATGACTATTAATTATCGTAGGTGCAGATCAGCAGTATGATCTGTTCTATTATTTAACACTTCTCAACTTGTCAATCTTTTATCAATTATCGTAGGCGCAGATCAGCAGTATGATCTGTTCTTTCATTTAATACTTCTTAAAATTTTTGTTTATAATATTATGCACGCTTCTATATTTATGACTATTAATTATCGTAGGTGCAGATCAGCAGTATGATCTGTTCTATTATTTAACACTTCTCAAATTGTCTATCTTTTATCAATTATAGTAGATGCAGATCAGCAGTAGAGAATGGTTCGTGTTTTTTAAACACCCAGTATTTTGTCATTAGTATATTTTTCCTACAGAACATTGTAAAAAGTTTCATAAAAAAAAATTTCAATTCCAGGAATTTTGAGGACTTTTAGAGAATGGTTTGGTTTTGTTAAACACCCTGTATTTGGTCATTAGTATAACATTTTTACAATCGTGAAAAGTTTCATTAAAAAAATTAAATTCCATAAATTTTGTGGATCTAGAGAATGGTTCTTTATTTTACACCCTGTATTTTTTCATAAGTATGTGTTTATATACACATAATAATACCAAAGTATGTATTTTTTATAGTTTTTTACAAACTATTGTAAAAAATTTCATCACAAATGAAAAAAGAATTTTCAATTCCAGGTTTTAAGGATTTTTAAAATGATTCGATTTTTTTAAACATCCAGTATTTTTTCATTAGTACAGTTTTGCTTCACAATATGTAAAATGTTTCATCAAAAAAATTTTTAATTCCACGAATTTTGAGGATTTTTAGAGAATGGTTCGGTTTTTTGTAAACACCCAGTAGTTTTTTAATTAGTAAAGTTTTCTTACAGACCATTGTAAAAAGTTTTATTAAAAAATATTCCATGAATTGTGAGGATTCTTAGAGAATGGTTTGGTTTTGTTAAACACCCTGTATTTTTTCATTAGGGTAGTTTTTTTATAGTGTATTGCGAAAAGTGTCGTTAAAACAAAATTTTCAATTCCACGCATTTCGATGATTTTAGAGAATAGTTCGGTTTTTTTAATTACCCAGTATTTTTTAATTAGTACAGTATTTTCTAATTAGTACAGTTTTTTTGCAACTTATTGCGAAAACTCACATAAAAAAAAATTTCAATTCCCTGAATTTGGAGGAATTTTAGATAATGGTTCGGTTTTTTTGAACCTCCTGTATTTTTTCATTATTACAGTTTTTTTACAGCCTATAAAAAAATTTTTAATTCCATGAATTTTGAGGATTTCAAGAGAATGGTTCGGTTTTTTTAAACACCCAGTATTTTTTAATTAGTATAGTTTTTCTGCAGACTATTGTGATAAGTTTTATAAAAAAAAGTTTAATTCCATGTATTTTGAGGATTTTTAGTGAATGATTAGGTTTTTTTAAACACTATATTTTTTCATCATTACAGTTTTTTTACAGCTTATTGTGAAAAGTGTCTATAAAAAAAAATATTAATTCCATAAATTGCGAGGATTTCAAGAGAATGGTTCGGTTTTTTAAACACCCTGTATTATTTCATTATTACAGTTTTTTACATTCTATCGTGAAAGGTGTCTACAAAAAAAATATATTAATTCCTTAAATTTTGATGATTTTTAGGGAATGGTTCGTTTTTTTAAACATCCTGTATTTTTTCAGTAGGGTAGTTTTTTGCAGCTTTTTGTGAAAAGTTTTTTAAAAAATTTTTTTAATTCCATGAATTTCGAGGATATCAAGAGAATGGTTCGGTATTTTTAAACACCCAGTATTTTTTCATTATTACAGTTTTTTTACAGCCTATTGTGAAAGGTGTCTAAAAAAAATATTAATTCCACGAATTTTGAGGATATTTAGAGAATGGTACGGTTTTTTTTAACACCCAGTATTTGTTCATTAGTACAGTCTTTTTGCAAACTATTGCGATAAGTTTCATAAAAAAAAATTTAATTCCATGAATTTTGAGGATTATTAGAAAACGGTTCGGTTTTGTAAAACACCCTACATTTTCTTAATAAGGGTAGTTTTTTTGCAGCCTATTGTGAAAGGTGTCATAACAAAAATATTATTAATTCCATAAATTTTGAGGATTTTTAGGGAATGGTTCGGTTTTTTGTAAACACCCAGTAGTTTTTTAATTAGTAAAGTTTTCTTACAGACCATTGTGAAAAGTTTCATTAAAAAATATTCTATGAATTGTGAGGATTCTTAGAGAATGGTTTGGTTTTGTTAAACACCCTGTAGTTTTTCATTATTACAGTTTTTTTTACAGCCTATTGTGAAAGGTGTCTTCAAAAAGAAATATTAGTTCCACGAATTTTGAGGATTTTTAGAGAATGGTTCGGTTCTCTTAAACACTGGATATTTTCATTAGTATATATATTTTTTTAACAGCCTATTGCAAAAAGTGTTTACAAAAAAAATTTTTAATTCCACGAAATTTGAGGATTTCAAGAGAATGGTTCGGTTTTTTTAAACCCCCTGTATTTTTAATTGGTATAGTTTTTCTGCAGACTATCGCGAAGAGTTTCAGAAAAAAAAGGAATATTTAAATCCACGAATTTTGAGGATTTTTAGATAAGGGTTCGGTTTTTTTAAACACCCCGTATTTTTTTCGATAATTAGTGCGGTAAGAGACCCCCGACTGAAGTTTCGTAAAAAAAAAATTTTCAGTTCCCTTAATTTTGACATTTTTTTAGCGTTCGACATTTTTCCAACACTTTGTATATAAAACGGTCTTTCGCACGTCAGACGACCCCTCCGAAGAGAAAAAACCGAAAATTTCCTCGAATCTGTAATTTTTATTTTTTTCTCGTCAATTTTTATCGGAACACCCCGTACATCGAGCTTTTTTGAGTCGCACTGTATATATGTGAAGCGCCTCGAAAAATTTGAAGAGCGCCACATTGCTGACGTCACTGTTATCCCGTCTTGGTCTTGGATTTATGCAAATTTCGATACAAAAACGACCTGAAAACCCAGCGCTCGCATAACAGAAAGTATCTAGAGACTTCAAATTTACCGTTTTCGGCCTTCGGGGGGCTCCGATCGGCCCATTTAGCGAAATTTCCTATGATTTAATCTGAACTGTCACCACTCGTCGTTTGACGTTTCTGAAGGTGGCTCTCCCGACGGAGTGCAGTCTACCAAGTTTTCTATATTTTCACTATAAAATCGAATTTTAAACCCAGATCTGAGGCACGCGGGATATTGTAGAAGGTTCAAAGTTTACGTTTCGATATGGTTTTATGGGAATAAAGGGGTACTTACTTTGGAGAATGTAATCGTTTTGTAGTTTTTGTGATGACTGGCATTTCCCTTGCTCTTCGCTCCCGTCTTGGTTGTTATTTTTGCACATTTCCATCTAAAAACGAACTCAAAATCCGGCGCTCGCATAACAGAAAGTATCTAGAGACTTCAAACTTACCTTTTCTGGCCTTTGCGGGCCTCCGATCGGCCCATTTAGCGAAATATCTTACGTTTTATTGGGAGCTGTCAATGCACCACACCGTCCGGCTAGTCGTTTGAGGTTTAGGACGGCCGAGCGAACACGAATGCCGCCGAACGTGTAGGTGCCGCAAATTATCTATAATTTTACTATAAAATCGAATTTTAAACCCAGATCTGAGGCACGCGGGATATTGTAAAAGGTTCAAAGTTTACGTTTCGATATGGCTTTATGGAAATAAAGGGGCACTTACTTTGGAGAATGTAATCGTTTTGAAGTTTTTGTCATGACTGGCGTTTGTCTTGCTCTTCCTTCCCGTCTCGGTCGTTATTTTTGCAAATTTCCATCTAAAAACGAACTTAAAACCCAGCGCTGGCATAACATAAAGTATCTAGAGACTTTAAATTTACCTTTTCTGGCCTTTGCGGGCCTCCGATCGGCCCATTTAGCGAAATTTCCTATGTTTTATTCTGAACTGTCACCCAGTCGCCGTTTGACGTTTCTGAAGGGCGTGAGAATTTTCGCTATTTTCACTATAAAATCGAATTTTAAACCCAGATATGAGGCACGCAGGATATTGTAGAAGGTTCAAAGTTTACGTTTCGATATGGCTTTATGGAAATAAAGAGGTACTTACTTTGGAGAATGTAATCGTTTTGAAATTTTTGTGATGTCGGCCATTTGCCTTACTTTTCGTTCTCGTCTTGGTCGTTATTTTTGCACATTTCCATCTAAAAATGAACTTAAAACCCAGCGCACGCATAACAGAAAGTATCTAGAGACTTTAAATTTACCTTTTCTGACCTTTGCGGGCCTCCGATCGGCCCATTTAGCGAAATTTCTTACGTTTTCTTGGGAGATGTCACCGCATCGCACCGTCGGGCTCGAAGTTTGACGTTTCTGAAGGCCGATCGCCGGACAAACGTGCGTGGACGCATATTTTCACTATTTTCGCTATAAAATCGAATTTTACACCCAGATCTGAGGCACGCGACACATTGTAGAAGGTTCAAAGTTTACGTTTCGATATGGCTTGGTGGAAGGGAATGCGGGAAAATACGAAAATATCGAATCCGAAATAGTTTGACGCCTAAATATATTTGGCACTGAACAACTGACGTTTCTCTGATTCCCAACCGATAAGCTCCGCCCGCGCTATATCCATCTCGGTCGCCGAGAACGGCTGGCGAGGACCCTACGAAAAACGGAAAATTTACCTAGAAAAACGCGAAAAACGGTCCGCCGAGCGCCTCGTCGCGACGAAAAAAGGACCAAATAAACCGATTCGCCCGCTGCCGCGTCGCCGGAAGGCTCGCGTAAAATACCTCGCGCGAAGCAAAATCGGCCTCGGAGCGGTCGCGGGACTTCCGATAAGGGGCGTTTTTTTCGACTTTTGTCTCGTTCCCTCGCGAAAATCGAAATGTAGCGTCCGCAGACCTCCGGAAAAACGCAAAATTCGCCCGGAAAAAAGTAAAAATAACCAACGAAAATACGCCTAAGCTACGCAGGAAGGACCGAACTCGACTCGACGCGCCCGTACTCGCCGCCGCGCGGCTCGCGAAAAAAGCCTTAGTGGCGGTAAAATGCCACTTTTTCGCGCCCCCGGTGGGAGCGAGAGGAAATCACGCATTTTAATAATATAGAATTTAAAAAACCGTACAAATACAGGCTATATAAACATCTTAGAAACGACAAAATATAGGACGGATATAATTGAGCCTCGTGTATGATACACCATACTGCTGCATTTCTTCCACGATTCGGTTTCAAATTTCTCTTGCGCTGCACTACACTTGCACTCACTGCACACAGCGGTAAAAGTAGCGGCATTTGGCACATGTTTATCGGGAAATCGTGTTGCAAAAGCATTTTCACATCGCCAACGATATTCATCAACTCCGATATACGTAAGCCATTTTTGACACTTGAAAAATTATTGTAAACCCTCGTATGACAAAAACATTTAATACCTTTAAAAAGTAATCGAATTTCGATATTCGGAATCGCCTGGCTAGAAACACGTAGCCCAGCGATGTAAAAGTTGAAAATACTACAACTTTAATAATTCTCTACTCGAAAACTATAAGGATTTTACAAAATTTTGTTTTATTATATTGTCTCCATTTTTCATGGCGCATCTAGTCCCAAATTCTTTTAGATTCTGAATCACCCTGTATACTGTATAAATTAACTAATTCTCCGTAAAACTCCAATATAATTTAATAAATAAGTACCTACTTATGTAAAAATTATTAGAAAGTATTCCAAAATTATGCATTCTGTTGATGAGAAATTTCTATAAACATGAGTCCGCGAAACCAAGATAAAAAGAGTTATAAGAAGTTAAGAATAATAAATTTAGAAGACTAATTTTTCAATTTCATTAAATGTTGACATAGCTATGCGAATTAGTTATGAGCGAGGCATTTTACCAGTAGGAACAAGAAGAAACATAACGACATTTTACGGTTTATATATTTTTGAGTTCGTATTCTTACATACTATCACTGTATAAGTTAGAAGTGTTATTGCACCGTTAATATTCATATAGGTAACTTATGTTGTATCTTTACTTATAAATGCAGCATCACACATGTGCATCTAAACATGTAATTTTTAAAACACCTTCATAGAACCCATACACTAGTTTATAGCACAACTAAACCGTACACTTGAAATGTTTCGTACTATATGATGGTATAAACAAGCCGACCATTACCGAATTGTGCCGAACCATGCCAAAAACGCATTGCTTTTAGAACCATCAATTTTTAGAATTAGACTGAGAACGGTCTAGTCGTTCAGACAATTACTAAATTTCCAGCACCCGAAATATTACATAATATCTTATAAAATGATCTTTTAAATATGTTTGAAGAGAATTAGTACTAATTTACAAGATACGTTCCGTAAAAGCTGTATATTTCTTCTGGTTTCTTGAGTGTCTGAACTGGATATACAGAAATGTGTAGGTATACCAGATACCCGTGGGGTTAAATTAATACGAGCTTTGCTCTTATCTTATCTAGCCCATGGAAATGAGCCTGACTTTACTGAGCATCGGAAGGGTCATAAAGTGTAGACCAAATTCTATGCAAAGTACTTTAAAGGTATGCTTTTTTAGCGGGACGCTGCGGGGTAATAAATTGTGATATAATAGCTGCAACAGTGCTCTAAAAAGGAGCATCGTCCAAATGAACAGATTTTTTTTTATTTTTCTATGATATTATGATTATACAGGGTTAGGGTAAACTATGACTAAGTACAGATATTTTAAAAGAGGATATATAAAAACACACGCAAAAAAATAACCACGAATCAATTAATTTCCTTCTACTAATAAACTGTTTTAAATAGAAATTTTACTGCTGACATTGATTTCATATTTTTAACAACAACATTCAATTCTAGTGTTACGACGATTAAATGTCAGACATTGTTCTGCATCTATGCAACCATCAACACAACAATTTTATGTCTTACCAACTATAATAATGAACTATTTCGTGCTGCCAAATCTGTCAAACCAAATGTATTTATTATGTTAGATATTATTTTCCTTTGACACTATACAGTTAGTACTTGTTCCAAATATATATTTTCTGTGGTATGTACCTATATTTATTTTTAATGCAGGTATGCTTCAATAAAATGAATTATTGTAGTAGCAATAATTTTAAAAATTTGAAATTACTGCTTGAATTCAGACTGCGCGATGGTGTTTTGCTGTTACTGGGTGATTCTGATTGATATGCGATGAGTAAAAATTTTACCCCGGATTATCTGATGCACAAGGTGTTTCCTGCGTGGTTAAAATGAAGGGAATCGTTTCCGAGATATATGATGTCAAAAACTCATAACTTCTATACCCCTTGAGATAGTTTTAGCAAATTTGGCATAATGTTTATGTTGGTACGTATGAAAATAATGAGGAATTAGCCTACAAGTCGAAAATTTGTGTGAATGAAAGTTCAAAGAATGGATTACTTGGGTAAATATCAGAAGCCATGAATGTAATAATTGCACTTAACTTATATGCAAAATTTAAAGTCAACATAAAGACAAGTACAAGAACCTAAAAATCTCAAAATAGGAGACTACGACTATTATTATATGGAATAACGTATATAACATTTTAAAAACACCCTGTATAAGAATCTGGTAACCATAAGTTTGTTTTTGTTGCTATGGCAACCAATTTTGTTTTTTAAATTCAGTGTTTTTAACTGTATTTTCGGTTCTTATTTAGAATCAACCTTTTTTCTTACGTACGATATGCAAAATGTTATAAAATTTTAGAAAAACCTAGCATTTCAGTAACGATGTAAAATTCCGAATTCAAGAGATTTTCCCAATAGATGGCGGTGACTAGTGATAGTCATAGACAAAATAAATTGTCCACGATTGTAATGAAATTTACAAGCAAATTTTCTGTGCATTTCGTGGAACAGAATCAGCTGATTTTGATTACACTCTCCGTTACACTAACAACATCCACAGGTCATTATTATCAATACACTTGAGTCATTGTTGATATCAGCAAATTACGCGTAACACAAAATTATACTACGCACACACTAGAAAAGACCTAAAATAATAAAAGTACTACGATTGGCTTACGTACGTGTTATGTTGTTATTTAAGGTTAATAACTTTACCAAAGACTGCGCACGCAACTGCACATGTCGCTTATTAATGACGTATTATGAAATAGTTCGTTAACTTATTATGGTAGGTTAAGGTTACACAGAGTCAGCTTCAAAATTTGCGATAACTTTAAACTCATTTATTTCCGTTATTAACAATTAAACACTAAATCACTTAGATATGTTATATAAGGTGTTTTCTAAGTTAATTAACAAGTTTGTAGACAACAAAAATCAATGACAAATCATCAGCGTACATTGTGAAAGAGTTATTACCTCTTGCATGCTTCAATGGATTTATGTACAAGGCAAAAAGTATAGGGACCAGAACTGAACCCTGAGGAACACCCATTTCAACAAAGCGTAATTCTGATTTATACGTGCTTGCAACATTACCATATGTGGATATAATAGAGACATATTGCTTTCTGTATTTCAGAAAGATAAAAATCCAATTCAAAGCAGGACAAGGTATACCATATCTACATAATTTTGCTAGTAGATTACCATGTTGTATGCAGTCAAATGCATTGCTAAGATTGCAGAAAATACCTACAGGACACTCGCTAGCATCGATGCACTTGACAGTTTCATTGTAAAACGAATGAATGGCTGTTACAGTAGAAAGACCTGATTTAAAGCCATGCTGATTACTGGATATATTAAATTTGTTCAAAATATTGTTAATAGTCGTGGACAAAGTAGAATATAATTCACTTGGGTGATTAACAACACTCACCAACGGCTTGTGCCTTCATCTTCATCCTAGTGAATTAAAGGCATCATTATATGCTTGTATTATTATTGTTGTATTTAATTCCTTTTTATTTTACTATTGCTCACATTAAATTTGGTTTCATTTAATTGAAAAATTTTTAGAAATATAGCAATGTATTGAAAGCTTGATAATAAAATCTTGGTTTCCAAATTTGTAGAAAGCGTTCCTTTATTATTGACACGTTTGTCTAATCCTGTAAATCTCCTCGAGAGTAACATCTATTTCAAGCCTCATGGGCGATGTTATTTCTAAAGAGGAACTCGAAGCAATAATAAATAAAGAAAGCAATTTTAAATAAGATTTTAGTGTTATATCTCTTAGTTCATAGGGCATTATTTAGAGTCGGAATTGTGCAGCTGTAATATATTCCAGCCCGGCGGGCAAATTTTGCCAACTCTTTTATCTCCTTGAATAATGTTCCTGTTACTCCAGTGAGCTGAAAAGAATTTATTTACAATTCAGAAGATCCGTTGCATTTTCTACTATTAGCACTCCGCGAAATATAATTATGTTTCATAATGGGAGATGAACTCCTGAAAATGAAAAGCGTGTAATTAAAATGAAGTCCGTGAAAACCTTACTGAAATCTTTATTGTTCAACTGTCAAAAATACGACTTTTTTTAATCGCTATGGATACGGAAAATAAGTCAGGTATAAAGAAAATAAAATGTAAAAGTCGAGCTTTTACAAAAAAATATTAGTTTACGCTATACACACCTATCATGTAAAATATTTAACTATTTACCGAATATGTACAAAATTTATTTAAATAAATTGAGGATTTGATAAAAAATATATTTAAAAAACATAGAACAGAAATTTAATTGATTTTTTTTAGTGAAATTCTTCTCTTCCCCCAACATTCTACATGTTCGTATTATGTAGGTATTCTTGTGTCATCTTTTTATTTTCTATCCATATGCTGTTAAGATGTGTGTATATATACAGGGTGTTAAAAAAAGAGTGTGAAATATTTAAGGAGGCAATAGTATGAACCAAAATAAACAGAAAAGTCTTAATAAACATGGGTCCGCAGAGTAACGGTTGCGGAGATATGGAATGTTTTATGTTTTTTAGACGTCATGATGCTGAAGACCCTCGTTTTCTTGCAAACATTCTTTTTACTGATGAGACTGGGTTCACAAGAAATGGAGTGTTTAATTTTCACAATACGCATATTTGGGCCGACGAAAATCCTCATGCCCTAATAGAATCTGGACGTCAGGCACGTTTTTCATTAAACATTTGGATGGGTATTGTAGGTGACAGGTTTCTAGGTCCTGCTTACCTAATAAATAAAATGTTTGAAAAAGGAATAGTGCCATATCCCCACAACCGTTACTTTGCGGACCCATGTTTATTAAGACTTTTCTGTTTATTTTGGTTCATACTATTACCTCCTGAAATATTTTACACTCTTTTTTTTAACACCCCGTATTTGTGTATTTAGTGTATGTGCAATATTGTGTACATAAATTTAGTTTTATTTTAATATGTATATTGCCTGCGTCACCAATATTATATACTCGCGACAAGAATTCAGACGACTTACGTCATACGAACAAATGAATAATTCACAATATTTTCATCAAAATATTTAAGAAACTGCAACTGATAGTAATAAAACTATATACTACATTAAAAGTTTGCATTATATATTTCACTAAATTGCAAAAAATAATTGTTTTTAACGCGACCAAATATCGAAAATTACGTTGACAATAAAAACAAATGTGTAACGTCAACCGTGACGTAAGACGTCTGAATTCTTGACGCGAGTATAGAAGCATATTGTCCATGCACAAGCATACTTTGGTTTTAATGGACATATTTATATATGGTTGTTACTTGGACGTTCATGTTGTATTCATTATTATTGAAAACATAAATAATTGATATCAGGAGCCGCATCTAAGAAGTCTTCTCTAGTGACTTTTTTGGCTTATAAGTCATTGATTTATACTTTAAAAATGTTTCACCTGGTGAAATCTACAAAAAATAAAACTATGTAAGTACCGAAGCCACGAAAATATATTTTTTGTCTTTTTTTATATAGATAAAATGTGTTAATCTACCTGCTTATTCCCACATTTTCTTTAACAGACAACATGTTCTTAAGTTTGCAACATATTTGTTTATGAAAATAATTTTAATGTATGTTTAATTAGAAATACATAAACTTTTCTAATACACAATGGTAAAGCACTCACATTTTGTTTTCATTTATTGTATTCAGCACTTCATTCTGATTCCCAATAACAGTTTCTGTATTTGCTACACTATGCTATTACCTGGTTTATTCTGAAAACATAACAAACAAAACTAATAAATAAGGATGTTTTTTAAAGATTAAAGAGAAAGATAAATGAAATGATAGGTAAATATAGAAAAAATAATAAATTAATTTAAAGAGAAATTAATAAATGTTAAATATTATTATTCACTACTTTTATTATTCAGATTAAAACAAATAGTTTAATGTCAAATCAGATGGCATAATAAACAAACAAAATAAAACGCTCTATCTATACGTAACCAACAGCATTGTCACCACTATTTACACGAGTCGATCTACATTGTAAGCAAATACGGTAAGTTGACCACATCACTAATAGTAATTATGGTAATGTTAAAAACTGAAAACGGACACCAGTTTGTTTTAACTCCCCGTATTTCCGCACTAATAGAGTTGGGATTCAAACCAATGAAGTTCATAAGCATAAAATTAAAAGAAACCGCTCGGGGCAAATTGTCAGACTATACTTGTACAAAACACGTTTCTTCATGGTCAAATTTGCACAACATCGACTACACAGTATTTACGCTACCTATGACCCAAAAATGCCACAAAAACGCAATACTATTTACATCATCAACATCGAAACACTGCACTTGTATCTGCGGAAATATAAACCGCACTGAACGTCGAGTGACGTCGTGCCAATGATATCGCGTTTTTGACCACGTGGCTTTGTTTATGTCGTAGTTATTGGGTGTAATTCGTCATTTCACGGAAAGCCTAGTCGGCTATATTGTCGGCAAAGGCTGTAATGAAATGAATATTATTTCACGAATTGCCTGTTTAATTTTCGTCAAAGAAAGTAAATGGTTAATCGATTACACGTTATGGCGCTTGACGGAATTTTGTTTAGTCATTAGCTGAATATTCTTGAAATGTAATACTACCTGTAGAGAACTGCAAAATAGAAAGTAAACAAAATATTTTTATTTTGGCAAAATATTAGTTCCGTTCATTTGGAACAATGCAAAGATATATTATAAAACATATACCAGTTGGTGAGTAAGACTTAAATTGAATAATAGATCAAAATCTCTTTCAGATGAAAATTAAAAAAATATTCTAACTTAACGTAAATGAAAATGGCTGTCAGAGGCGTTTGTTTTAAAACAGTGTATCTCCAATAAAAACAGAGATAATGTCATCATTAAAAAAACAAAATGTTTACAAAAGATGAGGCTATAGTATGACTAATTAGCAACAGCGACTGTAGCTGCTGCATCCCACAAGGTGTTACAAACTTCGGGAAAAAAACTTCGTCTCTTTGTTGCGCCCCGTATTCGCTCAAATTGAATTCTGAATAAAAATTTCCGACATAGCATCCGATCCTGAGAAATCAATGTACAATTTTAAAAAAAGATCATCAAAATCAAACGAGCGGTTCGCGAGGAAGCCAACTTTAAAATTGGGGTTAGTTTTAAGTGGCCGGTTTTTTTTTGCCGGTGAGTGTAGCTATTGTAGTATTAAATCTTTATTTTCACTATAAAATATTAGGTTATAAGTGTCCTTACATGTATCCATGTTTGTTCGGTTGAACTGATTAATTAAACACAGAGTAGCCATTTAATAGGGTAATTAATACAAACGAACAATGCAACACTACAACATTGTATGTATGTATACACATGAATCATGTATTTCGCGACAACTCAAGCTCGAAGTATAACACTCCATCCCGGTGATGTATTGAAGATATAAGTCACTATAAAACTCAATAACGCCAAGGTTATTTTCAAAGAAATAAGAAATAAACGACTTTGTATATTGGAGTTCGCAAGTTCATAGAGACGTAGCAGAGCGAGTAAAACCTCGAATAAACCCGGCAGCACTGTCGAGGACTCCGCATGAATATTTCATGGCTACCTCTGATCCTTCCTGTAAGTCGGTCTGGAAACTATTTGGAACGGTAACTTGCTTAGTTTATCTTATAGAGTGGAAAATTTTATTGCTCATATTTTTTTTCTATGGACACTTACTCCTGAGATACGTAGCTATGATTTTTTATTTCAAGCAACGACGTGGGTTCTTAAACTTTTAGGATTTTATTTTCCATGATATCTTGTAACTGGGAAATTACTAGGAAATACATAAAAGTCTATCGTTGCTCGAAATTATTAGTTGAGAAAATATTAGTGGGTGGTAAGTAAATAAAAAACGACCGAAGGTTTTATAGTATATTACACTATTAGCTGTTAGCCACTTAACAACCGTATTATATATAACGTTTTTCACAATCGCATTTATCAAATAAAATAATAAAAAAAATATTTTGATTTCTGTGGTGTGTTTTGAATTTATTTGGTTGGAAACCAAAAAAACAATTTGAAGTTTGAACAATTTTGTGTTTTGTTGTCAAAACTGTGCTTATAATGGCTGATAAAGACGATTCGGAGGTAAATTCGGACATTGAAGAATCGTATCAAATAGGTTGTGGGTCATTAATTCCCACAAAATCTAAGGTGAGATATGAAAAAATCTATGATTCCTTCAGGAAATGGTTGAATGAGGAGAAAGCGGAGATCCGAAAAAATTTTGCTGGCTTATTTTGTTCAGAGAAATTTAAGATTGAAGTCTCCGGGAAGCTTATGGGCAGAGTACTCTATGCTTAAAGTAGAAAAATATTGAACATTATGCGAAAAAATCAAAGGTATTTACTAGAGAAGATATGAACAAATTCCTGCTGGAAGCCTCCGGTGAAACCTATATTATGATGAAAGCAGTGATGATAATGGGAGTCGCTGGGGCTCTTAGGCGTGATGAACTTATGAAGATGACAGTTGGTGACATTACGGATGAAGGTTCAGTTGTCATTGCTAAAGTGCCTGATACCAAAACACAGATTAGTCGAATTTTCACAATCACTGACAAGGCCAAAGAAAAAGTTCCTTTTTTGACGATTTCGCGAAAATATACAGACTTAAGATCTAAAGTTCGTCAGGGAAAATGTATAAATCAACTTGTGGGTATAAATACATTGGGACAAATACCACAAACAATTACCGAATATTTAAAACTGCAAGATCCAAAATCCTACTGGACATGCTTTTAGAAGGACGTCGGCGACTTTGTTAGCAAATACTGGAGTTGATGTTATGGCACTCAAACGTCATGGGGACTGGAAGTTTTAGTGATAACATTAATGTATTATTTGATTAACAGAAAATGTAATTTTAGGTCTTCTGGTGTCGCTGAAGGATAATGTTGCAGTGTCTTTAACAAAAAAAATAGAGTTTGCTGATAAGATTGTACATACCAACAGCGGCAGTGACAATGAATTTGACTCCATTCCAGTGTTTGAAGACAGAACTACTGAAATTTATTCTAATCCTAACATATCTATCTCAATAAGTAATACAGAAATTACTGTAAAAGCAATAGATAAAAATGAGGGAAAAACTATTACGTTTGAAGAATTGTACAAATTGTACCTTTAATTTAAACAATAAATGAGCCCAGCATTTGTTGGTGAAAAGAATTACTGATTTTTACTTACCGCATTAATGCTGTTATGAACTCAAACAACACTATTATTTTTTTGATTTCTATGGAAAAAAGCCACAGGGTTGTATATTCAATTTACAAAATGTGTCAACAATGATAGTAAGTGCATATTTCAGAACGATTATGCGAAAAAGAATATCCGATATTAGTTTTGTACGCAATAATTGGGATGTAGACATTATTACCGCCTGCATGTGAAATTTGTAGGCTAAGCCGTAGGCTGAGTCGTATAATCACATAAGGCATCTATAGTACAATTGTTTTCGGAAGGCAAAGTGGGCAATAAAACGGTATAAAATAATAAAAAAATTGATAATGAAGCCATATTACAGTTTTGATGAATATTTTTCTGACGAACATTTTTAGATTAGCTTTATTGTATATATAGGTTGATGTTTTGTTGATGTTTTGTAGTTACTTCCTCCTTGGGCCTTGCTGTCTGCTCATGCCAAGATCTAATGGCTCTATCCATGGCTTCTTAGAGTATCCATTTGCTATTGTCGATAGTCCTCATCAGCCAACGTTAATGCGCGGTGAACTAGGATTTTCATGACCCAGTGTTTCTGTGCCGGATGAAGATTAGACTTTCCATGGAGATGTCTATTAATATGTGTCTTCTTCGTGTAGATACCGTTTTTCAAGACGCTAGAGGTGTTCCTTTTTACCAGAATCTCTAGAAACGGTAAGGCGTTGTCTTGCTCCACTTCCATGGTAAAGTTAATATTATTGTGTTATTGGTTAATATGAAAAATTAATGTAGGGAGTCCATTCCATGCTGCCAAAGTTGAATGTGTCGTCCACGTATCTAAGTCAGCACTGGAGCTGATCGAAGTGCTTCTTTTTCAAAATTCTTCATAAAGAAATTCGTCATTACAGGACTCAGTGGACCACCCATCGCGACACCATCTTTTTGTTCGTAGAATTATCCATTCCAAATGTGTGGCAGTCAGGCATAGCTCAAATAAAGCAATAACTGTAGGGTTGAAGTAGTCGTTCAACAGTGGCAGGCTGTTATAGATTGGAACGTTGCTGAAAAGAGACACCACAACGAAACTGACCAAGATGTTCGATCCATTGTCATTGAGTTATTGGTATCCATGAAATGTGCCGAGTTTCTCACATGATGTTCGGACTTTCCTACCAGCTTCATTAAGTTAGCGAGCTAGCTAATGTGCCAGTTTATATGTGGGGCTTCCAATGATGCTGACAATTGGTGGAAGAGGTGTATGCTCGGTCATGAAAACCCTAGTTCACCGTGCATTAACGTTGACTGATGAGGACATCGACAGTGTACATCAATCAAAACTGCTAGGCATCTGGAAGTCATCTGTTATTGTGCATTCACCCCTTTAACCTTAGCTTTCCAGCGGATAGCTATCTTAACGGTTTATTTTTGTTATAATAACACTTAAATGCCCTTAAACTCTATAACACTAAAAACTAATAGTATTAGTTTTACGTCTCTTCTTTCAGAGACATAAGCCTTGAGTTATGACACATAAAACTAGACTATTTATATCCTACACAAAGCACGTTTTACGGCTTTAAATCATTAACCATTCTTAAACTCTCGGAATGTACTTCACATGATTCCACTTTTCCATTTTCTTTCAGATATGAAAACTTTTATTTCCTTTGAGCCGCGCGTATATAAAAACCGCGGAATGATATTCAGACAAACTAAAGCGACGATAATTTTGGGTTGTCCCAATTCGTTTTATATATATAAAGAGTAAACCGCTGCCTGGATTTCTGAGCCACTCTCGCCACAACGACGCCATGAATTACATTCGTGTCCAAGGCCTTCCAGACAAGCTCCGTTTACAGGAAGGGTACTAAAAATTTCCGGGTTCTTTGCATAGCCGTTTCAAGAAAGGGAGATTGAGGCTCTTTGAAGGCCTTAATTTACTTTATACGCGCCCTAATTTTACGGGCACGTTACAAAGTAAAAATTTTAATTAGCCGCAAAGTTAATGTTTAGATTTTATCTGAGCCCAAACAGCTGCGTCGGAAAATCTGGTGCACTGATTTTATAGTTCAAGTGCTTGCCGCTAAACGCTTATAAATATACGTACAGGGTGAAATTTCTTAATTGTTCACATACCTATATTGTGTTCATGGATTACTGGATACAGTGGAAACACATTTATTTTATTATTTCTTTTTAAAAAACATCCTTCATAAAAATATTGCTTGTGATAATAATCATATCGGGTGTTCTGACATCATTGAAAGGGGTAATTGTAAAGTCAAAATAAATGAGATTTGTCCAAATATATCTGTATATGAAAGATTTCGAAATTTCTATTATATTTTTTATTTACTTGGAAGCTCTCTGTGATAAAACAATAATAATTATAGCTTTTATTCTAATATGTAATATTGTCATTATTAGCAGTGGCGTAGAAACCCTGAAATCTTCTTTTATTTACAATAAAAATAGTAGACCACTACCACCTTAAATAAATAATTAAATATTGCTCACTCAGAAGTATTTAATTGTTTACATAAGGAAAACAGATTTATAGTAAACTGTCAAGGTCATCCATTAGCAGCACACCAGACATATACCGCTTTTGAGCTTGTTAGCTCTCCTCAGTATGACATGCAACCATCGACTTATCCGATAGAAGGAAACCTGAGTAGACGTGATGCAACATTACCACAGCTTAAATAACAATCAGCCCACAGACTCTGCGGCGGCACCTTTAATTAAACATAGAAAAATTGACCTTGAAGCATGTTGTCTCTCTCTCGCTCAGGATAGAAGTCAGGCCCAAATTAAAAATAGTTGTCACAATTTAGAAAGTGATAACTGCGCCGTATACCTACTTGAGTTTCAGATTAGTTCAGAATAGGTGGATCCATTAACATAAAATGTATAATTTATCTTAAATTTAGTGTTATAAGAAAGAAAAGTGTTGAATTAAGTATCAGAATGCTTGGATGTCAAGGATATGTAAATATTTATATCAAATATACTTTATTACTGAATTAATACTCGTACATACACACACTTGAATAATATTTAGTAGTATGGTTTATAATTAAAAAAAGACAATTTAGTTTTTCTCTTTTCCTTTTATATTTCTTGTCTTGGTTTTAGAAACACCCACGAATACCCTTGTAAATATTGGACAGATATATCCACTACAGCGTGTAGTTAGAAGCGAACAGTTACAACTTTCTGTCAAAAATAAATTACCAGTCGCAATATATCTTCCGCCCTGTAAGTCAGATATATTACTCTGCGGATGCCAGCAGAAACTAATATTTACCACACATACAAAGCGGGATAAAATGCATTGTTTTATATCGTGTTAATTTGCTTCCACCTCCAAACGCCCTGCATGCGCGAGAATTTTTTTTTGGCTGTTGCCGCTATCAGGCCCGCCATTATTCCCACTCTGGTGGTTACATCCTCATGAATTTAAATAACGGGGAAGTACTGGTAACATATTTTAATTGGCTTTTACGACTTTTAATTTTTGTGAGCGTCTGTCTTGCGGCTGGAGCAGAACTATAATATAAAAGTTCTGCTGTAGAAGTCAGAAGCATATGTCAGGGTGTCTCGTAATAGCTATTTTCGATAGTTGCGAAATAATGGTCATCTATTTCGCACATGCATTGAACAAGATTTTTCGTAAAACCGTCAAAATAGTTTCGACATAATTTTCGATTCCATTTGCTAATATGATCGCTAGACTATTTTATTTAAACAACTTTAACTAAGCCGCCTATAAGTTTGTCGCAATGGGCGAGCCCCACGTTGGGCGCCAAACTGTCACCATGGCCCACTGTCTACTTCGGAAGGATGGTTGCCTAAATACAGGGGGGAGAGGCATTTAATTAATAGCTTATGTATTCAAAATAATAGAATATACATGCACAGATGACCTAAAATTATAATTCGACAACTTACAGCTAGTGTTAAAATGGTTTCTGATCTCTAATTGGATCACTTGCAGCTAGCGACAACTAATGGTGGACGTTTGGGGTCCTGTCATATTAATAAAAACCTTAACTATGCTTTTATTCTACTACTACGTACTAAATGACAAAACACTTATCTATGCTCCAAGAGGGCGTCTGTAGAGTCTTATCTTCCCCTGTAGGCCTTCCGAGAGACAGCGTGTGGGTTGATTCGATAGAGGTTCCAGCTTGGCTCGGCCTAAGGGTGGTGGTGATACCTAGATGGTGGTTATACTTGAGAATCGACGTAGGTATGAGGTTCTAAGAATGCAGCTGAGTCTTACGACTGGGGGCAGTGTCTCAGGCTCTCAAGGCAATGAATCCACATTTATGCATTAATTTTCACTATTAATTACACTATAGAATGTTCTACTACGTGCTTACTTATTGTTTTCAAATTGAAATACACTTTCATAACTATACATAACTATATTGTGCATGCTACCAACATAAGATTCTTAACAACTGGGAATGCCACAGAACACTATCTGGTACATATGGCTCAACCATTGTATATAGAAAGGAATGGATAAGGACTCTTAATACTATGATTGCTCCCTCTATAGGAAGAACTCGAGTACTGTTACAGATCTCACACCTACTAATTACCTATTACATTTCTAGACAAATTTAAACTCGTGACAAGTAGTTGTTATCGTACAATGTTTACAAACTATACAAATATTTGAAAAAATTCTGAAATATGTGAACATTAAACCCCAATAATTAAACTCGGTATTACCTCTTCATAAAACTCAGTATGTGTAACACAGATTTTGGTGATACCGAAAATTCTGAAATAGACAATGAGGCGAAAGCCCAAAAAACATGAAAATCTGATATTTGGTGTGCCGAAAAAAGGTATGCAATATTTTGGAGAAAGTTATTCTAGCGTACTTGTCCCAGTTATCTTTAAAATGTGCACCCTATACATGGAATAAATATTCCATTGCGAACTGCAATTTATTTCAATAAAAATGTGCATATTAATAAATATACCAATGTTATTGCTTTCCTTAAAATGAAATCAAGTGATTACAGACCCAAAAAATCCAGAATATTTTCCAAGGAACAGGTTGAAAAAAGAAGCGAAGAGAAAAGAAGCAGATGATGAAACGTATTTATTCCAAAGTTGTCATGATTGTTGGTATATTTAGAGTCTGTAGGGGAGAAGAATTAATATACAGACAACATTGAAGATCCTAAGTCGTTCATTAAAGTGACTATTCCCAATACCAAAACTAATGTTCCTAGATTTTTTACAATACTAGAGGGAGATATAGAAGGAGTCAATTCACTTCTATCCACCATTGATCACAACTGATTTCTTTATTACGTACAGGAATTGAAAATGCACTACAAAAGCAGTGGGTATAAATAACATAGGTTTAATTACTAAAAAGAAAGAAATAATTTCTTAGATAGATGATGTTCTGCAACCTTCTTTGCAGATGTAGGAGCCAACATATCTATGCTCAAGAAACACGGAGTTTGAAAGAAGAAAAAAAATTATGTTCACCTAATGTTCAATTATCCAATATGAAAGATTGTGTTATTAATATTTATAATAACTAAATAATTTAAAATTTAGTTATTTAATTTTACTTTTACGCACATGTGCGTAATAAATATTCTTTTAAGCACATGTGCCTAAAATACTGTTATTTTGATACTGAAATGACAATCTAAATGTCATTATTATGCAACAATTTTACGAAAAGTATATTACAAACTTTAGGTGGTGATAGTATATAAAAAATATTACCAGAAACGCTAATAAACATAATCTCTTAAACGCACCGTTTTGCTTAAAAGGTGTAACTTTAAAAGTAGTTTTTGTACCGGAACTTTGTTGGAAAAATAAAACGTAATGACATTTTCAGGGGCTAGTCAGTTTTATGAAGTCAATAAATATTGTACGAAAATAATTAAGAAGTAAATAATGAAAAGTTAGAAGAAGTAATTAAGATCAAACTCAAAGAGTTTGAAGAAACCATTGATGAAGAAATTAATTTATTGAGGAATCAGATGCAAGATAATGTCCAAGTCATAAAAGAAATTATTAGTAAGTTATAAAATGAAGTCGCCAAAATCCAAGTCGTCGAAGAAAATATAATTAAGCTAGAACATGAAATTACAAAGCTAAAGTCATAGTTGTCTTCAAAGGAGTTCGTTAATTATGAAAACAGTTTTCAATGATTAAGCCGCCAACGTTTGATGGCAAAGTATCATGGTATTAAGGCTTCGAAGAAAATCTGCAGGAATTTGTGGCAGATATAGCGTGTATGGTCAGCTAGAACAGTTAGAAGTGAGTAGCTTCTACGATGGTATAAAAATCTATCCGATGCTATAGTCCTGGCGCTAGAAATCGAAGCCGCTCCACAAACATTAGTAGGACAAGGCTTCAAACCTGAGAACAACGAGGAGTCCAAAAGATTGTAGAAGAGTTTGTGAAGATTCAGCAAGATTTATTGGATAATTTTCATAAAGAACAGGCTTGTGTTGATTTCACCATGTACAAGAGGCAAAGACTCATCCAGTGTTCGAACTGTGGAACAAAGGGACATCTCTGGAATCAGGAATATATTCAATGAAGATCAGAAAGAGTCTGACAATTGGAGAACAAGCAGCAAAATAGTCCAGCCAGAACTGAGTTCCAATATTGAGAAACAGAAGATCCAATTATTAAAATTGAGACAGGAACTGGAAAAGGAGAAGAAAGCAGTAATTGATCTGCACAAGAATAAAACTTTGGAAATTACTGATACCAAACTCTTCAACCAGATAAAATTGATCGAACATCAAATGAAATGAAAAGAAACTCAGCGGGCTAAAGAAAAAGAAGAACTATTAAATAAAAAAGAAGTTGGACGAAGCATTACAAAACAGCATAGTAACTTTAACAACTGAACTGAATAAAGCGAGGGAAAATGATACATTTTTGTGCCAACTAACAAAGTTGAAAGTCCGAATGAATAGGATAATACAATTCTTGTACATAGTGAGAATTTAGACTTTGGTACTATTTTCCAGTGATACGCTTGGAGACCTTTTTGTTCTAAAATAAAATAATCCTAAAAATAAAATAAAAACTGTCCGTTGTAGTTCTAGTCAAAAACCAATGTTAGGGAGTACATTGGTTTATCTAATAAAAGGTCTAGAATGAATTCGATTATGCATGACATAAATGTACTGACCCAAATTTAAGGGATTTCGAATGAAAAGATTAGAAATTACAAGAAACATGTATTTTTTGACAGCCTGTATCCGAAACCTAGCTTTATAGACTTTTTTTCGTAATTTTGGAGGTAAAATATGGATTCTCTGAACAACATTTTGCAACGCCCTATATGGTATATCAGTTTTAGTTTAATTTGATTGTTTACTATTACACTTACATTTTTTACGCATCCCTTTAAAAATGAAATAGCATGATTACTTCTTCGAATACTAAAGTTGTATTGAAATATTAAAATTTTAAACAACCGTAGATTTTCGCTTGGCCATATTTTTAACCGCAAAAACAATCGTATAATAAATTTACTGTTCTCAGATACTGAAGCGGAAGCTGGAGATGAGGGGAGTTTTTGTAATTAAACGCACATTAAAACTGTCTGAAATAAACACAATAAAACTTTACATTTCCCGACATTTTCCTAATTTTCAGAGCATCGTTACATCTAATTGAGATGTTTGAATGGGGCCAGCAAATTTCCGGGGAAAGTCGTTTTCATGGGGTATAAAAAGCCGTAAGACATTAACGTACAATAACTTCTACAATTTTATGAACGCACAAGTCGAGATTTCTGCCTCATTGCGGTTATGTCTATTTGGATTTGATTTCAAAACCCTAATACTAAAAAAAAAACAATTTTATCAAGACAGGATTAGTAGATTTAATAACCCTTCGAAATCGGCTTGACGTGTGGTGTCAGAGTTTACAAATAAAATGTCTTCAAGACCTAATTTAATAACAATAGGTCATAATAATGAATTGACTGTCGACTCTAATCATATAGCTTATAAAGTGTTTACTTTTTGTTGTTTTATTGTTAATTCAGTTCTGATATCGTAAGACTTCCTAATTTGTTTAATTTCCGCCGAATCTCACAAATTTAAATCGTCTGTTTCTCGAAAACGGTTGTTTATCAATTTGTAACAAGTATACCTTTTCTATTTAGAATTGAAGGTAGTTCAATAGTTTCTTATTAAAAAATTCAAAAGTGTAAAATACAAAAACTTGGACATATTTTTACACCGACAGTACAGTATAACTGACTTATTTGGTACACCGCAATAGAAATTACCTCCTTCTTCTAAAACTATGCAAATTTCAAGTAATTTACACTCTTCTAACAAAGATTATGTTTTTCAATTTTCTGTGTATTACCAAAATACGCATGGCGTAAGAACAAAGACTACGCAATTGCTTAATAGTGTTTATACAGGTAATTACTCGGTAGTGGCAATTACAGAGAGCTGGCTAGATGATAGTATTCAGGATTCTGAACTGTTTGACTGTAGGAAATATACTGTTTATAGGTGTGATCGAAATTTTATTAATACGAATTTAACAAGGGGTGGTGGCGCAGTCTTAGCGGTTGATTCGTCTTTTTCATCGACTAATCTTCAGCTAAAATCTAATTCTCAATTTAGTAAACTACATTATATTGATATTGTTGGTGTTCAAATAAGAATTAATCGTTGTTGCTACTATATTATTGTATTATATATTCCTCCTGGTACCACGCTGGAGTGGAGTTCGATTTTTAAAATTGTTAATTCACTAGACTTTATTCATAATAACAATGTTTTACTAATAGGAGATTTTAATATTACGGAATATTCGACCTACCTACAAACATCTAACCTTACTAATTGTATTAATTCGCTGTTAAATTTTTGTCATTTCTTAGAGTTTGAACAATATAATTACATTACAAATAGTAACAATAGAATTTTAGATCTGGTATTGTCTAACATAAACTGTGTCGTATATAGAGCTGTTGATGTGCTAATTCCTGAGGATTTACATCATCCTTCAATTGTGATTTTATTTGGCATACAAAAAAAAATAAATGTAGAAATGAATAAGTAAATTTGGACTATTATAACTTCCGTAAGGCGAATTTGGTTGACCTTTATACGGAATTGGCATTGATTGACTGGACTTTCTTATCAGGAGTTACTGACGTAAATGAAGGATTTAATAAGTTTTATGAAAGACTGTATGAAATACTTTTGTACCCAAAACAGTAATAAAAGACAAGTCTTATCCGCCATGGTTTACATCCAACATTATTAAGAGTATTAAACTTAAACATAAAGCGCTACGTGACTATAAAAATTTCAATGATCCTTTAGCACATCAGAAATTTCGGTTTCTAAGAACGTATATAAAAAATGAAGTCAATGTCGAATATCAAAGGTACTGTCATAATATCGAGCGTAGCATAAAGATCAACCCCAATAAATTCTGGCATTTCATAAATACAAAAAAAAAAACGAATAACACCTTACCAAATACTATGCATTACAAAAACAATAGCTATGAAGGTAATGAGGAGTTGGTAAAAGTTTTTGCGGAATATTTCAGCAATTCTTTTGTTGACTCTAGTCATCCATTCATTGAATCGTTAACTAATAACACCTGCGCGGATATTTTCCAGCTCAATAAATTTACGGAAATGGAGGTGAAGATTGCCCTAAAAAAAAATCAAACCTAAAAATATCATGGGATCGGATAAGCTTCCAGCTTTCTTATTACACGATTGTGTTTCAGTATTTGCTACACCTCTTACAATATTGTTTAATTTATCTATTAAACTAAGTATATTTCCTACTGCATTAGAACATTCGAAAGTAATCCCTGTCTCAAGAAAGGAGAAAAGAATAAAATCGAGAATTATAGACCAATAACAATTATTAATAACTTTTCAAAGGCATATGAATTTCTCTTATATGAGCCTACTTTTTCTTATGTAAAGAAGTATATTTCTGAACACCAACATAGATTCAGAGGCAGATTCACTTCGACAAATCTATTCTGTGTGACGCAATACATATCTAACGTAATCGATGATAACTCCCAAGTAGATGTCATTTACACTGACTTTACAAAAGCTTTTGATCGACTTGATCATGGTATCTTACTCTCCAAGCTAAACACCATTGGATTTTCAACGAATTTATTAGAATTCTTTTTGTCTTACTTATTAGATAGAACAAGCTTTGTGGGGAACCGTGGTCAACGATCGAATGAGTTCGTATCAACTTCTGGTTTCCCGCAGGGGTCTGTTCTTGGACCTCTCTTCTTCAATATTTTTATTAATGACATAGTCAGTAATGTTAACATTACTTCCCTACTATATGCTGATGATATGAAATTATATAACAAAATTGATGATTGTGTGCAATTACAAGATGCGTTGAACAGAATGATTAATTGGTGCTATAATAACAAGCTACAGATTAACATTAGGAAATGCATGTCGTCACCTACTCCATTAAGCAGCAATTGGTAAAGTTTGAATATAGCATCGATAACGCCATTCTAAATAGATCTGAGAGTTTTCGCGGTTTGGGTGTAATTTTTGATAGTAAATTATCATTCTCAAATCATGTAAGTGCCATTACAAGAGAAAGCTTTAGAGTTCTTGGTTTTGTTTTGCGTTCGTCAAGTGATTTTGGTAATTTCGATACATTGAAACTATTATCAGACTTTTGTTAGAACTAAATTAGAATATGCATCTGTTATCTGGTCTCCTCAATATAACATTCACATGCAGGGTATGGAGAGAATTCAGAGACGTTTCCTGAAGGCTGCGTCGTACAGAGAGGATGGTATTTATCCAGAGGTTGGTGTCCCACAGAATTGATTATTAATTAGATTTCAACCTACTATTTTATTTGCCAACTCTACGGACAAATATTTAAAAATGTTCCCCTCTTTTTAAAATTTGTGACAACTATAATTCCTTTCATAAATTTTTGATATTTATAACTGTAAATTATCAGTAATTAACTTACTCTCGGTAACTAGATGTAAAGATATGCTCATAAATATTTGTTAGTAAGTAGGTTATATGTTTGTAATTTGTTTGTCCATCACTGTTATATTGTGATTTATATTTGTTGTAAAACGTTTATCCTTAATTCTTTTCTTCTTCTTTTCCTGCCTTGTAATTGGACCTTGATCTGTAGGGCAGTGTACTGTTTAAATAAATAAATAAATAAATAACTAACGCCGCTTAGTCGCGACCTCAAACCTGTTTGCATATTCGTAATTGATACCTCAAAAACATAAGATTCAATATAATCGGTCTATATGTTAAATGTTAAAATATAGCAAAAAATTGAAAACATTTTTCCAACTTTACCACCCTGTAGAACGGAAAGGAGCAACAAACGAATAAGGCATTTTGGGTCCAATCGCTTTATTTTGACATTAGCAATCTGCCATTAAGTTTGTGTACATATCTGTGCTTGTTTGTAATATTTCTTAGTATTAATTTGTAATTTACTAGTGACCATTCCTATACAGTAGTACTTTGTATCTTTTGGTTAATAAATATTATTATGAAAACAAGCAACAAATTATTGAAAATAATTTTATTTAATGGTGCTGAAAAGTGTACAGGTTAATGCCTATAATGTAGACTTCACATAACGATTGTATTCTTTTCCTTGATGACCTTGTTCGGCGACACAGTTCGTTTGAAACTTTTTTCTTTCTTTTTTATCATTTCCATAGTTGAGCTATTTCTGGGGCTTTTTAACGACATGGTTCTCGACTGATTTTGCGTTAAAGTCTCATTTTGTTTACGACAAAATTTACTCTGCTCGTTTATGACTTTCGATTTTTCTGATTTATGCGTAGCAGGTTTCTTGTATATAAAATCTTTCACGACTTTGCAATCTTTGGGTAGATGCACATTCTTTTCCACATGCTCCCCCGGTGACTTCGTTATAGATTGTTTACTTCCCTGTGGTTTGCTGACGTTCTTATGAATGCAAGCGTACGTTTTTGCATTGTCTATTGTTTCATCAGTTTTCTTCTCTGATACTTTGCTATGTATTAATTTTTTTACTACACTTTCGACAGAGGCGAAGCGTTTGGACGTTCCAGGATATTTTGGAGGAACATTATTTACACATTGGTTAGCGTTAGACGAGTTCGATGGCTGTTTTTCAAGTTTCTTAGGTTTTCTTAAACTAGTCTTATCTACAGGTATTTTAGATTTTTGACATCTTGGTTTATTTTCATTTACTGATGTTTTGCTATTTGATTTATTTTTTATTGAATCTAGTTGTTCTTTCAGTTCGTTCAAATTCTTCGGTACCGCGCTATGTTTGCACGAATTTGTCATTTTTGGAGCTTTTTCGTATGTGCTTGAAATGTGTGAGATAATACTGTCTCTTATTGATTGTTGCAGTTCTGGAGACTTAGTTATTAATGCCCTTACGGTACTTTTAAATCTGCATGTAGAATTTGTTTGTATCTCTTCGGACTTAATAGATTTTACTTTATTTTTGCAACAATTTGACAAGTTGTCATTATTTTTACATTTGGCTTGAACAGATTTATTTTCCAGGAAACTTGAAGAAGCAGAACAAAATCCGTCTTTCTCCACATTAGGAGAATGGTTAATATTCTCTTTATCATGCATTTCAGTTATTTGATTTGAAGGTTCTTGGTAATCTATCGTTCTCTCAGAGTAAGTAATATCATCGAAATATATTGTGTCTTCAGAATCGCATATTTTAATAGTCTCTTCAAATTGATCTTCATATGAGATGGGATCTTGAATGTCATCGGCAACAGACTGCACTACTTCTTCTGTCGAATTGCATTCAACTCCTTCTCCTGAATCAATACTACCACCGTCACCTTTATCTTGTGTGTTCATATACCTCACTTCTTGTGTCAAGTCACTAGTTTCGCCATGAAATTCACTTTCGGGTTGAGATGGCGATATAAATGTTTGCTCCATAAATCGTAGCTCGTTCCTAGAACTTTTTACACTTGTTTCGGCAATATGCATATGTTCAATCTTCTTACACGATGGTGGGGAATGTAACAAGGGATATGCAGGCCTCTTGAGTTCGGTGACATTTCTGAGCAAATAGTTTTGTTCTAACTTGGTAGCCAGAGTCGAAGCAGCGCTCAAGAAGTTCACCATGCTGTTCAGCATGCAAAACCAGGCATCCATGTCGTCGCTCGAGGCAAGAGCCTGCGAGAAAAACGGGGACTCGGTAGACATAACTGAAATTTTTGCAACAAAAAATGAAAAGTGCTGATGACAGATGTGGGTGAAACGATGTTATAAATGTGACGTATGTTTTAGTCTAGTCGGTCTGTCAAAACAAACAAATTATTTGAATTGATCTGTGTCGGAATGCAGTAGTGGCAACTAATTAGGAAGTTATTAAAGCTAATAATTAAAACTGATTTTTTGTGCAGACAAATAATCATTTGACCTACAAATAATAAATAGATATCCTAAAGATTTGGAGACGATAATGTATGCCTGAAGATTGGAGAGATGCTATGATTATATCAATTTTAAAAAAGAGAGATGCAACAGACTGCAGAAGCTGTAGGAGTATATCATTGCAAATACAGGGTATAAAATCATGGCAACGTTAATGAAATAGAATAGAACCTTTAGCAGAACTACAAATAGGGGAGTATCAAACAGGTTTTAGAAATGGGAAAGGTCAACAACGGACCACTGATTCACCATCACCACCATCTTCATGGTGAAGGAAATCCTTACTACATGTTATAAACATGAATTAAAATAATGGTCTTATCTGTGGACTTCCGGGAAGCATATTATTATGATTCTGTCAAAAAGAATACACTAAGTAAAATATTGAAACCAAACCAACCAAACTGATTGGGCTATTCAAGATGCCCTTAAAAAATACTAAAAGTAAAGTACGAATAAAACTATTGACACAGGACTGAGACAAGGAGACCCCCTCTCAACAATTTTTTTTAATTTAGTACTAGAAAAGGTCATAAGAAATAGTCAGTTGAACAGAGAACACATATTGTTTAAAAGTCACCAAATACTAAGTCATGCAGATGATGTGGCCATAAGTGCAAGATATAGTAGGGAATTAGAAAATGTAACGAGGAAACTTGTGGAGGAAACACGTAAGGTAGGATTAAAGTAAGGTTTTGAGAATAGGAGAACAAAAAAATGCTAATTTCAAATTGAGAACGCAGCACGGAGAGATGGAGTTTGAAGAAGTTTAAGATTATGTGTATTTGGGGGGTGCTGATAACAGCACCCCCCAAATAAGTGATAAGTGTGATGAGGAGCAAGAAATTAATAAAAATAGACGAAGTTGTAAAAGCGAGAAGAGTGCAGTGGTGAGTGCATCTAGAACGTATGGAAGATGAAAAGGCAGTTCAAAAAATTGTAAGGAGTAAACTCAACTATAAGAAAAAAGATGGAGACCGAGAAAGCGATGGTGAGAGGCAGTGGCAATAGATCTAAGGGAGAAAAATGTAACGGATCGGAAAATAAAAGCCATGATTAACAAGGTAAATGTCCTATTAGCGAAGCATTCTGTCCCATTAGTAATTTTCTGCAACCCATCAAAACCTTTGCTTGACAAACTTAGATATTATGCTATTAGAGGTGCCCCTTTTAATTGGTTGAAAACATAAGCAAACATCGAAATTGCTATTAAGTAACGACACTCGTATAATTAGTTCTGTAACAAAATATCTTTATGTCGCTATTGGACTGGTCAGAACATATTCGTCCACTGAATATAAAATTTAAGAAAACAGTGTTTGCCAAAATAACTATAGCCCAAAAAACAGGCTTTTCAAATTTGTATGATGCTTCACGAAACGGAGAAGTTGTATGAATTTTATATTGGTTTGAAATGTATTACAACGTAATCTGTGAAACATATTGGAGGATCAGAACATGTGTCTGACGGCAAAAAGCACATAATAATTAATATATTAACATTCATCAACTGCCATAAAATGTAAACCAAACCACGTGGCCGAAAATGCGATGTGGGACGTTATATGTCGTTCACTGCGCTATGTTTCCTTGAATTCAGGTGCAGGTTACGGTGTTGGTGATGTAAACAGGCGTTTGTTTCTTGTACTTTTGCGTTTTTGTGGGTCATATATACATAGTGTAAATAATGTGTAGGTAATGCAATAATTAGTAGTGGTGATGTCGTTAAATGTAATTTATTCCTTTATTTATAATATAGATCAGTATGAAGGGGTTCACTTGAGACCATCCCCATCACTCCACTCTTAGGCCCCGCCTCTCGACCAATCAGAGCGTCTGTGACAGGAGTGGCGGAAAATTCAAACTAAGGAAAAAGAATCTAACCTTATAGAAAAAACATTCGCAGTAGCGATCTAACTTAACAGAAAAAACATGCGCAGTAGGTTACAGAAAAAATACATATGCAGTAGGTTAGAAAAAAACACGCGCAGTAGGCTAAAGATCTACAGCAGAGTTAAGCGACTTGGAGTGGTAGCGTTACAGTAAAGTGACGTTACACACACATAGAGTTTTATGCTAATAACTCGAGAACATTACGAGATAATTAAAATTTGAAAACTGATTTGATTGGTTCCTCATCGAGACCTTGCACTTACCATTTGAAATATAATAGTAAGATCTGCAGCAGACATAAGAGACTTCTTGTTAAGGAAAAATAATCTAACCTAACAGAAAAAACATGCGCACTAGGTTACAGAAAAAAAACATGCGCAGTAGGCTAAAGAAAGGTGATATTAATAATTAGAAAATGTATGAAAAAAAAACTGGTAGCGCTGGGAATTGAACTCCGGACCTCTAGAGTGCGAAGCGGGTACGTTAGCGCTAATCCATAGCATCGCATAGCTAATGAGTAATATGAATGGGTAATATATTGGATCTCAGCGGACGAGCGCTTGCGCTGGAATTTCAAATTAACGGGAGTGGTAAATTCAAAACTGGTGAGATTTAAAATTAGGCGAGAAATTCAAAATGGCAGGAGTGGCGGAAAATTCAAACAGGTGAGATTTAAAAATTAGGCGGGAAATTCGTCCGCTTGTGACAATTACTAGACAGTTTTACTTGAAATATTTATTAAAATTATGCCTTCTAATTTCACATTAAACTACTTATTTTAATTTGAAAAATAACAAGTAATGAATAATATTATTTAACATTTATTCATTTTTCTTTTTAATTTATTAAATTTTTATTGTTATTCCTTACTGATTTGATTTCTCCGAAAAAATAAAAAAAAAAATCTTATTTATTATATTTTCAGAATAAAACAGGTAATTTAATGTAGTGAAGTAATTTAACGTAGTGAACCCATACAGCAAAATTTTAGAAATGCAACAAATAACATTCTACATCACTTATTATCGTTTGCAATAATAATGACACTCATTAAAATGAATTTTGCGATTTCTTTAGAACTTCTGATGTATTTGTAACAAAATGTACTTCACATCTTTAATATTAGTTATTAGTTGTTTCACTCACCGATAGAGATTTAATGAAATTTCTACTCAGAACTTCCAGAAGTTCAAAAACTGTTTTAAGAGAGTGTCATTATTATTGCAAACGATTGTTCATGGTAGGAGCAAATACAGAACATGAATTTTGGAATTGGAATGAAGCACTGAATACAATAAATGGAGAAAATATAAGTTTGCTTTACCATTGATTTTCTAAACGCCCTGTATACATTCTAGTAGCTTAATAGACAAGTTTTATTGATTCTTTACAACTTTACATTTTAATATTTTTGATGAACTTAAACCTACTTGTATTTGCAATTAAATTTACATTAAAATGGTCTACACCAACGAATAATGTAAGATTGCAATGCAAGATTTTTTATACAGTTACATTGTTTTTATTAAATACTAACAAACACACAAGCAAGCAAGGAAGTAAAAAGAAATAAATATACAGACGAACAAGCAAACAAACAGACACACAACGTACACCCACAGAGACATATAAATAGATGAGCACATAAATAGAAAAACGGATCAATAGACATATAGACCGACAATTAGACAAAAAAACAAATAAAGAGACAAACAGACAGACATGCCGAGATGTACACCGACATACAACAGACAAACAAACAAATACATAAACATATAAGATAATTATAATAATTGATAATTATGTAAAATTGTATGGACCGCACTATTTTTATCTACTTCCAAATATGTCAATTGTATATATTGCAACATCTGTAATTCGTTTACTAATCATATTTCGGCGTAACAGCGTTTCATTCCGAACAATATTATTCATTGTAGCGTAAATTGAGTAAGTCGTTGAAGTTCCAAGGAAGTTAAAAGTTTCACAATCGAGGGTAAACCCTTCCAAAACCCCCACAAGACTGTTTACTTCTCAAGTTCCCGCTGCAATCATGATTTATGATGCTAATTTTGTTATACTTTTAATTAACGACCGCACGAAACTTTGTATAGAATAACGTAAAGCAAACGACTTTTTGAATAAAAACATCGAAGAAAAATGTTTGGTCGTAAGTTTCGACAAAACTGATTTTCCTTTGATATAGTACCGCTGCAGTATACACAAATTATCCGGTCCACTGAGCTCTTAGAATGATCAACTTTAGTCGAGAGGATGATATATAATAATGCATTTATTTAGAGAATAAAGTTATATTAATTTCTGAAAACATAGACACAGTTCAATTTGCATTTTGCAGTTGACAAAGGGTAAAATAAAATAACACGCAACAATCAAGTTATGATTTCAATGTTCACTGGCCTAAATCACTACCATTACTGCTTTTGGTCCTAAAAAGCATTACACTCGAAATCAGTTTTTAATTTTTAATTTCTAAACCGCTTCAGATAATTTAACCAAATTCGGTGAGCATATTTAGTATGACAGTAGGTGTGAAGTCATCATAAGCGCCATTTTATTATCTTCACTGTTTATTTCTTTACACTTTTTTTGTATTCCAAATCGAATAACAACAAAATGGATTTATTTAATCAAGTACATTTTTACGATACTCATTACATCATTTAAAATAATAACAAAACAATTAATTAACAATGAAATTTCTCTACTACGATTTATTAGAATAAATGTTGGAAATGATCATCTTCAGTCAAAATATCAGATCTTTTTGAAATTGCAGCTCGAACATGTGCAAAAATTCCAGAAGTGGCTCTTATTACATCAAAACCAGCAATAATTTGTTGACGTAAGTGCTCCTCAGATTCAATATGAACCTTGTAAATAATATCTTGAGATGTCCTCAAACAAAAAAATCAATAGGATTCATATCGGGTGATCTGGGTGGCCAAGGTTGACCTAGTTCTTGAGTGCCTCATCCAATCACGTTATTACTGAATCTTTCATATAAAAATTCAGGAGCAGCCAAAGTAAGTCCTGTCGTGCATCAAGCACGTTCCTTGTCTTAGCGCATAGGGAACATCGTCAAGTAGTTCAGGTAAACGTTTTCAAGAAAATGTCTGTGGGAAGCACCAGTTAATGTTCTTGGTGAAAAGTGACGCCCAACAGGAAAATTTCCAATAATGCCCACTCCTACATTCAAAGAAAACTGATGTTGAAATCAAGAATCCATTATGGCATTAGGGTTTTCATCAGACCAAACGTGTTTATTGTGTAAGTAAGTTCATATAGCATCAAAGGAAAAAAATAGCTTCGTTGGGAAAAAATATGCCAGGGGTAAAATCAACATTTTGTTCAATTTCTGGTAAAACTGCAGGATAGTCTTGCGGCAATAAGGCGTGAACTGTTTGTATGTGATACGGGTTTAACTGTTGATGCTCCAGAAGAGACCACACTAATCCTGTTTCTAGTATTTGGGTCTTTCTCAATTCCGTGTAGCTTCTAGCTTCTTCCAACTCGGGTGTTCTATCACTCAAAAGTCTTCCAGGAGTTGGATCTTCCTGAAATGAGCCTCTTCGAAAGATGTTGAAAAACATTTCTGAAGATTCTTGGATTTGGAGTTGAATGATATGGAAATCTTTTCACATAAATTTGCCTAGCCTCAGTACCATTTTCATCTGCAAGGTCATAAATGTAATTGGCCATTTCAGCATTTGAATATGCATAAGCCATTATTAAAACTTAATCTTTAAAAAAAATAAGCTTAATTTGACAATACATAATATTGAATAAGATGACGGCTTCTTATTGTTATTGCTTTATATGGCCTCCCTAAGATATGTTTAAGTAATTTAAGTAACTATAAAAATGCACTTGATCAAATAAATTAATACAAAAAAGTGCAAAGAAACAAAAAATGAAGACAATACAATGGTGCATATGTTGACATATTTGTTCAAGATGTCAAAAGATCTTCTTCTTCTTCAGATGATGGCAATTCTGCGTCATTGCAACTAACCTAACCATTACCATATATTGTATCACTTCTTTCATTTGAATTCCAATTTTTGCGAATTTCGTTAATACAGCTGGAATTTTTCCGTAAACAGAAAGTGAGATAGAGTTACATTGAATTAAATGTTGTCTCGAAGAAGATGTAAAAACTCGCAGACGTAAGTGTATTCCAGACAGGGAACCGTAATAAATTTCCAGTTAAATTGCTAGACCTTATTCATAATAAGCTGAAAAGTGCGTGATTACTTGAGACTTTGGCCTGGAAAACGGAGATGTGAGGTCATTAAGGTGGGGGCTCTGAGCGTGTCGCGCCATCAACCCCAGCTTTAATAACGTGGAAGTAACAAATTGCTTTGTTGCAATGGCGGCGAAGTCATCTTAACTGTATTTTAACGTCAGGCCGTCACAGATGCAGGTTAAATGTAGTCATAGTGCTCGTTACTGTCTCAGATACCGCCACGACTGTGTATTCCCAGCAGAACATTTCCTGATTCTTTTATCAATCCTTGTACATTGCAGAGAATCTGCACCTAATTTGGCATTTGGCATATACATATAAATGATTACAAGCCACGTGACCAGTAATTTTGTTTGAAACGGTTATTTTATTTCCTTGACATTGGCAAATAAATTCTGGTAATTTTCTAAGTTACTAAAATAATAAGATCAAGATATTGTCTGAAGCTATTTATTTGTGGCATAATTTTAGTTTTTCTTAAGTTTTATTAGGTTTTTGCCACACTTCTGAAAAATAATAAAAATTAATTAAATAAGCCCTTGCGCCAAACGGAACAGTCAAGGGTTATTTTTCAAACTAAGTTTGCCTAACCAAAAAATCTCACACTGAAAAAAGCAGATAAGTAAAAAATAACAAAAATCACATCACTATCGCGCACTTCCGTAATATTGACGTTTCGAAAAACTCTCTGTTTTCGTTTTCAAAATAGTAGTAAAATATTAAACCGTTTGTCAAGTTTGACAGTTTAAAATTTGTTTATCTGCTTCCATAGAGATGTTAAATGATTTTTATTTTATTTTTACTTACTTCTTCTTGATACAACTGTGGCCAACAATGATCGATGTTTACTGAACAGTTTGACACACACTTATCTCCATTCAACAAAATAATCGCGGTCTCTTTTAATTTTCTTTTTGTCGCGTTATCTTCCTTCTCTAAAATTTTTGCCGAATCCCATTGAATCACATGACCGTTTTCCCAAGCGTGTTCGCAAATTTTGGATTTTTCAAATTCCCGTCTTTTTAAATAATTTTTATGTTCCTCAACTCTAACATTCATAGGCCGAGAAACGTCTCGGCCTTTCGAAACGTCAATATTACGGAAGTGCGCGATAGTGATGTGATTTTTGTTATTTTTTACTTATCTGCTTTTTTCAGTGTGAGATTTTTTGGTTAGGCAAACTTAGTTTGAAAAATAACCCTTGACTGTTCCGTTTGGCGCAAGGGCTTATTTAATTAATTTTTATTATTTTTCAGAAGTGTGGCAAAAACCCAATAAAACTTAAGAAAAACTAATAAGATCAAGGTTACATTAAAACACAATATGGTTGGTGTAATTTATTTATGACATTTTATTCAACTAATCGACGATCTCACCATCTCGCTTGTGACGCAATCGTTTCGCATTGTTCATTGTAAACGACTCATTAGGATATGTGACGCAAAATTCACATTTCTCTATATTTCAGTAGCGTTCGTCTTCCCGCTATTTCCCGCGCCGTTGTTGATTTATTTTATCCTTGCGATTTTCTAGTGTCTTATCGTTTTTCTTTACTTCATTAATAAATCACTTATATTTAAAACTAATCAGTTGTTTTCATAACTAAATTTTTGGTTGTATTACTGCTATGTTCTAAGAAAAAAAAATTTTTAGGTTAATAATATTATTTCAGTTCAGAACAGATAAAAAATCGTTGGCTTGCGGACTATATGTTGACCTAAGTAAGGCCTTCGATTGTGTAAATCATCAGATTTTATTAGAAAAATTATTTAGAAATGGTATACGTGGAAATATACATACAGGGTCGGAAAACGCTGATAGTCTATCTGAGTTTACATGAGAGCGAAAAGTATCGAAATCCGTGCGATAGACAAGGATGACTATATTGACGACGTTTTAAAATCTAAATAGTCACCGCCCATTCATCATTCCACAAATAAAATCCACTCCCACTTATATCTCAGCGACCAATCGCCATCTTTGCCTTTATTGTTTGCCTTTAGCTTTCGCAAGAGATGTCGCTACTTGTGCAACTCCAACTCCGGTATTCTGATATTTTACCAGCGGTCGAAATTGTGGACAGTGACTAATCGCGAGCTTGTTGACCAGCGCGACGGGCGAAGCGTGCGGGGAGCAAGATTTCATAGGCGTACTAAATTTGAATGCGATCAGATATAAGAAATATATAAAAATGACAAAAATAGTTCAATTACATAACATCCATTATTTTTAGAGTAGAAACAGTGATATAACAGTTTTTACCAATTTCGAGGCGTTAGATAATAAATATAAGAATAATTTCAAAATTTAAAGTTTTTATCTTGTCAATTACCCAAGGTCGAAAATAATAGAAAGTGACTAACTCACAACACACAGATGAGTACGGAAGGTACGGGTGGTATGATTACCTAAGCGTGCCACTTGAGAAGAGTTAAAGCACACAAAATTATCAAAAGTAAGTTGACGTTGGCTGAACCTAGCACATTAACAATTTACTTTAAATGTGTCCCTGTTCTTATGGACGGCGATTGCCCACTACCACCCACTTACACCTACTTTTCACAATTGCAATTTGCGCTACTGTCAAACACTACAAATATTATTGCCCCTTTCATTATTATGTGGTGTTAATAAGTTTGTTTTGAACTTCTGATAATATACCATGGCAGTTTCATGATGAAAATGGTAGAAAATGTTATAGGTAGTTGACAACATTTGTTACAAATAGAGATTTTTCCACCGTTAAATAAATCGCGCAAATATTTGCGAATCCCGCATTGAAAAGGACAAAAGGCTTTAGAATACATACACACTATTTGCTATTGGTTACTAGCACTGTCACTACAACGGTCACACATTAATACTTATTATATCATATCGCACCGCTTTTCGTATGACCTTCATACGCCCATGTTTCGTCAAAATTTAATATATTCTTCGATCCAGATTCTTATTTTTTAATATTTATTTTAATTAGTTTTTCGCCATATCACTATTTTGTCCTTTCTATCAGTATACTCTTTTCGATTTCATTTATACAGACTAAGTTTCATCTTGTAAGATATAGCAATAGAATTTTTATTTGGGAAACTCATTTTAAAAATACAATCTTCCTTCCGCGAGTTTCCATCACTTTCCGTTTCTTTACCAGTTTTTTATTTGCACACATATGCTATTCACGTACAATTTTGTTAATGAAATATATATTTCAACATCAGTTACACTCATATTTTGACTTCGCGCACTAAACTCTTCATACATGTCATCATCCGATATTCCTCATTTCGATCAAATCACTAATAAAATTAATTACATTCATAATTAAATTAACGAAAAGATATACTCGAAATTTTGCCCGCCCGAACGATATATCCGCCCATGATAGCCTTGCAATTGTGAAAAGTTGAGATTTTCCCGTCATAAATAATTAAAACAGAAGTTGCAAAATTCGTGCAAAAATCCGTGAATTTCGCGTCCATGAGGACAAGGCGTCTGTTATCTGCGGAGTGCGCATCAGGTAGGTGTAAGTGCGTGGTAGTGGGCAATCGCCGTCCATAAGAACAGGGACACATTTAAAGTAAATTGTTAATGTGCTAGGTTCAGCCGACGTCAACTTCTTTTTGATAATTTTGTGTGCTTTAACTCTTCTCAAGTGGCACGTTTAGGTAATCATACCACCCGTACCTTCCGTACTCATCTCTGTGTTGTGAGTTAGTCACTTTCTATTATTTTCGACTTTGGGTAATTGACAAGATAAAAACTTTAAATTTTGAAATAAATCTTATAATTTTTATTATCTAACGCCTCGAAATATGTTTCTACTCTAAAAATAATGGATGTTATGTAATGGAGCTATTTTTGTCATTTTTATATATTAGATCTGATCGCATTCAAATTTAGTACGCCTATGAAATCTTGCTCTCCGCACGCTTCGCCCGTCGCGCTCGTCAACAAGCTAGCGATTAGTCACTGTCCACAATTTCGACCGCTGGTAAAATATCAGAATACCGGAGTTGGAGATGCACAAGTAGCGACATCTCTTGCGAAAGCGAAAGGCAAACAATAAAGGCAAAAATGGCGATTGGTCGCTGAGATATAAGTGGGAGTGGATTTTATTTGTTGAATGACGAAATGGACGATTTAGATTTTAAAACGTCGTCAATATAGTCATCCTTGTCTATCGCACGAATTTCTATACTATACTTTGTCGCTCTCGTGTAAACTCAGATAGACCATCAGCGTTTTCCGACCCTGTAGATGGTTTCGATCATATCTTTATCGGCGAAGTCAAGTAGTAGCAATTCAATCTAATAACTCTGTTGTTCGGTCAAAGGAATCACTAATGACGATGGGTGTGCCTCAAGGATCAGTTCTGGGGCCACAATTATTTTTGTTATTTGCCAACGATTTGCATAAAGCAATTGATGATTGTCCTAACTTATTAGTGACTTACGCTGATGATACAAATGTGCTTCTTAGGTCAAGTAATATTATGGATGTTGAAGTGGCTGCCAACTCTATATTTAAAAACCTAGCATTGTGGCTAGAAAAAAATAAACTTATTTTAAATGCAGACAAACCCACTATTATGCTTTTTAAATCACTACAATGTAAAATAACTTTTGATGAGGGACTTATAGTGGCGGGTAATTATTTGCAATACTCTCGATCAGCGAAACTCCTTGGCATGTATGTAGATGATAAACTCGACTGGTCTTGTCATATTAATCATTTATGTCATAAATTAACATCTTCTTGTTATGGCCTTAAATGCTTATCAACACAGTGTAGCCAATATGTTATCTTATCTCTGTATTATACAAGTTTTTATTCGCATCTGCGGTATGGGATTATTCATTGGGGTTTGTGTAGAGATATTAACAGAGTATTTGTGATACAGAAATATGCCGTTCGTATTATTGACAATTTAGGGTTTAGAGAATCTTGTAGGGAAACATTTAAAAATTTTAAAATTTTGACTGTAACTGGTGTGTATATATTGGAGATAGTGTGTTTTGTTTTTCGTCATTTAGAATTATTCACAAAAAATAATCTCAATCATTTATGTTATACGCGAAATAAACATATCCTGTGTTCTGAACGACATTATTCATCCTTATATCAAAAAGGGGCTTATTATAATGGTTGCCGTATATACAACTCTTTACCAGTCGAGTTTAGAAATTTAAAGTATATTTATACATTTAAGAAAAGAGTTAAAAAATATCTTATAGAAATTTGCCCGTATAATATTGATGAATATTTTCAGAACAATGTTGTTCAGTAGTTTATAATGATGATAATGATTCTAATAAATTTTTTATCCATCCAGTATTTTGAATTTTGTACTTGCGTGTTTATATATGTATTATTGTGGTATTTATTTTGGTTTGTACTATTTTGACGTATTTTTCTGTGTAACTATACATATGAGAAATAAAGTTTATTATTATTATTATTATGCCTTTTACTGTTGAGCAAGATTCCTTTATTTTAATGGCTTATTTTTGGAGTGGGGCTAGAGATGAAGATGGTTTGTGGACATACTCGTTAAAATCTTGCATTGAGCAATTTATGACCGACTTCCCAATCGCAAACATTAACTATGATACATTCTCATACCGGAAGTGTACTATCGTCAGATGATTTGAGAATAAACAATGCTTTTGCAAAGGAAAATCTACAGACATACCTACAAAATCTATATCAAAATTGTCTGCTCAGACAGGTTATTTTTTTTTTATTAAGTTGATGTAAATATTCACAAATTCATTTAGATTGCATCTATATATATATATATATCAGTATTGAAATTATTATTTGAAACCGGTATCGAATTAGTTAGTATATATTCCTTAAACACTGCAATGTGTATTTGGAATATTAAGTGATTGGAGCTGTGACAATTCTTTTTATATGGTTTTAAGCTGCGACTAAGGCAGATATTAAGGAGGCCATAGTAGGTCCTATTTTCATATAAGAACCCAACTCGTGTTACATATGAAATTGAATCTTGCCTTAGATCGAATTTTCTTGAAAAGCCCAGCAAACAGTACCTAATGATAATTTTATATTTAATTCGTATATTCTAAAGTGCTACATTACAGATCATTACACAGTAATAATAATTTTTAATTCGTGTATTATAAAGTGCTACATTACACATTAGTATACATTTTTTTTAAATATAAACTCAAAAGCAAATTATAAAGTAAAATTAAAAGATAATAATTTGGTATTTACAAAAAGGAATTATATTAAATTAGAAACTTATTTCATGAATGAAAATTGGAGCGATACTTTTAATTCTAACAAATTCGGTAATTATGCCTATATTTCAAAAGAGTATAAAAGTGATATCATAAAAGATAAAAAAAAACAAATTATAGATAACTGATGGCCAAATTATTCCAATAATACATAGAATAAAAAAGCAATTCAATCAATAGTTTTCTCTAGAATTAGAACAAGAATATAGAAATAAATTAAACAAACTGTTAAAAAATGTAAAACATGACTGAGACTATTTGAAAATAATAGAAATAATCTAAAAAAACCCATTTCACTGAGTCTAGCTGAAGTATGCGAGAAACGACGTAACTTAAAATCTTCTTACACATTAATTTTGAATCTTTGCGATTGGGCAGCATCACGTGCCGTTATATGATCATATGAGAGACTACAAGCAATTCAGACAATATAGTTTTGCTCTTCTCATTTAAGATTTTTCTACAACCATATAACAACTTTAATTTGCTAAACGAATTTATAATTATATTGTTAGCATGATAAGTAAAGTGAAAATTTTTGATCAATAAATAATCCAAGGTTTTCTGCATGATCCACAATGGGTTAATATTTTCAGAGGTTAACTGCCGGTTATTTTTAGAACCAAACATTAAAATGGCTGACTTAGTGAAGTTAATTCTTAAACAATGCCTTTGTGCAAAGCTACTAAACTTGAAATATCATCATTAATATTCTCAATGGCGAGATTCATTTCAATAGAATTAAATGACAAATATAATTGCGTGTCATCAGCGTAATAATGAGAAGAAGAAGAACAAAATTTAAGATTATTTTTCAAAAATGATATATATATGGAAAAAAGTAGAGGCCCAGGGACTGAACCTTGTGGAATACCGCAAATGATAATACTCTTGCAGTAAATATTCCATACAATACTAATTTAATGTTTTTAAGGCCACTAATTGAGCATATCTTTTCACTAAAAAATGGTAGCTTACCTGGTCCATATTATTAAAAATATAATATGCAGTATTTTTACAGCCGCTAAAATTAATTAATTCTAGATAAAACTAAAATCAACAATTATCGACCTATCAATCAATAATTTTGCTAAAATATTTGAAAAATATTTCAAATCTCGGCTGGTAATTTTTTTAGATCAAAATAATATTATACATGAGCAGCAGTCTGATTTTCGCTCTGGAAAATCAACATGTGATGCTATGTTCAGTTGTTGAAAAAGTGATTGAAGGTATTGATGTTAAAAAAAGTATATAGTTTTATTTCTAGAATTGGTAAAGGTTTCTGACACTGTGAACCATGATAAACCACCTTACATGTTAGAATATTATGGTATGCGGGGTGTGGTGTTAGATGTATTTCGTAGTTATACAGGGTGCCTGGAAATAAATGTAACATGGAGCTAGAACAAATAATGCAATTTTTTCTTTAGTTTTATTGGGTTTTTGCCACACTTCTGACAAAATAATAAAGATTAATTAAATAAGCCCTTGCGCCAAACGGAATAGTCAAGGGTTATTTTTGAAACTACGTTTGCCTAACCAAAAAATCTCACACTGAAAAAAGCAGATAAGTAAAAAATAACAAAAATCACATCACTATCGCGCACCGTATTAATGACGTTTCGAAAAACTCTCTGTTTTCGTTCTCAAAATCGTAGTAAAAATATTAAACGTATGTCAAATTTGACAGTTTAAAATTTGTTCATCTGCTTCCACAGATATGTTAAATGATTTTTATTTTATTGTTACTTACTTCTTCTTGATACAACTGTAGCAAACAATGATAGATGTTTACTGAACAGTTTGACACACACTTATCTCCGTTCAACAAAATAATCGCGGTCTCTTTTAATTTTCTTTTTGTTGTGTTATCTTCCTTCTCTAAAATTATTGCAGAACCCCATTGAATCAAATGACGGTTTTCCCAAGAGTGTTCGCAAATTTTGGATTTTTCAAATTCCCGTCTTTTTATGTAATTTTTATGTTCCTCAACTCTAACATTCATAGGCCGAGACGTTTCTCCAACATAACGTTTATTGCATTCACAAGGTATACTGTAGATGCAATTTTTTGAATTTTGTATATCATTTTTTGGATGCGTTTTAGACAAAAATGATCGTAAAGTATTAGTTGTCTGAAATACTGTTCGAATATTAAATTTATTACCGATGCTTCTTAACTTTTCTGATAATATAGGAATGTCTGGAATTTTTATTTATGATTAATTTCTTTTATTTGTCTTACAGTGTTCGTTGTATCTGTAATATTTTTGAATGTTCTATCAACAAAATTTGGAGGGTATTCATTATTTATTAAAACATTTTTAATAAATTTTAGTTCGTTATTAAAAATACCATTGTTTGATGAAATTAATTTTGCTCTATCATATAAACATTTCTTAATATCTTTTCTTAATATCGATGTGATGGTTAGATCTAAAATTTAAATATCTATTGGTGTGAGTTTGTTTTCTATAAACACTTGTTTCTACAGAATTATCGTGTACTTTAATTAAAACATCTAAAAATGGTAGCATATTATTATTTTCTATTTCCAAAGTGAATTTTATTTGGTTCCTTATTGTTAATGTCATTTAAAAATTCATTTAATTCTGTATTCATTGAAAATTGACGTGCTATGACCATGACACGGGCACGTTTGATACACTCAAATCATTTGCCAGTCGTCAAATTAACTTTCTCACTACGTCGTCAATATAAAGGATTGTGATGTAGTGACCTAGATTAGCTCGTTATAAATAGTCCGTTATGAAATGTTTTCCCCAGGAAATTACGGACTTCTAGGGGTAAGCGGACCACAAATTAAGAACTACTGGTCTTGGTTACGATTAGAGTATTATTAATTCGATTATTTTAAATTACTTCTATCATGGTTGAGCAAATATCCAATAAAATAATCACAAATTATTTTAAATAATTTCTTTGCATGTATGTACACAGGTGTGATTTTTTGAATGATTTATTAGAAATAATCCATGTTATGAGTTATTCTAAATTTTAGTTATTTAAACTGCATCTAACATAAAATATAGACTACACTGAATTGAAGAAATGCGTAGCTTAATAAGATTTCTAAATTTATTTAAATGTATACACAATTTATACAAGGTACCTTAGGTACTTTGGATTGTCAAGGCTTAAATAAGTCGCTTCAACAAAATATTAGGCTTCTCTTACAAACACCTTGCTCTCCTTTTTCCTTTTTAAATAAATTTCGAAATATGTGTTCTCCCAGCAAATTCATATTGCTTACTTGAATGTAAGCCACTGCACAACTGCAACTGCAATTTAGACGCAACTGTCTAAATACTTGTTGTTGTCACTGTAAATTCAGGCATACATATAGAGAAAACAAGTTAAGCGTTCCAAGTAGGTTGTACGACTAGCAAGATGTTGGTGGTTAGCTTGGGCTGCCTCCATATCCTCCTTTGTTATTATGCCTTATCACAATAACGCACATAGGTTCGCACGCTCAACTGGAGTAACAGTTAAAATGTAAATTAGTTCCACTGGAATATGGGAGGAAAATGTAGATGTAGGCGACGATGAGCAGCCGAAATTGGTTCAGGATGGGAAGGGTCGACGATATTGCAGAAAAAACAAATTGGAAGTTTTTCGGTTAAAAACATGTATAGGTATGTTAGTTTTTCGAACGCGAATTCATATATTTCCTTTGAATCATGAAGTTTTCATTGACGAATATTATTTATTATGGGTGTACCTAAATAACACCGAATAAGTGTTAGGGGTCTCAGGTATAAAATTTGTTGAAAAAATCCTTCCCTGAAAAGCTACGCCCCTCCAAAAATTCCAAGAAAAACAATAATTGTATTTGTTTTTTACCTTCTATGTACATCAAACTAATGAAACTAAACTTGGTGAACATTATCTGTTAATAAAACTACACTTTTTTTAAGTTTTTCAACCCTAAAGTATTTTTGTAAGCAGATGAAATAATCAAACTCCATGACATTTTATTTTTTTTTGATACAATTTTTTTCAACTAACGATCTAAAAGTTTCATACAGTACAGATTAGTAATAAAATTAGTCAGTGGTTGTGCGGTTTAAGTCGTTAGTACTTGATTCGAGGTGACTAGATCGGTGTGGGTTCGCGTCCCGCTGCCGGTATGCCGTATATAAGCTATATTCGTGGAGAGGATTGGCACCCTCTCTGCGGGTATGGTAGAGTGGAATAATGTTAGGTTAATGTGAGAGATTGATTCCGGTTGATATTTGACTATCTCCCTAATTAATGGGATTTTCCAGGTTTCCCTCATTCCTGCACTGAATGGTGGTTAGGACCTACCAACGTATGTCGTTCCTGGACGCAAATGCGACCTGCTTAATAAAAATATGCCATCCCCTCTCGACTTCTGGGCTAATCCTCGTAATTAGAATGAGGACTAGAGATATTATTATTATTATTATTATTATTATTAGGGTAAATGCGGGAGAGTTGCCGCACTTTTTGAAAAATGGTTCTAATTTTCGTATATTTTAAGATTTTTTTTTTTTAATGAACCAATATACAGGTATTGCTTTAAACTTTATTAAAATACAAAAATAAACTTAAATTCTAAGAAAAACATAAACAGCAAAAAAACATTTTTTTTTTACTAAAATCGGCATCTCTCCCACACTACTGGGAGAGATGCCGCGTAGAAAAAGGAGAGATGCCACAGTATCGACATGTCTAAATAACGCCAAATTTTTTTTTTTTTTTCTTAAATTGAGTGTAGAGCAGATGTTACAAACTTCACCATACATGGTGCAAGTGACATGTAGCCATTTTAAGCATTTCAGTTATTGCAGTCAATCCACTTTTTTAGTTGTCGTTTCATAAACTTCGAAGAAATTCCACGCAGCGTTCCCGATTTTCATTTTTCTTTTTAGCTAAAGGTTCATCATCGCTGTCGCTATATTGTTTTTTTTTCTAGCTTTTCCACTGGTATTTTTAGTTTCTTCCACTTGTAATATAATTATAGGACATTTCCGACAAAATTTAAAAAAATCACTTGCCTTCTGGTCCGAGGCTCCCTTTCCGAAGTTTACCACCAGCCATTCTACGTTTAAGGGTCTTTGGTGGCACCTGATAACACCTATAAACTTCTGTTTTGGATATCTCACCGGAACTAACTTTATTAATGGCTTCTTGCAATTATTGTTCTTCGCTCCACAAGGCCCTTGGGCGTGCATTTGCTTTTCTTTGATATTTTCGTGAGATTTTTCTAACAGAAATGTAATTTCAATTTAATAAGTCATGGCAAAACAATAACCTTGAAAGAATAGAACGCGGCATCTCTCCTTCCTGAAAATGCGGCAACTGTCCTTTTTGTTGGGAGAGATGCCGCCCCGGCTTATCAAGATCACAAATTTAAAACGCAGCAAAATATCTCATGAAACATCTACACTGAAAAAAAGGCTAGTAACTTTACAAATATACTTTCTAAAAATATCGTTATAGTAGTCTTAAAATAATTCTAAAAATAATGATGATATTACACTGACGATTGTAATTTTACAAGAAAACTGCCAATATACAACAAAACCGTAAACTTCATATGTAATTATAATGTAATATGTACATTTATAGAATATATTGTTACATTTACAATTAGGAATGTGAAATCCACTTCTACATTGTAAAATTACTGAACATACCAAATTTACTATATAATTGACTGTAAAAATATGCTTAATTTGTGTGTGAAGATACTACTAATTTTTAAACGCACTGCCACTAACCGTTGAGAGCGTTGGGTGGAGACGCCTTCATTATTTCTTGCTTCATTTCGATGAATGCAGCGTGTACCTAGGACCTAGGTACTTACATAACTAATTTAGTGAGTAGTGACTAACAATATAATCATATCTAGAGTGACAAGTGAGTGTTTTTAGTACTATAAATAGGTTTGTCTAGTGCTGGTTGTAACATAACCTAAATAAAGCATGCTTTATTTCGACAAATGCAGCGTGTACCTAGGACTTAAGTACTTACATAATTAATTTAGTGAGTAGTGACTAGCAAAATAATCTAATCTAGAGTGACTAGTGAGTGTTTTTATTACAATAAGTAGTTTTCTCTTGTGTTGCTTATAACATAACCTATATGAGATAACGTAATAGGTATGTATTTTATACAGAATTATTAAAGCAAAGGAACAATGGTATTTTTGCATCTACAAAAATCAAATACCAACTGCAGACTGAACTCTGTTCATCTTACATATAAACAATATATTATTTTCTACGTTAGAATTATATTTAAATTGTAGGTACCTATATTACACATTAGATCTCGTTTGAATATTATAAAATATTTATTTTTTTTTATGTTTACATATACAAGAAACTTTATTATTTGATATATACAATATACAGATTTACTTTGTTTTATATGTTTTGTATAACGTTAAGTGTCCTGTTTTGTAAAAATGGCCTAAATGTACAGGTACCAAATTAAATAAAAAAATATCGAAAGACCTTAATATTTTATTTTTCATAATCTAACTATATTTATTCTAACATTATAAACTCTTATTCAAAATTGCATAACATACTAGAAAAAATAGTAAAATTAATGTTGGATCTGTGAAAGCAGCAGCAGCAATTTTTGTAGTCGACAATAATATGAGCCATTACCTACGTTTTTACTAATCTATCAAAAAGTAAAATATATTCGTTATATTCGTAGCGTACCACTTAGGTGTACCTACATGTTTTTCTCACTTCAAAAAATTAAACAAAATAAGGTAGTTAAATTATTGAAGATATAATAGGTAGTTGTAACTACGGATTAGCTCACTGAGCTGAACTTATATAATCGGTTAGTAATAGTATGTTTTTCACACAATTTGTGCAAAAATGTTTAATAGAACGAATATTTAGTTTAGAAGATTTTTCTTTTAAAATAACATCCCGATCCAGTGATGTTATTGAGAAACTTACAGAAAAGCCTGACATGATTGTTACGTAAGGTAAGTAACAATTGTTAATTCTGGAATTACTATTCAGAAAATTTATTGGGTATCTATGTCAAAACACTGTTAGAGATTTCGTGTTTTATACACAAGATGCCATTAAAGTAACTTTCTTAAAATTGACTGTAGGGGTTTCGGTACTTTTAGGAGATTTCTTTTATTTGCGGAAAAGATAGAGAAAACAATAGTACAAGTGTCACGGAAAAAGTTTTTGAGAAAAGTTGAATGACGAATATTTCAATTCAATATCTTGATTCGTTTTGATACAATACATTTGTTAATTTTAGGCTTTTTCTATGGTATTCTATATTTTTTTCTCTAATGAGATTACTATATTCAGCTTTTTGTGTAGAATCTAGTGGCTTACACAAACTTGTAAAAAAAAAATAATAACATCCTATACATTTTTTGATATGAAGTTTTGTACTTGATACGTAGGTATGCATAAAAATATTTTTATATACTAACAAATTCTTTTTGTAAATAAATATTGCGAAAATATTCACGTAAAATGAAATAAATTACAAGTTGAATAATAATAAATTAAAACACATATGTTTCATTAAAAAAATATGAAAGTAACGGAAAACTAGAAGTGATAAAAAAAGCGTAAGCCGCTAAATATGTTTATAAGTAGAAAAGTTTCACAGTTATCATAGAGAACGGCCAAAATTGAAAAACATCACGTAAGTATTTTTTAAACAAATCGAAATGTTCTTCAATTCAACTTTTCTCGAAAATTGAGCCCGAAACAGCTGCTTAACATTTTTCTGTCTTTTCCAAAAATAGGAGAAACCTTCTATAGGTACCTAAGTGTCCAAACTGGACCATCCTGTACAATAAATAAAAATTACATTGTAGTTATTGTGAAAAATGTTTTATTACAATGTAATTATACAATTGATTGTAAAGTTACTTTGTACTTTTATAAGTAATTATATAAGTTACATTGTAAAAATTTTTGTATTGTAAAATTACAAAGTAATATTACAGTTACTAAACGGAAAATTACATCGCAAAATAAATTTACAACGTATTTTTACAGTTTAATTGTAAAATCACAATCTATAAGAAAATCACAGCAATAATGTATGGTAAATAAATTGCCATCTATTTTTACTGTAATTATTTTTTACAGTGTAAACATAACCTCACAATACTTGAAAAAACTTACCAATATTAAATAATACTACCACGTTGCTGAAAACCAAGAAAATTTAATCTTATCTTCGTAAATTTGAAAATGGCAAACGATATTTTTAAAAACAAACACGTCCGATGTCATACACGTTCACTAAACGATCGACTCCCATAACAGGTATACTTTGATGCCTAATTTTTGGCGTAATCATCAAAATACGTTTAAAGCGGCATCTCTCCCGCCGCGGTAACTCTCCCGCATTTACCCTAATATTTTTAAATTTCTATTATAAAATGGTGACTGTAAACATACTTACATCTGTAAACATGCCTGCTTTTGAAAATATAATTATAAAGTGATACGCCTAAAATGTATACTTAAAATGGCAGCAACTAAATATATCTAACTCTTTAGTTACATTCATAAAACTATTCTCAAAGAGGAACTTTAAAACGCAATCCAATAAGTGGTCCCGAATAGAATTGGCTTTCGCTTAAGTGCATTTTAAAATTCTCAGAATTAGGAATTTTTAAAGATGATCTTCAACTCGAAAGAGAATAACGTTTAAGAGTTGTAGCACTTTCTGTTTGTCGTTTTAGTTTTCTATAAAACGTAGTTGAATCCTGAAACAACTTCATTTTGCGAGGTTTTTTGTTGCCACCCATCTTACACACAGGCAAAATCAAGCTATATGTATTTTCTCTAGAGTTAGAAGATCGGCGAGCTATAATATACAGGGTGAACCTTAAATAAGTATAAATATTTTAACAAGTAGTACAGTTCACTGTGTAGAACACATAATTAATAGTTTTTTTACAAAAAAAAGTCAAATTTTCAATAAATTTCGCGATCTTTCAACAGAAAACTTGTTGAGGACCGCTGTTACGGGAGTCATGGTGGATGTGAATTCCACAACGTTGCCAGTGTTACACTAATGTCTTCAAATAGGCAACAAATATGTTTATTTATGAAATTATTACTAGCCATCTCCTCCCCTTTGCCATTCCTATACCTCACCAATAAATTGCAAATATAAACCAGATTCTCTACTCACAATCATAGTTTTCCAGAATTTGTTCATATCCATGTTTACTACACTCCAACTGAGTTATCACAATATGTTATCGTTATCACTATCACTGATTATCACTTCTTGACAAATATGCTTTTAGCATGTCAACCTTTTCACTCTGAATAATGTGTCACATTTTATTTAATCACACTGTATTTCACGAAAAATATTAATTAAATACTGTCACGGAATTTGCCCCACTCACACCCAAACCGACGACTGTGGTACCGCGAATTACTAAGATTGCCCCGATCGCCCCTACACGATTCTGTTAAACAAACAAAATGCCGTGGATCGAGACGGGACTAGAAAATTTGAGAAACGACGAGAAGCGTTCTAGAGATGCTAGAAAATAGATCTAGAGATGCTAGAATATACCTGGAATATTCGTTAGGTCTATAAAAGAAAAATAAACGGCCGATTAAGTTAGTCTTGTATAAGTCTTGTATTACAGTGTTGAATTGAAGTGTTTAGTTGGAGATATCAAAGTGATTTAGTTAGCGATTAATTGAATAAGTGTTTAGTTGAGTTCTAATTAGTGTTTAGTAGTGTACTGAGTCTAGTAAATAAAGAAGTAGTTAATTAATGGATTGTGTTTTTCTGGCAATAGTAAAATTCGGATTAGGAAATCCGTGACAATACACAAGACTCTTAAGATAAACAAACTGCCCGTGAAAATAAAAAGACGATTTAAATACGTTTTATACGTTAGTACCGCAACTCTTAAAACAGATGCGTCAAGCAGTGTATTACTTAAAGAAACCATTAGTTTAGTTTGGTTTCAGAAGATGCAAAATATATTGAAATTATCCAATCCCTTTCTACAAATATTACATGTTTTGTTTCCACTTGTAATTTACACAGTTTATTTCTTTGCGCTGGACCATACTTGTGGTGCGGCAATATAATTGCAACAATGCAACATAACCTCTTTATCGATTTCGACTCTCGACTATCAATCCTAGAGAGTGGGGCTAGTACGGGACATTTCATCTACTGATCGTGACATCTACATGTTACCTGTGCATACGGCACTAGTTTCTTTTTTCCATGCGATTGACATTGCATTTAAATATTTTATTTTGCCTTCTCTTGACATTGAACATACATCAAACTAGTTATTTTGTTGTTCCATGTTTTGTGTTTATTTTTAAAATCTGTTTCACCCACTACGAAGTACGAAATGGTTGGCACGGACACGTTATTTGAGGATATGTGACGAAAATTAACTCTTAAGGTGTTATTTGGAAATCATAGTTTTTTTTTTTGATAATTTGTGATAATCTTTCTACAATATAAGTATTAACTTCTGAAATGTGGATAACTGTTGGTTTTTCAGTAAGTAGGGTTTATGCACGTTTATGGATAATTTTTGGAATCATTGAACAAAGTAACTTCTTAAACACTTTAATTGATAATATCGAAATCGTGCGGAAATTCATAGTTTAATCGTTTATGATAATTTTACTTTACTTATTGTTAAAAATAAGTGTTTTTAAATTAGAAACAACCGCAAAAATTGAATTTACGTTAAACAATTATTTATCTTACAAATGATATGGCAACCTCGCGTTCAATAAATCATATGGTTTATTTTATTAGGTTACGTCAGTGGTCTATCTGGTCAGCGGTCCTCGAAATGTGGGTATTTAAAAAAAAAATTAATATCTCCGTAAATATTTGAAATTTTTAAAAATGACTTTTACTAGACCTATCTATATGAACTACACCTGCAGTTAAAATATTTGTACTTATTTAAGGTTCACCCTGTATATCTGATATATATCAAAAATATCGCTTGTGATTAAAATGCATAAAACGTTACGCACTGTTGTAATATACATTTATATCCATGCAGTTTACTTGTCTGTAGGAATATATCTCATTACAAAGAAATAAATATATATTATATTAACGCTCACCGTCCGTCCATCCGCTTTATGCGACTTTTCTAATATATATGCAGCAAATTGATAGGGGAATCTAACTGCGTATGTAAAGTGTCCAATTTGGCAACACCGTCAAAATTGTATGAATACTAAAACTCAATATTGACCGCACATGTATAATGAAGCATGTTTAATTCCAGTTTAAATAGTGAAAATTGTATTACTATGATTTGCTATTGTCACCCAAATGTCGAGTTTGCCAAGGTAACGGTGTAGAAATTATGATTGAAATTCAGTATTTAACTTCTTATTTGGAAGCTCTGTATATCTATAAGAAAGCCAGCGGAAAAAATGTATATGAAGTATTGACATTATTTGATTTCGCCTGTATGTCTTATTATTTTTGACAATTAGTTCTTCAAGACAGAAAACGGTAACGTCCTAATCTTCCAATTGATCCAAACACGTAGTATCTATACGGATGTAAATATTATTCGCTAATCTACTATACCAGTGACGAATATACAAATTGTCCCGTAAAGTATCTTACAAACTTTGGCTGGTGCTAGTACATGAAAAATATGACTAAAAACTTTAATAAACATCCTCTTAAAATACTGTTTTGCAGTTATATATAAACCTTGAAACATTCATCATAAAAAATCTATAATTTTACTATCATTCATTATAACTGCCACACCTTGTATATTAAAATATTTCTATTAAATATTCTATGAGAAAATATAAAACATAACTATTTGATTTGAAAACATAGAAGAAAATAATGAGAGTGGAGTAGAGTGGTCTGTACCTACATCTTCACCTTAAGTTATTTCGTTCCCTTTTGGAATCAAAATACTTTTGGTTGGAATATCTTTGCCTTAAACGATACATTTCTGAAATATTCAATGTCAAGTTAAGCTGCTGACCCTGTATGTTGTTAGCAACGGTGGTGAAGGGTGGTAGCTTAGGGATGAACAATTTAATAATTATATCTCGAGGTAGTGGGCTCAACACACAGGATCGCAGATTAGCTGTAGAGGAATTAAGGGAGCTACGAATATGGTAGGAGGAACGTCTGGTAAATCGATCTGAGAGATTGATCAGTTGGCGTTTGACTGTCACTCTAATTAATGGGGTTTCCGGGTTTCTCTGCCTCTTTCACAGAATGATGGCCTAGCCTAGTTTACCAACATAAATAGTTCTTGTAACGAAGTTTGTAGGACTTTTAAATCGTCCTGTCATTTCATGTACAGGATGGTCAGGGGAAAATTGCCTCCCCTTTTTCTCCGTTATTGTTCGAGATCAATGAAAGTTGTAGGGACTTGTCAGTCAATTTAATTTTATACAGTTGGTCACTTCAACATGCACCTGATACACCAATTATGAGTGCAACCTTTATAGGTAGCATATCATAAGGCGAATTCTTCAAAAATTTCGCAAAGTCCTCACTGGAGAAAATGCTTTACTTTTTGGATACATATCTTAGATTTTGTAGTTTGAAAAATAACTTTCGAAGATTTGGATATATCCACTTTATCTTTTTGATTTTAGCAATTTCGCTAAAATATGCCAGCACAATAGTTTCAGCAACAACTCTTTGAACACTTTTTTGCGAGCTTTTTTGAAAACACCATAAGCTTTATGGAACCTTGCACGACTCTTTTTAGGTAACAAATTTTTTCCAAACTTTCAGTGACTTCTCTCAATTCCTTACCTTATTAATTTCTCACCTAATTATTTTTGTTACAAAAACTGTCACTTGCATTTAAAAGGTATGGTTATAAATTAAATAGTATACAAACATCTATAAAAAGTTCCCATCCAGTTGGTAAGCCATCCTTTTCTCTCGACAAGAATGAAACACTTTCCAGCTCGGTTTGTAATATACTAATACATGACATATATTTCTCGGTTTTCAAAATATTTGATGTTTATTGTTGATATGCAAGTAGTAAGTCGTGAAACATGATATCTTTTAAAGAAAATAACTCATTTCAATAAATACGTAAAATATCTATATTATATTGTGAAAGATTACAGAGCCACACAAAAAAAATTGTTTTCTGACCTGGAGGTCTGACTATGGTTACTATACAGGGTTAACTATGACTAAGTACAAATATTTTAAGAGAGGATAGAAAAAAATAAGAATTAACATAATTTCCTTTCAAAAAATTTCCAAACTTATTTATAAAGCGAAAAATTTTTTTTTTCGATATTTTATTAAATCCTTATTTAACGCCGCCAATGCGAGAATCAGAGTATGCAACCAGCAACCGTCATGCAACAGTCGGCCACAGTCGGCAGTCGGTCCAGTCGAGTCGGTTCACTGTCATGTTATAATTTAATTCCTGTGTTTACGTTGTAGTTTTTTGTTCTTCTTCAGTTTTTAGTGCCTTAATTTTAAACGTTTTATAGTTAATAAATAAAGGAATATGTGTCGGGTACAGATATTTTCCCACAATATAATTCGCCGGTTTGTTTTTCTAGGTTATGGGGCAAGACTGCCGCGGGTGTTAAACGTTTTCTGTTATCTATTAGAACCTTCCTACTCATTCCTTTCTTCGATTTTGTTATAATACATAGGCATTGTATCTAAATAACTGTACTTACGGGAAGTATGTTTATCGGTAGTGAGTGAAAATGTAGTTTTACCAGTTTGTAACCAAATAATGAAAAACGAATGCAAAATACTGGAGCTAACTGGATTAACTGTTATCTACCTATCAGGTATTATTACTAATAAGAATGTTATAATAATTTTTGTCATTTCTGCATTTAGAAACACTGCAAACGACCGCATGGTAGTTGTTGACAGATGTAATGTCAACTATGGATCTAAGCCATAAGCCATCTCAGTCGATACTCATCATAGGCGCCGAGTTTCCGTGAGAAAAAAGAGTTTTGCTCCATTTTTTAAATATTGAGCTAAAATTCTGGAAGAACTTTTTTATTGTCTTTTAGGGCTCCTGCATGTTTTTGGGGTCGCTGAATCCGAATCCGAATCTATTTAACCCTATCACATCAGGATTTTGCTACAACCTAAAAACCTCATAATTCAAGTTATTAAACGCATATAATCCTACGAATGAAGTTGTAATCTGAAAACTCAGGCTCTTAAACCACTTAACCCTATAACCCAATTAATTTTATAACCACATAATTAATTTAACCCCATAATTCTGTAACCTACTTAGCCCCATGACCCATTTAACTCCACAACACATTTAAACCCATAACTCAATGTATATTAAACCCATTGACCACGTACTCAAGACATTTAGCTTAATCTCTACGCAAATCTGCCAGGTTTCTTAAAAATAAACTTATATACTCCAAAACCCTATAACCCTGTTTAAGGAAGAATTTATTAACACATAATAACCACGTATATTAGATATTTGACTTGCTATATACGTTATTGTAATAACCGTATAACTCCGGTCATTACACCTTTTCTCGAATAATTTTTGTTTCTTCTCAAGCAGGCAAAACATACTGCCGTATCCTAAATATTCCTTTACTGAAAAAGTTTGTATTCCTATTCGTTCTTCAAATCATTAGACCGTCGGCATTAGAGTTACCCGATGAACACTGCGGAGAGGTTGCACGATCTGGTTTTGTACGTCATGTAGCAATTAAAAAAGCTGTATAATTTGGTAAAACACTGGACAAAGAGTATATTATTTCAATTGTCTTCTTTTTTGAGCTGTATCGAGTTCTTTTCTCTTCAAAACACCTACGCAAAGGATTTTTTTTTCCGCTTTTTATTTTGCTCAAGTGTTTCTCTTTTGGGCATCCACCAAAAATCCGACAATATCAAATTAAATATCTAACATACTAGGTTAGAGTTGACAGATTTTTAGTATAGTGGGTTATAGGGTTATGCAGTATTTATCACTGCATTCTTTTCAAGGGCTTGGGCAGCTTAGAGAAACTCAGACCTGCCCGTAGAGTGTTCTTTTAATCTAAGACTCGACGTTCTCGGAAGTCTTCCCCTTTCCCCTCGAGCACTACCATTTTAGCAGAGGCTTGACAACTTCAAAATATTAGTGGGGTTAGGTTGGACTGTTAGAAAGACAATTAGGAAAAGGATATAATCCGTGATTATATACAATTTAATTGTGGGTAATAATGATTACATTATATTAAAACCAATGGCTATATTATATTTTAGGTAAGTAAACAAGCTATCCCCTAACTGATGTTTTTGTCAAGAGCTCTCTAGAGTTCTTCATAAGTTTGACGTCCTGGGGCCTGATGATAAAAGCGTATAATAACTATAGTCAGACCCCAGGTCAGGAAACAATTTTTTTTTGTGTGGCTGTGTTCTTAAGCATTAGACGTCCTGGGGCCTGATGATAAAAGCGTATAGTAACTATAGTCAGACCCCAGGTCAGGAAACAATTTTTTTGTGTGGCTGTGTTCTTAAGCATTAGACATGTGATTTTTAACAAATGAACAATTTTATTAAAAGACATAGCTAAGGATTTTAATAACAAGACCGAAGAAATACATTTTAGAAGAATAGGTCAAACTCACTTTCTTGTTTTCCAATGTAAAGTTTGATATCTGTTTACTAAATTTTGCAAGCAGTTGTGGATAGTCTTCTCGACTATTCATAATTTCTGTGGTTTCAGTTAAACCATGATAAATTTAATTTATCCCATAACAAGTATCAGTTGGAGTGAGATCGGAACTATTGGATGGCCATTTCACTATTCCTTCTATATCTATCCATTAAAAATGCTTCCACTTGTATATTTTGTTTAATATACTATGGATACTTTACGTATATATTGGAAAATGTTTTCTTTAAAAAGATGATTACTTCATGCATATTTGCGTGTTATCTTGAAAACTATGAAAGATAAGCGCCATGTAAGTATAATATATTTTTAAAAAGTTCTTATGACGGTCTTTCTAACTGTATACAAATGCAGGATGTTCCATTTAATAAAACAAAAGTTAGACCAATATCTCGGAAATCTATTCAGAGACAACATAAATAATACTTGTTAAAAAAAAATGTGAAGTTGTATGTGGTTTGTTCTATGACTTGCTAATTTCTCTACTGAATTATTGATTTGAAATACAATATTCATAACAAAAAGATCCTACAGCATCTATTGATTCGTATTTTTTCGTATCTTGAGCAATAACGGAGAAAATGAAGGTAAAATTTTGTGTGACTTCTATCCATAATTAAAAAATGCAATATTTTTTAAAGTGTATCCGAGCATAATATATCAAAAAAATAATCTACTTGTGAGTACGGCGAGCCATAAATCAATCAAAAAATTATATTAGATTTCTCTGAAAATTACTTGACGCGTTAGGTATTGTGTTAATACAAGTCATAAATCAATTTTCTTTTTAAATATGATTTATATTTTAATTTACTTTTAGTAAAATACTGAAATTTAAAGCACATATAAATTATTATCTACTTTATGTACTACGTATTAATATTTTCCTTTTACTTTAAAATGTTCATATATACTATGTGCCAAAGAAAGATAAATACACTTAATTTAAATATCATTTTACTTTGATAATTTTTTGCATGTTTACTTCTCTCGGTGAAAGTTGGGTTGCCATCTTTTCATATGCTCAAGTAAGGATATACAGGGTTAACAATGACTAAGTACAAAAATTTTAACCACGTGATCAGGAAGGTCTAAAAGACAATAAAAAATGTATTTCGGAATTCTAGCTCGATGTTTAAATAGTGGGGCAAAACCCTCTTTTCTCACGGAAAGTCGGCGCCTATGACAATCAATCATCATCCGTCATGGCTAGATATGTCAACTACTGGTCGTTTTTTGTCAAGTGTAGAAACGACGAAACGAAACATTTGTATTAATAATAATAATGTCTAAGTACCTGGTAGATAACAGCTAATCCGGTTAGCTGCAGTATTTTGTATTCGTTCTTCCGTTGCACACTGCCAAACTACATTTTCACTCCTTGCAGATTCATCATAATTATCCGCTAACATATCCGACATAAAATACTTTATTTAATTACTATAATACGTTTAAAATTAGTCACTTTACTGATTTAAAGTAACAGTAAGTTCTAGGTTATGCCATACTGCATTGCTAATTGCATACCCTCCATGCTCCAAACCATCCAGAATGCGAAGTTAGTTATAATCTGAGGGTCATTTTTACAGAACACTGGAAACATCTTGGGATGCTATAGTTTAAAATATTACTAATTATTTTATGCAAACATCGTCGATTACTGTTAATATTGTTGCTATTATTAGTATTAACAGAATTTAATTATACAACAACACATGAAGTTTAAAAATTTATCGGTGTGAGTGGCCTACAGATGTCTTCAGATGTCATCTGTAGATGTCAAATAACGTAAATATACGGTTACGGTACTCTGATTAGTTTGAAATAATTTTTCAGTACTTGTTTTTCGCAAATTTAATTTTTCGCGTATTTTATGTGTATTTACAAACATGTATTCAAATGCCTAGATGACAAATAAGGTGCTGATTTATGGGAGTGTGACAAGTGCATGTTATCGTGCGGCAGCCTCAAAGACGTTTCCCGAGTATACAAAATATTTTGCTGAATACTTTTTGAACCACATCGAACAGCTGTTTTATGCCGTGGCGGTAAACGTGTGGCAGTGTTTTTATGTTTTTTGTGTACATTTACGTGTATTTTGTTATCATCCTTTGTGCTTTTTCCCGACGTAAATAATCGACCTGGTCAAGACCGCCAAACCAAGTAGGTACCCCGCTTTACACAAAAAGAACGATCGAGGGAAGGAGAGGTCTACAGGAAGTACAAAAATCTTTGCAGGTTTTAATTTAAACAAGTAAGAACACAGAAGATTATTCAAAATTCTTAATATCTCTCCAAGTATCAATCCTGGAAATAAATATTAGTAAGGTAGGTGCTGCATCTCTGTGCTACCATACCGTATTTCTCATTAAATCATTAATTTTTCTTTCAAAGCGGCTTAAATTGATACACGTGTCAATGGATCTGTCACTATATTTGACACATTTGACTGGCAGAATATACCTAACCTCGCGGCTGACAGAAGGTCAGTGAAGCCGATAAATAGGGATTTATATAGTTTTGAAAATATATTTTTTTTTGCTTTATAAGTTTGGAATTTTTTTGAAGGGTGATTCCATTAATTCTTATTTTTCCCTGTCCCCTCTTAAAATATTTGTACTTAGTCATAGTTAACCCTGTATACATACCTTTTGAAAGGATACATTCGTACCTTTTGAAATTGTCAAGTAAGGATATTCTCCACTTCATCAAATCCAGTAGTGTATATCCATTTACATAGAATTTAAACGCAATTTTTTACATATTTCGTCTCTTTGTACCCCGATAATTCTATTTTAATATTAATTTAATCATTTCTGCCAAGTAAGAATAATTCTAATAAAAGTAAGGACGGAAGGACACAGAGGCTGAAGTAAGGACTGCCCTTCCAAAGTGGCAACCCTAAGTGAAAGTAAAATTCTCGGGTTTATCTGTCAAGTTTTATTGCAATTTGCATAGGTCGTACATAGATAACGAAGTATTTCTTCTCATTTTTGTGTTGCAAGTGTTGTGAAGGTTATTACAAATGACATTTTTTTACAGCTGATTATTCCTGAGTACATAGATTTGGGTAGATTTCCCAACTTGGTGACTTTGAGAAGGGGCGGATTATCAGGCTGCGTAAAACAGGTTTGTGGATGAGACAAATTTCTAGAAGGATTAATAGATCCTTAGGTTCATAGTACTATGTTACCAGGCGTGGATTAAGGAAGGCCGTGGACACAGAGCAAGGTACCGCCAGTCGTAGAAGAATCAAAGAGCGTGAAGAAGGTATGGAATGACATATGGTTCCATCATTTCCTGGATGTAACCTTGGGCTGTCACGTTGCCTCTAATGAATACTAGTGGTGATCTGCTACCATAATCGATAGGACCTCATACTAAGAATGCCTACTTGGTGATGGATATAAACCTCTAAATTGTGGCTCGCGTCTTTCATCACGTCGCAAAAACGGAATTCGTTACTGAAGATCGCCTGATTCAATAATTATTGGCCCCACTAAATCCACTCTCTACACCACTGTAAGCGGTTGGCTGCATCTCGACGAGGGAGAAGCAGCACCCAATGTGGACAATAAGACAAAAGGCCAAAACTTCGTATTCGGCAATATGCTGAACGCATACCGACCATTCCTCATGTTCTTCAAGCCACTGATTTGCAATAGTCTACTGTTGCTAAATTGCTTGTCGATTCCGCAAACAATTATTTGCTTCCCAGAAATAATTTAAACTATTCTGGTCGAGCAGATATCATGATCATAGCTAATAACTAATGAGCAATTAATTAACCCTCTAGGTAATTGATTTCCAGTTTATTATTCTGATGCAACAATTATTGCAAATGTGGAGTATCTTGTGCTTTTTAATATTATTTTATGTAGATTTTCAGGTTCACTAATCAATCTACCCGTCTTTTATTTTAGAAATTGTCAGCTATGTACTACTTCGAGGGTTTAGAATAAATAACATTATTGAAATGCAGTGTCGGAAAAGATTACTTCGTTTCCTTCATATAAACTTAGGCCCAAAAATATTTTGAGGAAGTTATCGGCACTGTGATGATGTTTTTTTCTAAATAACGTCGAAAACAGTTGAGATAAATTTATGAAATAAAAGGTTTGTTCCTGCAACAGTCTTCAACTGTCCATAACAACTGCATGCGCAGTATGGATGTAAGCGTTTCGGCAAGAATCCAGCTGTAACCCATTACTCCTAATCTGCTGTTACAGCACGATCAAAACCAATTTGCTGACAGTTTAAAAAGTTCGCGGATTCTTCGTAAACCGATGGTCCGGAGCATGCGTATTAGTCTGTCAGCTGTCTACTCTTACTAGGCATCTAACATTAACCTATGATTTTATGGATACTTGTCTTTGTCTCTGCTATAACCTAACTTTAACATGTCCGTTCTGCCCCTCTTTTAAAAATCTGTGACTTTCAATGATTTATCATGGATTGTGTGCAGGAACAAACCTTTAGCAACTAGCTTAATTCTTATATGTTCAGTTCACTATTGTAAATTAAATTTAAAATAGTATATTAAGTATCAAGAACAGTAAAGAGAGTTTACCGATCGACGACAATGTTTCGGTTCACTCAGTCGCCAATATTGGAGGAGATCGGTAAACTCTTTACTTCGAGATACTTCAGTAAATCAGAAAACGAAAATAATTAAGATATTGAAAAGGCCTGGGGTATAGGATGTTCTTCACTGATTCCTGAAAAATCTAAAGACTGTTACGAAAAGACATATAACAGTTTCAAAAAGTGGTTTAAAGGGAATTGTGGAAAGAGCATAAATGAAAAATTCTTGTTGGCATATTTTGTGCAAAGAAACAAAAAATTAATATCTTTTGGCAGTTTATGGACTGAGTATTCCATGTTAAAAGCAACATTTTTTTATACGATTCTATTAATTATTTTAATCAGCATGGTTTCGTTGCATGTCGTTCTACTGTAACTAACTTAGTTGAATTTACTCTGAATGGATACCATTTTATATTTTTATAGCTCCTTTAGGGGTACCTCAAGGGTCTAACTTGGGACCACTCCTGTTTATTCTTTATATAAACGATTTATCGTCAAGTTTGCAGTGTAATTACCTTTTTTTGCAGATGATCTAAAGCTTTTTCGTAGCATTAACTGTTATGATGATGGTTAAGCATTGCAAGAACTTTTGAATACAATACAGGTGTGGTGTAAAGAAAACATGGTTTCTATAAATATTGATAAATGTAAAGTTTGCTCTTTCAGATTAAAAAATATATAATTTCATTTGATTATAATCTAGATTCAAAGCCATTGACACGCAGCAGTATTATTAAAGAATGTTTGATACTAAACTCTTATTTTCCGAACATATTAATAGAATATCTAGTACCGCCTTTAAATCTGTGAGCTTTATTGTCCATAACTTTACATTGTTTAACAATATTAGTGCTCTGAAATGTACTTTTCCTTAGTCTGTTCCAGATTAGAATATGCTAGCCTTATATGCTATCCATGCTGAAGGTGTTCAACGCCGCTTTTTAAAATTCATGACATATCGTGTTGATAATATTTATCCCGCTAGAGGATTTGATCATAGCCTCCTGTTACAGAGATTCGATATCAAATCGTTGCAGTTCAGGAAAGTTCTCACAAATCTATCATTTTTGTTTAAAGTATTTCATAACCTTATTGATTCACCAGAGATTTTAAAAATGTTCTACTTACGTGTACCTAGACCAGAATCTCGTGATGACTGCATATTTTACTGCCGTAATGCTAGAACAAATGTCCTTACAAAATACCCTATATACACCATGTCAACTAATTTTGATCAAATTTCTCATTTATGTGATCTAAATTTTGATTCTCTTAAACAATTATTGTCAGTTGGTTCTCAATTTTTTGGAAACATTTAACTGGCCTCATTTATGATATGCTGTAGCTTTCATTCTGATTTAATTTAGCAAATGTTAAATATTATTAGTAAGTAAAATTAAGTATACTGTTAATTCATTACTTTGTTATAATATATTTTGTCCTGTGATTGAAATGTATATTCTGTTGGGCAATAAACGCATGATTATTAATATTATATTACTAAATTTTCTATACTGATTGCATTTGTTAAGAGAAAAATATTAGAAATAGGCTAAAAAAGTCAGTGTTTTTACCAAAGAAGGAATTTGGTCAGAAGAAATGACCAAATTTTTAATCGAAGCACTAGGAAGGCACGTTAATATTAATTTATTGGGTATTTTTTTCACAACAAATAATACAAGTTACTTACTGTTCAGTCCTGTCAAAACCAGAACAGTAAGTAATTACTTACCGATGCGTTTTTGCTTGGCAACCAGTAAATATATCATACTTTTCTAATATTAAGTACGGTCGAACAAAATTGTTTATTACAAACGCTCAAACCTGAGGGGAGGGGTAAAATTTATCATAATTTTTTTATGTTTCGATTTTCTCAACTTTTGACTGCAAAATTTTTAAATTTCAGAATTTTTTATAAAAAAAATACTCTTGGTTGATAGACAATTTTTAGAAACTTATACCATTATTTTATATATAGAATCAATTCAGTTTCCCAGTACCTTGAATAGAGTTTATAAGATAATTTTTGCGCAAAAGAGTTCTTAGGGTCTATGAAGGTAATTAAATTTATGGGAAAGCAAAAATAAAAAAAGCAGAGAATCAACGCACGAGTATTTTTAAATAAACCATTTGGGCCTTCGACAGATCGTCCGAATGTACTGGAGAGATCGAACAGATATATGTAAATATCAAAGTCTTCAGGGATCGAGTTTTCATGTCTGAGTAATACCCCCCAAATTGTATGCGTCAGTTGCTATCGACGTCTGCTAATGCGATCAATTCAGTGATTTCGAGTCTACAGGTCGTAAAGTGACTTTTATGTTCATGACTTCTCCGTGATAAGTAGCTGACATTAACACTAGGTACCCGATTAGATAAATCGCAGTGGCAAAAGTAATTTTGCAGTTTCAAGTTTCTAATTTATTAATTCTGGAAATGGTCACAACGGGGTAGTCGAAGATTTTAAATTTATTTTAAACTATTTTGCATTATACAGTGTATTCCGACATTAATAAGACAGATAACCATAACAGATTCCTGACAACAAAATGATGAAATGTAGTCAAATTTATCTTAATCCAAATGTTGATGCTTAAAAAATTACAGAATGTGATTAAAAGTTTGGATCCAAAAATATTTTATTTCATTTTAGAGTACACCAACCTACAGTGCAAATACCATTTACAGGTGGGATGGACAAAAGTGTAATAATAACAAAAATGTCATCTCAAAAAAAAAATACTAAACATAGTAAGAAAATTATATTTTTTATAACATTTCACAACTCGAACAATGCTGGGCAGTGAATCAAATTGTTAATTGTTAATTTATAAAGCATTATTTGAGCATACATGATAACTCTGTGTGCAAGGCTCTGTCTGGCGATTAAGTAGTTCATCTATTTTAAAAGATGTAAATTTTAAAAACTTCCTGTAAATCCATTCAATACTGTTAATAGTTGTAGAGTAGCGGAGACTCCAAACCAACCTAGCATGTTCAAGTTTAGGAAGGATAAACAAACAATATAAATGAAAAATACCTAGGCCAGTAAATGGACTTGAACTCCTAAATCTTGTCCTTTAGTAAGTAGCTCTTGTTAACTGCATATTGTCAATAACGTAATAGAAATACAAGGGATTCGATTTCCTAGTGAAGAGCATAACATGACATTTGCTTAGGTTTAAAGGACGGAAGTTAGCTACGCACCAGGCGTTAATTCTATCAAGACACAATTACAAATTGATGGAGCATTTCTGAATGAAGTTTTAGATGTTATTTATAAAAACGGCAAAAAGCAACGGTCCGAGACACGAACCCTGAAGAACTTCGAAAGTAGCGACATATTCTACAGACTTGAAACCACAAATTTCAACTAATTGTAACCGGTCAGATAAATAGGAATTTAATAAATTAGTTAAACCAGTCAGATACACCGCTTGTATCAAACTTTGCAAGCAAGATATTGTGGTTCAGTATATTTAGAAAATTATCAATTACTTAATTGTTAAGAAAATTTCAATCCGAGGGTTTTCTGGGATGAGAAGACGAATCTGTAGTTAATTTTGCTCTAGACGCAATGATGCTGGAAAATGGTAGTTGTCGTGGTAGAAGGAAATTGATCATAATAATTATTTATGATATGTATTAAAATTGGCGGGGGAACTCTCTAAAAACAATAGGATCGGTTCTAATTGAGTTGCACCCAGCAATGATTCGGGTTCTTAAGTTCTCTACATTTTCCTATGGAATAGCGTACACCAAGGACTTCAAATGGTCCCACATGAAAAAATCTAGAGGTTTTAAGTCCGGGGATCGTGCAGGCCATAAGTGAGGTCCACCTTGGCCAATCCAGCGATTTACATATGTTTGTGTTAAGAAGTCACGAGCAACCTCACTAAAACGGGCTGGTGCGCCATCGTGAATAAACCATATTGCACCTCTTATTGCCAATGGTACGTCCTCCAGAAATCCAGGGCGCCTGCGTTCCAAAAATTTGCTATACATCTCTCCGGAAAGTCTTCTTCCGTCACCTATAATCCCAATCTAAACATTCAACGAGAACTGATGTCGAAAACGATCTTCAAATATTTCATGTGGATTTTTGTCATACCATAAATGGTTATTATAAAAATTCCTTATTGTATTTCTTGAAAAACTTGCCTCATCGGTAAACAGAATCAGGATCCGTAGTTGAGATATTTGAACCATTTTGTGCAAAGGCTATTGACAGAATGCAATACCTGGAGGAAAATCAGCAGGAAGAAGTGCTTGAACGCGCTATATGTGGAATGAATACAACAAATTGTGCTTAAGAATTTGCCAAACGGTTCCATTCGAAAGCATCAGCAATTTTTCGAGTAGAAGTATCTGGATCTTCTTCAATCATGTTCAGCACATTCTCCTCTAGCTCTACTGTCTTTGTTGTCCTTGGTCTTCGTGAACCTCAATTTCGTCTTAATGTGCCTGTTTCATAAAGGCGTCGATGAATACATTGGTAAGTTTTTCTACCAGGAGCAATACGGTTAGGAAATCTGTCAATGTACAACCGCCTAGCTTCTAATGCATTGCCATCAGCAAGTCCATAAATGAACTGCGTGTCGGTCATCTCGGCCTTAGTATAGCGATACATGATAATGAACTTCAACAAATTCGACAGATACAAAACTTGATTAAAGTGCCCACTCTGATATTTTTCTAGATTTCTGTACACCACAGATTTGTATAAATAGATGTTAGTTTCTGGAAAAATGATAAAATATACATTTGTAACTCTTTGTAATACAAAACAGACTTCAGATATAAGTCATTCTATTTATGCCTTAATATTATACGCATTTGTCCTCAGAAATATATCATTTTTATACTACATAATAAAAAACATATATAAGTGACCACGACAAGGAAAGAAATACGGCTGTACCCTATCGTAATTCTTTATCGTTATCCGAAAGCTGCCCGGACAGAATAAGATCATCTCCTGTTTTGTCGAAACAAAACTATTTAAAAGTTTACTACAGTTTACCATTATCTCATATCTTTGCTTTAAACCACTGCCGCAATAATAAAGTTTTATGTAGCTAACATTTCATCAAGTTTCGGATTTGTTTTGTACTATTATAAACAGTGCGATAGTTTGCACAGCAAATAAATGTATCAAAACTATTAATTTTAGACCTACCCTGTTTACTTCAGTTTGTAATTTCATAACAGTATTATGTTTCCCCCCATCCTTCCCAGTATCAGGTTAAATAAAAATTAATTACAAATTATTAGAAATACAGTAGATTTTATTATTAGAATTCAATAATGCGAGTCAAATTTTTATATCTAAATAGTTAAGAAGGCCTTGTTAGGAGCAGAAATAACCTCTGTGTAGGAAGATTTTTTTTAGTGGAATTTGTCCATCCATTCATCCTCAAAATATCAATTATCCATCTTTCTCTGCAAAGTGCATTGTTCATCCATCAACTAAAAATTGTATTGCAAGGTAGGTATTTCATTTGCATTAGAAAATATGTCGAATATTTTCCCTGAAAATTTCACAATAGTATTTTTCAGTCAATTAAAGGCCGGAAATTTTTCTCTTCCTTGGGGTAAGGAGCATGAGATTACACTGAAAATTTTTTGACATATATAAATAAAATGATATTTATATTTAACTTCAAATTTATTCTATCATAATTTAATAAGTACAAATCATTTATAAATAATTATTTACCAAGTATGTACTTTTAGTAGTTTTAATTAAAGCGTCCAAATGTTGCTGAAATTCTTCAGCCACGTCTTCTTTTCTTAATGGGGAATAAACAAGCACATATTCACTAAAATTTATAAAATGTCTATGTTTCAAAAAATAAATGTAGTACTTTGAAACAATCTTATTCTGCTGTGATCCACGAAGAGCTCCATATTTCTTACACACCAGAAGCAAATGATTTTTAATAATCCCAAACAAGTTTGGCGAATAAATTTCTGGCCCGCATTCTTGTAATAAATACATTAAAAATTTTAGGTTCCGATGATATATTTTAATTTCACTAACTTTTTTGCAAAACTTGCATAAAACGTATTTCTTAAACCGCTCCATTTTTCAATTGTAAAACACAACGATTTTAAAGAAAATGGTCAAATAACGTCAAAAGTCACAATTACCTTGTTTGACATGGATTGCATGGTCTTCTTAATAATATATACATATGAATTTTATTGATATTACATAGTGCTTAAGGTTCTTTGTAAGAAAATATATTTCTACCAACTTTAGTAAAATGAGTATGTGGAAAACTGAGACATTGATCTACTATTGACTTATTTTTTATTATTTTGCTTAACTAAGGTCGGTTAGTTGTATTTTATTTAACCTAATGTTATATGTATGTAAGTTACTTTGATTATATATACTGCTTCAAGTTTTTTTGCAATAAAATATATTTTTACCAACTTTAGTACACTAAATTTTTAGAAAACTGAAAGATTGAACTACTATCAACTTATTTTTTATTATTTCTGTCTCTTCAAAACAATCAAAAAATTTTAATATCTTTATTTTTTTGTCGATATTTTTTAACACTTCATTATGAAATTTTCTTACCGAATACCACTCTAGCTTCAATTAAAAACTGGAAAGTTTTTCTTGCACACGAATATTTTTTAGAAAATATTCGTGTGGTCGAAAAAATTTCCAGTAATAATTGAAGCTCTAGTGGTATTATAAGTGAAAATACTACATAATTCTTGAAACATCAGTATACAGGGTTAACTATGTTTGCGTGCAAAAATTTTAACCACGTGCTCAATGAGGCCTAAAAGAAAATAAAAAATATACCAGAATTTTAGCTCGATATTTTTCCTACGGAAAGTGGGCGCCTATGATAAGCATCGACTGAGATGGCTTAGATCCATAGATAAAGCAATGTCTGTCAACAATGACAACTATCACGCGGTCGTCTTTTTGCAGCATTTCTAAATGCTGAAACGATAAAAATTATCATTCTTATTAGTAATAATACCTGATAGATAGATAACAGTTAATCCAGTTAGATGTAGTATTTTGCATTCGTTTTTCATTATTTCGTTACATACTGGCAACTATATTTTCACTCATTACTACCACTCACTATCGATAAAACACACTTCCTGTAGGTACAGTTACATAAATTTCCTAATTTTATTAGGTAAAAACACAAACACAATTGTACAAACATGATGTAAAATATTATGTAAAAAAGCATAACAAGACATCGAATTTTCCACCCATTTTTAGCAGTGTACTGCTTGTAGACGAACGATTTTCCAGAGCAATTGCACAATGTAACTTCCGATTACGACAGAATTGCTAAAACGATTTATCTAGCCTAATGAGCACATGGTTTAGAACTACGATCATTACATTCGTACGGCCTTTATCTTCAAAATTTTATACAATCAATTTAAAAAATATACATTTTGTATTGAATAAAAACCCTACGATATTAAACCACTATGTATATTATTGACTATATATAAATTATCAGTTGTAAAAAGAATGATAAGGGTATAGAAGGAACGAAATGGAAAGAATCAATGTTAAAACAGTTTTTTCAAGTTAATACCTTCTGTTCAAATATGAACAAGGGAAAATAAATAAAGTGGAGAAAAACACATGGGGATAAACGGGCCATTGGCTTTTTAACACAACTTTCCCTTGCCGTGAATGAGGGAAAAAACTGTTAAAAGGAATATGTTTTTCTAGAGCAAAATCGACACATTTTATCAAAGATGAAAGGCCGTACATGTTATTTTAGAGGGAATTGTTTTTTATAGTTCTACATCTAAAAACATACCTTCTCTGAACCATTCTGTTTTCTCGTCAGTGAATTGTGCCTTTCTACATTCTGCTTTGATTTACGTAAATATTGATTGAAAATGTCATTTCTAGATGGACGCAGAATAAAGAAACTGATTTTTGAAAATAATAAGTGCGAAACTGAAAGTCACAATAACAGTTCGTTTTGAATTAAATTCAATAGAATTTAATGTATTCTCCATGTTTTAAAATAGGAACAGTGATATGCAACACAATTTATAGCAGTCGACACAAAGAAACATACATACTGCCCGTATATTTTTCCTATAAAATCGTGTGCCGCATATCTCTGTGAGTATACCAGATTACACAGTTTCTGCTGCAGCAAATGCGCAAGCGCCAAATCGAAACTTTAGCCTTCTATTGGTTGTCATGAATTGATGGATTCACTTGTTCCATCTCCAGCTCTATCATGAGCGGACATACCTTTCAGGTGGGCAAAATTTCGGAATATCTTTCCGCCAATTTAATTATGAATGTAATTAATAATGTGTTTTTAAGAATAATTCTCAAAATTATAATCGCCCTAATTTAACAGTGAGGAAAATTACATGATGACATGTATGAAGTATTTAGTTCGCGAGGTCAAAATATGAGTGTAAGTTGAAATATGTAGTTTATTAATAAGAATGTACTTGAGTATGGCATATATGTATAGTGCAATAAAGAGTGGCAAAGAAGTACAACTGTGGAACGGAAAATAGTGGAAACTCACGGAAGAAAGATGGTATTTTAAAAACGAGTTTTCGGTAATAGAAATATGTGGGTTATGTGGGGTATCTTAGATAAAACTTTGTCTAGAATATATAGAAGGGTGCTTTTTGCAAATTATGCGTGACATATGAATTATGGTGTGTGAATTTTCGTATAAATGAAATTGAAAAGAGTATACTGATAGAAAAAGACGAAATAGTGATAAATAAAAGGTCAGAATCTGAATCGAAGAGTATATTAAATTTTGACGAAACATGGATAGATGAAGGTCATACGGAAGGCGGTACGGTATGATGTAATAAGTATTAATATGTACTCGTTATAGTGATAGTAGTACTAGAACTAGTAACCAATAGTGAATAGTGTGTATATATGATGCAATGTATTCTAAAGATTGTTCTCCTTATGGATGCAAAATTGGCAAATATTTGCGCGATTTATTTAATGGTGGGAAAACTTCTACTTGAAACGAATGTTGTCAACCATAATATTTTGTATCGTAATCATGAAACTTTCATGGTAGACCACATAATATGAAAGTAGCAATAATATTTGTATTGTTTTACTGTTTTGTAAAATTTGTCAGAAGGTGAGATTTTCCCGCCATTAATAATTATTCTCAAACAAAAGTTGCGAAATTCGTGCAAAAATCCGTGAATTTCGCGTCCATGAAGACAAGGCGTAAGTATGATATCCGCGGAGTGCGCATCAGGTTGGAGTAAGGTAGTGGTGGGCCATTGCCGTCTAAAAGAACGGCATTCTAATTTGTGGAGAGGATGGTAAGGGGAACATGTAACGTAAACTGTTAATGTACTAAGTTCACTCGACGTCAACTTATTTTTGATAATTTTGTGCGCTTTGAACCCTTCTCAGGTGGCACACCTAGGTAATCAACCCTCACCTCCCGTACTCATCTCTGCTGTGAGTTAGTCCCTTTCTATTATTTTCGACATTGGGTAAATGATAATATAAGATAAAAACTTTAAATTTAGAAATAACTTTTATTATCTAACGCCTCGAAATTGGCAAATACTGTTATATCATTGTTTCTACTGGATGTTATATAGTGCAATTATTTTCTGATATCTGATCGTCTTCAAATTTAGTACCTACGCCTATTAAATGTTGCTCCTCGCACCCTTCGCCAGTCGCGCTTGTCTACAAGTTAGCAATGAGTCACTCTCTAAATTTTCGGCGGTTCGGTATAGCTAGAATCTGCTGTAATATATTAGAAGAAGGGATGTCTTTGATACTTATAAAGTATTAATACGTCAAGTAGAATCTAGGAGATAAATTTGGTGCAGTTATCACGTCAAACTCTGCCCCCAATCATCAATTTCTATACCCTACATCTTTATGATGGATTATGGAATGGGATTAGGAAAGGGGAGAACTAACTAAAATAATAAATTTGTCATATTCAAGAGGTACTCCTAATCCATATTAATCATCACTGGACACATTGTTCTTTAACTAGGCAATAAAATTATTCCTATAAATGATACTACAGGACACAACTACTCTGCGGGCTAATGCCCCGACCGGCATTGAATTACACCTGCAGTGTCTGTGTGAACAGTCAAGAACCCTTGTCGACCACTCCACCAGACATAGACCGGTTTCGGGCTTGTTAGCCCTCATCAGTATGCCATAGGTGAAATGACCGATAATTGAACTGGCTGTTCCTTCATATGTAGGTTCACATATAAATCGAGTGCAGGTTAGATGTAACTGGTCTGCTACTTCCTGCTCGGCCTAAGCGGCTCGACTTGCAGGAAGCGACCTACATTGTTGTAAGTACTTAACCTAACTTAAGTTAGGTTCACACAGATACTGCAGGTGTAATTCAATGCCGGTCGGGGCATTAGCCCGCGGAGTAGTTGTTTCCTGCAGTATAATTTATAGATTTAATGGCGCATCGCCCAGGGCGAGAGGTCTGCAATTAAGTACTTACGACAATGTAGGTCACTTCCTGCAAGTCGAGCCGCTTAGGCCGAGCAGGAGGTAGCAGACATCTCACCAATACAATTATTGTTTATAAGAAAACATGTTGCTGCAATTGTGATCTACCACGTATGATATGAATATTACAGCTGTAATCCTACTTGATATTTGCATCATGTGAACAAATAAAAACGATCCCCCTTTTATTTCTGCTGTAAAATTAGTAGCGATTGTATTGAGTTCGCAGATCCCCTTTTTTATGCACTTTGACATTTCAAATATAGACTCAGGGGCATTAGTGAATTTTATCCCATCCTGAAAATTTTGCATTGACGCGTCACGTGAAATAATAGGTTTGCTCTCATAAGAGTCAGCGACTACCTTGAAACTGTCAGAAATGTCCAACTAAGTACTTCTTGAGTTACGTGCACTGAAAACACATCCACACACAGTTTGAAACCAATCCCTGTCTCTTGTGGAAACATAAATAATGACTCAATAAAATGGGTACTTTGAAAATATAACCCACAATTTTCTTTCCTATTTTGTTACTGATTGTTATTGGCATTGAGATCAGTTCTATCTAGATCAGTTCTATCTAATCTATTATCCACAGATTCCTATTTTTAAAGCAATTTATTCATAAATTGAACTACCAGTTTTGAATTTATCCTGAATCCTTAATGTACAGGGTTAACTACGACTAAGTACAAACATTATAACCACGTACTCAAAATTATTCCGGAATTCTAGCTCGATGTTTAAAAATTGGCTCAAAACCTTTCTTTCCCCCGAAAAATCGGCGCCTAGCTATGACTATTAACTATCAAATACCATGCGATTGTTTTTTACAGGTTGTCAAATGTAGAAATGATGAAAATAAACGTCATATTTTATTAATAATATGTACCTTCGTTGCACACTGCCAAAACTACATTTTCACTCAGTACAGGTCCGTCAGAATTATCCACCAACAGAATACACAGTACGAATACAGTTAAATAAAATACCCTTCGGTTCTAATAAAATGAAATTGAATGTAAGGAATACCTACTATAATAGAAAACTTGAAAATCACTCACGGCAGTCAATTACAAAATTTTGTACTATTCCCGTAGCTCCATTGCATTTGCCCCAAACTTTAGAAAACAAAATGGCTCATACCATAGGGTGAACCAAGTTATAGAAAAATATCTGTACCCGACATAAATGCTTTAATGTAATTAGTATAAAACGTTTAAAACAAAAAAGTACTAACTAAAACTGAACTACAACGTAAAGAAACAGAGTTTCAATTATTATAACGATTATTATATCGCATTATTAGTTGTAATATTCTCCAAACATCAACACTGACCAAAGAAAGGTTTTCTACAGAACACTGTAAACGTCTCCGGATGTTACAGTTTAAAATAGTACTATTATTTAATGCAAATATGTTGCTATTATTAGAATTAACAGTATTTAATTCTCCAACAACAGAACAAGTTTAATAATTTATCAGCGTGAAATACACCTTGCGCTAGTGGCCTACAGATGGCGACAGCATCATATTCTGTCAAAGACAAAAAACCGCAAACACCGCTTAGGTAGATGTGGTGGAAGTTCATCAGATTCACTTGCCGAATTATTTTTTAACTTACTTATACTCAAAATATGTTAATTTTCTTTAATAGGCTTTAAAAATAATTTTTTAACCGTTTGTTGTCTCTGGTATATTAGATAACATATCAATTATATTATTATATTATCAGTACGGTGGTAATATGACCACCTTATTTCTGTACTCTTGACAAAAAAATACACAAAAGAACAAGTTTCCAATATAACCGTAAGATGCCTGAGAATATTGCGAAGTATATATCACAGGGAACATCAGCCCTCCAATTATTTATCTGACGCTATCACTCACCGATCGACTTTTTATTTCAAGAAAGCTTAGAGATTTATACTTTGATATCTCTCCGACGTCTGACTTGACTGATTGGACGTTTCTAATGAAGGGCATTAGAGCCTGAGTGCTTTTTCATTAAACATTTTAAATGAGTGTCTATAATTCTTTCATAAAAAGTTGACTCTAATTAAGTTTATTAAATTGTAAGAAGACGTTTTGAAAAATTGATTTTACTTGATAAATCGTGTAAGATTAGTAAATTTAATTTAGTCGTAGAACTATGTAAAAAATTACCAGACGATTCACGAAGATGTTAGTCCCTGACGACGTTCAATTTTTTAAGTTGGATTACATAGAGTATAAGAAGTTTGACTGCCGTTATTTTAACAAGTAACATATTGAACTCAAATAAGCAAAAAGTATACATTATAAGTCTTAAACTTTACTATTTTCTAAATATCATTACTTAAATTAATTAGAACTTGGATAATCCACACAGCTTGATTATTTTACTGAAAAATACTTGAATTTGCCTGTATTTGTTGTGATAACAATTCACTGTCGACTGTCAACTTCTGTGGCATAAACTTAATTATTCAAATGAGATAACAACACAAAGCGCATTCGAAATACTACATTCTCAGCCATATCCATCAAACGGTTTTTCTAATTTATATTTTCGGAGATAAAATTATTGAAGTTCTAGTAGTTTCAACCTTTACATCGTTGGGCTACTGTAATCTCCTGTGTCTCTAGTCAAGTGATCTACAGTGGACCAGTATCCAGTGCCGCGTGGCACTGGTATTTCTCAATCATTTTTGAACTGCTCTATTTGATGTTCATTTTACAAAATTGCATTTATAAGAGTCCTCTGCACATATTTTTTTTTTTTAGATAAGGGTTTTATGCATCATGTCTCTAATGCAGCGGCGATCCAGCACTACAAATCTTACATGTAAGATGCAATTTATATCTGCAGTTCTTGATCAGGGAGGTCAGGTAGATGTTATCTATACTGATTTTACTAAAGCATTTGATAAGATTGATCCTTTTTTACTACTACAAAAACTTAACAACAGTGGGTTGTGTGCTGACTTGCTCAGAATATTTCAATCTTGTCTAGCTGATCGCCATCAGTCAGTTCAGTATCGATATTTTAAATCGTACACCTTCTATCATATTTCTAACTTTCCCCAAGGCTCAATCCTAAGTCCTCTTCTATTCATAATTTTTATTAATGAGACTGTTAATGACCTAAATGTTCGTTACCTTTTGTATGCTGATGATGTAAAGTTATATTCCAGCATTGGCGGTTTGTGGTATTGCGAAAGTTTATAAAGAAGTCTATGGACTATTCACAATTCTTGTGTGAAAAACAAACTGTCATTAAACGCAGCTAAATGTAATGTGATGTTTTTTAATTTAAAAACTTCACTACCATTCGCCTATTATACACTACGTTTGTTAGATCTAAACTCGAATACGGTGCTGTCATATGGAATCTCATTTATGAGTATCAAATTTCTGCACTTGAAAAGGTTCAGTGGAGAAACACCACAAAATATATTATGTTATAATAGTTTTCAGCCTTCTCTCCAGACGCAAATTTCTTTTAAAAATAATTCGTTCCATTTTTAAATCTGACTAGGTTGTTTGAATTATAGAGTGCCGAGATCTAATAGTCGATTTAATAGTTGCCAAATCTTGCTCGTACTAATATATTAGTTAAATCGGCAATTATAGTGAAATAGAAAATAACGTAGATATTTTATCATGTACCCTGCCCGATATTAAGCAGCGTTTTCTGTAACCTGTTATGTGCCAATGAACGAGGAATGGGCTGGCGCGTTGTCGTGGTGCAAGATCCAGCCGTTCTCGGCGAATTTGGTATACAGGGTGTTTCAAAACAAAGGCGAAAAATTTCAGAGGTTGATTCCTTGTTGAAAATAAAAGGCAGTTTATTATACAAACGTTGGGTCACAAGTCAACCATTATGGAGATATCGCGTTGCAAAGATGGAGGAGAAAAGAGTGTTTTTATTGTTTTTCTCGGAAACGAAAAGCGTGGGAATAGTAAAATTTTATGGAAGTGTTACCATCATCAAAAGACACTTGTGACATATTTTTTCACTTTTTGAAAATAATTGGAAAGGGTTTGACATAAACTACCCCTTTCAGTTTTTTTAATTATACTTTCAAAAAATTTCGTTAATGACGTATATAAAAAATAAATTAGGTTAAGCCGATTCATTTAGAAACTTTGTTCTCTCTTATATTTTTTTGATAAAATTAACTGTTTCGACGTTAAAAAATAAAATGTAAAGTATTGCACGTCGGGCAAGAGGCAATTTTACTACATCCATTACTAGGAAAAACTCTAGTTGGTTGCTTGACAGCAACCAACTAGATCCAGATGTTTCCATTGTTGCTTTGACAGTAGATGCATTAGTATTTAATTCCTGTGAAATTTTGCTTGTACTGGTTTCAAGTTGCGTGACCCAACGTTTATATAACAAATTACCTTTTATTTTCAACAAGGAATCACCTCCTCAAATTTTTCGCCTTTGTTTTGAAACGCTTTGTATAAGTAAGTTCATGCTTTTGCAATAATAATTACTCTCTCTGTTCTGTGCAAAAGTTTCATTAAAAATCTATTATGGAGTGAAACGACTAAGAACAAACGTCAAAAGTAGATTTCATAACGAATACGTCAGTAATTCAAAAGATATCGCAAAATTTCAATGAGTGCCATTATTATTACGATTGTACATATCAGGCAGGACAATAAATAGCTATTATTATTTTTTTTTTCATGTTCACTAGTTTGGGTGTGTATATAAAACATACATCATCATCTGATATACCTTGTATAATAAATTGCTATGCCATTAAATAAGTTACGATGCTGCGGGCGAATAAAATTGTATGGTTTTAGTACATAAGTAATTTTTCTTACTATATAAAATTATAACTGACAATAACGCTACATTTTCTTTCTACGCACATAAAAGGATCAGCGCTTATCCCTCTTAGTTTTTTTATAATTGTAAAAGAATCTCAAAGTACCTTGAAACAATATGATTATTTTATATTCGCCAAATATTGGGCCTAAAAGAAAGATAAAAGGGAATGAAAAAACTGATGTAATTTACAATTCTATATGGCAGTGGAGCCCTTTTATTTGTGTGTTCTTTTATTCAACAGATTTTATAAGAACGATATACTCCAGCAATGATGCCTTCTTTCAAAAGCCAAACCGATTCTAAACGGGATTTATTAAGATCCTCCTCGGACTTCTAAGCTTGTATTGCCATTGATGATATTATTAAATAAAAGGCATTAGAACATTGTATGTTTCCTTTTGTAAATATGAATAATTAATATACTTTTTTCATTTTTATGGAATTAAGTACAAGCCACCACCACAGTGTACTTGAGCACGCCCTTAGGTAGGAGTTCATCCCTATGAAGTGTCTCTAGCTGTATTTTCATACCTCTGCTGAATAAATTGTAGATTTTTACAGCTCTGAAGAGTGAATAAACAACAATTATAGGGTGATTGTGGATAAAATATATATATTGTACACAGGGTTATTCGGGTTAAATCATAAAATGTTATTATCTAAATTGAATAATATTGGTTTTTCCCATAATTTGCTAACCATTTTTAAATCTTATCTTAAAAATCGTCCATAACATGTGGAATTTTCTGGTCAACAGTCACTTCAGTTCATTCCACCATCTGGGGTGCCACAGGGTTCGGTCCTTGGGCCATTGCTTTTTAACATTTTTATAAATGATATAGTTACGGATATAAATGTTAAGTGTCTTTTATATGCAGATGATATGAAAATATATAACAGAATCGACTGCTTTAATGATTGTATTGATCTGCAAAATTCTCTTAATAGTTTGAATGCGTGATGTTCTGCAAACAAGTTAGATCTGAATGTAAAAAAAATAAATGTTCTCAATTTCACACTTAAAAATAGCGCCATGGAATACCATTATAAATTTTGTGACCTAGGTGTAACATTTGATAGCAAATTATCCTTTACACCTCACATTCAAAATATTATTTGTGATGGATTTAGAAAGTTGGGTTTTGTAATTCGTAATATGAATGATTTTTCTTCCACTCATGTTAAAAAATTATTATTTCAGTCTATTGTCAGATCAAAACTGGAATACTGTTCTTTAATTTGGTGTCTGTTTTATAACATTCATATAGATCGTATCGAACGCTTTCAAAGACGCTTTCTGAAGTTCTTATGTTACAAGAAGACGGGGTTTATCCAGTTATTGGATATCCTTACGAGAGTTTACGGCACAGATTTGGTATCAGTAGTCTGGCGGCCCGCCGTGTAATGGCTCAGCAAATATTTTTGTATAAACTATTGCATAACTTGGTTGACTGTACTCATATACTTAACTTGATTAACTTCACGATACAGAGACATGGCTCTAGGCTTAATATGTTGTTTTACACATCAACGCCGAGAATTAATACAACTAAATATTCACCCATTCATCGGATTTATGAAAATTATAATAAATTGCCAGGTGGCTTCGATATTTTCAACTGTACTATGGCCTTAATAAAATCTCAAAATTTAGATACTTTTATTAATTTACTGTAACATATTTACGTTGGTACATTTAAGTATTAATTTGATTTTTATATTTTTTTTCACTGTAACTGATAATGTGTGTATTTTGTGTACTGTATATGTTCTGTTTTTGGTAAATTGTATTTTATCCTACCCTGTAATTGGTTGTGTACTGTAGGGTAGTGTATTTGTTAAATAAATAAATAAATAAATAAATACAGAAATAATGTCATTAATTTTAGCCAAGTATTCGGAAAGCCTAATAAAGATAGAAAATAGAAAACAAAATTTACTCGACATTTCAAAAGATAAGCAAATGAACCCATGACAATCGGTAATACAGTGCTACTGGTACGTTACAAATTTTCGGATAAGCGTTCGAGTGTTGCAGCGAAACTCAGTTGCCACGTGGTCAGGAACAGATACGAGGTGTGGCAATTAAGTTCCGGGAATCAAGCAAATTAAATTTTGCCAAAATTTTATTATCGACCTTCACAATAGTTTCCCTCTAACTCTACACAACGAATCCTACATTGCTCCCACGATTGCAAGCACCCTTGGTAATCCTCCGTAGTTAATCCGTTCAGCACCACGGTTACAGCTTCTTTGACATCCTGTACGCCGCCATGATGAGTTCCCTTGAAGTGCGACTTCATCTTGGGGAATAAAAAAAATCGCAGAGGGGCTATAGGGTTGGTGCGGCAACGTTGCAATGCCGTTCTTTGCCAAAAACTCTTGCACAATGAACGAGGAATGGGATGGCGCATTCTTGGCGAGTTCGGGTCGCACACGGAAAACACGGGCACGCAGTCGTTCCAGGACGCCAACATAGAACTGTCCAGTCACTGTCTGGCCGGTAGGAACATATTCACGATAAATGATGCCGCTGATATCGAAAAAAAAAAACGATCAACATTGCCTTCAGTCGTGACTTGGTCATCCTCGCTTTCGTTGGTCGCTCTCCACCCTTTTCCACTCACTGCTGACTTTCTTTACGGATCTCGGGGTCATACTCAAATATCCAGGTCTCATCTCCAGTGACTACCCGACTTATCCAGTTTCTACCGTCGCTCCGAATGCGAGACAAAAAATTCTCGCAGATCGATTTGCACCATCTTTGCGCAAATCTTTCGCGTATTCAAATTTGCGTGTAACATCTTGCGAATGGTTTCTTTGTTGACGTTTAACTCATCACACAACGCACGAATGCTTAGGCGCCGGTCAGACGTGATCAGTGCACACAAACGGTCAACGATTCACGCCCCTCCTTGAATCGTTTTGCCCATTCAAACACGCGTGTTTTCAACATGCACTCGTCTCCATACACCACCTGCAATTTTCAAAGGATTTCCGAAGGTTTTTCGCCAGATTTAACTACAAATTGAATCACAACACATTGCTTGTAATTTGAGTCACTCATTTTCCCGACGCTGCTAAAAAAGTTACTTCCAAAAAATACGCATAAGACACAAACCAAACATGCTATCGACTTCAATATTGGACTTAAACTAAAAGGAAGGTCCTCCCTCTCTAGAAAAACGTTGACGAACGATGCAGTGTTGCCAGTTTCCGAGTCTAAATTCCAGGACCTTAATTGCCACACCTCGTTCATAATAACAGCATGTTCATTAAAGTTCAGTACTGAAGTGATATATCTTTTTTCTAACGAAAACTTCTGGTATACAATCTAAAATATTATTTTGTATATTTTTTGAGATGCCTTTAAAAACTGTTCTATTTTTAAGGAATTCGTTAAGTGTTTTGTCAAGTCCTAACGTAAAATTCACTAATCTGCTAAAAATACTAGGATTTTCAGAATTTTCGGGTATATCATACCCTCGTAGCGCAAGTTTGAAAGCTCCGGAAAATTGCATACAGTAAGTAAATGAGTTTGGATAAAACATACCTATTTTATATCACCTCTTTGTTATGTTTTTGAAAGCATAATCAAGTTGAGCTATCCCATTAAAGAAGTTACGAAATAAAATAATACAAATCGCATTTGATTTATAAATATAAGTTTACCATTTTCATGTTTTTTCTTTATTTTCTCACTTAAGTGCATCAGATTCGTTATTCATGATTCCATCCAGGCCTTCGCGTTGTGAATAGTACAGAATAACACACACGGAAAACATGTTTTTATTGGGACGAGCATGCTGTTTCACTATTATTGTTCCTGGTAGGAAAATTTGTAGAATTTAGTTTCACCCAATATGAATTGCATTTTACTTAATAGTAAATTTAATTAATAATTATAAATTACATTAGATATACAAAAAATTATAACTGATGGAAGCAGAGACAGGACTGAAGTAGGGGAGAGTAGAGTATTAAACAAGAATTTGAACTGCCAACTTAGCTGTGTGTGACAACTGATGCGATGTCGGCGCGTGTCTACTGGGGTTGAGCATGTATTATGATGCTAATTTGTTAAATAGTAGATACTCATGGTTTCATATTAATTACACCAGATGATTACATAAATGCGAATTTAATTGTTTGTTTCTGTTATTATTTGGCGGTTCTCCAAATCTGCAACGCTTGTCATTGAGAAGCGATTGAAAACAAGGTTATTGAAGGATTGCCGGATTGCTTATCACAGAATATGTCTCGGATTGTTTTTTATTGATAGCACGAGGGTTTTTTGTATTACTGTCACTATTTAAATAAGAAAAATGTCTCGGCCTCTCTTAATAATTTACCTACCGAGTATTGTTTTTTATCTTACTATTTATATAATTAAATATAAATGGTTTATTATCTGATTCGTTGGAGTTTTATAAATATAAATTGTTTATTATCTGATTCATTGGAATTTTATAACTTGATATGTTAATATACTTTTAAAAAATTATTTATAGCATTACATTACAATAAATACTAGAAAAATATTCAAATTTGGCAACGCCGCCTCAAGCCTACACCGAGTTGAACTGGAAACTGAATCAGTGACAGTCTGAAAATGGGGTTTAAATGATGATTTCAAAATATTTTTTCTGCGTAAATATGCATTTATTTTTTTAATCGCGTATTCGTATATACCCATTTTCCCTATTTTCTCTTCAAATTAGTGACACTATAATTGAATCACAATGCATATTGATGTCAATCATCCATATTGAAAAAATATAACAGCAATGAAATATAATATTTTGGCCAATTCGTAAGCTGGTTTTTCTTACATACTTCTAACATCTTTCATTATCGCGTATACACTGCCCAACGTCAGCGCATTTTATTGACCCAACATAAACGGTGGTCTGTAAATTATCTGGCATTTTATTACATTTCTTTGAGCTGAAATTTACATTTCTCACACTATTAAGTCTGCGTTTAAGATTGTAGGAGGTAGAAGTCGTAATGCCACAAAACATATGCCGAAGGTGTAATACGCGGAATAAACTCAGCAAATGGTCTGCTAAATGGGAAATTCTGTGTCGCCAAACATTCTAGTTCACTTAAAATGGTTTAAACGTGCGGGTTTTGTTCGCAGAACTGTTACAAAAACGTTATGGAAATGAAAAATACACTTGCCCCTATTGTAGTTGACATTTGAAATCGGTACCTGTGTAGGGAACGATTTCTTCAAATTAAGATTGGAAAGAACTAGTATTTTGATGATATAAGATCCAATTTTTGTATTACATACAACAAACTAATATATTATATAATAATAATAATAATAATATCTCTACCCCTCATTCTAATCACAGGGATTAGCCCAGAAGTCAGAGACTTATGCGGGAGAAGGGGCGGCATATTATTATTAAGCAGGCCGCATTTGCGCCCAGGAACGACTTACGTTGGTAGGCCCTAACCACCAACTAGGTATATCTAATATATAAAATTCTTGTGTCACAGTTTTAGTCGCCATACTCCTCGGAAACGGCTTGACCGATTTTTATGAAATTTTATATTTATATTCGGTAGGTCTGAGAATCGGTCGTAATCTATTTTTCATACCCCTAAGTGATAGGGGTGGTCCACCCCAAACAATTTTTTGGAAACAAAATTTTATTTTTATTTTTTTATGATGAGGCATTAAAAAATACATACAGCCCTTAATTTTCATCCTTCTATCACAAGCCTCTATTTTTTAATAACCATTTTAGTAATTTAATCATTTTTAACCCTGGTCGATAACTGATCGATTATCACTAGATCAGTTATCCCCGCCAGGCATCTACCGGTGTCACTTCTCACCCAGTAAACAGCACGGAGTAGGGATGAGAACGAAGCCGGTCTCCTGTCTCTCTCACAATAAGCCTTCTCTCACTCCCTACACAGTTTTCGACCATTATTATTGTGTATAAATCGAGCGTAATAGTGACGTTTATAATTATCATTTTACCTTCTAAGTGTAATTCTCAAGTAAATTTACTATTAATTTGCTGGGCCATAATTATTTATTTCCTATTTTATCAATAATCAATAAAATTATTAACTTTAAGTGTAGTGTATTATTAGTTAATTAAGTGATATACATAACCTCAAAAGTACGCAACATGTGTCACGAGCTCCCGCCAACAACGGCTATTATTTTACTATATGGCTATTTTTTTGTACAGGGAACAATTCCAACAAGACGTAAAGGGGCTAATTTGGGCCGTCAAACAAGTAAAATTGCAGGCACGCGAAATAATTCAAAAAATGAATGTTTCGTGTTTTGTTATTTTTATAGACCGTCATCGTTCACAGTGTTCCATTCCTCTTTTAGTCATATACCACATCCCACACACTTACAATAAGTTAGTTATTTTTTATTTAACTGCCAAAGTATTCACTAGAAATAATTCATACGGCAAAACAACGTTTGTCGGGTCACCTAGTAAAGTTATAAAACTTTTCTCATGGCCTATTTCTTATTCATTGCACAAAATGCCTTAGTGATAGCAATATACATTACTTGTAAAGGCCTATATAAATACAATTTGCAAGTCAAATTACTTAGGGGTAAGTTTAAGATCTGTCATTAGATTTCGGTAATACATAGGGTTTTAGGGTACACATAGTTAATCCTTAATAAAAGAGGATTAATGGGAATACAACTAAGTACACTGAATTCAGATGAGAATTTAGCTCCCAAAAAGTCGTACAGAAACTAACGGGGTATGTACCTCAAAAAGAGTTAATTTTAATGAAGGAAATGCGTGTAATTCTTTGGATATAATGAATATGTCTAAAAATTAGTGTTTTGATTATATCCTACTCTATTTTCCTGTTTTTCCATTAGTAAGTGTCATTAGTAAAGTGTTATTTATAAAATTACTGCTTAAATAAAAGTTACTTTATTATTTTTCTGTTGCATTTTGTTTAATTCTTTCTTTTCGTAACCAGTTGCATAATGGTTTTCATTATTTCATATTCATATTTAAAATCTTGTACTCATGTGACTTTTAAAAACCAATCCTTTCGTGCAAAAAATAATTATTCTTTACATTTTTATCTTACATAGCTATAAATATTTTGAGAGAGACATTGTTTCTGATTAAGCTAAGTTTCGCTCAGATAACCCAGGAATAACAATAATCCTGATCCTGCAGACTGCAGAGGCAACGTCACTGCAAAACATAAAGCATTGTTCACTTCACAAAAAGCCGCCAACAAACAATCGTGACATTATGCAGCGAGTGCGCGCACTTTAGTGGTACAACACTAGTGAACTAAGAAGAGAATTCTGTTATAGTTCAGTGTTACGTAATAAAGTAACTTAGGCAACAAGACGAAATACGAGCGGAATTTAAATTTAACTGTGAAATTGAGTATCTTGAGTGAGGTATATATTCTTTTTAGAGAAATCTGAAATGATTCCCCAAGGGGTTGAATAGTTAAAGTGACTGAATCGGTAGAAACAGAGTTGTCAACGAATGCAAATATTTGGAGATGTAGATGAGGTAATTTAAGATTGAAATTATTTAATAAAACAAGAAGAAGTAGGAATATGGAGTAACAAAATCGATATATAATATTAAAATTGGTCATGGGATTACCCTCAGAATTTTTAATATTTATGAAAAGTTAATTATTTTAAGTGAATGTTGACGGTTATAAGATATATTTCATTTGGTACTATTTTCCATTTCTCCACATGAAAATATTATACAGAGTAATTGAGAACTTACCCCAAAAAAACATTTTGAATGTACAGGGGAGTCTCACAAATACAATTTTGAAAAAAAATCAAAAAGGGCAATATGAAATTGATTTAAAAATACACTTCTGCACTGCACTGAAAACTGGCCCATTGTAAAACCTGACCTTGCGCGAAGCAAAGCATGTCGGCTACAAGCACAGTGGCAAATTGGAATAAAAAATGAACGGATAAAAAATTTAAAAAATTTCCCAACGAAAAACATAAATAAAATTTTACAACACCTATTTTATATCAATTGCCTTTGCCGCTGTTATTATTAATTAATAAAATTGTATCCACCTACGTGTAAACACATTTTGGTTCATCTTACTCAGTTTCTACAAACTGACGCAAATGTTCCTGGTTCGTGTCCGTTTTGAAGTTATTGACAACAACTATGATACTTCGGTGTGATACATTTTACTTTTTAAGTATCCCCACAAAAGGAAATCGAAAAGATTTAAGTCAGGAGATCGTGGCGGCCATGGTACCGGTCTTGCTCGTCCAATTCATTGTGTCCTTGAACCTCATTAAGGTACTCTCGAACATTTTGCTGAAAATGAGCAATCAATAACATTCGAACAGTTAAGGACACATTAAGTCAAGGCAGATCATTTCGAAGAAAGTCGAGATGCTGAACCTGATCCATTCGATTAATAAGGAAAAGTAGATCCAATTACAATATATTACAATATGCTTATAAAATATTTTTTTGCTATCTTGCAGTCTCTCTGAATTACGTGGTGTTAAATTAAAATAAAACCTTTTAAAGTCGAGATGCTGAACCTGATCCATTCGATTAATAAGGAAAAGTAGATCCAATTACAATATATTACAATATGCTTATAAAATATTTTTTTGCTATCTTGCAGTCTCCCTGAATTACGTGGTGTTAAATTAAAATAAAACCTTTTAAAGGGCTAAAACAATTTTGGAGGAGGTAAATACGTCATAATGATTAAAAGCAGGTGGTATTTTTTTAATTAGCTTTTTGCTATCATCCAAATACTAAATTAAAGCTATTTTCATGACTTATTCGATGCCATAATATTTTTTTTATGAAAGCGTTTCGAAATTGAAAAATTTTGATATTGATTAGAAAATCGAAATGACACTCTTTTAGTCACTAGTACCTAAAAGTAAAAATGAAAATATTTATTAGAAATTTTAAAGGTACAATTATGGATAGTAGAGGCATTCAGTTACTCATCTCTAACAGCAATGCAGGTACTAATAGTTGAAATGAATAAATTGTTAATAGTGGCAATACTGCTAGCTTCTGCTTCTGCGTGAACTTCTTTTAATGTCTTATTTGGTGTATCTTTCTGACATATGATTCTTTTTGTTATTTCATTTTTCTGTTCAATGAAATTTTCTATTATAACCCTCGGCAACTGAATTTGATCGCCAACCTCCATGTCGCTTTGATAGTGTCATGTCTACTCCAGAATCTACTAACATTGCCAGTGTATTCATTCGCGTTGCAGGGTTCAAGGAATTCAACTGGCGGGGTACAGCATTTATTACTTGCATATGTTGAGAAAAATGGCTGATGTGTCACATTGAGTGGACAAAGATTTGCGTACTTACGAAATATATCTAAAAAAATGATACCATCTATTGACCCCTCATTAATCGTAAACATTCTTGGAACATGGGTTTTTGTGGTCGGAATTTTGACACTAATACTCGCATTGCGTCCTGTGCTTAAAACACACTGTTTTCGCAGCTTGTTACATAAGTAGCTATTTTCTACAAGCGTGCGTATTTAACGTCTTTATCAGACGAAATTTAATTCGTATCTTTTTCTAAATTATTATTATTTTTTAATTAATTGGTTGTCTTAAAAGACTAAATAGACCTACAAAATGATACAGTATTTTTGTTTGTATTCAAACAAATATACAACTATTATCAGACGCACAGATAAAAAAGAACTCATATTAATAAAGCTATTTAAAATACGCATTACCATAATATCTCCCAAGTTACCTACCTCCCTGGGAACTTCCTAAACTACGGCAGTTATTTAGAGGAGTCTGATTTATGTCTTATAGGTACTGGTATTAATTACACTTGAAATATTACCTTACCTTATTTACAAAACAATTAAGCTTCCCCCTTTAAATGTTAATGGCAGTATCAAATTACTTGACGAATTTTAGTGAATTTCTTAGAAATTGGAGATCGATGGGGTGCCACTTTTTAACGAAATTGCTGAAATGCTGTACCTATTGATTAGAAGGAACAATCTGTACAGGGTGGTTTTTGTTGTGAGACGTATCAGAAACTGCTTCAATATATAACAATATTTATCTGCTTTTATTTAGTAATATGACTTTTATAGTTCTGCAGATAGTTATATAACAATGTGCATTTTTTAAGGGAGTATTGTTGGCATATTATTGCTTTGCTTGATTTTTAAGAAAAAAATTCACTAAATATTTGAATAAAATCGCACTTTGAAACTTTTTTTAATTTCTGGAAACATCAAGGAAGCAAAACCGACGACGTGGCAACCAGTCCGGAAATTGTTCTACCAAGAATAAAATAAATTAGTTAAATGTTTATTTTCTCACAAATGGTTGCCTTTCTGCTTTTACCTTAAATGAATGAAGCATGAGGCTTGAAATTGTGTTCAAAGTACACTTTGTTTACATCGTAAAAGAAATGGGATTCACCAGTATATTATGTCAAATCACAATTTCAATAAAAAACAAGTTATAATCACACCTTCATAAACGTATGCCAAATTTGAAAACAGTCGTTCAAATATTAAAAAAGTTATAGGTAAAAAACGAACTAAAAAAATAATTTTGAGCTTACGTAGCTCTGTTAATATTGTATTTTCGAGAAATGTCACGTGAAAAATGCCCCATTTTCTGTGCGGAGTTTCCAGGCACCCTGTATATTAGGTAGGTACAAATTTTTTATAATAGATGCTCATATTTTGCACTCAATTGTTCTTGGTAAATATGGAGCTTGTCTACGAAAAATCTTGCATTTGCAAAAATTACTGGAGTTTCCGACATTCGTTTACAATACGTTGCCTTAAATCCTCAAGATATTCGGATTGACTTGCAAAAACCATTGATTTGAGATATCCCCAGAGAAAAAAGTCGTTTGAACTCAAGTCGGAAGACCGAGCTGGCCTTTCTATATCCCCACGCCTACCTATCCATCGTCCTGAAATATTCTGATCCAAATAACCCTGAATGGGGTGGAGCTCCGTCTTGTTGAAACATCACAAGATTTTCATCCAGCTGATCATCATTCTCCTGAATTTCTGTTATCATGAGATCAATATGATCTTCCAACAAACGTAAATAGCTGGCTCCAGTCAAAGTACCATCTAAAAAAAAATGGACCAACTATGTGATTACCCAATATTCCTGCCCAGATGTTCAGCTTTTTTTGATACTAAGCGTGAGATTTCCTAACACAGTGAGGGTTTCCACCAAACCAATAACAGATATCATGCCATTGAGAAAAAACATATACTCATCACTGAAACAGATTGTAAAGTATATTTTGATTTTCTGTAATTCTGTTAGACGTGATATCATAAAATCCTATTCTTCGATCAGGATCATCTTTGTTTAAACAATGCACACGATGTATTTTGTACGGATGCCATTTATGGTTTTGCAAAATCCGATAAATGGTCGACTTAGGAATCCCTGTAGTATGCTCTAACGATCGCACGGACTGGTGTGGATTCATTGTCAGTTCGCCCAACATTTCTACTTCCATCCATTCGTTAGCAGGATTGTTTCTCTTAAGATATGCCAGAGGTGGCAACTACAAAATAAATAATAATGGAAGTCGATGTCCCCCTCAAATTAAAAATCGACGTGTTTTTGGAATTTTTTCAAAACTTCATATTAAACGAAATATTGAGATGGAAAGTTTTATATGAGACACCCTGTATGTATAAAATGCGTCGTGGCGAGTACCCAGACAGATTTACATATGAAAATTTATATACGCGGGTTATATCAAATTTGCCAAAATATCCCGTACCAGTCACATCCAATATTTTGCGTTCACACACTGCTTACATTTTGGCTCCTCTTCGCACATATTTTAATAATTAATTACATGTATTAATGCTAGCTTAACGATTGCCTAACCAATTAGGAAGTAAAGTAAAATCCAATTAAACTGACGTAGTCTGTTTATCCACGTAAAAGGTTAATTTCAAAACCATTAGAGGCTCGTTTCGACGTGTCGCTTGCGCAACAACATGTTTTCAGTCGTTGCCGTTGAAATAAAACGTTACGAAGTTAATACAAGAGCAATAGAATTCCACAGATTACTGTGTCGGAGAAACGTTACGGTCAAATGATTTTTAACTGGCAAGACGCTAAATCCATATAAATTAGAAAATTACGTACAGACATGTTATAGTTAAGAAAGAGGAGCTACGCGAGTTCAAAATCATGATTTACTTAATGATTTAAGATCTTCCAAGTTCCCCCATTTACGCACTGAGTAAATTATATCAAGAGTTGAAACCGTTAACAGTTATTTACATATCAGTGTGTCGTAAAAGGATCTACCGTAAGTTTATTCTAAGCTTTACAACCCTGTTCACTTTGTGATAGCATTATATCGCGACTACTTTGATGTGGTCGTTGAATATACATGTTTGACAATCAGTTTGGTGTACATCTTACAGGAAATATCCGATTTCCTGCTATTTCAGTTTGGTTTAGGACATACTAAAAGTTTCTATCATTGCTAGGGACTTAACATTTTTGCTACGACATACTAGTATCGCCTGATAGTTTTTAGGACAAACTAAAATAGCCTCATTAGTGGTAACGATTTAAATTACACATATCCAAAAAAAAAGTGGTGTGTGTTGAGGGTCCCATTATATTTTTTCAATGTATTTTTTCCCGCTGAAAATTAATCTGAAGTCAAAATGGGTCGCACAGCAAATTTTAGAGAAAATTCATAAACACGATAAAAATCACATTAAAAGTTTATTAGGTCCACAAAAAAAAAGCCATGTGAGCTGGGAGTTAGACTACATTTTACTTTTGTATTTTTTCCCGCTGAACACGAATCTGAAGTTAAAATTGGGAGTTACATAGCAAATATTTGAGAGCGGGAAAAAATACAAAAGAAAAATATAGTATAACTCCCAGCACACACCACTTTTTTTGTGGACTTGTGTTATTATTGAACAGAAAAAATGTATTATATTGCGAAAATTAATTCAGGGTAAAAGGATGACGCAAAGCAAACATTGTCTTAAAAAACACGATATTTCAAAGAGATCAAACCTATAAACCTAAAATGGAACACATTTATTAACGATAAATATGATTTAAGTAATATAAAAAAATATAAATTTTTATTAAACAGTAAATATAAAAGAAAAGAGTAAATGCCTTATATGTTTCTGCAAGAACTGCTTTTGTGACATTTTGAATTGCACAGTAATTGGCGTTTTCTACACAAAAACGCATTTGTACTACATTCCCTTTCTAACATTTTTTTGAATAAAACTTTAATTGTGCCATATTTAAAAATAACTCGATTAAGAAGCTACAACACTAATATCACTGACCATCGAAACTTCTAGATGCAAATTTTTATTCGGATATTTCCTAGCAATAATCATCAGGCAATTTTAGTTTTCCCTAAAAGCTGTCAGGCGATACTAGGAAAGGATGTCCTAGGAAAACTGTAAAGTTGCTAACAATGCTAGGAACTTTTACTGTGTTCTAGGGCAAACTGAAATAGCCTGAAATCCGATATTTCCTGTAACATACACATTCGGTTGAAAGTTCCCTTTGGAATAGAAAAACTATTCCTTAAATACTCTATACATTTTTCTTAGTGTATGTGTTTTTACGTGATAAAATTAGGAAATATTAGAAATAGTGTGGTAATACAATGTACTACAATGGAACTATTTACTTTTACTAAATTTATTACAAAGTTTTAATTCATTTCTGTTTCACGTACGCATAGGCATATCAACAATTTAGTTGTGTTGTTAACGTGTAGTAGATAAACATATATGACTCATTAATAAGGACTTTTTGTGGGGTATTCGTAAAACAGTATAAGACTATATTTTGAATTGTACACTTGCAGCTTGTGCCTATTTGATGTTTCAAGAATAATTATGTCGTATTTTCAACGAAAATATTCAGCACATTTTCTAATGCGAATGTAATACCTACAATGCAATACATTTTTACATGATGGATAAACAATACACTTTTACAGAGAAGGATGAATAATTCACATTTAGAGGATGGATGGACAAATTCCACTAACAAATTTTCCTACCCATAAGATATTTTTGCTACTGGCAAGGCCTTCGTAACTATTTAGAAAAAAATATGACTAATAATTTGTTAGTAAAACAAGCGGATACTTTTTCCATGGCATTAAAGGTAAAAACTTTTTCTTCTGTTCAACTTCACCTGTCAAAACACTCCATGTGGCTACAAAAATAATATAACACATTTTTAAATTGATTTCCGCTACACTAATCAGGTTATACAAAATGTAAATATTTGAAATGATCGATGAACTGTTTGGTATATACATTTTTTTATTGTTCAATCTTTTGCACATTGATATTCAGTCATATATGTGAAATAATATTAGTTGAAATAGTTTCTTCTATGCATATTTTTCAATGTTAGTTAAAAAGGTAAGTATATATAAGGTATAAGAAAATTTAAATTATCTACTCGGTAAAATTACATATCTATATTTTACAATTCCAACCTAAAATTTACAATGTATAAACCGATACAAATTATAGTGACGCAATGTTACATAATAGTTGTAAAATCATATAATATAATATGGAATTTTATCCATATTATACTTATATACTTATACTTATTATTACTTATACTTATTTCTTTTGCAAAATTATTATGTAATTTTACATAACTTTACCTTGGTCACAAATTGCCAACGTAATGTTATGTAAAATTACAGACAGATTTTTATTAGTACCTATAGGATAGTTAAAATACATTCTAAAGAAGAACAAAAAATATATAAAAAGATACAAAGTAAAAACAAATTAAACAAAAGAAATACAAAAACAAGCATGTACTATGAGCTCAACATCACACACTGATACAAATAAGTGTAAATTTCCATGTTTTTTTATGCTCTTTTTACATAACATTTACGGGTAATTTATAATATATTATGGAAAACTCAAGTATACCAGTATGTGTTTTTACGTAATAAAATTAAAAAATTTCGGGAATAATGTGGTAATATAATATAGTACATTTAATAGTATTTTTCAGACCATGTATTTATATATTTTTTTAAAAATACACCTCCTGGGATAATAGGTCGAAACAATGAAGACACAGAAAACAAATTTCCAAAAAATCTGTTCACGTACGTTTCGGGTTTATTTTTATAACACCCATCTTCAGAAACACTATAAAAACTAACAACAATAGAAGTAAATCAAATGAAGAAAAGAAATTTCTTTTTGAAAAGTAATTTACTCATCCAATTTTTAAGTTTTGTTTTTAGGCGTCGCTTACATTAATACACTTAAAGATTTGTTTAACCACAAGCAGTATCTCTTCAAACTGATACGTGACAAATTAACAAACTTATTACGAAAACACAATTTTAAAAGTTTAACTTTAACGTCCTGTATCTTTTAAAGAAGAATTTTGGAAAGTTTAAATCATCAAATGTTGTCGCCATAAATGCAGTTAATGGAAAACCCTGTTTTTTTTTTCTTACAGCCTGTACATGTACACTATCGAACTGACAATCTCCACGTCAGTATTATTTAGTAAGCATAAAAAGTGAAAGCTTTCTCTACACTTTTAACTTCTGCCAAAAGTTCACACCACATCCAAGGTATCATTTATTTTTGCTGAACTACAGTTGTAAAACTTTTATATCATATTATTTGTCAACAGAATTAAGTTTTCGTTAGTAAACGGAAAAAATGCCATTAATAAAAGTCGTAGAAGACCTTCTTTTTATTGCGCGTCTTCTGTGTCTACAATAATGTCACTTTTACTCTTGACTGTAATTTATTTCTTATAATTTGTAATTTGGATAAAAAATATATACAGTCGACAATTGAATTCAACATAAATCACGTTTACTTCTAGCGCGATTTGGCGAAACAGAATAATTTTATAGTCTCTCGAACACTATTAAATTGTACGGAAAGCAACATCAGAAGGTTGAGAGACATTTCAGGGCAGACAAGAGCTATTTCAATTAGCCTGAAGGCAACACCCTTTCTGTGTAACCATTTATTATAGTTACTTTGCTGAAGATGTTACGAATTCCTGACTTGACCTAGTTGGTACCGAAAAAGAAAATCTCAGATGTTTAGGGAAACCAGTTGCATGCGTATAAGCTTTCAAGAAAAATGGACGTTAGGTAAATATTGATTACGCAAGGTGTCTGGAATGAAACCATAATTTCATGAGTTTATACAGGGTGATTCATAACTTATCTAAAAGAATTTGGGAATGGACGCGTCATGAAAAATTAAAATTATATGGTTTGTATACAATGTATCTCACTTTTAAATATCACGAATTCGAGTCTTTAGTGCACCTCATTTTTAGGCTAATAGTATGGGAACTATGTCTCAAAATGAGAGTGGAGGTGCTAAAACGCTTCGTTTCTGAGATATACAGGGTGTCTCATAATTAGCTAACAACCCTGAACAGGCCGATTCTATGATCAAAACTAAGTAAAAAAGTTCATATAAGCATGGGTCCGGAAATGCTTCCTAAGGGTACAGGGACCCATTGAAGAGGGAGGAATGGAAATAATTTTTTTGCTATATCTCTCAATCGCGTTGTGATAAATAAATGAAATTTGGTGTACACAGCTAAATTTTGATGAGCAATTTGATAGACAAATCCATTTATTTCCACAAGGTCCATTGAGGTGGGTACGGGGGAGTCCTTGGTATTTTGCGTGTGTAACTTTTTCATCTTTGACTTTTTAACAAATTGGATAGCAAATTCCGTTTTCCCGAACTGTTTTACGTTGAAAAGGTACTCTTGTTTCAAATTGTCAAATTAATTGTTTCTGAGAAAATCGCTCTTGAATTAATCCCATTTTGGTAAATTTCATAGTAATTTAAACAAAATTATCAAGGTATTCTTATGTCAAAGTATTGTCAACCCGATTGCCAATTTAATAGTTCTATACTAAGCAAAAAAAATGGAAGAGTTTACGGGACAAGAGTTAGTTGATATGATATTTATTTATGGCTTTTGCGATGATAATGCTGCTGCGGCAGAACACGAGTACGGGAGCTAATTCCGTTTTCCCAAACTGTTTTACGTTAAAAAGGTACTCTTGTTTCAAATTGTTATCTTCAACGATTTCTGAGAAAATCACTCTTGAATTAATCCCACTTTGGTCAATTTCATAGTAATTTAAACAAAAAATAATAATAATTTAATACGTAATCAAAAAAACACATTATTGATGTAGAACAATTATGATATGATGATTTGTTTACGGCTTTTGCGATGGCAATGCTGCGCGGCAGAACGCGAGTACGACAGAAGGTTTCCAAACAGAAGGCTGACATCAAGGAGGACATTCCTCACTGTATTCCGCAATTTAGCTGCAACCGTCACTTTTCGAAGGGATCATAAGGTGGAAACTTAATTTTGATAACAGACAACAAGCTATTTTAAAAACTGTTCAAAAAAACCCTCCACCTTCTCTGATACAAAGTTTTGCCCCACGTGTAATACTTCTCGAAGCTATTAAGATGCTAAAACGGTTTTAACGAATTTCATTGGCGCATCATTGATACGCTGCATCAATTCCTCACGGATATCGACTTCGGTAGCGTAAACTTTTTGATTTAAATATCCTCAGAAAAAGAAGTCCAGCGGGGTTAGGTTGGGAGAACGCGGCGGCCAAGCTACTGGTCCGTGTCTCCCTATCCACCGTCCAACGGAATTTTCGTTCAGGAAATTTAGAACATTGCGACCACTATGTGCCGGGGCTCCATCGTGTTGAAAAAACATGCTACATCGTAAATTTAGAGGCAGATCATCGAGAATTTGGGGAAGATTTTCTTGAAGTAAGTTTAAATAAAGATTTGAATTGAGACGTTATGGAATTTCAATAGGTCCAATCAGAGTGTCGTGAATTATTCCCGCTCATAAATTTATGGAAAACCGTTGCTGGAAGTTTGTTCTCCGAACAACATGTGTTGCTATTCGTAAAACAGTTCGGGAAAACGGAATTTGCTGTCCAATTTGTTAAAAAGTCAAAGATGAAAAAGTTACACACGCAAAATACCCGCGGCCCGCGTTTTTCGTGTGCGACCCGAACTCGCCGAGAACGGCTAGATCTTACACCACGACAGCGCCAGCCCATTCCTCGTTCATTGTGCAAGAGTTTTTGGCAAAAAAGCATTCCAACGTTGCCGCACCCACCTTATAGCCCCGATATTGCCCCTTGCGATTTTTTTCTTATTCCCCAAGATGACGTGGCACCTCAAGGGAACTCATCATGGCGGCGTACAGGAGGTCAAAGAAGCTAGAACCGTGGTGCTGAACGAGTTAACTGCGGAGGATTACCAAGGGTGCTTCCAATAGTGCGAGCAACGTTGGAATCGTTGTATTGAAGGGAGACTATTGTAAAGGTCGTAAATTAATTTGCTTGTTTTTTCAATGACAAATTCCTGGAACTTATTTGCCACACCTCGTATTTTTAACTTGTACTTGCTGGTGTGCAGGTTATAGTCTGTAGTGTCAAAGCCAGGTCCGTCGGATGCACTTTCATTACATTCAATAGTGGCATTCAAAAATTCCGTCCGATAATGCCATAGTATAGAATATAATATCGGTACATTCCATTTTGAAGGACATGACTTCAGAATTCCAACATCGTCGACAACGTAAATAAAAGTAACAAAACGTGTCGTGGCTTCTTCGATAAGGTTATTCATCCTAAGTATATAGCTGCCCCTGTAACGAAATTGAATTTTTAAGAGAATTTCTGAGTGTAATGTAAATACAGGATAGAAAACCGTCCAATTTGGAGCGATTGAAAAAATTTTCTTTTGTTTGTGTAGGTTATGTCAAAATATTATCTTACAAAAGAGGATTTTTTAACTTCTCAGATGATTTCTGCTGGAGTTGTACTGTGCAGAAAAGAAAACTGTTTGTTTTTGCTGACGTTTTGTGAATCTGCACAAAACCTAAGTTCATACTTTTATTTTGCATCGATATCATTCACCTGAAAACTGCCGAAAATAAAACTTTAACTAAGTTTAAAGTGAATCATAATAAGAATGAATTTACAAAATTATTGAAGAATAGTTTATAATAATATGTTAATAAATATATTTGAGATCAAGTCAAATGGATACCTATAGACGAGTTATTATTCTGTATAAATTGATGTAATCAACTCTCAATGTAATTCAATTATTTGTGACACATTTGAATGGGACTAGTCGTTAAAGTATGTTTTCATCTGATACTTGTACCCGGACATGTACAAGGTGATTCAAAAAGTAGGAGCATAAATTTAATTGCGTTTGCTAGACATCAAAATAAGACAAAAAGTCTATATAAACATGCATCGTAAAACATTTCGATTTTGACATAGAGGGTACGAAAGTTAGTCCTTGAAGACGGTTTTCAATTAGTATTTACCACACGAGAGAGATAAATTAATGAAATTTGGCATAATTCCACAACTTTTTGAAAATCTAAAAAGAAAACAATACAGTTTATTCAGAAGCAGGTAAAAGAAAGGTGGTAATGCTTCTAAAATACTCAAATTTCTGTGTATTTTTTTTAGATAATTTCATAGTAAGACTGAAAAACTGAAACTTTTCGAGAAAAATGGATTTTAATATCTGGGAGCATGCTATTTCTTATTAAAAATCCATGGAACTTGAAATATAGTTTGCTTTTAAATGAAAGAAAATAAACAGTTTTGACATCAATCAATACTTATATGTTAAATGTTTATTTCTTAGTTTTTATAAACAAAAAAAATTCATCTGATAAATTTTTGTAAGCTTACCAAAATATTTACTACCACATTCTTTTGTCCTCAGTTATACACTGTATATGGAACACTCTGTATATTTTTGCATATTTGGATTCAACGCGTAATTTTAGGGGGGCTTTAATCAAGTTTCCTTATAACTACCTATCTCTAATGATCATCGAGATATTTTAATTATATCAAAAAAGTTGTTTTCCGATGAGCTATAATTAAAAATTATCTATTTTTTACATCGTGCAAGTTGCATTATTGATATTTAAAAGAGAAATAGGAGAATGGCTATCATTTATTACATATATTTTAAAATCTTCAATTTTACACAGGATGGTGAACATTTATAGTCGAATTGTCTACGCACCGCCAAAAATTAGTTTATACTAAATGGAACATCTTGTATATTTAATCATCATCATCTGTTGTAGAATTGTACCCTCTATTTATTCATATAAGACTTATTCTTAATTTTTCCGTTAGTGACGGCGGTTTTTCTGATTATTAAAATGATCCAAATTTTTTCCAGGATGGCTGTAAAATTGCTAGCAAACATAAAAACAAAACAACCAATATATCATAAGTCATCGTCTGCTTGGCTGTTTTGTTTTTAAGATTACTAGCAATTTTACAGCCATCCTCGTAAGATCATTTTAATTATTTATCATAAAAACCATCAATAACAGAAAAAATAAAATAGAATAAGGAAATGGAAACATTTCTACCCCTCATTCTAATCACGTGGCTTAGCTCAGGCACGACTTACGTTAGTTCGTTACACTATTCAGTGCAGAAATGAGGGAAAATAAAGTTAATTAGGGAGATTGTCAAACGTCGACTGGTATCAAAAATACATAATTTTAGTTGATCCTGTAGAAACACATATTCAAATAATTACACCGTTTAATAGACAAATAGAAGACCTTTCAAATGAGGTGTCTCATAAAATCGTCGATGATGTCAACACTAGCTACGTAACGGCTCTTAAATGTATATCACAATATGACCTCTCAAAATTGACGTGTTTTAGGATTCTTTTCAAAAGTCGTCCATTTTTGAAATAATTAATTTATTCCATACACATTCTATACTATACATAGTGTATATTATAGCATATTCTAATCACTTTTGATTTCCTTGCTATGCTGTATGTATTGCTGTATGTATTTGTAGTAAAGGGTTGTTGATGTCAAAAATACTAACGGAAATGCTACACATGGGCTTAAAAGAGTGGAACATCTCAAATCTGTGTCTCAAATATACCCATGCTGAAGTATATTTATGAAGAAGAATAAAAATAACTTTCCTTTTTCGGTTGGTCCTTTCAATTTATGATGTGGAGCAACAGAATGGAAGTTACGTCTGGCGGGAAATTGGTCGCTTTTATAATTAAGCTTTAAAGCATTTTAAGCCTGGAAGGTGCCATTCTTATCACGTCGTAAGAGGAAAGAAACAAACTTTTGTTTTGCACCGCGAGAAAAATTGTATTCTTTCACTGCCAAAAGTTCCCGCCGACACCCATTTCAACTTTTTAAACCCGGCGAAATTATAAAGCGTTTTAACATTTTAACGGAACAATGCCCTAGAAATAGTCATTTCTCAGCCAATGACTTCTTTTCGTGACAAATAAATGTAAATGAAAACCAGAAAACCTTGGTGCGCTCTTCCTCTCCTTAAATTCCTGTTTAATGGATTAGAAAAAGGATAAAGGAGTTTGGGGTCCGTGTTCAGGAAATAAATAAAAGTCGGATGCAAGAACTTGCCAAATCTCGTAGGAGGAGACTCGAATGTCAGTGCAATTTCACCACTTCCTCACGTCGTCTGCAGCTACTAAACTTCAAAATCAGTCGCTGACCAGACACTCCTTTAAAAAATATTTAATAGGATTCGGAGCGTATTCCCTCAATTGATAGAGTTTGCAGAATATAATCAATCCATTTATTCTTATCCTTAATGCATAACTTTGTTACAGATTTCAGCGATATTGCAATGTAGGATTGTATTAAAAAGAGGGAAAACTCTTTCTATTTGTGAATTTGTGAGTGTCGTTCTCTCTAAACTATCCAACTTGTTCTAAAATGCTACTAATACTAGGTTAAATTGGAATTAAACGCTCGTGACGTCATTGCCTCCTAAAGCTTCTTGGTACTCGTTCACTTCGAACTCCGGCAAAGGTTCTTCTATATTAAACTAAAACAAATTATCAAAAGATAACTAATTTAAAAATTCACAATATATTTGTCTAATCTGCCGATGGTAGATTTAATTATGATAGTGGACTATTCTCCAATTGTGACAGATTATTGATATTTAATATAATTTTATACCCGCGAACTAATTTAGACCAAATGAGCTAACTGAGTAATATAGGTCTGTGGAATTTTTTCTTCTGTCCAGATTCTATTAATTAAGTTATAAATTCTTTTTAATAAGTTTTCTCCACTTGTTTGTATTAATTTATTGTTAATTTTATCTGGTCCAGCTGTTTTATTCAATTTCAGTAGTTTCACTATCTGTATAAACTTTTCGTAAATAGGCATGTTCTCTTCATTTTTCTATCATCTATTATCTGTTCGGTGGCCTTTTCTATTTCTGCTACAATACAGGGCAAACCTTAAATAAGTACACATATTTTAACCAGCAGTATAGTTCACTTTGTAATTTTTCTGTAGAAAACTTGTTGAGGCCCGCTGACTTTCATATATTTATGAGTCATAGCACTGCAGATTGAACGTGTGATTCACAGTGTTGCCAATGTTACACAAATGTCTTTGCTTTTCTTGATGTTAAACGGATACGTCAAGCTGCTATTTTGTTATTTAATATTGTATGTACCTTTATTTTTAAAATGTATTTTACTCACTAAAGTGCGAAGTCACTTTATGGTTCTGGATTCGAAATGGTTAATACTGACTCATTTGGGGTTATGGGGCGAAAATTAAATTTAATATGCTGTGTGAAAATCATAGTTTTTCGTTATTCTTCATAAAATAACTTAAGGAAATTGTGTCTTGTGTCTCTTTCTAAGAGTGTACAATGACATTTAACTTGTGAAATGTGGATTTCTGATTAAATAGTTAATTTTTTAACAAACAGGTAAGCTTGTTGGACGTTTATGTATAATTTTTGAACATTGAACATAGTAATATCATGTAATATCTTCCTAAATACTTTATGGTAGTATGTATTTAACTTGCGGAAATTCATTTTTAATCGTTTATAGTAAGGTCAGTTAAGCAGTTAAACTTTATGTTAATAATACTGCGTATCATACTACATACCCAACTTTACTGTACTTATGCTTTAAACAAGTATTTTTAAAATAGAATTTAACCATATTACTTTACTATTACGTTAAAACTTCATATTTATATCAGAGGAGATATGGCAACCTCGCAACAAATCATATGGTTCATTAGGTTGATTGATTGGTTGATTGTCCTCAAAATGAGGGTATTTTAAAAAAAATATCTCCGTAAATATTAGAAATTTTTAAAAATGGCTTTCACTAGACTGATTTATATGACGAACTACACCAGCAGTTAAAATATTTGTACTAATTTTAGGTTCACCATATTTATAGTTCTGTAAAGTGTGTTTCCCAGTCTCTTCTATTAATTTTAAAAATAGCTTTATTACTACTTGCATTATTTTGTACGTATTGAAATAGTTTTCTATTATCTTTATTGTCGTTTTCTAGTTTTTGCATTGGTTCTGATATCCTGTCTGATTCTTTCTTTTTGTAAGTTTTGTTTGCTTCCTGCTTTAATTTTCTATACGTATTTAGATCTTGTTCGCTTCTTGTTCCTATCCATTAATTTCTTGCTCTGGTCTTACTTTCTCTGATGTTTTCACATTCTTTATCAAACCACTCTTGTGCCTTCTCACGTGTTTTTAATCGTATTGTCTTTTCTGCTGCTTCAATTATGCTAGTTTTCATATTTATCCATTCCGTTTCAATTTCGGCTTCTTCGTATGTTCTCAATTTATTCTGCACATTCGTCGAGAATTCTTTCCTTATTTCCTCCTTTTTCAGTTTCTGTAGGTCCCATTTTCTTCTATTTCTATTCTTACTCTTATTTCTAATTATTTTCATTTTAATCTTTGCTATTACCAGTACATGGTCTCTATCTGCATTAGCTCCTCTGTATGATCTAGTATCTAGAATTATTTTGGACCATTTTCTAGATACTAATAGGGGGTCAATTTGATTTCCATACGTCTTACCAGGTATCATCCATATTACCTTGTGTTTTCGTTTATGTTTAAATTGTGCTCAATATATACGTATTTGTTAAGTCTATTTCATTATCATTAGTTAGGTCATGAATGCATTAATATGTTATTTATATATTTCTTTTAATTTCCCATAAAAATCTTGCTTCTCTTCCTCACCTGCAGCCTCTGCAGGTGCATAATGTATGTATTTTAATGTATGGTAATCTTCCACTAATTGCTTTAAACTATATTATTTTCCCTCCCATTTTTTCATCAACCATAAATGTTGTTCCCTTTCTACCTTGTTTATTTTCTCCGGAGTAATATAGCGTACATGTTTCTCTATCAATTTTCCTTTGGTTTTTTCATCTTATTTCCTGTAGAACTAAAATTTGCACTTTATGTTCCCATTTCATTTGCTATTTCCTGCATTTTGACGATTTTTATAATAGTTTTGACGTTCCACGTTCCTATGTTTATTATATTTTCCTTTTTTTCCTTTCATTGTTTTCTTGGTCGTGTTCTTTATTTCAGTATTTCCGATTTCATCATTATGTATTTGTCTTTTATTTCCATTAATTCGTTCCTTTTGATTTGCCAGGCTGTTATCCATTTCTCCTGTCCTCATGTTTTTTTTTTATTTTTTTGTCTTTACCAGTGATTTTATCTCATTTAGCTAGAATTCTAATGTCATAATCATAATGGGATTAATTTTATAAGTAATGTATACAATATTGTTCTGGTAACAATATCATCAGTAATATCTAATTTGATTTTTTCTCTGATTACTTTTCTCCTTACAAAAAAACCAATTAGATACTAAACTCTATGCTTTTCACATTTCAATGAGTATCCAATGGAAAGGTGTAAGCGATGTAAATAGCAACAAGATACGCTACTGACATTGAGGCAATTTTCTGTGAATATATCTGTAAAAAGCTTTACAGGATTTAGGAATCACGAACCTATGCGAAATTGTACGGTGGAGTTTTTGCGCATACAGTTGTGAATAAGAGTATCCATTAGCATTAGAGTAGCTTGAAATATTATCTCCGGTCCTGGGAATGATACCGGTGGTTTGCAGGATTCACAGAACTCCGACGGTTTCATACAGGAGGCACATTTACATTTAGTCTTATGTATGTCCACGTTTTCCTGGTTTATAAAAGATATAAGTGAACTAAAAACATATCTATTTCAGTACACAACTGCCCAACAGTGAAGGAAATATAAATCCTGGGCAATTTATATAGTGGAGATGATGATAAAATATGTATTTCATGTAGATATTGCCAGTTACACTGAAATAAATGCTACTGAAACAATTACTACAAACTTGTGCTTACAATTTGGTTATAGAATAAAAAAGTAGTAAATCATATAAATTCGTTGATGTGGTAAATGCAAAAATGGTGCAGTAGACTGTAACTGTTGTAAATTTTAATATAATTATAAAACTTTTTACTATTTTTGTAATAAATGCCATATTGGAAAATTTAAAATGCGGGTATAGTGCAAAATAGCAATATTTATAGATTGTACTAATGCAATAGTTGTAGTCATCATTGCCAAAACTACAGACGCAATTGCAGTATTACTGACTAAAAATTTTATCAGTCGTGGTCAAAAATAAAAAAAAAACGTACCTGAATTTGTCGAACAACTCGAATTCCGCAGTTGACTCCCGATCAGCGAGGTGAAAAGTAGATCTATTATTGCCTTTGTATACATATATTGGTTATGAACAATTCTGATTTGTTATAGTCTATCCACATATTTGTGTGTCATATTAGGTTTGTTTCTTCAACAGTTGAACACTTTAAAACTGCTAGAAATGTTTTTCCAACTACTACGTCAAACTAGTATCTCGTTCTTAACGTAACTGATTAAATATTTCTAACAGTTTCTAATTGTTGCAAGAACAAATCTATTGAATAAAAAAGAATTATAATACCCATTAATAATGCACCATTCGACAATATGGTAAGCAATCCTATACAGGGTAAACTTTAAATAAGTACAAATATTATAGCATTATAGTTCTCTGTGTAAAACACATAATAGTTTTTTTTACAGAAAAATCAGAAATAAAAGTGAAATTTTAAATAAATTTCGTGATTTTTCAATAAAAAACTTGTTGAGAACCGCTGACCAGACGATGTTTATGAGTAACATGTGTTGTAGATTGACCGTGTGGTTTACAGCGTTGCCAGTGTTACACTAATGTCTTGGCTTCAAGAAAGTTGTAACCTCTATGTATACATTACATTAGTAAAGTTGCAATATCTGTAACTCTGTCATTTTCAGTTCATGACGTCATATTTGTCAAAATAAATATAAATAGCGCTATATTGTAACTTCAACCTAATGCAATGTAGGAATACATGCTTAGATGTTAGAATTAAAAAAAATAATAAATAATTGAAGCGGAAATTGTTCTATATAGTCGAGGCAATGAAGCATTATGATAGGAAATCTTTTAGGATAGGATGTATCGGAATGCGGTTTTTCGCATTCGCTTGCAAAAATTATTTATATCATTCGTACCTACTTTGTACCTATTACAAACCGGAAGTTGCATTGCTGCAGCCAAAAATGCATGCAAAAATGCATCTTTTGAGAGGCCTTTTGGCAAATTTAATAACTTCGTAAATAAGAGTCAGAATTGGCTCAAGTCGGGTACCCGGGGGTTTTCGAGGTCGCTGATCACGATTATGATGTTCATATTGACCCCCGAATACCTGGAGCTCAGGAACGCCGACGAACGTCATCTCCGGGGAATATCCCGAACTTTATGCGAGAGAGGAGAGAAACTGGGCACCCGAAGGTTTTTTGGGTCACTGAATTCGAATATACTATCGGCGAACACCCCACGGACACCTGGTGGACCTTCAACCTGGACGCGGACGTCATCTTCGAGAATTTTTCTGGAAATATCGACAATAACGAACCGAAAATCGTTATGGGGGCTTTTTGTGTGCGCTGAATCCGAATTTTATGTTGAAAACGACCACCCGAACACCTGATGCGCCCTAACCTGGCCCTGAACGTCATCCCCGAGGATTTTCCAGGTGTCCGTGGGGTGTTGGCCGGTGCCATATTTGATTTCAGCGAGCCAAAAAGCCCCCCGTAACGATTTTTTCGGGTGGTTTTTTTCAATTATGTCTGAAAAACCCCCCCTATTCAGACCTCGCTAGGATATTACTAGAATGCAAATTTACAAACTGTAGTTAATATAAAGTACATACTTAATAATTCTAGTAATATTGCAGGAAGATCTGATACATTTTATATTTGGAACTGTATGAGCTACAGTTGTGTGAATTTTCACATGTTTTCGCCTGTATTACTATGATTAGTTTAAAATAAGTAGAGATCTTTTTTGCCTCATGTTCGAAAAAAATTACAATTGCGTGAATTCTGGCGTCAACATTTTTTCTGTGTTTATTATTGTTGATTTATTGTTGCTGTAGAGATCTTGTTTGCCTCTTTTTACATACATAATATGAACTGCTGCTTCCATGGCAATCTTGGCACTGTGCAGGTTCACTGTATGATCTGCACTGCTGCTTCCATAATACAGGGTGTTAAAAAGAAAGTGTAAAATATTTCAGGAGGTAATAGTATGAACTAAAATAAGCAGAAAAGTCTTAATAAACATGGGTCCGTAAAGTAACGGTTGCGGAGATATGGATAACATTTAATTTTATTATGAATAAACCGACAAAGGAAGCTTTTAATAAACAATAAACAAAGTTACAGAAGATGTTCAAAGTGTCCTCCGTCAATTTCCAAGCAGGCACGACAGCTCTTCCAGGCTATTTACAGGAGTACCACACACTAATGTCTTCAAATATCCCCAAACAAAGAAATCCAGAGGCTTCAGATCAGGCGATCTTGGAGGCCATAAAACAGATCCGGCCCTTCCTACCCATCTATGTGGAAAAGTTTAGTGTAAATGCTCTCTAACGGCCATGGAAAAATGAGCTGGAGCACCATCATGCTGGAACCACATTTGTTACCTCTGACTGAAAGGAATGTCTTCTAAAAACTCATATAGTGTGTTCTGCAGAAAGTTGAGGTAAGCAACGCCTGTAAATCGGTTTGGTAAAACAACAGGACGTTGTCGACGACCTGTCACCTACAATACCCATCCAAATGTTTAATGAAAAACGTGCCTGATGTCCAGATTCTATTAGAGCATGAGGATTTTCGTCGGCCCAAATATGTGTATTGTGAAAATTACACACTCCATTTCTTGTGAACCCGGCTTTATCAGTAAAAAGAATGTTTGCAAGAAAAGGAGGGTCTTCAGCATCATGACGTAGAAACCAGTGGCAAAAAACCAAACGTGTTTGATGATCATTTATTGGATTTAAGGCCTGTACTCGTTGCACATGGTATGGATAAAGCAGTTGCTCGTGAAGGATTCTCCAAACAAGAGGACCACTAATTCCTACCTCGGCTGATATTCTCCGCACACTCGTACCTGGATTCTGCTCTACCAGTGCTAGAATTTCTTCTTCTGCTCTAGGAGTGGTTATCGACCTTCTTGATCTTCCGGATAAATGGCACTGTTTGCGCAACGAACCGGTATCACGCAATCTTTGGTGAATTCTTCCAAACATGCGTTGTGAAGGAATCTGGCGATTTGGATAAGTGTCAACATAAAGACGTCGCGCTTCGGTGGCGTTCCCATTAGCACAACCATACATGAAATGGATGTCTGTTAATTCTGCGTTAGAGTAACCAGTCATAGCGAAAGAAAACTTGTGTACTGAGAACAACTGTCAAATACGTACTGTTTATTTCACTAAACATCAACCAACTATTATAAGAAAAAACACATCGTTTTGCAGAATAAAAAAGGGGCTAAAAAACATAAACATTCCATATCTCCGCAACCGTTACTTTGCGGACCCATGCACATTTTCTGCTTATTCTGGTTCATACTATTACCTCCTTAAATATTTTACACTCTTTTTTAACACCCTGTATTCTTTATTCATTGTGCAAGATCACTAAATGAACCAAAATACTGTACAAATTATTAAAACAGAGACATTTATAATATGAACTCCACATTTAGTCGTATACGCTCATATTTAAAAACAACTTTCGATTCCGATTTCGGTGCCGCACCCCTATTAGCATGTGAAATCACGGAATACTGTTCCCTAAATGAGGCATAAACACCAGTTACTCTCTTAATACTCTTTAATTTATGGCGTTAAAGTACCATAACCCGGCTAAATCACCGAACAGATAACGCGCCCGACAGCGTTCCTGGCAGCGGCGCGAAAATGGGACAAAATCGTGTCGCGATTGAATTTACGAGATCATCGCCAAATATATAACAGCTCCGATGCCGTTGATACCGACGCTGCAAAATCCTGCAAAAATTAATCTTCCGGGCTTTTTTATTTATCGCTTAAGCAACTGATAATCCGCCGTACCCAAAACAGGATTACGGATAATATTGCGTACTAAAATTTCGTATGAAGCGCCTAACCTTCGTGTTGTATGCGGTTGGGCAAATCGGAAACCAGTTTTGAAAATGATTATTGTTGGGATACTGGAGAGATATAAATACACATATAAAACATAAAATAAACAAAGGGATGAAATGTAATATTGTTAAGAGTATAATGTATTAGAGCAGGGGTGACCAACTCAATGAAAATGATTTTTGAAAAACATTTTTGCGTTGGATACGCAATATCAACTATTGTTATACAGATAGTCTTTTAAGTACATGGCGAAAATTCAGGGATGTATTCTACCATTAAAATTGAGAAAATTTGAAAACGTGGAGCTCTAAAGACCGTAGTTTTCAATCTAAATAAGTATTCAAAATAGTTTAGACATAATATTCGATTGTATTAGGTAATATGATCGCTAGACTATTTACTACTACTACTTTTACTAAGTTGCCTATAAGTTGTCACTAGTGTAAAGTTATACAAATTTGGCCTACAAAGGAAAATAATGAAGTATTTGAAGCTATCCTGTAAGTAGATGGTGAGACTTACTGCAACGTTATGAATAGTGGTAACTTGTCTGTTAATTTTGACAATTGTGTTGTATATGATGCGATTGAGTTAAAAATTTGTTTAAATGCAGTGTGGTTTCAACTACGTACAAAAAAGTTAGAAATCCACCATGTTCTGTCCAAAATGCTCTTGTAGTCATAGTGCAATAGTTTGTAATTACATGCAAAAAATTAATGCAAAACTTGTTGATTATTAACCATGCCGCTTGGGATACAGTTAAGTGTCCTGTATATAGACAAAAACTTAATCAATCAATATCAATAAGTCCTCAGTTTTTGCCATTAAATCAGGATGATAGCGACAGGAACCTTTCTACCTTTAACGGTATTATGTTCCATAATTTTAGTCAGTTAGATTTCTATTATCAAAATGACCGCGATTTAAAGACAAAAACTTGTGATATTTTCAATGCATCAAATGCATGCCAATTTGATTTGATTGTCTTGACAGAAACTTGACTTGACAGTAGTGTGTTTGCCTCTGAATTATTATCTCATAAGTATTTAGTCTTCAGAAAAGATAGAAACTTTGATTTGGTAGATGCTAATAGAGGTGGAGGAGTCCTTATAGCTTTGGATAAATGATATTGTGCTGTGTTATTTGATACTAGCAATATTAGCATTATATGTGTCCAAATAGATGTTATTGGTCTCAAGATTATTTCTTCTTATAGTTCGTTATACGTGCTAGTATTATATATTCCATCTAAAACCAGTGCAGAAATCTATGAATTGATTTTTGATGCTATAACAACTATAGTCTATTTGGAAATCAAAGAGAGTAATAAAAGCCCGAGATAAGAACCGGCCATGGGCGTGGTAATATTTCGTTTCAGGTAATTATCGGGTGACACTAATAACAGGTAACAGGTAATGGGTGTACATCAGTATATTTTACTGGATACATTATAGGGCAGGAGCCAGTGTATTGTGACAGATCAATGCAGTGCAGTAGAGTCAAATTCGACTTGTGTTTAGTGACTATTGTGCCAGTGGATATAATATTGTTTGGGTAAAATGTCGAGCTTATCAGATTACGTACCTGCTAAACGCGTGAAAAGATGTGCGCTGTCTCAGAATGAGAAGATTACTATATTAAATGTATTTAATGCATTGAAACACCAAAATCCTACCAACAGTGTTGACGACATCGTGGAAAAGTGTTCCAAAATGACAGGGATTGGAAAGTCGACTATCTACAGACTTTTAAAGGAAACAAAAAATGAACAAGATACTGTAAATTCCCCAAAATTATATGCAGGGAGGTCAAAAGTAATTATAGATGATTTCTTCAAAAATGTCATTCGCAGAAAAGTACACTCATTTTATTTAAAAAAAGAAATACCAACGCTAAACAAAATTTTAAGTAAACTTTCAGAGGACAACGATTTGCCAAAAATCAATAGAAGCTTATGGGCCATCTTACGAGAGTTGAATTTTTTCTGGGAAAAGCAGAACAGGAAGTCAGTTCTTATCGATAAATATGAAATTATTTGTTGGCGAAGATCCCACTTAAGATCAATTAGAAAATTCCGTGACGAAGGGAGGAATATTTATTATCTAGACGAAACTTGGGTCAACGAGACGAGACAAAGACGGATTGTCGGGGATTACATTTTAGCTTTACAGTAGACTATTTTCCAGTGCCATGAATAAGTGTATTTTTAAATTATGTTAGAACTGCGCCCTTTGATAGCATTTATACAAAATTGTATTTGTAAGTCCCCTGTACATTAAAAAAAATTTAGATAAGTTAGAAATCACCCTGTATAGGCCTGGGAAATTTTAAGAAGCAGACCACTCTGTATACATATTTTAAGTAAATTAAACTCTCGTAAGTTTAATTTTATTTCGAATAAATTATATAAACCAATAGGGTCCTGTGTGACAAGTGATGCAATGCCACGCTTAACGGGTAATCGTACATGAACTGACAGCAACCCCTATTAACAAGTCAGCTGGGCGTATCAAGGCCACTTGGATTAAACGTCGATTAGATCATCAGCAGAGTTGTCGCAAATTACAATTCCTCCATCTTAATAACAGGAAACCAAAAATTACGTTTTTTATGCTGATCCCATAGAAAAAAACAAGTTTAAATAAATAGTTCACTTCTTTTTGCATCTGCTGTAATGCTTGGTGAAGCCAAATTCACGCATCATTATCGTTTTATCGAAGAAAACCCTACCGAGTCACTCTATCGCATTCGTGATGTGTGTTACGGCTTACGAAAGTGATTGCCTATAAAGAAATATCGGAAAAGGACATCCTATTAATGGTGTGTTTGCCATTCTCATAGCCATTAAAGTTTTTCGTTTATAAAAGAATGTACGGTCTTTTTTCTCATGGAAATTGTGCGGCGGTTTTATAAAAGCAATTTTCTGGATTGTTAAAGTTTGTTTAGGAATCACAGATTGAAAATAAAATAAAAAGTAAGTGTAGAGAAGTGCGTTGAAATATCCAAATAAGCAACATAATGTTAATAAAGATACCTACTGTATTAACAAGGAAAGATTTAATTTTAAGAATTCAGCAAGCCTGCAATGATATGCGGCGAAATCCGCATGAAGTATCTGCTGCAATAAATGCGTTAGTGAGAAGATGTCGGAAATGTATTAAGATGGGGGACTATATTTCGAGCAATTTTTGTGATTTTACCCTTAATTTTTGTATTTTTTGTTATTATTGTTGAAAGCCACTAATTAAATTTCTCATTTTACTAAATTGTTTTTCAGAAATCATTAGGTAATTTAATTTTTTACTGGCAAACGGCGTGTCAAGCGAAAAAGTAAGGAGTCATTTTCTGTTGTAATTTGAACAAGGAAAATAGTTTTTTTTTAAACATTGGCGTACCATTTTATTCATTAAAATTTCTCGAAGATCTGTCCGTACGCACTCCACTGGTGGAAGAAAAATATTTTTTGCGTAAACATATTTATCTAGATTACTTATTCAAAGGTTCCAAATTTCACTTAAATATCTAAAGTAGTTTTAAAAATATTAATAAATTTGGAACTTTTGATAAAAATTTTGACACCCTGTATCTTTGAATCGAAATTGATATTATTTTGTGGTTCTCTGTCTGCCTCTAAAGCCGATCTGCTTATATATATTTTTTAAGATTTTCAATGTTTCCGTGGCCTCGAAAACGCGTCTAGAATCAAATCAAATATAACCTGGAATAGTTTAGGCCGAATAAAGATTTAATAATTGTGAAATTTGAATATTTGCTGCCTAATCAAGCAGTGATATACTCGCGTCAAGAATTCAGACGACTTACGTCATACGAACAAATGAATAATTCATTATATTTTTATCAAAATATTTAAGAACCTGCAACTGAGAGTAATGCAACTATTTACTACGCTAAATGTTTGCATTATATATTGCACTAAATTGCAAAAAATTGTTGTTTTTAACGCGACCAAATATCGAAAATTACGTTGACAATAAAAACAATTGCCTAATGTCAACCATGACGTAAGACGTCTGAATTCTTGACGCGAGTATAGTAAAGTTTGTTTTTCTACGTGACGTATTTCAAAACAGACTATATTAGTCAGCCATCTGTCTGATATCATATCGGTCAAAATATAAATTTCTATTAAATCTATTGAAAACGTCAACAAATATTTTTTGAATATTTTCAATTGTATTTATAATACAGAGGGTTCTATAATAGGCCAATTTAGTTCTAATTAATGCATTATACAAAATAATAGTTGAAGAAAGATTGGTGAAATGTTTTGTATTGCATAATATAAAACCTAAAGTTCTCATAGCTTTTTGTGTTATTGAATCAATATACAGTATGCGCCAAAAGTATGGAATAAATTCAATAAAAACGAAACAATTATTTTTTAGGAAAAATCCTCGAACAGGTCGATTTTTAATTTAAAAAATACATATTTTAGCGTAAAATGCGATTTTCAAATGTCATTTGTTTTCGAGTAATGACGTCATCGATTTTTTTTTTTAAATGGCAACACCATATTTTTTTCCTTGATTCTGAAAGATCGTTTAATTCTCTATCAGACGGTACTAAAATTTTGCCCTCTTACATAGGAAAGTTTTCGAGTAAATGACGATTGAATGTTAGAAAACGTAAGTCAATTAAAATAAAGCAAAAACGTTATCAAGTTTAGTTTTTCGAATTCCATAGTTCTTTTATGGATCACGTAGGTGAAAATCTTTACAAAATGTCATTATCACACCGACTTTCTAATAAGTATTGTAAGCGACATAGAAATTATTATTCAATTTAAAGTATTACGGCACATTTAACTGTTACTCAAAGAATTGAAATTTTAATTCTTATCGGATGCGGGAATATGACTAGAACTCAGCAGGAAGTTTGCGATTTATTTAATGAAGAATATCCAGATCGCCCTATCAGCCAATCAAGGTAGAGTCTAAATTTACAGAAACTGGCAATGTTGCAAATATTCCAAAACCTAGCCGCTTACACTTTTGCGAAATTCTAATGGATTTATGTCAAGGAAATAGAAATTTACACCGGCTAATACTTTTTTCAGATGAGGCCACATTTTGTCTGTATGGTACAGTAAACCGTCAAACTTGCAGATATTGAAGTCGGGAAAATCCTCATTGGATGGCAGAAGCACATACCCAACACCCTTAGAAATTAAATGTGTGGGCTGGAATAGTTGACGACAGAATAGTAGGGCCTTTCCTCTTTAAAGGAACCCTTACAGGACAAAGATATTTAGAGATTCTAGAAAATGACATTCCTGACGATACCATATGGTTTCAGTAAGACGGTGCACCTCCGCACTATGCGCGCCCTGTACGAGATTTTTTGGACAACTGTTTTTCTGGGAGGTAGATCGGCAGACGCGGATCGATAGAATGGCCTGCAAGATCGCCAGATCTTACACCTCTTGACTATTTTTTTATGGGGATACTTGAAGTCAAAAGTGTACATTAATAAACCACGTAATTTAGAAGAACTTCAAAATCGCATTCGGGACGAAATACGCAGAGTTACCCCAGAAATCATTCATAATGTGCAAGAAGAATTTCTTCACAGACTTGCGCATTGTCAAGAAGTTGGTGGATGGCAATTCGAACATTTAATTTAAGTATAAAATTTAATCAATTGTATTTTGTTTTACATACCTCAGAATTGTTACTTTTTTATGGATAAAATTTACGTTTTCTAACATTCAATCGTCATTTACTCGAAAACTTTCCTATGTAAGAGGGCAAAATTTTAGTAGTCTGATAGAGAATTAAACGATCTTTTAGAATCAAGGAAAAAAATATGGTGTTGCCATTTAAAAAAAATCGATGACGTCATTACTCGAAAACAAATGACATTTGAAAATCGCATTTTACGCTAAAATATGTATTTTTTAAATTAAAAATCGACCTGTTCGAGGATTTTTCCCAAAAAATAATTGTTTCGTTTTTATTGAATTTATTCCATACTTTTGGCGCATACTGTATGTCTCAAAAGATAATTGATGAACTAACCTAGGTCTTTAACTTCACGAACAACTCTCAAAGAGACTGCCAATGGTAGCAATATTAAGCTCTCTTCTAGAAAGTATTATTCTATGACATTTATTCATATTAAGGAAAAGTTTATGATTGTAATTTTCATTTAATCTGGAAAGATCTTCCTCGAGTTTAACGTAGTCATCCACAGATAGAACACTGTTTGACAATTTAAGATCATCAGTAAATAAATTATAAGTTGGACATTTGAAACAAGAACCAATGTCGTTTATAAAAATACAAAAAAGAAGTCCCAGGTGAGAGCCTTATTAGTACTATGGTACTCAGAAAAGTAATTGTTCAATCTAACACATTGGCTTCCATTAGTGATATAAGCTTCAGCCAGCTAAACAGTTCACCATGAATACAGAAATTCTCAAGCTTGATTAATAGTGTTGGGTGATGTACTTTGTCAAGGGCTTTAGATTAGTAATAACAGATCTGCACCAAAAAATGCATGTTGCTTACCACTTATTAAATGTTTAATTAAAAAAACATAGTAATTATTGATTAAAAATTTTTACCAAATAATCAGAGTAAAGAAATGGGACGATAGTTGCTGACTTCGTTAGAACCGCTTTTAAAAACTGGAACTACTACTGCTCTTTTCCAAAAGTTAGGAAAACAACCACAAACTAAGGATTTGTTGAATATAATAAACAATGGCAAAGTTAGAGACTGTTTACAAGATTTTACAAATAATATAGAAGGAATAATAATCACACACAATCACACCAATGGCATTAATTATTATGCGATTATTGCCGCCATACACATGTTCTGGCCTTTCAATATGTTTGAAAGATTGCCCTGTAATACATTTCAAACCAATATAAAATTTATGCATCGTCTTAATAATATGTGCGTTAATCACTCCAAACTATTATAATGAATATATTAATATTACAATTAGCGTTATTCATTATACGTGTCCGTGCCAGTCCAAGAAGTCTAATTGTAATTAATTAATACATCAACAAATTCCTTCCGTGCCATGAAGAATTTAATATGCACCCTAAGACTTTACGAGAACATCAAATAAAGATATCCGCTCGTCCTGGTGTATAAAATAGCACCTGTTGTTTCCATCACTGACACGAGCTTTGAAATAAATATTAGAATGCAGTCGGATATTATTTCAACAATAAATGCAAAGCTTTTTCGTCGTGACATATCTAAAATGTTTCGGTGTGAGCAAATTTGCAAATGCAAACTGAAAGCTAAGTAGAGATATTAGTATTTATTAATAACTATATTAAGGTTGATATCAAATATTAATTTCTATAGTAATATGTTATGTTCAACGTTTTTGTTATCAGAAACGGAATAATTGCACGGCGCCGACTGACATATGCCGGTTTCGAACTTATTAGCTCTCATCAACGTGCCATAGATGATGTAGGGATAATCTATCTATCTACTAGATACAACCTAAAGCAATAATAATACAGGACAAAACAAGCAAAAGAAACAAAAACACTTTAATTTATATTATACAATAATTGATAAAAGATAATAACTAAAAACTAGTATTGTATTGAAGATTAATCAACTAGGATTACCAAAATAACAGATTACGGTTCAGTACAATCTTTAAAAGCGACAAATAATGACTGAATATTACACTTATAAAAAGGGTTCCATCTCAAAGAACATATTCTAATTTAGCTCAAAGATAAGTAAAATAAAGTTTATTAGGGACATTGATATCTTGAAATTCTTGACCCAATCTGAAAACGGATACCAACATTCTCATATACGATGAGACAGTTAAATCTATATGTGACAAAAAACAAAGCTTAGTATTAAAAAGCACTCTCAAATCTTTAATTTCACTTACAAGAGTAAAAACATCGGAACTAATTTGATAATTAATATTGGCAATATTGTTAAGTTTGCGAGAAAATGTTACAGCTTTACATTTAGAAATGTTCAGGTTGAGATGGTTCAATTTGCACCACAGAGCTATTTCATTAACATTAGACTTTAAATGTACACGGTCTGCTCTGGATGTAATAGGTGTATATATTTTTTAAATCATCGGTGAAACATAATTTTTGACACGTAATGATTGAGTTTAAATCATTAATAAAAATAGAGAAAAGAAACGGACCAAGATTGGAACCTTGTGGAACCCTTGAGTAAAATTTTTTTATTTAAAACCGTTAAATGTAACATATTGCAAACGATTGATTAGATAAGAAGTGAGTAATTCAACGAAGGACACAAAGGTGTAATTCAATACAGGTCGGGACATTAGTTTGCGAAGTAGTTGTTTCCTCCAGTATCATTTATAGATTTAGAAGCGCGTCGCTCAGGGCGAGAGGTCTGAAGTACCTGCTGCAATGTAGGTCGCTTCCTGCAAGTCGAGCCGCTTAGGCCCAGAAGGAAGTAACAGACCACTTACATTCGGCTTATACAGGGTGTTAAAAAAGAGGGTAAAATATTTCAGGAGGTAATAGTATGAACCAAAATAAGCAGAAAAGTCTTAATAAACATGGGTCCGCAAAGTAACGGTTGCGGAGATATGGACCACTATTCTTTTTCTAACATTATTTTATTAGGAATAAACTGACAAAGGAAGCTTTTAACAAACTAAAAACAAAGTTACGAAGATTTTCAAAGTGCCCTCCGTCCATTTTCAAGCAGGTACGACATCTTCGTCTCAACGATATTCGAACTCTCTCGAAAACACCCTCCTTGGTTTGGATTTCTTGACACTTTTGATTAATCCGTAGCTGCAGCTCTTCCAGGCTATTTACAGGAGTACCATACACTAATGTCTTCAAATATGTCCAAATAAAGAAATCTAGAGGGTTTAGATCAGGCGATCTTGGAGGCCATAAAACAGGTCCAGCCCTTCCTACCCATCTATGTGGCAAAGTTTAGTGTAAATGCTTTTTAACGGCCATGGAAACATGAGCTGGAGCACCATCATGCTGGAACCACATTTGTTGCCTATGATCTAAAGGAATGTCTTCCAAAAATTCATACAGTGTGTTCTGCAGAAAGTTGAGGTAAGCAGCGCCTGTTAATCGGTTTGGTAAAACAACCTGTCAGTAGGGTATTTTCACCGGTTCTGAGTCTCCCCCCACCACTTTCCTCTTTGAAATGACCTTTGCGGTAACGTATTTGATGACCTTCAATGACATTGAAGGTCACATCAGTTGGTAAATTTTATTTGACCTCTACCGATTGGAGGTCACATCAGTACTAAATGATGTGACATTTATTTAACCTCTACCGATTGGATGTTATATGCACATTCATTGACCTCTATAATTTTTATAGTTAGTGGAGTATGTATACAAAAGGCAGTGTGACGTACGAAGTATAATGGAAGGGATTTACTATATAAGAGAGGAGAGCAAAATAGAGAATCATATTTCGTTTGGTATCAACCTAACAGTTAGTGTCTACAGTAGTGTAAATTTTTGTGTTGTTTTGTGGCAAAATCTTTTAAAGTGAGAACAATTACTGTGTTTATTGCTAACTAGATATTATTTAGAATTTAAAAAAATTTTAAACAAAAAAAAATGGCATTATCAATTGATGATTTAAATAAAATTAATAGCAATATTAATGGTGATTTTAATGATATTGCTCGGAGATCAATTGCCTCATTGGATATTAATACACCTTATTTGATTAAAAAACTGTCTTTCGTCAATTCACGTTATGGAAAGTGCATTTTAGCTGTACTTTTTGATCAAAAGGATAATTCAGATTTCAAGTGTTTCTTACCAAAGAGAGTTACAGAACATATATCACAAGACAGTTTGGAGAAAATGAATTCTTCTTGGGAAAAGTATACGATAACTTATATAGGTCAAAGTGAACCTACCTTTAAAGATGCTAAATGTAAAGCATTGATAAAATTTGGAATTATAAATTAAATTTATTTGTAATTTTGTTAATTTATAAATATCTAGTAGTAATAAATATGTTGTATAGAGTAGTATAATTTAGTTTCATAATTATGTAAATATTTACACTATCTAGTCATTATCATATAAGGTTGTTCTTCATTTTATCCTATAAGTAAAATAGGTAATGGTATGGATATATATATTTCAGTGTAATATCCTTTCTGACTTCAATTTCTTTTTTATTTTTATAGAAACTATTAGCAAATATGTGGATGCAATATGCTAGCCAAAATTGGACCGAAGCTGTCGACATTCAGTCAGCAGTCAAAAGAATGAGCAATGAGTTAGACTGTATAGCAATGGATCGTATGAATGCTTGTAATTATGATATGGACTACTACTTTTCCGTTGAAAAGACAAAAATGTTGGAAGAAAATTATAAAATGTATCGTCGTGGTGCTTCAATATGTGATGATTATTTAAGTGGAACTTTAAATTTGGACGAATTTTGTGAGAAAATGGTGGAAATAGGATTAAAAAGTTTTCTTTGTTTTGATTTGCTCGATTTTCTGCCATATGCAGTTGTTGTAAAATACAAGCTAGCACCTCAAAAAAATGGTGATGACGACCAAGATAACGATGACGATGACGTTTGTCAAACATAATATTAAATTTGTATGTAATTTATATATTATTTTATGATTATTATATAAATAGTGTATTATATTAATAAATTATATCATAATAATTATTTTTGTCTTTCTGTTGTGATATAAATAAAATAAAATTATGATTTTATACTTTTATTGTAAACTTATTTCTTATATAAATACAGAAAAAAGAACATATATAAAAATACATCATATTAAATACAGTTATATATAATAAAAAATACAAAAACTAAAAAAAATATATTGGGATTTCTAAGATATTCATTAGATTACTTAAATCCGGTATGTACAGAGCCATCCAAAGCATTGTAAGACATATAAGCATCGTGAATTATCAATGCATACACTCGTGTATTTTCAGGAAAGTTTTTCTTTCGGGTTTCAAATTCTAGCTTTATATCTACAGTGGATGTCTTCATGGCGTCTTGTTGATGTGAACAGTCGATAACAAATAGCGGGTTTTTTCGGAATTCTCCAATATCCATCATCGGTTCATGATTGTCTTTATCATAGAAACAGCGTTGAAAATTTTCGTATGCATAGTAAGCTGCAGAATCTAATTTCTTCCCAAAGTCTAAATTCCAACGTTCATAAGGATATACTTCTGAATTTAAATATAGACGAATATTACTTATGTCTGCATGACTGAATCGAGTAACATTTTTGCTTCTGTTATCAGAGCTATCAGTACTTTGGAAACCGATAATGATATATCGAGGTCTTTCTAAACTGTTAGTTGTTTTTATAGCCCAAATATCAGAGGCAGTTTTTCGTAATGTAGGGAGTTCATATAGATCCCACATACGATACGCCATCTTAACTGTAGCATGAGCACCACCTTTATTAATGCGATTTAACAATTTCAGTTTCTGTCTATCTTCAGGGATGATGTGTCTTATTTTCCATTCAATTTTATTTATCTCAATATCGGCGTCAACTTCTCCAATGTAACAATTCTTAAAAGATCGGGCAATTATCAATATAAGTTCTTGTTTGGCATTGAGGATGCCCCTGGTATAATCTTCAGCAAAGCCCATAAGATATTTTAGAGGTAATTTTCCACTAAATATATGACTGTTGTTATCCAAAATATCCTGGTTTTCTTCTGTTAAACCCCATCCATACGATAAAAGTGGTTTTAATTGTGTTTGACCCCATGAAACCATAGTTTTCATTGTAGTAGTTACACCTGGTTTTCGAATAACAGTCACTTGTTCTCCACCCATTTCATAACGAATCTCATCGAAGAGGAATGCTAATGCATTGTTGGATAAGTAACATACTTTAGTGAGATCGCTAGGGGTAAATTTACCTTCTATATATATGTAACTTTCTGCAATATCAAGAATAAGATCTTGGAAATGAATAGGAATTCGTATTTCATCCGAATTTCTATAGTATGGTGATCCATATGGTTTGTAGGTGTGTTCATGTAGACTAACTAATGAATTATCAAACAAGGGTTCATCGAACACATCCAACTTTGCACTGGTTGATGCCATAATTATAAATATTAAGGTTTTACTTTCAATCCAATTGACTGAAGGAAAATACGATCTCTAGCTGACAGCTTAGATGTTGATTGTTTAACGTTCTTTCGTAGAATAGATTTGTTTTGGTGTGTGTCCGAAATTTTATCACTTTTTGTAGATGGTAGAGATGATGACTGTTTTCTATGATTAAAACAGAAACCCATTATATATTGTTGTTTTAGTATAATTTCTTTAGTTCCAGTTTCACAATAATTTTTTCACCTCGAAAATCTACCAGACTACCATTATCATCCAATATTCGCAATGTAATGTTATGGATAAACTGACGCCCTTCCGGTGTTACAGGCATATAAATAATATTCTGTGGTTCCTTGGAAAGTTTGAAACCAGGTTCAACATCTATATCAAATTCATATAGTGTGTGTGCTTCTTCCCCATTCACATAGGCTCCGGAAGTGATATTGCAATCAACACGAATTATTCTAACTTTCATGATGTCCACTGGTAGAGTAGATTCGTGTAAAATATTTGCAGGATATATTTTTCTTTCGAATCCTACTATGCTTGCTAATGAATATTCATTAGAAAAGTCAATGTCATATTTGGATAAAATTTCACATTTTAGAGTGTTATTGTTAGCTCTTAATGTAAAGTATTTATCAATAACAAAACTGTTGTCCTTACTATTATGTTTTATAATAGATTCCAAAATATTTTGAATTGTTCTGTTCATTTCATCTACTTCATATGCACCTGGTGGTAATTGGATAAAAGTTGAAGGTGATTTGTTCTTAATTTTGAAACCAATAATATTATTTTTCTCATCAACATTTAATATGGAATTGTAGGAATAGAATCCATGTAATCCTAACCCATATCGACTATTTGTATCTAAATCAAGTGGAGGGTAATAGTCGCTGCTTAGTACGCTAGATTGCCCTGACAATGTGAATGTACGAGACATGACTGACGTATATAAGTTGTTAGCACAATATTTTATTGTTGTTTACAGCAGCAATTTAGACGTATCTCCTGCCTTGAAATTGATGGTACTATATTAGCTCTTCCACTAAGCCTATTTTCAGATGCCACTGTAATATCACGTACATTGCAATAACAACATAGAAATTTTCGTGGAACAGGCCCATCATTCACATCAGTAGATTGCGATGTATTGTCGTCACTGTAATGTTCCAAACAGTATTGATATTTCAATATATCAATGTCGCTTTTTAGATGTTCAGGTAATTTATCCCATACCCATGCGATTTCATGTGGAGCACAGGTGATCATTACCTCTTTAGGAAAATCTGCTAATTGTTCCTTTGTCAATTTTGTAAGCGTTCTATATTTGGAAAAAACTCGTAATGAATTAGCCATCCTTTTAATTTTGTCACGCTCTTCTTTTGGACACGTTGGAAATTCCATTGTTAGTAAGAAATGATAAACACAAATGCCCACACCAGACTGTATTGAACTTCTGTTCACGATCGTAATTATAGTAAATTTTGAGCTGTGGGTTTGGTTTTATATGTAAATATTTTATAAGTTCCTTAGGTGGCGGAAGGTCTCCAAAGCTATCGTAGTAATTAACAATATTACCAATTTTCTTGTATGCCACCCAATGGGTTCCCAGACCATTTAAGCTGTCTAAGTTCAAAACAGCTGATTCATTATGTCGGGCGTCACTTTCAGGAAGTTCATCTCGCATGAATACACCTCGAAAATATGGGATTTTTAAAATACTAGCATAATATCTAATATCGTTATCGCTGAGAGGTCTTCGAGGTAGGGAGTTTAGAAGTTTTTTGAATTATTTGATTTCAGATAAAGTCCTAATCCAGTTCGATATGGTTTTAAATACAAACCTTCACCTTTTTTCCCAAGGGCTACAGATTCCATTTTTTTATTGTGACGTACTTCTTCAGATAATCGTTGATTAGCATTTTTCACATCACTAATAGTCTTATATAGACCTGCAGCTCCACCGGCTAAACTTCCTAATGCCGATAGTCCTGCAAAAATAGGAATTAGGGGTAATATTCCACCAACCTTCGGAATAGGTATAATTCGGGGAGTGCGAATATTTCTTTTACCCCCTGATGTTCTCACAAATCTTCGTGCTGCCTGTAAAGCGAATTGGGTTGCTTTTCGTGCATTACCAGAAACAAATCGTTTACCACCAGCTTTACGTATTTCATCTCGTACTTTATGAACAATACCACCACCAAAGCTAACTATATTTTTCTTAATATTCTTCTTTTTGTTTATTTTCTTTCTCGGAATGGATTTAGATTTACAACCCATACCTAGACGTCGCTTTGCTTTCATGATGTTTGTAACTAACCAAGCAGCTGCCTTTTCTTTAAAATTAGCGTCTTTGGATTTGACTCTTTGCCAGGCGCGTTGCTCTAATTCGTAGTCTGCTTTATGACGTGTTGGTAAATCTTTATAATCTTCATAAGCACCGTCATGTGCCTTACAAGCCTGATCGAGAGGATTAATACCCGGATCACCTCTTGATATCCTTTTTTGATATTTTGTGCCAGGACCACAATACTGATATCCTCCAGGCAAATGTAATTCAAACGGTAGTTTATTTATTAAAGAATTTATAAATCCCCTTCCTTTTCGTGAATTTAACACTTTACGTCTAGATTCGCTGACGAACGGCATTAAAATGAGCAAAAAGGTAATAAACAAATGTAATTATATTTGTTTGATATTCTATTAGATTATAGAATCGCAATACCAAGAAAGCTAACTGCCAATTAAATATTATGTATACAGTTCATTTCTATTTATATAGTATCCGACACTCAAACAATGCGGATTGTAAAACAAAAGGCGACGTTTGTAGTGGATAATTTTGATGAACGTGTAGGAAGTGGTGTAAATATTAACAACAGACGCCATGGACCGCTACTACCTTCAACAATTCGAGGTCTGGTGATTGGCCCTTCGAACTGTGGGAAAACCAATGTTATGATATCACTTATTACACATCCGCATGGTTTACGTTTTGCTAACATTTATTTATACTCCAAATCATTGTATCAACCAAAATATGAATATCTTCGAAAGATTTTAAATCCCATTGATGGATTAGGATTTTATACATTTAACAATAATGTTGAAATCGTTGAACCCTCTGACGCCAAGTCGAACTCGGTTTTTATATTTGATGATGTTATATGTGAGAAACAAGATATTATTAGATCATATTTTAGTATGGGTCGACATAAATCTATAGATAGTTTTTATTTGGCTCAAACATATTCTAGAGTGCCAAAACAACTAATTAGAGACAATTCGAATTTTATAGTTATGTTCAAGCAAGACGAAATGAATTTACATCATATATTTCAAGATCATGTGTCGCCGGATGTTACTTTCAAACAGTTTCTGGATATGTGTGCAAAATGCTGGTTAGATAAATATGGATTTCTGGTTATTGATAAAGATAGTGAAATACATGAAGGTAGATATAGGAAAGGTTTAGATAGTTACATATATCCATAATGCATACGATTTTTTACATTAATTGTGAAGGAAGTGGCGATGGGTACACATCAAAAAATGAAGAAGGTCGAAGTTGATAAGGACGCAAATAATATTAGTGAAATAGATTTAAAAAGGAAATTAATAGAAGCAACTGATTCTGTTCGAAAGAAATTCAATTATATAAAAAATAGAGATGTTGAAAATCAAGCTGCATTGGAAAAAATATATGAACCACTGACGAAGCCATTAAAAACTATTTCTGAAACAACTAAGGATACAAATCGTAAATTTTATGCCTCACAGCAGTATTTAGCAACACCCCCTAAAAAAGTTACCACCTGCAGTGCTAGTACGGTTGAAACACCCAAATTTGAGGAAGACCAAACAATAATGAAAAACCCTTCTTTTATAGAAACACCACCATCATCAATAACAACAGCTTCAAGTCCTGCTATGTATAGTGGTGATGCTGAAAAATTACCAAATATTGTTTCAAATTATATTGAAGGAGTGAGAATCGGCGATCCTGCATACGATACCAAGTACGGGGTTCGTGTTGATACCGATAGTGGAAAACTATCCATGGGTAATGCCGAAGTTCGATTTCATGGGAAAAATATTTCCTTTTCAAGAAATAATAAAATACTTCGAACGTATAAAGGAAATCCGCAGTTATACGATTTGCTATTTTTAAAACTTCCCCCGGCTCTTAATAGTGATGGAAATGGGGTTAGCGATGAAAATAAAAATATATTTGCTGAAATATTAAATATAACTAATGCAGCATACAAAAACTATGATGTAACATCTGGTTATAACTATAGCAAAACGAAAAAGTATATAGAAGTCATAAAACCGCTGTTGCATCGCAGAATGAGAACTCGATCCATGAAAGGTTCGGGTATAATACCTACGAGAAAAATCTATACTGGTAAAAAGGTGGACTACATATATTGGAATAAACCCAAAGAATTAATTGATCGCTTAAGATTATTATGGAGTTCTAAAATGGCTGGTCATTCAGGTCACGAAAATGAAATATTGTCCATAATAGACGAACTAAGGGAGGAAGGTATTGTGTATTAGAGGAATATTGATTACATTTATTTCATGATTGATAAATATATAAAGCAGATACTAGTTTATTTCTTATCAATTGTAATTTGAACACAAAGGAATAATGGGCTCCATTGACAAATTTGGACGTCGAAAAAAGAGTGGTTGTGTAGGTCATCGTGGTCCGCAAGGCGTCGGTTTCAAACTTACCAATGACAAACATTATGATATTCAAGGCAAACAATTAAAAAATATTGGTGATCCAACAGATGAAAAGGATGGAACAACATTAAACTATGTTAATTTACTTATGGATACCTGTAAAATTGATATCCTTTCCGCTGTACAACAATCAGCCAATCTCATAACCGATAACTTGGTAGCTTACATAAAAAGGGAGAGAAATGAAATTGTGGATGAGGTAACAAAAATATTTCAAAATATTAAAATTAAGATGGATGAAACGATAAGTGATATGAAAATTGATTTGGATAAATTAAAAAGTGACAAAGACAAATATTGGGAATCTCATAATAAGTTACTACAAGATTTGTCAGATTTTGCACTAGATATAGAAAAAGTTGAGCAACTTATTGCGAAACATCATCCCCCGGAAGATACAGGTAGATTAGTATTTCCATCTATATGGTCAAAACCAGTTGAATCATAAGAGGGTGCCATTTGTCAGGAACGATCATTGTAAAAGAGAATATTGCAACACATACATGTACATGTATCATCGTATTACAAAGTTTGAATACAAGGGAGGAATATAATATGTTTATTAGTGATACAAAACGACAAATTATCAATGAATTACATAAACCGGTCCGAAAAAATTTTAGAAGGAGAAGAACCATAATAAAAAATTTTGCAGATTTGTGGCAAATTGATTTGGCTGAAATCCAAGATTTTGCAACCAAAAATAAAGGTTATCGATATATACTCATAGTAATTGATTGTTATTCTAAATATGTTTGGGCCAAACCGTTAAAGAAAAAAAACGCTGTCGAAGTTTCTGTTGCAATGAAAAATGTTCTTCGTGAAGCTGGTTATTCCCCAAAAAATTTACAGAGCGATCAAGGGCTCGAGTTTTACAATCAAGAGTTCTCAAAACTAATGCGTCAGTACAACATAAATCATTATTCCACATTTAGTACAAAAAAAGCAGCAATTGTAGAACGTGTAATTAGAACTTTGAAAAATTGGATATATAAAGAGTTTTCTGCTAGAGGTAATTATAAGTGGATTGATATATTACCTAAGATTATAAATTCATATAACAACAGAGTTCATCGTACTACAAGAATGAAACCTATCGATGTAAAACGAACAACTGTATTAAACGTTTATAATTATCCAAAAGTTGCTTTGAAGCAAAAATTCAATATAGGGGATATAGTACGTATAAGCAAATACAAAAACGTGTTCGAGAAGGGATATACAGCAAATTATTCTACTGAACTGTTTAAAGTTGTAAAAATAAACGTAACAAATCCGACAACATACATGATAGAAGATATGTATGGCCAGCCAATCAAAGGATGTTTTTATGAGTGGGAATTACAGAAAACAAAGTTTCCGGAAGTATATTTGGTGGAGAAAATTTTGAAGAGGAAGGGTGATAGATTATTTTGTAAGTGGCTTGGTCTTCCCGCATCCCAAAATTCGTGGATCAATAAAACAGACTTGGTCTAAAAGTGAATAATAATGGTATATCATTTAAAATGACAACTGGACAATGTTTTAATCATTTCAACAAACCAATGGAGATATTTAATGTTGATAAAATGTAACTATATATGTATATTGTATAGAATGATTGTAATAAAATGTTTATCATATGATAATAATAAACGTATGAGTATATTTGATGTGTTTTATTTTTTTTTGTACTTATATAAAATAGGAATTTGAGGATAGTAGTAAATGATAAAAGAAACAAAATGCTTGTCATTTATATTTTTATAAAATTAATTTGAGAGGACAATAGTAAAAAAAGAGACTAGCTTAAACAAAATATTTTTATTATATACAATTATAGTGTTTTATCTGTCAAACAATTCATTTCGCAATATTTGTTGATGATTTGTTAAGCAAAAGCAACGTTTGAAATGTTTATTTTTATTAGCGAATAAATGTCCTGTTTCTTCGCATAAAAATGTATCCTCTCTGTCAGCAGCGCAGACTCTGTTCCAACAATCTTCTTTATATACCATACATATACCACACCGTTCCTTCAGGGGATGATCTTCAATGCTGCAGCTTTCACAACGGTTCCTAACAATTCCAAAATTGGTGTATTTCAATTTCTGACATTTATTGCATTTATCCGTTTCCACTGTTTTTACGGTTACTCGATTTTCTTTTGAACATTCATTACAAAGTCCTGTACAATCATTAATAAGTTTTTTGTGTACCATACAATAACAATTGTGGCATGTATACAAATTCATCACTTTAAAAGGAATCACTTGCACTTTCACCTTTGAGTCCCATTCTTTTGGAAATGGCATTTTTTTTAAATACTTGTTCACTATTTGAGATGTCTAAAAAAGAATGAACTCCTCCTAAATCCACAAACCCTTATAGTTATATATGCATAACCTTCATGTGACTTCTAAACATTCCATACGATTGAGAAATATTCTAGATGACCTTGACATCATGATGTGATCTGTGACGTCACAACTGAAACGCTATATAACCCGAGAGGAGGTAGGATAGAGATTAGTTGTTGTCTACAGCTTTTTACTAAAACTTGCGTACTTGTAAAAATCAGTTATAATGGCTCGTTTAGGGTTTGTTAATTGGGATCTCTTAGAGGAGCTAGCTGCTATGGAGCAGGAGGTAAATATTATTAAATGTCTTTTTTATTGATAAACTAATTTTGTGAAATTTTGTGAAACAGGAAGCCTGGGGTATACCACTTATCGAAGAAGATAATGTGGATAATGTGGACCAAGTAAATGATGATGAAGGTCAGGTGGTTGAAGATGCAGATGGCGAACTTCTTCAAGATAATGTGGATGAAGTAAATGAACACGAGCAGAACGATGAAGGTGAGGTGGATGAGGGTGATGCGGGCAATGAAGAGGTGGTTGAAGCTGCAGATGACGAAGAAGAGGTAAATATATATTTTTTAAAATATAACAATATATGAAATATTTTTATGTAGGTAGCTGAATATGTGGACGAGGGCATCGTCGAAGATTGCTCCGATGAGCCCGATCAAATATTGATGAGGTCCCACGAAGTTCGGAACGGCGACGTTGTTAATAAAAACCAACAGTACTGCTACACATATTCTATGGTACTCGTTAGCACAGACCCGGAGACGGATTACAAATTTTGCCACAGGTGCTATATGGAGTTGGTGCGGCTTTCGGGTGTGGAAGAATATGAACATACGCATTATGATTGCCACACAACGTCGAAATATGAAGAATGTTCGCTTTACTGTTCATCATGTCGGCTACCTCTAGAACAAGTGCGGTTAACAAGGACTTGTGTCATCTGCAATTATGTGAAAAGTGAAAAAGACAAAAACTGAATAATTTTAGCGATTAGTTGTAAGTTATAGTTTTTAGATAATGTAAGTATTTACTTATAGTAATATATATATATAGTTTAACATTGTAAATATTAAATAAATAGATGAATTGAAACTATAATTTTTCTTTCAATATATATATATATATATATATATATAGCGTCCCATAATACTTTTTTTTTATAAATATAAGGAAACACAAGTGTTACATTACTTTCAATTGTATCTAAACCATCAAAGTGGAAAGTACAGTGTCGTAGGATTTAAAATGAAGTTTATTGTGGTTGACTTACAAGGTTATAATATACCCGAATTTTCTCCAAAGGAGATTACATTTATTAGTGACAAATGCGTTGGTCATTATCTGTTAAAACCAGAAGTTCCATACAGTTCATTAGATATCAAATTAAAAAGACAAGCCACATATTTAAAATGGTTTCATCATGGATTAAAATATGATGATGGCTATGTAAATTATGAAATGTTGAATGATATATTATATAAACATATAGTGGATTGTAACATAAGAATAGTATATGTAAAAGGACATCAGAAAGAAACATTTCTCCGACAGAAATTAAATGACATACAACCTATATCTTATCAGGATATAATAAACGTTGAGAACTTAAATTGCGATGAAGTGGTTGAATCACCTCCAATATTTAATAAAACTATTCCATATTGTTTATATCATTGCATTAATAAATGTGTGTGTAGTTTGCAAAACTGTGTTGATCTTGATAATTGGATACAATCTAGTCTACTTAAACAAAAGTAAATATATGTATAATCATTAAATAACGTACATATTTACCCTCTCCACTTGACTAGAACATATAAATAAGAATCTCAAATATTCAAGTCAGTATCTCGCAACAAAACAAAGAAGAAACATGGAGAGTAGAACAGCACCAGAGGTAGAAATTGCTGAGGCTGACTCCACCACATTCCCGTTTCACTCACCCGTTAGGCCATCTTCTCCGTCGTGGAGTGACAGCACCATCAGTATATATGGTGATGAAAATGAGGAGGAGAACCCGCTGCCTGATTCTACCACATCGTCCGGAGATTCAACACCGGACAATTTAAGTATGGATCTGCTAGATGGTAAGAAAGTTGCAACAATTGGATGTAGTTCTTAAAATAATTTTTTATTCGATTAGGTCACTTAGAAGAGTGGTTGAATAATCTAGCTCAGGTGTTTGGAGATGTAGAGCGGGATATCGGCAACGATCCTGAAGTGCGGAGTGATGATGAGATGGAGGAAGAAATGCATTAAAATATTTTATAAGTAATTATTTATGCGTATTATATAGTATATTTAAATATAAATTAAAAAATTAATATCTGTACCACTAGTTATTAAATGCTGAGAAATATTTCACAAATGTTTAATTTTTATGTACTAACACAAAAGAAATAAAACAAAATGTTGTACACTTTTTTCTCTGATTTTGAACACTGCTTAGAATATTTTTAATTTTGAAGATGGTTTAATTTATTGTAAATAAAAAATGTGATATGTGTATTTATTTAATTATTACTCTGTTGTAATAAATTTGAAATTAAACTTATTGCAACTAATATTAGATTTTGTTTGATATTGATATGTATCCAAACCATAAAGTTCTAACAAACTACTGATGCGTAGGTAATTTTCACAAAACTTTTTATTTATCCAGTGGTTCTGCCGTCCGATCATTTTATGGTATCGGTCAACGTAGGGGTGACCTTTAGTTGTCACTTCGATTATTCCAACGTGCCGGCCTTCGACCGGCTGCATTCCGTCTCACCATTCCGAACGCGCCGGCCGAAGGCCGGCGGCTTTTCAGGAAGATTTGCTAGGGGACGGCGCCTGCGGCGCCGCCGCTGCCTCTTTAATTATCACTCCGATAATTTCAAAATGCCGGCCTGCGGCCGGCGGTGCCTGCAAGGAGTTGACTTGGGGGGCGGCGCCTGCGGCGCCGCCCCCAATATGAGTGCGTGGGGGCGGCGATGGGGGCGGGGGGGATGGGGGCGGCGGCTGGGGGGCGGGCTCACTCGCTCGCTTCGCTCGCTCGTTCGCGGGTCGGCCTTCGGCCTCCCGCCCCCCAGCCGCCGCCCCCATCCCCCCCGCCCCCATCGCCGCCCCCACGCGAGAACTGGCCGCTATTGGCGGCCAGCTCTCCTTTTTTTTTCTTCTCTTTCCCCCCTTTTTCCCCCCCTTTTCTCCCCTCCCTTTCCCCTTTTTTCCTTCTCTTCCTTTCCCTTCTTTTCTTTTTCTCCCGCCCCCTTAATGAAAGTACAATCTGGAAATGTTTTATTATTGGTAAAGTCAAAAGTGACGTGATTGTGAAAAGTAACCGAATTGAGAACAAAAACGTTAAGTTTCATATAATATTTCTTAAGTCTTTAGTTTTATTAGATATTTTTTTAAAGATTGAAATATACTATTATTTTTTCTCAGTAATTGAATTAAAATGTAAACACCTATTTTTTACAAAACTTATGTATTTTAAAAGTTTATATTACCCACATTTTCACACCAATATTTTTTTAATTTAAAATTTATGTTATCTACAATATATTTAAACAACATATAAATGATTATAAAAATTTATTTCAAATATAGGATGTATATTTACATGGGATTATATCCCAAACTGTGAACAAAAACGCTAAGTTTCATATAATATTTCATAAGTTTTTAGTTTTATATTAGATAGTTTTTAAAGATTTAAATATGCTATTATTTTTCTCATTAATTAAATTTAAATGTAAACACTTAATTTTTTAAAATTTGTTTATGAAACTTATGTATTTTAAAGGTTTATGTACCCACATTTTCATACCAGTATTTTTTTTTAATTTTTATTATCTACAATATATTTAAACAACATATATATGATTAGAAAAATTTATTATTTACACGGGATTATATATATTTACAATATCTAAATATTACATATATTTATATCTAAATCTACTATTCATTCAATCTTCTAACACCCATCCTCTCACTCAATTGTCTTAACGTTCTCTCACTTTCACTTTTCTTGCGTTTCTTTTCATCAATGTCCCGCCGCAAATTCTGTATTTCTTCTTGTAACACCCGCAACTGCCCCTCTTTTTCGATGAGTTTGTTCTCCAGCTCCCGAACTTCTCGATCACTTTCTGCCTCTCTTCTATTCAGTTTTGCCCAGAATTTTAGAAAGGCAGAAATGGCATCTGTTTCACCAACCTGTGAGCACTGGATATCGTCCTCGTCAGATGCTGTGGTCGTTGACGGTGCCACCATTTCCATCCTCTGAGGTTCCGGTGCTGGTTGCAGTTCCATGGGCACAATTGGTGGAATCTGTTCCTGAGGAGCTTCCTGTGATACCCGAGGAACTTCTTCAACTGGAGCTCGCGATATAGTGTGTGGTGCCGTTATTTCTTGCGGTACCACTACCGTTCGGGTTTCAATTATCATTTGTGGGGCTTCCTTTTTGGCGGTGCTTGTAGATGTTTTTGATGGTACTGGTTGTTGCAACATATGCCATAATTCAGAAGACTTCCCTTTCCCAGAGGATTTTCTGGAAGTTTCAACCCTTTGATGTTTATTTATTTTTTTTACCTTCGGCAGCGGGGACTTTGGTCGAAACACATCATCTTCATTGTCACTTATTGGCGATAACACAATATTTGGGAGATCCCCGCGAATTTCTGATAACGCCCTAGCCAAAATATCGTCTGCGGGGATCACTGGCAGGTCATCTAGAACGTTCGGCGTAGTATAATAGCCTGGGTTGGACCTTGGGTTGGCACTGTGGCGTTGAAAATGACGACGCTCTTCAGGTGTCATCTGAGGCATTGGTTTGCCTACACTAACCACCTTCTTCTTAGAACTCGTAGGAGTTTTCCTTGGTACCGTACTTGTTCTGCCCATTTTTTTCACTTTTCACTTTACTTTTTCACCGATGTCTTCACTTTGAACTACACAGAAAGACTGGTTGACTCCTCGTGAGGACGGCTCCATTTTATACTCTGTGAACCCTCCCACCACCTCCTACCACCGCCTATTCTGTAATACTGTAGAATATACCAGAACTTGTTCCTGTTATCGAATTTTCGAGAGAGAAAGCAGGCAAGAATAAATGATTATCTACCGCTACCTATTACACTACTCATGCTTAACTGAGTCGATGATGTTCTAGAATGTTGGTGAATACCTTCTCAGCAGATTTTTCGAGAACAAATAAAATAAATGACTCATCACTCCAGTGTTCATATTTCACTGGATGGGCGGATTGAATATTCGAGAATTTTTCGGAACAATCAAGAATAAAACATAAACTCTGTGGCGTAGTGTTGAAAAGTATATTAAATCTGATATGTTGCTATATATTAAAAATTCTCAAATAATTATGTTAAGATTCTTAATGTTGATTTTCATGTAATTTCTCTTTAATTTTTGACATGCTTTATTTTAGGAAGAATGGTTGAGAGTTTTTATTCTAAAAGTAAATTCAATAGACAGTATTATATGAAAATTAAATAAATAATACCAACACATTTTATAAATATAAATTGTATATGCGGAAGAAATAAGGTTTTGTGATACTATTAACTCCTAAATAAAATTGTGGGTAAATAAAATAGAAATAAATATACAACAATTCATAATGGACGAATATTATTCTTTATTTTTTTTCAGGTTAACAAATATACAAACAAGTTACAATAAGTACAATACTTTGTATACTTATACTATTGTTTAGATATAAAATTTCCAGTTATTCAATTATTTCTTCTAGAGCCTGAATTAATAATTTTAAATTATTGTCTCCATCTATTCCAACCGTTTGACTTATAACGTTTACGAACCAATCGAAATTTTTATCGTATTCGGTTTGGTAGTACCTAATATCATCGTGACCCCAGGGTAATGTTAATACAGTGTTGGGAATAATGAAACGCTTATCATCATAATGAGAAAGAGCTACTTTGTTTTTTAATTCTGTATAAATGTCATGTAACTCGCTTCGGAAAGAGTTCATTTTTCTAAAAATTAAACCACCTTGATCTACGATTTTCTTATAATCATTAATGGTCAACTGATTCTTTATAACAGATTTCTTTACCCCTTTAGCTTTTTTTAATTCATTACTCACGGATTTCACATAATAAGCTTTAGCACCGGTACCATAAAACTCCATTATTGGATCTGAAGGAAATTCATCCTTGAAATTACCCAATATTGAATCAGATACGGGAATACCAAACTTATTATCTTGTTTATAATTAGATGTATCGAAACAATCAATATTTGATTTCATAAAATTATAAAAATCATCAGTGTAAATTTTAATAATTAAGGAGTCTGTATCCGTATACAATAGTGAAGCTTTATCACCAAAATTACTTTTTATGGTGTTATAGAAAAAAGAATATAACACGGTTTTAGATAGTTCCAAAATAGAAAAGCCTAGGTAGAGAGGTTTGTTATAATGAACTTTTAATTTACCCATATGTATGGCCACGAAGTCTTCTGAAAATATAGTACACGATTTAAAATTTGGTCGAGCGATTAATGTGTTTGCGCCAAACGACTTTTGAACTTTTTCCCAATGAGTTATCAATTTGATATCTTTTCTATTGTCAATATTTTCCATTGTTTTCCCATAAACGGCATTGTTCATGAGTTTATAAAAGTCTTTTTCGAATTTATTTGAAGCAGCATTTCTCATTTTAGTGTTAAGATCGATGTAAACTTTCAGCCAAGGAGTTTGATTAAATTTAATTATGCGATGTATTTTTGTTACCTTCAAACCATTTATCACTGCTTGTTTTAAATTTCTAAAGTGTATGATATAATTATATTTATTATTTAAATTTGGAATCAATTTTGGAACTTTTGATTTAGCTCCGGGTGGTATTATATTCTCCGCTAAAAAGGGTAAATCCGAGTGTATGTCATGTAAAAATTTAGAATATTCTATATCCACTTCCAACGCATAACCGTAAACTCCTTCATCGGGAATGTCCATAACGTTAAAATTTGAAATTTCATCTTCTGTTAGCCACGAAAATCCACCCGTTGGTAAATATTGCGACATGCTGTGTCCGTAGAGATTCGTGGCATCCAAATATGTAATAAACGATGAAGGTTCACTTGGATTATAATTTGGAAGGTATATATTATTAGCAACATGTTTCCTTCCAGAACATTGACTTATTCCACCGCGTATACCCTTCTTGAAGAACTGTATCATTGTAGCGTCCTTCAAAAGTTCCAATTCTATTTTTGTTAATCTCAACATGGCATCCCATGCAAGTCCGGGAGCCGTATAATATTGTGCAGGATCTAACTTATATGTATTCAGGGAGATTTTTCGAAAGTTTTCAAATACATCGCATAATATGAACACGTCTGATTTTAAATAAATGTCGGAATATTCACCCAAATTTCTACAATTAAACGTTTCCCAAGTTTTTCGTGCCCTTGCATATTCCTTATCTGATATATGTTCTTCATTTAATTTATCGTAAAATTCTTCTTTGCACGGTAAATATGGGGTATTCAGTTTGTCTAAGCTCGTCAAATAACTATATGGAAAAACACCTTTTTGCCTTATTAGGTTGAAATGTTCCTTATCTGGAAAGTATTTAAGGGTTTCTTCGAATTGAGTTTCATTCAAAGTTGCAGATAAATTTTCTAAAGATGTGGATAAAAATTTGAAACTGTCGATAAATCTCATCTTTAGAAAACTTTTCTTTACTTTACCATCACTTCCAACATAATCATGCATATAAAGGTGTTTTGTAAATGAAATGTATTTTTCTTTACTTTGGGCTATCACGTCAATTTTATCCTTATTTGAGCACAATTCACGCACGAACAAATGAGCATCGTACCCCGACATGTTATGTAATATAATTGGAATAAAGTTCGATATTTTATAATTTAGATTGCAACCCATGTGAGCGGCTCCTTGTCTCTTTTTCCCGGTTAGATGACAGTGATCCCTAACTTTAACATGAAACCTTTCAAACGGTTTTTCACATATACTGCAAACAACAGCATTTTCAAAGTCACGCTCCTCATCCTCAGATAAGGGGGTCATTGGAACTATGTTTTTCAAATAATTATTATAAATTTCCCTTAAATCTCCTTCTAAACGCTGTACAAATTCCTTTGCCACATTATCCCCCCTGTAAAAAACTAATTTTGAGAGAGAGTCATCGAAAGAACACTTTATCAAATACGCAAATGAATATGGCTCATGGCTGAAAGTCTTACATGTATATGATTTTTCGGGGTTGGGTTCACATGTATCCATAGGTTTCAATATAGATTCAAAGTCGGCATATACTACAAATGGCACCTTCAACTGTTTTTCAATATTTTCAAATTTTAATATGTTTTCAGGAACACTTTTTCCAAACTTATCGACACGCAATTCTAAACTAGGTACAGTGGTATAAATATGATTGCAGTCTCGCTTTTGATGTTGTAAAAGCAAAGTTTCAGAACCAAAGTAAGACATACAACCATCACAAAAAAACTTCTTATGTTCATTATTAGAAATCTGATTAGAAACCAACCTCGACAAATCCTTAATCCAGCAATAATGGCTTATTGCACATTCCTTAACACAATGATGATTTTGGCTACACTCCTTAGTAATAAATAACAGATTCACATGATACCTCAATTTTTTTGATGCATAACGCAAAGGTCCAACGATTTCGTATTTTAACTTATTCTTTTCAAATGCACTTTCCAAACCGTATACGTTAACAGATATATCGTTCATTGATTCGAATTTTGAAATATCCTTTAATTTAACTGGAAATTCCATACCTACCAAATTTAAAACGGAAGAAAAATGTGGATATGATGACATCTCATGCACTGGACCTCTCGGTGGATATAAGGCTGCAGTTATTGCCCATGCAAAGCAACACTCATCCTGATTCTTTATATTTACTACCGCTTTCTTATTTTCCACAAACTTCGGCAATTTTATATAAGAGGAGCCGCACAGAGGACTATTTTTATTCACATTTACCTCCATATACAATATTTCCTCGATGGCCCAACCTGTAACAATATTTTTTATATGAATAAAGAAAATTCATTTCTCCTCTAATAAGATTTACTTACCAGAATCTTTCTCCTCAAATTCAGATGTTTGAGATTTCATCGTATCTACAAATTCCTGGTAAACATCATCCAAGTCCACAGACTCGTCGAGAGTTCTATTGCAACTATTAAATGCTTTCACATCTGAGGTCTCGCGAGTTTGCAATATAAAATTGGCAAAAGTTTCCATATTCACTTTTATGGATTTATGGACCCTTATGACATCCTCCAGCAAACTTATTATTTTAGGTTTCACTCGATTGAAAAATTCATCAAAGTCTGTAAGTTTCTCTTCACTATGAACTCTGTAGCTTATTATTCTACACTTAAATGCTGTATTAATAATTTGTACACCATCAGATTTAGGAGTACATGACATTGTTCTATGTTCCAATGTCCTACGATGTGCATGTATTTGAGTGCGGGGTATATCCTTATTACAACATTTAACTGTTACAATTTCGGGCGATTGACCATAATGATCTAATTTAACCCGTTTTGACTCAGGTTCATCTACACTTATGGGCATACAAGACTGCCTTTCATGACGACGCAAATTATCACTGCGTGTAAAACTTTTACCACACACATTGCATAAATACATCTTTTTTTTTTATTTTATGTTACTCTCGGTCAACACGTTATTCACAAATGAGTTTTCTATCTACCTACTCATTCCTTTATATTCATGATGAGATAGGAGTTGAGCATGCGCTGTAGACTCTAGTATTACAACATCGAGCAAGGTTTTTTCAAGTTCAAATAAAACTTACCAACTGATGTAACCTTCAATTGATAGAGGGTCAAAATAAAAGTTACCAACTGATATGACCTCCAATCGGTAGAGGTCAAATAAAATTTACCAACTGATGTGACCTTCAATGTCATTGAAGGTCATCAAATACGTTACCGCAAAGGTCATTTCAAAGAGGAAAGTGGTGGGGGGAGACTCAGAACCGGTGAAAATACCCTACTCCTGTCACCTACAATACCCATCCAAATGTTTAATGAAAAACGTGCCTGATGTCCATAATCTATTAGTGCATGAGGATTTTCGTCGGCCCAAATATGCGTATTGTGAAAACACTCCATTTCTTGTGAACCCGGCCTCATCAGTAAAAAGAATGTTTGCAAGAAAACGAGGGTCTTCAGCATCATGACGTAGAAACCAGTGGCAAAAAACCAAACGTGCTTGGTGCGACATGAAATGCATGTCTGTTAATTCTGCGTTAGAGTAACCAGCCATAGCGAAAGAAAACTTGTGCACTGAGATCAACTGTCAAATACGTACTGTTTATTTCACTAAACGTCAACCAACTATTACAACACGTGTTTGCGAAATAAAAAAGGGACTAAAAAACATAAAACATTCCATATCTCCGCAACCGTTACTTTGCGGACCCATGTTTATTGAGACCTTTCTGCTTATTTTGGTTCATACTATTACCTTCTCAAATATTTTACACTCTTTTTTAACACCCTGTATGTGAACATGCATATGAAGGAACACCCAGTTCAATTGTCGGTCATCTCACCTATGGCATACTGATGAGGGCTAACAAGCCCGAAACCGGTCTATGCCTGGTGAAGTGATCGAAAAGGGTTCTTGGCTGTTCATACAGATACTGCAGGTGTAATTCAATACCGGTCGGACCATTAGTCCCCGGAGTAGTTGTTTCCTGCAGTATCATTTATAGAGTTAACGGCGCGTCGCCCAGGACGAGAGGTCAGCATTGAAGTACCTGCTGCAAGTCGAGCCGCTTAGACCGAGAAAGAAGTAGCAGACCACTTACATCTCTCCAAAACAATTATTGCTTTAGAAAAAAACAGTGGTTAAAAGTGAAAATTCTTTTTTTCCCTGATCTACACCTAGTTTACATCCACCGAGTTTTTAAAAAATATGTAATGTAGTTTCGAAGTTATAAAAAAAACATTTTTCACCCTATATAGGGATATATATATATATAAAAAAGGAAATTTGTTTTAGAATTATGCACATATTGATCCGCTTAATATTGACATTCAACTGGAACAATTTTGTATTTACTTTTTACTTAAATTAGAATTTTAAGTATTACTATAGAGCATTTAGAAGGAAAACATATAAATAGTAATAATAATTTACTTAAGTACTTATTATTATTATTATTCATACCCTGCTGTTGTGGTAAGTCTGTGTTATTCACAAGAAATATTGGTAATATATTCTCAATTCACTTCTAAGAATAAAAATAAAAGGAAGAGAGTAAATTGGACGATGCATGGAATACAGAATAGCGAAAATCTGAATTTATGATGTGCCTTTTATGATTTATGGATTTATGGTTAGGTATTTGTGGAACATTATACAAGAAAGCAAAATGTATATGAATTTTTGCATCGTAAAAATGGAATATAATCCAGCTTGCTAAATAAGTTAAAGCAATTTTCTGCATGAGGGAAAATGAATTTAATTATAAGTTAAAAATACAAAATTTATTTGAACATTTTTTAGAATACAAAATTACGTTGCTGTATAAAGAATGTTTTCGTTGAATTTCACGCCAGTTTAAAGAAAAAAATGGTCTCTATGTGTTCTGAAATGCAGTGTTAGCAAATTAGCTTTTTAACGGCAACCTAAAATTAAACAGCACATTATTTTACAGGCGCTCGTGAAAGCAACGGGTTGAAGTTAACGCTTCTTATGATTAATTATAGCTGTATTCACAGGATTTTCAAATTCAGAATTATAATGTGTGGATTTTAACATAAACGTGGCATTGCTGTTGAAAACCTGCCGGGATACTACGATAATAATTATAATAACCTTTATTATCTTTTAGACAATACATATATATTGTATAAGACTAGTCAAGGGACAAACAAAAATATAAAAAGTATACACAAAAATAAACAAAGTTAAAAGACACGAAACTAAAAGAAACACGTGAATAATTATACATAGAAGTAATTATTCTGCCTCGTATTGCGTGCCCGAATATTTTTTTTTAAAAGAAAATCATTTTTATTGTTGAATACGTACAAACAAAGTTCATAAATAGGATGGAATGGCAATGTTAAAACCTTGTATGATTTAAAAATATCTTTACAACTTGTGGTATATGGTACTCCAGCCATTGTCCTAATGGCTTTTTTTGTGATACGAATACTTTATATGATATATCACAAAAACATTGTTTATACATCAACTATACAATAAAAATTAGCACCATATTATATAGCACTTTAGCCGCCGTTGAGATTTTGTAAGGCCTATTGGAAACAATTAAAAATAGTTATACAGGGTGTCCGGAAATGATGATCAAAAAATTCAGGGTAGACCGAAAATATATGCTACCTCTTTCTATAACATTTTTACCAAAACTGATTATTAACGGAGTGACAGGGTGTTACAGTTAAAATTTTATTTTTGATATTTGTAAATAACTTCTTAAGAAATCCAAATATTTACACATAATTTGTAAATCGAGGGTTTTTGCGGAAGAAATATTCAAAATTCAAATCTAATTTTGGCGTCACTAGTAAAGGACGCCACTTGTGGCACACCATGTTCCTTTTAAATTGCAGAACTTTTTTGCATCTTAATGTATCCATATGACTATAGAAACTTAGGCTGATGATTCTTTCGAATTATTTTCACCGATTGACACACACTGACTTGTTTATTCTTATACAATGACTATTAAAGCTAAAGCAAGAGTGAAATTATACTCAACCTTTCGCTATGACACAAAGCAAACAGAGGCACATCATTTTGTTGTTTCAAATTTGTTTTAGAGAATGTTTTGTCAATGTAATTTTGCTTCTCTGTTTTATATTGTTATATTATTATTTTTATTTTACAACTGATAATATCATTATATAATAACTATATTCAATTGTATAATACAGCTACTTGCTCTTGCAAGTAAAATGGTCTCCAACATAACTGAAAAATCATTATAAAACACTTTAGTTTTATTAGCTAAAATGTTTTATAATCTTGTTTCAGCAAAGTTTATAAAATATTTGCCGTATGAACTGTTTTATTATTATTTAGCTGCCAAATCTTTATTGTGATAAATTCATAAAATATTTCAGTTGCTGACAAAAAATAATAATAGGACGTGCTGCAATAATAATACGCCAATAAAACATAATCGTCGTATAACCTAAAAACTGATTTGCTGGTCGGGATATTTTATTGTTGTATTTATTCCTCAAATTTCTACACCTAAGAGGTGATGACCTTGATCCTTAAAATCCTAAATAGAAAATGCTCTTATGCGATACATCACTTTAAAAAGAACTAAGAAATTCGTCTGGTTTAATGATGTTTACAGCACAAAAATATTTTGATGCTATTTATAGCCGAATGTTATGAGAATCTGCCATCTTGAAGAATAAGTACTAAAGCTGCTTATTTTATATTTGCAAATTTAGCTCACTCCGGATCATTTGAGATATATGTCACAGCGCTTAGTATTCGTAGTTGGATTACTGTCACTGAAAATGCATACATACTCATATCTATTTAGCTAGTGTCAGTGATGGATACAACAGGTGCTAGCATTATATATCAGAAGTAATGGAAATGCTACCTTAATGTTATCATAAAGAGGCAGGTTTCTCTTCAGGATTTATTACAGCCAATGAGGAAATTATTTATTTTGTAATTGATAATTTTCAACTGTTATAAATGGAACCGCATATTTTCATACGACTTTGTCATACCTAGTCAAATTTAAATTGGCCTTAATGTTTGTATTTTGGCTTGAAAACTAAATTTGAAATATAAATAACTGGTATTTTTGTGGATGCAATTATGTAGACATTTATTTATTATACAGTGCTTTCAAAAAGTAACGAATAAATTCATTATTTTTGAAATTGAGAAGTTTTCGAAAAAATCCCCTGGCACGTCGATTTTGTTTTTTAAAAAGGCACTTTTTGACATACGACCCATATTTGTGACGTTATCGTTGTTCGAGATATGACGTCATCGACAACCCAACAAACATTTAAAGTTAAAATTACGTTAACTTGACCTCTGAATTGGTCAAAAACTTTTCATGACCAATTCCGCATAAGGAAAGTTTACCTAAATTCGTTGGCCTTTTTCCTTATGTGGGGAAAAAAACTAAAGTAATATGGAAGTTAATAATTGGTCGACAAAGATTTTATTCCAATAAGATAATTGGACCTAAAAGAAATACGGACCAATTTTATGTTAAAATTTCAACACATTTTTACCAAAATATACCCTAATTATGCCCTTTATATGACTTACTTTTGCTAGAGAGAGAAAACATTATATGTTTACTTATATACTAATAGCGAACAGGGATAGGAAGAGAAAGAAAGAATATAAGTCAGGCTACAAAGCTACAAGTAGAGTAGGAGTTAGTATATGAGTATTTATAGATATTTAGATTTTAATATAATATAAGGCGTGTATTTTTGGTTTCTATTCAACAAATTGTACAACCCAGGAAATTTTTTCGTATAATGTGATGACCAAACTTTCATAAAAATAACGCGCCTTATAAATATACATTTTTACTATTGCTTCTTAATAATATTATTATCCTGAAAAATAACCTAAAATAAAAATTGGATGTATTTCGTGATACAATGTGTTTAATAATTTTTCGTCATAAATGTATTAAAAATAATATTATCTGTATTAACGTAATTTTAATGAGTAACCAATTACAAATAATAAACAAAACATCTAGCGTTTGTTACAACATGGCCGCTCAAATAAAATCAACTTTGAAGTCAATTTGTCTGAAGTTTAACCTATAGGGCAGATTGCCTATGCCAAAGTTGACGTCACGGCAAAATATTAACTTTGTGGTTGAAATTTCCTCCAAATAAAGACCTTTTTGTGGTAATTTATTACCAACTAAATTATTACTAGGTACCTACATATAAAATTCTACTCTTGGATTTATTTGTGATTGAAAATTCAAATCAAAGCCAATAATATTATGTGTGTGTAATAACAAAAACAAAATAAATATTTTCGAACGGAATTCAATTCAAATTTCAATTCACATGCACTACTGAATTCATTTGAGACGATAACAGTGTTAACATATGGAATACTTATGATGTGTTTATCGATATATTATTATCATTAGCTTGATTTATATAATCTGCAGTGTTGGCTTCGATTTTGGTAGGTAAAATATGAACCCAATAATTATTTTTTACAACTCTGAAATATTGTGTAGTAAGCCGCTTGTTGGGCTTTATCTTTTGATTTACTCGTACGACAGAAGTAGGTTTTTATTGCAGATCATCAAAACACAAAACAACTTCAACACCTTATTGCATGAAAATATCTATCTGAACATATAACAAGAAGCTTATTCCCTAAAAGATCCTTTTAAGAAACATTTACGTCGAAGTATTATTAATAAGCAAATTTGTACCATAATATAGAACAATATTTCTATTAGGTTAATTGAAATGATCAAATATTTCTTAGAAGTTATCAACAAAGTTGAATATATTTTATATTGTAATAAAAATAGAACTTATTAAATTGAAGAATTTAATATGGCAAAAATAACTAGTTATTACCTTATTCTTAACCACTATAGTTGAAGACAAAATAAGTTTTACAATTTTGTAATAAATATGTAAATATTTGCCAATTATAATTATTTAAAAAATCCCTGGATATTGAAGACAGATTTCAAGGCGAAATTAAGTAAATTATAACTTCGTCTTAGACGTTATTGGAATGTTAGCATTTGAAAACACAAAAAAGGTAAACAATATGTAATTTCGAACTGTATAAATTGACATATATTTCATTTTACTTGGAAGTCATTATATTACTTTTAGTTAACAAATTTCTGACTAAAATTTTGGTATTATAAGATTTTGTAACATTGAAGACTATTTTTATGACGAAATGTAGTAAATATCGATCAATTTAGGTTCATTTTTCTTGTGCAGTAGTCTATTATGTTTAAATGTTAGTTGGGAATTATTTTGAACCCCCAATTTTGACCATGCCATTTGATAGAGCTACATACACATCATGAAACAAAAAATTCAAGAAAATAATGTTTGAAGATTATAAAATTTAATTTTCACAATACTAAAAATGATAATTATTATGTAAAAAATCGACTAAATTAAATGTTCAAATTGTGCACCGTTGAGGAGATATACGATGTATCTCGTGACGAATTCTTGCTTTTAAATCTTATAAATTAATCAGTCTAGTAACGTATACTTTGCTTTTTAAGTATACCCACAAGAAACAATCTAGGGGTGTCAAATCAGGCGATCTGGCTGGCCACTCAATCGGCCCCCTTCTCCATATCCAACGATTCGGGAACAGCTCATCTAAATAAGCACGGACAGCTGTTGCATAATGGGGAGGTGCACAGTATTGTGTAAATTAAATTTTAAAATCTTCAAACATTATTTTCTTGAAATTATGGCATGGTAAAAATTGGGTTGCTATTTAAAAAAATTATGGGTCTTATGTCAACAAATGCCTTTCTTAAAAACAATATCGACGTGCCAGGAGATTTTTTCTAAAACTTCCCAATTTAAAAAATAATGAATTTATTTGTTACTTTTCAAGAGCACTGTAGATAGATAAATACTTAGAATATATATATAGATAGATAGATAGATAGATAGATAGATAGACACAAAAAATAAAATAAAAGGATACAAACTGTTATGTATACATATAAAAATTATTAGAAAAACATGAACTTACACACAATATAAATAATTTAACATTAATGTATTGCAGTAGATGTTATACTTAATATGGCGTCGCCAGAAAACCTTTCGCTGTATAAAAACAAAACCCAAGTAAATGCTTCTTAACTGCTAATTTAAAACGTGTCATGTTTAACAGTCTAACAGAGTATGGAAGTTTGTTATAAAGTGTCACATTTAAAGAATTATGTACTGATTTGGATAGACGGAAGCCGTCAGTCTTAAGCATATTAGCATTTCTTGTATTATGACTGAATGTTCGACTGCAATGTAAACCTGGTTATATTCTTACGAATTTCAACAACCTGGAAAAAATATATAAACAAGGTAAGGGCAAAATACCAAAGTTAATAAAGAACGGTTTATAATGTTCTTTGCTATTCACATTAGTTATGACTTGATTTGTTCTGCAAGCGAAATATTTTTATATATTCTCTGCAAGTACCCCACAGACTGCATAGCATATGCGATAATGAAAAAATGCAAAATAGGACATAGAGTATTTAAATAAACTATATTCTTTAGCTGTCGTAACAAAAAAGTGGTGCTCGGGAGCGACCGCAAGAGATATGCAACATGGCCGGACCAATTTAAACTGTCGTCTATAACATATTAATATACAGAGTGTTAAGAAAGTCTACACATGTCCTATGCTGAAAAATAAGAAAAAAGTTTATATAAAATACTATAGTTTGCATTTCTTGAAAACCGACAGAGATATTAAGATAAGATTTGGTACACAATAGTGTATAGGTTATTTTTACATGTATACATTTCTCTTGTAATATACTAGCATCAGTGGCGTTCATGTCATTAAATACTATTTATAGCAACAAAATGTATGCGGCTGTTTTTTGGACAAATTGGTATAGCTGTCTTAAAGCCATGTTAGTTCTGTTTAATAAGTGTCTCTTGAACTTTTTCCTCCTGACGCATCGTCTTCGAGATAAAAATTAATTTATTAATCATTACAATATACCAACTTTGGAATACTAATTAAAAAACAATAATCTAGGTGGCATGTGTCAGTTTGTCATAATTTCTATATCAGATTTAACAAAAAGATAACGCAGTGTGAAGCGACTTGTTAAGTGTTTAAGTTAATTTTCAATAATTTTCTTTACGAAATAAATAAATATGGTGAATTATTCCTTTGAAGAATTGACCGACATACATTTTATGTATCGAAAAGCAAACGGAAATATGAATAAAGCAAGGAATTCATTCAAGATGCATTCCCTGACTGCCAATTACCTTGTGCAAACAGTTTTTCAAATGTTCATAGACGTCTGAGGAAAATGTTTTACAAGCGGTTGATCAAAATTATTTAATAAGTACAAGGCGTCTGGCAAATGAATTAGGGAATATGAACCATGTTAATGTATGGTGAATCCTCCAAGAGCAGCAGCTATATCCTTATCATATGCAGAGTTCAAGCCCTCTCTGAAACTGATTTTCCAATCATACTACAGTATTGTCAAAAATATGCAGAAGATCGGCAATTTTTTTCATTTATTTTGCTCACGGATAAAGCTTCATTTACCAGAAATGGTGTTTTAAATAGTCATAATGAACATTTTTGGGCGGATGAAAATCAATACAATATTCATGAATTGCAGCACCAGCAGCAGTTTTCAGTCAGGAATTATTGAAAATTGTTTGCTTGGACCTTTTGCTTTGCCAAGAAGATTGGATGGACGAACATATTTGTATTTTTACCGGGAAATCTACTTATCCTTCTAGAAGCTGTCCCTCTTAATGTTCACTCTCGTTTATGGTTTATGCATGACGAGGTACATTTTAGTCGCAATGCAAGAGACGTAGCGATTTAAAGGGGGCCAAACCATCGTTGGCGGCGTCCTCTAGCAGATACACCAAAATCGATATATTCGAATTTCTAGTACCAAGAAACCCCCCTATACCAAATTTCATAAAATACGCTCGATGCGATCGAAAAATAATAAAGAATAAAATGATTTATTTTTTCAACTTTGACACACTGTAGCTCCTTCAATATCAACTTTTGAATTACGGTCGAGTTAATTCAGCTTATTTTTATCCAAACTATCTACATCTGAAGTTTGGCCCATTCTTTTCTGAACACCCTGTATACATGGTTCTGTATTAATAACTTATGTTTTAATGTGACAAAGACTCATGCTGTTTTATTTTAAAATCGCCAACGGATAAATATAAAATTAAATGTAAATATAAATGGCATACCAATTAATAATGAGACACATGTAAAATTTTTAGGAATTGAATTTGATAGCGATTTGTCCTGGAAATCACATTGTTGTTCAAATCTTAATTCTAAACTGAATTCAACATGTTATTCCGAAATGTTTGTACGGTGCTTGTAACTCCGCATCTTATAAATCTTTATCATGCACAGGTGGGCAGTGGAATAATGTATGGTGTTTGTTTTTGGTGCGGGTCCACTATGTCTTCTGATATATTTATATATGCCAAAAAATGCCTTCATGTAGATATAGGTATTTTAAAAAAATATTTTATTCTGACTTTACCTGTACTCTTTATATTTGAATTGCGTAATTATATTTTCAGTCAAAGATCTAAATTTCATACCAATAAGAAAATTCATCAAATTAATACTCGTCAAAAAAATTAATGTCATATACCGTTTATGAGATTAAAGCATACTATGAATTCATCAAACTGTCTGGGCCTTAGAGTTGCCGTACACTTGAGCGTTTTAAAAAAAGACCGAAATCGTACCTAATTGATATGTATCTGTATTCGGTAAATAAATATTTCAAGATTTAAAATCGCCATTTTTGATTTAGTGTGTTGTTTATTTATTTACTTTAATTTAGAATCTAAGTTTATGCGTTGACCATTTCTTATACAGTGTAAAACTGCCCATTAGAAAGTAAATAAACAAACAAATGCCTGTGAAATAATACGCCAAATACCTGGGATATTCCGAAGAGCATGTATTGATGCACAGGGTAGCCATTGTCAGCATTTAATTTAAATTCTAAATTTAATATACTTTTTTTTCTAAACAAATAAAAATAAACAATTTGCTGTACGTTTAATTGTATTCTGTATGTCAAAAACGAATATTACAAAAAGTGTTCTTCAGCCTAAGTTCCATGTTTCGTGCTGAATTTTCATACGAAGTTTAGAGTAATATATACAGACGGTTATAAGCAGTGGCGGCTAGTGACGTTTTCAGTAAAGGAGGCTTGAAGTGAAAAACCTCAAACTATCGTTTTATAATCACACTGGCACATTTCCTCACCACCCTTAAGGTAGTGCCATGGACGCGTTAAATTTTTATAAGTGGGTTGTTCGCCGGTAGCCCTATTAGCCCTAGAAGAATCCGCTTTTTCATCATGACCGCGAAAAGAAATTTCTTAAGACAATAAAAATATTACTACATCGATTAATCTATGTAAAATATCTCTATTTTCACGGATCTTCTCATTATAATTTTGTAAGTATTTCTATTTTGTGAGCAGAATCTACAGCATTTACAATGTTACGTTTACCCAGCATTTCAAATTTAATACGTGATGAAATATGTTCCTGAGATTTTTCATGTCTTTCGAGACCTCGCGTTATATTTTACAAATTATTAAAACCCACCCTACCCCAAACTGATAAATTATCATTAGTAAATAACAAACATTGCCAGCAGTATAATTTATTTCTTATTATTATTTCTATTTATTTCTAGTTGATGCGGTTAACCAGTAGTTTTTTTTATAATAATTATTATTAAATCCCATATTTTGTTTCTCATCTACTACAACTAAAGAAGGTATTGGTCTAGATTTTTGTTTAATTATCAGTTTTTCATCGTAACTGAGAGTATAAAATCCTTTTAATAGCAAATAATCTACAATGTCCATGCAACTAGAAAAGCTGTTGACGTTATTGTCATTTTGACCCTCATTTTTTAAATAAAATTTTAAAAACGTACCAGTAAAATGTAAAAGATTGCTTGTTAAACAAACATTCTTAAGAAACAATTTTAAATTACACAAAAACACTCGTTGATCACATAAACCCGTGCAATTACAGATCATAGATGATAAATGACAAGACAAATAACAAATGGTCAATGTTTTTGCTTTGTTTGAATTGCTCTATTTCCCATTACTGCCGAGAGTGCCGAAGCTTCACGACGGGCGATCGCATGGTGGTAGAAAAAGGATGGATATATTAAAACACTTACATGTTAAATAGAGATAGTTGATGGCAACTAGTTGCCTGTGCTGAGATGTATTTGTGGGTGTAATGACGCTATCCCTATCGTTCAAGGTCGCGCATTGTTAGATACATATATGAATACGCTGGAGACAGTTGGCATGGGCTACGTATTCAGGGAGCGCGAAATTTCAAGCACATTAAAAAATCATGTATTTATTTGCTCACTTGAGATCTCAATTAATAATTAATTGCATGTGAACATAAGTTTATAACAAAATAAATATAAAAATATGATATAGGTAGGTACTTATGTAATGTAAAATAAAATTAAAAAATAAACTAAAGAAGTTTTGTTGGCAATGCTACAAACACCGCAGAAGAGCCTCCTCTAACAAACCGCCACTGGTTATAACCATTAATAATTTGTTACAGTTGTTATACAGTTTAAACAGTCGTTTTAATATGTCAGAATGAGATTAAAAAAAATATATTTTTCGCAATTCTCTATGGTGCTCTTATATAGTGAAGAAAACAAAAATACTATCCAAAAATACAATACAGTAACATAGCGACAACCCATTTGCTTTATACGTCGATAAAAATTAAATACACTATAATAAATCCATTTATTTTATATGACCCACTAAATGAAATGGAATCTAATATAATATAAATCCATTTATAGAGGAAATGAAAATTTTATATCTGAAGGCAAATACATAAAATTCCGATAAATAATATATTGAACAACTGTGCTTACCGCTGAAGCTTCAAATATGCACATACCTGAAACAAATTAAAAAATATAAATTAAAATATAACACCACAGGCATAATATACTAAATAAATTTCAGATGGGTAATTCAAAATTTTCCGAGCATATAATTAATTATTCAACGATAGTAAAGTTTGTGAATATATAGCAGTATATTCACTGATGTTATCAGTATAAAGGACAACATACTCCAATTTTCCACAAGAGTGTTTTCAGGAATGTAAACAAATAAATTGCATGAGATATAAGCAAACGGCGGCTATCGTCCTTTATCTTGGAACTTTATTCATCATTTCAATAAGATTTTGTTTATGAAACAAATTATAAAATAAGTTATCTATTAAAACCTTATTAGTTACCAGCACAGGCAGTCTAATATTTTGGCATAATCACCCCTTACAATCAATGAGAAATAAAGACATAAGATGTTGCAAATGTCTGCCTAGATGGAATCCGTCATATTATAATAAAACTGCCCAATGCGTACACGTACGTTTATGTAACGATTTTAAAACGTTGCACTGGATGATTAAACGTTTTGCGTTTACATTTTCAACGTTTATTTTGAGTTAAAAAGTTAAACGTATAAAAAATATCATTTAAAATACGTTAATAATGGCAATTCCAGAGATTGAAATGAATACTAGAAATTTACATTTACTTAAAACGTTTATTTGACTGACATATATAAACATTTATATTTTAATAATATTTAACTATATCTTAAATGTAACATTTGTAAAACGTCGAATTAAACGTTTTGGACACATATATGAACATGATATATTAAACGTGTTATCCAAATGTTAATAGGTAATACGTTTTCTACATAACGATTTAATAACATAAAAATAAAACGTATAAAATACATTGATACTACATATGTTTTCAACTGAAGGTAGAAATAAGTATCGAAATAATATGTTTTTTAGCAACGTTTACTTCACGATATATTTAAATGCATAATAAGTTTATATTTTAATAATATTAAACTTCGCGTTAAGCGCAAAGTTTGTAAAACATCGAATTAAACGTTTTAAATACATAAATTAATTTAATATATTAAATATGTTAGCCTAATGTTAATAACACGTTTTCTACACAACGTTTTAGTAACATAAAAATAAAACGTGCAAAATGCATTAGGTAACACTACCACTATTTGGCGCGATAGTAATCCATAATGGATGTAGCAAGAGAAAATTATATTATATTGTATTAATATGATATTGTATTTATTTACATAGCTGCATATAGTATAAGTATAGAATATGCCCATTGGACACGCACGTTCATATAACGTTTTTAAAACATTGTAATCGTTGACTAAACGTTTTCAGTTTAAAGTTAAACGTTTATTTTAGTGAACATATTAAACGTATAAAAGAGGTTGAATTAGAAAATTACGGTTATTTTATAGCGTCTGTGTAATATATGTCAAATCAGCAAAATATAAACTAATGACCAGTAGAAGTAGACACTTACATCTCGCCCACTCATGTTATTCTATCGGCTAGACATATAATGAAGTAGTCATGTTTATCGTCGGCCTAATTAGCTAACAAGCTCGAAATCGTTAAGTACATGTCAGGTACTATTTGGACTCTGTACTTGGCTGCTTGCTATATGTTTCTCTAATGTGAATTCACTGCTGTTCGAGGAATTGGCCTTTAGAGTAGTTTCTCCAAATTCCGATATATCTAATCATTATTGAATTATTACCATAATTTGAAAACGAAATTGTAACATAATATATTTCTTTATGAGTGTGTAAAATACGTTATTTAATAGGTTATCAAAACGTGACGTGAAACGTTAATAAAACTCTAAATATGCCTAAAATTGTCAGTCAAATCGTAAGATTCTCCATGTTTTGTATCGTATTACAATACGCCCAGTCATATTACAAAGTCTCAGGCAAATTATAATGTGCCTAATTTTACAATAAGCCTACGGCATATATAACGTGTAAATATAGAACGCGTGAAAATATCTCACAATTCAAAACAACTGTCAAAGAAACTGCAACATAAAACGAGTAATTTTCAAAGTGGCCTGAGATTGCCATTGAGTTTATAGAGCAAAAGTGCCTCTTTTCCTATTACAGTCATAAAACTTCTTCAGATAAGTACGTTATTTTCTTCTAACATTTTCACTACCACAACACAAAACACAAACAAATGGCGGCAGTGACAAACAAAATCCGTTTTTTATTATATTGTTGTGTTGTACATTCACGACCCTAGATACACCTTAATTATTATTCCGATTTGAAGAAATACATAAATACATAAATAAAATATAAGTTAATATACTTATCTGTGGTATACAGTTCCTGATAATATTTGTAATGGAATAGAAATTTATTCGTGTTATACAGTTTATTAAATAATGGGCCATACTTTAAGACTTCCTTGGATGAAAATAAGGTGATTTAAATCAACTTATCTAAGTACCATCTTGCTTCCTTAAAAAGTTGAGTAGTTTTTTTATTTAATCTTGTTACGATAATTTATTTATTTCTTGGCTAATCGTAATCAAATTTTATACAAGAAGGTTTTCTTATATGATACGTGCGAATATCTAATTGAGTTTTGTCTTAAATGTTTAGATTTTTTTTAGCGAAGGAAGTTTTTGGAAAATAATTAGTTATTTGGAAACAGCTATCTATTAGTTTAAAAAAGCTATATTTATTTGTTTAATTGTGTTAGAGAAAAATGTATAAATTAATTATATATATAAACAATTTAGAGATATAAAATTACCCATTATGATACAAATTAAAATTACATATAGTTCTTCAACTTGGCATGTGAACTTAGAAAACAGAGTAGATATAGATTAATATATATGTAAATGAGACAGTAAACTGAAATAAAATATGATACAGAAAACATAAATAGAAAGTCAATAACAATTTAAAAAAGAATGCCAAAAATCATGGTTAAAAAAAATTGTTTAAGTGCATTTAAAGTTTAAGTTGTAAATGTTTTAAGTAGTTTACAATCTTTGGTATTTATTAAACAGTGAACTATACTTTAAGGCTAGCTTCCTTGGACGAAAATAAGTTGTGTAAGTTGGCTTAAACTTACTTTACTTATTTTCCACAAAAATTTCAAAAAAAAAAACAGAAGATCTTGATAGAAAAGTTAATAAAATTAATATGAGAAGATAAATAACTATTATTTAATGGTAGTGTCATTTGTAGACATTAAAATCAAATCCATACTCAACAAATTGACAACAACAATTAGTGTTAAATAAAATATGGCCAATCTACACATTTTGCATTAGAAGAGAGTTCATTGCCGAGCCTTGGAAGAATATAAGGATAATTTATATGTTTGATAGGTCGTGCGTGAGGTGGCGACATAGATAATACGGGGTTATGTAACACACTTTCATGCCAGGCAGGCCTACATAAAATAGATATTTACTTTCGCGTGGATGTTCGGGAGATGCATGAAAAGTGGAAGAGAGGATCTTAGGCGAGTTTGTACGTTTAGACTGTGTTTATGACAGCGTGAATAAAAATGAGGTGCTGAAAAATGCCAGAAGATTTTATATGAACGAGAGCATACATGGTAAGGAGCGTACATTCAAATGATGTGTGTCGTATCTCTGGAAGGGTAAACACACTGTACGCGGACTCACATCACAGGGATAGAGTGTATAACCCATTTACGGCAAGGCTAGAATTGAGGTTGTGGTTTTACGAGTTCGAGTTTTTTCAGGACAGGCCAAGCTCTTTTCAGTTTATCATATTTTATCCACGAAATTGTGTACGGCTCAGGGTTGGTGATTTGAGTGCTGGTTAAAACCCATTAATCAGGCAACTTGACTAGGTATACTTTTTATGAAAGTACATTTATACACTAATATTGGTTAACTCTCCTTATAGGTGGGTTTTGGATCTTCTTCGGCGTCTTTAATGTAGAAAAATTAAAATACAGATTCCTAAAAATATTCGGGAAAAAAGTCATATATATATATATATATATATATATATATATATATATATTGTAATGGACACAAGGAAATATAAATAAAAGTTTCAATTGGTATAAAAAGGACGAATTTAAAAAGTATATTTAGTATATTTATAAATGTTTAGTTATTAGTTAGTAAATGTTTGAAGTTTATAAAGCAATATAAATAGATATCAAAATAAAATAATAAAATGTAAAGAAAAAAGTATGTTCAACTTAGTTTATAATTAGTATAGTTAGTGTAGTGTATTAAAAACTCTCTGTGAGAAAGCAAAAACGTCGCATAGGAACGAAAAGATAAAAAAAAAAGAAGTTGTTGATTTGGAAAATAAATAAGATACGAGATTTTTGGGGAAGACAAGAAAATTTTGGAAGAATTGTAAGAAATTAGTAAGAAAGAAACCGTACCTGAATAAATAAAGTTAACCTACAAGTATAACAAACATTGTATATCGAAATCCAATCCAGCAGAGCGAAGAAAACTACATTGAGGGTTATATTCACTATTTACCACAGCACAGGGAAAATATAACCAAGAAAACTACAGTAAAAGGTATTATATTTTAATGACAATCTGTTACAAGACCGAAGCAGTGAGTACTGGACATTTGCAAAGCGGGTGCCAAAGAAATCTGACAGTTAGAAGGCGCTAAATTCAAACAACAACAGTGAGCAGTTCTACAAGGCATCTACAGATAAAGACAAGTATTTAGAGACAATCACAGACGAGAAAACGACAGAAAATTGGAAGGTAAAATATTAGACTTTTATTAAATGGTGTTTCAAGACTGATTTAAGGGACTTTGAACAGGGTTATAAAAAAATTTATAGTTGCTAATGATAATGTTGTTAATTATAGATATTAAGTAGAGCAGGTTTTACGTAGGGTAATTTTAAATACTTTAAATAAATATTGGATGATATCTATTTATAATAAAATTGTCTTAATTTTTTTATATAAAAAAAAATATAATTTTTAATACAAACTTCACTGAACCGCTCCTGAGAGAAAGGTTTCTCATGCTAATAATTAAAAATTTTGATTAACTTTTGGAGTTGAAAGGCATATTTAATGTTCTTTTCTTTAGTTTTATTGGGTTTTTGCCATACTTCAGACAATATTTAAAATTTCTTTGATAATAGTTTAAATGTTCTGTGTAGAGAAATGTTCCGTCATTTTTCCACTGGTATGGAACGATACAGAAACAATTTTTTTTTCTCTTTTGTAGACACTATTGTAAAACTCATTATACATAATAACCTAGATATAAAAATGCCACATGCTGACATGAACTACTGTATATATACTGCAATTTTGAGGTTATGGCGAATTAGATAAAGTGACGAAACAACGTTATTGTAGCGTTGTTACCACCTTTAAATGGCCAGAAAGTTAATGGGCTAGTTCCATTAGCCACTTGTTTGACGAATGTAACCAAAGAGTGAAATATTTCTAGTTTCTACCAGTTTAAGTATACATTTATAGTAGTAGTAGGTATATAGTTGCAGCTAGAATTCAAACGACTGACGTTATGCAATTGTTTTTATTGTCAACATAATTTACTATAGTTTATCGCGTTAAAAGCAATTATTTTTTGTAATGCAGTGCAATATATAGTGCATACATTTAGTGTAGTATACAGTTGTATTACTCTCAGTAGCAGTTTCTGAAATATTTTGACGAAAATGTAACAAATTATTCATTTGTTCGTATGGCGGAAGTTTTGCCGCAATTATACATTTCAGGTGTATATCACTTTAAAATTCTTTATTCAAAAGCATACATGTTTACAGAAATATGTTTAAGGCCGCTATTTTATAATAGAAACTTAAAAATATTATTGCCCATCAGTACTGCATGACATTTCGTAGGTCTATAAAAAACAATTAAAAATTTTTTGAGACATACCTACATACATATTTTTTGGTTTACAAAATTTACAGAATTATTTGAACTGTTTTTAATATCGACTTTTTCAGCGTCGCTTGTTTATACTATACTATAACAGTAAACTTTCTACCGTTCTAATTTTATACCTTGGGATTATTTTAATTTTATATTACATGTTTATATGTTACACAATTATAATAACTATTTTTGTTTTTCTAAATGTAACAGAAGAAACAAATATAAAGACACAAATAATATGTAAGAATGGGACCGAACTACATACGAAGATTTAGCCAACAAAGACAAGTATATCTAGTAAAATTTCTCTGTTTCTCCAGTTTCTCTTTTAGAGGCGGCAACCACATCCGTACGTATTTGTATAAGATGCAAAAACGTGGTTGGAACGTAGCTGCCTCCAAAATAATATTCTCCATTTTAGTCACCTCCTCGCAGTAGAACCGTTTCTATCATGTGGTAGTGATTTCAGCAATACACTTTAAAGTTTTTAGTGTTGCGACTACTATGTTTCATTGACTAAAAATGCTTCTAGGGAAAGAGAAAGGTGTAAACTAAAAAAATAAACTAATTTTAACAAGCCGAAATTCCCGTAAGAAAGCAGTTCAAAATCAGTATAAAATTAATTAATAATTTTAGACAGTTTAGTAGAATCCTGGTATTAATAAAGATAAATACACTGTAAAAGTGAATACTCCTCTGCAAACGGTATTGCAGAGAAAACTACTATTATTTTAACAGGTTGGATTTCTACAAACACTATTATACACTCTTCTTTTACTCAAATCAAAACAGCAAAACAAACACAACACAATGTAAATCCATAAACACAATAGCGTAATACACCAATCTTTTCTGACATTAACAATATTTCTTCACATAACAAAAACCTCAATGAAAAAGCAAAAACAAATGGAATACTTATTAAAAAACAGCATTGAAATAATGCTCATAATATGGCCAGGCCCGGCGTTTTGTCACTTTTTGTTATTATTTATAAAATATTTTTAATTTATATGATGAAATTTTATTCCATTTAACGTCAAAAATCTAAATTTTTAATGTTACGCATTGAAAACGCCACACCCTGGAATTTCTTGTAACTTTTGAAGTACAGTTTTTATTGCAGGTAAAAATAAAATTGCTGGAAATGGTGTACTACATCCAAAAGGGAGTGACTGTTATTTATAATGTTAACTCATCATATTTCCCCAAATACGCAGAAAAATATGACATACTTTAAAAAATATTCTCTGACATCATAACTCAAACACGAACCTCCGGAAGTTATGAGATACGCTCATTTAGATAAAAAATTGACCTGCCTTGGGATTTTTTATTATATTTTTTATTTGTAACAGCAAAACGTAGGAAACATCATTCCGGGAAAAAATTCATTTGACCGTTAACAATGTAGCATTTCGAAGGTGACGGAAGGTGGCGCTCGACGCAGAAGCATCGTTTTCTCATTTGGATACGTTATTAGTGCACGGTGATTTATCATTCGCGCACCAAGCCGTTTTTCAGTGCGCGATAAAAGGTAGAAGAAAATCCGAGAATGGGATGCTTACGTGAAAATTGCAAATCGAAATAATTACGTAAGATGCGACGGCATTATGGAGCAGCTCAAATTGATGCGCTGCTGAAGATATGTTTCATTGTACGGCTACTTTATTGGAAATAAATCGAAACTCATGTTTCGTAACTCTCTATATCTGGATTTTTATTATTATTGTTGCGGAAGCTCACCTAAGGCAGGTTTGTTAATTCTGTTCCTGTTGATTTCTACTTGATACAAACTATGCGTGAATTAGTGATTCGAAATGTACGATGGGTGATTTGCATGAAATTCGTACATATTATGTAGGGTTTTTATGAATGGATTTTTAACTCACTATTCGCGAATTCCTCACATATCACGAATTGCGCATAACGAAATGCGAATACACGCATAGTCTGTCGAAAGCCTAAGAATTTATCCTTTTTGTGATACCTTTATTTTGACGTTTTCTAGGCAATATTGGTCTAATATAGGAAGACCTGAAAGAGATGAAGAAAAGTCAGGATGAAGTGAAGAATAGCCAAGACGAAATGATGAAAGATTTAAAAAAGTAAATGAAAAACAGTCAAGAGTTTAGAAGAAATGAAAAATAATCAAGAAGTAAATAATAAAAAATTAGAAGTAACTAGATCTATCTCAAAGAGTGTAGAAACTAAGGTCTGGGTCGTAGAAGAAAGTGTTAATATATTACAGAGTAAAGTCGCCATAATTCAATTCGTAGAAGAAAGTATAACGAAATTAGAACATGAGGTTACAAACCTAAAGTCAGAGTTGTCTGGGAAACACTTACCTTAAATAATTCGAAGCAGCTGCCTTGACAAACAACTGGTCAGAATAAGAAAAGGTCACATCGTTAATAGCTGCTTTTCGGGGTGAAGTTATGAAGATATTACGAACATTAGCTGATGATAAACAAAAGGACTATCAGGAAGATAGCACTAGAAATGAGGTATGATGAAGCTCAACTTCAAGACCAAGAACAACTAAAAGGTCGAAGAAAATATGCAGCAATTTGAAGCAGATATAGCACTATGACAGAATTCCAAGAACAGCTAGCAGTAAGCAGTTTTATCGATGGCCTGCGAGATTTCGAAATTAGTCAAGCATTAATATTAGCCAGGCAGAAAAATATATCCGAAGCTCTAGGCCTGGCGTTGGAAATCGAAGCCGCTCGATAAGCTCGATAGAGGTGATTAAGTTATTAGACTTTACCATATTCAAGAGGCCATCTTGTGTTGGAACTGTGGAGCAAAAGGACATCTGAGGAATTAATGCCCTAGGAATATATTCAATCGAAATCAGAAAGAGCCTGGCAACTGGAAATTAAGTAGCAAAAGAGTTCAGCCAGAGGTAAGTTCCAATATTGAGACATAGAAGAATCAATTATTAAAATTGAGACAGAAACTGGAAAATGAGAAGAATTCAGTAATTGATTTGGACGACCAGAATAAAACTTTGGAAGTTACTAATACCAAACTCTTCAACCAGATAAATTTAATTCTGGATCAAATAAAACGGAAAGAAGCTCAGTGGGTTAAAAAAAAGAACTGTCGAAAAAGTTAAAACATAAAGTTCGGTTGCTGCAGAAGTTAAATACCGGTAAAAACAAGTTAGAAACCCGGTTGAAATAACTATAAAGGGAAAAATCATCAGTGAAAGAAGAATTAAAAAGCAGCAACTTCAAGAACCATAAAAATATATGAAAACCGATTACGTTCAGAAGCAGAACGCAAGTGACAAACGTCAAAGTAAATATTTGATAGTTATAAATTTGTTTGAAGCATATTTGTTCTATAATCAAATAATAAATATGGTAAATTTTTTTCACATTATGAGCTGTGAAGTTACGAAAAAGTTTTATAAAGTAAAACTGTAGAGAATATTATTATGTACAAATTGGAACAACAAAAAAATAGGGGTGCTATGGCAAAAAAACCTACAAGGGTGTGTGATATTTTTGTTGGAGACTCAGGAGGCAGCCCTCCATCCACTTTGAAAATATCAGGTTGTCCGTATTTATTTTTTTCACCCCCTAGGAGACTGTCCAATTTTACTGTAGAAATATCATAAAACGTAATGGAAGTATTTGAAAAATAAATAAACAAAACTTTTATGAAACCAAATGTTATTAAGGTACTTTGACTAATTCGCTATATTTAAAGAAAAGTTATTCATTGTTTATCTAAAAATAAAAGATATATATGAATATCAATCAGATCAAAATAAAACAGTAATCATCGAATCAATATTTATTGTCGTCTTACTTTGTGTTTCCAACATAGGATCAACTATATTTATTCAAAAGACTTGTGAAAGTTTTCTATTTAAAATATCAAATTTAATGTATATCATTCGATATAAGCGGAAAGAACTTTGAATATATTTTGAAAAGTTAGATAACTTCGAAACTTTCACAGAATGATTGTTTGCCTTTGTTGACCTAAACTGATATACTATGTAACTTTTTTCTATTATATTCAGTGCTATACAGAAGAAATAAATTGATATATCTGTGTCTCTAGTTCTTTCGCCTCTACAGCATGGCTTCATAAAAGGCAGCTCCATCCTGGTGAACCTTATGTGTAATGCCTGCCATTCACGGGCGGACCGGTTCGCCGGACGAGTCCGTTGGACCCAGTCGGCCGACATCCTATCGTGAATGTAATAGCACCGACATGTCGTGGTATGGTTGCAGGTCCGCAGAATCAACGAACGGATTCACGACACGACTCGGACTGATCCGTGCTGATTCATTATGTGTGGGCAGTTTGCAACAACGACTGGAGTCTCTTTACTGTTTTCTAAAAATGTCTTTCTAAGATAATCGTGAATTTTGGGAAGAATTTATTAGTATTTATAGAGAAAACAGTTGTCCATTCGAAAATAGTTTACGAAATCGGAAGGTTCACATGATTGGATATCTTGTAGCAAACATAAATGAGTATACTGATTCCTTTTGCGTAATTGTTTCTTTCTCCACACTCGTTTCTTTTTTTCCTATGCAAAAATTATTACTGCTCCGACAATTACGGCAATTTCGATTTTTCGTGATATGTACGCATCACAGTGGTTCGTCGTCAACTCAAAAATACTGATAATACCACAACTGCCCGTTTAGTGTAGAAAGGATCGGTCCGGGTCTGTTCGCAGTCGTAAGGCGGGTCTGAATGGCCCGCTTAAGACTCAATTTATCAGTAAGTCCTCGGACCAATGTGGTAAAGTTGACGTATTATATACTACCAGGAAATTTGACAGACTTGGGTATGTTTGGCATGTCTTGTTATTACAAAAGTTTCAGTTTAACCTGAAAAATAGACACCAGTTTGTACAGTGTCGTGGTCACTGTTCTGGAAATTTCCAATAAGTGTATGTCCCTCAGGGTTCGACGCTTGGGCCTCTCTTGCTCCTTATATTCTTGATTGATATTGTATCCGAAATATGTGCACTATTTGATATATGCGGTTGACCTTAAATTGCTCTATGAAATAAATATCGTCAGAGACTGCCAACTAGAAAATGAGAAATGGAATGTTATGGCACTTTTGCATATAAATTGGGCGACTCTCTTCTACGTAAAGGATCTTGGAGTTATTTTCGATCCTAAACTATCGTTTATAAACCATATAGAAACTGTTGCTTCAGTGGGTTTCTCACACAGTTTACTGTCAACATTTTACACGAACTTGCAATCCGAAGAACTGCGCATCACGTTATGTTTTTATATAAAGTTCTGATTAACTTATTACATTGTCAGAAATTACTTAGCAATATCAACTTGCGGGTTCCACAGATGTCTGCTCGCAGAAGAAACGCTATGCGTCTTCTCATACCACGCAGGAATATTTTGATGTCATCACCGCTGTATCAAATGATTTCGCAGTAACTAGAGATAGTGAAGTGCGGAGTTTAACAGGACCGTAGTCAGTTTACGAATGAATATACAATAACTATGTTCACAGAAAATTTGTCGCAACATGATACTATTACCTATTCAGCGTAGAGTCCATTGTCACTTTAGTTTTGTTAGAAAAATTTATAATGCGTTCATGCACAGTACAAAACAGGTCATTTCCTTTAATACGTAAATCCCTATAACCTTCCCAATCACTGTCAAACCACCTATTTCTTCTCTCCTTTCTTCTTCCCTCAATTAATAGTTGTTAATGTAAATTATGTTACTGTTTATAAATAGTTATTTAAATACACACGGTGAATACAACTTACAGCAGACGTAAAAAAGAAACGTATCGACATGGCACCGACTATTACAGCATTCCGTGCGAATCAGCTATGCAGGCCAACGACTTGCTTGTTGTAATTATAACATATAAGCCAGGATATTTTCTTTTGTACCATTCATCAGTCAATTCATGCTATTCTTATATGTAATGTTTTCTTTGTTTATGTTTTTTCTATTTCTGTTTTATTCTTGTTATAACAATATTGTACGTCTACCTTACTCTATATATGTATATTTGTATTTATTTGAGGTTTTGTAAGCCTGTTAGGTCTATTGTGTTCTTTTACTATAATTGCACTTTCTACCGTATCCCATACACATGTCTGTTTGAAATTATTTTTTATTCTTGAACCACATATTTTATTTCGAGAGGTTTTGAATTTATTGGGAACAAGGTTCATTTCTTTTATATCACAAAAGTTAGAAGAAGAAACAACAAAAAACTTACAATTTGTTTTTTTTTTCAAGAGATATGTTGATAAAATTGATAACAATTTTCAATAATTTTCACAATAAATTACAATTTACTAAATACTGAAATAATTTTTTTGGATTTAATTTTAAAAAGCATAGATAATAAAGTTTTAACAGAATGATTAGATTATCCTATAACTTATAAACAAAGTGTTGTTTTTGGTTTGATTAATAAAGTTTTATATTTAACTAGTCCTTTTTTCCTCCCTAAAGTCATTGATAAAGTTAAAAACTATTCTTAAGAACAATAAATAATTAAATAGAAAATATTTGCTTTTTACAATAAAACTAAGAAAAAAATTAAACAACTCAACAGCCCATAGATGTAACTTTTGTTGCTTTATCATATATGTAGATAACTCATCAGAAAAGATTAAGTTTATCCTCTCTAAATATAACATTTTTGTTACACATAAACCTATTAATCAATTAAATAAGTTTTTTACTCCACTTAAAAATAAAACGTCTTTACTAAAAAAATCACATGTCGTTTATTCTATTCCATGTAACGACTGTAATGGCATATATATTGGTATGGCGTCTCAAAATTTGGAAAATAGATTGAAAGGCCATAAATAAACTAAAAATTGTTCCACAGCTTTATGCAAATATACTGGGGAAGAAACATTCTTTCAATTTTAACGAAACTAAAATCAGGAAATGATTCACAAAAAAAAAAAAAATAAAAATTGCGTTAATGATAAAATTGATATAAAAAATTGAAGCAATTGTATTTTAATTTAATTATTTGATTTGTCCAGCATTTTTTCGTGTTACAGTTTCCAACTAATATATTTCTCAACGGTTCATTTTTATTCTCATGCATGGCACTAGCCTGCATTTTCTAGTGGCTTCTTTATATTCGATGGTTAAAGGTCAAATATTTTTATAAAACTCCATTTCGTCGTTGTGTTCACAAGACAAGCGTTTCCTAAAAAGTTTCTCTGCTAATAATATTCTTATAAAAAAAAAACTCCAATACTGAAGAAAATAAATAAATTAAACATCATTTTGATTAATATTTATTACAGTTTTAAGTTTTGGGGTTTGGTATGTAAACTGATTTTTACTTCATTTTTTACGTTTAAAATTCTTATTCTTAAACACCAATCGAAGATTTTAATTTTTCTGGTATAAAAGATATGAACCTTGTTCCCAATGAATCCAAAACCCCTCGAATATATGTCTATTTGGATATGTATTAAATATACTGAAACTAGTTAATTTGATGCAATATTCAAGTCCCAATCATGTAAGTAAAAGACTTTTTTATGTCAATATACGTATACCCAATGAATAAATTTATTTCAGCAAACTTAATGAAATATTTTCAGTAAGATTCGATAAAGACTAATTTATTGGTGGTATGCTTGTAATTTATGACAAATTTGTTCATCTCCCCCAGAGCTGAGACGAATAAGGTTATCCTTAGTCACGAGCATGCCTTAAAGTAGGTCTAAAAAATGTTAATTGAGTTGGGTAACTTATTGGGCCTTCGTTCTTCATATCCCACAACTTTTTTTATTGGGTTATAAAACTCAGATTCTTCGTATACTTTAGATACCCTGATGACGGGGTCTCAATATATCTTTGTGTTTATAATCCTCGACCGTAATATCGATTTAAACCTTTAAAAACCATGGTGGTCTAAAACTTAATCAAAGAGATCATGACAATGTTGCTTGTTTTAAGAAATGATAGAAAAAAACCAATAGGTAAAATTGAAGAGCAATATTTATTATTGTCTGATGATAACTGTTTTTTGTACGACCATTCTATTTCCGATTGTTTACCATACATTGTTTTAGAACAGTAGGTATGTTATATTTACTGGTTGCCAAGCAAAAATGCGTCGGTAATTACTTACTATTGTGGTTTTGACAGGACTGAAGTAAATTATAACAGCGATGCTATATATTTATTTATATTAAAATGAAATTATTACAATTATTAATACTAATAGGAAAAGCCGACTTGTTGTCAGTATCGTTTGTATTAAGCGTATTGAGAGAAAATACAGAATGCGAGACAGCACAACCCGAAGCAGCGTTGGCCGATGGCTTATCATTATGAAAAATATTTTCAGAAAAATCTAATTTATTTTGAATAGAATCCTCGACATGGTTTCAGCTACAGTCGAAGATTTCTAACCACCATGTTTTTTTAACCGTAAAATATCTACACCTTTATTGGCAAAAGTGTAGCCGAAATGCGACGAAAAGAATGACCGGTATAACAGGCCACATCTTGCAATTTCAAATACTCTTCAATTTTCATTGGAAATTTTCCTATCATACTTTTACCCACCACCTGATTACAACATTTTCAATATCTTGAATGCGCATATTATACAGCTCTTCTCTCCTACAAGCTCCCAACACACCTAATATCATTGCGACCTACAAATATGTAGAAATCGGATTTAAATATTTACTACTAAAAATTAATATTAACGTACCTTATGAATCAGAAATGTTTCGTCTGGTGCTTCCATTCAAAATTTGGTCATTTCTTCTTTGGCAAAAACCTGACTTTTGGCCTATGTGTTGTATTTGTTCGCTTAAGAAATGCAATCAGCATAGAATATTTAGAAATATCTATAGAATCGTATAAAAATTTTTTTGCTTTTAACATATAATACAATACTCAGCCTATAAACTGCCTGCAGATAATTTTTGGTGTCTTTGCATAAAATATGCCAGTAAAAATTTTTCATTTATGCTCTTTCCATAATTCTCTTTAAACCACTTTTTGAAACTATTATAGGTTTTTCATAACGTTCTTTAGATTTTGCAGGAATCACTGAAGAACATCTTATACCCCAGACCTCTTCAATAACTGAATTATTTTCTTTTTCTGCTTCACTTACTAGTTTGACAAATATATTGATGTTTCAAAATAAACTAGAAAGATGGCAAGTAGGCTATCGTTGACTTGACCTTTCTTCCAGCTAAAGCCCTCTGGCATGACCTGCGTAGTGCCTTTTAATTAATTTTTTTCAACATCCTGTATTTTAAATATTGAATCGGGTGGTCTTTATGTGATGCTAAAAGTTTCATTTTTTTTTAATTCCATGAATTTAAAGGGTTTATAGAGAATGATTCGTTATTTTTAAATCCTCTGTATTTGCTCCGTTAGTTAGTGTCATAATAGATCCTTGATGGAAGTTTCATCCAAAAATTTTTTAATTCCCTTAATTTTGCGGGTTTTTTTCAACACATTGTATACGAAACAGCCTTTCGTACGTTCAACAACCGTTCCGAAGCGAATAAACCGAAAGTTTCCTCGAATTTGGAATTTTATTTTTTTGTCAATTTTTATTTTAACCCTATTAAGCCTTTTTGAATCGCCCTATAAATTGAGGCGACAGGGCAATGAAATGACTATATGCCGCCATATTGTCTAGCTCATTTTTACCACATTTTCACTCGTATTTATGCAAAGTTCAATGTAAAAACGACCTCAAACCCCAGCGCTCGGGTACGAGAAACTTTCTAGAGACTTCAAAGTTACAGTTTTTGGTCTTTGCCGGCCTCCAGTCGGTCCATTTTTCCAAATTTCTAACGTTTTATTCCGAGATGTCACCGCCGGAGCATACGTTTGACGTTTCGGTGATTTTGGTCGGCGGTGCGCCTCGTAGTTGACTGAAACTTAAGCAATTTTCGTTATAAAATCGAATTTTAAACTCAGACCTAAAGCATGCTGGACATTTTAGAAGATTCAAATTTAAAGTTTCTATATAATATTTTATAGAAATAGATGTACGAATACATAAAAATCTTGAATTTCCATTGCTTGACATCGCATCAGTCAACTCGTCTGACGTTTCACGATTTTCCTTCAAGGGTAAGCATCTTGTCTTGCGTCTCGCTCCCACATAGAAAATCGTAGATTAGGCGCGAGGACCCACCAGAAAGACCGAAATTTAGATAGGAAAACGTGAAAAAATCGGCATCAAAATACGCCGTAGGCAATCTAGAAAGACGGCAAAAGACGAAGCGTTTTTAAAATATGTACTTTAAGATAAATAAAACTTTATTTGATGATTTGGTTCTTACAATAATTGTGAAATATTAAAAAAAACTTTCAAATATTTGTTAAAGATAATGCAGGTTGCTGACTGCGCATGTCCAGTGCATTTCACTCCTACTCGGCCTGGGTGTAGATAAATTACACTAGTGTAACTAGCATTGGGGAAATGGAATAAAAAAGTGTGGTGTAAAATACAATACTCTCTTGCAAAAAAACGTTTTCTGTCCATTCAGTGCAGCTGGTACTACACTTTCTGTGCAAAGGAATAGACCTATTATATAATGATTTACAAGCGTTTCCATGCTAACGACAAAACCTACTTAGTTTGGTAAATATACGAGACACGAGACAAAATTTTAATATTTTCGAGATATTTTGTTAGTTAACACCTTTGTATTCATATAATGGTCGTACAAAAAATAGTATAACCATATCGAACAGTAAAAAGTTTACCAATCTCCTCAAACATTGTCGTTGATCGGTAAACTCTCATTACTGTTTTTGATACTTAATATATTATAACATTCATTGAGTTATTATAATTAACTTAGCACAAAAGTTATATATTTTAATGGTAATTCGGATAATTGTTCGTATAACCAGCTCTAACTAAATTCACCTGAATTTACGGCAACAATATCAGTTAATGAGTACATTTTAGAACCTCCGAAACGCAATTTTGGCATTTCCCTTGCAAAATACATCTACGAATAATTTTGTACCCCGCTGCTTTGTATTTTAATATGAACGACGTGAAAGTTCTTTGAGGTTCACATTTTAACCTTAATACTTCTTAATTGGGCTTGTTATAAAATCTGTGTTTTCCTAATGATGTTAATTTTATTCACAGAGTGAATTAATATAAAAAGTATTAATTCAAAAGGGCTCTTCCTTTGACTTGATATAATTTATTTCCCCTGCCGAAGTGTAAATGACAGATAATAATGTGATATAAGCAAGTCTTAAATTGTAGGTACCATATTTAATACCTCTGAAAGGTTTAGAAAGTAGATCGCTGTGCAGAACTTATCCAAAACACTTTGAGGATATGTGTACTCTTAAATAAGAAGTTGATATCACCATATATAAAATAAATAATAAAGTTGAAGTGGGGATATTCTCTATAGGAGGTAAACGAATGTGGCAAGTAGTGTTGCTTGATTTATCGTAAGACTATCAATCTTTAAAATTTTCAAAATGGCTCATGTGTACAGCAATGCAAGAGTTAATGGACATGATTTTTTATTTAGAGTAAAGTTAGACAAAATACATTTGCACGTTTGTACGCGAATTGATTTTCTGATCGACAGTAGCCAAATCATGATCTTTACAGTAGTGGTGCAACGTTGACTTGATACTGGTAATTTACGTGTAAATCGTGGACGACCCAATGTATTTTAGCAGCTGAAGAACACGTGGTCCGTATCCCGTATCCCGTATCAACCAACGGTGTGGTGCTTATTGCACGAAGCTCAGTTATATCCATATCATATCCAGGATGTTCAAGCACTGTTGCCAGCAGACTAGCCAATATGAACTAGATTTTATGAGTGGATGTTGCAGCAAAATGTTGAAAATCCCCAATTTACTGCTAATAATGTACTAGTTACAGACGAAGCTTACCCGAAGAAAATCCGCACGCAATTGGACGCGATCACTTGCAACACCGTTTGCCACTAAATTTTTTGGCAGGAATTGTTGATGAACTCCTAATTGGACCGTTCATATTGCCCAATCGTATGGATGGTTTACAATATCTCGAATTTCTTCGCAATGACCTGCCCGCCCGTCTCGACCATTGATTCCTAGCTGTCCAACAACGCATACACCGGAACAAAATTTCGGACATTTTTTGTAATAGTTACCTTATATAAACTTCTATTCATTACGTAATGGCAAGAAACGTAAAAATATTTGCAAATGGTTTATGGATGGCATTTATCAAATTATATTCAGCACGGCATGTACTAAACCTATTTTATAACCTGGAATATTTACCTAAGTAGAAGGTAAATTTATAAAATTTTTAAATGTTCATTTTATATTAGCCCAGAATAAAATGAACCTAGCCTGCATATAATATTGATAAAGTATAATCAAATAGGTATTCGAAAAATCAACATTTTATGCAAATACTTGTTTTGAATTTGTGCTTAAAAGTTTAATTAAATTTAAAGCATAGTATTGAAGAGGTTAATAATTAAAAAAATATATGAATATTAAATTCATGTAGTATATATTTGTACAGTGTTATTTATTATTTAGGACACCCTTTATTTTAGTTATTATTAGACATATAACATAAAGTTTTGAATAAAAGTTCTAGGACTGTTGTAAATGAACCCTGGAATGGAGTGGCGGCTAGTGGCAGCTGCTAGAAGTGAGGCCCAACCCATTTTCAAATAATAAATGGAAATAAATTTTCACGTTACCCCTTAGGTAATACCTATTTCTTGATGCGTTGATCGTTTTTTATTATGGAGGCCTTCGCCAATAGCACTATTATAACCATAAATTAAAAAATTAAATGACATCAGAACTTAGAATTTTATTTACAATAGAAAAAAAGTTGCTATTTCATTTAAGACCACTAAAACGTATGAAAAAACCTAGCAACCAATTTTATTCCTACATATAAAACAAGACTTTTAACAAAATATTTTTAAACCACTCATTTTATATGAAACAGGTCTACTCGTCTATCTTTTAAATTTGCAAATTTATTTATGTCTTCATTGAAACACCTGTTGCAGGAACTAAGAAAAATAATTTTTATGATTATGAAAATACTATTTCAATTCCTTGTATTTTTCTACCGTTTTTTGAACTTCTAAATTACGAAATTGTTCGTCTCTGTACAAAATTTAAAGTTAATTTTTTCAACTAATCTATGTCAAAAACGTTTGGATACATTTTTAATAAACGTTCAAACAATTTTGCATATTTTTTTGTATATTCGGAATTTTTGACGAATCTTCTAAAGCAAGGAAATTTAAGTTGTGTAAATTTCCAAGTTGAAATTTAGTTGAAGGGAAATGCAATCTATAATTTCGTAGTATAGCATTTTATAGCTCGCAATTATTTCTAATTTGTCGCAACATTTACCCCGTTGGTATCTAATTCAATAATATTTTTTGCATTAGTAAAAATATTTTTAAATTTTTCTTACCCTCTTAATTCATAAATTCTTTGATTAGCGGTTTTAATTTTAATGAAACAATGTCCTGTGTATTTTTCTGATTTCAAAAATATGACATAACATTCCTAACTTTAATCGTTTCCGAGTTATTGAATTGTTTTGTTGGTAATTATTTTTTTTGGTCGGGTAATATAGGATCAGTATTTTAGGTGGAATGCACCTGCACCTGACGTTTGGAAACCTGATTCTGGTGTTGTGCGAACCAAACTACTTAGATAATAAAAACAAAATCTTGGTAAATTATAATGTGAGAGGTAGTCCAAGTGATCTAGTTCTATATTTTATATATGATAGTGCGTTTGAAGTTATCATGTCGATTGTGTTTTATGTCTACTAAGTGAAGTTGTATTTTATTTGTTTGTTGTTATAGTTGTTTTATTGTTTCTTTTTAACTGAAACAATATTTTTTTATTTTGTTTGAAATATTTTATATTTACATATTTTCAATATTTTGACTAAATTCTGTGCATATTTATTCGCATATTTTTAATATTTCCACTTGGATATTTGGGTATTCCTATTTATGAATTATTTGTATAATAAAGGGCAAGTACAGTTTAAATATTTAAACATCAGCAATCGATTCTTTACAAAATTTCAATCAAAAAATGTAAATACATGCCCTTTGCCACGCTTTTCAACAGAGTCCATTTCAAGAAAAAAAGTGAAATTTTCCCGATTACGCGAAAATGATAACAGCTATTTTCCTAAAACTTTGTAGGTACTTTTTATTACTTAAGACGCATCATCTCATGAAGTAAAACCCGAAATCAAATTATAACCAGTGGTGTAGATATGAGCGGTTTATAGTACCCTTTGAGAAAACTATTTGGTACGCCACTGACCAGGATACAAAACATGCGATTTTTAGAATGCTCAATGTTTTTACTACATAAAAGGACTCTGGTAAAAATTTGTTAGATGTATCGTTTTCCCGTAGAAGTATTTATATGACAATTGGACATTAAATGCGAAATTAAACAAATACATCGAACATCCAGGCAGGCTGACTTTAAAACAATCACTACCTAATGTCAAAGTGAAATCATTGATTAATATTTTATCTATTTATTTATTTATTTAAATTACATCTGCTCAACGGGAAAAACCCAATTAGAGAGCAGGGAAAACCAATAATAGTTAATTAAAAAATAATAAAAAACAAAGAAAAAAACAAAAAAAGAAAACACATAAAATACACAAACAATAAATAGTCACAATTAGGTACATTATATAAGAAAATAGTAATAACAATAAAAAAAACATATTTGAACAGAGTTACACTAAAAACGATTATTTAATATTAATTACAGTGGTATGAAAAATATCAATGCTGTCCTGCAAATTTGAAAAATTTTGAGTAGTGCAATGCATTAGTTTTTGCAGTTGTTAAATAAAATGTCTCAGTAGTGCGAGTAATAGCTCTACGCACATTAAAATTCAATTTACACAATAATTCTTGAGAATCGAAATTAGCGTTTACCCAATTAAAAAGAAAAATAACACTATGCATATTACGCCGAACCGTTAAAGACTATATAACTATACTTTTCAAGTAATAAGTGCGTCGAATAACCTATAGGAGGATATGTATTACTTTCCCTATAATATATACACTTTAAAAATCTTCCCTGCGTTCTTTCCAACAGATCGATATGGCTTGTGTAATTTGGGGCCCAAATAAGTGAACAATATTCTAGTTTTGATCTGACGAAATACAATATTTTAATGGTATCAAAATTATAAAATTCACTAGAATTGCGTATTACAAAACCTAAACTTTTATTAGCTTCTGAAATTATTTTACTTATATGAAGGCCAAAGTTCAACTCTTGATCAAAGTAGACACCTAAATCTTCAATAAAGTAGGGCTTATGAAGACGCACGTTATTTATACTGTACGGATAATCAAAATTAATCTTTTTACGAGAAAAAGTGAAAGTTTTGCATCTGTCAATATTCAGAGGCAATTCATTAGTATCACATCAAAGCCTCAGCCTGTCAAAACTTTCGCAGATCGACGCAATCCTGAAAAGCGTTTACCCTTAAATAGACAAATAGACTTTTATGTCATCAGCATATAAAAGATGAGGTACAGCCAGCAACGCTATTAATGAAAATATTAAATAACAGTGGACCCAGGATTGATTCCTGAGGAACACCAGACAGAACTAAAATATACATAATGATGTCTATTAGAAAAGTAAGAATCTAAAAGATGTAACATAGCCAATGAAAGACCATATTTATTAAGCTCTCGCAGCAAGATTTCGTATTGTAATCGATCAAATGATGAAGATAGATATCGAGTAAGGCATACTAAATGAATCACTTATTTGAGAAAGCCGACAAATCCACTTTTATGGTAAAACGAGATTTGCGAGAAATCCATTCTTACGAGCAATACGCATCGTTTTTATAAACTCGACAAATTTAATGCAGTTCGTGTGCCGTAGGCAGCATCAAATATTTCATTTACTTGTGAAACCCGATATATCCGGGATTTGTCGAGTTTATCAAGCAAAAGTAGTGTGTTGGTTTTGTCGACTTTTAAAACTAAAAATATTGAGAGTTTGTTTACGATGGATGAACTTAATCTTAATGTAAATAAACGTAAAAAAGGTGTTAAAAGTGTAATATGGCAGTGTGACAAGATTAAAGCGGCAAGAATTAAGAGCGATGAATATATAAATTATAATGGAAATGTTGTTCCAAAGAAGGAAATGGGATTAAACTGCAAGTAAGTAAACTTAACCTAAAAACTGCTAACAGCATATAGCCATAACTCTGTATTTTGTGTAAGTGTACTTCTAAGAAAGGATTTTCTTTCCAGTTACCGTATAAAATGTTTGGAATCACTATCAGACGAAGCAAAACAAGAAGTGTTTGATAAATTTTACAATTTTGGTTCCAAAAATGACCAAGATGCTTATCTTCAGTCGCTAGTTTCTGCATTTCCGATTCAGCGAAAACGTCCTAAAAGCAATGCCAATCTGTTGAAACCTCACAAGAGTGCCTATAAGTATAGAATTTTCTATAGCTCTGGGCAGCTTTTAGTATGCAAAACAGCCTTCATTCTTCACCAGAAGTTAAATATCTACATGTATTCATGGATGGATGTCCTGGACAGAATAAAAACCACACAACTGTGAGAATGTTTGCTTCATTAATAGAACTAGGTCGGTTTAAAAAAGTTGATCAATATTTTCCACTGCGTGGTCATTCCTTCCTACCCTGTAACAGGGACTTTGGGGTAGTTAAAAGATCTCTCAAGAAAAATGACAGAGTTAATACACTTAAGCAATATGCTGAACTCATTATATTGGCGACCACACAAAATAAGTTCACAGTACATCTCTTAGAGGATGACAACAGGGTCATCAAAGACTTTAAATCTTGGTGGCCCAGATTTCACAAAAGAAATTGCAGCAGCGCAAATGCCACAAAAAGTGAAATAATTCCATTTAACGTATCAACGTTTATGCAGTTTTCTTACAATGAAAATTATGCCGTGACAGCGTATGACTATATTGATGGCCTCACAACTTATACATTTCAAATAGGCACAAGACAACCCAGACGCAGACTATTTTGTACGGAACTAGCTTACCCTAATATGAAAATACCTATTAAGAATAAAAAAATGGTTAACATTAAAAAGTTTGCAAGCTACCTACCTGATGATGAAGAAATTCAAAGTTTTTATCATATTTTTATGTAGATGGTGATCTGGAACCAGAAGTTCTGTAATGTTATGTTCTTTAATGTGATTAAAATCTGTTACCTCTTTTTCTGAATAAAATCCAGTATATATGAACGTTTTACAAATTCACCTCGAAATTTACTTGAAAAAGCCGATATCTCCATTTTTTAATACGGTATTTTTGTTAAAGTCAATAATATATTTTCTTGTCTGTTTATGCCAAACAATTAATATTAATACTATTAACGTTTAATAATAAGTAAACTTTTAAATAGGTGCAGTTTTAGATGGCTAATTAGTTTTTCCCAATTATCTCAGAACTATGTTTATGGGATCTGTAGGGTTTCTCAAATAAGTGATTCAAATGTGTTGTAGTGGATCGACCTCGCATAAAACTATGTCGCTTGCAACTAATATCACAAATATCGTATGCGGTAACTGATTGTAATTTTTCTTGATCTCCCCGTGTATCTGTGTTGGAGAGCGAGATAAAAGGTATGTTGTATTTACATTTTTTTCTTCCAATTCTGTAAGAAATTTATTAATGAAATTTGGCTATTTAAACTTGACTCCATAGAAAATAATTACAATACAAAGCCTAATATTTTTACTTAACGGAAAAGGGAATAAATTCCTTTGAATAAACAGTACAGCCTTCAAATTATTGTGCACAGTTCCTTCCGACTCTGTAAACACACTCAAGTAACAAAACTTTTTTAAAATTCCGAACTTTTTCGCAGGGGCAAAAAAATTTGATGGATGCTACATAATCTATGCCGCTTAACGTTCCTCAGATAAGATCGAATCAATAAAACACTGATTAACTAGAATTAAGGCGGCCTCTTTGCCGTTTCGCTTCTACTACATTTACTGTGTGTCCTTGGCTATAAATTACTATTCTCCCAGCACAAATTCGAGATAATAGTAAAAATACCCGAAGCACTGAGCGCCAATGCAACCGCCGGATCCAGTGGATTTGGGTCATTTACGAATTTAAATTGCACCGACCAGAAATAAAATTCCGTTCGGTTTATAAGACATAACCGCTGCGACTGGAATACGAAATGTTCGAGTCAAACAAAATTGCCATCTTCATCCATTCAACGGATGTAAATAGGTCACCAGTAAATATATAGAAGCGTAAGATTTAACAGAAAAATGTTGTGCTGCAGTATCTCAGAAAGTGTGCCAAGGATGTATGACAAATCTGATGCTATATAAGGTGACTAGTCGAGACAAAACTTCGTGTATTGAAACCATTCTTATATCAACAATGGTTTTCCATTGGAAGTATACTATATAAAACTGTGCATGTAAAAATCTCGTCCTTCATCATACCTAAAACGAACCGGCTCCCCATCATGATAACCATTGTCAGTAAGTAATGGTCCATAGAGACATACTAAATTTTTTGCTTCAAAATATTATGGTTACTGCCAACATGCGTTAATAAAATGTTGACAATAAAAAAGATACATTTTTTTACTGTTTTAGAAAGATATTTTAAGCTAATATCAATCAAATCTACAATTCTTATCAATGAAGTCATATGTATGTTCTCTGATACCAAACATCTAGGTATGCTAATGAACAATTCCACAGACAAAGCTCTATTCAATAATTATCTACAGAAAATAATCTAATTACTCACTCTATAAATATCTAACTTCACTTTTTTGGCAGTGGGAACATGACAAATTCAACCACAATATGACCTATTTCTGCATTTTTAGGATTGCTTCTTCAGGTGGTCTCCTTTAAGTTGAATCAAATACCTAACTATAAAAATTATTATAAAAATTAAAATTATTTTAAGTTAAATATCGACAATGACAAAAAGTGACATCCTGTCAATGAACTAAATATGACAATACCTACTTGAAAAATGTTCACCTTTTATGTAAAAGTTTTTATATATTTTTAGGTATTAATAATATTGTGTGAAACTAACTACTCAGTGGACAAAAGCCCCAACCTGCGTTGAATTACACCCACAATATCTACCCATATATTCCTTATTATTAGCTTTTGTAACATTTTGTTACTGTTTTAGAAAGGTATTTTAAGCTAATATAAATCATATCTACAATTCCTATCAATGAAGTCATGATTCAAATAATTTTAATTTTTATAATAATTTTTATAGTTAGATATTTGATTCAACTTAAAGGAGACCACCTGAAGAAGCAATCCTAAAAATGCAGAAATAAGTCAGATCTCATCTATTGTGGTTGAATTTGTCATGTTCCCACTGCCAAAAAAGTGAAGTTAGATATTTATAGAGTGAGTAATTAGATTATTTTCTGTAGATAATTATTGAATAGAGCTTTGTCTGTGGAATTGATCATTAGCATACCTAGATGTTATTAATATGACTTCATTGATAGGAATTGTAGATTTGATTTATATTAGCTTAAAATGCCTTTCTAAAACAGTAAAAATATATTACAAAAGCTAATAATAAGGAATATATGGGTAGATATTGTGGGTGTAATTCAACGCAGGTTGGGGCTTTTGTCCACTGAGTAGTTAGTTTCACACAATATTATTAATACCTAAAAATATATATAAAAAAGATACAGATGAGAGTAAAAATTTGGAAGTAGATGTTTTTGAATACGAGAAATAACAATCTGTATATATTTCGATGTATTTTCTAGAGGGCGCCACATAAGCCAAGTTTATGAAGTAAATATGGGCGTAATAGTAACGCTTTTTTTAAAAAAAATCTTCAACTCATATTTGCGGAAAAAGATATATTTGTCATTAGGCCTACAAATTGACCATTTTCGAGAAAATCGCATTTCAACAGTCTGCTACATATTTCTTAAAGCAAAATTTATAGTAGTGTGCGCTAATGAAAACATAAATCTTGACAATTAATCATTATCCGTTTGGACAAATTAAATAACAAATGATCAACTTGTAACGAACGTCGTGTCGATGTCCGTCCGGTAGGCACACCTGACACCAAATTGTAATGGGTGGCCGGTCGGTACACCTGACACCAAATTGTAAAATTGCTATGTGCTCGGTATGGTATCTGACACCAATTTGTATTGCTTGGTGAATGTCTATTTTTTTTACTTTTTTTATTTCCAGCACCAATTTTATTATTTATTTAAATCTCAATCTGAAGCTCTTGGGTTCGGCCACGGCTAATGTTGAAGGAATGAAATCCTCTGTGCGCGGTCTTTAAGACAATTGAGGAAAGTTTGTGGTCGTTAGAAATACCAAACAAAATTATTACTAAAATAATATATTGTGGTAATGCAGCCAAAATAAACAAAAATTAAATGAGCCCACAAAAGCGAACGAAACTTCGAGGCTATACAAAAATACACTTAAATACAACAGTGGCTTACAGTGCCAGTATACCTGAGCTCAACTCGGTTTAAAATTATTATCTAGAACACAAAAATGCTGCACAATTTCTCTAAACTCGGCTGCTACTTTTGCTTATAAAACTCGTCTAGAAATTCTGTTATTTTTCTGTTTTCAAGGCTAGAAACTCGCCGATTTAACACTATATAAAAACTTTTTAAGAGAGAGGTCTCACATCGTACCACCTATTGTAAAACAAGTATACTATACAGTTCACTTACCAATAAAATCCAAGAAAATGATGTTAATCCCAAAAAGACAACAAAATAGCTAGACACGGTAATCACCACTGTGATCACACTATTTACACACGTATTAGATCGCTTATTTAAGCTATCCGCAGAGTCTAAGTGACTCCAACGCCGAAACTAACTTAACTTTTTACTCCCGAAACTGACTTAACCGCTATCCCGCGAGTGAACTTCCTCGGCTGCGATCCCGAAATGAACTTGACTTCTTACTCCCGTCGTCCAGAAGCTAACCGGAAACTCTACTTCTCTCTGGCTTCTTCGGCCGCTTCCAGAGACTTTCTTCTATGACTGCTACCCTGAGAGTAACTTCGTTCGTCCAGAAGCTAACCGCGTCGACCGCTGTCCCGGAGTGAACTTCGTCGATCGCTTCCCCGAAATCAACTTTTTTAGTTTTCTCTGGCTTATTCGGCCGTTGTCCAGAGACTTTCTTCTATGACCGCAACCCCGAGAGTAACTTCGTTCGTCCAGAAGCTAACCGCGCCGACCGCTGTCCCGGAGTGAACTTCGTCGACCGTTTCCCCGAAACTAACTTTTGTACTTCTCTCTGGCTTATTCGGCCGCTGTCCAGAGACTTTCTTCTATGACCGCAACCCCGAGAGTAACTTTGTTCGTCCAGAAGCTAACCGCGCCGACCGCTGTCCCGGAGTGAACTTCGTCAACCGCTTAATCTCGCCCAGTATTCAAAAATCTTCCTGTACCAAAAATGGCCGAAACAGTTCCACCAATTAACGCTTCCATCCTTACTCCTTCCAATTCTATTTTGATCTCATTTTCTTCAATAGTCATTACCTTTGTCTCATTTATGTTAATTTTCATTTTCTTCTCTTCTAGTACTTGTCTCTATACTTTCTAGATTTTCCTCATTTTCTGCTATTAAAACTACATCGTTGGCAAACGCTCCTTTCGAAATTTTGACTACTTGTAAATTTTTGGATCCTACGCACATTTTCTTTGATATTGATGTCGCTTTCTTTATAATATCGTTCATGAAAATGGTGAACAATATCGGATTCAATCTGCCTCCCTCTCTCAACCCTTCATTTGTACTAAACCCTTACGATTTCATATTTTTGCATATCATATAATTCATATTATTGTTATACATCTTTTGTATTACTCTAATTGTTTTATTATTCTCTCCTCTGGTTTTTAAACTTTTCCATACTTCTATACGCGGTACTCTGTCAAACATAGGCGCCGGCTTTCTAAAATCCGTATGGGTGCTTAGGCAAAGGCGGCATAAAATAGCTGGAGGGATTTTTTTGGTACCACGCCCAAAAATGTTCTTAGGATTTCAAAATCTTAATCTAATCTATAGGTATAAAAATTCCAATAAACAACATACATTATCAAATTAGCAAACAAACAAAAACAAATAAGCTGATGACTGATGCATCGCAGTTAACTGAGCGCAACTCAACAGGTAACTGAATTTAAGCCCTTACATATATTTATTGATCATGTACTAAATTCACAAACTTAACCATTTATGTCAGATATTTAGCTATTTTCCAAATATTTAGTCACCTTTGATATGGCCCAGAATTTTGAAGAAACCCTTCTCTTGAGTTTTCATTCTTCATGAAAGAACTATTATAGAGCTTAAACTATTTATGTCAGACTTTTAAAATTTTCTGTTTTACAAATTTTTAGCCACCTTCTCATTTTAGGCATGAAGGATGAAATTAGTAGACCTCCCTATATATTATTGTTCAGATGGTATGATAAATTCTAATTAATATGCTGCATTTTCACACATTTTGAAAGTCAAAACTTGAACGTGATAAGGGACTGATGTCCATGAAAAGTTCTCCAAACGTTTGTTTGATTTCTATTTTAACATAAAGATAAGCCTCTAATTCAGAAAAACTGATACGATTTTAAAACACGTGTAAAACCAGTAATGCAAATTGGAAAACAATAACGATAATTCATTGTTTTCATTTTTTATATTCAATAAAAGACAAGACCTAACTTCTTTTAAACTTTGCAGTCATAACACTTAGTTGACTCTTTTTTTCTAGTGACATTGGAACCCAGCGTATAATTGCGTTCATTAATTTAAATTATATAGTGTTTAGTTATAAATTGTGCAGCTCTGTACCTGTAGCAGCTCATTTACATGTTATACATGATGTCTATTCAATTATATAATGGCAGCCAAATAATTTGCCCATTATGTACAGTAAAACAATTTAGTTAATATTATGTCGTTCCCAATTCTAAATTAATAATTGTACTCTGTAGCGCTGCAATCAAAATTGCTGCTGGTTAAGTAGAAAGCTATAATGACAATTATTGCATGCTAGAAATATTAATATAGCACAGTTAAGTGAGAAAGACAAAATAATTACTGAAAAAATGTATACTAATATTAAATTTGTGTATTGTACTCTTTTTATCTTTATTGAAAAATTACTTCGATTTCTTTTTTGTTTTGAAAGGAAATTATTTTTTTGTAAAAAATAATTATATAGGCTGTTCCGCATAAGAATTGACATAGAGCAGGTGCATGTAGAGGGCTCCAAAATAACGAAATAAACCAAACATACCTATACAGAGTGTCAGTGAAAAGTTGGGCAATCTCGAAGCTGTAGATACTGGTGATCAAAAAAAGTCGATTGAGCCAAATATGCCTTATCCGAATGTAACTGGTTTCAAAAATACAGGGCGTTCAACCTTTCACAGACATCCTGTATATAAAGATGCACACAGGTGGAAGTGGAGTGGAGCTAAATATTTCGAAAAAAAAAATACTTTTGAATTACTTTAACCAAATTTGGTACTTGATTTAGGTTTATTATTGGTCTTCTTTGATTATTAGTCCAACTAAATTAAAACACTACAAGGTGTTCATTGAGGGTAAGTCACCCCTAAAATTAAACCAAATTTTTTGTCTTTTGATCAAATTTAAAAAGAAAAATATCCCGCGCAGAATTGAATTTAAAATACTTTTTTTATTAATAAGATAAGATAAAATAATATAAAAAAATATAAAATATATTTTTAGTTTTATTTTGTTTGTAAATTCATTTAATTGCAAACTACAGGGTGTTAAATTCATGCCATAACTTCAAGATTATTACTGTTTTTGAACCGATTGTAGGCTATATCGTATAAAGATCTTGACATCGTAGGAAGCAAATTGCTTATTGCAATATGTGCAGCCTCCACAATGTCTTCCGACTCACAATTATTCATTGTGCACTAAACAAACTTTAAACTAAACCAAACTAGCACCTTAATTTGAATTCTTTTTGTTTGTGTATTTTGTAGTGATGACAATAACTCAACGACTACTAAATAAATGCTCAAATCCGAATACAATAATTCTGGTGCTACTTACTTCATAATGACAAAATATGTGTTTTTAAGTTAATGAGACCGTAGAAAAAATAGTATATACCATTCGGGAGAGATGCTATTTTGTCCTCGGTGCATTGTAGCCCTCGGGCTTCAAATTGCACCTCTGCTAAAATAACGCATTTCTCTCCCTTATAGTATAATGTACTATTTTCTACATGCTCCCTACATGCAACTGCTCTTGTCATTCAGAACAGCCTGTAAATTCGATGCCTTCAAACACAACGAAGCTATTGTTGAATGAGAGCAACATTTTTACCTGAAGGTCCTGTATATACACAATAAAACAAGTCACATGTATTTGACATTTTATGATGAAGTTATAAATTTTAATGTTTGATTGAGATCTTATTTTTGTATTACATTTTCTTAATAATTTTGTAATTTCGTTTTAGAACTTACCACTGCATTTTCACACTTCTCGTTTTAGCACTTACAAATTAGTGATTAGTATTAAAATTGTCCATCATAATTAAACATCTGTTGATTAAACATATATGATATTAAATAGCATGTTATGCTATTAGTTAACTTTTGCTAATCTATTTTTAATTTAACACAGTAAGGTAAGCGTTTAATTCCAATTGGACCTTGTATATTAAGAAAACTAATTATCAGATTGATTTAAAATTTTCTGGATTGACTATAAATCGTAAATGCTTCATAACAATTAGGTAAATAGTGTAATTTGAGATTTGACCAAATGACTATAAAATTAAGATTCAAATCATGAAATTGCTGCATTTTAAACTTTCAAGCAGACAAAAACTGAAACTGAAATAAACTGGCAGAAGGTAAATTGGAATCTAAATTATAATTTTAGGCATGTGCCGGTCTAAAGTACACAAAATAAACACTGTTTATTCAGCTAATGATCTAATTAACTTTGCTTTTCTCCTTTGATCTGCCGTATATGTCAATAGAATTTTCCAGTTATTTTGTCAATACGGTTCATTTAATAACCGTTCAAAAACATTAATTAAGATCATATTCCCTTTGTAAATATTTGAGCTGAATTAAATAGCAATTTTCTTATTAATTAAGTAAATTTTACATAAAAATTTCGATTTTCTCATCAGAATTGTACCTCTATACTTTAAAAAATCAGCTTTACTTCTACGTATGCTAAAAATAGTGATAATACTCAACACTCTTTTATTATTTTGAGGGACTTTAATCTTTCTAAAATTGAGTGGACTTTTAATTACTCATCTGGTGAACGTTACCTATTTTCTATAGCAGCTGATCCTTTAAGTGAATATGTTATTAACAATTTGTCTGTACTTGGCCTTAACCAATTTAATAATATTTATAACAATAATGGAAAATTGTTAGCTTTAGCATTGTCTACTAATTTATGTTTAAAGGTTCGACAATCGTGTTGTCCGTTAGTTCCTGAAAATTTTTATCACAGGGCCTTGGAAATATATTTTAAAGTATCATTACAGACATTATTACCATGTGCTTCCTATAACAAACTGCTATTTGCTAAAGCTAATTATACTGTATTAAATTCTGAATTAAACAGTACTTCGTGGTCAGCTACATTAGAGGATGAGGATGTTGATACATGTGTTGATATTTTTTATTCAATTCTAAATAATATGTTTGCTGCATCTGTACCCAGTAGAAAATTTATTAAAAAATCGTATCCTCTCTGGTTTTCGAGGCGGACGATTGGGATAATGCGTGAAAAGGATAAGTTTCATAGTAAGTGGAAGAGATTTAAGAGAGACGAGTATTACTCACGGTTTTCTCTGAATTGTTTTTTATGGTAAAAAATGTCATTTCTGATTTTCAACTTATAAAGTATGGTCAGTTTTAACTAATTTAGTTCCATATGTACAAGAGATATATACTGCAATGTCCAGTGGTTCGTCAGTGTGTGCCGTGTACACCGATTTCGCTAAGACGTTTGACAAGGTTCATCATCAGAGTCTTCTTGACAAACTTATTATCGGTGTCTACGGCAACCTACTAAAATTGATCTCAAATTATTTGGAAGATAGAATGCTATATGTAGCACTAAATGATTTTAAATCCTCTATTTTGAAAATATCATATGAGGTCCCACAGGGATCTCACCTTGGTCCATTCTTGTGTTCTCTCTAAGTTATATTGGGAAGTGTTTTCCACACTCCAAAGTAATTATGTATGCAGATGATATAAATTTTTATAAGTAATAAGTACTATATCCGACTATACTGAATTACAGGAAGATCTGGATCAAATAATAATAATTCAATACCGATCAGGGCATTAGCCCGCGGAGCAGTTGTTTCCTGCAGTATCATTTATAGATTTAATGGGTCGTCTCCTAGGGTGAGAGGTCTGGACTGAAGTACCTGGTGCAATGTAGGTCACTTACATCTCACCTGCACTCAGTTTATATGTGAACATACATATGAAGGAACAGCCACTTTAATTGTCGGTCATCTCACCTATGGGATAATGATGAGGGCTAACAAACCCGAAACCGGTCTATGTCTGATGGAGTGGCCGACAAGGGTTCTTGGCTGTTCACACAGATACTGCAAGTGTAATTCAATAAAAAAAAAATGAAATTAAACAAAATAATATGAACCAAAAAAAGGTGCCAGAGCTCTCAGTGCAATAATGTTCCAGAGATGGCTGACAAAGAACAGCTGAATATATCCAAATTGAATTCCCTGTTGTATCACATATTAAATATAACGGAGAGAACTTCAAAACATTTTTTTTTTCAGTGTTGGTAAATAAAAAACACTAACATGTCGTTAATTGACCCTAGGCACATATAAATTCAATCTCGATAAAATATATGAGTAGTCAATACGTTATTAATTATCTTGTATATAATTACCAACATCAAGTATGCTCTTCTCTTTTTGAGGGAAGATAAATTACACCTTCTTAGCAATTCGTCATGTGGAAAGCCTCGTTCTGGATAAAAACCGACACCTTTAAAAGTCAAATACTTGAAAAATTTTCACTGTATTTTTTCAGCGAGAACATTACAGCCTGGAGCCCGTACTACAGCTGAATATTCTAGCTTAGATCTCACATATGTCGTATAGTCTTAATTGCAGCACTATTTGTAAAATCCCGTGTACATCCAACAATAAAACCAAAAGATTTCGAAGCTGCAGGAACTACTGCATTTACGTGAGGAGAAAACGATAATTTGCTGTCAAATAGAATGCCAAGGTCTCTGAACATGTCCGCTCGCGAAATAGGAACGCCATTTAATGAGTAGTGATAAGCAATTGGCGATGATTTTTTAGTGAAAGACATAACATTGCATTTTTTATGTTTAGTTGAAGATTGTTTGTAATACACCATTCAGTGATTAATTCAAGATTTCTATGAAGTTCGATGCAGTTCGATATCGAGTATTATGTGGGTAATTAACATTCGCAATGTTATATTTAAGTTATTTTTAAATACCTCGGTAATTTTGGGAATGGGTAGTTACAAAGGGATAGAACACACCTACACAGTCACGTCACGTGAATGTGTCGAGACTTGTTGCGATATAATAAATATACCGCAATAGATCACAATAAATTAGTACCATTCCCATGCGCGTTCTTATTTATGGTAGCTCGCATATGGATTTTAAGTGGTTAGGGTTAAATTAGTATGTCACTCCCAGCGTTATTGCATAGGGCATAACTTATCTCGGTTTTGGTTAGGAGCCAAGTGTTCAAGCTTAGTCGGGGTCACAGCTACCAACCCACTAACACGATACATTCATTAGCAGAAAGACGAAACTATATTCAATTAACTTTATTGCTTTAAGTCTGGCTCCGTGTTATACCCGTAGATGGTCCTGAATACGTTTCACTTAGACGAACACATAATGCAATTGTGCAACCTTTAACTTATCTCTAACGTTCCTAAACTTCATTTACACGACTGCGAATGTCATTATTTCTGGAGCTGTAGCGTCAAGTATTTCACGGAATTACCCACATGCAGAACAAACAGATGCAAACAATCTGTGTATAGTATCTTCTGTAACAAGGTCAGAATGAAAAAATTCGATAAGAGTGGAAGATTGAGGAACCACAAGTATCGAATTTTCATTGTAACTGAGTAACAGACTATATTTTCTCTACGAACAAAAGATATGAATCAAAAACAATTAAATCTAAACAAAATAAGTTATCTATTGAGACATTTGTATTACACTGTACAAGCCCGAAACCGGTCTCTGTCTGGTGGTGTGGCCGACAAGGGTTCTTGGCTGTTCACACAGATCTGCACGAGTAATTCAATACGGTTGGGGCATTAGTCCGCGGAGTAATTGTTTCCTGCAGTATCATTTACAGATTTAATGGCTCGTCGCCCAGGGCGAGAGGTCTGCGTTAAGTACCTGCTGCAATGTAGGTTGCTTCCTGTAAGTTGAGCCGCTTAGGCTGAGCAGGAAGTAAGCAGACCACTTATATCTCACCTGCACTCAGTTTATATGTGAACATATATATGAAGGAACAGCCACTTCAATTGTCGGTCATCTCACCTATGGCTAACAAGCCCGAAACCGGTCTATGTCTGGTGATGTTGGCTATTCACACAGATACTGCAGGAGTAATTCAATACCGGTCGGGGCATTAGTCCGCGGAGTAGTTGTTTCCTGCAGTATCATTTACATTTATTCGATTTTGCAAATAATTTTCTATATATCCTCCTGCTACTTGAGAAGATTTTCAACATCCATGCCTTTTTAGTGTTGTAATATCCGCACCTGCATTTACCAACGTAGTCGCTGAGGTACGACAGAAACAGTGGCCAGTATATTTTTGTGGGTTGTCTAGATTCAGAAGTGTGGCAATTTGTTGTGTTGTTGTTTTTTAGAAATTAATAAAAAAGAAAATACCAGAAGGAACATTATAAGGTCTCAAAGCCCAGTATTTCTTTTATAATATTAAAAAAATCTCCCGTGATTGAAAACTCTTTTTGTTTTTTAGTTTTTGTATTAGGAATTGCAATTAGTATAGCGGATCCCAAATCGTCAATGTCGGAAATTTTAATGCTGTAAAGCTCATTCTTGCTACAAGCAAAATTCCAATGACAACGGCTCCATGAAAATAAAAACTATTGATTAAAATTGCTATTTAAATTATGTTTTTATTGCCTTTATAGCTAAATATATCTCATCCGGAAAATTTTCTAAGAATTGCTTAACATTTTCTTCTGTCAAAATCTTCGTGTTTTCCAGAAGTTTGTATTTTGAAATATTGAAATCGTGTTTTACATTTATCGTTGCTTTTAGGATTGCATATGTTTTCCATAGAGTCGAGGATTTCCATTTTTTTAGTAAATCACCGAAAAATGCAATTAAAAAATTTTCGGAAAAGGAACGCGTTTTGTTTTCTTGTTGCCAATATCCAACAGTGCATAATACATTTATATTATTTGCATAATTTCAGGTGAAGTATTATCAAAATGTTTGTCTGATTCATTCGATTTTTCACTCATTATTTTATTTAAATTAAAACTTGTATGAAAATAATGATTATTACGACGCCGTCATTTACACTTGTCACTGACAGTTTTGAAATCCATGGCAATCTAGTCGTTTAATTTGATTACGGAATATTCATTCTGTACCTTGTTATAGAATGAAACTACATGCAAAACACATAAGAAGCATTTCAGAATAAATATTCTAACTCAAGAGTGAGCATTTTTACATTTATTAAAAATGATTTCGGAATTATTACATTCTCTAATGGTCGTGGAGAAACAATATTATTATTACCTTTTTCCCCAAAGATGGAATAGGTCGGCTTACTTTCAATCTTACGTCTAAAGCTTCCCTCCTGCCAACGTTCATCTCCTTAGTAAGTAACCCAATATAAATATCAATAGTTCATATACATTTTCCCCTATCTTTCAGTCATAATTTTCAAACTGTTAAAAGTAACAGCAACCTCAAAATTTGGGTGGTAGTAGGGCTCGGATATTTTACAATTATTGTAAGCAACGATATTATTTCGTGGACAAGAAAAACATACCTATTTGCTATATAATTCCAAATAATTAACAGATCCTTATTCTACAACTACAGAAAATATTCTATTGCGATTATTTCTGGTATCAGAAAGCGTGATTATTAAGAAACCACCATTTTCGATAATGTTAGACACCTGAAGGGAATACAGTTCTTCGCTTCTACATGTTTCGCAAACAGCAATAATGAGAGCTACGTTTAGCATTAGGTAAGTTTGTCGCCATCCTCTTTCTGAAGCCTGTTATTGACCTCATCTTTCATAAGCACTCGATTTTATGAATTTATACCCTGCTATATTACGCTTCAAAAACGCTATCACCTTTGCATGCCTGAATATTTTCCTCTGCAGAGGGAGAGAGAGAGAGTTTCCCTCAGAATAGAATACTTTGACTAGAGCAAACCTGTTTTCATGATTTTGGATTTTTCATAAAGATATATTAACAATGCAACAATATTCAAACAAATTGACAAGATTTAAAATATCACATCATTGATAAACTAATAATAGCTGATTGTCATAATAACAATCCTTATACAGATAATCGCACGAAAAAAGTTCTAGTTTCTTCGTTGCTAGTTTCTATGATTTATGAGTTGCTAAGAACAGGTTTGACGCATTCAAAAATATGTTTGACAACTCCTCTCAAATTTAATAAATGACAACAAATAAGGCATATAGGCGATAAACTAATAGCTATTTGTTTAATTAGGCAGTAATATACAAGATTTTATGCCGCGACTAGTATTCAATAGACGAAGTGCAGCCGAGTCTATTAAAGCAGCAAAGGCATTAAATCTATTTTACTGCCAAGTTAAGTACATAATTTGTCACCGATTAATTTTAATTTTATGACAATAGCAAACAACGCTATTTATTTCATATTATAAAATTTGTACGATACTTCATTCATGAATAATAATAATTTTATTAGGTATAACAAGTACACAGTAATCGACATATTGTTCCTATTTAAATCTATAAAAATAACTGTTTATTATTTAAGATGGAAGAATTCACATTAACTCTGCCCGAAATTATTGAATCAGCAAAACAAATAGAGTGTAATTTATTACCAGAAAAATTGAGGAAGATATATCGGCAAACATATAAAATATATTGATTACTGGACTGAGATTAAGATTATGTCTTTTTCAGAAAATATACTTGTGGTATATTTTTCTGAATTAAGCAAAAGTGTCACTACTTTCAATATCTCCAACATCCATATTGGAAATTATCTAAAATTAAAAGCATTCTTGAAACGGATGGATATCGTATTAGTAATTGAACAAATTAAAAAATTTCTAATGGAGGCCTCTCATGATAAGTATTTAGGTACAAAATATTTTTGCAAACGAAGAATACTGACTATTAATTTAGGTGGCAATGATTTTTGCTCTATCTGTGGCATGTCGATGTGATGAATTACCTCAAATAAAAATTGGAGATATTGTAAATAGGAGAATAGATTGCTGATCACTCTGCCAACAAAAACAAAGAACCGAATATGCTTTATTGTAAGCCAATATTTAGACATATTTCGAAAATACAGTACCGCAAAACCTATAGAAATATATATACAGGGTCTCCCAAAATAGAAGACCCATACCATTAACCACATATTCTTTGGACAAAAATAATGCGACTTTTATATGCCCTTTTTTATTTGGGCGTCTCTGTTTCAATATACAGGGTCTTAACGTTTTATAAAATTTAAAATTATCCATTTTGTTTTAATTATCAAATATTCATTCAGTACGTATTACGATTTGCTAAGTTGCCAGAGTATTGTAATAATAGGTATATCCACTTGAGAATGATAGATTTATGGGCATTACAAATTGCCGTTTTCTCCAAAACGGAGCATTTAAACAGAAAATTACAAAAGAGATAAAATGATCAAAAGAAAATTCTACGTTTTTCAAGAAAAAGTTCCTTCCCCCTTCGATTTTTGTCATCAAAATCACATGATAAGTATGCCGAAATAAGAAAAGTACGTGCAAAATTTCAAGTGTGTATCTCACAAAACAATGGGATTATTAACAAAAATAGTTTTTTAAAATGTAACTTAAACACCCTGTATATTGAAACAGGGACGCCCAAATAAAAAATGACATGAGGAAAGTCGCATTATTTTTGTCCAAAGAATATGTGGTTATGTGGTATGGCCTTATATTTTGGGACACCCTGTAGTAACAATTTTTTTTAATGTTTAAATGATAAAGCATGTCACCAATTAATAGGAACTCATACATTTGGGAAAACGCTAAAACAAGTTGCTAGATTTCGCAAATTGAAGGATGCTGACGAATATACCGGACATTGATTCCGCAGAACTTCAGCTACACTATTAATAAATTTAGGAGCTGATATCACAACTTTAAAAATACATGGTGGATGGAAATCTTCAACGGTAGCTGAAGGTTACTTTGAGGAGTCCATAAATCAGTTGTTAGCAAAACAATGTTCCCTACTGCAAGGACATCAAGTGCTGAAAGCAATTTTTTAAATAATTCAGCCACTTTGGAGCATTCAATACTTCATAAACAATGTACAAGTGAAAACACTTCAACCTGCATAGACAAAGTAAATGTTTCAAGACAAACAGGAACAAAATAATGATTATTACAGAAACTATTAAAGACATATTGTTGACTACTTTTATTTGAAATAACACATTACAAGAACAATTATGGACTATTTAAAGTATGAAGACAACAAAACTATGATGTTTTAAATATAAATAAAATATAACGTTTATAAAAGGTTCTAGTCCATAGACATAAAGCATAAAGTCTATAAGTGCCATTATTAGTAGCAGTTTGGGATTCTTGCTGCTGGTTCTCTATTAATTTTTTATAGAATGGTTGATGTTGACTTGGTATACACGCAATCATATCTTGCAGGTTTATAAGCTTCTCTTTGGTAATGCGTGGTTTTGATATTTTATTGGAAAGTTTGAAACTGGCTAGTTGCTCAATGGATTTTCCTTATTTTAAAATGATAACTTCCTGCCACTCTTCAACCTCGCTGAAGGTTTTTTTATTTTATAACAGTGGGATTATCTTTAGTTATTTTTAAAATAGATGCAGTTTTGAAGAGTTAAACATCAGTCGCCGCCTGTATGTTTCTAAAGTTTGAAGATTCCATGTTCACTGTGCGGAATGATATGTTATATCTTCTTTTTCTATCAGTTTTTTAACACACTGGGGGACAAAACACTTTACGACTCTTTTTTTTCATTAATGCAAAGTCTGTGTTGCATGGCATATAGGAATGTCTACTGACTAAAAACTTTTGCTCTATTTCATCAAACATATCATAAAATAAATGCCAGCAACATCATTCTGTTTTTGTTTTGACCTATACAGTTGTGTGTCCATATAATTAATTTTCTTCCATATCGACCAAGATGACCATCTTATCATCGGTGGCACTTAGACCCTTTTTACTTCTAATAGTCATGGCACATATAGATTTGTCATATTTACCCCACTAAAATGAACAAAATACTTCGCGATGGCTCTTAGACCCATTTGGATATCGCTTGGGTTAGTACATGGATCCTTTTTATGCAAACATTTCATATTTTGTATTTTTGGTACTTAGATCCTTTTGAAGTTAAGGTCTTCAATTATTAATTGTTAATCCACGAGAAAAATGGCAACTCAAGGTGCAGTTATATTTTTTCGAGATGATTAAAGGCTTAAAATTATGGTTTTGAAAAACGCATTTGACAAATTTATTCTAATCCAGTTCCTAACTGGCTAAGTTGTGGGCCCCTTCAGTCCTTCGGAAACTCCTTATCGAGTGAATTTAAATAATCCCGGTTAAAATGACGTTAAATAATTGTTCTAGAGATAAATGTTAATGTTAATAATAATAATTCTAAATCAAATGCTATAAGATAAAAGCGTGGTATTATGAATTATAATCCACGATTGTATTAAAGGGCCTTTAATCCACGGAAAATAGACGTATTAAACCATCTTAATATAGTGGCAATATTTAAACTCGTCGTTAAATAGACTCACTTGGTACATTAAACTTGACCACTGAAGCTCTATTTTAAGGACTTGTTAAATATATAAATATTAAGCTATGCTATTCGTATTCGTATATTTGAAAATTTTATTATTTTATTTACAAAAAATGTTATGTTCCATAAAACTCTGGCGCAGAAATCGAATGAAAACCCAGAAATTATGTTAAAACGGTACGTTTACATTCACATAAAAAATGTCAAGTAGATAAAAAATTTTACGAGCGCAAGGGACAATCGGATGTGGAATGAACTGTGATGAGATTAAAGCGATCGATAAAGATGCAGGCGTAATAATGAACGGAGCCAAGGAGAAAACGAAGAGGACGAAAAGAGGGACGTCTTAAATTTGCTCGATATACAAAAATTCAAACTCGATTTCGAAAGGTCACCAATAACTCATTTAATGTAATTGATTGCGATCCACTACAAAATCAGTCGACTTATAAAACTCTGACAATGTCATCCATGTGACGATACAGTGGCATCCATGAATGAGACAAAAGGGAAAGAGGGAAAACGGTCATCGATTCATATGATAAAAAAATATATTACTAAGCCGCACCTTAGAATTTCTACATATACAGGGTATTTCTTAAGTACAGGTAAAAAATCCAGGGGCGTATTCTGAGGCTAAAAATAAATGTTTTTTGTTATAAAAATGTGGGGTCTTAGGACAGCCATTGTCCAGTTACAGCGTGTCAAAAATTAAAAAAAATCAATTTTAATTTTTAATATCTAAACCGCTTGAAATAATTTTACCAAATTCGGTGTATATATTTAGTATAACAATAGGAATGACACAAAAAATAATCAGCTTTAGAAACTTACTAGTGGCGGAGGTGTGAGTATCATCGTTCGTTATTTGCCAAAAAAATATAGATCACCCTGTATAATATTATAAATAAAATAGGTCATTATATGCGTTATTGTATTATCTTCACTTTTTGTTTCCTTACACTTTTTATATTCCAAACCGATTAATTCATAACAAATGTCGGAAATGGCTACCTTCAACCAAAATACATGCTTCAGATCCTCTTGAAATTACAACAGATGCAACACGAACAAGTACAAAAATTGTAGGAATAGCTCTTATCACATCATAACCAGTTATAATTTATTGACATAAGTACTCCTCAGATTCAATGTGAATCTTATAAACTAATGTCTTAAGATGTCACCAAACAAAAAAAACAATAGATCTCATATCGGGTGATCTGGGTTGCTAAGGTTGACCTTTCGTTTAAAAATTCACGAGCACTCAAACTAAAATGTGGGAGAGCCCCGTCGAGCATAAACCACATTCTCCCTTAGCGCATGGGGAAACTGATGTTGAAATAGAGATTCCATTATGGCATTACGGTTTTCATCATATCATATATTGTGGAAGTTCATTATTGTATCTCGAAAAATTAACTTCGCCGGTAAATAATATGCCAGCGGTAAAGTCAACATTTTATTAATTTTTTTGCAAAAATAGCAAAATTGCAGGCGAGCAGGTTAGTCTAGCTTGCTTAATTTTTTTGTGTATGATACGGATATAACTGTTGAAGCTTCAGAACGGATCAAAATAGTTTATGATTCACATTAAAATTTTCAGCGATCTTCTTAGTACTAGTATTTGGGTCTTCAATTTCGTGTAGAAAAGCTTCTTCCAACTCAAGCGTTTTAATACTCAAAGGCCTTCCAGGAATTGAGCCTTTATGAAAAGAGTCTGACTCCGAAAGACGTTTAAAAACATTTCTGAACATTTTTGAATTTGGAATGGAAGAATGATTTGGAAAGCTTGCCGTATAAATTCGCCTACCATTTCCATCTGCAAGGCCATAAATGTTATGAATATTACCATTTCAGTATTTGAACATGCATAAACCATTATTAAAAAATAAGCTTAATTTGACAATACACAATATTAAATAAGATGACCGTATATTATTATTGTTTCGCATGGCTTCCTTAAAATATTTATTTATTTATTTATTTATTTATTTATTAGTAGAGGTAATCCAACAGAATTTCGAACAAATTCCAATTACAGGATTACACCTTGGATAACATTCTGTGCATAAATACTTTTAAATAATCTAAAAAAGATATACAAAAGAATGAAGACAAAAAAAAACAACAACAACAAAAACTACTAAAACAGCATTACGCCTCACAACGGGAAGCGAATCAGAAAACAAATCAATATGATTGAAATACTCATTATAAGAACTAAGCATTGAATTAATCGGAGAGTTATTACCATAATTGTTAAAATACATCTTTGCGTAAAATAAATTTGTTGAGCGAGTTATCTGTTGTTTTACATTGAAATTAAGTCTACTTACTATATAATTATTATCAATATTATTATTAACAACTTTATACAAGAATAACACATAAGATATTAAACGCCGAGATTTTAGTTTCAATAATTTATAATGATTTAAACTGAGGTCATATGAACTAAATGCGATTTAGGTTTTGTAAATGATTTTTTTTGTTCCTCATTACAAAAGCCAAGATTTCTATATGCTTTTCTAACAACTGCTTCAACATGGCAGTCAAAAGTTAACTTAGAATCCAATATAACTCCCAAGTCTTTGACGGAATTTACCCTGTTAAGTGGTACGCTATTAAAATGGTAAAGAAAGAAAATGTTTACGTCTATTCTGGAAAAAGTAATATAGTGACATTTCTCAATATTGAGAAACAATTTATTGTGTTTGCAATACTTGTACAATCGACTCAGATCCTTTTGAAAATTTATACAATCACTAATTATTAGTGATAACTTTATACATTTTTAAATCATCAGCGTATAAGCAATAACGAGAATGCACGAAACAATTATCAATGTCATGAGTGAACAATGAAAAGAGCAGTAGCCCCAAATGAGACCCCTGTGGTACACCCGATGTTACTTTAATATAGGAAGATGTACAAGATATATTTAAGTAACTGTGTAGAAATGCACTTGATCAAATAAATACATTTTGTTGTTAATCAGTTTAGAATAAAAAAAAGTGTAAAGAAATAAAAAGTGAAGATAATACAATGGCGCATATGATGGCATGTTTTATTTGTAATATTATGCAGGGTGATATATATTTTTTTGGCAAATAATCATCGATGATACCCACACATCTGCCACTGCTAAGTTTCTAAGGCTGATAATTACCTACTGTCATACCAAATACAGACACCGAATTGGGTTAAATTATCTCAAGTGGTTTATATATTAAAAATTAAAAATTTAACTTTTGAAACTAGCTGGACAATGGCTGTCCTAAGACCTCACATTTATATAACAAAAAATCCTTATTCTTGACCACACAGTACGCTCCTGAATTTTTCACCTCTACTTTAAAACGCCATGTATAGTAAGTAGATATTTTTTGAATTATTTATTTTAAATTTTGTATTCAGGGTCATTTTACATAATTTTATAATGGTGTTCCAATATTTGGATCGAGCTTGGGAAATATTAAGTGTATTGAATTGGCACTCACGGATCTGTTGCTTAGCCTCCAGGATGTCAACCTAGTAGATTTTTTTTTCTTGAGATAGATAGTCCGAAAGATAAAATTTATGACAATCCCTGTGAAAATACAGAAGATATACGGGACAGAATATCTGCTGCTTTTTGGCCTATTTTTTGTGGACAAAATTAGATTAAGAAATGAGCTTTGTGTGCGCAAAAATGGGCGTCACTTGGTCAAGTATTTATGTATGATTTGTAGCATATTTGTGTATTTTGTATGGTTAAGTATTGAATTTTGTTTTATTTCAAGAACAACTATATAATTTTTATTTAACTTATTATATTCTTTAATTTTATGGGTTATTTTTCATATAAAATAGTAGTGTTATATATTGACGTGTTTGTAGTTTTATTCTACATCTGTTACTGTCAAGATTCAATATGGCGGCCATACGTAAAAAAACAAATTAATGTTGCAGGAGAAATACTGATGCTAGATGATATTTTTTTTACAACCGCTATTTGCAGTTATTTCACAATATCTCAAAAACGGCAGCAGATATCGTTTATCTGTTTGGTTTATCTTAATGGTCATCAAAAGGCATAACTTTTTTCTAATGTGAGCCACCCTGTATATCTCACACTTTCCGAGATGCATATGGTGAGCAATGAAAACAGAAGTAGGCCTAATATGTATGGAATAATGTATATAACATTTTACAAATAACCTGTATAAGAAATAATGTACAGATAAAAATTTCTTAGTTGATTTTCCTGCACCACCAAAAGATGGCGGTGTCCGGTGCGATTCTTACTAAACTTCTTTAGTAAGTTAAATAATATACTCCGTGGTACATTTAGTACCGCATTTATTGAAATAAAGATTGACCTACTGATCTTTCAATAAAATTTGTTGAATAAACCGATTGTATGTAGTACATATTTAATTAAATAATAACAGTAACGCATACATTAATTTAGTTTATTATTTAAAGCAATCTAGTATTTAATAATGTTAAAATAATTCATAACCACATTGCAAAATAAAACGGTTTGTAAACTTTTGCAAGTAAACAGTAAAATTTCAGCCTCATAGACTAATTAATATAAATAAAATAACACCATATTCAGTTGCGAAAATGAGAAATAGTAATTATCGAATAATTGATATAAAATATTCTCTTTGCCCCGACGTTATTTCGTTTTGCCCAAAATGCGTTTCTTCTTGGTCTTTACATTTTAATACGACTTATAATTTGTAAAAGTTTACCCAATTTGTAACTTCAATTTCACTGGCAAACAGCCAAATTGCCAGACTTTTAATTTATCTAAATATTTTCGTGTTTCTTTCCCCTTGTCCGTTACACTGCAAAATGTAATTTATTTTGCTGAATTTTCCTCTGCTTAAGTGCTACTTATTTATTGTAAATAAAAGGACATACCAAAATCCAATAATTTATGTACAGGGGTCTCAAACTCGATAGTATGGGCCAATTGTGAAAAAATTTAAATAAAATTTGGGAAACTTTTATTAGAGAAATTTGTCTGCATTACGTCCCGTTTAAAAGTTATAAGCAATATCGTCCTAAAAGTATCAAAGGAAATGCCATCTAAAAATCACATTAGCAAAAGAAAAAGTTGATATGTTGTTAATTTATGGCGGGTGGCAAAAAAATTCAAGAAGAGCTGTAGAGTTATATGGAGAAAGGTATCCAGAGCGCCTCATTCATAATCATAGATCTTTTACAAGATTGGAGGCGACCTTGCGACGAAATGAAGATGCATTTTCTGTTCCGAAGAATCAAATAATTGACTGAAGAGTAAGAAACAATGTTAATACAGCTAGACTATTACAGCATTTCGAACAAAATCCATGAAATTCTATACGGCAGGCTAGCCGTGAATTGAATTTGGATAAATCAACCGTTCAACAAATTTTAAAGACCAATCGGTACATGACTACAAAATTCACAATTTAGGCAAGACGCATATTGAGACGGGTATGACGCGTGTGAGATGACGTGACCCGGCCAGCATGACACGAATGCGCGACACGCGTTGCGTTGTCTTTCGCATATTGCAAGACAGTTCTTCTCGCGACTTTCGAACAGCCACGTCGTTCTAATTTTTCTTGTTTATTATAAAAATGAATGATTTAAATAGAAAACTGGATTTATAAATGAAATAGACCCCTGAATTTGGACCAGTATTGAGAAACCGTAAGTGCAAAAAAATTTGAAACTTGGACCATATGTAGCCTGTAGTTTCGTAATCGTATTTTTTAGTTATTAATGAAAATGTAGAAAAAAATTACGGTTTTCTACCTACAAAATATACCATCTTTTAAGTGCAGTTCATTTGCAATTTCACACCAAATCTTGTTTTTATCTTCGCTTTCATATAATTCTCATGTCTGGTATCATATAGATCTCTATTCCTTCTTACCATCTCTATCAGTTTTGTTTTTATTGTCACGGGAGAAAACACAACAAACCTCAAAATTATTAACACGTAGCGTGTACGGCGCGAAAAACTGTACCACTTCCACTGCGCCGCGCGCCTCGCGTCACACGCGAGTCTTGCTGTGCAACTTCGTGGCACGAATTTGCGCTGTCCCATTACTTTCCTTAAGCTACAAAAGTACGTGCTGTGCTGTGTCACCACACACGCATTATACGCGTCTCAATATGCGCCTTGCCTTAGAGTATTTGCCAGAGCATCACATTTAAAACAGACTTAATTTTATAGCTCAAATTGTAGTAAATGTAAAATCTGTTGATCAGAGCCTTTTACGGCACGTTCTTTGGACAAACGAAAGTCGGTTTGTCAGTAATGGTTTGCCAAACAGGCCCAACGAATACCACTGGTACATTGAAAATTCCCACACTAAATTCAGTCCAAAACCAACGCCATTTCGTGTAAATATATGGTGCAGCATCATCAGTAGGCATTTAGTTGGTCCTTATTTTTATGAAGAACTTCCTATACTTCTGGAGAATGTGCCTTGCAGCTAAGGAGAAACCTATGGCTCCAGCACACCGGAGCTCCACCACACAAGGTCAGGATTGCGTAGCAATATTTAGATAATACTTTCTCATAAAAAATGGAAATGCAAAAATAGATTGTAATATGTATGGCGTTTGCTTCATTTTTTGAACTTAGTTATTGTTATCATCATCTTTCGATTTAACTGTATTAAAGAATTATCGAGTTCAATCCCTTTATTCTTTCTTTATTCTTAATAACATTTATTCACTTTAAACAACGAATATTCAATTATTTTTGGTATGTTATGTTTCTGGTGAACATTATTCAAATAGGTATTGTCATATTTAATTCATTGACAGGCTGTCACTTTTTGTCATTGTCGATATTTAACTTCAAATAATTTTAATTTTTATAATAATTTTTATAGTTAGATATTTGATTCAATTTAAAGGAGGCCATCTGAAGAAGCAATCCAAAAGATGCAGAAATAGGACAGATCTCATCTATTCTATTGTGCTTGAATTGTCGTGTTCCCACTGCCAAAAAGTGAAGTTAGATATTTATAGAGTGTTTCATTAAAGCAGGTTAGTAAATTAGATTAATTTCTTTAGATAATTATTGAATAGAGCTTTGTCTGTGGAATTGTTCATTAGCTTACCTAGATGTTTGGTATCAGAGAACATACATATGACTTCATTGATAGAAATTGTAGGATATTTGATTTATATTAGCTTAAAATACCTTTCTAATACAGTAAAAAATATCCAAACGATTTTGATCAATCTTTGATGTGTTTTATTCTACTTTTTTGTATTATTTTAATATGTGTTTTTCTGTCAAAAATAAAATAGTTAAAGATAATAACTGTAAAGGGCACTGGGACATACGTTTTCTTTCAAAATATATGAAAGAATTTTGGACTCTTGATCAACAATCCGACTGTCCCATTTTTCACCAAAATTATTTAAACGCAAAAAAAAGTATGAAAAAATTATAGCGGAAGCAAAAAAATCCTACTACGATAAATATATTTTAAAATCATCCAATAAGACTCGCGCAGCTTGAAACTTAATAAATAATCATTTCAAGAAATCAGGGAACAGTACAAGTGTGCCCAAAGTGAAAAATCAACTTGGCGAGACACTGACGTGCCCTAGGGAAGTAGCTACAGCATTCAATAGTTTTTTTGTTGAACTAGAACATAATATCAATTTTTCTGGGTCTCCGGAATACCATGGTAAGTGCACAAGAAATAGTATATTTCTACGTGAAATTACAAGGAATGAGCTTTACAATATAGTTATGTCACTCAAAGCTGATAAATCTCGGGGCACTGATGAGATTCCGGGGTATATAATAAAGCAATGCTTTCTTGAGTTCGAATCTCTGTTATTGTATTTGATAAATTTTTCTTTAAGAAGTGGTAAATTTCCAGAAATTTAAAAAAAGTCAAAAATTATACCTATCTTTAAAAATAAAGGAGATAGCAACTCAATGTCAAATTACCGGCCAGTTGCAGTTCAAAATCAGTTTGGTAAAATCTTTGAAAAAATATGTCTAAATATCTTGTCGGATTTCTGAAATATAAACAAAATATTAACTCCGTTTCAACATGGTTTTGTTAAGCAAAGGAACACTGAAACTGCCCTCTATGACAGTGTCAATATGATATTGAATTCTCTCGACAAGAAAGATTAAACTTTTGGAGTATTTTTTGGTTTTAGTCGACCATTTGATACGGTAAAACACGAGATCTTGTTTTTTAAATTGGAAAAATGCGGTGTTAGGGGCGTAGCACTAGATTGGATTAAGTCGTATCTGTCAAAGAGGCATCAATTAGTTATGCTTTCGGACGGGACTCAATCAGAATTACTCCTAAATGAACTAGGGGTTCCCCAGGGAAGTTTGCTTGCACCTACCCTCTTTCTTATAATGAATAACGACCTTTCATCAATCGTCAAAAATGATGTAACACCCGTACTGTATTGTACTGCCATTAACCTCTACTTGCAACATTGCAATAAATGCAGTAGCACGGGTCAAAGATCCTATACATCCGCCCGTCGTCAAATGGCAATATATCTTCCCTCAGCAAATTTATATTTATTATGTAGATATTATGAAATAAAATTAGAGTCTAACATGAACCGTGTTTCAATTAACTTTTATTTTAAGAACTACAGTATGCTGATGACTCAAATTTTTTAATAAGCACATCTTCAGGATACACTGTGCAAAACGTACAAAATGTGGTAAATAGTATGTCAAAATGGGCAGAAATTAATCATTTATTAATAAATTATAAAAAGTCGCAGCTAGTAAAATTTACAACAAAAAATAAGACAATGGATAAAAGTATTTTAATAAAATATAAAAATAGTGGTACGATGCATCAAACAAGTGACATAAATTTTCTGGGGATTTGCACTGACTCTCGACTCTGGGACTCACAAACAGATATAGTATGCAATAAACTAAATTCTTTGTGCTTTTTATTTAGACAACTCAGGCCAGTTCTAAATGACGATACTCTTATGATGTTGTACTATGGACAAGTGTACCCTAAATTATCGTATGGAATTGTCTGTTGGAGAAACGCCTCATCCATAAACTCTGTTTTTGTAGCTCAAAAAAAATATCATCCGAAAGTTCGCTAAAGTATCAAGAATAACGTCTTGCCGCGAGCTATTTATTAAATATAAAATGCTCACTGTTTTCTCTATTTATATTTACTCTTGCGCAATATATATTAAATCACGATTTAGTAACTACCCAATACGTCAAGCTATACATCACTACAACACCAGGCAAAAACAGGATATCTGCCTGCCTCAATGCCGTCTTACTCAAACACAAAATGGTCCCTATGGCATGTCAGTTCATATCTATAATAATTTACCTGACTATATAAAGAATATAAGTTCCTTGAAAAAATTTAAAAAATATTTGAAACAGTTTCTTATAACCAGTGCCTTTTACAGTATGAACGAGTATTTTAATAGTTAACTTATAAGTACTAATGTATGTTTTATTTTATATAAGCTATTGTCTTTCACCTTTTTTGACGAATTCCATATTGTTATTTTGTGACAATCAATAGGAATAATAAAAAATCTATCTATTTATCTATCTATCTATCTATCTAATGGGTAAATGATTCATAAATCTAATGCCCATGTAAGAAGGTACTTTTTCATATAATGATGTTTTATGATGGGGTATTCTAAATAAATTGCCATGCCTAGTTCTATAACAATGAGTTTGATCATTTCTAATAAATTTACTACAGTTCTTTGCAATCTGCAGAATGCATTTATAAATGTAAATACATGGAAATGTAAGTAAATTATTTTTTATAAAATACGGTCTACAAGAATTCAATGGATGTATATCAAAAATAAGACGGATAATTTTTTCTATGAAATGAGAATTCTACTGATATTAACACTACCTGCATTAACCCCATATGATTACATTATATGACGATATTGAAGGTCCTCAGGTCCGTCAGCAGCGGCAGCGAGAGTTACATCATCAGCATAAAGACGGTACAGTTACTACTAATATGCTCAGGAAGATCATTTATGAATATTAAAAGAATTAGCGGACCAAGTACAGAACCCTGAGGAACCCCAAGATCCACATCTTGAATACTGGAATATGTAGGATAAAAGCCATGAGAAGAATGTACTCCGGAAACCAACTGCATGCAACTTCCTTCCTATAAAATTAGGGTCTAAGCAACCAAGTGCCATTGATAGATCGAAGTAAAAAACACCTACATATGCTCCTTTATCGAGGTTTTAATAGACATACTCAACAAAAGCATAACTAGCAGTTTCTGTGGGTCTATTTGGGCAAAACCCATTCTGGTAAATTGAGAGTATTTTTTATTTACTAAGATATTTTATCATTTTATCGTATATTATTTTTTCCACTATCTTGCTCAATACCGATAGAACTGTAATGCCTCTGTAGTTTTGAAGAACTAAACGATCACATTTTTTAAATACCGGTGTCACACTACCAATTTTTAATGCATCTGGAAAAACTAAATTAATCGACAAATTTATCAAATATGATAAAGGGGCAGCAATAAAATTTCCTATAACTATAATTTCCCATTTAACACCACGTGTCCCAAACTTTATTTAAATATACTGTATCCTAACTGTAGACCCATAATATCGAGTTTGAGACACTCTGTATATTTGTGAAACTCATTTAAAAAAAAACGTTTAATTTTATTATATCTATAGTTTTTTCTTAGTAAGGGACATTTCAGATATTTATGAAATCTTATCTTGTCTATGTAGCTGTTTCATTAGTATATCTAAACATTTAGTTTAAAAGAACATACATTTGAACTCATTGTTGGGAATTGTAGGAAAATTGATTTATTAGTTTAAATATCTTTACAACAACATAAAAAAAACCATAACAATTTCTCCAAAATCTAAAACAATTTCAGTAGCAAAAATCTATCGGTATGCAGAGTATTGTAGTTATATGAATGTGCAAAAGAACTTCAGAAGATAATAATTTTCTAAAGGACCTGTTGTTCTCCTTGTAGCAAGCCTTTACGTTTATTAAATACATAAGCTTTGTTGCTGAAGTTGTGCACAGCAGTTGTAAAACTGTTTTGGAAAGTGGATTCAGTTACACTTATAAGTATATGGTGGCGAGGTAGTTCCTTTAATACCCTTGGGTTTGCGTTATACTCTGCCGGAAAGGAAGGAGGAAATCACATCTGTTTCTCTACATATTTTGTAAATGAATTAAATATTAAGCGCTTTCACAATATGCTTTTCCAACGTGTACTGATGTTACAGTGTGGCATATTTAACCCAAAAAATAAATAAAATACAGATTCCTGGGAATAATCGAAGTAAAAAAGTCTTAAGTCAAATAGTTCTATATTCACGTTTTGCCAAAAAAATTGAACTTCAACTCCAAAAACGTACCGTTTGACAGCTATGAACCTACCGATTGCATATTTAAAAGTTGCGTCGGTGTTGCCAGATAGCATAATTTTACAGAAATTTGTAAAACGAACAAATAAAGAGATGAAGGATTTTCAGAAACTGTTTACACAGGCCTTAAATCCAATAAATGATCATCAAGCATATTTGGTTTTTTGCCGCTGGTTTCTACGTCATGATGCTGAGACCCTCGTTTTGTTAAAAACATTCTTTTTACTGATGAGGCCGGGTTCACAAGAAATGGAGTGTTTAATTTTCACAATACGCATATTTGAGCCGACGAAAATCCTCATGCTCTAATAGAATCTGGACATCAGGCACGTTTTTCATTAAACATTTGGATGGGTATTGTAGGTGACAGGTTGTTTTACCAAACCGATTAACAGGCGCTGCTTACCTCAACTTTCTGCAGAACACATTGTATGAGTTTTTGAAAGACATTCCTTTGAATCAGAGGGAACAAATATGGTTCCAGCATGATGGTGCTCCAGCTCATTTTTCCATGGCTGTTAGAGAACATTTACACCAAATTTTTCCACATAGGTGGGTAGGAAGGGCCGGACCTGTTTTATGGCCTCCAAAATCGCCTGATCTGAACCCTCTAGATTTCTTTGTTTGGGGATATTTGAAGACATTAGTGGATGGTCATCCTGTAAATAGCCTGGAAGAGCTGCAGCTACGGATTAATCAAAAGTCTCAGAAATCCAAACCAAGGAGGGTGTTTTCGAAAGAGTTTCGAATATCGTTGAAACTAAGATGTCGTGCCTGCTTGGAAATGGATAGAGGTCACTTTGAACATCTTCTGTAACTTTGTTTTTTGTTTGTTAAAAGCTTTCTTTGTCGGTTTATTCCTAATAAAATAAAATGTTTGAAAAACGAATAGTGGTCCATATCTTCGCAACCGTTACTTTGTGGACCCATGTTTATTGAGACTTTTTTTGCTTATTTTTGTTCATACTTTTTTTAACACCCTGTATAAAACTTAATGTTAACTTTTCAAATTTTTTTATTTAATATTTTTAATATTTACATCTCATAATTGATCTATGATGACCGATAATATATTACTATCAGAAATCTAGCTTTTAATATTCTGCACTAAAGACGCAACACATTGTATACAAGTATAACCAGTTGTTTAAAACTTCCAATACTTATTAATGACAGGGAAAAGTATGTTTCTAGGAGAAATTTACTTCAAGTCTACGATTCACTCCATTAAGACAAAATTGGATTAGATGATACACAATGCACCATTCGTTCTGACACATCTAACAGCACTTCAAATTGAGCAAACAGGAATTTCCAGTGAACAATTAATCAAAATTACTGAACCGTAAAATCAATTATTTCCTACTTTCAGTTGCACGAAACCTCAAATGTAGCTTTCAACCAAAGATAACTAGAATATACAGTCAATACCTACATAGAAATAAATGATAAGGACGCCAAGACGTAAGAACATACAATAAAACAAATCTACTGGGTATTTCGGGATGTCGATGTGATACTTATATAAAAAGTAGCAAATTATTACATTAATAAAGTAAATCCATGTATTGATTTTCTGAATGTGACAGTGTTATCACGTATATTAATTGTACCCACATTGAAAATAATTATTCTTTCTTAGTAGATTTTTACAGAGCTATAGCCTTGCCAAGTGTGATATCTAAAATATCTGAAAGATTTAATAGGATATACCAAATATCTATTTAACTTGTTTAGTGACAGTTAATGTTTGTATTCAATATCATACGAAATATATAAATCACTTGATGAAAATAAAAAGTCTCTTTGTATCTTCGTAGACCTGGCCAAGGCATTTGATACTGTTTGTCATGACAAATTAATAAAATCACTCGAAAATATAGGATTTAGAGATATTCCGCTAAAACTAATGACAAGTTATTTAACAGAAAGAGTTCAACGTGTAGTAATTTCCAATGACAGAAGTTCTGAGAGAATTGTACGGTATGGAGTCCCGCAAGGTAGTGTCTTGGGGCCTACACTTTTTAATATATATATTAATGATCTATTTAATCAACATTCTTTAGGTAAAATCATTACTTTTGCCGACGACACGGCAATCTTTTACAAAGAAGATAATTGGTCACTATTGAAAAATGTTGTCAAAAATGACTTTGTAAACATAATGCGTTTTTTCAATTATAAATTATTAACAATTAATTATAAAAAAACTGTTTTTGTACCCTTCGCTTGCTATCGTAATGGTCTTCCAAATTACGACAATCTCAATTTTAAGTTGCATCAAAACATCGTAAAAATATCAGCAGCTGATTCCGTAAAATATCTGGGTATATTCATTGACAAACATTTGCGCTGGAACTTTCAAATTAATTTTGTAGTAAAAAAAATTAGAAGTGTTTTAAATAGATTTAAATGTTATAAAGATCTATTTGATATAAACTCTTTAAAAATTTTGTATTACGTTCTGGTACAGTCACACATTTCTTACGGAATTCTTGCGTGGGGGGGAGTGACTAATTATTATTTGCAAAAACTTGAGTGTGTGCAAAGGTGGATTTTAAAAATAATTTTTAAAAAAACGTATATGTATCCAACGGACCAACTTTTTAGTGAAGCGAAAATATTAAATATTAGACAATTATTTTTTCAGTCTTTGGTTATTAAACAATATAAAGATAAAACGTGTATACAAAATTTTTTACATGAACATAATACGAAACTTAAAGATGTATCTGTTATAATTCCAAAATGCCATAAAACAATCGGTCAGAGGTGTTTTGCTTATCTGAGTTCAATAGTCATGCTTGAGGTTCGCCAGTGTATTAGACAGATAAATTCTCTTGGATTATTGAAAAAGAAAATACGAAAGTGGTTAATAGTTACGCCACGTCTTAAAATACATAGTATAATTAATAGAAAAACAACTTACCAATTATAATTGATATGAGCTTGTTGAAGACATCTGTCTGTTATTTTTATTTTTTTTTTAATTTGAGTTTTTTGTTTTTTTTTTCATGTATTTACATAGTTATATCTAAAAATAATCATTTATGCTAAGTTAAAATTATTATTTTTTTCTTTTTGTTAAGTAAGATATTCTATTTCACTTTGCTGCCCTATTTTTGTCCACGCACAAGGTTCCTTTCGTGGGCAAACACACTGGTATTTATTATGGTTTGGATACATTGTATTTTACACTTTTCAAATATTTTTTGTTAAATTAAAAAGTCAAGAAAAAGAGGAAAAAAAAAGAAAAGTAAATTAGATCGCGAGTATAAAATTACTTTAAACATAAATAATCTGTCACACTAGAAGAAATTAAACTTTCTTCTCGTGAAATATCCATTTAACTCACTTGGTGTATAAAAATCTATTATACATATGTTAAGATTTCTTAATTGTATTAGATATATTTTCATTTGTAACCATATTCTGTCTCTCTATTGTGATTTGGCTTAAGATCAATAAATACAAAACAAACAAGAAGCAAAGGAGTTACTACGTTCTGACTTTGAACTTTCTTTAATAAATGCATCCTTATTCATTTTACAAACAGAACATTTCGTGTAAGCCTAATAATGTTCCCCAACAAAATAAATGCCTACTAAGGTCTTAAAATTTCTTCAGTATTTATTCTCCCTTGTATAGCTGTCTCAGGCTCGGAAGAAAAATAGGACTTGTAATCAACATTTATCCGCCTTTAATTATATTTAGGTACAACATAAAGATACCCGCAAATTCTGAATTGTCTCTTTTACGTAGCAACCCAGCTTTTCCACTCCATTAAATCTGTAAAGAATGCAAGGGTGGCTTATACTTCCTAAGATCATATTTTAATTTAATAGATGTTACTGAAACATGCTCACCAGTTGTGAGCAGTAAAACGATTTATAGAAATACTTTTATCGTATCTACTATTCCAAACTCATGTCTCAAACTTAAATCAACAACGAAAAATTAAAGTAGTAACTGTAAGTAAATTTGTTTGGTTAAATTTTAGTTTTATATACTGAGAAAAGCCCTCCAAGTAAATAATGTTGCCAAAATAATAATAATAATAATAATAATAATAATAATAATAATAATAATAATAATAATACTGTAAATATTTTTTTATACGACTACCTTGCAAAAGGAGGTTTTGCACACGGAAAACACACTCTGAAAACGGTATTTTGCACACGGTTATGTCATGTTTGCACACGCCTCTCCAGATTGTGATTTTTGTTTGATGTTGTCATCCAAATTATACCGGCCACAATTTTAGTCAATTCTGGCTCAAATCTGCTTGCCCTCGAACGCCATGGAGGGTGGAAATCTAGTACAGTTGCCGAAGGTTACGTTGATGATTAATTGATAAATAATATGGGAGTTTCGAAAAAGAGTCTTCAGTGTCTTCTGCTGCCACAGAACCAGAACAACTATCGTCTATTGGAATATAACAAGAAAACAACGACCGTACGCTGAAAAACTGCACTAAAAACACGACACCAAAAATATTCTCTATTACCGAAAACAAGGTGCACAGTAATACTGCTTTTCCCAGCGTAAACTTGAAGGAATGTTCATATGTTACCATGAATATTAAATATTAGTTTCTTTTGTTAATGCATTAGTAATTTTCTCTCTTCACTCTTTTGAAAACCTCTTTGCACACGAGCGAGACATATTAATTCTTTTTTTTTAGATACTCCTCAAAACATTGTCGGTGCTCAAGTCCTGAGTATTCTAGTCATGATTATAACAATTTTTCTATCCCCATTAACCCTAGTTCTATTTTTCTGGAGCCTTTTGTCTCCAAAGAAATGTTGCTACTATTAAATAATAAATTAAAAAATAAGCGTTCCTCAAAACCGGTCGAAATACCCATGTTTCTGTTAAAAAAAGTACTCGACATCATTATTGAACCAATCACCTACCTCGTGAATTTATCTTTCTCGGCCGGTGAGTTTCCTAAGATCTTAAAAACTGGAAAAGTTGTACATATTTTTAACCAGTTTATTCGGAACCAGTAAAATTAGGTCGGAACATGGAGAAGTAAGCGTGGGGGTTCCACAAGGCTCTGTGCTGGGTCCTATCCTATTTCTACTGTATACAAATGAACTTGATATTTTTATGTTCAACGTTTTTCTTGTGATGTATGTTGATGATACGTCTATGCTTATTTCAGATGCCAATGATAAACTGTTAGAATCGAAATATAATGCTGCGTTGAACGCCGCGCCGTGGGAAATTGGTACGTTACTAATACTATATCTTAATAGTAATAAAATACAGATTTCAGAATTTTTTTATAATGCTTGCATAGTTTATAAACATCGTACCATAGCAACTACACACCCTATACAAATCGGTAACACGACGTTCCTGGTGCGCTACGAACTTTCTGATAACTCACGCATGCGACAATCGAATGCCGGATTAAACATCGTTGCCACATCATGTTTACATACATAATATTGTCTAACCCTTCAGCGTGATATTCAAATTTACCCCCATTTAACACTTTCTGCATTTCCCGCATTTATTTCCCCCCAAATTTGTAGATTACGCCACACATTTGGAGGGGAGATGGAGAGAATACAAGCAGTAAGCAGTAGTTTGTTTATTTCGGTCTCGCATATTCGTCGTAAATTCACAATGCATAATTTTACAAATTCGGAATATGCGGAAATCGTAGTGTTATACGGAGAATGTGCGTGAACTTTGTGTAAGTGCCTTCGCGATACGGGTTCTGTGAAACTGCGTCGGGTGACCCTAATTTTATTAATAAAGTGCTATGGACGGATGAGTGCAGTTATACTCGAACTGTCATTTTAAACAGGTTAGTACCATACTACTTAAGAAACAATAAATTTATAGGCTAGATGTACGTAACTACAAACTGAATAATTAATTGTACTTACAAGTAATACTAAAAATTCATATTTATTTGTAAAACATAGTGAAAACGTTATATCAAAATTATTAAAGTATAATAACCTAACATTCGAAAACATTTATTTATCTACATTTGTTTTTATTAACAAATAAATCAATATTTAAGGAAAATTCATTCATGTATCTAGATTTAAAAAATAGTTTTACTCCTTGTCGTTAAATAACAGTACAAAAACTAGGTAACTAGGTTATTGACCTAATAATTTGAGCACCAGATCAGAGGAGTGCCATTGGTTTTTTATTGATTATTATTATTTGATTTCATGGGATGTTAACATTTAAAATTATTATTTATTTGTAATGTTTAAAACCTAGGTAAGTAGGTACTAGAAAAATATTTCAACTTGGCAACATTGCATCAGGTCGACATCGAGTTGAACTGTGAGCTGTAAACGACCAAGGCTGTGAGCGGTCAGTGACAGTATGAAAAGGGAGTTTAAATAATAATTTGAAAATATTATTTTCGGTGTAAATATGCATTTAGATTTTTTTTAATCACGTATTCGCATTGTACTCATTATTCCCTATCTTATCTTAAAATTAATGACATTATGACTGACTCACCCTGTATATACTACTGGTAATATTACATCACTTGTAGTCAGCACAGTATTTCATTGAATTTTAGAATTCACTTTCGGCAAGTTATTAGTTTACTTGTAATTATTGTGCAGTTACAGTAAAAACATAAATTGTTGTCATAACTGGAACCCATTATTGTTACAGGTCGTACAGATCGGTACCACAACTAATCATATTGCTGCGATAAGTGAATCGTGAATCAGTTCAGTTCGGCGCCATTAAGTTTTGTGTGTGCTTCGAGACGGTATAGTTTGTGTGTCTTTGAATAATTTTAATAACATTACATCACCATCAGTGGAATTCAACTAGGGTTCATCCATCAATTAATTCAAGAAGGGTTATGGTAGTCACCGTGCTAGTTCCAGTGTGTGAGTTTGTCTGTTGTTCCGTGTGCAGGTATGGCCTGTTTTGATTTATTTTTTATTATTTCTCTTTTCAGTGTATTTTCAACTATTTTGCCGTGATTTATTATTATTTACGGGTTTTTTGTTCATACAAATTATTTTTTTTGTAGAGAGACCTATTTTTTAAATTGATTATTAAAAAGTTTTCCTCTTAGCGATTTTCCTCGTGGTAATCTAAAAGACAAACACTTAAACTATCATGAGATTGAACAAGGAACTGTTGAAGTATTACGTGCTTGTAGGAGTAAACTAGTGTAAATATCGATAATGCATTTGTTTATCTTCTCTGCTGAGGAACTTCGAATAGCTATCTATACAGAAGCTCAATTCAGCAGTCGTATCTTGTAACAGCGACTTACCTATGTCTGAAACTTCTGTTTCCGCATAACAGAATGAAGTAGAGTACGATTCCATTAGATATATTTTGTAAATATATAGTTGCTTTAAACGTTTATTCAAAATACCAGTAAAATAAATAACATTTCATAAATGTGATACATTTATCTAGAATTTCTTATAACTGGTCTTAAATACTTAACTATAAAAACTGAAATGGTAAAATTGCTTTTCCCTATTTCGAATCGTGTCGGAGAAACAAGAAATTTGCATTTTATGTCCATTATTTATCGGACAGCTATTACAAATAAACAAAGTTTCTTAAGAGCGGAATATATTATTGTACTTTGTAATGGTTTATTATGCAGTCAATATTCTTATAGAGACGTAGTAGAAACATGTCAGAGGTAGTTGGATGTTAATCGTAACCAATCTGCAGTGAAACGGATTGTTTTACAATTCGGGCCAGCAAGAACAGTAAAAAAAAGAAGGAAAGGAATAATTGAAAATTATATTGCATATTTAATAGTTGTATCTACATCTATCACATAATGACTATGATCTGACACTTTTTCGAATGTGTGTGTAATTGTCAACTAAATAATAATGTCTAATTTGACATTTATTAAATAAACAAAATATGGATCATATCAAAACTCATTTAGTAAATACATTGACAGTAAAATCTAAACAAATGGATAAATTAATAGCAGATGCGACATGCATAACGATTTACTTGAATAGGTAGAAACATTTTGAGTGTGAACATACTTTTTTGATGTTGATGTAACAACTTTGGATGTTGACGGAATATTTTCAGCTTGCAAAGAAATATTCATGCTTTCACCTAGCATTTTCATAGCCCGTCGTTTCTCGTTTTCAGTAGATCTTTCGATAAAAGCTTCACCGACAGAGTTAGTTTTCCAACCACCATGTTTTTTTATACTCAAAAGATCTGCCCCAGTTACTAGTTCTATTAGTAAATTCAAGAAATCAATATCATCAATTTCCAAATGTTACTAAAAAATCTTTACACTTTTGTCACGGTATTGGGTACCATGATTTGGAAGCATAGACTTTCGCACATTCTAGAAGCAGATTTCATAGTCCTTTATCTTTCACATGTTCTTCAAACATATTTGCGTGGTGCGAAACCAATAATCAAAATAACCTAAACAACCTAAAGTATTAGTTATAAAACGTTTTTACTATAAAAAGTATTTGTAATACAGGCATCTTCATGAACAGAAAATCATCATCGTCCGCATAACGATTTTGTTGAGTATTTTTTCATATCAATAATCTTCTTGAGTGAAATTTATGTTCTTATTATTGCGTAATAGCACCAAAGAGCTGAAGGCTTCTGTGTTTTGCTTTGTTCGTTGAAAAATGCTAATAATCCTTTCTCGTTGGTTACCTATGAAAAATATCTCATTTTCTCTACGCAGTTTTTCATAGCGATCAATTTTTTTTTCTGTATTTCTTCCATGATTTTTGTGACACAAGATTGGAAACAGCACTGGAAATTTTATTCTCATCTGAGTGCATCTGATCATCGCTTGAACTCATATTTACAATTTTACAATAATTATGAGAAAAAATAATTGCACATACAATGACATCTATGTTTATGCCTGTTGCTATGGCAGGTAACTTCTTAATAGGCGATTTTGTCGTCCTACTCGTCGTAGTTATGTAGAGGCACCAATTGTTATTACTATTAATAACTTCGACAGCTGTAGATAAAACGTTGTACACAATAGGTGTACAACAACATGTCTTCACATGCATACGGTAATAATATCTATATCCCACTTAACGCGTAAATAACTATTTAATAATACTGAAGAATTTACATTCAGCATAGGAAATATCGAATTTAAATATAACTAAATCATTTCATCGATACAAAATTATCGATTAATAAAATTAAGGGATTGACGATGTTAAAAGCTTGGATTTTTTATGGGTTGATTAAATGTAGTTGATAATAGACAGAATAATAATAATATTCTTAGAGGAATCAACTTTTACAACTGTTGTAGGTTTTAGAGAATCCAAACTTCAAAATCCAAATTACGACATAAGAAGATAATTTTCAAAGCAAGTGAATGCTTAATGTGATTCAAAGGCAATTTAAACCAAAATTCGTACTTGAAAATACTGAAAAACTATTATTATTTTTATGAAAATATGTTAGCTGAATGGGTATAGATTCATTTTCAACATAATTATAGCCCTATCCATTCAATCCTTATCTTAAATTGATTACAAGAAGAAGGACTTTTGTTTATGAGGGTGCTGATTTTGCAAATATAGTCGATTTAAGTAGTAGAAAACAAAATTAGAGAGTATTGTAAACATTTCGCCAGTTGAAATACACAACTATTACAAAGAACTTAAAGAAAATTAGAACTGCATATATAGGTTTATGTGGTATGACGATTGAATATGATATTTACTGTAGTGCTATACCTGTAACTTAAAAATAATATAAATTTGTTCCTATTTTTTAACTGAAGAATATTAATACAGCACAATAATAATAAATTAAAAAAAAATAGTTTTAAAAATATTTTGCCTTTAAATGCAGTAATCTGCGAACACGCTATACAAGGGGAGTCAGAAAGAATGGATCAACACGTTGGAGATACTAGACAACACACACCACCATCACGCTGGTTTATGAAATATAGGGTGTTTAAAGTTTAAATTTTATTCAGATATATCATTAAGAAAGTTTTTGATAGCATATCTCAGAAAATTGGTAGTGTTGGGTTTGGTGTGATGAATTTGCAGCTTATTTTGACGTTGCTGCTATAGTGCTAGTTTCACCCTATTATTTAGGTAAATCAAAACATATTTTTTATCTGTTGAGCTATGTTTAAAAAACGTTAAAAGTTAAAAAAAATCTAAGAGAACGTTCAATTCTACATAAAACTTGTACTCTTATTTAGGTCGCCTAACTTTATAGGTTTCTGAGTTATTTGCATTTAAAATTAGCCTGAGCAAAAACATAAATCATATTACGCATTTCACACTGTTGGAAAAATTATTGTGGTGACATTTTTTGATTAATAGCTAATAATTTTTCATGAATAATAAATTACACGCACGCAAAATACGCTAATATTTATTGACATGAAAATATGACACAAGCCTACTTAGAAAAGAAATAGCAATATCAGCGTCTGGAAGAAAATCACAATAAAACATAATCAATATTTTAAATGCAAATAACTCAGAAACCGATAAAGGTAGGCGACCTAAACAAGAGTAAATTTTTTTTGTAGAATTTATTTTTTTAGATTTTTTTAAGCATAGCTCAACAGACAAAAAAATATTTTTATTTACCTAAATAATACCGTGAAACTAGCGCCCTCTAGGAGCAACGTCGAAATAAGCTTCAAATTCGTAACCATCACACCAAAAACCCAATACTACCATTTTCAGAGTCATGCTATCAAAACTTTCTCAATTATTGAGATAAGTATTTCTTAAACCAGCGACATTCATATAACGCATGATGAGCTCAAACATAATATTTTGGTGTCTGGTATCTCTAGCTCAGTGTTGACCCATTCTTTCTGACTCACCCTGTATATTTATTTTCCGTGGACTACTAGTATAAAAAAATCACAGAACGTTAACCGTAGACCCTTACTACAAGGAAAATAAAGATCCAGGATTTACCCGGACGGCACGACATTTCCTAAAAGCTTTGCAAATTCTATCTTGTCACTACGTGGGAAGATAGATATAATTATTATGTTCTTATCGCAGTCGGTTCTGCGGGATTATGGCTGTGGGTACGTCCCCTGCTCTCTCGTTATGTTCGAGTGGGGATTCGGAAGTGATTTGTTTTATGTTACGCACTCCTCCAATCTGAGAAAATTCAAGGTATCGCATCACTCGACATTTCACTTGAAATTTATTCTTTTTATTACAGAAATTTTATCTCCTGACCAGAGAGTTTTTAGCATAATTAAAGATGTAAGGTACACACCTAAAAGTACGTATCCTTTAAGATTATGCATTTTTTATATGGAAAAAAATATATAGTCTGTTTAAAAATGAAAGAGAGTAATAAAAGCTTATTATGTATTATGTAAATAAATGTAGTACTGGTGCTTATATTCAATATTTTTATATTATGTATTATCGGTACAGATAAGGTGTACCTTTAAAAAAACTTTGTGTGATCGAACCATACTAAATTGTAGCAGGTAGCTAAAATTTAATCCCCGACAATCCGTCTTTGTCTATGCCGCTTCAATTTCTCGGTCCATGTCTTATAAGTAAACAATATAAAAACAGCATTTCAAAACTAGAGACTACTTTAAGCATCATAACCGGGTTAAGAGGGTTTTTAGTAATTCAAATAAAATTATTCAATATTATTATCAAAATATTTATTTAAATTTAATGAATAGACTTTTATTCCACACAAAAATATATGTATTTTGAAAATTCAATTTATGGTGAGCAAATGTAGTGTTGTATAAATGTACAATAAAGAAAATAAAAAAGTAGGTATATTAAAATTCATCCTCTGAATATTCTGATGAATTATCTTCGTCTCCTAGATTGATAACGATAGGTTCCACAGTAACGGCAATTAAATTATCGAATTCCCACATTTTCTCCTCTTCTTTTTGTACATGATGTATATATCTTTGCCAGTTATCTGCAGTTACTCGTTCCAACGAATTTTTTAACAAAATTTTCACGTCACTTAATTTAAACGTCGCATTATTTCACGCTACATCTCCTTTTATCTGCGTCCAGACTAATTCGATTGGGTTAAGTTCACAGTGATAAAGTGGTAACCGTAGTACCATTATTTGGCGATATGTTGCCATTTCATCGATAACATATTTTTTCTGATCTTTATTAAGATTGACAAGTGTCAAATGTTCCTTTTTTACCATATTTGTTTCAAAAGAAATCTTTTTCCGGATAACCATTGAATTATATCGGCTTTCCTCCAAGCAGTCGTAGGCGTACGCTCGATCTGCCGTGAATGGTAACTGACATTATCCATGAAATTGAGCTAGAAATTCCGAAATAAATTATGTATTGTCTTTTAGACTTCCCTGAGCACGTTGTGAAACTTTTTGTACTTAGTCATAGTTAACCCTGTATAGGAATACTTGCTTAAAGTGCCATATTTTGCGACACACTACATGCACTTGCTCATTGTCGGTTCATATGCGGAACACTGTGTATACATGTGGATGCTAATACATGTTAACACTTATAGGAAATATTTGTCTTCCTGTTTTTGATTTTTGATTCAAACATATCGCACAAAATGTTCCATTATATATTTACAACCAGCGACAGACAGTAGTTTGAGTGTTAGCCTCAGGAAAATCAATTTCATATATTCAAATGAAACTGCGGTATGTAATAGTTTAAAAATACTTTGATCATATAGAAACTATTATGCCTTTGTTCGAGACTAACTGGAATTTTACCTAAATGCAACGAATATATGAAACTTGCTTTCTATTTAACAAACCAACTGTATATTCCACGAGTTGGCCAATTAGAATGGGTAACATTTATAAAACGGAGCACCTGCACACAGTAATGCCTCTTGTGATGTAAATAGATATGAAGCTACTATAATTATAATAACCAGAGACCAGATTTTATACAAATGTATATACTATATGAATATTTTGCATATATCTTGAAATTTTGCCATTTAGAGCATATTCATTTGCATAACCTGAATATTTTTGCTATGTTTGTAAAATAACCTCTATACAGGGTCAGATTTTATACAAATGTATATACTATATGAATATTTTTCATATATCTGAAATTTTGCCATTCATTTGCATAACCTGCATATTTTTGCTATGTTAAATAAAACGACTGAGCCCATTATTTAATTATTGCTCCTTTTCATTCTGCAGGGTGTTAAAGTTGAAAAAATATTTTCGATTTTTTGCTATATCGTAAGAACGTATGGATCGATTGTTTTGAAAATTTGTAGTCTTATGTTTTTCGAGGTGGCAATTACGAACAGTGCTGTCAATCTAACAATATGTCAAACTTTTTGTATTTTACACTTTTGATTTTTTTAATAAAAAACTATTGCACCATCTTGAATTCTAAATAGAAAAGGTATACCTGTTACAAATCGATAAATTCAACTGTTTTCGAAAAACAGACGATTTAAGTTTTTGAGATTCGGCAGGAATTAGAAAAATTATAGTCTGTTTGGAAATTAAAGAGAGTAATAAAACTCCGAGATAAGAACCGGCCATGGGCGTGGTAATATTTCGCTTCAGGTAATTATCGGGTCAATAATGCTAACAGGTAATGAGTGTACATTAGTATATTTTACTGGATACATAGGGCAGGAGCCAGTGTATTGTGACAGATCAATCCAGTCTTAGAGCTGAATATACGAAGACGTAGTGCAGTAGAGTAAAATTCGACTTATGTGTAGTGACTATTGTGCCAGTGGATATAATATTGTTTGGGTAAAATGTCGAGCTTATCAGATTACGTACCTGCTAAACGCGCGAAAAGATGTGCGCTGTCTCAAAATGAGAAGATTATTATATTAAATGTATTTAATGCATTGAAACACCAAAATCCTACCAACAGTGTTGACGACATTGTGGAAAAGTGACTTTTAAAGGAAACAAAAAATGAACAAGATACTGCAAATTCCCCAAAATCGTCTACAGGGAGGTCAAAAGCCGTTATAGACGATTTCTTCAAAAATGTCATTCGCAGAAAAGTACACTCAATTTATTTTAAAAAAGAAATACCAACGCTAAACAAAATTTTAAGTGAACTTTCAGAGAAGAACGATTTGCCAAAAATCAGTAGAAGCAAATTATGGGCCGTCTTACGAGAGTTGAATTTTTGCTGGGAAAAGCAGAACAGGAAGTAAGTTCTTATCGATAAAGATGAAATTATTTTTTGACGAAGATCCTACTTGAGATCAATTAGAAAATTCCGTGACGAAGGGAGGAATATTTATAACCTAGACGAAACTTAGGTCAACGAGGGATATACTGTAACAAAAATATGGCACGATAAAAATGTAAAAAGTTTTCGACAAGCATTTTTGGATGGACTTTCAACAGGGTTAAAAGCACCTTCAGGTAAAGGGCGAAGATTAATAATGACACATATAGGTAATACCAGTGGTTTTGTAGATGGCGGTTTACTTTTATTTGAATCTAAAAATACAGGTGACTATCACGAAGACATGAACGCAGATGTTTTCGAAGAGTATTTTACACAGATGTTGGATCTTATTCCTCCGGGGTCTGTAATTGTCATGGATAATGTCACCTACGCCTACGACTGCTTGGAGGAAAGCCGATATAATTCAATGGTTATCTGGAAAAAAATCTTTTGAAACAAATATGGTAAAAAAGGAACTTTTGACACCTGTCGATCTTGATAAAAATCAAAAAAAATATGTTATCGGTGAAATGGCAACAAATCGCCAAATAACGGTACTACGGTTACCACGTTACCTATCGTTATCAATCTAGGAGACGAAGACAATTCATCAGAATATTCAGAGGATGAATTTTAATATAACTACATTTTTACTTTCTTTATTGTACATTTATACAACACTACATTTACTCACCATAATTTGAATTTTCGAAATACATATATTTTTGTGTGGAATAAAAGTATTCATTAAATTTAAATAAATATTTTGATAATTATATTGAATAATTTTATTTGAATTACTAAAAACCCTCTTAACCCGGTTATGATGCTTAAAGTAGCCTCGTGTTTTGAAATGCTGTTTTTATATTGTTTACTTATAAGAGAAATGGACCGAGAAATTGAAGCGGCATAGACAAAGACAGATTGTCGGGGATTAAATTTTAGCTACCTGCTATATAATATAAAAATATTGAATATAAGCACCAGTACTACATTTATTTATGATTTGCATACATAATAAGCTTTTATTACTCTCTTTTCTAAACAGACTATAGCGAGTCTTATGATATCAAAACTGAATTAATAAATAAACGAACACTACAACAACTGTGGACTAACTTGTGGACTAAAGATTCAATATAGCCTAGCGGATTTAAATCAGGGCTACGTACAGACTAAGAAACTTCGCTGCCGCGTCCAATCAACGGTACGGAAAATTTATAAGATATTCTCTTACTCGTCGGAGGTAACCCCAAAACATATATAGTTGCGGCAAGAATTCAGACGCAATTGTTTGTATTGTGAACATAATTGTCGATATTTGATCGCGTTAAAAAATAACAATTATTTTTTTTTTGCAATTTAGTGCAATATATAATGCAAACATTTAGTGTAGTATATATTTTTATTATTCTAAGTTGCACTTTCTTAAATATTTTGGTGAAAATATAATGAATTATTTATTTTTTCATATGGCGTAAGTTGTCTGAATTCTGACCTCCAGATCTGAGAAATATTTTTTTTGTGGGGCTGCGTTATTGTGTCTTTTAAAATGTTCTGTATAAAAGATTTTTTCTCATTGATACAGATCTCCTACAAATTTAATTTTTGTCAGAAAGTTGCTGTATAAATAAATTAAAATATGGTAATACATTATCAAAAATAAAAAACTAAAGTTTGTGTCTCCTGTATATTACGATATATTCACATTTACGAAAAATATTACTTTAGCATAAATTGAGGTCATAACTATATTTGATTGTATTTCGATATATTGACGTTGCCTCAATAAATTCAAATTTGTTTAAAATGCAAATAGTAACACACATGAATTAACACAGATGTTAATTAATAGCTGTTATAAATTACTGAGATGTTCATCGCTATAAAATTTACTAAAAGGTACAAATATTCTGCAGGCATTCCAATTATAGGGCCACACATACATTCTGTCATACTGCAATATACAATAAGTAATTTTAGTTATTTATAACAACATTAATTAACATTACATGATAATAAAAATAAACGTGTACTTTCATATAGATATCACAAAGCGTAAACAGCCTTTTACAATGAATAGCGAATTGTGAGACAGATTCATATAAAAATTACTGTCTACTATGTTTATTATGATATACATCATAGATCTCAAATAATGTGCAAAAAATTTACATTGTAAGACTGATCTTAATAGGGGTCATTCATATATTTTTTTTTTTTGAGCTTAGCCTTCTTAAGGACTCCTTAATAGCTTTGAAATTAAGAAGTGAAGTTTGACAAAGGTATTTAGGCTGATGAAGCTTCTGTTCGGCGAGTATTTTTTATTCCCTTTATCTTGTCATAAGGCGTTAAAATTACCCCACTACATTTTTTTCGATTAATTGATTTATTTATTATTTTTAATGTTTTTTGTCTCTTGCAATTTTTTGATAACTAGTACAGTTTTTGAGTAAAAAAATAAAGTTCATGACTCTACACATACATACTTTGCTTTCCAATATCTAGTTCACACATCGATATCTAGTAGGTTCCCATTTTTTTAGATTTCAGACAGTTCCTGGTTTTTTGATATGAAATATTGCTCTGTATTAAATCTTTAGAACTAAACTTAATAAAAAATAACACTTATCACACACCCCACTCCCTCTAATAAGTCGTAAAACAATTTTATATGTAGGATCTGTTTTATAATCCGTCGCAAAATCTTCCCTCCATTTGTGTGAGTGTAAGATACACTCTTAATACTGTATAACTTATGAAAGACTTATATAATATATTAAGGCTGGAGAGAGTCCTATAGGAATTTGTTGTCATATAAGTAAGGCGTTCGATTCAATATGAATCAATATGTAAGTTTAATATATAAACAACAGGGTTGCGTACCGCAAGGATCTGTACTGGGACCTATATTATTTTTGTTACATATTAATGATTTAGACGATTTGGTAACAGAAAATCTACTGATTATGTACGCTGATGATCAATCGCTACTTATATCTGACATTCAGATGTACAGTTACAGAATACATAAATGTAATACTACACTAAATAAATTAAATAAATTGTATTATACACATAATTAGAATTTAAATATTACTAAAACTCATTTAGTTCGTTTCCACAATAAACAAAAAACTTGCAGTTACTTGGATTAAAAAATAGGTGGTAGTAATAGGATACCACAAACAAGATTTCTTGGAATTGTTATTGATGAGTGCTTAGAAATCACATTGCATTCAGCTAGTTAAAAAAATAAATTCTATAACATATTTAATAAGAAACTTAACGCATTTACTTGAAAGGCCACTACTGACAAATTTCTATTATTCTCAAGTGGAGTCTAGATTAAGATATGGGATCTGCTTTTGGGGTGGTTCCACTTCATTCACTAACAAAATCTAGGATACGTATAAAAAAAGTCAAGTAATTTGTGAGGACATTGCGGCGTTTTTGAAGAATACACCTGATGATATGCTACCTATAAAGGTTGCACTCATAATTAATGTATCAGGTGCATGTAGAAGTGGCAAATTGTATAAAATGAAATTAACTAATGTTAAAATTGTGGAAAATAAGGTTCACATCGAAATTCCAACATTAAAAACCTACCTACCAGTAAAGAGTATTTATAGTGAGTAATGAAGAATAGGTAGCTTTAAGTAAAACATATGTTGCGCTTTATTTAGATGTTCTAAATGAAAACTTCTTTTTACAATCACTCGCCAGCCAATTTTCCAAAAAAATTGCAGTGTTGCTTCCGCATTGTGAAACATACACACTGCTTCCAAAGAACGGCAGCCACACTATTAGTACATTTTAGTTGAAGAGATTAGGGGGATTGAAATTTGGAAATCTACAGATTCTCAGGTTAAAATTGCCAAAAAAATATCTGGCGAAATGCCAAACTCCAGTACTATAGGATGTTCAGCATGGATTAGCAACTTCTGTTGCCGCTTATAACCAATCGAAGGTCATAATTGATTTAGTAAAATAATTTGTAATGCTTAACGTGAATAAAATTTGTTGAGAATGTTTTAATATAAAATAAAATATTTTGTGAAACAAAACTCTTCGGTTATTCAATGATAGTTGACATTACTCGGTCAGTAGTCGCGTGGTTTAAGGCGTCAGTACTTGAATCGAGGTAGCTGGACCTCTGGATGTAATAGGTGTATATACCGGGTGTTCCCTTTAAGACTTTCAGTGCGAATATCTCAGAAACCATCATAGCCAGCGCGACGAAATTTGGTATACAGACACTAGATGGCGCGTAGAATCTGATGGTAACACCAATTTTTATACAGGGTGTTCCATTTTCCAAGAAATCGATTTAATTTTGATTTTTTGGTTGTCAGCCCTGCTAAAACTTATGTTTAAATTGAAATATACTTAATTATGAACACATTCTGATAAATAAACATTCAAAAATTTCAAAATTTAACATAAAAAATCGCCTACAAAAAGTACCCAAATTTCATTGTTTTGTCATGTAAAATGTGTATAGCCTTGAGCCAGACTTACGCAGAAGAAACTAACATCGGTGAACGTCAAAACTATGAATTGTCATTGAATTGTCAAATATTAATGGCATGAATTATTTTATTTTACATAAATAACGCTAAATAATGGATTTAATGCAATTTACGTATGCACAATGGTGTTATTGAGACTTGTCGATAAAAATTTAGACCTGAGTTGAGGCTTTTGGAGCATTGGGGTCGCCGTGCCGGCGCAGTCTACCGCTACAGCTAGAGTTACAGCGTGAATATTGTGTAAAATATCTGTGAAAATTTTTAAATTATTCCATTATAATGTAATAAAACTTCAGTAAATTGTTTTTTTATGTTACTACAGTGTACAATAATAATTAGGTACACGTATTTTTTATGACAAAATAATTTACAAAATTGTGTAAGTACCTAAAGAATATTCCTGTTTTCCAACTGCTGTAATAATTATTGATTACTTATTTAGCAACAAATAAATTCAAACAAAACCATTTCTAAAACTTTTAATTATAATGTGAACGTGTTTGTCGTTGAAAGTCAGATCTGAACCTACCCTAGCCCCACAAAAGAAAATATTACGAAAGCATAACCTAGAAATGATTGATTCTTGTATCCACATATTTCAGCACTTTACTTATGTACTTATGTTTAAGAAAAACTCTACATCTGTAAAATAGTAAACAATGAACTACAATTTCTGTATTTCATGATACAGAACTGAAATAAAGCAACTGATTTTTGCCAGGAAGATTCACCTGCAAATTTACTATACCCAGTAGGTAGGTACCTATCAAATAGATAGATAATAATTTGTAATTATTGTTTTTATCTTTCAGTGCCACAAATTACATTAAAACAGACACCAGAAAGAATAAGCGAAAAATATTACGGACATTTTCTTGGAAATAATTCTAATCATGGAATGATGGATAATATTATAAAGAAGTCTGTAACTCACATTCTTTGAAGAGTATTCTATAAGACATTAAATTCAGTTGTCTGTCGTGGGTTTTAAAATTTGTAAACGAATAAAATTAAGAAAAATAAATTAATTTCATAATTCTATGATAGTTTTGACGTTCACCGATGTTAGTTTCTTCTGCGTAAGTCTGGCTCAAGGCTATACACATTTTACATGACAAAACAATGAAATTTGGTTACTTTTTGTAGGCGTTTTTTTATGTTAAATTTTGAAATTTTTTAATAATTATTTATCAGAATGTGTTCATAATTAAGTATATTTCAATTTAAACATAAGTTTTAGCAGGGCTGACAACCAAAAAATCAAAATTAAATCGATTTCTTAGAAAATGGAACACCCTGTATAAAAATTGATGTTACCATCAGATTCTACGCGCCATCTAGTGTCTGTATACCAAATTTCATCGCACTGGCTATGATGGTTTCTGAGATATTCGCACTGAAAGTCTTAGAGGGAACACCCGGTATTTTTATTATCGGCGAAAAATAATTTTAGTCACGTAATGATAGAGTTTAAATCATTAATAAAAATAGACTAAGATTGGAACCTTGTGGAACCCCTGACGTGGCAGTGAAAACATTTAATTTAAAACCGTTAACTGTAACATATTGCAAACGATTGGTTAGGTAAGAAGTTAGTAATTGAACCTAGGACACAGAAAAACCAATTCGCTAACAGAATCTTGTGTTCAATACGATCGAATGTCTTCGAAAAGTCCATGTAAACTACATCCACCTGCACCTGCTGATCAATAATATTAGTTATAAACTGCGTAAAACATATTAGATTAGTGTGGAACATTTTGCCAGGTGGTTATAATGATATAATGGTAATGATAGGCTTAATAAGGGGATAGATGCGATTGTACAAAGACACATCTCGAAGACTTTTGCAAAATTGCAGAGGAATGTAATCTGGCTATAGTTAGTTATGTCGGCAGCATAAATCAAGAAAAATACCAAACCTAACACTGTATATTTGGTTGGATTGTTCTGCTGCGCAATTAAATTTATTTATTTTATTATTTAAAAAATAGATCCATCTAAACCGCCCTAAGGACTGTATTGGAATAAATATTACATAAATTCCGTTATCACTACATAAATATTTCAAATGCTAATATTTCGAAGCGAGCGTACCTCAGTAAAAAATAAATAAGAGGAAAACCCACCAATATCTGAAATATGACGTATTACACGACAAATACCCATGGCAATTTTAATATGAAGGCAATGCAATTTGTTCCACATTATATATACGAGCATCGGGAAATGCGGTTAAGATATTCGAGGTCGATATCAATGTGTATTTATACAGTTCCCTGGTGATGTGAAAAATTTCATTTACAATTGCAATTCTAGTACTGATGGCACATCGTTACCGCGGCAAAGTCATTTCAATGCAATGCGCGCCTTTCAAAAGGGCACTTAAACTTAGTTTGTCTTTCAATAAGAATACTGTTTCAGTCATCTATCTAGAAGTGCAACATGGATTTTAATATAACTGATACACATACCTGGAAAGCACTATTAATTTAAATATAATTTCAAATAAAAAATGATTATCAGATAGATATGTCAGATAGATAGCTATAAATCCACTCTAATAGTAACTGTAATACCATAGAGTGCAATAAACATTTATAATTTAAAAACAGATAAATTTACTGACATAATTGTTAAATGATTTTCAAAATTCAAGTTAAGTTTTGGACCTATTACTATATAATATTATTTTTTGGTGAGAATTTGAATTTTGTGTATTTGTATATACACTCAGTTCCAAAAAAAGTGACGCACTTGATTTTTGACCTAACTTTGTTTTCTTTTTACTTATAAACCAGTCGGCCGATTTTTAATTTTTTTTTATGTGTTGGTAGGTAATTCCTTTGCCTTTCAAAGAAAATTAAAGACGTCGAATTTTTTTCTAAGCCTCCTGTATGGTAGTGGAAAAACTCGAGTCATGTTATTTTACTAATTTTTGACTCACCCTGTGTGTTAATCAAGTAATGTTATAGTAGGTGATTACACTCTATATGAAAGATGCTTCTCTTGCGAGCATATTGTTTTATTATTCATTGATTTATCTCTAAAATTGCCCAAATTACAGCTTAAGTTTTGTATATACCAACTTTCTTAATTTATCATTTACGTTTATCCCATATTTCTTTGTAGGATCATATTGCCTTTGAAAAACAACTGCCACTTGCAATTTGACGTTGTGTCATTTGTCATTAATTAAGTAGCATTAAACAAGTTTTAGTGACAAAAATTATATAAAATGCCTCAAATAATGGACAGGATAAGAAACCTAATTTCCAGTATGCCGCGTAGATTAGAAACCCTTAGAGTTGCTAGAGGAGACAATACACGGTATTAATCAGTTACCCCAGGTTATAATATTGCGTTTAATAAAAGTGTTTCGTGAAAATCGTATGTTTATTTCCCTAGAAAATTTTCTCGATAAATTAAGAAAGTTGCAAAACTTGAGCAAAAAAGCTGTAATTTGGACAATTTTAGAGATAAATCAATGAATAAAAAAACAAAATGCTCACAAAAGACGCATCTTTCATATAGAGTGTAAGTACTTACTATACCATTACTTGATTAACACACAGGGTGAGTCAAAAATTAGTAAAAAAAACATGACTCGAGTTTTTCCACTACCATCCAGGAGGCTTTGAAAAAATTTCGGCGTCTTTAATTTTTTTGGAAAGGCAAAGGAAAATTGGCCGACTGGTTTAGAAGTGAAAAGAAAACAAAGTGAGGTCAAAAATCAAGTGCGTCACTTTTTTTGCAACTGAGTGTATTTTTTAATGCCCCAAATATACCGGCACAGCTATGATTAGTAATCTGCCAAATACTTACTCAATATGCTAACTCCTTCCCAGCAAAAAGAGTGATGTGTACTATATGATGTTTTGGAATGCTCTAATCAGGGTAAGTTATGTTGTTTAATGATTTATACACAACTTAATGGAAAATAAAATCATTGGCGCCACATCTGTGAGTATTGCCACCCACTGCTCAATCTCACCTTAATTAGATCACCCAGTATATTTTAGAGCCTGAGATTCTCATCTCTGAGGCGGTTCACTTTTGTATTTATTAGAACAAATAATAAAAAGTAGATGGAACTCAAAACAAAATGTATTGCATTGGTTTTTAGATAAATAGTGCAAAGTTATAAATTTTATTCTCTAAAAATTACCCTACCTGAATGTAGGGTTCGGTTAATCTTTGAAAAGCAAATTATCTTATTCTAGTACAGAAAAGTAAAAAATGGAATAATTTTTAAAAACAGTCTGTTTCTACGCGTGAATGTTCTTAATGGACACATTCAGTAAATATGGTGAGGTTAGCTTAGAAAGAATATTCTGACGATTTAATGTGGAAGAAACTTACTAGTTCTATATTCTTGTAGTTCCTTTCCACGTATTTGTTACGAAATTTGTCTCCACTCTGCTTTCCCTTCTTTGGTACGTTCGATTTATACCCTCTTCCGTGATGTGTCGCTTCTACCACTTGTAGTTTCGGATTGGGCGTTCCTTCACAGTTTAATGCACTTCAGCTGCAGTTGGCACGATTTTCTGCGTGTGGAGAGCTTCTTCGTCGCTGGAGTTTTTTTTCACCGGGATTCCTAGATGTCTCTTCGGTAGCCCTTTACCAAGTCTGTAATCAACAACGTTCCCCTAGTAATCCGTCTCCGCGGTGATTTCAAGGATATCTTTCTCACGTAAGTTTTTAAACTTTTGGTAGTAATGTTCAATTTATGCATTTAGCTCGGTTGCGTTCTTTTCACACCTCACTACGTTTTAAAAACACTGTTCACTCCTTAAATACTAATTATAATACTAATAACAACTTAAAATTATCTATACACCATTGAATTTATTTGACAACTGTCAAATTTCTTGTCACTTATGACGATTTCGATTTACATGCACTTTTGCACCGAGTGAGCACTGTATCCAACTTCTGTGTTCGATTTACATTTTGAGTGCGCACTCTGCTGGTGGAAAGTGTTCGGTTTAGAAGTCAGTTTGCACTGAATTCGGTGAAAATTCAAATATTCTTGCACTGAGAAAATAGTCAGTTCAATCGTGGAGTACAAGTTTAATGTGGCGGTAGTATAAGATTTTTTAAATGTAATTCTTCTGAATAACTTATTTTCTTCATCAGATAGTTTATCTGAAGAAGAATATGTTATTAATAATAATTATATAGAACAAAATAAAAGGAAATACATTTTTATGGAATTAGAAGTGCATAGGAAGATGTAGCAAATCAATAATAATTACATTTATTTAATTACTGCTTATACTACTTGTTTTGTCTTTAGTTAAAAAAAAATGATTAAGCAGAAAAACTGGTGTACATTATTATAATTGACGATTTTGAGAAAACAGTGTTTATTCAAAAAACAAATTTGGAAAAAAACTATAACAGTTGAAACGCATACATTCTTGTATTTTTATAGTAGTTTATTATAATCAATTGATACTTTTGTTTTTCTTCTGCGTTTAGTGCCTATTTTTTCAATTTTAAGCGTTTATAGATCCATATACTTTTTAATTTTGGTAACGTTTTATAAAATAATGCGGTTATGCAGTGTACACTAAAATCTGATGCGTATTCGATTTAGCATGCATGCTCGGAGTATTCCGGGCAAAATTTAATAGCACTTACATCAAACTTTGTGTTATATCAGTGCGCACTACACGTTCTCAGTGCATATAAATCGAAATCGTCATTAGTCATGCATTCTGTTTACTCACATCTATTTTATTTTATTGAATTAATTTCTATTCTTCTTCTATTTTTTCTACACCCGTATTATAACAATGCACTTATATGCCCATAATCCGTTTCATAATGATACCCATTACGATACAGATTTTTAATCAATAGAAACCCATAATTTTTCAATCAAGCATGCTGTGCATTTGACGTTTATCCTAGGTTCCTATGTAATTATTTTAGATGTCACAATCAGTAGGTATTAAATTTTCGTAGATACCTAGCTAAACTTCGATAATTTATCAAAATGTCTGATATCAGCGATATAGAAGAATTACCATCGACTCCTCCACACATATCGGAGAAAGTAGAAAATGCAGTTCATACGAATAATTACTGTTACCTATTGTGTTCAATAAAAATATAAAATTTATGGTTTTTGATTATTTATCGGGTGTAGAAAAAATAGCGTATGCAACTCTCATGTAATGGTTATTAATACATGATCGTTGCATAATATACTATTACGAGTTACTTATCATTTGATTTCATGTAAGTGACTGTCTCTGTGGCAGCCTCGAGTTAAAACTCATGCCCGCTATACTCATTCCTATAGTACATTTCCTTCAATTTGTTTTACCATGCAATTAATTAATTCTATGTACTATATGGTCTTATTCTTTTTAAATCAATTCAGAAATTTATTTTTATTCAGGTTTATGTTTACATTGTGTCTAATTTCATATACTATGTGTTATATTTGTTCATGGCCAGTTTTGTGTCTATCACAATATATTAACACGTATTCATCCAAAAAAAATAGATAATATGATAAAATGTTCATCACTGCCATTGCTACATTCAATTAATTGTCCATCATTTGAACTAGGTCTAGCTAAAATTTCGTTACTTGTTTCAATTTTTTCATTAGTGTTATTATCCATGTATCCTTCTGCAATTATAGAAATCTTCCGTCCCCCGTGTTGCTTCAATTGTATAATATCACCTCCATCATGGACCAATAATGTAGCCGATGTTCGGCGAAAGCATATAAATGACACTTTGACAGGTTAAGATAATTAAAGTTCGATTCCTTCTTGTCTTTAAATCAAGAATAGTAACTATCAAAATGGATTATTTGTCCTCAACATCTTTAACATTCATTTTTACTAATTGGCCAGGTCTGCAGACATCCAAATTTCTAATAATTAGAACTCCCTATAATAATATGTTTTTATTACGTTACAGATATCACAATAATCAATATGTACAGAATTTACCGTTTCTTAATACCATGATTCATAACCAGCTTCGCACAAAGTCTGCTGTCAACTTTTTGAACTTGTTTAATGGCCGGTTTCTCAACATTTGGCGCTATCCATTCGATAACTATCGAGTACATAAATTTATCAGACCGATAACTTTATATTGGTTTCTGAACGCATGCCTTCCAAATTTCGTTGAATACATAACAGTTGAATGGATATCTTAATATCTGTAATAATCATAGAGGGAGCTAGCAAATGCACAACTGTTTGCAGATGCCATTTATGGAAGTAAGACACTTTCAAGAAATAATTGTAGATGGCGCCACTATCGGCTACCTAATGATATCACATCACATTAACTAAATAAAAATATATATAAACCTGCTGCATAAAAACGAAGTTATTAAAACCTTTTCTAATACTGTTAGTAAATTTGTTCTAGTACTAGAGACTTGAATACTATCTCCTATTAAATCTATCAGTAAATTTACAGTCGCCGTATTTCTCGCCGTAAAATGATCAAATTTGTGGTTTTTTAGGTACTGAAACTTTTAAAAATAAAACGCGTAGAACAAAAGTAATATCAAAAATAAAATTACTGATGTTTTGTTTATACACTTTTACTATTTAAACTCTCTTCAAATAATATAATAACTTTTGAAATGCATTTGTATGACACACATTATTTCGCTATTCTAACTCCACATTTTAACAATTATTTTCACATACTTATAAACAAAAGTGAACAATGTTATATGCAGAAATATGTAAGTTTATGTTATAACAATGTTTACATCTATAGCTGAATTTTAAAAAAATACGTATTTTGAAAGTTTTCAGTACCTAAAAATTTGCTGGATAAATCGCTTTCTGACGTTATTGATTTTATTTCGATACCTTTGAATATTCGCTGGTGGCATGAGATAACATTGTTGTTATTTGCTAAACTCTATATTATTCAGTTCTTAAATGTCTAAAATTACTTGTATTTGTAGAAAACACTATTTCAAGAATACGGCGCCCGTAAACCTCGAAATTCTGTCGCTGTATTTTTCATACTGGTTTTCTCTTTCACGATAACGTCTTGGCCGTTCAAGATATCTGACTATATTTAAATATTCTTCATCTGAAGAGGCAGACGAATCAGAATTTTCCATTGCACAAAGTAATCGTCACGAAAATATCAAAAAAAGTTGGGTTAAGCCTTACAATAAAGATGTAAACAAGCAACAGCTAAATCGCTGCGCGCGTGCATTAATGTTTATTGGGCAGATATCTTACCATTTTTCTTTGGATATCTGTTCGATAACTTATGCAATAGATAAGCATTATCGAATGGTTCAGAAACCGAATTCATGGGATATCTCCAGTTTATGGAATCGATAAGTTTATTTAATAGATATCTACTAGTTGAGAAACCGGCCATAAGTCAGTATCATTCTTGGTAGATAATGTGAATTTTAACGAGTGAATCACTATAATGATGACGATTTCAGTGTCTTGGTTTTCTCACAAAAATAGGCGAAGTGTACGTTTTCTGAATATTTATAAATTTCCTTCGACTTACACAGTATAATAAATAGGTTATATTTCTTCTCGTTTAACTTCTTTAATTTTTCTGGCAACAAACCGAGAGTTACAGTTTCTGCAGCATTTATAATCTCCGGAGGTGTATTTAGGATATCACTGTCACAATTTTCAATTTCCGTCATACTAAACTGCGCTGTTTACTTGATTGCTTTTATCGATTGGCAAGCAATAAAGTATTCCCCAATAAACGTAAATTTTTCGTTGTCACTGTCAAGCAAAAAACCCTACTGTAATTAGTGATTGTAGATAATCATATATTTATTTATCAAGTATGCGTGTGTTAATGTCGAAAAATGAATTTGAATTTTGAAAATTATTTTTTCTAATTTTGACATATAAAGTGACACTTTTTAAAACTGATTGACATTATGAAATGTCTTACTTTTTGTAACTAGTTGCATAAAGTAAAATTTTATGCAATTGGTGACGAAAAATGTATTTCAAAATTAGTGACAAAAAGAATTATTCTATTTATTAAACTGTTATAATACAAGTTAAAAACATAAATTATAAATTAATTAATTATTATAAATATTGATAACACAATTATTGCAATTATTCAAATTAATTCCCGACGACATATTTTTTTCATTGCTCGAACTTGCTGTTATTTGGGAAGCGGCGCACATTGCATTAGATGTTTCACCAAATATTTCTTGCGCTATAAGTTTTTTATTATTCATGGAATTTTCAACATATCCCTCCGCAACAGAGCTAGATTTCCAACTTCCATGCCTCTTTAATTTTAAAATATCAACGCCACTGTCTGCTAGGAAAGTGGCAGAGCTTCTTCTGAAGCAGTGGCCAGTATATAGAACCGGATTTGAAAGACCAAGAAATTGTGCAATAACTTTTGGCAGACTGCTAAATGTGTTAATTCCCACAGGATTTCTGGTACATTTTCCATTCGCATATTTTACAAAAAATCTGTTGTGTTTAAGAACCTGGGGACGCAACTTAATATATTTTCTTAATATTTCAACAAGATTCGTATTTTCAATGTCTCCAGTGGTAATTGCAAACTGCCGTATAACTTTTGTTTTTGAAGGTGGGATATCAACACGAAAATGGCTTCCTTCGTCTATAACATTTTCAACTGGAAGAAATGTTAATTCTGCTTTTCTGCATGCTCCTGCCATTCCAATTATCATTGCAACCTTAGCCATTAAGTATTCTTTGTCATCAGCTTCCACTAAAAATTTGGCAAAATCTTCTTTAATAAAAACTTTTGACTTTTTGGCACTGTACCCGTCCGCTTGCCTTTTAATATATGCTACCAAATTTGTATATTTTTTAATATCAATATTCCTTATCAGATTTAGTTCAAACCTTAACTTTGAGTAAAGTGTCCATAATGTGGAAACTCTTACCCTCAAAATATGCAAGTAAAACTTTCTCATTAACATGTTTAATTTTCTTCTCATCACACCACGTAACAAATTTTTCGTATGCCAAATCATAAACTGCCTTTGACTTTTTGGGAATTACTGATAATAGAGCATTACCTGCTGCCTCTTCAATATCGCTTGGTAGCTCTTCAGAACTTGAATCACTCATTTTTTAAAAATAAAACTAAAAATATATCAATCTCGCTAAAAACCTTCCGTCTAGACTTTTTTTACAAAATGTCAAACTGACAACTAACATGAAGTAACAGCAACAAACTAAATTTATGTTTTCCAAATTTTTGTCAATTATATTAAATTTTATTTTTTTATTACTTTCTTCAAAATTAGAAAAAATCTTGTATGCAATACGTTACGAAATGAAATTTTGTGTAACTTGTGAGTTTTTGCGAAACTCACTTCGTTCGTTCCGCAAAAATCTCACGCGTTACACAAAATTAGGCATTTCGTAACTGATGGCATAAATAGCTATAATTATTTCTCTATTGCAGGTATTTTTTTTCGTTAGTAAATTCAGTTAGAATATTTTTTATTTTATGAATTCACCTTAAGTTGAAAAACGACGATTGAATCTTAAGAAAGATAAGCCAAGGCGCCAAATTGGAAAAGTTAAAATCCTGCTTGCGTTAATGCGACATTATTTCAGTGCAATAAATAAGATGATTGGCACAGCTTTCGTTAGTAACTTCTTGCATATTTTAAAACTTTACAGAATGCAACGCGAGCAAAAACTCACCTTTACTGACTTGTAAATTTTTCCTAAACGTGATCAAATCAAAGTAATGTATACTAGGGAAACCGTTCCAATATGTGTTTATACGATAAAAAGTCCTGATTTTGTTTTTTGCCGTATTTTTTATAGTTATTACATTTACTTTTTAATTGAGATATATTGAAAAGATGTCACACACATTAGTAATTTTATTTGCGTTAGAAAATGTAAAATGTATTGGGGATTTAAGTAATAAATTAGTATGCGTCCTTTTACGTACAAAAGTACTATTATGTCAAGATGTAGGTCGAGGAACAGCCATATCAATTTTAGAGAGCAATATAGGACAGTCAGCTTTACCATGAAATACTTTGTACAAGAATAAAACAGCTGACTGTCTTCTACGACTCTCTAAAGATACGAAATTAAATTTGTTTAATAAACCCAAATATTCACAACCTCTTGGAGGATATATTCCGTTAATTCTATAATTTACACATTTTAGAACATTTTTTGAACTTTGTTAATAGCAGTTACATAATGAACATATATGATTCCAAATTAGAGAAGTATATTCTAGTTTGGTTCTAACTAAACTAAAATATAAAGTTGTCAAATCAGGAATGTAGTTAAATTTCTTAGAATTACAGACAATGAAACCTTGTACACTGAATGCCCACTTTACAATATTGCTAATATGATTGTTAAATGTTGATAATCAAATTGAACTCCTAAATCTCATATAGAGTCAGTTCGTTCTAATGGAGAGTCATCAATATTATAAGAAAATCGTATTGTGTTAGATTTACGATTGAATGATATGAATTTGCATTTAGAAATATTCAAATAAAGATGATTTTTATACACCACTCGTTCAATAGATTAACCTGTTCCTGTAACATACAATCATTTGTATCCGTAATAGAGGCATATAATTTTAGGTCATTAGGAAACATCAATCTGTTACAATTCAGTGTCACATAAATCATTTATAACAATTAAAAACAACAATGGCCCCAAGTTGGAACCTTGGGGAACACCACCTGTTGCAACATAGTTATTAGAACAAAAACCATTATAACAAACATACTGTTTGCGATGATTCAAATAAGAATGCATAGGTTTCAGGTATATATTATTAACACCTAGCAAAGAAAGTTTATGGAATAACAATTTGTGACTTATTTTATCTAAGGCCTTGGAAAAGTCCGTATATACTGCATCAACGTGCCCTCTATTATCTAATATTTCACATGTGAACTGACTAAAAACTGCTAGCTTGCTTGTTGTTGATCAGGCATTCATAAAATAATTTAAAATAGATAATTGTTAATGACAGCTCTATCCCGAGATTTATGAGCAGGGCATACTTTAGAAATCTTCCAAATTAAATAGTATTTTCAAAGGCAGAACCAGAACCCTCAAGCAATCCTTTAATAGAAATGAGGGAATTTTATCTGAACCTGAGGTAAACCTATTTTTTCCTGCTTCCAAAATTTCTTTTTCCGTTATTTGTTCACAACTTATATCCAGCAAGGTATTTACGTCAAAATTAAGATTCAAATTAATATTATATTCAGGCAAAGAATATACACTTTCAAAAAAATTTCTGAAAGAATCCACAATGATTTGACAATTATCAAGCGTTTTGTTACCATAAGTCATTTTTCCAGGAATTCTAGATGATTTGTTTCTATTATTTACGATTGTTCAAAAAAATGTAGATTCCAATATTCTGCTAGTCTGCTAAATTCTTCGTAGTAAATATGATGACTTGTATTTTTAAATTTTTTATGTACTTTGTGCTTAATAAGTTTTATAATTTCACTTGTAACTGGATATTTATGTTTAACATTTTTGAGAACAGGAACATGTATATCAAGAATTTCAGAATAAAAGTGTTTTCCAGAAAAGTCCAGTTAGTGTAGAAATGATCATTATATAAGGCAGTATAATTATTGGCTTTCTTGAAATTATATCTTGTGAAATATTGTAAAGAAAACTGAAAATTACGATTTCAGAAAATGCCATCTAGCGTAATTATTTCTCAACAGAAAGAACGAGAAACCGATTTTCGTCGAAAGAAAATCTCTACGGTCACTAGCTTCGGTTGTGCAACATTCAATAATTGTTTGTTTTTCTTATGGGCGCCATACTGGATTTTGACAATAACGGATGCAGAATAAAATTACGAACACGTTAATAATGTAACACTACCATTTTATATAGAGAATAATCCATAAAATTAAAAAATACAATAATTTAAATAAAAAATCTAGTTGTTTTTGACGTAGAACAAAATTAACATTTTTACAGATTCAACATTTGCTAATTTGGATTTCCATGTAAGAAGGCATTGGGATGCTTGACCATTATTGTTCCTCTACGTCTTTTAGAAATTAAAATATTAAATTAAAAAAAGACTTTTGCAATATTTAAAATAACTTTTATTTGAATAAATTACACTAAAAGATAAACAAAAACAAAATGGAAGTTTGAAGTACTCTTATTCGATAATAATAGTCATTTATTGTATATTTTTTTATCCAAGCAAGAATGTTTAATATTCTTAAGTGGATAAAAGGCAATTAAAACACGAATGCAATACAACGTTTTAACCATAATCACATCACATTTGCGGAGTCAGAATTATTGGAATTAAAAGAAAATCGTACGACTTGTTATTTCTAAGTACTCATTTATTTAACACAAACTTGATATTGCAAGAAAAAACCAAGGAAAATATGGCTGTTGCTTACAAGAAGGGACATCCATAACTTGTGCAAATTCTTCACAAACTTCGGTATATGTTATGCGTTTCTAAAATGATGGCAACAATGCTACAAGGTTAGCTATTAACGGAAAGGAACTTAAATGTGATAAAAAACGAAATGTGTATTACTGTAAATGTAAATGTTAATGTTAAAAAGTAAATAAATTAAGTTTGATTTAATATAGATTTATTATTTTCTCATTATTCTACAAGTGATATAAAGTTACTTTATTCCACTAATGAATAAAGTATCATTTAGATGGTTCATATATGTGGACAAAAGTCCGATTATAAGATTGTGGATAAATAAATAAAAACAATTTAAATATTCAATATTTCCACAAGCCGTTCATTTAATTGAATATATTATGTTTCGTAACATCTTAAAATATTTTTCTGTATTTTCCTAAGTTGACTCCGACCGACTTCAGCACAACCTTCTCTTATTCGGACTTGAAGAACATCTACTACTGGTGACAGCGCACTTATACACTAAATTTACTTTAATATTTTAATTTCTAAAGCAAGGAAACTATTGCAGATAAATAATTTTTAGGCATTTCCAATGTCTTTAAAAAAATCCCTAAATTAATTTTCAGAAAAAAAAATATTTAAAAAAATCATAGTATACTGTGGATTAACCGCTGGATCATCGTAATAGGTTCAATAAGTACATCTAAAAGGCTAATATATCATTAAAATCGCGTCCCAAACATTTGTTTGAGGGGTGTCCTAATCCTTAATGTGTCACACTGTATATAGAAAAGCGTAAAAATATAGTTATTACGTCATATCCAGGCAGAAGCATGTAGGGAAAATAAATGAATTATTTAACCAAGTTCTTTTAGACTGGCAGGAAATGTAATTTTCCCTTGAAAGAATTTATTAATATTGGGTGGAATTTTTATGAAATCTTCATTAACGTAGTCCTTTAATACGAGGAATATTCTTTGATAATACTTGAGCCAGCCGCACGCCAAAGGACCATACATCAAGAAGCTGATTGACATTTATTGACGTACCTATTTTTATTAAACTAAACTGAATTTTTTGTCTGCTCGCATTTTTATGTTTGTTTTGCAAACGACTAAATCTCACTTTGTCATGCAATGCTCGTCTATCTAAGAGGATTACAACTTTAATTACTTCAGTTATGAAAGCAGAAGTTTCCTGGAAAATATCTAGACGTTTCCTGAAATTGTTCCACTAATTATACTAGAAGGTTACTGCGGCATATAACTACTCTCAATTTTCAAATTCTGGACAAGGTCTATTTCACAGGCTCGTTTGAATTACCCTATCACATATGAACAAATAAATACATTTTTATTCACCCCAGATAAATTTATGTATGTTAAAATTTTCCAGAGAGACATCCAGAGTAACTTTGAAACGGGATACCATAAATTTAGGAGAGGAAAGAAAAACATGACATACATCATTGCATTAGAATTTTGTATAGGTAGGTTTACTATTATTCTAAATGACAATTTTAATTTTTTTTCATCCGCATTACAAACACTATGTATGGTATCATTTAAAAATACTACTTAGTGTTTAATTAATATATTAAAAAAAATCATACTAAAATTATTTCTCACGACATTTAGATATTGCTGGTTGTCTAATGGCCGGTTTCTCAATATTTGGCGCTATCCATTCGATAAATATCGAGTACATAAATTTATCAGACCGATAACTTTATATTGGTTTCTGAACGCATGCCTTCCAAATTTTGTTGAATACATAACAGTTGAATGGATATCTTAATATCTGCAATAATCATAGAGGGAGCTAGCAGATGCCATTTATGGAAGTAAGACACTTTCAAGAAATAATTGTAGATGGTGCCACTATCGGCTACCTAAGGATATCACATCACATAACTAAATAAAATATATATCAACCTGCTGCATAAAAACGAAGTTATTAAAACCTTTAAGGTCGCCGTATTTGTCGCCGTAAAATGATCAAATTTGTGGTTTTTTAGATACTGAAATTTTTAAAAATAAAACGCGTAGAACAAAAGTAATATCAAAAATAAAATTACTGATGTTTTGTTTACACACTTTTACTATTTCTCTTCAAATAATATAATAACTTTTAAAATGCATTTGTATGACACACATTATTTCGCTATTCTAACTCCACATTTTAACAATTATTTTCACATACTTATAAACAAAAGTGAACAATGTTATATGCAGAAATATGTAAGTTTATGTTATAACAATGTTTACATCTATAGCTGAATTTAAAAAAAAAAATACGTATTTTGAAAGTTTTCAGTACCTAAAAATTTGCTGGATAAATCGCTTTCTGACGTTATACATTGATTTTATTTCGGTACCTTTGAATATTCGCTGGTGGCATGAGATAACATTGTTGTTATTTGCTAAACTCTATATTATTCAGTTCTTAAATGTCTAAAATTACTTGTATTTGTAGAAAACACTATTTCAAGAATACGGCGCCCGTAAACCTCTCTCGAAAATCTGTCGCTGTATTTTTCATACTGGTTTTCTCTTTCACGATAACGTCTTGGCTGTTCAAGATATCTGACTATATTTAAATATTCTTGATCTGAAGAGGCAGACGAATCAGAATTTTCCATTGCACAAAGTAATCGTCACGAAAATATCAAAAAAAGTTGGGTTAAACCTTACAATAAAGATGTAAACAAGCAACAGCTAAATCGCTGCGCGCGTGCGTTAATGTTTATTGGGCAGATATCTTGCCATTTTTTTTTGGATATCTGTTCGATAACTTATGCAATAGATAAGAATTATCGAATGGTTCAGAAACCGAATTCATGGGATATCTCCAGTTTATGGAATCGATAAGTTTATTTAATAGATATCTACTAGTTGAGAAACCGGCCATAAGTAATTTTTCCTTTATGGTCTGTATGGTGCTGCCCTCTGTTTAATTTATTCAAATTAATAGAAAGCAAAAAAAAGATGAAAAACGTGAGAACTGATTAAGGCAAGCTAGCAAGACGAGAATAAACATAGGTGAGAGCACACAAAAATTTAAATAAAAGTGGTGATCACAATAATGTACTGGATAAATTTTCACCATTATATTATTTTGTTAAGTGTAAAATCTCAACCTACAAATTACTTGCAACTTCACATACAAGACCGTACAACAGGTAAGCAGCATGGCTCTGTTATAGTTCATCAGTTAATTCCGTACTTTTTCCTTTCCTTCTTGAAATAATTACTGTTAAATTTATATGCACAAAAATTTGGGAAATATCAGTCAAATATCGTTTGTCTTTTGAAGACTGTTCTGAATAAGGACGAGTTAACAAAGTCGAGGCCACCATTGGATTCTGATAAATCAAACTACGTTACTTGGATTTACATCATTCCAGTGTTAAAGCACGTCAAGCTGTCGCCATCTTGTTCCGCCAGTGATCAAAGGAAATCCAGCTAAGCCAAATTTATTTATCTATTTAAAAGCTATTAATTGAACCTAATTTTACCTCAAATTATCATCCATTTATATTTTAATTTAGTAATATTAATGTACGCAAACGTATACGTATACCTATGGAAAAAGTTGGCAATTATACACAAAAACTGTCATATTTTATCCAAAGTCAATGTTTTAATCACATTATTTAAATTCATGGTTTAATACACTTTGTCCAGTTGATAAAATTTAGTTAATTCTATATATTTGCTGTCTGTGTGTGTCCTATTTGGTAATATGGGTCTCAAAAATCGTTGTCTAATTTTTTAATATAGCATAGTAATTGCAATTTATTAATTAGAGTAATTACATTTCATTTAATCTTAAATTTCCTATAAAAAATAATTGGCGCCCGATTAAGCAAGTATAATTTATTTAGTTACCGTAATCCACGACCCTAACGCACCTGTACTAAACAAAAGCTAACTAACGCACTTACGTTGCCGAAATGGTACAGTATGCAGGGAGAGTCAGAAGTAAGTGTAATTGAAGATTCCTCTCGCCAAAACAAATTTTTATCTAAATACATTTTTATTCTAATATGCTTCCTTACAAAGATACAGTGTGTTAAAATTTAGGAAAAAAAATATTTTTCTCTGCCAAACGGATGGAGAGATTTTTTTCTGGTGGGGTGGCTGACAAGGGTTCTTGGCTGTTCAGACAGATACTGTAGGTGTAATCCAATACCGGTCGGGGCAATAGTCCGCGGAGTAGTTATTTCCTGCAGTATCATTTATAAAGATGCACATGTTTATAAATTTGTCCACGGCTCTATTCAGCAGAGGACAACCGCTGGCTTTAACTGCTTCACTTTACCCAACTTGAATTGCATTTTTATTTAGGCAAATAGTAAATTTTATTAATAATTGTAAACTACACTGGTGACACACGAAACACACGAAATTCACCAACCTCTACCACGCGAAAATAATGACTGATGGATGAAGGAAGAAGAGAAGTCGAGCCGCTTGCATCTATTCCAGAGGAGTTGAAGGCGGGCTCGCCTGCATATGAAAATGGACCCGAACGACTTATTCCGCCGATAACGTAAACCAGAACTGCTAACTTTGTAGCTGTGCCGAGTGTGCCGATTACAGACTATTTAATTTCGTCGCTGATTACTGCGATTGGCATTTATTATAAAATTTTCATAATTTCCTATTGATTACACCGGGTGTTTATAAAAGTGCAAATTAAATTATTGTTGTTTCTGTTATTATTTAGCCGTTCTGCAAGGTTATTGACATAAATACGGTAGGTCAAGATTCGGATTGCCGGATTGTTGATCACTGAATAGGTATGTCTCGAATTGTTTTTGTTGACAACATTAGGACTTTTTTATTACTGTCTGTATTTAAAAACAAAAAAGTTTCAGTCTCTGGATTTTATTTCACTGCTTGTGTAATTAAATGTAAATGGTTTTATGATCCGTCGGAGTTTTGTAATTTCAATATTATTTTTTATGTTAACTTAAAATTACATATTCATATTGTACTCATTTTCCCTATCTTCTCTTAAAAATTAATGACATTACTGAATCACCCTGTATAGAGAAATATTTGAATATATCATATTGACAATTTATGATTTTAGAATAGATACTACTTACTTTATTCAAGGGTCGAGAGTTTACAGAGCTAAGCAAAATTGTTATAAATTCTTAACATTTTGATGAACTAATGAATAAAAGCATATTACCTATGTTGAAACAGCGGCACCATAATCATAGCATAAGCCATAACTTCGAGACTTAAGCCCCTCCTCAACTGACACCGGATATGGTGTAAACATTGCCATCGAATAGACCACATTTACATGCCACTCCATTGTCTATGGAGTATCCTGCCTAGTTCAGGTTAGCTAATTGGCCAATAATTGTTCATTATCCTGATTTAGTAGCTGACATCATCTTATTTGTTGCATGCGCAACTGATCATATCTGCTAATTTCATATACATATTGAGCCTCCAGCAAAGCCGATGTACGCTCGCATGTTACATTAAATGATCTACTGTAAAGATGTCTCGTTTTAGAATTATAGGTATAGATATTCATAAAGCGTTTTCATTTATGTTTTGTCACCTAATTAATATTTGTAGCAAAAATTAAAAACATATGTTCATAGGTACCATAAAATTAGACATTTGACCATATTATTTTTGAATTCATAAAAATAAATAAATTTATACACGACCGGGTGTTAAATTGCATTTTATAGTAAAACTTTTTGAACGATAAGAAGTGTCACTTTAACGCCCTCGGACGTTAATGACTGTAATGCACTAAATAAATAATCACTCTGTTTTGACTAATTGTGTGTACTATATTTGTATTAAAGGAAAATATTATTTTGTGCACCACATTTACTACACACTACAGCTACAAACAATAAATTACAATTTAATTATGCTAATATAATTGTGAATTACATTTTTACAGTACAATTAACGGAATTACTTATACTTAACAATATTAAGATATAATTTGTATCCATTTTCAACTACTTGTTCTGCAGAACTACTTTTTTAACTTCAGTAACACTACGATTTTTGGAAAATTCTGCGGAAGATCCAGCACCTACCAGTTAAAAACGTATTAGTGCAATATATTTTTTTGCTATATCCACTGAATAGCCAATATAGCCTTCAATAGCAGTGGTTCATCTCCAACCACCATGGCGCTTAATATTAGTTATACCTGCTCCAAGGTCGGCATATAAAGTAATGCCCTGTATATTCCGGTTTGGTAATTTAACATAGTTTACAATTTTGTACAGAATGACCCAACGTATTTCTCCCAAACACTTGCTTGGAGCATTTATTATTGTTATAATATACAAAAAAAAGTCGATGCCCAGTATCCGGTTGACGAAGGTCTTCTGTACATATCCAAATATCTTGGTGGCTTGTCTTCATCATCAATTATAGTCTTGGATGCTTTTATTGTTCCTAGTAAAGTTTTATCTAAATACTGACTATCGGCTATTGTTATATTACATAAGTCCTCTCTATGACAAACTTCACATATGCCCAAAATCATTAAAACCACCTAATTGAAATGTAGGTACATTTTATTTTACATTTGAAGATATTTCATCAGGGGCAATTCTCAGAAACATGTCAATTTCCTCTTTAGTCAATATTCGTGACTACTTCGGTTTGTAACCATAATTTTTTGTTTTTAAGAGATCTTTGCTAATGTCGATGTTATGATGTAAAAGCACCGTTGCCTTTAACTTGGAATAATACGAACACAAAGAGGGCGGCTTACAATTCTCCATTTTTCGTGTTTTTAAATTAACACCATTTAACAAAATCATCAGAAGTTTTGTAGTAAAGTTTGTTTTTTTAATTTTTTCAGCAATAGGCTTCCTTTCGCTATTTCATTATTCATATATAAAACATTCCACCGCGCGCAGGAAGCGCACTCGGAATGTTTTCTGTATTACTATCGCTACTGCAAAATCGCGTTTGTTGATATTATTGCTAGGCATTCGTCGCAACTGTCAATTCGGTTATACTCCTTTCTACAAATACATAATATGATGCAAATTTATCGGATCTGCAATGCCTACTTAACGTCCTTGATATATAAATAACCATAATGGAAGAAGAAACGGTCCAAGGATTCGTCTTCTCAAAATGATGACAATCCTTCGCCATCGTAGCCCTTACGCTTTTGCAGAAACCTAACTCTTAGACTTAGACTTAGACTTTTAGTCGTTTGTATAGCCACCCTACCAAATATGTTAATTCTGTGACACGACCGCAACGACAAAGTCGCAAGTATAGCCTCAGTCTAAGATGTAATACTCTCCTAAGCATAAATTAAAACTATACTTTTCTTTATAGAATTTTTATTTTATATATACAGGGTTGACTATGACTAAGTCCAAATATTTTAAGAGGAGATAAAGAAAATTAAGAATTAACGGAATCGCCTTTCAAAAAAATTCCATACTTATTTGTAAAGCGAAAAAAGTTTTTTTCGATATTATATTAAATGCTTATTTAATTTAACTCCGCCAATACGAGAATCAGAGTACGCATCCAGCAAGCAACGATCATGAAACGGTCGCTATCGATGTCATGTCATAATTCAATTCCTCTGTTAAAGTTGTAGTCTTGTGTTCTTCTTCAGTTTTTTGTGCCTTATTTTAATTTGAAACGTTTTATAGTTATTAAATAACGGAATATGTGTCAGGTACAAATATTTTCTTACAATATAGTTCGCCGGTTTGTTTTTCTAGGTTATGTGACAAGACTGCCGTGGGTGTATGAACAGTTTCTATTACCTTAGTACCACCCATTCCTTTTGTCCGATTATCTTATAATAAATAGGCATTTTATCTAACTGTACTTACGAGAAGTGTGTTTTATCGGTAGTGAGTGGTTGTACCTAATGACTGAAAATGTAGTATTACCAGTTTGTAACGAATTAATGAAAAACAAATGCAAAATACTGGCGCTAGCTGGATTAACTATTACCTATCTATCCGGTATTATTACCAATAAGAATGTAAATTTTTGTCGTTTTTGCATTTGAAGACGCTGCAAAAAGACGACCGCGTGGTAGTTGATATTGTTAACAGATGTAAGCTTTATCTATGGATCTAAATCATCTCAGTCGATGTTACCATATGCGTTTTCCGTAGGAAAAACGGGTTTTGCCCCATTTTTTAAATATCGAGCTAAAATTCTGGAAACATGTTTTGATTGTCTTTTAGATCTCCCTGAGAACGTGGTTAAAATGTTTGTACTTAGTCATAGTTAACCCTGTATATTAAATAATTTTAATAATTCTAGATACCATTGATTATTACAGATATTGTTATTAATGAAACTTAATTATCTTTACACATATTCTAGGTCCTATAAGGTTTACTAACTTACTGTGTAAATCATGAACTGATAATACCTCTCCATTATAACCTCTAATACTATGCAAATGGATTACCAAAGTTTACCTATTAACTATTGTTAGGAAATTTACCTTACACGTATCTGTACTCTCTTTTTAAAAGGCTGAATTTGCATGGTGTACGTAATATGCATAGTGTATGTGTGTGTGTGTTCAGGTTGTGTAAAAGGGGGAAGTTGTTTTAAAAAATGGGGCTATATATTTACTACCCGCTTAAATCTAATATAACTGAGTTAGAAACTTAAAATCAGTACTTTCGCCTAAAACGATATAGCGATAAACAGTTCATTTTGCTTGTCATGTCGTCCGATGAAGTGTGTTTTACTTGGCACGGCATAAGATCGAAACAATTTCAGCAACGTTTCAGTGTCAATGTTGGGGGTAGCATTTTTAACAATAATTTACTGCTTTTACAAATTTTAAATGATTGTTTAAATGCAGATCTGTATACAACTTTCTTGGAAAACAACCTTTTTGATATCAATGATGACTGAATACTGTTCAAAATCTGCGGTATCGGCACGATGGTGCATCACCACATAAACATAGACAAGTAGCTGCTTGGTTAAGTGATCATTCTCTGAATAAATAGATAGATCAACAAGGTACAATAGCATGGATACTGCGTTCCCCTGATCTAAATCCTTTGAACTTTTATTTATTGGAACCTAGGATGCATGCTGAAATCACTGCCCATCAGTAAGTCTTAGTTAGTTTAACTAATGTGTAAACATTAATAACAAATAATAACTATATATAACTAACCATTGCAGAAATAGGTCAGATCTCATCTATTGTGGTTGAATTTTCGCATTCCCACAGTTTCAAAAGTGAAGTTAGATATTTATAGAATGTTTTAATTAAACCAGGTAAGTAAATTTAGTTAGATTATTATTTTTTAGATAATTATTGGATAGAGCTTTGTCTGTGGAATTCCTAGATGTTTGGTATCAGAGAACATACATATGACTTCATTGATAGGAATTGCAGGAGATTTGATATATATTAGCCTAAGATACCTTTCTAATACAGTAAAAAATGCTACAAAAGCTAATAATAAAGAATATATGGGTAGATATTGTGTTAGTCCGCAGAGTAGTTAGTTTCACACAATATTGTTAATACCTAAAAATATATAAAAATTCGAATTGGACCCATGTTTATATAAGAAAAAATATTCAAAATTAACCAAGCTACCATCTACCAAGTATGTCATAGAGCATGTAAAACACCTATCATGAAAGAGCAGAAAACTACAATTGACAGAAGGTTTGTGACAGTGGCAAGTTTTCTTTGTGTATGTAAATTTTTTTTACTTCGAGACCAAATAATACTGAACATAATAGACTTTTCATATTTTATAAAAATGGAAATTGTTCCGTAGTTGAAACGAACACGTTTAATCAAATAAAATGAAATATCGCTGAATATTGGCCTATCCAAAGCAGAATAATTCACAAGACAGTGTTTTAGGCAATCTTCTGCTACATTTTTAGCAGAATTTCATGAAAATGTTATAAACATTAAGGGCCATTGTGGGTGGAAATCCACAATGGTTGCAGAAGGTTACATCGAAAGATCAGTTCAATTGAGAAAAAAAATTCCCAGAATTTTTTTGCAGATACCAGATAGTAGCAAAATAAACGAATAAATAAATTCAGTGGTGCCATAGAGAAGCCAAATCAGCTACAAATGTTATCTGAATGAAGCAATGAAATACAGCTTCCAAGAAGTCAAGATAAATGTAATCAGGTTTTGAGAAGTGAATGAATTTCATTCAAAAACCTTAATTCCTCTTGTAAACTTAAATAATTGTTCAAATTATATTTGTAATTTTAAATTAAATGAAATATCAATTGTTCATTCATTGTTATATGTAATAAATAAATTTAAAATTAAAATTTGGTCAACTATTTCTCTTTGTAAAACAGGGCGATAAAGTTGATCGCTCTCGGGCGTTAATAAGGCTCTCTTGCGAAAAAAGGTTGTTAAACTATAACAACCATCAGTAAAAGTATTTTTAACGCATGTTGTCAGTGTCTAAAATGTAATTTTAAGGTACTGGCATTAAAAGTAATATACTTTTACTAAAAGTAAATGACGTGACATACTTTTAGCACTGGCAGAAAACAATTAAGAAGTTTTAAATATTAAATTTAATAGTTTTAGAATAAGTAATTCCATGGCTAATCTCATTAGTAGCTGTAGTAGTAATTATTTGAGTAGTAAAATTTGTATTAGGGTAGGGAGCTATGTTATCCTCCAAAGCTTTAAATAAAACTTGGATAGTGATGCTCTTCTTATTTTGTAACGAGTCTGCCAACAAGCTAACCGAATATCGTCGGAAGCAATGTCCAGTATAAAGGTGAGAATCAGGATTCAGCAATATTGACAGCCATCTTACCAAATGTATTGATTCCAACTCGAGTCATGACACATTTATTCTTAATGTTTTTATGAAAATTTTTGAATGATTAGCGTTTGCTGGATGAAGAGTTATGTAATTTTTTTATAATAGTTCAAATATACTGTACTAGTAATAACGAAATTTCGTTGTATATTAGTTTTTGTGTCTGGTATATGCACAACTAATGAAGTTTCCAAATTTTCAAAATTATTGAATGTTAATTTGCACAGTTCCTAGCGACCTTCGCCCTTTTGTGCTAAAAAAGCAACAAGCTTATAATATTTATGTCCTAATTCTTTATATTCATCATCGCCTTCAACATGGAGTAATTTGACCAAAGCGTTACCGATTTCAACATTTTTGGACATTTCTCCAAAGTATGTCAAAAGGACTTTTTCACTGAACTTGCCACCAAGAGATCACACTATCTCAAGAAAATATTGTACGAAAACTCATATTGCTGCTTTGATTTACTAGGCAATAACTCGAAAGTAGTTTTATTATTAGATTCTTCGATTTCCACCGGGAGAAATTCATTTTCTTGATCACTCTCCATGTAGCGAGATTTGAAACGATCAAACATTCAATACGTGCAGAAGAAGGGATATAAAAACGATATTTAGAAATTTACTCAGTAAATCCACCACTAATTTGATCATTTTGCAGCGTAAGTTCACCACATCACCACTAATAATTATGGTAATGTGTATTTACACTATCTATGACCCAAAAATGAGATAAAAACGCAAAAACACAACAAACAAGTGAATGGAACTTCTAAAATGTATCTTTCATCATAAGTAACTATGAATGGTAAGGAGTGGAAATAACTGCAAATAGTTAAACCCTAGACAGTAAACGTGACACTTTGGTGCCTGATAGCTGTCACTAAAACTGCGAATTTAATATCGATCGACAAAAACGGAATATCTGCTGCAAATGACATATGTAATCTATTAACTTGCGGAACCTATATCGTGTTTTCACAAACATCCAAATTTATCCACAGAGACATTCCAGTCTCCCACATCACTGCCGTGCAGTCAGACAGAATTTGATATGGCTTATTGATATTTCCAGCCGCGACGCCTGCATTTACATGGCAGCTGAACTGTACTGACGCCCTATGACGACCTACATAGGAATTATACATACAACGTAGTGTTGCAGGTTAGATCAGTTCGCCGATTCAAGACGGTTTATTATTAACTTAATTAAGATGGCAGCACGTGCATGGCTTGGCCCGAGCGCGATCGGAGTACCAGCTGCTGCTTTTATAAGGTTCGTTACGGAAGAATATATTAAAAAACGAAAAATTTAAAGTTTACAGCAGCGTCTTCGTAAAAATTTACCTAGTGAGAGCGTTCGAAGCTTTTAGTGGTTGATTATAAAACGTGTACACATCAGGTATCAAAAATAGTTCATTTATATACAGGGTGAGTCATTAATAATGGTACATAGCTTAAGAGCAGATTGTTAACGTCAAAATAAAGAGATTGAACCCAACATGCCTTATTCAATTGTTGCTCCTTTTCATTATACAGGGCGTTAAATTTGAAAGAATGTTTCCCAGTTTTTTCTAAGAATGTATAGAACAATTGTTTTGAAAATTTGTAGTCTTATATTTTTTTGAGGTGGTAATTACGAATATGCATACAGTGTTGAGGTCACAACTAGGGGGCGCTAGTTATACTATATTGTCAATGTAAAAATATGTCTAACTTTTCGTATTTTACACTTTTGAATTTTTTAAAAAGAAACTATTGAACTATCTTCAATTCTAAACAGAAAAGGTATATCTTAACAAATTATTAATCATAAAATATTCTCGAAGTGGCCACCAGCGACTTCAATGTATACTTTTTTAGCCTCTTATTTATTCTTGAATCTTTTCCCACAGTTGTTAATAATATCTTTGTAAACTAAAGATTTAATATAGCTCCAAAAGTAAAAATCCAGCGGATTTAAATCAGGGCTACGTGCAGGCCAAGGAACTTGACTGCCGCGTCCAATTCAACGGGAAATTTGTATTAAGATATTGTCTTACTTGTCGGGGGTAATGTGCAGGTGCACCATCATGCATAAACCAGAAGTTCTGCCGTAAATTTAATTATGAAGCAGTGGCAAGTCATTAAAATTAAATTAAATTAAAATTGTAATAATTTTCTCCATTAAGTGGACGTGATAGCACGAACGGATCCACAATATTATCGGAGAGAATCCACACCAAATATTAATAGAGAACTCTCGCTGAAAATATACTTCTTTTGGTAGATGAGGATTTTCTAGTTCCCACGAATGACTATTTCTCCAATTAAAAATACCTCGTCGGGTAAATGTGGCTTCGTCCGTAAATAATATTTCATTATAAAATGTTGGGTCATCATTTTGTTGTTGGCGAAAAAACTGTGCGAACCATAACCTAATTCGAGCGTCTTGGGGCGTTAAATGTTGAACTGGAGTAAAAGGGATAAGGATACAATTTTTCTTTGTGGAGTGAATATTCTGCTAACGGAAGACTGACTGATGCCAGTAGCTGCCGAAATTTGACATGTGTTTGTACGTGTATTTTCAGCAGTTCGCACTACAATATTATCTTCTTTTCGGTCAAATGTCGACGGGTATCAATCTTTTACATTGACTCAAGCCAACATTCTTGCATCCTACCATACCCATAGAGAGAGTGCCAATCCTATCCGTAAATATAGCTGGGTTACGGTCTAGCTGCCCCAAGATTCATTCCTGCTGGCAGAGTGGTCACCTCGATTCAAGTAGTGACGCCTTAAACCCCTCTGCCACTGGCCAGATATTTTGATATATCCGCGTTGTTGATTTCTCATATAACCAGTATATGCAGGTATAAGAAAATAGTTAATAATAATATCAAATATCATAAAAATCCCCATATTAGAACTTTATCAGTAATCATATTTAAAGTTTTCACTGATAATGATTTTTGTATTACTTTTAGTAATACTAATGAACTGCGAAAGTAACATTATTTATTCTTTGTGGGAATTGTAGTTAAAGTTTATATTGGGCAAACTAGTAGATATCTCAAGGATAGGTTAGCAGAACACAAAAGAAGTATCAGACTTAGACATTTAGTATTTAATTATCAAAAGACTGGTAAGAACATTCTTATATTTTTTAAACACAATTTTAGTTTTAATGAAACAACCAAGAGATCACAACTAACAAACAACAAGACATTCAGTTTTTAAATCATATTTATTTCAATTTAATTAAAAAAAAAGTTGCCCAATAATAATCCTTCACAGTTTTATGTGTGTGTCAGAAAGTTTTGTATTATCAAAATTTATGATTTTTTGGTTGTATACCCAACGTACCTACTGTCTTTTAAAAAAGCAACCGTTTCGCTGTATTTGATACTATCTACGTTATGCTTGACTGAAAGTGTACCCAATTCTAAGCATAAAATAAATGGAACACAACAGTGAAGTTATAGTAAATTTTTAAATTTGCGAATACACTGACAAAAATTATTGTAAATTTACACGTTGTTCACATTATATATTAATGTAAAAAGTACCACATTCATACTGTCACAGGATTTGCCACGCTCGCACCTAATTCGACGACTGAGGTATCGCGAATCGCTAGATTGCCCCGATCGCCCCTACGCGATTCTGGTAAACAAACAAAATAATGCCGTATATCGAGGCGCGACTGGAAAATTGAGAAGCGACGAGAATCGTTCGAAAAATGGATCTAGAGATGCTAAAAATACCTGTAATATTCGTTAGATCTATAAAAGAAGATAAACGGCCGAGTCAGTCAGTCTTGAATTGGAGTGTTTAGTTGGAAATTTCCTGGAGTTTCGAAGTGAAATAGTGTTTAGTTGAGTAATCAGTATTCAGTAGTGTACAGAGTCTTTAATAAATATCAGTAAAAATTAACTGTTTGTTTTTCTGGTTAAAGAGAAAGTCGGGTTAGGAAACCCGTGAAAATACTATATTACAATAATCTCCATCTGAATACTGAACATTTACATCTTTCATGTAAAGTTACAGGGTTTTTTCTAAAAAATACATAATAACGTTATAAAATTACATTTCATGTGTAGAAAAACCTGGTTTCACCGTGGGTATGTTACTTCACACTATTAACCTAGACAATAAATAACCAACAATCTACCATGTAATAACCCTAAAAAAAATTATTAGGGTAATAAAAATATTAGTGTATCCTAAAATTAGCTTTCATACAATATTTTATGTCATACTCCATTAAAACTTTTGCTTTAGTTTTATTGGGTTTTTGCCACACTTCTGAAAAAATAATGATTAATTAAATAAGCCCTTCCCCAAACGAATTAGTCAAGGGTTATTTTTGAAACAAAGTTTGCCTAACCAAAAAATGTCACACTGAAAAAGCAGATAAGTGAAAAATAACAAAAATCACATCACTATCGCGCACTTCCGTATTATTGACGTTTCGAAAAACTCTCTGTTTTCGTTCTCAAAATAGTAGTAAAAGTATTATTTTGTTAAACGGAGTGTGTGGCAAACTGTTCAGTAAACATTGATCATTGCTGGCTACAGTTGTATTAATAAGAAGTAAATAACAATAAAATAAAAATCATTTAACATCTCTATGGAAGCAGATAAATAAATTTTAAACTGTCACACTTGACATACGTTTAATACTTTTACTACTACTTTGAGAAAGAAAACAGAGAGTTTTTCGAAACGTCAATAATACGGAAGTGCGCGATATCGGTGTGATTTTTGTTATTTTTTACTTATCTGCTTTTTTCAATGTGAGATTTTTTGGTTAGGCAAACTTAGTTTCAAAAATAACCCTTGACTGATCCGTTTGGCGCAAGGGCTTATTTAATTAATCTTTACTTTTTCAGAAGTGTGGAAAAAACCCAATAAAACTAAAGAAAAACTAAAATTATGCCACAAATAAATAGCTTCAGACAATATCCATTAAAAGTATTCTAATAATCTAATTAGTTGTAAATATTCATGACATTTTATTTAAATAATCAAACTGTCGCATTCCCAAAATGTCAATATCCCCAATCCTCAATAATATGTTAATACTCCACGTATTACCACATACATTTTTTTAGACTTTTACATTATCTTCCTAGTTTCATTTTTCGTCCTAAAAATGATCCAAAAAAATGCATTATTATTATGAAATAAATGTAATAGAAATGACCGTATTTCTATTATTTTATATTTTCCAATTACTTGAATTAAGTTGTCACTTGCCAGTAGGTGTTTTATTTATGATTAGTACCTAGTATTACGTACTGTATCTAATCTTATCTTCGTTAAAAATTTATTTTAGTCATGGTCTAACTCTCCACCGGTATATCTACATGAAATTTTATTCTGGAATATTTATCTTATTTCCATAAGATTTTATCTGGTTCCTTAGTTTAAACGGATCCCCGTGGATTCAGTTTATCTACCACTTCCCTGTTCCCAGAATCAAAGGCGCAAAAACGGGCGAAAGAAAAGATCGGAGTGATAACGTATATAATATTTTAAGGCGTAAGGTTCTTCCCCACTTAGAAGAAATAACACCCCATTAGTTTTAAGATGTGTAATTTTTACTCAAATCCTTCGCTTTAAAAATGCCCAAGTCTTGGCATTCATTTTACTTAACGTAAAAAAATATGCCGGCAATCCACTCTTAAAGTGTTACTTTTTATAAATTATGTGGAGTTTCATACGGAAATATCAGGGCGGGAATTTTATACGTAACCTACAAAGTATACAGGTTGTTTTTCATATTCATATTCAGGATAGTTCAAATTATAAGAAAAGTTGCGCCTCTTGAATGCTATCAAGATAAACCAACCGATATCTTGGCTGTTGCGTAAATATTGTAAAAAAATTGAAAAATAACGATTTTAGAAAATGACATCTAGCGCATCTAGTAGTAACCCTATTTATTTGAAGAATAACCCATTAGACAAATACAATAATTTAAATAAAACATGTAGCTGTTCCTGACGTAAAACAAAATTCAATTCTTAATCGAACAAAATACACAAATATTTTACAAGTCCTATAATGTATATGCCTATGCTAATATCCATAATATCTGCTGCTGTTGCGTAAATATTGTAAAAAACTGAAAAATAACAATTTTAGAAAATGGCATGTAGCGCGTCTAGTTGTGACACTGTTTTATTTGAAGAATAACCCATACAATTAAACAAATACAATAATTTAATTAAAAAATCTAGTTGCCCCTGATGTAAACCAAAATTAAATTTTTAACCAAACAAAATACACAAATATTTTACAAGTCCTATAATACATATGCCTATGCATGTGTGTTTATTATTATTTAGTATATTTTTACTTTTTCCCGACTTATTAAGTATAGTATTTTTCAATTTGTCTTCGTAATTAATTTCTAAATTTTTATTTATTTTTAATTATTACATGTTGATTAATGTATTAAAATAAAATATAAAAAATATTCCTCTAGTGATGTGTCTACTGTATGGTCCACTAATATTGTATGCGTAGATTTATGGATTAAGATCCTGTTGCCTGGCAACAATAAAAAATCTTTATCTACTGTATTTATATTCCACCTTATGCTGCACACTATTTGGACCATTTCAACAATATTGGTAACTTTATTGAAAACAACTCTAATCATGTCTTTTTTATAGCAGATGCAGCAGGTTATAGCACATACACTAGTTAATGACGAAATTTATCAAAGTTTTTCTGACTGTGTGTCCTTTGATAGTTTATATCAGTTCAATGGTTGTGTGAATGGTAATGGTCGAATATTAGACTTATTTTTGACTTGATACTCAAATTACACTTGATATTCAAATTAACATATCATTCATTGATATAAAAGGATTTTAAGTCTCACATTCCTTATTTAATTGTTTCAAAGCTAACTATAATAAAATTAACGCCGAACTTAGTACCGTCAATCGGGAATTTTTGTTTCATAAGACACCTACCGATAATGCCGTTTCCATATTTTATGGAATTTTAAATAATACTAGGTGACCCGGCAAACGTTGTTTTGCCATATGAATTATTTCTAGTGAATATTTTGGTAGTCGGCTTCCATCTCATCCCTACTCCGTGCTGTTTACTGAGTGAGAAGCACCAATCTAAAAAAAATATAGACTGTGCCAGAGTCATATTGCCGGCGACCGCTAATTCATGGCTGCCATAAAAGGTCCAGAATCACTAACACTTGGTTTCTATGCCAATTTACGTTGGTTGTATTGTAGTGTAAGTCTAATTGGTCACATTGATGTCACATTCTTTAATGACATTTAAAATGACAGCAAGTTAGTTAATTTCATATTGCAATTCAGCCATCATATTTGCACATAAAGCAAATAAAATATCAATTTTCTGGACCATTGGTCCCTAGAAAACGCGGCACCTGTCACGTGACCTATATCATGAACCGACGTTGTCTATATTCTTTTCTAGGTTTGTGGTGAGAAGTGACACCGGTAGACGCCTGGCGGAGATAACTGATCTAGTGATAATCGATCAGTTATCTACCAGGGTTAAAAATGATTAAATTACTAAAATGGCTATTAAAAAATAGGGGTTTGTCATAGAAGAATGAAAATTAAGGGTTGTATGTATTTTTAATGCCACATCATAAACAAATAAAAATAAAAAAATTTGTCCAAAAAAATAAAAAAAAATTGTTTGGGGTGAACCACCCTTATCACTTAGGGTTATGAAAAATAGATTACGACCGATTCTCAGACCTACCGAATGTACATATAAAATTTCATAAAAATCGATCAAGCCGTTTCCGAGGAGTATGGCGTCTTAGAGTCTTTTCACACGGGCTGCAGCGCTGCTGAGTGGAGCCACTAATTTATGTTTGACGTTTCGGTGGGAGTCGGCGACTACACGCTACCGTGGCGCTGCTAATTCTGTGGCGCGCCCGTGTGAATAATGTTTCGTCAAAACGGACCACTCAACGGCGCTCCCGAGAAGTGCCGCACGGTGGCACGACGGGTTTATCGAAAAATATGTCCCTTTAGTTAATCACACTTCGAAAAGATTTTGGTCATATGTTTCACATGTTAGAAGTACTAATCTTCTTGTACTATGAATTTTAATAACAATGTTGTAAATAATTATCCAGCTAAAGCTTTTAGTAATTTTTTTGCTTCTGAGTATGAGCCATATAATAAATCTGTACTTGCTAATGATCCTATATATTTTAATAATGCTATTAATATTACTTCTATTGAGATGAATGACATATTAGATAAAATTAATTGCTGTGACAATATTCCTCCAATTTTTACAAAATCGTGTTGTCATCATATTAAGGAACCTCTGTTTTTAATATTTAATAAATCTGTTACTGAATGTTGCTCTCCAGATAAGTGAAAGATTGCTAAGGCTGCACCTATTTTCAAATCAGATAGTAAATATGAAGTAACTAATTACAGATCAGTATATATTTTATGCGCTTTTAGCAAAATCTTGGAATCAATTATTACAGGAAAATTATTTATTCAAATGAATTAAATGAAAACCAGCACCAGCTGTGTCTAACATTGTCCCTTTTATACAACTTATCTCTGATAGTATGAACACAAATGTTCGGGTGGATGCTGTATACACCGACTTTTCGAAAGCGTTTGATAAGGTTCACTATAAAACTCTTTTTAATAAGCTACGAGATGTTGGTTTATATGGCAACCTTCTGGAATGGATTAAATCGTATTTATTCATCCGTGCTAAGAACGTTGTGATTATGAATTGCAGCTCTGATATAACTAAAGTTACGTCGGGTGTTCCTCAGGGAAGTCATATAGGCCCATTACTTTCTTCAATATAAATAAATAATATATCTAAATGCTTTCAGCATAGTTATTTCACGATTTACGCAGAAGACCTTAAGATGTTCAAACAAATCTCAAGCGATATAACTTTGTTATAAGCCAATTGTTACATTTTTCGTACAAAAACTCTCTTAACGCACATAAATTGCTAAGTTTAGAAAAGCGTAGAAAATTGTTTGACTGTGTTTTGTTACATAAAATTGTTCATGGATGTTTTGATACTGTTATTGTGTCTCTTATACATTTTTTAGTTCCGGCGTGTGTTAACCGTCAGTTTTCGTTGTTCTATATTCAGTTTTCACATACTAATTATAATTTAAATTCACCTTTTCATAGAATACCAAGATATTTTAATAACACTCAACTCGTTGATATTTTTAATGTTTCTTTGGATAGATATAAAAGCTCTGTGAGAAAATTTCTAATATCCAATAGGTAAAAGTTTTGTATCTTTTGTATATACTTTTTTTGCATATGTTGTATATTGTACTTCATACCTTGTTATTTAATTGTTAGTGTTACCCTGTTATTGGGATTTTTAATCCTGTTGGGTTCCCTATTTCTTAAATAAATAAATAAATAAAATGAAGGTACAATAAATACAGGTTTTATATTTCATCAATGTGAATGACATAATTAGATATTCTATTTTGTTTTAACGAGAATAAATATTTATCCAATAAACCATACAATAATTTATAGACAACAATAATCTAGCCTGTTAATAACACATTTTGAATAATTTGTCACTTCGAGCAAATATTTGTCTGTGGCAAGGTAAATTGAAAATCAAATTAGTTGTAGATTGAATAATATGGAATTATTGTATTTGTAATTGTTTTACAACATTTTATTTTTATACGCGGCTGGTGATATTCATTTAATCATTTTACAATATATTTATTCAAATCTGATCTAACCGCATCTGAAGCATTGTATAATAAAAAAGTGATATGGGTTTTAAATGACCTTTTACACGTTTTCAAATCATTTTAGAGCTTAATAATAATGTAAGGTATTCTCATTAAATTGATATAATGTTTTATTGATCATTTTAGTCTGGTTTATTTTTTAATATAATTAACATAATAAACATTTGTGTTTCCTGTTATCATTAAACTTGGACCTTCTACAAATAGAAAATGATTACTTTTGATAATGACTTTATGTGTATCTTCTACTAAATTTACAAAGGTACCCTCACTTAATTTAGTTAAACTAAATCCACAAGCATGGGAAGATTCACTAATTTTGTGGTTGAGAGGTACCAGTTTTAGAACAAACTTAGGGCAACATTATTGGCCTGTATGCTATTATTGTGTTGTATTCAGGAGTATCTTGCCTACACTCTTTATTTCATTTACTCCTTATTAACATTAAATCAATAATTTTCTGATTCTGATCATAAACTTCAAATTACCCCCTCAACCGTACTAAGGAATTCGTATTATATGATACTATACAAGGTGGTGATTTTACATAACTTACCATAGGTTCGGAAACTATAAAATATACAAGGTGGCTCAAATTCAGTTTATAATGGCCTGAAATTTGGTACAGAAGGTTAAGAATATACGAGAAATCGATTTTCATAGGCGAATTTATATGGAAATATTTTCAAATCATCAAACTCCAAATCCAAGAATATTAAGAATTGTTTTTCGCCGTCATTCGGAGTCAAGCTCATTTCAGAAAGGTTCAATTTCTGGAAGACCCTTAAGTGTTAGAACGCCTGAGTTATTCTACACGAAATTGAAGAAAATTCAAATACTAGTACTAGGAAGATCGCTGAAATCTCAAAGTGAAACATAAATTAGTTTGGTCCGAAGCATCAACAGTCTTACTGCTGCGAGGCTGTCCTGCTCGCCTGCATTTTTGCCACTGGATTATGCAAAAAATTAAACTAAATGTTGGCATATTGTCTACGGACGAAGTTAATTTTTCTAGAGATGCTATAATGACAATAAACACGTTTGGTCTGATGAAACTCCTAATTTCCTTCAGTTTTCTTTGAATGTATGGGTGAGTATTATTGGAAATTTTCTTGTTGGCCTTACTTTTTACCAAGAACTTTTAACCGGTGCCTACAGAAATTTTTCTTGAAAACGTTTTACTTGAACTACTTCACGACGTTCCCTATGTCCTAAGAGACAGAATGTGGTTTATGCACAACAGGGCTCCTCCATATTTTAGTTTGAGTGCTCGTGAATTGTTAAATGAAAGATTTGGTAATAACGTGATTGGACGAGTCACTAAAGAACCAGGTCAACCTTGGCCATCTAGATCACCCGATGTGAACCCTATTAATTTTTTTGTTTGGGTTATCTCAAGACATTAGCTTACAAGGTTTACAATGAATCTAAGGAGCCACTCCTTGAATTTTTGCACGTGTTCAAGCTGCTATTTCAAGAAGATCTGTAGGATGTATTTTGGATGCAGGTGGCCATTTCCATCATTTGTTATAATAGATCATAGTAAAATAAATTATGTTAGTATCCCAATGACTTATCTCTATTTTTAATCAAAGTTATTCTATTAATTTATGTAACAATTATACTATATATTTTAGAATGAAATTATAGTTATATTTTCAGTAATGTAATGAAAATGCACTTAATCAAATAAAATACAATACAAAAAAAAATAGAGAAAAGAAAGAAAAATTAAGATAATATAATACGCATATCAAGAGCTATTTTATTTGTAATATTATACAGGGTGGTATATTTTTTTAGGAAATAGAGATCGATGATACCCATTCTGTCACTGGTAAATTTCTAAAGCTTATAATTTTTTTGCTTCATACCTACTGTCATACTAAAAATGCGCACCGAATTTGATTAATTATCTCAAGCCGTTTAGATATTATTCTTTTTTAATTTTTGACACGCTGTAGTTGGACAATGGCTGTCCTAGGACTCCACATTTATATAACAAAAAACCCTTATTTTTGTCAACAGAATACGCTCTCGGATTTTGACCTCTACTTAACAAACACCCTGTACAATTAATAGCTGTCCATTTAATAACTAAGAACTGAATATAGAAATGCTAACCCTGAAAAGAAATATGACTCTCGCTTTATTAACTTTCTAAAATAAAAGTCACATTCATGTGTTATATTCCTAAAAATCTTATCTCAGATTTTCTACTTTTCTCTAATATAAAAATGACAAAGCAACAGTTAAATTGCCATGTATATAAAAGGAATGAAAGCCGGCATTCTTAAATCTACCACCATATTACGTATCTATCAAGTATTCGTACGGGAAGAATTCTACCTTATAAATAAAAATAAGAAAAACATAAAAACCGCGTTTTCTTGCTTTCACCCTCCGAAGCAATTTACTGGATTGCATATTTAGCCCTGATGAAGCCTTGTATTCGTTCGCTAACATCGTGAGATCACGAAGTGTATTTTCCTGAGGTAATCTTTACGGCATTAAGGCGATTTTCTCTAGTAGTTTTCTAGATCCCGATAAAGTTAGAAAATACTGCAATTGGAGTTTTTAGACGGCAACTTAAAAGCGCATCAACAAACAAAATAATAGACACGTTTTCTAAATAGATATCCCATGTTTTTAAAAACTGTTTTATTAGAAATAATGTTTGACCGTAAAAGCAAATTCTGAATGAATTTACATGTCTAGATCCTTAAACATAAATAATAAAAATGTTGTGAATAACAAAAAACTTAAAAAAAAATTAAAAAATAACAAATATACAGGGTGATTCGGTCAAGATCATTAATTTTAACCTCGTATTCGGAAAACAATTTCTGCCAGTCTCGGCCTTCTAGTTTTGTCATGAAATTTGAAATGACCCCAAAGAATTCATGGTACCATCTAGTATAAATCCACCCAATTTCAAATTTTTATCAGCAGTCATAAAAAAGTTATAGCATTTTCCCACTTTCCGTTGTCACCCGGTATGCATCTTTTCTCTGTCGGCGCTTTGCGGAACACTCTGTATATTTTCTGTGGAGTGTAACTTGACTATAATCTATTGCATAAAGCATAATTTCATGTAGAAAATATTATAACCTCTCTCAACTGCATAATAATTTCCGAAAACAAATTGTTATTTCTGCCAAAACAGAAAGCGGAATGGCTCCAGGCGTTCTCCCTGGATAATCAGGAATAGGTCGGCATTAGTTTACATCGTCGGTACAGGAGAAACGCGATAAAGACGACTCTCTAATTTATAGAAATAATACACTTTAGTGCTTGTTTACTTTAAATTAGGCATTAAATACATCCAGATAAATTTATTGCGGCTCTTTATAAGGGAGAGAAAGGAAAATTACTGCGGTATAATAAATAACACCAACTAACGACTGTGCAAAATAAGCGCGCTAACATTTTTATTGCTATCAGAATGACGGGGTCATTTTTGATTTTTTTTACCTCACTAATCGAAAGTTCTTTAACAGAAAGGTATATGTGCAAAAAATTGGATGTTTCTGTGCTACGTTGTAACCCAATGGGCATACGTACTTTTATATAACGTTTTTAAAACGTTGTACTGGTTAATTAAACGTTTGTCGTTAAAATTATGAACGTTTATTTTTAGTTCAAATACGTTAATAACATTCAAATTTCATCCAGATGTTGAAGTGAACACTGGAAATTTACGTTTTTTATTTATTTCTTTTATCTATTCGACTGACATATACAAATGTATAATATATGTTTACATTTTAATAATATTTAACTGCACGTTAAGTACATTTGCAACATGACGAATTAAACGTTTGAAATACAAATGAGTTTAATATATTAAACGTGGTATCCAAATATTAATAACACGTTTTCTACACAACACAATGCTTTAGTAACATAAAACGATGTAAAATACGTTGATTTACACCTGTTTTCAACTGTAGGTAGAAACGAATATTGAAATAAAATATTTTCTGTTAACGTTTACTACACGATGAATTTAAATGTATAATACATATAATATATTTTAATAATATTTAACCGCACTTTTAGTGCAACGTTTTTTATTAAAATTAATTTATGCAACACTCGGTAATACTGAAATAAAACTAGATATTGGCCAGTATTCTACGCCACAGTAATCCATGATGACTGGTGATGAAAAGAAACTTATATTATTGTATTGCATTCTGGGCTACAACTTTATTTATTTACAAAGCTGCATATAGTACAATGCGCAATGGACATACGTACGTTTATATAACATTTTTAAAACATTGTAATGGTTGATTAAACGTTTTGTGTTGAATGTTTAACGTTAATTTTTGGTAAAAAACTTAAACGTATAAAAGAGGTTGAAGAGAACACTAGTAAATTACATTTATTATACAGCATTTGTGTAAATACGTCCAAATCGACAAAATATGAACCGATGGCCACTAGATGTAGACACTTATATCTCGCGCTTATATGAAGCAGCCACGTTTATCGTCGGTCCAACGGGCTAACAAGCTCAAACCCAGTAGGTATATGTCTGGTATCACCTGGACTCTGGACCTAGCTGCTTGCTATAGGTTTTTCGAGTGTTGAAGCATTTAGCCCTAAGAGTAGTCTTTTCTCGAAATTCCGATATATTTAATCATTACTGAATTATTTTCATAATTTGATAATAAAATGGTACCATAATATATATCTTTATTATATTAATGATTAAATAACTTTTTGTAATGTTGAAGAAAAATTGGAAATACAAGTTTTTAATTTTGATCATTTGCTTCATTTAGTTGTCAGTTTACTAATTCGCATTTTTTGCTTTAGGTTGTGTTGGTTGTGGGAATAGACGGAGCATGTCGAAAGTCACATCACATTTTTACTTGTTGAAGATGTTACAGAGGAGGAGACCTATTTTCGAGTAAATATTCCAAATACAAAAACTAGAGTAATTCGTGAATTTGTAATCACCCCGAGGGATATAGAAACACTAAACCTCGTTGACATTATCAGGAAGTACAGAAACCTACGCCCGGAAAATCTTAAACACAATAGATTCTTTGTTAGATATAGGAATGGTAATTGTGGTGTACAACCAGTAGGAATTAAGACTATTGATCAGTTACCAAAGATGATTGCTGAAATGATTGGTTTGCCGAATTGTGCATTATTCACGGGGCACTGTTTCAGATCTTCGGCCACGATAAATAATGCATTGCGCTGAATTCATTCAATATAACATTATTGGAAACATTAAATTGACAGTATTTTAATCATTAACAATTATTTAATACTAAACAAATAAAATACAAAATATTTATTATACGAATAGCGTTAATAGAAAATATTTTAAATGAAAAATATGCAAATATGAAATATTTTAAAACGGCATTATTTTCGTTACGCGTAAATAAAATAATATTCTCTGCAAAAAGAGATGGACATATACAACAGAATATTCATTAAACATGTTAAACATATTTTTATTCGACGTGTTATTTTCATACGTATATTTAAAACCCTGCCTTCAAATATTCAAATATCCATCAGCAAACTAATGAGAACAAAAATGACCATTAAAACAACATTATAACAAGTAATTTACATTTAAATGTATATATTCCATTGTTTCTATGAATGTAGATGTGTTACTAGTATATATATATATATCATTAATAATAGTATTAAATATGTATATTATTATATAACTTGAACACATAACAGGCCTCTATAATGTATCATTTTCGAAATATTTCATTTCCTGTGGATAATATTAAATAAACGAAAGTACGAAGTATTTTTAGTAATATTGCATTTATAAGAAACAGAAAGTGGTTTTAATAATTTATCCCTAAATCTATAAATAATACCATACATTGCGTCTTTCAGATAACTGCCAAATGTTTTAAAGCTATTCCTGTTATACCCAACTCTTCAGCACTATGTAGCAACAATCTTGAATAGTCATATGATATCGAAAGCCTTGCCTAATCCAAAAACAAACACAACTAGGGTTTTAGTGCAATTATCCAGATTTTCTTTGTGATGGCATTTACAGTACTTACGATTTCCACATCCAAATTAATTTTCTGGTATGTTTCATTTACGAAAAAAAATTGTTGACCTAGTATTTAAAGCCGTTTCAAACAGTTTTGTTATAAATACCATCAAAGATATAGGCCCATTAGTTAATGGTACCATGGGGTCATTTTAAAATGTATTAGGATATACATCAGAACTAAACCATTTGTCAATTAAGAATGTTAAAAGTTGAGCAATGATGTATTCCAGTGTATCAGATTTTTTAAGTACCATTCCTAGACTTGATCAAATAACCACTGCTATGGAAATTATTTTGGAAACAGTGGTAAAATTCGTCAAGTCTAATAATCTAATAACGCTCAATAAAAATTAAACAAAGCAATATTATTTTTGTGTGCGCTTTTCCATATAACTATCTCACCGCAGGTGACTGAACGATACTCATTTTAAATGCATCAGGACATATATCAGAACAAAACTATTTGTTAATTAAGTATATTAAAAGCAATAAATTGTATGATGTATTCCAGTGTATCAGAGTTTTGCAGTACTATTTCTCAAGATCTGATGAAATAACCACTGTGGTGAAATTCGGTAAGTCCAATAATTCGTTCAATAAAAATTAAACGAAGTAATTTTATTTTTGTGTGCGCTTTTCCATATAACTATCTCACCGCAGGTGACAGAACGACACTCATATTAAATGCATTAGGACATATATCAGAATAAAACCATTTGTTAATTAACTATGTTAAAATTTGAGCAATAAATTTTATGATGTATTCCAATGTATCAGATTTTTGAAGAACCATTCCAAAATCTGATCAAATAACCACTTCTACGGAAATTATTTCGAAACAGTGGTGAAATTCTCCAAGTCCAATAATCCAATAACGCTCAATAAAAATTAAACAAAACAATATATTTATTCCAGTGTATCATATTTTTCATTCCAAGATCTGATCAAAGAACCACTGTTACGGAAATTATTTCGAAATTGTGGTAAAATTCATCAAGTTCAATAAACCAATAACGCTCAATAAAAATTAAACAAAGCAATATTATTTTTGTGTGCGCTTTCTCAGATAACTATCTCACCGCAGATCACTGAGCAATACTCATTTTAAATGGATCAGAAAAAAAATATTTGTTAATTATTGCGCAATAAATTTTATGGTGTATTCCAGTGTATCAGATTTTTGAAGTACTATTTCCAGATCTGATCAAATAACCGCTGCTGCGGAAATTATTTCGGAACTGTGGTGAAATTCGCCAAGTCCGTTCCTGGCCGGATCCTGGAGCAAGGTTCGACAGGCTGATCTCATCGCCGAAATGACTTTAACTTACATTTCCGCAGAAACAAGATCAGTCTGTTCACCCTGCACACGCCGCCAAATTGTCTTTTCCTCTTCCAGTTAACTTAATGCCATCAACGATCTACGTGACAGTTAATTACACACCCACCAATTTATCGCGGAATTGATAACGTGGCCCCGGCCAGCTATTTTGGAACTATCTTTTCGGGTCGCTTACGCCGACACCATTACATACCGGAGATAGTGTAGCAGTTGAAGTTGGTCGAGTGGTCAGGCCGCTGCATCCCTGATCGATGATATGCCACTGTGTTATACTTTATACTTATCACTTTATAATACCCTTGACTATATACACTAAGACTAGTCAATCTAATGGGAGACTTTGTTGGCCTGAATGGGAAACCAACTCTCGCGTAATGGGAAACGAACTCAAAAAGAACGTTTACGCTTGGGCTATTTGCTAATAGATAGCGCAATATTAGGTACTAAAATGACATGAATTTGGATATATAATTTTGAAAGCTCTTCCCATCGAAGATGATTGGTTCATACATATTATGTTATGTACAATCGCTTGCAATAATATTGACACTCTTTAAATTCAATTTTGCTATTTCTTTTAAACTGCTGACGTATTTGTAATGAAATCTACTTTCAACTTTTAACATTAGTAATTAGTTGTTTCACTTACCAATATAAATTGAATGAGTTTCTACTCAGAACTTCGAGAACTTCAAAAACTGTTTTGAGAGAGTGTCATTGTTATTTCAAAAGCTTGTATGTCCTTAAAATTCATAACTATAATGACATTCGATAGGATTACTGTTTATTTTATTATTAAGTGAATGTGTTAGTCTTGAGGAAGCAGGCAGGAAATAAATGTTAATTTTTAAAATGTAATAAAACTAGATGAAACATTCCAGGAATAAAACTTTTCCGCGCAAGGCGAAAATCGACTATAATGATAGATTTTGAATTCTGATAAGGAATTATAGTAATTTCATCACGATTTTTAATAAAAAAAAAATTACAGACGTGCAGTTATCCAGTTCATATTCACTTTCGCGTATCAATGAAAGTCAAAGCTTAAAATATATTAACCGCCAGATAACACTTTTATCATACTCCTCCAGCTTTGGTAAATTCAAGTGAAGAAGTCATTCAATACGTGTCGATAAAAATATACAGGGTGGGCCATTAATAAGGGGACATAGAAGAGGAGGAACATCATTGGGAGGAAATATGAAGATATAGCTAAATATATCTTCATAAAATATTTCTGTGGAAAAAGATACAAGGTGTCAAAGTTGAAACATTTTTATTTGTGTTTTCTTTTTTTGTATTAACGCGAGTATCTCTCAACTGATTGTCATCAAATTTAGTAGGGAAATATTTGTTGAGATAAATAAAAATAATTTAAGTATTAAATCAGTTTTGCTAATAAAGGGCGCCGCACTAACAATGACTAATGATGAATTTTTCTCTTATTTTGTGTTAACAAAACATTTTCATTCGGTTGACTACAAAATTGTATCCGAACATCATTTCTACGTAAAAACATAGAACTCTACATTTGGTAGAGTAGAACTTGATAATTTCTACTAATTTCGAAAAAACTGCCATAAAGGTTTCTGCTTACACGCGACTTCAAAAATGCTATTGAAATTTAATTCAAAAAAATTAGTAGGTATCAATGAGTCGTTAATTTTTTTTAAATGTCTAGAGTAATTTTGGAAAAAAAACTCATATTTGAAAAAAAAATTATCTACATATTTACTTTTATTAACAAAAATAACAACAGAGCAGTAAAACACCTTAGCCCTTGAGCAAACTCTCTCTACTTCTACATGTCTTAATTAATTAAACTAATTATTACAGCTAATTACAGCAAATTTTCAATATGGCAATTTTCTAATGCTCCTATGAGATTTCCTCACGTCGAAAAATACATTTGGTTGTTTTAGATCAGTTTTCTGGAAAACGGTAGCAATTTCGTTAACAAAAAATAAGATAGAAATTGCCATCATCTGGCAATGGTCTATCTGTTTTAATAGGTACCTACTACATAGATTATGATTGCTTTTCTTAAAATATGTTTCCCTACCAAATTTGATGACAATCGGTTGAGCGATCCTAGTTATTAAAAAAAAAACGAAAAAAAATATGTAAACCTGTATCTTTTTCCACAGCAACATTTTAGTAAGGAATATTTAGCTATATCTTCATATTTTGTTCCAAAACTGTCATTTCTACTCTGGCACATTATTAATGGTTCTCCCTATATAATACTTAAAATAATAAATAAATTTTGAAACACATTCTTTTCTGATGAGACCTGTAAAGTTCACAAATTATTTTTACTAAAAACATTAGCGCATGTAAATTTATTTAAATTTGCATGCGCAAATGTAAAATTATTTGAATTTTTAAATTAATTTAAATTTAATTTTAATTTAAAAATTACTCTTCAAAAAGACTACAAAATAATATTTATTTCACACCATCACAAAATTATACTTAAATCGAACATTGAAAAAAGATACTTGGTGTTTTAGAATTTTTACTAATGAATTTTTCGCAAAATAATAATGCATCTTATGCAGTAAGAGAAACCCACACGATAATCTACAGTTCTATATGTCTCTTTATAGAAGTAGGTATGTCGAATTCATTTGAATTATCTTAATATGTTTAAAGGAAATAAAACAGAAAATGTAAATTTTGGCATATGGCTGAAAACTCTTAACAATCTTATTTTTCTGTTTTTTTTTTTTAAATTAATTTACAGTTGATATTCTTACTTCTCTAACGCAATAAAATAAACTGCTTATGTTTCAAACTTTATGATCTGTGGCCCGAATATACATATATTGCCACTATCTTATTATTTAGGCAGGTATATGAAAAAGGGTCATGTGGCCACGCCCTCGAAACGCCTTCGCAGTTTTTTGCAGATTAAAATAGTAGCGCTTTATTTCCTTCGTTTGAATAAATGCGTATTGCTACACAGTACGACATCTAACAGGAATTATGATAACTATTTAGGTCTTTATTAAGGATTGACTCTCTCAAGGATAATACTTAAGGCTGGAGTTCAAGGACTAATGGCCGGTTTCTCAAGTAGTAGATATCTATTAAATAAACTTATCGATTCCATAAAGTAGAGATATCCCATGAATTCGGTTTCTGAAGTATTCGATAATGCTTATCTATTGCATAAGTTATCGAACACATATCCAAAGAAAAATGGTGAGATATCTGTCCAATAAACGTTAGCGCACGCGTGCAATGATTTAACTTTTGTTTGGTTACATCTTTATTGTAAGGTTTAACCCAACTTTCTTAGATATTTTTTTATATTTTCGTGCACAAAGTAATGTGCAGTGGAAAATTCTGATTCGTGTGCTTCTTCAGAGATTGTTTAAATATAGTCAGTCACAAAAAAATACACCCAATAGGTGGAGGTTCTTCAATTATGCTCTTTTTTCTTATTCTAAATGACGTGTCTGCCTCGAAATTGTTTTATATTCTGGAGAAAACTTGTACAGTTGACATAGTGAAGAGATATTATCAACAAACAGCTATGAAATTCGTTGAAAATTTGCATATAAAAACGGCGCCCTTAACGAAACGAACTAAATTTACTGATTTAATAGAAGATATTCAAGTGTCTAGTAATAGAACAAATTCGCTGTCAATATTAGAAAAGGTTTTAGTAACTTCGTTTTTATGCAACAGGTTTGTATATATTTTTATTTAATTAATGTGATGTGATATCATTAGGTACTGAATGTTTATACTATAAAGTTAACGTTTTTGTCAAAGTCTGAAATTGCGTGCATGTTTTATATTTTCTTTATTTTCCATTTTACTCTGTTGACATTATAAGGAAGCTCAAAACTCGATCAACAGGTAGGTATATAAAAACACGATAAATGTAAATTGTGGTTATGTGGTTAACAATTTTATTAGAGCGATATTGGCGCCGTCTACAATTATTTCTTGAAAGTGTCTTACTTCGATAAATGGCATCTGCAAACACTTGTGCATTTGATAGCTATGAATATTGCAGATACTAAGATATCCATTCAACTGTTATGTATTCAACAAATTTGGAAGGCATGCGTTCAGAAACCAATATAAAGTTATTGGTCTGATAAATTTATCTACTCAATAGTTACCGAATGGATTGCGTCAAATGTTGAGAAACCGGCCATAAGAATTGTATCTACCAACAAACAATTAAAGTTAAAATTACGTTAACTTGACCTCTGAATTGGTCAAAAACTTTTCATTACCAATTCCGTATAAGGAAAGTTTACCTATATTCGTTGGCCTTTTTCCTTATGTGGGGAAAAAAACTAAAGTAATATGGAAGTTAATAATTGGTCGGCAAGAATTTTATTCCAATAAGATAATTGGACCTAAAAGAAATACGGACCAATTTTATGTTAAAATTTCATCATATAAAAGACATTATTACCAAAATATACCCTAATTATGCCCTTTATATGACATACTTTTGCCTGAGAGAGACAACATTATATGTTTGATTTTATACATTCTAATAGCGAACAGGGATAGGAAGAAAAAGAAAGACTATAAGTCAGGCTACTAAACTACAAGTACAGTTAGTAGGAGTTAGTATATTTATAGATATTTAGATTTTAATATAATAAGTCTGTATTTTTGTTTTCCATTCATCAAATTGTACAACCCAGGAAATTTTTTCGTATAATGTCATGACCAAACTTTCATAAAAATAACGCGCCTTATAAATATACATTTTTACTATTGCTTTTCACTATACTGAAAAATAACCTAAAATAAAGACTGAATGTACTTCGTGATAAAATGTGTTTAATAATCTTTCGTCATAAATGTATTAATTAATATTATCTGTATTAACATAATTTTAATGAGTAATCAATTAGAAATAATGAACAAAACATTTAGTGTTTATTGCAACATGGCCGCTCAAATAAACTTTGAAGTCAATTTGTCTGCAAGTTTTAACCTATAGGGCAGATTGCCTATGCCAATGTTGACGTCACAGGAAAATATTAACTTTGTGGTTGAGATTTCCTCCAAATGAAGATATTTAATGGTAATTTATTACCAATTAAATTATTACTAGGTACCTACATATAACATTCTGCTCTTGGATTTATTTATGATTGAAAATTCAAATTAAAACCAATATTATGTATGCGTAATAACAAAAACAAGACAAATATTTTCGAACGGAATTCAATTCGAATTTTAATTCACGTGCACTACTGAATTCATCTGACACGATAACAGTCATAAGAATACTTATATATGAAGTGGTTATCGATATATTACCATTAGATTGATTTACATAATATGCAGTGTTGGCTTAAATTCGTTTTTTACAACTCTGTAATACTGTGTAGGGCTTGATTTTCACTGCAGATCGCCAAAACACAAAACAATTTTTACGCGCTATTACATGAAGATCTGTCGGAATACATATAACAAGAAGCTTGTTTCCTAAAAAACCTTTATAAGACACACTTACGTCGAAGTATTATTAACAAGTAAATTTGTACCATAATATAGAACAATCTATTGAAATGGTTAAATATTTCATCTAGAAATTATCAACAAAGTTGAAAATAGGTTGATGTAACAAAAATAGAACTTAACCAATTGAAGGATTTAATAGGGTAAAATAACTAGTTATTACCTTATTTTTAACTACTAGTTGAAGACAAAATAAGTTTTACAATTTCGTAATAAATATGTAAATATTTACCTATCGTAATAATTTAAAAAATCCTTGGATATTGAAGACAGATTTCAAGGCTAAATTAAGTAAATTATAACTTCGTCTTACACGTTATTGGAATGTTAGCATTTGAAAACATAGAATAGGTAAACAATATGTAATTTCGAACTGTATAAATTGACATATATTTCATTTTACTTAGAACTCATTATATTACTCTTAATTAACAAATTTTTGACTAAAATTGTGGTATTATAAGATTTTGTAACATTGAAGACTATTTTTATGAAGGAAAGTAGTAAATCTTGATCAATTTAGAATTATTTTTCTTCTGTAGTAGTATATTAGGCTTAAATGTTGGGTAGATGCATAAAAAAAATCCACTCAATAGGTGGAGGTTGTTAGCACAGTACTAAAATACAGGGTGGTCCGAAAGTAATGGCCCATGGAGACACTAGATTTTTCATTAAATATTACTATTCAAGCCTTAATAAAATGTTGATAATTAAAAAAGGTACAGAGCGCCAAAGTTGGAATTTAAAAAGTGATTTTTTATAATAATGCTTGACTGTATCAACTTGAAAACTTGTTTTTATATATGAAAATCATAATCTGTTGCCTATTTAAACACATTCTCTAGAGAGCGCCACATCCGCCATATTTGTGACGTAAATGTGAACGTAACTTTTTTGGCCCTAACGTTTGTGTTTGTGTTAAAGTTAATAAGTATTTCTAAATGTAAGATATTTAGGTATCCAGTTTTGGTTAAAATCAATTACTTTACGAACTCGAAAAATTCTGAGAGACAATTTCATATACATGTGAAATGTTGTTTGCAATTAAATTTCAATGGACGTACCAATTTAAAAAATCTGTTTAGAAATTTAGAGAACAAGAAAGACGAAAAATTCATTCACATTGCGGATTATCCACATACTAATTCAGGACGACTATCTGGAGCTGCAAGAATTACTGCAACTCCTATTTCAAAAACGTTGCTTGTTGCAAAATACTATTCGTAGCATTTTACGAAAGTGCAAATTTTATTGCTTGTCCATCTACCTTCAACATATCCAATTTAGGAGATGATCTTCGCTCACCCTCGATCTCTTTTCTTAAGAGAAAATTAATGGTCAAAACCAAAATGATCTATTGTCTTTTGTTTTCGAGTGATAAACAAAATTTCAAACTTCCCACTTTTCGATACATGTTTGTAACTTGGTTGTTTGTAAAGTTAGAAAAAAATTAAATTAAAATAAAGAATTAATTTCTAATTATCGACCTATAACAGTATTATCAAACTCTGCCAAAGTATTTGAAACAGTGGTGCATTCACTCATATATAATGAAATTCAATCATACATATCTAGCAATAAGCGCGGTTTTACTAAGGGTCGATCAACGGTAACTAATTTATGCTATTTTACTCAGTTTATCTCAAATGCACTTGATGCTCAAGAACAAGTTCATGCTGTATATACAGATTTTACGAAAGCTTTCGATAAGTTCGATCATAAAATCATTTTGCATAAGTTAGGCTGCTTCAGTGACAATATGATTTCATTTTTTAATTCTTATTTACAAAATAGATTTCATTTTGTAGAGTACATTGGTTATAAATCATCTAAATTCATGGCCACGTCTGGAGTTCCGCAGGGTTCCATTTTAGGCCCTTTATTTTCCATAATTTTTATAAACGATTTGGATAAATGATTCACGGTTAATTCACTCTTTTATGCGGATGATCTTAAATTATATGGAAAAGTCAGTAGCATCCAAGATTGTATTGAATTACAACAAAATCTTGATTACTTAGCTGAATGGTGCAAGCAGAACCGACTATCTTTAAATGTAAAAAAATGCAAAACAATGACATTTTCGAGAAAATCTAATCCAATATAAGTATTCGGTTGACTCCACTATACTACAATTATGTGATCAAATCCTTGATTTAGGTGTTACATTTGATAGTAAATTGTTATTTGATATTCATGTCGATAATATCACAGCTTCTGCCCTTCGTTCCTTAGGTTTCATTATGAGATCTTGTAAAGATTTTAAAAATATGGATTGTCTTAAAACTCTCTATTATACATGTGTTCGATCTCAGTTAGAATATGCAAGCATTATCTGGACACCATTCTATCAGATTTATAAATATAAAATTGAAAATATTCAACGTAAGTTTTTGAAGCTGCTTTATTTTAAAAATTATGGTATATATCCCGAACAAGGTTACAGTCAGCAAAATTTGCAATGTGAGTTTCATATCCCTTCTCTTCATATTAGAAGAATATTATTTGGTCTAATTTTTCTATATAAACTTTTACATAATAAAATTATATGTTTTCAATTGACATCACAATTATATTTTCGTATTCCTCGGTTAACTTCGAGGAATAATAATCTCTTATACCTAGCACCAGCTAGAAGTAATTTAATGATAACGTCTCCAATATATTCCATATGTAACAATTGTAACCTTTTGGGTGATTTTATCGATATGTTCACTGTATCTCAAGGAGCTTTAGTAAAATTTATTTATGAAAATGCTTATATTTTTAATTAATGGTGTTTCAATTCACTATTTGTGGTTGAAGCTATATCAGACACATTTTATATGTAATTTTAGTTTTTAGTTAATAGTTTTAGTTGTTTAATTTTATTTTTTAGAAATATACATGTCTATGTATGTGTATTTTGACCCTGTTAGCGCACTTGTCTGTTGGGTTTTTTCTCTAAATAAATACATAAATAAAATAGCTATTTATGATATACGTGTTAAAAGTAAGATTTTATTTTGTGAGTGAAAATGATTCACGAACAAAATAAAATCACTTTTAACACGTATATCATACAATATTTTTTCTACAAAACAATCGGAAGAACTTTAAACTCAATAAAAATAAGAAATCAAAAAATACCAGACAGATCGCAATGTTTATGAACCAAAATTTTCGTAGCAACCAGTGCTTTTGATTTACTTTTAACACACGTGTTAAAAGTAACCTACTTTTAACACGCGTGTCAAAAAATAACATTTTTAACATGACAATTAAAAAGCCCACTTTTAACAGTTTTGTAGAAAAAATAATTAATACGTTCTCGAGACACTTTTTTGAATAAAGTCCAGTGGCGTGTCTAATTTTTTTTGTAGTTATTAATTTTTGAGTTATGACCTAGTTATAATTTTTTAAATACAAACCAAAGGCGGCCAAGGGCTAGTTAAAATTGTTATTTTTGTTTGTCTTTTCATTAATATATAATATTAGGGGTTAAATATGATTATTCGCCATTTTACTTAAGAAACGGTTTATTCCAGAGTATCAATTTAATTTTTTAAATATTTTTGACAAGACTTAGAAGAAATCATGACAGAATGACTTCATGTTACTAAACAAATAATAGTATTATTAAAATGATATATTCGCAATAACAATCATTCTAAGAACGTATCCAAGACGTAATTAAATTAATGTATGGAAAAAGTTAAATAACATTGCTGATATGTAACAATCGAAACGAAAATCTCAAAGATTGGTAACAGGAAATTATTTTAAATGACAAAGGCCTAGTTCAAGAAAATGAAAGAAACAAAATATCCTATAATAAATTATTTTCTCAATAAAATGGCAAACCCTACATATTATTATTTATCGGGTACTATTTTATTTGAAGAATAACCCATAACATTTAAAAAATGTAATAATTTAAATAAAAAAATCTAGTTGTTCCTGACGTAAAACAAAATTGTTGCTTGTAACTTGAGTCACTCATTTTCACGACGCTACTAAAAAAATTACTTCCAAAAAATACACATAAAACACAATCCAAACGTGCTATCGACTTGAACCTTGGACTCAAACTAAAAAGAAGATCCCCTCTCTTTCTAGAAAAACGTGGTCGAACAATGCAGTGTTTCCAATATTCGAGTTATAACCAAATTCCCGGAACTTATTTGCCACACCTCGTACGTACCACTCTGCAATAAACTGAGCCAGCACTGACTAGGTGTTTGTTGTAAACGGATGCTAAAATTTTATATCTTCATACAATGAACTAACCGTGACAGCCGTGTAAGAGTAATTTGTTCTGCGGGACATACACGGAACAATTTTATCTGCTGTACTCGCAGAAAGAGCAACAGCCATTATCCTTTATATACGATTGTCTTGTACAGCCGTTAGAAATTTAATTGGAGAGATTTACAGACCCGGCACTGCATTGCATCATCATAACACAATTTACGGTGCAGTTATTTTAGATCCTAGTTTGATGCGCACTTTGTTAAATTCCTTATTGTGCTGGTACGCTGCTGTTCCACGTAATTCGAGCTAAATTTCACGTTTCAAAAAGCAGATGGTGTGCTCAACGGCAACGAAATTCAGTTAGAGTTCTGTCTTGCTGGAGTACACGAAAAATAAATCCATGGTTGCAAATTAAATGATCTTATTTTTATGCGCATCACGTCCTTAATTAAGTGCATACATATTTTAATAGGCATTAAATTTCCTAGAGAATGCAGTAAATACAAAGTAATTGGAGAAAATCACCGTTTCAGCAAATTTGCTTCTACCAATTATTTACTATAGAAATACAGGGCGAAATAAACTTTCTTTGCGATTAAGATAATATGTAGAATGAACATTGTAGGTAATAATCATACCATAAGGATCTTTAACTATCGTGCGTTTCATCAAAATCAGTTATATAGGTGTGGAAATTAAGTTCCGGGAATTTGTCAATGAAAAAACAGGCAAATGAAATTTTCCCAAAATTTTATTATCGGCCTTCACAACAGTCTCCCTCTAACTCTACACAACGTTGCTCCCACGATTGGAAGCACCCTTGGTAATTCTCCGCAGTTAACCCGTTCAGCACCACGGTTACAGCTTCTTTGACCTCCTGTACGCCGCCATGATGAGTTCCCTTGAGGTGCGACTTCATCTTGGGGAATAAAAAAATCACAGGGGGCAATATCTGGGCTAAAGGGTGGGTGCGGCAACGTTGTAATGTCTTTTTTGCTAAAAACTCTTGCACAGTGAACGAGGAATGGGCTGGCGCGTTGTCGTGGTGCAAGATCCAGCCGTTTTCGACGAGTTCGGGTCGTACCAGGACACCAACAGAACTGTACAGTCACTGTCTGGCCAGTAGGAACATATTTACGATGAATGATGCCGTAGATATAGAAAAAACGCGATCAACATTGCCTTCTGTCGTGACTTGGACATCATCGCTTTCGTTGGTCGCTCTCCAGCCACTGCTGACTTTGTTTACGGGTCTCGGGGTCATACTCAAATATCCAGTCATCTCTAGTGATTACCTGACTCATCCAGTCTCAGCCGTCGCTCCGAATGCGGGACAACAAATCTCGCAGATCGATTTTCGCATGCATTTCTGTTCACGGGTGAGAACTTTTGGCACCATCTTTGCGCAAATCTTTCGCAAATTCAAATTTTCGTATAACATCTTGCGAATGCTTAGGCGCCGGGCAGACGTGATCACTGCACGCAAACAGTCAACATTCGCGTCACTACGAGAGGTGACGGGAGCCCCTTCACGTGGATCGTCTTCTACCGATTCATACCCCTCCTTGAACCGTTTTCGAAGGATTTTTTTGCCAGATTTCACTAAAAATTGATTCACAATACGTTGCTTGCAATTTGAGTCACGCATTTTTACGACGCCACTAAAAAAGTTACTTCCAAAAAATACACATAAAACACAAACCAAACGTGCTATCGACTTCAACCTTGGACTGAAACTAAAAGGGAAGTCTCCCCTCCCTAGAAAAACGTTGACGAACGATGCAGTGTTGCCAGTTTCCGAGTTATAAAGAAATTGCCAGAACTTAATTGCCACACCTCGTATAAGGGTAGTTTTATAACTACTCTTAATAGAAATTTTATTCTATCTTTTGAATTATCAAGCAAATAATATATTTTAAATGAAATAGGTTTTTTATAGAAAACATTACATTACTTTTTTCGAATTCTGCCTAGTCGAAAATAATTATTTGTTAAATAATCTATGGTTCCAAACACTAACATTGTCATTTTCTGTAATGGAAATAGTCTACAGTCCCTTACAAGTTACTAATTAACATAAAGCAAAAGAGTAAAGAAAATAACTTTTTTCTACACCCGTATTATAACAATGCACTTATATGCCCATAATCCGTTTCATAATGATACCCATTACGATACAGATTTTTCATTACAATACAGATTTTTAATCAATAGAAACCCATAAATTTTCGTAGATACCTAGCTAAACTTCGAAAATTTATCAAAATGTCTGATATCAGCGATAGAAGAATTACCATCGACTCCTCCACACATATCGGAGAAAGCAGAAAATGCAGTTCATGCGAATAATTACTGTTACATATTGTGTTCAATAAAAATATAAAATTTATGGTTTTTGATCATTTATCGGGTGTAGAAAAAATAGCGTATGCAACTCTCATGTAATGGTTATTAATACACTCGCATAAACCATACGAAACTCGCCTTCGGCTCGTTTCGTATCCCGGTTAATGCTCGTGTATTAATAACCACCAGTACATGATCGTTGCATAATATACTATTAATTTTGAATTTTAGGTTATAACTGTGAATCATATAATGCTCTTTTTACATTCGCAGTAGGATTACGTGAAAAAAATCTTTAAATTACTTCGTTTAAATTATACCTACGCCTTCTTGAACGGCCACACCCATGACATCTTGGATATAGTGCACCTGATTTCATCGCTTTTGCATGAATTTCCCTGAACAGTCTTACAAAACTACGTAAGTATATTCACGGTTAGTAAGTAAAAACATGACTGTACATGGTTATAAAATAATCGAATAGAATGCAAAGTCAAACAGAACGATCACATCTAAGAAAATAAAGAATCGCAAAATTTAAATGATAGCACGCAAAAGTGACAATCATTACAATGGCAGATGCGTACTATGTAAAAACGTTAAAAACAATGTTACCCTTATTTATAAACGATTTTGATCAAATTTATGATAGTTAAAGACCCTTTTGATATGATTATTACCTGTAATTTACATTATCTTGTTTTGGTTCTACTTTTAGCTCCTTAAGTTATATATCATCTTTTCCAAATACCCTGTATTATGCGACAACATGCATAGCAGAAAATTTGTGTAAAATATGACTACTACACCTCTTTGGTATTCAAATTACAGCCACTAATCTATATTTTTTGGAAACGTGTTTTTTTTTGCTGTAGTTCATTGGTACCATTTGTGTTACTTCTTTTGAAAACACCCTGTATATAATATTATTTCAATTCCAATAAGCAGTATAAACAACTAAAATTTGTTCTCGAAAAATGTAATAGTTTTTGTTAAAGAAAATTTCAGTTTGTTTGTGTAAACTATTACATTGTTATAAAGACTATTTCGGTTTATCTTATTGCTTGACTTGTTTAAATTTTGTGTTTTATTAAATTAGTTTTATTGTGTTCATGTTCACATATGTAACCCTTATAAACAGTAGTAGTAGTATAAACACTGTTCTGACACACCAAGATTTCACTCGGAATCAGGTGCACAGTAAAATAAATTAACAGCATATATATATATATATATGTAACATACAGGGTGTTAAAAAAAGAGTGTAAAATATTTCAGGAGGTAATAGTATGAACCAAAATAAGCAGAAAAGTCTTAATAAACATGGGTCCGTAAAGTAACGGTTGCGGAGATATGGACCACTATTCGTTTTCAAACATTTTATTTTATTAGGAATAAACCGACAAAGGAAGCTTTTAACAAACAAAAAACAAAGTTACAGAAGATGTTCAAAGTGCCCTTCATCCATTTCCAAGCAAGCACGACATCTTGGTCTCAACGATATTCGAACTCTTTCGAAAACACCTTCCTTGGTTTGGATTTCTTGGCACTTTTGATTAATACGTAGCTGCAGCTCTTCCAGGCTATTTACAGGAGTACCATACACTAATGTCTTCTAATATCCCCAAACAAATAAATCTAGAGGGTTCAGATCAGGCGATTTTGGAGGCCATAAAACAGGTCCGGCCCTTCCTACCCATCTATGTGGAAAAGTTTGGTGTAAATGCTCTCTAACGGTCATGGAAAAATGAGCTGGAGCACCATCATGCTGGAACCACATTTGTTGCCTCTGAATCAAAGGAATGTCTTCCAAAAACTCATACAGTGTGTGCAGAAAGTTGAGGTAAGCAGCGCCTGTTAATAGGTTTGGTAAAACAACAGGACCTAGAAACCAGTCACCTACAATACCCATCCAAATGTTTAATGAACGTGCCTGATGTCCAGATTCTATTAGACCATGAGGATTTTCGTCGCCCCAAATATGCGTATTGTGAAAATTAAACACTCCATTTCTTGTGAACCCCGCCTTATCAGTAAAAAGAATGTTTACAAGAAAAAGAGGTCTTCAGCATCATGACGTAGAAACCAGCGGCAAAAAACCAAACGTGCTTGATGATCATTTATTGGAGTTAAGGCTTGTACTCGTTGCACATGGTATGGATAAAGCAGTTGCTCGTGAAGGATTCTCCAAACAAGAGAACCACTAATTCCTACCTCGGCTGATATTCTCCGCACACTCGTACCTGGATTCTGCTCTACCAATGTTAGAATTTCTTCTTCTGCTCTAGGAGTGGATACCGACCTTGGTCTTCCGAACAAATGGCACTGTTTGCTCAAGGAACCGGTATCACGCAATCTTTGGTGAATTGTTCCAAACATGCGTTGTTAAGGAATCTGACGATTTGGATAAGTGTCAACATAAAGACATCGCGCTTCGGTGGCGTTCCCATTAGCACGACGATACATGAAATGCATGTCTGTTAATTCTGCGTTAGAGTAACCAGCCATAGCGAAAGAAAACTTGTGCACTGAGAACAACTGTCAAATACGTACTGTTTACTTCACTAAACATCAACCAATACTATTATAAGAAAATACACAACGTTTTTGCAAAATAAAAAAAGGGGCTAAAAAACATAAAAACATTCCATATCTCTGCAACCGTTACTTTGCGGACCCATGTTTATTGAGACTTTTCTGCCAAAAATAGATCATACTATTACCTCCTTAAATATTTTTCACTCTTTTTTTTAACACCCTGTATATTGTAAGAATTGGGGTTCAGTAAATTGTATTGTATTGCCGTATATTACTCAACATATCAAAAATTCATGTTACGGGAGTGAACAAACTGGTTATATTTTTCGATAGAAAAAAGGTTTATATACTCTCTAGTAATTGAATTCTGTTTTCCAACACGCATGTTACTATTGATAGACATTACAATGTTATTTACGATTGAATAGTCAAACTATACACAAACATGTCATTAAAAGAACATTTGTTTTTGAATACTCATGCATTATTTTTTTCTGTCAACAAAGAATTTTGTCAGCATTGTCATTGCGATAAACATTTTGAGAGAGAACAAATATATAGGGTGTTCCACTTTCGAAAGCGGAAACTTAAGAGGCAGACAGAGAACCACAAAATAATATCAGTTTGTATACTATATTCGAAAAATGCTTCGCTATAAAGATACAGGGTGTCAAAATTTTTTTCAAGTTCCAAAATTTATTAACATTTTTAAAACTGCTTTAGATATTTAAATAAAATTTCGGATCTTTAAATAGGTAATTTAGATACATATTTTTACGTAAAAAATATTATTTTTCGTCCACCAGTGGCGTACGTACTGACAGATTTTTGACGGTATGTCAAACGAAAAAAAATAAGGAGCCTTTTTCTGTTGTAAATTGAACAAGGATTCTAGAAATAGTTTTTGTTTCTAAAAGAACATTGGCGTACAATTTTTTTCATTAAAATTTCCCAAAGATGTGTCCGTAAGCACGTCACTGGTGGAAGAAAAATAATATTTTTTACGTAAAAATATGTATCTAGATTACCTATTCAAAGGTTCCAAATTTCATTCAAATATCTTCAGTAGTTTTAAAAATATTAATAAATTTGGAGCTTTTGATAAAAATTTTGACACCCTGTATCTTTGTAATGAAGCACTTTTCGAATATAGTTTATAGTACAAACTGTTTCCGCTTTCGAAAGTGGACCACCCTGTATAAATCGCGACCTGACATTGCGTAAATTTCCCTTTGAGATTACATTTTATTTTTTGTTTTCGGCGATATAATTGTTTTTATGTTCAACGTCATATTTTTTTAAAGTAAATACTCAATTCAAAATAGAATATCACATTATAAAAAGAAATAAACGAATAATAACAAAATATTCACTTCGCCATAAATATTACATATTATAAAAATTTTACAATGTTTACTAGATTCAAACTCTTTTGTTCCATCTGCTATAATGAACAAGGAAATTATTCAGTTGAAACGAATTTGTAATTTATTTGACCATTTTGCGTTTATATATATTAATGATGGTTATCACTCTTGGAACACCTCCAAAATAATGGATATGGGAGAGGCATTATTTTTCTGATAAAATCTGTAGATACAAATTATAGGAAATAATTTAATAATAAAATAGTGTAGTTACAGAAAAATTATATTCTCCATAACAATCAAGTTCCATAAATTGAAAACACACAAGTTAAAGCCATGTAGTTTTATAATATACGTGCAAAGGATATAATAATTTATTTTTTAAAGAGACAAATATAATCCAATTATGACTAAACATATATTTTTTGTGTATTTTAATTATAGATGTTTTCTTAACAATTTAAAATTATGGCGGATGCGCCAATGTTAAAGTTGATTGACATAATGCTCTTAAGTTTTTTGCATTGCTGAAATCATATTTTATTTAGTAATGAGACTGCATACAATTCCTAAAAAAATATTCATTGCGATTCATTCATTCATTGCGAAATACTTAATTTCTGAGATACAGATAAATACTCTATTATATGTTAAAAACTGGAAAAAAAGATGAATACTATTCCTCAAGTATAGTACTTTATTGAAAGATTAACTAATAATAAGATTATATATTCTCCATTTAAGATTAAAACTTACCTGAAATCAACAACACTACTATTGTTAACATAAGATAAATTGTTTTGTTTTATTTAGATAATATGAATTACTTAAGTCTACTATTGTTATGCTCAAAATAAAGTATTGTTTTCTTTATTTGAAGTTTTAACTAACTTGAAGGATTTACTGCCAATATTTGAAATAATCAAATAATTTTGAATAAAGTAAATAATAATATTGCATTTAGGAAAACTACAATTGAAATACATCATGAATATTTGAGTATTCCTGCTATATTGTATTCCTTTCTAGAGTAGTTACTACTCTAATCACTTTATATAAATAATACTACTCACTCAGTACTATTCAATTATTTATAAGGAAAGAAAGACTTATAGCAAACTGTCAGTTATCCATTAGCGGCGCACTAGACATATACCGCTTTTGAGACGTTAGCTCTCAGTATGGCATAGGAGGCGAGGCAACCGACGACTTCTCCGACTGAAGGGAACCTGAGTATACATGATGCAACATAGAACTACATCTTTTGGCCACATGCTGAACCAGACGATTCACCTGCACACACAACTTTAATACAATTTGTATTAAATAATACTACAATTGTGTCTTTATAGGTTTGGTAATGACCACCACAAATGTTGTATTAATAAATATTATTATTTTGCACCATAGCCGCATTTTAAATTTTACAGTATGATATTTCTTATAAAACTAGTAGTAGTAGTAATAATTTTTAACTCGTGCAAATTTATGAACCTATAATTTAAGGAAACTATTTTATACTTAATAATATTTTATTCATGTTTTAGTGTTATTTGAATGTAATATATAATTATAAAAATGTTAATTTTTTTAATCTTTGACCACCAAACAATACGAAGCTATCAAAAATAGAATTAAATTATGTTATAAAATATTAGATGTATAAATAAGAAATTATCTCATATTTATTGCAAGTTGCAATAAATGAGTGACAGATCTGAAAATGGTTTTATAAATAAAAACCCGAAACGTTGTCCAATGCGATAATTGCCGAGTTGTTTTATTTTATGATTTTGACTGAAAATAATGTTGAATTATGTATAAGAATGCTTGTATGTCAAGAATATGTAAATATTTATATCAAATACAGTTTATTACTGAATGAATACATATACAATTGAATTGAATTGAAGTTTAAAATTTTAAGTATATTATTGTACTTAATACAAATATACAGATTACATTTTTTCCGTTTGTATTTACTGGAGTTAGAGCAAGGTATGTATAAAAATGCCTGTACACAATGTAACACAAGTTTTCGGATTACACAAAAGACTACTGCATCGTTTGCTTCCACTTGTGAAAAATGAGCGTTGCGCCAGAAATATTTACATTTCTTTTATTCCCTTTACGAGCCTTTCGGATTCCAGCGTTATTCGATGAAGTAACCAGATTTATAAACAACAGGAAAATTCAAGCGGATTGTTCGACAGAATATATACGCATTATGCAAAGTTGCCTCCGGTTCTTAACGTAGGCAAATAGGTTTCAAACTTTAAAATGCTAGGTATCCTAATCTTCCTCTCAAATGACGTTTATCGGCATATATTAGCCATCCCCTCGTCTCACCCTCTTTTTCTGATACACTCCTAACAAATTCCTTGATATCCATTTTCAGAGCAGACAGTTCCTAATGGGCGTACGAAACGGAAGCGGGTTGGTTTATTTCTTTCTACACTGAGGAAAAAATTCACTAGGGGTAGGTAAAAATACACGTGATCTATTCAAGAACTTGTATAAAATAGAGGACAGATAGACAGTTTAATTGTAGCAGCTAAATCAAATTTTCTGAAAACTTGTCACTAGTTGCAAATGAACTGTGGCTACGAACAATGACTGAAATTTATTGTTGGGGCAACTGAGCTGTATTGCTACAGTTTATTTATTTATTTGACTCTTCATCATTACAGATACAGATAGTACATATGGCAAGCCAACTTTGTGAAACAACAAAAAGTATAGCAAAAGCGCAAAAAAGTGAAATGTTACCTACTAGCATAATAAACATTACAAAACAGTGACGACTCCGTAATTGAAAGTATGATATAATCATTTAACACTATTTTCTAATTTTAAATATTCTGAGATACTGGAAAAGACATTATATAATAAGAAACGTTTTACTTCATTTTTAAATTTATTGTATAATGTGTGTGCGTTTTATACTTATTATTTGCTAGCATATCAAATAAAGCAATGGCTTTATAACATGCAGTGTTGAAAATGTGCAGTATTATGCTTAGGTACGCTTAATAACAAATTTCCATGTTTAGTGCTGTATTGGCGATAAGATGAGCATCTTCTAAACATATGTTCATTTGTTAGCAAAAATAGTAGTAGTTTCAGTATACAGGGTGTTAAAAAAAGAGTGTAAAATATTTAAGGAGGTAATAGTATGAACCAAAATAAACAGAAAAGTCTCAATAAACATGGGTCCGCAAAGTAACGGTTGCGGAGATATGGAATGTTTTTCCGAATGTTTTTTAGCTCCTTTTTTATTTTGCAAAGACGTTGTGTATTTTCTTATAATAGTTGGTTGATGTTTAGTGAAAAAAACAGTAGGTATTTGACAGTTGTTCTCAGTGCACAAGTTTTCTTTCGCTATGGCTGGTTACTCTAACGCAGAATTAACAGACATGTATTTCATGTATGGTCGTGCTAATGGGAACGCCACTGAAGCGTGAAGTTTTTATGTTGACGCTTATCCAAATCACCAGATTCCTTCACAACGCATATTTGGAAAAATTCACCAAAGATTGCGTGATACCGGTTCCTTGAGCAAACAGTGCCATTTATCCAGAAGGCCAAGGTCGGTACCCACTCCTAGAGCAGAAGAAGAAATTCTAGCACTGGTAGAGCAGAATCCAGGTACGAGTGTGCGGAGAATAGCAGCCGAGGTAGGAATTAGTGGTCCTCTTGTTTGGAGAATCATTCACGAGCAACTGCTTTATCCATACCATGTGCAACAAGTACAGGCCTTAAATCCAATAAATGATCATCAAGCACGTTTGGTTTCTTGCCACTGGTTTCTACGTCATGATGCTGAAGACTCTCGTTTTCTTGCAAACATTCTTTTTACTGATGAGGCGGGGTTCACAAGAAATGGAGTGTTTAATTTTCACAATACGCATATTTCCGACGAAAATCCTTATGCTCTAATAGAATCTGGACATCAGGCACGTTTTTCATTACACATTTGGATGGGTATTGTAGGTGACAGGTTTCTAGGTCCTGTTGTTTTACCAAACCGATTAACAGGCGCTGCTTACCTCAACTTTCTGCAGAACACACTGTATGAGCTTTTGGAAGACATTCCTTTGAATCCGAGGCAACAAATGTGGTTCCAGCATGATAGTGCTCCAGCTCATTTTTCCATGGCCGTTAGAGAGCAATTACACCAAACTTTTCCACATAGATGGGTAGGAAGGGCCGGACCTGTTTTATGGCCTCCAAGATCGCCTGATCTGAACCCTCTAGATTTCTTTGTTTGGGGATATTTGAAGACATTAGTGTATGGTACTCCTGTAAATAGCCTGGAAGATCTGCAGCTACGGATTACTCATAAGTGTCAAGAAATCCAAACCAAGGAGGGTGTTTTCGAAAGACTTCGAATATCGTTGAGACGAATATGTCGTGCTTGCTTGGAAATGGACGGAGGGCACTTTGAACATCTTCTGTAACTTTGTTTTTGTCGATTTACTTTGGCTTATCTTAAAAATATACAAAAATCCACCAAAATTCAAAATTGAATAAATAAATCGCATTTTTTCATCTTTCGATCGCTTGAAGCAAATTTCACGAAATTTCGCTTATTTTGATCACAGTATTATGCTGTTACAGTATGGCCTATTACTTACGCAACAATTTGACTTTACTTTTAGATAAATTGCATGCATCATGAGATTTAGATGCGTTTTTCTCAGAAACCATTGCTTCTAGGGACATCAACAAGGTGTATCTTTTTTAACTGGAAAAGATAGGGAAGAAATTGTTTTTAGTCCAAAATGAGATACAGTGTAGCACAAAAAAGTCGTAGTGATTTAAAGGGGTCCAAACCATCGTTGGTGGCGCCCTTTAGCAGATACACCAAAATCGTCGACATATTCGAATTTCTAGTACCAAGAAACCCCCTACACCAAATTTCATGAAATACGGTCGATGTGATCGAAAAATAATAAAGAAAATATGATTAACTTTGACACCCTGTAGATCGAAAAGGAGCAACATTCGGATGAGGCATATTTGGCTTAATCGCTCTATTTTGAGGTCAGCAACATGCCCTTAAGCTCTGTCCCATTATTAATGAATCACCCTGTATAATTATATAAAAAATGAAAAAATAATACAATTCAATGACAATAAAAATATAAAGGGTGTAATACAGAATAAATTGGACATATTTAACATAAAATCAATTTTTTCCACAGTAATATTTTTTCTGAATTTTTCATTTTATGTATATATGTTTTTGTTTTTACGTTGTTTTTATTTCTTATGTTATTTTTAATTTGTTTAATGTCTTTATTTATCCAGTAAATGGATTTTTCGTAGGGTGACCTGTCAAATAAATAAATAAATACATAAATAAATCAATAAATAATTACATAACAAAGAAATTAAATTAGTTAAATAAAATGAAATGTTCTTATTGTAACTATTAATATCTTGCCAGTAATTTGTTGCAATGTACACAGAGTATGTAATTTAGTTTGGAAAGAATTTTTTACAAATTTAATCAATTGAATTTCACAGGCTACGTGGATAAAAGGCATACCAGAGCACGTTTTTAATTGCAGGAATTTGGATTTGAACTGCAATACCTAGTACAAAAGAATTTTATCGTGCTTCTATGAAATAGCTTTTGAACTATTTCGAATATCTACGATAAGTTTTAATGGAAGAAACTATTCAACTACGGTGTGAAATACCAAAAATGTTCCATATACACTGAGAAAAAATATATACAGGGTAAAATTTTGGCAGGAAATACTTATAAAATGATGCAAAATACGATATCATCAACTTCTGTGTCTTTTTTTGCAATTTATTCTTAGTAGGCTGCTGTCATTAAAATGTTTCTTGCGTAAATATCAAACAATTTCAATAATATAAAGATTTAAACACAGTATCGATATTTAGTATTTAATTAGGTATTATGAAAATTGCTGATTGTTTGCTATAATTAATAATATGTACTATAATTTAAAACGATACTATTGTAATTATTACAGTTACCAAAAAAAGTAATATTAATGACAGCAGCCTACTTAGGAATAAATTGAACAAAAGCTTCAAAGTTGATGATATTGTATTACGCATGGTTTGTAAGAAACAAAAAAGTTTCAGAATAATCAAAGCTACCGTAAGGTTTCACTTCGATTAAGAAATTTTAAAGTAAAAGGATGCTTCAATAATAAACATGGGACGGGTCGTTTATATCACCCCTTTATAGCCAACCAACAAAACGGGAAATATGCCAGTAAAACGTAATTTTGTAAGTATTACATGGCTGCCAAAATTCCTTTATCTGACGGCACCGTTTTTGAGAAAAAATTTAAAAAATATAGGACTACATTGCTATACTTTGTTAGGCAAATAAATTCATTTAAGTAATAATTTTATAACTATTTGACAATTTTTCGAATTAATTAATTTTTTATTTATATTTTACGCGCATCATCCAATGCCGTTGTAATATTTCATTTACTTATACTTATTAATATTAAAAAATACAATAAGTAATATAATTATGAAATATTAATAAATCTCGTGAAAATTTTTTAAATCGGAACATCCATTTTTGCCAATATTCGTTAGCATATTCCTCACGTTTTCCTATTCTATGGTAATACTTGAGGTCCTGGGTATTACCATTTCAACAATACACATATCTGAATAATTACTAAAACAGTGCTATCTTTTCTTAAGGGAGACTAGAACACCCTCCTAAATTATATGCGAATATTTAAGGGGGTGATTCTATATCGAAAATTAATGATGCTTTATAAACTATGGTCCAAAAATACGGGTTGTTAAAGTTTTAGGAAAAAAAAGGAAAATAATTAATATTTTTAAAACCGCTTTAGATATTTTCATGAAATTTGGTATTGGTGACTATTAATAAAGATGCATATTTTACAGTATAAACATTTTTTTTTTTTTCGAGAAGACGACGATGAACATTAGAAAAAGTGCGACTATATGGCAGAGTACGATTGAGATATCTCTCGTAATAAATACATCTAGCTTGCTCTGCATTACTGTCGGCTAGGCCATACACGTAATGCATTTTCACCAATTCCACATTTGAATAGTTCACCATTATTAGCGAGTTTGTAAAAATAAAATATTCACAAAAAATTTATTGAAATGTCAACTCACAAAGCAAGTGACATATTCCAGTCTAATTATATTTATTGCAAAATTGTATCCTTTAATAATTATATTAATTCTCTCGGACAATCCAACGGTTCTTATTTTTTTTCTCAAAAACGCCATTGCAGTTCAAAAACTCAAGAGGCCTCTCATTTTTCAAATTGAACGGGGAATTAAAATAATTTTTATCTGGGAGCTGGGAACCATTGGCGTACCATTTTTTTTAATATTAAAATCAGTGCTTGTGCGCACGCCACTGTTAAAGATAAAAGATATATTTATATTGCAAAATATGCACCTTTATTACCACATACCAAATTTTATGAAAATATTTAACGCGGTTTCGAAAATATTAATTATTTTCGTTTTTTTTCCTAACACTTTGATCCGTATTTTTGTAACGGAACATTTTTAAGTATAGTTTATAAAGCAGACTATCATTAATTTTCGATGTAGAATCACATTTCCCTCAAATATTTTCGAAACACCCTGTATATTAAAAACATTAGCCCAAAACCATCCCTAAAATAATTTATTTTAGTTCGTAGTTATTTCATCTGATTATTGTTATATCTACAAACTCTGATGAATATTTAGTAATATGATCATAACAGCAGGTACGTTCTATTATATGTTGTATACCTCGCGTATTTCGATTTCCATGTTCATTACAATCTCATGGCACTAATTGTACTGAGTTTGTTAGATTTTGATGATGAGATACGAATAGTTTAGGATAATACCATATTTAGATACAGCATTATCCGTATCGCCTTTTACTGCAGCATAAGTAATTGAAGGTGTTTCAATTTACTTTAACAATATATAAATAATAATATTAATTTAGCACAAGCTATAACATAACAATTAATTAATTTTTATACATTTATACATTCAATAAGTAAAGACCTATTACAAATCATTGGCCACACTGTGTGTACAGCATCCTTAAATTTTTTACAAACATTTTAGTATTCACAGATTTTTTTACTGCGTCCGGTAACTGATTGAAAAGGCTAATACCGTCTCCAAAAATATAATTTTGCTTATAGGTTGATCTCAAAAATTCAATATTATAATTACCGGCAGAATGTACATTGTACGAGTGCATATCTGAACGAATAACAAGTAAATAATTGGGCAATTCTTTTTTCTCATCTTAAAAATGAGACTTCCTCAGTAAAGCGAGTGCAACCAAAAATAATTCTCTTTACCTTATTCTGCAACAATTGTAATATCTAATATATAAAATTCTCGTGTCACAGTTTTAGACGCCATACTCCTCGGAAACGGCTTGACCGATTTTTATGAAATTTTAAATGTATACTTGGTAGGTCTGAGAATCGGTCGTAATCTATTTTTCATACCCCTAAGTGATAAGGGTGGTCCACCCCAAACAATTTTTTTTTTATTTTTTGGACAACATTTTTTATTTTTATTTTTTTATGATGTGGCATTAAAAAATACATACAACCCTTAATTTTCATCCTTCTCTCCCAAACCCCTATTTTTTTAATAACCATTTTAGTAATTTAATGATTTTTAACCCTGGTCGATAACTGATCGATTATCACTAGATCAGTTATCCCCGCCAAGCATCTACCGGTGTCACTTCTCACCCAGTAAACAGTACGGAGTAGGGATGAGGACGAAGCCGGTCTCCTGTCTCTCTCACACAATAAGCCTTCTCTCACTCCCTACATAGTTTTCGACCATTATTATTGTGTATGAATCGAGCGCAGTAGTGACGTTTACAATTATCATTTTACCTTCTAAGTGTAATTCTCAAGCAAATTTATTATTAATTTGCTGGGCTATAATTATTTATTTCCTATTTTATCAATAATTAATAAAATTATTAATTTTAAGTGTAGTTCTCATTATTAGTTAATTAAGTGATCTACATAACCTCAAAAGTACGCAACACGTGTCACGAGCTCCCGCCAACAACGGCTGTTATTTTCCTATATGGCTATATTTTTGTACAGTGAACAATGCCAACAAGACGTAAAGGGGCTAATTTGGGTCGTCAAACAAGTAAAATTGCAGGCACGAGAAATAATTCAAAAAATGAATGTTTCGTGTTTTGTTATTCTTATAGGCCGTCATCATTCACAGTGCTCCATTCCTCCTTTAGTCATATACCATATCTCCACACAGTTACAATAAGTTAGTTATTTTTGATTTAACTGCCAAAATATGTACTAGAAATAATTCATATGGCAAAACAACGTTTGCCGGGTCACCTAGTTATATATAAAAATGTGGACAATTAATTATATTATATACCAGTCGCTTACACCAAGAAGATAAATTATTAAAAATTATATATTTGGACATAGAACTGGAACGTTACATTAATTACATTTTATTATTTGATAAAATTTCTCTCTAAAGATTCAGTTACAGACATTTAATAAAAAACTAGTTTTTTTTTTTCAAATTGTATTTAGATAGTTTTTGTCAGATGATTTTTGTTTTATTATTGTGATTCTTTAAATTTAGTTATTTTTACATTTTGTTCCACAGTTGAGTAAAAACCTGTAGAAATAAATGTTTAATGATTTCAGAGACCCGCCGTCGGTTTTGTTATCGAGAGAACTGGGTTTTCGAAACAACTGTAGCTGACCTTTGCAAATAATATGAATGTCTACTAAACTGCTTACGCGAAATGTAGCAAAGCTACATCTTGTGGCCTCCATGCTCCGTCAATTATTGTTACAATCAGTTCATAAAATTGATACAAAAAACATATTTACAATGAAAATTATTATTGAGGTTTACTACTTTCCAAATAATATAATAATGCAGGCAAAATTTATATTCAATTATTATTATGTTATGTACTGTTAAGATTTTTTAATATTAATTAATACGTTTTTTCTAATATTATTTATATTTATAATACCTCTGAATATACAGGGTGTATCTAAATAACACCGAAATAATGTAAGGGCCGATTCTCTGTTGAAAATTAATAGGGGTCTAGTAGTAGGGGGTAGATACAATTATTGAAAAAACCCTTCCCTGAAAAGTTACGTCCCTACAAAATTTATAAAAAAAAAAAATTATACTTTTTTATCTTCCATGTACATCAAGCTAAAGAAGCCAAACTTGGTGAAATTATCTGTCAATAAAACTACACTATTTGATTTTTTTCAGCCCTGAAAAATTTTTGTAAGGGGTTGAAATGAGCAACCCTTATGACATATTTTCTTATATATTTTTTTTTTCGATTTTTTTCCTGATGTCTCAAAAGCCCCATTCATTTCCTCTTCAAGTTTTTCTATGGATGTCATTGCAAAGAACAAGCCACTATACTCTATTTTTAAACTAAGAGGAGTAAATGATGAAGGCATATATATACACTGGGAAAAGTAACTAGGAAATGTAACTTTGAAAAAAAAACAGCAATACAATTTGTTACTGAGTTATGAAAAGGACTATTTTAATTGCTTTTGCATTAACAAGATGGAATAAACACAAAATAAAACGACGAATTTTTAGACTAATACTGACACATTGACAATAAAAATTTAATTTTGTGGGGCTATGTAAACTTGGCAACAAACTAACCAATAACAAGCTAGTGTTTAAGTCCGAGGAATTTGAATCACTCCTCTTAGTTTCAAAATAGAGTATAGATGTTCACCTTTAGCTTGATATACTGAGATAAAAAAACACATTTTTTTATTTTTGGAGGGGCGTAACTTTTCAGAGAACGATTTCTACAAAAAAAATGTATACCAGAGATCCTTATTAATTTTCATCAGAGAATTGCCTCGTATATTTTTTTCGGGATTATTTAGATACACCCTGTATATAAATATTCATTACCCCCTGCCTGTGTCGAGAGCTCTATCCGATTCGACAGAACACGTCATATTCTGCTATCGCTACACGTATTAATACGACATGAAAATTAATAACTAATCCGATCCATATCGACCGCTATAAACATTGTTTTTTCGCTTCTCTCAAAATATTAAGTGCAGCTCGAGGTGTATTGAAGACTCCAAGATTAGTAAGTCACATCCCGAGTTTCTCAATACATTTTATATTTTTTTTATAGTCCACTTATTTATCCTCGTAAGGATTTTCTTATAAAAATCCACAGCAAGTGTCCTTCATCTACAAAATATAAAATTGACAAAAATTATGATCAGAGCAACACTAATAGTTATTTATGTAATAAGGATCATAAAGACGATCATTATGGTACAAGTCGTGAATGTATTTCATACACGTAGAATTGAATATAATTTAAATAATAATGAGGGATTATGCAACTTGTAGTTTACCTTCTGATTTGGAAGAAATGACGCAAAATATCGTGGACTCCGTTTTGCCAGAAAAATCACGGAGTGTATCTGAAATAGCGTTTAATCGGTACAAAGAATGGTATTCTATTAAGAAAATCAAGAATATCACTCATGAAAAAGTATTGTTGGCTTACTTTGAATGCTTATCTAAGGAAAGAAAACCATCTTCTCTCTGGTCGTATTATTCGATGATAAGAAGTATTTTATTAACAAGAGAAAACGTCGATATTAGTAAGTACCTACAGCTGGTTACATTACTAAAACGTAAATCAGAAGGTTACAGACCTAAAAAATCCAAAATTTTTACTAAACAAGATGTCAGAAAGTTTTTAATGGAAGCATCAGATAATACATGTTAAAAAAGTTGCTATGATAATTGGACTAAGTGGAGCATGCAGAAGAGAGGAACTGACAAATATGAGTGTTGAAAATGTGGTAGATGAAGGATCCATTTTTAGAATTACTTTACCGAATACAAAAACAAAGGAAATGCGAGAATTTTTTGTAACATCGGGGAATATCCCAAGATTGAATATGGTAGAACTTGTCAGACAATATGTGAAAATACGTTTTTTTGTCACTTATAAAAATAAGAAATGCACGAAACAACCCATTGGAATTCACACCTTTGGTAAAATGCCAAAAGTTAATGCCACTTTTTTTAATTTACCTGACCCTGAAGAATATATCGGACATTGTTTTCGGCGATCGTCTGCTTCATTTTTGGCCGATTCTGGAGCTGATCTATGTACCGTGAAACGCCATGGCGGATGGAAAAGCAATAATGTACAAAAGAAAAAAATATCAGAAGCAATTTTTGGTGCCAACAACCAAACAGGATTACAAGTTTACCAAAAAGCATCAACTACTGATGTAAAAACTCTAGAATCCATTGGAATTAATATTGCAAATTGTAGTAATTGCTCTTTTACCATTTATAATAAATAGTTTTGTACATAGTTATGCATTTTGAATAAACTTTTTTGATCTCTCCATCACATGTTTTTCGTATAGAATTTACTAACTAAGACTACTATGGTACTTACTGCACTAAGTACCATAATGAGCTTCCGTATGTCATCAAAATTGAGTGACATAACGTTGTCATTATGACATGCCATCAGTTAAAAATATTTAACGCAATTTTCAAACTACAATATTATTACACACCACCTATCGATTTCTTTCCGTGTAGTTTCCATCCAACTTTTGGGTAAGCATTTTCGTTGTTATGAATTTTCTACTAGTAGTACAACAGTGGCAGTTCTTAGTGACCATTTTACATTTTCTCTAAATATTCCGCACCATTCCTATTCTACCCTCGTCGAGAAATTTAAAATTAAAAAACATTGCGGTTTAAAAACATAATACAGAAAAGGATTTTACACAACTGGACAGTCTTAATTAATTTTATAGAAGAGTCCCACACCTACTGACAATAAAACCTTTTCCAAATGAGCTCCGTCCTAATTCCATAATTACTCGAAATTCACAAGAAGGATGCGCCAGTGGTTTTGCTGCTCTACAGCAATCTGGGGAAATAAGAGACCCTTTTCATGTAAATCCGAATTAAAAATATGTTAGCGTTGATGCTGACGGGTGGGGAGCACGTTCAAAGTTTTTTTTGTTGATATTCTAGAAGGTAATTATTTCCTCCGTTTCCTCCGTCATTATTATAAATAACTTTCTGTTGCTTTTTCTGCAGTTAATCATTTGTTTTTTTTTTGTAATATTTTGTTTGTTAGTATGTGGTGTGAAAAAGTCATTATAATAATATTTATTAATTAAGTAAATATTGGAAAAAAACTTTTTTAATACAAAAATTACTCAAAATTTAACGATTTTTCAGATGGACCGCATTTCGACGTTATATGAATTAAAAAAAATAGTATCGCCACGCCATCTATTCAAAAAAATTTGAACTAGCAATTCTAAATTAAATTTCCGAGATATTGGTAGAGAGAGTGTGAAATGGCACACCCTGTATATTGATTTCGGCTCCTGTTGTTGATATTACCATCGCTACAGTCAGAACCACTATAGCAAATTTAATTAATAATTATAGACTACACTGGTGACAAAAACAAGAAACAAACACACAAAATGCACATTTCTTTACTACGCGAAAATGGTACCTATCTGATGGTGTAGAGAGAGAAAAATCAGGCTGCGTTACTCCTGTTCGACACGCAGTTCAAGAGCGGGCTCGACAGCGTAGGAAAACGGACCCGAACGAGCTTCGATTTATTCCGCCGTTAACGTATTCAACGGGGATTGAACTGCCAACTTTTTAGCTGCACCGATCACAGATCATACTCATGATGTCGTATTGATTACACTGAATATTTATAAAAATGCGAATTTAGTTGTTCGTTTTTGTTAGTAATTTAGCGGTTCTGTAGCGCCTGTCATTTACTAGGCACTGAAAACAATGTTATTGGCCTAAATACGGTGGACTGTATTGATTGTTTATCACTGAATATGTCTAGGAGAACTGTTTTTTGTTGACAGCACGAGAGTTGTTTCTATTACTGTCAGTACTTATAGTCTGTTTAGAAATGAAAGAGAGTAATAAAAGCTTATTGTGTATGCAAATCGTAAATAAATGTAGTACTGGTGCTTATATTCAATATTTTCATATTATGTATTATCGGTATAGGTGTACTTTTAAAAAAAAAACTTTGTGTGTTCGAACTGTACTAAATTGTAGCAGGTAGCTAAAATTTTATCCCCAACAATCCGTCTTTGTCTATGCCGCTTCAATTTTTCGGTCCATTTCTCTTATAAGTAAACAATATAAAAACAGCATTTCAAAACATGAGGCAACTTTAAGAATCATAACCGGGTTAAGAGGGTTTTTAGTAATTCAGATGAAATTATTCAATATTATCATCAAAATATTTATTTAAATTTAATGAATAGACTTTTATTCCGCACAAAAATATATGTAATTTCAAATTATGGTGAGTAAATGTAGTGTTGTATAAATGTACAATAAAAAAAATAAAAAAGTATATATATTAAAATTCATCCTCTGAATATTCTGATGAATTATCTTCGTCTCCTAGATTGATAACGATAGGTTCAACAGTAACGTCAATTAAATTATCGAGTTCCCACATTTTCTCCTCTTCTTCTTGGACATGATGCATGCATCTTTGCCAGTTATCTGCAGTTACTCGTTCCAAGGAATTTTTTAGCAAAATTTTCACGTCACTTAATTTAAACGTCGTGTTATTTCGCGCTACATCTCCTTTTACCTGCGCCCAGACTAATTCGATTGGGTTAAGTTCACAGTGATAAGGTGGTAACCGTAGTACCGTTATTTGGCGATTTGTTGCCATTTCATCCATAACATATTTTTTCTGTTCTTTATTAAGATTGACAAGTGTCAAAAGTTCCTTTTTCGCCATACTTGTTTCAAAAGAAATGTTTTTTTCGGATAATCATTGAATTATATCGGCTTTCCTCCGAGCAGTCGTAGGCGTCCGCTCGGTCTGCGGTGAATGGTAACTGGCATTATCCATGACAATTACAGACCCCGGAGGAATAAGATCCAACATCTGTGTAAAATACTGTTCGAAAACATCTGCGTTCATGTCTTCGTGATAGTCACCTGTATTTTTAGATTCAAATAAAAGTAAACCACCATCTACAAAACCACTGGCACTATTAATCTTCGCCCTTTACCTGAAGGTGCCTTGAACCCTGTTGAAAGTCCATCCAAAAATGCTTGTCGAAAACTTTTTACATTTTTATATTGCCATACTTTTGTTACAGTATATCCCTCTTTGACTCAAGTTTCGTCTAGATAATAAATATTCTTCCCCTCGTCACGGAATTTTCTAATTGATCTTAAGTAGGATCTTCGTCAACAAATAATTTCATCTTTATCGATAAGAACTGACTTCCTATTCTACTTTTCCCAACAAAAATTCAACTCTCGTAAGACGGTCCATAATTTACTTCTACTGATTTTTGGCAAATCGTTGTCCTCTGAAAGTTCACTTAAAATTTTGTTTAGCGTTGGTATTTCTTTTTCAAAATAAAACGGGTGTACTTTTTTTGCGAATGACATTTTTGAAGAAATCATCTATAACGACTTTTGACCTCCCTGCAGATAGTCAATTTTCCAATCCCTGTCATTTTGGAACACTTTTCCACGATGTCGTCAACACTGTTGGTAGGATTTTGGTGTTTCAATACATTAAATACATTTAATATAATAAATCTTCTCATTCTGAGACAGCGCCCATCTTTTCACGCGTTTAGCAGGTACGTAATCTGATAAGCTCGACATTTTACCCAAACAGTATTATATCCACTGGCACAATAGATACTAAACACAAATCGAATTTTACTCTACTGCACTAGCACGTCTTCATATATTCAGCTCTAAGATTGGATCGATCTGTAACAATACACTCACTGGCTCCTGCCCTATGATGTATCCAGTAAAATATACTAATGTACACCCATTACCTGTTAGCATTAGTGTTACCCGATAATTACCTGAAACGAAATATTACCACGCCCATGGCCGGTTCTTATCTTGGGGTTTTATTACTCTCTTTCATTTCCAAACAGACTATAAATACGAAAAACTTAATAACTTACTTTACCTTAATCTTACCTTACTTTTGCAATGAAATGTAAATGGTTTATTTGATCGACTGGTTTTGTAATTTCAATATTAAATATTTTTATGTTGAGACTTTTATTATAGAAGAATCTTCTAATAATTAAACTGGTATCATCGGCAAATAGCACACTTAGCACATTGTTATTCAAAGAATTCATGAAATCGTTTATGTATATATCTGCAGTAAACCCATTTCATTTCAATTTGTCGATAAGGTTGTTATATGATACAGTCAATAGCTTTAGTTATATCCAAAATCTGAGCACACATTGTCAATAGCAAGTGTAGTTGAACAATTTTTACGAAATTCATATTGGTGAGAATTAAATAATTTATTATCTTCAAAATAGTTAGTTATCTGTCTGTTGAACAAACATTCAACATTTTTAATTATATTAGTGCACATGTTAATGAGTAATTTATATTTTTAAACTAAATGCCTGCTGCTACATAAAGGTGCTGAAATTTTCCTTACAAAACCACTTAAAGCAATTGCCTTGGAAGAAAATAAAAGCCCATTTTAATTGTTAAGAGCGACTAGTTTAATTCGAAGACAGACATCGAGTAGGAGATACAATTCCCTAGCCAGCTTTTTGCACTAATAAAATCCGATCGTACATCTTCCAAGATTAACCCTTAAGGATATCAAGTTAGGTATATAAGGAGTTCCTGATTGAAAACGAGTGACAGTGAAATTACCCTGTTAACTGTTGCGATCGGGTAAGTTAATTGGGTTGGTAATATGTAATTTAGGGGGCTAATCAGGCGAAAAATAATACAGTATTCGTTCACATACGAATGATCCCATAATCGTTAATTAACGCTATCGGTGATCAAACGTAGACTAACCTTGAACTTCCTACTCAATACATATTAAACGTTTATTACGACCTAATATGATTTCAAAAATTAGTGCTTTCCAGTGGAGGTGCTTCAGGGAAAATTTGATAGTAACAAATAACAATAACTAACTGTTTACTTTAATAATCTAATCAATTTATTATATCCAGTAACATTGGAATATATTGGCTACATTGAGGTATATTTTAATTTGACTCTGAATTGTAATAACGATAATAACTGGAATTTGGAAATGTGCGGAGGGTAGCTTAAGAGGCTACAGCACTTAGGCCCCATTGGGTCGCTTTTATTTCCTCAAATTAAATGATCACTCCACCTGAGCCGCTAACCAGCCTAATACAGGAAATAAGGTGGTGACGTTGTTCAGGGGGATCTCTCTAATGTAGGCCATAGACCAGGACCAAAAATATTGAGACCTGATGCCATTCTGGTTAGTTTGTCAGCTGTTTTATTGCCATTGCACCGCCCGTGTCCATCCACTACCAGTGCCTGATGGCATTCCCATGCTGATCTAGTTGTTATCTTACGATAGCATAAGATTAGTAGTCATTGTCTACTGTCTGTGTAGATTCTGAGGGTTTTGCCCGTGGTATGTCTACGGACAATTTCTTTGGCGGCTATGGTTTATACCTGCTAATTTCGTTTGTACGACGGTAGCATGCCTATCCATTACCCTCAGTGGGTCCAATATCAGTATTGGATGTGTAGGAATCTGGAATAGACCTTCCTTCCCTTTTGATCCGTGTGTGAAGATGTTTATTACATTCTTAGTGGCGGTCTCCTCATTCCTGATAAGTACCGTGTAGGATCTGTCAAATGGAAACTTGGGGGAAATACTGTCAGTGTCCGCCTGCGGAAGGGGCATCTTCCTGACGATCCGATTCCACAGGCGACTCCTAACTTCTCCACATCCTACATCCGGTATAATACCAGTATTTTTGAAACGAAGTATAGTTATCACAGCCACTTCTTTTAGATGAATATCCAAAGGTGGCAGGCATAGCATTACCTCCATTGCTGTATGGGCATTGTTCGCATAGCTCCTGTTACGCTCAGGCAGGCAATCCTTTGTACCTGGCTGAGCTTTTGTTTAGCTGTCGACTGTTGGAGTTTTGGCTACCAGACAGCCCCATAGACTAACACTGGCCTCACAATGGTAATGTATATCCACATGACCACCTCTAGTTTTATTCCTCGGATTTTACCAACGGTCCTGCTCATAGAATATATACGCTTACGATAATAACTAATATGCAGTAATGTGTTGGGCAATCTTCAGTACGTTAATAAACACAATAAATTAAATAACGACACATCTGAGATATGCTTCATACCAATAACGTATAGGTAAGAAAGAGATGGAGAGCATGGTATCCATTACTAGCCATTAGCCAATTGCGGGAGAAAAGGCCTTCAAAGACATGCCTCGTCTCTATGAGAGAGTGTAACAGAGAGAGTCTAATATAGTTTGCCATATTGTACAGTCGTTTCCTGGTTCCTTTTCCATTATTAACAAAATAATAATAATAAATGCATTTATTTATTGCCCAGCAGTTGTACAAACAAATAACACTTTCAGTTAAGTGATTATATAAAAAGTGTACCAAATACAATCATGACACATATTGTGTTTAACAGATAGAAAGATAATTATAGGAATGTTTTAACTCAACAATACTCCAACAGAAAATTATAGAAATTATATTTGCAGTAGCATACATTACATTTACTGGTGCTTTTAACAATAAATTTGCTTGAGTTCTTTTACAATAAAATATATTAATTTGTCTAGCTGCATGTCTAGGAATTAATATATCAATGTGTGTTTGTGTTTTACGAAAAAATAAAACAGATGCTACGCCGCTCCAAGAACATAAAATTAAAACTACTCATTAGATCACTATAATCGCACCCTCTTTGGGGATACACCCCACTAGTTCTATAACTTAAATATTTTAAAAAGTTCTTTTGGACTCTTTCAATAGCAGAAGAATACTGCAGATATATAGGATTCCATATTAGGGGTGATTTTTGAGGCACCAATTCTCCAATAGAGCAATTTGTTCTTGCAACATAATATAGTCATCTACATTAACAATATAAGTATATACTTTCAGATCATCGGCAAACATCAATTTGTTACAATCTATTATATTATATAATCGTTTATGAAAATAAAAAAAGCAAAGGTCCTAAATTGGATCCTTGAGAGACACCACTTGTTGCAATATAGATATCAGAGCAAAAACCAGTGTAACAAACAAATTGCTTGCGATTACTCAAATAATATTTCAGCAGTATCAAATATTGCTATGAAAGCCTAAATCCGAGAATTTTTTAAGTTGTGACATATTTTGTCGAAGACCTCACAAAATTTTGTTGTCGTTTCTAATTCGTTTTAGTCAAGTTTCAGATGTGTGTACTGTACCTGTATAATGAGAAATGGCAATACTCAGGGCCTCAAGTATCATCGAAGAACAAGAAAATGTAAGGAATATACTAACGATATTTTAAATTATTTAATGATAAGCGCGCTTTTTCAGCATTGGCAAAAATGGATATTACGATTTAAAAAGTTGACGCGAGATTAATAATTATTTCATAATAAAATTATTCGTTGTATTTTTTCAAACTGCAAATTAATATTGATAAGTAGGTACAAGTAAATAAAATATTACAATGGAATTGGATTGGATGAACTTCAAAGTTCGAAAAATCGTCAAATAATTAAAAAATTCGTACTGAAATGAATTTAATCGCCTAACAAAGTAGATAAATTTCAAATAATCCTTTATTTGTATTTTCTGATTTACCTATAAACAATGATTAAGACAATTTTTTTTAAAAAAATGTTAATTCTGAAGTTTGTATTTGGAAAAGTTCCAGTCTGCTTTCTTTACTAGCTTAAAAAGTCACGAGCCGTCACTGATGTCTTCATAACATATTATAAGTTATATGTTACTTTCAAATATCTCAGAATTTAATTAAAATATTCAATGAGATAAAACCTATTAACAGGATAAGTTTCAGAAAAATAATAATATAAATAACAGTGAAAGGTAACAGACACTAATTTACAAAAACATACAAAATAAGATAATCCTAAAAATGTACCATAGATATTAAAAATTGTGTGTAAAAATAAAAGCAAATAAATCTACAAAAGAATTAAAATCGTGTATATAGGGACACATTATATTGTGTAACGAACTGAAAATGTACACATTAGTACAAATAAAAAACAAAAATTCAGCAGCTAAAACGTTAATCGAAACTTTATTAGTGAGTGACTATTTATAATGTGGAATAAGGATATTGCATATACAAGCATGTTAGTTTTATAGTTCTTAATGTTAGAACAGTCCACTGCTTATGTTACTAATGTTAGGCACACGAATCTATCAATGACAATAGAGACGAACAATTGACTTCATTGTAGAGAATTTTAACAGAAGTAGTACAGCTGTCATACTCCTCCTGTTTTAAAATACTCATGCTAAACTTCTTCAAAACTTACTAGTTATAATGGGTGCCTTTCAATGGGTATACAGCATCCAGAGAAAATACTGCGGTTTTAAAGAAACACCCTTTCAATTACCATGTTAAAACAGCCTATATAGGATTCCCTACAATAGATGAAAAAGAAGTTTAAGGGAATTCATATTCGTATTTTTAAACTCCTTCATATTCTTAAATGTGGATTCCAGAGTTTTATAGACAGTTTTTTGAACATGAGGTGCAAATAGTACTTTCGAATCAAAGGTGACACTTAGATCCCATATAGTTTCAGGTCTATTTAAAGTCCAACTTGCAGTAATAAACCAGCACATAAAACTAGCCACAAAATGATTTTACATTGCACTTTTGCTGCAATTTATAACAGTTAGTATGGCTCAATCTTAGAATCCTAACAACATCAGCATAAATTAGATCGTTTACAGTAATCTTAGCAGTAATCTCGTTAATGAATAAAATATACAGCAAGAGACCAAGAGTAGATCCCTGTGGGACACCTGTCTTCTGTGTGTATTTCATAGACTAATAACCACCACAACCATAGACATTAAACATTAAATTATGCTAGATAAATCAAAGATTTTTGTGGTAGAACATGGTGATAGCATCTGCAGTATATCCCGTAAAAAAATATGAAAACTTGAAAATTGTTGCGTGATGTCGGCATTACGACGACATCACGCAGTTTTAAACAATCAAAGAATAGACCTATCTAAAAAAGATATTATTTGTGGAAATAGCACTTAAAATGTTATTAATATTGCTTACTTAAACTTGCAGTTTTTCAAGCACAAAAAATGTGCGTATTATTTTTTTGTCAGAGATGAAATCCATTCTGTCTACTCTCATTTACGTAAAAGCATGTACCCATTAAAACTCGTACTAATATTTTGCATTTTTATTCGCATGCGTATCAAATATCCTCCGTTACATTCAACATAAACCTAAAGCTATCCATTTTCGCATAATGAAACAACAAATCATTTCTTATACAGCTTAAAATATGAAATCTTTTGAACTCTTTGTACATGACAACTATAATCATTTTCCGTACAGATGGTTACATTTTGATTACATATCGGTTAGTTAAAGAAATTCGAAAATACACATGTTGAAAAGCTAGAATTGCAACCAGTGAAATGTTATATTTGATTGTAAACATATCAATTTGATCTGTAAATATATAAAACTCTACACGTAAAAATGTATTTGTATTTGGCTATCAGCAAATATTTTTATCGGCTAAATAACTATTCTCTTTGTGCCAACATACGTCTCAATTTCATTTATTGAAAATTATTTGTTGCTTTACAAGTTTTATTGATAAATCGTAATCCTATGTTATTATGTGTGTAGCGTATTGCGAAATAATATTTTCTATGCAGTTTTCTCTATTAAAGTGTACATATGAGAAAAAATTTAAAAAGTGCAATTACGGCAAAGTCAAAAATAGTAAATTGTATGTTACAGTTATTGATGCAACTACTAATAGAGTCTCATATGATTTACCCATTGGGTTATCAATTTCCACCAGTCGTACAAAAATCGCACTGGGACCGGATTTTTTTATAAGGGTTGTACTAAAAAAATGACAAATTAATAATTCGGTGTTTTTTTAAACATACATCAAATATACAGATCAATAGCGAAGACATCCAAGATGTCTTAGAAACTATTTTTGCTATTGATCTGAATTTTTGAATCAACATATTTTGTATGTGCATAAAAGTACAGTACACAAAATTATCATTTTTCAAAAATTGATTCTAAATTGAAAACTCATGAAATATACAGGATGATTGGGAATCACCCAATATTTGAAAGGGGTGTTTAGGGGGCAAAAGTGAACAAAAATGTCTAATAAACATATGGTCGAATATCAACGGTTACTGAGATAGCAACGAAAATATTTTTATTACTATTTTTGCGAAAGCTATTTCTAGGTTAAGTCTTATATTTTTACGATCCGCTTAAATCCTTTTGTTATTATTTGTATAAATCGGTATTGCAACGGTAGCGCTAATCATTCAGTTGCTGAATATCGACGTTATTTTCCAAACAGAAAAGGTGGTAGAAATATATTTGTTTTTTAATGTATATAGTAGCATCTCGCAATTTCGAATAAATTCATATGTAGGCCACCATATTTCATATATAGATAAGATGCCAATGTGTAGATTATATATGTTTACGTTCTCAACTATTAAAAAAAATCCACTTATTTATCGCCTCGTCACGAAAAAAATTGGTAACAAGCAATTATTGATTTTAAAGTAGAGGGTGTGAAATTTTCATTAGAAAAAAAAATATATATACAGAGTGGTTGCGATGTAATGGTTCAAAATTCTGACTAGATTCCTGACGTGAAAATATTGTGATTTAGGCAAACTCATCTTAGTCCAAAAGTTGATACTTACAGAGATACAGGGTGTTAAATGCAAAATATTATTTTAGTTTTTTCTTATTTATTTCATAATAAATGCTCATATCGAGATGAAATTTTGGTGTCAGGGGTTTTCTAGGGCGAGAGATTGAAATATATATATATACATGGTTTGCTTGTAGCTCATAGAGAGCGCCACCTGCGCTAGGTCGAATGCGTTGAAAACGACAGAACTTTTTATCCTTCAAAAATCTAATTCTCAGGTAGCAAATTCTGATTTTACAACTTCTTTTACACAAAAAAGCTATACTTTTTGATAGTCGCTATCTTGCACCGTTCTCGTAAAATTTGCCATTGAAAATTCCAATGTATTTGCATTCAATTACAAATCGGCAAAAATTTTCAAGTAGGCTTGTTAAAATCCAATTTTGACATTTTCCACTTATCTTAGTGCTGTCAGTAATATTACAGTATTATTCGTGCTTTATTAAAAGTATTCTTTACTTTATGATCTAAATCGTAGTGCGAGATAACATGCCACGCCATAATTTATTTTCAAATGGAGAAATGCGCGATATGGTTTACGTTCATGCACAATCAGATTATGTTGACGTCGAGCGCTTCGTCGGTATTCAGATTTCCAAATAGAAGGCAACCAAATCGGAAACTATTTCAAGAACTTTTTAATAGACTTGGAGAAACTGGTAGTTTTCGTCCTAAGAGAGACAACGCAGGGCGTACTGTTACAGTTCACCAAGAAGAAGAAATTTTAGAAAGAGTGGCAGGAAATCCAGAAGTTAGCAGCAGGCAGGTAGTTAGAGAAACCGGTGTTAGTAAAACAACAGTTCTCAAAATCTTTCACAAGGAAAATTTATACCCCTACCATTTTACACCCGTGCAAAATCTTTTAGCAGCAGACTTACCAGCTAGATTACAATTTGCACATTTTATGCGCAATCAGCAAAACCTTGACCAGGAATTTTTGGATAATGTACTATTCACTGATAAAGCGATATTTACTCGTCGAGGAATTTTCAATTTTAGAAACAAGCACATATGGGCTAATGAAAATCCTCACGTAGTTAGTGAGCGTCACTTCCAACATGAATTTAAGATAAATGTTTGGTGCAGAATCATAGGAAATCACCTTTTGGGTCCATATGAGCTTCCTCCAAATCTAAATGATGACTTGTATTTAGATTTCCTGCAGCACCATTTAGTTGACTACCTCGACGATTTACTACTGAATACACGGCAAAATCTATTTTTCATGCAAGATGGAGCTCCCCCTCATTATTCTGTCAGAGTACGGAACTATCTTGACCACATTTTTCCGGATCGTTGGATCGGTCGTGGGAGTCGAATATTATGGCTTCTTCGTAGTCCTGACTTTAATCCTATGGATTTTTGTTTCTGAGGCTACATGAAATCAGTTGTCTATAGAGAAACTATAAACACCCGCGAAGAGCTATGGAAGAAAATTGTAAATGCCGCCGAATCATTTCGTAACAAGAATCTCTATTTTAAAATACGGCAGTGTTTGAACAAACGCGTTAATAAATGTATTGAAGTTGGAGGCGGACATGTTGAACATTTATTGTACTATTCGACATTCAATTGTTCATCACAATTTATAATTTGAAAAAAACTCTTGTTCTTTTTGACATTCGTACCTTATTTTCATTACTCGAATTACCAAAGCTAAATATCTTGAGAACGGTGCAAGATAGCGACTATCAAAAAGTATAGCTTTTTTGTATAAAAGAAGTTTCAAAATCAGAATTTGCTACCTAAGAATTAGATTTTTGAAAGATAAAAAAGTTCTGTCGTTTTCAAAGCATTCGACCTTGCGCAGGTGGCGCTCTCTATGAGCTACAAGCAAACCATGGATATATTTCAATCTCTCGCCCTAGAAAACCCCTAATACCAAAATTTCATCTCGATATGAGCATTTATTATGATATAAATAAGAAAAAACTAAAATAATATTTTGCATTAAACACCCTGTATCTCTGTAAGTATCAACTTTTGGACTAAGGTGAGTTTGTCTAAATCGCAATATTTTCATGTCAGGAATCTAGTCATGAATTTTGGCCCATTACATCGCGACCACCCTGTATATCACTTCAGTACCGAATAAACATGCTGTTATTATGTACATGGTCATGAAAGGCAACGCTGTTGCGCTTCAGTACTCTAACGCACCATCAGAAAATTTGTGACATAATGACATTATCAGTGAATCAGGCTGTATATCTAGCTCTTAACTAAAAGACGATAAAACCAAGTTAAGTGAAAAATGCTTTCGATTGAATCCATTTTCATTAATTACTGTGCAAACTAAAATATATAATATTGGCCAAATTTGAGATAACATCTGTTTTCAGGAAATTTTACACCAATTAAGTAGGAACCTACATTCGGCAATTAAAATAAATTTAAAGTTGAAATTTAATTTCAGGTCTAATAGGTTTTCAGGGTTTACGCGTCATTTGAAATTCTGAGATAAATTACACTTTGACGTCGGATCTCATTCAAACTGTTAACTTATCAGAAGCGTTCGGATAAATTTAAAATTGAAGTAAAAGATACTGGGGGACGATATTCTAAATGTCTTTAATGCTGGAATTTACTGGAGCCGCTGACAAAATAATATCTGGCAATTCCAATCCACTACAGGCTTTGACAGATTCAAATATTAGTCAAACATTTCATGAGAAGGATTTTAACTAAATAATATTCGAGGTCTGATATAATCATGGTTTCCTCAAGTACAGCAACACTTTATTGAAACATCGACATGTTCTTGTATAATAAGAAAATATATTCTTCTTTTAAGAATAAAAATTACTTGAAATCATGAAAACTAATATACTTAATACGAACTGATGTTCTGTGTGTATAAATAATTGTTTTGTTTTATTTAGACAATAAGAATTACCTACTTGGGGTAATAATTGTTATTTTCAAAGTATAATTATGTTTTCTTTATTTGAACTTTTAAGTAAGTTGAAAAAAATACTGCAAATATTTGAAATAATATCAAATAATTCCGAATAAAGTAAATAAACTAAGACTAAATAAAATCCAATAAGCCTGTTGGATATGTATTTAAATTAAATAAATAAATAAAATAATGCACACCATTAATTTGAAAATAACATAACTTACACATGTAACGCTTACAAAGTACTTAAGTTTTTCCTGACATTGATATTATATTTTCTATGAATTTTATATAATTTATGAAACAATAAAATAATTTAGTAAATTTAAAAATTATATTAAAAATATGTGCAAAAAAATCTGTAAGCAAAATTATCTCCCCTCTCTTTGAGTCTGAATCCATGTATTTATCTAGATAACGTTGCAAACTAAATTTCAAATTAATATTGTTTTTATTATGAAAATCTGCTGAGAGGCAGTGCCTCAGAGCCATCCTACACCAGCAATAGTTGAATACCAGTTACCAAGATTCAAGTATTCTTTGAATGTTGTATTCAATATTCAAGTAAAAAAGTAATCATGAATACTTTTTTGACAGATTATTTAATATTCGTGGATTGAATACTTTTCCTGTATCCTACCCAGGCTCTGGATGTAATAAGCTTTTGATGGCAGTAATAGAATAGTTTAAGTACGAGTAGTATTCAAGATTCAAGTAAAAAAGTAATCATGAATACTTTTTTGACTATTCAATACTACTCAATATTCGTGGATTGAATACTTTTCTTGTATCATACCCAGGCTCTGGATGTAATAAGATTTTGATGACAGTAATAGAATAGTTTTAAGTACGAGTAGTATTCAAGATTCAAGTAAAAAAGTAATCGTGAATACTTTTTTGATAGACTATTCGCGAATATTCGCGGATTGAATCTTCTTCCTGTGTCATACCCAGCTTCTGGATGTAATAAGCTTTTGATGAAAATAATAGAGTAGTTTTAAGTACGAATAGTATTCAAGATTCAAGTAAAGAAGTAATCTTTGATACTTTTTTGACAGACTATTCAATATTTGTGGATTAAATACATTTCCTCTATCATACCCAGGCTCTGGATGTAATAAGCTCTTGATGACAGTAATATAATAGTTTTTAATATGAGTAGCTTCGAATAACTAATCACAAATAAAACGCTTTTTGTAAGCTTTAGCGACAATAGAAGAAAATCCCAGTGCAAATTGAATTAACGACATGACTTGCGATTAACAAGTCGTACATCTTCCATTGTCTAAGTGTTCAGCGGCGATATAATTCAGCTACATTGTGGAATGCGGCAACGATTCATTTTCGACAGATTTATGATCAGAACCAGTGGTGCCAACGTGACGGCAAGCCAGAGGCGCATCACAAAAAACAGAGCAATAAAATCTCCAGCATTCCCTTACTTGTACACCAGCCGATAGCTAGTTCGTCGCTTAAAAAAGCTGTCAACGATACCAACATGTCTACTTTGAAACACTGATGTGTCATAATCGAATACCTGCACGAAAATATATACATAGTAAACCTTTAATAAGTATAAATATTTTAACTGCAGGTGTAGTTAAATAAGTCTATACACAACGGCCGAAAATCTACGGAGCTAGCTTGTTGACTAAACGCGACGGGCGACGGGCATGAGAAGTAACAGTTCATAGGCGTACTAAATTTAAAGGCGATCAGATCTGAAAAATATACAAAAAATACCAATATAATTACATCATCACAACATATAATAGTTTTTGTCTATTTCGAGGCGTTAGATAATAAAAATGATAGTTTTTCCAAACTTAAAATTTTTATCTTGTATTATTTGTTGCGATTTTTTTGTATTAGGTACATTTCACATATTTTCATTAATAATTATTATTTTCAAACAATAAATAGTAATATCGGACATGGTGGGACATCTATTAGCGTAAATTAAAAATATTCATGTTTAAAAGCCGTGATCACAGGTCTCAGTCGCGATAGATAAAACAAACGTTTTTTTTGAGTTCTTCCTTCTTTTTCAATTTGCTAAAAATGGCCAGCTAACGTGGACGTGAACAAGTAAATGATTTTGTGGAATTTGTCGCTATTTATACGGATTGAAACGCCACGAGTAGCAAGAAAGGACGTCGCTTTTTATGGGGAAATTTGTAAAGATAGGCGTCGTCTTATAGTTGTGTTAATTAAGGCCATAATCTTTCTGCAACGTCTCCTTTATTAGGGAATTCGGCATTGGAGGTAAGCGTACTTTAACTTCATAAATAAATTTATATCAATTGAAGTGTTAAACTCATTACGTAACCGCACTATGCAAGATACTCATGCGTAACTTGTATTTTTAGACGTTTTTTTTTCTTGTGTGTACCTGGGAGGCAAATTGGCTGTTCCTCCTCATTTTTTTCTCTTTTTGGGAGAACGATCGTTGTGCAAGTCCTGTATGCCAGAGTTTTACCATCTACATGACAGCAGTAGAAATTTAGGGGCAATTCACTCCTCCAGCACGGTCATCCGCAGTCCAGTACCACCCAATACGACTTCTACCGCTATACAGAGCGTAACAGAGAAGTACCAAGTACCAAATAATTACATCACCATCGTTCATTGATTCACCTGATAAGCTTTAATGCGTATTGTGCATAATAAGCGCAAAAATTTACAATAAACCTAAACCTAAGTACTTATTAGCATAAGCATCTTTTTTTCTCTGTAAAACTATAGATACGTTACTAGTTGATAATCTTGCAAGAAAATGGCCCCTTTTGGCTTATTTTTTTTAAATATTTTATGTTGATTTTATTTATATATATATATATATATAAATGTTTGGTAAAATGTAAGAAAATTTCACACTGCAATAAACTTATATTGAATATTAGTGATTTCTTCATTATAGCTTTTTTTTCTTTTGGTTGAGGGCTCTTTCAGCAAATCACTTGGCGCCCAAAAGACATCATTGTGTTGTTTCGTTATTGTTTTTTTTATTACAGGAAACCCACGCCCCCGCTGAAATTCCAACTAGCCAAAATAAAAAGTAGTGTTTTTTATACTATTACCTGAGTTTGTAGTAAAAAAAAGGGTAACATATTAATTACCTAAAGTCGAAAATAATAAAAAGTGACTAATTATTCACAACACATAGATGAGTACGGGAGATGAGGGAAGCAGGGTACGTGATTACCTAAATGTGCCACTTGAAAAGAGTTCAAAGTATATAAAATTACCAAAAATAAGTTGATGTCGAGTAAATTAGCACATTAACAGTTTACTCTCACAAATTAGAATGCCGTCCTTTTAGATAACGATGGTCCACCACCACCCACTTACATTTACCTGATTCGCACTCCGCAGAAATCACACTTTAACACTTAACCCTTGTCCTCATGGACGCGAAATTCACGGAATTTTGCAAGAATTTCGTAATTTGTTTTAATAATAATTTATGGCGGGAAAATCTCAACTTTTGACAAATTTTGCAAAATAGTACAAATATTATTGCTACTTTCATTATGATGTGCTAATAACTTTGTTTTGAGCAATAACAATCTACTATGATGAAAATTATAGAAAATGTTATAGTTGACAACGTTACATATACAGGGTGAATCTTAAATAAGTACAAATATTTTAACTGCTGGTGTAGTTCGTCATTTAAATCAGCCTAGTGAAAGCCATTTTTAAAAATTTCTAATATTTACGGAGATATTAATTTTTTAAAAAAATACCCACATTTTGAGGACCGCTGGCTGATTTTTCATCCAACAACGTAATGAAACATATGATTTGTTGCGAGGTTGCCATATCTCCTCCAATATAAATATTACGTTTCCTTTAACGTAATAGTTCTATTTTAAAAATACTTGTTTTAAGCATAAGTACAGTAAAATTGGGTATGTAGTATGATACGCAGCAATATTAACATAAATTTTAACATCTGAACTAACCTTACTATACTTCAACGATTAAAAATGAATTTCCGCAAGTTCAATACTACCGTAAAATATTTAGGAAGATATTACGTGATATTACTATGTCCAATGTTCAAAAATTATACATAAACGTGCACACAAGCTTACCTGTTTGTTAAAAAATTAACTATTTAATCAGTAATCCACATTTCACAAGTTAAATGTCATTGTACACTGTTAGAAAGGGACACTAAACACAATTTCCTTAAGTTATTTTATGAAGAATAACGAAAAACTATGCACGCGTTTTTTATTTAAAATGGAAAAAATGTCAACTTTTAGCAAATTGTATTGCTATTTTCATGCATTATGTGGGGTTAACAAGTTTGACTTGGGCTTCCGATAATCTGTCATGACAGTTTGATAATAAAAAATAATATAAAATGTTACACTTGACAAAATTCGCTAAAAGTTGAGATTTTTTCTTCCTTGAAGCAAAGACATTTGTGTAATACTGGCAACACTGTGAACCACACGTTCAGTCTGCAGCACTATGACTCATAAAAGTATGAAGGGTCGGTCTAGGCCAGCGGTCCTCAACAAGTTTTCTACTGAAAAATTACGAAATTTATTTAAAATTTCACTTTTTTATTTCTGATTTTTTTGTAAAAAAAACTATTAATTATGTGTTCTACACACAAAACTATACTGCTGGTTAAAATATTTGTACTTATTTAAGATTCACCCTGCATATATATATATATATATATATATATATATATATATATATATATATATATATATATTAGTTCGTAGGCTTCCGCGGGTGTTATATGTGGTTGCAAAATTTCTCCGGGTTCCTTTCCGCGATGAATCTGCATGGTCCTCAAAAGAACCATTTGTTTGACAACGTTTCGGTAAAATCTCATTTACCCTCTTCAGGTCTTCTTACTTCTGCTTCGCGTTAGTAAGTAAGCCGAACGTAGTAAGAAGATCTATTTCTTATAAGAGAACCTAACATCCTACTGCCTTTTGCAACATTATACCTAAACTTTTGGTTACAGAAAGTTGTTTCAGATTAATTTGACTAAAATTATAGTCATATGAGTATTTATTAATGTTCTCAGTAAAAGTAATAAACAAGCATTTTTCTATATTAAGAAACAATTTATTCACAATACATTATGCAAAAAATCTATCAAGATCAGATTGGACAAGTAAACAATCAGCTAAACTATTTATTTCAGAAAATATCTTTATGTCATCAGCGTACATTAAAAATTTGCTGTGACGAAAACATAAATGTACATCATTAAAGTAGATAATAAAAAACAGTGGTCCCATGTGTGAACCTTGGGGCACTCCAGAAGTAGTTACATAAGGAGCTGAATGAAATCCATTTAACGATACAATTTATAACCTGTTGAATAGATAGGACGAAAATCAAGTAGGCTTCCGTGCACACCAACTTTCATTAATTTAGCAATGAGTGTATTATGATTTCACTTATCAAAAGCTTTACTGAAATCAGTGTACACGGAGTCCAGTGTGTATTTGACAATCCAGTGCAGACAAAATGCGTTCGGAGCAATTTATTAAATTAGACTCTATGGATCTATTAGGTAAAAATCCATGTTATTGCTCAATGATACTAGGTTTTACTAAGGAGAAAATTATACACTATTTTTTCAAAGACCTTGCTGAATATATTTATTTTACTGATAGGTCTACAGTTATTGCCATTTTTGAAAACAGGAATTATATAAGCCTGCTTCCATAATCTAGGAAAAATACATTCCTCAAATGATTTATTAAAAATAATAGTCAATGGAACATATAAACTGCTAGCACACTTTTTAACAAAAAACGACGGTATGCCATCAGGACCACCACCCTTATTTTCATCCAAATGACTCAAAATTTCTAAAACCTGTTCAGCAATAGCATATATGTTATTAACTAAATAAGATATACAATTTTCATTAAAGTTAGTAACATTATTGAAAATAGTTAAGTTAGACAAATTAAAGTTATTTAGTAAGTTACTTTGTTCAAAGATTTCAAACATTATCTATAAATGCGATTAAAAGCTTACCTACTTGCTGAAAACCAACTATTTAAACAGTTATCCACATTTCACAAATTAATACCATTATACACTGAACTATGATTTTCACACAACACCTTAAGAGTTAATTTTCGCCACATAACCTCAAACAACGTATCAGTGCTAACCATTTCGTACCTCGTAGTGGGTGAAATAGATTTTAGAAATAAACGCAAAACATGGAATAACAAAAGCACCAGCTTGATGTATGCGTTCAATATTAAGAAAATGCAAAGTAAAATATTTAAAGGCAGTGTCAATCGCATGAAAAAAGAAGCTGGTGTTGTCGGCACAGATAACAAGAAGGTGTCACGGGCAGTAGGCAAAATGTTCCGCGCCAGCTCCATCGTCTAAGTGTAAACAAAACATGTTATATTTGTAGAAAGGGATTTGATAATATCAATACATATAAATTGAAAGTTCATATGATAGATTGTATCTTGAAGCATCTGTTCTAAGAGTTGTGGTACTCACGTATAAACCGTATTTACGTAATATTTTTGGTGAAATACTGTGTAATTAAGTAAAATATGGCGCATTATTTGTTAAGCAGTGATAATCAGTGGTAATGATAACTATAGTATGTATTGTGATAATTCAGTTGAAGTGTAGTAAAAATGGATAATAACCATATTGGATAATTTCGGGTAGAGAATCTGTTTTATATTTTCAGTTTTATGTACTTAGATACATGGATACTGGTGAGGTATAGGAATGGCAAAGGGGAAGAGGTAGCCATTAATATTTTAATAAATAAACATATTTCAATTATTCTGTGACATTAGTGTAACACTGGCAACGCTGTGCAATACACACCCACCATGTCTCTTAAAATTCTTAATATCGGAGTCGGATCAGTGATGCTCAACAAGTTTTCTATTAAAAAAAAATCACGAAATTTATTTAAAATTTGACTGATTTTTTTTTTTGTAAAAAAACTATTAATTATGTGTTCTACACAGTGAACTGTACTGCTGGTTCAAATATTTGTACTTATTTAAGGTTCACCCTATATATTGGATTGAACAATTTACTTTCCACATTACAGATATCTGTGGGATGGAAATAAGCTTGTCAGTGAAACCTATCGATGAGATTGATATTCCTGGGAACATTCCGCGGACGATTGCGTATTTTTATCGTACCTGGTTGAGTGCGAGTGTGAGTGAGTAGCAGATAAATTTTCGAGGAACATTAGCTTGCGTCGAACAAGATTATCCGTTATATTTCATATGAATTCGGCTGATATGGAGCTAGATGATTTAGTGTCCTTTTCCTGGCATCGGAAAAATGTACCTTGTAGTCATATATAACAAACTGACAACTATCCATAATAATATATAAGGGCAATAATATCAGTCATGATATTAACGAATATTCTGGAGATTGAGCACATAATAAGTTTGTAGCCAATGCAGCAGCATACATAATTATTGTTGAAGTTGAGCGGAATACTAAGTTTTAAGTAAAGAATAATTAATCCTTTGTATTAGAACAGGCAAAGACAGGCATATGTAAATAGAAAGGAAGAAGTAGGGGACCTAACAAGAGAAGAATATGAATGATTTTATAAAACACAAAAGATTAATAAAACATTATTGAAAGAAAAATAATGTTTCACTTTTACCCAGATTTGTCCTAGCAATTTTTGATCAAATAACCAACTATTCAAGTAATTTCCAAGTTATGTTAGTATATTTAGTATACAGGGTGATTAAGAATTTATCTAAAAAAATTTGGGAATAGATGAGTCAAATTTTTGTAAAATCCTTATAGTTTCCGAGAAAAAAATATTGAAGTTTTAGTAGTTTCAACCTTTACATCGCTGGATTGCTGTAGTCTGTAGCCAAGCGATTTCAAATATCCGATTAATTATCGCATTAACTTTTTTATGATGCAAGTATTTACATTAGTTTTTCAAATATTAAAAATGGCTTAAGTGTAGCAACTTGCAGTTGATGGGTATCGTTTTAATTTATGGTGAAGTGAAAATGCCTTAGCAGAATGATTTCACGGTAAGCATGTGCCAAATGCAGCTACTTTTACAACGGTGTGCAGTGAGTTCAAGTGTAGTGCAAACGCAGGCGTGACGCCGGAAATTTGCAATCGAATCGTGGAAGAGATGGAGGTCCAGACTATACAAGGCGTATTGCAGTAGTGTAGCGTATCATACACGAGGCCCAATTATATCCGTACCATGTACAGCGTGTCCAAGCATTAATGCCAAGGAAATGGACCAGGAGAACTGGTACCACGGCTGCCATGATCTCCTGACTTTAAATCATTTGGACTTATTCTTGTGGGGATAAAAAAATGAAGTACATTGCACCGAAGTGGACACTATTGATGATTTACGCAAATGTGTCATAGCTGCTAACAATAACCTACAAGTTCAAAACGAACAAGAAGCAGAAACATTTGTGTTGGTTTGTAGAAACTGGGTAAGACGGGCCTAAAATTTTGTTGTAACATCAGGTATGTCAAACTATTTTACTAATTAAAATCACAAATGAATTCGATCAATAACAATAGCGGCAAAAGCAGTTGAATTTGCTGCATTAAAATAAGTGTTGTAAAATGTAATTTATTTCTTTACTTACTTGGAAATTTCTTTAAATTTTTTGTTCGGTGCAGGCTGCATTTGCGCCCAGGAACGACTTACGTTGGCAGGCCCTAACCACCATTCAGTGCATGAATGAGGAAAACCTCATTAATTAGAGGGGTAGTCAAATGTCGACCAGTATCAATCTCTCACATTGGCACAAGCTAACATTCTTCTACCCTACCATACCTGCAGAGAGGATGCCAATCCTCTCCACGAATATAACTGATAAAAGGTCTACCGGCTGCTGGGATCGAACCCACAGCGGTGGTAGCCACATCGATTGCGACTGACGCCGCGCGACCACTGACCGACAAAGACTATTATAAAGTTTTTTAAAAAAGTTCTAGATAGATAGATAGATATGTATTAGTGTTACATACACAAAAGTGTTTGCACATGTCAAAAAAGAAGTTTACAGTCATATTATAAAATCATCAAGAAAAATATATATCTAACATACAGTACATAATAGAAACATACACAGATAAGTGTTGACATGTAGTAAAATAACACAATGGTTTAAGAATTAACAAAATAATGTGAGCAATAAAAGCAAATAGTTGTAATTTTTAAAACACATATGTAAAAGACAAAACCAAACAAACAGCACATAGATACAGATTAAAATAATATCATAAAATAAAATAATGCATCCAAAATATGCAAAGTTTGAATCACGATTTATTTTATTTTGAAGTCACTGTCCAAAAATTCATGGGTACTGTAGAATGCGTTGCTTAGCAGAAAATTTTTAATTTTTCTTTCACACAATGGACAGTTGAGGTATCGTATTTGCGGGGGTAATGCATTAAAAAAACTGGACCCCAAGATACGAGGTGCAAGTTCGTGTTTTACTTAGGCGGTGAAAGTTTATATTTAAATTATATTTTCTTCTGGTATTGTGATTGTGACTTTCGCTGCGGGGAGTGTACAATATTTTCGTGATCTTTACATACAAAAGGCACTGTATATAAAAGTATATAAGTACATGGTACGGTTAATATACCAAGTGTCTTAAATTGTACTCTACAGTCATCTCTGAATTTTAAGCCTGAAATTACGCGAATGGCTATCCTCTGCGTTGAAAAAACGGAATCGGATGAAGGTGTGTGACCCCAAACCAGAATGGCATAAGATAATCTGGAGTGAATTAGACTATGATAGGCAGTAATCAATGGCTGCTGAGACTCTGCCGTATAAACAGCGGAGCATGTAAATGCCTTTGGACATTTTGTTGCAGAGATAGTGGCCATGTCCGTCCCATTGCAATTTTGGGTCTAGATATACTCCCAGAAATTTAACAGATTCAGGATTATTTACAGCATTTAACTCGCGTAGGCTGAATATCATTTTTTCTGTTTTACTTGCATTTAGGTATAAGTTATTTGAATAAAACCAGTTTGATGCATCCTCTTCAATTATCGGTATATCGACCATCAGATCGTTTAAAGATTTATTAGTGTCATCAGCAAAAAGGATGGCAAACACATTATTTCTCACCGAGGTTGGAAAATCATTTATATATACGAGAAACAACAACGGTCCTAAGACAGAACCTTGAGGCACACCGTAGTTTAAATTTAAGGATTTTGATTTATTGTTGTTGTGCACTAAGTATTGTTGTCTATGACATAGATAAGATTGAATAAAAGATGTACTCTCAGGTGTACATCCATAAAACCGTAATTGATCAATAAGTATATCATGACTTATGCAGTCGAAAGCTTTGGTGAGGTTAAAAAACATCGAACAGACGTACATACCATCATTATAACCTAGTAGCTATGTTCAGTGGTTGGTTGTACCACGATTAACTTTATTCCGAACAATAAGAAGTCTTTCTAATCAACAAATTGGTTGTTTTATAGTAATATTTCGAGCAATTTATCAAGTCAAAAATTGATAAATGTAAAACAGATTTACCAAAAGCCGGGCATAAATTTTGTAGCACATTCCTTACCAATTTTCCAAAATTTCAAGTAATTCTTGTAGTTTCACGTCACGTTTGCAACAGTCAACAAATTGAAAAAATGGGGGTGATAAAAAGTGACCTTCCACATGGACTCCGTAACACATACAATAAATTTTGTCAAGCAAAGTTGGAAGGGAAGTGTTAATAACTGACAAGAAGTTTTTTAATTCCTTACACGCAGAGGAACTAACTAAACGAAAGAAAAACAGTTCCATAGAATAAAAGTTACATCCCGCCGGGATTAAGAAGTTTACCGATTCTCGTAAAAATACAACAAATAAAAGGGCCCGCTTCACCATTGAATTTCACGTCCGACCCGAGAGACTGTTAGTTGTTAAATTTATTTGTTGTCGAGAGCCTACAACTTAAATGTCAACTGTCAAAGCAGTTTTTCCCTGTGAATCATCTAAATGGACAAGGATTTAAAAAATAACAGATATAATCGTATAAGTAACACAGTTTTTCGAAGAACATGCACAGAAAAAATCTAATCTGTATTTAAGTACAATAATACACTTGCAAGTCGTTACAATAGTTTAGGAGGTGATAGAATACTTAATTTTGAGTCGATTGAAACAAACAAACCTATATACCAAGTGTTACAATATTTGTGATAATTAATTTTTTAATTTAACATTGCTTTTCTACAATTATTGAAGTGTAGAGGAAAAACAAACCAATTTATAACAAATATTTCTATACTTTTTTTATTAGTAATTAATGGATTATTTAAATTATTTAACCAATAAAATCCAAAGTGGCTTCGTTTCTTACCTACAACTTCATAAACATGGTTTTCCTACTTTGTAAAAGCGAAGAGTGAAATTTAAATGTGGATTTTATTTAAACCTTTGTGTGTAGTTTTATTTAGATATTATTAAAAACTTACCTAAGCAATGCTCTTTCAGTTCTTAGGAAAAATTTTTTGATAAACATTGTAAAAATTAGGTAAATCAATTTTAACAGCTTTAAATATGCAGGGAGCTCATGCACCAAAACAGTGGACGGCCATAATAAACGTCTAAGAATAGTACACTTTAAGAGTCCCTTGCGCGCTTGAAATAAACCAATTTTTTACGCTCGGCCCATAACATTTATTTAGACAACGAACAAACATAGCGGTCCAAATAAAAAAACAATCGAAAGACAAAGTTGTTTTCTAAGGCTGCTGTGTAATATTTTTGTCAAAATTAGTTTTTAATTATTTAAATTTAATGAGTAAAATGTGCAGAAATCGTCATATTTACAATTTATTTGCTTAAAAATAAAGGCTTAAATCGAAAATTGGTTACACGAGGAAAGTAAGTCTGTATTTTAGCTTTGCAACGATACCAAAATTGTATCGAATTGATAAAAATTACTCAAAATTCTATGCTGAATGCCGAACGTCTACAACTTCAGAAACGAATATATTTTAAATGCTGCAACACGTGTGTTTCACTCAGTGGGATGGGCTTAGAGATTGGTAAATGCGGGCAGGACCGGAGCTCAAAGAAATACATAGTCACTTACAAATCTATACGTTCTCAGTTGAGACAGTATTGAATTAATCGATCTTAATGGAGTTCGATGCTGATTCTTTTATTGGCAAGTTCCAAATTGAACAAAATTCTCCCCAAATTAAATACGTATTTTCTATATTAAAATAATAAAGAACATAAAACCCTGAAATAAATGTAGTCACTATATTTATTTTATATAAAAATTTACCTGTTCTCAAATCTTTGTTCTTCTAATTTTAAAGAGGGCAATGTCATAAATATATTAAACACAATCATAATATGTACAATAAAAATGTTTTTCTCATTATGGAAAATATAGATATTTTTAACTCGTCGAATGAATGCGCTGTCCTATTTCTGAAAACATCTTCTGCACACGGCGCATAAAGTTAATTTCTTGAAAAGTGTAACACCGTAAACTGTTTTTAAAAAACTTTTTTATAGTTTTCACTACATTTGCTCGATATAACTAGGTAAATATCAATAGTAAATAATTAAGTTTGTAATGCATAAATTTGCTGGGCCCACTTTGGAACTTTTTTTTCGAAAAGGCGTTAAGTTATTAAAAATTGGTGTGTACCGCGAGAAGTACTGTAGTTTTTTTACGTAAGCTGTAAAAAAACTACGAACATAAGTAAAATCATTGATTTACAAGCGCGATGTAACGAAAAACGTAATAATTGTCAAATAATGTCCCAAGCATCGATAATTTGATTTTATTTTTATAAAATACGGCTCTACTAAAAAAGTTGTACAAGTCCATTTTGGATACTAAAAATGTCCTTCTACAAGATGGTTATATTTTCTTAAAAACAGAACGGCATAATTGCTAGCCGATTTTACTCCACTAAATCTAAATATTCTAAATAGGTCCACAGTAAAGTCATTGTAGTGGGAGAGCGATAATCTCCGCCTCCAGCCGTAACGCCCGTGCACCCGAACCACAGCTTAAACAACAATCAGCTCACAAACTCTACGGCGGCACCTCTGAAGTATTAAAACCTAAAAATTTGTCCTTGAAGCTTGTTGTCTCTCTCTCGCTCGGGATACATGTCAGGACCGGATTAAAAATAGTTGTCCCAATTTAGAAAGTGTTTTAACTGCAATTTTTCTAATATACGAAATATAAATTTGTTTTACTTGAAATTGTTTAAAAATAAAATAACATAACAGTATAAAATACAAGAAAATCAACAAATCACAAAATACAGCACTCGTGCGCCAATAACGCAGTCGTCGAACGGTATGGCTATAAGGGCATAATTTGCAACCACACGTCCCTGCAGTGTTGTATCTCCAAATGGCGGCATGCGCGAAGATCTGCGCGAGACGTTCTCGCTCATACGAGTCTGTGAGCTGATTGTTATTTAAGCTGTGCCCGAACCCCGAGGCCTACGCGAGGAGTATACAGAGAACGCACTCTTAACTAGATAGATTCGAACGTATAGTTGGACAGTTGATCTGCATTTACGGTTGCTATGGAAACTATGGACAATTGTTTTCTCATGGCCAAGCTATTTAATAAACACATTGCTTTTCCTTTTTAGTCCGTATCTTTAAATTAGCTTTTAAGATTTGAACAATTGAAATAAATATTTAACTTTTTTAATCCTCCGGTATTTTAATAACTTCAATATTTTCTAAAGATTCGTTCTTGTTAGCAAATATCTTAATTTTTATTACATACTGAACGGCTGTCCTGCTTTGGTGAATGGGCTCCCTGCATGTTGTATATGTAACATGTGGTAACATGTTGCATCACGTTTACTCAGGTTCCTTCTGTCGGACAAGTTGGCGGTTGTCTCGCTCCTATGACGTAACAAATACTAATTATGTACTTCAGTGTTATTTTTTATTAATGCGATGTTACTTTTTTAAAATTATATAATATTATTTCAAATATTTGCAGTACCTACTTCCTACAAGTCTTAAAACTTCAAATAAAAGAAACTATTTTAAGAATAACAATTATTGACTCACGCGCAGTAGCAGACCTACCTCTAGCCTAAAAGCCACAGTCAAGATGAAGTTCTACATCGCCGTAGAAACCATTGCAAGCTAGCGACATCTATCACGAAATTGCGATAACGATATGTTGCAAACACGGAGTTCCAGAAAACAACTACTATGCAAGCTAATCGAAACATCCAGGAATTTATTCTTCTTTTAAAGTCAGCATCCATCAAGAGAACTACTCTAAGGCTATGGATCTATCAATATGGCCAGCAGGAGCATGTGTTCAACGTTTTTTAGTGTTTCGAAAAAAGATCATACCCCACACACAGTAGCTTCCAACACCAAGGACACTTCACGGTATGACTCTATTCTTGTGAACGTACAAGGTTTAACTGTGGATAAACTTAATGTTATTATTAGTGATTATTTAAATGTAAATGTTAATTTCATCTTTCTAACCGAGACCTGGTGTACTGAAAGTAGTATAACATCTTTTGTGTTTCCCGGTTATACATTAATGAATTACTTCTGCAGATCTGTACGGAAGTGTGGTGGAGTAAGCATTTGGTGTAAAACTTGCCTTAATATAAAAAATCTCGATCTGTCAGAATATTGTATAGAACAGGACATTGAGGTTTCTGGTATAAAATGGTGTACTGAATCGGGGCGTACTACTGTAATTAATTGTTATAGATCTCCTAATGGGAATTTTAATACTTTTCTTAATGAACTCCACTTGATCTTAGAAAATGTATGTAACTTTAAAGATGACATGTTATAACACTAATTCTATGTCAGGACGTGAATTAGATGGTTTTGCACAATTGGTTGATTCATATTGGCCTAGTCGGACAACTATTGATCACGTATACACAAATAATATGTATTGTAACTGATCTGTCCAAGATAAAACAATTTCTGTCCACCGTACGGTTCTTTTTTCAGTTAACCATAATACAGTTGGAAACAGTAATAAAATTTATTTTAATGCCAGATTATATGGTAGTGTAAATATGAACAGTTTTACTACTGCCTTATCAAATGAAACGTGGATTGATACCTACCAGGCCAATAGCACCGAGGCGAAATTTAATAACTTTCATAGTGTTTTAATGTAAATTGTCCACGAGTTTCTAAGTGTGTATCTGGGGAGAGACAAAAACAATGGGTTAATGAAACTATTAAGGAATCCAGCCGTAATTTAAAATGTTTGTATCGTATGCAATTCGTTGATGGCAATCTCAATTGATACATATAAAAATGCCAAAAAAATACACAGGCAACTTATTAAAAATGTAAAAAGTACATTTTACACGCAAAAATATATTGTTCTAATATAAATAAAAATGTTACAAAAGCTAATAATAAGGAATATATGGGTAGATATTGTGGGTGTAATTCAACGCAGGTTGGGGCTTTTGTCCACTGAGTAGTTAGTTTCACACAATATTATTAATACCTAAAAATATATAAATAAGACGGCTTGGCAAGTTATTCATGAGTTAACTGGTAAACAAAAAATAAAAAAAATTTCAGTATAGAAGTAAATGACACGATCATTAAGGATCCTGAAGAAATATCTGACCAATTCAATAGTTTTTTCATAGATGTACCAAATAAGATAGTAAATAAGATAAATGTACGGAACCATATTATTTTACATCACACGAACATTCCGAATAGTATATTTCTGACCTACATAAGTGAGGAAGACGTTCTCTTTATTATTAAACATAAATTAAAAAATAAGACTTCTTCAGGTCCCGATGACATATCCGGTTCCCTGATAAAAAAAATTGCGAACTATATTGTGAAGCCCTTGACCCACATTATCAATGAATCGTTTAAAGAAGGTGTATTTCCCGCCATATTAAAAACCTCATTAGTTTCTCCTATTTTTAAGAAAAATATGGATAATTATCGTCCTATTTCTGTACCCCCGGTAATATAAAAAATTATTGAATATGCAATGCTCTCGCAGTTGCTAAAATTTTCATGGTTTTCATGAAGGTCATTCGACTGCGAGTGCCATAATGTCTTTCTATGAAGAAATATTGGATGCTATTGAAGCAAGCAAGAGTGCGACTGTAATTTTTTGCGATCTCAGTCGGGCTTTTGATTGTATTAACCATGACTTACTACTAACAAAGCTTTACGCTTATGGGATAAGAGGTACAGCATTTGCTTGATCTTGTTCATATATAAAGGAAAGAAAACAAATGGTCAAAGTACATAATTATGAGAGTGATAAAAAATCTACTTACATATCTTCTACTTTAGATAGTGATATTGGTGTGCCCCAAGGATCTGTTCTGGAACCTATAATGTTCATTATCTATATCAGTGAACTACCAAATATAATTCCTGTTGCATCTGTTTCACAATATGCTGATGATACCTCGATCCTATTTTCGGATAGGTGTGGGTTTTCCTTCAAAATAAAATAAACGCAGGAATTTCGGATTTATGTAAGTGGTTTAGTGGAAACTCTTTATTCTTTAATAGTGCTAAAACAAACTATGTAATGTTTCGTACACCACAAAGTCGCATACCATCTTCCCTAAATATAAAGTTTAACAATATCAACATTGAAAAAAGTATGTGTTTCGTTTTTAGGCATCATTTTGGATGAAACTTTAACTTTTGAGAGTCACTGTCATAAACTTACCAGTACCATAAATTCAAAATGTTATCAAACTAGGATTTTGAGGGATGTGTTCGACATACCCCAATTAATATCTTTTTATTTTTCACAAGTCCAGTCAAGGTTAGCATATGGGATTATGATATGGGGTTCATATAAGACAGATAACGTTTTCATTGCCCAGAAACGTATCATCAGATGTATAGCTGGTGTACCCTCTACCCAGTCATGCCGTCCCTTATTCGGAAAATTTGGAATTCTTCCGTTGAAAAGTTTATACATCTTTGAAATACTTCTATATGTTTATAAAAATAAGAAACGTTTTATTACTAATGTATCTGTCCATTGCCATGATACTCGTAATAAACAGAATTTTTGTGTCCTTTTTAGACGCCTTGGCATGTCCTTGAAAGCTCACAATGTTTTGGGACTGAGGCTGTTTAACAAGTTACCTCGGAATTTGAAAGACATAAACTAATTTCATCTATTTAAAAAGAATTTAAAAATGTTTTTACTAAAAATTTGTGCATACTCCGTTCAGGAATATTTTGACTATAGCTGTTAGTTCTATTTTATAATTGTAGGTTATTTTTTGTCGTATATTGTATTATTTTAATATCTATACCTTAATGGATGTGAATAGTCGTAAGTCTTTCTTTTTTTTTGTCTTAACTTTCAATTACATTGTATTTATTAGACTTGACCTATCCAATAGCAAAATGGTATTGCTCACGCTGGACTAATAAATCTTATTATAATGCCCCCTACTAAAATTGAATTACACCTGCCTACGAAAGAACCTCTAGCAGCAGCTAAAGTCTTTCATCGACAGCCACCAAACATATATCGGTTTCGAGCTTATTTGCTCTCATCAGTATGTCCTAAGTGAGGTGACAGTGGAACAACTTTAGCTATTTTAAGTTTGTCTAACCCGACATGAACGTGCTTACCTTCAGAAAATGTCGGAGCAGTACAAGGCGTCGAATATGTAGGCTATTCATTCGAAATTCCAAAGTATGTTGAGGATAAATAAACGGGTTGATTTAAAATAATTTGTGAAGTACATGCATTCATGAAAGCAATTAGCAAGAATGAAGTAGCGAAAAATAATAATAATAATAATAATATGTCTTTATTACAATTTAGAGAACAATAGAAATAGTAGATAATTACGGGTGGCGGTATCCAGCAAAGCTACTCCTATACAACCACCTTTAAAAAAAAATAAGTGACCATAACCACAACTAGTACGTAAGATAAGTGTACATATATGCAAGAATATAAAAAACAAATTAACGAATACACTCAACAATCTCTCTGATTAACCAGAAATGTTTTAAACTTTCTCCGAAAGGTGACAGAACCAGTAGCCCCAACGATGCTATGCGGTAAAGCATTGAAAATTTTAACAGCATTGTAACTAAAGCTACGTTGAAACATCGTTAAAGTATGACAGGGAACAGTTAGGTGATCTCTATGACGCGTATTATGTTCATGTATATCTCGACCTTTAATAAGCTTATCATAAAGGTATATTGGTAACTTATGGTCAAAAACATTATAAACCAGTCTACCTAGTTGAAGTTGAAAACGCTCATGTAGTTTAAGCCAACCAGAATTTCTAAAAGCATTTGAAATGTGATCAAATTTTCTAATGTTATAATCAAATCGAATACAAGAATTCTGAATTTTCTGTAGACGCTCTCTATCTTTCACTAACAATGCGGGCCAATAAACTACAAGGCAATAACTAAGGATAGATAATATTAAGGAGTCGCAAAGTCTTAATTTAACTTCAGTACTAAGAATATTTTTATATAGGTATAAGATTTTTAATTTGCTATAACACCTTCTCAATAGATTACATACATGAGTGCCAAATCTAAGATCTGGATCTAAGGAAAGGCCCAGATTTACACCACTGTCAAAAGGTTGCAGCACAGTATTATTTAGTAAAATTTGAAATGAAGGATGGCTACGAATGATTAACAGCTGAGGGCCGAACAATAAAATTTGAGTTTTTTTTTCATTAAGGACCAGACCATGCGCATTAGAAAATTTACTAATGATATTAAGATCAGAGTTGATGTTACGAACAGCCAAATCAATATCATTGACAGGAAATGAATAATAAATTTGCGTGTCATCGGCATATTGGTGAGATTTACAGAATGTTAAATGCTTACATAAATCAGAGCTATATAATGAAAACAGCAACGGTCCCAAAATGCTGCCCTGATGAACACCCTTGTTCAAAAAAGTGGGGTCGGAAAAAGTATTATTAAATGTAACTCGCTGTTGCCTCATGTTTAAATAATTATTAAAAAAATTAAGAGCATTATCATTGAATCCAAAATATTTCAGTTTCGTAACTAACGTAGCATGATTTAAAGTATCGCACGCCTTGCTATAGTCCAGTAAGATTAAGCATGTATTAAGGCTACTATCATATGCGCGGAATAAATCATCAGTTACATTAAGCAAAGCAGTAGCAGTACCATGATGAGAACGAAAGCCAGATTGACTAGCAGATAAAATATTATTTTTATGTATGAACCTATTTATTTGATCCTGTGCAATTCTCTCCAACACTTTAGACAATACAGGAAGTATACTAATAGGTCTAAACTGAGATACATCCGAGGGACTACCAATTTTTGGTACAGGGACAACATGCGCAAGTTTCCACGCGTTGGGAAATACTCCTGTCAATAGACATTTATTGATGATAAAAGTAATGTGGTTACTTAAATAAGGTGTTAAATATAATAATATCTTAATAGACAATCCATCAGATCCAACAGCATGCGATTTAACTGCAAGTAAATATTTTTCAACATCCTTCACTTCTACCGAGTTAAAATTAAATTTGTTAGAAATATTAGGGAATAACGTGTTAACACAAGCTGACTCGATAAATTCCTGATCAACAACATTAGCAGTGGGTAAATTATTTACAAAATGATTACTAAATTTATTGGCATCAACAATATCGGCAACCGTTGCATAATCAAATTGATTTTCAGAACAAATATTTAAGTATTTTAAGGCGCGCCAAAAATGTTTAGGCAAAAAGGCATATGTAGGTATTCAAGGAAGACGATTTGCGGAAATTTTTTACAGATACACCGGACATTACGTAGGTATTTATTTTTGAAGGTTGTAGCCATTTACGGTATCTTTTGCTCTTGTAGAAGATGTGAAATATGCGCCTTACGCTTGCATGACATTAAGGAAGAAGAAAGTGTATTGCTTATTACCATCCGACCATGTAAGACAGTGAAGGTCCGACGTTTTACTGTTGCCGACAGTGATAGAATTAGTTACATGCGTTTGATGAAGCAGTATTTATCATTTCTTGCGGTATAATAAGTGATTGGTATTAACACATTTGGATCATGTCCCTTCACGTTATCTTAAATTGGACGATCCTGAGAAATACACTGACATACGTTTCGACGTACCTCTACTACCATTATGGCCAATAGCGGCATGACAATAGATCAAATCCAGCGACAAGTAAAATGGAAATCGTTACGTTGAAGAGAGTATTAGGAATAAGAAGAAGACATTCTTTGAAGTGCCATTAATGGAAGTGCAACCTCATTCACTTCCGAGAATGTTAGCCGTATTAATATTACAAGCAATATCAACTGTACTTTCCACATTCATTTGCAAAAATTAAGATTGTTGAATATTTGGATAAAGCTTTTGAAACATTTGTTAGTAATATTTCATTTGACCCTACAAAGTACTTCTGTCAGATCAATAATTAAATAGATGACATTTAAACTTCACGTTTCTCGGGTGGTTGATTTTGCCATGGTGCGTTTTTAAAAGTTGGATTTAAAAACGCTGAGGTGTGCTAAAATAAGGTATTAATAAAAAAATAGCGTTTTATGACGTTTTCGAATGATGTTTTGTTTCGACCAAAACTTCGCATTCTCACGCGTCAGTAGAAAATACTGTCTATGCGCATTTAATATAAAAATAACTATTTACTACATTTAAAATGTTTCCACGGCTATTCAATTTCATACCGTATACATTTCTTCGAGTTCCTAAACTATGGTAACTGTATTTCGGGTTCATGCTACTGTAAATGCCTTTGTTCAGTTCAACTATTGCTCTAAATAGTTTGGGTGTTAACTCCGGCTCACTGATGAACTGGATAGCCTGAATCTGACCAGATGCAATTAACGCTACATAATAGAGTTATACTTTGCGGTGATTGTTAACTTACGAAATAAAATCCGGATGCAACATTACTTGGACACACAGTCCCCTAGTCCGTTGATGCCCGTTCTGCATATGACACGAGATAATCCATCAAGTACGAGCAAATCCCTCATTATTATTACGGTCTAACTCAAAAATGATTGTGTTAGACGCTCAAAGCTTCTGCTAACAAAACTAAGCTTCCGCTCAAGCTGCATAATGGAGATTTTCTGAAGATAAAAATCCAATTAACTTTTTTCGTGTGGCAGGTATCAATTTTTCTATACAAACGGTATAAAACGTAATAAAGTAAGAAAATATAGTAATTGAAATGAAAATTTGATTTATTTTGCATTATCAGGTATTTTATGTGTTACGAACTTATAATAACAATTTTAAAGACGTCACAGACAAAGAGACTGGCGTTAAGGGAAGAATATGATTAAATTGAAACTGTACTCTTTCATTGTCCACTTTACTAGATTGGTTAAGTTGTCAGTTCTGCTTTAATGTTTGCATACGTCACATTAAAATGATATACCAGCAGAGCCGTGCGATGTGAAATAATACAAAGAAACGTTTTTGTTCGCGGAAAGTAAAATATCGGTTAATGAAACGAAAACAATACTCACATATAACTATAATTAAAGAACTGCGAGTATAACCTTCAGATACTGTTGGGTTTTCTAGTATTTGGCGCGCCTACCCTGGCAGTAGTTGAGAAAGGCAACTGTGCAAACAGTAGGGGGGTGGAATAAGGTTCACCTCTAATTTTGGTCATTTTTAAGATTAGTGTGTTAATGTATTTAATACATTTGATACGTCTTAATAAGTAAAATTAATTATTAAATATGATAATATAGTTATCTTTGATTTTCAGTTTATTTAAATTCATAATTTTAATACCGATGGAGACTTCTATTAGTTTAGGTACAAATTATAAGTAGGCGAATCTTTTTCGAAAAATTAAGGTGGACGGCTGATAGCAAAAAGCTTTAGCGTGCGCTGAGACTTAGAATATGATGACTAGTGAAATTTTGAAATAATTTCGTATATCGGATATATCACTAGTTCGACATACTAAAGACTAATTTTATGGTATCAAGATGAATACGTTTATGTTTGAATGGTCTTATATCCATCAATAGGATAGAATTCTGTTAGACTCTGCAAGAAACCGGAGTTCCGGTATAGCATAGTGTGTGTCGCAACCGAGGTGAGCTTATCTTTTGATTTGATTTCAATTAGTAATGCTAAAACCGTATATCTAAGTAACGATGTCTCTCTATTATTTTTTTAGGCGTTTCGAGATTTGCTCATATTATTTTTTTAAGATGAATTATCCCTACCTTGACAGTATTGAATTTATATACCGGGTGAAGCCCTGAACGACACGCCACCGGCAGTGGTGCCCATTGTACAGATATCCTTGGAAATCCACAACGCTGGATAATTACTGGATGAGTACCACATAGTGGATATTTTAATTGTTGTTTTGATTTCAAGTAAGGAAGCACTTTATTATAAATATATACAACCGAGATACCAGTGCTGGTAGTTTTAAGAAAAAAATTAAGGGTTGTATAAACCAGCAATAATTAAAATACAACCCCACCGCAATAGATACAATTATCTAACAATATACGAATTATTTGGAGTTGTTAAATTTAGTTAACCCCATAATTATTTAAATGTAACACCAGAATGAGATAGCACACACATATGACCACATAATGGTCCATGATTTTTCAGATGTAGTATGTGCAGATGAAATAAAGTATTATTTAACTGGAAATGGCGTTTGTCCTAGACAATTTCGTGGTAAAATAAGCCTAAAAACGGTATTTAAAAATTTAGTCTGGCTACTCCCCCAGAGAGCGGTCGTCGCCACAATGTAAAGAAAAGAAGAAAGAAGAAAACCTTTATTAAATAGAACATCCTAATATGCAATATTGAATACATTTGTATTAAACTAAATAACAAACTGCATTATTGCAAAGATGCACCAAATTGGAAAAAATATAAGTACATAAAAATACATTAAATATATATAACAAAAAAAAAACAGATACAAAATACATAATATACCACGAATACTAATTCACTCATAACTTTAGAAAATTCAGCAGGATCATGTTACAAACATAGTTAAGTAAACCCACAGAACTCCTTTCCATTATTATATAAATATATCTACAACGACATCTATAGAAGCAGGCAGGACGCTATCTGAACGATATGCAAATACAAATTAAGCATCTTTAATTTTAATGAATTTGAGCAGCATTGATTTAAAATTACTAACTGTACAACATCTCATCTGGCAGTTGATTAAACTGTATCAATCCTTTATAAAATGTGGAGTTCATCGTTTTTTTATACTTAGTGCGTGCAACATGCAAATCAGCGCTACCCCTAGTATTATGTATATCATAATTGAACACTAAAAACTGATAAAAATATGTCGGCAATAATCCATTTGCCACCTTAAAGATAAATAACATTGAGAAATAGTATAATCTAATTTTGATTTATAATTAATTAATTAAATTACGATGTGACAATCATACATTTAGTTTTAAGTGCATTAAGTTTGAGCTTATTACAATTAAGAAAGAAATTAATGTTTTATTAATTTTCAACACGGCTGACTCTAGCGATTCATCACTGGCTGTGATGAGAGTATCATCAACAAAAAGATTAACAAACCCACAATCTTGAACAAAATTGATGTCATTTAAGTAAATGATGAATAAAAGAGGCCTCAATGCACTGCTCTGCGGAACTCCAGTGTTTATATTTTTATTAGAAGATAGCACTCCATTAATTTTAGTATTTTGCATTCTGCCACTTAGATAATTACAAAACCAATCATAGAATATACCACTAAAACCATAATATTGCAATTTCTTGAGAAGTACTTTAATATCTAGAGCTTCAAAAGCTCGTTTAAAATCCAGAAATACCGTAATAATATATTTGTTAGCATCTAGAGAAATCTTCCACTTAGACAATGTTAATTGTAATGCTGTTCACAAGAGTGCTTGGGTCTGAATTCTGACTGATATTCCATTAACAAATTATTTTTAGAAAAATACTTCTCAGCCTGATTATATACAGCTACCTCTAAAATTTCTTCAAGACACGGTAAATTATTCATAGGTCGAAAGTTTACAGCTTCATTTGAATTAACAATGTAGACTGTGACATCAGACGCCATTCTTGGGTGTATATAATACGACAGCGGGCTTTAATTTATATCTTTATACTATTTCCATGCTTTCAGACAACGCAGCATACGTTTAGAAGAATTAATTTGTCATTTCTGATATTATTAGATGTCATTATGTTAAATAGACATTGGTATTGAATCAAGTTACAAAATAGACGCGTCAATGGTACAGCAAACTTACATTTTATCTCATTTATTGTATTCAGCATTTCATTCCGATTCCAAATAATATGTTCTGTACTTGCTCCTACCATTTACGTGGTATTATTTGAGGCATTTTTTAAATTTTGTTATCTAACTTCACTACATCAAATTACTTGTTTTATTCTGAAAACATAATAAACAAAAGCAATAAATAAGGATTTTTAAAAAAATTTTCAGGAAACATGAAACCAGTAGTAAATATCATTATTCATTACTTTTACTTATTATTTTTCAAATTGAAACAAGTAGTTTAATGTGAAATCAGATGGCATAATTTTATAGATGTAAGCAAAACTATCTATCTGGTACTTAGCCAATAGCATCGTCGCCGTAAATGTCACGAGCGGATCTATATTGTAAACAAAGAAATAAGTTACGTTTAACAATACCGTAAGTTCACCACATCACTGATAAATATGGTAATGTTCTCGTCACGTCACCCCTAGTATAGGATCCCACTATAAAATGACCTTCACCGAGCTGGTTAATGGATGAAAAGTATTTTATATCCAATTAAATATGTTAATAAATATATTGCAAATGGGTTGCCTAAAAAAATTCAGTCCAGAATGTGATTAATTAACAATTAAAAATTATTATTTTGTTAACATTTCACTGGTTTGGTTAATAGACAAATTCCATACCAATCGAAAGTATGAAGCCCATAGAATATGCAAACGTTAGGTTGACTATTTTTTTCCCGTCACAACTCTTGGGTAGGCAGGTATAAACAGGTAAATCGATACTAGTAATTTGCACCGGTGTGATTAATAAATTAAAGTTAAATTAAAATAAAGATTATTTTATTACCAACACAGTGGTATAGGGTTGTCTGCGAAAAATCAGTCCTGAATTCCGGTTGTCGAGATTTAAAAAGTGAAATATTCCCCAGCGAACCATTCCATGCGATAGAAGACTACACAGCACTGCAGCTGTGTGTAGTTCATCCATACCGAAAATGAAGACGATCCGTTTATTCGTTTCTCCAAAAAATCGAATAAAGTCCGGGGGCGGCCGTACCTATTATTATTAATCTGCCCCTAGGAACCCCTAACGCCCTTCAATGACAATAAAACAACATTTTCGACCCTACTAATGATATGTCGAGATCGAAAACCTGCAAAAAATAAAATTTTCTAATAATCCATTTGCCGCCCCGAATTAAGTTTATTTTTTTTTAAGGAAACGATACATATAATCAAAAAAATTTATTAGACTTTTCGATAGGTAAGGTGGAGAAGAAGCCACAAAAAAAATTCAATGAATTTAGGCAAATTTCGTATTTTCAAGGGCCGCCCCCGGAGGGGCAGCAGGAACGTGATAATATTATTTCAAGTCACTACCAGGAAATAATAGTCTATACCGAAAATAAAAAACATCCGTTTATCCGTTTCTCCAAAAAATCTAATAAAGTCCGGGGGCGGTGGTATTTTGCCGCCCAACTCGTAAACCGTTGTTTGTACAAAAAATTTTATAGAAGAATTTTTTCATATTTTCATATCATCCTTTCCTGTTTCGAAATGAAACAGGAAAGGTCGATTTCTGGAACTCGTGACTTCGAGACTCCACCCCTCAGTTATGAATTCGGGAAACCTCCGATCCCGTTCCATAGCCGCTGTTTACTGAAAAATTTTACGCACATCTCACGGCCACAAATCGAATCCTATCGACCTCAAATTTTATGTACGTATACTTCGCGAAAAGACGGGGGCGCATCCGGTAATGTACCGAAAAAATGTTAAAAAACGGGATGCCGCCCCCTGGAGCCGCCCCCCAACCGATCGAATCGAAATTTTAAAGACACGTAAAATTAAAGACGCGGAATCGAAAAAATTAGTCCGTCTTCGCGTTAGGGGTTCCTAGGGGCAGATTAATAATAATACCGCCGCCTCCGGACTTTATTCGATTCGATGAACTACACACAGCTGCAATGCTGTGTACTCTTCTATCGCATGGAATGGTTCGCTGGGGAATATTTCACTTTTTAAATCTCGACAACCGGAATTCAGGACTGATTTTTCGCAGACAATCCTATACCACCGTGTTGGTAATGAAATAATCTTTATTTTAATTTAACTTTAATTTATTAACCACACCGGTGCAAATTACTAGTATCGATTTACCTGTTTATACCTGCCTACCCAAGAGTTGTGACGGGAAAAAAATAGTCAACCTAACGTTTGCATATTCTATGGGCTTCATACTTTCGATTGGTATGGAATTTGTCTATTAACCAAACCAGTGAAATGTTAAAAAAATAATAATTTTTAATTGTTAATTAATCACATTCTGGACTGATTTTTTTTAGACAACCCATTTGCAATATATTTATTGACATATTTAATTGGATATAAAATACTTTTCATCCATTAACCAGCTCGGTGAAGGTCGTTTTATAGTGGGATCTTAAACTAACCAATCATATCTCGTTTTCGGTCACGTGGTTTTGTATACATTCCTTGGCAAGTTGTTAATATTTTAATTACTATATGATTATTGCCGCCAGACACCTATTCTGACCTTTCAATATGTTTGAAAGATTGCCCTGTAACACTTTTCCAACCGATATAAAATTCATGCAACTTCCTCATACAACGTTACGAAAAACTTTTAAAAAATTGTAAAATCCTCCCATGTAAAAAATAATATAGCTTTGACTTCAAGTTGTGGCACACGTGTAAAAAAAGTGAATGACTGATTTCATATACCTTTGACGTATCGCATAATTTTCTAAATCTCTTTTCGCGTATGCAGAATGGGACAACTCATTTAAAACCGATTATAAATTCCTTCGGAATTTTAAACCGGTAATGCATGCGAAATTCTGGGATTTAATTTTATCATATCGGAAAATCCCCTGGAAGCTCTTTAAATATTAGAGGGGCCTATTCCGCGGATGTACTTCCTGTTCCAAATGCTCTTCAGGAAATTATCAGAAAATCTTTTTGCGGAAGCGTACTGGGAAATTAATTCATGGGGGTATGTAAAACGTTTTGAGATACGCGTGACTAAATGCTAATGCGGTGGCGCCAATGTAGCTGATTCATATCAATCCCACCTCATTATGTAAGTGTTAATCAGTGGTACGTTTATTTCATTTTGGTGCCAAATGAATGCACGGTTACGGTTCAATTGCGCTAATTAGTTTTTATAATTTTTGGATATACAGCAGATCCCTTTGTATGGATAATTAATAACGAATTCACAGAATTAATTATATTTCCCAGTTCGTTATAAACGCTAAACGATATTTGACAGTTATGTATAGTAACTATTTTTTTCGCGATTTGCAGCCGAAACAAAGTGAGTCATTATTTGATACACTTAAACCGAACCCTCTTGTTAAAACTAGTCATGACTGTACGTCACTGACTTTTACTATTTTGCTGATTCCTCATAGCAGAAGGAATGTATTATTTTAATCGAAATGGCGTTTGTTCTAGACAATTTCGTGAAAAAATAAACCTAAAAACGGTAATTTAGTCTGACTATGCCCGTAAAAAACGGACGCCACCACAGCGTACACCTGTGACATCAAACGCCGTTCGCACGTGTATACCTACAGCTACTATACAATAGTGTGCTTTAGTTCATATCTGTATACAATTTCCGTGCTTTCGAACAACCCAGTACATACGTTTAGAAGAGTTAAAACAGGTAGTTTAATGTGAAATCAGATGGCATAATTTTATAAATGCCTCAAGTAAAATAATCTATCTAGTACTTTCCCAACAGTATTGTCGCCGTAATTGTCACAAGCGGATCTGTATTGTAAACAAAAGAATAAGTTCCGTTTAACAATACCGTAATTTCACCACATCACCATTAATAATTATGACATTACCTACATAGTATTTACACTATGTAGCTGTAGCCCACATATGCCACAAAAATGCAAAAATACAAGAAACAAACGCCTGTTTACATCATCACTATCGTAACCTGCACCTGTATCCACGGAAACCAACTGCAGGCAGAACTTTATCCCCACATTGTACATGAAATTCGTTGAAAATTTGCGTATAAAAACAGTGCCCTTAATTCTCTCATTATTTTTACTTTCATTGAATGTACATGTTAATGCAATAATAATGGCACTTCCTCGAAACAGTTCTTGAAGTTCTGAGTAGATATTTCATTAACTCTATTGGTGACTGAAATAACTAAACGTTGAAAGGAGATTTCATTACAAATACGTCAGCAGTTCAAAAATAGCAAAATTAATTTTAAAGAGTGTCATTATTATTGCAAACGATTGTACGTTGAATAAGTAGTTGATACCTAGCTGATAAATGTAGTCACGTCAATTTTATCTGTCACAAAAACTTTCAACGCTTGGTCGTCATTTGTAATCTTACAATAAATAACTTTTTGCGTTGAAGTTTGGTAATTACGCAGCCCTAAAATATGGTTTGAAGATCTGGGAGTTGTGACAAATAACGCAAAATCCGGCGGAGAAACAAAGCACTTCGTGCGTAGCTATTATAAGAAATATGTCACGGATAAGGAAATTATCATCAGGAGACAATACATTATGTATGTCTTTGTTCTATGTGGAAATTAGTGGAAGAGGTTGTTTGACGTCAATATATGCTAAAATTAGATGTTACAATATATTTTAAACATTCATCGATATGGCCAGTATAAAACTGGTTATAACTTTATTTTGCAAAAATAATTTTTCCACGACCATTAGTGAATGTAATAATTCAGAAATCATTAAAATAAAAAAATTCCCACTCTTGAATTAGAATATTTATTCTGAAACATTTGCTTCTTATGTGATTTGCATGTATTTTCATTATACAGGGTATAAAAATAAAATAAAAATGAATAAAATATGATAAAAATCTAAGCATTCCTTTATAAGTTATAATGAAAATTCAAGAACAAAACAACCCTATACCACCAAAAATTAAATTCAACACCACGTATCTCAGAAACAAAGCCTTCTACGACATCTGTTTATAGGAGCTTTTCTTCTTAAAAACATGTGTTCTATCTTCTGCTAAAGTTTGTCTACATAAAACTCACTCACCCTGTAGAACAAGGTACAGAATGAATATTCCGTAGTCGAACTAAACGCCATTTTGTCAGTAACAAGTGTAAATGGTGGCGTTGTAATAATTATTATTTTAAGTTAATTTAAATAAAATAATGGATGAAAAATCGAGTGAATCAGATATAGAATTTGATAATACTCCACCTGAAATTATAAATGATGCTTATAAACGAGAATCACCTGCCGCAAAAATCGAGACGTGAATATGAAAAATATTATGCGCTGTTAAGAGATTGGCAACAAGAAAATAAAATGCACTCTGCACTGCAAAAATTTACTTTAATAAAAACTTTGTTTTGGCAAAACGAATCTCCCGTTAAATTTTGTATACCTACCACTGACTCACCCTGTATATCCCACTTAAGACTAGTTAAAAACTCACGTACGACTGAACCGATGACAGAGGCAATCATAGCCAATTATATCATTTCTGATACAGGCAACTGTAATGCTGCTGCTCTCTCCATTCATGAACTGTTATTTGGTCGACTGCTTGCATGATGGTCATTCAATACATTCAATTACAATGTGCAGCATCCCTTAGTGTCGGCTGTAGACTGCTAAATGACTAATTGTCAGCTGGACTTAATGTTTGCAAGCCATAGCGTGCGTGTGCTGAATTGGAAGGGGTGACAACTTCTACGACAATCTATTTAAACTTTTTCCGCTACTAGTCGAAGCAGTGAAAGATATGTGTTTTGAGAAAGATAAATGAGTAGTGAGATGTCCATCACATTTTGCAGTTTTTCCATAACATTCATTTCAGTTTTAATGAAAAGCAAGTAATATTTATGTGTACTTAACCTGTTGTAGAGAAGGCGAACTGATCACGTTACAGTGAATTACACAGAAAATTTCACACCTCTACTTCAAAACCAATAAGATGTCTATATTTTGTCTCGTTACCATGGCAATCAGAAAAATTTCGTGGCAAGGCGATAATTAAGTGGAAAGGACAATGTTAAAATAACCGATTTTTGGCTTATCCGGGGGAACGCATAAATCATAAAAAAATCAATTAACTATTGTTAATTAACATTAGAAATGGCCCAGAAATACGTCAGATAGCTGGGGAAATGTCGCTACTACCCCTAAACCTATATAAACTACCCTTAAATAGCTTTAAATGGATAATCATTAATTATTGTTTATAAAATTCGTGTAAAATGAAAAAAAATGATTTGAACAGACAGTATAAAAAGTGATAAATAACTGTAAAAATGTCCATTCCACCCCTAAAAATTAAAAAGAAAAAACGACTTTCAAAAGCTAATGGTGAGCTTACTTCGACATCAAAAATAGATAATGCTTAAATGTTCAAGGGAACGCCTATTGCTAGAAAAAAATTATACATTACTGTCAAAAAATGCAAAAACTGATACTAGAGTACATTAAGTAAGTGGAGAAATATTAATTGCACCCCTAAATCTATATAAACTGCCTTTAAATAGCTTAAAATAGATAATCATTATTTATTGTTGTAAAATTCGTTTAGAATGAAAAAAATGCTTAAATCACTTTTAAAGCTCGCAAAGTGAGAACAATTGGCGCTATTTCACCATTGAATGGGCACTTTTACAGTCATTTATCACTTTTTATATTGACATACTGTCTGTTCAAATCATTTTCAAGTATTTTTTTCATTTTACACGAATTTTATAACAATAATTAATGATTATCCATTTAAAGCCATTTAAGGGTAGTTTATGTAGGTTTAGGGGTAGTAGCGACATTTCCCCAGCTATCTGACGTATTTCTGGGCCATTTCTAATGATAATTAACAATAATCAAATGATTTTTTTATGATTTATGCGTTCCCCCGGATACGCCAAAAATCGGCTATTTTTAACATTGTCCTTTTTTGATAGTTGAGAAGAAGATAAAAATACTAAGAGGGGGGAAATTTTGTAAATTGATTATTCTACTTATTGTAATTTTTTCATATCGACAAAGATTTAGAATAAAAAGTTATAATTAAGAAAACAACAGAGGTTGGTGGTTGCCACCCTTGTAGACATTTGGTAAATATACAATTCGTATCCAACAATGTCACTTAATTAAATAAATATATTCATCGACAAATTTGTTTTTGAAAAAAAAAATTAAAACCGAAATTTTTTCTACGAAAAATTTTATAGAAATTACCCCCCCCCCCCTAAAATGACCCAAGGAACACACCCTCCAAAGGAGCGTACATCATTATGGGACACCCTGCATATACGAAATATGGTGGATATGGATTTCTTTCTTTTAGCATTTGATGTAACTAAATTTGATATTTTTTTTAACGAAATATGGTGGGTATATAAAATTCAACAAATTGTTTCCATAGACTTGCTTTTGATTTTCTAATGTTATCTGGTATTAGTTTTTGAATATCTTGTCTAATCACTTGTTAATTTTCTTTATCAAATCGCGACATTTCAGTATAAATTTATTAAACTCAACGTACATATGCTTCGAACTAATAATTGACCTCTACTGTGAGACGTTTAAATAAAAATGACAAATCAACATACTCGTATGTTAGCAAAAACAATATCTTTGTCGAGTCAAATTAATTCAAAATGTCAGATTTGATTTGTACTTGGGGTGTGAAATGTTCTTTCCGAATATCACACGAGCGTAAATTATTCCTGGAAATTTTTTTTCGGTCATGAACATTTTAAAAAAATGTTCAAAATAATCGTGACCTCAAAAATTATCTGGAAATAATTTAAGCTCTTGTGACATTATAAGTGAATATATTCGATTATTTAAATTGTTGTATTTCTTTTTTATTTGTAAGTACAACAAATATACTATTATCGTTGCCCGATATTTTTACCGGTAACAGTAGCTAGAACATTTTCATAATACATGTTAACAAGTTGTACGCGCCGTGGTATCCTGTAATGCTTCGTCATAATTTGGTACAACTAACTATAAATAAGAGTCAAGTATGGTATAACTAGAAGTAGGATCACATACAGACGAGTCCTTATTGGAAACCGATGTTAAGAAAACGTAGGGGAGAAAATGATTCTTCCTCCCATGAGGTTAAAATATAAATTCAAAATTAAACGTCAAAGCGATTTTACGAGTAGAGCCTTATTCTCATAGATGCGAATATTTGCGTGAATTATTTAATGGCGGAAAAAATCTCAACTTTTAGCGAATTTCGCCAACTGTAACATTTTCTATTACTTTCAAAAACAAACTATCTTGGTAGATTATCAGCAGACGCTCAAATTAAACTTACTCACCCCCATAATGATGAAAATAGCAATAAATTTCTTGTTTTGCTAAATTAAAAGTCGAGACTTTCTCGCCATTAATAAATTAAATCAAAAACTGCGATATTCGCGTAAATATTCGCGAATTTCGCGTCCATGAGTACAAGGCTCAAGTCTCAACTTAAAGCATAACCTACAGACTAAAATATCAGTATGCATGAGGTTAAAATATAACCTCAAAACATCAGATATATCAAATGGAATAGGGCAATCCAACGAACTGTCAAATCACTTTAAAAATGGCGGCTGTAGGACAAACAACTCGACATATGACAAGCAGAAATTTGTGATTTTGTGTAGAACTGTGTGTTTGGCTCATATTTTATACCAAGGATAATTCAGACTGTCATAATGGTTTTGTTTTGTTGTGCGAGTCTGCCATGTATAAATAATTGTTAAAATCAAATTACGTACCTCTGTAATAGTTTACTAATTAATTATATATAATTGTCAATATTGTTATCAATATATTTTTTTTATTAATATTATATATAGTATTCTCCAGGATCCTGAATTGCTAGGACTGGCGGGGGTGTAATTATACTACTAGTTGGAGAGAAAAAAGAACTTAGGTACCTATTTATAAATAATATATTTAAAACTTGTACACTGTATTTAATTTTTTCTTGAGTTAGGTCTTGCTGTTTTATTGCACTAAGCCACTTTTGCCGTCTTATATGAGAGTTCATTGAGATCAGTTCTGTCTATAATTCAATGCAGCAGGAATCCTAAAAAATCTAACTTGATCTTCTCGCTGTCCTCTACTCCAACAATTCATAACACAACAAAACAAAACCATTATGATAGTCTGAATTATACTTGGTATTCCGAAATAGGTATAAAATATAATGAGCAAAACACACAGTTCTTCACACAGACCAATAACTAAAAGTTCTACACAAAAGCACAAATTTCTGCTTGTCATATGTCGAGTTGTTTGTCCTACAGCCGCCATTTTTAAAGTGATTTGACAGTTCGTTGGATTGCCCTATTTACGAGTAGGTCTCAACTTAAAAGATAACCTACAAACTAAAATATCAGTAGGCATGAGGTAGAAATATAACCTATTTCATTTATATATACAATTTATATATGTACAAGAAAATAAAATTTCCAAATTCGAAGAAATTTTCGGCTTTTTCGTTGCGAAAAGTTGAACAGTTGAAATTGGAAGTATTTTATAGATTTTTAAAAGCGACAAGAAGATGAAAATATTTCTTTACCACTACAAATACAAATGCTTTCAGTACAATTGACTACAAACGATGATCTACATAAAACAACTGCAAAAATTTAGTGTCGTCAGATTCGGCGGATACATTTTTTTCAAAAGATTTTTTTTACTATTTTCTACAAACGAAAAAATGTTGCAAACAAGATGTACCATAATCTATAACAATCATAAAAATTTTGTAAATCGATAAATTCCGATAGCTATAAAATTCTTTCAAAAATTTTACGAACAATTAATATTTTAACTAACTTACATGGTGAAAACTAAAGTAAAAAATTATAATGCACCTTTTTTAGTGAACGTGTTGCATAATCAAACATGTCAAACAACCACCGAATTTGCTGGAAACATTTACCAAACATTTGACTAAATCATTAAGGTCTTACAAAATCTTCTTAAAGAAACAAAACTCAGATTCATTACCTCTTTAACGGCCTAAGAGCCTGATATAATTCCAGTCTCCCTTCTCCCTTTAGAACGAAAATAAACGTTAAACAAACGGCCGATGCTTAAAGAAACAATAATGTTGTCGATAAAATTCAAATAGACCTTATCAACGAGCAAATCCATGTTTGTTTATTTCGGCAATCGGTTTAGCGTACGGAAAGCCTAGGCAAATCCCTTCGATGCTGATGTTTAAGCGAAATTTTATTTGAAAAAGTAAGTGTAAGAGATAAAATGGAATACTTTGTTACGATTTTTTTTTTTATTAGGTACATTTCACATAATTTCATAAATAATAATTAATTTCAATCAATAAATAGTATTTTCGGACATGGCGGGACATCTATTAGCGTAAATTAAAAATATTCTTAAATATATGTTTAAAGACCGTGACCACAGGTCTCAGTCGCGATAGATAAAACGAACGGTTTTTTTTTGAGTTCTTCCTTCTTTTTCAATTCGATAAAAATGGCCAGCTAACGTGGACGTGAGCAAATAAATGATTTTGGTGAAATTTAGTCGTTGTTTATACGGATTGAAACGCCACGAGTAGCTAGAAAGGACGTCGCTTTTTATGGGGAAATTTGAAGATAGGCGTCGTCTTATAGTTGTATCAATTAAGGCCATAATCTTTCCGCAACGTCTCCTTTGTTAGGGAATTCGGCATTGGAGACGTTTTTTTTTCCGTACATGTACCTGGGAGGCAAGTTGGCAGTTCCTCCTCAATTTTTTCTCTTTTTGGGAGGACGATTGTTGTGTAAGTCCTGTATGCCAGAGTTTTACCATCTACATGACAGCAGTAGGAATTTAAGGACAATTCACTCCTCCAGCACGGTCATCCCCAGTCCAGTATCACCCAATACGACTTCTACCGCTATACAGGGCGTAACAGATAAGTACCAAGTACCTAATAATCACATCACCATCGTTCATTGATTCACCTGATAAGTTTGATGCGTATTAATGCGTATTGTACGTAATATGCGCAAAAATCTGGTATAAACCTAAACCTAGTTTTTATTAGTATAAGTACATATTTTTTTTTTGTATGTCAAGCTAGAGGTACTGTACTAGTTGATAATTTTGCAAGAAAAAGGCCCCTTTTGGCTTATTTTTTTTTATATTTTATGTTAATTTTATTTATATATATATATGTTTCGCAAAATGTAGGAAATTTCACACTGCAATAAACTTATATTGAATGTTAGTGATTTCTTCATTATAGTTTTTTTGGTTGAGGGATCTTTCAGGAAATCACTTGGCGCCCAAAAGACACCATTTTGTTGTTTCGTTATTGTATTCTTTTTATTATACGAACCCACGCCCCCGCTGAAATTCCAACTAGCCAAAATAAAAAGTAGTGTTTTTTTTTATACTATTTCATATTACCTGAGTTTGTAGTATAGGAAAAAAAAAAGGGTAACAGTTTTATTGCCGCCCAACGTAAAGGGGCCTCGATTTGTATGTTTCATCCTGTATTTTGTATTTATAATAAAATATTTGTTATTTTGTAAATTTATGTATAGATTTTAAGCTGTATTCATAAATATGGTATAATATGTTATTGCGTATATACTTTGGCAATTAAGGTGAGCTTGATCAATGAACGATTGATTGATATTTGTGTTATCTGCTTTTTAATTTTAGTATAAATTTATTTCGGTACTTTAACTACTAAGTACTAAGGTTTTAATTTAATAAATATCTAGCAATAGTTTTCTATATTAGTGCCCATATAGTAAACCATAAAAAAAAAAAAAAAGAATATAGAAAATAGCTAATAGGTTTTGTTATCACTGTTATCTTATCAGGTAATTAAGAATTTATTTTACATATTCATTTGATTTTGTTGCAAACTGTTTATTGCGATTGATAATTTGCAAACTTACTTGTTTTTATTTCAATCTTTTTTGTATACTTTTATAAAAATATGGATTTGTGCCGATTAGCTAGGGACGAATTAGAATATGAACTGGAATTACGCGGATTTTCTGGTAGTACTGAAACAATTTTGTCCATGCGGAAAAAATTAAAAGAATTGATGCGTGATGAATCGTTTGGAGAGTTAGTTGTATCAGAAACGTTTAAACCCGAAATAGTAGAGGAAATCGATAAATGTAATCGTAAGATAACTGACTTAGAGACATATCTAACCGATCACGATACAATTGTTGCTAATAGTAATGAGTCGCGATATGTAGATGCAAAACTTAGGCATTTATTAGCTAGATTAACCAGATTAAATCCTCCCAATGATGCACTGAAAAACAGCGTGTCTAATTTAAACAATCGGTTACAAGAAATCGAAGAAAATTTGGATAAAAAGTTAAATGGGATTGATGATAATGAGCCACGTAATGTACCACCTCCAATCGCCGCAGTTCCTAACACTTCTCGTGCACCTTCAGTGCCTGTTTATAAGTGGGACGTTCGTTTTTCGGGGGCCAGGGAAGGTTTAAGTGTTAATGCATTTATAGAAAGGGTTGAAGAATTTAGAATATCACGTGGAATATCTCAATCGGAATTATTTAATTCAATTACCGACTTATTAACGGGAAAAGCACTTAGTTGGTATAGGTCGGTGCGTGGAAACATCAATAGTTGGCCGGAATTTGTTGATAAGCTTAGGGGAAATTACTTACCGTTTAATTTTCAAAATGATTTGATGAAAGAAATTAGAGAACGTGAGCAAGGTCCGGACGAAACCGTTAGTGAATTTTTTTCATGTATGATAAATTATTTCAGCCGTTTGCAAAAAAAATTAACCGAACAAGAAAAAATCGAAATTATTTATAATAACTTAGATTCTTTTTATATTGAACGAATGGGGCTGCATATTAAAAATTTAAATACTGTAGATAAATTACAGGAGACTTGTCAAAATTTGGAAAATAGTAAAAATATGATAACAAGACGCGTGGCATCTAGACGAGAAAACCGAAATCGTGCTAATATTTTAGAACCTGATCTAACGTACGAAGGCAATTTAACTAGTACTCAGATATCTCAACCATCAACTTCAAGGAATCGCAGGTCAAATTTTAGCGTAAATAGTATTTCGTGTTGGAATTGTGGTGATTTAGGCCATAAATTTACGGAATGTAGGAAGCCTAGAGAGAAGTCATTTTGTTTTAGATGTGGTAAAGCCGGAGTAACGAAATACAATTGTGGGTGTTCCTCAAAAAACGAATCAAGCGGTCGTCGTTTTCCCGGTCGCCGATCGTAAGTTCTGCAAATCCGGTTCCTACTAATGATTCGTGGCAATCATGGTTATCTTTTATACAAGTAGAATATAAAAAGTCCCGTATAAGTAATTTATTTAGCTCTGCAGGTAAGGACCCTCGTCCATATTTAAACGTATCCATATTCGGTGTAAATTTTTTCGGTTTGTTAGATTCAGGAGCCACGCAATCGGTAATTGGCAACCTGGGTTGGGAAAAATTACGTAATTTTAAGTTAGATTTAGAACTAACTGATGGTTCGGTTAAGGTAGCTAATGGGGAATATTGTAAGATTTTAGGCTTAGTGAATTTGCCGATTAAACTTAACAGTAAAGTTCGCGTGATTCAGTGTTTGGTAGTTTTAGGTATTGATGAGGAAATTATTTTGGGCATAGATTTTTGGCGGGATATGGACATCATTTCGGATTTTTCGGATAATTCTTGGAAATTTAAGCAGGGAATAAGTTTGTTAAATAATTGGTCGATGGAAATTGTTGACGATAGCCGAACAGATCGTTTGGACGGGATTATTTCTGCTGCATTTAGTAAGATGGGTACAGGATTAGGTTGCGCAAAAGGAGTGAAACATATTATTAACACCGGCGATGCCACACCGATCAAACAGCGGTACTATAATGTTTCACCGTACATTAGAAAAATTATAAACGACGAAATTGATAACATGTTGAAATTGGGAATAATTGAGCCATCTAATTCAGCGTGGTCAAGCCCGGTGGTAATGGTTAAAAAATCGTCTGGAGAGTATAGGTTTTGTGTGGATTTTAGAAAAGTTAATTCGGTAACCCAAAGAGATGCATATCCTTTACCTTATGTCAATTCCATATTAGACCGCTTGCGTGATGCAAAATTTTTATCATCCATCGACATCAAAAGTGCTTATTGGCAGATTGAGCTCGATGAAGATAGCAAACAAAAAACAGCTTTTACAGTCGCTGGTCGAGGATTATACCAGTTTAGACGTATGCCTTTCGGGTTGCATAACGCGGCTGCCACTTGGCAACGCTTTGTAGATAATGTTCTTGGAGCGGAGCTAGAGCCATCGGTATTTGTGTACTTAGATGATATAATTATAGCCACTCCCGATTTTGACTCTCATTTGTTAGTTTTGGAAAAAGTTTTCGAAAAACTTCTATCGGCCGGTCTAACCGTTAACAGAGAGAAATGTTCTTTTGTGCGTTCGGAATTAAAGTATTTAGGTTTTGTCGTGGATAAAAACGGATTACATACGGATCCCGATAAAGTTGCTTGTATGTTAAATTATCCGATACCTAAAAATGTTAAAGGGGTACGTAGATTTGTTGGGATGGTATCATGGTATCGGCGGTTTATACCTAATTTTGCTACCCGTATTGCCCCTATAGTAAAGCTGACTCGTAAAAGTCAACAATTTTTATGGACTTCTGAATGTGAAGCTGCTTTTAGGGACATAAAACAATGTTTGGTAGAGGCACCTATTTTAACTTGTCCAGACTTCACAAAAGAATTTATTTTACAGACCGACGCATCTCAGGTGGGTCTCGGGTGTGTGCTAACCCAAAACTTTGACGACGGTGAGCGTGTAATTTCTTATGCTAGTCGATCTCTTACTCCTCAAGAGTCTAAATACTCAACGACCGAACTCGAATGCGCTGCGGTATTATTCGGAATTGAAAAGTATCGACCTTACATAGAAGGGACAAAATTTAAAGTAATTACCGATCATTACTCATTAAAATGGCTGTACAAATTAGAAAATCCATCCGGTAGGTTATCTCGTTGGTCATTGCGGCTCCAGGGTTATGATTTCGAAGTAATTCACCGGAAGGGGAAAGCTCACGTGGTACCAGATGCGCTTTCAAGGGCAGTTACTTATGTTGATGTTAGTCGAGCAGATGAAGATACGTGGTATACCGACTTAAAACGTACTATTCTCAGTCGCCCCGATAAATATGTTAAATTTAAAGTAAAAAATGGTAAGGTTTATAAATTCATCAATTTTGGTCATCCTACTTTTGATGAAGAAGATGACTGGAAATTAGTAATTCCCAAGTCTTTACGCAAAACTGTACTATATCAGTGTCACGATGATCCGAGTTCAGGACATTTAGGAATTTTTAAAACTCAAAAGCGTGTTGCTAATTCATATTTTTGGCCGGGAATGAATACCGATATAGCTAGATATGTTCGTGCCTGTGAAATATGTAAGGCTCAGAAGCCTGAGCAACAGATGCCATTTGGACAGATGCGACCCCGACTTATAAGTCGCCCGTGGGAGGTTATTTCAACGGATTTTGTTGGGCCATTGCCTTTATCTCGCAACAGAAATCGATTTATATTAGTAATATCCGATCTATTTACAAAGTATTCACTTATGTTTCCTCTTAAGTCAGCTACTAGTGCCTCCGTTATTAAACATTTGGAGAATGATGTTTTCTTGATATACGGGGTTCCGCGGAAGATAGTATGCGATAATGGCCGCCAGTACATTTCTAGAGCTGTTAGGGACATGATTCAATCATATGATTGCAAAATAGTATATAATGCTAACTATAGTCCTCACGTAAACCCTACGGAACGCGTACGCAAGGGCGTTACCAAACATTTGACTAAATCATTAAGGTCTTACAAAATCTTCTTAAAGAAACAAAACTCAGATTCATTACCTCTTTAACGGCCTAAGAGCCTGATATAATTCCAGTCTCCCTTCTCCCTTTAGAACGAAAATAAACGTTAAACAAACGGCCGATGCTTAAAGAAACAATAATGTTGTCGATAAAATTCAAATAGACCTTATCAACGAGCAAATCCATGTTTGTTTATTTCGGCAATCGGTTTAGCGTACGGAAAGCCTAGGCAAATCCCTTCGATGCTGATGTTTAAGCGAAATTTTATTTGAAAAAGTAAGTGTAAGAGATAAAATGGAATACTTTGTTACGATTTTTTTTTTTATTAGGTACATTTCACATAATTTCATAAATAATAATTAATTTCAATCAATAAATAGTATTTTCGGACATGGCGGGACATCTATTAGCGTAAATTAAAAATATTCTTAAATATATGTTTAAAGACCGTGACCACAGGTCTCAGTCGCGATAGATAAAACGAACGGTTTTTTTTTGAGTTCTTCCTTCTTTTTCAATTCGATAAAAATGGCCAGCTAACGTGGACGTGAGCAAATAAATGATTTTGGTGAAATTTAGTCGTTGTTTATACGGATTGAAACGCCACGAGTAGCTAGAAAGGACGTCGCTTTTTATGGGGAAATTTGAAGATAGGCGTCGTCTTATAGTTGTATCAATTAAGGCCATAATCTTTCCGCAACGTCTCCTTTGTTAGGGAATTCGGCATTGGAGACGTTTTTTTTTCCGTACATGTACCTGGGAGGCAAGTTGGCAGTTCCTCCTCAATTTTTTCTCTTTTTGGGAGGACGATTGTTGTGTAAGTCCTGTATGCCAGAGTTTTACCATCTACATGACAGCAGTAGGAATTTAAGGACAATTCACTCCTCCAGCACGGTCATCCCCAGTCCAGTATCACCCAATACGACTTCTACCGCTATACAGGGCGTAACAGATAAGTACCAAGTACCTAATAATCACATCACCATCGTTCATTGATTCACCTGATAAGTTTGATGCGTATTAATGCGTATTGTACGTAATATGCGCAAAAATCTGGTATAAACCTAAACCTAGTTTTTATTAGTATAAGTACATATTTTTTTTTTGTATGTCAAGCTAGAGATACTGTACTAGTTGATAATTTTGCAAGAAAAAGGCCCCTTTTGGCTTATTTTTTTTTATATTTTATGTTAATTTTATTTATATATATATATGTTTCGCAAAATGTAGGAAATTTCACACTGCAATAAACTTATATTGAATGTTAGTGATTTCTTCATTATAGTTTTTTTGGTTGAGGGCTCTTTCAGGAAATCACTTGGCGCCCAAAAGACACCATTTTGTTGTTTCGTTATTGTATTCTTTTTATTATACGAACCCACGCCCCCGCTGAAATTCCAACTAGCCAAAATAAAAAGTAGTGTTTTTTTTTATACTATTTCATATTACCTGAGTTTGTAGTATAGGAAAAAAAAAGGGTAACAACTTATATCGATATACAGGATGTGGCGTTTATAATTTACTTATATCAATTATGAGACAGCTTCTTGACAATATTGGAATAAAAATATATTATGCAAACATTCGACATTTACGTATTTTTATGTAAATTATGCAACGAGAAATTGTGTCTAGTACGGTCCTGGATACAGCGGTTATAAGCACTTCCATTTATAGTATAGGATGCCACTATGAAACGACCTTCACTGAGCTGGTTAATGGATGAAAAGTATTTTATATCCAATTAAATATGTTAATAAATATATTGCAAATAGGTTGTCTAAAAATTTTCAGTCCAGAATATGATTAATTAACAATTATTTTTTTTTAACATTTCACTGGTTTGGTTAATAGACAAATTCCATACCAATGTAAAGTATGAAACCCATAGAATATGCAAACGTTAGGTTGACTATTTTTTCCCGTCACAACTCTTGGGTAGGCAGGTATAAACAGGTAAATTGATACTAGTAACTTGCACCGGTGTGGTTAAATAAAATAAAGATTATTTCATTACCAACACGATGGTATAGGGTTGTCTGCGAAAAATCAGTCCTGAATTCCAGTTGTCGAGTTTTAAAAATATACGTTTTTATTTTCTTTATTGTACATTTATACAACACTACATTTACTCACCATAATTTGAATTTTCAAAATACATATATTTTTGTGTGGAATAAAAGTCATTCATTAAATTTAAATAAATATTTTGATAATAATATTGAATAATTTTATTTGAATTACTCAAAACCCTCTTAACCCGGTTATAATGCTTAAAGTAGCCTCTAGTTTTGAAATGCTGTTTTTATATTGTTTACTTATAAGAGAAATGGACCGAGAAATCGAAGCGGCATAGACAAAGATGGATTGTCGGGGATTAAATTTTAGCTACCTGCTACAATTTAGTACGGTTCGATCATAAGTTTTTTTAAAAGTACACTTCATCTATACCGATAATACATAATATAAAAATATTGAATATAAGCACCAGTACTACATTTATTTACGATTTGCATACATAATAAGCTTTTATTACTCTCTTTCATTTCTAAACAGACTATAACTTAACTGTTGGACTAAAATTATTTTATACTGCATTAGAAAGTATTTTAAGCTAATATATCAAATCTCCTACAATTCCTATCAATTAAGTCATATGTGTGTTCTCTGATACCAAACATCTAGGTATGCTAATGAACAATTCCACAGAAAAAGCTCTATTCAATAAATATCTAAAGAAATTAATCTATCTAAATTTACTATCCAGGTTAGGAAAACACTCTATAAATATCTAACTTCAATTTGGGAACTCGAGAATTCAACCACAATAGATGAGATCTGGAGGAATTGTAATAATAAGTAATATATGAGTAGATATTGTGGGTGTAATTCAACGCTGATTGGGGCTTTAGTCCACAGAGTAGTTAGTTTCACAGAATATTGTTAATACGTAAAAATATATAAAATTATTTTAGTTGAAACATTACAAACGTATGAATAAAATTGATTTTTATTAAGTTTTCTTTAATTGGCGGTCTTACTTAAGTTATTCAAGTGGTTTTTCTTAGTGGGATAAAGATTATTTTTAAATTTTCATCCTGCCAAATAACAACGAATTTTATTAACAACAATCTTACTGTGTGTGAAGAGGGAAATCGCATTAGTTTGTTTTGAATCATAATTGTATTTATAAGTATCTAAGTGTTATCTTCTTGATGTTTGACACTACATTTTTAGACAAAGGACATTTCAAATTTCGAGCCCTGAAGATGGTGTAAAAATAACACAGAAACGTTGGCAATGAAATAAATATGATGTTTTTCTGTTTTTGATCTTTATCTCACTAAGAAAAACCACTTGAATAAAAATGATGTTCTTTCATTCCCTGTATCTCGGAAACTAATAATTTTCGAACTTGCGTTCATAAACAATTTGCGTCCATTTTTTGATCCCTCCTGTACAAAATTGTAAACACAATTTGGCTAGTTTTCGATATCTTTCTCAATAACTGCAATAGGGTGCGTCGAATGAATAATATGCGGAACAACAGTCATAAATTTCGTGAATTGTGTAGAGTCTAGTTTGCCAACTAAATTTAATAAATCATTCATCGAACAAAAACTTGAAACTGAAAGAAATAGTGCGTACTAAGTTATCGCGGACGGGGTCGAAAATTATGAGTTTATTATTTTGAAATAAGGAGCCCAGTGAGGAATTTGGGAATAGATGCGCCATGAGAAATGGAGTTGACATCGCAAAAAATTTTTATTATAAAATCTTTATACTTTCCGAGTAAAACATTATTGAAATTCTAGTATTTTCAATCTTTACATCGCTGAGCCACTGTAGTCTCTAGACAGGTGATTCCGAATACTGAAATCCTATTACTTTTTGTAAACACTAAAGTTTTTGTGAAGCCAGTATTTACATTAGTTTTTCAAGCGCTACAAATGGCTTACGTATATATCGTTTTAATTTATTACACTGTGAAAATGCTTTATCAGAACAATTTCCCGCTACTCTTACCGCGGTGTGCAGTGAGTACAAATGTAGTGCAACGCGAGGGAAATTTGAAACCGAATCGTGGAAGAGATGGAGGTCCAGGACTTCCACGGCCTATTGCAGTAGTATGACGTACGTATCATACACGAAGCTCAATTATATCCGTACCATGTAAAGCATACCCAACCATTAACACCAAGTGATTGGATGAGGAGGACCGGTACCATGGCCGCTATGATCTCCTTCTTTCTGTGGAGATATTTAAAAAATGAAGTGTATTGCACCAAAGTGGATACATACTATTGATAACTTTGCCATTTTTGGCCTAAAATGTTGTAACATCAGGTATGTTAAACTATTTTAGTAATTAAAACCACAAATTAAATCTATTAATAATTAATGACAATAGCCACAAAAGCAGTTAAATTTGCCAGTCTAGGTGTGCACTGTACACCTCCCCACTATGCATCACCTGTCGGTGCTTATTTAGATGAGCTGTTCCCGAATCGTTGGATAGGGAGAAGGGGGCCGATTGAGTGGCCAGCCAGATCGCCTGATTTGACACCCCTAGATTATTTCTTGTAGGGATACTTAAAAAGTAAGTATACGTTACTAGACCGGTTAATTTAGAAAATTTAAAAGCAAGAATTCGTCACGAGATACATCGTATACCTCCTGAAGTTATTGATAATGTCCAAAAAGAATTTATTAATCGTCTTGGCTACTGTCAGGCAGCCAACGGTGTACAATTTGAACATTTAATTTAGTCGATTATTTACATAATCATCATTTTCAGTATTGTATGAAAATTAAATTTTAAAATCTTTTCTTGAAATTTTTGTTATGTAACACCATAATTTTTCATGATGTATGCATGTAGAATGACACGCCCATTCAAATGGCATGGTCCAACTGGGGGTTGCTATTTCAAAAAATTGTCGATGACGTCATATCTCGAACAACGATGACGCCACAAATGTGGGTCGTATGTCAAAAAGTGCCTTTTTTTAAAACAAAATCGACGTGCCAGGAGATTTTTTCGAAAACTTCTCAATTTCAAAAATAAAGAATTTATTTGTTACTTTTCGAAAGCACTATATATATATGAAATCTGTATATGTTTTTTTTAATTATTGTATTTTAATTTATGAGTCATTCTTCAAATAAAATAGTAGTGTTACATTTTGACGTGTTAACTTTATTCTACATTTGAAACTAGTAGTCGTAGAAATTTTATTTTATTTTGATGAGAATCGATTTTTTGTATATTTCTATCCCTCTGTATCAAATTTTAGTTCTTTCTGTTGAGAAATATTGATGCTAGATGTCATTTTCTAAAATTGCTATTTTCAGTTTTTCCACAACATTTCAGCAACGGCAGCATATCTTGGAACTATCGTGTACAATATTCAATGAGCAAAACTATCAGTATCTATACAGGCAGTAGACAATCACTACTGATCTTGCGTAAACTACTAAAACTAGACTAAATCAGCATGGGAATGCCATTAGGCACCGGTAGTGGCCTCAGTTACTATGCTGGATCAAGGAATACTAGCGGTGCAAAGACAACAAAGAAGCTGATAAGTTAGTCAGAAGCTCATCGGGTTTCAATAATTTTGGACCTGGTCCCTTTAGTGTGATTTCAATGTCAGTATTTGTTGATATAATTAAGGAAAACATCCACAAGGAATTTAGGAAACGGTGAGATGAAACAAAACTGTCAATTCGTCAAGGAGTTCCTGTAAGGATGTATCCAAAAAGTACCTTACTATGTCTTGCACTCTGTACATGCATTGCCGTCTCGTCAACAATAGAATTCGTATTGGGAAAATGGTTCTATTCCATATTAAAGAGATCCCCTTGAACAACGTCATCGCCATTTTCTCTCTAATAGGTTGGGTAACGGCTCAGATGGGTTCATCTAATAATAGGTAGTAATAGACTATAGTCTGTTTAGAAATTAAAGAGAGTAATAAAAGCTTTTTATGTATGCAAATCGTAAATTAATGTAGTACTGGTGCTTATATTCAATATGTTTATATGTATTATCGGTATAGATGAGGTGTACTTTTAAAAAAACTTTGTGTGACCGGGTTGTACTAAATTGTAGCAGGTAGCTAAAATTTAATCCCCGACAATCCGTCTTTGTCTATGCCACTTCAATTTCCCGGTACATTTCTCTTATAAGTAAACAATATGAAAACAGCACTTCAAAACTAAATGCTACTTTAAGCATCATAACCGGGTTAAAAGGGATTTTAGTAATTCAAGTAAAATTATTCAATATTGTCAAAATATTTATTTAAATTTAATGAATAGACTTTTATTCCACACAAAAATATATGTATTTTGAAAATCCAAATTATGGTGAGTAAATGTAGTGTTGTATAAACGTACAACAAAGAAAATAAATAAGTAGGTATGTTAAAATTCATCCTCTGAATATTCTGATGAATTATCTTCGTCTCCTAGATTGATAACGATGGATTCCACAGTAACGTCAATTAAATTATCGAGTTCCCACATTTTCTCCTCTTGTTTTTGCACATGATGTATACATCTTTGCCAGTTATCTGCAGTTACTCGTTCCAAGAAATATTTTAACAAAATTTTCATGTCATTTAATTTAAACATCACATTATTTCGCGCTACATCTCCTTTCACTTGCGCCCAGACTAATTCGATTGGGTTAAGTTCACAGTGATAAGATGGTAACCGTAGTACCGTTATTTGGCGATTTGTTGCCATTTCATCGATAACATATTTTTTTTGATCTTTATTAAGATTGACAATTGTCAAAAGTTCCTTTTTCACCATATTTGTTTCAAAAGAAATGTTTTATCCGGATAACCATTGAATTATATCGGCTTTCCTCCAAGCAGTCGTAGGCGTCCACTCGGTCTGCCGTGAATGGTAACTGGCATTATCCATGACAATTACAGACCCCGGAGGAATAAGATCCAACATCTGTGTAAAATACTCTTCGAAAACATCTGCGTTCATGTCTTCGTGATAGTCACCTGTATTTTTAGATTCAAATAAAAGTAAACGGCCATCTACAAAACCACTGGCACTACCTATATGTGTCACTATTAATCTTCGCCCTTTACCTAAAGGTGCCTTGAACCATGTTGAAAGTTCATCCAAAAATGCTTGTCGAAAACTTTTTACATTTTTATCTTAACATACTTTTGTTACAGTATATCCCTCGTTGACCCAGCTTTCGTCTAGATAATAAATATTCTTCCCTTCGTCACGGAATTTTCTATTTGATCTTAAGTAGGATCTTCGCCAACAAATAATTTCATCTTTATCGATAAGAACTGACTTCCTGTTCTGTTTTTCCCAGCAAAAATTCAACTCTCGTAAGACGACCCATAATTTGCTTTTACTGATTTTTGGCAAATCGTTGTCCTCTGAAAGTTCACTTAAAATTTTGTTTAGCGTTGGTATTTCTTTTTTAAAATAAAATGAGTGTACTTTTCTGCAAATGACATTTTTGAAGAAATCATCTATAACGACTTTTGACCTCCCTGTAGATGATTTTGGGGGATTTACATATCCCTATAGCAAAAAAAAATTCGGCCAATGTCAAGGCTCAAATAACTTTTCACACAGATTATGTACTTATTTTTTATCCTAGTGTTTCTGAATCACCCTGTATATCAAATTTAAATATCAAGCAATTATTTTTTTCGTAATTAATATTGACTAATACCTTAAAATCAGATTACAAATTTGCTACAGTCAGTATAAACAGTTTTAATTTAGGATTATCTCCATTTCAATTTAAATTTTAAATATCTTAACCTGATAACAAATACAATTAAGAACTTTAGCAATAGTTAAGTAATTTCTTTTTTTGGATCGCATTCATTTATCTAAACATTTGTACAAAGATGATTTATTTGGAAATTAATTTGACACCCACGATTATGCTCGAATCAATTATGAGATCGCTAATTAAAAAAATTATAATTCCATTTCGCCGCCATATCTCAAAAAATCTTGGCAGGATGAAATTAAAAAACACATTTGTTTAGCGCAGTCCACGGGAACACGAGGCGAAGCGAGAATTTCCTGACAAATTAAATTCTGTTCTGTTTCTGACTTTCCGTTGTTATCACTCAAACTTTTTTCATTACGTAGTTTGGGAAGTACAAAGTGTCTCCATTTATTCTGTACCTTACTTTTATCTGTTATGATTTAAAAAATACGAAAGCAAAACATGCACAATTTGGGAGGTAACGAGGTTAAAAACAAGAACAACTAACTTTTCAGATAGGCTTCTTAAATACGTTCAAATTAGAAACTTATATTCTTTGTTTAGGCCTGTATTTAAAATATAATAGAAAATTGTATATACAGTTGCCTATACCTCCACTTCGCCGCGTAAAGGCGTTCATGCGCGATGGAAAAACCAAACGAATCAATACTTAGTAAGTGAATGAAGTTAAGCCCAGTATTTTTGATAGTAGTAACCATTTTCATATATATTATAAAAAATATATCAAATATCACTTGTGTAGTGCATACATAAATCTAGTGTACGGAACCTTTTTCCCATCCAATACCCTTTCCCACAAGGTTTCGTAAGCCTGTCTGCACTACGAGAAAGGTGAGTGATTTACCTTTTTTTTTCTCTTAATTTGGTTTAGAGATATACCTATTTAAAATTATTCTTTTTGTTACAATAGTTACAGTTCAATCACATTCGAAATTCAACATTCTCTGTTACCGTTTATAAATAAACGTTGCTATATCATCACTTCTATTTATTGTTCGTAATGGATGAGATCAATTAATTTGTTTCGTTTCATATTCAAAACTCTAATAAAAAGGAATAATCCATATCAGTTTTACCTTATATCTATATACTTTATATATGTATATAGATATAAGCAGAATTATTCATATTCGTCTGTGGTCTGTTGGTCAAACTTATTTATTAAGACAAATTTGTATGTAACACATGTCGTATTTTAGATGACTTTTTTTTTAAAACTATATTAAACATGTGCAACCCGGAGAGTCTGTTTAATTCCAACTTCCCCTCCAAGAGTTCCATTGCAAACTCAAAACTAAAAAGTGGCTGTTATACTAAAAGAACATTCATAACTTGGAAAATTGCAATTGACGCTACAGCACAAAATGAATGTGGTTTTGAAGATTTGAGTGTTGTGGAAATAATGGCCTACCTTGCTCCTGACAAAATTCGTATAGAAGAAATCTTTTCAAAATTAATAGCAGATGATGAAGAAAAGCTGTGGAATGCTGTTAAGTGACTCGATAGATATTCAATGATTGAGAGAGAGAGAGGGAGTGGCAAACATTCACAGACTAGTGCAGAAAGTAACTGAATTGAATTTACAAAAGGAAGGCCGAGAAGAAAAACTTCTCAGAAAAGCTGTAGAATTGATAAACGGTGGTAATATAGTAAAAGATAGACCAATTTACGTTGCATCTATTTGGGGATATACGAGTAGACATGGTAAGCTGATTGATAAGTTTTACAAAGATACTAATTTACATTTGCTTGTTGAAAATGAGGATTATAAAGCGATTAAAAACTTATTAGCATATACAGGGTGTAACTTTGAAGGGGGGTCCTGTTTGGAGGGGGGGTACCCGTGACCTTTACAAACATATATCATAAGTTTGTTTTCTTAAATTCTGTCACAAAAACTGATTTTTTTTGTTGCCTTTTTTCACAATTTTCATAGTACGCCACTGGGCAGACAAGCGCTGAGCATATCTAGTTGGAGCGTCACCAGCATTGTTGCCATATATCTCGTGTCACAGTGTTAGATGACATACTCCTCGGAAACGGTTTGACCGATTTTTATAAAATTTTATATGTATATTCGGTAGGTCTGAGAATCGGTCGTACTCTATTTTTCATACCCCTAAGTGATAAGGGTGATCCCCCCCCAAACATTTTTTTTGGGCAAAAATGTTTATTTTTTTATGATGTGGCATTAAAAAATACATACAACCCTTAATTTTCACCCTTCTATCATAAACTCCTATTTTTTAATAGCCATTTTAGTAATTTAATCATTTTTAACCCTCGTCGATAACTGATCGATTATCGCTAGATCAGTTATCCTCGCCAGGCGTCTACCGGTGTCACTTCTCACCCAGTAAATAGCACGGAGTAGGGATGAGAACGAAGCCGCTCTCCTGTCTCTCTCACACAATAAGCCTTCTCTCACTCCCTACGCAGTTTTAGGCCATTATTATTGTGTATGAATCCAGCGTAGTAGTGACATTTACAATTATCATTTTACCTTCTAAGTATAATTCTCAAGTAAATTTATTATTTTTTATTTAACTACCAAAATATTCACTAGAAATATTCATATGGCAAAACAACGTTTGCCGGGTATGTATATATATTTTGCAATGGCCTCTTTCCATCGCTTCCTCAATGTACATTATTTTTCTTATTGTTAAGGTTTACTCACTATTATTATTTTACTATCCTTTTATCTCCTATTCATTCTAGATTTCACAGCGTCATCTATTTTTTGTGTCTGATACATTCCATATAACTCATTATTTCCCCTGCTATATCTATCCTCCGTCTTTTTCCCCTAGGATTCTTCTTAAGATCTTCCTTTCGCTGTCATATAGCGTCGTCGATCTTAAAATTGTTTTGTACATTGTTTTACTCTGGACAAATTTCATATAGTGAATGATTGCTCCTGAACTTTTGCATGCTTTTATTATTCTTATATCAACCACTTGCTCCTTTTCACACTTAGTTGCTATTAGTGCTTACAAATACAGATATTTATTCTTCAAACTCAAAATACAATGTATTTTTTTTTTGTTTTTTTCTCCTGTTGTCACTTACAATGCTCACTTACTTTCCCATTTCTCTGTTTTAAAAGTTTTATCTCTGTAGAAGTTCCGTGTTTGTTCCTCTTATAATGACGTTCTATTTCATCTATTTTCTTAACCTGTCCTGTTCTCTTTATATATCTCCTTATATTAGTCATGTACTGACTGAAATGCTTTAAGCCAGAGCTTATTTCTCTTTTCCATCTCTCTGATACTTATCCCACCATATTTTCTTCTCTGCACACTATTATGATTTGGCACTTTAGTATTATATTTCTCAGTTATATAAAACAAAAGGGTGATTGATGAACTTCATCATCAAGATTTTTATTAATTTTCTACTGATTTCATTTAGAAAACTATATGACGTTTGACCTTTACCTCTGTTATAGACTTTTCATATTAATATCAAAATTTATAAACATTACTGTTATACTTACTATTAATTCAAAATAACCAGTTTAAGTTAAATAGACTGACCAATCATGATTAATACACGTTGCCGGCTTGAACAGAACCTGAAGTTTTTTACCTAATTGGAAATAATTAAAGACAACAGAACAACCCAAAATTCCTCTTCTGTTTCCAAGCTTTTTTCAATCGTTTTTGCTTCTCACACTTGTCACTAGAGAGATTAGACAAAATAAATCAAGACTAAAAGCTCTAATTCTTAGCATTTTCAGGCAGCGAAAGAAACCAAACAAATGGACTTGTCTTAAAACATAAAATATTGCCCGCTGTTTTACTGCCACTAATGTTTTGAACTAATTATCTGAAAAATAATAGAGAATTTGTACCGTTCATGGACCCAATGGGAAGATATATGTGGAAGGAAGCCAAACAAGTTAAATAAAGCTTTTTACTCGGTGAGTCTATTGTTCGCGAGAGCCATTCGTCCTTCTGTAACGAACAGAGACGACAGAAGTAAGAAATTTAATTCCATTTAAATTCAGTTGATGTATTGATTTTCCATAATTATACCGAAGGTCGACCATTACGTCTGACAGTACTTTTAAGGCGGTTCCGACGGAATTCACAATTAAGTTCGATAAAAGGGAAAATATAAAAAGCGAGATCGTTTTAAGAATGATAAATCGAATTAACACTACTGCTTCATTATCAGCAAGATTGATTTCGTATCATATTTGTCATTGATTTATTTCAAATTTGTGATCGTTGGTTGCACTGCATAATAATCTGCCATATATTGTTTAAAGAAATTCTTAGGACAGGCCGGTATTTATAAAAAACAAACTTTTAATTATTATTCAGTCTGGTTATAAAAGATTGTAGCGGGATTGGTCAAAATTATCGCCACTTTTGTTGTTATAGTTAACTATGACTAAGTAGGTACAAAAATGTTAACCACTTGCTCAGGAAGGCATAAAAGAATAAAAAAATTATTCCAGATTTTTTAGTTCGATATTAAAAAATCAGGCAAAACTCTCATTCCTACGGAAAGTCGGCGCCTATAATAAGCATCTACTGAGATGGCTTAGATCCATAGATACGTTTAAAAGTTAATAAAGGCACTAAACCCTGAAGAAAAACACAAAACTACAACGTAAACACAGGAATTCAATTAGGACATGACAGCGAATTTTAGGATCGTGTTATTGATAATAATAATAATAATAATAATAATAATAATAATAATAATAATTAGTATTATTATAAATAATTATTCTCAATTTGACATGTTTTCTTACCAGTTCTATAAAATTTAAGCCATTAATTTTTAGAAATTTTACAAAAAAGGCTCTCTATACACTCTTGTTTTCCAGTGTTGTTTCTAATCTCGTGTCAGAGAAATCACAGAAGATATAGGTCGCTACGTAAAATAGTGCAGAAAGATTTAACATAACTAGCGAGAAATAATTATTAGTATATTTCAAAGAGTTTATCAAAACACTTGAAGCCTTCATCTATTTATCAGTGATGAGAACAGAAATGTCACTCAAGAATAATATTGACATTAACGAATATTTGAATTTGATTGCAGTCCTGAAATGAAAATCAGAAGGGTACAAACCAAAAAAATCTAAGGTATTAACAAAAAAGGAAATAGCCATGTTTTGCATGAATGCAGACGATGATGAATTTCTTTTGCTCATGAAGTATGAATATTATTATATTTCATACACTCATATTTCGGTTTGTTTTGAAGATTTCGAAAAAACGTTATTCGAAGAGTTTGCTTTGTTTTTTAAGGTTTATGATATCGTGCTAAAGTGAAAACCCCTACTTAAAATTCATCCAGTATGTACAAATTCAATTTTAATCTGTGGTGGTTTTAAAATACAAATTTAACCAGCATTGCAAAATAGAATTTCTTAATTCAGCACTGAGCATTACATTTAGAAATATTGATCAAATTTTGTGTCCATATTTGCCAGTATACAAGTACATTAAACGCGCTTACTTATTCAGTTTAGTATTATTTCAGTCTAAGAGCAGGGCAGATTTGCGTATAAAAAGGAAACTGATTTTAATTAACTGGGATTTCTTTTAATTAAAAGACGGATCCCACCGGCAATTTACACAGCGCAAAAAAAATCAGGAGCAAATTTTAATCCGGGATTCTCAGCTTGATTATGAAAAACAGCTAACAATCACTGTAGATTTACGTAATATACTTATTCTCGCGTAAATCAGACAAAGAACATATATTTACAGTACAAAAAATCGAATTATTTTGCTGTATATATTTCTCATCTTATTTCAGAATTTCATGAAAATATTTATCATTCAATTCCCATTGTCAAGATTTTCTTATTAAAGCTATTTCGATTCAATGTCAAGTGGTCATAGTATTTCTTATATCATCGGTTAATCCGATATGTTAAAAATGCCATCATTATGTCTAGCAGTTCTAGCACACCTTGGTTGTACACTTTGTGATAGTTAAACTAATTCGCACAGCACTATCCCCAGATGATTATAAGTTAAAAGCCATATAGAATTTTTCCTTTCGTAATAATAATTCGGTCCAGAGGTATTCTTCTCTTTCCTTTTCGATAGGTTTGTCTAACGTTTGATGTGCCTTGCTTTGTCAGATCGACTTAAAACCTCGCCGTAAAACCGAAAATAATTTCCCGAAATTTAGGAAATAGCATGTACGATGTCACAAAAATTCATGCTAGGGTAGTTTATGGCTAAAGTAATTCGGAGAACCGCATTAGGAGTTTTGTGCGAAGGTATGCCACGTGAACACGTAACCTAAGTTGCAGACACTATTTTGTGTTGTAGGTTTTTTCCTCCTACCCGATCGGTTAGCTACTTAGATGTAGCTTTGATGTGGGAATTTGTATAACCTGTTGGCATTATGACAACTAGACAAAGGACAATGTTAAAAATAGCCGATTTTAGCTTATCCGGTGGAACGCATAAATCATGAAAAAATCAATTGATTATTGTTAATTAACATTAGAAATGGCCCAGAGATACGTCAAATATCTGGGGAAATGTCGCTACTACCCCTAAATCTATATAAACTACCCTTAAATAGCTTTAAATGGATAATCATTAATTATTGTTATAAAATTCGTGTAAAATGAAAAAAATGCTTGAAAATGATTTTAACAGACAGTATGTCAATATAAAAAGTGATAAATGACTGTAAAAGTGCCCATTCAATGGCGAAATAGCGCCAATTGTTCTCACTTTGCGAGCGCGTACTGAAAAAATGGCAATTTATCCTTGCGCCCATTTTTCAGGTCGCAATAGTATAAATGATTATGATGATAAATAATGATTATCTATTTTAAGCTAGTTAAAGGCAGTTTATATAGATTTAGGGGTGCAATTAATATTTCCCCACTTACTCTAGTATCAGTTTTTGCATTTTTGAGAGTATAATTTTTTTCTAGCAATAGACGTTCCCTTGAACATTTAAGCATTATCTATTTTTGATGTCGAAGTAAGCTCACCATTAGCTTTTGAAAGTCGTTTTTTTAATTTTTAGGGGTGGAATGGACATTTTTACAGTTATTTATCACTTTTTATTTGACATACTGTCTGTTCAAATCATTTTCAAGCATATTTTTCATTTTACACGAATTTTATAACAATAATTAATGATTATCCATTTAAAGCTATTTAAGGGTAGTTTAGGGGTAGTAGCGACATTTCCCCAGCTATCTGACGTATTTCTGGGCCATTTCTAATGTTAATTAACAATAATCAATTGATTTTTTTATGATTTATGCGTTCCCCCGGATAAGCCAAAAATCGGCTATTTTTAGCATTGTCCTTTGTTCCATATAGGGAAAGTTGCTGATATTTTATTCTGGGTCCGTTGTGGCATAGTTTAGTACACAGTTAGTGGAGGTACGAGCTTAGGAGCCTTGTACGAGATAGAAGAGGTCCCTCTTATTCCATTCGAGGTATTTGGGAGTTGGATCCTGTGACATAGCATCGGGAGCAACGAGGTATCAGCTAATTGCAGCCAGGAAGTCGAACACCTGCTGGTGCTGGAGTGACCAGATAAGTCTTATCTTCGTAAGATTATGTCTCTAACATTTGTTGGCATTTCATGCGTTAGAATATATTTCTTTGTTGGTTTATCATCACCTGTCGTTAGTATGTCATTTATTGTTGGTCATTAATATTGTCACTTAACTGGCCATATACAGGGCCATAGCGTTATATTAGCTATATGTATACATATACAGGGTGATTGGGGATGAACCACAATATTTGAAAGGGGTCTTTAGAGGACATATATGAATAAAAAAAACCTTATAAACATATGGGTCAAATATCAACTGTTACTGAGATAGCAATGCAAATATGTTATTGCTATTTTTGCGAATAGGTCATACATTCTAAATCAAACTCACATTAGAGAATACTAATTGTCACATTTATTTATTTCGTAATGCCTGCCACGTTTAGTCATCGAGAATACATTGATAATATTTTTATATTTATGGGTATTGCAACGGTAGCGCTAATCGTGCAGTTGCTGAACGCAAACGTCACTTCCCAAACAAAAGAGTGCCAGATAGAAACTGGAATGTTTCTCAGTATGAGAATTATATCTGAGAGGCAAGCTGGTCTTGGTCTAACAATGGAAGAATAAATTCTAAATATAGCAGAACCTAGCCCGGGTGTAAGTACAAGGCGCATTTCAACCCGTCTCCAAATGAATCAAACTACGGCATGGGAAGTCATTCACAAAAATGGTTTAAAACCTTTCCATATTCAACGGTCCAGAATCTTCAGAACGATGGTACTGATTTGCGGATGCACTTTTGCAATGGATAAACGCAAACCATATACTTTACAAATATATTCTGTTCACTGATGAGGCTCAATTCACTCGTGATGGAGTAAAATCTGCACGCCACGGTGGAAAGTAACTCTCAGCATCGGTTCAGCATCGTGTGGTGTGGTATGATTAATAATCAATTATTTGGCCCAGTTGTACTAGATGGGCGTCTTACTGCAACTAGATATGTAGAATTCATAGAAAATACTTTGATAGATCTCCTGGACGATGTTCCATTCCAGTGCCATCAAAAAGATCTACTATATGGCATACAGTTTAGAAATCCCTGATATAGTTCTAACGATATAATTTTTTTTGTTCACACGTTCAGCAAGTCCTAATAAAAATAATAATGGGAAATTACTTTCCAAAATAAAAAACATTATTTACTGCGTTATTTATTGAATATCATGATGCTGTCACATTTGCTTCAAGACGGCGAATAACTGAAGCTATCCGTGAATAATTAAAATGTATGCATTAAGTCTTCGCGAATTCTAGGATCGTTAAATATCCGTTGAGCATATAAAATAGAATTGACATCATCAGTAGAATGTAGTCGCTATAGAATACTTTTTGTCGTCAAAATAAACATTGTCGTATGATGTTGCTTCTAACTACTTATCCCAACGTACGGTTCCATTGCAATTGTTTTGTTTTGCGAGTAGTAATTTGCTGTAAGACGAAACATGTGTAAATAAAAACAACACTCCTAGGTCTCGATTCTCGAATGCAGTGAAATAAATTCGAGTTCAGACGACTTCCACCATATGAACAAATAAATAATTCATTATATTTTCATCAAATATCTAAGAAACTGCAACTGAGAATAATAAAACTATATACTGCACTAAATGTTTGCGCTATATTGTCAACAAAAAGGATCTTAGAGAGATCGTTGCAGCTGGACACATATTTTAATAAATTATTTTAAATTAAAAACCTTTTGGCATACATATGAATATTAAATTATTTTATTGAACCAAATTTATAAACATGTTTACATGTGTCTTCAGAACGGTTACATTTTTGCAATTAAATAAATGCAAACCATACACTTTACAAATACATTTTGTTCAATAATGTGATGGAGTAAATAACTATCACAATGAACATCGTTGGTCAGATGAAAATACGCACGCCACGGTGGAAAGTAACTTTCAGCATCGGTTCATCATTAATGTGTGGTATGATTAATAATCAATATTTGGCCCAGTTGTGTTAGATGGTCGTCTTACTGGAGCTGGATATGTAGTACTTTTAGAAAATAATTTGGCAGATCTACTGGACGATGTTCCATTGGATATTAGGCAAGACATGTACATTCAGCATGATGGTGCCCTGCCCATTTTAGTCGTGTTGTGATCAATCATCTTAATAATCGCTTTCCGCAACGCTGGAATCAATTATGTGTCAATGTTACACCAGTGAAATTTGAAACAATTAAGTGTCCAGTTGCAAAGGTTACTATCAAACCAAACTATGTCTATCCTTCTTGCTCTCTCTAAGAACCAAGCGATAGACTTGCTGGTCGTTCCCATTGTTTCAATAGGTAGTATAATTCTGATGTACTTAGCATTTTTCTAATGAAACTGGACTAATGTCAGCCAGTACATGGCCAAAGACGGCGGTCAACAGTTGGCTGGCTCTGATCTCTAGAAAAGATTCTCCCCAGCGCAAAGGTCTCCTTATTGTAAATATGGTTGTTGTTATGGTTTTAATAAATTTGTATATGTATTAGAAGGTGAATTTTCTTTATCTCTCTCTTTAGCAGTTTGGGTCACCACTTTACGTGACAATATATTGCTTTATATTACAAAAAAATTATCGTCTGAATTCTTGCCGCAATTACAGTATGCGCTTAATTTTAAAGATCACCTTGCATTACGACAAGCTATAAAAAAATCCCGAACACAGTATCTGCTTCGTCAGCTTTTGAGCCAGCCAAATATCATCCTAGTCTTATTTACGTAATGTCACAAGGCTAAATCTGTTTCTTGCTTGTCTCTTTGCTGGGAGCTTATCGCTACATTTAACTCTCAAATTTTCATGGCTTATCCAGATTTTAATATATATACCAAGCATGGAAAGGCTGTTATCGTACATCTGGAACTACACCGCAATCATAAATCAGCGAATGTATTACACTTTAAACGAATCGTGGCAATGGAAAAAATACACCACTAACAACAAAGAATCAGCCTGTGGCACGTACGCGAAATATATCACACAAGGAAATTGGATATATGAAGAAAACGTATAGAAACAGGAATTCTTTTCATATTGCAGTATAGTCGAAATAATTATTTGGTTTGATACACGACATAATACACGGAGTGCAATGCAATAATATCTGTAAAATTTCTTGTTTCAGATGGGACTTATTTCATTTGAGACTATCTACAGTTGTTAACAAAAAAATATTACCAACCTAAACCTACATCTGCACAAAAACTATTTCTTATCTAAGTTACTCAAACAATGAAATTAGATAATAACTACATAATAATGAACGTAAATGTGAAAAAAAACAAATGCTAAATCCATTTTTTCATTAAATGTTGGATATTATTATGTAATTATAAATTATCATTTCTACGATGAGTAGAAGTGTTCTCTGCCAGAAGGGTGGGATTAGAATTGGCTAGGGTAAGGGTACATAACAGAGAGAAAAAAATAAGTAACAACCTTATAATGTACATAAAGCTTATGTGAGATGTTACAACGTTGCATTCAAATAACAGCTTGTAGCCGCCGTTCCGATATAAGTTTTTATATTCGAGCAGTGGGTTCGATTGGGATGAAATAATAGTGATTTGATAACGAGACATAAAATATTTCCTTAATAACCACCCCGCTTTGAATAATATCAAGTTATATGACTAAAATAGACTAGTATGCATGTATCTGCATGTTCTAATAATGTTTGTCACTTGCTTGAAATTATATTACACCATTCTCACAATTTAGTATCACTGTCTTTTGAAATTTATTATATTACCTTATAGCGATGAGTACTGTACTAGATTAAGTATTGTTATTTATATGAATGACAAATATTGAGGGTTACAATAATAAATATAACCAAAACGGCACATTTTCGGAAACATTCGTAGTTTACATTTTCATATCATAAGCCAAACTATCCCAAAGTTTGTAACTTTTTTAAACATCCTCTATCTATTACATTTATAAATATTTGGTAGAAACCGACCAGTTTTTCAACTGATCATTTATTTTTGGATAAAAAGTGTTATTTTTAGAAACCGGATCAACCTGTTACTTGAATTATGCCGAAAATGTGTGACCAATTACGTAAGAATGGAGCAAAATCGTTCATTATACATACAATTACATGACGCACGCCACATTTTTACAGAAAACAATAAATATAATTTAGATTTTTAAGAGATACATAATCTGAAATCATACAATTAACTTTTATATACACGGTGATTCACAACTTATGTAAAAAAATTAGGAATAGATGCGTCATGAAAATTAAGTCAATATCGTAAAATATTTAATTTTTATTTAATTAATTTATGGTCAAGTGAAAATGCTTTAGCAGAACGATTTTCCGGTAAACATGTGCCAAATTTAGCTATTTTTATCGCGGTGTGCAATGAGTGCAAGTGTAGTGCAACGTAGGCATGACACGGCAAATTTGAAACCGAATAGTGGAAGAGGTGGAAGTCCAGGGAGTCCACGGCATGTTGCAGCAGTGGCGTATCATACACAAGGCTCAATTATATCCGTACCATGTACAACATATCCAAGAACGAGGAGGACTGGTACCATGGCCGCCACGATCTCCTGACTTGAAATTATTTGTACTTCTTTTTGTGGGGATAATTAAAAATTGAAGTGTAATCCACTGAAGTGGACATTATTGATGATATACGCAAACGTATCATAGCTGCTGAAATAGAGTGAATAAGCCAAATATGCCTTATCCGTATGTTGCTCCTTTTCGATCTACAGGGTGTCAAAGTTGACAAAATAAATCACATTTTCTTTATTATTTTTCGATCGCATCGACTATATTTTACGAAATTTGGCATAGGGGAGTTTCTTGGTATTAGAAATTTGAATATGTCGACGATTTTGGTGTATCGGCTAGAGGGCGCCACCAACAATGGTTTGGACCCCTTTAAATCGCTACGACTTTTTTTGTGCTACACTGTATCACATTTTGGACTCGACATCAACAAGGCGTACATTTTTTAACTAGAAAAGATAGGGAAGACAATTTTTCCCGTCCAAAATGAGATACAGTGTAGCACAAAAAAGTCGTAGCGATTTAAAGGAGTTCAAACCATCGTTGGTAGCGCCCTCTAGCAGATACACCAAAATTGTCGACATATTCGAATTTCTAGTACCAAGAAACCCCCCCTATACCAAATTTCATAAAATGCGGTCGATGCGATCGAAAAATAATAAAGAAAATGTGATTTATTTTTGCAAATTTGACACCCTGTAGATCGAAAAGGAGCGATATTCGGATAAGCAATATTTGGCCTAATCGCTCTGTTTAGAGGTCAGCAACATGCCCTTCAGCTCTGTCCCATTATTAATGAATCGCCCTGTATAATGCTGTTTATTTCTTTTGTTGGGAATTTCTCTCAAATTCTTGTCCGGTGTCGATTGCATGCTTTGCCTTGTCAGGTTTTACAGTAGGCCAGTTTCCAGTGCCGTGCAGAAGCGTATTTTTAAATCATTCTGGAACTGCCCTTTTTATTATTTTTTTAAATTTTATTTGTAAGAGTCTCCTGTATAAATCACCCTGTATTTAAATAATTTAAATATGTGTTTATTTAATGTGAAATTCGTATTCATGGAGCAGCTGCATCTGTGATAGTTCGTGTATCAAAAACTTTTTAAAGCGAAAAATGGAAGGAAATTGTATACGAAGGAAAGATTTGTGAAAACTTTTACTGAAGGAAATGTGCTACTGCTGGCTACAATATTACAGCTATATGTGTTGTATAAATTGTGAAAGAAATTTTGTATGAAAAGAATGATCGCCTATAAACCCGAGGCTGTCAGCTTTTTTATCAGAGAGACATCTTTAAATTGTATGTATTTCGTAAGCCCGTTTCTTTTGCGTATAACAAGGAACACGTGTCGAACTCGTTTTCGTATAACTAAACTGTCATTCGTTTTAAATGAAGAAATTGTTTATAATTTCATATAAGTAATAGATGATCTGATCTACAACTGCTTTATAAAAGCCTCATTACAGCATTTATTTGGGACTGTTTCAGTTGAATAATGAAGGTATACCACTAGTGGAGTAATGTTACATTTTACCCATGTTAAAAAAAGGATCACTGCTTGATGGTTATTTTTATTAAGAACAAACTTGACAATTAATATACAGTATGCGCCAAAAGTATGGAATAAATTCAATAAAAACGAAACAATTATTTTTTGGAAAAAATCCTTGAACAGGTCGATTTTTAATTTAAAAAATACATATTTTAGCGTAAAATGCGATTTTCTAATGTCATTTGTTTTCGAGTAATGACGTCATCGATTTTTTTTAAATGGCAACACCATATTTTTTCCTTGATTCTGAAAGATCGTTTAATTCTCTATCAGACAGTACTAAAATGTTGCCCCATTACATAGGAAAGTTTTCGAGTAAATGACGATTGAATGTTAGAAAACGTAAATTTTATCCATAAAAAAAGTAACAATTCTGAGGTATGTAAAATAAAATACAATTGATTAAATTTTATACACCTCTTGACTATTTTTTATGGGGAAACTTGAAGTCAAAAGTGTACATTAATAAACCACGTAATTTAGAAGAACTTCAAAATCGCACTCGGGACGAAATACGCAGAGTTACCCCAGAAATCATTCATAATGTGCAAGAAGAATTTCTTCACAGAGTTGCGCATTGTCAAGAAGTTGGTGGGTGGCAATTCGAACATTTAATTTAAGTATAAAATTTAATCAATTGTATTTTATTTTACATACCTCAGAATTGTTACTTTTTTATGGATAAAATTTACGTTTTCTAATATTCAATCGTCGAAAACTTTCCTATGTAAGAGGGCAAAATTTTAGTACTGTTTGATAGAGATTTAAACGATCTTTCAGAATCAAGGAAAAAAATATGGTGTTGCCATTTAAAAAAAATCGATGACGTCATTACTCGAAAACAAATGACATTTGAAAATCGCATTTTACGCTAAAATATGTATTTTTTAAATTAAAAATCGACCTGTTCAAGGATTTTTCCCAAAAAATAATTGTTTCGTTTTTATTGAATTTATTCCATACTTTTGGCGCATACTGTATAATTTAACTTAAATTAAATTGCAACAAAACAACAAAACTTTGGCAATTCGCAAGATTAATACCAGATGAATGCAGCTGCTCTGTATTTGTACTAACAATGCTTACATTTTCTTTGTAAGCACTTTAAGTAGCTTCAATGACGGCAATTTCTCCTCCAAGAAATTTTGTAGCGATATTTTTCTCGTTTTCAAGAGACGTATCAATAGATTCTTCGCACACGGTGTTGGACTTCCAACCACCATGTCGCTTTATAGTTAGAAGGTCTGCTCCAGTGTTGGATAGAAGTGAGGTAGATGATAGTCGAAAACAGTGTCCTGTATATTGTCGAGGCTGAAGTTTCATACATTTACCACCTCTGTAACCAACAAAAAATTTTCCATGATCGGTATGACTAGGACGCAGGGCGAGGTATTCGTATAACTTGGACTATATTCACATTCCCTCAGCAGTCAATAGTGATAAAGAATTCTCGAGAAATTTTGGTTTGTTATGAACATATGAAAAATGTTTCCTTAATTTTTTACGTTTTCTAATAGCAAATTAGTTAACTCGTCCACTCTGTATGCACCTCCAAGTCAAATAATTAAGGCAACCTTAAATTATGCATTTATGAATTTCAAATAGCAAACGTTTTCTTGTTCTTACATTTGTTAGCAAGAATTTTGTGTCATCGGCATTTTGTAAAAATTTTGAAACATCCTCTTTTGTTAATATTCTTGAATTTTTTGGTTTGTATCCCACTGATTGCTTTTTCAGAAAAGCAATTGAATTGTTGTTTACTGATGTCAACATTTTGCCGCATACAATTTGCTTACTTTAGAGCAGATATTTTTAAAATAAAATTCTCTAAATGTTATAGGAATTGTCTTATAGTGACTATGTTAAAATATTGTAGACTTTTTGTGTGGATTCTATATTACGAACTACTTTTACTTCTCATTTTTTCCACACAACATTATTATTAATATGCAAAAAAGGATTGCAATTGTATAAGTCAACCAATATATAATTATGTAAAAATGCATGGCCAACTATGTACCACACAACATCAGTTTTATAAGTTTAACGTTTTTGATAATTTTCAAAATACAAATAGCACTGTCATATGTCTTGATAAAGGGAAACGAGTAATGCAATTGAATTACATAAATATACAGGGTGTCACAATTGCATGCTCGGGTCATATTTTAAAAGAGACACTCTGTATAGAAATTACTAGTATCATTCCGATATCGCAGCTGTCTAAGATATGAAAAATCAATTTGACAGTTTTTTTTCATTTCGCCCTGTATCTCAAAAAACGAAAGAAGTCTATGAAAATAAAGATTGCAACAACTTAAAATTTCTTGTCGTTTTCGAGATATCCTGCAGTTACAATGAAATTGGGACGTCCTGTACATGTATTTGGAAAGAAAATTTCTCAAGTTGTTATTTATCGTTTCAAGTGCTTTTCTAAAAAAACACAACCACATCCATAAGCTTTTCCATGTCCTTCTCAAGAGAAAAAGTACCCCGATTTTTCCTGGTTTTACAGATGAATCGCCAATATTTATATTATTGTTGCAAATGAAACGTGAAGCAATAATGTATACAGGGTGATTTTGAAAGTGGGGTAGCAATTTTAGAGTACGTTTACTTAATCAAAGATCAAGTGATATACAAAAAATAGCACCATATAATGTTAATAAAAAAAATCATAAATAACTCACCTATTTTCGCATTTTTAAATTATGTGTGTCGCTCACAGTAAATGTTGAAAATTATATACGCCTTACACGTTTGTCTGTAACCCGAATTCGTCGTGTTAAATAAACAAATCTTGGTGCAAAGGGATGAAATTCATAAGCAAATTTTCGGTGCATTTCGTGGAACACAGCCAGCCGATTTTGATTTCATTTTCCATTAACAATAATAACATATCCACGTGTGTTAGAAAATCACGTATAATACAAAATGGTACTACGCACATATTAGAAAATACCTACAATAATAAAAATACCACGATTCGTTTACGTACGTGTTACGTTGTTATTTAAGGTTAAGGTTATAAAGGAAGTATGACTTCACCAAAACTGCGCGCACAACTTATTACATGTCGCTTATTAATGACGTATTGTGAAATAGTTCGTTGACTTATTACGGTATATTAGAGTTACACAGGATCGACCTCAAAATTTGCAATAACTTTCAACTCAGTCATATCGGTTATTAAAAACCATTTATTAAGGTAATGTTGTGTAAAATTATTTATTTTAATGCCTACAATCATCAGTTCAAATTAATATTCCACTATCAATATTATCTTGTATACACTATTTAATATGCACACATATAAAACGACACGATTTTTTCGGAAAAGAATAAAAAGTTGGAAAAGCCCCAGGAACAACTAAAACTTCCATGTAGGCACGACGCTCTATAAAGCCCCTCGCATATCTCTTAAAATGATAAAACTTTTCAACAGCCGTAAACTTATATTAAAGGCAATTTTCGAAACGATTTTTTAATACCCATAAAGTATTGCTCGAGGTATTCTTAGAATGCTAAAATAAGGCGAAGAACTAATTAAAGTAGGCATTTTATTATGATAGAAGTTTTATGAATGTCTTATATTGTTATTATCCTTTTGAGAACATATTAAAGTAATTATGTACGAAGATAATTTGCATTAAAATTATATCTCATGAATGATGTACAAACTGCATGTTCGTCTACGTCTAGACTACGTTACTATTATGATCTTATTGTGGTGTTCTTGATCGATGTTTAAGTATGGTTTTTTATAATTTGGATTTTTATGACCAGTAATTTTCACCAATATTGTTCTTGCACAACATATTTGCCAATTCGCCAAGGGGAGTTGACCTGTTCGAATGGTTTACCTTTGCGTTCTTTACATTCCGGCCAATAGCCTCAACAGACGATTTAGTAAATCCTTTAATAGTATTTTCTGCAACAGGTACATTAGTTCCGTTTCCAGTGTCGATTAGGTTTCAAGAACAGCCATGGTGACGTAATATGTTCGCCTTGTTTTGATGTCTGTTTGTGAAAAAGGCGTACAGGGCAGCTTTGACTTTCACTATTGGCAATCAGCCATTTACTATTTGTACAGCTTTTTGAACTATTTTGGCAAGTTTTACTGAACACCAGATTATTTGATACATATCTGACTGATGATGTATTCAATGTGATTTGTTGGAGGACCATCGTTATTTTTCTCGATTTGAAAAATATCCGAGGCAACTGCCTCGTCTCCTCTCCACGCTAATTCCACAGCAGTAATATGGTACAATTTACGCATAATACCTTCAGTGGCACTTTCATCCCAGAACAATATTGTTCAGTTTATTTCTGGCAAATTTAACTTAAATTGAACTGGTTTTACATTTACATAGATCTGTTTGCAGTTTCTTCTTGGTTGCATCTCGAACAGATTTAAATACTTTAGTGTTAAACGGGCCAATCTTTATCTTATAGCCATTATAGTAATTCTACGGCAAAAGTTTACACCAAACCACATAGTCTTTTCTGTTGCTTCTATTGTGTGCCATCTTTCCTCCTCATATTGACCGACCGTCCAATCCTTCAGCCAGTTCTTCTACGCTGTTATGCTCATTTAACTCATATTTTTGGCCACAACAAAACTCCATAAATATTCTCTATATGAATTTGTCACTGTTTGTGGTATATTTTGGAATTTTTCTTTAATCAGCTAGTTAATAGACTTAAAATTCGCATTGCCAAAACGTGACCTTTTGAAATTTATTTGAAATACGAAGTGATATAGAGAAAACATCACTGTATGCTGTTATCAGTTACATGTTTAAATTATTGGATGATTTATTTGTATCACATGAAAAAAAATGTCATTCTTTAGTTTCATTATATTATTAATTGATTTTGCTAGTTATTTAAATTAATATTTATTAGTCTAAATAAAAAGGAGTTTTTTTATTAATATTGTTTTATAAATATGGATCAAATAACAATAATGACGTTCACTTGATAGCAATAGGAAACAATTTTGAATCTATTACAATTTTATTTATATTTCATTTGTGGTTACTCAACCTAAAAAACAAATTATTAGATCTATAGACTAATATCTTTAATTTCTAATTTGGCGAAAATTCTTAAAACTGTAATTAAGAAAAGAATAATTGGTTACATTAACAAATATAACATATTATTGTTTCGTCAGTTTGGTTTCCGTGAATCCAAGTCCGCGCAGGATACAATACATTTATTAACAAATATATATAGAGCTTTTAATGAAAATAAACCAGCCCCTGCATTTTTGTAGATCTAGCGAAAGCATTCGACACAGTTAATCATTCGCAATTGTTGATGTTATTAGAAAAACTTGGATTCCATGGAATGACTTTAAAATTATTATAAAGTTATTTATCCGATAGAAAACAATATGATGTGATTAGTAACAGTAAGAGTGATACTAAAACTGTAGAATGTAGCGTGCCACAAGGGACTGTGCTCAGACCAATTCTCTTTAACGTCTATATTAATAACTTATTTAATATAAATATTTGTGCATATATAATTGGCTATGATGATGACATATCGGTACTATATGTTGACGATACTTGGACGTCAATTATTAATAACGTGGAAAATGATTTTAAACACATAAAAGATTGGTTTGATTCTAAACAATTAACTATTAACTTTTCAAAAACCATGTTTCTACCATTTTCGCCTAGTAATCTTAGGCTCCCGCAGTTTAGACCATTAAATGCAAATTGTAAACGTAATTGAGAGACCTCCCACAACTAAATTTAAATACTTAGGAATATTTTTTGATAGTATGATGAAATGGAATGTACATATTAATGAACACGTAATTAAAAAGTCTTTTAACCCAATTTAAATATTTGAAACATATTTTGAACATTGAGCATCTCATGGTACTTTATTATGCTTTATGTAATAAGGAATCTTGAAGTCATACAAAAAGGATTTTAAAAATTATATACCAAAAGGAAATTACTTACCCTGATGATTATCTATATAAACTGTCCAGAGTTTTTGATATTCGGCAATTATTTACTTTAAGACTAGTTATAGAACAAAAAAAAGACACCAACAAGATTAATATTGTTCATAAGGTACAAAAAGATGGGTTTATGGATACCTTTTACTTATAAAACGTTGATACAAAGGTCAGCTTATTTCCTTGGTCCAAAAATATATAATGAAGTTCTAAATAATTTAAAACTACTAAATTCTTTTGCAATGTTCAAAACTGACATTAAAAAATGGCTATTAAATAAACCGCTTATTTTTGCTATAATCTAATTGCACTTAACTTAAACTGAAATATTGATCCGCATCTATTTTTGTTTTTATTTCTTGTCTCACAGTTTGTGTCTAATTATCAGGAAAGTTTTCATAATTTTTAATAACAATTCAATAACTGTTAAATAAAAAGAGAGTTAAGTATAATTCCCTTCACAAGTTTTGCTTTTGTGGTGTTTGCAATGCTCTTATATTAGTTATTGCATACGTTATATATCACTACAGACAATCTTTTTGTTTTTGTGATATTTTTATGTGCACAGGTATTTGTAAATCCGAATATTAATTATTCCTACTGTAATTTTTAAGCAAATTTTGTTACTTAATGGATTATTGTATTGTACAAAAATTATTTCTTTATGTTATTGTAAGTTAGATTTATCGCATTTAACTAAAATCAAAAATGTTTTTTTACTGTAGTTTATAATGCTTGTACCTAAATAAATATTATTATTATTATTTATTATAAATAATTGGGAAGTTCTGGGTATCAGACTTCCTGAAATATTTTTACAGATACGGGAGGGGCCAAGGACAAATCTAAGGATCGTTTCTTTCATTTGAAAGAGCTTTCTTAAATCGCTACGCTGAACAAATTTGAATAGGTATATGAAATTAGAAGATGTAATGCTGACAGGAACAAAGAGGATAAAGTGTATTATTAAAAACATAAAAAATGTGAATATTGGGGAAAGTGGGAGAATAAGGAAAGTAATGAATAATTTTGGAACGCCTCTGAATATATTCATTTGATCTTGTTTGGGGTAGAACTTAGCTGTTGACCTCAATTGATTTATGAATAGCTCCTGAAATTATGAATTCATTTGAATTTTGACGCTACTGAAAGGAAAAGGGAAATAAAAAAATATAAATACCGATTTTAGAAGGTGTGGGTCTAGACTATTCACCAAAATATGATAATTAAGCTTAACATGCTTTATAAAAAATTCTAAAATCTAAAAAAAAATGTTTGAATTTACAGGGGACTTACAAATTCAATTATGTAAAAATAAAATCAAAGAGAGCAGCTCAAAAATACTGGAAACTAGTAAACTGAAAAACCTGATAAGACCTATAATCGGCGACTGGACATAAAACTGAGAGAAGTTCAAAAGAAAAGAAATAAATTACATTTCACAACACCAATTTAATACAGCAAATTCAACTGCTATTATTATTAATTATTAATAGAATTAATGTATGGTTTCAATTAGTAGATAAAATAGTTTGAAATACATGATGTTACAACATTTTGGGTCCGTCTTACTCAGTTTTTATAAACTAACACAAATGTATCTGCTTCTTGTCTGTTTTGAATTTGTATACAAGGTGAACCTTAAATAGGTACAAATATTTTAACTGCTGGTGTAGTTCGTCATATGGATCAGTCTAGTGAAAGCCATTTTTAAAAATTTCTAATATTTACGGAGATATTAATGTTTTTAAAAAATACCCACATTTTGAGGACTGCTATAATAACCAACCTAATGAACCATATGATTTGTTGCGAGGTTGCCACATCTCCTCCAAAATAAATATTAAATTTCCTTTAACGTAATAGTAAAGTAATACGGTTAAATTCTATTTTAAAAATACTTGTTTAAAGCATAAGTACAGTAAAATTGGGCATGTATTATGATACGTAGTATTATTAACATAAATTTTAACTGCTTAACTGACCTTACTATAAACGATTAAAAATGAATTTCTGCAACCACTACCATAAACTATTTAGGAAGATATTTCGTGATATTACTATGTTCAATGTTAAAAAATTATACATGAACGTGCACACAAGCTTACCTGTTTGTTAAAAAATTAACTATTTAATCAGCAAAATATGAAGAATAACGAAAAACTATGATTTTCACACAGCATATTAAATTTATTTTCGCCACATAACCCCAGATAAATCAGTATTAACCATTTATTTCGAATCCAGAACCATACAGTGACTTCGCACTTTAATCAGTGAAACAAATTTTAAAAATAAAGGTACACACAATATTAAATAACAAAATAGCAGCTTGACGTATGCGTTTAATATCAAGAAAAGCAAAGACATTTGGCAACACTGTGAATCACACGTTCAATCTGCAGTGGTATGACTCATAAATGTATGAAAGTCAGCGGTCCTCAACAAGTTTTCTACAGAAAAATTACAAAATTTATTTAAAATTTCACTTTCTTATTTCTGGTTTTTTTATAAAAAAAAAACTATTAATTATGTGTTCTACACAGTGAACTATACTGCTGGTTAAAATATTTGTACTTATTTAAGGTTCAAGTTCAATAATATAAAGTCAGGAGATCATAGCGGTCACGGTACCCATCCTCCTCGTCCAATTCCTTGGTATTAATGCTTGGACACGCTGTACATGATATTGATGTAATTGCCTCGTGTATGATACTCCACACTGTTGCAATAAGCCGTGGACGCTCTGGACTTCCATGTCTGCCACGATTCGGATGCAAATTTCCCTTGTCACGCCAGCGTTTGCATACACTTGCACTCACTACACACTGTTGTAAAAGGAGCTGCATTTGGAACATGTTTACCGGGAAATCGTTCTGCTAAAGCATTTTCACTTCACCATAAATTAATACGATATCCATCAACTGCTATAGAGCCTACTGCTTTATTTAGACATGTTTCGTCTTACAGCAGATTACTACTCGCAAAACAAAACAATTGCAATGGAACCGTACGTTGGGATACGTAGTTAGAAGCAATATGATACTATTATGTTCATTTTGACGACAAAAAGTATTCTATAGCGACTACACTCTACTGATAATGTTACTTCTATTTTATATGCTCAACGGATGTTTGACGATCCTAGAATTCGCGAAGACTTAGCATACATACATTTTAATTATTCACGGATACCTTCAGTTATCCGCCGTCTTAAAGCAAATGTGACAGCATCAGTATATTCAAAAAATAACGCAGTAAATAATGTTTTTTATTTGGGACAGTTTATTTCCCATTATTATTTTTATTAGGACTTGCTGAACGTGTGAAGAAAAAAAATTATATCCGGGATTTCTAGACTGTATGCCATATAGTAGATCTTTTTGATGGCAACAGAAATAGAACATCGTTCAGGAGATCTGTCAAAGTATTTTCTATGAATTCTACATATCTAGTTGCAGTAAGACGCCCATCTAGTACAACTGGGCCAAATAATTGATTATTAATCATACCACACCACACGATGCTGAACCGATGCTGAAAGTTACTTTCCACCGTGGCGTGCAGATTTTCATCTGACCGAAGATGTTCATTGTGACAGTTATTTACTCCATCACGAGTGAATTGAGCCTCATCAGTGAACAAAATATATTTGTCAAGTGTATGGTTTGCGTTTATCCATTGCAAAAGTGCAACCGCAAATCATTACCACCGTTCCGAAGATTCTGGACCGTTGAATATGGAAAGGTTTTAAGCCATTTTTGTGAATGACTTCCCATGCCGTAGTTTGATTCATTTGGAGACGGGTTGCAATGCGCCTTGTACTTACACCCGGGCTACGTTCTTCCATATTTAGAATTTATTCTTCCACTGTTAGACCATGACCAGCCTGCCTCTCAGATATAATTCTCACGCTGGGAAACATTGCAGTTTCACGTGCATTGTTGAAGACTGTCTATCTGGCACTCTTCTGTACGGGACGTGATGTTGATATTCAGCAACTGCACGATTAGTGGCTACCTTTGCAATGCCCATGAATAAAAAAATAGCATATTTTCGATGACTAAATGGCATTACGAAATTATGTATGTACAATACCGACTAAACGAATGCACATGTAAAAATGCGAGTTATAAAAAAGCGTTTAAATCACAAACGTGAAAATAAATGTGACAATTAGTAATCACTAATCTGAGTTAGGTTTATTAGGCATTTTTGTTCACTTTTGCCCCCTTAACACCCCTTTCGAATATTGGGGGTTTCCAGCAATCACCCTGTATATAAAAGAAACACAAGAAAAAAACAAATTAAAAGGCAAATAAAAAAATAAATTAAATTTATTTCTGCTCAGTGTAACTTTTATTTTATATATATATATATGTATAATAGGTGAGATATACGGGAGTAATTCAATGCCGGTCGGGGCATTAGTCCGCGGAGTAGTTGTTTCCTGCAGTATCATTTATAGATTTAATGGCTCGTCGCCCAGGGCGAGAGGTCTGCGTTAAGTACCTGCTGCAATGTAGGTCGCTTCCTGTAAGTCGAGCCGCTTAGGCCGAGCAGGAAGTAAGCAGACCACTTATATCTCACCTGCACTCAGTTTGTATGTGAACATACATATAAAGGAACAGCCAGTTCAATTGTCGGTCATCTCACCTATGGCATACTGATGAGGGCTAACAAGCCCGAAACCGGTCTATGTCTGGTGGTGTGTCCGACAAGGGTTCTTGGCTGTTCACACAGATACTGCAGGAGTAATTCAATGCCGGTCGGGGCATTAGTCCGCGGAGTAGTTGTTTCCTGCAGTATCATTTATAGATTTATAGATATGTATAATAATTAATAAGACTATGATTTTACGAAAAATTGAGATTTATGATTATTAAACCATTGGTTGGTGCAGCGAAGTCTGAAAAAAGTTTTCAACTCTTTTTGCAAAGTTTTTGTAGTTTCAATAATCCTACTGATGATTGATAGTACATCACGAAAACTAAGAACAAAGAAATTGAGGCATCTATTGTAATAATAATAATTAATTGACACTCCATCGATTTTCTTTCTAATTATCACAGTTTCGCATGGATACTACAGGATTTTTATAACTAGAGCAATAAATCATTGGCTAAGCATCAATAAATTTTTTCGTTGCCATAAGCAATCCTTACTATAAAATTTACATCATAAATGAATTAATTCACTATAATATTTATGGAATGTCAAAAGTTTCATTAGATTAAATAAAGTAAACTTTTTTGGTCTGTTTTCATACTTGTTTTATTAAAGATTTATATTCGTTCTCTCTTTTGTATTTTGAATTTCAGTATCTGTATTAAGCAGTCAAAACGATGTATCAGTTTGAAATGCAAAGGATATCTTATATACGGCATTTCTTAAGTAGAGGTCAAATGTGTGGGCAAAAATAAATGTTTTATCATATAAATGTGGAAAATTAAAAAAACAATTATTCATTTTTAATTTCTAATCCTCTTGAGATAATTTAACCAAATTCAGTGTGCATATTTAGTATGACCGTTGAGTGAATAAGTATTCACTCAACGGTATGACAGTAGGTATGAAACTTACCAGTGGCGGAGGAGTGGGTATCATCGATCATTATTTACCAGTAAAGTATATCACTCTGTATTACAAATGAAATAGGTCATCATATGAGTCATTGTATTTTCTTCACTTTTTATTTCTTTACACTTTTTCGTATTTCAAACCGATTAAAAATAAAATAGATTTATTTGAACAAATGCATTTTACGATACTCATTACATTAAAATAATTATAGAATAATTAATTAACAACTGAATTACTTCAAACTAATGTGCAGGAGAGCCCCGTTGTGCATAAACCACATTCTTTGTCCTAGGGCATAAAGAACATCGTCAAGTAGTTCAGGTAAAACGTTTTCAAGAAAATGTCTGTAGGAGCCACCGGTTAAAGTTTTTGGTAAAAAGTAAAGCACACAAGACAATTTTCCAATAATACCCACCCATGCATTCAAAGAAATCTGATGTTTAAATTAAAATTCCATTACAGCATTACGGTTTTCATCAGATCAAACGTATTTATTGTGAAAGTTGATTTTAGTATCTCTGGAAAAATTAACTTTGCCAAAAACAATATGCCAGCGGTAAAGTCAATATTTTGTTCAATTTTTTGCAAAAATCCAGTGCCATTGTAGGCGAGCAGGATAGTCTTGCGACAGTAAGGCTCGAATCCTTTGTATGTGATACAGATACCTAATTTATCAATCACATTAAGATTTGCAGCGATCTTCCTAAAAACTAGTATTTGTGTTAATTTCGTGTAAAATAGTTTCTTTCAACTCAGGTGACCTAACACTCAAAGGTCTTCCAATAATTGAGCCTTTCTAAAATGAGCTTGACGTTGAAAAACATTTCTGAGCATTTTTGGAATTGGATGATTTGGAAACATTTCTATATAAATTCGCCTAGCCTCAGTATATTTCCATCTGTAAGGCCATAAATGTAAATCATATTGGCCATTTCAGCATTTGAATATGCATAAGTCATTATTACAAGAAAAATAGCCCATATCATGACGTATTCTAATTGTAATATTATGCAGGGTGATATACAGGGTGCTTATTAATTGAATACCCATAATTAAGGGTGTGAATCCTTCGGTCATTTTAAGAAGAAAACTTAATATCAATATATGTATTAAACCTTTTAATTTTTGAGCTACATGGTGTTACAGTTTTAAGAAAAAATTTACTTTTTTATTATAATTTTCTTATCACTCCAGATATTTTTATGAAATTTTGTACACATCTATTAATCATTAAGGAGCATTGTTTGATGTAAAAAATGTTTTAAAATCTTTGCCAATGACTTCCGTACGACGTTTGAAGTAAACATTTTTGAAGAAAAAAATGGTACGCCACTGCCTTTTCTAAAAACTAAAATTATTTTTAAAATCTCCATTTATTTTACAGCAAATTGGATCCCTAGACTTACTCTCGTACGACGCACCATTTTCACATAAAAAAATTAAAACCAAAAAAAGTTTTTTCTCCAAGTTCGTTGAGACTGCTTTTGATATTTTGTTGTAAATTTGTAGACACCCACCATACGTGGAAACACTTTTTGTGGGGCAAAAATTAATTTTCTACTTTCACAAATGACGTTCACGTAGGCATGATATTGAATATTTGAATAGAAAAAACGGTAAGCTCATTAAATGCCCCCTTAAAGCAAATGAAATAAAAATTAGTAGGCTGGGTAAAGTTTTGACGCTTCTTTTCGCAATAAAGTTGACATTGATATTTCATTATTAAAAAATTATTATTAAAGTAGAAGTAAAAATTCATAAAAAATGGTAAATTTTACAATCGGCTGACATGCATTTTACTTATGGGGTTGCCGACGGAAATGCATACAAAGCCAGGAGGATATACCAAGAGCGGTATCCATTTCGCATACTACCCGATCCGAGAACATTTTCTGGGATTCATAGACGTCTTCACGAAACCGGAAATTTAAAAGTTACACCACAGTGCTAAAGGAGTCCCTGAAACAGTAAGAACACCGGAACTTGAAGAAGGAATTTTACATGAAATTGAAGAGAACGCCGAAACTAGCACGAGAAAAATCGCGGCAACATTAATGTTTCACACGTACTTGTTTGGAAAATTCTTATCGAAAATTTGTTATATCTATATCACATTCAAAGAGTCCAGGCATTACTCCCTAGAAATTTCCCGTTGCGCATTAATTTCTATGAGTGGTTTCTTCAAAAGCTGCTGGAAAATCCGTTATTTGACAAGTACATTCTTTTTACCAATGAAGCTAATTTCTCTCGAAACTTTTGCTTTCGAAATACAGATTAGTATTTCCTAAATGCCTAGAGTTAAATTAATGAAATTTGGCACAATAATGAACGTTATTTGTTTGGACTAGGTAATTTTTTTGTGCAGGTAATCCGTCCAAGACCGTTTTGAATTTTTCGTTCTTCTTGTACACGGAAAAAAATAATACACTTATTCCAACACTAGCCTAGTTTCACTATACGTGAAATATAGTAAGACTTTAATTCAAATATTAACATATTATCGTATAATAAGCATATACAGGGTGATTTTTAAGCTATACTCATAAATTTAATTGCGTTTTTTGGTTCTAAAAATAAGACTATATAAACACGTATCCTAAAACGTTTCGTTTTTGCAAGGTTAGTTCTTGATGACGGTTTTTAATTAGTATTTCCCAAAGACGTAGTGATAAATTAATTAAATTTGGCACAATCCCATAACTTTTTACGTTCTTTTTGAAAATCTTAAAAGAAATCAATACAATTTGTCCAGAGGCGGGTAAAACAAGGGGGGTAATGCTTTAAGAATAGGTACCCAAACTTTTGTGTGTATATTTTGTGATAATTGCTGAGTAAAAATTAAATCTCAAAGGATTTTTATATAACAAAGGACCTCCTGTTGAAAATCGATGTCGGCAACAGCTTTCGAGATAAATGAATTTTGTTATTTGAGACCATGCTTAATCTCATAAAAAATCTATAGAACTTGAAACATATTTGGCTTTTAAATGAAAAAAAAAGGAAATAATTTTGACATCAATCAATACTTATACAGTGTGACCCATTTCAAATGGAAACAAGCATGTACAAATTGTATTTTTTTTCCGATTTGGTTCGGATTTTTTTTTCAACAAACAATTCAAATTATTTAAACATAATTTGTTCTCTTGAAACAAATCTTTTTTGGTGTAATGTTAACTTTTTTGTTAAGAATAGGTAATTAGATTTATTTAGTAAGAAAATTTAATTTTTTTGACGAATGTATGTGTTTCAAATGAAACATATAGTTATTCCATTCGAACATCATATGAAAACTTAAGAAAATGATTTTCAGATAAATATTTCGTTCATTTCCCTAAACAATTTATTAAAATCTGTATAAAAATAATGATTTCAATTAAAAATATCTTTTTTGATTGAAATTTATTTGTATTTTGAATCAGATAATCCGTTTATTTAATTTAAAAATGCATATTTTAATTGAGGGATGTGGAAAAGGTAAATATGTAATATAATACGAAATTTCCATAATAACCATTTGTGGGCGGATGAAAACCCTTTTGTAATTGTTAAATCAAATTATCAAGAACAGTTTTCAATAAATGTTTGGGTTGGTATTATTGACGATTATTTGATAAGCCAATTTTCTCTCAAGAAGATTAGATGGACAATCGTATTTACACTTTATTGAAGAAGATCTGCCGCCACTGCTTGAAGACCTTCCTCTTTTATTAAGAAACCAGATGTGGCTAATGCACGATGGTGCGGCTCCACATTTTAGCTTACGGGTGAATGAATTTTTAAATCACAACTATCGCGATCGGTGGATAGGCCGCGGAGGAACGCAGTCATGGCCGCCCAGATCTCCCGACCTTAATAATTTAGACTACTTTTTCTGGGGTCATCTGAAAAGCTTAGTGTACGCAGTGCCGATTCAAGCCGAAGAAGAGTTACGAAATCGTATAATAGTATGCTGCCAAACAAATTGGCAACAAAATATCAAAAGCAGTCTCAATGAACTTGGGGAAAAACTTTTTTGGTTTTAATATTTTTACGTGAAAATGGTGCGTCGTACGAGAGTAAGTCTAGGGACTGAATTTGCTGTAAAATAAATGGAGATTTTAAAAATAATTTAAATTTTTAGAAAAAGCAGTGGCGTACCATTTTTTTTCTTCAAAAATATTTAGTTCAAACCTAGTACGGATGTCATTGGCAAATATTTTAAAACATTTTTTACATCAAACAATGCTCCTTAACGATTAATAGGTGTGTACAAAATTTCATAAAAATATCTGGAGTGATAACAAAATTATAATAAAAATGTAAATTTTTTCTTAAAACTGTAACACCCTGTAGGACAAAAATTAAGAGGTTTAGGACATATGTTAATATGATATTGTTCTTGACCGAAGAATTCACATCCTTAAGTATCGGCATTCAATCAATAAACACCCTGTATATTTTTTTGGCAAATAATGATCGTTGATACCCACACCTCCGTTATTGGTAGCTTTCTAAAGACGGTAACTTGGTTAAATTATCTCAAGCAGTTTAGAAATTAAAAACTGATTTTCTTTTTATTGACAAGTGTAACTCGACAATGGCTGCCTAAGATCCCACATTTATATAACATAAAAACCTGTATGTTTGGCCACAGTATACGCCCTTGAATTTTTGATCTTTAAGGAAGGAACATCCTGTATTTGCAAAAATATTTTCAGAGGCTAAAAACTTCAAGATTGTTGCTGATTAAAAAGTGCCTTCATAAAGAATTTTCATTGTTTTTCTTCGCTTCTGCGTGAATAAATACATATAAAAATTGGTAAAATCGAAATATTCTGGAAGTATATTTTCCTTTCATCATTTTCTTTTCATTTTTCCATTTGCTCAGATTTGTCTTGTCACTGGGGACGAGTTCGAAGCAAAGATTGGTGAAGATGAATTTCAGATGAACCTAATCCATGTTATTCTTAAAAAAAAATGTAGCTTCCCTTGCTCAGAAACCCAGTCATATTCCCAATCGCTATCGTAGCGTATATTACATAAATTATTTAAATATTAGGAGTTGGTGTTATATCCTTAAATTTGCTATAAAAAAACAATTTTGCCTTAGTACCTACTCAATCCACCGAATTGATGTTACGGCTGCTAGAATAGGAGTGGAACATATTTTTTTGAATGTTTGTAATATGCATTAATTTCATATTTTATATGAAACATATAAAACATGTAATTAATATGAGCATATACCTAGTCAATAAATATAGTTTTAACAATTTGCCACGTAACTGGGTTATTTATAATTTTGTATTAATTAAAATCACATATTAAGCCGGTAACGGACGGCGAGCTATAATATACAGGTTGATTCTTTAAGAATGGGCAATCTCTGAACTGGAGATACTACACAACAAAATATGGCGATTGAGCCAAATATGCCTTATCCGAATGTTGCTATTTTAAAAAAATACAGGGTGTTCAATGCTAGAATATTATTTTGAAATATCTCAATAACTTTAAAACCTGTCGGAGTATTAAAAAAAAATTGGCACAATTATGTTTTTTGGCACGGCAAATAAGAACTAATTAATTTTGACGTCAGTAGTAGAGGGCGCCACTTATGGCACAGCATGTTTCTTTTAAATGGCAGAACTTTTTTGCTGTTTAGTGTATCCATCTTACTATTGAAACAATCGATTCTCCTACCTGTTGTATCTTAAAAAGGTATACCTTGTTGAAGTCGTTAGGAGTAACAGTTTTCAAAATAATCCTATTTGAAATATTCAGTGCTTCGATTGAAAACTGTTATCGTTTCAGGTAAAGTGCGTTTTCTACTGAAAATACAGTACGATTTTACTTGAAAAAGTTGTTCAGAACGGTAAATTATGGGGAAGTGCAAAATTTCAAAAATATCGGCGAGGTTTGATTTTGAAACCATTTTTCAACAAAGCACAAAGATTTTATCAAAGCAGGCTGATATCCGAAAGTTTTCCTTTTTACAAATGTTATTAGGTTTGAAAATTTGCTAATATCTACGTTCTTATTCAGTTAAATTATGGTGCGGAGCATCAGCTTCAGCAACTTCTTTAATATTCAAAGACTCGTTATCATTCATTTTTGGCGATTCTTTCGTAAAACTTTGTAACGCTCGACGTTTGGACACATCAATGCATAAACAATGCCTTAAAAGCAGATTGCCTTCCCACTTTTCGCAATGTTAAATAAATATATAAAAAGCATAAAAATATTTGACTGTGTTCTAAGCACTCAACAAATTGTCCATTGTTTCCGTTATGTGCTTAAAAAGATACTCTTTTCGCAGCTTGTTACATAATTAGCTATTTTGATATTACTTTTGTAGATTTCAATACCTAAAAGCATCACAAATTTGATCGGTCAGTGGTCTCGCGGTTTAAGGCGTCAGTACTTGAATCGAGGTGACTAGACCGCTGTGGGTTCGACCCCCTCAGCCTGTAGACCGTATATAAGCTATATTCGTGAAGAGGATTGGCACCCTCTCTGAGGGTATGGTAGGGTGGAAGAATGTTGACTTGGGTCAAATGTGAGAGATTGATACCGGTTGACGTTTGACTACCCCCCTAATTAATAAGGTTTTCCAGGTTTCCCTCATTTCCGCACTGAATGGTGGTTAGGGTCTACCAACATAAGTCATTCCTGGGCGCAAATGCGGCCTGCTTAATAATAATATGCCGCCCCCTCTCCCGCACAAATCTTCGACTTCTGGGCTAATCCTGGTAATTAAAATGAGGGGTAGAAATATTATTATTATTATCACTTTTAGTAAAAACATTTAAGTATTTTGACGTAAGGGAACAAACACTAACAACTTGTTTGTTATATTTGTGTCAACTGTCAACACAGTTAACATATGCATGCCAAATACACGAAGCTACTTGAAACACTACGGTGAAACAATTCCAACAATATACCAATGTATTGATTTTACATTATTTATTATTTCATACGTTTTACTTATTATACTGACATTTTTAATGAAGAATAATTTGAAACAAATTTCTGGAAGAAATTGAATGCAACGTTGTCGAAATTAATCGACTTGACGTATCGGAATTTGTAAAATATTTAAAAAAATATATGGCAGTAATTTAAAACTTGTTGTTACTAAAGGAGAGCTTCTTATAATAATTATTTTTGGAAAAATTAATTATGTCTGAATTTTAAAAAATCTTACGCGGGCTCCTATGTTCTATTAACAATTTTTTTGTGAGGCTTACCACAATGCTGCTAACGTTGGACATTTTTGAAATTCATTCTTAAAAAAGAATAAATATGGATACGAATGAGTTTAATAACGCGTCCAATAAAAATGGACTTCAAATCGTGCGCAAAACAAACGAGTACACGTTAACTTAATAAAACTTTGAAACAGCGTCAGTCGAACGTCATAAAAATGCGGTGCAGAACAGATAAAAAAGTACATACCGCAAACACGATCATCGATCTGTTCTGGCGGATGCTATAATTGCAAGAAAATGGAACAAAATAGACTATTTCGATTCTTCGACTGATTTAAATTCATTTCCCCAGTCAGTCATCTGCATGGTTTTGCATTCGCAGAAACAGATCCGATAACGTTTGGATTATCGTTTTGAATCAACGTTCTCCAAATGCGGGATTTTAAATGCATTTAGTTGTCAGGAAGGCATCTTTGTTCAAGGTATTCCGACCACCGGGTTTTATTTTCTCTAGAAATTAAAACGCAATTGTTGGCATCATACTCGTGCACTAAGCGATCCCAATCAGAACTCTTCTCTCTTTAGATATTTTAAAAAGCACCAGAAATTCCAATTGTTATCATAGATGTTGTACCGTTGTAACTACTAACCAAACTATATTACAATGTCATAAGAATGTTCAAGAGCAAAATTTTAAAACTAATTTAAGAAGGTTGATTTTTTCCTCGGAGAACGCTTAGTTATAGGCTTTTGTTATATTATTTGCCAGACGCCTTACGCCATATGAACAAATGAATACGTCTTTTTATTTTCATCAAAAAACTATAAGTGAGAATATTAAAACTATATACTACATTAAATATAAATAGAATAAAATGGCTGTGTCATGAAAAATGGACATAGGCGTTTTCAAATATCCGTTTACTTACAGTATTAACTTTTTTGTGACGCAAGTATTTACAAATACAAACTTCAAACAGTACAGTACAATACTATTAATAATTAATAACAAAAGTGGCAAAAGCAGTTGAATTTGCTGCATTAATATAGGTCTTGTAAAATGTTTTCTTTCCTTAGGAATTTCTTTCAATTTTTGGCTGGTCGCCAATTATACGCCTTATCAGGTTTTATAGTGAACCAATTTCCAGCGACGCGTGGAAGTGTATTTTTACAAAATGATATTTGTAAGAGCAAATATAGCGAACGAGTGACTTAAAAGCTGTATGAGTTTAGTATAACTCCTTTTCTTACGAGATTTTGTTATACTATTTTTGTGTTAGTAGGTAGTTATAAGCAAATAGTGATAGATATAAAAGCATTATAAAGTTACAGATTAAAAAAAATCATTCTAGCTACTTAGTAGGATTTCCGTAACCTGATACGGCTTTGTTTGTTTATATAATAACAGTTAAGTTTAATTTTTGTGAGTCGAATTGATTCTAAGTTAAATTTAAAAAATGAGTCTTCCTATTCACAACAATTTAGAAAATTGTTCTGCATACGTTTCAAATGTCGCTTGAGAAGCATCTTCGAACTTAACTGACTTAAAATCCAAGGAAAAATACGAGAAGGTATATAAAATATTTTGTATTATTTTGTTTTTCATACAATGTATTTCGTTATTTTAGGCAAAACCTCTTAAGGCATCTAGTTTATGGTATACATATTCCATGTTGAAAAGTACTATACAAACAAAAGAAAATATGGATGTATATGACAATATAAAAAGCTACTTGCCTTTGTAAAATGAATAACACATACGAAAGACATATCAAAAGATTTATTTTTTTTAAATCTCTAGTAAGTCAATGAGGTTATCAAATATTTTAAATAAAAATGATAAATTTGTGAGAACTTTCCTCAATTGCAATGATTTGATAACGAATATCTGTAACAGGAGGTTATGATCAAATCCTCTAGCGAAATAAATATTATCAACACGATATGCCATGAATTTTAAAAAGCGACGCTGAGCCTTCAAGATGATTAACTTGATAGCACGGATACTATAAGGCTATATTCTAATCTAGAATGGACTCAGGAAAAGTATAAACATTTCAAAGCACTAATATTGTTTAACGATATATGAAAGAGCAAACTTTACATTTATAAATAATTATAGAAACCATGTTTTCTTTAAACCACTCCTTTAGTGTAGAAAAAGCTTTAGATCATCTGCGAAAAAAAGGTGATTATATTGCAAAGTTAAAGATAATTCATTTATATGAAGAATAAACATGAGTGGTTCCAAGTTAGACCTTTGTGGTACCCCTAAAGGAGCTATGAAAATATTAGAACAATATCCATTATATGACACATACAACTCATGACGCTCAAGATAAGATTTTGTAATGTTAATAACATTAGGACTGAAGCACTGTCTAAGTTTGCATAGTTCCAATGCAAGCTTCTACATCATTATTTTCTTGTTATTCTTTATTTCTAAACCACATTATCTAAAAATAAGTAGTGTAACACATTGAACAAAATCGCAATATCCTATCTCTTCAGTGAAAGTTTAATATGGAAATTACTTCAGTAATCTATAAAGACATAATTTCAATAGAAATTCAAAATCAGGTTTTATATAGGATAATCTGTATTACTCCAAATTAATGGGTTTAATAATTTTATTCATAAAGCCTTAATTACATTATTCTACAAAGACCGCTCACGAATTTGCAGAAATGTAAATTATGCGAAACTTTTATCTGCCCAGGGCAATTTGGTTTAACAATTGGAACCACACAAAGAATTAGTCAGCTGCCGGTAACTGTAGCGAGACTGGCTGAAACTTAACGACCTTGCAGGAAATGATGGCCTCAAATCTGCAATAAAAGAGTTGGGATAATTTCGTTAGGTTGAGGCTAGACACAAATTACTGGCGACACGAGAAAGCAACTGAAATATCTAACTTTATTATTTCGCTGTAAAATCGAGACCGCGGAACACAATTCAGCCTTCTGCAACGTATCGACGTTAAACGACTTCGTCACTAGTTAGTTTTTCACATTATTTCCAGTACATTTCCGCATCTTCTTTGTGAGAACTTTTTAAAAACAGTCGACTAAAACTATTACTTTAAATATGCCAAATGTACGCTTAGAGATCTCAGATATAGTCGTAAAATCCAGTACAATGTATAATATTAAATATTTAAATATTGCTGCTTTCAATAAAATTATTCTTTAATACACTGTTTCCAAAGCCCTCTTTGAATTTAAAAATGAAATATCTGACATTTACCGTCAAACGTTTCATAGCCGGAGAGTTTTGCTCAGATAAATTAACATGTCATGCAGCTGGCCATGGTTACTATAGTTGCATATTTGTTTATGTACAGTCATAAATCTCAAATAAACAGTAAAGAAAAGCGAAACGCACTAGCTACAATACTGCTATGACTAATAGTGCAAATAATTTCTGGAGTTATATTAAAGAAAAAAGGGTGAACACTAAATTATCTGCTAGTTTTTCTTGGGATGACCAAAATTTTTAATGATGCTGATATTGCTAATGGTTTTCCTCAATACTTTCAGTCAGTTTATAGTGATAGTGGATTAACTTTAACTATCATTTCAATTATAATCTAAATAGCTGATCCATTAGAAATGTCTCGCAGGAAGAAATACTGGACGCTATTGCTACTCTCAAACTTAAAGCTGCGATTGGGATGGATGGAATCCCATCATATTTCTTCAAGGCTTATTCAGAAATGGTAAAACTTCCATTACAAATAATTATAAACATTTCATTGGAACACAGAGGTTTCCCAGAATCTCAAAAACGAAGACGTATTACACCAGTGCATTAAAATGGAAATACCAGCATTATAAAAAACTATAGGCCGGTTACTGCGCTTAATGCAATGTCTAAGATATTTGAAAGAATCATTTATAACCGAATAAGGATTCACGTGCAATCAGTAATCATTTCACAACAGCATGGTTTTGTAAGTAAAATATCTACTGTTACAAATTTAATGACATTCAGTAAATATGTAGCTTCTAAAATGCAAAATAATAGACAAGTAGACACTGTATATACTAACTTAGCTAAAGCCTTTGATCGAGTAAACCATCAAGTTTTAATAAAAAAGTTAAATGCATTCGGCCTTGATGAGGCCTGCTTACTCTATTTCCAGACATACCGGGTGTTCCCTCTAAGACTTTCAGTGCGAATATCTCAGAAACCATCATAGCCAGTGCGACGAAATTTGGTATACAGACACTAGATGGCGCGTAGAATCTGATGATAACATCAATTTTTATACAGGGTGTTCCATTTTCCAAGAAATCGATTTAATTTTGATTTTTTGGTTGTCAACCCTGCTAAAACTTATGTTTAAATTGAAATATACTTAATTATGAACACATTCTGATAAATAGACATTCAAAAATTTCAATATTTAACATAAAAAAACGCCTCCAAAAAGTACCCAAATTTCATTGTTTTGTCATGTAAAATGTGTATAGCCTTGAGCCAGACTTACACAGAAGAAACTAACATCGGTGAACGTCAAAACTATTAATTGTCATTGAATTGTCAAATATTAATGGCATGAAGTATTTTATTTTACATAAATAACGCTAAATTATGGATTTAATGCAATTTACGTATGCACAATGGTGTTATTGAGACTTGTCGATAAAAATTTAGATTTGAGTTGAGGCTTTTGGAGCATTGTGGTCGCCGTACCGGCGCAGTCTACCGCTACAGCTAGAGTTACAGCGTGAAGATTGTGTAAAATATCTGTGAACATTTTTAAATTATTCCATTATAATGTAATAAAACTTCAGTAAATTGTTTTTTTATGTTACTACAGTGTACAATAATAATTAGGTACACGTATTTTTGATGACAAAATAATTTACAAAATTGTGTAAGTACTTAAAGAATATCCCTGTTTTCCAACTGCTGTAATAATTATTGATTAGTTATTTAGCAACAAATAAATTCAAACAAAACCATTTCTAAAACTTTTAATTATAATGTGAACGTGTTTGTCGTTGAAAGTCAGATCTGAACCTACCCTAGCCCCACAAAAGAAAATATTACGAAAGCATAACCTAGAAATGATTGATTCTTGTATCCACATATTTCAGCACTACTTATGTACTTATGTTTAAGAAGAACTCTACATCTGTAAAATAGTAAACAATGAACTACAATTTCTGTATTTCATGATACAGAACTGAAATAAAGCAACTGGTTTTTGCTAGGAAGAATCACCTGCAAATGTACTATACCCAGTAGGTAGGTACCTATCAAACAGTCGTTTAAAGCTAGATAATAATTTGTAATTATTGTTTTTATCTTTCAGTTATGTATGTGCAGTGCCACAAATTACATTAAAGCAGACACCAGAAAGAATAAGCGAAAAATATTACGGACATTTTCTTGGAAATAATTCTAAACATAGAATGATGGATAATATTATAAAGAAGTCTGTAACTCACATTCTTTGAAGAGTATTCTATAAGACATTAAATTCAGTTGTCTGTCGTGGGTTTTAAAATTTCTAAACGAATAAAATTAAGAAAAATAAACTAATTTCATAATTCTATGTACAGTATGAAAACATCTTGTTAGAATATCTTTAAAATGTTGAAAGCTAACTGTTACAACATATACACAACATAACGTAATAAGGTAGGTATTGAACGATGAAACGGCAAGATTTGTTTCTAATCGTACATGCATGTACATTCCTCAGATTGAACGTTGTTCTGTAAATGAAATTAGAATACAGAATAAGTGTTTAATATAAAATCAGATGTAATAATGTAAATTTATTTTATTGTTAATTAATCAAGAATTCATTTAAAGCTAGACAGTAATTTGTAATTATTGTTTTTATCTTTCAGGTATGTGTGTAGTGCCACAAATTACATTGAAACAAAACGATTCGTAAAATAGGACATCAAACAGAATGAACGAAAAATATTGCACAGATATTGTGTTAGAATAAATTTTATACATGGAATGGTGGATAATATTAAGAAGTCTCCTAACTCACATTGGAGAGTATTTTACAAAAGAACAAAATTTTCAAAAAAGACCAAAGGAGTGATTTTTTATATTTTATTATAGCTATGATTCAGTTGTAACCAGCATAATTTTAATTAAAAAGTAATACGTACCTAGATTGTGGCTTATTTTTTAAATATTAACTAAATTGAATAACTTGATCCTTCATCTTTAAGTATTAATTAATTTTATATTACCTATTTCTGAAACATTTCTGATTAATAATTTGAGTAGAATAAAAAACAACAAATACAGACTTCAATTTATTAACAATAAAATAAAATTACATTAAGTATCTACACTATTACATCTGATTTTATATTAAACACTTGTTCTGTATTCTAATTTCTTTTACAGAGCAACGTTCAATGTGAGGAATGTTCATGCATGTACGATTAGAAACAAATCTTGCCGTTTCATCGTTCAATACCTACCTTATTACGTTATGTTGTGTATATGTTGTAACAGTTAGCTTTCAACATTTTAAAGATATTCTAACAAGATGTTTTCATACTGTACATAGAATTATGAAATTAGTTTATTTTTCTTAATTTTATTCGTTTAGAAATTTTAAAACCCACGACAGACAACTGAATTTAATGTCTTATAGAATACTCTTCAAAGAATGTGAGTTACAGACTTCTTTATAATATTATCCATCATTCTATGTTTAGAATTATTTCCAAGAAAATGTCCGTAATATTTTTCGCTTATTCTTTCTGGTGTCTGCTTTAATGTAATTTGTGGCACTGCACATACATAACTGAAAGATAAAAACAATAATTACAAATTATTATCTAGCTTTAAACGACTGTTTGATAGGTACCTACCTACTGGGTATAGTACATTTGCAGGTGATTCTTCCTAGCAAAAACCAGTTGCTTTATTTCAGTTCTGTATCATGAAATACAGAAATTGTAGTTCATTGTTTACTATTTTACAGATGTAGAGTTCTTCTTAAACATAAGTACATAAGTAGTGCTGAAATATGTGGATACAAGAATCAATCATTTCTAGGTTATGCTTTCGTAATATTTTCTTTTGTGGGGCTAGGGTAGGTTCAGATCTGACTTTCAACGACAAACACGTTCACATTATAATTAAAAGTTTTAGAAATGGTTTTGTTTGAATTTATTTGTTGCTAAATAACTAATCAATAATTATTACAGCAGTTGGAAAACAGGGATATTCTTTAAGTACTTACACAATTTTGTAAATTATTTTGTCATCAAAAATACGTGTACCTAATTATTATTGTACACTGTAGTAACATAAAAAAACAATTTACTGAAGTTTTATTACATTATAATGGAATAATTTAAAAATGTTCACAGATATTTTACATAATCTTCACGCTGTAACTCTAGCTGCAGCGGTAGACTGCGCCGGCACGGCGACCACAATGCTCCAAAAGCCTCAACTCAAATCTAAATTTTTATCGACAAGTCTCAATAACACCATTGTGCATACGTAAATTGCATTAAATCCATAATTTAGCGTTATTTATGTAAAATAAAATACTTCATGCCATTAATATTTGACAATTCAATGACAATTAATAGTTTTGACGTTCACCGATGTTAGTTTCTTTTGTGTAAGTCTGGCTCAAGGCTATACACATTTTACATGACAAAACAATGAAATTTGGGTACTTTTTGGAGGCGTTTTTTTATGTTAAATTTTGAAATTTTTGAATGTCTATTTATCAGAATGTGTTCATAATTAAGTATATTTCAATTTAAACATAAGTTTTAGCAGGGTTGACAACCAAAAAATCAAAATTAAATCGATTTCTTGGAAAATGGAACACCCTGTATAAAAATTGATGTTATCATCAGATTCTACGCGCCATCTAGTGTCTGTATACCAAATTTCGTCGCACTGGCTATGATGGTTTCTGAGATATTCGCACTGAAAGTCTTAGAGGGAACACCCGGTATTTATCAGTACGATGACAGGAAGTCAGATATAACAACACCTATGCTGAAAATGTTATTGGCAACTCAGGGGTGCCACAGGGCTCAATATTGGGACCGATGCTGTTTGTACTTTTTATTAATGACATTTACCGTTATATTGAGCATGCAAAATTTGTACTCTATGCAGATGATCTCAAGTTGTATTTGTCGGTTAATTCTGAGGACGACTGCCGAATATTGCCAATTTGGTAGACTTCTGTGGTGTCAATGATCTGGCCATGAATGAACTCAAATGTTAGTGTATTACTTTTGCTAAAACACGGACGCCTATTTGCAAAGAATATACTATTAACAGGACTCCTCTAGAATTAGTAATAGAGTTTAAGGGTTTAGGCATTATTTTTACAAGTAATTTCACTTTTACAGCACACATTATTGGTTTAGTTTCTGATTGCCACCGAAGGATGGATTTTATTTTAAGGTATTGTTGAGATTTTAGTATCTCATGCATTTTACTGTTTAATTATTTAGTCTGGTATAAATTTGAATATGGTAGAAAGAATACAAACATACTACATACCTGGTACTCGTTTCTTATGCAACTCAACTTTTAAATTTTAATATTTTAACATTAAGCCATCGTCGCAAAATTGCAGAAATTTTATTTATATACTCGCGTCAAGAATTCAGATGTCTTACGGCTGACGTTACACATTTGTTTTTATTGTCAACGTAATTTTCGATATTTGGTCGCGTTAAAAACAATAATTTTTTGCAATTTAGTGCAATATATCATGCAAACCTTTAGTGTAGTATATAGTTTTATTACTATCAGTTGCAGTTTCTTAAATATTTTGATGAAAATATAATGAATTATTCATTTGTTCGTATGACGTAAGTCGTCTGAATTCTTGTCGCGAGTATATACAACATTTTTAATGGAAGACTTGATGTTCCTGACTTACTTGGGAACATATACATTGATGTACTTGATATACGACTAAGACTTAGAACCAATTTATTTAAGACATATTGTTTAAATTCACCACTAACTACTTGCCTTGTTAGCACTAATGAATTAATATAATTGAATAACAATATAGATATCCTTAATGACAACAACACTAGTATCATGGTGTATTTATAGGTTTAAATGTTCCCCTTTATCTGACAGTTACTGTTTATGTTAATTATTATGAGGAATTTTTGTTAATTTTTATAGTGTTGTATGTAGATTGTACATTGTTGTATAACACTACTGCATAGCTGTCTTTGTATGTAAATCTGTTTGTTGTGCAAGATAGATAAAATTCAATTTATTATTATAATAATATTTTTAGGTTAACAGGTGCAGCTAACAGATTGTAATGTTGTAGAACATTTCAGTACATTACAGTTTTAAAGATTTTCTGGAAAATTGTTTGTTTTATTAATATTGATGAAAACAATCAAATTACGAACAAATTACGATCCAGGAGCTTTTACATAACCTTAATTGTACATTAGTTTGTAATTTTGTAACACAATTTTTGCATTTTATTGCAACTGTATTTTTATATTTGTATTTCTATAAGAGCTATTCGTTTTAGAGCTGTTTCTGTTGCTTTTGGTCAGATGTACAAGCCCCCTTAGCATCGTCACTTGTTTTCCGGACACCCTGTATATTATTTTATATACTTACTTGTTCATTATTGTGATATCTTGGATCATTCTTAAGTAGAGGTCAAAAATAAGTTTTTTTTGCTGTATAAATGTGGGTCTTAGGGCAGTCATTATCGAGCTGTAGCATGTCAAATATATTTAAAAAAAAAATAAGTTTTAAAATTTTAATTTCTAAACTGCTTGAGATAATTTAACCAAATTTGGAGTACCTACGTTTTGAGTATGACAGTAGATATAAAACAAGTAATCACCAGTTTTAGAAACTTCCCAAAAATATATATCACCCTCTATTTTCTCACCTTTTGTTTCTTCATACTTTTTTGTATTCCAAACCGATTAGTAACAAAATTAATTTATTTGATCAGGTGAATTTTTATACAGTCAATTAAATTACTTAAACATTTCTTAGGGAGAGCATGTAAAACAATAATAATAAAAAGCCATCATCATATTTAATATTGCGTGTTTTTAAATTAAGCCTATTTTTTAAATATTAATAATAGCTTATGTATATTCGAATGGCCAATATGGTTTACATTTATGGCCTTGCAGATGGAAATTGTACTGAGGCTAGGCAAATTTATATGGAAAGATTTCCAAATCATCCAAATCCATGAATGTTCAGAAATGTCTTTCAATATCTTTCAGAGTTAGGCTCATTTCAGAGAGGTCAATTTCTTGGAAGATCTTTGAATGGATGAACGCCTGATTTGGAAGGCATTCTATATAAAATTTAAGAAAACCTAAATACTAGTACTAGGAAGCTCGCTGCTTATGTGAATCATAAATTAGAATGGTCAATCAAATTGAACAAAATGTTGACTTTACCTCTGGCATATTGTTTACCGACGAAGATATTTTTTCCAGGGATGCTATAATGAACTTCCACAATAAACAGGTTTGGTTTGATGAAATCCCTGATGACATAATGGAATCTCGATTTCAACATCAGTTCTCTTTTAATGTATGGTTGGGTATTATTGGAAATTTTCCTGTTGGTCCTTACTTTTTACCAAAAACTTTAACTGATGCTTGTTACAGATATTTTCTTGATAACGTTGTTCCTGGAGTACTTGACGATGTCCCCTATGCGCTAAGACAAAGAATGTGGTTTATGCACGACGGAGCTCGCCCACATTTTAGGTTGACTGCGTGAATTTTTAAATGAAATATTCGGTAATACCGTGATTGGACGAGGCGCTCAAGATCCAGGTCAGCCTTGACCACTCAAATCAACCGATATGAACCCTATTAATTTCTTTGTTTGACGACATCTCAAGATATTAGTTTACAAGGTTCACATTGAATCTGAGGAGCACTTAGGTCAATAAATTATAACTGGTTGTGATGTGATAAGAACTACTCCCGGAATTATTGCACGTGTTGGTGTTCTAACGGACCTGTAATGAGTGCAAATATAATTTCGCGCCGAGTTTTCGAGGGAAAAGAAGGCTTTGCTTTTTTAAAATATCGAGTTAGAATTTACAGTTTAGATGTTAGGGGTTATCTAATATTTTTATATTTCAGTGGCAGGGATACCTAATTAAACAAAAAATAGTAACAAAAAATGCCACAAATAAATAACTACAGACAATATCAATTTTTTATTAAAATTGTATCATTACGTTCTGCTGTTATTTCATACTACTGACCTAGACAATAAATAACCAATAATCTACCTTGTAATATTACAAATAATTGTTATCAGTGTAATATATCGACTCCCGAAAATGTTTTCCAAAGCAGATAAGTGTGAAATTGAAGGAAATGTGCGATTTACTTCTGTCTTAATTGCAATACTCGGTACTCAAAGCAATTAACTGAAACCCCTCTACAAAATCAAACCTCGATGACGAAAGCAATTAAATTTGTTAAACTTGGTTGCGAAGTTCTTGGTTTCCTTTTATAATTAGTTAGGATTTTTTTGCCTAAAGAATTATTAATTAATTATTCTGGCAAACTTAACGACTAATTACATTGGCAATTTCACTGAGATTTCTTGCATAGTACCGGCTGGAGATGACCACTTGTGCTCCACTTTAGATGAAACACAATGAAATATAAACGCGATTAATATATTTAGAAAAATATGAATGGAATGAAAGAAATTTTACCGAGAATTATACTGCTTTAATGGAAGACAAAATGTTATTTTTTTTCTTGTATAAATCCAACAGAAAAGTCACTTTGTCTTGTTTACCGCTTTATACACTGAAATGTAACATATTGGATATCGCGCCGCATATTTATCTTTGTCCTAAGCGTGCGACCCTAAGGACAATTTTCAGGGATACCTCTAATATTTTTTTAGGTGTACTGTACACAAAAATAACAGCTTTTTGCAACGTACAACATGTCAAGTAGTTTATTACTATAAAAAAATACATTTGTAAAAATCGACTCATTTCTGCGGAAAAATTATAATTATAAGGCTCTTGATTCTGTTAACGTAGATTTTTCACAACCAAAATATTTTATAAGGAGCTGTCATTTTGGCACAACACTGAAAACCATTGTTCCGTAGGACGAAGGGATTTATGAAAAGCATGATGATGATCATTACAAAAAATCTTTTTTTTAGTATGATAATATTATAAACACTCGCATAACACTGCATATAAAATTCATTAGATATTGGTTATACAAATCTCAATAATTTTTTTTTCTACAAAACTGTTAAAAGTGGGCTTTTTAATTGTCATATTTGATCTTAAAAATGTAATTTTTTGACACGCGTGTTAAAAGTAAGTTTATATAAATTTTGTTTTGAAAATTAATAAAACATTTTAACAAACACATGAACAACTTTTTATTTTAAATAAGTACAAACCAACATTTTAACTAGTTATTACTATTAACATTTATAGTAAAATTAAAACAATTTTAAATTGTAATTCCCTGCGGAGTCATCATACTTAAGTTGGTTTTACTGCCAACATGTGTGATACATCTATTTTCTGTAGAAATACTACTGGTAGTACTGGTGGTCTTGCTAGTAGTTGCAGCAGTAGGAAGTATTTGGCACGCAATTTCCTTCTTCTGTTCCAGGAAATTTTCAATGTAGCCTTCAGCTATCGTCGAAGATTTCCATCCTCCATGTCTCTTGATGGTAGTAAGATTTGCACCAGAATCTGCTAACAATGTCGCCGATGAACGACGAAAACAGTGTCCGCTGTAGAGTTGAGGATTTTGTAGAGTTGAGGATTTGGTAGATTCAAGAACTCTGCAATGTCGGCAGGCATTTTACCAAACATGTTAATTCCGACTGGATTCTTCACACATTTATTCTTCATATATTTAAGAAAAAAAGAACAAAATGGCCAGCGTTGGGTGGCCGGAGGGCCATATACTTTCTAAAAAAGTTTAAATAGAATTTACCAACACTGAAAGTCCGACGCACTTTCGTTTTAGTATCTGGTATGATCACAACAACCGAAGTGCCCAAATATTCGATATTGTCGATGGTCATCTGACACAATTCCTCCCGGCGACACGCTCCGAAGATACCCACTATTGCTGCGACTTTCATCATCAGATACTTTTCGTCTTCTGCTTCTGTGAGAAATTTGTCGATATGCGTCTTCGTCAAAACTTTTGACTTTTTTGCTTGATATCCTTCACCCTTCCGTTTTAAAAAAGCAATAAGTTTATATTGTTTGCTTATATCTTGATCTTGCTTTATTTTTAACATAGTTTTGATCATGGAATAATTTGACCACAGCGTTGACGATTTCCATATCTTGGCTTTTTTCTCAAAATATGCCAGTAAAACACTTTCGTTACATTTCCCAGGGACCTTTTTAATGTTGCACCATTCCGAAAAGCGTCTATAAGCGATTTCGTACTGTTCCTTTGATTTCGCCGGCAATAATTCCAATGCTGCTCGACTGGCGGCTTCTTCGATTTCAGCAGGCATGGATTCGTTACGCTCATTATCGAGATTATTCATTATATTTATAATATTACTAGAAAATGCTGTCAATATTTTTGCGTTTTTTCCGTAACTAACAACAGCACTGGTTGCTACGAAAATTTTGGTTCATAAACATTGCGATCTGTGCGGTATTTTTTGATTTCTTATTTTTATTGAGTTTAAAGTTCTTCCGATTGTTTTGTACAAAAAATAGTGTATGATATACGTGTTAAAAGTGATTTTATTTTGTTCGTGAAGTTAAAAAACTCGCTACGCTCGTTTTTTAATCATCTTCACTCACAAAATAAAATCTTACTTTTAACACGTATACCATAAATAGCTATTATGCAATAAAAATTACTTTCACAAAGTGCAGTAAAACGCTTAAAATAATATTAAATAATACATATAACATTCCAGTTACAGATATTGTGATTAAATTGTGATGCTCGTTAGGTACTTTATATATTCTGATACTTTTACGATACAGTTAATAAATAATTTACTTTTGTTGATGGATTTTATGTTACAAAAATATTGCTTTATTGGTACTAAAGATACCAAAATAGAGCACTTATAAAATTGTTGTTTAATCGATTTGTTACTATTAATATAAATATATTTAATTGTTTCCAAAAGACCTTACAAAAATCTCAACGACGGTTAAAGTGCTTTATAATATGATGCCAATTTTGGATGCGTAAAATTTGTTTTGAAAACATTTTTGTAGTTGTTATAAAATACCAAATTGCTAGTTGGGACTGTTTTTCTGTATAAATGCAACTTCAGTTTATTTATTAAAGTATTATTTTAAAACAAAAAAGTTTTGCTGTTTTTAATTAGAATTATACGCATAGCAAGTAATTAAATTTAATATTAGCATAGATAACATTCGTTATTAATCATGAAATCATATACATTTCAATAAAATTTCCCCAATTATTGTTCACTCACGTGTATTTCACGTACCTAATCCTTTTACCACCCCTTGTCATGATTCGGTTGCTTGGTAAATGTAACTACATCTCATCGTTAATTTATATAAGCATCCATTCAATTAATTAATTACAAACGACGTTTCCAGTACGTATTTATCCTCGATTCGATACATTGCGAAAGAAATTGGAAGACTAAGGATTTACTAAGGTAAGTTTTGTAAAAAAAAATATACGAAGAAAATTTCATTTGAATCTCCTGCTCATCTTGCCTTAGATGAAATGATTTGATATAATGTGCTGTCTTTCATTAAATATATCAAAAATAATATTTTTATCCATCCACTTTACATGTAAGGATTTTCATTACAGGGTGGTCAGATGAAGACGAAACAGAGCCATTTTCAGGAACTGCGTCAAAATTGTAGAAAAACGCTCAGACCCGTCGATTTTAGATTAAAGGGGGACATTCTTTGTTGGTATTTTTGACTCCATCACTTTCATCCCCAAACAAGGGTAAGCATCACCCCAAAATATTTAAATGGCATTGGGGGTTGAGTAACATGTATTTTGAAGGGGGTGAATTCTCTTTACAACAGACTTTAAATTTTATAATTGCGCCCAATACTTAATACGAATTTTGATTTTAAAGTACAAACAATTAGTAACGGTAAAAATGTCACTCATTCGAGTAAAGTACGTCAATGGTATACATTTAGTAGTTCCTCCGTTACATTGGTTTTTGGCGATTTGTTATAACTTTCGTAAAAAAAAAATATAATTATAATAAACAGAAATGAATACTATACACACACAACAAACGTAAAATTAGTGGATTCCAAATTTATCAAGTATTATTTGGAAGCGTTGGTTGATAGTTTATTTAATTGTGTTTTTGAAAATTAAACACTATGGTTTATTTCACTGCCGAAAGGGTAGATATCATTTCGCTTTATGAACAATAAATGTGCGAATAGAACAGCTCAGCTATTTAATGAACAACATCAAGATCGACATGTCAGGACGAAGTATGTTCTAGTTATTAAAAAAAATTTCAAGAGATAGAAAACGTAGCCAATAAAAAACGACAAATTGAAAACCTATAGTTAATGAAGCTAGTAAAGTTGCAGTTTTGGGACAAGTTCATCTTGATCTTACATCAAGTACGAGGCAGCTGGCAATCTGTGTCTGGGATTATGATGATAAGATGATTATGACCGCCGTTTGCCATTTTGCGAAATAATGAGTAAGCGAGCAGAAAACGATCCACAGTTTCTTTTTAACATCTGTTTTTCTGATAAATGCAGTTTTTTTCTTGAACGGGATGATAAATCGTCACAATTACTGCTATTGGTCAGATTCAAACCCAAGAGTTCTTCACAAAGTGTATAGCAACCGGAAAAATTAAATGTATGTACTAGAATTTTCAGTGACCGACTGGCCAAATGTATTTGCAATTACTGGAAGACGCTATTGACCCTGCCTTGACTGATATTATTGAAAATGTTCCAGAGTATGATGAAAATCATTTGATTTTTCAACAGGACGGTGCTCCTCCGCATTATGCGTTAATTGTTCGTCAGTACTTCGACCAACGTTTTCCACGGAATTGGATTGGGAGAAGAGGCAACATTGAATGTTCTCCACGATCTCCGGATTTATCGCCCCTTGATTTTTTTTGTGGGGATACCTAAAAAGTAAAATCTATAAAACACAGCCAGCGTCGCTGCACAATTTACGTTAAAGAATCGTCGACAAATGCCGTCGAATCATTCCGGAAATGCTTCAGAATACGCGCGAACGTTTCGAACAAAATCTTTATTCTTGTATGGAAGCGGGCGGTCATCAGTTTGAACATTTAATCAACTAAGTAGTAAATAAGCAACTAAACATAATTTAAATTTTAAAATGTAAATTTTTTTCGAAGTAATGCACGGAATTATAAAATTTAAAGTCTGTTGTAAAGAAAATTGTAAGAGCTTATAAAATAAATATTACTCAACCTCTAATGGGGTATACATGGACTAAATTTTAAAGTGATAGTGAAATTTAAACAAGGTCTCAATGGAAGGTAAAAGGAGGGAAATAGAATACAAAAATAAAAGTTGTTTTCAAAATTTGAGAAATATTAAAGTAGATGAATTTTATAAAATGTCAAATGTCAATCTGATTGATTGAATAAATGTAATATTTATTAAAATTATGTAAAGTAGATATAAGAGCGCATTGGAAAGAAATAAAAAAAGGATAATCAAGAAAACGGAATAACAGGAAGTTAAGATTGAAATTAGAACAAGAAGTAGCAGCCCAACAGTGAACAAAAATATCTAGGAAATTAAGAAGACCAATTAAAGGATTAAAGGCATCAAACTATTAACATTACACAAGGTATTTAAATTATATTTCTGCTCATAGTATATCCAGAGAACATCATGCAATATTAAGTGGCGGAAGACAGAGTGACAAGAACGATATAAGGAGCAGCCACCATACGGATTGACAGGCCAATACGAGGAGCAATCACCAGCAATTGAGCTTCACAAGGATTATTATATAGAAGCGGACATCCATAAAAGGCAGACACAGAGTGCAGTGAGAAAAGGACTACATTTAAGAAATTCGGTAACGACTTTGTATTTCGTAATATTTATTGATATTAGATTATAAGATAGAGCAGAATTTAGGTAGAGTAAGAAAGATTAAATCAATCCAATTGTTAAACCTTTGATATTTAAAATAAAACAAAATTAGTTAACATTGAACATTTCATTAAAAAAATAAAATTAAATTAAATTATCAAAATTATTGGTGAAGAATATCTGAATAATAAATATTAATCCTGTTTGAACCCACTACTGAGACAAAGAGTCATAAAATCATATAAAAGTGAATTTCCAAATTTATTAATCAATAGTAGTGAACCCATAAGATTTATAAAATAAAATTCATAATATTTAATCATAAAAAAGGCGCAGATAAAAACTAGCTCGAGTAAGTAAAATTATAATTTATATTATTAACTTAAAATATTTGAAATTAAAATTAAAATTTAAAATTTTTAAAGATTTACACACATACCTACCATAATAAAATACATAAATCACAATACAACAACAAAAAAAAAATATATATATATATAACAATATATATATATATGTAGTAGGTATGAGAGCATTTGCCTCATTTTTTAAGTTTAGTTATTGTTATCGTCACCTTTTATTTTAACTGTATTAAATAATTATCGAGATTAATCCTTTTATTTATTCTTAATGACATTTATGTACTTTTTCTACGTTCATGTAAAAAACAAAACTTTATTGAACTATATTTAGTGGAAAAAGTGGTTCTTTATTGCACTAGTGCAATAAAATGTTTATTGCATTCATCTGTCATTCTACTACAGCGTTTTATCATCATGACAAAAATAAACGTTCAAATCGAAATCATATTTTCCTAGATTTAGTGTCATCTAAATAAAACATTTTTTGGTTTTTGCATGAACGAAGACAAAATAATGTTGCAACTTGTACAAAAAGCGCTTATTGCACTCGACGTGTTGTCCTACTCGGCCTGACGGCCCCGTTGGACAATTTCATGTCGCGTGCCTTACACAGTCACTTTTTGTACTTGTTGCATAAATAACTATTAAACAACGAATATTCAATTATTTTTTAACAACATAGTTATCGATTTTGTGACAATAACCGTATACGGTATTCGAAATATCTATCACATGTTTCTTAAAAGCAAGAACGAGTTCAGAAATCAACGCTTAGCTCAATGCCACTAGAGATGGCGGTGCGATGCTTAGACAGTATTTCAGTATTTCAAGTAAACAGCTTAACGTTGGCAGCAAATCTTCATTGAACATAATCTTGAGTGTTTACCAAACAAACCAAATTCAAACAGTTAGTTAATTGGGTGTAGGTGAAGTGTATGTACTTGAACTCATAACTACGCTGTTAGTAATTATTGGGTAGAGAAGATTATAATTGAGACGGAGAGAGAAGTATTCCAAGCACCACATAAAATAATTCGCTTTAGTTGATTGAAAACTCCGTCTATGCAAATTTGTTTATTAATTAAGACGGTGTGATAACTACCAGTTGATCCACCTACTAAATCATGGACATATTGGAATTATTTCGTTTGAAAACAGAAATTTGAAATCCAAGGCTTGTACAAATTTAAAATTATTTAGATATATCTATTAATGTTATTCTTTCACTAGAACTTAAACATTTATTCGAGCCATATAATGTAATCCAAACGTCAGAGGTTGAAATTCATCGGGTTCTTACTATTGAAGTTCTTTATTTTATTTTTCTTTATATATATTCAAATAGCACAATCTATTCTACCTTCTCTCATCGATTCAATGTTGAGTTACGAAAAATAAAATTTTCTCCATCTATATAAATTTTTTCACAATAAACATTGTTCGGTGTTTATTTCTAGACTCACTGATTCCAAGATTCCATATTGTCGCAATTAAAAAACTGTACAGATATTTTTATGCAGAATTTAATGAGGAATATTTTTCAATTCCATATTTTTTCCCCAAAAATTGATACTTCTCAAGAGGTTTAGGAATTAAACTTGTCATTTTTTAACTTTGAACTCACCTTAGCTTGAAATCAACAGTCTTACTTTACACCACCATGTTGAACAACTAATTTAGGTGGCCATTTCTTCTTAATCATGAAAATATGCCATAGAAAAAAAACCGTCTACCGGAATTTTAGGGTCAACAGAATGATTAATGATGACAATTATGACGACGATGATGACGGTCATGATGAGGATGATGACGATATACTTAATTATTAGAAAATATTTGTGGATATAGACCATCTTATTGACTGCTAGAATAAGGAACGAGCTATATTTTGGAGCAAAGATGTTAGGTACGCTTTTTTGAAATCGTGTATGTATTTACATACATTTTTAATAAGTGTCACTCAAGACGTCAAGAAGTAAGCTTTTAGGGACTTGGCTATTATAAACGAGATGCTTCACTCACATTTATTACTCATGTTGTTAAGTTAATGTCATATTCTGTACATACCAGATACGACATGTAAATAGTCCCAGAGGTAGTTAAAATATTATTTGTATTTGGAAACTACATGAAGTCTAACATCACAACTTCGGAAAAACAAAAACGTAAGTACAATTTTTCCATAAACTGAGGTAATAGTACCATAACTTGGGTAATAAACACTAAAATAATACGCCTATTATTACTGCTCTAGGAAAACGTTTACATGATTCAATTACTTTTAAAATGAGGTAAATGTACAGGAATATACAGGGCGTTTAGAAAAAAGATTATCAACTTTCACGTGAAGTCTTTCTTTTTCTGTTTTGACTTACAGTATCTTAATGCCAATAAAGGATGACGGAACTCTAGAACATTTTGCGCTTGAAGTACGTAGAATATCCCAACAGGTGGATAGAGAGGGGGGCTCGTTATATGACAGCCTGAAGTCCTGATCTGACACCAACGGACTTTTCTCTCTGGAGTTTCATAGACAATAATCTAGAGAATCCAAGAGAAGCTAATTGGTCCTTTATTGGCATTAAGATTCTGTAAGTCACAAATAATTCGCTAACGTTACGTAACTTGTACTTGTTTTCTTTCGAGTTTTCCACGAGTAAGTGTTGTCATTGTAAAACATATTTTAAGGATGCGTAAACGATACTGAGACTAAAGTCTTAGTTCTTATTTTTATGTCTTGTCCTCTACTAAGTTCCAACATTTGTAAACCTTATTTGAAACATTCTATACAGGGTTAACTATGACTTAGTACAAATATTTTAAGAGGGGATAGGGAAAAATAAGAATTAATGGAATCACCCTTCAAAAAAATTCCAAACTTATTTATAAAGCCAAAAAAAATTATTTTCAACACTATATTAAATCCCTATTTATCGCCGTCACTGACCTTCTGTCAGCCGCGAGGTTAGGTATATTCTGCCAGTCAAAGGTGTCAAAATAGTGACAGGTCCATTGACACGTGTATCAATTTAAGCCGCTTTGAAAGAAAAAAAATCTTTACAAAATGTAGATTATTATTTAATGATTTAATGACAAATACGGTATGGTAGCACAGAGAGGCAGCACCTACCTTACTAATATTTATTTCCAGGATTGATACTTGGAGAGATATTTAAAATGTTGAATCATTTTCTGTGTTCTTACTTGTTTAAATTAAAGATTTTTGTACTTCCTGTGGACCTCTCCTTCCCTCGATCGTTTTTTTTTGTGTAAAGCGGGGTACCTACTTGGTTTGGCGGTCTTGACCAGGTCGATTACTTACGTCGGGAAAAAGCACAAAGGATAACAACAAAATACACGTAAATGTACACAAATACATAAAAACACTACCACACGTTTACCGCCACGGCATAAAACAGCTATTCGATGTGGTTCAAAAAGTATTTTGCATACTCGGAAAACGTCTTTGAGGCTACCGCACGATAATATGCACTTGTCACACTCCCATAAATCAGCACCTTATCCGTCATCTAGGCATTTGTAAATACACACAAAATACGCGAAAAATTAAATTTGCGAAAATCAAGTACTGAAAAATTATTTCAAACTAATCAGAGTACCGTAACCGTAAATTTACGTTATTTGACATCTACAGACGACATCTGTCACTAATACAAGGTGCACTCACGCCGATAAATTTTTAAACTTCATGTGTTGTTGTGTAATTAAATTCTGTTAATACTAATAATAGCAACAATATTAACAGTAATCGACGATATTTGCATAAAATAATTAGTAATATTTTAAACTATAACATCCCAAGATGTTTACAGTGTTCTGTAAAAATGACCCTTAGATTATAACTAACTTTGCATTCTGGATGGTTTGGAGCATGGAGGGTATGCAATTAGCAATGCAGTATGGCATAACCTAGAACTTACTGTTACTTTAAATCAGCTAAGTGACTAATTTTAAACGTGTTATAGTAATTAAATAAAGAATTTTATGTCAAATATGTTAGTGGATAATTATGATGAATCTGTAAGGAGTGAAAATGTAGTATTTTAACTTTTATGTTTGCTTGAGTTACTCCAATACAGGTACAGAATGTGTCGAAATAAATGCAACATAGAGCAATAGTAAATCCCTGACGACAAATTAATGCGATGTTGCCAAACTTACCTTAGTCAAAAGTTGATGGTTAAAAAAATATAGGGTGTCAAAGGTGTAAAAATTTATTTTTGATATTTGTAAATAACCTTTTAAAAAAACCAAATATTTGAATAAATTTTGAAAATCAGGGTTTTTTGGGGCGAGAATTTCAAATTTGTTTCTAATTTTGGCGCCCCTTATAGCATATGCTTCTTTTAAATGATAAAGCTGTTTTGCGATTTAGTGTATCCATCTGTCAACTCAAACAGTAGATTCTCCTACCTTTTTATCTGAGAAAGGTATACTTTGTTGAAGTCGTTAAGAGTAACCGTTTTTGAAATAATCCTATTTGAAATATTCAGTGCACCAAGTAGAAACTATTTTGGTTTCAGGCAAAGAGCCTTTTCCGCTTAAGACACAACATAATGTGACTTGTTAATCGGAATGGACGACATGGAAAATAACAAGAAGATGTGCAAGGTTTGATGAAACCGAATTTTAAACAATGGTTTCATCTAAGCACAAAGATTTTATTAAAGCAGGTTGATTTTCTTGTAATTTTGCACGTCGTCATAATTTACTATTTTGAATAAAATTTTTAAGTACCATTTTGCTGTATTTTCAGCAGAAAAAGCTCTTTACCTGAAACCAAAACCGTTTCTACTTGGTGCACTGAATATTACAAAAAGGATTATTTCAAAAACGGCTACTCCTAACGACAAGGTATCATATTAAAAAGGTAGGAGAATCGACTGTTTCAATAGTCAGATACACTAAACCGTAAAAAAGTTTTGTCATTTAAAAGAAGCATAGTGTGCCATAAGTAGCACCCTCTACTAGTAGCGTCAAAATTAGAAACAAATTTGAATTTCACGCCCCCAAAAACCATCGATCTTCAGAATGTCTGCAAATTTTTTAAAAAGTTATTTACAAATATCGAAAATAAAATTTTCTTTATAACCATTAACTTTTGACTAAGGTAAGTTTGGCAAGATCGCATTATTTTGTCGTACAAGATCTACGTTGCATTTCTTTTAGGACATCCTGTACATAGATCATTATACTCCTAGCTATGCAAACAGTGGTTGAATACACAGAAAAGCTAAATCAAGGTCATCAGATCTGAGTTAAAAACATCAAAGAATTGTATGTCCTTCCTTATAAGCCGACATATAGAAACCTTACACGTAATTTAAATGAACTTACCTATTCGAATCACAGGTGGCAGCGCCGAAAATCCAAGAGTACTCCAAAAAAGCACAAGCACAACAATAGCGGCGGCCATTGTGTTTCCCTATTGCACCTATCACTACAAGTCGTTATCACAACACATACATCGCCAGACTTGCATTCAAATTCAGTACATGGCAAATTTATACCATTAACAATTGGATACACTTAGTTAAACATTGATTTAGGATCGGTTCGTCCACAAATATTGACACTTGAAGCTTGTCAGTTTGCCTAGATAGTTGCGACACACTGCACCATATTAATATGAATAAACATGAAGGCTCCGTTCACCTGAAAAACAAAAGAAAATTGTGTAGTAAGGGGTGCATAAAAGACAGTGGCTACATTTTCAATGTTAATTCAAAGATTGACTGATTTTTAGAAACACAGATCTACAAATATATTACATACACGGAAAGAAATCGAGAGGCGGCGTATGCTATAAGACTATAACTCACAATTTGCATTAATAGTTACTTGTTTAACTATGTCTAACTAGACAGTAAAATATAGAAATTGTAGTACATTGTTTACTATTTTACAGATGTAGAGTCCTTCTTAAACATACTTTATACATCAGAAACATAAATAAAGTGCTGAAATATGTGAACACAACAAACAATGTCATATGCTTTAGTGATAGTTTTTTTGTGTGGCAAGTTCAGTTCTGACTTTCTGTTCAAGAACAAACACGTTCACATTATAATCAAAACAGTTTTAGGAGTCGTTTTGTTCGAATATATTTGTTGCTAAATAAGTAATCAATTATTACAGCAGTTGGAAAAAAGGAATATTCTTTAGGTACTTACACACTTTTGTAAATTATTCTGTGATAAAAAATACTGGTACCTAATTAGTATGTACACTTGTAGTAACATAAAATCAATTTGCTGAAGTTTTATTACATTATAATGGAACAATTTAAAAATATCCACAGATATTTTACACAATATTCACGCTGAACGCAACTGTAACGGAAGACTGCGCCGGCGCAGCGACCTCAATGCTTCAAAAAGAAAGACTCGAGTTTCAATAAGTTGCTGCCTTTCTCAAATTGAAGGATGCTCACGAATATACCCGACATTACTTCCGTAGAACTTCAGATATTCTATTAATAAATTCGAGAGATGATATCATAACTTTAAAAATGCATGGTTTTTAGTAAATATACAACGATAAAATGCAATGCTCAATGCATTGGAATCAACAATTTTGGAAAAATGCCTTCCGAAATAGCAGCCTCTACGAAATCCAAAACAATAAAAAACAGGCTATAGTTTTAGGAGTTTCTCGACAAAATTCCTTGCTGACTGTGCGGGGGAAATTACAAATATAAAACGCTTAGGAGGATGGAAATCGACTTTGGTAGCTGAAAGATACCTGGAAGAATCGGAAAAACAAAATTGTGCAATAAAATTCTTAGCACCCTTTAAACTGCATCTTCAACCGACATTCAAAGTCAAGTCAAAACACCTTGAACAAGTTAGTTTAAATAAATCTTTATTAGTGTGCTTAAACAAAATTCTGAAAATATTTTCTTCAAAACAGACAAATGATTTTATTGCAACTAATTACATATGCAATCAAACTTTAAGAGCGTCAAACGCCGGCTAAGCGGCGTGTTCATGGTGGTTACATAATTGCATCAACAATCTATTTTACGCCGACCGAAATTTAATTTTCTGGCTGTTCAAAGTCCTCATTATCCCAGAGTAGTGGCCTAAAATGTTGATACAGTTTTACGAAATTGTTTTAAATCCACAATGTTCATAATTCATGGTTTTTGGCGTGCATTTAGATTAACACATTAAAAGTTTAGTTTTCATACTTTAAAGTACTGTTGCGTCCGGCGCAATTTTAAACGAAAAACGTACCTCGCGTTGAAAGTGTCATTAAACGTGGTAACCGTATTTCACGCACTCTGTCATTAAACTGACGGTAAAATAATAACAAGAATTATGGATATTTCACCTATTAAAATAGATGTATTACTCTTCTACTTTTATTTATGGAACGCATTTACAAAAATTAAATAAATATGAAAAATGTTGAAGTTCGGTTATGTGGCTGAAGACAGAATCAGAATCAGAAACGAGCAACGGAATATTACAGTGGACCAGACACGTTATAAGCAGCAACTAAAAAAATATGAAGACCGTAGGTATTTCATTATTTTGCGGTCGTTTAGCGCAAACATAGTAAAACAATACAAAACATACATTATATTACCTAAAAATATATTGCAGGGTGAAAGGTAATTATGGCATTGTGAAAAATAGTATTAAACATTAGAAACAACATATATTACGGAAACAAAAAAAACCGGGGAGTAAGGAGGTGGCGGGGGTGTTGAAAATTAAAAAATTCGTGAAATCTAGAGAAGAGTTTGATACAGTTTGATATTTTGTCAAAAAATAGTAATGAGCATTAGAAAACATATATTATGGAAACGAGAATATTCCGTTGATTAAGGGGGTGGCGGGGTTGTTGAAAAATTAAAAAATTCGGGAAATCTAGACAAGAGTTTTATACAGTCTGATATTTTGCCAAATAATAGTAATAAGCATTAGAAACAACATGAATTACGGAAACGAAAAAATTCCGGGGTGTAAGGGAGTGGCGGGGGTGTTGAAAAATTAAAAAATTTGGGAAATCTAGAGGAGAGTTTGATACAGGCTGATATTTTGTCAAAAAATAGTATTAAGCATTAGAAACAACATATATTAGGAAAACGAAAACATTTCGAGTAGTATAAATGTGGCAGGGGTGTTGAAAAAATAAAAAAATTTGAGAAATCCAGACAAGAGTTTGATACAGTCTGATATTTTGCCAAATAATAGTAATAAGCATTAGAAACAACATGAATTACGAAAACGAAAAAATTCCGGGGTGTAAGGGAGTGGCGGGGGTGTTGAAAAATTAAAAAGTTCGGGAAATCTAGAGAAGAGTTTGATATTATGCCAAAAAATAGTAATAAGCATGAGAAACAACATATATTACGGAAACGGTAATATTCCGGGGTGCAGGGGGGTGGAGGGGGTGTTTAAGAATTATAAAATTCGGGAAATCTAGTGGAGAGTTTGATACAGTATGATATTTTGCCAAAAAATTTGGACGTATTTAGACAGTGAAGCTGATGAACCCTAAGTCTCTATATGATCTAATTCAATTATAGTCTCTTATAAGAAATCTATTTTGCAGTAACCCAAACTGTATACTCGCAGGAACTGACTTTTGAAAGAAGTTTGGCCAACATGTTGGTTAAATCAAATTATTGCTCTGAGGCAAAATCACGTTTATACATATCCAGAAAACTCTTCCTAACTTTAAGATTAAACCTCCACATCTTCCCAAAACAGCCTATCAACATTGGATATCTAATTGATTCAAACATATGATCATTATTAAAGACGTCTGGATGGTTTTGTTGACGATGGTTGGCTGCAAGTCTTAAAGTGCTATGGATTTTATTTAGATCAAGTATCTTAGATACAGTGCTTTCGAAAAGTAACGAATAAATTCATTATTTTTTAAATTGAGAAGTTTTCGAAAAAATCCCCTGGCACGTCGATTTTGTTTTAAAAAAAGGCACTCTTTGACATCGCCCCACATTTATGACGTCTTCATTGTTCGAGATATGACGTCATCGATAATTTTTTTTAAATAGCAATCCCCAATTTTGACCATGTCATTTGAGATTCTACATACATACATCATGAAAAATTATGGCGTTACATAACAAAAATGTCCAGAAAATAGTGTTTGAAGATTTTAAAATTTAATTTTCACAATACTGTGCACCTCCCCATTATGCAACACCTATCGTGCTTATTTAGATGAGCTGTTCCCGAATCGTTGGATAGGATGAAGGGGGCCGATTGAGTGGGCAGCCAGATCGCCTGATTTCACACCCCTAGATTATTTCTTGTGAGGATACTTAAAAAGCAAAGTATACGTTATTAGACCGGTTAATTTAGAAGATTTAAAAGCAAGAATTCGTCACGAGATACATCGTATACCTCCTGAAGTTATTGATAATGTCCAAAAAGAATTTATTAATCGTCTTGGCTACTGTCAGGCAGCCAACGGTGCACAATTTGAACATTTAATTTAGTCGATTTTTTACATAATCATTATCATTTTCAGTATTGTGAAAATTAAATTTTAAAATATTCAAACATTATTTTCTTAAAATTTCATAATTTTTCATGATGTATGTATGTAGAATGACACGGTCTTTCAAATCGCATGGTCAAAATTGGTACGCTGGTAATTTACGTGCAAATCGTGGACGAGATGGTGGCTCCGGGCAACCACAACGTATTTTAGCAACTAAAGAACAAGTGTTCATGTGGTCCGTAAAAATCCCTAAATAAATACAAGACAGATTGCTAGACACGTTCTTGGACTATCCCAATCAACGGTTGACGCTTACTACACGAAGCTCAGTTACACCCATATCATATCCAGCGTGCTCAAGCACTGTTACCAGATTATCCATTACGTGTTAAGTTAGGTTAGGTTAGGTTACCAGATTATCCATTACGCGTTAGGTTGTTGTAGTAAAATGCTGAAAATGAATTTACTCGCAGAGGAATACAAAACATTCACAATATACACTTTAGCAAACTCGAAAATTCGCACGCAATTGACGGGACCACTTTTAACACTGTTTTTCACTTAATGTTTGGGCAGAAATTGTTGATGAGCGCCTAATTGGACCATTCAAATTGCCCAAACGTATGGATGATTTGCAATATCTCGAATTTCTTCGCAATGACCTGCCCGCCCTTCTTGAAGATGTAGCCCTTGCTGTCCAACAACGCATGTGATTTTTACATGATGGGGCACCTCCTCACATTCGGATAGGTGTTCGAGATTATCTCCATCAAATGCACGGAGTACAGTGGATTGTATGAGGTAAACCAGTAGCATGGCCTCCGCGGCCTCCAAATTTATTCATGTTTCTAATAATGATCAAGTACGGGAATTGTTCTTCAAAATTAGTGCAATAAAATTTTATTAATTTTGAAAACACGTCACTTTGGTCAGAGCTATCTATCTTTACGTTTATTTGAAAGTAAAAACGCTGCAAATCTTTTTTGTATTTGTATCGGTTTAATCACAGAGCCTCAAAGGTTTTTTTCGTGCGACATGTGACATCGCCAGATTGCATTGTCACTCCATTACAGTAGACCAAATTTCAGCGGAGTGCAATTAAATATTTTTAAATAGTTTTCAGAATACGTATATTATTTTTTTACAATACCATATTTGTACATGTATGTTGAACATTTTCTTTTCTTTGTACTATCTATTGACTTATTTTGTTCCTGTTACACAAAAGCAATGGAAAGGCTTGAACTTTCCTAACTTGTATATCTATTAACGATCAATTTTCGATAAAATCTAAGTGAAATTTAATAATTTCCGCTTATACAATTGAATATAAGCAGTTAACTTGGATAAAGCGTCTAGTCAAAGGCCTGAGGGTGTGTAATAAATTCATATTTCGATCAGGACAACTTTGTTGACTAGCCGAGAAATAATCTAGCCTTAATCAAGCGTTGTGTTTAAATATAAAAAACATCTAGGTATAAATCTAAATGAATGCAATTTGTGTAAACGTGACGAAATATTTAACTTCCGGAGCTGGAGTTGAATTAAGACTCGCTAATCAGATCCTGACGTAAGTAGTTTTAGCTGCATCAAATTTTTCTCGAGAGAAACAAACTTTATCGTCTTGCATAAATTTAATGAAATTATAAACATTTAAAAAATATATGACTTGCATCTTGGAAGATTTCAGTAATTTACTTATTCATTCCAATGAATAACGACTGTACAGGGTCTGAAACCGAAGCTGCATCAAACCTTCACAAACCCTCAAAATATGCAAGAAAACAATGTTCTATAACATGGTTTTTGAAAGTTATGTGATATAAAATGCAAACAGCAAAACACATGTTATTACCTTTATCTGTTTATGTATAGCTTTATTAACTGTATGAATGCTTCTACTCCGAGCTGGGTATTACTCAAATACATTGTATTCAGGAGTAATGTTCAATACAATTTTTGTGCAATCAGTGTTGAATATTGAATACTTATAACTGACACACTACACAAAAATAGTATTTTTGATTAGTGAAACTATATGAATTTAGGTTTAGGATTCATGATTGCTGTAGAATTCATGAATACTGAGGATCCTGATTTGAACCTTTTGGTATATACAGAGTTAACTAAGACTTAGTATAAATATTTTAAAATTAACGAAGGGTCATTCTCAAAAAAAAAAATCCAAACTTATTTATATGTAAAGCGAATTTTTTTTTCAAAACTGTATTAAATCCTTATTTATCGCCATCACTGACTTTCTGTCAGCCGCGAGGTTAGGTATATTGCGCCAAAGTCAAAGGTGTCCAACACAAAGTATACTTTGTGGTGACAGGTCACCGCATTGACACGTGTATCAGTTTAAGCTGCTTTGAAAGAAAAAAAGTCTTTACGAAATGTAGATTATTATTTAATGATTTAATGAGAAATACGGTATGGTAGCACAGGGAGGAGCACCACCTTACCAATATTTATTTCCAGGATTGATTTTTGGAGAGATTTTAAGAATGTTGTATGTTGTATCATTTTCTGTTTTCTTACGTGTTTAAATTAAAAACTGAAAAGATTTTTGTACTTGCTGCGGACCTCTCCTTCCTTCGACCGTTGTTTTTGTGTAAAGCGAGGTACCTACTTGGTTTGACGGTTATGACCAGGTCGATTATTTACGTCGGGAAAAAACACAACGGATAACACAACAAAATACATACAAATGCATAACAACACTGCCACACGTTTACCGCCAAGGCATTATAACAGTTGTTCAATGTGTTTCAAAAAGTATTATATTTTGTGTACTCGGGAAACGCCTTTGGTATTACGCGGCCACACGATGATACTTGTCACACATAAAATATTATTTAACATCTACAGACGACGTCTGACGACATCTGTAGGCCACTAATGCAAGGTGCACTTCACGGCGATACGTTTTTAAACTTCTTGTTGCTGTGGAATTAAATTCTGTTAATACTAATAATAGCAACAATATTAACAGTAATCGACAATGTTTGCATAAAATAATTAGTAATATTTTAAATTATAACATCCCAAAATGTTGACAGTGTTCTGTAAAAATGTTTCTTAGACCCTTAGAAAGAACTAACTTCGCAAGTGCTTTGAGGTTTGGAGAGTATGCAACTAGCAATGCAGTATTCTAGAGTATCTTAGTTCTGAAGCGAATAATTTTAAATGTCTAATCTGTGTTTTAAACGGTTTATACTAATTAAATAAAGTGTTTTATGTCGGATACGTTAGTGGATAATTATGACGAGTTCTCAAGGAGTGAAAATATAATTCTGGCAGTGCGCAACGAAAGAACGAATACAAAATACTGCAGCTAACCGGATTAACGGTTACCTATCAGGTACTTAGACATTATTATTATTAATAAAAATGTTTTGCTCCATTTTTTAAACATCGAGCTAGAATTCCGAAATAATTTTTTTATTGTCTATTAGACCTCCCTGAGCACGTGGTTAATATTTTTGTACTTAGTCATATTTAACCCTGTACGTATGGACTTTGCAATGCTGATTAAAATTTGTATTTTACGACAATATCTTGTAAAAAATCTATGTTCAAAATGTAAGTATCTATTTGTTTAGTTTATATTTTTTCACATTGTTTTCTTTTAAGGCAACATTTTCCCGATTTATAGAAGTTTGGTCAAGTTAATTGTTTTTTATTCACGTTCTGGTTACTCTTATCAGTTGCAAAAAATTCTATGTGCATTTTGTATAACATATTGTTTTTCTCTTTACGTTATGTAATTTAATACTTATGCTTAGTTTCATTTCATTTACCAACCAATCGTATAATTTTGTTTCTGAATGTTTGTGAGTAATAGACTATTGCCATTTCTTCTTGATTTTATTTTAGTAAAAATATTTTACTATATTTTTGTTTTCACTATTCGTCATTATTTGTTCAAGTTTATGCATATATGTTAGGAATCATCCTGTATAATGAATAACCTTGTACTTAGGACCACCCTATATTTATTTATTTACATCACTTACACTATTCAACAGGTAAATAGGAACAATTACAAAACAAGTATTTTCAAAGTTGAAATATTACAATTCATAAAATCTACGGGCAAGATAACTTCATTATATAAATCACACATATTATGAAGTGGAGAGTGTTTCAGAATATTTGTCCTAACAGGTGGCAAATAAAACATGTTAAATTGTTCAGCTTCAATTCTGGGAACATGAAAGCCTAACATTCTCAAGATAGCACTGCAGTCAATGGCATTATGCATTTTTTGCACCTGACAAAATTAGAATACAAAAGTTTCACTGTTTGCTATTCCTTATAATGAAACCAAGAGATCTATAAGTCCGTGTGGTTACATAATGTAGATAGGCTATTAACACACAATATTCTGTCAAATATAACACCTAAGTCACATAATGAATCAAGTCTAGAAAGTGTGTCTTGTCCAATGGAATAATCAAAAAAGAAATCAACCGTTTCTTTGTAGAAAAAGACAGTAGATGACACTTTCTAATATTTGGTGACAATTTAGTTACTCTGCACCATTCAAGAATGACATTTAGATTATACAGAGTTCTTAATTGTAATAAAAAATTTCAGATCATCTGCAGACATCAGACAAGGCATAGTTAAATTATTAATGATGTCATTAATGAATAGGCTAAAGAATAATGGTCCCAAATTAGACCCTTGAGGAACCCCTGAGGTGGTTCGTACGTCAGTGGACTTGCAACCGCGGTAAACAACATGTAGACCTCTGTTGGAAAGGTAAAAGCTTCTAAGATTTAATAAGTTGTAAGAGAAACCAAAAAAATTATCGAAGATATGTAAGAGTATTGTGTGATCAGTAGACCTGCTCCTAAAAAAACCGTGCTGCACCTCCGTGATTACGTGTTTTGTGTGATGAAATATAAAATCATACAACAGCATTTTAAAACACTTGGCGCAATTGCTGATAACTACTTATGTCTGATCTTTCACCTTTTTTAACAATGGATTGATTGCCCTTAGATATTTTCCACTGTGATGGAAAGGTACATGTATTTAAGGACAGGTTTATTTTGCATAATGACGGTGCAAATACTGCGGCACAGATCCGCAAAAGAAAGGCTAGTATGCCATCTTAACCGCTAGTTAATTTAGGCTTAAATTTCCTTAAACAACACCTAAATTCATTTTCCGAAAAATAACGAATTTCAGGCAAGCTGAAGTTATTAATGCATATTCATAGGGGTAGAATACAACTTTTGAAAAAAGGAAGCAAAAATGTTGCAAACGTTGAAAAATAATCATGGATCATGTTAAAAGTATTTGGTAAGTCTAAATATGAATTTCTTTGAGATATAATATCCAATATCTTACTGTCATACTTTACTGTTGTACGTCTTAAATTCATTGCCATTTAATAAAATTAGAATTTGACAAGGTTGCTGACCTGACAGAAATGATTAAGGGTGAGGGTGTGAACTTCAAAGTTAAATAATTATTCCACAGGTGGCTTTATTTTCCAGACTTTGATAAACACCCTCATAGAAATACATTCCCAATAACACAAAGTAGGGATTACCCTCCATCACAGTTTAGGGTTGTCAGGGCGCCCGGTAGTTCCTGTACAGGCCTTCATGTTCATCTTAACCCTCCGAATATTAAAGGGTTTCAACAGTTCGTGCTCTAGCCACACTGTACTGCATAATACATATACGTAATCTCCGATTTTCCCTGGGCCATGTATTATGCAAACATCACTTAAAATATTTACCAACTACCGAAAACAAAATGTTTACAGTACTCGCTCATCGTTACATTTGAAACAAGTTGCGGTATGAGTAAAAACAAACTTCCGAAAAAGTATGACACTGATGTATTGCTTTTCGAATGAGATTATTACATTTTTTATTAAGGGGCTACCTAGATATAAACGTACGAAGTGTGTTAAATTGGAATTCATATTTGGTTCATAGAAAATCTATTCAGAGACATTAAGAATCACAGCACCTAACTCATTGTTTCACCAACTTTGTTTATAAAAGTTTTGTGGCCGCTGACTGAACGATTCTTTCTACTTCTATGTCGCACCGAAAATCTCTATCTTCTGATGCATTTTTACAATAAAAATCATAAGGCCAGAGATCTATGATAACATTTCATTATACCATACTGGTGACATGAAACTGATAATTGTCATGAAGCACAATAACATCATGCGAAAGTTGCATGGACGTTTTCGTCTTGTGTGACGAAATTTGTCCAGACTTGCATCTTACAGGTTTGCATTGACAGTCAGTCCACAGTCCAGGCTGTTGAATCTTTATCAGCAAAACCCTTCATGGTTGAAAGAAAATGGTAATATTACTCTACCTGCAGAAGATTATGCATGCTTTAAACTAGTTGGCTGGTGATGAATTTGAATGTTTCTATTGCATCTATGACAGCTTACTAAATGGTTCAAAATATTAACAAGTTCCGTCACAACCAAATTAACAATGGAGATATAGAGAGTCAATATAATTTTGGTTGTACTTCGTGAGTTGTTACAGGCAGGTTCATTTACAAACATCTTTGTTCTGCAGATAAAAGACAACTTTGTTATAACTCAGATTGTGTACTATGTAGCGACTTCAAGATCTAGCAAAAAAATTGTGTAATTGGGGTAACAGAAGATATTTTGTTGGTTTCCGAACACATTATGGGCAAAATGGTATAAGCTGAAAAGATGTTTAGATGTCAACGAAAATGTTCAAGTTCGCAGGTTTGTCTTTTATTTAAAATTATATTGTAAAACGTGAGGTTTAGTTAACATTTATAGATTTCTAAAGGTAACTGCATTTCTTAAATGAAAGAATGAGCGCTATATTCCAAAAAAGCCAAAGTTTCATCTAAAGAAGAGGTTCAACTATTTCTGTTGGACGCTCCTGATGACCATTGGTTTCTTATTTCTTATATTATCGTCCAAATTTTGTGTTACCGGAAATAACAGTTATAACATGATTTTTAACATATACGATACAAATAAAACAGCATTCCCTAATGTAAATAATGCTACTAGCTTGCAAAAATAAACTTTCTTGATTAACACGGTAAAATTGACGTTTAGAAATGAGTAACTAATAAAAATTGTAGACACACTCACCAATATTTTCTAAAATTGCTCTGTTCGAAATTTCCAAAAATATTGATTTCTATTAATACAGTACACCTGGTCGTGATTTCATGATAACCTGACTTGGAATAGACAATTAACTGAAGACGAAGTGATTCATTCATTAGAAATGTGGAGCTGCTTAAAGCAGATTCTCCTGAGACCAAATTGGAGATTTAAGCTATAAACATACCTTAGTATCAAATGGTATTGCATTCCTATTCACAGGAAGTGATTATCTATTACGAATTGTATTAAATCAAAGTATATCTTAACTACTCCCTACTATAATAAATACCGAGTGGTGAGTTCATAAAATTCCACATATGATGATGCTGTTTGGTTTATCTTGTTTATTTGTGCATATAGTCATCAAAGGGCATAACTTTCAGCCACCCTGTACATTTTATAGTTTCGGGTATACCAATGGTAAACCATGAACTCTGACGACCCTGTATATTTACCTACTTTCATGTTCTGATAAAAACTTTTCTCGATATGAACAAGAACCCTGGCTACGCTTGAATGAGCTTTTTATTTATTTCCTAAATAATATTCAATCCAAACACGGCAAGGCTTTTAATGACGTTATTTTCCTTCATTTTGTATAAAAGAGGAAGTGAAGCGTGCGAATAAATAATACGAAAACACTCCCGAAGAGTTACAGGAAGATAGAACGTCATTTCCCAATAATGGAAATAGTATGTACCTTATTTAAACGTACCAGACATGAGTTCGATTTCCTTCTACAGCAATAAATTTAAAAATGGAAATCGAAGTAGTAATTGAGTTACACTTTTTTATAATAGAAACATTAAATGTTCCAAATAGCTAAAAAGCACGAATTAGTTACATTTCGATATAAAAGTTTTAAGTATTAATGTAGAACGTTTTTTAAAAAAATATTGTGTTTTACTTTCCTTCTGCATCATTTGTCTGTAATGCTATGATTCGGGAAAAAATAAAGTACATCTATTCGGTCATAATTTCGTTACCCTTAGGCCGACGTCGTCGAAAATTTTCCCCGAATGGCCTAATAATATAGCCATAAAACCCATAATCCTGCAGCTTATGAGACCCGTGGTAAACAAGGTGTGTGTTGAAAAGCGACGATATACGTCTATATTTCAAGTAAATTTTATATTTTCCTTACCTTTTTATAACATAAAAGTAACAAAAAAAGACTACCTAAGTGTAATCTACTCTTTGCAGTATATTCTTAGAAGAAAATAAATTTTCGTTTCTTTTATGCAGCTCAGAATTGTAAAATACAGGATGATTATTAACCTATACGCATAAACTGGGGAAATTATAGCAGAGACAAATGACGAATAGTGAAAAAAAATGTATATATTGTTACGGAGGCTCACCTACTTCTCTCTCTCTCGGTTTGTTAATTGTGTTCCTGTTTACGTAAGAATTTATAATTTTTGTGATGCCTTTATTTTGACGTTTTCTGGAACATTCTCGGTCACATTCTATTTGATTCTCGAGACCGCTGAAAACTACTATAACCCTAAAAACCTATATAAGCGGATCATTTTCGCCGCTAGAAGCAGTTCATATTGAGCAGTCAGACGCGAATGACTGAAACGTCAAAGTAAAGAATTTGACAGTTGTGAATTTGTTGAATGATATTTCTTGTTTAATATCAAGAGTGATAATAAAGTTTGTTTGTCTACGTGAGATGTTTCCACCCTACGGCAATTTCAAGATTACAATATTTTTAGTTTAGAAAGTTTACAAAAATTTATCAGGTGGATTTTTTGTTTATAAAAACTAAGAAGTAAACATTTCCATACATACAGGGTGTCCCGAAATAAATGCAACAAAATTTGGTCAGAAATTCTTAAGAGAAATTTAAGGGACCCGTATTTTTTACTTTTGATAAGTGCGGCCCCCTTTCGGAGATATAGCCCCCTGAAACAAGACCCTAAAAATTTAATTTTTTTTATATCTCAGAGCTATATCGCACAAGAACCACCAAATTTGGTACACAGGGATTTTATGATATGTAGAATGCGATGCTGATAAGCTTTTTGGCAAGGGGCCCCCACAAGACACTTTTTCGGGGGCCCTCTTGCCTTTGGGGCCACCGAACATTAGTTGCATATTTAATTTTTAAAAAAATAAGTAGCCTCTTAGAAACTCCAGGGAATTTAAAAACTTTTTTGTCCCTTAAAATTTTTTCGAAAAACGCAGCGTTTTTCGAAAAAATGGCAAAATGTGATTGGATGCATATCGAGGTTTATATGAAATTTTAAAGTGTTAATCGTAGGTGGCTGGCATTCGCAATAAACAATCAATTTTATTCTGTGACAGTTGTCATTAACCAGTGTCAAATTGTTACCATTAATAGTTGTCAGTAATCATTGTTCCCGAAAAAATGGTGAGATTTTCTGTCCAAGAAAGGGTACAAATGCACCTAATTTACGGGGAGGTTCGTGGAAATTCACGTCTCGCACGCAGATTGTACGCCGAGCAATTTCCTGCACGCATACTCCTTATTATCTTAAATTTAATTAAAGAAAATCCCGAAATAAGCATAAGACGCGCGTCATCTCAACTTGAGATTCCCAGAACAAGAATACACCGCTTTATCAAACGACAACTGTTGAAACCTTTTCACTTTCAAAAGGCCCAGGAACTTAAAGTAGAAGATTTGCCACGAAGAAGACATTTTAGCTTATGGGCTCTTCAACGTTACAACTTAAATACGGGATTTATACGAAATTTTTTCTTTACCGATGAGGCGTGCTTTACAAAAGATGGCCTAATAAATTTGCACAATCTTCATTATTGGGCTATGGCAAATCCATTTGTCTTAAGGCAGACTCATTCGCAAGAAAAATTTTCAATTAATTGCTGGGCTGGAATTGTCGGAGATTGCATCATCGGTCCATATTTATTGCCTCCACGATTAAATGCTGAAAGTTACCTTAATTTTTTGGAGCATGAACTACCGCCTCTTATGGAAGATGTTCCTCTCGGTATTAGACGCAATTTGTTCTTTATGCACGATGGTGCCCCACCACATCGGGGGCACTTCGTAACTGAGTGGCTGAATGAAAATTTCCAAGGGCGATGGATAGGTAACAATTCTCCTCATGTAACATGGTCCCCCGTTCTCCCGATCTAAATGCCATGGACTTTTTTTCTGGGGGGCCATGAAGGATCGCGTCTATGCCGTACCAATTAGAACCCGGGAACAATTACATGAACGAATCCTTGCTGCGGCTGAAGAAATTAGACGGATTCCCAACATTCACACGAAAATACGTCAAAATTTCGTGTCACGTTTGCAGGCTTGTGTTGAACAAAACGGATCTCACTTTGAACACGTTTTACGGAACTGATCAGTGTGATTTTAACAAAATTTTTAGAATTAAATTATTTAATCATGAAGTACCATTAATTTTGTTATTAATTTCCAAGTTTATTGTACCTTATTTTGATATTCACATTTTCTTATTAATTGTTAACTTGTGATTTCTTTAAATTAAAATTAAATTTCTTGAAATTGTGATTTTTTTACAAAACGCTGTGTTTTTCGAAAAAATTTTAAGAGACAAAAAGTTTTTAAATTCCCTGGAGTTTCTAAGAGCCTACTTATTTTTTTAAAAATTAAATATGCAACTAATGTTCGGTGGCCCCAAAGGCAAGGGGGCCCCCGAAAAAGTGTCTTGTGGGGGCCCCTTGCCAAAAAGCTTATCAGCATCGCATTCTACATGTCATAAAATCCCTGTGTACGAAATTTGGTGGTTCTTGTGCGATATAGCTCTGAGATATAAAAAAAATTAAATTTTTAGGGGCTTGTTTCAGGGGGCTATATCTCCGAAAGGGGGCCGCACTTATCAAAAGTAAAAAATACGGGTCCCTTAAATTTCTCTTAAGAATTTCTGACCAAATTTTGTTGCATTTATTTCGGGACACCCGGTATAAATATTGATTGATGTCCAAATTGTTTATTTTCTTTCAGTTAAGAGCCCACTGTGTTTCAAGTTCATAGATTTTTAATAAGATTTAGCCAAATATTAAAATTAATTTTTTCGAAAACTCTTGCCAACATTGAATTTGAACAAGAGTATATATAGATTAGCACAACAAGATACACAAATATATAATAACAGTATAGATTAACTGAGTCTACTGCATTACCTCTACGTTAATTGAGTCCAAGAAGCTGAAAACATATCAAAAATCATAATGAAGACTATTAATGCAGTTAACAATATTATTTATGGGACTATGAAAATCATAATTAGTACGATGGTAAGTGACATGTCTCCATAATTTGGGACACTTAAAAAAATAAGGATATCAATTCACTACAATCTATTTTCCCATTAAACAATTTGTGAGCATATTTAATATAATTACATGTTCGTCTATATTGTAAGAATTTAAATCCAAGTAGTTGATACCTTTCATTATAATTGTAGTTATTTTTATTTATATTAAGTTTAAACAGTGTAATTGCAAACTTATCGCTGTATTCACATAAGACGATTAATATGTACTCCATATTAGGGACTCCAAATTGTACAACAATATTCTAATGACGATCTGACTAGGGAATTATTCAATAAAATAATATAATATGTCAGTAAACTCACTAGTTTGCCTTCTGTTAAAACCGTTCATAGAGAAAGATTTCCTTTCCCATATCGAGTTGTTAATAGAATAATTAAATGTAATTTTGTTGTTCTTACTTGAAAATGTAATAACTTTACATTTAGAATAATTCAATTCTATTTTATTCAATGAGCACCAAAACATCAAGAAATTCAAATCAGTCTGTATTTTATAACAATCGTTATTACCATCTACATTCAGAGATGTTTTAAATCGTCTGCAAACAGTAAAAATTTACAGCTAGTTATGCTAGTGGAAGTATCATTAATAAAGTTGGTCCCAAGTGACTACCTTGAGGCACTCCTGTCATTTGATGCAAAACTATTAATTTTAATAATTTGGGTTCTTCCATATAAATCTGATTTTATCATAACAATAAATTACCTATAATATCATACAAGGTTAATTTATTTAAGAGAAGGTTGTAGTCAACCCGATCGAAAGCTTTCCGGAAATCGGTATATACAGGGTGTCCGGTAAGTATATGGCATGTTTTCGTGAGTGTATAGGGGAGGTCAAAATAACTCTAGTTTGTCATAAAATTATTTTTCTTAAAGTTCCCCTTAACGGAGATACAGGGCTCCTAAGGGGTATCCAGCGATTTTCCTTTTCGACTCTAATTTTTAAACTGACCTGTATAATTTAATAAAATTTTAATATTTTATGTAGGCCATAAAGGCTTATAAAACCATACTACAGTAGATGTTTTACACTGTTAGGGAAGTCAGGAACGGACCTACCACCATACTCGTTGTGCAAAAATTTTGACAGGTGTCATTTTATAGAGGTGCAAAATGAATTTTTAAATACTTTGGTCATTCCTCTTTAAAAAAGGTACTCTACACTTGTTTCGATAAAATTGGCCGTTTTCGAAAAAAAAAGTTTTTGTATAACACGTCATTGCAATAATACATCAGAATAGATACTGCAATAAAACACCAGTCGTTTTTATGACGTTAAAAATGTGTTATTGACATGCAATAGTACAGACAAAGCACCAACTGTCGATGGATAGGTCGAGGTGGACCCATTTTATGATAGAAAGAGTAAGACTCCATTTCGTCGAAATTCGAGCCAATCCGGAGATGTTGTTTCAAGTACAACGAGAAAACATCCGTAGGATAAGGTATAGAGGTGCCCATTTCGAAAATTTGCTCAAGTAAACAAAAAAAACAAAGTTTTCAATTTTTTTAAGAGGCGAAACTTTTAAAAGTTCTTCGGTGCGGTAAACGTCGATTTGGAATTGTTTCAGAATAAATTCTTCTCTTCTCAACATACTTGCCGACTGCTTCTCCATAAGATGCATATCAGCATTAATGTGATGTAGTAATAACAAATTTTGTTATTTTAATACGTATTATTAGTTTTTGTGTTATTCCATTAGTTATTGTGTTTAAATAGCGTATGTTAGTAAACTTGAAAATTAAATAAATTTCGAGTGAATGTTTTAACGTGTTATACAAACTTTTTTTTTGGAAACGGTCAATTTTATCGAAACAAATGTAGAGTACCTTTTTTAAAGAGGAGTGACCAAAGTATTTAATAATTCAGTTTTCACCTCTATAAAATGACACCTGTCAAAATTTTGGCCCCATGGGTATGGTGGCAAGTCCGGTCCTGACTTCCCTGACTGTACAAAACATCTACTGTAGTATGGTTTTATGAGCATTTATGGCCTACATAAAATATAAAAATTTCATTAAATTTACGAAAGTATACCATATACTTACCGGACACCCTGTATTGCGTTTACTTGACCGCCAATTCGTGTTCAAAATAAATTAGTATCGGTACTGCGACCAGGATAAAAACCATTTTGTTCAGGTATAATGATATTTTTGTAATCTTGGAGTATACAATATTCTCAAAACTTCTCCAATAGAATAAAAACTGATTTATCATTGACATTGACATTGGTTTCACAGCCAGATTTAAATAACGGAAAAACCAATAGTGATTTCCATAACTGTGAAAAGGTACATCCGGAACGAAAGAAAAAAATTCAACAAATGAGTTCGATGCCACTATCCAGGTTTTTGTTGTTATAAGGCATAGTGTTTGGCATGGTAGCTGATTTTCATTTTGTATTGATTAAAAGTTTTGAATTATCTTTAATATTTCTTTTAAACTTTTCAAAAGTAATGCGGTGAAATATAGTATACTAATTTAAGTATTACTTTTATTTATTTCACATAACGTTGAATAAAATTGTCACAATTCTGAATTCGTTTAAATCATTAATGATAAACTTTACTTGTTTTCGGTAGCTTTCGCACTATGTTATATGTAAAACTATGCAAATTTTTATCCACCAATTTGATAAACGACATAAATTTCTGCAGAAAAAGATTTACTGATATTAAAAAAGTTTCCTTTAGGTAAAAACAATGGCTTTTTTCATTTAAGTATTATATAACTTCGGAACATCTATATGGAAATAGGATTTCATCCTCCTAATGGAAGAAATATAAAAGTAGTTTAAAATACATTATGGCAACTGGGGGCCATTTCCAGAACGGGGGAAAAATTATGCATTTAACAGATATTATTTAATGAAAAGATGTCAGATATAAAGAATTTATTCGCTGCTATAGGGTTTTATGACGGCGCTTGCAGATTTCGCAGCAGGATATTCTAATAAAAGTTTTGCAACGGAAAAATATAATATTATAGAAATAAAAAGTAGTGCATGTATGTTAAACTTTTATATTACATGTCTTCAAGGGAAACGCGCTGATGGTCAGTATGTAGAAGGTAGAGCGAATTCTAAATTCTAGAAAGTTCTTTGTGTCTCTAAAGTCATACACAAATTCATTGTTAGATAAATAAAGAACATTACAGAAAATTTCGGAAACAGATCGATTTTTGATTTTAATTTACTTTTTTCAAATATCCCATTTGGATAAGGAGAGAGTATACATGATGAATCTTAAATAAGTAAAGATATTCTAACTGCAGGTATCGTTCGTCATATAGATGAGTCTAGTGAGTCATGTTTAAACATTTCAAATATTTACGGAGATATTATATATTTTTTAAATATACCCACATTTTGAGGACCGCTACCAGATATACCACTGATGTAACCTAAGAAAATAAACCATATGATTTATTGAAGGCGAGGTTGCCATATCGTTTGTAAAATAAATAATTTTTTAACGTAAATTCAATATTTGCAGTTGATTCTAATTTAAATACACTTGTTTTTAGCAATAAATAAAGTAAAATTACAAAACACACAAATTAACCCCTTAAACTATTTTATGAGGAATAACAAAAAATTATGATTTTCACACAACACCCTACAGTTAATTTTCGTCACATAACCACAAACAACGTGTCAGTGCTAACCATTTCGTACCTCGTAGTGGATTAAACAGATTTTAAAAATAAACAGAAAACATCGAAATTAGAAGCAGTGTCAATCGCATGCAAAAAGAGAATATGATATCGTAAGCACAGTTAACAGGTAGGTGTCAGGTGTCACGGGCAGTAGGCTAAATGTCCCGCACCAACCTCTAGGATTGATAGTCGAGGTTGATAAAGAGGTTATATTGATACCGGTGCACTGGTCTGGGCCAGGACATAGGAATAAACTCTGGCAAAGGTAAGCGACAAGTGGAAACAAAACATGCAATAATTGTGGAAATGGATTTGATAATTTCAATACACGTTAATATTTGCATTTTCTGAAACCGAACTAAGCTAATGGTATCTTTAAGAATGCACTGCTTGAAGCTATTTTAAGAGTATAGTTTAAGAGACTAACGTACAAAACGTATTTAAATTGTTTTATTATTTTAACGAGCAGTGTTTTTCTCTTAAGTGTATTTAATTAATATTTTTGTTGAAATTCAGTGTGATTAAGTAAAATATTGGTAGAAAGGTTGAAATGTTAAAAGCATACCAATTTGTTAAGCAGTGATAGTGATAACGATAGTATGTATTGTGATAATTCAATTGGAGTGTAGTAAAAATGGATAATGACCATATTCTGGATAACTGTGAGTAGAGAGTTAGATATATAGTCATGCATACATAGATTGGTGAGGTATAAGAATGGCAAAGGGAAGAAAGTTATTGTGTGTGTACTGGTTTAAAGTTCACCCTGTATTTACGTATATCTCAAAGAGACACAATATCAGTGGCAGCAACCGGATATATTTTGGCATTCATAGAAATGACACATATTTTACTCTGTACGTAAAACTGATATTTTATTATATTCCGAATATGATGATGAAAGTATAAAGATAAAATTTGAACAGTTTTTAAATATTTTTTCATTATTACGTAATTTTCGACAATGTCGATTAATTTTCCTCTTATTAATTATTTTTTATGTGTTTTTATTTATTTTCAAATGTTATTCAATTAAATATATTTATAAATTACTTAATTGAATTAATTTATGAATCTATTTTTGTATAATTGTATAATAAGCATGGCCAACTATACACCATGCAGTTTTATCATTGTAACGTTTTTTGACAATTTCTAATATATAAAGTAGCAACTGGAAAAAAATAATGCAATTGAATGGCATAAAAACATACAAGGCCTTAAAGAAATGTATATTTAGGTTATATTTAAGAAAAAAACACAATAATAGGTGCTCCACTAAACTCTATGTAAAAAACTATATCAGAAGCAATTTCCACCAGTTCGACATCTCAGTAATTATCTGAGACACGAATAATCCCTTAAAAGTAGCTTTTTCTAATTTTCATCCTGTCTTTCAAAAATTCTATGAAAATTTTGTTTACGCCAAGTTTCTTGAAAAGTAGTCCAGTGCATCCTTCTATCTCTTTTAGTTTCTGAGATACTACTAATTACAACAAAATTGGAACACTGTACAAGTCTCATAATATTCTTGGGCCATGACATAATTAGTTAAGAAGTAATCCATTTATTATAACTAAAACTCATTTCTCAATAGTTTTAAAGTCATATTTTGTCCTCTGCCAATGTCTTTATCATAAAGCTCCGGTTCTTATTGATTTATATTTCTATTTTTTTATTCTTCCTGCGCTATTTGCTTTCCTTCTCTAAGGACTTTGCTATTCCTGAAATTCCTTGGGTATCCCCTCATTCTCAGTAGATTATCATCCATTTATTTTCCCCTATGTCATTTCCTTTGCTATGCAATATATGCAACTGAATTCTTTCCTTAATATTACGTTGTCGAAAGGCCACGGCTTCTATACAGGGTGTTTGGAATATAAATGCCAATAATGAAAATGATTTAATATCTGACTAAAAGGAACAAAAACCTAAAAAAATTATGAAACGAATAGTTTTTGTACAAACACGTTTCAAAAATTAAAATACTGCAATAAAATGCAACACTGTATCATCAAATTGCAAACTAACGTACAAATAAAACTAAGCAAATGTCCTTTTAATAAAATTTGTTTATAATTTATTCTTATATCAATGAAATAAACAGTAGAAGTTTTCTCAAAAATCCTTCAAACTGAACGTGTGACAACATTGCAATAATATGTTGTTACAAACCTCTGGAATCTGGAATTGAGGGGAGGGTAGCAAAAAGGCTACAGCACTTAGACCCCATTTGGCCCCTTGTACCTCCTTCCATAAGGAGATCAATCCGCTTGAGCTGCCAACCAACCTAATAAGGAGGTGACGTTGCTCAGGGGGATCTCTCTAATGTAGGCCATAGAAGGCTAAATCAAATTCTCCTAAGTACTCCGCAGAGTAGTTAGTTTTACATAATTTTATTAATACCTAAAAATATATAAAACAAAAAGGGATTCTCTTATTGACGAGATGGCAGTACACTCACATAGTGCATGAAGTATTGTCTCACTTCCTCTTCGCAATCCTACAAAGAGGTGTTTCACACTTCCTCATGTAATAGAGGTGCTTCATTTGCCAGAAGACTTGTCCTAGACATAGCCAGGTACTTGTTGGCTGTATCCTTGCAGGGATACTCTAGGAACTCCTTAGCAAATTGACATCCATTTGTTTCATCCCAACGTTTTTTAAACATTGAGGCCCGATGCATTTCTAGCCAACTTGACAGCTACTTTATTGCCATTGCATTGGTCGTGTCTTACCTAGCATACAGATACGCTATTGTTGGTTGAGGCCACTACCAGTGCCTGATGGCATTCCCTTGCTGATCTAGTTGTTATCTTATGATTACGTAAAATCAGTAGTGAGTGTCTACTATCTGTGTAGATTCTAATAGTTTTGCCCGTTGTATGTCTACGGGCAATTTCTTTGGCGGCTATGGTTATACCTGCTAATTCCGTTTGTACCACGGTAGCATGCCAATCCATTGCCCACTGGTATCGAATATGTAAGGATCTGGAATAAATCCCACATGCACCTTCCTTCTTTTTTAAACCGTCTGTGAAGATGCTGATTACATCTTCGCTGGCGGTCTCCTCATTACGCATAACTGCAGTCATGCTTAGCCAGGCAATTGTACTTGGGTGAGCTGTCATCTGTTGAACTTCGGCTACAATACAACAGCTCCATAGGCTAACATTGGTCTTACAATGGCAGTATATATCCACATGATAGTAAACCTCAAACTAGATCAAAATAGATGTGCTTCGTATATATAAGTTGCATGACATGTTTATTTACAGCGAAGCTGGAGAATGTTCAAAACGCATTTTCAGAACTTTATACAGAGTGTTTCAAAAAGACATGGCATTATTGCTAGGTCTGATAAAACATTGAAAAATTAATGAAGAAAAACCTAAAAAAGGTAGAGAATAAAATGTCAACGGAAATGTTTATAACTAGCGTCCTCTACTTTGTACTAAATAACTAATAATAACACCATAAAAACATATCTGTGTTAAATTTTAATCAATTTTAATCCGTTGGTCTTAAAAAAAAACATCCATAATTTGATTTTTTTAAATTTTCTTACACGTCCTATATCTCAAAAATGAATGGTTCTAGGATATACGTTTATACTAAGCATGCCTGCCTTATTTTTCATTGTTTTATCAGCTATAGTAATATGACTATGTCTTTTTGACACCCTGTATGTCACACTTTAAGCTATACTCTGAGTTCTGGAAATGACTTAAGAAAATCATTCATGGTAAGTATGTTTAGGTGTACTAGTGATTATTATGTACAAACACAGCTGGTATGAAAGGTGTGCAACGTGATGATCTTAAATTATTTTGGACAAATGAAGAAGTATTTGTTTGTATAGAAGTATCAACAGCAACAGCAGCAGTGATTGTGAAAACTTATTCACATCAAGCGCCTTAAGTATGCAGTGGAAAAACTTCGTCACAAGAGTCATTAGGTATTTAAATCCATGCATTCAACAGCTTCTCTGCAAGTTGCGCAATTACCATGTTTCATTCCACAAATCTGTTTAAAAGTTTTAGTTTCAATTAAATTCAAAACAGATGCATTAAATCCTTGACCTCGACTGTAATACAACAAACCCGGGCCATGTTACAAGACCACTTACAGCATAATTTAGATTGTGCCAACAGCTATTTGCCTTCTGATATACACTAATAAAACAACTTTTATTACAAGGGTGGGTATATCTACATAATAACTGTACAAACTCTTGATTGATACTTAAAAGTTATAATTACAATTACATGTTAAACCTCGATACTTATTTTGTGTTTTCTTTATTTAAGTATATGATGATATTATATCTGTAAATTACTTTAATAAGTTAAACTTGCATGATGTTTCCAAACATATGCATAAGAAAGAATGTATTATTTTAATCGAAATGGCGTTTGTCCTAGACACTTTCGTTGATAAATAAACCTAAAAACGGTATTTAAACTTTTATTCTGGCCACGTCCTCAGAAAACGGTGGCCGCCACAGCGAAGACCTGTGACGTTAGCACGTATATACTAATACAGTATTGTGTTTTATTTTTGTATACGATTTCTTTTTTCGGACAATCCACATTTAGAAAATGTAATTTGTTATATTATTGAGTGTTATTGTATTAAATAGACATTGGAAATGTATAAAGTTGCAAAATGAGCATCTCAGAGAAAGTACATATCACCGGGAAAATGGAAGTATTGCTTTATCCCATGTATGTAGGAATACAGCATACAGCGCCTAATAAAAAGTATTTCACCGTGCAAAAAAATTAAAAGAGGACGATGAAGCGTGATGAAAGGAAAACGTTGAGCTCTCCAATATTGCAGCAATGTTTGATTGTAACCATTTTAATATAAATTTAATTGGAAACACATAAGTGGGTAGTTTTAAGTTCGAATAAATTAGAAGTTGTAAAAATCAATTACATACGGATTCATCAACAAGGCGTAACGTTAGTCAGACTAGCGGAGCTTACGCGAAAAATTTATTCTGTTGCACCAATTTAAAAAAAAGGCACACTCCTATTCACTACTATGTATAATACTTACTTGATGATATGTTAACTAATCCGTAGCACTGAAAAGTACTGTTTTTGAATATAAATACTAAATATACAATGGGAAACGCAAGGAACTAGAGGCCGAAGTTACGCGATTTTTAGACAGGTACAATACTGGGTCTAACTTTTGGCGCAAATATGGACGTAAATAAACAGCTTACCTAGCAACGCATGTGTCGCTACCTAGCAACGCATGTTTCGTGAATGAGCGCAAGGCTGGTTAGACCAACTAACGCGCTTTACACCGGCTGTTGCGTTTGTCGCTAATAATCTATTTCGGTTTCAAAAACGTGTGTTCAACGTCTACAGAGGTCACTGGGGCATATTTAATGTATAAATAATTTTTCATGGATGGCACATTTGAGAAAAATCTACTTCATTGCTATCAAAAAGATATACTATTCGACATAAAGTCAAGAAATTCCAGATTGTTCTGCAAGACGGTATCAAGCACTAGGTCCTTATAACTGGGAAATAAATGTCGCAAATAAAAAACATTATTTACTGCGTTATTTGTTGAATATCCTGATGCTGTTGCAATTGCTTCAAGACGCCGAAAACTAAAGGTACCCCTGAATAATTAAAATGTATGTACGCTAAATCTTTGCGAATGTCGGCACACACGAGTTTTGTTGTATATCTATATATTGTATCTAGTCAGTATTGCTTTTTGACACTTTTGACAGAATTTTGATAAGTTGTTTATGTTTTCTAATAAGTGATTCTCGTGTAAAAATATACAAATTTTCTTAAATAATAGTACATTATACTATAAAGGAGAGAAATGCGTTATTTTGGCAGAGGTGCAATTTGAAGCCCGAGGGCTACAATGTACCGAGGACAAAATAGCGTCTCTCCCGAATGGTATATACTATTTTTTCTACGGTCTCATTAACTTAAAAACACATATTTTGTCATTATGAAGTAAGTAGCACCAGAATTATTGTATTCGATTTGAGCATTTATTTAGTAGTCGTTGAGTTATTCATCATAACTACAAAATAAACAAACAAAAATAATTGTCAAATTAAGGTGCTAGTTTGGTTTAGTTTAAAGTTTGTTTAGTGCACAATGAATAATTGTGAGTCGGAAGACATTGTGGAGGCTGCAAATATTGCAATAAGCAATTTGCTGCCTACGAAGTCAAGATCTTTATACGATATAGCCTACAATCGGTTCAAAAAGTGGTGCGCCGAGAAAAATGTTCAAGTATACAGCGAGAATGTTTTGTTGGCATACTTCAGTGAAAATGCAAAGAATTACAAGTATTCCAGATTATGGGCGCAATATTCTATGGGTAAGTCATGCTTGATAATTTACGACAACATAGATATAAGCAAATTTCCCAAGCTGATCGCATTTTTGAAAAGAACCGGTGACGGATATCAAGCGAAAAAATCGAAAATATTGGCAAAGGGTGAAGTGCAGATGACAAAGAATTCTTAATGATTAAGGTAAGATTACTTTTGTTGTTAGGTATTTCAATTATTAAGTATTTTGATTTTTTATAGGTTGGATTAATTCTGGGGATTGCCGGAGCTTGTCGAACTGTCAATTTAACTGTAGATGATATTGAGGATGTAGGCTCTTCCTTGATTGTAAAAATTCCAAACACTAAGACAAAGATTCCACGAACCTTTCTGGTTACCGATGTGGGAAATATGCTTGAATTGTTTCGAAAATACCTGTCCCTTCGTCCTCCCCACATCAAGCATAAGCGCCTTTTTTTGTACAACGAAGCAGGAAAATGTAGTTCGCAGCCAGCTGGCAAGAATACCATGGGAAAAATTCCGAGTGTAGTAGCTTCGTATTTAAAATTACCTGATGATGCATGTTATACTGGTCACTGCTTACGAAGATCTTCAGCGATATTACTGGCAGATGCTGGTGTGGATATCACGACAATAAAGCATCATGCTGGTGGGAAATCAACGACAGTCGCTGAGAGTTATGTCGAGAACTCCATTGAAAATAAGACCAAAATTGCTAATCAGGTTTTAGTAGGTACCACTACCAGCGCAATCACAAAAACTGTAAATGTAAGCGAAAGTAATATTCCTTTTAATATTAATTTTGAAAATTGTACAAATGTAACATTTAATTTAAATGTCAATAAATAATTTCAATGTTATCTTTTTTTTTGCATGAAAAACGTTCTCCATAATGTAAACTCCCTTGGGAGCATTATACTCCCTTAGGAATAATCGACTACTTCTGTTTTAATTTTAATGTCATAGAAACTGATTTCTACTCCCGACCGAGGAAAAATTTGTTAATTTATGTTGACTAATTTCGTGTAACCTCGGAGACAACAACGAATTCTAGAATTGTTAAATATCCGCTGAGCATATAAAATAGAAGTTACATCACTTGAGTGGAGGCGCCGTAGAATACTTTTTATGCTGTCAAAAATGAACGTAGTATTATGACGTTGCTTCTAACTACGTATTCCAACATACGATTCCCTTGAAACTGTTTTATTTTACGAGTTACTACTCGTAAAATAAAACACCGTAACCTGGTGTAACTTTAAACATGTCGAACGCAGTGAAATAAATTAGACGGGAATTCATTCCACAAAAATTCCCGAGTATATTATCAATATGCATAGTTACAATTCTCGAAGCTTTATATTCCTTTAGCAAAAACCATGTGATATAATTCCCCAATTTTATTATGAGGATGTGTTCCACTAAACTCAAGAATCGAGCCTCTTAGGGCCGCTTGTATAAAAAGTACCTGAACTGCCGTTCAATAGAACTTAGTTCAAATTCTGAACCTGGTTTATTTACATGTCTGTTGTATAAACGAAACTAATGTGTAGTTCAGCTGAACTATGCGTTACCGAGGTTGGTCGAAGTGCGGCTTGCTAAATTTTGATTTTTAACTGTGACATTTGACAATTTAACCTAAGTTGGCGCAAAATTTGTTCAATTTTGTAAAGTTATATTCTACCTTTTGAGTTTTATTTTGCTGTAGATATCTTTAACATTCTCTTTACAATATATGTTACTTAAATAATAAATTATATAGTGTTTTATTCATGTTTCATTTAACTCACTTACAGTGATAGTAGTAGTGGGTATGTCTCTCCCATTTATTTTAATTCATTGCTATTGCAGAACAGATAAAGACAAAGTAGTTAGTAGTGGAGTTTTTTAATAATATTTTTCTTTAATATCTTATAATTAACTATTATAATAAATAATTAAATACAAAATGGTTTACATTCTCAGTTTCTGCTTCAAGTAGAATCGACTAAAAATGCTAGGATGCTTCCATAAATAAACTAGATATAGGTCATAACTCTTTATAACAAACGAAATGGCTGCAATTTCCCTTCACTTTACAAAATGATTTGATCATTCTCTCAATTGACACTTCTAGGATGTAAGACAGCATTTACTAAAATCCCTCATCATCTGTTACGGGTTAGTCTAGTCCATCGTAACAAAACGCAGAAAAATACTCAAAAATGTATAATTCAATATTCGAGTTTATAATCACTTGTCAAGTATCAAACCGTTGAACTGCAGTTCACTTGGTTAAACGGCCGAGATCGGTCAGTAAGTTTAAACTACGATTTGATCGACGTTTAACGTTTATACAACCTGATTTTGCCTTTGATTTACAGTTTAACATTAAACTTGGGATGTTTCTGTCGATTTGCTGGCATGAATAAAATACATTTGCTTTAAATAAAGTATATTTAAGTATTTGTCGCCAAGTCCGGACTTAAGATCTACGAACGAAATGTGGTATGATGTACTATATCAGGTTCTCGACCACGTGATATTGTTTACATTCCATGACAATTTATTAATGTTAATATTTTAATTATTGTGTGATCATTGCCGCCCGACACATGTTCTGACTTTTCAATATGTTTCAAAGATTACTCTGTAAAACATTTCGAACTAATATTAAATTCGTGCAACTTCCCCATTGTTTGCTTTTGTTATATCTAATATTCAACTACGTATGCCGTCAATGTGTTACAAAGAACCTCCAAATGCTGAAGTGTCAAGAGTATGGAGTAGATGCAACATAAATACGAGTAAATAGGAGTCGGAACCGGCTACGTGTGAAAGCTACCATTTGTTTACATTGTTACCGACAGTTAAACTTCATTGTTTCTCTTCATGACCAAGTTTATAGCCATTTTTATGGACGACTCCTGAAGGATAGCAAAAATGATAAATACGTTGGAAAGACGTAATCTCGGAGTTTTAAACAGTCATAATTTTATTTGCCTGGCATAAAAACATTAGTCAAAGTAGGGCATTACTATTGGCGACAAGTTTTGATATTTTGTAGGTTTTCTAGATGCCGAGGAAATTACCATCCATCCATCCACCCATATTTATTTCTTTTATTAAATGAAAAAGAAAAAATAATAAATTAAAACGGTAATACTTCAGTTAAAAAATAAGAAATCGTGCCCATCGGCTTTCAAGTTTCAATGGTGATACCTATAAGTTTTTAAAAAAGGTAATAAAATGGAGAATAGAATGTAAGATCTTGATATATTTTCTAAAAAAAATAAATAAATATTAATTAATATTAAATTAGTTCTGATTTTCAATCAAATAAAACCACATTGGATGCTACTGCATGCTTTATTAAACTTATTTATAATTCATTAGACAAATAAAAACGATCTCTGATAAAGTGAGACTGCTTGATTGCTTGAATAACGTGGAGATAAGGGCTTTGCCATTTAAGCTAACTAAAAGCTATCTGTCAAACAGAACTCAATGTGTTAGTGTAGGTAATGCTAATAAGTTTTTTTAGAACCGTTGAATATGGGTTAACACAAGGTACAATATTAGGTCCTTTGTTATTTATCCTATATATTAATGATTTATTTTCATTACAAATGGAAGGATGAGCTATAAGCTTTGCGGATGATACCGTTATTTTTTATGAATCTGACAGATAGGACAAAAATGAAGCAGAAATATATGATTAGTAAAATTAAAAAATAAAAAAATTTTGATGAAACATTATTTATTCCATTCACATCGTATATTCCTCAATTGCCAAAGTATAACACACTTAATATAACAATCAATGGACATAGACAAAAAGTGTTAGGTAAGTTAAGAGGAATCATACCACTGTTAAAAACTCCAAGACTACATTCCAGTAGAAACTATTGAAAGCTAGCAACCACGACACCTGGAAAATCTATAGCAAACAGCTAAAGTCACTCGCCAGCAGGTCACTAGACATATACAGATTTCGAGCTTATTAAGTCTCATCAGTATGATATAGGCGAGGTTACCAATGAACAATCTTAGTTCTTTTAAGTCTGCTTAACCCCACCGTAAGGACCATGATGTACATGGAATTTCAGGAAATAACTACTCCACGGGCTCGATCAGCATTAACTTACACCTGGAAAACCTATAGCAAACAGTTAAAGTCACTTATCAGTAGTCCACCAGACATATACCGGTTTTGAGATTATTCGTTTCATCAGTATGTCATAGGTGGGGTAACTGACGAATACCCTTGATTATTATAAAGTTATAATGTTATCTCTATCCCTCATTCTAATCACGAGGATTAACTCAGAAGTCGGAGACTTGTGCGGGAGAGGGGGCGGCATATTATAAATAAGCAGGCCGCATTTGCGCCCAGCAACGACTTACGTTGGTAGGCACTAACCACATTGACCTAAGCCAACATTCTTCCACCCTACCATATCCGCAGACAGCGTGCCAATCCTCTCCACGAAGATAGCTGATATACGGTCTATCGGCAGCGGGTTTCGATCCTACAGTGGTCTGGCCACGTCGATTCAAATACTGACGCCTTATACCGCTTGACCGCTTGACCACTGACCGAGTTTTGGTCAAGTCTTCACAAATTAAAATATGGCTTCCTTTAAATTTACATCCCTATCTTCCGTAGTCTCTGAAGACCGTAAGTCAGTCTGTATTCGGATGCAACAATAACCGAAACTGTTGAGTGTAAATAATATTTACATCGAAACGTAAAACTTGAACTTGAGGAATGACTTTTTAATTCGTATCAATTTAATACAATGATTAGAGGTAATTATTATTCTGTAAATTCCATATGTGTACCTGTAAGGGCGAATTTGTCATGCAATAATCAAAGCATATTTATGGATTATAATTAAATTCAGTTCCATCATAGCGGCGTAGCACCGCTGTAATACGTTGATGAAAATATATTATTTTGGTTGTCAAATTGATTTTAATCGCCAGATAACACGTATTATAGAAATTAATCCACTCAAATTAATGGCACTGCGAGGACGCAGAATCTACCGGATGAGCTCTTCCGCGTGTATCCCTCTGGATACAAATATATTTGGGCCGAATTGGTTTATGTAGCTGCAATTTAATATGTAAATCAGCCATGTGTGCGAAATTTAAAATGCAATTCAAAGCGTCCAGGCAAATTCGCTGTACTGCATCAACACCCATTAAAAGTCTTCTATAATTACATGGAAAATTTTGCCATTAACATTTGTATAAATACAGGGTGGCGAAAACCACGAAGTGGCCGACATCTATTGATAAATTTTCAAACTGCTGTAGAGGTCAACAACAAATTACTTGCATAGTAGAAGTGTAAAGATTCGTGTGTTCTTTAATATAATTCTATCATTTTTTCTGTATAAATAATACCCAAATGTTTTGAAAATAGTAGAATTTTCTCTTGAATGAAGGAAATCGGATAAACAACAATACAACAAGACGGTTTTGTATGCTTGTGGTTGTAATGAAAATTTTCTGTATTTTTGTAGGAATTTTACAAGCTTTATTTAGTAATGATGTTTTTAAATCTGTATTACAAATTACACTGTCCATTTTCTCCATTTAATAAAATAGATATTTCATGGGTTGGCTAAACTAAAGCAGACGTCTGTAAACACAAGCTTTTGACAGCTTGGGGCTGCTCACGTTCTACCCACACAAAATTATGTGCCACGCCTTAAAAATGTCCCGCACATGCATGTTCCAAGACCCAAGTAGTTCAAGTAATCTGTTGTAGATATCCCGAACCAAACCATTATATCTGAATCTAAACGGTTACGAGCACACGAACGGTTACGGAATTCACGATATATTATTATATGAACGACAGGAATTTGTTTGACATTAAAGTTAAATTAATTCTTTTGATAAGCCTAATTAATTATTAATATTAAAAGGTAATTGTAAATCACCTCTCCATCGAACATTTTGAATTTTACAGCGTCATCTAGTGGTTCGTGAATTTCGAGTGGTTCGGATGTCAGTCGCAATGCAGCGTTGCATCGTGCGACATCATGATGATTATGTCCTTAGGCCGCGTGCAACCTGTCGCTTGCGATCATAATCATCCCTGTACCTCCCTTGATACATAAATAACTATTTGATATCAGAATATCGGTTTCAAGACAATTTTGATCTCTTTAATTGAAAACATAATGTGTGTAGTTTATTACTAATTTTCACGAAATGCAAAATGTGTATGAGAAAGGAAACAGTGCAGTGTTTACGTTTTATATAGGTTTTGTAGCATTCATATCTTTTAAGTCATTGATTATTTAATTAAATAAACGATATTCGAACTAAAGAGTTCTGTCATGAAAACTTTTTTAAATATCCTTTTAATTTCCGTTATGTTTTTCTCGCCATTTTCTCAAAGTTGTGTTCTCCTAATACTGTTAGACTTATATCTTTTCTGGAGGTTTTTTATATAAGTATATTTTATATTTACCCTCCTTGCTTTGTAAAATATTCCCGAATGAATATACTTTTCGTTTTTTACTGTATTAGAAAGATATTTTAAGCTAATATAAATCAAATCTCCTACAGTTCCTATCAATGAAGTCATATGTATGCTCTCTGATACCAAACATCTAGGTATGCTAATGAACAATTCCACAGACAAAGCTCTATTCAATAATTATCTAAAGAAATTAATCTAAATTTACTAACCTGGTTTAATGAAAACACTCTATAAATATCTAACTTTCACTTTTGACAGTGGGAACTTGAAAATTCAACCACAGTAGATGAGATCTGACCTGAGTCAAATGTGTAACTATAAAAATTATTATATAAATTAAAATTATTTGAAATTAAATATCGACAATGACAAAAGTGACATTAGCCTGCCAATGAATTAAATAAGACAATACCTACTTGAATACCCATAAGCTAGGAAAACTATAGCCGAGGACAAATAATGACGAATAGTGAAATAGAATTTGGATTTATAAGTTCGCCATCTAGCGGTAAAATTTGAAAGAGGAAAATAATTTTAATAGAGTCCTCGGAGTATATAGTACAATCGTTTTCGGAAGGTGAAGTGGGCAATAAAACGTTGGTAAGACGACCAAATTATGCTACGAAGAACGTCTTTAGGAATGCATGTGCGGTGGAAAGATTATAGTGCAGATATGTCGGTACTCAACTATATGTAGATGTAAATTGCCAAGTTCGGCTAGGAAATTTTCCCATAATCAATGATAGTATAAGCTCCAAAACATTTAACACGAGTTTATTACTTTGCTCATTCAAAACTTCACGATGAGCCATTTTCAAATTGCGTTAAAACTGTATCACAAACACACCACAACAGAAGAATCAACATAACGCAATAGAATGATCAACACATTCCAACTACTCCAAGTTCTGCTCTGTTCAACCGTCAGTTTCTGACATGAAAATTGGCCATCCTTCTCTAATGCAAATAATTTCTCCGCAACATTAGTCGTACCTTATTAAGAGTAAGACTTAGGTATATTACAAGTGGAAAGGACTCAGAGGTATATGTCGGGTTTCACTAACATTTTATTGCCTACTTCCCTTCCAAAAACGATTTTATTATAATTATTATTTACACAAATTGTTCCTATCAAGATTTTATGACCAATTTGAAATGCTGTATGCACAATTGGAGGAAATATACAATACCATTCTCTCTGTGTAGGTATTCTAAATAGAGAATATATAACAATTTTTACCTAAATAAATATTGATATTTTACTAAAAAAGCATTTCCTTGAACTTGTGTATTTAAATTATTATTATAATTAATTCAATTCGACTAATCTCTCTAAGGGGAATCTGTTTAATAAATTTAGTGCTTTCTTATATGATTTACGTCTAATTTCTTAAATGGCTCTTTTAATAATTCCGTGATGAATAATAATAAAGGAATAATTTAGTTAAAAGTTTCAGATCTGGTTGTTTCTGGACAATGATAAATAACTCATAATTCTATTACAACTTCCTTAAGCACCTTCCGAAACTCTGATAAAATTATTTGGGACTTTCGAATATCCGGGCATTCATTTAAGCTGATAATTTTTATTAATGGATGTTTTTCAATAATTACATTGATACTGAGGCAATTAAGAAATTATAAAGGAATTATGAATTGAAAGAGTTTAAATGCCATAAAAAAATAATTTTAAAATGCATATTTGCAGTTCAGAATTAAAAATATGTATATATTTTTAAATATTTACCCTGAAATTTATCGTTTAGGATAAAGATTTAAAAAAATCTTTTTTATAATGAAAAAAAAGTTGTATATCTACCATGTTTGTATTTTTTCTGATAAAAAACAATATTGATCCTAAAATCCTAAAACCACTCATTTTCGAGAAACGGTAACTTGTTAAAAATCAAATTTTAGGCGTAATTTTTTTAGACCATTTTATTCTCTAACTTTTTTAAGGTGAGGTTTTCCCATTTTTATATTATGCTTAATTTTATTTTACACAAAAAAATGTTCTTAGTAAATTTGTTAATAATGCATCGTTTTAGAGAAAAACGCAAAAAACTGGCAATGGTAACAAGAGGTCTCTGTAATAGTACTTTCAAATTCATTCTGCTTCCAAAGATATACATATATATATAGGAATAGCAAAAAAATAAACACAAAGAAAACAGTTATTAGTCAATGCCGGTGTAATTTAGCTATAATAAAAAGAATTCATCTAAACTATACAATGACCGTTCTAAGAGAAATTTTTTCAGTTTACTCTTAAAAATACCCTGTGTGAGTGAGTCTGTTATTTCAGGTGGTAAATGATTATATAACTTAATAGCTATATAATTCGGTGATTTAAAATGATATTATATTTACAGTATGGTATATAAATAAAATTTGTTACAGCTCCTTGATGGATTTCTGAGTTTATAGGGAACTTTTTCTTATTCATAAAAACATACACCGCAGACTCAAAAATAAATAGACCAAATAAGGTTAAAATTTCAAACCCTTTAAAGATATTTCTACATGAATCTAGGCGATATATATTTGCAATTAATCTCAATATACGCTTCTGGACAATAAAAACATCACGTGACAGAGTGGACGAACCCCAAAACAAAATTCCATATCGCAGTCGCGTCTCCACCTGTGCGTAATATAAACTAATTAACTGATATGTGGTAAGCATCTTTTCCAGTCTTCTGAACTTATAAACATTCTGAATTCAATTTAGAAATTAAGGAGAGACAATGGTCTTTCCAATGCAAATTTTTATCAAGCACAACACCAAAAATTTTATACTACACGAATTAGTAGAAATTAAAGAATCTTTTAAAATTACCTCAATATTTGGGCAGCTATATTGCCTATTATGAAATCTAATGGCCTCTGTTTTAGAACTATTTAAGAAGAGACAATGGCTTTCAAACCAAGCCAACAAATCGTTCATTGAGCTCTGACATATCTTACTTAAATCCTTAGAACAGGAAGATGAAAACAAAACCGCAGTATCATCAGCATAATGAACAACAGAGGCAGCAGGTGAAGCCGAGTCAATGTCAGTACTATTAAAAAAAGGATTGGCCCCAGCACAGATCCCTGTGGAATAGTAATTAGTTCTTTTAATAATAATAATAATATCTCTACCCCTCATTCTAATCACGGGGATTAGCCCAGAAGTCGGAAACTTGTGCGGGAGAAGGGGCGGTATATTATTATTAAGCTGGCCGCATTTGCGCCCAGGAACGGCTTATGTTGGTAGGTCCTAACCACTGTTCAGTGCAGCAATGAGGGAAACTTGGAAAATCTCATTAATCTCTCACATCTACCCAAGCCAACATTCTTTTACCCTACCATACCCGCAAAGAGGGTGCCAATCCTCTCCATGAATATAGCTTATATATGGTCTACCGGCAGCGGGGCGCGAACCCACACCAATCTATTCACTTCGATTCAAGTACTGACGGCTTAAACCGCGCGACCACTGACCGACCTGGGAACATAATATCTGCAATGAGGAAGTGCAGATGTTGACTTTTGTGATTCCTGTAGACCTAGATCGCTAGAACTGAGCAAAAAGATCAAAATATTTTATATTTGATCTCTAAAGATCCAACTATTAGAGTAAGAAAAATGTCTATACAGATAAGTATGACATATTCTAGCATGTGGAGGATCCCAAAATAACAATAATTGCATCCATACCATTACGGAAAAGGTATAAAAATATTTCCGGGACATCTAACTGCAGTGGCATTCTTAAAACATCCCTTAAAAATCAACATCTGCACTGCAGGTATGAGTTTCCATTATTATTATGCAGTAGTGCGTAACAAACAGAGCAGAATAAAATTTCAACTTGATTACAATATTCACAAAGAACAAATTACTATTCAAATCAGAAAATAAACAATTTACCGTAAGTTTTGTTATACAAAATATAACATATATATAGAAGAGTTCGGGTTTTGACTTAATAAATAAGTAAGTACTATTACAGAGATCGCCTGGTTAACATCAGCACAGTTTTGTTAATTTTTCTCAAAAACAGTGCATTTTTAATATTTACTAAGAGCACCTTTTTTGGAATTTTGATCAACACTTAGAATGGGAATAAACCAACTTAAGAAAATTTGACATATCAGCGGAAATGTCAGCAACTGGCGCCCTCTACTTTGTACAAAAAACTAATAACACCAGTGTATTTGGCACATAGTAAAACGCACCTGTGTCAAATTTCAATCAAACCTGTTAGCCTTTAAAAAAATACATACAAAATTTGATTTTTTCAAACTATTATTGTACACGTCCTGTATATCGAAAATGACTGACTCTAAGACTCTATATTTGAAACTCTGTATACGTATACAATATCATTAATTCGTCAGAAATATGATTGAGAATGGAGTTAAAGCCTCCTCCAAATTCAAGAAAAGTTTTCCATGCAAAATACAAATTTGTAAAATAAAATTGGTAATATAGCATATTCTAGAAGACACAGTAATACATAACTTAGCAATATGCAGAGTCTGTCTTCTGTAATATGTTATATTACCTACTTTATTTTTTATTTTATAAAATTATATTTTACACGGAAAACTTTTCTTAGAATGTCCTGAAGCAGGTTTAAGTTCAGCCAAAACGTTGATTTGCCAATAAATTCGTTTTCTCTAACATTGACAACATTCCCAATCATATTTCTGAAGATTAAACTACTGGGTCATAAATACAGGGTGTCCGGAGAGTAATGGGACCCAGCTTAAACATAGCTTTCTGTGATCAAATAGAACCGATTTAGACAAACTTAGCCTAGTCCAAAAGTGCCTATACTATCGTCAAGAATTCAGACGACTTACGTTACAAATGAATAATTTGTCATATTTTTATCAAAATATTTAAGAAACTGCAACTGATAGTAATAAAACTAAATACTACACTAAAAGTTTGCATTATATATTGCACTAAATTGCAAAAAATTATTGTTTTTAACGCAACCAAATATCGAAAATTTCGTTGACAATAAAAACAAATGTGTAACGTCAGCCGTGACGTAAGACGTCTGAATTCTTGATGCGAGTATAGTTAAGAAGTTATAGGGCCTCAAAGAAAAAAAATGTTTTCTTGTTATGGGCATAATTAAGAAACAAAACCTTGTTGAAATTTGGTTACAGTTACTGTCATTTTCGATGATTCTTCCAGAAACAATTTTACAGCCTAAATATCCATAACTTTATTAAAACTTGAAATATTTTTCATATTTATAATTATTTTTGATGGTAATTTTAATTCATTAGTAAAAACGTTTAGATTTTTGCTGTAAAAAAAACGGCTCGTACATGCACTAAACATGAAAATAACAAAACAAGTGATATAGTCATTTAAAGTTGAAGGTAAGAACAGTAGATTCTGTGAGTATCAGATTTTTATCTCACAGTCGTTTCATAGCCTAAATATTGGGATTTTTAAAAATTTCAAAACTTCAAGCAAAGTTTTCTTCTATAAAGAGTGGGCTACTCAGGTCAACTTGTGGCTGAATTTTGTCTATGATATGTATACTTAATTCCCGCGGAGCATGAATTTTTAACTTTCAACAGTTAAGACGCTAGAGTCTATTAAAATTCACGAAAAATGACTAAAAAACACTCATTTTCAGCACGCTGCTGTTATTCAAAGGGATCGTCAGAGTCAATTATCTTCATTTACACTGAAACTATTATCTTTCCCACTCTGAATTCCGTCTTGATCATTCAAATATCTTCAAACAGAAAAATTTGACAGCAAAAATTAATAAAGCTTAAAAATAGCAATTTTTAAGAGTCTTTATTTAAATAGGCGGAAACAAGCGCTTGTAAAAATCAAACTCGTATAAATTTTGTTGTTTGGGACTCTAGAGTAGTTTTTCAAAGTTACACCAAAATCTAAAATGGGTCGGCAACTATTTTATATGGAATGACTCTTATGCTTTAGATAAGTACAAGCATTGCGATGGAGTAAGTAGTGCTGCATATCATAGAGGGCGCTCTTGGCAGTATTTCTATAACTTATTTTTATCGTATTTTTTTGTTGGCCCTATCCTGATACGATTGAAAATTATGATCGGGAAATTAATTTTGCGTAGAAAAGCAAAACCTGTAGTATGTTGATACAACGCCCCGTTTCCGGAAAAAATGCGTTTGAAAATTTCCGCATATTTACCACAAAAAAAACTTTTAAATAAATTTTATTAAAAAATAAGACAATAATTAAAAATTAATGTTAACTTTGTTTATCATAACAGTTTATAAAACGTTCTCAAAGTCGGTTTGATAAGTGGTAACTTGATCGAATTAGAAAATTTACTTCTAAGTATTTTAATGTGCGGAAATTTTAAAACGCGTTTTTATTGAAAACGAAGCATTGTAGGAACAGGGGACATGTATAGCATTTTTACACAAAATTAATTTCTTCACCAAAAAGGACATTCGATAAAAATGAGTTAGAAAAACTACAAAGAGCGCCCTCTACGACATGCGGCACTACTTACTGTTTCGCAATGCTTGTACTTACTTATCTAAAACATCCGTTACATTTTTCTCCCTTAGATCCATTGCCACCGCCTTTCTCCATCGCTTTCTCGGTCTACCTCTTTTTTTCTTGTAGTTAGGCTTACTCCCTACTATTTTCTTAACTGCCCTTTCGTCTTCCATACCTTCTAGATGCCCTAGCCACTGCACTCTTCTGGCTTTTACAAATTCGTCTATTGTTGGTGCCTGGTATATTGCGCATATTTCCTCATTATTTCTCCTTACATAGCCTACATCCGTCTTCTTACCCCCTAGAATTCTCCTTAAGATCTTCCTTTGCCACCTTAAACGGTTTTCTCTTGACTTCTTATTGAGAACCCAGGTTTCACTACCATACAGCGCTGTCAGTCTCAAAATTGTTTTATACATTCTAAATTTTACTCCTCTGGAATTTTTTTATTTCAATAAGTGGTTGACTGCTGCAGAACTTCTGTTTGCTTTTATTATTCTCCTATTTATTTCTTGTTCCTCATCACAGTTAGCTGCTATTAGCGCCCCCAAATACACATATTCTTGAACTTCCTCAAACTCCATATCTCCATGCTCTGTTCTCAATTTAAAATTGGTATCCTTTTTTTGTTCTCCTATTCTCAAAAGCTTACTTTTCTCTTGATTTATCTGCAATCCCACTTTACGTGCTTCCTCCACAAGTTTTCTCGTTACTTCTTCTAATTCCCTACTATCTCTAGCAATAATAGCCACGTCATCTGCATAACTTACAATTTGATGACTTTTAAACAATAAGTGTCCTTCTCTGTTCAATTGACTCCTTCTTATGACCTTTTCAAGTACTAAATTAAAAAGAAACGTTGAGAGTGGATCTCCTTGTCTCAGTCCTGTATCAATAATAAAGCCTTCCGAACATTCACCTTTTATTCGCACTTTGGATTTAGTATTTTCTAAGGTCATTTTCAATAGCCTAATCAGTTTGGTTGGTATCCCAAATTGTTTCAATATTCCACAAGATTGGACGTTTCGTTTTTTAAATATGCCCATAACAAGAAAACTATCTTTTTTTGTTTGAAACTCTGTAACTTCTAAACGAGACTCTTTTGGACTAAGCTAAGTTTGTCTAAATCGGTTCTATTTGATCACAGGAAGCTGTGTCCCATTACTTTCCGGACACCCTGTATACTTACAAACAGTATCATTAAAATTTGCAAGAAGTGAATGTATCTATTTTAGGTACCTTTTAAGCTCCTTCAGACGAAGCTCTCATTATAAGCACATAATTGCGTTACAAGCACTGAACTGTAATGCAAGTTTTGACATTTAACCACCTCATTGTTAGGAAGACTGGATCTCGTGCCGTGCAATGTTTTGCTTATATAGAATGAATTGGGTGCATAATTATCGTTCAAGTCTCGACAATACAGTTTAATCTTATGAATCGCTTTATTAAGATTATAAAACATAGTCGAGTTCTACTTTAGTATAGCCGGAACAGTTAATTTAGCTAACTTAATCTGCTGCTCCACAATTATTCTTTCATGAAGAAGTAATCAGTACCTCATAAGAATTATTATCAGAGAAAATGAAACCTCTGTATTAAATATGGAATCATATATACAAATATGGCACAAATGCGAAAATACATTTCTATTGAATTTTGGTAGATTAGTTCTCATTTAGTTAATATATGTACAGGGTGATCCCGAATAATGTGGGTTAGATTATGCAACCGATTTCAATAGAGGTATTTCATATAACATGTTTTGATTTGAGTCCCCTTAAGGAGTTACGACCCCAGAGGATGATAAATTTAGAGTTTTATTTAGTTTCTTCAAAACGCTTTGAAATTAAGAAATGAAATTTGGTAAGATATTTATGCTGATGAAACTGCTTCTGAACGAGTACTTTTATTCTCCTAGTCCAGTCATAAGGCTCGAAATAAAGTATTATTCAATATTATTCATTACATTTTTTTTTGGGGATTAACTTTTTTTTGAAAATTCGATTTTTTTAATGGCTGTCGAATTAGAATGATTTGTTTTATATTTATTTTAAAAAGGATACAAACGTTTTTTTACAAATGGACAGTGTATCAACAAAGTTGATTTACAACACCTCCTGAATGAAAAAGAGTAGAATAAAAACAAATAAATACAGTAAACAGAAAAAAAAAACAATTAAATTTACGTCATCAAACAATACCGAATCAGAGGAAAGTATATTATTTTTTATCATATGTTTAACTGCCGACACTGACAAATTGTGATACTGGAGTGGTAAATTATTAATAACATAAGAAACCAAATATGCAAAACAATTTTTAAATTTTTATGAAAAGGAATACACGCCTTGCTACTCAGTAATCTCAAATTTTTAATGTGTTATTCAGATCTCCATTTTATTTTATCACATAAGTATGTAGATTTGTTATTCTTTAAAATATTAAGTAGAAAACTGACAAAGTGAATAAGTCGTCTCCCAGATATGTTCAACAAATTGAAGGATCGCAAATGGAGTTATGTAGCTACACTGAGGGACAGTTGTAATAAAACAAACACAATTATTGCAGTCGGTGTTAATCGTCTTGAGAAATGCAAAGGCCATATACAATATCAGCATAATTCAAATAAGGTAGAACTAAAGATTCGGAAAGTAAAACTTTAGTCTGAGAATTTAGATACTTTTTAAAGCATTGCAACTGTTTTAAGGATAAAAAATGCTTTCATATATATATATATATATATATATATATATATATATATATATATATATATATATATATATATATATATATATATATATATATATATATATATATATATATATATATATGAATATTTTCATTATTAATTAAAATGGAAAAATTATCCAAACCTCGCAATTGAGTTGATGTTCCAAATAGAATGATTTGACTTTTATTAGGATTAACTAATAAAGTATTTTCTATGGCTTAGTCATAAATTAGTTTTAAATCATTATTAACTTTTATGGCAATATCTGAATTAGAAGACTTGAAACTATAAAGAAGTTGTATATCGTCAGCGTACATATTTAGTATACAATTCAAAGGAACTCTCGACGAGTCTGCTGTGAAAATATTAAATAAAAGTGGTCCTAATATAGATCCCTGAGGAACACCAGAACCAACTGATCTATAAGATGAAGTAAGTATCGAGGAAATATATTACTATTACAATTGATATCAATTGAGTCAAATTCCTTAATCATATTTATAGTAAAGTGAGAGATGAAATCTGGGAATTGTCAATAGTTGTCAAAATGATCAGTTATACTAGCCAACAATGTTTAAGAACTAACCCCTTTCTGAAAACCTGACTGATTTACAGGAATTATAGAATTTTTAACACAATACTCAACCAATTGTTCAGAAATAGCAGATTCAGCAATTTTGAGAAGTACAGATAGTATACTGATTGGACGGAGATCTTTAAATTCTTTAGGATTTTTCTTTTTTGGTCACGGTTTGATACAAGCAACTTTCCATTGTTCCGGTAATTGACCAATCTCCAATGAAAAAATATTATGTGTGTCAAAGGCGCTAAAATCTATTTAACCGCAATCTGCAGCATTTTACCAGAAATACCAACTGAACCTATAGTATAAAATTTTTGCCTCTCCTATGGCATACTGATGAGAGCTAATAAGCTTGTGATTTTTTATTGCTTCAAATTGGTGCAACTTCCTTTTCTTTTCTGCTCTTAATACAGATACAGTTTACAAAAGTTCTAATAATGGGGTAAGTTTTTATTTAAAAATGTTTCCAAAAGTCAAATATTACTTTTCAAAACCGAGCAGAATGTAGATGTATACATTTGATACGAGGGAGTTTTTTTTAATTAGTCACGTCATCAAAATTTCAATGTAGATTAAAAATAAAATTAGCAGATGATGGCAGTAACATTTTTAAGGTTAAGAATGTTTATTTTTTTATGGTTTTATCACTTAGAATGTAAAAGGTCACTGGTTAAAGTAGAAAATTAATTTTTGTCCTAAAAAAAGTGTTTCCACGCATGGTGAGTGTCTACAAAATGGCAACAAAATATCAAAATCAGTCTAAATGTACTTGGGGAAAAACTTTTTTGGTTTTAATTTTTTTACGTGAAAATGGTGCGTCATACGAGAGTAAGTCTAGGGACCGAATTTGCTGTAAAATAAATGGAGATTTTAAAAATAACTTTAGTTTTTAGAAAAAGCAGTGGCGTACAATTTTTTTCTTCAAACCTCGTACGGACGTCATTGGCAAAGATTTTAAAACATTTTTTACATCAAACAACGCTCCTTAATGATTAATAGGTGTGTACAAAATTTCATAAAAATATCTGGAGGGATAAGAAAATTATAATAAAAAAGTAAATTATTTCTTAAAACTGTAACACCCTGTAGCTCAAAAATTAAGAGGTTTAGGACATATGTTGATATTAAGCTTTCTTCTTAAAATGACCGAAGGATTCACACCCTTAAGTATCTTCATTCAATTAATAAACACCCTGTGTATATTTATTGGAGGTAAAAATGAGTATAAATAATATTTTTATGAATTACGAATGGCAGTTTAAGCATACTGAACTACATCCAACGAATTTATCGAGATTGTGAGATATCGACGGAATATGATTTCTTACGTTTCCCACACATTCCACAGACTTTTATTTTTGTGAGATATTACATGATGCGCGGATTCCAGGATTTCCTGTTTTTGTAAGTATAAATAATATCTCGACAGACGACAGATTTGGAAGAGGGTCAAAACTCTTGCGTGGGAAACATGTTTATCTTTTTGAAAAACCACTCGCTGAATGAATCGAGTTCAGTTGTAACGTAATATAAGGGAAGAATGAACCGAGAAAGGATAAATAAGGAGCAATTAAACGTCCATGTGGGTATCACATTTAATTCTATATGTTTTGCTTTTGTATACAAGGTGCGACGTCTTTAATGCAAAATAAATTAAACCTATTCGGAATAAAAACAGTTTTATATGAAAAAGTCATATATTCACGTTGTGTCAAAAAAAAATTAACTAAAACTTTGTATAATACCCCACCTCTGTATAATAATCTGCAGTGTAAAATATTATTTATGATCATTACTATAAATTATAGGTATTGTTTTGAGAATTATATTTAAAAATATTTATTTTATGTGACAGATACTTCACGTGTCAAGTTAGTTATCTATTTGTTTATATCTACAAGCGTTTATATCTATAGTACAGATCACATAAATATTTAAATTTCTAAGGTTGGTAATAACGATTTCATTTAAGTTGCCACGATAAGAACACCTGCTGAAAGGAGATGAAACGCTAAGCCCTTTCTTCTGCAAGCTGGCACGCGGGTCGAGCATGATTTTCTAACCTCTATAGCGCGACTCGAGAATTCCAAAACCACGAGGTAAAAATATGTAATCACATTTTATATGAATCATCCATCTAAAACATATTTTTTTGATTATTTAATTTATAAAATAATAATGACTTTCACATTTAAGCATATTTTTGGAAAGGTTTAATTAAAATAAAGAATTTCATGTGTTATAGGTTACAGGGTGGAAAAAGAACATTCATCTATTAAATTTCATTAATAGGGTCATATTTTAAAGATTTTTATGTTCATAGTTAATTGAGAATTTAAGGAATCGAGTTATTACCGATATTTTTGTCGAATATTAATTAAAAGTTCAAACGGGGAGGTTTAAGCAACAAGTTTGAGATAAATTGTAAGTAGGGTATAATTTCAGATTTTTTCAGTTTTACTATTGGGCATTCATTAGTCAAATTGGTTCAAATTGGACCTTGGGTCTAAGTTGAAAAAACAACTCTGAGGAACCAATAAGGCAGCTGATAGTGGAGGTTCTTGCGAGGACTACGGACGGAATTCATGGTTGTCTAAGCAGAAGGAACATTCAAGGAATAGAGACAGGGTGGTTCTGACTTTGCTGAGATCGACACAGTAGAGAGACACACTCAAAATTTCCCTTATGGTTATTAAATTTATTTATGAACAGATTTTCTTTAGATAAGGATTTATTTGTTTTTGCGGCTTTGAGCCATATTGAAAATCTGCAACCATCATCGTTTTGGTCATTATGATATTATTGTTTTTTGAGGCTTAAAGCCATATGTAAAACCATTCATAATTAACTAATTAATTTTGTTATTTAAATAGTGTAAAGGACAAAATAGCTATTTTTTTCTGATAATATTAGATGCTTGTTAGAATTAATATTTAAAATTTGTTAGGTTGAATATTAATGTCCGAGTGGAAGTTATTTTTTTGGTCAACCACAAGTTGAAAACTCAGACATTATTTTAACGGTTGGTGGCGCTCAACAATTAACATCTAAATTTATAAAATTATTTAATACATTTATTCTGAACCACGACCTAGCTCCCACGAGGGTCATTCCATTTGAAATCGTCTAATTGGCAAAGCCGACCCATTTTAAATTTTGGTAACTTTGAAAATCTCTTCTCTAGGGTCCCAAACAACAAAATTTACACGAGTTTTTATTACAAGCGCTTGTTTCCGCCTATTTAAATAAAGACTCTTAGAAATTGCTATTTTTAAGCTTTATTAATTTTTGCTGTCAAATTTTTCTGTTTGAAGATATTTGAATGATCAAGACGGAATTCAGAGTGGGAAAGATAGTAGTTTTAGTGTAAATGAAGATAATTGGCTCGGACCATCCCTTTGAATAATAGCAGCGTGCTGAAAATGAGTGTTTTTTAGTCATTTTTCGTGAATTTCAATCGACTCTAGCGTCTTAACTGTTGAGTGTTAAAAATTCATGCTCCGTGGGAATTAAGTATACATATCATAGACAAAATTCAGCCACAAGTTGACCTGAGTAGCCCACTCTTTATACAAGAAAACTTTGCTTGAAATTTTGAAATTTTTAAAAATTCCAATATTCAGGCTATGAAACGAGCGTGTTGACTGCGAGATAAAAATCTGATACAGTATCTACTGTTCTTACCTTCAACTTTAAATGACTACATCACTTGTTTTGTTATTTTCATGTTTAGTGCATGTACGAGCCGTTTTTTTACAGCAGAAATCTGACCGTTTCTACTAAAGAATTAAAATTACTTACCAGCAATAATAATTATAAATATGAAAAATATTTCAAGTTTTAATAAAGTTATGGATATTTAGTAAAATTGTTTCTGGAAGTAATTATCATCGAAAATGACAGTAACTGAAAACAATATTTCAACGAGAAAATTATTTTTTATTCAACTTTTCAAATTGACGGCATCAAATTACAAGAAAATATAAAATTTGGAAAATGACAGAAATTAAGTCATTAGTAAGAACGACGGAGCTCCACCCCACAAGGCCAGGATTGTGCAGCAATAGATAACACTTTCTCAGAAAAATGAATTGGAATTAATTAACCTATTCAGTGGTCCGGAAAGTCACCAGATCTAACACTCCGCGATTTTTTCATGAAGGGGCTTTAGAAACTAAGATTTACAAAACACTTCGCGATATATTAATCATTTGAAAGAAAATATCGCAAAATGTTAATAAACGCAGTCCACAAAGTCAGGCGAAGATTGGATATGTGTCTGGTCATATAGATAATAGATTGTAATATGTATGCAGTATGAGGGCGTTTGCTTCATTTTTAAGTTTAGTTATTTTTATCATCACCTTTTGTTTTAACTGTATTAAATAATTATGACGTTTATGCATTTTAAACAACGAACATTCAATTATTTTCCAACGACTACTTGATCAACCGCTAATCTGATTTTTATGGTGGCATTTCTTTTGAGACTCTTTAGGACGATGTTGCTTATAACTTTTAAACGGAAAGTAATACAGGAAAAATTATCTAATAAAAGTTTATTAGAAAAGAGAGAGCCTTTTAACAGGAAAAATAAATTTATAAATGACGTCATTAGTCATTTCTTTCAAATCCCAAAGATAATACTTTTGATTGAAAATTTATTTAACACCACTGTCCCAAATTTTATTGAATTTTTTTGTATCCTCACAGTAGGCCCATATTATATAGAGTTAGAAACACCCTGTAGTTTTGTATGTTTTTTCCGCCCTGTAATTGGAACTCCTGTACAGCAGTGTACTACAACATTTTTTAGTCCTTGTATGAACGTAGAAAAAATATTGTATGCAACTCGTACAAAAAGTGTTTTTCCACGGTCGGGAGTAGAAATCAGTTTCTATGACATCAAAATTAAAACAGACGTAGTCGATTATTCCCAAGGGAGTATAATGCTCCCAAGGGAGTTTACATTATGGAGAACGTTTTTCATGCAAAAAAAAGATAACATTGAAATTATTTATTGACATTTAACATAAATGTTACATTTGTACAATTTTCAAAATTAATATTAGAAGGAATATTACTTTCGCTTACATTTACAGTTTTTGTGATTGCGCTAGTAGTGGTACCTACTAAAACCTGATTAGCAATTTTGGTCTTATTTTCAATGAAGTTCTCGACATTACCCTCAGCGACTGTCGTTGATTTCCAACCAGCATGACGCTTTATTGTCGTGATATCCACACCAGCATCTGCCAGTAATGTCACTCAAGATCTTCGTAAGCAGTGACCAGTATAACATGCAGCATCAGGTAATTTTAAATACAAAACTACTACACTCGGAATTTTTCCCATGTTATTCTTGCCAACTGGCTGCGAACTATATTTTCCTGCTTTGTAGTACAAAAAAAGGCGCTTATGCTTGACGTGGGGAGAACGAAGAGACAGGTATTTTCGAAACAATTCAAGCATATTTCCCACATCGATAACCAGAAAGGTTCGTGGAATCTTTGTCTTAGTATTTGGAATTTTTACAATCAAGGAAGAGCCTACATCCTCAATATCATGTACAGTTAAATTGACTAGTTCATCAGTTCGACAAGCTCCGGCAATCCCCAGAATTAATCCAACCTATAAAAAATCAAAATACTTAATAATTGAAATAACTAACAACAAAAGTAATCTTACCTTAATCATTAAGAATTCTTTGTCATCTGCACTTGATAGAAAACGGTCGATTTCACCCTTTCAAAAATGCGATCAGCTTGGGGAATTTGCTTATATCTATGTTGTCGTAAATTATCAAGCATGACTTAACCATAGAATATTGCGCCCATAATGTGGAAGACTTGTAATTCTTTGCATTTTCACTGAAGTATACCAACAAAACTTTCTCGCTGTATACTTGAACATTTTTCTCGGCGCACCACTTTTTCAACCGATTGTAGGCTATATCGTATAAAGATCTTGACTTCGTAGACAGAAAATTGCTTATTGCAATATTTGCAGCCTCCACAATCTCTTCCGACTCACAATTATTTATTGTGCACTAAACAAACTTTAAACTAAACCAAACTAGCGCCTTAGTTTGACAATTTTTTTTGTTTGTTTATTTTGTAGTTATGACAATAACTCAACGACTACTAAATAAATGCTTAAATCCGAATACAATAATTCTGGTACTACTTACTTCATAATGACAAAATATGTGTATTTAAGTTAATGAGACCGTGGAAAAAATAGTATATACCATTCGGGAGAGATGCTATTTTGTCCTCGGTGCATTGTAGCCCTCGGGCTTCAAATTGCACCTCTACCAAAATAACGCATTTCTCTCCCTTATAGTATAAGGTACTATTATTGCACTTGATGTGTTGTCAATTTGACGTCGCGTGCAATAAACACTTACTTTTTGTACTTGTTGCATAAATAACTATTTTATACAACTTTAAACCAGTTTGCTCTGGAGACTTGTTACTTGGTACTTATTTCTATTTATTTCAGTTTAAGATATATAGAATATACATATAAGCAAATTATATACCTTCGTCCACTTGATCACTCCAAAATGTATTGTATATGTAGGTAACATGTAGGTATTAATTTTGTAATACAAAATTTAGTTCTCTAATCTGCAATGATTTATATCTTGATATATATCTAACGGAAGAAGGACTTATATCTAAGAAAAATGTTCTTATCCAATTTGAATTAATTGAAGAATTGCGTAAAAAATATGTTTTATCAGTCTGTATCTGTAAAAAAAACTGTTTGCTTGCCTACGCTCATGAATTTATTACGTTTGGTTTGTGTTTTAAATAAATAAATAAATAAATAATTGGGGTTAAGATTTAAAGTGAATTAAAATAATGCACCTTGGTCAGTTCTAGATATATTGATAATGGCATGTGGACAAACGGATTACCGACAACTCTCTTGGATTTAAAATTAATCAGATATAAATTAAAAGTTTATATTGGTGATTGTTAAAAATAATCCGCGGCATAATTCATGCAACTTCCCAGTTTATTCGAACTGTTGCTTCAGTTCGGATTTATTTGCATTATAAAATTCCTGGGAATTGAGTTACAACGTTCATCACCCGAAAGTTTAATAATTTTCATTATTCATTCATCGAATTTTCAATTTACATAAAATGCGCCTACATCTAAATTTAAAATGCGATATTCTGGGAACATTTTTTAGTAAAATATATACCTAAATAATATTAACATGTTGTTTTCATAGCAGTTAAAAAAAAATCAGTTATAGAGACAAAAAAGATCATTAATATACAGGGTTTCCCATAACTCATGGGCCATACAGCAGCAACGGTATAATAGACGTCAAAATAGGTCGTTTCTGTTTAAGGTAGCCGAATTTCTCGCCTAAAAATGGTCAAATTTGTAATATTTTTTAGGTACTGAAATTTCGAAAAATAAAACACGTACAGCAAAAGTAATATCAAAAATAAAATTACTGATGTTTTGTTTATCCACTTTTACTATTTAAACTCTCCTCAAATAATATAATAACTTTTAAAATGCGTTTGTATGACACACATTATTTCGCTATTCTAACTCCACATTTTAACAATTATTTTCACATACTTATAAACAAAAGTGAACAATCTTATATGCAGAACTATGTAAGTTTATGTTATAACATTGTTTATATCTATAGTTGAATTAAAAAAAAATGTATTTTGAAAGATTTCAGTACCTAAAAATTTGATGGATAGATCGCTTCTGCGTTATACGAGTATATTGATTTTACTTCGGTACTTTTAAATATTCGCAGGTGGCATGAGATATCATTCTTGTTATATTCTAAACTCTATATTATTCAGTTCTTAACTGTCCAAAATACTTATATTTGTAAAAGCACTATTTCAAAAATACGGCGCCCTTAATTTCTTATAATAAAATATTTACGGGTGATTCAATTAAACCGAATTTACCGAAAGTCGGCAATCACTCGAAATCGATTGGACAGATATGAGTCAAAATGTTGTAGAGTAAAAATTCCGATTCTATAATTAATTTGAACAAATCTGTTAGTTATACAATATGGATTGAAAAATCTGTATTAAATAGACATATATCGGTTTTGAGCTTATTAACTCTCATCAGAACGCCACAGGTGAATTGTGAATTCATTAATGGCTAACCCTGGCTGTTTATTTGTCTCAAGTCCAACATACCCGAGAACGCAAAATATAATACCGCCACATCTAGCGGGCACTTATTAACAATAATTTCCTGTTTATAAGAAACAATTCAAATCATTTCTTTCAACTAAATACTTTTTCCGACGATACGACTATATTAAGAAAGCTTTTTTAATTTGCTGTTTTTTAAAGGTTAGATAACCTAATAAAACTTTATTTAGAAATTGTACAAAAAGAATTAAAATATTACATATTTACCTTTTCCACATCCCTCAATTAAAATATGCATTTTAAATTAAATAAACGGATTATCTGATTCAAAATACAAATAAATTTCAATCAAAAAAGATATTTTTAATTGAAATCATTATTTTTATACAGATTTTAATAAATTGTTTAGGGAAATGAACGAAATATTTATCTGAAAATCATTTTCTTAAATTAAGTTTTCATATGATGTTCGAATGGAATAACTATATGTTTCATTTGAAACACATACATTCGTCAAAAAAATTAAATTTTCTTATTAAATAAATCTAATTACCTATTCTTAACAAAAAAGTTAACATTACACCAAAAAAGATTTGTTTCTCGAGAACAAATCATGTTTAAATAATTTGAATTGTTTGTTGAAAAAAAATCCGAACCAAATCGGATAAAAAATACAATTTTTACATGCTTGTTTCCATTTGAAATGGGTCACACTGTATAAGTATTGATTGATGTCAAAATTATTTCCTTTTTTTTTCATTTAAAAGCCAAATATGTTTCAAGTTCTATAGATTTTTTATGAGATTTAGCATGCTCTCAAATAACAAAATTCATTTATCTCGAAAGCTGTTGCCGACATCGAATTTCAACAGGAGAACCTTTGTTATATAAAAATCCTTTGAGATTTCATTTTTGCTCAGCAATTATCAAAAAATATACACACAAAAGTTTGGGTACCTATTCTTAAAGCATTACCCCCCTTGTTTTACCCGCCTCTGGACAAATTGTATTGATTTCTTTTAAGATTTTCAAAAAGAACGTAAAAAGTTATGGGATTGTGCCAAATTTAATTAATTTATCACTACGTCTTTGGGAAATACTAATTAAAAACCGTCATCAAGAACTAACCTTGCAAAAACGAAACGTTTTAGGATACGTGTTTATATAGTCTTATTTTTAGAACCAAAAAACGCAATTAAATTTATGAGTATAGCTTAAAAATCACCCTGTATATGCTTATTATACGATAATATGTTAATATTTGAATTAAAGTCTTACTATATTTCACGTATAGTGAAACTAGGCTAGTGTTGGAATAAGTGTATTATTTTTTTCCGTGTACAAGAAGAACGAAAAATTCAAAACGGTCTTGGACGGATTACCTGCACAAAAAAATTACCTAGTCCAAACAAATAACGTTCATTATTGTGCCAAATTTCATTAATTTAACTCTAGGCATTTAGGAAATACTAATCTGTATTTCGAAAGCAAAACGTTTCTGGATGAATATTTAAGTCCAGAAAACACTTTTAAATTTATGAGTATAGATTAAGAATCTCCCTGTATATGCTTATTATACGAAAATATGTTAATGTTTGAGTTAAAGTCTTATTGTACTTGAGGTTATAGTGGAACCAGGCTAGTATTGGAATAAGTGTATTATTTTTTCCATGTACAAAACGAACGAACATTTCAAGACGATCTTGGGCGGATTACCTGCACAAAAAATTACTTAGTCCCATCAAAGAACGTTCATTATTGTGCCAAATTTCATTAATTTATCTCTACGCATTTAGGAAATACTAATTAAAATCTGTATTTCGAAAACAAAACGTTTCTGGATAAATATTTATATAGACTTTTTTCTTATTTTGAGGTCCAGAAAACGCAGTCAAACTTATGTACCTATATAGGTTAAGAATCACCTTGAATATGCTTATTAAACAAAAATTTGTTAATATTTGAATTAAAGTCTTACTGTATTTCACGTATAGTGAAACCAGGCTAGTGTTGGAACAAGTGTATTATTTTTTTCCGTGTACAAGAAGAACGAAAAATTCAAAACGATCTTGGGCGGATTACCTGCACAAAAAATTACCTAGTCCAAACAAAGTGCGTTCACTAGGTTAGATCCGATCGGCGAATTTTTCGATCACGGCGCAACGATTCGGCACATTTTAGAAAACGGCACGGTCATGTGTGGAGCACGCGAGTGCGGTCGCAGCAACCGGAGCGGCGTGTGATAGCCGTAGCGGCGTCCCGGAATCACTGGCAGCCGTCCGCTCGGCGTCACGACGCTGCCGACGCGCACTCTTCGCCGTCACACACCCCCGCTAGCGGTCCTCAACATGTGCACCTAAATGATATGTCATTATTACTTTTTCCGATCATTTGTCTGGCGTTTTTCTTTTGTTTTGGGCTGCGTTGAGGTCCGCTATGAAAACTTCATCAAACTTAAAAGTAATGGCTCGATTTCACCGCCGTGTTTGGGATTTAAACTGAAAAACAGGTTTTCGGCGACTTCCGCTTCCGTGAAGTTTTCGTAGGTAGTTTATATATTTTTCTCGGAACTTTATACTGAGGCTGCTATTGTCACATCTGTAACTGCTGCGCTGTTGCGTTAACAATTAACGAGGGAAAATTTACAGGGTGGTCATACGAAAATGTTTTCCTCTTTCTCTCCTGTGTGAGGACCATGCTCTGTCCGTCAACCCCAGGAAGAAATGGTTCTGTTCACGAGAAAGAGGAAAATGGAGCCCATAAAGGCGCAAACTCTCCTAAACACTATACGAAGTTAACATGGAATCTTCATATCCTATGAGCAGTGCCGCAGGACCGTTGGTAAAACTTGGGGAATGAAACCAAAGGTGGTCATGTGGATATACACTGCCACTGTGAGACCAATGTTAGCCTATGGAACTGTTGTCTCGTGGCCGAATGTTCAACAGACGACAGCTAAACAAGAGCTCAGCCAGATACAAAGGATTGCCTGCCTAGGTATAACTGGAGCTATGCGTACGACACCTACCATAACAATGGAGGTGATGCTATGTCTACCACCTTTGGATATTTATCTAAAAGAAGTGGATGCGACAGCTATGCTTCGCTTCAAAAATACCGGTATTATATCTGATGTGGGATGTGGAGAAGTTAGGAGTCGCCTGTGGAATAAGGTCGTCAGGAAGATGCCCCTTTTGCAGGCAGACACTGATAGTATTTCTCCCAAGTTTGTGTTTGACAGACCCTATACGGTACTTATCAGGAATGAGGAGGCCGCCAGTGAAGATGTAATCAACAGAAGGAAGGTGCAGGATGTGGGATTCATTCCTCGATACCAGTGGGCAATAGATAAGGATGCTACTGTGGTACAAACGGAATTAGCAGGTATAACCATAGCTGCCAAAAAAATTGCCCGTAGACATACAACGGGCAAAACTATTAGAATCTACACAGATAGTAGACAATCACTACTGATCTTGCGTATTCATAAGATAACAACTAGATCAGCATGGGAATGCCATCAGGCACTGGTAGTGGCCTCAACCAACAACAGCATATTTGTATGCTGGGTAAAGGAACATGACCGGTACAATGGCAATAAAGTAGCTGACAAGTTGGCTAGGAGTGCATCGGGCCTCAATATTTTTGGACCTGGTTCCTCCAGTATGCTTCCGTTGTCAGCATTTGTTGAAATTATCAAAGATGACACCCACAAAGAGTTTAGGAAATGTTGGGATGAAACAAATGGCTATCAATTTACTAAGAAGTTCCAAGAGTACTCCTGCAAGGATACAGCCAAAAAATACCTGGCTATGTCTAGGACAAATCTTCGTCTGGTGACAGGTATTCAAACTGGACATTGCTGTATTACATGAGGATGTGCGAAACACCTCTTTGTAGGGGATGCGAACAGGAAGACGAGACAATACTTCATGCACTCTGTGAGTACTCGATTAGAGAATCCGTGTTGGGAGAACGATGGCTTACATTAGAGAGATCCCCATGAGCAATGTCACCACCTCTTTCTCCTTATTAGGTTGGTTGGCGGCTCAGGTGAATTGATCTACTAATGAGAGGAGGTATGAGGCCTAAGTGCTGTAGCTCTCCCCTCAATTCCAGATTATCTCTGTTATTGTTTGAGACATGCCAAAATATGTAAGAATGAAAGCTGTAGGGACATTAAATACAGACCCCTTAAGGATTGGGACACCCGTCTAAAAAATGTTCGGAACGTGTGATTTTTATGAATTTTTTCTCATATGCAGTGTGGTCCATTTAAGATGGAATCACCTGTGTAAAAAATTCATTTATTATTCAATTTGTTTCGGTTTTTTTTTTTTAAATACAGATAATTTGAAACTCTATTTTGGCTCACAATATGAAATTCCATTGTCTATAATCAAGGCCTACTTTGGGTTTTGTTTTGTCAAAATTATTATTAATTATTTGTCAAATTTGACATCGGAAAAAACAAATGGCTTTGATTATTGACAATTGAAGTTCATATTATGAGCCAAAATAGAGTTTTAAATTCTTTATCTTAAAAAAAAAAAACAGAACCAAATGGGATTATAAATGCAATTTTTACAGGGATGTTTCAAGGTAAAAAGCTAAAAACATGAATATCAGTTTTACCGTTAACAATAAATATTGTTTTATGACATTTGGTACATACCCTTTTTAGGGGTTGCTGAATTCAGTGGTATGGCCAGATTTTAGATAATAATAAACAGTTTTTGCCATTTTAGATATCGACAAAAAAACAAGTAGGTCTTGATTATAGACAATGAAAATTCATATTGTGAGCCAAAATATAGTTTTAAATTCTCTGTATTTTAAAAAAAAATTCGAACCAAATCGGATAATATACAATTTTTACAGTAGTTCCGCTTCTGTAAAGTTTTCGTAGATAGTTTACATATTTTTCTCGGAACTTTATAAGACTGAGGCTGCTATTGTGTTAATAATAATCGAGGATTTACAATCTTACAAATATGTAAGAATTAAAGTTGCAGAGACATTTAACTACAGTGCGGCTCATTAAGGATTAGAACACCCCCCTAAAAAATTGATTTGCAAAATGTAGATAATTATTTAATGAGCGTACCTGGAATGAGAGAACGAATCCAAAATACTGCAGCTAAATCAGGTACTATTATTAATAAAAAAAATTTTTTTCGTTTTTTCTACATTTGACAACGCTATAAAAACTATAGGTAGTTAGTTGACATTTCTGGGTTTCGGACGATGGTTCTCATATCCACCGATTTTCTGGGGAACATTCTTTGAACATACTACAATTCTGAAATAAATTTTCTATTACCTTTTAGGCCTCTCTGAGCACGTGGTTAAAATTTTTATACTTAGTTATAGCTAACCCTGTATAAGTTCTTTTTGCCATTCTGCATATTCTGAATGAGAATGGCACTTAGATTAACTGGCACTACTACGTTTTACAGACCAAAACATAACATTTTCCTAGGAAACTATTTTTAATCATAATATTTTGTTTTTACTGTAAAATTTTTTTTTAATTGACGTTCCTATTGTTAAATTTGAAAAACGAAACGAACGCATTTAATTTGTCAGTAACCAATAGCAATGTCTTGAAAATTTACGACATTAACAAAGCAACGAAAAAGCGTAGCGTGTTGATTCTTATCTTTTCCCCAGGGTGTAATTGCGTTATATCCCCTATTTGTGTTGTTTTCAATACGTGCCCTTTTTTCCCCAGTTTGACCCAATAAGAAATTTCCAGTTACATCCCTAAATGCAATATTTACATTCCATTAAAATACTAGGGGACGATGCCCGCAGCCTCTATCAATACTCTTCGGATAAGCCACTTTCGTCTTCGATGTAGAACGTTTTCCTATAGTAAACACAGCTGGATGCAGTTTGCCACGTAATATCAGTAACAATCTTACCTAAATGGATCTCTGCAACAAGCATATTATCGACCGTGCATGGCATAACAAACTACGAGAGCTACTGGTTAAAACTAAATGTTTAAAAACAGAGATCTTTAAAAGGTAGGAAAAAAATAGCTATGTAACAAATTCTTAAAATAGAGCTTTAGCAGACGAGTCTGATATTTACAGACAAGCCAAATCAGCAATGTCAGGTGAGTCTGATGAAACTCCTCGTGAAGCTCTATTTAGGAATGAGTTGTGCACATTTTTTTTGTATAAGCTCTACAAATTTTAAATATGTGACATAATTTTATCACCCATGATGCCTTTTTTGTTGTAATTTTTTAAATATGACAGGAGTTGTCAAACATTTAACAGCATATTATTTAAACCTGCTCGCGATGCATCCAAACTGCAAAAAGATCCATGTAACCATAAGACTAGTCCAGTTTTGTTTAATTGGTCAGAAATAAACCGAATAATATTATTCTGGGATGGAAATATCCCTGAAGGTCTTATGCGTAAATTCTACCATATTGTTGCTGTAGAACTATTGTAAATATGGAAAGGAGCCGAAGCACTTGCATGTCTATTGTATTTTTTTCAAATCGGAAAAAATAATAATGGTCCTCCAACAAATCACATTGAATATAATCCTGTATTCAGTAAAACTTGCCAAGCTGTACAAACAGTAAATAGTTGTTTCGATTGCCAATAGTGAACGTCAAAGCTGCCCTGTACGCCTTTTTATAAACTGATATCAAAACGAGGCGGACATATTACGTCACCATGACTGTTCTTGAAACCTAATCGACACTGGAAAAGGAAAACCGATAATTGGCATGACAATGTCCTTGTTGGAAAAAATACTATTAATGGATGGATGAAATCGTCTGCTGAGGTTATTGGTCTGAATGTAAAGGACAAAAAGATAACAAACCATTCGAATAGGTCAACTGCTATTAACTAAGTGGCAAAAAATGCTGTGCAAGAACAACAATTGCTGAAAATTACTGGTCATAACAAGAAAAATTGTATTAAATATCAACCAAGAACACCACAATAAGGTCATAAATACTATACGTAGTAATAGATCTTATATAGCAGAAAAAAGTAACCAGTGTAATATTGCGTGAAATTTTAATAACGGTGCCTATACCAGCCGTACTTTTAATAAATGATTACACTTACATGCAAAAAAGGCAAAAAGTTAATATTTGGTAAAATTTGAGGTCTCATAATTTTTTTATTTTTAGTTCAATTTTTATAATTCTTTTAGCAAACTGTAGAAAAAATGACTAATTTCAACTTGTATATTCTACCTTCCTGTTCAGGCGTTTCAATAATTATACAGGGTTAATTAAAAGGTTGTTGTATAACTCTGATTTTAAAACATCCTGTAGAATAATTTAGTAACAAAATTCTTTCGAAATACCAGGTTTTGTTTAGAAGAATTCCCTTCCCACATTTTGTTTTTTTAGTTCATGTCTTTCGTCGTCGTTGTGTTGTGTTGCAAATTATTAGATTTTTTTATCAAAAAATACGCATTTAATGGAAGCGACATTTTGTAGAATAGTAAATTTTCATTCAGTTGTAGCAGTAACCTTTTTTGTGATATTTTCAGTAAACAAAAATACTGCTTTAAAGTGTTTCCATAACAACTATAATTACTAATACGCTATGGTTACGGTCGATCAACTATACGGTTGCGATCATCAGCAGGTAGCCATTGATTTAAAATTTCAAATACATTACACAATATTGAGATGGAGTTAAAAATAAGTTTAAATGTAATGTATCTTTATGCTAACTTCACACGGCAAGAAATATTTTATGCAGAAGGTGAGAACTAAAGTTAATATTATTTGATCCGTCAGCTTATATAACTAGAAGTAAGGGAAGAAGAAATAAAATATTCCTGAAGGAAACTACCGAGGAATATGGAAATTGCACTGTCTCAGATATATTAGTTATGCAAAAGGATGTACAACGTGGAATCTAGTTGCCGACAAAATTGGGCGCATCATCAATATGAAAATACCTGAAACGAAAACTTATTCACTGGACTTAATTGCAGAAACAAAAAGAACGCCTGAATTATCAGCAGTGACAGTTTCATAAAAATTAAATGACAAACCTCATCTGATGTTAAATTTCTAATTATTTATATTACTCACAGGATTTTTTCTCATACACATTAATATTTAAGTTAATCGAATTTAGCGTCTCAAGTCAGCAACCCTATTGGGTGAAATTCTGACCAGATAAACAGTGGTCTATTTCCTCTCTGCGACACAAATGGCACGTAGGTAATATTTTGGTAAGTAATACAATTAATATTATGGTCTGAAGAAGGTTGACTTAACTCAGAACAGATATTCAAATGGGTCGATGAAGATTGACTCAGAACTCAAAAGGGCAGTTGTTTATATGGCTTGATGAAGGTTGATTTAACGCAGAAAGCAGTAGTTAGCTGATATGGCTTGATGAAGGTTGACTTAATTCAGAAGGGCAGCTGTTCATATGGCTTGATGAGTTGATTTAATGCAGAAGTTCAGTTGTTCCTGACAAATATTTTATTCAACATATCCTATCTTTGATTTGTCGAATCATCAATGTAGCCTCTGAGTCGCTTGACATTAGTGATTCCTGGTCTACTCTGGATTTTTCAATTGTAGACATGCAGCTATTTCCGATGGTATTTTACCGAATAAATTTATTCCAACACATTGAGTACTGCTTGCTCCTTGTCTATACTGCACACACAAACGCTTGTACGGAGCGTTTGGTTTTTACAAATTTGCATATTTATAATAGAATTGTAAATAATGTCCCTTATTTGTTTTGTTGGATCCTACAAAGATTCTTGAAGTAATGTTTTTACTATGCGAGATTTCGATCCCTTTAATAGCGTTTAAACCTTATTTATGGTTTGATGAGAAAAAAAGTGTCGGTGTTTGTAGATTCTTTCTGACATAGAAACGGGGGAAAAATCTGACATCATGTGTCAAAATCAACAGCAACTTATTGTTGCTTAATAATATTATAATCATTTATCATTATACAAGGTACTTTTACATATATTTTATTTTTGTTTTAAGCTGAAATTTGGGAATTACAATTAAAAGGTAAAAGAGAATGCACATGCAAGGCTTCTCACATTGCATAAAATAGTCTACAGCAACTAAAATAAATATAAATTTTCCCTACCAATGAAAATTTTTATTAGTATTACTTTTCTGCACTCGGAAAAAAGTCTAATCCGTACGGCGTGCGGGAAAGTGTAACTTTGCGCATGGAAATGCATGCGGAAAACGGTACTACTTTGCGCACGCTCGTAAGAAAAATTATTCTTGACAATTCATGTCAGTAGTCAAGTGTTTTTTCCTGTCGAAATTAAAAATTGTTTTAAGAGAGGTAGCTATACAAACTACAGGTCTAGTTCGATCAACACCTTTGTTGAATAGACAGACTGCCTCTAGCTTTCTTTAGAAATATGAATGTCCAGGTAACCACATCAAAGTCAGTTGTGTTACATAGATAAAATTCAAGGGCTTTAATACCTACTTGGCTGCCCTTTATTCACTCTTTTTTATTGAATTGTGATATGATGTTACTTTAGCCTTCATATGCACTGCCTGATGGCAAGAGTGACCTAATACCTAGATGTGATCGCCTTTTCTTGTCATTATAACTACCTACACCTCTTTTGATGTTTTAGAGCCACCAGTTATCTATCTTCAAGTCATGGTCATGGTCAGAATAGGGTAGTTTCATCTATGTCGTCTGTTTTAATATGCATACTACCCATTTGCCTTTCCCATCGTATATGGTAAAATCTCAAAACAAGAATAATTTCCAGATAAGTTTGACAGACTTGGCTACTCTAAGTTGTTAAATAAACTTACGACGTAGATCTTTGTATTGGTTTAATAAAATTATTTCAGTCATACCTGTGTAATCGATCACAATATATGCAATATCGTAGATTCCAATCTGACACGTTTCTTCAAACATCAGGTGTTCCTCAAGGCTCCATACTTGGTCCTCTTTTATTTGATATATTTATTAACGATATTACGGAAGATCTAAATATACAATACCTATTATACGCTGATGATGAAAAATTATTTTATCAAATTAACTCTGTCTATGAGAATCTTCAGAATAACCTTGTGCAAGTGCTATGTCGTTTCATCGAGAAAAGGTGCCATGTTTGATTATATCCCCGCTTTAGCCTACAAAGTCTTGCAAGTAAATGTACAATGCACAGTATTATTTTGTTGTATAAAATTATTCATTTTAAAATTAGATGTGAATCTATTACTAAAGATTTATCATTTAGAGTTCCCAAATTGAACTCTAGGAATTGTGCTTTGTTCATATTACCCTTTGCCCGTACAAATATGTTGCTGAAGTCACCTTTGTATCAAATGTTGAACAATAGTAACAATATGGATGGTTTCGACATTAACTTTCGTGCGTGATATCAAACAATACGTTCAATAGGTGCATATGTATTTTTTTGCTTTTTTTATTTATTTTTTAATTCTTTTGTTATTTTTACATTATTTTACTTTCATTATTTTTTGTTCTTTACTAGATTTTAAACTTATATCTTTAGATTTTTATTCTACTCATATTTATTTTAAATAATAGATTTTTACTGTGTAAACATCTCTTTTCCTCTCTTATTGTAATTTTATTGTTTAACTACTTATCTTTTAAGTGGGTTATACCCGTTGGATATTTTAGGGAGCAATTAAATAAATAAATAAAAAAGTTGATGATGTAGATTCGATTGCTGATACTGTTAGATAGGTTGTATGTATAAATGTTAGAGTTTACTTTTGGTTTTCCCTTGAAAATTACTAAATTATAAAGTGATATGTGACCATAGTGTGATGACCATCATATGTAGACAGTGTAGCTGTTTAGGACCCACAAATACTACATGAGACTCTTTCTTTATGAAGAACTTTCCTCACATTCCAGTGCGCATCTAAATCATTAAATTACAGTATTTTACTGTCATGTTAACTTGTTAGGCAAAATCTCTACCTCCAAATTGTTTTATCAACTAAAATAAGTGCTCATTTCCTCATAACAGAACACCAAAAGGATAGAAACACGCTTACGACAGCAGAATATAGAAGTCCGGTTTGCTCTTTCATAAATAGATTATGTCAGTGTACGTTGAAACTTACAGTTGGTAGTTTTTGAACTGGAGGTTCATTAATTAACGTACCCAATTTAGAAAACGGATTTAGTTTGGGATGTCATAATGGCGCCGAAATGTAATTATTACATAAGTCGGAGCTAGTTCCGATTTTTCAAAGAACATGTGGATGCATACGGACAAAACTCTCGCTTAACTAACTGTAATTAAAATCAAGATGAAAACGATGTTTCTAAAAGGCAAATCTAGCAGATATTCGCTGCAAGGCAAAGACTTAGTTCTATTTTCTTTAGGTAGTTTGAAAAGTTTTGAAATAATTACATAAGAACAAAAAAGAGTAGGTCTTTAAAAGTTTTGTTTTATTGTAGAAATTGTAAATGTTCAAATAGTGGAATAATTTAAATAAAGTTTTGTTTTTAAAATACCAAGAGTTGTATACCAGAAGAATTAATACAGGGTGTTTCAGGAGATGTACATACTGCAGTATGTTATTCTATGTTCAATTTTAAGTAAAAAATTTCCTATGAACTTAGGTCTGGAAACGCTTCGTTTGGGATATACAGGATGTCGCATTTAAAGCAATCAATTACATTTTATTTAATAACTCTCGTCTATTTTTAGTTAAATTCATGAAATTTTGTATGGGGAGGTTTCTTGGGACGGGAAATTCAAATTTTATGCACAATCGGCTGTATCTCCTAGAGGACGCCACAAGCGGCCATTAGGATCCTTTTAAATCGCTTCAGCTAAATATCTAAATTCTAATTCTAAAAATTTTAAGGATCATTAACTGCTCTATAGTATTTATGTGATCGACCGCTAGATGTCAGCAATATTTACTTTGAATAATTATTTGTTACGCGGGCAAAACGTCACTGTGCGATATTACTCCGTGAACGCTATTCCCCACTCTCTCCTATACTTATACTGAATTGATGTGTTGAGCTCATAATTCAAACTCCTTTAGGAGAATGAACTTTAAGTGGATTTGTGTTTTTAAGTGTCGCAGACTGAGGAAAATTGATTCCGGAAATATTTTTAATAAAAGAGTTAGTGGCAGAGGATTATCTCTGTATTTTAGAACAGCTTATTCCACTTACAAACTTTTCAAATTAGAAACATTTTCAAGCTTCCAAAAAAAAAGAGCTTCTCTCGCTGTTATACGTTGAGTATGACGGCGATTTATTTAAAATTACTCTTTTTTTTATTTCTGCAGAGGCGACGCCACTTCTCAATAAAATCGCGGTGCATTCGCCCATCAAATAAAATTGCAATTTGTCTTCTCGAACGGGATTGCACACAAATACTGCTAAGTGGTGCGGTTTGCTGTACCTTAAAAGGATATTGAAAAAGCAGTGTCGCTAGCAATCAACTTTTTGATTTATCATTGCATTCCAGCTTTGTAATCTTGATTTATATAGAATTCGCGCCAAACATTTCAGAGGCTAACTGCAGCAGCGTTCGGCGTACTAGCTGAAACTGTAGATTTTAAGCTGCTATAAAACTGCTGATTGGAATTTTCGCAAAGTGGAAATTACATAGAAAATAGTGTAATCTAATCTAAGTGATATACGTGAATTTGCGCTTATTCAAATATTATGAAGTATAGAAATAATGGTTGAACTGAAATTTTATCTGAAGAATGCATTTGCATTCAGGGTGGTCAACCTTTTATCGTTCACCATTGGCATCTCGAAAAACGTAAAATATACAAATTTAAAAAAATGTGTCTTTTGATGACCATTAAGGTAAAAAAAATAAAGCAGTGATTTTAGGAAATGCCATTCATTATTTCTCAACAGACAGAACTGAAATTTAGAACAGATGGACAAAAATATGCGAGGGCGATTTTCATCGAGAGAATTTTTTTACGGCAACTGGTTTCCGTTATTCAACATTCAATTGTTTTTTGTTTCTTATTTGCGTTTCATTGTAATTTGACACCAACGGATGTGGAATAAAATTACAAACATGTCAATATGTAAAACTACTATTTTACTTGAATAACTCATAAAATTAAAAAATACAATAATTTAAATAAAAAGTTGTTCTAGTTGTTCTTGACGTAAAACAAATTTCAATATCTAAGCAAACAAAATATTCTGATACAAATACAGGGTGATTTACTTAATGTAGATAATGTTATTAATTTTAAGAGAAGATAGGGAAAAATGAGTATAATACGAATACGCGATCTTAAAAAAATTAAATACATGCATATTTACGTCGAAAAAAATATTTTATAACCATTATTTAAGCCTGACCGCTGGCAACAGTTCAACTCGGTGTCGGCCTAATGCGACGTTGCCAACTTTAGATATTTTCCTATAGTATCTGCTTATTGTAATATGTAATTAATGCTATACATTATTTTTTTAAAGTAAGCAATTAACATAAATTAAGTTTCAACACAAAAAATATTCAATATTGAAAAAACAAGATTACAGCGGAACAAAATAAACCCTTCACATTTTATTACATAAATAGCGAAATAAAATCCAATCACTAAGTTAAATTATTAAGAGAGGCTGAAACGATTTTGGTATTTAAATACAGACAGTAATACAAAAACCTTCGTGCAGTCAACAAAAAATAATCCGAGACATACCTATTCACTGATAAACAATCCGGACGGCCTCTCCAACAGGAGACAGTTTACTGGAGCTGTTTTCTTGGATGTCGCAAAGGCCTTCCATACGGTTTGGAATAAAGGCCTATTGATGAAAATGCTCACAAGCCTCTATCCATATCCTTTACCAAACTAATAAAATCCTACCTCCATCACCGCATATTGCGCATCCAAGTGCAAAACTCCTACTCCACCACCCGTTCCATGGAGGCGGGTTTCCGCAAGCGAGTGTAACTGCACAAAGTGCTAACCTACTACACAAGACACTACTCTTAAAAACCTCTTTAGACCAACTTCTACCTAGTGCAAGATGTGGAACGTTAAAATTAACAGATAAAAGCGCAGCCCTGCTCTGTTCTAGACGCAGACTGACGCGAGATCTAGACCTATATTATCCCAAGAGCTCATCCTCTGGGAGCAACAGACACGATACCTGGGCGTAACGAAGAACCGGCGTCTCACGTGGAAGCCGCACAGCGTGGAGATGGTGGTGCGGGCAAGGATCACCAAAGCGAAGCTCTACCCCTTACCCAAGGGTGGAAACACTCTTAGTCTAAGGAATAAGCGAACGCTTGTCAAGGTGGTACTTCAAGCGCAGCTATGCCTCCACGGCGTGGAGTTACGCGGCCAAGAGCCACATCAAGTCATTACAGGCTGTAGAAAACATAGCCTTACGCACAGACACTGCTGCGCCATGGTACAGATATAGCCACGACCAGAAACCAACAAGAGACACTGATAAAACAAAACCCTACCGTGACGTATCTTTATACTTGCACCGGCCCGAGAAAGCCTGGGGCTTGATACCGAGCCAAAGGCTGACGGGTCGGTGCGTACTTAGCTACAAAGCTACACTCCACAAAAAACTCACTCCCAAGACGCGAATGGTTCGACACTTGCGCCAGCTACGACGACTATACCCCGGGAGTCAGACTCAGCCGGCGAAGATAGAAACAAGACGCCAGACATGAGCCCCGCCGGCAGGGGGACCTGCATGTCAGAACAAGAGGAGGTCCCACAAAGCGCCTACTCCAGCCACGCTTGTGGTCGGGGTAGACGATGGATGGGACCCACCTTCACGAGGCTGTCCAGATCTACATCGATGAGGCAAGACAAAGAAGGATAGTCCCCCTTGATCCCAAATCATTTAGGCCACCAACACCAACAACGTCGTTCGGGTCAGTTTTCCTATGCAGGCGAACCCGCCGTCGAGTGCATCTGGAACGCCGACTTCTCTGCCTTCTTCACTCAACATGCATCAGTTATCACTTTCGCATGGAAGACATTGGTGATTTTCGTATGTTTGTGCCGCCAGTGTAGTTTATAATAATTAATAAAATTTGGCATTTTAGCCTAAATAAAAATGCAATTCATGCAGTAGTAAAGACCGAGGTCTAAGCTATAGCCAATATAACTAATATACAGACAAAGACATAGTAATATTGCTTAATAAACATTGCTCCTAGAGCCACTCATTTTTGAGATACATGATAATTTTATAAAATTAAATTTTTAATGTAATTTTTTTACCATACATGACCTGTATCTCAAAAATGAGTGGCTCTAGGACATACGTTTATTAAGCAAACCTCACTCATTTTTCAATGTTCCATCAGTTCTAGTAATATTGCCCCATATCTTGTTGAAACACTCCGTAAAATACGATTTTTTTTTCAGTGACTGTATCACATAAGTAATTGAGCTTGGGGCAAAAACTTTATAACCGAATTTATTCCGAAGGAAAGGTGGTTCCGTGTTACATTTTATAACTCCAAAGATCATTTGGCTTGATTTATACGCCTTTTCAACACGACTCTCATCTGGCGAGAAACCATGAACGGGAGTTAAAAATGCATACGTTTAGAAAATTTGCATAATAAACTGTACCGTCACGCGGCGAATGCATTTTGAATAGATTTACTGCATGTCCGTAGCTTTCAGCTCCGTCATTGCGATGTGGCTGCGGTATCCGTCATTCGGCCGTAACTGCGTTATCCGTTTCCGCCAGTCACTCGACTAAGAATAACTTCCTGCGCCGCGTTTATGTTACACGTGTTCCATGGAACAACAGCCGACTGCGGAACAATTATCACCATCTTTAATTATGCAAGGGTGGGTATAATTCAGTTCTGCGTGGAGTTGGAGCACAATGCGGTGCAACAGAGTTGTTAATTATTGACTTCGCCGGGGTAGCAAACTATCAACGCATAATTGCTGGAAATAAGTAGGTAAAGTCTTAAATTAGTTAGTAGAGAGATGCTCGATATAAATTTTATTTGTTACCTACTCATTTGTAAACGTCAAAATACCATATCAATCAAGAAAGTTTATTTTTCTTACATTATACAGGGTGATTCTGGTTTAATCTTGATAACTTCAGGAATCGATATAGTAGACTAAAATAATGTTCATTTGTGATATAAACTTATTTCCTAAATCGCACCGTTTCCGAAATAGAGGGCGTTGAAATAGGAATTTTTTTCTCGTTTTCCTTCATAACTTTTGAACCACTTATCCGATTTAAGTGAAATTCGGAACACAAACACTCCTTATGATCTTACATAAGCTTCTTAAGTTTGAACTACCTACCCCTCTTAGAAGTGTATTTTGTATGCTACCCCCCCTCTTACTTTATTTCAAAACTACAAAAAAAAAATAATTTCAATAAAACATCTACACACCACTTTGACCTGATTAATTTCAAAACTTTTTCGTCTCCTGTTTTTTTTTCGACGTTTGGCCTTTTTTCTGAGATATTCAAAGAAATTGGTGACAGTGTAGCGCACCAGCAGCGTAAATTTCATTTAACATTATAGCAACCCATGAAAACAAAACTCAGTGATTTATGTAAACTGACGTTTGTGAAAATCATTGTCAAAAGTATTATTTAAAGAGCATTTTTAATACTAAGAAAAAATGCCAAGAACGTTTACAAATGCTGAATATGCCGATATACATTATGTTCATAGTTTCTGTGATATCGATACTTACTTTAAGCACACGCCGAGCAGCTCGGCAACTCCATTTATCTCAATCAAAAGTACTGAGAGCACTCAAACAAGATCATCTAAGGGCTTTCCATCTCCAATCAGTTCAAGGTTTGTTGCCAGGAGATGCTAAAAAACAGAAATTAATCCACAATTTCTGCATAAGGTTTTATGGACCGATGAATTTAATTTCACAAAAGCTGGAATTGTGAATTACCACAACATTCACGTTTGGAGTGAAGTTAATCCTCGAAGTGTCAGACAATCTTCATTTCAACAATAGTTTAGCGTAAATGTGTGGATAGGTGTTTTAAGTAATAACCTCTGTGGGCCGCATATTTTGTCTCCTCCTTTAAATGGGGATTTATTTCATGAGTTTCTGCAAAACTCTCTCCCCGACGTGCTTGACGATGTTCCCTTAAATTTACGCCAAGGGAACTGGATGCAGTTGGATGGTGCCCCTGCATATTACGGAAGACAAGTACGACAGTGGTTGGATGAGAATTATCCTCGTCGATGGATTGGACGGCAACCCAACAACCACCCAAATATGTGGATTCCTTGCGAAGGATCAGTGGATTGGTCTCCGCGCTCGCCAGATCTGAATCCTCTGGATTATTTCGTTTGGGGCCATCTAAAAGCAATTGTGTATGATACGCCAGTACATACCCGTGAGGAATTGATCCAAAGGATAAGACATGCTTGTGGTGACATAAAAAACAATCCTGTTCAAATAGCAGCTGCGGTTAATACACTAGTTCGTCGATGCCAAAAATGTATTGAGGCTGGAGGAATGCACTTTGAACAACAATTATTGTAATTTTTTTAGTAGTTGAAAAGTTTGTTGTAAATCTTGTAATAAGTAGTTGTTACTAAATTTATGTTTGAGGTTATTGGCATTTTTTCTTAACACTAAGAACACTATTTAAATAATACTTTTGACAATGATTTTCACAAATGTCAGTTTATTTATTTATTTATTATTTATTTTTTTTTTTTTTTGGAGAGCCGTCCGACAGTGTCCCCGGAAGCACCGCAGCCTATAGACTTACTGTGCATCTCTCGACGAGCCCAAACATCCATGGTACTACAGTGGGATTCGAATCCACACCGACATAGCCGATCCAGACTGGTTCCACGAGCAGTCGTCTCCCAGCCACCTCGGCTATCGCGGCGCCCAAAACGTCAGTTTACACAAATCACTGAGTTTTGTTTTTATGGATTGCTATAACGTTAAATGAAATTTACGCGGCTGGTGCGCTACACTGTCACCAATTTCTTTGAATATCTCAGAAACAAGACCAACGTCGAAAAAAAACAGGAGACGAAAAAGTTTCGAAATTAATCAGGTCAAAGTGGTGTGTAGATGTTTTATTGAAATTAATATTTTTTTTTGTAGTTTTGAAATAAAGTAAGAGGGCGGTAGCATACAAAATACACTTCTAAGAGGGGTAGGTAGTTCAAACTTAAGAGACATATGTAAGATCATAAGGAGTGTTTGTGTTCCGAATTTCACTTAAATCGGATAAGTGGTTCAACGCCTTTTATCTCGGAAACGATGCGTTTTAGAAAATAAGTTTATATCACAAATAAACATTATTTTAACTTGTTCTATCGATTCCTGAAGTTATCAAGATTAATCTTGAATCACCCTGTATAGTAAGTCTACCGTAGTTGTGACAATCCTTCTGCCCATCATAATTCAGTGGATGCAGACAGCATTAAGCGAAAAAATGTGCGCTAGATTTTTTCAATGTGTCTAATAGTAAATAGCAGTAAAGCTGCAGCGACGCTGAATTACCTGAACACAAATAATCACCGATACAAATTCCTGTCGTTTCCATTATTATGTGCAGTTTTGATTGTTGACATTTTCAAAAATAATAATAATAATTTTTATAAATCTAACAGGCTAACGCCCATATAAAGGATATATATTACGTTCTTAAGAACTGTTTTTAGTAAAACTCTAAGATAATATAAAAACAATGATTAGAGGTGAGTAAACAGGTACAAATAATAAAACAAAAACATAATTAATCAAAAAATAATAAAAATATTAATATAAAAATGTCAAATAAGAAAAAGGTTATCTACAATGTGTTACACTTTTCATGGAGCCACCCTGGTATCTCGCTCACTTGATATCCGAATACTTTGAAACTTTGGTGGTGAATATATACCTATAAAATGAGTCTTTAGACGTAGCCATATTTGATTATAGTCTGAGGCGTCCGATTCTAAGATAGAGAGAGGGGGTCCATTTAAAAAAAAAAGTATTAGCGATTTTTTTAAAAGAGCTAGTAAGATATTCCTAATCAGCACCTTTAGAAGCCCCCTTGTACAAGGTTGCATCGTTGTGGGTTCGAAGGTGTTTGAGATATGGGCTGTCGAAAAACAATTTTTTTCAAATTAAAATAATTTTTATCTGTAAAACGGGCTCTCAAATGAAAAAAATGTATTCTTTATTTTTTGTTACGAATAATGTATTGTACTGGTATGAAATGATTCTACAACAAATTAATAATTTTTTTTAATAAGGCTAAAACTCTAATTTTGTACATAGGTACATACATATTTGACGTAACTTATTTACATTTAAGAATACATTGACCCTTGCAATAACTCTGTTTTCATGGCTCACTTAGGTTTTTATTGAAGACTATTTGTTAGAAAATTTTATAATTCTTGCCTTATTAAAAAAATTATTATTTTTTTGTAGAATCATTTCATACCAGATATAATATATTATTCTGAATAAATAATAAAGCATACATTTTTATCATTTGAGAAAATTATTTTAAGTTAAAAAAAAATATATTTTTCGACGGCCCATATCTCAAACACCTTTGAACCTACAACGATGTAATCTTGTACAAGGGGGTTTCTAAAGGTGCCGATTAAGAATATCTTACAAGTTCTTTTAAAAAAAATCACTAAAACCTTTTTGAAAAATTGACCCCCTTTCTCCATCTTAGAATAGGACGCCTCTGACTATAATCAAATATGGCTACATCTAAAGACTCACTTTATAAGTATATATTCACCACCAAAGTTTCAAAGTATTCGGATGTCAGGCGAGGGAGATACCACGGTGGCTCCATGAACACATTGTATATATGTTAAAATTATAATATCATCTTTAAAGTGTTCCTAAGCAGATTTTCAGTACAATTAAAAATATCAATATAGTATTGTATATGATTGTAATGCCTACACATCGAAATAAGAGGTGAAGAAAGATGTTGATTTGTACTTCACTTGCTGTATTTTTTGACATAAGCTTTCAAATTTTTAATCAGTGCGGTTTGAACGTTGAGTTTGATTTATTTTTTATTTCTCTTCTTCGTAAACTACCCAAAATGAGTGAGGAGTCCCTCAACTACTTTCCGACAGAGATATTGGAAGTCACTTATGATGTAAGTAACGCATTCCTTCAAAATCAAGAATTTGCTACGAAAAAGAGCTCGTTGTCTTGGACCAATGGCGCATGGAGCAGAACACTTCAAGTTTAAAAAAAGAGGTATCTTTGGCCGTCAACTCTACGGTCGTATCTCTATGAAAGTATTCGATGTGGAAACTATGCTTCAAAATAAAGAAGGTCATTGATATTGGATAATACCTCAAGCTAACGGCATATTTAAAGATATCACATGTTCGTTGTAAACTAAACAAATCAAAGGTATTAGAAAGAATGGAAATAGAATGTCTCTTAAATACCCCAGACAACGTAATATCTTATGATCGAAGTAGTCACGACATTTGGAATAATAATAATAATAATAATAATAATAATAAATGGACTTTATTCTGAAATAATAGTACAAATTTATATAATTAAAAGTATATAACAATACCAAAAGGGCGAAGTCTAGCATAAGCTATTCATACTCAACCCTATATGGTAAGGTAATGTGGATATAATCCAACAGAACGAAATTAATAGATACAAATCATAATTATAATCGGTATATAAAACAATGTAATAAATAGAATATACAAAAATAGTACAATGTAAAGGTATAAGGCAGGCTCATCAAAAGTTACTATTACAATAACGAAGTATCTGCTTACTAAATATAATGACCTATATTTACGACATTAAAATTGTGAGTATATCATTATAAATAAATCATTGATTTATTTGTTTACTAAATAAAAATAATCTATACTTATATTTAAATTTGTTAATATTATAAACTCTAAACTGATCAGGTAAAGAATTATATAAACTAATAGCGTTATATATAAAAGATCTTTGAAACAAGGTAGTCTTATGAAGGGGTATAGTAAACTTATTCTTAAAACGAATATCGCGCGTATGAATATTGCCTCTAGTAATGAATTTAAGTTTGAGTAAAGAGGAAGTATTGTTACTTATAACGAGACCATGTACAAAATTTCCAAGATGATGTAGTCTGCGATTTTCCATAGTCAACCAATGAGTTTCATTAATTTTATGCGATATATGATCAAACTTTTTTAAACTGTAGATTAGCCGACAACATGAATTTTGAACTTTTTAAATTCTATATTTGTTAACAGAAGTAAGACAGGGTCCATAAATAAAATCTTGACAGTTGAAATGAGACAAAACTAAAGATTCACAGAGTGTTTTCTTTAGTGATATATTTAAAATATTACGATTGGAGTATAATAATTTTAATGACGAGTAAGCATTTTGAAGCAAATATTTAATGTGCTGGTCAAATCTCAAATTAGTGTCAATTATAAGACCTAAATTTCTAGCTGTATTTGTATAAACTAAGGGTGTATCATCGATCTTAATAAATAAATTATCTGTTACAAGTTTAGTCCTTTCTTTACTGCCAAAACACATAACTTTACATTTATTTGCATTTAGTTTTAAATTATGTTTTTCAGATATATTTTTAATATTTGTCAATTCTGAATTTAAAAGATCAGCAGCACGAACCATGTTTTTGATGTCGAAATGCATGTAAATTTGCGTGTCATCTGCATAGGCTTGAACAGCACAATTATTAGAAAGTGAGTTTAAAATAGTGGTCCCAAAATGGATCCTTGAGGCACCCCGTTAAGAATATTTAACTTTGAGGAGACCTGATCACCAACCTGAATGATTTGAGAACGGCCAGATAAATAAGATTGTACTAGAGTAAGAGATTCATATGTAAAGCCATAATACTTTAGTTTAGAAATCAGTAAATTGTGATTAATGGTGTCAAAAGCCTTGGAGAAGTCTAATAACACCAAAACACTAACTAGTCCTTTGTCATAGGCTTCGATGACATCATTAATCACTGTAATTAACGCAGTTGAAGTACTAAATCCTTTACGAAAACCACATTGAAAATCGGAGAGAATGTCATTCATATTGACAAAATTATAAATTTGCCTATACAAAATTCTTTCAAAAATCTTTGACAGAGCAGGTAAAATACTAATTATTCTTAAGTCAGAAAAAGTAGAAGGGCTGTTATTTTTAGGCAAGGGTTTACCTATCGCAACTTTCCAGTTCTGTGGAAAGTAATTCTGTTCTATACAACAGTTTATTATGTTGACAATATAAGGGCAAATAAAAGGGCAACAGTATTTTAGCATTAAAGCTGATATATTATCACAACCATAAGCATTACTTTTTATATCAAGTAATATGTCTGTAACATCATCAATTGTACATAAGCCGAACGAAAATGATAACTGAGCATTATAAAAATTATTATTATAATAATCAATTAAGTCATCACAATTATTAGAATTGCATTGAAGAAATGGAGAAAAATAATTGTTTATTTCATTAGGATTTGAGAGCTTCAAAGGTATATCAAATTTTTTTTTGCAACTGCGCACATTTAAATCAGAAAGTGTGCGCCATATTTTACGCGAATTATTTTCGAAACTTATTGAACTTAAAAACGCCCTTTTTTCTGATCTTACAGCTGATACAGTATAATTTCTCAAATTTTTATAATTAAGCCAATCTGTTTCTAATTTTGTCCGCTTATACTTTTGCAATGCTTTGTCTCTTTCTTTCATTATAATTTTTAAATTTGGCGTTAACCAAGGGGCCCTTGGCTTAGTGACTTTCACCGTTTTTATAGGCGCATGTAGATCAAACAATGCAATTATAAAATTGTTAAACATATCTAATTTATTCTCAATATTATTTTCATAAATAATATTATTCCAAGGAAGATTATATAAATCATCCATAAATATATTTTTATCAAAATCATCAAAACATCGAAAAGTAACTTTTTTTGGACTAATTTTAAATGTTTTCAGTTTTATATCTACAAAAACAAGCCTGTGATCAGAAATCCCCTCAGTTGGCTTTGTGCCACAACTATTAACAATATCATTGTTATTAATAAAGATAGGATCTAATAGAGTACTAGAGAATTGGGTAATCCGTGTTGGTTCATTTAACAATTGGCAAAAATTATAAGATTCAAAACATTCAAGAATTGGATTTGGCATATTAAAAAAATTAAAATTAAGATCACCCAAGCAAACAATAACATCAAAAACCGGTGAAAGAAAAGACAAAAAGTTATCTAAATCTGTAATAAGTGCAGTATTGTTAAAATTAGAAGGTCTATATAAGGTACCAATCGCAACTGATAAATTACTTAACTTTATCTTTATAAAAAGATGCTCCAAATTTTCACTGACTCCAAAATCAAAAAATATTTGTTCAAAATCATACATCACCTTTATGTAAGCCCCAACACCTCCTCCTCTAGTGTACCGATCTTTTCGAATGAGGTGATAACCTGGTAATGCAACAATATTCGAATCATGTTCATTTGACAACCAAGTTTCAGTAAGCATAACTATATCAAAATCATTCTCAAGCACTAAATTTCTAAATTCATTGAAACCTGTAAATATAGATTGTAAATTAATATGAGCAATTCGCATATTACTAAGCAAGCAAATTTGTTACTTTCATAATGAGTATTGATTATGTTATATTAAAACAAAAACCTAAAAAACTATATGAAATAAAACAGATGAACGAAAAAAAAATGGTTACAAAGTATTATAATAGGGTATTTAATATAAGTATTAAATATATGAATGAAGTAGTATGTAATAAACCTGCCTTATCTAACAAACGAAAGAAAGTATCAAAAGAAAATTAGAAATATATGAATTGAATTAAATAATACATTTTGAGCTAAGTACAGTATAGACTCGCAATATAAGTTTTAACAAAAAAGAAACAGAAAAAAAAACAGAAAAAATTGCCGATGTCTTTAGCCGCGAAGAACTAGGAAATATTCACGATGTAGAAGACAGGGGAGATGTGCTTATTATTACAATGTCAACCAATATTTTAAGATAATTTGTGCTGAGCAACAAAGAAACCATTAAATATATCCATCGAGACTGTGCTATTTTGCGTCTTAGAGATATAGACTATAGAGTCTAGTATTACAAACATAAAACGGCATGGTAGGTGGAAGTCCACAGCAGTAGCTGTGAAAAAAGAAAATAGCCCACAGAATTCTCAAAGTATCAAACGTACTGAAGCACGTAGTACATCAACAGTAATAGTATGCTCCGTGATTAAAGAACAGCATCTAGCAGTTATTCCCTCATCATTGAAGTTACAAACTAATCCTGTAGCAAATACTTTGGCAACAATGAATTCCATGTGCTCATTTGCCTCAGTACTGAATTTCCAAATTGCCACAAATTGTACAGTTAATTTCAATGTTTTTCGTTAACATAGGTATTCTATTATTTTAAATATTGAATGAGACCAACAATATGCGCTGTAAAACCATAATAGTATGATTTGTTAATCATAATGGAATGAGACACACAGTCAAAAGCTTTAATAAGATATAGAAATTGGGAACGTATAGGTATATTTTTTTTAGTTCAAAACCTACATTGATTTCAGCCATCAGTTTGTTCTTAAACGCATAACAATAAATGTGTTTAATTTATACAATAAATAAATAACGCAAAATGAGTCACCTTACAATATACATAAGAAGTTGGTAGAAATACTGTTAATTTGTTTCATATGATTGGAAATTCTCGAACGTTTCCTATGTGCTATATTCAAACATACGATTTGCACATCTATTTGAAAGGTTTATTAAATAGCTCAAAATATAACTCATTTTTTAAATTTGGTATGTAAGAAGATCATATATTTATTTCTCCTTTCCAATTTATTAGAAATTTCAAAGCGTCTTCGTTCAGTAAACATACAAATATCGCCTTGATTGGTTTCATAATACTTTTGTTTATTTGTCAGAACGAAAACAAAAAGTGGGACGAAAACTTTTCCTTTCGCTATACGTTTATTACATATTTGAAGTTTTCAGTGTTTTCTTCAAAACCCAAACAAATTTCAATTTTTAAGTTGGAAGTTTTTAAAAGAGGGTATATTAGAAATATAATAAAATGTAATACTTTATCTGTTTAATACGTCTAAAATATTGATCTTCATAGCTGTTTCTAGTAATCCTGTTAAAAACAATATTTAATTATTAATTAACTAAAAAATTTAAGTTTAGAATTATTTCAAACTTATTAAATTTAACATTATTATTTGTTTAATAATTTTTTTGATACCTATTCAGGTAACACACATTTTATGGATCAATGCAGGGAAAATATTAATACACTAAGAAAAAAGAAACTCTTCACAGATTTGTTGAACAACTTTTTTATGGTTACCACAAGAACATTTTTCTTGAAATGAAACAAAGACGATTAAAATAAAATTACGCTATTTAAACTAAGAAAAAAAAAATTGATGACACTGCTTAATTAAAGAATTTGTCATATTTTATGTGTTTCATAACTTGTTCCATCTATGTGCTATTCTGATATATTAAGTATTTTTCTGGGTACGACTTATGATACTTTAATTCAATGATTTTTCTTCTTTATTGTTTTTATTTTCATTATTGTTTGGCATAAAATTACACCGATATTAAATGAACTGTTGTTTAATAGTGTTAAATTATTAAATTAAACATTTCTTATTAATTATTTCCCATAAAAATACTTTAATTTCAAAGTGTACACTATTTATTTTAACATTATGAAATGTTGACTCAAATACGTAGCCCTTGAGAAGATTTTATGTTGGCGAATGAAAGCTATTGCCGTTATTTTGTACTGCGCGTGCTTTGTCCTATATTGAGTAGCTAATGACTGCTAGATGTAGCTTGTTACATTTCGCGTACCCTGTAGAGCGCCAGAAGATACTTACATCCCGCCTCACACATCCGTCATTTATCCTGCCAACAATATTGACACGCATTATAACATTTAAAAACTGTTAAGACAACTACAAAATATAACCTTTTCCAACAATAAAAAAAAATTAACAATATGATGATTATATAGAACGGTTTCGTTAGAAATATTTATCGCGGTTAATAGAATCAAAGCCAGATGTTTCATTAAAGTTGTTCCGCCCGAGCCTTCTCTAATAAGTTACAGCTTCTTTTAGTTGGAGGCAAAAATTTGGCTTTTTAGTCAATTCCGAGACACCAATATAAAATTTGAAGCTTAAATGTGTAACCTCGAACGACCAATTTTTTTAATTGTTGACATATCCCACCAACATAACTATCCGATGTACAATCAATATTAGAGCTACAATTTGGGCAGTACTGGGCCATTGATTTGCTACCTGGGTATAGTATTTTTCACTTTAAATAGTGCATATTGAATATTATTATTTTTTTAAATTTTATTAATAGCAGAAAACATAGAATATGCGTTATAATTAAGAAAAGTGAATCTATATCATTGTTACCCAAAAAGATTTATTTTTAATATCGGCGCCTTCGCCAAAATATAGGATTTTAATAAATTTAATCAAAATATGTTATATTAATCACGTAATAAATAAAAACTTTCAACAATTGTCAACATTTTATTTTAACAATAAAATTATTCAAGTGATGATTTTCATTACAGATTGTCCAATTATTACACATTTAATGTACCTATGATACTATTTTTTACTTACTTATTATTATTGCCTATTCTTTGATATCTTCCAAATAAATTCACCACACAAAATTCTTTTTTTGAGGAAGCAATTTAAACAATCGTATTTCCTTTCAATTTTAAACCGATATCGACATAATAATAGGTTGGCGTCATTGGCTTTTTGTCATTTTTATAAAATTTTATTTCGTGTGAAATTGAATTTTTCAACATATCGCTGGGTACTTTATACGTAAAGTTAAATTAAGAATGATATCAAATTTTATACGCAGTGTTTTTCACGATTATTTGATATTCTCTTGAGATTTAGTGTTCCGCAAATGTTTGCTTTCAATACAAAATTACTTTTTAAACACACACCTCAATGTAAAAGCAAAAACAATTAGAATACTATTAAAAAGTAGCTTTGATATAAATGCTCATAATACGGTCAGGACCGGCATTACCTTTTTTATAATTATTTATAAAATATTTTTAATATTCACTAATCGATCCATGATAACCTACATTATTTTACTTCATTCGTTGTCTGGTATATAGGTTTTTAATATACTAGTCTAAGATCCCACTATAAAACGACCTTCACCGAGCTGGTTAATGGATGAAAAGTATTTTATATCCAATTAAATATAATAATAATAAAAGGTCTTTATTAGTGTTTACAAAGAACACACAACATCTGGGCGAAGTCAATAAATATATTGCAAATGGGCTGTCTAAAAAAATTCAGTCCAGAATATGATTAATTAACAATTAAAAATTATTATTTTTTTAAACATTTCACTGGTTTAGTTAATAGACATATTCTATACCAATCGAAAGTATGAAGCCCATAGAATATGCAAACGTTAGGTTGACTATTTTTTTCCCGTCATAACTCTTGGATAGGCAGGTATAAACAGGTAAATCGATACTAGTAACTTGCACCAGTGTGGTTAATAAATTAAAGTTAAATTAAAATAAAGATTATTTCCTTACCAACAACAACAGGGTTGTCTGTGAAAAATCAGTTCTGAATTCCGGCTGTCGAGTTATAAAAAGTGAAATATTCCCCAGCGAACCATTCCATGCGATAGAAGAGTGCACAGAATTTCAGCTGTGTGTAGTTCTTCCATACAGAAAATGAAGACGATCCGTTTATCCGTTTCTCCAAAAAATCAAATAAAGTCCGGGGGCGGCAGTATTATTATTAATCTGACCCTAGGAATCCCTAACACGAAGACGGACTAATTTTTTCGATTCCGTGTCTCAAAGAGTACGTGTCTTTAAAATTTCGATTCGATCGGTTGGGGGGCGGCTCCGGAGGAGGCATCCCGTTTTTTTTAATTTTTCGGTACATTACCGGATGTGCCCCCGGCTTATCGCGAAGTATACGTACATAAAATTTGAGGTCGATCGGATTCGATTTGTGGCCGTGAGATGTGCGGAATTTTTTTTTACTCATAACGACGAACATGAGGCTAGGTAAACGGTGACTGTGGGACGGGATCGGAGGTTTCCCGAATTCATAACTGAGGGGTGGAGTCTCGAAGTCACGAATTCGAGAAATCGACCTTTTCTGTTCTGTTCCATTTCGAATACATATTCGAATGTTTTTTATGAAAATATGAAAAAATGCTTCTATAGAATTTTTTGGAATAGAATTGAATTCGGCATCCCCGAAAACCCCCGAGTAACGAGTTTGGAGCGATTTTCATGCACGCTGCCATTTCTCCCTCAATTTACCCCCAGACAACCCCACAGAGCCACCCCCGTGCATACCCGGGTAATTCTAATGCCAGAATCGAGTTCGGCAGCCCCGAAAACCTCCGAGTAACGATTTCCGAGCGATTTTTCAGAGTTTCCAGTCGTTCCTATAATGGTGCAAGTAATGATACAATTGGAAAATGCATTTTCCGGCTCAGAAGGCATTTTTCAAAAACTGGCTAAACCAGACGATATAGACTTTTTTCCTGGGACCTTCCTGAACACAATGCAGAAAACCGCATCTCGATATCTGCTGTGCCTAAAAATTTCCGCTATTCCGGTCGATTTTGATCTAAATGCCCTGGACTAATTTTATGTAAATCGTTTATCGTACTTATGACACCCTATGACACTCATATCATTTGAATTAAAATAGGTGAATTGATATCCAGATCCAAATTATCATCGTGTCAGATTGTATTTACATACTTACATTTGATTAACATATTCGTTTTAGTTAATCTCTGAAAACATGTATTTGTAGCAATATTATCGATGTGATTTACATTACCTATATCTATCTATATCTAAGTCAAGAAATGGCTATGAAAGACATTGGAAAAAACTAACCTATGTTGCAACTATTCAAATGTAACGGCTGAAACCGTCCTGCATTATATAAATAGAACTGTCTGACAAAATAAAAATAAAGTGATCATTCCTAACTTCAAACCCGTACCTCTAGAATTTTAAATGCAGACGAGATCAACTCACACCTCGTTGGAACGATCCTGTAGTATTTTGCTGCAAAAAGTTTAAATCCTATCGATAAAATTGATTCTAAACTTTTAGACTGTAAATTAAGATGAGACCGAAAGTTTTGTCCTTCTTTTTATTTCAACTAGAAATTTTTTAAGAAAGAAAACGACAAGTTGCTTTGCTATACGTAATTTTGTTAAAGAAACACAAAACAAAAAATATTTATATCTTGCTGCAATTAAATTAGAGATTGCCGTGACCGACTGATCAACGTTTTTATTCACTGTTTACGAGTTGAGAAAAACTGTCTCGTCGTTAGATAGACAAAACATTGTTTTATTGTAAAAATAACATCAACTAAGTGATAGAATTATCCTCAAATTGGCACAAATATAATAGGATGTTCCGTACAAGAACCGACACAGAGCAGGTGTATGTTAGAAGTTCCAAAATATTGCAATTTAACCAAACACACACTGTAAAAAAATAATTACACATTTTAACACATAAGGACACAATACTGTGTTAATCGAGGTCCACACGGAATTCTGTTTATTTTTACACATTTCTCTGTATGTAGCAGTGTGTTAAAGGTTTAACACAATCCACTGTGTTAATATAACAAATGTCATGTGTAACTTTTACACATGTCTATGTTATTTGTATCATTGAAGGTGTAGGCTTTACACATTAACATGTTAATTTTATTGTATAATAGGTATTGATATGGAAGATTCACCTATCTTTTTAATTTGTTAATTATGTTCCTGTTTACTTTTGAAATAATTTTTATATATATAAAGCTGTTTACAGGCCTTTTAGGCCCAGAGAAATAATTTTTAATAAATATAATTTTTGAAATACTTTTATTTCGACATTTTCTGGAGGTTCTGCCTATCGTCGAGAATGCATCGAATATAGCCTGGAATGTTCCATTTAACGGCAGAATATATGTATTAAAAATTATAATTTCAAAAGCAAACAGGAACATAATTACAACAAGGTAGGTGAGCTTCCGTATCAATATAAAAATTTTTCTGAATTATGGTGTAATTATAAAATAAGATATTTTACTTTTTATGATTTTATTAAAAACATAAAATTCTGTTCAAATGAACAACAACCAAGTTTGCTAACAAAATATGTATGTATTAAAATTAACAGTATAATAGTACATATTCTAATAAGGGACTAATAATATTATAATAAATCATAAACAATGAAACAACAAACAAAGATGTATTTAGGCACTACAAAATAGGAATTTACGAAAATTAACTGGTAGTGAACATATAATTTTCTTTCTCTAAAGTTACAAAAAAGTTAGATTACAGAGTAATCTAATATATAGTTATTTAAGTACTTTCTATTTTCCTTAATTAAACCTCAATTTAAATTTAAATATTCTCCATTTGACCACAGTGAACGAGAGATAACTGCACACAACACTGCTACATGACCAATATGGCGTAGTGACGTGTTGGATCAGCTGATATACTGCAGCTGCGCAGTTGTGCTCAATTAAATTGTGTGCGTCTTAAGTTTACACAAAATGGTGTACTTTTAACACATAACTGGTAAATATTACAAAAATTCAGTATATTTTATTGCAATACTAGTAATTTTAACACATTTTGTGTAAAACATACAAAAAAGCCATAGTGTGTAAAACTATTTACACGGAATTTTTACACTACACCTAAATAACACACTGCAAAATCTCGCTTACACAGCAACTTTTTTTACAGTGTACTTATATACAAAGTTGCACACAGGCGGAGTTACAGGCCTTCAAAGTGGGGTCAAATATTTCGAAAGATTTGATATCTCTGAATTAATTTAACTTGGAATAACCAAATTTAACATGATTGTACATGATTTAGGTTTATTATTGGTCTTCTTTGACTATGAGTTCAAATAAATTAAAATATTACAAGGTGTTTATTGAGGGTGAGTGACCCCTAAAATTATACCAAACTATTTTTTTATCAATTGAATTTAAAAAGAATGATATAACACAGCCCACAAAAAAAAGTTCATACACAAGAGAGTGACATATGTATTCCCATGTATTTTTCGACGCTGAATCTGATCCTGAGCTCAGAATTGGGCCTACACGTCTGGAATTGGCTCCAGAGGCCAAAAATGGCTTGAAATGTGGTTCCGGAGATAAGGCGAAGTCGACGCTGAATTTTGGAGCTAAACCCGGATTTGTGCTCGAAAAGTTTATGGCCAACTGAAATTCCGGGTTTGGGTCCGGGAAAATGACCCCATGGGGCGGGAAAATCCTGTTTTGGACGTCCCGGTCGCGACTACCAATGTCTCAACTGAGACGTACAAAACACGATTTTCCGGCCCCTAAGGGTCATTTTCCCGGTCCCGAGCAGGGAATTTCACATGGCCATAAACCTGTCAAGCACAGTCTAAGCTACAGGAATTAGTACATAAAAATTCCACTGTTGCGATTGGTACGTCCGAAATATGATTTTCCGGCCCCAACGGGCCATTTTCCCGGACCCAAAATGGGAATTTCAGCCGTCCAAAAACTTTTTGAGCATACTCTAAGGACCAGGATTTAAAAATACATGAAAATCCCACTTTTGCGACTGGTACGTCCGAAATATGATTTTCCGGCCCCAATGGGCCATTTTCCAGCACCCAAACTGAGAATTTTAGCTGACCAAAAACTTTTCACACCCAGTCTCAGTTCCAGAATTGAAAAACACACGAAAATACCACAGTCGCGACCGGGACGTCCAAAACAAGATTTTCCGCCCCAAGGGGTCATTTTCCCGGAATTTAAGTTGGCCATAAACTTTTCGAGCACAAATCCGGCTTTAGCTCCAAAATTCAGCGTCGACTTCGCCTTATCCCGGGAACCGCATTTCAGGCCATTTTCGGCCCCTGAGGCAAATTCCAGACGTGTAGGCCCGATTCTGAGGTCGGGATCGGATTCATCGTCGAAAAATACATGGGAATACATATGTATCTCTTGTGTATGAACTTTTTTTTTGTGGGGCTGTGTAATATTCCGCGCAAAATTTAATTTAAAATACTTTTTTACTCTTGTTAAATTTTAAAGATTTCAAGAAAAAAAAGAATTAATTAAAACAAGATTTTAATAGTGTTTATATCAAGAAAGCTATTTTATTTACGGATATTATTGAAAAATATTTTGCATACAATTGGAGATGAACCACAAATAAGTACTAAACGTTTCTCTCGAGAAACTAGATTATCGAGAACTTTTGTACCTACACTGAATTCTTAAACGTAATCTACTATATCCATATAACATTAGTTAGTTAGTTAGTTTTATTGACCACGATATATACAAATATTTGTGGCAAGTCAAACATATACACAATAGCAAAAGTAACAACAATTAAGTTCATACTTCATAACACAGTATACAACAAAATAATATATATTGCAAACAAACAAAGTACACGAAAAAAACAAACAATTCAAAACAATAATAAAATTATCGCATGTCTAAAGAAATCTATCTCCATGTTCAAGGGCATCCATGTATTCTCTTGTTGAATAAAAAGCACGTGAAATTAAATAACTTTTTACCTTTACTTAGAATTTTATTGTATTTAATTGTCTTATTTCCTGTGGTAAGACGTTGTAAAGGGCAGTATTCAATGAATTTTTAACTGATTTGCTCAGACGGTATTTGGGGGGTCTTATTAAGTTACCACCTCTTGTGTTATAACTGTGAAAATCGGAGTTTATTTTATAGTTATCTTTATTATTATGGATTTCACATAGTTGTAGTAATATAAAAAAACATGGTAATGTAATTATTTTATAGTTAATAAAAAATGGTTTGCAGTGTTCTAGATAACCCACATTAGCGATAATTCTAACAATTTTTTTCTGCATGCGAAATATATCCACATGCCTACAATCCCCACCCCACAACAAATGACCGTAACTCAAATGGGAATGAAACAAAGGAAAATACACTGTCAACAATGTACTGCTGTTTGTATATTCTTTCAAGTTCCGAATAAGGTATATGGTAGGAGCCAGTTTCTCTTTCAGTTTTTCAATATGAGAAGACCAGTTCAAGCCACAGTTTATCGTTACACCAAGAAGCACTGCATCATCTCTCCCTGATATACTGGTATTACTAGATATTATCAATTTCTGTGTCTTATCCTGATTTAGTTTGAGATAGTTGCTTGAAAACCATACATTGGCTCTTTCAATTAACTGGTTTTGATTTTTTACAACAGCACAAGAATCAGTACCAGTAACAATCAGAGAGGTGTCATCCGCATAGTACACGCTTGTCTCTGGCAATAGATATAAATTCAAGTCATTAATATATATAATGAAAAGCAGAGGTCCCAGGACAGAGCCCTGAGGGGCTCCACTTTCCACCTCCACAAAGTTCGAAATTTGCTTTTCAGTAATGATGCACTGCTTCCTGTTTTGCAGGTAAGATTGGATCTACTGAAGCGGTTTATCACGTATTCCATATCGAAACATTTTTTCATGGCAAACACAGTCGAACGCCTTTGAGAGGTCGCACAACGTAATACCAACATGTTCCCCAGTTTCCAGACCTTGAACTATGTCACTTACTACTTTGGCTACCGTGGAAACTGCCGAGCTATTTTTTCGAAACCCATACTGAACCGAATTTAAAAGTTGATTATTTTCGAAGTAGTCCTGTACATTCAAAAGGTGCAAGAGCTATTGCTTCAAGATTTGAATCGAGTGACCTTTTGCAAGTTTATCTTGCATCAGGATATTAATATTCACAAGAAAATTCTTTTCAGTGATGGAGCTTGTTTTACTCGTAGAGGATTTACAAATGTTCACAACTTTCATGAATATTCCGATGTAAACCCCTGTGCAATAACTCTTGGACATTTTCAACGCGAGTTTGACATAAATGCTATTTTGCCAAATCGATAAAATGGCGAAAGTTATTTGGAAGTTCTGCAAAATACTCTCCCTGATTTAATCAAAGATTTATGGTTGTAACTTAGAGTAGAGTTTTGGTTTATGCATGATGGGGCAGCGCCGCATTTTAGTACTACTGTTAGAGACTATTTTAATTTTCCAAATAATGGTTAAGAAGAGGAAATAATAGTCCTCAAAATTGGCCACCACGATCGCCAGACCTCGACGAATGTGACTATTTTCTTCGGGAAACGATGATTATCCGTTATTAAAATCTTGTTCTAATTAAAATAATTAAACCTTTTTCAAAATTTAATATGAGTAAAAAAAGTGTTTTTAATTAAATTCTGCGTGGAATGCAATCACTCTTTTTAAATTCGATGAAAAAAAAGTTTGGTATTATTTTAGACATGACTCTCAATGAACACCTTATAGCCAAAGAAGGTCAATAATAAATCTAAATCATGTAATAATTGTCGAGTCAAATTAAGCTTAAAAAAAATTATATTTTAATATTGGGGCATGAAAAAAGAATATCTGCTTTAATATATCTGAGAAGTTTATTTTGTTATTTATTGATTCATATAGAAATGTTAAGGACCATAAAATTCCACGACCCTGCAAGCTTTTGATGTATATCCGCACTGAAGGCTCCCAATTAGGGAAGCTTATTCAGTCTTTGATCTGACAACAGTATTAAGTCAAGAGGGTTTTATCAGTACAGTATCCGGGATGTCAAATTCAAGTTTTGATATGTGGCTCACCCTCCATACTAACATTTGCTATTTGCATAAAAAGTTATTTGTGTTGTACTATAGAAGGTGTCTCAGTGTGAGAGTACAAAAATTTACCGAATTGTACAGGGTGTCACGCATAGGAACCGACACAGAGCAGGTACATGTAGGGTCCAAAATATTGTAATTTATCCAAAGTTCCCTATAGATATACAAAATTGAACCCCTGAGGAGTTATTAGCCCCCAGTTCTTTTTTTTGCTATTGATTGAATTTAAAAATAATATTCTCTGTAGAATTGAACTACATGTTTATTTGCTCTTGTTAAATTTTAAAAAACTTTGTGATTTTCAAGTAAAATTGCATTAACTGAAACAAAATTTAAAGGTTTTATCTTTCAATTTTAATAAAAAAGACCTATACAGGGTGCTCTACAATAAGCTCTATGACAAACTTTGGCAGATGGTAGCTGGGTTAATGTCAAACAATTTTTTTATAATATTGTATAATATTACAAATAAAATAGGCCTTCTTTGTTTCTTTACGCTGTTTTATATTCCGAACCGATTAACAACAAAATTGATTTATTTGATCAAGTGCATTTTTACGTTACTCATTACATTACTTGCATTAATAACAAAATAATTAACAATGAAATCACTTTACTGGTATTGTATATGTATCTGTGTATATGTTGTATTGTACTGTTCACTTTTTGTTTCTTTACACTTTTTTGTATTCCAAACCGATTAACAAAATTGATTTATTCATAAATTACCTAAACATATCTTATGGAGGCCATACAAAACAATAATAATAAGAAGCCGTCATCTTATTTAATATTGTGTATTGTCAAATTACGCTTATTTAAAAAAAAATAATTTTAATAATGGCTTATGCATATTCAAATGTTGAAATGGACAATATGGTATACATTTATGGCCTTGCAGATAGAAATGGTACCGAGACTAGGCGAATTTATATGGAAAGATTTCCAAATTATCCAACTTCAAATGCAAGAATGTTCAGAAATGTGTTTCAACGTTTTTACGAGTCAGGCTCACTTCAGAAAGGTCCAAGCTATTCTACACTGAAAAAAGGCCAGTAACTTTACAAACTTACTTTGTAAGAATATCCTTATAATTGTCTTAAAATAATTCTAATAATTATGATGATATTACACTGACACTTACGTAATTTTACAAGAAAACTGCCAATATGCAATAAAACCGTAATCTTCCTATGTAATTATAATATAATTTGTACAATTATAATTGTATAATTTATAGAATATATTGTAATACATTTACAATTAACAATGTGAAATCCATTTTTTCATTATTATTATAATAAAATTTTGCTTTTTGACGCATTTTATTATTATGTAGATAGGTACTCCTATTTAGTATGTCATGAATTAGGTTTAGAAATTGTTTGGAGACGAATATCTCGAAAACGGCCCGTTCTATCAGTTTCAATAAAGTATACCTTTTCCTCGCAGAAGTAACCTATCGAATGCGTTACTCTAAATTCTGCTAGGACGTTCCATCCAAGTTTTAGCTGAAAATAACACCAGAGTCACGCGTAACTAGCGCCCTCTAGCAGCTGTCGCAAAAAACGACATCAAATTCGAATTTCTCGTCACCCATCACCCTCAGTACCAAAGTTTCATATACTTTCGATGATAATTACAGTAACTATTATACAAATTTTAAAAATAAAAAAAATGGTACCCTGTATATCGAAGAGGAGCGATATTTTATTAAAGCATGATTGTTGGAATCCTAATATTTTAACGTCTAGAATCTAACCTTTTTTTTTGGCGCATTCTTAACAGAACACCCTGTATAACAGAAAAGCCTTATTTTAGGCCACAGAATATGCCCCCGGATTTTTGACCTTTACTTAAGAAACACCCTGGATAAAATATTCTTTTAATTCCTAAAAAGAATGGCAATTGTTAAAAATAGGTGCCAAAATGCATTGTTTTTATTTAATTTAAAACCTCAATATTTTACCATCTCTCTTGAATCACTTAAGAGACATTATTATGGTCGCATCAAAATTCCATATGGGAACTGACGACAGTATTTCAGATCCGTGTAGGGATATGAATTGTCTTCGCAAATCCAACGTTAATTCGTTTATGAATTATGAAACGCATTTAAGTTTAATTAAGTTCGTAGTAAGGTAAATTAGAACGGCTGGAATAGCAGTTGAGTGGTAACGGCCGTGGTCAGGCAATCTGCTGTTGTACATCATGTCCCAACTATTATTTTGTCCCCCTGCAGCCACACAGATTAGCGCACTATATGCTAGTCCAGAAATTATATTAATGCAGGCTGTTCTGCGACGCAACCCGCTCCGCTCCGCTTTATTTCTTCTCCCACGTGGACATGTCTAAAATTATTTGATTAATTTATGAGGTACATCATGAGAGTAATTTCGTAATAATTGTTACAAAACAATATCGAAAAAAAGGAATATAATACGTATACGCGATTTATTTTTTTTATCCACAATCACCTTATCATCGGACTTATATCCACACATATGAACCGTCTAAAGTGATACTTTATCCACTAGTGGAATAAAATAACTATTATTTCACTAGTTGAATAGTGAAAAAAGTTATAAACCTATAATATATCAAATTTAATTTATTTACATTATTAACATAACCATTTCCATTTATATTAATAGACATTTCGTTTTTTGTTTTATCACATTTAAATTCCTTCTCGTTAATAATAACCCTTGTAGTATTGTTGCCATCATTTTCGGGGAGCATAAGATCTGCCGAAGTTTGTGAAGAATTTGCACAAGTTATGAATGTCTCTTCTTGTAAGGAACAGCTATATTTTCCTAGGACTTTCCTTGCAATATCAAGTATGGTAGATATGGACTCCTCAACATAACTTTCTGCTATAGAGGAGTTCTTCCATTCGCCATGCCGTTTAGTGGTTGTAAGATCAGCGCCTTTATTGGCCAACAAAGTTGTTGAAGTGCGCCTCATACAATGGCCAGTATATGCTTCTAGATCTGCGATATTCAGGAATAAAGCAACAAAGTTTGTGGCAGAGAAATTACAGAAGAAATATGGACAAGCATTTGGCCGCTATGAAACGTGGTATACAGGAAAAAAAACTGACAAATATAACATACAACCTATTGGTGCACTGTGTCAAAGCTGCTGCAAATTCTGGGCACTATTTTCAGCGACCTTCAATCTCCCTTTTAACCTATGGCGGGAGAGATCTTTTGAGTATAAAAAGGGATGATGGCTGGAAGTCTAATTTTGTCGCTGAAGGCTATATCGAAACTCCAACTGAAAACAAAAAACAAACGGCTATGAAAATTACAGATGAAAGGAGGATATTCCCTTGGAAACCGAATATATTCCTTCAATATCCAAAGTTATGTTCACACTCAAAATATTTCTACTTATTCAAGCAAATCGATAGACTGTCAGCATCTGGTATTAATTTATTCAATTGTAAAGATTTTGCTGTCAATGTAATTAATAGATGAGTTATATATTTGAGTCTAATTTAATTTACAATGTCATTCTGCATTGAGTGCGTTAATAAATTTAAAAAAGCACATGTTGGATAGTGTAAGTATTATGACATTCGAAACAGTGTAACATCATAGTCATTATATGACAGTTGTAGATAAAGTATTTATTTAACAGGTCGAAATGTATTGATAATAACTCAGTTTTGTGTTTGTAATGAATAGTTCAGTAAGCTAACTTAAAAGTTACTCAATATCGTCCGCAAAGATTTTTTCAGCCAGCTAATAACAAGAGTTAAACATTACTTAGTGAAAGTTAATTCCTTCATTTTTTATGCCGTTGTTACGGCTAACTAGATAACTAAATTGAGGACCGATTTTGATGTCTGTTAATTTCGAAGAAATAAATCGGTTATTTTTAAAATGTTCCAACAGCGCCCTCCAAGTTCATATACAGTGTGTCCAATTAAGTCGGCACCATATGAGGAACTTTTTTATTATTGATTTGATGAAAAAAAGTTATTCTTGATAAAAAGTTCTGCATAGACTAAAACCCAAAATGAAGTAATCAGTTTCCAATTTTTTGCATGCCGAAAAATGTAAATTTTGCTCAAGAGTAAAATACCCTTATTTTTTATAAAATCGACAATAGTTATTACGAAAAGTTGATCCTAATTGAAAACTATATATCCAATATTATCCATCTACCATTAAAAAACAGATTTTGTTATTTTTACAAACTTCTCTGTATTAGCATTGATAATTTACGTCTAGTCCTACGTCATTGGTTTGTCAGTGTATCCTAGATTTAACGTCGATCTCTAGACATAAATTATCAATGCTAATACAGAGAAGTTTGTAAAAATAACAAAATCTGTTTTTTAATGGTAGATGGATAATATTGGATATCCGACCGTAGTTTTCGATTAGGATCAACTTTTCTTAATAACGATTTTCCATATTATAAAAATAAGAGTACCTACTTTACTCTTGAGCAAAATTTATGTTTTTCGACATACCTCATATACGACTGCAAAAAATTGAAATCTGATTACTTCATTTTGGGTTTTAATCCATGCAGAACTTTTTATCAAGAATAACTTTTTTTCATAAAATCCATTATAAAAAAGTTCCCCATATGGTGTCGACTTAATTGGACACACTGTATGATAAATTAAACCGTTGAATGTATTCATTTGAAACCAAATTACCCTGTATATTTTACCCATTTATGAGTTATTCTTTACTAATTAATGAAAGTTTTCATATCTATGAAACTAATTTCTTCTCTGCAACTTATTCCTGTAAAATGTATGATCATCCGCAACCTCTGGAAGGTATTACATTTTTTTACTTACATTATCATTTTAGGCATTCTCTTTGTTGGACTGTGTAAAACAAAAATGTACATCGACTGAAATATCAGGTCAATTGCTTTAGTTCAAAAGGGTTTCACAGCAAATATTTGCTTTTCCTTTAGCAATTCAGCCTGATAGGGATTTTACTTAATTATTATTCTCAAACATTTCGAAAACAAAAATTAATTAAAAAACTCCTAACGGTTTTAATAATACTGTGTGAACAGCAGAAAGCTTATAGATATTTTCAGTTTATTATACTTTGATTATTCTTTATTAAATATATGCGATACTAATACCTAGCAGACTGCTTTATGCAGAATTTTGTTTTAAGTTGCCGCTAGTAAAAAGCCTGTAATGTTTTTCAAAATATAGTTATGTATGTAATCTAAACCATTTTACTTATTTTGCTGCGCCTGGTTTAATATTTATTATATATACAGGGTGTCCCATAATTATTGCGACAAATTGATAGGGGTCGTAGAGGGCATGAATATAAGGAATTTTACCTTATAAACCCCTGTCTGGAAATATGTCATTTAGACACTAGACACTATTTGAATGAAATATTTCCTAACAGGTGGATAGATCGAGGTGGCCCTATGCATTAGCCTGCGCGGTCACCCGACTTATCTCCTTTGGATTATTTTCTCTGGGGCCATCTAAAAGCTTTAGTGTATGAGACCAACAAGAGCTACTGGGAAGAGTGATGGCCGCGTCCGCACAGGTTCAGGACATACCAGGGATATTCCATAGAGTTCGCCAATCAATGAAGAATCGTGCCCAGTTTTGCACTGAGCAACGTGGGGGACACTTTGAGCAATTACTCTAAGCTCTTTCAATAAACTGGTACTTTTTCAAATTTTTTTTTTTTTGCTGTAGCGGCCAAACGGCATATTTTCGTACAGGGGTTTATAAGTTAATATTGCTTATTTCCATGCCCTCTACAACCCCTATCATTTTGTCGCAATATTTATGGGTATATTAAGAAATTAATAATATTCAATGTGAAATATAAGTTTCACCTACAGAATGACAATAAAATGTTCTCTTGTCTTTCTTGTGCACGATAATGAATTGGCTGTACTTTTTCTGACATTATTTGTAGTAAAATTTATATTATGTTCTGGTATAATATTATATAACTGTAATATGTAACTGTAAATAATTTATTTATTATATATAAGTTACAACTCATACTAGCTGTAAATGCTTTTAACGTAAATAAACTCAAATTTTTCATACGAATATATTCATAACTTCGATTTGACACTATATCAAATATCATTATTACTTTTATAATTCCCCATGAACTTTTTAAAAAAAATTAATTTGTTTATTTTTATTATTATTATTAAATATGTAAAATCATATGAAAACGCAATGGATAAATTAATACCAGATGCTGACATGCCTAACGATTTGCTTGAATAGGTGGAAATATATTGAGTATGAACATAAGTTTTAGATGTTGGTGATATAACTTGAATGCTGATGGTATATTTTTGGCTCCCAAGGGAATATTTTTGCTTTCGTTTAGAATTTTCGCAGCCGTTTGTTTCTTGTTTTCAGTAATTTCGATGTAGCCTTTAGTGACATAATTCACATAGTGACTTCCAGCGTATTCCTATACTCATTAGATCTCCCCTACAATGGGCTAAAAGGCAGGTTGAAGATCGCTGAAAACAGTGTCTAGTATAAGCATTTGGAATCAGTTTTAACACATTGCCAATAGCATTTATACCAATAGGTTGTTTGGTACATATATCAGCTTTATATATTGAGGAAAAAAGCTAATATGACGTGTTTTCTTACCATTACTACTACAGGGTTAACTATGACTAAGTACAAAAAATTTAACCACGTGTTCAGGGAGGCCTAGACAATAAAAAAATTATTCCAGAATTTTAGCTCTACATTTAAAAAATGGGGAAAACCCTTTTTTCCTACGGAAAGTCGGCGTCTATGATAAGATCATAGATAAAGCTTACATCTGTCAACAATGTTAACTACCATGCGCTCGTCTTTTTGTAGCGTTTCTAAATGTAGAAACGACAAAAATTAACATTCTTATTAGTAATAATACCTGATAGATAGGTAACAGTTAATCCAGTTAGCTCCAGTATTATGCATTCGTTTTTCATTATTTCGTTATAAACTGGTAAAACTACATATTCGCTCATTACAGCCACTCACTACCGATAAAAGACACTTCCCGTAGGTACAATTAGATAAAATGCCTATTTATTATAACAAAATCGAACGAAAGGAATAGATAATAGACAAGTTTTAATGTAACCGCGGCAGTCTTGTTCCATAACCCAGAAAACCAAACCGGCGAACTATATTGTGGCAAAGTATCTGCACCCAACACAAATGTCTTTATTTAATAAAAATAAAACGTTTAAAAATTAAAAAAGGCACTAAAAACTGAAGAAGAACACAAAATTACAACGTAAACACAGGAATTGAATTATAACATGACAGCGATACCGACTGAGCGACTGTTGCATGCTTGTAGAGGCAACCAACTTGCTTGTAGGTTGCCTACTCTACATTGGCGGCGTTAAATAAGGATTTAATATATATCGAAAACAAAATTTTTTGGCTTTATAAATAAGTTTAGAATTTTTTTGAAGGGTGATTCCGTTAATTCTTATTTTTCCCTATCCCCTCTTAAAATATTTGTACTAAGTCATAGTTAACCCTGTATATTCAAGCCATTAATATTTCCAGATGTCACAAAAAAATCTCTAGACACTTATGTTTTAGTATTAAGTATCATGACTTGGAAGCATAGTCACAACTTCATCTTTCACATGTTTTACAAGCAGATTTACGAGTTTTGTTTGTGATTGTAAACGTCCTTGTAATATTATTTTTTGTTTCTAGAACTGTAATAATCAATATATCTCCTCTATTATCTATGTGCTCATGCTTCATATTTAACAATTCATTTCGGCGATAAGCTTCGTATAGCCCCATCATAAGAGAAATCTACAAGTTAACGTTAATAAAAAAATTAATCTTAATTTATTTGTTTACCTTTATCATAAGATATTCAGAATCATCTGCTTCCTTAAAAAGCTTAATGCGTTGTTCTTGAGTCAACGTTTTGGATTTTTGGGGCAGGAAATTTAGAGAGAATTTCGTTTCAAAAATACTCGAACTTTATGAAAATTATTAAAATTAATATTTTTCTTGACTTTAAAAGTGAAAATTCAGACCATAGTGTTGTGACATCTACATTTACAATATTTTTCCATTTGTTAAACAACTCATACTACTTTTAGTACCTATATATTAACTTTGTAGGTATTTAGAGAAACATTGCTAGCTTCTTCTTGTAAGTCTGGTGAAGTATCCGTAAATTCTTCATCACTGTCTGAATTACTATTCATGTTCACAAATTCACACAATCGCAATTATTCAACATCAGAACGTATTATTATTTTATAGTTTTGTGCTCTTGATTCGAGACTTTAATTTACAAGACGTTTAATGATAATTTATGTGAAACGTCAAAGTACGCAAATGACAGTCAAAGGTGTCTAGACAGTGAAAAACTACCATATGTACAAATGAAGCATATCAACCCAAAAATATGACCGAAAGTAATGTTTATCGTCCATTGGGTTGCTAAAGTCATAACAGAACGATTTTGTAGTTCTGTTTGGAAAAATATTATTTCATAATACACAAGACAGCAGTCTTAACCGATCAAGGAAAATTATCTGACTCATTTTTTATATAATTTATCTCGAATTATTCCTACGGTTCGCCCGCATTCCCGGTTCTCTCCTTCAAATAAAACTCGCCTGATTTATATGGTAGTTAGTGTAAATAATCACTGGACCCTTTTAATATTTTTTACTGCAGACGATTCAGGCGATCTCTTGTTCTAACGGTTTCATTTGCATGTATTAATAGAGAATTTACACTATATTTAACGCGGCAATTCCCCTGCTTTTTCCTGCAAGGCGAGGCTTCTACGTAATCCATTGAAAGCGTGTTACGGGCTACCCTAATAAATAAGCGTTATGAAGGAATTTCTTTTTAGCCGGCCGTCCCGATAAATTGTACGATATTGTAGAAATCCAGAGATTACTTAGATAAAAACGCTGATATTCCAAATGAAACAATTCTAGATATACAGCATGTCCGCGGTTGATACGAAATATAATATAATCTGCAAAAACACTTATTATTTTTGTTCACTGAAAATATCACAAAAAAGAAATGAATAGGCTCTGATAAAAATTTGTCTGTAATTTCACATAAATTTAGGTTGAAAATTTGTGACCAACGTAAAGTTATGTAAAATGGGGAATGCAACCACGTTGGAAAAGTTTTTGGAAACTCAGTTAATTACATTGTTTTGGAAATATATGAAGACCATATTCGCTGTTTTTTAAATTAAATTAAATTTAAAAAATTTATTGGCAAATTAATGAAGATGTGACGTCAGATGTACATTTTTAACATGCGGCAACAGAGCAATAGCATGCAACTTGTCTTAGAACAAAATAAATGAGATGCAGTATTGTATAAATAGAGACAGATATAGTGCCTGTAAACATCATTTGTCACTTCCATCAATATAACATAACTTATTTTTCTGTCGAGACAAAACTCAAGAGATTTCAGAGTGTAGAAATATAACTAAATTACAAAGAGGTTATGTTTGTTTAGGAATATCACGGGCCCTAGACCAGGACAAGACAGAATTCATAGACTATGGCATGGCATAACCTCACTCTGAGTCTAGTGTTTTATTGTCATGCATTGTTACCAGCTGGTAAAAATGTACGCGTGACGTCATGCTGTTTTAAATAATTAATATCTCTCATAAAACTGCATATTAGTCCAAATCCTATGACACGTATCCAACATTTTTTAGAGTACTCTCTAAAAATGCAAAATACCAAATTTAGTGGTATTCCCCATTACATGATCTTTTAGAAAATGAAATAAGCACACTGTTATATTACAGAAATAAACATGGATAAAATTACATACCTATTATATTATGTGACATATATGTTGTTTCAAACACCTTCTGTATATAATAAGTTAGAATACTTTACAGCAAGTTAGAAAATTACAAATTGTGTACTTAATTTGAAATTTAAAAATGTTAGTAAGGGAAACTTGCTGTGACTATCTCTAAAGTTACATGCTCAAAAATCGATTTTATCTTCAAAATGAAGAATTTTACAGAAAACTATCAGTAATAGAGAGTGATAAAATATTCTAAATAATATGTTACATTAGGACATGTGTCAGAATGATCCATAGACGTACGTCAGAAAAAAGTGGGGGATAAATGATTCCTTCCACCCAGTTTCTACGTTTCTCTTTTAGGCGTAGTTTATAATTATATCCTTCAAGGACTGGTTAAATAACAAGAAGTACCTCTATAAAATTTCAATCTGATACGTAAAAACCTGAAAAAATTATAGCGAAAAAACAATTTCAAAATTGGACAATTGCCTAAAGTGGAAGGAACAATGCAACAAATTAATTTCTAAAGTACATTCATTGTGTTATCTTTTTAGAAATCTGAAGTGTATACTACCGAGGGAGGCAGTCATGAGCCTGTATCATGCACAAGTCAGTTCTAGGCTGAGATATGGCATCATATTTTGGGAAAGTAACTGCTGTATTTGTGTCAAAAAAAACGTATTCTTAGATATATGTTGTAGGTGTAACAAGCAGACAATCTTGTAAACAGATTTTTAATGAATATCAAATATTAACGGTTCCGAGTTTTTACATCTTTGAATTGTGTGTTTTCTTTCTTAATAATAATAATGGTTTTCATAAAGTATGTACTTTGCATATAAAACTAGCCCATGGAATACTTTTTGTGTACCTGATAGTAATTATGACATTTCTGTAAAGTCCCTTGGACCCAAGGTGTTCAATAATTTGCCTGAAGAGTTAAAAAACATTGATAATCTGTATTGCGTGTATTGTGGCATTGTGGTAAACTTCAATAAGCTACATCGTTTATTCTAGCGCCTTTTGGAATAATATCTTAAATTTTTCAACACGTAAATGAAACACAAAATTCGTTTTTAGTAACCTTTGAAATCTGATTTACTAGCTCCAGGGAAAGATATGAATGCGAATTAACATTCCCGCGCCCGTTTAAATTAGAGGAGGCTATACGACTCTGCATAGATTAAACGGTTGTGACGTTTCGCAAGGAATAATGTTTATTGCCTACAATAAAAGAAATAAACCTTTAATCTTGCAGAACGCTGTTTTGTAATTTATTTAGTCTATTCCCGCGGTGGGTTACCGCGAATACTTAGTTAGATTATACGACTATAAGCCAGGTATATGTGCTTCGCATTACAACTGCATTATCTGGTTAATTTTACCCAGGACGTTCTTCAATTATTTTTGTAATTTAATTATTCCAAAGCTTTTCTTTATGGGTACCCATCAGATATAAAAATGAATGTAGAGTATTATTAGTTAAGCTAAACTTTACAACAATAAGGCCTATGATTGAACATTCAGGTTAGCGTAACCGATGACAGTTAAGTTACGATAACTGGGTGGGCATAACTGAGCTCTTAACCGAAATGGAAAGATCGCTATGATCGAACAACCAGTTATCTGTGCCTGTTCCCAACAAACAATTAAAGTTAAAATTACGTTAACTTGACCTCTGAATTGGTCAAAAACTTTTCATGACCAATTCCGTATAAGGAAAGTTTACCTATATTCGTTGGCCTTTTTCCTTATGTGGGGAAAAAAACTAAAGTAATATGGAAGTTAATAATTGGTCGGCAAGAATTTTATTCCAATAAGATAATTGGACCTAAAAGAAATACGGACCAATTTTATGTTAAAATTTAAAAATATAAAAGACATTATTACCAAAATATACCTTAATTATGCCCTTTATATGACATACTTTTGCCAGAGAGAGATAACATTATATGTTTGATTTTATACATTCTAATAGCGAACAGGAATGGGAAGAAAAAGAAAGACTATAAGTCAGGCTACTAAACTACAAGTACAGTAGGAGTTAGTATATTTATAGATATTTAGATTTTAATATAATAAGTCTGTATTTTTGGTTTCCATTCATCAAATTGTACAACCCAGGAAATTTTTTCGTATAATGTCATGACCAAACTTCCATAAAAAATAACGCGCCTTATAAATATACATTTTTACTATTGCTTTTTAATAATATTACTATACTGAAAAATAACCTAAAATAAAAACTGAATGTACTTCGTGATAAAATGTGTTTAATAATCTTTCGTCATAAATTTATTAACTAATATTATCTGTATTAACATAATTTTAATGAGTAATGAATTAGAAATAATGAAAAAAACATTTAGTGTTTATTACAAGATGGTCGCTCAAATAAAATCAACTTTGAAGTCAATTTGTCTGTAAATTTTAACCTATAGGTCAAATTGCCTATGCCAATGTTGACGTCACAGGAAAATATTAACTTTGTGGTTGATATTTCCTCCAAATTCAGATATTTTATGGTAATTTATTACCAATTAAATTATTACTATGATACCTACATAAAATTCTACTCTTGGAGTTATTTGTGATTGAAAATTCAAATTAAAACCAATATTATATATGCGTAATAACAAAAACAAAATAAATATTTTCGAACGGAATTCAATTCGAATTTTAATTCACGTGCACTACTGAATTCATCTGACACGATAACAGTTATTATAAGAATACTTATATATGAAGTGTTTATCGATATATTATCATTAGATTGATTTACATAATATGCAGTGTTGGGTTAAATTCGTTTTTTACAACTTTGTAATATTGTGTAGGGCTTGGTTTTCACTGCAGATCGCCAAAACAATTTCTACGCGCTATTACTTGAAGATCTGTCGGAATACATATAACAAGAAGCTTGTTTCCTAAAAAACCTTTATAAGACACACTTACGTCGAAGTATTATTAACAAGTAAATTTATACCATAATATAGAATAATATTTCTATTAGGTTAATTGAAATGGTTAAATATTCTTTAGAAATTATCAACAAAGTTGAAAATAGGTTGATATTGTAATAAAAATAGAACTTAACCAACCAATTGAAGGATTTAATAGGGCAAAATAACTAGTTATTACCTTATTTTTAACTACTAGTTGAAGACAAAATAAGTTTTATAATTTCGTAATAAATATGTAAATATTTATGTATTGTAATAATTTAAAAAATTCTTGGATATTGAAGACAGATTTCAAGGCGAAATTAAGTAAATTATAACTTCGTCTTACATGTTATTGGAATGTTAGTATTTGAAAACAAAGAATAGGTAAACAATATGTAATTTCGAACTGTATAAATTGACATATATTTCATTTTACTTAGAAGTCATTATATTACTCTTAATTAACAATTTTTTTTACTAAAATTTTGGTATTATAAGATTTTGTAACTTTGAAGACTATTTTTATGGAGGAAAGTAGTAAATCTTGATCAATTTAGAATTATTTTTCTTGTGTAGTAGTCTATTAGGCTTAAATGTTAGTTGGGTTATTATGGCCAGATAACCTTGTCATGGCAGTTAATTATTTAAAATACGTCATCTGTCATCACTCATATGTCAAAAATTGTCAATTAACGCAATTCAAATTTAAGTCATAGGTACTAAACAGTGGGTACAAGTGGAAAGAAGATTAGGGCACACGACCCAACGCTAATATGAAGAAATGCTAATTTTCATTAAATGTAAGAAAATATTGTTGGGAAGCAAGGTAAACCCAACGCATGTTAATATAAGTAGATAGGTACTTTGGCAAATTTTTGAAATACATATAAATTCTTTAGTGTATGGACCGCAAACAAGTCCCCAACAATAGGTAAGTGAAATATTTCATATTAACTTATTGATACAATTATTTAAATTATTTTAGATTCATGCAGAGTAGAAGCAGAATGTAAAAAGGAAGAGCAGAAAGCTTCATCAGGATCAAAAACTAGTAAAATCTGGATGCACATATTCAATATTTATACACAGTTTACGTGGGTAATCAAAAATGTATTTTTAGGAATGTGATCTGTGCTACTGTGCTAATTACACTTTACTACGCCTTGGTGGAGTCCATGTTGCAATATATTATAATTATAGGAGGATAGTATAGGATGCAGCATATCAGTGTTACTGTAATCCATTAGAAATTATTGTCAAAAACACATAACTATCTAATAAAAATAATATTTAAAAAAGATAAAATGTATTATTTATACCTACTCTTTATAGAATCTAAATTATTATCAATAATTAAAAACTAGATACCTAACTTTTGTCATTGTGCCTTTCTTCTATTCATAAATTAATTATTAATAATATTAGGTAATAATATATATTTCTTTTTGTTTGTTAATATTTATTTAGCTATCACTATCATCCTCAGAATAGCAATCTTAATTTTATAAAATTGTAATCCCACTTGGAACAAACTTTAGGTTTTTTTTAGGTTGTACTGTCAAACTATTAATACCGTATATTACTAATTATGTAAAACTATGATATGGCAATAAATTGATACTAAATTGTGCTATAGATAAATAATAAAATTATACATTATATTAATATGCCAAACGTCATTTACCAAACGTAAAATGGAACAGTATACCTTTTGCTGTTATGACAATGAGAAAAATAAAAATTAATTTGTAATCTGTCGCATAAGATTAATTCTTGTGACGACAGTTGTTACTGGTTATATTGTTTAAAAATGAGTTCTAACATTGGTTACTTAAATAGTAAAGCAGAATCGTGATTGATACCGCAAAAATCGGGAAACGATTTAAAATAGAATACGACAAGTTCATCAAATGGAAAAGGTAACAGATACAGATGAACGAGTTGTGCTTGCTTACCTTCAGAAAATGTCGGAGCAGTACAAGGCGTAGTGTGGGATATCCATTCGAAATTGCAAAGTATGTTGAGGATAAATAAAGGGGTCGAAATCATTTGTGAAAGTGCAAGCATTCATGAAGACAATTAGCAAGAATGATGTAGCCAAGAAGGCATATGTAATCAAGGAAGACAATTTGCGTTTTTCACAGATGCACCGGACATTAGGTATTTATTTTTGAAGGTGGTAGCTATGGCTCTTGTAGAAGATGTGAATTGTGTGACATACGCTTACATGATATCAAGGAAGAAGAAAACGTATTGCTTATTATTATCCGACCATCTAAGACAGTGAAGGCTCGGCTTTACTGTTACCGGCAGTGATGGAATTAATGCATTTGGTGAAGCAGTATTTATCATTGCGTCTCCAAAATGTAAGTACAGACCGAGTTTTCTTACAGTATGATAAGGAGAAGTGCGTCAATCAAGTGATATTAATACATTTGCATCATGTTCCTTGCAAAATTGCACGTTATTTTAAATTGGACGATCCTAAGAAATACACTGGTCAATAGATCTAATCCAACGACAAATAGGATGGAAATCGACAGCTCTGGCGACTGGTTACATTGAAAAGAGTATTAGCAATAACAAGCATATTTCAAACATTTTTGGGAGTGCCATTAGTAGAAGTGCAACCCCATTGACTTCTGAGAATGTTAGCAATATAAATTTGAACAGCATTTCCTCCGATTTAAAAAACCGTATATTTCATTTGATACTACAAGATACTCCTGTCAGATCAATAATTAAAATGGTGAGAGTTAAGCTTCTCGGGTAGTTGATTTTGCAATGTTAACTTTAAAACACATGTGTTTTTAAAAGTTGGACTGAAAAACGCGGAGGCGTGCTTTAAATAAGCAAAATGGTTTATTAATAAAAAAAAGGTTTTTACATGTTTCCTTTCACTTTCTGGCATAAATAAAATATATATTTTTCCTTTCACCGACCGAAAGCTTAAAATATCAATTTGGACTGTCGAGGGTGTATCAAATACAAGGTGTCCCATAATGTATCGTACACTGAGAAAAAAAGAGTTAATTAGAGGGATAATTCCAAAGCATATTCAGATATAAGTAAATATGTTGCTTTCTTACTATAGTAAGTTTCCATGGTGTCAATTGAATGATGTACATTTTCTGAGCTGTTTTACCGTAGTCGATGCTTACATTTTGCCATACTTAACAGAGGACATCTTCAGTGCTTCTCGTATCTTGAGCGGTGGCTAAATGGTTACAGTGATGTCTAAGCCAAGTTTTCATACTAGTCGGCGCAGCAAGGTTGGTTAGATCAGTGTTTAGGTTGACTGGTTCAGGCGTGTTACGGATAGCTGGTTCAGGAACGCTTCGGTTCCCTTGTTTGTTATTAAGCAAAGGCATGCAAGTATGACTAATCTTCAATCCTTCGTACATGTTCATCTTGTTCGGATATTGAAGAATCGTCAAGGTATCCTTTCATGTTAGATTGTAATACCCATTGATATGAACCAGCACTTGAGTGTCCTCTAGTGAGATTCTGTGTACCTCTTTCCAAGCATGTTCCGTAACGGCGGGTTTTCCAGGCTGGTATAACCGTATGTGCCTTTCGTGTATTTTTTCTTGGCTTCCACAGTTGTGTTAGACATTCCCATATACTTTGTCATAGTCGCTGCATAGCACCAAATATACTCCCTTGGTTTGGAACAGACTCAATTGATGTTTCTTTCTGAAATAATCTGCACGCTTTTTTGCGTAGTATTTTCACAATTCTATCTGTATGGATGTATGGTAAAGTGGTTGTTGTAGTGACTTTCTCCTTGGTCCTTGCTGTTTGCTCAAGTCGAGGTCTAATGGCTCCATCGATATCTTTTTTAGAGTATCTATTCACTCATCAGCCAACGAGTGTTTTTGTGCTGGATGATGATTAGACTTTCCAACAAGATATCTATTAGTATGTGTCTTCTTCCTGTAGATACCGCGCCCCAAGACGCCAAGTTTTCCTTTTTTACCAGAATCTCTAGAAACGGTACGGCTTTCTGTTTCACTTTCATGGTAAAGTTGATCTTGTTGTGTTGGTTAATATCATCCAAAAATTCTTGTAGAGAGTCTACTTCATGCTGCCAAACGATGTCGTCTGCGTATCTAAGCCAACACAAGATATAAGAATCACTGGAGATGTCAAGATCTGTTATCTGTAGTATTTCTCGTTCTCTCTCACTTTGCGTATTGTGATGTAGTATATTGGCCAGCTTTATTATCAAGAGATAAAGCTACCCTTCAGAGAATTCAAAATTCTTGTGTACGATTCTCTTGTGGATCACGAAAATTTGATCATATATCTAATTCTTTCTCTTCAGTAAAATGGTTAAACTTAGATGAAAGATTCACCTCTCATTTGGCAACTTTAGTTTACAAGATTAATAAATTTCGAATTCCTAAATATTTATTTGATAGATTGAAAAAGGGTATTGATACTCATTCTCGTTCTACTCGACACTGTAACTGGTATAAAGGTCTTTAACATAATACTGCTCAGTATGAACGCTCCTTTCTTTACAATACTGTCAAAATTTACAACTCCTTGCCTGTACCTGAAAAACGTCTCCTCTGTACCTATTTTTAAAAAACAGATCAAAGACCTGTTAACCTTAAAAGTAATTGATACATTTAAACGAAATTTAGTATTCCAGGTTTTTGTGAGATGACAAATTTAAATTTCCTCTTAGTTTTAGCATACGTTGTAGAGGTTGTTAGCATATTATAGTCTACAAATTTTTTGACACTGTAATTATTTTCTAATAGCAACATTTCTTTTTCCGTCACATTTACATCAGAATAGTGTAGCATCTTAATGTCGCTAGATATTACCGTATTTTGCAGGGATCATGCTAAAAATATCATAAATTCAATTCGATAAAAATTTATTTGTGGTATAATTTTAGTTTTTTTTAGATTTAAAAATAATAAAGATTAATTAAATAAGCCCTTGCGCCAAACGGAACAGTCAAGGGTTATTTTTGAAACTAAGTTTGCCTAACCAAAAAATCTCACACTGAAAAAAGCAGATAAGTAAAAAATAACAAAAATTACATCACTATCGCGCACTTCCGTATTATCGACGTTTCGAAAAACTCTCTGTTTTCGTTCTCAAAATAGTAGTAAAATATTAAACGTATGTCAAGTTTGATAGTTTAAAATTTGTTTATCTGCTTCCATAGAGATGTTAAATGATTTTTATTTTATTGTTACTTACTTCTTCTTGATACAACTGTAGCCAACAATGATCGATGTTCACTGAACAGTTTGACACACACATTTATCTCCGTTCAACAAAATAATCACTAATTTCTTTTTGGTGCGTTATCTTCCCTCTCTAAAATTTTTGCCGAACCCCATTGAATCAAATGAAGTGCGGCAAAAATCCAATAAAACTAAAGAAAAATTTATTTGATTGTTAATAAAAAATGTTTAATGTATAACTTAATCGAAAGCTTTTATTGACATTTCGTTGTTTTCTTATAATATTAATGACAACAAAAGAAAATAAATCCGAGTTTCGCGTCTGCCAGTGCAATTGTGGGAGAAAATAAATCAACTTACAAAACAGTTAGGTATAATAAATCTTAGATGGTAATGTTCCACCTCCAAAGTAAACTCGACGTCGTCCTTCCACTCCAACAAACGGATCCCTCTTAGTTTGTACAATTGCAAGTCGAGCTGTATAAATGACTTTCATGGTTAGGAATTTATGAACCGTGTTTAACCTAATTGAAGTGATTTTATCCTAAATGGTTATTTGTATTTTGCAAGTGTCGGACGTACTGCTAAACCGTAGAACTACAGTGCGAAGCAAGTACCTGCAATCCTAAAAATTATGAATAGAAATATTGTACTTAAACAGAGTTAGTCAGATTTAATATCGGATTCGAGAGAGAGATAATATATTAACACAGTGATTTCTGTAAAAGCTTTAACACACCGCTACATACAGGAAAGTGTAAAATTGTAGACAATCCCGTGTGAATCTCGAAGGATTTGGAGGAAATGTGTAATTAATTTTGTACATAGAGAAATTACTATGTTAGGAAATTGTACATAAATCGAAACTTCTGCTGAAAACAAAAATTGCTATGAAAATTCTAGCGTAAATATTCCCGTAGAAGCCGAACGTATCCACTCAACATCTAAAGTTATTTCATCAACATCAAAAAATTATGTTCACACAAAATTTCCACCTATTGAAGCAAATTGTTAGGCATATCAACATCTAGTGTAAATTTAGACAATTGTATAGATTTTACTTATTTTCTTCATTTAATAAATGTTTGATTTGAGTCTAATTTAAATTACAATGTCATTATCGCACTGATCGTTAATAAATTTAAAAAAGGAGATGTGGAATAAGCTAAGTCATTATGACATTCGAAACAGTATCAAATCATAGTCATTATGCGATAGAATTACAATGCACGTCCCTAGCATTAGCCGGGATTCTCTTAGATGACCTAGTTGTTCTCGGGCTAGACTCTGTGGCGACAAATTCGCCCATATATAGATTACCGCTCCTATTGTTGGTATTACGACTACCACGGTCGGAACCGTTCCTCGGATAATAGTGTTCTTCCGAGACCTCTGTAACTGTCTGCAAATGGTCGCATTCGCGAGGATAATAAAAAAAAATTGGGGTACATGGTGTCAAATGGGATGACGCAAGCTCCATTTTTATTCAAAAATATTAGGTTTGATTGTTTTTGCAGCAGTTGTAAACGGATTGAAACTATCAAAAAGGTCCGTCCAAGTATTTATTCAATGATAACATGTTTTCTACTTAACTGATCGAATATTTCTGACAGGTTCAAACCGGTTCCAACTGCTGCAAAAAGGAACCTAATTCATTACTTAATACGAACATTAAACATATAACTTTTGTGTTTACACAATGATTTCTCATTGAAAAAAAGTTGATATGTTGCTAATTTACGGCGAATCACAAAAAAATTCAAGTAGAGCTGTAGAGTTATTTCGAGAAAGGTATCCAAGTGACCTTTACAATATTGGAGGTATTTTCTGTTCGGAAGAATCAAATAATTGACTGAAGGGTAAGAAACAATGTTAATACAGCTAGACTGTTACAGTATCTCGAAAAAAATCCACGAAGTTCTATACGGCCGGTTAGCCGGGAATTGAATTTGGATTAACCAACCGTTCAACGAATTTTAAAGACCAATGGGTATCATGACTACAAAATTCACAATTTAAAGTATTTGTCTGACAGCCACATTGAAAACAGACTTAATGTTACAGCTCAAATTTTTGTAAATGTAGAAACTGTTGATGAGAACCTTTTTCGGAATGTCATTTGGACGGACGAAAGTTCGTTGTCAGTAATAGTTTGCCAAACAGGCAACAATGAAAATCTCCACATTGTAAATCCAGTCCATAACCAAGGCCATTTTGAAGTAAATGTATGGTGCGGTATCGTCGGTAGGCATTTAATTGGGCTTTATTTTTATGAACATGCATTAAACAGCGTGAGTCACCTAAATTTCCTAGAAGAAGAGAATGTGCCTTTGCAGTTAACGGGAAACCTATGATTTCAGCACACACAAAAAAATCACAAACGCTTGTAATGAGTTAAACGGCGAAATATTAATAAACGTATAAAAATATAATTAATGACGTCATTAGTCTATCGAGTTTGAGACACCCTGTACAAACCTCACATGCGTACGGTAATAATATCTCTATCCCATTTATTGCGTAAATAACTAGTATGCCAAGTCGATTAACGTGCAACAATATTCCGAAGAAGCTTATAGAGTTATGAATACAAGTCCTAGTCCATGCAAGAACCCCGAACTTGTGTGAAATACGACAGCAATTAACTAAGGGAGAGCTTAAGTAGTCCTTCGTGCATATCCCTCTCGTGAGTAAGGTGTGGTGGTCCTGTGACATATTTAATCAAGTATCTCTTTAATACAGTCCTCAGTATGGAGATGACTCTGCAGTGGACAAGACGAACTCTGGCCGTGGCCTCAATGGCTGCGGGGGTCATTAATTTTCCGACTTTCTGGAAAGATGGTCGCAGGAGATATTTTCGCAAATTCCGTCCCCGCACCTTAGCCACATTCCTTGAATAGAACGTCCTTATTTGGCGTACCCATTACGGGCCCTGAAAGTTGTAAGTCATGTTCTTTATAGACTTCCGGTCTTTACGTGGTTTAATTTCATTTAGTTCATATGCCTACGTCTTAGGGAATCAAAAGGAAATGGACGTACGAGGATGGATCAAATATAAACCAAAATTTAAACGCTGGCTAGGTAAAGCGAGTAACTGCGATATCGTGATTATTCTAAAAGTAGTACCATAAATTTAACTGAGTTTTCTAGACTCCAAAATAAGACGATAAATATACAGGATGATTCAGAATTTAACTAAAAGAAATTGGGAAAATTATTGAATTTGTTGTATTTTCCACCTTTACATCGTTGGGCTACTGTAGTATCTAACCAGGCGATTCCTAATATTGAAATCCGTTTACTTTTTGTAGGTATTAAACGTTTTTGTGATACGAGCCTTTACATTAATTTTTCAAATGTCAAAAATGACTTATGTCAATAGCAACTCGGAGTTGATGGATATCGTTATAATTTATGACGATGTGAAAATACTTTTATTTCATACTGTACTGTAATGAGTTATTTCCCGGACTCATTTAAGTCTGAGAAATAACTCATTACAGTACCGAGTCCGAAAAATGTTTACTTCCCGGACTGCTTTAAAAAAACACAATATGCACATTTTTAAAAGATTTTATCTTTAAAACTGCAAAATCAAGCCTACAAAAACTAATTATAATTATAATTAACAGTAACTGTGCTATGTGAATTTCCTTGCAGGCTGAATGCAGGAATACCTAGGGACAGAATCTTCACTAGACACGGTAGTGGTGGTGTATATAGTTTGTTGCTTGGTCTGAAGAACCTGTATGAAGTTTTCTCCATTTTGAATCATCCTTGCTGCTTTTGTTTTGTTTTCTAAGGAATCTTCAATGTATTGTTCCGCAACAGATGAACTTTTCCATGTACCATGACGCTTCAGTGTTGATAAATCAGCTCCCGCATTCGCCAAAAAAGTGGCAGATGTTCTGCGGAAACAATGCCCCGTATATTTTTCTGGGTGTTCCAACTTCAAATATCCCGCAACATTTTTTGGTGCCCCCCCCCCCCACTGGTATGTATGCCCGCTCTTTGGGAAACACATGTTCCTCTTCTATAACCCAAAAAAGAAAATCCTCCTTCATATTTTTAGGTCGGAGTTTAACGTACTCTCTGAATATTTCCAAAAAGTTTATTCCTTCATTGTCGTCGCTCAATACAGTGAATACCCGTTTTGTATTCGTATTAGAAATGGCAATGGTTATAATCAGTTTGGTGCCACAATCTTCAATGTCTTTTAGGTTTAGGTCATATGGTATAACTCTTCTCGCCGACAACCAGCAGTAACGGTTTAAAACTGATTGTCAAATTGAAATTTCGACTAACGAAACCAAGAAATGTTTTTTTGTAATTAATTGACATTGAGTACCTATATCATTCAAGATGCACATTGTTTAATTCAAAACTAATGAAAAGATTAAACTTGTTTACCGTCATCAAAGATACTCTCTGATGGGGCTTACTTCATGAATCTATTAACTTCTTCTCTTGTTAGAACTTTTGATTTGTTTGCTTGATGACCAACTGCTTGCCTTTTTAAGAAAGCCACCAGTTTTGGATATTTTGAAATATCACCTCCTTCTTTTACCATCAGCATAGACTTGGGCATCGAATATTTTGCCCACATTGTCGCAGGATTCATCTTTTTGGAGATATCCAAGAAGTACGCCTAAAGGATATTCTCATTCAGGCCGTTTTCCACCTTATAGGTTTTTCTCCACACGTTGAAGAGCTGGTATTCCTTCTCATAACGAGCAGAAGACTTCGTAGGCACCAATTTACTGGTTGCTTCAGCATATTTTAGCTCAATTTCTTTTTTTATGAAAATTATCACAAAATACGCACGAGATGACAAACTGTCAAATTTGTTATTTTTTTTACATCACTAAGCTAAATCAAAAGCTATGCGATAAAGCAAGAATCGAAACCACGCTAACACCTACATACAGGCAGGTTATGTAAAATAAAACATTAAAGTTTAATTTTCAATACAACACAGTATGAAATAAAACGTTGTACGATACACGGCCGTGAAATGTCATTAAAGTACTCATCTAGAAATTCCTGACTCGGCTCCTTCGTCGCCTCGTCCGTAAACATGTAGACTTATACCATTTCCCGGCCTTGTAACCGATTTTCCGGTAAACATGTGCCAAATGCAGCTACTTTTACCGCGGCGTGCAGTGAGTGCAAGTGTAGTGCAACGCAAGGAAAATTTGAAACCGAATTGTGGAGGTTCAGGACGTCCACGGCGTATTGCAGCAGTGTGGCGAATCATACATGAGGCTCAATTATATTCGTACCATGTACAGCATGTCCAAGCATTAATACCAAGGGATTAGACGAGGAGGACCGGTACCATGACCGCCACGATCTCCTGACTTTGAATCATTTGGATTTCTTTTTGTGTATCCCACCGAATTGGGATACATATTATTGATGATTTACGCAAACGTATCATTTTTCTGCCAATAACTTACGAGTTCAAAACGGACAAGAGACAGAAACATTTGTGTTAGTTTGTAGAAAATGGGTAAGACGGGCCCAAAATGTTGTTGTAACATTAAGTATATCAAACTATTTTATTAATTAAAACTACAAATTAAATCTATTAATAATAGGGGCAAAATCAGTTAAATTTGCTGTATAAAGTCTGCGTTATAAAGTGTTAATTATTTTCGCATATTGCATGGTTTACCGCTTTATCAGGTTTTACACTGGACCAATTTCCAGTGCCGTGCAGAACTGTATCATTTTCGAACTGATTTTTTTTACAAAATTGTATTTGTTAAGAGTCCCCTGTACACTAAAAAATGTTTTTAGGAAAGTTCTAAATCACCCTGTATATAAATATGTATCTTTAAACGCTTCGTTTTTGACATAGAGTGTGAAAGGTTAGTTACTGGTTTTTAATTAGTATTTCTCAAACGCGTAGATAAATTAATGAAATTTGGCGTAATCTCATAACTTTTTACGCTCTTTTTAAAAATTTAAAAAGAAATCAGTTTCTCCAGAGGCTGAATATACGAATATGTTGTTAATATTAGACATTAATGTTTGAAAAATCCTCAAATTTGTTTGTGCATATTTTTTTGACAATGTCATAGCAAAAACGAAAACTCTATATTTTTATATAAAAGAGAAGGCACTTACCCAATTAATTTTTTGCAGCAATACCGCTTATTGTAACCATGCACTTTTACTTATTTATTTATTTATTAAAATAAAATACACAAACAAAGAATGTCAAGTCAATAATTACAAAAGTAGAAACTATTGGATAAAGGCGAAACAAATAGTAAAAACCAAGTTGGAAAAGCATATAATACAAATATGCAGCAGTATATTTTATGGTAAAAATACAAAAGCACACGATCTACTAATCAATGCTTATGTATGGATAAGTTAAAATTGTTACTTTTCTTTTATTTAAAAGCCAACTATGTTTTCGAGATATTAAAATCCATTTTCCCGAAAACAATTTCCGAGACGGAATTTCAAAAAGAGTATTTTTATATGTAACAATGTTTAGTTGTCAAACAAATTTGAATATTTTTGTTGTGTTGCAGGTAAATCTCTTTTTTTAGAAAACAAAACATTTCATTTTATTATTAATTTTGTAACATAATAAATACACATTTTTTAGCAAATTTGGAAACAACTACTTTGCGGGTTAATGCCCCGCCCCCAGTATTGGATTACACCGGAAAAACCTCTAGCAAATAGCTAAAGTCACTTATCAGCTGCCCACTAGACATATACCGGTTTCGAGCTTATTAGCTCTCAAAAGTATGCCATAGATAAGGTAACCGACGAATAACCTTAGCTGTATTAAGCATCTCTATGATTTGTATTAAAATAGCTCATCATTATCGATCATCGATATTGGGATCGGTCAGTGGTTGCGCGGTTTAAGGCGTCAGTACTTGAATCGTGGTGATTAGATCACTGTGGGTTCGACCCCCGCAGCCGGTAGACCGTATATAAGTTATATTCGTGGAGAGGATTGGCACCCTCTCTGCGGGTATGGTAGGGTGGAAGAATATTGGCTTGGGTCAATGTGAGAGATTGATACCGGTTGACGTTTGACTACCCTTCTAATTAATGAGGTTTTCCAGGTTCCCTCATTCCTGCACTGAATGGTGGTTAGGGCCTACCAACGTAAGTCTCTAACCCTCATTGTTAGAATGAGGGGTAGAGATATTATTATTATCATAATAAAATCTACCATCGGCTTTTAAATAGCATGTTGTGAATTTTAAAAGTAGTTAGCTTTTGCTAATCTAGAAAGACCCTTGCCCGAGTTCACAATGGACAAGCACCCAGACGCCGTAGGAAACAATGACGTCACGTCTGGCGAGCGTTTAATTCCAATTCGACCTCGTATATTTCCAAAATTCCATTCCAATTCCAGATCGACTTCAATCATAATTGCTTCATATTCACCAAGTTTTATACAGTATCGGGTTAGGGAATCTTATATGAATCATCCTGTATATTTTAGTAAATGATTGAATTGCTTATTACATAGTTCTACAGTCCTAGTCCAGTTTCTACAGTTCTACTTACTGCCCCTTGGAAGTTCCACAATACAGCACTCATTTACTCGTGTAATTATTATTTGCACGTTTCGCAACATTTCTCATAACTAAATATAGTTTCTGTACATTGTTACAGACATCTCTTTAGAAGTATCTAACTCAGGTTATTTGAATTTTAACCTTTGTTAATGATACCCAACTTTCAGAACATGGATATTATATAATTAGTTATTATTAATCCGCTCTTCAGTATTTCTTTGTACGGAAATACTACGAGGGCTTCATTTTCTCCGCAGAGAAAATAAATCATTCTGTCGGATGCATTTTATTGAAACAAATTGTTGCAGAAGTTTTGGTGCTCTTCGCAGTAAAACTGTGCCATTTATTTGCATGCGGAAAAGTTTTACAGAGTTCCCCTTTTTAAAGTCGAGTTAAATAGACACCGACAAGTTATTTCAGTAGATAATTTTATTTAATTTAATGTCAAGTTGAATGGCAAAGTTTTCTAAGCAATTCAATATTTCGGTTATTTATTTGTAATAGCGGAAATGAAAGTTTTTAACGATGCAATAAAATAAAATGAAAATACACTTTATGTCTTAATTTAAGTCATAGAAATGTTGAAGCTGTTCAAGTATTTTTATTTTCAGCGAATTTTTATTAGAGAATTTAAATTAAAGGCAAACAAATACTTTGATTATTGCCACTCTTTACAATTAGACCAGTGCTGAAGCCTCTGAAAATGGTAAAAAGTAAAAAAAAAATTGTAGGATGAAATCCATTGGAAAAGGAAGAGAATACAACAAAAATGAGAAGAAAAATAATTTACGGGCGATCTAAGGTCGGGAAGTGGAAGGGGGTGAGTTTTTAAGGGTAAAAAACGGTTTATCTTGATCTCCGGTCCTATGGAAAAAAGTTAAATAACAAAGTTTTAGGTAATAAAAAGATCTACAACTTTTATATATACACTTTTATCACATAACCTCAAAATTTATGTGAAAAATTCAAATAACTAAGTTTTTGGTTTTTTATTTTTATTTTCTTTTATAAAAAATAATTTTTTTTCACGATATTTGGTGAAAACTTACCTTTTTATGTCCCAAATACACTGTAATTTTATTGATTTAAAATATACATTTTTTCACCTTATTTTGACTTAATATCGAAAAAGCACCCTAATTTTCAATCGAAAATTCACACGTCAAAATAACTGCTTTTTTGAAAAAGTCAGTTGGTTTTTTGTTCGTTGGAATCTCTACTATCTTATGGTGTAAAAAAATATACATTATGATGCGACAATTCGAATCCGAAAATTTTTTTTTAATCATTATGTACAATTTTGAGCTATTTATTAAAATTTATACTTTAATTACTCAATAAACGTAAGATTCCATATTGACCCTGGTTCCACTGATAAACAAAAAAATTGCAAGTCGTAATATACTAACAACTAAATAAGTTAATAAAGTTAAATTAATAAAACATCTACAATATTTTTTCGTTTCTTTGCATTTTCTGAGAACATTTACTAAAATAATGTATATTGTTTTTACACCATCAGAAAGTAGAGATTTCAACGAACAAAAAGCCCACCGACTTTTTTAAAAAAAGCAGATATTTTGACGCGAGAATTTTCGATTGAAAATTAGGGTTTCGATATTAAGTCAAAATAAGGTAAAAATATAAATATTTGAAATGAAAAAAATTACAGTGTATTTGGGACATAAAAAGATAAGTTTTCACCAAATATCATGAAAAAAAATTATTTTTTGTAGAAGATAAAAATAAAAAACCAAAAACTTGGTTATTTGAATTTTTCACATAAATTTTGAGGTTATGTGAAAAAAGTGTTAAAATAAAAGTTATAGATCTTTTTATTACCTACAACTTTGCTATTTAACTTTTTTCCACAGGACTTGTAGTTTTGCCAGAAATCGAGTTAAACCGTTTTTTTACCCTTAAAAACTCACCCCCTTCCACTTCCCGACCTCAGATCGCCTGTAAATTATTTTTCCTTTCATTTTTGTTGTATTCTCTTCCTTTTCCAATGGGTTTCATCCTACTATTATTTTTTATGGTTTCAAAAATTATCGACCCTGGTCTAAATCGCCATTCAAAGATTTGCTTCCCATAATCCAGAAGGTCCGCAATAAGTGCCTTAATTTTACTGTATTCTAAATTCTACCAAACAAAAAACATTTGATTTTTTTTCTCTTTTACCAACGGTAACAGAATTATGAGAGATAACAAGTCTTGAATATGTGACAACGTCGTTCACATACCATATTAGGATTGTCAGGTATTTGTATACATAATAGTTACAAATAGGTAAACCTAAACATAGGTACTTACTGTGTTTCCTTAGAACTCTTTCCACAACACAGAATATTAGTTACAAGTGTTCAAAATGACTTTCGTTGCTTGCAAGAGGGATTTATCGCACAAACATGTCATACAGCTGGTCATGGTTACTATAATTTGTTCCATTTTTATTTATGTACACTCAAAAGTATCAAAAAAAAAACTAGAGAACAATGAACCACACTACAATACTACTAATACTAATGTTACATATTGCTAAAAAATTGTGCCTCTATGGTGTACCAGCTATTTATTAATAATAATAATAATAATAATAATAATAATAATTGGTGTTTCTCAGGGTTCCAATTTGGGGCCATTGTTATGTATTTATTTTATTAATAATTTGCCAGATACATATAACTTGTCATTCTAAATGCCTCTTGTTTGCAGATGACTTAAAAATATACAGGGAAATGATTGCAATTTACTACAACTTGACACTAACACCACAGTATAGGGAGACCAGTAAAAACACTCGGGCCGAAATAATAAGTCGCGCATAGCAGCTCGCGCATCCATTTCAAGCTGCAGAGACCTCAGTTTACATCCAACTCTGGGAGTGCGAACATCGGTTAAACAGAGCCGTATTAAAGCAATATTTTGAGTCTGATCGAGGAACGAGTCGCTGCGCAGGAGTTAGATATTTAAATATATCATCTATAAACAGTAATTTAAGTTTCTTTAAATTTGCTAAAGACATAAATAAGTAATAAGTAATCTATAATATACTGTACAAACCATAAATGATATTTTACTGCTATTGTCTTACCTATTAACTTATTTCTTAAGTATAACATTGGAATATAAATACTTCTCATGAAAGTGAAGTTTAAAATATACATATTTATATTATTGACAAATACAAATTTTTATTTTAGAGCAAAGTTCTGTGCAGAGGCTTCTAATAGAGAAGATTTATTAGAAAAGCTGCTCAGGATTAATAATAGTTCATACAAACTATGTCAAATACGTTTTTAAAATAATATGTTTTCTAACGATTCGCGCAGTAGATTACGCAAAGAGGCCGTTCCAACGTTTCCTGCACAAGACGGCCCATCTTCAAATTATGTAGATGATCATATTTCTTGTAGTCACTATAATGAGAGTAAGTCTCAAATCAAAATAATAAAAAATATTTTTTTTCCAAATTTACATTTTACTGCACTTTTATCTCCAATTTAACAATTTTCAAAGTTAAGTAAACATAATTTCTCTGTTCTGAAAAATACTTGTCTTCTGGTTTACGTAGATCATTTAAGACGAAAAAAAATCATAATAAATTATTTGTCCACTAAACTTCAAACGTCAAATTTTAAATTTAAAAAAATCCCAAAGAAATGTAATTATCACTAATAACAAAAAAAAGTAAGTAAATAAATAAAAATGTTTTGTAGTGCAATAATATATATTTTAAACTCTTTTTTTTAAAGAGTCCAAAGAAGTAAATCAAATTTTCGCACTGTATGTTAGTAGGAGTAAATGATGTATAGTACATGTTGAATTATCCATTTATAACTGTATAATGAATTATTAATAATGTGGATAGATATAATGTAAACTTTCATGTGGAATAACTACGCTCTCACGCGCAAATAAAAATTTCTTATTCCGGTCCTGATCACCGATTCTGTCAATTCTATCGGATGTGCTATCGCACTCACATTTCGAGGTCACCGCAGAAAGTGAAAGCAGTTCAAAGTGCCGACAATGGAACTGCTGGTCTACCTATGCTGTGCTAACACTACATATGAATGGAGTAAAGAAAACAAATTTAATTTCAAAAACTATATAACATATATATCCCTATAAAATGAATGATGAAATTCTGAGGAAGACCAAAAATGTGAAGGACTTGGAGTAACATTTGACTCAAAATTTTCATTTAAAGATCATTTTGGGATTATAACGTCATCTGCTTATAAAACTTTAGGTTATGTAATTAGAGAATCAAAAAATTTTCGTAACTTAAATAGAGTTATTAAACTTTATTATGCTTTAGTAAGACCTAAGCTTAAGTATGGTTCATTATTGTGCTGAAAAGGTACAAAAAAGTTTTTGAGATATTTATACGTGTTATGGCAACTTTAACTTTCGACTATAAAATTTTAAATGATCTTGTGCATGATTCAAGCTTGCTGGCGTTATATCAATACAACGTTCCTATCAGAATTACACGTTTTCATGAGCTAATTCATATACCACCTTGTAGAACTACAAATCAAGCCTCGCTCATGTCAATGTTTCGTCTGTTATTCTTAAAGCAAAAATATAGCAAAAAAATTTTCTATTACCTAATTTAATATATACTTATTGCGTGTCCTTGTGTGTTAATGGTTTTTTTCTATTTCTTTTTGGTTTGTTATAGACTTTTGATTAGTTAAATGTATACAGGGTGTTGCAGAATGATGGTCAAATATTTTACCAGCCAAGGAATAGACACCACCACAAAATAGCTTCCGACTAGCTGATAATCTGTACCAAAATTGAAATTTCTAAGTGTAGCCGTTATTAAAAAAAAATAAAATAAAATTTCCGCCATTTTGAGATTCGAATATCTCAACAAGAAGGACCCAAATTGAAAACTTTCATATGAAGATCCCTCCCTGAAATGGCTTGTGGAATACACTAGTAAAATATTTGACCATCATTCTGGAACACCCTGTATAATAGGAAAATATTATACTTGATTATTTATTCCATTCATTAGATTCATAAATAAATAAATCATTTTTAGGTTATCAGCAGCAGCCCAACAGAAAAAATCCATTTCTAGGAAAAAAATTATTACAAATGTAATAAACAAAATAAAGACAAAAAATATGTAACAGAACAACTAAATACACGTTATTAAGATCGCCACATTTCTCACCGTATAATCATCAAATTTGTGGTGGTTTTAGGTACAGAAATCTGGAAAATAAAGCACTCAGAACAAAAGTAATATTAAAAATAGAATTATTGATGTTTTGTTTATCCACTTTTACAATTTTGCTCAAATAAAATAATAACTTTTAAAAAGCATGTAAGATACATTATTTTTTATTAAATTGTAACCTACTGTTAGTTCCTTATATTTTGTTATAAAATATGGTACACAATATGATATTTCTCTCTAATAAAAATAGAGTACACAGCATTAGTTAAAGGAGAATGAATATTTAGTGCATTACAGTAATTAACGCCTCAGGGCCTCGGGCGTTAAAGTGACACTTATTGCCTGAAATTTTTTTACTACGAAAAGCAATTTAATGCACGGCTGTGTATAAAATAACTTGTGTGATTTTCATTCTTTAGTTGATAAGTTTCTTTGATCAATAAATCAAACTGTATTGTTGTACCGCGATAAATAAGAAAAAATTCGTTACACATGCCTAACACGTGTTTTCTTGCTTCTCTTATGTAATTCCCGAGCTCGAAATATCAAACAAATGACAAATCGCTTGATATTTGAAAAAAATATTAAACAAAATGCAAATTTAAAATGCTGATATTAAAGAACCGTGACTCTTGGCACCACTTGTGACTTGCGAGGTATACCTTTTTCACTTAAAGTCTAAACCTATATAAATTTTAAATGAAAATAAGAATTTACTGACGAATCAATCAAGTCTTTAAACATAATGGAAGTACAGCATGTGGCGCCCTCTAAGAACAAGAGTTGCATTAGCAATTTCTTTGAATTTCTCACGTAAAAAAAACCCTGTTTGCCAATTTCGTTGAATTAAATTTATTTTTGCAAAAGCTAATAAACAAAAAACGAAAAAGGGAATTTGACACACTATATCTCGATGACCTAATTTTTTTAAAAGCATACATATACCCCAATTGCATTATTTTTAAATAGATACACCACTACCCTGTGACACATTACTCTAGATTCATCCTGTCTATTTCAAAAGGGGAAATTTAAATGAATAAAATTGAAATGGATTCAAACAAGGGATAGTGGGTTTCTGATTCAAACTCGTGTCATTTGCTTCATTCATTCCTAAACATTACACTTACTACACAAATTCGTCTTTTCCTAACCGGTTACGGAAATATATATTTCAGTCTAAAATATTTGTATTTGTACTGGAAATTAATTTTTACTTACATTTTGGGCAGAGTAAAGGAAATCTTTTCTTTAGTACGTATGCCGCCATCTAACCACCAGTGAACGAACTAAATCGCTTCGATTTTCTTAGTTCCACGGTGAGAAACACACCAACAAATCATTATCTACATTAAACTATGTAGATAAGAAAAAGAACATGTATTGGTACTACACTGATAAAAATTTGTCTGTAATTTCGCATCACGTTGGCAATTTGTGACCAGCGTAAAATTATATAAAATTACATAATAATTTTGTAAATGAAATAAGTACACTGTAATATTACAGAAATAAAAAATTCCATAGCATATTATGTGATTTTACACCCATTATGCTAACTTCCATTGCAAATTTCCGCCACTATATTTTTTTTTATTTATACATTGTATTTTTTAGATTGGAATTGTAAAATAAGTATATGTAATTTTACTTAAGTAATTTACATTTAAATAAGTATATGTAATTTTACTTAAGTAATTTACATTTGAAAAATATGCCAAGAGAAAACTTGTTCAATGACTAATTAACATCAGTTCATATATATCTATGACTGAATATCAGTGCGTAAATTTGTTTAATAACGAACAAAATGTATGTAACAAAGAATTTATCAATAAGTTAAAATTTATTCATTTTGTTTAATTTGAATAGTATAACACAAACCAGTTTATAAACCTATTATTATTTTTGTAGCCATATAAAAGGATGTCTCTTACTAATAAATTCTTTAAAATAATATACACTGATAACAATTATTATTGTAATATCGCAGGGTGGTTATTTGTTCTAACAGTGTGTGTTACAACTGTAATGAATATTACTAAAGATGTAAATGTATGGTATTCACATAAAGATTCTTGTAATACAGTATGGATTTGAAATTTTTTACATTAATGTATGATGTGAACAATGTGTAAATTTACAATAATTTTTATAAGTATAGATTTTATTATTAACGTTCAATAGAAGAAATACATACATTTTTACTTCTAAATAGTTCAGAAGGACAAGAGCAGAAATAACTTCCCTGTAGGAACATTTTTTTAATGTGAATTATCCATTTCTTTCTCTAAAGGTGTATTGTTCACCCATCATCTAAAAATGTATTACAACAATGTATTTCATTCGTATTAGAAAATATGTTGAAATGTTCTCGCTGAAACTGACATTTTTTTCTTGAAATATTAAAATATATTCCCTGATTTTGCAAGTATTTATATATATATATATATATATATATATATATATATATATATATATATATATATATATATGGTTGTAAAATTTCTCCGGGTTCCTCTCCGCGATGAATCTGCATGGTCTTCAAAAGAACCATTTGTTTGACAACGTTTCGGTAAAATCTCATTTACCATCTTCAGGTCTTCTTACTTCTGCTTCGCGTTACTACGTTCGGCTAACTGGAAGATGTTTGTCCACTTGGTGAGTTATATACTGTGCTTTCGTTCCGGTGTGTGGTTTTCTTCGCATGGCTGCGCGTCACGGGTCTTGCGTTTAATGGTGCTGTGGGTTCTTGTGTTCTGCTTGGCCTACTCTCACCGTTGCGTGTCACTGGTTTATTGATCTTCTTGATTCCCAGGACAGGTTTCCAAGCTGTTGGTAATCTTTGGGTATCGTCACGTGTATTGAGATTTTGAGGATGTTTTTCAATTTCGATGGCTTCTCTAATTATTCTTTTTGCCTTATGCTCCATTCTTGCTAATACCTTGGTATTATCGAAATCAATCTCGTGGCCGGTGTCTTTTACATGTTGAGCTAATGACGAAGTTTTTTCATTTTTCTGGACAGCATTCCGATGTTCTTCTTTCCGGGTTTGGATTCTTCTGTTAGTTTGTCCAATGTACGTCTTCTCACAGCCTCCGCAAGGAACTTCATATACTCCTTGGTCTTCTAGAGGAATGTTTGTTTTGGCTGATGGTAGCATATTACCAATCTTCCTGTCCGTGTTGAAGACGGTTTCTATTTTGTATTTCTTTAAAACCCTGCTTATTTTGTCTGTAGTTCCCTTGATATATGGCAGGAGAGCTTTGCCTATTGGTTTATCTTCTTCCTTCTGTTCTTTGTTTCGCCTAGGTCTTAAAGCCCTCTTGATATTGTTGCCGGAGAAACCATTTTGTTGTAAGGCTAATTTAACGTTTTTAATTTCCTCTTCTTTGTGGTCGTCGTCAGAGAGTCGTTCTGACCTTGTCATTAGTGTTTTGATCACTGATTGTAGCTGCGATGGGTGGTGGTGAGATTCTGCATGTAGGTACCTATTCGTGTGTGTTGGTTTCCGATATACCGTATAGCTTAGACCTCCATCTTCTAAACTCGATTTTTAGTTACAATACATTTACAATTATCATAACTACAAGTTATGTTAATATCTATTGTAAACTTGCTAATTTTACTGTCACAAAGGTAAATATGTGGCTTGAAATTAATGATGTTGTATGGTTTAGAGATACAGGCAATGACGTAGTTTTGATGCAGGCATCTAAACAACGTACCGTTCCAATTTCTATTATATTTATGAATTTTATTACATTTAAATTGGCATAAGCTGCAAGAGCACACATTACAAAATGTAATGATATATATTTTTCAGATATCCCACAAAAAATATTTATTAATTAACCGCATATGTTTGTTTACACATTAACACAACTAAAATGTATTGTATTGGTTAGATTATTGTGCTTTAGCGCACGTGCAACATAAATTACATGAACAATTCTGTAAAATTGCATAATACATTGAGCAAAAATAAATAGTTCCAAATTAGTACATTGTATTATCATACTATTCCTAATTTTATTACGTAAATCAGTGATTTTTCCTTAATATATAATGTTAGTTAAAATTATGTAAAAAGAGCATAACAAAACATGAAAATTTACACCTATTTTTATGAGTGTAGAAAGGTACGAACTTATCGTTGATGTTGTTTCAAAATAGGAGGTACCTATCTAGAAATGATTAACAATAAAATGTATAAATTATTTTTCGTCCAACTTTTGTTTCAATAAGCTTCACTGATATCATTTGACGGGTCGCTGTTAAAATTAATATAGCCATGTTTTCTTCTATTACATTTTAAAAACTTTTTTTTAAAATTTATATTAACGTTCAGCTTTGTGTAGTTTTTGCCTTAAAATTTAAACTAATACAGTAAATGAAAAGTAAATTTAAGCCACACAGGACCCTATGGAGACATGACAATATTCCACCTTCTTAATTAATTCAATTTGCTTATGAATATATGTAGCCTAGGGTGCTTTGCTATAGATGGCGAGTCCCTAGGTGGATAATACTGTGCCAATTAGTTTGAGTTCAAGATGATACCCAGAGATATAATGCTGGATTCGTGTCCCTAATGAGACTAATTGATAGGTTAGGGGCCTGCTTGTCTTCGAAATCTCCAAAGACGCACACCAGGTGACAATTTATCTTATTACTGGATTGTTGTTATAAAACAGGAAATGAATAAATATGATGCAAGTAGAAGATACATATTAAAAATATTATAAAAATGCGCATCAACTAATAACTATAAGGCTAAAAAGTGTAAACGCGGTCCTTCAAAAATCCAATACACTGAAGTCCAATGGACTAAAATAGGGAGAGCGTGGTGGCTACTGAATTGTTACATCTCTTCTATCTGCAGTTCATCGATTTGGAAAAATTAAACTTAAATATTGTCTAACATTAAATCCAAGATGAGAGCGGAGCATCATCGAGTTGCATTCACAAATTTTGACGAAAAGTAAGTGGCAAATTGTCGATATTACACACATTTTTAGTGTGTATTATTATCAGAAAGTGTAATTGGAACATGCTAACGGTGATGCTGTAACTATAAATGATCTTCGATATCATGGGATTTTAATTGAGTACTTTAGGCCTAAATTGATTAATGTGAATGTTGATTTAGATGACATTCAACAAGATTCAGCAACACCTCACTTTCAAATTAAACAATTAAACTTTCCTTGGGCATAGTATCAATAAAAAGGTTTTACCTGCAACTGTCACATAATGACTATGATTTGACACTTGTCATAATGTCATAATGACACATTATCCCTCATGTGCTTTTTTAAATTTATTAGGTAATACCCTCTGTTTGGATTTAACGCTGCTTGTGTTGTATGTTCGTGACTCAATGGAACAAGATCAAGTGACAGACTCGCGGTAGTCGCGGTTAGTTCTTGGCACTGCCAGTCTAGCAAAGGCCGCAATAGAGTGCGGTCGTATTTACTCCAATGTAATATTCATTAAATTAGACTCAGATTCTTTGTAATGGAATAAATTAATACCAGATGCTAACAAGCCAAAGGTTTCGCTTGAATAGGTGGAAATATGTTGAGTGTGAACAAAATTTTTAGGTGTCGATGAAAGAACTGAATATTGAGGGAAGATTTTCGGCTTCCAAGGGAATATTCTCGTTTTCATCGAAAATTTTCCTAGTTGTTCTATTGTTGTTTTCAGTAGAAGTTTTGATGTAGCTTTTAACGACGACATTATACGTCCAGCCACCATCTCTTTTTATTTTAAAAAGATCTGTGCCAAAATAGTGCTTAGTGCACGCATTTGGATTAGCCAGTTTAAGGAATCGTTCATTCAGTTTTGGCACATTCCCATTAGTATTTATACCAATTGGTTGTATTGGTTTATATCAAACAAAGAAACCAACATGATCATTTTGTTACCAGTTCTACTAAATTCAAGCCATCAATATTTTTAGATGTTATAAAAAACAGAGTAATAAAAGCTAATTATGTATGCAAATCGTAAATAAATGTAGTACTGGTGCTTATATTCAATATTTTTATATTATGTATTATCGGTATAGATGAGTGTACTTTTAAAAAAAAATTGTGTGACCGGGTTGTACTAAATTGTAGCAGGTGGCTAAATTTTAATCCCCGACAATCCGTCTTTGTCTATGCCGCTTCAATTTCTCGGTCCATTTCTCTTATAAGTAAACAATATAAAAACAGCATTTCAAAACATGAGGCTACTTTAAGCATCATAACCGGGTTAAGAGGGTTTTTAATAATTCAAATAAAATTATTCAATATTATTATCAAAACATTTATTTAAATTTAATGAATAGACTTTTATTCCACACAAAAATATATGTATTTTAAAATTCAAATTATAGTGAGTAAATGTAGTGTTGTATAAATGTACAATAAAGAAAATAAAAAAGTAGGTATATTAAAATTCATCCTCTGAATATTCTGATGAATTATCTTCGTCTCCGAGATTGATAACGATAGGTTCCACAGTAAAGTCAATTAAATTATCGAGTTCCCACATTTTCTCCTCTTCCTTTTGTACATAATGTATACATCTTTGTCAGTTATCTGCAGTTACTCATTCCAAGGAATTTTTTAACAAAATTTTCACGTTACTTAATTTCGCGCTACATCTTCTTTTACCTGTGCCCAGACTCGACCTCGATTGGGTTAAGTTCACAGTGATAACGTGTCAAAAGTTCCTTTTTCACCGTATCTGTTTCAAAGGAAATGTTTTTTTCCGGATAACCATTGAATTATATCGGCTTTCCTCCAAGCAGTCGTAGGCGTCCGCTCGGTCTGCCGTGAATGGTAACTGGCATTATCCATGACAATTACAGACCCCGGAGGAATAAGATCCAACATCTGTGTAAAATACTCTTCGAAAACATTTGCGTTCATGTCTTCGTGATAGTCACCTGTATTTTTAGATTCAAATAAAAGTAAACCGCCATCTACAAAACCACTGGCACTTCCTATATGTGTCACTATTAATCTTTGCCCTTTCAAGGTGCCTTGAACTCTGTTGAAAGTCCATCCAAAAATGCTTGCCGAAGACTTTTTACATTTTTATCTTGTCATACTTTTGTTACAGTATATCCTTCGTTGACCCAAGTTTCGTCTAGATAATAAATATTCCTCCCTTTGCCAACAAATAATTTCATCTTTATCGATAAGAACTGACTTCCTGTTCTGCTTTTCTCAGCAAAAATTCAACTCTCGTAAGGGCCGTCTTACGTTTGTGTGTTTTCTGCGAATGACATTTTTGTAGAAATCATCTATAACGACTTTTGACCTCCCTGTACATGATTTTGGGGGATTTACAGTATCTTGTTCATTTTTTGTTTCCTTTAAAAGTCTGTAGATAGTCGATTTTCCAATCCCTGTCATTTTGGAACACTTTTCCACGATGTCGTCAACACTGTTGGTAGGATTTTGGTGTTTCAATGTATTAAATACATTTAATATAATAATCTTCTCATTCTGAGACAGCGCACATCTTTTCACGCGTTTAGCAGATACATAATCTGATAAACTCGATATTTTACCCAAACAATATTATATCCACTGGGACAATAGTCACTAAACACAAGTCGAATTTTACTCTACTGCACTAGCACGTCTTCGTATATTCAGCTAAGACTGGATTGATCTGTCACAATACACTGGCTCCTGCCCTATGATGTATTCAGTAAAATATACTAATGTACACCCATTACCTGTTAGCATTAGTGTTACCCGATAATTACCTGAAACGAAATATTACCACGCCCATGGCCGGTTATTATCTTGGGGTTTTATTACTCTCTTTCATTTCCAAACAAACTATATATACTTTTGTTTTGATATTGGATAGCATGACTTAAGCATATTCTTTCATCTTTCACATTTTTTATAAGTAGACTTGTGAGTTCTGCCCACCGACATGCGCCCTCCAAACCAATAGTATAAAATAAATGTTGGTTTTAAAACTTTTTTACTAAAAACATATTTGTACTATAGCTACCATGAGCAGAAAATTCATCATCGTCCGTATTCATTCATCTGAATATTTCCTTGTTAATACCTTAGATTTTTTAGGTGTGTACCCTTCTGATTTTTGCTTCAGAAATTTAATCAAATTTAAGTATTTATTGATATCTATATTCTTCTTGAGTAAATTTTTTGTTCTTATCATTAAGTAACGGCACCAAAGAGATTAAGGCTGTTCTTCTTTAATTCGTTGAAATATACTTTCGTTAGTTATGTTAAATATATAGTTTTTTTTCTAAACCATTTTTCATAGCGATCAAATGTTTGTTCATATTTGTTCCGCAATTTCTCTGACACGAGATTGAAAACAAACTAAAAACTTCTTCCACACTTTGCACTTTGCGTTGCTACACAAATTCACCACAAAAATTGCTATTTAGGATCTGGATTTGGAAATTATTCCACATTTTCTCTACTCTCTTTAATTATTTAATTTATTTTCCACTCTCCACCGAACAATCTTATACCTGCTTTATGCCGAATACCAAATTGGGAGGCAACTGTACTGAATTGCTGAGAATATATCCTCGACTGATTCATGTATTTTGTTTATTTATTAGGTACCTACTTGATGTTTATTTTACTTAAAATGAAACGAATTTTGGAATTCAATTAAGATGATACGAAATTATGCTCCGCAACTCAATACTCTGTGTATATTTTTAACATTTTAACTAAAATAATTTACCGAATTCGTTTTATGGGAAATAAGGCGTAGTAATTTCGTTTACGACAGGTTTGAGAAATTTTATATTCGCGAATATTGGAAAAACGCAAAGACAAGCAGTAAAGACATAAAAATTAAAGACAAACATCTACCTTAGGAGCCTCGCAAATGACTATTCGGGAGATCAATGCGGAGACAAAGGAGTATGGCAAAACCGCTCCTTCTAGCGCCAGTGCCAGTTAGATTGGTTCTCAGACCGATTCCATTTCGACAATTCGGCAGATACGTCGCAGCATACGTAGAGGAAAACATGAAAACACGCCAAACCGAGATACATTCGGTATATGAAAAATGTATAGAAGTCCATATTGGAAAGTGTAAATCATATAACTTCGAGACATTTGTCTTTGTTATGCTCATTTATTTTGATTTATCTTTTTCGCCCCAGTGCTTACCATTACCACAAAATAATTTAAATCTTGTTCTGTATCATTCGTTGTGAAAATATACAAGAAAATATACAAGGTGATTCTTAACATATACGCATATACTTGTGAAATTATAGCTGACGACAAATAATGACGAATAGTGAAAAAAATGATTCAGACCTTATATAAAAGAATTTGCGTCATGAAAAATGGAGTTAATATCGTAAAAATAGTACATTATACTATAAGGGAGAGAAATGCGTTATTTTGGCAGAGGTACAATGCACCGAGGACAAAATAGCATCTCCCCCGAATGGTATATACTATTTTTTCAACAGTCTCATTAACTTAAAAACACATATTTTGTCATTATGAAGTAAGTAGCATCAGAATTATTGTATTCGGATTTGAGGATTTATTTAGTAGTCGTTGAGTTATTGTCATAACTACATAATAAACAAACAAAAAGAATTGTCAAATTAAGGTGCTAGTTTGGTTTAGTTTAAAGTTTGTTTAGTGCACAATGAATAATTGTGAGTCGGAAGAGATTGTGGATTGTGGAGGAAGTATACAGCGAGAATGTTTCGTTGGCATACTTCAGTGAAAATTCAAAGATTACAAGTGTTTCACATTATGGGCGCAATATTCTATGGGTAAGTAATGCTTGATAATTGCCGACAACATAGATATAAGAAAATTCCCCAAGCTGATCGCATTTTTGAAAAGAACCGGTGACGGATATCAAGCGAAAAAATCGAAAATATTGACAAAAGGTGAAATCGACCGTTTTCTATCAAGTGCAGATGACTTTTGTTGTTAGGTATTTCAATTATTAAGTATTTTGATTTTTATAGGTTGGATTAATTCTGGGGATTGCCGGAGCTTGTCGAACTGATGAACTAGTCAATTTAACTGTAGATGATATTGAGGATGTAGGCTCTTCCTTGATTGTAAAAATTCCAAACACTAAGACAAAGATTCCACGAACCTTTCTGGTTACCGATGTGGGAAATATACTTGAATTGTTTCGAAAATACCTGTCCCTTCGTCCTCTCCACGTCAAGCATAAGCACCTTTTTTTGTACTACAAAGCAGGAAAATGTAGTTCGCAGCCAGTTGGAAGAATACCATGGGAAAAATTTCGAGTGTAGTAGCTTCGTATTTAAAATTACCTGATGCTGCATGTTATACTGGTCACTGCTTACGAAGATCTTCAGCGACATTACTGGCAGACGCTGGTGTGTATCACGAGAATAAAGCGTCATTCTGGTTGGAAATCAACGACAGTCGCTGAGGGTTATGTCGAGAACTCCATTGAAAATAAGACCAAAATTGCTAATCAGGTTTTATTAGGTACCACTACTAGTGCAATCACAAAAACTGTAAATGTAAGCGAAAGTAATATTCCTTCTAATATTAATTTTGAAAATTGTACAAATGTGTTAGTGTGTAGAAACTGGATAAGACGGGCTCAAAATGTTGTAACATCAGGTATGTCAAACTATTTTACTAATTAAAGCGATAAATTAATTCTATTAATAATTAATAACAATAGCGACAAAATCAGTTGAATTTGCTGTGTAAAAATAGGTGTTATAAATAAAATTGTATTTATTAGATTAGACGTCTAATAAGATTTTACAGTGGACCAGTTTCCAGTGCCGTGCGGAAGCGCATTTTTAAAACATTTTTGAACTGCTCTTTTTTACTTTATTTTCAAAAAGTTATATTTGTAAGAGCCCTGTACACATTCAAAAAAATTTTTTTAGATAAGTTCAGAACCACACTGCATAGAAAAATATATATTTTTTCAGTATTCGTCTTTATTTATTTTCAGCTATAATTTCCCAAGTTTATCCGTATAAGTTAAGAATTACCGTATATATCATATATTATTGCTATACAGGGTGTTTCATAATATATGCACAGGACTTGTGATAGCTCATCCAAAAATTTGAAAAAAAGTTTGTATTAACTTACCCTCTAAAAAGCACAATTTTCGAGATACAGGGTGTTGAAATTGTAAAAAAAAATCGTTTTTTGCGAATATCTCCGGAACCGTTTATCGTTTTTTTTTCAGTCATAATTGGTGAAGATTTTGAAGGGGAAGTGAGTGTTTTTCTCCCCAACTTCTACGCTACTGGAAAAAGTACGGTTTTGAGACGCCCATTTGAACCGCCAATATTTTCTACACAAAAAATGTACTCTTGGTTATAAGCTCTAAAGTTGAACGTTTTGGGGAAAAATCTACTTTTATGTTGAAAAACATAGTCAATTTTTTTAAATAAATTTTTTTTACTAATTAAACAAAATTTATTTAATCGTTAGAACAAGTAACAAAATCAAACGTCAACTTCATAGTTGCAAGATTAAAAAAAAATCGTACACAGTTAAATTAAATGTTGGAAATGTCCTCCGTTAGCTTCAATGCACGCAGCAATTCTTCGACGTATTGACTGTCTAACACGCAAGAAAATTTCCGGAGTGTTCCGAATTATGTCGCAAGATGCAACAATGCGTTCTCTTAATTGATCAACATTTTCAATTGGAGTAGCGTAGACTAGGGTTTTGACATGGCCCCAAAAGAAAAAATCTAAACAATTAAGTTCGGGAGATCGCGGAGGCCAAGGGTGGGGACCTCCTCGACCGATCCAACGGTCTTGGTATTTGTCATTCAAGAATTGGCGAGCAACCAAACTAAATTGGGCCGGAGCTCCATCATGTATAAAGTACATGTTTTGTCTTACTTGAAGCGGTACATCTTCCAGCAGTTCCGGCAGTACTTCTTCTAGAAATTGTCGATAATCTGCACCGTTTAATCTGTTCGGCAAAAAATGTGGGTCTATCAAATGATCAACGACGATGCCAGTCCAAACATTCACGGAAAATTGTTGCTGATGATTGCCTTCTTCAATTTCATGTGGATTTTCTTCAGCCCATATGTGGTTATTGTGAAAATTGAAAATACCATCTCTCGAGAAAGATGCTTCATCGGTAAACATAACTTCGGCTCCAAACTGATCATTTTGATCCAATCTTGACAAAAAATCTCTTGGCAATAAGACTTGTACTCTTTGGATATGGTAGGAATACAAAAGTTGTCTTTTCAAAATTCTCCAAACCGTCGAGTGAGGTATGTTTAAGTTGTGAGCAATTTTTTTGGTACTTGTGATCGGATTTTCTTCAATTTCGTTGAGGACAGGGTCTCCTACTTGAGCATTTGCAGTTTCCATAGGCCGCCCATTATCAGCAGTATTCTTTTTAAAACTTCCATTTTTCCATAGTCGTTGGTGAATGCGTTGAAACAAGTTATGATGTGGTACTTGGCGATCACGATATCTTTCTTGATACAACTGCCTTGCTTCTGCCGAATTACCGCTCGCCATTCCGTAAAAGTAATGCATTTCGCACATTTCAGCGTTTGTGTAATTCATTTTTACATTTGTAATACAAATTGACTTTTCTCAGGTACAAACTAATTATTATTTTGTCAGGAGGTAGCTTTTGTTTTAAAATTCAAAGGCTACTTGATAAAAAATGTATAATACATTTAGTAAAATAAAAATTTTATTTAAAAAAAATGACCATGTTTTTCAACATAAAAGTAGATTTTTCTCGAAAACGGTCAACTTTAGAGCTTATGACCAAGAGTACATTTTTTGTGTAGAAAATATTGGCGGTTCAAATGGGCATCTCAAAACCGTACTTTTTCCAGTGGCGTAGAAGTTGGGGAGAAAAACAGCCACTTTCCTTTCAAATCTTCACCAATTATGCCTTCGAATAAAATGTTTTCTCGCACAGAACATAGCTTATTATAAGTAGTAAATGTTTACAAAAGCTGTTTTCTGTACGATAAACGGTTCCGGAGATATTCGCAAAAAAACGAAATTGTTTTTACAATTTCAACACCCTGTATCTCAAAAATTGTGCATTTTAGAGGGTAAGTTAATACAAACTTTTTTCAAACTATTACTTCCTGCGCATATATTATGAAACACCATGTATATTCATCAAACACACACGTGTTATAATATCTAAGTTTACATTGAAACGCATGTTTGGAAAGGGCTTCAAATAAATGAATGAGATAAATAAACGAACACACGCGGTGTTAATATTTCGTTCAAAACTTCTACTTCTTAAAAATCAATGCCACAATAAGTATGAGTCGTTATCTACAGATAATAAGCAGTGGTTGATTAAAATGTTGCAGATCTGTATCAAAGTATATATTTTAAAATTTACTGATACTCTCTTACAGAGTGGTTAACTATTTTGGATATTACTTAAATAAGAAATATAAATGAAAAGATATTTTTACATGTATACCTAACTACATATGAAGGGTACAGAGGAAGAACCAAAATACTCACAAAAGATAAATTTTATAGTAGAGTAATTTTTATATTTATTAATAGCCATAAAATTTACCAAACAACATCTTATTTAACTAACTGTTTGTTAAGATATCAAAAAATTATGTAACGTTCAAAATCGGACTTCATTCCTGTATGTCAGAATGAAAACTAGAAAAATTATAAAAAATATATAAAGTAACAAAAAACCACTGAATGTTGAAACGCACTTTAACGCTAACGTCAAATGAATAGACAAAATAACACAAATAATAATTATTGTTATAGCAACCATTATCAGGCTACTTTGATTGAAATATGATATGAAAAATAAATCAGATCTGTCCATATAAGAAAAAATATTTGAAATTAGCATCTACCAAAGTTCGTCGTAGAGCTTGTCATAAACAACGCTGAAATAAAATGTTCATTGCGCATTCTTATTATTTTCCTGTATTCCTGACTTATTACAGGGCGACTCGTATAAGAACCGGCACTCAATTCAACCACCACTATAGTGATAAAGTTGTGTATGTAAGTTACCTCTATAATATGTAGATGGAAACGCAAAAATATAAAAAAATAGTCACTTTATTTCTACCTTTTATTCAATTATAAATATCATGACTAGATAAGAAATGAGAAAACTGAATATAAGGTACGCAGTTGTCTAGTAACCAATTTAACAGTTGTAGATATGTTTGATCACTATGTAGCATCGTGATATATTTTTGATATCTTGATTTCTTATAAAACCTACTTGAAGATTCAAAGTCGTCTATTTCAATATACTTCAGTCTTCAAGTTCCATGCGAAAATATGACAAACCCAGCATTTATCTTAACTTTATGTCTGCTTATTGGAATTTGCTCATGTAAACATATATTTGTCATAGACAGTGACCCCCAAGAAACCGAAGATCAGTTAATTTCTGTAGTTGTGGTAAGTTTCAGATGACTCATATTCACATATTTTTGTATTAATTCATATCATTCAGTTATACAGGCATGGAGACAGATCCCCAACAGCATCTTTTGCAAACGATCCTTACTACAACAGTTCTTATTGGCCAGAAGGCTATGGGCAATTATTAACTGTAAGTTTCTTTTATGGCATAAACTGGTTAAATATTAAATCATTAATTTTTAGAAAGGAATTTCGCGACAGTACAACTTAGGAAAATGGTTAAGAACGCGTTATGACTCCTTTTTACCAGCAGATTACTCTCCGAATGACATTCGAGTATATTCAACTGACGTAGACCGAACTCTGATGTCTGCAGAAGCTAACCTTGCTGGTCTCTATCCACCAACTGAGTCCCAAATATGGGAAGACGATTTCCTTTGGGAACCCATACCAGTTCATTTATTGGCGACAGATGATCCTATATTTGCGATGAACAGCAATTGTCCCAAGTTCGACAAGCTTCAAAGCGAACTTGAAGCAACAGATTTCTTCAAGCAAATCTATGCGAACAACAGTGATTTTTTCGAAAAATTATCCAACTTTACTGGGTCGGAGATTTCTTCCTTAAACCAAGTAGCAATGATTAATGATGCCTTTTACGTTTACCGCAACCATAATGAGTCTTATTTACCTGCTTGGGCGGACGAGATAGATATGGACAAATTAACATATTTAGCCGGATTGGAGTTTGGGAAATCGACATTTACAGAGGAACTTAGAAGACTCAGAGCTGGACCGTTTTTCAATTATCTTATCAATCATTTCAATGACACTATTAATAACGTCACTGATGCTACGAAATTTTTAATGTTATCTGGACATGACTCGACCATATCTACTGTTTTGGGGGGCATGCAAGCCTTTGACTACCATCCTCCAGAATTCGCTTCAACTGTTATATGGGAATTAAGACAAAATACCGAGAAGGAATACTATATTAATGTTTTATATAAAAGAAACAGTACGGACGCTTATGATGAGATTACTCTCGATAACTGCGAATTCAACTGTGGATTTGATGACTTTCAAATGAGTTTAAAATCGATAAATGTTGATGATGCAACATGGCAAGAAGATTGTAAAATAAGTGATCCTGAAAATGAACTGGTTTCTGTAGTAGTAGTAAGTTTTAGATGTCATGTAAAAAACGTTGGTCCTAATACTTGGTTTTTAGTTATACAGACATGGAGATAGATCACCAATTTCATCCTTTCCAAATGATCCATACCACAGCAGTTCCTACTGGCCACAAGGTTATGGGCAATTACTAAATGTAAGTTTTCTAAGTCTGTAATATATATTTTTTTCTATATACAGGGTGTTCCGGTTTGTTTGGAACAAATTGAAACCGTAGATAGAATAAGCAATTTTAAGAGGAAAACTTTATATGAATATGGTCTTATTCTCGATCAGTAGCGGAGTTACGGAGGGCTAAAGTTTTAAAAAAATAAATTTATTTTTTTTGCCAAGTTCGTATTGCGCACAGAGCCTCCAAATTTGATACATGTACTGCTCAACTAGTCTCGTATACTATACAAATTCATTTTTTAAAATCGTTATACAGGGTGATATTTTTTCAAGGTTCTGCTATCATTGAACCATTCAGAAATTTTTTCTTGTACGTCTCTGGTAAAGTTTGAAATGTTTTTTACTCCCTTGATTCATTGTCTAAATTTCGTCTCTCTTGACTTTTGAATGTATTCTTGTAAAGTTTCTTGTAAAACGTTTGTTTCGTGTATCAAAGCGAAATTATCAAGTATCATATTTGAATATTACGTATGATAATTTGTAAAAAAATTAAGAATTTTTTAAAATTACTATTTTAGGATGCAACCAAATTTTAAGTGAAATTATTATTTATTGAAAACTACAGCTTACGACTTCGATAGAGAAGTTTTATACACTTTCCCTGAGTAGGAATGGTAAATTTTCACAATTTCCAAGGTTTGTGTTCAGAAAATCTACATACAAGAAGAGATCTACACATTTTTAAAAAGAATTCGATATATCTGGATGAAAATAATTGGTAAAGAGATTTGAAATAACAGTGAATTTGTGGAGAGTTTACCACTGAATATTCTTTTAAGTTAACTAACTGTAGCCTATACCTACATATGTATGTATGTATTTATATGTTTGTTACTTGTTAATAGTAAAATGCAAGTTTGTTGATATTTTAATATTTGTTCCGGTTTCAGTATTTTTATTAAATGTGTTAATTAAAATAAGGAAAATTCAAGTTGAATAATGTCAAGAATTTTTAGAAAATAATGCTTATGTCAGTAATATCTGAACAATTTCTTTCTATATTTTATTCAAACCAATTTCTGAAAATTTCTCTATCGAAGACATAAGCTGTAGGTATTTTCAATAAATAATACTTGCACTTAAATTTTGGTTGCACCTTAAAATAGTAATTTTATAAAATTCTCCTTTTTTACAAATTATCGTACGTAATATTCGAATATGATCCTTTTTGATTAACGTTTTACAAGAGTACATTCAAAAGTCAAGAGAGACGAAATTTAGACAATGAATCAAGGGAGTAAAAACCATTTCAAACTTTACCAGGGACGTACAAGAAAAAATTTCTGAAGGGTTTCATGATAGCAGATCCTTGAAAAAATATCACCCTGAATAACCATTTTAAAAAATTGTTGAGAAGTACTTGTATCAAATTTGGAAGCGCTGTGTGCAATATGAACTTGGTAATAAAAATAATAAATGTATTTTTTTTTAACTTTAGTCCCCCGTAACTCCGTTGCTGATCGAGAAAAAGACCATGTTCATATAAAGGTTTCCTCTTAAAATTGCTTATTCTGTATACCGTTTCAATTTGTTCCAAACAAACCGGAACACCCTGTATATTAATTTCGATTCATGATATACAGGGTGATTCAGTCATAATGTCATTAATTTTAACCACGTATTCGGAAGGCCTAATAGAGACAAAATATCGGGAAAACATAATTTTTACTCGATCTATTAAAAGATAAACAAGTCACCTCATAACAATCGCTAACACGACGCTCCTGGCAAGCTACAAATTTTCTGATGACGCGTACGAGTATTGAAGTTATATAGAGGTCCAGCAGCGTTACCACTTAGGACTTTCGATATTGAAGTGATACATTTTTTTTCTAATGACAAACTTCTGGTTTGCAATCTAAAATGTATGCATTTTATATATTCTTTGAGGTACCTTTAAAAATTGTTGCATTTTTAAAGTATTCATTTAGTGTTTATTTACTTCAGTTTACTCAACTTGAATTGCATTTTTATAATAATTATAAACTACTCTGACGACACATACACATAAAATTCACCACCCTCTATCACGTGAAAATAATGATTGATGGATGAAGAGGGCGGAAAAGTTGGGCCGCGTGCATCTGTTTCAGATGAAGTCGACGGCGGGCTCGTCTGCATAGAAAAACGAACCCGAACGATGTTCGACTTCCTATTCCGCCAGTAACGTATTAAACAAGAATTTGAACTGCCGACTTTTTAGCTGTGCCGAGTGTGCCAATTACTGTCTTACTTATTACCTTATTACCTTATTACTGTCTGTATTTAAATATAAAAAAACGTATCAGCCTCTCTTAATAATTTAACCTAGTAAGTATTGGATTTTATTTCACTATTTATCTAATGAAATGTGTTATTTTGAGCCATTGGAGTTTTGTAATTTCAATATTAAATATTGTTTGTGTTCAAACTTAATTTATGTTAATTGCATACTTTAAAAAAATAATATATAGCATTAATTACATATTACAATAAGTAAGTACTATAGAAAAATATTTAAATTTGGCGACGTTGCGTGAAACAACAATCTGAAAAAGGGGTTTAAATAATGGTTTGAAAATATGTGTTTTCGGCATAAATATGTATTTAAACATTTTTTAAATCGCGTATTCGTATTATACTCATTTATCCCTGTCTTCTCCTAAAATTAATTATTGAATCACCCAGTATATTAATTTCGATTCATGATGATTCAACTTAACCATATTATTTATCATTTTTAGAAAGGAATTTTACGACAGTACAATTTAGGAAAATGGCTAAGAACACGTTATAATACTTTTTTACCAGCAGACTACTCTCCGAAAGACATCCGAGTGTACTCCACTGATGTAGACCGAACGCTGATGTCAGCAGAAGCAAATCTAGCCGGACTCTACCCACCAACCGCATCCCAAACATGGGACGACGATTTACCCTGGGAACCTATCCCAGTTCATCTGTGGGAAAAAGATGATCCCATATTTGGCATGGACGTAGACTGCAAGAAATTCGATCAACTGCTAGCAAAACTAGAAACATCAGACATTTTCAAGAACATTTACAAAGAAAATAGTAAACTGTTGAACAACCTGTCCAATTTTACTGGAATGGAAGTGTCTTCTGTAGGAAAGATACGAATGATTTACGAAGTTCTTTATATTTATCGCAATCATAACGAATCGTATTTACCTTCATGGCTTGACGAAATAGATCAAGATCAACTGACTTATTTAGCTGGATTAGGATATGCTCAGTCAACATATTCTGAGGAATTAAGAAGACTGAGCTCTGGTCCCTTTTTCAATTACCTTATGGGTTACTTTGATGATGTTGTTAACAATGCTACGGATGTTAGCAAATTTTTAATGTTGTCAGCACACGACGGAACGATATCTGGCGTTCTGGGTGGTATGCAGGTTTTTGATAATTATCCACCTGAATTTGCCTCAATGGTAATGTGGGAACTGTGGAGAAATACCAAGCAAGAGTATTTTATTAACGTTTTATATAAGAAAAATAGTACAGACTCATATGAGCAGCTTTCCTTGAATAATTGTGACTTCGACTGCGCGTTTAATGATTTTAAAACGAGTTTGGAATCTATAAGTGTCGACACTGAAACCTGGCAAAAAGAATGTAAAGTAAGTGGCGCTGTTCAATTTGTATTTTCTTCTTCTCTTCTATTGATGGTTGTAGTTTTACAATTAATAGTTTAACGTCACTCACAAAGTATATATTTATTTAATTGATTTCTTAATTTTGTTATCAATTTTATCAAATAGCAAAATTAATTCGACACTTATAGTTATCGTTATTATTATACTGCGGTAAATTACGATAAGATAAAATATATTTTGTTACTTATTGTTCGTATCTTCAGTGGCAAATACCACTTATACTCAGATTGTAATTTTTCAGTCCTTACGTAGAAATATAGCTTCGTTATAAAAAATATTTTATTTTCTCCTAGCGTCAAAGTAATTAAATTAAGGCAATAATTATAAGTCTCCAACCTAGCAGCTATACTACTTTTAAAGTGGTAAGCCGATGGATTATTAATTGGAATTTTGGGAGACGGCGTGTAACAGACAAGTGTGGTTAAGCCGTTATCTATATACGTATATAAAAATGAATGTTTGTCTGTATGTCCTTTATAGAATCGTAAACTATGCATTTGATCATGTAATGATCTTTAGCAAAGTTGTTCTGCACGAGCCCACGAAGGTTCTAAGTTGGTACGACCAATTTTCGACAGATGGCGCCACTGTCGTTCCAATGAATTTATTTTAGTCGGTGGTGTAGCAACGAGCGCAAAGTACAGCTAGTAATTTAAATAAAATGTGATACTGATTCGGGCTGTAAACCTTTATCTTGAGGCGAGCTAGAGCGTTATATTGATTAATAAATAATAAAAAGATCATTGGTACTAAAGATTATGTATATATTTTCAAATGACTTTTACAAAACGGCATACAGGGGGGCCCGTTTTTCATGGCTCACCATTGGCATATTGGAAATCGTAAAATATACACAGTAGCAGAAAGAGCTGAAATTTAGTAAAGGGATAAGAATATACGAGAAGTCGGTTTTCGACGGAAGAAAATTTCTACGACCACTAGTTTCAGTATGTAACATTCAATTGGTATTTTTTATGAATGTTCTTGACAGTAACTGATGTAGAATAAAATTATAAATACAGTAATATGTACAATACTATTTTATTTGAAGAATAACCCATGAAATTTTAAAAATACAATAATTTTGTTTCGGCTTACTATAAAAACTGTGGACTGTATGATACGTAACACTACTATATAGCCTAAAACGATCTAAGAATCAAAATGACTTACCTAATTAATGACTCAGCTAGATTTTCTATAATAATAATCAGACATAAAGAAAGAAAAGGTAACGGTAAGGAAAGATAATGGAAATGCTGACTATTCCACAATACACTATAAGTTAATATATATATTCTAGGTACTACACTTTATTGTTCGAAAATTTTACTATTTTTAATGTATACAGGGTTAACTATGACTAAGTATAAATATTTTAAGAGATAAGAATTAACGGAATCACCCCTCAAAAAAATTCCAAAATTATATTAATTCCATTTTAACGCCGCCAACGTGACTTGTCCACTACACGTTTACAGAATCAGAGTAGGCAACGCAGGCAACTAACAACACGACGCCGACGGTAAAATTTCCCGTCATGTCATAATTTAATTCATGTGTTTACCATGTGTGTACGTTGTAGTTTTGTGTTCTTTTTTAGTATTTAGTACCTTTTTTAATTTTGAAATGTTTTATAGTTATTAACTAAAGAAATTTATGTCGGGTGCACATAATTTCCCACAGTATAGTTCGCCGGTTTGGTTTTCTAGGTTATAGGACAAGATTGCCGCGGGTACATTAAAAGTTTTATATTATCTATTCCTTTCGGTTTTGTTATAATAAATAAGCATTTTATCTAGCTATACCTACAGCAAGTGTGTTTTATCGGTAGTGAGTGATTATAATGAATGAAAATGTACTTTTACCAGTTTGTAACGAAATAATGAAAAACGAATGCAACATAGTGGAGCTAACTAGATTAACTGTTACCTACCTATCTATCAGGTATTATTACTAATAAGAATGTTAATTTTTGTCGTTTTTGCATTTAATAACCCTGCAAAAAACGACCGCATGGTAGTAGATATTGTTGACAGATGTAAACTTTATCTGAATATAAGCCATTGCTGTCGATGCTTATCACAGGCGCCGACTTGCTCCATTTTTTAAATATCGAGCTGAAATTCTGGAATTTTTTTATTGTTTTTTAGGCCTTCCTGAGCACGTGGTTAAAATTTACTTCCGATGAAATATTTCGTATATTCTTATCCTCCTGTACCAAGTTTCATCTCTTTCTGTTGAGAAATAATGATGATGGCATTTTCTAAAATCGCTATTTTCAGTTTTTTCACAATATTCCAGCACTGGCAGTAGATATCTTGGATCTGTTCATTTTAATGACCATCGAAAAGGGCAAAACTTTTTCTAATTTGGACCACCCTGTATATTTTACGGTTTACGATATGCCAATGGCGAGCCATGAAAAACAGACCATCCTGTATGTCGCAAAGGAAATTGAACTTACTTTGCAAAAACTAAATTAAAGTTTAGATATTTACTTTAACAAGCAAACACTTTACTTTTTAATTTTTGCTTCGGGCCAATGTAGGGGCATCCAGACATCGTTTTATCTAGTTCAGATATTATCCGAAACGAAATTATACGAACAAAGTAAAAAGTTCTAAAGTAATCCCAATGTGAAATCTCAAAAACAAAAAGAAAGGGAATCTAATACCTTCCTAAGAGATTGGATATACATACGACTTTGAACTGTATTTGTCTTTTTTCTTATTACTTCTTTCAACAGGGAACTGCGTGCATTTTAGTGTACAGGACTCGATATCGACATGCCAAAATCAGGGAATAAAACTAAATATTTCATAAGCGTAGAATCTCGTTTGTTCACTTAGTATTTTTCGAATTTCTATACTATTCTGTCTGCAGTTACTAAAAATAAAGAACTTAGCTGACATTACGAAAGTGTAATTCAAAACGGCTTAAGGCTTACGATGAGCGCTCTATCAAACGATATATAAGGTCTGTTCCAACAACCGTCGAGAACTGGTTCAGAACCGTGAGAAATGATTGACCAACACCGTCTTACGTCGCATTCGCCGAAGGTACATTAACAACTGAACTGACTTGACTAATTCTGAACGGTTCGGAATCGATTCTTACTGTGTTGGAACAAAACCCATTGTTTTCGCTCAATAACTCCTTAACGGATAATGATAAAAATATGCGGTTTTTTTAATTAGATTATAAATATTATTTTACGTCGACGCTGTGTTTTGAAATGTTGAAAAAGTGTAAAATTAATTTTTTTTAAATGAATTTTGCATATTGTCGAGGTAAAATAATATTTGTAGTCTATTAAAAAAAAGCGCATATTTTTATAATTTTTCGTTGAGGAGTTACTGAGCGAAAACTATATCCCTTTGGATCGAGCGCTCGCCGTAAGCCTTAATACAAATTTATTTTCAGAAAAAAATTGTTTTATTTTTATTATATTTTAATTTATGTTTGACACGTCTGACCAAAAAAAAACAGTATGCAGTTTTTCATTTATATTGTCTTTTACGGCATTTTTTACACAGTAACATTTCGTATACAGTTGTTGTTGTATACTTTATTTTTTACCAGGAAAACAAACAGTTATAGTATAAAAGCTTATTATGTATGCAAATCGTAAAAAAATGTAGTACTGGTGCTTATATTCAATATTTTTATATTATGTATTATCGGTATAGATGAGGTGTACTTTTAAAAAAACTTTGTGTGATCGGACCGGACTAAAATTTAGGTAGCAGGTAGCTAAAATTTAATCCTCGACAATCCGTCTCTGTCTATGCCTCTTCAATTTCTCGGTCAATTTCTCTTATAAGGAAACAATACAAAAACAGCATGTCAGAACTAGAGACTACTTTAAGAATCATAACCGGGTTAAGAGGGTTTTTAGTAATTCAAATAAAATTATTCAATATTATTATCAAAATATTTATTTAAATTTAAGAATAGACTTTTATTTCACACAAAAATATATGTATATTGAAAATTCAAATTATGGTGAGTAGTGTTGTATAAATGTACAATAAAGAAAAAACAAAAAAAAGTAGTTATATTAAAATTCATCCTCTGAACATTATGATGAATTATCTTCGTCTCCTAGATTGATAACGATAGGTTCCACAGTAACGTCAATTAAATTATCGAGTTCCCACATTTTCTCCTCTTCTTTTTGTACATGATGTATACATCTTTGCCAGTTATCTGCAGTTACTCGTTCCAAGGAATTTTTTAACAAAATTTTTACATCACTTAATTTAAACGTCGTATTATTTCGCGCTACATATCCTTTTACCTGCGCCCAGACTAATTCGATTGGGTTAAGTTCACAGTGATAAGATGGTAACCGTAGTACCGTTATTTGGCGATTTGTTGCCATTTCATCGATAACATATTTTTTCTGATCTTTATTAAAATTGATAAGTGTCAAAAGTTCCTTTTTCACCATATTTGCTTCAAAAGAAATGTTTTTTCAGGATAACGATTGAATTATATCGGCTTTCCTCCAAGCAGTCGTAGGCGTCCGCTAGGTCTGCCGTGAATGGTAACTGGCATTATCCATAACAATTACAGACCCCGGAGCAATAAGATCCAACATCTGTGTAAAATACTTTTCGAAAACATCTGCATTCATGTCTTCGTGATAGTCACCTGTATTTTTAGATTCAAATAAAAATAAACCGCCATCTACAAAACCACTGGCACTACCTATATGTGTCACTATTAATCTTCGCCCTTTACCTGAAGGTGCCTTGAACCCTGTTGAAAGTCCATCCAAAAATGCTTGTCGAAAACTTTTTACATTTTTATCTTGCCATACTTTTGTTACAGTATATCCCTCGTTGACCCAAGTTTCGTCTAGATAATAAATATTCCTCCCTTCGTCACGGAATTTTCTAATTGATCTTAAGTAGGATCTTCGCCAACAAATAATTTCATCTTTATCGATAAGAACTGACTTCCTGTTCTACTTTTCCCAGCAAAAATTCAACTTTCGTAAGACGGCCCATAATTTGCTTCTACTGATTTTTGGCAAATTGTTGTCCTCTGAAAGTTCACGTGTGAAAATCCTTTAGCAAAACGATTTTCCGGTAAACATGCAGTGGCGACTCGTCGTATAAAGCAACTGAAGCCGGGCCTAAATGTAAAATTTGGCTTTCACTGTATATATTTTAATACCCCATAATTTCCAATCCGATTGCCTACTAAATTTATCAAAAATCAATGTAACGAATAATTTCTTCAATCTTAGCCCTCGTTTGTTATAACGTACCTCTGGTTTACATTTCAATATCCCGCCGTTTCTGTTTCTACCCGCGTGAGGAGTTCGGGTCACCCACCAATCCCACCACAGTGGGGCCGAATTTTCCGAGCCTCAAATTTCGTCGCACATGTCTATACGTTATGGTTTCCCCCACCACGCGAGACGGTTAAAATCGATGTTTTTCGCTCCATATCCGCTCGAGACTGAGGCCCGATTTCTGGCGCCTCAAGTTTTTAGTTCAACAGCAAATGGACGATGTGTATGTGATAGTGGCTAGTGACCGTAGGTAACTTGTGAACTGTAGATTATTTACGTGTGTGACGCGATTAATCGATTGTTCAAGTGTTCAATACTTTTATTTATGTGTTTTAAATTTCCAGTGGTAAGTGTTAATGGTTGATTAGTTGAATGTGATTTCTTAAATATTCTGAAGATTAGGGACAAGGTAGGTAGGATTAATTTAAAGAAATAAAAAACAACTTCCTTACAAGGTAAGACTAAATTTAACATAGAATAGGAACCTAATTTAAATATATATTATCGATAGGCTCGTCGATAGTTATTTGGAATAATGAATCCCTCTCACGATATTGTTTTATCTCTGTTTGAAACGCCTTTTTCAATACGTAATGAAGTAGAGAAACGACAAATTTTGAATAATCGGCTAACGCTTTAAAATATCCCGAATATGCAAACAAATTTCCGGAAATATCGTTTGATTGTTTACTACAAATGTATCCAAACATATTTGACATAGATAAGTTTAAAAACGAACTTTATGTTTTGTACAGAGATGAACAATTTTATAATTTAGAAGTTCAGAAAACGGTAGAAATATTATGCAAGGAATTTAAAATGATATTTTAAAAAAAATGTAAAATAATTTTAGCTGAACTTTACAAAAATTTATCAGGTGACATTTTTTGTTTATAAAAACTAAAAAATAAATTGGTATTTGAAGCAGTCAAGATATCATCTGAGACATGAAGCCTTTTTACGTGCCTGACATAACCACTAGAACAGTGGATCGCATTCGTGTGACGTCACAGTAGCATGCAACCCGCGGTACTTTGTGTCATAAGAAATTTAATTTCAATCAAGTGTTCTTATAATAACACTTATGAAAGTTATATTTAATGGCCAAATTATCTGACTGAAAACGAAACATTGGAATTTGATTTATTTCTCTGTTAAATGAAGCATTTAAGAAATTTCTTCACTTGAATTCCATATCAACAATTCTAAAATATTTTTCTCTTTAAATGTTTTAAATAAATTTTTAAAATATGCTCTTGCTCCACTAATAGCAAAGCAGAATTAAACTCAATTGAGCAACTTTCATTTGGTTTATCTGTCAGAAAACTTAAACCTGCAAATTTGTATAATGAGATTACGTTGATTTTATGTGTTTTTTAGTGTTAAATATTGTATAAGTTATCTGTGCTTTAAGTGCTTTTTGGCATTTTGGCTTATTTGATTCTACAGATTTAAAATTATAGAACATTTGGTTTTATAAATAAATAGAGGTCGGTCTCAGACGGCCATATTTCAACAATAACTTTTTTGAGTTTCAAGACTGTCAACACTTCACGCTGTATATTTTAAAATGTATTCCTAATTTCTTCAGCCTAATTTAAAAATGGACAGAAATATTTGTAATAATTATTGTGAATTCTATTTTTAAATATTTCTAGGTATTAACAATATTGTGTGAAACTAACTACTCTGCGGACTAAAGCCCCGACTAGCGTTGAATTACACCCGCAATATCTACCCATATATTCTTTATTATTAGCTTTTGCGACATTTTTTACTGTATTAGAAAGCTATTTTAAACAAATAGGAATTGTAGAAGATTTGATTTATATTAGCTTAAAATACCTTTCTAATACAGTAAAAAATGTGAATTCTGAGAAAATTCAACAGCTTTTTGGTCTAAAATAACTGAGAACTCAAATCATGAAATACTTATTATAGTATATAGTCTATAATGTTAGTCTACCAAATTCGCCCATCTCGATACATCTCGATGTTCGTCTTTAATTTACAGGGTGTGCCAACTAAAAAGGTTCCTTCCCCCTCCACATTAAAGTTGACGTGTTCGAGCATTTTTGCATAACTTTTTTATCGACCGAGAAAACAGCTCTGTTTCGTTTTAGTTGGCGCACCCTGTATAAGAAAATAACATGGAAACTTTAATACTATTACTATTATCCGCCTAAAACGCTGCTTTCTCCCTTACAATATTTTACTGCAGTAAACGATGTTTTTACCTCATTTAAATGCAATTCCATTACAAAATCTAGTCACGTGTGACAGTATTCGATCCGCGTTTGGGTATGTTTTCACGATGTTTATAAGGGTCTCGCGATAAGTTTCATACATTACTTGAAAGCCAGTGATGCAAATATGCGAGTGTTTTAAAACCATCTAATTTCGAGGAAGTGGCGAATTTACCAAATTGACGAGAACAATTTCTTGAAACAGAGATAAAATTATATATAATCATGTATTTTTAAATTTATTTGTAAATAGTATGTATTCGATATGTATAAAAAAAGAATATTTTAGTCTGTTCACAACACATTTCTTTGTAATAATACAGTTAAATAGGAATGTGATTTGTATTTACACTTGTAGTACAAGTTAAGCACGATTGCATCTTGTAATTTTTATAAAAATATTATAATTGCTAATTAGTCTCTTAAAATTCTTACCATTTTTTTATTTTATATACAAGGTGTTCAATTCCTAGAACAATTTAAATTATCACACGCAAAGTATTAATTTTTTTCCCTCAAAATACCTATGTTAGGGGAGAAATAGGCCATCTGAACCAAAATACAGTTCATTTAGTTTATGAAAAAATAAGAAAAGGTTAAAAAAATTTAAGTAGGTGTTCTCATTACATATCCCATGTGCTCAATTTTAATAAAAAGAAGTTAGAAATTGTCATATAAAAACTCTTCATATCTGATGTTTATTATAGTTGACGGCCAAAAATCTAGAAAGTGGCTAATCGCAAGCTTGTAGACAAGCGCGAGGGGCGAAGCGTGCGAGGAGCAATTTTCCATAGGCGTTGTTTTGGCTAACTATATATAAAAAAAAAGAAAAACTGTGAACTGAATAATACGTAACGGTTATATATGCAAAACAAAGAAAAACAAACTAAAAATGAAAATGACTTACCTAATTGTTTTCCATAATAACAGTCAGACACATAAAGGAAGAAAAGGAGAGGAAAAGAATGGAAACGCTGACTATTACACAATTCACTATAAGTTACTGTATATTTTCTGTTTACTACACTCTATTGCTGAACCACACACAATTTTTACTATATCCATGTATATATGTATTCCTTTTTTTTGCCTACGCGTACTTTTTGCTGCCCGTTTGAAAAATAAATCTATTAACATGACCCTCTGGGCCATCTGTGATCCATCAACAATTTTACTAAATGATTTTTATATTAATTTTATAGCTTTATCCTAAACTATCCCAAACAGGCGTACTAAATTGGAATGCGATTAGATATAAAAAATATACAAAATTTACAAAAATAATTGAATTACATAACATCCATTGTTTTTAGTAGAAACAGTGATATAACAGTTTTTTCCAATTTCGGGGCGTTAGATAATAAAAATAATAAGAATTATTTCATAATTTAAAGTTTTTTTCTTGTATTTTCAATTACCCAAGGTCGAAAATAATAGAAAGTGACTAATTCACAACACAGAGATGAGTACGGAAGATACGGGTGGCATGATTACCTAAGCGTGCCACTTGAGAAAAGTTAAACCACACAAAATTATTAAAAATAAGTTAACGTCGGCTGAACCTAGCACATTAACAATTTACTTTAAATGTGCACCTGTGTCATACTTTTTACAAATTAAAATGCCGTCCTCATGGAAGCGAAATTCACAGATTTTTGCACGAATTTTGCAACTTCTGTTTTAATTATTTATGGTTGGAAAATCTCAACTTTTGACAATTGCAATTTGCGAAACTGTCAAACACTACAAATATTATTGCTCCTTTCATTGTTATGTGTTAATAAATTTGTTTTGAGCTTCTGACAATCTACCATGGCAGTTTCATGATGAAAATGATAGAAAATGTTATAGGTAGTTGACAAAATTTGTTACAAATAGAGATTTTTACACCATTAAATAAATCGCGTAAATATTTGCAAATTCCACATTCAAAAGAACAAAAAGCTTTAGAATATATACACCCTATTTACTATTGGTTACTAGCACTGTCACTATAACGGTTACACATTAACACTTATTATATCATATCGTACCGCTTTCTGTATGACCTTCATACGTTCATGTTTCCTCAAAATTTAATATATTCGTCGATCCAGATTCTGATTTTTTAACATTTGTTTTAAATAGTTTCTTCGCCAGTTTCATCTTGTAAGATGTCCTGTACATTAAAAATGTTGGTTTGGATGTTATGAATCACTTTGTATACTCCTGCATGATTCAATATTATATTTTCTATGTTTTTAACACGCTGTATTTTCAACCTCACTTTCATAGTTGCTACGTAGGTACTTTTTTGAAAGAATTGTTTTTTTCTGGAAAATATTGAATAACAGTTTACAGGTATAGCTAGATCCATTTGTGGGTACACTGTATATTACCTTTCCTTTGTTATGCTTATTATTTTTTTGTTTGTAAAGTCCTATATTTTCAATTTCTGAACAATAAAATCAATTTCAGAAAAAAATTGTCAATTTATTTCGACTTCTGTTAGTACATCTACATGATGTTTCGTAAACAAACGCCACGAGCTATAGGTACGCCATTTTTGATCCTGGTAAAAAAATAATGATAGGTCAATTGCTCTAAAAATTCAATAAACTGTTATATTAGTATCGTTTTTTTTTCAACACTTACCTACTAACGATGTGGGATAACTTGATTTTAATATGAATATTTCGACATACTTCGACGACACTATCCTTTGCATTTTTAATAAGGAAACACCTAAAGATACTTTGAGATTCACAAAACCTGCCTTAATATAGTGGTGTAACAAAGCTAAGCGTAAATTTAAAAAATCAAAATCCTTGATAGATGATAATGTCTACAGAAGATTAAGGAATCAGGTTACTTCTTCTATTAGAGTTGCAAAAAAAGCATATTTCAGGCAGGTGGCTGAGAGCAAAGATTCTTCCCTAATATGGAAAAGTTTAAAATACTTATGTGTTACAAAAAATATCAACACAATTCTGTCAACTTTAAGTAATGCAAATGAAATTAACAACTATTTTTTTAATTGTGTTCCTAATATTAATGTAAATTTAGATTTGTTAAATTTTTGCGAATCCATATACATAGCTTTAAATAAAATTAAATCAAATGCATTTGGGACTGATAGTATAAATTTAACAATGTTGCAAATGTGTTATCCTAAAATAAAACTACATTTATTAAACATCATAAACAGCTGCATCTTGGGCAACTATTTTCCGTCTCAATGGAAAAGTGCTATTGTAATACCAATACCGAAAAAACTTGTAGTTGAAGAATATAAAGACATGAGACCAATAAATTTACTTCCTACCTTATCAAAGATTTTAGAATCTATAATGAACATACAAATTCGTGAATACTTTAATATTTTACACAGGCATCAATCGGGTTTTCGCCCTCATTATAGCTGTACTACGACATTACTTAATGTGACTAATGACATACTCAAAGCAATTGACAATTCTAAGCTAACATATTTAATCTTACTGGAGTTCAGCAAAGCTTTTGATTCCATACACTCACAATGTGTTACTTGCTGTCTTAAAATATTTAGGATTTGATAAGGAGTCAGTAGGTATGTTATGCAGTTATTTATCTAATCGTACACAGTGTGTGAAAGTTGATCATAACAGATCAGAGTTCAAATCATTAGGTAAAGGTGTCCCACAAGGCTCCATTTAGGTCCACTTTTATTCTCTCTCTACACCTGACACTTTTTTAGCTATAATGCGTGTTGTAATATGTGCATGTATGCGGATGATACGCAGTTGTATTTTTCTTTTCTCTTCAAGGAGTTGGATGAGTCTGTGAATAAAATAAATTCAGAGAAGCTATTCTATGTGCGGCCAAAGATCATGGTTTAAATGCTGGAAAAACAAACATTATGCTTTTTGGTAACCTAAATCAGTGTTCCATTATTGGTGATAGTAATGTGCCTTTAATAATGGATAACACCCAGCTTACTCTAGTAAATGAAGCTAGGAATTTAGGATTAGTTTTTGATAATTCTCTCAGGTTTCACACTCATGTGTCTAAGTGTGTTAAATCTGCATGATATAAGCATTGATGTTCTGCCAGGCATTAGTCCTATTTAAATTTAATTATTGTCTTCCTGTTGATGGTTCATGTATGGATGCTGCAGATAAATACAAAATTCAAGAGGTTCAAAATTCCTGTTTGCGGTTTATCTTCGGCATCAGGAAGTTTGACCATATATCGCATAAGTTACGAGAGGTGAACTGGCTTAACATGGAGAATCGATTTATTCTGCAAACAGCTTCACTAATACACTATTAAAATAAATAAAAAACCTGATTACGTATACGATAATTTGGTTACTCACGAAAATATCCACAAAATAAATACCCGGCATAAAGCAAATTTTGTTATCCCTTCTCATATTTCCGCCCGCTATGAGAAGTCTTTTACCTACGTTTCTTCTACAGTATATAACAGAGTCCCAGAAAATTTTAAGTCGTACAATTTAAAACTTGTTATCGGAAGTTTCTTCAAGACAGGCAAAATCAGCAAAATTAAATCATGTTTTATAGTGCTGATTGAATTTGAGATATTGTGTTTGCTCTCTTGCACTGTTGTTTTGTATTAGAATACCGGTTAAATGGAAGAACAGATACAGCTTCTGGCTGTAATCTGAATTTCGCTCCGTGATTTTCATTTCCACATATATATTCTATTTTGATCATATTCTGTTGGTATGAAATAAAGGCATTATTATTATTATTTACAAGTATTTTGCGTATTTTTCTCACAAACTTATCTAGGTGAAAAATAATACTGTCACATTGTAGTATTTTATTAACAATTTATTACTGGAAATAGTAGTTATAGCTTTTTACGTTTCTACTACGCACCCTGTAACACCTACAAGCAGGCGTAGCTACAACAGTACGTATATAAATATATATTTGACATATAATGTTGCAATGGCACATAACTCAAACCAATTCAATTCAACTCAATCAAATAACCATAAAGATGGAAAAGCCAATAAACACGACGCGTCCAAATGGAAATTCGTTCTGACAAAGGGGTTAAAAATGTTTTATTGACCTTTTGTGTTAATATTTGTTTGGTCCTTCGGGCACAGCTTTGATTGTGTTACATTGTCTGAGCAGTTCAGGTGTGGAATTTTACTGGCTGTACCTTTCAATAGAACTTTTTTTATACGTGACCTTTCGACATTTGTTCGGAATTGACTTTTTAACTGTTAAAAGTAAAACTGATGTCCCAACTTAGCTAGAAGTAGATAATAGCTGCTTTGTTATTAAAATTAATCAATTGTTAAAAATTATTCAACACAATAAATAACTATAGTCAGCGGCTGAAAATGTAGAGAGTGACTAATCGCTTGCTTGCAGGCAAGCGCAACGGGCGAAGCGTGTGAGGAGCAACATTTCATAAGCATACTCTATTTGAAGGCGATCAGATATAAAAAATATACAAAACTGACAAAAATAATTGCATTACATACTTAATATCCATTATTTTTAGCAGAAACAGTGATATAATAGTTTTTGTTAATTTCCAGACGAGATAATAAAAATGATAAGAATTATTTCCAAATTTTTATTTTGTATTATCAATTACCCAAAGTCGAAAATAATAAGAGTGACTAATTCACAACACAGAGATGGGTATGGAAGGTGAGGGTGGCATGATTAGCGTGCCACTTGAGAAGAGTTCAAAGCACATAAAATTATCAAAAATAAGTTGACGCCGGAAGTTACTTTAAATGTGCCTCCTGTGCCATCTTCTTTACAAATTAGAATGTTGTCGTTTTGCATGGCGATTGCCCACCACCATCCAGTTACACCTACCTGATGCGTACTCCGCGGATATCACACTTAAGTCTTGTCCTCATAGATGCGTAATTCACGGATTTTTACACGAATTTTGCAACTTCTGCTTTAATTATTTATGGTGAGAAAATCTCAACTTTTGATAAATTTTGCGAAAGAGTAAAACACTACAAATATTATTGCTACTTTCATTATTATGTGGTGAATGTTCATGATGAAAATATTATAGCTGACAAAATTTGTTACAAGTAGAGATTTTCCCACCATTAAATAAATCGCGCAAATATTTGCGAATTTCGCATTCAAAAGGACAAACGGTTAGGACGATTTTGAGAATACGCTGTTGAGCTTGTTCTCAATTCTCAAAAACACAAAAGCACTAATAAAATTAATTACAATAATAATTAAATGAGCGAAAGGATATATCCGAAATTTTGCCTGCCCGAACGATATACCCGCCCATAATAGCGCTGGAAATGGAAGAGGTGGTGGATACGTCAATTCGCCACAGCCAATAGAAAATTGCGGGGCATGCGTATTCACTGCAGCAGAAGCTGTGTAATCGGGTATGATCTCAGAGATATGCAGCACACGATTTTATAGGAAAAATATAAGGGCTTCATGTATGTTTCTCTGTGTCGATTGCTAAATTGTGATTATAACATGAGTCACTCTCTAGATTTTCGGCCGTCTATTATAATAAAATATAAAAACCTGTCTACACAAAATACGGAAGGTTAAACAAATAAATATTTAATAAAATTAAACACATGCAAAAATATATCAGGACTATCTTCATACATTTGATAGTTAATAATAATTAACAGAGAGGAAATTCTGTAATAATGTTAGTCGTATTCAATAAATTGTTGACAATTTTGTGTAAAAAATTAGAGAGTACATAATGTGTCTTCCCTGCAAACTCATTAAGTCAAATGTGGATAACAAAGTATCTTCAGGAACGCCACAAACTGGATAGATACCAAAGTTGATACAATGCAATGTCTTCAGATGCATCTGCTGTACTTTATCTAATTGGGTTATATGGATGTTATAAATTGGACTCTAAACAATATAGGCATATTCTAGTTGCAGTGAGCAAAACAATTGAACAATGTGACCGTGTTGCGGAAGCTCCTAGAATTTCGCAAGGTAATGCAGATTCAGATGAAGAAAAGTGCAGACTCTGCATAAGACAATTTATGATAAATCGGGTGTGGGGGTGAACAACAATCCTACAAATCGGTTTTGTATGTGGAGGTATAGAGAAAATTTTTCTGTATTTTTTAGTAATTTTGCAAGCTTTATTGAGACCGTGGGATATTTAATTATAAGAAGTGTACAAAAATGCAAAACATACGCAAGAATATTTGCACAAAATCTCGGTGCTGTTCTCCAATGTTTCTCTTACTGTACCTACTTCTGATATTTCTCTGCATACATTTTTCGTAGACCAGTAATACTGTAAGCAGTGGAAAATTAAATTAAGAATCGGTAAACAGATAACAAAACAATTCAAAGTATGTAGCAAAATATTTTCTTACAGAGGATTTTATGCCAGGTAGTCATAACAAGGTTATGTTGTGAATTAATTAATATTGTAGGATGTCGAAAATAAACTATTAAACATACACTACTTAATTTTTAATGACTTTTAACTACACAAACATGTAAAATTTAGGATTTTAACAATAATAATCTTGAGAGTATCTACTCAAACTCTAAAACGGCAGCCATTAGACTTGTTGACTACTGAATACTGTTTTTGTCTATCTCCACGCATCACGCGACACAACGGACTTGGAGTGGGGCGCGCGGTCTGGAATCTACTTGTATAGGATGATATTTAGGAGCTGTTACAATATTTAATAAAATAGATATTTCATGGGGTGGCTGAACTAAAGCAGACGCCTGTAAACACACTTTGGCCTTCTTACGTTCTACCCAGACAAAACTATGTGCCTCGTCTCACCTGTACACGATCCCCCAAATAGTCCGAGTTATTTATTATAGATATCTCGAACCAAACAAATATATCTAAACATGAAAGGTTGAGGCTCCGAACATACATTAAAGTTTGATAACTCCTAAAATACACTTGCACCTAAAAAATACACGACAGAATTACACGATAAAACAGAACCTCGTAAATATATGCGTCAAATCATAGATTTTCATAAAATATTACAACAAATTCCTTGAACTGCGACACTGTTTAAAATAGGTAGTAGCATCTGAATGGTAATCAAAATGTTGAAATTTTTTCTTGCGGCAATAAAACATAATATATTTATTGATATTTATGGTAAATAGTTCTCTTCACACCGACAGTATAATTTAGTTGTTATCATCTAATCTACAACAATCAGAAATTGACTTTATCTCTATAAATAATGTCATACATTAAATAATTAATATTTAATATCTAATCATTGATAAATACAATAAAAAATAAGAGCCCCAGAATAGATCCCTGAGGAACCCCTGAGCTGCGATACTTAACAAATTGTATACGGTTTGTAAAGTATGTACTAAAACGGTAAGAGAGCATCAGATACACCCACAGAATGTACTTTGTTAATCAATAAATCTAGGTAAAGATGATCAAACGCGAAAATCGGTGTATATCTGATACTGACTACCGGAAATATATTGAACTTTGTTGACTAGGTTTGTTGTCCTCGATCGTCCTTTTACAAATCCGTGTTAATGTTGAGATATATATTTCTCTACGTGAGAGCATAAGTGATTGCGGATGACTATTTCAAAATTTGTTTAAAAATGACTTGAAATTGAAATAGACATATAATTAGTTATAATATTTTAATATGTAATGTATTATCAACATGTCGGCTCAGTTTAACAAATTTATAGTCAAAAATTATAAATTACTGTAAAAGTTAACATTTTAATCACAACCATAAGCATCAAATAATTAATTTTGAGGTGCTTTCATCGTCATATTTTTTTTTATTCCATTTAATCTTGGTAATTTCAACCGTTGGCATAAATATTTGTGTTTTTTATAGTAACCAAACTACTTAGTCAGCGACTATAAAAGCAAAAATAAAACTCTTATTAATGTACATTTATAAACATATTTTCCGGAAGACAATTTATTCCTGGAAATAATATTGTGGAGAACAATAAGATACGAAAAATAAGAAAATGTAAGTTTTACTGCGGGCTAATAAATTTGTGCGGCATAATTTATTTCAGCTAATATTTTTTTCTGTAATAGCGAAATGTATCTAATAATACTTCAAAGTTACAACCAAGTCATTTATGTGACAAACTTCAATGGAAACTAAATCCAAAAATAAAATTAATATCAATATTTGTTCCGGTTTCTTATTTTAAGTATGAACGTAAATGTTATTCAACTTTTCCAGCATTCACTTTAAGAGTCAAATCTTACGTAAATGAGGTAAAATCAAATAATTCTAAGATAATATCTTTAACATCCGATTATGACTTTCGATTTTGCTAATTTAGATTACAAATTTTCCATTGATAGCAAATGGGAATTTCTCCACTGATAAATATACAATCAATACGTCAATACTTAATATTAATAACACTCCAATATTGACTATTAATCAGAATAAAGCTTATGAAACTGAACTAAAACGTGTTTGCTGTTACCTATAGGAACCACAGTCATATGTAGAGATCACATTTATTTTGCACATATTTTGAAATTTCGTCATTTGGAGCATAATTCGGATTTATTTGCAGATCTTATGCAAGGAAGTTGCATCCGTACTGACTTCAGGTTGTTCTAGGAGGTGTGGCAAGATCTAGGAATTTGTCAATGAAAAAACAAGCAAATTAAATTCCGTCAAAATTTTATTATCGACCTTCACAATATTCTCCCTCTAACACTACACAACGATTCCAACGTTGCTCTCACGATTGGAAGCACTCTTGGTAATCCTCCGCAGTTAACCCGTTCAGCACCACGGTTATAGCTTCTTTGACGCCGCCATTATGAGTTCCCTTCAGGCGCGACTTCATCTTGGGGATTAAAAAAAAATGCAAGGGGACAATACGGGGCTATATGGTGGATGCGGCAACGTTGGAATGTTTTTTTTTTTCCAAAAACTCTTGCACAATGAACGAGGAATGGGCTGGCGTGTTGTAGTGGTGCAAGATCCAGCCGTTCTCGATGAGTTCAGGTCGCACACGGAAAACGCGAGCCCGCAGCCGTTCAGGATGCCAACATAGAACTGTCTGGCCGGCAGGAATATATTCACGATGAATGATGCCGTGGATATCTAAAAAAACGATCAACATTGCCTTCAGTCGTGACGACGCCACTAAAAAAGTTACTTCCAAATAATACACATAAGAAACAAACCAAACGCGCTATCGACTTCAACCTTGCACTGAAACTAAAAGGAAGGTCCCCCTCTCTAGAAAAACGTTGATGAACGATGCAGTGTTACCAGTTTTCGAGTTATAACTAAATTCCTAAACTTAATAGCCACACCTCATATTGTCTATTAGGTGCTGTCATAAATTATACCATCAACAATGAAATATCGAATTGGTCATATGCACTTAATTATTCTGTATTATTGTGGTTACAGTAGCGTCAACGTCAACATGCAGGATACAAACTAAATAAAGCTAAGACTTTTACCAGAGAAGATATACATACATTTTTACTTGTAGCACCGTCGATGTTTTTCTATTAATTAAAGTCAAATATTAAGATATACCTAACATTATAAAGTATATACTTAGTTAAACTAATAAATGTTTTTACATATTTTTCGTTCGTATATATCTCTTCTTGGAGTTTCAGGAGCATGGGGGCTTCTTAAAATGACGTAGATCACATTGAAAATAAATAATCTCTTATAATATTGAAGATTCCCTACTCAAAAACAAACAAATAAAGAACGTACAGTTACCAAAACGGATGCAACAATAAGTCAAAATTGCAAAAATTTCTGAAAATATGCGTGTCTTCGACCAAAAATTCACCAGAAGCATTTTTTATGTTTTAAAGCAGGAATATGTGTAAATCAAGTAGTTGACAAGAATACCATATCTAAAGTACCTACCACAAAAAATAGCTGAATATCTAAAACTTTCAAATCCTAACAGTTTTATGGGAACTTCAGCAACTTTATTAGCAAACGCTGGTGAAGATATTCTAACTCTAAAGCAGCAGGCCGGGTGGAAATCAACAAGTATTACTGAAGGTTACATAGAAGAGTCTTTTGCAAAAAAGAGAAAGAACCCAATCAAATTATAGGAAATGATACAGAACGCAGAACCTGTTAATGAAAATGAACCTAGCACATCTACGAGTTAACAGCGTTATTGTAATAATATAGGAAGCGATAATACTTCACATACTGAAGCTGCTATTACTACAGTTTCTTCTGCTCATGGTGTGCTCTTAACTGCACGTTTAATATTAATATAACAAATACTGAAAGTTAAATGAAAAATAATACGTACTTAAAATGAATTTGTTATGTTGTTGATTCAATAAAGTTATTTTTCAGTAAGAATAACAATTTTATTTGTGGAAATAATGTATGACAAAGTAGGTAGTAGAAAAAGATATATTCCTCTGGAGTAACTTCTCTTTTCTTCCACTGGATTTTTAATCAAACAACACGCTTGTAGAAAAGTAGCACTTTCCTGCCTTGTGATGCAAAAAATATGATGCATGGAAAAAATATTCAGAAAACACCTCATTACTGAATTTTGGGATTTTCCAAAACAACCATGAAAAAGTTGAAATTAAAAAACTCATGGGGCAAATGTCAGTTATTGGGTCTGAAGAAATTGCAAATCACCTCTCCTTTCGGCCAATTCAATTAAGCAAACGATGCACCAAATACCCTGTATTTAAATGTATTTTAAAACTAGAAGAAACATCTTGAAGTCTCCCAAAATCAACAGATATTGTAAAAAATGTATGTATGTGTAACTACAACCAAAGACAAGGCAAAGTAGGATGACAGTAACACTGTGATTTCATATCTTAAGGGTGCCGTTTCTATATGCAAATTTTCAACGAATGCATTACTGTTTGTTGAGACACTTTAAAACAAATCTGAGTGAGTTAGAAAGAATATCTCTTCACTGTGTCAATTATACAAGTTGCCTCCAGAGTGTATAACAGTTTCCAGTTTGACAAGTCATTTAGAATAAGGAAATATTATCATTTTACCTTGTTACGTTTTATCATAAAATCTTGTGAATTTTACACGTCACCTGCACATTGAAATTGTATATGGCTTTGTAAACATTGTCAGACCCCGCAGAATTCTTTTAAAAAACTAGTAAGACTTGAAACGATGTAATTTTGTAAGTATATTTCACAGTGACAAGGTAAAATTCACAGTTTGTCATATTCTCTAGCGCATTTCCCCCCCAAAAGTTAAAGGAAATTATTCAGTTTCAGCATTATATTTTAACACATCTTTAGATACTATTCTTTGCCCTTAAAACGTCAGCCTCAACTACTTCTATGATATGTGATTCAGTGATCAGTAATAAAAAAGGATCATAGGATACTTCGTACATATTACATCATAAAGATTATCGATTTATGAAATTACGTGACAAACATTTTAGTTTCATGTAAATAGTTTTTTTTACTGTATATAAGACATCTCAGTAAAACGTTTGTTACTAGATCAGTAGATCATAGAAACACTTAATTTTACTAAAAGCAAGTATTATTTGGGTAAAAGCTTTGCATTAGGAATATGTAAATGGAGAGAATTGTGCTCGAGCTGAATCTTTCTATAGAAACACTCGATAATGTTTTCATGCAGTTAGAGCATTGATTTTCAAAGTGCCTTCTATGAAATTGGAATACCGGAGGTGTGTACTAAAAATCAAAGAAATCAAAATGATAACAATATAAATCCAACAAATGTAATCATAAAATATTCTTTCTTCAAAGGTAGCAAACTAATTCCAATTTTGTAAATTCTATCACATAAAGATACAACGGTATACTCTGATACTATCACGTCAAATAAAAATACATCTTCCACAAAACATATACAGTAGTTCCTAGGAATTATATAATGATAATGATTGTTTATTGACCACGTTACGTACAATAAAGAGTACATTTGAAGTCATGGGCTAAAAATAAATGTTTGTTTATGTAAAATTTAAAAAGTCATTTACAGTATAAAAACAGTTATCTAAAAGAAAATTTTTTGACAGCTTATAAAAACGATTAAAATTTAGGACTACCACGTTAACATCTTTAAAATACTGTTTGAAATGGTTATATAAACGTATATATAGATGTAACATATTTCTCCAATTCAAGAAAGAAAACTTTAAGATTACACTTTCCTAAAATAATACATAATCCTTCACTTGAACAAAAATAAATCTCTTTGGTAATTGAATTAACCGTATCCAACCAAAACTTTTACTTTCCTTTCTTGCTCATCTTAGAAAAGGCCACCGCTATCTTTCTTGATGTACTATAGATAATTAGAAGTAAGTATATTGTTTTTCTCAGGAGTGTCCTATTTTGTCAATACAACCTTGCATGTAGGTTAAATATTTCTCAATGTCTTCAATTTTATATATTCTTCGGACAGCTTGTTCAATATTTCTGTTAGTCATATATTTCTTCTAAGAACTGATCGGAACTGATGTGTTATTTTTATCAAGTGTTTTGGCTCATACATTCTGAGTGCTCGATATAATATTTAGAAATCACTTCGTTTCTGAGCTGGATGGCATGATTCAACATTCAGATACCGATCAGCGTTGATTCCTGCGTTGTATCCATGAAGAAATTTAATGGATGTATTGTCAACATATCTGAGTTGATTGCTGAGATGATTCCAGGGCTTTCTTCTTAAAGACTTCGATGGAGGTATGCTAGGATTAAAGTAAACTCCTTCTTCAGTTTGTTCATTAAAGTCATCCCTAAAGTAAAATATCCATCTGATTGGAAAACAGTAGAAGATAATAGATAGTAGAAGAAGCAATTCGTAAAATACATAAATAGGTCAAATCTCATCTACTGTGGTTGAATATTCAAGTTAACTTGAAGTTTCAGAACTTAAGTATTAAATGTTATAGAATGTCTTCAATAAACCAGGTATGACTTTTTGTAGCAAATTTAGCTAGATTAATGTTTATTTTAAATAATTATCGAATAGAACTATATCTATAGAGTTGTTCATTAGCATACCTGGATATTTGGTATCAGAGTCATATGTATGCTATATGACTTCATTGATAGAAATTGATTGATATTAAATATTTTTACAATACAGTAAAAGAAATGTACAAAATAAAGAATACATGGGTAAATCTTGTTTAAAAGATTATTTCATTTGATTTTACGTACTGAAGGTGATTCCGGAATTTTACAAAAAAACATAATTCTTATCCATCTTCCTATTCCTCGAACTAATATGTTCTCTTTCCTCCATTTCAGTATTGCATTAACTATAATTTAATAAGTAGTCAGATTGGTATACAGGATGATTCAGAATTTATATAAAAAAAAAATTGGGAATAGATGAGTCATGAAAAATGGAGTCAATATCGTAAAAAAATCCTTATACTTTCCGAGAAAAAAATTATTGAAGTTCTAGTAGCTTCAACCTTTACATCGTTGGGCTACTGTAATCTCTTGCCAGGTGATTTCAAAAATCCGATTACTTACTGTATTAACTTTTTTTAATGCAAGTATTTAGGTACATTAGTTCTTCAAATATCAAAACTGGCTTACGTCTATAGCATCTCGCAGCTGATGGATATCGTCTAACACAACTATTTTTCGGTAAACATGTTCCAAATGCGGCTACTTTTACAATGGTGTGCAGTGAGTGCAAGTGTAGCGCAAACACTGGTGTGACACGGTAAATTTTCAACTGAATCTTGGTAGAGATAGAGGTACAGGGCGTCCACGGCGTATTGCAGCAGTATGGCGTATCACACACGAGGCTCAATTATATCCGTACCATGTACAGCTTGTCCAAGCATTAATACCAAAGAATTGGACGAGGAAAAGCGGTACCATGGCCGCCACAATATCCCGATTTTAAATCATTTGAATTTTTGTGGGGATATTTAAAAAATAAAATTACTGAACCGAAGTGGACACTACTGATGATTTACGCAAACGTATCATAGCTGCTGCTAATGACTGCCCCGTTCAAAACGGACAAGAAGCAGAAACATTTGTGTTAGTTTGTAGAAACTGGGTAAAGCAATGTTCAGATAAACGTTAGTGCAATGGCACTGTAATTGTACTGTTGTATTGTAATTGTATGGTGTTAAATATTATTTACTCTGTTTACATAAAATTACTGTAGACTTAAGAAGTTGGGGAATTTTTCCGCTGTAAGTTGTCAACATGAGAAAACTCAAGATTCTTGACCTTCAGATGGAGAGGTTACGTTTATGTTTTTGTCAACTACGTCCCTATCTACGGAAATTGTTGGTTTTTATCATTTGCCGAATAGTAATTAAAAGCCTACAATCAGGAATAGATCAAACATTGCCACTGCCACTGTCATTCGGGTGTAATGAAAAAATAATCGGCATTCTCATTTCGCATTTCTTTATATAAATTATAGAAATCACCTTGCATGTGCTTTCTGCGATTAATAGGTCGCACCCACCATCTCCGAGTTCTTCTTTTCATTTTTTTTTTCATAGTTTTTATACATATTGACGTCCCTGCGAATAAGAGCAGCAAAAGTAACTGTTTCTTAACCAAACAGTCCTCTTCATCCATTTTTTATAAACAAATCAATTCTAAACTAAATATCTAAATTAGAATCTAAGTTAAAAACTTAACCTGCAAAAATGTGAATCTTCTGTTTACTGTCAAAAAAGCTGTTTTCTGATTGGTCCTTGTATGATTGTTGTAAAAGGAATGGTAAAAGCTAAAATGATTTTAGCTTCTGCCATACAACTGCAGTACAAAGGCGTAACTGTTAAGTTTATCTGAACGTTACAAAAGTCATCCGTATTACTCGCCGTTTTACTTCAGTATCTTTGAATATTTGCAGGTGGGATGAGTTAACATTTCTATTATTTGCTAAACGCCAGATTATTCAGTTATTAAATGTCTAAAATTATTTGTATTTGTAGAAAACACTATTTCAAGAATACGGCGCCCTTTTTAATAACTTTTCTGCAGTACCAATGCAACCGCACTAATTTTATGTGAATGAAGCTTAAGATGGACCCAAAATTTTGCTGTAACATCAGGTATGTCAAGCTATTTTACTAATTAAAACCACAAATTAATTCTATTAATAATTAATAACAATAGCGGCAAAAGCAGTTGAATTTGCTGTATAAAAATAGATGTTGTAAAAATGTAATTGGGAATTTCTTTAAATTTTTTGTCAGGTTTTCCAGTGGACCAGTTTCCAGTGCCGTGCGGGTATTTTTAAATTATTTTAGAACTGCTCTTTTTGATTTGTACATTAAAACATTTTTTTAGATAAGTTCCGAATCACCCTGTGTATCAACCTGACTACTTATTAAATTATAGTAAGCGCAACACTGAAATAGAGAATATTAGAGTAACTTATTTAACACAACTATAGTCCGTATTAAAAAGTGTTCTTAGGTTAGTTTTACTCTTGCCTTTATTGTCATAGTTGACGGCCAAACATCTAGAGAGTGGCTCACATTATAAACCTGCTCACAAATTATAGCAGTCAACACAAAGAAATATACATGCAGCCCGTATATTTTTCCTATAAAATCGTGTGCCGCATATCTCCGAGAGCATACCCGATTACACAGCTTCTGTTGCAGTAAATACGCACGCGTGAAGCTTTTGATTGGCTGCGACGGATTGACGGATCCACCTGTTCCATTTGTAGTGCTATCATGGGCGGTTATATCGTTCGGGCTGGCAAAATTTCGGGTATATCTTTTCGCTAATCTAATTATGAATGTAAGTAATTTTATTAGTGATTTTCTGTACTTAAGAATAATTCAAGCTCTACAACGTATTCTCAAAATCGTCCTAATTTAACAAGTGAGGAATATCGGATGATGACATGTATAAAGAGTTTAGAGCGCGAGGTCAAAATACGTGTATGAGTGTATGTGATGTTTAAATATGAATTTCATTAGCAACACTGTAGCATATGTATGTATAGTGTAAGATCAAGATTAAACTTAGGCCGTATAAATAAAATCGAAAAGAGTATGCTGAGAGAAAAAGACGAAATAGTGATATGGCGAAGAAACTATTTAAAATAAATATTAAAAAATCAGAATTTGGATCGAAGAATATATTAAATTTTGACGAAACATGGATGTATGAGGGTCATACGGAAAGCGGTACGATATAATATAATAAGTGTTAATATGTGACCGATATAGTGGCAGACCAATAGTAAAGCTTTAGAATACATACAATTTGTATGTATTCTAAAGCATTTTATCCTTAAATGCGGAACTCGCAAATATTTGCGCGATTTATTTAATGGTATGTAATTGTAACAAATTTTGTCAACTATAACGTTTTCATCATGAAACTGCTATGGTAGATTGTCAGAAGCTCAAAATTTATCAACACCACATAATAATGAAAGGACCAATAATATTTGTAGTGTCTTAAAGTTTCGCAAATTTTGCCAAAAGTTGAAATTTCCCCGCCATAAACAACAGAAGTTGCAAAATCCGTGAATTTCGCGTTCATGAGGACAAGGCTAAAGGTCTATTTACACACATCAGTGCCGTGTCAGTTCCGTATCAGTATCAGTGAAAACTAAAAAATTATTGCTTAGATTTTAAATGGGCGTATTTATACACATCCGTCACAGTGCCGTATCAGTGCTGTCAGTGCTGCTTCAGTGTCCGTTCAGTGGCTTTAAATCCGCCGGCGACGATATTTTTGTAATTCTACTGACGAACTGGCCAGATTTGTCTATTACTTAGAATGAACGAAAAACTTATCAAGCTAGTACAAAATTTTGATCAACTGCATGATAAATATATTCAGATCACTTTGTTTGAACGTCTACTAACTCCTTTTTACTGACTACGGACGGATATGTGTAACCTGGCATCAGTGATCGACCACAAATAACACCGATACTGAACTGACACTGAACTTATACGTCACTGATGTATTTAAATGGACCTTTAAGTGTAATATGCGCGGAGTGTGCATCAGGTAGGTGTAAGTAGGTGGTGGGCAATCGCCGTTCAAAAGGACGGCATTCTAATTTGTAGAGGATGGCACAGGTGGCACATTTAAAGTAAATTGTTAATGTGCTAGGTTCAGTCGACGTCAACTTATTTTTATAATTTTGTATGCTTTTGTGTGGCACGCTTAGGTAATCATGCCACCCGTATCTTCCGTACTCATCTCTGTGTTGTGAATTAGGCACTCTCTATTATTTATTTTCAATCTTGGGTAATTGATAATACAAGATAAAAACTTTGAAATAATTCTTATCATTTTTATTATCTAACGCCTCGAAACTAGCAAAAACTGTTATATGACTGTTTCTACTACAAACAATGGATGTTATGTAATGCAATTATTTTTGTCATATTTGTATATTTCTTATATCTGATGTAATTTTTAAAAATAAAATATAATAATATAATAATAAATAACTAAAATTGAATAATCTACTTTAACAGATGCTCAATATATGTACCATTAATGCACATAGATTGTGGCGCTCTTTTATTTCGGATGAAGTCACTGTTTTAAATTACAGGCCGATAATCCATTGCAAGCATCTGTAGTTCAAGTAGAAAAGAAAGTTGATTTTGAATGACAAATTATCCGTGCTGTGGCAACACTCACTTTGCTTCCACCGAATACAAGAAAACCGCATTTCCCACGATAAAACAATCACCCTGTACGTATGTCCAGCATCCCCTATGCATCACCGTTAGCTGCGAAATAGTTTTCATCCCTATTTCAATTTATTCCTTATTCGGGCCACGGTTACAGTAACAAATGCGCCATAAAGGCAGATAAAATAAAAAAACGGCGGGGCCTAGATTCTACTGCCTTATGCGCCAATAAATATATTTTATTCGGGCCTATAAATTTTTTATGCCGACGTTTGTTTGTAACCCTAGAAGTCCACGTGTTCCAACGCCGACTCGAAGCGGAGAGTTGCGCGCGTCTAGAGCGCCGCGGCGCCGTGTGTTGACGCCTCATCGCGCCAGAAGTTTTCCAGTAGCGCACTGGAGGCCGGTGCGTATCGCTCACCCAACGGTTGGGGAAGAAACGTGAGTGTACCAACGCGACGATCGCCAGAACTAACCAGGTAAATTTTAATTTAATTATAGACAGTTAAGTATAACCCCATTATCGATATCTGATTAACTAGTCCTGACCTGTAGGAAGTGATTTTGTAATTTTTCTTTAGTTTTATGGTTTTTTTGCTATACTTCTGAAAAAAATAATAAATATTAATTAAATAAGTCCTTGCCCCAAACAGATCAGTCAAGGGTTATTTTTTTAAAACTAAGTTTGCATAACCAAAAAATCTCGCACTGAAAAAAGCAGATAAGTAAAAAATAATAAAAATCACATCATTATCGCGCACTTCCGTATTATTGACGTTTCGAAAAACTCTCTGTTTTCGTTCTCAAACTAGTCGTAAGAGTATTAAACGTATGTCAAGTATGACAGTTTAACATTTGTTTATCTGCTTCCATAGATGTTCAATGATTTTTATTTTATTGTTACTTACTTCTTCTTGACACAACTGTAGCCAACAATGATCAATGTTTACTAAACAGTTTGACACACACCTATCTCTGTACAACAAAATAATCGCGGTCTCTTTTAATTTTGTTTTTGTTGCGTTATCTTCCTTCTCTAAAATTTTTGCCGAACCCCATTGAATCAAATGACCGTTTTCCCAAGCGTGTTGGCAAATTTTGGATTTTTCAAATTCCTGTCTTTTTATATAATTTTTATGTTCCTCAACTCTAACATTCATAGGCCGAGACGTTTCTCCAACATAATGTTTATTGTATTCACAAGGTATGCTGTAGATGCAATTTTTTGAATTTTGTATATCATTTTTGGACGCGTTTTAGACAAAAATGATCGTAAAGTATTAGCTGTCTGAAAAACTGTTCGAATATTAAATTTATTACCGATTCTTCTCAATCTTTCTGACAATATAGGAATGTATGGAATTTTTATTGTATAATTAGTTTCTTTTATTTGTCTTACAGTGTTCCTTTTATCTGTAATATTTTTGAATGTTCTATCAACAAAACTTGAAGGATATTCATTATATATTAAAACATTTTTAATAAATTTTAGTTCGTTATTAAAAATATCATTGTTTACTGAAATTAATTTTGCTCTATCATATAAACATTTAACAACACCTTTCTTAATATCAATGTGATGGTTAGATCTAAAATTTAAATTTATTGGTGTGAGTTTGTTTTCTATAAACACTTGTCTTTACAGAATGTTCATGTTTTTTAATTAAAACATCTAAAAATGATAGAATATTATTATTTTCTATTTCTAAAGTGAATTTTATTGTTGGTTCTTTATTGTTAATATTATTTAAAAATTCATTTAATTCTGTAACAGTAAAAGACCAAATTGCAAAAATGTCATCCACATATCTCCACTAAATAGTTGTTTTTTATTTATATTTTGAATATAATTTTCTTCCTAAAAATCCATACAAATATTACTTAAAATTGGTGATAATGTTGAGCCCATTGCCATTCCGAAATTTTGTTGATAAAATTCATTGTTTAGTTGAAAATATGTTGGCTTTATACATAGACTTAGTAATTCCATTATACATCCTACGTTTTGTAACTTTTATAATAATATAAATTTATTAAGCCTTCGGCTTTTACATAAACAGTGTATAAAAAATTACATATAATATAAACATAAAAAAAATCTCTAATAAATTTAATAAAGAAAGAAAATATCACGTATATTACAAAAATATCGTATGTGATTAAAATACATAGAACGTTACGCACTGACGCTATCATATATATTTATATCTATGCGGTTTACTTGTAAAATAAATATATATTATATTATCGCTCGCGGTCCGTAACGGGCTTAAAAGTGGAGGCACTTTTAAACATTTTCTTCATAATGTATAATGGCATAACTTTCAAAATTAAGATTTTTATCAATACTACTCCCAAATACGTTATTTCATTCACCATTTCAAGATTATTGTCTTTAATTGCAATTTTCTAAATTTAAATTATTTAACTTGTAGTTATCTCCAGTTACCATAAATTTACATTTTTTTATATTAACGCATAAGTTGCTATCACAAATCCATGTAAATATACTATTTAAATCGTAATTTGAATTTGATCTGTTTTGAAAAGTTTCAACCCTCCTAACATCAGGAACTATCGACCTATACCTATTTTGTCAAACTTTGCTAAGGTTTTTGAAATGTCCTTATAAGCACATCTATAATAATGTCAGTATTTGTATTTCTTCTCATTAACATGGTTCTACTATAAGTAACTTAGTTGAATTTACTCACCTTGTCTCAAATCATATTGATGTCCAGGTAGATGTAATATATACAGATTTTGAGTCTTTTGACAAGGCAAATCGCTATATTACTACAGAAATTGAAATCAGTTGGATTTGATGATTCTTTGCTCCTTCTTACAAAATCTTATCTTGAGCGTCGTGAGTTGTATATCATATAATGGATACCGTTCTAATACTTTCATAGCTACTTCAGGGGTATCATAAGGGTCTAACTTGGGACCACTCCTGTTTATTCTTTATATAAATGGTTTGCCTTCAATTTTGCAATATAATCACCTTTTTCTCAGATGATCTAAAGGTTTTTCGTAGCATTAACTAACTATTAACTATGATGATTGCCAAACATTGGTCAGTAATATTAAAGACTTAGGAGTAACATTTGGTATTAAACTCTCATTTTCCGGACATATTAACAGAATATCCAGTATCGTCTTAACTTTGCGCTTTATTGTCCGTAACCTTACATCATATTAGTACTCTGAAATACTTTCCTTTAGTCCGTTCCAGATTAGATTATGCTAACCTCATATGGTATCCATGCTATCAAGTAAATATTAATTATCTTGAAGGTGTTCAACGCCGCTTTTTAAAATTCATCGCATACCGTGTTGATAATATTTATCCTGCTAAAGGATTTGATCATAGGCTCCTGTTACAGAGATTCGATAGCAAATCGTTGCAATTGATAAGAGTACTCATAAGTTTATCATTTTTATTTAAAATATTCCATAATCTCATTGACTCTGATTTGATTTTAAAAATGTTGTACTTAGATGTCGCTGTATGATTGCATATTTTCCTGTGGCAATGCTAGAACAAATGTCCTTACAAAATTCCTTGTATACACCATGTCAACTAATTTTGACCAAATTCTTTGCTTATGTGATCTAAATTTCGATACTCTCAAACAACTATTATCAGTTGGTTAACAATTTTTTAGAAAAGCATAACTGGCCTGATGTATACTATGCTGTAGTTTTCATCCTGATTTAATTTAGTAAATATAAAATATAATTAGACGTAATTAAAATTAAGTACACTGTTAATTCATTACTTTGTTATAATATGTTTTGTCCTGTAATTGGAATGTTATTCTTGGGCAATAAACCCGATATTATCATAATAATTTACTTTTTGAATCGTCTCCAGAAGGTTGTTACCCAGAATAGCATAGTGTCATCCGCGAAGATTATCAAATTATACTCTGTAACATACTTTACCATATCTTTTATGTTACTTAAAAACAAAATAAGCCCAATGACCGTTCCTTGTGGAATACCATATGTAGCCTCCAATTCGGTAGATATCCTATGTTTTATAATTAACTTTTTGATAAGTATTCTGGCCATTTTTAGTAGAAGTAATTGACAGTCACAGTCGAATACATTTTTAAAGTCAAGAAATACAGCTACCACAAAATAATCCTTATCAATTGCTTTAATCCATTCATCATACACGTATAAAGCAGTACTCACTAAAATTTTCCCACTTGAAAAGAAGGTACCACTACATATTTATAACATCAACCAGTCTACTACCTGTCACAAAAAAATGCTCTTTTAATATAGCCATTGATATTTCATCTTCAATTCCTGAAGTATTTTTTAGAGACATTTTTTTTAATATAAGGAAGGTCTATACAATAATATTTTGAAAATGAACCACGTTTGTTAACCGCTACATATCATGTATCCGTTTTTAGTTGCAATTTTGAACTGTCCTCAATACTGTATAAAAAATAATTACAGAATTCTTGTACTCTTCCTAGACTTCTCGGTTTTCTCGGTTGCGTAACAGATCAAAAAGTGTATCCCTTTAATACTGAATAATTTATAACTCTCGAGAAACCACTGAAGAGGAGATGAAAACTTTGATAGGAATGATGAATTTCCTTTAACTGAAATATTTAAACAACAATATGTTCCCCGTTTTACAATTCTTAAACTTATTTTGTTATTAATTGTTTTGTAAATAAATTAAATTGATTTTCAATTTCACACAAATAATGATAAAAATGCATTTATTCAAATCTTACAGCTACGCTTTCATACAATTTTATTACGTATTTAATTTGACTTGTTTCATTTATAAACATGACAATCTTTATGCAATGTTCAAGTGAAATTCATTATAAATTTACTGCTGAAATAATAATAATGCTGAAATTGAATATATTTCAAGAAAATTGTGGAAGCTAATTCGTCATATATTACCTACTTCAAAAATGAAAAGCAAAGTATTTGTGTCTAATTACTAAATGCTGTAAATATTAAATAGTATTTTATAAAAAAAGTGACATCTGAGATTTTATCAAATGGTAATCTATATATTGTTTGCGTTTTATTTTGACTATCATCTTAATATTCCATTGAATTTTAATTTGACTGTAAAGTCTTTCTCGCTTCTGTTTAAATATATTTTTAAGAATCTCGCTATAATTACAGTACGTACATTTTCTTCTTTTCTATATAGTGCTGTTAACTCTCTTATTACTTTTTATTCCTTTAATTTAATTAATTAATTTTTCATTATAATATTTAACTTGAAATTGAAATAAATTATGCATATGGTAGATTTACTTAAAAATCATTGTCTGGAATAATTTATTTGTGACTTTATGGTTTTAAATTTAATTTAGTACACCTCCCTACACTGAAAAAATTAAAATAAATGTACTTCAAGAAAATCAGTGAGTGAGTTGAGAAGTTCCAAAAAGTGCTCAAAACTTAACTAAATAACTTTCTTTAACAATTCTTTTATATGTTATCGGCATGATGTATTGGTTAATAAAAACTAACAATAAGTTTATATAGAGTGTAATAGAAAAAAGCATTTCATCCCGCTAACTGATTTAAGTCAACTTGCCTTAATAAAATATTGATAACAATAAGAAAAGATACGTGATGTTAGTTAAAATTTAAAAAGTCATTCTTTTGTAATAATTACACTGTCTTTGAATGTATCAGTTTAAAAATTTGAGAATAAATGTTTTTGAATATGAGAAATCATAATCTCTTTTCTATTTCGACGTATTTCTTAGAGGGCACCGCATCGTTATAAATATGCTATAACGTAAATGTGAGCGTTTTTGGTCTTAACGCTATTACGTTTTTTATTTAAAAAAATATATATTTGTCATTAGTCCCAGAAATTGGCAATTTTCGAGAAAATAGCTTTTTAAGAATCAGCTGCATAGTTCGTTCTACAATGTTAACGTAGTGAGCGCTAAAATTCCCTTGCAAATTGGATATGTCGATGGTAACTCGACAAGCAATAAAATTTGCACTGGTATGCTATTGATAGTATTTTTCAACATGCAATGTTTTTAAAATGGAAGTCATACTGATTCTAGCAGCTCTATATAATCGTTCTGAATTAGCTTGCGGATAATCCCCAATGTGAACAAATTTTTCGTCTCTTTTTCTATAAATTCCTAAACAGATACCTATTTTAAATTTTTGATTATCAGGTTGTAAGCTATTTCGAAATCCTCCCAAATATTCTCGTTGTCTAGCACGTTCATTGAAATTTAATTGCCAACAAATAACATCTGATTATGACAAATTATTGTCACATTTAGAAATACTTCTTAACTTTAACATACATTTTGTCTAATAATTGCTAAATTTAACTTGTTAAGTGTTGAAAAGCTATTATCTCGAAAATGGTCAATTTCTAAGACTAATGACAAGTATAGGTACCTTTTTTCCTCATAAACAATGTAGGTTTAAAATTTTTTTTTATAAAAAATATATCTATAAAAATTCAAAGTATTTTTGTATTTAGGTAAGTAAGGTTAAATGGTCATATTTTGCTGTCAAAAATACGTAGTAAACGGAATGACCTGCTTTTTTGTTACACCCTGTATAACAATATGGTAACATGATTTGACAAAAGTATTATTAAAAATTTTATTTATGAGGATAAAACTCAATTTACCTGCTTGAATGAAAAGTACATACATTTTTCCGATATTGATCTAGCAAGAGAACAAGAGAGTCCAAAGAGAATTCTAGGTAAAGTGTCCTCTAGCGGCATTTCAGTAAATTATTTAGGATTATTATGAAACAGCACATTATATTATATCCTGTATAATTATACTATTGCTAAATTTAATTTAATTACCTATTTTTCATTCTGTGATTACAACAAAAAAAAAACAAATACTTATACCAAAAATCCAATATCAGATTTTAATAAAAAAAAAAAATGTAACTGAAAATTAAAATTCCATTATTACACCTAAATCAAATTTCAATTTCAATTTCAACAGGGTGTCCCAAAATATAAGGCCATACCATTAACCATTGCAAAATTTCAAGTGTATATCTTACAAAACAATGGAATTACTAACAAAAAGTTTTTTAAAATGCAACTTTAACACCCTGTATATTGAAACAGGGACGTCCAAATAAAAAATGGCATAAGGAAAGTCGCATTATTTTTGTCCAAAGAATATGTGGTTGATGGTATGGCCTTCTATTTTGGGACACCCTGTATATCTTTTTATTGTTTTAACTAAATAATATATATTATATAAATTGATATAATTTCTTCATCAAAACAAGTACCTAACTACTTGACACCAATGTCTTTTTACCAGTTTTCTGCAGATGATTAATATCCTAAACCACAATAACCAGCACCTGAAAATTGCTCTCCTCTCCTTTCTTTAGAATTTAGTCACAGTTTTTGCTAATGATTTTACGAAGCTTCGAAGCTCATTTCTGTGTAACACCTGGCTGGTGATAATGTGAAATAAGTTGAAGGCCGATAAAGTTATACAAACAATAGGAAAGCGCTTTTTGTTTATCTTTTGTAAACTTCTCTTGAAAACAGAATAGCTTTTTATCGTACCCTAAATCTCATTAAAGGTTCTCCATCACTTCTGAAAACAAAAATGAGATACGGTTAAAGTTGAATGTATCCTTACAATATAAAAATATTGGAGCGATACACATATGACTAGGTATATCACAGCCACCAAATTTGGAATAGATATGAAATGTGTATTATTCAGCTAAAGTAGGTAGTATACACAGTGACTCAGTTTTGAATGAACAAACTTCGAGGATTAGTGGAACTTCGAAAGATACTGGCAGATTGTTATACATATATTTGTTTATTTTGGGATTTTATAAGGGAAATACGGGTTACTGATTTTTTTTAAAGGACTTTTTTGTATAGTTGATAAAGTAGCGAAGATAATTGAACCATATTTGGTATACAGAGTAACTAGGTGTCGTAAAATATGTTAGTATAAAACACTTTCAACAACCAGTGGCGGAGGTATGGGTACTTAGTTCCACTAATTTAAAGAAAAAAATTGTACCACCCTGCGCAATATGAAAATTGATATTTTTAAACTTACACCTTAATTTTGACTTGTTTTCAACACATTTGACTTTTCCTAATTATTACAGTGTTCTTGTGAAAAACAATTTTAATAATAATTAGGTACTATTATCATTGCCAGATGCCAAATATCCAGAGAGAAAGAAAATATTTATGGCAAAATTAATTCTTCTCCAGCTTAAGAAGCTAATAATAAAGGTAAATTGCAATATGAATTATTATGCATTAAAAAAAAAACAATTGAAATTGATAGGTGGCATTGGATATTCCTTTGTTTGTAATTTTACCATAGGCAATAATAATAAAAGAAAAATTTACCATGTAACAATGGTATACGAAAATAGGTTGAATTACAGTTTTTGCTTGATATTAAACTCTAAGTACCACTGATTTTAATATTATACAGAATGGTACAATTTTTGCATATTAATGGTATTAGAAGTACCTCCGTCACTAGTTGTTTAAAGTTGCTTGATACTTACACATGTTATGGCAAAAGTAAAATTTTTTTTAAAACTTCAACACTTCTGGCAGAAATTTTCGGTGCATTTGGAGCATGTCGTCTTAAAGAACTGTGCAACTTGACATTCAATAAAATCGAGGATTTCACTGGAGCTATTATAAAAAGTACATAATCCTTCGTCCAGCGAACACTAATCTTTCAAGAATTTTCACAAAATCCATTAATAATAATTGCTATAACAATAATTATTATTTGCGTCATTTTGTTTATTCATGTGACACTTAGCGTTAAAGTGCTAAATAAGAAATAGTTAATTTACAACTGAAGAATATGCAGATAGCGTCTTTGTATGTAGGCATATCAATGGCAACATCAGACAAGCAACCCGAGAATACCGACGAAGATACCCAAATAAACATCAAACTACCCTCTCAGTCTTTTATGCATAACTTCGTAGACTTCGTGCAGAAGGTAATGCCATTCGTCCTACTGAAGCAGGTCAACATGAAAAAGATACAATAGATGCTGTTATTGATAACTTTTCCATTAGAGTTCGGTGTATGGCAAGTAATTTTCATTTATCGCCGAATTTTGGCGTGTAATGAACAGGGAAATGTTACATCTGTTTCATTACCAAAATGTACACGCATTACATGCTGAGATGCTTCTCAGCGATTAGAATTTTGTCGCTGGTTATTTCAACAACATGCACAAAAAGATAGATTCATTTCGCATGTCATAAAGTCTGATAAAGCGTGTTTTAGATCATGCATACAATTAGATCAAGACAATTTTAGCAACGTTACAGTGTCATTGTTTAGGGTAACATTTTCAACAATACTTTACTGCCTGTACATGTTTTAAATGATCGTTTAAATGCAGATGTTCTTGGAAAACAATCTTTTTGATTTCATTGATCACCTTGGGCGAAGGTACGCCACCACATAGAAGTAGACAAGTAACTGTTTGGTTGAATGATCATTTCCCGAATAAATGGATAGGTCAACAAGATCCAATAGCATAGTCACGACGTTCCCCAGATCAAAATCCTTTGGACATTGAAGTAGCCTGTCTACCATGTCAAAATTACTACCCGTCAACGGTTACTTGAAAGGACTCAGGATGCAGCTAAGATAAGAATTGATCCTAATCTCATCTGTAGAGTGACGGAATCTTTAGTTTACCGATGTGCGGCTTGTATTCGAGCCGACAGATCGAACAATTTTAATAGTCTTGAAATGAAATTTCAAGTTCATATTAGAAAAAATGTTACATTAACCCAGCTATCGTCTGCCAAAGTTTGTTATAGAGCTTGTAGAACACTGTATAAAAGACTTGTTACAAAACAAGAAGAGCCTCCGAGCCAAATTTTGCCTAAAACTTCGACGGATAACATTGCTCCCTACCCTGGTACAAGTTTCACAGAAATAATAACTAATACAGCTACTAATGATATTTTCTATGAAACTGCTTATTCCAATTGTGAGTACTTTAACTGTACATTTAATTAAATAAATAAATAATTCTTTGATTTAAAATTGTTCACGAAAATCACGTCATTTACTTTTAACACCAGTGCTTTACATTTTAGACCCTTACAGCATGCGTTAATAACTATACTTTTACTGATGCTTGTAGAAAAAAATAAATTAAAATTATATAACTGTTTGGTTTTCTACAATTCTGTTTCTTAATTAAATGAATTGGTTTACTTTGAAAATAAGTGTATTAACTCTAGATACCGCTTGTCTCTCAAATATATGCAAGAACAATTACACTCGAGAATCCCTTGAACGTTGAAAATAGTTGCGGTTTTGTATCCAAATAATTTTGCCATGTCGGGGCTTCTTTACTCGACTGCATGTGTCTTGCTAGACAATCCTCTAGACTTTCTAAGCTACTGAGAAAGGTTTCAAAGTAATTCAACACCACAGTTCGGTTAAATCGATTCAGATAGGTTGGCTGTATTATGTACTTGTCCTCACGCAAAAACTTTAGTTAAAAGTTTTGTAAAGTTGGAAGACATTATAGACCGAGAAAGCAATTTTTTTCTGATAAACATTTTTTCTTATACCTCTATTTCTTTTTGGGCTAAATAAAAAATACTTCTAAAGTCACTGATCTATTTAATGATATAGCCTAAATTCTTTTAAAACTTCTATAAATTTATAAGATACGATCTGGGTATTTTTCACTACTTGATTTATGACAGGATATTTTTAATTCGCTATATTTTGTTTTATAAAAAAACGTTTCCAGTAAGCGGACAAAAAGTAAATGAAATTTTTTAACTCAATTCTGGAGGCCTAACCTCCCACCAGTTTAAAATGAGACTCTTAATGTGCTAAATAGAATTTTTTATTAAAAATGATTAATATTCAAGCAAGCAGCAAACGAAATTGTTCATTGCTCTAATATTCTTACTTGCTCTTAGTTAACTGTGAACTTAATTTATGGTTTTCCCTTACGCCTTAATAATCATAAAAGTATTTAATTAATTTTTCATTCACTCAACTAAATATTTCATGGCAAGCATTCGTTTGGTTGATGTAATACATTTTGCACAGGGTGTCTCATAGCGACCGTGTATCAGACGTATTTAGTAAGTCGAAAATGATAGAAATCGGAATTTTTGTTTCTAGGAGTTTTCAACACTGCTGCAGTGGCGGATGGTAACTTTTGGGGCATCATGCTAGTTACAAGAAACAAATTGCATGATTCTTCCAAATACATGCTAAAAAAACATATTTAAATCTAAAAGGCAATTTCGTGGAAAACTAAGCCTAAAAACAGTATCTAAAATTTTAGTCTGGCCACGCCGTTAGAAAACGGTGGCCGCCACGGCGAAGGCGGTCAGACGACGTTTGCACGTGTATACCTAATATAGCATTTCTGCTTTATATCTGTATACGATTTTCATTTTCGGACAACGCAGTGCATACGTTTAGAAGACTTAATTTGTTATTTCTGATATTATTAGGTGTTATTGTATTAAATAGACATTGGTATTGAATAAAGTTGTATCGGCATCTTGTAAAAATTTTGAAACATCCTTTCTTTAATATTTTTTACTTTTTTGGTTTGTATCCCAGTGATTGCTTTTTCAGAATTAAATTATTCAATTTACTGACGTCAACATTTTGCCGCATACAGTTTGTAGACCGCAGCATAAAATAGAACGCCCAAAGACTAGATGATTTATACTTCTTGGATAATTCTTCAAAAAAATGCTAATAATATGTTTTATTTTGCTTCATATTTTATATTCTTAGATGCACACCAATCAGTGAATCGTTTATAAAATCGTTCGTACTTGGTTCTCGATATATCTGGTAAAAGTGAAGCTACCACAAGTTGCAGCAGCTTTTTCAATTTCAAGAGGCAAGTTTTTTGTTTTTGAATCACTCATTATATCAATCAATACCACTATTTTCACAAGAAAATGTAAAAACAAAAACTTAATTTTGTTTATAACAAGGGCATTGTCATGTTACTATAACAATGCCCTTGCTTCTTGATTTTGAATCAAAACTTACAAACTGGATCTGATTTTGGATTTTTCTTAATTTAAGGTAGATAAAATTTGTTGCAGTTCTAGATAAAATTTTATATAATACATGTGGGATAATGGCATTCTTTATTACATTCGTGAAATTACACGACTCGGACTAAGTCTCCGTCGTGCAAATGTCTCACTCATGTATAATAATGCCTATATTCTACTTGTACTATAAATAACTAAAATACCTCAAGTAAATCTCTGTATCTAGACGTAACTAACAAAATTATCACCGTAATCAAAGAAATAAAGTTCGTTTACAATGCCTTACGGTATTGTTCACTACTAATTATTATAGTAATGTTAAAAACGATAAATTGATATCTGCTTGCTTTGACTCCCCATATTTCTTCACTAATAAAGTTGGAAACGCCTATTTACCTCATCAACACCATAACACTCACTGTACTATCTATTGCAATAATGGCACTCTTTAAAACGAATTTGAAATGTCGACCAAACACATGTTCTGACCTTTCAATATGTGAGAAAGATTACCCTGTATTACATTTCAAACTAATATAAAAATCATATAACTCAGAAACTGTTTAGAGTTTAGACATAAAATATACTAACGTTGTTAAAGGTTGATTTAAAATTACACGTAAAATTTGAAAATGAAATAAAAAAATCGGTATAACGGAAAGTGCCATGCCACTGTAAATATTTAGCTTCAAGCATTCAGCAGTGGTACAAGCCCTAAGAAATAAAACATCAGATTTTTATCATTTCGGGTTCCTAAAAACATTCAATGTACGCTTGTGGTGGGACACCCTGTGTAGGTTGTAATAAACTCGAAAATGCGTCTAAATTAATGTTTCAAAATTCTTCTGGCCATGAATACTTTAAGATTGTTCTCCAATTCTTTAGATCGTGGTTGAGAAACGTTCAAGGTTCTCCCAGTTTAAATATTCCCAAGTGCTGAAAAAATAGTAATTACAAAAGTCTTACTGGAAAAAATACGATAAAATTAAACTTTTAATTCGGTTAAAGGAGTATTAATTAATATCTTTGAATACTTTATGTTATTAAAAGGAAATAATACAATTTAATTGCTTTGAATGGATTCAGGACGGCCAAGATATCAAAATTTTTAATTTTGCGTTGACACTTGGCGTTAGTTAAACCTCAAATTAATTCTTGTCATAATTCGTGTTCAGTTATTAAATACAAACATTTTTTAATGAATCTCTCATTCCTTCCACATTCGCGAATGAATAATTTAATAAGCAAAGGACTGTTAAATACTTTTCAGAGCTGACGTCTTCGCGTGTGACATTTTTTAATTAAATATTAATTTCTTTCTTGAGCATGGAGTTGAATGCTCTGTGTGAGGAACGAGAAAAATACGAATAGACAGAGTGATTCAGAACGTGTCCAAATAAAATACAATTTTGTAAAAGAAAGGCAGTTCGAAAATGTTTTAAAAATACACTTCTGGACGAACACCTATTTTATAACAGCATATTCAATTACTTTTGCCACTACTACTATTATTAATTAATTTGTGGTTTCAATTATTAAAATAATTTGACATATCTGCCTGATGTAACGACAACGGTTCAAATTTTTGCCTACCCACGTGTAAACACATTTGGGCCCGTCTTACCCAGTTTTTACGAACTATCACAAATGTTTCTGGTTCTTGTCCATTTTGAACTCGTAAATTTTTTTTAGCTTACGTTCTCATAAATCATCAATACCTAGCCACTTAGGTGCAATATACTTAATTTTTTAAATATCTCCACAAAAAAAAAGTCCAAAGGATTTAAATCAGGAGATCGTGGCGGCCATGGTACCGGTCCTCCCCGTCCAATCCATAGTACCCCTTGAACTTCATTAAGGTCCTCTCGAACAGTCGGACAACTAAAGGCATATCTTCCAGAAGTCCAGGCAGATTATTTCGAAGGACTCAAGAAACTGAACCCCATCCAATGGATTTAGTAATATGAATGGTCCAATCAAGCGACCATCGACAATCCCTGTTCAAACATTTAAGAAAAAACGTTGTTGAACATGATCTCGTTGAATCGCGTGCTGAGATTCAAATTCCCAAACAAGAATAATGTTATACATCCCATTCCGTGTAAAATAACTTCATCTGAAACACGTCAACTGCAAATTTGGGATCTTGGACAACTAATCACAAAATCTAATTCTAATTCGTAAGGGATAATCCCTTGGTATTACTGCTTACACATGATGTACATGGTACGAATATAATTGAGCTTCGTGTACGATACGCCACACTGTTGATTGGGACATTCCTGCGATTGCTGTTGCGATTTGCCTGGTACTTATTCGGGGATTTTCTTCAACAATCTCTAAAATGTTTTCCTCAGCTGCTGGAATACGCCGTGGACGCCCTGGACCTCCATATCTTCCACGATCCGGTTGCAAATTTCACGTGTCACGCCCACGTTGCACTGCATTTGGCTCATGTCTGCCGAGAAATCGTTGTGCCTACAGACGAGAAGCTGGCTAAAGCATTTTGTCACCATAAATTAAAATGATATCCATTAATTCCGAGTTATTATACACGTAAACAATTTTTGACACTGAAACACTATCGCAAAAACGTTAATATTAAAATGGGATTCCAGTATTCGGAATCGCCTGCATTTCGATGACGCTAGAGACTACAGCAGCCCAGCGACGTAAAAATTGAAAATGCTACAACTTCAGTAATATTTTTCTCGTAAACTACAAGGATTTAAATATTTCCTGTTCTTTGAAAAAATCGTAAGAACGTTTCCAAAGCAAATTTTATAGAGCAATGTTTGTTCTAAGAACATTTTCAAAACGTTCTTACAACACTTATACCATAAAAATGGGCACCGTTCTATAGAACTTTTTAATTCTTTTAGCTATTCTGTAAGGTCTGCAGGAAATATTTATAGAATTGTTGAATAAACGTTCTCACAGGTCTTAAAGAATTTTTATAACACAGTTACAAAGCAATCTCGTAAAAATTCTGTACCACTTCATTATACAATTTTTGTGTTGCATGTTGTTCTACTTAGAGAACTTTAAAATCGTTTAATTGTATCTTTTAAAAAAACTAAAAAAACACGCTTTAATAGTAAACCGAACTAAAAAGTAGAAAATAATTTTGAAGTATCAAGAGTTTGTTACAGCAATAGAAAATTCCGACAATCAATTACGACTAATTAATTGGGAATAAGATTAAATTAGAAATTAAATTATTAATAAAATAATTCAATTATAGTAAAAAAAAGCGTGGGGTGCAATTTACTATATCTTCATAATGACTTTATTTTTATAAATAGCTGCACTACTGAAATAATGGTAACATTTAGTCGGTCAGTGGTCGCGCGGTTTAAGGCGTCAGTACTTAAATCGAGGTGACTAGATCGGAGTTGGTTCGAGCCCAGCTGCCGGTAGACCGTATATAAGCTATATTCGTGGAGAGGTTTGGCGCCCTCTCTGCGGGTATGGTAGGGTGGAAGAATGTTGGCTTGGGTCAATGTGAGAGATTGATACCGGTTGATATTTGACTACCCCCCTAATTAATGAGGTTTTCCAGGTTTCCCTCATTCCTGCACTGAATAGTGGTTAGGGCCTACCAACGTAAGTCGTTCCTGGGCGCAAATGCGGCCTGCTTAATAATAATATGCCGCCCCCTCTCCCGCACAAGTCTCCGACTTCTGGGCTAATCCTTGTGGTTAGAATGAGGGGTAGAGATATTATTATTATTATTATTATTATTTAATATCAAGCACCCCACGCTTTTTTTTACTATAATTGAATTATTTTATTGATAATTTAATTTCTAATTTAATCTTATTCCCAATTAATTAGTCGTAATTGATTGTCGGAATTTTCTATTGCTGTAACAAACTCTTGATACTTCAAAATTATTTTCTACTTTTTAGTTCGGTTTACTATTAAAGCGTGTTTTTTTAGTTTTTTTAAACTATAATTTATTTTCTTAATTTTTAGTCTCAAAACAATAACAAAAGTAATTATAATTAAGAGCCTTAATTTTTAAAATATCTTATATTTGACAATAAATCTAAATTCATTTCATTCATGTTTACGTAACCTTTCCATTTCATATAGTTTTTCTATACATTTTTTTTTCTCCAGTCTCCTCTTTCTTTGTGTTATAGTTTCATTTTTCATTTTTGTTTGTTTCTATAAAATATGCAAATTAAAATTTTTATCAACGTTCTCGTATCAAAATCTTTTTTTTTTCTTTCTAATTTTACAAAATTTTAGATTCAAAACTTTCTTCAAAATTCTTGCCAAAATTTTCAAATCAAAATTTCTTTGAATTTGAAAATTTACGCTCTTCAAAATTTTAAAATTCAATGTCTTTTTCGAAATTTTTTCTAAATTTTTGGATTTTAAAATTTTTCAATTGAAAATTTTTTCCAAAAATTTTTATTTGAATTTTTTTATAAATTATCAAATTTTTATTTATTTCTAAAATTTTTTAAATTTGATTTTATCATGTAATTCCACAATCCAAAATTATTTACAAAATTTTGTATTTCAAAACTTTTTTAAACTCCAAAATTTTATATTTAGAATTTTTTTTTTAATTTTGAATTCTGTATTTTTTCGAAATTTTTTAAATCAAAATGTTTATTTGAATTTTGTTATAAATTATCAAATTTTTATTTATTTATAAAAAATTTTAATTTAAAATTAGGCGAAAACTGAAAACTAATTCTGTCAGGTCGCCATCTATACGTGAAAAGCAAGAGCACGAATCTATTACAGTCCCCTGCCCCTGCCTTGCCTGCTTGGAAACAACACTGATGGATTGTATACACTTAACCTGCAAAGTAATCTAAATAGTTTTTATTCTGATGAGCCTAGTCAGGACATTAGAACAAAGTTATTAAATAATTGTATTGTCATCAGTCCTTGACCCCTGTGCAAATTTTCAAGCTGATCAGACTTCTTGAAATTGGTGAAAATTACGCTGAAAGATTCCGTTACATACATACATACATACATACATACAGGTGAAGCTAATATAAGCGTGTTAAAAATAAAATGTTTCTGCATCGCACATATTAGAAATAATATGGATGAGTCAATAAGAACCAAGATAGAAGATGACCTAATCAGCCTGCATAAGAGTACTCCCATCATTACGAATTGCTTTGTTGGTTTGTCCATCAGGGAGCAGTATATTTTAATGCGGAAAAAGTTTTATCGTGAAATGTGTAGTACATAATGGTAATTTTTTGACGCGCCCTCAGTTAACCTTATATTTCCTATGATGCTGTAAATTTAATAAAAAAAAATGTTCTCTAAATTGATGTATTTAACAACCAACTGTATATAAAATAGTCACAAAGTAAGTATATCCATATTATTGATATATGTATATATTTTTAATTAAGATTTGTTTTCTTTCTTCGCAATATGGCGACAGAAAGAAAGGCTTTATCTTGTACTTCCAAAGAATTCTCACTAATATGCCATTTTTGTGTCGATTGAAATGATTATAGAGCAAATATGCTTCGTAAGCAACTACTATAACAGATCTATGCCACTTAATATCCACAGTGTTGTCATATTTTATAGTGGTAATATCAATTATTTCAATCTTATTTAATAAAGCTAATAAAATTCTTTAACTTCAACATCTAGAAGTGTAAATGAATAAGGTTTGGAATGATCTAAATTAAATATGTTACTAAATTTCTATAAGGAAATCAGTTTCTATTAGTAATCAAATAAATCTTATCTATCGTAATGAAATTTTCCTTCTGCAAGCAGGTAATAATTTCTACAAGTCACGACTATGCTATACAAATTTCCCCATTATACTTTGATCAAAATATTTCGCACTTTTATAGGCAGGTCTCGTCAGATGAGGGTATGAGAGACCTACATATGTATATAAATATTGCGTTTTCTTTTGTTACGTATTTACTCTATAATGATTTTATAACAACCGTATTATTATTCTCTATAACTGCTTTAAAGAGCTTTTTCTCTTAAGTTCGATAGCAGCATCCATATTTGTAATTTGTTTTCCGCAGCAAAATTGTAACTTAACAACGCCTTACACAATAGTTCTATAATTAAACTATAAGCGACATTACAGAATAATTTTATAAGAGTGTCACAGGAGATGGTATAATTCTATAAAGCACTATTTTGCATCGGTTTTACAGCAATTTGATTCTACAAGCACCGTTGCTGTAAAATTGTGTTATTGTACACAATTATAGGACTACATTAGCAGTTATCTTATAAATGTTCTATAAATTATGCTCTAAGAACGTTCTTGCAACACATTTATAAAACAATTAAGTTTTTAAAGGCAAAATAGTCTCATGTGTCACATTAATGCAATAATTTAGTATTCCAGATACAACTATAAAATATTAACAGAATTAAAGCTCGTATTACTAAATTTATAGAACTACTTTGCTAGCTGGGTAGTGAATCACCCTGTATTCGGTGCACCTTTGTAATGTTTCTAATAATTAATCTGTGTTGTCTAAACTCAGTGGGAAGACATTTTATTCTAGCCCAATAGCCCAATAAATACGAAATGATTTACTTGAAATATCCCCTAAACAGCACGGAAAGGATCAAACAAAGCCTAAATTCAAGGCAGGGTTTCGAAACCAAAGTAAAAAATATTACAACAGATTACCTACTTTGTAAAAAGCACACGCTCCAGAGGCGACATGTCCCCAGTCGCAAAAGTGACAAATCTTTTTAGAACTGGCCTATAACGTAATCCTAATAGCGAAGTGATTTATCAATGTCGCCTTAATGCGAATGGCTCTTTACATAATTTTTGGTGGACATTCGTTTACCTCCTAAATATCATTAAACTTATGGATGAAACCGATTTTCTTAATATACATGGTGCCCAATATGTATGGAATATCGTTTATAATTTTTTAAACAAAAACCCTGTATAAAGAAATGTACAAGACAAAAGTTTTTTAGTTAATTTTTTTGCACTTTTAACCTTGAGTTTATTTCGGATCTAGTAATTTCATTACTATCGTATCCAATTTTTGTTTTTTTTCAATTAGCGTCATTATAAAAAGTTATCACACATTTTCTCACTGTTGGCTGTGTAAATTTCTACACCACAAAATCCGAAAATATACTTTACCGTTGAATAACTTGTAAACAGCAGTATAATGTGACATAATAGTTATTTATGCAACAAGTACAAAAAGTAAGTGAAACACGTCGAGTGTAATAAACACTTTTTGTACGAGTTGCATACAATATTTTTTCTATGTTCATGCAAAAACCAAAAAGGGTTTTATTTAGATGACACTAAGTCTAGGAAAATATGACGTTTATGTTTGTCATGATGACAAAACGCTGTAGTACTATGACAGATGAATCCAATAAACATTTTATTGCACTAGTGCAATAAAGAACCACTTTCTCCATTAAATATAGTTCAATAAAGTTTTGTTTTTTGCATGAACGTAGAAAAAATAATTAAAAGTTACAGTTTATGTTTGAAATGTGTTTTAAAAAGAGTTAACCCTAAAAAACATGGTCCATGCCATGTTTTGACATTTCATTGACGTAGACCTATTTAGTCGAGGTGTCAAATTAAAATGTACTCAATGCAACCAAGAAACAAGTGACTGAAAGACGAAAATTAAGTTAGATGGGATGATCTGGTTACAAATCTTTCAGATTTGTTATGTAGTCTCTATATAGTAGATACTTAGTACTTATTTTAATTTGGTTACATTGCAAATTTATCATAAAATCAAATAATAAGTTCAAATTTAGATATTTGTTCATTCCAGAGATACATATGTGATAACATCAAATTGTAAATTTATTTCAGAATATGCAACTCAATCAAGACCAAATGGCACCCATGCAACTGATTCTTCTTAAGCATCTAGATGATGATATGCGTAGTGTGAAAGAATATATAGAATATTACATTTGTAATATATCCTGCCTATAGCTTTGTATAACCCGTACTACCTATTTACTTTTAAATTTTGTACACTGTTCTGTAAATATATTCTTAAGTTCAATATAAACTTTATGATTTATCATAAGTTGATATATTTAATACTTAATTCACTTATTTACACTCAATTGTAATATTTAATTCAACTAATGGCTGCTAAAAATAATGAATATAACTTACTCTACTTGAGAAGGAAAGCAAAATCTACTTTTAATCCTATCAATATATCCACAGTAAATGCTTATTCTAATTATAATTTATATATCGTTAATTACAAGTATTTTATATATCTAGTAACGTGCTTCACTGAAGCCTAATCCGTTTTAAGACCTGAATAACGCCCCCTGAGCTGGATTTTGCGAACTTCAAAGAACAATAGGTTTTGACATTTTGGCGGCATCTAAGAGATAAGGAGATCGTTGATTCGCGCCATATTATTTTCTGTCCTTATTGGAATCACCTTTTTTTTTGGGTACAGGCGTACAGATAAATTAGCTAATTTATCTGTGGTAATAGTAATTTATAGTGATATTTAACGTTTCAAGGCCGGTGCTATTATTATATTTATAGTGATTTTCCGAGTTACTATGACCTCGGTGACTGGTCGTTTTCAGTAACAGAATTAATGTGCACATCCCTAGCCTTAACTGGAATTCTTTCATCATCATGATGGTGCGAATATCAACTGCTTAAACCGCTTAGGAGACTGACGATCAGCAACAGTAGCTGAAGGCTATATAGAAGATTCATTGGGAACAAGGTGGCAATGCCGCACAAGATTCTAGGATCAAATCCACAACCTGTCCGGTCTAAATCCAGAACTATTAACGTTAACGATACAAGGTTGTCAACTGCTATAACCAGCAAAACATGAACCTATAGTAATTCAAAATGCCAAAATTTTACAATTAATTATAATATTGTTCACAATAATTCATATGTCTTCAAAACATTATATGTATTTGTTAGATGTTGCTTGTAATGAAATTGAATGATGTTAGACATTGTCCCAACTTATGCTTAGTCGTCGAAAAAATAGTATTGTAGGTATACTTCGAGCTGAAAGTGGCTTTGCCGTTTTTGCATGATAGCTGCACAGCATAGGTAGACCAGCAGCTTCACTCCATTGTCGGCACTTTGAACTGCTTTCAGTTTCTGCGGTGACCTCGAAATGTGAGTGCGATAGCACATCCGATAGAATTGACAGAATCGGTGATCAGGACCGGAATAAGAAATTTTTATTTGCACGTGAAAGCGTAGTTATTCCACATGAAAGTTTACATTATATCTATCCACATTATGTAATAATTCATTATACAGTTATAAATGGGTAATTCAACATGTACTATACATCATTTACTGCTACTAACATACAGTGTGAAAATTTGATTTACTTCTTTGGACTCTTTAAAAAAAAAAGAGTTTAAAATATATATTATTGCACTACAAAACATTTTTATTTATTTACTTACTTTTTTTGTTATTAGTGATAATTACATTTTTTTGGGATTTTTTTAAATTTAAAATTTGACGTTTGAAGTTTAGTGGACAAATAATTTATTATGATTTTTTTTCGTCTTAAATGATCTACGTAAACCAGAAGACAAGTATTTTTCAGAACAGAGAAATTATGTTTACTTAACTTTGAAAATTGTTAAATTGGAGATAAAAGTGCAGTAAAATGTAAATTTGGAAAAAAATATTTTTTATTATTTTGTTTTGAGACTTACTCTCATTATAGTGACTACAAGAAATATGATCATCTATATAATTTAAGATGAGCCGTCTTGTGCAGGAAACGTTGGAACGGCCTTTTTGCGTAATCTATTGCGCGAATCGTTAGAAAACATATTATTTTAGAAACGTATTTGACATAGTTTGTATGAACTATTACTAATCCTGAGCAGCTTTTCTAATAAATCTTCTCTATTAGAGGCCTCTACATAGAACTTTGCTCTAAAATAAAAATTTGTATTTGTCAATAATATAAATATGTATATTTTAAACTTCACTTTCATGAGAAGTATTTATATTCCAATGTTATACTTAAGAAATAAGTTAATAGGTAAGGCAATAGCAGTAAAATATCATTTATGGTTTGTACAGTATATTATAGATTACTTATTACTTATTTATGTCTTTAGCAAATTTAAAGAAACTTAAATTACTATTTATAGATGATATATTTAAACATCTAACTCCTGCGCAGCGACTCGTTCCTCGATCAGACTCAAAATATTGCTTTAATACGGCTCTGTATAACCGATGTTCGCACTCCCAGAGTTGGATGTAAACTGAGGTCTCTGCAGCTTGAAATGGATGCGCGAGCTGCTATGCGCGACTTATTATTTCGGCCCGAGTGTTTTTACTGGTCTCCCTATACTGTGATAGCTGCTTTCAGCTGTATGTCAAGCAGCAATTTTCAACATTCAAAAAATTAAGTGTCTCGCATCGAAATGGGCACTATGGATGATTTACGCAAACGTATCGTAGTTGCAGCCAATAACTTACGAGTTTAAAATGGACAAGAAGGAGAAACATTTGTTAATTTGTAAAAACTGGGTAAAATGGGACCAAAGTTTTGTTGTTTTCTTTCAGGTATGTCGAACTATTTTATTAATTAAGACAACAAATTGATTCTATTAATAATTAAAACCAATAGCAGCAAAAGCCGTTGAATTTGCTGTATAAAATAAGTCTTATAAAATGTTATCCATTTCTTTCCTTGGGAATTTCTTTCACTTTTTCGTCCGGTCGTCGACTGCATACCTTGCCTTGTCAGGTATTACAGTGGACCAGTTTCCAGTGCCGTGCAGTAGTGTATTTATTTTCGAACTGCTCTTTTTGATTTGTTTTTACAAAATTGTATTTTTAAAAGTCCCCTGTATATACAAAAAAAATTGTTTAGGTAAGTTCTGAGTCACCTTAACTTTAATTGTTTATTTTAATATATAAAAAATACCTAACTTCACAATCACGGTTGATTTCAATAATTACCTACATTAAAAATAATGCAACTAAATATTACCTATTAACGAAAAAAGTAATACTTGGTATATTGAAATTATGTAAATTCAAAATTGAAATTCAGTTTTGAACATGCTCTAATAATTTTTCTTTAGTTTTATTGTTTTTTTGCCACAGTTCTGAAAAAAATAAATATTTTATTAAATAAGCCCTTGCGCCAAACGGATCAGTCAAGGGTTATTTTTAAAACTAAGTTTACCTAACCAAAAAATCTCACACTGAAAAAAATAGATAAGTAAAAAATAACAAAAATCACATCACTATTGCGCACTTCTGTATTTTTGACGTTTCGAAAAACTCTGTGTTTTCGTTTTCAAAATAGTAAAGGTATTAAACGTACGCCAAGTTTGACAGTTTGACATACGTTTAATACCTTTACTATTTTGAAAACGAAAACAGAGTTTTTCAAGTTTGACAGTTTGAATGTGTCACTGTTAAAAACAAAGTTGACCTGTTTTGCCGATCTTCTGAAAATATACATTGTATAAATTTGAAAATGGTCAAATTTTGATTTAATCTGAAGTAAACCGACAAAGATAAGGATTACAGTTCAAACGTGAGTACTACTTCTTGTGATATCGTTTTATTGCTGGACTACGAATTACTGTATTCCGAATAAATGGCTATTTTACGGGTCAAATGACTTCAAAGTTCGTACATAACGTGCATAATACATTCAAATGTCTCTGAAACTGAACAAGTTTCTCATACGATAGTTTCAGGACGTGTAATGTGATCCTTTCGAAATAATATATGTTCTCCGCGCTTGATGTTTTTAATAATTGGTAGCCCCCATTCTCTATTTCAAGGGGTAATTTCCTACGTTTTAATAATTATTAGAATATGTTGCATTAGAATTACGGCATATTCTAGTAGCAATATCTTGCTTAGTATTAGAAATAGATCCATCAAAATTTACGTCACAATAATACTGAAAGAGCGTTCTATTCAACTAAAAAATAATACCCAAGGTATCCTGTTTGGCACATAAAATTTATACTGTCTTGTTTCGTAAACTTGGAAATAAAACAGGTAGTGTGGCTTTTATAACCAATAATACAGGGCCGACAAATGAAAACGAAACGGAGCCATTTTAAGTCCGTCGCGCGCTTGAAATAAACCGATTTTTTACGCTCGGCCCATAACACTTATTTAGACAACGAATAAACATAGCAGTCCAAATAAAAAAACAATCGAAAGACAAAGTTGTTTCCTAAGGCTGATGTGTAATATTTTTTTCAAAATTAGTTTTTAATTATTTAAATTTAATGAGTAAACTGTGCAAGATATCGTCATATTTACAATTTATTTACTTAAAAATAAGTAAGTCTTTTAACTTTGCAACGATACTAAAATTATATCGAACTGATAAAAATTACTCAAAATTCTATGATAAATGCCGAACGTCTACAACTTCAGATATGAATATATTTTAAATGCTGCAACCACGTGTGTTTCACTCAGTGGGATGGGCTTAGAGACTGGTAAATGCGGACAGGACCGGAGTTCAAAGAAATACATAGTCACTTATAATCTATACGTTCTCCGTTGAGACAGTATTGAATTAATCGATCTTCGATGTTGATTCTTTTGTTGGCGGTGGTGTCTAACCTTTCTTGTAGAATACATTTTTTCGTTTAGACCTACAGTTCTGGAAATATAAGAAGTTCTATTAGAATTCCTTAGGTATGCAATTTACACATTGCTTATTAAAACAATGTCATTTTTTCGTAAGTTCCAAATTGAACAAAATTCTCCGCAAATTAAATACGTATTTTCCATATTAAAATAATAAAGAACATAAAACACTGAAATAAATGTAGTCACTATATTTATTTTATATAAAAATTTACCTGTTCTCAAATCTTTGTTTTTCTGATTTTAAAGAGGGCAATGTCATAAATATATTAAACACAATCATAATATGTACAATACGAATGTTTTTCTCATTAAGGAAAATATAGATATTTTTATCTCGTCGAATGAATGCGCTGTCCTATTTCTGTAAACATCTTCTGCATCACAAGTATGCACATGGCGCACAATGTTAATTTCTTGAAAAGTGTAACACCGTAAACTGTTTTTAAAAAACTTTTTTATAGTTTTGACTACATTTGCTCGATATAACTACATATCAATAGTAAATAATTAATATAAGTTTGTAATACACAAATTTGCTGGGCCGACTTTGGGAATTTTTTTTTTTTCGAAAAGGCGTTAAGTTATTAAAAATTGGTGTGTACCGTGAGAAGTACTGTAGTTTTTTATAGCTAAGCTATAAAAAAACTACGAACACAAGTAAAATCGTTGATTTACAAGCGCGCTGTAACGAAAAACGTAATAATTGTCAAATAATGTCCCAAGCATCGATAATTTGATTTTATTTTTATAAAATGTGTCTCTACTAAAAAAAGTTGTACAAGTCCATTTTGGATACTAAAAATGTCCTTCTAAATACGTCCACCGTAAAGTCATTGTAGTGGGAGAGCAATAATCTCCGCCTTCAGCCGTAACGCCCGTGCACCCGACGCCGGAGCGCTACCCGAGGAGTGTACAGAGAACGGACTCTTAAGGAATTGCCTTAGATTGTAGAAACACTCTCAGATTCGTCGATTTTAGATTAAAGGGGGACATTCTTTGATGGTATTTCTGACTCCGCCACTTTCATCCCCTAGCAATGGTAAGCATCACCCCAAAATATTTAAACAGACTTTAAATTTTATAATTCCGCCCAATACTTAATAAGAATTTTGATTTTAAAGTTGAAACTTATGGACAAACAATTAGTAATGATAAAAATGTGATTCATTCGAGTTAAGTACGTCAATAGTATAAATTTAGTATTTCTTACATTACATTGGTTTTTGGCGATTTGTTATTATATTTCGTAAAAAAAAACACAATTGAAAAAACATAAATGAATACTATATACACACAACGAACGTAAAATTAGTCGATTCCAAATTTATTTTCTAGTATTATTTGGAAGCGTTGGTTGGTAGTTGAATTAATTAAAGCTTTCTTGTCTCTCCCAAGGTGGCACCCTCTATAATATTTAAGAAAAAAATTATTATATAAAGGAGCGAAAATTCGTTTCTAAAGTTATGCCCTTAATTCTACGTCTCTTACGGGTTTTCGAAAGAACTGACAGCAGGGTTCGAAAGAGCATATTTTATTACATAATCTATGAAAATTTCAAGGTGACACACTCTATAGCTTTTGAGAAAAACTAAATCGTTGACAATTTTCATATTTTGGACTTTTCTTCAAATTATGACAAAAGCTGAACTACTTTTTCGCTTTTTACTAACATTTTTCAGAACACACTATCTCAAGAAACGAATATATTGTACAAAACCTCACACTGTTGTTGTGACCTACTAGGCAATAACTCGAAATTGGCTTTATTATAGCAGCTTCTTCGATTTCTACCAGGAGAAATTTTTTGATCACTTTCCATGTCACATGATTTGAAGATACTTGTCAACAAGCGATCGAACTTTCATTACCTTAGGCAACAATAAAGGTCATGGACAATTGGATTTCAAAATGATATTTTATAAATTTAATAACGTAAAAAATGCGTTGCTTTGCACTTTTAATCGTATATTTGTTTTGTTTCCAAATGGCACATAACACAGATATTTGATTTTGGACATATTTTATTGCCATCTTTGAGTTGCATATTAGATTCCATATAGTCCTGATAGGTACAATCGTTTGCAATAATAATGACACTTTCTTAAAACAGTTTTTGAACTTCTGGAAGTTCTGAGTACAAATTTCATTAAATCTCTATCGGCGGGTGAAACAACTAATAACTAATATTAAAAATGTGAAGCAGATTTCATTGCAAATACATCTGAAGTTCTAAAGAAATCGCAAAATTCGTTTTAATGAGTGTCATTATTATTGCAAACGATAGTACTTGACACACTTCAACAAGCACTGACGATGCTGTAAAAAAAAGTAGCACATAAGCCCGTTGATACTTCTCTCTTCAAATAGAAAAATAACCTTATTTCGCATTCAGAAATTCATGAATGGTTCAAATTTAGTTTCGTTTTCCATTATGTTTCGAATGTGTGAAACTCGGGTGCAATATTCCAGTCTCAACTTTCAGTTAACACTGCGACATATTAGATTTTACGTGCGGCTTAAAATCACTGCGAACTTTCGATATTCTCATAATTAAATTTAATTGCGTAGAAACAGTTTGCGAGTTGTAATTAATTTCACCTTAACTAAGTCACTAGGCAATTTATTAACGGAAATTGGCACGGAATTTTATCGCAAATATAGCCGGCGGAAGCAGAAATACAGGTACAAATAAAATACGTCAATACCTGAAGTGGAGAGAGAGAGAGATACCTAAGACGAATCAAAACCGTATTAAACAGAAACTGAAGATAGAAAATGTGAAGCGTTTATGAATAGTACTGCTGCAAAACCTGCATTTTTCCATTGTGTTCTTATTAAGTTTATAGATTTTCTGTTGCTGCATAGAAGAAAACAGTTTTGAAAGTTTTATGACTGCGTACTTAGACGTGAACAAATAACATTACTTTTCTGTGGAAATGGAGAATACGATAAAAAGCGTGGTAAAATATTATTAAATTTTTATATGTAAACGATATTAATCGTTTTCTTTTACCAGAAAAACAAACAGTTATTTTTTACTGATATATATTAACACTCTGTATACTACCGAATATTAACTACAACTGAACACTATTTAATTAGTCACTATCTAAATCACTCTGAATTCTAATTCCGAAATTTACAAATAACAACTCTCTAATTCAAGACTGAGTGACTCGGCCGTTTATTCTTCTTTTATAGACCAAACGAATATTCCAGGTATTTTCTAGCATCTCTAGATCCATTTCTCGAACGATTCTCGTCGATTTTCAATATTCCAGTCGCGCCTCGATACACGGTATTATTTTGATTGTTTACCAGAATCGGGTAGGAGCGATCGGGACAATCTAACGTTTTGCGATACCACAGTCGTCGATTTGGGTGCGAGCGGGGCAAATTCTGTGACAATATATTGTAATGCTTATTATTATAACTTTTCTAAGGGTGGATGTGTGTTTTTCTACGATCATGAGGAAAAGTGTACTTTTTCGCACTATTTGACGTGGCGAAAGTGGCACTTTTCCGCATTAGTGCGGTAATTACCGATAACAATTGTTTCCATAACTAAAAACAGCTTGTTAACTTCGACCAATGGCGCATGGAGAAGAACACTTCATCTTTAAAAGAAGAGGTATTTCCGACATATTTCCACGATGTTGCAAAATGTAACTCTACGTCAACTCTATGGTCGAAGAATTCGATGTTTAAACTATGCTTCAAAGTAAAGAAGGACATTGATATAGGAAAATACCCTAATGGCATATTTGAAAAAATTAAATGTTGGTTACAAGCTAAAATAATCAAAAGTATTAAAAAGAAACGAAATAGACAATTTACTCTTACATGATCCAGCACCGCATATCTTATGACCAAAGTAGTCACGATATTTGGAATTGCCGGTGCCTCTCGCCCCAAAGAACTAGCAAATGTGACGATCCACGATATAGAAGATGAAGGGGATATGCTTATTATTAACATACCAAACACGAAAACCAATGTTTCAAGAAAATTTGTAGTGAACAACGAAGAAATAATTAAATATGTCGATATCTATTGAAGCTATGCTATTTTGCGTCCTAAAGATACCCCACACGATCATTTTTTCTTATATAAAGAGAGTAAATATACTAAGCAATGTGTGGGTATCAACAGCTTCGAGAAATGTCATCTAACATCGCTGGTTACTTAGGCCTTCCAGACCCGGAAGCATATACATGTTTTCCGGGTCCAGCATTATAAATATAGAACGGCATGGTGGGTGGAAATCCACAGCGGTAGCATACATTGAGGAATGTTGGATAAGAAAAAGAAAATAACCCACAGCATGTTCAAAGCATCAAATCCTTCATTTAACTATGAAATTTATAGAATATTTAATTTTTTAATAACAAATTGGATTTGTTCAATAAATAAGTGTGTTTCGTTCTAATGGTTACACTATTTTCTTGTTTCTACCCTTCGCAATTCTAATTTACTTATTTAAATTACTCACATAAAATAAAACTGAAATAAGACCTTTTATATTCATTGGCCATTTTTTGGAGTAAATGTACTGTTTTAGGAAATGTTATTAGAAGTAATTATAAAGCACTTTTATATAATATAAAAAATATAATATTAATCTAACCAATCATAGATATATACGTAATAGTTGTATATATATATTCATAGAATTATTTAATAATCATACATGTACATAGGCAACGCAGAAATTTATGCACACATAGCTAATTACTGTAATATATTACACTACAAATTGAAGGCAATTTTATTCACGTAATATTTCATAAAATGCTATTCTACATCAATTAAATTTTATGGATTGTACATGGATATCCACTGAAATTTTGCTATGTATGCAATATTTCAAAATGCAGACGTATTGGCAAATAATAATAACTATATTTTAATAATTTAGGGAAATCGATTTAGAGTTGTAGGAGCTAATATTATCTACACTAAAAAAGTAAACTTCCTATTTTGGATATTCTTTGTTTTCAAACTGAAAGATGAAGAAAGTTGTGAGTCACATTGTCACGTCGAACAACTTTGTTTTTGAGAAGTTACTTTGTGATCGGTTGTCATACAAATATCATGAAAATAGTTTTAATATTTAGATACGTTTAATAAAAGATATAGTAAATAAAGCAATAATATATTTCATGTAACAAATTGTTTCAATCTATTCTAGTTCGACAACATATTTCAACCGACATGTCAAAATTTGCATCTTGACTGTAAAATATGAAAAACTGTCCTAGAGGAAATATCCAGAGAAGAGTTGAAATTGCGTTCTCTGAATATATTTGACTTAAACTGATGAAATGCACTAATAAATTATCTAACTAAAGTTAAAAAATTGATAAATTGATACATAAATACGTAAACCAGTGATGGAGATATGTCATTATATCCTCAAAAACCTCAAAATTCGGTATCATTTAAAAATTACATTTTTTGCTTCTAATTTCTAGAGTTTATTTAAAATATTCGTTTTCATTTTTAGAATTTTCGCATTGACTTATTTACATTATCACTGTGCAACACATTTTTACTGCTTACTACTCATTTAACAAAAAAAGTTTATTCGAAAATGCAATTTAAATAGAATGTAGATATTAATAAAAATATAAAACAAACCTATGGCACTAGGTTGTTCCAACATATGCTTTTAAATGGGTTGCCTGTATTACAACAATGTTGTCTTTCCATTTTACGAGTAACTTTGCTGTTAGGAATTAAAAGCAGTAATCAAGTCCCCGTATAAGAACACTTTCCGTACCTCCATCACTGGTTAATTTTTGTATGGAATCTGGAATTGCGGGAGGGTAACTCAAAAAGAGATACTACAGCACTTAGACTCCATTAGACGCCATCTGTAGGCCACTAATGCAAGGTGCACTGCACGGTGATAAATTTTTAAACGTCTTGTGTTGTTGGAGAATTAAATTATGTTAATACTAATAATAGCACCAATATTAACAGTAATCAGATAATGGTAAACAGATAATGTTTGCATAAAATAATTAGTAATATTTTAAACTATAACATCCCAAGATGGTTACAGTGTTCTATAAAAATGTTTCTTAGTCCCTTAGAATATAACTAAGCTTCGAATGTTCTTTGAGGTTTGGAGAGTAATGCAGTATTCTAGATTATGCTATTTTAGAACAGTTACTGACTAATTTTAAATGTTTTACAGTAATTGAATAAAGTATTTTATATCGGATATGTTAGTAGATAATTATGACGAATCTGCGAGGAGTGACAATGTAGTTTTGGGAATGTGCAACGAAAGAACGAATACAAAATACTGCAGCTAACCGAATTAACTGTTATATATCAGGTACTTATTATTATTAATAAAATGTTTATTTTCGTCGTTTCTACACTTGACAACGCTTCAAAAAAAAACGACCGCACGGTAGTTGACATATCTAGCCATGATGGCCATGCCGGAGGATGATTGATCATAGGCGCCGACTTTTAGTAGGAAAAGAGGGTTTTGCCCCATTTTTATACATTGAGCTAGAATTCAGAAATAATTTTTTTATTGTCTTTTAGACCTCCCTGAGCACGTGGTTAAAATTTTTGTACTTAGTTACAGTTATGGTGTATAAATTTCCACCAGTCAAAATTCTTTTTACTCCAAAGATGTGTCTACATGTCTCATGAGGTTTGAGATAAAATATCATTCTAAAAATCATTTTTTGTAAAATAAAGATACGCATCCAACCAGTGACTTCGTCCCAGGATACAATATTGTAACTGATTGCTAAGTACACCATGGCATAGTATACATTGATCAATGCATCACTTCATAGGTACCTCTTCAATGAAGATATAGCATAGTACGCTCTATTGAGTCTAGAAATTTCATGATCTACTTATCGAGCCCATGTCTTTATGTCCAAATGTGTTCCCAGAAAATTTATATTAGTACTCATTTGAAGATTCAATCCGTCTATAGTTCCGCTCTCTCCACAGACATTACAATCTGAAATTTAGAACAAATGTGTAAAATTTGCTTACCGCAGGTTTTTCGTAATGGTTTCGGGTTCAGGCGTGCTCCAGACCTTGCTGTAGCTTTTGCTTATTAGCGGATAATAAATGTCTGAAAAATGTTCTCTCGGGAGTTTTCGAGGTCCCTCTTTATCACTATGGTGTTAGCTTTATTATTTATTGCTAAATTGTTGTGACTGGGCTAATTAACAAACTAAAAACTCCACCCCCAAAATCACTAGAGAACCGGAATTTTTTCCAGGATTTCTGGCTTATTAAGGCAAACCATCGGCACAAGATTTTTGCAAATATAATTGTTTATTGTTCGATTGTTGCAACCTCGCTAATTAACAAATTAATAACTCTACTCCCGGAATCGTTAGAGAATCAGATTTTTTTGCAATAACTCTGGGATCATGGGGAGAACCATCGGCACAAGGTTCTTGCACGTCATTGTTTATTTTCCAATTGTTGCAACCTGGTTAATTAACAAATTAATAACTCTACTCCCAGAATCACTAGAGAACCGGATTTTTTCCGGAATTTCTGGCTTTTTAAGGCGAACCATCGGCACAAGAGTTTTGCAAATATAATTGTTCATTGTTCAATTGTTACAACCTGGCTAATTAACAAATGAATAATTCTCGTCTGACAAGCGTAAGAGACTTTGAACTTCTTCCCAACGATTTGTTGTAGACCCGGTCTATACTATCGCTTGTTATTGCAAATCTGGTTCTCTAACGATTCCGGGAGTAGTTATTAATTTGTTAATTAGCGAGGTTGAAACAATCGAACAATAAACAATTATATTTGCAAAAATCTTGTGCCGATGGTTTACCTTAATAAGCCAGAAATCCTGGAAAAAATTCCGGTTCTCTAGTGATTTCGGGAGTGGAGAACATTTTCCAGACGTTTTCGTTGAATCGTGTGTGACATTTGCCATATGTTCAACAAAAATGGGTCATTTGTTAAATAAAAAATTAAAAATTTGCGAGCGTACAGAGGTCAGATGTACCTTTTGTTATAAAAAATTCGATGAACATTTCGCAGAAAACCGCATCTCAATCGGACCTCTCCGCAAAAAGTTACAAGTGAAATGCTAATTTGACGCGAGTATTGCTCGACACTCTGTGATATCGTGACTAGAAAATAGTTGTCAACACGGAGCATCGTATCACCGGTGGATCTGGAATCTGGAATCACCCCGTATAAGAAGTAATTTTAAAATTTTCAGACAGCACTGAATGCTTAAGTAAGTTTGTACGAATGTTTGGATTTGTAAGGTTGTTATAATAAAGAGAAATTAACTTCACTTTACGGGGAACATGCCCGCAATTTTCAGTCGTGCTGCGATTTCTTTGCGAAGAACATTTATATTCATTAAATGAAGCAGAAATTGTACAAAAGTAGCGATTAGGCCGATTCTGAACCGAGCTCAAATTTAAGGGGGTACAACAATAAAGTTATGATTCTCATGTACCAGAGCAAACAAAGTAAACAAATTCCAATGAAAAATATCCACTAAAACCGCAACGTCATTGTTTGAAAATTAATTTAAGGACATAATCCAATTAATGTAATATTCTAAATTAGCAGAAGATATTAGATTAATTTTAATGAAATGATAATTCCACGACAGGCTCATTTCAAATATTCTGATGGGGATAATTTATCTCTCTAATTAAAACGGTTTAATCGATTTTATTTAATCGCTAACAACATTAATTAAACACAACTACCAACAAGTTTCAAATTAGTGACTTCATCGATTATTAAGTTAAAACTTTAACGTAAACATCATTCATTGGATTCAATAAACAATCAAAACTGAAGAGGATATAATTGGTTTGGAAGCTTACGTAGCAGTTGTCAATGGTTGGCTTGTTCCATTTTTGGTCGTTAGGCGCCTACTTTTGGATAGATTTTTTTTAAATTCATATATTTTTAGAAAATTTATATATCTGGTTGTTTTTTTAGTCAAAGCTATGGCTTTGATGTAAAGAAACGCCTCTGCATAAGTGAATATTTACTCTTCAAGAAACTAGACTTACTTTTTATTAATTTTGAAAATGGTGCTCAATTTCGGCACAATATTCATATATTCATCTAACGCACTTCTTTATAATATTTCGCAATTAACATATTCGGGAAAAAAATCCATTCCAGAAGATGCATTCGTTATCGCCAAATCAGTAGCATCCTCATCAGTGTCACTAAAATAACTCTATTCCACTTTGACGGAAAATTTTATCATCCACTGTTTTCTTTCCAATTATACTTGTTTCATTTTTATTACTGATATCTTTCACAAAAGCTTTTTATATTTTTTAAACTTTTCTTTTCCTTCAAGCTTTCTTCTGAAGAGACTCTATAAAATGTGCCCCTCAAAATTGAAATGAAATGAAATGAATTAGTTTTGAAACCTACTACAAGAAGATATTCTATAAAACTTCAGCTCTAACGTAGGAACTACTTCATTTAGGTCGCACGCCATATGGTGAAATTTGGTCTCGTGATGTACCTATATATTGTCTATAAACAATTTTAGGTCTTTTAGAGGTAGGAGGTTCCAAATTTCGGGTACCTACCCGAAATAGGGCAAATAAAAGTGTCCAAAATTAGGAAACGCTCTATTTTGGGGTTAAAACTTTTGCCGGTGTCAAACGATAAAAAACTATCAGAGTATAATACAACAAGTCAAAAGTCAAAAGTCAAAAATATTTTATTCTTATAAGACATTATAAGTACAATGTATAAGAAAAGTCAAACAAAATTGCAAGCATTACAGCCAAATACAAACCGCACATTTATACACAAACATGAGTATACAGACATACATAGGTATACATATATAATATACAAGAAGTGTATAATAAATCAATATAACAAACACACACACACATACAAAAATAATATAGCACAAATTCATTTAAAGAAATCTGTGGTACTGTAAAGACATTGTTCCGTCAAATATAATTTAAGTTCATGTTTAAACTTTTTTAAGGAATGAATTGTTTTTATGCAAACTGGGAGCTGATTAAAAATTTTGGCTCCAATACGACTTGGCGCATTGTAAGTAATATTTACTCTGGAGAAAGGAAGATGTAAGTCCTCTTTAGTCCTAGTATTTTTATTGTGAATATTAGAATTTGAAAAAAATTGTGATCTATTATTAAAAACAAACAGGCATATTTCATAAATATACAAACCATATAAGGTAAGAAGTTTAAATTTTTTAAAAATATTTGCACATGAATGTGTGCTAGGGACTCCAGCAATGCAACGCAGTATTCTTTTTTGAGCTACAAAGACGTCACGAGAACGAGTAGAATCGCCCCAAAAAACAATGCCATACCTCAGACGACTTTCCACCTGGGCATAATATAATTTAAGTAAATGATTCTGGTCAAGAACGCGTTTAATGGAATAAAATAGATAACTGAGTGAAGCTAATTTAGATGATAAAAATTCACAATGTGCCTTCCAGTTCAAACATGAGTCCAAGCAAATGCCTAAAAATTTACAAGATATATTATTTTGTACAACAAATTCAGTGCTGTCATCAACATTCAATATGATACTATCAATGTGTTTTTGTGCTGTGTGAAATCTGACGAGTTGTGTTTTGTCAGAGTTAAAATATAACGATAAATTGTTAAACCAATTAATTAAATTCGAAATAACAAGTTCACAACTATGTTTTAAATTAATGCACGATTTTTCTGATACTAACAGAGACGTATCATCTGCGTAAAGAACAAAGTGTGCTTCATCATTGATATTAGTAATATTATTAATGTATAAGAGAAAAAGTACAGGGCCCACAACGGAACCCTGGGGTACTCCTATATTTATGTCGACAGCGTCTGACTTGTACGTATGTATGGTGTTCTTACTCTGATGGCTGATACTTACATACTGGCTCCGATCTTCAAGAAACGATGTTACCCAGTTCAGAGACTTACCCCTTACCCCGTTATTACTTAAAATGTGAATTAAATTGTTATGATCGACACAGTCGAATGCCCTGCTGAGATCACAGAAAATCCCAACAGGGCACTCACCAGCATCAATGAATTTAATTAGCTGACCAATGAAACTATGAATTGCTGTGGTAGTAGACTTATTACAGCGAAAGCCGTGCTGATTTTCTGTTAAGATTTTAAACTTATCAATAAAATTCAATAGTCTGTCTAAGAAAGCATATTCAAAAATTTTAGAAAATCTACTAGAAATTGTTATAGGTCTGTCGGGATAACTTTTCCAGTTTTAAGATGAGAAGGAAAAATTCCTTCTGAAAATGAAAGATTAACTAAATAGGTTCTATTATATGCTTTAAATTATTTTTTATGACAAACAACGGTACCTCATCAGGTCCGGCACATTTTTTATTTTTGAGTTTGAGAATAAGCAAATTATAAAGCTCATCAGATTGGGTTTTAAAAACATTGTATTACAGTTAAATTTGACATTCTGTTGAGTACAGCCCTGATTTGTTATAGGAACTTGTAATTTTACCTTTAAGGGGGCATTTTTAAAATGAAAATTAAACAACGAGGCTACCGTGCCAGGATCATCAACTTCGTCCTCGTCATGTAAAATGGTAAGATTTTTGCATAGTTTGCGTCGGTTGGATAACTCATTTAAAATATTCCAGGATGTTTTGTTAGGATTATCAGAATAATCAATTTTTTTATTGTAAAACTGTCTTCTTTTCATGTTAATCAAACAAAAATGTTTTTTCTTAGCCACTTTATATGCAGGAGATAGCGACGGGTATGCGTTTTTTAAGATATGCAGATCTTTTAAGTTTCTACTAGATATTAATACATCATCATCAACCCAGTCACACAAATAAATTGGTTTGGAAAAAGAGCACCAATAACACATTATCAGGTCGGATTTCGTGCAAAATTTGACTTATTGGTATCTGTACTGATGTCCAAGTAATAAAATACCGTGGAAATCAACTTGGATGAAGTAAACTTGTACAGTATGCTTTATCTAAGTATTGATTCAAATACACGGTGATTCGTAAGTTATCCAAAATAATTCCAATTGGGAATAGATGCGTCAGGAAATATGGTTTTAATATCGTAAAAGAAATTATTGTAAAATCCCTATAGAGAAAAAAATTATTGTCGCATCTTCAATCGCATCACGGGCCACTACTGTCTCTAGTATCATCGGAATACGTTCTACCCGCGCTTTTAGTATTAACGTTTTTGCGATAGTGTTTACCTGCCATACATTACAATTTTAAACATATTTCCAAACGAAATAAAACAAATATGTTATTTTAAAAAGTTTAAAATCGAAATAAAAAAGTGGCTATCGACTATACAACTATTGCTAATTTTGTAGAAAAAAAGTTCATTTTGAAAATCAAAGAGAGATAAAAGTGTTTCTGTTCTGTGTCTATATTCCGTATATAATTATAACTCCATTTAAATTTAAGTACTTGTATTTGTTCTGGTCGGAAGTGTGTTCTCGGGTAGCATACAAATCTGTATGGATTTAAGCTATATGAGTATTTACTTTTTGACAGGAGGACTATGGATATTTGTATTTACCTTCACACTGCACAGTTTTTTGAATTGTTCAAAATTACTAAGCATTCAAGCTGTACAGCTTTTGTTGACTGGTTGTTTATTTATTGTGTTTTTTTTTTGTAAATTTGTATACACTCATACTGTTATTGCTGTGATTATTATTATTACTTTTATGTATTATTGTTATTATTACCATTATTGATACTATTGTTACTATTATTGAAACATTGAAATAAATAAACATTATTATTATTAATTGTTATTATAATAATTTTTCAAGTGTAAAAAATGGCTTACGTATATAGCAACTCGGATTTGATGGATATCGTTCTAATTTATGCTAAAGTAAAACAAAACGTTTTAGCAGCTTCTCCTCTCTACGCAGAACGATTTTCCGGTAGACATGTGCCAAATACAGCTACTTTTACCGCGGTAGTGCAACGCGGACGTGGCACGGGAAATTTGCAACCGAATCGGTGAAGAGTTGTAGGTCCAGAACATCCATGGCGTATTGCAACAGCTCAAGAATACATTTCAGAGACTGTTGAAGAGAATCCCTGAATAAGTACCAGGCAAATAGCTCATAGTAGCACATGTACAAGGAATGACCCAATCAACAGTGTGGCGTATCATACACGAGACTCAATTATATCCGTATCATGTACCACCCTTCAGGCGGGTATCCATTTGTTGCAAAATCACGTATCGTATCAACGTATCGTATCAGCGTATCGTTTCATTTTGGTACGATACGCTGCAACAAGTCAGTTTTTTTTCAGCCCAGATTCGCTGCGTATCTATGTATCAATTGCGCGAACGGCAGGGATACAGTTTGGATTGTGCGGACGTTAGTTCTTTCCGCATCTCTGCGATGAATGGACCTCAGCAAGCGGCAGCCGCGTATATTTTTATTCACTATTATCTGCAGTAAGAGAAAAAAAGGCGCAAACCACCGCGTTTGTGGATGTCAAAGTTGTACACCAACAGGGAGCAATATAGCGGAACAAGTTTAATGGCTGACCTGAAGTTCCAAGCTGTTAGCGGTATGTACAAGAACTTCACTAGAATGCATCCTACTGATTTTGAATTTTTGTTGTCATCGATTGAGCACACAAAATATATTTTGTTTTAAAAAGCGAAATATGCAACGACCAGTTGTGTCAACAAACAAAAAACGTCCGTCCACACTGTGCCTGTCTTGTATCGTATCATTTTGATGTGTCGGCGAAAAACCGACAATTGAGCGATCAAGTCCGTTGCGTTTCTTTTTACCTATTTTGATACGTTACTATGCAACGATTGCCTGTCTCCACTGATACGATACGTTGATACGATACGTGATTTTGCAACAACCCGCAACCCGCCTTTACGAATTAGATTTCGCGAATAGTTGCTGCAACAAAATGCTCGAAATCCCAGAGTTGCAGTTGATGTGTTAGTGACAGCTACTTTTATACGGAATGAGATATACAGAGTGTCCCAAAATAGAAGGCCATACCTACAATTAACCACATATTCTTTGGACAAAAATAATGCGACTTTCCTTATACCATTTTATATTTGGACGTTTCAATATACAGAGTGTTAAAGTTACATTTTAAAAAACTATTTTTGTTAATAATCCCATTGTTTTGTCATACACACTTGAAATTTTGCACGTACCTTTATCTTATTCCGGCATACATATCATGTAATTTTGGTGAATAAAATCGAAGGGTGAATGGAGGTAACTGAGGGATGCAGTACCCTTAGTACAGTGCAGTAAGTATTACGATTTGCTAAGTTGCCAAGGTATTGTAATAACAGGTATATCCACAAAATTTCAGTTTCACTTGAAAATGGTAGTGAATGATAGATTTATGGGCACTACAAATTGCCGTTTTTCTCCAAAACGAAGCATTTAAACAAAAAATTACACAAAAGGTAAAATGATCAGAAGAAAATTCTACGCTTGATATTTCAGAAAAAGCTGCCTAGGCGTACTTATAAATAATTGGAGGGAATAAAGGGTACTGCATCCCTCAGTTACCTCCATTCGCCCTTCAATTTTTTTCACCAAAACTACATGGTAAGTATGCCGCAATAAGATAAAAGTACGTGCAACATTTCAAGTGTGTATCTTAGAAAACAATTGGATTATTAACAAAAATCGTTTTTTAAAATATAACTTTAACACAGAGACGTTCAAATAAAAAATAGCTTAAGGAAAGTCGCATTATTTTTGTCCAAAGAATATGTGGTTAATGGTATAGCCCTCTATTTTAGGACATCCTGTATAACATTTAAAATACTCATCTTTGGGATTTTGAAAATCCGCGCGTGATTCAACGCGATCATTTCCAACAATGCTTTCCTTAAATGTTTGGGCAGGGAAATGTGGATAGTATTCTCCCTCACTTTTGACAAAATGTTTAGGAGTATGTTCATGAAATTCAAGGGATACGATGGATTAGATGAGGTACCATGGCCTCTACGATCTCCTGACTTAAATCCTTTGGACTTCTTTTTGTCAAGATATTTAAAAATGGAATGTATAACAGCAAAGTAGGCACTATTCATGATATATATGAACATATGATAGCTGTTGTCAATAACTTACGAATTCAAAACGAACAACAACTAGAAACATTTGTGTTAGTTCGTAGAAACTAGATAAGACGGGTCCAAATGTGTTTACACGTCGGTGGACAAAATTTTAAACAGTTATCTTGACATCAGCTATAGCTATGTCAAATTATTTTATTAATTAAAACAATTTGGATTTGCCGATATAAAATAGGTGTTATAAAATTATAATTATTTCTTTCCTTGGAATATTTTTTTCCCTTTACCTTGCATAATGTCAGGTTTTACAGTGGACCGGTTTCCAGTGCCGTGCGGAAGCATATTTTTAAGTGTATACATTTTCGAATTGCTCTTTTTATTTGTTTTACAAAACTGTATTTGTCTCCTGCACATTAAAAAAAATGTGTCAACCAGTCATAACCTGGCTCTAAAATTCAAATATGCCTATATAAAACTAATATGGTTATAACCTCATAACGTGTGTTCGTTTCATTTCAGACATGCATAATTGATGGCGCGATGGAAACTGACCTATTGAACGTATGAATAGCGACTGTGCATATTGGTACAAAGCAAAAATATAAACATCCGTTCACAAAAGGCCACAAAGCGCGTTAATTTGTTATGTTATAAATTCAATATACGTCTACGAATGAAACTGAATACTGGGTAAATGTGTCATGTATGCTTTGCAGATTCTGAAAATTCAATTTACCGGGGATTCTTTATTCTGTTGGCCATATTGTGGGGATGCGTACCCTTTCTAATGTCATTTCCGGTTTCAACAAAAGGGGATCGTGCTGTGGTCTCATTATTTTATTTCTACTAAAACGGGATGCCCTATGTATTAGGATTATCAAGTGCAACTAATTACCACCGTCATTAGCTCAATAATAGTTATTTACGCTACATGGGAGGTAAAGTAGTAGTATTTACTATAATCAACTGCCGAAAATCTAGAGAGTGACGCTCTAATTTAACATGTACGACGAGCTTAGGGCGCGAGATTAAAATATGTGTGTAAGTGATAGTTTTAATATGTAGTTCATTAACAAGAATGTCCGTGAGTAGTGTATATGTATAGTGCAATAAAAAGTGACAAAGTACAATTGTGAAATGGAAAATAGTGGAAACTCGCGGAAGGAAGACGGTATTTTAAAAATGAACTTTCGACAATAAAAAAAATTGGGTTACTATGTCTTACACGATGAAACTTTGCCTAGAATATACAGGGTTAACTATGACTAAGTACAAAAATTTTAACCACGTGCTCAAGGAGCCCTAAAAGACAATAAAAAAGTTATTCCAGAATTTTAGCTCGATATTTAAAAAATGGGGCAAAACACTTTTTTCCTACGGAAAGTCGGCGCCTATGATGAGTATCAACTGAGATGGCTTATAGCTTAGATTCATAGTTGGCATTACATCTATCAACAACTACCATGCGGTCGTTTGCAGTATTTCTAAATGCAGAAACGACAAACATTAACATTCTTATTAGTAATAATACCTGATAGGTAGGTAACAGTTAATCCAGTTAGCTTCAGTATTTTGCATTCGTTTTTCATTATTTGGTTACAAACTGGTAAAACTACATTTTCACTCACTACCGATAAACACACTTCCCGTAGGTACAGTTAGATACAATTCCTGTGTATTATAACAAAATCGAAGAAAGCGATGAGTAGGTAGGTTCTAATAGATAACAGAAAACGTTTAACACCCTCGGCAGTCCCATAACCTAGAAAAACAAAACGGCGAACTATATTGTGGAAAAATATCTGTACCCGACACATATTCCTTTATTTATTAGGCACTAAAAACTGAAGAAGAACACAAAACTACAACGCAAACACAGGAATTAAATTATAACATGACAGCGAACCGACTCGATTGGACCGACTGCCGACTATGGCCGACTGTTGCATGACGGTGGCTTATTGGTTGCATACTCTGATTCTCGCATTGGCGGCATTAAATAAGGATTTAATATAATATCGAAAAAAAATGTTTTTCGCTTTATAAATAAGTTTGGAAATTTTTTGAAAGGAAATTCTGTTAATTCTTATTTTTTTCTATCCCCTCTTAAAATATTTGTACTTTTAACCCTGTATAGAAGGGTACTTTTGCGAATTATGCGTGACGTATGAATTATGGTATATGAATTTCCGAATAAAATGAAATCGAAAAGAATATACTGAGAGAAAAGACGAAATAGTGATATGGCAAAGAAACTATCTAAAATACGGCGCTACGATACGATATATGTGTTAATGTGTGACCGCTATAGCGACAGTGCTAGTAACTAATAGTAAATAGTGAGTATATACAGGGTGATTGGGAAGGAACCCCCAATATTACAAGGAGGAGTTGAGGGGGCAAACATATGGTCGAAAATCAACGGTTACTGAAATAGCAATGAAAATATTTTTACCCGAGTTAATTATTGTAATGCATCAGCAGAGAAAAATATTTATTCTGTAGGTATTATAAATAATAACATTAAATAAAGATCTAATAAACCAAAATTAATGAATAAAATTTTATATACCACCATCCGCATCGATGCATGCACCAGCTTGTTTGTGGATTGCACGGACAGCTCATTGAAGTGCACTGAGATTTTCTCTTATGGGTGTTAGACAATTGACAATCCGATCGAATACCACCTTGGCTTCATTTTTGTTACATATACTAAAGATTTAAACCATCCCCAAAGGCAATAATAAAGGAGATTCAAATCTGGTGGCCAATTTTGGAAACCACCTTAAGATGACTGATCACAACACGATTAAAATGGACAGGGGCACCATCATGCTGAAAGTACATGTTTTGCCTAATGTCCAATGGAACATCGTCCAGTAGATCCGACAAATTATTTTCTAAAAATTCTACATATCAAGCTCCAGTAAGACGACCATCTATCACAACTGGGCACAAATTAATTGATTATTAATCATACCACACCACATGTTAATGCTGAACCGATGCTGAAAGTTACTTTCCACCGTGGCGTACGGATCTGACCAACGATGTTCATTGTGACAACTATTTACTCCATCACGAGTGAATTGAGCCTCATCAGTGAACAAAATGAATTCGTAAAGTGTATGGTTTGTGACTATCCAATTGTAAAAATGCAACCGCATATCATTATCACCGTCCTGAAGATTCTGGACGCGCTGAATATGGATAGGTTTTAAACCATTGACTTCCCATGCCGTAGTCTGATTAATTTGGAGACCATATTTAGAATTTCACTAATGTGAGTTTGGTTTTTTCTGTTCACTTTTGCCCCCTAAACATTCCTTTCAAATATTGGGGATCCCCCTCCAATCAACCTGTATATTGTATTACAAAGCCTTTTGTCCTTATGACGGCAGAATTTGGGAATATTTGCGCGAATTATTTAACGGTGGGAAAATTACTACTTTTAAGCAATTTTATCCACTTTGTTATAGTGTTGGTTGTGCTTTAACTAATTAACAATTAATAAAATTTCCAGTTCAACGGATCTGTCTATTTGCATTTATGTCTCCCTTCACTTTTTTAAACTCCCGTTCTCAATAGCAATTGCTATTTTTCCGGTAAAAATCACTTACCTTTAACAATTGTTAAACTAGGGAAACAAAATGTTTCCAAGCTCAACGAAAGTCTATGCATATAAAAATGTATTCGTTCCATCACCGATAGATTGTACCTAAGATACAAAATGAAAAATAAATCATCTCTCTAAAAGTGAGATCGCGGTTCTGGAGAATTTCACATATTCCTTATTCTGAAATCGAAAGGTATAAACCCTACAAATGTGAGATAATGGAAGAACTGTAACAGTTTTATTATGCTGAATCGGACAGAGTGATATGAAGCTTATGATTTACAGCACCTGCATAATATATGAGATATGTAAAGAAGAATAGGCGGGTTTGGACATCCAAGCAAAAATTGATTTTCATTGTAAAATTACAACTTATAGATTAATACAACATATTTGTATACCATTTTTTTTACAAAAATATGTAACGGCTGTAATTACCAAACTAAAGTTCTCTCTGAAGGGAGATCCACAGAACGATTTCTAATTGGTCTGACATCACAAGCCTACTATCGCCTTGACTCGGTCCGCGCTGTCATCTGTCAAAGCGGGAAACAAGCAGGGTTAACTAACGGTTAATTTAGCCTGTGTTTGTTAACATTTCGTAGCACATATACTGCAAGAAGCCGATTCGTAGTAAATGTACAAATGTTGTTTGATTTTTTAGCGACCAACGCGAACAGTATTTAACGTAACCTATCACCTACTCGTCATAGTCTTATGCAACGTAAAATAAGAGTAGAGCAATATTAATTTTGATAATAATTATTATAAGATAAATTATTACAACATAAAAATTAAGTCCCGATATCCAGATATTTAAGTAGGTACAAAGATACAGCTACATACCTATATATGGTAGGGCTAGGTATACTTATTTGAAAAGTGTCACTTTAAATAGTCGATGTCAAAAACCGACGATGTCAAAAAAAAACAATTTTGCAAAATAGGTCATGGTCACACGTATTTACAGATGGGGAAGAAAATTATGAAGATTCAGCAACCTAGTTCGCAAGTTGGTCTCACTGATTTATAAAAGCCGGCGTTTGACTTTTAAAAGAATCTTCTATTGATTTTCCATCCACTACCATTTTTTTAGAAGAAGTAAATAGTTTAGATGTTAAATGAGTACAACTACATTTGCCTGTTTTTAAAACATACCTACCACATTACCAAGTGGTGCTCGAAAATTATGAGTTCATGAAACGATGAACTATTGCTATTAAAGTTTGTATCTTTTTGTTAAGGCACTCTTACAAAAAAAATATTCAAATTGCACATTCTCTACACCAACTCAAAGCAAAAATTCCTTGTAGTTTGAACTGCGGTATACATCGAAATTTTATGAAACGGGTGTTTGTACAACTGCAACGGATTGTTTGGTAAACTATTTCTAAATATATTAATTTCAGTAGAGATTTTTTTTTAGAAATGTCTTAAATTTACAAATAATTAAAAAAAAATCCAAAAACTTACTCTATTTTGTTTCGATTTCAGATCTTCCAAGAAATTTACTAAAGCGCTTGTAGAATACGATACTGTAGTGGGACATAAAATTCTACAAATTGAAATGTTTCTATGCAGTGGGTACTGAATATGATATGATAGTATTTTATTTTGTGATGTATTGGGCATAAGCAAAATATCATATTTCTATAATTTGTTATTATGTTAGCATATTATTAACTATTCTTTTATCTATTTAAGGAAGATCGTGTACTGCTAAATATTCTGAAAACGTAATAACAAATGACAAAATAATTATATTTAGCTTATGCTCATTACGTTATAAAAATAGAAGTCTTATCATGTTGAGTACCAAATTTATAGAAACATTTCGATTTGTAGAATTCGATAAGTCACATAATCCCACTGCTCAATTTACAGACAATCTATTTTACTAAGCTGTTGACTTTTAGAAAATTTACATATTTTTAATTTTATACAGGTAGTAAACGTAAAAAATTATTTAATACATATCTTATGTCAAGTTTATGTGTTTTTCTGATATTTTATACACATTTCTTTAAGAATATGAAATATAAACTAATTCTAACTTCTTTATTCAATCATCACCTACCTGTATAATAATAAACAATATACCTGTATCATTTGATTTAATAGATATATGTATTAGCCCATTAAAGTACGAAACAACATTTTTTTGCTGGCACTATGTTTCTTGCTTCGATAAATCGACCGCGTAACCTGCAATAAATGTCCATGTTAGGCGACGCGAGGTAGGCAGCTGACGTCATGCATCCTAATCTCGCATCCAGGTACGTTTCGTAGCCTCGCTCCGACTGGAGATCTTCAATTGCCCAAAACTGCTTTATTTTTAAAAATTTTGATCATACATTTGGCAAGACTATTTTTTTATTGGATATTGATTTCGATAAAATACAAAAATTGCCGAACTTGCCTATTAACACAGTATCTCTGAAATGACAGTTAAGCTAATTAAAAGCATAAGCAAAATAATAATAGGCTGTTGGCTGTATATAGATATTATTATTATTAACGTACGCATGTAAAGTTTGTAAAACTTAGGCATATAATCACGTAAGTGTGGTAATAATGTAGTATCCCACGTATTCCGTACAACGTTTTATCTACAACTGTCGAGGTTATTAATTATAATAATAAATAGTATTACCATTAGTAAATTATTCAACGAGTATATAATTATTTTATTAATATATATTTAGGAAACAAATGGAAATAACAAAAAAAATCATTGTTCTTCATATTTCCAAGGCATACTAGATTTTATGGATTTGAAATCATGGCAGATTTTGTTTTTAAAACAAGCAGAGCTATCCCAAGCCGTTTTTCAACACCAAAATTTGTTGTCTCTTACAAGAGTCGGTTCACCTATCCGGGAACACCCTGTATATTTGTACCAACATTATTTTCTAGAAATCTTATGAGTCACATGGTTCTTTTTGATTCATTGACACCCTGTAGATTGTCCTATTTTAGTCCTAACTTGTAAAACTGAATGAACTCTGAGGCTATAAATATTCTCATTAACACGCTTATATTAGCTTCACCTGTATGTATGTATGTATGTATGTATGTAACGGAATCTTTCAGCGTAATTTTCACCAATTTCAAGAAGTCTGATCAGCTTGAAAATTTGCACAGGGGTCAAGGACTGATGACAATACAATTATTTAATAACTTTGTTCTAATGTCCTGACTAGGATCATCAGAATAAAAACTATTTAGATTACTTTGCAGGTTAAGTGTATACAATCCATCAGTGTTGTTTCCAAGCAGGCAAGGCAGGGGCAGGGGACTGTAATAGATTCGTGCTCTTGCTTTTCACGTATAGATGGCGACCTGACAGAATTAGTTTTCGGTTTTCGCCTAATTTTAAATTAAAAATTTTTATAAATAAATAAAAATTTGATAATTTATAACAAAATTCAAATAAACATTTTGATTTAAAAAATTTCGAAAAAATACAGAATTCAAAATTAAAAAAAAAATTCTAAATATAAAATTTTGGAGTTTAAAAAAGTTTTGAAATACAAAATTTTGTAAATAATTTTGGATTGTGGAATTACATGATAAAATCAAATTTAAAAAATTTTAGAAATAAATAAAAATTTGATAATTTATAAAAAAATTCAAATAAAAATTTTTGGAAAAAATTTTCAATTGAAAAATTTTAAAATCCAAAAATTTAGAAAAAATTTCGAAAAAGACATTGAATTTTAAAATTTTGAAGAGCGTAAATTTTCAAATTCAAAGAAATTTTGATTTGAAAATTTTGGCAAGAATTTTGAAGAAAGTTTTGAATCTAAAATTTTGTAAAATTAGAAAGAAAAAAAAAAGATTTTGATACGAGAACGTTGACAAAAATTTTAATTTGCATATTTTATAGTAACAAACAAAAATGAAAAATGAAACTATAACACAAAGAAAGAGAAGACTGGAGAAAAAAAAATGTATAGAAAAACTATATGAAATGGAAAGGTTACGTAAACATGAATGAAATGAATTTAGATTTATTGTCAAATATAAGATATTTAAAAAATTAAGGCTCTTAATTATAATTACTTTTGTTATTGTTTTGAGACTAAAAATTAAGAAAATAAATTATAGTTTAAAAAAACTAAAAAAACACGCTTTAATAGTAAACCGAACTAAAAAGTAGAAAATAATTTTGAAGTATCAAGAGTTTGTTACAGCAATAGAAAATTCCGACAATCAATTACGACTAATTAATTGGGAATAAGATTAAATTAGAAAGTAAATTATTAATAAAATAATTCAATTATAGTAAAAAAAAGCGTGGGGTGCTTGATATTAAATGTTACCATTATTTCAGTAGTGCAGCTATTTATAAAAATAAAGTCATTATGAAAATATAGTAAATTGCACCCCACGCTTTTTTTTACTATAATTGAATTATTTTATTAATAATTTAATTTCTAATTTAATCTTATTCCCAATTAATTAGTCGTAATTCATTGTCGGAATTTTCTATTGCTGTAACAAACTCTTGATACTTCAAAATTATTTTCTACTTTTTAGTTCGGTTTACTATTAAAGCGTGTTTTTTTAGTTTTTTTAAACTATAATTTATTTATTAATCTTTGATTAGGTACTCGTACTGTAAGATTTTGCCATATTTTATATTTAAAAAAGTAGTATTAAATCAGACGTCAGGCAGAAATATAAAATTATCAATGTTTTCATTTCAAACCGAAATACGTTAAAGAAAGTGTAATATAAGATAATTTAAAACAAGACATAAATTTCAAGGATTTCACTTGAGTTTCATTCAGTTTAATGACTGTTCAAAAGTTTTTCCATTGCAATTTAGAAGCTTATGACTTTTTTTGTCGTTCTATCAAATACCTTGATTGAACGATTGCAAAGTTTCTTCAAACTATTTTAACTTTCAGCTGATACCAAAAACTTAATATTTTATATTTCCATTTATTTCATAATTATTATATTTATTAAATTTCCATACGTACTTTGCTACAAGTGCAAGCAGAAAACGATATAACAACGAGAATCATTTTGCGAAAAAAAAATATAATATATAATATCAATAATAAGTATAAAAAATTATATTTGAAAAAGGCACGAAAGACAAATTATGAGCAAAAAAAAAACAAATAACTGTTTGATTAAAAGATTTTGTCTATTTTTTATTTCATCGAGTTAAGAGCACTCGATTTTAAGAAAAATATAAGCAACTGCGGAACGACAACTTCCGGAATTAATTTGGACCTGCGAATTCAGGGAAATGTCAGTAATTGCCTTTCTGCCTGATAATCGAGAGCAGAAAAAAATGAGATTGATACGAAATAATATTCTGAAATGCGACATTAACTAGTTACATTATTTGCTTTGCAAAAAGTTCTTAAATTTTTTTTGTCTATAGTTATTCATTATATTTGGTCCTGTCTTTATTATCGTTATTATTAGAGACACAAAATAAAGTTTCGAATAAAAGTTGCAGGGTTGTCACTAAACCCCTTTACTAACTTAATGGAAGCACAGTGGCGTGCAGAAGTTGAGGGATTCAAGAAGCCACAATATATTTTTAATGGGACGCCCTGTGAATTGTTGAATTTTTAACCGTTTTTGAGTTATTGGACATTAAACATCGTACAGGAATGAAGGAAACCTGGAAAACCTCATTAATTAGGGGGGTAGTCAAACGTCGATCGGTATCAATTTCTCACATCGACCCAGGCTAACCTACTTCCACCCTACCACACCCGCATAGAAGATGGCAATCTTCTCCACGAATATAGCTAATATACGGTCTACCTCTGGTGTGCCCCACGGCTCAGTACTAGGAGTTTTACTTTTTAATATATTTATTGATATTGTTAATAAAGTTGATTTTGCTTGTCTTATTTATGCTGATAACTTAAAAATCTTTTGTAATATTAAGTAAGTGTAAGTTCACGAGTGATGTGTCAGTAACAAGTTAGGTACCATTGAAGAGACCAGTAACAAGTTACCATTGAACAGTCAAAAACTCAATGTGATCACTGAGGCTTACATACGGTTACAAATGATTTCAAGGTAATTAGAGTCAATGAAGTTGAAGGATTTGAGCGTACTATTTGACACAAGTCTTAATTTTCGTCAGTATATCGACAATATTGTCATGGAAAGTGTGACCTTATTGAAGGGAAGTCTGGAGCTTCCATCAAATATCACGAAAAGTCCTCCACCAAACTGCTGCGAGAGGTAAAGAAAATTGCCCTGATACATATATAAATTTATTAAAATAATCATACCAATAACCATCCTTACAATAAAGGGACCTTTGTGCTGGGGACAATCTTTTCTAGAGATCAGAGCCAGCCAACGGCTGGCCGCCGTCTTTGGCCATGGACTGGCTGGCATTAGTCCAGTTTCAATAGTATTCAATTATACTACCTATTGAAACAATGGCCAGCTGAATGACAGTTGAATTTATTCAATAAGTTTAAGTAGTGGAAAAGAACTGCAGTCTCTTATATTTCCCTTCAAAATCATTAACAATTCGCCCGATTGCCCTTCTATAAGGTCACAAATTAATTTTGGTGTTATTTCTCATGCAACTGGAAATGGAAATAGATTCTATTTCTTAATTCCAATTCCAATTTGCTTAGACATTTTTAATTGTAGTATTAAGTCTATCAAAAGATTGTGTCAGGGTAGTTAGATTCGCTTTGTAAATATTCTAACTCTGTCCTTTTTTATATATTAAAGGTGGCCTAAATATAATGTATATCCATGTACAATTCTATATGTACTTTCATCCAAAAAAAAATATATATTATTCTATTAATGACATTGTGAACGAAGTTTGTACTGGATAAAATTAGACTTAGTTGTTTTAATTACGTTCCAACAATTCTCATTATTTGCCTATTAGAAGAGCTCTCAGAACAATATTTGAGTGAGTGTGTGCAAGTTTCAATGCAATTATAATACTCTAAAATAAATATTTAATATCTTCTAATTTTATACTCTGTGATGTATTAATCAAGACCGTCACATTTTATTATCTGCAACCGATATTTTCATGACGACGTCAAAGTATCTCAAAGCTCATATCTTTTCCAACTTATAATTAATAATTTATGGGACAGATTAGCTCATGTAGCAATGTCTACCCCATCTGACGGTTAGGCTTTTATCGAAACCCTATCGATTCCCTTCCAACTATTTATTCGAAACATTCAGCCTTACAAACATAAAATGATATATTGTGAATCGTTATGGAAAGATGAGCTTGGCATGTTCCACGCATAATATTTTAAAAATTAATGTTGCCTCCTTTCACTTAATGGCTCCAAACATCTCTAAATGAATGGCCTGGAAGATATTAATACGTAGGACTTTCTGGAAAGAGTGATACGTCGGCCAGTACAAATAGGTGCCGTTCGGTAAAACTATGGCAATCGTCGATCGATTACGGAGCAAGAAATATGAATTGCAAATATCCAACAATGGGCCGAATAAAAACCTTTGATTTACGGCAAAAGCTGAGCCAGAACTTGAATATCAACCGAAGTTATTACTGTAAGAAGTTTTGGGTACGTTTGGCAAGAATTAATTTCTGGAGTGGATGTGTCAGATGCAGATTGACCTAGTAAAGACCCAGAAATGATTAATTGATATATTGCATTAACATTTGGATCGGTACAATCTGATACGAGCTAAGATGTTGGTTATTTATAGGCAGTTTAGAGGGAACGCGATTACTTGACTGCGACCTACTTTTGGCGGGTTCTGCGACTAGTGAAAAATGTATACTGATAGTTTGGTTTTCTGTGTAATAAATATTTTCTCAAACCGTCACAAAACTATGACATTTTTTAACTATCATCTGTCTCCAAGGTTGATATTCTCAACGGTGCTTATCACTATCGACTTTCAGTATCATTTCGCAATAGTTTCTTTATTCAAAACTGAGTTTTTAATGTAACCTTCCGCCACAGTGTTCATCACAGCCGTCAACTAAAAAGGTAACAGACGTCCGTCATAATGCGCGTACACTGTACTCTTTCCAGTTATCCAGCTTCAAAAACGTTGTTACTTCTTGCAAGATGGCACTGATTTAATGAATGCCGACCATCATTCGATGCCACTTTCCATTAACATATCTGAGAAATAATCGATGTTCTATCAATCCGAGTGGACGTAAAGCAGCAGAAACCAATACCAATTATAAGAGTTATCTTCAGCGTTGGGTTAAGGTTGGTCGTCAGCCTCTTTTCGTCTCCTTTCGTAAGCACTTTCGATTTATCACACCCCACTGAATTACGTTTGAAAAAAGCCCCACCTTTGCATATGTCTGAATCTGAATCTGAACATAAGATTATCTTTTACAGATAGAACTTTGACTACAGCGAAACTCATATCACTCACAAGATTTTACTGGTAGATCGTGTTTGACCATTCTCGCTTCTGTTCTATTCCATTTCATCCCATTCAATTTTATATTATGTTATCCTATCCTAATTAACATATCATATGTTATCCTATCCTATGCCATCATATCCTATGCTATCCTGTCACATATTATCCTATCCTATCCTACTTTAACAAGTACAAAATTAAATTCAGCAAAGCAGCTTAGACTCATTAATAATGCTAACTGTATTCATATTATGTACAATCGTTTTCAATATTGATGACACACTTTAAAACAAATTTGGCTGTTTATTTCGAACTGCTGACGTATTGACAATATCTACTTTCAACATTCAACATTAGTACTTAGTTGTTCCATTTATCAATAGAGATCCAATGAAATTTCTACTCAGAACTTCCAGTTGTTTAAAAACTGATTGAAGTAGTGTCATTATTATTGCAAATGATAGTACATCCTATTGTGCGATCATAATGTAATAAATAATGCGAAACACCTTTAAGAGAAATGTATGTGTTATTCGCAAATCTTGAACATCGGACAATCTCAGATGTTTGTGAAAACTTGGTTTTTACCTGCTAAGCTGTCTGGCTCAGTTTGATAACATTGTTGTTATACAGGGTAAACCTTAAATAAGTACAAATATTTTAACTGCTGGTGTAGTTCCTCATATAGATCAGTCTAGTGCAAGCCATTTTTAAAAATTTCTAATATTTACGGATATATATTTTTTTTTAAATACCCACATTTTTAGAACCGCTGGCAGATCTGCCATAACCAACCTAATGAACCATATGATTTGTTGCGAGGTTGCCATATCTCCTCCAATATAAATATTACGTTTCCTTTAACGTAATGGTAAAGTAATACGGTTAATTCTATTTTAAAAATACTTGTTTTAAGCATAAGTACAGTAAAATTGGGTATGTAGTATGATACGCAGCAATATTAACATAAATTTTAACTTCTTAACTGACCTTAACTTAAACGATTAATAATGAATTTTCTCAAGTTCAATACTACCATAAAGTATTTGGGAAGATATTACGTGATATTACTATGTCCAATGTTCAAAAATTATACATAAACGTGCACACAAGCTTACCTGTTTGTTAAAAAATTAACTATTTAATCAGTAATCCACATTTCACAAGTTAAATGTCATTGTACACTGTTAGAAAGGGACACAAGACACAATTTCCTTAAGTTATTTTATGACGGAAAACTATAATTTTCACACAAAATATTAAATTTAATTTTCACCACATAACCCCAAATAAGTTAGTATTAACCATTTCGAATTCAGAACCATGAAGTGACTTCGTACTTTAATCAGTGAAACAAATTTAAAAAATAAAGATACACACAATATTTAAATAACAAAATAAGCAGCTTGACGTAATAATTCGAGCGAATATTCGCAAATTTTGCGTCCATGAGAGCAAGATTTTAATAGTTTCTTAAAGCAAAGACATTTGTGTAACACTGGCAAGACTGTGAACCACACGTTCACTCTGCAGCTCTATGGCTCATAAAAGTATGAAAGTGGCGGTCTGGCCAGCGGTCCTCAACAAGTTTTCTACAGAGAAGTTACGAAATTTATTTAAAATGTCACCTTTTTATTTCTGATTTTTTTGTAAAAAGACTATTAGTTATGTGTTCTACACACTGAACTATACTGCTGATTAAAATATTTGTACTTATGTAAGGTTCACCCTGTATAGACAGAAAGAACTATGGCACAAATATGCTAAGATGTTTTATAAACACTTAATAACCTTGACGTTGTTTTCTTTACTACCAACAAATTTAATTTAATCTCAAGTTCTACTATATAATCCGTTAGAAGGAAGACCCCAAACTAGACAGCGACTGATTGAAATTAGAACAGTGGTTGGTTTACACTGAAAGATGAAAGCTTGCAAATCTCTCAAGACAATTTCAATTCTCGACGGGCGTTCTGCCGTACACGGATGCACATTTTTGTTAAAAATAAATGAAGCTTCCCGTGCTCCCGTGTTACTTAGGGATATTACATTTCTATGTAATAACGTTACACCGTTCGGTGTAAATTGAGGCTTGGAATAATGAGCCTCGTTTGCGCGAAAGATAATGCTGTTTATTTAAGTTCCTGTTATACAATTCTGGAAAAACAGGGATTTCAGGGTGGATATATTTTGTAAAGCTTTTGCTTTGATTTAAAAATTTGTTTCAAAGCTCATCCGAAAAGTTTTAACTATGCCAGGCTAATTGTCTTCTCGTTATCAGAGGATTGTCTTCCATAAAGTCTAAATTTTTTTGTTCGGTATTTAAAACCCTTTGTCGGCATATCCGACCCCCCGTCTTGTCTTGAGCACAAATTTCCATCAGCAATTCACGTAGAAAAACTGTAGCAAATGTTTAGTAATGCAGCAAATATATAATGTGTAATTATATTGGAAAATCGGTGGACATACAGACACGATGCTGCTCATGACTTTTGCCTTGCTTTCCCGTACGCTAAAACAATGTGTACAGTACATTTTTATCGATATAAGGGAATTTAAAAAAAATCAAGATGTGGAAACTAAGTAGTGGGATAGGGTGGTGCAATATAAATTTAAGCAAGTGACATAATAGTATATTATGCAACGATCATGTAATGACCATTACATGAGAGTTGCATACGCTATTTTTTCTACACCCGATAAATAATCAAAAACCATAAATTTTATATTTTTATTGAACACAATAGGTAACAGTAATTAATCGTATGAACTGTATTTTCTGCTTTCTCCGATATATGTGGAGGAGTCGATGGTAATTCTTCTATATCGCTGATATCAGACATTTTGATAAATTTATCAAAAGCTAGCTATCGAAGTTTAGCTAGGTATCTACGAAAATTTAATACGTACTGATTTTGACATCTAAAATAATTACATAAGAACCTAGGATAAACGTCAAATGCACAGCATGCTTGATTGAAAAATTATGGGTTTCTATTGTTTAAAAATCTGTATCGTAATGAAAAATCTGTATCGTAATGGGTATCATTATGAAACGGATTATGGACATATAAGTGCATTGTTGCGTTGTGTTGTGTAGAAAAAAATCATTAGGATAATATGTGGATATACGCATAGTATATTATTATAAATTTATAGACGATGCCTATTAATGCAATATTAACATAAATTTTAACTTCTTAACTGACCTTAGCTTAAACGATTAATAATGAATTTTCTCAAGTTCAATACTACCATAAAGTATTTAGGAAGATATTACGTGATATTACTATGTACAATGTTCAAAAATTATACATAAACGTGCACACAAGCTTACCTGTTTGTTAAAAAATTAACTATTTAATGCCTATTTTAGTCATCTAACTCGATATTATCCAAAGCGGTGTGATTATTAAAGATATTTTATATCTCGTTGGCAAATCAGTATTATTTTAGCTCAATAGAACCCACTGCTCGAATATAAAAACTTATAGTGGAATGGCGGCTACAAGCCGCTATTTGAATACAACATTGTAACATCTCACGAAACAAGGTAACGGCTTTCTGTACATAATTGTTGTTTTAGATGTTTTTTAATTACTGTTATCGTCGGCTGAAATTAGTGTTGTGAATATATAATTATTTAAACAGTATTGTGAGTGTTTGTTTTAATTTATCTATTACTTGTTAATTAGATATAATCTATATCTATATATATATATATATATATATATATATATATATATATATACATATAAAATACAATGAGAGAGAACAGCGAGCATTAGAAAAAACGGTCTATTTAATAATAGGATTAGACAACGCTCCATACCATTTAAAACTTTCAGAAAGGATTCCAGGTACTGGCACAAAAAAAAAGAATTTAAAAAATCCATAAAATTGTCAACGAAGCTACTTTGAAAAAATATGAGTTACTGCATATAGTCAAGAGCAATAACTACTACAAACAAATGCGTTATTGATGAGATAGCTACGGCTCATGGACATACCGTTCTACGGTTGCATCTATACTACTGTGTTTTTAATCCTATTGAATTAACATGGAGCCAAATAAAAACAGACATTCAAATAAATAATACCTTTCCAAAATGTGACAAAACAGTTATAGATGTTGTAAGAAGTGAAGTGAATAAAATTACATCAGCTAATTGGAAAAAATCATTGAATATGTCATAAAACTTGATGGAGACTATATAAAGCTACCCCAATTAAATGTGTTAAATAAAAGTGATTTCATTATATATACGATATCTTAAATAAAATAAGTACATAACTATTTGACTTTACAAAAAGTGGGAAAGTATACTATTCAAGCTTTGTATTTTTATTGCACAATAATTCGATTCAAGTGATTTGAAAGTCAACAGCTAAGGTTCGTACGAGATGAAATGATGTTAAAAATTGACTTTCAATACTATTAAAGCTTATAGTAATAAGGCCATACATATTTTAATAGACTCGAACGTTTAACAATATATTTCCAACAAACAATTATTACTTAATGCTTTAATGTACCAGACATCTTGTGTATATTAAATATACATACAGTACTAGCTTAGGAGGATAACTAGAAGCTCGTTTTACATTCATGATAATATAAGCTCCATGCTTTTTAATGCATGGAAAGATCAGAGGAAAATCCTAAACTAACAAAAATTTATCATAAGGATCCCTTTTCTATTAACTGTTAAAATAAGATAAAGAATTAAATTATGAAGAGATATATGCCTGCATTTAATTTTCTGGATATTTACTGTTGGTAGACTATTTAAAAGTAAGTTGACATTATTCTATAAAATAATAGGGTATAATAGTATGAACCAAAATAAGTAGAAAAGTCTCAATAAACATGGGTCCGCAAAGTAACGGTTGCGGAGATATGGAATGTTTTATGTTTTTTAGTAGCTCCTTTTTTTATTTTGCAAACACGTTGTGTATTTTCTTATAATAGTTGGTTGATGTTTAGTGAAATAAACAGTACGTATTTGACAGTTGTTCTCAGCGCACAAGTTTTCATTCGCTATGGTTGGTTACTCTAACGCAGAATTAACAGACATGCATTTCATGTTTTTATATATTTTTAGGTATTAATAATATTGTGTGAAACTAACTACTCAGTGGACAAAAGCCCCAACCTGCGTTGAATTACACCCACAATATCTACCCATATATTCCTTATTATTATCTTTTGTAACATTTTTTTACTGTTTTAGAAAGGTATTTTAAGCTAATATAAATCAAATCTCCTACATTTATAAGAATTGTACCTTTCTAAAACAGTAAAAAAATGCATTTCATGTATTGTCGTGCTAATGGGAACGCCACCGAAGCGCGACGTCTTTATGTTGACGCTTATCCAAATCGCCAGATTCCTTCACAACGCATGTTTGGAAGAATTCACCAAAGATTGCGTGATACCGGTATTGTGAGCAAACAGTGCCATTTATCCGGCGGAAGACCAAGGTCGGTATCCACTCCTAGAGCAGAAGAAGAAATTCTAGCACTGGTAGAGCAGAATCCAGGTACGAGTGTGCGGAGAATATCAGCCGAGGTAGGAATTAATGGTCCTCTTGTTTGGAGAATTCTTCATGAGCAACTGCTTTATCCATACCATGTGCAACGAATACAGGCCTTAAATCCAATAAATGATCATCAAGCACGTTTGGTTTTTTGCCGCTGGTTTCTACGTCATGATGCTGAAGACCCTCGTTTTTTTTGCAAACATTCGTTTTACTGATGAGACCGGGTTCACAAGAAATGGGGTGTTTAATTTTCACAATACGCATATTTGGGCCGATGAAAATCCTCATGCTTTAATAGAATCTGGACAGCAGGCACGTTTTTCATTAAACATTTGGATGGGTATTGTAAGTGACAGGTTTCTAGGTCCTGTTGTTTTACCAAACCGATTCACAGGCGCTGCTTACCTCAACTTTCTGCAAAACACACTGTGTGAGTTTTTGGAAGACATACCTTTGAATCAGAGGCAACAAATGTGGTTCCAGCATGATGGTGCTCCAGCTCATTTTTCCATGGCCGTTAGAGAGCATTTACACCAAACTTTTCCACATAGATGGGTAAGAAGGGCCGGACCTGTTTTATGGCCTCCAAGGTCGCCTAATCTGAACCCTCTAGATTTCTTTGTTTGGGGATATTTGAAGACATTAGTGTATGGTACTCCTGTAAATAGCCTGGAAGAACTGCAGCTACGGATTAATCAAAAGAAAGCGGTTACCTTGTTTTGTGAGATGTTACAACGTTGCATTCAAATAACGGTTTGTAGACGCCGTTCTGATTTATAAGTTTTTATGTTCGAGCAGTATATCCTTAATAACCACCACACTTTAAATAATATCGAGTTAAATGACTAAAATAGACATGATCTATCTATAGCATTATAATATATTATGCATAAATCCACATATTCTAATGGTTTTTGATGCATTATAATATATTATGCATAAATCCACATATTTTAATGGTTTTTGATGTCATTTGATTGAAATTATATTGCAGTACTTATGTCATAACTTAGTTTCGGCTGAAGTTCTGTTATATCGATGAAATGTAAGTACTATAGAACTTAATTTCATAAATACCATGATTTACCTATTCTATAATATAGCTACAGATATCATCACCTATGATGTTTAAAATTCACAAAACGAATTTAGCCTTACTATACTTCTTTTTTACAAGGATCCACTGACTAATAACGTACCCTCTGCAATTTCTAACGATAAAATATATTAAAAAATGATATTAATTTGACTGTATTAGAAATAAGCCTGTTTCCATTGAAGCCTCATTGTATTATTAAGAAAATCTGAATTAGGTTACTTCTGTAGCTTCACGAACACTTGATCCTCGAAAGATTAGTGATTTTCAAAACCAAATAATTTTCTAGTGAAATAAATGTTTTGTAAACAAACAAATTTAGGATTGTCAACGCTTTAAGCGTAAACAAATATGTAAAATAGTGAAACAAACGTAACGGTAAATTATCCAAATCCGGATTAAGCTGTATCGCTGTTCTTTTCTTTTTTAAAGATTTATGTTCATCTCAAGCTGTGCAGCTTCAGGCTATAATTTTAATGTACATGTTTCCGTTCTAAGCGAAAACTGCAAGATCACGAATTCTTTGATTTCATGCCAAATTTGCAAGAAAGTTATATCTCGGTTTAGCCTCGACATTTTAAACATTCTGATTTATTTTACCAGTTACGTGAGAAAATCCCAACGGAAGGTAAAATAAGACTATGAAAACAAATTTTCAAACTGTCATCAATATTGTATATACAGGGTGGCCCCGATGGCTAAAACGCCGTTAGTTAGAAACAAAAAAGGGTTAATATTAAATATAGTCTTCAGGATTCAATCTGTTTTGCTTGTTCGTGGAATAGAATTTGGTAATTTCAAATAATTTCTTCATTAGTAAAGTGATTTTATTTTATGAGACGATAACATGTTATTAAGAAAAGTTTCTTATACTGAGAAAACAGTAATTTAAAATTCATTGTCATAGATTCCCGTGAATGTGTCGTCACATTTCTTCTACTACTTTTTTTTCAGGATTTACAGATCCTTAAATATGCTTAAATCATTAATTTATTTTTATATCCATTTTCTTAAGTTAAAATGCTCATACAAATGTTTTAATACGAACTTAAATATGAATTATTAAATAGTAAGTTCCAAAACATATTTACCAAATTAAAATTCAGAGATAAAAATAGGTCTAAAAAATTAAGAGGGCTAAAACTTTTCTCAAATAATTGAAATAGTGCTTTAAATTGTTTCTAGAATATAAAAATTAAAAACATACAGGGTGTTACATTTAAAATTCCATAGCCGAAGTCATTTTCGGAAATGCGACAAATATCGAAAAAATGTCACTCCCCTGTGTATTTACCTACGAAATCTCTATTCTATATCTAGGAAGCTCTGGGTGTTATGACTTGTCTAAATTTCGTGGACAAATGGACAACTACTACCTTTATTTCCAGAATTAACCTAAAGTTAAAAATATTTTTTAGGCCTGTATCTGAACTACCACGTAGAACAATTTTCAAATATATGTACTTGGTGCTCTAGATAGGCTGGCGTTTCAAGGACAATCATATCTAAAGATACACAAAAAAAATACACCCAGTAGGTGGAGGTTCTTATTAGCGTAGTACTAAAATATAATGCTGAAATTGATTCATTTTCTTTAACTTTTGAAGGGAAAATGTGCTAGAGAACATGAAAAATCGTGAATTTGTACCTTATCAGTGTGTTATATACACCGTAAAAAATACTTGATAATTTACATAAATTCAAGTGTTACTAGTTTTTTAATACGAACCTAAATATGAATTATTAAAGAAACAGTAAGTTCCAAAACATCTTTAACAAATTAAAATTCAGAGATAAAAATAAGTTTAAAAAATTAAGAGGGCTAAAACTTTTCTTAAATAATTGAAGTAGGACTTTAAATTGTTTCTAGAATATAAAAATTAAAAACGTTACTAGTTTTTTAATACGAACCTAAACATGAATTATTAAAGAAACAGTAAGTTCCAAAACATCTTTAACAAATTAAAATTCAGAAATAAAAATAGGTCTAAAAAACTAAAACACATATACACATATATGTGTAGATGTGTTTGTTTATATGTATGTATACTATGATTCAGGAGATTTTATGATAAAATATAATAGGTGAAAATGATCTTTCTTCTTATTCTAAATGACTTCTTCAGCTTGGAAATTGTTTTATATCCTGGAGAAAACTTGTATAATTGACATAATATCTTAATAATAATATCCTCTACCCCTCATTCCAATCACGGGGATTGGCCCAGAAGTCGAAGACTTGTGCGGGAGAGAGGGCGGTATATTATTAAGCAGGCCGCATTTGCGCCCAGGAGCGACTTACGTTGGTAGGCCCTAACCACCATTCAGTGCAGGAATGGGGGAAACCTGGAAAACCTCATTAATTAGGGGGGTAGTCAAATGTCAACTGGTATCAATCTCTCACATTGACCCAAGCCAACATTCTTCCACCGCAGAGAGGGTGCCAATCCTCTCCACGAATATAACGGTCTACCGGCTGCGGGGGTCGAACCCACAGCGATCTAGTCACCTCGATCGACATAGTGAAAAGATATTCTTTCTAACTTACTCAGATTTTTTTAGACTGTGTCAACAAACAGCTATGATATTCCTTAAAAATTTGCATATAAAAACAGCGTCTTTAATGGTCCTGACATAGAACAGATAGGGGGATCTCAAAATATTGCAATTTAACCAAACATGCAAAGTTGCATACAGGCGGAGTTATAGGCTTTAAAGTGGGACCAAATATTTCGAAAAAAAATAATATCTCTGCATTACTTTTACTTGGAATAACCAAATGTTGTACATGATTTACGTTTATTATTGGTCTTCTTGACTATGAGTTCAAGTAAATTGAAACACTACAAAGGTGAATCTTCGATTAAATCAAGGAGTGTATTTTGCAGAAATTCCAAATAACTTTCATCATTTAATCGATTTGGCAAAATAACTGGTCCACTCAAATCACGATCAATAATACCGGCCCAAACATGTATCTTTAACTCGTGTTGAAAATGTCTAGAAGTTATTGCATTAGCTCTTGGACTTTTTTAATGTTATATGAATGTAGTAGATTGTATTTAAGAATTTGGTGTACAGTCCTTATTTGTGGTTCATATGCAACTGTTTGCAAAATATTTCTTCATATTGTACCCTTATTTCACTAGGAACTACGGATATTACTGAAAAACTGTCCTGCCTCTCAAGCCCGTCTTTCAATATCAGAAACTGTTTCTCTATAGAGAATTATTTGATTTGGAAATCTCGGATATTCGATATTTTTCCACACTTGTTCTACAGTTTCCTTCACAGAAACCTAGCACAAGTAACATGTCAACTTGTTCGCTGAATGTAAATTTTCCAGTCATTTTCAACAACAAACAGCATAAATAAAATAGTTTTATTATTAACTGTCAAATTTTAAACACAAAAACTACTACTGACTTTTTGACTAAACACTTCTAAGCACTATTAAAATCTTGTTTTAATTAATGCATTTTTTCTTGAAATCTTTTTTTAAAATTTAACAAGAGTAAAAAACGTGTTTTTTAAATTAAATTCTGCTCGAAATATTATAATTCTAATTAAATTCGATCAATGAAAAAAGAGTTTGATGGTATAATTTTAAGGGCGACTCATCCTCAATGAACACCTTGTAGTGTTTTAATTTACTTGAACTCATAATCAAAGAACACCAATAATAACCCTAAATTATGTAGATACTAAATTTGGTTATCCCAACTTAAAGTAATTCAGAACTTTCTTTTTTCGAAATATTTGGCCCCACTTTGAAGGCCTGTAACTCCGTCTGTGTGTTCTGTGTATATACGTATTTTCATATAAATTGTAATAGTTTGTCACTTCCTATATGCACATGCTCTGTGTAGGTTCTTATGCGGAACACCCTGTATATTGTAGAAATAAAAAACCTCTTTCATGTTGCTGACAACGGAAAAACCGGGTCACAAATATTTATCTGTTTAGAATAAACAGTAGGTATCCCTTTCTATTTGGTAAGGAAGAAAATTACCTATGAAACAAGTCCTAGGGGTGCCTTTTTACCCCTCTGATATTTTCGCAGTTATTTATTTACACTCTGTATATTAAAATACTTCATATAACTTGATGGCATAGATTTCTAATGAAATATTGCCAAACACAGAGATCTATATTTTTGAACCCTAAAATAGTGCAGTAATTTTTCAGGGTAGACTGCTGCCCGACCGAGGGAAGTGAGATGGTTGATAGGGTCGTCCCTGCCGGAGGATTGGCGCCATGAGCCATGCAGCCGGGCAGCTGGGGGGCCGCGCTGGGGCTCGCCGGACTGCTCGCGGTCGCAGTAGCCTTGCCCCCTGTCGTCAAAATAGGTGAGTGATTACGACTTGGCTCTCCGCCACATTTGCCATGCAAATCGCTGTTGGCTGCCACCGCTTCATTTTTTAAATGCGTCTCACTTGATTACGGTTTTCCAATTTCCTTCAAATTTTTTTCATCAGATTTACTGAAAATATTTCATTCGTTCGTTTTTTTTTAGTATCCAATAGATCCTTAGAATCAGAGTGCCTGTCCACTTTTCAAAATGTTTAAAAATACAAATAAAAGCATAAAAATAACAAATTCTCCGCTTTCACAAAAAAATCTTGTATAAAATTCGTTGTGAAATCAATGTGTTTTAAGCACTCGACTCATTATCCAACCTGGTTTTCGCCTCGTTGGACAATTTTACGTCCTGTGCTTAAAACACACTCTTTTCGCAAGTTGTTAGCTATTAATAGTCGACTGTTATAATAATGTCATTATGAACGTCAAAATCGTTAATAATTTTCCACTTTTTAGCACTCGTTCTGTAATGTGACAGAATTAAGCTATGAAGTCCACTTGATGGTACGACAGCAAATAACAGGTTTTAATTGAATTACCTGAGTATTGAAATTCGATATTGATATTAAATTTAGACTCTCTATAAATAAAAAACTAGAAATTTATTACATATTTTTATTTATATTTGTATGCCATGAAGTCCAATGTGGAAGTTATTTAAACTTAAGGTTGCCATATATGTGGCCCAAAATAGTGGAAGGTCGATGTAATTAAAGTTAGTAATTTTAAACCCTGTTAAAAAAGTAATATTAGTCATATTGGTACGTACAGTTAGTGCGATTTATTTTGGTCTAATTTTTCTTTGGTGTTTGTAAGTGTTCATAAACAAAAACGGAACAATTATAGGAACCGTAACCAGCTGCATCGCATGCTAATTTACGGCGTATCTAGGCAAAGCGTTTGTACAGTAAACGCTTCTTGCGAGAAACATAAGACATTTTAAACACTTGTAACTATTATTCTGTCCTGTGAAAAGAGCTCTAAGAAAACCTATTCACAGTAAGTACATATGTTTAGGTCTACCTATTTGTAATAATTATGTATAAAACATAACAACCCTAAGCGATGCGAAGGACGTGGTCACATATTCAATACCTGTTTGCTGTCATAATTCTGTTACCGTTGCTCAGAGAAATAAAATTTTTAAGTCAAATATGTTTTGTTCAGTACAACTTATATGGCAAGATTAAGGCACTAATATTCCGGACACCCTGTATATTGCATAAACTGCATCAGAAGATAACCCTTACCATCAGAATTTGCCAGAACAGGAGGAGACTCCCTAGTAGGATCATCGGCATCGACCAAGAATGATAATCTCTGTCTGTCTCTGCTTTATCCTGCCAATATTGGCGTGCACTATAACATTTAAAAACTGTTAACTACTGTTAAAACAAATGCAACGTTTAACCTTTTTGACCGTTAGATTAACAATATGATATTTAATGTACAGAACAGTTTTGTAATTGTTTGAAATCTTTATTTCATTTAATAGAATTAACATCGTTCATGATACATTTTTAGGTTGCTCTAACCAATACTTTTACGTCGAATTCATAGAATAATGGAATATTGAATTAACAAATACTTGCTGAGATTTTTAAAAGTTAAGTGAAGTAATTTTTCGGTTTGCCATAATAACCGTGAAAAACTGTTAATTTAACAATTTTTGAGTAAATTTAACAGTTTTTTGTGTACATACAGGGTGTTTCAAAACATATGTCGGAAAATGAAGGATGTGATTCTTTGGCTCATTCGAAGAAACAAGTTATTATTAACATGGATCTACAAACACAATGTATTTTGTGATGTAGGTACAATCATAATGACACTCTTTAAGAATTTTGCGATTTATTTTGAACTGCTGACGCATTTGTAATAAAATCTACTTTCAACTTTTAACATTGGTTTTTAGTTGGTTCAGTCACCAATAAAGATTTAATAAAATTTCTACTCAGAACTTCCAGAAGTTCAAAAAGTGTTTTGGGAGTGTCATTATTATGGCAAAAGCATATACGTAGGTTGTTAAAAAAAGATTTTTTCAGGTATTTCGCGATATCTTACGAACAGTTTGAGATACACAGCTCAAATTTTGTACACGTATTATCATTAATATTAGTTACTTGTGAGCGCTAATTCAATTTTCATTCATATGACAGTGGCGGAGATAAGAATTGCGTGAGGTTTACGATGGTAAACATGAAAGAAAGTGGCAACGTATATTGCTGTTGACAAAAACATTTGCTTTTCATCTGGTTGTCGGAATATTAATGATAATACGTACAAAATCTGAGTTCTATATCTCAAGCGATTCCTGAGATATCCTTAAACAAAATTTGTTTTATCTGTATCTCAAAAACGATACATTGGCGGACTATTGTTAATAAGGACTTTTTTCTTGGAATAAACCAAGGAATCACACCCTTCATTTTCCGGCGCTTGTTCTGAAACAGCAACTGAATTAATTGAATGAATCATTTTTTATTTTACAGCGGGAAATACGATGATCTTAAAATAAACTAAATACAGCGTACACAAATATTTTATTTAAATTGATCACTAATGGACGTTCAAAATAAAAGCAGCCGTACCTATACTTGTATAAAAAGAATTACAAATAATATTTCACAAAGCTAAATCCCTGACGAGAGTTTACTGCTACAGGACTAATGCATAAAATTTTAATTAGTCTCTGATTAATCCTCAGCGTATACGTGCATCACATCTTCCTGTACCGAGATTTGAACGCCTCAGGATATTTTATCTGCTTTGGTCGAGGATAAGCACTGCAAGGTATACCGTACGAGAATCCTATTGAATAAACTAACAACACTATGAATATTAACGACACCCATTCATGCCATTTGCATGCAATTAAAAATTAAGTCGTCGCGGTTGCTTTTTAAGTAGGTTGTAATGTATTCCCAATTAAAATTTTATACCTATTCAATGCTGAAATTGCACTGACATGTCTTCGATATCATCTGTTATACAAGTTGTAACAAAAAAAGCAGGTCACCTCATTAACTGCACATTTTTGGTGGCAAAATATGACGATTTAACCCCCTTAAAATATACAGGGTGTTAATGTTGTTATTTTTCGCTATAATTTTTTCAGATTTTCACGAATTTTTATCCTCAAAGGTATTATTGTGAATGACATATGACGACGTCATTGATAGGAATTGTAGGAAAATTTATATTAGCTTAAATATCTTTACAATACAGTGAAAAATTTACAAAAGGGAATAGGAAAGAATATATGGCAAGATCTTGTGGGTGTAATACAACGCTGGTCGGGGATTTAGACTGCAGTTAGTTTCACACAATATTGTTGATACCTAAAAAAATGTAAATAAACGACATAAAGGGTAGAATTTTGGATATAGTAGGTGAATGTCCTTAATTTATATTTCTTGACAGATAAACATCATTTTTGGCATTGTCCACATTTAATTTCAATTAAATTTAACTCTTTTAATTTTGACGTATAAAGTAACATCTTTTGTTATCGAAACAAGTGTCAAAACGTTCTATTTTATGTAACTAGTTACATAATGAAAACCATTATGCAACTGGTTACGAAAAGTTCGTTATGTCACTAATTGCAAAAAATAATTAAAATACAACAGAAAAATAATATAGTAACTTTTATTTAAGTCAGTAATTTTATAAAGAACACCTTATTAATTATTTATTAATTATTATTCTTTAATTATAAATATTCACAACGCAGTTGGTACAGTTAGTGAAACCACAGATAAATTAGCTATACAGATAACGCCTGAGATAGAGCGACGATTTAGTTTCTTGTGTCGTCAACAGATGTTCTCAGTGATCACATTTAGCTAAAGTTTAAATTCGGCGGAGTCATATCAACTAGCAGTGTGTATACGTATCTTAGCAACCCATTAACATTGTTGCCACATCTAGCTCGGCCGGCTCAGCGTTATCGTACACACTACGCAAACTACACATATCAGGCATATACCCCTAGTCCAGTCGCCGGGCAGCTCCATCCAGCCCAGCTCAGTATTTTGTGAGCTCAGTCTTGCCCACTGCCCAACCCTAGAGCTCGCTCAGTCTCACTAGATTCACAAGTTAGATGCATAAATATTAATTTGTTTTCTATCAACATGTCGGGGAATAAATGTATGTACAAAAACTGGGGAGAATCAAAAAGGAACACCCAAATTAAAAATGTTTAGGTTTCCTAAAAATGAAATATTATTATGCAGTAAATGGATATTGAATTGTGGTAGATATTTTCGTCAGATACATAATTAAAAAATTTGACTGTATTATCATTTATTGAAAAAATGAAAGTAAATATGTCTAGATCCAATTAATATTAAAATAAACATTAATTTATCGAAATAATAATTTAGATATTAACGATGTGAAGTAAAAAAGATATATATGTATCCATATCTAAATTGTTTTTCGGAAAAATTGTACGTTAATTTCACATTATTTAATGGCATACGCGACTACATTTTACGCATAATTCACCCAAATATTAATACAAGGAATTTTAAAGTTTAGAAGAAAAAGGCCTAATGACAATATTCACATACGAATGCTTGTATCGAATTTATCCGTCGGACATGTTCGTGCATGTGTATTAGTCCAAAATCCCACTGTAAAGTACTTTCACCCAGTTACATAAAAAAGTTAAAACATCTACTATTTACCGAATTTGAAATGAATTTATTACAATCTTTACCTGATTACTGTAAAATAACTGTTTATAAAAAATATTAGTTACTGCCAAAAATGTTTAATCTTTTTCGCTATATTATACATATTAAATAAAAAGTTGAATACCATATGCACTCATCTAATGAAACGGATAGATACGTAGTTTACGCAAATTTTTTATTAGAATCTGAAAAAAAACTTCAAGCTGAATGTAATTCTCCGTTTTCAATAGTAAAGACAAGACAATATATCTGGCAGCAGTGGGATCGTTCGAGCGGCCATCTGTAAGGAAATAGCTGAATTAACCAACACTGCTTTCACGGTGGATGCCGGCTCAGGGAAGCCGGCATCCAAAGCTGTTAACACTTTTTAATATGCTCAGGCGCTATCTGTATATTAATTTATCTGTGGTGAAACTAATTTCAGAAGAAATCCTATTTGTTGAACTTGCAGTAATATTTCGTGATATGTTATCGGTATTACTCGGTTCTCTAAGAATATGACCGGAAATTATTTTTTTATTTTCTATAGAATTTTCAACATATCATTTTGCAACAGAATTTTGAAATTCTTAAAGGTTCCTACAATTTTCATGCTTATATCTTTTTCTTATTTCGAATAATAACAGAGAAAAAAGGTAGGGCAATTTTAGTATGACCATCTTGTATATACACTTTTGTATCCATGTGAGGTTTTTTGAATAAATTACTAGAATAAATTTTCTCTGTCTACTTTACATATTCTTAATTGCCGTAAAAATCTCAAAATGATTTATGTTACTGCTTTGCATCGTTTCTTCTGATATAAATACTAAGCCTTAGCTCCCTATATTTCCATGTTATTATGTAAATAACTAAAGTTGCTAGGATAAGATAAGTTTTTATATATTTTTAGGTATTAATAATATTGTGTGAAACTAACTACTCAGTGGACAAAAGCCCCAACCTGCGTTGAATTACACCCACAATATCTACCCATATATTCCTTATTATTAGCTTTTGTAACATTTTTTTACTGTTTTAGAAAGGTATTTTAAGCTATATATAAATCAAATCTCCTACAATTCCTATCAATGAAGTCATATGTATGTTCTCTGATAATAATTCCTAAAAATGCAGAAATAGGTCAGATCTCATCTATTGTGGTTGAATTTGTCGTGTTCCCACTGCCAAAAAGTTAAGTTAGATATTTATAGAGTGTTTCATTAGCAGGTTAGCAAATTAAATTATTTTCTTTAGATAATTATTGAATAGAGCTTTGTCTGTGGAATTGTTCATTAGCATACCTAGATGTTTGGTATCAGAGAACATACATATGACTTCATTGATAGGAATTGTAGGAGATTTGATTTATATTAGCTTAAAATACCTTTCTAAAACAGTAAAAAAATGTTACAAAAGCTAATAATAAGGAATATATGGGTAGATATTGTGGATGTAATTCAACGCAGGTTGGGGTTTTTGTCCACTGAGTAGTTAGTTTCACACAATATTATTAATACCAAAAAATATATAAAAACTTTTACATAAAAGGTGAACATTTTTCAAGTAGGTATTGTCATATTTAATTCATTGACAGGATGTCACTTTTTGTCATTGTCGATATTTAACTTCAAATAATTTTAATTTTTATATATTTGATTCAACTTAAAGGAGACCACCTGAAGAAGCAATCCTAAAAATGCAGACATAGGTCAGATCTCATCTATTGTGGTTGAATTTGTCGTGTTCCCACTGCCAAAAAGTGAAGATAGATATTTATAGAGTGTTTCATTAGCAGGTTAGTAAATTAGATTTTTTTTTAGATAATTATTGAATAGAGCTTTGTCTGTGGAATTGTTCATTAGCATACCTAGATGTTTGGTATCAGAGAACATACAAATGACTTCATTGATAGGAATTGTAGGAGATTTGATTTATACTAGCTTAAAATACCTTTCTAAAACAGTAAAAAATAAGATAAGTTTATTCTAAAGTTCTCGCCTATAGAGATTCAAAGATGTAAAAGCAACTACTAGCGGTCGATTTCGTCAATATAATGTTCATTTATTTCTAGAATAAAATAAGAAAACTGCAATAATTTGTATTTTCATATATCATAAAGAAGAAAAATTCGCAAAGCTAATGTTTTGAGCAAATGTCACCCAGCGTAAGTATGAGTTCAGTGAAATAGAACAATGAATCGCCTTAATTTGTCAATACAGGTCCATCTAAAAATCATCGAGAGTGATAAAATCACTATTTGTATTATAAGTATTTATTTTATTACTTGATAAGTTGGAAAAAACAAAGAATATAAAATATTTGGGTGTTGTTGAGATGGGATAATTATGTTGACTATCTTACAAAAACACTCAGACGACTAACATTTACCTTTTATCAGGTGCGTGATGTTCTCGACAAGCGAAGTATCAATATGGTGACGCTTTAGCGGAATCTCTACTAAGATATTGCATTACCGTATGGGGAGGTATGTTCGAAAATAAATTAAAAAATTTACAAGCACTACAAAATTTATTATAAAAAAAATTATTTAAGAAAGATAAAAGATATTCGACAAAAGCACTCTACGTTGATACAGGTAAATTCAGCATTAGAAAACTACTACTAAAATAGTAAATATTATAAATATGGAAATCGCTTGCCTCTCATTCGTTCTTGTTATATATTGTATAGTTTTTTTATGCACAACTGTACAATATGCATGTGTGCATCTGCGCTGTCCTCCTTTCCCATTGAACTTTAAGCATGTGTATATATAACGGTACATATTTTTGTTTTAAATAAAGGTTAAGCTCGGTGGCGGGGGAAATTTTACAATACAAGTTGCATAACTTAGGTGAGTTGCTTACACTACTGAGTTTATGACAAAATTATAAAATAATGTTAACCTCAAATGTTATATTATTGTATGTGTTATAAGCTTTGAATAAATTTGATTTGATTTGATTTGTTATTGTTAGATATTTGACTCAACTTAAACGAGACCATCTGAAGAAGCAATCCAAAATGCAGAAATAGGTCAGATCTCATCTATTGTGATTGAATTTTCGAACTGCTACTTCTACATGTGATAGTAAACGAATGAATGAAGCCAATGAAGCATTTAAAACAATCTGCAATTTAAAAATAGATAGGCGATGGAATCATAATTATTCATTATATTCATGGAATAGTGGGCGCCAGCGAAAAATCATCGTCGACGCGGCGCTGGTCACTTGACAACTCAGCTGACAAAGACGTGAAAATGATTAATTCGTCCCATCAGGCGTCCACGTTGAAATAAAAAGCGCTCAAGTGTATACACCCATAAAAATTCTCATAATTGTTTTATTCCTCTACATTTATTGGACTAATTTGATTTGTCGGACGCTCGGCGTAAAAACTAGGGTTCCAAAGCACAGTCGTTGGAATTTAATGGTTTCGATTTATTAGTTTCATTTTCTGTTGTGGATTGAAGATACGCTTTTATGAGCAGGATTTATTACGTATTTATATTTTCAAAGGATAATTTCACAAATTTCTTGATAATATCATCAATAGCGTATAGTTTGCAAAATCGATATACAGGGTGAACCTTAAATAAGTACAAATATTTTAACTGCAGGTATAGTTCGTCATATAGATAAGTCTAGCGAGTCATTTTAAAAATTTCAAATATTTACGGAGATATTATTTTTTTTAAATACCCACATTTTGAGGACCGCTGACCAAATAGACCACTGACGTAACCTAATAAAATAAACCATATGACTTACTGAAGGCGAGGTTGCCATATCTTTTGTAAGATAAATAATTTTTTTAAGTAAATTCAATGTTTGCCATTGTTTCTAGTTTAAAAACACTCGTTTTTAGCAATAAGTAAAGTAAAATCGTCATAAACGATTAAAATATGATATTTCTCAAGTTCTATACTGTCAGTTAAAGAGTTTAAGAAGTTACTTAAATGATTTCAAACAAATATCCACAAACGTGAATAAAAGCTCACCCAAGAAAAACAAAAAACTATAATTTTCACACAACATCTTAGAGTTGATTTCCACCACATAACCTCAAACAACGTATCAGTGCTAACCATTTCGTGGTTTCATAGTGGGTGAAACAGCTTTTAAAAATAAACAAAAAACATGAAATAACAAAATAACTAGCTTGATGTATGAGTTCAATATCAAGAGAAGGCAAAGTAAAATATTTAAAAGCAGCATCAATGGCATGCGAAAAGAAACTGATGTTGTGTGTGTTGTAGGCACAGATAACAGGTAGGTGTCAGCAGCAGCAGGCGAATTGTCCCGTACAAGCCCCAATCTCTAGGCTCTAGGATTCATAATAGAGGTTTTGTTCATGTTGATACCGGTGCACTAGTACGTACTAGTATGGTACAGGACAAAGGAATAAACTGTGGCAAGTGCAATCAAAACATGTAATATTTGTGGAAAGGGATTTGATAAGTTCAATACACGTAAATTGAAAGTTAATATGAGATACTTTTGCGTCTTCTGAACTAAGCTAATAGCTTCTTTAAGTAATGCACCGCTTGACGCATCTGCTTTAAGAGTTGCCGCACTAACGTATAAAACGTATTTAAATCGTCTATTTCACGGACAGTGTTTCTCTTAAGTGTCTTGTGTATTTAATTAATATTTTACGTGAAATACAGTGTGATTAAATAAAGTATGGCGCATTATTCAAACAGTGAAAAGGTTGACATGCTAAAAGCATAATTATTTGATAATTAGTGTTAATCAGTGATAGTGACAAAAATAACGTATTGTGAGTAGAGAATCTTAATATTTTCATAAATAAAAATATTTCAATCATTCTTTGACATGTCTAAAAATTCTAGTGTAACACTGGCAACGCTGTGGAATGCACATCCACCATGACTCCCGAATTAGCGGTCCTCCACAAGTTTTCTATTGAAAAATCACGAAATTTATTTAAAATTTGACTTTTTTATTCCTGATTTTTTTGTAAAGAGACTATTAATTATGTGTTTTATACAGTGAGCTGTACTGCTGGGTACAATATTTGTACTTATTTAAGGTTCACCCTGTATATTACAATCATTTTTAATACATATTTTACGGAAAACAAAGAACCTAAAGAGAATGTTCGCATCTACGGATTTGAACACATTTAAGTTTATAGAATAAATGATTATTGAACATTATAAGAAAATGATATATCTTCAATCAGGGTATGCTGATCTATTCACAAAATTTTGCTATATTTTTAATTTCAAATAATTTTCTATAACTCGTTTCAATATCAGAATGACATTGTTTGTAGCACTAGTGCCGTATATATTTATCGCACGCATTTTATAAAAAAATAACGCATTTCTATGCTTCAATAAAACTTAATCCACACATTTCTTATTTTAAAATCAGTACCTAATAGCCTTGACACCAAGAGAGTCAATCCTTAATAAAGACCTAAATAGTTATCATAATTCCTGTTAGATGTCGTACTGTGTAACAATACGCATTTATTCAAACGAAGGAAATAAAGCGCTACTTTTTAATCTGCAAAAAAACTGTGAAGGCGTTTCGAGGTCGTGGCCGCGTGACCCTTTTTCATATACCTGCCTAAATAATAAGATTGTAGCAATATATTTATATTCAAACCACAGATCATAAAGTTTGAAACATAAGCAGTTTATTTTATTGCGTTAGAGAAGTAAGAATATGAACTGTAAATTAATTTAAAAAAAAAACAGAACAATAAGATTGTTAAAAGAGTTTTCAGCGATATGCCAAAATTTACATTTTCTGTTTTATTTCCTTTAAACATATTAAGATAATTCAAATGAATTCGACATACCTACTTCTATAAAGAGACATATAGAACTGCAGATTATCGTGTGGGTTTCTCTTACTGCATAAGATGCATTATTATTTTGCGAAAAATTCATTAGTAAAAATTCTAAAACACCAAGTATCTCTTTTCAATGTTTGATCTAAGTATAATTTGGTGATGGTGTGAAATAAATATTATTTTGTAGTCTTTTTGAAGAGTAATTTTTAAATTAAAATTAAATTTAAATTAATTTAAAAATTCAAATAATTTAGCATTTGCGCATGCAAATTTAAATAAATTTACATGCGCTAATGTTTTTAGTAAAAATAATTTGTGAACTTTACAGGGCTCATCAGAAAAGAATGTGTTTCAAAATTTATTATTTTAAGTATTATATAAGGTGAACCATTAATGATGTGTCAGAGTAGGAATGACAGTTTTGGAGCAAAATATGAAGATATAGCTAAATATGCCTTACTAAAATGTTGCTGTGGAAAAAGATACAGGTTTACATATTTTTTTTCTTTTTTTTTATTTAATAACTAGGATCGCTCAACCGATTGTCATCAAATTTGGTAGGGAAGCATATTTTAAGAAAAGCAATCATAATTTATGTAGTAGGTACCTATTAAAACAGATAGACCATTGCCAGATGATGACAATTTCTATTTTATTTTTTGTTAACAAAATTCCTACCGTTTTCCAGAAAACTGATCTAAAACAACCAAATGTATTTTTCGACGTGAGGAAATCTCTTAGGAGCATTAGAAAATTGCCATATTGAAAATTTTCTGTAATTAGCTGTAATAATTAGTTTAATTAATTAAGACATGTAGAAGTAGAGAGAGTTTGCTCAAGGGCTAAGTTGTTTTTACTGCTCTGTTGTTATTTTTGTCCATAAAAGTAAATATGTAGATAATTTTTTTTTCAAATATGAGTTTTTTTCCAAAGTTACTCTGGACATTTAAAAAAAGTAAACGACTCATTGATACCTACTAATTTTTTTGAATTAAATTTCAATCAGTTGAGAGATACTTGCGTTAATATAAAAAAAGACAACACAAATAAAAATATTTCAACTTTGACACCTTGTATCTTTTTCCACAGAAATATTTTACGAAGATATATTTAGCTATATCTTCATATTTCCTCCCAATGATGTTACTCCTCTTCTATGTCCCCTTATTAATGGCCCACCCTGTATATTTTTATCAATACGTATTGAATGACTTCTTCACTTGAATTTACCAAAGCTGGAGGAGTATGATAAAAGTGTTATCTGGCGGTTAATATATTTTAAGCTTTAACTTTCATTGATACGCGAAAGTGAATATGAACTGGATAATTGCACTTCTGTATTTTTTTTTATTAAAAATCGTGATGAAATTACTATAATTACTTATCAAAATCTATCATTATAGTCGATTCTCGCCTTGTGCGGAAAAGTTTTATTCCTGGAATGTTTCATCTAGTTTTATTACATTTTAAAAATTAACATTTATTTCCTGCCTGCTTCCTCATGACTAACACATTCACTTAATAATAAAATAAACAGTAATCCTATCGAATGTCATTAAAGTTATGAATTTTAAGTACATACAAGCTTTTGAAATAACAATGACACTCTCTCAAAACAGTTTTTGAACTTCTCGAAGTTCTGAGTAGAAACTCATTAAATTTATATTGGTAAGTGAAACAACTAATTACTAATGTTAAAAGTTGAAAGTAAATTTCATTACAAATACGTCAGCAGTACAAAAGAAATAGCAAAATTGAATTTAAAGAGTGTCAATATTATTGCAAACGATTGTACATAACATAATATGTATGAACCAATCATCTTCGATGGGAGGAGCTTTCAAAATTATATATCCAAATTCATGTCATTTTAGTACCTAATATTGCGCCATCTATTAGCAAATAGCCCAAGCGTAAACGTTCTTTTTGAGTTCGTTTCCCATTACGCGAGAGTTGGTTTCCCATTTAGGCCAACAAGGTCTCCCATTAGATTGACTAGTCTTAGTGTATATAGTCAAGGCTAATAGTTACACTTCAAGTAAGCAAACTAATCAGACACCACGAAATATTTTCCTTATATTCTAAAAAATTAATATAATCAGTGATTACTTTATTCTCCAATACAGCACTGATAAACTTCATAAGTTAGGACGTATGTCACTGTTGGGTTAGACTCATAACGTAACATCCCACGGCATAGTTGGCTGGTCAATAACCGACATCATCAGATGCGAAGAAGTTATCAACACACAGCTATTGTTATTAACTTACAACTAATTATTACCATCAAAATAAATTCTATAAAAATGAGTTTTCCCGACGAAAATTTGCATGTAAATATCGAAGAAAGTGCATCTGAAGCAATTTTAGGTCTTATTGAGGGCATAATTGGTGAAAAAGTTCTATTAGAATATTTCAACAAACTAAGTAAGGATCGTAAACCTACTTCATTATGGAGTTATTTTTCCATGTTAAAAACAGAACTATCTATCGAAAAGAATGTAGACATAAAAATATGCTACTGTATTTGCCATGCTTAAAAGAAAATCGGAGGGCTATAAGCCGAAATTTAAATATTTAACTAAGGAACATATAACAATATTTCTACAAACAACCGACAGTAAAATATATTTGGATTTAAAAGTAATTTTCAATAATCTTTTTACTTTTTGAACAAAATATTTGATTTTAAGATCATGATTTTTGGAATGGCGCATGCCTATACAGGGTGAGTCAGTCATAATGTCATTAATTTTAACCACGTATTCGGGAGGCCTAATAAAGGTAGAAAATCGAAATACAAATTTTTTACTCGACCTTTAAAAAAATAAACAAATCACCCTATAAAAATCGGTAACACGACGCTCCTGGTGCGCTACGAGCTTTCTGATGACGCACCCATACGACAATCGAATGCCGGATTAAACGCTGAAGTGTTAGACGATATTATGTATGTAAACATGATGTGGCAACGATACATCATGTTTACATACATAATATCGTCTAACACTTCAGCGTGTTATTCAAATTTACCCCCATTTAGCACTTTCTGCATTTCCCGCATTTCTTTCCCCCCCCCCAAATTTGTAGATCACGCCACACATTTGAAGGGGGATGGAGCAGTAAGCAGTAGTTTGTTTATTTCGGTCTCGCGTATTCGTCGTAAATTCACAATGCATAATTTTACAAATTCCGAATATGCGGAAATGGTAGTGTTATACGGAGAATGTTTACGAAATGCGAATGGCGCTGTTACGTTTTATTAGTAAAGTGCTATGGGCGGGTGAGTGCAGTTTTACTCGAACTGTCATTTTAAACAGGTTAGTACGTACCATACTACTTAAAAAACAATAAATGTATAGGCTAGATGTGCGTAACTTCAAACGAATAATTAATTGTATTTACGAGTAATACTAAAAATTTATATTTAATTGTAAAACGTAGTGAAAACGTAATATCAATATTATTAAACTGTAATAACCTAACATTCGAAAACATTTATTTATTATCTACATTTGTTTTTATTAACAAATAAATCAACATATAAGGAAAATGCATTCATGTAGGTATCTAGATTTTAAAAAAATAGCTTTACTCCTTGTCGTTAAATAACAGTACTAGGTAACTAGGTTATTGACCTAATAATACGGTAGGTCAAGATTCACTCTTGATAACTTATGAGCATCAAATCAGAGGCGTGCCATTTCGGTCTTGGACAGTTTTCTGTCGACAACACGATGGTTTTTTATTACTTAATATTTAAACATGCAACACTTTTCAGCTTCTCTTAATAATTTACCCATTGGGTATAGGTTTTTTTATGTAATGTACGTAAATGGTTTATTACTCGGTTTATTATTAGATACGTTGGAGTTTTGTGATTTCAATGTAATTAAGCTAATTTCTTTGCAGTCATAACAGCTACATTTGCTCAGAGGAAAATCTACACGCTACTTGTCGGTTTAGCATTCAGAGGCGATTTGTTGTCAACGTATGGGCAGGTGTGTACGGGTATCGTTTGATTGGACTGTATTTTCTACTGGAGAACCTGAATGGACCGCGTTACTTGCAATTTTTAATATAATTATTTAATTATTATTATTTGATTTCATTGGATATTAACATTTTAAATTGTTATTGGCTGAAGTTGAACTGAGATGATATACAAAAACTGATATTCTAAAATAGTCAGTACAACCGTTTATTTGTGATGTCTAAAACCTATGTAGGTAGTTACTACAAAAATATTTCAACTTGGCAACATTGCATCAGGTCGACATCGAACTGTGAGCTGAAAATGACCAAGGCTGTGAGCGGTCAGTGACAGTCTGAAAAGGTTTAAATAATGATTTGAAAATATTTTTTTCGGTATAAATATGCATTTAGATTTTTTTTAATCGCGTATTCGCATTATACTCATTATTCCCTATCTCCTCTTAAAATTAATGACATTATGACTGACTCACCCTGCAGAATAGCGGAATTGACGAATATGTTAAAATATTATAAAGGAAGGAAGTTGCTTCCTTCGGTTCGTTATGTAAATTTCAGACGCGTGCAATAAAATACTCATAAGACACTTATAATATAAATAGCTATTTTATCACTCTCGATTATTTTTAGATGGACCTGTATTGACAAATTAAGGCGATTCAATATTCTATTTCACTGAACTCAAAATGACGCTGGGTGACATTTGCTCTAAGCATTAATTTTGCAAATTTTTCTTATTCATGACATGAAAAACACAAATTATTGCAATTTTCTTAGTTACTCTAGAAATGAAACAAAATCATATTGACGAAATCGATTACTAGTGGATCCTTTTGAGTTTTTTATTCATTGTATGGAGAGAACTTTAGAATAATAAATAGATTTTACCTTATCATGGCAACTTTAGAGTTATTTACATAATAAAATGGAAATATACGGAGCAAAGGCTTAGTATTTATATGAGAAGAAACGATGCGAAGCAAGTAACATAAATCATTTTGAGATTTTTACGGCAATTAAGAATATGTAAAGTAGACAGAGAAAATTTATTCTAGTAATTTATTCGAAAGACCTCACATGGTTCTAAAAGTGTATAATATACAGAATAGTCATGCTAAAATTGTCTTCCCTTTTTTTCTCTGTTATTATTTGAAATAAGAAAAAGATGTTTGCATGAAAGTTGTAGGAACTGTTAAGAATTGTTTAAACCATATATCACAAAAACAATTGAATATCGCATCTCTGATATGTTGGCCAAACTTTTATTTCTTTTTTAATGGAATATGCTTACGTCATGAGCAAGACCATCAATTGAGCTATTCAAAAATATACTACGTGACATAGAAAGGTAAACACCTATATATGTTCAACAGATTTTAATCATTTTTGGTACACAGATTCAGGGCTGAATTGAATGACTACATTTTCAGCAAAGAGAACTGCAAAATTTGATTCAATAGTGTGCTGAGAACCCATTGATAGGCCTGGGTTCGGATCTAATAAGGTTGTCGATAAATTCTTGGGGCATCTCACTCCAAGCTATCTGAACTTCATGGGTAAGAACTGCTAAAGTCTGTGGGGGGTGTTATAAATACAGCAGTCTGCGATCTATTATGTCCATGTTCAAGAGGTGACAGATCGGGCGATCTTGGTGGCCAGGGTAAACGGTTCGTCTGATGTTGATAAATAAAAGCTATTGTTTATCCGGCAACATGAGGTCTAGCATTGACTTGATGGAAAATTGCGTTTTGGATGGTGTGAAGATATGAATGATACATGATTCCACCAGTTCCAGGATGTACTGTTGTTTGGTCATGTTGCCTTTAATAAAAATTGTAGTGATCTGCTACCATAAGCGATACCACCCCCTACCATAACACCTGATGTGTGATGGACATGCCTATCAAATTGTGGATCGCGTCTTTCACCTCATCGCCTTATCACTCTCTAACGACCATCGCGCATCCCCAGACAGAAACGGGATTCATCACTAAATATCACCTAATTCTATTCTTGATATCAATGGATTCTCTCTACACCATTGAAAGCGCTTAGCTAGATGGTGACGAGTGAGAGACAGCACCTAATGTGAACACATGAGTCCAAACTTCGTATTCGGCGATATACTATTCCTTACATGAAAATAATGCGATTAAGCCAACCTTACCTTAGTCCATTTGTGGCTAAAAAAAGTTACAAGGCATTAAAGTTCAAATTTTGAATTCGAAATTCTTAAAATTCTTATAAAGTGTTCAAAGGATTCTTTTGAAAATTTGGATTTGACGGTTTTGCTGTAGACGCCAGAGGACGCTTGGTTGATAAAAACTGGTTATAACTTTTTTGTCAGTGTGTATACGAAAGCTTTAATAGAAAAATATTGTTATCCTATATATTTTTCACAAATACTTTATACTTGTTTTATGTCGATAAATTTAACCGTTTTCGATTTATTTCTTGTTTTTCTATTGGATGCAATAAAATAAAATAAAATAAAAGTTTGCAGTTACTTACGTAAAATTGTCAAAGCAAGTTTTTGCTTACAATTAATAATATCGCATGAAATATGCCTCGCCATAATTTATTTTCTAATGAAGACATGCGAGATATGGTATGTATTTATGCAAAAGAAAATTTTAATGGACGTCATATTATTTAGAAAATTACCCAAATAGATTACAACCAAACCACAAATTATTTAAAAATTGTATGACCGGTTAGGAGATACTGGATCATTTCGTCCTAAAAGACGAGATGCTGGCCGTCCAACAACTGTTACTCCAGAACAAGATGATATTTTGCTTCGTGTAACAGAAAATCCCGAAATAAGTTTACGACGAATGTCTGCGGCTGTAGTGGTACCTAAATCATCTATTCATAGATTATTTCATAATGAAAAACTGTACTCGTATCACTTTAGCCCACTGCAGAATTTACTACATACAGATTTTCCAGATAAGGAATAATTTTGTCTTCGACCCTTAGACCTGCACAATGATGATCCACACTTTTTAAGCAAGGTGCTCTTTATAGACGAATCCACATCGGGACGTTTTCAACTTCAGAAATAAGCATGTTTGGGATAATGACCCGCATGTATTAACAGAACGTCATTTCCAACATGAATTTAAGATAAACATTTAGTGTGTTGGAAATCATGTGTTGGGCCCTGTTGAATTACCATATAACTTGAATGATCGTTGTTACTTACATTTCTTAGAACATAAAACGGCTAAATTTATCAACATAAAACAAGTATAACTTATTTGTGAAAAATAGATAGGAGAACAATATTTTTCTATTAAAACTTTCGTAAACACAATGATATAAAAGTTATAACCAGTTTTTATCAACCAAGAGTACATTTCGTAGCGCCCTTTAGCGTCTACAGCAAAATTAAGTACGTTCGTTTTTTTTGTCCCAGAAAACCCCTAATCTAAATTTTCAAAAGAATTCTTTGAAAAATTTCTAAAAATTTTCTGAATTTCGAATTCAAAATTTGAACTGTAACACCTGTAGCTTTTTTATTAGCCACAAATGGCTTAATCGCATTATTTTGATGTAAGGAATCTACTATTGCTCTGTGTCCCATTTATTTTGGAACACTCTGTATAAAAATCAGAAACTACTATCTCCTTCATTACCTCTGTTCTCGATAGACTGAGAAAGGAGCAATTAAATAAAGATATTAACAAAATAAAATGTACACATGACAGGAATTGGTGAAAGCTGGCATAGCTGACTGCAGATCTAGTAATACTTCACGTGTCTCATCTCTACGGTGTAATTTTGCCAGATGGTGTAGAAACTACTTGCTCTCTTTAATAACATTATTATTAATTTGATAAAAATTTACATAAATATTCAAACCAAGAAAAAATAATCCAATTAAACAGATATTATTTGTTAAGTTTCCCTTACTAGAAACTATTCAAGTAAACTAAAGAATAAATCTAAAAAATAAATCAAGAGAGTATAAAAAAAATTATTCTTTTCCAAAGATTATTACAATCAATGATTTGTAAATTATTAAACTGTAAATTATTTTCCAAAAATTATTTTGAAAATTACTTTTCTGAAAGAAATTATTCTGGTTACCAAAAAGCGAGCGATTAAAAAATAGAAAGTTCTTGTGGTCGACAAAGTTGCAGGTTATAAAAATGAATTTAATTTAAAACATTAAAAATATTAAATTAATCACAAATGAATAGTAGAACTGATTTTAAATGAATTTCATACTAAATGATATTTATGTATGAAATAATTACCTCCCAATATGGAATATCACGTTTCAATTGATTTTGTCACAGGTAAGCGGTGTGCTTGTAATTAAAACATTGTGATTGGCTATTCAACCTTCATCCTAACCTATGTTGACAACGTGCATGAATTTCACAAGTGGTAGAGGTCTATTGTTAAAGTATGCAAACATATTGGAATATTCTTAACTGCAAACTAAGAATGTTACATTACTGTAACATCGTACTATGGTACATAAGGATATGTTAGTCCTTCTAGAAATTTCTCTCACCGACAAACCTGAAATCCACCGTGACCACCCTGCACTAAATTGATTGAAATTATAAAAAACTGAAGTTTTTTACATAAATACATGTTTTTGTTTTTTCTTTTTTCAACTACAGATTGATCCACTAAAACAAATATATCTTCGTTATTTTTTTATTAATAATTAAATTAGAAGTTTTCATTTTTCTACAAAGTCTAATAGGGACAAAACTATACAGGCATCCATTTTTTATATTTCTTGTTGATAATTCTTCTACGAAATGTATTAAAAATATAAGGCATATAGAATTACAATCATCATTTAAAATGAAAGCAATTTCTTACTGTTAGAAAAAAATGTGTTTAATCCTACATAACGCCACTGCCTTTACCCCTCGGCATCAAGAGTATTATGAAGGAAATGAAGTCGATATATTACCGTGGCATTCGTAAGTCAGTTGCTAAAGAGTTACTGCTGGGGGATTTCTGTCTTCTTCATCTAATTTCGGGTCACATTCAGCGTAAAATCTTAAGTTAGGGTTCTGACAGGAAGTTAAATAACAACAATTATAAGATAATTGTTTTAAAGCCTCCTCAAAATGTATCCATTAAAGAAACTTTCAATAAACTAAATACAATATGGATGCTGCCATCCGCCTTTATGAATTGCTAATTCTTGTATTGTGTCAGATTTATGCCGGTAATTATGTTATCCGAGATTCATGAATTCCAAATGCCTTTATTCGTGGAAGTTTGATGAATTTGCATTCTTTCGCGATTGGCAATTAGAATTTGTAAATGCGTTTGTTACATCAAAGCGAAGAGCAATTTTATAGATGTATAACTGATATACAGGGTATCCGGAAAGTAATGGCACCCAGCTTAAACATAGCCTCCTGTAATCAAATAGAACCTATTTAGATAAACTTAGCTTAGTTCCAAAAGTGCCTCCTTTAGAAGTTACAGGGCTTAAAAAAAATTGTTTTCTTGTTATGGGCATAATTAACAAACGAAACGTCCATTGCAGAGGTCTAAGTAGTGCTGAATATCGTAGGGCTCTTGGCTCTTTTTTTGTAACTCATTTTTATCGTATCTTTTTTGTTGGTCCTATTCTGATACGCTTGACGGAAAATTATGATGAAGAAATTAATTTTGTGTAGAAAAGCTGTACCTGTAACTCTACCTTCTTCCTGCAGCTCCTCCATTAATTTTATTTTGACAATAAACAGCGATCATAGCTGCCGTTTCTGATTTGGAAAACTGATTATATCGAGGTATGTTTTCAAAATTTGACAAAATAATACTAATAATTTGAAATTATTTACACATTACATTTACACTTTACACAACTACACAACGATAATTACTAACTCAATACAATATTAATCTGACAGGCTTTTGATCAAATTGAATCTAATTTAAGCGTATCAACGTCAGTTTGACAAGTGCTAACTTGATCGAATTAGAAAATTTATTTCTATTTCAACGTGCGGAAATTTTCAAACACGTTTTTACCAAGAACGGTGCATTTTATCAACATGGAAAAAGTATAGCTTTTCTACGCAAAATTAATTTCTCCATCATAATTTTCAGTCAAGCATATCAAAATAGGACCAAAAAAGATATAATAAAAATTAATTGCAAAAAAACTGCCAAGAGCGCCCTCTACGATATGCGGCACTACGTACTCCTTCACAATGCTTGTACTTATCTAAGGCATAACTGTACCAAATTTGAATGATTTTTTTCTTTTTGAAGTCCTGTAACTTCTAAACGAGGCACTTTTGGACTAAGCTAAGTTTGTCTAAATCGGTTCTATTTGATCACAGGAAGCTATATTTAAGCTGGGTCCCATTACTTTCCAGACACCCTGTATACAGGGTGATTCAGGTTTAATCTTGATAACTTCAGGAATCGATAGAACAGGTTTAAATAATGTTCATTTGGGATATAAACTTATTTCCTAAAACGCAACGTTTCCGAAATAGAGGGCGTTGCAGTAGGAATTTTTTTCTCGTTTTTCCCTCATAACTTTTGAACCACTTATTCGATTTAAGTGAAATTCGGAACACAAACACTCCTTATGATCTTACATAAGCTTCTTGAACTACCTACCCCTCTTAGTAGTGTATTTTACTTACTTACACTTAATTTATTTCAAAACACAAAAAAAAATTAATTTCAATAAACCTACACACCCATTTGACCTGATTAATTTCAAAACTTTTTCGTCTCCTGTTTTTTTCGACGTTTGGTCTTGTTTCTGAGATATTGAAAGAAATTGGTGACTGTGTAGCGCACCAGGCGCGTAAATTTCATTTAACGTTATAGCAACCCATGAAAACAAAACTCAGTGATTTGTATAAACTGACGTTTGTAAAAATCATTGTCAAAAGTATTATTTAAAGAGCATTTTTAGTGCTAAGAAAAAATGCCAAGAACGTTTACAAATGCTGAATATGCCGATATAGATTATGTTTATGATTTCTGTGACGGAAATTCCAACGCGCCAGTTAGAGAGTACCAAACACGCTTCCCTAATAGAAGAATTCCAAATGCTCAAGTTTTTGTAGATGTACATCGTCGATTTTTGGAATATGGTTTGCGCCGCTACAATGATCATAATCGTAATGTACCGCCAAGAAATAATCAGCGAATTCTTAATCTTTTTGATATCGATAGAACTTTAAGCACACGCCGAGCAGCTCGGAAACTCCATTTATCTCAATCAAAAGTACTGAGAACACTCAAACAAGATCATTGAAGGGCTTTCCATCTCCAACCCGTTCAAGGTTTGTTGCCAGGAGATGCTGAAAAACGTTTACATTTTTGTAGATGGGTTTTAGATTCAACAGAAATTATTCCACAATTTCTGCATAAGGTTTTATGGACCGACAAATCTAATTTCACAAAAGCTGTATATACTCGTATACTGATAAAAATGACGTTGTTCACACCATGTATTACTGTAAAAAATATTACATACATCTTTTATGCCAAATGATATAATTTTTATTAAAACCACATTATGATGTTGTAAAGTTGCACTTCATACGCACAACAATGTAGTTATACTTCGAAAAAATACATATTTTTGTGTATTTACATAATATGATATGAATTTGAAAACAGATTTTACGCATTTACGTATATGTTATAGTCAATAAAGCATACTTGTGATCATTTTCTGCGATGTTATGTTATATTTTACAGTATGTACAAAAGACTAATATATTATGTATTTTATATACTTATTCAATGCTGTAATTTTAGATAACAGTTTTGAGAAATACATAAGAAAAAAACAACTTCGCAACATGTAACAATGTCTCAAAGATAATGCTTTTTTATTTTCTGGTGAATTTGAAATTTCCATTCAGAATCCATTTGGAAATTACCATATTAGTAAGACGGTAGATGATTTAGAATCTATCCAAAAAAGAAGTTTTTAATGTAAAAAAAATGAAAATCTGCCATTCGAAAAATGATTTAAAAATACACTTCTGTACTGCACTGCACTGGAAACTGATCTACTGGAAAACCTGACCTTATGGCAGGCAAAGCATTCAATCGATAATCGTACGGCGGCAGAATGCAATAAAAAATGAACAAACAAAAAATGTAAAAGAATTTCCCAAGAAAACAAATAAATAAAATTTTATAACACCAATTTTATATCAGCGAATTCAACTGTCTTTGTTATTATTAATTTTTGGTTTTTAATTAATAAAATAAATTAATATACCTAATGTTACAACAACTGTTCCAAATTGTGTCCACTAAATGTCCACACGTCGTATCACTCTGTTTCTACGAACTAACACAAATGATTCCGTTTTGAACTCGTAAATTCAGCAGTTATGATACGTTTGCATAAATCATCATTATTTTGCGCTGTATGAGATATACTTCATTTTTTAAATATTCCCACAAAAAGAAGTCAAGAGCATTTCAGTCAGGAGATCTGGTGGCCATGATACCGGGCCCTCCCCGTGCAATCCATCGTAACCCCCTGAAACTTCATTAAGGTATGCTTTAAAATAGTTAAAAAACTGAAAGAACGTTGAATTCTGCATAAAAAAGTACTCTTGTTTAGATCGCGTAACTTTAACGGTTTCTGAGTTATTTGCATTTAAAAGTTTCAATATATTTTGTGGTGATTTTCTTTCAGGCGCTGATATTGCCAAATATCAAATATTGTCAAATTTTCATGTCAATAAATATTAGCGTATTTTGCGTGCGTGTTGCTTTTTCAAATATAGCTCAACCGATAGAAAACAATGTTTTGATTTACGTAAATAATACGATGAAACTAGTGTCCTCTAGGAGCAACGTCATAATAAGCTTCAAATTTGTAATTCTAACACCAAAAAATCCAACACTACCAATTTTCAGAGTCATGCTATCAAAACTTTCTCAATGATTGAGAAATTTCAGAATAAAATGTAAACCTTGAACACCCTGTATTTCTTAAACCAGCTACATTCGTATAAGGCATAATGAGCTCAAACATAATATTTTGGTGTCTAGTATCCCCAGCTTAGTATTGACAAACTCTTTCTGGCTTACCATAGACTGCATGATAAAACCTTTTGTATGACCAATGTATCTTTGTTTTCTCTAAATATAATTAGGTATTTTTAAAGGTATCTATTAGTTTTCTTTATTTATAGACGTTACTTTTAAATTTAATTAATAATTAATGTTCAAAATTAAATATTAACTGATTTTCTTATATTTCTTGCAAAGAAAAACTTAAAATTAAATAAAATACTTTACTGACCACAAGTAATGTAATCACTTCAATGATATACGTATATGTGCAGCAGAAAGACATTTGTCTTTCTACTTGCGTAATATTTGAGGCACCTGCACCAGATAAAAAAAATTTACGGTAATTATTTTTTTTAAGCAACACAGTTCACTTGAAGGGTTTTTCTCAGTGTAACATTACATTCTCGTATCGTATTTCATGATATTGACCTAGACAATAAATAGTAGTCAATAAGTCATCATGTAACTTCAAGAAAGCAATAAAAAATATATCGGTCAGAAATGAATTTAAGGAGCAATATTTAATTTTGACAGAAAATAATTTCATACGAAACTGTACTGCTGAGGAACAATTCATTAATAGTTGGGTACACGTCAATAATAAAAACACACACTAAATTCGTGGCCTTAATGTTAAAATCGTGTACTTCGTCTACGAATAAAAGTTTCCATTGTTAAATATTTCTCCTTTTGATAATGGAAGATATCATTTATCACTCCTGAACCAGAAGCAGCTCTTTCAACTGTAGGACTTTACAATGCGGTTGCAATTTCCAGATATTGTAGACAATAATCGTACCTCATAGATGTTTATGAGTTGATCCATGATTATGCAGATGCCACTGTATGGTTACAGTGGGATAGCTATGTCCTTTTGTGCTGAAATTTGGTTAATAATTCAGTAGTTTGGCAATTTGCAACGGCTGCCATCGCTACAATACCTACATATCTTTTTATTTTATGACTTTTCTAGTCTCAATTCTGTTTTAGACTAAAAATGAAAGAGTTTTTGAAGAAATACATGAAAGTTATGTATCTATGAATTCATATTGGCTTATTATCCAACTTTTCAGGACAATAACTTCCTATAATCAAGCAATTACGTAATAAATATATACAGAGAATTTGCACTCAAGTACTTTCACTGATGCAACTAGAATTTCTTTACTGAATGATATTCTGTCCTCATGAAAATGTATTTCTATATAAGAATATTTCTGCTGTGAAAAATTTCAGGCCTAAGTTAACTTTTGCACCTGATCGTATTACCTATTTTCTTGTGCGTGATTGTGTTCGTTCTTACAGCCCCCTTAACAATATTACTGAATCTATTTCTGAAAATATCCAAGATTTGTCTCATTCATAAGAAAGGTAAATCAAATATAGTTGTTAATTACATGCGTCTAGGGTGTTTAGGTTGTTCAGGAGTGTCATGTTCAGGTACGCTTCACGATTCACTTGTTTGTTCTTAAGCAAAGGCATCCAAGTATGACTAATCGTCAATCCTTCATCCTTGTTCATGTCGTTCGGATATTGAAGAATCTCCAAAGCTTCTCTCCGTGTTAGATTGTAATACTCATTGGTACGAACCAGCACTAGTGTCTTCTAGTGGGATTTTATGTCCCTCTATCCAAGTATGTTCAGCAACGGCGGATTTTTCAGGCTGGTATACATATAGCCGTATGTGACTTTTGCGTTATTTGTTCCTGCTTCATAAAGTTCGTTTGGACATTCCCACGTATACTTGTAAATTGATCTTTTTCTTTGGTGTGAAAGCAATCCACACGTTTTTTTTCGTAATATTTTCACACATTGAGGATGTATGGTAAATTGGTGATTGTAGTGAGTTCCTCCTTGGGCCTTGCTGTTTTCTCATGCCGAGATCTATCGATGTCTTTCTTAGAACATCCATTTGCTAGGAACACAGATCGGAGCGAATAAATTTCTTCCTGTCGGTAGGTAGTCCTCATCAGCCAACGTTAATGCACGATGAACTAGAATCTTCATGACCGAGCGTTTTTGTGCCAGATGACGAATAGATTTTCTATGGAGATATCTATATTAGTATTTGTCTTCTTCCTGTAGACACTCTGTCCCAAGAAGCCAGAGGTTTCCGTTTTTACCAGAATGTCTAGACACGGGCTTTATCTTGCTCCACCTCTATGGTAAAGTTGATCTTGTTGTATTGCTGGTTAATATGATCCAAAAATTCTGGTAGGGAATCTGTTTCATGCTGCCAAACGATGAAAGTGTCGTCCACGTATCTAAGCCAACATTTCGGTTTCTTACTAGCTGACGAAGCGCATCTTTTTCAAAGTTTTCCATACGGAAATTCACCTACCAGTCTTAGATCTCCATAATTGTTGTCATCATCAAGGGTTCTCCAAGGACTTTGTTTAAGACCTTACTTATTATTTTCATCAACGATATATTTTAATCGATATTTACTGTCTTATGTAAGCTGAGAATATGAAGTTATTCTTTAAAATTTATTCACACCACGACGTCCTTAAGCTTCAGATTCTTTAGATATCATGGTACTTGGTATATATACAACAGTCTTGCCCTTACTTTAGTAAATGTATGACAATTACTCGGAAATTTAATTATTTGAATAATAATTCGCGGCCTTCTCTTTAACTAGAGTTATTGAGATCAAAGATCTGGATGTGATTTTTACGTCAAGTCTGAGTTTTACAAAGCATGTTAACAAACTAATAGCTGAATGTTCCAAAAGCTCGAGATTTGTTATTAGAAATTTACGTTCTTTTACCGACTGTCGTGTATTAGTTTATATTGCACTTTTATTATTCCCAAATTGGAATACGCTAGAACAATTTGGGGGTCACACTATTGAAATGCCATTAATAGACTGGAGAATGTCCAGGGAAAATTTCTGAAGTACATGAATTTTAGGACTCCGGAAATTGTTACTGATTATATGTTAATAAGGCTGCATAGCGAACAAAGTCTTCAAAATATGTATGTTCTGTACTCCCAAATCTTCTTTTTTGAGTTGATAAATAACTTAATTGATTGTCCTGCTTTATTATAAACATTAAGTTGTCATGTTCCTAAAGTGGACATGAAGAACGATGCACTGTTTCATACCAAGGACCAAATTACTCTCGAATTCCCCAATGTATGTCACGTGTAAAAAATATAATACTTAATTCAAAAACAAAATTGACCTATTTAACTCATCAATAACTAATATTAGTTATTGATGATACACAGTTTCCGCAGCTGTGCAATGTTTTATATATTGTCACGGATTTCCCAATCCGAATTTTACTATTGCCAGAAAAACAATCCCTAAATTAATTACTTCTTTATTAACTATACTCAGTACACTACTGAACACTAATTAGAACTCAACTAAACACTTATTTAATTAATCGCTATCTAAATCACTTTGATATCTCCAACTAAACACTTCCAATTCAACACTGTAATACAAGACTTATACAAGACTAACTTAATCGGCCGTTTATTTTTCTTTTATAGACCCAACGAATATTCCAGGTATATTCTAGCATCTCCAGATCTATTTTCTAGCATCTCTCGAACGCTTCTCGTCGTTTCTCAAATTTTCTAGTCCCGTCTCGATCCACGGCATTTTGTTTGTTTAACAGAATCGTGTAGGGGCGATCGGGGCAATTTTAGTAATTCGCGGTACCACAGCCGTCGATTTGGGTGTGAGTGGGGCAAATTCCGTGACAATATTAATTATTTTTTATTTTCGCTTTATTAGGGCAGCGTGTGTCAGTCTTAGCTACTGTATTTGACAATAGAAACGACAACTCTTCTCTTTATTTCTCAGTTGGGAATATTATAGCAGGACTTGGGCTCCCTGCAAAACTGCTTCTGATAATGCTTTCAGCAGGACAAAGGCCTGCATGTTATTTTATTTTTCTTTAAACTACACCAACCACACACTGTATCAATTAAAGGGCATCCACTACCTCCATTCGCCGTTCGATTTTTTCACCAAAATTACATGATAAGTATGTCGGAATAAGATAAAAGTACGTACAAAATTTCAAGTGTGTATCTTACAAAACAATGGAATTATTAACAAAAATAGTTTTTTAAAATGCAATTTTAACACCCTGTATACTGAAACAGGGACGTCGTCCAAATAAAAAATAGCATAAAGAAAGTCGCATTATTTTTGTCCAAAGAATATGTGGTTAATGGTATGGCCTTCTATTTTGGGACACCCTGTATAATGTAACTTTTTATTTTGTTGTCCAGCCCTTTAATTGATACAGTGTGTGGTTGGTGTAGTTTAAAGAAAAATAAAATAACATGCAGGTCTTTGTCCTGCTGAAAGCATTACCAGAAGCACTTTTGCAGGGAGCCTAAGTCCTGCTATTATAATATTCCCAACTGAGAAATAAAGAGAAGAGTTGTCGTTTCTACTGTCGAATACAGTAGCTAAGACTGACACACGCTGCCCTATGCGTATCATTTCTGCGACTTAAATAGAAGCTTTTCAACCAATTGTAGCTTCTAAATGAATAAAGGTGCAGGTTGCATTCTTTAAAAGTTCTGCCGGTAGAACTCTGTACATTCTACCACTAAAATTCGAAACTGATTTAAATTATCTAAAAAAAGTTTTGGTCCCCTTTTGCAAATATCTATGCACATCGATTCATCAACATTATTGTTTGCCACATAATTTTCTCTGAATGTCCTTTGATTTCTCTACCCAATATTGGCTAAAGTGATTACTGCCATTTGGAAAACCTTTCCAACGGTTTATGTGACATCAATTCTCGTGAATATCATCATTATTCCCTTTTATCGAAAAGGTACAGTTTGGCATAACCCTCGTCCCCTAATAAAAGAACATAAACAATAAATTCGATTTTATGAGGCGTACCTAAAAAAAACACATGATTACTTCTAACGAATGTCCTCCATTTTCCATAGATATTCGATTTGTTCGCAAAGTGATTTACGCAAAAGGTTTAAATTTCTATGCTAGAAAGGGTCCTTAATCGAAATAGAGTCGCTCGGTCTAGGTCTGTTCAAAGCCTTCTAGGCCAACCGTTAAAAAAATCAAATTGTTTTTACAATATTATCGCATTTGAAAATGTATTTTCCAGAGCAAGTTTTTTCTTCAACGCACTCTATAAAAAATTATTATGCAATTTGGGAGGTCATAATAAAAGCTTTAATTTGATATGTGGGACAATTAGCTTTTGTTACTGTAATTTCTCTGATAATGATCAAATCATGTTCATCTTTAAAAATTGAATGGCATTAAAACAAAACTATCGGGTCATATGTACGGCTTCTAAGCTAAGCTAAGCTAAGTTAAAAATGATGAAAAATGGATGTAAACCGCGAAGTATCTTCAGCAGTACAGTTCACTGTGTAGAATACATAATTAATACAAAAATATCAAGAATAAAGAAGTCAAATTTTAAATAAATTTCGTGATTTTTCAGTTGAAAACATATTGAAAACCGCTGGCCTACTAATATGTAAATGGGATGTATTCCACAGCGTTGTTAATGTTACAGCATATCAAAGAATGATTGAAATATGTTTATAAAAATATTTCTGGCCACCTCCTCATTTTTGTCATTCCTATACTTCACCAAAGAAGTATGTCAATGTATATACATTATATGAAATTGAATTGAAAACATGATTCAGATTCTCTGTACTCACAGTTATCCAGAATTTGATCATAATCCGTTTTTACTACAATCCAAACGATTTATCATAATAATACTATCGTTATCACTATCACTGCACTCCATATCAACCCTTTCATTGTTTAAATAATGTGTCACATTTTACTTAACTACACTGTAATTCACAAAAAATCTTAATTAAATATACAAGGCACTGAAAATCAATATGGGCCGTGAAAATAATAAAACGATTTAAATCGGTTTTATACATTAGTGCCATAATTCCTAATATACAGGGTGTTGAAAAATGAGTGTATAATATTTCAGGAGGTAATAGTATGAACCAAAATAAGCAGAAAAGTCTTAATAAACATGGATCCGCAAAGTAACGGTTGCGGAGATATGGACCACTATTCGTTTTTCAAACATTTTGTTCTCCGCACTCTCGTACCTGAATTCTGCTCTACCAGTGCTAGAATTTCTTCTTCTGCTATAGGAGTGGATACCGACCTTGATCTTCCGGATAAATGACACTGTTTGCTCAAGGAACCGGTATCACGCAATCTTTGGTGAATTCTTACAAACATGCGTTGTGAAGGAATCTGGCGATTTGGAAAAGCGTCAACATAAAGACGTCGCGCTTCGGTGGCGTTCCCATTAGCATGACCATACATGAAATGCATGTCTGTTAATTCTGCGTTAGAGTAACCAGCCATAGCGAAAGAAAAGAACTGTCAAATAAGTACTGTTTATTTCACTAAACATCAACCAACTCTCATAAGAAAATACACAACGTTTTTGCAAAACAAAAAACATTCCATATCTCCGCAACCGTTACTTTGCGGTCCCATGTTTATTGAGACTTTTCTGCTTATTTTGGTTCATACTATTACCTCCTTAAATATTTTACACTCCTTTTTTAACACCCTGTAGATGCATTAGGCATTGTGTTACCACAAATATTACATGTTTTCTTTTTAGTTATACCTTGCGCTGCAGTTCCTGCACCGGTATCAACATAACCTTTTTGTCTACCTCGCTGGTTGTCCGTAAAAATAATAAAATAAATTAAATTTAAATTCGTTAGTGCCACAGCTCTGAAAACAGATACGTTAGACATTGCCTTACTACAAATATAACATGTTTTTATTATCACTTGTACCTTGTCCAGCAGTAACTGCACCAATATCCCTACGGGACGTTGTGCCTACTGCCCACCACCCAACCCATGACACGTGTGCTTACGACTATGTGCTATCTTCCTATGTTGTTTGAGGTTATGTAATGGAACGACATAGAAAAAATAATACTAACATTAATGTGTTGCGTGAAAATAATAATTTTTCGTTAATCTTCATAAAATAACTAGCGAATAATGTATGTCTCTTTCTAACAGTACACAATGGTACTGACTGTGAAATGTGGATAACTGTTTAAATGCTTAATTTTTCAGCAAGAAGGTAAGCTTTTACGCACTTTTATGTATAATTTTTGAAATCATTGAATAAAGTAACTTCCTGAATACCTTAATTGGTAGTATCGAACTTGCGGAAACTAATTTTTTAATCGTTTATAGTTGTAAGGTCAGTTAAGAAGTTAATATTACTGCGTAGCGTACTACCTACGCAATTTTACTTTACTTAACGCTTAAAACAAGTATTCTTAAATTGGAAACAATGTTAGTTTACATTAAAGTAAAAATATTTATACAATATTTTTTCTACGTTCATACAAAAACAAAAAAATGTTTTATTTAGATGACGCTAACTCTAAGAAAATATGACGTCGATTTGAACCTTTATGTTTGTCATGATGACAAAACGCTATAGTAGAATGACAGATGAATGCAATAAACATTTTATTGTACTAGTGCACTAACGAACCTCTTTTTCCACTAGAGATTTTGTGATAAAACATAACAGATGAAAATAATTCTTTTTCTTGTTCTAAATGACTTGTCAGCCGAGAAACTGTGACACACTCTGAAGAAAACTTGTATAATTGAGAAAAGTCAGCATTTTTCAATGATAATAACTATTTGTCGTCTTTATTAGACACGTATTTTATTTATTATACGCTTATAAAAATGAATCTCATATAATTTTTCACAAAATCGGATAGCATTTTTAATCTAGCAGAATATTCAATTAAGAAGGCAAGACTGCCTCTCCTACTGATTTAAATAATAAATCCCTTTCTATTCTTTTCTGGTGTCATAAACAGAGCAATCCTGATTTACGACGTGATGATTAATCTGTGGCGATCCTGCAGAAAATATGCGAGGCCTCCCTTTACCCAATTGGTTATTTCTACCACAGAAATAAATTTTATTAAACCGGTCTGATGCCATGTTGCCTGACATATGACAACTTTGACCTTCTGACGTATTCTGATATCCCCAGAAATTAATATCGTCGTTCGTGTTTGATAAGGGGATGATCAGATTTATCTATCTTTTTTCGCGCATTTCTTACTCCTGCTAGCGTACACGAACATTCTTAAATTTGACGAATATTCGTGAGAAATGCTCATGTATGTAAGCAGGAAAGAATGGCTAGCTTTCTTGGACAAAACATTGTGATTGAAACAAACTTACCTTACTACAATTTTGCTTCCTTAAAAAGTTATAGCCCTGAGAAAGTACTTTTTTATAGTTCGGAAATGCTTAATGAAAGTCAGAAGACGTTAAAATGAAATTGAAATGAAAAACAGTTTAGTTATCTCACAATAATGAAAATAAAGCAAAAGAATTTACAGGGTGAGTCATTAATAATGATACATAGCTTAAGCGAAAATGATTACATCAAAATAAAGCGATTGAGCCTTATGCCTTATTCAATTGTTGCTCCTTTTCATTCTACAGGGTGTTAAAGTTGAAAAAATGTTTTCGATTTTTTGCTATATTTTACGAATATATGGACAGATTATTTTGAATATTTGTAGTCGTTTTGAGGTGGAAATTACTAATATGCAAGCAGCGTTGAAGTCACGACTAGGGGTGCCAGCTATATTGTACTGTCGATGTAAAAATATGTCTAACTTTTTGTATTTTACACTTTTGAATTTTTTAATAAGAAACTATTGAACTACCTTCAATTCTAAATAGAAAAGGTATACCTGTTACAAATCGATAAACTCAACCGAGAAACAGACGATTTAAGTTTTTGAGATTCGGCGGGATATAAATTAGTTTTCAGATATAAAAACTGGATTAACAATAAGACGAACACTACAACAACTTCATTATGCATATCTTAACAAATTATTAATCATAAACGATGTACTTTTCACCTCTTATATACTGATTAGGGTATTGGTCTTTTTACAACAAATCTTCCCTACTATACAAATGGAACATACAGCCTATAATACATAATAACATATGTGATTAATTATAACTTTTATTTCGTAGTTGCATAACATATTAAATGCAATCCAGTTAAACTTACTCAATAATGAGTATGAATATGACAAATCACATTGAATACCCTCACAAATCCTCTCCAACTCAGCAGCAGCTGAATATTTTGTATTTTTTGCAAGTTTTAAGATGTTTCTTTGTTCACGGCCAATTTCAATAGCTTTTAAGAAGTTACCAATTGCCTCCTATTCGTATTTAATTAAGATGCAAGAAAATTATGCAAGGAAAAATATACGGGTATTTTTCTGATAATAACTTTTACTTTGTCTCTTTATTCTTATCTCTAATAAATATTAAGTAAGTTTTAACTATCAATCAAAACTTTTGTTTAAATTTAGTAATATCACCAGGAAATTTTAATAATTTGTGTGCTCTTTCAAATTAATCGATTAATTTCATCCTTCATTCGTCGATTTATTTGATTTCATTTCAAAGCCAACACCTGGATGGAACTAAGCGTAAATGCAAAAAGATCTATCATAGGTATCTTAAAACTAGTTTCAAAATAACTCCCGTAATAATGATCCGATTTTGATGAGGCTTGCACCAGTTTTTCTTAGAAAAAATCTAGTTTCCAGGATGCCCTAAATCATATTTTTTGACGTGAGCAAACTAAAGTTTAAAATGTAAAGAGAACAAAATAAATGGGCATCCATGAAGCGGAGAATTATTTTATTAATTTACATACACTTTATTTCTGAAAATAATTAATAATAACTTTGTAAATTTGGAACTAAGAAAGTACATTTTAAGTTTTAAAGCCTGCTTAAGGAACCGCTTTCGTTCAAATAATATTAGGCGATACGAGGCAGGCAAAGACAGAAGATGTAAGGGAAATGCACATGTTTGTTCATAAGCGACTGACAATAAACTTTGAAAGAACTTACTACTTACCGTTTAGCTGTTATGTGTCTTGTCTTCCTCCATTTACTAAGATAAAACTCCAGTTCATGAGATGTCATCATGCCTAGAACAAAATTTAAATATTTAGGAGTTATTATTGACAAACACGATGGGACAGACATATAATATATGGGTACCTCGCTTTTAAATTCAAGATTCAAGAGTCTTTAGCGAACCTCATTTTGAGACTAAAAGTAAATACTCTTCGTTTCTGAAATACAGGGCGATTAAGTTTATTAAATTATTTATTTGACTTGGTATTTGAGAGCAAACAATTTGATACTGAGAATCATCGCATTAATTCCAGTGGCGGAGGTAAAGGGGTTCCTATGAATAATTTTATAAAAAAAGTATAGCCAAATTAAAATTTTTATAATGTTTTCGAAAAATATGAGACCAATTTTATCGGCAAAGTCCTCTTGCTTAAAGTCGATAGGACGTGGCACTTTCAAGAAAAACCGAAAATAATATTTAAATGTCATTGTGTTATAACTAAATTAAACACTTCAAAAATCTGTGAAAATTGTTTTTAATTAATAAAATGGAAATAAGTATTAAAATAAATAATGAAAATCATATTAAATGTTGCAATTAATTACATAGGTAATATCTATTTTCTTCTTTTTATAATCGTTCTCCTTCTCTGCTCAAAACAATGGTCGCTTATTGAATATTTTTGCTTATTTGCAGATGCATATTGTAACTGTACTGCATATGAATATTATTATTTTTTTGTCTTGTGTAAGTTATCTATACTTAGACCGTAGGTAGTTTGCAATTTTATATTTGTATTGTTTATCTGCTGAATGTTATTAATCTTATTTATATTTATTAATTTTATACTTACTTTAGATTCTATTATCAATATTACAAAGATTACATTGATTTTCCTACATTATTGTAACTATATAATTTATGCAAATTTTATTTTTGCCTTGTATTATTTATCTGTCCATGCGAATAAACACTATTATTATTTAATAATGCATTTTTTATTATCACTTGGCTCTTTTGATTTTACTTTAGGTACTTTAGGGATATTAAGCTAATTGAATTAATTCTATAAATTTTCACCATGCTGGATGAATTAAGAGAGACTGCATTGTGGGTTTACTATTATTAATCCTATTTACAGCTCCTGCAGTGCTGTTGCAAATGGAAAAACTCAATTGCTTTTTAAGCTTTATAGCTCTGCTCGCATGTGCAATGTCGCAAGCTGTAAAATCATAAATCGCGTAATCATTTATAACTTTAATCCTGAAACATCTCGTTAAGACTATTGCGACGGTGAAATTACTTCCTCTTTTCCAGACCTCATTTTATGCAAATGTCACGTTTAGAAAAGGTCAGTTACTTCATTTAAAATACTAATAGATACGGTTCGCTAAATATTCGAATAAAATGTTACAAGGAATGATTATTTGTTAACAAGTTTTCATTAGCATTACTTAAAAAAAAAAGATGAAAAAGGATGAAATTTTACAATTTCAATCATTTTCATTGACGTATTTGATCATTTGTTTACAATTAAAAGTAATAGCATTCAAATACCATTAAAAGTAGGTTATTAAATCGGCTTATATTATTAAAACAATCATTGTAGATTTTACTTTTGTTCCAGCTTCATCCAATTTTAAGTTACACGGGGTTAAAATTTTTCGAGAAAGATACAGATTCTTTTATAAAGTTTTCATTTTTTATAGGAAAGCCTATAGCAAACAAATAAGTGACTAGTCAAATCTTATTTTTTGACGTAATATCAGCTCCTGTATGTAGGGGAGGTCTTTCTGAAACATCCTGTATATGCGAATATTTCAAAAAATGCATTTAATAATAATATTGCCTTTAATGCCCAACAGAATAACCATTCCAATTACAGGACAAAACGTATTATAATAAAGTAATGAATTAACAGTGTATACTTTTATAATTATTAGTATAATTATAATTACTAATATTTTTTATTTACTAAATTAAATCAGACTGAAAGCTACAGCCTAGTATAAATGCGGCCAGTTAAGTTTCTAAAAAATTGGGAACCAACTAATAATAATTGTTTGAGAGTATCGAAATTTAGGACACATAATCAAATTAGTTGACGCAGTTTATGCAGGGAATTTTGTAAGGACATTCTAGGATTACGACAGCAAAATATGCAATCATCATGAGATTCTGGTCTAGGTTCTAGGTACATAAACGTCTCTGGCGAGTCAATGAGACTATGAAATATTTTAAATAAAAATAAACTCGTGATAAATCTCCTCAACTGCAACGATTTGATATCGAATCGCTGTAACAGGAAGCTGTGATCAAATCCTATAGCGGGATAAATATTATCAACACGATATGCCCTGAATTTTAAAAAACGACGTTGAACACCTTCAATATGATTAATATTAACTTGAAAGCACGGATGCCATATAAGGTTAGCATTTTCTAATCTGGAACGGACTAAGGAAAAGTATAAAAACTTCAGAGTCCTAATATTGTTAAACGATGCAGAGTTAACGACAATAATCTCCAAAGTTTTAAAGGCGGTACTGGTTATTCTGTTAATATGTTTTAAAAATTATAATTTAGTATCAAATATTACTTCTAAGTCTTTAATATTACTGCTGCGTCTCAGTGGCTTTGGACCTAGATTATAATCAAATGTAATTATATGTTTTTTAAACTGAAAGAAAAAACTTTACATTTATCAATATTTATAGAAACCATGTTTTCTTTACACCATACCTGTATTGTCTTCAAAAGCTCTTGCAATGCTTGACAATCATCATAACAGTTAATGCTACGAAAAAGCTTTAGATCATCTGCGAAAAAAGGTGATTATATTGCAAAGTTGACGACAAGTCATTTATATAAAGAATAAACAGGAGTGGTTGTAAGTTAGATCCTCGTGGTACCCCTCGAGCTATGAAAATATTAGAAAGGTATCTATTACATGACACATACAACTCACGAGGCGAAGATAAGATTTTGTAAGAAGTAGCAAAGAATCATCAAATCCAAATGATTTCAAATTCTGTAATAATATGATAGAGTGATTTAACATGCATAATTTTGCATATTTAGGTTACCCTAATAATGTTAAATACAAGATTCAACGGTAGTATGTGGATCTGTGGTTCAACCTTTACATTACTTCTCGCTAGAATATAAATATTTAATTCTCAAAGCTTGAGCCATGCAAAATGTAAAAGCTGTTAAGCCGATTTAAAAAATATTTTCTACGAAAAAAATTGGAGATTTCGGTATCGATAATCCTCAATGAAAGGGTATCACGAAACAGATGAAAAAATCTCCTCTGTTGTTCTGCTTGACTTAATAATCACCGTGTATTTCCTATCAGTTACCGTGCCTTTTATATTTTCAGGGGCGATATTTACGGAGGATCAGAAAGACAGTTCCACTGAATTAGCTTTCAAACACGCCGTGTACAAAATAAACAGAGATAAAACGCTTTTACCTCACACATCTCTGGTGTATGACATCCAGTATGTGCCAAGGGACGACAGTTTTCATGCGAGCAAAAAAGGTAAGTTCACTGATCTTTAGTAGATATTTATAATGTATCGGATGTTATTTTTCTTTAGTTTAATTGATTTTTTTTCCACAGTTCAGAAAAAATAAAGATTAATTGAATAAACCCTTGCGCCAAAATGATAAGTCAAGAGTTATTTTTGAAACTAGGTTTGTCTAACCAAAAAATCTCACACTGAAAAAGGAGATAAATAAAAAATAACAAAAATCGCATCACTATCGCGCACTTCATTATTTTTTGATGTTGCGAAAATCTCTGTTTTTGTTTTCAAAAATTGCAATGGTATTAAAAGTAAGTCAAGTTTGACAGTTTAAAATTTGTTTATCTGCTTCCATAGAGATGTTAATAGTTATTTAAGCAACAAGTACAAAAAGTAGGTGTTTATTGTTACGCGACGTGAAATTGTCCAACGAGGCCGTCAGGCCGAGCACTTTTTGTACAAGTTGCATACAATATTTTTTCTACGTTCATGCAAAAACCAAAAAATATTTTTTAGATGACACTAAGTCTAGGAAAATATGACGTCGATTTGAACGTTTATGTTTGTCATGATGACAAAACGCTGTAGTAGAATGATAGGTGAATGCAATAAATATCCACTTTTTCCACTAAATATAGTTCAATAAATTTTTGTTTTTTGCATGAAAGTAGAAAAATGATTTTTATTTTATTGTTACTTACTTCTAATTGATACAACTGTAATCAACATTGAACAATGTTTACTGAACAGTTTGACACACACAGACTTCTTAGGTGAAAATAAATCGATTTAACCTCCCAAATCGCGTAATAAAAAAGATTCAGGGTGTCAAAGTTTAAATTATGTTTTCAATATTTGTAGAAAACTTCTTAAAAAATCCAAATATTTACATAAAATTTGTAAATCAGAGGTTTTTGCGGGAGAGAAATTCAAATATGTTTCTAATTTTGACGTCACTAGTAGAGGGCGCTACTTATGGGACATCATGTTTCTTTTAAATGGCAAATATTTTTTGCTGCTTAATGTCTCCATCTATTCCAACCTTCAATTCTTCTTCCTGTTATATCTGAAAATGGTATGAAGTTGTTGAAGTCGTTAGGAGAGACAGTTTTCGAAATAATCCTATTTGAAATATTAAGTGCACCGATTGAAAACTGTTATCGTTACTGATAAATTGCCTTTTCTACTGAAAATACAGCAAAATGTTACTTAAAAAAGTTGTTCAGAATGGGAAATTATGGAGACGTGCACAATTTCAAAAAGATCGACCTGCTGTGATAAAATCTTTGTTGAAAAATGGTTTCATCAAACCTCGCCGATCTTCTTGAAATTTTGCACGTCTCCATAGTTTACCATTCTCAACATTAGTTTTGGTATTGGCAATAGTCTCTTTAATGAACGACTTAGCATCTTCAATGTTCTCTGTACGTAAATAAGTTAATTCTTTGCTATTTATTTGTGGCAAAATTTCAGTTTTTTTTCTTTAGTTTGTTTGGGTTTTTGCCACACGTCTGAAAAAAAAGTTAATTCTTCTCTGGGTGGCTGCAAATATACCAACAATCAAGACAAATTTTGGAAATAAGTACTTTTCATCATCTGCCTCTCTGATAAACCTTTCAACCTGTTACTTGGAAAATATTCTGGATTTTCTGGGTCTGTAACCACTTGGTTTCCTTTTGAGGAAAGCAATACCATTGGTATATTTAATAATATCCATATTTTTATTCAAGTAAATTGTAGTTCGCAGCATGAAATAATTACCCCATAATATAGAGGGTGCACATTTTAAAGATAACTGGGACAAGTACGCTAAAATAACTCGCAATCCCAAATACACACACCTTGGTCATTAAACAAACTTCATCACGAGCATTGTTTAAAAAATCACTAATGTATGTACTCGTAAAAATCGCAGATTTCTTGGGTATGGAACCTTTCCCATTTTGCTTCATGTCTTACGTTACGGATGACGTTACGCAATTGCTTATATTCTCAGCATAATTTTCGTTATTTGGTCACATTAAAAACAATAATTTTTGTCAATTTAGTGCAATATACAGGTTGTCCGGAAATGATGAGCAAAAAATTCAGGAGATAATTCTAGACCGAAAACAAATGGTACCTCTTTCTGTAACGTTTTTTCTAAAACTGATTATTAACGGAGTTACAATGTGTTAAAGTTAAAATTTTATTTTAGATATTTGTAAATAACTTCTTAAGAAATACAAATATTTACATAAAATTTGTAAATCGGCGCACGAGAAATTCAAATACGTTTCTAATTTTGACGTCACTAGTAGAGGACGCCACTTTGCTGCTTAATGTCTTCATCTATTGAAACCTTAGATTCTTCTACCTATTATATCTGAAAAAGGTATACCTTATACGACTTGGGATATAGGTATGTTAGGTTAAATCAATTTATTTTCACCTAAGGAATCTGTGGTCTCATTCTTGCTACTTCATTTAAAACTACTCTGTATATCCGTTCAACAAAATAGTCGCGGCCTCTTTTAATTTTCTTTTTTGATTTTTCAAATTCCTGTCTTTCGTACAATTTTTATATTCCTTAACTCTAACATTCATAGGCCGAGACGTTTCTCTAACATAATGTTTATTGTACTCAAATGGTATGCTGTAGATGCAATTTTTTAAATATTGTATATTATTTTTGGATGTGTTGTTGACAAAAAGGATCATAAAGTATTAGTTGTCCGAAAAACTGTTATAGTATCAAATTTGTCACTGATGCTTCTTAATCTTTCTGATGATATAGGAATACATGGGATTTTTATCGTGTGATTAGTTTCTCTTATATGTCCTAAAGTATTTATTTTATCCGTAATATTTTTTAATGTTCTATCAACAAAATTTGCAAGATATTCATTATTTATTAAAACATCACCACACCTGTTGATGTGATTTTGGTTTCTATAAACACTTGTTTCTCCAGAACATTTAACAACACATTTCTTAATAAGAATGTGATGGTTAGATCGCAAATTTAAATATCTGCTGGTGTGATTTGGTTTCTATAAATACTTGTTTCTACAGAATGTTCATTTTTTATTAAAACATCTAAAAATGGTAGCATATTGTTATTTTCTATTTACACAGTTAATTTTATTGTTGGTTCTTTATTATCAATATTTAAAAATTCATTTAATTATTCAACAGCAAAATTGAAAAAATGTCATCTACATACTTCCACCAGTAGGTTTTTTATTCAAGTTTCGAATACAGTTTTTTCAAAAAATCGATAAAAATGTTACTTAGGTAACGACGAGCCCATTGTCATTGTGATTCCGAAATTTTTGATATCTACCTCTCTTACACTCAAAAGATCTATAGAATGAATGTCTTTTACGTTTTCGTCCTCTTTCTAATACATCTATGGCGAGCAGAGCTTTATTGGAAGCGCGAAAATTTTGTGGGAAGTAGTTAATATGAGAATTCATGAAATGTAATTTCAGATTAATCATGCAACCCAGTTTCTCATAGTTAAGCAATATTTTTCAACCATGGTGTAAAAACTCAGAAAATATAAATGTATCATGATTTTGCCGATATATCTATATACTTCAACTTCAATGTTTTACTCCGGAACTATAAGGATTTTACAAACAATTTTTTTATGATACAAAGTCCATTTTTCATGACGCCTCTATTCCAAAATTATATTAGAGAAGTTTTAAGTCTAGTCCATCGTTGTCTAGTTCCTTAGCATACCTATATATTTGGTATCAAAGCAAAGTAAAATAAGCACACCTACATGACTTTATTAATAGAAATTGTAGGAAAATTGATGTCAATTACGTTAAATACCTTTACAATAATAATAATAATAATAATATCTCTACCCCTCATTCTAATCACAGGGATTAGCCCAGAAGTCGGAGACTTGTGCGGGAGAGGGGGCGGCATATTATTATTAAGCAGGCCGCATTTGCGCCCAGGAACGACTTACGTTGGTAGGCCCTAACCACTATTCAGTGCAGGAATGAGGGAAACCTGGAAAACCTCATTAATTAGGGGGGTAGTCAAATATCAACCGGTATCAATCTCTCACATTGACCCAAGCCAACATTCTTCCACCCTACCATACCCGCAGAGAGGGCGCCAAACCTCTCCACGAATATAGCTTATATACGGTCTACCGGCAGCTGGGCTCGAACCAACTCCGATCTAGTCACCTCGATTCAAGTACTGACGCCTTAAACCGGGTGACCACTGACCGACCCAAATGCAGTAAATGCAGTAAAAAATTATAAAAGAAAATTATTGTAATATGTTTCAAATTTACAAATACATAATTTTATTTATCCAATATAAAAGATATATTTTTCCACGGTCGGGAGTAGAAATCAGTTTCTATGACATCAAAATTAAAACAGAAGTAGTCGATTATTCCCAAAAGAGTATAATGCTCCCGAGGGAGTTTACATTATGGAGAACGTTTTTCATGCAAAAAAAAAAGATAACATTGAAATTATTTATTGACACTTAAATTAAATGTTACATTTGTACAATTTTCAAAATTAATATTAGAAGGAATATTACTTTCGCTTACATTTACAGTTTTTGTGATTGCGCTAGTAGTGGTACCTACTAAAACCTGATTAGGTCTTATTTTCAATGGAGTTCTCGACATAACCCTCAGCGACTGTCGTTGATTTCCAACCAGCATGACGCTTTATTGTCGTGATATACACACCAGCATCTGCCAGTAATGTCGCTGAAGATCTTCGTAAGCAGTGACCAGTATAACATGCAGCATCAGGTAATTTTAAATACGAAGCTACTACACTCGGAATTTTTTCCATGGTAATCTTGCCAACTGGCTGCGAACTACATTTTCCTGCTTTGTGGTACAAAAAAAGACGCTTATGCTTGACGTTGGGAGAACGAAGGGACAGGTATTTTCGAAACAATTCAAGCATATTTCCCACATCGGTAACAAGAAAGGTTCGTGGAATCTTTGTCTTAGTGTTTGGAATTTTTACAATCAAGGAAGAGCCTACATCCTCAATATCATCTACAGTTAAATTGACTAGTTCATCAGTTCGACAAGCTCCGGCAATCCACAGAATTAATCCATCCTATAAAATACTTAACAATTGAAATACCTAACAACAAAAGTAATCTTGCCTTAATCATTAAGAATTCTTTGTCATCTGCACTTGATAGAAAACCGTCGATTTCACCCTTTGTCAATATTTTCGATTTTTTCGCTTGATATCCGTCACCGGTTCTTTTCAAAAATGCGACTAACTTGGGGAATTTGCTTATATCTATGTTGTCGTAAATTATCAAGCATGACTTAACCATAGAATATTGCGCCCATAATGTGGAAGACTTGTTATTCTTTGCATTTTCACTGAAGTATGCCAACAAAACATTCTCGCTGTATACTTGAACATTTTTCTCGGCGCACCACTTTTTGAACCGATTGTAGGCTATATCGTATAAAAATCTTGACTTCGTAGGCAGCAAATTGCTGATTGCAATATTTGCAGCCTCCACAATCTCTTCCGACTCACAATTATTCATTGTGCACTAAACAAACTTTAAACTAAACCAAACTAGCACCTTAATTTGACAATTCTTTTTGTTTGCTTATTTTGTAGTTATGACAATAACTCAACGACTACTAAATAAATGCTCAAATCCGATTACAATAATTCTGGTGCTACTTACTTCATAATGACAAAATATGTGTTTTTAAGTTAATGAGACCGCGGAAAAAATAGTATATACCATTCGGGAGAGAAGCTATTTTGTTCTCGGTGCATTGTAGCCCCGTGAGCTTCAAATTGCACCTCTGCCAAAATAACGCATTTCTCTCCCTTATAGTATAATGTACTATTTTAATTCAAGAACACGAGATGAAAAGAAATTACTGCTATGCAATTCAAATCATTTTATATATACCCAGTAAGTTCGATTTTCAATCAAGTTTTCAAGTAACTGAACTCGAACGATAAAAAGAAATGTTAGTTTTTAATAACTTAAAGTAGAACTTTAAATTTACTGTTTGAAAAATGGAACGTAGGTATGTACATGCAGACATTAAATAAATTATTAATACATAAGACGATTTTCCCAGCAGCCTATCTATATCGAGAAAGCATCAAATTTATGAAACCGTCTCCGCGCAAATTTGTCTTGCGTTATCAAAGTTATTGCCCGACTGATATCGATATTAACTTTCTATTAAATTTCCAGATAATTATATTTATAGTAGAACTTTGGTCATTTAAGTCGGGAAACTTTTCAGCAAGATATAATATCTTCCTTATTTTTCATTAAGTTTATATACTCCAATTAATGTCTCATTATTAATATTGCTTTGCAGCAGGATTTTTATTTGATATAAGATTCTATTGTGGACTATAGTTAATGTAGTTTATGTAATATTATGCTACAACTAGTGGCATTAACAGTAAATATAATCAAATGATGTAAACTACCAAAGAAAGTTTTAATGGAAAAATATTTAAGTGCGCAAGAAATAAAAGATGTTTTAATGTAATTCTAAAGTTGATAACTAAAGACAAATTGTGGAGCGCGTAACAAGAATAACTTTAATGAAAAGGACCAAGTCATTTAAAAAGTTGAAATTATCTCGTCAGTGTCGTTTCCCAGTTTTACGTAGTGCCTTTGATAATTTTTATAGTACTTCAAGGTTGAATAAGGCTGAAATAAATCGCAATTTTACTGTTTGAGAATTAAGGATCTTTTTGGAGCTCGTTAAACTTGAGGAACTGGAATTTATAAATTGAATATGTAAACATAAATTCGAAAGTAGGGTCAAACGGGGTAAAAGTGAAACATCAATTTGGGTAAAAATGAAACAGTAACAACTCTATTCATCCTAAATATTCCGAATATTCAAAAGCACTAGTATGCAGTTTCATGTTTCTACAGTATGGTTACAAATTTTTAATGAGTCTGTACAATAAAATAAGTTTTTTTATTTCTATCCTAAAAATTTGATAAGATGTTACCTTTTGGATGTCGGTTTTATACACATAGACTTACTATTTTGACTACTACCAACTAAATCAGTAAGTATTCCCACGAGTTCTAAGGACACCTGTGGAGGGGGAAACCACTGAGGTATTTTACTGTACAAGCTGTAGGTAATTAAAGGTACTTTTTGCAATTTTTGGGTATTTGTGTGTATTTATAGGTATTTTTTCGGTATTTTTAGGTACTTTGTGTATTTTTGGGTATTATCAAGGTAATAATGGGTATTTAATGGGTATTACAAAGATAATTAATGGGTATTTTAAGAGAAAACTAGTATTTTCCCGCCAATTTTTAAATACAATGGCGATCACGCGTGGCACAGTTTAAATATATGTAAGCAACTGACAAATACAAAAATTATGGAGCGGTTTGAGAAATACGTTTTATGCAAGTTTTGCAAAAAAGTTAGTGAAATTAAAATGTATCATCGGAACCTAAAATTTTTAATGTATTTATTACAAGAATGCGGGCCAGAAATTTATTCGCCAAACTTGTTTGGGATTATTAAAAATCATTTGCTTCTGGTGTGTAAGAAATATGGAGCTCTTCGTGGATCACAGCAGAATAAGATTGCTTCAAAGTACTACATTTATTTATTGAAACATAGACATTTTATAAATTTTAGTGAATGTGTGCTTGTTTATTCCCCATTAAGAAAAGAAGAGGTGGCTGAGGAATTTCAGCAACATTTGGACGCTTTAATTAAAACTATTAAAAGTACATGCTTGGTAAATAATTATTTATAAATGATTTGTACTTATTAAATTATGATAGAATAAATTTGAAGTTAAATATAAATGTCATTTTATTTATAAATGTCAAAAAATTTCCAGTGTAATTTCATGCTCCTTACCCCAAGGAAGAGATAAATTTCCGGAAATTATCTTAGTTGCTATAGAAACGCTACAAAATACAGGCCTTTAATTGGCTGAAAAATACTATTGTGAAATTTTCTGTAAAATTTTTCGGAGGCACTGTTAAACCACTATGTGGCTTTTTATTGTCTTCGTAAGCCTTTAGTTTAGAAAATAATATAGGGTGTTTCGGATTAGATACATTCTATTGCCAAAACAATGACACTTCCTCAAATCAGTTTTTTGACTACTGGATCTTCTGTGTAGAAATTCAATCGATTTCTGTGGGTGAATGGAACAACTAAGAACTAATGTTTAAAATTGAAAGTAGATTTCAATACGAATATGTCAGCAGTTCGGAATAAATAGCCACATTCAACTAAACAGTGCCATTATTATTGCAATAGATTGTACAGTATCATATAAACAAGTATCATAATATGAATGTTGTATAAGGCATTTACGTAGAATATATCCACTCATATACCAGCACAATCCCCTCTTCTGTTAACAAATTTTAGTATGGTATAATTTCTTAAACTTTATCTTTAAATCAATATATTACATATTATTCGATACGACGTGTTAACGACAAGTTTGGTTAAACTTCTCCGACATATTCTATTGATGAAAAATATGTAATAAAAAGTGAATGAAAGTCTATAATAAAAATTAAAATATTGCAAAATTAGGTTTTCCTATCACATTCATATTCTATTTAAAAAAAAGAAGCTTTTTTATGTAAACAACTGCCAATTACGAGGCCAATTATCTAATTCTAATCAAGCAAGCTAGGGCTAAAATTAAATTCTCCCTCGATAACCATGCATTTACACTTGCTAATGAAAGATTTTGGTTGTACTTTGTACTGGAGACACCGATGGTGCTCGATGAGTATTTGGGATTCGGACAATAATTTTAGGGACACCCTGTATAGACCTAATATTATGATTTCATAAACGAGGAAGAAGTTTGTTTTTAGTTAGTTTGAAGGGGGCATGGTGTAGGTATTAGCACCGTTCTTGGGTGCGCCAATGGGTTTATGATACATTTTATGTAATCCAAAATGTTCTTTCCAGATGTATTCAGATCGAGAGGAGTCGTTAAAAAAATCTATATTATTTACGTAGATCTGTAAATGGAATAATTTCTAAGGAGATGAAAGACAGTTTTGGAAAATTAAAGGTATATTAAGTAAAATCATGGGTCATTTAATGTATTTTTCGTTTCTTGAATATCTGGGTATTTAAGGGTATTTTTGGGTACTATTCGGTAGTTCTGGGTACTTAACGGGATTTTTAGGTACTTAAGGATATTATTCGATAATAAGGTATTCTTTAGGTACTTGGGGGTAATTCGTAGCTATTGGGTATCTTTGAAGTATTTGTTTATTTGATGAGGTATTTTTTTGGGAAAATAAGGAATTTACGGTAATATTTTTAAAAAATGTACACATTTCAAGCAGTGGTTTACCCCTCGACACATGTCTAGTGAATTTGTACAATCAAATCGATAAAGACCTGAGACAATAATGAAACAGCTGTGGGGTTAATTTGAAACAGTTATTGGGAAATTGTGAAACATAATTTAAAAGCCACTTCTCTATAATAAATAAGTATATAAAATAAAGGAAAACCATATAGTGAGCAAAATGGAACACGATCTGCCTAAACTTAAAAAAAGAACTGTTTTATTCGGTAGAAAAAAGTATGAATCTACTTATGTGATTCTAATAAAATCTAAATTATGGGGTTAAATGCGCTAACTCCGATAAAAATCAATATATAAATGTTTCAAGATATATTTCCTATTACCTATATAAAATTCATGCTAATATTATTAGTTTTTAATTCATTTACTTTGGAAAAACATGTTTGCATTAAAATTTTATAGCAAACATAACAGAGAGAAATTTTTTAAAAAATTGTCATTTGCCGAAGAGTTCATTTTTACCCGTATCAGTAACTAACTTTTTGGAAATAAGCAAAAAACAAGTGTTTCACATTTTTCCATTGACAGGTTCACAGTGAAACAGAATTTTTTTTTAATTAATCACACAATTTTTTAAATACCAATGGACAGTGAATACCATGCATCTATTTTCTAGGATATGTCTTACTTATTACGTTTTATCGATATTTTTACCTCAACTGACCCTATAGTGAAACACAAAGTATTTAATTTTAATGTTTAAAAGCACATTAATTAAAATTTTGCATATTTTACACAATTTTGATAAAAAAACATTAATATGACCGAAACGGAAAAAGGCGGTTGTATGACCCAGTTTGAAAATAAAATTATAAGGTAGACCGATTGATAGAGTTCTTCATAATCCTTTGCATCTCAAATGAAATTTGACACTAAAATACAGGGTGTTTTTAAATGAAGTTGTAAAATTGACACCACAGATTTATTACGTGAAAATAAATCGATTTAACCTAACGTACCTATATCCCACGACGCATAGTAAAACAGATACAGGGGCAGGGTGTTTAAGTTAACATTTTGTTTTCGATATTTGCAAATAACTTCTTAATAAATCCAAAAATTTGCATAAAATTTGTAAATCGTGGATTTTTGTGAGCGAGACATTACCATTTGTTCCTAATTTTGACGTCACTAGTAGAGGGCGCCACTTGTGACACATCATATCTCTTTTATATGGCAGCACTTTTTTGCAGCTTAGTGTATCCATCTGACTATTGAAACAATCGATTCTCCTACCTGTTTTATTTGACAAAGCCATTTTTGAAATAATCCTATTTGAAATGCTCAGTGCACCGAATAAAAACTGTCTTGGTTTTAGGTAAAGTGCCTTTTCTGCTGAAAATACAGCAAAATATTACTTGAAATAGTTCTTCAGAATGGTAAATTATGGACACGTGCAAAATTTCAAGAAGATAGGCGAGGTTTGATGAAACCATTTTTGAACAAAGCACACAATTTTTTATGAAAGCTGGCCGATATTTTTGAAATTTTGCATGTCTCAATAATTTACCATTCTAAACAATTTTTTCAAGTAACATTTTACTGTATTTTCAGTAGAAAAGGCACTTTATCTGAAACAATAACAGTTTTCTATCGGTGCACTGAATATTTCAAATAGGATTATTTCGAAAACTATTACTCCTAATGACTTCAAGGTATACCTTTTTCAGATAGAACAGGTAGGAGAATCGAGACATTAAGCAGCAAAAAAGTTCTGCCATATAAATGAAACAAAATCAAAATTAGAAACAAGTTTTAATTTCTCGCCCGCAAAATCATTCACTTGATACATTTAAAAAACAAATAAAAATGTAATTAATAAACATCTACCACTATTTGCAAAGATGTTAATATTGCCGTACTGGTATAGTGGGTACCGATTGGCTTTCACACGAGAGGTTCAGATTGCTGACACTGGAAAATTTTTGTTAGTTCATTGCCGATTCTTTGAAACCAGTGAATAATGTGGATATTATTATTATTATTACAACCAACCAAGTTACAAAACAAAAACCATCAACACCAAGTGATTCGATAAAACTGTAGTACCCATTTGTTTTGCCATATATCGTGTAGCGCTGCTACAATACCTTGGTAAAATATTTATTATCCGTTACCAGTAACAAAAACGCCCTTCAAATAAGTGCAGTTTCATCTAATGAATGGCGCCCCTCATCTCATCCCTAATAAAAAGTTATTTGGCGCCGATCAGTTATCTACACAATGACTCCCTTCTTTTAGGAAAACCAATTCCGACGTAACGATTGTTTTCTATATCATTAGTTAGATTATCCAGCAGGCAAAATCCGGAACTGAATAGGCTCCTTTTTCATAAACACCAGGCGTGGAATATTTTACGTTCAACAAAGGAAGCATACACAAAGATAAGCTGCATGCAATGTTTAAGCTGTTTACGGGCTCATTTCCACCTCCTGGAGATAAAGCCACCCACGGTGACGTGTCACAATTTAGTTTTGATACTGTTTATCCATTCTCTACCATTCTGCATATGCGTAGTAACAAATTATTTATTTAATATTAAATATACTGGTTACTGGTTGTAATAATTAAATTGTTTTATAAAATAATAACTTCACTTTTCCTTATCAAGTTAGTCTCATTATAGAGGGTGATTTAATAAACGTGAAAATAGCATGGTTCCATGAGCTACACCAAAATTGAATGACTCCCATAACTGTATTTATATTGAGAATTTAAGATTCAAAAAAATTATTCAGAATACCGCAAGCAGAGTCTTAGGGTATGATTTATTTCACCGGTATTAGGAAACAAAACAATGGCATAATAAACTGCCATAAAAACACCCGGTGAGCCATTTTCGCCAATAATAATTTAATATAAAATTAAATATACAGGGGGGTCCGGAAATGATGAGCAAAAAATTCAGAGGATAATTCTAGACCGAAAATAAATGCTACCTCTTTCTATAACATTTTTTCCAAAATTGATTGTTCTAACTGAATTTCTAATTTTGACGTCACTAGTAGAGGGCGCCAATTATGGCACATCATGTTTCTTTTAAATGACAGAATTTTTTTGTTGGTGTTATATCTGGAAAAGGTATACCTTATTGAAGTCGTTAGGAGTAACAGTTTTCGAAATAATCTTATTTGAAATATTCAGTGCACCGATTGAAAACTGTTATCGTTTCAATTAAAGTGCCTTTTCTACTGAAAATACAGCAAAATATTATTTGAAAAAGTTGTTCAGAACGGTAAATAATGGAGATGTGCAAAATTTTTAAAAAATCGGCCTGCTTTGATAAAATCTTTCTTTGTTTAAAAATGGTTTCATTTGTCTTAACACTTTTTTGTATTCCGAACCGAATAACAACAGGGAGACCATGCAAAACAATAATAATAAGAAGCCGTCATCTTATTTAATATTGTGTATTGTCAAATTAAGCAGATTTTTTTAGAAAGATTAAGTTTTAATAATGGCTTATGCATATTCAAATGCTGAAATAACCAATATGGTTTACATTTATGGCCTTATAGATGGAAATGGTACTGAGGCTAGGCGCATTTATATGGGAAGATTTCGAACTTTAAATCCAAAAATGTTCAGAAATGTTTTTCAACGTCTTTTGGAATCAGGCTCATTTCAGAAAGGTCCAATTCCTAAAAGACCTTTGAGGGTTAGAAGGTCTGAGTTAGAAGACACTTTTCTACACGAAATTGAAGAAGTCCCAAATACTAGTACTAGGATGATCGCTACAAATATTTATATGAATTCTAAATTAATTTGGTACCATACCATACTTGTACCATATAACAAAAAGTTCAAGTCTTACTGCCGCAAAACTATCCCGCTTGCTTAAAATTTTACCACTAGATTTTGCAAAAAATGGAACAACATGTTGACTTTATCGCTAGCTTATTGTTTACCGACGAAGCTAAATTTGGGATGCTATAGTGAACTTCTAGAATAAACACGTTTGGTTTGATGAAAACCCTAACGCCGTAATGGAATCTCGATTTCAACATCAGTTTTCTTTGAATTTATGGGTAAGTATTATTGGACATTTCCTTGTTGGGTCTTACTTTTTATCAAGAACTTTAACCGATGCGTCATACAGACATTTTCTTGAAAACATTTTAGCTGAACTACTTGACGATGTTCCCTACCACTTGATCAAATAAGTGAATTTTATTGTTAAATATACAAAAAAAGAAAACAAAAAGTAATGATAGTACAATGGTGCATATGATTACCTATTTTATTTGTACAGAGTGATATTTTTTTTGGCAAATAATGTTCGATAATATCTATACCTCCGCCACTGATAAATTTTTAAATCTAGTATTTTTTTTCATACCTAGTGTCATACCAAATATGCACACAGAATTTGGTTAAATTATTTCAAGCGGTGTAGAAATTAAAAGCTGATTTTTTTTTAATTTTTGATACGCTGTAGATGAACAATAGCTGTCCTAAAACCCCAAAAAATTAATTTTTGGCTAGAGAATACGTCCCAGGATTTGTCATCTCTACATAAGAAACACTCTGTATATTCTACCTACAGACTCCAGCTAGAAATAAACCCTATGATAATATAGTTATCCATTGCTGTATAATTTTTAAAAAAATCCAACCTTTGTACTAATAAATACCTATAATTTTACTTTAAGCCGACTTAAATATCTTCTCTTGTATTATCATGTCGGCACACGGACGTGTAAAAATAAGTGTAAACATTTTTTATTCGTTTTACCAAAATATTTATCCTGGCGTGCGGTATGAGCTCGGGATGACAAAGTACTCTAAGCCCCGACCAAATGCAACTTCAGCGTTAAGAGTGAGTTATTGCATAAGAACGTAAGCACCGAATTTCCCGTACGAAGTTGCCTCATCTCTGGTGCATTTAAGTTAACGATGTATGACACAATTACACAGCAATTAATATCGACAATCTACCCAACATGAAATACGCCGCTGCTATACGCTCCAATCAAACTGTAATTTACTATTCAATTTAGTAATTTTGTCCCATAATGGCAAATAATTTAACGCGTCGCTGATGTTTAATTCATTGGTCTGTTTTTCAATAGTTTGAAATATATTAGGGCGAAATCAGTTTAGGAAATTCTTTGATACTTCTTGAGATATCAATTATGTTCGTTTTGAGAAATGTTTGACATTTTATTTATCTTGACAGGTAACAAAATGTCTTTTATGCAATAACTTTTTTGTAAAATCCCTGCATAATAATGACATTTCAATTTTTATTTCAGTATCGAAATGACAGTCTTTTAGGCACATATGCGTAAAAGTAAAATAAAATAAATGAATTTTAAATTATTTATTTACTATAAATCTTTCACACAATCTTTCAAATCGGATAATAGGACATTAGATGAACATATATTTTTTTCTTCACTTCGTATAACTTCAATATTGGAAGAAGATAATACCTGCATCCCGGTGCTGCTGGTGCACTGAGTTTTTGGAATGAAAGTGGTATTTCCTTTCTCCCCGATAATTTTCCTTGCTATCGTCTGCTCATTTTGTATGGAATGTTCTATGTACCCCTCTACCACAGAAATCGGATGCCAACTTCCGTGTCTCTTGAGCATCGATATGTTGGCTCCTGCATCTGCAAGGAAGGTTGCAGAACATCGTCTAAAGCGATGCCTAGTACACTCAGTAACATTGAGAATATAAGAAATTCGGCAATCTTTTTAGGAATTGAACTTATGTTGTTTATATCCACTACTTGTGTGGTACATTTTGAATTCCTGTACGTGATAAAAAAATCAGTTGTGATCAATGGTTGATCGACGTAGACTTGCATATTTGCGGAAAATTTCCAAAAAATTTACTCCTATATCTCCCTCTAGTATTGCAAATAATCTAGGAACATTAGTTTTGATATTGGGAATAGTGTCTTTAATGAACGACTTAGCATGTTCTCTGTAAATGAGTTAATTCTTTGAAGCTATTTATTTGTGGCAAAATTTTAGTTTTCTTTTCTTTAGTGTGATTAGGTTTTTGACACACTTCTAAAAAAAAGTTAATTCTTCTCTCCTAGAGGCTGCAAATATACAATCAACAATCAAGACAAATTTTAGAAATAAGTACTTTTCATCATCTGCCTCTTTGATAAACCTGTCAACCTGTTCCTTGGAAAATATTCTGGATTTTCTAGGTCTGTAATCCTTGGTTTCCTTTTGAGGAAAGCAATACCATTGGTATATTTAATAATATCCATATTTTTATTCAAGTAAATTGTAATTCGCAGCATGAAATAATTACCCCATAATATAGAGGATGCACACTTTAAAGATAACTGGGACAAGTACGCTGAAATAACTCGCAATCCCAAATACACACACCTTGGTCATTAAACAAACTTCATCATGAGCATTATTTAAAAAATCACTAATATATGTACACGTAAAAATCGCAGATTTCTTGGGCATGGAACCTTTCCCATTTTGCTTCAAAAATTTAATTAGTTTGCAATATTTTGAAATATCTACATTATTAATGCAATAGATTTTGGAATAATTATGGCATTACCTACACAGTGTTTACAATATAGTCGCGGCAAGAATTCAGATGTCTTACGTCACGGATGACGTTATGCAATTACTACTACTCAACATAATTTTCGATATTTGGTCACATTAAAAACAATAATTTTTCTCAATTTAGTGCAATATACAGGGTGTCCGGAAATGATGAGCAAACAATTCAGGGGATAATTCTAGACCGAAAATAAACATTTTTTCCAAAACTGAATTAACGGAGTTACAGGGTGTTAACATTTTATTTTCGATATTTGTAAATAACTTCTTGAGAAATCCAAATATTTACATAAAATTTGTAAATCGAGAGTTATCGCGGACGAGAAATTCAACTATGTTTCTAATTTTGACGTCACTAGTAGAGGTCGCCACTTGTGGCACACCATGTTTCTTTTAAATGGCAGAACTTTTTGCGTCTTAATGTATCCATCTGACTATGGAAACAATGGATTCTCCTACCTATTTTATTTTAAAAAGGTATACCTTGCTGAAATCGGTAGGCGTAACCATTTTTGAAATAATCCTATTTGAAATGCTCAGTGCATCGAGTAAAAACTAAAGTGAAAATACAGCAAAATGTTACTTGAAAAAGTTGTTCAGAATCGTAAATTATGAAGACGTGCAAAATTTCAAGAAGATCGGCGAAGTTTAATGAAACCATTTTTCAACAAAGCACACTCTTTTTCATCTTCAAAATGAAATTAAAATCTAATGATCATATTACCACTTGATGTTATTTTTCATAATTATTGCTGAATAGCAACGATGTTTACCAAAAAAGACTACAAAAAAAACACGCCGCGCCGCAAATATTTTGTAACAGGTTACAAGTCTTTTGCTGCTGCAGCAACTTTGCCGTTAAGGCCAGGCGCGCACTATAAGTTTTTCGCCGTGCGTCAAAAAAGCGCTGCGGCATAGCGTCGCGCTGCAGTTTTGTAACATATTGTTTCCAATTGTATTGCCCGCACTTAACGGTAAATCGCTGCAGCGGCGAAATGTCTATAAGTGCGCGCAATACATTTAATTATGCATTATGCCTAATACTTTTATTATTATGTGATTATTGCCGCCAGACACATGTCCTGACCTTTCAATATGTTTGAAAGATTACCCTGTAACACATTTCAAACCAATTTAAAACTCATGCACCATTTCCATTTAAGCAAAATATGATGCTAATTTGGTGTTTTGTTATGTTGCCCTAATACCTGTTGTGTCTTTATTCTCTTTTAGTTTGCACTTACCATCCCTTTATATTAAAAAGATTCGTATTAAAAAGCGCACAGCCACTACGGAAAATCATATTGTCTTGTCCAAAGACCACCACCACGCAAAACCCCGCAATATTTTACAGACCATCCCCGTTTTGTATATGTAATAACCCGCTTGTGCGGAATACAAATAAAACTCTGGAACAGCCTGTAGACACCAAAAAACGTACATAAAAGAACTGACGTGCATTCAGGTCCCCTGCAAGCGTTCTTAGAATTTATGGTGCGCCGTTTTTGTTTCAGCATGCAATCAGGTTCAATTCGGTGTTCACGCCGTGTTCGGCCCGTCTGACCCCCTGCTGGGTGCACACATCCATTCCATATGCGACGCACTCGACATTCCGCATTTGGAAGCCCGCCTGGACCTGGACGCTGATGTCAGGGAGTTCTCCATTAACCTGCATCCCGCTCAGCACCTGCTGAATGCCGCCTTCAAAGACGTAATGAACTTCCTCAATTGGACGAAAGTGGCTATTGTTTACGAGGAAGACTATGGTAAGTGAATTAGGTTGGTTTAAATTTTAAATGTTACCCCTTAAATGAACAATGTTCACATTCACATGAAAAATATAGTTTCTTACATTCACATTACTACACAATATACAAGGTTTTTTTTCTTTAAACTTCGAAAACCATTACATCATAAAAAACATAATTTTAAGTATCATTTATAAAATAATTTTAGTTTAGTAAATAAACTATACCCGAGAAATGTTTACTTTTTGAGCTACAGTACGTTGAAGTTTTGCAAAAAAAAATGTGATGAAGTTTCTCCCATAAAATTTTTATAAATGATTTGGCACTGTACGTGTGATCTTTGGAGAACAGACCACGTAGTGGATGTCTTCAAGAATCTAATGAAAGTGAAGATCGGTATTTAGTGCAAGATGCCCGTAGGCACCGCACATTTTCAGCTTCAGCTCTCAGGGCCCATTTTCAATGTACATTTCGCCGTGTTATATCGACCCTTACTATTCGAAGACGACTCCACAACACAAATTTACGTGCTAGAATACCATTACGGGTCCCCACTCTACTTCCAACACATCGTGCTGTCCGCCTCCAGTGGGCCCGAGAGCACAAGGGTTGGCTTTTACGCCAGTGGCGGTGGGTCTTATGACAATCGATAAAGAGTAAGAGTCAACAGCGACTTCATTTTCCCGTGAAGTTGCTTCGTATGAAGGGGGGGTACCGTAATGTTTTGGGGTGGAATAATGTTCAACAACAGCACCCCATTAATTCGCATACCACAGAATATGACCAGTCAAATTTACATCGAACAAGTTATTACGCCCATTATCTACCCCCTACGTTATGAATTAGGTGAAAATTTTGTGATAATGGACGACAACGCTCGACCACATCGCGCAAGAAGGGTTCAAGATATTAGATTGGCCAGCCAATTCTCCTGACACGAATCCTATTGAAAACATGTGGGATTTCGTTGCTAAAGCCATTCATAATCATATTCCTCCACCTCAGACTGCAGATGAGTTAGTCGTGGTGGCAGAAGAGAAATGGAATAATATTCCGCAAGAGATCGTTAACCGTTTGGTTATCTCAATGCACAGACGTGTCAATATGCTATTGGAACGTAGTGGAGGTCATATCGACTATTAATCAAGTAGAACTTACTTTGTTACTTCTTTTTGAAATGTTGTCAAAAATGTCACACATTTGCTGCTTTTTAATTTTCAAAGAACTCAGTTTATCGAACATATTTTTTTGACAAAAAAAAAGATTCAGAAAAACAATATAAATGCATTTGGTTTTTCCCACAAAAAGATTTCTTTAACAAGAATAGGGAGTCTTGGACCCTGGATTTTTGACGTTGTGTGTATTACCATTTTCAAGTAAAATTTATTTACAAATTACAGTTGAATTAACGACAATAAAATAATCAATCAATTCAGTAATTAATATTTAATAAAATTATTGAAAGTAATTACAGCTATATAATAAAGTTGGTCAAAATGCCCACTTGCTACATTAATACCCTGTGATGATTTCATGTGGCCTCTGCTTGAAATTGTCATAGGCGTATATTATTCTTCTCTGCAACTGATGTCTGTCTTGACTTATCAGATTTTTATTGGCACTTATATTAGAATTATCCAAATTATGTTTAGGCAAGTAAAACAATAACATAATAAATAATAAATTCACATAGTTATACAGGGGAATCCATTAAGAATGGGCAATCTCTGAACTGGAGATGCTACACTCCAAAATATGGCGATTGAGCCAAATATGCCTTATCCGAATGTTGCTGGTTTAAAAAGTACAGGGTGTTCAATGCAAGAATTTTATTTTGAAATATCTCAATAACTCTGAAACCTGTCGGAGTAATAAAAAAATTGGCACAATTATGTTTTTTGGCACGGCAAATAAGAATTCTTAACTAATTTTGACGTCACTAGTAGAGGGCGCCACTTATGGCACAGCATGTTACTTTTAAATGGCAGAACTTTTTTGCTGTTTAGTGTATCCATCTGTCTATTGAAACAACCGATTCTCCTACCTGTTGTATCTAAAAAAGGTATACTTTGTTGAAGTCGTTAGGAGTAACAGTTTTCGAAATAATCCTTTTTGAAATATTCAGTGCACCGATTGAAAACTGTTATCGTTTCAGGTAAAGTGCCTTTTCTGTTGAAAATACAGCATAATTTTACTTGAAAAAGTTGTTCAGAACGGTAAATTATGGGGACGTGCATCTTCTTGAAATCTAGCATTGAACACCCTGTATTTTTTAAACCAGCAACATTCGGATAAGGCATATTTGGCTCAATCGCCATATTTTGGTGTGTAGTATCTTCAGTTCAGAGATTGCCCATTCTTAATTAATCACCCTGTATATGTCCACGTGTATTGTATAGTAATAAATAAATAAATTTAACTTGAAAATGGTAATAATTACGAAAAACTTAAAAAATAGTTTTTTTAAATTTGAAGTCAGTGACGTACTAATATTTTTTACTAAAATAATAGGGATCCCTATTTCTCCGCCACTCATAAAGTATAACAATTTAAAAATCCTCCGAAGATCACACGTACGGTGCCAAATCATTTATAAAGATTATACGGGTGAAGCTTCATCATTTACAGAAAAATTAAAAAACATTTTTTTTGGGAAATTTCAACGTGCTGTACCTCAAAAAGTAAACATTTCTCGGGTATAGTTTATTTAGCAAATTAAATTTGTTTTATGATGTATTGGCTTTTGGAGTTTGAAGAAAAAAAAGTGGACCACCTGTATAAATAAATTTAATATAGGAATAAATATTTATGTTTAAAAAATACTAGAAAGGTGTGCAAACCCGCTATTGCGCTTTAGTATTGTCAATCAGCCGATTTGGGGTAGAGTGTGGGACCAAGAAAAAAGTGACGTCTTTTAATATATTATAACTAGAAAGGTGGGCAAGTCAGCTATCCCGGACTTGACTTTTCTCTCAAGCCTAGTAGCCCGAGCCAATGTTTAATTACTTTTTTTGATTATAGCTCCTTAGCCTTTTCAATTATTAATATCAGAATATTTTATGGTTATATTTTTAATTATAATTGTATATTACTTCAATTAAATTGAAGTATGCCAATTAGACGACAGCTATCTGGCTGACATTTCAGCTAAATTTTCAGAATAACCTGCTACTTTTTGAGACATTTTTTTTATCCTGAGTTTTGGGAATACGAGTTTTGTCCAATAATGAAAGGAACCATTTTTGACTGCAAACTGTACTTTGCACAGTTAAAACGATTTCAAAGTAATTATGTTGTCTTACATTGTTGAATTTAGATGTTATACTGACAAGAGAAAAACATATCTTTATTTTATTTCTTACCCTAAGAATAAATAAAATAATTAGAGTAGGTACTAAAAGTTACTTGTCTCATTTTTTTGATAATTCTCGAGATCACTGTGCATACAATTTTTACCATTTTATAGATATATTAATGCAAAATTACTTGAAATATATAGGTACCTAAAATATTAGATTTAAGTATCAGTTTAAGATATATAATTAAAACCATACGTACAAATTTCGTGGTTGGAAACACGAGCCACTAAAATGTCTTCATTAAATTAACTTTAAGGTATGTGATATCGAATTTTCTGATTCTCTTCATTAAATTCTAAATTTCGTAAATTTGTAAAGGTAGATGAGGGAAAATTAAATCTGAAGTGCGTAAACATCACATCCTTTACAGAAATTCTCTCATTACAGCAAAATTAGTTTGCTTAAATTCAAGGCTACTTCACAATTTTCTCCATCCTCAGAAAAAGTTAAACTGTACTGTGTCGTAACAAGATATATATTTATTTTCTATTACAAGATCATTTACTGATAGTACATATTATTAAAAAAAATACCGTAGAATATTACACACTGCCTTTCTGTCAAAATATTTCAAATGGTATGTCGTAGGTAACGTGCAAGACTTCGCAATTTAATAGCTATTTATGATATACGTGTTAAAAGTAAGATTTTATTTTGTGAGTGAAGATGATTAAAAAACGAGCGTAGAGAGTTTTTAACTTCACGAACAAAATAAAATCACTTTTAACACGTATATCATACACTATTTTTTCTATAAAACAATCGGAAGAACTTTAAACTCAATAAAAATAAGAAATCAAAAAATACCACACAGATCGCAATGTTAATGAACCAAGATTTTCGTAGCAACCAGTGTGTGTGTTAGTTACGGAAAAAACGCAAAAATATTGACAGCATTTTCTAGTAATATTATAAGTATAATGAATAATCTCGATAATGAGCGTAACGAATCCATCCCTGCTGAAATCGAAAAAGCCGCCAGTCGAGCAACATTGGAATTATTGCCGGCGAAATCAAAGGAACAGTACGAAATCGCTTATAGACGCTTTTCGGAATGGTGCAACATTAAAAAGGTCCCTGGGAAATGTAACGAAAGTGTTTTACTGGCATATTTTGAGGAATAAGCCAAGATATGGAAATCGTCAACGCTGTGGTCAAATTATTCCATGATCACAACTATGTTAAAAATAAAGCAAGATCAAGATATAAGCAAACATTAAACTTATTGCTCTTTTTTTTTAATAATAATAATAATAATATCATTTATTTCCAACAGGAAAAACCCAATTACAGGAAATACTTAAATAGAAAAAATAAAGTAATTTCATATAATAATAATAACTAATTACAAATAAAACCACAACCTCTTTTAAAACGGAAGGGTGAAGGATATCAAGCAAAAAAGTTTAAAGTTTTGACGAAGACGCATATCGACAAATTTCTCACAAAAGCAGAAGACGAAAAGTATCTGATGATGAAAGTCGCAGCAATAGTGGGTGTCTCCGGGCGTATCGCCGGGAGGAATTGTGTCAGATGACCATCGACAATATCGAATACACTTCGGTTGTTGTGACCATACCAGATACTAAAACGAAAGTGCCTCGGACTTTCAGTGTTGTTGGTGAATTCTATTTAAAGTTTTTTAGAAAGTATATGGCACTCCGGCCACCCAACGCTGACCATAGACGACTTTTTCTTAAATATATGAAGAAAAAATGTGTGAAGAATCCAGTCGGAATTAACATGTTTGGTAAAAGGCCTGCCGACATTGCAGAGTTCTTGAATCTACCAAATCCTCAACTCTATACCGGACACTCTTTTCGTCGTTCATCGGCGACATTGTTAGCAGATTCTGGTGCAAATCTTACTACCATCAAGAGACATGGAGGATGGAAATCTTCGACGATAGCTGAAGGCTACATTGAAAATTCACTGGAACAGAAGAAGGAAATTGTGTGCCAAATACTTCCTACTGCTGCAACTACTAACAAGACCACCAGTACTACCAATAGTATTTCTACAGAAAATAGATGTGTCACATATGTTGACAGTAAAACCAACTTAAGTATGATGACTCCGCAGAGAATTACAATTTCAAATTGTTCTAATTTTACTATAAATGTTAATAGTAATAACTAGTTGAAATGTTGGTTTGTACTTATTTAAAATAAAAAGTTGTTCATGTGTTTGTTAAAACGTTTTATTAATTTTCAAAACAAAATTTAAATAAACTTTGATTTACTTTTAACACTAGTGTTAACACGCGTGTCAAAAAATGACATTTTTAACATCAAAAATGACAATTAAAAAGCCCACTTTTAACAGTTTTGTGGAAAAAATATTTATAATTAACTACTAAAGGGTATATGTATATACATTACGGCGTGATATCCTTGCTATGCAATTTCTCTAAAATCTTTGAATCGACGTTGTAGTCAGACCGATCAACTGATATTCATTCACCAACATAGATGTATGTAGAGGAGATCAACTGTAATAAACCTTACCACCTTTACCAGTTCTGGGTAGTGGAGAACAAGTAGATCTAATATTTACAAATTTGTTTTCAAAATGCCTTCGATCAATTAAATCATTATATTAGTGGCAAAATTACATCGATTTGGATTTTCTAATTCTTTGATTGGGTTGGTTAAATCATATTTATCAGACAATTTCAAGTTAAGTAATTAAATTTTACCACTCGTTCATTATTACGTCTTCTTATGTGCCGCAAGGCTCTAATCTAGAACCCCTGTTATTTGTGTTCTCCATGAATGATCTTCCTAACTTTGTTTCATATGAAAAGTTGTTGTTCGCGGTTGACTTTAAACTGTATTCTACCATAAATTATCTTTCCGATTGTGACGCACTTTTACTTGCATAGACCATATACCCGCATGGAGTAAACATTACCATACATCGGTTAATACGTATTTCTAAATATAATGCAATGTCTTTTTCTGGAAAAGTTAATTATATCATCTATAACTATTGCATTAACGATTATACCACCAACCGTCTTTAGTAAAAGATTTGGGAATTACCTTTGACAAAGATTTATCCTTCGCCGTTCATATTCCTCTATTTCTAGTACGCTGCAGACGTATGGATTTATTTACCGTAACTGCAGAGGTTTCAAAGATGTAAGAATATTTAAAATTCTGTTTGGTGCCTCAGATCTAAAATAGAGCATGGCTCGATTATTTGGTACCCGATATATGTGCACTACGAACGGTTGTATAGAGAAAGTTTCTGAAATTCCTGGCATTTTCCCGAGATGGCTTTTACCATGGGATTTGACCACACAAATCTTCTTCGGCGTTTCTGTTTAGAAGTATTAATGCTACGTCGCAATATCGCGTTGATTAAGTTTATGTATAATATATTGAACGGTAAAGTTAATTGTCCTCGATTACTCGCTAAAATTTTCAATCGGGTTTTACGTGGTGATTCGAGACAACCAAGGTTTTCTCCACATGTAATAAGTTTGCAAAGGATTGTGATATTTTTATTGAAAATTTTACACCTCTACTTAGAACCAATAAGATGCCTTTCTACTCGTTACCAAGGCAACCAGAAAAATTTCCAGAAATTTTTTCGTGGTGAAAAGATAATTAAGTGGAAATTTTTTTACAGTTAAGAAGGGAAACGTATATAATCTACACATTGACATTTTATCTGTATAAGAAATATAGTGGATATGCCTACATATGAAAATTGCGTCGTGTTACCCACGTGAGTTTTAGCATTTGAAGTAACTAAAGTTGGTATTTTTTTTTATTTAACGAAATATAGTGGATATACCTGCAAAATTCAACAAATTGTTTCCATAGATTTGCTTTTGATTTTCTAGAGTTATTTGGTATTAGGTTTTGAATTTCTTATCTAATAACTAGTTGATTTTCTTTATCAAATCGCGACATTTCAGTATACACTAAACTAACTTAACGTACATACGCTTCGACCTAGTAATTGACATCTACTCTACAGAACCGTTTAAACAAATGACTAATCAACATATTTCAACAACAACAATACCTTAGCCAAGTTAAATTAATTTAAAATGTCAAGTTTGATTTATACTTAGTATGAAATTTTCTTACCGAATACCACACGAGCATAAATTGTTCCTGGAAAAAATTTTCGGTCACGAATATTTTATGAATTTTTTTTGAAAATTCGTGACTTCAAAAAAATGTCCGAAAATAATTTAACCTCTTGTGATATTGTAAGTAATAATTTAAGTTTGTATGTAGTCATATTTCTCGCCTTGAATAACTGGCTTTTGTAGTATTTATTTGCATATTTTGTGTATTCAGTTTCTGTGTTTGGTTTTATTAACTTTATTACCCATATGCCTTATTTGTACTTTTTATATTTAGCTTATTCCTACAATTGGGATTTTTTTCCTGTCGAAATAATAAAGATTATTTAGCTTTATTGTAAGATTTCAACACGTTTGTTTAATAAAATGTGTCAACAGATAGACATTTAATTTTGTATGAAAAGAACATCCAAGATTTTTATGATGTAATTTTGAAAATAATAAGTACTCTCTGAAACTTTAAATTTTAAGGTCCTCGTTTAAAAAAAATGATGGCAACGTCATAAATTGTACAAATATGCTGGAATAGATGTTCAAGCGGTCCTTTCAAAAACACGAGTTAAAATTTATGTGTAAAAGTTCCCCAATTAAAAGGAATCTATCGTGGAACTTCTACGTGTTCGTCACTTGATATTTTTCAAAGCATTTTCTTTCGATAAAAATTAAATTTTCATCTCGTCTATATAAAAAATCAAACTAAGCTGTCCTATTGCATAACAAACATATTAAATATTGTACTTCTTTACAATACATTTTGTTAAGAATATTTTCAGTTATTAGACAATCTCTGAAACATTGCGAAATTCGAATTTAGCATTGAATTAACTTGGGAATCTCAACGGTTTTCACAAAGTGCGTTCCAAGATAGGAGAAAATTGAAGCTGGCAATGCAGGAGGCAATCGATCTTCCGAATCTGTCAGTATAACCTAAATAAAAACAAAACACGCTGCTTCCATAAAACTTCTGAGATTCCATAACTGGAAAATTTAAATTTTATCGAATTAAAAACAACAGATGAAAATATCTGCAAACATGACATATGTATTATTCTATATACAGGGTGCATCAGAAAAGTGCGTCATTACATTAACTCCATATTCCAACAAAATACGTCGATTTAACCCCTACTTACATGTTTTAATAAAAAGTCCTCTAAAATATACACAAGCGGAAAAAATTAAGGGATCAAAAAAAAATCTCAATTTTTTGCGATTTTTAAAATGGCGGTATATTTGGTAAAAATGGTCGTATGTGACTGAAAAATAAAGCAATTTGAAGCTTGAAGTATCTAGTTTATGGATCTTGCAATAGAAAAATTTTCTAAGCAACAATTAGTGCAAAATCCTAATGAATATCATGGAAAGAAAATTTTACGAAATTTCTTGCACTCTTATTTTTAGTGTACGGGCTTCAAAAAATTGTTTTCAACCTAAACACTATATGAATTGGATAGGTTGTTCATTTAGCTTCAATTTCTTTTTTTGTCGGCCTCCATACGACCATTCCTCGTTATCAGCCATTGAATGAAAATGCGTCATTTTCTCTTCTCTCAGCAATATCTCAGGAACCAATGGTCGCTCAGAAAATGGAAGGGGGATTTCGGAAACTTGGATCCATTCTCTACAATGTTCTGGTATGTTTTTTCAGGAAAAACATTTTTTTTTTCATTCTTAACATGACTGAAAAATTTCGAAAAATAGGACTTTTTGAGGTCTTTCAGAAAATCACGTGCCACATTGAGAATATTGGGAAAATGACTAATGTTAAGTGTGCATCTTATAGGCCATTGTACCCTCAAAAGCCCTACAAAGTTTCAATCTGATCCATCAAGCCGTTTTATTGTTTCATTCGAGAGAATTTTTGAAAAAATTGAAGAATCGCGTTTTCTTGTCTTTAGAGCTCATAATCTGTAAAAAAATGAAAACAAAAATGTCTCCTAATTTTTTTCCACATTTTTATTGCGAATAGGGTTTGAAGTCATGAAAAAAAATTATTTTTTTTCCTTCCGCGAGTTTCCATCACTTTCCGTTTCACATTTGTACTTCTTTACCACTTTTTTATTTGCACACATATGCTATTCACGTACAATTTTGTTAATGAAATACATATTTCAACGTCTTATACTCATATTTTGACCTCGCGCTCTAAACTCTTCATACATGTCATCATCCGATATTCCTCACTTTGATCAAATCACTAATAAAATTAATTACATTCATAATTAAATTAACGAAAAGATATACCTGAAATTTTGCCCGCTCGATCGATATACTCGCCCATGATAGCGCTGGAAATGAAACAGTTGGATCCGACAGTTCGCCGCAGTCAATGAAAAGCAGGAGCGCATGCGTAGCAAAGCGGTGTAATCGGGTATGGTCTCAGAGATATGCGGCACACGATTTTCTAGGAAAAATATACGAGTTGCATATATATTTCTTTGTGTTGAATGCTATAAATTTTGAGCAGGTTTATAACATTAGCCACTCTCTACAATTTTGGAAGTCAACTATAGGAGTAGCCGAAAATACGTAGCAGTGACTGTAACTTTGTTGCATGAAGTTATTTATACAACTAATGGCCATTTCCACCGCATTGCCTTTAAAGTGTAGTTAACTAAGGGCGGTTAAAATTTTAAGCCTAGTTTAAAATAGTAATGTTTCCACCGCACAATTATTAAGTTTCATTTGTAAGGTCTACCTAAAAAGCCAATATTCATAATTTTTCGGTTTTTTGCACAAGTTGTTAGCTTCATGTCTATTTCTTAACCTCAAAAGTGTGACACTTCACTCTCACTGTTCTGACTTTATGTTGTTCTGCTAAGTTCTGTTTTCGAATTGGTAGGATTTATAATGGAAATAATTCCAAAAAAAACACGATTGGCAAATTGTAGCAATGAAGAAAAAGTATTACTAATTAACATAATAGCAAATTATAAAAGTACGGTGGAGAATAAAAAACCGATAATGTCTGTACAAGAAAAATGATAGCCGGTGAATTTAACTCACTGCCGCCAAATAATATTCACAGAATAGCAGAATCATTAAAAAAGTTTTTTGAAAACAAAAAAAGGAAGTCCGTTTTATTGGAGATACAGAATTATTAGTAAAGATTAAAAATAAAATGTATTTTTTTTGTAATTTTATCAGTGATTCTTTTTAAGAGCTTACATATTACTTGGAAATTCAAGATTTTCTTCGATTAAGGTCAAAATGTGCAGCTGTTTCTTTATACAGCCGGTATCTTCTAAAAAAAGTTATCAATCGTTATGGAAGTGATCACTTCTCTCGTACACTTTTCGAGGAAACCCATACTATATTATTTTTAATATATCTAAATCATTATTAAATATATCATTTTCATCAAAGTTCATTATTTTTTGTTTATTTTTCAGTGGAAAAATAATAAAACCAAATTATTAAATTAGGTTATGTAGAACCTGTAAGTATTTTTTACTGTATTAGAAAGGTATTTTAAGCTAATATAAATCAAATCTCCTACAATTCCTATCAATATAGTTAGATATTTTACTCAACTTAAAGGAGGCCACCTGAAGAAGCAATCCTAAAAATGCAGAAATAGGTCAGATCTCATCTATTGTGGTTGAATTATTGTCGTGTTCCAACTGCCAAAAAGTTAAGTTAGATATATATAGAGTGTTTCATTAGCAGGTTAGTAAATTAGATTATTTTCTTTAGATAATTATTGAATAGAGCTTTGTCTGTGGAATTGTTCATTAGCATACCTAGATGTTTGGTATCAGAGAACATACATATGACTTCATTGATAGGAATTGTAGGAGATTTGATTTATATTAGCTTAAAATACGTTTCTAATACAGTGAAAAATGTTACAAAAGCTAATAATAAGGAATATATGGGTAGATATTGTGGGTGTAATTCAACGCTGGTTGGGGCTTTTGTCCACAGAGTAGTTAGTTTCACACAATATTATTAATACCTAAAAATATAAAAAAACCCTTTAAGTATTGTTAAAAGAGATAAGCCTAGAATTTCGAAGGCTTATATTTAAGAAGGTGTAAGAACATTTTATGTCGGGTTTAGTAAACGGTGTATTGTATGTTTAAGGTTCCTTAAAGCGTAAGCGTAGCTTAAAACAAACGGTGGAAATGGTCATAAGTAGCAAATTTGGTGGAGGTCGCGTTATAGCACAGATTATAGTTACTCTTTGAAGGTTCCAGATTCAGTTAGTGTAACTTTGGTGGTAGTTGGGATACAAATGATGTACAATAATTTAGGCAAAAACATTAGATTTCGTTTATTTTTAAAAAGTCGTTTATGCATTGCTAAGACAGTTGGATATCCGCAGAAAATGCTATAAGTGTATTTAACTAACCTGTTTCCTACATACTGTTTAAATTAAGTATACCGTTATTCGTTTCCTCAATGAATTCCTGAATTTTCGAGGTTTAATTTCAAGTTACCCTATTTTCCTATCTTCGTGGTATACATATTTATGTATTAATATATTCCTCGTTGTATAAGTTACCAGTATAATATCCTGCTAAAATACCTTTATAATTTCATAGGATACCGTGACGTATAAATATTTCTCTTAATATTTCAAGACGGTCTTAACTTGTCCAACTGTTTTACGTGAAACATCAAAGCACTGGAAGCTCGGCACTCAATTTGTTAATCAAGTTAGCAACGATGCCTTAATAATATGTAAAGTTAATGAAGCCTTGGCATGATTCTGCGATATTTTCGATATTGACGGTTAGAGCTTTTATGTGCCCTAATGCGTTTTTATCCGGCAACGTCATTTTTATCGTCAGTCGCGTGCAATATAAAATTGTATAGTATACATCATCGATATAAGGGAATATAAAAAATTTCAAAAGACACCGACCTTAAATAATTGGTTAGAGTGGTGCTATATAGTTTCAAGCAAGTGACGTAAAAATCATTAGAATATGTAGATTGAAGAATATTAACATAATTCTATATATCATGCCTGTTTAGATCATCTAACTCGATACTATTCAAACAGGAGTGGTTATTAAGGAAATACTTTACATCTCGTCATCAATCAGTGTTTATTTTACCCCAATCGAACCCACTGTTCGAATATAAAAACTTATATCGGCACGGTGCGCATGTGACGTTTCACATAAACAAGGTAACCGCTTTCTGTATATCATGAAATGGGTCTTTGTCTTTATAAAATTTAATCCTTTAACTGATATTAAATATGTGTATATGACATTCCGAATAATTAGCATTTCGAAAATTCGTAATAACATGTTTAGGAATTTGTTTAATTTTGTGAATCGTACTTGGTAATTGTGCAGTCTCTCGTCTACTAACTTACAGACATACGTCGTTCCTGAACACTGTAAGTAAGACAAAGAGGGCTAACGACGCAACTTAAATTTTTATTTTATTTTATTTTATTGAAAGCACATACCCAACAGGCAATTGCCCAATTACAGAGTACGGTAAAACATATACAGTGCAAAATAAACACAGACGTGTGCACAAGACAGAAAAATACTAACAAAACAAGAGAAACAAACGAGAGATAAAAAAAATAATAGACAAAAAAAATAATATAAAAAAAAAATAATAAACAGAGAAATATATACCTAAGTAAACCTATGTTACAAAACTAAATACCTATATAAACCTATGTTTACTAAGTACTGTATTTTTTATAGCTTGCATTGAACAGCAAAAAATATTTACATTAGATTCTATATCATTGTACCTTGAGATAATTTGATACAAAGGCGATGCTACAAGAATATTGGTGCGTGCAGTAGGAAGGATAAAAATAATATTACTTCTTGCTGAAACTCGTGGTATTTTGAATTGGATATTGCTTAGAACACTTGGACATTCCAAAATGTTATGAACGATTTTATATATAAGAACATTACTTGGGAGACTGCTCTTCTTTTAGGCAAAGTATGAATATTGAACCGATCAAGTAATAATTCATGCGGAACACCTTGAGGAGTATACGTACCGTCCAATAAGTACAATGCAGATTTCATAAATCTACACTGAACTCTTTCTAAAGACGCAATATGACCAGCATAGATTGGGCTCCAGACTATTGACGCATATTCTAATTTCGAATGAATGAGCGTAGTGTATCAAACGTGTAGTGTAACAAACGTAGAGATATTGGCAAACTCCTTGGAATTTCTTATAATATAACCTAAAGTCTTAAATTCGGAAGACGTCATAAAGTCAATATGTTTAGAGAAAGTTAAAATTGGCTCGAATGTTACTCCAATGTCTTTAAAGTAATTTGGTCTAAGAAGTATTGTATTATTCAGTGTGTAATTAGATTCAATTGAATTCTTTTTCCTAGTGAACGTAACATTACATTTAGACACGTTCAAATATAAACAATTATGTAGACACCAATTGCAAACATTGTCAATTGCACTCTGTAACCTGGCACAATAAGCAATGGTGTTAATTTCACATAAAAATTTGAGGTCATCATCGTACATCAGATAATGCACCTGCAAATCCTCAACAATGTCATTAATAAATAATACGAAAAGTAAAGGTCCGAGTATGGAACCCTGCGGTACGCCAGATATTTGATGAAACATGTGAGATTTAAAACCACAATATTGAACAAACTGATACCTGTTACTTAAATATGATTGAAAAAGTTTTAAGAGGGAGTCAGATAATCCAAAAGCATCTAGTTTAATTAATAAAATATCATGATCCAGTCTGTCAAAAGCCTTAGTGATTATTACTTGTTAACTTTGCTGGCAGTACAGCACAGTACTTTTCAGAGCTAGGTGATTTCGTAGGCACGAGTGTATAATTTGTGCTCTCTTGATACACTAGCTGTTTTTTAATTGCTGTTTTGGTTGGCTTATTATAAATTAGTGTTGTAAATATATAATTGAATACTACATTAGTGTGAGTACTCAGTGTTACGTTGCGAGTGAGTGGAACTACGAACACCTGTTCGCGTCGCGTAACATCGAACACCAAAGTACTTCCATCTATTTCCTATCAAACTTTACATTATTCTTTCCTGTAGTTCCAGACCTAGGGCAGCAGAAGCCGCCAAATTATTAATTAGACACCGAGCCATTAAAAGCAACATTTTAAAGCTTTGGGATTTACGACCCCAGAGTGGCTTGTATCAAACATTTAATAACGGTATTAGACAACGTTCCATACCATTCAATACTTTCACAAAGAAACGAATATTCAAGGATTTCTCAAAATCCATAAAATTGCGTACGATGTTAGTTTGAAGAAAGAAAGTTCATTGGCGTAGCGTAACACTAGAATAAAGAAAAAATGTAATAATAGTAATATATCTACCCCTCATTCTAATCACGAGGATTAGCCCAGAAATCGGGGGAGGAGGCAGTATATTATTATTAAGCAGGCCGCATTTGCGGCTACGAACGACTTACGTCGGTAGCTCCTAACCACAAATCAGTGCAGGATTGAGGGAAATTTAGAAAACCTCATTAACTAAGGAAATGCTCAAACGCCAACCGGTATCAATCTCTCACATTGATTCAAGCCAACGTTCTTCCACCCTCCGCAGAGAAGGTGCCAATCCACTGCACACATATAGCTGATCTACGTTCTACCGGCAGCAGGATCCGAACCTGCAACGGGTGGCAAACACGATTCAAGTACTGACACCTTAAAGGGCTCGATCACTGACTGATAAAAAAAATAGTAAATGATAATACATTTTATTACTAACAAAAATTATATCTTGGTAATAATTTGGAGTTCGAGATATAGAAAATCCAATACAGAAATAGATAGAGCTTCCTGAAATTCAATATCAGAATTCCTTCTGAAGAAAAGAGCGACATGACTTTCGAAACGTCGAGTTACCCAGACGACGATGTGGCATCCAGGGGTCCACTTTGCTTTAAAAAGGAACTATTCGCTCTTTCACACCGCATTTCTCTTGGTGGACTAATAAGGAAGGTATTCGCTAAAAGGTCAAAGTTCAATGACCTCTCAGCTTAGGCCATTGGCATTTTTGTCATTATAAGTCTGTTAGGTAAACTAAGGAAGTTTATTATTATTATTAGTCTAGCCACTCTAGTCTATTCTAAGTGGTCGGGTAGTCGCTTAAAGGTCAATGGTCAATTACAATCTTCATCAAATTTCATTCCTTACACTCATTTACAGTATATTAAATAATATGCATTTCCTTTCTTATAAATGCATCCTATAAAATTAATTGTATGGAGCTGAATAAGCCAGTTATTTATGAAATTCTATATTATAATTATTTGTGTGTTGTAATAGATTATTGCGGTAAGCGATTATTATGTGTCGAAGTACCCATAAAGAAACATCCCATAAAGTAAAATTGTAAACTGGGTAATAATATAGGTCACTATAATAAATCAGGAGATGAAAATGAGGCTATTACTTTAAACTACTTTCGAGCGCATCGTGGGCAATAAGTAAGAGATTTCGAACTGCTAAAATCCAGTAACATAGAGTATTGGAAATTTATAAGTTTCACCATCGCAAAATTTAGAATTTGATCCTATACGTAACTTTAAGGATATCAACTCAATAGGTATAAATTTCAGTTGCCATAAATGACATGAGAAAATTATTTTCTTTTCTTTTTTCGAGCGCATCTACATAATAGATATTTTTTAATAAATTGCTCTCCGTTCTTTCTACAGCGTGATTCAGTCATGTTATTAATTTTAAGGAGACATAACTATAACATTTAAGAAAATTTTAAGCATCATATCTTGAAATCGAGGAATTTTCGAGTATAAACTTTTTTTTCTTATTTTTAAACATAGAACACCTTAAACTTACAAACACAGTTTTCTGCGCGGTACTAATATTGACTGTTTCGGGGTAAGTTGATCAATGCATATATCTCGGTAAGTGAAATAGCTAATCAAAGACGCTTGTGCACACCAACGCACATTATAATGTATTTCTTCCCCCATCCCACTCGGTAGGAATTTATCTTATCGTACTATGCGAACTCAAGTTGACTGCAACAACTTTCAACAGTTTAAAGTAAAATTAAAAGTTTGTTTACTTTTTGGTCTGGACGCAAAACAACAACGACTATTAGATTGAGATAAATATTCACAGTTTGTTTAGTCCTTCTATTTTTTAGGTTTTATCCGTAAATTGAACTTATCTTTAGGACAAAAATGTTATGTCTATATATTGCTCAACTAGCCCCTCTCTAGTTATAAAATATTATTTATTCATAACTATTTCAAAATGCTTACTTTAAAAAAAAGATTCAGGCCGCTGCTACTCTAGGGCTACTAAGGCCACCTATAGATGCTGTTCTAAAAAATGGTAAAACAAAAAGAGTACCATCTATTGATTTTGAAATTTCAAGAATGATTCTTGTAAGGTGTATATAAAGAAACTGCATAATACTGCAACAGCCTACAATGGGATATGTTGGGCCAATGAAACTTTTTAATCCTGATCAAGAAAAATCTTCAAAGATTACTTATCTGGTGAAAGCTACAGGTGTACATTATTATGGATTAAAGACGAAAAATGTTCATTTATTTGTCTAACACGGTACTGTTAATGGCCAATTCCACCGCATTGACTTTTAAGTGTAGTTAACTAAGGACGGTTAAAATTTTAGGCCTAGTTTAAAATAGTAATGTTTCCACCGCACAATTATTAAGTTTCATTTGTAAAGTCTATCTAAAAAGCCAATATTCATAATTTTTCGGTTTTTTGCACAAGTTGTTAGCTTCATGACTATTTCTTACCCTGAAAAGTGTGACACTTCACTCTCACTGTTCTGACCACAAAATATATAACTAGATTCTGACTTATGTTGTTCTGCTAAGTTCTGTTTTCGAATTGGTAGGATTTATATTGGAAATAATTTCCAAAAAAAAACACGATTGGCAAATTTTAGCAATGAAGAAAAAGTATTACTAATTAACATAATAGCAAATTATAAAAGTACGGTGGAGAATAACAAACCGATAATGTCTGAAAAATGATAGCAGGTGAATTTAACTCACTGTCGCCAAATAATATTCACAGAATAGCAAAATCATTAAAAAAGTTTTTTGAAAACAAAAAAAAAGGAAGTCCGTTTTATTGGCGATACGGAATTATTACTAAAGATTAAAAATAAATGTATTTTTTTTGTAATTTTATCAGTGATTCTTTTTAAGCGCTTACATATTACTTGAAAGATCTGCTTCGATTAAGGTCAAAATGTGAAGCTGTTTCTTTATACAGCCGGTATCTTCTAAAAAAAGTTATCCATCGTATGGAAGTGATCACTTCTCTCGTACACTTTTCGAGGAAACCCATACTCTATTATTTTTAATATATCTAAATCATTATTAAATATATCATTTTCATCATAGTTCATTATTTTTTGTTTATTTTATTATTTTCAGTGGAAAAATAATAAAACCAAATTATTAAATTGGGTTATATAGAACCTTTAAGTATCGTTAACAGATATAAGCCTAGAATTTCAAGGGTTTATATTTATTTTAAGAAGGTTTAAGACATTTTATGTTGGGTTTAGTAAATGGTGGAAGGCAAATTGTATTTTTAAGGTACCTTAAAGCGTAAGCGTAGCTTAAAACAAACGGTGGAAATGGCCATAAGTGTGATATGAAATTTTCAAATTTTTGGAAACATAACAAGGTAACACGTAAAGGCTGGCTTTCAGGTTTCTTATAAAGGAATGCTGAATTATCCATTAGAAACCAGACTACTAATAATGTTGTGAGGAAAACTTCTTTTGAAGGCAAATGAGTTGTCAATGATTCTCTAACAATTTACATACATAACTTACAGTTTAGTTTAAATTTTTCTTTTTTCTTTTTAAGAAATAATATGTTTATTGCAAGTTTTAGGTATTAAAATAAAGAAATAATTTCTTTGTCAGTTTTTAACTGTATGAGCAATATGCCCCACAGAGTGGTTCAACTTACCCCGTTAATGGGGTAAATTGGGCAAATTGTTATATTTTTTAACTAGTGTTATAAAGTCAGAAGTCCAAAAGTTCCATTGAAATACTTGTTAGTAACGCAATATGGAAAATAATATTTTTTTCTATACTCGAAGAAAAAAGTGGCACAACCATCCCCACCCTACCCTACTTATACGGCTGTCGTGATAATATGTGTAACCTTAGCATTATTGAGTTAAATTATTGTCAAGATTTTTGAGTTAAATTATTGTTACAGGGCTAATAAAGCTGAGGGAGCTGGTACGGTCACCTCACAATGGAGACCTGGAAATTCACCTGAGGCAGGCGGACCCAGAGTCCTATCGAGCCGTTCTGAAGGAGATCAAGAGCAAGGAGATACACAACATCGTCATCGACACGAAACCCTCGAACATGCAGTACTTTCTCAAAGGGGTAAGTCAATCCGGTTTGTGACCTAGATTATAAACAATACCGACAGGATGCGGAACTTAAAAACATGTTTTGCCAACATTTACATAAAAAATGTGTCTTTTCGGATGCTTTTAAATGCCACAAGTAGACTATTTTTCAAAAGAATGCATTTTTTTGCACGCCGTGCCAAAATATATAGTCGTATGTTGACTACAAACAAACACAGTACCAATATAATTTCTATTGTTTTGTAGCAAACATAAATTAGAGTCATATTCCAATACTAATATTATACAAGATTTATATTAAATAATACAATAGGTGTTCACAAAAAAATCATGTGTATTAAAGTTGGTTAAAATTATCCCTTAAACACTGAAAGAAAAACTACTGAAACAGTTACTATTTTGTGCTTACAATTTTGTCGTAGGATAAGCTATATACAAATGTAGTAAACCATATAACTTCGTTGTCATGGTAAATGCAAAAGTATTATAGTAATTGGATTATTGTAAATTATAATATATTGTAAACCTTTTTACCTGCGACCACTACTGTAAATACTTTTAAAGAAACACCATCCGGTAAAACTTGGCTTGGTAAAAAAAAATCGTACAGTTTTCCTAGCATTTGGTAATATTTCTATTATACTATAAATTGTGTCTGGAGTTATAATCATAACAAATTCTAGTACACTGGTCTACAATTGTATAAGCGTTTACTATTCTCTTTTTTCAGTGTACCTATTATATACTTACGGCAAAGGGCAATGTTAAAAATAGCCGATTTTTGGCTTATCCGGGGGAACGCATAAATCATAAAAAAATCAATTGATTATTGTTAATTAACATTAGAAATGTCCCAGAAATACGTCAGATAACTGGGGAAATGTCGCTACTACCCCTAAACCTATATAAACTACCCTTAAATATCTTTAAATGGATAATCATTAATTATTGTTATAAAATTCGTGTAAAATGAAAAAAATGCTTGAAAATGATTTGAACAGACAGTATGTCAATATAAAAAGTGATAAATGACTGTAAAAGTGCCCATTCAATGGCGAAATAGCGCCAATTGTTCTCACTTTGCGAGCGCGTACTGAAAAAATGGCAATTTATCCTTGCGCCCATTTTTCAGGTCGCAATAGTATAAATGAACCTTAAAAGTGATTTAACAATTTTTTCATTCTAAACGAATTTTACAACAATAAATAATGATTATCTATTTTAAGCTATTTAAAGGCAGTTTATATAGATTTAGGGGTGCAATTAATATTTCCCCACTTACTCAATGTACTCTAGTATCAGTTTTTGCATTTTTTGACAGTAATCTACATTTTTTTTCTAGCAATAGGCGTTCGCTTGAACATTTAAGCATTATATATTTTTGTTGTCGAAGTAAGCTCACCATTAGCTTTTGAAAGTCGTTTTTTCATTTTTAGGGGTGGAATGGACATTTTTACAGTTATTTATTACTTTCTATATTGACATACTGTCTGTTCAAATCATTTTCAAGCATATTTTTCATTTTACACGAATTTTATAACAATAATTAATGATTATCCATTTAAAGCTATTTAAGGGTAGTTTATATAGGTTTAGGGGTAGTAGCGACATTTCTTCAGCTATCTGACGTATTTCTGGGCCATTCTAATGTTTAATTAATAATAATCAATTGATTTTTTTTTATGATTTATGCGTTCCCTCGGATAAGCCAAAAATCGGCTATTTTTAACATTGTCCTTTCCGCTGAATTAAACATGTGTTCAATATAGTAATAAGTATTAAGAAACATCTTCATTTTGGGTTAACCACCTATATGTACGAGTATGTATGATCGTAACAGTTAATTTTGATTTTAACATAGAAAACTTCCACCACAGCGTTGACGACTTACGTTTAGATTTTTGCTAATAAGTATTGCAATAGAGCAATCGAACGTGCTATCACCTTGCTGTCAAATCACTTTAAAAATGGCGTCTGTAGGACAAACAGTGCGAATTTTTGTAATACAACAAAACAAAATCACTATAATAATCTAAATTCTCCATGGTATTACGAAATAGGCATAAAATACAAATAGGAAACGTACCAGTTGACAGTTCTACACAAAAACACAAATTTCTACTATTATTGTGGCAGCCTGTAGATTAGTTGTTTATTATTTATTAATTATTAAAATAGTTATGTTATAAATGTGAGTTAAGGGTTACTGATTAAATATTAAATTAGTATGAGAAATGAATTATAAAAGTTACTATGATTATGAAATTCGTAAAATACGTTCTTTAAGTGAAAAGCGTTCTAAGATATCACTGTTAATCTCATGTATAGTTTATTAGTTAGTTTTGAATAGTAAGTCCGAGAGAACAGATCAAATTGTTAGGTATTTTGTGGTGATGGTAAATAAACATTGGTGATTTAAGTGTTCTGTTTTAATTTGGTACCTTTGTGTTCAGCACAATTATCATATGTCAAGTTTTAAGTCGTTTGTCCTACAGCCGCCATTTTTAAAGTGATTTGACAGCAAGATTACAGCACGTTGGATTGCTCTATTGACTGAAACAATTTTGCTTAATGTCAGTGTCATTACCAATATCAATAAAAATCATTTGCAAAATGACATCAACAAATGCTATTTTAATTTTTATATTATATTTACACTTACAAGAATGGTTCGTTTTAAAAACTTCTTGCGCGTGCAAAAGAAGGATCGCTTTTTCTTGTAAAATAAATAATTATTTTAACTTACATAGATTAGATCCCTTAATTTTATTCACGCATTTTTTTCTGTAAATATCTGATGTGGAGTACATTCCTCAACAAACGTCCACAATTTTTTTGCTACACCTGTCTTACCAACCACACATTTTCTGAGATGTTGTATACCCAAAGCTGCAACGATATCTTTATTTAACATTTTCATAATAGAGCGTCGGATGTAAACGTCAGCTATGCATTATTGCTTGTGAGTGCATCGGAAATATTCAGCTTAATAATTTCCTGTGTCAGCTACAGACCTACAGCGTTTTATTTTCATGTGAAAATGTGCACGAACATCCATCTTTTCGATGTTACAGCTGCATATTCTAAAAGTACAGTTTTGTGGAATATTATATATACACACGATCTGTAGCAAGGGTCCAATTAGATTATATTTTATAAATATCTAATCTATGAATAAATTACCATTCACATCTAGAAAACCACGTTTGCTTTTATTGCAAAATGTGCTCTGAATAAAATGATATCACTAGTTTTTATTTAGCTACTTACTAATTTGAGTAGATTTATATATTTTTTGCACTTCGTAGACTAAAAGTTTCCTTTCCTCATTTTAGGAATTGAAGTGTTACTTTTAATCCTCCGAAAAATTTAATCATTCCATTTCAATGAAAAAATAAGAAGAAAATGGTTCTACAAACAACTTTCTTACATCATTATCAAACTAAACATTATCACAATGTCACAACTTCTTACACCATGTGCAATATTAAGAGGAAACATTAAAAACAGTGGTATAAAACCAGGATGAACACCCATTACTCGAACAAACTAGAAAAATTTTTGAGAAAAAACTTTCTTGAGTCAACAACAGGTGGTCAAGGAAGTAAGCTAGGTTAGAATAAACAAAAAACTCCTAAGCCTATGAAGATAGTCATATCAGCTGAAGGCTGACCTACCTAAACATAGAACAATAGAAAAATATACTATTGCCAACCTAACAATTTGTTAGCAAAAATAGCAACCATGAAAAAGAAAAGAACAGAATTAAGGAGAACATCCAAAACTCAATCCCATAGATACAGTCCACCAAAGGGGGGCATTGAAAAGAATTTATATATATAATAAACAAATCTACTGGGTGTCAGTAAGGGACTGACCAATACCAACGTCACTATTATTATTAGACTTATTATTGAGAGTAAGTAAAAAAGGATATATCACACTGAGGCCATCAACATCCTTCCTAGAGTTAACAGAATTATCATTGGAATAAATACGAAACATTTCTAAAAAACTTCTTTTAAACAAATTAATTTGTACAATTGTATAACAGAACAATAAGCTTAACCAATAGTCATAATGACGATTTCTGATTTATAACTTATTTAATCGTTGCTATTGTAGAATAAAAAAACATTATTTGAATATTTAATTTTGACGAGTTCTTTGAGAATTTTGAAATATGTTTGTTTCAGTTTATTAAATCGATTCAAGTGCTGCTTATTTTTAAGGCTCACATTATAGTAGAATTTTGGCTAACGTGGTCGTAATGTTTTGCACACTTATTTATTAGGTATATGTAAGTCCAATATCCAGATGACAAATGTGAGGTTAGAATAGAAAAACAATGTGTGACTTACAAACGCTATTTTAAACTTATTTATTTATTTACTTTTTCTATTTAAGGAGAATAGTAAAAGTGGATAAACAGAACATCAAGAATTTTATTTTTGATATTACTCTTGTTCTACGTCTTTCATTTTTCGAAATTTATATATCTAAAAGCACCACAAATTTGATCATTTTACGGTAAGAAATATGACGACCTTGGAGAAAAATTATAACTAATCCGGTTTCTGTCATTTTACGAGTATGTAATAAGATAACTTTTCATCAAATATTTATTAAACTTCTAAATACATAAAATAACGCCATCTGGAGGTAGAGGTTTAAACAGAAAATTAAGGACGTTCGTACGTTAACATATTTGAGAATTATACAGCAAAATGTCAAATAAACAATGTTTAAGGTTCCAGTAAGAGTCCAAAACCGTTCAATATAATATACCTTCATTAATTTCATGGAGAAAATCTTACTTTTCAATTTAGATTTAAAAGTTCGCCATCTAGTGGTAAAAGTGGAAAGTGCAAAATTATTTTAATAGACATCTCGGGCAAAGTTTAGAGAATTAAAATATAAGATACCGCACTCGATCACGTGATCGGTATTTCCAGTACCCCCTTCTCCATCTATCATTTGGGTACGTGTTGGTACACAATATGATACCCAATGTCTCGGTTTGTCGCGCGCCGCACATTATCTTGAGTTTATAGAGTGTCTCAAACAATTATTTAATAACGTTCAGACATTGTTGCTCTGTGGATGGGTGTTTTACTGTATACGATGGTGTAGTACCATTTTTCCGGTGTCCACACAATATAATAATAAATTAGAAAAAATAGTTTACGACTCAAGATGTTTCTCCTCTAAAAAGGAAAATTTCCCGCAAATATTTGTATAAGAACTTTCTTGTAGAAATAATGCTTAGGAACAAGCTTCAGGTTTTACAGGAACACATAGATATAGCGATATGTCAGCAGATCAATGTTACAAACTAATAAGAATATATAGCTTGCATTTTGATAAAACAAGCTTTGCAAATTCTAAACGAAATCGCATACACAAATCTGCCGTTCCTTCTATAAATATCATAGGCGAGTTGGCAAAATAGAAACCTGTATGAGTTTTTTATAGGAACCTATATATATATATATATATTATGTTACGCATGAAAACTAAATTGCAAAGAAAATAACCTTTGAATAAAACATACGTATTCTGATTTGACAAGTCAGGAAGTTTTATTTTGCAAATTAAAAGCATATTCTCTGAAGCTATTTATTTGTGGCATAATTCTAGATTTTCTTTAGTTTGAATGGGTTTTTGCCACACCTCTGAAAAAATGAAGCTTAATTAAATAAACCCTTGCGCCAAACGGATCAGTTAAGGGTTATTTTTGAAACTAAGTCTGCCTAACTAAAAATTTCACACTGAAAAAAGCAGATAAGTAAAAAATAACAAAAATCACATCAATATCGCGCACTTGACATACTTTTAATACATTTACTATTTTGAGAAAATACGGAAGTGCACGATATTGCGTAAAAGTACACATTTATTTTATTTATTTTTTAAAATTCATCAATCAAGGCTTAAATTTTAATAAAAGATGTAGCGTTATTGCAAAACTTAATATTCTTAAGAATTTATAAAAAATATATATTATAAAGTTACTAGTAGTTAGTTTACTATGTCTTATATGCATTAATATATGTTTAAGAAATTCTATGTTTGTTTCTTATTTTTGGATAAATCACTCCTACAATATTATTCGAGACTTCATAGACATATGTAATTATTGCAATTGAAATAAAATTGTTCAACCAATTTTTATTAATGTGTAGGTATCCAGTTTTTTTATGAAATGGCATTGCAGGACAATTAGGCATTATTTCTCACGTCATATTACGGAAAATATTTACAAAAAATTATTTATTTTTAATTTCATTAATATTAATATCGATGTCGTCAATTTACCCTCGTATCGCCTGGAACGATATTCAATACTGGATCGCCCTCGTATACGCCGTTTGGCAGCATTGTTCGCTTTTTCAAAAGCGCCGCGCTGAGTGCGGTAACTTATATTTTAATTCTGTAAACTTTGTCTCGGGGTAACAGGGGTACAGCTGTAGGTCGAGTAGTTACCGGGATTACTGCTGGCCGACCTTATCCGGACATCCGGTATTTTTAAAGATTCTCTTTATAAATATAGCCCCCATCAAAGCTACACCCTGTATAATAAAAATAAGTGTATAATAAATATGAAAAAATAATAGGTCTTAAGATTATTTATTTACTTCCAGATACTCCAGCTGCAAATGAACGACTACAAGTACCACTACCTCTTCACCACGTTCGACATAGAGACCTTCGACCTGGAGGACTTCAAATACAACTTCGTCAACATGACCGCGTTCCGGGTCGTAGACATTGACGATTCCTCGGTGAAAGAGGTGCTCAGAGATATGGTGAAGTTCCAATCGAACAGGGAAGTCCAACCAATAAACTCCAGCTATATTCAGGTCTGTGTTCGCTTAATAGTCCAGGCATTCGCGTTCGCTCGTATGTGTTATTTTCAGTCAGCAACCGCTTTAGAGGGCTTACTAAAAGTGCTCCCATTTACGATCAAAGCTATTTCATTAAGAGTGAATGTTTTTAAAAGGGTACTGATTGTTTTATTGTCTTGCGAATTAAGTGCCAACTTGAATAAGGAAGTTTTTAACAAAATAAAATACGTGGCTCTGCTGTACGTTACAGGAGATGGCCTTAGAGTCTATAGTTTTTGGTAGAGCTATCTTAACCAGTGGCAACTCGTGATTTTTTAAACTAATGAGGCAAGCAGAGTGGGACTGTTCCAAATACGAATAAAGAATTAACATTTTTTTGAGTTTTTTCTTTATCATTATTTATACTCGCCTTTAACCTCTCTGTACGAAATCTGATTTTCCCCTTCCAACATGGATTTTTAAATAATAGATAAGCTATAACTAATTTCTCAATATTTACCCAATTTATACATGAGGTCTTGCTAAAGCTTTCGATCTAATTAATCACTGCGTTCTACTAAATAAATTGAATAATTTCCGTTTTGGTATTTCTTCTCAAATATTCCTGTCTAACGGCATTATGTCTCCATTATACCTGTCAACTTCGGGAGTACCCCAAGGATCGAACCTTGTTCCGTTACTTTTACAATTAGATCTTTTTAACAGATGCTTATACTCACAACCTCTCTCAGGATATATACCGTCAAGAAGAAATGCTAAAAATTTGATTAGGGACTGTCAACCAGGGCTCCATACTAGTGATTAATTAATTTGATAGAGCTTAATAAAGACATTGTTATCGCCGAATCGCGATAGAGGTCGAAAGCTTTCAATTGTATCTACTGCAGAACCCTCCCTTGTCTTTGACCTCTCAGACCTTGCATGGAGAAGCTAGTGGCCACTAGATGTAGCTTTTCTACTTTTTGCGTATTGAAGGACATTGTTATCATGGAAATTTTGACCCATCTGAAAACAGAACCTTACATCTTCATCGATAATAAGACAGTCATCTCGATATATGAGGAAAACTAAGTTTAGTAGAAATGGCCCTAAATTTGAACCTTGTGCAACTCCTGATGTAGCAGCATAAGCGTTAGATTTGAAACCGTTAACCGTGACGTATTGAGAGGATGATTTGATAAATAATAGGCAATTAACCAAAAACGCAGAAAATCTATGATTCTATCTTACTAATAATAGTTTATGACCAACTGGTTGAATGCCTTCGAAACTCAGAATATTATACCACACCACCTACAACAACCTGCAACAATAGAATCGAACTACCAATATCAGTGTTGATTTTTAACATTCATAATCAGAATATTTTTAAACAATAAATATGACACTTATTTGATATATGCTTATTTATGTTTTTTTGTATCAAATAAAAGGAATCGTGAATAATGAAAAAAAGAAGAACTAGACAGTTCATTTTTCAAACTAAAATTTTTCCTTTAGCAAATTGGTGAGTTTAGGTATTTTCCAACTTCTACTAGATAAATTTAGGAAAGAACAACGTCTGAGATAAACAAATAATTAAAGTGGCGTTATACACACAGACATATGTATTTAATTTGTCATATTAGAATTATGATAGCATAATCTTTATATAATAGCAGTTATAGGATACGATGGAGATGACGATAGATAACAACTTTGGGGACCAACCATTTGTACATCTAAACACTTCTTGAGCCACTAGTGAATCATACAAGTCTCTTGAGACTATGTATGTGTTTACGAGAGCTCCCATACTTGTACTTAGTTATTGCACCTTTCATCTCACTCTCTTTGCTGTCTCTGGCCTGCTATATACACTTAAATTTATCCTGTGATGTGGTACACGGCAATGGCTCTATTGTATGTCTTACTTTGGATCCGTCAAGTAATAATAATTTATAGTAGCTTATGTTTCATATTTATAGTTACTTTAAGCAGTATACATGGTGTGCCGTGTATAATGTATAAAAATACAGTTTTTTGACAATATATAGAATAAATAAATCTTGAATAAGTTCCATCTTTGCGTATTTTCTTATAAATTAAGTACTACGTTTGAAAAAAAAGACGGTATTTTTTTTAATGTGCTATATTGTGCTAGTTGTTCGTTCTTCGGAAAATCCGGAAAAACAATCACATCACAATCCGATTTTTTTCGATGTGCTGAATTGTGCTAGATGTTCTGAACATTGTGCCGTTTATACAAATTTGATATCTGTCTGGAAAAAATCGAACATTTTGACGTGACCTTACTGTGCCCCCTACTTTGCGAAAATCGTGTTTTTCTTTAATGTGCTGAATTGTGCTAGTTGTTCCGAATATTGTGCCGTTTAAAGAAATTTGATATCTGGCTCCGTTCCCTGGAAAATCCGGAGAAACCGGAAATTTGGTTGTGAACTTAGCCCCCCCATTTTTACCGAAAATTCAAAAACGTGGTTGTGCTGAATTGTGTTAGTTATTCTGAACATTGTACCGTTTAAAAAATTCGATATCTATCTCCGTTCTCCGGAAAATCCGGGATAAACCGGAAATTCAAGCGTAATAATTTATAAAAACTACTGGACACATACACGATTTGTTGCTCTTATTAGAGTATAACTAACAGATACCTAATGTAAATTTAAAATATTTTTATTTGCACAGCTGGGAAAAATGAAAGGTGCAGTAAGATTTTGCCAAAATTTCTGGTTTTTTCCGGATTTTCCGGAGAACGGAGATAGATATCGAATTTCTTTAAACGGCACAATGTTCAGGACAACTAGCACAATTCAGCACAATCGAGCTTTTTAATTTTCAGGAAAAATGGGAGGTGCAATAAGGTTGTGTCAAAATTTCCGGTTTTTCCAGATTTTCCGGAGAAGGAAGGCTGTATGATGTATTCATAATACTTTTTCCATTTGCCCTATGAGATGAACTTTCTGTATCCATTTTTCGAGTCTATTTTGCAACTATTCAGTATCAATATGTATTTAACACAATAACACCTGATATCACAAATGACAAATTAACTCTTCTAAACGTATGTAGTGCGTTGTGCGAAAGCATCGAAATCGTATACAAATATGGACTAAAGTACCTACACAGCTTTGTGAGGATGTGGTTTATTTTTCCACGAAATTGTCTAGGACAAATGCCACTTTGATTAAAATAATTCATTCTTGTGCACGTATTTGGAAAAATCAAGCATATTCCTCATTCGTTTTTTTTATTTCGCAGTATAGTAGATTTTGACTAAATGTACAATATTTTAATACCAGTTACTAAAGTATAACCTTAACTGATGCAGTATCTTATTTCAAGATAACGAATGCACTCCCTAAATTATTCAGTTTTGCTGTGTAGCTTACACGGTCCAGTTAGGACGTCAGGATTCGTAAAAAGTCCTGGGATCCTTTCCGTTACATGAATAATGTATCGCTTAGCGGAGCAAAACAGATGCACGGATACTGAGCTGTGTGCATTTCTGCATTGGCATGATTACGTTAAGTCTTAAATTTCTAAGAGCCCGGAGGTTTGCAGTGTCGGCAACTGCCGATCAATTATTCCTCGAATATTCGATGAAATAAATCCTTTGCCCAGGCCAGTCCCTGGCTGTAATCACAGGGCTGTAATTAGCAAATGACCGGCAGCAAATACACAAAACTGCGATCTAAATATTTAGTTAAGGGCGCCGTATTCTTGAAATAGTATTTTATACAAATACAAGTAATTTTAGACATTTAAGAACTGAATACTATAGATTTTAGTAAATAACAACAATGTTATCTCATGCCACCGGCGAATATTCAAAGGTACCGAAGTAAAATCAATATATAACGTCAGAAAGCGATATATCCAGTAAATTTTTAGGTACTGTAATCTTTCAAAATACGTATATTTTTAAATTCAGCTATAGATATAAACATTGTTATAACATAAACTTACATAGTTCTGCATATAAGATTGTTCACTTTTGTTTATAAGTATGTGAAAATAATTGTTAGAATGTGGCGTTAGAATAGCGAAATAATGGGTGTCATACAAATGCATTTTAAAAGTTATTATATTATTTGAAGAGAGTTTAAATAGTAAAAGTGGATAAACAAAACACCAGTAATTTTATTTTTGATATTACTTTTGTTCTACGTGTTTTATTTTTTAAGACTTCAGTACCTAAAAACATCACAAATTTGATCATTTTACGGCGAGAAATACGGCGACCTTAAAGTGCTAAATAGAAACTTTAGTATTTATGCCAATTCTACACACAACGATAAATTGTAGCGACTTATCTGCACAAAAAAATATCTTTTATGTCGCATTGACTACTTTATCCACTCATAAAAAATGTACCTACTAATAAAATAAATTATTTAAACCAAAATTACTATAAATACAAATATTTTAAAAATATTTTTTTTTAATAAACCTTTCGTATTTAAAATACAAAAATAGAAACTATAACATAACAGCTATAGTAGCATTTTTTCAAGTATGTTAATCCAATTACTTCCATTACTATGTTATTATTGTACCAAAGTTCAATAAAATATTACAATGCGTTTCAACATGGTTTGGTAAAGTATTTTTTTTTGTCAATTCTGATAGTTTCTAGCGGAAACATTAAGGAATTTAGAAAGGAGGAAAGCTTAGTTAAGTCTATTTAATTTGGTACAGAGATTTTCACGAAAAAAATTAAAGTCTGTTTAAACGTCACAAAATGGTTCAAAATAACCTTATAATCACATCTGTAAATTTTTACAAGAAAAAAAAAATGATTGTATGGAAAAAACCTAAAAGAAATATCAATACTGCGGAACAAGTAATACAACATATAATTTTTCCAAATACGTGCAGAAGAAAAAATATACTATTTTAATCGAAATGCGGTTTCTCCTAGACAATTTTGTGGAAAAAAGCCTAAAAACGGTATATAAAAATTTTGTCTGGCTATGTCCCACAAAACGGTCGTCGTCGTAGCGTAGATCTGTGACGTCAGATGCCGTTCGCACGTATATTCCTAATTGTGCGTTAGTTCATATCTGTATGCGATTTCCTTGTTTACAGATAACGTAATACATACGTTTAGATGAGTTAATTTGTCATTTATTATATTATTAGGTATTACTGTGTTGAACTTACATTGGAATTGAATAAAGTTGCAAAATAGATTAGTAAAATGGAAGAAGTATTGCGTTATACCGTCATATACGAATACAGCATACAGCACCTCATAAAAATTTCACCGTGCTAAGAAATTAATGAAAAGAAAAATGTGGTGCAGGTCGATGAAATGCGACGAAAGGAAGCACTGAAATAGTATTTGTTTGTGAAGATCATCATTTTAATGTAAGTTTAATTGGAAATGCAGGTAAGTTTAAGTTCTTCGAAAAAAATAAAATATAAAGTTGTAAAGAATCAATTAAACATTTCTATTAAGCTACTAGAATGTATACATGGCGTTAAGAAAACCATTAGTAAGGCAAACTTAGATTCCAAATCACATATTCTGTATTTGTTCCTATCATTTACGTGATGTATTTAAGGCATTTATAAAATTTTGCTATTTCTTCTTATTACATATTTTAATTACTTACGGCTCTGTTTTCTTAAAACTATCGTTCTCTTCCAAAGTTGTCATACATTAAATATTATGTTTTGTACCATGTGCCAAAATAATTAAATATGTGCAGCAGGTGCAATTTTGCAGCTTGATCTATATTGGCAATATAAGGCGCCTCCCTTATTTTATTATAGAACTCCAACATTACAGTAAATTATGATGCTCGGATGGAATTCTGAGCTGAGCTAGATGTGGCCTGCATGTGTGCTCCCTATTCCCGAAAGGCATTCGGTTTATATGTTTACATCTACCCATAAAGTGCGATACGTTCATAGCTTTTAGTACTAGCCTTTAGTTTTCCATTGCGCACTTATTCTATCTACGCTTTCGCGACTCAACCTCGCATATATGGAGTTAATTAGATTTCTGTTGGTTTTTCTCATGACGAAACTTTAACGCGCATATGCATTAAAAATTGATGTTTCATTAACCTAATTTGAAAATGTGTATGTAGTAAAAATATAATGTATTTTTTTATGGTTTGAAATAACCTTATTAGTAATATAGTCTCGATTGCACCACAACGAATAGTCTATACCAAACCATCGAAAATCTAAAGAGTGGCTCATGTTATAAACCCACTCACAATTTATAACAGTCGGCACAAAGGAACATACATGCAACCCGTAATATTTTTCATATATGTAAGCTATTACTTTTTGTTACACCTTGCATTAAGGCCTCATTTTATATTTTATGTGTTAAAATAGAAATGATGCATGTTTACCCGAGTTAGGCCTGTGATATTATTTAACTCAAGTGGCCATCTGGTACCGACCAGACCTATTTAGGTAAACTTTCAGGCAGCCCTTTTTTTCGGGTAATGCATGAAACAAGGAATTCATTTGACTTGTGGTTGTGTGTATAGAAAGTGTCTGTGCCAAATCTGTACTTGATATTATTGGGGTTTTGATGACATTGATGATGAATTATTGAGTTTTCTCACTCAGCATTCCTATCTTACATAGTTAATTTGATATTCACATGTTTGTGAGTTTTATTTCTCACTGAGTATCCCTATCTAACGTAATTTGATATTCACATGTTTGTGAGTCTTATTTCTCACTGAGCATTCCTATCTTACATAATTAATTTGATATTCACATGTTGGTGGAATGCATCGTGAGTTTGCCCTTTGCATCTGTTAACACCTGGCGAGTTTGCCCTTTGTACCCGCAGCGCCCCTCCTGCTAGTCGAAGCCACAAGACCGTGTGTTGAGCACACACCCTGTATATGCTCAGAGTTAAATTGTCACAGTCATATTTACAATTAAAGGTTACATGCAGTAGTATAGACAGTAGTCATTTATACACATTTTATAACTGGAAGGTAGGGTGCTCAGGTATGTTTTAAATCATTTACAGACTTATTTGATAATTTAATTTATAATTTAATAAATTACGAATCATCTCATTTCACCATCCATAATGCTCGAGTCCTGACCTGCCCTGACCACGGCCGATGTAGGATATTCATTTTAGGTATTTATATCTTGCTATAGTTACACATATGTTAGACCGCCTACGTAATCAGTAAACAAATTACTATTACGTTGTTATGGTATCAGCTGACCATCATATTAAACCCTTCTCAACCCCAATAATCTAAGCATACATATAAAATCGAGTACCGCATATCTCTGAGAGCGTACTCGATTACACAACTGCAGCAAAAACGCATGCGTCAGATCGAAACGTTAGATTTCTATTGGTTGTGACGAATTGCAGGAGTCACCTGTTCCATCTCCAGCGCTATCATAGGCGTGCACGTGGAAGAAAATCGGGTATATCTTTCAGCTATTTTAATTATGAATGTAATTAATATATTAAAAATGTTCTGTTTTTAAGAAGTGAGGGAAATATTAGATGATGATATATAGGAACGGATTAGGGCGCGAGATCAAAATATAAGTAAGTGATGTGGTTAACAAGAATGTGCGTGAGTAGCATATATGTAAAGTGCGATAAAGAGTGGCAAAGAAGTACAACTGTAAAACGGAAAATAGTGGAAGGAACACGGTATTTTAAAAATGTTTCAAACAATAAAAAAAATTGGGTTGTTATATCTTACAAAATCTCTACTTTTGTCAACTATAACATTTTATAACATTTTCGTCATGAAATTGTCATTGACTGTGATGTTAGATTGTCACAACCTCGAAACAAACTTATTAACACCCCATAATAATAAAAGTGGCAATAATATTTGCACTATTTTGCAAAATTTGTCAAAAGTTAAGATTTTCCCGCCATGCAGATATCCGTGATTTTCGCACCTATGTGATATAGTATGATATCCGCGGAAAGCACATCAGGTAGGTGGTGGTGGTGGGCCATCACTGTCCAAAAGAACAGCATTCTAATTTGTGGAGAGGATGGTACAGGGGGACATTTAAAATAAACTGTTATGTACTGCAATATAGTGTGCTTTGTCATATCCCCTGCAACCCTCACCTGTTGTACTCATATATATGCTGTGAATTAGACACTCTATTATTTTTGACCTTTAGGATAATACAAAATAAAAACTTTAAAGAATGACCGCAAAATTCGCCCGTTTTTGTGTAGTGTGTAGCAAGAACGGGGAAGGTTATACAAAGGTCTCCGTGGGTTTAAATTGATCGTCATGAAAAATCTAGGTGAGCATAATTCGGTTTTTCCAATATTTGCCCGACTTACCCCTACTTAAGTCACTCTTGAAGTCGGGGAAAACTGGTCAGAATTTCGCAAAAGATCGAATTACGGGGCCCGTCTTTCGTATCATTTATCGGGTAGTGGGGGAAACAAAGTACTTCATGGATATCATTCCCCGTCTGCTATCGGCAATAGAGGTGGTTTTACCCCCACGCGAGGGGTGTTTTTTACTTTAAGCATTTTTAGGAGGGCATTCTTGATGTTACCCTTGCCATGTGGAATTCCTCCAATTTTTATCCAGATTTTGGTGACCATTTTTTCTGTTTTCTTGTTTTAGGGGTGGTTTCCACCCCTTCAGTAGGGGTAACTGATCAGAATTCGATAGAAGAACGAATTATGGGGGCAGGAAGAGTGGCACAGAAATGGCAATTTATGAAGGGAACATCATTTGCCGCCGGTTTTCGGCAATAGGGGTGGTTTTATCCCCACGCGGGGGGTGTTTTTCACCATGAGCATTTTTGGAAGAACATCCCTGATCTCTTCCTTGCCATTCACGTTCCCGCCAATTTTTACCAAGAATTGATCGACCATTTTCCACCCCTTAAGTAGGGGTAAGTCGGGCAAATATTGGAAAAATCGAATTATGCTCACCTAGATTTTTCATGACGATCAATTTAAGCCCACGGAGACCTCTGGACGACCTTCCCCGTTCTTACTACACACTACGCAAAAACGGACGAAAAAATGGTTTTTTTGCGGTTACTCTTTGGAAATAACTCTATCTAACCTATTATCTAATGCCCCGAAATTGGCAAAAACTGTTATATCACTGTTTCTACCAAAAATAATCGATGATATGTAATACAATTATTTTTATTGCCATTTTTGTATATTTTTTATAAAATAATAATAATAATAATAATAATAATAATAATAATAATAATAATAATAATAATAATAATAATAATATTTATTAATCCTTTAAGACATATAAAATGTATAGGATAAGTCACAAACAAAAGACAAAATACATACAAATACTTTAAAAGTCATTGTCATTGATAAATTCATCAATACTATAATAACATTTGCTGAGTAGCCTAGCCATAATAGATTTTTTGAATGATGCATTGTCAAGGGATTTAAATTTATTTGGTAATACATTGAATAGCTTGGATCCCAAGTACTTGGGAGACATTTCGTATTTACTTGAATTATGTTTCGGAATACACAACAAATCACTATTGCGTGTTGAATAGTTATGAAAATGAGAATTTTTAACTAAAGAAGAAATATTTTCTTTGATATATAATAAGGTTTCATAAATATAAATACAGGGTAGTGTCAGTATTTTATTGTTAATGAAAACTTTCTTACACGATTCCCAGGATTAATTCCAAATATGTTTCTAAGTATCCGTTTTTGAGTTACAAAGATCTTCCCACTCCTAACAGCACTACCCCACAAAATTATATTGTAGGAGAGGTGGCTATAGACTAAGCTGTAATAAATGTTTAATAATGCACATAAGGGCATAGTTTTTCTTATTCGAGATATTGCATACAGTGATTTGTTGAGTGTTTTGTTGAGCATATCGATATGTATAGACCAATTCAATTGGTAATCAAGATAGACACCTAAGAACTTGGTATTATCATTAGATTCAAGAACAGAATTATTAATATTAAGGTGTAGTTTGACCTGCGGATTACACGAAGATCGAAAATAAACTATTACAGTTTTATCAACATTTAAAATAAGTGCGTTAGCTTTACACCAGTTAACAAAATATCGTATAAAACCCTGACAAACGACTACGAGTTCCTCAGAGGTCCGCGCTGACACCACAAGAGACGTGTCATCGGCAAACATCGTAAGATGAGGTGCGTTAATAAAGCTCGGTAAGTCGTTGACAAATAACAAAAAAATTAATGGTCCCAGCACCGATCCCTGAGGCACTCCAATATCCATATTACGACAATGCGAAGTAGTATTGAGAACTCTAGCATGCATAGTTCTGTCAGATAGATAATGAACTAACCAATTCAAAAAAATTCCTCTAAATCCAATACTATATAACTTATCTTTGATAAAGGAGATACGAAAACTGTCGAATGCTCGTGACAAATCAAAAAAAAGACCAGCAAACTGTAGATACTCTCAGTGAAACTGCAAGCTGCTGACTGAGTAGATCTACCCCGTCTAAAACCGTGTTGGCAATTTGTCATAATTTTGTATTTATCAATAAAATCAAACATTCTGTTAAAGACTACTCTTTCAAATACTTTAGAGAAAACACTTAACATTGAGATAGGTCTATAATTTGCTATATCTTCAGGATCATTTTTTTTGAAAACAGGTAATACTATGGCCTTTTTAAGAGCACTAGGAAAACGGCAACTGATTATGGATAAATTAATAAAATAAGCAATGTGCTGGACTAAATGAGTTGACATTGTTTTAATTAACTTGACAGACAAGCAATCAATACCAGCATTATTTTTATTTTTTAAATTATTAATAATTTTCGAAGACGTGCAAATCATATATATCTGATCGTCTTCAAATTTAGTACGCCTTTGAATTGTTGCTCCGTGCACGCCGTACAAGCTAGCAATGAGTCACTCTCTAGATTTTCGGCGGTTGAAATCCTGAAAGGATAAATGATGCGTTGAAAGGAATTACAATTGATGAATTACAGTTACCAATATCTATATTTTTTTATTTAATCATAAAGTATTTATAATGCCTTATAAATTCAATAATACGCAAATATACATTTTGCAGCAATGGAAAGATAGTTTAGTAGAAGCCCATATGAATATGTGTTGCGTATTTCAATTATTATAAATTATAAATTATTCATTTTGTCTGAAAAAGGTTTGTTAAAATCTCCGATCCCTATAAAACTATTACCACATAATTGAATGGTGAGATGGTGGATGGTGGTGGTGGATGAAGATATTATGAGACATATAATTTGTGATATATTAATTTAAGGGTAGAATTTAAGAAATTATCATAACATCAAAATACCTTATAAAACATTAATGTGATATTTAAAGTATGCAAAACTTGATAAATTAATGTACTTATCAAGTTACTTTAATGCAATGTTAACATTTATAGATATTTTAATATCCAGCACAGCAAAATTATAAATAACCCTCGTATATGCTCTACCGTAGCTAATGTGACATAATTTGTTGATATCCCTCGTAAAGCACCTGTTAAAATTGTTTCGACTTCGGGCAAAAAACCGTGTTAGCGCTGATGACATAAAAATAGTGGTCTCACTGTTTATATTTAAACTGGGGTCTAGATGCCAATAATGTTAAGTATTTGATAAAGAATTATGGAACAAAAGTAACTATAACATCTGTTAATTGAATATTAAGGTGTAAGAGAAATTTATAAATCAATAAATACTTTAATAATGTTATTTGCTGTTTAAATAGCAGAATAAAATGAAACCTTAAATAAAAAAATACTGTTATGAGAAGTAATGTTAATCAAACAGCGAAACATTTAATGGTTTTAAATGAATTTACTTTGATCCTTCCAGTGATAAAATTTAAAAAATTATTAAAAACATATGCTATTAGATTAGTAAAAAGCACAATATTGACAGAATTTAATTGATTTAGCTTCAGGTTGATACAATTATTAAATTTTTCCATAAATGTTAAACTTTGAAACGTGAAATGTATTTCACAAAAAAGAGAGAAACTTAATTTGATTTTATGTCATTCTATTCATGGAAAAATATTTGCTTGTATTTTTACATTGATAAATGTTAAAACTAAAAATAATTTAATTAAAGTTTATACTATAATAATTAAAGCAATAATAATTCATCAATGACTTAGTTGATTTCAAAGGAAACGTATTTTCTGAAAGTGGCAAAATGTTGATTACAATTCTCATTATAACAAGCACTAAGATCTAGTAAACTAGGTATAACTACTTTTATATTTAAATCAGGTATTGAAATACATACATTTTTAAGAAAACGTTATGGTTATAGTTTCTTGGCCGTTTTATAGAAATGTAGTGAGTATTCAGTCTATTGAGCTGTTGAGTTGTGAGATTAATTCTGACCAAAATCTAGACATTGTAAAGTCAAAATATTCAACTGAGAAATGATAAGATCTAAAATGGAATATGATTCGATCGATATGGTATCCAACTTATCATGTTCACAGCCAGAACCTAAAGTCAGTTCAAAGGCAATTTTTAAATTTTTTATCTTTTTTGTAAGAAAGAGTTTATCTGCCTAGTGGTTATCCTCAGAATAATTTACTGCATCAGTTTAATTTGCAGTTATTGGACACCAGAAGTAATATCACACTGATTAGATATCTGTATAACTTTTTGCATGAAAAGATTGATTGCCCAGAACTTCCAGCAAAAATTAATTTTCGGATACCTCGCGAAAATAGCAGGCACTATAGTCTGTTTAGAAATGAAGATATAGATGAGGTGTACTTTTAAAAAAACTTTGTGTGATCGAACCGTACTAAATTGTAGTAGGTAGCTAAAATTTAATCTCCGACAATCCGTCTTTGTCTATGCCGCTTCAATTTCTCGGTCCATTTCTCTTATAAATAAACAATATAAAAATAGCATTTCAAAACTAGAGGCTACTATAAGCATCATAACCGGGTTAAGAGGGTTGCTAGTAATTCAAATTAAATTATTCAATATTATTATCAAAATATTTATTTAAATTTAATGAATAGGCTTTTATTCCACACAAAGATATATGTATTTTGAAAATTATGGTGAGTAAATGTAGTGTTGTATAAATGTACAATAAAGAATATAAAAAAGTAGGTATATTAAAATTCATCCTCTGAATATTCTGATAAATTATCCTCGTCTCCTAGATTGATAACGATAGGTTCCACAGTAACGTCAATTAAATTATCGAGTTCCCACATTTTATCCTTTCTTTTTGTACATGATGTATACATCTTTGCCAGTTATATGTCTCGTTCCAAGGAATTTTTTAACAAAATTTCACGTCACTTAATATAAACGTTGTATTATTTCGCGCTACATCTTCTTTTACCTGCGCCCAGACTGATTCGATTGGGTTGAGTTCACAGTGATAAGGTGGTATTTCATCGATAACATATTTTTTCTGATCTGTATTACGATTTACAAGTGTCAAAAGTTCCTTTTTCACCATATTTGATTCAAAAGAAATGTTTTTTCCGGATAACCATTTAATTAGATCGGCTTTCCTCTAAGCAGTCGTAGTCATCCGCTCGGTCTGCTGTGAATGGCATTATCCATGACAATTACAGACCCCGGAGGAATAAGATCCAACATATGTGTAAAATACTCTTCGAAAACATCTGCGTTCATGTCTTCGTGATAGTCACCTGTATTTTTAGATTCAAATAAAAGTAAACCGCCATCTGCAAAACCACTGCCACTACCTATATGTGTCACTATTAATCTTCGCCCTTTACCTGAAGGTGCCTTGAATCCTGTTGAAAGTCCATCCAAAAATGCTTGTCGAAAACTTTTTAAATTTTTATCTTGCCATACTTTTGTTACAGTATATCTCTCGTTGATCCAAGTTTCGTCTAGATAATAAATATTCCTCCCTTCGTCACGGAATTTTCTAATTGATCTATCACAATACACTGGCTCCTGCCCTATGATGTATCCAGTAAAATATACTAATATACATCCATTACCTGTTAGCATTAGTTTTACCCGATAATTACCTGAAATGAAATATTACCACGCCCATGGCGTTGTTTTATTTTGCTTCTATTTACTATACAGGGTGATTCAGAACTTATCTAAGAAAAATTAAGTGTACAGAGGATTCTTTTTTACAACACCGCTACATGACCAATATGGCGTAGTGACGTGTGTTGGATCAGCTGATATGCTGCAGCTCCGCAGTTGTGCTGAACCAGTCAGGAGTAGGAATATAGACCACAATTAAGTTGTGTGCGTGTTAAGTTTACACAAAATGGTGTACTTTTAAGACTTCACTGGTAAATATTACACAAATTCAGTATATTTTATTATAATACTCGTAATTTTAACACATTTTGTGTAAAACGTATAAAAAAGTCAGTGAGCAAAACTATTAACACGGAAATTTTGCACATCCTAAATTACACACTGGAAAATCTCACTTACACAGCAACTTTATTACAGTGTACTTATACACGTAAGCCATTTTTGACACTTGAAAAACTAATGTAAAGACTGGCGTCACAAAAACTTTAGTGCCTACACAAAAGTAATCGAATTTCAATAGTCGGAATCGCCTGTCTAGAGACTACAGTCGATGTAAAAGTTGAAAATACTTCAATAATGATTTACTCGGAAACTATAAGGATTTTATAAAAATTATTTTAGATTACTCCTGAATCACCCTGTATACGTGTATCACATCAAATATTTATAGTATTTTTGTTTTTCTTATCCCCGTAATTCGGTTTTTTCGTGTTGGAATAATAAACGATATTATTGGCTTTGTTCGCGGTAGCAATCCCGAACTAATTCAGACATTAGATTCATGCGCAGTTTGAAGTTGGGCGTTCGCGGTGCTGCTAGTGCACGTTCGGAATTATAAATCCTGCGTCCGCAGAACCCAGATTTATAAATTTGAACGTGTTCTGAATCCGTCCCATGCATCCCCGGACCTGAGACAGAATTTTTAATCCCACGCATGCGTATTTTACTATTTTAGTACCTAGTTGCTGCATGGACTAACTGAAATGTAATTTTATATTATGATGACTGAAATGCGCTAAAAGCTGCGCGAATGGATTATTCATGATCAGCGCCATATTTTGTTTTGTGCCTCTAGCAATGGCGGAGCAGTAGGGGCTTAGCTGATTCTGAAATTGAAATGAAATTGAATTCTGGATATGAAGAATTATTTCGTGTTATATGCTGGTTAATTTTACAGTCCCTTATAAAACATGATATGTTGCAACAATATCACCCACAAAAATACACAAAGAATAACACTAACGAGATACAAGATAAAAGAAGAAACCACACTGTACGCCAATGACGTGTTTACAAACAAAATAATGGGAAATTAAGAACACAATTCATATCGTACATGCAGATGATTGTATCTCTCGCACCCACATACATAACCAATGAAGTATGTCTTTGCCGAGTTTCATGTGCCTCCTTTTGTCTGCTCCTAGGTTTGGTACGTTTATTTGGATGCGCAATAGACTTTACGCATTCCATATTGTACATTTCAGTGCATGGACTGGATCTAGATGTCTTACATATTCGGACTACTTTCAAAAATATTTATATGTAGAAACTTTATATTAATCTATTAAAATGATTTCATATACATGACCCAACTTCATCAAATGCCTCTATACAGGGTGATCCCGAATAAAATGCAAAAAAATGAGGGTAGACTGTACGACTGATTTTAATAGGGGCCCTGCATATAACATTTTTTAATATGAGCCCCTTTTAAGGACTTACGTCCCCTTAACTAACTACTCTGTGGATTAAAACCCCCACCAGCGCTGATAGATAGATTAATTTCTTTAGATAATTATTGAATAGAGCTTTATCTGTGGAATTGTTCATTAGCATACCAAGATGTTTGGTATCGGAGAGCATACATATGACTTCATTGAGAGGAGTTGTAAGAGATTTGATTTATATTAGTTTAAAATACCACTTTGAAAATAAGAAGTAAAATTTCAAAAGGTATTTAGACTGATGAAACTTCTTCTGGCCGAATATTTTTTATTCTCTTCGTCCAGTCATCAGGCGTTGAAATAAAGTACCCCATGTATATTATTCATTAAATTTTTTTGAGGTTAACTTTTCGAATGAAAATAAAATCTTCTTCTCCTGTTGAATTAAGAATGAAATGAAAAAATTAAGTTTATGACCCTACACGCACATTGTTTCCTTTCCAATATCTAATTTACATATCGATATCTAGTAGGTTTAAATCATTTTGCATTATCGTTTCTGAATCTCATTTGGTCAATCAGAAAAAAGTTTAGCACAATTTTAGGGGTGAGTTGCCCCCAAATAAACACCTTGTAGTGCTGCAATTCACTTTAACTCATGTTCAAAAACGACCAATAATAAACCTAAATCATGTACCAAATTTGATTCTTTTACGGTAAAGTATCGCATAGATATTAAATTTTTTCGAAATTTAAAGCCCCACTTTGGGGACTAATCACTCCTCAGGAGTGTAACTTTGTGTTAGGTATGTTCAGTTAAATTACATGCACCGCCTGCTCTGTGTCGGTTTTTGTGAGAGACACACTGTATATAATTTATTAAATAATTTAACATCTTGTCATGATAATAAGATATCGAATCTAATATCGAATAGTTATGACTACCCCACTATAACTATTACAAAATATATTTTATTAAAAAAAAGGAAATGACACAAAAAGAAAATGGCAGATAATATTGTTAATTTAAATTTGAAATTGTGATCACAGAACTCCAAACTGAACACAGAAAACATTTGAGAAACGTTCGCGGATTAGTAGAAATTCAGAACATATTCAGATTATCGCATGCGCATTTGATATGTGCGGTATAAATTCAGTATTAATTCAGGATATATTCGGAATCACTACCACGAACAAAGCTATTATTATTACTTTTTTGAGTAGTATCATTCGGGACACCCAGGGTAGTTGACGTATTTCAAAATTATATACAAATTACATGTTCTGAGAAATCCCACCTTCTTATGGTGCTTATTATCTAGGTTACCACCGCGTTCTGGCTGCCAAAAGGACTTCAAGTTGTATACACACGATCAACTAGCACCGCATCGCCTTAAATTAACGTATTATTGTTCGTATAATTTTACTGGCAAGTGCTGAAATACGCTCAAAAGGTCGTAATAAAATGTATGAACTTATTGGCTTAAGTCCAAGGCCTGACGCCATCCAATGGGATTATCTTTAGCCGCTAAACTTTTGTTGTCAACAGAAACTCTTTGCACGCTGTAAAGTTTGTCGGAGGAGTCGCGCTGTGAAAATTCTCTCCTCTCGCACTCATTCAATTCACTATTAATTTGGGAATTTGAAATGTGAGAATTTCCACCAATGCTAATTCGTCTCCGTCATCCCTTAAATGAGATTAATTAACAAGTTAATCCTGTTTGTGTGAAACTTAAATCTCTGACTCTTTATACGGTTATACGTTTTATTTTGCGTCCCACGAAATGATAAATGTTTTTAGGGTTATTATTCTGGCAGTTTAATTTTATTTATACATGGAGTAACTTATATCCAATTAAATACTATGGTAGAAATTATACAGGGTGTTTAACTGCCATAAACTTAACCTGTGCACATCAAAATAAAAAAAAAACTTATATGGCATGGGACCTGAATCCAAGCATTTTCAAGAAAACAAATTAACAAATCTCCCATTTCGTGTGTAAATATTCAGTTAATTAAGGAATCTCACCATAATTTTGTGCATTAAATGAACATAAAATGCTTCTTTCAATTTATTTAATGAAACAATTTTTTCGTTAATAATAATAATAATATCTCTACCCCTCATTCTAATCATGAGGATTAGAAGAAAGTCGAAGTTTTGTGCGGGAGAGGGGGCGGCATATTATTGTCAAGCTGGCCGCATTTGCGCCCAGGAACGACTTACGTTGGTAGGTCCTAACCACCATTCAGTGCAGGAATGAAGGAAACCTGGAAAACCTCATTAATTAGGGGGGTAGTCAAATGTCAACCGGTATCAATCCCTCACATTAACCCAAGCTAACATTCTTCCACCCTACCATACCCGCAGAGAGGGTGCCAGTCTCTCCACGAATATAGCTTATATATGGTCTACCCGCTGCGGGGATCGAACCCACAGCGATCTAGTCACCTTGATTCAAGTACTGACGCCTGAGTAGAAATTTCAATAATTCTCTGTTGGTGGGTGAAACAACTAAGTACTAATGTTAAAAGTTAAATGTAGATTTCATTAAAATCCGTCAGCAGTTCAAAATAAATCACAAAATTAATTTTAAAGAGTGTTATTGTTATTGCAAACGATTGTATACTTAAGGACCGACCTGGAGTACAGTACAGGTCAGTTGTTGTCTGAACTGATGTATTTGTCGCTTCCGGAAGTGCTTTTACATACAGCTACTTTCTCAATTTTTGTTTGTTTGTCATAATCTGTTGGAGTATCTCAACGTTTTCTTAATATTGGTAGTGTTGGTCGTCCTCAAAATCATCACCCAGATCGACAGATCGATGTGAATACGGAGGACCATACTTTGAACATTGCCAACAGGGACAAAAATTATTATATCTAGATTTCGTCCCTTGGTTAAATATTTGAAAATGGTTTTTAACTAAAGTTAACCTCAATCGTTATTTTATTTCAATAAATTTCGCAACTGATGAGGATGCTTTACTAGAAATGACGTTTTCAATTTTCATAATATTCATAATCGGGCAGAGAAAAATGTATATATACTATGCAAAGATGATATTTCCAACGTTTTTCCATTAATGTTTGGTGTGGGATCATAGAAGATCATCTAGGATAGGATCTTTTATCTTGCCAGCTAGATTGAAAATAGAGACATATTTGAATTTTTTGGAGAACATATTCTACTAGAACCGCTCGAAGATAAACCTCGTGGTGCAAATATGTGGTTTCTAAACACATATTTTAAAATCGCTGGATAAGCAGGAATATTATTTATGAGGACACATGAAGTTCCTTAGTTTATGCCACCGAAATCGGAACAAAAATTATTTGCGAGAACGAAATTGTTGCTGCTGTCCATGAAATCAGGGCAAATCCGGGTACTTTCCAGCGAGTATGCAAAAATGAGATTCGAAGGGGTCATGTATGTGTGGAAAATAATGGTGGATATTTTAAATATATGTTGTAATAATGTGTTATGTTAGTTAAATATTCAAAAATGGCACCATATTTTGATTTTTGAAAAGTATTTACATTTTTTTTTGTACATAAGTTATGATTATGCGACATGAGTCTTAGAAGTTTTTATTGCTTATTTTTCAAATTCCTATTTGATTTAAGTTATATTACTGTTTTAAACATTTAAAAATTACCAAAATTACATAACAAAATTCTACCATTCTCAAAAATAAATTGCAAAACAGTTTTCTAATTGTTGTCTTCATTAATTTTCACAATAGTTATTTATCTTTGGATGGTTTGTCATCACCAAAAAACCAAGCTGACGCGTGGTAGGCAAACCTCAAACGCCCTGTAAAAATATAAAATCATGTGTCTGTTTTATTGGACTTAAAGCCAAGCTATTGATAAAATTAAATCAAAAACATTCACCTACTACGTACTTTGGAACCAGATGATACAGATGATAATCTAGTAGGTATATTAAGCAGAGATTTTCAACATATTGATTTTCTTCTCCGTTAGGGATTCGTTCTGAAAAAAAATAAACGGAAAGAGTAGCTATAGGTTCACTCTTCTACCCAACTCTAGCGAACTATAGTGAACCCTTCGAGAATAAGGTTGTAGTAGATGGGATAATACATTCATCATATAACCTCAAGGATACAAGAACATATAAAACTTCTTATACTACATTAACAGAATATATCTCATCAGCATCACAATAGAGCTAGCAAAAAGCAGTCCTTTCCATTTTTAAATATCCTTGAAAGAACTGAAGAGAAAACTAAATGACAAACACTGACACATATCATCACCATTTGGCCCAAAAGGTATCGTGCAAACTTTAGTGTGCGTCAGTTGGAAAAAACTTTATCAGATATCAGAGGAAATGGGACATACTAAGAAAAATATTAAACAACGCAAAAACAGGATATTGAAGACCCAGTAAAAGGAATATCTGGCAACATCCTCTCTGTTTAGATAGTACTCAAGAAAATATTATTAATAGTATTTTTCTATATATTTTAAGTCCAGCTGCAAGAGCAGTATACATCAAGGCTTTGGTGTATACAGCAACGTATACATTGGATAAACAAGGAGAATACAGAGAAACAATAGGCATTCAGAAAAGTCGAAATTAGATGAGTACTTAGATCACTTCGCACTTGGATCATTTATCAGCCATCGCTTAACCACCCAATATTCTTGATAAATTCAAGGAATTGAATAAAACTGAAACTGAATTAAATTGTTTGCTTAAAAATTTTTATATTTCTCATTACCAACCAGTTCATCATACTTTATTTTTAACTTCCCCGAACTATTATACCTACAAGTATTCCTAACTTCTTATCTTAGTTACTGCAGAGTTCATTGGGATATTATTCTAGTATTATGATAAAGAAACATACATATTTGCCTATGTGGGCACACAGACTAAAGACCAAATAGACCGTCTGACACAGAACAACTCTCAGTGAGTAGCTTCCTATGATGCCTCAGGTGTTCTCGTCGTTCGCTAGTTGTTTAAACTAAAATAACATTTCGAGTTTGGAAATTATAAATTACGTTATTTCCATATATTTACCATTAAAATTTAATATATATTTGATACTTATATGCCAGCCTTAAATGACTATGTACAGTATTCCTTTATACCTTTCAACTCTTTAGTGAATGCCAACATGGTTTTTTAAAAGGAAGGTGTGTTGAGACGGCAGGCTTTGAGCTGCTGGGAGAAATTTTCAACAATATTGAAAACAGTCGATTAGTGCTGGGTGTATTTCTTGATTTATCAAAAGCCTACGACTGTGTATATCATGAAATATTACTTAAGAAAATGTTTTATTACGGTATTAGAAGAATTTGTTTAATGTAGTTTAAAACGTATTTAGAAAATAGAAGTCAAATAACTAACATCGACTTTGATGGAATAATTGTAAAGTCATCAAGACAAATTGTGAAAAGAGGTATTCCTCAGAGTAGTATTGTGGGACCTCTGTTATTTAATATATATGTTAACGATTTGAGTAAGCTGGGATGGACGGCATAAAATAATAAATTATGCCGATTATACTACTTTATTAATAAATGGCACATTCTCTGAACTGGAGTCGGAAACTTCGGATTGCTTTGGGAGATTTCAGAATTGGTTTCAACAAAACAAACTTGTTCTGAATGAGAATAAAACCAAATATGTCCTGTTTAGCATTAACAGATCGTAAAACAGAGTTTTAACTTTAAATATTAATCAAATTCAAACGTCACTTAGAAATTCTACTAAATATTAAATGATGTTTGTTACAGTATCAAAGTTATAAAGTCCTATGCGCCGGAAAGAATTATAAGAACAGTATATTATGCCAATTGTTTATCAAAAATTAAATTTGGAATTTTGTTATGGAGTGCAAGTTCTAATACAAGCCGAGTGTTTATTATTCAAAAAGAAATTCTTCGCATAATTTTTGGTTTTAATAGTTCGTGTAGAGGAAAATTTAGATTGTTTGGGTGTCTTTTATTTAATTTTAAACATAAATTTTCTTATTTGGAATTCAAAAATAACTATAATTTCAGGAAAAATAATTATTTACCCTCATAGCATAAGCTGAGTCTCACTGAGAAAAATCATATGTATACAGCAACAAAGTTTTTTAATGCATTGCTAGAAAATATAAAAGATATTGTGTATATTAAAACAGTTAAGCGTGAAGTTTTTAAATTATTGTTAGATATAAAACCCTATTCAATTGAGAATTTTTTTCATTTCTTTAAGAGCTAGTAATTTTTTATTTTTGTAGATTTATTATTAATTATTTTCCAGATATATTTATCTGAAATGATTAACATTTTTTGTATTTGCGATATATTATTTTTGTCACAATTTTTTGGTTTTGACTTGTTTTAACCCATTATATGACTGTTTGAAATAAACATTATTATTGTTATTATTATTATTGTTATTATTACAGTTAATTATGCAATGAATAACCCAATATACCTCGCTGTTTCTAGTAAGTAAAACAGTTTATATTATTAGTAGTATCTTAGTAGCGTCTTAGGAAAAGTTAAAGATAGGTAAGTAGTTCTTCTTTAATTTATTGATAGAACTGCTTATTCGCAATTGTTCAAGCAGACTGGATAGCTTTGATAATATTTATAGGTCAACTCCTGACCGAGAGCAAGAAAAGAGGATCACTCGAAATTCATAAGCACACTCCAGCTGAGGGCAAATATTGTTCACAGACAGTTTTCCATTTTTCTGGAATATAAAGTAAATAACTTCGCAGTATGTTAAGATATGCTTCCTTATCCTATGCAAACAGCAGAGACAAATTTTCAAATTGCAGCGAGAATGTTATGCATTTTCTGATTTATATCGCCTTACAGAAAATATACTTTTGATGTAATTATTTACCTGTCTGAATAGGTATGTTCCAAATTTCTACAAATGCTTAATAAATTATTACCAGCATCAATTTTAGTGAGAATTTATTTCATTATTCTAAAGTTCACATTGTACATCCTGAAATTTTCACCCAGGATTTTTAAATAATCATTTCTTTGACATTAAACTCCTTAAAATATAGTAAAGTGGAAATTATTAAGAATTTCATGATATGTATGCATTATTATTGTTATATAAGGTGTTTTATAATAGCATGTCGTTATAGAAGAGGTCGAATCTGCGCATGATTTTAAGTAAAAGATTATTATACAGAGCGAGTCAGTTTTTTGTAGACAAACTTTAGCAGAAGATAGAACACATGTTCTTAAGAAGAAAAGTTCCTATAAACATATGTCGTGGAAGGCTTCCTTTACGAAATACAGGTTGTTGAATATAATTTTTTGCGAATTTTTATTATAACTTATAAAGGAATGCTTAGATTTTTTTCATATTTGGGAGGTAATGCGTATTAATTAAGGTGCAGAAAACAAGCGATAAGAATCTATAAATGATACTGCAGGAAACAACTACTCCGCGGGCTAATGCCCCGACCGGCATTGAATTACACCTGCAGTATCTGTGTGAACAGCCAAGAACCCTTGTCGGCCACTCCACCAGACATAGACCGGCTTCAGGCTTGTTAGCCCTCATCAGTATGCCATAGGTGAGATGACCGACAATTGAACTGGCTGTTCCTTCATATGTAGGTTCACATATAAATCGAGTGCAGGTGAGATGTAACTGGTCTGCTACTTCCTGCTCGGCGTAAGCGAAGAGAATGTTCAAAAACTTACACAGTGGTGGAGTGGAGGGGGTGCTAAACCTCTTTCACTCACCATGTATAAACATCTGTCTGTAAATACTTCGTTATCATTATACAGGGTGTTAATTAATTTTTCTGCTTTTTTTCTTTGTATCTTCCACAGTGTTTGATATATGTAGCTCAAATTTACAATGTAGCTTAACTTAGACCACATGCATCATTAGCCCTGCTTAATAGTTGTCACGATTTACAGAGTGATACTTTTCATGAGGTCGGACTTCTTTTCAGTCCCCAAAATTCCTTCCGGTACATCAATGTTTTTTTTTTCTAGAACAAGTGTACAATTCCCTGTTCAATTTAGAAACTTTTTTGTCTCTTGCAATTTTTTCTTATCTGCGGCCGTTTTCAAGCAAAAAAATAAAAAATGATTTCCTCTAACTCGCTAAATTAAAAGCAGATTTCAAAATCTTCTAGTAGATAGATTACTGTGAATTTATTTCATCGGTTTTTAAAAACTGATTCTGCCTACTTGGATAATTATTTTTTGAGTTAAATATTAACAGCTTTTTAATTGCAAACACCGACGCAAATACGTTCTCGTCGTATCGCGATAGGGGTCGATAGCTTTCAAAGGTGTCTACTGTTATGTAGAACGCTTCGTTGCCGCTAGATGTAGCTTTGCTACACTGTGTACTTTTTATTATATTTAAGAATAAACAGTATTGAAAGGAGGTAACAGTAATGATGTATTAAAGATATTTATATAATCAAACGCAAACAGAACTTCAGATTTGAAAGACGAACTGTCAAAAATAATTGGCGAAATTCTCGAACCACTAAATGGCGCTGAAAAATTCAAGATGTCGGATGTAGAGGTGACCAACAATTTGTTTACATTTGCCGATAAGATTATAAAGCTTTTAATTGCCGCCTACGTTGTGTTTTATGGTGTAATTCTTTGTATTTATGTAATTCTGTAGGTGAAAGTGTATTTTAGGAGCTATCAAAAGGATTATTTTAACTTTAATGTAAGACAAATTCTTAGTGAATCCCCAGTATACTCGTAATCTTTCAGATTTAGATGTAATGTTCGGTTCGAGATATCTTGCACTACTTGGGGGATCGTGTGCGACTTCTAAAGGAAGGTGAGGTACATAATTTTGTCTGGGGTAGACCGCTAGAAGCCCCACATTGTCAAAAGTATGTGTTCACAGCGTCTGCCTTAGTTCAGCCACCCCATGAAATATTCATCTTTTATTAAATGGAGCAAATTTACAGTGTAACAGATTTAAAAGCATCCTTAAATAATTCACAACATAACCTAGTTATAATTACCTCTATAAGAAAAAGTTTGCTACAAACTTTCATTTATTTAGTTATCGGTTTTCCGATTCTCAATTTAATTTTCCAGTGCTTTCGTGTGTATGGCATCTGACGGGGAGTTTATGCAGGGAAATATCAGAAGTAGGTACCGTAAGAGGAGCGCAGATTTTATGCAAATATTCTTGCGTATGTTTTGCATTTGTGTACACTTTTTAAAACTAAATATCGTACGATCCTCAATGAAGTTTGCAAAATTACTAAAAAAATACAGAAAATTTCCACTACACCTACACATATAAAACAGACTTGTTGGATTGTTGTTCACCCCTACACTAAATTTATTAAAATTGTCTTCTGCAGATACTGTACAAATTTGAGCTGCACATATCAGAAACTTTGGGAGATACAAAGAAAAAACAGAAAAATTATTAAAACTTTAACATTCTGTATAATGGCATCAAAGCATTTACGGACATAATATGTCTCGAGACTGTCTGACTTATTATTGCAAAAGCATGTACATTAAAAATAGCATTTGAATGTACCAAAACAGCATATCAGAGTCTCCAATACAGAAACATATACAGGGTGATTCAGGTTTAATCTTGATAACTTCAGGAATCGATAGAACATGTTAAAATAATGTTCATTTGTGATATAAACTTATTTCCTAATACGCATCGTTTCCGAGATAGAGGGCGTTGAAGTAGGAATTTTTTTCTCGTTTTTCCCTCATAACTTTTGAACCACTTATCCGATTTAAGTGAAATTTGGAACACGAACATTCCCTATGATCTTACATAAGCTCAAGTTTGAACTACCTACCCCTCTTAGAAGTGTATTTTGTATACTACCCCCTGTTACTTTATTTCAAAACTACAAAAAAAATATATTTCAATAAAACATCTACACACCACTTTGACGTGATTAATTTGGAAACTTTTTCGTCTCCGGTTTTTTTTTCGACGTTAGGTCTTGTTTCTTAGATATTCAAAGAAGTTGGTGACAGTGTAACGCACCAGCCGTGTAAATTTCATTTAACGCTATAGCAACCCATGAAAACAAAACTCAGTAATTTGTGTAAACTGACGTTTTGTGCGCCCCGATAGCGAGGTGGCTGGGAGACGACTGCTCGTGAAACCAGTCTGGATCCGCTATGTTGGTGTGGGTTCGAATCCCACTGTAGTACCATGGATGTTTGTGCTCGTCGAGAGACAATAAGTCTATAGGCTGCGGTACTTCCGGGGACAATGTAGTTTTGAAAAAAAGTAAGAGAGAGGTAGCATACAAAATGCACTTCTAAGAGGGGTAGTTCAAACTTAAGAAGTTTATGTAAGATCATAAGGAGTTTTTGTGTTCCGAATTTCATTTAAATCGGATAAGTGGTTCAAAAGTTATGAGGGAAAACGAGAAAAAAATTCCTACTTCAAAGCCCTCTTTCTCGGAAACGATGCGTTTTAGGAAATAAGTTTATATCACAAATGAACATTATTTTAACCTGTTCTATCGATTCCTGAAGTTATCAAGATTAAACCTGAATCACCCTGTATATTTAACACGTAAAGTTCGCATTTCAGTTAAATTTAATGTGTTAAAAGTTGATTCTAGTAATTACTATACACTGTTATTAAAATATATAAACTTCCTACAGTATACATCATGAACGAAGGCACTTTTTCCAATTTCGGTTGCTCTATAATGACAATCTGTGGAGTCGAAAGACAGACTGCATTCTAATGCAGTACATCCTACGTTTTCCGCCACACACGAATCGACGTGGACTTAGCTTTATGGCCCTTTTCAAGACCAGCACTTGTTGGAGGAAGCAGTCGGAAATTTTTGCTTTGTGTGTCGGCTGTTTCGGATTAAAAGCAGCCACAATGTTTCCGGCTCGAGATTGGACCGTATCGTAAATCAGGCCGCCATTGACTAACTATCGTCACGCACACCGGGACGAGAACAAAGGTAGATAACCGGGTGTAAAGCGGGGATGAACTCCCTTATAATATATATTTACCTTCCCGCTGAGGCCCGCTGATGTACTTAATAACCGGCGTCATTCCTCTTTCCGCCTTCTCTCTTTTCATCGTATTTGTATTACTTACGATTCAACTTTCGTTTGTCGAGATTACAAACTTAAATCCGGAGAAAAATAGCCTTCAATTTAGCACTCTCAGTGCTCAAAACAGCCCTCACTATGTCAACAGTGAAGAGCGCTTGATTAAAAAGTGAATTCGAACAAACGCAGCCTAATATTTTACCTTCCAAAAGTAAATATCCTCTACGATATAAAATTTGATACTTAACTTAGTAGTTCATTAAAATTGATTGTTTTTAGCAAAAATTTGGTACGGCAAACACTGTTCCTCAATTTTGATTTTAATTATTTTTATGATATTCGATTGCCCAGCATACCTAAACGCTAGTTGGTTGCCAATGACCGGATTTGAGGATTCAAATAAACTTTTATTATTTTATTTTACGTCATTCAACAGGCGAATGATCAATTACAGAATGGGAAAATATACAGTAAAAATATCAAACAATATGTAAGAAATAATAAAGATAATAAAAGTAATAAAGATAAATATGCAAAAAAACAGAAACTAAAGAAAAGTAATATAAACAAGATGCACAGAAAACTATAATAGAGGATAAATTCTGTCAGATCTAAAATATAAGGAATTTAAAAAACGACGTTGAACCAACTTTTAATGTATGTTACATAATTTGGACACCAAACAACAGAGGCATATTCCAATTTCAACTTAGCTAAGTTGTATACAGAAGTTTCAAAGTCTCACTATATACAAACCTAAACATGTTCTTAATAATAAATCCAAGTTTTTATACTTTTTAGATATAATATCTAATATGTGATCATTAAACGAAAATGTATATTGAAATAATACTCCCAAATCTTCGTGTCATCTCTAAGAAATTATTATTAATGTTATAATTAAATTCAATAACATGCTACTCAGTAGTAAGACACTTTTCAGGATTTAAAAATGCATTGTTTATTCTACACCAATCACAAATGGACTGAAGCAAGAGACAATAATATCAGATATTTTGTCAAATATTTTCAGTAGTATAAAGTAAACAGTCTGCATTCAGACTACTATCTACGTTGATAAGTAAAACAAAGAGTAATGGGCCCAAGACCGAGCCTTGAAGTACTCCTGAAGACAAAATCACTTCAACAGATTTAAACCCACGATACACAACATGCTGGATTCTATTAATTAAATAGTCTTTAATTAAGTAAGTAGGTCATAAAATCTAAATGACATTCATTTTTTTCAGAATAGTTAGTATCGCCGTGATCGATCATTCGTTATACAGTGCTTTCGAAAATTAACGAATAAATTCATTATTTTTGAAATTGAGAAGTTCCGAAGTGGCGTGGCCTGTTTTATGCCTTATGACTATTTTTGAAGTTTTAGTAATCACACTAAATAGTTAAACTCACAACAAAACATTATTTAATTTTAAACTTAACAGCATATTGAACTAAACAAATTATTATTTTCTTCAATCAATCAAAATGTAAACGTATCTATGTTGTTATATACAGGCTGTATCACATAAGAGGGCCACTCCCATGTATCTCGCTTAATGCGAGACACGTCAAAAATCTTTAATTGTTTTTTGTTGCATTTTTGGAGGCCTTTATGTTCGTTAAAACAAATTTGAAATCCATGTCCAACTTTATGAGTAATAACAAAAAAACCTGTAAAGTACCCAAACTTTAAGGCTGTCTAACTTTTTTATTTTAAGAGATAGAGAAAACTTATTGGTCATAAATTTTTATTGCAAAATTGATACCCTCCACCTGATATATACAGATTTTTGAAATATCGTATGTAGTTCGCTGCTCCCTCTAGGCGGATAAAACTTTTTTTTTTATTGAAGCAGGCTATGGCCACAAAAAATTGCCTATTTTTTCGTCTTTCATGCAATATACTAGATGTTGCCCTTATCTTTTGTATTTATTACATTTATTCAATTTTAGTTAAAAAAAAATGTACCTAAATATTTTCGTGTTGCTCAAGATAATGTAGAACCTGTTTTAAAGATGCCAATTGCCAAAAAATAATAAACAGAATGTACTTTTTTATGCAAAATACAGATTTTCTTATAATATTCTTTTATTACATTGTCTGTGTCAAAATAATTTTAAAGACTCAATTGCTTCTAATGTGAAAATCAATAAAATAATATTATAAGAAAATCTGTATTTTGCATAAAAAAGTACATTCTGTTTATTATTTTTTTGCAGCTGACGTCTTTAAAACAGGTTCTACATTATCTTGAGCAACACGAAAATATTTAGGTACATTTTTTTTAATTAAAATTGAAAAAAATATAATAAATACAAAATATAAGGGCAACATCTAGTATATTGCATGAAAGACGAAAAAACAGGCAATTTTTTGTGGCCATAGCCTGCTTCAATAAAAAAAAAATTATCCGCCTAGAGGGCGCAGCGAACCACATACGATATTTCAAAAATCTGTTTATATCAGGTGGAAGGTATCAATTTTGCAATAAAAATTTATTACCAATAAGTTTTCTCTATCTCTTAAAATAAAAAAGTTAGACAGCCTTAAAGTTTGGGCACTTTACAGTTTTTTTTGTTATTACTCATAAAGTTGGCCATGGATCTCAAATTTGTATTTACGAGCATAAAGGCCTCCAAAAATGCAACAAAAAAACAATTAAAGATTTTTGACGTGTCTCGCATATTAAGCGAGATACATGGGAGTGGCTCTCTTATGTGATACAGCCTGTATATTTGTTAAAATAATAATAGTAATAATTCGAGAATATACGTTTTTCTAAATCATTTTAACGATGACAACAATTATGAAACAAATGACACAACTTTTTCAAGCGTCTCATCAGTGACCAGACCATTTGAATTCAGAATCATATAATCCAATAAAATAGGGCCATTATCTATCGGATTGGCTGTAATCAAGTTAGCCATTAGAATGCGGGCTCCCATGATAGCTGAAATTGGTGTCGTACTCAGATTTGACATAAAAAGTGATCGAGAAAATTTCACAACATTTTTCAAAGAGAAATAGAACTCATTAAACTAGACGCAGCACCATAGAGCCTGCGGGTACAAGAGTTTACTAAATTATAGAGATGCCATTGATATCAAGGTTGCCGTATTTCTCGGCGTAAAATGATCAAATTTGCGGTGTTTTTTAGGTGGAATCGAAAAATAAAACACGTAGAGCAAAAGTAATACCAAAAATAAAATTACTGATGTAAGTATATGTTATAACAATGTTTGCCTCTATAACTGAATTTAAAAAAAATACGTATTTTGAAATATTTCAGTACCTAAACATTTGCTGGATAGATCGCTTTCTGACGTTATATATTGATTTTACTTCGGTACCTTTGAATATTCGCAGGTGACATGAGATAATATTCTTGTTATTTGCTAAACTCTATATTATTCCGTTTTTAAATGTCTAAAATTACTTAATGTTTTCATCATCAATGAGAGTTGTATGTTTGTTATTTTTATTACGAAAATTCCGTGATCTCTTTAGAAGTTACGCACATATATTTTTTGAAAACTATACAGGGTGATTAGGAGAACCTCTAATATTCAAAAGGGGCGTTTAAGGGGCAAGTGGACAAAAAAACCTAATAAACATATGATCGAATATCAACGGTTACTGAGATAGCAATGAAAATATTTTTTTTACTATTTTTGCAAAAGCTTTTATTATTTGATATTTTATTTTGAGTATGTCATGCATTCTAAACCAAACTCAAAATAGTGATTACTAATTGTCACATTTATTTTTACGTTTGTGATTGAAACGCTTATTTTATAACTGTTGCATTTATTTTTACATATGCGTTTGTTTAATCGATAGTGTACACACATAATTTCGTAATGCCTGCCACATTTATGGCTGGTTTCTCAACTAGTAGATATCTGTTAAATAAACTTATCGATTCCATAAACTGGAGATATCCCATGAATTCGGTTTCTGAACCATTCGATAATGCTTATCTATTGCATAAGTTATCGAACAGATATCCAAAGAAAAATGGCAAGATATCTGTCCAATAAACATTAACGCACGCGCGCAGCGATTTAGCTGTTGCTTGTTAACATCTTTATTGTAAGGCTTAACCCAACTTTTTTTTATATTTTCGTGACGATTACTTTGTGTAATGGAAAATTCTGATTCATCTGCCTCTTCACATGAAGAATATTTAAATATAGTCAGATATCTTGAACGGCCAAGACGTTATCGTGAAAGAGAAAACCAGTATGGAAAATACAGCGACAAAATTTCGAGAGAGGTTTACGGGCGCCGTATTTTTGAAATAGTGTTTTCTACAAATACAAGTCATTTTAGACATTTAAGAACTGAATAATATAGAGTTTAGCAAATAACAACAATGTTATCTCATGCCACCAGCGAATATTCAAAGGTACCGAAATAAAATCAATGTATAACGTCAGAAAGCGATTTATCCAGCAAATTTTTAGGTACTGAAAACTTTCAAAATGCATATTTTTTTTAATTCAGCTAGAGGTGTAAACATTGTTATAACATAAACTTACACATTTCTGTATATAACATTGTTCACTTTTGTTTATAAGTATATGAAAATAATTGTTGAAATGTGGGGTTAGAATAGCGAAATAATGTGTGTCATACAAATGCATTTTAAAAGTTATTATATTATTTGAAGAGAGTTTAAATAGTAAAAGTGGATAAACACAACATCAGTAATTTTATTTTTGATATTACTTTTGTTCTACTCGTTTTATTTTTCAAAATTTCAGTACCTAAAAAAACCACAAATTTGATCATTTTACGGCGAGAAATACGGCGACCTTAATGAAAGAAACTGTAAATTTACTGATAGATTTAATAGGAGATAGTATTCAAGTCTATCAGTATTAGAAAAGGTTTTAATAACTTCGTTTTTATGCAACAGGTTTGTATAAATTTTTATTTAGTTAATGTGATGTGATATCATTAGGTAGCCGATAGTGGCGCCACCTACAATTATTTCTTGAAAGTGTCTTACTTTCATAAATGGCATCTGCAAATAGTTGTGCATTTGCTAGCTCCCTCTATGATTATTGCAGATATTAAGATATCCATTCAACTGTTATGTATTCAACAAAATTTGGAAGGCATGCGTTCGGAAACCAATATAAAGTTATCGGTCTGATAAATTTATGTACTCGATAGTTATCGAATCGATTGCGCCAAATGTTGAGAAACCGGCCATTAGTCATCGAGAACATGGTGATATTATTATTATTTATGGGCATTGCAACGGTAGTGCTAATCGTGCAGTTGCTGAATATCGACGTCGCTTCCCGAATAGAAGAGTGCCTGATAGAAATGTATTCCAGACAGTCTTCAACAATGCACGTGAAACTGTAACATTTCCCAGTGTGAGAATTACATCTAAGAGGCAATCTGGTCCTGGTCTAGCAGTAGAGGTAGTACAAGTACAAGGCGCATTCCAACCCGTCTCCAAATTAACTAAACTACGGTATAGGAAGTCATTCACAAAAATGGTTTAAAACCTTTCCATATTCAGCGCGTCCAGAATCTTCAGTACGGTGATAATGATTTGCGGTTGCATTTTTCCAATTGGATAAATGCAAACAATACTCTTTACAAACACATTTTGTTCACTGATGAACACCGTTGGTCAGATGAAAATCCTCACGCCATAGTGGAAAGTAACTTTCAGCATCGGTTCAGCACGAGGGGGAAACAAACCACTGAGGTATTTTGCTGTACAAGCTGTAGGTAATTAAAGATACGTTTTGCTTTTTTTGGGTATTTGTGTGTATTTATAGGTATTTTTCGGTATTTTTAGATACTTTGTGTATTTTTGGCTACTATCAAGGTAATAATGGGTATTACGAAGATAATTAATGGGTATTTTAAGAGAAAACTAGTATTTTCCCGCCAATTTTAAATACAATGGCGATCGCGCATGCGTTCTGCCGATAGCACAGTTTAAATATAAGTAAACAACTGACCGACGCAATGGCAAATATAAAAATTATTAAAAAGAGATACAAAAATATTTTTTGTAAAAATTTTCGGCCACTATGTGGCCTTTTATTGTCTTCGTAAGCCTTCGTAATAATATAGGGTGATTCGAATTAGATACATTCCATTGCAAAAATAATGACACTTCATCACATCACTTTTTTGAGTACTGGATGTTCTGTGTAGAAATTTCAATAGATTTCTGTGGGTGAGTGGTAATGTTTAAAGTTGAAAGTAGATTTCATTATGAATATGTCAGTAGTTCGAAATAAATAGCCAAATTCAACTAAACAGTGTCATTACTATTGCCATAGATTGTACAGTACAGTACCATATAAACAAGTATCATATGAATGTTTTATAAGACATTTACGCAGAATATATCCTCTCAGATATACTCGCGTCAAGAATTCAGACGTCTTACGTCACGGCTGATGTTACACATTTGTTTTTATTGTCAACGTAATTTTCGATGATTGGTCGCGTTAAAAACAATCATTTTTTGCAATTTAGTGCAATATATAATGCAAACTTTTAATGTAGTATATAGTTTTATTACTATCAGTTGCAGTTTCTTAAATATTTTGATGAAAATATAATGAATTATTCATTTGTTCGTATGACGTAAGTCGTCTGAATTCTTGTCGCGCGTATACCAGCACATTCCCCTCTTATGTTAACAAATTTTAGTATGGTATAATTTTTTAAACTATCTTTAAATCAATATATTACATATTATTCGATATGACGTGTTAACGATAAGTTTGGTCAAACTTCTCCGACATGTACTTTCAACATGATGGTGTCGTTGCCCATTTTAGTCAGGTTGTGATCAATTATCTTAACAATCGCTTTCCACAACGCTGGATTGGCCGAAGTGGTTTCCATAATTGACCCCCAAGATCAACAGATTTGAATCCCCTTTGGGGATAGTTTAAATCATTAGTAAATGCAACAAAAGTGAACACAATAGAGGCGCTATTCGATCGGATTGTCAATTGTGCAGCACTCACAAGAGATAATCATCGTGCACTTCAACGAGCTACTCGAGCAATCAATGGATGCATACATCAAGGCAAACGGTGGTATATTTGAAAATTTAATTATTTAATATCGGTTTATTAGATCTTTAGTCTATGTTATAACTTGTAATACCTACAGAATAAACGGTTTTATCTACTGATGCATTGCAACAATTAACTGTAGTAAAGATATTATCATTGTTATCTCAGCAACGGTTGATTTTCGACCATATATGTTTATTAAACTATTTTTTTTACTTTTGTCCCTCGAAACTGGTTCCCCTTTAATCATCTATATTATACTACTAATGCATATGCATCCTCCCAACAATTTTTCAAAAATTGCTGCCCCTCATAGAAATTGTTGAGAAGTTACACGTAGAAAAGGACCCCGCACAAACCTTATGGGAATCGGCTCTCGGTCAAATTGGCTGAAATTTGTTGTTCGTTTCGGCATCCTGAACAAAAGTCTCAATTTTACTTGTTCCTTGTTGTTTGACAGTTAGTTGACAGCTGTCAACTGGCAATATCGTTTTTTTAACACCAGTTTTGAACTCAGCAACCTCAAAAACATATTTTTACATCTGGATTTTATCAATTTTACTTATTCCTTGTTGTTTGACAGCTAGTTGACAGCTGTCAACTGTCAATATTATTATATTGGCATTGGATTTGGATGCAGTGACCTTGAAAACAAAAGAGGGGACTTTTTTTAAGGCAGGCAATACCAAACTTTCCATAAGTAAGTAAGTAATGGTGAATCCGTGGAGCTTTGGAGCTCCGTAGGAGCCAAAATAAGGAAAATTGAGCTTTGTGCCCATTGAGACGTCTGTTCAGGATGCAGAAACGAACAACATATCCAAATTTCAGCCAATTTGACCGAGAGCCAATTCCCATAAGGTTTGTGCGGCGTCCTTTGTGTAAAATTTGAAGGGCTGTATCACCTAAATAGTGAACATTTTACTAAGGTCATTTTTATGCAAAACTTAGCTGTAGATTTACCGGTACCATTAGTGCTACTTTTTTTAAAACATCCTTAAATTCAGTGGCGCTAAAATCATTCATTTATCTGTTCTAAAGTTTCTTTGCAATATTTACAAGCTGTTGCGAATTTGATATGAATATATTTTTTACACAAAATCGTATAAAATGGTTTTTCATTAACGTCAGTTTAAACATCCCGCTTTATATTTACCTGTCACGCTTAACCTTTCATTTTGGTGGTAGAAAACCGCGCGATTTATCGAACATTTTCACCGGAGGAAATGTAAATTCAGCATTCAATTAACCGAATGATTCCCGATCGAGTTTTATGAATTCAGGCTGGCAGATGGCTCAATTAATGGCTACAAGGAATGAGAACATATTGAACGGAACTAATGTGCAAATTACTACTCTCCTCGGCCGATAATGCAGAAAGATGAATGCTGCATTTCGGGTGCATTAGTTCCAGCATTTATCTTCTGCAACGTTACAGGGTGTATGTAACATTGACAATAAATTTTTCCTTAGTAAGTTAAGAAAAGACGAATTTTGTGTAACACGGCGAATTTTGCGAACGAAGTGAGTGAGTTTCCTTTTTTAATGCATCTACCACAGAACACCTAGTAAGAGAAGTGCAAACTTCATTCAAAACCAAGGAAACAGAGCGATGGTGGCGCAACTGGGTGAATGGCAAAGAATTACATTTCGCGCGAAAATTAAAAATATATACACTGTAATTTTAATTCATATTAAATAATATTTTGTTCAATAAAAATAAATTTACAATAATTTAAGACTTATTTGTCCTAAATATTGCAAATTTATTTAAATAAAATACTAGGAAGGGATATTAAGGAAATACTTTTTTTGAAAATAAAAATATAATTTTTGTTAATATATAAACAACAAAATAATAACCAAACAATAATTCCAACAGTATAAACAATATAAAATTTGAAAAAAACAGTAACATTATCTAGATATATAAGAAAATTAAACGTTTATAACAATAACAAAATAAAATATTCAGTAAACAGTAACAAATATGTAGATATATAAAAATAAATGTAATTCTGTATACAAAAAACCACAGTTAGGGTGCATCAGTCTTCATAAGTCACAGTCAATAAATATCGCAATCGGGTAAAAATCAGTCAGGGTACATCAGTCTTAATATCCTCGTTATTGGTGATTCATCCAGGCCAAGTTATTCATAGGGTGTTCATGAAACAAAAGAAAAAGGCGGAATCAAATCTTATTTAGACTTAAATTTTTTCATTTTTCTTGAATGACCATCGCTATATGTATTTGTTGTTTTTAATTCCCTAATATATTTGTAAATTGTGATCCTAACACATTTATCTAAAATTAAACTAAAGCAATCATGCTGAGAACAAAATTTATAATCACTTGCAAAATGGTCTTTATATACATTTTTAAAAGAATTTTCAATATCATTTTTATAGCCATGTTCATTCAAGAAACTGTATAAAGAGACATGAATATTTTCAACAAACTGAATTAATTTGTCACTAGCATACTTTAAACGACTTTCACTATCAAATTCTTTAAATGTAACAAAAATATGTTTTTCAGTGATGTTCTGTGAAAATAAATTTTCCCGACATTCTACACAATCGGTTAACTCAATTTGTTGCAATATATAGCCTGCTACATACGCAGATGCAGGACTTATACTATCTGTCAATGGACAAGACATGGCAAAATCTTTATCAAGGTTCAACAGCTGATCATTGTTAGTCTCGTTTTCACTTTGAATATTATTTGTACTATAATTTTCTAAAAATTTACAGAAATCTCCTAACGACTTACAATGATCTTCCTCGCAGTTTCCACCAGATATAGGAGTACTGAAATTATTTATAACAATAGACTTTAAGGCAGCAATAAAGTGATGGGCTGTAGGGTGAGTGTTGGAAATGCCGTGTTGTCTTACTTGACAAAATAAATTTTCTAGTGGATCTTGATTTAAATTTCTTAATGATAAAAATTTAAAACCCTTTTCTTTAAGATCTTTCCAAAGAAACATAACCGCTCGTATAGTAATTTCCCACCCTTCAAGAAATTTAAAATGATTATTTTTCTTATTTGTATTTTTATCAAAAATCTGCCAGTTCCTCAATTTTGGAAGCAAAGTAGACCAAAATTCAAGATGGGGCGATTCATCAGAAAGAGCACATCGAAACTTTTTACCGTCTTGAGAATATGGACAAGAACTATTTAAAGAATCAAATAAGTTGTCAATAAGACTAACAAATTCTGCAGTATACATAGCCTCTGCAGCAAGTATGCCACTACTTTGAAAAGTTTCAATGGCAGCAGCAACAGAATGGCTAAGTTGCTGAGCTGCAACTTTTACTTTCATTTTCGAATACGAGTCTTTAAAGTTAAAATGATTTTCAGATAATTTACGAAGACATCTGTAGGTTCGACTACTACGGTCAGCAATAAAAGCTTCTTCAATGTATTGAAATTTAGCAAATTTATTATTTTCAAACTGAATATTGCATTTTAATAAACAATTTCGAGTATTTTTCAAAAGATGAGGTACATCAAAAATAGTTACAATTTTATAATCTTGAAAAACAAAATGAAATGGGCTTGGCTTATCATCAGTTAACTGTTGAGTTAACAATGAAATAGCTCCCCTATTTGTTGGACCCTGATCACAAACTGTTGCTACTACCGTGAATCCTGCTGCAAAGACCTTCGAAAGAACTTCAATAATTAGTTTTTTCAAATGAATTGTCCCAATGGTATCTACAGTAAAATAAAAAGCAACCGGCATCTTAAAATTTTTCTTTATTCCCCGAATCATAAATACTAAGGCGTGATTAGCATGCTTGTTACTGCGACCTTCAGTTCCCAAATCCTCATACCCAAAAATTTTACCTTTTGAAGAATCATAATAAAACCCGCTACTTAAATGAATTTCATCAAAAATTAATGTACAGTACCTATCAAGATCGTCCATGCGAGAACTTTGCATTTTAAGATAATCTACTACCGGATTTATTACTCCACAGTTAAACGGAATAGAAGCTAAAACAGTTTTTAGAGTTCTAATAGAAGGCAATTCAAAGTGAATGCGTAAATACTTATATAATTTTGGACTTCTTTTATATATAGAAAGAGCAAAACATTTGTCATGAGAAGTCCACCGTTTACCAGTCCTACTTTTATTTACATTACGCAGTTGTGAATTTATAAACTCTTTACTAATTTCATTCAAATTTTCTTCAATAAACTGAAATCTGCCATCATTATACATGTTTCTAATAGCTAATAAGTTAGAAGTTCTATCTTTTAACAATTTCTTTAATTTAGAAAGTTTCGACAGCGTTAAACGGTGAACCTCGTACATTTTTCTTTGTTCAGGAGTGAAACTTTTTGAGGAAATTCCAGATTTTGATAAAATTCCTTTCTTAGCCTTATTTACTTCTACAGTATAGGTATCTTCACAAGTTCTTTCCGATAAAAAAGAATAGGTATCATTTCTAATGCCTGTGGAAAAATAATCATGATCTGACAGTGATGTATGTGGAAACTAAGAAATTTTGGCATTTTCAACACTACATGCAGTATCAACAGTGGAAACTACGTTTGTTGGTTCTTCCATTGCATTTGCAAGATGGTCTGTATCATAATTCATATTGGCAGTAATAACATTATTATTATTATTACAAGATTCATTAGGAATATCCTGAAAAAGTGACTTTCTACATTTAGAAGGAGAACGAGGCACTGCCTAGATAATCTTAAAGGCTCGTTTTTATTATTATAATCTTCAATAGAAAAGTGATCATCGCATACATAAAAATTTTGTCAGTCTCTTGAAGGACTTAAACGACAAGCTGCTTTCCATTTTTCTAATAATTCGTTATTATGAGGAAATCTATGAAAAATCTTATTACGATAGTCAGCTTTAATTATATTGGAATAATAACTGTTCTTACAAGAAGGATATTTACAGGAATATCGAAGACGGCCAATATACATAGAAGCAAATGTAATGGAAGACATCTTTAATAAAGTTATGAATATTTAAATGTAAGTATAATTTATAAAAATCACAGTCAAGTTTAATATCACAGTTCACTCACCTTATTATGTCACCTGAGTCTTGGACGGATAAGATTTACATTCTATTAATACTCACGTAATTAGATCCTAATAATTTGTTATCTTCAATATCCATGAAGAGAATACTTCTGTAACAAAAATATTGTTTTTGCGTAAATGATAGTGATGATTGATGAAGTACATAACTATATTTTTCAACGTAATCTTGAAACCATTTTATATTAAAAACTTTTAAGTTAGATATACATAAATATTTACTTTATTTACTTACGTTATGCACGTTGTGGCCGACTAGTCTGGACAAGCTTGAACTTTGGAAAAAAGATCCCTGGATAATTCAGCTACAAACATTTTTTATATTATCACATAACATAACTCTTCAGTTTCTTACCAAATGTTATCATTTCCAAAAGAAAAATAAGGTATTCAATTATCCTAGCAATTATCATAACTAGGAAAGATGACGAAATTCTGGACCTAAATGGGGGATGGGGGTTATTGTGAATATTGACTATTTTTTCTTAAGCAACAAAATTTTTGACATTTGACACAAAACCGCGCAAGCGCATTTCAGATATAGACCGCCATTATGCCTGGCAAGTGTTTCCAAATTACCCGCCAAAGTTTCATTCCCGTGGCATCTACATTATTTCTAATTTTATTAATTAGAATATGTTATATAATAATAATAATAATAATGATAATAATGATGATAATGATAATGATAATAATAACAATAATATAGAGAAAAGAAACAATACAAAAAGGAAAAAAGCCGAGGATCAGATGACTGAGCAGATTAATGCTCAGCCTCTGGTATTAATCCAAAGCTGACATATGACATATAGAAAATGCTGAAGATTTTAGATCAAAGTTGTCAAATGCCAAACATTTTTCATGGAAGCTAACAAAATCATACTTGTAAAAACTGGTCAAAACGGTTAGTTATCAGATTCTGTCCGCTTGAATGTCAAACAAAGAAACATAGATAAAAATATCGTATTACAATGTTCAGTGTCAACATGCCTATGCTGTTTTCATTTCTTTTTGCTTTTTTGTTTTGTTGTCATTTTATTTTGCTATTCCTGACAATAAAGCATAGTAAAAGTTTAAAATCTGTGGACATGTAAGTAAGTCGTTATTTCTAACTTCAAATGTCCATAGTTAGGTAACCATGGAGAATTGACCCCATATTTGTTATAACTTAGAACAACCTTAGAATAATTTGTGAGGACTACAAGTAAGGTAAGATTTTTACAAGTTCAAAAGGGAGACCAGTGCGCCGCCGCCGATTTGTCTACAGCACCGAAGACTTCTAAACATCGCAAAGACGATTCAGTTCCTGGCCCGTCGTCGTCGAGAGCAGTCCTGTCTGTCCACCACTCCAGTCCCAGAGGAGCTGTTCGTGATTTTTCTAAGTTGCTGAGGAACTTAGAAAAGTTTTGCCAGGACCGTTTGCCGTAGCTGTTTGGTGAGATTTTTACAAGTCTCGTCTGAGGACTACTGCGCAGCCGCCAACCCGTGACCAGCACTGAGGGCTTTCAAACTTCGAGGAGGCACTTCAGTTCCTGGCCCGCCGTCCACGAGAGCAGTCCTACCTGTCCACCAAGCTGAGGAGCTGTCCGAGACCACTTGCCGTAGTTGCTGTTGGTAAGAAGTCCAGCCCGAAGACCACTGCGCAGCCGCCAACCTGGTACCAGCATCGAGGGCTTCCACTTGACCAGTAGACGATCCAGTTCTTGGCCATCCGTCCACGAGGGGAGTCCAGCCCACCAGAGAAGCCGCCTTTGGTGATGGTTCTAAGTCGAATCTGGGGACCAGTGCGCAGCCATCTACTACCCAGGAGCGTTATGTGTTCCACCGTCGAAGCCGCAGATTCAGTTTCGGACCAGCCAGCACCAGCAGCAGACCAGTCCAGCACCGCCAGGAGTCCAGTCCAGCCTGTCAACCAGGATAGTACGTAAATTCCGCACACGCTTACTGTGCATGTCTGCCAAGCCACACGAGGACTTGACGAGGTAACTACCGCCGTTGTTAGAGCCAGTGTTGCCAGATGTGGCTACTTATAGCCAATTGGGCTACAAAAACATTTGATTTGGCGAAATAAATTTGTTTTTGGCTACTGGCTACAAATTTGGCTACTGAAGTCGGAGAAGTCTGCTCAAATCTGTTCAATATTCCCACTCAGCTGATTGGGCTGACCCTCGAAATATTTAGTAGTTGAACGCTTTTTATTGGTTCGCTGAATGCTTTTCATTGATCCGATCATTCGCTGAACGCAACCTATATTTGGCCCCCCTAGATAAAATATACTTGGCCCGTTTTGTTTGGCTACAGTTGGCTACATTTTACGGATATATTGGCGACTACGATATACTGGTTGCCACAATCTGGCAACACTGGCTAGAGTCAGTACCGACCGACCGCTCAAGCTGTACCGACGTACCTGCCCGCAAACAGAGGAAGTAAGTAGAAGGTTAGGGATGACTTGGCCACTGTTAACTTTGTGCTAATCATAACTTGCCTTTCAGATTACTTTTCGTACTACGACAGGGTAGAGGCGCTGTTGCCCTTATCCGGCGTACTTTACCTCACCACTCGTTCGGCTCATAGGATGTTGTTCCCAATCCGTCTGTATGAGTTGAAACGTGGGTCGTAACTAACGATACAATTTCTTACAGCTTCGCAAGCCCCGCTGACCAGCCGTGCAACCCCTGGAGAGAAGCCCCACTGACAACGTTTGTTGTTTCTTTATTTTTAGTAATGGTGGCCAAGTATATAGTTTTGTAGGTTAACTTTGCTTTGCCCGCTTGATTGCTTCATCTTGCCTATTTTGCACGTAGCTTGTAATAACCGCTTGTAGAAACCGCTACCCTGTAACCGCACCGCTGACTCTGTACCGTATCTGTTTACCTCGTAGATTAGAACCGTATCATTTGCCCCGTGATATTCTTACCTAGAGTAATAGTTAGAATTCTACATATAGGTTTGCACTCAATAAATGTAAATATTTACCAAGTGTGACTTGTTTTAATGGACACCGAAAGTCTAACTCCTCCCTCACGACCCTCTGGACATACCGTGTCTTCACTGTAGCCGTCCGATTAGTGGTGTTTCTGCACTGTAAACAAAAACTGGCGCCCGAGATTACCGCCGCCACCGCTCAGGCGTCATAGTGACACTGTGTCGTATTGCAATCACGACGTAGCTACGTCACAACCTCAGCAACTTGTTCCTTAAACTTATCCAGTACGCCATGCAACACCCTGTATATTACTACAGAAATACGGGGTAATTTACAGCATATCTAAAAAAAATTTGGGAATAAAAGAAAAATGGAATCAATGCAGTAAAAAAAATTTGTAAAATCCTTGTACTTTCCGTGACAAAAATATTTAAGCTGTAGTATTTTCAATATTTATATCGCTGGGCTATTGTAGTTTCTAGCGTCCTCGGAATGCAGGCGATTCCGAATACTGAAATCTGATTGTAGTATTAACGTTTTTACGAATGTGTTTACATTAGATTTTCAACTCGGAGTTGATGGTATTGTTTTAATACTTGATGAAGTAACGCAAAATGCTTTTGCAGCTTCTCGTATGTACTAATCTTCTAAACTAAACTAACTAAACTTCTAATAATGTTTATTAGAAATAGTTTAAGCCTTCTTTGTATAAATAATATTTAAATTGTTAAGTATGAAAGACAGTGAAATGGATTCTTTCTAATATTTCTTTAAAAAATTCCATTTGTTTTCTGCTTACTTGGCTTCACCTATACAGTGTGGAAGAAAAGTATGGAATAAATTCATTATTTCTAAAACAACGAAGTTTCATGAAATTTTCTCGGACAGGTCGATTTTGCTTTTTAAAAAGACTCTTTTTTCTATACCAACGCATTTCCGACGTTCATTTGTTTTCGCGTGATGACGTCATCGGATATTTTTTTAAATAGAACCCCTATATTTTTTCATCGGATTCTTGTAAAGCTTAACTTACTGAATTAAAAAATGTATAATTTAAACACTTTATTCCTTCAACTTTCCGAGAAAAAAATAACCAATCCAATAACATTGGCTTGAAAAAAATGTGAATATTCCCATTTGTGTATGTGATGGGCTGGTTGAGAGTAAAATGGATATGGTGAATTCATCGGCAGTATCACAAAATAAGGACTCTTTATTTTTAAAACAATTTAACAATAAGCAACTAATTAATTAATTAATAATTAAATTCTGGTTGCCTCAATCGTATTTGACCCCCTAATTTATTATTTTGTTTTATTAGATTGCATGTTAGAATATTACATCTTTTGATAGCAAAAACAACAAATTAAATCAAGTCACCTCAGAAAATGTTTCTGGCAGTTAAACAAAATAGAACTCTTTACTTTGAAACAATTTAACAACAGCAAATTAACAGCTCAACAATAACAGCAAACAATTTTATAAACTAATTAATTAAATGCTCAAAATTATGATGTTTCAAGTCGATTTTATTGTATCGATTTTTTTTCTCGGAAAGTTGAAGGAATAGAGTGTTGAAATTATACATTTTTGAATTCAACAAGTTAAGCTCTACAAGAATCCGATGAAAAAATATAGGGGTTCTATTTAAAAAAATATCCGAAAATAATGCGAAAACAAAAGAACGTCAGAAATGCGTTGGTATAGAAAAAAGAGTCTTTTTAAAAAGCAAAATCGACTTGTCCGAGGAATTTTCTTGAATCTTGTTGTTTTAGAAATAATGAATTTATTCCATACTTTTCTTTCATACTGTATATTATATAAATTTAATCCACTTCAAACCTTGGCAGCATGTAGCTGTTTGAGCTTAAAACTTTTATATATAAAAAATTTTGATAAATGTAGCACTAAATTGGCTAGAAAATAGTATTTTTAACAAAATAAAAATTGTAAGTTATTGTTTAAATTGAACGTAATTAAATCTAATTCGAAATCTAATAAATTAAATTAATCTAATATTGTGGTCTCTTTCTTACTCTTTTCTGTCCGTTTGTTTTAGATGTAATTGTTTCCATATGTTACTACTATAGTTATGCAACAATTTTTTAAGAAGTGTTTTAAACTTTGAAGATGGGTATAATCCCGAAACGTACGTAGTTTAAACTGATGTTTTTTGTATGATAAATGACCAATTGCCCAGGAAATTTGTTAGTTTTTTTTAAGTTGAGTTATGGTCACAAAAGTTGGGAGAAATAATTGTAAATTCTGTTGAATAAAATCGCTTATCAATTAATTAACGCCCAAAGTATTATTTTTATAAATTAGTAAGTACTTACCAACGGGTTTGCTACTAAAGAGTGATTCGGATTAAATTATTGAAGATTTAGTTCCTCTTCTAATTAGAATATGCTTATTTCTTATACTCATTTCCACATTAGTGGTGAAACCAGACGTCTTTCATAACCATTTATGCTTTAGGAAAAATAAACTTTGATGTAACACCTGATAAGACAAGATATTTTTTATATAGACTGCATGTCTAAGAAGGCTACAGATGTATAAAATGTGTTTTACGATGCTTTTGTGGTTTCAATCTATATATTAACGTGTGTAGCTTGAAAGAACTCGCCACTCCATTTTACATTTACTCAACCGGAAATGTCCCGTATAAAACATTGTAAGAGCTTTTCCGTTAAAAGGTGTAAACTTTTTATACAAAAAATAATAAAAATATTTTGTACTTACAGATTCAGCTTGCATTTCGTCCATTTTACTAAACACAGTAATGTTAAACTTCGAAATCAGTGCCTAATGTTATTCTTATCTTGTGACAGTCGTAGTAGATACTCTGATTACACTAAATATTAAGCAATAAGAGAATTATGTGATTTGGTATTTTATTTTGAAATGTTTTTCATGCTTCTATTACCAAATTTCACGTATGGAACTTTTCTTAACAAATTATTGAATCATCGCCAAAACATGGAACTGACAAAAGCTAGACTAAACTTTCTTAAAGAAATTTGTTGGCTTCGTAAATTTTAATAATTTAGGTACTTCAAGTAAAACCTATACTTATATATTCACAAATAAAAGAGACATTCCCTTTGAGATTTATATTCTATTGGTTATTAAAGTAAGTAAATAACACAAATCAATCATCTGATCATAACCCAAATCAATGGATTATGATCAGAAATATATTGTCATATTGTACTTCTCATTTATATAGGTTTGAAAACAACCATGATCATATACAATATTTTAAGTTATTCCGAACAATGAATCTCCTTTAGTTAATCAAAAATTGTAGATACATATACAGGGTTAACTCTAACTAAGTATAAAAATTTTAACCACGTGGTCAGGAAGGTCTAAAAAACAATAAAAAAAATATTTCAGAATTCTAGCTCAATATTTAAAAATGGAGTAAAACCCTCTTTTCCTATGGAAAGTCGGTGCCTATGACAATAAATCATCGTCCGAGATGGCTAAATATGTCAACCGTGCGGTCGTTTTTTGCAGTGTTGTCAAGTGTAGAAACGACGAAAATAAACATTTTTATTAATAATAATAATGCCTAAACACCTGATAGATAACTGTTAATCTGGTTAGCTGCAGTATTTGTATTCGTTCTTCGTTCTTTCGTTGCACACTGCCAAAACTACATTTTCACTCCTTGCAGATTCGTCATAATTATCCACTAACATTTCCGACATAAAATACTTAATTACTATAAGACGTTTAAAATTAGTCACTAACTGTTCTAAAATAACATAAACTAGAATACTGCATTGCTAGTTGCATACTCTCCAAACCTCGAAGAATATTCGAAATTTAGTTATATTCTAATAGTTTAAAATATTACTAATTATTTTATGCAAACATCGTCGACTACTGTTAATACTTTTCCTGGTATTAACAGAATTTAATTCCCCAACAACACAAGAAGTTTAAAAATTTATCACCGTGAATTGCATTAGTGGCCTACATCTGCATCAGATGTTAAAAAATATTGCATACGGTTCCAGTAGGTACTCTGATTAGTTTGAAATAATTGTTCAGTACTTGCTTTACGCAACATTAATTTTTCGCGTATTTTTGTGTACTTACAAACATGTTGTATTCAAATGCCTAGATGACGGATAAGGTGTTGATTTATGGGATTGTGACAAGTGCATATTATCGTGTGGCAGCGTAATACCAAAAACATTTTCCGAGTACACAAAATATTATGCTGAATACTTTTTGAACCACATTGAACAACTGTTATAATGCCTTGGCGGGAAACATGCGGCAGTTTTTTTATGCATCTGCGTTTGCGTGTATGTTTTTGTTATATTTTGTGGTTTTTCCCGTCGTCCGTAATCGACCTGGTCATGACCGCCGGACTAAGTAGGTACCTCGCTTTAAACAAAAAGAAGTACAAAGCAAGTACAAACATCTTTGCAATGGTAGGTTTTAATTTAAACAAGTAAGAAAACAGAAAATGATACACCATTCTTAAAATCTCTCCAAATATTAATTCTGGAAATAAATATTAGTAAAGTAGGTGCTGCCTATATTTTGTAAATACTTTTTTGTTTTCTTTCAAAGCGGGGTAAACTTATATACGTGTCAATGCGGTGACCTGTCACTACATTTGACACCTTTGACTTTGGCAGAATGTACCTAACCTCGCGGCTGACAGAAGGTCAGTGACGGAAATAAATAAAGATTTAATATAGTTTTGAAAAACATTTTTTTTCGCTTTATAAATAAGTTTGGAAATTTTTTTATAGACGATTCCGTTAATTCTTATTTTTCCCTATACCCTCTTAAAGTCATAGTTAACCCTGTATACCATAACTAAATAAAAATATTTTAACAAGGAATAAAAAAAATAAAAATTAACGGAATTACCCTTCAGAAATTTCCAAACGATTTTTTTTGAAAAACTATATTAAACCCCTATTTAACAGCGCCCGTCCGCCGCTAGGTTATTTATTTGGCGCGTTTGAATATCGCTCCATTACAATTATACATAATTTTCGAGTTCTTCCTCCACGATATTTGATATAATCACGTTCGGAATGTACCTAATCAGTGATAACCAACTTGATTTTATGAAAGGTCGATCTACTACGCAGTGATAGGTACAGTTTCATATTCTTTATTTTAATCTGTGCATATTCATGGAGGATAACACTGAAGATAATTAAATTTTATTTCATTTGTTAAGTAGGTCTTTTATGCAACCCTAAAAACCTTGCTATTGAAAACATAAAACTTGTTTATTTGGTATAGCTGGATTTGGTTTTCTATAAGCTTTTAAACGAGCCCCCTCAAGCCTTATTTCCATTTGAAAAAAAGGAGGTTAGAGGGTTGAAAAAATATTATTTATTATATAACCGAAAGATGGGAAAAAATCTAGATCAGTGAACGTGTTTCGGCGTTTTAAAAAATATTAACTCATTCAAAAGGTATGTATTTTATTCCGTACTCCTGGCCATCCCTGTATACATAATGCGTAGGAATTTAAAAGCTATACAGGGCAGTATAGAAGTGGGTTTATCCCGTTGAGCAGGTGTAGATAATAAATAAAGAAATAAATATAAGATTTGAATATTTAAATTAATAAAACATAAATCATATGTTAATAATTTATATTTGATTTATGACACTAAACAAATAAAATATTGAAATAATAGTACACATAATAGAATGTTTTCTCTGTGCAAACATGAAGAACCCTTGTTTATTTATGTATATTGGTTTTATAAGCTTCTAAGCTTCGCTCTAGTCTGTTTGGAATTGAAAGAGAGTAATAAAACCCCGAGATAAGAACCGGCCATGGGCGTGGTAATGTTTCGTTTCAGGTAATTATTGGGTAACACTAATGCTAACAGGTAATGGGTGTACATTAGTATATTTTACTGGATACATCATAGGGCAGGAGCCAGTGTATTGTGACAGATCAATACAGTCTTAGAGCTGAATATACGAAGACGTGTGCTAGTGCAGTAGAGTAAAATTCGACTTGTGTTTAATGACTATTGTGCCAGTAGATGTATTATTGTTTGGGTAAAATGTCGAGCTTATCAGATTACGTACCTGCTAAACGCGTGAAAAGATGTGCGCTGTCTCAGAATGAGAAGATTATTAAATTAAATGTATTTAATGCATTTAAACACCAAAATCCTACCAACAGTGTTGACGACATCGTGGAAAAGTGTTCCAAAATGACAGGGATTGGAAAATCGACTATCTACAGACTTTTAAAGGAAACAAAAAATGAACAAGATACTGTAAATTTCCCAAAATCATCTACTATCATCAAAATTCGTTATAGATGATTTCTTTAAAAATGTCATTCGCAGAAAACTACACTCATTTTATTTTAAAAAAGAAATACCAACGCTAAACAAAATTTTAAGTGAACTTTCAGAGGACAACGATTTGCCAAAAATCAGTAGAAGCAAATTATGAGCCGTCTTACGAGAGTTTAACTTTTGCTGGGAAAATCACAACAGGAAGTCAGTTCTTATCGATAAAGATGAAATTATTTGTTGGCGAAGATTCTACTTAAGATCAATTAGAAAATTCCGTGACGAAGGGAGTGACAAAAGTATGGCAAGATAAACATGTAAAAAGTTTTCGACAAGCATTTTTGGATGGACTTTCAACAGGGTTCAAGGCACCTTCAGGTAAAGGGCGAAGATTAATAGTGACACATCTAGATAGTGCCAGTTGTTTTGTAGATGGCGGTTTACTTTTATTTGAATCTAAAAATACAGGTGACTATCACGAAGACATGAAGGCAGATGTTTTCGAAGAGTATTTTACACAGATGTTGCATCTTATTCCTCCGGGGTCTGTAATTGTCATGGATAATGCCAGTTACCATTCACGGCAGACCGAGCGGACGCCTACGACTGCTTGGAGGAAAGCCGATATAATTCAATGGTTATCCGGAAAAAACATTTCTTTTGAAATAAATATGGTGAACAAGGAACTTTTGACACTTGTCAATCTTAATAAAGATCAGAAAAAATATGTTATTGATGAAATGGCAACAATTCGCCAAATAACGGTACTACGGTTACCACTTTATCACTGTGAACTTAACCCAATCGAATTAGTTTGGGCGCAGGTTAAAGGAGATGTAGCGCGAAATAATACGACGTTTAAATTAAGTGACGTGAAAATTTTGTTAAAAAATTCCTTAGAACGAGTAACTGCATATAACTGGCACAGATGTATACCTCATGTACAAAAAGAAGAGGAGAAAATGTGGGAACTCGATAATTTAATTGACGTTACTGTGTTATCAATCTAGGAGACGAAGATAATTCATCAGAATATTCAGAGGATGAATTTTAATATACCTACTTTTTTATTTTCTTTATTGTACATTTATGCAACACTACATTTACTCACCATAATTTGAATTTTCAAAATACATATATTTTTGTGTGGAATAAAAGTCTATTTTATTTGAATTATAAAAAACCCTCGTAACCCGGTTATGATGCTTAAAGTAGCCTCTAGTTTTGAAAGAGAAATGGACCAAGAAATTGAAGCGGCATAGACAAAGACGGATTGTCGGGGATTAAATTTTAGCTACCTGCTACAATTTAGTACGGGTCTATACCGATAATACATAATATAAAGATATTGAATATAGGCACCAGTACTACATTTATTTACGATTTTCATACATAATAATCTTCTATTACTCTCTTTCATTTCTAAACAGACTATAACAAATAAGTCAAAGTAGGGTTTCAGTATTAACGAAAAAATTTAGGCCATCCTAAGTTACGAAGCCATCCGCATCCAGAGGGCATTGTGATCGACACCTTCAGATCTAACAAATTAAGTATTTGCTATTATTAGAATTAACATTTAGCGTATTTATTACGCTATTAAAGCAGTGTAAGTAACAAATTACCTCTTTTTCTGGTATAGGTCCTAAGATCTGGTGATGCCTGACATTTCTGACAGTTAACAATTATAGGAGAGTGTATTATTATTTTAATTAATTTTTACCTGTACTAATCTAGTATATCTATTTGTTTATAAGGGTAAAACTGAGATACCAGTTCTTATTTTTATACGTTTTTCTTTTTGTGTGCTATGAAAACATATCAATTTTTTTCTACGAAGAACTGCTTATTTTGTTATAAATTCCAAAGTTCTGAATCTCGATCAAAGGGATATAAACTGAAGAACCTCTCCTACCTATCTAAATATTTGCTTGATTTTAGTTTTCAGAAAGTAAGGTATTTTGTGCATAAAAAGGTATATATTTTAAACGTCAAACAGTCGATAGCGGAAGGTGCTTACTAAACAACATTAACCGCGATTCTGGAGAGTAATCGATGAGACATCTCATGAATGATTTAGATGGATGCATGTCCCCCTGGAACTGTCTTTCAGAGCTTTCAAAAGTTAGTGGAGTAAGCCGCTTGAGGCGGAACAGGGTTCATTCTCCCTGAAATGTTTTTCAGCGGTTACAACGATTTAATTTCTTCCCGTCTTCTACTATAAAAAAGGATGTGGCAACTTTTCTATTTGTTTTATTCATCGTAATAGTATAACCAAGGATCTCCCGTAGATAGGAAAATATTTGAGTACAGCATCAGGAGAACTATGTAAAATCTGTGCAAACTACAAACTAAATTCCAAGACAATAATGGGAAAATTTCTGTAATACATTATAAGAGCATTACTGTTTTGAACAAGGACATTTTTAAGTAGACGTAAACATTCTGCACTTGCCTAGCTTAATTTTCTATTATTGCAGAACATGTACTATGTCTAAACTTATCAAAAAAAAAAATATATGTATATATATGATTGTAAAATTTCTCCGGGTTTCTTTCCGCGATGACACTACATGGTCTTCAAAAGAACTATTTGTTTGACAACGTTTCGGTAAAATCTCATTTACCATCTTCAGGTGTTCTTACTTCTGCTTCGCGTTACCACATATAACACCCGCGGAAGCCTACGAACTAACATATATATGCAAAATAACGAGCGATTTTAAAAAGGCTACTAAAAACAAGAAAATTAATGGACGTCCGTACAGGCGTACACATTCTTCCAATCGTGTTTTGAAACTATTCATTACATTTTGCAGCATTGCTAGGGGAATGTTTTCCACTTTCTATCGGATCCGTTCTTTCAAGGTTTGAATTGTTTGTGGTGGGTTATCTTGAAACACTTTACTTTTTAAGTACCCCCACAAGAAAACGTCGCACGGTGTGAGGTCCGGTGAACGGGAAGGCCAGGTGATGTTCCCATTTCGAGAAATCACATGATTTGGAAATACTGTCACAGCATTGCCACGAGCATCTTCAAAAAAGTAAGGCCCTATGATTCCGGATGAAGATATAGCGCACCACACAGTAACTTTTGTGGAGTGAAGGGGTTCTTGATGCATTTGTCTAGGATTTACGTCACTCCAGTATCTAAAGTTCTGCTTGTTGACGTAACCGGACAAATGGAAATGGGCTACGTCACTCATCCATAAGTTGTTTATAATATCCTCATCTTGATTAATTAAATGTAAAAACTCTTCACAGAATCGTTGTCGACTCACATAATCCGTGCTTTTAAGAGCCTGTACGATTTGAATTTTGTATGGATGAAGGTGGAGATCCTTGTGCAATATTCGTCTGACGGTTCGGTTTGAAATCCCAAGTGTAGTGCTATGCCAGCGAGCTGAACGACGCGGGCTTCGCTCGATAGCAGTCCTTACACGCTCGATATTCTAGAGCGTACGCACCGATTTTGGTAGACCGGGCTTCTTTTTTGTCATTGACAAAGTTTCCTCAAAGTTCCTAACCCATTTTTTAATGGCGGATGGCACTGGTTGATTGCTATTAATGTTAAAATAAATTATAGTTTAAAAAAACTAAAAAAACACGCTTTAATAGTAAACCGAACTAAAAAGTAGAAAATAATTTTGAAGTATCAAGAGTTTGTTACAGCAATAGAAAATTCCGACAATCAATTACGACTAATTAATTGGGAATAAGATTAAATTAGAAATTAAATTATTAATAAAATAATTCAATTATAGTAAAAAAAAGCGTGGGGTGCAATTTACTATATTTTCATAATGACTTTATTTTTATAAATAGCTGCACTACTGAAATAATGGTAACATTTAATATCAAGCACCCCACGCTTTTTTTTACTATAATTGAATTATTTTATTAATAATTTAATTTCTAATTTAATCTTATTCCCAATTAATTAGTCGTAATTGATTGTCGGAATTTTCTATTGCTGTAACAAACTCTTGATACTTCAAAATTATTTTCTACTTTTTAGTTCGGTTTACTATTAAAGCGTGTTTTTTTAGTTTTTTTAAACTATAATTTATTTTCTTAATTTTTAGTCTCAAAACAATAACAAAAGTAATTATAATTAAGAGCCTTAATTTTTAAAATATCTTATATTTGACAATAAATCTAAATTCATTTCATTCATGTTTACGTAACCTTTCCATTTCATATAGTTTTTCTATACATTTTTTTTTCTCCAGTCTCCTCTTTCTTTGTGTTATAGTTTCATTTTTCATTTTTGTTTGTTTCTATAAAATATGCAAATTAAAATTTTTGTCAACGTTCTCGTATCAAAATCTTTTTTTTTTCTTTCTAATTTTACAAAATTTTAGATTCAAAACTTTCTTCAAAATTCTTGCCAAAATTTTCAAATCAAAATTTCTTTGAATTTGAAAATTTACGCTCTTCAAAATTTTAAAATTCAATGTCTTTTTCGAAATTTTTTCTAAATTTTTGGATTTTAAAATTTTCAATTGAAAAATTTTAAAATCCAAAAATTTAGAAAAAATTTCGAAAAAGACATTGAATTTTAAAATTTTGAAGAGCGTAAATTTTCAAATTCAAAGAAATTTTGATTTGAAAATTTTGGCAAGAATTTTGAAGAAAGTTTTGAATCTAAAATTTTGTAAAATTAGAAAGAAAAAAAAAAGATTTTGATACGAGAACGTTGACAAAAATTTTAATTTGCATATTTTATAGAAACAAACAAAAATGAAAAATGAAACTATAACACAAAGAAAGAGGAGACTGGAGAAAAAAAAATGTATAGAAAAACTATATGAAATGGAAAGGTTACGTAAACATGAATGAAATGAATTTAGATTTATTGTCAAATATAAGATATTTTAAAAATTAAGGCTCTTAATTATAATTACTTTTGTTATTGTTTTGAGACTAAAAATTAAGAAAATAAATTATAGTTTAAAAAAACTAAAAAAACACGCTTTAATAGTAAACCGAACTAAAAAGTAGAAAATAATTTTGAAGTATCAAGAGTTTGTTACAGCAATAGAAAATTCCGACAATCAATTACGACTAATTAATTGGGAATAAGATTAAATTAGAAATTAAATTATTAATAAAATAATTCAATTATAGTAAAAAAAAGCGTGGGGTGCTTGATATTAAATGTTACCATTATTTCAGTAGTGCAGCTATTTATAAAAATAAAGTCATTATGAAAATATAGTAAATTGCACCCCACGCTTTTTTTTACTATAATTGAATTATTTTATTAATAATTTAATTTCTAATTTAATCTTATTCCCAATTAATTAGTCGTAATTGATTGTCGGAATTTTCTATTGCTGTAACAAACTCTTGATACTTCAAAATTATTTTCTACTTTTTAGTTCGGTTTACTATTAAAGCGTGTTTTTTTAGTTTTTTTAAACTATAATTTATTTTAACATTAATAGCAATCAACCAGTGCCATCCGCCATTAAAAAATGGGTTAGGAACTTTGAGGAAACTTTGTCAATGACAAAAAAGAAGCCCGGTCTACCAAAATCGGTGCGTACGCTCTAGAATATCGAGCGTGTAAGGACTGCTATCGAGCGAAGCCCGCGTCGTTCAGCTCGCTGGCATAGCACTACACTTGGGATTTCAAACCGAACCGTCAGACGAATATTGCACAAGGATCTCCACCTTCATCCATACAAAATTCAAATCGTACAGGCTCTTAAAAGCACGGATTATGTGAGTCGACAACGATTCTGTGAAGAGTTTTTACATTTAATTAATCAAGATGAGGATATTATAAACAACTTATGGATGAGTGACGTAGCCCATTTCCATTTGTCCGGTTACGTCAACAAGCAGAACTTTAGATACTGGAGTGACGTAAATCCTAGACAAATGCATCAAGAACCCCTTCACTCCACAAAAGTTACTGTGTGGTGCGCTATATCTTCATCCGGAATCATAGGGCCTTACTTTTTTGAAGATGCTCGTGGCAATGCTGTGACAGTATTTCCAAATCATGTGATTTCTCGAAATGGGAACATCACCTGGCCTTCCCGTTCACCGGACCTCACACCGTGCGACGTTTTCTTGTGGGGGTACTTAAAAAGTAAAGTCTTTCAAGATAACCCACCACAAACAATTCAAACCTTGAAAGAACGGATAGGAAGTGGAAAACATTCCCCTAGCAATGCTGCAAAATGTAATGAATAGTTTCAAAACACGATTGGAAGAATGTGTACGCCTGGACGGACGTCCGTTATTCATAAACATTAATTTTCTTGTTTTTAGTAGCCTTTTTAAAATCGCTCGTTATTTTGCACCACACCACCATATATATATATATATATATGTTAGTTCCTTTCCGCGATGAGACTGCATGGTCTTCAAAAGAACCATTTGTTTGACAACGTTTCGGTAAAATCTCATTATCGTCTTCAGGTCTTCTTACTTCTGCTTCGCGTTAGTAAGCCGAACGTAGTAACGCGAAGCAGAAGTAAGAACACCTGAAGATGGTAAATGAGATTTTACCGAAACGTTGTCAAACAAATAGTTCTTTTGAAGACCATGCAGTCTCATCGCGGAAAGGAACCCGGAGAAATTTTACAACCATATATATATATATATATATATATATTTTTTTTTTTTTTTTTGATAAGTTTAGACATAGTACATGTTCTGCAATAATAGAAAAATAAGCTAGGCAAGTGCAGAATGTTTACGTCTACTTAAAAATGTCCTAGTTCAAAACAGTAATGCTCTTATAATGTATTACAGAAATTTTCCCATTATTGTCTTGGAATTTAGTTTGTAGTTTGCACAGATTTTACATAGTTCTCCTGATGCTGTACTCAAATATTTTCCTATCTACGGGAGATCCTTGGTTATACTATTATGATGAATAAAACAAATAGAAAAGTTGCCACATCCTTTTTTATAGTAGAAGACGGGAAGAAATTAAATCGTTGTAACCGCTGAAAAACATTTCAGGGAGAATGAACCCTGTTCCGCCTCAAGCGGCTTACTCCACTAACTTTTGAAAGCTCTGAAAGACAGTTCCAGGGGGACATGCATCCATCTAAATCATTCATGAGATGTCTCATCGATTACTCTCCAGAATCGCGGTTAATGTTGTTTAGTAAGCACCTTCCGCTATCGACTGTTTGATGTTTAAAATATATACCTTTTTATGCACAAAATACCTTACTTTCCGAAAACTAAAATCAAGCAAATATTTAGATAGGTAGGAGAGGTTCTTCAGTTTATATCCCTTTGATCGAGATTCAGAACTTTGGAATTTATAACAAAATAAGCAGTCCTTCTAGAAAAATTCTTCGTAGAAAAAAATTGATATGTTTTCATAGCACACAAAAAGAAAAACGTATAAAAATAAGAACTGGTATCTCAGTTTTACCCTTATAAACAAATAGATATACTAGATTAGTACAGGTAAAAATTAATTAAAATAATAATACACTCTCCTATAATTGTCAACTGTCAGAAATGTCAGGCATCACCAGATCTTAGGACCTATACCAGAAAAAGAGGTAATTTGTTACTTACACTGCTTTAATAGCGTAATAAATACGCTAAATGTTATAACTAATAATAACAAATACTTAATTTGTTAGATCTGAAGGTGTCGATCACAATGCCCTCTGGATGCGGATGGCTTCGTAACTTAGGATGGCCTAAATTTTTTCGTTAATACTGAAACCCTACTTTGACTTAATTGTTATAGTCTGTTTAGAAATGAAAGAGAGTAATAAAAGCTTATTATGTATGAATATCGTAAATAAATGTAGTACTGGTGCCTATATTCAATATCTTTATATTATGTATTATCGGTATAGACCCGTACTAAATTGTAGCTAAAATTTAATCCCCGACAATCCGTCTTTGTCTATGCCGCTTCAATTTCTTGGTCCATTTCTCTTTCAAAACTAGAGGCTACTTTAAGCATCATAACCGGGTTAAGAGGGTTTTTTATAATTCAAATAAAATAGACTTTTATTCCACACAAAAATTTATGTATTTTGAACATTCAAATTATGGTGCGTAAATGTAGTGTTGTATAAATGTACAATAAAGAAAATAAAAAAGAAGGTATATTAAAATTCATCCTCTGAATATTCTGATGAATTATCTTCGTCTCCTAGATTGATAACGATAGGTTCCACAGTAACGTCAATTAAATTCTCGAGTTCCCACATTTTCTCCTCTTCTTTTTGTACATGAGGTATACATCTGTGCCAGTTATATGTAGTTACTCGTTCTAAGGAATTTTTTAACAAAATTTTCACGTCACTGAATTTAAACGTCGTATTATTTCGCGCTACATCTCCTTTAACCTGCGCTCAAACTAATTCGATTGGGTTAAGTTCACAGTGATAAGGTGGTAACCGTAGTACCGTTATTTGGCAAATTGTTGCCATTTCATTGATAACATTCAATGTCTTTTTCGAAATTTTTTCTAAATTTTTGGATTTTAAAATTTTTCAATTGAAAATTTTATCCAAAAATTTTTATTTGAATTTTTTTATAAATTATCAAATTTTTATTTATTTCTAAAATTTTTTAAATTTGATTTTATCATGTAATTCCACAATCCAAAATTATTTACAAAATTTTGTATTTCAAAACTTTTTTAAACTCCAAAATTTTATATTTAGAATTTTTTTTTTTAATTTTGAATTCTGTATTTTTTCGAAATTTTTTAAATTTTGTTATAAATTATCAAATTTTTATTTATTTATAAAAATTTTTAATTTAAAATTAGGCGAAAACCGAAAACTAATTCTGTCAGGTCGCCATCTATACGTGAAAAGCAAGAGCTCGAATCTATTACAGTCCCCTGCCCCTGCCTTGCCTGCTTGGAAACAACACTGATGGATTGTATACACTTAACCTGCAAAGTAATCTAAATAGTTTTTATTCTGATGATCCTAGTCAGGACATTAGAACAAAGTTATTAAATAATTGTATTGTCATCAGTCCTTGACCCCTGTGCAAATTTTCAAGCTGATCAGACTTCTTGAAATTGGTGAAAATTACGCTGAAAGATTCCGTTACATACATACATACATACATACATACAGGTGAAGCTAATATAAGCGTGTTAATGATTTCGAAAGGCACGACGCGCGTGTATGTAAGAATTACCATTTTGATAAAACGCCTTAACAGCGTACGCGCACTGCTGAGGAGTCCAACGCTCCATTGTTACTAAATGCTAATGTCAAGGAAACATGGCCGATAGCGTCCCTACCACCTCCGAATGACACGGCGCGAATCGCGGGCTTTTTAAATCCGCTCGTTATTCTGCCCCACCCTGTATATGTATTAGCACATTTCATGCGGGTATATCACTTCTTGCTTGGATAAATCATACAAATCGGCCGTGTAACCTGTAATGTAAATACAGGCTGTTTGTAAATAAGTGCGAAATATTTTAGGGGGTGGTTGCCGAAGTTATTTTGTGAAAAAAAGCTCATATAAACGTAGGTCGAATATGCTAATCTAATTTTGTATTTATTTTTTTTAATTATTTCAAAGAGTTTTAAAGACATTGACTCGACATTTGAAACACGCTTTGGAGGGATAAATGTGCATTTTTTGGGGTGATCTGAATATTTCTACTTGCACCAGCAACGTTCGTGCGAGAATGCTCCAACTTTAAAAAAAATGTACGCCACTGACTTTTTCCCGTTTTTATACTTTTTTTAAGAAATCCGCCATCAATTCTGAATGAAACTGGTCTCTTAAATTTTTTCCGTAGGAAGCACTGTTTTTGAGTAAAAAATAAAATATATTTTATTGTAGGATTTGTTAAATCTTTTATTTAAAAGTCTCTTTTACTAAAGTGTTATTATGCTCAAAGTAAAACTGCAATTACGTTGAAAATAAAAAGTTGATATAAATGTAGATAAAAATATTCGATTTCAAGGTACAAGAGTTGACTCATGGATTATTTGTTAGGATGGTCATTTTCAACAACTGTTATAGGTTTACGACTATTAAAAAATATTTTTTTACTGTTGCTTTGTGTTATTGTTTTGGTTTAATGTTTCTGTATTAGATAATAAAATATTTTTAAATATTGAAGAGAAAAAAATTAAAATATTAAAATTTTAACACCCGGCATCTCAAAATGGAACTCTTTTTCGCACTTATTTACAAACACCCTGTATAAATGTCACGCATCCTAGCCTCGCATACAGGTACGTTTCGTAGTCTCGCATTGGTTGGAGATTTTCGAATGCTCAAAACTGCCTTATTTTTTAAATTTTGATCTTAAATTTGGCAAGTCTAATTTTTATTGCATATTCAGTTGATTTCAATAAAATACAAAAATTGTCGAACCTGCCTGTTCTGAAATTTTCAAATGCAGTCTAACTTTTTGTTGGAGACAAATCATTTGAACATTTCAATTCCGAGGACAAATTTATGAGCAAACTCTACCAGAGATAACTGGAGTATGAAATTCATTGTTTTTCTTAGACATATAACAGAAAACTAGAGTGGAACATTGTTTCTTTTGCAGGCGGAAGCTGCCTTGATGTATGATTCTGTTTTCGTCTTTGCCATCGGCCTGCAGACGCTGGAGCAGTCGCACACGCTGAAGCTGTCCAACGTGTCCTGCGACAAGGAGCAGCCCTGGGACGGCGGCCTCAGTCTTATCAATTACATTAATGCGGTGAGTTAACGGCAATGTTTCCAGAGAAATCTAGATCCACATCCTATCCGAGTGTATTCGGCGAAATTAATGCGCCCACGTTAGTTGTAATATCTTGTTACGATCGCGTTGGATTTAATTTATCGCCTCTAATGGACGTTCCACGGGGTTATAAATCTGAGGGGTGTCTTTGAATGCTGGACTTTTGGTCCAATTTTCAATGAATTCACGTACGATATAATATAAGACCCGTTTGTAATGCGGCCATTTCCATAACTGGAATTCTACACTACATTATACTTGTATAAACATGAAATCCATTAAAGTCAATATATGAAATGATAATGTTTCATCAGATTTTTCAAAATAATACTGAAGTGAAGAAAAATGATAATTTGCTAATTCATGTGGGTGGTTAGGGAAACTCCCAATATTCGAAAGAGGAAACAAAAAGGCCTAATAAACATATGTTCGAATATCAACGGCTACTGAGATAGCAATGAAAATATTTGTATTACTATTTTTGCGAGAGCTGTTATTATTTGATATTTTATTTTGAGTAGGTCATGCATTCTAAATCAAACTCACATTAGTGAGTAGGTACTAATTGTCACATTTATTTTGACGTTTGTGACTTAAACGCTTATTTTATAACTGTGGCATTTATTTTTTACATAAATGTGTGTTCGTTTGGTCGGTATTGTACACACATAATTTCGTAATATCTGCCACATTTAGTCATCGAGAATATTCTGACATTATTTTTATTTATGGATATCGCAAATGCAGCGTTAATCGTGCAGTTGCTGAATATCGACGTCGCTTCCCGAACAGAAGAGTGCCAGACAGAAATGTATTCCAGACAGTCTTCAACAATGTACTTGAAACTGGAATGTTTGCCACTGTGGCAATTACATCTGTGAGGCAAGCTGGTCCTGGTCTAGCAGTGGAAGAAGAAATTCTAAGGGCCGTATAAAAAGTACCTGAACTGCCGTTGAATAGAACTTAGTTCAAAATATGAACCATGTAAATAACATGGTTGTATAAACGAAACTAATGTCGTCAGTTTGGAACAAGACTGTCATAACTCAAAAAATGTAAATTTTCAAGAGATTATAAATAAATATATAATATTTGATTCATGTTAAAATGTTTGTGTGGATAGTTCTTAGTATTTTTAATAAAAAATGTTGTTTGCTTTGGTTTTTGGCACTTTGTTATTGTTTATTTAAATAATTCCGAGTTGTGACTCTCTTTCACATATTTTTTACAAGTTTTTCAACATGAGTTTAAGTAATAAAATGAAATACATTTCTAATAAACTAAATTATTTTATTAAAGTAGACTAAAATAATACAATTTTAAAGATTATTATAAAAATATTTATAATACTGCGCAAAATATTACGGTTTATTGTATGAAATGGGAACAAAAAAGATACTTAGCTTATGAGAATGACTGGTCTATTTAAAGATGTGACAGTTTTGCATATAAATACACATAAAGTTTCTATTGATATTATTTTGACTTGTGACAATCTTTTCCAAAATTTGCTCATCTCATCTCATTAAACGTCACAGCACGACTAATTGTGACAGTTTTGTCTCAATTCTCAATTCTCTTTTTGTCTCATGAAGCTAGTCCGAGCAAAAACAGATGTTCTATGACAGAAAAATATATAAACATAACCTGACAAAACCTTTCCTAAATAATTAAAACCTTCCTTACAAATTGTTATTATCAAAATGTAATTATAAATGAAATTTCTGAATAAATGAGTAAATATCCAATATAATTCGGTCTGTCACACGTCTGTCATACGTATGTCATTTACGGTTTTTGTTTTTTTTGGCCAATGATCTGTGAGTTTTTGCCCGGACTAGCTCTATCTCTGTCGCACACATCTGAGCATCAACGATTTGTATAGACAGAAAACGGTTTCGGCCGCGTCCATGATTTATAAGGTCTATGATTTCCCTTCACTTTATAAAATGATTTGATCATTTTCTCAATTCACACTTCTAGGATTTAATACTATTTACTAAAACCCTTCGTCATCTGTTACGGATTAGTCTAGTCCGTCGTAACAAAACGCAGGAAAATACTCAAAAATGTATAATTCAATATTCCAGTTTATAATCACTTGTCAACTGTCAAACCGTTGAACTGCAGTTCACGTGGTTAAACGGTCGAGATCGGTCAGTCAGTATAAACTACGATTTGATCGACGTATAACATTTATACAACCTTATTTTGCCTTTGATTTACAGTTTAACATTAAACTTGAGTTCAAAATCTTTATACAACCAGCCCTAAATATGGTATATAGAACGTAGCTCGGGTGTAATTACAAGGCACATTGCAATCCGTCTCCAAATTAATCAAACTACGACATGGAAAGTCATTCACAAAAATGGTTTAAAACCTTTCCATATTCAGCGCGTCCAGAATCTTCAAGACGGTGGTATTGATTTGCGGTTGCATTTTTGCAATTGGATAAACGCAAACCATACACTAGAAATACATTTTGTTCACTGAACATCGGTGGTAAAAATTCCCACGACACGGTGGAAAGTAACTTGCAGCATCGGTTCAGCATTAACTTGTAGTATTGTATGATTAATAATCAATTACTTTGACCAGTTGTGCTAGATGGTCGTTTTGCTGAAGCTAGATATATAGAATTTTTAGAAAATAATTTGCAAATCTATTGGACGATCTTCCATTGGATATTAGGCAAAACATGTACGTCCAGCATGATGGTGCCCGTGCCCATTTTAGTCAAATTGTGATCAATCATCTTAACAATCACTTTCTACAGCGCTAGATTGACCGAAGTGGTTACCAAAATTGACCACCAAGGTCACCAGATATGAAACTTTTGGGCATGGTTTACATCATTAGTATATGCAACAAAAGTGAACCCAAGAGAGATGCTATTCGATCGGATTGTCAATTGTGCAGCACTCACAAGAGATAATCACTGTGCCCTTCAGCGCCATCGAGGCGGACGGTGGTATATTTGAAAATTTAATTCATTAATTTCGGTTTTTTAGATCTTAATCGATTTATAATACCTGTATATCTTCCTGTAGCAGGACTTTCTGTTTTCTTTCATAACTTTTTCATTTTTAAGGTAAATGTTAAGAAATTTGCTATTACTGTTCAACATAAATGAAGGTGGAAAAAACATTCTACGCCTACTACGCTAAGTTTCTAAAAGCCAACTTTTTATTTTCTTATAGCTGCAGGAAAATTGATTTATATTATCTTAAATACAGTAATAAATAATAAAATAAGTATAAAACATCTCCATACGAGTTATTTGATATTTTATAACAGTGGGACTGTCTGCCTCTACAAAAAAAAAACAAAGCCTTCCATTTCATATAATTGCACAAGTACAAGTACAAGTGTTCAATTCATGACCCTTATTTACGGCGGTTGCTATGATAACGAGGAAGCGTATAACTGACAAAAATGCAGTTCATACAGTTAGAATAAGTCTTTATGGAGCCAGTAGTGTTATTTCGTGACGGTGTTCGGTTCCTTTCATGACACGAATAACCGAATTCATCGTCTACAACACGAACACCCGGATTTTCTTGTCAAACAAAAATTATACGCGTAATTCAAGGACAAATGCCAACTTACAGATTTGATGAAAATTTCGAATGAGAACTATTAAATGAACTTATGTGCATGGAAGTTGGACTTTGGACATTTCTATCAACTTTTCATTTGAATGCGATCTAAGTGAGAAATATCTCTTTCAATATTTTTAACAGTTATTTGTACATTTAAATGTGTCGCGTAGAACTTTCTTTCATTAACACATTGATATACTGAGATATCATCCTGTTCCAGGAGAAATGTTACCGCAACAGGGTATACATATAGGTTAATGTAATAAATAGAGATTAATTTAGATCATAAAGGTTTTGTTTCCCATATTTGGTATATAGAATTGGTTACCTTGCTGCTATAAGCATTATTGGTCATATACCAGATGAAAACCAACCCCTATTTTAGGCCCTTTGGAAAATAGAATTTCATATTATATTTACCGAACTATCTACTATGGTAGATATACAGTGTGGACCATTAATGATGGGCCATAGATCAGAGACGACATTTTTGGGAGAAAATTGTCGTGGAAAAAGATACAAGGTGTCAAAGTTGAAACTATTTTTTCGTTTCTCTTTTATTTTTTGTTTATGGAACGTTGTGATTCGGTAGACTATTACATCAATTTTACGTAAAAAAGGAACACCATTAAGCAAATACATTTTTTTTGATTTTGTTTTTTTTTCCAATTTTACTCTGAACATTTATAAAATAAGATAATGGATGTCTATGGTGTTTGTTTTTATTGTTGTCATCTATAATACAGATATGGTTGTTGTTGATCAACGACTAGTTAACGTCAGAGACAAACTAAAAATAATAATGATTTATTTTATTTTCTCCACGGTTAGCAATAGAAGCCAAACCATCTTCATTCAGTTGGTCCATTGAACGGAAATGATCAGATCTTGTATAATTTAATTTGGGAAATCCCAAATATATAATTTCCAAAATATCAAAATTATCTTCAAATATATCATTCAATCGAATATCCATTATACTTTTTTTACAACTACTTTAATACTACACTCATTAACATTGACCACTATATTTGCACTTTCCGCATTTTTTAAATTTTTGTGTTTGTTTTGCGCACATTCCAACTCTGTTTAAATTAAATAATTTCATAAGTCACTGTCAACGAGAAGCTTAAATTTAAGCATCTGTTTTCATACTTAAGAAGATCTTAATGTATGGTGCAATAGGAAAAGCCTACTTAAGCATGTATTATTTTTAAGTAATGCTTATTAACTTCGGTGCAAATGGGCATAAAAAACGAAAAAATTATTTTAATTTGTATCTAATTCGACAAGATTTTACTAAAACCTATCTAGCTATATCTTTATTTCGGCCCCAAAGATGTCGCCCCTGCTCTATGACCCATTATTAATGATCCACCCTGTATAACATAAAAACTTATTAATGAGACATGTGTCTGCACGATCTGCTTTAAGTCAGATATGAAGATAGCATTATTTTAAAGAATTAATTATGTTGGTTTTTACTAAATTAATATTATTAGTGTAATTAAAATAACAAACGACTCAGTTTTCATATCAGTCTAGACATTCTTTAGCCGCCAGACAGTACTAAAAGTTTATTTCTCGCCCAAACGTTTACATAGATGATACACGATCCAGTGATTGGTTCTTATGAAGTGTTCCACAAAACCTATGAAATATTAGAAAGATGACACAAATAAAAGCCAATATTTACTTTAGTAGGATTTCTCCTATTCGAGCATTAATGAAACTAATATTTTGTCATTTAGGACAGTTCATGATAATAATATAAAAAGTCGATAATATTCACAAGAAATAAATTTCAATTAAATTAGTTTTTTGTTTTGTTAATATGAGTTATTCATTTAAGATAGAACAAAGAATAGAGAAAGATTTTGAAATACTGGCAAATGGTAATATAGAGGAGATGTGGACCCGATTTAAAGACATAGTTATTGAAATTGCTAAACAAGAGTGTGGAACTTATAAAAAAGGTAATAAGAAGAAACAAACGGCATGGTGGACAGAAGAAATTAAAGAACATCTAAAGAGGAAAAAAGGGCATGGAGGTATTATTTAGCACAAAAAACAACAAATAGTTATGAAATATATAAACATGAAAGGAAACTGGTAAAAGAATTGGTGCTAGCATAAAAAAAAGACATGGGAAGAATTTGGAAATAAAATGGAGGAAAATAGTAAAAATTATCAGAAATTGTTTTACTCAGTGCTAAAATCAGTAAGGTCATCAGAAACATATAATACAATACATGTCAAAAGTAAAACAGGCGACATATTGACAGAAGAAGAAGACATAATGACAAGATGGAAAGAGTACTTTGAGGAATTACTAAATGCATCAGAAAATACGGAGTCATACGCAAATAGTGCATTAAGAGGCCTAGATGTAAATGAAGAAGTAATAACGTTAGAAGAACTAAAAAATGCAATAAAAGGTCTAAAAAATGGCAAAGCACCAGGGGAAGATGAAATAACTGTAGAAATTATTATCAATTAGGAGAAAAGGGTCTAGATATGTTACTTAAAATATATAATAAAGCGTGGCGTGTTGAACAGATACCAAGAGACTGGCAAGTATCATTAATCGTACCGGTATATAAAAAGGGAGATATTAAAGAATGCAGTAATTATAGAGGAATAACATTATTGAGCACAGCAATGAAAATCTATGAAAAAATTATTGATAGGAAAATTAAATCAATAATAGAGGAGACACTAGAACAATCACAGAGTGGATTCAGAAAAGGAAGAAGTACGCAAGATCACATATTTACTATCAAGCAAATAATAGAGAAAACAAATAGGCAACAAAACAAAAAGTTTCTTGCATTTATTGATTTAGAAAAAGCTTTCTATAAGGTGCCACGAGGAAAAGTATGGGAAAGTTTAAAGAGAAGAGGTGTAAATGAAAAGAAGATAAGAGTAATACGCAGTGTATATAAGAACTATATCAACTTTGTGATAAAAGATAACATGAAGTCGGACGCATTTGCAACAAAAGAAGGTTTGAGACAAGGAGGGGGATTAAGTCCAACGCTTTTTATAACATTTATGGATGAATTAATAAAAAAATGTGCATCAGAAGTAAAAAAGTTAAACATCGGATACAGAAACCTACAAAGGGTCGATATTTCAGAGGGAGCATTTGCCGATGACATAGTTATCTTGTCAGGAAGTAAGAAAGATTTGGAGCACAACTTGAATGTACGGAACTCGGTACTCGAACAAAATGGAATGAAAATGAACAAGAAGAAAACGAAAGTCATGATGCTAGGAGACAAACAAGGAATAGTTAATATAAAAATAGGAAATGAAAATATAGAGCAAGTGGATGTCTACCAGTATTTAGGAGATAGAAAAAAATGGAAAACAAGAGGCAGAAATAAATAGACGAATTGAAAAAACAATAAAACTATATTATACAATGAGTAATAAGTTTATAGGAAATCTCACAGAAAACAAAACTAAACGTTTTTAAATCAATATATCGTCCAATTCTGACATTCGGCTGTGAATCATGGGTTCTATCTAAAAGACAAAAAAGCAAAATACAAGCAATAGAAATGAAATACTTACGAAGAATATAAGGTATAACAAGGGAAGACAAAATAAGAAATGTAAAGGTTAGAGGGGATTTAAAAATACAGTCGATATTAGAATTTATAGAGAAAAGGCAGCCGAGTTGGTTGGTATGACAAGCTAGGACACAACATAAAAGGGGAAGAGGACGACCAAGAACAACATGGGATCAAGTAATTGGAAAAATAATACAGAAAAGAGGAAAGACGTGGACATAAGCAAAAGAACTGGCAAGAAATAGACAAGAATGGAGAAAATTTTTGCATAATTAAGAAAAATTACTACCCACACCACAATGTGGTAAAGATATTTATCTTTACAATTGCAATGAAAATGATTTTATGGGAATGTTTTCTATCTGTTTTTCTCAAACCATAATATCAAGACTGACGAAATTTGTATTAAATACGTTTTCATCGTCGAATGGTGACATCAATTGGCCTGCAAGATAATGTGATATGTGATATGTCACCATCACTGAAATGAAATTTTATATTATGATGAATGGAATGTTCATCAAGATGCACGAATTGATTACTCGTGGTCAGCGCCATATTTGTTTTGTGCCTCCTAGCAATGGCGGGGCAATAAAGATTTAGCTGATTGTGAACTAAAATGAAATTGAATTGTGGATATGAAGAATTATTTGGTGCTATATGCTGGTTAATTTTACAGTCCTTTATAAAACATGACAACATGTTCCAACAATAACACCCACAAAAATACACAAAGAATAACACTAACGAGATAAAATAATGTACTGGTTAACCACACTGTACGCCAATGACGTGTTTACAAACAAAATAATGAGAAATTAAGAAGACAATTCATATCGTACGTGCAAATCATGCAGATCAATGAAGTATTTCTTTGCTGAGTTTCATGTGCCTCCTTTTGTCTGCTCCTAGGTTTGTCACTTTATATGGATGCGCAGTCGAACTAAGAGCATTCCACATCGTACATTTCAGTGATAAGCACTTGATTTTTTTTTAGGTTATATAAAGGAAAACGTGTACAGTGGCTGCAACATAAAAGTTTCCAACCTAACAAATATACAAGTTACCATAACATAAAATAAGTTTGACGTCACTGCAGCCATACTAATGCTCTGACGTCATATAATCTCTTTACAAACAGATTCAACAAGTTCTGTGTGGATTGTTACGCATGTTGGCATTTATTTCAGCATTTTTGTCTGACTTTTGACTCCTGTTTCTTAATGTGAAATGATATAAACGTCCAAGGGTATTCCTAAATATTGTTTTTCGCCGATCCACATTAAAGGTATAGTTTTAGCGACAGCTGTCAGGCACTCAAAATGTCACATTTACTGCCTAGGCAGTAGAATCATTCTTACCGCTGCTAAATTAAAAATAAAAATTTGTTCTTTTACGTTGTAGCATTTAAAAATACTACTTATTGTTTGCTTAATTATCTTAAAATTATTAATAAAACTATTACTTTACATTTACTAAATTCAAATTATTGGTATACGTATTTGCTTTGTAGTCCAGTCACTGTGGTGGTCAAGGTCAATACCTCTAAATTTTTTATAACTGAATAGATTTTGCTAAAAATTTGGAATTAGGCTTATCTTACCTCACTCTTCAAAAGTTATATACGCGCTAGGTGAGCTCTTTATTTTTAAGGGGTGAAAAATACCCCTTATTGAAAAAAAATAAAAGAAATTAATATTAAAGCCTTCTTAAAAACCACACCTTTTAATAAAAATAATTTTAAAAAATCGTTTAACAGCTTCAAACGTTTTTGTAGTGCATTTATATCACATACAATTTAATTATCTGCTTATATAAAATAATTTTGGTTAATTGTAACACTTCAACCCTTAAAAACTACCCCCTGTGCCAAACATATATAAAAAAAACTTTTTCAACAACTTCAAAAGCTTTGAATGTACATTTATATTCCAAAATAAATTCCTTCCCAGTCAATAAAAAAATTGTTGCATGATAATGATTGTATTCATGTATACAGAAAATAAGTTGATGCTCCAAAATACAAATTTTTTACGTCCAAAATTTTTTTCTAATAAATGCAATTCGTTTTTTTACGATAACTGCGTTAATTTTTAAGTTACAGCGTTCATTAAAAAACCCATTTTAAAGGTAATTTCAAAAGCTACAAGAAGTAAATTGTTCTAAAATCAATTCTTTTTAAATAGTGAAGGGTCAAAGGGCTGGTTACAGGTGAGTCACACGCTTTAACTCAAATTTCAATCGGCTGTATTTTCGTTATTTTTCTAGCTACAACAAAAATAAAAAAGGAAATTTCTTGGTGAGAAAAAGATACATTTTTGTATTCTACCATTTTTTACGTATCTTTAATATTTTTAGATTTATTCTGGAAAAATGCAATTTTTTTGAGATAATTACAAAAAAAAATTATAATCTAAACATGACTTTTTCGAAAAATACGCATTCTAAGCCGGCTAAACTTTTGGTCCTAATAAATAACACTAAAATGAAATGAATTTTCAAAAATATACGTTTAATTTTAATTCTGATAAAAATAGTGTTACTTATACTGCTCGTTTTTTTTTCAAAAATTAGAGTAATCCAAATGTTTTCATCACATCTCGCTTTTTTTTAATTGAAATTACTTTTAACAGGGATCAGTTCAAAGGTTTTTTCAAGTCCTTTAAAAAAGGTTATATGAGTTTTTATCGAAGAAGATTTCGACTTTCCGTTATTTGACGATAAATACGTCGAGTATAATAGTACCCCAAAAATAAAAAGTCATCTTTAACCAATTATAAATTGCTTAGTATTGTACTTAGAAAACTTAATAAAAAAACGATCTCTTTGTTTTTTTATAAACTTTATTTTGGTTTATTACACATTGTTTTATAAAACGCTTGGTTTTTGAGTTATTCGTAAAAAATCATTGAAAAATACGTTTTTTTAACGAAAAATATACTTCTTCAAGTGCGAATAACTCAAAAAGTGTCGATCTACCAAAAAATATTTATATGACATTTTTTTTAGAATTTGATTTTCTATCAATTCCCGGAGTTATTTTGAGTGTAAAAATTTCAACCTCCGAGATGGGGTGCCAACCACCCCAGGGGTGGAAGCACACATCGGCACCATATAGCTTACGTTTTTTGAGTAATTTCTTATCAAATGTAAACATTTCAGACAAATCGGTGCAGTTATAAAAAATTTAGAGGGAAAATGCCACAGTAACTGGACTATCGTGGTCTGCATAGTGTTCTTTAAGTCCTTCAGACTTTTTGAAATACAAAAAAAGTAAAAGTTGCTAGAATTGAAAGGTACGATTTGAGAGCACGCAAAAGTTTAAACAAATGTGGTGAACACAAACTATTTTGGATTAATTGTCATTCGCATACTTATTGATAGTGCAAATCTCAAATTATAGTTTAATTGCAACATTAAAGCCGCAAACTAGTAGATATCTATTAAATAAACTTATCGATTCCATAAACTAGAGATATCCCATGAATTCGGTTTCTGAACCATTCGATAATGCTTATCTATTGCATAAGTTATCGAACAGATATCCAAAGAAAAATGGTAAGATATCTGCCCAATAAACATTAACGCACGCGCGCAGCGATTTACCTGTTGCTTGTTTACATCTTTATTGTAAGGCTTAACCCAACTTTTTTTGATATTTTCGTGACGATTACTTTGTGCAATGGAAAATTCTGATTCGTCTGCCCCTTCAGATGAAGAATATTTAAATATAGTCAGATATCTTGAACGGCCAAGACGTTATCGTGGAAGAGAAAACCAGTATGAAAAATACAGCGACAGAATTTCGAGAGAGGTTTACGGGCGCCGTATTCTTGAAATAGTGTTTTCTACAAATACAAGTAATTTTAGACATTTAAGAACTGAATAATATAGAGTTTAGCAAATAACAACAATGTTATCTCATGCCACCAGCGAATATTCAAAGGTACCGAAATAAAATCAATATATAACGTCAGAAAGCGATTTATCCAGCAAATTTTTAGGTACTGAAAACTTTCAAAATACGTATTTTTTTTAAATTCAGCTATAGATGTAAACATTGTTATAACATAAACTTACATATTTCTGCATATAACATTGTCACTTTTGTTTATAAGTATGTGAAAATAATTGTTAAAATGTGGAGTTAGAATAGCGAAACAATGTGTGTCATACAAATGCATTTCAAAAGTTATTATATTATTTGAAGAGATTTTAAATAGTAAAAGTGTATAAACAAAACATCAGCAATTTTATTTTTGATATTACTTTTGTTCTACGCGTTTTATTTCTAAAAATTTCAGTACCTAAAAAACCACAAATTTGATCATTTTACGGCGAGAAATACGGCGACCTTAACGAAAGAAACTGTAAATTTACTGATAGATTTAATAGGAGATAGTATTCAAGTCTCTAGTACTAGAACAAATTTACTAACAGTATTAGAAAAGGTTTTAATAACTTCGTTTTTATGCAGCAGGTTTATATATATTTTTATTTAGTTAATGTGATGTGATATCATTAGGTAGCCGATAGCGGCGCCATCTTCAATTATTTCTTGAAAGTGTCTTACTTCCATAAATGGCATCTGCAAACAGTTGTGCATTTGCTAGCTCCCTCTATGATTATTACAGATATTAAGATATCCATTCAACTGTTATGTATTTAACAAAATTTGGAAGGCATGCGTTCAGAAACCAATATAAAGTTATCGGTCTGATAAATTTATGTACTCGATAGTTATCGAATGGATAGCGCCAAATGTTGAGAAACCGGCCATTAATGAGACGTCATGATTGTGTTTCAGTTCGTAAGTTAATTCCCAAAAAATCTCTATTTTAGGCCTGCTATTAATTTGATTTAAATAATCAAAATCTGGAGAATATCATAAACAACATCACGGTTGTTCAATATCGAAAATACCCGGTTCCGAATAAGGATATTATATAACTTGAAACCACTAAGTAACTATATTTTTGGAGAAATTTTGGGTTCTGGTAAGAGCAGGAGTTGTAAATGGTTAGATCATTGTTTAAAGCACGCCGAGCCGCAGCTAGTCTGTTCCACCAACAATCGCGGCAACCAATTCAGCTAAGAAAAAATTTCGATTTCTTCTACGATGCATAAATATGCTTGCATAATATAACAACATAATCATGATACCATTATAATTTAATATCATAACTGTAGATGGCGATTTTTATATTTGTTTGCAGTTAATACGAATTCTTCTATCTCAAATAATAAGTTATTTTATATACCCAAGTTGTTTACTTAATAACTCTCGTCTCATAGCAACCACAGGTGACCGGATGAAATTATTATTATTCATGAAAAAAGTATAAATTTTAATAATATAAATAAATAGATTTATTTGCTGTTATGATAAAATTAAAATTGATCTGCGAAACAATTATGTTTGGCAGTAAAATAGATTTAATGCCTTGGCTGCTTTAATAGACTCGGCTGCGCTTCGTCTACCAGCCGCAGCATTAAATCTTGTACTATACTGCATAGCTAAACAAATAACTATTAGTGCCACAATGCATTTTTTTTTCTATTAGAGCACCTGGGAAAATATTTATTTCATTGCTAGTAGGGTTGAATGCAAAATAAAAAAATGAAGATTCCTTTTTGGTTGCAATAAGCTATGAGACGATATAAGAATGATATATCTGAAAATACTAAAGGATTTGTTTGTGAAGATCATAAAATCATAAATTCCATGAGCATAATTCCATCCACGTTTAACAAATTATCGCTGGATATTTTTACAAAAATGCTGTGTTGCATTGTCGCAAACCTAATAATTATATGCTTAACAAGGATATGTTATTCAATAACTAGGATATAAATCGCGAACATTTAAACGATTGTACGACTGAAAATAATTGCAAAATCGGACACCCATCAAAAAACAAATTCAAAGCGGTATCATTGGCATCGGAATGAATTAGAGTAATGGAGTAAGTTTCTGCAGAAATCCAGGTATACATCCAATTCAAGTACATCCGGTAGAATTAATGCGCTCACGTTAAGCATGTAATATCTTGTTAGGATCGTGTTGGATTTAATTTATCTCTTCTAATGGACCATTCGGACGCAGCCATTTACTGCTACACTCAAAAGTCAGAAGAGTATTCTCGAATACTGTTCTTCCAGTTGGATCTAATTTCACTCTGATCGCACAATTAATTCTGCTCCTCAATTATCACATGCAAAATTCGTTAACAAGTTTTAGAATAATTATTGAACAGTACAACATAATGACTCCCAATTAAGAATTTAATATACATGCAGTACAGGGTTATGTGAAAAAGGTATACCCTGTTGAAGGCGTTAGGAGTAACCGTTTTCGAAAGAATCCTATTTGAAATATTCAATACACTGAGGAAAAATTGTTTTGGTTTCAGGTAAGGAGTATTCCACTGAAAATAGAGCAAAATTTTACTGGAGAAAGTTACTCAAAATGGTAAATTATGGCGGCGTGCAAAATTTTTGGAGTGGATTTTCAAGTTTTTTTTTTATGCACAAACTACGAAATGCAGAAATATTTTAAATGAACAATTACTTGAATACAATGCATTTTTAAGAAAATTGCAAAGAATAATTATTTCAAAATAATCAAAAATTGAAGCTTCCTACGTTTTTTTATAATTATAAGACAGTGGGTTTCTATTTTTATTGGTAATAAAAGAAGAGTGGCACAGAGTTCTAAGCCACTTGGTGTAATAGGAATATTTAAACACACTAAATAATTATTAGACCTAAGGCATCCATTACAACTTAAAATTATTGTTGTCTTGTCACAAAGGGTTTCCAAGTAAATAAAAAATATAATAAAAGTTTCAAAATTTTTCATAGGAATCCAGCGGTTAAAAGTATTTCTTTCGTGATATATCTGGCACGAGATTGGAAACAACACTAAAAGCTTCATTGTCAATATCTGATAATCTAAGTCATCTGCAAAAAATAATTTCACACGTAATGAGAGAAATTAAATCATTGATGAAAACAGAGCCTTGTGGAACTCCTGATGTAGCAGCATAAGCGTTAGATTTGAAACCCCTGTTTGATACCTCAATATGATATATATTATACTATGCTATATACTATATTTGTTAATAAAAAAAGAAAAAAAAATCTAATAAAAATAAAAACTTACCACCAAAGGTAGAATCTGCTACACTTGATTAAGCCAACTGTAAGAAAAACGGAAAAATATGAGAATTTAGGATTTTAACACTGATGTGGTAATTCAATATATGTGGTTTGAATAAAATCTATACAACTAACAAATCATACATTTAGAAGCACTTGTTTACTTCATTGCATTTTCTACACATTCCAAGCAACATTAACAATAACGTTTCAAAAGTGGTAAATAGCACGACATCTGTTGTAGAGAGAAGTATTAAGAAGGGCTTGAACAACCACACTGATAAAAATTTATCTGTAATTTCACATAACTTTACTTTATAACTAGCGTAAAGTTATATAAAATTACATAATATATTTTTTCTACAAAACTGTTAAAAGTGGGCTTTTTAATTGTCATTTTTGATGTTAAAAATGTAATTCTTTGACACGCGTGTTAAAAGTAAGTTACTAGTGTTAAAAGTAAATCAAAGTTTATTTAAATTTTGTTTTAAAAATTAATAAAACGTTTTAACAAACACATGAACAACTTTTTATTTTAAATAAGTACAAACCAACATTTTAACTAGTTATTACTATTAACATTTATGGTAAAATTGGAACAATTTGAAATTGTAATTCCCTGCGGAGTCATCATACCTAAGTTGGTTTTACTGTCAACATGTGTGACACATCTATTTTCTGTAGAAATACTACTGGTAGTACTGGTGGTCTTGCTAGTAGTTGTAACAGTAGGAAGTATTTGGCACGCAATTTCCTTCTTCTGTTCCAGTAAATTTTCAATGTAGCCTTCAGCTATCGTCGAAGATTTTCATCCTCCATGTCTCTTGATGGTAGTAAGATTTGCACCAGAATATGCTAATAATGTCCCCGATGAACGACGAAAACAGTGTCCGGTGTAGAGTTGAAGATTTTGTAGATTCAAGAACTCTGCAATGTCGGCAGGCATTTTACCAAACATGTTAATTACGACTGGATTCTTCACACATTTATTCTTCATATATTTAAAAAAAAGTCGTCTATGGTCAGCGTTGGGTGGTCGGAGTGCCATATACTTTCTAAAAAAGTTTAAATAGAATTCACCAACAACACTGAAAGTCCGAGGCACTTTCGTTTTAGTATTTGGTATGGTCACAACAACCGAAGTGCCCAAATATTCGATATTGTCGATGGTCATCTGACACAATTCCTTCCGGCGACACGCCCCTAAGACACCTACTATTGTTGCGACTTTCATCATCAGATACTTTTCGTCTTCTGCTTCTGTGAGAAATTTGTCGATATGCGTATTCGTCAAAACTTTTGACTTTTTTGCTTGATATCCTTCACTCTTCCGTTTTAAAAAAGCAATAAGTTTATAATGTTTGCTGATATCTTGATCTTGCTTTATTTTTAACATAGTTTTGATCATGGAATAATTTGACCACAGCGTTGACGATTTCCATATCTTGGATTTGTCCTCAAAATATGCCAGTAAAACACTTTGGTTACATTTCCCAGGGACCTTTTTAATGTTGCACCATTCCGAAAAGCGTCTATAAGCGATTTCGTACTGTTTCTTTGATTTCGCCGGCAATAATTCCAATGTTACTCGACTGGCGGCTTCTTCGATTTCAGCAGGGATGGATTCGTTACGCTCATTATCGAGATTATTCATTATACTTATAATATTACTAGAAAATGCTGTCAATATTTTTGCGTCTTTTCCGTAACTAACAACAGCACTGGTTGCTATGAAAATTTTGGTTCTTAAACATTGCGATCTGTGTGGTATTTTTTGATTTCTTATTTTTATTGAGTTTAAAGTTCTTCCGATTGTTTTGTAGAAAAAATAGTGTATGATATACGTGTTAAAAGTGATTTTATTTTGTGAGTGAAGATGATTAAAAAACGAGCGTAGCGAGTTTTTTAACTTACTTTTAACACCTATATCATAAATAGCTATTTTAATTAAATAAGTACACTGTAATACACCTTTTTCTATAATAAATGTTTTTAATAAATTGCCTAATATTGTTAGAACCACCTTACCTCTCAAAATTCTCAAAATAAAATTAAAATCAGCTGAAAGGCTTATTATACTGTGGATGAATATTTACTGGCAAACAGTGTGTCAAACGAAAAAAAGTTAATCGAACAAGAATTCTAGATATAGTTTTTGTTTCTAAAAAAACATTGGCGTACCATTTATTTCATTAAAATGTCCCGAAGATCTGTCCGTACGCACGCCACTGGTACAAGAAAAATAATATTTTTTACATAAAAATATGTATCTAGATTACCTATTGAAACGTTCCAAATTTCATTTAAATATCTAAAGTAGTTTTAAAAATATTCATAAATTTGGAACTTTTGATAAAAATGTTGACACCCTGTATCTTTGTAACGAAGCATTTTTCGAATATAGTTTATAATACAAACTGATATTATTTTCTGGTTCTCTGTCTGCTTCTAAAGTGTCCGCTTTCTAAAGTGGACCACCCTGTATAGCTTTTTTACAAATATCACACAAAAGTACTTATTAATGAACCGTGCATGTTTATCTACCACAGATTAACGCAACTAAATTCATAAGGTTAGAAGTTAGATTCATGTGCCTCTGCGCATATGCAACAGAAATGCATGAAAAATTTCATAAAAAAATTAAACATTTCCAAAGTAGTATATTGTATTACATTATTCCTGAAATTACTTAATTTTAATATGTAGAAACACATACATATACTTGACTTTTCCTAAATATATAAAATGTAAATTAAATACCAGTATATATTATGTGAAGAGAGAATAATAAAATATGGAAATTTCCACTCATTTTGATCAGTGCATTAAATGTGATACATTGGGAACGATTAGATAAATAGGCAAATAAATTAACCAAACACGCAGAAAATTCACACTTCTCTGATTATCTTCAAAATTGAGAGTTAAAATAACAAGTGATGACTATCGGTTTGATGTGATATAGAGGCCTGTAACGGAGCTATAAAATATCGGGAAATCGTTATAATCTAAGCAACTGATTTTCCTTAGACATCAAAAAGACTCGAGTGTTCATTTGCTGCAGTCCAGTTACTGTTCACTTACAGAGAGTGCATAATTTATATCAGATTATAAATTCAAGAGAACGGGGCGGAATTGTTCCCAACGACATTAATTGTTCGGCTCTGGTTGTTGCGGGCTTTGAGTGGCGACCGCCAAGAAGCTTTTGCTTCCGTGCCTGCGACTGAGATACAATCAAGTGTCAGTCTGACAACACTTAATTTATTAGCATATTACGAGCATTAGTGTTGCTCCGCAGACGTTCTATTAGCACTGGGTTGCCGGTCTGGGTGATCTCGGATGTAATCTAAGTTTACCTCAGGTGCATATCTGATTAGAAATTCGATATAAAAGGCGAGAGCCGACGACTGGCAGGGTGATATTCTGACGCATTTCCACTTAAATAATTTGCAGTTCACTTGAGCAAAGTTTTTAAAACAAATTTGGTCATGAAAATAGGGTCTGCCCTGCTTTCGTTTGGTAAAGAAGTGCCTGCAATTTAAAAAAAGCTATACTATGCAGAAATGTTTGTACATAAAAGAAATACTTGTAATAATACATAATACATAATTACAAAAAGTGCACATTGTATATATAGGGGAATGTTTAAGAATATTTGTGCGAGGGATGGGCAAGTAAAAAGTATTACCTTCCCTTGAGTTGGCTCTCGGAACAATAAAGTTTATTTGCTGTAGTAAATCAGGGCAGTCAATCAGATTATTTAAAATTTTAAACAAGAGCACACTGTGACATTGACGCCTAAAATTAATAAATTTAAGAAACTTTCTTTGGACTGCTTCAATATTTTATATAATAATTATAGTAAGGAGACCAAACAGAAGCGGCACATTCGAGTTTGGATCGAACAAAACAATAATATAAGATTTTAAGCCATAAAACCTATATGCTTCGGATACAATCTTTTCAATATGTAAATTGAAAGACAACTTATCATTAAAAAGAACTCCGAGATCGCGGAAAGTGTTAAAACCTGATAAAACAGTGTCATTAAAACTATAGTCAAACATAATCTTCAACGATTTTAAGGTGTATGACATTATATAGCACATCTGAGGATTCATAGTCTATTTAATTTGCACCAGTTTTCAATTTGAATCAAATCACCTTGAAGGCGCTCACAATCATCAAGGCTGTCGATAGTCGAAAACACTTTCAAGTCACCAGCATAAAGAAGGCAGTTAGAACTTAAACAATTAGTTATATCATTGATAAAAATGTTGAATAGCAGTGGTCCAAGGACGGATCCTTGCGGGACTCCTGAAGTTGCTAAGTAGTCGACAGACTTACACCCTTTGAACAGAACATACTGAAGTCTGGACAAATATGATCTAAATAATTGTAGAAGGGAATTTGAGAATCCAAATACATTAAGTTTTATAAGTAATATACCATGGTCCAGTCTGTCGAATGCCTTTGAAACATCAGTGTAAACAACATCAGTTTGCAGTCGTCTGTCCATGGATTCAGATATAAATTGTGTTACTTTCATTAAGTTAGAGGTTGTGCACCTGGTTTTCATAAATCCATGCTGACCAGTTGAAATTTTATTTTTAATGTTGTCATAAATGAAGTAGATATTCAAAAACCTTACTGAAGTTGCACAAAATAGATATTGGCCGGAAGTGCTTCCAGATTTCAGGAAAAGTACAAGTTTTAATGCATAAGTAAATTAAAAAGTAAGAGGACAATTGTGAATTATCGACACAATTGATGCTGAAAACGAATACTAATTATACAGAATAAAGACAGAAAACCGAAAAAAATGTTTAACTCAGCCGACAAATCACCCTATAATAATCGGTAACACGACGCTCCTGATACACTACAAATTTTCTGGTGACGCGTGCGAGTATTGAAGCTATATAGAAGTCCAGCAGTGTTGCCAAGACCACTTGCTTGCTTGTAATATAAAATGTACCTATGCATCTTGTATATTCTCTGAGGTACCTTGAAAATTGTTGCATTTTCAAGGTATTCATTAAGCGTTTTGTCAAGTTCTGACGTAAAATTCATTCATCATGCCCTCATAATGCAAGTTCAGAAGCTCCACAAAATTGTAGACAGTAAATAATATTGGATAAAACAATAAGAACATACCTTTTCGTTATGTTATTGAAAGCAGAATCAAGTTGAGTATGTACAATTATATTTTCATGTAAATGTAAATACGAATCAGAATCAAATCCATTACTCATGATCAGTAGGTACCGAATAACACAGACGCACAAGGAAAGCACAAATGCACATGTCTATTAAAATGTCTTTTATATTTTTTCCACGGCTCTGTTCAGCAGAGGATATGAGGACCGCGGTCTTTCACTACTTCGTTTTACCCAACTTGAATTGTATTTTTATTTAGGCAAATAGCAAATTTTATTAAAGGCGCGTTTACATATGGAATGATTTGCTGGAGCCAGTATTTACGCCAGTTGAACTTTCATGCCAGTAAAGGTTTACATACACATTACGATTTTATTGCGCCAGTTCCATTTGTTGATTGCTATAGTGATTTGTACTACTGAATGCAAAAATCCATCAGTCACTACAAACCACATATCACAAAAAAATGGTTGTTTGTACTACTATTAAAACAAATGTAACTTCTTACCAATCTGGAGTTAACCTCTTGAACTATGAAAATTGCAATTGCAACTGCAATTAAAATATTAGGTGAGAGTACTGCATCAGGATCACAAAACAAGTTGGATATTTGTACCAGTATTAAAACAAATGTAACCTCTTACCAATCTGGAGTGAAACTGTGAAAATTATGAATAATCACACTACATATTATTCATAATATGTAATGTGATTATTTAGTACTTGCAGATGTGTGTTGAGAATAAATAATGATTAATTAGTAATTTTTTTAAAGTATATAAAAAATAATAAGTTGAGCGTAAAAATATTTTATAGCACCTTTGGTTCGTTCTGTAAATTAAAGCTATTAAAATAATTTTTTTTCGTTTCTCTGAAAATCTCAATTTGTGCAGCTAAACAGTACGTTATTAACCGACCGTAATGATTATCAAATAGAATTAGCTCAGTTAAACAATATTTACCATTTACAAAAATTTTCTTAATGACGCCGAATCCAACAACTGCCGTTTCAAATCAGCTCCATATCCTGAATCACACAGAATATTATTAAGTATTCTGTTTGATTATTATTATCACCATCGGCGTTACTTTACTCAACTCGGAAAGAGAGTAAACATCGCCACTTCTCTATGCCATAATCAATTGTTACTTTATGACAGACAATACAGCGGGGCAAATACTAAGTGTGCAGTGTGATGTATGTCACTGTTGGGTTAGACTCATAATGTAACACCCCGCAGCATAGTTGACTGGTCGATGGACCGACCGACATCATCGGTTGCGAAGATGGTATCAGCTATTGTTATTAACTTACAATTAGTATATTACCAAAAAAATCAAAATAAACTCTATAAAAATTAGTTTTTCCGACGAAAATTGCCTGCAAATATTGAAGTAAGTGCATCTAAAGGAATTTTAATCCTTGTGCCACTGAAGTCTCATGTACAGTTTGCTTTAGTATTTGATAGATGAGAAATTGTGCCATGAAAATAAAATTAAGGACATAACTGGTAAAAAAAGTTCTATCAGCATATTTCAACAAAATAAGGATCGTAAACCCCTCTTCTTTATGGAGTTATTATTCCATGTTAAAAATAGAACTATGAATAAGAAAAAACGTAGATATAAAAAAACATATGCTACTTTATTTGCCATGCTTAAAAGAAGACCGGAGGGTTATATGCCGAAAAATCTAACATTTTAACCAGGAAATATAACAATATTTCTACAAACAGCCGACGGTGAAATATTTGGATTTAAAGATGAGTTTCACTATTCTTTTTACTTTTCCAACAAAATATTAGTTTTTTAAAGTTTTACTGATTTTTGGACTGGTGGGTGCTTGCAGAAGAGTGGAATTGACGAACATGCTAAAAATGATGGAAGTTGCTTTAAAGTCTGAGTTAAGGATACAAAACAAAAAATATGCTGAAATGAGACCTTCAACTGTACTTACACACACTAGCGGCGTTAGAGTAGGGCGCGAGCGGACGATCGCCCAGGGCGCCGGATAAAAGGGGCGCCGCAGGCGCCCCTTTGTAGTCCATCGCTCATAGTTCAAGGTCTTACTCGTAAATTATATACTATAAAAAAAACTCAGTGACACACGTTGAGAAGCAAGAATAAGCAGTGTTAAAGCAGTCCGTTATCAAATTAGTGCCATCCATGATGCTTTAATTACTTTGGCTATTGAAACTCAGAAAACTGATGTTCAAGTGTCTCATGAGGCTACTACTCTAGCCGAACAGCTAACAGATTTCAGCTTCATAGTTTCATTGGTTATTTGGTATGACATACTTTTTCAAATAAATATCGTAAATAAATCTCTACAATCAACAGACATGGATCTCGGCAAATGTACAGAAATGTTGAAAAAATGATGCAATTTCTTGGAAAACTATAGAAATAAGAGCTTTAAAAGCGCTATTTTAACTGCGAAGGAATTGGCCGAAGAACTAGAAATTGAACCTGTGTTTAGAGCTACAACAACAATTCGACGTGTTAAGCGTCAAGCTGGTGAAATTACACGCGATGAGCCTATAACTTCTCCAGAAAAAAAAATTGAGGTTGAATTTTTCAAGTGTCTTTTGGACACTACATTAATTTCAGTTAATGAAAGGTTCGAACAGTTAAACGAGTACTCGGAATCTTGGTCTTTTTTGTACAATAATAAACAGTTGTGTGATGAACTCGTAAGTCTGAAATCCATTTTGCCTGATCAGAATGTGGTTACTCCTATTTTTGTTTTAAATTTTATCAAAGATCGCAACTTACAAGAACTGTAGGAATCCAAATGTATGGATAGCATTGCGAATATTATTGACTATACCTGTAACGGTTGCTAGTGGGGAGAGGAGTTTTTCAAAGCTGAAGCTGATAAAAACTTATCTTCGATCAACAATATCTCAATCTAGAGTGACAAACTTAGCAACTTTGTCAATTGAAAACGAAATTGCTGAAAACATCGACTTTGATAACCTTATAAAAGAGTTCGCTGATAGAAAGGCCAGAAAAGTAAAACTTTATTAGTCTTTTTCTAATAAACGGCTATTTTTTATAATAAATAATTATTCCATTAAATCCTTTCCCTTTTATCGTATGGGTTGGAACTGCAGTTGTGGGGCGCCGTAGAAATCTCGCCCAGGACGCTGGTAGTGTTAAAACCGGCACTGCTTACACATAATCGTTTTTGCGATACATATACAAATAAAAAGTGTGTTAATACACCAGTTGATATAAACACAATTGGGACAGTACCTACCCTATAAAATTGCCAGTTTTTTGGAACTATCCAACTGCAGATAACATACCGGACACTGTTTCCGACGTTTCAACGTCAATATTAGTGAATATTGGAGCCGACCTTTTAATGATAAAAATGTATGGTGGAAGGAAGAGTAAGAGGTATATTGAAACCTTAGAAAAAAATAAAAAGAAAACTGCAATTAAAATATTAAATGTAATGATACATACATTATTCGCTATAGTAAGTAGATAACATCCTGTATGGTTTGTGTTGTACCGATATTTATTTCGTGAGAGTTTTTGTTGTCGGTGAAAAAGCGCGTTCTGTACAGATACGGTAGAGAGAGTTATCGTTGGTACCTACGGTATTGGTGTGTTTGAATTATTTATTAATAATATATTTGTGGTTAACTGTGTCACTTTAACCGATGATACTATATCTTGGTGATATTTGTCCAACCTGTGCCAGGTAGGTGGAACCTCGTTACTATGTTAGTTTAATGTATTGTTTACTTTCTCTGCAATTATTGAAATTGTATCTAATGTGTGTGTGTGTTAAGTATATTTGATTGTAATTATATTAGTGTGCATATCCATGATGTTATTGTCTTTCAGTTGGAACAAATATATTTATTTGGAGTCCTGGGTATTTGCTCAATCCACCCGAACCTGCTACATAATTTGTTCCGTTACAGTACTATATCAGGATCACAAAAATTGAATGTTTGTACGAAACAAATGTAACCTCTTACCAATCTGAAGTTAACCTCTTAAACTGTCAAAATTATGTGGGTCATAATATGTACCTAGTGATGATTATTTAGTATTTGTAGATGTGTGTTGCAAAACAGGTTAAGAAAATAGAGGAAATAGAGCAACATTATAAGAGGAAAGAAATACGTAACTTCTACAGAGAGATAAAAAAGGGAAAAAAAGATAAAGAAGGAAGTAATATATGTGAGGGATGAAAGTGGCAATCTAATTGGAGAGGAAACGGAAGTGAGAGTAAGATGGAGGCAATACTTTGCAGATATGTTGAATGAAGAGAGTGTAAGGGAAGGAGAGGAGCACGAGGAGATGATACCGGGAAGGGAAGAGGAAGTGGATGTAGAAGAACCTACAAAAAAGGAAATAGATACAATTATAGAAGCTTTAAAGAATAACAAAAGGCCAGGAAAAGACGGAATAACAGCAGAGAACATTAAGTACGCAGGAGAGGATTCAAGACGAAGAATATACGAAATGATACGAATGCTCTGGAGAAGAGAAGGTATGCCTGAAGATTGGAGAGATGCTTTGATTATACTAATCTTAAAAAAGGGAGATGCAACAGACTGCAGAAGCTATAGGGGTACATCATTGTTAGATATAGGGTATAAAATTATAGCAACGTTAATAAAACAGAGAATAGAACCTATAGCAGAACTACAAATAGGGGAGTATCAAGCAGCTTTTAGAAAGGGAAGGTGAACAACGGACCAAATCTTCATGGTGAAGGAAATTCTGACTACATGCTATGAGTATGGGATCAAAGCAATGGTTTTATTTGTAGTCTTCAGGAAAGCATATGATTCGATCAAAAGCAATAAACTAAGTAAAATTTGAGATACCAACCAAACTGATTAGGCTATGGAAAATGACCTTAGAAAATACTAAATCCAAAGTACGAATAAAAGGTGAATGTTCGGAAGGTTTTACTATATTTTTAATTTAGTACTAGAAAAGGTCATAAGAGATAGTCAGTTGAACAGAGAAGGACACATATTGTTTAAAAGTCACCAAATAGTAAGTTATGCAGATGACGTGGCCATTATTGCTAGAGATAGTAGGGAATTAGAAGAAGTAACGAGAAAACTTGTGGAGGAAGCACGTAAAGTGGGATTACAGCCTGTATTCTGTTAGCCTCTTTAACTGTATGACACATTATTTATTTAAGTTATTTATATAATGAAACATTTTATGACATATACGTTAGTATTTGATGCTTTTTTTTGACAACTCTTGTTTAAATTAAAATTCCTTGGAGACACCTGAATATGTAGTCATCGTACTACGAAACCGGTAGTCTACAAAATAAATTAGAGGAGTTTATGAGATTTGGACTTTTGTTTATAACACCCTATCTATCTACTACTCATATGGGTTAACCATCTACAATATAAAATCTTGTATATTATACGTGCCATGTCTGTACTTCATAGCACCCTTTTATTTACAGAGATCGCCTTTGGTTCATTTTATTACACACTTATATTAAAATAATTTATTTTTTTCTTTCGTTTCCGAGAAAATCTCATTGTCTGCAGTTAACTGATCACCCTATACATTATTAACCAACCATAATGATTATCAAATAGAATTAGCTCAGTTTAACAATATCTGCCTTTTACAAGAACTTTCTTAATCCAACAACTGAAGTTTCAAATCAGCTACATATCCTGAGTCACACAGGATATTATTATTCTGTTTGATTATTATTATCACCAGCGTAACTTTACTCGACTCGGAATGAAGGTAAACATCGCCACTTCTGTATGCCATAATCAACTGCTACTTTATGACAGACAATACAGCGGGGCAAACAAAACCAGATTGTTCATCCGACATTAATTGTTCGGCAATAATTGCGGCGGCGTCTGAAAGAAGCGTCGAGAAGCTTTTGAGGAGAAGCTCCCAGATACGCCAAGTGACAGGCTGACGACGCTTAATTTATTAACATATTAGGCGCATTAGTGTTGCTCCGCAGACTTTCTATTAACGGACGGTTTGGGCCCGAATGCTCTCGGTTGTATTCTGAAAGTATACATTAAGTGTGCACCCTCCAATAAATATGATGTAAATGTAGGTGAGGATGGCGAGTGACAGGATGATATATCTTAAAATTTCAACCAACCTCCGGATTTTTGACATAAATAATTTGTTACGAAGACTTGAAAAAGAGCGAATATAAGATTTTACGTCGAGTAAGTAGAGATTTCGCAATATTCACGCTGTACGAGCTCTGTAGAAGTCAGTGATGCAGTCTCGTAGACGATTGAATTTAAAAGATCAGGAATTAAATAAAATTTGGAACACGTGGTGTTAAATGGGATGAAATAAGCTCAATTTTTAATCAAAATCTATAAGTCTGTTTAGAAATGAAAGAGAGTAATAAAAGCTTAATATGTATGCAAATCGTAAATAAATGTAGTACTGGTGCTTATATTCAATATTTTTATATTATGTATTATCGGTATAGATGAGGTGTACTTTTAAAAAACTTTGTATGATCGAACCGTACTAAATTGAAGCAGGTAGGTAAAATTTAATCCCCGACAATCCATCTTTGTTTATGCCGCTTGAATTTCTCGGTCCATTTCTCTTATAAGTAAACAATATAAAAACAGCATTTCAAAACTAGAGGGTACTTTAGGCATCATAACCGGGTTAAAAGAGTTTTTAGTAATTCAAATAAAATTATTCAATATTATTATCAAAATATTAATTTAAATTTAATGAATAGACTTTTATTCCACACAAAAATATATGTATTTTGAAAGTTCAAATTATGGTGGGTAAATGTAGTGTTGTATAAATGTATAATAAAGAAAATAAAAAAGTGGGTATATTAAAATTCATCCTCTGAATATTCTGATGAATTATCTTCGTCTCCTAGATTGATAACAATAGGTTCCACAGTAACGTCAATTAAATTATCGAGTTCCCACATTTTCTCCTCTTCTTTTTGTACATGATGTATACATCTTTGCCAGTTATCTGCAGTTACTCGCTCCAAAGAATTTTTTAACAAAATTTTCACGTCACTTAATTTAAACGTCGTATTATTTCGCGCTACATCTCCTTTTACCAGCGCCCAGACTAATTCGATTGGGTTAAGTTCACAGTGATAAGGTGGTAACCGTAGTACCGTTATTTGGCGATTTGTTTCCATTTCATCGATACAAGTGTCAAAAGTTCCTTTTTCACCATATTTGTTTCAAAATAAATATTTTTCCGGATAACCATTGAATTATATCGGCTTTCCTCCAAGCAGTCGTAGGCGTCCCCTTGGTCTGACGTGAATGGCCATCTACAAAACCACTGGCACTACCTATATGTGTCACTATTAATCCATGCCATACATTTGTTACAGTATATCCCTCGTTGACCCAAGTTTTGTATAGATAATAAATATTCCTTCCTTCGTCACGGAATTTTCTAATTGATCTTAAGTAGGATCTTCGCCAACAAATAATTTCATCTTTATCGATAAGAACTGACTTCCTGTTCTGCTTTTCCCAGCAAAAATTCAACTCTCGTAAAACGACCCATAATTTGCTTCTACTGATTTTTGACAATTCGTTGTTCTCTGAAAGTTCACTTAAAATTTTGTTTAGCGTTGGTATTTCTTTTTTAAGATAAAATTAGTGCACTTTTTTGCGAATGACATTTTTGTAGAAATCATCTATAACTACTTTTGACCTCCCTGTAGATGATTTTGGGGGATTTACATCTTGTTCATTTTTTGTTTCGTTTAAAAGTCTGTAGATAGTCGATTTTCCAATCCCTGTCATTTTGGAACACTTTTCCTTTTAAAAGTTATAAGCAATATCGTCTTAAAGATTTTCAAAAAAAATACAACTTAAAAATCATATTAGCGGTGGAAGAATAAAGTAGCCGGTGGAAAATAATTGAATGCTTGTTGCTTAAAATGTTGCATAAATGACAAAAGAATAGATAAAAGGAATTAACTCGATAATTCTTTAATATAGTTAAAACAAAAGGTGATGATAACAATAACTAAACTTAAAAAATGAGGCAAACGCCCTCATACTGCATACGTATAATATAATAATAATATCTCTACTCCTCATTCGAATCACGAGGATTAGCCCAGAAGTCGAAGACTTGTGCGGGAGGGGGGGCGGCATATTATTAAGTAGGCCGCTTTTGCGACGACGTTGGTAGGTCCTAACCACCATTCAAAGCAGGAATGAGGGAAACCTGGGAAACCTCATTAATTAAGGGGGTACACGGAAAGAAATGCCTTTGAAATTTTAAAAACAATATTGTTCAGAACAATTTTTTTACAAATTGTAGGTATAATCTCTACAATTGGAAAACAAATTACCGTCCTTAGCTTACATTGTCATCTACAAATTTGTGTCAGAAAATTGTTGCCGTGATTGTAACAATTTGTTTAAAATTTAATGAATATTTTATAAAAATAATTATATATTCCAATTTAATAATGCGCAGTATGCTTCTAAAGAAAACATGTAGTACCAACTTTAAATAATTACAAAATCTGTAGTCGATATTGTTACAATTATTAGAAACAGTGCATTTTTAGACGGTAAAGTATGCATTACCTTCTATGTCAAACATTGCTACAAAATTGTTTCTTTTACGAATTTCATTAATTTCGGAGTATACCATTTTACATTGTGTAGGACTGTACGCATAAATCTACACGCAAACTCTAAATACGAGCCAAACCATTGAATCCACCAGATCTACTATTAAATATGTTATAAAGTTGATGGTATTAGATACCTATAAAATATTTGTATTTAAATAAAAATACTTAAATAACAATCATTTATTATTTCCCACAATCCAATCCTTAACCATGCTATGCCTATTTAGTAATATGATGTTTAATAAATTGTAATGAAAATTTTACCTTATAACTAAAATTAATCTTATATGGTTGTTTCATTTACAACTTCAACAGGAGTGACTTTTTCTGTAAAATAAAACTTACATTTTGTAAATTTTGTGGACAGATTGACATAAATAATTGGCACAAAAAATTTCGAATGAAGTGCTCTTACTTAACCCGCCTCTGGTCAATTTTGACAATTGGTTTACTTTAAATTGTAACAAACAATAATATAATTTTTCAGGAATTATTTTCAAATTTTGTTTAATTTCCACTACTAAATTGTAACATCCGGTGAAACAAAAATGAGTAGCTCTAGAGCACACGTTTATGAAGCAAACCCCCACTTATTTTTCAATGTTAATCAGCTCCAGTAATATTGCTATATCTTTTTGAAACACTCTGTAAACAACTATCATAATCATTTGTAGCGGTATAGATGGAGGCGCGATTAAAAAAAATATATTTCATAGAAGTTTAGAAACAAAATTTTTGAAAATTCAGTGATGTTACCGAACCTTCCACTTAATTTAGTAACCGTAGAAGCAACCCACACGTCAGAAAGGAAATCTCTTTCCATAAGTGAATAAATCCAAGGGGTTATTTCTCGACGTATGAATATATAACAATATCTAAAAGCTATTCACGAAAACAAACACCTTCCAGAATTTGAAATGTATCTGCATGCACATCCAAACTAGATTGCGACGCGGGTTCCCTAAAATGTATTCCATAAAAGTAACTCTTTCCGGAACGATCTGTTTATAATAAATCACCGACGTTTTCATGTGAACAGTCGCTAAAGCAGGAGATAAGGGCATAAAGAAGACGACGTCCGCCTAATCCGAGACAGCTTAGGTTGATACAGGTAAATGTGACGGCCTAACTGTCCAGGATCTATCCGTCAAGTGGAATTGTCCAAGATAAGCAGATCTAAATCCCAGAAGGGAACTTTGCATAGTTCAACAATTGTAATATTCAACAGAATGACTGATATTTCGAAATACATTGTTTGTAGAATTCACTATAGAAATCATACAATATACAGGATGATTCAGGTTTAGTCTTGATAACTTCGGGAATCTATAGAACAGATTAAAATAATGTTCATTCATGATATAAACTTCCTAAATCACATCGTTTCGGAAATAGAAGACATTGAGTTGCGAATTTCTTGTCTGCTTTTTCCTCATAACTTTTGAATCACTTATTCGATTGAAGTTAAATTTGGAAAATAAATGACTAATAAAATAGCTGCATATCACTTTTGCCACATTAATTTTGAAACTTTTTCGTCTATTGTTTATTTGACCTCTTGTTTCTGAGATATTCAATGAAATTTGTGACAGTGTAGCACCCCAACCAATTTCATTTAACATTAGAGCAACCCATGAAATACCCCGATGTAGATTCATTGAGTTTACAGGTATAATAATAATAATAATATCTCTACCCCTCATTCTAATCATAAGGATCAGCCAAGAAGTCGAAGACTTGTGCGGGAGAGAGGGCGGCATATTATTATTAAGTAGGCCACATTTGCGCCCAGGAACGACTTACGTTGGTAGGCTCTAACCACCATTCAATGCAGGAATGACGGAAACCTGGAAAACCTCATTAATTAGGGGGGTAGTCAAACGTCAACCAGTATCAATCTCTCACATTGACCCAAGCCAACATTCTTCCACCCTACTATACCCGTAGAGAGACTGCCAATCCTCTCCACGAATATAGCTTTATATATTGACTACCGACTGCGGGGGTCAAAGCCACAGCAATCTAGTCACCTTGATTCAAGTACTGACGCCTTAAACCGCGCGACCAGTGACCGACCAAACGTAGCTTATAAAACCAATTATACATTATGTTTATGGTTTTTGTGACGGCAGTTCAAGTGCTGAATTTCAAATCCACAAGTTTTTGGTAGATGTACCTACGTACATCGTCGATTTTCGGAATATGATTTGCACCACTACAATCAACATAACCATAATGTACAACCTTTTTCATCTTTTCGATACCGATTTATCTCAATCAAATATACTAAGAGCACTCAAACAAGATCATCGGAGAGTTTTCCATTTCCAACTAGTTTACTGTCAGATGCTGAAATTCTTCTAAATTCTTCTAAATAAAGAAGCATTCAGAAAATTTCTGCAAAAGATTTTATGGATAAACAAATCTAATTTCACAAGAGTTGGAATTATGAAGTACAGCCTTTATGTTTGGAGTGAAGTCAATCCTCGATATGTTAGATCATATTCGTTTCAACAGTTTAGTGTAAATATGTGGATAGGTGTTTTAAGTAATAGTCTCTGTAGGCCGCGTATTTTGCCTTCTCTTATTTATTTCACGAGTTTCTGGAAAACTCCCTCTCCGATGTGCCTCTAAATTTACGCCAATAAAGCTGGATGTAATTGGATGGTGTAGCTGCACATTACAGAAGGCAAGTACGGCAATGGTTCTATGAGAATTATCCTCGGGATGGATGGCAACCTGACAGCCACCCAAACATGTATATTTGCCAATGACTTGGCCGCCGCTGTCGCCAGATTTAAATCCTCTGGATTATTTCATTTGGAGCCATCTAAAATCAATTGTCTATGATACCCCAGTGAGAAACTGATCCAAAGAATAAGGCATGCTTGTGATGAAATAAAAAAATAATCTCCTTCGAGTAGCAGCTGCTGTTAATACACTAGTTCGTCGATGACAAAATTGTATTAGGGCTGAAGGAATGCACTTTGAGCAATTATTGGATTTTTTTAGTATTTAGATGAGATCGTTGTAACAAGTAGTTATTACTAAATTTATGTTTGGGGTTCTTGGCATTTTTTCTTAGCACTTAAAATACCGGAAAACTGCGATTATTTTGTTGAACGGACATAAGTATGTGTCAAACTGTCCAGTAAACATTGGTCATTATGTGGATCATTGTTGGCTACAGTTGTATCAAGTAGAAGTAACAATAAAATAAATATTATTTAATATTTCTACATAAGCAGTAAAACTGTCAAACCTTACATAGTTTTAATACAATTGCAACGAAAACAGGGAGTTTTCGAAACGTTTCAAAAAATTACGGTGCGCGGTAGTGATGTGATTTTTGTTATTTTTTAATTATCTGCTCGTTCACTGTGAGATTTTCAGGTTAGGCAAACTTAGTTTCAAAAATAACCCTTCACTGATCCTTTTGGCTCAAAAATTTATTCAATTAATCTCTACTTTTTTTCAGAAGTGTGGCAAAATACCTCATTAAACTAAACCATGATTATGCCACAAATAGATAGCTTCAGAGAATATAAATGAAAATCTTAAATGCGTCTAAAGCTAGTGAATTAATGATACCCACACGCCTCAGCTATATCCATAAGCCTATGGATCCCATGTTCTTTACTTTCATTTCGCCCAAGTCGTATCAATAAATCAGATGCTATTTGTAAGCTCGTCCTAGACGCCAAAAAAACCCTCCCTAAGATTCGCTCTGGGCTACGCCGCTGCCGCCGGCTTCCGGAACGTGCATCGAAACACAATTTTCACCATCTACGTAGCCGAAACCCATATAAACGCCGCTGTTAATGTCTGGGGAGTAGAGCTACACAACCATTTGCCTTGAATATGTTTAATCAGATTCTCCGTTTACCCTCCCAAATGACTTTTAACTTCCTAGTGTTTTGGTCATGTAATAGTTAAACGAATCAGGTGAGAAAAAGGAGTAATTTACTAATTTTCAATATACAGGGTGTTATTTAATTGAATGCTGATACTTAAGGGTGCGTATCCTTCGGTCATTTTAAGAAGAAAATATCAACATATGTCCTAAACCTCTTAATTTTTGAGCTACAGGGTGTTACAGTTTTAAGAAAAAATTTACTTTTTTATTATAATTTTCTTTTCACTCCAGATATTTTTATGAAATTTTGTACACACCTATTAATCATTAAGGAGCGTTGTTTGATGTAAAAAAATGTTTTAAAAACTTTGCCAATGACGAGGTTCAAACTAAACATTTTTGAAGAAAAAAATGGCACGCCACTGCACCATTTTCAGGTAAAAAAATTAAAACCAAAAAAGTTTTTTCCCCAAGTTCATTGAGACTGCTTTTGATATTTTGTTACCATTTTGTAGACACCCACCATGCGTGGAAACACTTTTTGTGGGGCAAAAATTAATTTTCTACTTTCACAAATGACGTTCACGTATGCATGATATTGAATATTTGAATAGAAAAAACAGTAAGCTCACTAAATGCCCCCTTAAAGCAAATGAAATAAAAATTAGTAGGCTGGGTAAAGTGTTATAATTTTTGAGGCTTCTTTTCGCAATAAAGTTGACATTGATTTTTCATTATTAAAAAATTATTATTAGGGTAGGAGGTAAAATTTAATAAAAAATGGTAAATTTTACAATCGCTGAATTAGCTGACATGCATTTTACTTATGGGGTTGTCGACGGAAAGGCATACAAAGCCAAGAGGATATACCAAGAGCGGTATCCAAATTGCGTACTACCCGATCCGAGAACATTTTCTGGGATTCATAGACGTCTTCACGAAACCGGAAATTTAAAAGTAGGCCACAGTGCTAAAGGAGTCGCTGAAACAGTAAGAACACCGGAACTTGAAGAAGGAATTTAACATGAAATTGAGGAGAACCCCGAAACAAGCACGAGGAAAATAGCGGAAACATTTAATGTTTCACACGTACTTGTTTGGAAAATTCTTAACGAAAATTTGTTATATCCATATCACATTCAAAGAGTCCAGGCATTACTCACTAGAGATTTCCCGTTGCGCATTAATTTCTGTGAGTGGTTTCTTCATAAGCTGCTGGAAAATCCGTTATTTGACAAGTACATTCTTTTTACCGATGAAGCTAGTTTCTCTCGAAACTCAATACGAAATTTCCATAATAACCATTTGTGGGCGGATGAAAATCCTTTTGCAATTGTTGAATCAAATCATCAAGAACAGTTTTCATTAAATGTTTGGGCTGGTATTATTGACGATTATTTGATAGGCCCATTTTTTCTCCCAAGAAGATTAGATGGACAATCGTATTTACACTTTCTTGAAGAAAATCTGCCTAAAATGCTTGAAGACCTTCCTCTTTTATTAAGAAAGCAGATGTGGCTAATGCACGATGATGCGTCTCCACCTTTTAGCTTACGGGTGCGTGAATTTTTAAATCACAACTATCGTGATCGGTGGAAAGGCCGCGGAGGAACACAGTCATGGTCGCCCAGATCTCCCGACGTAAACAGTTTAGACTACTTTTTATGGGGTCATCTGAAAACCTTAGTGTACGCAGTGCCTATTCAAGCCGAAGAAGAGTTACGTAAGCGTATAATTGTATGCTGCCAAACCATAAGAGACACCCCAGAAATTTTTGAAAATTTTTGTCAGTCTATGCGAAGAACAGTAGGTGCTTGCGTACATATAGGAGGAGGACACTTTCAACAACTACTGTAAATACATAATTTGGGTTCTTTATTTTGTTTGTATTTTCTTGTCTTGTCGTTTCGTTTTAGGTTTAAGATTTTGAATTTATCGTTTTACTAAATAAATCGCGATTTTTAAAATAAAATTTAAAAAATCAGAGGCGTACCATTTTTTTCTATCCAAATATGTATTATTATACCTACGTGGAGGTCACTGGTTAAAGTAGAAAATTAATTTTTGTCCTAAAAAAAGTGTTTCCACGCATGGTGGGTGTCTACAAAATGGCAACAAAGTATCAAAAGCAGTCTCAATTTTTTTACGTAAAAATGGTGCGTCGAGAGTAAGTCTAGGGACTGAATTTGCTGTAAAGTAAATGGAGATTTTAATTTTAGTTTTTAGAAATTGCAGTGGCATACCATTTTTTTCTTCAAATATGTTTAAACCTCGTACGGACGTCATTGGCAAATATTTTAAAACATTTTTTACATCAAACAATGCTCCTTAATGATTAATAGGTGTGTACAAAATTTCATAAAAATATCTGGAGTGATAAGATAATTATAATAAAAAAGTAAATTTTTTCTTAAAACTGTAACACCCTGTAGCTCAAAAATTAAGAGGTATAGGACATATGTTGATTTTAAGTTTTCTTCTTAAAATGACCGAAGGATTCACACCCTTAAGTATCGGCATTCAATTAATAAACACCCTGTATAATATAACCTCAGTTTTTAGTTTACGATGTAGAACAATTATGTATATGTAAATTTAATAAATCTTCATTAGGATTTTAAGAACTTTTTTTTGAAGATTATCTAAATAATCGTGAAGTAACTCATGTATTATTTAATTTTATCAGTAATTATACACTGTTTGAAACAGCTGTAAGAGAATGGTTCAATACCGATTATCCTCAAAGATGAATTGGCCGGCTAGGGAGGAATGACATAAATAATGACGTGGTTAATGGTATTGAACCAGTGGCCTGGCCACACAGGTCACCGGATCTTAATCCGCTAGACTTTTACGTTTGGGGCACTATTAAAGATAAAGTCTACGCTAATCCCGTATTAACAAGGGAAGATTTAATTTTAAGAATTCAACAAGCCTGCAATGATATGCGGCGAAATCCGCATGAAGTATCTGTTGCAATAAATGCGTTAGTGAGAAGATATCGAAAATGTATTAAGGTGGGTGGACTACATTTCGAATATTCTTTATGATTTTACTCTTAATTTTCTTTCTTGTTTATAGTTGTTGAAAGCCACTAATTAAATTTCTCATTTTCGTTTTTGTTTACTTAATTGTTTTTCAGAAATCATTAGGTAATTTAATTTTTTACTGGCAAATGGTGTGTCAAACGAAAAAAGTAAGGAGCCTTTTTCTGTTGTAAATTGAACAAGGATTCTAGAAATAGTTTTTGTTTCTGAAAAAATATTGGAATACCATTTTTACACTAAAATCTGTCCGTAAGCGCGCCACTGGTGGAAGAAAAATAATATTTTTTACGTAACAATATGTATCTAGATTACCTATTCAAAGGTTCCAAATTTCATTTAAATATCTAGAGTAGTTTTAAAAATATTAATAAATTTGGAACTTTTGAAAAAAATGTTGACACCCTGTATCTTTGTATCGAATCATTTTTCGATAATAGTTTATAATATAAACTGATATTATTTTGTGGTTCTATGTCTGCCTCTAAAGTTTCCGCTTTCGAAAGTGGATCACCCTGTATATTGATAAGGAAGCTTATCTACATTGAGTTTATTATGTTCCTGTTTGCTTATATTAAAATTTTTGTAATTATTTCTAACTTCTAGAAAACGTCAAAATATTACAGAAATTGTATTTATTAAAACTTATTTAGAAAGGAAACAGGAACATAATTAACAAACTAACAAGGTAGGTGAGTGCCCATACCAATACTTATTGTACAATAAAATTAACATGTTAATGTGTAAAGTCTACAACTTTAATGATATACTGAAATGTATAATAGTTATACATAACAATTCTTATATTAACACAGTCGATTGTGTTAAACATTTAACATACAGAGAAATGTGTAAAATATACACTTTTCTGTGATTATCACAATATTGTGTTCTTTTGTGTTAAAATGTGTAATTATTTTTTAACAGTGTAATGTCTTCACCAAGTGGGCATGATCTGATTTAGGATATTACAAAACCAATATTTCTTGGTCTAATATCTTTAGATCGTAGATTTAAATTTTAGGTCAAAACGTATTCTTTTTCCTTCGCTTGTGAATCAGGTTTCCAAAGAGTCCCTTCCCAGTTACAACCCCAGTAAAATTAATTCTCTAAATTTAAGTTGTAAAGATGCTTCTTCAAATTACAGTGTCCTGGTCACAGTCCTACGATTTATCTGAGCCTAACCTTACTCATACTCAGCATTTCATTCGCTGTTTTCTGCGGACGAAAATTCAAGACTTCCTTCAGTTGATCCGCAATGTTCTTTTTGAACCAACCTGAATGCCAAAAGCTCGCTTTTGGTCTTACGGAAGATGTTTCAGATGCCTTTTTTGCAAGTTCATTTGCCTCTCCATTTCGATTAATTTCTTCGTGTCCTGGTACTCACCACAACTTGACGTTCGTGCTTGCCAGTTCATTTAGCGATTATAGTCGCAAGCTAGTCTTGAACACACTTTGTTTTTATTTAAGGCATTAGAAAGTCTGTTGTAAAGAGAATTGTAAGAGCTTTCAAAATAAATATTACTCAACCTCCAATGCCATTTAAATATTTTGGGGTGATACTTACCCTTGCTTGAGGGGTGAAAGTGGCGGAGTCAAAAATACCAGCAAAGAATGTCCCCCTTTAATCTATAATCGACGGATCTGAGCGTTTTTCTACAATCTTGACGCAGTTCCTGAAAATGGGTCTGTTTCGTTTTCATCTGGTCACCCTGTATAACAAGATAGTACCACTTTTAGAAAAATATAATATTTTAACAGTGGCTCAACATGGCTTTTGTGCAAATACATTAATGGAATATATCTGCTCTAACCTAGACAAAGGTAAATATGTTGACTCCCCGATTTGTCAAAGGTTTTTGAAACTATAAGTAGGGAACTTTTATTAAAAACAAGCTTTTCTGCATAAGTATTAGAGCTAGCTTAAATAATATCGTATATGGAAGAACGAGTAATACGAGTACAACTTGAAAAGACAAAATCTAATTTGCAAGAATTGATTATTGGAGTTCTTCAGAGTTCTGTTCTGGGACCGTTATGATTTATGCTTTACGTAAATAATCTGCCCATCAATTTAAGCAATGGTAACTTGACAGTGCTTGCAGCGATTTCACAGTAACTTTAAGGGCTAATACACCCGAAGAGCTCGAAGAAGTAGCGTATTTTAGTCTTTAAAAAGTGAGTGCTTGGTCGCAAAGGGATAAATTAATATAAAACGATAAAAAACATGTTTATAAACTTTCATATCCAAAAACCTCTATCTGATAGTACTAAACTGCTTGGCACGATCATTGACGCAAACTTGTCATTTCTCTTCATAATGAACATGTGTGTAAACAGTTAAATAAAGCGTACTTTGCAATTTTACAGCTTAAAATACTTTAAACAAAGAGGAGCTACTAAATATCTACTATACTTTGTCTAAAACGCATAAAGAAACAGAGTGTGTAAAACTATTAACACGGAAATTTTACACATCCTAAATTACAACATGGCAAATCTCATTTACACAGCAACTTTTTGTACAGTGTAGGTGTCTAGATTAGCAGGGTCAACAATGACCAATAGTAGCAACTAAGTAATCATTTTAGTGCAAATCTATATAAAATGCATTAGTTACTTATTTCACTATATTAACGATCGAAAAGTTGGAATTGTTTGTGTCTATCGGAAAATAGTGTTACTTACAATTGCCATGTAGATCTGCTGACAAAAAGAAAACTGAGATACAACCCTATTGTTGAGATATCTACTTTCAATTAATTAATTCTGAGCAAAGCGAGTTTTTAATAATGAGGTCGTACTTAACAAGACTTGAGTTATAAATTGTGTGTTGTCTTTAGTCTTTATTATTTAAATCAAGTTGTACGGACGCTGAAATGGAGTGACATAAAATAGCTTCAGGTACTCCATGATAATTTATCTTGCTGCCTTGAATTATCTTTTAGATTTGTCACGGCTTTATCACGAAATCAGTCAACATGTCGGATGATGCACAAGCACTTCGGGCACTTCATATTACAAAGTAATGCGCGAAAAGCAGAATAGTAAAGAAGATAATTAAGTTTTCAGCGTAATGTTTATCAGGATTACACGTTTTGTTACTGAGATGGATAAGTTTAAAGTTTAATATACTTAAATCTAGAGTATTAGTAGATAAATTGATGAGCTTAGTATATTAAAGTATAAGTAGATATTAAGAAGAATAGAGCAAGACCAGTTATCCATGAATGCTTTACTCTTATTTTTTTTTATTGGTACACTTTGAAATCATAAATACTTGTATTAATACTACAAAAATGGAAATAAGAACTAATAATGTACAATGGTTGAATTCGTGATGTAACATGATTACAAAAATTAATTTGTAATATGTCACATAAGATTAATTTTTGCCATGACAGTTGTTACTGGTTGTATATTGTTTAAAAATAAGTTCTAACATTAATTACTTAAATAGTAGAACAAAATCATGATTAATATTGCAAAAATCGGAAAGCGCTTATAAAAAAGAATATGACAAGTTCATCAAATGGATGAAACACAAGATAACAGATACAGATGAACGAGTTGTGCTTGCTTATCTTCAGAAAATGTCGGAGCAGTACAAGGCGTCGACTATGTGGGCTATACATTCGAAATGGCAAAGTATGTAGAGGATAAAAAAAGGGGTCGATTTAAAATCATTTGTGAAAATGCATGCATTCGTGAAGGCAATTAGAAAGAATGATGTAGCCAAGAAAGCATATATATTCAAGGAAGACGATTTCCAGAAATTGTTCACAGATGCACCGGATATTACGTATTTATTTTTGAAGGTGGTAGCCATTTGCGGTATCTTTGGCTCTTGTAGAAGATGTGAATTGTGCGACGTACGCTTACATGATATCAAGGAAGAAGCACAGTGATGGAATATAGTTATGTGCGTTTGGTGAATCAGTATCAGTTGGATCATGTCCCTTGCAAATTGCACGTTATCTTAAATTGGACGATCCTGAGAAATAAAACTGGACATGCGTTTCGACGTATGTACGCTACCATTATGGCGAATAGTGGCATAACATAAGATCAAATCCAACGACAAGTAGGCTGGAAATCGGCAGCTTGTGAGAGTATTAGCAATAAGAAGAATGTTTAAAAAATTATTGGGAGTGCCATTAATGGAAATGCAACCTCATTGACTTGAATGAATGTTAGCAATATTAATCTGAACAGCATTTCCTCCTATTTAAAAACCGAAGTATTAATATTTCAAACAATACCAACTGTACTTTACACATTTATTTAAAAAAATAAGATTGTTGAATATTTGGATAAAGCTTTTAAAACATTTGTTAGCAATATTTCATTTGATGCTACAAGGTACTCGTGTCAGATTAATAATTAAAAAGATGACATTTAGACTTGGATTTAAAAACGCCGAGGCGTGATTTAAATAAGCAAAATAAGGTACAAATAAAAAAAAATACTTTTTTGAACTTATTACCTATCCGTTAAAATGTATTTTGTTGAAAAAAAAAACATAATCTCATTTTTAATTAAGTACAATTTATCTCATTCTTCGTCTCTAAACAGAATAAAACAAATACGTTTTTATGCCTAAAGAATACAGTGAGACCTTGTCCTTCCGACTAAACCAGACATAGCGGCGATAAACTAGTTCTTTTTACGGAATATTTCAACATAAATTTATGCTCTCTCAACTTTCTTTATTAAATTACTACAGACACATTCACTGAGTGATCACTGATAAAAAAATAGCATAATTTAAAAAAAAATCGTTCTTAAAAAATAGAAAATTGCCATTGTGAAATACTGGTCTACTTTAAATTCAAACGTCTTACGTCATGGTTGACATTAGGCAATTGTCTTTATTGTCAACGTAATTTTCGATATTTGGTCGCCTTAAAAACAACAATTTTTTTGCAATTTCATGCAATATATAATTCAAACATTTAGTGTAGTATATAATTTTATTACTCTCAGTTGCAGTTTCATAAATATTTTGAAAAAAATATAATGAATTATTCATTTGTTCGTATGACGTAAGTCGTCTGAATTATTGACGAGTATAGTGTAACGCGGAGTTCAACAGGACCGTAGTCAGTTTACAAATTAAAATATTGTTCACAAAAAATATGTCGCAATTACCAAATAGCAAGGTTAAATCGAGGATAAAATACCTATGTAAATTAAGATAACATGTAAAAATGACATCGTTTATCACTTAATATTAACTTGGAATAATGACTGTTCAACGTCTACTGTTGACAACGAATAGTATGATAAATTGTTGAGGCATGAACTAACTATATATTAATATATTTGCTGGTAACTTCTGATATACCAGCTAAAACTTTATATATTATGTTCTCTAAAATGGTGTATCCTGGATTTTTTTCAAAACGCTTTGCATTTTATCGTACTACTGACTGAACGTATATTATTGGCATCGTATATATTTTTTGTACATCTTTCATTATGTCAAATTGTTCATATATTTTTCTAAAACCGTACCTAACTTCGAGTTCTAGTTTGTTTAATGGAATATTGCTTGTAAGAAAACAGTCTGTAAGTTCATAGAAAAATGCCAAGTCTTCAGCGCTGGACGAGACATTGCTCTGTAAATGTCTTGTCACTTTAATTGTGTCAGAAGAATTTATAAGAATTAATACGTATGCCCTATAACCTTCGGGATCACAGTCAAACCACATTTGAAATAATTCCCGTCTATTTCTTCTCTCCTTTGGCATGTTACCACACTTTATTCATTTATGCTCTCAACTAATAGTTGCTAATGTAAATTATATTACTATTTATAAATAGTAATATAATTACACACGGCGAATAGAACTTTCGGCAGACGTAAAAAAGAGACATATCGTCGCGACACCGACTAATACAGCGTTCCGTAAATAACTAAAACTAAAAGCGAAGTTCGAAATGCCAGTCAGCTGTGAAGGACAACGACAAGCGCGTTCGATCACTGGCACTAACTGTAATAATAAGTCCTTTAAAACAAAGCAAAATGTTAGTTATAATTTCTAAAGGAGCGATGAATGCCAGCATGTTTCTCGAATTTAATACAATAAATTTAACGAAAAACAGTATACCTCTTATAAAGAACATCTAATTGTATTTTATTGGGTACTCATGCACGTAAAATATCCTACCTGTTTTTCCTTTTTAGTTACTTGTTAATTATTTTGCATTTAAATTGTATGCCGTAATTACCCGAAGCATCCCAGTATCCACCAATCATTGAGAAAACTGTTTTTCCGATAAATCACAACTTCCACGATTTTTATAGCTTCCAATTAAATAAAAAACAATAAAATTAATACTTTCCCAGATAAGATGGAGAGCTGTTTTTTCTGACTACTTCTTCGAAAGGCCGTTAAATATATAAAGTTTATATGGAGAAAAGTTTTTAGGGCTTATTGAAGAACAAAGTTTTATCATAAATGTTATAGATTTTATTCTTTTAGTGTAATTATTCTTATTTATGATTTACGCCTTCAGTGAAATTACTATGAGAACAAAGTCTGCATTGAAAGGTTTACCAGACTGAACTCTCATAAAAACGGTTTCTGTTATATACTTTTAGTTCTTTTATATGCTTCATTTTAGAAAAAGTAATTACGTATTATGTCCGTATTTTCATGTTTCCTGTTTATTATTTTTCTACAGGGTGGTCCGTAAATAATAGCCCATGGAGACACACTAGATTTTTTAGTTCAAAATATTAGAATTTAAGCCAACTTGCCTTAATCAAATATTGATAATAAAATATATACAGGGTGTCAAAGTTGGAATTAAAAAAATGATTTTTTGTAGCAATTACACTGTCCGAATGTATCAACTTAAAAATTTGGAAATGGATATTTTTGGATATGAGAAATCATAATCTGCTTTCTATTTCGACGCATCTCCTAGAGGGCGCCACATCCGTCATATTTGCGACGTAAATGTGAGCGTAACTTTATTGGCCCCAACGTTATGTTTTCTATTAAAAAATCTTAAAACATACATTATTTTTCTGGGAAAAAGGTATCCTTGCCATTAGTCTCAGAAATTGGCCATTTTCGAGAAAATAGCTTTTCAACAAGCAGCTGATGCATAGTTCATTGTACAATATTTTAACGTAGTAGGCGACAAAGTTCTGTTGCAAATTAGATATGTTGAAGGTAGATCAACAAACAATAAAATCTGCACAGGTGTAAAATGCTACGGATAGTATTTTTCAACATGCAACGTTTTTAAAATGGTCATACTGATTCTTGCAGCTCTATAATCTGTTTGGAAATGAAAGAGAGTAATAAAACCCCAAGATAAGAACCGGCCATGGGCGTGGTAATATTTCGCTTCAGGTAATTATCGAGTAACACTAATGCTAACAGGTAATGCGTGTACATTAGTATATTTGACTGGATACATCATAGGACAGGAGCCAGTGTATTGTGACAGATCAATCCAGTCTTAGAGCTGAATATACGAAGACGTGCTAGTGTAGTAGAGTAAAATTCGACTTGTATTTAGTGACTATTGTGCCAGTGGATATAATATTGTTTGGGTAAAATGTAGAACTTATCAGATTACTTACCTGCTAAACGCGTGAAAAGATGTGCGCTGTCTCAGAATGAGAAGGTTATTATATTAAATGTATTTAATGCATTGAGACACCAAAATCCTACCAACAGTGTTGACGACATCGTAGAAAAGTGTTCCAAAATGACAGGGATTGGAAAATCGACTATCTATAGACTTTTAAAGGAATCAAAAAATGAACAAGATACTGTAAATCCCCTAAAATCATCTACAGGAAGGTCAAAAGTCGTTATAGATGATTTATTCAAAAATGTCATTCGCAGAAAAGTACACTCATTTTATTTTAAAAAATAAATACCAACGCTAAACAAAATTTTAAGTGAACTTTCAGAGGACAACGATTTGCCAAAAATCAGTAGAAGCAAATTATGGGCCGTCTTACGAGAGTTGAATTTTTGGCTGAGAAAAGTAAAATAGGAAGTCAGTTCTTATCGATAAAGATGAAATTATTTGTTGGCAAAGGGAGGAATATTTATTATCTAGACGAAACTTGGGTCGACGAGGGATATATTAACAAAAGTATGGCAAGATAAAAATGTAAAAAGTTTTCGACAAGCATTTTTGGATGGTCTTTCAACAGGGTTCAAGGGCGAAGATTAATAGTGACACATATAGGTAGTGCCAGTGGTTTTGTAGATAGCGGTTTACTTTTATTTGAATCTAAAAATGCAGGTGACTATCACGAAGACATGAACGCAGATGTTTTCGAAGAGTATTTTACACAGATGTTGGATCGTATTCCTCCGAGGTTACAGACCTGGATAATGCCGACTGCTTGGAGGAGCCGATATAATTCAATGGTTATCCGGAAAAAACATTTCTTTTGAAACAAATATGGTGAAAAAGGAACTTTTGACACTTGTCAATCTTAATAAAGATCTGAAAAAATATATTATGGATGAAATGGCAACAAATCGCCAAATAACGGTACTATGGTTACCATCTTATCACTGTGAACTTAACCCAATCGAATTAGTCTGGGCGCAGGTAAAAGGAGATGTAGTGCGAAATAATACGACGTTTAAATTAAGTGACGTAAAAATTTTGTTAAAAAATTCCTTGGAACGAGTAACTGCAGATAACTGGCAAAGATGTATACATCATGTACAAAAAGAAGAGGAAAAAATGGGGGAACTCGATAATTTAATTGACGTTACTGTGGAACCTATGGTTATCAATCTAGGAGACGAAGATAATTCATCAGAATATTCAGAGGATGAATTTTAATATACCTACTTTTTTATTTTCTTTATTGCACATATATACAACACTACATTTACTTACCGTAATTTGAATTTTCAAAATACATATATTTTTGTGTGAAATAAAAGTCTATTCATTAAATTTAAATAAATACTTTGATAATAATATTGAATAATTTTATTTTAATTATTAAAAACCCTCTTAACCCGGTTATGATGCTTAAAGTAGGCTGATGTTTTGAAATGCTGTTTTTATATTCTTTACTTATAAGAGAAATGGACCGAGAAATTGAAGCGGCATAGACAAAGACGGATTGTCGGGGATTAAGTTTTAGCTACCTGCTACAATTTAGTACAACCCGGTGACACAAAGCTTTTTAAAAGTACACCTCATCTATACCGATAATACATAATATAAAAATAATGAATATAAGCATACATTTATTTACGATTTGTATACATAATAAGCTTTTATTACTCTTTCATTTCTAAACAGACTATAGATAATCGTCCTGAATGGATAATCGGCAATGTGAACAAATTGTTCGTCTTTTTTCTCTAAATTCCTAAACAGATTATTTAAATTGTTGATCTATTTCGAAATTCTCCCAAATATTCTCGTTGCACAGGACGTCCATTGAAATTTAATTGCCAACAAATAACAGTCATCTCTCATATCTGAATATGAAAAATTATTGACTCAGAATTCTTCAATTTTGTAAAGTAATGCCAAAACTGGATAAATACCTTACATTTAGAAATACCTCCTTATTAACTTGAATATAAATTTTGTCTAATAATTGATTGTTGAAAACTTATTATCTCGAAAATGATCAAATTCTAAGACTAATGACATGTATACTTTTTCTCCTGTAGGTTTAAGATTTTTTAATAAAAAAAAACATGATAACGTTGGGGCCAAAAAACGCTAATATTTATATTACAAATATGGCGGATGTGGCGCCGTCAAAAAAATTCGTCGAAATAAATAACAGATTATGATATCCAAAAACATCAATTCCCAAATGTTTAAGTTGATACATACGTAACATTTAAATAAGCAAAAGTGCTACATCTCGAAAATGCGATAATTGATTGTTTTTGTGATATAAGTTCTTACACCTTTTTTCGTATCTCAAATAATAATGGAGAAGAAAGAATAGAGCAGTTTTTACATGACCACCCTGTACATTTTTTATATTATTTTGTTAATTTTAGTTACTGTTTAAGTCCTATCTAAAATAAAAAAAGTTTTTAAAGTAAATATTTCGATACTGATCTCTGAATGGAAGAACGGATGAATTTAAATTTTCACGTCTTATGTTACTCCTTTGAAGCAACGTCCCTATTTCCGAAATACCCCGTATCACTAATGAAGCCTTCTAAATGGGGCAAATAAATCATTATAATTGCACGAGTAGCATGGAAACTGCAATATTTATGAAAGAAGTTCATCGAACTCTCGTTTGGGGTCACACAAAGTTTTCCTAAACAACTCCATAAAGGCAAGTTGGAAAGTCGAAACCAACTGAAAAAGTTATATACATCATATTTTGCTATTCAGAACAACTATTTTGTCATGTGCAATAGTTATGTGCGGAGTAAAAGAGATACAAAAGATACCATGACTCAGTCTATTCAACTTAGGCACCTAAGACTTATACAGGGTGTTCAAAAAAGAGTGTAAAATATTTAAGGAGGTAATAGTATGAATTAAAATAAGCAGCAAAGTCTCAATAAACATGGGTCCGCAAAGTAACGGTTGCGAGATATTGAATGTTTTATGTTTTTAGCCCCTTTTTCTATTTTGCAAAAACGTTGTGTTTTTTCTTATAATAGTTGGTTGATGTTTAGTGAAATAAACAGTACGTATTTGACAGTTGTTCTCAGTGCACAAGTTGCATTTCATGTATGGTCGTACTAATGGGAACGCCACCGAAGCGCGACGCCTTTATGGTGACGCTTATCTAAATCACCAGATTCTTTCTTTCACAACGCATCTTTGGAAGAATTCACCAAAGATTGCGTGATACCGGTTCCTTGAGCAAACAGTGCCATTTATCCGGAAGACCAAGGTCGGTATCCACTCCTAGAGCAGAAGAAGAAATTCTGGCACTGGTAGAGCAGAATCCAGGTACGAGTGTGCGGAGAATATCAGCCGAGGTAGACATTATTGGTCCTCTTGTTTGGAGAATCCTTCACGAGCAACTGCTTTATCCATACCATGTGCAGCGAGTACAGGCCTTAAATCCAATAAACGATCATCAATCAAGTTTGGTTTTTTGCCGCTGGTTTCTACGTCATGATGCTGAAGACCCTCCCTCGTTTTCTTGCAAACATTCTTTTTACTAATGAGGCCGGGTTCACAAGAAATGGAGTGTTTAATTTTCACAATACGCATATTTGGGCCGACGAAAATCCTCATGCTCTAGTAGAATCTGGACATCAGGCACGTTTTTCATTAAACATTTGGATGGGTATTGTAGGTGACAGGTTTCTAGGTCCTGTTGTTTTACCAAACCGATTAACAGGCGCTGCTTACCTCAACTTTCTGCAGAACACACTGTATGAGTTTTTGAAATACATTCCTTTGAATCAGAGGTAACAAATGTGGTTCCAGCATGATGGTGCTCCAGCTCATTTTTCCATGGCCGAGAGCATTTACACCAAACTTTCCCACATAGATGGGTAGGAAGGGCCGGACCTGTTTTATGGCCTCCTAGATCGCCTGATCTAAACCCTTTAGATTTCTTTGTTTGTGGATATTTGAAGACATTAGTGTATGGTACTCCTGTAAATAGTCTGGAAGAACTGCAGCTACGGATTAATCAAAAGTGACCAAGATGTCGTGCCTGCTTGGAAATGGATGGAGGGCACTTTGAACATCTGTAACTTTGTTTGTTAAAAGCTTCCTTTGTCGGTTTATTCGTAATAAAATAATATTTTTGAAAACGAATAGTGGTCCATATCTCCGCAACCGTTACTTTGCGGACCCATGTTTATTAAAACTTTTCTGCTTATTTTGGTTCATACTATTACCTCCTGAAATATTTTACACTCTTTTTTTAACACCCTGTACAGTATGTCGACCGTTACAGAGAGTGATACGGAAATACTTTGCACAAGTTTCTTCCGAACATTTTGTCGAAAACCACATTCGTAGTCGGACATCTAAGACATCTTCCAGAAGTCTAGACATATCATTTCGCTTTTTAATTTTCTGTACATCCCGTACATTTTATTATTTATTAATTTTCTTCATGGTAACCATGTTTTATAGCAAGACTTTATCGAATGTAGATACTTATTCCGTGAAAAAGATTCCACTTTTTTTAACTACCCTGAACTTGAAAGTGAAAATAAAATAAGACAGAGAACAAATTAGAAAATGCGGCTTAAATTATTTTATTGTCGCAGTATGTTAAATTAAGTTAAATGCCATGTTTCATTAAAATTTATTCGATTTAACTTTTATAGCAATTATTGAAAGTGCATGACCCCCTTTTGCTTCACTTTTTTAAATTATTATCGAAAACAGTACATATAGAATTTCATTTAAGGGACCTTATTTCCCAGAATTTGTAATGTAACAGAATATTTATTGAGAAAGTAGCAAAAGAATACAATGTATGTATGATCCAGATGGTACATTCATAATCCCGTTCCAAATATCTTCGGTTTAATAAATTTCATGTCCTTAACATAAAACCAACGGTGTTTATAACGCTATGAAATGTATTAAATTTACTCGCGTATATCTGCCTTATATTCACTTGAAATTTAGGAAATATGTGAAACTAACAATTTGCCTATCAAAAACGTTGAATTTATATTACAGCGTTCGTAACAATGTATAAATATGCCAAAAGTAATTTTATTACAAAATGTTTCGATCTAATTTATACTATTTACATACAGGATAATTGGTCATAAATGTCATTAATTTCAAGGGACGATAGAAAAAAATTAGTATAATACGGTGAAAAAAAATACCGCGGGCGACCTCCATTCATTCACAGCTCCCAAATCAGCTCGGTATTGGCCTGATGCGATGTTGCCAAATTTAAATAACTTCCTAATATTAGACATCGTACATGCGGTGAAAATTATTAAGAGATGCTGAAAAGTTTCTCGAATTTAAGTACTGACTGTAAATAATACAAAAATCTGTCGTATTGTATTTTACTGTGTTATTAATAAATATTATTTATTTGGTAATAAAAAACAGTATAGATATAGGGACAATTCCTGTCGAATGTTAGGTTACTATAATTTATTATTTTTAATATTAACGTTTCCACTATATTTTAGAATTCAATGATTTTTTTTATTTTGTCCACTTAGTTATTCAGTTTGTAGTTACATAAACCTACTAATTTATTGTCTATAAAAAAGGAGCCTGGTACCGATCTGTTTAAAATATCAGCACGGGTAAAACAACACTAATCCATCCATCGCACTTTGTTAATAAAGTTGGGATCAGCTGCACTTTGATTATCAAACCATCTGCAAATTTAAGACGATTGAAGAAATCAGTTTGTTCTAAAGATCGACACGCAAAACAATAAAAAAAAGTAACTGTTGCGAATTGCATTGCGTTGTTCTTCCACGTATCCCCGCTCCATATGTGTGGTGTGATCTCCAAATTTGCGAGAAATAAATGCAGGAGATGAACACGCTGAAGTTTTGAAACAATATTATTAAAAACGTGATGACGCTGTTTCGCTTTAACGCTCGAACGATATAATGGCTTCGTCATCAGAAAATTTATTGCGTACCATTTATTGCTCTGTGTTACAGATTGATTTGCTTCTCTTTTAAAAGCTCGTCTCAACAATTTTTCTACATCTTTCTATATTTATTAGGCCTTCTAAATACGTAGTTAAAATTAATATTATGACTGAATCACCCTATAGATTAAGGTGAGTACACATCTGGGTACAAACTGGTAGGAAACCAGACGAACATACAAATACAGAAGTGTAAGTAAAGCGTGACAAGACGCCTTAGGTTGTGCGAAGGTTACATAAAGGGAATCCGATTGGATTTGTATGGTTCTTGTTTACACTGTCTAGAAGCGCTAGACGACCAGACGAAAAACAATAACAGTAACGCATTTTATTTAGGTCGCTAGTTAAAAAAATGCTGATCGTAACACTTTTTTGTTAGCATACTCGTATAATCTTAAAAGCACAATCTCTAAATTGGAAAACGGTGATTCACAACTTATCCAAAAAAACATTGGGAATAGATGCGTCATGAAAAATGGAGTCGATATCATAAACAAATTTTTGTAAAATTCTTATAGTTTCCGAAAGAATAATTATTAAAGTTGTAGTAATTTCAACATTTGCATCGTTGGACTACTGTAATCGCCACGCGTTGTTAAAGAGGATTCCCTGACAAGTACCTGGCAAATCATTCAACAAGTATGTACAAGGAATATCCCAATCTCAATTATGATAATAACTTACGAGTTCAAAACGGAAAAAGCCAGAAACATTTGTGTTAGTTTGTAGAAATTGGTAATAAGGGCCGGAATGGTCAAAATTTTGAACAGTTGTTGTAACATCAAATATGTGAAATTATTGTATTAATTAAAACCACAAATTAATTTTAGTAGTTAGTAATAGCAATAGCAGCAAAAGCAGTTGAATTTACTGATATAAAATAGATGTTATAAAATGTTACATTAATTAATTTCTTTCCTTGGAAAATGTCAATTATTTTGTCCATCGTGCCGATTGTTGGCTGCATGCTTCGCCTTTGGCAAGGTAAGATTTTACAGGTCTGTGGATCAGTTTCCAGTGCCGTGCAGAAATATATTTTTAAATCATTTTAGAACTGCCAATCTGTGTTTGTACATACAATTTTTTTTTGGTCACTTCTGAAACGCTGTATAATAAATATGTTCCGCAGTCAGTGAGCACAGGTCTCTATCAACATTTTAGCAATAATGAATTTGGGAACTCGCTCTGCAATTAAATATTATTTAGGGAAACTTAAGATGCCGTAATCAGAACTTTCATAGGCCTCTTCGTTTTTGAGCTAGAAGACGAAATTAAAAAACAATCTCTTTTAAGGGATTTTTCGCAAAATTCAGTAGCGTACTTATAATTTCTCTACAGGGTGGCTTTTTCAGAATGTAACCCAAACATATAATTTTTTAAATGGAACAGCCAGTATATTTTACACTTTAATAATTCAAAAAATAATTACAAAACGGTTATATTAACAAACAATAAACAAAAAATAATTAATAAGAATACTAATCGGCAACACGGCAATAACACGATTATTAAAACACTGTTGTATATTCTAATATTAAAAAAATATTTAGATTCTGATTACATTTTAAATATAATCGTGAAAATAGTCAGCAAATTATAAAATAGCGGTAAGTTTTTTCAATATTAATGAGTATTATTCTTAACACGCGTTGTATTATTATACATATATAATTAATTATAGTACTGAAGATCCGCTAGATATAGAATAAAAACATTGAATATTTATCAGACAACATAATTGTTTAATTGTTTATTTTGTTTGCTGCATTGTTTTTCGGAATGCATGACTATTAATTCTTATTGCAGTTTATTGACAGCTGTCACTCTTTCATTGATGATCAAGGACGGCATTTTGAGCAATTATTCTAATTTGTAGGTATTGATAGTTAATGCAATTTGCAGTATTTATTTTAGTTAAATTGTACTTATTAAAAGTCTGTATTGTGAAATTTTTTAGTTTTTTTTAATACTTATCTGAAAATTATTAATTTTCTTTTAGCTCTAGCGCAGTTTTTTAGGTAATATAAAACGTAATTTAATCATAGGTACACATTTTTTCATTTCGGGTATCATTTACCATCAAGCAATATCTCTAATAATGAATAAGTTATTTACCGACAGGAACAGTGAAATAACTGAAAAAATTCAAATTTACTATGTATATAACCGTAACAGATACGAAAAAAAGATAGGGTTCTTGTTAGAAATTAAAATACACATTTAAAAATGTCATAAACTTTCCGAAATTAAAGATACGAACTGCTTATATCTCCGCCACTGATGGTTCAAAGTGCTTGATATTTTCATATTTTATGACACCTTAACTAACTACAATGTGTACCAAGTTTGGCTTAAATATCTCCATTACTTTTTACTTTAGTAATTATACCGAAAATTCAAATTTTAACACCCTGTATCTTCCTTATAAAGCCCCAAAATTATAACTATTATATTAGAAACTGAATCACCCTGTATATTATATAGGGAAAAAATAATACAATTGAATAGAATTAAAATATGCATAGTCATTTAAAATTTTTTTTTGGGGGTAATATTTTAAAAGAGACCCTGTGGTAAAATTTTATACTAGAAGCAATTTACTCCATTCCGATATCTCAGTTATTTTCTGACATGTGAAGAATCCCTTAAAAGTAGTTAAATTTCGTTCTGTATCTCAAAAACGAAAAGGTCTATGAAAATGATGAAAGCGGCATCTTAATTTGCTGGAAAGTGTTGCAAATTAACCGCATCCTTCTATCTCATGTAGTATTCAATATACCCTGCAATTACAACGAAATTAGAACACAGAGTGTAAGATGGCAGTGATGCCAAAGGAAATTTTTCGATCGCGGAAGTTTTGGAAATATGTATCTACAAATAAAATACGTATACAATTTTATGGGCCATTCTGATTGACTGTACGTGGTACGTTCACCTCAATCTCTATACCGTTTTTATTTATCCGCTTGCGTACTTGATTGACAAAACCTGCATGAAAGGAAGGCTACGTCAACAATAAAAACCGAAATTGGGCACGGTCGCTGAAACTGTCACCTCATTGTAAAAGAAGTAGTTGCACGGAATTCCCCTATTCTTCTCCCCGTCAGCACAAACTTGCGAAGATATGTTTACATCGCAGAGGAGATTCGTTGAACATGTCGCACTCATGGCTCTACTATCTGATCAAACTTCTCCCATTTCTCTTACATGTCCTCACTTCTGCCTACTTTGTCGTTATAAGGTCTGAAACATCCGCTGGAATAGCCTTCGGATCCTCACGCCGAGAAAATTCCTTTTACACGCCTTCCCTTTAATAGAGTTGTCCCCTATTACTTCCTTTCTGTATAACGAGATTAAATAATCGTTCATATAGATATCATTTTGAAGTCTGAAGTGGGACTTTTAATGTAAGGTGCCTTTAGGAGTAATTAATTACTGCCAAAAGTTGCTGCTCCAATTCAGTGAGGGAATGGCATCTAATTTGCATTGATTTGAAGTTGTCAGATAACGGTCTTTACTTACAGATCGCGTTGGGCTCAGTATTGCATTCACGAAATCTATAATGCCGCAATATTCATTATACTTGAAATTATAGGGTCTTGAAGTAAAAAAGTCTCAATCTTTTTTCTATTCTAAAGCTAGAAAGCACTGGGATTGACATGTTTTCAATATGGCCCTACATGAGATCTTCAATTAAAACAAATAAGCCCATAATGTAATTATTTATGGGCTCAAACATATTGAGATGAATCAACGATATCAACGTTTATCTCATCGGCTGCCATAAACAGGCGATAGTATACATCAAATTAAATAAACCTTATATGGCATGGGTCTTAAACCTAACCATTTTCAAGAAAAAAATAAATATCTCCAATATCTTAAGCTAATTAAGGATTTATACATCATTTTGTGCATTAAATGACCATAAAATTCAATGTTTACCACTTGTTTCAATTTGTTTAGTTTTGATTAAACAAATTTTTTGTTAATCAATAAAATTCAACGAAGTCGCTATCGCGAAAGATGGTTACAGCGCGAGAATGTACTTAAGGACTGGTCGGGAGTACAGGTCAGGTGGTATTTGAATTGCGAAGTGTTAATTTGTTTATGAAGAAGCTCACCACAATTCTATAAGACGTATTTATGCAGATCATTTCCCGCAACGGCGGTTGCCTAACAGAAGAACATTCGTTGATGTATATCAATGTCTTCTTGATATTAGTAGTGTTGTTCCTCGTCTTGAAAATCATGACTCAGATCGACAGGTCGATGTGAATACGAAGGACCATATTTTGGATATTGTCGAACGAGATCCGAGATATAGCACGTGAGGTATATGTCGCATATGTCGTAAGACAACAATTATTATATCACATGAAATACAGAAACATCCGGGTATTTTCCAGTGACTACGCTAAAATTGGATCCGAAGGAATAACGGTGAACATTATGAAAATATGTTGTAATTATTTGTTGTTAGGCATTTAAAAATAACCCTGTAATTTGATTTCGGTAAGTTAAATTATTATTATTTTTTTACATAAGTTAACATTTTATTATTTCTACGACATGAGTCTTTGTTCCATGTTTTCCAAATTCTGATTTTTTTCATGATGGTGTACCTGCACATTATCCCCGACCAGTAAGAGAATATAAATTTTCCGCAATTATTATTTCTTTTGTACATAAGTTAAAATTTTATTATTTCTACATGAGTCTTCTTCTTAGAAGTTTTTGTTCCCTATTTTCCAAATTCTGTTTTTTTGCATGATGGTGCACTTGAACATTACCCCTGACCAGTAAGAGAATAGACATTTTCCGCACCGTTGGATTGGACGCGGCAGGAAAGTTCCTTGGCCTGCACGTAGCCCTGATTTAAATCCGCTGGATTTTTATTTTTGGGGCTATATTAAATCTTTAGTTTATAAAGACATTATTAATAGTCAAGAACAATTGTGGGAAAAGATTCAAGAATCGATGAATATTATCAAGCAACATAGAACTTTATTTAACGTCAAACAAAATAAGAGACTAAGAAAGTGCCGTGAAGTCGCTGGTGTTCGTCTTATTGTTAATTCAGTTTAATTTAATTCCCGCCGAATCTCAAAAACTTGATTCGAGTTGTAACAGGTATACCCTTAGATCACAGTATAGGGAGACCAGTAAAAACACTCGGGCCGAAATAATAAGTCGCGCATAGCAGCTCGCGCATCCATTTCAAGCTGCAGAGACCTCAGTTTACATCCAACCAGTGTTGCCACCGTCAGTACGTTCGTACTAGATTTAGTACGTTTTCCACAAACTTAATACGTCAGCACGCCGCTGACAAATCTAGTACGTTTTCGCTGGCTCATATTTCTCTCTAAGAACAAAACAGTTAAGTGTCTTTGTAAGTAGTTTCAGACACTGTTAGATGTCTTCAGCCTTGTTCTCATGTGAATTTTGCAGATAATTTATTGACCACGGGAAAGTATCAACTTTTCGCGAAACTTGCAAAATAGGAATATTATCGCAATTTTCCTATTTTCATTATATGAGATTAGTAAGTTTGACTTCAGCTTCTAACAATCTACGATGACAGTCAATGACAGTTTTATGATGAAAATGATAGAAAATATTGCAGTTAGCAAAACTGACTAAAAGTATTTAAATAATTCGTGCTAATTTTCGTGTCCATGAGGACAAGGCTTTATGCACCCTTTTACTAAATACTATAATGTTTTAGTACGAAATCAAGAAATCTAGTACGAAATATTATCCTCTTTTGATACGGAAAAAATTATTGAGGTGGCAACACTGCATCCAACTCTGGGAGTGCGAACATCGGTTATACAAAGCCGTATTAAAGCAATATTTTGAGTCTGATCGAGGAACGAGTCGCTGCGCAGCAGTTAGATGTTTAAATATATCATCTATAAATAGTAATTTAAGTTTCTTTAAATTTGCTAAAGACATAAATGATATTTTACTGCTATTGCCTTACCTATTAACTTATTTCTTAAGTATAACATTGGAATATAAATACTTCTCATGAAAGTGAAGTTTAAAATATACATATTTATATTATTCACAAATACAAATTTTTATTTTAGAGCAAAGTTCTGTGCTTCTAATAGAGAAGATTTATTAGAAAAGCTACTCAGGATTAGTAATAGTTCATACAAACTATGTCAAATGCATTTTTAAAATAATGTGCTTTCTAACGATTCGCGCAAAAGATTACGCAAAGAGGCCGTTCCAACGTTTCCTGCACAAGACGGCTCATCTTCAAATTATGTAGATGATCATATTTCTTGTAGTCACTATAATGAGAGTAAGTCTCAAAACAAAATAATAAAAAATATATTTTTTTCAAATTTACATTTTACTGCACTTTTATCTCCAATTTAACAATTTTCAAAATTAAGTGAACATAATTTCTTTGTTCTGAAAAATACTTGTCTTCTGGTTTACGTAGATCATTTAAGACGAAAAAAATCATAATAAATTATTTGTCCACTAAACTTCAAACGTCAAATTTTAAATGTAAAAAAATCCCAAAAAAAATTAATTATCACTAATAACAAAAAAAGTAAGTAAATAAATAAAAATGTTTTGTAGTGCAATAATATATATTATAAACTCTTTTTTTTTAAAGAGTCCAAAGAAGTAAATAAAATTTTCACACTGTATGTTAGTAGCAGTAAATGATAGCATATAATACATGCTGAATTTATAACTGTATAATGAATTATTACATAATGTGGATAGATATAACGTAAACTTTCATGTGGAATAACCACGCTTTCACGCGCAAATAAAAATTTCTTATTCCGGTCCTGATCACCGATTCTGTCAATTCTATCGGATGTGCTATCGCACTCACATTTCGAGGTCACCGCAGAAACTAAAAGCAGTTCAAAGTGCCGACAATGGAGTGAAACTGCTGGTCTACCTATGCTGTGCTTAGACATTAAAAAGATTTAGACATATTTTTACATCGACAGTTCAGTATAACTGGCGCTCCCTAATCGTAACCCCAACACTGTTTGCATATTTGTAATTGCTACCCCAATAAACATAAGAGTACAAATTTTCATAACAATCTGTCCATACGTTCTTAAAATATAGCAAAAAATCTAAAATATTTCTTCAAAACTAACACCCTGTTGAATGAAAAGGAGCAACAATCGAATAAGGCATGTTGGGCTGAATCGCTTTATTTTGATGTTAACAATCTGCCCTTGTACCATTATTAACAACTTACCCTGTATATGAAGTTCTTCTTATTATTATCTAAACGTCCACTCGCGTCAAACCAAAAATTCTATGCAGAGCAAACTATTTACAATATTTCAAAATTTAATGACTCAGTTTGATCCTTCGGCATCCAGTATTATTATCTCCAAACTGTTCTACCAATATCGATAATGGAACGTCACTTTATCCTCCTCTCCTTAACAATGTTAAGTTCGCTAAATATTGCTAACAGCTTACATTAATTCGGACGGTGAGGCGAAGGATGAATCGTCGCTTATTCAATGTACAGTTTGGATAAGGATAAGTCCTTTGCATTTAGAGTCCCGGATTAGAGAAAATACCTGCTCACCTTGGACCTGAAGGTCTGAGAGGACGGAATTGGGGAAAATCATGGTTAACGGATCGTGACAAAGTATGGGGTCTTAATGTAGTGATGTGCGACAGTTACGAAGTAAGGACAAAAGGACGAGTGGCTGCGATTTGTCAGGGGTATAAATTGCCCGTGGGGTTATTAGTACGGTAAATTCCTCCGGGGAAAGTCCGGAAAGGAACCGAGAAGTGGGTAGTTTAATCTGACAAAAATTAAATTGAAGAAGTATTGTTCGTGGATCTCATATTTTTTACTGGCCGTCATGTATTTTTTCAGTTTTTGAAAAGTATTTCGCAACTAATGCTGATTTTTTACTGTATTAGAAAAGTATATACAGTGTGTTCCACTTAAGAATGAACTGTCCATAGCTACCTTATGAGTCACTTTAGAAAAACTATTCTTAGACAAAAGTTGCCTCTATTTTTATTGTTCATCCCCGTAAAATATTTTTAACACTACAAGGTGTTCGGTTTAGCCTGAGCGTTGACAAACTTTAGTTTTTTAAATGGAACACCCTGTATATTATTTCATTTTTAGATTCCTCGTTAAAATTTAGGCTGACTTTGTATACCATACCTTAGGTCTAGGACGCTTCGCTTCCGAGTTACTCAACATTTTTAGAAAATTTTTCCGATTGCATTATTGGCTTTAAAATTAAATATCTTCTAAGCTATTGATATCACAGATTCACGGTTTTCACCATTCGATTTATCATAAAATTCTCTATCATTTGAGCCAAGGAAAGAAAATTATTCTTACAAGACCCAGATTGTACGTCACATTAAACTTCAAAATGTCCAAACTCGTATAACTTTTTTTTTCCAAATGGAACTATTAGTTTTTCTTATTATCATTAAACCCAGATTTAAATTCCCTTTCGACTGATATAACATTGTTAGTACTTATCTCTATCAGTTTTTGAGTAATATTCAGTTATTTGAATTTGTCCCAAAATCGGCAAATTTCGCAATAGCAATCGGCAATAGTATTAATTCCGCGCTATATCTCCTTTTACATGCACTGAGACTAATTCGATTGGGTTAAGTTCAGAGTGATAAGGTGGTAACCGTAGTACCGTTATTTGGCGATTTGTTGCTATTTCATCAATAACAAATTTTTTCTGATCTTTATTAAGATTGACAAGTGTCATTGAATTATATCGGCTTTCCTCCAAGCAGTCGTAGGCGTCCGCTCGGTCTGCTGTGAATGGTAACTGGCATTATACATAACAATTACAGACCCCGGAGGAATAAGATCCAACATCTGTGTAAAATACTCTTCGAAAACATCTGCGTTCATGTCTTCGTGATAGTCACCTGTATTTTTAGATTCAAATAAAAGTAAACCGCCATCTACAAAACCACTGGCACTACCTATATGTGTCACTATTAATCTTCGCCCTTTACCTGAAGGCCTTGAACCCTGTTGAAAGTCCATCCAAAAATGCCTGTCGAAAACTTTTTACATTTTTATCTTGCCATACTTTTGTTACAGTATCTCTCGTTGACCCAAGTTTCGTCTAGATAATAAATAATCCTCCCTTCGCCAACAAATAATTTCATCTTTATCGATAAGAACTGACTTTCTGTTCTGCTTTTCCCAGCAAAAATTCAACTCTCGTAAGACGGCCCATAATTTGCTTCTACTAATTTTTGGCAAATCGTTGTCCTCTGAAAGTTCACTTAAAATTTTGTTTAGCGTTGGTATTTTTTTTTTAATAAAATGAGTGTACTTTTCTGCTAATGGCATTTTTGAAGAAATCATCTATAACGACTTTTGACCTCCCTGTAGATGATTTTGGGGATTTACAGTATCTTGTTCATTTTTGTTTCCTTTAAAAGTCTGTAGATAGTCGATTTTCCAATCCCTGTCATTTTGGAACACTTTTCCACGATGTCGTCAACACTGTTCGTAAGATTTTGGTGTTTCAATACATTAAATGCAGTTTAGCAGATACGTAATCTGATAAGCTCAACATTTTATCCAAACAATATTATATCCACTGGCACAATAGTCACTAAACACAAGTCGAATTTTATTCTACTGCACTAGCATGTCTTCGTATATTCAGCTCTAAGAATAGATTGATCTGTCACAATATTAGTGTTACCCGATAATTACCTGAAACGAAATATTACCACGCCCATGGCCGGTTCTTATCTCGGGGTTTTATTACTCTCTTTCATTTCCAAACAGACTATAATCAATACAAACATATACAGGGTGTCCGGAATATGAGTGCCTTAATTTTGCCATATGATAAGTTGTACTGAACAAAACATATTTGACTTAACAATTTTTTTTTCTCTTACCAACGGTAACAGAATTATGACAGCAAACAGGTCTTGAATATGTGACAACGTCGCTCACATACTATTTTAGAATTATTATGTTTTATATATAATTTTTACAAGTGTTTAAAATGACTTATATTTCTTGCAAGAAGCGTTTACTGTACAAACGTCGCAGCCAGAGAGTTTTGCCTAGATTCGTCGTAAATTAACATGCGATGTAACTGATTATGATTACTATAAATTGTTCCATTTTTGTTTATGTACTATCGTTTGCAATAGTAATGACACTACCTCAATCAGTTTTTAAACAACTGGAAGTTCTGAGTATAAATTTCATTGGATCTCTATTGATAAATGGAACAACTAAGTACTAATGTTGAATGTTGAAAGTAGATTTCATTATATACGATAGCAGTTCGAAATAAATAGCAAAATTCGTTTTAAAGTGTATCATAAATATTGAAAACGATTGTACACTCACAAACATCAAAGAAAAATTAGACAAAAATGAATCGCACTAACTGTACGCACTAATATGACTAATATTACTTTTAGGTTATCATCAGCAGCCTGACACTGCTACGTTATCGTACGTTACAGTACGTTACGGTTTTAACGAATTTATCGGAAACTTCAATTGTTTACTTTATCCAAAAATCAAATTATGAACAAATTACATTACAGGCGCTTCTACTGAACCTTAATTATACCGGACACCCTGTATAACATGAAAGTACTTATACCCGCTGTATCCAGGTCCGTAGTAGAGATAATTTAATTTATATGGAACATAAAAATCAACATATTTCATACTCGTATAAGACTATTTTATACGAAATATTGTCAAGAACCTGTCTTACAATTTTTATACATTATGAACACACCATGTATACTACACAGGCCGTAATAGGTGCATTCTTCAGTCGATTGTCGTAAACTCGTATAAAGCAACAAACAGAAACTAGTCAGACCTGGAAATAAGATTTCCTTCCATTTAAAAGAAAATAGAAAAACAAAAATGTTGTTATTTTCAGGTGGAGTTCAAAGGACTGAGCGGACCCATAGAATTCAAAGAGGGCAGGCGTATTCAGTTTAAACTCGACTTGCTGAAGCTGAAACAGCACGCCTTGGTCAAGGTCGGTGAGTGGCACCCGGGGGCAGGGGTCAACATCACAGATCGGGCCGCCTTCTTTGATCCGGGAACGATGAACGTCACCCTCGTCGTTACCACGATTTTGGTAAGCTGTTGCCTTCATAATTTAATATGAATGTTCCCGAATTTGTGTGTGCGTCTGTGTCTCTACGAGATTAGTACAAATTCGTGACAGTCATGGCCGGAGTTAGGTTACACTAACCGTAGAAAAGTGAAACAGAATAAAAATAAAAAAGATTACTCATAAATATTTTTATTGCCTTTAATCGAGAATTATGCTTTATGCAAAAAATCATTATTTACTATTGTAAATTCCTACAATTCATAATTATAACAAGTTATCAGTTGCTCACAAATATACAGAGTTAAACTTAAATAAGTACAAATATTTTAACCAGCAGTGAACTGTACCACTGCGTAGAACACATAATTAACAGTTTTTCTACAACAAAATCAGGAATAAAAAAGTAAAATTTTAAATAAATTTCGTGATTTTTCAATAGAAAACTTGTTGAGAACCGCTGATCCGGGAGTCATGGTGGATGTGAATTCCACAACGTTGCCAGTGTTACACTAATGTCTTCGAATAGGCTCCAACAAGGTTAACTAGAATTTTTAGACGTGTCAAAGAATGATTGAAATATGTTTATTTATGAAAATATTAATGGCCACCTCCTCCCCTTTGCCATTCTTATACTTCACCAATTAATTGAAAATATAAACCAGATCCTCTACTGACAATCATAGTTATCCAGAATTTGATATTATCCATTTTTACTACACTCCAACTGATTTATCACAATACGTTATCACTATCACTGATTATCAGTACTTGACAAATATGCTTTTAACATGTCAACCTTTTCACTTTTTGAATAATGCGCAATATTTTATTTAATCACACTGTATTTCACAAAAAATATTAATTAAATACACAAGAGAAAAACACTAGTTTCTTTTTTGCATGGGACTGACACTGCTTTTAAATATTTTACTTTGCCTTATCTTGATATTGAACGCATACATCAAGCTAGTTATTTTGTTATTCTATGTTTTGTGTTTATTATTAAAATTTGTTTCACCCATTATGAATTTTTATTATTCATAAAATAATTTAAGGGTATAATTTGTGATAATGTGTCTAACAGTGTACAAAGATATTAACTTCTGAAATGTGGACGACATAGTTGGTTTTTCAGTACGTAGGTGAGCTTTTATGGATAATTTTTGGAATCATTGAACAAAGTTACTTCCTAAACACCAATTGACTCTATAGAACTTGCGGAAATTCATATTTTAATCGTATATGATAATTTTACTTTACCTATTGATAAAAACAAGTGTTTTTAAATTAGAATCTTACAGACGATATGGCAACCTCGCCTTTAGTAAATTATATGGTTTATTTTATTAGGTTACGTCAGTGGTATGTCTGGTCAGCGGTCCTCAAAATATGGGTATTTTTTTTTAAATTAATATCTCCATGAATATTTGAAATTTTTAAAATTGACTTTCACTAGACTTATCTATATGATGAACTACACCTGCAGTTAAAATATTTGTACTTATTTAAGGTTCACCCTGTATAGGAATGAAGTTGTTACCTACAATTTTAACACTGTGATCGTGCACAATCATTTTTAGCAGTTTATAATTTTCTGTCTTGAACAACGCAGTAAATTCACCTTTAAAACTATTTATGAAAACTGGTCTGTATACCCTAATTTTCACGTTTTTGTACAACCCTTAGTAAGTAGCTGGCGTATTTAGTTCTACATTTTGTAGAGTATTGAGCCTAACCAGGATTGTCATATCCTAAATAAAATATTTTTAAAAATTATAACAGTCTACTACTTTTCCAATACATGTGAACAGTGTATAAACCCCCCCTTTTTTATAATTTTTCTCAATTTACCATGAAATGGTAGGTATCTTTTATGTAACATAACTTAACATAACCGTTTTCGAAAAAATAATTCGATAATAAGTATTCAGATCGTCCAATGAATCGAACCACTGTAAGTAAAATTGTCAAGAAATTTCGATATTTATAAACCACTTAAAACAAAAACAGCTAAGTTAAATGTTCAAAATGCCACCCATTGGTTTCTTGAAATTACGCAATCCTATGTACAAAATTATCTTGAACATTATTCAATACGTGTGTTTGGTTTTTCAAGGCTTCAATGTTTTGAGACATGTTTGTATAAATCATGAATTTTAAAAATCTCCATAAAAAGTAATCCATGGGTGCAAGATCGTGTGACCTTTAAGGCTACTCAATTGGTCCGTGTTTTCTAATCCAACGGCCAAGCCAATCATAGTGAGATGGCAATTATCGAAATATGGATGTGGATTTTCAGACGTCATTTTTTCGAAAATGGTTAAGATATAGGGCATGTTACATAAAAAATACTTATCGTGGTAAAGTCACCCTCGTTGTTATACTCGCGTCAAGAATTCAGACGTCTTACGTCACGGCTGACGTTACACATTTGTTTTTATTGTCAACGTAATTTTTGATATTTGATCGCGTTAAAAACTATTTTGTAATTTAGTGCAATATACAGGGTTAACTATGACTTAGTACAAATATTTTAAGAGGGGATAGGGAAAAATAAGAATTAACTGAATCACCCTTCAAAAAAATTCCAAACTTATTTATAAAGCCAAAAAAAATTTTTTTAGATATTATTTTAAATCCTTAACGCCGCCAATGTTAACCTGCTTGTTGGTTATCTACTCTACAAGCATGCAACAGTGGCTCTCTCAGTCAGTATCGCTGTGATGTCATAATTAAATTCCTTTGTTTACGTTGTAATTTTGTATTCTTCTTCAGTTTTTAGTGCCTTTTTTAATTTTTAAACGTTTTATAGTTATTAAATAAAGACATTTGTGTTGGGTGCAGATACTTTCCCACAATATAGTTCGCCGGTTTGGTTTTCTAGGTTATGGGACAAGACTGCTGCGGTTACATTAAAACTTGTCTATTATCTGTTCCTTTCGTTCGATTTTGTTATAATAAATAGGCATTTTATCTAATTGTACCTACGGGAAGTGTCTTTTATCGGTAGTGAGTGGCTGTAATGAGCGAATATGTAGTTTTACCAGTTTATAACGAAATAATGAAAAACGAATGCAAAATACTGGAGCTAACAGGACTAACTATCTATTAGGTATTATTACTAATAAGAATGACTAATAAGAATGTTAATTTTTGTCGTTTCTACATTTAGAAACGCTACAAAAAGACGACCGCATGGTAGTTGATATTGTTGACAGATGTAAGCTTTATTTATAGGAGAAAAGGGTTTTGCCCCATTTTTTAAATATCGCGCTAAAATTCTGGAATAAATAGGTCTTACTGAGCACGTGGTTAAATTTTTTGTACTTAGTCATAGTTAACCCTGTATAATGCAAACTTTTAATGTAGTATATAGTTTTATTACTATCTGTTGCAGTTTCTTAAATATTTTGATGAAAATATAATGAATTGAACTGAATTCAATAATGAATGAAGTTACGTATGAATTAAGTCTTAGGGGTGGCTTTTTATATCCCTTACGTCTGTAGGAGAAAACTAACAAATTATTTACAGAGTGCCTTTTCCGATAGCAGAAAATGTCTACTTAATTTCATTTATGTTAGTTTTTTGGTATATCGAAAAAAAAATAAAAACTACTTTTTTGTCACCCCCTTTAAAGGGTGCCAGTGGATATTGAAATGAGATTTTTTTTATGGTAGACGCGGCCCACCTTTTTTTTTCATATAAACAAGGATATAATGTATATTATATATTATTATTAAAACTACAACTTTAAAATATGTAAATAACATTCTAATATTAGCATGCAATATATCAAGCAGATGGTAAAGCCTCACATTCTATAATAGCTGAAATTTTAATATCGTTTAGAAAATTAAATGCATATCACATCAGGGCAAAAATTCCTCTTCCTATACTTACAATAAAATACATCCATCCATCAATTAACACATCCCATATACTAAATGTCCTATGGAATACTATTGCCAGTTATTTAACCTCTTTTTGAACAAATAATAAAGGCATTAAAATTATTATTATTATTAGATACTATTACTACTATTATTAATATTATTTGTTTCTTTGGCTAATTATTATTATTAAAAATAAGTTTGCTAGAAAAAATAAATAATATGAAGGCATAAAACATTTCCTTCGGTAGGTAGTTCGAGAACAATAAGGGTAAATAAAATAAGTCAGTTTAGAATTACTAGTTTCAGTTGACCGCATTGCAACATGCTATTTCTGTCCTTAGAACTATACAGAAAACATAAGCCGACTCTTACAATTATGCGAATATAATACCTTGAGAACAACGTAACCAGAAGCTTGTTTGGAACTCAGATTATACAGTCTTAAACTAACCGAACACCTGTCGGTGGCCCGGCAAAACTTTTTTGTGTAAAAACGGAATATTACACAAATGAACTAGCATGTATTTCACCAACATATTTTTCTGAAAAAAAATCAGAATTCAGGAATAGACTTTTTTAAGCTCTGAAATATGTGAGGAAATCGAATCAATTTAAAAATAAAAGGAAGCAAATTATTTTCTGCATTATTTTGTACTAGACATTTCAAAAGTTTTTAAAAATTATAAGTCTTAAACAGTTTTGAGGTACCGCACTATTATAAACTTTTCTTACTTAACATTCTTCGAGAAAAAGGTAATATTGACTGACTTGTACTGAAGTGTACAGAGTTATTCAAAAATATTAGGAAACAAATTAAGTACAGAATCTATGTGATAAATTATTACTAAGTGACATAAAGAATAGATTGTAATATGTATGTAGTTTGAGGACATTTACCTCATTTTTTAAGTTTAGTTATGTTGTTGTTATCATAGCCTTTTGTTTTAACTGTATTAAAGAATTATATCGAGTTGTATTTTTTTATTTATACTTAATGACTAAACGAACATTCAATTATTTTCCAACGACTACTTGATCCTTCCACCGCTAATGTGATAGCTTTAGGTGGTATTTCTTTGGAGATTCTTTGGGACAATATTGCTTATAACTTTTAAACGGGAAGTAATACAGAAAAATTTCTCTAATAAATTCTCTAATAATTTCTCTAAATATTTAGGGTAACAGTATGAACCAAAATAAGCAGAAAAGTCTCAATAAACATGGGTCCGCAAAGTAACGGTTGCGGAGATATGGAATGTTTTATGTTTTTTAGCCCCTTTTTTATTTTGCAAAAACGTTGTGTATCTTCTTATGATGGATCTTGGTTGATGTTTAGCGAAATAAAATGTACGTATTTGACAGTTGTTCTCAGTGCACAAGTTTTCTTTCGCTATGGCTGGTTACCCTAACGCAGAATTAACAGACATGCATTTCATGTATGGTCGTGATAATAGGAACGCCACCGAAGCGCGACGTCTTTATGTTGACGCTTATCTAAATCACCAGATTCTTTCACAACACATGTTTGGAAGAATTTACCAAAGATTGCGTGATACAGGTTCCTTGAGCAAACAGTGCCATTTATCCGGAGGACCAAGGTCGGTATCCACTCCTAGAGCAGAAGAAAAAATTCTAGCACTGGTAGAGCAGAATCCAAGTACAAGTGTGCGGAGAATATCAGCCGAGGTAGGAATTACTGGTCTTCTTGTTTGGAGAATCCTTCACGAGCAACTGCGTTATCCATACCATGTGCAACGAGTACAGGCCTTAAATCCAATAAATGATCATCAAGCACGTTTGTTTTTTTGCCGCTGATTTATACGTCATGATGCTGAAGACCCTCGTTTTCTTGCAAACATTCTTTTTACTGATGAGGCCGGGTTCACAAGAAATGGAGTCTTTAATTTTGACAATACGCATATTTGGACCGACGAAAATCCTCATGCTCTAATAGAATCTGGACATGAGGCACGTTTTTCATTAAACATTTGGATGGGTATTGTAGGTGACAGGTTTCTAGGTCCTGTTGTTTTACCAAACCGATTAACAGGCGCTGCTTACCTCAACTTTCTGCAGAACACACTGTATGAGTGTTTGGAAGACATTCTTTTGAATCAGAGGCAACAAATGTGGTTCCAGCATGATGGTGCTCCATCTCATTTTTCCATGGCCGCTAGAGAGCTTTTCCACATACATGGGTAGCAAGGGCCGGACCTGTTTTATGGCCTCCAAGATCGCCTGATCTGAACCCTGTAGATTTCTTTGTTTGGGGATATTTGAAGACATTAGTGTATGGTACTCCTGTAAATAGCCTGGAAGAGTTGCAGCTACGAATTAATCGAAAGTGTCAGGAAATCCAAACCAAAGAGGGTGTTTTCGAAAGAGTTCGAATATCGTTCAGACGAAGATGTCGTGTCTTCTTGGAAATGGACGAAGGGCACTTTGAACATCTTCTGTAACTTTGTTTTTTGTTTGTTAAAAGCTTCCTTTGTCGGTTTATTTCTAATAAAATATAATGTTTGAAAAACAAATAGTGGTCCATATCTCCGCAACCGTACTTTGCGGACCCATATTTATTAAGACTTTTCTGCTTATTTTGGTTCATACTATTACCTCCTGAAATATTTTACACTCTTTTTTAACACCCTGTATTAGAAAAAAGAGAGCTTTTTAATGGGAAAAAGATTGGGTATGTTTCTGGAAAAAATATAATTGATGCCGTCATTAGTCGTTTCTGCCAAATCCCAATGAAATATCCCATAGAAAATATTAGTTTCATGTGCCATTTATTTATTTCTGAAAAACATGTGTTATTTATTAAACATAGGTATTTTGTATGGCTGTATAAATAAATCCAAAGCCATAGCAGAAAAAAAGGTATAAATATTTGTTTAATAGTTTATCATGTCCGCTCAGACCCAACAAATCACACGAATTACAGTAATGTAATGTCGTTATGTAACTTTACATAAATGTAAACGAAAAGCACAGTGGCCTTGAACTTCCTGAAACATTGTCACATTATTGGGGCCCGGCAACAGCTTCGGCTCCGGGACTCCCTGCTGTTCTCGACGACCCTGCTGACTTTTACCTAAATTATCAAAATATTTGGTAAAATGCAACTCTCGAAAATATTCGCCCTCACCTCTTTCAATTACTTTTGAAATTTTCTGGTCTGCTCTACCCCTAAATGAATTATTGGCCAACTCCATTCGAACTTTAACAATTTGAAACCAATAAACTTGGTTTATGGTAACTATATCTAGATGGAAGCAAATTTATCCGGATAAATTCTTTGCACACCCGACTGCTGAATCGGTTCGTTTACCTTTCTCTGAAATCAATACTGGGACAAATAATAATAAGAAACTGTTGCAGAGAGTGTTTTTAAAATGGCACGTCCCTTCAACTTTTGCAAGGCCTGTCTGATTGACAATTTTAACAATGATAAAAAGATCATTACTAATCGAATGAAAAGCAACTGCATTGTTACCGTATTGTTACTTGTTTAGATATGACAATCTTCATTAACATTAGTAATGTTTAAAAAAATAGTGTAATTAGATGTATAGTAAGGGGGTAAACAGGAGTGATGTAATGCTATAAAAAGTTAAGAACACACTCGTCGGAATTTGTACTTATGCACTGAACAAGTACAATTTTTTACATTATATTTTGCCAAGAAATAATTCTTATGTATTTTTATTACTTATTTCTTTAAGTAATTGGTTATGCAGGGCCTGACATAGGGTTTCAGGGGCTCTATGTTGTTGGTGCCCTTTCCGATTTACAGTATTATCTTTTTCTCTGCATGAGAAAAAACCATCGAGGATGTTTCTGAGAGGCCAAGCTTTTTTATTTTCTATAATGTTTTTTTATAAATCATGCCTTTATAAATCGACTTTATCTGATTGATTTATGCATATTCTGTGCCTTATTTGAAAAAGGAATTTTGTGAGAAAAAATCTTTTATAGGGTTTTATCCAATTTACTGTTTTCCAGATGCGCTCCTTTTTCGTCTTCCCTCGCCTTGATACCCCTTGTATCAGTTTTGTATCTGCTCTTCAAAACATTACCTCTGTAGTTTATATATCAATAATTCTTGATTATTGAATATAGTTATACCTATTTTAATTTTACTGTATTTTAAGCAAATATAAATCAAATCTCTTACAATTCCTATCAGTGAAGTCATATGTATGCTCTCTGATACAAAATATTTAGGTATGCTAATGAACAATTCCATAGATAAAGCGTTATTTATCTAGCCAAATTTACTAACCTGGTTTAATAAAAACATTCTATAAATACCTAAGTTACAAAAGCTAATAATAAAAATTATATGGGTAGATGTGGGTATAATTCAACGCTGGTCGGAGCTTTAGTTCCAAAGTAGTTAGTTTCATACAATATTGTTAATACCTAAAAAAAATAGTTAACTTACGAATCAGAACTGCTATTTCCTCTGCCTGCCTTTATAAAGCTGGCAATGTTTTAAAATTTATTTACAATTAATATTTAGTCTTGACGGAACGTTTTCTGTTGTATCTTCGTCTTAGAAAACCATTGAGTGTGCAAATAAAACGCTGGTGTAGTTGCACATTACTTGTCTATACATTTATAACTGCAATGATCTCCTAAGTAACTATATTTAGCTTCTTTGTAAGTAAAGCAACATTTTTTTTTTATTTTCAAGTGAAAACTAATTATTTTTAATTTAACTATCTGCATTGCATCTGTAACCTGTAAGAAAATGTTAATTACACATTACTTAAGTAACGTTCAGATAAACGTTAGTGCACTGCAGTTGTACTGTTGTATTGTAATTGTATGGTGTTAAATATTATTTACTCTGTTTACATAAAATTACTGTAGACTTAAGAAGTTGGGGAATTTTTCCGCTGTAAGTTGCCGACATGCAAAAACTCAAGATTCTTGACCTTCAGAGAGGTTATGTTTATGTTTTGTCAACTACGTCCCTATGTACGGAAATTGTTGGTTTTTATCATTTGCCGAATAGTAATTAAAAGCCTACCCTAGATAAAATATAAGCCTACAATCTGCAGGAATAGATGGTCTATTTGAATGTTTGGTTAAATCACAGTATACTAGCATACTGTGGGTTAAATGAGGCCCCACTAATTTCAGCAACTCATCAAACACTGCCACTGTCATTCGGGTGAAATGAAAAAATAATCGGCATTCTCATTTCGCATTTCTTTATATAAATTATAGAAATCACCTTGCATGTGCTTTCTGCGGTTAATAGGTCGCACCCACCATCTCCGAGTTCTTTTCATTTTTTTTGCATGTATACTTTTTATACATACTGACGTCGCTGCCAATGAGAGCAGCAAAGGTAACTGTTTCTAAACCAAACAGTCCTCTTCATTCATTTTTTTATAAACAAATCAATTCTAAACTAAATATCTAAATTAGAATCTAATTTAAAAACTTAACCTGCAAAAATGTGAATCTTCTGTTGTCTGTCAAAAAAGCAATTTTCTGATTGGTCCTTGTATGATTGTTGGAAAAGGATTGGTAAAAGCTAAAATGCTTTTAGCTTCTGCCATACAACTGCAGTACAAAGGCGTTACTGTTAAGTTTATCTGAACGTTACAAAAGTCACCCGTATTTCTCGCCGTTTTACTTCAGTATCTTTAAATATTTGCAGGTGGGATGAGTTAACATTCCTATTATTTGCTAAACCCTAGATTATTCAGTTATTAAATGTCTAAAATTATTTGTATTTTGTAGAAAACACTATTTCAAGAATACGGCGCCCTTTGTAATAACTTTTCTGCAGTACCAATGCAACCGCACTAATCTTATGTGAATGAAGCTTTATAAATTGTATCTGCAAAAATGTAACAATGTAAGTATGACACTGTCGGTAGTACAGCAGTGAAACGTTTAGGAGCATTATTAGATGCGATCAGTTACCTAGGCCACGGCATAGCAACCCGAAATAACCCATAGATTAAAAACGTACCTGCTTTAAACACATAGTTTGAATGCGTTTAAGATGGTTGTTTTTTTTCTCGTTATTTATCGATTCCATCTGCAAATGCATCGATCTATTACGTAACTACATTTTGTTATTTGTTAAGGTATTTCATTTCCGCTATAGTATCCACCTCAATTATTATTTTGAACTCAACTAATTGGGTTGTGTGTAAAGAGGTTATTTCATTTTGCGCGTTACTTTGTCGACTGCACCGATCTATTACGTAACTGCATTTTGCTATTTACTGTATTTATTTTCCACTGAATCCATCTCTTTGAACGCAACTAATTGGGTTGTGTATAATCTGCAAATGCATCGATCTATTTACTGCAATTGCATTTAGTTATTTTTGCGTCATTTCTCCAACTTATGGCTCTGTCCCTTTTCTGAAATGAAGTGTTTTAGATATTATATTCAGTTAAACTAATTGTGGTATTTCTCAGAAAATGTAAGTTTACCTTACTGCGGGCATTACGGTTGCATTTGCAAATGTTTAAACATTTTTTCAATATAGTACATATCTACTAATGCTTTGCTTTCAATATATTTCATTATACTATAGGTAGACTCTTCATTACTTCCATGATGATTTGAAATCTTCTAATACTTCATTGAAAATATGAAACACATAAAACACTCACAAAAACTGTTTTCTATATTATGATCGGAGTATAACTTTCATTTGTTTCTACACACTTTCCTTAAATACGGAGCACACACACATACTACTTGTCTTCTCGAGGTACAAAATTGCAATCACACGATCTAGATATACAGGGTGTCTCACTCAAAAGTGGAACAAGCCTGTAAAATGCCTACCGTACGACCGATTTCAAAAAACTTTTTGATACACTTTCAAATAGTCTATCTTGGACACACCTGGCGTTCCCTAAAATTCGAAACCGTGGCCGACTAGGATACAATTTATGTGGCTTAAAATCGGAAAATCATATTAGGGATTTTTTTATTCGCAAAATTCCCAGGAATTTTTGATCAGGACCCCAGAAAACCCTACCAACCAAATTTTCGTTGCCACAGCATACAGGGTGCTCCGGATGACTTGGGTGTCTCGCTTGAAAGTGGAACAAGCCTGTAAAATGCCTACCGTGCGACCGATTTCAAAAAACTTTTTTGTTGGATACACCTTCAAAAAATCTATCTTGAACATACCTGGCGTTCTCTAAAATTCGAAACCGTGGCCCACTACGATACAATTTATGTGGCTTAAAATCGGAAAATCATATGAGGGATTTTTTTATTTGCAAAATTCCTACGAAATCTTGATCAGGACCCCAGAAAACCCTACCAACCAAATTTTCGTTGCCACAGTATACAGGGTGCTCAGGATGACTTGGGTGTCCCTCTTAAAAGTGGAACAAGCCTGTAAAACGCCTACCGTGCGACCGAGTTTTATATATGTACAATTTATTTATAAGTTGATCGCTACTACTGCGAATTACACAATTTCAGCGGTTTTTTAACATCAAATTATCTGCAGCACCCTGTATACTGTGGCAACGAAAATTTGGTTGGCAGGATTTTCTGGGGTCCTGATCAAGAATTCGTGAGAATTTTGCGAATAAAAAAATCCCTAATATGATTTTCCGATTTTAAGCCACATAAATTGTATCGTAGTCGGCCACGGTTTCGAATTTTAGAAAACGCCAGGTATGTTCAAGATGGACTTTTTGAAGGCGTATCCAACAAAAAAAGTTTTTTGAAGTCGGTCGAACGGTAGACATGTTACAGGCTTGTTCCACTTTTAAACGAGACACCCTGTATATTCATAGTTTTTATCTGTCACTTTAAACAACTTGTACTACTACGGTGTATTATTGTATACTATATTATGGAATGGGACACGACAAAGATTTGAAGGATAATGCAACACAATCATATTGTTTCTTAATGTGCATGTTAAATTTGATACCAACTAGATAACTTGTATAAAAGTGTTATTATTTTTTATGTTAAAATTCAAATTTCCTACTTGATTTTACTTGAAAAATATTATTATACGTTATTATTATTTTAGGACATTTTTACTGGATTCTGGGTTATGTTAGGTCGGCGTAATATCCTTGGAGGTACCACCATATTTTCTCAACAAGTTTTATAGTTTGATTGAATCATCAACGGAAGAAAATTTCTTTTAGAGGGCAACAACAAATTCTATTTATTACGCGTTGTATGTACATATTCGAATATTTATTGACTTCAGCCCCTACACATTACCCCTAACTTTATTGACTCAATACGCAGCCCTCCCATTGGAAAATTTGAAATTGGGATATATGACCCTTTTAGCGCTCTGCCTGTGTCGATTGCCGTTTTCAAAGCGAAAGCAAGTGCGAAGTCGCCCTCGTCTCTGGACCCATTACGTGAAAGATATTCGAAATGAAATTATCTCTTTATCGACCCTGCACGTCACTGCGTGTAATATCGGTTTTGTTTGAATGTTTAATATAACGCGAGCTAACAGAATTGGTAGAAAAATTGTATGCACAAGGTAGAACCGACACAGAGAGCGTGTAGGAATGTTAAAATTTTACCAAACTTACATTCTGTTCCACCTACAGCAAACTGCCAAAGTCATTCGTCAGCGGAGCTACCAAGCATATACCGATTTCGGACTTGTTAGCTCTTATCAGTATGCCATAAATGAGACAACCGACGACTAACTCTGGTTGTTCGCGTCTGTCAAACCCGACACCTGTTCTGTGTCGGTTTAATATCATACACACTGTATAAATTCATATTTTCTTAAAGCTACTCCACATTGCGTCATTTCTGCCTTAGGTAGCCCTTGATTTGACTTTTTCCAGCAGTATATTCTTATGCTAATTTAGCAGTTTAGACTATATATTGTAATAAACACAAAATACACATATGACACAAAGGAACACAATGTATAACAGAAGCAACAAAACTAACACATAATCACACCAAATATAATTTGTTGAATTGAATAATAAAGAAGGTAAAATAAGAAGACTAAAATAAGAAGTAATCTCAGATATAAAATTAGTCAAAGAAATGTGCTGAAACACATGGTATATGCGGAGTAAGAATTCTAACCAGAAAATAATAAAATTTAAATTTAAATACTTCTGAAATAATAAATAATTCAAATAAGATAGATGAAGCTATTAGTGAGTAATTCGCAACAATTTTGACAGATGTCAAAAATTAAATGCAAAAGTTGTACAAAATTTTGTTAACAATACATTCAAAACTAGTGAAATGTGAATTGAATGAATAAAAGTGACTAAGGTAAAAGGAACTAACTCAATAAGAATAAAGAAACTTACCGAATATTAAGGACATCACTGAAATTGCCTTGACAACGAGGTATCCAGGGAGTTTTTGTTGATCAACGAGGCAGAAAAAAAACTTGGTAAGAGGACACGACAAGAAAAAGTGTTAAAAGTTTTTCCTTTGCAAGGGAAGAGCCCCCACACAAATATCATAAGACTCCAAGCCCAATACACAGCTGAGACCGCACAAGAACACCCCAACGAAAACGACAGGCAGTCGAGGTGACGTTACACCGAGATTTAGATGAGATTCCCGCCAACGGAATACAACGGAGAATAGAATCGGCAACGCTACTACCCGCTTTACGTTGGAGGTAAGATAAAGCATAATAGTGAACACCTCGGTGAACACCAATTAGTCCTTATCTGTAAATTGGAGAGTGCAAGTCAATTCCAAATATTAACGATTAATAAAAATACTGAACATTCGTAAGAACCACGTATTAGAAGTATACAAACAATTTCAGCAAGTAGAGACAATTTAGAATATAAACAGGGAATGTAATAGCCCTTCATTATCTTGTAGTAGCATAAGTTAGATGTGAAATGGTTAACCAAAAGACAATTCAGTTAGGTTTTTACTAATAATAATTCTCTAGTACCTTTGCAAATGTTGTGGAAAATTATCACTGCAATACGGATATTTAAATGCTTAACATCATCCATTTTATTTGTTTTATCTCATAAATAAATAATAGCCAAGTGAATTCGCCCCTGAAAGGAAAAGCTGTAACTCCATATAATATACCGGGAGACCTAATCAAGTGGAGAAAAATGTAGAGACTGGTTTATGGGTTCAATCAACACATAAAATGTTTACAGGTTAAATGTCAATTTTACAAGTTAATAATATTATTTACATTAGAGAATTCTGTTTTATTTCTATCAAATAAAACGTTAAAAATCATATTACAACTGCTATTACCAGTAATACAAAATTTGGACGATGAAATAATTGAAACTGAACTATCCTGGTGCAAAGCAGAAGACAACGACATAACAATCTCTACTAAAAAATAATTTTTTCGGCATTTTTAATAATAAAGATAAAGTGGATAAGAAAAATAAAGTAGGAGTGTATAGGCTATCCTGTAACACATATGTATAACGCGGTTTATATTGATAGCTTCAAGCTTCAATATTAAATTGAAGGGACATTTAAATAATTGTCTAAACACTGCTGTAACTGGCTTTTCACAGTTTGCAAATTGTTTGCTTGAATTTCATAATTTGCCTACAAATACAGGTTTTAAAATTCTACATATTACTGAGAATAGATGAATGTTTTTTGAAATTCAGAAATCAATTAACAATAATAATGTTCAAACTAAATACTGTAATAGGTTTGGATTACTTATCAATTTTTTCACAACCTACAAAATATTCCACTAAAACAAAATGTTGAAACCGAAATTTTAATTTGAATCTGACTAGTTTCCATTTATAAAATAAATGTTTTATAGTTTCCTACTTAAGCTTGAATTTACTAATTTGTGCTAACAAATTTTAAATTTAACAATGTGTACTTACGTTGTTGTATTTTGCCTTCAGTTTATGTTTTCATGTTAATCTAAATTTGAGTTTGACTTATTTCGACTGATTTTGAACCGACAATTAGTTAATACATATTGACACTTGTAATTGTGATATGTGAGTATTAAGGTTTTTGAATTTGTTTAATGAGCTATTTGCTTTGTTAGGGTAAATATTTTTCAGAAGTATTCCTATTGTTTTTAAAAATAAAAGTTTTTCTAAATTTTAAGTTTTTTTTTAATTAATAGCATTCAAAAATATTTCTACTGTCAAAAATTAATAGTTTTCTGAAAATGTATAAAAATTAATAGTTTTTCTTTATAATAAAATTAAATTCAACAATAGAAGAAATTTCTAAAAAAAAGAATTTTTTTTGAAATTTTTTAAATTAAAAACTTATCCAATCTACATTATATTCTACCTCGTGTATGCCCTGAAGATTAGGTACAAAATTTGACCTTATTCTCTTATTTTTTATTTTATCATTTATAATCATGCAATTTCCGAATAAAACTGTGTATACGTATTTGACATTATTTTATAATATTTATTTAAATTCCGTTCAGTAATACTAGCTATCCGTTATAATTAAGTGTTCTAGAATTAGTTACTAAAACTAAACATGAACTTCATTTAAAGAGAGACGTGGTTAAGAGGCTAATGAAACTTTTAAAAGTTTCAACAAGGCATTTGTCAAAGTTGATGCCATAAGGTGCAGTTGCCGTTAGCTAAGTATGTAAAATATCTGGTGGAGAACCGACAATTATTCAGGACGTGACGGTTTAACCTCTTATAATTAACAAAATTACGAAATATTTATCAAAAACAAGTATACAGGATGTTACAGAATGATGTTAAGAATATCTAGGAGCAGGTTCGATGTTTAAAAATTAAAAAAAAAGAATATATAAACATTGGTCTGGAAGAGCCTCGTTTACGAGATACAGGTTGTTTAAAATGGTTGTTTCTGTCTTAATACTGTAGTCTTCATTTCTCGAAAGGCGATAGATATATTGAGATGAGATTTGATACACAACAGTGTTTAGTAAAGGGTTACTTCTACGTGTATAAATTTCTCTTGTAATATACATCACTGGCGTTCGTACCGTTAAATGTTAAATACCTATTTTTAAGATGAAAAATTGTACGCGACTAATTTTTGGAAAAATTGGTAAAAGCCAAGTTTATGTTCTGCTTAAAAAGTGTCTCTGGAACTTTTTCCTCCTGACGCACCGTTTTCAAGATAAAAATTAATTTATTACAATAATAGATCAACTTTGGAATGCTAATTAAAAAAATTGTAATCTAGATGGCATGTGTCAGATTGTCATACATTCCATGTCAGACTTAAACAAACAAGCAAAAATAACACAAAGTATCGGGCGACTTTTTAAAGTGTTTAAGTTAGTTTTTAATAATTTTTTTTTACAATATAAGTAAATATGGCGAATTATTTCCTTCGAGAATTGACTCACTGAAATATAATTTTATATTATGATGACTGGAATGCTTGAAAAGCTGCGCGAATAGAATGTACTCATCAGCGCCATATTTGTTTTGTGTCTCCTAGCAATGGCGGAACTATAAAGATTTAGCTGACTGTGAATTGAAATGAAATTGAATTCTGGATATGAAGAATTATTTGGTGCTATATGCTGGTTAATTTAACAGTACGTTACAAAACATGGCATGTTCCAACAATAACAGTCACAAAAATACACAAAGAATAACACTAACGAGATGTAAGATAAAAGAATGTACTGGTACCACTGTACGCCAATGACGTGTTTACAAACAAAATAATGGGAAATTAAGAACACAATTCATATCATACGTGCAGACGATTGTCTCTCTCGCACCCACATACATAACCAATGAAGTATTTCTTTGCTGAGTTTCATGTGCCTCCTTTTTTTAAAAACTAGTAAATCTACTTTAATAATCAAATATTCAAATAATTCTTATTTTATATTTATCAGATACCTTTCCATTTGGGAGGAAAACATTTTTGAACGAATTTTTCGAATGTGCATAGGTCGGAGTACTCCTATTGAGTGACCTTCAAGATCACCCGACATCACTTCCCTGTTGATTATTTCCTGTAGGATCATTTAAAATTGAAAATATATGGAACTGAAATTAGTAGTCAGGAGTAGCTGATTGAACGAATTGCAAATACCTGCAGTTAAGTAAAAAATAATCCTGATAACTTTACAACATTAAAATTTCCGACATTAAAGATTTGGGATCCGCAATACTAATTGTAATTCCTGATACAAATATAATATAAAAAAATACTGGGCTTTGAGATCTTATAATGTTCATTCTGAAAAATCCTTATATATTAAAAGCTGTAGATAACTCTCGCTCGCACACTTGACTCGAATATTGCCCATTTTACAAAGGCTTTTTTGCGAGCCGTGCGGCGCCGAACGGCTAAACGCTACGCCTTTCGCCGTCTTTCTAGATTGCCTACGGCGTATTTTTATGCCGATTTTTTCGCGTTTTCCTAGCTAAATTTCCATTTTTCCGAGACTCCTTGGCCAAAAACGGCGGATTTTTTGATGTGCGATTTTTTCGAGTGGAACAAGGATAGAGCGAGTAGGTTACGCCCCTTTTCTAGACATTCGACAAATGGCAGACGAAATGCGTTTTGCACGGCATAAACGTCAAAAATGTCAAACTAATTTGTTTTGTTTACGCCCTTTTGTAGAAATTCAACAAACGTCAAACGAAACGTCAAAATGAATTAAAACAGATTATGTGTTCTGGAACTACTTTCGGGCTCTTCCAGCTACGAGAAGTTGTTATTGTGTTGTCTGAGATATATCCGAGTCCTTTGGTGATGATTTTATAGCCCAAAATCTGAATTGGTGCCTTTAAATATTTATGTTTACATATTATGTGGTAATATAGACGCTGAAATAATATAGCAACAACATGTGCAAAGGTTGTAGTAGCTAGATTGGTGGCATTTAGATGTAGGTGTTAAAAGTTTTTTTTTATAATAAATATTTTATTTTTTTACTATATTTCATGAATTTTTTTGTCAAAAATTATATATACAATTCAGGAAAAGACAATAATGCTTTTATAGAAATTTGAACCTTCTAAAATGTCAAGCAAGCCTTAGGCACAGCTTAAACAACAAACTTCTTCTTTAAGCTGTGCCTTAGGTCTGGGTTTAAATTTCGATTTTATAACAAAAACTGCTTAAGTTTCAGTCAACTACGAGGCGCACCACCGACCAAAATCACCGAAACGTCAAACGTATGCTCCGGCGGTGACATTTCAAAATAAAACGTAGAAAATTTGGAAAAATGGGGCCGACTAGAGGTCGGCAAAGACCAAAAACTGTAAATTTGAAGTTTCTAAAAAGTTTCCCGAGGTTGTTTTTACATTGAACTTTGCATAAATACGAGTGAAAACGTTGTAAAAATGAGCTACTCGCGTCAAGAATTCAGACGTCTTACGTCATGGCTGACGTTACACATTTGTTTTTATTGTCAACATAATTTTCGATATTTGGTCGCGTTAAAAACAATTATTTTTTGACATTTAGTGCAATATATAATGCAAACTTTTAGTATAATATATAGTATTATTACTATCAGTTGCAGTTTCTTAAATATTTTAATGAAAATATAATGAATTATTCATTTGTTCGTATGACGTAAGTCGTCTGAATTCTTGTCGCGAGTATAGACAATATGGCGGTAGTCATTTCATTGCCGTATCGCTTCAATTTATAGGATGATTCAAAGAGGCTTGATAGACAGTATTAAAATAAAAATTTACAAAAAAAATAAAATTCCAAATTCGAGAAAGTTTTCGGTTTTTTCGCTTCGGAACGGTTGTCGAACGTGCGAAAGACTGTTTCGTATACAAAGTCTTGAAAAAAATGTTACCGTTAAAAAAAAATTAAGGGAATTAAATTTTTTTTTTAATTAATCTTCCATCAAGGATCTATTATGACACTAACTAACGCAGCAAATATAGTGTTTAAAAATAACGAACCATTCTCTAAAAACCCATTAAAAATAAATTTTTGATTAAACTTTTAGTAGCACATAAAGACCACCCAACTCAATATTTAAAATACAGGATGTTGAAAAAAAATTAGCCAAACTCGAGAAAATACTAAAAATTACCAAAATATGCCAACCATTCTTCTAAATTATAGAGCGCTGGATTTTCCCCACTATAGAGAGTTCAGCCCAAGTCACGTTTACATTTTATTATTGACAGGCGTAGGGCCGCGCGCAGTAATGGCAATTAAGTAAAAGGCACTACGCAGCGGTGGTTATGCCGCGGCCAGAGGGCTTTAGCCCGAAAAAAGGTCAAGTCAACGATAGCCGACTTGCCACCTTTCTAGTTTTTTATTAATTTCCGAAACAATAAATGTACACGACAAGTACGTAATTGGGATAAATAAATTCGGTAATGGGGAATGCCACTATGTTGGAAAAGTTTTTGGAAACTCAGTAAATTACATTGTTTTGGAAATATATGAAGACCATATTCGCTGTTTTTTAAATTAAATTAAATTTAAAAGATTTATTGACAAATTAATGTACATGTGACGTCAGATGTATATTTTTAACATGCGGCAACAGAGTAATAGCATGCAACATGTCTTAGAATAAAATAAATGAAATACAGTACTGTATAAATAGAGACAGGTATAGTGCCTGTAAACATCATTTGTCACTTCCATCAATATAACATAACCTATTTTTCTGCCGAGACAAAACTCAAGAGATTTCAAATATAACTAAATTACAAAGAGGTTATGTTTGTTTAGGAATATCACGGGCCATAGACCAGGACAAGACAGAATTCATAGACTATGGCCTGGCATAACCTCAGTTTGAGTTTAGTGGTTTTATTGTCATGCATTGTTGCCAATTGATAAAAATGTACGCGTGACGTCATGTTGTTTTAAATAATTAATATCTCTCATAAAATTGCATATTAGTCCAAATCCTGTGACACGTATCCAACGTTTTTTAGAGTACTCTCTAAAAATGCAAAATACCAAATTTAGTGGTATTCACCATTCTCACATTTCTGAATCTAGATCAGCCACAAGAGTATACTGGATACAGGTGTGGATATTATAACATTAAAAAGGCATGGAGGTTGGAAGTCTTCTCAAGTAGCAGAAGAGTACATAGAAAATTATCTGCAAAATCAAATAAATGTAACAAAGCAATTAGTTTCTTCAATTACTATCACAGAAAATATTTCCAGTGCACCAGTTTTTAATTTCAGTAATTGCACCAACATTAGAATATAAATATTAATATCTGCAGTGTAATCCCAATATCTCAATAAATAACTTATTTTGTTTAGATTTGATTTAATTGTTTTTGATTCATACTTTTTGGTCGTGGAGAAAATATAGTCTGTTACTCAGTTACAATCAAAATTCGATACTAATCTTCCACTCATATCGAATTTTTTCATTCCAACCTTGTTAAAAAATCTATTATGCCACCAGATATGCATTTCTGTTTGGCTTGTGACTTTAATAGATTTGTGAGTGAAGTAAGTAGAACACTGTTACTGAATTTCAATTGATTATACAGACAAATTAAAGGAATAGCCAAAATTTATTTATTTATTAATGGATAACATTGACAGAATATAATTTTTTGTATATCCCGTGAAATAGGTAACAATTTTGATTATTTTCTAGTAGAATTTGTTTTCAATCAATTAAATTACTTATCTCACCGTTACATTAACAAACTGGAAGAATTAAACTTAAAGGCTTAGACGTAATTTTCTAGTCTCAACGAAAACTAATTTAGGAACATCCTTCCGAATTTTCTTCCCCATACGCTTGACTTGTGATGCTGTTGCTTCTAGTTAATTTACTTGTTTACGTGAAGTTATTAAGAAAGTGTCACAAAATGGACTGTTTCTGTGTTATCTATCTACTTAAGGATCTTACTTTTTATTAAGCAATCCTATTTTCCTAAATTAGTGTAGTTAGTTCTACCTAATATACGATATCACCTCTATATCAACGAAAATAGCTGTAACAAATTACACCCAAGACGTATCAGAAATAAAGCTTGTTAAAACACATATACACACAAAGATAAAACACAATAAAAATATTCATATCGTTTCACTCTTCGCTGAGTTCCCGTTTCAACGACTATGGAATGATGAGACACACAGAAATAAAAAACAATAAAAACATGTTATTTCACTCTCTGTTGCATCTATATGCTGTAAAAATAAATTCGTACGCGAAATAAATTTCTTCGTTTCTAATCCATTTGATTGATATATATTTTTCATATGGCAATATAGCTTTGAAAAGATTTGTTCCAATATAGGGCACATACACAGGAATATCTATGTTATTATTAAGAAGCACATTTATTTGATTTACCTGTTGAAGCAAATAGTCTTAAATAAATAACTTGTTCCTCAGTAGCGATTTGTTTGTTTGCGACGTTACTTTATAAGATTAACTACGACTAAGTACAAATATTTTAAGAGGAGATAAAGAAAAATATGAATTAACGGAATGGTCCTACAAAAAAAGTCCAAAACTATTTATAAAATAGGAATATTTTTTCTCTAAACTATATTAAATCCCTACTTATTGACGCCTATGGCCGCTCACCAGAAGCGGCGAATATAACCTTTGTGACAGGTGACAACAGACTGCATACCCGATATGGATAATAATATTCAGGGTGATTCAGCACTTATCTAAAAAAAATTGGGAATAGATTGCATCATGAAAAATGGGGTCAATATAAAAACAAATTTGCAAAATCCTTATAGTTTTCGAAAAAATAATAATTCTACTAGTTTCAAGTTTTACATTACTGGGCTACTGTAATCTCTAGCCAGGCGATTTCAAATATCCGATTACTTATCGTATTAACTTTCTTGTGATGCAAGTATTTACATTCGTTTTTCAAATATCAAATATGACTTATTAGTATAGGATCCCACTATAAAACGACTTTCACCGAGCTGGTTAATAGATGAAAAGTATTTTATATCCAATTAAATATGTTAATAAATACATTGCAAATGGGTTGTCTAAAAAATTTCAGTCCAGAATATGATTAATTAACAATTAAAAATTATTTTTTCTTTAAATATTTCACTGGTTTGGTTCATAGACAAATTCCATACCAATAGAAAGTATGAAGCCCATAGAATATGCATACGTTAGGTTGACTATTTTTTTCCCGTCACAACTCTTGGGTAGGCAGGTATAAACAGGAAAATCGATACTAGTAACTTGCACCGGTGTGGTTAATAAATTAAAGTTAAATTAAAATAAAGATTATTTCATTACCAACACGGTGGTATAGGGTTGTCTGCGAAAAATCAGTCCTGAATTCCGGTTGTCGAGTTTTAAAAAGAGAAATATTCCCCAGCGAATCATTCCATGCGATAGAAGAGTACACCGCATTTCAGCTGTGTATAGTTCCTCCATACCGAAAACGAAGATGATTCGTTTATCCGTTTCTCCAAAAAATCGAATAACGTCCGGGGGCGGCGGTACCTATTATTATTAATCTGCCCCTAGGAACCCCTAACACCTTTCAATGACAATAAAACAACATTTTCGACTCAACTAATGATGTGTCGAGATCGAAAACCCGTTAAAAATAAAATTTTCTAATAATCCATTTGCCGCCCCGAATTACGTTTAATTTTTTTTTAAGCAAACGATACATATAATTATAAAATTTTATTAGACTCTTCGATAGGTAAGGTGGAGAAGAAGGCAAAAAACAATTTCAATGATTTTAGACAAATTTCGTGTTTTCAAGGGCCGCCACCGGAGGGGTGGCAGGAACGTCATAATATCATTTCAAGTCACTACCAGGAAATAATAGTCTATACCAAAAATGAAGACAATCCGTTTCTCCAAAAAATCTAATAAAGTGGTATTTTGCCGCTCAACTCGTAAACCGTTGTTTGTACAAAAAATTCTATAGAAGCATTTTTTCATATTTTCATAAAAAAACATTCGAATATGTATTCGAAATGAAACAGAAAAGGTCCATTTCTCGAACTCGTGACTTCGAGACTCCACCCCTCAGTTATGAATTCGGAAAACTTCCGATCCCATCCCACAGCCGCCGTTTACCTAGCCCCATGTTCGTCGTTAGGAGTAAAAAAAAATTCCACACATCTCACGGCCACAAATCGAGCGACCTCAAATTTTATGTACGTATACTTCGTGATAAGGCGGGGGCGCTTCCGATAATGTACCGAAAAAATTTTAAAAACGGGATACCGCCCCCGGAGCCGCCCTCCAACCGATCGAATAGAAATTTTAAAGACACGGACTCTTTGAGACGCGGAATCGAAAAAATTAGTCCATCTTCGCGTTAGGGCTTCCTAGGGGCAGATTAATAATAATACCGCCGCCCCCTGACTTTTTCGATTTTTTGGAGAAACGGATAAACGGATCGTCTTCATTTTCGGTATGGACGAACTACACACAGCTGCAATGCTGTGTACTCTTCTATCGCATGGAATGGTTCGCTGGAGAATATTTCACTTTTTAAAACTCGACAACCGGAATTCAGGACTGATTTTTTGAAGACAACCCTATACCACCGTGTTGGTAATAAAATAATCTTTATTTTAATTTAACTTTAATTTATTAACCATACCGGTGCAAGTTACTAGTATCGATTTACCTGTTTATACCTGCCTACCCAAGAGTTGTGACGGGAAAAAAATAGTCTATCTAACGTTTGCATATTCTATGGGCTTCATACTTTCGATTGGTATGGAATTTGTCTATTAACCAAACCAGTGAAATGTTTAAAAAAATAGTAATTTTTAATTGTTAATTAATCATATTCTGGACTGAATTTTTTTAGACAACCCATTTGTAAAATATTTATTGACATATTTAATTGGATATAAAATACTTTTCATCCATTAACCAGCTCGGTGAAGGTCGTTTTATAGTGGGATATTAGACTATATGCTTACTACAGACTATTATGCGTGAATTTGCGATTCGTGATGCACGATGCGTTAATTGTAAGGAATTCGTGCATAGTATTCGTGTTATTATGAATTGATTTTTAACGAACAAGACCTTACACACTATTCGCGAATTCCTCACGTCACGAATCGCGCATAACGAATCGCGAATACACGAATAGTCTCTAGCAAGCCTTACGAGTATAGCAACTCGCAGTTGATAGATGTCGTTTTAATTTATGGTGGAGAGCGATTTCCCGGTAAACATGTGCCAAATGCAGCTACTTTTACAACGGTGTGCAGTGAGTGCAAGTGTAGTGCAAACGCTGGCGTGACATAGGAAATTTCCAACTGAATCGTGGAAGAGATGGGGGTCCAGAGCCATGTGGAGCATGTCCAAGTGTTAATGCCAAGGGATTGGAAGAGGAGGACCTTTACCATGGCTGCCACGATCTCCTGACTTTAAATCATTTTGACTTATTTTTGTAGAGATATTTAAAAAATTAAGTATATTGCACTGAAGTGGACACGATTGATGATTTACACAAACATATCACAGCTGTTGCCAATAATTTACAAGTTCAAAACGAACAAGAAGTAGAAATTAATTCTATTTACAATTAATAACAATAGCGGCAAAAGCAGCTGAATTCGCTGTATCAAAATAGGTGTTATAAAATGTAACTTATTTCTTTCCTTGGGAATTTCTTTTATTTCTTTGTCTGGTAGCCAATTCTGTGCCTTATCAGATTTTACAGTGAACCAGATTTCAGTGCCCTGCGGAAGTGTATTTTTAAATAATTTTTGAACTGCTCTTTTTGATTTTATTTTTACAAAATTGTATTTGTAAGAGTCCTCTGTACATTCAAATATTTTTTTAGATAAGTTCTGAATCACTTTGTACAGACACTATCGGAGGAATCGGACTAATACATAATAATATCCATACATTTCCATCATTCTATCTAAAGACAATTTTAGGTGCTACTGCATTTGAGAAAAGTTTTAGCGCACTTAATTTTTTAGATCTACTTTTATTTCTGCATCTAGATCGCTACGAATGTGCTAACATCAATCTGCTGGGTCTTAAGTGGTTAAGAGTCCGTTCTCTGTACACTCCTCGGGTAGCGCTCCGGGGTCGGGTGCACGGGCGATACGGCTGGAGGCGGAGATTATCGCTCTCCCACTACAATGATTTTACGATGGACGTTCTTAGAATATTTAGATTTAGTGGAGTAAAATCGGCTAGCAATTATGCCGATTTGTTTTTAAGAAAATATAACCATCTTGTCGAAGGACATTTTTAGTATCCAAAATGGACTTTTTTTAGTAGGGCCGCATTTTATAAAAATAAAATCAAATTATCGATGCTTGGGACATTATTTGACAATTATTACGTTTTTCGTTACATCGCGCTTGTAAATCAACGATTTTACTTATGTTCGTAGTTTTTTTATAGCTTATATAAAAAAACTACAGTACTTCTCACGGTACACACAAATTTTTAATAACTTAACGCCCTTTTGAAAAAAAAAATTTTCCAAAGTCGGCCCATCAAATTTGTGCATTACAAACTTATATTAATTATTTACTATTGACATGTAGTTATATCGAGCAAATGTAGTCAAAACTATAAAAAAGTTTTTTAAAAACAGTTTACGGTGTTACAATTTTCAAGAAATTAACTTTGTGCGCCGTGTGCATACTTGTGATGCAGAAGATGTTTTCAGAAATAGGCCAACGCATTCATTCGACGATTTAAAAATATCTATATTTTCCATAATGAGAAAAACATTTTTATTGTACATATTATGATTGTGTTTAATATATTTATTGCATTGCCCTCTTTAAAATTAGAAGAACAAAGATTTGAGAGCAGGTAAATAAATATTGCGACTACATTTATTTCAGTGTTTTATATTCTTTATTATTTTAATATGGAAAATACGTATTTAATTTGCGGAGAATTTTGTTCAATTTGGAACTTACGAAAAAATGACATTGTTTTAATAAGCAATGTAAAAATTGCATACCTAAGGAATTCTAGTAGAACTTCTTATATTTCCGGAACTGTTGGTCTAAACGAAAAAATGTTTTCTACAAGAAAGGTTTAGACACCACCGCCAACAAAGGAATCAGCATCCAACTCCATAAGATCGATTAATTCAATACTGTCTCAACTGAGAACGTATAGATTATAAGTGACTATGTATTTCTTTGAACTCCGGTCCTGCCCGCATTTACCAATCTCTAAGCCCATCCCACTGAGAGAAACACACGCGGTTGCAGCATTTAAAATATATTCGTTTCTGAAGTTGTAGACGTACGGCATTTAGCATAGAATTTTGAGTACTTTTTATCAATTCGATATAATTTTGGTATCGTTGCAAAGCTAAAAGACAGACTTACTTCCCTTGTGTAACCAATTTTCAATTTATGCCTTTATTTTTAAGCAAATAAATTGTAAATATGACGATTTCTTGCACAGTTTCCTCATTAAATTTAAATAATTAAAAACTAATTTCGAAAAAAATATTACACAGCAGACTTAGGAAACAACTTTGTCTTTCGATTGTTTCTTTATTTGGACCGCTATATTTATTCGTTGTCTAAATAAGTGTTATGGGCCGAGCGTAAAAAATCGGTTTATTTCAAGCGCGCAAAGGACTCTTAGAGAAAAATTAAATGGTAGGTTTTTGCTACAATTGCTTGTAATTATTCCACTTAAATCATTATTTGTATCTACATCCATTTTAGTAGATGGCAGCGTTTTTTAAGACACCCAATACTTAAATAGCACTGTTCATGACATATCTAATGATACAATCAAATTTAAAATCTGTATCTGCTTACTTACTTAATTTATTAAAAATATTTTGAAGCTATTTCGCTAATAATTTATAATTAGGTTCGTATATAGGGTTCCCAACCGTCCCGGTTTGGCCGGGATTAACCAGGAATGAGAAAGTTGTCCCGGCAAAAGTTTTGCCTTGGCCGGGACATAAAAAATCCCGGAAATCCTTAACTTAAGAATATTTGAACAATATTCAGAAATTTGCATGTATACGGCAACGCTGCGAACTTTGACCACGTGTTTTTGTAGACGGAGGTATATTTTCTTGCGTATAAGACGCTTTAAAGCTTTTAGTTGTGATTGGTTGAACTTGTCATGACAACCAAAGAAAAAAATCGACTGAGTATATCTCAAGTAAAATCGGAAATACAAGTGAGACTAAATTTTGATTAAAAATGTGAGGACTTTTTGGCTCTAGTTAAATCAGACCAAAAACTGCTTCAGGCTGCTCGATCTCAACAAAAATATAGATTTAAGCAATGGAAAGTAAAAAGGGTTTATTTTAATGTTTATTTTAGTAGGTACTTTTACCATTTACCTACTTCCTAGTCCAAGTTACCAAAGTTATGTTAATTTCTGATGTTTTGTTTCAATTATTTGAAAACGTAAAAACAATTGTCCCGGAATGGCCGATGCTTAAGTTGGGAACCCTATTCATATAATGTCTTAGTGACTACTTTAAAAACATATAACGAGATCCTTTTCCATTCGAATAAAGGTCCATTTACACACATCAGTGACGTATCAGTTCAGTGTTATTTGTGGTCAAATCACTGATCACTGATGCCAGTTTACGCATAGTCCGTAAAAACAATAAAAAAATCTGGTCAGTTTGTCAGAAGAATTACAAAAATATCGTCGCCGGCGTATTTGAAAGCCACTAAACGGACACTGAAGCAGCACTGATACGACAGTATGACGGATGTGTATAAACACGCCAATTTAAAATCTAAGCAACGATTTTTTATGTTTCACTGATACTGATACAGCACTGATGCGTATAAATAGACCTTAAGCCGGTGAAAATATCTGAAACAAAACATGGCATATAAACTGTAGCAAAGGAATTACACCAGACAGAAATATAATAAAAACGTTTGCCTGATTTCATTGCGTTTGAATAAACCTCGCATCTGTAATAAATCCCACACGAATTCGTTCACATCTAATCCATTTTACTCACAAATTTTTCACGATCCAATCCGTTCCAGATATTCCTCCGAAGTTTTCCCTCACATACCTAACATAAATATCCGTTATGAATGTTGCATGTGCATGAAGTTGAGTTTGTATTTAGGAAATTCCGTATGTCATGATGCATACGGCCAAGAATTTCACTGGGAACAGCCGATTTTATGGTTTTTGCATCGACGTCCTGGAGCGCGTCTCCCAAGAAGTCGGCTTCGACTATCTGCTTGATTTAGTGCCCGATCGGAAGTACGGGGCGCGTGATCACAGCACTGGCATGTGGAATGGCATGGTGCTTCAGCTTATGCAGCATGTATGTAGATCTTTTTTCTAAATGTATACCTAGTAGTTCAGAATCTAAGTCAATATTTTAGATAAGATTACGTGCCTTGTCCTAAGGTTTGCCAACGCATGGTTAGTATCACATAAATTCTTCAGTATACGGAGTGGTTCCGAGGTATAAGAACAGAGTGGAGGAAAATAACACAGCTCTGGGCCTAAAGGGCCTATAAACAGCTTTATATATATATATGTCTGTGTCTCGCCTTTCTTTACATAGATTAAGTAACATTTTTTCCCTTATCTATTACCACTGCCTCTCCCCATCGCTTTCTCGGTTTCCCTCTTTTCTTCTTGTAGTTAGGTTTACTGCCTACAATTTGTTTAACTGTCCTCTCATATTTGATTCGTTCTAAATGCCCTAGCCACTGCACTCTTTTGGCTTTTACAACTTCATCTATTATTGGATGCCTGATGTATGGCATATATTTCCTCATCATTTCTTCTTCCTCCGTCTTCTTTTCCCTAGGATTATTCTTAAGATCTTCCTTCCCACCTTAACAGGTTTTCTCTTGACCTTATTGAGGATCCAGGTTTCACTGCCGTACAGCGCTGTCGGTCTCAAAATTGTTTTGTATATTTTGACTTTAAGTACTTCCTCTACAAGTGTTCTCGTTACTTTTTCTAATTCTCTACTATATCTTGCAATTATGGCCACATCATCTGCATAATTTACTATTTTGTGACTTTTAAACAATATGTGTCTAACTGACTATCTCTTATGACATTTTCTAGTACTAAATTAAAAAGAAGGGTTGAAAGTGGGTTCCGTATCAATAGGAAAATCTTCTGAACATTCACCTTTTATTCGTACTTTGCTTTTGGTATTTTCTAAGATAATTGTCAATAGCTTAATAAGTTTAGTTGGTATCCCAAATTGTTCCAATATTTTACTTCTTATATTCATAGCATGTAGTAAGGATTTCCTTGATCATGAAGATTTGATTAGCTGCTGACCTCCCCTCTCTAAAACTTGCTTGATACTCCTCTATCTGTAGATTTGCTATAGGTTATATTCTCTCCAATCTTCAGGCATACATTCATTCTCTTCTGCAAATCTTTAGTATATTCGTATTCGTATATTCTTTGCCTTAAATCTTCTCCTGGTACTTAATGTTCTCCGCCGCTATTCCGGTTTTCCCTGAACTTTTGTTCTTCTTTAAAGCTTGTATAGTTATATCTATTTCCTTTTTTGACTCCTTCCTTCTCTTTCGCTCTCTTCATTCAACATCTCTGCGAAATCTTGCCTTCATCTTTCTCTAATTTCTGTTTCCTCTCCTATTCCTCGCAATATATTGCGATTTAGCCGAACATAGTTTAGTCCAAAGGTTGTTAGTTAAAGGGACATAGGGTGTTAAATGTAATATTATTTTTGTTTTCTTTTTTCGTTTATTTCTTAATAAATGCAACAATTTTTGGGGTTTAGGGTTCTTTGGGTCGAGGAACTTCCGTTCACATGTCTGTTATATTCATAGAGGGTGCCAACTACGGTAGATTGAATGTTTTAAAAACGACAACTTTTTTACACCATAAAGTATCTCTTCTTTGGTATAGATAAGCCAAATATCTCAAATACAGTGCGAGACAGCTACTTTCATAAAGTATACATTTTTTGTGTAAAAAAAATGGAAGAATTTGATACCAAAGTTGAGATACCTTAAAAGATAAAAAAAATTATGTCGCTTCTAACACATTCTATCTACTGCAGCTACATGTAAACAAATTTCAAATCCTCGACATGAAGAACCCCAAGCCCCAAAATTTTGTGTGGATATTTGCATTTATTACGAAATAAACCAAAAAAAAGAAAAACTAAAATAATATTTTACATTTACCAATTTGGATCTCTTTAACTATCAACTAAGTCGCAAATTTTTGCTTGGGTAACCTACCCTTGAGTTTTGACCCTTTATAGAGCGATTTAAAGAACATGGCTTGTGGTCACTGACTATCCAATGCTGGGCCTAGATCGACCACAGGTCCTAGGTACTAGATGTAGACACGTACTACATCATGTGTAGGTACTCATGTCTTTCTGTTGGTTCTTATGACTAGGGTAACCGAAGTATGCAAAACGCATATTATACATGTTAAATGCATCTGTTGAAATATTTCCATATATTCTTAAAAACAGAATACTGTGCACGAAATCTATCAAATTAAAAGAATATAGAATTACATAGATGTTTAGCAGACATTTTAATTTTGAAATAGATTGATCTATCTAGAATATATGATCCATAAATTTTTTGATCGGGTAATAAAGAGTCAGGGATTATTATTACCTGAGAGATTTATTAGTCTTGTTTAAGAACAGTTGGAAACATCTCATCTGACGCGCGCGCAAATTATACATATACCCTTTTTATACCATTTATATATTTTGCTTGTATTCTATTTCTTTGCTGTAACATATAGTTAGTCATTTTATCTTATGCTGAGACTTGCACTTATTTCCTTATATCTAGAGTTCCAGACCTAGCTTAGCTTCAGTGTGAATTATATCATTGTACTGCATACTTACTTTGATTTAATAAACGTCGTTCTTGTTCTTTATAAATGTATTAAGTTATTTACAACGTTCTCATTCGGTACATATTTAATTCGCAATGTTTTTTAATGGCCGCATAAAATTAAAAATGCGTTGTTTTAGTTGAAATGCGACGATTGAATGCCTGATTCTGGTGTTGCGCGAACAAAGCTATTAATCTCGGATAATAATAAAATTTTGGTAAATTATAATGTGAGGCAGTCCTATAGTAGGCAAATGATCCATTTTTACATTTTATTTCTGATTGTGCTTTTGAAGTCATCACATCGATTGTGTTTTGTTTCTAAGTGAAGTCATATTTTGTTTGCTGTTGTTGTCGTTGTTTTTATTGTTTATTTTTAAGTGAAACAATAAATTTGTATTTTTCAATTATTTTTTTACTTGCATACTTTAAATATTTTGTGCATGTATTAACTAAACTATATGTATATTTGTACGCATATTTTTAATATTTTCACCTGCATATTTGGGTGTCCCTAGTTATGATAGAGAGCGAACAGCCAGGGTTTTTTTGTTGATGGCTTTACCTATAGCATACTGATGAGAGCTAATAAGCTCAAAACCGGTATACAGAGTGTTTATTAATTGAATGCCGATACTTAAGAATGTGAATTCTTCGGTCATTTTAAGAAGAAAACTTAATATCAACATATGTCCTAAACCTCTTAATTTTTGAGCTACAGGGTGTTACAGTTTTAAGAATAAATTTACTTTTTTATTATAATTTTCTTATCACTCCAGATATTTTTATGAAATTTTGTACACACCTATTAATCATTAAATAGCATTGTTTTAAAATCTTTGCCAATGACATCCGTACGAGGTTTGAACTAAACATTTTTGAAGAAAAAAAATGGTACACCACTGCCTTTTCTAAAAACTAAAATTATTTTTAAAATCTCCATTTATTTTACAGAAAATTCAGTCCCTAGACTTACTCTCGTACGACGCACCATTTTCACGTGAAAAAATTAAAACCAAAAAAGTTTTTTCCCCAAGTTCATTGAGAATGCTTTTGATATTTTCTTGTCATTTTGTGGGGCAAAAATTAATTTTCTACTTTCACAAATGACGTTCACGTAGGCATAACATTGAATATTGGAATAGAAAAAACGGTAAGCTCATTAAATGCCCCCTTAAAGCAAATGAAATAAAAATTAGTAGGCTGGGTAAAGTGTCATAATTTTTTACGCTTCTTTTCGCAATAAAGTTGACATTGATTTTTCATTATTAAAAAATTATTATTAGACTAGGAGGTAAAATTTCATTAAAAAAATGGTAAATTTTACAATCTGTGAATTAGCCGACATGCATTTTACTTATGGGGTTGCCGACGGAAATGCATACAAAGCCAGGAGGATATACCAAGAGCGGTATCTAAATCGCGTACTACCCGATCCGAGAACATTTTCTGAGATTCATAGACGTCTTCACGAAACCGGATATTTAAAAGTAGACCACAGTGCTAAAGGAGTCCCTGAAACAGTAAGAACACCGGAACTTAAAAAAGGAATTTTACATGAAATTAAGGAGAACCCCGAAATTAGCATGGGGAAAATCGCGGCAACATTTAATGTTTCACACGTACTTGTTTGGAAAATTTTTATCGAAAATTTGTTATACCCATATCACATTTAAAGAGTCCAGGCATTACTCCCTAGAGATTTCCCGTTGCGCATTAATTTCTGTGGTTTCTTCAAAAGCTGCTGGAAAATCCGTAATTTGACAAGTACATTTTCTCTCGAAACTCAATACGAAATTTCCATAATAACCATTTGTGGGCGGATGAAAACCCTTTTGCAATTGTTGAATCAAATCATCAAGAACAGCTTTCATTAAATGTTTGGGCTGGTATTATTGACGATTATTTGATAGGCCCATTTTTTCTCCCAAGAAGATTAGATGGACAATCGTATTTACACTTTCTTGAAGAAGATCTGCCGCCAATGCTTGAAGACCTTCCTCTTTTATTAAGAAACCAGATGTGTCGCTTCCACATTTTAGCTTACGGGTGCGTGAATTTTTAAATCACAACTATCGCGATCGGTGGATAGGCCGCGGAGGAACGCAGTCATGGCCACCCAGATCTCCGGACCTTAATAGTTTAGACTACTTTTTCTGGAGTCATCTGAAAAGCTTAGTGTACGCAGTGCCGATTCAAGCCGAAGAAGAGTTACGAAATCGTATAAGTATGCTGCCAAACCATAAGAGACACTCCAGGAATTTTTGAAAATGTACTTCAATGGAGGACACTTTCAACAACTACTGTAAATACATAATTTGGGTTCTTTAGTTTGCTTGTATTTTCTTGTCTTGTCGTTTTGTTTTAGGTTTAAGATTTTGAATTTGTCGTTTTACTAAATAAATCGCGATTTTTAAAATAAAATTTAAAAAAAATCAGGGGCGTACCGTTTTTTTCTATCCAAACATTTAATATTATGCCTACATGGAGGTCACTGGTTAAACTAGAAATTAATTTTTGTCCTAAAAAAGTGTTTCCACGCATAGTGGGTCTTTACAAAATGGCAACAAAATATCAAAAGCAGTCTCAATGAATTTGGGCAAAAAACTTTTTTGGTTTTAATTTTTTTACGTGAAAATGGTGCGCCGTACGAGAGTAAGTCTAGGGACCGAATTTGCTGTAAAATAAATGGAGATTTTAAAAATAATTTTAGTTTTTAGAAAAAGCAGGGGCGTAGGTACCATTTTTTTCGTCAAAAATGTTTAGTTCAAACCTCGTACGAACGTCATTGGCATAGATTTTAAAACATTTTTTACATCAAATAATGCTCCTTAATGATTAATAGGTGTGTACAAAATTTCATAAAAATATCTGGAGTGATAAGAAAATTATAATAAAAAAGTAATTTTTTTCTTAAAACTGTAACACCCTGTAGCTCTAACATTTAGAGGTTTAGGACATATGTTGATATTAAGTTTTCTCCTTAAACTTACCGAAGGATTCCCACCCGTAAGTATCGGCATTCAATTAATAAACACCCTGTATGTTTCATAGTGCCGCTGATGACTAACCGTGGTTGTTTGCTTCAGCTTTTTATATTATATTTTCCTCCTATTTCTTTCTTATTTCTAACGTGCTTTCAATTTTTGTAGCATATACGAACAATTACTGTTCAGGAAACTTCTTTACTTCATTATTGGATACTCATATCGCCACAAGCCAACATACTTCATATTTACAAAGTGCCACAACAAATGAAAGTGACAAAAAACTGCACCCGCTATGAACTTATACTCCTGTGTCTATCTAAAAGTAGCAAGAGATTATTTAGTTGCAATTACAAAAGAATTAATTTTAAGAAAAAATTAGAAAACCATTGAAACCGAATAAATATATTTTTTCTGCACTCTAAAACATTGGTGCAAAAATAGAAATTAAGACACTTTAAATCAAAAAAATATTTATTTACTTGTATAGTTAATGAATCTACAATAATTAGAATAATTCCATGGAAAATGTCACTTGCAGCTGTACTGGTAATTATTTCTGTGAAACTTATACCAGGGTAGGGAGCAATATTATACGTCGATATTTTGGACCATATTTGGTCGCGATGCTCTTCTTTTGTTAACGAGTCTTCTATATAACCCTCCGCTACTGTACTGGACTTCTATCCACCGCGTCCCTTAATGGTAGTAAAATTAACACCAGAGTTTGCCAACAAACTAACCGAAGATCGTCTGAAACAATGTAGCATCAAATGTGTTGATTCCAAATGGAGTCGTGGCACATTTATTCTTCTTATAAGTATTCTGAATGATTAGTGTTCACTGGACGAAGGGCTATATACTTTTTAAAATAGTTCAAATATAATGTATCAGTAATAATGAATATTCGTTGCACATACTTTTGTGTCTAGTATATGCACAGCGAGTGCATATACTAGTTATTGAATGTACAGTTACACAGGTAATCTTCTGCATGAAATAAGTTTCATCCTGAGCTTCTGCGAGAAATTTGTCGATTTGTTTCCATATTTTGGACTGTTCTTCAAAGTATATACCAAAAGCACTTTTTCATTGAACTTGCCACTACTTAATATACGAAAACTGTACTGTTGTTTTGATTTACTAGGCAATAACTGGGAAGTGACTTTATTATCAGCTTCTTCGATTTCGGTCGAGAGAAATTCATTGCTTTTTTTACTGTTTTAGAAAGGTATTTTAAGCTAATATAAATCAAATCTCCTACTTATATAGCTTAAAATACCTTTCTAAAATAGTAACAAAATTTTACAAAAGCTAATAATAAGAAATATATGAGTAGATATTGTGGGTGTAATTCAACGCAGGTTGGGGCTTTTGTCCACTGAGTAGTTAGTTTCACACAATATTATTAATACCTAAAAATATATAAAAAAAAATCATTGCCTTGATAACTTTTCATGCCACGAGATTTGAAGTTACTTGTCAAGAAACAGCTGAACTTTCATTACCTTAGCAACAATAAACTTCATGGACAACTGGATTCCAAAATGATATTTCATAAATTAGCGATTTTATTTTATTTTCACAAATAAATTTTAGCACTTATATCATAAATAAATTATTATTGTATCTCAAAAATTTGTAGTGGTTTATATATTCTGTTTAATGTTCGTGAATTTATTATGTTTTTTCTATTTTGTTTTACTTGAAAGAATACACAGAATGTCATTACACTTTTGGTGTAATCTCGTTTGGTAGATAGTACGTGAATCTTACCAAATCCGGATTTTGATTAAAACATCTTCTTTTGTGTCAGTAATAAAAATATATAGAAATCCCAAGAACAAAAAGAAAATTTGCCAGTCCCCAATAACTCCCGAAGTGTCCTCTGGAAAGGCAAGCATAAAACTTTCTCATTTGTAGAGAAAATCCGAGAAAACGGTGTATCCGTTGAAATTGTCTTGAAAAACTTAAAAAAAACAAATTGTTAACGAGAAATAAGCCAAGTACACATATTTTATATACTATACTACAAAGATTTCCCTAATAGTGAAACATATTTTTAAATATAAATTTATAATTCAATCACTTTAATTAGTATCTATAATTATATAAAGTACGAAATATATCAATTACATTATTTTATATTTAATAATATTTTCAATCTGTTGTATTACTAACAAATTAATATACTTATATAGAAAAATGTACGTAATACTTAATATTCCATTTGAAATGCTTTGAAAATATATTTTTCATTCAATTAATTTAGAAGTACACTTCAACAAGGACCTTAAGGAAAAATAAACAAAGAGGTGCCTGTTAGAGACATGCCCTTTATTCCTTAAATTATTTTTTAAACTGTGCCTGCGGCCCTCTGTGGACCAAATTGTTTTTTGATATCTAATGAATCTGAAAATTTCATGAAATTATTGCATAATGCATGTAGAGCACATATCAATTAATAATGCTAGATTTTATTGGAAATCAATTTACTAGTCCATGATTAATTTTTTTTAATATTAAAGTAATTAAAACAGAATCTAAAACCTATACATTTTTCTGTAAAAGATTATATCATCAGCGCAAGCCAATTTCTACTATGTAGTAGACCATAATTCATAACTAACAGATCATTTAGGTCTTCGAATCGGATATAGAGAATATTTCCGCAAATTTAATCTCCACTAATCACAGACCAGGTTCATGGGGTAGAAATAATTAATAAACCTATAATAACCTTTGAATTACTGGTAATAGTGGTAACATTATCGTTAACATAATATTAGTATTCATTAAAACTATCTACAGGATGTTCGGAATATAAGTATCTTTATTTTGCTGTATGATAGATTGCAGCAAAGAAAACATAATTGATTTAACAATTGTTTTCTCTTATCAATATCATTAGAGTCATGACAACAAACAGGTTTTAAATATGTAATAAAACAAACGTTTCGTATTCAGAGAATTGGTGACTAGTTTTGCTGTAAATTAAAATGTGGTTACTAAAAGAATGTTCGTTTTTGATATACGCAGGGCGTAATTAAAAAAAAAACTACCTTTAAGAGATTCTTTGTATCAGAGAATAACTGAGATACCGAAATGCTGACAATTTTCTCTGACTTTTTTAAGCAGAGTTGATTGGCCTACTGGTAATTTCTCTACAGGGTGGCTCTTTCAAGACATGGCCCAAACATACATATTTGAAATGGAACACCCTGTATATTTTTATGCAATTCAATTGCATTACTTTTTTCCTTTATAGTGGTATATAACAAATGCTTCTTATTATTTTGGAAATTGTCAAAAAAACGTTAAATTAAAAAAAACTGATGTTGAAGGGTGTATAGTTGGCCATGCATTTTAAAATGAGTTTAATTCACTTTAATAATTCAAAAAATAATTTTGACAAGACAACTAAATTTGCCAGTTAAGTAATTTATAAATATAATAAATTCAAACAAACATATCAAAATAATTAATAAAAAGAAAATTTATCGACCGTGTCATTAAAAAAACCTGTTGAAAATGATTTAATATTGAAAAAATATTTAGAACTATTTAGATTTTCCCTCTGGTGAAGATTTCAAAATAAGCTAGTTATAAAATATAAGTATTTTAAGTTTCCATTTTTGCAATATTAATGAATACTATTCTTAACGCACATCGTATACAAGGTGGTCCGTTTTTTCATGGCTCACCACTGATATCTCGGAAACCGTAAAATATACAGAGTAGCTGAAAATAGAAAATAGTTACGCCTTTTGATGGTCATTAAGATCCACCAAACGGTTCCAAGATATCTGCTGCCGTTGTTGAAATATTGTGAAAAAACTGAAAATAGTGATTTTGGAAAATGCCATCTAACGTAAGCTATTTTTAACATTTGACATATGTAAATACTCGCATCACAAAAACGTTAATACGTACTGTAAGTAATCAGATGTTAATATTCGGTATCGCTTGGCAAAAGAGTACAGTAGCCCAGCGATGTAAAAATTGAAAATAGTTCAATAATTTTTTACTCGAAAATTATAAGGATTTTAGAGTTTTTTTTACGATATTGGCTCCATTTTAACACAACTATTCCCAAATTTGTTTAGACAAGTTGTGCATCACCCTGTATATGGCAATTTATTATGGTAAAATTTAAAATTAGACAAAATTAAGTTTTATTTTTACTTTGAACACAAAAAAGTACACCTCATTTTTCTACATAGCCTCCTGATTTGGAAACGCATTTTTCCCAGCGCATAGGTAGTTTTCCAATCCCGTCCTCATAGAATGAAGTAGGTTGTGTCTCCAGCCAATTGCGCACATAGGCTTCAACCTCATCGTCACTGTCGAATCTCTGACCTCCAAAAGCTTCCTTTCTATTCAGCTGTGAGAAGACGAGGAACCCACCTGGCACATACTTTACGAAACCCTAGCTCCTCTGTGAGTATAGAAAAAATGCTCCCATAGCTTATCCCAACCTCACTTGCAATCACAATGGTGATTAGACGCCTGTCACCTTCAACAAACTGTCGAACACGGCTGACGTTGTCAGCTGTGATGCTGAAGCGGGATCTGCGGTCATGGCTCTCATTCTCAACAGGATCACGACCCTCCACAAACTGTTTATGCCATGCAAACACTCTAGCACATGAAAGTGTCTCTTCTCCGAACTGTACAGTCAATCATCTGAAGATTTCTGCCGGTTTTACACCTTCAGTAGCAAGAAATTTGATCACAATACGTTGCGCAATCGAGGAGGGGTACCTCCTGCTCGGACATCATCACGACGGTTAATGGTGCGGTCGAGAAAACGCGCCCGACTACTCCTAGCAGCCCTACCCAACACCCTAAACGCTGTAATGCTCTAGCACCTACACTGGGCTTCCAGGACCAAAAGTCTCGTTCATATTTGATTCACCCTCGTACAAACCTACACTTTCTCCATAGGAATTTATTTATTCAAATGAAATAGTTCCATATTTAGTGTTTAGTCTATCAATTACTTCAGTTGATACAAACTTGGCGTTTAAGAAGTAAGACAGATCCGATCGGAGATAGAGGGCTGAAATACAAATTCGGAGGAAACCTGAAACTTTAAACAACCCTCGTGCTGTACAATTGGAGCCGTCTCAACTATCGGACAGACAAACAAGTTCGGTGCACAAACTTTTCCCAACTAATTCCATGGAATTCGGGTTGTTATTTGAAACAAATAAGTAATCAGGGCTTAGATATGTGCTTCGGTTGAATTTAAATAGCTGTTTATACGTGTATCCTAAATCATTCAGTATACAACTAAAAAATTACCTGACAGTATCAGCTGTACTCTCATTGTAAACAGAATTTATATTAATATATTAACTACGAATTTAGAATGTCAATAATAATTTTTAATCTATAGAAACAGTTGTAAAAAAAACAAAAGAATCATCAGAAGTACATTGACAAAGCTCTGAAGAAAAGGGGTAAACCGAGGGGTAAACCACTGGGGTATTTTACTGTACAAGCTGTAGGTAATTAAAGGTACTTTTTGCATTTTTGTGGGTATTTATAGGTATTTTTTCAGTATTTTTAGTTACTTTTTACGTGTATTTTTGGGTACTATCAAGGTAATAATGGGTATTACAAAGGTAATTAATGGGTATCTTCAGAGATAATAAACATTTTCCCGCCAATTTTTAAATACAATGGCGATCGCGCATCCGTTATGACGATGGCACAGTTCAAATATAACTGACTGAATGGCAAATATAAAAATTATTAAAAATGTTTTCTAGATATATTAAATAGTCTGTAAAACTTTTTGGAGGCACTGTTAAACAACTATGTGGTCCTTACTGCCTTCGTAAGCCTTTAGTTTAGAAAATAATGTAGGGTGATTCGAATTAGATACAATCTATTGCAAAAGTAATGACACTTCCTCAAATCAATTTTTTGACTACATGATGTTCTGTGTATAAGTTACAATAGATTTCTCTGAGTGAGTAAAACAACTAAGAACTAATGTTTAAAATTGAAAATAGTTTTAATTACGAATATGTCAGCAGTTCGAAATAAATCGCCAAATTCGCTTTAAACAGTGCAATTATTATTGCAATAGTACAGTACATTACCCTATAAACAAGTATCATATGAATGTTTTATAAGGCATTAACGCAAAAAATATCCCACTCACATACTAGCACATTCTTCTGTTAACAAATTTTAGTATGGTATAATTTGTTAAACTTTATCTTTAAATTAATATATTACATATTATAGGTACAATACGTGTTAACGATAAGTTTGGTAAAACTTCACCTACATATTCTATTGATGAATAATAGTAATAAAAAGTGAATGGAAGTCTATAATAAAAATTAAAATATTGCTAAATTAGGTTTTCCTGTCATATTCATATTCTATTTAATAAAAAAGAATAATTTTTATGTAAACAACAATTATCTAATTCTAGTAACAGATGACGGTAAACAAGCTAGGGTTAAAATTGAATTCTCCCTCTATACCCATCCATTTATACTTGTCCATGAAAGAATTTTGTATTGAAGACACCGATGGTACCCAGTAGTCGTGTACCCGATGAATATTTGGGATCCGGACAATAATTTTAGGGACACCCTGTTTAGACCGAATATTATGACTTCATAGGTTAGGAAGAAGATTGTTTTTAGTTAGCTTGAAGGAGGCATAGTGTAGGTATTGGCCTCCTTTTTGGGTGCGCCAATGGGTTTATGATACAGTTTATGTAATCCAAAATGTTATTTCCAGATGCATTCAGATCGAGTCGAGGGATCGATCTAAGTATCAATTTCACGATAAGTCGCAATATGATAATCCACAATATCCTACCAACTTGAAAACGAGTTTAGATATGTTTACTTATACTGAATAAGGATTAGAAACTAATTTTCCCTTAAATAGTTCTATATTATTTACGTAGATCTTAGATGGAATAATTTCTAAAGAAATATGAGACAGTTTTGAAAAATTAAAGGTATATTAAGTGAATTCGTGGTTCATTTAATGCATATTTTGTTTCTTAGATATCTGGGTATTTAAGGGTATTTTTGGGTACTATTCGGTATTTCTGGATATTTAACGATATGTTTAGTTACTTAAGGATATTATTGGGTAATAGTCATAGGTATTCTTTGAGCATTTGGAGGTAATTCGTGATTTTTAAGTATTTTTGAGGTATTTGCTTATTTGATGAAGTATTTTTTTTTTGGGAAAATAAGGTAATTACGAGTAATATTTTTAAAAAATGGTATTTCATTGTACAAATTTTAAACAGTGGTTTACCCCTCGGGGTAAATATTATAGCTCTGTTCAAGCAAGGAATCCGGAATGGTTTCAAACTGTCAGAAATTGTTATAAATTTGTCTTCATAAACATCGCAAGAAGTACTTGAAACTTGAATTGTAGTAATAGGTAGAGGGCGAACCTGATTTAAAACATAAATTATAATTCCTTTTCTTAAAAAATGTTTCTCTACCAAATTTGGTGACAATCGGCTGAGCAGTACTCGAGTTATTACAAAAAAAAGACGAAGAAATAATTTCAACTTTGACTCAACATTTACATATTTAGCTATGTCTTCATATTTTGTCTTAAACATGTTGCTCCTTCTCTATGGCCCATTATGAAGGTACACCCTGTGTAAATTGTAGTAATAGGTAAAGGAAAACAATGCTTGCCTTTAACTGCATCGTCTGTAGTACAGTAGAAACTGATAGACCATCTTATGCTGCACATATATTTATTACACTCTTAGAAAAGAGTCTATAATTGCTCTAACGTGTATTCGTCTCAGAGACCAAGATAGTCACTCTGTAGGTTTGAATGACAATATTGCAGCGACATAGCTTGCAGTATTCGCCTTTTTCTTTAGTAATGAATAACCAAATTTAACGTATTAGAAGTGACCGTAAGATGAAGAATTGCTCCTAATATGTAACCTTTTGTTAACACGTTCAGTGCGCATGACGCGAATCCGAGTCATGCGCGTAGAACCGCAACGGCTGGTGACTCGATTTCGCGTCATTGTAGCATGCACACGTATAGCGAATTCAGTAGCTCAGCCGCTGTCTTAGGAGTGTGCTATGTTGTGAGCCTGTGCAGTACATATAAGGAAAGTGTAATTTGGCGCTAGTTTGAGTTCGCCATGAATTTCGACGATGCTGGTCCATCCGGTGCAAAAGGACAAAAGAAAGATGAAAAAAAGTTTGTATATAAACCACCTCTTACCGATAGTGATTTGGAAAGGCTTTTATTAGAATCTGACGATGATTTAGCAGATCCCGATTATACGGATTCAGAATTGGACGGGAAAAGTGACTCAGATGTCGATGAGGTTGATGTGCCTGTTGAGTCAGATTCAGATTTGGATACCTTTTCCTTGCCAATCCCTATTCAAACAAATCAACGTGCAACAATAGGCTCCGATGAGCCTGTAAAATGGACTCAAACGCCTAGCAAGCGTACTGTGCCTTTTACAGGGAAACAGGAGCTAAAAACACTGCCCAATGGTTAGTATGAAAAGTAACTTTTATAATTATTTTTTTGATGCATAATATTGTACTTTAGAAGAAACATTTTTTTACAGGAAATGGGTCAATAGATTATTTTAATTTATTGGTTGACGACAGCTTTTTTGAACTTATTGTTCAAGAAACAAATCGCTATGCAGTTGAGGTATTCCAGTCGGAAAATGTAGGCGAATCTTCCAGAATAACACGTTGGCGTGATACTACAGTGCCCGAAATGCGTCTCTTTTTTGGGCTGTTCCTACACATGGGGACAATACAGTTGAATCGAATACAAGACTATTGGAAGAGAGACAGGCTTTTCAGTATTCCTTTGTTTTCGACGCACATGAGCAGAGACCGGTTTATGATTATAATGCGATGTTTACATTTTGCTGAGAATCCAAAACCAGGCGACCCGAAGTCCAAAGATAGACTTTTCAAGGTTCGACCTTCGATCGATTATTTCAATAATAAAATGATGTCTACCTACTCTCCGAACCAAAATCTGTCTCTGGATGAGTCCATGATCCTATGGCGCGGAAGGTTGGTGTTCAGACAATACATCAAAAATAAACGACACAAGTACGGTATCAAACTTTACATTTTGACCGAGCCAGATGGAACGATACTAAAGTTTGCAGTGTATACCGGCACTTTAGATGATTTCGGTGGTAAAGGACATGCCGCCAATGTAGTACTCCATCTAATGGAAGAAAGGTTAGATGTAGGACACTCTTTATTCATGGATAATTATTACAATAGTTATGATTTAGCTCACAAATTATTGAATAGAGGGACATATTGCACTGGAACGCTACGCCTTGATCGGAAAGACAATCCAGTAGAGGTAAAAAACGCTAAACTGAAGGTGGGTGATAATATTGCTCGCTACTCCAATGATGGATTGGTAGGAAAGTGGCGCGACAAGCGTGATGTCTCATATATTTCTACTGAATTTTCTCACGATTTTGTCCAATACAGAAACAAAAAGGGTCAAGAAAAGGAGAAACCAGAGGCCATATATATGTATAATAAAAACATGGGTGGCGTTGATAGGCAAGACCAAATGCTGTCTTATTATGCCTGCTCTAGAAAAACTCTCCGTTGGTACAAGAAGCTGGGAACTCACATACTACAAATGTTGTTGCTGAATTCATATTTTTTATATAAGAAATATGAAAAAAGTCGAATTTCATTATACGAATTCAGACTGCGAGTGATTGAGGAACTTGTGCCACCAAAGGAAGAAGCACCACCACCTAGACCCATTCAAATGCAACACATACCAGAAAAAAATCCAATTCCACCTAACGCCAAAGCCCGACCCCGCAGAAGATGCCGGGCATGCTACAAAAAAAATGTCAGAAACGACACAATATATTTTTGCCCTGCATGTCCGTCAAAACCAGCATTGTGTTTAGATGGTACTTGTTTTTCAGAGTTTCATGAAGGTGTATAACTTATAAAGTTATAAATGAGTGTTTTTTTGCGCCAAAGAAGGTTTATTTATTTATATATTACATATTTAAGTTTTATTTTTTCAGTTTCTCTTTTATATTTACTTACAAGTGAAAGAATGTTTGTTTATTTTAACGTTTATTTTTTTATTTTTATTACTTTTTCTTTTTTTGGTTTTTGTATATTTTTTAGAAGCCAAAAAAAAGTATTTTTATTTACATGTTATATTTTAGTTATGTTTTGAAGCAAATATATTTACTTTTGAAGCACCGTCACACATGACGCGAAAGTGCGTCATGAGCATTACATTGAAATATTCATTGCGTAGTGCTGATGTCGCGTTTTCGCGTCATGACGTTTTTTTCTATATTATCAACATTCTTTGACAAAAAGCACTTCTTGGTGGTATGTGGTTAATGTAAAAAAACATCTGAGAAAAAATCAAACCTTAGCCGCGGGGGGTCCCAACTAACATGACGTCAGCAGTGAACGTGTTAAATAGAAAAGTGATAAAGATTTCTAGAGAAAAACAGACAATTATGCTCGGATAATTGCATAGATAAGGTGTCCCTAAATTTATGGGAAATAGGTATAGCAAGAGTAGATTTCTGACGACAAAATAATACGATCTAGCCAAACTTGCCTTACTCTAAAATTGATAGTTAAAAAGATACCGGATGTAAAAATTAAAATGTTATTTTCCATATTTGTAAATAACTTTAAAAATTCAAATATTTACATATTATTCTGGAGATCGGAGTTTCTTGGGGACGAGAAATTCAAGTTTGTTTCAAATTTTGACATCACTAGTAGAGAGTGCCACTTATGGTACACAATATTTTTTTAAATGACAGAACTTTCTTGTGGCTTAGTGTATGCGTCTGACTATTGAAACAATTGACTCTCCTACCTTTTTTATGTAAAAAAATGCATTTTATTGAAGTTAGAATCTGTTTTCGAAATAATCCCTTTTAAAAGTTCAGCGCATCGAGGAGAAGGTGTTTTGGTTTCAGGTAAAGTAGCTTTTCCGATGAAAATACTGCAAATACTACTTCACTTCGTCATTTTTAGCATTCTGGATAACTTTTTCATGTGAAATTTTGCGGTATTTTCAGCGAAAAATGCACTTTACGTGAAAACTAAATATTTCAAATAGAATTACCTCGAAAACGGCTACTCTTAACGACTTCAACAAGGTGTACCTTTTTCACATAAAGAAGGTAGGATAATCGATTGTTTCAATAATCAGATGGATACAGTAAATCGTAAAAAAAGTATGCCATTTAAAAGAGCATGATGTACCTACCAATAGTGACGCCCTCTACTAGTGAATTTGAATTTCTCGCCCCCAAAAACCTTCAATCTCCAAAATGCATGGTAATATTTTTTTTTAATTCATTTGCATATATTGAAAATAAAATTTTTACTTTGGCAAACTGTATCTTTTAACCATCAACTTTTGACTAAAGTAAGTTTGGCTACATAGCATTACTTTGTCGCTAGGAATCTACTCTTGCTCTATGTTCAATTAATTTCGGGACACCCTGTATAATATAGGTACATCTCCGATATTACATGTTAAATAAAAATAGTTAACAGTCATGTGTTACCGTTTAAGTTATTGAATTACTTACTCTATTACCTGCTGCTAATTAAATCTAGTGATAGGTAATCGTAGTAGAATATTTAGTTAGCAAACATAATTGTTCCGCTTGTCGGCATTTCCTTTAAATTGCTCAAATAATATCTTCAGAGCAATCTTCAAGTTGTTTTCGAAGCTAGGATTACTCTGAAGCTGTTTAAAATGTATGAAATGTAGACGATTACAAAATAAATTAAATTGAGTATTTATTTATACATTGTGTCCACGGATGGAGTTGACAAGAGGAGAACCCCTTTTGTTTTTGACTTTATCGAAAAATCACTCTTTATAAAAAGTTCTGCTTCTCGAAAAAATGAGATTTCCATGAGAGCGTCTTAGATCAGATATACAGGGTGCTCATAAATCAAGAAAACAAGAAAATACTCAAGAGAAAAGAACCATTATTTATTATTGTATACAACATTTTTATAAAACAAATCTATTTATAGCTTCAAATAGAGTCCTAATACAAATTTTAAAATCAAAATTTTAATTTTGACATTTACTCTACCTCTACCTCCCACCTGCACATTTTTCCGCTAACTTAATAAATTTTTCGAATAGTTAGCGGCTCATTCAGTTCATGTATTCCTTGGTGTATGTGCTCTTTTAATACTTCCCTATCATGTGGCAAACCATTTGAATAAATGTTTTATTTTAGGACACCTTGGAGAAAAAAGGCAAGAGATCTAAGGTTAGGATTGGGCCAAATCTACCTCTGAGCAGGACAGCCGTCCTGTTACTAAAACATTTTGGAAACATTTGGTTTACCATTTTTAAATACTTGAGAGCCAGAAGTACGCAATAACCTGTTTTGGCAACAGGACTGCTGTCCTGCTCATTTTACAGCATTGCTCAGACAATAGTGAAAGGTGGATTGGAAGATTTGGCCCATTATCCTGCTAGATCACCTGACCTTAGGCCCCTTGACTTTTTTCCTAAAACAAAAGGTTTATTCAAATGATCTGCCACATGATATTAAAAGAGCGCATAAAAGAAGAAAAAACAAACTATTCGTAGTGTGTAGAGTAAAAGTCAGAATTGAAATTAAGATTTTAAAATTTGTATTAGGACTCTATTTCAGGTTATAAACAGATTTGTTTTATAAAAATGTTGTGTAAAATAATAAATAATTGTATTTCTATCTTGAGTATTTTCATGTTTTTCTAATTTATGAGCACCCTGTATATCTGACTGACATTTTTCGATAAAGTCAAAAACAAAAGACTCTCCATTTGCCAACTCCATCCGTGGACACACTGTATAAGCAATATTTATTTGCTAGGAGCAACCCTATGTAATGCTAAAATCCCAGCCCAACCTAGTAGGTAACGATCGCTTCGAAGGATTCTGCATTGATCTGCTTAAGGAAATTGCCTCGATGGTAAATTTTGAGTACAGGATAGTGTTAGTGCCCGATGGGAAGTATGGAGCGTTCGACTTTGAGACAGGAGAATGGAACGGTATTGTAAAACAACTAATGGATAAGGCAAGTAATGTGCTAGAAGTAGATATAGTAAATTATTCTACGAACATATAATGATGGCTGTAATTTCGTGAATTACAGTCATTATATGCAAGTAGAATAGGTACTATAGTTTGTTCACGCCTATTGACAATATTTAGCAAACTTTTTACTGAAATACTTATATAATTTGACATTATTAACATGAACATAACATAACATACAATTCAAAATTGTCGAATCACCTTACTTTCAAGTTCAAAAAAGCAAATAAAACCTTAATTAATAAACTTCTACTATAATTCAGAATAGTTATTAAATATACAGGGTGTCTCATAATTAGCTGCCAACCCTGAACAGGCCGATTCTATGAACAAACCTAAGTAAAAAAGTTCATATGAACATAGATCCGAAAACGCTTCCCTTGGTATTTTGCGTGTGTAACTTTTTTGCAGCTTAGTATATCCATCTGACTATCGAAACAATCGATTCTCCTACCTGTTTTATTTGAAAAAGGTATACTTTGCTGAAGTCGGTAGGAGTAACCATTTTTGAAATAATTCTATTTGAAATGCTCAGTGCACCGATTAAAAACTGTTTTCGTTTTAGGTAAAGCGCCTTTTCTGCTGAAAATATATAAAAATGTTACTTGAAAAAGTTGTTCAGAATGGTAAATTATGGAGACGTGCAAAATTTTGAGAAGATCGGCGGGGTTTGATGAAACCATTTTTCAACAAAGTAGGTACAAAGATTTTCTCAAAGGAGGCCGATCTTTTTGAAATTTTGCACATCTCCATAATTTACCATTATGAATAACTTTGTCAAGCAACATTTTGCTATATTTTCAGCAGAAAAGGCATAATACCAAAACATCCGTTTTACTCGGTGCACGGAGCATTTCAAATAGGATTATTTCAAAAATGGTTACTCCTACCGACTTCAGCAAAGTAGGAGAATCGATTGCTTCGATAGTCAGATGGATATACTAAGCTGCAAAAAAGTTACACACGCAAAATACCAAGGGCCCCCCCGTGCCCACCCCAATGGACCTTGTGGAAATAAATGGATTAGTCCATCAAATTGCTCATCAAAATTTAGCAGTGTATACCAAATTTCATTCATTTATCACAACACGATTGAGAGATATTGCAAAAAAATGATTTCCATTCCTCCCTCTTCAATGGGTCCCTGTGCCCTTAGGAAGCATTTCCGGATCTATGTTCATATGAACTTTTTTACTTAGGTTTGTTCATAGAATCGGCCTGTTCAGGGTTGGCAGTTAATTATGAGACACCCTGTATAAGGGAATTAACAAGCCTTTAATCCATGAGAAAAATGGACACCGGAGGCGCAACCGAGAGTTACATTTTTTCGAGAGAATTAAAGGCTGGTTAATTTCCAGAATGTAATTCAACGTTTTATCCACGACGACGGTCAAAACCGGTCAATTAGAAAAGTGAAAAGCCGTGTGAGAGCAAGTGACAAATTATGGTTTTGAGAAACCATATATATTTATTTTAATCAAGAATATTGAACGTCAGCTGAATACTAGAAAATCTTGAAATAATTTTTATGACATGCGTTTCTTTACAAGAGTGAAAAAATTTGCAAAATCGACACAAAAAATTAGTGAAAATGTTGAAAATTTTTTCACTCCGTCTAAAATCCAGCAAGTAACCCAAGAAGCAATATTACTTCTGTTACCAGCGAAAAGCAAAAGTGTGTATGAGAAGAAATTGGTGGAATTTGATTGGCAAAATTACAGCAAAAAAACAAAATCGAAGTATTTTTTAAAAAAGCACCAGATGAAAACACACGATTTTAATATTTCAATTTTCAAGGTTGCAACGATCATGGGAGTCTCAAATGTTTGTCGATGCTATGAATTAACCTTTTTGGATATCACCCATGTCTAAGACAGAGACAGTACTCATTCCCGATACGAAAACAAATATTTCAAGAAGTTTCATGATCATGGAAGAAGCTTTTTCAGTTACTGCTGTAGAAATGTGTCAAAAATATATCAATCTGCGACCTAAATATGCCTGTGGGAGATTTTTCTTGCGATATATGACTGGAAAACTACGCAACATGTAGGCATCAACACAATTTCGAAAACGTTTTCAAAAGTGGGTGTATTTTCTGAGCTCCCTGATCCGGACATGGAATGAGGCGTGGTGGTTGAAAATCGATTACGATAGCGGAAATTTTTATCGAAGATTCACTGTCCAGCAAGTTGGCAATTGTTGAAAAAATCCAGGTCCTTCCTAGCGAAGTTGTGAGCCCCTCCAGTCTTTCATAAACTCCTTATCGAATGAATTTAAATAATCCCGATCAAAATGACAAGATCGTTCTTGAGGTAAATGTCAATAATAATAATTCTAAACAAAATGCTATAAAATCTAAGCATGGTATTATGAATTCTAATCCACTAGTGTACTAAAAGGCCCTTAATCTAAGGAAACCAGACGTACCTTAATATAGCGGTCGTGGATAAAAATGTTAATATTGCTGCAACTGGTATAATGGTTAGCGTTTGGCTTTCACACAGAAGGTTCAGGTTCAATTGCTGACATCGGAGAATTTTTGTTTTGTTAGTTCATTCCGGATTCTTTAAAACCAGTGAATAATGATTTCATTATAGATTAGTGAATAATGGTTATTATTATTATTGAGGAAAGACATGTATAATGAACCATTTATATGATAGTCCTGGACAAAATATTTTTTTTAAATCAGTAATTTTATTGCTATCTATTATAAGTACCTTAGTCAGGTAATTCATGAATAAAATAAATTTTTATTTCATACTTCACTTAAAACTAAAAAGAAATTCGATTTCATATAATGTTCAAAATTTTCTATACGGAATTAATTGAAACTCATTAATTCTAAATATCATAAATGATGATGTGTAATGTACATAATATATATATACAGATTTGTCATGGTTGACTCTTTTTAAAATAAAATAATTAATCATTTACATAAAACGGACATTAACATGATATACCACGAGTACAACTGTAAATTATAAATGAATGCCATATTTCCATTTTAGTTATTATTATTAACATTATTCTACGAAGATTAATTTGCCACGGAAAAATTTGTCTGCAATGGCAATTACAAAATTGCATACAGGGTGACGCAAAATTAGCCGGTCAAAATTTAACTGTAGATTTTACGTCCCAAAATAAGAAAAAAAGTTTGCTATGACTCCATAAAAGGGAGACCCAGAGTGTGTTCTTTACTAAATATCTCAAAGACCTCCCATGATAAAAAAATAAAATTTTGAACAGAGAATCATCATTAGACAAAAAATTTAGTGTTCCAAAAACATTTCGCACAAATAGTTATAGGCGTGGCAAACTGAGGAGTCTTGGATAAATATTATATAGGATGCTGTGAAAGGTTGGGAAATCTCGGAGCTGGAGATACTGGTGACCAAAAAAAGTCGATTGAGCCAAATATGCCTTATCCGAATGTTGCTGGTTTCAAAAATACAGGGCGTTCAATGCTAGAATTTTATTTTGAAATATATCAATAACTTTGAAACCTGTTGGAGTATTAAAAAAAAAATTGGAAAAATCATGTTTTTTGGCACGGAAAATAAAATTTTTTAACTAATTTTGACGTCACTAGTAGAGGGCACCACGTATGGCACATAACATTTCTTTTAAATGGCAGCTTAGTGTATCCATCTGACTATAGAAACAATCGATTCTCCTACCTGTTGTAACTGAAAAAGGTATACCTTGTTGAAGTCGTTAGGAGTACTTAACAGTTTTCGAAATAATTCTATTTGAAATATTCAGTGCAGTGATTGAAAACTGTTACCGTTTCAGGTAAAGTGGCTTTTCTACTGAAAATACAGCAAAATGTTACTTGAAAAAGTTGTTCAGAACGTTAAATTATGGGGATGTGCAAAATTTCAAGAAGATCGGCACGGTTTGATTTTTCAAAACCACCACAAAGCACAAAGATTTTATCAAAGCAGGCCGATCTTTTTGAAATTTTGGACGTCTCCATAATTTACCATTCTGAACAACTTTTTCAAGTAATATTTTGCTGTATTTTCAGTAGAAAAGGCACTTTACCTAAAACGATCCCAGCTTTCAATTGCTGCACTGAATATTTCAAATACGATTATTTCACAAATTATTACTCCTAACGACTTCAATAAGGTATACTTTTGTCAGATATAACAGGTAGGATAATGGACTGTTTCAATAGACAGATGGATACATTAAACAGCAAAAAAGTTCTGCCATTTAAAAGAAACATGCTGTGCCATAAGTGGCGCCCTCTACTAGTGACGTCAAAATTAGTTAAAAATTCTTATTTGCCGTGCCAAAAAACATAATTGTGCCAGTTTTTTTTATACTCCGACAGGTTTCAAAGTTATTGAGATATTTCAAAATAAAATTCTAGCATTGAACGCCCTGTATTTTTGAAACCAGCAACATTCGGATAAGGCATATTTGGCTCAATCGACTTTTTTTGGTCACCAGTATCTCCAGCTCTGAGATTTCCCAACCTTTCACAGACACCCTGTATATTATAACTTTTTTGTATCTCGAGATTGTCGCTGTCGGACCAAATAATTATAAATTTTAAAGAATATTACATGAAATAGGTATTTCACATCGATAAACTGCGCCAGTCTCGAGCGATATTAATTTAAAAATGTGACATACCACAAAAGGTTAGGATAAGGACTATAAAATAGTCAAAATGTTCCTAGTAAGCTGTGAGAAAAAAATAACTGTCGACTTAATACTTAAAGAATTTTAAACAATATCTGTATTATGTGTCAAATAAACTGACAAATACCTTCTTAAAGCCTATTAGGGATAATTTGACCGCTTGCATATCATATCTAAAATGTTTGTGGTATGTCACAAAATTTTTAAATACCTATTAGGTACTCGAAAACGGAACAATTTATCGAAGTAAAACAAGAGTATCATTTTTTTTTTGTAAAATTGTTCAAAATTTTAAATTTTTTGATCTGACGACGAACATTTCGAGATACGAAAAAGTTAGAGCAATATTTACCCAATGGTCCTCAGTTTTGCACACCTGTGACTAATTATGCAGATTTTTTTAAACATTACATTCGCAATCTAACTGCGATATTCAACTGCAAATTTGATTAATTTATCTCGATCCGTTTTGGAAATATTTGAAAAAAATCAAATTTTGGCGTTTACCCATCTATAGCCTGTTTATATAACTTTTTTTATTTTTGGTCGTAGAATGTCAAAGCTATAGTCTACCATTTACAACAAATGTAATTGGATAAAGTAATAACATCAGATGCAACATTTAGTAATGAAATAGTTTCACTTAGTATGCCATGCATGTTCGTTAAATAAAATACAATGTATGGTTAGTTTGTAAAAAATCATTCCTTTTTAATTCTAAATTGATTGGTTATATAGGGTAATAGCAATAAATTTGATCAAATTTCACAAATGTATTGTACTGATGAAAATAATTAACGCTATGTAAAATTAAATAACAACCATCGTCATTGTTATTTAATTTTATTAATATATTCATAGGTAACAAGGACCATATTATTTTGAAGTCATAAGGATTTTGATAAAACTGTGTTATTTTTGTCGGACTAACCTAAGAATGTTAGAATATCTTACTAAGAAGGATCCGAACAGCAATGTTTTTCAAAGTTTAACAAAAACAAAAAAAAAAGCTTTAGAATCGAAACCTGTGTAATGTAAGCATCGTCGGCTAAATCGCAGCAGACGTGATTTTTCTATAGTCTGTTTAGAAATGAAAGAGAGTAATAAAAGCTTATTATGTATGCAAATCGTAAATAAATGTAGTACTGGTGCTTATATTCAATATTTTTATATTATGTACTATCGGTATAAATGAGGTGTACTTTTAAAAAAACTTTGTGTGATTGAACCGTACTAAATTGTAGCAGGTAGGTAAAACTTAATCCCTGACAATCCGTCTTTATCTATGCCTCTTCAATTTCTCGGTCCATTTCTCTTATAAGTAAACAACATAAAAACAGCATTTCAAAACTAGAGGCTACTTTAAGCATGATAATCGGGTTAAGAAGGTTTTAGTAATTTAAATAAAATTATTCAATATTATTAACAAAATATTTATTTAAATTTAATGAACAGACTTTTGTTCCACACAAAAATATATGTATTTTGAAAATTCAAATTATGGTGAGTAAATGTAGTGTTGTATAAATGTACAATAAAGAAAAGAAAACAGTAGGTATATTAAAATTCATCCTCTGAAAATTTTGATGAATTATCTTCGTCTCCTAGATTGATAACGGTAGGTTCCACAGTAACGTCAATTAAATTATCGAGTTCCCACATTTTCTCCTCTTCATTTTGTACATGATGTACATCTTTGCCAGTTATCTGCAGTTACTCGTTCCAAGGATTTTTTTAACAAAATTTTCACGTCACTTAATTTAAACGTCGTATTATTTAACGCTACATCTCCTTTTACCTGCGTCCAGACTAATGCGATTGGGTTAAGTTCACAGTGATAAGGTGGTAACCGTACTACCGTTATTTGGCGATTTGTTTCCATTTCATCGATAACATATCTTTTCTGAATTAAGATTGACAAGTGTCATAAGTTCCTTTTTCACCATATTTGTTTCAAAAGAAATGTTTTTCCGGATAACCATTGAATTATATCGACTTTCTTCCAAGCAGTCGTCGACGTTCGCTCGGTCTGCCGTGAATGGTAACTGGCATTATCCATGACAATTACAGACCCCGGGAAATAAGATCAAACATCTGTGTAAAATACTCTTCAAAAACATCTGCGTTGATGTCTTCGTGATAATCACCTGTATTTTTAGATTCATATATAAGTGAACCGCCATCTACAAAACCACTGGCACTACCTATATATGTCACTATTAATCTTCGCCCTTTACCTGAAGGTGTCTTGAACCCTGTTGAAAGTCCATCCAAAAATGCTTGTCGAACTTTTTACATTTTTATCTTGTCATACTTTTGTTACAGTATATCCCTTGTTGATCCAAGTTTCGTCTAGATAATAAATATTCCTCCCTTCGTCACGGAATTTTCTAATTGATCTTAAGTAGGATCTTCGCCAACAAATAATTTCATCTTTATCGATAAGAAGTGACTTCCTGTTCTGCTTTTCCCAGCAAAAAATCAACTCTCGTAAGACGGCCCATAATTTACTTCTACTGACTTTGGCAACTCGTTGTCCTCTGAAAGTTCACTTAAAATTTTGTTTAGCGTTAGTATTTTTTTTTTTAAATAAAATGAGTGTACTTTTCTGCGAATGAGATTTTTTAAGGAATCATCTATAACGACTTTTGACCTTCCTGTAGATGATTTTGGGGGATTTACAGTATCTTGTTCATTTTTTGTTTCCTTTAGAAGTCTGTAGATAGTCGATTTTCCAATCCCTGTCATTTTGAAACACTTTTCCACGATGTCGTCAACACTGTTGGTAGGATTTTGGTGTTTAAATGCATTAAATACATTTAATATAATAATCTTCTCATTCTGAGACAGCGCACATCTTTTCACGCATTTGGCAGGTACGTAATCTGATAAGCTCGACATTTTACCCAAACAATATTATATCCACTGGCACAATAGTCACTAAACACAAGTCGAATTTTACTCTACTGCACTATCACGTCTTCGTATATTCAACTCTAAGACTGGATTGATCTGTCACAATACACTGGCTCCTGCCCTATGTCATATCCAGTAAAATATACTAATGTACACCCATTACCTGTTAGCATTGGTATTACCCGATAATTACTTGAAACGAAATATTACCACGCCCATGGCCGGTTCTTATCTCGGGGTTTTATTACTCTCTTTCATTTCCAAACAGACTATAGTATGTTTCATTACCCATTTGTAATGACCCACCGCGCGCGGCAAAACACGTAGTCGGATATGTCGGCAATTGTTTTTATCAGTAATTTGACTTTTCATTGAAATTATGACATGTCAAATATCCGTTAAGGTCATATGATTTATAAAGTATATGGTTAAGATATACGATTTTGTTTACGTGTCATTTTTAAATTTTTAAATTGAAAAAACCTAAAATAATAAGTATTGTTTTATTATGGAGAAACTGTAGAAGTAGTAGTCTATTATTAATAGGTATGTACCCAGTTTTGTGAAAAATGTAAAATATTTAGACGAAAGCTTTGAAGTATTGGAATGGTATCAGTGTCGCATATTTTAATGTTTTAAAATAGTAGATAAAAATACGTACATTTTTATAAACCGAATTGAATTAGTAGGTACTATTAAAAGATAAGTTATTAGTATCAATATCAAATGTCAAATTCTAACATTTATGGTCTGATGTGTATATTTCCAAATATTAACATTGATGTCGCCACATTACATCACATTACAGAATTCTATATTCAAATTCTGGTGATTCGACAGACAAGTATGACAAAGGCAAGGCGATTTAGAAAACGCTGGTGTAACGCATACTTTCGTCCAAACGGCTTACGTTTGCCTAAATAGCCTACCTATACATAAGTTTCGTTAATTTACATTTTGGGCAACTCTACATGCCCCCTGACCTACCCCGTGTCGGCTTTTAAGCGGGACATCCTCCATGTTTCAATAAATAAGTCTTCCTATAAGTCTGATTAATAAAATAATTTGCTTTTAGAAAGCCGATTTGGCGGTGGGATCAATGACCATAAACTATGCCAGGGAAAGTGTGATAGACTTCACGAAGCCCTTCATGAACCTTGGAATCAGCATTCTGTTTAAGGTGAGTAAATACCTAACGTGCCCACCTTATCCCTAACTATTCGGTGCGGAATTTCTCATCAATTATATTGAAAAAAGGAAATATCTGAATTTTTCACCGATTTGCATCGTGTAAAGTATATACCGTTTCTCGAAATGCTTTCCTTCAAATATTCTGAAATCTATAAGATTTAATCGAGGATTTAATAATATTTTACAATAATAAAAAGTAAACCAATATTTTCGTGAAAAAGGCTCTTATGTTATGTGCAGACTAAATAAGCGAACAAGAACAAATAAAAATCATAATAGAATATTCAAATTTAAGAGTCCGTTCTCTGCACACTCCTTGGGTAGCGCTCCGGGGTCGGGTGCACGGGGGTTAAGACTGGCGGAGATTATTTAGAAAATTTAGGTTTAGTGAAGTAAAATCAGCTAGCAATTATGCCGTTTTGTTTTTAAGAAAATATAACCATCTTGTAGAAGGACATTTTTGTATCCAAAATGGACTTGTACAACTTTTTTTTAGTAGGGCCGCATTTTATAAAAATAATATAAAATTATCGATGCTTGGGACATTATTTGACAATTATTACGTTTTTCGTTACATCGCGCTTGTAAATCAACGATTTTACTTATGTTCGTAGTTTTTTTACAGCTTATATAAAAAACTACAGTACTTCTCACGGTACACACCAATTTTTAATAACTTAACGCCCTTTTGAAAAAAAATGTTCCAGAGTCGGCCCAGCAAATTTGTGCATTACAAACTTATATTAATTGTTTACTATTGATATGTAGTTATATCGAGCAAATGTAGTCAAAACTATAATAAAGTTTTTAAAAAACAGTTTACGGTGTTACACTTTTCAAGAAATTAACTTTGTGCGTCGTGTGCATATTTGTGATGCAGAAGATCTTTTCAGAAATAGGACAGCGCATTCATTCGACGAGTTAAAAATATCTATATTTTCCATAATGAGAAAAACATTTATTGTACATATTGTGATTGTGTTTAATATATTTATGACATTGCCCTCTTTAAAATTAGAAGAACAAAGATTTGAGAACAGGTAAATTTTTATATAAAATAAATATAGTGACTACATTTATTTCAGTGTTTTATGTTCTTTATTATTTTAATATGGAAAATACGTATTTAATTTGCGGAGAATTTTGTTCAATTTAGAATTTACGAAAAAATGACATTGTTTTGATAAGCAATGTAAAAATTGCATACCTAAGGAATTCTAGTAGAACTTCTTATATTTCCGGAACTGTTGGTCTATACGAAAAAATGTATTCTACAAGAAAGATTTAGACACCACCGCCAACAAAAGAATCAGCATCAAACTCCATAAGATCGATTAATTCAATACTGTCTCAACTGAGAACGTATATATTATAAGTGACTATGTATTTCTTTGAACTCCGGTCCTGCCCGCATTTACCAATCTCTAAGCCCATCCCACTGAGAGAAACACACGTGGTTGCAGCATTTAAAATATATTCGTTTCTGAAATTGTAGACGTTCGGCATTTAGCATAGAATTTTGAGAAATTTTTATCAATTCGATATAATTTTGGTATCGTTGCAAAGCTAAAAAACAAACTTACTTCCCTCGTGTAACCAATTTTAAACCAATTTTTTTTCGATTTAAGTAAATAAATTGTAAATATGACGATTTCTTGCACAGTTTACTCATTAAATTTAAATAATGAAACACTAATTTTTAAAAAAATATTACACAGCAGCCGTAGGAAACAACTTTGTCTTTCGATTGTTTTTTTATTTGGACCGCTATGTTTATTCGTTGTCTAAATAAGTGTTATGGGCCAAGCGTAAAAAATCGGTTTATTTCAAGTGAGCGACGGACTCTTAAGAATGTTGCCGAATGTCATTCACATTGATTTTGAATCCTATTAAGTTTACATAGGTACATGTATATAGACTACTTACATCATATGAACAAATTAATAAATAATTCATTACATTTTCATCAATAAAAACAATTGCGTAACATCAGCATAAAACATATGAATTCTTACCGTAATTTGAAAGAATTGCTGAAATAATTTAGAATAACGTAAATAATAATATTGCATTAAGAGAAAATAAAAATGGAGTACATAATTAATATTTTTGCTTTCTTTTTAAAATATATTGTATTCCTTTGTAGAGTAGTTTTCAATTATTTATATAAGGTGGGTCATAGAAAACATATGTTTATAAAATAAATATGTGTAATCTGAAAGACTCATGGCAAACTGCTAATGTCATTCATTAGCGGCACACCAGACATATACCGCCTTCAAACTTGTTAGCTCTGAGTATGCCATAGGTGAGGCAACCGACGACTTATCCCACAGAAGCAAACATGAGCAGAGGTGATGCAGCACAGAGCTACATCTTGTGGCCACAGGCTGAACCTGATGGTCTATCAACCTATTATACAGGGTGCCGAAAATTAGTAGGTCAATCCGTTAACCATAGATAGCTGATATGAAAATAATGGGACTTTCATTATGCCACTTTTCATTTAGGAGCCCCATTTTTGAAATACAGGGTTTCAAAATGTAAATGTCAAAAAGGAAATTTGTCTATAACTCCGGTAGACTCCAAATCAAAATCTTGCAAGAATAATAAAAGTTAGAATAAAAGCCGCTTTATCTAAGAAAATATATTGTTTTACCATAGGCGTGCGTATGAAAAAGTTGAGGGGGTAATAATGCACTTTAACCCCCTCACCTCTGCTCGTGCTTTGATTTTTTTTACCAACAGTATACTGAAAGTGTGTCTCTACAAGAAAAAAATATTAGCGAAATTTCAAACAAATATCTCTAATTCTACCGGAGTTATCGACAAATTTCCTTTTTGACATTTACATTTTGACACCCTGTATTTCAAAAATGGGGCTCCTAAATGAAAAGTGGCATAATGAAACCCCCATTATTTTCATATCAGCTATCTAACGGATTGACCTACTAATTTTGGGCACCCTGTATAAGGAAGGACCTATTCTATATTTTATTCATATTTTAATAATATATTATTCTTTACGTAAATCTTAAATTTAGTGTCAGTGTGAGGAAAAAAGTGTTGAATTAATTATAAGAATCATTCTTGTCAATGTGGTGGCAAAAATTCAGACTTCTTACGTCATAAGAACAAACTAATAATTCACTATATTTTCATCAAAATATTTGAGAAACTGCAACTGAGAGTAATAAGCAAATCAAATTTTAAAAAATAAATGGATATTTTCCAGTCCTTGAATTTTACAATTAAATTTTCTAATAGTTGCAATTAAATTCAATTATGTTATAAAGCCGGTTTTTAATACTGTTCTCTGTATAGGTATACTTAATTGTATAATATAATTTTAAGTACGTTATTTCTACATTTTCTGTAAGATGCTTGGGAAATATATCCCGGTCCACAAAAGTATCAATAGTGTCAGGGTGGCCATGCTATTGGGTTAGAGTATTTCAATCTTGCTCGACATCAATTCTGTGTCCATTCCAAATTACAGGGATTGGGAAATCATAGCAGGACCCAACCATTTTATCCCATATGACCGATTGCATCCTATACGTGAAAGGACGTGGTGTGACTAGCGGAGAATAAAATCAATCACTATTGAATATCCTAGATTTATATATAGAGTGCGTTTTACATGTTATTATCCAACGAAATAACTTTTTTATTTTTTCAAATATCTGATTTTTAATTATTTATGTGGACTGATTAAGTATTATTCTCACAAACACTGCTCGAAAATAGTTATTGTTTCGTATAAACCATTTGTTTTGAAACCTTCACTATAAAGATATGAAGTGTTGTACAAAACTATATTTTTTTTTTGATTTCTTCTAAAATATTAAATATATTTCAACCAACTTTGATATGTTTAAATAAGAAATATATCTTCGTCATTCGTCATGGCAAGTTTTCTTCCTGCAGGCCACTTACAGTCATAAACAATCACGTAATAGTATCTAAATAGTAATTTAAATAGATATTATTTAGCGATATTATCTGGGAGCATTTTTTCGAGAAACTTAAGGCGCCATAATTAGATCTTTCATTGATCTCTTCGTTTTTGAGATACAAAGTGAAATTTAATCAAAACCACTTTTACGGGATTCATATCAGAGAATAGCTGAGATAGCGGAATGGTGAAAATTGCTTCTGATGAAGTTTTTTACATAGAGGTTAGTGGCGCACTTGTAACTTGTCTACAGGCTGTTTTTTATATATATTTATATGAGCCATACATAATTTTCTTAAAACAGAACACGGTAACGGTAATAAGATATGTGTTAGGAATAATATTCATTAATATTGAAAAAAATGAAAATCCAAAATACTTATATTTATCTATATATTATAATTTGCTGACTATTTTATTGATTATATTTAAAATCGTCACCAGAGGGAAAACTTGAAACAGTTTTTAAATATTATTTCAATATTAAATAATTTTCGACAGTTTTTTAAATAACATTGTCAATTAATATTCTTCTTATTAATTATTTTTTTGTTCTAAACTAAAGATATTTATAAATTGCTTAATTGGCTAATATAATTATCTTGTTAAAATTATTTTTTTAATTATTAAAGAGAAACTTATTAAACTCAATGAACCAGCTTTGTTTTATCAATTTAACGGTTTTTTTTTTATATTTTAAAAATATAAAGTAGCAACTGATATGTGTGTAACAATGTTTAATAAAATTTATGCTTGGGTTGGTTTGGTATGTTTTTAAGCCCTATAGATAAATTATAAGTACGGCACTGAACTCTACATAAAAAACCCTGGAATATGAGCATTCAAAACAAATAATTAATTATGATTATTAAATATAATCATTTTGATTTTCTCAAGAAATTACTATTTTAAAAAAATGCGCATTATGCAAATAAAAACAAATTGTCTATGAAACTACAACATATAGCAGATAAGTACAAGTAACGTCAATAGAATTTTTTTTGTGTAAACTGGAATTCTTAGAATAGGCCAAGGAATAACCCCTTGAATTTTTGCCGCATGTTTACTTAACACTCTGTAGAACCCAAGACCTAACAAATTTAATATTCTCACGTTTGGGAGATCTCTGACCTGAAGGTAGATTTGGTTGAGGTGTTCTTGATACTTCAGGAGATATTCAAAATTGTTATATTTTATAAACTTTGAGACCCTATATCTCCTAAATGAAGGCTTTACGAAAAAAATTTAATATGAAATATTAATATTATTTTTTGAAGTCGTATACAACGTGTATATAAAGTATACAACAATTAATAAATCGATTTTAAATTTTGCTTATAAAAATACATACATACCAAATGCATTTTAATGTGTAGAATATACAGGGCGGAACAAAAAAACAGGTTATCCCATTAACTGCGTATTTTCGGCAGCAAAATATGATTATTACTTATCTATATAGAAAGATGCCTTTAACTTGCTCTAAAGTGTTCTAACTTGTTTTATGCAGAGTGTGTATCAACATAGGGCTAGTCAGATGTATTACATATTATGTATGTATTACGTATTTTTACACAAATAAATGTTTTTTTTTCAAAGTAAATTTGTTTATTAGCAAAAAAATATATTTAAGAAAGATATTAGTTATTAAACAGCAGATTTATATTATATTATATTTAAATTTAATTGAAAACTGAAATTTCATTTTAATTCACTAATTTAACATTTTAATAGCTCCACATGTCCACCTGCTTCCTAAAAGCGTAAACGAATAATAAAGAATATCCGATATTTTGAAAAACCTGCGGTTATTGAATAATTTGTTCAGCCACACTTGTAATACGTCTTTTCAGATAATCAATATTCTCAATTGATTTGGAATAAACGTCGTCCTTCATAAATCCCCAAACACTGAAGTCCAATGGACTAAAATCGAGAAAACCATCAAATTGCATGGACATATTTTGATGATGAGTAAGTAGCAAATTGTCGAACAAAGTGAAAAAATCATTTTGCAGAATATTTACACTATATATGAGCAGCAATTAATGTAAATTATTTAATAACTAATCTGTTTCTTAAATCCCTGTTTTTTCTTTAATAAACAAAGTTACATGATACATGATAAAAAACATTTATTTGTGCAAAAATGTGTTGTTTCTTTTTGCTTCATACTGATATTATTTAGAAGTGATTCTCATACGTGGTGTTCATTCATTTGAAATACCTACTTCTTCCATTAGTGAAATAAGCTGTGGTAGTTATTCATAAACAATTTCAATAGCTTTCGATTGTCGCATTACTGTTGGCGCTATACCAGTTCCTTAAAATGGGGTACACTATTGCTCAACGCATACAAATGAACATGAACATTGCTTTGCACGAACGGCGGCTAGATTTAATGAAACTTATCCGGGAAAAAATGTTGGACACAAGTACATCCGAGAATTAGTAGGTAAATTTGGAGAAACTGGATCTGTTTGCAATAATAAGAGGGATGGACCAAGTTGCTATGGCTCCCACTACGTCACTTCGTGAAGTTCCACAACAAACTGGACTGTCGCATGAATCAGTCAGGAAAGTATTGAAACCTCACAAATTTCACCCATACAAACTACAAATTACTCAAGAATTAGGGGATGATGACCCGGACAGACGTATTAAGTTTTGCGAAATTATAACCAACAGGATTATTGCTCAGCCCCTCTTAATAAAAAATATCTGTTTCAGTGACGAATGCACTTTTTCCTTAAATGGCAAGATCAACAAACAAAGCTGCCGTTATTGCAGCGACTTAAATCCTCACATTATTAGAGAGGGGCACACACAATATCCTCTCTTCATAAATGAAAATCTAAATGATGAAATTTATGCCGAAATGTTAGGCAGAGCTAGAAGGCAGAGGTAGAAATCTTGCTTTAGAGGAACATTTGCTGCACTTCGAGCAGGATGGAGCACCTCCGCATTATGTACGCCCAGTAAGAGAGTGGTTGGATAATCATTATTGTCCGGAGCAGTGGATTGGTAGGAGAGGACCCGTTGAATGGCCAGCTAGGTCACCAGATCTGACACCTCTCGCTTTCTTCATATGGGGTCACTTGAAATCAGTTGTAGGTATTCAAAACTCAACCAGATTCAATTGAACAACTGCAGCAAAGAATTGTAGAAGAATGTAGGGTTATTTCACCTGAAACTCTTCAACACGTCCGCGAACAGTTTGGAGATCGGCTGTACTTGTGCTTAGAAAACAATGGAACCCACCCATTTTGAAAAATTAATAAAGTATTTATAAAGGCAACAATTACAGTATTTCATCATCATACTTTTAAAATTTTGTTGCATTATATCAATTTAGAAAATAAATACATTCCACACATTCATGAGGTTAACTACCTTAATTTTGACAAAAAAGACTTATCTAGAATTACATAAGGAACTCAAAAAAAATGGCAAACGAAATAGCGGTTGCCATTTAAAATTTTAGGGATAGGTGCCCTAGGGGTGAGGGAGTTGAAAGTAGTACGACAACAAATGCCTCAAAAGTTGTTCCCGTTGATATGTAAATTGATGTGTTTCGCCAAATTTTGATACTGTCGTTAGTTTAGGCAATATTAAATACTGTTCGTTTTCAAATTGACACCCTGTATATTAAGAACTAAAAAGGTATTCGGTGTACAAGAAAACACAATGACTAGTAAATACGATTCCGAAAATAGCTGCCAATAAGTTCAATTCTAACTGTACCCATATTAGATGAACCCAAATGCTTTTTCTGTGTTCAACAGAGCAATCTAGATGTACCAATTCATCTGCACTTATCTTGAATGCCGAAGACACTGACTTATGTATTTTACCTTTAAAAAAATAGAGTAAAATTTTCAATATTATCTAAAGAACTCAATTTTTTGGATATGTTTTATTAGATATTTATTAGATATCAACAATCAAATAACGCTAATAATATTTTATAATAACTATGATTATGTTTTGTTTTATTAGGTTCCTACAAACTTCTTTATTTCAATTATTATTTTTATATCAATTACTTTCCTGTTTTCTTTTTCAAGTTTATTTAGAGCATGCATGCTTCTCTCCAACCGAAATATTTCTATTTCTTTTCCATTATTTTTATGCTTCGCTAAAGTTATCGGTTACAGCAAGGTGATAACTTGAAAAAAAAACATTCCAGCTTTCTCAGGTGAAATATTATTCGAGGCACATTATGGTCAAGCCTCGGTTGTCTGTTTTTCCCAGTCTCATTTAATTCATTCGGTAGAATGAATCATGCAACACGACAATATTTTTTTCTGCTCGACTAAGTTGACATTTTCTACTGAATTCGGATTTTCGTAAATACCGCTGGGATTTAATACAAGAGTATCCAAACAATTGGCAACAATAAACATTAAGAACTCCTCAAGGCTATGGACAAATTCCCATAAATTATTCTAAATGTCACAACAACAACTAATTCATAATATGTAGCTTACGTGATTTGTTTTACTTAACATAAAAAGGATAAAAAATCGAATACGCGTACTGCTCATCAAAATAGAAAAAGAACTGCCATAAATACAGGGCGTTCTATGATAAACTTTGACAGATGGTAGCTAAGTTAATGTCAAACGTTTTTTCTTATATGAACAAGCATATTAAAAAATATAATTTCAAAGTAATCGGATACATACAAATTATGGTTGCTATAAAAATAATTATTATTTGTGTCATTTTGTTTATTCATTTGACACTTAGCGGTGAAGTGCTAAATAAAAAATGCATTTATTTACAACTGAAGAGTATGCAAATTTTCAGAGAAAGCGTATTATAAAGTTAAAAAAACATAAAGCTAACATACAGATACATCAACACATATTAATAAGATATAAAAATAACACAAACATAATACCACAAATCAAAAGGGATAATGCAAGAATTCACCAACTGTGTAGAAACAATGATCCAGTAGCAATTTCTTAATGTGGATTTTAAACCTCTTTATACTCTCGACCCTCTTATACATATCGGGTAATTTATTGTACAATTTTATTCCCATGTTCTTACGATTTCTCTCATAAAGGGTCAAGGGACAAGTTGTCAAGGGTATAACTAAGTGATTATGATTGTTTTTTTATAAATGTATTATAATTTAAATATACAAGTACCAGTACTTCCATAATGTAAACACACGCTAGGGGTAAAATCTGTAAATTTTTAAAATAAGGCCCGCAAGATGATTGAGTCTTAATTCCCATGATATTCCTCACAGTTTTCTTTTGTAACTTAAACACTTTATCAGGAAAATGAGAAGATCGTCAGAATACGATGTCATAAGAAATCCGAGAGTAAAATTGGCCATAGTAATAGCCAATATAACACATAACACACTGGGATAACTTTTTGCACAATTGAGAGATGTGATTCTTCCAATTAAGAGCATTATCTAAATATAAACCTAAAAATTTGGTGGTTCCAGACATTTTTCATGAACTCTTAAGTAGATAACATTCACTGTAATTTTTTAACATAGGTGTAAAAAAAATAAATATAGATTTCTCATATATTTAGTAGCAATGTAGCGTTTTCAAACCAAGAAACGAAACAATCAATTTTACTTTGAGGATCTGATATTAAAAGTGGTAAACATTCATTCGTGCATAAGAGGGAAGTATCGTCAGCAAACATCACTAAGAGGCCAGATGATATGTGCGGTAAATCATTTATAAAAAGTAAAAAAAGCAGTGGACCCAGAATAGAACCTTGGGGGTTAGAATTTACACAGCCCTTTTGAACAAATTGAGAGCGATTATTTAGAAATAATTTTAGCCATTGGCCGATGTTTCCTTTGGATCCATATATACCCAGCTTATCTAAGAGAATCCCATGATCAATTAAATCAAAGGCTTTACTCAAGTCCATGAAAACTCCAAGACATTTTTAATTAGAGTCAAGATTATCATACAACTCATCAAGAAAGGAAAAATGGCAGACTGTGTGGATTTACCCACTTCAAATCCATGCTGTTCCTTACATAAAATATCATACCTGTTACAAAAGTTAATCATTCTGTTATAAATCACCTTCTTAAATATTTTAGATACAGGGTGAATCTTAAATAAGTACAAATATTTTAACTGCTGGTGTAGTTCGTCATTTAAATCAGTCTAGTGAATGCCATTTTTAAAAATTTCTAATATTTACGGAGATATTAATTTTTTTTAAAAATACCCACATTTTGAGGACCGCTGGCTGATTTTTCATCCAACAACGTAATGAAACATATGATTTGTTGCGAGGTTGCCATATCTCCTCCAATATAAATATTACGTTTCCTTTAACGTAATAGTTCTATTTTAAAAATACTTGTTTTAAGCATAAGTACAGTAAAATTGGGTATGTAGTATGATACGCAGCAATATTAACATAAATTTTAACATCTGAACTAACCTTACTATACTTCAACGATTAAAAATGAATTTCCGCAAGTTCAATACTACCGTAAAATATTTAGGAAGATATTACGTGATATTACTATGTCCAATGTTCAAAAATTATACATAAACGTGCACACAAGCTTACCTGTTTGTTAAAAAATTAACTATTTAATCAGTAATCCACATTTCACAAGTTAAATGTCATTGTACACTGTTAGAAAGGGACACAAAACACAATTTCCTTAAGTTATTTTATGAAGAATAACGAAAAACTATGCACGCGTTTTTTATTTGAAATGGAAAAATGTCAACTTTTAGCAAATTTTATTGCTATTTTCATGCATTATGTGGGGTTAACAAGTTTGACTTGGGCTTCCGATAATCTGTCATGACAGTCAATGACAGTTTGATAATAAAAAATAATATAAAATGTTACACTTGACAAAATTCGCTAAAAGTTGAGATTTTTTCTTCCTTGAAGCAGAGACATTTGTGTAATACTGGCAACACTGTGAACCACACGTTCAGTCTGCAGCACTATGACTCATAAAAGTTTGAAGGGTCTGTCTAGGCCAGCGGTCCTCAACAAGTTTTCTACTGAAAAATTACGAAATTTATTTAAAATTTCACTTTTTTATTTCTGATTTTTTTGTAATAAAACTATTAATTATGTGTTCTACACACAAAACTATACTGCTGGTTAAAATATTTGTACTTATTTAAGATTCACCCTGTATAGATGACAGTAATGAAATGGGCCTATAATTATGAACTATCTATCGCATTTCTTAAACAACGGAATAACTTTAGCTGTCTTCAGAATATCAGGAAAAATAGCTTCTGAAAGTCACCAATTAATCAGATACATTAAACGTGTGATAATGAATTTAACTACCAATTTTAACATATTTATATTAATACTATCAATTACACAGCAATTTGATTACCGAAATGACATTATTAAATCATATACCTCATTTTCAGAAACTGGTTTAATAAACATTGTGGATTAGTTACGATTCACAACCAAAGTAGTTATTTGTTTTTAAATTACTTACTATTATAACATATTAGGTAAATTAACAAAGTGACTATTTATAATGTCACTAATTTTTGTGGGATCAGAGATAAGTTTATCGTCAAAATGAATTTCCTTTAATTCCCATAAATTGTGGTTAAGTTTGTTATTGAATAAGGACCATGCGGCTTTCGCTTTATTAGTTGAATTATTATAAATACTATCAAAGTGCAAGCGTTTAGTTGCTTTAACTGTTCTGTCATAAACTTTTTTGTATATGTAGCCTTATATCATCAGGTCTCTTAGTAGCCCTCATCACTGTGTGCAAAAATTTTAGTCTTTCACTCGAAACACGTAATCCCTTAGTTAACTAATTTTTTAATTAATATATGTGGTATCAGCACGATGGTGTACCACCACATAGAGAGTGACAAGTAATTGCTTTGTTAAATGATCATTTCTCGAATAAATAGATACGTCAACAAGGTCCAATAGCATGGCCACCGCGTTTTCCAGATCTGAATCCTTAGGACTTTTATTTATGCAGTCATATGAAGCAGCCTTGTTGAAATCACTACTCGTCAGCAGTTACTTGAAAGTATTTTATTAATAAAAGTTAACTAATATTTGAACACAAATAATAGTTATTGTTAATAACAACCATAATTTTTATTTATCAGGCTACTTTGATTGAAATATGAAATTATATGTTTAATAAATAAAGATGAATCGGACCTATGTTCATATAAGAAAAAATGTCTGTCAAAATTTATCATAGAGCTTGTACACCCTGTATAGCTCCGACGATGCTTAACGAAAAAATACGTGGTTGTATGTTTAAAATTATCGACCACTCTAAAAATTGTTTTTTTCTTCAATCTCAGTGGCAGATATGCAGGTGAAAAGTTTTTTTTTATCTTAAAAAGTTTTCAATGACATTTTTGTCGTTTCTATATTTGGAAGCGCTCCGAAATATTTTTTATTGTCTTATAGTTGTAACATTTTTGTACTTAGTGGTAGTTAAACCTTACTTAATTAGTCAATTAATTCAAGGTCTGTTGAAGTTAGCTAATAACAGAAAATAGATTTATTTATGTCCTTCAGAAGTTTTAAATATACTTCTGTTCTTTGAAGAGTTAATGAAATAGATAAATCTGAGTAGTGTTTATGATAGTGAATAGTGACAATTTCATTTTATTCCTTACAGGAATAGAGTTGCGATTTCAATTAGTGGTTTCTCCAGGCACTTTGAGCTTTGAGGCTTTTGTAAGAACAGCAATTTTATTAAGAAACAAAACTTTTTTAATATACATTTTCTGCAAAAGGTCCCTTTGTTTGGCTATTTGCTGTAGTATTTTTGACCTCAGTATTGCGATGAAAACATTTCTAAATATTAACACTATAAGATATCTCTAGTTACTTTTTGTTGGATAATATCACGTAAAACAACAGCAGTTTTTAGATAATTATTCTGGTAGCCCAGGTTTTTTGAAAACTGAAAGAATAATTTGTTCGTTTACAAACATTCCAAACCGTCTCTACATATTTAGCCAGTTAATTTAACACGGAAATTGCAAATCAATAAAAAAAATACTCCTCAAGGCATTTAAGACGAGGAAGTACAAATAAATAAAATTTTGTAGTTCCGTTAATGTGAAAAAATGTTGGACGTATTGAAATGGACGTAATTTGATTTAAATTCCTTGATTATCAGAGGTGCAGCGGCAAAACAAAATCCAATCGAATGAAATTGATTACTTTCCATTACATGATTTTAAATTATGCCTACATTTATTAAATGCAAAATTTGTAGTTAAATAATTTTTATGTTATTAATACTCGTAAGATGTAAGACATTTCGCTGCAATTTATTTTACAGGGTGTATTTAAATAAGAGAACACATATTGTACCAAATATCTTGGAGCTAAAAATAACCTCTTAAAAAAAACACAGTTTCGCTGTAAATCAGCATTTTTAAATTTAGAAAACCGTTGAAAACAAAAAATACATTTTTTCTACAAACGTCAATACAAATATAAATTTTAACGCATGCTATCAGTGTCTAAAATATCATTTTAAGATATTGATGGTGTTAAAAGTAATTTACTTTTAGCACTGATGCTAAACGTAAATGACGTGATTTGCTTTTAACACTGGTACGAAAATATAAAACATTAAAAGTTATTTGGTGTTGTATGGCATCATCGTTATATTTTAATGAAACTTAATATACAGTAAAGTATTAAGTAGATGCCAAAAATCCATATTCTGCATATTCTGTGGCCAAAAATAAGGTTTTTTTGTTATACAATTATGCCATTGTCCAACTAAAGCGTGTCAAAAATTTAAAAAAATCAGTTTTTAATTTTTAAATTCTAAACCGCTTGGGATAATTTAACCAAATTCGGTGTTCATATTCAATATGAATTTAGGTATAAAACATAAAATTATCAATAGCGGAGGCGTGGCTATCATCGACCATAATTCGCCAAATAAGTATATATCACACTGTATAATATTACAAATAAAATACGCCATTATATTATCTTTATTTTTTGTTTCTTTACACTTTTTTGTATTTCAAACAGATTAACAACCAAACTAATTTATTTGATCAAGTATTTTACACAGTTTATTTAAACATATTATCATAGGAGGCCATGTAAAACAATAATAATAATAAGCCGTCATCTTTTTTAATATATTTAAAAAAAAAAATTAAGTTTTAATAATGGCTTATGCATATTCAAATGCTGAAATGGCCAATATTGTTTACATTTATGGCCTTGCAGATGGAAATTGTACTGAGGCTAGGTAAATTTATAAGATTTCCAAATCATCCAAATCCAGTAATATTCAGAAATGTTTTTGAACGTCTTTCCTGCGTTGAAATAAGCTATCCTACATGATTCAAGCCCGAGGGGAAAACCACTGAGGTATTTTGCTGTACAAGCTGTAGGTAATTAAAGGTACTTTTTGCATTTTTTGGGTATTTGTGTGTATTTATAGGTATTTTTAGGTACTTTGTGTATTTTTGGGTACTATCAAGGTAATAATGGGTATTTAATGAGTATTACGAAGATAATTAATGAATATTTTAAAAGAAAACTAATATTTTCCCGCCAATTTTTAAATATAATGGCGATCGCGCATGCGTTATGTCGATGGAACAGTTTAAATATAAGTAAACAACTGACCGACGCAATGGCAAATAGGTATAAAAATTATTAAAAATAGATACAAAAATATTTTCTGTAAAATTTTTCAGAGGCACTGTTAAACCACTATGTGGCCTTTTATTGTCTTCGTAAGCATTTAGTTTAGAAAATAATATAGGGTGATTCGAATTAGATAAATTCTATTGCAAAAATAATGACACTTCCTCAGATCAGTTTTTTGACTACTGGATGTTCTGTGTGGAAATTTCAATAGATTTATGTGGGTGACTGAAACAACTAAGAACTAATGTTTAAAATTGAAAGTAGATTTCATTACGAATACGTCAGCAGTTCGAAATAAATAGCCAAATTCAACTACACAGTGCCATTATTATTGCAATAGATTGTACAGTACAGTACCATATAAACAAGTATCATATACTCGCGACAAGAATTCAGACGACTTACGTCATACGAACAAATGAATATTTCATTATATTTTCATCAAAATATTTAAGAAACTGCAACTGATAGTAATAAAACTATATACTACACTAAAAGTTTGCATTATATATTGCACTAAATTGCAAAAAATGTTTGTTTTTAATGCGACCAAATATCGAAAATTACGTTGACAATAAAAACAAATGTGTAACGTCAGCTGTGACGTAAGACGTCTGAATTCTTGACGCGAGTATATGAATACATCCACTCGCTTACTAGCACATTCCACTCTGCTGTTAACAAATTTTAGTATGGTATAACATCTTAAACTTTATCTTTAAATAAATATATTACATATTATTCGATACGACGTGTTAACGATAAGTTTGGTCAAACTTCTCCGACATATTCTATTAATGAAAAATATTTGATAAAAAGTGAATTAGTCTATAATAAAAATTAAAATATTGCTAGATTAGGTTTCCCTACACATTCATATTCTATTTAACAAAAAAGATTTTTTATGTAAAAAAACTACCAATTATCTAATTCTAATCATACATGACGGAAAGCAAGCTGGGGCTAAAATTGAATTCTCCCTCGGTACCCATGTATTTACACTTGCTAATGAAAGTTTTTGGTTGTACTGGAGACACCGATGGTACTCGATAAGTATTTGAATCCGGACAATAATTTTAGGGACACCCTGTATAGACCAAATATTATGATTTCATAGACGAGGAAGAAGTTTGTTTTTAGTTAGCTTGAAGGGGGCATGGTGTAGGTATTGCCACCCTTCTTGGGTGCGCCAATGAGTTTATGATACATTTTATGTAATCCAAAATGTTCTTTCCAGATGTATTCAGATCGAGCCAAAGGAGCCCTTAAAAAAATCTTATTTACGTAGATCTGTAACTGGAATAATTTCTAAGGAAATGAAAAACAGTTTTGGACAATAAAACGTATATTAAGTAAAATCGTGGGACATTTCATGTATTTTTCGTTTCTTAGATATCTGGGTATTTAATGGTATTTTTTAATACTATTCGGTATTTCTGGGTACTTAACGGAATTTTTAGGTACTTAAGGGTATTATTGGGTAATAGTCATACGTATTCTGTGGGCACTTGGCTTGGGACTTGGTAATTCGTGGTTTTTGGATATTTTTGAGGTATTTGCTTATTTGATGAGGTATTTTTTTGGGAAAATAAGGTATTTACGGGTAATATTTTTTAAAAATGGTATTTCATAATACAAATTTCAAGCAGTGGTTTACCCCTCGTTCAAGCCTTACTGCCGGAAGACTATCTTGTTCGCCTACAATGTTACCATTGAATTTTGTAAAAAAAAACGAAATGTTGACTTTTCCGCTGGCCTATTATTTACCAACGAAGCTAATATTTCCAGAGCTGCCACAATGAACTTCCACAATAAATACGTTTGGTCTGATGAAAACCCTAATGAAATTACGATTTCAATATCAGTTTTCTTTGAATGTTTGATGGGTATTATTGGAAATTTTCTTGTTGGGCCTTAGTTTTTACCAACAATTTGCCTCGGTGCCTTCTACAGACACTTTCTTGAAAATATTTTATTACTTGACGATGTTCCTATGCGCTAAGACAAGATGTGGTTCATGCACGACGGGGCTCCCCCACATTTTAATTTAACTGGTTGTGACTTTTTAAAGGAGATTCGGTAATAACGTGATTTGACAAGGTACTCAAGAATCAGGTCAACCTTGGCCACCCAGTTCGCCCGATATGAACCCTATTGATTTTTTCGTTTGAGGACATCTCAAGACATGTAATTTACAAAGATCACATTGAATCTGAGGAGCACTTATGTCAATAAATTATAGCTAGTTGTAATGTGATAAGAGCTACTCCTGGAATTTTTGCACATGTTCGAGCTGCAATTTCAAGAAGACCTGAAATATGTATTTTAGCTGAAGGTGGCCATTTCTCACATTATTAGGATATATCATAGTAAGGTAATTCTATTGTTAATTAATTATTTCGATATTATTTTAAGTAATGTAATGAGTATCGTAAAGATGCACTTGCAATACAAATAAATCAATTTTGTCGGTTTGGAATACAAAAAAGTGTAAAGAAACAAAAAGGCAAGATAATACAATGACCTATTTTATTTGTAATATTGTAGAGGTGATATATGATTTTTTTAGCAAATATGATCGATGATACCTACACCTTTGCCAGTGGTAAGTTTGTAAAACCGGTAATTTTATTTGTTCTTTTATTTTTATCAACTGTCATACTAAAATATGCACACCAAATTTGATTAAATTATCTCAAGCTGTTTATAAATTAAAATAGTGATTTCTTTCATTTTTTTACACGCTGTAGCTGTACAATGACTGTTCTAAGATCCCATATAACAAAAAAAAAACTAATTTTTGGCCACAGAATACGCCTCTGGATTTTGATCTCTACTTAAGAAACAACCTGTTTAAGTGCTGGAAATATGACGCCGGTGAAATGGCCTACACGTGCACCAGACCTGACACCTCTCGATTTCTTTTTATGGAGATATTTAAAATGTAGAATGTATTTATTTTTTTTATTTTTCAAGAGGTAAATTATAGAAATAATCAAGAGGTTGCTTCAAGCATGCGGTATTTTTTGATGCATTATATTGTTATCATAGGAAGAATGGACTATTTTGAAAATATTTTATAACTTATCATTTTATGATTGATTTTATTCCTTGTGTCTAATTTTAGAAATGCCGATTTACGTCAAAAACAACAAAGTATATACATTTTTATTATTTATTTATATCCTCTCATATGACACAGGTGCCGACTGACAAAGAATCAGCATTTTTCACGTTCCTGGACCCCCTGGGCCTAGACATTTGGATTTTCGTAGCTGGAGCTTTCTTTATGGCCGGCTTCACCATATTTACTCTAGCTAAATTCACGCCATACGAACTGGTAAACCCGACGCCCTGGAAGCATTCGGGTCACCTCGTTAATCAGTTAAATATATCGAATAGCTTTTGGTTTGCCACAGGGACGTTGCTCAGGCAAACTTCTGGTGTTAACCCCCAGGTATTTTGTGCAATATTAAGGATGTTATTAAACGACTCAACGCTGAAACTAAAACCCACTATTGTATGCTGCGGATAACGTAGAATTATCACAGGAATGTAACTGTGTATCCCTAACATTATAGCATAGGCAGGAACATTACCAAACAGAGCGATGACTTGATAATCGAAAGAGATTTTTTGATTCTGAAATCAGTCAATGGGCTCGTGTACGAAATTTTAAAAATAGTGTCTTCAGATAAGACTAAAAGTTTTATTAAGGGAGAAGTTGCATGAATTTTATATTGGCTTGAAATGTATTACAGGATATCATTCATGAACATGTGCCTGGCCGCAATAATCACATAATTAAAATGTTAACATTAATAAATTTCCATAGAATTTAAAGAAGACCACGGGGCCAGAAACGCGATATCATTGGTCTGGCGTTACACGCCGTTCAGCGGTTTGCTTCCGTGGATACAGTGCAGTTACGGCGTTGATGATGTAAACAGACGTTTGTTTCTTATATTTTTGCATTTTTGAGGGTCATAGATCATAGATACATAGTGTAAATTCTGTGTAGGTAATGCGGTAATTATTAGTGGTGATGTGATGAGCTTAAACTTAATCAGTATAAATATAACAAAAACAATAATACATGTATATACAAACAAACAATTAAGATACCTAAGACTTAAAAAAATTTAAAAACAGAAGAGGAACAAACAAAACAATAATCAAGATAAAAATACATTTTTTATGTGCTTAATATTAGGATTAAATATGTCAGCGCTGTCCTGCATAGTTTCATAATAACGTAACATTGCTACAATGGTGAATAATACAATACAGAATGTTAAAAAAAGAGTGTAAAATATTTCGGGAGGTAATAGTATGAACCAAAATAAGCAGAAAAGTCTTAATAAACATGGGTCCTCAAAGTACTATTCGTTTTCAAACATTTTATTTTATTATGAATAAACCGACAAAGGAAGCTTTTAACAAACAAAAAACAAAGTTACAGAAGATGTTCAAAGTGCTCTCCATCCATTTGCAAGCAGGCACGACATCTTCGTCTCAACGATATTCGAACTCTTTCGAAAACACCCTCCTTGGTTTGGATTTCTTGACACTTTTGATTAATCCGTAGCTGCAGCTCTTCCAGGCTATTTACAGGAGTACCATACACTAATGTCTTCAAATATCCCCAAACAAAGAAATGTAGAGGATTCAGATCAGGCGATCTTGGAGGCCATAAAACAGGTCCGGCCTTTCCTACCTATCTATGTGGAAAAGTTTGGTGTAAATGCTCTCTAACGGCCATGGAAAAATGAGCTGGAGCACCATCATGCTGGAACCACATTTGTTGCCTCTGATTCAAAGGAATGTCTTCCAAAAACTCATACAGTGTGCTCTGCAGAAAGTTGAGGTAAGCAGCGCCTATTAATCGGTTTGGTAAAACAACAGCACCTAGAAACCTGTCACCTACAATACCCATCCAAATGTTTAATGAAAAACGTGCCTGATGTCCAGATTCTATTAGAGCATGAGGATTTTTGTCGGCCTAAATATGCGTATTGTGAAAATTAAACACTCCATTTCTTGTAAACCCGGCCTCATCAGTAAAAAGAACTTTTGCAAGAAAACGAGTCTTTAGTATCATGACGTAGAAACCAGCGGTAAAACACCAAACGTGCTTGATGATCATTTATTGGATTTAACGCCTGTACTCGTTGCACATGGTATGGATAAAGCAGTTGCTCGTGAAGGATTCTCCAAACAAGAGGACCACTAATTCCTACCTCGGCTGATATTCTCCGCACACTCGTACCTGGATTCTGTTCTACCAGTGCTAGAATTTCTTCTGCTCTAGGAGTGGATACCGACCATGGTCTTCCGGATAAATGGCACTGTTTGCTCAAGGAACCGGTATCACGCAATCTTTGGTGAATTCTTCCAAACATGCGTTGTGAAGGAATCTGGCGATTTGGATAAGCGTCAACATAAAGACATCGCGCTTCGGTGGCGTTCCCATTAGCACGACCATACATGAAATGCATGTCTGTTAATTCTGCGATAGAGTAACCAGCCATAGCGAAAGAAAACTTGTGCACTGAGAACAACTGTCAAATACGTACTGTTTATTTCACTAAACATCAACTAACTATTATAAGAAAATATACAACGTTTTTGCAAAATAAAAGAAGGGGCTAAAAAACATAAAACATTCCTTGTCTCCGCAACCGTTACTTTGCGGACCCAAGTTTATTGAGACTTTTCTGCTTATTTTTGTTCCTACTATTATCTCCTTAAATATTTTACACTCTTTTTTTAACACCCTGTATATTGGTTCTAGCAGTTTCCATCAAGAATGTTTCACTATGCCGTGTATTATTTGTGGGCACATTTAGATTCATTTTGTGTAGAATTTCGGGGAAGTCCATCTAAAGTTAATAACGTTATGCAAGAAAATAACAGACTGCATATGGTGACGGATAGCCAATGAATTGTAGTGATGATCACGCAGTAATAAATTGCTTGGGTACCCAATTGGAAGATATATTTTATTCATTTTCAAATACAACAAATCCAAGGTTCCTACATGCATCTGAAACCATTTTAGTAATATGATGTGAAAAACTTAATTTCTGATCAAAATATACACCCAAATCTTTAACATATTCGGGTCTGGCAAGTGGGACGTTGTTAATATTATAAGAGAAATTTAAAATATTCTTCTATAATGCACTAACTTGCTACTTGCCACTTGCTAACATTCAAAGGCAATCTGTGTTCTAAACACCAAGTCTGTCAATATTTCTCTGCAAATCAATATAATCTTGAATACTCTCAATTCTTAAATATATTTTCATGTCATCAGCATACAACAAATGGGGCACATCCAAGCAATCAACAACAACAGTATTAATAAATATATTAAATAGGAGAGGTCCCAAAATTGTCCCCTGGGGAACACCTGATAAAACAGGGAAAGTTACCGAATTAAGTAAGTACCACTTGAGGTATTTATAAAATTATGACATCAGATTTCACATTAAACTACTTATTTTAACTTGCAAAATAATAAGTAGGAGTATGATTAATCATATTTAATGTTTATTAATTTTTTAGAACTAATTTAATAAATTTTTATTGCTAAAAAAATCCGTATTTATTACTTTTGTTTATTACGTTTTCAGAATAAAACTGGTAATTTAATGTAGTGTAGTCAAATAGCAATATTTTATAAACTGCCTCAAAAAACAGTCTACATCTCGTAAATGATAGGAGCAAATACAGAACGTGTCGTTTGAAATCAGAATGAAGCACTGAATACAATGAATGAGAAAAAATGTTTGCTTTACCATTGATATTTTTAACGCCCTGTATGCATTCTAGTAGCTTAATAGAAAAGTTTAATTGAATCTTTACAAGTTTACATTTTCATTTTTTCGATGAACTTAAACCTCCCTGTATTTCCAAATAAATTTAGATTAAAATGGTTTTCACAAACAAACAATGCGCAATGCTTCCTTTCGTCGCGTTTCATCGCCCTACGTCACATTTAACTTTTAATTTTTGTATGCTGTATTCGTACATAATGCGATACTTCTTCCATTTGTCCGGTGAGATGCATTTTTTTAACACAAGCGAACGGCGTCCGACATCACTGGTCTACACTGTGGCGGCCATCGTTTTGTGGGGGCGTGGACAGACTAAATTTTGAAATACCGTTTTTAGGCTTCTTTTCACGAAACTGTCTAGGATAAACGTCATTTCGATTAAAATAATACATTTTTCTTCTGTACGTATTTGGAAATCATGCAATTGTTTGTCGACATTTTTGTTCGTATTTAAAACGTTACAACGTTGAAAATGCATACATCAAAATTTATGTTTCATATTTTTCATACAGCAATTAGAAAAATCCACGGATATAGAGATGAAAGTGAACTTTACCCTCGATAAAGCTATTTTCCTACACCCTTAGTATAAATTTTGAAATAGTTTCTATTGCATATTGTTAAGCGCAGTCAGTAACTGACTAAATTTTCATGATCTAATATCACACCGTCTTTATGTTATTTAATTGAAACCTACTGATACACCTTGTATAACATGTATCCTAAACCCAACCATTTTCGAGAGAAAAAATTATCAAAATATCTTATTTGATGTGCAAGAGTTCAATTAATTTAGAACTTTCTTTAACATATCGTGATACTCGCATATGCTAAACGTTTTAACAAACAAAAAAAAATAATAATAAGGAAATAGTGGCACACAAAAGCACTTCCGATAAGCAACATATTAATACTTCACGGTTCAGATACCAACTGACCTGTACTCTCGGTCGGCCTAGAGTACATTCTTGCGTTGTTGCCACATTTCGCGATATCTACTTTATCGAATTTTGATTAACGAAAAATTGTTTTAGTAAAACTAAACATAAATAAATTGGAACAAGGGTAAATACTGCATTTGATGGTCATTTAATACACAAAATTATGGTGAGATTTCTTATTTAACTAAATTTTCACACATGAAATTGAAAATTTGTGTTTTTTTTTTCGAAAATGGTTGGGTTTAGGACCCATTCCATATCAGATTTTTCTGTTTATTTTGATGTTATATCATCTGAGAACAGAGAATAGAACCTATAGCAGAACTACCAATAGGGGAGTATCAAGCAGGTTTTAGAAAAGGAAGGTCAACAACGGACCAAATCTTCATGGTGAAGGAAATTCTGACTACATGCTATGAGTATGGGATCAAAGCAATGGTTCTATTTGTGGACTTCAAGAAAGCATATGATTCGATCAAAAGGAATAAACTAAGTAAAATTTTGAAACAATTTGGGATACCAACCAAACTAATTAGGCTATTGAAAATGATCTTAGAAAATACTAAATCCAAAGTACGAATAAAAGGTGAATGTTCGGAAGGCTTTACTATTGATACAGGACTGAGACAAGGAGACCCACTCTCAACGCTTCTTTTTAATTTAATACTAGAAAAGGTCATAAGAGATAGTCAGTTGAACAGAGAAGGACATATATTGTTTAAAAGTCATCAAATTGTAAGTTATGCAGATGACGTGGCTATTATTGCTAGAGATAGTAGGGAATTAGAAGAAGTACCGAGACGGTACACGTAAAGTGGGATTGCATATAAATCAAGAGAAAAGTAAGGTTTTGAGAATGGGAGAACAAAAAAGGATACCAATTTTAAATTGAGAACAGAGCATGGAGAGATGGAGTTTGAGGAAGTTCAAGAATATGTGTATTTGGGGGCGCTAATAACAGCTAACTGTGATGAGGAACAAGAAATAAATAGGAGAATAATAAAAGCAAAAGCAGTTCGGCAGCAGTCAACCACTTATTGAAACCAAAAAATTTGTCCAGAGGAGTAAAATTTAGAATGTATAAAACAATTTTGAGACCGACAGCGCTGTATGGTAGTGAAACCTGGGTTCTCAATAAGAAGTCAAGAGAAAACCTTTTAAGGTGGGAAAAGAAAATCTTAAGGAGAATTCTAGGGGGTAAGAAGACGGAGGGAGGCTATGTAAGGAGAAACAATGAGGAAATATATGCAATGTACTAGGCACCAACAATAGACGAATTTGTAAAAACCAGAAGAGTGCAGTGGCTAGGGCATCTAGAACGTATGGAAGATGAAATGGCAGTTAAGAAAATAGTAGGGAGTAAACCTAACTACAAGAAAAAAAGAGGTAGACCGAGGAAGCGATGGAGAGAGGCAGTGGCAATAGATCTAAGGGAAAATGTAACGGATTGGAAAAGAAAGGCGAAGGACAGAATGGAATGGAGAAGAATAACACAGTTCTGGGCCTAAAAGGCCTGTAAACAACATCTGTTATGTTTTCCTCTAATACCCTGTATACATACATTTTTAACCGCACCAATTACTTACGAGTACATCTATATTAAAACGAAACTACTTTCGATAGTTGGCGATAATTATTGCACACACAATTTTGTGATGGCATTGACCGGCATTTTGTTTTTTCACGTCATACTAGCCGTACAAAACCATTAAAATTCTGGGGCTCCAGACGAGTATACGTGTACGTCTAGGTGAGTGCCATCAATCATTCTAATCTGCTATCTCCATTTATTTTTTACGCCGTTTGCAAAATTATGTTTTTTGCTTGTGACATTTAACGACGTGCTTTGATATACAAAATTGGGGTTTATAATGCAGATTTTAGAGTACGCGACGGCAGATATGCCAGTAATTTAAAAACTTTATGGCTGATACCCTTGCCAAAGAAAAAATATAAAACCGTAGTCATCTCCAAATAATATCCACACAGAAAAGGCCAGACGTTGTTGTTCTCTGCTTAACGTCTTTACAAATTATCAACAACAATAGTAGGGGAGACCAGTGTCAAGAGTACTAATGGGGAAATTGGGCATGATTTTTTCAAATACGTGCAGAAGAAAGAATGTATTATTTTAATCGAAATGACGTTTGCCCTACACGATTTTGAGGAAAATAAGCCTAAGAACGAAAAATTTAGTCTATAGCCACTCTCCACAAAACGATAACCGCCATAGCGTAGAATTGTGACGTCACACGCCGTTCACACGTGTATACCTAAATACAGCAGTGCTTAATTCATATCTGTATACGATTTCCATACTTTCGGACACCGCAGTACCTACGTTAGATGAGTTAATTTGTCTTTTGTGATATTATTAGGTGTTACTGTGTTAAATAGACATTGATATTGAAAAAAGATATCGTAAAATGGGCACAGAAAGTGCATCTCACCGGGCAAATGGAAGAAGTATTGCATTATGCCATTATGTATGAATATAGCATACACTGCCTAATAAAAAATATTTCACCGTGCCAAAAAAAAAATAAAAGAAAAGGTGTAGGGCGATAAAGCGCGACGAAAGGAAGCATTGCAACATTGTTTGTTTGTGAAGACCATTTTAATGCAAATTTAATTGGTTTAGAGGTAGGAAGTTTATCGAAAAAATTATAATGTAAAGTTGTAAAAAATTAATTATACTTTTCTGTTAAGCTGCCAGTGTTTAGGAAATCAATGGTAAAGTAAAGTTATATTTTTTCTCATTTGATGTAGAATGTTGTTTGAGGCATTTATACAATTTTGCTATATGGCTTCACTACATTAAATTAGGTACTTGTTTTATTCTGAAAACATAATAAACAAAAATAAATAAGAACATTTTAAAAATGTTTAAGAAGAAATTAATTCAGTACTAAATAGCAATAAAAAAATATTAAATTAATTTTAAAAAATTAATAAATGTAAAATATTATTCATTACTTTTACTTATTGTTTTTCAAATTCATACAAGAAGTTTAATGTGAAATCAGATGGCATAATTTTAGAAATACCACAAGTAAAACCTTCTATATGGACTTAGCTAACAGCATTATTAAATTTATTATAATGGTTCTAAAAAATTAATAAATACTAAATATGATTAATCATACTCTTACTTATTATTTTTCAAATTAAAATAAGTAGTTTAATGGCAAATCTGATGTCATAATTTTATAAATACCTCAAGTAAAAACATCTGTTTGGTATTTACCCAACAGCATTGTCGCTGTAATTGTCACAAGTGGATCTATATTGTAAACAAAGGAATAAGTTAAGTTTAACAATACCGTAAGCTCATCACATCACCACTAATAATTATCGCATTATCTGTAGTGGTAATTACACTACAGTGCTTTCGAAAAAGTAACGAATAAATTCATTATTTTTTAAATTGAGAAGTTTTCGAAATATTTCGAATTTGTTATTAAAAAAGGCACTTTTTGACATACGACCCACATTTGTGACATTGTTATTCGAGATATGACGTCATCGACAATTTTTTTAAATAGCAACCCCCAATTTTTACCATGCCATTTGAACGAGCGTGTTATTCTACATACATACATCATGAAAAATTATGGTTACATAACAAAAATAAGAAAATAATGTTTGAAGATTTTAAAATTTAATTTTCACAATGCTGAAAATGATAATGATTATGTAAAAAATCGACTAAATTAAATGTTCAAATTGTGCACCGTTGGCTGCCTGACAGTAGCCAGGATGATTAATAAAATTTTTTGAACATTATCAATAACTTCAGGAGGTATACAATGTATCTCGTGACAAATTCTTGCTTTTAAATCTTCTAAATTAACCGGTAACGTATACTTTGCTTTTTTAGTATCCCCACAAGAAATAATCTAGGGGTGTCAAATCAGGCAATCTGGCTGGCTATTCAATCGGCCCCCGTCTCCCTATCCAACGATTCGGAAACAACTCATCTAAATAAGCACGGACAGGTGTTGCATAATGGGGAGGTGCACAGTATTGTGAAAATTAAATTTTAAAATCTTCAAACATTATTTTCTTGAAATTTTTGTTATGTAACACCATAATTTTTCATGATGTATGTATGTAGAATGACACGCTCTTTCAAATGGCATGGTCAAAATTGGGGGTTGCTATTTAAAAAAATTGTCGATGACGTCATATCTCGAACAACGATGACGTCACAAATGTAGGTCGTATGTCAAAAAGTGCCTTTTTTAAAAACAAAATAGGCCAGGGGATTTTTTCGAAAACTTCTCAATTTCAAAAATAATGAAATGATTCGTTACTTTTCGAAAGCATTGTATTTACTATATGTATATGCGTTACACTATGCATCTATGACCCAGCAATAATGTAATATCTCTATCTCTCATTCTAATCACGACGGTTAGCCCAGAAGTCAGACTGGTGAGAAAGAGAGGACGGCATATTATTATTATACAGTTGATAGGGTTGTGGTGAAATGTCGACCGCTATCAATTTCTCACAATGATCCAATATTAGGTGCAATATTAATTTATTGTTAAGGCAACTCTAAAATTTTCGGTGGAATCGAAATATGCAATATACAGGGTGTTTCAGTTAAAATAATAACATAACGAGATGCAACAAGTACCTATACCTCTTTCAAAACTAATTATAGAGTTTTTTAAAATAACTAATAATTTTCTTTGTCTTCCTTAAAAAATTTTAAAGGAATAATATAATGACACAGGCGTTCAGAACACCCTGCAGTGTTCTGAGCCAATGGAAAAATAACTAATAATGTTTTCCGTGCCAAATTAAACTATGTGGGAAATATAGTCAAATTTGCAACATTGCTATTATGCACATGAATTGTTGTAACGTCACTAACTAAAACTATTCATTTAAATTTTAGCGTTAAATAAATACCCGAAAAAAAATTATTGAACAAGTTTTAGTCCATCTATCTAAATCGGCTCTTTTTAAAATCTCGTATGCAAACCTATTGGCCAATTGGGTATAATACACCTGTTGAAGATGCCTCAATTCATCATCGATTCTGTTGAAGGTGCCAGAGAGCCAGCAAGCGAGGCTGTTCTCGTTCATGAACCCCCTGGCGATGGACATCTGGTTGTATGTTCTATCCGCATACGTCCTAGTGTCCATTACGATGTTCGTGGTAGCAAGATTCTCGCCCTACGAATGGCACAACCCGCATCCCTGCGAGATAGACAACGACCTTGTCAAAAACCAATTCTCCCTAGCGAACTCCTTCTGGTTTACCATAGGGACGCTGATGCAGCAGGGGTCAGATTTGAATCCAAAGGTACCATGATAATATACTGTACATCTCGAACAAGGTGAAAATCATGTTCTCTATGTTCTAAATCCAGAAATAGTTTGGAAATTAATACTATGAAAAATAGGGTGTCTACATGTTCCCTTCTCGAGTATTTTTGTCGATATCTTTGATACGCAAAATAAAATTTAAATTTTTTACTGTATTATAAAGATATTTAAGCTAATTAAAAAAAAATCATACAGTTCCTATTAATTAACTGATATGTATGGTTTTTGATGGCAAATATCTAAATATGCTGAGGAACAATTCCATAAACAAGATTGAATTATCGGTCAGATTCAAAAAATATATATAATAAAAATACATCTAGCTAAATCGAAAGTTAAATTTACTAAATACATACCTACCTGGCATAATGAAATCATTAAATGGATTTCAAAATTCACAATTACTTTTGAACATATATAGGGAGTTAACGATAAGTTTGGCCAAACTACACCGATTATTTATTCTATCGATAAAAATAATTGGGGTTTGTTATATAACAATTTTTTGTTCAAAGCTTAATAAGGGAGTTACAGGGTTTGACATTTTATCTAAAACTTAAATACAGGAAAAGATTATTTGACAATATTTGGGCGGTAATATTTTTCCAACATGAAATATTGTCTATGCACCCAGAAATTTAAAACATACTGCAATGGCATAGTTACTGGGTGGGCAGCGTATATATTTTTTTAAGAAATAAAGTCAGTCACTGACATTTCAAAATATTTTTAGAATTTTTGATTAGTTTTTGACAACAAATGTTTATTCAAGGAAAATGTTCGTAGCATAGGCAGGTCTTCAAATAATTAGTGTTATTAAACTTATTAACAATTATACTAATTACAACAACTATAAATCAAGTAAGTGGTACTTTTAACTATTTGTTGTCAACAATAATTACAGTTCCCTAGCAACGACATTTTATAACGTAAGCTGTCAAATCAAAAAATAATAACACCCTGCACCTCTCTTATTAAGCTTTGAATAAAAAATTGTTATATAACACAATACAATTTCCATCGATAGAATATGTCGATGAACTTTGATCAAATTGATCGTTAACACCCAATATACAAACACGCAGTTATAAAATATATAAGATCTAGATATATTATTACACAGCAAATTAGCATTAAAACTGAAAGGTAGTAAACATCACGATCACAACTAAACAAAAAAGATTCAAGTTTGTACAAGCAGAATAACGATTTCAGTTAGATGGTGCACTAGTTATAAAATTGTAAGGAATCATTTGAATAGACAATATCCAAATTGTTAGATAGGACCATTTGATCAAGCACAGATTGATCAGATTGCCAGACTTAACTCTACTGGGTTATTTTTTAAGAGCACATAGTATTCAAAGATATATCAGACAATATCGATCAGTTTTCATTTTGTTTCATCCGTTTTCAACTATATACAGGCTGTATCACATAAGAGGGCCACTCCCATGTATCTCGCTTAATATGCGAGATACGTCAAAAATCTTTAATTGTTTTTTATTGCATTTTTGGAGGCTTTTATGCTCGTAAAACCAAATTTGAGATCCATGGCCAACTTTCTGAGTAATAACAAAAAAACCTATAAAGTGCCCAAACTTTAAGGCTGTAGATTTTCTTATATAAGTTTTCTCTATTTCTTAAAATAAAATAGTTAGACAGCCTTAAAGTTTGGGCACTTAACAGGTTTTTTTGTTATTACTCATAAAGTTGGCCATGAATCTCAAATTTGTTTTTACGAGCATAAAGGCCTCCAAAAATGCAACAAAAAACAATTAAAGATTTTTGACGTGCCTCGCATATTAAGCGAGATACATGGGAGTGGCCCTCTTATGTGATACAGCCTGTATATTAGGCAAAAACTTTATTTAAAAATTGCCATTTATGTCTGCTAAATACATGTTCCAAGAAAGGAAGTTTTGCAACATCCTGCATAAATACATGATAAACTCTGTTTTAGAATCAGATAAAACATAAATTTCCTGATCACAGAAAATGGTACATTAAACATTGCATATTACTGAAATTTAATTTTGGAATAGACATGTTTCCTGATTTCCAGAATCAATACATATCAAATCAACCAGTGAGGGTTGCTGACAAAATTTATTTATTTATTTTTTGAACGTATATTTGTGCTATAATCAGAGAGCATTCATTCATTTTTCAGGTGTTCAGTTTTCATTTTTTTTTTTTTTGAGCCACCATTATATTGATGTGCCGCCCTATTTTGCATTTTACAGAAGAGCTTCTTGGTTTTTAAAGATGTTCATTTCAAGAAAAAACAGCGTTAAAGAGCATAAAATGTACAATATTTTCAGTTCAGTATAAATTTAGAGCTACTTATCTGCAAATAAACAAAAGAAAATTTGTAAATATTCCTTTTTCAAATTAAAAACTTTAAAAAAGTGTTTTCCTGCATAGTCTTTATAGTATACTACTTCCCAGAAAAGTTTTAGGTAATAAGAGTTTTATCGGTTATTTTCAATCTGACCTATCACAAGGAATACAGTTTAAAAATCAGAAAAAAATCAAAATTTTCAGAAAAGAATCTTTCATTGTGTAAGTGTAAAATTTCATCACTGAACTTCATTAATTTATTAGTTACAAATTTTTAAATATTGCTAAAATTTCATGAAGTGCTATGAATACAGATGTTACATTGTTTCTAGTAAAAATCTAAATAACACAAATAATATTAAGCAATTTTTTGTTAACTTATTTATAGTTAAATATAGTTAACTAGTAAAGTAAACTCTTAGAGTCGTTTCACACGGGCCACCGTGCGGCGCTTCTCGGAAGTGCCGTTGAGTGGTCCGTTTTGACGAAACATTATTTTATATAGACTTATTCACACGGACGCGCCACAGAATTAGCAGTGCCACGGTGGCGTGTAGTCGTCGACTCCCACCGAAACGTCAACCATAAATTAGTGGCTCCACTCAGCAGCGCTGCACAGTGGCCTGTGTGAAAAGACTCTTAGGCCCGCTACAGACTATGCGTGAATTCGCGATTCGTTATGCGCGATATGTGAGGAATTCGCGAATAGTGTGTAGGGTCTTGTTCGTTAAAAATCCATTCATAAAAACCCTAAACACTATGCATGAATTCCATACGAATCACGCATCGCGAATCGCGAATTCACGCATAGTCTGTAGCGGGCATTAGACACAAAATTTTTTGGGAAAATAGTATAGGTACTATAAAGACTGTATGCAGAGAAGAAATTGGAGGTAAATAAGTCTTAGTTTTTCTTTAACATTTTTAATTTTAAAAGAGAAGGTTTTTAGTTTGAACATTTCCCAATTTTTGTTTTTATTGAATATATTTAAAAAGCAAGAAGCTACAGCCTCTGTAAAATACATAATACGCTGACACACCAATACAAAATGGTGGCCCAAAAAAAATTAACATCTAAAAAAAAATTAATGAATACCTATTTTCAATTCTCAAACTTAGGTAAAAAATTTAAACATGAATAAATTTTGACAGCAACGTTTTTAAATTAAATTGATTGATTTGATATAGTGAATGCAAAATAACCAAATTTTATTTACAACTGATTAGAAAAACGACTTTTAAATCATGTACACTTTTGTTTCATAATGAGTACCTTTACACAAGTGACCACAAATAAAATATAACCTTAAAAGATTCCGAAAAACAACATAAACGATAATGCCCATTTACACACGTACGTATTTTTATTTCTCTATGGGCTTTTCGAGTAGTAACTGTGACAAAACACTCCTAGTTTTATCCAATATATTTCACGCCACACTTGAATCGAGACGTTTATACTCTACTTCTAGGAACGAAGACACCCTTTCTAAATTTCATTCATTCATTCAGCTCGTGGACAAAATATATCTTAATTTGCTTGTTCCACAAAGTATCTAAAGTACTTAATATTAAATATTTTTAGATGAAAAGACAACTGGATGATGAAAATAAAATAAATGTCTCATTATGTTTTATAATGTCTGTTAATCTGTTTATCAATAACAGACCGGGTTCCAATATTAGTGTAGTAACACTACAATAGAACTGTATAGTAAAATATATCTTTTCGCCGTAGATAGTACATTATATTAGAATACAAAAGCACTCATATTTTTAAACATGTACTGCAATTTAACCCTTCAACTATTACCTGCATGTTCGATAAGCACCTGTTCCCACATTTTTATTTTACCTTTCATTCTCTGGTTCAAACAGTGGCAGTCCGTTGAAAAGTAATGTTGAAAATATGGGTGCTTATTAAACATGGTAACTTTGGATGAAGTTTCAGTGTTGAGTTAAATTGTAATACATGTACTTTTGTAGCGTAGCATTATTTTTTTAATTTGTTAGGTAAATATTATCTGCCCAATCTTTTTTCATACAGGATCATTCACGACGATCAAACCCCCAATAGAGATATAAATTTAAAAATTACTATACAGCAATGGCGGCTGGTGAGATTTCAGGTATGCCATATCTCAATAGCTAGACATGGGACCCAAACCAAACTTTAGGGTATATGTACTGTGGCCATATAAAGAACTTTGGTAGAAGAAGAACGATTTTACAGTTTGCTAAAAAAAGTTTAAAAAAACTTGGGCCTCACCATAGACCTTATAAATCATGGACCGGCCCTAGAAAAAGAGGTCCGCTGCCCTGATGTGTGCAAGAGGGATGAAGCTAGTCCGGGCAGAAACAGATGTTCTATGACAGAAAAATATATAAACATAACCTGACAAAACTTTTCCTGTTACTATTGTTAATGATTTGTGTGCCTTTTGTGATTTAGTTGTGTTTAGTGTGTTTACTAGCAATAGTTTTTAAAGACTCATAAACTATGTTGGAGTCGGTCTGTCACCGTAAATGTCATACGTCTGTCATTTACGGTTTTTGTTTTTTTTCGGCCAATGATCTGTGGGTTTTTGCCCGGACTAGCTCTATCTCTGTCGCACACAACTGAGCATCAACGATTTGTATAGGCAGAAAACGGTTTTGGGCGCGTCCATGATTTATAAGGTCTATGGGCCTCACCTGTGGCAAAAGTGTCAAAATGGCTTCTTTAAATTTCGAGTAACATTTTTTCCCATAAACTAGATGTAATTTTATGGATATATTTCAAGTTTTTTTAAAAAAATAACTATATTTGTAGAATTTAAAGCATTTTGAAATTTTTATAATGTATCACAAATACAATATTAATTTTCAAACTGCTGTAACTTTAACAAAAATTAAAAATTTTTACTAAAATCTGAAACCTATCGGTAGAATTATGTCTAGTTTATGAAAAAAAATCTCTCTCGAAATTTAAACAAGCCAATTTGGAAATCTTAGGTAAGGCCCACGTTTTTTTTTTAACTTTTTTTCGCAAACTGCAAACTCGTTCTCCTTCTACTGAAGTTCTCTATTTAGCCACAGTACATATATAGGGTGAACCTTAAGTAAGTACAAATATTTTAACCAGCAGTACAGTTCACTGTATAGAACACATAATTAATAGTCTTTTTACAAAAAACTCAGGAATAAAAAAGTCAAATTTTAAATAAATTTCGTGATTTTTCAATAGAAAACTTATTGAGGACCGCTGGTTCGGGAGTCATGATGTGCATTCCACAGTGTTGCCAGTGTTACATTATCCACAGAGCCAGATTCTCTACTCACAATCATATTATCCAAAATTTGTTCATTATCCATTTTTACTGCACTTCCACCGATTTATCACAATACGTTATTTTTATCAGTATCACTGAACACTACTTACTTAACAAATATGCTTTTAGCATGTCAACGTTTTCACTGTTTGAATAATGCGCCATATTTTATTTAATCACACTGTACCTATTTCACGAAAAATAATAATTAAATACACAAGACACTTAAGAGAAAAATACTGTCCGTGAAAATAATAAGACAATTTAAATACGTTTTATACGTTAGTGCGGCAACTCTTAAAACAGATGCGTCAAGCGGTGCATTAGGTACTTAAAGAAGCTATTAGCTTAGTTCGGTTTCAGAAGATGCAAAAGTATCTCATATTAACTTTCAATTTACTTGTATTGAAATTATCAAATCCCTTTCCACAAATTTTACATGTTTTGATTGCACTTGCCTGTGCCACAGCTTATTCCTTTGTCCAGTGCACCGATATCAACATCAACATCTATCTCTATCAATCCTAGAGCCTAGAGGATGAGGCTTGTGCGGGGCAATTCGCCTACAGCTCCTGACACCTACCTGCTGTCTGTGCCTACATCAGTTTCTTTGTGCAAGCGATTGACGCTGCTTTTAAATATTTTACTATACATCAAGCTAGTTATTTTGTTATTTCATGTTTTGTGTTTATTTTTAAAATAGATTTCACTTTACTTTACTTTACTTTAAAACATTATTTATCTTACAAAAGATATGGCCTTCAGTAAATCATATGGTTTATTTTATTAGGTTAAATTAGTGGCCTATCTGGCCAGCGGTCCTCAAAATGTGGGTATTTTTAAAAACATTAATATCCGTAAATATTTGAAATTTTTAAAAATGACTTTCACTAGACTTATCTATATGACGAACTACACCTGCAATTAAAATATTTGTACTTATTTAAGGTTCACCCTGTACTAAAGTTTAGTTTGGGTCCCATGTCTGGTTATTAAGATATGACATACCTGAAATTTCACCAGCCACCACTGCTATACAGGATATTTCAGATACGGGAGTATTAAAGAATTTTTTTTACTTTCGCCTATTTTCGAAAATACCGACAGTAGCCGTCAATTTTCAAATAGAAAACCATATCACCATATCAACCATATCATACCATATGGTGATCCCAAATAATAAGCAAACAATTTGAGGGTAAATAGAGTTTGAGATCTAAATAGGTATTTTTTTTCTTCTGATTCGGTTATAAGTCGTTGAAACAAAGTACACCCTGTGTATTTTTAACTATATTTTTAGGATTAAATTTTTCTGATGAAAAAATCTGTTTCAAGGCGTATTGAATTTTGAATCTTTTGTCTCGTAATTTGTTGATAAATGATTAAGGTTTTGAGTAAGAAAATACACGTATACTCCATCCAAAAATTATAGAAAGTTGAATGAACTGGTAAACCAGTAAACAGAGGTGTCAATCTAGTTCAGAAATTTCTTTATAATTGGAAAATCTGTAAATTTTGTCGTCTATTTCATGTTTACCTAAGAAGTTTAATATTGACAAATAAATGTTTCATGTTTATTTTACTATTTATTCAGTTTTGTTGTTTTATTAAATAGCATTAGAATTAACTAATGGAAATATTTTTACATTCTTTTTACCGTAAAAAGAAAAGTGGTAACGCATGAAGCAGACGTACAGATGATATGTGAAGATACATTGTTATCCTTGTCTTCCAAAAACATATGTATAAATCTAACTTCCTCACACGTGGGCTCGCCTCAACGATGTACATCCTGACATTCCAATACATTAACGTCGATATAGAATTTTCACATGCGCTTTCTTACCTTCGGTAATTCGTTTGTTTTTATAGGTAGGTAAGGTAGGGTAGGCTGTATAGGAGATTTAAATAGGTTGAGTGTTTAAATATATATGAAATAAGTGTTTCTTTAATCATGAAAAGTGAATTTATGAATAAGTAAATTTGCGAATTTGAAGTGTAAAGTATATAATTTTTATTATTCAATTATAATGTTACTGTGATTGTGTTTTGATATTGAATGATGGAAAATAATACAGAACCTTCAACGCTTCGAATCAAAAAATGTTTTCGTATTTTAGTTTGAGAAAAAAAATCGTATTACAAGTTTTCCAGAGATCAACCGCGTCAAAAGGATGAGTTAATAGATTTGTAGTCTGATTATACAGGTGTTTCAAAACCAAAGCCGTTAACACATTTTTGTTTAAAAATTAATTGCCAACGTTAGGAAAAGTATTGCAAGCTATTGAAAAAAACTACATAATTCCTAAAGACAAGGGCACATTCAGAAAACATAACATGAACTTTCAGTATGGGAAGGTTAACAGGAAGAGTTTTCTGTTAACAAATATGATATAATTATATGGAGAACAGGTTATAGAAAAATTATTAGATAGATGAAACATGCGTCAACGAGGGACATACAGTTAAAAAGTGCGGCAGATGGTAATGTCATAGATGCTCGACAAGCAGCAATAGAATATCGTCGTTTGATAGTGACACACATAGGAAGTGATATGGGATTTCTGAAAAATGGGGAACTGATATTTCAATAAAAAAAAACGAGATTACCACGAAGAGATAAATGCAGAAGTTTTTGAAAAATAGTTTGAACGCATTCTTGGAAATTTAAAACCCCAGTCTGTCATCGTTATGGACAATACTCCATACAACAGTCGAAGATGTGAAGAAATACCACGATAATCATGGAAGAAAGCGGAGCTACAAGAATGGTTACGAGAAAAAAGGATTACATTTGATAAAAAGGAATTAAAACAACTTATGAAAAATTGTGCAGAAAAATACCAGACAATATAAAAAATTTACTGTCGATGGTATAGCATTGGTTTGTGGAATGACAGTGTTAAAACTACCCCCTTATCACTAAATCCAATGATATTAATATGGGCGCAAGTGAAAGGAGGGGTGAAAGGAAGGAGACATAGCCAAAGAAAATAGGACATTTAAATGTTCTACTTTCTTTGGCTATGTCCTGGTCGATGTAGAAATAATGCTTATAAGAGCAATTGCCGGATTTAGATCTTGAAATTAATCATATCAATCCATATTGGAAATAATGATAGTGATAGTGGTGATGGCAGTGACTGCTAATAATGGTTACTCTATTTATCTATTAAATTTTTATGTTTTATTTTTACTTGAATAAGTAATTTTGTTAATATTTTAATTACTACATATTTTTTTATTTTGCTTTCTGTTGATTTTGGAGATATTGTTTTATTTTTTATTTAATTATTGATTTTTGGTTTTTTGTGGGAAACAGAGCTGCTAGCAAACCACCCGCTTGAAAAACGGTAACGGCATGGTAACGCACCTTAAGCAATATTTCAACAGTGGTGTGGAAATTTACTTATACCTAACAACAAAACTATGTAAAACCATAAACATGTTATGTTTATTTACGTTTCACCAAAAAATCTATACATCAGTGTGGAAGAAAAGTATGGAATAAATTCATTATTTCTAAAACAACGAAGTTTCATGAAATTTCCTCGGACACGTCGATTTTGCTTTTTAAAAAGACTCTTTTTTCTATACCAACGCGTTTCCGACGTTCATTTGTTTTCGCGTGATGACGTCATCGGATATTTTTTTAAATAGAACCCCCATATTTTTTCAACGGATTCTTGTAGAGCTTGCTTGCTGAATTCAAAAATATATAATTTCAACACTTTATTCTTTCAACTTTCCGAAAAAAAAAATCACTAACGATTTGTTACAATCAAATAAACGCTCCAGTTGACAGATGTCAATTCTGATTAGATTTTGTTTAGCTGCCAGAAACAGTTTCTGAGGTGACTTGATTTAATTTGTTGTTTTTGCTATCAAAAGATGTAATATTCTAACATGCAATCTAATAAAACAAAATAATAAATCAGGGGGTCAAATATGATTGAGGCAACCAGAATTTAATTATTAATTAATTAATTAGGTAGTTGCTTATTGTTAAATTGTTTTAAAAATAAAGAGTCCTTATTTTGTGATACTGTTGATGAATTCAGTATATCCATTTTCCTTTCAATCAGACCATCACAAACACAAATGGGAATATTCCCATTTTTTCAAGCCGATTTTATTGGATCGGTTATTATTTTTTTTTCTCGAAAAGTTGAAGGAATAAAGTGTTGAAATTATACATTTTTGAATTCAGCAAGTTAAGCTCTACAAGAATCCAATGAAAAAATATAGGAGTTCTATTTAAAAAAGTATCCGATAACGTCAGCACGTAAAAACAAATGAACGTCGGAAATACGTTGGTATAGAAAAAAGAGTCTTTTTAAAAAGCAAAATCGACGTGTCCGAGGAAATTTCATGAAACTTCGTTGTTTTAGAAATAATAAATTTATTCCATACTTTTCTTCGACACTGTATATTAATGCTAATTAAACTATTAAAATAAAATATCTCCATTCATACTTATTTTTATCTATATTTACTGATTATTTGCAACCTTTTCGGAAAAGTAACACGTACGCCTATGCTTTAAAGTACATACGTTATATTTGTAGTCATTCAACTGTCTATAATTTTTAGACGGAGTGTAGCTTCCTATCCAATATTTGATTTTATACATCGACATCTAAGTTAGTACAATCTTCGTGCTCGTAAAGTGCTTCCATGACATTTCCTATAAATGAAATGCATATCCATATTTTTGTATACCACATTTGAAAATTTTACATTATCGGCTCATATGATGATCCAGCTGTGGTATGTCCAAGTATGAATGAAACCCCTGTATTTTGAATGCAGAGAAAAAAGATTGAGCTCCCACAAACTAATTCAAATTGTTGTTTACTTGTTTCATTTGTCGAACGTAGTAAGTAAGTTGATAGATATAATGTAAGACTATTAATCATTTGTTACTGCTTGTGAAGTAATTTTCTTGACTTATCTAGGCTACATCGACGAGAATCGTGGGAGGCATTTGGTGGTTTTTTACCTTAATAATAATATCTTCGTACACGGCTAATCTAGCGGCCTTCCTCACCGTGGAAAGGATGATCACGCCCATCGAAAACGCGGAAGATCTAGCTGGACAAACGGAAATTCCCTACGGAACATTGGAAAGTGGATCCACAATGACTTTTTTCAGGGTACGTAATTACTGATTCATTTTTTCTTGTTAATCCCTCAGAACCTTTCGAATTCCATTATTTTCAGATTAGACTTTTTTACATTCAAACAAAAAAATTATTCCCTACTAATTTATTCATAGTTTTGTTCTTTAGTTCGCCATTGCTTCAAGACAAAGGATTTTACCTAGTACAATATCTACAATCGCAACCAATTTAAGTAATAAATTTCGTTTTCTGTGTAGCTGGAAGTTTGCCTGTCAAGAGGATGTAATCGTATTAAGATAGTTAGGACGATTCAGAAAGTAGATATAATCTGTTTAGGAAACTTTATATAAATGAATGAGATAAATTCGAAATAAAGATCAGGCTTGAATAGCGTTACCGATGAAAAGAAATCGAATCTTAATGGTAGTTAATTTTACTATACTATTTTATAGAAGTTTTAGTTAACTTCACAAAGGTTAGATATGTTTGACTAGTGAGAATAATATGATAATATGAACAATTATTTCTGTACGTACCCATAGGCGCCCCCAGAAAAAATTCTCGGTGGGGGTCAAAATGGAAAATGTGCATATGTTATGAGCAATATTTTAATAGATAAAATATTTAGCAGTAACTTAAACACTGGCGATTTATATTTTGAATATTTTAATACCTATATACACAATACATGGAAATATTAGTAAAAAATGGCAAAGATGTAAAATCTCATAACGGGGAGGAGGCACGGCCAATACTGGCCCCCCCTTGTAAAGTTACTGTATGAGCTTTCTAAACTTCAAATTTGACTACAAAATGGAACAATTTGTAAAATTTACGGTTTCAAACTTTTACAACAAAATCATAAAGCGTATTTATCACCCCGTTTATCACTTTCGTCGCAATAAAGCAAATGCAATTGTGCCCTATGTACAGAGTAACCCATTTCAAATGGAAACAGGCCTATAAAAATGGTATTTATTACCCGTTTTAATTCTGGTTTTTTTAAGATGAAGCAGTAAAAACTCTATTCTGCTGCAGAATATTAAAATTTGCTTTATATGTTCAAGGCCTACTTCGAATTCTTCTCACTGCTCAATTTTACAAAAACTACTTAGCGATTTTTTTTCTTCAAACCTAACTACGCCACCAAATTTGGTAAATCAATATTAATAATAATTTGTTTAAAAAAAATATTTTTCAAGGCTTCATTTTATAAAATATATTTACAATAATTTTGTAAAAAATATTGACTGAAAAATTAATTAGAAAAGTCATAAATTAATTTTTCGTTTGTGCCACATTAAATGTAAATGTATAATTAAGATTTAATAATATTTACGTATTTAAATAAATAATCATTAATATTTATTTACCAAATTTGGCATATAACCGTTTTAGGGCATACTGAATCCAGTTCCGTAGTTAAATTTGAAGAAAAAAATCGCCAAACAGCTTTTGTAAAATTTGGCAGAAAATACTAAAAACTTACAAACACTTCCAATAAATACCTAAATTTCCAGAAAATTCTTAAAAAGTTTCAAGAATTTCATAAAATATTATAAAAAGTCTAAAATTCCAGAAAATATCAATAATTCATTTATTAATATTTAAATACTTTTTAACGCAAGTACGATATTTTTGAGATAACTATTATTAAGCAAAAAGATTCGAATTATTTTTATTATACAGTATGCGCCAAAAGTATGGAATAAATTCAATAAAAACGAAACAATTATTTTTTGGGAAAAATCCTCGAACAGATCGATTTTTACTTTAAAAAATACATATTTTAGCGTAAAATGCGATTTTCAAATGTCATTTGTTTTCGAGTATTGACGTCATCGATTTTTTTTAAATGGCAACACCATATTTTTTTCTTTGATTCTGAAAGATCGTTTAATTCTCTATCAGTCGTCATTTACTCGAAAACTTTCCTATGTAAGAGGGCAAAATTTTAGTACTGTCTGATAGAGAATTAAACGATCTTTCAGAATCAAGGAAAAAAATATAGTGTTGCCATTTAAAAAAAAATCGATGACGTCATTACTCGAAAACAAATGACATTTGAAAATCGCATTTTACGCTAAAATATGTATTTTTTAAATTAAAAATCGACCTGTTCGAGGATTTTTCCCAAAAAATAATTGTTTCGTTTTTATAGAATGTATTCCATACTTCTGGCGCATACTGTATTTACAAATTAATTTATTTAATTTCTATATTTTCAACATTTTTTTTATGTGTAACAACACACATTTTATGAAATTCTACGTTTTCTCATTGTAATTTGTAGACAAAGTTCACCCACCCAAAACGGGCCCGACCTTTGGTATCTAGTTCGTAGGTAATCTGTGTAAGTCTACCACTAAGAACAAGTAATATGGCATATGATACCAATTAAGTATCTCTAACACTATATCACACAAAGATTTCATTAGGAATGTCTGCAGTTGAACACAAATTGCCAAATTTGCTTTAAAGAGTGCCATTGTTATTGCAATATATTGTACATTGTTTAGAACAGTCAACATGATGAGTTATATAGGTTAGAAATATATCTTCCTACCTTCCTTTAAGAACTTGTTGCACCAGAATGGCAAAAAAATATGCAAAAAAAGTACCAATAAATACTAATAATATTTCATAATTCATAATAAAGTTCATAAAATACCAGAAATGAGTACACAAAAATCCCTCAGCGGTTTACCCCTTGCATTGGTAAAATATAAAAGGTCACTAGAAATTATCAAAATGTAACAAATTGCTGTTGTCAGATAAAAAAATATTTACGGTAATCATTTTTTTAATAATATACTTTTTACTTGGAGGATTTTTCAGTATATTCCCAAACGAATAACACACAGCAAGCACAACCAGATAATTTAGGATATTATTAAATTTAATCATCTTAAAAGCATTTTTATCTCCGACCAAAATAATTTTTGTATAAATATAGGTATTTATTAATTTGCAAATTAAAAATTTTAAACGCTTTTTTAATCTCTGCATCCCTGATTACTTCACTGCTCTCACCCCAACTTGAATGTTAATACAATTTATTTTTGAGTCGATTATCGGAAACAGCTATTTTATTTCCTTCCTTTCCTTGGCAATTAAATTCTGGTAAATTTATAAATTTCTAAAATTATACTATTTTATTTTTCAAAATTATCACCTCTGTACCAATAAGCAAATTGTTATATATGTTACACACAATACTGGAATTCGGACAATGTCCGAAAAAAATATGCAAAACTAGTTCTGACCTCAAAAAGATTCCCATACTCGAATTTATACATTTAAACGGTTTCTGCATATTACAAATACAGAGAACTAGGTCTGGGCATTATAAATTGTTCAAAACTAGTTTTGTGCATTTTGAAATGACCAGTATTAGTTCTATTCATTTTACGATAGTTACATTAATTAAAAGTAGGGTTATGCCATTTTCATCATTATATTTTCTAAACTCAAAAGTAGTTGTGCATACTTTTTTGCATATTATCTATATCGTAACCTTCAGAAAATGAAGGAAACTAGATTTGGTCATTTAAAAATGCACAAAACTAATTTTGAACAATTTATAATGCCCAGAACTAGTTCTGCTATTTTACAGTAGTCAAAAGGCCTTTAAACGTAAAATTTCGGGTATGGGAATTTTTCTGGGCTCAGAACTAGTTTTGCATACTTTTTTCGGACATTGTCCGAATTCGAGTATTGTGTGTAACATATACATATATTATATATATTATATTATAAGTGATGAAAAAGTTACTGTTTAGTGTACTTATTTAAAATAAGAATAGTTTTATATATTTTACACACAAGAATATATTGAAAATATTAAAAATAAATATTTTTCCAAGCTCATATCATTTTTTTCCAAATTACTACAAACTAAAAAAATATTACTAACAACAAATCTATAAGAATAACAAAGAAAAAATTAACATAACCACAAATGTCTTTATTTAATTACTATAAAACGTTTAAAATTTAAAACATAGACACTAAAAATTGAAGAAAAACAGAAAATCACAAACATAAACACACAGGATTTCAATTATTATGATAACAAGTTGTTGGTGCTTGCTGAATTCTCAAAACGTCAAATGTACGGTCGCGGCTGCCAGCCGCCAAAGTCGGTGATAAGTTGGGGTTTAATATGTTTTCCAAAATATGTATTTTTCACTTTATAAATGATTGAAAATTTTTTAAATAGCAATGCCGTTAATTCATATTTTTCTCTATCGTCTCTTAAAATATTTCTATTTGGTCCTGTATTTAAAAAGAATATGGGTTTGTTAGAAACTTAGTATAAAATAACAAATTCGCCGCAAAATATTATTTATCCTTCACCATCCTCTTCATCACACCACACTGTCTCACACTAAAAATCAGGTTTTTATAGCTCAGATTTTCAGTATTCATAGCCGAGCGTTTGATTCCAAATCAATACTATTTTATTTGCAGGATTCCATGATTGAAACTTACAAGAAAATGTGGCGATTCATGGAAAACCGAAAGCCATCGGTATTCGTGTCGACCTACGAGGAAGGTATCCAGCGGGTATTGCAAGGAAATTATGCATTTCTTATGGAATCTACGATGCTGGATTTTATCGTCCAACGTGACTGTAATTTAACGCAAATCGGCGGATTGCTGGATTCGAAAGGTTAGTTACTTCTGGGGCAACACGAATTTACGGCGATAAATGGAAATAAAAAGAAAGCTGCAGTCCATGTAAAAATTATAGAGGTGAATGACCCCTGAAAGTAGCAGGTTCATCCCCAAACAGAGGCGTGAGGATTATGTTTTGGAAAATGTTACAAATTTTTTCCAGGAGTTTCCAAAGATTTCACATTTGATAAAAATTACCTGGAAAATTACTATACTTATACAAGGTGTCTGTATAAAAAAAACACCATTCCGGAGGCCCAAATATGATGGACTAAATCAAGTTACCTTAGTCCAAAATTTTATTATTTCCGAGATACATGGTGTTCAACTTTTTTAGTTTTTTCTTAATAATTTTATTACAAATTGTAGTAAATATAAGTAAACTTGGTAGTGGTGAGTTTTCTGACACAAGAAATTGAAATATGGCCTCGAATTTGCTCTCAATTGTAAAGGGCGCCACCTAGAGTACTTCACATGCATTTAAATCGTTATAAATTTTGTGTGCACTGGTGTATTGATTATTTAATCAATAATTCTTATTCTTTGAAGTTTTTTCTTAAAGAAAGGTCTTGAACAACCATATTTTGGATAGAATTTTAAGGTTTTATTTCATAAACATAAACCCATTGTCTTCTTTTACACTTTATTCAATTAAATACTATCAAATTTTGGACTAAGGTGAATTGGGTTAGAAGAGATTATATTTTGGCTCTAGGAACATGTGGTAGGATTTTGTCTAGATCTTTTAGAGAGTACTGGACGTAGAAACACCAAAAAGTTGTGACGATTTAAATGCATGTGAAGTATGTAGGTACTGTATTTGGCCCCTTCTACAGTACAGCAAATCTGCGGACATATTTCAATTTCTCGTGCCAGAAAATTATTCTTTATCAAGTTTAATGTATTTACTAAAATTTATATGAAGTTATTGAGGAAGTACTAAAATAAAATTGTAATTTCAACACCGTGTATCTCAAAAACTATAAAATTTTGGTCTAAAGTAATTTAATTTAGATTAACACATTTTGACCCACAGAGTATGTTGTAGTGTATTTTTCCAACTTTACAGACATCCTGTATACGCGAGATATACAGGGTGTCCGGGAATTATGCGTCAAGACTTCAGGAGGTGATTCCTCACAAAAAATTAAAATCACAAAGTCCTATAACAATTTTTCGAAAACTCAATATTAACGGAGATACAGGGTGTTAAAGTTAAAATTTTATTTTCGATATTTGTAAATAACTTCTTAAAAAATCTAAATATTTACTTAAAATTTGTAAATCGGGGATTTTTATGGACGAGAAAAACAAATATGTTTCTAATTTTGACGTCACTAGTAGAGGGCGCCACTTGTGGCACATCATGTTTCTTTTAAAAGACAGAACTTGTTATAGGACTTCGTGACCCTAATTTCTTGTGAGAAATCACCTCCTGAAATCTTGACGGTTTAATTTCCGGACACCCTGTATAAAAAACAAAAACATCCTGATGTATTAACTCGACAAAAAGAATGTTTCTAAGATTGCTCAGAATTGTGACATTCTTGGTCCAGAAAATGATTTTGATATGAGTACACCCTGTACAACAAGAAAAAAACCGTAAACAAAAAATGTGAAATTGACCACCAAATGACTCAGAATTATACGTGATTTCGCGCGATTTCTCGGACTTTCGCACGATTTTTGACAAGATTTCCGCTCGAGTCTGCAATTTGCACGTAGGCATGTTCACTGAACAGCAGCGCATTGCAAAAATCATCATACTCAAAATTTCTTAGGCTAAATTGTTAATTTCAAAAACAGTTTAGTTTTTAGTGAGCATTCGAATTAAAGTGTTGGTATCAATTGCAAATTGACGACTGTAAAACGGTCAGACTTTTGAGAAAGCTATTTAGTCGAGGCAATAAACTAGTAAAAATTCCAAAAGTTCTAAAACTAATTGTGGTGGACGGATCGGAATGCGGTTTTCTGCATTCTCTTCCAAAAATTATTTGTAAAAAATGTGGCGACATGGAATTTCTGACAAATCGGAAATTGAATTGCTGCAGCCAAAAATGCATTCAAAATTGCATTATTTGAGAGGCCTCTTGGAAGATGTCAAAACTTGGTAAATAAGTGTCAGAACCGGCCCAGATCAGGTACTCGGGGGTTTTCAAGGTCGCTTTTATGTTTATATATCACGAATATGATGTTCAAATTGACCTCCCGAACACATGGAGCTCAGGACCGCCGAGGAACGTCATCTCCGTGGAACTCTCCCACAAATCACGAGGGAAAGAAGAGAAACTCAGCGCCCGGGGGTTTTTTGGGTCGCTGAATCCAAATGTGGCATCGGCGAACACCCCACGGGCACCTGGTGCGCCGGAACCTGGACGCGGACGTCATCTCCGAGAATTTTCCTGAGAAGAGTGCCAAAAACCACCCGAAAATCATAATAGGGGCGGTTTGTGGGGCATTGAACCCAAATTTCACGTCGATAACGATCCTCCGAACCCCTGGTGCACCGGAACCTGACACGAAACGTCATCTCCGTGGCTTTTCTTGACACAATCAAAAAAGGCGAATCGAAAATTATGGGGGGTTTTTTGGGGCGCTGAATGCGGATTCAACGCTCCACAAAACGCCCCTATTATGATTTTCGGGTGGTTTTTGGCACTTCTCAGGAAAATTCTCGGAGATGACATCCGCGTCCATGTTCCGGCGCACCAGGTGCCCGTGAGGTGTTCGCCGATACCAGATTTGGATTCAGCGACCCAAAAAAACCCGGGCATCGAGTTTCTCTTCTTTCCCGCGTGATTTGTGGGAGAGTCCCACGGAGATGACGTTCCTCGGCGGTCCTGAGCTCCAGGTGTTCGGGGGGTCAATTTGATCATCATATTCGTGATCAGGGACCTCGAAAACCCCCGAGTACCCGATCTGGGCCAGTTCTGACACTTATTTACCAAGTTTTGACATCTTTTGCCACATTTTTTACAAATAATTTTTGGAAGAGAATGCAGAAAACCGCATTCCGATCCGTCCACCACAACTAGTTTTAGAACTTTTTTAGTTCATTGCCTCGACTAATTGCAGTTACAAGGGCTTGCTGTAAGCCATTGCAAAAAGAATTGCGGATTTCAACCCGTATAAAAATTATTAGGGTTATGATTACTACTTTTGGAAATATTTGAATATTTTAAGTTTTTAACATTCTAAAAACAACAAAATTGCCTTAACATGTGTCAGATACTGTTGTGTTGTATCGCCATAGTTTATGGAGAGTGGAAAATTCTAAATGTTTAGATTTGTTCATTCCAGTGACATGTTACCCAATTTTTAAATTTCTCGTACTTATTAGTATTTTTCATATTCATGCAGTTCCCGGCGGAACACCCTGTATGAAATGCATTAATTAAATAATGTTGGTCATATACTTTTCTAATCTTGAACGAATGGTAAAACCGCATATTGTTTAGTTTCAGAGATATTTGACATTTTTAAGGTTAATTAAAAAAATTTAAAAACATCGAAACATTAATAATTTACCCGACGTAAGTACTCCTAAGCTCAACGAGAAATTATAAAATGCAATACTTACTTAATACATACTTAACGGATTCTATTTAAGTTATGATAACACCCGGAAAAATGGAACACCCTGAATAATAAATAATTATTTTAAAATGTGAAAAAATTGATTTGGGACAATTTCTATTTGAGACAGTTTTTATATGTTGATGTAACATAGAACGTCATCTCGGTATACAGTATGTCCATGGTTAAAGTGGAAAAGAGGGAAAATATTTTCATTTTACGGAAAAAAATTTCTTGATTAAAATTTTTGCTTGTTTTGAAATGCGATTGCCATGGAGACCTTTCATGTTGAAAATCGGTAAATATAAAAAGCGTCCCCGAGTAAACTGCCTTTGTTTTTAACAATACAAAATTATGTTATTAAGCAAAGTTGCTTAGAATTTAAATTTATACTCGAATTTATATTATAATTTCAAATTGTGCATGAATCGGCCTACTTTGATAGAAACGGACAGTAAAACAATTTTACTTTTACGATAAAAAGGCATTCTTGATTAAAATTTTTGCTTGTGTTTAAAATGCGGTGGGTATGGAGAACTTTCATCTTGCATGTACAGGGTGATCAGAAAATCGGTAAATATAAAAATTGTTCAACAATAAACTGCCTTTGATTTTAACAATACAAAAATATATTATTAAGGAAAATTGCTTAGAATTGATATTATAATTTTAATTTGTGTATAAATTGTGTTAAATAAATATTTTGCTCCAACGTAGCTAAGCATATTAGAATAACTTCAAAAGTCCTACCACTTTTCATTCCGACGGTTGCTGTCAAACTTTTTTATACTCCATGCCAACTGCATTATAAAGACAAGTAAAAATGTTAATCCAGAATGTAGAATGTCTTTTTTTCATAAAATGAAATATAAAAGTGTTTCTATCAAAGTATTCTGATTTATACAGAAATTAAAATTATAAAATAAATTTCAATTCCAAGCAACTTTCTTGAATAACATATTTTTGTATTATTAAAAACAAAGGCAGTTTATTTCTGAACATTTTTTTTATTTACCGATTTTCTGATCACCCTTTACATTCAACATGTTCAACAATGTTTTCCATGCCAACCAGATTTTAAAGAGAGGAAAATATTTGAATCAAAAACGCCTTTTTTCTGTAAAATGTAAAATAAAAATATTTTACAGTCCGTTTCTATCAAAGTAGGCCGATTCATGCATAAATTGATTTTATAATATAAATTTAAATTCTAAGCAACTATCCTTAATAACATTTTTTATTGTAAAAAACAGAGAATGATATTCTTGAACGATTTTTATCTTTACTGATTTTCTGATCACCCTGTACATGTAACATGAAAGTTCTCCATGCCAAGCGCATTTTAAAGGTAAGCAAACATTTTAATCAAGAATGCCTTTTTTTGTTTCAGTTCAAGTTTACTTACAATAATAAATCAATAATCTATTTTTAATAATCTAGGTACAAGTACATATCTATTTTTTTTAATACCAACAAAGTATCTATACTTTTAGAATCTTGCAAAGAAATTAATTAATAGGTTATTAATTTTTACATTATAAAATTGTATATAAGAAATAAATACTCGGTATTGTATAATGTATGGTATTTAAGCCTATAAAAAATGTTACTTTATCTCAGTCTCAGTAGGTAGTTTTTCGAGTCACTTTTTACGTTTAAACGCCCATTGTTTTTACAATGCCAATAAAATGAAAAAACTTTGAACGTGTTTTCCCATTGCCTCTGCACGTTTATACATACCAGTTTTAACATTTTACACAACATTTTTTTTACATATTTAAATTAATCCTCGAATTAATCATATGGGTAATGTGGCAAACGTATACATAGTTATGATGTTAATTTATTTTATAATATATATTTGAGGTTATGGTTAGGTATATCAACATCAACTAATGAAAAAAATACTTACATTTTATCCAGTAATGTAACTTCTACAAAACATCGTTGAGAGGTTATTATTACTTATACTACAGGTAGTACAGGTAACAGAGATGCCGCTCTAATTTTAAAGTTTTCTTACACATACTTTAGTTTGTATTTATATTCGGTAATGTCGTATAACAATCGCACAACTTTATCGCGTAGAAAACCAAAATGTAAACTTTAAATTCACTTTTTTCACATAAGAGCACACGGCACTTGGAGTATATTATATTTCTGACACGACACAGTAAACTTGTAACTGATGTAAAATAACAAAACAACGCACAGCATTAATACACAAGCCGAACAGTTATAAAATTACTAAAAATCTTGTCTTTATGCAATAATTAAATTTATAATTGTTAGCGAAATTAACAAATCACACGAACAAACATGCACGCCGCGATGTCAATCAACCGGGAGCTTCGAGACTAAAAGCAGTGACGTCACTTTTGCGATGAGAACGCTTCATAGGCTACTAAAAAAAATGGCCGGTTTCTCAACATTTGGCGCAATCCATTCGATAACTATCGAGTACATAAATTTATCAGGCCGATAACTTTATATTGGTTTCTGAACGCATGCCTTCCAAATTTTGTTAAATACATAACAGTTGAATGGATATCTTAATATCTGCAATAATCATAGAGGGAGCTAGCAAATACACAGCTGTTTGCAGATGCCATTTATGGAAGTAAGACAATTTCAAGAAATAATTGTAGATGGCGCCACTATCGGCTACCTAATGGTATCACATCACATAACGAAATAAAAATATATACAAACCTGTTGCATAAATACGTAGTTATTAAAACCTTTTCTAATACTGATAGTAAATTTGATCTAGTACTAGAGACTTGAATACTATCTCCTATTAAATCTATCAGTAAATTTACAGTTTCTTTCGTTAAGGTCGCCGTATTTCTCGCCGTAAAATGATTAAATTTGTGGTGTTTTTTAGGTACTGAAATTTTAAAAATAAAAAGCGTAGAACAAAAGTAATATCAAAAATAAAATTACTGATGTTTTGTTTATCCACTTTTACTATTTAAACTCTCTTTAAATAATATAATAACTTTTAAAATGCATTTGAATGACACACATTATTTCGCTATTCTAACCCCACATTTTAACAATTATTTTCACATACTTATAAACAAAAGTGAACAATGTTATATGCAGAAATATGTAAGTTTATGTTATAACGATGTTAACATCTATAGCTGAATTTAAAAAAAAAAATACGTATTTTGAAAGTTTTCAGTACCTAAAAATTTGCGCTTTCTGACATACATTGATTTTATTTCGGTACCTTTGAATATTCGCTGGTGGTATGAGATAACATTGTTGTTATTTGCTAAACTCTATATTATTCAGTTCTTAAATGTCTAAAATTACTTGTATTTGTAGAAAACACTATTTCAAGAATACGGCGCCCGTAAACCTATCTCGAAATTCTGTCGCTGTATTTTTCATACTGGTTTTCTCTTTCACGATAACGTCTTGGCCGTTCAAGATATCTGACTATATTTAAATATTCTTCATCTGAAGAAAAAGAAAGAAAAGAAAAAGTTGGGTTAAGCCTTACAATAAAGATGTAAACAAGCAACAGCTAAATCGCTGCGCGCGTGCGTTAATGTTTATTGGACAGATATCTTGCCATTTTTCTTTGGATATTTGTTCGATAACTTATGCAATAGATAAGCATTATCGAATGGTTCAGAAACCGAATTCATGGGATATCTCCAGTTTATGGAATCGATAAGTTTTTTAATAGATATCTACTACTTGAGAAACCGGCCATAAGAGTGCAATGCTATTATATTCTACTTCGAACTTTAGTTTTCATGATATCTTACGATTTCAACATAGGCACTATTATTATTTGTAGCTTAGTCAATTTCAAGTTATAAATTTGACTGTCAAATTATGAAATACAGGGTGTTAACGTTAAGTTTGGTCAAAGTTCCGCGATGTATTTTAAAAATAATTAGGGTTTGTCATACAAACTGTTACGTATGATTCAAACTTCTTAAGAAAGATACAGGGTGTTATAAATTACACAGTTTTCGCCGATTCTTGACATCAATATTAGCCAATTGCGATCAAGAAATAACTACCTGTAGCATGAAGTTAAACAGCGAGACATGTTCTCCCCCAATCAATCCAGAGTAGTACACTCAAATGATCAGTTACCATCTCTTATTAACTTGAAAAATGACTAACTATACATTTAACGTTAATTAATCATAACATTTTTGTCACTGTATGTAACAAAGCATTAGTAGAATTATTATTATTAATCTTTTTACACAAATAAAAGCCGTATGGAACTATAAAAAATTTAAAACAAAATTATTTATAAAACTTTGTTGATTTAGAACAAAATTAAATACAGATTCGTTTTTCTTGTCGCCAGAAAACCTCAGGATTCAAATTTTCAAAGCAATGCATTGAAAATTTTCTAAAAATTTTGAATTCAAAATTTTACCTTTAAAACTATATCTGTTTAAGCATAAATATTTGGATTAAGGTAAGTTTGTCTACATTGCATTATTTTTTCACCAGGAATCTACTCTTATTCTGTGTCCTGTTAATTTCGGAACACCCTGTTTATATTTCTTTTTTATTAGAATAAACATTCATAATTTATGTTTCTTTTTCATTAGAATAAATGTTTATTTGACATTTTTAAGGATAAAGTAAACGTTAATTAAAAAAATTATAAAACATCGAAACATTAATAATTTACCCGAAATAAATACTCCTAAGGTCAACGAGAAATTATAAAATGCAATAATACATACTTAGCGGATTCTATTTAAGTTAGAAACACCCGGAAAAAAGATAGAGATAGGTATATGCGGGAATTTTAGTTGAAATTTACTTACAATAATAAATCAAGAATATGCTTTTAATAATAATCTAGATATATATATTTTTTAAATACCAACGAAGTATCTATACTTTTAGAATGTTACACACAGATGAATTAAATATGTTATTAATTTTTACATTATGAAATTGTACGTAGGAAATAAACACTCGGTACATGATGTATGTACTACATGGTATCCAAGGCCATAAAGAAAGTTTTAAGTTTACTCAGTCTCAGTAGGTAGCTATTTTTTGTGTCACTTTTTTACATTTATAGGTACGCCCATTGTTTTTGCAATGTCAAGAAAATGAAAAAACTTTGAACTTATTTTTTTCATTGCCTCTGTATTTTTATACATACCGACACATATTTAAATTAATCGTAACAATTATAATTATACATGAACTTAGGCAATGTGGCAGACGTATAGACGGTTATATTAATTTTATAACATAATTTTGACGTTATGGTTATATCAACTACTGAAAAATATACTTACATTTTTTCCAATAATGTAACTTCTACAAAACACGATTGCGAGGTCATTGCTACTTACACTGCAGGTAACAGAGATGGCGCTCTATTTTTAAATGAAAATCTTTTATCATTTTAGAGTCTTCTGACACATTATTTTAGTTTATATTCATTCAGTTCTTAGTAATGTCGTATAACAGTCACACAACTTTATCGAGTAAAAAACCGAAACGTAAACTTTAAATTCACTTTTTTCATCATTAATACACAAGCCGAACAGTTATAAAATTACTAAAAATCTCGTTTTTCTGCAATAATTAAATTTATAATTGTTAGCGAAATTAACAAAGCACACGAACAAACATACACGCCGCGATACAATCAACTAGGGTTTCGAGACTAAAAATAGTGACGTCACTTTTGCGATGAAGAACGCTTCATAGGCTACTAGAGTTGCAATGCTGTATATTCTATTTGAAATTTCAGTTTTCATGAAGTCTTACAATTTATTATTATTATTTGTTGCTTAAATATCAGTTTGAAGTCAAATTTGACTGTCAAATTATGAAATACAGGGTGTTAACGTTAAGTTTGGTCAAAGTTCAGCGATGTATTTTAAAAATAATTAGGGTTTGTCGGTTTGGCTGATAAACTGTTATGTATGATTCAAAAGTTCGTAAGAATGATACAGGGTGATAAAATTTAACTACACAATTTTCGTTGATTCTTGGCGTCAATATTGGCCGATTGCGATAAAGAAATAACTACCTATAGCATGAAGTTAAACAGCGTACAGCGAGACATGTTCAAATATACCCTCCTTCTCCAATCAATCCACCGGAATACACTCGGGTTATCAGTCAGCATCTCCTATTACTTGCGAAATGGTTCTAACTGTACATTATTAACAATAAATAACGTTATATAATACAGGACGTTGCAAAATTAATAGAGTACTAATGAGTAACACCCGACTTTTTTTATTCAATATGTAACATCGGATATGTATTTATATACAGGGTGTCCCGAAATTAATGAGACACAGTACAAGAGTAGATTCCTGACGACAAAACAATGCGATGTAGCCAAACTTACTTTAGTCCAAAAGTTGACGAAAAGACAAAAAACTAATCCTTACTTAACTTTGTTTTAAACGCTAGATGGCGTTTCAAAATGTACTCTTGATGGTATTAAAAGAGTGATATTATTCTCTTAACTTTTTTACACAAAAAATAGCCGTATTATGCTATAAACAAATTTTCAGCAAAATTATTTACAAAATTTGTTGGCTTAGAACAAAATTGAGTACGGATTTGTTTTTCTTGTACCTCAGAATCCAAATTTGCAAAACAATTCATTGACAAATTTCTAAAAATTTTAATAATTTTGAATTCAAAATTTTACCCTATATCTTTTTAATTTGTGGACCAAGATAAATTTGTTTTCATTAGAATAAATATTCATGTTTTTCTTTAGAATAAATGTGTGATATTAAATTTTTATTTTCATCACGCTCTTGAAAAAAATATAACCAGTTTCTGCACGTATTAAAAAAGTAATTATTAGTCACCAGGGTGTACAAGTCATCTATAAATAATAAAAATAATGAAGGATCAAGGATAGATCCTTGAGGTGCCTACATCACATAAAGCAATATTCAAAGTGTTTTTTATTCTAAACTTTAGGTCATGATAGCGCATGAAAAAATAATAGAAGTCTTTCCTATAACATTTTTCTCTATGATACTGCGTTTTCCTAATACAGAGTATTCAACATCAAGAAAAATATTTGATTTTGAGTTTGAAGGAAAAATAAAATATTTGTTTTTTGAACGCCTTCTATCAGGAAAGCTGAGTGTCATAGAGAAAAATGTTATAGAACAGAACCTTATTATTTTTTCATGCTCTATCTGTTCCCAAAGTTAAGAACTAAAAAACGAGGACACTCTGTAGAAATCGAAACCATTAATCAAATTGTGCATATATGACTTGAATATTTGCATTTCTTTTTGTTCTTGCACTAGGTTACGGCATTGCCACGCCAATGGGTAGTCCCTGGAGAGATAAGATATCACTGGCTATCCTGGAACTGCAAGAAAAAGGGGAGATCCAGATGTTGTACGATAAGTGGTGGAAGAATACCGGAGAAACATGCACTAGGAACGAGAAGGGGAAAGAGTCCAAGGCCAACTCCCTGGGCGTTGATAACATCGGCGGCGTGTTCGTCGTGCTCCTCTGTGGGTTGGCCTTCGCCGTCATAATTGCCATTTTTGAGTTTTGCTACAATTCGAAGAAGAACGCACTCACTGAAAAGGTACTGTACCATTTTCTTGAGCATTTTTTATACTGGGTTTCAGGGTTTCTTATGGCCGGTTTCTCAACATTTGGCGCAATCCATTCGATAACATAAATTTATCAAACCGATAACTTTGTATTGGTTTCTGAACGCATGCCTTCCAAATTTTTTTTGAATACATAATGAATGGATATCTTAATATCTGTAATAATCATAGAGGGAGCTAGCAAATGCACAAGTGTTTGCAGACGCCATTTATGGAAGTAAGACATATTTCAAGAAATAATTGTAGAGGGCGTCACTATCGCCTACCTAATGATTGCACATCACATGAACTAAATAAAAATATATACAAACCTGTTGCATAAAAATGAAGTTATTAAAACCTTTTCTAATACTGATAGTGAATTTGTTCTGGTACTAGACACTTGAATACTAGTTCTGCTATTAAATCTATCAGTAAATTTACAGTTTCTTTCGTAAAGGTGGTCGTATTTCTCGCAGTAAAATGATCAAATTTTTTGATGCTTTTTAGGTACTGAAATCTTGAAAAAAAAAACTGGATAGATCGCTTTCTGACGTTATATATTGGTTTTACTTCGGTACGTTTGAATATTCGCCAGTGACATGAGATAACACTGTTGTTATTTACTAACCTCTGTATTATTCCGTTCTTAAATGTCTAAAATTACTTGTATTTGTAGAAAACACTATTTTAAGAATACGGCGCCCTCTCGAGTCGCTGTATTTTTCATACTGGTTTTCTTTTTCACGATAACGTCTTGGCCGTTTAAAATATCTAACTATATTTAAATATTCTCTGATGAGGCAGAAGAAAAGCAAAAAAGTGCTCCAACACGTACTTCCAGCGATACGAATTTTTCTTCCAATTTTCTAAGAGTTTTCCTGCATGTTCACCCCCTGGAAGCCAATTTCAGCCGTTCACAATTTAATTGGATGTTCCTAAGCAGGATGTTAACAAACCCTAAAAGCGAAAATGTGCTCCGACGCGTACTTCCGGCGATAATAATTTTTCTTCCAATTTTCTAAGAGTTTTTCTGCATTTTCACCCCCTGGAAGCCAATTTAAGTCCTTCAAAATTTAACTGGATGTTCCTAAGGAGGATGTTAACAAACTCTAAAAGCGAAAAAGTGCTCCGACACGTACTTCCGGCGATACGAATCTTTCTTCCAATTTTCTAAGAGTTTTCCTGCATTTTCACCTCCTGGAAGCCAATTTAAGTCGTTCAAAATTTAACTAGATGTTCTTAGAGAAGGCCTTAACAAACTCTAAAAGCGAAAAAGTGCTCCAACGCGTACTTCCGGCAATAATAATTTTTCTTCCAATTTTCTAAGAATTTTCCTGCCTTTTCACCCTCTGGAAGCCAATTTAAGTCGTTCAAAATTTAACTGGATGTTCCTAAGGAGGATGTTAACAAACTCTAAACGCGAAAAAGTGCTCCGACGCGTACTTCTAAGAGCGTCTAAGAGTTTTCCTGTATTTTCACCCCCTGGAAGCCAATTTAAGTCGTTCAAAATTTTACTGGATGTTCCTAAGGAGGATGTGAACAAACCCTAAACGCGAAAAAGTGCTCCGACGCGTACTTCCGGCAATACGAATTTTTCTTACAATTTTCTAAGAGTTTTTCTGCATTTTCACCCTCTGGAAGCCAATTTAAGTCGTTCAAAATTTAACTGGATGTTCCTAAGGAGGATGTTAACAAACCCTTAAAGCGAAAAAGTGCTCCGACGCGTACTTCCGGCGATACGAATTTTTCTTCAATTAGCTAAGAGTTTTCCTCCATTTTCACTCCCTAAGTCGTTCAATATTTAACTGGATATTTCTAAGGAGAATCTTGGCAAACCATGAAAGCGAAAAAGTGCTCCGGCGCATACTTAGTTAAGTACATTTTTTTGTCTATTTGTTTCCATTTTCACCACCTAGAGACCCATTATTTGTCTCAAATTAGTTCAAGACAAATGTCTACATTAAATAAAGCCATTTTGTGATGTAGGAATTAATCTAATGTATATTTCGTCCATAATAATCAAAAGAATGAATCCGGCGCGCATGCGCCGTTTGCCTGTCCCTTGTCTCCATAACATGCGCGCCTATGGTCATTCGGGTATCTTCGTTCGTTTTGGCTGCTGTCTTCACACCGGTAATACTTTCTTATTTCAAATAGAACACTCTATTTTTTGCTCCAAGTTATATAAATTAAATCCTGTTTATCCTAATTTAGACTCAGTAGTGGATAAATTCTCATTTTTTTAAAATTCTTGTGATTTGTTAAATATTCAAAAATGTTAAAGTCATATTAACTAGTCATGTTGGGATCTATTTTTGATAGGTTGCATAGAAGTTCCTCCCGAATTTTGACAGTAGTATCTCATATCCTAACATTATTTTTGAAATAATAATAAATATAATATTATTTACAAATATAATAAAATGTAATTTAAGTGGCTTTACCTTCTAGTGAAATAAACTTTTCATTGATTTTTTTCCCGAAAGCGGAGTTTCCGGGCAATGAAACAAATCTAGATAAGTTATTTAAATGTTTGATATCAAAGTTAAAATATTATATAAATAAAAATAAGAATACTATAACACTCAAACATAAATTAATTTACAAAAAAAAATGGATAACACCGGACATATTGAAATGTATTAGAGAAAAAGAAAGACTTTATAAATTAACTTTAAATAATCCAGATAATATTGATATCAGGGAAGGATATAAGCATTATAGTAATAAATTAAATAACTCTATAAAAAAAGCCAAAAAAGCATACTTTTGTAAGCAAATAGAAAAAAATAAAACACATCAACGGCTCTTTGGAACTGCGTAAAAAACATTTGCGGTAATACGAAACAGAAAACGGATGTACAAGAAATTGAATTACCAGACGGGTCACGGGTAACCTGCAAACGAGAAATTGTTAATCATTTCAATGATCATTATAGTACAATTGGAGAGAAATTAGCTGCGAAAATACCAGATATAGATAACTTTAATGATAATTTGTGATGTTTGGAAAATACAATGTTTATGTACCCAACTGACGAATTAGAGGTATTAGATATAATAATTAATCTAAAAGGAAAGGTAACACCAGGACAAGATCAAATTCAATCAGACACTTTAAAAGAAATTAGACATGAAATCGCACAGCCATTAACTTACCTAATTAATTGCTGTTTGGAAACGGGCTATTTTCCAAAGATTCTAAATTGTGCTGTTATAAAGCCGTTATACAAAAGTGGCAGTAGGTTGGATGTAGGAAACTATCGCCCGGTTTCTCTTTTGTCAAGTATTTCAAAGATTTAGAAAAAGTAATAAAAAAGACTTTGTAAATTTTTAAACAAATATAAGATACTATCGAATTGTCAGTATGGTTTTAGAGAGGGACGATCGACTGATGATGCCATTCATCAATTAACATCATACATTTATGAGGCATTAGATAAAAAAACTCCTACAATTAGCATATTTCTCGACCTCTCTAAGGCCTTTGACACTGTGTGTCATAAAAGACTGTTAAATAAATTAAATAAATATGGAATTCATGGTAAATCATATAAAATCCTTGAAAGCTATTTATCACAAAGAGAACAGCTGGTCCAACTGGATGATGTCCGGAGTGATTTGCGGGCGGTTACCGTTGGTGTTCCTCAAGGAACGGTATTGGGACCGCTCCTTTTCACTGTTTACATCAACAGTTTATTAAACCTTAAGACATCTGGTAAAATTATTAGCTTTGCTGACGACACAGCTGTTGTGTATAAGTCATCTTCCTGGTCAAACCTAAAAAGAGAAATAGAAAATAAGTTTCCAAGGATTGTTGAATGGTTGCAGTATAACAAGTTGACCTTAAATTATGCAAAAACAATGTACTTACCTTTTGCGTCTTATAGCACAGTTCTTCCTGCTTTGGGTCCTTTGAATGTAGGTCACAATATGCAAATTTTGGAGTCTTCTACGGTAAAATACCTAGGTGTTTATATTGATAGACATATGAGGTGGGAATTACAAATGAAGCAACTTGTAAAAAAGATAAGGGGTTTGATACCTACATTTAAATACTTGCGCGACTTTTTAAATGTGTAGCAGTTGAAAATGATGTATTTTTCTTTAGTGCAATCATTGTTATCATATGGTATCTTAGGATGGGGAGGTGTGTATGACTGTTATCTATATGATGTTCATGTTGTACAAAAGTGGGTTTTGAAAGTGATGCATAGGAGAAACAAATTATATTCTAGTAATTTATTGTATGAACAATCTAATATATTGGATTTAAGGCAACTATATTTTCTGAAAATGATGCTTTATTTGAAGCGAGGCAAGATTAGTTTGATTCCCTATGAACATCCTCATAATACTCGTCGACCTGTAACTATATTATACCCTCGTTGTGATAAAACAATTGGTCAAAGATGTACTAATTATCTGGTATCTAGATTGTATCTTATTATCCCTAGAGAAATACAAGATATACGCTCTTATAATATTTACAAAAAGAAATTGAAAATATGGATAAACCAACAAGACAGGTTGTTATTTAGTAATATAATTAATCAACGCATATTAACATAGTAAATTGTAAATATGATATATATGGTTAATATTGTAATGTTTAATAGCTTTTGTTGTAATTATCAAAAAATTGAACTCTAATCACGATTCTGACTTTTCCCTAGTATGTTTTATTACCTTGGCTGCGACTTTTTTTTCATGTTGAAACGTAAATTTAAGTGTCTTATCTATAAGTTTTATTAATTGTATAATTATTATTATCATGCAAACTGAAGTGCAATTAAGAGCACTGTAGAGCACTGCAAGTATACTTCATGTTATTAATGTTTGATTTTAGTGTAGTAGTGTAGTATATCACGTACAAGTATCTATTGATACTTCTGTGATTAGCTATGTTTATTCCTATGCATACTCGTGTATGATTTGTACCTATTTAAAGATGAATAAACATTATTATTATTATTATTATTATTTATCAAAATGTGTCCAGCAATTTTTATTTTGTTAATTTGCGGATAGAATTCAATTCCACCGTTGAAACTTGCCCAAATATTTTTACATCACCACGTGAAAGACGTTTTAAAAGAACGCCCCTCTGAAGTGAGAGACAGAGAACTGCATCTCTCTTCTGACTGTAAGGAAATGCATTGATTTACATGAGTCATGAGTTATGATAAGAGTACATACTCAGTCTTTTCGCTTATCCCCACAATTTCACGAGCCAAGATATTTGAGCCGAGAAACATAAACAACTTTATCGTTATAGTCGCAGAGACATTTCCATAAATCATTCTTTCCTAATACCCATAAAATAAGCGAGGACTATAATATAGTTTGTAAATATTCACCTTTACAAAGATCGGAATATTTACTGGTCAGAAATGAAGAAACGGCATACAAGACGTATTCGTTCTCTTTATTTCCCCTTGCAACATTAATTTTGAGCGTATTGGAGTGTGCTTTTTCAAACATAGCGACATCGCAATCAATAAAGAACTGTCCTATGATTATCATAAATCTTTTACTCATGTAATGGATTTACGAAATTGTACACTATTTTAGTCCGTTAAAATAAGTCACCACGATGGAAACAAGATAGCATTGCGTTTTTACCAGGATCAATTATTGTTTATCACGCAATGTAAATAGATCATTGTTCACAAACGAAGATAGGTATCAGTCGTGATTTTTGTTAACTTTCCGTCTGTACTGTTTTCAAGGCGGAGAATTTATGACGTTTACATTTTCATTTTTCCAATGATTTATCATGTTTCTTGTCATTGTAACGCATTGGTATATGCTTTATTTATAAACGTATCTGAAAATACTTCGTATGCAACAATCAGTGATTTGTAATAGGTACAAAAAACGTGTACTTTTGACGTGTGCATAATTACACACGGGAAAAGTCTTGGACCTCCTGTATATAAAATGATTCGATTAAACCTAGTAGCTTTTCTGAATGTGGTAAAAAAGTACATGTACTTAGGGAACAAAAAAACTAATAAGAAATTGCATACCATAAACCTTCACTTTATTACCAATGTTTTATAAATCTGGTCAGTTTGGCAGTGTATTCAGCCAAGTGTTCCTTTGAATTTTTGTACATTATAATACCAGGCCGTGAAATTTCTGCGTTTACCCGAGTAAGAATGACTGCTTTACATGATGCAGGACATTCTAATCATCAACATGTTGGGCATTCCTAGATCATCTGTTGTACGAATAGTACACAGATATAAAGAATTTGATACAGTAAAAAACAGACCACGTAGTGGACGTCTTCGAGTATCTAATGAAAGAGAGGATCGGTATTTGGTGCAATATGCCCGTAGACACTGCACATCTGCAGCTTTGGCTCTCAGGGTCCACTTTCAAGGGACGCTTCGCCGTATTATATCGACACCAGTGCTACTAATGACATATTGTAAAAATATCTTCTGAACACATGCAAATTACATGTCATTACACTCACTTGAAGAATATTACACGATTAAGTACACTCCTGTTTTCAAAATTGAATTGTTTTAATTAATTTAAAAAATTAGAGAAAATTATTTTACATTATAACTTAAGGCTAATTTATTGACGCTTTTCAATATTCATTCAAATCGCAGCGGTCGTGCTTTGTCAAGGCGACGCGATGTAGCAGACGATGGTGTAGGCATAGGCCAAGAATTGTATAATAAATTTTGGGCATAGGCAACCACACAGGTAGGCGACCAGATATAACACAACTACTCTGCAAATAATTTTAGCATCCCCTAAGAAATTGCAACCCTTTAAAAGCAAGCTGTCGAAACAACAGCTAAACTTATCATAAGAATGATAAAAAGCATTTCAATAAACCGGTAATAACGATTGACAACTATAATGATAGGAACCTACTACAGAAAGTATCGTTTGCAGAATTTTAGGAACTTTTTTTGTATGTAAACTAGAAGATATTTAGTAATGTGTGTAGATACAAAAAAGTTTTTTTTCTATTCAGACATTTTTTTTCAAAATTTTTGTGTGAAAGAGGTGTGTGAGGTGACAACAAGTGGAATAGGTCAGGAATCCATTGTTTTATTTACCGCAACTATTTTGGAATTACCCTGTATAAATCTTATGATCAAACCACAGTCAATAATGACAGAACACAGTATACATACAATCCTGATCGCCAAGTCGGGCAAACTTCACATGGTGGTTACAGTTACAATCACCGAATACTCTCATCGGCACAGAATTACCATCTAAGAAAAATTTGTGTTAAAATATTTAAAATATCCGTAATTACACACTTTTTGAGAGTGTTAGAATTTTTCACACCTACTCTTGAGATTACACGTATTTCGTGTAATTACACACTGATTAGCAGCACTGATCGACACCTACTATTCGAAGACGACTCCACAACGCAAATTCACGTACTATAAGACCATTACGTGTCCCCACTTTACTTCCAAGACATCGTGCTGCCCGTCTCCAGTGGGCGCGAGAGCATAGGGGTTGGCTTTTACGCCAGTGGCGGTGGGTCTTATTTACAGACGAAACCAGAATTGGAGTGGTTACCGATGAGAATCGACAAAGAGTTTGGAGAGAACCAGGTCGTCAACAGCGACTTCATTTTTCCCGTGAAATTGCTCCGTATGAAGAGGGCACCGTAATGTTTTGGGATGGAATAATGTTCAACCGCCGCACCCCATTAATTCGCATACCACAGAATATGACCAGTCAAATTTACATCAAGTTATTACGGCCATTATCTACCCCCTGCGTAATAAATTAGGTAAAAATTTTGTGTTTATGGACGACAACGCCAATAGATTATCCTATTGAAAACATGTGGGATTTCGTTGATAGAGCCATTCATAATCATATTCCTCCACCTAAGACTGCAGATGAGTTAGTAGTGGCGGCAGAAGAGATGGAACAATATTCCGCAAGAGATCGTTAACCGCTTGATTATCTCAATGCACAGACGTGTCAATATGCTATTGAAACGGGGTGGAGGTCATACCGACTATTAGTCTAGTAGTCTTGCTTTGTTACTTCCTTTTGATTTAATAAATGTTATCAAAAGTGTCATACATTTGCTGGTTTTTAATTTTATAACTTTATCGAACATATTCTTTTCACAAAAAAAAAAAGATTCAGAAAACAATATACTTTTATAAATGTATTTGGTTTTTCCTGTCTGAGTTTCGTAAGTCGAAGTGACGTTCTCCTGGGAGTAACTTAAAAAAGTCCAATCCTATTTCGGATCTTCCTTGGTATAAAGAATCTGACTGCAAATCACACAGTTCCAGTTGAAGGTCTGCTCTACTTATGTTCTTAACAGAAATAATAAGTGGCCGAAAAAAACTGAAATTTCTAGAGAATACACAGGAGTGTATTTTTAAATCATTTTCGAACTGCCCTTTTTGATTTTTTATTACCGTTGTATTGTATTGTATTTGTAAAAGTTCTCTGTACACTCAAAAAAATTTGTTTTGATAAGTTCTGAATCGCCCTGTATACGCATGACCACTCGAATGTTCTTGAGCGGTCCAACAAGATTTTCAATGTTCCAGTAAGTTTGTTGAGGTGTTCTATCTAGTGTCAGTTACGTCACATGCTTATGTGGTCCGTAAATAATGGCCCATATTAGATTTTTCACTTCAAAATATTTAAATGAATTTGCCTTTTTAATTTTAATTTAATTACACTGTCTTTGAAATACATCAACTTAAAAATTTGGGAATAGATGTTTCTGGATATGACGATCTTAAAACTTGAGGAAAAAGGTATACTTGTCATTAGTCTTACAAATTGTCCATTTTCGAGATAATCGCTTTTCAGCATTCAGCTGCACAGTTCCTTGTTCAATATTTTAACATAGTGGGCACCAATAGTTTGTTAAACTTTAACAATTATTAGACAAAATTTGTGTTAAAGTTAATAAGTACTTCTAAATGTAAGTTCTTTTATCCAATTTTGGATAAAATCAATTAACTTACAAAATCGAAAACTTCTGAGACATAATTTTTCATAATCAGATATGAGAGATGACTGTTATTTGTTGGCAATTAGTTTTCAATGGACGTGCTGGGCGACGAGAATATTTGTTTGTTTGTTTATTCATTCCAAAAGATCAAGTAATGTACATGATACATTCTTAAGATAGGACATTTCATCACATTAACAAAAAAATTTAACATCGTCAATGACTAAAATATTCATGAACCGAGGAAAAGGCTCTAGGCATAAGAGTTTTTTTAACTCTGACTTGAATTTATTTTGAGATTCTATACTTCTAAGATTGTTCGGCAATTTATAAGGCGAAAAATTTCAAGGGGTGATTCCTTGTTGAAAATAAAAGGTAGTTTGTTATATAAACGTTGGGTCACAAGTCAACTATTAGGGAGATATCGCGTTGCAAAGATGGCGGAAAAAATAGTGTTTTTATTGTTTTTCTAGGAAATGAAAAGCGTGGGAATGGTACAATTTTGTGGAAGTGTTACCATCATCGAAAGACACTTGTGACATATTTTTTAACTTTATAAAAATAATTGCAAAGGGTTGAAATAAACTACCCCTTTCAGTTTTTTTAACTATACTTTAAAAAAACTTCCTTAACGACGTAGAAAAAAATAAATTAGGTTAAGCCGATTCATTTAGAAACTTTTTTCTCTCTTATATTTTTTTGATAAAATTAGCTGTTTCAACGTTAAAAAATAAAATGTAAAGTATTGCACGTCGGGAAGAGGCAGTTTTACTACACCCATTATTACGAAAAACTAGTTAGCTGCTGTCAATTTCCGGATGTCTCCATTGTTGCTTTGACAGATAGCAAATGGTTTGTACTTCCCTGTGTCGGCCTGTATCAAAACTTATTTTTTTGAATTTTCCGGATTTACATAGCCTTCGATGCTTACCAAATATACTGTGATGAGGAATTCTACGATTAGGATACGTTTCTGCATACAGGCGACTAGCATGTAAGAAATTTCCATTTGCCCGGCCGTACATAAAGTGCATGTCTGTCATTTCTGCATTTGTGAAAATAACCATTTTTGTTGTATTAACTTAGTATTAAATCCCAACGTACTCCGCAATCAAACACATCTCACAACGAAAGGCAAATTATCCCGTAAATCACTCTCAAAATGTTAAAATAGTACAAACCATTTGCTATCTGTCAAAGCAACAATGGAAACATCCGGAAATTGACAGCAGCCAACTAGTTTTTCGTAATAATGGGTGTAGTAAAACTGCCTCTTCCCGACGTGCAATACTTTACATTTTATTTTTTAACGTCGAAACAGTTAATTTTATCAAAAAAATATAAGAGACAAAAAAGTTTCTAAATGAATCGGCTCAACCTAATTTGTTTTTTCTACGTCGTTAAGGAAGTTTTTTGAAAGTATAGTTAAAAAACTGAGAGAGGTAGTTCAACCCTTTCCAATTATATATGTGAAAAAATATGTCACAAGTGTCTATTGATCATGGTAACACTTCCACAAAATTTTACCATTCCCACGCTTTTCGTTTCCGAGAAAAACAATAAAAACACTCTTTTTCCCGCCATCTTTGCAACGCGATATCTCCCTAATGGTTGACTTGTGACCCAATGTTTATATAACAAACTACCTTTTATTTTCAACAAGGAATCACCCCCTGAAATGTTTCGCCTTTGTTTTAAAACACCCTGTATATGTATGGACAAATAAATAAATATAACGAATATAGATCACTGTTTTGCATGTTTAACTGCATTATGTCGCCACATGCCATGTCTTCTTTTGCACCTGTAGCTGCAAATATGACAAGAATATGTCGATTTCTTGGTACAGTCTTGGGAATAGTGAGCTTTCATCGAATTTACGTTTTTGTACTCTTTTTAGGGCATGCTATCCTGAAATCTAAAACAAAAAAGTTATGCACAATTTCAACCATTAAGAGCAGCATACTATCCTGGCATCTAAAACAAAGAAAAATAAGCGCACGATTTTAATCACTAAGAGCAAATGGCATATAAGAAAAAATAATATAACACTTTTCATTAGCTTAACTTTATTTTTAAGCGACACGCTACAATAAATCTTATGTCCTATACTCTTACGACAAATCTTCAACTAGAATAGAGTAATACAAAAAAAGTAGACCTATAAATTAAACTATATCCCTAGAATTAGTGCTACACAGCTCATTAATACGTTTAGATGATAAATGTCAGGTTTTTTTTTTTTGTCATTTCAATACATATTTTTTTTCCAGTTGATGTTTTGTTATATTTTTGTTTCCTTAAAAAACTGACAGTAACGAAATGACAAAAGAAATTAGACAACTATACGTCCGACAGAAATACTTAACTTTACTAGATGAACTGATTTGAACAATGAATATAAAATGTCTTCTTCATTTAAGATTAAACATCATCAAATTGAGTGGTTTCCATCCACCACAATTATCAGACCTGCTAAATTGAGAATGTACGAACAGTTCAAAACCAATCCCTGACTACTATTGAAATAAACATAGTAACAAAGAAGACATCTCTTTACGATCGTACTATCAACAGCTTACATTACACTTACTATAAACGGTCTGCTACTTTTTCATTCTCTGTTCTATTTCACTCAAGACGACACTTGAAGATGGAGCGGTATTTGTGTTGATTTTGTACACTAGTTGGTCTATAGTTTGCCACAAATACTTGCATTCACAAGGGAAAGGTAAGTTCAAAGCGAAAAATATCTTGAAAGTTACATCTAAAGTGGTTAAAATATCGTTAAACATGTATCTTTGATTGTCGAGTACAACGAAGAACGCTTGAGGATTTTGAAGAGGACCCACTACAACCATCAGGGGTTGTAACTTTATGTCGAATTCTTGGAGTTTTTTTCTTCTATCGTTTATTCTAGCGTCTAGATCGTGAGGCCCCTACAAATTTTTCGTTAAAAGCTACTAATAAATAATATACTACGTGAGAAAGAAAGATAAACACCTATATATGTTCATTGAATTTGAATAATTTTTTGTATACAGGTTCAAGGCCTAAATGGTTACATTTGCAGCAAGATCAGAGAACATACTGCAGAAATTAGTTCAATAGTGTGTTGAGAACCCAGGATTCCTAATACACTCTTTAATTCATCTGAATTCAGGTCTAATAAGATTGTCGATATGTTCTCACTTGAAGCTATCTGATCTTCATGGGTAAGAGTTGCTAAAGTCTGTGGAGGGGTGTTGTACTGCAGCACACTGCGGCCAAGCATGTCTCAGACATGTTTAATTGGTGACACCTGAGGTCTAGCATTGTCTTGCTGGAAAACGGTGTGAGATATGGAATAACATATGGGTTCATTACTTCTTGAACATACCTTCGGTGTCACGTTTTTAATAGGTGACAGTTTTTCTCGTCTAATTGCTAAAGGAAACAGTTTAGATATACAACACAAATTTACTCGGTATCAACACAAACATCGAGTGTAATTCGACGGGACAATTTAATGATTAAACACGCAGTTATTGAAATTCATACGAGGAATGCTAATGCCGCTTCGGATGCCACAGCTAATCGTTTCTGTAGTAGATGTTTAAGTTTGTTCCTTTTCAAAACGAATCGATTGAATAATGCTCGAATGATACTCGTTGTCAATATGTAAGTATGGTTTCATCGATGATGAATTTCTGTGTCCTGTTAATTTTACTAGAGCTTGTTCTTCAATTCCGCTTTTACTTAATTCTCAACCTGCTGCCGCTCGATTTGGGTAATTTGTAATTTTGACACGTTTGACATCTACCAATGCGTTGTGCTGAGCATTTAGTCTATTTGGAAATTTCATTAATTCCAATAGGCACATTTTTAAACCAACCTTTAGAAGATTTCTTCTTCTAAAAGGGATTTGGTGTAAGAAATACTTTCTATGCAATGTTATAGAAGTGCTTCGTTTTCCCATCTACTTTTTAAATAAGTGTACTGGGCAAATATCTTCCTGTAAAATATTAGGCGTAATCCATTTACTATCACATAATTTATTTATACTCGATACGACAATGAAAACCGTTAAAATAAGAAGCCGTCCTATATCGCGGTAAACGCAGATTTTCTTTGTGTCTGGTGTCGTAATTATAGATATCTTCATAAACTGCTTTAAGTTATATAGAGGGTAGTGTTAATAACTTGTATTTAGTCAAAAGATTTCTGCATGTAGCACTTGACAATTAAACGCATGATATTTTTTTTTGTCATATTAATAGTCGAAGCGTTTCTCCAACAAACAATCCCATGTGACAACAAGGAATACACGTGCCCGTAATATAACGGGAGAATAATGGAATCAGAAAGTAATGACCTTAGTTGTCTGAATACAAAAACTGAGAAAATTAAACTTTTTACAAACATGAGATACGTGTAAATTCCACGATAACTTAAGAGTCCACATGCAGACCAAGAAATTTACTTTCATTCACTGAAACAGTATTTTTTGTAAGAAATTTCACAAGGTGTGATTTGTCACAATTTAAATTTAACTTATTTTTTACGGTCCATTCTGTCACATTATGCAAAAGGTTTTGAATGTGAATATTAGAGTAACTATCATTATTAATTCAAAATATAAAATTAAAATCATCAGCGTATAATACCGGTAACACATCTTTGTTAGCAATACTAGGCATATCATTAATCAAGATAATAAATAATATTGGGCCCAATAAACTGCCCTGTGGTACTCCACAATTATTCAGTAAAAAGTATTTGGGAGAATTTCGAAATTGATTACAATCTGATGAACAAAAAAATTGTTCACATTGCGGATTATCCAGAAACTAATTCAGGACGACTACCTGGAGCTGCAAGAATCAGTATGACTTCCATTTTAAAAACGTAGCATGTTGAAAAATATTCGTAGCATTTTACACCAGCGCAAATCTTATCGCTTGTCGATCAACATAATCCAATTTGCAAGGGAATTCTGAGCCTACTACGTTAAAATATTGTACAATGAACTATGCAGCTGATTGTTGAAAAGCTATTTTCTCGAAATTGTCTAATTTCTGAGACTAGTGACAAGTATACCTTTTTTCGTCAAAAATATTATAAGTTTAAGATTAAAAAAACTGTGATAACGTTAGAGCAAAAAAAGTTACGCTCACATCATAAATATGGATAACATGGATGGATAAATTTTTACATTGATACATTGTAACAGTGTAATTATTACAAAAAAACACTTTTATGTCTTTATGAGCAATTACCACCCTGTATGTTATTTAATTACATCATTGGCATAGGAATGACTCGCTTGAGTATATTTTTGTTTTTAAAACTTATTAATGTCCATAACATAGCATCAAGGTATTTTTTTGTTTAAAAAAGCGTATGGTACTTAGGTATTAATTTCATGTCATAAGAAAAAGTAATATTTTATTTTACATAATCCCTATAATTTTTTCTTTTATTTATTCGTGCATCGCAGTAGAATTTCACGCATGCTGTTTAGGTTCACCGCTAAAACAGAAAAAATGGACCGTTTAAAGGGTTGTGCCCCCGCAGCTATTATAGTAAATCACAAAACAAAACTTCTAACGAAAAAGCAAGAGGATAGAGATAAAAGTTGGCAATTGTAATAAAAACAAATCTCTGCCAATGGGGCCGAAGTTTTCGTGGGCCAAGATATCTCTAAACGGCCTGATAATGCAAAAAGTGTTCTTTACGAAGACATTTCATCGTGAATAGGTACACTTTCTATCATATGAATTTTAGTCAACGATGAATGTACCTAAAGGAATATTTAATGGCAGCTTTTGAAATTTAAATTAAAATAGTATATTATTCAACGAACATATAACGATGACTTTAATTCTAGAGGGTGAAGTAAATCACCAGAGTGAATTGCAGTCATTATAAGGGTGTCCCATAATTATTGTGCAATAGCAGTAGATCAAAAATTAGAATTTTTTTCTATCAATAGGGGTCGAAAAATGCTTCCTCCCCTGAAAGGGACCTCAAGAGACCATGTTTTTCAGAATATTTCCAAAACGAGTAAATTCATAATTATAAATTTTGGTATGTAGGACTCTCGTTAAATGTTCTAACAAACTACATAAAAACTGTTAAAATTTTTTATCAGGGATGTCTCAGTCAGAGGCTCACGGGTAAAATGCGACCCCGATTTTTTACACGTCAATATTTCCAAATTTAAACATCAATCTATGATAGATACTTTTTAATGCTTCAATTTCAAGAAAAATCGATTTTAACAAACGCTTGTTTACTTGAATTAATTTGACAGTTTATAAAATCGATTTTCCTCGAAGCAGTTTATCGAAGTAAATTAAGAGTACATTTTTTTATAAAAAGTCGAATCTATCATAGCTTGATGTTTAAAATGGAAAATATTGATGTGCAAAAAATTGGGGACGTATTTTACTCATGAGCCTCCCTGCCTAAAACGTAGAACATTTAACGAATGTCCTACATACCAAAATTAACTAATCTAAATATTTTTAAAAACATGCTCTTGACAGCCCCCTTAGGAAACATTTTTTGACCCCTATTTGTAGAAAAAAAAAATATCTCTGATCGTAGAATATACTGCTAAAGTATTGCACACTAATTATGGGACACCCTGTATTCAAGTTAATACTAAACTTTATCAGAATCAAAATAATCTTTAAGGATACAATTCAATTATTCTCTCTTAGTTATATAACATATTTTTCACTAAACCTAAGCATAAATAAACAGATAATGTATATTTTACCCCAAATGAATTAATTGCCACTCCTAATTACTTCCTAGGACTAACAAACGCTAAATTATTTATTAAATGAAGAGAAAGTAAGTACCATTTGCGAATTTTAAATATATTTCTTGCATGCCCTTACTAAGCAATTTTCTTTAACGAATTACCTAAGACTCCATCAGAGTAATATATATTCCTGCCTTTTCTTTATTATGTCTCGTCTAGAACATTTTCAAGAGATCCTTGTGTTTGCCAGGCAATCTCATTTACACGTTCTACATAAAAATAATGTAATTTGCACCCCAAATCTCTCTGTACTGTGTACAAAAGGAATCCAATTACAAGGCAGCAACTCGTGTTTTAGTTTTTTGTCCCTAAAATAATGTCGTTTCTGACATTTTCTCATATACCTATATCTGAGAAAAAAACTACCGCAATCGATATGGAAGAAAAAAGTATGGCTGTAAGATTCATGAAGTATCAAATCGAGAAGTTATTTTAAATAGTTACCAAGAATTTTCATAAATGATAAGCTCTTTAAAATCCAATCTGACCTTGAACAAGAATTTACCAATGGAAGAAGCAGCTGCAGCTCATAGCCTGGTTCTCAATGAGAAAAAACCCAAATGTTAGTGTTTGGTTCTCATAGACAATTAATTATTACTAATCCCATATTAGAAATTAGAATAAACAATTGAATCAGTCAACACATGTAAAAATTTGGCACTGTTGATTGACACTGATCTCAGATTTGGTTCACATGTTAATAGTTTATTTAAAAAGTGTTTCGGTAAGCTGAAGGTGTTATACATGTATAAAGATATATTAAGTAGGGATGTTAAACTTAGACTTACGGATAGCTTGATTTTATCTATTTTAACTTATTGTGATATTGTTTTTTGGCCCGTATTATTGGCACACGACAAGTATAGTATGCAGAAGTTGCAAAATGCCTGTATCAGATTTTGTTATAATTTAAGTAAGTTTGACCACATCTCTGAGGCTTTTAAAGATTCTGGGTGGCTCACTTTGAATGAACGTTTTCAAATTCATTTGGTTTGTCTTGTTTTTAAAGTGTTAAAATTTGAAATGCCTGTATATCTTTATAAAAAATTAATTAAAGGTTCCACAATTCATGATAGGCCTACTCGCCATCGTGATTTACTATCCATGCCAATACATCATTCTGCTATGTTTCAACGCAGCTTCAGCTACAATTCTGTTAAATTTTATAATTTGTTGCCTAGGAATATTACGGACACCATCAGTCTTACATGTTTTAAAAGAGAGGTCAAAACATTTTTACTTAAAACTCGCGATCGTGTTAATTAATGTTTTCTAGCATTCAATTTCTTCTTATTTATTTTTATTTAAATTCTTTTCTCTTTTGCCTTTTTTGTCTTATAATGTGTGTGTACTATTTTTCTTATTTCCTTTGTAATATTAGTTGCTAAATATTGTTTCCAGAGGGGTATAGCCACCCGTAATTAATATTTCTTTGTATAATATTATCTAAATTGGTAAATAAAGACATATTATAACACCTATTTTATTTAAATGGAACTGCTTTCGATGTTATTGTCATTCCGATGAAGCTACAGATTACAGTAGCCCAGCAATATAAAGGTTTAAAATAATACAACTTTAATAATAATCAACTTCAATAATTTCTCGGAAACTATTTTTTTGATAAGTTGTCTACCTGATTATTTACTTTTCTCTTCATAACAGCATAACTTTTAATCTGAAATTCCCACAGTGGGATATGTGATTTTGATCATGTCTTTTTAGATAGTGTAGGACATTTTATCCAGAATCGTAAAAAGACTATTTTTCCACTACAAAACTAAAGTACAATTTTCTTGGCAAACGTGAATAAGACTTTTTTATTTCGAATATTCCCAGGAATCAGTATTTTATTTTGTCTTTATTAAAGACGTCACAATCTAACCAAAAGAATATTTAAAATTTGTCTTCGTTTTATTTTGGCAAGTTATAAGTCTCTTCTTGAAGTGACAATACCACTACTATTGTATTTTTCTAAGTATTTATTAATTATTGCTTTTCCAGAGGTCAGCTAGTGCTCCTCATCAGTCGCTCTGCTCTGAGATGGGGGGCGAATTGTGCTTTGCTTTGCGATGCAGAGGGTCTCGACAAAGACCCGCTCTTCGCCGACAATGTTCCAAGTGTCTGCCAGGCGTGACATATGTTCCAGCTCTTCTGGACATACCACCTCATCCACCAGACCCACCGACAAGGGTCCCCCCTACCAACGGTTTGTCACCGGGGCTCAGTCCTCCAGACAGACTAAGGCCTTACGTAAGCACATATGCATTCATCCTGTAATTTATTTATTTGTTTTATTTTAATTTTCGTACAAAATTCAACAAAATGTTTACAAACATCAGCATCAGCATCAAACATAATAAAGAAAAACAAGTGGTACAAGAATAGATACTAATTGATTCTTATGCAAATAATGTTATCAAAATTACCGTTGAAATATTCTGAAACACTATAAAAACTTATGCTTTTAAATAGCAATTTCATATTTCAGTTAAAAAATACTGAACTGCTCAAGAAACCAGTACCAATTCTTATTTTCCAGGCCGCAGACTCAGTCTCCAAAGTCACTTTTCTCTCTAGTATTATAAATGATTTGTTAGTTTTTACTTACAAAATACAGAGTAGACGGAAAGTACAGAGAAAAGTCAAAATGTTTAAAGGAAATATTCCCATCATTTACCATAATGATTCCGAGATAACTTTGGATCAAGTTGAACACCGAAAGACGTTATACCATTGGTTATATAACATACTGAAATGAACTAAATAATGATACTCCTTTAACTAATGGTATGTTGTTCTGCAGGACTACTTTTTGTAACTTCAGTAACATTAATATTTTTGGAAAATTATGCAGAAGATGCAGAGCACCTACTAGTTGGCATATTAGTGGCAATATTGTTTTGTTAATTTCACTTTGTTGGGCACTGAATTTTCATTATAGCCTTCAGCAACAGTGGCTAATTTCTAACCACCATGACGCTTAATATTAGTTAATAAAGTAGCTACCGAAAACAATGCCTGGTATTTTCCTTTGAGTTTGGTAATTTAAGATAATTTGCTATTCTGTACCAAATCTGACCCAACGTATTTTTCCCAACATCTTGCTTAGAGACGAAGAAACGCATATCTTCTGTACATATCCAAATATCTTGGTGATTTGATTGCATTATCAATTATACTAAATATGCACTATATTTTAGCCTTGAATTATTTTCTAGTTACTAGCAAGGTTGTATCTAAATTCTGAATATCATCTATTGTTATGTTATCTAACATTTTATTTTACATTTAAAGATAACAACTCATCAAAATGGTTACAAAATTTAAGTGAAAGAAACCAAAGTAACACTGGTAAATACAGAAATTACAAAATTGCCATGTAACTAAACTTTTCTTGAGTAATATCCTAGTTCAAGGTTACTTGGATTACATGAACTTATCTTTAATGCACATGGTCCGCAACACTGCTATTTTATTTCATTAGTTCTGTAAGTCAATAGTTTGTCACTTGGGATTTCAAACTTCTGAAATATATTGCCAATTCTCAGAATATCGCGATATTGAAGAGTGTGACAAAGAAGATATTTTTTGGCACGTATGTCTAATGTACATAAGGGCAAAAATCAACCTAGTAAAAAATTGAGAATTCGTCAAGACAGCGTATACAATAGAATTGCCTATTATTTGGCGTATGTGAAGTCTTACTTAGGCCCGGCGCAAAATGAGGCGCAGCTTGGTGAGGTGACGCAGCGTGAGTCACGGCCAATTTTTGTGAATCTAAGTAACAATACGAGGGTTGTCCGTAATTTAAAGTCTCCAATGTGTTTTTAAATAGTAAACATCTTTTTATTGCAAAACTAAGTACATACTCTGAAAGCGTGGACTTTTAGCTATTTTTCAACGTAGTCCCCGTCACGATTAATGCATGTTTGGAGTCGTTCTGGGAGCTTTTTCATATCCGCATCGTACCACTCTCCCGCCGACTCGCGCAGGTATCGACGGCTTGCCTTCAGCTCTTCGTCGCTGGAGAATTTCATTCCTCCTAAGTGTTGTTTCAGGTTGGGAAACAAATAGTAGTCACTAGGGGCCAAATCAGGGCTGTAAGGAGGATGGTCTATGATTTCCACAAGCAAATGCTCCTCAAATTTCATCACTGACTGGTCCGAAACTGATGGACGCCCGCGGCCGGCCTCGTCATGCACGTTTGTACAACCGGCTGCGAACTCTCTACACCACATGTTTTGTGTCCATACACTTTTCTCCATACACATCGGTCAACTGACGATGAATTTCAATAGGGGGTGACCCCTTAAACCACAAAAATCTAATCACCGAACGCAATTCACACTTGGCAGGAGCGTCGATTTTTCCTTCCATCTTTAACGGCTGCTAAGCCAAGACCAGTGATTTTAACCTTTTAAAATTTGTCTCCCTACGCCGAAATATGAAATTCCCCTACTCTACTATAAATTTCCCTACGCTGCCTGCCCAAGCCATAGACCAAGCCCAAGTTAGAAATGTTAAAATTCTGTATAAAAGATAAAGCGCTGTTTACAAACGAATATGAGAAATGATCCATAAAATCTTATTTTCTTTTAAATGGTAAAATAGTAAGTATTTGCGAAACTTATTATTTTGTTAAAGTTCTTTTTCCCCTACAAAATAAGAATATTTTTCCTACCAACCGATTTATTGACAAATTTTTTCTACAAGTAGGGAATTTCCCTACGTGTTAACAACACTGGCCAAGACTCCAAGATTGACCGTCACAGCGAGGCAGTGACTAGCCAGATTAGTGGTGGGGGAAGCAAGGAACACGGTGCTGTTGTCAGATTTAAGCTAGGGGAGCTTGTTGGAGACCTTAATTTACGGACAACCCTCGTAGTTATTCCGTATATTTCTTCGCAGCGTGACGTGACGCAGTTTTGGCTCAACGTGATCCTGCGGAACGCAGTGTAGTTGCCGCAGTTTTAGAAATCACGAAGCGTGTTTGAAAACATGGAAAAAAATTAATCGAGACTGTGCGAATTCGACAAGTTTTGTACGAGACAAGCCATGTAGACTACATGAGAACAAAATCGTCACTAAATTCTTTAGTTAAGGCAAATTCTCCATGAGTTTTTGGTTTTTTTTTCAAGTACAAGCTTTTCACTGACTTTATTACTACCCATCTGGGTGATACACGATGCTATTTCGCACTCAAACTCGTCTTCTGAATCAAATTCAGAACTAAAATGATGATCAATGAGTGCAGTAGCAGTTGCCATTTTTCAGTAATATGGCTTGCCTGCGAAGTGAAAACTGCAATCGTATGTGCGCGGTACCCACGCTAGCAGTTTCCTCCCGCATAAAAATCGCCGTGACTCACGCTGCGTCGCGTCACCAAGCTGCGTCTCATTTTACGCCGGGCCTTAAACTTAATTTAACTTAAAATATTGTTAAATTCAGCATAATTCCTGTTTGCACTCTAGCTCCTGTTGAGTATTTCATTATTTTCAGACAATGTTCATTTTCTTCAATTATTCTGTATAATTTAGTTGTAGATGTTATATATAACTGACAGCTCTGTTTCAGAGAGAAGACCACATGTTTGAGCCAGAACGCCAAAGACCGCATCCCACAGCACACTTTGACAATTAACTTGAAGTGATAGGAACTATTTAAACGCGTTTTACCGTTCATTTAAAGTGATGGAACTGGAAGAGAGCGTAACGTTTTCTACGGGCTACATTTCTAGCAAGAAGTTGTTGATTTCCGTCCTTTCCATGACTTTTTGCATGAAATTAGATACTGTGTGAATGGACAATTTACAGCATACTTGTAGAGATATTGTTGTACAAAGCACGTATTTTCTAGGACTAGATGTTTTAAAATAAAGTTAATATTTAAACTCATTTTTTTTAATATTTTTTTCCTTGAAAGTTTCTGAAAATGTAATTAGTGATGAAGCTAAAAAGCGATCTGACTTTATTTATTTATTTGCTACCTGTGAAGAAATGCATATAGCAACATTCCACATTCCCATATTCATGTTACGAAATACTTGTTTACAATTTTGCTTAAATTGACCTCCATCTTAACATGTATTATTCAATTACTGTCCAACATTATCCACAATATTGATCATTCGTCAGTAGAACTACTAAATATATACTGGTTTCGAATGTATTAGTTATCTTCAGTATGTCCTATGCTCTGTGATAAACAGATGAGCAAATGGTCCAATTCGTTTTTGTTTAGAAGTTACAAGCATTTTCATAATATAATTTGATATTTCAATCAGAGTAGCTTGATAAATAAAAATGATGATTGAAAATAATGTCATTTCATTTATTCATTTATTTACAGAATTTATTTACAACTGAAGAGTATATAGTTTTTCTCTTTGTATATGCACTGAGAGAAACATTAGTTTGCATTAAATCATTTCCGTTTGTTCCAAACTAATCCTAGGTTTGAATACAGAGAAGCATACCTAGCTTTAGTGATAACTTTTAATAAATTTAAAGTATTGAAAATTCTAGTTATTATATAAATATTATATATTTTAATATTATAATATGTATATTTGATAATAATCAAATATGTTAGATATACCACTGCAATAATTTCTTGCAAATATGTCTTTTTTTTGTTTTAAGAACGCTTTCTGTTATATTTAACCTCGTATTTAACATAGTAATTTAATAGTTAAATTACATTCTTTTAATAGTACTAAATGCTGAAGTTGAACGTTATAATATATAATATATTTATTATATTAATATAGCAAATTAATCTTGATTCCTAGCAGATATCATTTTTTTTCCAGTAGTTAATTTGTTTAATTTTAAAAAAAATTAAGATTGAAGAGTTTTACGCTAATGTAAATAATTACCTTAATTACATGGATTGTGAATGCTGTATTATGTGCCAGAATGTTCTAAAGAGCGCTGATTCCAATGTTATTAAATGTAGGTACCTATAGGTATACAGGTTATAATGTTAAAAAATGTTTTACCGAAACACTAGATTCGATCGCACAAAACTAACTTCAGGCTCGTGTTTCTGCACCCTCGAAAATAGAGGAGCAGAAACATTTTGAATAGAAATTGAGTTTTTTTACCAAACTTTGATTTAGGCTTTAGTGGCTTTAGTAAATAAATTACCAAAAAATCTAATTTATTTTATAGGTATAAAATCTCAGCTTGTATATTATGTGTATTACTAACCTATAAATGCAATGACTATAGATGTAAGCCCCCACAGTTGTAATAAATTGCGCAGTTTTTCTGCCTCGTTCTCCATCACCATCATCTACCTGGTACCTGCTGTCAAACAAAACGAGCAGTAAGCCCATGGCACTTGCTACTGCTAAATATACGTAATAAAAATAATAAATAGTTGACTTACCTTATTTTAACAACAAGAATAAACTTCTGACTATAACTTGTGCTTATGAGCTGAGCTGCTTGCAGTCAATGCTCTGTATTACGGGGTGTACGGATGGTTGGTGGTTGACAAATCTAGATCATACTAGATACAAATAAGATCTAGCCCTCCCCTCCCACACTCTTTGCTGGTAACTTTTTTAGCCTTACGCGGGAAAACAGCAGAATTGGTGTCATGAGATAATATTAAATAAATTTTGTTCAGATTTAACTAAATAATATTATAGTTATAGGAAACGAACTAATCGTTTCCTATTATCTCTATTGAATAAGTTTACTGGAAACTGATGATGTATATTAATATTAAAATTAAAATATTATTATTTAATTCAGCGCGTTTGTAATAATAACATATTATTTAATATTTACCATTTATGAAGCTTAATATTAAATGATCTGAAAATGTGTAAGATTTACTTTCTGTTTGTTTAATTTAAACTGATTACCTTTAAACTTAATAATAATAATAACGTATAATAATTTAAATACAAAATTATAATACGTTAGGTATTATTCTACACAGATCATATCTAATTAGATAATTTAAATTGAAATGAATCATGCCTGAACTTACAGGTTAGTTTAATATCAGATATTAATTTTCTCAGTGTGGGTATTCCAATGGGAACGCCAGACAAGCAGCCCAAAAATACCGATGAAGACACCCAAATAGACATCAATCTGCCCACACACTCGTTAGTTTCAAAAAAGCCATTCGTCCTACTGAAATGATTGTATAAAATGAAAAAGATATAACAGATGTTGTCATTAACAACTCTTCAATTAGTGTTCGCCGTATAGCAAGTAATATTCATTTATCGCCAACTAACTTTAAATACAAATAATAATTATTGTGTTATGATTTTTATTTATCAAGCTACTTGGATTGAAATATGAATTTATATTTTTTAAAATGCTTCTAAACAAGAACGAATGGGACCTATGTTCATATAAGAAATAATGTTAGACATTAACCTAGTACCATCTGCCAAAGTTTGTGATAGAACTTTTGTAGAATACAAAAATATTCAAGTTTTGAATTCTTAAAACATTGAAACAAAAGCTGAAGTGATGTGAAGTAACAGAATTGCCTGCTACAAACTAAAGAAAACAGGGACATTGACCTATTGCATTCCTGAAAAACGTTATTTGCGTTTTTTATCTAATGATTCAACCCACAGTCTTCAATATCAAATACATTAAAGGAGCAATACACTTATTTCTTCGAATCATTTAAATATATAGTATCTAATTACTTATAAATATGTATTATTGTTTCATTCCATTGTACAATAGCAGGACCGTATCTAGGCCTTATAAGAGTTTTAGCGAAATTGCAAGTTTTGTCAGGCCAAACTATATGCAGCTGTATAATCTATAAAAATGTGTATCTGAATATTGCTAGCAACATCAACTTAATTTTTTGGATATAATTTATTAAGTATTTTCTAAAAAAAACACTTTTGTTTTCCTTTAATTTTACAATTAGAACAAGTTTTAGATATGGAAACGTTCATCAACTTCTGTCGGCTATGACAGAGCTACGAACAATCGGTATATATCTGTTGGCTCTGATGACGACTAACCGTGGCTGTTTGCTATAGGGTTTTCGTGTGTAAATGCAGGTCGGGGCATGAGAGCTCTCATCATAAACTTGTAAATAATAAACAGGTACGAACAACATTTGTTACAAAAATGACAAAAATAAAATTAGTACTCAGTTGCCTAATGTAGGGTTGCCGTAGTGTCGTAGGAGATCTGGTTCACTGACTGCAGGTTTGTAGTGGGACATTACCAGTGCTGCCAATGACATATTGTAAAAATATCCTCTGAACACAAGCAAATTACACGACATTACAGGCACTTGAAGAATATTATATAGCGGCCGTGCTTTGTCAAGGCGACGCGATGTAGCAGACGGTGTAGGCATAGGCCAAGAATTTCATAATAAATTTTGGGCATAGGCAACCACACAGGTAGGCGACCAGATATAACACAACTACTCTGCAAATAATTTTAGCATCCCCTAAGAAATTATAACCCTTTAAAAGCAAGTTCTGAAATCAAGTTTCCATGTTTTTTTTTTGTGTCGAAACAGCTAAACTTATCATAAGAATGATAAAAAGCATTTCAATAAACCGGTAATAACGGTTGACAACTATAATGACAGGAACCTACAACAGAAAGTATCGTTTGCAGAATTTTAGGGTGAAGATGCTGGCTTTTAATTCAATTTTACTTTTTTGTATGCAAACTAGAAGATATTTAGTAATGTGTGTAGATACAAAAAAGTTTTTTTTTTTAATAGGACTATTCAGATATTTTTTTTCAAAATTTTTGTGTGAAAGAGATGTGTGAGGTGACAACGACTGGAATAGGTCCAGGAATCCATTGTTTTATTTACCGCAGCTATTTTGGAATCACCCTGTATAAATCTTATGATCAAACCACAGTCAATAATGACAGAACACAGTATACATACAATCCTGATACAATCATAGCATTCATAATTTTCAAAAATCCATTGAAGCATAGATTAAAGATAAGTCGCGCAATCTCCACATGGTGGTTACGGTTACAATCACCGAATATTCTCACCGGCACAGAATTACCATCTAAGAAGAATTTGTGTTAAAATACTTAAAATATCCGTATTTACACACATTTTGAGAGTATTAGAATTTTACACACCTACTCTTGAAATTACACGTATTTCGTGTAATTACACACTGATTGGCAGCACTGGACATTACCTATATGACCCAAGCAACCCAACCCATGGGGGGGTTTCTGACCCCCCCCAGGCTTCATCACTGCTTTTGTGAATTGATCCTAGCAGAATAATTTGTCCGGCAGATTGTCATATTAGATTATCCTTTAAAAGGGTATCATTTTTAATGCGAGAACCATGTCTCGATTACGTAGATTTTCAGTTTCAATTAAAAAAAAAATAGGTACAGGACGTGGACATATTTGAAAGCTTTTGTAGTAAAACTTTAAAAAATGTATTTTGTGCAGAAATATGTATAAGAAGTAGAACATAGGTATTCAATTTTAGTATTTAGATGCTATTTATTTATTTATCGATGAACCAAAAGAGGTTAGAAATTTAGATGGCATTCTTGATCATGAGTATTAATTAATAATCACGTAGCTTTGCATCAAATAAACAATTTTCCGTCTCAATTTCTCTGAATCACATGGTACTTTATGATTAAATAATACAACTATAAAATGGAAACTTGCAAGCCTTGATATCTTGGAGAACATTGACACAGAATTTTGCATATATAAAAGTAAAAGTAGGACACACCTACTGATATTTATTTTAAATTTAGAATTTTAAATAGTAATGCCGCTAATAAAATTTAGACAAAAAAAATACAGTGGCAACAGATTTATTTGCAAATACAGCGATACATATAAAGAGAAGCAGCGTTTTCTTTTATATTTTTAGGTATTAACAATATTGTGTGAAACTAACTACTCTGCGGACTAAAGCCCCGACCAGCGTTGAATTACACCCACAATATCTACCCATATGTTCTGTGATACCAAACATAAACAAAGACAAAGCTCTATTCAATAATTATCTACAATAAACATTAATCTAGCTAAATTGACTAACCTGGTTTAATGAAAACATTCTATAAATATCTAAGTTCACTTTTGGAACTGTGGGAACTCGAAAATTCAACCACAATAGATGACATCTGACCTATTTCTGCATTTTTAGTATTGCTTCTTCAGGTGGCTTCCTTTAAGTTGAGTCAAATATCTAACTATAAAAATTATTTTACCAATATATTAAAACTATTTGAAATTAAATATCGACAATGTTAAAAGTGACTTTAACCTGCCAATCAATTTTAAATTAAACATGACAACCTACTTATTTAATTAAATTAAATTAAATTTTTACCCTTTATGTAATCGCTGTTTTATATATTTAATTAACACAATGTGGCTAGTACCTAAAAATATATAAAAAACGATTAAGGGTAAATTGCATTGCATTTGAAATTTTCTATTATATATTACAATTCCTTTCGTTTGATTTTCTTAGAATAAATGGACATTTTATTTAATTGTACTTGGAGTTGTATTTTGTTGTTGTTGAGTAATCCTAAAGAACTTGTAATGAGTGTAAATGTAGTTTTAACAGTTTTGAACGTGAGAACGGAAAATGAATGAAAAACACTCCAGCTAATCAGATTAAGTTTTATCTATTAGGTATTATTATTAATGAAAATGTTCATTTTCGTCGTTTCTACATTTAGAAATGTTGTAAAAACAACCGCATGGTGGTTGACAGATCTAAGCCTTCTCGGTTATCATAGACGCCCAATTTTCACAGGGAATGAGGGTTTTGCCCCATTTTTTAGGCCTTCCTGAGCACGTGGTTAAAATGTTTGTACTTAGTGATTCTTATCCCTGTATTTGTTATTAAAATTAAAATAAGAGTTACTGGTTTTTTGATAGTAAACAGTAACACCATTGCAAAATTTTCAAATATTTATGTTTTTAGTTTGGCTGAAAAAAATATTCTACACTAAACATCTCCCGAAAAAAAATGGTTATGGCCCTGAATTAACGCTCTTAATTTCAGTGTAGTATTTCACAGCTATTTGTCCTATTTTGTCTGATTTCTGTTTATGTAAATAGCGAAGATAAAACCAACAAAATAATATGAAATAAATAGATATTTCCACAGTCTGGCAATGTTGGGAATGTTTATTTCTCTGTTTAACTGTATTAATGCAACAATTTCTTTATTTCTTTATTTTTTGTTGCAGAGCAGAAGAAACGATTGTAGTTTCCGAACTTGTATATCTTCTCTGTTAAGCTAAACAGCATCTACGTATAATTTATTCAACAGGTTGGCAAATTCTGACCGCAGGTAAACTACTTTCATTTCAACTACTTGTTCAGTATTGCACTCAGCGTGCAAACAACGCACTTGTAATTTTATCAGATGATACCTGCCATTGGAATTATCACTGTTAATTATAATAACATAAAAATAACGACAGCACTATTTTATTTACGTCATTACTGTAACAATATTTTCCCTGATTTGAAATTCAAATAAACGTTTAGTTTGTTTTGTTCTGTGAAGTGGCAGATACTAACTCTTCAATCAAGTGAAAGGTAAGTGTATATTTGATATTGACGTCTACGCGTAGTCGTGTTGATGGCACTTGAATTTAGAACAATGCTATGTACAAATAACTCTAAATTCTGTGTAAAAAATTAAGTATGTTAGTTTTTGCAACAGAAAATTTTTGTTTTTTATTTACTGTGTATTGTTTAACACTGACACTTGAGGTAAATTGAAGAATTTCATGGTTCTGGTATATTACTGTTTATTTTTTTTTAAACATACACGTGAGGGAAATCGAAAATGGGAAATCCCGTTGATTACTAAGAAAACGTCACTTATAAATAGCACCAATGATTACATCAATTATATTTAAATACTTACGTATTTATGTACAAAATATAAATTAATTATATTATTCAGTTATTCACATAGTTTAAGTAAAAGATAGGCTAATGATTTTATATGTTTAGAATTTTTAAAGGTAGGTGCTTGCATTATATGGGGTAAAGTAAATATTGAAAAAAGTGGCTTAGAAAATTAAGTATCAGACTCGGTATTAGATGTAAAAATCTATTTTGTTGTGTTTATATCCATAGCAGTTAGATAATTTTTGGAATTCTAGTTTTAAAAGATCTTGAAATAATCTGATACCTGTTATCAACAATCGATGTCATAAAATCAGAGATATGGAATCACGGATAAAAAATGACTCGTAAATACGACTTAGTGATTTGTCTTTCTAATACAGGCTGAATCAGAACTTATCTAAAAAAATTTGGGAATAGATGCGTTATAAAAAATGAGGTCAATATCGTAAAAAAAATTTTTGTAAAATTATAGTGTCCGAGTAAAAAATTATTGAAGTTATAGTATTTTCACTCTTTACATCGCTGGGCTGCTCTAGTCTCTATCCAGGTGATTCAGGATATTGAAATTCGATGACTTTATGTTTTACTGTGTAAAATAGGTGTTATAAAATGTATTTCTTTAATTGGGAATTTCCGAGGGGGGAAAGCACTAAGGTATTTTACTGTACAAGCTGTAGGTAATTAAAGGTACTTTTTGCATTTTTTGGGTATTTGTGTGTATTTATAGGTATTTTTAGGTACTTTGTGTATTGTTGGGTACTATCAAGGTAATAATGGGTATTAGGAAGATAATTAATGGGTATTTTAAGAGAAAGCTAGTATTTTCCCGTCAATTTTTAAATACAATGGCGATCGCGCATGCTTTACGACGATGGCACAGTTTAAATATAAGTAAACAATTAACCGACACAATGGCAAATATAAAAATTATTAAAAATAGATACAAAAATATTTTCTGTTAAACCACTGTGGCGTTTTATTGTCTTCGTAAGCCTTTAGTTTAGAAAATAATATAGGGTGATTCGAATTAGATACATTTTATTGCAAAAGTAATGACAGTTCCTCAAATCAGTTTTTTGATTACTGGATGTTCTGTGTAGAAATTTCAATAGATTTCTGTGGGTGAGTACAACAACTAAGAACTAATGTTTAAAATTGAAAGTAGATTTTACTACGAATATGTCAGCAGTTCGAAATAAATAGCCAAACACTAAACAGTGCCATTATTATTGCAATAGATTGTACAGTACAGTACCATATAAACAAGTATCATATGAATGTTTTATAAGGCATTTACGCAGAATATATCCACTCACATACCAGCACATTCCCTTCTTCTGTTAATAAATTTTAGTATGGTATAATTTCTTAAAATTTATCTTTAAATCAATATATTACATGTTATTCGATACGACGTGTTAACGATAAGTTTGGCCAAACTTCTCAGACATATTCTATTGATGAAAAATATATAATAAAAAGTGAATGAGTCTATAATAAAAATTAAAATTTTGCTAAATTAGACCTATTAGTGACGGAAAGCAAGCTAGGGTTAAAATTGAATTCTTCCTTGATACCCATGCATTTACACTTGCTAATGAACGATTTTGGTTATACTTTGTACTGGAGATGAGTATTTGGAATCCCGACAATAACTTTAGGGACACCCTGTATAGACCAAATATTATGATTTCATAGACGAGGAAGAAGTTTGCTTTTAGATAGCTTGAAGGGGGCATGGTGTAGGTATTGGCACTCTTCTTGGGTGCGCCAATGGGTTTATGATACATTTTATGTAATCCAAAATGTTTCTAGATGTATTCAGATCGAGTCAAAGGAGCCCTCAAAAAAATCTATATTATTTACGTAAATCTGTAAATGGAATAATTTCTAAGGAAATGAAAGACAGTTTCGGAAAATTAAAAGTATATTAAGTAAAATCATGTGTCATTTAATGTATTTTTCGTTATCTGGGTATTTAAGGGTATTTTTGGGTACTATTCGGTATTTCTGGGTACTTAACAGGATTTTTAGGTACTTAAGGATATTATTGGGTAATAGTCATAGATATTCTTTGGGCACTTGAGGGTAATTCGTAGTTTTTGGGTATTTTTGAGGTATTTGCTTACTTGATGAGGTATTTTTTGGGAAAATAAGGTATTTTAAAAAATTTGTATTTCATTGTACAAATTTCAAGCAGTGGTTACTCCTCGGGAATTTCCTTCCATTTTTTTTCCAGTGCCGTGTAGAAGTGTATTTTTAAATCATTTTCGAACTGTCCTTTTTGATTTTTTTTTACAAAATCGTGTTTGTAAGAGTCCCCTGTATATTCAGATTTTTTTTAAAATAAATTCTGAATTTAATTTTCGTATATACTCACAGACCATACACCTATGCAATACAGCATATCAAATACAACAATGTTTACGCTTAATAATTGCATTTTTTACATTTATAGGAATCCGAATTAGCCATGAAATGGTCATTTATTGACGATCACGATGAACGATACTTCATGGATCTTGACATGTACCAATTACCTATTGATGAATTTTATCTAAAATTCAACAACAATTTGACAAATAACGACACGTATCTGTATACACTACATAAGGATTGTGTAGAGGTAAGTGAAAACATCTGTCTCCAACTTCTGATATCAGAGACGGATTTTCTCTGGTTTATTCAACTTATAACTGATAGTACTTCTATCAACCAACTTATTTTTTTAAATCAATAATTTGTTTCTTCTAAGTGTGTTGTTTGACCCCATACTCTGTGCTGCCTTTTCTAAGAATATACAGAATGAGAAAAGATCGTAGGAAAAGATTGGATACATAAGCAACTTGAAGAATTATTGGACCCGTATTTTTTTTATTTTTCGGAATTTGAATGCTTGATGAGAGCCCTGAGCCATTTTGAAATTGGGCATACAATTTTATTTTTAGCAAATATTTTCTGAACTGCTAAGTCAGTTATAAAAAATGTAATAAATGTTGTCGATACAGACTATCGGAACATACGACTAGATAATACAGGGTTAAGAGTGTAAAATATTTAAGGAGGTAATAGAATGAACCAAGATAAGTAGAAAAGTCTCAATAATTATGGGTACGCAAAGTAACGGTTGCGGAGATATGGAATGTTTTATGTTTTTTAGCCCCTTTTTTTATTTTGCAAAAACGTTGTGTATTTTCTTATAATAGTTGGTTGATGTTTAGTGAAATAAACAGTACGTATTTGACAGTTGTTCTCAGTGCACAAGTTTTCTTTCGCTATGGCTGGTTACTCTAAGGCAGAATTAACAGACATGCATTTTATGTATGATCGTGCTAATGGAAACGCCACCAAAGCGCGACGTCTTTATGTTGACGCTTATCCAAATCGCCAGATTCCTTCACAATGCATGTGTGGAAGAATTCACCAAAGATTGCGTGATACCGGTTCCTTGAGCAAACAGTGTCATTTATCCGGAAGACCAAGGTGGGTATCCACTCCTAGAGCAGAAGAAGAAATTCTAGCACTGGCAGAGCAGAATCCAGGTACGAGTGTGCGGAGAATATCAGCCGAGGTAGGAATTAGTGGTCCTCTTTTTTGGATCACCAGCAACTGCTTTATCCATACCATGTGCAACGAGTACAGGCCTTAAATCCAATAAATGATCAAGCACGTTTGGTTTTTCACCGCTGGTTTCTACGTCATGATGCTGAAACCCTCGTTTCTTCATTCTTTTTACTTTTTACTGTTGAGGGCGGGTTCACAAGAAATGGAGTGTTTAATTTTCACAATACGCATATTTGAGCCGACGAAAATCCTCATGCTCTAATAGAATCTGGATATCAGGATATTTTCCATTAAACATTTGGATGGGTATCGTAGGTGATAGGTTTCTAGGTCCTGTTGTTTTACCAAACCAATTAACAGGCGCAACTTTCTGCAGAACACACTGTATGAGTTTTTGGAAGACATTCCTTTGAATCAGAGGCAACACATGTGGTTCCAGCATGATGGTGCTCCAGTTCATTTTTCCATGGCCGTTAGAGAGCATTTACACTAAACTTTTCCACATAGATGGGTAGGAAGGGCCGGACCTGGTTTATGGCCTCCAAGATCGCCTGATCTGAACCCTCTAGATTTCTTTGTTTGGGGATATTTGAAGGCATTAGTGTATGGTATTCCTGCAAATAGCCTGGAAGAGCTGCAGCTACGGATTAATAATCGTGCCTGCTTGGAAATGGACGGAGGGCACTTCGAACATCTTCTGTAACTTTGTTTTTTGCTTGTTAAAAGCTTCCTATGTCGGTTTATTCCTAATAAAATAAAATGTTTGGAAAATGAATAGTGGTTCCTATCTCCGCAACCGTTACTTTGCGGGCCCATGTTTATTAAGACTTTTCTGCTTATTTTGGTTCATACTATTACCTCCTGAAATATTTTACACTCTTTTTTTAACACCCTGTATAGTAATAATTGCATCAAATGATACAGATGGCGCTCGTTATACGAAATGCCATTTAGTTTTTGTCAAAAACTGCTACTTTCTTTGTTCTAACTTTTCCAAAGTACCATTACCATTAGTCTTAACTGTAGCAAAGCTATTTTGGGAATACAATCAATACTCGTAGCAGAGTTCGGGTAGAACTTTTCTTCTTTAACCGTTTTTATACAAACTTCAAATACGCGATGTAGCAAGCTACATCTAGTGGCCATTAGCTACTCCTTGCCGGATCTAACAGGTCGAAGCAATAAAGCGTCATATATGCTGTAGGCACCATTGTAGCACTATAACACCATCATAGGCTTGAAACCGGTATTTGTCTGGTGAGCCGCTGAGAAATGACTTTAGCTGTTATAGATTTTCCAGGTGTAATTCAATGTTGGTCGGAGCATTAGCTCGCACAATTCTGCTTTGCAAACTTCAAATATGTAAATAATATAAATATTTATAGTTTTACGACGATTTACAATGACCATTTGAGTTTATTAAGGAACTCAAGAATCAAATAGAAATCTGAATGTTTCATTTCAGTGTCCGTATTTGTCAGACGTTCTGCTGTCTGATACAGACAGTGGCTCACTCAAATCAGTTAGCGTTACTCGAAAATACTCAACGAATTTAAAATTTAGAATAGCATCAGGATATCCAGATGTATATTTACCACAAGATGAAACTGGAACCGTAATTTGTGATATAAATCAGAATTTTGGACAATTTGGTGTTTATAATGTAGACATTAACGAAGCAGGATGCTCCATCAATACTCTTAAAGAACCTGTGAATATTTACACACGTAAGTAAATTCTTTTAGGAGTACTTAATATAGTGGTGTCTAAATAATAATACTAACAAGATTAATTAATATTTATTTTAATATATTCATTTCGGTTAATGTTCTTTTAAAATTATTTAAATATTTCCAGCTATGCTAACAGTATTCCTTATATATGTTCTCTTATTTGCCATTGTGTGTGGATCTGTAACTCTTTGGAAGAAATGGAATTTTGGAAACGATTCGAAAGATAAAGAGCATACTCCGAAGAAGGTTAGAATTAAATCTTTGGATACATTTAGAGGGTGAGAAAAATTTTAAAACTGATGTGTTGGAATTTTGACCAAGAAATATTCAATATGTTAGTAGCAAAATAGGTAGAATTAAAATTATTTATTTCCTCCAATGAAAGATATCTTAAGATTTATTAATTCTTTAATTATTTATTACAACTGAAAATCGGGTTTTGAAATTAAGCATCTACAATTTTTCGAATGCTGAATAGTAGGTATTATTTTGAAACAGCTTTAATAGTAAGAACCACCATATACAGGGTGAACCTTAAATAAGTACAAATATTTTAACCAGCAGTACAGTTCACTGTATAGAACACATAATTAATAGTCTTTTTACAAAAAAATTAGGAATAAAAAAATAAAATTTTAAATAAATTTCGTGATTTTTCAATAGAAAACTTGTTGAGGACCGCTGGTTCGGAAGTCATGGTGGATGTGCATTTCACAGCAGCCAGTGTTACATTAGAATTTTTAGACATGTCAAAGACTGATTGAAAATATAAACCAGATTCTCTACTCACAATCATATTATCCAGAATTAGTTCATTATCCATTTTTACTACACTCCGAATGATTTATCACAATACGCTATTTATATCACTATCACTGAACACTACTTACTTAACAAATATGCTTTTAGCATGTCAACCATTTCACTGTTTGGATAATGCGCCATATTTTATTTAATCACACTGTACCTATTTCACGAAAAATATTAATTAAATACACAAGACACTTAAGAGAAGAACACTGTCTGTTAAAATAATAAGATGATTTAAATATGTTTTATACGTTAGTGCGGCAACTCTTAAAACAGATGCGTCAAGCGGTGCATTACTTAAAGAAGCTATTAGCTTAGTTCGGTTTTGAGAAGATACATAAGTATATCATATTAACTTTCAATTTACGTGTATTGAAATTATCAAATCTCTTTCCACAAATATTACATGTTTTGATTGCACTTGCCTGTGCCACAGCTTATTCCTTTGTCCAGTGCACCGGTATCAACATCAACATCTATCTCTATCAATCCTAGAGGCCCTAGAGCCTAGAGGATGGGGCTTGTGCGGGACAATTCGCCTACTGCTCCTGACACCTACCTGTTGTCTGTGCCTACATCAGTTTCTTTGTGCATGCGATTGACGCTGCTTTTAAATATTTTACTTCGCCTTCTCTTGATATTGAACGCATACATCAAGCTAGTTATTTTGTTATTTCATGCTTTGCGTTTATTTTTAAAATCTGTTTCACCCACTACGAAACTACGAGGTACGAAATGGTTCGCACTGACACGTTATTTGAGGTTATGTGGTGGAAATTAACTCTAAAATGTTGTGTGAAAGTTATAGCTTTTTTGTTATTCTTTATAAAATAATTTAAGGGGATAAGTTGTGATAATCTTTCTAACAGTGTACAATGGTATTAACTGAAATATGGATAACTGTGTAAATAGTTGATTTTTCAGTAAGTATGTGAGCTTTTATGCACGTTCATGGATATTTTTTTGAAATAATGTAAGTAACTTCTTAAACTCTTTAACTGACAGTATCGAACTTGAGAAAATTGATATTTTAATCATTTATAATAATTTTACTTTACTTATTGCTAAAAACGAGTGTTCTTAAACTAGAAACAATGGTAAAAATTGAATTTACTTTAAAAAATTATTTATCTTACAGAAGATATGGCAACCTCGTCTTCAGTAAATCATATGATTTATTTTATTAGGTCAGTGGCCTATCTGACCAGCGGTCCTCAAAATGTGGGTATTTAAAAAAAAATTTATATCTCCGTAAATATTTGAAATTTTTAAAAATGACTTTCACTAGACTTATCTATATGACAAACCTCACCTGCAGTTAAAATATTTGTACTTATTTAAGGTTCACCCTGTATAATGTAAATATTATATAAAAATTTACTTGCACTTTTAAATCATATGTGTATTCTTTTTATTTTTCTTAACATGTGCCTTCTTCCAGTATTACAATCGTCTTGATGATCTTTGTTAACTTCGGTGGAGGTGGTTACCATGTTATAGAGCATACAACATGGAATGGCCTGCATATAGCTGATCTTGTTTTTCCTTGTTTCATTTGGATCATGGGAGCCTGCATTCCAATGTCTCTGAATTCTAATTTTAAGAAAGGTCTATCGAATAAAATCATTTTTTTTAATATTCTTAAGGTAAGAAAACAACTCAAAACCAGTCCAGTTTTTTAGCAACTTGAAACATATCCTATATTATCAGATATTGAAAACAAGAGTTGTATGTTAAAATTACTTTAGATGAATTAAAAGTGTTCTCAGGACATACCACTAAAATAAGTAATCAAGTACTTAATTTTTAATATGTATAATTAAAATAGGTACGTATAGTGCGAATGTTTAATTTTCCTTTACTTGCTTTTCAGAGATCCATTAAACTATTCTGTTTAGGAATATTTTTAGGAAGTGGAGCAAACTTGAGTAACCTGAGAATATTTGGTGTATTGCAAAGATTTGGAATTGCATATTTGGCGGTCACTACAATTTGCTTGTTCTTTATGAATAGATCGTCAGATAAAGACGAAAAAGAAATATCAGTAAGTATTCTGAGACTGGTTTCTATCTAGTTAGATTCAAATTTAAGTCTAAGTAATAAAGAAACGTTGTAAAGAAATTATCTGAGTCATATTTAGAAGAAAACAGATCGGTTCAGTTAAATAGAAAGTTTCTAATTTTATCCTCAGTGATGAATATTTAAAAACTACTTTTTAGTTATATTTTATACCACATCGCAAAACAATGGTATGCATAATGTAGGAAAATATGTTATATTTAGTTATCTTACATATTGTTTTCTTTCCAGAACAAATTTGAGGACGTCTTAATTTTAACCAAATGCTGGCTTTTTGCTATAGCATTCCTACTCATTCACAGCATCATAATATTCTGTGTATCAGCACCTGGATGTCCAGCGTAAGCATATTCTATCGATAATAGCGTGAAAGTAAATGAAAATGATTGTATTTTAGGGGTTATATGGGACCTGGAGGTCTACACAAAAATCGCTCATACACACAATGTATAGGTGGAGCAACGGGATACACAGACAAATTAATACTGGGGGCACATGCATATCAAAATCCTACAATTAAAAAGGTTTATAAATCAGCACCGTTTGATCCAGAGGGAATTCTTGGTAAGTAAGATTGTTTAAGGTGAGATATAAGCGGCTCGACTTACAGGAAGCGACCTACATTACAGGAGGCACTCAAACGCAGACCTTTCGCCTTGGGCGACGCGCCATTGAATCTATAAGTGATACTACAGGAAACAACTACACCGCGCACTAATGTCCCGACCAGCATTGAATTATACCTGCAGTATCTGTGTGAATAGCCAAGAACCCTTGTCGGTCACACCACCAGACATAGACCGGTTTCAGACTTATTAGCACTCATCAGTATGCCATATGTCAAATGACTGACAATTGAACTGGCTGGTTCTTCATATATATGTCAGCATATAACAAGCCCGAAACTGGTTTATGTCTGGTGGTGTGGCCGACAAGGGTTTTTGGCTGTTCACACAGATACTGTAGATGTAATTCAATGTCGGTCGGGGCATTAGTCCGCGGAGTAGTTGTTACCTGCAGTATCATTTGAAGATTGTTTAAATTCAGGCAACCTTGAAACAACACACCTATCTAGTAGCTTATTTTAATAAGTGATTTTTGAATGGTAATAAAGCAGCAACTATAAATAAAAAGTATAATTAGAATAGCTGATACTCATACAATTTTACAACTATCAAAACATTTATTGGCAAATAAAATGTTATTCTTTGTTTTTGTGCTTAATAAAAGACAGAACCTAACTTGTTTGTTGAAACATATATATAAAAAAGGAACATATAGGTATAGGTTAAATCATTCTATACAGGGTGAATCTTAAATAAGTGCAAACATTTTAACTACAGGTGTAGTTCGTTATATAGATGAATCTAGTGAAAGACATTTTTAAATATTTCAAATATTTACGGATACCTATATATTTGTTTAAAAAATATCCACATTTTGTGGACCGCTGACCAAATACTGACCTAACTTAATAAATCATATGATCTGCTGAAGGCGAGGTTGCCATATTGTCTCGCTAATATAAATATTTTCTTTACCTTATCGTAATTTAAATCCTTATAATTGATTCTAATTTAAAAATACTTGTTTTAAGCTATAAGTAAAATAAAATTAGGTAGGTAATAATATTAACCCAAATTTTTACCCAATGTGGCTTAAGTGCTGTAACCTATAAAGTACCCTCCCCACAATTCCAAATTCCAGAGGTATTGAAGAAATTACTTTGTTCAATGATTTCAAAAATTATACATAAACATGCATAAAAGATACTACCATTTGCTGAAATAATAAGTATTTAAACAATTATCCATATTTCACAAGTTAATATCATTGTACACAGTTAGAAAGACACACAAATTATTCCCTTTAGTTATTTTATGAAAAATAGCAAACAATTATGATTTTTACACAACACGTTAAATTCATTTTCGCCACATAACCTCAAACAACGTGTCTGATTCGTATTTCTTAGTAGGTGAAACATATTTTAAAAATAAACTTGTGCACAAAACATAGAATAACAAAATAACAGTTTGATGCATTCAATATCAAAAGAACGCAAAATATTTGTGGACCTATATCTAAAATGTATTGTGGATTGCCAGTGCAAATTAAAAGGAATTATGCTGGACGAATTACCAAGAGCGATTTATTATGAATTTTCCAAAAGGCGTGGTTCAAGACAGACTTCACGTAGAAGATGAAACGCTAACATTTGAAAAAGCAGTGTCAGTCGCATGCAAAAAAGAAGCTGGTGTCGTAGGCACAGGTAGGTGTCAAGAGTGGTAGGCACAACGTCCCACAGGAAGCAGAGCCACTGTCCACATTTTAGGATTGACAGCCAGCGAGGTCGACGAAGAAGTTATGTTGATACACTGGTGTAGGGCAAAGTCAAGATACAAGTGGAAAGAAAACATATAATATTTGTGGAAAGCAATTTCATAGCTCCAATGCAATATAGATTGAAAATTATTATGAGATATACTTTTGCATTCACTGAGACCGAAGTAAGCTATTTTGTTTTACTTCGGATGATATATTAAGTAATGCAAAATGCCTAACCCATTCGTTTTCAGAGTTAAGGCACTAACATATGAAACGTAATTAAGTAAAATATGGCGCAATATTCGAACAGTGAATCGGTTGACATGCTAAATATATATATTTTAGCAGTGATAATGAGAGGGCATGATAGTGCGACGACAGTATTGCGATAAATCAGTTGTAAATTAAAAAAACTGTATTTTCAATTCCTAGTCTACTCATGTACTTTATTGGTTATGTATAGGAATGGCAAAGGGGAGGAAGTGGCCCCAATTATTAACTTTCTTGAAACCTATTTTATATAAAAAGTTAGATTTCAAGACAGTATTGTAACACTGACAATGCTGTGGAATACACATCCAATCAAGAATATCATGACTCAAACTTAATATCGGAGTCTGGTCAGCGGTCCTCGACAAGTTTAATTTAAAATTTGACTTGTATTCCTTATTTTTTGTAAAAAAAAATCTATTAATTATGTGTTCTACACGGTGAACTGTACTGTTGGTTAAAACAGTTGTACTTGTTTAAGGTTTACCGTTTATATTGAGTAGGAAGTACCTACAGTATGCTAATGTATTTTGATCCAGTATATCTGGCGTAATAAATTGCAATCACCTAATTTGGATCAACAAATTGTAATTTCATCTTAATCAACAGCAAATGTTATTGTTTTTTTATTGTAGGTTGCTTAACGACAATATTCCACGTATTTTTTGGAGTCCAAGCAGGAGTCACACTAGCTGTGTATAAAAGTCACCCACAGCGTATCCTGAGATGGTTACTATGGGGAGTAATATGTGGCCTTCTTGGCGCTGGATTGTGTGGCTTTTCAAAAGAAGGCGGTGTTATCCCAGTTAATAAAAATTTGTGGTAGGTAATTCCATATTTAAATAAAAAAATAATATAAATCTGTTAATTCAAAGCAACTAATATTAATCCTAATAACATTGTTTTAGGTCTCTTTCATTCGTACTAGTAACTACATGTTTTGCTTTCACTCTCCTTGCTGTCTGTTACATTCTGGTGGACTTAAAAAAATGGTGGTCCGGAAAACCATTTTTGTTTGCAGGAATGAACGCTATATTGATGTATATCGGTCATGAAATGACAGATGGACACTTTCCTGTTAGATGGTATATTCAGTACGACGGAAGAATGTCACGTAAAACACATTTTGAGGCATTGTTGTCTGATACCTGGGGAGCTGGAATATGGGTTCTGGTTTCTTATTATTTATATAAAATTAATTACTTCTTTACAGTATAAAAATAAATTAAAAAATTATTATAATACGCATATTTATTTACCCAAGATCACGGTTCTAACATTCTAAATACAGGATGATTCAAAACTTATCCAAAAAAATTGAATATACAGGGGACTCTTACAGATACAATTTTGTAAAAAAACAAAAAGGGTAATTCGAAAGTTATTTAAAAATACACTTCTGCACGGCACTGAAAATTGGTCCACTGTAAAACCTTCGAAATTCCAAACATGAATATTATGAATGTTATACATCCCCTTAGAGTAAAAGTAGCTTCATCTGTAACTAACACGTCAGCTGTAAATCTGAGATTTTGATAACTTTGTTGCAGCAACCATTCACAAAATCTAATTCGTAAACACTATCGCAAACACGTTAATACTAAAATCGGATATTAGTATTCGGAATCGTAGAAATACAGCGCACAACGCGATAGCATGCTGAAGAGAAACTACTACAGTAGTCATATATTCCCAAATTTTTTTGGATAAGTTGTTAATCACCTAATACAGGTATTGGTAGTAACACATGCAAAATTATATACTTGCCTATGTCTATATCCAAGTCCTTAATTCAGTACTCAAAATTATTATTGTAATCGACATGTACAATCTATCGCTATAAATGACTCCATTTTTAAAACAAATTTGGTGACTTATTTTAAACTAGTTACGTAATCATAATGAAATCTACTTTTAACATTGTTGTCCTTAGTTGTTCCGTTCCACCCATCAATTGTACCGATAAAGTATACACAAGGCCAATAGAAATTAAATAAAATTTCTACTCAGAATTTCCAGTAGGTAGTGCAAAAACTGATTTGATGGAATGCCACTATTATTGCAATAGACTGTAAATGTAAGGTTGGTTGTGATTTTTTACTCAAGAATTTTGTAATAGATCTATAAGCGTTTCAAACATCGGAATTGTCAATGTATCCCATTAAGTAGTAATATGCAACCCGCAGTGCTTTATGTCATATAAAGTTACATTTCAATAAAGTGTAACTATAACCATTCTTATGGATGCAAAAGAAACATATTGGAATTTATTTATTTTTCTCTTAATAGAAATATTTAAGAATTTTGTACTTAAATTCGCTATAACGCCGGTTGGCCTATTTGAGGCCTCACCATAATGCGGTCCATTTTGAAACACTAGGTTTGTTGCATCAGCTGGAAACGATTTGAAACTATCAGAAATATCCATCCAACAAATTTTTGTGTTAAATTCAGTGGTAATTCGTTCTCAACACAACTGGTAGAATATTTTTGACAATTTAAACAATTTCCAACTGCTGCATGAACATTCTACTATATATTTTGAAAACTGTGTTCATACTCATATGACGAATCGAATACGCCTGTCTTTCTATCCCACGGAACACGGAATACTATAGGACCCGTTGACAAATGTCAATCAAATCAAGGCATGAAATGAAAAAATCCAAATTCGTTATCAGTGTATATTTAAATATTCATCATTTATTTCTAATTAATGTTTAATATTCATATAGAAAACAACGATTCAGCTGCGATCAATACTGAGGACTGAATTTTTTAAATGCATAGATATTACTTATTGAAAGGCAAGGCGCGGATCTACATTTGATCGATCGAATAACCTACAAATTGTGATTATTTTTTGGTATTAAATGTTCACATTTCATTATGAACAGCATTGGTGAGGCTTGCAACGACCTGAAAAAGGAATACGATGCTTGTTTTAATTCATGGTTTTCAGAACACTTTTTAAAAGGAAATTCAAACGATTCCATGTGTGCGCCACTGTTCAGAGTATATCAACAGTGTGTTAAGGTAGGTAGCAAAGTTTATTAAACAGCAGTTTAACTCTCGCGATGTAATTTTTAGAAAGCTATGAAGGACCATAAAATAGATTTGCAGGAAGTAAATAAGGACATACTAGGTACCGATAAAGAAAAGAAAGAACCACAATCGTCTTGACATAAAAGTATACTGTCATTGCCTGAATTCATAAGCAAAAATATTGACGAAGATCAGCAGTGAAATCTGTGGCACTCACTTTAGAAAATGAGTATTAGTTAACTAGTAATTAGGAGTACGTGTCCTATATGTATAAAAAATGAAATTGTAAAGATATTTATTTCTCTACTTATGTTTACATTAACATTTAAATATTGATGTAAAAGTATTGTTAGCTAGTTTTTCTACACCAAATACCTTAGATGTAAGTTCATCCGACAGTTTTTGCATTTGTAACTGCATTTGATATTTCAGTGTTAACAGAAATCAAATCATATCATTTAAATATATTAATATAACAACTCGATAGATTCCTTAATGTATCAACGTTATGAAGTAAATATTTATAAACACTATACACATTTATGCACTTATAAGTACAGGTGTTATAAATAATTGACTTGATTTTAATTATCCTTCTGCCATGTCTCATCGTATGCATTATTTTTTATTATATTGTATAACGAGGCACGGCGGAGATGTTCGGATAATTTGGATCAATCTTTCTTACAAGTAACTCACACTTTGTAGGTGCTGTAAGCTTTACCGACGTATTATTTTGTAAACACAAAAAGTTGTATTTTTTATTGTGTTTAAAAAAGAAAAAAAAAGTATAAAGTAAATGGTTTTATTTGCGGATACTTTTACGTTTATGCAAACAAATTGAATACAGTAAAGGTCGGTTACAACGTACACGCTTATTATGTACTTATGGTTATAACGTACTGAATAAACAAGTCCCGGCATTATTATAGGGCCTTCTTCTGTTGCTGCTTTTTGTTAAATGTTTGTATTTTTGTTAAGAATTAATAGAAATTTTAAAAATTTAATATTTTTTTATAACATACTTCTGATATAACGTACCGATTTTTTAAGTCCCTGCCGGTACATTATAACCGAGCTTTACTGTATATTATAACCTACACAAGAAAGAAAAATTTTTTAAAATTAGGGACCAATACAAATTTCCTGAAAAGTACAAAAACAAGCAAGAATGAAATCTACAATGTGTAGTTAATATTATTACATTGTATGGATAAATAATTCATTAAATACATTTTTATCAATTTGTACAATTTATTGCAATAATAATGGCACTCCCTAAAATCAACATTTGAACTACTGGAAGTTCTAAGTAGAAATTTCATTAGATCTCTGTTGATGAGTGGAGCAACTAAGAACTAATGTTGAAAGTAGATCTCGTTACAAATATATCAGCAATTCGAAATAAATTAATCAAGAGCGCCATTATTATTGCGATAAATTGTCCATGATTTTTTTGTTAGTCTGCCACAATTTAATTGTAAAGCTGCAAATAATTCTTATACCTTATCAAAATAATAAAAAATATATATTAAAAAATTTGTTTTACTAATCTACAGTGATGTAATAAAACATATATTATAAAGTATATGTGTACAATTTAATTTGAACTGTGTTAAAACTGGAAAATAAAATAGTGACTAGCTTGGTTAACTTATTTCTTTGGTCAGATCTAAAATGATATGCGACCTTACATATGAGGTTTTTCGTTCATCTTTTCCAGTATATAAAATATTTAAAAGGATTACTGATGGTTAGTGTGCTGATAATCAGCAAACCGATGTTGACGGTCAACCTTTTTTTTTTTTTGAGCTGCAGTGAAAGCATAACACGATAGAATTCTATTTTGTGAAGTAATAAACAAACAAAATATCTTATTGAAATTTTGATCATACGTAGTCATGGTATTTTAATAAAAAAGCATGATATATTGTTTTTTTAGAGATTGATTACTAGACCTACATAGAGAACTTGCACAATGAAAAAGTTTTGAACGAATTTTGCGGAATACAATATATAACAACACAATTTTCGATTTCTATTGTAAATGAGATTGAATTGATTGATTCATTTTCAAAATATCATTACTTTAATTCACGAGTTGCCACTGGAGATTACCAATATTAGCACACTATTGAACAAAAATGAATAAATTTATTTCAGGCAGGAGGCAAATCTAATATTTTTTTGAGCAAATATTTCTATCACTTATTTAATACTTATTTAAATTCAATATACTGATGACGACAAAATAATGCGATGTAAATTAACTTATCTTACGCGGTGTACAACAAGCTACATCTATCGGTCATTCCACTCCATGGTGGACGATTAAAACAGCTAGGATTATTCCTCAGATACCTCACCTATGGCATACTGATGATAGCTAATAAGCTCGAAACCGGTATATGTCTGGTGGGCTACTGACGAGTGACTCTAGCTGTTTGCTATAGATTTTCCAGGTTTAATTCAATACTGGTCGGGGCATTAGCCCTCAGAGTAGCTGTTTCCTGGAATTCCATGTTTGTAAACTTACCTTAATTAAATTCTGATAGTTAAATAGATACAGGGTGTCAAATTAAAAATTTTATTCTCAACATTTGTAAATAACTTTTTAAAAAATCCAAATATTTCCATACATTTTGGAGTCCGCAGTTTTATGGGGGCGAGAAATTCAAATTTGTTTCTAATTTTGACGTCACTAGTAGAGGGCGTCATTTCTAGCACATCTTGCTTTTTTAAATGGTAGAACATTTTTTCGGATTAGTGTATCCATCTGACAATCGAATCTTCTATCTTTTTTATCTGAAAAAGATACACTTGTTGAAGTTATTTTTCCTCTATGCACTGAAAACTTCAAATAGGATTACTTCAAAAACAGTTACTGCTAACGACTTCAGCAAATGTAAGCTTTTTACACACAAAGAGGTAAGGGAATCAATTGTTTCAATAGTCAGATGGATACACAAAGCTGCAAAAAAGTTCTGCCATTTAAAAAAGGTGCCATTACCATTTTTGTGTGTAAAAAGCTTATATTGCTGAAATTGTTAGCAGTAACTGCTTTTGAAGTAATCCTATTTGAAGTTTTCAGTGCATAGAGGAAAAATAACTTTTTCAGATAAAAAAGATAGGAGAATCGATTGTCAGATGGATAAACTAATCCGAAAAAATGCTCTACCATTTAAACAAGCACGATGTGCCAGAAATAATGCCCTCTACTAGTGATGTCAAAATTAGAAACACATTTGAATTTTTTTACCCCCAAAAATCCCTGTTCTCCAAAATCTATGCAAATATTTGGATTTTTTAAAGTTATTTGCAAATATCGAAAATAAAATGTTATCTTTGACACCCTCCTGCTCTATGTCCCTTAATTTCGGGACACCCTGTATATGTCAAAATTACAAATTAATGTAGATTACATAGAAAATGTTTTTCTTCCAAACTAAATTACATTAAAATTCTCAAAAGTAACTCAAATAACAAAACGTGAAATATACAAAGTTTTCAAGAATGCCACTAGCCCTTTTTCCGTAATAATAATTGCCAGCCAATTGCTGTATCTGGCTTGATTATAAAATCATAGAAAAGACGAAATGGCTAACAATTTGTATTGTATAAAATTAGAAATACTTATTGTCTACTGTATGGCGAAAACTATGGCCTTTTATATAATAGTAGGAGGGATGTACAAGCAACTATATAAGTACTATAAATGTTAAAATATTTCATGTAGAATTTGAAGCTCCAGCATCAATTCTTGGATGAAATTATTTAACTACAAGTAACTAACAATTAGTGTTATGGTTCTATGTCTTAACTTAGGTTACAAGTATGTATTCATCACTTTTATACTCACCTTAAATAACGATTTTATTTAAAAAATTGAAAAAGTGTTATTAATAAATAAAAAATAAATTTACTTAATTTAACTACAAAACTATCCTCATTTCGTCACACCCTCTTTAAGAGGAATGTCGAATACCACTGGTAAATTGTTTGGTATGTAATTGATATCACAAGTCGAAGCGTTAATAAAAATTATCTTTCCATCCGAAGTCACGCCGTAACCTGCAACAAAATGTTTTATTTGCAGTTCTATAATTTTACTTTAACTTCATAAATACCTTCATGTATGTGACCGTAAATGTGGTATTTTGGTTTGACTCTATTTTGTACTGTGTGAAGTAACTCAACACAACCTGCTCTTACACCGGAACAAACTAAATCACCATGACCCAATGGTGGAGTATGTGTAATTAATACATCCGTATTGTCTGGAATTAAATTCCACTTTGAGAGGCAGTCCTGACCTCTCGGTAAGTTAAAGGCCCAATTTCCGAATTCAGGTTGCCTAAAATATATACATAAAGAAAAAAAATTGTTTCTGTTTACTTGTCTATATAAAATTGGTAATTATTTACTATAGAATAAATCTCTCTCTATTTACTGTAGTGTAAAACTCAAATACTATACTAGAAGGCCGAAAATCTAGAGAGTGACTCATGTTATAAACCTGCTTACAATTTATAGCAGTCGACACAAAGAAATATATGTGCAGTAAATACGCATGCGCCGCAGCTTTCTATTGGTTACGACGAATTGACAGATCCACCTGTCCCATTTCCAGCACTATCATGGGCAGGTATATCATTCAGGTGGGTAAAATTTTGGGTATATCTTTTCGCTAATTTAATTATGAATGTAATTAATTTTATTAGTGATTTTGTGTTTTTAAGAATGGAGAATAATCAAAATCTTTCTAATTTAACAAGTGGATCGAGGAATATCGGATGATGACTGTATGAAAAGTTTAGGGCAGTTTAAGTCAAAATATGAGTGTAAGTGATGTTGAAATATATATTTCAATAATAAAAACGTGAGTAGCATATATGTATAGTGCACATAAAAAAGTGGTAAAGAAGTATAACTGCAAAACAAAAAATAATGAAAACTCGCGAAAGAAAGATGGTATATTTAAAGTGAGTTTTTGACAAAAAAATATTGAATTGCTATATCTTGCAAGATGAAACTTTGCTCTATATACAAGGCGTGACATATGAATTATAGTAGGTAGGTGAATTTCTGTATAAATGAAATCGAAAAGAGTATACTGATAGAAAAAGACGAAATATGATATGGCGAAGAAACTATTTAAAATAAATATTAAAAGATCAGAATCTGGATCCAAGAATATATTAAATTTTGACAAAACATGGATGCATGAAGGTCATACGGAAAGCGGTATGATATGATATAAGTGTTAACGTATGACAGTGCTAATAACCAATAGTGTATATGTATTTTGAAGCTTTTTGCCTTTTGAATGCGGGATTCGCAAAGATTTGTGTGATTTATTTAACGGTGGGAAAATCTCTACTTGTAACAAATTTTGTCAACTATAACATTTTCTATCATTTTCATCATGAAACTGACATTGCAGATTGTCAGAAGCTCAAAACAAATTTATTAACACCACATAATAATGAAAGTAGCAATAATATTTGTAGGGATTTACTGTTTCGCAAAATTTGTCATAATTTGAGATTTTCCCGCCATGAATAATTAAAACAGAACGTGAATTTTGCGTCCATGATGACAAGACTTAAGTGCGATATCTGCCGAATACGCATCAGGTAGGTGTAAGTGGGTGATGGTGGGCAATCGCCATCCAAAAGGCATTCTAATTTGTAGAGGATGGCACAGGGGGCACATTTTAAGTAAATTGTTAATATGCTAGGTTCAGTCGACGGCGACCCACCCTCACCTTCCGTACTCTATTTCTTTATTGTGAATTAGTCACTCTGTATTATTTTCGACCTTGGGTAATTGAAAATACAAGATAACAACTTGGAAATTTGGAAATAATTCTTATCATTTTTATTATCTAATGCCTCGAAATTGGCAAAAACTGTTATATCACTGTTTCTACTACTGTAATGCAATTATTTTTGTCATTTTTGTATATTTTTTGTATCTGATCACCTTCAAATATAGTACGCTTATGAAATGCTGCTCCTCGCACGCTTCACCCATCATGTTTGTCTACAAGCTAGCGATTAGTCACTCTCTAGATTTTCGGCCATCTAGTATAATTAAAAAATTTCTACCTCCTATTTTCAAAGCTGTTGTACATGAATCTAAAGTCAGTTTCATATGATCGAATCTAGATTTCGAGAAAATTAATTTTCAAAATTGTATTTATTTTGGCGACAGTGTGACATTATAAAATGAATGATGGCAATTGCTGAAAACAGATTTGTAGATAAAAATATTAAATACACATCATTTTCTCCATAAATTTGAGGAAATACATTCCTACAACTTCATTAACTATTTAATAATTTATGTTTTTCAGAGCAAGGGCTTTGGGACAAAATATAAAAATATACCAAAATATGTCTTACATCCAGTAGCGTAGCCATGGGTTGGATTGGTTGGGTCTTATAGGCAATGTCTCACTACAAACCTGCAATCACTCTATTCGCCAAGATTTAGCAACGCGGTCAGTGAACTAGATCTCCTATGGCAACCTTACATTAGGGTTCACCTGCAACTAAGTTCTAATTTAATTTTTGTCGTTTTTGTAACAAATATTGTTCGTACCTGTTTATTATTTACATGTTTATGATGAGATTGTTTTTTTTTATTTACTTTTTGTTTCAATTTATTAAATATTATTAATTTTTTTTATTAAAAAAAGTATTTAACAGCTGCCACTAAATTTACGTCTACAAATACACAGGTACAAGTTATCAAGCTCTATCAAGTGAAGCTTTTGACATAGAAATGATGCCCTAATAAGATTTTGTAGTCAATCGAATCGGAACGTTTCGTCAACAAAAATTAAAAGACAAATACATCATCAGACATTGCTAATATCGCGCCCTCTGTGGCCGAACCTGATTTAATAATAACAATATCTCTATCCCTCATTCTAATCACGAGGATTTACCCAGAAGTCGAAGACTTGTGTGGGCATATTATTATTAAGCAGGTAGGGGTAGTCATTAATTAGGGGGGTAGTCAAATGTCAACCGGTATCAATCTCTTACATAGATCCAAGCCAACATTCTTTCACCCTACCAGACCTGCAGAGAGGGTGACAATCCTCTCCACGAATATAGTTCGATCCACTGACCGATCCAAAAATACGTAAATAATGATTCCTTTTCTTAAATGTTTCTAAAATGTTTTCCTACCAAATTTGATGACAGTCGATTGAGTGATACATTTTACTAAGACTTATCCCAAAAATGTCGCCCCTGCTCTATGGTCTATCCTGTATAGTGCAGTGTTCTGAAGAATGTTCAAATGATGAAAGCAGAGTGCAGGGGCTTCATTTTTTTTCTCGAAAACAACATTTTCACAGAAAACTAGCTTTAGATTCATATCAGCACTCTCAAAAATAGGACAGAAATTTATTAAGATTTGAGAGTGAAATCATGGTTATTTAAAAACGATTTTCCTATACACATAAATTTATCTGAATAACGGTATCTATTTAAAATTCAACATAAAAATGAGCTTAAATGATATGAAAATTATTTGCCTTGAGCAAATAAAACTGTTAATAAAATCTATTCTTAAAGGATTAAATGATATTTTAATTAATATAAATAACACATCTAAGAATAAGACATTAAGATAACAAAATAATTAACAAATGATAATGTTTCCAATATATTATTTATTAATGATAAAAATGATTTGTATTTAATAATTATTATGTATTAGTGCATCGTAAACAAATAAGGAAAAAAATTTCTTTTATCTTTTTTCACTTCTCTCCCTACTTGTAACACCTTATATTTAATTCGAATTAGCCTTTACAAAATAATGAAAATAATTTTACTATGTTATTCATAAAGTTATTGAAAATTAATTGCGAATATAGTATTTCAAGTTACTTACCAAGGGCTTCCATATATCTTAATTCCATACAATTCTATTCCAGAATCTTCTAAATATATACAATTGGTTAAATATTGCCTAATATTTTCTGTATTAACAGCTTCTTCAATATTATCCTTCGTTTTACCATAATTTGGAACTTCGTCTTCTATAGGTTGTGTATGCCTTGAAAGCACTTTTTTCTTAAAGATACTAGCAAACTTCTCGTCAAAACTTAATTCATGATTTCCGGCAATAACAACTTTATATTTGTGTGGTAGGGTACCTGTATAGTCCAAAATGTACTCAATTTGAAATAATTTTTATTTGATATAATATTACCTAACCACTTATTAAATTGAATCACTTCTTCACGTTGGCCACATTTTGAGAAATCTCCAGCATGAATGAAGATATCACCATCAGGTATATCAAACATAATATTTCTAATTAGAGAGTGTGTGTCACTCATACATACAAATCTTACTTTATTCGGTTCAACTGGATTCACGGGTATTTTTACATTTAACTTCAATAGTTTTTGCGATTTTGAGATTTCCTTCCATGCAGAAGTTGGATTATTTGTTAAATCATGTACTTTTATGTCTGTATCCATAACGATTCTATTACAATTTGTTAATCAGAAATAGAGTAAGGACAAACTATTTTGGTATACTTACCGACATTGATACAATTACACAAAATTAAGTAAACTTTAGCAATTTTCTTGCTATTTAAGTTTGGTAAGGTAACAGTTGCAATAATAATTGATCACAGATAAAATATTAATGCTGTCACATTGTTATATTTACACATAATTCATAAATTTTAACCGGAATGTCTATAAACGTCACTTCCAGAAAGAAATGAGGTTAACTTCTTCTTCTTCGTCTTTAGCGGTGAAAGGACAAATCATTGGTGTTTTTTCGCGATAACATTTTTCGAAACTGGTTTGATTCAGTTTCAAAATAGTATTTTCTAAACGAATGCATGCGTTTGTTTGGGTTGTCTTGTTGTTTATAGCAGAATTTTGGCTAATGTGATTTGCTGTTTTTTTTTTTTTTATTGACCGTTGACAGTTTGTTAATAATATCCGTTGCACCACAACATTTTTAAATGCAAAGAGAAAGCTATATTATCGCTACAGTGGCTCTAGAGCTACTGTAATTATCGCTTTCTATCAACTATCTCTATTTCTACTTCAAACGGTACTTTGCAGAAACATCGCCTAAACTGGCGCAGTCATATGGATGATAACACAGTTAACAGTATGGTAGTCAACTGCTATGTAAACAGTATATTGGCATTACGTTTTGATTTTGCTTTTTAATTAAATCTTGAACGCGAGTTTGTTTGACGTCTGCTAAATCGCAGCATCTGTGCTTAACCCATAGCCATATACAGGGTTAACTATTATCATATTATCGTTCTTTTTCTAGTATGTTCCATTACCCGTTTGCAGTGACTCACTGTGCGTGGAAGCACACTAAAGCACAATTGACGGAGTCGGATATAGTCGTCAATTGTTTTCATAAAAATTATGACAAATATCTGTTAAATGTACGTTTATGGTTAAGTATCATTTTTAAATTTATAAATTAGTACAACCTTAAAATTATAAGTATTGTGTTTTTATGGTGAGTGTGGCAGCAGTCCATTATTAATACATATGTATCCAGTTTTGTGCAAAATATTTAGACAAAAGGTTTGTGCAAAATATTAGAAACCGTATCAGTGCCGCATATTTTAAAATAGTAGGTAAAAAATACGTACATTTTTGCAAACCAAATTAAATAAGTAGGTTATTACAGATACAGATTACAAGATAAGTTATTACAGTCTCAATATCAAATTCTGACATTTATGACTTGATGTGTTTGTTTCCAAATACTATAACATTGATGTCGCCACACTACAGCACATTACATAATTCTATATTGAAATTTAGGTAATTCAACAGGCAAATGTTACAAATGCGACGCAATTTAGCAGACGATGACGTAAACATATTAAAATACAATCTAGTCAAAATGTAACTTAATCTTCTATACAGGGTGATTTTAAATAAAGTAGCAAAAATGAGACCACATATTCCTTAGGTGAAAATAAACCGATTTAACCTATCATACCTATATCCCAAGTCGCTTAATAAAAAAGATACAGGGTGTCAAAGTTAAAATTTTATTTTCGATATTTGTAGATAACTTCTTAAAAAATCCAAATATTTACTTAAAATTTGTAAACATGTGCATGTGCGTACATGTGCAACTTGCAAACATACACTGGGTGAGAAGACAATTAGTTGCGATAGTTGTCATGTAGCCATGCATCCTACTGAGGAGTGCACAGGACTAGGGTCATCTGAGATTCGGGCAGCAGTTGTTCAAAAGAGAACCCTGTTTTTCTTTTGTACTGATTGTCGATTAGCCTTTAAAAGTGTACCTTTAGTGATCAGAAAATTGGAAAATCTTACAGCTGAACTGGAAATTTTAAAAATTGAAGTACAAAAACTTAAAGAAAAGAAAAGCCAGGAACTCCTGAATACTGAGGACATTATCAGTGAACTATGTGAACGTCAGAAGAGAGCCAATAATGTGTTAATTTTTAATCTGCCTGCTCCAAATCCTAATTCCAATGATACTGAAAGTGTTAACGCTCTTATGCAAGAAGTAGTAGGGAATGGTTCAGATATAAATATTACAAAGGTTTTCCGTTTTGGCAAGCAAAATAAAAATGGTAACCGTCCGGTAAAAGTTGTTTTGGGTGCTGCTCATGAAGTTTTCACGGTTATAAAAAATAAGCATCGTATTAGTCGAGATAGAGAAATTTTCATTCATGTGGATCAAACTCCAAATCAAAGGAAGGCTCTCGAGTCTCTAAGAAACGAATTATTGACAAGACAGAGTAATGGCGAGCATGATTTAACAATAAAGTATTTGAACAATGTTCCGAAGATAATTGCAAAAAACCACTAAAGCACATTGACTCGGGCAAGCTCTCCGTTTATTATCAGAATGTTAGAGGCCTACGTACCAAACTAACTCAACTTTGTAATAATGTTTTAAACTGTTCTTATGATGTAATTGTCCTTACTGAAACATGGTTACATGGTGACATCAAAGATGCTGAATTGGGTCTCATTAATTATAATATATATAGGCAGGATCGTACAACTGAGTCCAGTATTTGTAGCAGAGGCGGAGGTGTTTTAATAGCTGTGAATAAAATACTATGCAGTAGCCTTGTACCCTCGGTTTCTACAATTGAACAGCTGTTTGTTCAAATTGGCACTAATAGTAACAAGTGTATTTTGGGCTCCACATATTTTCCACCTAAATCCCACTTCAATGCATATCTTGATCACTATCTGCAGCTAGAAACTTTAAGTGACCAGTACCCTAATATCAAATTTTATCTATTTGGAGACTACAACCTTCCTCTGGCCAAATGGGAAATGGACGACTTCTGTTCCACGGTCACCGCATCTGGCATAGCCTCTCCTGCTGACGTTGAAGCTATTGAAATTATGTCAAACTTATGCGCAGTCAATAATTTGTTTCAGTCTAATAGTATTGTCAATCATAATGGTGTTATTCTGGATCTCATTCTCTCTCCTTCTGAGCTCAGTGTATATGAAGCCATTGATATTTTAATTAAACCTGATGACCACCATCCGCCGTTGGAAACAGCTATACATCTTAAGTGTGATACTTATGGTAGTGGTGCAGGTGAATATTATTACGACTTTCAATGTGCCAACTTTATAGCCATTCGTCAATACCTTGAAATGGTTGATTGGGATTCTCTTCTTTGTAACAGGGAATTTGGTATTATGCTTGATAATTTTTATAATGTTGTGTATGCAGCAATAGATTTGTTTGTGCCATTAAGAAAAACATTTATAAAAAAATTTCCTTGCTGGTATACACCACAACTTAGAAAATTAATTAAAGATAAAAAGATTGCTCATAATATCTATAAAAGTTCGAAATCTCCCGATAGTTATGCTGTATTTAGTCAACTAAGATCTACATGTAAAATTTTATCCTCTGAGTGCTATTCTAACTACATAAGTTCAACTGAAATTTCTATTAGGAGTAATATTAAAGCATTTTGGAAATTTGTTAGAAATAAGAAAGAAAATAATGTTATTCCAGACAAAATGCACTTGGATGATGATGTTGTTTGTTCTGGTGCTGAAATTGCCAATCTCTTTGCCAAGTATTTTTCCTCAGTATATACCAGTCACAACATAGATATACATGAAAATCACATTCAGACGGAAATAGATGTTTCCTCTTATCACATTCCAATTTCCAAAATTTATGAGAAGTTGTCAGAACTTGACATCAGAAAGGGACCAGGTCCTGATGCTATTCCTCCAGTGTTACTTAGGAATTGTAGCTTTGTCTTGTCTCGTCCATTGTTTTATATTTTCAACAAATCACTCGATATAGGAGTTTTTCCTGACTGCTGGAAACTTTCTTATATTACACCCATCTATAAATCTGGGGATAAATCAAATATAAAAAATTATCGACCCATATCAATAATTAGTACAATTCCCAAGCTTTTTGAGAGTATAATAACTGACTACCTTAGCTATGACTGCTCTAATATTATTATTCCAGAACAGTTTGGTTTTTGTGCTGGCAAGTCTACTGAGTTGAACCTGGTCTCTTATGTTTCATTTCTGTCGGAAGCCTTGGAGAAAGGCTATCAGGTGGATTCTATATACACTGATTTTTCCAAGGCTTTTGACAGAGTGAATCATGAATTATTACTAAAAAAATTGGAAAATTTTGGGCTGCGTGGTATACTGTTGAAATGGCTTGCCAACTATCTAGTAAATAGAATACAGATAGTCAGAGTAAATCATCATTATTCTAATTATATTTCTGTTACTTCCGGTGTTCCTCAGGGCTCTCACCTAGGACCTCTTTTATTCAAATTATTTATAAACGACATTACTTCCTGTTTTACTCATAGTAACACCTTATTATTTGCTGATGATCTGAAATTATTTAAAGTTGTTAATAGTATTACCAATGCTTTCCAATTGCAATCTGACTTAAATAATCTGGTAAACTGGTGCACGTATAATGATATGGATTTAAATGCTGAGAAATGTCATAAAATTAGTTTTAATCGTACTCGACAGCCTATATTGTTTGATTATAATATTAGTGGTCAGATATTAGACGTTGTTCATCAAATTAAAGATCTTGGTGTTATTTTTGATACTGCTCTTAATTTCAATCAACACATTTCTGCTGTCACGGCAAAATCATTGAAGATGTTGGGTTTTGTCAAGAGGCTAACTTGTGATTTTACTGATACTTTTGCCATCAAAACTCTTTACTGCACATTGGTGAGAACTCATTTGGAATATTGTTCCTGTGTATGGTCCCCGCATTATGTAACACATATCCAAAAAATTAATTCGGTTCAAAATAATTTTCTTAGATATATAGCTTTTAAGTTACATATTAACTGGAATTACAATTCAATCGAAGAATATTTAAAGATGCAGTCTCTATCTGTCAGAAGGAAACACAGAGATCTTTTGCTATTCTCAAACATCATAAATGGCAGATGTAATTGTCCTGAACTATTATCGAAAATTAAGCTCCTTGTACCTAATCGCTGTACTAGGCAATTGCATCTGTTCCATGTGCCTTTCTGCAGAATGAATGTCACTCTAAATAGCTGTATACCTAGAATGCTTAGAATGGCAAATGCAGTTACTGATGTAGACGTATTTGATGCATCGTTAGATAGGTTTAAGAAGCGTCTTCTAAGCACTCAGGTATGATGTTTTGAGTTAACATTTTCCTTTTTCCTAAATTTCTCAATTTGTCATTTTGTTCTTGTAATTGTTTTTAGTATAGTATATGTATGTTTTTTGTTTACTGTATTTTATTGTATTCTGGCTTTGTGTGATTGTATATTTAATTGTATTTCACTTGTTTTAACTATTTGTTTTATTATTTTTAGTACGACTGTTTGCACTATTCTACATTTTTTATACTTAAGTGGGCTTGCTCGTAAATGAATAAATAAATAAACCAGGGGTTTTTGCGGGTGAGAAATTCAAATTTGTTTCTAATTTTGACGTCACTAGTACAGGGCGCCACCTATGGCACATCATGGTTCTTTTAAATGACAGAACTTTTTTGCAGCTTAGTGTATCCACCTGACTATAGAAATAATTGATTCTCCTACCTGTTTTATTTAAAAAAGGTATACCTTGCTAAAGTCGTTAGAAGTAACCATTTTTGAAATAATCCTATTTGAAATGCTAAGTGCACCGAGTAAAAACTATTTTGGTTTGAGGTAAAGTGCCTTTTCTGCTGAAGATACAGCAAAATATTACTTGAAAAAGTTGTTCAGAGTGGTAAATTATGAAGATGTGCAAAATTTCAAGAAGATCGGCGAGGAAGATTTTATCAAAGCAGACCGATCTTTTTGAAATTTTGCACATCTCCATAATTTACCGTTATGAATAACTTTTTCAAATAATATTTTGCTATATTTTCCGTAAAAAAGTCAATTTACCTGAAATGATAACAGTTTTCAATCGGTGCACTGAATAATTCAAATAGGATTATTTCGAAAACTGTTACTCCTAACGACTTCAACAAGGTATATCTTTTTCAGATATAACAGGTAGGAGAATTGATTGTTTCAATAGTCAGATGGATACACTAAGCTGCAAAAAAGTTCTGCTATTTAAAAGAAACATGATGTGCCATAGGCGGCGCCCTCTACTAGTGACGTCAAAATTAGAAACAAACTTTAATTTCTCACCCGCAAAAACCCCTGGTTTACAAATTTTAAGTAAATACTTGAATTTTTTAAGAAGTTATTTACAAATATCGAAAATAAAATTTTAACTTTGACACCCTGTATCTTTTTTATTAAGCGACTTGGGATATAGGTATGTTAGGTTAAATCGGTTTATTTTCACCTAAGGAATATGTCGTCTCATTTTTGCTACTTTATTTAAAATCACCCTGTATAATAATATGCATTATGGAAATTAGATGTTTTAAGACATTCATGGTCACAGACAGAATTTTGAAAATGGCAAAAATACTGTTTCAAATTCTAATAATGTGAGGTAAATATAGAAAAAGAAATTAATTATTTTATTCTGATATTTTTTCTTTTATTTTTTGTTTAATGTTCACATTGCACATTTTTCTAAAAAGAATAGATAAGTAGGTAATTATTTTTAATTATGTATAATTGGCTGAAATTCAATAAAATGTTACATACCTACATTGGCAGTTATACAAATATCAACGCAACTTAACAGAAAATTGCAAAAATAAATTATTCCAAACACTACCAGTGTGTTTTAGCTAGATTAACATAATACTTGAGATTGCTGTCTAACAGTTCTTGCTTTACATCATTGGTTTTGCCAAAAGTGGCAGAAAAAACTAAAAATAGTTCGGAAAATTGAAATTCATACAAAAGTTCCTGAGCAGTTTGTTCAATTACTCGTGCACATTCATTGACAACAAGTTTAAATGTATCTGTATGTTTGTTAAAAAATGCACTAAAGTCAGTCTTGCTGAATAAATCGGTATTCATTTGCAAATATAACCAATACCTTTCATAAGGAAGATAGTGGATATTGTAACAATCCAACTTGGCAATTTTTTTCACTCTCTTATTTAGTTTTACTCGATTACTAATACGATTCACATAAATCTCATTCTCATGAAAGATATGTTTTCTGCAGCTATCGTATGTTTTTTGGACATACAAAGGATCCAACTTCTTCGATGCACTTGGTTTTGAATTCATTGCCTCATCTATGTGCTTCTCAACATCGTTGTTACTAATCTCGACCGGTATTAATCGTATGTCACTTCTACTCAAGCGTTTCATTTTTCTATACGAATGCAAATCTTCCATTATCCAATCATCATTTGCACCACCATGTTTCAGTCGTAAATTGTTACTTACCAAAGACAAGTATTTGTTCGGCCTTAATAAAAAGTCCAAACTGTCGTCATGGAAATTTTGATTAAGGTTTGAAGAATTCAACCTTTCAAAATATTCTAGATACGGAGTTAAACTGGGCATAAATTTTGCTTGAGAGTGACTGCTGCCTTGACTTCCAACAATTTTTGTTAATAATTCTTTGTAACCCTTCATTTCTGTAGTTAATTTTATGTTTTCATTTGGTCTAATACCCTGTGAATCGATATAAGATAAAAATGTATCACTGTCTATCTCAGTAGACTCCATATACAGCGAGGGAAAATGATGTTCACTTATTAATAAATTTCTATAACCAATATATTCCATCCACCGTATAACGTCAAACATTTTTAGACCTACGTTCAGTTTATTGAGCGACTGAGCATACTTGGACATCTCCCATTCTGTTACCCCGTCCAGACCAAATAATAATTTTAGAGTAAATAATATTATCGACATTGCTCTTCCCTCGTAGTTTGGAATGATATTCGATTTATTAGTAAACGAAAGTTTGGGATTAACTTTCGATATTATGTTTTTCACTGCTGCATATACTTCGTCTGAAAAGAAGGCGGTAAATTACATCTTTCTTTTTATATAACATAATCTAAGATCAGTGGCGGCTTCAGGGAGAGTTAGAATTACATAAAAACGTTCGATTCGGCCGTAACTTTCCTATCCTAGGATTTCGGAAAACTGAAAAGTGCATTCCATGATTAATTTTTCACAAGAATTCCAATTTTTTAATCAAAGATATAATAGAGCGTCACACAGATATTTACTTTTTTTTTCTTATGAAACATCCTGTATATTATTTCATTTTGGATTCTCCACTTTTTTCTGATTGCAATGATATAAAGATGTCATGGGTTGACTTTTAGATGATTACTTAATTAAAACTATATTTTTATTATAAAGAATACAACTATAGTGTGATGCTCGATTGTTTTTTTTTTTTGACAAAAATCGATAAAAAAAATTGATCCTTGTGGAAAATAGTCAAGAAATATACGTTTCAGTTTTCCAATATTTCCTAGTGTGGATGTCACATGTCACAGAGTGATATGGAAGGACAGTAACCTATATTCGAGGGTCAAATTATGTGACTGAAAACAAAACGTTGGAATTTATTTCTCTATTAATAGATATAATAAAGAAATTTTTTCACTTGAATTCGATAGAAGAATGTTATTTACTAGTTTTGAACCAACTATACTCTAAAATATTTTTTTCTTTAAATGTTTTAAATAACTTTAAAATAAGTTTTTTCTCCACCAATAACAAATTAGAATTATGCTCAATTGAGAAACTAATTTTATTTGACTTATCTGTCATCTGTCAAAAAACTACAATTTGCAAATTTATATATCGAGATTGTGCTGATTTTGTGTATTGTTTTAGTGTTAAATCTTGTCGAGGTGCTTTTATATGCTTTATGGTATTAAAACATATGATTGCCGTAGTCAATGTTATGTGTTTAGTGCAAATAAATAGTATATTCACATTCAAATTAATAGAAGTGTTGTTCAAGTTTGATCTGATTTAATTAAACTTATATTAAAATCCAAACTGATGATATTTTTCAAATAAGTGTAGTAATCGAATAAGAATAGAAAATAGTAGGTGTTATTTTGTTGATATCATTTTAACTCTTAAGTCATCTTCCTCTTATCAAGGTCAAGTTTTTGCGCCAATTTTATGACATTTGTAATGCTGGTTGCCTAATTTGTGACGTCACCACTAATGCGATCCGTAATCGATAGTTTCTTTGTGATCACCCTGTACAAACTGCAAAGTATTGAAAAAGCACACATATAATTAACCAGTTTTATAGCTGTTTTACACACGGCAATTTATTCGACAATAAATTGACAATTTATTTGTAAAGAAATTGAGCAATTTCATTCTTGGTGGAGGACTGCTTTATACTACGTTTCAACTATGATAGTTAAAGATATTGAGAGCATTTTTTTTAGCATATTTTCCTCTCTTTGGAAAGCTACGTTCGATTGGTATTTAAACACAAATACAAAATGTAACTAGATGTTGGACTTGGACGTTTTAAAACCTACAATTTAGTGAAATTAGTAAATTGCAGCTAGTTTCTGTTTCACACTACTTAAAATAAATTGAAAGTTAACTTGTTTAATTTATTGTTCAATAAATTGTTGTGTGTAAAGCAGCTATTATTTTAAGTACTATTGAAATATAGGAAAAATGTACCCAATATTATTTTTTATAGTTAGATAATTCTTCTGCTTTTGTCTGAAACAAACTGTCTCAAGTGTCTGCATTTTATTCAAAATACAACCTATTCTTTGGTTATATGCGGAGTAAATAGAGTAAAATATACAGGGTGATTCAGAACTTATCTAAAAAAATTTAGAAGTAGATGCATCATGAAAAATGAAGTCAATATCATACAAAACATTTTTGGAAAGTCCTTATAGTTACCAAGGTGTGCAGTGAGTGCAAGTGTAATGCAGCGCAAGGGAAATTTGAAACCGATTCGTGGGAGATGGAGGTCCAGGGCGTCCACGGCGCATTACAGCAGTGTGGCGTAATCTGTACCGTGTACAGCGTGTCCAAGCGATAATATCATGGAATTGGACAAGGAGGATCGGTACCATGGCCACCACGATCTCCTGACTTTAAATCATTTGAACTACTTTTTGTGGGGATATTTAAAAAATGAAGTGTATCACACCGAAGTGGATACATACTATTGATAATTTACGCAAATGTATCATAGTTGCTGCCAATAACTTACGGGTTCAAAACGGACTAGAAACAGAAACATTTGTGTAGAAAGTGGGTATGACGGGCCTAAAATTATGTTGGAACATCAGGTATGTCAAACTATTTTATTAATTAAAACCACAATTAATTTTATTAATAATTAATAACAATAGCAGTAAAAGCAGTTGAATTTGCTGTATAAAATAGGTATTATAAAGTATTATTTATTTCTTTCCTTAGGAATTTCTTTCTATTTTTTTGTCCGGTTGCCGAATGCATGCTTTGCCGCTTTATCAGGTTTTACAGTAGACCAGTTTCCAGATCAGTGCAGAAGTGTATTTTTAAATCATTTCTGAACTGCTCTTTTCGATTTTTTTTTTTTTCATAAGTTCTGAATCACTATGTATAATACCTATGAATAAATAAACTTTATCTCCCACTCCTTTCACTTGTGTATGACGGTGCCACAGTAAATATTCTATAGATTTATTGTCAAGCTCAAAATGTAACAAATAGTAGCCCTCCCGCACCAACCGCCACTGACTAATATATAATAATTACCTGGTAAATTCATCTCATTACAGAATCTTTCACATAATATGGTTAAATCGACAACTTGAATATAAGCGGTAATATTTAAAAATACAGCCATCTTAGCCGATACCATTCTGAATAACTTGTTTGAAAACAATGAATTCTTACTAGTATCCTGTATATTCAAAAATTTTTCTGCATATTCTTCAGGAAACAGTTTGGTATAATGGTTGAATGTTAAATGTCCCTCCCTTATGAATCGCAAGAAGTCGCCTAACTGGATCTGGCTTCTAATAATTAGAAGTCCCAAATACAATATGACGTATAATTTAATTGGTGACAGATAATTGATTCCTTTCAGATATTTTATAGAGCAATTATTCCTGTAACTTACTTTATGACGCTCTCTATCTAATTTATGTTTCTTGAAGTGTCCGCTTGATTTTCTCTTCTTTAACTCCTTAATACCAAATTTATTAAAGTGAATGGCTTCCTCACTTTTTTCTGATCTTTCCGAAGGACTTTTCAAGCTTGTCAAAGTTTCGTTATGTAGCAAGCTACTTTCTTGTGCAGACCTCTGTGAAAATTCTTCATATTGTGCCTGAACTAAAGCTTTCTGTAATACATGATATAAAAATAAAGTACAAGCTACATTATTTATTTCTCCAATATAAAAAATATGTGTACCGTATAAAAAATATAGCCATATATATTTATAAAAATCTTACCTTCTTTTTGGATCGTTCTCGTTTCACTGACATTGTGTCAAGACTCGAAGATGATTCTTCACCAGAAGTTTTTCTGTATTTTCTCTTTTTAGGTTTTGTTCCTAGCAAAATATCTGAATCCCTAGAAAATAACAGTACAATATAATTCATCTATTTTATGATTATATTGATTTTTACATTTACATAAACGTATAATACACATTTTAATCAACATAGATAAATCAATAAAAAAATTACCTCTTCCAATTTACTAACTGCAATTTTGGTTTCACATCTGTCTCCAAGTCGAGTACCTCTAATTTTTGCAAATATTTCATCCACATACATTTAACGATTGATTTTAAATTTTTATCTGCACCTAGATTTATTAATTGTTCTGTTAGAGAAAACATTACAATATTATAGCATTCCCAACTTGTAATTTTACTATCGACTTTCTCAGTCTTATTTTTTGTAACTTTTTTAAGTCCTCTAAGATCTGTTACTTCTTCTTGAAACACATGTTCTTTAACTTTCTGACTCTGAGTTTGGCATTCATTGCAAAAATAATACCCAGCATCTTGATAAAAGTCTGTTCCTCCACATATATCACATTCCGTATTTGCTTCCATTGCTAGTAGACAAAATTTAAATGAAAAAAAAGTGGTAATTAGTAATGTTTTGTCGCAGATTAAGTTGAATTACCTTTAACTTGGGTGGTCTTGAGATATTACAAAGTATAAATCTGTGTAATAAATGAAAAACGATATAACGCCACATTAATTTTTTAAAATATTTGAGGTTAATTCGGTTGAGTTTAGTTTAATTTGAATTTGTCACATGTTCAATAGGTTAAATAAACCTTCTATTTTCGTCTTCTTCGTGTGGGATCTAGGCATGGGGGTGAAGGTGGGATAGGAATATAAGCAACGGGACCACCCTTCCGGCCTGACAGGTCTGTGTGATTGGGTCCTGACAATTTGCTGGATAATGATTGGACCCTGACGGATTTTTTCAGCTCATCATTGGCTATCGTCAAATTTACCGCTAAATTTTTAATAAACGGATATCATCTAATGTCAAATGTCAAATGTAATTCATTTATTTTGTTTTGGTGTTGACAAGATGGCGAGTGAAAATTATGGAATAGGTTTTAAATTATATGTAATATGTAATTTATTTTTTATATGTCACCAAAGGTAAGTTATTATTTTTAAATGAAATTCAACATCCTTAGAAATAAATTGCGCTATTTAAATATATACATCCGAAGTAACCAATAATAATTTGCTTTATGCATCTACGTGCAAAATACGTAACAGTTTTACATTTCATAATAAATAGAATTTAATATTTCAAATCAATCAAATAATTTAATATTTGATTTTTAAAAAAGTAACGAAAATACTGATGACAAAGTAATGAATGTTTTTTTTTTTAGGTTACCTGAGATGGGCTCGAGTGAAAATTTAAACAAGATATTCTATAAGATACCTCATTTATATTATTGCTGTGTATGATTTATAGACATGTGGAACACACAATTCAAGTTTTTTTTTCTGAAGATATTTGTAAAGTTTTGTGTGAAGAAATATAAATTTACAAGACTCACAGAGAACAGTTTTAGCAAATATTTTAGTGAGTAGTAATTAAAGTTGTTTTGAATATACAGTGCTGTATATAGTCGCGGCAAGAATTCACACGACTTACGTCATACGGACAAATGAATAATTCATTATACATATTTTTATCAAAATATTTAAGAAACTGCAACTGAGAGTAATGAAACTATATACTACACTAAATGTTTGCATTATATATTGCACTAAATTGCAAAATATGATTGTTTTTAATGCGATCAAATATCGAAAGTTATGTTGATAATAAAGACAGTTGCGTAACATCGACCTTGGCGTAAAACGTTTGAATTCTTATCGCAACTATGTCTATATGAATTACATTTCTTTAAATTATTATTTTTAAAATTATTTTTCTGACTAAATAAACTGAGTAAATATTAAAGTAATAAATACTAATTAATAAATTATTAATAAAAGCATCTTTGTAGATACGGTTTTTAATTATGATACTTAAGAGAAGAAAGAAGAAAACAATGGCAAGTAATGTTAAACGGAAAAATTGAGATAGGATGTACACTGAATAATAAAGCCTCTGCGGGTTAGATCATCGACAAATGCATGGTCAATTTAAGTTAACGAATAATTAGTCGATATATACATAACCATTGTATATCCCTGCAAGATGTTTCTTATTTGAAAAATGAAGGTTTTGATTATGAAAATATAGTTTATTAACATGGAAATTGGAAAGAGAGTTAAATATTTAATTGTTTAGTAACGTCCATGATATGCATTAGGAAAATATCCCGGTAAGTACCAATATTATAATAGTTTCTTAATTGTATTAAATTTATATTTTGTTTCATTCAAGTTAGTCGAATGATAATAACACTGGGTGAACAAAATCTACGATATATTGCTTTCAGTGTAGTGTTGACTTGGGTTGCTGGTGAGCTTACTACATGTTTGAACTGCCGACTACACAGGTCGCCTGATGTCTAACCCAGGCAATGTTTTGACCCATTAAAGCAGAGATGCAGTGCTTCCATCACTTCTATGGACCTCTGCCACTGCTTTAAGGTAATAAATAACTTGAAAATAAAGGCTGTTCAACCATCGTCTGTTAAATCGCAGCAGCCGTATTACAAAGGCCACGTGATTTAGTAGACGATGGTTCAACTGTGTAAAATAGGTTTATTGGAATTTTTGTTCTTCCATTTGTCGATATTAAAATTATAATTTATATTCAAAAATTAATATAATTGATTATAGCCATTGTCTTTAAAACTGTATAATTAATAAAAATTTGTTTTTGGTTTTTTTTCAGTCTGGAAGTTGGAGAAAATTAAAGAATTAATAACTGAGAAGTACAATGACTGGATAAGAAGCAATGGAGGATAGTTTAGAATATTGTAAATTAGTATCCCTTTCATGTATTATGTATACTAACAGTTTTAGGCTATTATTTCATTGAAGACGACGCAACTCTGATTTGACTGAATTTCAAATTTATTAGATATCTTACACTTTAATTACAATAGGACGACTCTCATTTAAGTCGACTGTGGTGTGATCTGTTGTGTGGAGATCGTCTAACAACTAGGCATGCCAGTTTCTTAGCGACTATCGTAAACAATGTTAAGAAATCATATCGAGGTCCCACCACAGTCACCTTAATGGGAGTCGTCTAATTGCAATTAGAATGTATGACATCTAACCAATTGCAGTTGAGTCGAATAAGTGTTGTGTTATCTTCAATCGGATAACGGCTTTACTAAATATTACTCATGTATTTGTACTAGAGCTGAGCTAAATCATTCCTTTCAATGATTCAAATAACTGGTGACAATTCCTCTGTTTCAAGTAGATCTATTCAACTGGTTCACATTTCCGATTCTACCGTAGCGGTGTGGGAATGGCGACTGATATTTCCGTAGTCATCTCAACACAGTCCCTTCATTCTCAGACTCATATGAAAGAGAAACATTCACTTCAAAAATTCTTGTAGCATAGAACATATTATTGCATTATTTTTGTAAATAATGTAATAGGAAGATATAGTTGCGGCAAGAATTCATACGACTTACGTCATACGAACAAATGAATAGTTCATTATATTTTTATCAAAATATTTAAGAAACTGCAACTGAGAATAATAAAACTATATGTTACATTCAATGTTTGCACTATATGTATATTGCACTCAATTACAAAAAATTATTGTTTTTAATCCCTAGAAACTATTGAAAATTATGTTGGCAATAGAAACAATTCTGTAACGTTAGCCGAGCCGTAAGTCGTCTCAATTCTTGCCGCAACTATATACATTTTTTAAATATTTATGAGACTAACTCATTTGTATAATCAACAGCTCCCGTTCTTTGTAAGTCATTTTACATTTTTATACTTGCTTTAATTATTATTGATATATTTCAATCAATAGATAAATCTGCCAATTTGATCTTCGTAATAAATCGGCCGATAAAATTTATCTCGTATGTGACTATACCTGTATAATTCAAAATTTACTGCCTTAACTAATCTGATAGCTGACCTAATATAAAGCCGGACTTACATTATACGAGTGCTTGGATCTGAGCTGCGTACTTTGATGACTGATATGTACGTATATTTGGGAACGCTAAATGTTTCCAAGTTTTCGTCAATATATGCAGCTCGGATCCACGCACTCATATAATGTAAATTCCTCTTAACTAATCATTTAATTGTTACATATATACGAACATGAGGTTCGTCTATTAGTTGACATTATCCACAACTTTTGACATTTATAGGTTGTTTGGACTGTCGGGATTCAAACGACATTACGATCGACAACTCGCCAGCTAGAACTCGTGATAGGGTGGTAAAAGTAATAAATATTATAATAAATAACAATGACAAATGCTTAATTAGTAAGATCTGAGCATCAATGCTCTCAGAATGCCCTACAAATGTCAAAAAAATGTATGCCCAAAGAGAAACTACTTTAACTAATCTGAAATAATTTGTAAATATTTTTGTATAATACATTATATTGATAAAATATATTTTTAGTAATGCCTTAGTAATTTTACCTAACTTATTAGGTAATATTTCTAGGATAAATAACTGATATAATTTTAAGTAAAAAAATTAAGTAAACATGAATTTATTTAGTTCACTTTATGTTTTTATCAGCATTTTCAAGTGTATTGCTGGTATTCTTATTACTGTGGATTAGTAAATTCATATTTCCTTTAATTTTTTTATTTTAAAATTATGTCGGTTATTGATCGCAGAAATATTACCTTTATACATAAAACACCCTGTATAATGAAATCGAATTGACCCTGTCATGTTTCATCAAGGCCGGCCTGCCATCGAAGGCCATTTTTAGTTTGGCCTGACGCTCGGTAGAGGTGCTACGGTTTGTGTTTCTCTCTTTTTATTAGGATCTCGGTCTTCTTCTAGTTATATATTTTGTGGATCTAGGTGCATATCGGTAATATTTTATGTTTTGTGGCATCTGTTTAATTATTACATAAATTCAGAAATTTTAAATTTAGTTAAATAAATACTTAATTTTGACATTTTGTATTTGTTATTATTTTATGTACAATACAACGTACAACATTAAATGCGTTTGTCGTCATTGATTTTAAATAGATTCGTTAATTACAATTATAAATATATTGGGTGTAACAAATTATCCAGTAGTAGTGGAAAATATCGTGAAATAAATTCAAGAATGTCCGGCTTAAAAAGTAAAGATTTGGACCTATTTTATGACACAGTGATGAGTTTGGTAAAAAATGCTGGAGAGGTAATTATTTGTTAGTTTTATCTAGGTGCGTATAGATATAATTTTTTTTTTAGTTAATTAATGAAAAAATCTCATCTCGAAGCAAATTGATAGAAGTAAAATCGAGTGAAATCGATTTAGTAACAGAAACTGATCAACAAGTGGAAAAATTGTTAATAGATGGGCTCTCTAATCATTTTCCTGAACATAAATTCATCGGAGAAGAGTCGGTAGCAGGTGGAATCCAATGTGTTTTAACAGACGCCCCTACTTGGATCATAGATCCAATTGACGGCACAATGAATTTTGTTCATTCCTTCCCTCACTCTTGTGTTTCAATAGCTCTTTTTGTTAACCAAAAACCTGAAATCGGTATAGTTTATAATCCCATGTTAAATCAGTTGTTCACAGCTAGGAAAGGAAAGGGTGCATTTTTGAATGGGAAGAGTATTAAAGTATCCGGAAAAACAAGTTTCTCTGATGCCTTAATTATGATGGAGTTTGGCACTAGCCGCGATGAAGAAAAAGGCAAAGTGGTTCTTGAAAATCAACAGATATTGATGTCTCAAGTTCATGGGTAGAAGTATTTTGTTATTTTAATTTTTAGTTATTGCATATCATTATTTTAGATTGCGTGCTCTTGGTTCTGCTGCCTTGGATATGGCGATGGTCGCTTGTGGAGCTGCCGATGCTTACTTTGAATATGGTATTCACATTTGGGATATAGCGGCTGGTGAATTGCTAGTTACAGAGGCGGGCGGAGTTATTATGGATCCGGCGGGTGGAGATATAGATAGACTTTCCCGGAGAGTTATAGTAGCTAGTTCACAAGAACTAGCCGAAAAATTGTCTCAAAGTTTAGTGCAATTTTATCCTACCCCAAGAGATTAAATTCATTCTATTATGATGTACTTGCAACAGTATTTGCAATTGGTTTTTAAACATGCAAGTGTTTTAGAAATTTGGAAAATATTAATATAAAAAGTGAATTTTATCGTGGTAAAATCAGAAAGGAAACAAAATAGTTTAAATAGTAAATAAATGCATGTTAATGTTTGCCGAGATTGTTTAAATAAAAACATCATTGGAGAAAATATTTACAATGCCGATACTTTATTTGAAAAAACTTGTCGTATTTGGAGTAATGAAATAAATATAAGTAAAGCTATTTACAAATAGTGGCAGCCCGTGAGAAGGGACTTTAGGAGAAATTTTCAGAAACTTCAAATAACTTCATTATTTGAACTAATAAAAATTAAATCGGAATAATATCCCGTCAATATGCCCTGGATGTTAGGAATTCACCAAAACATTTCTGCTTGTGGGTTCAGTGCTATCCATGAGTACCCATTCCGTAAAATGGACTCTAAAATTTGAGTCCATTAGACAACATCGTTCTACACATAGCGTGAGAGCAGGTTCTGTAGCTGCAATGGGGGATATACGTGTAGTGTGAGTTTTGATGGATTTTTTTAAAATTTATAACAATGAGGGTGTATGAAATTAAAAAAAATAATAATAATTAGTACTTTAAGTTTAGAGGAAAAAGTAGATTTGAAAAGTAACGGACGTCCAACGTAAATTTGACAAAAATGTTTATAATAAAACTCGGTTGTGACGTTTATTTTGTTTTGTTCGTTTACTTTTGGAGGCATCTTATCTGAAACATTTGCAGAACAATATAAAAATACGAAAATTCTCCTAAGCATAAAAATAATTTGGTTGGTTTTCCTTCTAGTAAATATTACTTTCTGTTTAAACAAAAAAATATTGTGATAAAAAATCGAACTCATAACTACTTCAAACATTTTTTCTTACAATTTGTAACACCAAAATTACTAATGACATTTATTTGAAGCATGGCAACTTGATTAATTACAGAGAATTATAAAAATTTGATGTTTAACAAAACTAATAGCGATTTCCTGATAAACGGTTAATAATTAAATTTCTGTGATGTCTAGCAAGAAAAAAGTTATGAATAAAACTAATTCTGAGTTTTAGGTAAAGTGCCCTCTAGCAGCACATAAAAAAACTTTTCTTTGACTAGTCCAATAGAGCTTAGTGGCTGTGCCAAGTGATAGAATAATCGAACTTGAATTAAATAAGTTTTTTAAAAAAATTGAACTTTGACAAGCTGTAACTTGCAAACAATTAACAATTCGAAAAAAATTTTCATGACATACTGCTATTATTTTAATCCGTAGAATCACCTCCCGGAGTTTCAGAACACCCTGTATAACAATTTTGCAAAGCTTTCCCAATGATCAACAAAAAACTTTTGAACTGAAATTGGAATTAAATATATTTTACTCTAGACCAGAAGTAACAGATAATCCAAATAAAATTATTGTTAATGTTGTAAATTGCTTATCATATGCTCCCCGCAAATGTGTATATATATTTTTTTTTTGCGCCCCCTCTAAAGTCAAACTCACGAGTCGCCACTGATCGCAAAATACATTGTCTATTTTAGATTTTAGAATAGAAATCCAAATATTTGAATATTTACTTTCAGAGTTAAGAATGGTATAAAAATATACTTCTAAACATAGTTAAATACTGGACAGGATATAAAAATGTTAAGTAAATAAGATAAAGCATATTGGACATACATCTTGCAATGAAATACGCTTCAAACTGCTCCATACCTTGTTAAAAATTTTAGATTTTTATTGGTGTAAATGAAGTAGTTTACCACCAGGTTTACAGCGTATTCATCGCAAGAAAACAGCTAAGATGATATAAAAAAGTAGTGGAAATGTAATTTTATTAGTCATTTAATTTGATATTTATATACAACTCAGGGAATTTTAATACAGTTAGAGTTGAAAAAATATTTTAAAGCTCGTGGACACTTGCAAGTAAAACTTGCTAGAGTCGCTCTCAGACATTCGTTGCAGTATGTATAAATGGGTGTTGAGCAAGTTTGAATGTCTAGTTTTGTAGTATACACTGTACGCACATACTTGCGAGAGTTTGACTTGCAATTAAAATTTCGATTTGTCAATATTTTTACAGCCAATGCATACTGTATAAAAAAATTGAATTTAAAACTGGAAGACTTCTGGATCTATGATGATACTTATATTTTAATAGAAAAGAAGGAATTATGTCTACAATTATAATATAAAATGCAACGACTATAATCACTAAATAATAAAAGCAGATGTTATACAAAAATTAACTGAACTCTTTCAAACAAAAAAAATTGAAATAGTTTTAATTTCAGCGTGGTCCAGTTTAACATTGTGTATAAAAAGTGTCATAACGGCATCTATTTGATAAATATGAAATTTTTCATGAAAAAACAATTAACGAAAATAAAAACCCACCCACCCGGGTATCAAACCATCAGTTTTGTGTTTTGTAAGAAGACGTTCTCCACAATAGCAACCAAAAATTTTGTAATGTAGAAATTAAGATTTGAAGCATCGGGATAGGTCTTGAACGAGACAATAATGACTTCTCGCAGCCTGAAAATGTCCTGGTATGTGGCGTAACTGACTCGTTTCATCTTTGTTTCTCATTACCACAAAAGGATCTGTGCCTCTCTTGTCACTTCGCAAAAGTCTTTCAGTCAAAGAAATTGCCTGTTTTCAGAACGGTGTGTAAGACAGTCTTCAGTTGACATCAATTGTTTAATTGCTCTAAATCTTTCATTTTTAATTCTCGCTGTAATGTATTGTGAGCAAGATACTGAATGTCTTCTTTTCCGAGACCAAATTTTTACCCGTCCTGTGTTTCCTTTATTTTCACATACTCTACATTTTCTTCTCATTATAATAATAGCACCTATATTTTCATTATACCTTATATTTTAATTTGATTCACTATCGTTGCAACTTTTTAAATAGTGGTAATGTAAAACCAAAGTACTTTAGGTAGTCGTCCTGCCTGGCACTTGCCAATGAAATTTGTTAGATTAAACACTTACTGCAAGTTTGTAATTTGTGTAAATGCTATAGCAACTGCTCCAGCAAGAAATACCAACTTCCTTGCAAGTGGACACGAAGCAAAGTTATCTCGGCAAACATAGAAATCATTCAATATGGGTACTTCTAGGATATAGACTTGCCCAGACATATATGTTCTGTTTTTGTCTTTCTCTTTATTTTTTTTAATGAAATAATTTCATCGTTTTTAGAATCTATTTACTGAAGCAAATTTTTTTAACATTTCCAGTAATAATACCAAAGATTAGTTGATAGTTTAGTTAAATTTAATGATAATTAAAGATAATAGGGGTTATTTAGAATAAAAATTGAAGTCAAGAAGAATGATTAACTGATATGATTAGATTCTGTGCAAAAAAACATACAAAATACATTATTCACAATCTTATCATTTTAGTTATCAAATCTTAATTGGTACTCTAAATGTTTTACATCCCCAGGTGTTCCATGTATGCCCGTTGTGTTGTAGTATTTTTTTATATAGAATTTTTATTTTATATATTATTTTGAAATTAATAAAATCATAACATGTCTTTATTATTTTTATTTTCTCTTACATTGAGGCTTTCAGGATTTTTTTTTCTTCAAATTTTGTAATAAATATGAAAAACTTACAATTACATTTTTGTAAAAAAGCGACACATTTAGGTGTGTCCCACAGATTGAGAAATTCACTTAAGATAACGATAACTTTCGATTGCTCCTTTTAAAGTTTTATCGATTAAAAATTATTTGATTTGATTTCTTCCCCTATGTTCAAATAGGGCTTTACTGGTCGGAGATTATAAGAAGGTTATTAATTAATATTAATGTAATTATTAAAATCTGTATTGATTAAAAATGTTAATAATAATACACAGCTATAAAAATACAGAATAACAAACAAACATTCATATTTTCATTAATGAGACTTTATACAGGGTGCCCTCAAGTGAGCGTACAAAAATTAAAGTAAAAATATGACTAACCTTTATATATTTTTTTCAATTTTGCTCATTATGAGTTATGAAACCTTAAAACTAAACAAAAAGAAAGAACAGTCAGCTTTTGGCCATAATTTTAGGAGAATGATGTTTGGGCGAAGCAAATATCTCCTCAGACATTCTTTTGAATGTTTATTTTGCATTTGAATTTGTTTGTATTTAAATAATTAAACATTCATTGATTGATTCTTTGTGTCTTCGTTCATACTTCCACATTGTTAACTGTCAATGATGCTAAAACTTCAATCTGATTTTTTTCAAAAATGATCACCGAATTGGGAAAAACTCCAACTGTAAAAATATTAAGAGCGAAAAAGTTAAGATGCTATAATTTTCAAGACAAGGCCTCCTCTGACACCCGAGTAAAACAACTGCCACTTGCTTTTGTGGTTACACTCTGAAGGGGTAAGTCTACTTTGTCTTAAAATTATTATGATCGTTTCTGAAGTTATAGCCAAAAGTCATTTATTTTAACACCTCACAACCTCGAAAGTGTGCGAGTTAAAAAAACTATTCGTATTTTGATCAGCTCTACATTTGTATAAATTTTTGTATGCTCACTCAAGATTTACATATACGTTTACCTATTTTTGCTTTCATCATATTAGGTATACAACACATTATTATATGTACATATTAACACATTTCTTATAATTGAAAATTCAAACTAAGGAAAATATTAATAACACTGGGCGAATTCAGATCGTTTACAAATAACATTGGACATGTTAACAATGTAAACAAGCAATTAAATTTTAAATTTTTTAATTACTTATAAACTTTGCAAAATTTTTAATTTTGGATGTCTGTTTTTTCTAAACCTCTGTGATTTTACTTCCTTATTTGCATATTTCAGAGTATAATATATCCGGACTCTGGTATACAAGGAAATCAAATAATCAAACGGAAAATTCGGACATGTGTGTTCAAAGCTTATATCTGAGAACTGTTTTAACATATTATATCCTATACCACTGCGATTACAAAAAATATTAAAATGAGTAACAAAAATGTTCTCTAGAAACATTAAATAATCTATAAAACTTTTCCGAGGCATTGCCAAATCGCCCAACGACTCATCACAGAATTGTACACAAGTGTTGCACGTATGTTTGGAAAGACACTTGCGCAAAAAGTATTTGCCCACGTATACCAGGGAATTTTCTTCATTAGGTAATAAATTTTGGTAATCGGATGTTTGTACCGACACGATCGGCGGACTATTTTTAATTGATTTTTCGCTAAGAAATACACATTTTTTAATTAATTCTGGTATAGCAAACAAAATATCCGGTGCATCTTCCAAAGAACTGCTATCTTCAGTTTCGTGGAAGTAGTTTACGGCGAACAATTTTTTGAATGATCTAGAAAACTTCACGGCAGTGGGAAACTTTGCACTTCCGCGAGTCTTCCTTATCTGGATGAAAAAATTTTCGAGACAGTCTTGATTTAAATTACGCGTAAATACAAATTTATAATTTTTACTTCGTAACACCCCCCACAATTTTAATATCGAGGAAATAGTAATCCTCCAGCCGTAAATAAATTTTAAATTATTCGTTACATCTATTCCATTCTTGTGTATCACTTTTAAATTTGAAAAAATTGTATCCATTTTATTTAAAAACTGAAGCTGTTCCGGACTCCCCGTAAAAGGCTCACATATTTTCAAATTACCGGAATTTAGTATATCGAATAATTTGTTCATATCTTCGATAAAGTTGGCTGTCGTTTTGGCTTCCGGCAATAATTTTTGAAATTCTATATAAGTATGCATGGCAACGGCAACGGAGTGGCTGAACACTTGAGCGGCTAATTTAACTTTGACTTTGTTAAAATTAGTAAGATTCATGTGCTCTTCAGTAAGTTTCGGCGCCAATCTGTACTCTTTTACCTTATCCACATTGTACATGGTGTCGAGGTAACATTTATTTATGACACCGTCATGAAGATGAAAATTGTAAGAAAAAAAGATATTTCTCGTTGACTTGAGTAAATGCGGGACGTGGAATAAAAAGAAAATTATGGAATTGTCCACATAAAAGTACGGCTTTTCAATCGTCAGTTTAAGATGACCCTGCACAAGCTTATAAAACTTTGGTTCCTGGTCCGATGTCACCGCAAGTACATTTAATCCTATGCCTTTGAGTCTTCGAATCGATTCCACAATTATTTCTGTCAGATCTTCGGCGCTCGTGATATTCGTACAAAAAAAATACGAAATAGGTTGTTTCCAGCTGTTCGAGATTCCTCTTGCCATCACTACCAAGGCACGGGTAGCAATATTCGTGGATTTTTTATTGTGGAGTTCTTCGAAGCCTACGATAGTGTCCCTGGAAATATTATAGAATAAATTCGATTTTACGGGCATCTCGTCGATGCACAGTATACAGTTTTTAGATTTTTCGGACATCAATGGCACCCTCAACTCGAAAATATTAAAAATGAAATCGTTAAACCCTGGATCAATCTTCCAATGATGCGTAATCCTTTTTAAAGTGCTGCGCGAGGGCAGTCTAATAATATTCGATAATTTTTTGTATGTTTTAGGGCCCAACAAATACAGGATGAAAGCGAACTGTTTGAATTCATCAGAATATCTGGCTCCTTGGGGGGATTTGTCAAGAAGTAATAATTGGTTTTTTATTAGCATAATAGCCTCCGGGGGGTAATTCTCATCTAAAAATTTCAAAACTTCTCTAAGGGTTGGAGGTCTCTCTACCCGCCTTTTATAAGTCTTAAGGTCATTTTGTAGCTCCACCGTTTTCTTTTTTAATTCTTTTATCATAGGGAGCCTTTCTACTAAATATGTAGGAGTCTGGCAGTGTTTGTCTGTAAATAAATTAAGTTTTATTTATTTATTCAAAAATACATTTAAATTTAGATAACACACCGTCCACAATTTCTTGATAAAATCCAGTTTGAATAGATACATCCATTTTTAAAGGTTCTGGAGGCTTTGTGATACCGCTTGTTAGCACTGAAAATTAAGATGGTTGATTTATTTTGACAAAATTCTTGCCATATACCCAATATTTGAAAATCTAGAGAGCGGCTCACAGATAAAAAATTAAATATTATTTATCTCTGTATTAATACGGTGTCTCTCTCTATGCACCGCGATTTAGCTGTGGATACGATAAAGGCTCAATCAAACTGATGCTCTTGTGTGTAAACCGTGTACGTTAGTACCTGATTTAGCCATGGTTGTGGTTTGTTCTAATTTCTATAACTAGGTATATTAAATTAAAAAATAAATAAATGTTTTTTACAGAATAACAATTAAAAATGGATCAAAATGCTGGTTCTAATAAACAGCCTATTTGGGCCTGAAATTTTAATATAGTGTTTAGTGAAGGTATTGATGTGTGTAGTTCATCGACACTAGTGTCAGTTTCTACTACTGGGTGTCCTGTTTAGGTCGGTACTCGTCCTAGAGCTTCCAGAGAAAAAATATTGAAAACAATATACTCACTTTTATCACATTATATATAAAACACATTATTATATATACAGTGGCAGAAACCTTTCGGTGGACATTTTTTTTGTTTGGTTTAATACTGGCTTTGTCATTAGCGTCGAAATTTATCACTTGACAGTAGTTGTAAAACAAATTGTCAAAAATATTGGAGTATTCAGTAACCCATTCAGTCTGGAAAGTTTGTAATAATGCCAAGACATTTAACACACGCTGAAAAAATGTGGGCAATTGCTAAATTAGAAGAAAACTGGTCGATGGGTATGGTTGCTGGACAATTAAATGTTAGTATGCATTTTCGCAATAAAAAAACGCTGGCAGGAAGGAAGAGATCTGCAAAAACCAACACGATTAGGCAGTTTCAAAAGAAGGTAGGTCATTAATTTTATAGAACAAAATCCTTTTTCAACCGCAGTACAAGCTTGTCAAGAAATCAATTTACCAGGCACAGCTTGTACAGTCAAAACCAAATAAACCAAGCGAACTTAAGAAACTGTGCTGCAGCATGAGCGAACGAAATAAACAAATAAGGTTACAGTTTGTGTAGTATGTAAACCATGACAACAATTTTTGGAGATTTGCAGTTTTTTATGATGACAAAAAACTTTTAGTCAAGTGGCAACGGTAGCCTAGAAGTTTACAGATCTAGAAATTGCAGGTATCAAAAATACGTGTATCAGTCGAAGTGGTCGTTTTTTGGCTAATGTATGGTCTTGGATCTCTCTATAATTATTTTTTCAGGATAATTCGCCCATACATACTTCAAATGCTGTAAGAAAGTGGGATAAATCAGAACGAAATAAATTTATTACCTTGACCAGCTAAAAGTCCAGACATGAATCCAACAGAACATGTTTTGAGGATACATTGTAAAGAAAGTATATACAAGAAATTTCAAGTGTGCACATTCCGAAGAACTATGGAAGACTATTGAAAATTCATGGGAAGAACTCTCAAATAACAATAGACAAATCTGTTCAAAGAGCCGTTCACTTTTCGGTTTCCGTCATTGTATATATTAACAAATTTATTAGAATTGACAATTCAAACTAAAGAGTGCATCCTCACATGGCAAAAATTTAAACTATATCTAGAGAATCTTTGTTACGGACACCCTGTTTACGAGCAGAAAGAAAACTACTGGTAATACCTACAAACACGAAACATTAACAATAACACTCAAATATAAATAAAAATAATTTAAATTTATTTCAAAATCTGATGCAATATTGTTACAGCCAGCTTTAAAAAACAGCTGAGTGGAGAAGCATATGAAATTATTAATTTGAATTGTCAATTAAAAGGCAACGGACACGTTAAAAACAAGCAATTAAATTTTAGTCATTTTTTAATTATAAACTTTGCAAAATTTTTAATTTGGGATGTCTTTCTTTTTTAAACCTCTGTGATTTTACTTCCTTATTTGCATATTTAAGAGTATAATATATCCGGACTCTAGTATATAATGAGATCAAATATTCAAACGGGAAACTCGGACACGTGTGTTTAAAGCTTATATCTGAAAACTGTTTTAACATATTATATCCTATACCGCTTCGATTACAAAAAATGCTAAAATGTGACACAAAAATATTCTCTAGAAACATTAAATAATCTATTAAACTTTTCCGAGGCATAGCCAAATCACCCAACGACCCATCACAGAATTGTACACACGAGTTACATGAATGTTTGGAAAGACACTTGCGCAAAAAGTATTCGCCCATATATACCAGGGAATTTCCTTGATTCGGTAATAGATTTTGGTAATCGGATGTTTGTACTGATACGATCGGCGTACTATTTTTAATTGATTTTTCATTAAGAAATCCACTTTTTTTAAGTAATTCTGGTAAGGCAAACAAAATATCAGGTGCATCTTCCAAAGAACTGCTACCTTCCGTCTCGTGAAAGTAATTTACAACGAACAATTTTTTGAACGATCTAGTAAACTTCATGGCAGTGGGATATTTCGCACTTCCGCGAGTCTTCCTGATCTGGATGAAAAAATTTTCGAGACAGTCTTCATTTAAATTCCGCGTCAATAGAAGTTTATAATTTTTACTTCGTAATACCCCCCACAATTTTAATATCGATGAAATAGTAATCCTCCAGCTGTAAATAAATTTTAAATTATCTGTTATATCTTTCCCTTTCTTGTTTATCACTTTTAAATTAGAAAAAATTGTATCCATTTTCTTTAAAAATTGAAGCTGTTCCGGGTTTCCGGTAAAAGCCTGACATGTTTTAAAATTATCGGAATTTAGTATATCAAATAATTTGTTCATATCTTCGATAAAGTTGGCTGTGGTTTTGGCCTCCGGCGATAATTTTTGAAATTCAATATAAGTATGCATGGCAACGGCAACGGAGTGGCTAAATACTTGGGTGGCTAATTTAACGTTGTCTTTCTTCAAATTAGTAAGATTCATGTGCTCCTCGGTAAGTTTCGGCGCCAACCTGTATTCTTTTGCCTTGTCCAGGTTATACATGGCGTCGAGGTAACATTTGTTTACGACGCTGCCGTTAAGCTGAAGACTGTAAGAAAAAAAAATATTTCTTGTCGACTTGAGTAAATGAGGGACGTGGAATAAAAAGAATATTATGGAATTGTCTACGTAGAAATACGGTTTTTCAATCGTCAGTTTAAAATAACCTTGCACAAGCTTATGAAACTTTGGTGCCTGATCCGATGTTACCGCACGAACGTTTAAACCTATGCCTTTCAGTCTTCGAACTGATTCCACAATTATTTCTGTCAGATCTTCGGCGCTCGTGGTACTCGTACAAAAGAAATATGAAATAGGTTGTTTCCAACTGTGTGAGATTCCTCTCGCCATTATTACCAAGGCACGGGTAGCGATATTCGTGGATTTTTTATTGTGGAGTTCTTCGAAACCTACGATGGTGTCCCTGGAAATATTATAGAATAAATTCGGTTTAACGGGCATCTCGTTGATGCACAGTATGCAGTCTTTAAATTTTTCAGACATCAGCGGCACTCTCAACTCGAAAATATTAAAAATGAAATCGTTAAACCCTGGATCAATTTTCCAATGGAGTGTAGTTCTTTTTAAAGTGCTGCGAGAGGGTAGTCTAATAATATTCGATAATTTTTTGTATGTTTTAGGTCCCAGCAAATACAGGATGAAAGCGAACTGTTTGAAGTCATCGGAGTATCTGGCTCCTTGGGGAGATTTGTCTAGAAGTAATAATTGGTTTTTTATTAGCATAATAGCCTCCGTTGGGTAATTCTCATCTAAAAACTTCAGAACATCTTGAAGGGTTGGAGCCTGCTCTGCTTGCTTTTTATAAGACCTAAGCTCATTTTGTATTTCCACCATTCTCTTTTTTAAACCTTGTATCCTAGGAAACTTTTCTAATAATTCTGTAGGGGTCTGGCAGTGTTTGTCTGCAAATATTCAAAAATACATTTAAATTTAGATGTTTAAAAAATAATAACACACCGTTCATAATTTCTTCATAAAATCCAGTTTGGATAGATACATCAACTTTTAAAGGTTCTGGAGGCTTTGTGATACCGCTTGTTGGCACTGAAAATTAAGATGATTGAAAATCTAGAGAGCGACTCGTAGATTATATAAAAATACTATTACTGTAAAGTGTATGAAATATATAATAGTTTTTATAAGAGCTTGAACAATATTTACTCTTTAATTTTGTGTCGCTCTCTATGCACAGCGATACGACTGCGGATACAAACACATACAAATAAAGGCTTAATCAACCTGGAGTTCGATATATTCTCTCTCTCTCTGTCTACTGCATTAGAAAAATGTATTTTGAGTATGTGTAAACTGTGCACTTAGAAATGCCAATGGAATAGCTATAGTCTGGGGTGCTTGCTACTCCTAACTTCTATAGCTACATTAAATTCAAAACATTCTGTTCAACCTAACTTAAGTAATGAACAACTGATCATAAATCGTATATGGAGGAATGCGGGTATAAAACTCTAATAAGTGTAAGTGAAGTTGTTGATGTGCGTCAGTTTCTTGCATATATTTATTTATTATGGACAAGCCCAATTCAGTAAAAATAACAAACAATAGTCAATAGAATGGTAATAAGAAGACAAAGGAAAATGTGAAACGTGGGATACAATCTAAAACTAAAATAAAATAAAGCAATGACAGAAAAAAACTGCAAAAAGTTTATGCTATAAAAAAATGTAGAAATAAATGCAATTAAAAAAGTAGAAACTTGAGAAACAAACAAAAAAGTCGATGCTGATGTAAAATATATCATTTGTAGGAAAAATCCTGGATTCTTCTTCAGAAATGAAATATACATGGTAAAAACTTAAATTGCATAGCTCAATTTTGTATTTTTTATAAGATTAAACGAACTTTGAAAGGACGAAGGTTAATAATAACACATATTTGAATTTCTCATACGCAAAAACCCCCGATTTATAAATTTTATGTAAATATTTAGATTTATTAAGAGGTTAATTACAAATATCGAAAATAAAATTTTAACTTTAACACCCTGTAACTCCGTTAATAATCTGTTTTGGAAAAAATGTTATAGAAAGAGGTAGCATTTATTTTCGGTCTAGAATTATCCCCTGAATTTTTTGCTCATCATTTCCGAACACCCCGTATATAAAAAAATATAAATATGTATAAACTAAAACAATAAAACAACAAAGTTAAAAATGAACAACAATAAATAAATATAACAAGACAAAAATATTAAAAATTAGTAATCAGTCATATTCAGGTACTCTGCACCAAATAAAAGTAGTTTCTATTCTCTCCTATTACACTCTCTAGATTTTCGAAGATTGGGTATAGTATTATCAAAGAAATATACTTAACATAATAAACTCTAAATAATTTGTTTACGAACAGATTTCAATTGTTTCAATAGTAAATACCTTCCACAAATTTTGGACGAAAACTTCTTAGGGTTGAAGTTGATGTATTGGATTGTAAACCTTGTCCATGCTTTGTGGTACCACTCGTTGCCCCTGAAAATTAAGATGGTCGATTTATACTAACTTAAAACAATTTATTTGTTTAAACACAAATTTGAATTTAGTTATTTCAAATGTAATAATACTACAGGATGATTCAGTCATAATGTCATTAATTTTAACCACATATTCACAAGGCAGAAAATCAAAAAAAAAAATTTTTACTCGACCAAAAGAAAAACAAATCACCTTATAACAATTGGTAATACGACGCTCCTGGTACACTACAAATTTTGTGATGACGTGTACGAATATTGAAGCTATATAGAAGTCCAGCAGCGTTGCTACTCAAGACCACATACATATAATAAAACAATATTCGGGACTGAAGTAATATATATATATATATATTTTTTTAATGACAAACTTCTTGTTTGCTATCTAAAATGTATGCATTTTGCATATTCTTTGAGGTACCTTTAAAAATTGCATTTTTATGTATTCATTAAGCGTTTTGTCAAGTTCTGACATAAAATTCATTCATTATGCGCTCGTAATGCAAATTAAAAAAACTCCGAATAATTTTATACAGTTAATAGATAGATAGTTTTTATTAGTCCATATGTTAAAATTACATACAAGATTCCCAAAGCGTGTAGGACTTGTGTAAAAAAATGTCATTTACAAAGGTAATTAAAGAAATATAACTATGAAACTACAAAAAAAAAGTAATAGTATATAAAAAAATTATAAAATATTCCTAAGATTACAAAATGACAATTAAATAAATATAACTATGAAACTACAAAAAAGTAATAGTATAAAAACAATGACTAATATACAGGGTGAGTCAGACATAATGTCATTAATTTTAACCTCGTATTCGGGAGACCTAATAAAGGTAGAAAATCGAAAAAAAAAATTTTTTACTCAACCTTTAAAAAAATAAACAAATCACCCTATAAAAATCGGTAACACGACGCTCTTGGTGCGCTACGAACTTTCATCGAATGCCAGATTAAACATCGTTGCCACATCATGTTTACATACATAATATCGCCTAACACTTCAGCGTGATATTTAAATTTACCCCCAAATTTGTAGATGACGCCACACATTTGGAGGGGGGATGGAGAGAATACAAGCAGTAAGCAGTAGTTTGCTTATTTCCGTCTCGCGTATTCGTCGTAAATTAACAATGCATAATTTTACAAATTCCGAATATGCGGAAATGGTAGTGTATAGGGAGAATGTGCGCGAACTTTGTGTAAGTGCCTTCACGATACGAGTTCTGTGAAACTGCGTCGGGTGACCCTAATTTTATTAATAAAGGACTATGGACGATGAGTGCAGTTTTACTCGAACTGGCATTTTAAACAGGTTAGTACCATACCACTTAAAAAACAATACATTTCTAGGCTAGATGTACGTAACTACAAACTGAATAATTAATTGTACTTACAAGTAATACTAAAAATTCATATTTATTTGTAAAACGTAGTGAAAACGTTTATTATTAAACTGTAAATTATTAAACTGTAATAACCTAACATTCGAAAACATTTATTTATTATCTACATTTGTTTTTATTAACAAATAAATCAATATTTAAGGAAAATTCAATCATGTATCTAGATTTAAAAAAATAGTTTTACTCTTTGTCGTTAAATAACAGTACAAAAACTAGGTAACTAGGTTATTGACCTAATAATAGATCAAAGGCGTGTCATTTCGGTCTTGGACAGTTGTCTGTCGACAACACGATGGTTTTTTATTACTTAGTATTTAAACACGAAACACTTTTCAGCTTCTCTTAATAATTTACCCAATGGGTATAGGTTTTTTATGTAATGTACGTAAATGGTTTATTACTCGGTTTATTATTAGATACGTTGGAGTTTTGTGATTTCAATGTAGCTAAGCTAATTTCAGTCATAACAGCTACATTTGCTCAGATGAAAATCCACACGCTACTTGTCAGTTTAGCTTTCAGAGGTGATTTGTTGTCAACGTATGCAGGAGTATACGGGTATCGTTTGATTTCACCGTATTTTCTACCGGAAAACCTTAGTGGACAGCGTTACTTGCAATTTTTAATAGAAGTCTAAAACCTAGATAGGTAGGTACTATTAAAATATTTCAACTTGGCAACATTGCATCAGGTCGACATCGAGTTGAACTGTGAACTGTAAACGACCAAAGTTGTGAGCGGTCAGTGACAGTCTGAAAAGGGGGTTTAAATAATGATTTGAAAATATTTTTTTTCGACGTAAATATGCATTTAGATTTTTTTTTAATCGCGTATTCGCATTATATTCATTATTCTCTATCTCCTCTTAAAATTAATAACATTATGACTGACTCACCCTGTATAGCTAAAAGTTACAAGTACAAAAACTAAAACATGTAAAAAACATATTTAAGGACATGGAAGGTCAAAGGCTACATAGTTTCAGAAACTTTATCATATGAATTTTTTCAAATAATTTTGGATGAAACACCTTTTTGTTATGTTCTTGAAAGCAGAATCAAGTTGAGTTCGTACGTTGATATTCCCAAATAATGCACATCGCATTTGATTATAAATATGAATCAGATTCAAATCCATTACTCATGATCAGTAGGTACCAAATAACAGAGACACAAATGTCTAAATGTCTGTTACACATTATTATATTAATAATTATAAACTGCACTGGCGACACAAAAACACGAAATTCACCAACTGCTACCATGCGAAAATGACTGATGGATGAAGAAGGGAGAGAAGTTGGACCACGTGCATCTGTTCCAGATGCAGTTTACGGCGGCCTTGCCTGCATAGAAAATCGGACCCAAACAATTTCCTACTGCAAATTTTTTAGCGGTGACAAGTGTGATGATTACAGCCTATCCGATATTGGTGATGATTAATGTGGTTGGCATTTATTATAAAATTCTCATGATTTCCTATTGATTACACCAGGCGTTTATAAAAATGTAAATTTAATTATTGTTTGTTTCCGTTATAATTTAGCAGTTCTGCGGTTCTTGTTATTGAGTGGACATTAAAAACAAGGTTACTGACCTAAATACAGTAGGTTAAGACTCGGATTGCCAGGTTGTTGATCACTGAATAGGTATGTCTCAGACTGTTTTTTGTCGACAGCACTAGGTTTTTTTTTTATTACCGTCTGTATTTACAAACCTCTTAATAATTTAACCTAAATAGTATTGAATTTTATTTCTTTATTTATGCAATGAAATGTGAATGGCAAGTAATTTATAGCATTAATTACATAAGCAGAAGAAAATATTTAAATTTGGCAACATCGCGTCAAGTCGACACCGAGTTGAATTGCCGCCAGCAATCAGTGACCGTCTGAAAAGGGGGTTTAAACAATGGTTTAAAAATTTTTTTTTTCGGCGTAAATATGCATTTAAATTTTTTTTAAATCAAATTTAATTGTCAATTTTCCCTATCTTCTCTTAAAATTAATGACATTATGACTGAATCACCTATATACTTTCCACATATTCTGGATGAAACTCACTTTGGGTTGGGGTTGATACATTGGATTGTAATCCTTGTCCATCCTTTATGCTACCACTTTTTCGTGCTGAAAATAAGATGGTTGATTCGCACTGACATCAAACAATTTATTTGTTTAAAAACAAATTTGAATTTAGATGTTTCAATAGTAATAATATTATACCTTCCACAGGTTTTGGATGAAATCCACTTTGGGTTCTTGTTGATGCCTTGGATTTTGATCCTTTACTATCGTTTATGATACCACTTGTTAGCGCTGAAAATTAAGATGGTTGATTTATACTCACATGATTTGTTTAAAAACAAATTTGAATTTAAATGTTTCAATAGTAATGGTAATATACCTTCTATATATTTTAGATAAAATCCGCTTTGGTTCGAGGTTGGAGTTGGTGCATTGGATTGTAATTCTTGCCCATGCTTTGCGACACCACTTGCTGGAGCTGAAAATATGATTGTTAATTGATACTAACATTAAATAATTTAATTCTTCAGAAACAAATTTCAATCTAGACATTTTAATAGTAATAGTAATAATATACCTTCCACATATTGTGGAAGAAGTCCACTTTGGGTTGGAGTCGATACATTGGATTGTAGTTCTTGTTCATCCTTTATTGTGGGATCACTTTTTAGAGCTGAAAATATTGTTAATTTATTCTAAGATAAAAACAAATTTCAATTTAGATCTTTTAATAGTAATATACCTTCTACATATTTTGGGGGAAATTCACTTTGGTTTGGAGTTGATTCAATGGATTGTAATTTTTGTCCATCCTTTATTGTGATACCACTATTTAGCTCTAAAAATGTGACTGTTGATTTATACTAACATAAAATAATTTATTCGAAAACAAATTTGAATTTAATAGTAATATTATACCTTCCACATATTTTGGATAAAATCCACTTTGGGTTGGATTTGATACATTCGATTGTAATTCTTGTCCATGCTTTATTGTGATACCACTCATTGATGCTGTAAATTGAGATGGTGATATTAATATAATCTATTTCCTTAATAATTTCGTATTCACCAGATCCGAAAGTGCTCATATTAGATAATAATTATAGATCAATAGAATACTTTGAAGATATAGAAAACTTTTTGAAATTATTATACACATAATAAAACTTCAACACCCTGTATCACCCTTATAGGCTTTAAATAACTAAAATGATGTAAAAAATATGCATTACTTTTCGCAGTTCTAATGAGTCTCATAGTTTGTTCATTTAAAACTAAATCACCCTGTATATCAAATTATTTACAATATAGGTAGGAGGGTAGAATCGTATTGCAGAAAAAGTTTGAAAGTTATTTGGTAGCCGAATCATAATCTGCGACAATACATAAGTTTTAGTTTAAATTTGAACTACTAGATGGTGTTCTTTGGCCCGTTTACCAAAAAATGTTAACATTTTTCAGGAAGTTCAAGGTCATTGTGTCTTTTTAATTTTATGTAAGACCACATAAGGACATTAACTTTTGTTTCTAAATTTCAAAGCAAAATTAAAATGGTAAAAAAATTTAGCTACCTATTCATATCATTCAGGGGGACTTTCGATCGTATTGATTGATTTATTATCTAAAACAGAAATCCTTTGATTTTTTAAAATTTTTGTTAAAATTCATGGAATTGTACCTACTAAACCGAAAACAGTTTGAGAAATGCGGTAGTGTAGAGCCAAAAATTTATATTTCAACATCTGGTGTACCTCAAAGCTCCAATTTGGGACTTCCACCTTTCCTTCTTTTCATCAGTGGTGTGTCAATAATAATATCAATACTTGATTGATGATTTACTTTATAATTGGGTGTATCCATTGAGAGTAAATAATTATTACAAAATAAATGAATTTTTTGTTTCAAAATAGATTGAAATTTATGTTTCAAAAATAATAATATACCTACCTTGCACATATTCTGGATAAAATTCACTTTGGGTAGGTACATTGGACTGTAAACTTTCTTCATGTTTAACCGTGATACCACTTGATGATGCTGAAAATTAGGATAGTGTGGTGCTAAATGAAAATATGAGCCCAAAAATGTGACGTTTTGGTACCTAAGTGCTAAACATTTTTTAACTTTCAAACTTGATTGCTTTGATTTTAATTAATAGTAATTGTTAGAATATCCTCGAGTTCAATCAACCTTTTTCATTTTACTTACAAAATGATTGTTATATTTTTGTTTCTGAATTTATGTAATTATTTTCTTATATATTAAATTAGCGATGGGGTTCTTGAGTATTAAGAATTAAAAAGTATTCAATTCTTAAAAGTTCTCGCTGTTCTCGAAAACCAATCTTGAAAGTATTCAAATACCAGTACTCTACCATTTCAATTCTCTCTATTCCGAAGATTTCATCTTCTCCTCATTTTAACGTGCCACGGTGCACTGCCTGATGCCGGCATTTTTGATGCCTTCAGACTAGATATCGTGAATGTGTTTACTTTAATGTTAGGGCAGTACTTAAGACAGGATTAATATTAAATTTATGTGAAAATTAGTTAAAATAAAATATAATTAAACTGTTCTTTTTGGATTAGGTACACTTAAAGAAAACTCATTTTTTTTTTTTAAAAGTCAACGTTTCGGTACTTTATTATACCATCCTCAGAGTGCTACAAATTAGACACAACTTACGAATATTTTAACTCTTAACATACTTAACAATTATCTTACTAGTTACAGTGACAGTATACTACCAAAAAAAAATGAAAAACAAGTTATTACTAAAATTTAGAAAAAGCCTACATTGAATTAATTATAAAACTAATTTTATTAGAAAAAACACTAAAAAAAGTCACATTTTAACACTATAAAAAAATTAATTGAAATAAGTATAAAAATCGAAGTGTAAACAAAAACAAAAAAATGCAAAAAGATAAAATATAAGAATAAGAGGAAATTAATACAATCAAAATTCAACTTACATTAATCTACTGGCTTTTTAAAAAAAAGTTTTCGTTAAGTGGACTTGCAACCCAGCCAAAAGGAACAATGTTTAACTCAAGGCTAATACGACGATAATGTTTATTATATGGGCCAAACGAAATGATTTGTTGTTAAATTATATACTTTGCTATTATGGGCACATTTCTAGCATTTAAGTAATTAATTTTAATAAAAAATGTTTCCAAAATGTCTCAAATTACAATGAAAATAGTTGGAATTAATAAATTTTCCATTTGTGTCTGCCAGTGTTTTCTAAAGTAAAATGAAGAATTAAAATAGCCGCTGGGCCAAATGATATGACTCTGGGCTCGTAGAATTTGGCTCGTCGTCAATCATAGATGTAATGAAATTCAAGGTGGTCATTATTTTGAGTCAATCAATCTTGTAGGCGATCATTTACTCAACAAATCTTATAAGTCCTTTAATGACATTAACATTTTTTAATTCAAAAGTAACTTGCAAATGTTACATAACTATTAAATGATCGCACATTGTTTTCTTTCAAGTTATTCACGACTAAGTTTTGCACTGGAAAACGTTTTAAGGAAGCATAACCAGTATTAAGAAGAAATTGTTTTTAGCACTTACAAAACTATGTTGCCAAAACAGCACATTTTTACCACCTCCTCCCTATGTCCCAAACTTTGTAATCTTTTTTTTAAACACCATGTATAACAAAATTTTAATTGCAGTATGTTAATAGAAACTTTCTACAATAAATTAAGGGTTTCAATAATAGCGATAATAATATACCTTCCACAAATTCTGGATAAAATAACCCACTTTGGGTAGATACATCGGATTGTACACTTCCTTCATGCTTTACTGCGATATCGCTTGTTGATGCTGAAAATTAATATAGCTATTTATATTAACATGACATTTTTGTTTCAATATGTTTATAAAAACTATACATGGTTAATTATGACTAAATATAGTAAAGCTCAGTTATAACGTACTGGCAGAGACTTAAAAAATCGGTACGTTATATCAGAAGTACATTTAAAAAAAATATATTAAATTGTTAAAATTTCTATTAATTCTTAATAAAAATACAAACATATGTATGTACATGTTTAACAAAAAGCAGCAACAGATGAAAGTCCTATAATAATGCCGGGACATGTTTATTCAGTACGTTATAACCATAAGTACGTAATAAGCGTGTACATTGTAACCGAGCTTTACTGTACAAATATTTTAAGAGAGAATAGAGAAAAATAAGAATTAACACCCATCATTTTTTTTTTAAATATATTAAATCCCTATTTATTGCCGACTCCACAAGTTAAAGGTAGTGACATAGCACCACATTGTCACGTCTATCAATTTACGGTGCTTTTAAAGAAAGAAATTATATACAAAATGTTACTGATTGTTTAATTATTTATCTAATGAGAAATATGATATGGTAGCACAGGGAGGTAGCAACTGCCTTACTAATGTTTATTTCTGGGGTTGATATATGGAGATTTCAAGAATGTTGAATCATTTTCTGCTTTCTTACTTTACATTGAAACTTGCCAATCCAAAGATTTTTGTTCCTGCTGAAAACCTCTCCTTCCCTCAAACGTTTTTTTTTTTTTTTTTTGTTTAAAGCGAAGTACTTGGTCCGACGACAACGACCAGGTGGATTTCCTCCATCAGTAAAAATCAGAAAGGGCAACAAAAAACACAGGCAATGTACACAAATACACAAAAATACTCCACACATTTATCGCCAAGGAACTACAGCTGTTGCTCAATGTAGTTCAAAGAGGATGCGGGCATAATATTTTGTCTACTCGGAAAACGTCTTTGGTATTACACCACACGATAATATGCACTTGTCACACTTCCCATAAATGAGCCCCTTATCTCAGCATTTCAATACATGTTTGTAAATACACAAAAAATTAAATTTGCAAAGGCAACTACTAAAACATTGTCAAATTAATCACCCTATTCAAAATTTTATTTGGCAGAATGTGATGCAGTCACCATCTGTAGGCCACTAATGTAAGGTGTACTTTACGCAGATACATTTTTAAACTTCTTGTGTTGCAGAGGAATTAAATTCTGTTAATACTAATAACGGCAACAATAATCGACGATGTTTGCATAAAATAATTGGTACTCTTTTAAAATATAACATTCCAAGATGTTTACAGTGTATAAAAATCCTTGAGATTTGACCCCAAGAATATAATATTCTAAGCTTTGATCAGTGCTCTTTGATGTTTGGAGAGTATGCAACTAGCAATAAAAAATTCTAGGTTATAGTTTAGTTCTATTGACTAATTTTTAATATTAAAAGCTTTATAGTAATTAAATAGAGAAATTTATGTTGGGTACAGATATTTCCCTATAATATGGTTCGCCCTACGCTATGTGCTGTTTGTTCTTCTAGAGTCGAGGGCCCAACGGAGCTACAGCAATCATACAAGATTTTATAATTAAAGAGTGTGGCGGGTGTATTTTGAGTTTTCTATTAGGGGGTATTAATTGTTAAATTTTAATTTTCTTAGAGTAAATGGGTATTTTATTTAACACGGACTGTGTATAATGTTAGTGGATGGTTCTGATGAAGGTCTTATTATTAATAAAAGTTTATTTTTCATCGTTTCTACATTTGATGCTGTAAACAAAGTGTTATTGTCGTTTAGGCCTTCCCTAGTACTTCATTATAAAATTTTTATAGTTAGTCATAGCCCTGTACAATTCATCGTTCAGATGTCAAAACTTTGTATCTCAAAATTAGATGATTTTGATCAAACATCGTATCTTAATATCGTTTTATAGATGTTACAACCAAGTAGCTCACAGTGTGTTGACACTTGTATTTTTTGAGATATGAGGTTTTGACATCTGAGCGATAATATCTAACTTAATTAACTAAAATTTATTTAAAAAAAATAGATTTGAGTGTTTCAATAATAACATACCTTCCACATATTCCGGATAAAATAATCCACTTTGGGAGGACCGTAATTCTTCATGCTTTATTGTGATATCACTTGTCAACTCTGAAAATTAACATAGAATATTTACACCAAGATAAAACGATTGCCCCAATATGTTCACAGAACTAACTTACCCGACATAAATTCTTCTTTAATATCCGTTTCAATAGGGGTTTGAATTGTAGAGGGATCTGCAATTCCATGTCTTTCCATATTATGACCACCTGAAAAATATAGAACAATTTCTTATTTTAACTCCTTAAAAAAATACTATATTTTGTGCAACAAAATATCTTACCGTCAAACTCTGCTGCGAATTTTGTAGGAACAGCTGTTTTTAACAATCGTTTTCCAGATGAAGAAAATGAGTCTTGACTAAAATGTGCACTACATATTCTAATACGACTATAGGCTTCTTCCGGTGTCACATTTGCGAATTTGTGGTCTCCGACAAAACCTAAATTGTCTTTCCATTGCTGACACCTTAAAAATGTACATCTAAGTATTATTTAATTTATAATAAGGTGTTAACATTTTAACTGACTCCACTACAGTAATAGTATATTATGCAATGATCATGTACTGATGGTTATTAATACACAAGCATTAACCAGGATATGGTTTATGCGAGTGTAAATAACCATTACATGAGAGTTGCATACGCTATTTTTTTTACACCCAATAAATAATCAAAAACCATAAATTTTATATTTGTATTGAACACAATAGGTAACAGTAATTATTCGTATGAACTGCATTTTCTGCTTTCTCCGATATGTGTGGAGGAGTCAATGGTAATTCTTATATATCGCTGATATCAGACATTTTGATAAATTATCGAAGTTTAGCTAGGTATCTACGAAAATTTAATACGTACTGATTTTGACATCTAAAATAATTACATAGGAACCTAGGATAAACGTCAAATGCACAGCATGCTTGATTGAAAAATTATGGGTTTCTATTGATTAAAAATCTGTATCGTAATGGGTATCATTATGAAACAGATTATGGGCATATAAGTGCTTTGTTATAATACGGGTGTAGAAAAAACATTTTATAATTATTAATACATTACTCATCTTGGAAACTGTAATTTAAACATAATCTAAAGATACAAAATATTCTAATAAGTCGATTCTTTCGATGTGGTTGATTATACATTTTTTTGCAGCATAAATCAACGTAAGTTTTCTGTTCATAAAAGCATGCAAAACAAATTTGCCATATTATGTGTGACTGTACAAGACAAATACAGCAAAAAATTTTACTAAATTATTGTTCAGATATTTCGAAAAAGTGAGTTTAAGAATTAAATGATTTAATTATTTTACAAATATTGCTTGAATAAAGCCATTTATGCAAAAACTATTCGCCTATAAGGTGGTTACGAAAAATTGTTTCTTCTTTTTCTCCATTATTATTTGAGTTACCAAAAAGATGTAAGGAAAGTTATAGGAACTTTTAAATATTTTAGGCCTATATCACAAAAACAATTATATATAGCATTTCTAATCTTTAAAAGAATATCACATTTCATGAGTTGTATGATGGTGCATATTATCAATAAACATGTAATGTATTTCTTTAAAAGTTCAATTGAGGGTCTTTCCAATGACATTAAAAAAATACAGGGTGTTCCATAAAGAAACAAAAGCTAGGCCTGTGCCTTGGAGTAAAAAGTAAGAACTAAAACCTCGTATAGTAAAACTTTAAACGAAGTGGCCGACATCTGTTGAAAAATTTCAGAACTACTGAAAAGGTGAACAACAAAGTGTAAGTACATAGCAGCTTGTTTTGTGTTTTTTTTTTAATATTTTTTTTGTATAAATAGTAACAGAACGGTTTGTAAATAGTATAATTTTATCTTGAGTGAAGAAAAATGCAGGATATTCCCAAGATAATTTGTAATAAATCACATAAAATATGTACCGTTTCATCACTGCCATTTTCCAACCTTTAATTCTATAGAAAATTCATAGGGTGGTCGATACAAATCAGACATTTTTAAAAACAAGCTCTATATTTCTTTGGGCTGTTCTGGCTGTTACCCCACAAAAAATTGCTTGCTTGCCTTAAAAACAGCTTTGCCCTCTTTAAGAATGCAAACAATCCCTCAAATATTTTAAAATATCGCTAATTTAATTTATACCTCAATCCCTACCATATCAATTGAAAAGGTTATGATGTCAAACTAACAGTTAGTAGCAGTGTTGTTGGAAGTGTCGATTCTAAATATCCGCATGCGTTCTGAAAAAGGTCCGATTTTACCCAATATTATCCGCTATGAAATTAAGTGAAAATGCCTCTAGCATTACATTTTTTAAATACATAGGTATATGTTAGAGCCGTGATTAGAGGTTAACAGTAAACCAGTACAGCCGCAGCAATATTCACACACGTCAAAACTTCTGTATAGTTATCTTTTTCTTCCATGCCATGTTACTAGTTACTAAAATATCTGAAAAGATCCGAAGTATTAAAAATAGTCCGAAAATAGGACTTTTATCCGCCAATTAACAACACTGGTTAGTAGTTAGTAAATACATTATTTAATAAGTAGATGTAAATAAAACAAAGGGAAATTGATTTTGATCAGTAAATCATATGGAAGAATGTTTTGTTATTAACCTTTTCACGATTTTTGCAGCGCCATCTATTGGTTCATGATTTTCGTCTAGTCCTATATATACAGTATAGTATCATACCATTAAAAAAATCATGATGTGCCATAAGCAGCGCCCTCTGCCAGTGATGTCATAATTAGTAACAAATTTGAATTTTTTGCCCTTAATAATGTCCAACTTCCAAAATGTATGCAAATATTTGAATTTTTTAAAAAGTTATTTACAAATATTGAAAATAAAATTTTAACTTTGACACCCTGTATCTTTTTAACCATTAATATTTGACTAAGGTAAGTTTGAGTAGATCACATTAGGAGAGGTGGTTGGTTAAATCTAACGGATTTCTAAATACAGCCCATCATTTGCTTCGATTTCAGTTCATAATCTAAAGATTATGAGCGAAAGAACACTGCAATCATCTAGCATCACATTGTTGGAACCATTTCCAAATACACATGTAATCTAAACTCACCTGATTCGGCGTATTTGAGCTAATCTTCGGTTTTTTCTTTTTTTAGATAGATCTAATTTGCTTCTCGATCTTGATTGGTGATTTCTTCCCATCTTCAAATGTGTAATTAACCATTAACCAACACGAACACCACATCTAAGAGCTGGTTTATGCAGCTTGAACATGAGCAGATACTTTATTTTTGTCTTAACATGAAACTTTGACTGTTTTAATTTTTTAACGGTTTATGCAAATCAATTTAAGCCTAAAATAATGATTAAGCTGGTTTATTGGGAAGACTTAATATAGACGTTGTTTTGACAAGGCGTAAGTGAGAATCAATTGTACAAGACACATGAAAAACGTTTCCTTCTTATTCTAACACATAATGAAGCAAAATCATTACCCCAAATAAAAAATTAATCATTCAAAAGTTAACTAATAATTGCCACAACCTCAATCTTAAAAATTGACAAGAGGTATTTAATTTTTTTGTTCAAGTTTACGACTAGTTGGTAGGTCAACTTGGTGTTCAAGTCTTTTTCTGTGTGTTGACACCCATTCAGTTTTAACTCAATTTGTTTTATAATTAAGCCTTCTTTATACCTTTGATAATTTACCTATTTTATCTGCCGTTTACAATTTTCCTGTTTTATTTTGCCATTATATAGAATAAACAAGTTTAACGGTATTAAGAGGGGCGTTCAAAGTGTCGGACAGTGTAGACCTAATTTCAAGCATAATTTTCGTCTTACGTATAACTTTTACAGTCATAAAACTGACTTGTGCTATTAGATAAAAGATCAGAATAGGTAATGAAGAAATTTCAAATCAAATTATGCTTTAGAAAATAAAATACAAGTATTTCTATTCGGTAAACATTGTCAGATTTGTTGTCACAGATCGCGATGAAAAGTTCTCATTACCTAAGTTACGGGACAAGAAACAAGTTCTGAAAATATTGTTGCTTCAAATCAAGCCATATGTGTAAAAATTAAGCGCAAAATTTTTATTTGACAATTATATCAACATGTCTGCCGATTTCGAATATTTCTAGCGATGTTTATTACCAAATCGTAGAAAACTGAAGTTTGACATGTACCTCAAAGATGGCGCCTCCGCTGCTTAATCTACTCTAAAAGTTTTAGTTACAGATAACTGTCAAATGATAAATACTGTTTTATACATAGTGGCCTGGAAAATATTTTTAATTTACAAGATTTTAATAGTTCCGGTTATATAGATATTTCGGCACAATTATACTGTGACTTCAGTTTTTAATAGTAACATTTATTATAATATATTTCTATACATATATAGTCTATTTTAAACAAATGATCTACATAACTGAAAAAAATATATCTGGTGCTAATTAAAATACTTGTACGTAACTTACCTATTTATTATGTTTATGTAGGTATGTGTGTCTGTGTGTGTTTGTCACAGATTATTGAATCTTTTTTATTATTTATATTTGCTAATACAGGGCAAGTCAGAGAAACGTCGAACCCTTTTCATGAAAACGTGACATGTTTATTTCCCAAATTAATGAAAATATTTAAACTATATTTCATACATACGTATACGTATTGTAGTTTTACATTATTTCAATAAAAAAAATAAATGAAGCAAGGTACCTAATTAGTTCGTTGTAGAAATACTTATATTCATTATAATTTAGTTTTACTAGATAGGTAGGTACCTTTATGGTTTCTACTTATTGTCCTGTCAATTGTCAAAACAATTATCCTGTCTACAAAAATTACTAGTTCATGTAGATATTACAATCACTTTTTTGTTGTTTTCTGACGTCATGCGTCACGTTGATATAGGAAACGGTAAACGGTGCGAGCTAAAGTGATGATGTGTATGACTGTATAGCTATGTAGGTATGTTCCGCCAGCTGCAGCGGAGGCATACACATACCTCGATACAGCTGGGTTTTTATATTTGATTTTTACGTAGACAATATACCTACGATGTTTTTATGACCAGCATATTTTTAATGTAGGTCAAATTGTGACAACCGGGAGCAGACACGTACACCGGCTGTAAAAGAATGGTATGCCGAATTTTATAAACCTCTGTGAATCTTCAATTCTTTTTGCTTATATACAGGGTGTCCAGAAATGATGCATCAATATTCCGGTGGGTGACTCTATACGAAAAATTAATGCCACAAAAACTTCTCAAACTCAAAATTAGCAGGGTTACAGTGTCAAAAAAAATTATCTAATAACTTTTTTGTGAGTACTGAGTTTCTCCAACTTTTTTCTAAATCTACCGTTTTTCTCTAATTTTGTACATGTATCATTAATGTGCCTTTGTTAATTTTGAAAATGAGTTGCAGTGAACGGTTTTAACACACTTGAATGTTTGAATGAAGTCGTTTTTTCTCTAAAACAGCTAATTTTAACGTGATATAACAAGATACCTTTAATTTACATATATGCTATGAAATTTTTAAAAATTTTAAACAAAAAAAGTTATTATTTGAAGACCAAGTACAGTTTAGGTTCTTTGGTGTTGGAGGATATGCGTCAAATTAAGAACGTGAATAGAAAGGAACACAGTGATGCGTGTACAAAATTAGAGAAAACGATAGACTCGGAAAAAAGTTAGAAGAAATCCATAAGAACGCCCAGTAACCTCGCTAATTTTATACTATACTACTATGTACTACTATACAGCATGCGCCAAAAGTATGGAATAAATTCAATAAAAACGAAACAATTATTTTTTGGGAAAAATTCTCGAACAGGTCGATTTTTAATGTAAAAAATACATATTTTAGCGTAAAATGTGATTTTCAAATGTCATTTATTTTCGAGTAATGACGTCATCGATTTTTTGTTAAATGGCAACACCATATTTTTTTCCTTGATTCTCAAAGATCGTTTAATTCTCTATCAGACAGTACTAAAATTTTGCCCTCTTACGTAGGAAAGTTTTCGAGTAAATGACGATTGAATGTTAGAAAACGTAAATCAATTAAAATAAAGCAAAAACGCGGACCGATAGAATGGCCTGCAAACTCGCCAGATCTTACACCTCTTGACTATTTTTTATGGGGATACTTGAAGTTAAAAGTGTATATTAATAAACCACGTAATTTAGAAGAACTTCAAAATCGCATTCGGGACGAAATACGCAGAGTTACCCGAGAAATCATTCATAATGTGCAAGAAGAATTTATTCACAGACTTGCGCATTGTCAAGAAGTTGGTGGATGGCAATTCGAACATTTAATTTAAGTATAAAATTTAATCAATTGTATGTTATTTTACATACCTCAGAATTGTTACTTTTTTATGGATAAAATGTACGTTTTCTAACATTCAATCGTCATTTACTCGAAAACTTTCCTATGTAAGAGGGCAAAATTTTAGTACTGTCTGATAGAGAATTAAACGATCTTTCAGAATCAAGGAAAAAAATATGGTGTTGCCATTTAAAAAAAAATCGATGACGTCATTACTCGAAATCAAATTACATTTTAAAATCGCATTTTACGCTAAAATATGTATTTTTTAAATTAAAAATCGACCTGTTCGAGGATTTTTCCCAAAAAATAATTGTTTCGATTTTATTGAATTTATTCCATACTTTTGGTGCATACTGTATAATGTATACATTAATTGCCTATTTCTTTAAGTATAATTATGTATATAATGCACTATAGCAGTGTATAATCATTATTTACTTATGATTAATGATTATTATCCACTTTGTTGTCAACAATTCTTCAGTGGCAGTACCGGGAATGAACTAACAAAACAAAAAATATCCGGCGTTAACAATTAAATCTTAACCTCCTGTGTGAAAGTCAAATACCAGTTACAGCTATATTAACATTTTTTGGAATAATGGTAGAAGTTTACTAAATAAAGTTTTATTTGCTTATTTTTATTTATCAAGGGAGCAACGAATGTCAAACCTGAAAGTGTCAAGTACATGTTATGAATGTCAAAATATTGTATTTTCTTTCAGTAAATAGTTTGCTAAAATATCTACTGTCGATAGTCGTGGGCCGTGGACAAAGTATATTGTTCTATAACTTCTATATAGTGATTTACAACACTCGCCTACGGCGCGTGCCTTGAGAATTTAACAGCCGTCATTATATGGTCGTTGAATAATATACTACTATTTTTGAGATTAAATTCTTATATAAATTACACACAAGGCTAAGCATTTTTAGTAAAAAATACAAAATAATAAGAAACCATGAATTGTTTAAATAACTGTTTTCAAAATCGGTTAAGTTAGTTAAAAATTTCCATTAGAAAAATATGTACATGCGTTTGCAATAATAATGACATTCCCTCGAAACTGTTTTTGAATTTCTGGAATTTGTAAGTAGAAATTTCATTAAATCTCTATTGGTGAGTGAAATAAGGGTGTCATTATTGTTGTAATTGTGATTGTACACATAAAAATAGTTTTTTTTAATTTCGGTACTCTGTATTTCAAAGAGAGTGAGTGAGCTTTTTTATTAGAATATTTATAACAAAAAACCTACTTATTTTTAAAAGTACTATCTCATAGTCTCAAGTCCGACTCTAACTGCAATTAATTTTTACGGGGAGATATATTTAATATGTACATAACTTTTCGCATGAATAAAGTTGCCGCAAATTTTTTTTCGGTTTTTGTCACCAAATTATTTTAACCAGGAACGAAGAGAACTAAAAACACTTAGCAAATTGATACTTATTTCGTTATTTATTATTAGCAATTAACGGTGTGAAGTAACAAAGACATTTTTCTAAATTTATGAAAATACAACAGACATAAAATATGTACAATACTTAATATAACTAAAATTATTTACCTAACCTTATAAATATTACTCCAAACTTCTGATATCAGGTTAAAAAAGTTAGACTTGACCGCCTTGCATCTCTAGAAGTAAAATAATATATTTTTGGGGATTCCGGCAGGTATTTTTTGTTAGTACCTACATAGTTTTGTTTTTTACGTTGTTGCCTCATAATATGAAACTAAAATATATTTTTGTAATAATCCAAAGTAGAACTTACAAGCAATTATGAAAATGTATTTCTTCAAAAAACAGAAACCTAAGCTAGATAACTACAATAATATCAAAGTTCATAATAAACTTTGATAATAGTCTTAACAACTAAAATAATACAGAACTTGGCTTTTGGTAATTTCCTGCCTTTTCAATTTAATTTAGTTTTTTACTTTTTAGTTGCTTATTTTTAACGTATAAATTTAAAAAATTTAAACTTAGCAAAAGTATACTATTTATTTTTTACAGTACAACAAATTGTTATTCAAAAAAGTTACAAATGAAGTTATTTCACAATTTCAATTTATGAATAAATCAGCCTGCTTGAATCTGAAATGATATTTATGTATATTTGTTACACACAATACTCGAATTCGGACAATGTCCGAAAAAAAGTATGCAAAACTAGTTATGCGCCCAGTAAAATTCCCATACCCGAAATTTTACGTTTAAACAACTTTTGACTATTGTAAAATAGTAGAACTAGTTCTGGGCATTATAAATTGATCAAAACTAGTTTTGGGCATTTTTAAATGACCAAAACTAGTTTCCTTCATTTTCTGAAGGTTATGATACACACAATATTCGAAAAAATATGCAAAACTAGTTTTGAGTTCAGAAACTATAATGACAAAAATGGTATAATCCTACTCTTAATGAATGTAATTATAAGAAAATGAATAGAACTAATTCTGGTCATTTCAAAATGCACAAAACTAGTTTTGAACAATTTATAATGCCCAAAACTAGTTCTCTGTATTTTGTAATATGCAGTAACCGTTTAAATGTATATCTTCGGGTATGAGAATTTTTCTGGGCTCAGAACTAGTTTTGCACACTTTTTTCGGACATTATCCGAATTCGAGTATTGTGTGTAACATATACACATATCTACAAGATGTTGGGAAAATAAAGATATCTGAAAATTATCAAGAATAATACAAAATTAATTAAAGTTGTTTAGAATTAAAATAACACACACAAAAAAATTATAATCTTAGCTTAAACCTATCCGCAAGAAAATATTGATTTGTAATAAAAAATATATTTTTGTATGTACCAACAATACATATTTCATTTAATTACGCTATATTTTGAAATAACACTAAATCAATCGTTTTAATTAATTTTCACTCTTGGTTTGGGTAAATTATGTTCTCATGATGATTATAATTTATTCACAATATTCACATGGAGAAAATCAAATAAGCGCTTCAATTCTAGAATTTATTTAATTCAAGTGTTACGATCTTATGTGAATAATATGAGTTTTCTTCATCAGAGAAATTAAATACATTAATAAATATTATCGGTCGATCTATCGGCCGGTGGTCGAGCGGTGCAAGGCATTAGAACTTGAATCGTGTTTTCCACCCACCGCAGGCCAGTAAACAATAGATCAGCTACATTTGTGGAGACGTTTGACACCCTCTCTGCGGGTATGCTAGGGTGGAAGAACGTTGGATTGGATCAATGTGAAAGATTGATACCTGTTGGCGTTTGACCATCCGAATAATTAATGAGGTTTTCCAAGTTTCCCTTATGCATACACTGAATGGTGGTTAGCGTCTACGTAAGTCATTCCTGGACGCAAATGCGGCCTGCTTAATAATATGCCGCCCCCTCTCCCACACAAGTCTCCTGAATTCTGGGCTAATCTTCGTGATTAGAATGATGGGTAGAGTTATTATTATTATGTGTATTAACATGTCATCTGTGTCCAAATTTTTTTCATATCCGACATTTTGTTCGTCAAATCTAGAAAATATATATATGTCTTTTGTAAAAGATCATAGGTATATCTAATACACCTTTAATTAATAATACGTACTTACCTATTCATATTATTTCTGCCGCCTTGCCAGCTAAGCTTCGCTTGTTTCGCAGCTTTACTGCGCTTTGCACGTTTGGCGACATTTCTAGGCATTTTAAATAATAGTCACAAAAAAGTTTGGAAAAGCTTACTGACTTCTAAATAACCGCAATCCACAATTTTAGTTCACAATAATTTATAACACAAAACAGTGTCGGCTATATAGAAATCAAAAATAAGACTGATCGAAAAATGTTCAATATTTTATCCTTGTCTACATATGAACATGTGTGAAGATCCAAATGTTAGTCCTGGATAGACCGTGATTTTATTATTCTGCGTTTGCAGGTGTTTAATGCAGTCAACTAAGGAACGCTAAACAGGGCGTTCCGTGCGCATATAAATATTTGCTGGATCATAATTAGATGATTATTTTTCCATTAAGGCCATGCCTACTGAGGTATAAGGTGATGAATTTTAAAAATAGTAACTGTTACTGGTTATATCTTTGATGTCCTTCAAGAATTCAAAATAATTCTTGGCTGACAATTTGAAGGTCGCTTTTCTTATTCAACGATCAGTTAACAAAAAATGAACTCTTGTTTAATTGTAAAGCATATCATTCTCGGTAAGTGAGACGGTCCAAATCCATTGTATGATAACGATATGGAGATATGAAATAAAATATGATGGTTTTTCAATGTTTCAATTCCAATAACATAATTTAAAAAAGTAATAATTTTTAAATTCAAATTTTAGTTATTTACCCCGTGTCGTTTGTGTTTAGAATCCATAGTCAATTCACTATATGACAATGAAAGACGAGCATTTTTATTTGTTCAAAATTGCTTAAATATAGTTGCGGTAAAAATTCAGACGACTTAAGTCATACGAACAAAAGAATAATTCATTATATTTTCATCAAAATATTTATAAATCTGCAACTGAAAATAACAAAACTATATACCACACTAAATTTAAAAAAGTTGTTTTTAAAGGCGCCGTATTCTTGAAATAGTGTTTTCTACAAATACAAGTAATTTTAGATATTTAAAAACTGAATAATATAGAGTTTAACAAATAACAAGAATGTTATCTCATGCCACCGGCGAGTATTCAAAGGTACCGAAGTAAAATCAATAACGTCAGAGAGCGATCTATCCAGCAAATTTTTATGTACTGAAATCTTTCAAAATACGTATTTTTTAAATTCAACTATAGATGTAAACACTTATAACATAAACTTACATAGTTCTGCAAATAAGATTGTGCACTTTTGTTTATAAGTATGTGAAAATAATTGTTAAAATGTGGGGTTAGAATAGCGAAATAATGTGCGTCAGACAACTGCATTTTAAAATTATTATTATTATATTATTAGAGGAGAGTTTAAATAGTAAAAGTGAATAAACAAAACATCAGTAATTTTATTTTTGATATTACTTTTGCTCTAAGTGTTTTATATTTCGAGATTTTTGTACTTAAAACACCACAAATTTGATCATTTTAGGGCGAGAAATACGATAAACTATCGAAAATTATGTTGACAGTATTAACAATTGTGTAACGTCAGCCACGACAAATCTCCTGAATGGTTATCGCAACTATAAGAAAAACTATTTGAGACTGCAAAAATATCAAAGCCGTAAAATTCGTCAAGAAAAAACTTTCAATATGAGTTAGCTATCGCTTCCCCTGATGCTATATCAAATGTCACATGATTTTAACGGCCTTGAAATAGTGCATACGTACTCGTATACCTCAGTCAAAAATTTGTACATCAAAACAAGCTATTTATTTAAAAATAAAAAAAAAACGTTGTGGTAATGTAATGAAACCCCCTTGATTGAACAGGGTGTTCGCTAGAAGCAAAGTTTATACAGAACATTTATTCCGTCAACGTTGGTAGAACACTTGATTGACTATGTAGAACTTAAGACATAATGATTTACGATTTATCAAAGCTCTAAATTGATCTGTAATTTTATGCAATTGCAGGTGTTTTAGTAAATATAGTTATGTTATTGGTGATAAATACACACATATATCTAGAACAATTTAAATTGTCATTACCTCTAGTCTGTGTTTTATATAAATGTGATAAATATTTCTTCATTATAGTACATTGCTATATATTAATTATTCAACATTATTATAACAGCACAAATATATATCGTAATCCAGGTTTCATTTAAACAACAATGCTTTTACTATATTTGGGCCACCCGGTTCATTTAAATGGCAATATGCGTAGCAGCGCTACCGCCACCTACCTGTAAGTAGAACTATTTCCGAACAAGTCAGTATTTCTGAGCTGTAGAAAAATCTACATTAACTACTCTGAAATTTATTTAAAATAAATACAAAAATATACACTAGACCCTCATGCGGTCGTTTGTGTCGAGAGATCTTCGCACGGCGGTCTTAAACAAATAATACTTTAATTTACTATTTAATTAATTGGATCCAGCATGTTCTGTCGCTTAGAAATAATAACATCAAATATTTTAAAATATAAAATTTTGCCACTTAAAATGGATAGATACCGCTCAATTTTACACTATATAGTTTCACCAAAAAGTAATTTTGAACAAAATTGGCGCTTACGCCTCTTTGTCAAAACAATGTCGATATATGTTGCGTTGCAGGCAATTAAAGGTCCATAGATAACAATAATATATCTATCCCTGATTCTAATCACGAGGATTAGTCCAGAGGTCGGAGACTTGTGCGGGAGAGGGTGCAACATATTATTATTATGCAGGCCACATTTGCACCCAGGAACACCTTGGTAGGCCCTAACCACCATTCAGTGTAGGAATGAGGGAAACCTGGAAAACCTCATTAATTAGAGGGGTTGTCAAACGTCGACCTAAGCCAACATTCTTGCACCCTACCTTAGCCACAGAGCTATTTTATAGAACTAATAATGTGCTTAATTCTAAAACTACTGTATAAACACTCCTATAAAATAACCAGCTCTCAACTTTGAACTTATTAATAAAACAAAGTTTGTGCTTTTTTGCTGCATAAACCTGCCTTAAGCTGACCTAACCTAAATCTAATCTAACCCAACTATACATATAATCATATACAGTGCTTTCGAAAGGTAACGAATAAATTCATTTTTTAAATTGAGAGGTGTTCAAAAAAATCCCCTGGCATGTCTATTTTGTTTTTAAAAAGGTACTTTTTGACATACGACCCACATTTGTGATGTTTGAAGATTTTAAAATTTAATTTTCACAATACTGAAAATGATAATGATATGTAAAAAATTGACTAAATTAAATGTTCAATTTTGACATTATCAATAACTTCACGATGTATCTCGTGACAAATTCTTTAAATCTTAAGTATCCCCACAAGAAATAATCTAGAGGTGTCAAATCAGGCGATCTGGCTGGCTACTCAATCGGCCCCCTTCTCCCTATCCAACGATTCGGGAACAGCTCATCTAAATAAGCACGGATAGGTGTTGCATAATGGAGAGCTGCACAGTATTGTGAAAATTAAATTTTAAAATCTTCAAATATTATTTTCTTGAAATTTTTGTTATGTAACACAATTTTTCATGATGTAGAATGACATTCTTTCAAATAGCGTGGTCAAAATTGGAGTTGCTATTTAAAATAATTGTCGATGACGTCATATCTCGAACAACGATGATGTCACAAATATGGGTAGTATGTCACAAAGTGTCTTTTTTAAAATAAAATCGACATGCAAGGAGATTTTCTCGAAAACTTCTCAATTTCAAAAATAATTAATTTATTCGTTACTTTTCGAAAGCACTGTATATAATATTATTATAATAAACTCCTGCGCAGCACAGTTTGTAATTTTCCTAGTGAAATAAATATATAGTAAAAAAATCAAAATTGTTATAATAATGGAATTGTTTCCATTGTCAATATAATTTTTCATAGTTTGTCGCATCAAAAACAATAATTTTTTGTAATTTAGTTCAATATATAATGCAAACATTTATTGTAGTATATAGTTTTATTATTCCGAGTTGCAGTTTCTTAAATATTTTGATTATTTTTGGTTGCATATTATTTTGAAATATAGTCAAAACTTACAGCATGGGAGCAGCACCTCAGTTATGGTAAATGAAATATCAAAAAACAGTCAAATTTCGAATTTATGAAAAAATGACAAATATTTTGAAAAAATATTATAGAAAAGAAAACATTTATTTTGTATCAAACAAGGTGGAAAGGTGGTTCTATTTAAAAAATAAATAAATAAATAAAAGTTACGCCTACCTCTCGGAAATGCAACATTCAACTGTTTTTGTGATATATGCTTTAAAATATTTAAAAAAGTACTTACAACTTTCATTCTACCTTTTTTCATAATTCAAATAATAACAGAGAAAACGGAGGAGGAAATACCATTTCCTTCGAAACATACATCTAAGTATTATTTTATAATATAATAAATGAACTCCATTACAGTACCTACAACAATTATTGGTAATTATTTACAATTAAGGACTAAGAATTACGATCCTGTATGGTAAAAATTTAACTAGTCATTAGTTTGACATGTATGTAACAAATAGGCCTCTCGCAAGGGCTATTCAGAAATACTAGGAAAAAATAGAAGGATATTATTTGACCTGTATTTTTTTTGTTTTTCCGATTTCTCATTTTGGAGACTCTACAGCCTCTTGAAATTGGATCTAAAATTTTGTTTTATTGAAAATATCTCCAGGACTCAGTCTTTTCGAAAAACTTTGTTTCCATTTTTCTAAATTCGCTGCCTTTGCATTCGAAGCAGTGTTTCATTCTACACAAAAAATACTCTTTACTTTTTTCATTTGAAGATTAATTTCCCAGCGAAAGTTGCTAAAATTATAGTGTGATCATTGACAATGCAACTGAAAAATCTAGATGTAGAGTCTATAATTAATCAGGATATCACAAGACAAATAATTTTCTACATGCTAGAACAAAATATGTTTTCTCCAGTTAAGGCCTGGTATTCTACAAAAAAATCTCAGGTTTATGGTAATATCTTTAGCAAATAAACGGATAATTGAAAATTTTTAAAATTACGTAAATTTTGAATTCCCTTGGAAAAAATAAAGTGACAGTGCCACCTTTTTCATTTTATGCATTCATAATTTTTCAAGTTGGTCAATGATAGGACTACAGCTTTAGCAACATTTTCTGGAAAACTAAGCTTCGAATGAAAAAAAGTAAAGCGTACTTTTTTGTCTAGAATCAAACGGTACTTCTAATGCATTGGCAAAGAATTTAGAAAAAAATAAATAAATAAAATCTTTTAAAAAAAACTAAGTGGCATTACGAATAACTTGCGCCTTCTGTGATACTTGACAAAACTACTTTCTTAATAATGTTTAGATAGACTAACTACAACTCCATACCAAATTTCATTAAAATTGGTTTAGGGGTTTCGGAGATATTTGTAAAAATCAAAATTTTAGGCCCAAGTTTAAGGAGCTGTAGAGGCCTCAAAAATTTCAATTCGGGAAAACAAAACAATAAGAGTCAAATAATTTCTCAAGCAGATTATATACTCAATTTTTTTTTTAGTATTTCTAAATCACCCTGTATAAGTAAACAAGAATCTATGGTATTCCAAATTGTACCTATAACAAATTATTGTGTTTTGTCTTTACGTATTTTAGTGTACATATGTACTGAATTAAAACACTTTCTTTTTATAGTGTCCAGGAACTATGGTTCGGAAAGAACTTTTATTATTTTGCAAATTCAAATTTGAATTTTTACTTGACAAAATAATCGCCTTATCATAAATAAGTACTTACTTTTATACTTTACGTACAGAGTGGATATATAAATGTAATTTAACATTTATTTTGATAGCTGATATTTAAAAAGTACCCTGCATTTTTTTACAATTTTTTTTCATCGAAACATATGCAGGCATATCAACAAGAGCAATGCAAAAACTAAAAATAGTTTAAAATAAGAAAACTTTGTATAATAGGTATTTTACTTTTTGGAATCCCCAATATTTCGTATTTTTTACATTACTGAAAACATCGTCGGCTAAATCGCAGCAGCCGTGCTTTTTCTAGTCTGTTCCATTGCCCGTTTGCAGTGACTCACCGCGTGCGGCAGCACACTACAGCACAAATGACATAGTAGGGCACAGTCGTCAATTGTTTCCATAGTAATTATGACGTGAAATATCTGTAAAGGTGTACGTTTCTGTTTACGTATCATTTTTAAATTTATAAATTGATACAAAATAATAAGTATTGTGTTTTTATGGTGAAAGTGTAGAAGTAGCAGTCCATTATTCATATGTAAATACCCAGTCTTGTGAAAAATGTAAAATATTTAGACACAAAAGCTTTCTGTGATATTTTAATGTTTTAAAATAGTAGATAAAAAATAAGTACATTTTTGCAAATCAAATTAAGTAGGTTCTAGTAAAACATAAGTTATTAGTCTCAATATCAAATGTCAAATTCTTACATTTATGGCCTGATGTGTATGTTTCCAAACACTAACATTGGTGTCGCTACCCTACAGCACATTACAGAATTCTAGATTGAAATTCAGGTGATTCGACAGACAAGTATTATAAAGGCGACACGATTTAGCAGACAACGCTTAAAATGAATATATACAATACTTACATATTACTTTCTAGTGATGTTGATGGCAATACTTCAAAATTATTTGAATTTTCTCTTTTTGCCGACACACTGGGTGCCACTGATGCACCTTCAGTAAGGGTTGCATTTTTAGTAATTTTATTTCTTTTAAGATTTCTGTAAAAATATTAATATATGAATTCACATTCATTTTCAACAGCGGTATTTATTATATTATAAATTTCTGTATTATATTTTACTGTTTTATTACCTAATACCTAAAAGTCGTTTGCTCTTTCCTTTAGGTTTTCTTGCCATCGGATTCGTTTTTGCAATCTCTATAGTAATATTTTTTCGCCAGTACCACTACCACTATATTTGCCAAAAAAACCTTAAAATAAGAAAATCACAAAAGAAAATGTTATAATTTTACATTTACACTTTCAAATACGTAAAGACAAAACAATATACGTTTGTTCCTACTAATAATAACACTCAATGCGTTTTCTGCTACAGATATAAGGCTTTAACTTTAAAGTTTTAATGGTACATCGGTATTTACGACTATTAGAAATGTTTCGCCAATTTCCCCAACACGATAATTAAACTTACTTCTTATCTCCTTCAATTATATTTTAGATACAGTCCTATTATTGAAGTAATCCAATTAATTTCATAGAAAAGGGTAACTAAGAATGAAGAACGCATTTCATAATAATAACATTTATAATATAATAAACAATAATGCGAATTCTGTCAGATAACATTTCAGCTAACCACGAAAATTTGAAGAACAGCTGAGTGGAAAAGCGCGCGAAAATTAATTTAAATCACCCTAATAATTTGTGCCAATAGCATAAATTTATTTTACAACACTGTGACGTAATGAATGTAAAGATAGAAATATTAAATATTATGCATTTTTAAATATGAGAAAATATAATTTATTATTAAAAATTTATTACCTTTCAGGATCCTTGGGACAACGAAAAAACGAAATATTTTCCCGCATATTAGCTTTACAACCATCTACACAACAATAAAATCCATGCGAATGAGAAGGCATGATCACTATTTAATAAAATACACTTCACAAATTTATCGGGTGTAACCAGTACAACACATTAAATTAACATGTAACGATTAACGAAACGAATCGCTTGCTAAGCAGGCGATCGATATCGGACAGGAATGCGGAACAGGAAATACGGTAGAATGTAGGTTTGAAATTTTAGGCGCGAAATGGAAAGAAGCAACTAAAATTACATTTAGAACATCTTGGGGCAATATTAATATATATCAAAAATATATTACCTTACAGGATCCTTTGGGCATCGAAAAAATGAAATGTTTTCCTGTGCATTAGCTATGCAATCGTCCACAGAACAATAAAATCCATGAGAAGCCATCATAAAATTAACTCTTAATTTATCGGGTTTTACACGAGACACCGGGTATAAAACAGTAAATTGTAATCACTTCACAACTCGCAGCAAATCGAAGTTGAGTTGGATTGACGGGTGAGGGAACTGCGTCGGCAGGGGGGAAATTCCAGGCGCGAGTGCGCAGTGAACCGATTTATGCTCTTGTCAAGTAGGTTTCTTTTACTGTGCTGGTGTTGTCTGTTATGTATACACAAACAAATGTATATTGATAATGGCCAAACTTACTAAACTGAGTCGTATCCTTGGTTGGACAATTTTGGTTGTTTTAGAGCTTATTTGGGCGATTGCTTTGTAAGCAAAAACCACCGCCTGAAATATTTTTTGCCGATGATGGTCCACTATTCACTGCAACGTCGTTTCCTTGGCGGATTGAAATTTTCTAACCTGATTGTGTTGATTTGTTGTGTGTAACTGTAGTAAGCGTATTAATAACTAACACTACGTATTATGTGCAACAATCTATAGCAACAACGCAAAATGTTTGTACCGGCACCGTATAACATTAGGTTAATAAAAATAAGAAGGGACTTGCTCCTCACTTCTCACTTAGCGTCTAAAGTTTCCCTCCTGCCATCTCCCTTCCCTTGCCACTCAGCACAACATCGAAGTCGAACCACGATTAAACTGCGGTTCATGCGAACTACTTACGTCTTACAATCTATTTCAATAATAGTGGTACTCTGTAAAACGAATTTGGTGACTTATTTGTAATTAAATCTCTTTCAACTTTTAACATAAGTTCTTCACCATACAGGTTTACTGAAATTTCTACTCAGAACTTCCAATAGTTACCTAATTCAAAAACGGTTTTGATAATGTGTCATTATTATTGCAATAGATTGTATATGTATTAGTTTTATAACCAAAACTAGTCCCCACACATAGGCGCAGCAATGGGAGGGAACTGGAGTACTCTCAAAATACTAAACTAAAAAGGAAATCGGATTTTTTGGAATTCTGTATATAGATCTTGAAAATATTTAATTTAAGTATTTCTTTTTTATAATTCTGAGATTTTATTTCCCTATTATCAATTTGAACTATATAGGTATAATCAAATTCTTACTGTCAAATATCATAAACGTGAGTTCTGGATTATTAACAAAAATGTCTGCACATTAATATTCCTGGAGGAAGGAGTTTATTTAGCTAATTTCAATAAGTACACCTCTATTTGTTAAAAAATAAGTACAATAGACATTGGCGGCGGAACATCTTTTGCCGAGAGGGGGCTTGAGCCAATATAAATTTTACCAAATTGGTGAAACATATCAGATGATCATTGTGAGGTTGTTTATCTGTGCATGTACATAATATTTTTAAAATAAAACATAATTATTCGGATCTGAAAAAACTGTAATTCATATAAAATATATAACAAGACGTATCTAATTATGTACTAGGTAAATAAGAAGATCATTCAAATGAGTACAAGTTTTCTTTTTCTATGCAAGACACATCGGATGGCATGGCGAGGCGTGGTGTAGCGTCAGAGCAGTGCACACAATATATAAAAATACATAAGAATACACGATATGAGATCCTTCCGACGTATCACATGGCCTGGCGGGGTGCGGCATCAGAGCAATGTGCCCCAGGCTACATGCATGATTTTTGTTATTAGGTACATTTTAAGCCACTTATTTAATGTTCAAACAACGTAAAGTAACGAAACAAAATGAACACTATTATTAAAAATCTATATATTTTTTTAAGTACGGGCCTACCATTTAAATGCTTTAATGTTTCTCTTAAAGCAAATCACGTGGCTTAAAATGTCCCTATTGTTATATAAATTTCGAAATTATTTTTCTGCTTGGTGAATTTTAATTGAAATATGATGCGCTGATCGGTCTACCTTGGGGAGGGGGAGGAGGGCTAAGTCCTACGTTGGGAGGAGCTTATAGCCTCCTCTTCCAGCTGCCAATGACAATAGGTATTTCATATTTGCTACTAAAAGCTGTATACAAGGGGTTGGATTAAATTGACAAAAAAGTTTATACAAATTTAAACCATAATATTGCCTGCAGAGGATGGCCTGTATGACATCCAAAACTTGCTTACCTTTAAAACATCTTTTGCTAGAAAATTTAAAAACTGATTGAAGCCAACTTTCATTTTTCACTTTGACAACCTGTATCTTTATTATCATGCGACTGGGCATAAAGGTATGTTACATTATATCAACTTTATTTTCACCTAAGGTCTGAAATCATTTGAATAGGGTCTGTACAGGAACGAAATATATACTGACAAGTATTGATGAGTGTAATTATATATAATTCAGAGGGTATTCAACATCACCAGATATCTAACGACACTTACCAGAAAATGAGACAATTTGTTAATTAAATTGTGATAGGATAGTAAAAGAAATATAGCCATGTAACCAATAAATATAAATGCTTAATTTGACAGAATTGAGGGCGCCACTTGTAATGTGCTCACTTGTCAAAATTTAAACCTTACTTTGACATATCTAACATCGCTACATCTGCATTATATTTATTTGAGATTTTAATCAATAGTCGAATAGTTGAGATTAGAGACGATTTAAACTGTTCTGAGTGTAGTAAATGGAATATATGTACACAATAAAGATAAATGCTTAAGTTGATGGATCTGAGGGCGCCACTTCTAATGCGTTCTGGATTCAGACTGTTAAAACTTGTGCCGCTTGTCACCAAAATTAAATCTTGCTACATCTGTGTTATATTTGAGATTTTAATTAATCAATAGTGGAAATAGTCGAGATTAGCGACAATTTGTTAAACTGTTATGATAGGGTAGTAAAAAATAATATGTAACCAATAAAGATAAATGTTTAATTTGACAGATCTGAGGATGCACTTGTAATGTGCTCTGGATCTAGGCGGCCTACAGCTGTCAAAACTTGTCGCTAAAAATAAAATTTTACTTAAGACGTATCTAATATTGCTGCATCTGTGTTATACCTACTTATTTGAGATTTTAGTTAATCAATAGTTGAGATTAGAGACAATTTGTTAATTAAACTGTTCTGGAAGGGTAGTAAAAGAAATATATGTAACCAATAAAGGTAAATGCTTAATTTGACAGATCTGAGGGCGCCACTTGTAATGCGCTTTGGATCTAGGCTGCCAAAATTAGTGCCGCTTGTCACCAAAAATGAAATCTTGCACTGACATATAATATTGCTACATCTGTGTTATACTTGATATTTGAATTAATCAATTGTCGTGATTAGCGACAATTTGTTAAACTGTTATGATATAGTAAAAGATAAATATGTAACTAATAAAGATAAAAGCTTAGTTCGACAGTCTGAGGGTGACACTTGTAATGTACTCTGGATCTAGGTGGCCTACAACTGTCAAAAGTTATCGCTTGTTGCCAAAAATGAAATCTTACTTCGACATATCTAGTATTGCTATATCTGTTATACAGACATATTTGAGATTTTAATTAATCATTAGTGGAAATAGTTGAAATTGTAGACAATTTGTTCATTAAACCGTTCTGAAAGAGTAGTAAAAGAATAATATATGTAACCAATAAAGGTAAATGTTTAATTTGACAGACGTGAGGGCGCCACTGGCACTCTGGACCTAGACTGTCAAAATTTGTGCCGCTTGTCACCAAAAATTAAATCTTCCTCCATCTCTGTTATATTTGAGATTTTAGTTAATAATCGAAGTAGTTGAGATTAGTAGAGATATAAGGTAAATAAAATATTATAAGTGGTCATCATGCTTTTTTGAAAAGACTGAAAAAATTAAAAAGAAAACAGTTTAAACAAACATTTTATTATATTTTTAAAACTAACATTTAAAATAAAATGATTTTAATATTTCTAAGCAACCTACAAAAAATAATTCTTACAAAAACTAAAAGATATCTGTATATCCTACCTGATCACTTCAAATTTCACGATTTTTGACACAAAATATCTAGAAATCGAATGGAATAATGCATAGTAATAGTTACGTAATTGCCCTTTTAATCTTCAGTCTCTGTATCGTTCTCGTGAGGGATTTCATCGATAATACCGACTTCCTGAGCATAATTCAAACCTTCCAAGTAGTTCGAATGGAACTCCTGCGCCGCTACGTCGCTGCTAAAGGTAGCTTTCAACGTTCTCCACTTCATGTCGCCGTCAGCCCATTCCACCGCTTTCCAAGTACATTCTGCTTTTTCAATCTAAAACAAACAATTATTAGACGGGTTGCCAAAATCCGTTAACTATACCTCCTTACGTCCATTAAAGTGTTCATTCCGATCAAAGTGTTACTTAAAACGTTACCGCTGTCATCGTTCACCGCTATTCTCGCGGCATATAATTCCGGATCGTAGTAAACCTGGAGATCTCCCATAGCTACTTGTTTCCATGGTCCGTCCGGCTGTTGTTCGCTTAACGTGCAGCGTTTCATGAACATAACAGAACTAAATAAAAATTATATGTAATAACAAGAAACAAACGCCTTTCAACAACTAACCGATCGTCTTCATCATCGTCGTCCTCCTCATCCTCGTCGTCGTCATTATTAACTTCATTGAGAGTATTCTGATCATCGCTACTGACTTCGTCAAGTCCGTAATTCTGTACGGTGGCGGGTAAAGATTTGCTGTTCTGTATATCCATCACTTTCTTGATAACGTCTTGGACGACGTCGTGATATTGTTTGGCCAGTTCCGTATTCTTGAAACGCACCGCTAATTTCTCCAAGTTATTTTCGTCTTCCGTGTAATTGTATCCCGCCCACATCCAAGCCTTGTCGGACGTAAGCATCGGCTGGAGTTCGAGGTTGGGAACGATGAGTTGATTTAAAACGACTTTGTGGACTTGCTCACGTCTCAGTAACAACCTGTACGTATCTAAAAAAAATAATTGTTATTTATGGATCTAGGTGCATACAATATATATGTATACCAAGGTAGCTATAAAATGGTAAATAGTCACTAATTCACAGCATTTCTAATTGTTTCAGTTTTAGAGAGTATCATACAGTTTAAATTACGAGAAAGTGATTTTTATCGATTTTTTTTAGGTTTTCTCAAATATTTGCTGTGTAACCCCCAATTTTAACTTCAGATTCGTGTTCAGCGGGAAAAAATACAAAAGAATAATATAGTCTAAATCCCAGCACACGACTTTTTTTTTGTGGACCTGTGTAAGCTTTTGATGTGATTTTTATCGTTTTCATGGGTTTCCTCTAAAATTTGCTGTGCGACCCCCAATTTTGACTTCAGATTCGTGTTCAGCGGGAAAAAATATAATGGGATCCTCAGCAGACACTTTTTTTTGTGGACCTGTGTAATTTATTGTTATCCTGGGACATTTCGGTACAATACAATATCTAAAGTTTGACTGTTCTGTTTTAGTGTAATAACACCTGCAATATTTAAATTTTCCACAACCGAAATAAAACCTCAATCCTAACGCGAATTCGTGTTCTCAAATTATTTGAAAGGCTTTAGAGACATCAGAAAGTTATAAATTATCACACTAAAATTGCAAAAAATGACCTTTATGTACTTACTATTCTGGGGGTGGTGCAGAACCTTCATCTGACCGACACCTCTTTCTTTCCACTCCTTCGTGGTGGCATCATATCTGTACAGTTTGGCTCTTTCATTAAAAAGCACGTCTTCGTTCTCCTCGCCGGTAGACACAACAATAGCGTCGGGAAGGGGCACGATAGGCTCGTAGTGTGGATCATATTCTTCGTCTCCTTGACCTCCCCCTTCTTCATCAGATTCAGTTTTGGACTTGTCTGCTTTAGATCTGTCTTTTTTGCCGTCTTTCTGAGAAGCAAACACTGGTGCCCCGGCTCCCAAAAAGGCAAATGAATTGTCATCTATAAAAAAAATCATTATTTTCATTTTTAAAAAAAGCCTTTGGTTTATTTATTTTTTTTTTTTTTGCAAATAATTGAAGTGTTGATTTCAATAACAGCATTCCAAAAATTGAATTTTGAGGAAAATTATTAACTTAATAATATTTAAACATTTTCATTTCATCTGCCCATACATACTAATATAAAGGTTGGAACAAAAAAGCAGGGGCCATCGCATTAAATGTGTATTTTCGGTAATGAAACATGATGAATTAACCCTACTTGCCCTTCAAGGATAGAGGGTGTTAAAGTTGAACTATTTATAATTTGGAATATCCGGAATTAGGATAATAAAACACTGGATTTTTAAAATTATATCTATGTTTCGTTTTAGTTTTAAAACATCTTATTTATTCAATCCAATAAGGAATAAGACTGCCATTTGCAATGGCCAGATTATATGATGGAAATGAACCGGAAGGACCTCAAGACTTCAAGACTTTAAGAAATTATCGCATTTTGGCGTTTGAATTAGCTTGGCGCGGAGGAGAAGCAACTTACTACAAAACCACTTATTTCGTATCTGAAATTGAAAATAGTGGAAAAAAAACCGGACGCATCGAGTATAATCCTCTATTTTCGAAAACGAGACAAGGCGGTGACAATAAGTTATGTGACAGCAAACGGATAACATCTAATATTTTAGAGAAAGATATTTGTCCAGTACGTTTATTTAAAAAGTTGATGGAAAAACCAGCCACTTCTATAACATTGAACAGGGTATTTCTTACACCAAATTCCTTCTGAAAGAAGAAAAATTCGGTTCGTATAAAAATGTGCCGATTATGGACTAAATGCTCAGCACAACGCATTGCTATAGATGTCAAACGTGTCAAAATTACAAATCACTTAAATCGAATGACAGCAGTTAGCAAATGAAGTAAAAACGGAATTGAAGAACAGGCTCTAATAAAAATAACGACACGGCAACTTATCATCAATAAAACCATACTTACAAGTTGTCAAAGAGTATTATTCAATCCATTCGTTTGAAAAAAGGACAAACATCTAATACAGTAACGATTAGCTGTGGCACCCGTAGCGACATTAGTATTCCTCGTATGAATTTCATTAACTGCGTGTTTAATAATTGTACATTCAAATAAAAATGTATTTATTTTTAGTGTTTCATAAATACAGTTTGCATTGATATGTTTCTAAATGTATTATTCATTAAATTGTCCTGCCAAATTACACTCAATGTTTGTAGTGATATCGGGTAAATTTGTGTTGTTTAAATTCTAAACTGTTTCCTTTAGCAATTTGATTTGAAATACGTTACACCTATGGTGTCGCGTTTCTAATAGTCGATAGTTTTTCTCGTCTAATTGCTAGGCAACAATTTCTCATTAAACAATCCAAATTTAGCCGGTAACATACAAACCTCATGTAATTATAAGTGAAAAAATCAATAGTAATTCTTCTAAGGAAACCCAACATTTTAATTCTTTAGAGATATTAGAGATGTGAGTTAAATATAAAAGAGGGGTCAAAGGTAACTCCTAAGTCTTTAATTGATTGATCGGACTCCAAAGGAGTGTTATTAATATGGTCTTAAAAAGGATATTGCATGACATTTTGATGGATTCAGATCCATACCAATTATGAGACACCAGCTGGAAGATTATTGATATCACGCTGAATTTTAGCTCACCTCAATGTCATTTATAAAAATGTTAAAGAACAAAGGCCCCAAGTGAGAACTTTGGGGCACATCGAGAAAGATCACAAATTCCCAGTAATTGAAATTTTTTAAATAAAATATTGTGATTTACTCTGTTGAAGGTCTTGAATTTTAGCTTAGCTCTTTAGCTAAATGATAAGTCATTTATAGCTAAAAATAATTTCAGATCATCCACAAACAGTAAAAATTTACAAAAAGAGAACCACTCATGAATGTCATTTACAAAGATGTTATAGAACAAAGGCCCCAAGTGAGAACCTTGGGGCACATCAGGCATTCCTCCAATTTCTCAGGATATGATCTTTCCAAATCTAACCATTTGATGTCTGTCTTATCAAGTCAAGAAGAGCACCACAAATTGATAGTAATTAAAGTTTATAGATTAAAATATTGTAATTTACTATGTCGAACGCCTTAGAAAAATCTGTGCAAGGAGAATGGACTTCGGAAATGGAATTTTGGTCGCATTATTATACTGTTACAGTATGGCCCATTACTTACACAACAATTTGACTTTACTTTTAGATAAATTGCATGTATCATGAGATTTAGATGGGTTTTTCTCAGAAACCATTACTTCTAGCGACATCAACAAGGTGTATCTTTTTTAACTAGAAAAGATAGGAAAGAAACTTTTTTCAGTCTAAAATGAGATACAGTGTAGCACAAAAAAGTAGAGATTTAAAGGAGTTCAAACCATCGTTGGTGGCGCCCTCTAGCAGATACACCAAAATCATCGACATATTCAAATTTCTAATACCAAGAAACCCTCCTATACCAAATTTCATAAAATACTGTCGATGTGATCCAAAAATAATAAAGAAAATGTGATTTATTTTTTCAACTTTGACACCCTGTAGATCGAAAAAGAGCAACATTCGGATAATGCATATGTGGTTTAATCACTCTATTTTGAGGTCAGCAACATGCCCTTAAGCTCTGTCCCATTATTAATGACACACCCTGTATAACCTAATATCCAAAAATTAGGAAAAATACCTTATTTTTGTCCTTAAATTATTTTTTAATTTCTAGTATAAAATTTCCTTCACAAATCACTTTTTTATTAAAAACAAGAGATCCTAACCATGTAAGAGATTACTTACCGGACTTTTTAAATACTGGCGCAGCAGTTGGCGTGGTATTCGCAGCTAAGGAGGCAAAGGTCACTCCGTCGTCACATTTTAGAACCACTTCGTCATCCTCCTTCAAATTAACAATGCTCTTCTCAACGGTCTGCGCCCCTCCTCCAAAAGAGAGATTCGCTTCGGTCGTTGCGGCCGGTTTACCTCCAAAAATGTTTGTGGCACTCCCAAACACGACTCCCGTCTTATTACCAAAAATGGAACCAGTTTGAGTGGTGCCGAATATGCCCGTGGCCGTGACGGCGGGACTTGAAAATGGACTGTCGCTTGGTGTCACCGCAGTTCCGAATATACTGCCGCCGTTTGGTTTGGAACCGAAAACGGTTGCACTTTGACCGAAGACGGTACCAGATGGGGTAGTTGAATTGAACAGGCTAGTTGTCGGTGTGCTACTTCCAAATATACCACTGGAACTGGAGGTGTTGCTTCCAAATACAGGCGTAGCAGATACAGATTTAGCGATGCCAAAAATGGAAGTACTACTTGCAGTAGTAGCGGTTGCGGTAGTCAAAACAGCGGAAGTTGTTGTGGTACCAAAAGCGGGAGTTGTGGCAGAACCGAAAGCGGGAGTTGTGGCCGTACCGAAAGCTGAAGTTGTGGCAGAACCAGCAGCGGGAGTTGTGGCAGCACCAAGTGTGGGAGTTGTGGCTGTACCGAAAGCGGGAGTTGTGGTGGTACCGAAAGCGGGAGTAGTAGCGGTGGTTTTGGTATTACCAAACACAGGTGTAGAAACCGCAGTACTTTGAGTAGTACTAAAAATATTAGACGGAGCGGCCGAAGGAAGCGACGCATTACTTGGAGTGACGGAAACACTGAAAATGTTACTACTGCTACTAGTGCTGCCACCGAAAATAGGAGTTGTGGCAACACCGGCAGTAGGTTTCATCCCAAATATGCTGGTGTTGCTGCTCGCCAGACTTCCAAAGGCCGGAGTAGCACTAGAAGCGTTGCCAAATGTAGAAGCCGTACTTCCGAAAATACTACTTCCCGTAGTGCTGCTGTTTCCGAAAATGGAACCGGTGGAACTTGCCGAAGGGCTACTGAATAGGTTGGTGCTGGTACTGGAACTACCAAACAGTCCTCCAGTGGTGGTGCTAAAGATACTAAATGGAGCAGTAGTGGACGATGCGGTTCCTGTTGAAGTACCAATTATATTCGTAACGGAAAAAGAAAAAGGCTTAGCGGCGTTAGTATCTCCGCTTTTAGCACCTTTCACATTCGTAGGAGTCATGGGACTGGATTCTCCAGTGCCCCCTTTCGTAGGAGTGACTGTATTCTCTAATTTAGACGGCTTTAGTAACAAATCCCTCAAAGTGTCAGTTTTCGTTGGCTGGGTAGGAGTGAAGCTGAACGAAGCTTGTTCTTTTGGCGTTCTAAACGTTGAATCCCCAGTGGATGGCGTCACGTTGGAAGAAGGGGTACCAAATATCGTAGCACTACTCCTGCTCAGTTTTTGATTAGGGGTTCCGGCTGCAGCAAGATTTTTTATGGGAGGTTGTTTGTTGTCTGCGAACAGGTCTTTCAAGTATTCGTCATCCTTTCTGCATTGGTCGCACTTGCAGTCTGGTAGCTGCTTGTACGAGAAAAATTTTGGGGGCAAACCCAGCTTTATAGCCTCCATTTCTTCTTCTGGTGTCACTTTGGTTTCGGATACGATTACCACTTCATCGTCAGACTCTTCTTTAGAGGCACTGACCTTTTTGCCTAAAAAAAAAAAACAAAATGATTTTATTTACATATTTATGCCAGACTTTGCAAACAATCAAAACACTAGTTTGGTTTTTTGCTGCAGTGTGTTGATGTTCTAGTCAAAAATTGTTATTCTATAGCATTTTTTACAAAAAAGTACATCTGCTAAATGTCGCTTGGAGTAACCATTTTTTATTTGCCAGGCTGCTTGGCAAAATATGGCCGCAGTGTTTTTAATCACTTTTTTTATTAATGAATATGCACAATATGAATGGTGCGAAAAATGTCCCCAAACAAAAAATTATTTTCCATCAGCTTTCAAATGACGTTTGTCAGATTTCACTAATTAAAAAAAAAATTATTAAAATCCTATCAGCCATATTTTGATAGGCAACCCTTGTAGTATAATGTATCTACTTTTTTATTCTTATTGTATTTTAAATATTTATTGTTGTTGTTTGCCGTTAGCTATTAAACATGTTCAAAATTTCTTAAACATATAATAACATTTTAAAAACCTGAATTATATATGAATAAAACTTTAAATAAAAATGTCTCAAAAATGTTTAATCAACGTTTTTTTTTACATAAAATTTATTAGATTAATTTGACTTTAATACACCATAGCACAAAAAATTGACAACTTTTAGAATGAATGAAAATGTATTGAAAATGACGCCCTTTGGCATATAGAATTTATTAAAAAAAAACCACCAAGATAAGTTTAAGCAGATTTTCATATTTTGACCCCAAAAATGTAATTTTATTTTTTTTTTTGCTAATTCCTATTCAATGAAAATGGTTTATAAGTAAAACGTTATTTTATATACAAAATTTTGAGCAATGCAGGGAACTAAAAAATAATTTGTAGTTAATGAATTCTTTTATAAAAAAAATATTTTGTAATGGTCAATATTTTTTGCAGAATTTGTTCAATAAAATATTGAAAACTAGTAAAAAAAAACATATTTAAAACTACTAAAAAAAAAAAATGGAACTGAAACAAAAGGTGACGGGAATTTGGAAACAAAACAAAACATGCAATTTTTGTTTCAAATTTATTAAATAACATAACTCAACGAAAACAAAGGATTAAAAAAAACACAAAAATATTGACCAAAACAAAAAAAAAACAATGCAAGAAACAAATTAACATCAATTAACAACAGCTATCTGCTTTTGAAATAAATAAAACACAGGGCCAAAGCAAACACAGCCAGGCTGGAATACATGAGGAAATTAGTATCGTTAGAAAACTTTACTGGACTCGAGGTTGGATTGTTATTACTATCACACAAATCGTTACCTGTATCACTTCCACTTGCGGCATTCACAGCATCAGTCACAGCCTTCTTGAAAGCTTGAGCTATTTCGGAATTTTTGAATCTAATGCAGAATTGCTCATGGGCTATTTCACCCTCGGAAAAATCGGCAGCGTGGAACAGCCACGATTTCTCGTCCTTCATGATGTACTCCGTTTTTTTTGTCAAGTGATGGTTCAGGCAGATTTTGAGCACCTGTTCACGCCTCATCACGACTCTAAAAAAAGAATAATATTTTCATATTTTGTTCAATTTTTTTTATTACCATTTATATATAACATGTCTAATGTGTGAATAGTGCAGAATATATACAGAGTGATTTAGTTATAATGTCATTAATTTTAAGAGAAGATAGAGAAAAATGAGTGAGAATGAGAAAAAAGATATTTTCAAACTATTATTTAAATCCCTTTTTCAGACTGTCACCGAATGCTAGGGGCAATTCAACTCAGTGTTGGCCTGACACGATGTTGCCAAATTTAAATATTTTCCTATAATACCTACTTATTACAATATGTAATTAATGCTATAAATTATTTTTTAAAAGTATGCAATTAATATCAACATAAAAAATATTTAATATTGAAATTACAAAACTCCAGCAGATCAAACCATTCATATTTCAATACATAAATAGTAAAATAAAATCCACTACTAAAAAGGTTAAATTATTAAGAAAGGCTGAAACGTTTTTTTGTATTTAAATACAGACAATAACAAAAAAAACTTCGTGCTGTCAACAAAAAACAGCCCGAGGCGGCAATCCGAGTCTTGACCTACCGTATTTAGGTCAATAACCTTACACAGAAAATAATTCAACATTCTTGAAATCTCTCCAAATATCAATCCTGGAAATAAATATCAGTAAGGCAGATGCTACCTTCCTGTGCTACCGCTACTATATCGTGTTTATCATTAAATAATCATCTACATTTTGAAAATATAATTTTTTCTTCAAAGTTAGAGTTAGATATAGTTTAAATAACTCTCATCAGATAAAAGTTTATACTGAGATCACAAATTTCTACAAAGTGCGCTTTTAGATTCATAAAAACAACTTATCCAATGCAATTAACATCTTACCTTAACTTCTTGTTATCTTTCCTCTGAAGAATCTTAACATCTCCCAGTCCTCTCTCTTTCCATTCCCCGTCAACAAATCTAAACAACTTGGCCCGATGGCAATACAAAACACTTTCGTCTTCCTCTCCAGTCTTCACATCTACCTTATCTGGAAGGGGAATCACCGGTTTAAAGTAGATATTGTCTTCTTCTTCTTCTACGTAACTTCCATCAGATTCCTCATCACCCTGACCCGCACTAACTCTCCTCGGCGATCGAGGCTTAAACTCAAACTCATGTTTTTGTGGGGAACCAAACACAAATTTAGAATCGGATTTTGTGGATGGTGTCGTGGTAGTAGTAGGCGTAAATGAAAAAGTAGTGCTAGCAGGAGGCGTGAAGATACTGGATGGTTTTGTTGTTTCCAGACTTGATTTGGTTCCGAACGAAAACTGAGTTGCGGCTCCAGTGGCTGCAGTGGTGGGAGTGCCAAAGGCAAAAGTTTTGACTGGTTCCGTTGGAACCGTGGTGGCTTGTGGTATTCCAAATGTGAATTTTTGTCCAGGTGTTTCCAAACTTATTCCTATAGCAAATAAAAGATGTTTTGGGAATTAACTGTACCATATTTTGAGGGTCTATTAACGAAATTAAACGAGTTGTTCTTTAATCAAAAACAAGAAAAGTAGTTCGTATGAACCCAAAGAATCTGATTTTGAAAGAGGTACAGATTTTTATTACTATTTTCTTTAATATATTTTGTTTTTATTATTTTTGTAATTATGTATTAGCTAGTCAAGTGACTAGACATGAAATCTTTATTATTTTACGCTAACCAATATTGTCCTCTATTATATAAAATCCATAAGTGCAGTTTTTTTTAGCAAACTGAAATAGTTACATTTTTTTCATATATAATTTTGAATAAATACTAGAACATTGTTTCATTTTTATATTAAAATTTTAAAATTAGTTGATTTTAAAATTTCAATATTTTGTTATCTTTAGTTACGTTGAAATATGACGTTTTGTTAAACAAAGATGTTTTCTCTCAAAATCACAATCATCATTTAATCAAGAAATAACAATAAATCAATTTTTATTTTAAATTAAACTAAATAAAAAAGTTTTCAAAGTAAACAATATAACTAAATTAGGACCGAAACTTAAAAGTAAATACTAATTTCAACTTGTACAATACTCATTCGATAGTGATAAATACATAGTGATTTTCCAGGTTGTCATGCCATGATCTCGATAACAGTCGCTGCCGGAAACAGAAGAAAACTACGCATTCCTAGCATTAGCTGGGATTCTTTGACCTGCCCTAGTTGTTCTTGGGCTAGGCTCTGTGGAGACAGACCCGCTATAGGTACCTCTCGGCCCGCCCATATATTGATTTCAGCTCCTATTGTTGGTATTGCGACTGCTATGGTTGGAACTTCTTCCAAGTTGGAAGTATGAGATGCGACTAGTTACAGAGGCAGCTATGGGATTTCTCAGAAGACCACCATTATCCGAGGAACAGTTCCGACTGTAGCAGTCATAATATCAACAATAGAAGCCAAACTAGAAAGATGGGGATAGCAGGTCTGTCCATAGAGAGACTAGCCAGAGAACAACCAGGGCAAGTAAAATAATCCCGGTTAATGCTAGGGATGTGCAGTTTACTTCTGTTTCTGACATCGACCAGTTACCGAGGTCAATCTGGAAAATTACTATGTATCAAATGATAGCACCGGCCGTGAAATCCTAAAAACCACTGTAGAATAGTCATCTTTCTAGAATTCTTTGTTTTTAAACTAATCTAACGCTCAAATAGTTGTTGAGAGTTGTGGAATATGTAGGACATCATTCTTATTGAAATATAATAGCTTCAGACGATATTACTAGTGTTTCTACATTATAAATACGTAACAAATAAAAAAATATTTAGTGAGCAATTAACAAAAATATATATTTTGATTTCCACATTGATGAGGAAAAAATACAAAGAATGGGCCATTAGCGTGACAAAGTCCATTAACTACCTTGTTAAAAATTCTGTATATCGTAGTGTGATGTAAACAGTTTAACATTTTTCCGCAGGATTACCAAGTTCAATGGAAAAAAAACTCGGAAAAGCTGTGTTAACTTTATTAACACTTAAGAGCAAAAATATTTTAGTTATAGATAAAAGCTTCTATATTATCTAATAGCAACTATTTTATATGTGTTTTTTTATAGATACGATCATTTCAGAACGTTCAAACTTGATTTTTTGAATTATTTCAAATAGAACACTGTATTCTTCTTCTTTCGTCTATTTGAAATTTGAGTATTTTAAAATGAGCATATCTGTAAATAACAAATTGTATAAAATAGTCTATATTAGCTAATATAGGAGCTTTTATCCATAAACATGTATGTTTTAAAATAATTTTATAGTTTAGGTAGTAATTGAATTTTGTCACATTAATAGCCCGCCCTGTATATGGCAATGTTTAAGTAAATTTAACACACATTTGAGAAAATTATTAAAAAATTCTAACTTTACTGTTATTATTCTGTCTTCAAGTTTTAATCTGTGATGTGCTGTGACAAAATCTAACTTTTAATTAATTTTATAATAAATATTGAATTGGTCCTTGCAATTTGTACTGTTTAAAGTAAGATAGTAAAAAATTGTGGTGTCTATTTGGGAAAAGAGATTGTTTTTCTTGACTATATTATTTTTTTTATCTTTGGTATATTAAATTTTTAACAAAAAGAAAAAATTTTGGAATCAACAATAAAAAAATTTACCAGAATGCGGCCCCCTACCTGGGGACACATTGTACGTTATTTGCATCAAAATAAAAATATATTAAAATACTTTATTTACCTTTACTGGTGTCAAGAGCAGGTTTTTGCGAAAAAGTAAATCCTCCACTCTTTGCTCCCTCGACGGCGGGCGCACTTGTTGGGGACGTAGGAATGCCAAAAGAGAACACAGCTCCAGATTCTTCCGGCTTCTTAGCCGTTGTTCCAGGTTTAGGAGACTCGCAAGCAATGCAGTGGTTCGTCTTTCCCTCGTTGATAATATAGCAATTCTTACATTCCCAACTACCTTTAGCTGGCTTAAATTTATCACCGAAACTGGTGGTTCTCGGTCGGGACTCAGGCTTGTGGTGTTTACCGCTTACTTTATTGTTCTCGTCCAAAGAAGTCTGAGCCGTTTGCAACACTTGCAAGAACTGATTGGCCTGTTCCTCAGTTTTAAACCTGACCGTGAACGTTTCCGGTGTTAAAACTCCTTCGGAGAAGTCCTGGGCGTGCCACACCACCGCTTTCGGATTGCTGGTGTTCAGTTTGAATGTCATGTTTTTCAAAACTTTGTGATTACAACACACTTTCAGCACTTGGTCCCTCCTCATGAGCAACCTAACAGATTCGTCCTTAAGGATTTTGATGATTCCAATTCCACGTTCTTTCCACTCTTTTGTTTCTCCATTCGTGTCATAACGGAATAATTTCGCTCTACATTCAAATAGTATCTCGGAGTTTTCTTCGCCAGTTTTATGATCGATTAGCTCAGGCAAGGCAATGACTGGTTTAAATTCAGCGGTTGGAACGAATTCTTCAGCGTGCGAGTCTTCGTCTACGTCTTCTTTTTGTGGAGTTGTTGGTTTGTTCTGTGAAATAACTAACGGTGAGAATGTTGTAGCTTCCGTTGTCTGTACTGGTTTGAATACGTTGGGAGTAACGGCAGTACTCTTTCCGAAAGTGAAGCTGGAGAATGGACTATTTTTTGGTGTTTGTTCGGTTTCTACCACCTTGGCTGGTGTAACTGTATCTTTTGGCTTAAACGTTGGAGTACTAGTAAACACAAAACCTCCTAATGAAGTGGTAGCTGGTATAGCCGCGGATATATTACTTGTACTTGTGTTTTGCGCTGCTTTCTTAGGGTTTGTGTCTTTTTTAGTAGATTCTTGAATTGATTTCTTAGCAGGATCTTGGATTAATTTTTTAGCAGATTCGAAAGAATCGCGGAACTTCTTAGCCTCTTCCGAAGTCTTGAACCTGACACAGAATTTTTCTAACACAACAGACTCGTCAGCAAAATCATGGGCAGCCCAAATGTACGCCCTATCGTTGTTGGCCATTGGCGTTAATAGCATGTCTTTCGTAATGAAGTGATTAGCGCAAATTTTATGGACTTGGTCTCTTCTCATAAGTATCCTAATTTTTCCCGAACTTGGATTGTGGAGAATCTTCAGGTTGCCGACACCTCTTTCCTTCCATTCTTTCACTCCGTTATTATTTACATGTCTAAACAACTTTGCCCGTTCACAGAAGAGTTCAGTTTCACATTCTTCGCCTGTATTGATAGGGACCTCGTCTGGAAGAGGTATTATCGGTTTGAAATCAGGGCAAGGATCGTGATCGTCGACGGAATTTGTAGAGATGTTACTTCTATTTAACGTCGAATTATTTTTGTCGGGACTGAAGGTCTGATCCAGAGTTTTTTCAATTTGAAGTCCCAGACTCACATTCTTAGATGGACTCTTAGTTTGAGCCACCGCGGAAAACACTGGTGGTGACACGTTAGACAATAAACTTTCCGTTGATATAGCAGGAGGAGGTTTACTCAAGACTGACGGAGCGGAAGCTACAGCATTTACAGCCGTTGACGGTAAAGGGATCTGATAGTTATGAGGCTGCGATTTGGCAACGTTGCCCTTTATATGCTGCGGTGGTATAGTAACCGACAAAACCGGTTGCGACGTAGTTGCTCTGATTGTAGGTAACGGATCTGAGTTGGTTATCACTACATTTACTGGAGCTGCTTTGTTATTTATCGCTATGGAAGTTGAAATTGAGGTTGCAGAAGGGAAAAGACTTTGAGCGGTACTAGCGACTGCGGAAGCGGACTTAGGAGATTCTTTCATCGGCTGAGCAATGTGGGGGACTGCGTGAGACAGTATCTGCCCTGTTAGCATTCCCACGCCTAAACTAGTGGAAGGCAAGCCTTGAGTAAGAGACGGTTGTCCCAAAATCGGTTGAGTGTAGCTGGCAGCTGCGGAAGCCGCAATTGTCGGTAGTTGTTGGTCTGGTACAAATGGAAGAGTGCCTGCAAGGAATTTATACATTTGACATTCGATTTTAAGCAAGTTTTACTATAGACAAAGTCTATGCGAAATTTTTTCCAAAACATTCCATTAAATTCCCAGTCTTTCCCATATTTGAAAAATGTGCAAATTTGGCAGTTTCTATTACGTAAATATGGAAACATATAAACATCTCAAAATTTTACAGTGACTACCATAAAGTGTGTACCAAATAGAAACATTTACAATAAAAAAAAAGATACGAAATAAATCCTACTTGAATTATTGGCCAGACTTATCTAATTTATCCAATAGTAGTAATTTATTTTCATTTAATCATTTTAAAATAAATTATTCAAATTAAATCAAAATTTAAAAATATCCAATAGAATTTTTTCTCAATAATAATGCATGCAAAACAATTTCGAATTCTTGTGAATGCATATGAAGTTATTTAGTACTACACGCACAGTTTTTAGTACTAAAAAAGTAAAAGTTAATAAATACATAACCTATTTGCATCGGTATTTTATCTAATCAATAATTATTTTTATAAAAAATACAGTTTAAAGTAACAGTACGTAAGTAGTAGTAGTAGTAAGTTTAACTTCAAACATTGACGAATTCCTAACCTAATTCGCGAAATTCACAAACCACTAGATGGCGCTGTAAATTTCAAGATGTCGGATGTAAGGGTAAACAACAACTTGTTTACATTATACAGTTTTTAATTGCCAGAGATGATGTGTTTTATGGTGTAATTATTTGTATTTATGTAATTTTTTAGGTACAAGTATATTTTAGGACTTATCAAAAGGATTATTTTAATTTTAATGTAAGACAAATTCCTAATGCATATATATAGTGAATTCCTAGTATGCTCGTAACCTTTCAGATTCAGATATAATAGTTCGGTTCCAGATATCTTGAACTATTTGGGAAATCGTGTGCCACCTCTAAAAGAAGGTGAGGCAAATAACTTCATCTGGGGTAGAACGTGAGCAGCCCATGTTGTCAAAATCCTGTATTTATAGTGTCTACTTTAGTTCGTCCACCCCATTAAATATCCATCTTTTATTAAATGGATAAAATTGGTAGTGTAATCAGATTTAAAGTAAGATAAAGTTATTCTATTTTCAAACTGTTGATAAAAAAATGATAGAAAAACATTAGAAAACACAAAATTTCACACCATTATTATGCAAGTAATTTGTTGTTCACCCTTGCAGCAGTTTCGATATGTATCAACAGATGTCAGCCACTTCATGATTTTCGCCAATAATGCTTTTAAATGGAGGGAAAATTTAAATTCATTATTAGAATGAGACAGTAAATAATGTTTTTTAACAACAAATATTTATGCTCCTTCCTAAAAACACAACAAAGAGCTAATAAAAAAAACAACTGATAATTTTAATTTTCATAAAGTTATTCGACGTCATTTTGCAAATTAATGATTGTGTTATCACAGGAACTATTTGCTTTTCCAGAATTAAAATGAACTGAGAAAAAAATTAAATGAGCAAATTCTTAGTTCATATATCTAAATCAAGGCTTTTTAAAACTTCATACGCACGTTGTATTATAGACACAGAGCATGTGCATCCAAAATATTGCAATCTAACCAAACATCACAAATGTAATTATTTTCTTTGAGGAACATTGAAGGATTTTGTTCATTCCGCGCCAATTGAATCCCGACAAGATTTGTGGAATTGTATTACAAATAAATGTTTAACATTATAAGAAACAATCATTAAATAAATAAATAAATAAATTTATTAGACAAGAGTAAATTTAAATTTTCAGCAAAGAGTAAATTTATGTTTCAGAGAAAATGGTGCTCAGTTTGAATACATTTTTTTGTTTAATTTTTTTTTATAGTTTTAAAATGAACTGTGAAATTTTAAAGACAAAACCTAGTATTGACATTTTGATTTCTTATAATAAACATATTAAAATATTTTTTCTTGAAAACCTTAAAAGTTTTTTAAAATTTAACAAGAGTAAAAAAGTGTTTTAAATTCTGCGCGGGATATTATCATTCTTTTTAAATTCGATCAATGAAAAAAAAATTTGATAGGTATAATTTTTAGGGCGACTCACCCTCAACACCTTATATTGTTTCAATTTACTTGAACTCATAGTCAAAGAAGACCAATAATAAACCTAAATCATTTACCAAAGTTGGTTATTCCAAGTTAAAGTAATTCAGATATTCATTTTTTCAAAATATTTAGCCCCCCTATGTAACTCCACCTGTGTGCGGCTTTACATATATATATTTGGTTGAATTGGAATATTTTGTGACTCCCTACATGCATCTGTTCTTCTGCCAAACACCCTGTATGTAAAATGCCACATACAATACTGAAATTTCATTAATTAAAAAATGTGTTTGTTTTGACACCCCGTATCTTTTTAACCATCAAATTTTGATTAAAAAGTCTGATCAGTAATCTACTGTTGCTCTATGTTGCATTAAGTTCAGAACACCCTGTATAGTTTAATCTGAGAATTATTGTAAATGTGTTAAATTTATACAATTTGTCATGTACCAACAATAATGGGATAATGTATAATAATATATAATAACAGTATTACATACCCGGTTGTGGTAAACCTAATCCTCCATAAGCATAAGTTAAACCTGGGTAAAGTCCTGGATACAATCCAGGCGGAGCATAAGCAGCTAAATTGCCTGTAGTTCCAATTCTTCCTGGCTGGTAATTAGGATAAACGCTAGGTAAATTCGTATTATATGCCCCTATATTCGAATTTATATTATAATCCACTCCATAATCAGGATCGAGAACGTAAAGGTCTTCGTCACTCAACTGATTGTTCTTGGTGTGATTCTTTAACTCATTGATTTCTTTTTTCATTTCCTGTAGAGAATAAAATAAATTTTTTGTAAACGGTCCCCAAAAATTTATCTTACCTGTACTACATCTACAACGTTCTGTAATTCGTCGACAGATGACTTCAATTCCTCAACAGACTTTTTGACATCCTTAAGCTCCTCAAACCCTTTCTTCACAGACCTCAAATCGTCCACTGTGGTATCTTTGAAGCTACGTAATTCTTCAAGGAGACTTCGATGGGATTCCACCATAATCTTAATCTGCTCCAAAATGCTGGTAAGCGTGTTGTCTCTAGTGGCTGCCATTTGTCTAATTTGTGCATCCAATCTTTCTGGGCTAGGCCTCGCCTCTTGCCTTGAAATATTAAAACGCATGGGGGTGGAATGATTATGGTTTTCATGTTTCGGGGTGAAAGGGGGCCCATTATGAAAACTTGTATGGGTTGTATACGTGGTCAGGTAATGATCTCCAGTGCTGTTATCAGAGGATGGGTTCTCATCGGACATACCGTCGCATTCGTTGCGATTCGTACAGTCTGGGTCAATTCGTGACAGAAGTCTTTCTATTTTCTCAATTTCAGTACCAAGTTGAGAATTCAAGGGATGAGCTCTATCTACTGAAGGTTCTCTAAGCCTGTCCAAGGTGAGGTATAAGCAATCTCTGGCTCTAGAAAGTAAAATAATGTTTTGGCTCCTCATTTCCGACGTTACGTTTTCCTTATTTTGATGAGTCTTTTGATCAGCCATGTGTTTGTAAATTTCTGATTGGTAAAAACTAGCGTAAGGATCTTTGAGTTGTTCAAATATATGTAATGCTTTTTCGTATTCCTTTTTCTTCATCAACTGTACAGCAGTGAATAGCCTTCCACATTCAATGTAAGACGAAGCTTCAGAAATAGTTATATCCTTCCCTTTATATTCAAAAAGTCTGTTATTCGAATATGTAATCATCTGATTACTTCTCACTTTCTCCAATAGTGGCAAGGCCGTTTTCCAAAAAAGTTCAGCTCTGGCATCATTAAATTCGATTTCTGATTGCTTGGTAAGTCTTTTTGAGCGTTCCTCGAATATTTTTGCTAAAGTGACCAATAATCTAACATCCAATCCATGATGACCTACACATCTTACAACTTCAATAGCTTTAATAAGAAGTAAACGAACTTCTCCCATGTTAGCTCCTTGTTCATTTTTGTACATCTTATAAGCAGCTGATATAAACTTTGACTGATTCAGGGTGCCCAAATAATCTGTTACACAAGCTGGTAGAACGTTTGGCCTATCGTGATTATAATAGATCAAGTTTTTAGTATCCTCCAATTTGGATTTGGCACAGAGAATAGCGCAATAAAGGAATGCTTGAATGTCTAGAATGTTTAATGCCTCGGCAGCACAATTGTTTAGATTTTTTATGGAATACTGTAGGCCTTCGAACGACTTCAATTCCATATCACTTAATTTACTATTTAAACCAAGCCAAATGTAATGGTGTAAAGAATCTGGATAAACTAGCTGAGCAACTTCGTCGTACTTTATCAAATCTAAGGGATCAGGTAATTTTATAACTGGGTCCAAGGTTTGAGAACTGGAAACGAAAAAACTTGTCGACATTTTGAGTTGTTGATCTCTTTTCACAAATACTTTTTTATAGAGTTGTTCTCTCCACATTCCCGTAGAGTATTGTGTTGCCTTTTCTAACATTATAGTTTTTCTATCTCTAGCAGCAGCTAAAAGAATGTGTCCTGATTGTGAGCAACGATAGCAGGCCTCTTTATGCCAATGATGCACGAGACGTTTCCTGTTTTCTGGAGAATGCAACAGCCACATACTCTGCAAGTCAGGGGGAGAAGAATGGTAAGCTGCTAGAAGAACGGGGAGGGTTATGTTAGAGGCTTCTTTGAATTGTATTAGATCCTTCTTTGCTTGCTTAAAAACGAGTGTGGCAAAATGGAAATATAATTGAGCGTGATAATGACTCAAAAATACAGTTATTAATTGACGATCTGGACAAGTCTGAATATTCTGAGAGGCTTTAGACAGCATCTGATCGAAATTGAAGACAGCAGTAACGTATTCAGTGCTAGTTTTTACAGTATCCAAGTGTTCATCCAAACTTAACGCTACTAATCTGTCCAATACGGATACAGAAAGAAACCAGAACTCCCAAGTAAGCTGAGAAGTATAGGCGAGGTCCCTTTGGAACCTCACGAGGACTTCGGCAAATGTCTCGTACCAACTTAAGTTGTTGTGAAAGATAGATAAATTTTTTTCCTCGATCGCAGATGCATGCTTGTATGCTTCTTTAATCATGTTGTTTTGCAAAAAATGTTTAAGTAGGCGAACCCTTAAATTCACGTCGGTTGGCCTGGTTTCAAGCTCTTTTATTAGCAATTTCGAGACTTCGACAGGGTTATCGCTTTCCGTGGTTATCAAGCGCTCTCGTAGATTAAATACCGCTGGGTTATGAGGATCAAATGATTGAGCCAAATCACAGAAATACCTTGCACCTGATTGATCCATATCCACGTCATCCGATGCTAGTAACTCACAAACTAGTGGAAAATAAAAATTTTATATTTATAAAAAAATGCAACTTGATTTTTTTCAGTTAATAAATTAATAGTAAAAACTGATATAGGTATATTTTTGTATCGACTACAATTACTTTTTTGTGCACAACAAACTGCACTTATCACAAAAAAAACATAACCTATCATCTTATCTAATCAATAAATCAATTTTACATAGAACACAGAACTACAAATGTGATTACAATTTTTTTTTTTTTGGTTAGATAACTCTCATAAACTGATTTACTTAGAAGTAAGTTCATTTACAATGTTTTTACTAATATAATTTCAACCAATACTTACCTTTTATAACTAAATTGTTTTGCTTAGGGTCAAGCTGTAAGCTAGTTCTGTAAGCTTCAAGTGCAGCTTCCTTTTTCCCTAATTTTTCCAATGCTTTTCCTAGCAGTTGATATCCTTCTGGTGATTTTGGTTTAACACTTAAGTATGAGGAGACATAGCGACAAGTTTGTTCGTAGTCTCCAACATTGAAGTACAGCTTTGCAAAAGAGAAACATCTTAGATTTCTCTGAAATAAGAAAAGTATAAATAACAGTCTGATAATAGATTACTGAGAACATTTCGTGCTTCAGTGAAACTGTAGAACATATAAAATGTTATATCAATTTCTTATAAACTGTAATGTTAGCTAGGTACCTCTAGATATTATTTCACATAGCTATAACAACAAATCTAATGACTAATTGTATTACATTTTGAATCATAAACAAGGAAACTATCTCTATTTGAATTGATTGACATATTTTACTATCAAGTTGTATTATAGTTGGCATTTAATTTTTTCCATTTTTATATTTAAGTATATATTTGCACGTGTGGCAATTTATTTATAAATATTTTTTTCTGTACATAAATTCCCGCCAGCATCAAGATATCTCTTGCATAGAAATAATCTAAAAATAGAGCACAAAACTATTTCGCAATGAATTGTTCAAGAGAAATATTTCAGTTAAAATTGGCCAAATATTATGCACATTAAAACAAAAACTAATATAAAAAAAATAGTCATTAACAGTTATAATTTTCACCGGCATGGCTGGCATTATCAAAAATGCTTACCTCAGTCTCGTTGTTTATCTTTTTTAAACTATGATCTACATGTCTGTCCACTTCTAATTTTGTTTTAAACATTTTAGATAACAGTCTTAAAACACATATATAAAAACGACACTAAACTCGTTAATATTTCCAAACTTTATAAATACTTGACGTTATGCGACATAAATCTATAACACTAACCACCATTTTCATTTTACCTTCGAATTTGGCAGTTGAATTTCAATAATATTTAAAGCGCAGCGCACAAGATTTCGAATCCTGCGTCACGCATGCTCTTTCGACCAATTAAACTCATTCTTATTGTTGCCCATACAGTTACTATTCGTTGAACTTATAATGAGTTTGTATTGTGAAGGTGCTTGCAATAGCTGCCAACTTCAACCTTCACAAATTTGTCATGTATGATAATTTAGAAAATAGATTCGTAAATGTTTTTCTGGGGGATTAGAAATGAAATTAATTAGATATTTATAAACTGTTTTCAATAGACCTCATATATATATATTTTTTTAATCATGCTAGAAATGTCTGCTTGTTTCAGAGATTTGAATATCAGTGGCGCGCATGCTCTAAAGTGCCTAATTCACTCATTACAGTGAACTATATATTGTGGGTGAATGGTGAACTCTAAAACAATCAAAAGACACCTACAGCCGTATTTTGTTTACTGAAAAATTGACAATCGTACCTTAATCAATTTTATTATAATAATTATTAATTCTGTAAATGGGCATGAGCGCCGACAGAAAAAATTTCAGTGGGAGCAACAAAAATAACGCGTAGGCAGTTATTTCAAAATTTTAATGAAAAATAAAAATAACTTAAAAGAAGAAACTTGGTAAAATCTTTGGTGTTATAGCGGATGACTTACCTACTACTCCTAAATAAAATAAAATGGAATATTAAATCGGAGCAGCCGAAAGGCGACGCGAAGAATATGTCAAAATCCAGGGGGTATTGAATACCCATACCAGAGAGAAAAGAAACGTCAAAATTTGTCGTCAAAAGTGTTTTTACATGAGTTTTATTTGATGACAAAGCTTTTTAGCTTTTCACAAAAGAGAGTTTGCCTTGATTATAGATACGTTATTACCTCTACTGGATATTCACAATTAATAGCTCTGTTTTATTTATCCAAGTTCTCAGATAATCTCATCATTTAGAATAATCGTGATTAACTCAGATCAAAGGTAAATAAAACCACAGATGAATAAAATAGCTGTAGATGTGTTAAACCCTTGTGTTTATGGACGTAAAATTCACAAAACAGTTATTATCGCTATATTTTCATCATTATGTGGCGTTAGTAAGTTTATCTTGAGCTTCTCATGACAATCTACCGGACAGTCAATGACAGTTACAGTTGGCTTGCTAAATGTAAAAAATTACCACATTTCCCGCCATTCAAAAATTCGCGCGATTATTCTCGAATTTCACGAAGACCATGAAGACAAGGTTTAAAAGCAACACTATTTTAATTTATTATAGGGTATATAACCTAACTGGTGGCAGTAATTATTAATGCATCAGATAAGTATTAGGTATAAAAATACTTTATGTCAATCATGCCTTAATTAAATAAATACCTGCCAATAATAAGTACTTATTTACTTATACTGTTATCTTTATTATGTTAAATCCAGAATTATGAATCAATAAAGTATTATTATAGGTAGTAATTTCAATTAATAAAAACAAGTCGCAAGTCCCTAGTACTAGGTTATGATTTAGGTACTGATCAAATTATTATTGGTTTAGAATCAATTAGTTGGTAATGTGCCTAAGAACAGAATAATGATTCGCATAACTTTTTGGCAATTATTGGCCTGTCTGTGTTGTTTTAATAGTGTTTTTGCTTATAACCGTATCGTCAATGGGGTGGACGCAAGTGAAAATGAATTTAAGTTCGTGGTAAGTTACAACAATGTAATATTTTTTAAGATGTACTAGCTATTGCAATATTTTGTAATATAAGAGCGCCACTTATGGCACATCATGTTTCTTTTAAATGGCAGAACTTTTTTGAAGCTTAGTGTATCCATCTGATTATCGAAACAATCGATTCTCCTACTTGTTTTATTTGAAAAAGGTATACCTTACTGAAGTCGATAGGAGAAACCATTTTTGAAATAATCCTATTTGAAATGGTCAGTGCACCGAGTAAAAACTGTTTTGGTTTTAGGTAAAGTGCCTCTTTTGCTGAAAATACAGCAAAATGTTACTTGGAGAAGTTATTCAGAATAATAAATTATGGAGACGTGCAAGAAGATCGGCGAGGTTTGATGAAATCATTTATCAACAAAGCTCAAAGATTTTATCAAAGCAGGCCGATCTTTTTGTATCTTTATTATGCGACTACGGCTGCGATATGGGTATGTTAGGTTAAATCGATTTATTTTCACCTAAAGAATATGCGTGGTCTCATTTTTGCTATTTCATTTAAACACACCCTGTATATCTTTCGTATGTATTTTTTTTTATCCATGAATATTATCCTTGTGACCATAGAAATCATTTTAAAAATAACGATATATTTCATTATCTTAAAATCCCAAACGGCAAGTTTATTTTTTACAGCCACCAACCAATAGTCATGATTTTCAAAATGGGTTCTATAAGTAACGAGGTTTTTTAGTCTATCTATCAGTGTAGTTAAAAATGTTGATAGATCTCTTTCATATGTTTAAACAAATAAGGGCTCATATTATTTTTAATACGTTCAGTTCAGAGTGTTAATAACTTATTTACCAACCTCGTAATTTTTAGTAGGTAATAAGGTAATATTGAAGTAGGTACCTACGACAGGGCCGGCAATCAAAGTTTTTTTTCGTAGGGCGTTTAGTACAGAATATTTTTTTCAGTCAAACTGGCAATATGAATATCTGAAAATTCGAGCAATGGTGTTATTGTTTCCAACTAAAAAACCAGCTCTGATTTTAATTTTAATAACAAATACAGCGTTAACATCATCATCATGTGTTCACGAATACCTAAAAAACAACACAAAATTATTTCAGATTTCTAGCTCGATGTTTAAAAAATGGGGCACAAGTGAATTAGATCTATTAACTACCATGCTTACAGAGTTTCCAAATGTAGAAACGACAAAAATGAACATTTTCATTAATAATAATAATCTGATACGTAACAATTAATTCGATTGGCTGGCTATATTTTTCCTCATTACAGGTTCATCAGGATTACCTAATAAGAACAAAACACACTCCGCCTACAGTTAAATAAGATGCCTAATTATTCCAAGAAAATTGAACGAAAGAAATGCTAATAGATAATAGAAAATTTCGAAAGAACTTTCGGCAGTCTTTAATTATAAAATCTTGAACTCTAGAAAATCAAACCGCATATAGCATATGGCGAAGCGAACCATGTTATTGAAAAATATCTGTACCCGGATACAAATTCCTTTATTTAATTAAGTACTATGAAACGTTTAAGACTGAAAAAATATTCACTAAAAACTTATGAAAACAACGTAAACACAATTTTGTTTACGAAAGTTATCGTTTAGTCTTCTATCCGCCGTATTTGCGTTGCTGGTTGCAGTACTTTCCAAATGTCAAACGTACGAAAGAAATAACCTCGCGGCGGACGGGCCGCCATAGTTGTCGATAAATAGGGCTTCAGTATAGTTTCCAAAAATTGTTTTATTTTCGCTTTATGAATAAGTTTTTGAAGGGTATTCCGTTAATTCATATTTTTCTCTATTCTCTCTTAAAATATTTGTACTTAGTGCTTCACCCTGCATACAGAAATATTGTAATGGCTATTATGTATTTATTGTACAAAATACAGTAAGACATGACAACAAATGCAAATAATTCATTTCAAAACATACAATGCGATGAGCAACCTAATTTTTGCTCACCGCATTTGCTTTGGCTACGGCCTTGACTACGTATATGTTAATGTTAGTAGTAATTAAGTAGGTAAATAAGTATTAATGAAGAATTGAACTATTTCAAATTATAATATTTGAATTTTAAAAATATTCGTTGAAAAATATTTCTCTTTTAGATATTCCTAATAGAATACTATTTTTATTCATTGTTACTGTTGTCAAAAATAGACTAATAAAAACTTTCAATGCTTTGGTATATTTAAACGGCGTGCTAAATTTACGCGACTCGTCATCATTGCAATGGTGGGTGCTGTTTATTTTTAGGCACATATGTAAAACCTACCAAGGACTCGGTATTTTCAACTATATCTTTTGAGTCATACTATATAATTTGTATGTATAACTATTGTCATTGTATGCTTTAAAAATAATATAGGCACCTACGAAACAGTGCAATACAAAGACGCAATTCTGGTTGCAAAACAAAGGATATGAAACGAGAAGTGAATCCCTTCGAACAAAATAAAATCACTTTTGGCACATATATCATTTGTAGAAAAAATAGTGATTTTTTCTACAAACATCATTAAAAATACAAATTAACGCATTATGTTACTAAATTTATAAAATATCATTTTGAAATTTAATTGTTCGTGAAGTTTATTGTTGTAATGAAAACTCGATCATTTGTTGACAAGTAACTTCAAATCTCGCGACATGGAAAGTAATCAAGAATAGTTATTTACGTTACAAGGCCGGGAAATGGTATATTAAAGTACAAGTCTAGATGTTTACGGACGAGCCGACGAAGGAGTCGAGTCAGGAATTTTTAGACGAGTACTTTAATAACATTTCACGGCCGTGTATCGTACGTTTTATTTCATACTGTGTTGCATTAAAAATGAAATTTGAATGTTTTATTTTACATAACCTGCCTGTATGTAGGTGTTAGCTTGGTTTCGATTCTTGCTTTATCGCATAGCTTCTGATTTAGCTTAGTGATGTAAAAACAAAAATAACAAATTTGATAGTTTGTCATCCCGTGCGTATTTTGTGATAATTTTCGTAAAAAATGGAAGAAATCGAGCTAAAATGTGCTGAAGCAACCAGTAAATTGGTGCCTACGAAGTCTTCTGCTCGTTATGAGAAGGAATAGCAGCTCTTCAACGTGTGGAGAAACACCTATAAGGTGGAAAACGGCCTGAATGAGAATATCCTTTTGGCGTACTTCTTGGACATCTCCAAAAATATTGTCACGGATTTCCCAATCCGAATTTTACTATTGCCAGAAAAACAATCTGTTAATTAACTACTTCTTTATTAACTATACTTAGTACACTACTGAACACTTATTAGAACTCAACTAAACACTTATTTAATTAATCGCTATCTAAATCACTTTGATATCTCCAACTAAACACTTCAATTCAAACTGTAATACAAGACTTATACAAGACTAACTTAATCGGCCGTTTATTTTTCTTTTATAGACCCAGCGAATATTCCAGGTATATTCTAGTATCTCTAGATTTATTTTCTAGCATCTCTCGAACGCTTCTCGTCTTTTCTCAAATTTTCTAGTCCCGTCTCGATTCACGGCTTTTTGTTTGTTTAACAGAAGCGTGTAGGGGCGATCGGGGCAATCTTAGCAATTCGCGGTACCAAAGTCGTTGATTTAGGTGTGAGTGGGGCAAATTCCGTGACACTGCCCCCTCCTTAGGACCGATCGTCCCGATCGGATACACCTCTATACGGGGACAGACGCTCCAGTTGGACAACCTTCATCTTACTCCTGGGAGTCCTCTGTATCCGGTAGACGACATCATTGATTCTTTTAATGACGGTGTAGGGGCCCTCCCAACGGTTCTGTAGCTTAGGCGATTTTCCTTTCTTCCGCGTGGGGTTGTACAGCCACACCAGGTCACCTTGTTGGAATCCGACTGTATTGGCCCGGACGTCGTATCGAGTCTTCATGCGATCGCTCTCTAGTCGCATTCGAGATCTGACTTGGTCGTGTACGGCTGCTAGTCTTTGTTCTAGGTCATGGATATAAGTGTCTGGATCTGTGGGCTGTTCCGCAGGACGACCAAATACCAAATCTGCTGGAAGTCGAAGCTCTCTTCCAAAGATGATCCTTGCGGGAGTCTTCCCTGTTGTTTCATGGACAGCTGAGCGGTAAGCTAACAGGAAGAGTGGAATGAGCTTGTCCCAGTCTGTCTGGTTCTCGTTCACAAACATCCTCAGATTGGTTTCTAGTGTGGCGTTGAAGCGTTCCACCATACCATCTGACTGGGGATGCAGTGGGGTGGTCCTGGTTTTCCGGATTCCCATAAGCTCGCAGACCTTTCGGAACACACCTGATTCGAAATTTCTGCCCTGATCTGAATGTAGTTCCATGGGCACACCAAATCTGCAGAACAGGTTATTGACTAGCGCTTCTGCTACGGTTGTGGTCTCTTGATTGGGAAGGGGGTATACTTCCGGCCATTTGCTGAAGTAGTCCATGGCTACTAGCAGATATCGGTTTCCACTTTGGGTTTTCGGAAAGGGGCCAGCGATATCAATGGCAATCCTCTCAAACGGCGCTCCTACGATGTACTGGCGCATTTTGCCTCTGGAACGGGTCTTCGGTCCCTTGCTTGCTGCACATATGTCACATTTTCGGCACCAATCTTCTACATCCGTCCTACAGCTCACCCAGTAGAAACGCTCCCTAATCTTCTGTAGAGTCCTATTGATACCGAAATGTCCACCCCCTGTACCTCCATGTACTTCCTGCAACACTTCTTTAACTCGGGACCTCGGGAGTAGTACTTGTTTCTTGACCTCCGTTCCGTCATTGTTCTCCCATGCTCTTTTTAGGACACCGTCTTCCAATACCAGAGAATTCCATTGAGCCCAATAGCTCTTTAATGCTGGGCTTTTACTACTGACTTCTGCCCAAGACGGTCGGTTGTTGGCTTCTTTCCAGTCTAGTAAAGGCTTGATGTCACAGTCAGCTTGCTGGTCTTTCCGAATCGCTGCTGAACTCCATCGGTCTTCAGGTTGGGCTGCTACTACCTTGCAAGAAACTGATGAGATGTTCTCTTTCCTTTCAAGACTACTGCAGTGCATTCCGTTGGTCGGACAAAGTCTAGAAAGAGCATCTGCGTTTCCATGTCTCCTTCTTGCCTGGGAGTCGCGCCATTGCCGATCTGCCACTGGGGTCCTACAATGTCCCTTTAGATGACCCGCCTGTCCACAGTTCCAGCATTTGAGAAGGCGATCCCTTCGACTATCAGATTGCTCCTTCTTTGTCCTAGTAGTTGGGCTGAGTTTATCAATAATCTCCTTTAGCGTCTTTATCAGGTCTCCATTTGCCATACTGTCGCTGTTATCACTGATGGCCCGAACTTTAACATGTCTACCGGATGCCATCTTTGCTGCCTCGAATTCCAGTGCATGCGAAAGAGCGTCGTTCAACGTTTTAGGTCTGGCGAGTCGTAATGCCTGCTGGGTTTCGCAATCTCTTAGGCCATCGGTAAAAACTTGGATGGACAGCTGGTCTAAGAATTCGGACGGGGCTGTTGGATAAGCCAATCGAACCAGTCGGGCAACATCGGTCTCAAAATGCTGTAAATTCTCTCCATTCTGTTGGTGACGATTTTTCAATTGTGCCTGGTAAACTTGCTGCAGGTGCTTATCCCCATATCTCATTTCCATATGCTGTTTTAGAATATCGTAGTTATTCTGCTGCCCAGCAGGAACTCCTTGCAGGACGTCAAGAGCTTCCCCTCGTAGAGCAACTATTAGAGCAGTAGCCTTTTCACAATCAGACCACTCGTTTGCCGCAGCTGCTGCTTCAAACTGACGCAGATAGACATTCCAGGAGACCTTGCCGTCGAATTCAGGAGGCTTCGTTTTCTGCGTTCGGATAACAGATCCTTCTGATTTTATTACGCCTTCCTTGCTTATGTTGTCTAGCTTATGTCGGAGTTCTTCGCAGGTTTCTCTAACCAGGTTTATTTCTTTGTCCACTTCCTTTCTTTGTGCTAACAGTTCTTCGTCGATTTCTTTTCTCTGTTCTAACAGTTTCTCCTCTACTGTATTTTCTAATTTTTCTAACTTCACCTGCATTTCGTTCGTCTGAGCTCTCATTTCCTGTTGTATTATCTGCATCTGATCTTCTAATTTCTTTTCTAATTTTTCCTGCATCGTTTGGGACTGATCTTCGATTTTATGCCCTTGTTCTTCAAATTTTTCTTGCATTGTCTGTCCCTGTTCTTCTAATTTCTCTTGCATTGTTTTCGCTTGGTCTTCCATTTTATGTCCTTGTTCATCTAGTTTCTTTTGCATTGTCTGCATCATTTCTAGCAGTTTTGCCATTTGTACATCCATATTGACTTGGCTTCTAGTTACAGGCATTCACTCTATTTTCTTTAGAATGTTCTAGAATATCCAGGAATGTGCTTGTAAATGTCACCGTTGACTTCCTTACAATGAAACGAGTGCAGTGATATGCCACACTTGGGTCTTTGTCTCACTTGCGTACAAAGTTCTAGAATGTTCGAGAATGTCCTTCGCTAATACCACCGTTCACTTCCTCAAGTCACAACGAGTGCGGTGATATGTCACACTTGGGTCTTTGTCTCACTCGCGTACAAAGTTCTAGAATGTTCGAGAATGTCCTTCGCGAATACCACCGTTCACTTCCTCAAGTCACGACGAGTGCGGTGATATGTCACACTTGGGTCTTTATTCCACCCACGCACAGGGTTCCAGAAAGTTCTTCCAACTTCCACTTGAACCCACTCACGCACAGGGTTCCAGAAAGCTCCTCAAACTTCCCGTTAAATCCACTTCCGACACCAAATTGTCACGGATTTCCCAATCCGAATTTTACTATTGCCAGAAAAACAATCTGTTAATTAACTACTTCTTTATTAACTATACTTAGTACACTACTGAACACTTATTAGAACTCAACTAAACACTTATTTAATTAATCGCTATCTAAATCACTTTGATATCTCCAACTAAACACTTCAATTCAAACTGTAATACAAGACTTATACAAGACTAACTTAATCGGCCGTTTATTTTTCTTTTATAGACCCAGCGAATATTCCAGGTATATTCTAGTATCTCTAGATTTATTTTCTAGCATCTCTCGAACGCTTCTCGTCTTTTCTCAAATTTTCTAGTCCCGTCTCGATTCACGGCTTTTTGTTTGTTTAACAGAAGCGTGTAGGGGCGATCGGGGCAATCTTAGCAATTCGCGGTACCAAAGTCGTTGATTTAGGTGTGAGTGGGGCAAATTCCGTGACAATATGAATCCTGCGACAATATGGGCAAAATATTCGACGCTCAAGTCTATGCTGATGGTAAAAGGAGATATTTCAAAATAGCCAGAACTGGTGGCTTTCTTAAAAAGGCAAGCAGTTGGCCATCAGGCAAACAAATCAAAAGTTCTAACAAGAGAAGTTAATAGATTGATGAAGGAAGCCCCATCAGAAGAGTATCTTTTGATGAAGGTAAACAAGTTTAACCTTTTCATTAGTTTTGAATTAAACAATGTGCATCTTGAATGATATAGGTACTCAATGTCAATTAATTACAAAAAATACATTTCTTGGTTTCGTTAGTCGAAATTTCATCAATTTGACAATCAGTTTTAAACCATTTTCTCTATTGTTACAGGTAATCCCAATGATAGGCATTGCTGGTGGTTGCGGCGATTAGGGGGGGGGGGCACAAAAAAAAATTGCGGGATATTTGAAGTTGGAACGCCCAGAAAAATATACGGGGCATTGTTTCCGCAGAACATCTGCCACTTTTTTGGCGAATGCGGGAACTGATTTATTAACACTGAAAAGTCATGGTGTATGGAAAAGCTCATCTGCTGCGGAACAATACATTGAAGATTCCTTAGAAAACAAGACAAAAGCAGCAAGGATGATTGAAAATGGAGAAAACTTTATACAGGTTCTTCAGACCAAGCAACAAACTATATCCACCACCACTACCGTGTCTAGTGAAGATCCTGTCCCAGGTATTCCTGCATTCAGCCTGCAAGGAAATTCACATTGCACAGTTACTGTTAATTATAAATATAATTAGTTTTTATAGGCTTGATTTTGCAGTTTTAAAGATAAAATCTTTTAAAAATGTGAATATTGTGTTATTTTAAAGCATTCGGGGAAGTAAACATTTTCCGGACTTAAATGAGTCCGGGAAATAACTCATTACAGTACAGTATGAAATAATAGTATGTTACATACCTAGCGGGGAAGTAGATCATTACAGGTCAGATTTTGTTAGAGGCCGCTAAAAGCCGTGGTTGGAATGATCCCTCCCGCGTGGTATGTATACTATTTTATTCATAATCGTTTAGTTACAAGCTTTTAAAAACATTAGTTTTAAGAAAATTTGTTATCATAATTTAATATTTTTTTCGACAAAGAACTCCATGAAACTGTTGCTAGGCAATATTAGTTATAGTTTATTGGTTTTGACAGTTGTTCTCAGTGCACAAGTTTTCTTTCGCTATGGCTGGTTACTCTAACGCAGAATTAACAGACATGCATTTCATGTATGGTCGTGCTAATGGGAACGCCACCGAAGCGCGACATCTTTATGTTGAGGCTTATCGAAATCGCCAGATTCCTTCACAACGCATGTTTGGAAGAATTCACCAAAGATTGCGTGATACCGGTTCCTTGAGCAAACAGAGCCATTTATCCGGAAGACCAAGGTCGGTATCCATTCCTAGAGCAGAAGAAAAATTTCTAGCACTGGTAAAGCAGAATCCAGGTACGAGTGTGCGGAGAATATCAGCCGAGGCAGGAACTAGTGGTCCGCTTGTTTGGAAAATCTTTCATGAGCAACTGTTTTATCCATACCATGTGCAACGAGTACATGCCTTAAATGCAATAAATGATCATCAAGCACGTTTGGTATTTTGCCCCTGATTTCTACTTCATGATGCTGAAGACCCTCGTTTTCTTGCAAACATTCTTTTTACTGATGAGGCCGGGTTCACAAGAAATGGAGTGTTTAATTTTCACAATACGCATATTTGGGCCAAGGAAAATCCTCATGCTCTAATAGAATCTGGACATCAGGCACGTTTTTCATTAAACATTTGGATGGGTATTGTAGGTGACAGATTTCTAGGTCCTCTTGTTTTACCAAACCGATTGACAGGTGCTACTTACCTCAACTTTCTGTAGAACACACTGTTTTTGGAAGACATTCCTTTGAATCAGAGGCAACAAATGTGGTTCTAGCATGATGGTGCTCCAGCTCATTTTTCCATGGCCGTTAGAGAGCATTTACACCAAACTTTTCCACATAGATGGGTAGGAAGGGCCGGACCTGTTTTATGGCCTCCAAGATCACCTGATCTGAACCCTCTAGATTTCTTTGTTTGGGGATATTTGAAGACATTAGTGTATGGTACTCCTGTAAATAGCATGGAAGAGCTGCAGCTACGGATTAATCAAAAGTGTCAAGAAATCCAAACCAAGGAGGAGGTTTTCGAAAGAGTTCGAATATCGTTGAGACGAAGATGTCGTTTCTACTTGGAAATGAACGGAGGGCACTTTGAACATCTTCTGAACTTTACTTTTTGTTTGTTAAAAGCTTTCTTTGTCAGTTTATTCCTAATAAAATAAAATGTTTGAAAAACAGGTGTAGGTTTCTATACTTCCTGATAATGTCAACGAAGTTTAGTCCTTCTATATCTCCTGGGGTGATTACAAATTCACGAATTACCCTAGATTTTGTATTTGGAATATTTACTCGAAAATGCGTCTCCTCATCTGTAACATTTTCAACAAGTAAAAATGGTAATTCTGACTTCCGACATGCACCGGCCATTCCCACAACCAACACAAACTAAAGCAAAAAATGCGAATTAGTAAACTGACAACTAAATGAAGCAATTATTAGTTACCCTAGCCATAAAAAAATTAGTCGTCCACCTCCGTCAAAAACTTTTAAAAAACGTTTGATTTTTTAGCGTGGTATCCATCGGACTGCCTTTTTTTAAAGACAGCTCAGTTCTCAAGATGTAGTACTGTGTCCATAGCGTAGAAGCCTTCAAATTCTTCTTACCTTCAAAATATGCCAGTAGTACTTTCTCATTGGCATCTTTTACTTTCTTCTGTTCACGCCATTCAAGCCAAATGATAATAAAATTTAAACTGACACTGACCTACTAGATAATTGTTATTTAATTATACTTGTAAATGATCAAAATTAAAAACTTGCATTTCCCATTTATCGTCAAAATTAGAAAAAATCTTGTATGTAACTCGTGTGATATTTCAAATCATACTTTTTATAACTGATTACATAAATAATTATTATGCGCACAAAAGATTTTTTAGATTTCTTTTCAGTATCAGATACCTAAAGTATAATTATTTCAAGACTGCAATATTTATATTTTATCATTTGGTGCCGCTATCTATAACACGAAATTAAGTTTATGTGTATTATTAGGTATCTTTGCAAAGGAACGGGACACATTTTTGTGGAGGAACGGTATTGGATGAAACTCACATATTAACTGCTGCACACTGCGTATGTGACGTGGACTGGTGAGTATTTCAAAACTTTCGAATATTGTTTTATTAAGCTTTAAGCAAATTAAAAGGAACACAGATGGCTATTTTTTAGTTTTAAGCAAATAAAAAGAAAAACACATGGATAATTGGTGTATATTATTTAATTGTACCTATTATTACATATATTAAATAACAGATTACTATTGATCACAAAAACGTAAGTGATCTATTAATTTTTAAGAAAAGTTCGGTCTTGGAGTAGGCCTTGGTAAGTAAGGACGTCCGTCAGCTCTGCGAACTCGCTCTGTAATAAAAAAAAATCATTGTACGTACTAAGAAGAGTATATAATTTTTTTAGAACATAATTGATGTAATTATTATTTTACTTTTTAATTGAGTATATTTGACTTACCAACAGGTTTCGATCCAATTTGTCTCACTAGAAAAATATATAAATCATTAATTAATTAAAAAATTCGACACCACTGGTGACGTAAAGAATGTTAGAAAGATAAAAAAGGAATATACGAGGTGTGGCAATTAAGTTCCGGGAATTTAGTTATAACTCGGAAACTGACAACATTGCACCGTTCGTCAACGTTTTTCTACAAGGGAAACCTTCCTCTTAGTTTCAATCCAAGATTGAAGTCGATAGTACGTTTGGTTTGTTTTATCTGTATTTTTTTAGTGGCGTCGTGATAATGAGTGACTTATATTACAACCAACGTGTTGTGATTCAATTTTTAGTGAAATCTGCCCTCGGAAATCCTTCGAAAATTGCAAGTGGTGCATGAAGACGAGTGCATGTCGAAAACACCCGTGTTTGAATGGGCAAAACGGTTCAAGGAAGGGCGTGAATTGGTAGAAGACGATCCACGTGAAGGAGCTCCCGTCACCTCTCGTACTGACTCGAATGCTGACCGTTTGCGTGCACTGATCACGTCTGACCAGCGCCAAAGCATTCGTGCGTTGTCTGACGAGTTAAACGTCAACATAGAAACCGTTCACGAGATGTTACACGAAAATTTGAATATGCGAAAGATTTGCGTAAAGATGGTGCCAAAAGTTGAACAGAAAGACATGCGAAAATCGATCTGCGAGGATTTATTGTCCCGCATTCGGAGATACGGTAGAGACTGGATGAGTCGGGTAGTCACTGAAGATGAGACCTGGATATTTGTGTATGACCCCGAGACCCGTAAACAAAGTCAGCAGTGGGTGGAAAAGGATGGAGAGCGGCCAACGAAAGCGAGGATGTCCAGGTCACGACTGAAGGCAATGTTGATCGTTTTTTTTCGATATCCACGGCATCATTCATCGTGAATATGTTCCTGCCTATGTTGGCGTCCTGGAACAGCTGCGGGTCCGCGTTTTCCGTGTGCGACCCGAACCCACCGAGAACGGATGGATCTTGCACCACGACAATGCCCCAGCCCATTCCTCGTTCATTGTGCAAGAGTTTTTGGCGGATTTTGGAGGATTACCAAGGGTGCTTCCAATTGAGGGAGCAACGTTGGAATCGTTGTGTAGAGTTAGAGAGACTGTTGTGAAGGTTGATAATAAAATTTTGGCGAAATTTAATTTGCTTGTTTTTTCATTAACAAATTAATTGCCACACCTCGTATGTATACAATGATGATGACGATGCTGATTATTGTAGTTATGGGCTTGTTTGTACCCTAATTTGATTTTCTTTATATTTTACATATACAAAACATTTAATTCATTTATTTTTTCAATTTCTATTGATTTAATTAAATAAATGTCATATAATAACAGAATACTTGTCGTTTTCATAAACCATTTTAATCATTATTGGATAATATAATAAATAACTTAAAAAAGATTTTCAATGTGCAATATCTTGAAACGGTTAAATATAGAAATATCATATATCATATTTTTGTAATCAGAAAAAAGATTGTGGATAAAATGAATTAAAACTATGATAAATTAATTTTTCGCTTGTAATTAATCACATAAGATATAAAATTTTGTAATTAACGGTTTATAATAATTTAACTTGTTAAAACCGCTAAATAGCTTTTGTAAAATTTGGCATTGAAAAATTTTCGCAGTAGGTCTTGAAAATAGAAAACTAATTTTAATAATTTGCGCCAGAATAAAGTTTTTACTGCAACATCATTTAGAAAAAAGCCGAACTAAATCGGATAATAAACATATCGGATTGGATAATACAGACCTGTTCCCATTTGAAATGAGTCACATACAGCCTGTATGTCCCGAGGATATGTACGTATGTGGATTTTATTTTTTTAAAAGAAAACACGTGTCTGCATAAAAATACTAAGAGGGGGAAAATTTTGTAAATTAATTGTTCTATTTACTGTAATTTTTTCATATCGAGAAACGTTTTGAATAAAAAATTCTAATAAAAAAAACAACAGTGGTTGGTGGTTGCCTCCCTTGTAGACATTTAGTAAAAATAAAAATCATATTCAACAATGTCACTTAATTAACTAAATGTATTCACCGATTTTCAGATTTATAAGTTCAACCGCTTTTGAGAAAAAAAATGAAAACCGACATTTTTTCAATTTTTTAGAAGCCCTTATCTCATAAGGGAGGGCTCAAATCGAAAAATTTTATAGAAAGTACACCCTCCAAAGGAGCGCACGTCATTATGGAATACTCTGTATATTAAATTTAAAGTATTGTTTTTTATTCACTAAATATTTGGTATCATATCTAGTTACTGTTCGTGGCTCCCTAAGATGAGTTGAACTTACTACCAAAAATAATATTTTCCGAAAAAATTAATAATAATGTTTATTAGACTGCGCGGTATTCTATCCGGGGACACTTCGTATATTTACTTACAGTAGTTCTCTTGAAATTGTTTAGATTGTTGCTCGGTAGGAAAAATCAATGGTCTGACGGGTCGATGAGGTATGGGATCTGAAAATCATCACTATATTTGAATAACCATATTAAAGTGGTAACGAAATTACTAAATGCAATGGCCTAACTTTAACACATTTTTGTTATTAAGAGTTTATTATAGATAGAAGTTTGTAAAATATGATCAATTTTAAAAAAATTATATATTTTATTCTTAGAAGATTCAGTCTACCAACAAAGGTAGTTAAATATTGTCTTCACTATATGCATACATTATAGATCCCTCTAGGATCAATGTCAAAATAAGCTTTAAATCCGTAAGTCTTACACCAAAAAGCCCAACACTACTAATTTTCAGAGTCATGCTATTAAAACTTTCTCAGTTATTGAGAAATTTCAAAATAAAACATAAACCTTGAACACCCTGTATATCTCCAGCCCATTCTTTCTGACTCACCCTGTATAGATACTTACACTTAATCGAGGCTAGTATACAAAATAATTGAACTTTTGGCTATTTTGATATAAAACGAATATTCCACAACATTAGCGGATACTTTATAAACTAAACCACTCGTTTGACTAAGTTTTTTGAAATATTCATATACGAAAATAGCTTTTTCTTTGGTTAGTTCATACACTATCCAGTTTGGTTTAATTGGAACGAAAACAATCATTTTGGTAACAAAATCGCCAATTGTTTAGATATAGTTAGAGATTTGAAGCCATAATTTTAACAGACGATAGTATACATCAAAATAAACAAAACAAAATTATATAACAAGTCCTATACAATCGTTTTCGAGAAAAAAAAGTCAAAATATCTAAAATATTATTTACAACTTTATAAAGAGTCACAAGCCTCATTACAATCATTAATGTGGTCCAGAAAAAACAAACCTCCGCTAAGCTTAGTTGTTATAGAAGAAAAAAAAATTGATTATCAAAAATTGTAATGCCAACATTGGTATATACTATCGCCTGTTTTAAATTATGGCAGTCAAACCTCTATCACCCTGTACATAAACTAGCCAGCTATGTCTCTATTTTCTGTGGTTACGATTCAGTTACTTTGTATACTAGCTAGCTGGTTTACAGACTAACCAAGTTTAGCTATAACATTATTAAAATGTATAAATATTGCTCTTACCAGATAGTACGTTATCTTTCCCTTGACCATTTGCTTCAAGAAAACAAATAGCTGACAGTGCTACGAAAAATAAGACAATCTTTGAATTCATTTTGATCGTCTCTCACTTATAATGATACTGCTGTTGTCCCTAGCAGTACGTTTATATAAGATAGTAATACGTAGTAAATAAATCCCCCATAGTAGCTTTCTTAGAAAAACTAAATGAAATAAGTAAAGTTGTGAATATTATATTGTTGTTTATCAGATACGAAATACGATCTTCCTGTTTATCTATGAATATTACATGAATATAGTCAATATTTTTGATGTGTTAATTAGAATAAGTGCACAAATGTTTTATTGGTATCATCAATATACAGTATGTATGGAAACTACTTAAGTATGCAAAAAATTCAGTAATTTGGTAACAACTGTAAAAATTGCAGACAAACAGGTAAACTAAGGTTTTCAGGGCCCATACACTTCTGTAGTCTGTACCTTTAAAAAATTATAAAATATCAACAATTTTTGAAAAAACTAAAATAAGATTAACAAAAATTATAAACTGTAAAAGTTGTAAAATAGACTTCATTTAACGTAGCAGCTCATTAAACTGTTTATCAACTTGATTACACAGCTCCAAACTTTAATGAAATTCAGTTCTATCATTGTTTAAATTCAGATGCTATATTTCTCATTTCTTATTTAATTATTTCTGTTAAATTTTCTAAATTATTAGGCTTCGTTTTAAATACTTTATTTTTTAAATAACCCCAAATAAAAAAGCCAGTGGGGATAAATCAGGCGAAAAGTTTATTCTTACGTGTCACACTTTTGGTCCTCATTTATCAATGTTTCGTCAGTGTATGTGTCGATTCAGATTACGATTTTATAATACTTGTTTTAAATAGTTTTTTTGCTATATTACTATTGCGTCCTGATTTTATTTACATTCGGAAACTGATTTCTAAAATACCATCCATAAATTGATAAACGAATCATTAACCTCTATATTCTTCCTTCCTCGTGTTTCCAATAATTTCTGTTTTGAAGTTGTATATTCTTCTCTGTCACTCTTTATTACGTCATTACCAATAGAAATTGAGCATGCTGATGTGGCACTTGCTTATTTGCTGCAGAAGAAGTTGTGTAATCGGTTATGACTTCTCAGGTCAGAACAAATGTATTTCTCTTTGTATTGACTGGTATAAATTGTGAGCGGGTTTATAACATAAATCACTCCCTACTATCTAGAAACCTGACTAACGAGAATCTGCAAAACCAAAATTGATTGCTTCATAACCCCATATAACCACAGTGTGGAAGCTTTTGTAACCACATAACATTTGCAAAACAACAAATATGCTTAGAAGCTATTAGTCCATTGAAAAGTTACATTTGGGGTTGCATTTTTTAGAGGACGCAATTTTTTTGTTTAGATGTGAGGGGGAGGGGGTCAAAAAAAGCTTAACTTCAAGTTTGTGGGGTCACAACCCTCCAACTTCGGCCGCCATCTTGGAAAAGGGGGTTAAATTGTTTTTAGCATTTATCAGGTAAACTATTGGTCATACAAAATTTTTAAAAACATTTTTTATTGAAAATTGAATCCTCTACAATTTTAGTCCAGTAACTTTTTGTTGTAAAATCAAAAATAACAAAGATATTAGAGAAAAACCATCAACATTTTTGGACAAATTTTCTTTTGGACGCCATAATTTATTTATTTTTTTATTTAGAAAAAAAGACATCACAGCATTTTTGTAGAGTGATTTTCAACGAAGAATTTTTATTATATACTTTTTTATTATATTCATTAGTTTGGGTTTTACAGCTAATACCTTTTCTTGTTTGTTTTACAGGAGTGTACTCGATTTATTGCAAGTTAAATTTACTCCTCTTGAATTAAATAATCCAAATGCAGTATCAGTTCAAATTGATGAAGTAGTTTGTAATGATTACGATGTTTTGGAGTTAATAAGAGATACTGCTATATTAAATGTAAGGATACTGTTATATATTTGTACAAAATTGACGATTATATTAATATTTTCTATTACAGTTAGTAGAGGTAATTCCTACACCATTCTTTGAGCCTGTGCAGTTGCCTGAAAGTAACTTTTCTACTGCGTTGCCTCTATATGGGGTAGTAGTAGGCTGGGGCTTAACAAATGTATGTATAAAACATTTTGTCTTCAATTACCAAATTTACGTCTTCTCAAAATAATAGTAATAAAATTTATCGTTTACATTTAGAGGATATAGACGAACTTGGATAGGATATTTGAACAGTATATACAGGCTGCCTTACGATAAAGATCCATTAGAAAATTTCAGAGACTACTTTGATTTCAATTTTGAAAATTTAGGCTTTCGAGGGGTCCTCTCTTTAAATAAAATAATGCCATTTAATTCATTCATTCAATAGCATTTCCGGTTATACCGGAAGTCACCATCTACTTGCTTATTTGAAATGGAACACCCTGTATATTTTCGCATATTTGGATTCCATTATAATCACGTTCCCGTATTATATTCACCTTTTTTAAAGCAGGTCAATGATGATTCCAGAAGTTCTCAATAAGTCTAAACAATAATTAATTCTTCTCATAGTTATATAATTTTGAAGTCCCTCTTCATGTCCGCAAACAGCCCATCATTATTTTATTTAAACGCGTAAAAATAATTTTGTATTACAGAAAACGGGAAAAATTTCTAATGTATTACAAAAGCAAGATGTTGTCGTTTATAATGATGCTATATGCGAGCAGAGTTACTTTGGAACTAGAAATATAAAACATCAAATATGTTCTGGCTGGCCCTTCAATGGCAGAGGCTCATGCCAGGTAAGTAAATATACAGGATGTACCTTACATGAGTACAAATATTTTAACCAGCAGTACAGTTCACTGTGTAGAACACGTGATTAATAGTTTTTTTACAAAAATAATCAGAGATAAAACAGTCAAATTTTAAATGAATTTCTTGATTTTTCAATAGAAAACATGTTGAGGAATGCTGACCTACTCAAATATTAAGGCTTTTATGTCATAGTCATATTGTAGATTCGATGTGTAATATACAGCGTTGCCAGTGTTACAGCATGTCAAAGAGTGATTGAAATATGTTTATAAAAATGTTTCTTCTACTTCCTCGCCTTTGTCATTCCTATACCTCACCAAAAAAGTGTGTATGTATGTATGTATAGGCAAACTTACTTTCAAAAAATAACCCTTGACTGATCCTTTTGGCACAAGTGTTTATTCAATAATTAATCTTTATTTTTTCAAAAGCGTGGCAAAATACTCAATTAAACAGATTCCCTACCCAAGTTATCCAGAAATTTGATCATTATCCATTTTTACTATACTCCAAATGATTGATCACAATACTGTCGTTATCACTATCACTGTACTCCATGTCAACCTTTTCACTGTATGGATAATGTTCTACTAATGCTAATGTGTTACTTAATTACAGTGTATGTCACCAAAAATATTAATTAAATACACAAAACTTAAAAGAAAAACACTGTCCGTTAAAATAATAAAACGACTTAAATACGTTTTATACTCTGAAGCCAGATACGTTAGGCATTGCCTTACCACAAATATTACAGGTTTTTATTTTCACTTGAACCTTGCCATGCAGTTCCTGCACCGGTATCCCTAAGAGACATTGTGCCTAATGCCCACCGCCTATGCCTATGACACTTGCGACTACGACACTCCAACCTTGCACGGAACCTTTTATAATCTGTGAAAAAATAATAATATCCCCGTAAATATTTGATATTTTTAAAAATGACATTCACTAGATTCATCTATATGACGAACTACACCTGCAGTTAAAATATTTGTACTTATTTGAGGTGTCTTTACGGGATAATCAGAAAAAAATAGTAATAATTATCTTTCTGTGTATACGTATTATTGTACTACTGCTATTATATAAATTATACCGAAAGTTTTAATAATTGTTTTATTGACATTTGAGGTGGACAAATTCTTTTAAGAATTGTGGCAAATTGTAGATACAATCTATTGCAGTAATAATTCTTTAAAATGAATTTGACGACTTATTTCGAATTGCTGACGTATTCGTAATCAAATCTACTTTCAACTTTAACGTTATAGTTGTTTCCATTCACCAATTCAATTAAACTTCTACTGAGAACTTCCAGTCGTTCAAAAACTGACTTGAGGGAGTGCCATTATTATTGCAACAGATTTTACAAAGAGGACAACTAAATATTCTGTAATTCTAGGGAGATTCTGGAGGACCTCTTTTGGTTGGTGGTATTCAAATTGGTGTCATATCTTTTGGAGACGATTCTGACTGTGCTATCAGTGACACAGAAAGTCCTAAGATATCTGCAAGAGTTAGTGCTTATTTGGAATGGATATATAGTGTTATAAAACCTAACGAAACTACTAGCATCATCACTGAAATTGTGGATGAGCAGAGTTTGGAGGCGGAACAAATTAGGGAAAATAATAATGGCTCTTACAAATCAACAAATTTCTGTTACATGTACACTATCCTAGGCTTTGCACAATTATTGTATTATGTTCGATATTAAATAAAATACCTCAACTTCAATTTAACTGCTTTAAACGTCTGAAATTAAAGTATTACTTCAAAAGAGTACAGAATAGAATACTTTATGCCAGAGATCAAAAAAAAGTTATAAGTTATACAATTCTTGATATAGGGCATGTCATGTAGCACAATAATTATAAAAAAAATAATATAATTAGGAGTAGTAAAAGCCACAGTAATAAATACGAAGTACTCATAGAACAATACACAGATTATATACACTATACAGGGTGATTCAGGTTTAATCTTGATAACTTCAGGAATCGATAGAACAGGTTAAAACAATATTCATTTGTAATATAAACTTATTTCCTAAAACGCATCGTTTCCGATATAGAGGGCGTTGAAGTAGGATTTTTGTCTCGTTTTTCCCTCATAACTTTTGAACCACTTATCCGAGTTAAGTGAAATTCGAAACACAAACACTCCTTATGATCTTACATAAGCTTCTTAAGTTTGAACTACCTACCCCTATTAGAAGTGTATTTAGTATGCTACCCCCCTCTTACTTTATTTCAAAACTACAAAAAAATAATTAATTTCAATAAAACATCTACACACAACTTTGACCTGATTAATTTCGAAATTTTTTGGTCTCCTGTTTTTTTTTCTTGTTTCTGAGATATTCAAAGAAATTGGTGACTGTAGCGCACCAGCTGCGTAAATTTCATTCAACGTTATAGCAACCCATGAAACCAAAACTGAGTGATTTGTGTAAAGTGACGTTTAAAGAGCATTTTCAGTGCTAAGAAAAAATGCCAAGATCGTTTACAAATGCCGAATATGCCAATATATAGTATGTTTATAGTTTCTCTGACATCCAACGCGTCAGTTCGAGAGTACCGAACACGCTTCCCTAATAGAATCCTTCCTACCCATCTATGTGGAAAAGTTTGGTGTAAATGCTCTCTAACGGCCATGGAAAAATGAGCTGGAGCACCATCATGCTGGAACCACATTTGTTGCCCCTGATTCAAAGGAATGTCTTCCAAAAACTCATACAGTGTGTTCTGCAGAAAGTTGAGGTAAGCAGCGCCTGTTAATCGGTTTGGTAAAACAACAGGACCTAGAAACCTGTCACCTACAATATCCATCCAAATGTTTAATGAAAAATGTGCCTGATGTCCAGATTCGATTAGAGCATCAGGATTTTCGTCGGCCCAAATATGCGTATTGTGAAAATTAAACACTCCATTTCTTGTGAACCCGGCCTCATCACTAAAAAGAATTCTTGCAAGAAAACGAGGGTCTTCACATCATGACGTAGAAACCAGTGGCAAAAAACCAAACGTGCTTGATGATCATTTATTGGATTTAAGGCCTGTACTCGTTGCACATGGTATGGAAAAAGCAGTTGCTCGTGAAGGATTCTCCAAACAAGAGGACCATTAATTCCTACCTCAGCTGATATTCTCCGCACGCTCGTACCTGGATTCTGCTCTACCGGTGCTAGAATTTTTTCTTCTGCTCTAGGAGTGGATACCGACCTTGGTCTTCCGGATAAATGGCACTGTTTGCTCTAGGAACCGGTATCACATAATCTTTGGTAAATTCTTCCAAACATGCGTTGTGAAGGAATCTGGCGATTTGGATAAGCATAAAGACGTCGCGCTTTGGTGGCGTTCCCATTAGCACGACCATACATGAAATGCATTTCTGTTAATTCTGCGTTAGAGTAACCAACCATAGCGAAAGAAAACTTGTGCACCGAGAACAACTGTCAAATACGTACTGTTTATTTCACTAAACATCAACCAACTATTATAAGAAAATACACAACGTTTTCGCAAAATAAAAAAGGGGCCAAAAAACATAAAACATTCCATATCTCCGCAACCGTTACTTTGAGAACCCACGTTTATTGAGACTTTTCTGCTTATTTTGGTTCATACTATTGCCTTCTTAAATATTTTACACTCTTTTTTAACACCATGTATATTACTTCAAGTAGCCTCAACAAATATTAGGTCAAAAAGAGATCAATATAAATACAAACTCGGTCTCTACTTCATCAAATACATGTGCAGGGCTTTCCTTAATCAAAAGTAAAAAAGTTGAGGTTAAAATTTAAAATAATAATGATAAGAAATGATTTAAGTTACCAATAACTGAATAGTTATCAGTTACTTAATGCACAACTTTTTAAAACACTATTAAAAAATAGTACATCGTTATATTAGGATTAAAGGTGTCCATTTTCTTTAGAGTAAAATTGCGAGACAAAAGAGACACATAAAACATTTACTATTTAGTAACTCGTATATATTTGACACACTCGTATAAAGCGAATTCAGTATTTTGTCCTTTATAAAAACCATTCTGTAATGGGTTAATATTATATTTACTGTTGTAAGTTCGTTATAAAACGCTCTCTCAAAAATTTTGGCGGACTGATTTTGAACAGCAATCCATGCCGTCTACGCCTTGTCGTTTTTAGCTTTCAATGACAAAACAATACTAGATAACTCGGCTAGTGTAATTTTTTGAATAAACATACTATCTAATATACCGACAATTATATTTACTATCATAACACGTGAGACCATTGTTTTTAGAAACAAAGAACTTAAAACAACAGCAGTTGCTACATCAGAAAAGATGGAGGATAAAAAAGGACGTGAAAATAAATAATTTTTATTAAGCAGCCTGCGGCCAAAAGTGTCATTTTTGCCCCATACAAAAAAATTTTCAAATCAAAGAAGCAGAAACTTTTGACCGGCTCTATTGTCACATACAAACGACAAGACAGTCCCGTAGATTAATACTATATTTGCTAACTCTTGATTTGAATAAGCGATTTTGAATCAAAACGTCAGAAGCACATATTGCAATGATCTTTTAAACTAAATTGTTTGTTCAGAAACACCTTGTATACTTTTCGAAATTAAGGAGGAATAGTGTTGAAGGCCAATTATTTTTTGCCTGTCGTTTGTAATAACATCATAGGTAGAAGTAAATTACATCAGTCTGAAAGGTGAAATCGGACCTATACGTACTCGTACATTCCCTCTGATCTCTATCTGACATTGTAAAATTACGAAATTATTTCCGAATTTTTACTCCGATTAATTATTATAATGTGCTACTTTCGTAGAAATACATTGAACTGCGAAGTGGTCAACACAGTTAACATTTCAGATATAAAGTCCAAGAAATGAGGAAAATGTGAATCCCCTTTACTTACAAAAGCAATCATTTTTCTGCGACCTATAATGATAACAATGTCGCCATACAAATTAGCATTTTATATTTGTTCTTGGCCTTCGACTAATGAGTTTTAATAAAATCTATTGGTATTGGTACAAATGATTAATTGATATAAAGGTAATGTTTAAATAAACTGTTTTATCTGATGTCTTGACGTCCATAATAATTATCTACATTTGATATTGGTCTATTGCATTAAAGAAATTCCCATTTCTAATAGGTATACATTGTATTTGAGGTTTTTACATGTTTCATTGGCGTACGGGTATCTATAGAAAAAAATATGAATAATTCGTGACTAATGAAACAAAATTTGCTAACAGCTGATTTATTTGTATCTAGTCGTACTGTCAGTCATTGAAATCTTAAGGTGGCCATACACGAACCGGTTTGCCAGAAGGCTAAACCTGTACTCTCCGCTAGGTACGGCATACACGTTATTTTTTAATCACTGGGTTTCGTTCAGTTTTATATTATAGTATTGTATAAATAATCTAGAAATAAGGCCCTTCTTTGATAAGAGTGACAATTATTGCTCAAATGTATAAAAAACGTTGAAAATTGACAAGTGTATTCTCGTATAATAATAATATCTCTACCTCCCCCATTCTAATCACGAGGAATAACCTAGAGGTCTAAGACTTGTGTGGGAGAGAATGGGGCATATTATTATTAAGCAGGACGCATTTTCGCCCAGCAAGGAATGAGGTAAACCTGGAAAACCTCATTAATTAGGGAGGTAGCCAAGTATCGACAGGTATCAATCTCTCACATTGACCCAAGCTAGCATTCTTCCACTCTACCATACCCGCAGAGAGAGTGCCAATCCTCTCCACGAATATAGCTAATATATGGTCTATCGGCTGTGGGGCTCGAACTCACACCAGTCTAGCCACATCGTTTCAAGTATTGACGCCTTTAACCGCGCGACCACTGACCGGTCTAATGTTCCTAATAAATGAATTACTTACTGCTAGAACCTCATAATTCAGACGACTTACGTCATACAAACAAATGAATAATTCATTATATTTTCATCACAATATTTAAGAAATAGTAATAAAACTAGATACTACAATAAAAGTTTGCATTATATTTTGCACTAAATTGGAAAATATGATTGTTTTTAACGCGACTAAATATCGAAAATTACGTTGACAATAATAACAAATGTGTAATGTCAGTCGTGACGTAAGACGTCTGAATTCCTGACGCGAGTATATCTATTACTTCGAAAAAAAAGACACTGCAACTACTGTATTTTTCCACCAGCCTGGAAGGCCTGCCTTCCGGTAAACCTCATCGTGTATGGCCACCATTAGATACCATTAACTTGTTACGAGATGTCTTTAATAACGGTATAATGCTTATAAGTGGTTGGATATAATCTTTAAGCCATTGTTACAGGTATTGATTATTCCCAGCAAATACCCAAAAAGATTACGTTGCCATCATAATAAAAATAGTTTTGTCAAAAGAATTTACTGGTGGTAAAATAGTTATTTGTGCATTCAGCATCGTGCAACAAATACACACTTTTTGCACATGTTGCACACATAATACGCTAGGAAAACGTTTTCAGTAAGGTTCTTAACACACTTTATGTCACATCAGTCTTAAAACCGTTATAACAAATTTCATCCACTCTTTTAAATTTATGGGGTAATCTACTATATCTTCAATTGCTGTTTTAATTATATCTGGAGGATTACAAATAGTTTCTTCTTCACTATCCGAACTCGACATTTTTAACAGCTTTGCAACAAAATATTATAATTTTAAACTGACAACTTGAAATTAAAACAACCATTTTAAAGTAGCCACTATAATAACCACATATCTATCTAGTTGGTTGAAATATGTAAATAAAATAATTGGTATTGGTATTATTCATTATATAAAATTATTTACAGTATGTTATAGTAATAATATTGACGTATTGATGTACCTTGGTAGTATTTTATTGATATTTGTTTTATTTTATGAGTGAGTATTAGCCGCAAGCAGAATTTTTAAACAAGGGGATTGTCAATACTTTCTGAGAAGTACCATAAACTTATCACACCATGCTTTATGTATTTGTTTATTGTTCATCAGTGGTAAGGTTAAATTACTAACTGTATGTTGATTATATCATAGTTTTATTGTTCAGTATGCATGTGTTTTAAAAATTTATTAGTAACAAATATCATTCTAAACATATCAAGTTTATTATATGCAGGTACATTACTTTTTTCAAAATAAGATGATTTTAAATTTTTAGTAAATAAAAATAGAAGAGAAGGAAATACAGAGTATGGCCACGAAGGTCCATTAAACATATAAAAAAAAACAATCTAAATTGAAATCTGAACATACTGGGTTTCTCGCCGGTATAATGAAAATAATATTCATGTGGTACTTCCGGATATACATAAAATTTATAACAACTTCGTTATTTCAAATGAAACACTCTGTATATTATTGCATTCTTGAAGTCATTTCATTCAAATTTTTGACAGATGCAAGAGTTTTGTTGATTCTTAGCAGACAAGAAAACTTATGCCACAAGGACTTTTATTTAACTTGCATAATTTTATATTAAATGTTTCTTTTTTACGTTACGCTTTTCTAACTTTAAAAACAACTTGAATTTTTTAAATGGAATGCCTTGTATGTTATTCCTTTTTTGTATTATTCGTTAAATTTTACGGATAGGACATATATGTTTCGTTATATCTAAAACAACCAGTTTTATACTTATTTGAATTTTTAAATTATTTTGAGGGAAACCGCATGGAAAACCAAAACACTTAGTATAAAATTATTCGAGTGAATTTTATTATAGCACTTAATGCGTCTTATGGTCTTCCTATATGTCAAAAATCAAATGAGAATCTCGAGAGATACCGAAGATGTAGTCTTTTTTTAAGTTCTTGTCTGTCAAAAAAATCACAAAGTGTAAAATATTTCGAAAATGGTAAAAGTTTAATCATAAAGTAGTTTAAATAATAAATAATAATAATTATAGTTTGTGGCAGTGCTCTGTGTGAGCCATTATGTATAACCTTATTCTAAAAACTTCTACTTTTTCAGATGTATGGAAGGTTTCCAGAATATGTCCGCTGCTTAAAAAAGGTAATTTGAATGATATAACCAATTATCGCCCCATCGCCATACTCTGCAATTTTTCTAAGATTTTTGAAAATGTTGTTTACTTTTATTTATCAAATTATGTCAGTAATATACCGGATCAATATCGGTTTTGTGAAGGACGGTCTACTGTTACAGATCTTTGTTGCAAAACTCAATTTATTATTGATGCCTTAGATCGCACTAGTCAAGTAGACGTTGCCTATACAGACTTCTCAAAAGCATTTGACCGTCTAGATTGGATGAGATTGGTCTAAGTACTAATCTTATTGCCTTATTTTATTCATACTAAACCAATAGATCGCAGTATGTGCAATACCGTGGTTATCAGTCCGAGAAACATCCACAGAAGTCAGGTGCCCCACAGGGATCTACTCTGGGTCCCTTATTGTTTATTTTGTTCATCAACGATATTACTGCTGGCCTGGATGTACACGTTTTCATTTATGCTGATGATATTAAAATCCTTTCTAATATAGAAATCTTGTTAATTTATGGTGTGCTAGAAATAAATTACCTGTAAATGTTGCCAAGTGCAATGTAATGTCATATTGTCGCAAGTCTCGTGTGCTGCTTTATGACTTACAAATTGGACAATATTACTTTAAACAGGCCTGAAACTTTATGCGATCTCGGTACCACTTTAGATTCAAGACTATCTTTTGTACCTCATATTAAAAAAACTGTTAGTAGAGCCTATAAAACTGTTGGATTCATGTTGAGGAATATGAAAGAATTTAAAAATATGAATACTCTTAAACTTCTTTATATTATGTTTGTCAGATCTAAACTGGAGTATTCATCTATTGTTTGGAATTCTATATATGCAGTACATAACATGGCAATTGAAAGGGTGCAAAAGTGCTTCTAAAAGAGCTAAATATATTCCAAGGACAGTATTTTGAGGGTCCTTACTAGTGTCCTCAACATTAAATTTGTATTAAATTATATTGAGTATTTTAAAACTTATTAAAAAAATCGATTTCCAGCAGCGTTCTTCAGGGACATATATCTCCGTAGGGAGGGCCTGTGGGAAAAAAATTATAGGAAGTTGTCATTTTATTTTTTCATGTTCTATCTACATCCAAGAGATTTTCCACATATTCCTAGACATCCTGTATATAATGTTGTTTTTATTTAATTTTTGCGATACTAAAATGGACATTCTACGGATGCAATATTAAGGACGCCTCTGAGAGATACACTGTTCTATGTCCCATGGACTTCTAGAAGCGTACCGACCTAAAATGGACGTCCAGACTTGGGACATACCGACATAAAATTGACTTAAAACGGACGTCTCCTGGATATCGTGTGCTATGTGAGTAATACATGCACCTGTCCTGTATCGGTACACTCTGTATAGTTTCCCGTTTAAAATAACGAAGTTGCTATTAATTTAGGATAAAAAATATTTCCATTCAGTACATTATTACAAAAAACTCTTATTTGCAAATATTCAAATTTCACTTGATTTGGTTTCATGATATACCTATCTAACAGAACTTGTCGTATATGTTACGCTCAAATTTTATGATAAATTCTGATTACATATTGTTTATACAAACTAATATTGCAAGTGCGATATGTTCCTAATTAACATATTCATTGTTATTATTATGTTGAATCTCTATTAACACGATACTGTTTATACAAACAAATAAATGACCTCCTGCGACCCTTAATAAAAATCACCGTTTCATTTGAGTAACCAAAAATTCCCTGGAATATGATTAGGTGTACATATATAAAGTGAATTGAGATTGCTGTGTTATTATACTACAGATTGTACTTGAACAATTAAACAACGAAAATCAAAATGAAAGTGTCCTTCATTTTTATGGTTTTCTTCTTTGCAGCCGTCTGCGTTTTTAGCAGTACTGCTTCTGAAGTAGAAGAAGAAGAACTAGGTTAGTAGATTTTTTTTTGCATTTCCGTTATTCAGTATTAATTTCCTAATATAAGTACTACTATTTTTAAACTAAGAGTAGTGAACATAAATTTATGTTTATTGTCAACGTCAATGTCAATGTCAACTGTCAACAATGTTAGTTATATTAATCTAAGATTAACATTACCACTTTATATATGTATTTTGTGTATATTCTTCCTTCTGTTAATCCAAAAGCAAATAAAATAGTTCTTTTCATAACTCAGCAACGAATTGTATTGCTTTTTGTGCATTTATTTCAAATTTTCCGCCAAAATGATCTAGTTCTCTTCCCTGTGCATATATCACTTCTTTATTTACTGATGTTATTTTAAAAATAAAGTATAAGTGTAGAGTAGGAAAATAGTAAACATAGTACATTTATTAATATTTAAACATTTAAAACAAGATTTAAAGACACAAAATTTATTTTGGAACTAAAAACCATCGAACTGTGGCACTTACACTACATTTCATTTCCGTCTGTTTGAGAATTCTCAAAGTTAATAAAACTGTAGACATTATTGCCATAAATTAAGAGATTAATGCTTATGTATCTTTTTTTGTAGTACGACGAGTTGTAAGAGCTGACAAACCTCCTCGTTTACCACATCCAACACCACCAAGACCAATTCTAGCCAGACCAAGGAGAGATACTTGTACCAGGTCAACCTGTAGAACTTACTGCAAATCCAGACATCCTGCGTACAGTGGATTATGTGTCAATGGAAAATGTGACTGCTCATAAGAAGAACTTTTAGTTAATAATATAAAATATAATATTAAATGTAATTAAATATATATACTTAATTTTATTTCTTCTGATTTTATTATTTAACCTTGGAAAGTTTACTTATAGTTAAAAAAATAATATATTACACATGTTACTTAAGGTAACAATTTTGACTCCTATAGGTTTATTTTTTATGCTCAAATAAAATTTTATTTATTTATTTATCTATTTATCAGTACAATATCCAACGAGCAAGTTGCCCAGTTACAGGATAAGGAAAGAAACAAAATAGTACAAAAAATAAAGCAATAACAGAAACAAAAGGCGCATAAAATTTGAACAATAAAAGTAAATTACAAACATGTCTGTACTTAAACAATCAAACAAACAAAATAAATAACCAATGTATTAAAATAGTATGTTAAAATGATGAATATGTTAAAACAATAAAAGCAACAGAAAAAAACAAGTAGGTAAATTATACATATAAGAAAGAAACGTAAACTTAACCAAGTCAATAATATGTTAAAATAATAAATATGTCAAAATACTAAATATGTTATAACAAGAGCTATATATAAAAATCAAAATCAAGCGGGAGCATTATACAAACTCTTTATATGATTAACAGTTGTGCAGAGAATATCCAACCGTGACTCAATTTCGGTGTAACTACTAACCATTTGAAAAACTGGGGAGGCTCTATATAGATTACTGGGATAATTTTTCATATGTGAAAGGTGTTGTTGCCGCGTACTTGTATAGGGATATGGAAACTTATCATTCCTAATAAGTCCTCGCATTTTATTATATTGCTCAAAATTTTATACAAAAATACAACAGATGCCCATATTAAATCTTTCATAAAATGCCACTTGTGGAACATCTCTCGGCGGGTAACGGCCATCCAGCACAAATGCAGCTGATTTAAAAAATCGATCAATTGACATTATACTATTTGCATAGAGCGGTGCCCAAACCAAGGATGCATACTCTAGCTTAGATCTAATGAATGTATTAAATATTAAGATAAACACCCATACTTTTATAAGCCGCTTTCAGCACGTTTTCAGTATGTTTAGCAAAGGAATTGGGATCAAAATTATACTCCCAAGTCTTTAACTAGATCAGGCCACTGAAGGACAAACCCATCAAGTACAAACACAAAATTTTATTCATCTGCCGACTAAAAATCATCAAATTACACTTCGAGGCGTTCAGAGTTAGTCTATTAACAGTGCACCAAGATTTTACTAAATCCAAATTTTGCTGCAACTTAAGAGCATCAAGTTTATTATCTACCGAACAAAATATCTTCAGGTCATCAGCGTACAACAAATAACGCACATTTAAATCTGAAACCATGTCGTTAATGAAAAGTGTAAACATTATAGGTCCAAGGACAGAACCCTGAGGAACTCCTGAGGTCTGGGAAATTTCAGTGGACTTGACTCCTGAAATTTGAACAAATTGCGTTCTACCAGTAAGATACGAGGTCGTAAGTCTTATCAATGAAGAACACACCCCAGAAGTATTCAATTTACATAATAGTAACCCGTGGTCAAGACGGTCAAATGCGTTCGAGACGTCTGTGTAAATGACGTCCACTTGACCACCCCGATCAATGGTCTCATTAATGTACTGTGTCAAACATACTAAATTAGTGACTGTTGATCGTCCCTCTACAAAGCCATGCTGTTCTGGTAAAATAATGTTTTTAAAATGGAATGATAAGACATTATATAAAGCAATTTCAAAAACTTTACTGAAGTTGCATAATATCGTAATAGGTCGATAATTCATGACGTCATTTTTATCATCTTTTATGAATAATGTTCAAAATGTTACACATTCCTGCTAACTGTGAGATGTAGATGATATATTATTGAGGAGATGGTAAGATTTTTTATTTTTTAGTTGAACCTGAAAAAGTATACTTCTGTTTCATAAACCTCCTACATAGAAGGGAGAAAAAGAAATAGGAGTTATATTTGTTCCTAAATGAAACCATCAATATGATAGATATTTGGGACAAATATGGGTTCATCTAATATTTGTTCTTTAAACTGATGTGGAAAGAACTATACCGATTTTTTCAAAACATTCATTTATCGTGTTCGATATTTCAGTTTTAGTTTCTTCAAAATTAACATTCGCTTCGAGATTTTGTTGTTGTGTTCTATTACAAAATTTTTCCCTTAAAAAAACTGACTGTTATTTAAATAAATTTTATCAAAAGTTTTGACAATATGTTAAAAATAATATAAATTGCCAACACTGTTGATGTTGTTGTTCTTCTTTCTAAAAATGTTATATAAAATTTAAAAGATAACGGAGTTTACATTCAGTAATGTATTAACGTCCAATAGCACCAAGACCAATTTTAGCCAGACCAAGAAGAGGTACTCGTACCAGGTCAGCCTGTAGAGCTTACTGTAAATCCAGACATCCTGTTCAGTGAATTGTATGTCAATGAAAAGAGCGGCTGCTCATAGGAAGTACTTTTAGTTAATTACATAAAATAGTATTAAAATAATAATACATAATATTAAACATAATATCCCTATCCACTAATTTCATTTGTTTTTATTATTTAACCTTGGAAAGTTCACTTGTAGTTAAAAAATAATATAAGTGTTATTCAAGGTACAAATTGTGACTTCTATATAGTGAATTTTTTCAAATAAAATTTTATGAATAATGGTATGTTAGCCAATGTAGAAGCTACCAGCAATAACAATGAAAATATTACTACAGTTACTTGTATAATATGTTACAAATTTCTGCTAACTATGGGATGTAGATGAGTTATTATTCAGTAAATAAGATTTTTTATTTCTTAGTTGAATATGAAAAAAGTTTATTTTTGTTTCATAAACCTCATACCCGTTTTATAAATTTCGTATGTATAAGGAAGAAGAAGAAATGGAAGTTATATTCTTCCTAAATCAAACCAAGTAGGTAAATATTAAAAATTGTTATTGTAACTACTTGTGTTTTAAAGTAATAATAAGAACTGGAATTGCTGAAATTATATTCCGGAATTTTCGAACATCTGCAAAACGATTACAGTAGGCGGTGTTTCCAGATATCTTACCACGATACCATACATGGTGAATGTTTCACAAGAGAATGCTTTATGTCTCTTCTGATTTTCGAGGCTTTATAAACTCCTGAGCTTTCATCTTGAAAGATTTCTGTAGATATTTGGCTGAATTGATCGATCTCTAAATAATAAGGCATGCCATCTGAGCATCTAAAGGACATTTTTCTGAAGTTTACAAATTTTGTCTTCAGCGATGACCCTTTGATAAAGTCTACCCAAAGCTTTTCTAATCAGAATTTTTGTAAACTTTGCGTCAGAACTTATAAGTATGCTATCTAGAGCTACATCGAAGTTTTCGAGAAGACACACACATCTGGCCTTATGGGCATAACAAAACACAATGATTTCTGGATTATATTGATAGAGTATCATTGCACACATCTATAAATCAGAGACTTGCATAAACGAGGATATCATCTACAATCCGCCGCTTTGAGAAACAATTAATAGGTACTGAATATTGGAAATAACGATGCCATTGTAATTACATCCCTTCTTCCCTACTAAATGAAAATAATATCAACTATTATTCTACCCTGCCAAGAGATGATCGACTTTAAATTGTAACGTTGATTAAAATATGTTTCTTTTCTCCATTAATGTATAATTTGAGTTTTAAGTATGTACGAGTAAAATGAATACAAATAAAGATTTTTATAAATATGTTTAATCACATTGTACATTAAAGAGCAAACTATTATTAAACCTAAAGTTTACTAATTTTTTAAGAGAAGTTTGGTCTTGGTGTAGGTCTTGGCAAGTAAGAACGTCCGTCAGCTCTGCGAACTCGTTCTGTAATATAAAAAAAATACAAATAATATTAAAAATATTTGAATCCTTTCAGAAATTTATGTACAGAACGTTTTCAGTTATTTTTGACTTACCAACAGGTCTTTTCCCAGTTTGTTCCACTGAAAAAGTAAAAAAAAAATATATAAAGCATAAATAATCAATAAATATTGTTTAAAACTTTAATTACACTTACAAAATTTCTTAAGTTCTGCATCAGTAAGATTTGGTCTGGTGGGTGGATAAGGTAGAGCATGATCTGAAAGTTTAATATTATTATACAGTGCTGCGATACAGTAATTATTAATAATTAATAATAACAATAGTGGCAGCAGAATTTGCTGATATAAAATAAGTGCAATTTTTATTTATTTTATTATTATTATTTAAGCTAGGTCAGGTTTTACAGAGGATCAGTTTCCACTACCATGCAGAAGTGTATTTTTAAATCAGTCTCGCACTACCTATTTTAATTTTTTTTACAAAATTATATTAGTAAGAGTCCCCTGTACATTAAAAAATTTTATTTTGGATAAGTTCCGAATCACCCTGTATACCTGTCATTATAATTTTAGTGAACTAATTCAGCTGTTGGGTTGATTCTTGTTCAACTTATATGATATGATACGATATGATATTGTTAATAATGATACGAGTAATTGCTATTAAAAATTTAAACTTACTAGCTTTAGGTTGCGTCTCTACTTCAGGAATTAGTACATCTGAAACAAATTTAATACATACATTATTGTAACCATTACAAGTAGTGATTCAGCAGTGATTCATTAACAAAATTGTAGAAAAATATTAGATACAGAGAAGCTTTTTTTATTACTTTTTAGTTAAACATACAAAAAAAAAGAAAAATTTAGGTAATGTCTCATATTCTTAAATAAAGAATAGTTTTTTATTGTATAAGTGTTTTAAATAGCATTTTATCCACGCAAGATGTTTAAACGCGAGAGCATAGTTCGAACGTTTAATATTCTTAAATGGATAAAAGACAGTTGAAACACGAATTCAATACAACGTTTTATCCATATTCACATCACAATCATATTTGTAAAGACGGAATTATTGGAATTTAATAAAAGAATATCCGCACGATATTTCGTAGTACTCAAAGAAACGTGGTAGGTTTTGTTATACCTACTGGTTGCTATGGTACGTTGTTTATTATCAATTATTTAATAAACAGCTCTATCTGAATTTGGTAAAAATGTAACAATAGCTATTTATGTCATCAGTTACGAAATGCCTAATTTTGTGTAACGCGTGAGATTTTTGCGGAACGAACGAAGTGAGTTTCGCAAAAATTCACAAGTTACACAAAATTTCATTTCGTAACGTTGCATACAAGATTTTTTCTAATTTTGAAGAAAGTATTAAAAAAATAAAATTTAATATAATTGACAAAAATTTGGAAAACATAAATTTAGTTTGTTGCTGTTACTTCATGTTAGTTGTCAGTTTGACATTTTGTAAAAAAGTCTAGACGGAAGGTTTTTAGCGAGATTTTTTTTTTATATATTTTTAGTTTTATTTTTAAAAAATGAGTGATTCAAGTTCTGAAGAGCTACCAAGCGATATTGAAGAGGCAGCAGGTAATGCTCTATTATCAGTAATTCCCAAAAAGTCAAAGGCAGTTCATGATTTGGCATACGAAAAATTTGTTACGTGGTGTCATGAGAAGAAAATTAAACATGTTAATGAGAAAGTTTTAGTTGCATATTTTGAGGGTAAGAAAGATCTAAAACTTTCCACATTATGGACACTTGACTCAATGTTAAGGTCTGAACTAAATCTGAAAAGGAATATTGATATTAAAAAATATACAAATTTGGTAGCATATATTAAAAGGCAAGCGGACGGGTACAGTGCTAAAAAGTCAAAAGTTTTTATTAAAAAATATTTTGCCAAATTTTTAGTGGAAGCTGATGACAAAGAATACTTAATGGCTAAGGTTGCAATGATAATTGGAATGGCAGGAGCATGCAGAAAAGCAGAATTAACATTTCTTCCAGTGGAAAATGTTATAGACGAAGGAAGCCATTTTCGTGTTGATATCCCACCTTCAAAAACAAAAGTTATACGGCAGTTTGCAATTACCACTGGAGACATTGAAAATACGAATCTTGTTGAAATATTAAGAAAATATATTAAGTTGTGTCCCCAGGTTCTTAAACACAACAGATTTTTTGTAAAATATGCGAATGGAAAATGTACCAGAAATCCTGTGGGAATTAACACATTTAGCAGTCTGCCAAAAGTTATTGCACAATTTCTTGGTCTTTCAAATCCTGTTCTATATACTGGCCACTGCTTCAGAAGAAGCTCTGCCACTTTCCTAGCAGACAGTGGCGCTGATATTTTAAAATTAAAGAGGCACGGAGGTTGGAAATCTAGCTCTGTTGCGGAGGGATATGTTGAAAATTCCATGAATAATAAAAAACTTATAGCGCAAGAAATATTTGGTGAAACATCTAATGCAATGTGCGCCGCTTCCCAAATAACAGCAAGTTCGAGCAATGAAAAAAATATGTCGTCGGGAATTAATTTGAATAATTGCAATAATTGTGTTATCAATATTTATAATAATTAATTAATTTATAATTTATGTTTTTAACTTGTATTATAACAGTTTAATAAATAGAATAATTCTTTTTGCTACTAATTTTGAAATACATTCGTCACCAATTGCATAAAATTTTACTTTATGCAACTAGTTACAAAAAGTAAGACGTTTCATAATGTCAATCAGTTTTAAAAAGTGTCACTTTATATGTCAAAATTAGAAAAAGTAATTATGTTCCTGTGACTATTTTCGAAGAAGCAAAAATATAGCCACTGGAAAATATAACAAGCTTACTGCTTATTTGAAGAGTAAATCGATAAGATACAAAGCGAAGAAAGATGCAGCATTGGAAAGAGCACATATTGAACAATTTTTGACTGGGGCCTCCGATAAAGAATTTTTAATGATTAAGGTAATATCTATTTACATGTTGCTATGGATACATGGATAAAATAATTAAAATTTTGCTCTTACCAGGTATGTCCACTTCAGCATTTGTTTTTAGAAAGCAAATAGCTGACAGTGCTACGAAAAACAAGGCAATCTTAGAATTCATTCTGATCTTTTCTCACTCAAGCTGATACTGCTGTCAGCCAAGTCAATGCCAGCGCTTTTATAAAGGCTACATAAAATTAATAAGGGACTTTAAATTTTATTTATTACAAATAAATCCCCGGGACTCGTTTTCTTAGAAGAAGATGCTAATTAATAACATGGTAGTAACAACAAGAAGTGTGGGTTACGATAATAATATTTACATACGTCGGAACAAATCGATATAAGCATTAATAAACATGAATCGTCTCTGTTATAACAATGGGCACTAAAATAAAAGAAATAAAAATAATATTATTATATAAGTTGCGAATAATACGTTTTCTTTCATCCCACGCTTATTTTTATAGAGAGAGATTGTATCCATGTGATCTGTAGAACAAATATAGAAATGTTACTAAAAGGTAATTTAGGTAATACTAAAAAAAAACAAGAAAGGGAAGGGGAAGTTCCAAAATGATTTAAAAATTCACTTTTGCATGGTACTAGAAACTGGTCCGCTGTAAAACCTGACCCAAAGCAAAGTGTAATAAAAAATGAACGGACAAAAAATTGGAGAATTTTCCAAGGAGATATATGAATAAAATTTTATAACACCTATTTTATTTCAGCAAATTTTACTATTTTTGCTGCTATTGTTATTATTAATTAATAAAATTAACTTGCGGTTTATAATTAATAAAATAATTTGCCATGTTTGATGCTACAACTGTTCAAAATTTTATCCACCGAGATGTAAATACATTTGGGACACTAGCGATGGTGTTTATATTAGTTTTTTAACGTCAAAAATGGTTTAGTTGGTGGATATCGTTTTAATTTATGGTTACCGTTAATATTAAAATCAGATTTCAGTATTCGGAATCACCTGCGCAGACTACAGTAGCCCAGCGATGTATGGGTTGAAAATATTATTATTATTATTACTATTATTACAATTCGGAAAAGGGCAGAGATTTTTAAAAAACCTACTATGCCCAAAAAAAAAAGAATTACAATATATACCAAATTATACAATGACGTACATTGTGTTTGCTCATGATTATATTTAAACATAAAACATAGATGAAGTTTTAATTGGAAAATAAATAAAATAAGCATCTAATCGGTTCTAAAAAATGTTCACAGATGGTGCAGTGACAATCGATACTGGTAAATTGTTCCAGACGGTGAATATTCTGTTTGTTAGGAAAAATTGTCTTGTCCTGGATTTGAAATTTTCTTTTTTATAATTTTAATTCATGACCTCGTAATCGGCAGTCTGTGTTAAGTGTATACAGTAGTCAGATTTTCAAAATTGTGTCTTAAGATCTTAAAAGTTAGAATTAAATCACCACGAAGATGATGTTGTTGAAAGTCGGAAACCTTGGCCATTGACAAACGTTCAGTATATGAGGGTCTCAACCGTCCAAATGAAAACTTTTTGCTGCACGTTAAACATTCTTTAATAAATTTTGATCCTGGATGAGATCGGGGCACCACACTGGACCGGCGTATTCAAGAATTGGCCGCACATAAGTTCTATATAATTTACAAGAGGTTTCAAAAGATATATGGGAAAACGTCTTACGAAATAAAAATAGTCTGGTATTAGCGCGTTTATACACTGATTTGATATGGTCTGACCAAGACAATTGGAGTTTACTATGACACCTAAATCGTTGTATGTTGACACTGTGCTGATCAGTTGCTTATTTAAGTGATATGATAGGAGAGGGTTTTTCTTGCCAAGATAAAGCACTACACATTTAGATATATTTAATGGAAGAAGCCAATCACTGCACCAGTTATTTATAGAAGTTAAATCATCTTGAAGAGACTGATGGTGAATGATGAGGTTAGCGTATATCTTGGTGTCATCCGCATAAAAAGATGTTTTGTTTCCGAGAAGATGTTGGATGTCACTGGAGTAAATGAGGAAAAGCAGCGGACCTAGTACAGAACCTTGTGGGACTCGTAACCGGTCTTTCTTCAGAATATACATCGCCTACTCTAACTTTGAAAAATCTGCCAGATAAGAAGTTTCCAATCCATCGGTTTAGGTCTCCTCGAATTCCTAGGTGTTCAAGTTTGTGTAAGAGTCTTCTTATCGGTACCCTGTCAAATGCTTTCGAGAATTTCAGATAAATGATATCTACTGGATTAAACTTATAGATTCAGCAATTACGGATTCCATAACTTTGCAAGCAATGGGAAGTAAGCTTATGGGACGATAATTATTGGGATCTAGCTTATCTCCCTTTTGTAAATTGGAGTGATGGATGCCGACTTCCAAACTGATGGGACATGTCCTTGTAAAAATGATTGTGATGTTATCATGGATAGCGGTAGAGTAATGTTGCCGGCACATTGTTTAAAGAAGAAGGGAGATAACACATCCAGGCTGGGAGAAGAAAAAGAAAGAAAAGAAGTTTTAATATATGTTTGTTAATTAACTGTGGAGTAAATTCTATTTTGTCTAAAGTGGACATCACACGAGGGCACAAAATAACAGGAAGAACATCATTGATAGGTTCATTAGTGAAACTTTCGAAAACGTGGTAGCCAGAGCCTCTGAAGTTTCTTTGTTAGTTTCGAATAAAGTTCCGTTTTCATTGGTGGCAAATTTAAGCAGCTTTTTGTAATTGCCACCACTATTAACAATGGAGTTGTCATACGCTTTTCTTGTAATAATTAAATGTTTCTTGAGAGTGTTAGAAAATCGACGATGAGCTAAAAAGTCCTGTATATCTCTGGAACGTTTGTATTTCTTCCAGAGGTTTCTTTTGTGTTTGACCATACGTGAGAATTTCCAAGTAATCCAAGGTTTTAAATAGTTCTTGTATACAGTTTTCAGTTGTGTATTCTCAGGGATGCAGGTGCCAGTAATTTGATAAAATTTTTGCTTCAACATTCGGTGATTCACTAAATAACAAGTCCCAATCCAAATAAGAAAGTGCTTGATTGACTTTGACAAAGTCTGTGAATTTATGGGTGTAAAAGTTACTTCTTGCACCAGACAGTTCTAGAGTGAATTGAATGTGGGCTGTTATAATCGAGTGGTCAGATTTACCAATAGGTGAGCCAACTTCTAATGAGCTGTTCATCGCTGTTAAGATAAGATCAAGGGTTGAAGGTTCATTATGAACACGATATCGAATAGGTTCGTTTATTAGTTGAATTAAATTGGAATGCGATAAAAAATCCAATCAAATCTCCAGTAATGATTAAATTGTTGTAGATAGAGAGTTCATTTAATTTTTCATTAGATCATCTTCCATAACGGAGTTAGGAGGGCGATAAACACAACCAAACAAAGAAAGTCAATATTAGGTACTTGATAATCAAAAACGGAGAAGGAAAAACATGAAACAATGTCATCAATTAAGTAAATACATACTCCATTTCTGATGGTATATCTGCTCTATATATAGTGTAACCAGGAATATTTATACTATAAGGAAGTGCAGGTTTGAGCCAACTTTCACTGTTAAAAATTATATGAGACGTCACCATCTGAATAACAAACAGCAGCTCGTCAAATTTGGATGTAAGAGAACATATATTGGTATAAAGAAAAATCCAATCATTCTTTGTGGCTCGATTTTCCAATACCTTAGACTTATTTTTAAGAACTTTTATTTTTAAAAATACTACAACAATAATTTTTTTCTCGGAAATTGTAAGGATTTTACTATCCTTTTTTACGATACTGACTATGTCTATACTGTCTACTTGTCTAAGAGATTTTTCTTAGCTAAAATTCTATTCAGTGTCTATAATATTTTTAACATTTGTAGTTAAAAAATGTAATTATAAGCCACATGTCAGTAAAGATAAGGGCGACGACACAGGCAACGGTTTATGTTGTCTCGGCAGCCGAATCGGCGTAGTTTATGGGGGATAAGATACACAGCAGTTTAAAATATTTTTATTTAACATTTTTATCACTAAAAAATAAATAAATAATGATAATAAAAAAATAATATCTAAACATAAGCAAAATAATACAAAATAAAGCCTTAAAAAATTTCTGTTAGTTTTAATTTTTTTTGTAGTATAACTTTGCTTTCTAGATTAGTTGACTGAAGAAATCTCATTCAAATATTTTTAAAGCAACTGGCTCTAGAAGCCAGTCTCTAGAGAGAAGCCTAGACAATTTTATGTGCTCGCATTATTCATATCATTATAGAAGATAAACTTATGCCACTTTATTCTGAGATGTGTAAATTGTAAATATAACCTCTATATTACAGCAAAGTACCGAATTTGTTTCAATTTTTTTGCTCCATTAATTATACATAGACTACATTCTGCCCAAGAAATGATCTTAGGAAAACGTGAATCCCCTTTACTTGTAAAAAAGATAACGGAAATTCCCTTTACTTGTAAGAAAAGATATCTTATTTACTGCAGTAACCAACAAGAAACAAAATGTGATAACATAATTGTAATACTTTGCATTTAGTCGTTTGTTTTTACAAGGTCAACTTGTTAAACATGTTTGGCAGATGTAAACGACCGATATAGTACATATAGTAGTATACACGGTGATTTAGAACAGAAAAAAAATTGTGTGGACTCTTACAAATACAATTTTGTAAAAAAAATAAAAAAAGGGCAGTTCAAAAATAATTTAAAAATACACTTCTGCTCGGCACTGGAAACTGGTCCACTGTAAAACCTAATAAGGCGGCAATCTGCGACCGGACAAAAAATTGGAAAGAAATACTCAAGGAAAAAATAAGTAACATTTTATAATAGTATAAAATCCCACTATAAAACGACCTTCACCAAGCTGGTTAATGAATGAAAAGTATTTTATATCCAATTAAATATATCAATAAATATATTGCAAATGGGTTGTCTAAAAAATTTCAGTCCAGAATATGATTAATTAACAATTATTTTTTTTAACATTTCACTGGTTTGATTAATAGACTAATTCCATACCAATCGAAAGTATGAAGCCCATAGAATATACAAACGTTAGGGTGACTATTTTTTTCCCGTCATAACTCTTGGGTAGGCAAGTATAAACAGGTAAATCGATACTAGTAACTTGCACTGGTGTTGTTAATAAATTAAAGTTAAACGGCCAACACATATATGCAGTCCTTCACGAGAAAACTAGGTATACCATCTACCCCTGCTGTCATTTTGTTTTTAAGCCTTTTACAAGCAGCAATAACATGAAATTTAGTAACTCTAGGTACTGTCAGTAAAGATGCTGAGTGTTCACATACGTTTGCCATGTTTGATATCCCACGAGGATTAGATTTCTGATATACGCTATAAAAAAAGTCACCAAAACAATTCACAACATCTTGGGGTTTAGTAAAAGTTAAATCCTGATATGAAACAGCACAAGGAATATGTGAATGACCTTTTTTATTTGCAACAATTGACCAGAATTCAGATGGGTCCCGTTCAATATTATTCTCAATATGCACAACATACTGATTATACGCGTCTTTAATTTGTGATTTTACTAATCTTCGAAGGTTCTCAAATTTTTGACGAAAGTAATTTGACCTATGTATCTTAAAATCGCGATGTGCCTTCTCTTTGCGGTATATATTATCGATGATTAATTTGGTAAACCATGGTGGATATCTACGGCGGCGTTTAATCTTTTTCGGCATACATACTTGGAAAATATTATCTAAAATCTTGTAAAATAAGTCAAGGGCCACCTGAGTATCAGATTGTGTATAAAGTTTAGACCAGTCCACCTCACCTAGAAGACTATACAACAGCGGATAATTGGCTTTTCTAAAATTTAAAACTTCCGGGTCTTTATTCGCCAACGGAAAATTAGTTACATGCGACAGTACGGCCCTAAATGAAACTATAAACGATGGGTGATATAAATCCTCGGATACTAAGGGCATATTATTTCTGTCAACACTACAATCGTGATTAGAAGAAACTAAGTCTAACATACGATCATCACAATTTAAAATATTATTGAATTGTTTAGCATTAGTTATATCAGAGAATTGCTTAATTAGTAATGATTTAACATCTGCTGTATCATTAACATATAATGGAGCATTGAAGTCTCCAATAATCATAAACTTTTTGTCATTAGTGAATATTTCATTAGAAATTAAGAATTCAACAAATGCCTCAAATTCATTATGTGTGACAGATGGAGGAACATAAATAACAATGATATACAGTGTAAAAGAATCGCTAATAAACCTACATCCAACTAAATCAATAGATGGCGACGTTCTTCTTATGTGCGATAAGTCCAATGGAAGAGTTCTATATTTACGGTTGACACCAAGCAAAACGCCCCCACCCTTAGTCAATTGCAAATCTCTGTCACAGCGATAAACCACATAATCTTTAGAAAACACTTCAGAACTGGAAACACCATCTTGAAGCCAGGTTTCGGAAATTGCAATTATGTCAAACTCACTAGAGGCCACAGAGTTAAAAAATAAATGAGTCTTGGTATTAAGTCCACGGGTATTTTGGTAACACAATGACAATGACTCTTCGCTACAACTGGGTGTAGAATTTAGTTTAAAGTCACTATTCTAGGAATTCATTTGACATACTTGATTTTTAATCCATGCTCGCCATTTTTAATACGTTCAACCAGAGAATTTTTTATTTCTTTATAATACTGAATCTGCCTAGGAGTTTTATCTGACGATAGGATAATATGCTTAAAATTCTCAGAGTTTTTTAAAGCCTTAGATTTACGCAACAAGTTCATCACATCTTCTTCTCTATGTAAAGTAACTTTTACAAGTCTCGGCCGAGAGTTATCCGCATTAAATTTGCCAAGTCGATAAATAGAATTAATACCAGTATTGAAATCTGGAATAATTTCATGGAAAATTTCGCTTATATTTGCCTTATCCTGCTCTGCCCTTTGCTCCTTGGACAAAAAGGAGTTTTGTTCATTCATTCCAAACATAATTATATTCTTCTTCCTTGACTGGCGCTCCTCCAACTCGTGGACTATCTCCTCGAATGTGTCATCATTCAGAGTCAATGAAGTACTATTGGCGTAAAGGTTGAAACTACTAGTACTTCAATAATTTCTTACTCGGAAAGTACGAACGATTTTACAAAAAATTGTTTTACGATATTGACACCATTTTTCCTGACGCATCCCAAATTTTTTTAGATATATTCTAAATCAGTCTGTATATATAATTGAATCGCTCGTTTCAAAAACGACATAAGTCACTTTTTTACGAAATTTACTTTACCACGAAACGAATCTTCATTAGAAGGCACACGTTCCGAATAAAAATGACACAAGTCCCATTTACCCTTACATAAATAATGCAAGGTCACATCCTATGTTCGTGGCAAAAACAACATTAGTCGTTGACTTATGTTGTTCTTGCTCCGAACGTTTTTATATACGAGTAGGTATGGTATGGATAGTCGGTCGATCGTACTCCATTTTTGCGATTTGCTAAGTTATTCAAAACTCTTATTTATGATTTCGAGCATTTTCGGTAGACGACTTTATCTTCTGTATTAAAGTATTTGTCATTAAGACATATCAGATTTATAACTTCAGTAAATGGTGGCCTCTTCATTATAAAAGAAACTGCTTATCCGATGAATCGTTTGGGAAGATAGTACCCAAAGAACAAAAACATTCATTTACACCGTCCTCATTCATATCCTTTGAATACAATCACAATACAAAAGGAGTTGTTGCACATGACTTTATTGATGGTTTAAACTATCACACGTTTAGTTTACTAAGAAATACATCAAATCATGCCATTGCATTTTCACCGACGCAACAGGCGTATCCAAATAATTGTGTTCCAATAAACCCCAAAAAAATAGAAAATATTCGACAAGTTCAGCCCCACATTCTTGATGAGTATAAGCACAGAATGCGTAACTATATTTTCTGTGGTATAAGCCATTTTATCAAGAAATCTTGCGACGGCCAACAACATATACTGTAGAAGAAGGAGATAATGAATATGATTACGTTCCATAGTGTAAAAACACTTGTAATAACGTTAATAAAAGTTTTTTTACTGTCCATTGAGTGTGTTTAATTTGTAGTACTTGATATGCAAGAAAATATTACAGACTACTTTTATTCTTTGCATAAACTGCGTAAGTCAAGACATCAAAAATATTTTTTTCTCAAGAACACTGTTTGGTAAAAACTATTGTGTGTATTTTTTATGTTATAAGCATATTCTCACATCAATTTAAAATTGTTTGGTTACTTAATTTATTAAATTTATGTAATTATCCAGTTTTTTGCTTCTCCTGTTAAACTGCATTTTAGTGACTTATGTTGTTTTTGAAACGAGTGGTTCAATTGTTTACTTTTATTTATATAAGTATATGTTAAAATAATTGTTAAAATATGGGGTTAGAATAGTGAAATAATGTGTTCTTGCAAACGCTTTTTAAAAGTTTATTTTATGTTAGGAAAATTTAAAATGCGAACATCAAGAATTTTTTTTTGATATTAATTTACCTATACATGTATTATTTTTTGAGATTTCTGTACCTAAAACGCCACAATTCGATCATTTTACGGCGACCTTAAATTGTTATGTCAACCAATCGTCTAGATTTGCTATTAGAGGGTATTACCATATTAGCACCACCATCAAATTGCATTAATTTCGTCCAGTATCATTGAAATTATAGAATTTCTTGGTAGTATTGCATAAACAAATGTTGACTCGATGTACACAAATGTGATTACTCGTACTCATATCGAATTCAGGTCAGGCATAATCGTCCCGTAAACTAGAAAAATCCCCTTTGAAATTGTAAGTATAAATATTACACATCGGCTCTATTACCACAGAACCTACCTTATACTCAAACAGAAGACATAACCAAACGAAAAATGAAAGTATCTTTCATATTCCTGATTTTCTTCCTCGCAGTTGCTGCAGTTTTCGGCAGTCCTCCTGTAGAAGAGGATGATAGGCCAGGTTGGTAAATTTTTTCTATTTTATTTTTTGTCCATGTTTTTTAATCGCTAGGTATTAGATACTATATACTTATTTTTTTTAACAAGGTATTTAAACTGTGTGTTATTTTTATAAAGCTTATAAATCAACTATAGGTTTTGCAATTATAATTACACTCTTTAAAATGAATTTTGCGATTTCTTTTGAACTGCTGACGTATTTGTAATGAAATCTACTTGACTCTTTTAACACTTTTAACACACAACTTTTAGTTCTTAGTTGTTTCACTCATTAATAGAGATTTAATGAAATTTCTACTCAGGAGTTACTGAAGTTCAAAAACTGTTTTCAGGTAGTGTCATTATTATTGCAAAAGCATGTCATATATTCAATATTTTTAAATCTAAAAAATAAATAATAATAATATCTCTACCCCTCATTCTAATCACAGGGATTAGCCCAGAAGTCGGAGACTTGTGCGGGAGAGGGGGCGGCATATTATTATTAAGCAGGCCGCATTTGCGCCCAGGAACGACTTACGTTGGTAGGCCCTAACCACTATTCAGTACAGGAATGAGGGAAACCTGGAAAACCTCATTAATTAGGGGGGTATCAATCTCTCACATTGACCCAAGCCAACATTCTTCCACCCTACCATATCCGCAGAGAGGGTGCCAATCCTCTCCACGAATATAGCTTATATACGGTCTACCGGCAGCTGAGCGCGAACCAACACCGATCAAGTCACCTCGATTCAAGTACTGACGCCTTAAACCGCGCGACCACTGACCGACCCAAAAATCTATTGAAATACTCTAAAGAAAAGAAGACAAAGTTATTTTTTGACTTTTGTTTGCATTACAAATATTATACAATAATTATATTAAATTCTTTGAGTTTCTTGAGTTTGAGGTGGTGTCATTATAATTGCAAAAGCATGTACCTAAATTCAATATTTCTAAATCTAAAAAATATGTCTAATAAATCTATTGAAATACTCTAAATTAAAAAAATGTTTGTTATTTTTGGGCTATTGCTTGTATTATAAATATTATACAATAATTATAATAAATTCTTTGTTTTTTTACTGTTTTAGAAAGGTATTTTAAGCTAATATAAATCAAATCTCCTACAATTCCTAGATATTGTGGGTGTAATTCAATGCTTTTGTCCACTGAATAGTTAGCTTCACACAATATTATTAATACCTAAAAATATATAAAAATTTCTTTGTTGTCACGATATTTTTATTGCCTAAATTCGTAATAATATCATCGTGAAAAAATTATATTATATGAAAACAGTTAAGGCAATAAATAAACAATGATATTTTTGAGTTTAGAGTTTTATATATAAATATCTTTTCGTCAATTATCGGATAATATATAACTATAGGTAACTCTTTTTCAGTGCATCGAGTTGTAAGGGCTGACAAGCCACCATACTTGCCTCGTCCAACACCTCCAAGACCAATCCATTAAACTCTGCAAGTCCAAAAATTCTTCATTTAGTGGCGGATACCTACACAATATGTGAAATAGCTTTGCATGTTTGTTTGAAATAAATATAAAATCCAATTTATTAAATTCGTATTTATTTTCCTACCATTCTCCAATTCTGAAATATAGAGTGATTCAGTCACGTCATTAATTTTAACCACGTTTTCGTAAGGCAAAGTAAAGATAGACAATAAAAAAAAAGAAAAATAAACCCATAACGGTACAAATTATCTGATGACGCGTCTGAGTGTTGAAGCGAAAACCCGTTGCCACATGGTCTGGACCACAAACATAATAATCGCATGTTTATTTATTTATTTGGATTACACCACCCGACAGTAAAAAAATAATTAATGGGTGGGAAATAACAAGTGACAATAATATAATAAACTAGCATAAAGCATAAACAAGATAAAAAATATAACAAAAAAATTTCACAAAACAAAACCAGTGAAAGACACAAGAACACAGAAACAAACAGACCATAATTAAAATTAAAACTAACAAAACAAATCATGACCCTAGTGTATAATGGAGAATATTTCAATAAATTTGTTTTGGGCGTGGTAAGATAAAATAACGACGAAGATCGGGTGGCAGACCGGGAAACGTGAAGGTGTAAATTAGCTAATAGTTCCGGACAGTCAATTAATCCGAAAATTTCACAATAGTATTTTTAAGCCAATTAAAGGCCTGTATTTTGTAGTGTTACTATAGCAACTAAGAAAATTTCCGGAAATTTTTCTCTTCCTTGGGGTAAGGAGCATGAAATTACACTGCAAATTTTTTGACATTTATAAATAAAATGACATTTATATTTAACTTCAAATTTATTCTATCATAATTTAATAAGTACAAATCATTTATAAATAATTATTTACCAAGTATGTACTTTTAGTAGTTTTAATTAAAGCGTGCAAATGTTGCTGAAATTCCTCAGCCACGTCTTCTTTTCTTAATGGGGAATAAACAAGCACACATTCACTAAAATTTATAAAATGTCTATGTTTCAAAAAATAAATGTAGTACTTTGAAATAATCTTATTCTGCTGTGATCCACGAAGAGCTCCATATTTCTTACACACCAGAAGCAAATGATTTTTAATAATCCCAAACAAGTTTGGCGAATAAATTTCTGGCCCGCATTCTTGTAAAAATACATTAAAAATTTTAGGTTCCGATGATACATTTTAATTTCACTAACTTTTTTGCAAAACTTGCATAAAACGTATTTCTCAAACCGCTCCATTTTTGTACAACACAACGATTTTAAAGGAAATGGTCAAATAACGTCAAAAGTCACGATTACCTTGTTTGACATGGATTGCATGGCCTTCTTAATAATATATACATATGAATGTTATTGATATTACATAGTGCTTACGGTTCTATGTAAGAAAATATATTTCTACCAACTTTAGTAAAATGAGTATGTGGAAAACTGAGAGATTGATCTACTATTGACTTATTTTTTATTATTTTGCTTAACTAAAGTAGGTTAGTTGTATTTTATTTAACCTAATGTTATATGTATGTAAGTTACTTTGATTATATATACTGCTTCAAGTTTTTTTGCAATAAAATATATTTTTACCAACTTTAGTACACTAAATTTTTAGAAAACTGAAAGATTGAACTACTATCAACTTATTTTTTATTATTTCTGTCTCTTCAAAACAATCAAAAAATTTTAATATCTTTATATTTTTGTCGATATTTTTTAACACTTCATTGTGAAATTTTTTACCGAATACCACTCTAGCTTCAATTAAAAACTGGAAATTTTTTCTTGCACACGAATATTTTTTAGAAAATATTTAGAATTTTCAAAATATTCGTGTGCTCGAAAAAATTTCCAGTAATAATTGAAGCTCTAGTGGTATTATAAGTGATAATAATTTTATGAAGGAATATCAGTGAATTGCACATACGTCGCGATGCTAGGTCCTTCAATAGGAACCGTTGTGGCTAAGTGTATCAGAACCGTTATTCCTGTTTCCATCCAGACTTCCGTGTTGTGATCACTACCGAATAATGTATTTATGAGGACAATTAATTAATTATTTTTCCTGGTAAAAAAAATTGTGAAATTTGAATTGCATTTTTATCTAGGTAAATAGTAAATTTAATTAATAATTATAAACTACACTGGCAACACAAAAAACATCAAACACCAAACTCACCTTCTTATGAGAACATGGTAACTGAAGGAATGGTAGAAGGGACGGGACAAAAGGAAGAAGGGAGATGCTGCTTGTTGAGATGCAGTTAAACGCGAATTTAATTGTTTGTTTCTGGTACGGTAGGTCAAGACATGGATTGCCGGATTGTTTGTCACTGAACAGATCTTGGGCTGTTTTTTTTTCGACAGTACCAGTACTAACAGTATTATAATACAAAACTTTTCAGCCTCTCTTAATAATTTACCTAGTGAGTATTGTTTTTATACTCACTATTTATATAATGAAATGTAAATGGTTATTTGATTCATTGGAGTTCTGTAACTTCAATATTAAATATTTTTTAAACTGAAACCTAATATGTTAATTGCATACTTCTAAAAAGTAATGTATAACATTCATTACACATTTTAACATTACAATAAGTAGATAGGTACTAGGACAATATTTAAATTTGGCATCATCGTATTAAGCCTACATCGAGTTGAACTGGAAGCTGAGTCAGTGACAGTTTGAAAAGAGGGTTTAAATAATGTTTCGAAAAAATTTTTTTTTACTGTAAAAATACAGTTCAAAAATTTTTTAACCGCGTATTTGTATTATACTAATTTTTCCTTATCTTCTCTTAACATTAATGACTCTATCACTGAATCGCCCTATATATATAAGTAGTGATACTATTACGACAAATGTTAGCAGCTCAGTACATGCCTTGCATAAATAACAAATAATTTTAGGAGACTTATACAATATTTTATACCTACAGTGTAAAATAATGATAATTTTTTAATAAATAAGGGTACTGCTCTTGGTTCATGTTGGTAGAATGCTTAATTTTTGAGTAAAATCCGTTTAAAAATTATGATACATGCTACGTAATCGAAAATATAAATGTTTTCTATCATAGCAGACTGTGAAAACATAAATGCGTTTAGCATCATTTGTATTGGCAGTTCTGTCGCTTACTTTACATTGACTAAGAGTACCTTTATTAAAAAAATTCTGAAATGTATTTTTAGACGATTTTTCGACGACTATTAGCACATGACGCCCTGTAGAAAACAACACAATTTCGATCAAAATAATTTGTATCATCTCAAAAAACCTCCCAGTGCCAATTTTGAAATAAATATCTCGAAAACTGTTTGAGATATTAGAAAAAAGCAAAATTTTATTTTTAACTGACACCCTGTCGGCAACCTTAAACTTTTGGACTGAGGTAATATGGGTTAAATCGCTATATTATGTTCCAAAGAATATACAGCTCTGAAATTTAGACCATTCTTTACTGGACACCCTGTAGATGATATAAAATCAAATTTAATATCACTTTTTAAAAAATATTTATTCATTAAGCTTAATCCAAAAAGATTTGAGATGAAAATGAATAACAATTTATCAGTAATTTTATTTGCATATATTTCTATACAAATAAGAAATTAGAACTACTGCGTATTTTGTTTTTTTTTTCGCCATACTTACCGTTTATACATACATTTTTACAAAATGAGATATAATAAACAGAATACTTGTTGCTCCATTTATGAATTAAAAGGCAACTTTGTTTAGAAAAAGAACAAATTTTTTCTACAGGAAATGTTGCTAATATATTTTTGGCATAAGATTGTACTTTTGAAATTATTTAATAAAGTGTCTTGTAATAAATTTAGTAACTTAGTAAATACTAATACTACACGTACGTCTTGTTATATTTTATTCAGCTGCATCGTGGTTTAATACAACAGTGTTATCCTTGGTAAACATTTCATGTTATGAGAATCATAACATGTACTCAGGAATTCCCTTAGTTAAAATCCCCTGCTCAGTGTTTTGATATATAATGCTTTGACATAGTTTACATACAGTTGAAGTTGATCTTATAAAAGTATTTGATAAGATGAAGATAACAATTATTTTTGCAGCCATTTTACTGGCAGCGACATGTTTCTTCAGCAGTTGGGCCTTACCAGCACATGAGATCGGTAAGCAGTTACGTCATGTTATATACATTTTGCGCGATTGAACTATTGAACGTTCTTTGATACATATCCTCCAACGTCCATGGATTTAAACTGTCCTTGGCTTTAAATAATAACCTAAAACTGTTTTGTTTCAACATTTTTATAGATTTGGATAGAACGTTATTAAAGATCGTCAAAAAATCTTTATAAAAGTTTCACTTGTTATATAACGTTAAAATTAGCCATTTTCGAGAAAACACGTGCGTTAAATAACACCAGCTCACTCGAACTCATTTTGAAAATTAACAAAGCACGTCTTGAAAACAAGAACGTGGATACAAAAGAACCCTAGTGAAAACTTATAGAAAAGTTGTTAGAATAATTTTTTAACAATTTTTTTTTGACGTGTAACACCGCTAATTTTAAGTTTTCGAAAAAATGTTATAGAACATTGTGGCATTAATTTTTTGTTTAGTATATATGTTCAAATCGATGGTTTGAAAGTTGTTTATTTTTTAAATATAATTTTCAACAGAATTTTAAATATACTCTTCGAATTATTTTTCTTCACAAAACCAATAAATGTTATAAACTTGTAGATAGGTAGTCGTGATGAAAAATTGTCAATTTTAACACTGACTGTTCTATCTACAGTCCATCAATATTTTATCTGAAACGCCTTTTAAATTTTGAAAATATTTTCGTAGCATTCTCTGCAATTGGTACAGGGTAGGCAACAATGAAAGCCCGCACATTGTTCGCAAATCTCAGGTGCGGACTTGGCGATGACCGTAAATTTAAATATACTTTAGCAAATTTAATCTTCATGCATCTTTATTTACCTGCAGGTGCTCGATTCTTAAATTTAGTAAAATTCATTCCCTCAGAAACTAACGTAAATTCTCATGAAAAAATGCAAATCTGTATTTTTGACCATTCTCATTTGTATTTGCTAAAGGTATATAAAGCTTCAAAAATTGTAAATATACACTTAGATAATAATATACTCAGGATTTTTTAAAGTGGAATAGATTCCCTCTCGAATTTATTTCACTGCATTCGAGAATCCAGGCCCAGGTGTTATTTTTATTTAGACATATTTAGTCTTACAGCAGGTTACTACTCGTAAAACAAAACAGTTGTGGTGGAACCGTACGTTGGAATACGTAGTTAGAAGCAACGTCATATTACCACGTTCATGTTGACGGGATAAAACGTATTTTACAGCGACTATACTCAAGTGATGCTACTTGTATTTTATATGATAAACGGATACTTAACGATCCTAGAATTCGCGAAAAGTTAGCATACATACATTTTACATATTCACGAATACCTTCAGTTATTCATCGTCATGAAGCAATTGTGACAGAATCAGGATATTCAATAAATAACGCAGTCAATAATGTTTTTTATTTGCGACAGTTTATATTCCAGTTATAAGGACCTAGTGTTGAGCGCGCGCGAAGAAAAAAAATTATATTGATTTGAAGAACCATCTGGGATTTCTTGACTTTATGCCGTATAGTAGATGTTTTTGATGGTAGAGAACTAGATTTTTCTGAATCCACCCCAAATGTGCCATCTATAAAAAATTATATATTCTTTTAATATGCCCCAGTGACCTCTGTGGACCGAAACTGAAATGGATGATTAATGACAGACACCACAGTCTACCACTTGAACATTTAGATAAGTTGGTTATTTAATTTACACTCCACTTCAAGTGAATAGTTATGTAGACTGTTTTGTAAACTATTATTAAGTTTATTTAATATGAATAATATTAAATATTATAAATTACCAGTTTGCACCTTGGTTTCTATAAACATTAACTTAGCGTCCTGAGTGCGCCCCTGATAATGACGTCATCTGCGAACGTGCGCTCACTTTTTTATTACTTTTTATCATTCGTACTTATTTTTGAAACTATCGTTTTTGCAGGATACAAGAGACCTCCACCTCCTTTAATTCGTCCACGTCCAACAGTGGGACCCGTTACAACTAACAAATATTTAGATTATATTCGTACGTCAAGATCAACATAATTTTTCTAAGATATATTAATTGTTGTAATCAATAAAATGTCTAAATTTTTTTCTAGAATTATGTTCCTTACCCTAACAGGATTTGAAATAAAAATCGTACGTCTAACGTCAACACTGTAGCTTTATTCAAGTATAATATACATTTTATGTACAAACATGTATATAAAACATGTAGAATATACCTAATAGTGGAATGATATGTATGATGAAGGCTCAATTCATACTGTATAATATGCAGTCTCCCAACATGTGCAAAGATGTATAAATAAACGGTACTATAAAAATAATTTTATTAGGTATAATAATAAATACATTGATTTAACAATAATTCTAACACTGATCAATAAATTACATGAATCAATAACTTAACAAAGTAAATGCAAAGTGAGTGAAGCTTTAGGAGCTTTAACTTTCTTCCTTTCATGGTAAATATTTTATGTTCTTACTTCACCTAAGTGCATTAAAGGCAATTTCAATAGTTTGGTACAAGGAACAGCGATGGTTACATTTATTTGAATCACATTCATTTAAGCTATATAATTTTACTAAAATGTCTTTAAATTGTACTAAGGCTGTGTTGGAAAATTTCTCATAGAACTTGTAACAAAAAATGTATGAAGTATGCTATTATTTTAAAATTATTTCTAAAAGTAAGTACTGGTTCCCAAAAAACGTTTTAAATTTGCTAAAATACCAACATCTAGTTATTTCAATATTCCTTTTAGGCCTTTGCTGGTCTCGTGGAAAAGAGCAGGTCAACAACTGTACTGTCAGCTAGCGTGCTGGTATCTCCAACGTTTCTGTCATTTGCAGCAATCTTCCTAAGGATCCGCCTCATGATCTTTCCAGATCTGGTCTTTGGTAAAGCCGGAGCATTTTGTATCACATCGGGTTGAGCGAAGGGGCCTATCCGTTCCCTTACTAGTTGTTTCAATTCCTTGAGGAGAGCTTCATTGTAGACGCCGTGGTCTGTGGTGGTAATGAAGCAGTAGAGGCATTCCCCTTTAATGGGATGTGGTTTGGAAACTACAGCAGCTTCAGCTACAGAATGGTGTTCGGTTAAGACGGATTCCACTTCAGCTGTGGACATGAGATGGCCAGACACGTTCAGCATGTCATCCACCCTTCCGGTTACCCAGAGGAAGCCGTCCGCATCTCGTCGGGCGCCTGAAATATTAATAGAGTGTTTCAAAAACATTTTGACACAGTAGAGGAAAGTAAGACATAAACATATAATATGAGAGTCCTATCCCAAATGACGTTGTTCTCAATATCAGTTATAGCCTTGAGTATTTACACCAAGAGAGTCAATCCTTAATAAAGACCTAAATAGTTATCATAATTCCTGTTAGATGTCGTACTGTGTAACAATTCGCATTTATTCAAACGAAGGAAATAAAGCGCTACTATTTTAATCTGCAAAAAACTGCGAAGGCGTTTCGAGGGCGTGGCCGTGTGACCCTTTTTCATATACCTGCCTAAATAATAAGATTGTGGCAATATATTTATATTCAAACCACAGATCATAAAGTTTGAAACATAAGCAGTTTATTTTATTGATTTAGAGAAGTAAGAATATGAACTGTAAATTAATTAAAAAAAAAACAGAAAAATAAGATTGTTAAAAGAGTTTTCAGCGATATGCCAAAATTTACATTTTCTGTTTTATTTCCTTTAAACATATTAAGATAATTCAAATGAATTCGACATACCTACTTCTATAAAGAGACATATAGAACTGCAGATTATCGTGTGGGCTTCTCTTACTGCATAAGATGCATTATTATTTTGCGAAAAATTCATTAGTAAAAATTCTAAAACACCAAGTATCTTTTTTCAATGTTTGATCTAAGTATAATTGTGTGATGGTGTGAAATAAATATTATTCTGTAGTATTTTTGAAGAGTAATTTTTAAATTAAAATTAAATTTAAATTAATTTAAAAATTCAAATAATTTAACATTTGCTCATGCAAATTTAAATAAATTTACATGCTCTAATGTTTTTAGTAAAATCATTTGTGAACTTTACAGGCCTCATCAGAAAAGAATGTGTTTCAAAATTTATTTATTATTTTAAGTATTATATAAGATGAACCATTAATAATGTGCCAGAGTAGGAATGACAGTTTTGGAGCAAAATATGAAGATATAGCTAAATATGCTTTACTAAAATGTTGCTGTGGAAAAAGATACAGGTTTACATAATTTTTTTCGTTTTTTTTTTAATAACTAGGATCGCTCAACCGATTGTCATCAAATTTGGTAGGGAAACATATTTTAAGAAAAGCAATCATAATTTATGTAGTAGGTACCTATTAAAACAGATAGACCAGTGCCAGATGATGACAATTTCTATCTTATTTTTTGTTAACGAAATTCCTACCGTTTTCCAGAGAACTGATCTAAAACAACCAAATGTATTTTTCGACGTGAGGAAATCTCTTAGGAGCATTAGAAAATTGCCATATTGAAAATTTTCTGTAATTAGCTGTAATAATTAGTTTAATTAATTAAGACATGTAGAAGTAGAGAGAGTTTGCTCAAGGGCTAAGTTGTTTTTACTGCTCTGTTGTTATTTTTGTCAATAAAAGTAAATATGTAGATATATTTTTTTTCAAATATGAGTTTTGTTCCATAGTTACTCTGGATATTTAAAAAAAGTGAACGACTCATTGATACCTACTAATTTTTTTGAATTTAATTTCAATACCATTTTTGAAGTCGCGTATAAGCAGAAACCTTTATGGCAGTTTTTTCGAAATTGGTAGAAATTATTAAGTTCTACTCTACCAAGTGTAGAGTTCTATGTTTTACGTAGAAATGATGTTCGGATACAATTTTGTAGTCAACCGAATCAAAATGTTTTGTCAACACGAAATAAGAGAAAAATTCATCATTAGCTATTGTTAGTGCGGCGCCCTTTATTAGCAAAACTGATTTAATACTTAAATTATTTTTATTTTTTTCAAAAAATATTTCTCTACCAAATTTGGTGACAATCAGTTGAGAGGTACTTGCGTTAATACAAAAAAAGAAAACACAAATAAAAATATTTCAACTTTGACACCTTGTATCTTTTTCCACAGAAATATTTTACGAAGATATATTTAGCTATATCTTCATATTTCCTCCCAATGATGTTACTCCTCTTCTATGTCCCCTTATTAATGGCTCACCCTGTATATTTTTATCGACACGTACTGAATGACTTCTTCACTTGAATTTACCAAAGCTGGAGGAGTATGATAAAAGTGTTATCTGGCGGTTAATATATTTTAAGCTTTGACTTTCATTGATACGCGAAAGTGAATATGAACTAGATAACTGCATTTCTGTAAATTTTTTTTTTATTAAAAATCGTGATTAAATTACTATAATTACTTATCAAAATTCAAAATCTATCATTATAGCCGATTTTTGCCTTGCGCGGAAAAGTTTTATTCCTGGAATGTTTCATCTAGTTTTATTACATTTTAAAAATTAACATTTATTTCCTGCCTGCTTCCTCAAGACTAACACATTCACTTAATAATAAAATAAACAGTAATCCTATCGAATGTAATTAAAGTTATGAATTTTAAGTACATACAAGCTTTTGAAATAACAATGACACTCTCTCAAAACAGTTTTTGAACTTCTCGAAGTTCTGAGTAGAAACTCATTAAATTTATATTGGTAAGTGAAACAACTAATTACTAATGTTAAAAGTTGAAAGTAGATTTCATTACAAATACGTCAGCAGTACAAAAGAAATAGCAAAATTCAATTTAAAGAATGTCATTATTATTGCAAACGATTGTACATAACATAATATGTATGAACCAATCATCCTCGATGGGAGGAGCTTTCAAAATTATATATCCAAATTCATGTCATTTTAGTACCTAATATTGCGCCATCTATTAGCAAATAGTCCAAGCGTAAACGTTCTTTTTGAGTTCGTTTCCCATTACGCGAGAGTTGGTTTCCCATTCAAGCCAACAAGGTCTCCCATTAGATTGACTCGTCTTAGTGTATATAGTCAAGGGTTATAGTTAATAAATAACTCTTTTTCTAACATGTGTGGAAAGTGACACTTTCATGCACGCGATTGCCGTTACAGTCAAGCAGTTAAGTGTGGGAAAGACACTATGCGCATGAGTTACGAACAAAATTTCTTCTACAAGCTCATGAATAGACTTACAAAATGTGAATTAGTGAATATTTACTATTTTACAGCTATAAGTATACCAAGGTAGCTGTAAAATAGTAAATATTTACTAATTCACAGCATTTCTCATTGTTTCAGTTTTAGAGCGTATCATAAAGAATAAATTACGAGAAAGTGATTTTTATCGATTTTTTTAGGTTTTCTCAAATATTTACTGTGTAACCCCCAATTTTAACTTCAGAGTCGTGTTCAGCGGGAAAAAATACAAAAGAAAAATATAGTCTAACTCCCAGCAAACATGACTTTTTTTGTGGACGTGTGTAAACTTCTGATATGATTTTTATCGTTTTTATGGATTTTCTCTAAAATTTGCTGTACGACCTCTCATTTTGACTTCAGATTCGTGTTCAGAGGGAAAAAATACATGGAAAAAATATAATGGGACCTCAGCACACACCACTTTTTTTTGTGGACCTGTTGGTCTTGGATATTTCCAAGAAATATGCTAAAAATACTTGCTCTTTTGTTGATTTTACCTATTTAGTATTGCTTCAGTCAATAAAATGGGAGTATTGCTTCTCATATCTTTCTTTTGACTTCACAGGTAATCAATTCAAACCTGATTCATTAGCTGCTGCAGGTTAGTGTGTTGGTATCACTTCTATTGCAATTGTGAATTGACGAATGTAAACCCAACTGCAAGTGTGATTTTTCGGAAAGATATTGCAGGTGCAAGGGCTTGCTACAAGCCATTGCAAAAAGAATTACGGACTGTAAAGTAACTTTAATGAACGCATTTTGAGAGAATTGTATTAATTTGTTTATTTAGTCTTAAATATAATAAATTAACCGAAATTTCATAGGGAACAATATTTTTAATAATGAATATGGTAATGTACCATTGTCATTTATAACTTGAACTTGTTTACAATTCTTAGCTTGCAATTTTTTATTGTGTAGGTAAATAACCTTAATTCCAGTAGTTTTTTTAATTCAGTTTTACTAATGGTGTAATTAAGTTTTCAATTTGCTAAAAGATTTTATTTTTATGCCTTATAGTTGCTTAGATAAACTTTCTTAAAACGAGGCATTTCCGGGCAATATGTTTATATAAACTTTTTTTCTTATTTTTAAACATAGAACCTCCCCCTAGATTTTCTTCAAATCATTTTGTATACCTATATAAAAAATCGCACAAGGCGTTTTAAATTTATAAGAAAAAAATGATTTCAAAATTGCAACTTCAGGGTCATAAAGCGCCTAAACGGAGCAACTTTGAACTAAAGTAAGTTTATCTAAATCGACTTATTTTGAGCCGCACTCTATCTGGTACATGTTCCATCACGTCTACTCAGGTTACCTTCTGTCGGATAAGTCGTCGGTTGTCTCGCCTCCTACCGCATACTGAGGAGAGCTAACAAGCTCAAAAGTGGTATATGTCTGGTGTGCCACTAATGACTTGGACAGTTTGCTGTAAGTCTTTCTTTTCTTATATAAATAGTTAAATACCATTGAGTGAGTAGTATTCGAATTAAACCGTGTTGCCAAAACTTTGAAAAAAATAATAAATATCCCCTATATCTATGTGAACAACAAAAAATTATTATTTTCAGTGAACAATTTTATATGGCAGTTACTATCTCCAAAATTAATTTTGATTATGATTTGTTATGATCGCGTAATACCTACCATCGCCTGTGCAGTAATATCCTGGGAATTTAGAGAAGTATGTCGTTTCGTATCGATCGTGATTATTGTACAGGCTCCTCATCAAACTAGGCCAGGGCCTGGAAAATACCAAATAACCCTCGCCTTCCCCCTTTATTTCTTTTCCCGCTTCGTCCAGGATGACTGGCTGCACTCCGAAAAACGGGAATGCCTGAAATATGATTAAATTATACTGAATACCAGAGTATTAAATGGATTGCTTTTGAGATTATTGAAAACAGTAGAGAACGGTCATGACTGTCGCATATTATTTTACTTGTTTACTATCAATTTGGAATATTTTAGACTTTTTGAGCCCTAAATTTAGTACGAAGGCATATACTAGAGAAAACTGACAAAAACTGATCTTACAGTATGACATTTATTACAAAATTATAATCATTTTAATATACCGGGTGTTCCCTCTAAGACTTTCAGACACTAGATGGCGCGTAGAATCTGATGTTAACATCAATTCTTATACAGGGTGTATACTAAAACTTGTGTTTAAATAGAAATATACTTAATTATGAACACATTCTGATAAATAAACATTCAAAAATTTTAAAATTTAACATAAAAAACGCCGAAATTTCATTCTTTCGTCATGTAAAATGTGTATACCCTTGAGCCAGATTTACACAGAAGAGACTAACACCGGTAAACATCAAAACTATGAATTGTCAAATATTAATGGCATAAAGTATTGTATTGGACATAAATAACGCTAGATAATGTATTGAATGTAATTTACGTGTGCATAATGGTGTTATTGAGACTTGTCGATAAAAATTTAGACATCCTGTGAGATAGCAATCTGAATTTTTCTTATTGTCGGAGGTTCACTATTAAAATACCATCCATGAATTGTTCTGCGAATCTCGTATTTGTGTCGTCATCAATCTCTATCTTCTTCCTTCTGCCAATTCCCACTATTTTCCATTTCGCATTTGTATGTTTTTTGCTACTACTTTTTTCTCGGACTTTTCCCGCTCGCACGCTGATCGGAGTTAACGCAGTCATATTGACGTCACAAAGTTATTACCAATGAAAATCGAGCATTTCGATATAAGCATACCCAGCTAGCAAAGTAGTTCTATAAATTTAGAGTAAAAGGGGCTTTATATTCTGTTATGTTGTATCTAGAATACTAAATTGTTGCATTATTGTGGCACATGAGACTATTTTGCCTTCAGAAACTAAATTGTTTTTTAAATTTGTTGGAAATACGTTCTTAGAGCATAATTTATAGAACATTTATAAGATAACTGCTAATGCAGTCCTATAAGTGTGTACAATAACACAATTTTACAGCAACAGTGCTTATAGAATCAAATTGCTGTAAAACCGATGCAAAATAGTGCTTTATAGAATTATACCACCTCCTGTGACACTCTTATAAAATTATTCTGTAATGTCGCGTATAGTTTAATTATAGAACTATTGTGTAAGGTGTTAACTTACAAATCTGCTACGGAAAACAAATTACAAATATGGATGCTGATATCGAACTTAAGAGAAAAGGTTCTTTAAAGCAGTTATAGAAAATAATAATACAGTTGTTATAAAATCATTGTAGAGTAAATAAGTAACAAAAACCTTTTTGTTCCATAAAAACCGCTATAGAACTGCCATTTATATACATATGTAGGTCTTTCATACCCCCATCTGACGAGACCTACCTATAATAGTTCGAAATATTTTGATCAAAGTATAATGGGGAAATTTGTATAACATAGTCGTGACTTGTAGAAATTATTATCTGCTAGCAGAAGGAAAATTTCATTACGATAGATAAAATTTATTTGATTACTAATAAAAACTGATTTTCTTATAGAAATTTAGTAACATATTTAGTGTAAACCATTCCAAACCTTATTCATTTACACTTGTAGATATTGAAGTTAAATAATTTTATTAGCTTTATTAAATAATATTCAAATAATTGATACTACCACAATAAAATATGACAACACTGGATATTAAATGGCATAGAGCTGTTATAGTAGTTGCTTACAAAGCATATTTGCTCTATAATTATTGCAATCGACATAAAAATGTCATATTAGTGAGAATCCATTGGAGGTACAAGATAAAGCCTTTCTCTCTGTCGCCATATTGTGAACAAAGAAAACAAACCTTAATTAAAAATATATACAATATAAATAGGTGAAATGACATCAATAATATACAGTTGGTTGTTAAATTCATCAGTTTAAAAATTTTTTTTTATTAAAGTTCCATCATCATAGGAAATATAAGGTTATCTCAGAGCACGTCAAAAAATTACCATAATGTCCTACACATTTCACGATAAAACTTTTTCCGCATTAAAATGTACTGCTCCCTGATGGACAGTTTTGAACGTTTTGAAAATGTTCTTAGAACAAACATTGCTGTATCAAATTTGCTCTGGAAACGTTCTTACGATTTTTATAGAACAGGAAATTTTTTAGCTGGGATGCGTAATTTTGACAACATTTTTAATAGCGCAGTTTACTGACGCACATATTTTGTTCAATTGATTTTACTATAGTGTTAGATGTGTAGGAAATGATACGTACCGCCGCTCCTGGCTTCATAGGCGTAGCCCCCGGCAATGGAGTCAAAACGTGACCTCCAGTTTCCGTTTGCCAAAACGTGTCGACAATAGAACATTTTTCATGGCCAACTAGCTTGTAATACCACATCCATGCTTCAGGGTTGATCGGCTCTCCTACCGATCCCAGTACTTTTAAGGACGATAGATCGTGCCTGAAATATTTCGTTAGATTGGAATTGTTTCTGAATGAATAATAATTTTGTAGAAGGTTGGTCACGCAATTGTCACTTTTCTCTTTATGCAGGTTTGTTTTTGTCAGGAAATTCTATTCACCTCATATTGGGTCCTAAATTTTCAAAAGTCAGTGAGAAGGTTTCCAGTATTTTTACAGATATAGTTCAAGATACGACCGCAAGATGACTACGTCTATCTGTTTTTAATTAAAATACAATTTTAATAGATTATTATTACTACTACTACTGCTACTACTACTACTTCCCTCTCAAAATATGGCTGCAAATATTTTTAATTATTTATTTTTATTAATGTACAATCGTCAGCAATAATAATGGCACTCATTGAAATGAAGTTTGCGATTTATTTTGAATTGTTGACGTATTCGTGATGAAATCCACTTTAAATTTTTAACATTAGTTATTGTTCCACTCGCCAATAAAGCATTTGTTTCTGTATGCAGTCCTCCGCAGAAGTAAACAACACTTTTGATATATATTTTCATTCAATATTCAATTTTGATGTTTCCAATCACATTTATCGGATTTCATTTGAAGTTCCGATAGGTAATTCGGCAGAAACGTAATCCTCTATTAATAATCATCTATCAAAATTTAGTTTTAATTTAAAAAAAAGATAGAAGTAGTAATCAGACAGTCGGACCTCGTACTAATATTATTTTTCCAATGGAAAATTATTTCAAGGATATTAAGTGAATTCAAATGTTCTTAAAATTCTCATCAAACGATAATATGCATTCATTGCACTTGGTCTCCATGCAAAAATTCAGTATAATTGTTATTCAATAATAATAAAAAAATAGTTTTTCTTGAGTTTGATTGGGGTTTTGTGACATTTCTGAAAAAATAAAGATTAATTAAATAAGCCCTTGCGCCAAATGGATGGATTATTTTTGAAACTAATCTCACATTCATCCGTTTGGCGCAAAGGCTCATTTAATTATTCTTTATTTTTTCAGAAGTGTGGCAAAAAACCCAATCAAACTAAAGAAAAACTAAAATTATGCCACAAATAAATACCTTCAGACAATATAATAAAAAATTATAATTTAAGAAAACATTCAATTTAAAACAAAAGATTACTTAAGACTATATTAAGAGTAGACTCTAAAAATGTATTGTAGATGGGTATATTAAAAATTAATTGTATGAGGTGTTGAAACGTATGAAACATTTTCCGACGCGTAAATTTTGAGGTAAATAGTATCACTGAGCAGCTACTTAATCTTTAGAAAATTATCTATGAAATCAGATGTTTATGTCCGGTGTAGATAAGATGATATGTATTTGAGGAGTTCTGCAAATATATTTAGTTATTTAGTCCATTTATATCCATAAATTATTTAAATTTTATATATTTTATGTCTACTAAAATTATCCAAAAAGACAATACACCTCAATTTAATTGTTATAAAGTATTACATATTTTGTCTGGTAGGAATTAATGATAGTATGTTAGTATTCAACAAGCATATAAAACATCCGAGTGAATTATAACCATTATATGCAAGAATACTTTACTTTGTCCAGAACTATTAACAATATTTTAATATACCTTTTACTGAAAAAAATAAACAATATTTTAGCATTCATAACATGAGTACGATACATAACATACAATTAAAAATTATCAAAACACTTTGCTGTCAGGTTTCATATCCGTTGTTCAATTGATAAATTTAAGAAAGCAGATAAAACTTTAATTAGTAAACTTTTAACACCATTCGGAAAAACGTTAATATTGCTGTGACTGGTATGGCTTTACATAGAAGGTTCTGATTCAATTGCCAATACTGTCACACTGAAGAATTTAAATTTGATGACAGAAGGGTGATTTATCATTAATTACAACTGAATAAAGATTAATCACTCTTATAGTGCATTATGTTGAAGAAACAGTTGAATAATGTATATATTAAATATAGTTGTGGACAAATATAATTATAAAGATTTAATGGAAGTTTGAAAAAAATTCGTAGGAACGAGATATGTCAGGAAATTGTGTCTTCCTTAGTTAGACTTATAAAGCAACGTTTCTTACCTTTTAACAAAATCATCGTCGTGTTTCATTAAAGCTCTTATAGCTGTTGGTGCGGTATAGAACTGGTTGACTTTATATTTATCCACGACTTCCCAAAACCTGTCGTTCTGTGGGTAGAACGGAGTTCCTTCGTACTATAATAGAAATAAAATAGAATAACGTTTCATAACATATTAAAAAGAGTGAAATGATGAAATGAAATATTACATCGCCGCTGACTAAACTCTTCTAGATGACAAAAGAATGAAGTATTAGACAAAAAAAAGAACAGATAACATTTATATTGATTAATATAAAATTGTTTTATGGTTGGTCTTCTGGCAGGTCGGATCGTGCATGGTCATTTTTATGTATGCTTTGATATAGTAATAAATACAAGGGTGCCTTGCAAGTCGTTACAATAATTTTAGGAGGTGATAGAATATGTGATTTTGAGTTACAATATTTATGATAACAAAATTTAGTGTAACCGTGCTTTTCTACAATTATTGAAGTGTAGAAGAAAATTTTCCTAAGAACTGAAGGACCATTGCTTAGGTAAATTTTTAATAATATTTGAATAAACCTACATGCAAAGCTTTAAATAAAATTCATGTTTGACTCTCAAATTCATGTTGAAAATTCATTTGACTCCTCGCTTTTACAAAGTAGAAAAACATGTTTATGAAGTTCTAGGTAAGTAACGAAGCCACTTTGGATTTTATTGGTTAAATACTCGTAATTAAAATAATCCATTAATTCCTAATAAAAAAGTATAGAAATATTTGCTATAAAAAAATTTGTTTTTCTTCTACACTTCAATAATTGTAGAAAAGCACGGTTAAATTAAAAAATATAAAAAAAATAATTATCACACATATTGTAATACTTGATATATAGGTTGTTGTTATATTGTTTCAATCGACTCAAAATTAAGCAACCTACCATGTCTTAAAATTAATGTAACGACAAGACAAGACATCCTGTATAATAAATCTTTTTCTGTCTTGATTTGAATTACTTTTTTTATGTAAAATTTCGCATATTTTTAAATTGGAGGTCCCTGTACCCAACTATCATAGTTATAGTGCATAAACCTGTTTAAATTTGTAAGGTCATTTACCCTAAATTTAAATAAAATACTATCTAACAATCATTTTGTGGTTTGTTCGCGTCAATATACACTAAAGTACAGTTTTTAAAATTTTATGATTAAGTTGTCTATCAAGACATTAATTCATAAGAGGCTTGTCGCATGTTGAATAACCTTCAGTGGTTTCTGTGACTTTGAAAGTACGTTCTGAACACTGTTATCTTGCACTATTTTCCTCGAATTTAATTAATTTATGATGTCGGATGTTGAATAAAAAACAAACTCTACTAATAGGTTGATTTGGACGAGATTAATTCTCCTAAAACGATATTAAAAAAAGTTCTGTGATTCATTTAATACGACTTTAAATATTCATAACAGTTACTATTATTATTGAAACATAGCTTAAAACGAATCTTAAAGAAAAAATATGAATAAAATATTTAACATAAGATGTCAAATATTTGAGGCAGATCTCAGTAAATAAATTGGAATATGAGGCAGTCGAATTTTGTTTATTTTAGGTAAACATGAAATTTTGGCACTTTTATCTTTAGCAAACTACTGAAATATAAACATATTTGTATTCTCTTAAAAAACTACTGAAGAAAAGCGAACAAATGAACATTAATAACAAACAATTTCAGTAAAAAATAGAAACATATTGCATATTCTCAGTTGTGAAAGGTCTTTGACTTGGAAAATAAACAAAACTCTTTTGATACACAGGACGGTTATGGTCTATGGAATAATTTTGTTAAATAAGCTTAGGGTTCCATGGGCGTCGCATCTGAGGGATAGGGTTTCATAAGCTGATAAAAAAATAAATTTAAAATTCATTACTTCTAAACACCTTCATATATTTTTTGCAAATTTGGCATAATCTTTTCATGATAAAACAACAATAGTTGTAGGTTGTAATGAGATATCTTTGGTTTAATTATTCAGTATGTGTAAATATTCCCATGACGACCAGTGAGGTAGACATTTAGTGACACTCTTTCTTTATTTACAATAAAAATGGTATGTATATCAGTGGTACATCACCACCTTAAGCAAAAAAAAATAAAATAAACAAAAACGTAAGATACTTTAAAATGTATTGTATTTAAGTAGGTATTCTTAAAAATATGGTGTCTATTATACTTTATTAATATTTCTGACTGGTACATAAACAGTTACACCTTTCAAAACTCACTTTAGCACTGTCGTGTCGTTGTTGGAGTGGATTTTGAAGTTTGCTTCAGCTTTTGATGCATAAACTACGAAATGCAGAGATATTTTAAACTAGCAATTACTTAAATTAAGATGCATTTATAAATTAAAGAATAATTATTTGTTTAAAATAATCAATGCTTAAAGTACCTTACGTTTTTTTTATAATTAAGACAGTGGCGTACTATTTCTATTGTAAATAAATAATGGTGGCACGCCACTGATCATAATGGAAATATTTAAACATACTGAATAATTATTAGACCAAAGATATCCCATTACAATCTAGAATTATTGTTGTTTTATCTGAAGAATATCTTGGAAACGGAGAAGTTTTAGATATAGGTGTATTTGGGTAAGTCTCATTTATTTTGACTGTACAGTCACCCTTTCTAAGGATGCCAGCAATACCTGAGACACCCTGTATAATTTGTGTTAATTTACTAAGCAATTTTTAGAAATCCTTCCAGAACTCAAAATTATACATATTCGACGTAAAGAAGTTTTTTTGCATAACAATTCTTGTATTTTCTTATTTCATCGCTAATTTTTTCTTTGGTATGCAAAAGGAGTACCTTCAGAACATGTAAAAAATGATTATATAACGTCGAGTAATAGTCAAAAAGAAAATAAATTTCCATGTAATAATAATATGAAATTGAAATTTTGAAAATTACGCAGAACAGAAACATTCCATATACTATAATTTATTTCAAATGTCAGACATTTAGGTACTCATCGATTTGTAGAAACTAGGTTATATTGATAATTCAAAGTCAGATGTCAACTGTATAGTTATTTTGGGATTCGCTTATTGATAAATCGTATGGCGCATAATAGTGTCACTAGAACATTGAACAATGCATGCAGTAAATTACTAATACTACTTACATACACATGCAACAACAGCACGAAATATATTGTGAATATTTAAGAACACACAACGTCATAAGTCTTAGACCTCCCCCTCATTCTTGTTAAAAAATTCTTTTTGTCATAAAAATCAAATACATTTATAAAAGTATATTGTTTTTTGAATATTGTTTTTTTGTGAAAAAGTATGGTCGATAAACTGAGTACTTAGAAAATTAAGAACCAGCAAATGGCCCTAGCAACGAAATCCCACTTGTTTTCAATACGATTCATGTCAGGAGAGTCGGCTGGCCAATCTAATCTATTGACATGTCCTGCTTCGAGTGTCTCTTGAACCCTTCTTGCGCGATGTGGTCGAGAGCTGTCGTCCATAAACACAAAATTTTCACTTAGTTCATTACATAGGGGGTAGATAATGGGCGTAACAACTTGTTCGATGTAAATTTGACAGGTCATATTCTATGATATTCGAATTAGTGGGGTGCGGCGGTTGAACCCCAAAACATTACGGTACCCCCTACATATGGAGCAACTCCACGGCAAAAATTAAGTCACTGTTAATGACCTGGTTCTCTCCAGATTCTTTGCCGATTGTCATCAGTAACCAGCCCAATTCTGGTTTCATCTGTAAATAAGAGCCACCGCCACTGGCGTAAAAGCCAACCTTTATACTCTTGCGCCCACTGCAGACGGGCAACACGATGCCTTGGAAGAAGAGTGGGGACCCGTAATGGTCTTCTAGGTAAATTTGCGTTGTGGAGTGTGGAGTCGTTTTTGAATAGTAGGTGTCGATATAACACGGTGAAACGTACCTTGAAAGTGGGCTCTGAGAGCTGAAGCTGAAGAGGTGCTGTGTCTACGGCATATTGCACCAAATACCTCCCTTTCATTAGATACTCGAGGACGTCCATTACGTGGTCTGTTTTCCACTGTATCAAATTCTTCATATCTGTGTATTATTCGTACAATAGATGATCGAGGAATGCCCAACATGTTCGATATCTGATGATTAGAATGTCCTGCGTCATGTAAAGCAGTCATTCTTGCTCGGGTAACGCAGAAATTTTACGTTCAAAGATCAAGTTTTTTTTTAATAATAATAGTAACTGTTGCCATACAAAATGCCAACATTAATTATATTATAATATAAATTTATAGGGACAAGTGTAAGCAAGAATACATATTAATTTATTAATAACCTTTGGTGAATGAGATCTGTAAATGGAAATAGTGTAGACTCCTTTAATCCTCATAGAGTCAAATACTAATAAGGAATTTCACCAATAATTATTGAATGTTGGATTATATTCGTATGTTTTATAAATCATTTCATTTTCATTTCATCATTATCACCATTATCAACATCAAAATACTTACAAGTACAGAAGTGGCGGCATTTGCCAAAGGCCCATATACAACGTAAGTATGTCCTGTAATCCATCCAATATCGGCAGTACACCAGTACACGTCATTTGGTTTGTAGTCAAAAACGTACTTGAACGTTGTAGCGGCGTACAAGAGGTAACCAGCAGTGGTGTGCAGGACCCCCTTGGGTTTCCCAGTGGATCCACTCGTGTAGAGCATGAAAAGTGGGTCTTCCGCTTCCATCCATTCAGGGTAACAACTAGTTGAGGCCTCGGGGACGATGTCTTGCCAGAATACGTCACGGCCTTCCGTCATTGGGGTCTAAAAGAATGTTTGAAGAATGTTCAATATCAGTTTTGAAGTTTATGTTAAATGAAGTTTAAAAAAATGTAATGAAAAAATTGGTATAGTTGCTATTCATAGGTTGATAATGTCTTACTTGTCGCAATTATTTTGAACTAATAAAGTACAGTAAAGTAAATCAGTAAACTCGGAATTAATTCTTCATAAAGTTTCAGTATGTGTGACGCAGATTCTTGTGGTACTGAAAATTCTCAAATAGAAAATTAGGCGGAAGCTGCCTTATGTACATTGATTCCTCAGAAATCAAAGAAATTGTACCAAAAAACTTTCACAGAAAGATATTATAGCGTACGTAATATTGTATTGTAATGTTGTTGCTTTCTTTAAGAGGAAATCAAGTGGTTATAGACCCAGAAAATCCAGAATATATTCCAAGGGACCGGTTGAAAGGTTTATCAAATAGGCAAGTTGTCTTGATTGCTGGTATATTTGGAGCCTGTAGGAGACAATAAGCTAAGTCGTTCATTCAAGTGGCTATTCCCAATATCAAAACTAATATTCCTAGATTACACTCGTATACAATACCAGAGGGAGATATAGGAGTCAATTTTTTGGAAATTTTCTGCAAATATTCAAGTCTACGTCCATCCACCATTGATCACAACCGATTTTTATTACCTACAGTAATTCAAAATGTACTACACAAGTTAAATTTCTAAAAAGATGGCCGAATTTCTTAGATTACTCAATGTTAATGAGTTTACTAGATACTGCTTTAGACGATGTTCTGCAACCTTCCTTGTAGGTACAGGAGGTTGGCATTCGGCTTCAGTGGCGGAGGGGTACATAGAATATTCCATACAAAATGAACAGGCAATAGGAAGCAAAATTCTCGGGGAGAAAGAAAATACCACCTTCATTCCAAAAACTCAATGCACCAGCAGCACCGGGATGCAGGTGTTATCTTCTTCCAATATTGAAGTTATACGATTTTCGACAATCTTTTTCTGTTTCTTACAATTTTCGACTTCATAATACATCACAAAATGCACAAATAATTTCCTAATGACCTATTTAAACACAAAAATTTACCATGTTGCTTCTGTAATGTGTTCCTTGAGGCGATGTCACTCTGCCTAAATGCGCCACTACTATACACGTTTCGACATTGTGTCCTTTTTGTGCGCATATTTGCATGGCGTGGTCACATATTGTTTTGAGCTGGAGCAATTTTTCGCCTCTCCATGCTCCGTCCGCCGTCACCAGAACCCTAGCCTCGCAGTCCATAATTCTTTCAGCGAAAGAATCCGCTGAAAATCCTGCAAACTATAAAAAAGACATAAATAAAGCTTCAGTTTAAAGAAACACATCTATTAAAGTTGTTACGTGTTCATGATATTAAATTACAAACTCGGTGTAGTTATCTCTATTGTAATACGTTAGGTATTTAAAAATAACAACATTAGTTATTTGTTTAAGTAGGCAGTAAAGTAGAAGAGGTAATGCCGCGGCTGGTTGACGAGGTGCAGCCTATTAGGCCCGGCGCAAAATGAGACGCAGCTTGGTGAGGTGACGCAGCGTGAGTCACGGCGAGTTTTATGCGGGAGGAAACTATTAGCGCGGGTACGATTGAAGTTTTGGCAAAAAATTGCCTCTGCTACTGCGCTCATTGATTATCAATTTAGTTCTGAATTTGATTCACAAGACGAGTTTGAGTGCGAAATGGCATCGTGTATCACCCAGATAGGTAGTAATAAAAAGTCAGTGAAAAGCTTGTACTTGAAAAAAAAAAACAAAAATTCATGGAGAATTTGCCTTAACTAAAGAATTTAGTGACGATTTTGTTCTCATGTAGTCTACATGGCTTGTATCGTACAAAACTTGTCGAATTCGCACAGTCTCGTTTAATTTTTTTTCCATGTTTTCAAACACGCGCCGTGATTTCTAACAACTACACTGCATTCCGCAGGATCACGTTGAGCCAAAACTGCGTCACGTCACGCTGCGAAGAAATATGCGGAATAACTACGAGGGTTGTCCGTAAATTAAGGTCTCCAACAAGCTTCCCTAGCTTAAATCTGACAACAGCACCGTGTTCCTTGCTTCCCCCACCACTAATCTGGCTGGTCACTGCCTCGCTGTGACGGTCAATCTTGGAGTCTTGGCCAGTGTTGTTAACATTTAGGGAAATTCCCTACTTGTAGGAAAAATTTGTCAATAAATCGGTTGGTAGGGAAAATGTTCTTATTTTGTAGAGGAAAAAGAACTTTAACAAAATAATAAGTTTCGCAAATACTTACTATTTTACCATTTAAAAGAAAATAAGATTTTATGGATCATTTCTCATATTTGTTTGTAAACAATAATATGCCAACAGCGCTTTATCTTTTATACAGAATTTTAACATTTCTAACTTGGGCTTGATCTATGGCTTGGGCAGGCAGCGTAGGGAAATTTATAGTAGAGTAGGGGAATTTCAAACTTCGTCGTAGGGAGACAAATTTTAAAAAGGTTTACATCACTGGTCTTGACTTAGTAGCCGTTAACGATGGAAGGAAAAATCGACGCTCCTGCCAAGTGTGAATTGCGTTCGGTGATTAGGTTTTTGTAGTTTAAGGGGTCACTCCCTATTGAAATTCATCGTCAGTTGACCGATGTGTATGGAGTAAAGTGTATGGACACAAAAAATGTGGTGTAGAGAGTTCGCAACTGGTTGTACAAACGTGCATGACGAGGCCGGCCGCGGGCGTCCATCAGTTTCAGACGAGTCAGTGACGAAATTTGAGGAGCACTTGCTTATGGAAATCATAGACCATCCTCCTTACAACCCTGATTTGGTCCCTACTGACTACTATTTGTTTCCCAACCTGAAACAACACTTAGGAGGAGTGAAATTCTTCAGCGACGAAGAGCTGAAGGCAGCCGTCGATACCTTCCTGCGGGAGTTGGCGGGAGAGTGATACGATGCGGGTATGAAAAAGCTCCCAAAACGACTCCAAAAATGCATTGATCGTGACGGGGACTACGTTGAAAAATAGCTAAAAGTCCAAGCTTTCAAAGTATGTACTTAGTTTTTCAATAAAAAGATGTTTACTATTTGAAAAAACATTGGAGACTTTAAATTACGGACAACCCTCATATTGTTACTTAGATTCACAAAAACTCGCCGTGACTCACGCTGCGTCACCTCACCAAGCTGCGTCTCATTTTGCGCCGGGCCTTAAAGGCATTAAATCTCTTTTACTGCCAAGTTAAACACATAATTTTTTCGCCGATAAGTTTTAATTTTATCATAATAGTAAACAAAGTTATATATTTTATATTATCAAAATTGTATGATACTTCTTTTATGAGCAATAATAATTTCCTCAGGTCCCTTCTGGTTGCTTTGAGATGCTAGTGTTATTAAGTAAATAACTTAGATACGCAGTACTCGTCAGATTGTTCCTATTTAAATTCATAAAAATAACCATTTATTATTTGAGATGAAATACTAATTTATTACCAGAAAAATTGAGATATACAGGGTGTTTGAAAATGATGAGCAAAAAATTCAGGGGATAATTCTAGATCGAAAATAAATGCTACCTCTTTCTGTAACATTTTTTCCGAAGCTGATTACTAACGGACTTACAGGGTGTTAAAGTTAAAATTTTATTTTCGATATTTGTAAATAGCTTCTTAAGAAATCCAAATATTTACATAAAATTTGTAAATTGGGGGTTTTTGCGGACGAGAAATTCAAATATGTTTCTAATTTTGACGTCACTAGTAGAGGGCGCCACTTGTATCACACCCTGTTTATTTTAAATGGCAGGTAAAGTGCCTTTTCTGCTGAAAATACAGCAAAATGTTACTCGAAAAAGTTGTTCAGAATCGTAAATTATGGAGAAGTGGCAAAATTTCAAGAAGATCGGCGAGGTTTGATGAAACCATTTTTCCACAAAGCACAAAGATTTTATCAAAGCAGGCCGATGTTTTTAAAAACATCGAAAACGGTTACTCCTAACGACTTCTATAAGATATACCTTTTTCAGATATAACAAGTAGGAGAATCGATTGTTTCAATAGTCAGATGGATACACTAAGCAGCAAAAAAGTTCTGTCACTCAAAAGAAACATGATGTGCCATAAGTGGCGCCCTCTGCTAGTGACGTCAAAATTAGAAACATATTTGAATTTCTCGTCCGCAAAAACCCTCGATTTACAAATTATATGTAAATATTTGGATTTCTTAAGAAGTTATTTACAAATATCGAAAATAAAATGTTAACTTTAACACCCTGTAACTAATAATCAGTTTTGGAAAAAATGTTATAGAAAGAGGAAGCATTTATTTTCGGTCTAGAATTATCCCCTGAATTTTTTGCTCATCATTTCCGGACACCTTGTATAGTCTTTTTCAGATAATGATATATTTTTTAGAATTAAGCAAAAGTAAGAATTCTTCAATGTTATGGTCAACATATGCGATGCTCAGAGCTACTTTGAATGTCGACAACAACATCGATATTGGAAAGTATCTAAAATTGAAAGAAAGTATTCTTGAAATGGATATCGTGCCAAAAAATTACACATTTTAAAAAATGTCTAATCGAGACCCCTGATCCGTAGATACAAAGGTAATTATAAACAAAATATTTTTGTAAATGAAGAATACTAAACTAATATTATTTTAGGTGGCCATGATTTTTGTCATATCTGGGGCATATACATAAATTACGTCAAACAAAAATTTGAGATATTGAAGATTGAAGAAATAGATTGCTGATCACTTTGCTAACTACAAAAACAAAGAAAAAAAGAATTTTTATTGTAAGCGAATATTTAGACATATTCCGGAAATATAGCACCGGAAAACCTACACAAATATATAGTAACAGGTTTTTTTTAATATTTAAATGGTAAAGGATGTAACCAATTAATAGGAATTCATACATTTGGGAAAATGCCAAAACAAGTTGCTGCATTTCTCATGATGAAGAATGCTCACGAATATATCGGGTATTGTTTCCGTAGAACTTCACCTACACTATTAATAAATTCAGGGGTTCATATCACAACATTAAAAACTTATGGTAGACGGAACTTTTCAACGGTAGCTGAAGGCTACGTTGAGGAGTCCTTAACTCGTAAATCAATTGTTAGCAAAAATAAAATCCCTGCTACAATTCAGTAGTTCATAAACCATCTACTAGTGATCAACCTACATAGACGAAGTAAATGTTTCAAATCAAACAGGACAAGGGGTATCCCTTACAGGCATCTAATTGCACTATAAATGTTTACAATAAATAAAATTACTTTCATTAAAGAACAAATTTTAATTTAGCTGCAGTAAAAGTGGTTCTAATTAATAGGCAATAAACGTGACACTTTAATGTCACTAAAACTATGCCTTTGACAGGTTCGCTGCCGGTGAAAGTTTCGATAACATGTTGTACAAGCCAGTGTTTTTTTTTTCTATAAAATTTGAGATTTGATAGTTGAAAACTATATGTCTATATGAGTTGTAATAGCGAATTTGCTGACTGGACTGTAATTTTCATTTCGACGGCATTTTCTGTCAGTGACACTGCACGTCTAACTAAATTGAAAGTTATACATCAGTGATAATATTTTATGTCGCAAATCTTCTGTCTAAGTTTTCAGTGAATTACTTTGAGAATTTGGATGTGGACGCTACACAATGTAGGTACTCTTGGTGGATAAACATAACATTTTTCTCATTGTATGATATAAGTACATACTAATTTCAAGTCGCTAAATTTAACCGTTTTCAATTTATTTGTTATTTTTCCATTTTATGTAATTTAATGTTGAAGATAATCGTATGTAAAAATTATTTTATTTATTATTAAATTTCAAGTTTAGATTTATTTAGTAAGCTATGTGATAAATAAAATATAAAATTTGTATTAGGTTTATTAAAACCGATGATGTCATAAAAATTAATTTAAAACAAATAGAAAATGGTTAAATTTAGCGACATAAAATTAGTATGATAATAATTTTCTTTTAAAACTTTGATACATACAGTGAGAAAAAATTTTTATCCGCGAGTGCATTTTGTAGCGCCTTTTAGCGTTTAGAACAAAGTATGGATTTGTTTTTCAAAGCAAATCATTGAAAACATTCTTAAAATTTTAATAATTTTGAATTCAAAACTTTAAATTTGAGATCCTATGTCTTTTGGACTAAGATAAGCTGGGTAAATTGTATTATTTTGTCGCCAAGAACCTGCTTATTCACCTCATCTGTATCATCTGCCTCATTTGGATACCAAGTGTCGCTTTTCGTCTTCGCCGAACTATGTTCTGAAATTTACAGGAAACCTTCATCTATGGCAATGGTTTATTCGGGCTCTTTTTTGAAGCTGAGATAGTACCAGTTTTCCAGTCTTATTCTAATAAAAAATACAAGGAAGAAATTCGAGCCGTGTAAACCTATCTCTTAAAACCTCTTCCGAATGCCTGCATAAACTGTCGTACTTGCACAAATTACTCATATAGTACAAAAAATACATACATACAACCTGTTCCAGGGTGGATGGAGGGCTGTCTTCAACAAAAAAATTACACTAGAGACCCTTGTGCGTTTTTGCAATAAGGGTAGTTCCTTATTTACTTTGTTTTTGAATGTTTTTTCCAACGTGTACATAATAATAATATATTAATTTTTTTGTAACTTACATATCTGACGCTTCACCTCCCATTATATGAAAAAATACAATATTTATTTATTGTGATTCAGTAAAGATACAAATAAAAGACTTAGGAGCTGGTTTTTGGAGGGTTATTAGAGGACTGTCTCCTGAATGGATATCCAAAAAAGCACAGTTTACCCCTTCGGTGTTTTGCGCAATAAGGGTGGTTTCTTAGTGGTGGTATGGGTGGTGGAGTGGAAATGAGTTCAATTAACAATTCACATCACTGAAAACACAGTTACTTAGATATCACATCCCATTGGTTCAGGCTGGCGTAATTCAAAATACCTATTTAAATAAAACATCAACATAAACATAACATAACATTAAAACTATTAAATATGCTTAAATGTTTTTAAAACAATAGATCATCCGGAACAGCGGTAATGGCTTTTATTAAATACATGTATACAACATATTTTAGAAATGACACAATAATAATAAATCACCCCTATTGCGTAAAACAACTAAGGGGTTGGACTGTGCTTTTTTGGAGACTCAGAAGACAGTGCTTGAAGAAACCTGCAAAAACCAGCTGGTCAGCCTTTTGTTGTATCTTTACTGAACCATAATAAGTATAGTAAATAAAAACAAAACAGCAAAACAACCACAAAGGTGTCGAGAGTAATCTTTTGGTTGGAGACAGCCTTTCATGCACTCTGAAAAAATCAGCTTGTCCGCATTTAGTTTTTTGAAATATAATATCTATACTGGGTTAATATTATAACTAATTTAATTAAAAAAGACAAGCAAAAACCATAAACTGTACACAAAAAACTATGTCATAAAACCTTTTCATAGTGCCTATGTAAATCACCGTTAGTCAAATGCAGTGCCGACGTAAATAACCCAGCTATAAATGACACCAGAGAAGCGACGGAAAATTCCGTTAGCGATACCAGAGTGATAGCGAGCCCGACGGATTTTTCCGTCACTGGCACTGAAGGCATTAATGTCGATCGGTGGAAAACAAAATTCTTCGTTTATTTTCAGATTTGCAAAACCTAATAATTTCAAAATAGATAAATACAACAACGATAAATAAATACTAAACGCTATAGATGTAGATATTTCTTCCAGGCAGTTTCAAACAGTGTTGGATATTTTAAACTGTTACTATTCATGAATGTATGCAACTTCTTAGTATTATCTACACTTTTTACTGACGGTTAATTGAAATTTTATTAAATTTTATTATTTTTTTTGAGTCTAACTAAATAAACAAAACTAAACACAGATAAGATTGATTATTTTATTTTTATGATGGCCCTGTATGGAAATTTGGCTTATATATTGGTAATATAAAAATAAAATATTACAGAATATGCATTAATTCGATAAAAGTAATACACTTGCACACCTCAATATTATCACTTTTCTCCAAACAAGTGTTTCATTAATAAATTTGTGAAAATGTCATAATAGTAAAATAATTAGTAATAATTTAAATAATCATGTAATCATTTCCACAATATAGTTAAGTGTAAATAGGTAATTTGTAAATAATGAAGAATAAAATGAACTTGAAATTTACTTCTTAAGCAAAATAAACATTGTAGAAAGTACCATTACAGTAGTTAATTGAAATGTCTTGTTTTGGTAGAAGCATATTTGCCTTCTCTTTCTCATATAACAGATTAAGGGTAATATGATAACGATAGTGGCGTTTTATGAGAAAATGGAATTAAGTCCAGAGTTTTTCATAGGAGAGAAGAATGTTTGAAGATATAAACTAATGAAACAACGGATCCTTTTGTTGATAAAAGTTAAAATATTTTAATGTTTTCAACTTCAAACATCCAAGAATAAATATTTGTAAATATTTATCAAATTTGAATTTCAATAAAACCTCGTTTTGTTTATATTATATCAAGTTATAAAATTTTAAAATGAAATAAGTAATAATTCGGTAAAGAAAAAAATCATATCTTCAGAGTTGAAGTAACAAAAGCTTAGGGGAGATTCCGCTCAGCAAAATATGTAAAAAAAAAACAGTTCATAGGGTCCGCAATTGCTTCATTTCCAAGAGGTGTTTTTTTTTTAATATTTTTTTTAAATGTTTTTGTCGATTTGAATTGTTGTTATTTATGTTTTCATAAAGAATCACATTGCGATAATTTTTTGGATGAATTCCTATGTATTGCCATTTTTCCTTATGCAGTTCAGAGGCGTGCCAAGGTTCTTGAAAATGGAGCAGGACATTAAAAAAGTCAACAGGCACAAATGTACTATTTTTAGTGGCTTTATCTGGACATTGCATAAAACCCGCAAAAAACTACAGGGTGATATTCTTTTCTAAAAAAAAAATAACCGACCTGATCGCTGGGTACGCCTCTGCAATTCTGGATCAAATCTAATTGGTCTAGTAGATGTATGATATTTTTTTTACACCTCGGAAAGTACTTGCGGAGTACTTTTTTACATGTTTTCCTAAGCGAAATCTCCCCCAGGCTTTTGTCACTTCAACTCTGAAACACCCTGTATATCTTTTCGTTACCATAATAAATCAATAAGTAAATGATCAGAGCAAGTTTAAAGAAAAAAAAAGAACTATGTAATTGAATTACCACAAGCGAATGAACAGCTCCTATCCTCGAACAAGCCAAAATTGCGATAATTGCTTCAAGAACCATAGGCATGTACATAGCCACTCGATCCCCTTTCTGCACGCCTCTACTTTTGAGGACGTTTGCAAATCGGCAAACCTCTTCTAAAAGCTTCCTGTATGTTAAACGGCTGTAGTCGTCTGGGTGGTTGCCTTCCCTGAAAAGAGAAAAGAGATAATATATTCATTCCGTAGAAAAGCATATCGCAAAAATTGACAATCTACAATGTATTTAAAAATTATAAAAAGTTGAATGACCTTACAAAATGATATATGCGTTCTTAAGCAGAGGCGTGCCTGTGTGTGTGTTTTGAAAAGGTTACAATCAGTAATATTTGATAAATATAGATATTTATCTAAATATTCTCTTTTAATAAAGTTTTATAAACACTAATCAACCATTTTTTATTTTTAAAATGTGTTTAGTTGAGAATACATTACGATGAACTATAAATGTTTACAATCTAAAGTTACATATATTTTTTCAACTTTGAATAATACGCAAAAATATATATTTTGGGTAATATTAATTCTAAGGCATAATGTAGAAACAAAGTTTGTTTTGTCATCATTTGATCAAAGTTTCATAGTTATTTCTGAATGTTCTAAATGTCTCTAACATATCTCCAAATCTTTCCAAATGGTAACCTTGAAATAATTTGGAAATGATCTAATTAAATTCGAATTAAAGGAAACAAATGTGATCAAGTATTCTATTTTCCACATTAGGAATTCTTTAGTTTTACGTTCGAAATATTGTGCCTATAGTTGCAGCACGAATTCAGGCGACTTACGTCAAAGGTCAGGACTGATGGCTGATGCTGTTTTTATTGTTAACATAACTTTCGATAGTTTGTTGTGTTAAAAACAATAAATTTAGTGCAATATATAGTGAAAACATTTAGTGTAGTATATAGTTTTATTGTTCTCAGTTACAGTTTCTTAAATAAATCTTTGATGAAAATAAAATAAATTATTCATTTGTTTGCATGATGTAAGTCGTCTGAATTCGTGCCGCAACTATATCTCCAATTTTGTTGTATAGAGCATCCTCGGCACATGCGCCGCCAACAGTCACACCTCAAACTGGTATCTCGTAATGGTTTTAAGTTTGTTGTTAAATTTTCGTAGGTGGTTCTATTCTACAGAATAGGAAAATATAAATATTTACTCTCCTGAAACAAGTTGCAGCTGAGCATTTACACAACTACGTAACGTGGTTATGGACACTTATTTTTTAAAATACACGTGAAATAAAACGTTTTGAATATCCTTCCTTGGACTTTGTAAGTCAGCCATTTCTATAGAAGATTGTAGTGGGTAAAAACCAGTGGCTTCTAAATAAAACTAAAAGGTGACAGACACATATTGAAAACTATCAAGAATGCATTTTTAATAACAATAGTTACTTCAAAAAGTAAATAAACAACAAAATAATGCCAACTAACATTTACACAGTGCTGCCAGAGTTGCCAAGTCAAAAATCGCTATTTTGTCGCTCTTTCTCTTAAGGCAGACAATGACGTAACATCATGAAACACATAACGTGTTTTTTACAGAAACATATATTTTTATTTTGTTGAATAGAATTTAAAAGAAAAAAAAAAGAAAATTTAGAACAAAAATAATATCATATCAAAAGCGGTATTATTTTACAGAAAATCGACTGAAGACCAAAACAGAACACTAATTTAGTGAAATCACTATCTGACATCATTTCCATATCATTCTGTTGAAATATGTTATCTAAATGCAAACGTTTCATTTTTGAAAAATATTTGTCGTTTATATCATAAGTTAAACAGCATTGTTTTTTTTTGCTTGTTATCTAATTTTACCCTTACTATAGAAGATAATGTTTCACAACTCATTTTGTTTCTTTTGTATTTGTATCTAACATAGGTGAAAACGTTTATTCCACAGCATTTTTTGGTTTATTGTTTAGAAATTTTAGAAATTATATATTTATTTCAATGTCAAATTATTTCCCAATAATCTAAAAAGTCATTACTTTTACGATTTATCGCTACTAATGGCAACATTGCACGCACAGAAGCCGTGCTTTGTCTGGTCTGTTCCATTCCATTGCTCGTTTCCTGTGACTCACCACGTGTGGCAGCACACTACAGTACAAATGACTTGACTGGTAGTTGTCATTTCTTGAATCAGTATTTTGACATTTCTTAAACAGTATGACAAACGTGAAATATATGTTGAGATGTACGTTTCTATTCAAATTATTAATTTGAATTTGTTAATTGATACATCTTAAAATAATCTTGTATTTTGTGAAAGAACAGCGCATTATTAATGCATATGTATCCAGTTTTCTTAAAAAATGTAAAATATTTAAGTAGAGCACTTTGTGTGAAGTAAGAATAGTACCAGTGGTGTAATTTTAGTCTTAAAATAGTAGATAAAATATATACAACCTTTATTATGAAGCAAATTAGGCAAGTACTCTTTATTAAGACGTAATGCAGTGTCAATATCAAAAGTCAAATTTTGACATTTCCGACTATCTGACATTTGTGATTCCAAATAGTGACACTGAAATCACCACACTACGAAACTAGCTGAAATTAGACTGATGAACTATCATCTGCTGCAATATTATATATTAATTAGAGTAAATGTGAGGTTTTGCTTATCTTCTAAGAAACGATCTTGACAATCGTGATGTCATGTGCAGACACTCTATTGATTTTCCATGGGAGAAGCAGAGCAAAATGTGTTTGAGGTCACAGTGCACTTTGCTGTTACCAGTTGGGTTTAGTGTTATGCATAACTTCATTAGCGCAATGGTGTAATTAAAAATTAACAGTTTTCACTACGTACATTTCTAGTTTGAGGCACTTACGTTCAAAAAATAACACTTTGGTTATATTATATGGATTTTAGAATTATATCTATTATAAAAATGATATCATCTAGGTACTATTCTGTACTACATAGTGTTTAAACACGATCTATGTATAACCCTTGTATAACTGAAAATTTTATTGAAAATATGTTGTTAAGTATGGAGGTAGAGCAGATGGATTCATTCAATCTTATGTGTGTTGGAAATTGTTTTCCAGTGTTCTACGAACAGGCCTAATATTTAATTTTCTTCATATAGATTGCTTGGCATTTGCAGGATCATATTTGAGCAATTTAACATACACAAAGCCGTAAAAGGGTATAAATGTATAAAATTAAATTTAAATTAAAACAATAAAGAGGTTGATGTTTGATAAGATGTCTTTACTGTGTGCTCAATACCAACATAGTACATATAATTTCTTAAATCACATTAACAGCAAATCTCAGAATCATTAAGTTTATAGTTGCTATAATCATAAAAGAAAAATACAATACCATATTCATATATTTATTTTTACTAGGGAAAATTTCCATGGAATTGTAAAGTAGACCATTCTTGTAATGACTTAAAATTAGTTCAAAATGCCTATAAATAGTACCTGCTTTCCAGAAACCTTTACAGCTTCCTCAACAACTTGTTTATGTATGAGTTATTTACTATACATGACATCAGTCATTGTTGCTAAGATTAAAATTTTAATGATAAAGACTAGTATTTCAAATAACCCAAAAGCCGTAAATCTAAACTACACACAACATCAAAAATCTTGGACGCACCCTTAATCTTGTTTAAATATATCTTTTTGTCAGAAAAACCAAATACATTTATAAAAGTATATCGTTGTTTTCTGAACCTTTTTCTAACTTAAAAACAAAAATTAAAGACCAGCAAACGTGTGACATTTTTGACAAAATTTATTAAATAAAAGAAAAGAAGTAACAAAGCAAGTTCTCTACTTGACTAATAGTCGGTATGACCTCCATCACGTTCCAATAGCATATTGACAAGTCTGTGCAATGAAATAATCAAGCGGTTAACGATCTCTTACGTAATATTGTTCCATTCCTCTTCTATCGCCACGACTAACTCATCTGCAGTCTGAGGTGGAGGAATACGATTATGAATGGTTCTAGCAACGAAATCCCACATGTTTTCAATAGAATTCATGTCAGGAGAGTTGGCTGGCCAACCTAATATATTCATATGTTCTGCTTCGAGTGTCTCTTGAACTTTTCTTGTGCGATGTGGCCGAGCGTTGTCGTCCATAAACACAAAATTTTCACCTAATTCATTACGTAGGTGGTAGATAATGGGCGTAATAACTTGTTCGATGTAAATTTGACTGGTTATATTCTGTGGTATGCGAATTAATGGGGTGCGGCGGTTGAACATTATTTCACCCCAAAACATTACGGTACCCCCTTCATACGGAGCAACTTCACGGGGAAAATAAAGTCGCTGTTGACGACCTGGTTTCTCCAGACTCTTTGACGATTGTCATCAGTAACCAGCCCAATTCTGGTTTCGTCTGTAAATAAGACCCACCGCCACTGGAGTAAAAGCCAATCCCTATGCTCTCGCGCCTAATGGGGACGGGCAGCACGATGCCTTGGAAGTACAGTGGGGACCCGTAATGGTCTTCTAGCATGTAAATTTGCGATGTGAAGTCGTCTTCGAATAGTAGGCGTCGATATAACATGGCGAAACGTACCTTGAAAGTGGGCCCTGAAAAATGAACACCAAATACCGATCCTCCCTTTGATTAGATAGTCGAGGACGTCCACTACGTGGTTTGTTTTCCACTATATCACATTCTTCATATCTGTGTACTATTCGTACAACAGATGATCTAGAAATGATCAATATGTTCGATATCTGATGATTAGAATGTCCTGTATCATGTAAAGCAGTCATTCTTGCTCGGGTAGATGCAGAAATTTCACATTCTGGCATTATAATGTACAAAAATTCAAAGGAACACTTGGCTGAATACACTGCCAAACTGCCCAGATTTGTAAAAACATTGGTAATAAAGAAAAGGTTCGTGGTCTGGAATTTTTTTATTGTACTTTTTTACCACGACATTAATAAAAACCACTAGGTTTAATCGAATCATTTTATATACGGGACGTCCAAGATTTTCGGCGTTGTATGTATTACAAATAGTAAAAAAAAAAACTATCTCCAGATAAAAAATTGCAATCTAAAGCGAAACTATGAACAATCAGCCATTAAAAATTTACAATAGCAAAAAAATATAAATTAACCACGGTTGGTTAATTTTTAACTATTGTTTGTCATTATGTGTTTAAGGAACATGTTTCAGGTAGATTAACATTTCTTTGGCAAATCCAACAATTTTTAATTTCTTGTTAACTATCAATTGTTGATAAAGAAACAGGAAAATACATATAGGATTTTCAATGTTATTATATATCAATATTCTATATAAAAAATAATCAAAATAAATGTTATTTATATCAACTGACGTATTATAATAATATGATATTCATAAACACTAACTAATACAATATCCTGGATGATACCCACACTATTTTTGTTTTAATTAGATTTTTCTCACTGATATAGAATATAATTATAGGACAAAAATAATATATGAACGTTTCATGGCTATTTGTAACTATGTGTGATCAAGGTTAAAGATATCAAGTAGGCATATCGCTTACCAAAAATATTCAGTAAACTTTCAGTGTACTTTCAGTGTACTTTCAGTGTACCTAATCTATTTAATTTAATTAAAAGGTAATATTTCAGTTGCGTAGACCACTGAATACCAAAAATTTAAGCTACAGGTACATTTCTAAAGCATTTTATAATATGATAAGGCTTGTTAAAAAGTTCTCAAATTTCGTGAAGTAGAAAACGGAACTCTCCAACACAATAATTTGTTAAATTAAATTTTTTTTCTTTTTTAATGTTATTATCGAGGTCAGAGGTGTAATGCATAACTTTGTGCGGTGGAGTGGTGTACCCAGAATTTTCCCATGAGGATGTGTGAAAATTTTACCAATATTATTACTAATCTTGCTTCTACACGCGAATAAAAGATTTAATTGAATGAGCAGATAATTGTTCATTCAATTAAATATATTTTGTCAAATAAATATAGCTAATTGAAATATATCTGTAATTTAATTAAAACATATTTTATTCGCTTAACTTTTTAATTTAACAAAATATTTCTCTTGCTTCTCAACATAATATTTATTCAAAGTGGAAAATTTAAAATTTTGTTTATTACTCGAAAACAAAAGACGATAGGTCATTTTTCAAATAGAGATCGTCATTTTTTTCTATTTCCTATAGTTAACAAAAACTATAAAAACATGAAATTTGCTCTGCCTATACACATCTATTACTTTAGGCCTCCGTAAACATTATTTTATTGAGTAGTTAGTGACCACTACATGTAGACACTTACATCTCGCGCATTCTTGTCCATCCGGAAATAGGTGAACATCAGCCAACAGTTAGTTATCAGCTAAGGAGTTGGAAGCCAATCCGATAAATGTCTGGGGACATCGTTGTTGACAACTGTGCCTGTTTGCTATAGGGTTTTTTTCAGGATGTAGGGAACAGCCCAGTATTTACATAGTGCATAAATTACGTTTAGTTTAAAAAGAACGATGTACTTATAGTTGTCTTAACCAAATATACAGTATGCGCCAAAAGTATGGAATAAATTAAATAAAAACGAAACAATTATTTTTTGGAAAAAATCCTAGAACAGGTCGATTTTTAATTTAAAAAATACATATTTTAGCGTAAAATGCGATTTTCAAATGTCATTTGTTTTCGAGTAATGACGTCTTCGATTTTTTTTTAAATGGCAACACCATATTTTTTTCCTTGAAGAAATTCTTCTTGCAGATTATGAATGATTTCTGGGGTAACTCTGCGTATTTCGTCTCGAATGCGATTTTGAAGTTCTTCTAAATTACGTGGTTTATTAATGTACACTTTTGACTTCAAGTATCCTCATAAAAAATAGTCAAGAAGTGTAAGATCTGGCGATCTTGCAGGCCATTCTATCGGTCCGCGTCTGCCGATCCACCTCCCAGGAAAACAGTTGTCCAAACAATCTCGTACAGGGCGCGCATAGTGCGGAGGTGCACCGTCTTACTGAAACCATATGGTATCGCCAGGAATGTCAGGGTCATTATCGTTAGGAAAAATTACTGCAAGGGCTGGAACAAGGTCATTTTCTAGAAACTCAAAATATCTTTGTCCTATAAGGGTTCCTTCAAAGAAGAGAGGCCCTACTATTCTGTCGTTAACTATTCCAGCCCACACATTTAATTTCTGAGGGTATGTGCCTCTGCCATCCAATGAGGATTTTCCCGACTCCAATATCTGCAAGTTTGACGGTTTACTGTACCATTCAGACAAAATGTGGCCTCATCTGAAAAAGTATTTGCCGGTGTAAATTTCTATTTCCTTGACATAAATCCATTAGAATTTCGCAAAAGTGTAAGCGGCGATCGGGATCATCTTCATTGAATTCCTGCACAAGTTGAATTTTGTAGGGATGATATTTTTCCTTCCTCAAGATACGTAGCACTGTGCTCTGACTAGTGTCATTGTTTAATGCAACCAATCGTGAAGAATTATGAGGATTATCCACCATACTTATCAAAATGTTCTGTTTCTGATTTTCATTAATGCTTGGACGTCCAGGTTTTGGAATATTTACAACATTGCCAGTTTCTCTAAATTTAGACTCTACCTTACTGACTATTGATTGGCTGATAGGGCGATCTGGATATTTTTCATTAAATAAATCGCAAACTTCCTGCTGAGTTCTAGTCATATTCCCGCATCCGATAAGAATTAAAATTTCAATTCTTTGTGTATCAGTTAAATGTGCCATAATACTTTAAATTGAATAATAATTTCTGTCGCTTACAATACTTATTAGAAAGTCGGTGTGACAATGACACTGCAAAGATTTTCACCTACGTGATCCATAAAAGAACTATGGAATACGAAAAACTAAACTTGATAACGTTTTTGCTTTATTTTGATTGATTTACGTTTTCTAACATTCAATTGTCATTTACTGGAAAACTTGCCTATGTAAGAGGGCAAAATTTTAGTACTGTCTGATAGAGAATTAAACGATCTTTCAGAATCAAGGAAAAAAATATGGTGTTGCCATTTAAAAAAAAATCGATGACGTCATTACTCGAAAACAAATGACATTTGAAAATCGCATTTTACGCTAAAATATGTATTTTTTAAATTAAAAATCGACCTGTTCGAGGATTTTTCCCAAAAAATAATTGTTTCGTTTTTATTGAATTTATGCCATACTTTTGGCGCATACTGTATATTTAGAAATCAACAGAAATGATAAATTGGCTGAAATATATATTTTGTTATGAATATGGTTAATGGAATTAAAATTTCTTTGACTTGATCAACGAGTTTTCTCTGTGCAAAGAAAAATATATAATTATTGGTCATGGATTCTCAACCAAAAAAAAAAAGTAGTACGTAACTGTAGTGCTTAGAATATTAAAACATAAATAAAGTGAATATTGACGATTCTACTTAGTAGCAAAAAATGTTGCTAAACGGAAAAGATAAAAAACTGAGTTTTTAGCCTCTTTAATAAACGAAGAATTCTCAGCAGCCAATAGTTTTTAAATTAAATGTTAAAGTGTCATCTATTAAATTATTCATGTTTTAATATATTTAGTGCTAGAAGGTGTCCTATGTAGTGTGAAAATATGAATTTTGAATGTGAGTTATACATTAGCTATTACTTTTTTTACATTGTTAGAGAATATTGACAAAAACGTTTTATTTTTGTTTTGCTGAATGTGGGAATTATATGTATGTCCAGAACTTTAAACTATATTGACGTATTAGCGTAGAATACAAAGGTCTAAGCGACAGCTACGTTGATGTAAATTTTTCCACTTTCAAGTATTTACTTCAATAAACAATAGGAATTACGTTTATGCATAGGTTTAAGTTTTTAGACATTAAAAATAAGTATGTCTATTTTACGAGTATCTAGCCAAACAGGTAACAATTAGTGTAGTTGAATGTCTCATTATTAATAGTAATTAAGTTTTTTAATTTACGTCAAAAGACAAGTTTATTATCTTTATCGATTCGTTTACAAAGAAAGTCATGAAGTTAAAATTGGTTTTTGATGTAACACATACAGGGTGATCCTTAAGTTATGCGTATAAATTGACCTGCGTTTTCTAGATCTCAAAAGAAAATGAAAAGTCTCCATAAACATCTATAGAGAATTCTGACACAATCCCGTAACTTTTTAAAATATAAAAGGAATTCAACAGTTTGTCCAGAGGCGGGTAGTGTTTCAAAAACCCCCAAATTTTTTTATGTATATTTTTTTCATAATTTTATAGCAAATATTAATACTCTACCCCTGAAAGAACACGTTTTCATAAAAATGACCTTAGTAAAATGCTGGCTCTTTAGAAGATACAGCCCAAAAAATATGGAATAGCGCCTGTAACTTGAAAACCAAAAAAGTATAAAAATAGTCAAATTTTACACAAATGGTGTACTAATGCATGTGCAACTTTTCAATAAGGGCGGTATCTCCTAAGGGGTGAATTTTACTAAGGTCATTTTTATGTAAATGTGTTCTTTTTAGCTGTAGATTCATTGGTATCATTTGTGCTAGGTACTTCTTTTGAAAACACCTCTATTCTATAGAAAGATATGCTTATTCTGCAAAAGATAAACTGTAGTATAAAACAATTTACATTAAAAAAATTAAAACAGATTAAAAAAAACGTGTAAGTGAGCATTGAGTTTGATTGTAAACGGTTCGACATCACTTGTTTATTTTGATTTTTATTTAGAAACTCATTTGAAAATCATTCTTCTAGTTTTATTTTTTATTGACTGGTTTTTTATTTGTAACAGTAGACTACTTGATTTGCATCTACCATTTAGATACTTTAAAAAATATATTTTAAATAAAACTGAAAGTTATAAAACTATATTGAAACAAACAACCTAGCCTTACTTACCACCAGCTGGTGGTCCGTTCCGCGATGTGACGTCACATGCGATAATCTCGCTGCAGGTACCGTTTGCTAGCCTTGTTAGTTTTCGTGTTTCTATTTTGAAAAAAATATACAGGGTGTCTGTCTCGGAGTTGGAGATACTGGTGATCAAAAAAAAGTCGATTGAGCCAAATATGCCTTATCCGAATGTTGTTGTTTTCAAAAATACAGGGCGTTCAATGCTAGAATTTTATTTTGAAATATCTCAATAACTTTGAAACCTAACGGAGCATTAAAAAAATTGGCACAATTATGTTTTTTGGTTGGTTTTTTGGTTTAACTAATTTTGACGTTACTAGTAGAGGGCGCCACTTATGGCACATCACATTTCTTTTAAATGACAGAACTTTTTTGCAGCTTAGTGTATCAATCTGACTATAGAAACAATCGATTCTCCTACCTGTTGTATCTGAAAAAGGTATACCTTGTTGAAGTTGTTAGGAGTAAGAGTTTTCGAAATAATCCTATTTGAAATATGCAGTGCACCGATTGAAAACTGTTATCGTTTCAGGTAAAGTGCCTTTTCTACTGAAAATACAGCAAGGCGGCGATGTTTGATTTTGAAACCATTTTTCAACAAGCATAAAGATTTTATCAAAGCAGGCCGATCTTTTAGAAATTTTGCACGTCTCCATAATTTGCCGTTCTAAACAACTTCTTCAAGTAACATTTTGCTGTATTTTCAGTAGAAAATGCCCTTTGCCTGAAACGATAACAGTTTTCAATCGCTGCACTAAATATTTCAAATATGATTATTTCAAAAGTGGTTACTCCTAACGACTTCAACAAGGTATACTTTTGTCAGATAACAGGTAGGAGAATAGATTGTTACAATAGACAGATGGATATACTAAACAGCAAAAAAGTTCTGCCATTTAAAAGAAACATGCCGTGCCATAAGTGGCGCCCTCTACTAGTGATGTCAAAATTAATTAAAAATTCTTCTTTGCCGTGCCAAAGAACATAATTGTGCCAATGTTTTTTAATACTCCGACAGGTTTGAAAGTTATTGAGATATTTCAAAATAAAATTCTAGTATTGAACGCCCTGTATTTTTGAAACCAGCAACATTCGGATAAAGGTAAGTTCATGCAGTAGCGATTTGCGAGTTGCGATTTGCGGACTTCAATTTGATTGGTGAACATAAAATATTTTTGACATCAATTCATTCATTTCAATTTATTGCGAGAATCGCAAAATTTAAATTTAGGGGGAGGGAAAATAGAAATAGTTTCAATTTTTAGCGATTATCGCATTAATTTTGACAAACTGCGCATGTACAATTCCGTCATATGTTTTCTGTTGACAGTTCGCAACATAAATGCCAAATGCCAATTAAGCATCCAAATCAATCACAATCTTGTCTCACTTGTAAAACGTTTATTTATTTCACAATTATAAGTATTTACAATATTAAATAAATATTTAAAAATGGAAAATGACGTAGAAGAACAAAGTCAGTGATATTGGTACTGTACTATGATACATCTTGATGATGGCAAGGACGGTCCTACCTTGCTTAGTAACAAATAAAAATCGTCGGGAGACATACTCAAATGATTAAAATACTTATACTTATAGGGTTCTGTAATTTCATTTCCATTACTAAATTATGATAAGCGCCCTGTTGTTTTTTTTTTAATCGCTCTCACTGCACAGGATCTTTTGTGAACTTTTTTTGTTTTCCTCATAAAATACCAAGCTATAAACAATCTTCTACGCAAATGACAATAAATAATATAATCAATGCTATTCATCGTTGCAGAATGTTTAAATTACCATATAAATTTCAAAGATTCGTAAGTATATGTCATTTTATTTTGCTTACTGTTACTGTAAGGGTGTAATTGGGTAACAAGAAACTTAAAGTAACTAGTTTTCGCGTGTGTGCATGAACCATAGACCTTATAAATCATGGACCGGCCCTAGAAAGAGAGGTCCGCTGCCCTGATGTGTGCAAGAGGGATGAAGCTAGTCCGGGCAAAAACAGATGTTCTATGACAGAAAAATATATAAACATAACCTGACAAAACTTTTCCTGTTACTATTGTTAATAATTTGTGTGCCTTTTGTGATTTAGTTGTGTTTAGTGTGTTTATTAGCAATAATTCATAAACTCATAAACTACGGTGGAGTCAGTCTGTCACCGTAAATGTCATACGTCTGTCATTTACGGTTTTTGTTTTTTTCGGCCAATGATCTGCGGGTTTTTGCTCGGACTAGCTCTATCTCTGTCGCACGCATCTGAGCATCAACGATTTGTATAGGCAGAAAACGGTTTTGGGCGCGTCCATGATTTATAAGGTCTATGGCATGAACGAATGTAAAATTTTCATCGCAAAAATCGTAAAATCGTTAATCGCAACTCGCAAATCGCTAGTGCATGAACTTACCTTAAGGCATATTTCTATTGCCTTATACAACTACGCACCTATTTACTTACTACATAAATACGAATACCTACATCGATTTAAACGTCATCTTACAGGTTTTTTCGCAGCGGCAAATGTCAATAGTTTGCTTTGTCGACAAGGTAATTATTGTTTTAAATACTTTCTAATTCTTATTTTGCTGGCAATTTTATTGGAACTTGGGAATGTATTGGGTATTTCCAAATAACGTCAGTTCGAAGATGTTTTGCTCGATTTTTTAAATGCAGTACTTATCAAAATATTTGAAAATATGGTAACAGGTCAAAGTGCCTGGGACGAATGCAACTAAAATATTTAGAACTCTCCAGCCCTTCGGGTTATATCAGACATATTAGATTTTTCAATTTAAAATATTACGATTTAAGTGAACTTGCCTTAATACAATGTTGATAATAAGAAAGAAACAGGATGTCAGAGTTGAAATTTAAAAAGTGATTTTTTAATAATTACATTGTCTTTGAATGTATCAACTTTGGGAATAGATGTTTTTGGAAATGGAAAATCATAATCTGTTGTCTATTTCGATGTCTTTTCTAGAAGGAATAATATCCAGATTTTTAATTAAAAAAAATCCCTAAAGCAATGTTCTAAATAACTTTATTGCAAAAAATGTGCCTAGTAGACTGTGGAGTAGCATCTGGATCATCGTAATAGGTCCAACAAGTACATCTAGAAAGATATACAGACATCACTTCGTTTGATTCTACAACAGTTTTTTGCATTTCCTCGAAAACGCTGCAGTATTAACAAATGTACTAAGACCACCTTTTTTATAAACATATAATTTTACGTAATATTACGAGAATATCGGTCAATGGTCGAGAATGTTGGTTTGGGTCAATGTGAGAGATTGATACCAGTCGACGTTTGACCACCCAAATAATTAATGAGGTTTTTCAGATCTATCTATCTATCTAACAATAATATGCCGCCCTCTCTCCCGCACAAGTCTCCCAATAAAATGTCAACAAAAATGCTAGCAACTAACGCCCTGTGCTTTGTACAAACAAAACTAATAACACCATCAAAAACGTACCTATATTAAATTTGGATTAAATATGTTATTCTTTAAAAAATGACATCCAAAATTTGATTTTCTAGAATTATACACGCCCTGTATCTCAAAAATGAGATGTTTAGCCCTGACAATATTGTCACGTCTATTTCAAACACGCTGTACTTATAAAAATCGACAATAAAACACTAATTTTTGACATTTTTGTCGGCTATAAAATATAATGTGCAAGAGAAAGTATCACTCCACTGCCTCTTAATTGATTTTGAATGCAGTAAGTAGGGAACTCAAACATAACAGGTACAAAGATGCCAATTCCAATAATCATTCCAACTAACGGCTCCCGGATCAGACCATGTGGTGCAGCCGGTTTCAACCAATCAGAAACGGAGTTGAGAGCGCAGGCCAGTAAGCTGTCTTCGTGTTCATTCTCTTAATTATTTTAGGTTACATATTTTTTACAACTAAATCTAGGACGTATCTAGATCTCAGATTATTAACGATCACTAGCTAGAAATCTTTCAATAAAGCTTTAAATCACCTATATCGAAACTGCAACACGTTCGCGACGATGTATGTTTGATCGGATCAATAGTCGAGGTAGACGAAGTGGCGTCTTTAATTTTATCTCATATCTCTGTCGAAATATTTTTAAACCTAGTCTCAACATCAACGATGATTAAGATTTTTAGAAAAACACACAAAAATACAAAGATTGTGTAAATATTTTGCACTGTATGTCGAAACATTCAGATGATAATCTGTAAAGAATAGTAAATTAATCTTATTAACAATCATTAATGATCCATTTTATTTCTGATAATTTTTGTATAGAATGATGAAAACAGAGATCCTTATTAACAAACTAAATGCAACATGTGTTAATATTGCTGTGCTATCTGCACTCGTGTTTAATGAACAATAAAAGAAGGCAAAGGTAAATATAGTACAGCTAAAAGCTACTTATATGTTGCATTTTAACTGGAACATCAAAATTATAGTCGGCAATTACTTCTGCTGAAAGTATAAACAAAGCAATAAAACTAATGGTGTTGTTAGTTTTAATGTTGTTTCGCACTTTAGTAAATATTGAAACTTTAATATAATAACAACTTTTGTTCTATTTGGATACTTTTTAAATACAGCGGAAACGGTCCTTTGAACTTACCAGTAGAATGCAATTTTGTCTCCATGTCCATTCCTTATGTTCCTGTCCAATAAGTTATAAGAAACATTGGTGGTGGCACCATCCAACCACTTATTGAAAATAGGTCCTTTGGTAACGTCAAAATTGTACCTGAAAAACCTGTTAATATCTATAGGTGTTTCCCAGTAGAACTGCTTAGCAATTTCGCCCCAAAATTCCTCGGGATTGTCTATGGACTTTTGGTACATCTGCTTGTACTGAGCAAAGGACGAGACGTAAGCATTTTTGGCCAGAGCGGGATTGGGTTGATAAACGGATTTCTCAGACGGCATTTTCGAACGCCACACTATCGCGCCGCTTCGACAGATAAGTACACCTCGGGTATGTCTAGCGCGACTCAGTCGTCTGGGGTAACTACGGAGCACCTACGGACGGATACTAGACAGTAGAGAGTAAAGACCACGGTCGCGCAATACGGCGGCGTTCACATAAGTTACTGGCTCGCACGGGTGCGCACGCTATATTTAATGATTTTCCGTCGGGCGATAATGAATTCGTACTATGTACATAAACCACGATGCACGTGGTGCGTGAAGTTGGGAAATTTTGCGTGATCTGCTGCCACACCGACTTTTGGTGACAAGACTTCTTAGCTCAAGAAACATTTAATTATCTTATGAGGGCTCCATTGTTAACAGTCACAAATGCAAAATCCTTTTCCTTTCACTAGGTAGAAAAAGAAAGATTTAATGCTGCGGCAAGACATTAAATCTGCTTTCTGCCTAGGGAAACATTTAATTTTTTATAAATGATATTGCAGGAAACAAGTACTCCCCGACCGGCATTGAATTACACCTGCAATATCTGTGTGAACCCTTGTCGACCACATCACCAGACATCGTCTATGTCTGGTGGTGTGGCCGGCATAATGGCGCGTCACTCAGAGCGAGAGGTCTGCCTGCTGTAACGTAGGTCGCTTCCTGCAAATCGAGCCGCTTAGGCCGAGCAGGATGTAGCAGACCACTTATATCTCACCTGCACTCGGTTTATATGTAAACATACATAATATGAAGGAACAGTCAGTTAAATTATCGGTCATCTCACTTATGGCATACTGATGAGGGTTAACAAGTCCGAAACCTGTCTATGTCTGGCGGTGTGGCCGACAAGGGTTCTTGGCTGTTCACACAGATACTGCAGGTGAGTAGTTGTTTCCTGCAGTATCATTTATAGATTTAATGGCGCGTCGCCCAGGGCGAGAGGACTGCGTTTAAATACCTGCTGTAATATAGGCCATTTCCTGCAAGTCGAGCCGCTTAGGCCGAGCAGGAAGTAACAGATCATATATATCTCATATAATGTTGTCTCCAAATTTGTTCCAATTTCACGAAAAATCTTTTCTTTTATATTTATTAATTGCGTTTTGTTATCAATATCCAAATCTGACTTTTCGTTATTATGTTTACCGCCGTTGATGTTTGCTGAATTATTTGTGTTTACTTTAAAGTCATTATCAATTTTGTCAAGTAACTGTTCGAAATGGATGTAGTTGAAAGCGAAGATGTCAAGAACTGTATATGAACTCACATACAGCAGATTCATGGAATATAGACAGAAGAAAACTGTAGGATCTTTCTCTGAAAATTTGTGGATTGCCTATTTTTCCCATATTTCAAATGTCAATATGTTAGAACAAGTTTTGCCAAACGATTAATTTACTATGCATGGAGACGATCTTTCTTTAGTTTTGTCTAACACATTTGATGTACGCTTTCATGCTATTTTATAAGAACGGAATTACTATAATACCTTTTTGAATTAATAATTTGTTAGAATTTATATGTACTTATCTATTGATTCTCAAGCATAATGAATAAGTTAGTTATATAAGTATACCTTTTTTTAAAACTAATCGAAGGTTGTTTCAAAATAATGAATCATTTTCTAAAACATTATTTATATCCAAGCCTTAAAACATTTTCTTGTCAATTTTTCAAATATTATGAAGTTATAAACATTAGTATATTTACAGTATATTTAGTAGTTAAAATCAGTCAAAGTACATTACACTAGAAAAAAAAAACAAAAACAAGAATTTATGAAAATCATTAAAAATATTAAAATTTCACAAAATAAAAAATATAGCAACAAAATAAAAAATCTTAAGGCTCTTAAATCTGGATGGAAATATCTAACGGTTTTCCTAGAATTAGCCATGTTTATTTATAACCTTTTGTTCTGTAAATGCTGACGCGGAGTCTAAAAGATCGCGCACATTATGCTTGCACGGACCTGCACAGTGTGGACCTGCAAAGCCTATTCATGAAGGTTCCCATGTTATTTAATCGAGTATCGCACACTAGACCAGCACCTGAATGGACCGCAACGACCGTCACTACAGGTCGTGTTGGTCGCCTGCTATTTCTATGATTGACTGCGTTAGTCCAACCTAAGTTTTGTTCCCACAAAAATGAGCGATTGGTTTCAAACTATCAGAAATATTCGACCAGTTAATTTGTGAATGTGTCGCTTATCAACAATCTTTATTTATTTACCTTAAACAAACTGCCTGTCTTGTGTCAGATGACACTGCTTTGTGATATCGGTGTTTTGGTGCTGTAGGCTAGGACGATCCAAGAGCTTGAAAATTTTTTTCTGACAATCGAAAATACTGAATAAATGTTTGATGATTTCTCTACAGCTCCAGTTCTTCCGAGCTGCACTCAACTACTACTGAAAAATATAAAAAAAATAAAAACGTGCTTAAGTGACCGCACCTAAGCTCCTACGACCGTTTATCATAACGACGCTAGGCGTCGCGGTGCGACGTGACCTTATATTTTTTATCTACTTAAATTTAATATTTTGATACCTACTTTACGCTAAATAATCTGTATTCAATTGACAAGTGAGTGTCACTTGATTTGGCATTTTTAGTTTTGGAGGACACTTCAAACACAAATACCTTAAATACCATAAAACAGTAATAATTGTATGTCAAAATATCTATTACCTAGGATATGGAATAAAAACATTAAAGCACCTACCTGAAAATATTTTAGGAATATTATCTAGATATGGACATGCAAAGTTTTTAATTGAGATATCTGATAATCCCAAATTTATATTGATTTAAAAATTTGTCAAAATAGAAAAAATAAAATAAAATTATATTCACATCCAGGTTAAGAGTGGAGAAAATGTAAGACATTTTTTTTCTCATCTTTAGAGGATTGTAATTTAGAGGTGACGGAACTTTGACAAAAAAAATTCAACTTGAACTTTTTGCATCAATTTATGAACAATACTGTAAATATCGAATAAATACATTTAGTAACAAGTACGAATAATTTTAAAACTATATTTATTTTAAATAGGTATAGATAATCAATATTATTATTTCAAAATGTTAATCTACATGTTATTAATCTAAAAAATGTATCCAAATTTCAAGTGAATAAATATATGGTGCTTCGAAAAAAAGTTGCACAAATGATACTAGAGTATGCTGGAGCTAAAATGTAAGAATTGATCCAAATGTACCTTAGCCCAAAAGTTAATAGTAACAGTTACAGTATCAAAAAAGTGTAGTTTTAATTTAGCGAGTTACAGGAAATCACTTTTTATTATTTTGCTTGAAAACGGGCACATGTGAACAAATGGCAAGAACCGAAACGTTTTAAAATTTAAAAATTAAATCCTTTTCCTAAAAAATACCAGTGGCTTTCCGAAAGAAAGTTTGGGGGACTAAAAAGAGACCTGACCTCAGAAAACGTAGCACCCTGTACATCGTGACAACTACTAGATATGAAAATTGATGCAGGCAATCTAAGTTAGGCTACCTTCCAAATTTGAGCTATATATCTCAAAGACTGTGGGAGATACAAAGAAAAATACAGAAAAAATATTGAAATTTTAACACCCTGTATCATGGTAACGAAGCATTTGCGCTCATATGTTTATTTGAACTTTTTTACTTAAAATCATGTGCAAATTTGCCTCCATGCGTATAGACATACTATTCTGAAACACCTTGTATGTGTAAACATTCCTAAATAAATTGCTTCCATTTTTTTAAAATATTTTCCGTGATTTCGGAGTTGACTGCGGAATTGCGGGTTTGATTTCGGGCGATTTCGTGTCAAAGCTGCGCAATTTCAGGCGATTTCCACGTGATTGCGGCGACTGCGAGCGATTTCCAATAAAAATGTACATGTTTTGCGGAGAGTGGTTACCCCCTCGGTGCAAGTATAGTGCAACGCGAGGGAAATTTAAAATTTGCAGCAGTGTGGCGTATCATACACGAAGCTCAATTATATCCGTACCATGTGCAGCGTGTTCAAGCATTAATACCAAGGGATTGGACGGGGAGGAACGGTACCATGGCCGCCACGATCTCCTGACTTTAAATCATTTGGACTTCTTTTTGTGGTGATATTTAAAAATGAAGTGTATCGCACCAAAGTGGATACATACTATAGATGATTTACTGAAACATATCATAGTTGTTGCCAATAACTTCAAACGAGTTCAAAACGGACAAGAAGTAGAAAATGTTGTGTTAGGTATGTCAAACTATTTTATTAATTAAAGTAGTTAAATTTGATGTATAAAATCGGCGTTATAAAATGTAATTTTTTTCCGTTTTGTTCGGTCGCAGATTGCCGCCTTATGCGGTTTTACAGTGAATCAGTTTCCAGTGTTGTGCAGAAGTGTATTCTTAAATCATTTTCGAACTACCCCTTTTGATTTTTTTTTGTTACAAAATTATAGTTGTAAGAAAAATTATTTTTAGATAAGTTGAGAATCACCCTGTATAGATATTTTATTCCAAAGACTTTTAAAAGACCTTTTTTATACTCAGTCAAAATATAACATATTTAGAGACATTATCGTTTAACGAAATCAAAATGGTTTTGATGTTATATAATCCAGTTTGCATGAACCTGGCTGATTCATTCATGTGTCCAGACCGTGACTATCCAGAGAAAGATTAAACTTTAGCCATCATCTACGCAGATAACCTTCATTTATGTCTGTAATTGCCGAATTAGGAAAATATGTGAGTACAAAATTTATTATGAGTACAAAATTTATATACAGCATCTTATATTTTATATAAAAAACAGTTCTTGTTATCGTCGTGTCAAAAACATCCCATGGTAAAATGAAACTGATAACTATCCTACATAATATTGTATTTTGAAACAAACGAAATCTAAAGTTTGCTATCTAGAAGTAAACAGAGACAATTATATGTCTTGGAAATTTTAATGCTAAAGAAGGTTGACGATCGCAAGTGTTTAGTCTTTTTTACTGCAATTACAATATAGTATTTTTCAGTATACACTTATAAAATTAATGTATTGAGTACTAACGATAACCTCTATATTTCACATTTTTGGATCAAGACAGCAAAGTAATAAAAAAACTCTCTACCGAATATTTTGTATTTATTTCTTTGGATACAACAATGTTAACAAAATTACAATGTCAAAATTTGTTCTTCCAAAAGTATCACATAATTGTTTGAACGATTTATCGGTGCTTTAATAAAAAAATATATATGTACAATTATTACAATATACAATTATTTTTTATAAGGAAAGGAGCTTAATGGGTCATAATCATATAAGAGACAGGTGGATTTTAACGGCTTCATGGATCCAGAGAAAAAAGATGGAGGGAACAACGAAGCAACTGCAGACAACGTTGTTTCTGGGTTTTTGCCCTTCATCAGCGCAGTGCAGCTTAAAAACAGGATGGAATAAGAAGGAAGGGCAAAGGACACGAACACAAGAGAATGACAAGTAGCCTGCCTATCTCTATTCCTTCTTATTCCATCCTGTTTTTAAGCTGCACTGCGCTGATGAAGGGCAAAAACCCAGAAACAACGTTGTCCGCAGTTGCTTCGTTGTTCCCTCCATCTTTTTCTCTGGATCCATGAAGCCGTTAAAATCCACCTGTCTCTTATATGATTATGATCCATTAAGCTCCTTTCCTTGTATATTTCCTGGCTGAGACCCTGACAGTGGTTGCTGGACTCTCTTCCGCGGCGACTGTTGCTCTTGGCCTCAATACCGAGACTGTGTGACACGTAGCCGCAAATAGAGATAGGCAGGCTAATTGTCATTCTCTTGTGTTCGTGTCCTTTGCCCTTCCTTCTTATTCCATCCTGTTTTTAAGCTGCACTGCGCTGATGAAGGGCAAAAACCCAGAAACAACGTTGTCCGCAGTTGCTTCGTTATTCCCTCCATCTTTTTTCTCTGGATCCATGAAGCCGTTAAAATCCACCTGTCTCTTATTATTTTTTATTGCCTCATTATCAGTCTGGTTCTAGACTGTTATACATATAACCGTACTACAGCGTTACTGAAGGTAACTGATGATATTTTATCAATTTCTGATTTAGTGTTCTTGTCTTATTGATTACTCAAAGGTATCTGATCCAATTAATCATCAGTTGCTTCCGACAATATTGCAATATATGAGTTTCAGTCAAACTAATGTAATTGTTAAACCAAAAAATGTTTATTCGAAATCATTGAATTAATGGTGTACCTCAAGGTTCAATTTTGGGTCCACTTCTCTTTTGTATTTATACAGCTAAATTAAGAAAGAGTGTACAAACTTGTAAGGTTCACTGATTACACACAACTCATGTCTTCATTTAAATTACTATAATTATCCAATGCAAGTCATGTTATAAATAATGATTTACATTGTTCGTAGAATGTTTTCAATAATCATAGTTTAACGTTAAATTCAAATAAATCTAAAGTTATTCTATTTGGACTTGCAAAGAATAAACTGAAAGTTTTAAAACATGAACTAAACATTTGTATCGATAACACAAGAATAGATATCCATGATTCAGATAAGAATTTGGGTATTATTACATTGTCAGTGCGTGTTTAGCATGTGTATAATAATTGCCATTATTACTTCAATAGACTGTACAGTGGGCTCAACATTAGGGTTTTCAACCTAACACATACGTTACTTTTAAAGAGATGATATGGTGGACTATTTGGGAGGTATCAATGATTAGGTCATATCAATACGTTACTATACTAAACAAAGTATGTCAAAAGTATCACCTGTTAATGTCTTAATGTTCTCGAAACTTTGTACACATTTTTAGGACAGATTATGAAACATACACTAATTATTTATTAAAATCTTCAATCAAGGGACATATCCTAATTTAATGATCCAAATTTAAATGTAGTTTGGTTTGTCTCAGGGTAAAATAGTAACGTAATAATTGATGTTTAAAAAAAAAACTGAAACATTTCGTTTGTATGTAAATCACGTTATTAATTATGTCACTTATGAAAACTGGCACAGAGTTGGTTCAAATGGAAATCCAGTTACAGCCATTTTAACAGTGGTACAAAATCAGAAAAATAGTACTACTTGGAACGCGGTTTTTACTTAGACTCTAAGTTGTGAATATTCATAAGTGACCTTTTTAAACAAGTATGCTTTGTAGGTTAATATTGGTGAATCTTCCAAAATATTCCATAAGTATATATAGCTATGCTAGTGGTGAATCATGTGAAATAGACCACCCTGTATAAGATGTTGACAAAAAAATAATAATTAAAATAGGAGCTTCCATCTATTTGGGAAAAACGTTTGACATAGATTAATTAGATTTGAGTTAGTGGCATACAAAATCGAGATTTATAGACTTTGTATACAATTTAAAAAATCTCTAAATTCATTTTAAAAAGTGCCATTATTATTGCAGTAGATTGTACATGGATCTGCTCGTATATTTCCCGTATTTAAAATAGGTATAATATGTTTTTTTATCCTTTGTGAAGTTACTGGTTTTTCGACAAAGCATTTTCGAACCCATGCTCATGGTAAATTTTGCCCTTTTTCAACATTCTGCACAGATATTAGAATACCGAAGTGGGCAGTTTATTTTATATTTGCAACATCAGGTTGCATTACATCCTTATTCGAATTCCAACAAGCAATGTTTTAATATTACCCGAGTGACAATATTTAAAAAACCAACTCTGTTTCAAAGAATGCTTATGTCATCATTTAATTTGCATAGTTTAAAGTTAATTAACATGTGTATTAATTATGATAATGTTGTCATTCAAGCTACTTAAAATTTAAAGTCTTAACAGGTACACGTAAATAAGAATGCCCCAGTGTTGCTCTTAAAACAAATTACAATTTGCAGTAATTATTTTTAAAATACTTAAAAATATAAACGATTATAATGCGTAAAATTAATACAGTTGAGTATATTATACAGGGTGATTCATTAATAATGGGACAGAGCTTAAGAGCATGTTGCTGACCTCAAAACAGAACGATTAAGCCAAATATGTCTTATCCGAATGTTGCTCCTTTTCAATCTATAGGGTGTCAAAGCTGAAAAAATAAATCACATTATTTTTCGATCGCATCGACCGTATTTTATGAAATTTGGTATAGGGGGGGTTTCTTGGTACAAGAAATTCGAATATGTCGACGATTTTGATGTATCTGCTAGAGGGCGCCACCAACGATGGTTTGAACCCCTTTAAATCGCTGCGACTTTTTTGTGCTACACTGAATCTCATTTTGGATTGGAAAAATTTTCTTCCCTATCTTTTCTCGTTAAAAAAGGTACACCTTGTTGATGTCGCTAGGAGCAATTGTTTCTGAGAAAAACGCATCTAAATCTTATGATGCATGTAATTTATCTAAAAGTAAAGTAAAATTGTTGCGTAAATAATGGGCCATACTGTAACAGCATAATACTGTGATCAAAATAACCGAAATTTCGTGAATTTGCTTCAAGCGATCGAAAGATAAGAAAGAAAATGTAATTTATTTCTTCAATTTTGACACCCTATATCTTTGATTTTGGTGGATTTTTGGATTTTTTTAGTATAAGCTAAAGTAAATCGACAACATTTGGCTTAATCGCTCTATTTTGAGGTCAGCAACATACCTTTAAGCTTTGTCCCATTATTAATTAATCCTCTGTATATTCAAATATTTTTTTTTTGATAACTTCTGAATTGCATGTATCGATTGACATAAAAATGATTTATTAGATATTTTGGAAATTGTCATATTATTTATAAAAATTTGGCCTTCCCTGCAAAACACTAAAACAAAAACATTTTTCTATAATACTGAAAAGCATTTCTACGATACCCTTTTCTATTTCCTCTTATAGGCAAATGTCTTTTTTGAATTTTTGGATTTGTTCACAACTATTAATTTCTCTCACCTTTTGGCTATGAACTTTACGATTGGATTGAAGCATACGCACTTAAATTTTGTATGCACTGGTCAGCTTAAAAAAAATGCATATACCTAATAGAAATGCTGTTGGACACGTTTTTGTACGGATATAATGTCAAAGATGGCACTCCTTTTAAAATAACGAATTCGTGTTTTGTACCTGTTTTTAAATCCAATTAAGAGGGAGCTGATAAGGAAAATTCGCAATGATATTTTTAGGAAATGCTAGTCCAACAGCCTTGCTTAATGTGTCAATTACTGATATTCACATTTAATGTATATACAAGTCATGGTTTCCTGTGAAATGTTTTCTATATTATTGACAATAGAAATCAATAAACCATGTTTTATTTTACCGCATGCATAATTGTAAACGTTTCTATTAAATCTTTAAAGCTATATTGTAACGAAACAACTGTTTCAAATATCTAAGCCAATAATGTTTTAATACTACGACATTTTTTTATTATCTAGACTTCAATATTAAAGGTGATTAAAAAATTGTTAGTAAATGATTCTAATAAACTTTGCACTTGAAATCCTATTTCTTGATGACCGAAACGATAACCCGAAGGAAACGCTCTGATAATGATGTAGGTATCTCGTCTTTTGGCAATGTTTCTTTGACATTGTGGGTGGACTGGAGTTAATAGCCAAATTGTATAACAAATTTATTATGACAACAACGATACATCTAATACTATCTAATGGTGTTCCTGTGTTTTCAGAAATTCTTTATATTTATCTTCCGTCATGAGAATCTGAGTTTCATCACTGTTGGTCAGCTCCACTTTGAACAGCCAACCTGAAAAAAATATTTTTGTTTTAAAATAAATAAATGATTTTGCCTATATTAAATTAATTTGCTTTTGAAGATTAATACTTTATTCTAAGTAAGTTACACCCTTTTTCTTATTTTATCAAAAACATACACCTTTTCTGTAAATTTTTCATGTCTTGTACTTTTTTTTTGTATTTCCAATCATTCAGTTATTTCCGAGGTTATTTCATTCATTACGATTTCCGATATGAATCTGATTTAACGACTGTAATAAAAATATGATTAATATCGAATGTTTCATAAAATTATTAGAAACGATTATCTATTTTTACTGATATTTACCTGCAATAAATAAATAGATTAAATAATAACAATAATGACATTTACGTTAACTAAGGTATAACTTAAATTTGAATTTCTTATTTAAGAGTCATCTAAACATATAAATAAAGCCTTGTCCTCATGGACGCGAACTTCCCGAAAATTGGCGGGAAAGTGTAAACTTTTCGCCAATTTCGCAAAACAGCGATATTATAGCTAGCTTCATCATTATGAGGGGTTAATAAGTTTAACTTGAGTTTTTGACAATCTACCATGACAGTCAATATTACAGTTTTATGATTAAAATTATAGATAATATTGCAGTTAGCAAAATGCGTTAAAAGTTGATACTTTTTCTGCCATTAGGGCTTTAGAGGCTTGATTTGGTTTCGCATTTGAATAGTCCTAGAACAGTCGCTTAGTTTAGTTCTCAATTTAGTTCTTATTAATGGAATGAACAGTTATTTTGAACAATCCTGAAACCGTTCATAATTGGTAACACAACTTTGAAGACCTATATAATTATGATATTGCCCATATTATTTTATATTTATAGGCCCTCAGAATTTAGAGGGCACTGATATCGACACAACGAGATCTTATGGTTTCCCTAATAGCACACGACGTCCAATGGACGTTCATGGACCATAAATGGACATTCGATGGATGTCCATTTCTGGACATATTTTGATAGTACATATGTGGACATTCGATGGATGTCCAGTATTGTACATGTTCTGTTATAATTTGAATTTGCCGCTAAAATTCGTGCAGAGCATGTGTATTAAAAAAATGGGTCCAGCATCCAGATGTAACGCTAACCAACCTCTAAAATTGAAACAAACTGTTCTGTTCTCTTTCGTGACGCTGATAAAGTGATAAATGTTGATGAGTAAACCCTATAGAACAATAAATTAGGACACCGAAGCAATATAAATCACATTTTGTAACTAAGTAAATTTGTATTTTCTACTTTTAGTCTATTTAGGTATAAATAATTGAATTAGTTGTTGGCTAGGCTAAATTCATAAAATCTTTATGTAGACAATTATGTCACAGTATATTTATGTACTAACAACCGACAACAGCCGTTTTTGTTTTTAGATAAAGAAGTTTTCATTTTCACTTTAGTTGTTGAGTTCTCGGTTTTAGCTATTCTAAGTTAAGTTGAGTAATGTAATTATATAGTTTTGTTCTTGTTACTTGTTACATGTTATATAGTTGTTTCATTTGTATCACTTAATTATTTATGTATTTGTTATTCATGTAATAATTAGAAAAACAATAGACATATTTTCAAAAAGTATTTATATAATTCCAATGCAGACCTCTATGAAATGTCCAAAATAGGACATCCATGGGTAGCAAAAATTTGGTGCAGAGGCGGACATCTGTAAGTCCGAAAGTGGTATAGTAGTGGACGTCTCTGGGTAGCACGAAGTTGTGACATTTGTGCGTCCGTGGGACCTCCAATGGACGCCCATCGAACAAAAAACGGACGTCCACTGGATGTCCGAACTTCCGACTTTGGACATCCTTTGGATGTTCATAGGACGTCGTCCTTGTGTTAAATTATGAACAGGCTATAATTGTCAAAACTTGTGACCAATGGTGAAGCCTTGCTTATACCTATCTAATAACCCATATTATGCATGTTATATGCATTTTTTTTAATATTTGCATATATTCTTAAAAATAGCATATTGTGCATAAAATCCATTGCATCGAAAGAAATTAGAATTACATAGATGTTTGACAGGCACTTTCATTTTATTAATTTTGCACTAGATCGGCCAACCTAAAATATGTGGTAAATTTTATGGTCAGATAATAAAGGCTCAGGGTATTAGCCCTAGAACAGTTGGAAACACCAGCGCACGCGCAATGTATTTTTAATGTCTATATATGTACTGCTTTAATTGAAATGTCGATTGGAAACCTGATTCTAGTGTTGCGCGAACAAAGCTATTATCAGATAATAACAAAAAAATCTTGGTAAATTATAATGTGAGAGGTGGTCCAAGTATTCAAGTATATTTTTATTTGCATATTTTCAATATTTTGTGCATCTTTCGACTAACTTCTATGTATATTTTATGAGCATATTTTTCTACTTGCATAAAAGAGCGCTTAAATAATTAATTATACAATAACAACTGTAAACAATAAAAAAATACAAGAGAAAAAAATTGGAAGGGGAGCTTTTATCTTTGTGGTGACTAAGAAATTAAACTTTAACGTCAACTGCAAAAATCAATATCAGCACATTTGCTTTTAGACCCTGATTGTTTCTCTTTACTAAAGTGATGTTTAAACTGACTGCAAGCTTAGATATCGATTTATATATGAAACGTTTTTATACAAAGTTATAAGGAAGGAATTGCCAGTATGATTGTTGTTACCCTCCAACAAAGCACAATATACTAAACAGGGTTAACTATGACTAAGTACAAAAATGTTAACTACGTGTTTAAGGAGGCCTAAGACAATAAAAAATTGTTCCAGAATTTTAGATCGAAGTCGGCGCCCATGATAAACATCGACTGAGATGGCTTAGATAAAGCTTATATCTGTCAACAATTTCAACTACCATGCGGTAAAATTAACAGTCTTATTAGTAATAATACCTTATAGGTAACAGTTAATCCAGTTAGCTCCAGTATTTTGCTTTCGTTTTTCATTATTTCGTTACAAACTGGCAAAACTACATTTTCACTCATTACAACCACTCACTACCCACAGGTAAAACACACTTCCCATATGTACAGTTAGATAAAATGCCTGCATACGAAATTTTAAAAAAATCGGAATTAGGGTTGTTCAGATATTAATAAAACCCCAAAAATTTTTTTCAATTTCAACACAAAGTATTTACGAAATGAAACATTTCCGGACACAGGTTCATAGGAACTTATTTTATTATTTTTGTTCAAGGCAACACCTCCTTTTTTTCGCAATATTAACGGGACAAAATATATTTTTTATAAACTCTTTTATAAACCCCGTTTTTTTTGTTCACTGAAGAACTCAAGTTTTTGTTCCTGTCCCACTTCAAGCTTTACAAAATATGGTCACTTTCCCCATAACGGCAGATTGAAGCATAAAATTCAGACATTTTGACATTTATCACACATTCCCTTGCTATACCTTTATCGTAACACGATGTGTTGATAAGAGATGGCGTATCTTCAACTTGACCATTTTTTTCGATAACCTTTCCGGACACAGGACTATAAATTTCACTTGCTGCTTTTACGCTTTCAAGAGCGCCACATTCCTCTGAAACGTAATAATGTAATTAATAAATCGAATTTTACTTTTGTTAACAATAAGATTACCGTTCTGTTTAACTATTGTGTCGACATCTGGCAGTTGCGCATAAACTACATCACCTAAAGCTTCCTGTAACCAACACCATTATTATTATATGATAAATATAATATTATTATGCAAAATGTTTACCTGTGCGTATTGTGAAATACCTATGATACCTATTTTGTCGTTGATCTCTACCCATTCGTGTTTTTCCGTGAATAAGCGTGCTGAAAATAGAGATAAAGCATTTAGGTTAAGTTAAATTGACTCAAATAATCACCTGACATACCTGCTAGTGTGCTGCTCGATGTGTGAACGTATTTGGGGTTAATTTTGCTGGAATGTGAATTGAAAACGGGAGTAATTTTCACTAAATTTGAAGCGCGGACAAAGAAACGTGGAAGAGCCATTTCATAAATGAGACTAGAAAGAAAAATTACCAACACATATATCTCACTGGTTAACTTATTTTAACATCGGTCATGAGAATAGAAACTGATCATAAAGCTGACATCTAGTATCAGTCTTGGGTGGTGACGGATTACTGCGAAAGTTCAGGTCAACTTTGATAAAAATTCGTATTTAATTGTCAAAATGGACTAATACTGCTTTCTTACGACGACATTAGAAAATTGATTATGCGCCGGACAGAAGCATTATGTTTCCTAACTTCGCTAGATTTTTTCAGGTTATATACATACATTACATAATGTTTGTCAAATAGTTGATAACTAATTACGTTATTTGAAGAGAATAACATGTTTTTTCTGGGACAATGTAAATATGTATTGAAATAGATTACATGCTTCACGGGTTGATGACTGAAGATAAGAGATTAATTTTTATGAATTGAATATAGAACATGCAGAGCCATCTATGTGCAAGGTCTTGAAACGCGAAAAATTGTATTGAGGCTGAAGTTAGAATTCTGTGAACTACATTCTTTTCAAATAAAATTGGTGTGTTAAGAGGTCGCTCTTCATGCACAAATAAGATATTAATTCGAATATCTGAAATAGCAGTTTACATAATAGTCGCGTCAAATTAGCATGAAAATTGTTAAAATAGACAACTTTTTGCGGACAAGTCCGATTGAGATGCGGTTTTCTGCAAAATGTTCAGGGAATTTTTTATAAAAAAAGGTACATCTAACCTCTGTACGCTCGCAAATTTTTAATTGTTTATTTAACAAATGACCCATTTTTGTTGAACATATGGCAAATGTCATACACGATTCAACGAAAATGTATGAAAAATGTTCTCTCGGGGATTTTCGAGGTCCCTCTTTATCACTTTGGTGTTAGCTTTATTATTTATTGCTCCACCCCCAAAATCACTAGAGAACCGGAATTTTTTCCAGGATTTCTGGCTTATTAAGGCAAACCATTGGCACAAGATTTTTGCAAATATAATTGTTTATTGTTCCATATTGTTGCAATCTCGCTAATTAACAAATCAATAACTCTACTCCCGGAATCGTTAGAGAACCAGATTTTTTTGCAATAACTCTAGGATCATGGGGAGAACCATCGGTACAAGGTTGTTGCACGTCATTGTTTATTTTCCAATTATTACAACCTGGCTAATTAACAAATTAATAACTCTACTCCCGGAATCACTAGAGAACCGGATTTTTTCCGGGATTTCTGGCTTTTTAAGGCGAACCATCGGCACAAGAGTTTTGCAAATATAATTGTTCATTGTTCAATTGTTACAATGGGGATGCTTAAAGTCAAAATTGTACATTAATAAACCACGTAATTTATAAGAACTTCGCATCGCATTCGGGACGAAATACGCAGAGTTACCCCAGAAATCATTCATAATGTGCAAGAAGAATTTCTTCACAGACTTGCGCATTGTCAAGAAGTTGGTGTATGGCAATTCGAACATTTAATTTAAGTATAAAATTTAATCAATTGTATTTTATTTTACATACCTCAGAATTGTTACTTTTTTATGGATAAAATTTACGTTTTCTAACATTCAATCGTCATTTACTTGAAAACTTTCCTATGTAAGAGGGCAAAATTTTAGTACTGTCTGATAAAGAATTAAACGATCTTTCACAATTAAGGAAAAAAATATGGTGTTGCCATTTGAAAATCGCATTTTACGCTAAAATATGTATTTTTTAAATTAAAAATCGACCTGTTCGAGGATTTTTCCCAAAAAATAATTGTTTCGTTTTTATTGAATTTATTCCATACTTTTGGCGCATACTGTATTTTTGTCGTCTACGTAGCTGCTTAGTAGAATAATCTTCGGCCTAGTCCCAACGGCATTGCATTGTACACATTTAATGACACTTCGAGACCCATATTGCTCTTCCTCAGAAGGAACTCTTAAACTGAGACTAGATAATGTGGTTCCTTCAGCAGATGTCCTAATGAGAATAAAGGCAGATGGCACATTAAGGCAGTATTTATAGAAAGCCTAGTGGAACTAATAGGTATTGGAAGGCTGAGTTTCATCACCATGTGGGCAAAAAACAAGATATATGTGACACTTTAGTGCATCGAGTTCGATTCATTTGTGAATCGGAGTACAAGGAAGAAGAACTACATCTCTCAGACTAAATGGATATACCCTAAGAAATATTGAACAAGAATTCAGAAGTATCCCTAGAATCAAGGACAAGGAGGAATATCTGTCAAGGATCTATCTACCCTATAAGCAAGGGTGTACTGACAAAATATACTGGCTCTTAGGAAAGCACTGTCTACACCACAACTGAGGGAGATACAGTCCTTCCCAAGACTAATAGCAACAGCAATATGCTCCATAGTCTTGTGTTACGTTAGCATAAGATTGAGGGTGAAAACTAAGAAATAAAAACAAAGCATAGAATGGACACAGACATTCGATAGAGCTGAACAAAACCAACATTCTAGTGACAAAGGAAAGATTGTAGCCAAGACTCTACAGAAAGGCATTAGAAATTTTTTAACCCAGTACTGCAGCCGACTGTTCTTGTGTACCTCAAACTGGTGGCTTAATTCATATTAAAAATTGACAAAACTATACAAGATGTGTTCCATTTGTATTCTATTTTGAAAATTGCTTCAAATATAGTACATACAACTTGTTTTGTTCGTGTTAAAAATAAAACTATCAATATCAGAGAGAGAATAGCGGACTTACCAGGAAATCTTGCCGTGGGTACGTCGGAGAGGGCCCTCTGATGTCGTCTCGATCGTTTCTTCGAAGCAGGGAAAAAGGATTTATCGGAAATAGAAAATGCGTAAAGCGGTAGCGTAAAGCACTGGTTTTCACCAAGAACGGTTAGAAAAATTCAAAAGCTAATTAACAACTAACTGGGAATTTTAGAGGGAGGTCGCAAAAAACCCATCTCATTCTGTCCGCGCAAATAAAAGAAAAAGAACAAAAATAGATAAGTTTTTAGTTACTTTGAACGGAAATACAGGGCGCGGATTATTTTGAAAAGTAAACTAATAATAATTAACTTATAATTAAACTAAAGATAAGATAAATACGTAACACAACTCTTCTGTGTTCCATTTGTATTCTATTTTGAGAATTGCTTCTACCTGTTCTTGAGAAAATGTGCGACCATTGTCATTTACTAACTTCTTCGGGGTGAAGGAATGGACAGTGAAAGCCAGGTTGTGTTTTGTTATTTTTTATTTAAATAAAAACGCCAAACAGTATATACCTACGCAATACGTAGTTAGTAAATAATTGGAATGTTTCAAATATAGTACATACAACTCTTCTTATCATTTAGAATATTTAATAGTGAGCAATAGTCGCTCGCAGTGCGGGTGGGGGCAAGTACGGGCCCCGAGCCCTCCGTTGGGACCCATGCGCGCCCCGCCCCCAACGAGCCCGCCGTCACTGACAATAGCAAGCTCTGGCTCCGTCCGTCTGTCCGTCTGTCCCGTCCTAGTGGTGGTGGGTACGTCTTCGTCGTCTACGTACGCTGACGTCAGTTTTCGGTACGCTCGCTGTGTTACAGGGTGCAGGATGCAGCGTGTCGGTTTCATAAGAAGGAAGTTTTTTTTTAATACTCTGTATTGCTCCAGAATCTTGCTCTGTGCTAAGTGCCTAAAATTATTAAACACTGGAGTGACGGTACGGTGTACGAACTAGGGAGATGTTTCCGGGTGCGCGCCGTTTTATATGGACCACCTCTTCGATCTACTACATTACTTCAATTTTCAATCACGAGCTGTGTGGGGAACGATGCGCCTTCTGGCAGCTAGGTTGTTAGGCTATCTTGGTCTAGAGACACTCGAATTAGACGATAAAGATAATTTCAAGCCACGTTACACTTTTGCAATTATAAAGAAAGAACTGTAAGGTCAGAATAAGTGAAAAATTATTTTGATTAATGCATTAAGTATCTACCAAATGATTAGACTTGTCTTCATCGAATTAATCAATACTGAGATGGAACAATAGCCACATTAGGATGACGTCATAAAGTATGCAACCCACGATGCTTTGTGTTACAAAGCCTATTAGTTCTCATAGCCTAGTACTGTCGTGGAGAGAAAATCCAGACAAAGGTTACTAAATGTGTATAGAAAAGCTACTAAAAGATGATGAATTGATACATACTTTAACATATTGTTATTGTATTTTATAAATACTGGATTCTAAATGCAAAATAAATAGCAAATTGTACATTAATTCCACAAATAAGGTTCTTTACTGACAATAATAGTTACACCAAGATCCCAATCATTACTATAGTACAATCTATTTCAATTGTTTACAGTTACTTTCACATTTAGAGGTTATAACATCAGCGCAGTTGAAAATATTCACCTGCATCTTGGCGACGCAATAGTGGGGGTAAGGAAAAGTAGATTTTTAGTGTCGTCAGCAACAGTACGAAGCTCTGAGAATTAGCCTTATGAAACTACATTTTAATCAGGAATGTATTATTTTATTGAAAAAGCGGCTTTTGAATTTGATTTCACTTTCCGTTAACAGATATATTTAAGATATTTATCCCTTTAATTTCAATTGAATTGAACCACCAAAATATTTTGCTTTTAAATGTTTTAAATCAACTTTAAAATGTTTTCTTAATCCACCAGAAGCAAAACAGAAGTAAGCACCACTGAGCAACTAATTTCATTTGGTTTACATGTCATTTGTTAAAAAAATCAACTTATATATTGCGGTTATGTTGATTTTGTGTTTTTTTATTAGTGTTTACAATAGTGTTGTGTTTAGTGCAATTGAAGTTAAATTCATATGCAAATAGAACTGTTGAACTTATATTAAAATTTGAACTGAACGAAATTTAACTTAAGCTTCTATAGGTATATATTATGATCTATGTAACTGATATTTCATAAATATATGTAATAATTGAATAAAAATGAAAATCGTGTTGTCTTCTTGATTTTATTTGAAACCTTAAGTCAACTTTTCATAAGTTCAACTGACAGGTAAATTTTAGCGCCAAATTTCTTGTGACACTCGAACGCTGGTTGTATATTTTTTGACGTCACTACTAATATGCGATCCACTGGTGATTCAAATAAATTTTCGTGCGCGTTTTCAAGCTTAGAGAGTCGGTGGTTGAAACTTTACTGTCCACATTGTTGATTATTGTTCATTATATTAAGTCATCTTGAAATATATTTTGACTAGTTTCGTTGTTACTTGTTAAATCGTGTTGGGAGGTATTATTATCTGTGCTTGTTTAATATAGTTACTTTTTTCTAATTCTGTAGTTTAATTTGTATTTTTTAACAAAATAAATGTAAGGCTCAGCCTTTTTCAAGTATTCTTAAATACGACGAACATTGTTACCAGTTATTAACAATTGCATTTCTTAACATGTCTGACATTATGTTGAAGTCTAGATTTGATCAATGTATAAAAAATATTCATTCGTCTTTCATAAAATAGAAATAAACAAACAAAACACACAAGATTAATTAATTATATTAACAAACACCTCAAACCAACGACTCTCTGGATATAGCTTACATTTTTGCCGTACGAGGGCTTAACCCTCAGTTTGAATTGCGAATTCATAAGTAAATGCTCGTAAATATGAATAATGCCAAACTACGTATTCACATTTTGACTTGATTTTTAAGCTAATCAACTTGACATGAAATTATGTGAAGTTTAAGTCAAGTAATAGTGGAGTCAAATCGAGTAACTATATTTCCATTAGGGACTTGAAATAACAATAATAATAATTTCTCAATGTTTTTGATTTTTTGAATTGCTATATTATGGTATTTTAAATATATCCAATATGCAAAAAGGTTTGTGTTTTTGTAATACTAAATTCAGAATTTCAACCAATATGTTTTTTTTTATAAAAATCTAATAAATTCATCGAATAACATATATTCTGATCTGTACTGAAGTCAGAGTATTATTATTTACAGAAACTCTTCAACAAAAGAGGAGTGTTGACAATTTTTCATCAACCTTCTCAACAAAACTAAATTTATTTAAATACTTGTAATTTAAAATCATGCTTAAAAATAGTAAAAACATACAAATTTAAATTTTGTATTGAAAATTGACTTACTGGATATACAATTAAAACTTTATAATATTTGAGCATTTTTCAGGCTCAGCTCAAATAGTAGCAAGTGAAGTAAAAACGACAAAAAAGCCAAGTCAAGTAAAGTAAAGTAGTTCATAAAATCAAGCTGCTTGGTAGAATAGTCTTGAGCCTGGTCGTTGGTATAGATTTTTTGACGTTTCGAGATCCATATTGCCCTCTTCCTCAGAAGGAACTCTTAAACTGAAGACTAGATCCTATAATAAATGTTTATATTTGATGTGTACACTGGTCCTTTCCGTAGATGTCCTAATGAAAAGAAAAGCAGATGGCACATTGAGATGGCATGGTATTTATAAAAAGCCTAGTGGAACTAATAGATATTGGAAGGCTGAGTTTCATCGCCACGTGGGCAAAAAACAAGATATATGTGACACTTTAATGCATTGAGTTCGATTTATTTGTGAATCGGAATACAAGGAAGAAAAACTACATCTCTCAGACCAAATGGATATATCCCCAGAAATATTGAACAAAAGTTCAGAAGGATCCCTAGGACAAAGAGCAAGGAGGAATATTTGTCCATTGTCTTGTGTTACGTTAGCATAAGATTGAGGGTGTCAACTAAGAAATAAAAAAAGAGCATAGAATGGACACTGGCATTCGATAAACCTGAACAAAACCAAAATTATGTTGAGAGAGAGAAGATTGTAGCCAAGACTCTACAGGAAGGCATCAGAAATTTTTTCAAAATCCAAATAAATTCTGAAATCAAGAACGAGGACGTAACAGGTCAGACTACAATTTTGAACCACGCAGCGAAACAGACTATTGCACACATCAATCCTAAATACTGACCAGAGGACTTAAAAACCTCCTATTTCAGACTTACCTTTGAAGAAGAAGGCGGCATGTCTTCCGAAACATTAATAAACCTGAACCGACGACTAGCTCGGAAATTGTTCAGGTATCAAACTTTGAATGATAACTCAGCAACATGAGTTTTAACACTAAAAGGATTTATTCTGCTTCTTTCCGTGACATCGGTATCTCATAACCTCTCAACCTAGCTTGCTAAATGTGCGTATGAATGTAAACTGTCCAATAGACGGAGAGCTGGCCACAGAGCGAGCGACATGCCTCGGTTCATGAAATATCTTACCTCGAACAGATTCAATTGCTGTCGACACAGCGAAAGCCAGTCAGAAGGCGCGCTGGAAGCTAGGTACGGGGGCAATCAAACATGTAAATTTTCCGACAAAAAAAAACTGTCATGGGCACGGCTAAAAATTTGCATAGATGTCGTGGATCATGAGAAAATGCAGGGAAAACATTGTCAGAAGAATCAATGGGAGCTAAAGGATTGTCAGAGACGGAAAAGTTGAGAAATATCTCAGGAAACTTATCTACATATTAAAAGAACTTCTGACAATTTGCATTTATATTGCTTACGCATAGAATAAATTATGTACAAAGTATCAGAAGGCAAAGTGGAACAGATCATGAGAAATTCGGATGTTCTTTTCACTTATTCCTGTTTTATTCTCGCTTGCGCGACTATCATTAAAATGACATTAACATTTTATTGTTAACGCCCTGTAACTAAAAAACTAAGGCACTTAGAAAAATGTTCATATGGACTTTTCTTCTTGAGGAATCAACTCCTGAATTATTTCACATTGCTTAGGAAACATCCTGAATATATTTTCTCAATTGACTTCTGACATTTTAGTAATTGTTCCTTTAATTCTTCATGAATATTCAGAAAAATTGTCAGCAGTGCAATGAAATATGTACAGTATGAAAATCAAAAGAAAAGCGATCAGGGCCAAAAGATGCTCTCGCACTTTACACCCGAATTTCTCATGTTATCTTCCACTTTGCCTTCTGACACTTTGCACATACGCTATACGTAAAAAATATAAATGCAAATTGTCAGAAGTTCCTTGGCCGCTTCTGACAACCGTTTAGCTTCTACTTATTCTTCTGTCAATATTTTCCCTGCTTTTTCTCATGATCCTCGATATCTATACAAATTTTCAGCCGTGCCCATGGCAGTTTTTTTTATTGGAAAATTTACATGTTTGATCGCTCGTCCCACTTTTTGTCGGCAGCATTGGAACCTTTTCCAGGTAAGATATTTCGTGGACCGAGGCATGTAATTGGCTCTATAGCCAGCTCTTAGACTACAATGTCTCAATCGCATCCTCCCTTTTGGTCTGACGCGCCCGCATTCTGACTTAATATGCGTAATGTTTAATATTTGTGGCTCTAATATATACAGTCAGTGTCACTAGGTATCCATTTGGCTACGAGCGCGTGTCCTACCTATGTTTTCTTGTATATATAATTTAATTACAATAATATTATATTACATTTTAGAATTTCGTTTCGCCGCGATTCTCCCGACGGCTTGCATAATAATGCGTGGATCCCTGAAGGAGAACGGATACAACGCCTCCGTGTTGGGTAAGTGGGTCATCGTGTGTGCGTGCGGACTACCCTAATTGCAATTGTTTCTTGTTTTGGGCTCTGTGCGAGGAGTATAAAACAGGAACGTCTTATGTACATGGGTGTAAATAAACTATTCAGGTAATAGCCCAGCTGATAGTCCAAGATCCCACTGCAAAGTACCTTCACCAAAATGTTAATACCTAGAAAGAATTGCACTTAAACATGCGTTTTATGTACATCCCAACACGAATTGGCTAGGTTGGCTAATCAAAGCCGGGTCCTAAAGGCATTTTTCACGTACCATGTGAAAATAAATCATATCTACCTTAAAAATATGACTGAAAGTAATGCTTATCGTCCCTTGGGCTATAGTTATTTACATTAAAGCTTACTTTTAGATGTGAAGCGTAGCCGAGGCTATTTGAATACCTTCGAGCACCTGAAAGGGCTATTGCAGCGTGTAATGTATTAAATTGTTCATTCATTCTCCCCTCGATTTTATATAAAACACAAAATTTAAAGATGCTGAAAATCCTCTTTGGACTGTAATAAAATGAGAATAAGGCGGTTTATTGCCCTAAAAATAGTAGTATCAGAGTGTGTGGTTAACATTACTTTGGTAACATTCATGTCAATAGAAAATATTTTGACAATTGTCAAATAATTATTCTTCAATATAAAGTTGATAAGTATACACGTCTTTTAAGTTTAATATTAGGCTAGAATTTAGTTAAAAATGAATTCCATTGAAGAAGCAGCAATTATTGCGTGCAGAAGTTTGTTACCGAACAAATCTAAAGACCGTTACAATCAAGCCTATAAAAATTTCATCAAATGGTGTCTAACGAAAGATGTGTCCACAATAACGGAAGATGTATTATTGTTATTTTTCTTAGAAATATCAAAGACGTTGTCCCCTGCTACATTATGGTCAAAATACTCAATGATGAAATTGAACCAAGATATTTAGAAATTTAGCCACTTGAAGGTATTCATAAAAAGGAAAACTGACGGATATCAATCTTGAAAATTTCAGGTATTTATAAAGGATGATATATCAAAGTTATTGTTAGAAGCTCCTGATGAAATATATTTAATGAAAAAAGTTGTAGCCATTTTTGGAGTAGCTGTGGCATGTCAAACTGACAAGCTATATAATCTAAAAGTGAAGGACGTGGAGTATAGAAATTGTGTCATGTTAGTGCATATTCTTACTACAAAAATTAATGTGCATAGAAGGTTTGTAGTAACAGATGATTGGGTAACATTTGTTAATCGTTATTTTCCACTCCGTCCAAAAAAGGCTCAAGATGAATACTTCTTTTGGTGGTTGTAAAGTATACAATTTCAAAAATTCCGTACGACATAGCTAAATTTCTTAAAATTTCAAACTTAAACAATACACCGGCCATTCGTTTCGAAGAACATCCTCTAATATTACTAGCCAATGCCCCAGGAGTGGACATTTTAGATATGAAAAGGCACGGGGAATGGAAGTCATCAGAGGTAGGGGAAGGATATATAGCAGATTTAGTGAACCATAAAATAGAAGTTGCTAATAAACCCGTGCTCGAAAAATCGATATGATTCTGAATAATTATGATTGTGGGAATTTGTGAAAATGAATAGTAATTTGAGTCAAGAATAATGCATTAAGATTTTTAAGGAAGAAGATGGTTCTGGATATCTTATGATAAAGATAAACAAATAAATTAAAATAAACTAATTTCGTTTTTTTTATTAATGTTAAATTATAGATTTTTATTATGATGGGGCTGTACGGAGTTTATCGTCTAAATGAAATGTTAAATAATATGAAGTTTGACCATATAATAGAGGAGATATATTGATTATTACAGTTCCAGAAAAAAAAATAATACAAGGCTATAAGCTCACAAACAAAACTATTGATGAATTGAACCTACTTATAATATACAACAAATATATTTCCCTTAGACCTACCCACACTCCTCATAACTGCTTATTCATTTATTACAAGAATAATAAATGTAGAGTACACTCGATTGGAAAAAACACATTCAGCAAAATTCCAGGAAAAATAGCTTTTTTGAAATTGTCTGAACCTACTACATACACAAGACCCTTCTAGTTAACTCTGGGAGTGATTTAGTAACACAAAAAGCATGGAGGTTGTCGATCTTTTGCAGTTAACAGCCTAATACTCTTAGAAAAAACACAACAGAGGTGTTAAATAATTACGACGATCAAATAAATGATAATGCAATGCAATAGATAATTCCAATGCACCATCAACTTCATCCATAGAAATAAGTCACCATACTAGAACTTCAAAAACATACCAAATGCCTATACATTCTGGTAATAATTAATATTTTGAATGCATAATCAATGCATTTAGGACTCGGCTTTGATTAGCCAACCTAGCCAATTCGTATTAGGTTGTACATGAAACACATGTTTAAATGCAATTCGTTCTAATAACATTTGGGTGAAGGTACTTTGCAGTGGGATCTTGGACTATGAGATGACTTGGTACCGCCGGGACAGGCGTTTCCGACTGACCAGACTCGCTCGATGAATGTAATCGATTCATGGTTGCATGAAGAGTCAATCCCGCTTTTATAATTTTATCACAACAATGAAAATTTAACTGAAGATAAGCGTTGCGTCAAGTCAAGCGGAAACGTGTGCCCGTCGGTTTACAATGAATTGATAACCTGGACTACAACTAATCGAATCTAGACTACCAGCGGCTAGAACGTAACGACAATTAAACTTTGTAAATTCTCTTTAACGAAACAATATAGGGTGCCCCAAAATTATGGGGTTATATTCGTCTAGGGTGTTATATGTCTAAATTTATAAATGTTTATCACATTACGTTTTTTCCCAACTAGCAATTCAGTACTTTATAACAGACACAAAAACGTTTTCGAACAAATTCTATAAAACAGCATCGCCAAAATATTGGAAGGGTTATACAGCAATTAAACAATCAATATTGGTACCATATTATAAAGCACTTTAATGTTTAGTGTAAGAAATCAACTAAACAGCAATTTTATAAGTATTTTTTTGGTATCATTAGTAGCAATAATATGACATTTTTGTAGCATAAAACCCATCAATAAAACTAAATTATGTATTAACTGTATTCTAAAGGTATCAAAAGGTATAACGTCGACAAACGTCTCTGTTTAATCACAATAACTGGCAACTAATATTGCGGTATATTACTTGATATTATTATACATGTTTTAGTGCACTTTGTGAAAGCTTTGAAATTTTATCGTTTCTGGCGTTAAAACTACCGCCAAAAGCTTTAAAATCATCATAACTTTTCGCAATTGTCTTCGTTCTGAGTATTTAATATTAGGAAACCGAATTTGTGAAATTTTGTTGTTATACGCCACAATGATTTTCTTTTTCTTTCAATTTTGAGATAAAAGTCATAGTCTTTATTATTTTCTTTACTTTTTATCTAAATGCTCCGATTTTTTTTATTTTTTCCCCACTAGCTTAAACGAGACATGTCTAAAATTTACCATACCTAACTTTTTTGTGCTTTGACTTTTTCGAATTATAGTAAATCTTTCTGTCAAAATTACAGTTGATAGAAAGTAAATAACTGAACTAGCAATGTAAAAAACGACAAATTAATTTCATAGTGTTACTACAAAACTCCGAAATTTCACATTTTCAGTCAAAAGTCCAAAAAGGTTAAGCACAAAAAATGAAGATAAATTCTGCCCCCTGTCCTTTCTGTCTAAATTACAATTGATAAAAACGACAAATTAATTTTTGATCCCCCGTCTAATAAATAGTAATCTTTTTCGACACAGACCGGAGTAATATTGCCCCTAATTTCGGGACACCCTGTACAAATGATATAATATACTTCGCCTCATAATATAACGATGTGCCGATGATAATGAAATGATGAAACGACGAGTGGACAGCGGGTTATTGGGAACTATGTACAACACGACTCGTCGTGGAGCAAGAAGCTCGCATACCAACTGGAGATCGAGTCTCGTCAATCCTTAAGCCCCTCGCTAGACCTTTTACCCCTTGGTGCGAGTGCCATCAGCACAGCCAGTGTGGACCTCCAGCTCGTACTAGAGACTTCTTGGTCGTTCGTGGAAGCTGCGCAAGACTACGGTACGGTACGGTCGTTGATGACTCTGAATGGATCCACTCTAGTCTAGTGTCTCAGTTAGTATTACAAATGCACGAATGTCCGTGCGATCCCCGTTCACTCGGTTTACTTGTCCACCTCCAAGAGCACTAGGTCATCCGCGACCACGTCGGAGATGTGCAGGTAGATTATCCAGTACATGAGGTTGAAGCACACGAAGCACACTGGGAACACGATCCGAGAGTACTTGTCGATGTCAGAGGGGGTGATGCCGTACAGCTTGTTGATGTCCTTGTTGGGATGGATGATGTGCTGGGGGATGGGGGCGGCCGCCTCCTCGTCGCCGCCGCGGTCGCCGCCCCTGCCTCCGTTCACCGTGCTCTCCAGGGTGCCGCCTTTGCTGTGCGCCTTCGGGTCGTGCACTTTGAAGCGTACCTCCTGGAACAAAGGTTCCCACTAACAAGTACCCGCTCAGCCGAAAGTTTGAGAAAATAATACGAAAACAATGATCATATTAATTCAAAGTTGATACATGAAAGTCCATCAAGATTATTAAAAAGGCTTAGGTTGCCTGATAACTGTGCTGCGGGAGTGGGTGATTCCATTACTACGCCTCATTCGGAGGAAAGTTTGAATGTAGTGCTTATACTTGTGTTTATATGTCAAAGTCAAAATTGTCAAAACGGTTCTACAGTTTTAGTGATTTTTAGTACCTATTTATACTCGTAATTATATTTAATAGTATTATATTATATTTTATATTCCCTTGGCTATGCAATTATTATCAATTATTTAATACAGCTTAACAGGCACCCTTCCAGCAATAAACAGCAAGCTGACGATTTCGGTGATAAGTACTATTAATATGATCAATTCATGGTTTGATAATTATGAATTGATATACACCAACATTCAATCTTATGGGAAAAGATTAGAACAGCAAATAGCAAACTTTAAATCAAGTAAAAGAAACATTGAGTGGGCTAAATTGTAGAAGAAAAAAATCCCTTCAGGTGTTCCAAAAATGACGCAAATATTAAATCAAGATTCACAGGAAAATTCTTTTTCTCAGGTAGGTTTTTTTATTAGTACTTATATAAGTTTAATGACCGGTCAAAATTATTTTGCTTTTCTAGATAAGAACCAGAGATGGTTTACACGATAATTCTTCCCACTTAATGCTATATACATAGACAACTGAAGACACCGACATGTTTCAAGAATTAAAAAAATATGCAATAACTTACTACAATGTAATAATAATAATATATTTTTTCTATTTATAAAAAAATTCTATAATGTGTAATAAAGTATTTGATTTCATCATTTACTTCAACACATTCTGAACCGCAGATCCGTCGAATTATTTAAAAAATCGGAATGTCGATTTTGAACAGTTTATTTTGCATAAATATATAATATAATATAAATACTGAATATTATGCTAGACTCGCTCTGTTTTCTCCTCCAAATGACGCGTCGGTCTGCTGCACTGTGATTGGTCGAATCTTGCCAAGCAACCTAGTCCACTTTAATAACCTTGGGAATGCATTATACAGGGCGATTGGGGGGAACCCCCAATATTCGAATGGGATGTTTAGGGGGCATAAGTGAACAAAAAAAGCCATAAACATATAATAGAATACCAACGGTTACTGTTTTTATTTGATATTATATTTTGAGTAGGTCATGCATTATAAACCAAACTTAAGTTAGTGATTACTAATTGTCACATTTATTTTGACGTTAATGATTTAAACGCTTATTTTATAACTATCGCATTTATTTTCTATGTGCATTCGTTTAGTTGATATTGTTCACACATAATTTCGTAATGTCTGCCTCATTTTTTGTTATGGTGCTTCCCGAATAGTAGAGTGCCAGATAGAAATGTATTCCAGACAGTCTTCAACAATGCACGTGAAACTAGAATGTTTCCCAGTGTGAAGATTGCATGTTGGAGGCAAGCTGGTCCTGGTTTAGCAGTGGCAGAAGAAATTCTAAATATGGTAGAACATAGTCCGGGTGTAAATAGAAGGCGTATTGTAACCCGTCTCCAAATTAATCAAACTACGGCATAGGAAGTCATTCACAAAAATGGTTTAAAATCTGTACATATTCAGGGCGCCCAGAATCTTCAGGACGGTGATAATGATTTGCGGTTGCATTTTTGCAATTGGATAAACAAAAACCATATACATTACAAATATATTTTGTTCACTGATGAGGCTCAATTCACTTGTGGTGGAGGAAATAATTGTTGCAATGAACATCGTTGGTCAGATGAAAGTCCACACGCCACGGTGGAAAGTAATTTTTAGCATGAACGTGTGGTATGATTAATAATAATCAATTACTTGGCCCAGTTATGTTAGATGGTTGTCTTGCTAGAGATGGAGAACTTTTAGAAAATAATTTGACAGATCTAGTGGACGATGTTTCATTGGATATTAGGCAAAACATGTACTTTCAGCATGATGGTGCTCCTGCCCATTTTAGTCGTGTTGTGATAAATCATCTAAATAATCGCTTTCCACAACGCTGAATTGGGTGAGGTGGTTTCCAAAATTCGCCACCAAGGACACCGGATTTGAATTCCCTTTATTACTGCCTTTGGAGATGGTTTAAATCATTAGTATATACAACAAAACTGAACACAACAGAGGCGCTATTCGATTAGATTGTCAATTTTGCAGCACTCCTAAGAGAAAATCACCGTTCACTTCAACGAGTTACCTGTGCAATGCACAAACGAGCTGATGCATGCATCGAGGCGGACGGTGGTATATTTGAAAATTTAATTTATTAATTTCAGTTTATCAGATCTTTAATCAATGTTATAATTTATAATACCTACAGAATAAACACTTTTTACTACTAATGCATTACAATAATTAACTCAGGTAAAAATATTTTCATTGCTATCTCAGTAACCGTTGATATTCGACCATATGTTTATTAAGTTTTTTTGTTTACTTTTGCCTCCTGAATACTCCTTTCGAATATTGGTTCCTTTATTTAATTTAAAGGAAAGAAGGAAAGTGTTATCAACTCACAATCCTTTATTCATTAGTGACAACCGGTTTCGAGGTCAAATCTTACACCTCATCCTCAGGTCATACAAGAGGCTACAATATAATGCAAATTGAATAAGTTTATTATTTAAAAAATTCTTTTTTTTAGAAATTTTTCCTACTGTTGAATTTTATTATAAAGAGAACTGTTCATTTTTATACATTTTAGAAAACTGTTTTAATTTTTGACAATTGAACAGTGTTTCTAACGTTTCAGATCAAGTATCCATTCCAGTGGGTAGTAGTATTAGTTTGTTGGTGCATTTTGATAATAAAAGTTTCCTAACTAAATTGCAGTGCTGTAAAAAGTGAGTGATTAAAAAAAATTAATTCGCAAATAAATAAAATATTATTTGTTACAGTTGTTATGGCGTTAAGTCGTTTTAATCTGGATAAAGTATTAAAAAGTTTCCAGGAACTGTAACGATACATTTTACAACTTTGATGCAGCGGTTAACCTAATAGTCTTGTAGCAGAACATTATTAGAACTGACTTTGATCATGTTTCAGTGAATTAAATATTCAGTATAGTAGGTGTCGGCTTATTTCTAGAAACATGGGTTTCAGACACGATTCTGGGAAATGTCTTTTCAGAGGAAATTTGTGCTTTGATGCTCTAAATTGCCGTTGTAAAGGTCACCAGGCAATACAGCTATATGGCTCTTTGACAATTTATATCTATTATACAAAGTGGGTGAGGATTTGATTTTAGTTGAAGATGTTTATTACCTTTTTGTTTGAGTATTCCTGCCACTGAAATATTAAAATATTAACAAATAACCCTTTCGCCTAATGGATCAGTCAAGGGATTATTATCTTGTTTACGAACAATTATACAGGGTGTCGGGAAATTATGAGCAAATATTTCAGGGGGGTGATTTTCAGGAATATCTACTCATAATTTTCGGACACCCTGTATTAACAACTATACTAAATAATGAAATTCAAAAAGCTGCATCTACATGTGAATGCAATAAACATTGTATTGGAGAGACTTCCAGACCTTAAATGTTAAAATTGGAGGACATGGAGATTACATTATAAAGGGAAAATTTGTGAAAACGGTCATGTTATTCAGTGGCATAACATAAAAATGGTTATTCAGTTATGAGCAAATTAAAGGAATCTGCGTTTATTTTACTAAATAGTGACAGTTGTGTTTCGAATTATTCTTTAAATTTTGATAATGGTTGGTTGACTATTCTCATGAGGTAAGTAACAACAGAATAAATATTAAGTGATTTCTTATTTCATGGAACATAGATAATAGTATATTATTATGCAACGAACATATAAAGATGGTTGTAATTCACAAGGGTGAAGGTTATGGCACGAGGCGTCGGCAAGTGTCGTAAATTGCCCAAGTGACAGTCATTATATGCACGACTATTAATAATATGTTTGCAAACTTTTTGCAGAAAATATTACACAATATTTTGACATTGATAACACAAAACATTCCCCATTCATAACATTAACATGACATAACATGCAATTCAAAATTGTCAAAACACCTTACTTTCAAGTTTGACATTTCCCATTCATTTGATAAATTTAAAAAAAAAACAAATAAAACTTTTATTAGTAAACTTCTACCATAATTTGGCAAAATGTTAATATTGCCGTAACTGGTATAGTGGGTTATTGAAAAAACACATGTATAATGAACATTTTATAGGATACTCGTGAACAAAATAATTTAAATCTCCAAAGACAAGCGTTTTGCTTTTTTGGCAGAATGGATGTACTATACGTTACAACTGTAAATTATATAAATTGCACCAATTGTCTCATTGTATGTAAAATTACGTAATTTTACGTTAATTTGTGTAAGTAACATTTCATCATTACATCACCAATTTCGACGCATTAAATAATTTACAAGTTTGTGGACACTCTGTATATTACAAGATACACCATCATTTTAACTGAAAGGATTCTTGCAACCTGCAATATCTTTATTCCACTTTTTGCTACATTGGCAAATTAATAATTAATATTATAATAGGAATTTACTAAGTTGGATGACATTCAGCAGACAAATTACTATAAAATGCGAATATCTCAATTTAATGTTTAATCACTCCTAATTATGTACAGAGTGATAGGTGATAAAAAATGAATGTTGCTAAAAGAAATTTTTTTAAGTGCCGCGTCACCTAGCGTAGTAAAGATAATTTCTGTATTTCTACTGTACGTTTTAAAGAAAGTGGTTAAAAATGCATTCCTTTTAAAAATAATTAAATTTTCTCTGCTATTTCCCAGAAAGACTCATTTTTCCTTCATTAAACGTCATATTTGACTTTAGCAAGTTTTGATAAAGAAAATAGAAGGATGATTAGATCTGTAAATGATACTGCAGGAAACAACTATTTGCCGACCGGCATTGAATTACTCCTGCAGTATCTCTGTGAACAGCCAAGAACTCTTATCAGTATGCCATAGGTGAGATGTCATTTACAGATTATTTCAGATCAGATTTCAGATATTTAGATATTTCAGATATTTTAGATATTTCAGATATTTCAGATATTTCAGATATTTCAGATATTTCAGATATTTCAGATATTTCAGATATTTCAGATATTTCAGATATTTCAGATATTTCAGATATTTCAGATATTTCAGATATTTCAGATATTTCCGATATTTCAGATATTTCAGATATTTCACATATTTCAGATATTTCAGATATTTCATATATTTCAGATATTTCAGATATTTCATATATTTCAGATATTTCAGATATTTCAGATATTTCAGATATTTCAGATATTTCAGATATTTCAGATATTTCAGATATTTCAGATATTTCAGATATTTCAGATATTTCAGATATTTCAGATATTTCAGATATTTCAGATATTTCAGATATTTCAGATATTTCAGATATTTCAGATATTTCAGATATTTCAGATATTTCAGATATTTCAGATATTTCAGATATTTCAGATATTTCAGATATTTCAGATATTTCAGATATTTCAGATATTTCAGATATTTCAGATATTTCAGATATTTCAGATATTTCAGATATTTCAGATATTTCAGATATTTCAGATATTTCAGATATTTCAGATATTTCAGATATTTCAGATATTTCAGATATTTCAGATATTTCAGATATTTCAGATATTCCAGATATTTCAGATATTTCAGATATATCAGATATTTCAGATATTTCAGATATTTTAGATTTATAGATTTAATGGCTCGTCCGCCAGGACGAGAGGTCTGCGTTAAGTACCTGCTGCAATGTAGGTCGCTTCCTGTAAGTCGAGCCACTTAGGCCAAGCAGGAAGTAAGCAGACCACTTATATCTCACCTACATGTGATTAGTATTATTAGTAAAATTATGTACTTTTTCAGTGTGTTTTGTTTTTTAGACAAAATGTGTAAAACCAACCCGTGACTGATCTATTAGGCTCAAATGGTTATTTGTTAACATTTTTATATTTCGGTGGTAGGAATATCCAAACAAAAAAATAACAAAAAATCCTACAAATAAACAATTACAAACGATATCTGTAGACAAAGTTTATATGAGAATAAATTCACAGTGCATTTTAACCAACTGGACGACTACTCACTGTTTGTTTGGGAGCGTGATCTCCATCTGGACCACCATCCACGTTTAATTTTTTTTGTTCAGCAATTTTCTGGATTGCTAGAAACCTATTTTTTCGCATTTGAATTCGTTTTGCCATGTAACCCACGGTGGCGTATTCTGAAACAAGACAGAGGAATATTAAAACTAATGCATACAAAAAAATACTTGAGAAAATAGTATATTGTCTGTTGAAAGGTGAAGGTGCATTCTTGGCGTTTGCGTATGGCAATTATGCAAAAATGGCAAGACTACTCTCACCTCGAAATATACTACTATTTTTTCGATGACTGAGTATATGTTGGGACAATATTTAATATCATTAAATTTCATTACAAACCAACTAATACACAAAATTTTTTGAAACATTATGAATTATCGTAAATATTATAATCAATAGTAACATTTTGGCAGTTTTCAATCACTATAAGTTCATTTTTGTTGTTGGTTATATCAGTTGATGATCTTGTATCAGGTTGTATATTTGATCCTAGACTCCTGTGCAACAGCCTTGTTCTCCAATTAATTTTCTCCATATCCTTCAGCTGCTGTGGCTGATCGTGAGACCCTTTAGCGTTCTAAGCTGGTGATATCCACAACAACATCAACCAATAAGGTCGATGACCGTCGGAAACAGTGACCAGTGTAATTAGCCACATTAGAATTTAAAAAAATCTGTTTCGGCAATTTTCTGATAGTGTTCATACCAACAACCTTGTAAGCACATTTTCCGTTGTTGTATCTTAAAGAAAACCATCATGTTGTTGCTGGACTCAGACTAACATGTTTACAATAGAGTGACATATAATTAAGGGGTCCTTCTCCACCGTTTGAACCAAATGTGCGTTGGATGTTTGTCTTGGTGTTCGGGATTTTTATCAGTATTGAACCATTATCTTTTATGCCATCAAATAATATTTTAGCGATTTCTTCTCGAGGACAAGCTCCACACTCTCCTTCGTGAGATGTAGGCCGCCTATTATAGGCTTTTTCGATCCAATTAGCGCAGTGGATTAGTCCGCATATTCTTTGTTCTTATTTTTTTACAGGTTGCGGTGTGACTTCTCTCTTCCGTTATTTCCCTTCATTCTTTCCTGTCCTTGATTTTTTCCTTCTAGTTCCATTCCATCTTTTGTATGTCTTCTAATACTTGGTCTTTTATCTAGATCTCGGTGTAGTTTCCATTTGCGTTCAGTTATTTATCTTTTTTATGAGTTCGTCCTGTTGTCTCATTTGTGTGTGTGTTCGAACTATCTCAGCCTTCGGTCTTTTATATATTTAACTATGTCTTACCCGTTTATTATATTGTTTATTTCATGGCTCATTAGTGGTCTGTATTCTCCCTGTATCCTATTCGGAACTAGAATTCATCTTAGTATTTTCTTTTCTAGTCTTTTTTCTTCATCCTTGGCTGTGAGGCACGTCCAACAACTGTTACTCCAGAATAAAAGGAGGATATTTTGCTTCGTGTAACAGAAAATCCTGAAATAAGTTTACGACGAATATCTGCGGCTGTAGTGGTACCTAAATGATCTATTCATAGATTATTTCATAATGAAAAACTGTACCCGTATCACTTTAGCCCAGTGCAGAATTTATTACTTGCAGATTTTCCAGATAGGGAACAATGTTGTCTTCGATTCTTAGACCGACACAATGATGATCTACACTTTTTAAGCAAGGTGCTGTTTACAGACGAAGCCACGTTTACTTGTCGGGGCGTTTTCAACTTCAGAAATAAACATGTTTGGGATAATGAAACATTTGCTGTGGTATTGTTAGAAATCATGTGTTGGGCCCTGTTGAATTGCCATATAATCTGAACGGCCAATCAAAAAAAGTCACGTGATTTTTTTTTAATCTATAAAAATAAAAAATGCATGGTGCAACCTGTAGGTTTGAATACATTCTCTAAAATGCCACAAAAGATAGCAGAGTTTCTTGGAATTGAAAATGTATATGAAAATACTAGGCACAGTTTTCGAAGATCTTCAGCGACTTTACTTGCTGAAGCAGGTACTGATTTATCAGTATTAGTAAAACATGGTGGATGGTGCTCTGATTCTGGTGCGGTAGGCTATATAGAGCAACCAATTAAAAATAATTATGAAATTAAAAAAAAATATTAGGCGAAAAGGCTGCATTTGATACATTTATAGGTAATAGCTAACAGAATGAATCAGATATCAGAAGATAAGTTATCAATTTCTTCTGCTGAAAATGAAATCGTTGGAAACATTGTTTCTTACGTTTCGGAGCAACTATCAATTCCAGTCAGTAGTGATATTAGTCTCAATTTCACTGGTCATTGTAATATTTATATTAATTAAAAATTAATTGTGTATTTTGTTGGTGTATTTTGATAATAAAAGTTTCTTATCCTAACCAAATTGCAGTGATGTAAAAATATTAGAGTGATTTAAAAAAAATAATTCACGAGACTAAAATATTATTTGTTATGGAGTTAATAAAGTCGTTTTAAAAATAATTTTAACTCAGGTTTTCCAAAATTCAGCATTAATTGAAATGATTTGCAATTCAAACTAGATATTTTTGCCATGTAGCATTTCTTTAAAACAAATGTATTAAAATTTATCAATATCAATATCTATTTTTTGCAAATTATATAAAATTTCTAATTTGGTAAACCAATGTATTAATTTTATAAAATTTTAAAAACCGAGAAAGGAAAGGTAGTTATGCCTTGTTTCAATTCAAGTATAATTTATGTGACCCAGATATTCCCCCGTTTCCAGGAAAAAAAAATGTTGCGTACCTACGTCATTATAAGTACAAAGTTATAATTATTTTCACGCCTCATTTGTATGCATTCATTAAGGATCCGCAATGCGCACTCTGACGTTCCATTCATAAAAATCCTGGAAATTCCCCTCAAATCCCTGTAATTATCATTAAGAGCGGAATGGGAATGTTATATGGTGCACTTTCTCTAATACACCTCTAGAAATGATTCCCGAGAAATCACTTAGCTTGCACTCAATTTCCTGAATGTTTAAGTTACACTAGGAACAAAGAAGGACTTGACATGGAAAGGAGAAAAGTCTCCCTCTTCAGGAATACATCATTCCAGTAGCGACTCGTGAACTTTCTGATATACAGAGTGATTAAGGTTTAATCTTGATAACTTCAGGAATCGATAGAACAGGTTAAAATAATGTTCATTTGTGATATAAACTAATTTCTTAAAACGCATCGTTTCCGAGATAGAGGGCGTTGAAGTAGGAATTTTTCGTTTTCACACACTCCTTATGATCTTACATAAGCTTCTTAAGTTTGAACTATCTGCCCCTCTTAGAAGTGTATTTTGTATGCTACCCCCCTCTTACTTTATTTCAAAACTACAAAAAATAATTAATTTCAGTAAAATATCTACACACCACTTTGACCTGATTAATTTCAAAACTTTTTCCTCTCCTGTTTTTTTTTAGATATTTGGGATTGTCTCTGAGATATTCAAAGAAATTAGTGACAGTGTAGCGCACCAGCCGCGTAAATTTCATTTAACGTTATAGCAACCCATGACAACAAAACTCAGCGATTTGTGTAAACTGACGTTTGTGAAAATCATTGTCAAAAGTATTATTTAAAGAGCATTTTTAGTGCTAAAAGAAAATGCCAAGAACATTTATAAATGCTGAATATGCCGATATACATTATGTTTATGGTTTATGTGATGGAAATTCCAAGGCTAGAGTACCGAACACGCTTCCCTAATAGAAGAATTCTAAATGCACAAGTTTTTGCAAATGTACATCGTCGATTTTCGGAATATGGTTTGCGCCGCTACAATGATCATAATCGTAATATACCGCCAAGAAATAATCAGCGAATTCTTAATCTTTTTGATATCGATAGAACTTTAAGTACACGCCGAGCAGCTTGGCAACTAAATTTATCTCAATCAGAAGTACTGAGAGCACTCAAACAAGATCATCGAAGGGCTTTCCATCTCCAACCAGTTCAAGGTTTGTTGCCAGGAGATGCTGAAAAACGTTTAAATTTTTGTAGATGGGTTTTAGATTCAACAGAAATTAATCCACAATTTCTGCATAAGGTTTTATGGACCGATGACTCTAATTTCACAAAAGCTGGAATTGTGAATTACCACAACATTCACGTTTGAAGTGAAGTCAATCCTCGATGTGTCAGACAATATTTATTTCAGCAACAATTTAGTGTAAATGTGTGGATAGGTGTTTTAAGTAATAACCTCTGTGGGCCGCATATTTTGCCTCCTCATTTAAATGGGGATTTATTTCATGAGTTTCTGCAAAACTCTCTCCCCGACGAGCTTGACAATGTCCGCTTAAATTTGCGCCAAGGGAACTGGATGCAGTTGGATGGTGCTCCTGCACATTACGCAAGGCAAGTACGGCAGTGGTTGGATAAGAATTATCCTCGTAGATGGATTGAACGCCAACCCAACGACCACGCAAATATGTGGATTCCTTGCGAAGGATCAGTGGTTTGGCCTCCGCGCTCGCCAGATCTGAATCTTCTGAATTATTTCGTTTGGGGCCAATTGCGTATGATATGCCTGTACATTACCGTGAGGAATTGATCCAAAGGATAAGACATGCTTGTGATGACATAAAAAAATAATTCTGTTCAAATAGCAGCTGCGGTTAATACACTAGTTCGTTTAGGAATGCACTTTGAACATTATTGTAATTTTTTTAGTAGATAAGTTTGTTGTAAATAAGTAGTTGTTACTAAATTTATGTTTGAGGTTATTGGCATTTTTTCTTAACACTAAGAACACTCTTTAAATAATACTTTTGACAATAATTTTCACAAACGTTATTTTTTTTTTATTGAGAGCTGCTCGACAGGATCCCCCGAAGCACCGCAACCTATAGACTTATTGTGCATCTTTCGACGAGCACAAACATCCATAGTACTACAGTGGGATTCGAACCCACACCGACATAGCCGATCCAGACCACGAGCAGTCGTCTTCCATCCACCTCGGCTATCGAGGCGCCCAAAACGTCAGTTTACACAAATCACTGAGTTTTGTTTTCATGGGTTGCTATAACTTTAAATGAAATTTACGCGGCTGGTGCGCTACACTGTTACCAATTTATTTGAATATCTCAGAAACAAGACCAAACCTAGAAAAAAAAAAACAGGAGACGAAAAAGTTTCGAAATTAATCAGGTCAAAGTGGTATATAGATGTTTTATTGAAATTTTTTTTTTGTAGTTTTGAAATAAAGTAAGAGAGGGGTAGCATACAAAAAACACGTCTAAGAGGGGTACCTAGGTAGTTCAAACTTAAGAAGCTTGGGCAAGATCATAAGGAGTCTTTGTGTTCCGAATTTAACTTAAATCGGATAAGTGGTTCAAAAGTTATTAGGGAAAAACGAGAAAAAAATCCTACCTCAACTCCCCCTTTCTCAGAAACGATGCGTTTTATGAAATAAGTTTATATTACAAATGAACATTATCTTAACCTATTCTATTGATTCCTGAAGTTATCAAGATTAAACCTGAATCACCTTGCATAGGTGAAGCGGTAGGACAAATAGTATTACGCGGCTATTTTGTTATTTTATATCAAAAATAGTTGCACTAATTTTTCTCCAAACACTATTAAAAGCACAAATCAACGCATTTTTTTGTTATTAAATTTATAAAATATCATTTTGAAATCCAGTTGTCCATGAAAATTATTGTTGACAATCTTCGGTTAGTTTGTAATCATACTCTGGTGTTAAATCTTCACTGTAGCCGCCCGAGTAGTGGTGTTTCTGCACTGTAAACAGAAACTGGCGCCCGAGGTTACCGCCGCCACCGCTCAGGCGTCATAGTGACACTGTGTCGTCTTGCAATCACGACGCAGGTACGTCAAAAATTTGGCGCTCGAGCAGGGACCGTCAATTTTGACTTCAGGGAGAGTTAGTGAAGATTGCGACCGTTTTCGATTGAGTCCAGTTTTAGCCGAAGCCGTGGAAAGACGTGTTACTTCGTTTAAAGGACCTGAACACAACCGATCAAGACACTAATAAGACCAGGACACTACTCTACATGATGGAGAGTGAAGAAGTCCGAATCTTGTCCGATTACGAACCTGCAGCAGAAACTGGAGGCTCAGACCTAGGAGATTTCCGGCTAAGCTGAATCTATAAGCTGCGAAAAGAGCAGTTAGACCTGGAACTGGAGAAATCAAGGATGGATGTGTATCACCGCAACCCAGACATACCGCCCCTTCGTTCGTCGTAGTCGCCCGCACCGCAACCGCCGCTTGTTTTACCGTCTACCGCTGGGATACCGCTGAACCAGATACCGGTTGTTACTCTCAGCACAAGCATCGCTTGAGAGAATAAGGAAGTGAAATCTACATTTCAATGGAAAAACCGATCCTGTGGAATTTATAGAGAAGCTCAGTGAATTCCAAGAACACAGCGATATACCGACAGTTTTGTGTACTAAGTGTATTGTAATATATGTGTATTACTTTATTCTGACTTTTATTCCTGGATAAGTCTAACTCTTCGTTCACGACTCTCTGGGCATACCGTCAATAGAAACGGGTTTATTTGAATCTTCCCCCAAAGATATCTCGAGAAATTTAGAATGTGTCTACCAACGTTTTATAGATTGATGCAAAGCAAAAAACATTAAGATATGTTGATAGTGTATTTCTCAAAGTTAGCAAATATTCAAAGTTTCGTGCTTTTCTCAAGGGGCAAAATTAGGGATAGCAAGTTGATTGCTTTTTGAATAGTACACCTGATTATTTATATCTGATGATGAAGATAAACGCTTTAAAAAATACCAAAATTTTAAAATAGGTCGGCCTAATATTGGGGGTTGTAGGTGCATGCCGTTCTAATTAATTAGTCAATTTATAAATGGATTATGTTGAAGATGTGAAATCCACCTTAATTATAGAAATTCATAATACCCAAACTAACAGACCACGTTCTTTTACTATGCTGGAAGACAATTATTTAAGTTTTTATCGTAAATACGTTGCCTTACGTCCACCCGGATTGGTAGATCGTCGATTATTTCTTAGATGAAATCAGTTTCGTCTCGCAAAGTGGCAACATTTTTGAAGGTGGACAATTGGAAAGGTACAGTGTACATGCATTACGGCGAACGTCTGCTACCCTTTTAATTGACGGCGGTGGTGACCTCACTTGTCTTAGAAGACACGGAGGATGGAAATCGAGCACTATGGCGGAAGGCTACATTGAAGAGTCACTTTTGAATAAAAAAAATATTGCGAAAAAAATACTGAAAGTTGATCATGTTGTTCATGATAAACCAATCACTGTAGTCATTTCTGATTTCACAACATCTGAAAATAATAGCCCTGTTCGCACAGCAGTTGGAAACCGTTTATTTATAATGCCTTCATAAGGTTGAAAATCCATTGTTTTAGTGCGCAATGCGCACGCTCCATACCATTGGAAACTAATTTGTGTACTGTGCGAACAAAGCTAATACAGTATGCGCCAAAAGTATGGAATAAATTCAATAAAAACGAAACAATTGTTTTTTGGGAAAAATCCTCAAACAGGTCGATTTTTAATTTAAAAAATACATATTTTAGCGTAAAATGCGATTTTCAAATGTCATTTGTTTTCGAGTAATGACGTCATCGATTTTTTTTTAAATGGTAACACCATATTTTTTTCCTTGATTCTGAAAGATTGTTTAATTCTCTATCAGACAGTTACAAAATTTTGCCCTCTTACATAGGAAAGTTTTCGAGTAAATGACGATTGAATGTTAGAAAACGTAAATCAATTAAAATAAAGCAAAAACGTTATCAAGATTAGATTTTCGAATTCCATAGTTCTTTTTGGACAACTGTTTTCCTGGGAGGTGGATCGGCAGACGCGGACCGATAGAATGGCCTGCAAGATCGCCAGATCTTACATCTCTTGACTATTTTTTATGGGGATACTTGAAGTCAAAAGTGTACATTAATAAACCACGTAATTTAGAAGAACTTCAAAATCGCATTCGGGACGAAATACGCAGAGTTACCCCAGAAATCATTCATAATGTGCAAGAAGAATTTCTTCACAGACTTGCGCATTGTCAAGAAGTTGGTGGATGGCAATTCGAACATTTAATTTAAGTATAAAATTTAATCAATTGTATTTTATTTACATACCTCAGAATTGTTATTTTTTGTGGATACAATTTACGTTTTCTAACATTCAATCGTCATTTACTCGAAAACTTTCCTATGTAAGAGGGCAAAATTTTAGTACTATCTGATAAAGAATTAAACGATCTTTCAGAATCAAGGAAAAAAATATGACATTTGAAAATCGCATTTTACGCTAAAATATATATTTTTTAAATTAAAAATCGACCTGTTCGAGGATTTTGCCCAAAAAATAATTGTTTGGTTATTATTGAATTTATTCCATACTTTTGGCGCATACTGTATAACTATTAATGAAAACGTGTTAGACTACTTTGAGAAATGCTCCAAGAACGATGGTAGTGGCAGAGTCAGTGGTTTATTTAACTTTAATACTTGTCAAACTGTGCACTTAATATTAATGTGACTAAATTTTTATAATGAAAACTTGATTAACATTTAGGTTGCAGGGTCGTGGCAATAATACACTGAATAACTTAACTACGTATATTTACTAACAATATATAACAAAATTCTGAATATTGAAAGTCGCGGTACGAGTAGTGGAAAGCAGTGATATATATTGGTGACAGAATTGGACTGGATAGTGACCGACAGTGGACTGTTCTTTTTATACTATTAGTGAAATCCAATCCTAATCCCTAATGGCTGGGATTTCTGAATTATTTTACAATATGTTTATTGCATCCGCTACAAACACTTTTAATTTAAGAATTAAGTGTCAACTTTAGCTCCTAGGATTAAAAGTGAATACTTTTTTTGCTAAGATACCATTTACCAGGAAAATATCAACCTTAGAGACTCCTAACAGTAAAAAATATAGTTTTGTAACGGTCGAAGGAAAAATTACTCTTATTGACGTTTGTAGAAAAAATATTAAAAATAATTTTAAGAGGTACGTAGAACCGCTAATTTTAAGTGAAGCGGTGTGTCAAATGCGTCACTTGGCGAGCCGCCACTGCAGTATTCCCCCTAGTAATCCCGACAACATAATGTTAAAGGTCATAGAATGAGATGAACGTCTCGCCTCGGTAATAATTTACCACACGATAAAGGAATATTTTTATGTGGGAGGGGAATATTATGACCGAAATATCCTGCATATAGGGTTCTTGCTTGTAAATAATAGACCGAATTGATGGTAGAGACGGGGTTTTATTTACAATTACTTCATCTATTTTCCGTCTCGCTTCGGCTGTACCGAGATACAGTCTAATTTTCTTAGAATCCTCGAGACTCCTCTACAGACGTTTTATTGTGGGCGGTTTACAGCTGACAGACTTTTAATTGAAATTTGATCCCAACCATCCTGTTAACGGAATTTTATTGTCAGGGAAGAGTATAAATTTCTTAAATTTCTGGATTAGAACAGTAAAATAGGTGCTGCCTTCATTTTTAAAGCCATTATAAAATAGTAGGTATACAGGGTGTAGTAGAATTAATGGGACATAGCGCAAGAATAGATTCCTGGCGATAAAATTATGCTGTATGTTGGCAAACTAATTTATTTATTTATTTATTTGGGTACATGACAGGTAAACAACGCAAATAGTACAGGCAAAAGAGTTAAAGTTAAATAAATAATTAAAATATAAAATATAAGATTTACACCTAAAATACACTAAATTCATATGGAATTACAGTTAAACAAAATAGTTAACCTACAACAATATCAAAAAAAAAAAAAACAGGAAGAAAAATTTTGAAAAATATAAACAAAAACAATAAAAAATAAGTAGATACACATTTAGACAATTTTTATTATTTTTGTTACTGAGTAAGCTAACCACGTTTCAACTTATTTTTGAAAGATGTTAATCCAATACAAAAAATGTCATCATCGCATTCGATTAAATATTTGCATCTAGATATTGCACTAAACTGACGTTTACTAGCTGCCCAGCTGCCCAGCTGCCGGTAGACCGTATATAAGCTATATTCGTGGAGAGGTTTGGCGCCCTCTCTGCGGGTATGGTAAGGTGGAAGAATGTTGGCTTGGGTCAATGTGAGAGATTGATACCGGTTGATATTTGACTACCCCCCTAATTAATGAGGTTTTCCAGGTTTCCCTCATTCCTGCACTGAATAGTGGTTAGGGCCTACCTACGTAAGTCGTTCCTGGGCGCAAATGCGGCCTGCTTAATAATAATATGCCGCCCCCTCTCCCGCACAAGTCTTCGACTTCTGGGCTAATCCTTACGATTAGAATGAGGGGTAGAGATATTATTATTATTATTACTAACAGGAATTTGAATAAGTTCATTTGATCTTGTACGTATTATAGATGCGCACATTTAACTTTCATAAATTCAACAAATATGGACGATCTATCATACCATTAAATAATTTAAACATAAATATTTTATCTATATTATTTCTACGAAGCTCCAAAGACTCTAGGCCTAGTAGGTTAAGTAATATATGATACATTTTCATGGTTTATGTTAAGTTTATATATTAAAAACTTTACAATCTTTTTTTGCACTCTTTCAATGAGATCTATATGACACATACAATAGGGAGTCCAAACAAAACTTCCATATTCCAAAATACTACGCGACAAAGAATTGTAATAGCAGTATAATTGCTGGAATATTCTTAAATAGTTGGGACTTACTTACCTTAGTCAAAAGTTGATGGTTAAAAAGGTATAGAGTGTGAAATTGAAATTTTATTTCCGATACTTGTAAATAACTAAAAAAAAATCGTATAAATATTTGCACCGATTAGGGTCTTTTTTGCGGGAGAAATGCAAATTAGTTTTTAATTTTAACGTCACTAGTAGAGGGGGTCACTTATGGCATATCATGCTTATTTTTATTGACATAACTTTTTTGTGGCTGTCTATTGAAACAGTCGATCCTCCTACCTTTTTTTAACTGGAAAAGGTACCTTTTTTGAAGTTGTTAGGAGTAACCATTTTCTAAATAATCCTATATGAAATATTTAGTGGACCGAGTAAAACTGTTTTGGTTTCAGGTAAAGGGTCTTTTCCACTTGAACATACATCAAAATGCTACTTGAAAAAGTAATTCATAAGGGGTTTACAGAATATCAAACAAATTTAATAATATGCGGGTACTAGTATGCTATTTGAGATCTAAATGAGTGCAACTTTTTTTAATCTAACGTTAACACTTTTTTTATCTTAAACCTACATTGTTTTTGAAGAAAAAAGTAAACTTGTCATTAGTTTTAGAAATAGACCATTTTCGACATAATAGCTTTTCAACAATCAGTTTTATAGTTCTTTGTACAATATTTTACCGTAGTAGGCACCAATAGTAAGTGAAATTTTAACAATTATAAGACAAAATTTATGTTAAAGCTAATAAGGATTTCTAAATGTAAGGTATTTTCCAGTTTTGGTTGTAATCAATTACTTTACGAAACGAAAAATCCTCAGACAATAATTGCTCATATTCAGATATGAGAAATGTGACTGTTATTTGTTGGCAATTACATTTTACTGAACATGTGCAACGATAATGTTTGGAACGATTACCTACAAACTAATTCAGGATGATTATCTGGAGCTACAAGAATCAGTGACTTTCATTTTAAAAACGTTGCATGTGGAAAAATACTATCCGTAGCATTTTACACCAGTGCAAATTCTATTGCTTGTCAATCTACCTTTAACATATCAAATTTGCAAGAGATTTTCGCACCTACTGCGTTAAAATATTATACAATGAACTATACAGCTGATTGTTGAAAAGTTATTTTCTTGAAAATGGTTAATTTCTGATTTTTTAATAAAAAACGTGATTCAAAAAAGTTACGCTCACATTTACGTCACAAATATGGCAGATGTGGCGTCCTCTAGGAAATACGTCGAAATAACAGATTATGATTTCCCCTATCCAAAAACATCTATTCCCAAATTTTTAAGTTGATACATTCAAAGACAGTAATAATTACAAAACATCACTTTTTAAATTCCAACTTTGACACCCTGTATCTTTTTTACTATCAACATTTTATTAAGTCAAGTTGGCTTAATTGTAATATTTTGAAGTGGAAAATCTAGTATGTCTCCTGAGCCTTTATTTATAGACCACTCTGTATATAACAGTCTTTTTTTTAAATAAGTAAAGACTACTTTAGAAACAAAGTCATATCTGTGTTTTTTATGTGTTTTGGCATATAAATATAAAAATAACAATAATAATTAGAAAATAACAATTTAGGTCATAATTAATTTAAGATGAGTTAAGTTAGACAACACTAGAATTATAGTTATACAGGGAGTCCCGTGAATATTGCGAAAAGATTCAGGGGGAGTTTCCTTGAATAAAAATAAGAAAAAAAAATCTATGAACCTGTGTCCGTAAATGTTTCGTTTCGTAGATACGAGGTGTTGATACTAAAATAATATATATGAGACGCTTTTCCTTAAGTGTCATATCTTTTTTTAATTAGCCTATAAAAAAATAAAAATGTTTGTGTCTCTTTTCTTTGTTCTATATTTGTTTTCTACTTCCTTCAGGAATGTGAATAGAAAAAGTTATTAAATTTGTACTTAATAACGAAGCAGGATACCAAACAGAGTATAGGAGACAAAAAAGTTGTATTTTTAATCGCATAAATAGAAAAAAATATCAAATCAGTGGCGTTTCATATTTTTATGTGATAATATCAACAAGAATGATCCCCTGGACGCCACTGGAGTAAATCAATTTAACTCAGAAGATGTTTATGATTTTTATAAACAAACATACGAAATTTAAAAATAGTCGGAATTTGGGTTTTTCAGATATTAATAAAAACCCTATACATGGTGTCCCCAAACTAGCCTGCCAAAAATTAACTGTGAATTTTACGATCAAAAATAAGAAAAACAAGTTATATAATCATATGTCCCTAAACGCCCCCTAACGGAGCTATTGCTCTTTTAAGGGGACTAAAAAATTTGATTTTCTCCAAATATTTTCAAGACGGATCGAGATAAAGTAATCAAATTTGAAATTGAATATCATAATTGTGAATCTAATGTTCTGAAAATAATTCCTCATAATTGGTGGCGTGCCAAACTGGGGTGTCAGTGGGTAAATATTGCACTAAATTTCTTGCATCTCACGATTTTTGTTGTCAGATCAAAAAATTAAAAATTTTGGTTTATTTTACATGAAAAAGGTACTCCTATTTCAATCCGATAAACTGCTCTGTTTTTGGGTAATCCTAATTTAAAAATTTTGCGACATACATACAAAACTTTAAGATGGAAACTATAAATAGGCAAAATATAATAATAGGCTCTACTTTATCCCGATCCGTTTTGAAAATATTTGGAGAAAATCAATAGCTCCATTAGGGGACGTTTACGGATGTTTATATAACTTTTTTTTCTTATTTTTGATCGTAGAAGCCACAGTTCATTTTTGGTAGGCTAATTTTGGGACACCCCGTATATATATTTTTTTTTAAATTTCAACACCATGTATATCCGAAACGAAGCAATTCTGAACAGAGGTTCATAGGAACTTTTATTCTTATTTCTGTTTAAGGAAACTGCCCTCTCTTATCGCAATATTAACGGGGCACCCATAAGTAAAAGAAAGTTGGAAATCTTGAACTTACCTAATAAACTAGCGAAGACCATGACGAAACAGGTCCCCAGATACACGTCTATCGATTTGACGTAGGAAATTTTCGGTAGCGCTGCGTTGGTAGAAGACATGAGAGTGGTCATGGTCAATACGGTGGTGACTCCTAGGGCTACTCGGGCTGGGGTGGCGTTACGATTCAACCAGAAGCTTACCCAGGAAATGATGACTATCAGACCGGACGGGATGTAGATTTGGATAAGGTAGTAACCCATCGAACGTACGAATTGGATCTCACACGCCAGGCGAGAGTAGTTTCCTGTACGGATTTGATAAGTTATAATCAATTTTGGTTTCACGTGAAAGTGGCGATCAGGATAACAATCAAAGTAATTAGTAACCATATTATTCGTCCTCTTCATCTGCCGGCATAAATAAATAATTTAAAACATTTTTTAAAAACAAAAAAAAAATCATATTCAACAATCTTTTAATATGATACTGTACATTGTACAACTCGATAGTATGGGCTGTGAGCATACAAAAAATTTAAATAACATTTGGGGATAAATGGGATGATATAAGCTCCAGTTTCAATCGAAAGTATTATCTTTGGGATTTGACAGAAACGACTAATGACGTCATCAATTATATTTTTTCAAGAAACATACTCAAATTTTTTCCCTGTTAAAATGCTCTCTTTTTTCTAATAAACTTTTATTAGAGACATTTTTCTGTATTGCTTCTCGTTTAAAAGTTATAAGCAATATCGTCCTAAAGAGTCTCAAAAGAAATACCACCTAAAAATCACATTAGCGGTCGAAGTAGTCGTTGAAAAATAATTCAATTATTTTTCAACGACAAATTGCCAAAGTGTACATTAATAAACCACGTAATTTAGAAGAACTTCAAAATCGCATTCGGGACGAAATACGCAGTTACCCCAGAAATCATTCATAATATGCAAGAAGAATTTCTTCACAGACTTGCGCATTGTCAAGAGGTTGGTGGATGGCAATTCGAACATTTAATTTAAGTATAAAATTTAATCAATTGTATTTTATTTTACATACCTCAGAATTGTTACTTTTTCATGGATAAAATGTACGTTTTCTAACATTCAATCGTCATTTACTCGAAAACTTTCCTATGTAAGAGGGCAAAATTTTAGTACTAGATAGAGAATTAAACGATCTTTCAGAATCAAGGAAAAAATATGGTGTTGCCATTTAAAAAAAAATCGATGACGTCATTACTCGAAAACAAATGACATTTGAAAATCACATTTTACGCTAAAATATGTATTTTTTAAATTAAAAATCGACCTGTTCGAGGATTTTTCCAAAAAAATAATTGTTTCGTTTTTATTGAATTTATTCCATACTTTTGGAGCATACTGTATAGAGAACAGGTTGTACTATGTATGCAGTATGAGGGCGTTTACCTCATTTTTTTTTTTAAATTTATTAGAAAAAGAGAGTTTTTTAACAGAAAAACAAATTCGGATATGTTTTTGCAAAAAAATATAATTGGTGACGTCATTAGTTGTTTCTGTCAAATCACAAAGATAATGCTTTAGATTGAAAATGGAGCTTACCTCATCCCAATAACATCATGCGTCTCAAATTATATTTACATTTTTTGTATTCTGACAGTAGTCCCATACTGATACTGTTCGTTTGAACCAAAAACTAGAAAATGTGATATACATATTTTTGTATCAACATAATAATTTGGTTATTAATTATTTTGACACTTTAACGATATTATCCTCTACTAAAGGCGAAAATGTAAAAATATAAACACATAATGCAGCTGATCATGCTAGGATTTAAAAATATAAATTGTTGCGATGTTGAATGTGGGTCCTGTTATATCATGCACATAGTTTATGAAATTCAACCTTGATGGTAATTGAGAAACACGATTACAGCTGAAAAATTGAATCATATAACGATATTAATGGAAACAAATAAATAATAGTTACTCTAAATTATTATGAATTGTCCAATTTATTTTGTTTGCTGTTTGTATGCATTTTAAAATAGGATACATTTTCTGGAACATTACTATAAATATTTTATTGTTAATGAAAAAATTCAGAAATACGTTTTGAAAGATGTAGCACTAAAGATATCAATACATCTATAGATAAAAATTTTTTAATGTTTCTGTTAGTAAAATATTTACCTCTTAGTAGATAGTGCCTCTCCAAATTTCCAATAAAATTTGGCCTGGCTTATTTTAAAGCTTTTGGATAAAATTTGACACTTGTACCTACTTTGATTATCAAATTAAAGCCGTTTTTCCATATTTTTTGGAAACTTCAATGAGTAGTGCCTCCTAATGATAGAACAGTTTACTATCACCAGTGCCAGTATAATTTGTGCTACACCTTTTGAAAATACCCTTTACATTTTTGATTTATTGATTATTTCCTATTATTTTGAGATAAAGATACTAATACTATGAGGAACTTTAAAAACTGTTACAGATAATCTAAGCCAGAAGATTTCTTCGCAAAAGCTTTGTAGCATTGAAATAATTTTGGATTTAAGCAATGTTTCATAGAATGCATTTTGTTTCTTCTTGGGTGAATATTTTTGCTTTAATAAACACAATTTTTGTGGAATGTTTCATTTCTTGGATATTTGTTTCATAAATTATATTTGATATACAGTATGGGTCATTGAAAATTTGCCACACATTTTTTCTTCATTTTGACTTCGGTTTTCAAGGGAACATATGAACCAAATTTCTGTCCTAAACGGTGGTGACCTTAAAATCTTAAATGAAAAGTAGTATTGTGTATTTAAGGGCATTCAATTATGTTCTCTAGTTTCTTCATTTCGGATGATCAGTTCACAGAAAATTGAAGGTGAAAAATACTGAATATATATTCTACTCACTATTAATTTTGCTATATTAGATATTGAAAATATCCATTTAAAAGTCAGGTAATAATTTGGGAGATATACCTATCTCAATTATATCTTGTATAGCCAAAATTTTTGGAAAGATTGTTAAGGTTATGTGAATTTATTGATAAATCATTCTAATTTCTGATAAGCAATGCTATGGTTAATCTAACATAAAAAATGTATAGTGTTATGTATGAAAAGACACCAGCACTTTATGTTTTTATTGATCTATTGATCACAGCATTTGATACGGTTGCTCATTCATATATGTTTGTTAAAGGTTCCCAATGGGTCACCCAAAACTATTACAAACACTTTAAAGCTGCTGTCACTTCTAAGTAATATGTAAGTGATATGGCTTGGTTATCGTTGCCTTTAATAACCACTTTAAAGTCTGGACAACTTTAAGGTGCTTCTGCTTAGCTTTCATAACGTTCCAGACACGAAACCGCCCCATCAAAAATTACAAAACCATGAAGCGATTTCCAATGATGAGGATTACGTACTTACAACTATGTCAACATAAATTGGAGTTATGTTCACTATATGGTGGTAGCTATAGTAATTACAGCGTAATATCCACTTAATTGAAGTTGCTGTATCAGTTTTCATTACTATAATGCTGTTGCTTACATTAATATTCTCTTTAAATTACCATCTTTAGGAAAGATCTTCTCTTGTATTACTGCATGGAGGTTGGTGATGAGCATTTCAACATATGATAAAGTACAATTGGAGGTAAGTGTATTTAATGATTTGAATTATTCACTGATCATCCAAAACCAAAAAAGTAAATGGTTTGAAAAGACAACTGAATGCCTTTTAAAACAATGTGCCAAATATGTCAAATAAAAAAGAAAATTTGACCGAGTGACTTTTCTAGGCAAATTTTCAGTGAACGACACAGTATTTGAATGTACGCGCTTTGTAGCATCCATCTTAAATATCCAAGCAAAGAGATCCTGAAAGTATGAGACTACGGATGCAAAACTATAGACAAAATATAGCTCCTAATGAGATGTTGGGAGGGAATGGGCTGTGTCTTAACGTAGCTCTACTGGTAGGTTACCATGTCCCAGATGAGGTACCTGTGGTAAGGCTGATTTCCATGGCTCTCTGCCTGTGTCCAAGCACCTTAAACTGGGGCAGCGACACCTCGTTGGACACCCCCACCGAGTTGGGGCCCTCATTCCACTTATACCGGATATCCCGCATGGTGTAACCGACTGCAATCACAAGCCAGTGCCAGCTGCGGTGTATAGGCGACAACGCACCGCAGCCATTTCAAACCAAAACGGGGTGAGGGGAGAACAAAAATAAACGGGAAGGAAGCCGGGAGAACAGCACAGTCAAGACTCGATTTCATCTTGTAACAAATTCTGCACACTGAACTCGTTCCGTCGCAATTTGATTTCTGTATTAGATGGCTCTACCAGCTTTAGCTGACTTGAGGAATTGCACAATTCGGTAACTAGATGGGTATTGAATTTGAAGTTCTCAACTTGTTTGAGAATAGCGACGTATTAATATTTTTTAGGTTATAAATCGAGTTCAGGAAAAGGTAATGCCGTTTTATATAGTTTGATTTTTAATGTTTGCGAACGAGTAATTATAATAAAAACATCTGGCATAATGTAAATAGCTAACTGAATTCTGTAGTCAATTAGATCGATATGACTACATTATTTTAATTATAAGAAGTAATGGATTCATAGGACTACTGATCTGAAAATGGATTAACATTGCTAAGGATTGGGTTTGTAGTTTTTTTTTAAACTTCAAAATAATATATTTACTGGCCTCACTTCGGTTTGTCATCAGAAAAAAAATATATCACTTCAGTACCGAATTTTAATGAACATGATGTGGCCCTGAATGGCAACGTTGTTGTGTATCAACATTTCGTTATCAGAATATTTGTAGCGTACCAGAGCACCTTGTTAGGTATTGTTATGGGTTGATCTGCTTATCTTTTGAAAGGTTCAGTAAATATTTTTGTCGATTTTCTATGTTATTAGACCATTGCCATGCAAGTAATGGATTCATAGGACTATTGAACTGACAATGGATTAGCGATGCTAAGGATTCCGTTTGTAGTCTTTTTTAAGCTACAAAATAATATATTTACTAGCCCCACTATCAAAAAATACTTGTTCAAAACAAAAAATTTACATATTTCAATAACCTTTATGCCGATGTTGACGAATTAGTTTAGGGTAACATTGAAATCAAAATTTAGGATTTAAGAGTTGTCGGCCAAATTCAATGCACAATTTTGCCCATGTCGATGGATTATTTTCATACCTTCACAATTATTCTATAATTCTCCTGATTAAGGGCTTTAGCCGTCATTGTTGATCATTCCTAGTTTAGAGTGATATAGTAAAATCAATACGCAATATATTGCAAACAACTTAATAATATACAGGATGCCGAAAATTAGTAGGTCTATTCGTTAACCATAGATAGCTGATATGAAAATAATGGGACTTTCAATATGTCAGTTTTCATTTAGGAGCCCCATTTTTGAAATACAGGGTGTCAAAATGTAAATGTCAAAAAGGAAATTTGTCGATAACTCCGGTAGAATTAGAGATATTTGTTTGAAATTTCGCTAATATTTTTTTCTTGTAGAGACACACCTTCAGTATACTTTTGGTAAAAAAACGCACGAGCGGAGGTGAGGGGGTTAAAGTGCATTATGACCCCCTCAACTTTTTCATCCGCACGCCTACGGTAAAACAATATATTTTCTTAGATAAAGCGGCTTTTATTCTAACTTTTCTTATTCTTGCAAGATTTTGATATGGAGCCTGGGTTACCAGATATTGTAACTTATTTGGACGGATAGTATAGATTTGGTAAATAGTGTTTCAAGTAATAAGTTCTATGTAGGCTTTGAAAACAATGTCAGATAGGTAGGTACATTTGGTTGTCAAAATAATTTATAAGTTAAATAGAAAAAACGTTGTTTAGACATTTTTCAATTAAAATGTTCAATAATGGCGAACAGAGAAGGTGACCGATATGATTTTAATAATGGGTAAGTAAGTACTTATTAAAAGGAATAGGATTTTTTCTTAATAAGTGTTAATTGTAATCTCGAACCTAAACAATTTAATTTCTCTTGCTTTTAGGAAAATGTAACTCTAATGCTGGTTTAGCTGCTAGGCATTATGCGAACAAATCCAAAAAGCTTTCTTAAGCTTAGTCAACCGTCTGAGAGAATCTGGCAACTTTAATCATAAGAGGGTGGGCCAATGTGGACGGCAACTCAAATTACGTCCAAACGAAGAGGAGCAAATTTTGCAAATTGTCGAAGAAACTCCGAGTATAAGTATGAGGATACTAGCTAATCCAATTAATAATGGTGGCAACAATAATATTAAGTCAGATGATGTGCGACGTGTCTTCAAACAGCAATTACTACCCATACCCGTACCCATATCATGTACAAAAATTGCAGGCACTTCTACCTTTAGATTCAGAAGCAAGAGTCATTTTCTGTAATTGGATATGCCAAGAAAATAATGATAATATTAATTTTAGTAAATTTATTTTATTTTCCGATGAGACCACGTTTACTCATAACGGAGTAACGAATATTCATAATACTCATACATGGGCTGCTAAAAATCCGAAATTCATTGTAGAGGCACATCATCAAGTAAGTTTTAAAGTAGACGTATGGGCAGGAATAATTAATAATTTTCTTTTTTTTTACTCCCCCGTTTGAATGCCGTCGAATTTTTGTATTTTCTGCAAACCTCTTTTGCAGACTTACTTGATGATTTGCCTTTAGCGATTCGGAAAAATATGTGGTTTTAACTAAACGGGGCTCCGCAACATTATGGCCGAATTGTTCAGAACTATTTAAACCAAACCTTTCCTAACCGCTGGATCGGCCGGGGACGTCTTGCGCCAGTCAAATGGCCACCTCGATCCCCAGACCTTAATCCCTTAGACTTATGTTTCTGGAGGTTTATGAAAGATTTTGTTTACGTGGTTCCAATTGTGGATGAACAACATTTAAGATTAAGAATTTTAGAAGGAGCTGAGCAATTTAGGGTGAAACCACATATTTTTCATAATACTCGTTTCTCCTTTATAAAGAGATGCAGGATGTGTGTCCGCGAATGTGGTATCATGTCTCATGTTGAACATTTAATATAATTTTTCGAATTTAATTTCTGTTTGTAATATAAAATTATGCAGTTTGTTTCATGTTGTTAAATGTTAAATAAAATTTATAGTACAAAACGGATTTTGAACTTTATTAAAATAAGTTACAATATCTGGTAACCCAGGCTCCAAATCAAAATCTTGAATAAGAAAAGTTAGAATAAAAGCCGCTTTATCTAAGAAAATATATTTCAACCCCCTCACCTCCGCTCGTGCTTTAATTTTTTTTTACCAAAAGTATACCGAAAGTGTGTCTCTAAAGAAAAAAAAATATTAGCGAAATTTTAAACAAATATCTCTTATTTTACCAGATTTATCGACAAATTTCCTTTTTGAAATTTACATTTTAACACCCTGTATTTGAAAAATGGGGCTCCTAAATGAAAAGTGGCATAATGAAAGTCCCATTATTTTCATATCAGCTATATATGATTAACGGATTGACCTATTAATTTTCGGCACCCTGTATAAGGAAATTCTACACCTAGATGTAGTACTCATGTGCATGATGAAAATATAATGTATATACATTTTATTCGATGTATTCCATTTAAATATAAATATCTCGTAGCAGATTTATAACTTTTAAATGAATATAATAAATAATAATTGAATTTATGGATGAAAAATGTGGGGTACAACTTATTTTTAATTTTTTCTTTACTTGAGCGGTTTCTTGGTAGCTGTTAATAATAGTTAGAATAGACCGTTGAATATTCCAAGAAATGTATTTAATGCGTATCATATTCGATACATATGTAGATTTTATTTATAGAAAAATAAAATAGGTGATTTCAAGCAACATAATATAATGCTTTAGCGTCATATAGAAATTTTTTCTTTGACCTAAATAATTAACTATTAGGTTTCCAATGATTAAAAAATCTTATAAATAAATTACAGAATCGGATAGTTTTAAGAGCAGCAGATATCATTAGAAAGAGTAGTCGCAAGGAAACATTAAATCACTATCTGACACTGACACCCTTTCCAAGGATTGTGTTCTCTTTTTATGCCTCATTTCTTTAATGAAACATCTTGCGTTATTTTTCAGAGGCACGTTTTTCCATTTTCCTTTGAATGTATATCCATAAAACCTTTGTTTCTGTTTATATCTGTACATATTCCCAAGCTGAAAAGCTTATCCGGACATGCAAAGCATAAATGTGATAACCCTCTTCACATTATGGATAAAGGAAAAATGATGCATCATCTTAACACTAATTCCTATTTTCCTAACAACCCTCGAAACGTTGCTATTGCCAGTTAGATATTAAAGTGGCATAACATTATGTTGGCATAAATCAGAAAAATTGGAGATGCGTATAAATTAGATAATACAAATACGTCGGAAAATTCAAACTACTTGTTTTCTAGGTTGATCTATGCTTTTTACTTGAACCATTGAGGCCCTTGCCCAGCAAAGCATATGGAAATAACTGCTCACTATAAGCACTTTTGCATATTCTACAGGGTGTTAAGAAAATGTAGGGACAACTTCTATGTTCAAAAATAAGAAAGAAAGTTTATATAAACATGGGTCCGCAAATACCTCGATAAAGGTTGTTTAAAATTTTCTGTTTAAATACTATAGTCTTTAATGGTCGAAAACCGGTCGAGACATTGAAATGATATTTGGTACACAACAGTATATAGGTCAGGGCTACTTTTCCGTGTATCTCTTGTAATATACTGGCATCAGTGGCGTTGGCGCCGTTAAATACTATTTTTAAGCAAAAATATTGTATGCCACTGATTTTTGGACAAACTTTATTAATCATTACTAACTTTGAAATGCTAATTAAAAAACAATTATTTAGGTAGCATGTGTCAGTTTGTCATAAATGTCAGACTTAAATAAAAAAAAGATAATACAAAGTGTCGAGTGACTTGTTTCTGAAGTGTGCTATGAATACAAAAAGGTACAATTTTACGTTTTACAAGCCATGTGGATGAAAACCAAAAAATCAACAAACTTTCCTACCAAGAACAATTAATAGTGAAAGACTGCGGTCATCCTATGCTGAACAGAGCCATGGAAAAATTTGTAAGACATTTTAATAGACATATTTTAAGAAACAATTTGTACTGTTCCGTGTGAAAAAATGCTTTTTTTATTCTTCGAGTGCGTGTGTATTATTCAGTACCTTCTGATCACGACGATAAAGCTTGGAGAGAAGTGGGAGTAAGAGATTTGATTCTGATTCATATTCATAATCAAATGGTATTTGCATTATTTAGAAATATCAACATACGAGCTCAACTTCATTCTGCTTTCAATAACAACTGAAAGGTGACAAAAACTATGTATGTTTTAACCAAATAAATTATGTACAAAATTTTATGGAACACTACGAAGACATGATGAATCCGAAAATTCTGAAAATCCTGCTATTTTTTGTAGATTAATGAATTTTACGTTAGAACTTGACAAAATGCTTAATGGATACCTTAAAATTGCAACAATTTTTAAAAGCAAAGAGTATACAAAATTAATACATTTTACATGATGTTATTATGTAATATGGTCCTGAATGGCAACGCTGTGACGCTTCAACACTTGAATGCATCAGAAAATTTGTACGTATCAAGAGCACCGTGGTACCTATTGTTATGGGTTAATTGGCGTATCTTTTGAAAGATCCAGTAAATTTATTTTTCGTTTTTCTACCTTATTTAGCCTTCCGCATACGTAGTTAAAATTAATGACATTATGTGTTGACAGTGAGCAGTTGCTGTCCATGTGCTGTGCTTTTAAATAGGAAACAGCCTTTAGGCAACTGCCAACTAAGTTGGTACCGTTTTAAGGAAGATAACCTCATTTGGAATTAACTAGTATGGAAGAAGCCGACTTTGTAATATAAGATTGATTTAAATTAAACTGGCGTTTGGAAAAATTTTAAGTTACACGAATAAACACACAAAGTCGTTGTGTACATAAAAAAAAGTTTTAGTAAACGGGGTTTGGAAATTTAACTGGATAATAATCTATGTCTCAAACATAATCGTAGTTTAGTTTGATTTCAGGCAGTATTACAAGAACCTGTTGGAAAATGTTTTCATTGTTATATCTAATGTTTGGTCACACTATCTAGCTATAATGCTTTCAAGTACTTTTGAACCTGTTTGGAAAAATGTTGAAAAATGGTTTCATTGTTATATCCAATGTTTCATCGCACCATCTAGCTATGATGCCTTCAAGTATTTTCGAACCTGTTTTGGAAAATCTTGAAAAATGTTTTTATCATTATATTTAATGTTTGGTCGCTCTTTAGCTATGATGCTTTCAAGTATTTTTTAACCTGTTTTAGAAAATATTGTAAAATGTTTTCATTGTTATCGCTATCAAGCTATGATGCTTTAAAGTATTTTTTAACCTGTTTATAATGTGAGCATTATCTAACTATAATGCTTTCAAGTACTTTTGAACCTGTTTTGGAAAATTTTGAAAATTTTTTCATTGTTATATCTAATGTTTGGTCGCGCTATCAAGCTATGATGCTTTAAAGTATTTTTTAACCTGTTTTGGAAAATCTTGAAAAATGGTTTTATTGTTAGATCCAATGTTTGATCGCACCATCTAGCTATGATGCCTTCAAGTATTTTCGAACCTGTTTTGGAAAATGTTGAAAAATGTTTTCATCATTATATTTAATGTTTGGTCGCTCTTTAGCTATGCCTTCAAGTATTTTTGGACCTGTTTTGGAAAATGTTGAAAAATGTTTTTATTGTTATATCTAATGTTTAGCCGCGCTATCTAGCTATGATTCTTGCAAGTATTTTTGTATGGAGAACTTCTGATTTGCTTTCTAGAGAACTCAAATTGCGACGGACGGCACGAAAATATAGAACCACAAACACCATACTGACTGGGCTCGTCATCGGAGAATTAGAGCTCTGTTACCTGTGGTAAGGTGGATAACTGTCTGCCTCTGCCTGTGTCCCAGCACCCGGAACTGCGGCAGCTCCACCTCGCTGCTTATCCCTACGCTCTTTAATCCCGAGTTCCATTTATAGCGGATATCCCTCATCGTGTACCCGACTACCCCGGCCGCCAGAACAGACAAAGCAGGTCATTCGACAGCTCATCGGATGCAGCCTGCGACACCCCCAGAGGCTGTGCTACTGGGTCGTGAACGCACAACTCTACACGGCGCGCCGCACAATTTCAACAGGTGGCAGATGCGGTGATTTTGGTGGCCGCTGCATTAAGTGACACCACAAATGTTACGTACTTCAAGGGTATAATCTAGAATATAAATGGTGTCGATTTAACCAAACTTGCTTCACGAAAAATATCACAAAAAAAGTTACAGGGTGTTATTTTTTATTTCTTGTTTTCTTCCCAGAACCCAGTTAACCGATTTGAGCAAAATTTGCTGTTGCTTATTTTCTCTTCATGAAGAGATTATGTTCCTATTAGGTTAAATCATACAGGGCGTTCATTTTACTACAACTCTTTGTGAATATTCTTCTGTAACTTTTTTGTTCATTTAAATTTTTACACGCAACTATCAGAAACTGGTAGATAATTTTTTTTCTACACAAAATATGTATAACTATTGAAAGTCCAAATTATGCTCTGTTATGAAGATGTTTCAGGTAATATTTATTAACACATACCCATAACTACGTATCCATAACAACATGACAATAGTTTCATAAAACGTTTAAGGAAATGTGAAGAAGAAAATGGAGGACAGGTAGAACATTTATTTTAAATTAGTAGACGTTTTATTACTGCCACTTTTTAGTTTTTTATGTTATTTATTATGTTTGTTATGGATACGTAGTTATTTCCAAAAATATAGGGTAATAAATATTTTTTTGTAATATCTTACCCAGTATAATTTGGACTTTTGGACTTTTGAACTTTAAATAAATAAATAATTCATGAAGAGAAACTTAGCACTGCAAACTTTGCTCAAATCGACTAACTAGGTCCTGAGTTAGAAGAAAACAAGAAAGAAGCACTGTAACTTTTATCGACATTTTTCGTTTAAGCAAGTTTGGTTAAATCGACACCATTTGGATTATAGATTATACCGTTGAAGTATGTAACATTCATATTTTATAGTAAACTACTAATTTTGATTATGGAATATCTATTAAATTGAACAATCTTATATACGTCTATACAAGCTATAAGTGTATATTAAATATTATTTCTCTGCAACACAAATTAACTTGCGAAAAGTTTTGCGTATTGAAATAATTTATATTTGATCTGAAAACCAGAGGCTCTGCTAAATATTTCGGTTTGAAATTGTGCGGTTGTCCGGTAGTGTTGAGTTCTAAATGAGTGTACTACAAACTACACTAAAATGATTAATATTATGTGAATAGAAATATAAATACAAAACATAAACTCCGAGAAAGCAAAGAAAAAAGCACAAGCAGGTGCAAAGCAATGTTTAATCGGTCGTTTGTTTGGTCTACATATCCCCAACTTTGTTTTATATGTTGACTTTTATCGATAAAATATTTCTCTATATGCAAGCGTAATTAACAGTTTTGGAGGAAATTCTGCAAGAATTACGATGGCCAGTATACATACCATATACAATATTACATTGGAACACGATCATTATTTTGTTTAATTTGGTGTATGTAAAAATATGTATTGTAATAATTAATTACAATATAAGTGTAAAGAATCATATTATAACACGAGATGTTTAAGTTATCAAACGATGTGACAGACGAGTTTGATAAACTACATTGAGTGTAGTAATATGAATTTGCAATAAGAATATTGTATAAAATTTTATCTACTTTCATTTAATATCACCCTGAGAAACCCGAAACCAGAAACCATCACACTGTGCATTCACTATTCAGTGTTGAGAACTATGATTTGAGTTAAGATAAATCAAGATATAAGCGTATTTGAGAAGTTTAGAAGGTTACAAAGCCAAAAAGTACAGAATTTTTACAATGCTATAGCATCTGGAAGCTGGAAATCTCCTACTGTAGAAGGATATGTTGAAAAAAAAAAGAATAAGAAACATATACCAAAGAAGATAAGAGGTCAAACACGGAGTGGCAATTGCCAAAGCAAGAGCTCCATCGCATCTACTTCTCGTACACAAATTTCTAATTGTAAAAAGTGTATTACTAATGTTTATAATAAATAAATTTCAACAAAAGATAATTAAGAGAGCTAATTTTACCAATTTGTCAGTAGACGTAATATTTATTATTGCCATTTATTAACAGACTGAATCTATGTTTCATTCTAATAGAGATCAGTCGAATTGAATACAGATCAATTTCTGTAGTATAGGAAAATAAGAGATATTTATACTATATATACTTTATGCTCTATTACCAAATTATTCGTAATAATCTATAGATATTAAATATTAAAGTGTGTCCTAATAAAAGTCTTTATTCTAGATAATAAATCAGTCAGACATGAAATGCTAACGCTGAACAATCAGGTATAAAAGAACCAGTTTTCTAGGCATTGATACAACGGTCAGATAACAAAGTCAACCCAGGAAAAGACAGGCAACAGGTCGACTTCCTTAAAAGTTGAAGTACGAATGTCTCTCATTGTCTCAACCTGTTGCCACTGCCATAGAATTTGAATAAAGAAATTTTCTCGCCTGATAACGCACACCTGTCCTCTTGTCCACAGAACTAGAATAACAAAGTGGCCCTTGACCGATTTGAATGCCGTCTGTTTCAAAGTGCAAAGAGCTCTAAATAAAGGGCTCTCGATTAAGGTAAATAGTAACTGTATTTAGAAGGAAAAACTACTTAGATGTTGAACACGTCAATACTTTAAATTCTTGGTGCCTTGAGATGTATATTGAAATCTTTTCTAATTTTCTATTCTTAATTATTAACGAACATCCCGAAGACGCTGGCATCTGTTGATAGATTTCGCAACTGCTGTAGAGGTGAACAGCAACTTACTTGGTTAACAGGAGTGTGAACTTTTGTATGTTATTCATTATTTTTCTATTTTTTTTTCTGTAGAAATAGCACCAGAACAGTTTGAAAATAGTATAATTTTATATCGAATGAAGAAAAATGCAGAATCTGCATACAACAATTTGTAATAAATCGCATGTGGGAGTGAACAACAATCCAACAAATCAGTTTTGTATGTATAGTTGTAGTGGAAATTTTCTGTATCTTTTAGCAATTTTACAAACTTTATTGAGATCGTACGATATTTAGTTATAAAAAATGTACAAAAATGCAAAACATACGTAAGAATATTTGCACATAATCTCAGATCATTTCTGGTGTTCCCTAGTGTTCCTTTTGTACCTACTGATATTTCCCCTGCAGAAATTTCCTGTAGATCCGAAACTTTGTGAGCAGTAAATTGAGAATCGGAAAACCGAAAACATGAAAGTATAGCAAACATTTTTTTTATAGAGGATTGTAATAGAGGATTGTATGCCAGGCAACTATAACAAGGTTATGTTGTGAATTATTTAAGGATGTTTTTAAATCTGTATTACACATTACACTGCCAATTTTCCCCATTTAATAAAAGATGGATATTTCGTGGGGTGGCTGAACTAAACTAGATGTTTGTAAATACAGGATTTTGACAATATGACATTTACACAATGTTAGTATTTTCGTTAGCTTGACATTACAGGATCTTTTTTAATAATATTTGATAAAATACGGTTTGTTCCTGCCGCTTATTTTTTTCAAGTAGAACATTTGTTTTTTTATAATTTATTGTTTGTTAGTTAGTATGTAGCGTGAATAAAGCCATTAGAACAATATTTCAATTGAATATTTTGTCTCAGTGTGATTTAAATGACACACCTTGTATATGCATTAGGATTATGTCTTACATTAAAGTTAAAATAGTCCTTTTGATAAGCCCTAAAATACACTTTCACCTAAAAAATTACATAAATGCAACGAATTGCTCCATAAAACACAACATATATTTTATAATCTTAGCTGCAATTGTAAACAAATTGTTGGTCACCTCTACATCCGACATCTTATACAAGTTTGTTTTTAAATGAAGTAGAAAAAATGAGACCAGAGATTCTGGGGAGATATGTGAGATATAAGTGGTTTGCTACTTCCTGCTCGGCGTAAGCGGCCCGACTTGCAGGAAGCGACCTACATTGCAGCAGGTACATTAAGTGGCCAATGGAACAGAGTTGAGTGCGCTTTTTTCTACGCTCATGTTTTGTTATTTATTTCTGAAATAATGACCTTTTCCGATAATAAACCTTTTTAATTTTTTTCAGTCCAAACTCTATGTTTTAAATGTGAAAAGCAAAGATTACCTAAATAAAAATATGAAACATGAAGCTTATTCTGCATTAATTGATAAGTGTAAAGAAATTAATCCTAACGCTGATTTAGAATATCAAAAGAAGAAAATCGATTCTCTACGCAACGGATTTCGACACGAAGTAAGAAAAATACTCCAATCTCAGAGAGCCGGGTCTGCGTAGGTTCTTCCGGTCTAAATATCGTAGCGTTGCATAGAATCCCTCGTCCACTAACGGATTCTCTCAGTTGAGTATCCTTTTTTTCAATCATAGACCTTACCATTTCATGCAAAGTTTCGAAAGACACTATGTCCATTCTAAGGTAATTATATAACTCACTTGGCTCCCGTATTTCTAATTCCTTTAGCAAATTTATACGACTGTATTTTTTCCTGTCAATATTGCTTACACCACAATCTTTCTGTTTCTGCGTCAAATTCATTTTAATCACTATGCAGTATGTACTGGATTCAAACCGTCGAGCATTCAGTAAGCGACTGCCAGCCAGTGCCGTGTCCGCATGTGAGTGCCTGATGCCGGGTAGATCTCCTGGACATATTTGACAGTGAATTCCACGTTATAGACCGGTTTCTGGCTTGTTAGCCCTCATCAGTATACTATAGGTGAGATGACCGACAATTGAACTGACTGTTCCTTCATATGTATGTTCACATATAAACCGAGTGCACATGAGATATAAGTGGTCTGCTACTTCCTGCTCTGTCTAAGCACCTCGACTTGCAGAAAGCGACCTACATTGCAGCAGTTGCTTAAATGCAGACCTCTAGCCCTGGGCGACGCGCCATTAAATCTACAAAACATGATCATTTGTAGATAAGATCCAGGGTGCCAAAGTTAAAATTTTATTTTCGATATTTGTAAATAACTTCTTAAGAAATCCAAATATGTACAAAAAATTTGTAAATCGGGGGTTTTCGCGGGCGAGAATTTCAAATTTGTTTCTAATTTTGACGTCACTAGTAGAAGGCGCCACTTGTGGCACACCATGTTTCTTTTAAATGTTCGTTTTTAAAATTTTACATGCCTCGATAATTTACCATTCTGTACAACTTTTTCAAGTAATATTTTGCTGTATTTTCGCTGCTGTAGTAGAAAAGGCACTTTACCTGGAACGATAACAGTTTTCAATCGGTGCACTGAATATTTCAAATAGCATTATTTCGAAAATTGTTACTCCTAACTACTTCAATAAGGTATACCTTTTTCAAATAAAACAGGTAGGAGAATCGATTGTTTCAACAGTCAGATGGATACATTAAGTAGCAAAAAAGTTCTGCCATTTAAAAGAAACACGATGTGCCATAAGTGGCGCCCTCTACTAGTGACATCAAAATTAGAAATAAATTTTAATTTCTCGCCCGCAAAACCCTCTGATTTACAAATTTTATGTAAATATTTGGATTTTTTAAGAAGTTATCTACAAATATCGAAAATTAAATTTTAACTTTGACACCCTGTATCTTTTTTATTATGCGATTAAGGATATTGGTATGTTAGGTTAAATTGATTTATTTTCATCTAAGGAATCTGCGGTTTCATTTTTGCTACTTTATTTAAAAGCACCCTGTATAATATAGACGCACATATTTTTTATTTGCGATTGGAGCGTACGCTCCCAAACTCGGAGAAAAACGCGGACCTATTGATGCGTACGTGTAAATAGATTTATTATCTGGCCTTTGTTTACAGACAGCGTCCTTAGGTAGGTCACACAGAATAATCCAGAAGGGTTAAGTCCGGCGATCTAGGTGGCCACTGCATTGGACATTGTCGCCTACTAAAGACCTTTCATTCAGGAAAATACCTGCAGAGGCAACTTTGGGACGCGCTTGGACAGGCCAAATCTAGTTATTTCGGATTAGTTAAAAATGCGAGTGGAGGAATGTAGACCAGACCACGGGCCCGTGGATAATTACAGAGATTGGTGAGGACCATGCAGTGGGTCATGCGTGGCTGTCGGCCGGGAGTCGGGCCTGTCGTTGAGGCACTGCATGTCGCTATCGGTCTGTCCGGTGTGTGACGGCAGCATCCGCTGTTCCGGGTGCCAGCACGGGGTGCATCAGCGAGGTGAGCCCAGTACGCCGTACTGCTGCGCCCTGGCTCACAAACACTTTTTGAATCGGTCCTTCCGCGAGTGCTGTATTAGAGAAGGAGGCCGAAACCAACCACAACAAACAAATCGCGCGCCGCCCATGGAGAGACTTGTTACCCGCGATGTTTTATTTTTGGCCTTTGGAAGCTGCTCGATTACCTCAAGAACGGGATTGTTTCAAGCAATTTTTTTATTTACAGGATGGTCCGCGCTCTTTCCCTATATTATACATAATACTTATCTTTTACGGTCTTTGCGATACTACATGTTTATTGCTAAAATGCAACACCATATAACGTTTTAATTAGAAATTAACTTTTAATATAATATAAATATATGTATGATTTAGTACAACAATATCAACTTTGCATTTAGAAAGAAGGGGCCATATTGAACCATCCTTATAAACTTATTTTTTCTGTTTTTCAAATATTTCATTTAAAAAAATAATAACAATATATCTACCTCTCATTCTAATCGCGAAGATTAGCTCAGAAATCGGGAGACTTGTTCTGGAGAGGTGACGGCATATTATTATTAAGCAGGCTGCATTTCGCGCTCAGGAACGACTAAGACCCTAATCACCATTCAGTGCAGGAATGAGAGAAACATGGGACACCTCGTGAATTAGGGGGATGGCCAAACGCCAACTGGTATCAATCTCTCATATTGATCCAAGCTGACGTTTGTCCACTCTACCATACCCGCAAGGGAGTTGTCAATCCTCTCCACAATTATAGCTGATCTATGGGGTATCGGTCGCAGGATTCGAACCTGTTGCGGGTGGCAAACACGATTCAAGTACTGACGCCTTAAACCGGTGAACCACCGATCGATTCGAAAAAGATATATTTCATGAGTTATATGATGTGATAACAATAAATACATATATTACCGTAAAAGGTAAGTAGCCATCCTGAACAAAATATTTTTGAAAAGCTCAGTTGACGGTCTTTCTAATAGCGTAGCAATGCACATGTTCAAAAACTAAAAGTTTAAAAAATAAAAGTTAGGTTTATATCTGGGAAATGCGATGTTCAATTGTTTATGTGCAATTTTCACATGACCACTTTGTGTGCATAAAACGTCTGGGCTCCTTAAGGATGTTTGATATATCTGGAACTAATGTCCCAACCTGATCGAAGAACCAGTAGCAAAGATATGATAACTACCACCGTTCTTGCATTTCTTTTAAACTTAAAGATACGGTATGAATAACTATAAAATCTGATTGGATACACAAAATACAAATAGATTTTTTTTCTTTCGAAATGATTTTTAACGACTAGGTACAAAAATAGTCATTTATTTCACTAGGCAGTCAAGTGCAAGATTTAATGCAGCGGCTGGTATGTCAAGTTAAACACATACTAAGTTATTTATTTTATATTAAAATTCTATGATACTTCTTAATAATTTCATCAGGTCGTCTGTGATTGCTATGATACGAGTGTTACTAAATAGATAACTTCTGTTCTATTTAAATTCATAAAAATAAATATTTATTATTTGAGATGGAAAAATTCACATCAACGCTAGAAATTATTGAATCAGCAAAGCAAATAGAGTGTCATTGCGTTATTACCAGAAACATCGTAGAAGATATACCAGCAAACATATAAAAAATGTATTGATTACCGGGCTGAGAATAACATTGTCTTTTTCAGAAAATGTACCATTGGTATATTTTTCTAAATTAAGCAAGTATAAAATCTTCATTATAGTCCATATATGCGATGTTCAGAGCTTCTTTGAATGCCTACAACATCGGTATTGGAAAGTATCCATCGCATGGATATCGTGTTAAAAAATTACACGTTTTAAAAAAATGAACAAAAGCTAATATTTAGACATATATCGGAAATATAATACCACAAGCCCTACACAAATAGATAGTAACATATATTTTTTTAAACATTCAAATGCTTAAGCATAACCAGTTAATAAGAATCCATACTCATACATTTGGGAAAATGCCAAAACAAGTTGCTGCGTCTCTCAAATTGAGGGATGCTCACGAATGTACCGGACGTTGTTTTCGTAGAACTTCTGTTACACTATTAATAAATTCAGGAACTGATATCACAACTTTAAAAATGCAAGGTGGATGGAAATTTTTGACGGTAGCTAATGGGTACATTGAGGAGTCCATAACTGCTAAATCAGTTGTTAATAAAAAAAATTCCTACTGCAAGTACTGGAAGTGATTTTTAAATATTCAACCACTTTGGAGGGTTCAGTGGTTCAAAAACCATCTACTAATGAAACACTTCAAGCTATATAGGCGAAGTAAATCTTTGAAAATAAAGAGGACAAGGGATAAGTATCCCTTATAGGCTGTTACATATCCTGAATCTGTGAATATGGTAAATTTAAATTTGCTGATAAAAAGTATTGTACATTTCTTATAAAAGAAAGGAAACTGTGACATCCATGAATTATGATTTATCACAAAAAATGCTGTTTTAGAATAACACAAGTTTGAACTTCTTAACTTCAGATAAATGTAAAACCAACAGTGATTGGAAAAACCAAGAATCTTAATAAATACTTTCATTGAATCCCATTGTGAGTAGAGAGTTGTCAAAAATTATATATTCATCTTTTTATTAGCATTTGAAAAAACCACATACTGGTTCTCTAAACACGTTGACTAGTTTAAACTTACGTCGACAATAACATTTTATGTTTATAAAATAAGAATTTACCCTATTTGAAATTCTTAATCTCTTAGATTTTACTCATAGGTGTAGCAACAAAATTAACCTCATTTTATTTGTGACTCACCGTGTATATGAACAAATTTTTCAACGCAGTATATTATTATATTTTGTTAAATGCCTTGCAGAAAAATTATAATGAAATCATTAAATTGTCACAAAACTTTCTGTCTTTAATTCCCGGATATCAAAAACTAGTCATAGGAATGAGTTAGGAAAAATTCAGAAAATTTCACCGAGATCCATTTTATATAAGAAAATGTGCGAGGTCCTTTACTGTATACATTTTTATCTAACTATTAGGCTCAATTTATCCACGTAGGCTCTTAGAAAGAGTGGAATATGTTTGTTAATATTTATTATTTTTATGTAAATTTGTTATTTATTTATATTTGCATATTATTTCCAAAGGCCAACAATAACGCATCGTGATTTGGACAGTTCTCCAAGAGCGGTGCATAGTAAAAGAAAATTATAAACACAAAGTAACGCAAAAAACGGGGGTTGCGGCTGCGGGGCGCGGACGTTCAAGCCCGCAAGTTGATCGTCCGCGCCTCTGCGTGTCTGTCTGCTCTGCTAGGATCAAGAGCTATCTGTGTGCTGGGTGCTATTATACATGGATCCACTGGTCGTTTTCCTACCAAAACTAGTATTTTTTGACAAACAGTGTGAAATTAAAGTATTTTCTGAATCTACTGCAATTTTTCATTTGATACATAGTCCAGGTTGTCATGCTGTGACCTCGATAACTTGTTGCTGTCAGAATGACCTCGGCAACTGGTCGCTGCGCAGCGACAGCACAGCATAACAACCTGGAAAATCACTATGTATCAAATGACCATAAAAACCTAAAAGCCGTTGTAATGTTTCATATTTATTTCTCTTACGTGTAAAATGATCGGTTAAACAACTATCACACCGTAAAAGTGTTTGAGTAAATTAGCATTCAAAATCAACACAACTGGTTAAAACAAGTCCACTACCAATTGTGTTGAAATAACACAATGCGTTAAATCATATTCAGCAGCTATAAATCTTCTATAGGTTTCACTGAATAACTTTTGAATTCGTTTACTAAATAATGTGTTTACAAATACAAGATTAAGTTATATTATTGCTACTGTTGAAGTGCAAACTTCACACATACTGTTCTTGCTGCTTACTCACACATACTTTGATTTATCTTCTGGTGCTGATAAGCTCATTTCTTAGTAAAATTTTGACTTCACTCATATACGAGTTTGAATCTACACAATTTTATTTTTTGCTGTGTACTCTAGCCTAATTATTACTGCACAACAAAGCTGGCTCAATAATTAATCTAAGTAATTACTTATTTATTTATAAAAAATCGTATTTATACATTTTGTTTCTAGAAATAGTATTATTCAATAAAGTGTTAGTTAAAAGTAAGTCTCAAGTTTCCGATATGATATTTCTGACAGTATACTTGAACAATAATAATTAGATTGGAAAAATTTATTCATGAGTTAGCTATTTATATAATAAATTCAATCAATCAACTATGCAATTTATCATGATCGTGAAAATAACAAATTATTTAGTTTCTTCTTACTATTTTTCAGAATTGCTTCGATTGTAGATTTCCTATTGAAATATTTTTAAAGAAGTTACAATTACTATGCTTATATACAGGGTGTTCAGTAACGGATGGTTCATATTCTCCATGCAACAAGTATACCTTTTTTAAAAGTACTCGAATGTTGTCTCAAAATAAGTACATTTATCAACTAATAATGAAATTAAAAAAGTACTTTCTCTACTATAACTACGTAAGAAAATAAAATTGGACTAAGGCAAGTTGATTTAATTCACATTATTTTTATGCATGTAAGCTAGCCTTAAGGAAGCTGAACACGAACACCCTGTATACTTGAAATATTGTTATGTCATAAGGAAAGTTTTCACATTACAAAACTATTTTTTTCTATGATTATTGCTGCTTTGGCAATTACGTTGACAACTTTTAAACAAAGTCCGCATTTTACAAGAATTGGGATTTATACCAAGTTACCCCCGTATCTTCAATTCATAGATATATCATAGATTTTAAACTTAAAGTATATTTTCATTAAAAATTCAGCTTTCATTAAATAAATTTTTGTTCAAACTGTTAAAATACTAGTTTCGTATATAGCAGCTTCTGTTTTGCTGGCAGTTAATTTTTTTTATTAATAACTGCAAACTTTCCAAAACCACCAGTGGACTGAAAGTGTTCTATACAGAAAACCTGGTGCTCACATATATGGGCAAGGCTCACAGAAGCACGGACACAGGTATCTTTTGATGCCCTATTATCTTAAAATTAACTAACAAGTATTCTGATTGGTAAATATATCACAAAATATACATCATTGTTAATATTCATATAATACACACAGTGTGATATGCTTAAGAACAACACTTACAACTTTCGATCTCTATGTGACAGAGCTGGCGATCCATGGGAAAATACTGAAGGTTCATTGGACATGAAGCGGTAATTGTGAGTCTAAAACGAAAACATAAGTTACGGAAAATATAGTATAATACTCATGTAGAGGTTTTTTATAACTGACACTTTGTTTTTTATAGTCAAAATTCATAATTGCCATCGATACAATAACATATTTAGTCATCAATAATTGTAAACTGAATAATTTGAATGATGTACATTTTCTAGGCTGTTTTACTGTGGTCGATGCTTAACTGTAGACGTTTCGACAAACTTAACAGATGGAATCTTCAGTGTTTCTCGCATCTTGAGCGGTGGTTGAATGGTTACCGCAGTGTTGCAGCCGAGCTTTTGTACTAGTCGTAGGTTGACAAGCATGTTATGGATGGTTGGTACATGTACACTCCGGTTTACTTGTTTGTTCTTAAGTAAAGATCCAAGTGTGACTAATCTTGAATCCATTGTCCCTGTTCATATTGTTCGGGTATTGTAGAATCTCTAGGGCCTCCCTACACTAGGCCATCCTATCCATTGATACGAACCAGCATTCTAGTGCCCTCTAGTGAGATTCTGTGTTCCTATTTCCAAGCATATTCAGCAACAAGGATTTTTCAGATTGGTATTACCATATGTGTCTTTCGTGTTCTTTTTGCTGATTTCTACAGTTTGGATATTCACACGTATACTTTGTCACAGTCACACTCCCTTAGTTTATAACATACTTAATTGATCTTTCGGGTTGTGGAGTTGCTGACATTGAAGATTTATGGTAAAGTGGTGGTTCTAGTGACTTCTATTCTTGGGTCTTACTGTTTGCTCACACCGAGGTCTAATGGCTCTATTGATGTCTTTTTTAAAATATTCATTTTCTAGAAACACAGATTGGAGCGTATCTATTTCTTCCTGTCGATGATCACCATCAGCCAACGTTAAAGCACTGTAAACTAGAATCTTCATGAAGATAACTATTAGTACATGTTTTCTTCCGAAGACGCCAGAGGCCTTTCTCTTGATCAAAATATGTAGAAACAGTAAGGCTTTGTCTGACTTCATTTCCATGTTAAAGTTGATCCTATTGTGTTGCTCGTTAATATGAAAAATTATTGTAAGGAATCTATTCCATCTTGCCAAACGTTAAAAGTGTAGTTCGCGTATCTACCACTTAGATATCTTAGGAGCTGATAGAATCTTCAAAGTTGTCCATAAAGAAATGCACCACTACAGGATTCAGTTACCCATCGCGACACCATTCTTTTGTTAGTAGTATGTGGAAGTCACACACAACTTCAGGGGTAAAGTGGTTGTTCAATTGTTTCGCTAGAAGGCACTAGACTGCTGAGTCGTACCAATGTATTATAACCTAGCGCGACGGAGGCTCTGGATATTGCACAGCATGAACAGTGACGATGGATTCAAGGTCACACTTCAATGCCTTGGCTTAAGAACAAACAAGTAAACCGGAACTCTGGTACATGTACCAGCCACCCGCCTGATGAATTAATGATGGTAAATACGCCTGAACCAGTCAACCAATACTGAACTAACCAACCTTGACGCACCGACTAGTGTAAATAGGCGTCGACACCGCCGTAACCATTCAGCTGCTGGTCAATATAAGAGAAGGACTGAAGATGTCATATGTTAAGTATGGCAAAACATCTGCAGTTAAGTATCCACCACAGCAAAACAAATTTACGAGCTACACTTATTGTAAACTGTATTTTGTATGTTGTGTTCATGGGAGTTATGAGGTGGATGGTTGAAAATTACATATCTAAATAATAATTTAACAATAAATATATCACAACATTTTTTGAAATACTTTTTTCAACGATTTTGTAAAATCTGTTGCTTAGGAAAAGCACTGTACTTACATATTATCATATTATTAAGATGTAGTACTACTCGATGCATGGGATGGGATATGTGTTTCGCAATATTTAATGAATGATGATGGAATATATATATTACCCAAGTGCAAAATGTTTAATGACAACGGCAGTTCTATTACAGCGCAAATTGCTAAAGCTAATTAATGTCCTGTTTATAATGATTAATTTATATACATGGTTTACTATGACTAAGTATAAATATTTTAAGAGGGGATAGAGAAAAATGAGAATTAACAAAATCGTCCATCAAAAAGTTTCCAAACTTATTTATAAAGTGGAAAGAAATTTTTGCGAAATCATATAAACCTTAATTTATCGTCGAATCTGACGCCTCTGACTTTAGAAAGTTAGGCACAATTTGTTATCATAATTTAAAACCTGTCTGTTTACGTTTATGATTTTCTGTTTTTCTTCAGTTTTTAGTCTATTTTTGTAAATTTTAAACAGCCGCGGGTGCATTTAAAGTTTTCTATTATCTATTAATATTCCTTTCGTTAGATTTTTTTATAATTCGATATTTTATTTAACTGTACGCAAAGTATGTGTTTTATTGGGTAATGAAAATGCAGTTTTGACAGTTTGGAACGAAAAATGAATGTAAAATGCTCCAGGTAACCGGATTAATGTTACTTATCTGCTATTATTATTAATATTCATTTTCATCGTTTATATAATTGGAAATGTTGTAAAAAATGGTATTTTATCCTCCACATAATCTTACTATTTATTTGGTAATAGTACCAGTCAACCAATACTGAACTAACCAACCTTGACGCACCGACTAGTATAAATAGGCGTCGGCACCACCGTAACCATTCAGCTGCTGGTCAATATAAGAGAAGCACGTCATCTGTTAAGTATGGCAAAAAATCTGCGACATATTTTCTGTGAACATATTAATATGTTCATTTGTAAACTGACTACGGTCCTATTAAACTCAGTGCTCCACTATTTATTAAATTTGTTTTACACGAGGTTTTATATGTGTTGCTTTCTAAGTGTACCTATTTTTTTTATCTCAATCTTTAATCTCACTTCTAAACTTTGACCTGTGCAAATACATTTTGTATATTTAGCACCAATAAACAATGTCAATTGTCTAATGAAATTGTATTTACATTGGCTTCTGTCACTTTTTAAATAAATAATATACCTATGATCTGGATTGACCCTAATCCTAAATATAAAGTTCTTAAATTTGGTCTCACAAAAGTTTATGCCTATTCACCGAACCCGTACGACTTGGAGTAACTTTAACATTATAGTAACAAAGTAGTGTCATTAGTTGAAAAAGGCAGTAGTAAATAATAAGTGTTCTATGATTTGTTTGTTGTCAAACTCACTGATGGAGGTCGAGAGAGGTAAAAAAATGAGTTAACTTTTCTTTCTTAATTAGAACATATTTTTACGTCAATTATTATCTACATTAAAAGGAAAAAAGTTGTATCAATATATGAGGAAGTAATATCGGTAGTACTCAAAAAGTCCAAGTAGAGAATTCGCCTATCTACGGAAACATCAATATTAGAAAAGTTTAGATGCTACTACTCGTATAAACTTTCTTTATTGGGTAGAAACAAAATCCGAATCAAGATAAACAATCATTTCTGAAAGCACACTTAACCTGACCTATATAAACTATAATACTAGCAAGCGTCGAGGAGTGAGGAGTTTTGCAATGTAAATTTTAGCTTTTAGAAAGAAACCTGAATACCAAATCAGTGTAAATTTATTAATGATAAATTTGCAGGATATTTAATGAGTCTGATTTATAATTTTGACTACAGAATCATCAAATCGAATATAACAATGAATAACAAAATAAGATAAAAATTATTTCCAATTTAGATTTATTAAGTAGCAAATATGCAAAAAATCAACAATTATTAAGCTGATAGATTTTTTTTTAAATGTAAGTTGTCTTTGGCAGCCATTTAAAAACCGAATTATACAATACTATTACCATTTTAAACCAATTTTAACCAAAAGTCAGAGATTTTGACAAAATTGTAACCAAGTTTCTTTTGTATGTGAAGGTAATCTATTAATATTTTTAACTAACGATTAAATTTAGTATTCAGATTACGTTATAACACTAACTTAAAATTAGACTAGATCCAAACTAGATCCAAATAGTTGTTCATCGTACATACTTCGTATTGTAACAGGTTGTTTTTTTTTGTACCTGGCGTTTAGTTGATATTTGTGAGCGTAATGAACAAAAACATTTTAGCATCAAGAGTTGCATGACATTTTGTTAAGATACAACGAAGCTTGGCAAAATTCTCTGGACATTTATACAGACATTTCTCGCAAGCAATGGTAGTAATTTTGAATACTTATTATTATTATATTAAACTTATTCTGTGTTATGAGAAAAGCCCTAAGAAAACCATTCATGGTGAGTATGTTTAGATATACTTGTGATTATAATGTAGAAACACCTTATAGTCGTGCCAAGATGTCACATATTAAAAAACCTATTTGCTGTCATAATGCTATTACCGTTGGTCAGAGAAGAAAACTGTTAAATCTATTATGCTTCGTTTGGTACGATTTATGATACAGAAAAATAAATGCTCATATCTCGTACACCCTTAATTTTGAGAAAAAGGGGAAAAATGCTGCCCAAAGATATACCTAATCTTATCTTGCAAAACAGGAAAAGAGAGAGAGAGAAAAATATTTGTGGAGTACAGATATTTTCCCACGATATAGTTCACCCGTTTGTTTTTCTACCCATTTCTTTCGTTCGAGTTTATTATAATAAATAGGCATTTTATCTAACTGTACCTACGTGAAATGTGTTTTATCGGCGAGTGGTTGTAATGAGTGAAAATGTAGTTTTACCAGTTTGTAACGAAATAATGAAAAACGAATCCAAGATACTGGAGCTAACTGTTAATTTTTGTCATTTCTGCATTTAGAAACGCTGCAAAAAGACAACCGAATGGTAGTTGACATTGTTGACATATGTAAGCTTTATCTATGGATCTAAGCCATCTCAGTATATGCTTATCATAGGCGTCGACTTGGGTTTTGCTCCAATTTTATCGAGCTGAAATTCTGGAATAGTTTTTTAGGCCTCCTTGAGCACGTGGTTAAAATGTTTGTACTTAGTCATAGTTAACCCTGTATATTTATAATAGAAATGCAATATTTATTTTTTCAGCTACTTATATTTGCAAAAGTTCTTGTAGCAACATTTCTTTTCTTGTCTCAAGACTTTTTTAAATATTGTAATTCAAGCTGTCAAGTCTTGTCTTGATCTTTTTTCTTGTCTTGCTATGTTCATCTCAAGGTTTCTTTAAGCATAGATTACGGACTAGTAAGTAGTTTTAGTCAGCAGTTAAGTTATGAAGGTGCTTTCGGAGTCTGCAGCCAATAATACCAATTAAAATAGACATCTGTGTACAACAAGTGAAGAAAAATCTAATATATCAGAAATACTTACCGAATACTGCGCGTTATTGATCCCGAATGGTGTATCCGAATGAATTCATTGAGTGTGGTGGCTATGTGGAAGGACGATTGTTTCTCATTTACGAAGAATGTGTCGGGCACCCAGATGTTCTTAATAAATTCCGAGCCAACTGACAGCGTCTCGACGCCTGGCCTCTTCCGAAATGCCAAACGTGGGTCCGTCCAGAATTGTCGAAAGTAAAAGTCCAAAGTGAAGTCCTAACAAAAATCACGTGATTAGATGCTGCAAACGCTAGATTTTGTAAGCTGGCTACACATATTTTACGAGTCGATTCAGAGGAAAAGCAATGGCTAGTTATTTTGAATATTGTTCTAGTTATTATCCTAAATTTTGGTACGTAACCAGGAAACTAACATGTTCCATCTTTTAGCAGTAACCCTTTGATAATAATGATTGTTTTTATTTCATTTGGGTTGGAATACTTGCAGAACAAACCGAAGCAAAGTATCTAGAAGATATATAAACGAACTGTACTTTGAAGTAAAGACAGACAAAGTTAATAATTGTTGGAAATAAGTAAAAAATGGGAAATAGGGAAGATTTTACATTCAGCAAAATTTAAGACTTATGATTCATTGCACTTCCAGTAGTGGTAGCATTAAATCATCATTCATCCAACGAATGTTACCATTTTTTAAATTGATTGCGACAACTTATTTTAATCATCGCGTAGTTTAAAGAACCGATTATTTGAATATTACTCTGACCTTTACAAATTTTGTACCTATCAAGGACTGTATGTTAAGGTTACACATCAATTTAATAATAAACTTTCTACTTTCATATTTCTATACAATATTAATGACTTTGTAGTTTCAAAAGTAGGTATCTCATAACCCAGTTCATTCATGGAACGTTTAGATATTACGGCTTGCTTTTTGAAACAGAAACTTCTGTTGAATAAGTTAGATTTATGAAACTTTTCATACTTTGACATATCTCGTGGAAGATCTTGAAGGTTCGCGCTCGTATGATTTATGACTCGAGGAACTTTTCAAGTTGCGATGTTAATTTCTTTATTCTCACACAGTTTGTTATCTCGCTAAGGCTAGGAAACTGATATACAAGTATTTGTAAAAATAGGTACTGAGACACGGCTCTTCAAATGATATACTACTTTTCTTATGGTACTTTAATGCTCATTGTCATATTTCTACCTGAACATCTTAACCAGAATATTACCTTTTTTGACGTGACATTTAAGGAATTACTTCAAGAAATACAATTCCTCAATATCTGGTAAAAGAAGTTTTTAAATCCAGATGTCAGAGGTTGAAATCATCGGATTTTTCGAATAATTGCTGCTGAAGTTTTTTATTTTTTGATCACTTGTTTACGGCAGCAAAGATGAAATGGAAAGCAAAATTTGATGTGCATCATATTGGTTAAAAAAATAGAAGGGAGGTTTTCACGTTTTTCTTAAATATCTCTTTTCCACCTATATAAATTTTATCACAATAAAAATTGCCCGGTGATTCTTTCTAGACTCATTGATTCCAAACGATATTCTCTATTTTCTTGATTTAAATTTTTTTTAAACATTTCCTCCTTAAATGACTGTGACTTCAAGGAGAGGCAAAATTGAAGGCTGGTATAATTTGAATGATGTGATCTAAATGATAGAAAATGCAATGTTATTAGCTTTACAAAGAAGAAATCTCTTTGCCGTTATAGTTACTAAATTAATAACACCGAAATGAATCGTTTGACTAAAATTAAAGACTTTGGAGTGATCTTCGATTAAGAATTATCTTTTTCATGTCATATCGTGTTCAAGGTGGATAAAGTAATGAAGGCTTTGAGTCACTTGTTATTTTATATTTTTCATATGTCAGGACTAAACTAGAATACTGCTCCACTGTTTGCAATCCATTCTATTTATGTCATAGAGTGTTACTTGAAAAACCACAAAGAAAATTTCTCAAATATTTATGTCTTAAGATAGATAACGCTTCTTATAAGCAACTGATTGATATATTTGGGTTTCAGAGTTTACATTTGAGGAGAAATTTAAACTCAGTCACTTTCGTTTACAAATTGTTACATGGTCAAATTGATTGTCCTGAGTTTCTGAGTCAAATTGTTTTTCTTATTCCTAAGCATAATTCTAAAAGTACTGATACTTATTGCGAACAAGAACTAACCTTTTTTTAAGTCATTGGTATATAATATGTGCAACTTATTTAATACAGTGTCGCATCTCTGTGATCATAAATCATATCAGCTTAGAATCTATTTTATTAACGTTTTCCCTAGAATTGATACTATTGATGATACACATCGAATTTTGGTGCTCGTTTTTGACTTTTTTCTTAAGCATGAAAAAAGCGATAGAAAAAAGAAAATCTTCAGAATTTTATCCTCGACAGAATTGCCTGGATTATTTGTTAGTATCCATTTAAAAACGTAATATCAGTAAAAGCAATGGAAAGCTATAATAATTTTACCAAAAAGATTTGTAATGACAGATAAAATAAAATAACGTTACAAGCTTATCCTTTTTTTGCTGAATTCGTGATAATTTCATTCTTATGATTTATTTTTCTCACTTACAAGAATTGCGAAATACGTTTCATTCAAATTAACACCATTTTTCATAAAGGCTAAAATTAAACTGGAAATTTCAAATACAAGTTGGATATGCTGACGGCATTTGAATTTACATTATATGTAAATAAGAGGCAACGCCGGTTATTGATGGAATGCCTTGATGTGTCTAGTCTAACGGAACTTGAGGAAATGAAGTTGAGCGGAAGTCTATTTGAGTAGTTTTCTTCGATGACATTTCTTTCTGTGCCACGTGCCTATTTCCCATTTTCTGCGGCAGTGGAACGACTTTGATTATAGTTTTTTAGTCGGACGAAGCTACTCTTTGTCTTTTTAGCAGGTTCTACAAATTTAGCATTGCTGATTATGTCGTTAAGTTCATTTCCTATGTCAAAAATATTCCTAAAATAGCTCACTTTTATAAAATATTTTTGAATTTATTTTAAGGATCTTGACGCCATTAAATCATTTATTGATTAATGATGTATCATGGTTGAATTTCACGTTGGTGTTATATAATTAACTAATTTACCAGTATTTCAAAAAATTGTTTAAATATTATTATTTTAATTTGTTAAAAAACTACGAATTTTATATATTTTTATGTATTCCATTAAATAGTATTTAAACTATACAGGGTGTTCTATTTAAGACTCCCAAAGCGATAATATTGAAAATTATAACACATGAATTTTGACAAAAATTTCTTGGTGCAGCTCCAAATATTTCGGAAACCAATAAGTTTTCGAAAATTGCGTCTCAGCGCCACCTATACCGCTATGGACAGGATTTTTATTTCCCCATTTAATTCGTACATAATATGAATTTGTATGAAAAATATATAAACGATGCCTAGTAAAGAATAAGCTAAATTAGACCACAATGGTAGCAGGTCAAATAAACTTTTGTCAATAGATGTGATGGATTAAAAAAAATGAACTTAGTTTCAGTTCATATCTCGGAAATCTATATAGCAATACTTTTACAATTTTACACGATGAGAGTAATTTTATTTAAATTTAAATGTATTTTAAATCCGATAACACTTCTGGAAAAATGTACTCTTATTTTCAATTCTTAAGACACAAGTAGTTATTTACTAAAATTAATTAATTTACTAACTAACTTATTTACATTTACTCTTGCGCAATATATCTTAAATATATATTTGAACAAGAAAAAACAGGATATCTGCCTGCCTCAATGCCGTCTTACTCAAAAACAAAATGGTCCCTATGGCATGTCAGTTCGTATCTATAATAATTTATCTAACTATATAAAGAATATAAGTTCCTTGAAAAAATTTAAAAAATATTTGAAACAGTTTCTTGTAACCAGGGCGTTTTACAGTATGAACGAATATTTTAATAGTTAACTTATAAATTAATTCCATAATTGTTATTTTGTGACATAATTCCATATTGTTATTTTGTGACAATCAATAGAAATAATAAAGAATCAATCAATCAATCAATCAATCAATCAAAAGTATATATTGAAATTTTGTATATGTTGTTCTTGAAAACCATGGCAAATAAAACTTATTTTTTATTTAATGGACATAGTGGATAAGTATTATTTCAAATTCAAATAAAACGCTCTTTCAAAACTACAGTGATTTTATAGCTTTGTCTTTACTACTGCTACTATTGGTATATTCCAATAGCAACATCTTTAGCAAACCTCACAACCTACATCACTCTACACTCTCTACTGAAGAGACATTTTATTTAATTATGTAGGTTTCTGAGATACAACTAAAACTAAATTGGGTTTCCTTAACTTCAACATACTATATCCTGGAAAAATCATGATTTGAACTGGTAGAATCTAGTGGTGAAAGGACAATGTTAAAAATAGCCGATTTTGGCTATCCGGGGAAACGCATAAATCATAAAAAATCAATTGATTATTGTTAATTAACATTAGAAATGGCCCAGAAATACGTCAGATAGCTGAGGAAATGTCGCTACTACCCCTAAACCTATATAAACTACCCTTAAATAGCTTTAAATGGATAACGATTTGAACAGACAGTATGTCAATACAAAAAGTGATAAATAACTGTAAAAATGTCCCATTTCACCCCTAAAAATTAAAAAAAAACGACTTTCAACAGCTAATGGTGAGCTTACTTCGACATCAAAAATAGATAATGCTTAAATGTTCAAGGAAACGTCTATTGCTAGAAAAAAAATATAAATTACTGTCAAAAAATGCAAAAACTGATACTAGAGTACAGTACTAAGTAAGTGGAGAAATATTAAATGCACCCCTAGATCTATATAAACAGCCTTTAAATTGCTTAAAATAGATAATCATTATTTATTGTTGTAAAATTCAATTAGAATGAAAAAAATGCTTAAATCACTTTTAAGGTTCATTTATACTATTGCTACCTGAAAAATGGGCGCAAGGATAAATTGCCATTTTTTTCAGTACGCGCTCGCAAAGTGAGAACAATTGGCGCTATTTCGCCATTGAATGGGCACTTTTACAGTCATTTATCACTTTTTATATTGACATACTGTCTGTTCAAATCATTTTCAAGCATTTTTTTTCATTTTACACGAATTTTATAACAATAATTAATGATTATCCATTTAAAGTTATTTAAGGGTAGTTTATATAGGTTTAGGGGTAGTAGCGACATTTCCCCAGCTATCTGACGTATTTCTGGGCCATTTCTAATGTTAATTAACAATAATCAAATGATTTTTTTATGATTTATGCGTTCCCCCGGATAAGCCAAAAATCGGCTATTTTTAACATTATCCTTTGACCCATTCTTCAACAGACATCCTGTATATTGGGGCATATTGGCTATATGAATTATACACTACACGGTCTGTCATGAACTTGCGTGTCACCAACATGCCGAATTTTTTGTATCACGATCGAAGCTCTGCTAGTTTCCTGGTTATGCAAATAAGCAATAAAGTAGTTTCAAGGGTTTTACAGACCAGACCTCTGATCGATTCGCAGAAAATGTCAGTTGATTAAACAAACAGCCTGGTAGCTTCGATACCATAGGAAAAGTACGAACAGGCATCATGCATGGCGCAAGATTATGCACTAAGCATGCAACATATTACCCATCACTGATCTCTTCCTCGTCAACTGGCACATGGCCATAGGTGCACTTCGACTCTGGGTAAGTGCATTAGCTCTTGGTGGACACTTACTGGACTTGAAGAGGTTGTCTTAAATTGTCTGGGTTTGGTAAATGTAAGGGTTAGATAGTGACCTACACTGTTGGCAGCATGCTGATGTTTAATGACTAAGAGGGGTAAAAATAATGATTGAACTGATGATTCTGTACTGTGCAACTAAGTCATATCCAGAATAAATTCTAAATACAAGGGAATTTCGTGAAATGCTTGAGGATCATACCATATACAATATCATCTTATGAGTGTAAGTGTAAAATCAAACTACAGCCAGTATCATAGCAAACATCTAAGATATTGAACTTTAACAATTAGAAAGATCTATTCAGATTTTTGTAAATTTTAACTAATGTACTTGTTGCAGTGTTATTGTTAATATCAAGTAGTGCTTTATGAAATATGCTTTACTTCTAGTGTTACTAACTCAAATATGTTGCACTCCATTTATTACAAACCATTATCCTCGTCTCTTTCAGACCCAATCGTTTTCTTCATAGAGTTGACATGTAATGTAACCTGAGAATATCCCAGCATGAACCGAAAACGTTTCAAATAATAGAAGTGTATGAACTCAAATGTGTCGCATACAATGAACAGTGAAAGGTTTCATTTACTGTGAAAATAAAGTATTGTAGACGTCTATACGATCTTGTTTTGCTTATAAATAACCAATACGCAATTGTACGTAAACAATATAAACACAGACACTTAGTGTATCGAACTTGGGAAATAAATTCAATGTTGGACAAACTTTGAGTAATTGCATCTGCAACTTGTGTCACCTATGGATTACAATAACGTTACAACTTACAGAAGAACAATTAAAGCATAACTAAGTTTAAGATATTAACACGTTGAAACTAATTCTAAAAATAAGTCTGTAATACGGAATTTTTTAAATTGAGCGAGGAAATATCAATGGATCTTGTAATATTTATAAAAATTGAGTTGTACACAAAGCAACACGTTCTAATTGTTAAATTGTTTAATGAATGGATATTTAGCAAAAGTGTTTCAAAGAAATGACTTGCGGTTTGAATAATACTCTATCAATGAATATGAAGTAACTTCTTTACAAGTAAGTCCTTTACAAAAACATATTGATTTGGTTCATAAAAATGTTCCTAAAGATCAAGCAATTTCCATTAGTTTACACAATGATTTAGTTCTGAAGACATATAGAGTTCAAGTAACACAAAATCTAAAGCTATTGGGTCATGCAAAATATATGTGCATTTTTCAATTGTATTAAAAACCAACCATATGATTTTTTTCAAAAGAATACCTCTCTGTGCACATTTTGAAAGTAATGGCTATGTTAAACAAAGTGATCACATATGAAGTGAAGAAAATCAAGGATTGATTGTGACCTTATCCTCAGAAGGTGCAATTGGTTTATACTTATTTGAAAATATTGCTAATGATGCTGCAACCGTGACTGACCTTCGATATCGTGGGATGTCAATTGAGTTTATGTGACCTAAATTGATGAATATTGATATGAATGACATGTTGTTTCAACAGGATGGCACGACATCTCAGCTTACAAATGATATAATTAGAAACGTTTCTTACACAATAATAGAAAAAGTGCTAGTCTCCTACTTTTTCAATGTGACTTCGATGTGGACAAGATATTCCATGATAAAATCAATGTTGAAAGTGCACAAAGGTATTGATATTTTGAAATATGGCAAAGTTCATATTTGAAGGTAGAATAAAAAAATTATAAACCAAAGAAGGCAAAGATACTGGAGAGAAACCAAATCGATGAATTTTAAAAAAAAAGCACCGGATGAGGAATATTTATAAGTTAAGGTAGAAAATACAGTGTGATTTGACATCATTGGACTTTTTTCTTTGGGGCCATGTTAAAAGTCAAAATCGGAACAATCCTCAATCAATCCCTAAAATGAATGAAAATTATTTTTGTTATTGGCCAGATAGAGTCACAAGAGGCGGTCATTTGGCAAATATCGCTTTTTGTCGTTTATTTCATACATACGTTTGAAATGCCACTAAGAAGAGTTTTGAAATCATCGCAAATTGTATCTTTCGCTCAAAAATTGGACAAAATAGCTCAATTTGAAAACCCCGTATACTAAATACAATGGCTATACCCGAAAATTTACAATACTAATAATAATTGTTAATTATATGGAAAACATCGATTTCAGTGCACTGTCGACGTTCAAAAATGTGTACGGTTTCCATTAAAACTTATACATTAAATCAGGCATAACAGATAAAGTCGTCTTCGCACAGGTATTTTGCCAATATCCTGATGTCAAGCGAAACGCTTATCTGATGTCCCAACTGAACATTAGCAGATAAAATTATTGGAGCGCACGTTGCCCCAAATATGTTCGGCTATTTCCGAACCGAAGGAGAACTAACTAAAAGAAAATCATTTAGAATCACAGATATTCATTCACTTTGTATTATTTACAATTCAACTTTGCATGGATGAAATTAATTACGATTTACAGTACAAGGTTTTCGGTTTTGATAACATGAAACTGCTGAACAAAAAATAAATAAAAATAGAAAACGACTGAATCCTTTCCCAAGGAATAATGGTTTGATTTATTATAAACGACTAATCATTTAAACAAGTATTCGAAAAAAATATGGGTGTAATACATAATAGTATGACAAATTACTTAAAAATATACAACACATTGTAATATATTTTTAAAACTTCTAATATATACAGGGTGTTTCTTAAATAGGGGTTAAAAAATCCAAGAACCTATTCTATGGCCAAAAATAAGTTTTTCCTTAAATATAAATGAGGGGTCTTAAAACAGCGTGTCAAAAATAAAAAAAAAACAGTTTTTAATTTCTTTCTTCAGATAATATAACCAAAATCAGTATACATATCTGGTATACTGTAAAAAATAATTACAGTAAAAATAGATGGCAATTTATTTACCACTCATTATTGCTGTAATTTTCTTATCGATTGTGACTTTACATTGTGATTTTACAGTACAAAAAGTATTTTTACAATGTAACATGCACAATTACTTGTAAAATTGCTGAGTAACTTTACAGGCAGTTGTATAGTTACATTGTAATAATACATTTTATATTATTACTACAATTTAATTTTTTATTTATAGTACAGAATGGTCCAATATGGGCACAATTTTTCTAAAAAAATGTTCCCGTGATATTTGGACTATCTTTTCGGAGAATAGAAGAAACCTCTTAAAAGTGTCGAAACTGGCCTAACCCGTACAGTAAATTTTAGAAAATCTTACTTTAAAGACATCTTGTTTACAACACTCGAATTCACTAACAGCGTTTTGACATAGATACCTAAAAAAAATCTGAATAGTAATTAATATTTATACCTAATAGATTAATATGTCTATGTATATGAGAAAAAATTAAATATCGTAAGGAATTAACGATTGCTAATTAACATATCAGTTTTTTCCGTGAGTTTCTCAATAGCTTTACTGCATCTGAACGTTATTTCAAAAGAAAAATATACTCATATTAAGTAACATATCCTCCGATTACGGCCCAATTAGACAATTAGTAGTTACAGCTTTATTATATCTTCAATATATTAACTGCTTTTTGCTTATTTTTTTTAGCTTAGAAAGACATGTACATACAGGCACTGAAGTAATAAAATATTATGGTTTTACCGCAATTTTTGATTAAAATTTAGTATCTGCACATTTAGGTTACTTGTACAAAACGGAACACTTAACGTTATACAAAACATATATAACAATGTAAAAATATATTCATAGAACTAAAGTTAATATTTAAAATATTCAAATGAGATCTTATACTAACTATTACAAAGTAATATTAATTATATAGACAAGTAGGTACCCAGAACAGAAGATGAACAAATCAACAGTGGGGTATTCAATTTTTGTAGATGCAAGGATACCAATGTTTCTTTGCTTCAATAATTATGTATAACTTACATACCTATTACTTCTTAATCTCAATTAGGTTATGTTATAACCAACACTAGACAAAACTATTTATAGTACTAAAAACACTCATTTGTCACTCTAGATATGATTATATTGCTAGTCACTACTCACAAAATTAATTATGTAAGTACCTAGGTCCTAGGTACACGCTGCCTTCATCGAAATGAAGCAAGAAATAATAAAGGCGTCACCACCCAACGGTCTCAACGGTTAGTGGTAGTGCGTTTTAAAATTAGTAGTACCTTCACACACACATTAGGTATATTTTTACATTCAATTATATAGTAAATTTGGTATTTTCAATAATTCTACAATGTAAAAATGGATTTCACATTGCTAATAATTGTAAATGTATTACAATATATTCTATAAATGTACACATTATATTATAATTACATAGAAAGTTTACGGTTTTATTGTATATTGGCAGTTTTCTTGTAAAATTACAACCGTCAGTGTAATATGATCATTATTTTTAGAATTCTTTTAAGACAATTATAAGGATATTCTTACAAAGTATATTTGTAAAGTTACTAGCCTTTTTTTCAGTGTATAACGGTAGGTATGAAACAAAAAATTACCAGCTTTAGAAATTTACCAGTGGTTTTAAAAAATAAGCTTAATTTGACCATATATAATATTAAATAAGATGACGGCTTCTTATTGTTTTGCATGGCCTCCCTAAGATATGTTTAATTTAACTGTGTAAAACTGCACTTGATCAAATAAATCAATATTGTTGTTAATCGGTTTCAAATACAAAAAGTGTAAAGAAACAAAAAGTGAAGATAATACAATAGCGCATATGATGACCTATATTATTTGTAATATTATACAGGGTGATATTTATTTTGGCAAAAAATGATCGATGATACCCACACCTTAGTCACTGGCAAGTTTCTAAAATTGATAATTTTTTGCTTCATACCTACTGTCATAGTAAATATGCACACCAAATTTGATTAAATCATCTCAAATTAAAAATTAAAAATTTAAGAAATTAAAAATTTCTGGATTTTTGACCTCTACTTGAGAAACACCTTGTATAATTACTGCTTCAAATATTAAAAAAAAAAACAAAAAAAGAACTAGATATCTGCAAAGCATAAACAACAAGCTCAAATTTTAAATGTCATATGTCAATATATACAACAAAAAGAATTTGTAAATTATAGCACTTAGTATCTTAAATAATGAAAGTTTTAGTTGAATTTATTCTGATTATAAATTAATACAATTCAAATAAACTGCAGAAAGACTGTAAATAATGTATTGAAATATGAGAGAAACAATATGAAAATCTCGTGTATTTTGCTTCATTACAAAAATGGTTAAATAAAATTCGTAAATACAGAGACTTTATATAAATCTGAACCAGAATACTAATATTTTCATAACCTACTTACAATTTGACAGTGAAAAACGTACGTTCAAGTTCTTTCTCTGCAATATTTCCAAATTAAGACCAATAAAGACTCAAATTTTATGTATTACCATGAATAAAATAAATTACTAAAGTTATAAAAACTATGTTTAATATTAATTATTTTGAGGAAAGTGGGAGGTAACGAAAGTTTACTGACTTTGAAAAATATTATTTTCCATTACAAGTATCTCTCATTGGAAAGATGTTGATGCCTATTAATTTTGATGCTTGTGCTGTTTTGATAACTGCTGAATATGTAATTCAAATATTTGTGAATAAAAATTGAAAACAGCAGGTGGGTATAACGTATTCTATGAAAAAATTATAAAAAAACTTTAAAATTTTAGAAGAATTTACAATAACTAAATCATACAATTAGGTTTTTTTCACTTTAACCTTTGATCATAATCTTATTCTCTCAAAACACAGAAGTCTGTTGTCAAACTATATAATTCGTCTATTATTTCTAAAAACAGAAAAAAAGTTGATTAAAATGATCCTAAAAATTACAAAATACCATTGTTAGAGAAAATAATGTAATGTAAGATGTTTCCATCACCAGCTGCCACTTCCCTCAAGTAATACTGTGGAGAAACTGGTCTCTATGCTACGCCAACTAAGCACGGAAGCATGTAACGTATTCCTGAAACCAGAAATTCAAGGCAACCTTTCAAGAGCGTCCAAATCTTGGGCCTATGTGGGATGGGGATGACGGGGGTTAGTACGATCATGCAGCATGCCATGACACTCAGGCGATGGGTTACTTATCTGCCCTGTCCCGAGTGCAGTGTGCAGATGCCATGGGAGTGGGAGGCGGGGTGGACTCGCGCGCTCGACAGAGCTGGCGGAGGGGGGCAGGCCAGGGTCACGTCCTGCGGTGACCTTTAACCTTGATTTGGTTTCCATCGTGGCCGGGCCTCCTCGGAGGAGTGGTCGGCGCTCCACCGAGGCCCCTGGGCCGGTCAAGTCATTACAATACAAGACAACATCTACGCGTTGAGTGCGGACGATGCGCGTCATACCCCAGTGACGTCCGTTCGAAAGGCTACGTTGGAGCGAATAATAACAAGCTATTTTGGCTGCGAATCCTGACGTAAAAATGACATCACTTAAAGTTTCCTTATTTTCTTACATTTTACAACCCTACAACATATTTCTGTTACCTTGAGACATACAGTGTGTTTGCTAGTTAATATCTCATCTAGGATATCATTACTATACATTTTGATATCTATTATAAGGAATGAGTGGGTAATTTCGTATAGTAAACTTTTAATGCAACCAAAAGAATGAACATAAAAATATGTGAATTAATTCTCAATGTGCTACCTTCACGTCAGTCATGTAATTTGTGAAGAAATGCAGTACTGTTCCCAGCGCAATTATTTTTCAGCTCGCAAAAAAAATTATTAGAAAAAATATGTTTTAAACGTTGGCTCTTCCATGTCTTTGAGCAGATTGGTTATTTTAGATTATTTTTGTTTAATGTATACCACTCAAAAGTGTTCTACATTTTTGTTTCTCTCTGTTCCATTATGATTGAAAATTGCACCTAAAAATGGCATAAAGTGTATTAGGCACGCACAAAATTGATCGCATTGTATGTGAAAATGCAAAATCTCTGGTTCAGTAACATAACTTATTATCATGGTACGCATCAAATTAGAAAACTAATGTTTTTTGTAACGTCTTACATTAACAGATGGATAATATTTATTAGGTATTAGGTAGAGACCCACTAGAGCTATGGTAGTAAAATTATAGTCCTAATATGTCTCTATCAAATGGTTTACAAATGTCGTCAAAATATTTCCTTATATTTAAGGCATTTTGGGAGAACGGCATTTTTTAAATTTGACGTTTATTTCATAAATGCCATGCAATATTTAAGTTATTGAAATTTAATATCTGGGGCTTTCGTATACAACCTGATTGGTGGTGTTATCTGTTTTATTCATAACAAAAATGCCTAATAAACTTATAGTAGTTTTTGGCGCAACGTGTAATCATAGCGGTCAAAGAAATAAACAAGTACAAGGTCAAACAAAACATTTGAGTACTACATACTAAAATATTACAAAAAAAAATTAATATTGACCAATGAGCTGAAACACATGGATTGTTAAGTGTCACACTGAAACATACTGTATTGCCAAACTAGAAAGTAAAGTCAAAATAAACAGATTTTTGCTTTAATTCAATTTAACTCTCTGTTGCAATATTTATTTTAGTTTATAGAGGTTGTTGTTATTCTCAAAATTAACAAAAGCTTGGACAAAAGAGTACACCAGAAGTGGTAGAAAGAGATAACTGCTATTTTTTTTTTAGAGCATTATGTATTGAAGGTTTGGCAGAAAAGTAATGAGAGTAGCAAGATTATGTACAAATTGATGACGCTGTTGCCTGCTTCTTTAGATAATAGTTACATAGATTAAAGGCCGTATTTAACAACACATGACATGGACGACAGCTGCTCGCCGTCAGCGCTTCGATGTCATCAATATTCCATCGTACATAATCAAATATAGCAATTCCTTGCAAGCAAAACATGTTTTCATTATTACCTGTGGAATGAACCGCTGCCTTTGATAGTTTAGTTCAAATAAAGGGTTGGCGTGCTGACTGTGAGCAGTTGCTATCCATGTGCTGTGCTACTAAATGAACGACGACTTTAATCCTTGCGATAGTCTCAGGACAATTTGATATAGTTATGCCGTTAGTGAAACCATTTGAAGCAAAGTTGTGTTTATGAGGTATCTATGTTACAACAAATTTGATATGTTTTGCAGAAAAAAAACTTGTGGAATTTCCTATTGTGATGATTGAGATAAATGTGCACCAGAATTGGTACCAAAAAACCTTATGGTTGAGCAGAAGGCAAATCGGAGGAATGTGTGTATGTCTTGATCTTCTGATCGCCTTAGTACTCAAAATCTATCAATAATCTGAGTTGTAAGTCATTCTTATTTTTAACATTGCAGTTTGTTTATGACGTTGAAAATTTTGAGACATTAAATCTTTTCGTGACACTTTCCTGTTGATACAACATGTGTCCTATGGACAAAGAAAGTTCTCCATAAGCCCTTTGTAACGCTTCATGTCACAATAACGGCTTTACATCAAGCTTTACATAATAAAATTCAAACTTTCGCCACTAGATTTATAACGCATCTTACTAGCAGCTATAGCTATTAAAAAGGTCCAGAAAATTATAACAGGAGTTAAACTAGCTGCAATGTAAAGAAGGACAACAACATTTCAGTTTGTGGAAAATGTTGTCAGTTTTATTTACTTTTCTGCCAAAGGTCTTTACACACTATTATAATTCCCCTATATTTACAGAGAGAAAGTTCTTATATTTTATGTTACTATAAAGTTGAGAAGTAGTTCAAACAAACTATATGAGGATGAGGAAGTATTTCCATAAAAAAATAACAAAATTTGCTCGACATTTTTGCAATTCGTAGATTTGATCTGATACAACATTGTAGAGCTTGAAGACGATTTATGCAACGTCTATATTCCACAGTCATTCTGTCTCTAAAAATATATATGATGTGGGCTGTAAGATATAAGGAAACCCGTACATTTTCTTCAATTTTATCAACAGTACTTCCATAAAATGTTCAGTAGCGTGAACCAATTACAAAGCCTCTATTAAAGTAGTCCATTCATTTCATGATTTTTATTTTTTTAGTCACCACATATATTACATATTGTTTACATCTCTGCAAATTGATAAGTACAATGGTTCTATCTACTCTGGTGCAAGATATCTACTATAAGCAATAGTGTTTGGCAATTTTATTATCTTCAATTCTAGTTGCTATATGTAACACTTTCAGAATTGAGCAGTTATGGTACTACTTGCGATTCTATACAAAATAATGGCTTAGCTACTTTCCGCACCAATTTCTATTTCAAATATTCACTTGAAAATGCCTATCACATTTGAATTCACCTTTTGATTTTATTTATGGATAATCATAATCATAAATAATTAAAATTCTAATTTAGGTGGCTTGTTTCTCTGTAAACATCGTAAAATACTTTGGAGTAGTTTTAAAAGTGATAGAGATATGTACATTTTTTCGTGAATACCCCGTACATGAATGGAGTACTTAGTTTGAGATTAGCTAAGTGATTGAAGCTTTCTGAATAATATAAGAAAAATGATGTATTTGGCAACATTAAACAATTGTTTATCTACAGGATGGTCACGCCAAAATTGCCCCCCTTATTTTTCTTTGTTATTTTCGAGATACGAAAAAAGGCGTAAGAATGAAAATTGCAGAAACTTTAAAATAGTCTCTAACGCATTTATCACAAAAACAATTGAATTTCGCATTTCCGACATGTAGACTTAACCTTTGTTTCTTTTTAATGGAACACCCTGTATATTTTTACGACATTGTGAAAACCGTGGGAAGAGTTTTTCATTTATTATACAGAGCGCTTATATTTTACGGTATTGGAAATATAACATTTTTATCGTTAATATGCAACGTCTTATCACATCATATAACTCATATGGAATATATCTTTTTAAAGATTTTAGATGAAAAAATAGAAGAAATATATTCATAAAGATGGTTCAATATGACCTTCTTTTTCAACTCAAAGTTAATTATATTAAAGGCTAATTCTTAATTTAAAATACTTAATTTCATATATATAATTTAAATTCGTTAAGAAGATATATTTCAATGAGTTATAAATACTCAAAAAAGTAATGTGTTTAGTTCATATAAGATTTTCTCGAAAAGTCTAGAAATTTGTTTTTTTTTGGCTTTTTTTAATACTGGAACAATTTTTTGTTAAATTTGGCAACTTGTTACTTTTATAGAGACGCAGTATCAGGTAAAATAATTCTAAAATTGTAGCGACCCAAAGAGCAGAAAGGGCACGTGCTAGGTGAAATAATGATCACAACTTTTTTGTCTTTGGTTTTATTAAGATTTTGAAGGCATTTCTTCAAAGAATGAAAGTTTATATAAGAATTTGATCCTTTTGTTTGAAGCCAAAAAGCCAACCGTTTGCGAGAAAATTGACATTTCAATTTTTTGGACATAGTCATTTCTTTTACGATTAAGCAACGTATACTTTGAAAACAATTGAATGATAGCTGTCATATTGCTTTGACGGTAATTTCAAACCTTATATTTTCATGCAAGATAAAAGCAGAAAACCAACCTTTTATGAGCAAAATAGAAATTTAACTAATTTATTCTAACTTTGGCAGAACAATTTTCAGACTGGTCGCCACGTCGTCGATTTAGCTTTCTTATGTTTTCAGAGACATATAATAAGGTTAATTCAAAGTTTTAAAGTTACTTCTGAGAAAGACAACGACGTGTTAAACGTCAAGGAAGCTAAACCGACGACGTCGCGACCAGTCCAGAAACCGTTCTAACGTTAAATACATTAGTTCAATGTATATTTTCTCATAAAATGTTGCGTTTCTGCTTTTATATTGTATAAACGAAACATGAAGTTGACACATTATTTTTTTGAATACTATCACCCCTTGAATTTTCTACGTGTAGTTTTTGAACACCCTGTATAATGTAATATGCATATACAGGATACTTACTTATATTTCACGGTATTCCAGGATTTTTGAAAAATTCAGTTGACCTTTTTTCCATTAGCGTGATCTATTAAACAAGAGAAAAGTTAGGCCTACGTCTTAGAAATGCGATATTCAATTGATTTTTTGAAAAATGCTTTAAAAAATATTTAGAAGCTGTTACAGTTTTTATTTTTACACCTTTTTTCGCATCTCGAATAATAAAGTAGAAAGAGGAGGCAATTTTCGAGTGACCACCCTGTTCACTTTCCTGACGATGAATGAGTTGGAGGTTTGTCTAAAACCAGGGCCGTGTCGTAGTATGATGCGCCACTGCAAAAGAGGGGCGCCAAAAGCAACGAAATATAGATAGGCTGGACACCTTTTTTATTGTTAATATGGTGTTGATGGTTTTCCTATGATGTTCGTGTTCATATTATAGACTTTTTTTTGGATCTTTACTTTAGAGAGGCGCCATTTCAAAGCTTTGCATCATGTAATCCAGAGCACGGCCCTGTCTGCGGCTGGCACGTTTGTGTGGTCTGTCTGACAGACGCAAGACGGAGGTGAATTTAGAATTCGACCAAAATGAGGTTGTTATTATTCATGTCCCAATGGAGGCGCTAGCCTGGGGTAATGTACGACTAAAGCAACTGGCACAGACGAAGAGGCGGCCATGCACACAGTCCAAGTATTCAAGACTGCTGTGACATACATACGACAAACACACATTCTCAGTCCGGCACCTTCGCCCGGATCGAAAGAGTAGTAAGTATTTATGTACAAGACCATCACTGGTGGTTGCAAATTGCAAATCAACACACGTACATAGTGATGCGAATACGATACGATACTCAAGTACACCGAGCGGTTGAAAAGTGAAGTAGAATGGAAGAGTAAGTACCATCAACACCTCGGAGACGGAGCTTATACTCAGCACGTACATGGTGACTCCCACGTCCACAGGCGGGCCTGTAACCGCAAGCAAACTTATCCTGAGTGGCGTTGGCGGAATAAATATGAAAACCAAATCAAACTCGTGCCCTTGGCCTGCCCGCCCTGGCCCCGGGAGGTCCGCGCGCGCCCTCTCGGGGCCGGGGTGGGAATTGTATGTATATGCTATGACAACGACATTTAGTCCGGCTATGAGAAACTCTAACCATCTGGACCTCGGACAGCGAGCTGATGCTCAGCACGTACATTGTGACTCCTACGTCCACGGGGGGGCCTGCAAGCGAAACCATCACATAACATCTAACCGCTCCCCAGGCCGCCGAGCGCGAGAGTCCGGGCACTGTGCGGAGACGAGCCGCTACCCCTGGATCGATACCAGCGCGTTGGTTTGGGTGAGCCAGCGATTTTTCGCTTGTCCCTGCACGTCGGTCACGCGAAACGCTGCGTTATCCTTAACCTGTACCTTGCTCACTTAACACGTCAGCGAAATCAACTACTTTTTTAATATTTACAAATACTGATCACTAGTCAACAGTACAGGGTGATTCAAACACCTCCTACAAACTACTAGGGCACAAAGTACATAAAAGGCTAAAGCAAAAGCTTCTAGTGAACTTTGGGTCGCAGATGCTTTCTTAACACACAAAGGTTGCTAACGTTGGAGTATAGTAGATGGTGTTGAGAAGAAAACATGCCGTTTTGACACCAGAGCATTATAAGTGGTATATCGGTTATGCGTTCTTAAAGGCTTTACGATGCGATGCTTACTTATGGAACTCTCGAAAGAAAACGACGTGGTTACATCATGTAACGTTTTCGGTAACTGTCCGGAAACTACTCGCTTTCCGGACGCTTTTTCTTTGAGACAGTAGCAATTTTCCGACCTGGTCCAGGAAGTTCATAGTTCCCGTACTAAGACGAGAATTGCATCGTTTCTGTCATTAGTATGAAAATCTAGGTAGGTATGCTTTAGAAACTAGAAAAGGTCATAAGATATAGCCACTTGAGTAAAGGACACATATTGTTTAAAAGTCACCAAATAGTAAGTTATGCAAATGACGTAGTCATAATTGAAAAAGACAGTAGGGAATTAGACAAAGAAACGAGGAAATTTGTGAAGAAAGCACGTAAAGAGGGATTGCAGATAAATCAAAAGAAAAGTAAGCTTTTGAGAATAAGAGAACCAAAAAAAAGATACCAATTTCAAATTGAGAATGAAGCACGGAGAGATGGAGTTTGAAGAAGTTCAAGAATATGTGTATTTGGGGGTGCTGATAACAGCAGTGTGATGAGGGACAAGAAATTAACAGGAGAATAATAAAAGCAGACATAAGTTCGGCAGCAGTCAACCACTTAATGAAATGAAAAAAATTGCCCAGAGGAGTAAAACAAGAAGTCAAGAGAAAACCTATTAAGGTGGGAAAGGAAGAATTCTAGAGGGAAAGAAGACGAGGGAAGACTATATATAAGGAAAAATAATGAGGAAATATATGCCATGTACCAGGCACCAGAAATAGACAAAGTTGAAGAAGGTGCAGTGGCTAGGGCATCTAGTACGTATGGAAGATGAAAAGGCAATTAAAAAAATTGTAGGAAGTAAACCTAACTACAAGAAAGAAAGAGGGAGATTGAGAAAGTGATGGTAGGAACCGTGGCAATAGATCTAAGGGAGAAAAATGTACCGGACTGGAAAGAAAGGCGAAGAACAGAACGAAGTTTAGGAAAATAATGCAGTTCTGGGCCTAAAAGGCCTGTAAACAGCTGCATATATATGCTTTGGTAGAGTGCGGAGGCTGGAAATGTACCAATGTCGCTGAAGAATTTATGGACAATTCATAAACAAACTCTCTCATTGCTGTCACTTCACTGACGTGTTATAAACCATTGACTTGGTAACTCTTCATATTTCAAGGTCGTTATTTTGAATTAATCTTTTAGCCGATCATTTACTCAATAAAGATTCGGAAAGTTAAGAGTTATTTGCTACGTCATTTCCTTTCGAGTCTCCACGAGTTGCGTCTAAAGATTTTTAAGACTTGTATCAATTGAATGTCATTTCCTTGTAGTGTTCAATTTAACATACCAAATTAATCTCTTGGATAATTTTCAAAAAATCAACCATTTTTAAGAAAGATAATGTAAATTTTAAAGAAACTTATACACCCTGTATCTCATTAAGGAGTCATCTGCGAATACTTGTTTATTAGAACTGTTTGCCTTAATTTTTTATGTACCATCTGTCCCAGAAGTCTGGCTATTTTTTTTTGGATCACCCTGTATACAGGATGCAACAACGACTGATTTATCTTGTTCAAAGAAACAAGAGAGATAATTTTCCCTAAAACGGTTCCAAAGGACTCTATGATCTTTGCTAGTGGTGACCATTAAAATGATCGTATTTTGATTTGGATGGAAAAAACATAAACCTATATTGTTTTCCTAGGATCATAAAAAAACTTTCTCAATAAAAAAGTTTTGCACGAAATAAGAAACAAAAATAGGGATTGTGAACACTGAGATCTCGAAAAGGCTTACGGGTAATTTGTAAAATATTTTGTTCGCATAATTCACTGGCAAGCAGATATAAATACGTGCCATTTATTTTTTTTATAAAATTTTAATTTTTCTTAGTTTCAGCAATACGAATTTTGAAAACTAAGAAGCTAGTGTCAATCTAAAATATAACAATTTGATATAATGAAAAAAAATTCATTTATTTGTCTATCACTCGATTACAAAACAAATATTTTGCAGCTACGAGAGATATTTCATTCAAAATCTCAGGATCCACAAACTTATATTTTATTTAGCAAATTTTAACACTTTTGCATATGCCTAACATCGACTTGAAAGTGAATATGTCATATCAGAGAAAAAGCAATGTTTCATCTTTTAGTCTGCTCCTAATTTTGAAGGCACTGGTTTGATTTGTTTTTATTCAAATTTTAAATGAATCATCATCATATTTAAAATCTATATCATCAATGGTTTTTGAATCAAAACTTGTGTTTCGTGTGAAGAATCATAGAGGTTTTAGAAATCGTTATAGAAGAAATATCATTATTTTTCTTTAATATTTAGCAAAATCGCTGCCAAATTCTATATATGCCTTTATAATTACCTATATAAATTTATAGGTATTATACTGGTTCTGAATTCAAAAAAATATTCATAAACCTAATTCGACATTCTTATAAATTTTACTAATTAAATTTATATACGATTTTACATAAAACCAATACATTTTCAGAATCTGACAAAATCTGGTATTGAATATGGAAATTAGAGAAACCTTATAATTATTTATTGTTTGTTGAAGATATAATTGATTATTCAATATACAAATTAGCTAAATTCAGTGTTTTGAATACTACGTAAAATTTCGTCGTATTTAGGAATTTATATTTAATACCTTATGTTCTGTTATATATTATGTATTGATTTTGAAGAGCAAACTACTGCATCTGTTTATTCAACCTTTATCGATTAGATACAAAAAAAATTGAAATGTAAAAACTACCTTTTCAAGAAATTGAATATAAATTCAGTATCTACGCACAAGACATTTTGACAGCAATACAAAAATATACATTTTTATTGTATATACCTAAAACTAAGTAGTTTAGAATCCTTTTCTAGATACTTAGGTTACATCCAGTATAATAACGACGAGCACTAATTTTCTATGAATTGCCTATCAGTCTAAATATATTTTGTGTATTATTTGTCGAATTTGACAATTCACTTAAATTATATTAAAAAATCAAATATTAACTAATTTAGATAGGTACAGTTTTATTGAGATTATTTGAAACTATAATTAATAGAATATTTTTCACTTGTCTTTAATTTACTTTCAGTTCTGGACCACTATATACAGGGTAATCCTATGTGAGCGTACAAAAATTGTTTGAGTTATACAGGGTGTTACAAATTAGTAAGTAACTACATTCTTAGGACTAAAATAATAGGACTTTTCATATGTCACTTTTTGATTTTAGAGCTCCATTTTTCAAATAAAAATTTTAAAACTGATTTTTATTGATAGCTCCGGTGATTTTAGAGATATTTGTTTGAAATTTGGCACATATTTTTATCTTAAGTCGACACACTTTTTTCATTTTGGCCTAAAAGCACGAACGGAGAAAAGGAGGGATGTAGTATCCACTAAATTCCACCATTTTTTTTGGTACGCCTATGGTTTGAAAATATTTTTTTAGATAGTGCGTATTCTATTATTTTCATTTATATATGATTTTGATTTGGGGCTTGGTATACGAGATATTGCAACTTTTTTGCATGAGCAAGGTGTCGCACAAAAAATTTTCATTTTATTCCGTAAATTGAAATAAATAAGAAGTAGAAGTAACTGCAAACAGTAAAAAAATACAAAAATTTAACTCAAACTAAATGTTCAATATGAGCACCACCTTCATCTTCAGTTGGGGCACATTCCATTAGAGATAAACAAATATTCTGGAAAATATGTGGTTACAGCATAAAGCCTCTCCATCTTGCACAATTCGTTCTCTTAGGTGTTGTTTATCAGTATTAGAGCCATATAAAAGGAATCTTTCATCAATTTTAATAAATTTTTATTTTTTACAATTAACCGCCTCTGGTGGTCTGTCGAAATATGTAATTTAAACTTGACAGTGCTCCTCCGCATTACAGTCAAAAATTTCAGAACAACTTAAATGAAAGCTTTCCTATGGATTGGTAGAAAACAGTTTGTATATGTTAAATGGCCATCTCGTCCCCCTGACCTCAACCCGTTGGACCCCCTGTGGTTTTATGGAAGGTTCTCATACTAACCTGAAAAACAGATAAAGCAACGAATTATACAAGACGGAGAGCACTTTATGCTTAAACCACATATTTTCCAGAATATTCGTTAATTTTTAATTGAAATAGCTACAGGTGGGTGAAGATGGTACCCATATTGAACATTTAGTTTAACTAAGAGTTAAATTTTAATTTTGACTCCCTGTATTTTGAAAATGGAGCTCAAAAAGGAAAAGTGGCATAGGAAAGGTCCCATTATTCTGGTCCAAAGAAAATGTGGTTAACGGCTTGACCTAGTAATTTGCAACACGCTGTAGAACACACCAAAACAGTTCTAAAATTCTAATGTAATATTTTTGTATCACATATTCCTAATAAGATGCAACGCGTTAAATTAAATCTCTGTATGCAGCCCAAGTAAAAAGCGACTCATTGTACTGATACTATTGAAAGCAAGAAAAATAAATTTGATCGTTTAAAGGACTTTAAAGGTATGACTAAGAACAGTTATTATTATTTTTTTTAATATAATATTCTGTATATTAGTAGACGCGTGTGATAAAAAAGTCATTAGACTTTTACAACTAGTTTCGTCACATATATACTGCCGGAATTTTACATTAATATAGTTGCTATAATTTCCATATTCTTTTGCATCTCTCTTTGTAGCTTTCAGTTCCTCTAGTGATATATTTTTGCAACTCGTGATAAGGTATGTCATTTCTTAACTTATATGTACTTGATTTCGCAAAGGATAATAAGAAACGATACATTTATACTACATACAAATAATTATTTCGTCAAACGAAAAACCGACATCCAAACCAACGCGCTTCCATTACATGTCTAACAGTGAGAAGCGGAAATCATTGCTCTATATGGTTAAAAAAACACAAGCCCTGACAAAAATCACAGTGCAACTACCATTTTCACTTCGGACAGCGAGCTGATGCTCAACACGTACATGGTGACTCCAACGACCACGGGGGGACCTGAAATCACCATTACCACGTCAATAACAGTGGCGTTGGGCATTTGCTCTGAGTGCCTTTAGGACCGCGGTACAAGCGGAACTCTGGCAACGTCGCGAAAAACAGGGGGGAAACCGGAGTGTTTAATTTGCCTTCGCTGTCATCCCTTTGCACACCCTACTTTGGTTCGGTAATGGTGGTAATTGCTTGCTGTTTGGAATCTCGTTTTAGGTTAGGTTAGGTCATGAGAGAGTAGGCAAATTAAAGATATTGTGACTTCTAGTCAACACGTTGAGAGGTTTTTCATGGAATTTTCCACGTAAACGTATAGCAGCTCGCTGGTTATGATTTAATACTACTAGCATCAATCCGAAGAAATGATTGTTTATTTGTTGAGATGTTGGGATTTTACAGAAATGTTTAATTTATTTTTGGAAACTATTTTGAATCGGAGTATACTCAGAACTTTTTATATCAACTTCCGAGATGGCATGAATGAATATACAAGGTGTACGGGAAGATGCGGGAAATCGAGTACAGATAGAACATGAAAAAATAAGATGACGACGTTTCTATAATTTTTTTTCCTAGAGACCCTCCCTACGGAGATATGTGTCAATGAAGGACGCCGCTGGGAATCGGAAATCTTTATCATACAGAGTATTAAATATTTAGGCTTTAAGTTGTAAAGCTTAGCACGCCCTGGTAAACTAAAAAAGTTAAATATGTTTCAAGGACACTGTTTTAAGTGGTCCTTCTAGGGAGGATCTGTAGGAAAAAAGTTTATTGGAACTTGTATCGCATTTTTTTATGTTCTATCTTAACCCGAGAGATTCCCCATATTTTCTTGGACATCCTGTATATCTTGTGTGTCCATGTAAAGAATCGAATAGACCATATTCAGGAGTAGCTTCTTTGTATGAAAATAAACCGGTTTAGATCAACTTACTTGGGTATAATTTTGCGTTCTTAAAAAGTTACGGGCTTTCAAGAAATTATTTTACCATAAGTTCAAGATGTTTCAATAAACTTTGATATGGAAGGATTTTGAGTATGCCCAATCTAATAATATTTTTAAATAAAATAGAGTAATCTATTCAGTTTAGTGTTGTCAGTTGCTGACTTTAGATAATGTGAGGGTATTCTTGTCTAATTTCAGTTCTACTTTCTATGACTAAGACAAACTTTTATCTGTCAAAGTCAACATTCACTAATATACAGGGTGTTATTAAAATATGTACAGGGTGTCTCAATTTCGCAGTTGTAGATTATCTCGGAAACTACAACAGATAGAAGGATGGAGTTCTTCATATGTTAAGAGATGTTTTCAGATATCAGAAAGGTAAAAATCGTTCTTAAAAGCCTTTTTTATGTAGGTTCAGTGGCGTACTTGTTATTTCTCTACAGGATGTTTCTTTCAAAATATGACTCAAACACCCTGTATATTTTTATGCAATTCAATGGCCTCTTCTTTTCCTTTATAATGATATATAACAGTTACTATATTATATTATGGAGATTATTAAAATATCGTTAAATTATTAAAACTGATGAATAGCTGGCCATGCATGTTTTTATAATATACAAAATATATAATACAAAAATATACAAAATTGGTTCATGAACGTATAACTGACCATTCATTCATTCATTCCGCTTCAACGAAATTTTCTTGAAAAAGCGGAATTATCTTTAAAAATAAATATCAACAATAAGTCCTGTAATTCCTTAGGTAACCAAAATTAATTGTACTAAGATGACGTGAAGATCTAAGACTGTTTATTTTCATTTATTTCAGGGTATCCTTTTAATATGTTGTATTAAAAATGTAAGTTCCATTCGTTTGAATTTTTAATTGTATTTGCTTTGAATAAAAAAATATTATGTGAATCAATAATTTTCTATAATACACAGTGTGTTGCATAAGAACCGACAAAGAGCAGGTGCATGCAGGGAGTCCTAAAGTATTGTCATTTTACCAAACATACCTGTATAAAATGTTGCACACAGGCGGAGTTACAGGCCTTCAAAGGGGCCCAAATATTTGAAATAAATTATTGGTTTATTATTGGTCATATTTAACTATCAGTTCAAGTAAATTGAAAAACTACAAGGTGTTCATTGAGGGTGAGTCCCTCCAAAAATTATACCAATTAAATTGATCGAATTTAAAAACAATGATTATATCTCGCGTAGAATTTAATTCAAAAAATACTTTTTTTACTGTTGTTAAATTTTACAAAGGTTTTCAAAAAAAAATGTATTAATTATACAAGATTTTAAAATATTTATTAGAAGAAATTAAAAAGTCAGTAGTAGGCTTTGTCTTTAAAATTTGACAGTAATAGAACCATTTTGTTTCTGCTACTGTTTGTGGTTGAAAATGGCTGGAAAATTTACATTCAGCGAACAAGTTGCCATGTTACTTGTGCTAGGTTGCTTTGAAGGCAACTGAAGAAGAAGTGTGGAAGAAACATTTTCTACTGTTGAAAAGCGGACTCGAGAAACAGCACAGTCTTTTCAATAATATCCGTTCTAGTGTAATAAGTGTAGAAGATGAAGAAAATATTTTGTTAAGCAAATCGTAAATTTCAATTTTCGACGAAGAGTAATATATGTTTTAGAGAAAATGGAGCCCATTTTCAATAATTGTTTTAATTTTGTTTTTTAATATTATTTTATAGTTCTATTACTAAATGACAAATTTTAAAGACAAAGCTTAGGTACTACTAACTTCTTACAATAAACACTATTAATATTTTGTCTTAACTAATGCATTTTTTCATCAAAACTTTAAAAGTTATTTAAAATTTAAAAAGAGTAAAGGTGTTTTAAATTGCATTCTGCACAGGATATTATCATTGCTTTTAGATTCGATCAATGGAAAAGAGTTTGGTAAAATTTTAGATGTCACTCACCCTCAATGAATACCTTGTAGTGTAGAAATCATAGTCAAAGAAGACCAATAATGAACCTAAAAGATGTACGAAATTTAGTCATTCAGATTCAGAGATATCAATTTTTTTTAACTATTTGGCCTCATTTTGAAGGCCTATAGCTCCGCCTGTGTGTAATTTTGTATATTGGTATGTTTGGTTAAATTGAATATTTTAGGACCCTCTACATGAACCTGATCTGTGTCGGTTCTTATGCGGAACGCTCTGTATATACATTCGCCATGAAGCATCATTTTTAACCTATGACAAACGCGATTTTCCACAGCGGAAATTTAATAAGAAAATATTTAAAATTACGTAGAAATATTTAAATTTAAAATTTTTAAATAGAAACATAGATTATATTGGCACGCATGCATGCATGTCAAATATTATTTTTTCACTAAATAATTTGTGTCAAACTCGTTTATTAACCTTGCGTGTAATATTAATTTTATAGGTATCGATTCATATTTTACATGCCCTTCTCCTTAAGTGATATCACGCTAACTAATAGCTAATTACCTCATTAGATTCAATGTTACAGGATTTGTTAATTACAGAGTCTATCGCGGGTTAATTTGTGTGTAGGGTCTGAAAATGTACGAAGAGCGTCACACCTAATTATATACACGAAAAAGAAAAACAAACAATTAGTCGAATCGAACGTATTATTAAGTTCAGACACACAATTACGCTAACAAATCGGCAAGGATTTAGGTACACCTGTCACTTACTAAATTGTTGTCGAACAAACTGTTTAAACGAATTCATTGTTGGTGCGAAAATAATTATTTTCAAGGTTATTTCGTGCCAGAGAACAAAACCCACGGCCTATTCTGGAAAGTAGCAACAATTTCTGTTTGTAATGTAAATTATTTTCACTAGTATTTATAGCATTCGTTGTGATATTGATCGTAGCCAAAGAAATGGCTTTTGTGCCCGTGCTATTATATTGGCAAACTCCTGTAAACAGAATTTGTATTATGCAAATACAATTTTGCTTAATTAACTTATCGATTTGATGTTAGTAAGTAATGGATTTATGGATTAGATCTATACCGAAACTAATTTTGTTTAACTGTCAGTACGTATTGTTTGAAGACATTGAATTCATGTAAAGTAGTATCGCAGAGGAAATTCATTTTATGGAGTACCTTTTTGCATCATATCACTAGATATTACTTTGCAATTTTGCAAAAGCCTTCGAGATGTTTGTACAATCGCATCTATCCGCTTATTAAGTCTATCATTACCATTGACCAACATGGCTTTATGGCACCAACAGTAATCTAATATGGTTGACATAGTTTATATTTAATATTATTGATCAGCAGCCAGGTGGATTTGGTTTACACAAATTTTTCGAAGGCATTCGAGCGTATTGGCCACAAGATTCTGTTAAGGAAACCTAACCAATCGTTTGCAATATGTTACATTTAACGTTTTAAATCAACTGCGATGTCAAGGGTTTCGCAAGGTTTCAATCCTGGTCCGCTTATTTTCTCTATTTTTATTAACTCTATTGTTATGTCAAAAATTATTTCTTCGTCGCATGGTGGGTGTCAACAAAATGGCAACAAAATATCAAAAGCAGTCTCAATGAACTTGAAAAAAAAACTTTTTTGTTTTAATTTTTTTACGTGAAAATAGTGCGTCGTACGAGAGTAAGTCTAGGGACCGAATTTGCTGTAAAATAAATGCAGATTTTAAAATTAATTTTAGTTTTTAAAAAAAGCAGTGGCGTACCATTTTTTTCTTTAAAAATGTTTAGTTCAAACCTCGTACGGACGTCATTGGCAAAGATTTGAAAAATTTTTTTACATCAAACAATGCTCCTTAATGATTAATATGTGTGTACAAGATTACACAAACATATCTGAAGTGATAAGCAAATTATAATAAAAAAGTAAATTTTTTCTTAAAACTGTAACACCATGTAGCTCAAAAATTAGGAGGTTTAGGACATTTGTTGATATTAAGTATTCTTATTAAAATGACCGAAGGATTCACACCCTTAAGTATCGGCATTCAATTAATAAACACTGTATACAGTATTTGACAAACTTTGATCAGGTTCAAAATAAGAATTACCTATTAAGGGATTTAGTTGTTTAAGAATGGTCTAATGTCATATAAATAAATAAATGTTGAAATTAAAAATTAAATACTTATTCTTAAGCGCTCCTACCCTACACGAGGGTGCATTTTTGAACTATTATCTACTTTTATGTATACATGAATATTTAAATAATGCAGTCATCCTGACAGACATATTTAATTTTATTTATGAAGACTCTACTTGGCATTTGCCAGCACTCAATAATAAAAATTTTCCTTCACATTCTCACTATTTATTCAGCAGAATTCGAAGAGCGTTATCCCTCTCCGATACTGGAAAATAAACAAGTATCGCGCACTTTATTCGCTTCGTGAACTAAATCGTTCGAAGCATTTTCCATAAAATTATTTCACGCTCCACCTTAGATATTTCCAAACATGTTGCCAAGACCACTAAAAGTTTTTGCTTGTTTGCTTTATGGGGCGAATAAAATCTATAAGCGTGTAATATCTGTCACGGCATTTCCTTATCGACGGTACAAAAATGGCAAATATTTACATTGAGATTTATGTCACTTCAATTTGATTTTAGGTGTGCTGTGGGTGTGTGTTTACTTTCGACAGGGGATGTATTTAATGATTAAATAACTTTATTTAACAATAAATAAATTAATTTAGAATAAAAAAAAAACGGAATAGAAATATTCATCTCTTTTACTTTTGTTGGGTTTGAATCATAAAAAAGAAACAGAAAAAACAACCGTTGAGGTTTCATTGTTTTAATACGACCTTCACAATAGTCTCCCTCTAATTTTACACAGCGATTCCAACGTTGCTCCTACGATTGGAAGCACCCTCCGCACTTAACCCGTTCAGCACCACGGTTACAGCTTCTTTGGCCTTGTGTACGCCACTATGATGAGTTACCTTGAGGGACGTCTTCTTGGGGAATAAAAAAAAATCTCAGGGAGCAATATCGGGGGTATAGAGTGGGTGCGGCAACGTTGGAATAATTTTTTTTTGCCAAAAACTTTTGCACAATGAACGAGGAATGGGCGGGCGCGTTGTCGTGGTGCAAGATCCAGCCGTTCTCGGCAGGTTCGGGTCGCACACAGAAAACGCGGGCCCGCAGCCGTTCCAGGACGCCAACATAGAACTGTTCAGTCACTGTCTGGCCGGCAGGAACATATTCACGATGAATGATACCGTGGATATCGAAAAAAATTATCAACATTGCCTTCAGTCGTGACATGTACATCCTCGTTGGCCGCTCTCCAACCTTTTCCATCCACTGCTGACTTTGTTTACAGGTCTCGGGGTCATTCTGAAAAATGCAGGTCTCATCTCCAGTGACTATCAACTCATCCAGTCTCTACCGTCGATCCGAATGCGGGACAACAAATCCTCGCAGATCGATTTTCGCATGTCTTTCTGTTCACAGGTGAGAACTTTTGGCAACATCTCTACGCAAATCTTTCGCATATTCAAATTTTCGTGTAACATCTTGCGAACGGTTTCTTTGTTGACGTTTAACTCGTCAGACAACGCACGAATGTGTACGCGCCGGTCGGACGTGATTAGTGCACGCAAACGATCAACATTTGCGTCAATACGAGAGGTGACAGGATCTCCTTCACGTGGATCGTCTTCTACCGATTCACGCCTCTCCTTGAACCGTTTCGCCCATTCAAACGCGCGTATTTTCGACATGCATTCATCTCCATACACCATCTGCAATTTTCGAAAGATTTCACTAAACATTGAATCACAAAACGTTGCATGTAATTTGAGTCATTTCATGACGCCACTAAAAGAGTTATTTCCAAAAAATACACATAAAATACAAACCAAACGTACTCTCGACTTCAACCTTGGACTGAAACTAAAAGGAAGGCCCGCCTCTCTAGAAAAATGTTGACGAACGATGCAGTATTGGCAGTTTCCGAGTTAAAACTAAATTCCCGGAACTTAATTGCCACACCTCGTATAACATCTTCAAAACTCAAGAATTGAATTCATTTAAAAATTTTGTTTGTTTTAAACAATCCTGCTACAAATACCTTAAAAATAAACTATTATAAATGCGAAAAGTGTAGTTAGCAACATTAGTTAATATTATTTTTTAATTACGAAAATTAATCTAAATTAAATAAAATATAATTTAATCTAATTAATTAATCAACTCTAACTAATTCTAAAAATCAAACAACTAAATATTATAATAAGCAGATTGCCATGATAGTAAAAACAAATATCAATCGGAAAAAGAAAAAACATTGAATCTAACAGGTCCAATTCTTAAAAAGGTTGCCGAATTTCTTAGATTACCCAGTGGTACCGGGTATACTGGACACTGTTTTAAGACAATGTTCTGCAACCTTCCTTGCAGATGCAGGAGTCAACATATTGTCACAGAATTTGCCCCACTTGCACCCAATTCGACGACTGTGGCATCGCAAAACGCTAGATTGCCCCGATCGCCCCTACGCGATGCTGGTAGACAAATAAAATAATGCCGTGTATCGAAGTGCAACTGGAATATTGAGAATCGACGAGAAGCGTTCGAGAATCGTTCGAGAAATAGATCTAGAGCTGCTAGAAAGTACCTGGAATATTCGTTAAGTCTATAAATTAAGAATAAACGGTCGAGTCAGTCAGTCTTGAATTAGAGTCTTGATTGGAGTATTTAGTTGGAAATTTCCTGAAGTTCCAAAGTGAAATAGTGTTTAGTAATTAGTATTCATTAATGTATCAGTAAAAATTAACTGTTTGTTTTTTCTGGTAAAAGAAAAAGTCGGATTAGGAAACCCGTGACAATATCGATGCTCAAGAGACACGGAGGTTGGCGTTTGACTTCTGTGACAGAGGGACACATAGAAAATTCGACACAAAATAAAAAGGCGATAGCAAGGACCACTTTCATTCCAAAAAAACCAAAAACGAACTTATACGAAGTGAAGAAAAAAAATATATTCACCTAATGTCCAATTATCCCATTTGAAAGATTGTGCTATTAATATTTATAATAAATAAATAATTTAAAATTCAGTTATTGTATCTTACTTTTAAGCACATGTGCGTAAAAATATTGTTTTAAGCACCTGTACCTAAAAGACTGTCATTTCGATACTGAAATAACAATATAAATGTCATTATTATGCAACTATTTTACGAAAAAGCTGTTTTCGATAGTCTGTAAGTTGATAATTTTTTATTATCTTTATATTTTTTGCAATATACGACTAACAAGAGTGTTTAAAACACTATAATACACTATAACACACTTTAATTTTATGTATTAAATTATAATAACATTCTTATATAATATTACACTATTTTTATGTTTTTTAATACTAATAATTTCTTGCAAAAGTCGTTTCCTCTTCTTTTTTACCAATATTTTCAGTTTCGTCTTTAAAATTATAGAAATAGGTTTTAAAGAACAATTGTTTTATTTTGATGACTTGACAATGATAAAGGCTTTCACTTCTGCTGCGTCTAAAATTCGTTTTTTTTTTTTAATATTTGCTAGTTTGTGAAATATATATCTACGTAGGTACTTCAATGCAATTAAAACAAGATATTTATATGTTACTTTCTTGTTATACCTACATGTAATTTATCAAAAAGAAACAAATTCAGTGAAAACACTTCGAACTTATGCGTTGATTCAGTATACAGTATGTTTCGAAAGTCATGCGCATTTTGTTAATTTTTTTAGAAAATCAATCGGACAGGTCAATTTTGTTTTTTGCGAGAATGAACTTCAATTCTCAAAAATGTAACCACTGCCTTCCAGCTTCAGGACCGGTCTTTAGGAGTAGTATTCTTGTGTTAGTACATATTTAACCTTTTTTTATTTTTGTAAATGATCAATCAAATATCAACAAATTAAAAATATACACTTAACTATTAGATAACTACGTGGTATGACAATAACAACTGGCTATTTTCAAAAAGCTAACATAAACATTTTTTTCTACAAAACTGTTAAAAGTGGGCTTTTAATTGTCATTTTTGATGTTAAAAATGTCATTTTTTGACACGCGTGTTAAAAGTAGGTTATTTTTAACACGCGTGTTAAAAGTAAATCAAAAGCACTGGTTGCTACGAAAATTTTGGTTCATAAACATTGTGTGGTATTTTTTGATTTCTTATTTTTATTGAGTTTAAAGTTCTTCCGATTGTATTGTAGAAAAAATATTGTATGATATACGTGTTAAAAGTGATCTTACTTTAGCTATTAAATATCTTCCTTTTATATTTACAAAATAGCTGCCACTTTATTTGATAACACATCTAATACATATAACATCTCAACTTAGGTATTGCATTTGTTTCTTTATTACTGGTTTTAAATATTGTAACCTCGAAATTGCCTTAGCGTGGGAACACGTCACGTAGACAAACAACTTTATTGTCACTCTTGATTATACAAGAAATATTCTTCAAACCAATTTCACAACTGTCAACGCTTTACTTTGACGTTTGTCACTCGCGTTTGGCTGCTCAATATAAACTGACTCCAGCAGCGAAAACTATGCGCTTATATAGGTTTTTACAGTTCTGGAAGTTTCTGCGATCTCGAAAAAGTGTCGAAAAACAAATAGAATATAGCCTGGAATATTCCGGAAAACGTCAAAATAAAAGTATTACAAAAATTATAAATTATAATGCAAACAGGAACATAATTAACAAACTAAAAGATAGGTGACCTTCAGTAACATTGCCCCCTTCTTAGAACTGATCATCCCGATTAGGTTACTCCACTATAGAACCGTCTTTATTTAACGTGCAAGTACTACAATGTCGACACCATTCTTCTACATCGGTACGACTTCCAAGCCAATAAAATCGTTCTCTGACTTTATTCAAAGTTTTATTTCTTCCTAAATGCACGCCACCTATACCACCATAAAGAGCTTCAAGAACTTCTGGCATCCTTTTCGGGGTAATACAGTTTGGTAAATCTTTTCTTTACCATTAGGAATTTCCAATACTCTTTTCAAGACGCCATTCTGTATTACTAAAGAATCCCATAGGGCCCAGTAATTTTTCAAAGACGAAGATCTGTTGGAAATGTCACTCCAGTTAGATCTATCCAAGTTTTTAATCTTCCACTGGTATATAGCTCCGAAGTCTGAATCTGAATCACTCTGTTCTTTAGCAAGAGTTCTATTATACCATTCATTCGCGCTCTGCAACTTCTTTGGCACAAAAGTTTATCCTTTTCTCTCACTTCATTCAGTCCAGTTGTTAAAGTTACCATGCTACTTTGTGCTTCCTCTTCCACTGATGATTTTGCTGTTTCCGTTTCTTCCAACCGAGTTTCTAACTTGTTTTTATCGGTATTTAACTGATCTTTATGTTTTAATTTTTTCAACATTTCTTCTTTTTCTATAACCCACTGAGCTTCTTTTTGTTTCATTTGAACCTGAATTAATTTTATCTGCTTGAAGAGTTTGGCATTAGTAGCTTCCAACGTTTTATTCTGGTTGTTCAGATCCGTTACTGTTTTCTACTCTTTCTCCTGTCCTGTCTCAATTTTAATAATTGATTCTTCTGTATCTCAACATTAGAACTCAGTTCTGGCTGGACTCTTTTGCTGCTTGTTCTCCACTTGTCAGGCTCTTTTCGACTTTGATTGAAATTATTTCTACGGCATTGATTCCTGAGATGTCCCTTTGCTCCACAGTTCCAACACAGAATGGGTCTTCGTCTACTGTATACCGTAGAATCGGTCCGAACTTGTCCTTTCTGGTAGTTGTCCAATAAATTTCTCAAGTTATTTATCAATCCTTCGTTGCCCTTCTCAGCTTCACGTTGTCCTTGTCCTTCCGTCCTGAATCTTAGTTGTGTTGTTCTGCCTTGACTGCTTCTAGAAGCTTGCCGTGCAGCGTCAATTTCCAAGGCAAGGGATAGAGCTTCGGATATATTCTTGTGTCTGGTTAATCTTAATGCTTGACTTATTTTGAAATTTCGCAGACCATCGATGAAGCTACTCACTTCTTGGAATTCTGTCGGTGCGGTGGGGTAGACTAGCTTAACCATACGTGCTACATCTGTCTCAAATTGCTGCAGATTTTCTTCGAAGCGTTATCTTTGGCCTTTTAATTGTGCCTGGTAAACGTGTTGTAGATGAGCATCGCCATACCTCATTTCTAAAGCACTCTTCAGCATTTGATAGTCTTTTTGTTTATCTTCGGCTAGTGTTCGTAATATCTCCATGGCTTCACCTCGTAGAGCAACTATTAGTGAGGTGAGCGAGGTGAGCTTTTTCCTTCTGACCAATTGTTTGCCAAGGCAGCTGCTTCAAACTGTTTAAGGTAAGTACTCCATGACACCTTTCCATCAAATGTTGGTGGCTTCACTCTTGACGACGGAAGAAAACTGCTCTCAGTCTTAATGGGCTCCTTTACCGATAACTTAGTCATATTTTCTTCTACGACCTGGACCTTATCTTGTACTTCATTTCTTAATTGATTAATTTCCTCTTCCACAGTTTCCTCAAATTTAGTGAGTTTAACTTTAATTGCTTCTTCTAACTTCTTATTGTTTTCTTGTAAACTGGTTTTCATTTCGTTTCTTAACTCTTCCTGATTATTTTTCATTTCTTCTAAACTATTTTTCAGCTCCTCTTGACTGTTCTTCATTTTCTCTTGACTGGTTTTCATTTCTTTTTTTAAATCTTCCATCATTTCATCCTGGCTGTTTTTCATTTCCTTTTTTAAATTTTCTTAGATTTCGTATTGACTTCATTTCTTTCATCAAGTCTTCCTTCATAACTTCTTGGGCCTTCTTCATATCTTCTTGGCTTCTTTTCATATCCTTCATCATCTCCATTAACTGTTTGAATGTTTCCTGCATTTCCGTCGCTCTTGATATCGTCACTGGCATTCACTTGTCTACTTCAAACGTCTTCTTTGTGGAACGTCGCACTTGACACCAATGTAACCTCGAAATAGCCTTAGCGTGGCAACACGTCACGTAGACGTAGACTTTATACTTTATTGTCACTCTTGATTATACAAGAAATATCCTTCAAACCAATTTCACAACTGTCAACGCTTTACTTTGACGTTTGTCATTCGCGTTTGGCTGCTCAATATAGGTTTTTAGAGTTCTGGAAGTTTCTGCGATCTCGAGAACGTGTCGAGAAACAAATAAAATATATTCCGGAAAACGTCAAAATAAAGGTATTACAAAAATTATAAATTCTAATGCAGGAACATAATTAACAAACTAAAAGGTAGGTGAGCTTCCGTAACAATACAGTATGCGCCAAAAGTATGGAATAAATTCAATAAAAACGAAACAATTATTTTTTGGGAAAAATCCTCGAACGGGTCGATTTTTAATTTAAAAAATACATATTTTAGCGTAAAATGCGATTTTCAAATGTCATTTGTTTTCGAGTAATGACGTCATTGATTTTTTTTAAATGGCAACACCATATTTTTTTCCTTGATTCTGAAAGATCTTTTAATTCTGTATCAGACAGTACTAAAATTTTGCCCTCTTACATAGGAAAGTTTTCGAGTAAATGACGATTGAATGTTAGAAAACGTAAATCAATTAAAATAAAGCAAAAGATGATCCCGATCGCCGCTTACACTTTTGCGAAATTCAAATGGATTTATGTCAAGGAAATAGAAATTTACACCGGCAAATACTTTTTTCAGATGAGGCCACATTTTGTCTGAATGGTACAGTAAACCGTCAAACTTGCAGATATTGGAGTCGGGAAAATTCTCATTGGATGGCAGAGGCACATACCCAACACCCTCAGAAATTAAATGTGTGAGCTGGAATAGTTGACGACAGAATAGTAGGGTCTTTCTTCTTTGAAGGAACCCTTACAGAACAAATATATTTAGAGTTTCTAGAAAATCACCTTGTTCTAGCCCTTGCAGTAATTTTTCCTAACGATAATGACCCTGACATTTCTGACGATACCATATGGTTTCAGCAAGACGGTGCACCTCCGCACTATGCGCGCCCTGTACGAGATTTTTTGGACAACTGTTTTCCTGGGAGGTGGAGCGGCAGACGCGGACCGATAGAATGGCCTGCAAGATCGCCAGATCTTACACATCTTGACTATTTTTTATGGGGATACTTGAAGTCAAAAGTGTACATTAATAAACCACGTAATTTAGAAGAACTTCAAAATCGCATTCGGGACGAAATACGCAGAGTTACCCCAGAAATCATTCATAATGTGCAAGAAGAATTTCTTCACAGACTTGCGCATTGTCAAGAAGTTGGTGGATGGCAATTCGAACATTTAATTTAATCAATTGTATTTTATTTTACATACCTCAGAATTGTTACTTTTTTATGGATAAAATTTACGTTTTCTAACATTCAATCGTCATTTACTCGAAAACTTTCCTATGTAAGAGGGCAAAATTTTAGTACTGCTTGATATAAAATTAAACGATCTTTCAGAATCAAGGAAAAAAATATGGTGGTGTCATTTAAAAAAAAATCGATGACGTCATTACTCGAAAACAAATGACATTTGAAAATCGCATTTTACACTAAAATATGTATTTTTTAAATTAAAAATCGACCTGTTCGAGGATTTTTCCCAAAAAATAATTGTTTCGTTTTTATTGAATTTATTCCATACTTTTGGCGCATACTGTATATCAAATTGGTTGTTGAGGAGTATGAGTTGACATTGATAATTACAGATTTGCAAAAGTATCCCCATTTTATACATAAATAGGTATATCATTTCAATCAAAAGACGTGTCGTTATTTTTGTATTAACGATAAAACATTTCTATTTCACAAATCAGTAAAATCATCAACCTTTTCGTGTAGATAAAATATTAAAGGTAAAAATACAGCCCTTTCGGACTATTTATAGAATAGAACATAGAATAAATTTCCATAGGTACTCTCAAAATGAATTTCCTCTGTTCACATTTTGTATTCAAATTTATGTATTCTTAATTACTAATAGCAGTAATTATAATTTCCACGTGACGTATGCTAAACATAATTAATTAAGAGAAACATGAATAAAATATACCACAGGAATTAATACAGCGGTAATGGTGTTCTTTTAGTAATTATCCAAAGTGGTGCAGTGATTAAAAAAATGCAGTGTGGAGGCTTTGTGACTTTTGTGCTCTTTGCTTTTTTTGATTAGATTGAATGAAATGTTTATTTTTGTTATACATATGCAGGTGTATTTCCATAAGGACAGATAATCTTTCTTAAAAGTATAATTTTAAAAAAGAATTGAAGAATAACTGATCAAATGTGTCAATATACAGGGTGATTCTTAATCTAAACGCATAAACTTGTAAAATAGCTAAGGACGAATAGTAAATTAACTTTACTAAAAAGTAAACAAGTCAGGACGATGTTTGGTATTTGTACTTTGTTATCAGTTGTGGTCCTATTCGAGTTTACTTTCACGTGATTATAAAAGTATGGTGCATAATTTCTCAAAAGAATAACGTATGGACATGGCAATAGCATACGAGGAATCAAATCAAAATTCAGTGGCAGCAGTTTATCTTTATGCCCAAAAGTCTCCTTGAAGATATCATCTAAGACGTAAAGCCTTTTTACGTGTGGTTCAGCAGGGTACACCAACTGGCAATTTGCGTCCGAGGCCTGGGCAACATAGGAGAGTCATTAGACCTAGACAAATTGTGAATTTCGAGGAAGATATTTTAAATGCCGTGGAGGAGCAGCCTCGCATAAGCACTAGAAACAATGCAGCGAATCCACAGTTTGGCGAACGTTAAGCCACGACTCTATTCATTTCACGTGCAGCGGGTACAAGCCCTACTTTCAAGGGATCTTCGAGAGAACTTTTGTGAGTGGTTGTTACATCAGCAGCACTTAAACCCAAATTTTACCATGAAAATTTTTGTTACGGATGAGGCAATTTTCACGCGTAATGGTATTCACAACTCGCATTATTGGACATTGGAAAATGTGTGGGCTGGAATTGTGAACGGAATCCTTATTCATTCTGCAAAAAACGGTTAACTGGTGCTCTTTATTTACAATTTTTGCGTAACAATATATCGGTACTTCTCAATGCAATTAATTTGGATGTTGGACAGCATATGTGACTTCTTCACGATGGTACTCCACCATTTTACGCGTCTAGTGCGAGTTGGTCCAATTGGGCGAACCTCTCGATCGCCCGACCTAAATCCGCTTGACTTTTATTTTTGGAGCCACATAAAAGTTATGGTGGTGTATGGATGACAGCCTGGTATGAGCCGTGCGAGTGGGAACTTTAAATTTAGTGAAATTCACGTTCTTTTATTTGAAATAAATTGGCATCTCCGTAATCGAAAAACATGATTTTTTCACTGTTCATCATTACTTGTCCTCTTTTATAATTTCCCAAGTTTATGCGTATAGTTAAGAATCACTATTGAGTTGCTGATTTAGTTTGAGTTTGATATAAATTACTTTTAAGAAAGATTTATGTACAGGACTCGTCAAACATGTTTACACATCATTAGATATTAGGGCTATATGCGTGTAAAATTTTGTTCTGAGTAGATTTGATACAGTTGAATGAGAAATAGCATCGCCACTATGCTGAAGAATAATCTTTTGTAGCAACTACTATTTTTTAAATGTTTTTTATATGTTTTTCTTCTCTATCACCTGTCTTATTTTCTGTTTCTTGGGTTTGAAAAATAGATACTGTCATATAGAAAACTGAAAACCTTACTATTATTTTATTTCAATAATTTCTGGTAGATATGTCTGAAAACTTGTAGCAAGTAATGCTTATTCAATCATTCCACAATTTCTACTGACCATGATCCACACATATTCGACAGAAGAAGGATATGAAGCTCACGGCAAGAGATTGACCACAGCATAGTCAATGTTAGCTCTGTGTAATTTACATTTGAAATATTATCAGGTTGGGTGTAACAAGAGGGTTCAGAATTCAGAGAAGTCTTTTGAAAACAAAGAATGGAACACGTCGATTTTTTACTCTCATTTGATCTCATAATGTCTACCCATAAAAGCAAATTCTGCGTATTAGTAAGGTACTTTCAGAATACGGCAGCCAATAAACAAAAAAACTATTAGATAATATTTACTGAATAGGTGGGAGCTAAAACGATTGTGGCGACCTACAATATTTTTAAACGAACTTTTTAAGCATAGAACAGACTATATCTTTTTTAACAATTTTGATGGTTATGTCATGTTAAAATTTTCAATTCAGTTTGTAGTTTATATTGGTTATTTAAATTAAGTCGCGTTTTCATTTTCTGTGTGAAAATATTTTATTGTTATGTGCCTAATTGTAAGAAAACTCAAAAATGTATCATTCCTTGCTTTTTTCAACTACTTACCTTCAAAGTAGTTGAAAAAGAATTTGGTACAATCTACAACATCCCCAGTGTATATTCTAAAAAATATCGAAATAAAATCACAAGTACGGGATGCCTTGTTATTCAGTTCTATTACTTAGTACGTGCCTATAATTTTTACTCTCTTTTGCAATACCAGGTGGCCTATTTAACTTGAGAAAGCTATATATTTCGAAAACGACGGGTTAGTCAGTGTCGAGAGGCAAAATGGCGTTGCAGTTTTTTGACCTTGACTATGTTTTCAAGGTCATACCGAGGTTAACTTTGGATTTTCAAATGGGAAGCTATACATTTTCCCCCCTAAACTTAATAAGGAGTGAAAAATTAGTAACTTTTCTACGAAACATTTTTTTTGTAACTTTATTTGCAACATTATAATAAATGAAAATATCAACTAATAAATCACTTGATGTATTTGAACAAATAGACACCTTTTACACAAAAAAATAAGTAATAAATGTTCAAAATGATGACCATCAATTTCAACACACTTGTCAACTTCACAAAAGATTCATGACTCCGTAAAAGTTTCCCTATCAAGATCTCTGCAAGCCTTTCTAATCCGTTCTTTCATATTTCAACCTGCTTGATCGTTATTGATTTTAAGTTACAAAACAATGTTTTATATAAAAGCTACTAGTTTCTTACTCCTAATCAAGTTTAGAAAGTATAGTTTTCCGTTTGGAAATCCAAAGTTAACCTCGTTATAACCTCGAAAACACAATCAAGGTAAAAAAACTGCACGTTTATTTGCCCCCGACACTGACTACCTTCTATTTGATACATATATAACTTTCACAAGTTAAATTGACCACCCGTTATAGAAGAGTTCTTTTGTAACAGTTCTAGAATTCAGTTGAGAGAATTAACTGCTCAAAATCAATGCAAAATTTGTTACAAGTAAACGAGAATCGAAATAAAATAAATGAGAGTAAAAATTGCAAACTTTTTGTGGTGTTTGTTACTAACATAATCCACGTGTAACAACTTCTGATATATTACTGTGTTCCGATTTACTTTGAGAACTTCTTAGTGTTCTGAAAAGTTCTGAGAACTGGAAAATTCGCGTGTTTTAGGGTATTAATTCCACGGTGAAAAACCCAACTTCTTGTAAACATGTGTTGACGAGCCTTAATTGCTGTGGAATGGTCGATTGTGTCGTGTATTGAGCAAAAGCTTGTGTGATTTATATCGCAAAATACTGGAATAAAAATGGAATGCTCACCATGTTGCACGCAGGAAGTAGATAACGCTTTTAACCGGAGATAATATCATCCCGGCAATTTCAATTTTATTCCTCCAACAAAGATATTACGCTGGCTTGAATTAAGTAGTAAACTCGCAGTTTAATTTTTTGGAACAGTTTCGGAACTTTTTTCATTAAAGAATTTTCTCAGTTGGTTTGACTCGACGGATGAGTGCCACGAATGAGTTGGTTTTTTAGTATTTACGCGTCATAACCTTTTTTACGTCGTGGTGCTTTTCCATTACAGCCGGGAACATGTAATTCTCACGAATCATTTATACCAAGAATAATAATTACTGTTTTCTTACACTATTTTATTTAGTCAAAATTTCGTTAGCTACTTTTAAAATAGTTTACCAACAGGTACATGTTGTCGCAATAATAATGACACTCCCTCAAAACAGTTTTTTAATTTCTGAGTAGAAATTTTATTAAATCTCTATTGGTGAGTGAAACAACTAAGAGTTAATGTTAAAAGTTGAGAGTAGATTTGATTACAAATACGTCAGCAGTTCAAATGAAATTGCAAAATTAGTTTTGAGTGACTACTGACATTATGACAGCTAGTATATAGTTAGTATGTATTCACAATTGTTGAGACTGTCATGATGTATAAACTCGAAGCAATAAGTAAATTGGAATCAAATGGAGTTAAAGTAATTTTTTTTAAATGAATGTTGCCAATATTTCCAAAACTATTTCATATACAAGGTAGTCCGTTTTGCATGGCTCACCATTAGAATCTTGGCAACCGAGGAATATACAGGGTGGCTCAAATCAGAAAAAGATGCGCTTTTGATTGCCATTAAGATAAATCAAATAGATCCAGGGTATGTGCTGCCGTTGCTGAAATATTGTGAAAATTTCTAAGACCACTAGTTTCGGTTATGCAACATTCAATTGTTTTTTTTATGGGCGCCATATTTGATCTTGACCGTTGAGAAATAAATTACGAGCACGTCAATATGTAAAACTACTATTTTATTTAAAGAATAATCCATAAAATTTTAAAAATATAAATAAAAATCTAGTTGTTCTTGGCGTAAAACAAAAGTTAACAAATACTTTGACAGATTAGACATTTACAAACTTTGTTTTTATTGTTAGAAACCTTATTTCTTAGATGTATTTAAATATTTTTAGAGATTTCCACAGGGTAGTAAATTTAGATAGATTAATTTCTTTAGATAATTATTGAATAGAGCTTTGTCTGTGGAATTGTTCATTAGCATACCTAGATATTTGGTATCAGAGAACATAGATATGACTTCATTGATAGGAATTGTAGGAGATTTGATTTATATTAGCTTAAAATACCTTTCTAATACAGTAAAAAATAGATGTTGACTATTTAAAAACAGCCAACACTAATACATTGCATTTTTCTTGTTTTTATAAAATATGCAGACATTATAATCTACTTTACACTGTCATTGACATGTTTAATTCAAATGTTAATAATTTGTTTGTTATTACTTTTAAGATGTATACTACATCTTTCATATATGTACGTTATTTGTTACTGTTCATGTGTATGTTTTTCACCAACCGTCACGAAACTATTACATTTTTTTTACTGTCAGTAAGGCTGACATTTCCTTTACTGGGAAAAAAATGGTATCTTAGCAAAAAGTATTCACTTTTAATCCTAGGAGCTAAAGTGGAAATAATAATTAAATGGGAGAATTCGGTTGGAGAAAAAATAGCATGATTTATTCGGACTAAAAGTGTCTTTTTTATCTCACAACTTAAATAATACTTAAAAGATTCCTAACTGCCGTGAGTTACTTTCCATGTTGCCCGTTCACAATTATCTTTAATATTTAATAATTCTTTATAAAGCCGGTGACGCAAACGGCAACGACAGGAAAAGCACCATTAGAGCACAAAAAGGTCATTCGGCGTTGCGCGCCATTAAAGGCACACAACCTCGTGAAATCTCATCATAACCAGCGGGCTGCTAGACTCGGGGGTCCTGTTAGGGCCCGTGTCTCCGCGATCCACCCGCCGCCAGTGCCCGGTCGGTGGCGGCGGCCTGCAGAATGGCGGCCTGGAGGAGAGATGCTGCGCGCCGTCTCGTGGCGACCCTCCCGAGCATCGATCTGGGCCCCACCCTGCCGACGCGGCCCGCGGGGCGGCGGCCGCCGGCCCCCACGCGGCCGCGGCGCCGCTGGCTCGCGATCACACTCCGATTGACTGGACCATCGACTGGCAAGGGTTGGCGGACCGGACGAACCTCGAAGCTAGATGTACGTTATTCTCCTGGCTGCTTCAAATTATGCTCCAATTACGATCTTTTTGCCTTTACAAGAAACATTAACATAAACACTATGACAGGCATTACACAATTTTTGTTAGGTTATGTTGTTAATAAAATCGAAGTACGTATATACAGATTTCAAGAGAACTTTTGATAAGGTGAATTAATTAGAATGGTTTTAAGTATACAGCATTTATAACAGCATGTGGGGTATCGCAAAGATCCACCTTAGGGCCGCTTTTATTTATTTTATACGTCAATGATCTATTCTTAAATTTTAAACAAAATCATCTTTATATTTCAGACGATTTCAAATTATTTTGTAATATCAATTGCATTGACGATTTATTTACCTATATATATAGATACATTCAAACTTTGTATGTTTATCTACTCCTATTAATTTATATATTAATTATTCAACTGCTATTGAGCAATTAACAAATAACGTGAGTTTTTATAGAGTTATTATAACTCACGCTGGGCTTCTACAACGATAATTCGGTATGTAAATAGTGTACGCAGTAAATTCTTGGAAATTTTTAAGCCGATTAATACGTTCCATTGGTGTAAAATAGAAAGAATTTTTAACAAGTGGAAAGGAATGAATAATTAAAAGATTGTAAAATTATTAAATTGCCAACACCTCACTGTCAATTATTATCATTGAGGGAACTAATGTCATTTGATATTTTGACAAAATAATTTTGACGTTTTCAAATCAATTTTCTTTCTCGATACTTGTATCTTAGTATTTATTGTTATAGTCGTAGATAAAGTATAGTATTCAACTTGCGGTAATGGTTATAACTCACTTGATGAATTACAAACTTCATCTGCGTGAGTTATGACCTGCATTACCGCTCGTTAAATAATATACTATTATTTTCGAGAAGTTAGCTATATTGTTCAATTATATTATTAATTTTTCATTGTTGTTGCGCTGTAGTACTATTACAGATTTTGGAGTGACATTCAATACTAAGCTATCATTTTCTGAACATGTCAATAATATAACCAATATCGGTATAAAATTTTAAGCTTGGTTTTGAGAAGTTCACAATCGTTTAACAATATTAATTGTCTGAAATCAATTTACTTCCAAGGATATGTAGTTAATAAAAGCCAAGTAGGTGTATACACAGATTTCAGGAATGCTTCTGAGAAGGTGAATCATTTTATTTTGGGAAAAAAATTAGAATTGTATGATTTTAACACTACATTGTTTCATCTTGTTCAGTCATACCTTGACAAGCGTAAATTGTTTGTCTCATATAGTGGTTTTATATCTGGAACATTTATAGCAACATTTAGGGTACTGCAAGGATCCAACATAGAGCCGCATCTATTCATTTTATACGTCAATGATCTATCCTTAAATTTAGACGATTTAAAATTGTTTTGTAATAATTATTGCATTGACGATTTATTTCCCTATTAATATAGAAAAATGCAAAGTTTCTAAGTTTACTTTAAAGGAGCACCCTGTATTGTTCAATTATAGTATTATTTTTTCACTGCTGTTGCGTTGTAGTACTATTAAAGATTTGGTAGTGACATTCTATACTAAGCTAGCATTTACTGAACATGCAATAATATAACCAATATCGCTTTTACAGCTCTAGGTTTTGTTTTGAGGAACCTTCTTTGAGAAAGATTTAATGTTCAGTCTTTATGTAGTAGAAGAGTTCTTACAAGTTTAACATTTCTATATAATTTATTTCAAAATAATATGATTCACCTGCCAATTTGTTAAACATCTGAATACCTAAGCCAGATTCTCGAGATGACTGTAAATTCTACTATCCTGAGGCAAAGATTAATATCCTCATGAAGTCTCCAGTACATATTGTGTTAAATAAATATATATATATATATAAATATATCTAATTTGTGTGACTTAAAGACTTGTTTTCTATTGGACTTCAAACTTTTATTGACATTTAGTTTGGTAATTATAACCCACTAGAAAATTAGTAGCTAAGTTAACAGAGCGTTAAAAAAAGAGTGCAAAATATTTCAGGAGTTAATAGTATGAACCAAAATAAACAGGAAAGTTTCACTAAATATAGGCCCGCAAAGTAACGGTTGCGGAGATATGGACCACTATTCGTTTTTCAAATATTTTATTTTATTATGAACAAACCGACAAAGGAAGGTTTTAACAAACAAAAAACAAAGTTACAGAAGATGTTCAAAGTGCCCTACGTCCATTTCCAAGCAGGCACGACATCTTCGTCTCAACGATATTTAAACTCTTGGTGTAAATGCTCTCTAACGGCTATGGAAAAATGAGCTGAAGCACCATCAAGCTGGAACCACATTTGTTGCCTCTGATTCAAAGGAATGTCTTCCAAAAACTCATACAGTGTGTTCTGCAGAAAGTTGACGTAAGCAACGTCTGTTAATCGGTTTGGTAAAACAATAGGACCTAGAAACCTATCACCTACAATACCCATCCAAATGTTTAATGAAAAACGTGCCCGATGTCCAGATTCTATTAGAGCATGAGGATTTTCGTCGGCCCAAATATGCGTATTGTGAAAACACACCATTTCTTGTGAATCCGGCCTCATCAGTAAAAAGAATGTTTGCAAGAAAACGAGGGTCGTCAGCATCATGACGTAGAAACCAGCGGCAAAAAATCAAGCGTGCTTGATGATCATTTATTGAATTTAAGGCCCGTTCTCGTTGCACATGGTATGGATAAAGCAGTTGCTCGTGAAGGATTCCCCAAACAAGAGGACCGCTAATTCCTACCTCGACTGATATTCTCCGTACACTCGTACCTGGATTCTGCTCTAACAGTGCTAGAATTTCTTCTTCTGCTCTAGGAGTGGATACCGACCTTGGTCTTCCGGATAAATGGTACTGTTTGCCCAAGGAACCGGTATCACGCAATCTTTGGTGAATCCTTCCAAACATGCGTTGTGAAGGAATCTGGCGATTTGGATAAGCGTCAACACAAAGACGTCGCGCTTCGGTGGCGTTCCCATTAGCACGATCATATGTGAAATGCATGTCTGTTAATTCTGCGTTAGAGTAACCAGCCATAGCGAAAGAAAACTTGTGCACTGAGAACAACTGTTAAATACGTACTGTTTATTTCCCTAAACATTAACCAACTATTATAAGAAAATACACAACGGTTTTGTAAAATAAAAAAGGGACTAAAAAACATAAAACATTCCATATCCCCGCAACCGTTACTTTGCGGACCCATGTTTATTGAGACTTTTCTGCTTATTTTGGTTCATACTATTATCTCCTTAAATATTTTACACTCTTATTTTAACAGCCTGTATAACAGAGTAGATGAATTTATCCTTTAAAACATAAAAATTATACTCCTTATAGACGATTTTTGAAATTACTACATTTATGTTTCTATATTCTCTGGATATGACACAACTCTCTTATAAAATTTTCTTATTGTTGATTTTTTCAGGAAGTAGTCATTTATATAAAAAAAGTAATATTTTATTGTATATCACCAATGGACAATAATTTAAGAATTAACTAGGAATACGTTTTAGGTCGTTTCAAAATAGTATTTTTTAAATAATTTTAATTTATATGTTAATTTTTATATGCAGATATGAGGCCACCTGGACAAGCAACACTCTTTAGAAATATACCAGATCTCATCTATATGTGATTTTAAAACTTGTTTAATAAATTTATTCTACCAGCAAGATTTAACCTTTTCTATGACATTGGTTCTTTAGTATACTCAGATAATTTGTGTCAGAGAATATACATATGACATCATTAACAGGAATTGGAGCAAAAATTGAATTAGCTTAAATATATTTACAATAAAGTAAAAAATATTAATAGCCATTACATAGAGGAAGATTTAATTAATTTGTATTAACTAAATGAATATCTTTAAAATTGATAAAGTATAACAACTAGTGTTACGTATTTCAAAAAGTTCAGTTTTCTTTGATGTGTAGAAATAGGTTGTTATTTTCAACGTACATATAGCTTTCTCGAAAATAATCCGGTACCCTGCCAGTCGGATAAATTGCCATGAACGAGATGCGCGGTTGTGCGAGGTGAGCGGCCGCTGCCCTCCCTATACCTCTTGGACACGATGCATCAACTTACCTCCGTAGTTCGGTCTTACTCTTTTGTCGTAGCTCACGCTGAAGGAGTCCAATATGGCTGACACGTTGACATCCCCCAAGTAGCTACCTCCAGCCCCCGGCGACCTGAAATATAAACACATCCTTAGCAATCATCAAAATTGGACGTACAGTCTAGACATTGGAAGACATTATAATTGTCACTTGGCCCACTTGCCTCTACGCGTTTTCTGAATGTATTCAAATAACCGAGATACAGAAGCATTAAGAAATATTGCCCAATGAAAATTAAGTTGTAATGAGAAGAGATTATATTTAGCAAATGGAAAAAAATTGATAAAATATTTTCGGTCAGAAAATGTATCTTCGACTGTGACACCACTGCACTTTCCAATAATAATTCAAGAAATTGCTAATTATTTATTTCCACACTGAAGAATATTTCCGTTCTAATAATGTTAGGCACTATAAATATATCTGTTCAAACCATTAAAGAGAAGCTTTCTGCTTTGAGAAATTCTTTTGTTGAACGCGGTAGTTAGTTACTAATAATTTTTAACAAATGCCCTGCATCAGTGTGCTGACCATACCCCCAATAATATAAAACTCTTTAAAATTTGTGATACTTTGTCAAATTCCTGGAAATCAGCTGGTGTAATTACCTTTAACAAAAAGGCGACAATTTTTAGCAGAATATTTTCTGTAAACTTTAAGCCATAGAGAATTTGCCTTGAAAAATATACAAACTACCATATTTCGTAAAATAGTAGAAAACAAATATTGCGAGGAATTGATTACAAATATAAATGTCATAACAAATGTTTAGGCACCCATCGCTTTTTTAATTCAATATCCACATCTTTTTATTATTTTACTACAGCTTTTTAATATCATGAACGTACTTGGTCTTGCAAAGTCATTCTCCAAGGACTCAAAGCCGCAGTAATTAGAAGTATGGTTAAGCTTGTACGGAGGACACTGTAAGATCTGAAATTTTAGTCTTCAATTCAAGGTGCACATAAATATGAAGGAATATTTTCTATGAAAACAAACCTTCTCCATATTGCCATTTCTCCAAAGCTGCATTAGGCATTTGTTGTTCAACTCTTAGCCTGGTTGTATTCAGCAAGTCTGTTCAGAGTGATCTAATCCTTATTGGTACTAACTACATGTCCATATTCATTGAAATCGCATTTGAAAACTCTAGAATTCTACCAGATCAAGATTTGTCATAAACCAAGGCAGGAACAATTTGTAAATAGTGTAAACCATGAACTGAAGCAATCTTATATTAAATCGCATGTTTAACATTGGCTTATTTTCTCTACCAAAGTCAACATTGTCACAGAAGGGGAGCTCGTCAATGATTATGTAAACATTGAATTGCAAATTCAGAAAATTTACTCACGATGGCAAAGGTCTCATTGTACGTGGAAAGACTATCTGCTGCAGATAGAAATGAATGCGAAACATTACCTTTTAACGGCTTAGTTTATTTAAGAGGCACTGAAACTTTTTCTTAGTCCAATCTTCAACATTTGAAACAAACGTATGCAATTGTTCTTTTTTTATCGATAGGAACGGTTCCATAAGTGAAATATAGTATATATATCTAAAAAAAAATATGAAATAATATTGAAACAACAACTTCTTAGATATTTTGTAAATAGAAATCTCTTCTGTCAAAATCAGTTCGGATTTAGGAGTAAATTGTCAACTACACTTGCCATAGATAAGTTTAATTAATCTCATTCATAAATAATGGTTATAATGATGATATGTATGTCTGTTCGATGTTTTTTGATCTCACCAATGCTTTCGACTGCATAAGTCATGATATACTTATTGATAAATTACGGTTTTATTGCTGTACACCTGAGAGTACATCTCTTATTCAATCTTACCTATGTCATAGACAACAATACGTAGTGCACAACAACAATAAATCAAAATCCTTAAATTTAAACTACGGTGTACCTCAAGGTTCTGTCTTAGGACCGTTGTTGTTTCTCGTATATATAAATGATTTTCCAACGTCGGTGAGAAATAATGTGTTTGTCATCTTTTTTGCTGATGACACTAACCTTTCTCTGGCCAATAAATCTTTAAACGATCTGATGGTCGATATATCGATAATTGAAGAGGATGCATCAAACAGGTTTTCTTCAAACAACTTATGCCTACGCGAGTTAAATGCTGTAAATAATCCTGAATCTGTTACATTTCTATATATATCTAGACCCAAAATTGCAATGGAACGGGCATGCCCACTATCTCTGCAACAAAATGTCCAAAGGTATTTATATGTTCAGCTGTTTGTACGGCAGAGTGTCTCAGCAGGCATTGATTACTGGCTATCATAGTCTAATTCACTCCAGATAATCTTATGCCATTCTGGTTTGGGGTCACACACCTTCATCCGATTCCGTTTTTTCAACGCAGAGGAAAGCCATTCGCGTAATTTCAGGCTTAAAATTCAGAAATGACTGTAGAGTACAATTTAAGACAATTGGTATATTAACCGTACCATGTACTTATATACTTCAGTGCCTTTTGTATGTTAAAGATCACGAAAATATGTACACTCCCCGCAGCGAAATTCAGTCACAATACCAGAAGAAAATATAATTTAAATATAAACTTTCACCGCCTAAGTAAAACACGAAATGGCACCACGTATTTTGGAATCCTGTTTTTTAATGCATTACCCCCGCAAATACGATACCTCAACCGTCCATTGTTTGAATGAAAAATTTAAAAAAGTTCTGCTAAGCAACGCATTCTATTAATTATATTTTAATCTGTATCTATGTGCTGTTTGTTTGGTTTTGTCTTTTATGTGTTTTAAAAATTACAACTATTTGCTTTTATTGCTCACACTAATTTGTTAATTCTTAAATCATTGTGTTATTTTACTACATGTCAATACTTATCTGTGTATGTTTCTATTATGTACTGTATGTTAGATATATATTTTTCATTTTTTTTCTTGATGATTTCTGACGTGTGTAAACACTTTTGTGTATGTAACACTAATAAATATCTATCTATTTATCTACCTATAAAATGTTATGTAAACATTAAATGAAGTAACAAAGAACATATTTTTTATCACGTTTCATTAGAATTTTTTAATTAGTAAAGTCGTCTTTACTGTACGTTTCAGAATTAAGTCTTGTGAATGTTGACGAGTTGCGAGTAGAAGTACCAACAATTCGCAATAGCATATATGGTATGAAGCGTAAAAATTTGCAGACTGGTCTTTCTCTATCTTCCTTTCTATAGTAAAAAGAGTGGAGTAAAGTAAAACAGAGTAATAGCGGAAAAGAAAGAAGTTTCTTTGCTCAAGAACTATTAAAATGTTGAAAATATATATGTACAGGGTGTCCTGGTTTTATTGATTGAATTTATTGAATTTTCCAAAATATATGATTAGAATTATTAGGTCTGTTTCAACAAGAGTCAAGGATTGGTTCCAAAATATATATATATATATATATATATATATATATATATATATATATATATATATATATATATATATATTCTGACTGTTATGTTGTGAATCTATTTTCAGTCAATGCAACTCAAGAAGTAGTTGGTTAAACATTTTTGGTAGTTTCAGTCTAGGCCCTGACTGTTGTTGGAACAAACTTATTATTATATTAGTATACAGGGTGATTCATTAAGAATGGGCAATCTCTGAACTGGAGATACTACCCACCAAAATATGACTATTGAGCCAAATATGCCTTATCCGAATGTTGCTGGTTTAAAAAATACAGGGTGTTCAATGCTAGAATTTTATTTTGACATATCTCAATAACTAATAGCAAAAAAGTTCTGCCATTTAAAAGAAACATGTTGTGCCATAAGTGGCGCCCTCTACTAGTGACGTCAAAATTAGTTAAAAATTCTTATTTGCCGTACCGAAAAACATAATTGTGCCAATTTTTTTTTAATGCTCCAACAGGTTTCAAAGTTATTGAGATATGTTAAAATAAAATTCTAGCATTGAACACCCTGTATTTTTTAAACCAGCAATATTCGGATAAGTTCAGAGATTGTCCATTCTTAATGAATGAGTGTTTTCCTCTCATATAATAATGCGTTATATCATTGATTGAATATAAAAATATTTACTCCTGAAGTACTGGCATCACTTTAAAGAATTGAGCCTAATTTAACTTCTGGACCTGATCTTTTACCTGCTTTCCTAGTCAGAAACTGTAGTATCATCTTTTGTGAAACTTTGTGTACAATATACAATTTAATTTTACGTACATGCCTTTTTCCTGATGGAAAATATCTAGGATATGTCCATTTATAAATAGGGCTCAAAAAATGATATAATTAATTACATACTAATTGCCATTCTGAATAATTTCTTAAAGGTTTTTGAAATATTACAGTTTCTTATCTCCACATGTTAGTAACGTTATTATAGCTGAACAACATGGTTTTGTAACTCTACTGAAACTAACTTGGTATGTAAGACCCAGTTCGTCAGTGAAGCTCTTGATCGTAGACATCAGGTAAACGTCATCAATACTGACTTTTCTAAGGTTTTCGATAGGCTTGACCATGGCCGACTGCTCTGCAAGCTGGATGGATGTGGATTTGAGTAACAATTTGATCTCTCTATTTCAGTCGTACTTGTCTAATAGAACACAGTTTGTTCAAATCAACGGTCATAAGTCTAAATGCTTTTCTCAGACCTCTGGAGTACCTCAAGGCTCAATTCTCGGACCACTTTTGTTTCTTATTTTCATGAACGATATTGCTGATAAACTAGACATAAAATTTCTCTTATATGCTGATGACTTGAAAATATTTTATGTAGTTGATTCTCTTCGTGATTGCGCAAAGCTTTAAGATAACCTTGATTCGGTTAACATATGGTGTACTCTTAACTAACTGTCCCTTAATATTGGCAAATGTAATGTGATATCTTATAGTGGTAGGATTGCTACTATAATATGTGATTATGTTATTCAAGGTGTTACTTTAGCAAGGCCAACTTTAATAAATGACCTTGGAATCACTTTTGATCGCATTCTTTCTTTTAATGGTCATATTCATAATGTTGTTGCGAATGCTTACAAGAGTCTGGGTTCATAACTCGCAATGCGCGGCATTTCAAGTCATTTGATACTTTTAAATTACTTTTTAATACGTTTGTGAGTTCCAGACTTGAGTATGCATCTACAGTGTGGAATCCAATTTATTCCACACATATTACTTCTCTTGAGAAGGTTCAACGTAGATGTTTTAAATCCGCTGAATTCATGATCTATCCTGCTAGAGGTGTACCAAGAAATATTTTATGAGCGTTTCAATATGAAGAGTCTAATTAGAAGACGTGTCTTGCACTCTATTATTTTTCTTTATAAAGTCATTATTAATAAAATTAAGTGTGAGTATCTGACTTGACCTTATTGAATTGAATATTCATATTCCTAGGCACAATGCTAGAAACAATAACCTGCTTTGAATAGACAGTCATAAAACGAATATCTACAAAAGTTCCCCATTGTACCAAATGATTGCTAACCATACTAGCATTGAATCACAGCTTGATATTTTATACTGCTCAATTTGCGACATAAAAAATTTGTTTTTATAATTTTGTCATTTGAGTTTTGATGGTTTTGTCCTTTTAATTATATTTTTTATTAGTTTTTAACAGATTATTTTTTATCTATTTTTGTATTTGTAGATTAGTTATTTTTAGCCTGTTTATTATAATGTGTACTTGCATTTTTGTCATCTTAAATTGTAATACGTGTATACAGGGTGTTCCAGAATGATGGTCAAATATTTTACCAGCGTATTCCACAAACGATTTTAGGAGGGGATCTTCATATGAAATTTTTCAGTTTGGGTCCTTTCTGTTGAGACATTCGAGTCTCAAAATGGCGGAAAAAAATAGTTTTTTTATTTTTCCTTAAAAACGGTAACTTAGAAATTTCAGTTTTGGTACACAATATCAGGTAGTCAAAAGCTATTTTGTGGTGGTATCTACTCCTTGGCTCATGTTTCTGGAAGGCGGGAATAAACAACCCCTAGATTTGTTTCTTTCAGAACTTTTTCCTGCATTACCCGATTTTTTTTAAATACTATATCTAATTTGACTACTTTTTTCCTCTTGTAATTTTTTCATACAACCAACAGTTTCCGCGGAAAAAAATAAAAATACTTTTCCTTATTCTAAATATCTTATCGTCTCTGGTTACTGATAACTGCAGTAGACGGTTGCTATGTTGATGTTTCTCTGTTGTCTTGTCAAACAAATCGCTATTAGGTCTATAATTGACAGTTTTTGCAAATATTTCTAAACAAAGGTATTCCTATAACTGTTGCCAATCCTGCCGTATGCATATTCCATCAATTTATTCGGTAATATTTGTACGGAAGAGTCAGTTGTTTACAAATATTTGCAAAAAACTGTCAAGACTGATTTGCTTCATAAGACAACAGAGAAACATCATCATAGCTACCGCCTATGGCGGTTATCAGTAACCGGTGACGAAAAGATGTTTAGAGTAAGGAAAATTATTTTTATTTGGTTCCGCGCAAAATGTTTTATGAAAAAATTACAAGAGGGGAAAAATAGTAAAATTAGGTGGAGTATTTAAAAAAAAAGTTTTGTTGAAATCGGTCATTACAGGAAAAAGTTCTGAAAGAAATAAATCTAGGGGTTCCTTATTCCCGCCCTCCAGAAACATGAGCTAAGGAATAGACACCACCACAAAATAGCTTTTGACTAGCTGGTAAAGTGTACCAAAATTGAAACCGTTTTTAAAGAAAAATAAAAAAGCTATTTTTTCCTCCATTTTGAGACTTGAATATCTCAACAGGGAGGACCCAAATTCAAAAACTTTATATGAAGATCCCCCCCTGAAATGGCTTGTGGAACACACTGATAAAATATTTGCCCATCATTCTGGAACACCCTGTATATGATGTAAAGTTTTCTGTTTGTGTTCACCCGTTGGACATTTTATTCTAAATAAATAAATAAATGAATACCAACAATACGAAAATTTTAATCAATCGATATGGGCAGAAGCACAGATATTATTGAATAAAACTTCACAGGAATTTCACAAATTTTTTTAACAAAAATAAAAATAAAAAATCTAGTCACCTTTTGTGGAGAATGAACTATCGAAGAACACCTTGACCCACTCAGTAAACGTAAGTGGCGAAAGGTGCCCTCAGCGGTTTACTTTATACCACATTTACTCCAAATGCATAAATTTAATGTAAAAAATAATGAACCTAGAACGGCGCTTGGCCGCTGATGAAAATACAGTTTAAATCTAAATGGCACGCATTACTGTTCGGGGTAACCTTTTACACGCTTAATTATCCTCGAGATAAAACAATAAAATGAGAGCCTTGCGTAAATGTGAATTAATGATATCGTTAAATACCGGTTTAGTGCGAAAAAATAATTGATGGAGCACCCTTCCTTATCTCAGCCGAAGAGCGAGAGCTTCGCGATGTTAAAATAAAATGCCCGCCGAATAATACATAGCGAAGAATGTAATTTTTATCAAATCCGTTACTCTCTAACTTGATGGATATTAGCCTTTTTTCGATTAGGCGATATAAGTCTTTTTCTGTCATCATTGGTTGCTTATACAGGGTGCACTTTAAATAAGTACAAATATTTTAACTGAAGGTGTAGTTCGTTATACAGAGTAATTTACAATGTATCCAATAAAATTGGAAATAGAAACGTCATGGAAAATGGAGTCAATATCGCAAAAAAAATTGTTGTAAAATTCTTATAGTTTCCGAGAGAATAATTATTTAAGTTGTAGTATTTTCAACCCGTACATCGCTGCGCTACTGTACTCTCTAGCGTCATTGAAATGCAGGCGATTCCTAATACCAAAATCCGATTTTAGTATTAATGTTTTTGCTATAGTGTTTACATTAGTTAGCAACTCAGTAGTGCAATGTGGACGTGACGCGGAAAATCTACAACCGAATCGTAGAAGAAATGGAGGTCCAGGGCATCCACGGTGTCCACGGCATCCACGGCAGCTGCAGAACACATTTCAGAGATTTTCGAAGAGAAACCTCGAATAAGTACCAGGCAAATTGCTTAACAAGTACACAAGGAATGTCCCAATCAACAGTGTGGCGTATCATATACGAGACTCAATTATATCTGTACCATGTGTCCAACCATTAATACCAAGAGACTATCCCTTACGAATTAGATTTTATGAATGGTTGCTGCAAATGTTCAAAATACCAGATTTACAGCTGATGTGTTAGTTACGGATGAAGCTATTTTCACACGGAATAATAATAATAATAACAAATTTATTTGTCCAACAGTCACAAACCAATTACAGGACAAAGTTTACAAAGTAAATAAATAAATAAACCAAAATTAAGAATAATTAAGAAATGACAATATAAAACAAACTAATACGAGTACAAACAAAATTATGTATTACTGATATAAGTAAAGGTGGTATTCTTAAGAATACTAATACGGCTATAGTGCAAAATAATAATATTAACAGATGATATTAATACAACACTTGTGGCGATCATTACTAAAACTATAGAAATACAATTATAATATTATTTACTGTATGCAAATTGTAATAAAGTTGTGTATGCAGGTGGACCGCTACATTCAGCATGTGACCACAAGGTGTAGTTAGATGTTGCATAACGTCTACTCAGGTTCCTACGAAAGCACCCTGGTGTCAAACATGCTTTTTATTTTTAGAAAACTCAATATATTGAGATTATTCTCAATATCTTGACTTTTTTCTCAATATAATGAGATTATTCTCAATATCTTGACTTTTTCTCAATATAATGAGAAAAATCTCAATATCTTGACTTTTCTCTTAGTGCTGTGATAATTACATTCCACTAGCGATTTAGGTTGTAAAAGCGTGTTTAGTCATAGGCGTTGCACGTAGAATCGAAAAAGGGGACCAGTTTTTCGAGAAAACATTTGCGATTTCTTTAGGAAATTATTTTTGTCGCATTCTTATTCAATTTCATTTGAAACCCTTCTGCCTAAATTTTGGCATCCTAATCTCAAAGGTTTAACTTTTCATAGACTCATCCTTGTAACTTGCTTACAAGGGCGACTTGCTTGTTATCCAATTGTTCTGAGTTTTTCGTAGCTTATGTATACTTATAAAGTAACTATTTTGACACTATGGACTAGTTTAGTCATAGGCGTCCCACGTAGAATTGAAAAGGGGATCAATTTTTCGAAAAATTATATTAGCGATTTCTTTAGGAAATTACTTTTAACGGATTCTGTTTTAGCTTTATTAGAACCCCTCTATACTAAATTTTGCCAACCTACCTTCGGCGCTCCTTTACTTTTCAATAAATATATCAAACATTTATGGCGCCGGTTTCAGACCCCTACCTCATGTGATACATGTTATTTAGAAAGTTTCATAATAAGATAAATAAGAATAAGTAAGTAAGAAGTTATGTAATAATATCGTTATAGAAAAAAATATCTAACACACTAATAAATGTAAAAATTGTTATGACAGATGGGATCCCATTTTAAAAAGTTTTTAGTGAAAGAAAAATTTATCGAGAATGTGATACTAAGCTTAATGAAAAACAAGTAGTAACACTAAACTGTTTGTCTAACTAATAATTTTAAAATTAACAGATAAGCGAACGTAAAAAAAACTTAATTTTGTGTGAGCTCATATCTTGAATACTTTTAAAGATATTTCATTGAAATTTAGCACAAAGAGATTTCCTTTTGAATCTCATATCGGATGCCTATGATTGAAATTCGATATTATTAGGGGTCTGAAAGTGATGACATAAATGCTTAAGGTATTTATTGAAAAGTAAATAATCGTTAATTGTAGGTTGCCTAAATTTGGTACAGAGAAGTTTCTAATGAAGCTGAATAAGAATCCATAAAAAATAATTATCTAAAAAAATCACAAATGTTATAGCTCGAAAAATTGATTCCTTTTTAATACCACGAGCGACGCCTATGACTAAATTAACATACTTTTACTACCTAAGTCGCTAGTGGAATGTAAACAAATACATAAAAATATCACAGTAGGTACTAAGAGAAAAGTCAATATATTGAGAAAAAAGTCAAGATATTGAGATTTTTCTCATTATATTGAGAAAAAAGTCAATATCTTGAGAACAATCTCGTTAAATTGAGAAAAAAAGTCAAGATATTGAGAATAATCTGATTATATTGAGAAAAAAGTCAAGATATTGAGAATAATCTCAATATATTAAGTTTTCTAAAAAATAAAAAGGGTGCTTTCGTAGGTTCCCGTTTGTTGGATAAGTTGTCGGTTGTCCCGCTTCTGATGGCATACTGAGGACTAAAGAGAGCTAACAAGCTCAAAAGTATACGTCTGGTGTACCGCTATGGAATGACTTTGACATTTTGCTTTCTTACATCATTATTATAATATTTATATAAAGTGGGAAGCGTAGTAACTACTCTAGAATGAAATACAATATAGTAAGAATATTGAAACTCTAATCGTACTTTTGCTTTACTTTTTCTTAATGCAATATTATTATTTATTATATCAACCTTCAGTATAAGGTAAATTTTAGCAAAGTCACATTATTTTTATACGAAAAATCCACTCTGTGTACCATTACTTACGATCCATCTACTATAAATTTTTCGGACATACTGATGAATCTCATTTCTTGAAAGTGTACTTGGAAACAAATTGATTAATAGCTGTCATTTCATTACTTTGACAGTCATTTGAAATTTTTGAGTATGGAATTTATAAAAACAACCCCTTGACTGTTGTTTTTTAACACTTGAACTTGATTATTTATACTATTTCTATATTGAAAAATACTTTTAAATAATTAAGTTTTTTAACTTTAACTAGTATAACATTTTTGCTTAAAATGATAGATTGTTCAATATTCATTGTCAATAACAGAAAAAATGTCCATATTCACGTGTTATATGAGGATGTAATTTGTTTTTTCTCGGTTGTATCAAAATCAAATATGGCGGCCATAAAAAAATCAAAAGTTGGCTATGAAAACTTGAAAAATTCGTAACCATTTCCGGGATCTCTGTATTGGGAGTCGTGAAAGTGATCACCCAGTATACTTAACCATACTTCTCCAAATAGTAGTAACTTAAAATTAATTTTATGGCTCATTTTTAAGTGTATATTACTGTATTACTGTTCGCGAATCTCATAACACCCTGTAGCACTCACAGGAAATTGTATGACATAAAACAAAATAAACAATTAATTTATGTTGTAGTGATTTTAACGCATATACAATTTTAATTACTGTTGTTTTTTTAATGAAGATATTGTTTTAAAATTCAAATATTATTTTAACGCATCATTGCATAGGTACCACCTTTTTCATGCATTTACAATTGCATTTAACATTTTTTTTATTGAATGGTTAAATTTAAGTTTGGTAAGTATATAAGTTCAAACCGTAACATTTTATTATTCCAATACTATTTGTTACAATCTACGCCGGTCTCTCCTATTACATGAATGTTCGAAAAAAATGAGATGATATCTATAATTTATTGTTTCAAACTGTATCATATAAAATTGCAGAATATTTATGGCACATTTATCGATTTTGATATACATACAAATCGCAAGGGACTGCATTAGCGTGTACAACACACTTCTGTCACAGAATTTACTGGTATATATTTTATAAAACCGGTCGCGAATTTGTAAAGCACGAGGTTATATATAAATAAATCAATAGAAGTTTCCAGCTAAATGTTGCAGCAGTTTTAAAATAATTATAAAGTTACCTTGACAGTTTTAGGTATTTCGTTGAAAGTAGTTACTTTCAAAAAATTACAGCGGTAAATCAATTTTGACTGAAATTACTCGTGGAGACAACTGTTATCCACCTAATTTATTTACTACATATAGAAAATTATTAATATTCGTTTAAATTATAAGGTAATCGTGTGTAATAATATTTTTTATTACTTGAATGATGCCGTATTTATTGGGAACAAGGTTTGTTTTTTAATTATTTAAAAATTTATAATTAGAAATTTTTTCAAGCTATTTTATTTGTTAGAATATTACATAATTAATAAAACCCAAAAAGCACATAAACAGCAATCAACTATGATAATAATAAATATAATTCTTAAAGTTATAATATAACAGGGTGTACAGGATGGCCAGATGAAAACGAAACAGTGCCATTTTCAGGAAGATTGTAGAAAAACGCTCAGACCCGTCGATTTTAGATTAAAGGGGGACATTCTTTATTGGTATTTTTGACCACCCACTTCCACCCCCCAATTAAGGGTAAGCATCACCCAAAAATATTTAAATAACATTGGGGGTTGAATAATATTTATTTTGAAAGCTCTTACAATTTTCTTTACAACAGACTGTAACAGGCGTTATATTAGTTTTTAGCGATTTGTTATCACTTTCGTAAAAAAACATGTAAATTGTAAAAACCAGAAATGAATACTATACACACGCGACCGTAAAATTAGTGGATTCCAAATTTATTTTCTAGTATTATTTGAAAGCGTTGGTTGGTAGTTTATTTAATTGTGTTTTGAAGTGTAGGTAGGAAAGAAGGGTATATATCGTTTCGCTTTACTTTATGAACAATAAATGTGTCAATAGATCACCTCAACTATTTAATGAACAACGTCGACATCGACATGTTAGGAGGAAGCATGTTCTAGATTTAGTAAAATAATTTCAAAAGACAGGGAACGTAGCCAATAATAAACGAGAAATTGAAAAACCTAGTTAATGAAGCTAGTGAAGTTGTAGTTGTGGGACACATTCATCTTGATCCTACATTAGATACGAGGCAGCTGGCATCTGTGTCTGAGATCAATCGAACTAGCATATAAACCATTTTGAAAATGAATAAATTCCATCCATACAAAACATATTTAGTCTAGGAACTTCATGAGGATGTCGTTTGTAATTTTAACATCTGGTTTTCTAATGAATAGTTTTTTATTGAACGAGACGGTAAATCGTCACAATCGCCGTTATTGGTCAGATTCAAACGCAAGAGCTTTTCACGAGGTGCATACACAGCAACCGGAAAAATTAAATGTATGGGCTGGAATTTTCGGTGACCGCCTGGTCGGTTCTTTTTTTCTATCTGGTAATTTGACTGGCTAAATGTATTTGCAATTACTGGAAGACGCTATTGACCATGCCTTGACTGAGATTATTGAAAATGTTCCAGAGTATATTGAAGATTATTTGATTTTTCAACAGGACGGCGCTCCTCCGCATTATGCTTTAATTGTCCGTCAGTATTTGAACCAACGTTTTCGATGGAATTGGATTGGGAGAAGAGGCAGCAGAGTTGCCTCCAAGATCACCGGATTTATCGCCATTTGATTTTTTTTGTGGGAATACCTAAAAAGTCAAATCTATAAAACCCAGCCAGCATCGCTGCAGGATTTGCGTCAAAGAATCGTAGACGAATGCCGTCGATCACTCCGCAAACGCTTGAGAATGTGCGCGAACGTTTCGAACAAAATCTTTAGTCTTGTATGGAAGCGGCGAGAATTGTAAGAGCTTTCAAAATAAATATTACTTAACCTCCAATGACATTTAAATATTTTGGGGTGATGCTTACCCTTGCTTGGGGGTGAAAGTGGCGGAGTCAAATATACCAGCAAAGAATGTCACCCTTTAATCTAAAATCGACGGGTCTGAGCGTTTTACAATCGTTTCCTTATGGCCGCCCTGTATATTTAAACAAATAATTGTTTAAACGTGTGTTCCATATGGTCATCATAAATTCCAGTTACCAATGTAATTTTAAATTATTTAATCAAGTCGTACAGATAAGTACCTACCTACAATTAATTGAATAGTAACTAATATTGTGATGTACCACTTGTGGTTAATGTGACAATTATCATACCTATTTTATTCTATTGGGTTGCACTTTTGCACTCAGTGTGAACTGAGAATAACTTCATCTTTATTTATTAATAGAAGATAAATAAAGATGACACGCACTGTGCAACTCAATCAAAAATGCTATTAGAAGACACTTAGATATAAAGGAAACAATGTTAATTTTGTAAAATATATGTAAACGTTCTATGTTATTGTCATTTAATCTCAATTGATAAATTTGCTTAAGTATTTAATTGTCATTCCAAATTTGATATTTTCCAGTTTTGTTCCAGATGAATAGGTTGGAGATAAATCTGATCATTATTTCTTGATAAATTACCTCATTTGTAATTTTATTCTGAAATTGGGTCAATTTTAAAGCAAATTTATAACCGAAATGTATTTGTAAGATTTATTTGCTCATAAATATTGCTATAGGCATTTACTGAGACTTGTTTTTTTCCACTTTGTGGGTATGACTAGAAAAGAACAAATTATTAAAGGAGTACAAATATTGATTGGCAACTTGAACTTTACCTATGTATATTAAATAAAAAAATTATATTTGAAACGTTTTAAAAAAAGACTGTTTTAAAACATCAGTACCTTATAATACCATGGTAAAATAATGTATAAAATAAATCTGAGAGGAAAATGTTTTGTGTTTAGTCATTTCTGTTGTAAAGTGTACTTTTTGCAAAAAATAATGATAATCTCTAATTAAAAAACAATTTAACTGCAAGTTGCAGCAAAATAAAAAACGTGCTAAAAGTACCCAACAAACTTTTTTCATTTCAGTTGCACCAACAATAATTGTTCAAAATATTAGGATTATATAAATAAAATACAGTCCTTTTTATTGTATATTTTTTAAAGAGTTCTGCATGGTGGGATCATGTTTATAATGCCATATGCGATTTTCATAGGTATATAAAATAGTAGAAAATCTAATGATAAAACAGGACAGGTAACAACTATTTACAATATAATTGCTGTAAAGATTCATATTACAACACGTGATGTTGAAGTTCGAGTGTAGTATATGCATTTACAACAAGAATATTGTACACAATTTTAACTATTTTCATTTAATAAGACAATACATATTTAGCAAAAAATGTCAAATGACGCAACAAGTTGTGTTTTCTATGAACAGAAAAAAATAACTTATATCAGCTTTAAGGATTGATTAAGTTTTCTTAAGTTACCTTTCGCTTGGTTACTGTCAAAACTTTATCAAACAAACCTACAAATATATAAAATATATAAATAAGTGATTCTGATGGAAGTTTACTCTCTGATATAGAACAGCGGCAGATGGAGCGATCTAGTTCGGATAAAATCCAAGGCGCGGTATGAGTTAGAGTACCAAAAGTTTGAAAAATGGTGCAAAGCTAGCAAGGTAAAGGAGGTGTCTGAGAAAATCTTTTTGGATTATTTTTCCGGAAAACAACGCTCCTAGAAATCATCTAGGATGGCTATGGATTCACTACTCAATCTTGAAAACTATGATTTTAGTTAAGAAAAATCAAGGTATAAGCAGGTCGAATTTTTTAAAAGAAGTTCAGAGAGTTACAAAGCCAAAAAGTACATAATTTTTACAAAGGAAGAAGCAGGAGTTTTTAAGTATTGCAGGCTATGTAGTATGACGTCGCGAAGAACTAACTAAGCTAATGTTGGATCATGTTCATAAATTTATGACATGCACGAAAACAAAAATTGTCCGAAAATTATAACAGAAAAAATGTGGCAGGTATCAACTATTTAAGTACGAAAATATTGTGAACTTTGTCCTTATAATGCAACTCACATGCGGTTTTGGTAATCTACAAAAGGAAAATGTACCTCCCACCCTGCTGAAGTTAATAATTTTGGAAGCATTCCAAAAATGATTACAACAAAACTTGGATTGAAGATTCGCAAAGAATACACTGGACATTGTTTTAGAAGGTCTTCAGCCATCATTCTGGTTGATGGCGGTACAGATATGCAGATGTTAAAGAGTCATGGGAGCTGAAAATCTTCTATGGCAGAAGTCTTATGTTGATAATTCTTTAGATAATAAGAAACATATAGCAAAGAAGATCACGGCTTCAAACACGGATTCGAAGTCGACCTTTCTCCACCATATTTACTTATGGTATACAAATGTCTAATTGCAAAAAGAATATTATTAATCTTTACCTTAGGTCTTATGATAATAAATAAATCATTTTTCTAAACAGCGGGGTTTTATTTACCAGAAAAATTTTAATAAAAACGATTCATTTTTTATTACAGCACTAGAGCTGTAAGAGCACCGAAACTATTTATAGACCTGTATATATTACTAAATCAAAGTAGATAATATTTTTTTCTTATTCTAAATGTGTTGCCACACTCTAGGAAAAACATATATAACACACACAATAAACTAACTTTTTTTAGACTGCCTCTAAAACCAACTGTCAGTTCATTATTACTTATCTTCAATTTCAATTTAACGTTTGAATTTAAAACTTACACAGCCAACAAAGATCTACTTTAGCTAGGTATTACATGAAGCTGTACAAGTACTCATTGTATATTTATTCTATTGAAAATATTCATCTGACAGTATGGGTTATATACAAAATAAATTTATCTAATAGCAGGCTAATATTTATGCCACATAGATGAAGAATAAATTTTGTAGATACTTCAATTCTGATGAGATTATTATACTCAATTTTATTTAACAGTATTGCACGCAAATAGAACCTAAAATCAAATTAACTACCCAACAATTATTTCAAGTTAAAATTACATTAACTGACCTCTGAATTGGCAAAAAATATTCATGTCCTATTTTACCTATATTTGTTGGTCTTTTTCGTTATGTTGGGAAACGTCAAAGTAATATGAAAGTTGGTAATTGGTCGGCAAGGATTTTATTCCTAAGATAATTGGACCTAAAAGAGCTACAGACCAATTTTATGTTAAAATATCAAAATATAAAAGACAGTATTGCCAAAATATACCCTAATTATGCCCTTTATATGACTTACTTTTGCCCGAGATACACAACATTATATGTTTGATTATATACATTCTAATAGATAACAGGGGTAGGAAGAGAGAGAGAGAGGTAGATACTGTAAGTCAGGCTACAAAGCGGCATGTAGAGTAGCAGTAGGTATATGTGCATTTATAAATATTTAGATTTTAATATAATATAAGTCTGTATTTTTGGGTTTCCATTCAACAAATTGTACAACCCAGGAAATTTGTTCGTATAATGTGATGACCAAACTTTCATAAAAATAAGGCGCCTTATAAATATACATGTTTATTATTGCTTCTTAATAATATTACTATCCTGAAAAATAACCTAAATTGTATTTGGTGACAAAAAGTGTTTTAATGAGTAATCAATTGGAAATGACATGCAAAAGATCTAGTGTTTTTTACAACATGGACGATCAAATAAAATCAATTTGTCTGTAAGTATTTACCTATAGAGCAGATTGTCTATGTTAGTGCTGACGTCACAGCAAAATATTAACTTTGTTATTGAAATTTCCAAATAAAGATATTTTATAATTGTTACTAGGTATCTACATATAAAATTCTACTCTTGGATTTATTTGTGAAAAAAAATTCAAATTGAAGTTAACAATATTATATGTGCGTATAACCAATCAAATAAACAAAAACAAAATAAATATTTCTGAACGGAACTCAATTAAAATTTCAATTCACATGCACTACTGAATTCATCTGAGACGATATCAGTGTTGTCATATGGAACACTTATGATGTGTTTATTGATATATTATCATTAGCTTGATTTACGTAACCTGCAGTTAGCTTGGATTTTGATAGGCGAAAGATGAACGCAATAATGATTTTTTAATTAGTTCTCTACAATTCTGTAATATTGTGTGGTATTGTAGAGCTTTATCTTCTGATTTACCCATAAGACACAAGTTGGTTTTCACTGCAGATCGCCAAAACACAAAACAATCTCTACACTCTATTGCATGAAGATCTATCTGAATACATATAACAAGATCGTGCTTCCTAAAAGACCTTTTTAAGACACATTTACGTCGAAGTATTATTAACAAGTAAATTTGTACCATAATATAGAACATTATTTCTATGAGGTTAACTGAAGTTTTCAAATATCCCTTAGAAGTTATCAACAAAGTTGAGAATAGGTTTATAATGTAATAAAAATGGAACTTAGCAAATTGAAGGATTTAATAGGGCAAAATAACTAGTTATTACCTTATTTGTAACTACTAGTTGAAGACAAAATAAGTTTTACAATTTCGTAATAAATATGTAAATATTTACCTACTGCAATAATTTTAAAAAAATCCCTGGATATTAAAGACAGATTTCAAGGCGAAATTAAGTACTTTATAACGTCGTATTACGCGTTATTGGAATGTTAGCATTTGAAAACACAGAACAGGTAAACAATTTGTAATTTCGAACTATTATATACTCTTGGTTAACAAATATTTGAGTAAAATTTTGGTATTACAAGATTTTAGTCAAACATTGAAGACTATTTTTATGTTGGAAAGTAGTAAATCTCGATCAATTTAGGTTTATTTTTCTTGTGGAGTAGTCTATTATGCTTAAATATTAGTTGTATAATGACATGTCCATGCAAACGGATTAACTCGGCACTAGCGACTGAAAGTTGCAAAATCTAATGCGTCTTATATAAATTTCCATCCGGAGCTCGTAGAAACGTACGTCGCTTCCAATTAAACCGAAAACATCAACGAGCCATGACGACATCGCGTTCCAGTGGGTGTTCCAGCACAAGCTATTAGTATATCGTGCTCCAACGAGCAGAAAGAAGCATACAACATTAACATAAGAAGTGGCTGCCAATTCTTTGTTTTGAAACCAGAACAAAACCGATCCCCTTCCACGTATGGCGCCTAGAGCTTGACGTCACCGAGTCTAAAGCTCCCGGCCCGTTCTTTGTACTGAGTGGCTCTTGGCAGAAAGCTGGCCATATGCAAGGGCCCACGTACGATGCACTTTTCATGGGTTAGCGTCCACAGAACAGATTTAAAAATAAGATCCTCTGAAGGAAGAGCTTATTTCAATGCCCGATGCGTTTTGCTGAGGTTAATTTGGGAGAGTGGGCGTTTTCCTCGACATCTCCATGACGTTGGTTGTATTTCTAAAGTCAAAATATGCACGGCAAGGTTTTGGAGAGAGATTTTGGTGATGATTCTAAAAGTGTTGGGTGAAACGCAAAGAAATTTTGTCTAAGCACTAACATTCTATTGAGGAAACTCTGGTCTTTAGTTTTTTTTAGACGAGTTTAAACGTTTGGTCTGAACTGGTGGCTTGAAGGGCTTACAGCAGATACACACCCATAGGATAGCGAGGCAAGCAGGCGGTGGACATGTAAAAGCAAAACAAGAAACTCACCCGGCAGACGCCCAAGGAAGGGCGAGTAGGGCCAGCAGCGCGGCTGGCCAAACCACCCGGCTGTGCCCCATCCTGGGGGTTCTACACGTGTCCCCTACTTCTCGTCATTTTGGGCACAGAACACTCTTATAGTTGTAGTGTCACATGCGACACCAGCACAAGGAGTGGCCTCCGAGCCCAGCCAGGGCTTACTCACTGCGCATGGTGGGCAAAGTGTGCGAAATTATACCAGCTCCCGGTTCCTAGTAGGAGCCGCTTAGCCCGATCCTGCTCTTCCGCAGACGGCCCGACAGAGACGCTCGCCGGGGGTGGTTTGCTGCTAGAGCACGCAGCCGTGGACCTGGAGCTGCCAGCACCTTCGAATCAATACTAGACCTCTCATTCGGTGACGTAATTTTAGTCAACACCGATACCTGTGCAACATACAGTAATGGCATGTCTTTTGATTGCTTCAATTATATGCGGCCCGGGTGGTCGAACGGGAAGACAGTCAACACGTAGTCAGTGGGAACGAGGCGTCGAGGGCCTCTTCAGCCCTCCGGGGCCCGATATCGAGGAGGCATCACGACTCCGAGTCCTCTGCGAGGTCTCCTCTCAAGTGCACGGGTCAACGTGTCGCTCTTTGGCAACTTAATTATTTTCCAGGGCATGCTAATTGATTATTGGCTTTAATAAGGCCTTGAGTGGTTATTCTCGTTGCCAATTAAAACGAGTGCCCTAACAACCCGTAGAACGCAATCTGATACAACCTCATTAGAGAATTTAAGTCATTTAGGCGTAAAAGTAATACAGGGTACAATAGAGTTGCTTAAAATATTATATGTTACATTTAACAACGTTTCGGCTGACGATAAATCTTCTTCAGTTCTTTTGTTAATATAAACATAGATCAAAGATAATTCTAATATTGATAAAGATGCGTCCATGAAGTAACGTATAAATTCATTATTAGCTAAATAAACAATATTATTAGAAATTCCCGAAACAGGTCGATTTTTGATTTTAACTTACTGTTTTTTCAAATAATACTTTAATATACAGGTTGACCTACCTTCAAGTAATGACGTCATCACTGTTTTTTTTAAATGGAGCACGCCATTTTTTCCCCCACTTCCGAATGTTTCTTACTCTGTTTAACTCTGTTAATGAATAGTAATTCTGATTCCAAAAATGTATTGGTTGCTTCAAATTAGTACAGGGTAGGCAACAATACCAAAGGTGTTTATACAAATTTAAAAGAAACGTTACTAAATTCAGATACAATGTTCCTGTCAAATTTTCATCAAAAAAATATGGACCAACAATTGTATTTTTCACATACCAGTTCACACATTGGCCTTTAGTGATCGCTGCGTATGGTGTGTTTTACCGACATATCCATTAAAATAAAACGTTGCCTCGTCGGAGAATAAAACGTTAGCAATGAAATTGTTGTTTTGATTATTTTGATGCATCCAATGTCTTCTACACAAAAAAGATACTCATACTCAAAAACTCTAACGCAAACCGTCCCTTAGGGTTCTTGAGATGTCGTAAAGAAACTGAAAAAAAAAATCATTAATTTGATACCCGTCATCTTATTTAATATTGTGTATTGTCAAATTAAGATTAAGTTTTAATAATTGCTTATGCATAAATGGCTTTTCATGATGGAAAATATTAGATAGTGGCAACATGAAAAACGTTTATTTTAAAGCTAAGTAAATAAACAACAAAAATCTCAACAGCTGTTGATAATTTCCTCCTCCTACAGTTCCTGAGATATAGTGAAAAAACTGAAGAAAAAATATTTTTTGATACCCTATGCCTCAAAAACAGTTTACGCAAGAACTTATTTTCATAGAATCACACTCATGTTTCAACACAATGTTTCGAAACACCTTGTATGTTTTGGGTTAAGTTATACATATAAACATATTATTCATACAATTATTAAAAAAATCTATATGAAACGTAGTTAACTTTTAAAGAAATTATTATAATAATAATTCAGACTTACCTGTACCTTATATTACTCAGGTATTATTCAGGTAGCTAATAGTACATATAAAGCGCTAGATTTTCTCATTAGAAACACAAAATCTTTTGATGATATAAACGCCCTTAAATGTCTATTTTTCGTTGGTGCGCTCTAAGTTTGAATATTGTATGGTTTGGCTGCTTCCGGGCTGTTGGCTACGTCGTCGGTTTAGGACTCTTGACGTTTCGAGTTTCAGATCTTCTGAAGAAGAGAGCGGCATGTCTCTCGAAACGTCAAGAGTCCTAAACCGAAGACGTGGCCAACAGCCCGGAAGCAGCCAAACCATTGACGGAAGCCTACAAACCAAACCCATTGAATATTGTAGTCTTATTTGGTATCCTTTCTATAATTTACGTATTCAAGAGGTAGAAAAAGTTCAACGTCGATTTTTAAAATTCTTGTCTTTCCGAATTGACCATTTTTATTCAATTAGGGGACACGATTATAATATACTTATGCAAAGATTTAACATTCAATTACTTAGCACTAGAAGAGCACTAGCAAGTTTATCATTTCTACATAAATTATTTCATGGCAATGTTGACTCCCCTGCTTTGTTAAGTTTGTTCGCTATTATTCGAGTTCCGCGTTCTGGTTCTTGAAGTAATGATTTATTTTTTTGTCATAATGTTAGAACAAATGTTGCTTTGAACTCCTGTATATATAATGTCCAATAATTTCAACTACATTAGTGAACACATTGATATTAACGTTATTATTATACAGGGTGCTCTGACATTAATAGCATACAGGACAATACATACATACATTCCCGACTACAATTTGACTACAACACATTAATTTTTTTTTAAACTTTCCTTAATCCAAAGGTTGATACTTAAAAAGAAAAAATGACAATGTTAATATTTGCTAAAAACTTATATACCTAGTTGAAATGTTTCAAACAATTGCAAAGTTATAGTAAAAAAATAAACAAATATAAGTATGGAGGCATGCAAGTTTTTGTAATGCGCAATATCATTTACAAATATTACCCATATTTGTAAATTATATTGCAGGAAGCAACTACTCCGCGGACTAATGCCCCGACCGGTATCTGTGCAAACAGCCAAGACCAACCAAGATCCCACCCCACCAGACACAGACTGGTTTCGGGCTTGTTAATCCTCATCAGTATGCCATAGGTGAGATGACCGACAGTTGAACTGGCTGTTCCTTCATATATATGTTCACATATAAACTGAGTACAGGTGAGATATTACATTTACTGATTTAATGGCTCATCGCCCATGGCGGGAGTACCTGCTGTAAACTATGTCGCTTCCTGCAAGTCGAGCCGCTTAGGCCGAGCAGGAAGTAGCAGACCACTTATATATCACGAGTAATATTTGTTCTGGTCAGTTATTTTTTTTTTGTAGTCAATTATGACACTCTATATACAGGGTGATTTAGTTGTAAACGAACAATCTTCTAGGACCTGATATAATTTTTTTTTATTCTGGGGCTTTATAAGGGCGATATAGAGGGTTTAAACTCTAAAAAAAATATATTGGCTGTTTTGTATAGTTGATTAAACTTACCTATAAAAACACAATTTTCCATACACTTGACTTCACTTTTTTAAAAATTTGGATAAAAGTTTTATCAAAAACACTGAAAACCACAAAAAACATAAATTTCGACTAACAGCAACACTGCACATTGAATTATATTAATAACGACTTACTTCTACACTTTATTAGTATGGAATGACAAAGAAATAAGTAAACTTAAATAACCATATACTACCTTATTGAAATAAAATATTTGTATATTTATATTTAAACTATAATATATTACTTTGTGGTATCTATGAATTCAATAATTAATTGATGCCAAACATGAATGCAAATCTGCAAATTGCTGTATAAATGAAAATATGTTGAAACACCATCTCCGTATGAAACTTTCCAGTTGCTCAGACGAATAAGGAAAATAACGTTCTTTGATTCCATTTTACATCTTTACTAATAAATTTATGATTGTTACTACATGTTTATTACTTGGCAATTAGTTAATTATATAGTTGTTCAAGTTGCTCAACAACATATTTAAACATCGTTCAATTTCTGATCTCAAATGCGTCAATTTTAATTATACAGCTATATAGCTATTTTCGAAGAAGGAAAACTTTTAGTGGAGTTTTGCTGAGAATTCCCATAGGCAAACAGTTTTAAACAACACAGCAAATGTCATAAGGTTATACGTTTTATCTAGATGAATTATGTCACTCTTGCAATCCCTCGATCAAAAGTTTTAATTAGAGTTCCAATTACTGGAAATCTGACAGGGGAAAATTAGTTTTTCCAGGATTTTTTTTCAGTTTTACTTCAAATTGCACACTGAATAAATTTTCTATCTGGATTTAATCTTTATTTTTTAGAACTGTATAGGATTCGTTAATATTCGCCTTTTATTTTAATACAAAAATAAAGGAATACGTATTAATAGAATGCAAATCGTAAATCCAGACTTTGGTTTTATAAGACTGGTTATCTATATCTGATGATACAAATATTAAAAAAATTTCCTTTACGTTAAGTTTTGCAAAATATTAGGTGGCTTACGAAGTGTATGTAGAAATCGAGAATGGTACAAAATGTGTCTAAAAATGTATGCACTGACAAAATATATAAAATTGTTACAAACATGTAATTTTGGAGAATATATGTTCAGTGTGATCCATGTAAGATGGAAATACATTTATTACCTGATGTGGTTCGGGTTTTTTTAAAGGTAGTGAATTTAAAATTATGACATTCCATTGATAATAAATGCAATTTTTACAGCAATGTTTAGTATATAGAAATGGTAACTTTTATATTTTTTCAGCCAGGTTTTACAGAATATAATACAGTACAATACAACACGATACAGAACAGAACGGAACGGAATGGGATGGAACGGAACGGAACGGGACGGGACGGGACCACTGAAATGTACGATATTGAATGTGTTTAGTCCGTTTGCGCATCCAAATATAGGTACCAACCCTAGGAGCAGACAAAAGGAGGCATATGAAACTCATCAAAGACATACTTCATTGGTTATGTATGTGGGTGCGAGAGAGACAACCAACTGCACGTACGATATGAATTGTGTTCTTAATTTTCCATTATTTTGTTTGTAAACACGTCATTGGCGTACAGTGTGGTTTCTTCTTTTATCTTGTATCTCGTTAGTGTTATTCTTTGTGTATTTTTGTGAGTGTTATTGTTGGAACATGTTATGTTTTATAAGGGACTGTAAAATTAACCAGCATATAGCCACGAAATAATTCTCCATATCCAGAATTCAATTTCATTTCAATTCACAATCAGCTAAGCCCCTACTGCTGCGCCATTGCTAGAGGCACAAAACAAAATATGGCGCTGATCATGAATAATCCATTCGCGCAGCTTTTAGCGGATTCCAATCATAATATAAAATTACATTTCAGTGGACGGGACGGGACGGAACGGAACGGAACCGAACGGAACCGAACAGAACAGAACAGAACGGAACGGAACGGAACGGAACGGAACGGAACGGAACGGAACGGAACGGAACGGAACAGAACAGAACAGAACAGAACAGAACAGAACATAACAGAACAGAACACAATACAATACAATACAATGCAATGCAATGCAATACGTTATAATATAATAAACTCGAAAGATAACCCAACTTAAAAAATCACATAATTTTCATTGAAGAAGCAACCCTTTGCGCAAACGAAAGCGTGAACAGACAAAATATCGGGTTTTTGAGTCCACAAAACCTGCACTGAATGAAAAATCATACACAACGGCCAAAAAATGTGAATGTTTGGACTAGAATAGTAGCAAATCAGATTCTAGGACCTTATTTCTTTGAGGAAAATATAGCAGCCGATATTTTTGTATTTTTTGTGTATTGAGCTAATTCGAGAACTGGAATTATTTTTTTAATCTTAATCAGCATAAAACGCCTACTGGTGACGTTCGATTTCAACATTTCTGCCCCGATATAAGAAATTTCCTGAATGAAGTTTTCCCAAATGGCCACCACGCTCTCCTGACTTAACCCTTAATAGATATTTTTGTGAACTTCGAAACATAACATTAAATATTATTCAAAATGTAATTGATGAATTTGAACGCTACTAGTACAAAAACTTTTATTCTCATTTAACGTCTCCATTTTTTAACGACTATGACAAAAAAAAGGAAATGCAACCAAATATTGCTGAATTCGTCTTTAGAAGGGCAATCTATTCATACTATAAAATGTAGAGTGTCTTTTTTAAAAAAGTAAGTTTAGCAATTTTTTAAATCTCAACTGAATAAAAATATTAATCTTGTTCCATCATTTGTTATTAGAAGATACTTTTAATTCACATAAACCTCCTTATTACTAGATACGTCTGAAAGACCACTTGAAGCTGACCTATTATAAGCATGTTAAAAATACACAAACAGTCCTTGAGTATTATTTCAGAGCTCACAAATGGAGGGAACTTTGTGTTTACATAATGATCGTAGAAAGGAAAACATATTTCCTTCCAGTACGAAATGGAGTAAAAAAACTATGCTAATGACATAGTCTCTAAGATATAAACAATGTTCCATATTTCCTTCAAAATAAATCCGAAAGTGGGCCGAATTACTTTGATGTTAATACATTATGTTGGCAGTTGGTTGAAAACTTTCGGCACTGATATATAAGTAACAGTTCCATCTGCTAGGCATAGTTTTTTAATGTCACCTACCGAAATAGTCCTAAGGCAAATTCTCAACAAAAACAAATAGCCTACAGTGCTAAATTTTGACTTTGAATCCTTTGTTTCAAAGAAAATACAATTTTACTTAATTTACATCGGCAAATACTTGTAGAGAATGTAATGGATTATACATTGATCATTTTTTCAATAGTCCAGCTGTGGACAACAAAACTTTTCCAATCTTTACTGCTTATTGTTTTTATTTAAAGCAGAATTATATTTTTTCGCTCTTCAATATTAAAATAAAATGAAGAATTTATTGAAATTTAATCTAATTTAATTATACAGGGTGAGTCAGTTTTTTGTAGATAAATTTTAACAGAAGATAGAACATGTATTTTTAAGAAGAAAAGTTCCTAAAAACATATGTCGTAGAAGGCTTCGTTTCCGAGATACAGGGTGTTGAATATAATTTTTTGTCCTCGAATTTTCATTATAACATAAAGAAATGCTTAGATTGTTTTCATATTTGGAGGATAATGTTTATTAATTAAGGGGCATAAAACAAAAGATAAGAATGTTTAAAAACTTACACAGTGGCGGAGTGGAGGGGATGCTCAACAGAACTTCTACGCCAATGACTATTTAAAAAAAAGCTGTTATTTTCATTATCTACATACAGTTTACCAAAAATAATGTCCCTTCTTCTGTTTCGAAATTCGTGTGTGGTTCCGAGTTATTTGCTGAAAATCCACAATTTGCTGCTGGTGTACTAGTGACATATGAAGTTTTATTTACTCGACATGGAATACAGAACATTCACAATACAGATGTTTGGAAACTCGAAAATTCGCACGCAATTGAATGGGACCATTTCCGACACCGTTTTTCACTGAATGTTTGGGCAGGAATAATTGTTGATGAGCGTCTAAATGGACTGTTCATATTGCTCAATCGTGTGGATGATTTACAATATTTTGAATTTCTTCGGAGTGGTCTGCCTGCTCTTCTTGAAAATGTACCTCTTTTCGGCTGTGATATTTATATATTGGGACACCTCTTCACTATTAGCTAGAATTTCAAGATTATCCATGAAGTTCGCGCTTCTCGCGGTCTCCCGGTTTAAACCCTGTTGACTTCTTTTTGTGGGGCCATTTAAAATTAGATAAGGTGTTCCCAAATGTGTGTACAAGTCGAAGGACAACATTTCGAACAGTTTTTGTAATAAGGCATGTCCTAATTTTCTATATATTTCATATTTCTAATAGTGATCAAATCTCACAATTCTTTTTCAAAATGAATATAACAAAATTTTAATTTTAAGGACATCTTATCTATTTTATCTAGCTAAGTCTACGTAAAAACGCTGCAAACTTTTTTTTTGTGCGATATTAGACATGACCAGTTTGTCACTCCATTACAATGGACCAGAATTCAGCTATGCAATTAAATATTTTTAAGTTAGTCGTACATGTATGTTGAACATTCCCATTTTTTTATCTGAATCATCCTGAATAATTATGTATGGTTTTTCATTTTCATAGAAGATGTGTATCTAATAAGAAACCTCCAACTAAAACTATTTCGAAGTTACTTATGCAAAAGAAATTAGCTATTACACTCCACAGCAGAGACTGACGCAAGTACGATACTTGTTTGAAATGCTATGACCTACTTTAACTATTATATTATATAGTAACGATAAAATATTGATATTCGGGATGTGTTTATTGGGGTAAACACAGAGGGTTACAAATTGCTACCTTTCTAGCTTGATGGATTTTGGGCTGTTGAATATAAAAATCTGGTAACGTGGCAGTGAATATTACGCCTGGCTGAAACTTTTCAATGATGACTTTAATGTTATAAGGAGGTAGGATGCGGTACATTTAAAGTGTTTAAAAAACAGCTTTTGCAGCTAAATAGTTAGTTGGTTCCAAGCGATATAACATTTATATTTGAGTTAAAAATGAATATTATATTAAAATACATAACATTGTGTTTGCTGCCAGTGTTGATATGATTAACTTTAATATGTTACATGTTACAACCTAAATTGAAAAGTACATAGCCCTCAATATATTTATCACCTGTAAATAATTTAAATATTGTGGCACTTCACAACTATGAGTTAATTCTTATATTATATTTTCTTAATTACAAAAACGTGTGTGTACTGCACTTTAGTGTTCATTTTGACATTAGTTGGATAATTTAGGACAGGATAGGATCGGATAGAATAGGATAAGATAGGACAGGGAAGGATATGCCAAGATAGCACATGATAAAACAGGACAGAATACAATAAAATAAGATAGAATAGGAAATACTAGGGTAGAATACGATAGCATAGCATAGGGTAGGATAGAAGCGAAGAGAAAGGTGGGAAAAAGAAGAGAAGATTCTTGTTCCAATGAAGAATTAGCAGATATGGTATTAATAATAACACGAAAAGTGAGAATACTAATAAATATTTGAAATATAAGTGTTTTTATTTTGCTGTATAATAAATTTTACCAAACAAAATATATTTCACTTGACAACTTTTTTTCTCTGACCAACGGTAATAGAATTATGATAGGTCTTTAATAAGTTGCTCATGTTAGTTACCATGTTAGGATTGTCAGGTGCTTGTACATAATAATTACAAATACACCCAAACATACTTATTGTGAATGGTGTTCTTAAAGCTCTTTTCAAGACACAGATTAAAATGTGAAATAGTTATAAGTGTTTAAAATAATTTTTGTTTGCTGCGAAAAGCGTTTAGCGTACAAACGTCTTATAACCAGATAGTTTTGTTCTGATTCGCAAACATGTAAGCAAGCTAGTCATGTTTACTATAAATTGTTCCAATTTCGTTTATGTATACTCACAAATATCAAGCAAGCACTATGCACAAAAAAATGAAACGCACCGGCAACAATTCTATTATGACGAATGATATTTTTAGGTTAACAGCAGCAGGTGACAGATTGTAATGTTGTCATAAGTTACAGTGTTCATGATTTTCTTTGAAACTTTATTAATACTGACACGAAAATAAATTCCGTTACTGTTTTTACTTAACCGTAGTTGTACCCTTAGTTTGAAATTTCTTAACACAGTTTGTATTTTATTGGAGTTGTATTTTTTTTAAATGTATTTGTAGGAAAACTATTCGTTTTAGAATCGTAGAGTCAGATATACAGGGTGTCTGTGTAAGGTTGGGAAATCTCGGAGCTAGAGATACTTGTGACCAAAATAAGTCGATTGAGCCAAATATGCCTTATCCGGATGTTGCTGGTTTCAAAAATACAGGGCGTTCAATGCTAGAGTTTATATTAAAAAAAAATTATGTTTTTTGGCACGGCAAATAAGAATTTTTAACTAATTTTGGCGTTGCTTATACAGGGCGTTAGTTGTGTGCTATTACTTTGATAAAAAGAAGAATTTTTTTTTTGTATTTAGAAATACGGACATCATGTATTGAAAATAGGAAAAAACGTGCTTAGTTTCATAAAAAAAATACTCTTGATCGATTTCATTTTCAATGCATTTCGTTTTTTACCAACTTATAATTCTTAAAATAAATTAATGCGTCTTGACGGCTAGTGTAAAGCAAATTATTTACAGTTTTTTAAATAGCAATTTAAAGGGAAAGTAAACAGTAATCGTATCATTTGAGTACCTATTATTTTTTATTTGGCTATGGTAGAAACCCGTAACAGAACATTGTGATATGCACTTAATCTATGGAGAAGCCCGATGCAATGCATTGAAAGCTCATAGGTAATACTCTGAGAGATTTGCCAACAGACAACTACCAAATCCAAAAACATTTCAGCACGTTGATCAGCGGTTACGGAAAACTGATATGACAACTTTATTACTTTATTTTGAGTAATGAGTACGTCTTTAATTTGTAATTGTAATACATTTAATAATATTTAAGATAGTTTTATGCCAAAGTGGGTCTACATGGAGTTCACATAAGCTGTTATGGATTATGTCGATGAAGATCCACATCCACTATTCGTTTTTCAAGCACGACATCTTCGTCTCAACGATATTGGAACTCTTTCGAAAACACCCTCCTTGGTTTGGATTTCTTGACACTTTTGATTAATCCGTAGCTGCAGCTCTTCCAGGCTATTTACAGGAGTACCATATACTAATGTCTTCAAATATCCCCAAACAAAGATATAAACAAAGATATCTAGAGGGTTCAGATCAGGCGATCTTGGAGGCCATAAAACAGGTCTGGCCCTTCCTACCCATCAATGTGGAAATGCTTTCTAACGGCCATGGAAAAATTAGCTGGAGCACCATTCATGCTGGAACCACATTTGTTGCCTTTGATTCAAAGGAATGTCTTCCAAAAACTCATACAGTGTGTTCTGCAGAAAGTTGAGGTAAGCAGCGCCTGTTAATCGGTTTGGTAACACAACAGGACCTAGAAACCTGTCAAATACAATACCCATCCAAATGTTGAAATGAAAAACGTGCCTGATGTCCAGATTTTATTAGAGCATGAGGATTTTCGTCGGCCCAAATATGCGTATTGTGAAAATTAAACACTCCATTTCTTGTGAACTCGTCCTCATCAGTAAAAAGAATATTTGCAAGAAAACGAGGGTCTTCAGCATCATGACGTAGAAACCAGCGGCAAAAAAACCAAACGTGCTTGATGATCATTTATTGGATTTAAGGCCTGTACTCGTTGCACATGGTATGAATAAAGCAGTTGCTCGTAAAGGATTCTCCAAACAAGAGGACCACTCATTCCTACTTTGGCTGATATTCTCCGCACACTCGCACCTTGATTCTGCTCTACCAGTGCTAGAATTTCTTCTGCTCTAGGAGTGGATACCGACCTTGGTCTTCCGGATAAATGGCACTGTTTGCTCAAGGAACCGGTATCACGCAATCTTTGGTGAATTCTTCCAAACATGGGTTGTAAAGGGATCTGGCGATTTGGATAAGCGTCAACATAAAGACGTCGCGCTTGGGTGGCGTTCCCATTAGCACGACCATACATGAAATGCATGTCTGTTAATTCTGCGTTAGAGTAACCAGCCATAGCAAAAGAAAACTTGTGCTCTGAGAATAACTGTCAAATACGTACTGTTTATTTCACTAAACATCAACCAACTATTGTAAGAAAATATACAACGTTTTTGCAAAATAAAAAAGGGGCTAAAAAACATAAAACATTCCATATCTCCGCAACTGTTACTTTGCGGGCCCATGTTTACTGAGACGTTTCTGCTTATTTTGGTTGATACTATTACCTCCTTAAATATTTTACACTCTTTTTTTAACACTCTGTATATTATGGGCACTCTGTACATACTTTCCAACCTGTGATTCTTTTTAAGTAAGCAGTTACAGTCGCCTGATGGAAAATAACGAAATATTGAGTGTTAATTACAATTAAATCGTCTAAAATTTGAAAAAGTTTATTACTTCGTATAACGCAATCATAAATTGGAAATGTAAAACCAAAATTAAACAGTCGATAGCTATTTATTACGTACTTGTCCATTTATCAATACTTTTCAATACCTGCCACTTGTTGAAATGATTAATATTCAATTAGTAGCCAGTTTTTGAGGACCGTGCTCATAGCTAAATTAGTTTTGTAATTTAAAGTATGATCGATAAATTTAATTTAGAGATACCTACCTACAATTCCTATAAATGCACTGGATATTATTCCACGTACAAGAAGTGTGACCGATTTTACATATTTATCTTTGTTTCTACCGAATAGTATATGAAGCTCACAGTTCACGTTTTGTATTATTTATAAAGTACCAACCACTATTTTTTTTGCATTTTATACGCCAGCACCTTACCGCAAATCTTATTTGGACGCATAAAAATTGCAGTAAACTTCTAGCCAGACAACAGCTCTCTGAATTATGCAATATTGCCACGTAGAACCACTGTCATGCTAAAGGATTTAGTTTTACCTGTGGGGATTAACTTGACGAAGGTTTTAAAAACGGGGTTGGCGGGGTTTTCAGGAAAATTTATTTTACAGCCTATCGGAAATAAATGTAAGCTGAAACATTTACATGTACATAAAGCAGATATTTGGCATTCTGAGTCTAGCACCGTATGAGGGACAGTTGAATTATTAAAGAGCCTGGTCAAGGAAAGTCGGGACCCGTTTTAAAATTTAATGCTCAAGTACAAGGAACAAAATGATGTGAAAATTAAATTACCTGTTTATTGTGTATTTCTAATGTCAAATATTTTCCAGGATGGAAAATTAAATCAATAATAACTCTGTGACAATAGAACAATTAGAATTGAGACTATAAATTTAATATACAGGGTGTCCGTCCGACTTCCTTTACATTTTTTATATTTGCCTGCTTCGTATCTCATCGTGTGGTACTATGTGAATGTAAGCGGCTCCCTTAACAGGCTTCAAATGCACTTTCTTAGTTCCAAATTTACAAAGTTACTATCAATTATTTTCAGAAATAAAGTTTATATAAATCAATAAAATAATTCGTCGCTTCTAGGATGTCCATTTATTTTGTTCTCTTTACGTTTTAAACCCTAACATATGATTTAAGGCATCCTAGAAACCAGCTTTTTTTTTCTAAGAAAACTGATGCCGTTATTTTCAACTAGTTTTAAGATACCTAAAGAAGCCTCTTAAGGTCAAAATATGACGATTTACCTATATGCAAAAATACACCGTCAGGGCATTAACGGACACAAAAGTTTTTGAAAAAATATCAATAATAATTTATAAAAGAGAAAACCGTTGAACAATTAAAATAATAGCTATTTATGATATACGTGTTAAAAGTAAGATTTTATTTTGTGAGTGAAGATGATTAAAAAACGAGCGTAGCAAGTTTTTTAACTTCACGAACAAAATAAAATCACTTTTAACACGTATATCATACACTATTTTTTTCTACAAAACAATCGGAAGAACTTTAAACTCAATAAAAATAAGAAATCAAAAAATACCACACAGATCGCAATGTTTATGAACCAAAATTTTCGCAGCAACCAGTGCTGTTGTCAGTTACGGAAAAAACGCAAAAATATTGACAGCATTTTCTAGTAATATTATAAGTATAATGAATAATCTCGATAATGAGCGTAACGAATCCATCCCTGCTGAAATCGAAGAAGCCGCCATTCGAGCAGCATTGGAATTATTGCCCGGCGAAATTAAAGGAACAGTACGAAATCGCTTATAGACGCTTTTCGGAATGGTGCAACATTAAAAAGGTCCCTGGGAAATGTAACGAAAGTGTTTTACTGGCATATTTTGAGGAAAAAGCCAAGATATGGAAATCGTCAACGCTGTGGTCAAATTATTCCATGATCAAAACTATGTTAAAAATAAAGCAAGATCAAGATATAAGCAAACATTATAAACTTATTGCTTTTTTAAAACGGAAGGGTGAAGGATATCAAGCAAAAAAGTCAAAAGTTTTGACGAAGACGCAACCCCGTATGTTTTACGGTTTCTTAGATGCCAATAGTGAATCATAAAAAACGGACGACCCTGTATAAATTGAATACAAAAAAATATATAAATATAATGTGAATACATTCGGATACAATTGATGAAGAAAAAATCAACAATGGTTTATTATTTTTTGTGAATTACTTCTCGGCCCCACTATGTCCACGCCAATGATTTGTCTTGCAACAATGCACCCTTAATGATAACAGAGAATAGTTAACAGCTATCTAATAAATTTTATAGAAAATAACAAAAGATGTTGGTTTCTTTAAGTTGTATTTCTTTCAGTGATCATATTTACAAAAATGTAGTTACTTTAAAATACTTCAAATAAATGAAAAGAAAGTGAAACCACCGTGGCAGGGACATGACTTTTTTCTAAACAATGTTCTTTTTCATTTTATCCCCAGTGACGCCACTGACAAGGAATGTGCAAGTCTGTAGGAATACATTAGTAAAATAACGTAGGAAAGAATAAACTGGGTTGCACCCCGACTTTACCTTGGACAACGCCAACCTGATTTTCCATGGCTTTCTTTGTACCAGGCGCACCCTAAATCGCATTTGTTTGCGTGACCCTCTAGACGCTGTAATAGGAAACGGTTGCGTGTCCGGGAATGAGGGCCCTTTGACCGCGAATTTAAGAGATATACAAATGAGATAATAAGCCCTATTTACTGTTTTTTTAATGACCCAGGCTGTGGTCCTAACAGCAGTAATATATATATTTTTTCATACAATGGTTTGATTTCTTTTGAAAAATACATCGATGAGTAAAAATCAAGGCTTCTAAAATACGTTATAGAAATTATTGAAAAGCGTAATATACAGACCAGTTAACACTTTTGTGACACGTAAGTTTTGTGTAACAATGAAATTTTGTATTGAATTGTGATTTTTTCTTTTTTAAACATTTATAACTGAATCGAAATAAATAACAAATAAGTAAATAAGTTAATGAATTAATGAATGAATTAATGAATGAATGAATGAATGAACAAATAAACGTATGAATGAAAGAATGAACAAATGAACAAATCAATGACTGAATGAATCAAGAAACAAATGAACGATCGAACGAATGAATAAAGAAATAAATAATTACGCGTACAATCGTTTTCGATATTACTGACACACTTTAAAACGAATTTGGCTATTTATTTCGAACTGCTGAAATCTACATTCAACATAGAGATCCAATGAAATTTCTACTCAGAACTTCCAGTCGTTTAAGAACTGATTGAAGTAGTGTCATTATTACTGCAAACGATAGTACAATCAAGGGGCAAAAATCTAGGCTTCTATACGCAATATCGCATTATTATTATTAGAAAGCGTAATATACATGGCATTTAAAACGTAAATAAATAACAAATAGGTAAATGAATTAATGAATGAACGAAGATATGATTAAATAAACAAACAAAAAATTAACGAAACAATGAACGAATGAACAAATGAAAGAGTGAACCAAAGGAAGAAAGGAACAAATGAATGAACGAACCAACGAATGATTGAATGAATTCTTTAAAACATACATCAAGGCTTCTATAATATGTTATATAAATTAGGTATTAAAAAGCATAATATACAATTTTGAGACACGTAAGTTTTGTGTAATAGTAAAATTATGTATCGCATTGTGAATTTGTCGTTTTTAAAACATTTAGGTATATCTAAATTAATAAAAAATAAGCAAATAAATAAAAAATTGAAGAAGAAACGAACGAACCAACGATTAAACAAATAAATCAACGAGCGAACGAATAAATGAACGAATGAATGAATAAAGAAATACATAATTAGGCGTTCAATAACTTGATTTCTTTTAAAAAATACATAAAGTGGTAAAAATTAAGGTCCCAATAATACGTTATTCAAATTATTGAAAAGCGTGTCACTTTTAATGTAAAAATGAAATTTTGTATCATTGAGAATTTTTTTTAAAGATATTTATATCTGCCTATCTAAATAAATAGTAAATATATATACATTAATTTATAAATAAATATGAATATGAATAAATGGATGATGAATGAACGAACAAATGAACTAATGAACAAACGAATTAATAAAGGAAGAAGCAAATGAACGAAGAACCGAACGAATGAATAAACAATTGAATCAACAAACGAATAAATGAATAAAAAATAAATAATTTGACGTACAATGGCTTGATTTTCTTGAAAATTACGTCAGGAGGTAGAAATCAAATTTTCCATAATACGTTATTGACATTACTGAATAGCGTCATATACAGGGTTGTTAAAAATTTTGTGGCACCTGAGTTTTGTGTAATAATGAAATTTTGTAACGCATTGTAAATTTTTCTTTTTTAAAGCATTTATATCTGCCTATCTAAATTAATAACAAATAAGTAAAAAATATATTAATGATTGAACAATTAGATGTACGAATGAAGAAATAAATGAATAAACGATCAAATGAACGAATGAACTAACGACTTAATAAATGAATTAACAAATAAAGGCATGAACGCATGAACAAATGAACGTACGAACGAATGAGTGAATGAATCAATAAAGGAATGAATGAACGAACGAATTGAAGAAGGAAAATAATTATAATATCTCTATTGAAGAATCGTAAACCGAATTTCATGAATTTTATGTCTATATAAATGCTGTAGTCGATTGTGTAGCTGTTTTGAAAAAAAAAACAATATAATGCTCAGATTTATAATTTATGCTTTCTGACGTTAAAAATGAAGGCCATTGGTAATTTGTAATCGTTTTAGTCATATGAAGAGAAAACTTAATCATATAAATAGTTCAATTGTTGATTATTCTACAAAATTTCCAACACAAATCTCATACACATTCTAAATTAGCGGAATATTGCTAGCTTCATAGTGGTGAAACTCTGGTCATGGCCACCCTGTTCAAGTTCGCGATACCATCGCCGCCTGCGACCTTATCGTGCCTGGCTCACTACCCGTGCACCGATAAAGCAGCTGACATGACACTTACACACGTTCACAATGCTGGGTATGCTCCAGGAAGCGAACTCCAATGCCAGCCGCGTTTTGTTCGCCCTTACCTTTAGACAGTTGAAGGAAGCCTAGTGCAGTCAGACTTCGAACGCTTCCTGGTAAGGACTGCAAGGCGACTCATTTTTATTATCGGCTTCTTCTGTTATAACGACAGCAACGTTCACTGTCACTCTGTCCTTAAATTAATTATACAAACACAATAGTTTTTTATTATTTTTTATTCTATTCTACCGTTAAATAATTTTACTTACATATTTTATGTATCTAGTATTTATAATTTCTCTTTACACAAAGATTAGTGAAATATGCATCGTTGTGAAAATGCAAGTAAATTTATCTAATTGTGTAATTTTTTTACAGAACAAAATCGGATTTCGTTTATTATCTATGTAAACGTATGTAATATGAACTTGTTTACAGAATATGTTACAAGTTACAGCAGAGTTTACAGTAAAACTAATAAAATGGGAACAATTAAAAACAAACAATATGTACGTAAACAAATTTAGGAAAAACAGAAAAAGAATAGAACAATACGAGGTTACATAAAATACTGCTTTATATCACAAAGTGTACATGATAATATTATCACAAAAAGTCCCCCATCAAACTGCTGTGAGAGGTAAAGAAAAATTGACCTGATACATATATAAATTTATTAAAACAATCTTATACAAAAAGTAACATCTGCACTGAGAATCTCTTCTAGAGATCAGAGCCAGCCAACTGTTGACCGCCGTCCTTTGGCCATGGACTGGTTGACATTAGACATCATTATACTACCTATTGAAACAATGGGAACAGTCAGCAAGTCTATCGCTTCGTTCTTAGAGAGAGCAAGAAGGATAGACATAGTTTGGTTTAATAGTAACCTTTGCAACTGGACACTTTTAATTGTTTTGAATTTCACTTGTGTAACAATGAACATAATCGATTGTAAATATGTTTATAAAATAATTTAACATGTAAAGGTTTTCAATTTAAAATAATTTATTAAAATATGTGTCCAGCTGTAACCAACTCTCTAAGATCCTTTTTGTTGACAATATATCTAGAGTTCCTTCAATATTATAATAATTACTTTGCATTTGAAATAATGGCGATTTAACTAAAATATTAGTATAGGCTATTGGTATCAAAAATAAACTGTTAAGTCTGTTACCGCAAAGTAGCAAAGCTACACTAGTAGCCATACAGAGAAATTTTTCATCGTTAAAACGTACAAGCCTTACATGCTGAAAATGCTTGGCAGCGATTAGAATTTTGTCGCTCGTTATTTCAACAACATGCACAAAATGATGGATTTATTTCGCTTGTCATGTGGTCTAATGATGCGTGTTTTACTAGGGACGGTATAAATAATATTCATAATGAACATATATCTGGGCGTTACAAAATTATTTCAACAATATTTCAGTGTCAACGTTTGATGCAGCATTTTCAACAATAATTTACTGTTATACGTGTTTTAAAGAATCATTTAAATGCAGATCGGTATATATCTTTCTTAAAACAGCAACCTTTTTGATTTCATTGATGTCGTAGGGCTTAATATTGTTCAAAATATGTGATATCAGCTCGACATAGAGGGAGACAAGTAACTGCTTGGTTAAATAATCATTTCCCGAATAAATGGATAAGTCAACAAGGTCCAATAGCATGACCACCGTGTTCACCAGATCTAAATTCTTTGGACTCTTATTTATGGTGACATATGGAGCAGCTTGTCTACAATATTGAAATTACCACTCGCCTGCAGTTACTTGAAATAATTTAGTATGCAGCTTGTAATGAAGTGATTTTTTTTTCACCGCCCCGTATGAGACATTGAAAGCCGGCCGACACTCGAACTCCAGCCAGCGCGAGGGAAACCGCGAGAACCTAACGCGCATTGAACCGCGCACCAGAGACTCTACCACTGCGGAGGTATGACGTTCAGCCGACCGTCTGGTGCGCAAGCGACACCGTTTTACCAGGAAAGGCTTGCTATACACTAGAATTAGTACTTGACAAGCCGTCAGACGAGCCAGTCGTGTCTCTAGTGTTGTTGGCAAGTAAGTCAACCGTTTGAAAATATATACATGATATATATATATTGTAAGTCGCTAAGTGCATGAACCGTGAATTTTATAAGTCCACAAATTTCAACAACGCAGTCCAAAAGTGGCATTTGAATGAAATAGTAAAGTCCGAAAACCGTCCAGTGCGCAATCGCCACTTCCGAACCAGCATTAGGCCTTCCCAACTTGGAGTGGAAGTTTCAGTTCCTGAGCCGCCGGCAGCGAGACCAGCCATCCGAAGCGAGGTAGTAGCAGCCATCTGCGCAAGTTTTCCGCCACTGCTAGAGATGGGACTTTTACTTTATTTTGGTGAATTCATTCTATCAGTCTCATTCACCTAAGAGAATCATTCACTTGAGTAATTCATTTGATTCAGTACGGTCGAGAATTGTATTTTTGTAATTCGACCACCGATCGTTCAGTCTCGACGTTCAATATCGGAGTTTGCTTACAACGGCACTGTTTCATGACTCGCGTGGTATCGTAATTTAGAGGCATAGGTATAACATACAATGCTTTCGAGATTACAGACAAATCTAGATTTTAGATTAAAACATTTATAGGTAAGCATTTAAATATAGGTAGTAAAATATAATTTTAGGTGTGAAAATATTGTATTAAATTAACAAAAGAAGTAGTATTTAAAATAAAAAAAAACTAATTTCATAAATAAATTCTAAACATTAAAAAATTCGCGTTTAAAAACAAAATTTTAGAAATTTTGTCTAATTTTAATGCAGCTCGTTTTTCTGTTACTCTGCTTTAGAAAATATTCTGTCGCAAGACACCGAACTAGCCCTTCTATATAGGTGATCCGACTGAAACCGGTCATTGAGTCACATCTCCGATACCGTCTACGTCTAATCGTCAGCTGCAATTTTTCATTTAATTCAGTGAAATACTGAATAAGTATAGAAGGACTGAATTTGACTAGCCTGAATTACATTGTTAAATTTTTTAGAATCAACGTTGCTTTTAGTTCACAGAGAATGATTCAGTCCGTCAAGAAGGAATGATTCATTTCATTCAGTGAAGTGAATAGTTCGTTTGTACTAGTTCGATCGCGAACTACCCATCTCTATGCACTGCAGAGTCAGTACCAGCCAACCGTTTGTGCCAGCTAGACGTGACCAGCAGAAGAAGTGAGTAAGATGTTATTAGAGAAAACTTGGCCGCTATTAGTTAAGTACTAATCATACTTTGTTTTCCAGCTTGTGAACTGTGCTACGGCGTGGGTAGAGTCGCTGTTGCATTTCCGGTGACTTTACCTCACCACGCGTTCAGGTCATAGAAGAACATCCTATGAGGTGAACGTGGGTCGTAACTAACTAGTACCTGTTTCTTTTGAGCTGTATGGCCGTGCATTCCAGGAGAGGAGCTGTATCATCATATTTTGTTTTTATATCATGTATATATTTTAAATAGTGGCCAAATCTTTAGTTTTATAATTTCAGTTTTTTTGCTTTGCTCGCTTGATCGCTTCCTCTTACTTGGTTTCGCATTTTAGCATAGATTAACCGCTTGTACTGCTTGCTTGTAACCGTTCAACTGACTTTGTAGTTGATTATTCCGCTACCGACAGTATTAGTTTTGCAAAATAGGTGTATTGTAATATATGTGTATTACTTTATTCTGATTTTTATTCCTGGAAAAGTCTAACTCCTCCCTCATGACCCTCTGGACATACCGTGTCTTCACTGTAGCCACCGGAGTAGTGGTGTTTCTGCACTATAAACAAAAACTGGAGCGCGAGGTTACCGCCACCTCAACTCAGGCGTCATAGTGACACCTCGCTGTACCGGAATCACGAAGTAGGCGCCTCACAAGCTAATCATAAGAAGTTATGCAAATCTCATCCGTTGAGTGAAGAAGTCATTAGTTTGACGATGTGAGGCTTGCATTCGAGCTGTGGGTGGCCATTTTGAACAATTTTTATATTCGTAAGATTTATTAATTTAGTTTAACAAAGGTTAACTAAGTTAATATTGAAACACAAATAATAATTATTGTTATAGCAGCCATCATTTTTATTTATAAGGCTAAATGCTTGTGAATGACCTATGTTCTTATAAGAAAAAATGATTGACAACCCAGCTACCATCACCATCTGTCAAAGTTTGTCATAAATCCTGTATAAGGATGTAGGATTATTTCTAAAATCTTACTCAGAACAACAAAAATTACTCAGAATTGAAATTGTTGTGATAGTCATATTAATAGCAAAAAAATAAAAAAGTTACTTACCGGCAATCATATTTTCCGTAGAAAATTAAACTTGAAATTATGTAACCGACACCTGAGTGTCTTGTTATTTGCATTAGGCAACTAGATATACTGACTTACTGTACTAAATCTGTAGATGAAATTTGCGACAGAACACTTTAAGTTTTCTTCGCCAGATACATCTTTAAAAACGATACGAATTAAGACAATAACCTTTTCTTCTGCGTCGTAATACTGACTGATCCAAACTGCGTACACATCGTATTTCTGTAGATGCAGATCATATCTACTAGTCTGTGGTGATGAAGACAGAAGTTCTCATTAGCTTGTGTACCATTCTCTCATTTTTACATAGTAAAGTAGGACAGGGCTGGTTATAGACACCCTGTGTATTAACATATCTGGTGACAACCAAATGAAAATTTCCATAAATATTTCAAATCGTCCAGAAATTTTTAAAATACAATAGTTATTTATCTTATTTCGGAATCTGTACAATAGTTATCGATATAAGTTAATTTGAATACCTTTTATAATTTTTGTAGTATTTTTTACTTTTAATATATGTATTTTACACTTTTTATTATCACTTATTTAAATACGGGTGTTGAGAAACTTGTGGTCAAAAATGATAGGGTATACAGCAAAATAACACCAGTAAGAAGTTAAATATTAAATTTCAGTTATTTCTAAACCATTACCTTGACAATCTCGTTTGCTACAAAATAGCTTACGTTGTTTTATTCGGTATCTTTTGCTACCATTTTCGACATAAACGCATACTTAATAATGTATGAAATAATAATATATTATTGTCTGAAGCTATTTATTTGTGGCATAATTTTAGTTTTTCTTTAGTTTTATTGGTTTTTTTGCCACACATCGATATTAAGAAAGGTGTTGTTAAATGTTTATATAATAGAGCAAAATTAATTTCATTAAACAAGATATTTTTAATAACGAACTAAAATTTATTAAAAATGTTTTAATAAATAATGAATACCCTCCAAATTTTATTGATAGAACATTCAAAAATATTACAGATAAAACGAACATTTTAAGACAAATAAAAGAAACTAATCATACAATAAAAATTCTATACATTCCTTTATTATCAGAAAAGTAAAGAAGAATCGGTAATAAATTTAATATTCGAACAGTTTTTCAAACAACTAATACTTTACGATCATTTTTGTCTAAAACGCCTCCAAAAAATGGTATACAAAATTCAAAAAATTGCATCTACAGTATACCTTGTGAATGCAATAAACATTATGTTGGAGAAACGTCTCGGACTATGAATGTTAGAGTTGAGAAACATAAAAATTATATAAAAAGACGGGAATTTGAAAAATCCAAAATTTGGGAACACGCTTAGGAAAGCGGTCATTTGATTCAATGGGGTTCGGCAAAAATTTTAGAGAAGGAAGATAACGCAACAAAAAGAAAATTAAAATGGACCGCGATTATTTTGTTGAACGGAGATAAGTGTGTGTCAAACTGTTCAGTAAACATCGACCATTGTTTGCAGTACAGTTACAGTTAAATTATCATATTGTGATGCCGTGTATGGTCCTAACTTATTGCAAAATGATATATCCACACTCCAGAGATTGCAAAATTCATGTTTGCGCTTTTCTTATGGTATCAGGAAATTTGACCACATAAGTCACGCATAAGATATTTAGCACCGGTGTGCCTAGTTACTTGTTTAAAAAAGTTATTAAACTTGGAAATGTTAACTTTAGTCGATCTTCGCGCAACAAAAATATCCTGTTAGTTCCCAAACATAAAAGTACCACCTTTACTCGTAGTTTCTCATATTTAGCACCAAACTTATATAATGAGCTATCTAACGATATCAAAAATGTGACATGGATAATTTTAAGAAAAGGTTAAAACCACTTGTGGGAGTGTATGATGAATAACACTTGTACAATTATATTAGGAAACCTAGAGACATAAAATAATTTGCAGTAGTATGTTAAGGTTAAGTTGAAAAACAGCTATTAGCTGAACTTCATCTTTCATTCCTATTATTTATAGTGTGTATCATACGTTGTAATTAATTGGTTTGTATGGAATGAATAAAGACGATTATTATTATTATTATTATTATTATTGTATCAAGAAGAAGTAAGTAACAATAAAATAAAAATCATTTAACATCTCTATGGAAGCAGATAAATAAATTTTAAACTGTCAATCTTGACATACGTTTGATATTTTTACTACTGCTTTGAGAACGAGAACAGAGAGTTTTTTGAAACGTCAAAAATACGGAAGTGTGCGATAGTGATGTAATTTTTATTATTACTTATCTGCTTTTTTCAGTGTGAGATTTTTTGGTTAGGCCAACTTAGTTTAAAAAATAACCCATGACTGATCCGTTTTGCGCAAAGGCTTATTTAATTAATCTTTATTTCTTTCAGAAGTGTGCAAAAACCCAATAAAACTAAAGAAAAATAATTTATTAATAATAAAGTTAGTATATCCAGGCAAAAAAAATAAAATAATGAATAATATTACTTATTCTTTCAATATTTGAAATTGAAATTTTCTTTTATAAAGTTGTTTAAACACTTCCGTTGCACACCAAACAACATGTTAGCGCCATTTAATTTTTTTGTCTGGAAATACTACATTATTGACAAATTATTATACATACATTATTAAAAATGGGCTTATTTCGAAAATTGTAAAAGATATTGAATAAAACAACTTTATAGCTTTTTTGCAGAAAATTATTAGAGAAATGGAACTACTAATGAAAAATGTCAAATTTGGCAACACCGTCAAAATTGTATAAATTCTAAAACCTAATTTTGCCCGTACCTATATAATGAAGCATGTCTAATTCCAATTTAATATTTTAATCAGTTGCTATACTGTCACTTAAATTTAGTTGCTAAGGTAACGGTTTAGAAATTATGATTGAAATTCAATATTTAACTTCTTATTTGGAAGCACTGTATTCTATATCCGTAAAAAATCCAGAGAGGCAAAAAATATTTATGAAATAATGACCTGATGCCCTCTATATAATAATAATAATAATAATAATAATAATAATAATAATAATAATAATAATAATAATAATAATAATAATAATAATAATAATAATAATAATAATAATAATAATAATAGTAATAATAATAATAATAATAATATCTCTACCCCTCATTCTAATCACACGGATTAGCCCAGAAGTCGGAGATTTGTGCGGGAGAGGGGGCGGCATATTATTATTAAGCAGGCCGCATTTGCGCCCAGGAACGACTTACGTTGGTAGACCCTAACCACTATTCAGTGCAGGAATGAGGGAAACCTGGAAAACCTCATTAATTAGGGGGGTAGTCAAATATCAACCGGTATCAATCTCTCACATTGACCCAAGCCAACATTATTCCACCCTACCGTACCCGCAGAGAGGGTGCCAATCCTCTCCACGAATATAGCTTATATACGGTCTACCGGCAGCTGGGCTCGAACCAACTCCGATGTAGTCACCTCGATTCAAGTACCGACGCCTTAAACCGCGCGACCATTGATCGACACACACATATGTCTTATCATTTTTGACCACTAGTTTCTGGACACCCTGTATAAAACGACAATAATTTACAATAGTTTATAAAGATGTACGAACTAAAACAAAATAATAATAAAATAATTGAAATGACAACTGGAAAAACGACCCTATTACGACTCTGTTTATTTATTTATTTATTTATTTTCCTTTATGACAATATTAATTATTGTACAGGAGTAGTCATGTTAACTTAGGTCTAGTAATAACCTCTTTTTAAACATCGATTCCGTAGTACTCTGACTTACATTTTGCGGTAACATATTAAATATTTTAGGCCCTATAAATTTAGTTGAGTTACCGGTTATTTTGCAAATATTGCAATATTGTGAATCATTTCAAAAAAAGAAAATAATTAGCAAATATATCCTTTAAATAAATCCATTCATATAATACTGTATTGACGATATGCCTCTAAATATTAGCAGACAGTAAATGAGAGTTTATATCAATGACAGTAGGATTGGTCCGTCATTGTGGATAACGTATCTATTATAGTGAAGTGGGATTACGAGATTGTATGGACTAGTTATGCTGGTTGCAAATAAAGTATAGTCCGATAGTTGATCAGTCGTAAATAATACTGAATAGTACGGATAATTATAATAAATATTGAAATAATTGACGTTGTGACTATTATTTTTCTGTGCAAATTGTAATTGATGGTGATACCTATTTGATTTAGCATTGGCACCTTCGCCATATTATACAAATCGATAAAACAATAGTTTGATAATCATTTTATACAAGAGTTGTAAATATTTCAATAAATAATAAATACGGACTTAATGAAAAAAGTAATGGTAATTATGTACTGTACTGAAGATTGAAGATATACAGTATGCGCCAAAAGTATGGAATAAATTCAATTAAAACGAAACAATTATTTTTTGGGAAAAATCCTCGAACAGGTCGATTTTTAATTTAAAAAATACACATTTTAGCATAAAATGCGATTTTCAAATGTCATTTGTTTTCGAGTAATGACGTCATCGATTTTTTTTTAAATGGCAACACCATATTTTTTTCCTTGATTCTGAAAGATCGTTTAATTCTCTATCAGACAGTACTAAAATTTTGCCCTCTTACATAGAAAAGTTTTCGAGTAAATGACGATTAAATGTTAGAAAATGTAAATTTTATCCATAAAAAAGTAACAATTCTGAGGTATGTAAAATAAAATACAATTCATTAAATTTTATACTTAAATTAAATGTTCGAATTGCCATCCACTTCTTGACAATGCGCAAGTCTGTGAAGAAATTCATCTTGCTCATTTTGAATGATTTCTGGGGTAACTCTGCGTATTTCGTCCCGAATGCGATTTTGAAGTTCTTCTAAATTACGTAGTTTATTAATGTACACTTTGGCAATTCGAACATTTAAGTATAAAATTTAATCAATTGTATTTTATTTTACATACCTCAGAATTGTTACTTTTTATGGATAAAATTTACGTTTTCTAACATTCAATCGTCATTTACTCGAAAACTTTCCTATGTAAGAGGGCAAAATTTTAGTACTGTCTGATAGAGAATTAAACGATCTTTCAGAATCTAGGAAAAAAATATGGTTATGCCATTTAAAAAAAAATCGATTACGTCATTACTCGAAAACAAATGACATTTGAAAATCACATTTTACGCTAAAATATGTATTTTTTAAATTAAAAATCGACCTGTTCGAGGATTTTTCCCAAAAAATAATTGTTTCGTTTTTATTGAATTTATTCCATACAGGGTGTCCCAAAATAGAAGGCCATACCATTAACCACATATTCTTTGGACAAAAATAATGCGACTTTCTTTATGCCATTTTTTATTTGGACGTCTCTGTTTCAATATACGGAGTGTTAAAGTTACATTTTAAAAAACTGTTTTTGTTAATAATTCCATTGTTTTCTAAGATACCTAATTGAAATTTTGCACATACCTTTATCTTATTGTGGCATACTTATCATGTAATCTTGGTGAAAAAAATCGAAGGGCGAATGAGAGAAGCAGTACCCTTTATCCCCTCCAATAATTTATAAGTACGCCTATGCAGCTTTTTCTTGAAATATCAAACGTAGAATTTTCTTTTGATCATTTTACCTCTTTTGTAATTTTTTGTTCAAATGTTTCGTTTTGGAGAAAAAAGGCAATTTGTAGTGCCCATAAATCCATCATTCACTACCTACCATTTTCAAGTGAAACTGAAATTTTGTGGATATACCTGTTATTACAATACCTTGGCAATTTAGCAAATCGTAATACATACTGAATGAATATTTGCCAATATTTGCAACCGGCGAAACAAAAATCTCTAGCGCGTTAAATGCATAATACGGGTATTATGGTAAATTAATTTTGCGTTTTGTGTTAATCTTTGAATTTTAAATTAAAATGTGTAAATTAATTGATACAGGGTACCCCAAAAATAAAAAAAAATGCTAAATGCTTTGAAAATTTGCTGCTGCTGAAAAATAGTTGGTGTATCAATAAAGCTACCTGCTTTTAAAATTTTGGGAAATATACAGGGTGTCCCAAAATAGAAGTTATATTTAAAAAAAAACTATTTTTGTTAATAATTCCATTGTTTTATAAGATACGCACTTGAAATTTTGCACGTACTTTTATCTTGTTTCGGCATACTTATCATGTAATTTTGGTGGAAAAAAACGAAAGGTGAATGGTGGTAACTGAGGGATGCAGTACCCTTTATCCCCTGCAATTATTTCTAAGTACGCCTATGCAGCTTTTTCTTGAAATATCAAACGTAGAATTTTCTTCTGATCAGTTTATCTCTTTTGTAATGTTTTGTTTAAATGCTCTGTTTTGGAGAAAAACGACATGTATTGATGGGTTACAAATATCTTAGCGGTCGATGAATGTCAGGAAAAAATAGTAAGCTCCCTTATCCCAACAGATCACATCCTAAAAGAAAGGTTTTTTTTTAAATTTGGATCGACATCTTTGTGAATCCGGAAATATTATGGATCAGAATTTCGGAATTTGCGGCCTACATAGAAAATTAAGCCCTTAACAAAAAGAACAAATCTTAGCACTGGTAGAAGAAGAACCAAGCACAAGTACAAAGATTGTTTCTCGACAAATAGAAAATTGTACAAAAAGTGGATGTTTATCGGACCTTAAAAACCCAATTTCTGCACCCGTATCACATCCAACCCGTACAAAATATTCTACCCAAAGATTTTACGTTTGATACTTCAACAAAAGCTGCATAGGCGTACTTATAAATAATTGGAGGGGATAAAGGTTACTGCATACCTCCATTCGCCGTTCGATTTTTTTTCACCAAAATTACATGATAAGTACGCCGGAATAAGATAAAAGTACGTACAAAATTTCAAGTGTGTATCTTACAAAACAATGGAATTATTAACAAACATAGTTTTTAAAATGCAACTTTAACACCCTGTATATTGAAACAGGGATGTCCAAATAAAAAATGGCATAAGGAAAGTCTCATTATTTGTGTCCAAAGAATATGTGGTTAATGGTATGGCCTTCTATTTTGGGACACCCTGTATATATTTTTTCAGTTTTGTGAGTTTGTTATGATTAGGTATAGTAAGTATAAGTTCTATGGAATTGTAATTCCTTTTTTTTTTGTATGTTATGCATTTCCTGTGACTGGGTTTTCTACCTGTTAGAAATAAATAATAATAATCATTATTATTATTGTTATTACTCTCTCTTTCTACATTTTTTGTATTATTCCATTGAAACTACATGATCGTTTCAACGCGTGTTCACAAATCTTTGATTTTTCAAATTCTCCCTTTCTAATCCCATTATGTTCCCCAAATCTAATATTTAAAGGTATAGGGTCCTCAATATAATGTTTACTGCATTCACATGGTATACTGCAGATGCAATGTTTTCAATTTTGAATTTCATTATTTGGTCCACTTTCTTATAAAACTGTTCATAATGTAGTAAAAATATCCTAATATTAAATCTATTACCTATGGTATTCTTGCTGTATGTATAATATTTTGTTGTTACTGTTGTTGTTGTCTCGGTATAATATTGCTTTTATTTTCAATATTTTCAAAAACTCTATCAGCAATTTTTTCTGGATATTGATTTAATAATACGCTTTGGACAAAATCTATTTCACCTTTGAAAGTTTAATTATAAGAAGAAATTAATTTTGCCTTATCATATAAACATTTTACTACACCTTATTTTATATTTGTGATGACTTGAATTGAAATTTATATATCTATTGGTCTTCTAAAGAAAATTTAATAGATTGTTCTTTGTCATTTATATTATTCAAAAAATTATTAAATTCATCACATTTATAAGGCCAACTTGCAAAAACATCATTCCACCAAATGATAGTTTTTTATGTTAATTATTAATGTAGTGGTTGTTAACAAAATATTCCTAAAATATCTTTCTTAATATAGGAGATAAAGAATGTCCCATGGCCATTCCAACATTTTCAATTTCAGGAATACTCAATTAAATAAAAAAGATACAAAAATGCCACAAATAAGTAAATAACTATAAACAATACAAAGAATTAAAAAAAAAAATTTGTTGTTTAAAATTTCATACCAGTTTCACGATTTTACCTGCATAGGTCGACTATTAATCCTTGCAACATATTTTTTGCCTTAACTTTTTAAAATTGATTGATCAAAAAATGTTGTTTCAGATTAATGCCGTCATCATTGCATTCTAAATGGCACGTAATGGATCACTTACCATCCATCATCCTCAGTCGAAACAAATTGTATTTTTTGGGTTCGGCGTTTTTCTCTATTATAGATTAAGTTAATGTTCATTTCATAATATGTATACAGGGCGTCCCAAAATTAGCCTACCAAAAATTTACTCTAGATTCTACGATCAAAAATAAGAAAAAAAATTTATATAGACAGTTCCGTAAACGCTCCATAATGGTGCTATTGCTCTTTAAAGGGGGACCCCAAAATTTGATTTTCTCCAAATATTTTCAAAACGGATCGAGATAAAGTAATCAAATTTAAAATCGAGGGTCGCAATTAGATTGCGAATGTAACGTTCTAAAAACAATACCATAATTAGTCATAGGCGTGTCAAAATTTGGGGGGGGAAGGGTTATTGGATAAATATTGCTCTTTCTTTTTCATGTCTCGAGGTTTTTGGCATCAGATCAAAAAATTAAAAATGTTGAACAATTTTACAAAAAAAGGTACTCTTGTACTTTGATAAATTATTTTGTTTACAAGAAATATTAATTTAAAAATTTTGTGATAAACCACAAAAGTATTAAATGTGATATGCAAGCGTTTAATTTTGTCTAGTGGGCTTTGAAAAGTTATTTGTCAGTTTATTTGATACATATTACATATGTTTTTAATTTTTTTATATGTATTGATATAATAATTACATTACTGGCATGTGTTAAATAAGTCGACAATATTTTTCCAGAGCCTACTAGGGATATTTTGCCTATTTATAGCTTCCATCTTGAACTTTTGTGGTATGTCACAAAATTTTTAAATGAAGATTACTCGAAAACAGAGCAGTTTATCGGATTGATATGGGAGTACCTTTTTCATGTAAAATAGACCAATATTTTTATTTTTTGATCTGACGACAAATCATGGCCCTCCAGTTTGGCACGTCTATGAGTAATTATGAGGAATTATTTTCAAAACATTAAATTTCAGATCTAAATGTGATTCTCAGTTTCAAATTTGATTACTTTATCATCGTCCCTCTTGCAAATATTTGGGAAAAATCAAATTTTTAGATCCTAATTTAAAGGGCCATATCTCCGTTAGGAAGCGTCTACCGACTTATGATTATATAACTTTTTTTTCTTATTTTTGATCGTAGAATCCACAGTTTGGCAGGCTAATTTTGGGACACACTGTGTTTACATGAAATCTCTTCTGCAGTTTAATATTAAGTTAATTAATTATTATTTTAGCGCTTTCTATTCCATTCTGAGACTTATCAGATTCTTCGAATAATAGCAATTGAAATTTTTTTGTCACCTGTTTTCCACGAGAAGAGAAAAATTTAAAATGGATACCGAAAACGACAACTAAAAACAAATGTAAGGGGGAAAGGACTTATCCCCTTACCTTTTTCTGACGTACACCTATGAAAGATTTATCAGAGTTTTAATTAGAATATTTTATTACTCCTGACAATTTTTCATAAAACTCTGAATTTTCGAAATAATCTCTATTTTTGAGCATGTGACATTAGAGATAGTCGCAGCAAATTGAGTTGCACTTAATTTTTAAATTTAAAATTACAAAGGAACATTTTTAATAACTCTAAAGTGTTTTAACTTAGTTTCTACAGAGTGTCTCTGAATATAGGGCTAGCCAGATTTGCCATATTTACACAAATGAAGTTTTTTTATCAATGTAAATTTGTTTATTAAGGAAATAACAGGAATTTAAGAAACATACGTATTAATTATCAAACAGACTTACAGTAATTACTACACACATCTTATACATAGTCTACCAATAAGTTTAGATGCGCAATATTTCTAAAATTTCTGCGAAATGATTTTTTCACTTTTCTCGACAATATGTGGATGAAACTTGATGGTGCTCCGCCTCATCTTGGATTAAATGTTAGACAATATTTAAGGAATAAAACTGGACTGGATGTGAAAGAGACGCAATTATTTTGTGACCACCGCGCTCCCCCGATTTTAGTTCATTGTATTTCAGTGATTTGGGATTTATAAAGGCCCACGTTTATTCCGAATCAATTGAAAATCAACTGAAAACTTGACTAACGGCTGAAAAAATTAGACAATAATCATAGGTTTTTCAAAATGTCAGATATTCTTGCTCGTTTTCATTGCATTTTGAAGGTAGGTGAACACGGCGTGGATGTTAAAATTGTTTTCAATTAAATTTTAATATAAATTTTCTGTTTAATAACTAACATATTTTTTAAATAACTATTTTTCCTTAATAAACAAATTTACATTTATAAAAAACATTTATTTGAGTAAAAATGATACTCTGGCAAACACACTGTATAAAATCAGTTAGAACACTTTAGAACAAGTTAGAACATTACAGATGCTTAAGAGTCGAATGTATTTCGAAAATGAAGAGTGTTAGGAAAAATTATCAAAAGTAATAAAATATTCTAAACATAATTCTAAGAAATCATTCATAGACGTACGTCAGAAGAAAGTGGGGGGATAAAATAACCCCTCTGATGAATCTCTGATCCCTGAACTATTTAACAAACATGCATATTTATCTTTGTAGTAAAAAATGATGTGCGGCGAAGACATTTTTAATGTAGTCTATGAATATCGAGTAGAAGATTATCTGAGGAATACAAAGTTGGCAATAAAATAAACATTATATTTACAACAACAGGTATTTAATGTATCTAAATTGACTAAAATTGTATACAATATGCTTACCACTTAGATAAAAATGTTACATGTATATTAATATAAATATGTCAACTATATATGTATTTTGCTTCTCTTCTTCTTTAATCAGGATATATGATTTATATTTTAACAATTCAAGTAATTTCAAATTAAATTCACAAAACACAAACATTTCTTAAACATTTGTAAAATGTTTTATTATTTATATGGTAAGTTTATCTTATTTTACTAAACAGCCTTTACTTAAAAAATAATAGATTTTATTTATTTAAACGATAAGTTTGTAAAATATCTGAAGATATGTTCAAACAATTTTGATTTTAACACACTTTTGATTTAGTAGTTTGTATTTTTTTAGATTAATTTTCTGAAAAATGTTGATTATATAGTTTTTGATGTATAATTGTAGTTTTAAATGAACACATGTTTTACATACAAATATGAAATTAACTAGTCACTATACAGGGTGTTTTCTAAGTTCACCTTATAATTTCAGGAGTTATTCCTTGTCTCTGGTTAACATCGTAGGAAAATTTTGTTTAATTGTAGGTACATCTAAGTAAATAAATATTCTGTTTTTCCCACCACTGTTAAAAGTAAGTCATTTACTTTTAGCTCTAGTGGTAAAAGTAAAATTTAATACCAGTGCCTTAAAATGACATTTTAAATACTGATAGCGTGCGTTAAAAATTATACTTTTACTGAAGTTTGTGAAAAAAATCATTCATTATATCAGGCACTTCCAAAATATTCAGTGGCGTCAAAATTCCGAGTTTTCAATGATAGTGTCTCCCAGCATATACATCTGACACTGGCTATGTCTTAAAAACCAATCAAATGACTCAACATCAATCTTCTCCAGTTACGACACAAACGAAGTCTTGCACTTCTCTATATCTAATATTCCAGTTTATTTGAAATTAATAATTATTGGATTTTAAAAATACCCTGTACTTTTATGTCAATGTGGTGATATACAGAGTTAACTTTGACCAAGTTCAAAAATTTGAACCACGTACTCAGAGGGCCTCAAAGACAAAAAAATATCGGAATTCTATGTTTAAAAAATAAGGCAAAACCTCAATTTTTCTCGAAAAATCGGCGCCTATGACAATCAGTGTTCATTCGACATGACTTAGATATGTCAAGTACCATTCAGTCGTTTTTTACAGCTTTTTGAAATGTAGAAACGACGAAAATTAACATTGTTATTAATGATAATAATACCTAAGTATCTGATAGATTACAGTTAATCTAATTAGCCGCAGTATTTTGCAGTCGTTCGTTGCATACTACCAAAACTTCTTTTTCACTCAGAATTATCTACTAAAACTGTGCTTGAAGATTGAACCATAATATAACATTTTACATTGCTTGTTGCATATTTTCCAAACGTCAAATGACGCCTGTCAAAGCATAGGATATTATATTCTAAGGACCACGACCTTTACAGAACACTGTAAGCATTTAGAGATGTTATAGTTTAAAATAGTACTAATTATTGTATGCAAACGTAGTCAATTCTTGGTAATATTGTTGCTATTATTAATATCATCAGAATTTAATTCCCCAACAACACAATAAGTTTAAAAATTTATCGACGTGAAGTACATTTTGCACTATTGGCCTAGAGAAGGCGAGTGCATCAAATGCTGTCAAAAAATATCACATACGCTCGTTCACTGGTTTGAATTTAAATTTTCAGTATTTGCTTTTCACAAATATAATTTTTCGCGTATTTTTTGTGTATTTACAAAACGTAGTATTCAAATGCCTAGATGTAGATAAGGTAAAGATTTATGGGATGTATGATAAGTGCATATTATCATGTGGCAGCGTAATATTAAAGACGTTTTCCAAATACACAAAATATTATGTCGAATCCTCTTTGAAACTCCTTGAAGAACTGTTGTAATGTCTTGGCGGTAAACGTGTGACAGTGTTTTCATGTATTTGTATACATTTGCGTATGTCTTTTTGTTATCCTTTGTTGTTTTTACCGACGGTGGGAATCCACTTGGAATTGGTCGACAGGCGTAACTCAGTAAGAAAACATAAAACTAAATAATTCATCATTCTTGAAATTTCTGTAAACATCATTCCTGAGAATAAATATCAGTAGGTGCTACCTCACTGTGATACTATATCGCGTTTATTATTAAATAATCGTCTACATTTTGTAAATAACATTTTTTCTTTCAAAGCGATACACGTGACAACGCGGTGCGACTGACAGAAGTCCAGAGATGACAATAAATAGGTACTTATTTAATTAGTTTCAAACATTTTTTTTATCGCTTTATAAATAAGTTCGGAAATTTTTGCTTGACGATTCCAGTAATTCTTATTTTTTCCTATCCTCTTTTAAATTATTTGTACTGTCATAGTTAACTCTGTATAACTATAAACTTACCACAGTACTGTATTACTAGGTAGGTATAAAACTGCTTCTTTGATTGTTTTTCGAAGATTTTGTGCATAATACTAACATAACAATCCTTCACATAATTTTGATATTACAGTCTATTATTTCTATTTTTATTACTCTGCTAAATCTTTTGAAAAAAGATAACATTTTTTCCATTTGCGTTACATTTTGTTAGCATGCACTCAGGACATTCTAAATATGGTAACAATTCAAAACACGTGCGTATGCACAACGTGAGAGAATTTTTGTAACTTCACGAAAAGTTAAAAGTGAGTGGCTATAGCGTGCAACTCACGCGTTCACCTCTAATTCCTACAGGAATATTTTCCTATAAAAAGATATGCTCTTGAAGCCTTGATTTTAAGATACAAGATGTTGGAATTCAGATTGCCCTGATGATACACTCCTTATATAAACAGATTGAGCTGTAGCAGTTTTTTTAAGAAATACCTTCAACATAAATATGCATGTGGAGGGAACACAAGACGACTTTGGTGGCTCTTACTTCACACCGGACATACACGACGAAATTGATGGCTACGAGGAACGTCCTGGGACTCATACTTGCGTGTGGGTGTTGCTATGTGGCTGCTCCTGCTCGTTGGATCCTGCGAGCTGGTTGGCAGGCGTGTAATACTGCAATCAGAACGACGCCATTAATTAGGTATCACACTAATCTTGTGTGCAAAGTGTTTCAAACTCGAAATTTAAATAAAATTTGAGACACGTGGTGTTAAATGAGCTCCATTTTCAATCGACGTCATCAATTATATTTTTTCCAGAAACATATCCAAATTTTATTCTTATTTAGAGAAATTTTCGTTGTTTAAAGTGCATACATTTCATTAAAAATAAATAAAAGGATTAAACTCGATAATTATTTAATAGTTAAAACAAAAGGTGATAATAACAATAACTAAACTTAAAAACGCCCTCATACTACATACATATTACAATCTATTCTCTATATGACCTCTCATTTCCAGATACGTATCCAATCTTTGCCTGATTTCTTTATGGGCTGCGTTTATTAACATTTTGTCATTTAATTCATTACAAGCGTTGGTGATTTTTTCTTTCAAATAATTAATATCTCGCAAAGGTGTTTTGTAATCTTTCGCATTTTTTTTAAATCCCCATAAAAAAATTAAAGAATGTTAGATCTGGTAACTTTCCAGGCCACTGAATAGATGATCCATTAATCCCAATCTATTTTTCTGATAAAGTGTTATCTAAATATTGCGGTACAATCCTGGCCTTGTGCGGTGGAACTCCATCGTGCTGAAACCATAGGTTTCTCCTTAGTCGGAAAGGTTTTTCAGAAGTGCAGGAAGTTTAGAATTTAGGTAACTCAGGCTGTTCAATGTATGTTCATAAAAATAGGACCCAATTAAATGCCTACCCATGACGCCACACCATATATTTACTTCAAAATGGCCTTGGTTTTGGACTGGCCTTACAATGTGAGGATTTTCAATGTCTTCGTTGCGCCTGTTTGGCAAACCAATACTGACAGACCGACTTCCATCCGTCCAAAGGACGTGCTGAAGATGGTTGTGATCAACAGTATCTACATTGACTACAATTTGGAAATTATGGAGATGTGGAAAATTTAAAAAAAATCGGCCTGCTTTGATAAAATCTTTGTGCTTTGTTGTGAAATGGTTTTATCAAATCTCACTGATCTTCTTGAAATTTTGCACGTCTTCATAGTTTACGATTCTGAACAACTTTTTCAAGTAAAATTTTGCTTTATTTTCAGCAGAAAAGACACTTTACTTGAAACAAAACAGTTTTTACTCGGTGCACTGAGCATTTTAAATAGGATTTTCTCCAAATGGTTACGCCCACCGACTTCAGCAAGGCATGCAAGCAATGACACGTCTCCATAGTTTACGATTCTGAACAACTTTTTCAAGTAAAATTTTGCTTTATTTTCAGCAGAAGAGGCACTTTACTTGAAACAAAACAGTTTTTACTCGGTGCAATGAGCATTTTAAATAGGATTTTCCCCAAATGGTTACGCCCACCGACTTCAGCAAGGCATGCAAGCAATGACAAGTATTTTGTGACACATATGCACTTTAAACAACAAACATTGAATTATTTTCCAACGGCTACTTGATCTTTCCACCGTAAAGTGATTTTTAAGTGGTATTTCTTTTGAGACCCTTTAGGACAATGTTGCTTATAACTATTAAACGGGAACTAACACTGGAAAATTTCCCTAATAAAAGTTTATTATAAAAAAGAGAGCTTTTTAACAGGAAAAAAAATTGCGTATATTTCTGGAAAAAATATAATTGATGACTTCATTAGTTTCTGTCAGATCCCAAAGATAATACTTTCTGTTGAAAATGAATAACACCACTTGTCCAAAATTGTATGTAAATTTTTTATATCCTAACAGTAGGCGTATACTGTTGAGTTTGAGGCACCTTGTGCAGTGTGAATCATCTATATCGTCTCAATTTCTGTATTTTTTTTTAGAATCTGAGTTGGTAGATCGAATTAAAAATATTTAGCAAATAAATTGAAGCAATACAACAAATAGCATAAGTCTTATCAAAACATACTTAAAAAAGTTGAGGATATGTGTGTGTACCCTTAAATAAGAAGTTGATATCACCAAAATAATTAATATTTAATAATATTTATAATAAGAGTATAATAGATTCGCCGCAAAAATTTTATGACATTATAAAGGAGTAAAATATTAAAACACCTCTTTAACACAGTCAGTAATATTTAAATTATTATTGCACACATCTGCCAAAACAGATTTCAAAAAAACAACACTAACCAAGACAACGTAGATGATGCACCTTGTATAATCGGTGACACCTGTGCTTGTAATTTATTCCATTAGGGGATGAGGTGACAGTTTCTCGTTAGGTGAAGTTAAAATGACTAAGAAATGAACTATGAACTACTTGCTATGCTGGGGTGAATATATTCTGTATGAGGTGAATGTAGTGCCAGATGCAAACGAGCGAAAGGTGCCATAGTGAGGTGTAATGATACAATTTGTGTATATTTCATATTTCCATGTTTTATCGATCAATTATCTCATAGCTTAGCTTTAATATTTTATGTTTGGGGATGCAAAGCATTGTATTTCTTTAATACTCTTTAGTTGCGTAAAATAACTTACTATTATCTATTGACAATTAGTCAATTCTCTTAATGTTATGGGTAATTTGTTAAATCTTTAGTCAAATAAATGATCTTTATTGGAAAATTCTTTACTGAAATTATAGGGCTGAACTTAAATACTTTTATTGTTAAATTAAAATGTTGACATTTGTTGAAAGTTTTTATTTATTAATTATATGATTAATATAATGCAATATAATGCAAATTTATTAAAATTCTATATTTTGGTGAAGGCGCCGATATTAGAAATTATTTCTTTTATTATCAGTGATTGAGTAATAATAGTGTTATAGATTCACTTTTCTTGACTATAACGCATATTCTATATGTATTCTGCTTAATAAATTTCAATATGTGCTATTTAAAGGAAAGGAAAAGGAAATAATACTATACCCAGATAACAAAAAAACAATGGCCCAATACTGGCCAAATTGTAGCTTTAATATTGAGTGTACAGGATAAGTAAATTTCGTTAACTATAGGAGATAGACATAAATGACTCACCACTCTCGATCTTTTTTTTAAGGAGAAAATTAATAGTCAAAACCAAAATGACCTAATGGTCTTTTGTTTTCGAGTAATAAACAAAATTTCCACTTGTCTGTAACTTAGTTGTTTGTAAAGTTAAAAAAATAATTATAACGTTCTTGAGACACTTTGTTAAGTAGAATCCAGTGGCGTACTTTATTTATTTTTCAGTTATAAGCTAAAGTTGTGAATATGATTATTTGCCATTTTATTGAGACAATAATTATTATAGTCAAGAACAACTAGATTTGTTTAAATTAAATTATTGCATTTTTTAAATGTTATGGGTTATTCTTCAAATAAAACAGTACCCGATAAATAATAATATGTAGGGTTTGCCATTTTATTGAGAAAATAATTTATTATAGGATATTTTGTTTCTTTCATTTTCTTGAACTAGGCGTGTGTCATTTAAAATAATTTCCTGTTACCAGTCTTTGAGATTTTCGTTTCGATTGTTACATATTAGCAATGTTATTTAGCTTTTTCCATATATTAATTTAATTACATCTTGGATACGTTCTTAGAATGATTGTTATTGCGAATATATCATTTTCATAATACTATTATTTGTTTATTAATTCATTCTGCCGTGGTTTCTTCTAAATGTCTTGTCAAAAATATTTAAAAATTTAAATTCATACTTTGGAATAAACTGTTTCCTCAGTAAAATGGTGGATAATCAATCATATTTAACCTCACATATTATATATTAATCGAAAAAAAAAATACCGATTTCAACTGGCCCATGACCACCTATAGTTTGTATTTAAAAAAACACAATTCTAGATTATCTCAAAAATTAATAAAGTTAGAAAAAATTAGGCACGCCACAGGACTCTACTAAATAAAGTGTCTGAAGAATAATTATTTTTAATAATAATAATAATAATAATAATAATAATAATAATAAAATGACTTTATTGCAAAAGAAGAAAAGATACAACAAAAATAATATTATGGATGGCGAGGTTCAACAAAGTTGCTCTTTCACCTAACCACCCAAAGAACTGCATCAAACTAACAAAATATATAATGTTTATATTAAATACTCGGGCACAGACAGACATTAGTGACGGCGTTTTGAAAATAGACTGGCCCTGACCTGCGCTTTAAAGGCATGTACAGTTTTGTATGATTTAATACTAGGAGGTATTTCATTATAAAGTACAGCAGAATTATAAGAGAAAGATCTTTGAAATAAAGCGATGCGGTGTTTAGGAACTACGTATAAATCTTTGTGATGAGTAGAACAACTGTGTACATCGCTATTTTTTAAAAGCAAATTAAAAAGATATTTGGGGGTCTTGTGAATATTAATTTTATAAATTAGATTAGACAGATGCAAATAATAACGCTCATTGAGATTTAACCATTTGGATTCATTGAGCTAAGAGCTAATATGATCATATTTTCTAAGACCGTAAGAAAATCTCATGCAAGCATTTTGGATCCTTTGAAGGCTTTCTTTGTCCCTATTAATGATAGCCGGCCAGTAAGCGATATTACTAAGAATAAGTGAGTCACATAATTTTAATTTAATATTGGTACTTAGCGAGTCTCGATGAAAGTAAAGAGTGCAGAGCTTTATAAACGATTATTGAATTAACGAATTAACATGTTCAGAAAATTGAAGATCCCTATCAAAAAGCACCCCAAGGTTTTTACAAGAATTAGTAGGAACAAGTACGACTCCATTTAACAACATGGTGAACGCGGCATTTTGAGTGATGACGTTTTTATGATGACCAAGAACAAGTAGTTGTGTTTTAGATGTATGCAAAATCAGTCCATGCGCTTGTGAAATCTCTGAAATGGATTTTAAATGAGTGTTTATGCTTTCCACGGAAGTTGCCAAATTATCAATCGAAAATTTAAAAAATAACTGAAAATCATCAGCATATTGGTGAGAGCCTGCAAATTTAATAAAATTGGAGAAGTCAGCAGTGTAAACAGAAAACAGTAGATGACCCAAAATACTACCCTGAGGCACCCCCTTATCAACATCAGAAAAATCAGAGAATACCCCATTTTATTCTAATTTTACAAACAATCAAGTCACATACATGTATCGTAAAGTGGAAAATTTGAAATATTGTTTATTACTCAAAAACAAAGACGATAGGTTATTTTGGTTTTGACCATTAATTTTCTCATACAAAAAAGAAATCGAGAGTGGGGGAAGGTTTTTTTTCTATCTCCTATAGTTAACGAGCCTATAAAAACATCGAAATTTGCCCACTCTGTACATTTGTTATTTATTTTAAACGTAGAAGTTTTATCAAAACATTTGACATTTATACAAATAATTTATAGAATATACAATAAAATTTATACAGGGTTAACCATGACTAAGTACAAATATTTTAACCACGTGCCCAGGCAGGTTTAAAAGACAATAATTTTTTTTTTAGTTTTATTGGGTTTTTGCCACACTTCTGAAAAATAATAAAAATTAATTAAATAAGCCCTTGCGCCAAACGGAACAGTCAAGGGTTATTTTTGAAACTAAGTTTGCCTAACCGAAAAATCTCACACTGACAAAAGCAGATAAGTAAAAAATAACAAAAATCACATCACTATCGCGCACTTCCGTAATATTGACGTTTCGTTTTCAAAATAGTATTAAATATTAAACGTTTGTCAAGTAAGTAAAAATAAAATAAAAATCATTTAACATCTCCATGGAAGCAGATAAACAAATTTTAAACTGTCAAACTTGACAAACGTTTAATATTTTACTACTATTTTGAAAACGAAAACAGTGAGTTTTTCGAAACGTCAATATTACGGAAGTGCGCGATAGTGATGTGATTTTTGTTATTTTTTACTTATCTGCTTTTTTCAGTGTGAGATTTTTTGGTTAGGCAAACTTAGTTTCAAAAATAACCCTTGACTGTTCCGTTTGGCGCAAGGGCTTATTTAATTAATTTTTATTATTTTTCAGAAGTGTGGCAAAAACCCAATAAAACTAAAGAAAAACTAAAATTATGCCACAAATAAATAGCTTCAGACAATACAATAAAAAAATTATTTCGGAATTCTAGCTCAATGTTTAAAAACCCTCAATCATCGTCGAGATGGCTAAATATGTCAAGTGCTGTGTGGTCGTTTTTTGCGTTTTCAAGTGTAGAAACGACGAAAGTAAACATTTTTATTAATAATAATAATGCCTAAGTACCTGATAGATAACACTTAATCCGGTTAGCTACAGTATTTTGTATTCGTTCTTCGTTCTTTCGTTGCACACTGCCAAAACTACATAGTTTACCCTGTATATTGTATTTTAGTCGTAAAGTATTTGTTCCGATAAGGTAATAAAATATTACTCTGCATGATATTTTAGTTCAATTCTCATGCATTAAATTAAAAAAAATCTTCTCTCCGATTGTGATTGAGTCAGGAATAGTAATGATTGTGACGTAAATTGTCATTAATTCGAACAGAATTATGGATTACTTTAAACGTAAATGCGAATAATGAATAATAAATGTCATGTCCATTTCCAGTGTTCCGTTTCAATAATTATTTGATGAGTACAGGAATGTTCAGGCAAACAGGGCTCGATTTCTGTATGGGGTTAGAACGTCACACATGCAAAATTTCCTGTGCTATCCTATTTAATAAATTTCGCAAAATATAGATGTATATTTACTATTTTAAAATCGTATAATAATTTACTGAAGTGTCCCGTTAAACTTAAAAATTAAAATGTTACCTCTTCTTAAGGGAGCTAAGATTTTGTATGGGGCGACGGAAATTTAATTTGAATTTGTCACTAAATATATAAGTTTAATTATTGTATTGAGAGTAGTATCAAGACTACTAAGACATCTCTGTTCATAAATAAATTTTAGGTAGTAGCTTTAGTATGTTAAGTCTTTAAGAATTCAATTTCCTAATCTAACCTTACATTATGTTATAGTTTAAGGACTACTCAATTCAAATCAATCATGTCCAATCGAACACTATGGAATAATAATAAGTCTCTCTTAAATAACTAAACAACCAACACAAAAGATGAATCATATTATAGACCACTGAAACCTCAATAACTCTCTAGATATAATTTAAATTTTTGCCATACAACGATTTCTAAAGAGTATTAGACGTAGTATTGTTATTATTAATATTAAAACTAATAGAAGTGGTTATCTTAAAAAAGTATTTGGCACATATTGTGACACATTTATTTTATAATAGTTTTTTTTTACAAGTGCACAAAGTGTTACTTTTCTGCACGCATAAGTTTTTGCTTACAGAAAACACATTATGCTCACGTCTTAGGGACAAAATTTTTCCTACTGCTTCATATCAGATAAAAAATCAATCAAATTAAAAAATTGTCACTTATTCGATAATTTTTAAACTTGGAAGAATAAACCCCAAAAAAATTACATAAAAAAAAAAATTCTAATAGAAAATTAAATTATTGGTTCATAATATTTATAACAAAAGAACAATTATTGACATTTTACAAATAGGTTGCAGATCTGGTCAGTTTATTTAATAGGTGGCTTATGATATGGCTTGATGAACAGACTTAGCGCGGAAGGGCAGATAATACACACAACGTTAAAGAAATCTTTTTGTCAGAAAAACCAAATATATTTATAAAAGTATATTGTTTTCTGGATCTTTTTTTTTTGTGAAAAGAATATGTTCGATAAACTGAGTTCTTAGAAAATTAAAAACCAGCAAATGTGTGACATTTTTGACAAAATTTATTAAATCAAAAAGAAGTAACAAAGTAAGTCCTCTACTTGGCTAATAGTCAGTATGACCTCCACCACGTTCCAATAGCATATTGACACGTTTGTGCATTGAGATAATCAAGTGGATCTCTTGCGGAATATTGTTCCATTCCTCTTCTACCACCACAACTAACTCATCTGCAGTCTGAGGTGGAGGAATATGATTATAAATTCTCTTGCAACAAATTCCAACATGTTTTCAATAGGATTCATTCATGTCAGGAGAGTTAGCTGGCCAATCTAATCTATAGATATGTCCTGCGCCGAGTGTCTCTTGAACCCTTTTAGCGCGATGTGGTCGAGCGTTGTCGTTAATAAACACAAAATTTTGACCTAATTTATTATGTAGGGGGTAGATAATGGGCGTGGGGTGCGGCGAATATGGAGCAACTTCACGGGGAAAATGAAATCACTGTTGACGACCCGGTTCTCTCCAGATTATTTGTCGATTCTCATCAGTAACCACTCCAATCCTGGGTTCGTCTGTAAATAAGACCCACCGCCACTGGCGTAAAAGCCAACCCCTCGGGCTCTCGGGCCCACTGGAGACGAGCAGCACGATGCCTTGTAAGTATAGCGGGGATCCGTAATGGTCTTCTAGCACGTACATTTGCGTTGTAGAGTCGTCTTCGAATTGTAGGTGTCGATATAATATGGCGAAAAGTAATTTGAAAGTGGACCCAGACAGCTGAAGCTGAAGATGTGCGGTGTCTACGGGCATATTGAACCAAATACCGATCCTCCCTTTCATTAGATACTCGAGGACGTCCACTACGTGGTCTGTTTTCCACTGTATCAAACTCATATCTGTGTACTATTCGTACAACAGATGATCTAGGAACATGCTCTATTTGATGATTAGAATGTTCTGCATCATATACAGCAGTCATTCTTGCACAGGTAATCGCAGAAATTTCACGTCCTGGCATTATAATGTACACAAATTCAAAGGAACACTTGGCTGTATACACTGCCAAACTGAGCAGATTTGTAAAAACATTGGTAATAAAGTAAAGGTTCATGGTCTGCAATTCTTTTGTATTTTTTGTTCCCTAAGTACAGTGCGTTTCAATAACTTTGATAACATTTTGATCAGCTGTAACTTTTCTGTTTTTAAAGATATCGGAATGAAGCAAAAACCATATTGCATAGTGGACTAGCAACTTTCTTCTTATTTGAAAAAAAACAAAAGACCAAAGATTTTGAGAGATCTTAACCTAACTTATATTTTTTTAAATGAAACGCCCTGTATATTGTTGGATATTTGGATTCTACTCAAAATTCCAAGCATATTTTAAAAAGTTACATATACATTTTTACCACATTAAGAAAAACCATCGAATCCTTTTATATGCATGGGGTTCAAGACTTTTGACGTTATGTGTATGTATGGATGAAGGTTACTCAAGTTTAACTCACGACAGTTGTTCAAATGGGTCGATGAAGGTTGATTTAACTCAGAAGGGCAACTGTTTATGGCTAAGTGAAGGCAGAAAGGCAATAGTTGTTGAGATGGCTTGATGAAGGTTGACTTAACTCAGAAGAGCAGCTGCTCATATGGCTTGATGAAGGTTGACTTAATGCAGAAGGGTATTAGTGATTCTTGCTCCAGAATCGGCAAACATGGTAGCCGATGAACGAGATAACTATGTCCTGTATACTGTTTTTTAATTGCAAATATGCACTATTTCAGAATACTTTTTACCGAATGAATCTATTCACATCGAGTCCTTACCTATACTGCACAAAATAAACATCTGTGGAGTGTCGGAGTGTATGTTTTCGCAAATTTGCGTATTTATAATAATGTGCCTTATTTGTTTCATTGGATACTACAAAAATTCTTGAAGTATTGCTTTTACTGTCAGGGATTTTGACGACTATCAAATTTCCTTCACCCTCTATGTGATCAACCATTCTTACAAAGCTCATCGCGCCTGCAAGCACCGTCCAACTCAAAAATTGTGGTGCACTTATTGTTGCACTTGACAATATAATCATGTATACAAGTATATATACAAGACACTTAAAAAGTATTATTTTTTGTTTTGTTTTAAATTGAAATACAAAATATCGGGGAACGACAACAGAAAATACACTTGCAACGGCTTCTCACATTGCATAAAATAGTCTACAGTACCTAAAATAAATATTAATTTTCCCTACCAATGAGATTTTTTACTAGAATTACTTTTCCGCACTCAGTGCGGAAAATAATCATACCCGCAAGGCGTGTGGACATGAAAAGCTACAGCAAATTACCTCTCTTCCCCGTAAGTTAAAATAAATGTGATAAATATCTGTAAATTGTATTTATTGCGATAGATTGAGCATGTAAGAGTTAAGCCAGTTACCAAATTTCATAAAATTATTTCAATTGATTTCGGAGTAATTTAGAAAAAATCATTATACGAGCCCATTTAAATGGCTATAATTTCTTTAGGAGAAATATATGAATTTATGTCTATATGAAGGAAATGTAAATTTTTTTCACATAGAACATCCTGGAGAAATATTGCCCCCTAATTTCGGGACACCCTGTATAATATAACAATATTTTGTATTTGAAAGGTAGACTGAACACGATTTAATTTACAACACTCCAGTCACACTCCGTCTAATTCTATTAATAGAATCCCTCCTCTGGTCGGTCGACCCAAAACCAAAGCACTATTAACGTATACATATTTTTTACTCGAGATAAATCGATAAATTACCCAGGATATACATCATAATGTATCTATAATAAAACGGTGTCATCGCCAGTTCGCTTTTCTCCTTAATTACGTTTTTTCTGCGAGCGAAGCGACAGCAGGTTCATTTTTCACTATTTTCATAACAAATTTGAAATCCGTTCCATTCGAAAGCAACGCGGAGGAAAGCAAAAAGCCTTGCCAAAGGTGGAAGTAATAGTTTTTGTATATTGCGCCTATTGTAAGGATATAATTAACTGTAGTTAAGGGTAGTAGTAAATGTAGTCTTGATGTGTTATTATACAGGGTGTTCTACAACAAATTTAGATGGTAGCTGTAAAACATTTCTTTTACATGAACGTAGGTCTCATTCATTTTTGTTTAAACGTTACAAGTATTTTACAAAATACAGGGTGTACGGAAATTATGCGTCAATACTACAGGAGGTGATTCCTAACAAGAACCAACAAAAACAAGACAGGACAACAACAAGAAGGATGTCAAATTTTTTTTTAAATTTTTTCTTAGATAACTTTATTATTTGTGATTTGATTTTTTCCAAGTCTCATGTATTACTAATGCCCTTGTAGATTTATGTTCCAAATATGATGCAAATATTCAGTGCCAAAGGGCCTAACCTGACCTTAATCTTCTATCCATGGCCCACAACATTTTGTTGTGGGCCATAGATCGAAGATTAAGGTCAACGAGGGATATATTGTAACAAAAGTATAGCAAGATAAAAATGTAAAAAGTTTTCGATAAGCATATTTGGATGGACTTTCAACAGGGTTCAAGGTACCTTCAGGTAAAGAGCGAAGATTAATAGTGACACATATAGGTACTGCCAGTGGTTTTGTCGATGGCGCCAGTTACCATTCACGGCAGACCAAGCGGACGCTCACGACTGTTTGGAGGAAAGCCGATATAATTCAATGGTTATCCGGAAAAAACATTTCTTTTAAAACAAATATGATGAAAAAGGAACTTTTGACACTTGTCAATCTTAATAAAGATCAGAAAAAATATGTTATCGATGAAATGGCAACAAATCGCCAAATAACGGTACAACGGTTACCACCTTATCACTGTGAACTTAACCCAATCGAATTAGTCTGGGCGCAGGTAAAAGGAGATGTAGCGCGAAATAATGCGACGTTTAAATTAAGTGACGTGAAAATTTTGTTAAAAAATTCCTTGGAACGAGTAACTGCAGATAACTGGCAAAGATGTATAACATCATGTACAAAAAGAAGAGGAGAAAATGTGGGAACTCGATAATTTAATTGACGTTACTGTGGAACCTATCGTTATTAATCTAGGAGACGAAGATAATTCATCAGAATATTCAGAGGATGAATTTTAATATATCTACTTTTTTATTTTCTTTATTGTACATTTGTACAACACTACATTTACTCACCATAATTTGAATTTTCAAAATACATATATTTTTGTGTGGACTAAAAGTCTATTCATTAAATTTAAATAAATATTTTGATAATAAAATTGAATAATTTTATTTGAATTACTAAAAACCCTCTTAACCCGGTTACGATGCTTAAAGTAGCTTCATGTTTTGAAATTGTTTTATATTGTTTGCTTATAATAGAAATGGACCGAGAAATTAAAGCGAATTGAAGACGGATTGTCGGGGATTAAATTGTAGCTACCTGCTACAATTTAGTACGGTTCTATCACACAAAGTTTTTTTAAAAGTACACCTCATCTATACCGATAATACATAATATAAAAATATGAATATAAGCACCAGTACTACATTTATTTACGATTTGCATACATAATAAGCTTTTATTACTCTCTTTAATTTCTAAACAGCAGTTAAAATATTTCGCCCTGTATGCAACACTTAGTTGTTTCTACTATATCACTTTCATCTATAAGTTTTATGTAAGTCTACATTAGAACTTTTATACATCTCATTAACTATTAACGATTAGTCTAAGCTAAGGGACCCTTTGTTGTTTTTCCTACTATTCCTGTCGTCAGATGTACTGTTATTACTAAATTTTTTGCTGCTACTACCAGTTCGTTAAATAAAAGGAACAGTATTTATTACTCAAGTCGGCAAATGCAGACGCCCTTCGGAACACACCATTGACGCGAAAACATTCCATATTAGGCTCGGTGCATTAACGATGCTTTTGTACACAACTGAGTGTGCATAATGCTCGCAGTTTCTTTGTAAGGGTTGCTGCTATTTAAAACTCAGAAATGTGAAGCGTACGATGGCATTGTGAGATGTAAAAGTGACTCGGAGCAAACAAAGGCTCGCCGTCCGTCTTCCATTTATATTAAATTAGATAAGTTTGTTTTTTCCAGTTTTTTTGCAGTTATAAGGAGCGCACTTCCTGATTGAAGTGCACGGGCACGGCCATTCGGATGAAAATGGATGTGAGACGCCGTTTCTTACTACATTATCATCGTTAAAATTACACAGGGTTTGACGTCTTTAATGCAGAATGAAGTAATAGTTATTTATATTATAAGTGCCATATGAGGTATTTTATAATACCCGTCTAAAATTCTAAAATACTAATGAAAAATTATGGTGTTACGTAACAAAAATTTCAAGAAAATAATGTTTGAAGATTTTAAAATTTAATTTTCACAATACTGTGCACCTCCCCATTATGCAACACCTTTTCGTGCTTATTTAGATGAGCTGTTCCCGAATCGTTGGATAGGGAGAAGGGGGCCGATTGAGTGGCCAGCCAGATCGCCTGATTTGACACCCCTAGATTATCTTGTGGGGATATTTAAAAAGTAAAGTATACGTTACTACACGGGTTAATTTGGAAGATTTGAAAGCAAGAATTCATCACGAGATACATCTGAAGTTATTGATAATGTCCAAAAAGAATTTATTAATTGTCTTGGCTACTGTCAGACAGCCAACGGTGAACATTTAATTTAGTCGATTTTTTACATAATCATTATTATTTTGAGTATTGTGATAATAAAATTTTAAAATCTTCAAACATTATTTTCTTGAACTTTTTGTTATGTAACTCCATAATTTTTCGTGATGTGTATGTAGAATGACACGCTCTTTCAAATGGCATGGTCAAAATTGGGGGTTATTATTTAAAAAAATAGTCGATGACGTCATATCTCGAACAACGATGACGTCACAAATGTGGGTCGTATGTCAAATAGTGCCTTTTTTAAAAACGAAATCGACGTGCCAGGGGATTTTTTCGAAAACTTTTCAAATTAAAAAATAATGAATTTATTTGTTACTTTTCGAAAGCGCTGTATAGTGTTTATATACATTTTAATGCGCAACATGATAATAATCATTTCTAGTTATCATATAATATAATAAATATATCAGCAATCACTGAAAGAGACATTCTGCTATCAATAAAGAAATTAAAAAACAAAATGACTGCCGGTGTGGATAATATAGTTTCTTCATTAAAGACTGTGCTAATGTGCTCGCAACGCCACTATGTGTTTTATTTAACATGATTATTAAATCAACCAAGTTTCGTGACATATGCAAAAATTACTAGGATATGCCCAATTTTTAAATCTATGGATGCATCATTGATCCAGAACTATAGAGCTGTGGCTATTTTGAGTAATTTAGCTAAAGTATTAGAAATAATTTTATATAATAATATTTATACTTCTGTTAACATAGCACTATCACCGAATCAACATGGTTTTATGTTGAAAAGGTCGACAGTTACGAATTTAGCATGTGTTACTTAATATATATGTGACAATTTGGATATAGGAGGACAACTGGACATCATTTATACAGACATACAAGAAGCATTTGACCAAATTTATTATTATGTATTGTTATCCAAGTTAAAGGGTTTTGGTTTGTTTCAAAACTTGATATTGCTATTCACGTCTTACCTATTTTCAAGAAAGATAAAATAACATCATAGTCACCCTAGGTCAGTTATGAGATTTGAACATTAAAAATATTGAATTTTATGAGCATTTATATCCAACCTGCTTTTTAATAAGTATTTCAATTATTTTTGCATTTACATGAGAAGAAGAATATTGTCAAGCTAAGTTCTGTGAATAAGATCGGTGTATTATTAATTAATGAATTTAGGCTTGTTGAAAAAAAAACACTTGTTTTAAACCTTGCCAACCTTTCTCAATTAATTTCATTTCATAGAATATAAATAACTATCGTGAGATGTCGGTAAGGCTGTACCAGATTTATATTAACAACAAGTGTAAATTTCTGTGAAAAATCTAATTCTAAATTAATTAGTGTATGAAAACCCTTTATCTCTTTATTTGTTAGTTTTACAAATTTCCGTAAAATTATACCATCTGGCAACACTGCCCAAACCTTTGGATAGGCGACCGCTGGGTCATAGCTGTTGAACATTGCTGTACTAGGATTTTAGGATTTATTTTTCCACTACAGAACTGAATTTCAATTTTTTTGGCAAAACGTGAATATATAATCTTTTGATATAAGGCTTTTTTATTCCGGATATTCCCAAGAATATTTGAACTTTATAAATTAAGTTTATTAACTCCCTTTTAATAATTCCATAATACAGAAAAAAAGTTTATAGGATTAAGAAACCTGAACTGTACAATTAATTTAAACCATAAAGAGTGATGTGTAAAAATTGGACACCCAAATAATACATTTATTAAATAGTACACCCTGCATATTTTACATTTAAGTACAGGGTTGCCAAGTTATGTGGAAAATACTATATCTTGGAAAAGTTATATTAACGTTCGACGTTAATACTTTAGTTATAGACAAATGATAATAGATAATATCGATGATTTTATACAGGGCGTTGTTTATAGATGCGATCATTTCAGGAAGTTGAAACATTTTTTTCAAATGAAACACTGTTGAATATTACTAAAATCAATATAAAGAACATTATTACAAATTAAAAATATGTAAAAATCGTAATTTATAGCGTATATATTTATTTATCCAAATAAATTTCCAGAGAGGCTCTGCTATTCCACAGTTTCCTACTAATGACTGAGATCTTTATCCATGGTCCGCTCTTAATACTATCCTGGTTTTTGGAGCTGTATTCATGAATATTATATTCAGGGTGATTTTAAATAAAGTAGCAAAAATGAGACCATATATTCCTTAGGTGAAAATAAATCGATTTAATCTAACATACCTATATCCCAAGTCGCCTAATAAAAAAGATACAGGGTGTCAAAATTAAAATTTTACTTTCGATATTTGTAGATAACTTCTTAAAAAATTCAAATATTTACTTAAAATTTGTAAACCAGAGGTTTTTGCGGGTGAGAAATTCAAATTTGTTTCTAATTTTGACGTCACTAGTAGAGGGCACCACCTATGGCACATCATGTTTCTTTTAAATGACAGAACTTTTTTGCAGGTTAGTGTATCCATCTGACAATAGAAATAATTGATTCTTCTACCTGTTTTATTTGAAAAAGATATACCTTGCTAAAGTCTTTAGGAGTAACCGTTTTTGAAATAATCCTATTTGAAATGCTGAGTGCACCGAGTAAAAACTATTTTGGTTTGAGGTAAAGTGCCTTTTCTGCTGAAGATACAGTAAAATATTACTTGAAAAAGTTGTTCAGAATGGTAAATTATGAAGACGTGCAAAATTTCAAGAAGATCGGCGAGGTTTGATGAAACCATTTTTCAACAAAGCAAAAAGATTTTATCAAAGCAGGCCGATCTTTTTGAAATTTTGCACATCTCCATAATTTACCATTCTGAATAACTTTTCCAAGTAACACTTTGCTATATTTTCAGTAAAAAAGTCAATTTACCTGAAACGATAACAGTTTTCAATCGGTGCACTGAATAATTCAAATAGGATTATATCGAAAACTGTTACTCCTAACGACTTCAACAAGATATACATTTTTTAGATATAACAGGTAGGAGAATCGATTGTTTCAATAGTCAGATGGATACACTAAGCAGCAAAAAAGTTCTGCTATTTAAAAGAAACATGATGTGCCATAGGTGGTGCCCTCTACTAGTGACGTCAAAATTAGAAACAAATTTGAATTTCTCACCCGCAAAAACCCCTGATTTACAAATTTTAAGTAAATATTTGAATTTTTTAAGAATAGAAACGAAATCCGGAAAGTATAGCAAACAAGGTATTTGATGTGCAAACGAATTTTTTCATTTCAGGTTTTCATAATGGTTTGTATAATTTAGTTGTTACCCATTATTTACAAGTGATTATAGATTACAAGTACAAGAAATAAACTATAAATTGTTTTAGAAAACAAGCAAAAGGGTAAAGCTGTGCTTCGCTAAGAGCCTAAACGGTTTATTAATTATTGTGTTACGTATTGGATTTGGTTTTACCATTTTATTGAATCTACGTAGTTTGATGTTGGTGTGGTGGGTAATGTTGATTTGCACGGGTGTTGATTTTTACATGTCGTGGACACCTATTTGTCTGAAATAAAGTTCCCAAAAATATACAGTTACATTTCAAGTACCAGATAACTTCAAATGGCCATTTATAGATCATAATAATTTGAATTAATTTAACTTAAGTTTATGTTATTGTATATATGACAAAAATACCTTATCAGAACTTAAGCTTGATTATAAGAAAAAGTATTTTTTTTGTCTAATAGGGTGTCCCATAATGATGTGCGCTCCTTTGGAGGGTGTGTTACTTGGGTCATTTTAGGGGAGTACTTTCTATAAAATTTTTCGATTTGAGTCCTCACTTATGAGATAAGGCCTTCTAAAAAATTGAAAAAATTTCGGTTTCATATTATTTCTCGAAAACGGTTAAACTTATAAATCTGAAAATCGGTAAATTTAGTTAATTAAGTGACATATGTGAATACGATTTTTATTTTTACCAAATGTCTACAAGGGTGGCAACCACCAACCTCTGTTATTTTTTAAATTAGAACTTTTTATTCTAAACGTTTCTCGAAGTGAAAAAATTACAGTAAATAGAACATTCAATTTACAAAATTTTCCCCCTCTTAGTATTTTTATGCAGACACGCTTTTTCTTGTAGAAAAATAAAATCCACATACGTACAATGGTGGTCAGCTTAAAGTCACCATTTGCATTTTTTGTCCTTTTCTAGCACCGTGTATAACAAATGGAGCTCATTCTATTATTATTATTATTATTCTATTTATTGTAATTTTTTCATATCGAGAAACGTTTAGAATAAAATGTTCTAATTGAATACAACAAAGGTTGGTGGTTGCCACCTTTGTAGACATTTGGTAAAAATAAAAATCGTATTCAACAATGTCACTTAATTAACTAAATGTATTCACCGATTTTTAGATTTATAAGTTTACCCGTTTTTGAGAAAAAAAAATGAAACCCGAAATTTTTTCAATTTTTTAGAAACCCTTATCTTGTAAGGGAGGGCTCAAATCGAAAATTTTTATAGAACAAACCCCCCTTAAAATGACTCAAGGAACACACCCTCCAAAAGAGCGCACATCATTATGGGACACCCTGTACAATTAATGCATTAAATGAAAGTGTTATAAGAAAATACGATGTGTAATAGAGTGATTGAAATATATTCAAACGCAAAATTACTGATGACTGAAATGATGCCAACTGTGAAATGAAACCCCTTAGGAATAAATATGATAATAAAAACAATGTAATAATATACAATTTTTAGGTGTAATACGTGCCATCTATTGGAAATCGTTGCAACCTTACGTTGACAGTTTTGTAAATTTGAATTTTAAATGATTCTATTTCAATATACCTTCGATTAAAAACTTGTTATAAATAAATTTGTATTGTTTCTGGTTTTGAAACTTTTGATAAATAATACCAAATCTTTGAAATAACCAAGTATCTCTCCTTAAATCAGTGGCGGCTCGCCAGGTGACGTTGGTGACGCACCGCTTAATATAAAATTACTGGTTGTACAAAGCAATATTACAAGGGCTGATAGAACATTGAAACATAAATGAGGTTTCCTTAATAAACTTATGTCCTAAAGGCACAAAAATCAAATCATGGATGTAATTTGTTTAATGATTAACAAATCTGATTAAAATTTGCTACAGGTTCGGTTTTGATGGAACGGAACAAAGTAGAAGGTGCTAGTAGCTATCATTTTCGCTGACATTTCATTCTCAAACATTTGTAAGTTGGGTTTTTTTCCATTATAGGTCCTGTTATATTATAGAAAATTTCATTCATTTTACACAAAAAAGGCTCTTAGTAAATTTGTTATACATTCACCATTTTCGAATAAAATGTTAAGAACTCTGGTAGAGACAGCCAGGCGGACTCTATAATAGCACTTATTTATCAAGTGTGTATGTGTCAAACCCCGAACTTTCCATTTACATGTCATATTTTCTATAATAAAAACTCCAGTATGTTGATTAGTCTCTAATTTGAATAGTAATTGGTTCTTTCAGAGAATATTGTAAACTTAAAATTTGATTCTGCTCTGTATTTGTAACGACCTGCTACATGTGCTGTATTGCACATTTTTTATTTCAAAATTAAATCAGTTTGTTAAGCTGCCTATACATATGGCGAGCCGAGCACGAGTCAAGCACGAACAAAGCTAGACTTTGCAGCGATTTTTTAGTGTAGCGAGCGCATCCACGAGTTTTCTCTGATACGTCTGACAAACCGAAGTACCTACGAACTTTTAAAGGATGCAGGTGATTCAACTTTACTCCAGTGTGAAACTGTCATAACTACTTTCACAATGTCTAAAATGAGAAAACTGCAGCTTTAACTTGTTCAAATTAAAGCTTACCTCTTGCTCTCCCCGGTAATGGTTGGTAATGGTTATTACAATATTTATTTCCATTCTATATTCTTCATTTCTAAAAAGATAATAATTCTTTTCATATATTGTATGTATTTACCAGTTGGTTATCCGCTAATTATTGTTTCAACTTTATAATATTTGGCTCTTTAGGGCCCCATAAAACCGAAAAATGTTTATAATGCTGGATTAAATTTAATTGTGTTTTCTATGGCCATCCCATTTGACGTACATTGTAACGAACTTCCTTGAAACACATCTCAAGTGCTACTGCGAGCATAGTACGAATCCCTTTGTGTTTGTCGCAAAAATAGGGCGAATATGTCCGATTTTTAAAAAGGACAACACGACTGAAATCGAAAATTATCGCCCGATTACTATTATTAGGTTTTTGAAACTCTCATATATGAAAATCTATTCTCTCATGTAAAGTCTTTCATAGTCACTGAGCAGCATGGATTCTTTCCAGGTCGATCAACAGTCACTAACTTGACTTCTCTGATGCTGAAGTATCTGGAGAGTAGTGGTCAGGTCGATGTGATTTATACAGATTTTTCCAAAGCTTTCGATCGGTTGGACCATGGCATTTTACTGTCAAAACTTTCCGGTCATTCCTTATGTTTTTTACCCCTTATTTATCACAGAGAAAATTGACAGCGGAGTATCGTGGTTCCCGATCGATATATATCAATGCTACATCTGGAGTTCCTCAGGGGTCAGTTATCGGTCCATTATTGTTTTTAATATTCATAAACGATATCACCTCGACCTTAGACTGTAACGCTCTTCTTTACGTTGACGATCTCAAGTTGCATTTGACTGTGTCAGATGTTAGGGACTGTCTCTTACTCCAATCAGATGTAGATAAAATTAATTATTGGTGCACTACAAATTCATTGCCTTTGAACTTCTCCAAATGCAGTTCAATGACTTTCACTCGAAAAACTAATCCTATTGTATATGATTACTCCATCGATGACAATTTGATTGGGAAATGTAGCTATATCAAAGATATAGGTGTAACTTTCGATGTCAAATTAAACTTTATCCAGCACAGCAACAACATTCAACGTGAATCATACAACCTTGGTTTCATCTTGAGAAACTCTCATCAGTTTACAGGAACTAAAGCAGTTTCCATATTGTTTAACGCTCTTGTCCTTCTTAAACTAGAATATGCCGCCTTGGTATGGAATTCAGCATACCAAGTTCATGTTAAAAAGTTGGAAAATATTTACCGTAAATATATGAAATATCTGTGGCTTAAATCGGACAATTTTTATCCACCACAAGGAATACCGCAGGACAATTTACTTGGTTCCTATTGAAGGACCTAGCATCGCGATGTACGTGCAATTCACTGATATTCCTTCATAAAATTATTACCAGATTAATTGACTGCCCGGAACTATTAGCTAATTTGCGCCTTCACGTTTCCCGATATGCCACCCGATCTTCGTCGTTATTTTATCTTTCCACACCCAAAACAAATTTATTGAAATATTCTCCATTATATACTACAGTTGATAATTACTCTCGGATGCGGAACTTTGTTGACATTTTTCACGATATGTTTTGCATATTAAAAGAATTTTTACTGGTTATGATTTGTTTTGTTAGTTTTAATTTTATGGTCTATTTGTTTCTGTGTTCTTGTGTTTTTCATTGGTTTTGTTTTCTACAAATTTTTTCGTTATATTTTTTATCTTGTTGACTGCTAGCTATAAAAATTTAATTTTATATTTTATATTTTAACACTAGTTATGTATTTATTATATTATTGTCACTTGTTTTTTCCCACCCATTAATTGCTTTTTTAATGTCGGGTGGTGTAATACAAATAAATAAATAAATAAAATAAATCGACGGGAAATGAATCGCGACAAGCCAAGGTCATATATAAACGCAGCTTTATATACTTTTTCTAATATAAAATAATAAATTCGTCACGAAGTACTTTTTATCCTTCTGCCTCACCTATTATTCAGTCTACGAGCCGCCACTGCTTTAAAGAGTTTTTTGTACTAGAAACTAACGGATGAAATGACACTCAAGCAACTTAGACGCAATTTTTTTCATTAAACAGGAACTAACGTAGTGTCGCTCTAGAGGCAAAATATTCAATAAAACGCTCACCCTTCCGTTGTCGAAATCCGTCCCGACGCCTATAGTCAGCCTGGCTTTGGCCTTCATGGCGTCGCCCAACGGAATCTTAGCCCTCTTCGCCTCCGAGTGGGATTTGTAGCAGAATTCCAGAACGGCTACGGCCATAGCTATGAAGAGTCCTGCTATGAGGATATAAAATATTCCTGCCACATTGCTCAGGGACAGTTCGCTCCTAGACGCGTCCTGCAACAAAATTTAAAGCCGTTGGTCTTATATGAAAATTTCTGAAAAGATACACGTTTTTATTATCTATTGAAAAAAAACCTGAGTAAACAATAGTTGTCCTTCAGGATCTTTTTGGTAGTATGTATCATTGTTCATCCCTTCACAAAAATAACTAACGTAAGTGACTGAACCGTACGTGACGTAAAAGCCAGGGGCGAATTCAGGACATCCCCTTAACATCAACAAATATTTATTTCGTACGTTTGACGTTTAGAAAGTTCGGCAACCAACGGTAAAATTCGTTATCAAAATTGAAATCATGTGTGTTTATGTTGCCATTCTGTAATTTCTTTTATTTTTAATGCCTTGCAAAATAGAAAGTAGCAATTATTATATATTATTATTAAGGGAAAAAATGCAACTAAATGGCATAAAAATATAAAGGGTGTTCCATTATAAAATTTATATTTGAGTCATAGTTTAAAAGAGACACCCTGTAGAGAAATTACAAGCACTGAACCCTACGGAAAAACGTCTATTAGAAGTAATTTTCACCATTCCGATATCTCAGCTATTCTCTGAGATACGAAGAGTTCCTTAAAAGTAATTTTTTTTAAATTCACCCTGTATCTCAAAAATGAAGAGGTCTGCGACAGTTCTGATTGCAGCATCACAATCAGAAGATAAGTTTCTCGAATAAGTAGTCCAGTTCTGTGAAAACCATCCTACTCATAAATTATTTACACTGCGATAATTATATAATTTTTGCAGCAGTTCTTTAAGCTCATTATTTAATCTTTAAATTATGCACATTTTTATAATTTGCATTCATTAGGCATTCACAAGCGTGCCTAATTTCGAGATATGCAGTTCATTATGAAATGAATTTTATGTACGATAATTAACTGACACATTTAATCAATTTATTAATTTTCATTTGCAATTAAAATATAATTTTAAATATGAAAATAAATTAATAAACACAAATTAATTATGAATATTATATTAACTAAACAAAATTCACGTAATTGCACAGGGTGATTGACAATTTATCCAAATAAATTTGGGAATAGATGCGCCGTAAAAAATGTAGTTAATATCGTAAAAAAATTTTTTGTAAAAACCTTATAGTTCCTGAGAAATTAGAATTTAGTAGTATTGTTGCGATAGTGTTTACATTAGTTTCTCAAGTGTAAAAATCACTTACGTATACAGGGTGAGTCAGAACACATGATTTTAAGAAGAATACAGGGTGTTAAATATAATTTTTTGTTCTCGAATTTTCAGTATAACTTTGGGGGATAATACTTATTAATTAAGAGGCATAAAACAAGCGATATGAATGTTTAAAAACTTACACAGTGGCGGAGTGGAGGGGGTGCTCAACCCCTTTCTTCCTTTCTTAAACATAACTGCTACGCCAATGACTATTTAAAAAAAACTGTTATTTTCATTATCTACATTCAGTTTACCAAAAATAATGTTCCTTCTTCTGTTTCCAAATAGTTTTAAAAAAGGGGTTGAGCACCCCCTCCACTCCGCCACTGTGCAAGTTTTTAAACATTCTTATGCCCCTCAATTAATAGGCATTATCCCCCAAATATGAAAAAAATCTAAGTATTCCTTTATAAGTTATAATGAAAATTCGAGAACAAAAAATTGTATTCAACACCCTGTATCTCGGAAACGAAGCCTTCTAAAACATATGTTTATAGGAATTTTATTTTAGCAGCTTTTGGTCTGTACGCAGAACGATTTTCCGGTTTGACATGTGCCAAATGCAGCTACTTTTACCGCGGTAGTGTAATGAGGGCTTGACATGGGAAATTTGCAATTGAATTGAAGAAGCAACGGAGGTCCAGAGAGTATTGCAGCAGTTAAGAATCACATTTCAGAGATTGTTGAAGAGAATCCCCAAACAAGTACCTACCAGACAAATCGCTCAACAAGTGCGAGGAATGTGCCAATCAACAGTGTGGTGTATCATACACATTCGTACTATGGTCAGCGAGTCCAGGCATTAATTCCAAGGGATGATCCCTTACGAATTATATTGATATGCTATACAGATGGATCCCGGGTAGGAGATGAGTTTTCTGGGGCAAGAATATATCTGGAAAACCTGGACATCCGGCAGAGCTTTTCGCTGGGCACACACTCCACGGTTTTCCAGGCGGAGGTTTTTGCTATTTTGATGGTAGCAGTCAAGGAAGAAGTAAGGACTTATGTGGAGGAGAAAATCTTCATCTGATAGTCAGGCTGCACTCAGGGCCCTTAGCTCTCCGGTGACAAGGTCTAGTCTTGTTCAAGAGTGTGGAGATGCCCTGGAGTCCCTAGCCAGACAAAGGGAGGTGGAGTTGGTCTGGGTTCCTGGCCATAAGGGAATCCCCGGTAATGAGACGGCGGATTTGCTAGCTCGTCTCGGATCTGGGGCACCTTGCCAGGGACCCGAACTCTTTTTGGGAATTACGCGAGGTAGTATGAATAGTGCCCTTAATAACTGGGCCTAGCAAACACTAGGAGGGAACGGGGCATGTAGACAGGCCCACGACTTCTTCAATGAACCTAATAAATCTAGGACGAAGTGGCTGCTGAGCCTTAGTCGAAGGTTCCTAAACCAAATGGTGGGGGTCCTGACGGGCCACTGCAGACTCAGAAGGCATTTGAATTTGATAGGCATAGATGAGAGTCCCTTATGTCCGGAATGCGGAGAGAGGGAAGAGACCCCTATCTATTTCCTAGGATATTGTGCGGCTCTTGGAAGACTAAGATATAGGATCTTTGGCACCGAGCAGCTGCAAAGGGGCCTACCATGGACCAGGATCCTGGCTGGCGTTCATTAGGGCGTCGAGTAGGTTCGAGGAAGGCCGAGGACGAATAGTGGAGGTGTGATGGGATGCCAGGGTAGGCAAAAAGGGCCCATGTGTGGCCTAATTGCCAGGCTGAAGCCGCCCGCACTTACTACTACTACTACTACTACTACTACTACTACGAATTAGTTTCTGTTGCTGCAATAAAATCCCAGATTTACAGATGGCGTGTTACTTACAGATGAAACTATTTTTACACGGAATGGGATGAATGTTAAATTTCATAATACTTATGTTTGGGATTTTAAAAATCCGTACGCTACTTATTCAACAGGGCCATTTCCAATAACGTTTTTCTTTAAATGTTTGGACAGGGATTGTCGATGATCGCTGGATTGGACCATTTATATTAACAAATCGAAAGGAAGGTATTCAGTATCTCTAGTTCCTTCGAAATGATCTGCCTGAACTTTTGGAACATGCGCCCTTAGCCGTCCCACTACGAATGTGGTTTTTGAACGATGGTGTTTCTCCTCATTTTCGACAAAATCTTCAGGAGTACCTTAGTGAAGCTCAAGGGGTACAATGGATTGGACGAGGAGGATCGGTACTATAGTTGTCACGATCTACTGACTTAATCCTTTGGAATTCTTTTTGTGGGAATGAAAAATGAGGTGAATCGCAGGGAAGTGGACACTGATGATTTACATGAACGTATAACACTTTGCCGCCGCGCCGCTGCTGATAAGTTCTGAATCGCCCTGATGTCCCTTAAATTGAAAAATATTTTTTATACCACTGCCTTGCAAAAGGGGGTTTTGCACACGGAAAACACGCTCTGAAAACGGTATTTTGCACACGCCGTATGCTAAACATTTTGCACACGGTCATGTCATCTTTGTACACGCCTCTCCAGATTGTGATTTTTGTTTGATGTTATCACCCAAATTATGCCGGCCACAATTTTAGTCAATTCTGGCTCAAATTTGCTTGCCCTCAAACGCCATGGAGGGTGGAAATCTAGTACAGTTGTCGAAGGCTACGTTGATGACTGTTTGAGAAATAAAATGGAAGTTTCGAAAAAGATAGAGTCTTCAGTGTCTTCTGCTGCCACAGAACCAGAACAACGATCGTCTACTGGAATACAACAAGAAAACAACGACCACATGCTGAAAAACTGCACTAAAAACACGACACCAAAAATATTCTCTATTACCGAAAACAAGGTGCACAATAATACTGCTTTTCCTAGCGTAACCTTGAAGGAATGTTCAAATGTTACCATAAATATTAGTTTCTTTTTCCAAATTAAAAGTTGTATTTATTAATGCGTAAAAAACTCGTTTGAAAACCTCTTTGCACATGAGCGAGACATATTGGTGGACCGAGCCGAAGGCGAGGTCCACAAGTCGAGCGAGTCGTTTTCAAACCTTGTTGTTTAATGTACTATTATTTGCGTGCACAAATTTGTAGTATTTTTTTATAGATATAACGCATTTCTGTTTTTTGTTTCATGCTCACAAATATGACACGCAAAATAAACTTATTTAGACTCCAGTAACCAGTTTTGGAGCTAGGTAATGTTTGGCGGATACCTATTAGTACCTACGTTAAGTAGAATCGATCTCCTCCCAGAAGAACATCAAATTTAACCGTTAATATTAGCGTCAAATGACAAATTATTTCAGGGATGTGTGAATATCACTTTATAATTTAGTTACTTGATACCTATGTTAATTAAATTTAGTAACTATTTTTGGTAAAGAAATTATCTACAAGATTCTGGTAACTAATAATACTTCGTTTGGCTCGATCGAAAATAATTTAATTAATATACTTGTGCCAAATAAGCAGGTATATCGGAAACCGTAAAATATACGGGGTGGCTCAAGGAATAAAAAAGTGGCGCCTTTTCATGACGATTAAGAACAACCATTGCTGAAATATTCCGAAAAAACTGAAAATAGCGATTTTAGAAAATGTCATCTAACGTCATTATTTCTCAACAGAAAAATCTGAAATTTGGTTCAAGGGAATGAGAATATAAGAGATATCAATTTTCGTCAAAAAAAATTCTACGACCACTAGTTTTGGCTATGCAACATTCAATTGTTTTGTTTTCTTATGGACGTCAGATTGGATCTTGACAGTAACAGATGTAGAATAAAATTACGTCAATACGAGGTGTGGCAATTAAGTTCCAGGATTTTAATTTTAACTCGGAAACTGGCAACATTGCATCGTTCGCGTCGTGAAAATAATTCAATTGCGATTCAATTTTTAGTGAAATCTGGCGAAAAACCTCCGGAAATCTTTCGAAAATTGCAGGTGGTGTATGGAGACGAGTCGAAAACACGCATGTTTGAATAGGCAAAACGGTTCCAGGAGGGACGTGAATCGGGAGAAGATGATCCACGTGAAGGAGCTCCCATCACCTCTCGTACTGACGCGAATGTTGACCGTTTGCGTGCACTGATCAGGTCTGACCGGCGCCTAAGCATTCGTGCGTTGTCTGACGAGTTAAACGTCAACAAAGAAACTGTTACATGAAAATTTGAATATGCGCGAATATGGTGCCAAAAGTTCTCATCCGTGAACAGAAAGACATGCGAAAATCGATCTGCGTTGTCCCGCATTCGGAGCGACGGTAGAGACTGGATGAGTCGGGTAGTCTGAAGATGAGACCTGGATATTTGAGTATGCACGGCCAACGAAAGGATGTCCAAGTCACGACTGAAGGCAATGTTGATCGTTTTTTCGTTATCCATGGCATCATTCATCGTGAATATGTTCCTGCCAGCCAGACAGTGACTGGACAGTTCTATGTTGGCATCCTTGAACGGCTGCGGACTCGCGTTTCCATGTGCGACCCGAACTCGCCGAGAACAGTTGGATCTTGCACCTCGACAACGCGCCAGCCCATTCCTCGTTCATTGTGCAAGAGTTCTTGGCAAAAAGGCATTCCAACATTGCCGCACCCACCTTATAGCCCCGATATTGCGCCCCTGCGATTTTTTTTATTCCCCAAGATGAAGTTGCACCTCAAGCGAACTTATCATGGCGGCGTACTGGAGGCCAAAGAAGCTGTAACCGCGGTGTTGAACGGGTTAACTGCGGATGATTACCAAGGGTGCATCCAATTGTGGGAGCAACGTTGGAATCGTTGCGTAGAGTTATTACCCTGTGTAATAAGGTCATGATCCCGATATTTGGAAGGAAGAATTCTAAAAATGGAAATAGAATAGAATTCAAACCTCCAAAATTTGTATGGAAAAATCGACCTATAATATATTTCACCAAAAATAAAGAGTACCAAGAGACTACAAAAATTATTAATACTTTCTTATAAGAAGAGCGCATTTCCCTTTGTCAAAATTAAAGCTAAGGCTTGCTTACTTCGTTTTGTTTACTTATATGAGAATTTATTTTGGAGTGTTTAGAGATCTACACATACAGGGTGTCTGTAAAGGGTATACCTTTTTTGTACAAAAGATGCCAATGAACAAGAATTTCGACTAGCAATTTATTATACCGAGACACAAAAAAGTTATAAAGCTTTAAATATAGGCAAAACGCTGCTGGTGACTTCCCCTGCAATGTACATCAAACCTGCGATCAAACCTCAATTTTTCATCCAAAAAATTCCCAAAACCAAATTTCGCAGGGCTATTATATTTATAAATATTACAAAAAAATACAATATACAAAAAAAGTTTAAAACCTAACTTTAATACTGTATGTTTAATGTATTTCGGAAGCTATCAACTTTTGGATAAGGCAAATTGGGCTAGGTTCTTTTATTGTAACCTCAGAAATTTGTGCTAGTGTTTTGTACCGACCCTTTAGAGACACTCTGTATATCTGTTTGATAAAATACAATACATATCAGACTAAGAGCAACAAAAATCTCTTATGAAAAAAACATGCTTTATTCGAACAGTTTTTCCACAAATACAATTCAAAAGTAATGAGTAAGTGATTTGTTGTTTACATCCGGAACCAATGAAGCAAACAATAAAAGTTTTCCTAAATCCACTGTAACGTATGACAACATTACAATCCATTACCTGCTAGCCTGAAACTAAAGATCGAAGTATACTCGCGACAAGAATTCAGACGTCTTACGTCATTCGAACAAATGAATAATTCATTATATTTTCATCAAAATATTTAAGAAACTGCAACTGATAGTAATAAAACTATATATTACACTAAAAGTTTGCGTTATATATTGCACTAAATTGCAAAAAATGATGGTTTTTAACACGACCAAATATCGAAAATTATGTTAACAATAAAAACAAATGTGTAACGTCAGCTGTGACGTAAGACGTCTGAATTCTTGACGCGAGTATAGTTGTGCATTGTACACACCTACTTCCTTCACACTGTGACTAGTGGATTTTTTTATTTCTATCTATTTGTATTTTGTCACATATTATAATTATTTTAAACTTTATTCTGTGTTGTGAGAAAACCATTCACGGTAAGGATGTTTAGGGTACTTGTGATTATTATGTAGACACACTTGACATGGTAGGTGTACGACGTTGTCACATATTTAAAACTTGTTTCTTGTCATAATTCTGTTACTGTTGGTCAAAGAAAAAAAAATGTTTAGTCAATTATGTTTTGTGTGGTACAATTTATCACACAACAACAAAACAACAACAAAATAAAGGCACTCATATTCCAGATTCCGGACACCCTGAATGCTTAATGTACAGGGTGTCCCAATTTAGTTGTAACTACAGAGTATCTCACTGGGCTACTTTCATAGACCTCTTCGTTTTTGAGATAATGGGCAAAATTTAAATAAGAAATTACTTTTAAGGCATTCTTCATATCTCAGAGAATAACCGAGATATCGGAATGGTAAAAATTGCTTCTGAGTTTTCTACGTAGAGTTTAGTGGCGTAGGTAGGTACTTGTAATTTCTCTACAGGATGTCTCTTCGAAAATGTGACCCAAACATACATTTTTTTAATGGAAACACCCTGCAGATTTTTATGCCATTAAATTGCATTATTTTTTTCTTCATAATGATATTAGTTTAATCACTCAATTTAGTTTAATCTTGATAACTTCAGGAATCGATAGAACAGGTTAAAATAATGTTCATTTGTGAAATTTCCTAAAACGCATCGTTTCCGAGAAAGAAGGCGTTGAAGTAGGAATTTTTTTCTCGTTTTTCCCTCATAACTTTTGAACCACTTATCCGATTTATGTGAAATTCGGAACACAAACACTCCTTATGATCATACATAAGATTCTTAAGTTTGAACTATCTACCCCTCTTAGAAGTGTATTTTGTATGCTACTCCTTCTTACTTTATTTCAAAACAACAACAAAAAAAAAAAATAATTTCAATAAAACAAACTATGACTTCATTGATAGGAATTGCAGATTTGATTTATATTAGCTTAAAATACCTTTCTAATACAAACAAAAAGTACCTAACTACATTAAAAGATTAAACTCGTTATTTCTAAATACGACTTTAAAGAAGTGTACGTTTCAAATTGTTCAAAATAAAGTACAACAAGTACAATATCTCTGAATTTGTCGTTTTTAGTTATCTAGAGACTACGCTACTGAACTAAAAGGTGTTATATTTCTTTTATTACCTGTTTGTCGCGTAAACACTCCGTTCTGTCGTACCACCACTTATTCTTTAATTTAGTTAGTTCGCCGTCTTCCTTCAGGCTCAGCACCGCTAAATTTATGGCGTCCCTGGAAAAGTTTGTTTGGGTCTGGTGAAACAACAGAGCTAAAGAGGTGGAGGAAATAACAGTAATAAAATTTAAATAATATACGCATAATGTTTTTTTGCTGAAAAGAAAGGAAGTTGGAGGTTAATAATTTATAGCGCGAATTACCATACTGTTACGGCAGTCAGTTGACGATGTTGTATTAAAAGTATAGCTATTACACTTCTTACAATGCTGTGTGCTGTGTCATTGGATTGATTTTCATATATTTCGTTACTGTTTATTTATACCATTAAATAAACATGGAAAAATATAGGTAATTATAGCAATAAAGTATGTTTTATCATAGTACGCCTTAATTTTGAATAATGATATGATAGCACATCTATGTGAAATAGTTGCTTGAGACACAACCGAAAGCAGAAATCATGCAAAAGCTGCAAAGCCACTTTCAGCTCGAAATACAGGGTGTTAAAAAAGAGTGTAAAATATTTAAGGAGGTAATAGTATGAACCAAAATAAGCAGAAAAGGCTCAATAAACATGGGTCCGCAAAGTAACGGTTACGGAGATATTGAATGTTTTGTGTTTTTTAGTCCCTTTTTTTACTTGCAAAAACGTTGTGTATTTTCTCATAATAGTTGGTTGATGTTTAGTGAAATAAACAGTACGTATTTGACAGTTGTTCTCAGTGCACAAGTTTTCTTTCGCTATGGCTGGTTACTCTAACGCAAAATTAACAAACATGCATTTCATGTATGGTCGTGCTAATGGGAACGCCACCGAAGCACGACGACTTATCCAAATCGGCAGATTCCTTCACAACGCATGTTTGAAAGAATTCAAAGATTGCGTGATACCGGTTCCTTGAGCAAACAGTGCCATTTATCCAGAAAACCAAGGTCGGTATCCCCTCCTAGAGCAGAAGAAGAAATTCTAGCACTTGTTGAGCAGAATCCAGGTACGAGTGTGCGGACAATATCACCCGAGGTAGGAATTAGTGGTCCTCTTGTTTGGAGAATCCTTCACGAGCAACTGCTTTATCCATACTATGTGCAACGAGTACAGGCCTTAAATCCAATAAATGATCATCAAGCACGTTTGGTTTTTTGCCGCTGGGTTCTACGTCATGATGCTGAAGACCCTCGTTTTCTTGCAAACATTCTTTTTACTGATGAGGCAGGGTTCACAAGAAATGGAGTGTTTAATTTTCACAATACGAATATTTGGGCCGACGAAAATCCTCATGCTCTAATAGAATCTGGACATCAGGCACGTTTTTCATTAAACATTTGAATGGGTATTGTAGGTGACAAGTTTCTAGATCCTGTTGTTTTATCAAACCGATTAACAGGCGCTGCTTACCTCAACTTTCTGCAGAACACACTGTATGAGTTTTTGGAAGACATTCCTTTGAATCAGAGGCAACAAATGTGGTTCCAGCATGATGGTGCTCCAGCTCATATTTCCATAGCCGTTAGAGAGCATTTACACCAAACTTTTCCACATAGATGGGTAGGAAGGGCCCGACCTGTTTTATGGCCTCCAAGGTTGCCTGATCTGAACCCTCTAGATTTCTTTGTTTGGGAATATTTCAAGACATCAGTGTATGGTACTCCTATAAATAGCCTGGAAGAGCTGCAGCTACGGATTAATCAAAAGTGTCAAGAATCCAAACCAAGGAGGGTGTTTTCGAAAGAGTTCGAATATCATTGAGACGAAGATGTCGTGCCTGCTTGGAAATAACCGGAGGGCACTTTGAACATCTTCTGTAACTTTGTTTTTTGTTTGTTAAAAGCTTCCTTTGTCGATTTATTCCTAATAAAATAAAATGTTTGAAAAACGAATAGTGTCCATATCTCCGCAACCGTTAGTTTGCGGACCCATGTTTATTAAGACTTTTCTGCTTATTTTGGTTCATGCTATTACCTCCTGAAATATTTTACACTCTTTTTTTAACACCCTGTATACATACTATTTTTCGATGACTGAGTATATGTAGGGACAATATTTAATATCGTTACAAACAACTACTAACAAATACACATAATTGTTTGATTACATTAAGAATTATTGTGAACGATATTATACTCGCGGCAAGAATTCAGACGTCTTACGTCTCGACTAACGTTATGCATTTGTTTTTATTGTCAACATAATTTTAGATATTTGGTCGCGTTGAAAATATTATTTTTTTGCAATTTAGGGCAATATACAGAGGGTGTCTACTTTTATTTGTGTACAAATCCGTAAAATTTGTATTCTTCAAGATAATTAAAAAAAATTTGTTTCTTTATTTTATATGACATCGAAAACCGCTTCCTCTGACCCTACCACGGCATTTAAGACCTGCTCTGATTTTTTTATACACGCGAAATTCAATAAAAACGTTTACCGATTTTTTTATTTAAAATCTAATAAGGTGGTGGGTCATTAGGACCCCTCAAAACCCCTATGTGAGAAATTTGAACAAAAACTATACAGAACGTTTCCTTCTATGCTTTCTTAAAGTTTCATTTTTGTAAAAATTAGTAAAACCTTTATTATTCAAAATAACGCACCAAATAATTTTTTGGTTTAAATGTCATCGAAAACCGTTACTTCTAATGCTATCACGGCGTTCAAGATGACGATCTAAGGCCTGCTATGATTATTTTTATACCCCCGGAATTCAATGAAAACGTTTAGCGATATTTTATTTAAAATCTGATAAGCTGGTGTGTGCGGTCATCTCAGCACCCGTAAACATTTTTATTTTGACATCCTGTATCTTTTAATCTATCAACTTCAGACTAAAGTAAGTTTAGTTATATTGCATTATTTTATCGTAAGGAATCTACTCTTGCCCAATGATGCATTAATTTCGAGACATCATTTATTATTGAAGCATAATAAGTCTCACTACGCACAAACTACGGAATGCATAATGTTTTTAAAGAACAATTACCTTAATATAATACATTTTAAAGAGTAATTATTTGTTTAAAATAATCAAAAAATTTAAAGTATCATACGTTTTTTTTATAATTAAGACAGTGGCGTACCATTATTATTTTAAATAAAAGACGAGTGCCACAGGGTTTCTACGCTACTGGTGATAATGCGAATATTTAAACATACTGAATAATTAGACTAAAGATGTCCCATTACAAACTACACCACTGGCGTTTTATCACGAAATAAAAGATATAATGAAAATTTTTTTCATATAGGTATATTTGGGTGAATCTCAATTCTTTAGGCTGTACAATTACCCCTTCTAAGGATGCCAGTAATACCTGAGACATCCAGTATAAACCATCATAAAATTCAATTACGGGCAAATTAACAATTATTGATAATGAACATTTTTTTCATATAGGTATATTTGGGTGAATCTCAATTCTTTTGGCTGTACAATTACCCCTTCTAAGGATGCCAGTAATACCTGAGACATCCAGTATAAACCATCATAAAATTCAATTACGGGCAAATTAACAATTATTGATAATAAACATTTTTTTCATATAGGTATATTTGGGTGAATCTCAATTCTTTTGGCTGTACAATTACCCCTTCTAAGGATGCCAGTAATACCTGAGACACCCAGTATAAACCATCATAAAATTCAATTACGGGCAAATTAACAATTATTGATAATGAAAATTTTTTTCATATAGGTATATTTGGGTGAATCTCAATTCTTTTGGCTGTACAATTACTTCTTCCAAGGATGCCAATAATACCTGAAACACCCAGTATAAACCATCATAAAATTCAATTACGGGTAAATTAACAATTATTGATAATGACCAATAAATTTGTCTAATTCTGTATAGTTTAAGTCATGAAAAGTTTCAAGGAATTCAAATTTGGCTGCATCTATTTATTTATTTGCTCATTTGCAGTTACAAAATTCAATATAATTTCTTCAAGCAAGCTTCAACTGCTGCATCACTATATTTATAGGGAGCAAAAGGTAGTTCCACTGATAACATCGCATTTATAAAATTCTTATAAGATTCAATCCTTGAAGGAGTGAGCAGTGGTGCCATGGGAATTGATCAGGTGGAGATTCTCATCGATTAAATTTCATTTGTAAGTAACTGCATATACCCTACATAATATTTGATAAAATCTTTTCTGGAATGAAATTGCATGAATCGAAAGCGGATGTTCCAGCTCTAGGTTGTGATTATTGGTTAAACAAGTTATCTAATAGTTTCCTTCATTCTGAACCTTAGATATATTTTTTGCACAATGTTTCAGTTGCTTTTACTACATGAGTAATACAGGGTGTTCATAAATTAGTAGTCAAAAATGATAGGGCATACAGGGAGAGCCAAATAATGCCAGTAATTCATATAAATTGTTGTCCTATCTGGCTTCCTACCAGGTAAGAAGTTAAATATTGAATTTCAGTCATAATTTCTAAACCGTTATCTCGGCAACTTCGAAATTACTTTTTGCATTTGTTGCATAAATAACTATTTAGAACAATCTCTAACTTATAAATTTGTGTAAGCAATATCGACTATTACGTTTTAATTAACACACTTCTTGTAAATGTAGGAGCCATGACAAGCAAAACCTTGGTACTTCCTTGCATATCCTGTTAGTACGAGACATGTAATAGCTCTGGGCTCATGACAAATAAGTAATAAACTGATGTATGCAATAGTATATTACACTATTAGGTTGGTAAGTGGGGTATAAAAGTTTAAAAAATCGAAACGAAATCGAGATTTTTCATTTTCCGAGATTCTGTTAGCCACAGTATAGTGTATAACGTTTTTCGCACAATCGCATTTATCAAATAAAATAATAAAAAAAATTATTTTATTTGCTGAAATGGGTGGCCTATCTAGCGTGTTTTGAATTTATTTTGTTGAAAACCAAAAAAAAAAATATTTGACGTTTGAACAATTTTGTGTTTTGTTGTCAAAACTGTGCTTATAATTGCTGATAAAGACAATTCAGAGGTAGATTGGGACATTGAAGAATCATATCAAATAGGTTGTGGGTCATTAATTCCCACAAAATCAAAGGTGAGGTAGGAAAAAGTCTATGATGCCTTCAGGAAATGGTCGAAATTTAAGATTGAAGTCTCCGGGAAGCTTATGGATAGAGTACTCTATGCTTAAAAGTACGATCAACTTAAATAATGGTGTTGATATATCGCAATTTAAGAATGCGAAAAAATCAAAGGTATTTACCAGAGAAGAGATGAACAAATTCCTGCTGGAAGCCCCCGATGAAACCTATATTATGATGAAAGCAGTGATGATAATGGGAGTCGCTGGGGCTCTTAGGCGTGATGAATTTATGAAGATGACACTTGATGACATTACGGATAAAGGTTCAGTTGTCATTGTTAAAGTGCCTGATACCAATACACATATTAGTCAAATTTTCACAATCACTGACAAGGTCAATGAGTCCCTTTTTTGACGATTTTGCGACTTAAGACCTAAGGAGACTAACTCTCGTCGATTTTTCTACTCAGGTCGTCAGGTAAAATGTGTAAATCAATTTGTGGATATACATCCACTGGGACAAATATCACAAAAAATTGCCGAATATTTAAATTTGCAAGATCCAAAATCCTATATTGGACATGCTTTTAGAAGGACGTCAGCGACTTTGTTAGCAAATACTGGAGTTGATGCTATGGCACTCAAACGTCATGGGGGCTGGAGGTTTTAGTGATAACATTAATGTATTATTTGACTAACAGAAAATGTAATTTAGGTCTTCTGGTGTCGCTGAAGAATATGTTGCAGAGTCTTTAACAAAGAAAATAGAGTTTGCTGATAAGATTTTACATACCAACAGTGGTAGTGACAATGAATTTGACTCCATTTCAGTGTTTGAAGACAGAACTACTGAAGTTTATTCTAATCCTAACATATCTAACTCAATAAGTAATACAGAAAATTCAATTACTGTAAAAGCAATAGATGAAAACGAGGAAAAAACGTTTAAGAATTGTACAAATTGTACCTTTAATTTTTACAATAAATGAGCCCAGCATTTGTTGGTGAAAAGAATTACTGATTTTTACTTACCGCATTAATGCTGTTATGAACTCAAACAACACTATTATTTTTTTGATTTCTATGGAAACAAGCCACAGTGTTGTATATTCAACTTACAGAATGTATTAACAATAACAGTAAGTGCATATTTCAGAACGATTGTGCGAAAATTAATAGAATGCATCTGACATAGCCAAATGGTTATGAGGTCATAAACTTATCGAGATATAAAACAATTTAGACAAATTCTGAAGTTCTTCAAAATTAGATACTAATGTGAACACTATTTATATTGTATAAATTATTTTAATTTTAGTGCAAATGTTGTGAAACTTGTTGCAAACGACATTTCTTTTCAGCTGATTAAGCCTAGAGTACGTAGTTTTGAGCAGTTTTCCCAGCAGTGTCTATAACCAAAGTTTACAGGATTTTTAATTCTGTAAACTTTCAGGTAAAAAACCATTTCGATGGTGTTTTTAAGAATATCATATTTATAACTGTATTATTTTAACAATTTTTTTCAAATTGTTGTTTACAGTTATTTACTACCTGTGTCAATTTTTTTTATAGAACGCAATATTCATGGAGATACCACTCCCTTCTGTTTTACTTAAAAATAAAAAAGAAGAGGTTTTGAGACAAATGACCTTCAGACAGTACTAAAGACAATAGTACGACTTATCGTCAGTTAAATTTTATAGCCAGATAACCGTGATTTTTTCAACATTTTCATAATAACTAATAAATATGATAACGAAACTAACTGAAATTTTAGCACACAATAGAGTAACAGTGAGGAAATACATTTATGAATATAATTTTTTTGCCCCTACGTTTTATTAATATCGGTTTACAAACTCAGGGTGCTATTTCCTTTATTTCGATAATAGCTCGAATTTCACTATAAACTGTTTTCTGTAAAATTAATAAATTGCAACAAACTGCATCATCTCCAATTTTAACTAAAAGAAAATGAATTTTATACATTGTGACAAAACAAGACGCATTAAGTCCAAACATTTTTTAGATTTTTCCAATCTTTCTGATAAATATTGATTATTACATCTAGCCGTTAGTTTCTATCAAAAAAACCCGATGCCCTAAAAATATTTGACAGAATTTAAAAGAAAATCGTTTTTCGTTAATACACAAAAAACATTTTTTTTGAACAAAATGCGATTTGAAAAGTTGCTCCTCAAATATTCTATTAGTGCAAATATTCACCTAAGCGGCGATCCAAGAGGGGTGGCAATCCCGAATCCCTTCGCGTCCAAATTCGTGCCGACCTTCATGGTGTCGCAGGGCTCTCTCTCGTTGATGTAATCATTTTTAGGCGATTCAATGAGCAGGGCGTACTTGCCCTTCGACGTCCGGACTCTCTTGATCCCTTCGTCGTACGAACTGACGAACACGTGCTTCCTGGAATTCATGAATTCCCACATTCTCGAATACAGCGTGATCTGCGACCTCTGGAATAGAAATGGGCGGGGTGTAGATGATATTCAATGTAGGGAATCTTAGGGGCTCTAAAATATGTAAAACCTTTTAATCCGCTAATGCAGGGAGATTGTTACAGTGCTTTTGTCGGTGGCAGTGTTATGTAAATGGGTCAACTTCGTTCGGCTTGCTGCTTCCTTGCCGAATTATGAAGATGCAAATATGAGAGTGGTATTAGTGTTAATCCGAAACTGTAATGAAATTAATAGCGTCTCAGCGAAACAATAATCTTGAAGATTATTTAGTTACAAATAATAGAATAGACACTCTTATTATAATTTGAATAACACAATCTTTCATTGAAACGAATCTGCATCCAAAAAATCAAATACTGATTGTTTTAAAGGTCTTCTGGTGGGATTATAGGTCCAAATAATAAAACGATAACTACTGAATCTCAGGTTTACATTTCGAAACATTTATTTCTTCTTCTTCATGAAATAAAATTGCTACTTTCTAATAATGACCATGTTAGTTGTAATAATATTGTGTTACTTAAGAAATATCATCCTTGATCGAAACGAATACAATGGAGGTGCCCTATTAACCATTCTTTTCATTATAATATTTTCTAAACCAGTTCAAATGTCAGTATTAACTTTAGTACATATTTATGAAGAAGAAAAAATTTGTTAAATGAAACTCACAGAATTCATAGTATGAAAATTGATGTTGAAAATGCTATTACTCTTGATGAATAAAGGATGTATTTTTGAAGACAGTAATCATTATTACCAGCGAACAAAACTGTATCATGCTGAAAACACATTTTCAATAGAATAATACTGTTTTATTTTGAGTCTGTATAAATATCTGTTATCGATAGCAATAAACATGAAGAATATTTAGCAAAAAATGTATCATCATTTAACCTATACTATACTACTATATATTATTATAAAAAATTAAGAAAAGAGTATATAATATTTATTGCGTTATGCTACATCAAAAGTACTGTCTCTCGCAGAAATTGACAAAAATGTCATTGTTCGTTAAGGTAGCTATGAAAATGTGAACGTATTTTATTTATAATTATGACTATACAGGGTGTTCTCAAGATCTGTGACAAACTTTGACAGATGGTAGTTGGGTTAATGTTAAAAAAATTTTCTTATAGGTCCAATTCTTTTTTTTGGAAATTACAAGCATTTAAAAAATATATAAATTCATGTTTGAATCAAAGTAGCCTGAAAAATAAAAATGATGGTTGCTATAACAAAAATTATTATTTGTATTTAAAGTTTAAACATTAGTTAACCTTTATTAACAAATCTTAAGACTATAAAAATTGTTCCTCACCTCACATTGATAAACTAAAGATTCCATCACTCGATGGATGAGATTTGAATCATTTTTCATCTGGTTAGATGAATCCTGCTGAGGGCTAATGATTTCGACATGGTAGACAAACACATGTCATCATATGTCTCCATAAAAAAAGTCCAAAAGATTTAGATCTGGGGAATGCGGTGGTCATTCTAGTGGATCTTGTTTATATATCCATTTATTCGAGAAATTACTATTTCACCGTTACTCATCTCTATCTGGCGATGCACCATTATGCTGGTACTACATATTTTAAACAATATTAAGCCTACGTCATCAATTAAAACAAAAATATTGTCTTCCAAGAAAGATCGATGCAGATCTGCATTTAAACGATCATGTAAAATATATACAGGAAGTATATTGTTGAAAATACTACCACAAATGTTGACATTGAAACGTTGCTTCACCTAATTGCATGCGTCTTTTTGTCTCTAGTAAAACACGCTTTATCAGACCACATGACAAGTGAAGTGAATCTATCATGTACATACTTTTGAAGTAACAAGTGGACAAAATTCTAATCGTAGTAAGCATCTCAAGAATGTAACTCTTCTACATTTTGGCGATGAAACAGATGTAACATTTTTCTGTTCAAAACACGCCATACAAAATTCGGTGAAAAATGAAGATTACTTGCTGTACGCCTAACATTAGTTGAGAAGTTGTCGCTGACGGCATCGATTATATCTTCTTCATTTTGTACATTCATTTCAGTAGAACGAATGTCCTTTTTTGGAGTGGAATTACCTTATTCTCGAAGGCTACGAAATTATACTGATACACTAAAGATTGTGTGGGCAGGTTGATGTCTATTTGGGTATCTTTGTCGGTATTCTCGGATTGCTTGTCTGGCGTTCCCATTGGAATACCCATATACAAAAACAATATTTGCACACCTTTTAGTTGTAAATACATGCATTTTTTATTTAGCACTTTAACGCTAAGTGTCAAATGAATTATCATAATGACACAAATAATAATTATTGTTGTAGTAAACATCATTTTTATTTATCAGGCTACTTTAATTGAAATATGAAGTTATTTGAAATGGATGTAACTTCTAAACAAAACGAATGGCACCTATGTTCATATAACAAAAAAATGTTTGACATTAACCCAGCTACTATCTGCCAAAGTATGTTCTAGAACACTCTATACAAATATGATACATCGATAGCCATAAACATATAATAAAGTTGATGCTAATACTTCAACAGGTTTGGAACAAATCATCTTAGAATACTTATATCTTCCGCGAGAAGTCATACTTGAGCTATTTCTGTTAACTTTTACTAAGAAACACCCCGTAGTAGTTTTGCATAGACATTGTATTTCTTATATCTTACTCTAAAAAAGTCCCATGTCGCACCATGGTACAACGTCCCATATTCTACTTCAGTCTGAGACGCTAAATCTTCAGCGGAATTGATAGGCGCCACCATTCGTTCGACGGTGAGGAAAGCTGCCAAATTGGCGGTATAACTAGACAGCAGTATGAGGGTAAAGAACCACCAGCAAGCTCCTACTATTCTGCCAGATATGGATCTGGGTGAGATGTCGCATCCTTGCTGCATGAATGCTCCCAAAGAGAACCATAACGAGTTTAACATCGTGAAGTCGTTTGCCATGGTCCCCCCTTGGTTCGTATGTTGGTTGGGTGGATCACTGAAAGCGATGTTTGTAATAGACAAGGTGTTCTGCATAAGAACTGACAGAGCAGAGTCATGTAAGGTATCCGAATATTGTAATTTAACCAAGTTATTTATGTACAAGGTCTTGGTGGAGTTATATGTCTTCAGAATGAAGCCCCAAATGTCTAAAAAGATTAATCCTTAATAATCTCTACAATGGTTTAAATCAAAAGCACCAAATTTTGAATGCAACTTAAATTCTTTTAAGAGTTATAAATTGCCCAGGAGTTGAAGGGATCGCAAGAGGATGATAATGGTGCAGACCTACTCTTAAGTCCATATGGTTTTTCATTCCTTTTTGAACAATTTAAAAACGTATGATATTATATTATATAGAATTCAATTCCAAAACTGTTTAGTTTTTACTGAATTTTGAAATCTTGAAACACATAATAATTATTCGAAAGTATTCTAGCACTTGATTTTGGAGGAAGAATACATTTACAATTACATTATTATGTTACCAAATATATAACAATTTTGAAAATTATATTTGGCTATTTGCTGAATTCTGAAATTAAATCTATGCCTACTTCGATATTGGTGTACCACCTCAATCGGGGTCAAGGTGTTAGCTACTGAGCACTAACACCAGGAGAGCAGCTGAGTGAGGTGTTGCAACCTCATGAGGAAGCTACTTTCAAGACCGTCCGTGCGTGGTGAAGAACCACAGCCTGCTCGAGGTGACCCTGCTTAAACTAAACACGGCGGATCTAGACAAGGAAAGTCGAAAAAATCCCCCAAGCCGACGATGTTATGCGAACCGTGTCGAGGGCTGAATGGCACCGGGGTGAGGGTGTCGTTAACGGTAGCCTCCCAAAAACTAGGCAACCTTTGGGAGTAATTTCGCCTTACCACCGCATGCGGGGCTCTGCGGTGGCGGACTCTTTAGTTCCCTTGCTAATCGTGGGACTTTTATGGACCAAACAAGCAAAACTTTGCCCAACGAGGGGGGTCAATCCCTCGATCCTCAGGCAACTGAGGAACCTATGGAGGTTGTTAATCCAACTCCAATAAGCCCGGAACAGGAACGGAGGCTGCTAGAGACTCCAACTCCTGAAACCGTGGATGAAGTCTTAGGGGAAGAGACCTCCAAGTCATTGGAGAGCCTAACCCTTAAGAGAAGGCACATGTCAGGAGCTGCTAAAAAGCGACTGCATCGCCTACTGGTAAGCGGGATTCCCTATGAAACCGCCTACAGTATGGCCATTGCGCCGCAAACGTCTGTTCCGCAGCAGGAGAGAGGGGCACAAATATCCTCCTCCGACGCTGTGGGTGCAGGCAAACGCCTACGCTCTGATGGCAGCAGCCAGGATCAGAGGGCAAAAAAGCCTCGGTCACGCGAGACTGCCAAACCGTCCTTTAGGGCCGTTATGGAGGGTGTTAGGGTGGGAATTATACACCCTGACCATCCAGAGGTGTCCCTAACGGATGATCAGCTGGGTGCTCTGCAGGGGTCGATAATGGCTGCTGTGGAGGATATCCCGGAAGATGGACCTCAGGTGAGATTCCTGGGCTGTGCTTATCGGCCCGGGTGGCTTCTCATCACCTGCGCCGACGGAGCTAGCGTTACGTGGCTGGAGGAGGTGACAACGCACCTTCAGCCGTGGGACGGGGCTCGTCTGAAGGCAGTGCAGGGCGAGGACATACCTAAGCCTCACATTTATGTGGCATTCATTCCAGATGATGGCTCAAATCGACTATCATCTGAGAAGGTACTATTGAGGCTAAGGAAAATGAACCATTGCCTCAGTACTCGGGAGTGGAAAGTTCTCCACCGAGAAGAAAGTGGCCCAGGCCAGACATGGACTTTCTCTGTGGATGAGAAGTCCAAAGTTGCTCTGGAAGGGCTGAATAATCGGCCCTTCTTTGGCTTTGGGCAGGTGACAGAAGAGAGAGGACAAACCCTCCCTCTGCTGAACAGGAGAGGAGGAAACCTCCCAAGGGTTCAGGTGAGGTAAAGGGTGCTGCACACGCCACCTCCTCGGGGAGAGGAGGTCACGCTTCCTCCTCGGGGAGAGGTCACGCTTCCTCCTCGGGGAGAGGAGGTCACGCTTCCTCCGCGGTGAGGGGAGGTAAAGAGGGGAGAGGGGGAAAGAAAGGAATACCGCCTCCCCTGAAGAAATGGGGAAGGAGAGAGTCTGCTCCCCAAGAAGCTAGGGTGGGGAAGGAAGACGCCCCATCAACCTCGGGCGGGGGGGGTAAAAATATCCCCAACAAGGCGCCCCTACGGAAGAGCGGAACAAAGTAACCGCCTTTCGTAACCGAAGTTTAAAAAAAAAAAAAAAAAAAAACAATAATACTTTCCTGATGGTGTCTAACAGTATAAGATGCCTTCAGGCCAATATACAACATGCCAAGGCAGCAACATATGTTCTTGGGAGAAGATTCCAGGAAGACCGGCTTGATATTGCGTTTATTCAAGAACCCTGGACCAGTAACTCAGGACGGGTGACCGGCCTGGGAAATCTTTCTGGTAAAGTAATAGCTCTGGAATCCGAAATACGACCCAGAGCTTGTATACTTATCAGGAACAACATTAACTATTTTGTTCTTTCAGGTTACTGCAGCCCAGACTTGGTAGCCATCCAGATATCAACCATGGAGGGAGGCGCTAGGACGAACATAATTGCCTGCTCAGCCTACCTACCGGGTGATGTGGACAACACCCAACTGCCTCCAGCTGGTCTGCGCGATCTAATCGCATACAGTAAGAGGCACAACTGCCATTTGGTCATTGGATGCGACGCAAACTCCCATCACACAGCTTGGGGAAGCACCAATATTAACCGGAGAGGTGAGATATTATTTGATTATATCTTAGAGGAAGGGCTAATTGTGAATAACATTGGCACCAAACCAACCTTCATTACTAGAAATAGGAAAGAGGTACTAGACTTAACAATCAGTTCGGTTTTTCTGAGTAATAAAATTGTTAATTGGAATGTTTCCTCTGAACCATCATGTTCAGATCACGCACATATTCTATTTAATATAGAAACTGACACTAGGTCTGTGGTAACATATAGGGACCCGAAAAGTACAGACTGGAGGGGATATAAACAGTCACTCCAGGAGCACTTTCGGGCTCCAATTACCGCAATAAAGAATCGTGAAGAGATAGAGGTAGCCACGGAGCAAATCCGAAGTGCTTTTAAACAATATTAAGCCTACGTCATCAATTAAAACAAAAATATTGTCTTCCAAGAAAGATCGATGCAGATCTGCATTTAAACGATCATGTAAAATATATACAGGAAGTATATTGTTGAAAATACTACCACAAATGTTGACATTGAAACGTTGCTTCACCTAATTGCATGCGTCTTTTTGTCTCTAGTAAAACACGCTTTATCAGACCACATGACAAGTGAAGTGAATCTATCATGTACATACTTTTGAAGTAACAAGTGGACAAAATTCTAATCGTAGTAAGCATCTCAAGAATGTAACTCTTCTACATTTTGGCGATGAAACAGATGTAACATTTTTCTGTTCAAAACACGCCATACAAAATTCGGTGAAAAATGAAGATTACTTGCTGTACGCCTAACATTAGTTGAGAAGTTGTCGCTGACGGCATCGATTATATCTTCTTCATTTTGTACATTCATTTCAGTAGAACGAATGTCCTTTTTTGGAGTGGAATTACCTTATTCTCGAAGGCTACGAAATTATACTGATACACTAAAGATTGTGTGGGCAGGTTGATGTCTATTTGGGTATCTTTGTCGGTATTCTCGGATTGCTTGTCTGGCGTTCCCATTGGAATACCCATATACAAAAACAATATTTGCACACCTTTTAGTTGTAAATACATGCATTTTTTATTTAGCACTTTAACGCTAAGTGTCAAATGAATTATCATAATGACACAAATAATAATTATTGTTGTAGTAAACATCATTTTTATTTATCAGGCTACTTTAATTGAAATATGAAGTTATTTGAAATGGATGTAACTTCTAAACAAAACGAATGGCACCTATGTTCATATAACAAAAAAATGTTTGACATTAACCCAGCTACTATCTGCCAAAGTATGTTCTAGAACACTCTATACAAATATGATACATCGATAGCCATAAACATATAATAAAGTTGATGCTAATACTTCAACAGGTTTGGAACAAATCATCTTAGAATACTTATATCTTCCGCGAGAAGTCATACTTGAGCTATTTCTGTTAACTTTTACTAAGAAACACCCCGTAGTAGTTTTGCATAGACATTGTATTTCTTATATCTTACTCTAAAAAAGTCCCATGTCGCACCATGGTACAACGTCCCATATTCTACTTCAGTCTGAGACGCTAAATCTTCAGCGGAATTGATAGGCGCCACCATTCGTTCGACGGTGAGGAAAGCTGCCAAATTGGCGGTATAACTAGACAGCAGTATGAGGGTAAAGAACCACCAGCAAGCTCCTACTATTCTGCCAGATATGGATCTGGGTGAGATGTCGCATCCTTGCTGCATGAATGCTCCCAAAGAGAACCATAACGAGTTTAACATCGTGAAGTCGTTTGCCATGGTCCCCCCTTGGTTCGTATGTTGGTTGGGTGGATCACTGAAAGCGATGTTTGTAATAGACAAGGTGTTCTGCATAAGAACTGACAGAGCAGAGTCATGTAAGGTATCCGAATATTGTAATTTAACCAAGTTATTTATGTACAAGGTCTTGGTGGAGTTATATGTCTTCAGAATGAAGCCCCAAATGTCTAAAAAGATTAATCCTTAATAATCTCTACAATGGTTTAAATCAAAAGCACCAAATTTTGAATGCAACTTAAATTCTTTTAAGAGTTATAAATTGCCCAGGAGTTGAAGGGATCGCAAGAGGATGATAATGGTGCAGACCTACTCTTAAGTCCATATGGTTTTTCATTCCTTTTTGAACAATTTAAAAACGTATGATATTATATTATATAGAATTCAATTCCAAAACTGTTTAGTTTTTACTGAATTTTGAAATCTTGAAACACATAATAATTATTCGAAAGTATTCTAGCACTTGATTTTGGAGGAAGAATACATTTACAATTACATTATTATGTTACCAAATATATAACAATTTTGAAAATTATATTTGGCTATTTGCTGAATTCTGAAATTAAATCTATGCCTACTTCGATATTGGTGTACCACCTCAATCGGGGTCAAGGTGTTAGCTACTGAGCACTAACACCAGGAGAGCAGCTGAGTGAGGTGTTGCAACCTCATGAGGAAGCTACTTTCAAGACCGTCCGTGCGTGGTGAAGAACCACAGCCTGCTCGAGGTGACCCTGCTTAAACTAAACACGGCGGATCTAGACAAGGAAAGTCGAAAAAATCCCCCAAGCCGACGATGTTATGCGAACCGTGTCGAGGGCTGAATGGCACCGGGGTGAGGGTGTCGTTAACGGTAGCCTCCCAAAAACTAGGCAACCTTTGGGAGTAATTTCGCCTTACCACCGCATGCGGGGCTCTGCGGTGGCGGACTCTTTAGTTCCCTTGCTAATCGTGGGACTTTTATGGACCAAACAAGCAAAACTTTGCCCAACGAGGGGGGTCAATCCCTCGATCCTCAGGCAACTGAGGAACCTATGGAGGTTGTTAATCCAACTCCAATAAGCCCGGAACAGGAACGGAGGCTGCTAGAGACTCCAACTCCTGAAACCGTGGATGAAGTCTTAGGGGAAGAGACCTCCAAGTCATTGGAGAGCCTAACCCTTAAGAGAAGGCACATGTCAGGAGCTGCTAAAAAGCGACTGCATCGCCTACTGGTAAGCGGGATTCCCTATGAAACCGCCTACAGTATGGCCATTGCGCCGCAAACGTCTGTTCCGCAGCAGGAGAGAGGGGCACAAATATCCTCCTCCGACGCTGTGGGTGCAGGCAAACGCCTACGCTCTGATGGCAGCAGCCAGGATCAGAGGGCAAAAAAGCCTCGGTCACGCGAGACTGCCAAACCGTCCTTTAGGGCCGTTATGGAGGGTGTTAGGGTGGGAATTATACACCCTGACCATCCAGAGGTGTCCCTAACGGATGATCAGCTGGGTGCTCTGCAGGGGTCGATAATGGCTGCTGTGGAGGATATCCCGGAAGATGGACCTCAGGTGAGATTCCTGGGCTGTGCTTATCGGCCCGGGTGGCTTCTCATCACCTGCGCCGACGGAGCTAGCGTTACGTGGCTGGAGGAGGTGACAACGCACCTTCAGCCGTGGGACGGGGCTCGTCTGAAGGCAGTGCAGGGCGAGGACATACCTAAGCCTCACATTTATGTGGCATTCATTCCAGATGATGGCTCAAATCGACTATCATCTGAGAAGGTACTATTGAGGCTAAGGAAAATGAACCATTGCCTCAGTACTCGGGAGTGGAAAGTTCTCCACCGAGAAGAAAGTGGCCCAGGCCAGACATGGACTTTCTCTGTGGATGAGAAGTCCAAAGTTGCTCTGGAAGGGCTGAATAATCGGCCCTTCTTTGGCTTTGGGCAGGTGACAGAAGAGAGAGGACAAACCCTCCCTCTGCTGAACAGGAGAGGAGGAAACCTCCCAAGGGTTCAGGTGAGGTAAAGGGTGCTGCACACGCCACCTCCTCGGGGAGAGGAGGTCACGCTTCCTCCTCGGGGAGAGGTCACGCTTCCTCCTCGGGGAGAGGAGGTCACGCTTCCTCCGCGGTGAGGGGAGGTAAAGAGGGGAGAGGGGGAAAGAAAGGAATACCGCCTCCCCTGAAGAAATGGGGAAGGAGAGAGTCTGCTCCCCAAGAAGCTAGGGTGGGGAAGGAAGACGCCCCATCAACCTCGGGCGGGGGGGGTAAAAATATCCCCAACAAGGCGCCCCTACGGAAGAGCGGAACAAAGTAACCGCCTTTCGTAACCGAAGTTTAAAAAAAAAAAAAAAAAAAAACAATAATACTTTCCTGATGGTGTCTAACAGTATAAGATGCCTTCAGGCCAATATACAACATGCCAAGGCAGCAACATATGTTCTTGGGAGAAGATTCCAGGAAGACCGGCTTGATATTGCGTTTATTCAAGAACCCTGGACCAGTAACTCAGGACGGGTGACCGGCCTGGGAAATCTTTCTGGTAAAGTAATAGCTCTGGAATCCGAAATACGACCCAGAGCTTGTATACTTATCAGGAACAACATTAACTATTTTGTTCTTTCAGGTTACTGCAGCCCAGACTTGGTAGCCATCCAGATATCAACCATGGAGGGAGGCGCTAGGACGAACATAATTGCCTGCTCAGCCTACCTACCGGGTGATGTGGACAACACCCAACTGCCTCCAGCTGGTCTGCGCGATCTAATCGCATACAGTAAGAGGCACAACTGCCATTTGGTCATTGGATGCGACGCAAACTCCCATCACACAGCTTGGGGAAGCACCAATATTAACCGGAGAGGTGAGATATTATTTGATTATATCTTAGAGGAAGGGCTAATTGTGAATAACATTGGCACCAAACCAACCTTCATTACTAGAAATAGGAAAGAGGTACTAGACTTAACAATCAGTTCGGTTTTTCTGAGTAATAAAATTGTTAATTGGAATGTTTCCTCTGAACCATCATGTTCAGATCACGCACATATTCTATTTAATATAGAAACTGACACTAGGTCTGTGGTAACATATAGGGACCCGAAAAGTACAGACTGGAGGGGATATAAACAGTCACTCCAGGAGCACTTTCGGGCTCCAATTACCGCAATAAAGAATCGTGAAGAGATAGAGGTAGCCACGGAGCAAATCCGAAGTGCACTCATCACAGCATATCACGAAAACTGTCCACTGAAAACAAAGAAAGATAATAGAGGCACATCTTGGTGGACTAGGAAATTAAGTGAAATGAGAAAAGAAGTCCGGCGCCTCTTTAATCGGGCTAAGGCTTCAGGTTGTTGGGACCAATATAGATCTGCTTTAACGGACTATAATAAAGAAATTAGAAGGGCAAAAAGGGAATCTTGGAGGAGGTTCTGCGAGAGTATTTCAGATTTACCTAGCAGTTCCAGAATCCACAAGATTCTATCTAGGGAACCTGTGAGGGAACTTGGGTCGATAAAACGACCCGATGGAACCTTTACAGATTCCAGTAGAGAAACCTTGGAGCTATTAATTCTAAACCATTTTCCCAACAGTCTGATTCTGGGTGACAACAGTAGTGATCCCCCAAAAACATCACAAGGTAGGTTTAGACGACCTACTAGAGATGACTGGTTGGTAGCTAAAAAAGTTATCACAGTACCAATTGTTGAATGGGCGATCAAGTCATTTGAACCATTTAAATCCTCTGGCGAAGATGGCATCTTTCCAGCTCTAATGCAACATGGACTGGAAATTATAAAGGTGCACCTCGTCAAGCTATTCAGAGCCAGCTTGGCATGGAACGACATTCCATCCAGCTGGTCAGTTACTAGGGTGGTCTATATACCTAAGATAGGTAGGAAAGATTTAAGCCCTAAAGCATTCAGGCCAATTAGTCTGACATCTTTTCTGTTGAAAAGTCTGGAAAAGGCGTTGGATGGGTATGTTAGGGGGGGGACACTTAGTGTGAACCCGCTTAGTGTTCATCAGTATGCCTATCAGACCGGGAAATCGACAGAACTTGCACTACAATCCTTTCAGGAGAAGGGAATTGCGGTGGCTGCATTCCTAGACATTGAAGGAGCATTTAACAATGCACTACCAGAGTCCCTCTATGCAGCAGCATCTGCTAGGGGAATCGAATCTACCATATGTGGCTGGATACGGGCAATGCTGGCGAACAGGACCGTAACGACAACCCTGCAGGGGGAGGAGGTCAGGTTTAGGGCTGCAAGGGGCTGTCTGCAGGGTGGGGTTCTTTCTCCCCTGCTATGGTCACTTCTTGTGGACGACCTGCTCGCCATGCTCTCTGCATGGGAGGTCGAGGTCCAGGCATATGCTGACGATCTGGTCATACTGGTAAGAGGCACAAATGAAGATAGTATATCATCTATTCTTCAGGAAATTTTAAGTGGGGTACTTGACTGGTGTGAGAGGGAGCAGATGTCTGTGAATCCCCACAAAACAGTGATTGTTCCCTTCACAAAGAAACGCAAACTGGTCGACTTAAGACCCCCCATTTTACGGGGAGAGACAATACCATTTGCAGAGGAGGCAAAATATCTGGGAGTTGTTCTAGATAAAACGCTCAACTGGAACTCTCATATGGATAAAGTCATCCACAAGGCCAGAATGTCCTTATGGACGTGTCGACGAATTTGTGGAAAGTCCTGGGGCATAGGTCCTAAACAACTATACTGGCTGTATGTGATGGTCATTAGACCCATGATCACATACGGCTCAATAGTTTGGTGGTCCAAAGGTCTTCAAAGGACAGCCAAAATAAAACTCTCAGGTTTACAGAGACAAGCTAGTCTGGCGATAACTGGTGCAATCAGTACCACACCGTCAGCTGCTCTGGAAGTCCTCCTGGACTTACCACCTCTCCATATACTTTTGGAGAGAGAAGCCAGGTGGGCAGTATACAGACTAAAGCAAGCGGCTATTTGCATGCCGAAGGCTAACATAATAGAGCGTAGTGGAGTGCTGGAGGACATAGAAGGACACAGCACTCTATCGATGGTCTCGGATGTTATGCCTGCCAAAATCAACTATAAACTGCCTTTCGAGACCCTCTTTCCTCGGAGGGAGGAGTGGGAGCGAGGTGAAACTGACCTCCTGAAGGCGGATAGTTGCTGGTACACTGATGGCTTTAAGACCCCAGAGGGGGTTGGAGCTGGAGTGTATAGTTGCAACCCAAACACCAGGCTATCCGTAAGCCTGGGAAAATATGCGACTGTATTTCAGGCTGAAATTCATGCCATCGAACTGTGTGTGTGGAAGCTGGAAAAGCTTAGACTCAAACGCAGATCGATAAAAATCTTCTCTGATAGCCAAGCAGCTTTAAAAGCAATTGGATCCTACCGGTGTAACTCAAGAACGGTATGGAACTGTCAAAAGGCTCTGGAGCGGTTAGGTACAAGCAACAGAGTAACCCTGGTTTGGATACCTGGTCATGCGGGTATCCAAGGAAACGAGGCAGCGGACTCGTTAACAAGGCAGGGTGCCTCTTCCAGCTTTATAGGTCCGGAACCGGCTCTTGGCTAAGCTTCGGCTACTGCCAAAGCAGTCATCGCGACTTGGGCGGAGGAAAAGATAAGGGAGTACTGGCGAGATCTGCCAAGATTAGCTCATTCGAAGGCGTTCATAGGGGGCACTTCGACAAAGAGAGCTAAAAACTTGCTAGAGTTAAATAGGCTTGACCTGAAAACTCTGGTTGGCCTATATACTGGGCACTGCCGGTTAAGGAGTCACATGCACAAGTTGGGGCTGGCTGAGGAGGCCGAGTGCCGATTGTGTTTAGAAAGTGACGAATCGGCAGAACATATTTTATGTCATTGTCCGGCTGGAGAACGGACCAGATCTTCTATATTTGGCAAAGTGCATCTCTTGCCAGAAGATCTGGATAGAATCTCACCCAACAAGGTTATTGGCTTCATAAAGAGGCTAAACCTGGTGGGTGAAATATAATAAGTATGTGAGCCACAATAGACCACAGGGTCGCAGTGGAGGGCTAGTTTTTGGCCCACTCACGTAGAACTAAGAACTAACCACCTCAATCACTGGACTGGTGATCTACTAAATGTTTTTCTTTGGGTCTTTTTAAAGAAAAAAGTGCTGAAGAGGAGCTTGTGGCGAAAGAAATTGATGCTATTGTTGCATTGACGTAAACTGACGTCACTTTGAGCACCATTTAAATTGTTTATAAACCGTTGTTTTAATTTATTGTATTGACTGCATATTTTAAAATTTCATAAGATAACCCTGATTAGAAAAAATATCTCTTAGTGAATTTCCTCGAGGGTACTTTTTTCAGAAAACATTAAAATTTTAAAATTTGCACTAAAAATGCTTTTCTCCATTAGAGTAGAAGTTTAGGGGTTTGAGAGAGAACAAGACCCCATACCAACGTCACTGGCTTTAGTTGATAAAAGTTATTCATGTCAAAATATTGAGTTATTTTCAAAAATTTAACGCCGTGTATCATTTTTCAGTTAAAAAATAAAAATCGGTGACACCCTGTATAATAATTTTCCAAGTGAGTTTATTAAAAATATTTTGCTTTATTGTGTTTATTTAAAATTTTGTTTTTTTTTCCTTTTTTTTGAATACTTAGTTCTATATAAATTAGTAATTTATTTTTATGATTGTATGTTTTCTTTCATTTTGATTACTACTTGTACTTGTCCTGTTATTGGAGTTTTAATCTGTTGGGAATTGATGAGAATAAATAAATAAATAAATAAATAAATAAATTGTGCGAAATTCATAGCATTCTTGATTGGTGACTCAAATTCACATTGATAACCTGGGTGCAGCATTTTGGTTAAATTGTAATTTTGGGCACCTCTATATGCACTTGCTCTGTCGGTTCTTATACTGGAGTTAATGTTTAATAAATTATTTAAAATTTATTGCTAAGATGATCGAAGAGTGTGATACAATGCAATTACCTGTGCTCGCCTGTAAAGTGCAGAAGTCTCCATTCGTACGGAGAAAACCGTGAGACGACAAATAAAACAATGCTGACGCCGACATAGGCAAATAAGACGCTCACCCATATCTCCTTCGATAAGGGGTTTAAGAAGCTGAAGACGCCCGGCTTCTGTTTCATAGGCTTCTTGATCATAATGGAGATGCCTAAAGACATGAACGGTTTGCTGAAGTCTATTACTCTCTCTCTTTCTGAAGTTATCGTTATTGGCGCTATAGCCATGTCAGCTTCCTAAAAAAAATAATACAAAATTGCATTGTTGAAATATTAAATACAATGAATATATTTTTAAGAATTCAATTAAAACTGTTTCAATAACAGAAACTACAAACGTTTCCTTAAGAATATTATTAAACACTTTTGCGTGGATAAAATGCTACTTAAAACACCTTTTCGAAAAATGCTTCGTTACAAAGATACAGGGTGTCAAAATTTTTATCAAAAGTTCAAAATTTATTAATACTTTTAAAACTATTTTAGATATTTAAATGAAATTTGGAACCTTTGAATAAATAATCTAGATACATACTTTTACGTAACAAATATTATTTTTCTTCCACCAGTGGCGTGCGTACGGACAGATCTTCGGGAAATTTTAATGAAAAAATGGTACGCCAATATTTTTTTAGAAACAACTATTTCTAGAATCCTTGTTCAATTTGCAACAGAAAAAGGCTCCACACTTTTTCGTTTGACACACCGTTTGCAAGTAAAAAATTAAAATTCCTTATGCAACTGGAATTCAAACAAATTTTCTGTCGTAGTAGGCCATGAAACAAAAAAGACTACTACTGCCTGTGTTTTTGCATTTTATAATGACAGTTAATTGAATTGTGTCAGGTAATTTAATTTCGAGTTACTGTTAACATTGTTATTAGAGTGTTGTGCAAGTATTAATCTGAAAAATCTTTTTTCTAACAACAAATACGCAGATATTCAGTTTTGCTATGGATTTTGTGATGGCAATGCAGAAGCGGCAGTTGGTGAATATCATAGACGCTATCAAATAGAAGCGTTCCAGATGCTCGCGTTTTCATCAGAACACATCAGAATTTTTGTAACTTTGGCTTGCGTGTTAATAACGAACGGAACAGAAACCATCGATATAATATTCAGAATAATCGTATGCTACGTACTTTTGATAACAATCCGAGGCTGAGCTCTCGGAAGGCAGCTCAGCACCTTGACATTCCTAAGTCTAAAATATTACGAACACTACACGATCACTACAGACATGCATATCACCTACAGCCTGTTCAGGATTTGCACCCTGGTAATGCTGAAAAAGGAATAAGATTTTGCCAGTCGCTTTTAAACTCGACGGAAGAATATTCTAACTTTTTACATAAGATTCTTTGGACGGACGAGTCCTCTTTTACCTCTCTTTGGATGGGCGTTATTGATGGTAATGTTTGTGGACCACATTTCCTACCCCCAAGGTTGAACTCGGAACTGTTTATGGAGTTTCTTAACAATAATCTAAAGGATTCTACCATTAATTTAAGGTATGAGAGTTGGATACAACTGGCCGGAGCTCCCCCGCATTTTGGAATAGCTGTAAGAGAATGGCTCAATACCAATTATCCTCAACGATGGATTGGCCAGATAGGGAGGGATGACATGAATAATGGCGTGGTTAATGGTATTGGACCAGTGACCTGGCCACCAAGGTCACTGGATCTTAATCCGCTAGCCTTTTACGGTTGGGGCCCTATTAAAGATAAAGTATACGCTAATCCCGTATTAACAAGGGAATATTTAATTTTAAGAATTCAGCAAGCCTGCAATGATATGCGGCGAAATCCGCATGAAGTATCTGCTGCAATGAGAAGATGTCGAAAATGTATTGAGGTGGGTGGACTACATTTCGAGCAATTTTTGTGATTTTACCCTTAATTTTCTTTCTTTTTGTTATTGTTGTTGAAAACCTAACTAATTAAATTTCTCATTTTCGTTTTTGTTTACTTAATTATTTTTCAGAAATCATTAGGTAATATAATTTTTTACTGGCAAACGATGTGTCAAACGAAAAAAGTAAGGAGCCTTTTTCTGTTGTAAATTGAACAAGGATTCTAGAAATAGTTTTTGTTTCTAAAAAACATTGGCGTACCATTTTTTCATTAAAATTTCCCGAAGCTCTGTCCGTACGCACGCCACTGGTGGAAGAAGAATAATATTTTATACGTAAAAATATGTATCAAGATTACCGATTCAAAGGTTCCAAATTTCATTTAAATATCTAAAGTAGTTTTAAAAATATTAATAAATTTGACACTCGATAAAAATTTTGACACCTTTGTAACGAAGCATTTTTCGAATACAGTTTATAATACAAACTGATATTATTTTGTGGTTCTCTGCCTCTAAAGTTTCCGCTTTCTAAAGTGGACCACCCGGTATAATAAATAATAATTATTATATTGACTATTATAAAAATCTATCTATCCAAGATAAAGAAGGGAACAAATATATCAACAACTATAATGAGTCCGAAAAAGCTTTATTACGCTCACATAGGATAGTATTTTTGTTATATCCTGTAACAGTTTTCGTATTACGTTGACGTAGGTTAAACGTCAAAAAAATTACAAACTTCGTTATTAGACATACAACATCAAAGGCTCCAATGAGAGCTCCATATTATGTATGCAATTGCCCCAGTTGAATAGACCGTGGTTGTAAAAAGGACACAAGGATTAACGTCATAATGAGGATAATGTTAGTTAGGTACCTCCTCAATATAAGTCAATAATAGTTTGAAGTACGTAATTGTCTGTCTAATTTTAGCTTCGAGCAATCAAGACTACAGAGATACACTAGTGCTGAATAAAATAACTAGATTATCGATTTGAGCTGGAATTATGTATAGTCGGTTAGAATGTCTGCATTTGAGACTACAACTGGTGTTGCATGTAGACATTCAAGCAAATATTACAACACAGTTTTAATATACTACGTGACAAAAAATAAAGGTAAACACTAAATATTAATTTATTTTGAAATTTTTGTTGTTCACTTCACTCGGTGAAAGTAATTAAATTTTCAGGTTTATCTGTCAAGTTTTTTCTGGAATTTATGCAGGATATGTGTGAAAGGTTGGGAAATTTCGGAGCTGGCGATACTTGTGACCAAAATAAGGCGATTGAGCCAAATATGCCTTATCCGAATGTTGCTGGTTTCAAAATTACAGGGCGTTCAATGGTAGAATTGTATTTTGAAATATCTCAATAACTTTCAAACCTGTCGGAGTATTAAAAAAAAAATTGGTACAATTATGTTTTTTTGTACGGCAAATAAGAATGTTTAACTAATTTTGGCGTTACTTATACAGGGCGTCAGTTATGCCCTGTTCATTTGATAGAAAAGGGCAAATTTTTATTTGTATATAGAAATACGGACATCATGCATTGAAAATAGGAAAAACGTGCTTTGTTTCATAAAAAAAATACTCTTGTTCGATTTCGATATCTCGCTTGGTTATCGAGATATTTCCATATACAAATTTCAATGCATTTCGTTTTTTTAGCAACTTGTAATCCTTAAATTAAATTAATGCGTCTTGACCGCTAGCGTGAAGCAAATTATTTACAGTTTTTTAAATAGCAATTTAAAGGGAAAAGATAACCAAAAGCATTTAAGGAGAAAATACAAACAAAACAGAAAAAATTTGAAACTTAAGAAATATCTACTTATGATTAAAAATTAATAATTGCCTACTATAAAAATTGTTCAAAATGAGCACCGCCTTGCCTAATACACTCACGAGCACGTCTAATTAATGATGGTTGTACTCTCCAAATCATCTGAATATTATTCTTTATTTCCTGGCTATGGTGGAAAATCCTTCGCTGCAGTTCATTTTCACTTGCCCCAGGAGTTGCGTAAACACGTGTTTTCAAATCACCCCAGAAGTAGAAATCCAAAGGATTTAAATCGGGTGATTTAGGCGGTCAGGGCACTGGTCCTGATCGGCCTATCCATCGATCTGGATAAACCCTATTTAAGTGCCCCCTTACTCTTAAACTGAGGAGAAGTACCATCGTGCATAAACCACATACTAAAGCTTGTTTGTAGGGGAAGATCCTCTAATAAAGTAGGTAGTTGGTCTTTGTAAATATCTTTGTTCATTTAGTCTAGGTGGTAGGTTAAATAATGACTGCCCATAAATTTATTTGAAACTGCACATGATGGCGGGTTTGCCTTATACCATGAGAATTTTCATCTGCATACATGTGTAAATTATACAAGTTGATTGTCCCGTCCCTACGGAAACCTGCTTCGTCAGAAAATAGTATAGAGGTGGTAAAATCGTAAGCTTGGTTAATTTTTTCCAACAGCCATGTGCAAAATTGTATTCTTGCAGGATAATCATCTATGCTTAAACCCTGAACTTCTTGCATATGGTATGGATGGAGTAGTTGTTCTTTAAGAATATTATTTACGGTGCATTTTGAAATCTAAAACTGTTGCGCTACATTTCTAACACTAACTGTAGGATCTTCATCAACATAATCCAGAACAGATTCTTCAACTTCAGTTGAACGAACAGTTCTGTGAACTCCATCATGTCGACCCATATTTGGCATAAAACTACCTTAAATAATATTAAATGTATTACAATTACAAATTCAAATCATTCATTACTCAAAATAAACTAATAAAGATGTAATACTAGTTTCCCGAAACCGCTTATCAACGCGCTGGAATGTTTTTGGATTTGGTAGTTGTCTGTTGGGAGTATAATCTTTGAGATTTCAATGCAATACATCGGGCTTCTCCATAGATTAAGAGCATACAATATTTTATAAATGTATACTCCATAATTAAGTACTTCAAAAATATTACAATAATTGTCAACTTGACACTTTAATTGTATCATAACAATGGAAACCATAGTAACGCTATGTGCAGATATTTTTCAAAATCACTTGGTTAGTCCGATATAATTTTTAAAACACAGTTTAAGGGTTTCCACCATAGCCCGGAAATAAAAAATTATAGGCATTCAAATGATACGATCACTGTTTACTTTCCCTTTAAATTGCTATTTAAAAAAACTGTAAATAATTTGCTTCACACTAGCCATCAAGACGCATTAATTTGATTTAAGTATTACAAGCAAATGTCTCGATAACCAAGCGAGATATCGAGTATTTTTTTATGAAACAAAGCACGTTTTTCCTATTTTCAATACATGATGTCCGTATTTCTAAATACAAAAAAAGTTCTCCTTTTTATCAAATGAACAGGGCATAACTGATGCCCTGTATAAGCAACGCCAAAATTACTTAAAAATTCTTATTTACCGTGCCAAAAAACATAATTGTGCTAATTTTTTTTAATACTCCAACAGGTTTCAAAGTTATTGAGATATTTCAAAATAAAATTCTAACATTGAACGCCCTGTATTTTTGAAACCAGCAACATTCGGATAAGGCATGTTTGGCTCGATCGACTTATTTTGGTCACGAGTATCTCCAGCTCCGAAATTTCCCAACCTTTCACAGTCACCCTGTATAGGTCGTACTTTTATAACGCAATATTCTGTTTCAAAAGTTTCTACTCATATTTGTGCTGCAAGTGTTGTGAAGCAAACGACATTTTTTACATATGATTATGCCTAGAGTATGGAGATGTGGGGAAATTTCCCAGCTTATTGGCTTTGAAAACTTATTATGGTACGTAAGTATCTGTTAGTCCTTCTAGAAATTTCTCTCACCAACAAATCTGCTTCGCGCAATCCAACAATCCCCTCAAAGTCACTACGCTGGAAAATTTGCCCGAATGTACTTACTCTACGCATAATCAACTAATAACTAATAGAAAAATGTCGTACACAACAAGCTTCACAACACTTGCAAACTCCAAAAAACTTCACCGAGAAAAGTGAAATGCAAAAAGTTATCAAAATAAAATGATATTTAATGAGTGTTTGTTTCTCTGTCACGTATAGTTAGTAGATAAGTTAATAATTTTCGTTGCAAATTCTTTACCTTGTGGAAAATTACTCACAAAATGTTAGCGTAACTTAAATATTTTCTGCTTTTTAATGAAATGAATCTAAATTTTTCTCAAATATAGGAATCACGAGCGATAATTTAAAATCAGTTTTATATTTATCAATTTTCGACTTTATAAATTGATGTTATATTCATTCAATAGTTTCATAGAACATAATAAATTAATAAATTTTATTAATTTAGTTAGCTGAACAATTTATTTACCAATTTTTGTGACATTTAATACTTAGCGAATAGGTATGTAGGTATAATGTTTATTAAGTAATAAGGTATAAAGTTTTATATGATTAACAAAATTTTCAATTATTGTAACGTGTAAAAAGGTATCGTGAATTAATTGCAATAATTTCTTAACCAATTTATAATTACCTGACGTATTAATTCTCCAACCATACCATCCCATCCTCCGCTAACATCATGATTTTCGGCTCCATACTGACCATCTTTGACAATTCTCAATTCATCTGAAATTTGATACAAACTTATGCATTTAAATATTACTGTTGAAAGTGTTAAATATTTAAACACAAAAAAACTTTACTTACAATGTATTCCAAGCTTTCTAGCTATTAGATTTGCCAAATCTTTGCAGTAACCTTCGAACCGATCATTTCCTGAAAGAATCTCACCAGGTTCTGGAAGTCTTAGCATGATGTAGGGTTCTTCCTGAAAAGAGTTGTCTTATGTTACTGATGTTGTTTTTGATTGTATTAAGAGAAATAACGTAAGTGCGACTTCAATAATTTTATACATATAAACATATCCAAGTATGGTCTCAACTACTATTATTTGTAATGGGTGCAGGTATGTTCCGGTAATATACATTCTACAAATTAGATCTGTTGTTTTATTTTGAGGAAAAAAGGTTCCATTTGTCCATTTAGTGCTAAGTTTCTCATTACATGAAATTTCTTCCATGAAATAATTTTTCAGGAAATTATGCGAATAATTAAATAGACTGGCGTTACTTTCCAGGCCGTATATTTTGATAACAAAGATTACCATAATTCTTGGGAATCATAAAATATCCTGCACGCATAGTTATTACCTGGTATATAGCTAAAATAATTTCTTTACTAGACGCCTTATTTTTACTTGCATTTGCTGAAGTAACAGCCTATTTTAACTTACAAATCGGAAAACTTCTCTGATCATTCCATATGAATTTTTAAATTTTAAATCAATTAAAGATGTCATAAATATTTTATTATATTAAGTATAAATATCAAATTTATGCAGATATATTATTGATAATTTTGTTGAGGATTAATATATTTAAATTAAAATGACAACAATATTATTTAGTAAAAGCTATTGCACACAGTTTGATCTTAATATAGTCATTAAACCGCAATAATACATTGTTTGCGTTGTTGAAGACATTCGTGATACAGATAAATAATCTAAACTTCATAAAATAGGGAAGTTACTCCGAATCATGGACATTAATGTTAGTTAACATTTGTTTTGCATGTATAACATAATTTAAGTGATATAAAGGTATATAATAATTGCCGTAACAGCCGAAATGGTATTTGTTGTTGAACATGAAAATAAGGATTTATGTTCAGAGTGGTTCCAGGTTTCAATTGGAAACCTCTCCAGGTGACAAAATAAATTATGTTAAGCAAAAAGTTAGATTTGTCTTAGACTATCTCTAAAGCAGCTATCAGATTGTTGAATGTTGCATATTAAAAATTTACGCCTTTAATATAGTGCTGCATTTTCTACTTTTTAGTCTAAAGATGGAGAAATGTGAGATAATTTTTTTTCTATGGCTAATTTTAAATTTGCCTTTCATCTTCATTTTCATCTTGTCGGTCAGCAGTCGCACGGTTTAAGGCGTCAGTACTTGAATCGATATGGCTAGACTACTATGGGTTCGATCCCCGCGGCCGGTAGACTGTATATCAGATATATTCGTGGAGAATAGTGGCGGATATGGTAGGGTAGAAAAATGTTAGCTTGGGTCAATGTGAGAGATTAATACCGGTCGACATTTGACTACCCCTCTAATTAATGAGGTTTTCCAGGTTTACCTCATTCCTGCACGGAATGGTGGTTAGGACTTACGAATGTAAGTCGTTTCTGTGCGACCTGCTTAGTAATAATATGCCTATCCATTCCTCGTGATTAGAATGAGGGGTAGAAATATTTTTATCATTATTATTTAGTTACTAAAAATCATAGAAAAAGTAATACCGCAAGGATAGATAAAAAGATACTTTAACGCCAAAGATAGATAAATTTTTTTAAGAAAGTACTTATAGTCACTAATCTAAATCATTATCTACTATTTGAGAATACAAATATTAATATTACAATTAACATTCCCAGAAATATGCGTGGGAAAGAAAGAATCTTTTTTTTTTGCTCCAACCGAGATACCAATGAATTGTCGCCAATAATGTTTTCCACGCAGTTAAGTAAGTCTGCGTTTCGATGCAGCAATCATATTGGCCACTTCCTCAATGTTGTCTCTGCTACGGAAGAAGATTGCGCTAGAATTTGCAACCATCGTAGCTGCAGAACGGCAGAAGCAATGTCCAATATACATTTCCGGATTTGTCAGTATTAAAAACTCAGTTATTGTCAGTGACATTTGATAAATGACGCAAGTTGAATAGTGCATTTCTTCTGTGGATATCTGTATTTTCGTATAATCTGCAAGATGCTGTCTTCAAATTTCTCATTCGTAATACAGAACGTCCGGTCTTTCACAGTTTAGGTGTCGAGAAGAGAAACAAGCATTACATATTGTCGATCGCCAATGTTTCCAACTTCTAATCTGCGCAGCTCACCCGAATGGCATACTTCATGTGAACACATTATAGCTACAACCTGTAAGCCAAACGAGTAATATGCACATTTATTTTAACGGTTATTCTGAGGTCTATCTCGACAATGAGATATTCATTATCTGCAGCAGTTTGTAGAAAATTTCACTTCCTTACGTTCTTTCATCTTCACAATTTTGAACTTTTTTGGTTTTTAACCGCTAGTTGATTGTTCTAGGAAAACTATGAGCTTGCTGTATATACAAAAGTTCAATTGATTATGTGATTTTAAACGCCTCCTCAGTTCGTCCTTACCTTGAAATATCGATATTTTCATTCATCAGCATGGTGCTTTTAAGCATTGAATAATACGCCCATAACTTGAAGGCTGTATTTTCATTTAATTTTTAGAAAAATATGCTAACATTCTCGCTTAGATTCTTGATGTTCTTTGCGTTATTTTTTATACTTTGACATCTTGAAGAAATTAATTAGCATTTAATTACAGCATTTTTTATTTTATCGACGATCACTATATTAAGAGCTTAAGACTATTAATTAATACGTTCGTTATCCGTGGATTAGGGGTTTTCCAACACACTAGTGGAATAGAATTCATAATTCCACGCTTCAATTTTATAGCATTTTATTTAGAATAATAATAATAATGTTTAAACTGCCATTAAAAATATCACAATCCTTAGCAATTTTATTATACAAATTACACATTAAGTAAATAGGAGATTTTGCTAGTATATTAGTTCTAGGGGAATCACAGTAAAACAAACTTTGTTGCCTCGTGTACCCACGTGGTATACGAAAGTAAACATTACTCAATAGTATGAGGCAATCAACTCTGTTGTTTAAAAGATTATACAGAAAACGAATAAGAGATATACGACGTAAATCCAACGACTCTAATCCGAAACGATTCAATAGGTTAGTGTGATTACAACCTTGAAGCGGATAAACGCCATCTTGTTTATATGCAAGAAGTTTTAAAAATCTTCTTTGAACTGATTCCAGCCGGTGCTGATGCGTATTATAAATCGGGTACCATAATATGGAACCGTATTCGAGTTTAGACCTGATCAGGGAACAATATAAAGTTTTCAACGTGACCACATTTGTAAAATCTCTACAATTGCGGTATATAAAACCGTAAGTCCGGAAAGCACTAGATATAATATTATTAATATGTTCGATAAAAGTAAATTTAATGTCAAAGGTAATCCCTAAATCTTTATATAGCTCAGCACGACTAATGATGTAGCCGTCAATAGAATATTCATATGCAACAAAATTAATCTTGCGAGTGAAAGACATAGATTTGCACTTGGAAATATTAAGTGACAGATAATTTAATTCACACCATACAACCAAGCGATCTATACAGAACTGAAGATGTTCGCAATTTGAAACCGAATTAATTTTAGAATAAAGCTTAAAGTCATCGGCGAATAATAATTTTTCACAGGAAACAACATCAGGAAGGTCATTAATGAATAGTAAAAACAAACGTGGACCCAAATTAGAGCCCTGCGGCACACCAGATGATGGAACAAAAGAAAGAGAAGTGAAGTTTTGATATCTAACCTCTAACTGTCTATTAGCTAAATAAGACTCTAAAAGTTTAATTAATGAGTCGGAAAAACCAAACTAATACAATTTCGCTAATAAAATATAATGATCTATCTGATCAAAAGCTTTCGGTCGGTAAATATTACATTAATTTGGCCACCACCATCTAATACTTCAGAAATGTATTGGGAAAAAACTGTAAGATTAGAAATTGTTAATCTTTTCTGCATAAAACCATGTTGATGTATAGATCTCTACCTCATTCTGATTAACTTTTTTAAAAATTGGACACACATAAGCCTTTTTCCAAAGTGAAAGGAAAGTACAATGCTTCAAAATAGAGTTAAATAGAAAACATAAAGGCTCAGCAAATGCGTGCGTTATTAATATTAACAAGAACCATCTTGTCAATTTGACCGGGATTATTTAAATTCACTCAATAAGGACTTCTTAAGGACTGGAGGGGCCCACAACTTCACCAGGTAGTACCTGGATGTTTTCAGCATTGCCATATTATTGAACAACATGACTTTCCGCTACCGTAGTCGATTTCCAACCACCATGACGTTTCACACTTGTAATATTACCCCCAGCATTGGCCAGTAATGTTGTCGAAGAATGCCGAAGAATGTCATGTCCGGTAAAACTTTCTGGATCAGAGAGCTCAAGCCACTTTTGAAAACGTTTTTAAAATTGTACTGATGCCTACATGTGTCGTACATTTTCCAGCCACATATCGCAAGAAACGACATTTTCAGGTCGCAGATTGTAGTATTTTCGACGCATTTCTACAGCATTGACTGAAAAAGCTTCTTCCATGATCATGAAACTTCTTGAAATATTTGTTTTCCTATCCGGAATGAGTACCTATAGGTATCTGCCTTTATCTTCGACATGGGTTATATCTAAAGGGCGGAATATATGCACGTCAATTCAGTTAAAATATGCGCATATATATGCATCGTTTTTCTCTGAAATATGCAACAATATGCATTTATTTGTCAAAATATATGCCTTGAATATAACATGGAAAAATGGAAATAAAGAAATGCCGACTCTTACAAAAATTATTTATTTTAAGTAAAATTAAAAGAAAAACATAATAGGTAAAATTTTCAACCTGAAATAGTATAAAATGCATTTATAACGATATATTTTTACAAATTTTCCAATAAAAATGTTTGCCTTCTGTCTGTAAAAATATGTTTGTACAAAGAAAAAGTTCTTTCAACATCTACCGATGTGATCTGGCAATATTTTAATTCGATGGTTAACTATCAAAAATATTTTTGACTTCCATTAAATACTTAAACCCTTCATTCTTTCCCACAATAACGAGTTTCCTTCTTACTTGATTTCCTACATCACCAGGAACTTTTTTGCATTTGTCGGAAAAAGTTTCAACAATATTAATTGATTCTTTTAAACTTATATTCCTACATTCCTACACTCTTAGAGGTGCTTTCAAAAACACTTTCTTTACATTTGAAATTAATTTGTTCACCAAGGGATATGCTGTTCTAATAGTTTCTGCAACTCTGTTTATCCCATGTAAAAGACAAGTGACATTTACCATATTGGGATAAAATAAATCGAGTTACGGTCACATTATTTGTTTTGTCTAACTGTTTAGAAGATATTAAATATGGTTTCCCTGGCTCATTTTCTTGAAGCCCTCCAATCATAAGATGTGCGATATATCGACCACATGAGTCTGTGCTTTCATCAACAATAATATAAAAATGTTCGCATCGCCCAATGAAACTTTAATTTCTCCCATTACGGTTTCGTATCTGTTTGCACATTCTTCTTTCTAAGTGTGGATTTGTCAGGGATGTTTTGATTACAATATTTTTACAAAAAATCTCTGAATTGTGTATTTTGCAGTTTCTTCAAAGGTATATTTGCTGCGACTAAAGCTTTGCATAAGTCTTGATGACACACGTCCTTTTCACTCTTTGGTTTAACATTTTGAAATGCGGTTTGCACACACTGCTGAACAGGCACAGATTTATTTTTCTGCAACTTAGCTTTATGCATAGCTGTTTTCAAGTGTTGATCAATTTGGAACTTCTCTTCACAAACAATGATTTTGGCACAAACTTTGCAAAATACTTTACCCCACTAAACTCCAACTCAGGAAAATTTTTAATCCACGAAGCGGCTTTCGGCATTTTAGGCGTTTGAAATAAAATATTTTCGAAATCACTCTTTTAACACTGGAATCTATCGATAAACTAAACTGTACAATATAATTACAAAAGAATAGACCACATCTGCTCTCCATTAGGCAAGCTGATTACTTGGAAATTCCTAAACACCCAATAAATGCCGGCAATAAACCATATAATAATAAAACGGGTGAGTCGACAAAACCTACCCACCTTTTAAATTATTTCAATTATCTGTAAGGGTCGCACTTAATCTTTTGATAAAACGAAAAACATAAAAATATATACACAAATTTTATTTTTGCCGAAATATGCAATTTTTTATGAAATTTGTTAAAATATGCAAATATATGCACTTTGCATATATTCCGCCCTTTAGTTATATCCAAAAAGGTTAATTCATTGTACAGAGTTCAAAATTAAACGGTGAATGTATAAATTCAAATATTAAAATCGTGTATTTTCTATCACCGTATTTCTCGTCGTAAAATGATCAATTTTGTGGTGGTTTTTAGGTGTAGAAATCTCGAAGAGACGTAGAGAAAAAATAATATAAAAAATAATTGATGTTTTGTTTATCTACTTTTACTATTTCAATTCTCCTCAAATAAAATAATAACTTTAAAAATGAATTTGTAAGCCACACATTATTTTGCTATTCTAACTCCACATTTTAATAAGAATATGCCACCCTTAGCTTGTAAATATTCGTCATCCGGTGGTTTTTAAAAAATTCTTCAACTTGGTTTCTCTCCAGTGTTTTTGCCTTCTTTGGTTTATAATTTCTTGATTCTACTTTCAAATATCAAGTAAGTTCACCATACCTCTAAATATACCTACCTTTGTCCACTTTCACCATTGCTTTTAGCATGGAATATTTTGTCCACATCGAAGAGGTAGCAAACCGTTTCTCCACATTGAAAAGTAGGATAGTAGCACCTCTTCTGTAATTGCTCCTTCTCATATGCCCTTTTTTTTCGCAAGTTATCGAATTCCACCAATTATCTATCGTACACATTTTTGCTTCTCGCTGGTAACAGACATAATGCTGCTTCTTGAGCTTTTTGCTGGATTTCAACCGGAATGGAGAAATTCTCAGCATTCTCACAGATTTTTGTGTCGGTTTTGCAAATTTTTTCACCCTTGCTGACAAATAAACAAACGTATATCAGAGAAATGATTCCAAGACTTTCTCTATTCAGCTGACAATCAATATTCTTGATTAGAATAAATTTATCAAATATGACGTTTTCCAAAACCATAATTTTTCACCTCTCACATGGCTTTCAGTCTCCTAACCGGTTTTGGCCGTGATCAAGGATAAAACGTAGAATTACATTCGCAAAATTAACCAGCCTTTAATTCTCTCGAAAAAATGTTAAAATTTGTTAATTCCCTGATATAATTAAGAACTATTATCACCCTATTTTGACTTCTATCATTAAGCTGTATCCCATTCTAAAGAAACACCCTATCCTATAATATATTGACTCTTTTTTCAAGCTGCAAGAAACAATTTAAATCAATATATCGACAAGTTTGGTAAAAAAGGCAAAGTAAATATATACCTTTGCTTTTGTATAGACTTTTAGAATATTTTTCTTTCCGTGGTTACTCATTAAAGTTATTAATGATTTCCATTACATAAATTACCTAGAGTAACGTTATACTCAATTTGACATATTAAACTACCTAATGCAAATAAATTCTAAGTAATCCCCTTTATATAATACCACAATAACGGGTTGTAATGTCATAGCAATATTCCTAAGCAGTAAATTATAAAACTAGAAACAGTTAGTTATTGTCACTTTTTTAATCTCAAACCGTGTTGTGTTGGATTTACATACAGAACGCCAACATGCAAAACGGAAATATTCAATGAAATATATTACGAAAAGCTACATATTCCGACCTATTTGAATAAATTTAGATATATCAACAAATAAAAGGAGTACGATTTGTGCTTTTGCATAAAATGCGGCATATAATGTTTTGCATGTAAAATTTAAATATCAAAAAAATGTTTGTGTAACCTGTAATTATACGAAAATTTGTACAGAAGCCAAAATGTATGAAAACAACAAGAACCATGACCAAAACGCGGTAAATAACTATAATTTATAATGGCAGGTAGATGTTATGAATTCATGAAAGTAACCAGTTTTAAAATGTACTTTCCAGCAACAGAAACAAAAAGGGTGGCGATAATAACTTGATGCAGATACCGTTAAAATAAATGTACTTAAATTCTCAAATGTAGAGTAAAGTGACCAAATATGGAATACCATTTTCATTTTTTGCAATAAAATTTGGTGATTCTATAAAATTTTGAAAATAACACGTGTTAAGACAGATTACTACAATTGCAATTTTAGCGATTTTGATAATAATGGTTTGAAAATTAACCGGTTATTTAGAAAATAGTAAAAATAGGGTTTTTCCCATTTAAAAAAAAAAGTGATCCTAATATGGAATACTATTATGCTTAATATGGAATACAATATAAATTAAAATTATAACTACAGTCAGTGCTATGAGATGTATTGTTTTAATGAGGAAGAAAATATTTTGCCAAAACTAAAATAAAAATTCTAAAATAAAATTTAAATAAGTTACAAACGTTGTGATCTTTATTTACAAAAATCGCACACAAAATGATCACTATTGTCACCACCGGAGCAGATCTCATGCGCCCATTTGCTGCATAAAATGCACTGCACCCAAATTTCTCCCTTTTGGTCACTCAAAAATGTGTATCCGCAAAACATGCATTCAGCATCTTCTTGGACTTTGCCCGAATTATTACACGGCAAGTCATCGTCAGACAAATCCTTTAACTCCACAAAATCAGATTCTTCAGATGAAGAACTGATATATTCCAAACGTTTCTTTTTCTTTAAAGTTGTTATATTTTTATTGCAACTTCTGCTTGTACTTAGTTTGTCTTTATTTTCCAGAGTTTCTTTTGTTTTTGCGGTAGATTTAGATTCCCAGTTGCTTTGTTAAGTTTCTCTTTGGAAACATTTAGTGACGTCTCTAACTCTTTAAGGTAGGGAGATGAAGTGATGATTTTTGCTTTACCTGGTGGTCTACCTCTTGTACTAGACTTTTTCTGGAGAATTGGAATGGGGGCGATTTCTTTTGGGGACACATATTGTCCATTTCCAGTTCACTGAGCTGTTCTTCCGCTTCAGGGGGCAAAACTGGTTTTCTGCCTAAGCGTGTGTCACAAATTTTCGAAAGCTCACCTTCTTTGTTGCTTAGTCGAAAGAGCGTTGTTCTTGGTACGTTAAAATGTTTCGCGGCCATTAAATAGCCCATTCGTCCGTTTTTTACCGCTGCCAACGCTTCTATCATATTTTCCTTATCCCACAGTTTTCTTTTTTTTTCCACTCTTTTGGTTTTCGGCATAATGTTCTGAAAACAGTGTAAGTTAATTAATTAAAATGTGGTGGTATGTGAACCTATTATGGAATATATTCCATATTTAGCGCATGCGCGTATTCCATATTACGAACTAACCTAACTTCAGAATAATTTTATTTTATTGAAAAACAAGTCATATATTCCTTACAAATAACATACATAATGTTATCAGTCATCCTACTGCATGCTTATAAATGTGGCATAATTAATAGATTACTATTACTTACGTTGTATACCAAAATTTACACTAGTAACAAAAAACTTTTGCAAATGCACACAACAACTAAAATACCGCCATGTGGATATAGTTGGTAATAAAGCGCTCTAACGTCTGAGGTGGTCAATTACTACTACTAGGTTGTGATTTATCCTTTTGTTTACTAGATGGTGCCAGTGGTATCGAAAATTTAGTGGTATTCCATATTAAGTACATATTCCATATTTGGTCACTTTACTCTAGTTATTTATGTAAACTGTGTGTAAGTACTGTATACTTAAGCTCTATAAATTTTAAATAAGTAAAATAATTTGTTCGCATTTTGACTGATAATAGCTACTTTACTAAATTCAAAATTGTTTACTAAAGTAGCACTTTACCACAGTGAAATATCACTTTAGGATATACTAAATCACTGTTAAAAAAACAGTTTATATTGTCTGAAGCTATTTATTTGTGGCATAATTTTAGTTGTTCTTTAGTTTTATTGGGTTTCTGCCACACTTCTGTAAAAAAAATAAAGATTAACTAAATAAGCCCTTGCGCTAAACGGATCAGTCATAGGTTATTTTTGAAACTAAGTTAACTTTTCTGATAGAACATTCAAAAATATTACAGATAAAACGAATACTTTAAGACAAACAAAAGAAACTAATCATACAATAAAAATTCCATACATTCCTATATTATCAGTTAAGAAGAATCGGTAATAATAATAATAATAATAATAATATAATATAATATATCTACCCCTCATTCTAATCACAGGGATTAGCCCAGAAGTCGGAGACTTGTGCGGGAGAGGGGGCGGCATATTATTATTAAGCAGGCCGCATTTGCGCCCAGGAACGACTTACGTTGGTAGGCCCTAACCACTATTCAGTGCAGGAATGAGGGAAACCTCGAAAACCTCATTAATTAGGGAGGTAGTCAAATATCAACCGGTATCAATCTCTCACATTGACCCAAGCTAACATTATTCCACCCTACCATACCCGCAGAGAGGGTGCCAATCCTCTCCACGAATATAGCTTATATACGGTATAATGGCAACTGGGCTCGAACCAACTCCGATCTAGTCACCTCGATTCAAGTACTGACGCCTTAAACTGCGCGACCACTGACCGACCATAATAAATTTAATATTAGAACAGTTTTTCAGACAACTAATACTTTACGATCATTTTTGTCTAAAACGCGTCCAAAAAATGATTTACAAAATTCAAAAAATTGCATCTACAGTATACCTTGTGAATGCAATAAACATTATATTAGAGAAACGTCTCGGCCTATGAATGTTAGAGTTGAGGAACATAAAAATTATATAAAAAGACGGGAATTTGAAAAATCCAAAATTTGCGAACATGCTTGGGAAAACGGTCATTTAATTCAATGGGGTTCGACAAAAATTTTAGAGAACAAAAAGAAAATAAAAGAGAGATTATTTTGTTGAACGGAGATAAGTGTGTATCAAACTGTTCAGTAAACATCGATCATTGTTGGCTACAGTTGTATCCAGAAGAAGTAAGTAACAATAAAATAAAAATCATTTAAAATCTCTATGGAAGCAGATAAACAAATTTTAAACTGTCAAACTTGACATACGTTTTATATTTTTATTACTATTTTGAAAACGAAAACAGAGAAATGTTCGAAACGTCAAAAATACGGAAGTGCGCGATACTGATGTGATTTTTGTTATTTTTTACTTATCTGCTTTTGTCAGTGTGAGATTTTTTGGTTAGGCAAACTTAGTATCAAGAATAACCCTTAACTGATCCGTTTGGCGCATGGGCTTATTTAATTAATCTTTATTTTTTCAAACGTGTGGCAAGAACCCAATAAAACTAAAAAAAACAGTTTGCCAGAATTTTTTTTTTAATATTGGAAACATTGTTATATATATTCAAAGTATAATTACTTTAATTTGAAAAGATAACAACACAAAATTTATTAAATTCTACTTGTTCTTCCTGAAAACTATTATGATTCTCAATCTGCATTCCTGAATGATCTTGAGGAGTTGCTAGTTCTTACTGATGAAATAGACTTATTGAAATTTTCAACTTATTGACGATAACCTTCAGCTACAGTTGACTGCCATATTATGCAACTCTCTGGGGAATTTTTGCAAAACTGTTGATGCCAACTGGTTGTATTGTGCACTTACTGTGATTATAGTAAATTAAAAAACCATCGTGTTTTACATATTTTCTATATATTTTACTGTTAAACTGCATAATTCTGAACGCCGACATGCCCATTTAAACCAAATATTAGTACCACTTTCATTAATAAGAACTTATCATCTGGAGGCTGTTTTAAGCACATAGTAAAGTTTTCCATAGTCAAAACTTTTGATTTCTCCTTTTAAAAGGGCAGGTAGTATTTTATATTGTCATATATATCCATATTTTCTTTTATTTGTACTTTTCCACATGGAATATGCAGACCATAATAAATGAATGTAATAAATATTATATTGCACTAGTGCAATAAAGAACCACATTTTCCACTAAATATAGTTCAATAAAGTTTTGTTTTTTGCATGAACGTAGAAAAAATAACTAATCTATAAGTCAGGCCGAGTAAGACAACACTTTTTGTACTTATTGCATAAATAGCTACTCATTTAGCAGTAGTCTATTATATTTTTGTTTATTTTTAATAAAAAATACTCCCTTAAAATGTTTTCATGTCGACTTTAAGTAGCATTTCGCAAACAATTTTTAGTATTAAAAAAGTGTTATTTTACACTTATTATTTTTTGTGCAATTTTTATTTTTAAGGTCATTTCCTACTTTTCTTTAAAATCAATCAAATTTAATACTTTTCTGTCTATAAAAATTTAATCAATAACTTCCATCAGGATTAAGCATTTTGATGTTACGAAAAAAATGTCAGTATATTCTTTGGAGGAAAATCAAAACCTGATTTTTAGAGTTACAGGGATATACTATAGTAAAAGTTAACTGAAAGTTAGATCTATGGATTCTCATTGATCACGCTTACAATACTAACCACAATTGTAGTGACAATGTAAGTTTTATTCCTTTCTATGTTGAGGGTAGACTTCGGCCTTGTGTATTTTGCCGATACAGGCGTAAACCCTAATTCATCAGTCCATTCTGCTACCTTCACCATGGCACTGTTTACGGTCATCTCAACTACGTGGAGAGTATAGTTTTGTCTACGTCCTTCTTCGCTGAAACGTACTTCACCAGTGAGTCCTTCTAGCTCTACCTGGAAGGTAATGATAGCCTTACAAAAAGCTAAAACTCAAACGAAATATATATTCCAAATCAAGTAGTAAACAATGTATTTATCTATTTTAATAAAATATCCAACGAGCACATAGCCCAATTAAAGTATAAGTAAGTCAAAGTAAATACAACATCAATAGGATAATATAAACAAAATAAATTGAAACAGATATTATACAATACAATAAAATAAGTGTAAAAACTGAAAAATTCTGAAAACAGAACAAAATAAAAAAAATAGCATCTAAATAAAATACAAGTAGGTATAAATACACAACAGTAAATATATGCTTGTAAAGAATTAAAATATTAATAAAGATTAAGCTGTCAACAAAAATAAAAGCTATTTAAAATAACTCTTTATAGCATCTGAAGTACCTGAAATAATGTCGAGACCAACAATGCAATTGCAGTTGTACAACATTTGATATAATGGAGATTTAATTAATAAATTTGTACGAGGTAAATGGAACAAGCGATTATATCTAGCATTCCGTCTGGGAATTTTGTATAATAATTCATTAGTAATAGATTCGCACTTATTATTATATTTTTAATCCCATCCAGCAAAAAGCTATCAGATTTAAAATACCTTCGCTGAATTCGTTCCAAATAACCGAACCATATTCAAATTTCGACAAAGGTTGTATCCAGTAACTTGAGTAAATAAATTCTGGAAACCCTTAAAGCCTCGCAAGACAAAACCCAAACTCTTGTAAGCATTGGCGACTGAAACATGATATTGATATGTTGCGTGAAGCTCAGTTGACAATCAAAAAGTACTTAAGTCTTTGACATAATCAGGTCTATTAAGAATATTGTCATGTAGAACATAGTCAAAAAATATAAAAGTTTTTTCCGATGAAAGGACATAATCTTGCATTTGTTAATATTTAGTGAGAAACCTATTTTCAATGCACCAGTCATTAAGATAAATGAGATTTCTTTAAAAGTTCTCACAAGAAGAATCAATGCTATAAAATATTTTAATATCATCAGCATACGGAAGATACTGTAAATTACTGAGTTTCCCCAATAATATGGAATGATTAAATGTCAAGCGCCATGGCAAAATCTGTGTATATGACATCAACTTGACTTCCAGTATCTAAACTAGCAGGAATAAATTGCGTTTTACATAGTAAATTAGATATTGGATGAAACCGAGCTGTTCCGGAACAATAATATTAGAGACATGATAAGGGAACAAACCAGATCTGAGGATAAGATTAAATAAAATTGCCAAAGGTTTACAAAAAACAACGGCACAATCTCTGAGTAAAAAAAATGTATATTCCAGTATGGAAACTACACTTACTTTCCTCAAAAACCTTGATATTTTATCTCCATGTTCCCAAGGTGTCACCCATCCTCCACTGACATTACAGTCTAAGGCTTTAGTTGTGCTGTTATAAGGGGTTCTCCTAAGACTATTTCTAAACACGTCCGGTTTTTTCCTAAGCAATTTATTGAAAGCTTCCACCAGGACAAACACTGCATCGTACATTAAAGCAGCTTGGGCGGAAATACTGTCCTTGCCAGCCCCTAGTGACGTTAAAGGATCAAGATTTCTCCATCCTAAAAACAGAAATCAAGCGTTTTTGGAATATAAAAATCATGAAACTTGATTTCAAGTAGTATTGGAACCTTGTCTTTATTGGTCTCGGAAAACAAGACAATACAAGACCAAGACAGGACTTGATAGCTCGATTTGCAAGACAAAATTTAAAAAAATGCATTTCTATTGTAGATATACACTTTATTTAAAGGATAAAATTATTTTTAAAATCAAAGTTTATTGAGTCCATGCCCAGTTCTGCTGAACTAAAACTAATTTATAAATTTATTGGCAACAGGAGCCGAAATCAGTATATCCCAGAGAAACCGATAGCTGGCCTACTCCCTACAGAGCATAGTCCGAGAACAACAAGGGCAGGTTAAAGAATCCCAATTAGGAATGTGCACTTTAATTCTATTACTGACATCGACCACCGAGGTCACGGCATAACAACCCGGAAAATTGCTATATATAAAATTTTATAACACTTATTTCATTTCGTTTACCTTCCAGAAACATTCTGACGTGTTTCTTTGAGTTATCTACGATTCGAAAACCAGTGATATTGATGGCGCCATATTCAGCTACTTCGCTTTCCCATCGATCATCCATTACCTGCAAAAAAATTACAATAATTATTTCTGTAGAAAAAAACGCATGAATGTTATATTAAAACTGGCTCCTCATATTAAACGAAATTAGTATTTTTTTTCGTAAAACTCTTAAAATTTGTATGATTCATTAAATGCACAAGCGTTTCTGAAGGGATTATTGATGACGTAAAAATAGATAATTATTGTTTTCAGTAGTCTAAAGTGTCACGATCTTTCTTGACGGAGATTTTGAAATTTAGGCCTACTTTATTCAGTTCTTAATATTTGTTTTGTTAAAAAACGTAGTTTTATTTAAAAATATCTAACTCAAATCAAGAATTAGCGGATATGGTGTGAATGAGTAACTGTGTGTATGTATGTCAGACATATCAATGCTCTGAGAAACTGCACGTCGATTTCAACAGTGAATTTTTGCTGCAGCCAATAAATTTGGATACATATCTGGAGGAAATATATCAAAAAATTGGAAGTAATTACCTAATAATGATCTAATTGGTAAGTAATTTATTTATATTATTTTGTTACAATTCTAGCTATTTTTAAACCAGAAAAATATCTAAAAGTAATCACTTCAAGTGTCAAAAAACGTAGCAAGGCAACATCATTGGTAAAGATGTTCTCCACACGACACCACCGAAAATAAAAACAATAACCATGATATAATACTATTAAAAATAACATCAAAAAACTAACTTAATTAAAGACACACTCAGTCCTTTAATTTCTTTTACGTTTGTATAAAATAAATCAAGCTTATCCTGCAAGTTTTGCCAATGAAATGCAGTGGAGAAAATGTCAAAAGTTTGGTTGTAAGAATACCGAGATGAAATATTCTGGAATATCGATATTCGATTTTCTGTCTTTATTAGGCCTTCCGAATACGTGGTAAAAATTAATGACTTCCCAACTAGCAAAATGGAACTTTAAAAGAAGCGAATTATTTTATAACTATCGAATTGCGTTGTTTAACGAACAGTTTGATTTTATAGAGCAAATAATTACCATAATTTTGTTTCTGAAGAAAATAATTGTGTAATATTGTTTTATAATAGTTTTTACAACGTGTTTTATAGAACAAATAATTTTCAGTGCTTTAAATTTTTTATAAAAGTATTATAATACGTTATGCAACATTTAAAAAATATATATATATAAGGATTGTAAACATATTGTGAAAGAGTTGTGTTTTTAGGCAAATGACTTCTAATTATAATCTTATAAAATAGTTGTACAAACGTGTTTTATTAAGGATATATAAGGAAATTAATACAATTATTTTTTAGCCTCGAAATGCGCTTATTTATAAAATAGTTTTATAGTTGTGTTTAATCTATAAAAATATTCCTGTTTTATAAATATGTTATAGAATAAAATTGTGACTTGAGAAAACAAAATTATTGTATATACCGCGTAATAAAATTCCAAACCTAACCTTAGTTTTTGAACTCCTAAGGTATTGTGTATTACCAAGCACTCATCAAGAAAGAATACAAACAAATTCTTGAATGTATGTTTCCAGCCAAACGTGCCGACGTTCAATTTTACTTATAGGTTTTATTAAATAAATAATGATGGTGTCCATGTTCGAGAATTCACATTAAAAACGCTTCATGGCTGCGAAAAAATACGAAAAATCAGTACGAGAAAGTAACTATGATTTAATTTTTTGGTAATGCAATAATTAGTTTAGTTTTAAATTAAATACCTATTATTATAATTAACTAATAATACTTAACACCATTAATATAGGTAATGAATGATAGTACATAATATTTTAAAATTGTAATTTTTTTTATAAAACTTGGCAACTTCTTTCGATACAAACATTATCTACTTGTGCACACACATTTTTAAATATATTTAAGACTATAAAAACATTTTATCGTATATAGTTCTAATTTACAATAAAATGTTTTGTTATGTTTTTATGTGGAATAAAATCATTGTATTGTACGTCGCCATTTTTAAATGAATATTTGTTGGATCGGCGACAGCGGAAAATTAGTTGAAAGCCTTATTAAAATTATATCTAAAACAAAATTTTGCTATTTTTGGAAGACTATTTTATAACAAGATCATTAAATATAATTACACAACGATATTATAAATTAAAGAAAGCATAATTTTAATATTTTTTAAATTTATTTTTTATAATTTTAAAGCAAATGTGGTCTAAAATAAAGCGCATAATTTTTTTTGTCACAAACATATCTATAGTTTATCAATAAAATTTGCGGCGCAATAAAATTTTCGTTGTTGAAACACTGATTGTTGACACGATAATATTGTATTAAACCTATCTACCATCACACACAAATACACAAATGATCGCCATTGAGTGACCCCGTTTTTAAATATAAGTACAAATAATTATGAATCTGCGTTATACACTAATCTTAAAATGATTTTGATATTTTGATAGAATGTTTCTTTAAATAATACCAAAATACAGACTACAAAACGTTTTTATAGTTGCTGTACAAAATTGTTTTAAAAGTGTTGTATACATTTTTTTATAGAACTGTTACATTACCAAAGTGTTTTATAAAAGTGGGCCCTTTTCGATTCTATAAATATCGTATAAAGGCATTTAACTACGCATATGAATTTGAAGCTCCTATAAGAATAGCAATTTATACAACCTTTATAAAATTTATTTTGCTAGTTGGGTTTATGACTGAATCACCCTGTATACAGAAATTAATAAAACGCAAACAACGTAACGAGAAATAAATACATCGATTCCACGAAAAGCGTTAACGCCGATTATGTTATGAATGTTCGCTGGTGGGAGAGCCAGAACGATAGAATTTCATGACGTCACATCGCCCGCTGTACAGACTGAGGGCGGAGCGATCTCCTTTGTCTATGGGTCAATTAATCTCATTTTCTTAATATATACTTAAATTGATTAGATCTGTAACAATATTGACAAATTCAGGTAAAATTTGATTATACCAAATGACCTCATTGTTTTCTCGTTTCTTTAGAAAGGTGTGCAAATCAAAGGATCATATTAAAAATCAATAGGATCTACCGCTTAAAACCAATTTAAATTTATTAAAATGCAGTAATCACGACCAGAATATGAATATTTTATATGGAAAACTCCCCGACAGTGTCCACTACAGATGAATTTAAATATATCCTTTTCCTAAACGAATCTGCATTCGTTTCATTTGATATTTAACGTCCGCAGTGGCATTACGCTACCCCTTCGCTACCTTGGCAGCAAACAATAACTTAAAATTGGAACCGAGCCTTAATGGAGCTTGTTAAATTACTTAACCCTATAGTTTCGGAAATAACGTGAAGTATTCTGCAGAAAAGTTTTCATTATTCCCGTAATATTACCATAGCCATTAATTCTTTATTTACGTACAACACGCAACGTACAAATATAATCAAAAGGCATTACCATTAAGAAAATATTAAGTAGATTTAACTATATTTGTTGCAGCTTTATGGTGATTGCATTTCTGTAGGTAGTAAGTAGGTATTGATAAAAACAGAGGGAAATACGAAATGACCAATTTAAAAATGTTAAATGTTTTATGAGCGACTGAATAAACTATTAGGAATGTATAATTTGGGGATAAAGAAGTTTAAATAAGAGTTTTTTATAATTTTTTCGTTCTACAGTATGTTCCGCCACGAAGAACCGCAATCTTTACATGGAAAAGTAAATACATGGTGATCCTGAAAAAACGTCAGTAGGCACTAGTTTTTAAAAATGTTCGATATCAACTTATTTATTTTAAATGGAACAGCCTGTGTATTATTTCAATTTTAGATTCCACGTCATATTCTAATTCAATTTTGCATACAATCGTTCGTACATAAATTCATTGTTTTTGAGTTATTTGATTGATTTCATAATCAACACAATAAACGTTCTTTGTTTTCTTTTATTTTCAACAATATGATTATTTTTGTTTAATCAACTATTATTAGAAGTTATTATATATATTTCATTTTTTAATGTCGTTAATTTATTATTATTAGAGTTAGTACCAGCACGGGGTATAATTCGCGGATTGTTGGACTTCAGAGCTGACTTGCATTTTGTACTGCGCTTTTAGTCTTAGTTATTTACGGAACGTTGTAATAGTCGGTGTCGCATTGATATGTTCCTTTTTTACGTCTGCTGTTACATTTGAAGAGCCATGCCTCGTTCAGCGCTGAAAAGTGTATTTTCCTATGACCTTACAGACGCCTTTCTTACAAGCAATATTCCATTAAACAAACCAGAGAACACCAAGTTTAGTACGTTTTTAGACAAATGTACAGGGTGAATCGGAAAGAATGAGCCAACACTAAGCTGGATATACTAGACACCCAAATATTATGTTCGAGCTCATCATGCCTACGAATATCGCTGGTTTAAGAAATACATGGTGTTCAAGGTTTAGATTTTATTCTGAAATTTCTATTTATAAATATTTATTGACATGAAAATTTCATACAAACCTACTAACAAAAGAAATAGCGCCTGAAAGAAAATAACCACAGAATACACTGACACCTTTAAATGCAAATAACTCAGAAACCGGTAAAGCAAGGCGACCTATTCAAGAGTAAATTTCTTATGTAGAATTGAACGTTTTTTTTTAATTTTTTTACTTCTTTTAAGCATAGCTCAACAGATAAAACTATATTTTGATTTAGCTAAACAATACGGTAAAACTAGCGCCCTCTAAGAGCAACGGCAAAATAAGCTTCAAATTCATAATTCTCACACCAAAATAATACCTATTTTCAGAGTTATCAAAACTTTCTCAATTATTGAAAAATTTTAGAATAAAATTTAAACCTTAGATACAGAGTGTTGAATATAATTTTTTGTTCTCGAATTTTTATTATAACTTATAAAGGAATGCTTAGATTTTTTTCATATTTGGAGGATAATGGATATTAATTAAGGTGCATAAGACAAGCGATAATAATGTTGAAAAACTTGCACAGTGGCGGAGTGGAGGGGGTGCTCAACCACATTCTTAAATAGAACTTCTACGCCAAAGAAAAACTGTTATTTTCATTATTTACATACAGTTTACCAAAAATAATGTCCCTACTTCTGTTTCGAAATTCCTCTGCGTTTCCGAGTTATTGTGATTTTTAGTGTTTGATGTGGTACTAAATTAAGTAATTTATTTATTATCATTTATTGGCCAAATATTTAATTTTTTCAACGAAACCTACCTAATTATGGTTTATTAAGGATTCTAAGAAGCCGAAATCTCTTATTCTTTATCTCTTTACAACGTAGTCAAAATAAATATTTGTTATATCAAGCCATACTCAATAACAAAAGTTGAAATCTGTTTTTAACAATCCTTATTTATTTTGAGTTGCGTAAATACTAATGTACTGCAAATAAATTACAAAAAAAAAAACATTGAATGAACATTGATGTTAATATATATGAGAACATTTTTGAATTTTTAATATTTAGTTAACAATTGTGAAATTAATAACAATTGTTAGCAATAACACATCAAAATAACTGGCACAATAATTTTGACACAACAGAAGAAGGGACATTATTTTTGGTAAACTGTATGTAAATAATGAGCACCCCCTCCAATCCGCCACTGTGCAAGTTTTTAAACATTATTATCTCTTGTCTTATGCATCTTCATTAATAGGTATTATCCTCCAAATATGAAAAAAATCTAAGCATTCCTTTATAAGTTATAATAAAAATTCGAGGACAAAAATTATACATCCTGTATCTCGGAAACGAAGCCTTCTAAGATATATGTTTATAGGAACTTTTCTGCCTAAAAAAATGTGTTCTATATTCTGTTAAAGTTTGTCTACAAAAAACTGACTCACCCTGTAGACAGAAAAATCCCTCATGAAAATACGTGAAGACAAAGATATGTCGATAAGATTGGCAACAATGTACTGACATACGCGAAGATATTGCAGACAATTTCTTTTATTTCATTACAGACGAAGCTACTGAAGCTTATGGGGATTTAAAAAAGATATATACAAAAATTTAATATTTCACATGTGCTGCTGACGCACTTAATCGGGTACACTTATCAACCGCCAAAAAAGTTTTCATTAAAGCGCATACAAAAAGGAACGTTTTTAGGGAGGTTTTACCAGTCATACCTCTGCCTTCCGAATCAGTTATAACTAGATGGGGTACTTGGTTAGAAGCCGTAGCGTATTGTGATAAACATTTCGATGGCATAAAAGATTTGTAGATTTAATCACACTGCAGGACTTACTGAAGGACCAAAATATTCGCGATGACATACGTTACATTTATAGCTACTATGGTTTCTTTGTTAGTGAAGTAAGGACATTGGAATCACATAGATTTTCTCTAAATGACTCAGCAAAAAATCAGAACTACCGGATCTGACACAAGATCTGATGTAGGTATACGGTTACTGGACTAATATTTATTTTAATATTGTAGAAATTAGTAATATGTAGTTTGTTACTGTGAAAATCCTAAACCTATATTAATATCTATAATTCAGGTAACACGAAACATGTAAGTATATTCAACGTAAAGGTAAAGTTTATACAGCTTGAAACAATGCTATATTTTACAAGTTCAAGATTATTCGATCGCCTAGCCTGACCTAATTCTAGGCACTGCAGCTACATTGTTGTGAATGTCACAATGTTAACATTTATATACGAGCACGACTTTCCATTAAATATACAAGCAAAACGTATTTTAAAATTGATTGAGAATAAAAATGCTGTTGCTTGATTTGAAATGGTTTGGTTAAGTGAGAAAATTGGTAAGGACAAGAAGAAAGAAATACCAAGAGATATCTTGATTGTAAAGCATAAAGGGAACGGGAAAATCCGGAATCTTAGAAGTGACATGGAGTGCATCAGGGTTCGGTACTGGGATCTTTACTGTTTCTAATATAAGTAAATGATCTAGCTGGAATCTTTGACAATAACACCTTATGTTTAATTTTTTGCTCATGATACCTGTGTCACTACGTCTGGTTCTGATTTGTCTGTCTTGCTTAATGACATGGCCTTATTGCAGCCACTTGCTAGTGATTGGTTTATCAGTTGCAAAATGGCAGTTAACATGTCCAAGACTGAAACTGTGATTTTTAGCCTTCGTAACATAAATGATATAGATAATCCTAAAAATATTAAATTTCTTGGTGTTTATTTGCATCCTACGCTGTCGTGGATTGATCATACCGACTTTGTTTGTGAAAAAATATCAAAATGTCTTTATTTTTTTGCGGAACCTTGTACACAAAGTTTCCTTGCTGACTTTAAAAACTGCTTATCATGGCCGGATTCCTTCTTGTATATCATATGCGATTCTAGTCATGGGGTCATGCTCCCTCTAGTGCACATGTATTTTCTCTTCAGCGTAGGGCTATACGTATTATGTCTAAACTGGGATATAGAGACGATTGCAGTCTGAGTAATTGTTCTAGTAGAAGGCAGTTAAATTCTTATGATACTAGAAGGAAAATTTACCTTCACATTGGATTTTTCCGACTTCAAAAACTTCATATAAGAAATTTGAGCACAGATAAATTTAAAACGAAAATTAAAAAATATCTAGTACAGCGAATTTTTTATACTTTGGATGAATTTTTGAATTGTAATTTTAATTACTTTTTATAAGTGACTTTCTCGCCTGTTTTTTTTATTTAAAATTTTAATCTATCAAGTATTTAACATTGTTTTAATGTGTATCAAGTCTTTTGTTATTATGTTTTATATGTATTACTTGTACTAAATTGTTCTTTTTTCTTTCTTTTGGACGTATGCAAACACTTGTGTGTATTTAGCATGAATTTGGAATAAATAAATAAAGTAACACAATAAAATTGATAGTAAAACAGGGAAATCAGTCAAATAAAAAAGCTTTCTCTTTTATAGTCGACTTACCAATCCTGAAAGTAGATAATGGTAAGTTCTCCTACCCAGTCCTATGTCCCTCACGTGTCCCACCACGATCTCCTTGGCCATATCTGCTGTACAATCAAGCACCACATACTTGTTCTGCCATCGCGATTGTGCCTCCAATCCTTTGAGGAAATTCAGAGCTTCAGTTGCATTGCTAATCCTTCTAACTGTTGTCACTTGAAATGTCTCAGATGCAGGACTGAGGGATTGGTAGATTTGTTGCAACCGAAGCAAGCCTGAAACACAGTTCTTTAGAGTCAAGTTCGAAATATAATTTCTTTTATTTATAGAAATAAGCACAATAACAGTTGTTATTTACTCAATAAGTGGGATATAGATATTATTACACATGTGAAGTTTGTACGACGCAACCGTATACTGAGTTGCATAACCACATAAGTGCGGTAATAATGTAGTATCCCACGTAGGGCGTACAAATTGTTTCTAATTTTGATGTCACTAGTAGAGGGCGCCACTTATGGCACATCATGCTTTTTTAAATGACAGAACTTTTTTGCTGCTTAGTGTATCCATCTGACTATGGAAACAGTTGATTCTCCTATCTTTTTTATCTGAAAAAGGTACACCTTGTTAAAGTCATCAGGAGTAATCGTTTTTGAAATAATCCTATTTGAAATATTCAGCGTACCGAGTAGAAACTGTTTTGGTTTCAGGGAAAGAACCTTTTCCGCTGAAAATGCAGCAAATTGCTAGTTGAAAAAGTTATTCAGAATCAGAAATTATTTCGATGTGCAAAATTTCAAGAAGATCGGCCTGCTTTAATGAGACCTTTGTGCTTCAATGAAGCCATTCTTGAAAATTTGGTTTCATCAAATTTTTCCGATCTGCACACCTTGATAGTGCGAAGCAAACACTCAAATTGTCGCTGGATCGAAATAGAAGCACGTAATCTTCTGAGGAAATTGAATCCAACACGCTGAAAAATTTCATGTTGAATTCACAGGTAGTCACAGGTGTAGCATATACCAGTTTTTTTACATCGTGTTATAAATAAAAATCATCCGCATTTAAATCCGACAAAAGAGGTGGCCATGGTATGGGCTCGTCATTTCCACGACCAATCGATTTTCCCGGAGATTATTATTTATAAAATCCCGCACTCGCCGAGTATAATGTGGAGGAGCTCCATCTTGTAAAAGAACATATTTGCTCCTAGTTCAGGTCATCTAGCAGGTCTGGAAGATCAAGAAAGCTTAGATATTTAACACCAAAAGTGTCATGGAAATGTTCATCACACCACGTACGAAGATTGATAAAGCCATCCTGTATGAAACAATTCTCATTGGTAGATAAAATATTTGAAACGAATGTGTTAGCGACCAAGAATTGTGCCACAAAGGCAGACGATAAGATCTTCTTGAAACATAGCTACCATGAACTCTTTGAAAATGGTAAAGGTATAATCGATTTTTCTTAAGCAACTACCATATAGTATTGTTTATTCTAAAGCGAGCAGATACTCCTTTTACACTTGCAGTTGGATTACATTCAAAAAAATTTAAAATTGCTTCATCATTACTACCTTCGCCTCCTTCGACGGCTAAATTTACAGTATCTTAGAGTTAGGGCTCCTGATTTCATCGCTCTTGCATGCATGTCCCTAAACAATGTTGCAGAAGGTTGCCTTCTATCAGGGAAACGTTGCCGATATAATCTTTGAGCCATCAGACTTTTTCCATTACAGAAACCATACATAAAATACATATCGACATATTCACGGTTAGTAAAAGGATGATAGTTGATGGTTGTAAAAAGAATCGATAGAAATGCAAAGTCAAACACAAAGATCACAACTAAGAAAATGAAGAAACATAAGAATTTAAATGATAGTATGCGAAAAGTGGCAATTATTACAATTATACTGTTACCATAACAGATGCATATTATGAGAAAATATTTGAAAAATCTTGCGGTTCTGAACTATACATAAGAGATATTAATTTCTGACTAAACTACTAGAATTCGAAAAAAAGTAGAGAATTTGTTTTCTATAAAAAAGTCTAGTTTATTGAAACATAATACTATTTTCTTGATAATTCAAAGGAATAAAAAAAATCGAAAAATTTCTGTTAAGGGTAGATAGAAAACTACCCTTATTTATGATTTTGATGAAACTTACGATAGTTAAATACGCTTATGGTATGATTATTACCTACTGTTTTCATTCTATTATCTTAACCAGAAAGAAAGTTATAGCCATATATCAGTAATATTGATCCGGAGGACCAATGTTTATAACAATTTTTTTTGGTTATAAGGAATATATGGGTAGATATTGTGGGTGTAATTCACTTTGGGGCTTTTGTCCACTGAGTAGTTAGTTTCACACAATATTATTAATACCTAAAAATATATAAAAACTTTTTTTGGATCTACTTTTACCGCCTTAAGTTTTGTATCAACTTTTCCAAACACCCTGTATACGTCTTATATCTACTTACCATCGTTCGAATCATACAGATAGATTATCCTTTTCCATCCGTAGTACTTGACTGTGTCTATTATAGCCTGGTGGTATTCAGGCCTCATGGAAATAGCGTAATCCAAAAAACCCGAGGACGGAGCTAACACCTTTTCTGGAAACCAAGGAGTCACGAAGGGCATCTGGAAGGTGTTACTGTACGAGTGGAACGTGTCGAATGAATCTGGAGAGACGGCGCCTAACATGGAGTACACTCCTCTGGAGAATTGGTTACAAACTAAAACAAAATGCATTTGTTCTCAAACTTATATTATTATTTTATGATAAAGGGCTTTGTTAAGTTCAGCAGTTTGGTGTGGTGAATTCCATCTAATCAATTAGAATTCTCAAAATTAACCAATAACAGTGCACTTAGTGGATTCTACCGCACCAAAACTGCTGAATGGGGTAGTTGCATGAATTTTATATTGGCTTTAAATGTATTACAGGATAATCTTTCAAACAAACTGAAAGGTCAGAATATGTGTCTGGCGGAAATAATCACATGATGATTAAAATATTAACATTAATAAATTGCCATAGAATGTAAACAGAACCACGTGAGCGAAAATGCTGTGTCATTGGTGTTCAGCGCGGTTTGTTTCCTTGGATACAGGTGTAGGTTACGGTGATGTAAACAAGCGTTTGTTTCTTGTATTTTTGCGCTTCTATGGCATTTGTGGGTCATAGATACGTAGTATAGAGACTGTGTAGGTAATGCCGTAATTATTAGTGGACATGCGATGAACTTACGGTATTGTTAATCGTAACTTATTCCTTTGTTTACAATATAAATCCGCTCATGACAAATACGGCGACACTGCTGTAGGGTAAACACCATATAGATGATTTTGTTTAAAGTATTTATAACATTAAGGCCATCACATTTCAAATTACTTGTTTTAATTTAAACGTTTTTAAAAAATATTTATTACTTTTGTTTATTATATTTCAGAATTAAACGGATAATTTAATGTAGTAAAGTCAAATGGCAACATTTTATAAATGGCTCAAATAACATTCTACACCAAATAAATGATAGCAAATACAGAATAAGTTATTTGGAATAGGAATGAAGCGCTGAATACAAATTAATTTAAAAAAATGTAAGTTTGCTTTACCATTGATTTTATAAAAGTCCTGTATACATTCTAGCAGCTTAATAGAAAAGTTTAAATGATTATTTACAAGTTTATATTTTATTTTTTTCGATAAACTTACATTAAAATGGTCTAATGTCGCAATGCTTCCTTTCGTCACACCTCATCGCCTTACACCAAGTCTTAATGTGTTGTTCCATATTATGTTATATTCTTTTTATTTTTTTTTATTCTATTTAGTAGAGAAGGATCCAGATGTTTTATTAAAAAGGTAGAGTTAATATACAGGTTTTCAAAAATTAATATAATATTGATACCAAGGAAATATTATGTGAGATATTAATTCTATCTCGATTTAATAATTATTATTCACTACTCTATGGGACTTCTTTAGATGTAGATTTGTTTTAACCGTTTTCAAAAGATTCGCAAGCATGGTTGCGATTCATTTTTGGTGTTCCCAAATCCCAGCATATTTCACATAAGCTATCAGATGTTAAATCGTTAAATATAAAAAATTGAAGAAAACTTAAAAGTTAGCTTATGCAGATTATTTTCAATTTATTCAGTATTTATATTTAAACAAATCTAAATTTGAAATTAGTTAGATTCATATTTCGGATTGTTTTTGCTAAGCACTAAATGTGACAGACCTTTTTTATTCTCTTTTTCGTTCCTGTCATTTCAAATATTGCTGCATATATAGTCTCCATGTTAAAAAGAACATTCTTTTTTCATATACATGAGTGGATGCGTGTTTAAAACTTGACTTTTTAATAAAGCTAATTATGAATTAGTTCTTACATATATTTTGCGTTTTGCACGGAAACATTATACTGAGTAGTACATTCTTTTAGCATAATTAAAACATCTATTTTACTAGTATTTATATATCACGGCTTCATAAAAGGTGTGTATAATAAACAGTCCTGTTACAATATCATAATAATAACATTTTTATGTACACATAAATGAGATATACATAATATGTAAATTTATAAACAAGTCTACACACTGGCCTTAAATTTTATATTCGCTTTTAGGAGGTGATAGATACATGATTTTGAGTCGATTGAAACAAACATATCTATATACCAAGTGTTACAATATTTGTGATAATTATTTTTTTAATATTTTATAATTTAACCATGCTTTCTGCAGTAACTGAAGTGTAGAAGAAAAACAAATCTTTTTATAACAAATAATAATAATATCTCTACCCTTCATTCTAATCATAGGGGTTAGCCCAAAAGTCGGAGACTGGTGCAGGAGAGGGGGCGGCATATTATTATTAAGCAGGCCGCATTTGCGCCCAGGAACGACTTGGTAGGTTGGTAGGCCCTAACCACTATCCAGTGCAGGAATGAGGGAAACCTGGAAAACCTTATTAATTAGGGGGGTAGTCAAATATCAACCGGTATCAATCTCTGGCATTGACCCAAGCTAACATTCTTCCACCCTAGCATACCTGCAGAGAGAGTGTCAATCCTCTCCACGAATATATAGTCTGTTTAGAAATGAAAGAGAGTAATAAAAGCTTATTATGTATGCAAATCGTAAATAAATGTAGTACTGGTGCTTTTACTCAATATTTTTATATTATGTATTATCGGTATAGATGAGGTGTACTTTTAAAAAAACTTTGTGTGGTCGAACTGTACTAAATTGTAGCAGGTAGCTAAAATTTAATCCCCAACAATCCGTCTTTGTCTATGCCGCTTCAATTTCTCGGTCAATTTCTCTTATAAGTAAACAATATAAAAACAGCATTTTAAAACATGAAGCTACTTTAAGCATCATAACCGGGTTAAGAGGGTATTTAGTAATTCAAATAAAATTATTCAATATTATTACCAAAATATTTATTTAAATTTAATGAATAGACTTTTATTCCACACAAAAATATATGTATTTTGAAAATTCAAATTATGGTGAGTAAATGTAGTGTATAAATGTACAATAAAGAAAATAAAAAAGTAGGTATATTAAAATTCATCCTCTGAATATTCTGATGAATTATCTTCGTCTCCTAGGTTCCACAGTAACGTCAATTAAATTATGGAGTTCCCACATTTTCTTCTTTTCTTTTTGTACATCTTTGCCAGTTATCTGCAGTTTCTCGTTCCAAGGAACGTTTTAACAAAATTTTCGCGTCACTTAATTTAAACGTCGTATTATTTCGCGCTACATCTCCTTTTACCTGCGCCCAGACTAATTCGATTGGGTTAAGTTCACAGTGATAAGGTGGTAACCGTAGTACCGTTATTTGGCGATTTGTTGCCATTTCATCGATAACATACTTTTTCTAATCTTTAATAAGATTGACAAGTGTTAAAAGTTCCTTTTTCACCATATTTGTTTCAGAAGAAATGTTTTTTCCGGATTTACTTATTTTTATGATTGCATGTTTTTGTGGTAAAAAAAAAACTGAAAAAGGAGAACACGTCTCGCGAGTCGAGAGAATATAACAATTAACGCTTCCTATCAAAACCGCTAAAATTAATTAGTGCATGTGTCAAATTAGTGTTAAATTTAAATTACGACTAGCAGAACTAAATTTTGGGATCCATTGTATGAACAGCAGGCCGGCCGGTACATCACTTCAAGAGGAGACATCAGGTGAGTTCTTCTTTGCCACCCGCAAACAACCATGTTCATCAAGGTAGATAAGTAACGAAGCGACTTTGGATTTTATTGATTAAATAATTTAAATAATCCATTAATTTCTAATAAAAAAAGTATAGAGGTATTTGTTGCAAAGAAGTTTGTTTTTCTCCTACACTCCAATAATTGTATACAAGCACGGTTAAATTAAAATAACTAATTATCATAAATATTGTAACACTTGGTAAATAGGTATGTTTGTTTTAATCGACACAAAATTAAGTATTCTATCACTTGCAAGACACCCTACAAATATACTGTATTTAAATGTAATGATTTATTTGTTTTGAAAATACAAAAAACTTATTTTGTTTACATAACTAAGTACACAAGTTACACGTTTATCAGAATAAAACTGGTAATTTAATATGGTGAAATCAGATCAGGTAAGATTTGTACATCTCGTAGTGGTAGAAAATACAGAACTTGTTATTTGGAATCGGAACGAACCGCTGAATACAATAAATGAGAAAAAATGTAAGTTTGCTTTACCACTGATCTTCTGGTAGCTTAATATAGTAATAGAAAAGTTTAATTGTAATAACGCTAAATAATATCCCAAATGCAAATTAACTCTTTTAAACATATGCATGCCTTGTCCAAAAATGGAAATCGTGTACAGATATCTAATGCTGGATTAGGTATATATAGTCTAAGATCCCACTATAAAACGACTTTCACCGAGCTGGTTAATGGATGAAAAGTATTTTATATCCAATTGAATATGTCAATAAATATATTGCAAATGGGTTGTCTAAAAAAATTCAGTCCAGAATATGATTAATTAACAATTAAAAATTATTATTTTCTTACACATTTCACTGGTTTGGTTAATAAACAAATTCCATACCAATCGAAAGTATGAAGCCCATAGAATATGCAAACGTTAGGTTGACTATTTTTTTTCCCGTCACAACTCTTGGGTAGGCAGGTATAAACAGGTAAATCGATACTGATTTTTCGCAGACAACCCTATACCACCGTGTTGGTAATGAAATAATCTTTATTTTAATTTAACTTTAATTTATTAACCACACCGGTGCAAGTTACTAGTATCGATTTACCTGTTTATACCTGCCTACCCAAGAGTTGTGACGGGAAAAAAATAGTCAACCTAACGTTTGCATATTCTATGGGCTTCATACTTTCGATTGGTATGGAATTTGTTTATTAACCAAACCAGTGAAATGTGTAAAAAAATAATAATTTTTAATTGTTAATTAATCATATTCTGGACTGATTTTTTTTAGACAACCCATTTGCAATGTATTTATTGACATATTTAATTGGATATAAAATACTTTCCATCCATTAACCAGCTCGGTGAAGATCGTTTTATAGTGGGATCCTATACTAACATGTGCGAACGTCGTGTGACATCACAGGTCTTCGCTGAGGCGGCCACCTTTTTGTGGGGGTGTGGCTAAGCAGCCATTTTTAAATACCGCTTTTTAGGCTTATTTTTCCACGAAATTGTCCAGGACTAACGCCATTTGGATTAAAATAATACATTCTTTCTTGCGCATATATTTGGAAAATCATGCAATTTTCCCATTGAACATAAAATTCGATACAGTTGACGTTGTACTTACTCAGTCTGGACAACTTGAAGGCGTCCGCTGTATTAATGACATCTACATAGGCCTGGAATTCAAATTTTCTTCCAGTCACGTTTTGGTTGTGCTGGAGCATCGCGAATTTAAAGGCCGTTTGTACATCGTCGGTTCCTTGTTCGAAAATTGCACCTGGTAACACGTAAAGTAACAGATTATAAAAAATTTCAGCTTTTTAAATTACAATTCACAAAGGTTTTAAAATAAACCGACTATTTTTAAAATGGAACATCCTGTATATTATACTGATATTTAAATTGTGCGTTGAGGAATAGTTGTGTGTTTTATTTATGAATAAAAATTTGTTTTTAATGTTTTTCTCGTGTTTATTTCTGCTTTATGTTTTGTGTGTGTGTCTTTTAGAGGGAAAAACAGTATCAATTGGGCTACAAACCTTTTTAAACTCTTTTCTCCACGGTCGGGAGTAGAAATCAGTTTCTATGACATCAAAATTAAAACAGAAGTAGTAGATTATTCCTAAGGGAGTATAATGCTCCCAAGGGAGTTTTCATTATGGAGAACGTTTTTCATGCAAAAAAAGATAACATTGAAATTATTTATTGACATTTAAATTAAATGTTACATTTGTACAATTTTCAAAATTAATATTAGAAGGAATATTACTTTCGCTTACATTTACAGTTTTTGTGATTGCGCTAGTAGTGGTACTTACTAAAACCTGATTAGCAATTTTGGTCTTATTTTCAATCGAGTTCTCGACATAACCCTCAGCGACTGTCGTTAATTTCCATCCAGCATGACGCTTTATTGTCGTGATATCCACACCAGCATCTGCCAGTAATGTCGCTGAAGATCTTCGTAAGCAGTGACCAGTATAACATACAGCATCAGGTAATTTTAAATACGAAGCTGCTACACTCGGATTTTTTCCCATGGTATTCTTGCCAACTGGCTGCGAACTACATTTTCCTGCTTTGTAGTACAAAAAAAGGCGCTTATGCTTGACGTGGGGAGGACGAAGGGACAGGTATTTTCGAAATAATTCAAGCATATTTACCACATCGGTAACCAGAAAGGTTCGTGGAATCTTTGTCTTAGTGTTTGGAATATTTACAATCAAGGAAGAGCCTACATCCTCAATATCATCTACAGTTAAATTGACTAGTTCATCAATTCAACAAGCTCCGGCAATCCCCAGAATTAATCCAACCTCGAAGACTTGTAATTCTTTGCATTTTCACTGAAGTATGCCAACAAAACATTCTCGCTGTATACTTGAACATTTTTTTCGGCGCACCACTTTTTGAACCGATTGTAGGCTATATCGTATAAAGATCTTGACTTCGTAGGCAGCAAATTGCTTATTGCAATATTTGCAGTCTCCACAATCTCTTCCGACTCCGACAATTATTCATTGTGCACTAAACAAACTTTAAACTAAACCAAACTAGCACCTTAATTTGACAATTCTTTTTGTTTGTTTATTTTGTAGTTATGACAATAACTCAACGATTACTAAATAAATGCTCAAATCCGAATACAATAATTCTTGTGCTACTTACTTCATAATGACAAAATATGTGTTTTTAAGTTAATGAGACCGTGGAAAAAATAGTATATACCATTCGGGAGAGATGCTATTTTGTCCTCGTGTGCATTGTAGCCCTCGGGCTTCAAATTGCACCTCTGCCAAAATAACGCATTTCTCTCCCTTATAGTATAATGTACTATTATTTCTTACCTTGATAAACTACCCTAGCTGCTTGTAGAACATAGACTCCTATTACCTCTAATAGTCGGTTCCTTCGTCAAACACTATTGCAGCACACTGTATATTACTTGATCAAATAAAGATCATTCAAAAAATAACAATGTTTATTTTATAAAAATTTTAATAAATGATATGGACATAAACGTTTATTTAGCTTCCACTTTCCCTTTCTCAGACTGTTGTCTGATACGTATTAAGAATATTTTTATGTATTTTACCTTTTTTATGAATCATATATCTAATTTATGACACTAGATTTTTAAATGCAACTGAATATTGAGTATTACCTATTTTTAGGAATTAAAATTCTTAAAATAAAGAACATAACTATGCTATTCTGTAGTATTCTTAGTTCGCTGATATATTAAATTATAAAATGGTTCCTGTTCTGACAAAACTATATGGTATCTTTATTGTTTTACGAAAATTGTGAGTATGTCTGACTGTCTATTTTGTTGTCTTTAATGGGTAGTTAGAGCTTTTAAAATTTTGTGCACATGTAATATACCTGTATTAACGTTGGTCTTTATAGGTCTTCAACTGGAAATCGTCTAGAAGTGAGTACTAAATTTAACTTTTATCCTGGCTTCTTCTTGCTAATTTGCCTAATTTTCGGGGAGCTCTGCACGTTTTTTTTAAATTTAGATTTCCTGATCCCTTGTTTTAAAATTTACTTATCATTATAGTTCATACATATGATTTTATTGAGTTTTTCGATGCACTGTTTTAATGTTTTTCAAAGCACTGCTTAACATTTTTTTAAATGTCTTTGCAATTTTGGTTATAACTAAATGTTAAAATATTCTTAAATATTACTCTTTTTAGGTGAATTGTGATAGGTATTGTGAAGCCAACTTAAAACTTGATATTTGTCCATGGCTATGGAATTTATTAGACATTTCTGAAAATTTTATAAAATTTATTTACTATAAATGTTGATACTTTTATTATATTTGCTCGACTCCTCGCGATATATGTATAAAATTAATCTATGATCTTTACTTGTTCATTCAATATACTTTATTCTGGGTTTAAGTCTGTTTTTGTTTATGTTCTCATCATAAATGTGAGGTCATGTCCCAATATTAGATACAATTTTACTGTGTATTATTTACTAAATTTATTTAATTTCCCCTATATACCTATATGCTCTGTATTGTTCATCTTTATACTATTCTATTCTATTCTACTATATTCTAATTTTATCAACAATAATCCTTTTTTAATAATATTTTATGATTTTTAATAAACATGTAAATTTTCATTGGTATAGAATATCTGATATTTCATTTTATCACAATATTCTTACATATTTAAATATATTTAGTACTATCTAACGATAAAACGATTTATATACAATACTGAACTATATATATCTCTCTACTATAAAATATACAGGGTGTCTCAGGATATGTGGTACGACTCTTATAAAGAACAAAAAGGTTAGTGTTGAAATATGGCATTCTGTGATACAGCTCATATTGTTTTCGGAACAATATGTACTACGATTTGATCTGAAGGATCAAGTAAGTCTTGGAAATACAGAAAAACCATTTTCTTTATTAGATACGACAAAATATAGTTTATCATAATAAAGAATTGAGTATCTAAGTATGGAAAATTTCAATGTCTCTTACTTTAATCCAAAATTTTCACTTATAATACCACTAGAGCTTCAATTATTACTAGTCTTCGACTAGGGAGAATTTTCAAAATATTCGTGTGCTCGAAAAAATTTCCAGTTTTTAATTGAAGCTAGAGTGGTATTCGGTAAGAAAATTTCACAATGAAGTGTTAAAAAATATCGACAAAAATATAAAGATATTAAAATTTTTTGATTGTTTCGAAGAGACAGAAATAATAAAAAATAAGTTGATAGTAGCTCAATCTTTCAGTTTTCTAAAAATTTAGTGTACTAAAGTTGGTAAAAATATATTTTATTGAAAAAAAAAACTTGAAGCAGTATATATAAACAAAGTAACTTACATACATATAACATTAGGTTAAATAAAATACAACTAACCGATTTTAGTTAAGCAAAATAATAAAAAATAAGTCAATAGTAGATCAATCTCTCAGTTTTCCACATACTCATTTTACTAAAGTTGGTAGAAATATATTTTCTTACAAAGAACCTTAAGCACTATGTAATATCAATAAAATTCATATGCATATATTATTAAGAAGACCATGCAATCCATGTCAAACAAGGTAATCGTGACTTTTGACGTTATTTGACCATTTTCTTTAAAATCGTTGTGTTGTACAATTGAAAAATGGAGCGGTTTGAGAAATACGTTTTATGCAAGTTTTGAAAAAAGTTAGTGAAATTAAAATGTATCATCGGAATCTAAAATTTTTAATGTATTTATTACAAGAATGCGGGCCAGAAATTTATTCGCCAAACTTGTTTGGGATTATTAAAAATCATTTGCTTCTGGTGTGTAAGAAATATGGGCTCAGAACAAGATTGTTTCAAAGTAGTACATTTATTTTTTGAAACATAGACATTTTATAAATTTTAGTGAATGTGTGCTTGTTTATTCCCCATTAAGAAAAGAAGACGTGGCTGAGGAATTTCAGCAACATTTGGACACTTTAATTAAAAGTACTAAAAGTACATACTTGGTAAATAATTATTTATAAATGATTTGTACTTATTAAATTATGATAGAATAAATTTGAAGTTAAATATAAATGTCATTTTATTTATAAATATCAAAAAATTTCCAGTGTAATTTCATGCTCCTTACCCCAAGGAAGAGACAAATTTCCGGAAATTTTCTTAGTTGCTATAGTAACGCTACAAAATACAGGCCTTTAATTGGCTGAAAAATACTATTGTGAAATTTTCTTGTTAAAAGCGTCCTTACTGTATTGGACACAACAAAACATAGAAAGATCTATCATAACAAAAAGTGAGAAGTATCTAAAATTATTTTTTACTGTGTTGTAAAGATATCTAAGCTTTCTTCTAAGGTATCAATGTTCTTACAATTCCTATCAATAAGAATGAATCTAGCTAAATTTACTACAAAAAATTCATAACTCATTTATTGAAAATATTCTATAATATTCAGTAATATTCACTTTTGAAACTATAAGAAATGGAAAATTCAACCATAATAAAAGATTTAATCTATTTCTGCATTTTAGGATTGCTTCTTCAGATAGTCTCCTTTAAGTTGAGTCAAATATCTAACTAAAAATTATTATATAAATGAAATATCGGCAATGTCAAAATAATGTTGATCTGTAAAGAAATATAAATTAAAGACATGACATTCACCTACTTTATCCAAAATTCTACCCTTTATGTTATGGTTTGTTCATATATAATTTTTTATTAGGTATTAACAATATTGTATGAAAATAACTACTCTGCGAACTATAACGCTCTGACCAGCGTTGAATTACACCCACAATATCTGCCCATTATTATTAGCTTTTGTAAATACTTTACTGTATTGTAAAGGTAAAGCTATTTTAAATCAATTTCCTATCAATGAAATCATATGTATGCTCTCTAATACCAAATATCTAGGTATGCTAATGAACAATTTCATAAACGAAACTGTATTCAACAATTATCTACAAAAAAACATTAATTAATGAATTAAAACTTTTATAGGTATTAATTCTTTTATTATGAAAAACGTTTCTTAATATTTTGTCATATCTCATAAGAAATGCACTTTAATACACTTTAATAGTAACAGTATATCTCATTCTAAGGAATTCAAAAGTATATCAAAATAATTTACTGCAATAGTGACTTCCACTAGGCTGCTATGCATTTACTTTCAACATATAACCTAGCACTTGATTGAAGTTCTGTAGTACACTAACAAATGCAATTGTATTCATTTCATGAAAAAGAAGGACTTACCCAATGGTATTTTCTCCCCATTTGCTAATGTTCCTGTGATCAGCGTGAATAAAACAATAAATTTAGTAGCAGTGATATTCATGGCGGAGGCGCTGTCTCAGCTTCACCAACTCTGGACCAAATCTCGCTACAAAATCGGATGTAGACGGCGCAGACGCATGCATTGTTAACTATAATGTCATGTGTTTAATTTACCTTAACTAATAGAAGCGAAGCGAAAATTATGCACATAGACAGAAACGGTCGATTTTAAATTTAAATTCAATGGTTCGCAAAATATAAACATTCAGTATTATTTATTCAAAGTCGCATAAACATAGTTTGCATATAACTCAATAAATATTTAAAGTATTATTAATTTTCCTTAAGCCAATCACTTCATTCAAAACTTGGATATATTTAAAACGAATCTTTTCCCAATAAAGCCAAGTTTTAAATAAATCTTTAAATATGTTTATAGTCAAAATCAATATAAATAATAAAGAGAGAACGTAACATGACACATGAATAAAAAAATAGGAAATATTGCACAAAAGAAATTAATTTTAATTTTCGGAAAAAATCTATACATTTGCCAAATATTAAAATATTTGTAGGCTTTCGAATTAATCTTAATCTAAAGACACATTATTATATAATATATTGGCCACAAAACTGAAAATAATTGTAAACCAATAGAAGCTCTAGTGACACCTCGTGGCATTCAACAGACTTTCAACGTTTGGAGTGTATGAATCTGTCCTTAAATCAATACTGAAACTGACTCAACCAGAAATGGGTCAATGCACAAGTATTTGTTGGAGTTGAAGAACAACGAATTTCATAAACCAAGTTGCAGAGGCCACCACTACTTACAAAGAAGTACGTAATTTTGTGTCATAAATTATTATAAGAAAATTAGATTGCAAGGATAAGATTGAAGATAATATACCTAATAGATTGATAGATAAATTTGAGATATGATTAGTATTTCAAAATGAATAAGCAGAATATTAGATGAGGTAATTTTGACTGGTGACATAATTTAGAGGTAATGACGTAACAAAACTTGAACTACTACGAGTTCATTCTGAATTTTGTTCTATTATACTTACCTTCTGCCTAGAGTTGCCAACTTTTTTTATTCTCAGCTAAAGACTTTCTTTACTGGAAAGTATAAATACAAAAAAAATTATACTCACATAAGTTTTTTGTATATATTTCGTCACATATACACGAGACGTTACTTTTAAATCGGTAGGACCTGATCCCAGAACGAAATATAGAAATCCATGGGACGACCAAGAGTGTAACTCACAAGTCCTTAATATTACGTCCGTTAAACGTCCATTTTATGTCGGTACGTCCCATGATCAATTATGAACGCCCATGGAAGGTCCAATATTGTAGCTCCCAAGGACGTCTTAATATTACGTTCGTTGAACGTCCATTTTAGGCCGATACGTTCCTAGACTAGTATGGACGTCCATGGGATATCCAGCAGTGTACTTATCAGAGTCGCCCTTAATATTACGTCCGTCGGATGCCATTTTAGGACCTCAAACAATTAAATGAAAACAAAAATTTGTTTTGTCGTCTGGGAACAGCACCGAAGCACTTTAGACAAAGAGCTTTGTACAAAAAAACTAGTGTAAGACAAGAAAAGAGAATAAATTTCATTTATTTATAGGATAACTCAGCAATAAAACAAACTAAAATTGAATTTGGCGGTAATAGTGTAGTACTGTCTAGTGTCAAAAGTTAAAAATATCATGGGCTGGTAGTTGATCGTGTTACTTGTAACAAAAAATATAATATAAATTTTAATGTAAATTATATAACGATTTTGTCTATGATGGTGAATTTGGTACTGAAAAATTGGAGCACTCTGCTTGTTTAGAAGTATATCTCTTTCTGTAAGGTGAGTTTTAGTGTCAATAAACTACGTTACGATACATGAAGATATCCTTGTTGCATGCATGCATATGTATGTCTATCTCTTTCGAAAAGTAATACGTACGACTATACTTTAGAATACATACGTTATATTTGCAGAATATTCAACTGTCTACAATTTTTAGATGGATAGACACAAATATCTTCCATGTCTTCCAATTTAAAAATATTAAAGACCTTGTTCACTGAAAAGAGAACGCAAAATCATCAGGACTGAATATTTTTTCTCCCATTAGCATAACCTTTATTTATCAACATTTTTAAATCAGTTAAGGGTACATATTAATTTACTTGAAGATCTCCCTTGGCAAAGCTCTGCATTGGCAGCGGACTTGACAGATGAAAACACTTCACAGGCTATACATTGTCAGCGTTAAATATGAAATTCATATTATTATATCTGGAAAATGAGATGCTGTGCTGTGACATTTCTACAGGTGGAAGAGTAGCCTATTATTCTATTTATCCACATTAAATACTTTGTAGCGAAAAGCGCTGAAGGAGTGTTTTTTCAAAAGGAACAGATAAGCTGAACACATTTTATTTACACAAGCTTTGCGAGATGGAAAATCATATTCGCAAAGACATGGCATGATAAAACAATGAAAAATAATGGTTTGTTTAATAAACGTATGTTCTACAGAGTTACTCATTTCTGAGATCTAGGAAGTGTAAGATAATTTAAATAAATAAAATTTTGGATGTCATCTTTTTTAAAGACCATCAGATTTTAATAAAATTTGACACACGTAGGTTTTTGGCGATGCCGAACACGCTGCCATACCTCACTTATTTTTCAATCTTCTATAAGCCACAGCAATATTGCTATGCCTTTTTCAAACACCCTGTAAAATTGCTTACAATTGTAAACTATACTTAACGTTTGAATTAATTTAGCCTAAATATGTAAAATAATTCGTAATAGTTAAGATTAAACCATTTATATACAATGGAAATCATAAAACAAGTATTACCACCTTTTGTCACAAAATGAGGAATTCACTTCCATCTATATTTTAGTGTATTTCATGGTCTCTGTACTTCCCCTTTATGTAACTCAAAACTTGAGGGAATCCCCTGAATACTTGGAGTTTTCCGTAAATATCCACTATCTTATTTGCATAACTAATGTAATAGTATAAATAGAATAGTTTATTTAAAATCATATACAACAATTTTTCTTTAGTTTTATCGGGTTTATGCCACACTTCTGAAAAAAATAACGATTAATTAAATAAGCTCTTGCGCCAAACGGATCAGTGAAGGGTTATTTTTGAAACTAAGTTTACCTAACCAAAATAAAAAATAACAAAAATCACATCACTATCGCGCACTTCCGTATTTTTTCATTTTCAAAATAGTAATAAAAATATTAAACGTATGTCAAGTTTGATAGTTTAAAATTTGTTTATCTGCTTCCTTAAAGATGTTAAATGATTTTTATTTTATTGTTACTTACTTCTTCTTGATACAACTGAAGCCAACAATGCTCGATGTTTATTGAACAGTTTGATACACACTTATCTCCGTTCAACAAAATAATCGCGGTCTCCTTTAATTTTTTTTTGTTGCTTTATCTTCCTTCTCTAAAATTTTTCCCGAACCCCATTGAATTAAATGACCGTTTTCCCAAGCATGTTCGCAAATTTTTGATTTTTCAGTTTCCCGTCTTTTTATATAATTTTTATGTTCCTCAACTCTAACATTCATAGGCCGAGACGTTTCTCCAATATAATGTTTATTGCATTCACAAGGTTACTGCAGATGCAATTTTTTGAATTTTGTATATCATTTTTGGACGCGTTTTAGACAAAAATGATCGTAAAGTATTAGTTGTGTGAAAAACTGTTCGAATATTAAATTTATTACATATTCTTCTTAACTTTTCTGATGATACAGGAATGTATGGAATTTTTATTGTATGATTAGTTTCTTTTGTTTGTCTTAAAGTGTTCGTTTTATCTGTAATATTTTTGAATGTTTTATCAACAAAATTTGGAGGGTATTCATTATTTATTAAAACATTTTTAATAAATTTTAGTTCGTTATTAAAAATGTCATTGTTTGATGAAATTAATTTTGCTCTATCATATAAACATTTAACAACACCTTTCTTAATATCAATGTGATGGTTAGAACTAAAACTTATTATAAATACCCTCCAAATTTTGTTCACAATAAACATCGATCATTGTTGGCTACAGTTGTATCAAGAAGAAGTAAGTAACAATAAAATAAAAATTATTTAATATCTCTATGAAAGCAGATTAACAAATTTTAAACTGTCAAATTTGACATACGTTTAATATTCTTATTACTATTTTGAAAATGAAAAAATACGGAAGTGCGCGATAGTGATGTGATTTTTGTATTTTTTAATTATCTGCTTTTTTCAGTGTGAGATTCTTTGGTTAGGCAAACTTAGTTTCAAAAATAACCCTTGACTAATCCGTTTGGCGCAAGAGCTTATTTAATTAATCGTTATTTTTTTCAGAAGTGTGGCATAAACCCAATAAAACTAAAGAAAAATTGTTGTATATGATTTTAAATAAACTATTCTATTTATACTATTACATTAGTTATGCAAATAGGATAGTGGATATTTACGGAAAACTCCAAGTATTCAGGGGATTCCCTCAAGTTTTGAGTTACATAAAGGGGAAGTACAGAGACCATGAAATACACTAAAATATAGATGGAAGCCAATTCCTCATTTTGTGACAAAAGGTGGTAATACTTGTTTTATGATTTCCATTGTATATAAATGGTTTAATCTTAACTATTACGAATTATTTTACATATTTAGGCTAAATTAATTCGATTTTCGAAACGTCAAAAATACAGAAGTGCCCGATAGTGATGTGATTTTTTTTTACTTATCTGCTTTTTTCAGTGTGAGATTCTTTGTATAGACCAACTTAGTTTCAAAAATAACCCTTGACTGATCCGTTTGGCGCAAGAGCTTATTTAATTAATCTTTATTTTCTTCAGAAGTGTGGCAAAAACCCAATAAGACTAAAGAAAAACTAAAATTATGCCACAAATAAATAGCTTCAGACAATGTATACAACAATCCTGATAAATATATTTTAGTGTTGGGTGATAAATATAACAATCAACGGTTTTAGAACTGAGTAGATATGAATTTTAGATTAACGTTGAATTCTTAAAGAGTTTGTAAATATTATACAGGGTGATTTTAAAATATGTAGTCAAACTTATGCAACGGAAACTAGAGGTCAAAATAGACTGTTTGAATTTATACTTTATTATATTATTTTATTACTATATTTAGTTACATCTCCTTAAACTTGAAATATAACAGAAAGTAAAAGTACAAATTTTTCCCAAACATATGAAGATACTCTTATGTTTATAAATAATAAAGGTACACGATCAATGTTCGTAACATTAATGTTAATGAAATACAATGTTCTTTTTTATGGTGAATATCAATAAATAAATTGACGGCATGGGAGTAATGTAGGGTTGCTCCTCTTTATCTCACCCTATATTTCTTTATACTTGCGACGGCTTGTACAGTATCAGGCAATTTCTAAGAGCACAGAATATATAGCTACGCAAAAAGTTTTGTTTCGTTTCTTTCTCTTTTTTTATATGACTAATATTAAATGAGAAAATTGGAGGGGATTTATCACAATGCATTTAATATGGATTTTACAACTTGTTTGATCAAAAAATTAAAAAAAAAGTTGGGCTCAACCGGGATTTGAACCCGGGACCTCTCGCACCCAAAGCGAGAATCATACCCCTAGACCATTGAGCCTCACTGAGTAAACCTTTTTTATAAAGAGTTATAAACTCCATAATTTTGCAAAGGAAAATTAAATTGAACAAATGGAAATGTTGCCGGATTTAATTACTTTTTTTCTCAAGAATCGTTAAATTTTTGATAAGTACCTACTTCTACAATCAATTTAGATTACAACAGTATTTACTAATATGTTCGATTCGGTTTATCAAAATTTTTATTTCACATTCTTAATCAACATGAGAGAACGAATAGACAGGTAGAGAGGAGACAAATACTTTTTGCGGAACCCCATCAATTACATATAACTTGATAACATGTCGGTGCAAGTTTAGAGTGTAAATCATATTAATCCATTATTACTCTGCTATGCGTTGTACAATATTTAGCCTCATTGAGTAAACGTTTTTGACAAAGGGTTATAAAGTCTATAATTTTGCAAAGGAAAATTAAATTGAACAAATGGAAATGTTGCCGGATTTAATTATTTTTTCCTCAAGAATCGTTAAATTTTTGATAAGTACCTACTTCTACAATCCATTTAGATTACAATAGTATTTACTATAGTCTGTCTGGAAATGAAAGAGAGTAATAAAACCCCGAGATAAGAACCGGCCATGGGTGTGGTAATATTTCGTTTCAGGTAATTATCGGGTAACACTTATGCTAACAGGTAATGGGTGTACATTAGTATATTTTACTGGATACATCATACGGCAGGAGCCAGTGTACTGTGACAGATCAATCCAGTCTTAGAGCTGAATATACGAAGACGTGCTAGTGCAGTAGAGTAAAATTCGACTTGTGTTTAGTGACTATTGTACCAGTGAATATAATATTGTTTGGGTATAATATCGAGTTTATCAGATTACGATCCTGCTAATCGCGTGAAAAGATGTGCGCCGTCTCAGAATGAGAAGATTATTATATTAAATGTATTTAATGCAATGAAACACCAAAATCCAACCAACAATGTTGACGACATCTTATAAAAGTGTTCCAAAATGACGGGGATTGAAAAATCGACTATCTACAGACTTTTAAAGGAAACAAAAAATGAACAAGATACTGTAAATCCCCCAAAATCATCTACAGGGAGGTCAAAAGTCGTTATAGATGATTTCTTCAAAAATGTCATTCGCAGAGAAGTACACTCATTTTATTTTAAAAAAGAAATGCCAACGCTAAACAAAATTTTAAGTGAACTTTCAGAGGACAACGATTTGCCAAAAGTCAGTAGAAGCAAATTATGGACCGTCTTACGAGAGTTGAATTTTTGCTGGGAAAAGCAGAACAGGAAGTCAGTTCTTATCGATAAAGATGAAATTATTTGTTGACGAAGATCCTACTTAAGATCAATTAGAAAATTCCGTGACGAAGGGAGGAATATTTATTATCTAGACGAAACTTGGGTCAACGAGGGATATACTGTAACAAAAGTATGACAAGATAAAAATATAAAAAGTTTTCGACAATCATTTTTTGATGGACTTTCAACAGGGTTCAAGGCACCTTCAGGTAAAGGGCGAAGATTAATGGTGACACATATAGATAGTGCCAGTGGTTTTGTAGATGGCAGTTTACTTTTATTTGAATCTAAATATACAGGTGACTATCACGAAGACATGAACGCAGATGTTTTCGAAGAGTATTTTACACAAATGCTGGATCTTATTCCTCCGGGATCTGTAATTGTCATGGAAAAAACATATCTTTTGGAACAAATATGGTGAAAAAGGAACTTTTGACACTTGTTAATCTCAATAAAGATCAGAAAAAATATGTTATCGATGAAATGGCAAGAAATCGCCAAATTATAGTACTACGGTTACCACTTTATCACTGTGACCTTAACCCAATCGAATTAGTCTGGACGCAGGTAAAAGGAGATGTGGCACGAAATAATACGACGTTTTAAATTAAGTGACGTGAAAATTTTGTTAAAATATTCCTTGGAACGAGTAACTGCAGATAACTGGCAAAGATGTATACATCATGTATAAAAGAAGAGGAGAAAATGTGGGAACTCGATAATTTAATTGACGTTACTGTGGAATCTATCGTTATCAATCTAGGAGACGATGATTATTCATCAGAATATTCAGAGGATGAATATTAATATACCTACATTTCTTTATTGCACATTTATACAACACTACATTTACTCACCATAATTTGAATTTTCAAAATACATATATTTTTGTGTGGAATAAAAGTCTATTCATTAAATTTAAATAAATATTTTGATAATAATATTGAATAATTTTATTTGAAATACTGAAAACCCTCTTAACCCGGTTATGATGCTTAAAGTAGCCTCTAGTTTTGAAATGCTGTTTTTATATTGTTTACTTATAAGAGAAACAGACCGAGAAATTGAAGCGGCATAGACCTGCTACAATTTAGTACGGTTCGATAATATACAGTTTTTTTAAAAGTACACCTCATCTATTATACCGGTAATACATAATATAAAAATATCGAATATAAGCACCAGTACTACATTTATTTACGATTTACATACATAATAAGCTTTTATTACTCTCTTTCATTTCTAAATAGACTATAAAAACATTTTTCTAAATTTTTCCAGTATTCGTCATTATTTGTTCTCGGCTATAATTTCACAAGTTTATATATATATGTTAAAAATCACCCTGTATTGGTTGCTGCACGCGTTCTGCGTTTTAAGAATTAATTTAAATAAAACAACAATCTTCCAAAATGGAACGTTGCACATTGCACAACATTGTATCACTACCTAACCTACTACGTCATGATGTTTATTAGGATGGCAATTCCTTTCTCATGTGTCAACAAAATATAAAAAATAATTGTATTAAATATTTGTAATCAGTACATCCAATAATGGAACACTAAGGTTGATAATTTTAGTAGGAAATTAAGTATATCAACAGTTGCCTTCTCATCGTGTATTATTAACTCCGTTGAGACATTTGGTATATTTTGGTAGCTTTTAAGGTCAATGAATTACGTCTCAGTTCACCTATAAACAAATATGTGTATTGTTTATGTTGTAGCTACGAAATAGTAAACACAAGCGTGTATTAACATTTTGCGCTGCTAAACATTTTCACGATTGTCGTTATAAAACCTGAATTTAAATACAATTCTTTAGTGTAATATACTAAAAATGTGACGTACCACTGATTGAGTTTGCACAGAATTTGGGTTATATTCACTTGAACTGCAAAATGATTTCAATATATATTGTTTGAAACAGGAATGTATCAGGGAATGTGTCCTATTTAGATGCTTAGATTAGTACGGGTTAGCTAGGGGATTCCCAGATACCATTCATCTCGTTTCTGGGAATCCCGGATATAATGTAAATAAAAATATGCTTTAACAAAACCAGCCAAGGAATTGTATTTCATATGTATCATCTTTACCAGTAATAAAAGATACATGTGTATGTTATACGGACACAGGATGTCCGGAAACTAGGCGCAGAAAATTTAGGGGGTTATATTTTTTGAAAAATTAATTTGTTTTTTTACTACAACTCTTTTAATTCAGTAACGATTTTTCCCAAATTTGGCACACTTGTTACTTTTATCAAGACGCAGTTTCAGGGAAAATATTTTTAAAATAGCAGCACCCTAAAGGACATAAAGGGCACGTGGTAGGTGAAGAAATGATCATAACGTTTTTGTCTTTAATTTTATTAAGACATTTCTTTAAATAATGAAAGTTTATCTAAAAATTTTAAACTTTTGTTTGAAGTTAAAAAACCAACTGTTTGTTTCAAACCATACTTTGAAAATAATTAATTGATAGTTATCATATTATTTTGACGACAGTTTCAAACATTATATGCTTCATTTCTACAAGATAAAAAACATAATCTTTTGAGAAAATAGACATTTACCTAATTTATTTTAACCTTGGAAGAACAATTTCTCTTTAGCTTCCCTGACGTTTGACATATCGTTATCTTCCTCAGAAGTAACTTTATCTTATCATATGTTTCTGGAAGTAAAGAAGCTAAACCGACGACGTGACGACCAGTCTGGAAATTGTTCTACCAAGATTAGAATGACTTAGTTAAATGTTTATTTTCTCATGAAAGACTTTAAATTCTGAATTCGGACTTTAATGTCTAAATGGAGTGGATTGCTTTCTGCTTGTGACTGTATTCAGACCCAGCTTTGAGTAGCTAATGACTACTAGATGTGTACACACGTGCTATGTCTTGCTTACTCATATTCTGATAACTGTGGCATGACATGACATGACCCTTCTAGGACTTCGGAGAAAAGCGATCCATTAGTACCCAAAAAAATTATATGGCGGTTTTCCTCACAAACGGTTGTTTATTTTTACTTCAGACAAGAGTAATTTTAGATATACTTTACCTGAAACTGCGTCTTTATAAAAGTAAGAATTGCGCCAAATTTGAAAAAAATCGTTCGAATATTAAAAATGTTATAACCAAAATAACTATTTCTAATTAGAAGTAATTCATTTATAAAAAAATCGTTACTTGATTTATTTTTAACTCCTTTGTTACAATATTTAAAATTAAAGATCTTATCAAAAAGTTTCCATCATACTCTTGAGTGCCTATACTTATTGTATATAAAATATTTTGAATTTTTAAATAAAATAAAACGTAGTAATTCTAAATATTTTATGTTGAAGGCCAGTTTATACACGTTTCCCATTCTCGATCATTCAAAAGTATCTCAATTGTTATTACAGATGTGCTGTTTTTGCGTATCTACTTTTTGACAGAAATCTAAATTGAATATTTTAAATGTTTTTCAGTTTTAAAATTACGGTCAAACAATTAAGATTTTGATATTGTAAATAGTTCCTGTAGCTGTTATAGTTCGGTTTTTTCTAGAAATATTAATATTTTCTTCTTTTAAATAACTATTACTGACTTACATATAAAAATCATAAATATATTTTATCGGAATTGTATCATTCTTATTCGAAATCAGATAATAAAAATTCTATTAAGCTTTCTCACGTAGAGTATCAGCATAATTTTCCTGGACCAAATGACAAATTATATTTACATCTTGATATATTACGAGAATTAAAATATTTCTCTATCAGGTGATTACCCCGTTTAAAAAGCTTTGGACGGAAACAGCTGAGCAACCAGTCGCTACTTATTCCCCCAGACGCATCATGTTACCATTCCTTCGTCTGTTGTTCAGTGCTCTGCTTGCCACAGCCATCATGTTTAGTGCGGTTAATTTGAGTGAAAGTGACGAATACATAAGGCAAAGAATGAGTATTCTAAAAAACGAAAAGGCGTTATTTTTCGGTGGCAAACTGAATTTGTCTGACAAAGAGCTGGCAGTTGACGAACTAATATTAAAAGAAAAGAAAGCAGAATTATCGGAGGCTCACAACAACGTATCAAAATTTTTACCTCTTCGCCACTTCTTCCAGGCTAAGACCGATATAGAAAAATCAAAGCTGTTCTCTATAATCAAAAAAATTCCAAAGGGAGCCTCTCTACATACTCACCTAACGGCAGCGGTATCTGTAGACTTCATGGTGGAAAATATCACTTACAGGGAAAATATATACGGGTGCTTCTTGAATGGTATTTTTAAACTACGATTCCTTCAAAGCGCAGATGAAGATAACAAGTGCGAATGGAAGGAGCTGAAAGAATACAGGAAGGAAGATCCCAATTTCGACGAGTGGCTGAAGAAGCAAATGTCCTTGGAAGTTGACGATCCACTAGATGTTTACCCTAACATCGACGTTATTTGGCAACGTTTCAAGAAAATATTTTCCACAGCGTACGACATGGTATCCTACAAACCAGTGTTTAAAGAATACATCTACCAACTTCTAAAGGAACTGTATGACGACAATGTGATGTACACTGAATTAAGAGGTACATTCATGCCTCTGTACGAACTAAATGGAACGGTATATGACACTAAAGAATTTTTCAACGTGTTCATAGAAACTGTAGAGGAGTTTAAACAGAATTATCCGAAATTCTTAGGTGCGAGATACATTCACTCCATATATAGAGGTGTCACACCAGAAGTCCTTAAAGAAGGTCTCGATGAACTTAGAGAATTAAAGAAACTTTATCCCCAGTTTATCGCAGGGTTCGATTTTGTTGGGTATGAAGAAGAAGGAAGACCAATAGTAGAATTTTATAAAGTACTTCTAGAAGCTAGTAAAGAACTAAAATTTTTCTTCCACGCTGGTGAAACCAATTGGTACGGAAGCACTGACCTCAATTTAATAGACGCAGTTCTTTTAAATTCCTCCAGGATCGGTCACGCTTATGCCCTATCTAAACACCCAATCCTGATGCATTTGGTAAAAGCTAAAGATATAGCTATAGAACTGTGTCCAGTTTCTAACCAAGTGTTGATGTTGAATCAAGATCCTAGGACGCATCCAGCTGTTTCTTTACTAGCTAAAGACTTCCCCATGGTGGTTTGCAACGATGATCCTTCGGCGTGGGGTGCCACTGGACTCAGTTACGACTGGTATGTTGCTTTCTTAGCCATGACACCAGAAAACGCCGGAATTGAAGTACTGAAGAAGTTTGCCATGGATTCTATTAAGTACAGTGCGATGGATGACGATGAGAAGCAAAGTGCTTTGGAAAAATGGAGTTTAGACTGGCAGATATTTTTAGACAATATGCTTAAGTGAAATATATATTTATTTTCAAGAAACTAGTCTAATTTACCTCAGTGCAATTTGGCACAGCTACTTTCTGGCAAATTATTTAGCGTCGGATATGGATTTGACTGATTTTCATGCACATAGGAAATAAAAATTGATTATTGATTATTAAATTGATTGAAAATTGATTACTGTAACAATTTATTTGTAATCGACTGTACTAATGAAATAATTTCTTAGAGTCTAGTGTTTATTTATTAATATTTGTGTATTTAAGGGTCAATAAAGGATATAAGTAAATCTCAATTTCAATTTGTACTTTCTCCTGTAGTATTAATGCGTCATGAATTATATTTGATATCTAATTAGTGTGTTTTAAGTGTAGTTCTTATTAAAAATAGGATAAGATTATTTTGATACAGTGGATGCAGCTATGCAGGCTGTCATACGGTGACAACCCAAAAAATCAAGCAAATGATGACTTTTGACATACTGGTTGTTTTGTAGTTAAGTTCTTTAGCACTCATCCTCGCGAGAAATTGGATCATTTTTATCACAAAAACCATCAATAACAGAACCAATTAAAGAAACAGGTATAGGGAAATGTAATATGGATATATAGAGGGTTTTTGGTTAAATATATAGGGTGTTCAGTTTAGAAAAAACAAGTTTTGGCGGTTCGAAGTTAAGCAAATTCGACAATAAATTTTCGTTACTGTGTAAAATCAGTTTTTAAAATATCTATAAAGAATGATACATATCCCACTTCCTCTCTTTTAAATATCAATTCTTCAGCTAGCATGATGTAAAAACGGCAATTTTGAATTAGGATATCGAAAAACAACTTTTTTAATAGAATTGAAATATCTCTATAGACATAAGAAAGTCTTCGTAAACTTACGTGTAGAATCCAAATATGCAAGAATATACAGGGTGATAGACTAAGACTCCAATATAACCAACCGTATATGTAAGCAAGAAGAGTAAGGCATCTAAAGTATTGTCACAAGTTTAGATAAAAAAATGTTTGAAGATTTGACCCGTCCACTGAATATGCTGTTGATGTATTCAGCTACTGTGTAGTGTCAATGTTGATTTATAAACTGCGAATATTTTACTTAATCGTAAGCGTAATATTTTTGTAACTCTTATCTATTCTGCTTCTCAAATATATGTGGAAAAGGTAAGTACTTGTATCTGTAATAAAACCATGACCTACACCAAAACATAAACTTCTTGAAAGTGCACTGAAAAGTGATATTAAAATTTCACTTTCATTCCAGCACATATCATTACAGTGAATCTCTACGCTAAAATTAAAAAGAAATAGATATAGTTACTTAGCTTCACCCATATTTAGTCACCACAAAGCATCCCTCCAATTTTGGAAAAAAGCCTGTAGTAATATAGTTGTGGCAAGAATTCAGACGACTTACATCACGGCTGCCATCAGGCAATTGTTTTTAATATCAACATATATACTTTATCGCGTTAAAAACAATAGATTTTTGTAATTTAGTGTAATATATACTAATTTTATTATTCTCAGTTGCAGTTTCTTAAATATGCTGATGAAAATATAAGTACTTAATGAATTATTTATTTATTCGTATGGCGTAAGTCATTTGAATTCTTGCCGTTACTGTATACATGTGTTTGTCATTATCACATGGATATCCGGAATGAATAACTTGATTACGTATATAAATAAATTTTCAAGGAAATATAATACATAGGTATTGTTGGGATAATAATTTTTAAAGGCTTTTGACAAATATAATATATATTTTTTTAAACATAGGATCGAGCAGTGTGAAAATATTAAATAAAATGTACCTAGGCGCAACTAGACGTCATGGTGACACGTCAAATATTCATAAAGTTCAAACTGAGAAAGTATGAGAAAAGGATATAGATCTTGTTTAAATTTCACAGGTAACCATTTAATATTTTTTAAATATTGCCTGTAGCTGTTTAAATAATAATCTATCCAAATAAATAAAGGAACATTTGCATCAGTAATAAATCCAAATTAATTGACTGTAAACGATAACAGGCGGTTTAAAATAATAACTTCATTTGATGCTTTCTAAATAGGTAACAAATTCAGCTCTGCTGTATGTTTGGTGGCCTAACGTTAGCATTGATATATAGATAGAATTTTATATTACAAGCGCAATGCAATGCTGTGTTATAACTGTAAAATTGTCCTATATTATGTATTGAAGGTTTTAAAAAGAGTAGGTACTTATAAATAAACCATTTTAGTAATACGACTGTGTGCTACAAATGTCTATGATTATAATCGAAAAAAAATTTAATCAACAAGTTTTATACAGGTTGAAACAAGAACTACATAAAAATATATCACAGATATTGATCTGAGTACGATATCTAATGCAATTTTACAATATTAATAAATAATGATAACATAACAAAGGGTAAAGTCATTTTGCTTTCTTTATATTTGCTTTTTATTTTGAATATTAACGGGGAACTTCACTGATATCTCCTTATTTATTTTTAGATTTAAATTTATGATTAACGTTAGCTACTGAGAAATATTAGTCACACTGTTCAATAGGTAATTAAATCTTAGATATATACTCACTACTCATATAGGGGAGAGTGGGGGAATAACGCGCAGAGATGTTTTGCTCGTGTAACAGATATTAATTCAAGGTAAATATTGCTGACATCTAGCGGTCGTTCACTTAAATACTGTAGAGTAATGAAAGATTCGTTAAAGTTTTATAGGTGAGGTCACTTGAGTTTTGTTTACAATGCTAGTATATCTTATAATATTTGTGTTTTCTTTAACGAAGCAAGATAAGTCCTAATTTATTACTTAATTTTATTATAAATCATTGAAGCCTGAATGATAAAATTAATTCATTATTTTTTTTTTTTTCTGTAAACCAATTTTGTACACAGAAGCACCTTGGGGTAATACCGCGAAATCCCAACATTCCAGAATCAATGTTGAAAGGTAAATTAATAAATATCAAGCCACTCAGCGTTGTACCTTTAAGTAGAAAATTCATATTTACTCCCCAACAAGAAGAGGAACTAATCAAACATACAAAAACCTTAGCCAAAGTTAGCTAAACTGTCATGGAGTGAGTCCCCTTAATCTTAGCTTAGTCTCAGAAAAACTGTTTATGATTTTCCAACAAGAAATGGATTTAAACATGTTTTGAATCATGACAAACAATTTGCCGAGAGAAAACATTGGCGACGTTGGTTCCAATTCCAAAAAAAAAGGATTTCATAAAATAATAACAAGAGGAACTAGAAAGCAACTCAAAGATTTTAACAAGCACACCTTTTAGAAGGAAAACGAGTTGAAAGCACTGATAGCACTGAAGATAGCTGCAAAGTAAATTATATATAAAAAATAAATTTGAATTCTATCACTTAATTTTTATTCAATTACATTTTTAAGCATTTCTGGAAAAAATTCTTACTTTAAACTACAATTCTCAATATGCGCGATATTACCTTACAGTATGCGCATCATTATCCGCAAGGTGGAGACTATCGTCGTTGAGTGAATAAATTCACTCAACGCTATCGTGCATTTGCATTATTTCACAACTAACAAAATTTCTCAGAATCTAAAATTTATAAATGAACTGTGTAACCACGTGATGTACGAAAGTAAACATTACTCAATAGTATGGGGCAATCAACTCTGTTGTTTAAAAGATTATACAGAAAACGAATAAGAGATACGTTACATAAACTTCTTGAAAGTGCACTGAAAAGTGATATTAAAATTTCACTTTCATTCCAGCACATATCATTACAGTGAATCTCTACGCTAAAATTAAAAAGAAATAGATATAGTTACTTAGCTTCACCCATATTTAGTCACCACAAAGCATCCCTCCAATTTTGGAAAAAAGCCTGTAGTAATATAGTTGTGGCAAGAATTCAGACGACTTACATCACGGCTGCCATCAGGCAATTGTTTTTAATATCAACATATATACTTTATCGCGTTAAAAACAATAGATTTTTGTAATTTAGTGTAATATATACTAATTTTATTATTCTCAGTTGCAGTTTCTTAAATATGCTGATGAAAATATAAGTACTTAATGAATTATTTATTTATTCGTATGGCGTAAGTCATTTGAATTCTTGCCGTTACTGTATACATGTGTTTGTCATTATCACATGGATATCCGGAATGAATAACTTGATTACGTATATAAATAAATTTTCAAGGAAATATAATACATAGGTATTGTTGGGATAATAATTTTTAAAGGCTTTTGACAAATATAATATATATTTTTTTAAACATAGGATCGAGCAGTGTGAAAATATTAAATAAAATGTACCTAGGCGCAACTAGACGTCATGGTGACACGTCAAATATTCATAAAGTTCAAACTGAGAAAGTATGAGAAAAGGATATAGATCTTGTTTAAATTTCACAGGTAACCATTTAATATTTTTTAAATATTGCCTGTAGCTGTTTAAATAATAATCTATCCAAATAAATAAAGGAACATTTGCATCAGTAATAAATCCAAATTAATTGACTGTAAACGATAACAGGCGGTTTAAAATAATAACTTCATTTGATGCTTTCTAAATAGGTAACAAATTCAGCTCTGCTGTATGTTTGGTGGCCTAACGTTAGCATTGATATATAGATAGAATTTTATATTACAAGCGCAATGCAATGCTGTGTTATAACTGTAAAATTGTCCTATATTATGTATTGAAGGTTTTAAAAAGAGTAGGTACTTATAAATAAACCATTTTAGTAATACGACTGTGTGCTACAAATGTCTATGATTATAATCGAAAAAAAATTTAATCAACAAGTTTTATACAGGTTGAAACAAGAACTACATAAAAATATATCACAGATATTGATCTGAGTACGATATCTAATGCAATTTTACAATATTAATAAATAATGATAACATAACAAAGGGTAAAGTCATTTTGCTTTCTTTATATTTGCTTTTTATTTTGAATATTAACGGGGAACTTCACTGATATCTCCTTATTTATTTTTAGATTTAAATTTATGATTAACGTTAGCTACTGAGAAATATTAGTCACACTGTTCAATAGGTAATTAAATCTTAGATATATACTCACTACTCATATAGGGGAGAGTGGGGGAATAACGCGCAGAGATGTTTTGCTCGTGTAACAGATATTAATTCAAGGTAAATATTGCTGACATCTAGCGGTCGTTCACTTAAATACTGTAGAGTAATGAAAGATTCGTTAAAGTTTTATAGGTGAGGTCACTTGAGTTTTGTTTACAATGCTAGTATATCTTATAATATTTGTGTTTTCTTTAACGAAGCAAGATAAGTCCTAATTTATTACTTAATTTTATTATAAATCATTGAAGCCTGAATGATAAAATTAATTCATTATTTTTTTTTTTTTCTGTAAACCAATTTTGTACACAGAAGCACCTTGGGGTAATACCGCGAAATCCCAACATTCCAGAATCAATGTTGAAAGGTAAATTAATAAATATCAAGCCACTCAGCGTTGTACCTTTAAGTAGAAAATTCATATTTACTCCCCAACAAGAAGAGGAACTAATCAAACATACAAAAACCTTAGCCAAAGTTAGCTAAACTGTCATGGAGTGAGTCCCCTTAATCTTAGCTTAGTCTCAGAAAAACTGTTTATGATTTTCCAACAAGAAATGGATTTAAACATGTTTTGAATCATGACAAACAATTTGCCGAGAGAAAACATTGGCGACGTTGGTTCCAATTCCAAAAAAAAAGGATTTCATAAAATAATAACAAGAGGAACTAGAAAGCAACTCAAAGATTTTAACAAGCACACCTTTTAGAAGGAAAACGAGTTGAAAGCACTGATAGCACTGAAGATAGCTGCAAAGTAAATTATATATAAAAAATAAATTTGAATTCTATCACTTAATTTTTATTCAATTACATTTTTAAGCATTTCTGGAAAAAATTCTTACTTTAAACTACAATTCTCAATATGCGCGATATTACCTTACAGTATGCGCATCATTATCCGCAAGGTGGAGACTATCGTCGTTGAGTGAATAAATTCACTCAACGCTATCGTGCATTTGCATTATTTCACAACTAACAAAATTTCTCAGAATCTAAAATTTATAAATGAACTGTGTAACCACGTGATGTACGAAAGTAAACATTACTCAATAGTATGGGGCAATCAACTCTGTTGTTTAAAAGATTATACAGAAAACGAATAAGAGATACGTTACGACGTAAAAACAATGACTCTAATCCGAAACGATTCAATAGGTTAATGTGATTACAACCCTGAAGGGGATAAACGCCATCTTGTCGAAATGCAAAAAGTTTTAAAAATCTTCTTTGCACTGCATCCAGCCGGCGCTATTGCGTATGTATTAAAAATTGGGGTACCATATTATGGAACCGTACTCTAGTTTAGACCTGATCAGGGAACAATATAAAGTTTTCAACGTGACCACATTTGTAAAATCTCTACAATTGCGGTATATAAGTCCGGAAAGCACTAGATACAATGTTATTAATAAGTTCGATAAAAGTAAATTTACTGTCAAAGGGAATCCCTAAATCTTTATATAGCTCAACACGACTAATGATGTAGCCGTCAATAGAATATTCATATGCAACAAAATTAATCTTGCGAGTGAAGGACATAGATTTGCACTTGGAAATATTACGTGACAGATGATTTAATTCACACCATACATACAAGCGATCTATACAGAACTGAAGATGTTCGCAATCTGAAGCCGAATGAATTTTAGAATAAAGCTTAAAGTCGTCAGCGAATAATAATTTTTCACAGAAAACAATATCAGGAAGGTCATTAATGCATAGTAAAAACAAAAGTGGGTCCAAATTAGAGGCCTGACTAGGTAAATAAAATTAGATTTATGTACTTATTTGTACAATTAAGATAAACTTGATCTTTGATATAAGACAATATTCCATTAGATTTTCTGATGAAAAATTTGTATCGACTTTGATAAATAGTTCTCTTGTTTAATTTGAGATAAAATGGTCCGATACATATACAATTTTGATATACAGGGTGTTCAGTAAAGAATGGACCATACTCTTAGGCTGGTTTTGTTGGATTAAAATAATGTGATTTAAATCAACTTACCTTAGTTATAATTTACTTCCTTAAGAAGTTAGAGGCCTGAGAATGTACCTTTTTATTTTATTCTTTTACGGCAATTTCCTTATTTGTTGGGTAATTCTGCTAAAATTTTGGAAAACGGCCTTTATTTGTGAGATAAATACTAATATCTGATTGATTTTTGAATAAAATGTACAAAGCGTTCTGAGCGCCTGTGCCACTATACCTAATATTTCTTTCAGATTTTTTTAAAAATACATATTTTTGGAAAATGCTTCGACTAGCTTTTAAAAAAAGTATACTTGTTGCATGCCGCGAAAATTCACCATTTTAAAGAATACTGTGTTTGTTAAGCTTTTAAATCAATATATAGGTTGTTCAGTCATAATGTCATTAATTTTAAGAATAGAGAAAATAGTATATAATGACGCGATTAAAAAAAAATAAATGCATATTTACATTGAAAAAAAATTAAAATCATTATTTAAATCCCTTTTCAGGCTGCCACTCACCGATTCATACTGCTCCGCAACCAAATCGTTGACCACCTGGGTGCAACGTTACCGAATTTAAAAATGTTCGTTAGTATATACTGCCAGAATAATGACACTCTTTAAAGTTTGGTGACTCGTTTTAAACTGCAGACGTATTTGTAATGAAATATACTTTCATTCTTTGGCATAAATTCCTAATTGTTCCATTCACCAATAGAGAACACAAACATTTAGCCGTGATGTGGCAACGCAGGTATAACGTTGTTCGTTCCACAGCTCAACACTGTGATGTCTTGACTAGGAAATTGTTGTCAACACAGAGCACTGTATCTATATTACCGGAATTGTGGATTGATTTGCTTCGATTTAAAAGTTCTAGTAAATTTTTTATTTTCGACTTTTTGTCACTTTTAGGCCTTCGGAATACGTGGTTAAAATTAGTGACATTGTGACTGAATCACCTTGTATAAATTGAGGCAAATTATTAATTCAAAATGGTATATCATTTTTGTCAAAGAAGCTAGCAGAAGTATAGCCCATTTTTACTAAACACCCTGTATAGTGCATAGCTAGGTTCAATTTCTATGCAGATTCATTTAATTAATAGATATTAAGTTTTATCTATAATTCCAAATTCACGGGTCATTGAAAGAATGAACGATGCATTTAAGCAAAACAAAAAGTTTTATTTTAGAAGTTTGCTCACAGATAAAGGAATATCCAGTAAATTCTCACTATTAAGACAGACTTGATGCTCTTATTATTGTATTATATGCTTAGAATGTGTAATTTCATTTATTATTTTAATTATTGCCTTTGCACTTTTTTATTAATTCAGTAGCCAAAAGTTTATAAGTAGTAATCATGAAAAATGAATTTAATTAATATTAACATTACAATTATCATTGATAAAAAATGTGTAAATGTAATACAATTTATTTTTTGATGTTTTCAAATAGATATTATTTCGTATTGTTACATAATTTTAGAGATAACTATAGTCTTATCTCAGACTTGGAAGTTTTTATATATTCTTGAAGGTAATATTGTTCATATCATTTACTACATGTTACAGTGTCTGTAACATAAAGGATTGCATTGCAACACGTAGGTACACTATATTTTTAAAGAGGGTAAGCTGGTGGATTACTAATCAGAATGTTGAGAAGAATCGATAGGTCATGTCAATAATTATTTTTGTCTAGACGTACATATGAGGGACAAACGATAAAATTATCAAAATTTAAACAAAATAAACCTTTATATTGCAGCAAGTTTACATTAGATCATGAGGTAAAACATCTTAAATGTAACAAGTTTAGTAGTAAGCTAGTAAGGTAATCAACCAAAATATATATTTTTGTTACTATTACTAAGTCAATTTTCCTTAGAAGAAATCACTGTTTTCGCTTTAAAAAGATTAAAGATTATGACACTCTTCTAAAAAGTTTTATGGACAGACTATATTAATTTTTTATAGATATTTTAGACTTCCAGATCTACTTGTTGAAAATATTATGATGATCCAGCAGCTAATCTACAGTCTACTATGATTCTTTTGCAATCGATTTTTTTGAAAAATACATTTGCGATGTTTTTTATTAAAAATCTGATGTCGTATCACTTAAAACGCCTGTGGCCCAAATTTCATCAATTTGTATCGATGAATATTTTTTTATAGAGCCTTAAAAATTTTAAGTTTATTGAATTTGTGTCTTCATTAAAATCATTTAGAACGCATCAAAAATGTCTGAATATTATTGTTAATTTAAAATATTGCTCCTCTATTTACTTAAAAAATTAAAATGTTAACATAAAAACTATACCTACTGTTATAATACTTACTATTTCAAGAAATTACATTACACACTGTATAATAGGGTCATATGGTCAAATATTAAATTACACTGTTTGCCTCATTTTTATAAAGCAGGTATGATGTATGTCTAACCCCGAAAATTTGAAGTCGAGTACGAGGTCAAATTAAAATTAAACTCTTTGGAATTAAATTATTTGATGTCATTACCTCCTACTGCTTCTCTGTTGGTACTTGTCCACTCAACTCGGGCAAACTAAAATAGATTAGCAAAAGCAAACTACTTTGGTTTCTATAAAATGTTTTATGTAGGTACTTTCAACAAAACATTTGTTTTGTTGTACATACAGTATGCGCCAAAAGTATGGAATAAATTCAATAAAGACGAAACCATTATTTTTTGGGAAAAATCCTCGAACAGGTCGATTTTTAATTTAAAAAATACATATTTTAGCGTAAAATGCGATTTTCAAATGTCATTTGTTTTCGAGTAATGACGTCATCGTTTTTTTTAAATGGCAACACCATATTTTTTTCCTTGATTCTGAAAGATCGTTTAATTCTCTATCAGACAGTACTAAAATTTTGCCCTCTTACATAGGAAAGCTTTCGAATAAATGACGATTGAATGTTAGAAAACGTAAATCAATTAAAATAAAGCAAAAACGTTATCAAGTTTAGTTTTTCGAATTCCGTAGTTCTTTTTGGACAACTGTTTTCCTGGGAGGTGGATCGGCAGACGCGGACCGATAGAATGGCCTGCAAGATCTCCAGATCTTACACCTCTTCACTATTTTTTATGGGGACACTTGAAGTTAAAAGTGTACATTAATAAACCAATTTAGAAGAACTTCAAATCGCATTCGGGACGAAATCCGCAGAGTTACCCCAGAAATCATTCATAATGAGCAAGAAGAATTTCTTCACAGACTTGCGCATTGTCAAGAAGTTGGTGGATGGCAATTCGAACATTTAATTTAAGTATAAAATTTAATCAATTGTATTTTATTTTACATACCTCAGAGTTGTTACTTTTTTATGGATAAAATTTATGTTTTCTAACATTCAATCGTCATTTACTCGAAAACTTTCCTATGCAAGAGGGCAAAATTTTAGTACTGTCTGATAGAGAATTAAACGATCTTTCAGAATCAAGAAAACAAATATGGTGTTGCCATTTAAAAAAAAATCGATAATGATGAATCATTACTCGAAAACAAATGGCATTTGAAAATCGCATTTTACGCTAAAATATGTATTTTTTAAATTAAAAATCGACCTTTTCGAGGATTTTTCCCAAAAAATAATTGTTTCGTTTTTATTGAATTTATTCCATACTTTTGGCTCATACTGTATATCTATTAGCCAACTATTTTTAAATTTCATTTAATTTAAAGTTCGGTAACTAATTATACAGGATGTATAAACAAACCTTCAAATTTATTACTTTTGACTTTAGTTATTTGAAATTTTATAGGAAAATACAAAAAAAATCCAAAAAATTATTATATTTTACATCTTCAAAAGAAACTACAAAGACAATGCAGTGCAACTTATATTTAACTTAAAAGATAAATTTGCAAGTGCCTTCTAACTAAAAGAAAACCTCAATTTCACACAATAACTATAAAAATAATTAAGTAGACTTTTAGTTTATAAATCTTATTATACAAATTTAAATTGCATACTAATTTCAGTAGCTATGTTAGAATTTAGTAGTTTGCTCTCTTTTATTGGACCATCTTGAAAATAAAAAATTAAGCAATCTATAAACTCGATATTTAAAATATAATAAGTTACCTGCTTAATATGTTTGTTTTTAGTTTTAAGTTTATACGTACGTATACAGGGTCGGAAAACGCTGATGGTCTATCTGAGTTTACACGAGAGCGACAAAGTAAAGTATAGAAATCCGTGCGATAGACAAGGATGACTATATTGACGATGTTTTATAAATTAGAATAACATCTGAGCAGTCGCTCCCACTTCTAACCGAGCGCATCCGATTGGCCGGAAGGTTTGGCAGGCATCTGTCAGCTTCAAGCAGCTGGCAGCTTCAGCATAGATAATAAAGGATTTAGATAGGCAACTCCCATTACATACCTTGATGCCAACATTTATCGCCATCTAGTGAGATCGTCGCATATTTTAGCAGCGACGCAGCCAATTTTGTTAAAATATTTTTATTTTTAACATTTTTAACTAACGTAAATTCTAAATAAATTGATACTGATGAAAGCAACAATGAAACATATTTAAAGACATTCGCGCAGTACCAATAAATTTAGAATTTACAATAGTTAAAAGTGTTAAAATAGCAACAGCAGGTTTTTTAAACAATACAAATGATTTATTGGAAATATGTTTATTGCTGTTTCGTTACAAAGTATGCAGATTCTATATTTAAAAAAATATATATATTAGAGCAATAAAAATGGCGGTATTAATCAACAAAATAATTAAACATGTTATTGCTTAAGTCATTGTTTGTGCAATCTCTTGCATTTTTAAATTTAAAATGAAATTTATATGGATAGCATAGTGTACTTCGACTATCAAAATAAATAAATGCAAATCAATGTACAAATAAAGCTCTACATACAAATTATAAAGACAGTTTCCGAAATATTCTCTTGTTTTTTTCTTTAAGATTATTTACTCAGTATTTACTACTAAAAGATACTTTAAGGGTTACATTTTTATTAGCGGCAAGGGTATTGGGTAATTATGAGCACCGTTTCAACAGATGCAGGGCGTTCAATTTAGTTGCAGTTTTCAATACCAATCGCCATGTATCTCCTACAATACACAAGGCTATTTTGAGTATAAAAACAAGAATCTATTTTCGAATGCGCCTTTTCCGTTTATTATAATATTCAATTGCAGCCTTATAAACCACATCAGTGGCCCTATGCCTTGTATCAGTACCACATAAAATTCTATTTATCCCATTTCCCAATTATGGCAACATAAAATAGTAAAATGCTTTATTACAATTGCTTTTAAATCATTTGCATGTTCACATTTTTCAAATTTGAAATCTACATTTTTATTTAAGTAACACATTACAACATTTAAAAAGTTTCTTTTTTTGTAAAACTTTGTAATTAATAACTTGAGAATATTATAAATTTGAGCTATTGCCGCAATAAAATTAGGCGTGCAATATCTTAGTTTGTTCGGTACACTATCCCTAAATTCCTTTGCTATGCAAAGATCATGCCACCGACTGTTTTTTTCTGTACAAAGTACATTATTTTTACAAATAGCACAGCTATTCAAAGATTGCATTTTTTTGGATATGAAACCGCTTACATATCCAACACTTATGGTGTCGATACATGTAAGTGGCATTTCAGATAATGTGTCGATATCTACGAGAACAGCATCAAGGTCTTGAGATGTGTACTCGATTTGTTCAGGCACTCCTTGTGTTACAAACTGTTTTACAGAAGATATTATATTAACAGAATTATCTCTTTCGCCGTTTGCAGACAAGGAATGCCGCCTGGTAACAAAATTATTTAATAATAATGTTTTATAAAACTGTTTAAAATTTTGTACGGTTGGATTTGTATTTCGACCCCCATGTTGCCTTAATTGACCAAAAAAATTTTCTATAGGATCCTGATTAATAAATCTTGGTTTAAAAAAAGAAACATCATTTGCTTTAAGAGTTTTAAAAAGTTCTTCCATTCCTGCAAGACTACAAATCCAATTCTTAAGAGATGGAGGACTTACTCTTTCATTTGTCTTTGGATTTATAAAATACATATTATTTAGCGTTTTCCTGCTACTTCTCCAGAATAAAATATGTCCAGATGACGAGGAAACTGCACATTTTAGTTCTTTTCCATCGATAGAAAATAATGTGTTTCCATTGACACTGTCAAATAATTTGTCGAAAAATATCAATAGCTCTGCTGTTTCGGTTGCAGACTTTTCCAAACCAGAATCTACAAAGAATGTACATTATTTTTCATCACTCGATATATTACTGGTACCTACCTCTTAAGGATGATAACAACTGCATCACAGATGCCACAGAATGGCTAAAAATTTGAGCAGCATATGACACCTTCATTTTCTTTAACTTCTCCGGGATTACATGGCTATCAGTAAGTCTTGGTAATAATCTTAAATTTCCAGAAGCGTTATCAATTTTATAAACAGAAATGATATGATCCCACTTGGCAGTATATGATTTACCATTTTTGTTCCACACTAGATGTTTACCTAATAAATTATTTCTTATCCCTTTCAAAAGATGAGGCGAATCATATATATGTACAATATTTTGTCCATTAATTTCAAATATTTTTACATCTACCGAATAATTATTCGCTGTAGCATTGTGTTTCGTCAGATAATTTATTGCCGCACAGTTTGTAGCACCTTGGCCACAAACAGTTGCTAAAATTTTGAGTCCGGATTGTTGACACTGACTTATAATTACCTTTAGCAATCGTACCAAATCCATAGTTTTGGTAGAACTACTACAAAACGTATAAACAATTGGCTGTTTCCACGATTTGGTATTCCCCTTGACCATAAATACAAGGACATGGTCTGCTAAATTCCCTGTCATCTCATCATCACCTGTGTCTTCGAACCCTTCAAACTGGGAACTATGGACGTTTAAATTTACGTGAGGCTCCAGTGCCATCTCATCAAATATTAATGTACATAATCTATCCCTAGGTTTTAGTAACATAACATTTGTCCTTAAATTATCAAAAATTGGTTCATTTATACCAGCAGTGATAGGTATGCGACTTAATAATGAAGATAAAGTTTTTCGGGATGGAAGATAAAACATCTTCTCCATTGTTCTATATGCCCTACCACTTTGTTTCTGCAAAATTAAGCCCAATACTTTTTCATCCAAAGTGTATTTTCTGCCATGAGATTTTCTAGTACTCTGGTTTATCTGACTTCGAACAAATGTTTCAGCAGAATATACCATTGGAGAAGTCACATAATCAAGCATTTCATCTTTATTATATTGTTCATATAGACGTCGCTTGTTCAATCTTGACCTACAGCTCTTTAGAGTTCTCAATGTTTTGGACAAAGTTGTTGCCCTTTTATATAATTTTCGGGCTTTCGGGGTTAAGTGTATTTCTCTCGTAACACCAACTTCTTTTAAAAATGCAGAACTTTTACCTGGAACACAGACACCTGATGATTACTGTATCATGTACTATTTCTGATAACTTACTTGTAGTAGCATCTTCTGCATGCTTGAAATGTATTGGGGTAAATAATATATTTTTCCTTGTCTCCTCGCTTATAGATTGTTTATCCAATAAGACGTTGAAGGCATATCTTCAGGAACTTCTTTTGAGATTGGATGGGTAGTAACTTGTTCATGAATTGCTTCCACGATCACATGTTGTGGTTCTAAAAATGTATAAAAACGTTATTGTGGGAGACTATATTAATGATATTTAAAATATACCTTCATCCACAACTGCGGCAGCTGCAGCTGAAGGTAAATTCAGTACAGGGTAAGCATCTTTTTTCAAGTACATATTCGTAGACCTGTCTTCAACTCTAAAATGTAAATAGCACACTCTATGGGTTCTATGTAGTTGTTCTGGTGTCATTTTTAGCAGCATTTCATTCCCACAAGCCTCTAGTCATTTTTGAAATAATTCCTTATTCCTAGTTGGATTTGGAAAACAGTGTCTAGTAGACTCCCTATCCCTGCATCCAGCTACAGAGCAGTATCTGGTTTTAACCATGATGGAAATCTATTTAAAATATTAAAACTGAATTTAAAATTATTTAGAACATTTATTATCGAACATCAAGATTTCATCAATTTTAATTTAAAATTAGATTTCATAGATTTAAATACTTAATTATAAACTACCTATATTTTCTGATGAATTCAAAGTAACAAAGATCTAAATTAAAATTAACTATTTGTAAAATGACGATAATACCCATGACATGCCAATTGACAGTATAAACAACAAACTGAAATATTACACATAATAATAATTATGAAAATATGTAGAAAAAGATTGTACAAATTTTATATACTAATGAATATTCATAATGGTTTATATTATTTTATCTTTTTCACAAAAGTGCGTTGTAATTATAGACTTGCACACATTAGGATAATGTAAATAAACATTGTGCCTACTGACTTACCTTATTAAAAACTAAACTAGACCGCACAGTAATACCTAAATACAATAAATAATACAGTATCTAAAAACTAAAACTTTGTCTATAAAATATATAATGTACTTGATCACAAAAACACCACCAATATCACCAAAACTTCAAAACATATAACTCCTAACAACCAAAAATATAGATAACATTAACATAACCAAATCACGCACCATAGAGGATTTCCCCACTATGTTCCGTGAATCCTCTATTATCTATGGTTCCGTGTCCCCCACAGTGTTCTGTAAAATCTGTAATTTTGTGCGATCTGTAAAAAATACTCTACAGCGCCATCTACTGGGAACGCCGCTTAGAATAAACACAGGAACAATAGGACAATGTGAGTGCGCAGACCCTGAGCTTCAGTGCCGATGTGCGGAGTAGGACGCATTTGCTTAAAACAAAGCAAATTCTTATGTACTTTTAACTATTTAGAATTATTTCATAAACCTACCAACTAACGGTGTATGAAAATAATTGCAATTATTTTCCGCTTTTGTATTTATTTAATACCCGCTCCGGCAGAAAGTAATACTAAAACTCTAAAACATAAATAAACTTAAAACTTATTGCAGTAAAAACGAAAGAAAAAAATTAATGTTGATGTTTAACTAATAAGTTGTTCAAAAATGCCCCCCCTTTGTGCCTCGCAATACCCTAATCTGTCATAGAATTCGGTTCTTACGTGTTCTAGCATTTCAGGGGAAATGTTATGTAGGACGTCTTCAATTCGGGTCTGTAAATTGACTAAATTACGTGGCCTATCATGTGAATGTCCGTAAATGGCCTATTTTAAATGCCCCCAAAGAAAGAAGTCGTTGGGCGATAAATGTGGCGATCTGGGGGGCCATGGAATAGTGCCTCTTGTACTAATAAGATGCTGAGAGAATGTGGTTTCTAAATATGCTGTTACTCGACGTGCATTATGAGCGGGACAACCGTCTTGTTGAAACCACACATCCTCAAAGTTGATATTTAATGCTCGAACTGGTAAAGAAGTACAATTGTGAAACGGAAAGTGATGGAAACTCGCAGAAGGAAGATTGTATTTTTAAAATAAGTTTTCCAAATAAAAATTCTATTGCTATATCTTACAAGATGAAACTTAGTCCGTATAAATGAAATCGAAAAGAGTATACTGATAGAATGGACGAAATAAATATTAAAAAATAAGAATCTGGATCGGAGAATATATTAAATTTTGACAAAACATGGGCATATGAAGGTCATATGGAAATCGGTACGATATAATAAGTGTTAATGTGTGACCGTTATAGTGACAGTGCTAGTAACCAATAGTAAATAGTGTGTATGTATTCTAAAGCCTTTTGTCCTTTTCAATGCGGAATTCGCAAATATTTGCGGGATTTATTTAACGGTGGAAAAATCTCTATTTATAACAAATGTTGTCAACTACCTATAACATTTTCTACCATTTTCATCATGAAACTGCCATGGTATATTATCAGAAGTTTAAACCAAACTTATTAACACCACATCATAATGAAAGAGGCATTAATATTTGTAGTGTTTGACAGTATCGCAAATTGCAATTGTGAAAAGTTGAGATTTTCTCGACATAAATAATTAAAACAGAAGTTGCAAAATTCGTGCAAAAAACCGTGAATTTCGCGTCCATGAGGACAAGGTTTAAGTGTGTTATCTGCAAAGTGCGCATCAGGTAGGTGTAAGTGGGTGGTAGTGGGCAATCGCCGTCCATAAGAATAGTGACACATTTAAAGTAAATTGTTAATGTGCTAGGTTCAGCCGACGTCAACTTATTTTTGATAATTTTGTGTGCTTTAACTCTTCTCAAGTGGTACGCTTAGGTAATCATACCACCCTTACCCTTCCGTACTTATCTCTGTGTTGTGAGTTAGTCACTTTCTATTATTTTCGACCTTGGGTAATTGACAAGATAAAAACTTTAAATTTTGAAATAATTCTTATAATTTTTATTATCTAACACCTCGAAATTGGTAAAAACTGTTATATCACTGTTTCTACTCTAAAAATAATGGATGTTATGTAATGGAACAATTTTTGTCATTTTTATATATTTCTTACATCTGATCGCATTCAAATTTAGTACGCCTATGAAATCTTGCTCCCCGCACGCTTCGCCCGTCGCGCTGGTCAACAAGCTAGCGAATAGTCACTGTCTACAATTTCGACCGCTGGTAAAATATCAGAATACCGGAGTTGGAGTTGCACAAGTAGCGACATCTCTTGCGAAAGTGAAAGGCAAAGATGGCGATTGGTCGCTGAGATATAAGTGGGAGAGGATTTTATTTGTTGAATGACGAAATGGGCGGTGACTATTTAGATTTTAAAACGTCGTCAATATAGTCATCCTTGTCTATCGCACGGATTTCTATACTTTACTTTGTCGCTCTCATGTAAACTCAGATAGACCATCAGCGTTTTCCGACCCTATATAAGTACGATTTTCTATGCATGTGAAACAAACCTATTATTAAACTGATTTTATTATAAATTGTATTATATACAAGACATAATTGTTTTGCTTCCAAAAAATATGTCGCGTTTCATTGCTTTTTGTCACAAAATTCGCGTAATGGGATTCCGTAAACTAATAAATAATTTGTCTGGGTATTTCATCGTTGTACTGGGACAGTTTGATACCATACAATATCCAAAGTTTGATTGTTTTGTTTTGCTGTCTCTAATAACACCTTCAATATTTGAACTTAAATAAAAACCACAATCCTAACGATATCGACGGTCCTCCTACGCTTCGTATTCTAAATGCAAGTTACCAGTACCGGGCGCAACCCGTATGCTATAGGAGACAGTGACGTCACATAGCGGTTTACGCGAGGCTATGCTCTCAAATTATTTCAAAAGCGTTAGAAAATTATATATATTTTTTCAGAACGCACAAAAATTATAAAATCATTCAGAAATGTAATAAAAATCATCGCAGTTAGATGCGTTACTTGGAGTTTTTTTTTTAATTGACGGAGTCATTTTATTATAACTACATGTCTTTATTTCTGATACAACAGATATCCTACTACTATTTTTTATACTGAAAGAAAAAGGAAATTTTAATTAGTTCCCTCCGCTAAAAAGCCTCCGTGTCTTTTTAGTGTGACACAAATAACCATTTTAAAAGTGAATACTAAAAATGCTGTAAATAATAAGTGCAAATTGTAAAACATATCTTAATGGTTTACTTTTTAGTAGTTTTTTTTATATGTAGATGTAATACGCTGATAAAAAGGAATAGATATATAGTAGCTTAAAAAAAGTTTCTCTAGGTTTTTAAGTCAACCACAAAATACTTCGCTTAAACTAAACCATGTCTAGGTTCTTATATTTGTACATGATGCTTTGCAATTCTCTGGATAAATTTGAAATTTGACTTGAGGTGATCAAAATAAAAAAAGATGTCATGAAGAAAGGTTCGGAAACGGTTGAAATTTAAAAAGTAATTAATTTTTTCTAACATACTCCTGGAAGTATTTTTGTTAATGACTTATTAAATTAAATATAACCACACAAAATTACGAAAGCTCCAAATATTCCCCTTAAAAAAGTGTAATATTGTACTTAGCGCCATCTTATTAGAACGAAAACACTCTAAAGTTGATCCTCCTGGTTGGTGACATATATTGTAGAAAATCTTTCAACATTGACAGTTGGAGGAGTCTCATAATACATTTCAACAATGCACACGCGATGTAGAATCCAATAATTCTTCGTCAGAGTCGAGAGCTGAAAACTTGTGCCTAATGTGATTACTAAGCATAGACGAAATAGGCAACCCTTATTAGGAAACCCTTTAGCCTGAATCAGTTAGAACCTTATATCTAATTTTTAGAAAATTGCTCATATTAGCTAAAGAAATGTTTCATAGAAAACATACTTCTTATTTTATTTTAATAAAATTGGATATTTTTATATGCATCATTTTAAATGAATTTCCAAAGGTCCAAGCGATTGCTTGTATTTAAACAGGGTGTTCAGTAAAGAATAATGAGCTATACTTTACGGCTGGCTTCCTTGCACAAAAATAATGTGATTTAAATCAATTTACCTTAGTATAATTTTCCTTAAGAAGTTAGAGGTCTGAGAAATTACTTTTTTTAATTTTTTTACGATAATTTCCTTATTTATTGGGTAATCGTAAATGTAAACTTTAGAAAACGAGTTATTTTTGTGAGATAAATACGAATATCTGATTTATATTTGCATTAAATGGACAGGGCATTCTTAGCGCTTGTGTCACAATATTATTTCATATTATTTTTTAACAAATCATTAGTTTAAAAAGTTGTTGCAGTTAGTAATATTTATTAAGTAGCTGTATCGCATATATTTCAAGAAAATTTAAAATAAAGGTTTTGTTTCTACTACTGCGTTTTTATTTCTTTTATTTATTATTTTTTTAATTGTTGTATTTATTTCATGTTGTCATATTTCTCTGCTGTGGTTCATGTTGTTTTATAAGAACAACATTACTATCTGTAAAACTAATCTAAGGCTGCTCCAAAATAACTAAGCATGTTCCAAAAAGTTATTTTCTTAAAAAAAACTGAAAGAAATGTGGCAATAACGTTCAGGACGCATGTCAATCAAATATTCGTGTTTTACTTTTACAAAATCTTGTACAATTACCCAACAAATAAGAATTATAGCATAAAAAAATAATAATAAAAAAACACTTTCTCAAGCCCATAACTTCCTAAGGAAGCAGAATTGTAAGGTAAGTTGATTTGGCTTATTCTTTATTAAACACTCTGTATATGCATTTAGCGAATTTTTGCGTTTAATTATATATATTTGCGGCAAAAATTCAGATAACTTGCATCATGGCTTACGTTATGCAATTGTGTTTAGTTTCTTAAATATTTTGAAGAGAATGTAATGAATTAATTGTTTGTATGACGTAAGTCGTCCGAATTTTTGCCACAACTATATGCCATTAGCTCAAGATTCATCACTCTAACATCAATCATTATAATTTAAATACTCTGTAGGTACATTGAAATCAAATTATTTTCTGCTTTTTTTGTTGTTATTTTCAGTACCTGAATTCAAATCGCAAGTTTACCAATTCATTTAGAAACCAGTTGTATCTTTAAAAATATAACGACACCAATTTTATAAATATTTTGTTAATCGTCTCCGTAACAACTTACGACCTACAAAATATTTATGCTTTTGGCATCTATTTTTAGAAACTTCAGACCATTTTATAAAGTAAGGAACTAAACATAATTATCTCAATTTATTTTTAAAACATTCACGGGATGTTGACACCAACACTCAAACATACCAAGATCAAGAACACTTCTTTAAAAAGTACATAATCATTTATATTACGTCGCATTGGTGTTACAAGACGATAAGGAAAATCTCGGCAAACACATGTTTTGTTTGAAATTGCTCGGTTCAGTAGCATATCTTAACCGAATAGCTAAAAACCAGCCACTCTGTAATTTTCATTGCAACAAATAAAACTGCAATTGCTAGTCACTAATAGGTTTCGTTGCACGAGACAATATATAGCCAACCTGCTATGACGTATAAAAACAGCGACTATTATATTTGTAATTGAATCAATCATAAGAAGTCCGTTCAGTTCATTGCCTTGTTTGGTGTAAGTGGAACAACGTTCTCTGCTAGAATGCAACCGATGAGAGTGACAGTGATCCTTTTCTTCTTCTGTGCAACCTCGACATTGGCCGACTACTGGAAGGACCGCGCCAATCTGATAAACAGTGACAGAAGCTTCGCCGTCGGCTCTTCTTTGGTGTTGAGCACTAAGGAACAAGCTGCCAACGATGTACTCATGGAGTATAAACTAAAAGAGTACGACTATGGGTTCACCCATCCGGGTGAGTTTTTGCCGGCTCAGCACTTTTTTAAGTCCAAGGCAAAAATTGAAAGATCTGAGGTAAATATATTGTTTACCAGAGCATATTATGCAAATAAATTTTATTTATAAACTAATATATAATTACCAACATTTGTTTAATAACAATAATATTCGTTTTATGAATAAGGATTTACTTTCGAATAGGAAGAATGAAAATCAGAGCCTTATAAAAGTCATCATTTCTTTCTACACATATCATTTATTATATTTGAAATTGAATACCTAAAACAGTTTTTTTTTTATTAAGATTTTCGCACAATTGTTTTTTTGCATTGAATTTGCATATATGAAATACATATCTCACTTAGCACACGATATCCTGTGAACGTTCATTTTAAGTCCTTTTTAGGTCCTCCCAGGACCAATTATGGACATCCATGGAATTTTCAAAAGTGTAACTCTGAGATATGTCCTTAATATTACGTCCGTGGGGCATCCAAAATTGGTCCTGAGACGTACCAACCTAAAAAAAATTAAAATGGACGTTCAGCGTGTTGTGTGCTATGTGGGATATGTATTTGAGATATTCAAATTCAATGCAAAAAAGAAAATTGTTTGAGAACCTTAATTTAAAAAAAATATGTTTTAGAAAATCATAGTCATCAATCAAAAGTCATTATTTCATTCTATAGATATATTTTTTTATATATGAATTTGAATATCTAAAACATATTTTTTTAGATGAAGGTTCTCAAACAATATTTTTTTTGCATTGAATTTGAATATCTTAAATATATATCCCACACAGCACATTATATTCACGAGACCTCAAATTTAAGTCTATTTTAGGTCGGTACGTACAAAGACCAATTATGGACGTTCATGAGACGTTCAAAAGTGTACCTCTTTGATATGTCCTTATAATGACGTCCATGGGGCGGCCATTTTAGGTTGGTTCGTTCCTGGACTGGTGTGGACGTCTATGGTATACCCCACACTGTACCTCTTAGCAACGTCCTTAGTTTTACGTCCTTTGGATGTCCATTTCAGCATCACAAAAATTACATAAAAATAAAAATGTGTTATATCTTCCGGGAACATCACTGAAGCACTTTAGAGAAAGAGCTTGGTACATAAATTTAGACTATTTGTAGTGCAACTCTCAAAAATAACTAACAAACTAAGATTGAATTTGTCAGTATTGTATAATTCTGTCTACTGTTTTTATGCATTTGGTACGTCTTTAGGACGTCCTTAAATGGTCTTAAACATTCAAGGATGTCCAATGCCTACTGGACACCTTAATGTCCATTAATACAAGTCTTAAGGACATCCTTAGGATGTGTGTTATGTGGAATATACCTATATTTGGTATTATTTGATTGAAATTAGGGCTCTAAAAAAATTTAATTAATGTATATAATAAGATACATAAGATATAGAAGAATAACTTTCGAAAGCTGTATTGTATTATATTTTCATGTACCAACGAATAATTCGATCACCAATGGCTATACAAGTCTCAGGCTTTCATAGTACCCCCATTATAGTGGGTCGCTGTCTGCTTGTGGCCATATTTTGGCTTAGCATTCAGTTCACTGGATATAAACACTACATCTCGCGTACTCATGTCCTTCTGTCTTTTATGATGATCAACTAACAGCCAGTGTTACTCGCCATGGTGATATAACAAGCTCGAAACCGGTATATGTATGGTGGCACCAGTGACGACTAATCGGTGTCGTTTGCTATAGGTTTTTCAGATGTAATTCAATGCTGGCGGAAGTATTAGCCTACGGAGTAATTATTGTAATGATTTTCGTTTCTGTGGATGAATCCGAAAAGTTTTGTTATTAAGTTGCTGACGTTGAAAGAACCTTTGATATAAATTTTAGGAGAATTCAATACAGTTTTCCAAAGTTGTCTTTAAATGAAAATATTGCCATTACGATTTGACATTTTGTATTACGGAAGCCAAAGGGATATGCTATGAAATTTTTATTTTATATTTATCACCACAACAAAGAGTTTTTGTTTTATCTGTAACATCCTATATAGGGTGGTCCCAAGGCAATGAGTCAAAATTCATGAGTAGATGGTATAAATATTGCTAGTTAATCGAATAATTTTGAGGTTTGACTTCTTTGCGTCTAGGAATTGAAATCTGTTCACATTTCGATTATAGTTTATAGAGGGCGCTAGCTGCGGTATATAAACATGACAGGACTTTACTATAAGGTATCTAAGGTGTCTCATTTTTTTTTTGTTATTTGCCAATGTTTTTACACAAAAAGAGTGTATTTTATGAATGTCGCTGTTCGTAGTTGAAATAACTAAAATAATTTACAAATGTCAAAAACAAGGATTTATTTAGAATTAAGAATTGTAATGAATAGCGAAATAGTAACCATTAAAAAAATATGCCTTTTTATAATAATTCTAGAAAATGCCGTCCTCTTACTTCGATATACATTTTTAACGCGTTTCTTAAAAGATTTTATTTTATGTATTAGCAATTATTGTAAAAAAACACTGTTCATTATAATAATTTTTTATTCAAAATAAGCCTTTGTTTTTGGCGTTTTAAAATTATTTAATTTAAGTTTAAAAATTATCTGGAAAATATTGCGAGACAGCGACTTTCATAAAATATAACCATTTTCTGTAGAAAAGTCGAAAAATAAATATTTGATAATAAAGATGAGATACCTTAAAGTATAAAAATGTAATTTTTAACGCATTCCGTCAGCTAGCATCCTCTATGAATCAAACTGTAACCAGATTTCAATTTCTCGACATAAAGAAGGCCAAACCCTAATATTTTCTATGAATATTAACATTTATTAAGAAATAAATGAAAAAAATATATATTGTTTACATTTAACGCCCTGTTTAACATGAATTTTGGCCTACTACTTCGGAACCACCCTGTATTTGAAATAGAACCGAATTACTCCAAAGATTTATATTTACTTGCATAGCTACAACAAAAAAATTGTTTGAGATGTGATTTATGATTGCAATTATCTTTTCAATTTGGAATTTGAACTAATTTGACGTTATCTCTTGTTAGTATGAAAAAAGTTATCAGCATACTCAACTACTTTCCAAATAAACTTGACTGGCAATTGATTTGAATATAGCTTAATAAATGACATGCGTTTCTGCGAATTGTCAACAATTTTATGTACTCGTATAACCATTTCTAGGTCTTCAAAATCATTAAGAAACTTCCAAAAGGATCATCTCTTCATTGTCATGACACCGCAATAGGTTCCCATGAATATCTCTACAACTTAACATTCGAGGACAACCTTTACGGTTGTTGGAAGAACGGAATCTATGTACTACACTTTTTCAACAAAACTTCCATCGGTAAAGATTGCGACTGGCAGCTTCTAAAAACATTGAGATCTTCAAATGCCAGCTTTGACAAATTCCTGAAATCAAAACTTACCCTTGTAGTTGATGACCCTGATTTAGTCTATCCCGATTTGAATTCTGTGTGGGATGCGTTCATGAATATTTTCGACACCGTTGAGGGTTTATACGGACACAAACCTGTTTTTCAAAAGTACCTTTACCAAGTTCTGAAGGAGTTGTACGAAGACAACGTTATGTATTTGGAGTTCAGGGGTACTCTTCCGGATATGTACGATTTAGAAGGTAACACGTATAAGGGTGTTGAAGTTGTGGGGATATACCGAGACGTGGTTGAGAAATTTAAGAAAGACCATCCGGATTTCCACGGTGCCAGGTTTATTTATGCTCCTAACAGGAAAGTGAACTCGACGACAGTTGATGAGTACGTCGAACTGTGTTTGAAACTGCTAAAGTTTTATCCTGATTTTGTGGCTGGATTCGATCTTGTTGGACAAGAAGATCTAGGTTAGTATGCAATTTCCTATTATTATTGGAAAGTAACCAACAATATATTACTTGCTCAATTGGGTATTTATTACTCGAATACATTGTATTCGTATTAGTACTCAGTATTCATACTCATCACGTTCATATACCGGGTGGCTCATTTAACTTCAACAAATATATATATTTCGAAAACGACGCGTTCTATGAGAGCTATACCAATTTGTCCAAACATTAGTAGTCATTTCTTGTTTACTAAATATGAGTATTTAACGGCAGAAATGTCATTGATGCAAGTATATTACAAGAGAAATTTATACACGCAAAAGTAGCCCTTCACATTGTTGTGAATCAAATCTCATCTCAATTACTCGATCCTGCAAGATAGGCAAATTTTAAACAACCTGTATCTCGAAAAAGAGGCATTTCCAGACCCATGTTTATATAAACTTTTTCCTTAGTTTTAAACATAGAACCTGCCCGTAGATTTTCTTAACATCATTCTGTAACACTTAATAGGATTTATCCAGATCGATGGATAGGCCGATCAGGACCAGTGCCCTGGCCGTCTAGATCATCAGATTTAAATCCTTTGGATTTCTATTTATGGGGTGTCTTTAAAACACGTGTTTACGCAACTCCCGTGGCAAGTGAAAATGAACTGCGGTGAAGGATTTTCCACCATAGCCAGGAAATAGAAAATAATATTCATATGATTTGGAGAGTACAACCATCATTACTTAGACGTGCTCGTGAGTGTATTAGGCAAGGCGGTACTCATTTTGAACAATTTTTATAGTAGGCAATTATTAATTTTTAATCATAAGTAGATATTTCTTAAGTTTCTAATTTTTTCTGTTTTGTTTATATTTTCTCTTTAAATGTTTTTTTTTCCCTTTTTTCTTTAAATTGCTATTTAAAAAACGGTAAATAATTTGCTTCACACTAGCCGTCAAGACGCATTGATAGCAGTAGATATTTCTTAAGTTTCTATTTTTTTCTGTTTTGTTTATATTTTCTCTTTAAATGTTTTTTGTTCCCTTTTCTCTTTAAATTGCTATTTAAAAAACTGTAAATAATTTGCTTCACACTAGCCGTCAAGACGCATTTATTTAATTTAAGGATTACAAGTTGCTAAAAAACGATATGCATTGAAATTTGTATATGCAAATATCTCGATAACCAAGCGAGATATCGAAATCGAATAAGAGTATTTTTTTATGAAACAAAGCACGTTTTTTCCTATTTTCAATACATGAATGTCCGTATTTCTAAATACAAAAAAAATCACCTTTTTAGCAAAGAAACAGGGCATAACTGACGCCCTGTATAAGCAACGCCAAAATTAGTTAAAAATTCTTATTTGCCGTGCCAAAAAATATAATTGTGCCAATTTTTATTTTAATACTCCGACAGGTTTTAAAGTTATTGAGATATTTCAAAATAAAATTCTAGCATTGAACGCCCTGTATTTTTTAAACCAGCAACATTCGGATAAGGCATATTTGGCTCAATCGACTTATTTTGGTCAAAGTATCTCCAGCTCCGAGATTTCCCAACCTCTCACAGACACCCTGTATACTTTGTGAAGGGAGCTTTAAGAATTTCTGAGATTTAGATAGATCCTGTAAAAGCGATGTGAATATGGTTATATAAAATATTTTGTTCGAATTTGTAGATAGCAAAACAAATTAATATGTGATAATAAAATATGTGAATTTTAAAACATGCTTTGTATTTTCATGAAATGTGTGTATACGTAAATGACTGTAAAATTTTGCGGCTATTACCTTGGACCCATAATTTTTTTTATTACTGTTTCTTAAACGTAATCATGCGTTAAACTTAAATATTAATGCACAAGAATTATTTTATTTTGAACACAAATCTCTCTCGATACGTTCTGATAAAAATTACTAAATATAAATAGCGCAAGGTTGAAATGCGCCTTAGCAGTACTATAATGTTATGTAATAAACAAAATCGATATCATTACATTTTATATTATCATTATTATATTTGTGACTAGAGTGGCAGCTGAAGCTTTTCGCTGAGTTACAAAATTAAATCAAAACATGATGATGTCTTCACATGACACTATTGGTATAAAGTACAGCAAAAACAAAGAAAAGAGATAATAAAGAAACGAAAACAAGAAAAAAATGATAAAAAAAGTAGACAAAAATAAGTCTATGATGTACAGTGTGATCCACAACTCATCGATTAGAATTTTTTTGAATAGTATCACAAATACAATTTTATAGAAAAAAATCAAAAAACGGCAGTTAGAAAATGATTTAAAAATACACTTCTGTACTGCACTGGAAATTTGTCTACTGTAAAACCTGAACTTGCACAAGGCAAAGCATGTAGTTGACGACCGGCACGGCAACAAAGTGTAATGAAAAATGCACAGACAAGAAATTTGAAGAATTCCCCAAAGAAATAAATAAATAAAATTTTATAACACCTGTTATTATTATTATTAATTAATTAAATTAATTTGCGGTTATAATTAATAAAATAATTTGACATATTGTTACAAACACTCTCCAAAATTTTGTCCACCGACGAAACATATTTGTGCTCATCTTTCTCAGTTTCTACGAACTAACACAAAAATGTTTCTGGTTCTTGTGTTAAATCATCACTAGTGTTCGCTTTGGTACGATACGCTTCATTTTTTAAATATCTGAGAAAATGAAGTCCAAAGTATCGGTCCTCCTCGTCCAATTTATCGTACCCCATAAACTTCCAACTCCGAATATTTTGTCGAGAACGAGGAGGTGCACCACCGTGAAAGGACCAGATTCGGAGTCGTACAAGTAAGAGCACATCTTCCAAAAGTTCAGGCATATCATTTCGAAGGAACTTGAAATACCAAACCACTTCAATTCGATTTGGTAATATGAATGGTCCAATTTAGTGATCATCAGTAATCCCCACCTAAGCATTTAAGGAAAAGCGTTGTTAGAGGTAATCCCATTGAATCGCATGCGAATTATCAAAATCCCAAACAGTTATGTTATAAATCCCATTCTGTGTGAAAATAGCTTCATTTGTAACTAACCCGTTAGTTGTAAATCCGGCATTTTGTTAAAGCAACCATTCACAAAAATTGTTTGGACACGCTGTACATGATACGGATATAAGCTCCGTGTATGATACGCCACACTGTTGATTGGGACATTCCTTGTACCTACTGAGATATTTGCCTGGTACTTATTGGGGGATTCTTTTCAACAATTTCTAAAATGTGTTCTTCAGCTGCTCAATACCTCCATTTCTTCCACGATTTGGTTGCAAATTTCCCGTGTCCCACCCACGTTGCACTACCGCGGTAAAAGTAGCTGCATTTGGCACATATCTACCGATAAATCGTTATGTGTACAGTCGAGAAAGAATTAAAGCATTTTATTTTACTTCACCATTTATTAAAACGATATCCATCAACTCCATACTGCTATACATGCAAGGCATTTTTGACACTTGAAAAACTATTCTGATTTCGGTATTCGAAATTGCCTGCATTGCTATGACTACAGTAGCCCAGCGATATAAAGGTTGAAAATACTGCAACCTCAACATTTTTTTGTCTCGGGAACTACAAGGATTTTACAAAAATTTGTTTACGATATTGACTCAATTTTTCAATGATATCTATTCGCAATTTTTGGATAAGTTGTTAATCACCTATATACGAGTATATTAAAATATTAAATAGTAGTATTCACAAAACACTCGAAATAAAATTTGTAGAGCTCTCAAATTTTCAAAAAATCCTGCCGTCAAAATCCACAAGAAAATTTTTTATTTGCTTTATTTTATGTGGCTTCTTGATGCTACCTACTAAATAAAAAAACGACTAACACTTTATTACTAGACAATATTTTATACAGGGTGCTAAAAAAAGAGTGTAAAGTATTTCAGGAGGTAATAGTATAAACCAAAATAAGCAGAAAAGTTTTAATAAATATGGGTCCGCAAAGTAAAGGTTGCGGAGATATGGATCACTATTCGTTTTTTTTAAACATTTTATTTAATTAGGAATAAACCGACAAAAGAAGCTTGTAACAATCAAAAAACAAAGTTACAGAAGATGTTCAAAGTGCCCTCCGTCCATTTCCAAGCAGGCACAACATCTTCGTCTCAACGATATTCGAACTCTTTCGAAAACACCCTCTTTGGTTTGGATTTCTTGACACTTTTTACAGTAGTACCATATACTAATGTCTTCAAATATCCACAAACAAAGAAATCTAGAGGATTCAGATCAGGCGATCTTGGAGGCCATAAAACAGGTCCATCTATGTGGAAAAGTTTGGTGTAAATGCTCTGTAGCGGCCATGGAAGAATGAGCTGGAGTACCATCATGCTGGAACCACATTTGTTCCCTCTGATTCAAAGGAACGTCTTCTAAAAACTCATACAGTGTGTTCTGCAGAAAGTTGAAGTAAGCAGCACCTGTTAATCGGTTTGGTAAAACAACAGGACCTAGAAACCTGTCATCTACAATACCCATCCAAATGTTTAATGAAAAACGTCCCTGATGTCCAGATTCTATTAGATCATGAGGATTTACGTCGGCCCAAATATGTATATTGTGAAAATTAAACACTCCATTTCTTGTGAACCCGATCTCATTAGTAAAAAGAATGTTTGCAAGAAAACAAGAGTCCTCAGCATCATGACGTAGAAACCAGCGGCAAAAAACCAAACGTGCTTGATGATCATTTATTGGATTTAAGTGTACTCGTTGCATATGGTATGGATAAAGCAGATACTCGTTAAGGATTCTCCAAACAAGAGGACCACTAATTCCTACCTCGGCTGATATTCTCCGCACACTCGTACCTGGATTCTGCTCTACCAGTGCTGGAATTTCTTCTTCTGCTCTAGGAGTGGATACCGACCTTGGTCTTCCGCATAAATGACACTGTTTCCTCAAGGAACCGGTATCACGCAATCTTTGGTGAATTCTTCCAAACATACATTGTGAAGGGATCTGGCGATTTGGATAAGCGTCAACATAAAGACGTCGCGCTTCGGTGGCGTTCCCATTAGCACTTGTGCACTGAGAACAACTGTCAAATACGTACTTTTTATTTCACTAAACACCAACCAACTATTATAAGAAAATACACAACGTTTTTGCAAAATTAAAAATGAGCTAAAAAACATAACACATTCCATATCTTCGCAACCGTTACTTTGCGGACCCATGTTTATTGAGATTTTTCTGCTTATTTTAGTTCATACTATTACCTCCTTAAATATTTTACACTCTTTTTTTAACACCCTGTATAATACTTCACATTATCATACATACAACTAATTCCTCATCTGCTTGGAATGGGAAAACACAGCAGGTGCGGAAAATATCTTTCTATGAATGACTACAATGTAATACACATAACACATAATTTATTTCATTTTCATAGGTCTGTGCCAAAATTCAAGTCTCATTTTAGAAATAACAGAAAATAGCCTTCTTATTTCAATTATCAAGTTACTAGTGAGATTAAACGTCAAGAAGCACCAGATGGTAATAAATAAACTATTATCTTTTAGTCTTTCACCTTCTCTTCCCGTATTTGATAAACAGAGTTCAGTATGTGTACTTCAATGGTTACAAATCGAGAAGTTACATTCCAGCCTCGGGTGTGCCGCAAGGGTCGGTTCTTGGACCACTGTTTTTTATTTTGTATGTAAATAATAGTAGTGAATGCCTAAATATAGATTACATAATGTATACGGATTATTCGAAGATGCTCAAGGTCATAAATTCCGATGAAGACAGTGACGAACTACAGATCAATTTAAATGCCCTCTATGATTGGTGTCAACGTTATGGCCTGACTCTCAGTTCTGCTAAATGCAATGTTATGACTATTATTTAAAAAAAGTGAATATAATTATTATAATTTGAATGGTTACATTCTTGATAGACCTACAAATGTAAGAGATTTTGGTGTTTGATTCCAGACTTACTTTTAGTACTCACATTGATAATATCGTGTGAAGCGCTGGACTGATAAACTTGAAAACATTCAAAGACGATTGAAATATCTATATTACAAGTCTATGACATCTATCCGTCAGTGGGTTTTCCACAGCATGATTTACTCGAAGATTCTATTGACTGTTATGTGATTTTAGAGAGACTTAATTTTTTAATTGCGAGGATTACATCTCGCTCTCATTTGACCTTCTGTCAAATGACGCCTAGAATAAACGTGTTATGATTTTCACCTGTATACAATATATGTGATATTTACAATAAAATAGTAGACAAAGAAGACATTTTTGTTTGATGGAGACATAATATTTGCTTTTCCTCTTTTTTCTGTTGCTCTTTTGTATCTTATGCGTTACATTATTATGTACTTTTGCTAATTTCTAAAAATGTTTCTTGATATTTCTCGTTTTTCCCTCGTCTGTAATCGGTCCTTGGCTGTTGAGTGTTGTAATAGAATAAAATAAAAAGATATATTTATTGCAGGGAATCCATTGTTAGACTTCATCTCACAATTGATGGAACTCAAAAACCAGGGCACGAAATTTTTCTTCCATGCTGGAGAAACCAATTGGAACTACAAAGCAACAGACTTAAACTTATTCGACGCTGTCCTGCTGAACACAACTCGTATAGGCCATGGTTACGCCATCTTGAAACATCCTGCGCTATACGACATAGTAAAAGAACGCAAAATAGCTTTGGAGATATCCCCCATCTCCAACCAAGTTTTGAAGCTGGTGGAGGACCTCCGAAATCATCCAGCGGCGGTACTGATAGCCAATAATTTTCCCGTAGTGATTACTGCTGATGATCCCAGTTTTTGGGGTTCTAATGGGTTAAGTTACGATTGGTACCTCACTTTCATGGCGATGGCTAGCAGAAATGATGACTTGGGTTTCCTGAAGCAGTTGGCCATGAATTCCATAGAATTCAGCGCCATGAAAGAGACGGAGAAGAAGGCGGCCTTAAGTAAATGGAAGAAAGCCTGGAATCAGTTTATCGATGATATTCTAGTGAATATACCAAGTGTGGTAACTGTACGATAATTTGTTAAATAATTTTTAGTATTTATTTGTACATGGAAAATTGAGGAATAAAGTATTTAATAAATCATACGAAGATAAATATTATTACATTATCTACTTTCGTTTTTGTTTTAGTTTTGTGCATATGTATGAAATATTAACAAAATATGTATAAAAACGAGGGTGGATCAAATATGACCCAGAATTTGTTTGTTTTTTAATTTATTGTCATAGTAAAACAGTTTAGTATATTTTATTATCCTAATTAATCACTACTTTTATTGAGATATTTTTCCCGTCGGATGAGAATTTTTTAATTCTGTCATCGAAAAATAAAGTTGGTCGTGTCTGTAACCAATAGGGATGTTCATAAAAAAAATTCTTTAAACGTCATAAAATGGTTAAAAATAGTCTTATAAATGTTCAAAGTTTACAGAAATAAATAATTAGTTGTATGGGAAAAACCCAACAAGGAAATTCCAATTATTCCTCTGAGTGCGTGAGAATTAGTGATTAGGTTAGGTTTCCTTGTTATAGTCTGCCAAGTCTGCCTTTACTGCGGTTTATGTACCGCTGTGTCCTTCGTTTTGTAATTATTTTAATTTTAATTCAGATAAGGAAATATAGTATAATGGAAGAAGGTTTTTTTGAGATATAATTGATTTTCAAGACAAACTCGTTTTTCTTCTAACCTTAAAGAGTAAATGCCTTATTCACACACATTTTTATTTTATCCACATATTTCTCGATATGCGAGGTATAAAATAACACATATGATATGGTTGATATTGATGTTTATTTACCTAAAGCTCACTAAAAAGTTATAAGTAAATTATATCAGTATTTCATACTTTATTCTTGTTTTCAAGTATACACTTTATGTCTATATAACAATATTATTCTGTAGAAATAGACGCTTACTCTGAAAAAGATATAAAGTAGATTTACATTAAAAATTGTACAGCAGGTTCAAAAAAACCTTTAAGAAACCACTCAGTTTTATAGTGAACGCTTCTACATCATTAGTATATTTAGAAATTCATTTGAAACTCGTTTTTGTAATTTTATTTGTAACAGTAGACTGCTTTCTTTGCATCTTATATTTACTTAAAAAATTACATCTTAATAATTGATAACGTTCAAGTTAAAAGAGTAGAAACTAAATGTACAATATGCCAGTTCGTTCCGCAATGTGACGTCACAAGCATTAATCTCGCTGCAGGAACTATTTGCTAGCCTCGTTAGTTTCGGTGTTTCTATATTAAGGCATTTTAATATTTAGTAGGCATTTCTATGGCCTTAGAACTAGCATTTTATATTGTAACGAACAAATAGCAAACGTATTGAACGCAAACGCTTCTACACCTTGATCGTCATCAAAACGACGTCATCTCAGTTCTTTGTTGAGTGGTCTAAATCTTATGTGATTTCACATGTCACATGGTGACAAATTTGGGCAATATAGTGGATGTTCGAGTGTTTGTCAGTGGATTTTTCTCCAATTTTTCTTGGGCTAAAGTAGTTGTATACACTTCAGGCAGCAAAATATTTCCTTTTTTGATTTGAGGCTAGTTTTGCTTGATTGAGAAGCTGGCAGTAATATGCAGTGTTATCGTTCGTGGAGGAAACCAATGAGCAGTACGCCAATACAGTTCAAAAAAAAATGGTAGCAAGAACTTTTCCTACAGAAATACGAGTTTTGACTTTTCGATATTATGTTTCTTCAGGTTGTCACCGTTTTATGCTTGCTTGTTTTGATTCATAGGTGAGATGCACCTCATGTGTCGTTTTGTGGCGATGTGTCAGTCTTTCACAAACTGTAATACCGTGTCTACACCAAGATCCAATGCAAACCAACGCCAACGATGGCACATGTGACGTTGGCCTGTGGAATTGGAAAGGATTGGAATTAACTCGTCCACACTGGTCCATCCATACCAAAATTTAGATTTAAATTCACCAGCGTTGAGAAAGGTTCATTGCTAGATCATTGAAATGTCCAAACCATTAAATTTAATTGGATCGCGTCGTACACATCAATTCCAACATTTTGTGTATTTTTTGATAATTTACCAGCAACATTGAACTCTAAAGATTCTTACATAAAAGCTCTTGTTAAACTTCGATGTTGGCAATGGTTTTTGATTAAAAATCTATCGGACTTGAAACATAGTTGGCTTTTAAATGAAAGAAAAGAAAGAATTTTGACATTTCCATACCAATAAGCATTGATTAATAGATCGTGTGGTTTTTATTGTTATAAAAGTGTTTAGTTGCAAGCAATTTTTCTCTAGATGACCTGTCTTCATTTCATTTTAGATTTTCAAAAAAAAAAAAGTTATAGGATTGTGTCAAATTGCATTAATAGTGTAGTGTAGTATACATATGAATTTTGAAATTGATGCGATCTTGATAGATTTAAAGATGAAAACAAAGCATTTTTAGTAAACTTTACTATAATCCTCTATTACCATGTAAGTAAGTACATTCTATTTACAAACAATACTTAGTATATAGTATTATCTAAAAGTTACAATTAATAAAAAATAATTCCTAGTTTACTATGAAAACAGCTACTAGAAAATTAATTTTATTATAAGTATTCATTATTATTACAATAATTATTATTATCACGGCCCCACAGCCGGATTGTGCCTAGTATGTCTCTTTATTTTTTTCCTTCAGTCCGACGTTCTAAAAGGTGCACTTAGGGTGTTCTTATTTGTTAGATCTCTTTCGCTTCCCTTCCTTACTTCTACATCTAGCAATTTTTGAAGCTCGTGTTACAAAATATCATTTCATTTTACAGTGATATTAAATTTACAAAATATTTACAGTAATTTAAGTAATGTTCCATAATTTGTTAAAAGATTTTATCTAGCTGCTGGAACGTGTTATGTCCTGTCATACTTTTGGAATTAAACACTATCCTACAGGAAAACCATATTACATTTGATGATACGGCAATACATAGAAATATATGGTTCAACAATCTAACAGAATTGTTTATATTAAGCATACGTTTTGTATTTAATTTATCTATTGTAATAAAAACTAGATGAATTTAGGTAATTAATCAATTATTTGTTTCATTTCTTATACATTTTCGAAAGCGTAGCACTCTTATAAGTTTTTCAAGAATACACAAATGTACAAGATAAGTAAATGATTGTTTAAAATAAGTTTACTTCGAGCTAAATCTTAAGAAAAGTTATATGAAAATACTTTAAATTAAATGGAGAATTAAAAAATGTAGATATATTTTAAGCGATTCATTTAAAAAATTGGTTGGCTTTGCCATACATTTTTGGAGCTCCTCGTATATCCAAAAATATTTTGTTATCGTACTGACCACCCTGTAAAAATTATGTTTTGATAAGCTTCAGCAATTTGAAACAAATTTATTTAATTTTTTTTATTTTTATTGGGTTTTTGCCACACTTCTGAAAAAATAAAGAATAATTAAATAAGCCCTTGCGCCAAACGGATCAGTCAAGGGTTATTTTTTAAACTAACCAAAAAATTTCACACTGAAAAAAGCAGATAAGTAAAAAATAACAAAAATCACATCACTATGGCGCACTTACGTATTTTTGACGTTTCGAAAATCTCTCTGTTTTCGTTTTCAAAATAGCAATAAAAATATTAAACGTATGTCAAGTTTGACAGTTTAAAATTTGTTTATCTGCTTCCATAGAGATATTAAATGATTTTTATTTTATTGTTACTTACTTCTTCTTGATACAACTGTAGCCAACAATGATCGATGTTTACTGAACAGTTTGACACACACTTATCTCCGTTCAACAAAATAATCGCGGTCTCTTAATTTTCTTTTTGTTGCGTTACTTTCCTTCTCTAAAATTTTTGCCGAACCCCATTGAATCAAATGACCGTTTTCCCAAGCGTATTCGCAAATTTTGGATTTTTCTAATTCCCGTCTTTTTATATAATTTTTATGTTCCTCAACTCTAACATTCATAGGCCGAGACGTTTCTCCAACATAATGTTTCTTGCAAACTTAGTTTAAAAAATAACCCTTGACTGATCCGTTTGGCGCAAGGGCTTATTTAATTAATCTTTATTTTTTCAGAAGTGTGGCAAAAATCGAATAAAACTAAAGAAAAACTAAAATTATGCCATACATAAATAGCTTCAGACAATATAAATTTATTTTAAACAATCAGTGACTGATGTATACCCTGTATATTTGCGTATTCTCTAATAAATAAAAGTGCTATACCTACTTTACACTATATTATTTGTGGCCATTTTATAAAATGTGTTAGAAGTACTGGCATAAACTTAATAGGCGATAGTCTACATCAAAATTAATAAATAAAACTTAAACCCAACCATTTTAACAAATTAACCAATCTCCAATTTCAGGTGTAAAAATTCGGCTAATTAAAGGTTCTCACCATAATTTTCTGCAATTAAATGGCCATAAAAAGCAATGTTTATCCCTTCTTTCAATTTATTTATATTTAGTTTTAATAAAAACAATTTTTCGTTAATCAATAAAATTCGACAATATCTATATCGCGGAATGTGACAACAGCGCGAAAGGTACGGTAGCTACAGATCAATTGGTACTTGAACTCGGTGTCTGTCACTTGTTCCAAATTCTTTTACGTACTGCTATTTCCTTAATTTTTGTTTGTTTGTTGAAATGTTTAGCATAGGCGAGTATCACGATATGTTATTAGATCACAAACAGCGTGTATTTGCACTGTTGCCACGTTGTGATAAAATTCATTGATATAATAAATCGACTTATTTTACGAAGGGCTTGAGTTATGTTCTTGTACTATTTAACTTTTTTTGTTCACTTTTACTTTATCTATCTTATATTGAAGTTATGACAGCCACAAACTGTAACCCCCTATATATCAAATAGTTGTTTTCTTACTTTAATTATTTTCTTCTTATATATAGCAATGTCTGGGCAATTTTTCTTTAAGGGGATCGATATAGTATCTGTAGATTTATCATTCTGTATTTGGATTTTTTTTTTCAAAAAGTTGTGTAAGGTACAGCCATTCTGTGAAAAATAATTTATTTTTGTTAGCGACAATAAATAAAAATATTGAATCTATGAAGAACAACCTTTTTAAATATTAATAGATAAATTAAATACATTTAAGTATGTTACAGGTTGACTATTTCAGATACAATTGGTCCTTTTGAACACGTTGTATTGTCTTATCTGTGCAATTTAAAAATACAGGGTGAATCTTAAATAAGTTCAAATATTTTAACTAGCAGTATAGTTTTGTGTGTAGAACACATAATTAATAGTTTTTTTACAGAAAAATCAGAAATAAAAAAGTGAAATTTTAAATAAATTTCGTAATTTTTCATCAGAAAACTTGTTGAGGACCGCTGGCCTAGACAGACCCTTCATACTTTTATGAGTCATAGTGCTGCAGACTGAACGTGTGGTTCACAGTGTTGCCAGTATTACACAAATGTCTTTGCTTCAAGGAAGAAAAAATCTCAACTTTTAGCGAATTTTGTCAAGTGTAACATTTTATATTATTTTTTATTATCAAACTGTCATTGACTGTCATGACAGATTATCGGAAGCCTAAGTCAAACTTGTTAACCCCACATAATGCATGAAAATAGCAATAAAATTTGCTAAAAGTTGACATTTTTTCCATTTTAAATAAAAAACGCGTGCATAGTTTTTCGTTATTCTTCATAAAATAACTTAAGGAAATTGTGTTTTGTGTTCTTTTCTAACAGTGTACAATGACATTTAACTTGTGAAATGTGGATTACTGATTAAATAGTTAATTTTTTAACAAACAGGTAAGCTTGTGTGCACGTTTATGTATAATTTTTGAACATTGGACATAGTAATATCACGTAATATCTTCCTAAATATTTTAGGGTAGTATTGAACTTGCGGAAATTCATTTTTAATGGTTGAAGTATAGTAAGGTTAGTTCAGATGTTAAAATTTATGTTAATATTGCTGCGTATCATACTACATACCCAATTTTACTGTACTTATGCTTAAAACAAGTATTTTTAAAATAGAACTATTACGTTAAAGGAAACGTAATATTTATATTGGAGGAGATATGGCAACCTCGCAACAAATCATATGTTTCATTACGTTGTTGGATGAAAAATCAGCCAGCGGTCCTCAAAATGTGGGTATTTTTAAAAAAAATTAATATCTTCGTAAATATTAGAAATTTTTAAAAATGGCTTTCACTAGACTGATTTAAATGACGAACTACACCAGCAGTTAAAATATTTGTACTTATTTAAGATTCACCCTGTATAGTAATTCTTTTGTATATCATTTCCACTCAAAGTTTCTCTGCCTTCATTCCCCAGGATGATTAAATGAGAAAATAACTGGGACACTGAATTGTTTACGCGTGAAAATCTATTTTCCATGTAAAAACAATTTAATTTTAGTTAACCTCAGGGTTTCTCTGTGCAGACAATGATGTTAATCTGGGTTTTTCATTAAACGAGTCAGCTTCCAACTTTAGTTTATCCGGAAAAACAGTAATGGTGTCCATTTATAAGGCTCGTTTAATTATTGAAACTGTTTTGTTTCAAGCGACCTTAATTTGTGTTATCCCTTTTCTCCATCAGTTAATGTTATGCACTAATTCCAGTTTTGCGACTGTGATGCTATAACATGGTAATAATATCTCTAAAAATTGTATATTATAAAAAGCTTTCAAATACATGTGGTACAAAAAGCGATATTTTAATTCTAATTTTAGCTTTCAGTTGCTTGGATATAATTCATATCAAACTGATTTAATATTTAATATAATGACTGAAGTTAGTGAAGGTGTTGGTTCAGGTAATCTAGTTTTTATTAGTTTTTTCTTCTATAGTACACAGCATCAATTAACAAATGGATATATTTTTTATTTCCTTGTTTTAAAGTCATTTTTCTAATCAATTTTATTTTTGGTCTGTAAATTAGCTCTATGTTGGTAAAAGAGTAGGCAACCAACTTTACAGTTACGTACAAGTTGCTCCTAGTTAAGAATTGGATTTGTTTTTAACTAAATTCTTTCTTAATAATATCCAAAAGAAATAGTAATACAATATGTGAAAATCGTTAGTATTCAATGAAATATCAGCTTACATTTTGTGTCACCTTATAATATAGATTTAGATTATTAACAAAATAATTTAGTTCATTTTAAAGCAGTGATGGATACTCATAGTAAGCATATACACAGCTAGTACAGCCACGGCAAGCGTGTTTTTAATGGATAAATCTCCATTGCTCAAAATGAGTACACAAGACGCATCACGTGTCTACATCTAGTAGTAGTCACTGGCTATTCAGTGCTGAACCTGAATCCGAATATTGATGAGAGTTAACAAGCTCGGAACCAAGTTATGTCTAGTGGCACTATTGACGAATGACTTTGGCTGTATGCTATAGGTTTCCAGGTGTAATTCAATGCTGGTCATCAACATAGTAGTTTATGGGACCGTAAACTTAAAGATGAAATAGAATCTTGGAAGATAGATGTACGAGGTGTAACCAAAAAGCAACGGGAATTTTATAATATCTCGGGTTGTATTAGTCTGATTCGCCCTTTTTACCATTGTTGTGTTGGTAAACATGTCTAAAAAGTATCTATACATTATTATTCTGTTGTCATCTGTAACACAGGTTACATGTGTTTTGATACGATCACAATTATTTGTTTCTTAAAAAAAATGCATTATATTTTACAATAAAAATGGAATAAAGTGTTATTTATTTTTTATTCGCCAACGAGATTAATTTTCAGAACGGTAAATAGCTTACAATAAAAAGCAAAAATATATAGTAAAAAGTAAACATATCAAAGACATTCAGTATAAAAATAACAAAAGAATCATGCAGGTATGTACAAACAAACCATTCAGATATCTTATATTTAAAAAAATAATAAAAAACCATAGAAGGAACAAACAAAACAATGATCAACATAAAAACACATTTTTTACGTGGTTAATACTAGAACTAAATAAGTTGTTTCACTCTCGAACACGCCCAAGCCCTACCAATTCCGCTCTCCTCACCCGTCTCGGAGGCCGTTCGGTACCCAGGATCGTGAGTATATAAACTTACTCACTCAACGCCAGGATCTTACATGGTGGCCGACGCTAGAACTGTAACGTGTTGAATGCGATCGATATAGTTTGAGGCAAAAAACCTTGAATATATATGTTTAATTTATTTTTCTTATAAAAAATACCCGTGGTATATTGTACGGTGAATAATTATTCCTCAAGACGTGGTTTTTCTTTCCTATTTCCATTGTTCAAGGTCTATGTATTTTATATTTCAGCAACTAATATAAAGAAATATGTTACGATATAAAATTTTACGCGGTACGCCGATAAAAACTAGAATCTTCATTTGAAAGATTGTCCTGATCAATACTATAAAAAAATTAGAATTTGAAGCAAACATTTTTCAAATGAAACATGAAACATTGTTTTTATATGGACCAACAAGTAAGTTATTTGTACTGGTATTTATTAAAAAAAAGTGTAATATGCAATAATTATGTAAGTAGGTACTTAATCATGTAAATTTTACACTAAAACATTTTTAGTTCAAGCAGAGTTTCTGATAATATAAAAACTGTGTTGGCGCCAAAATTACAAAATACTGAAGATCAAACTGGTACACCAATTCTAAGTGATCCGTGAGCTGTGCACAAATAGTATATAATAAAAATGGTATGTAGAGTAACATCTTTAAAAAATTAAAATAATTTGTCTCAACTGAATTAATATACATATAGAAATACCCAAATCACTAAAATAATATTAAGTACTAAAAAATGACCTGGACATACTTATACATTGGGTTTTCATTTGAGTAATTTCTTTACTGAAAAGAATATATAGTTTATTAAATTAAAAAATAAGAATATAATGCATTTTTATTATATTTCAGATCAAGACTGCCAAACGTCACAAACACTTTCGTGTAGGAGTCCAAGGAAAGCTGCATTAAAAGAGGAAGTAAAAACTAGTATATTAAAGTATACTACAGCATTTATAACTTATAAACAATATAGAATATATTATTTTCTATTTTAGTTTTAAAATAATGTATATGGTTTTTTTAAATATTTAAATAAGCATTTTATTGCAAATTTTCCTCATGGCTGCATTATCTTTTATATAGTAGAGTATGTATATATTTTATTATAAAATTTACAAGTGAATATATACGACTTCTAAGATTAACTAACAAAACTTTATACATTTACCTATAATCGTTTTATAATATTTATATTTATTACAATAAGCAGCCTTACATCACACTTTTGAAATATCCCTCGTATATAAATGTTTCCCAATTGAAAAGAAACTACTTTTTTAAGTCTCTCGTAATTGGCCATTTTTTGCAACAGTATTTCCGTGCGGCGGTTCGGCTTTGATCTCAAAACATCAAAGTGCCAACAAAGAGTTGTATAACATATTTATTCAGTAAACTTTGATATCAACACTGTCCGCACAGTTTTATAAAAACGTAGCATTGCATACAATGGATAATAATATAATATATTGGTTCTAGCAGTTTTCATAAATAATGTTTCAGTACGACGTGTATTATTTGTGGACACATTTAGATAAATTTTATGTAATAATTCACATCTAAAGTTAATAACGATGAATAACGTTATGGTTTCGTTATGCACTTGTAAAAACACGTTTCAGTTGTTTTGCATTATTTTTTTTTATTTATTTTAGCGACTCCATTCGCCGCTGTTTTTGTACAAAATTCAACAATTTTGGAATAAATTTAGTTGCCATCCGTTTCGTACCTAAACCATCCGAAAAAAAATCATGGCGATTTCTTTCATTATTTTCACATTTTCATCAGTTGTTGATGTACTAGAGCGTCTAGAGTGATCGTCGTCTTCAACGTTTCCACGGCCTTTTAGGAAACGCTTGAATCACTCGTAAACTCTTGTTTTGCAAAGCAGACTCACCAAGAACAATATTTAACATTCTAAAACGTTGTACTTTGTTCCATTCTTATAGCGAAATGCAAATTGTTTGGCCTATTTAAAAAAAATGAAATAATCGCCGATTGTACCGAAACACATGCAGCTTTTATGACAGGTAACAAAAAATGTAAAACCCTCACAATATAACCACTAAGCTCGACGCCTATACAAATTGCAAAGAGAGATCGTTGTTTGTAAACATTGATAATAATCTACAAAAACATAATCAGCTTCAGGTTACAGTGTCACCAACGTAAAGTTTTAGTGATTCTGGATCTTCTAAGACGGCCATGAATTGGTGGTGGTCGGTAATATGCCACTGGCACCGTCTATATTTTTTCTAACTTTGTATTATAGATACTTTTCAGAAATGTACCAACACAAGGACAATAAGCATACGCAATATGGATGTAAGCATTTCAGCAAGAATCCAACTATAATTCATAACTCCTAAACCGCTGTTTCAGCACTATCAAGACCAATTTACTGATAGTTTAAAAAGATCGCGGATTTTTCGTAAACCAATAATCCGGCGCATACATATTAGTCTGTCAGCTGTCTACTCTTACTAGGCATCTAACATTAACCTAAAATTTTATCGATAGTTATCTCTGTTTCTGTTATAAGCTAACTTTAATTTAAAATCTATGTATGTGTGTTATCATAGTTTAGAACTTCAAAATAGCTACTGTCACCGTGATCTATAATTCATTATATTTGTTACATGCTCTGCCTTTCATTCAATCCACAATCCACTCCACTCTTCCAGCAAGAAATTCGCAACTAGTACCACTTGCCAGATATGTCCGTTCTCCTTTCTCTGTGACTGTCAATATGTCAATGATTTGTCAAGGGCTGTGTGCAGGAACAAACCTAATATCAGGAGAATCTGACTAATACAACTCGAGATATTACAAAATTCCCGCTTCAATATACGAAATGCAAAGAAAACTGTTTTTACGTTTTATCGCACACCATGATTCCAATGTGACGATTTCAGTAAAATTACTAGCAAATTCAAACCGTCCGAAAGGCACAGATAAGAAACACAAGCGTCCGAAGGCCTAACTGTAACAACCAGGCTCACTAGCCCATCTGGACCCACTCCACGTCTTCTGATGAACGTTTCTGGTGATATGATGCGCTGCCGCCACGTTTACATTGGAGGAACACTTCACGGAGCTGCAGTCCGATGCACGCGGTGCAAAACCACCTCACCGGTACTCGAAGTGGGTGACGAAGGGTCGGCAGCGCACCTGCATTTCAGCACCCACTGCACTAAAACAGTCATCAGCTTGGATTCAGAGGATACGTCGGGTTCCTCGGTGAGGTCATCTGCCCAGAGGTCGGCTCCAGGTTCCAGATACTCCGGTAATAGTTCCGATGCGTTCTCCGTAGATTCTGATCCTGAAATGAGATATATTTTAGTTTGACTGCTATAGTCTGTTTAGAAATGAAAGAGAGTAATAAAAGCTTATTATGTATGCAAATCGTAAATAAATGTAGTACTGGTGATTATATTCAATATTTTTATATTATGTATTATCGGTATAGATGAGGTGTACTTTTAAAAAAACTTTGTGTGATCGAACCGTACTAAATTGTAGCAGGTAGCTAAAATTTAATCCCCGACAATCCGTCTTTGTCTATGTCGCTTCAATTTCTCGGTCCATTTCTCTTATAAGTAAACAATATAAAAACAGCATTTCAAAACATGAGGCTACTTTAAGCATCATAACCGGGTTAAGAGGCTTTTCAGTAATTCAAATAAAATTATTCAATATTATTATCAAAATATTTATTTAAATTTAATGAATAGACTTTTATTCCACACAAAAATATATGTATTTTGATAATTCAAATTATGGTGAGTAAATGTAGTATTATATAAATGTACAATAAAGAAAATAAAAAAGTAGTTATATTAAAATTCATCCCCTGAATATTCTGATAAATTATCTTCGTCTCCTAGATTGATAACGATACCACAGTAACGTCAATGAAATTATCGAGTTCCCACATTTTTTCCTCTTCTTTTTGTACATGATGTATACATCTTTGCCACTTATCTGTAGTTAGTCGTTCCAAGGAATTTTTTAAAAAAATTTTCACGTCACTTAATTTAAACGTCATATTATTTCGCGCTATATCTCCTTTTACCTGCGCCCAGACTAATTCGATTGGGTTAAGTTCACAGTGATAAGGTGGTAACCGTAGTACCGTTATTTGGCGATTTGTTGCCATTTCATCGATAACATATTTTCTCTGATCTTTATTAAGATTGACAAGTGTCAAAAGTTCCTTTCACCATATTTGTTTCAAAAGAAATGTTTTTCCGGATAACCATTGAATTATATCGGGTTTCCTCCAAGCAGTCGTAGGCGTCCGCTCGGTCTGCCGTGAATGGTAACTGGCATTATCCATGACAATTACAGACCCCGGAGAAATAAGATTCAACATCTGTGTAAAATACTCTTCGAAAAGATCTGCGTTCATGTCTTCGTGATAGTCACCTGTATTTTTAGATTCTAATAAAAGTAAACGCCATCTACAAAACCACTGGCACTACCTATATGTGTCACTATTAATCTTCGCCCTTTACCTGAAGGTGCCTTGAACCCTGTTGAAAGTCCATCCAAAAATGACTGTCGAAAACTTTTTACATTTTTATCTTGCCATACTTTTGTTACAGTATATCCCTCGTTGACCCAAGTTTCGCCTAGATAATAAATATTCCTCCCTTCGTCACGGAATTTTCTAACTGACATTGACAAGCATGGTCTCTTAAGACCACAGACCACCTAAACTGTACTTATGTTATTCAATACAACTATATCAATAAAGCCTCGACAGGGGAGCGGTGGAGTGTGTACGGAAGTTTGGCTCCGCCCTCTTTTGACAGAATCTGATTCAGTAAAATGTATATTATTATAATATTTGATGAAATTTTAAAAAATTTAATAATTTTTATTTAAAAGTAATGTGAAATAGAAAGGAATATATTTTTAATAAACTAACATAAAATATTTAATTATTTTGAAAAGTGTTACTTTATTTAATACTTGCTGCTTTGTGTCTTTTAAGAAATTGATTAGTTTGTTTTATGATTTATTCTTACATCTACATATTTTTCAGAAATTGCTCTAATAAGTTATAATCACTGTGTAATTATGGGGAAGTGCATTATTGACAATTGTAATAGTCGATCAGATCGGAATAGTGATGAAATTTCATTTTTTAGGTAAGCAATAATCAGAAATAATGGAGCACGTTTTATGGCATTAAACGGCTCTGACATTTTCAGTATCGGCTCTGTTTTTAAGTGCCCATATGTTTAAAAGTTATTGTTAGCGAGGTAACAAGTATTTAATGGTTTGTTAAATAATACCATGTGGAACATTTTGGTGATGCGTGTACTGGCATCTTGGAAACTACAAACGATACGAAAATGGACAGTTGAGGGAAAAAAACTTAATGACGCTTGCAACTAGATCTAAGTTTTTGAGTTATTTTTAATATGGCGTTATTCGTCTGTAACTTTTTTAGTTAGAGGACTTTTTAAAATTTGAAATCACTTTTCCGCAGCAAATTTTTTGAAGAATTTCACTGTATATTTAGATTTTCAATGCGACGTTTCGATTGCAAAAAAATTCAAATTCAATATGGCGCCCATACCAAAAAATGAAGTTGATGATGGTTTCGCGCAACCGTAACTGTACGAAATTCTAATATTGTAATTTTCTTAATTAGACTCTTATCTTATTATTATTTAGCAAATATAAATTATAATTAAATTATAGTAAATATAAATTATAATTAAATAGCAACAGCAAATATAAATTATAATTAAATATAAATTAAATAAAAAAGTTACAGACGAATAACGCCATATTAACTAGATCTAGTTGCAAGCGTCATTAAGTTAGTAACAGAATTTTCCCCCAACTGCCGATTTTCGTATCTCTTATAGTTTCCAAGATGCCAGTACACGCATCACTAAAATGTTCCACATGGTATTATTTAATAAACCATTAAATACTTGTTACCTCGCTAAGAATAATTGTTAAACATATGGGCACTAAAAACACAGAGCCGATACTGGAAATGTCAGTACAACGCCTGCGCAGAACCGTTTAATGCCATAAAACGTGTTCCATTATTTCTAATTATTACTTACCTGAGAAATGAAATTTCATCACTATTACGATCTGATCGGCTATTACAATTGTCAACAATGCACTTCTCCATAATTATATGAAGAAAACTCGTATATTTCATAAAATAATCACAATGTTACCACAACCACAGTCTATTATACAGTCCGGCGTCTTCACGTCGGCTCCTTTGATGTTTAGGTCCCAGATTTCGTTTTTTTAGGCGACCAAAAGACGACTGCGCATTTAGCCGAGCACATTCGCGAGCTCAAGGGGCACGGTGATTTGTCAAGAAATAGAATTTCTCCCACTTCGTCATGTACATACGAATTTCATTGGTGTTCATTGCGCATTTAACTACACCCTCTGAAACCTTCACTCGACGAACTGTATAATAAACTGTGCCACAACGAAAGTCTAACATTGACTGAGAGCTGAGAGCATGAGACCAGCTGGGCCGAGTTTAGGCCGACGGAAGGCTTCACTGGCTTGGCCCTATAATTCAGTCTAGGTGGTCTGTGCTTAAGATCCCTTACCTTAAGCATTTTTTGACCTCTATTTATAGAACAAAAATCTGATTTTTTGGCTGTAGAATCTACTGCTAAAGTATTGCTAATTATAAGACTTCGGAAGGAAGGAATAAAACATGAAGATATTTATAACTACAACTACAAGATACAATGACAATCTGCGTTTGCCGTAGTGTAGGGCGTCTTCTTGTTTTAACGGTTTTCATTGCTATGTCCAGACGTATATACAATAAATTACCTAACAATCTTAGAAGTATAAAATTGCAAAATAAATTCCAGTCACAGTTAAAAAAATCTTCTTCCTTACTCGGTTTATTAACGTTTTAATTTTTGATGATGCTAACATTTTTTGTTAATGTGACGACACGTCCTCTATAAAGAGAGTATAATGTGCATTGCTTGATCTTTTGGAATGAACAAACAAGCAAACTTGGCCCATAAAAATAAGATTAAGTTACCTTCGCAGAGAAACTCGACTTTTACAGTGGTGCTCAAAGTAGGCTGACAGGAGACGCCTGGCACAGGACATACGCCGCAGTATTTGGGTCGAAAGCGTTTCCTGCTCCTGCAGGGTCCGAATCGCAGGAACACAGCAGTGCTGAGGCGGTGCGTCGCCTTACATTCGTGTCCTCTCTGAAACAATACATTCGTATACAATAGGTGGCAAAGGGAAGCAAGTGGTGTTAATTTTACCCTCAGTTAGTTTGTTAGGTACTTGTGAATCCCCAAGTTGTGGTAGTTAGGTACTTGTGGACCCCCGTTGTTTTGTTTTGAAGAGATAATTTAAACGGTTTATCTATTTAATCCTATTTTATTTCGATTATATTATGCCATGCCAGTAAACTGAGGCACAACTCAATTTACAAAATATGGATGCATGTATTTACTGGTTTCTGCAGTTTAATTTACATACGTATACAATCGAAATAGATAGATAGATAGACAGATATTTATTAGTGTTACATACACAAGTGTTTACACACGTCAGAATATACTCGCGTCAAGAATTCAGACGTCTTACGTCACAGATGACGTTTTTATTGTCAACGTAATTTTTGATATTTGGCCACGTTAAAAACAATATTTTTTTGCAATTTAGTGCAATATATAATGCAAACTTTTAGTGTAGTATATAGTTTTATTACTGTCAGTTGTAGTTTCTTAAATATTTTGATGAAAATGTAATGAATTATTTTTTTGTTCGTATGACGTAGGTCGTCTGAATTCTTGTCGCGAGTATTGTAATAAGCATTTTGCGCACGAATGGAAAAAAATTCTGTGAATGCGTAATTGCATTACAACACATATTACGTACTATACTTTACCTACGACCTACTTATTCACACAAAATCATTTAGTTTTAGTTCACCATCTGAACTGGTAACAATTTAATAATTATTTAAGAACTTGATAGCATCAACAAGAAGGTATATATTGTAATAATTTTATAGTACTGCATTAATGACAGAATATGATTATTTAAATTTACAAATTGTTATTTTGTTATATATTATTTATTCTTATTGTAATAACTATTTATAGTTACAGAACAATGATTGAAGACAAAAGGTCTATCGGTTGTTTTGCTTGTTAAAGCATAAGTAAGACTTATGTTTTTTACTGTATTAGAAAGGTATTTTAAGCTAATATAAATCAAATCTCCTACAGTTCCTATCAATGAAGTCATATGTATATTCTCTGATACCAAACATCTAGGTATGCTAATGAACAATTCCACAGACATAGCTCTATTCAATAATTATCTAAAAAAAATAATCTATCTAAATTTACTAACCTGCTTTAATGAAAACACTCTATAAATATCTAACTTCATTTTTGGCAGTGGGAACACGAAAATTCAACCACAATAGATCTGACCTATTTCTGCATTTTTAGGATTGCTTCTTCAGGTAGCCTCCTTTAAGTTGAGTCAAATATGTAATTATAAAAATTATTATATAAATTAAAATTATTTTAAATTAAATATCAACAATGACAAAAGTCAATAAATTAAATATGACAATACCTACTTGAATAATGTTTACCCTTTATGTAAAAGTTTTTATATATTTTTAGGTATTAATAATATTGTGTGAAACTAACTACTCAGTGGACAAAAGCCCCAACCAGGATGTCACTTTTGTCATTGTCGATATTTAATTTAAAATAATTTCAATTTATATAATAATTTTTATATTTGACTCAACTTAAAGGAGGCCACCTGAAGAAGCAATCCTAAAAATGCAGAGATAGGTCAGATCTCATCTATTGTGGTTGAATTTTCGTGTTCCCACTGCCAAAAGTGAAGTTAGTTATTTATAGAGTGTTTTCATTAAAACAAGTTAGTAAACTTAGATTAATTTCTTTAGATAATTATTGAATAGAGCTTTGTCTGTGGTGTTGTTCATTAGCATACCTAGATGTTTGGTATCAGAGAACATACATATGACTTCATTGATAGGAATTGTAGGAGATTTGATTTATATTAGCTTAAAATACCTTTCTAATACAGTAAAAAATGTTACAAAAGCTAATAATAAGGAATATATGGGTAGATAGTGTGGGCGTAATTCAACTCTGGTTGGGACTTTTGTCCACAGAGTAGGTAGTTTCACACAATATTATTAATACCTAAAAATATATAAAAACTTTTACATAAACATTGTTCAAGTAGGTATTGTCATATTTAATTCATTGACAGGCTAATGTCACTTCTCAATATTTTTATTTTTTTGTCATTCTCGATATTTAATTTCAAATAATTTAATAATTTATATAATAATTTTTATAGTTAGATATTTGACTCAACTTAAAGGAGGCCACCTGAAGAAGCAATCCTAAAAATGCACGGTTTTCAGCTTACAAAGTTGATACTTCTCACATTAACTCATCATAATTTTTTTGTTCAACTCTTGTATTTAGTACTATGGAGGACAATTGTCTCAAAAACACTTCTTTTTTTTATTTTTAAGCAAAACAGAAGGAGTGCTATCTTCGTAAATATTGCGTTCTTTAAAGAAAGAAAAAAAACAGGTGCTTAGTAAATAACTGTATACAACAATCCGAAAAAAAACAAAAATGTTAAAATAATAGTTATAAATGCTGTACTGTTTTATATACCTTGCATTTATTAGTTATCTGAAAGGATGCGCGGCATGTGGAAGACGTTCAGTGATGTCGATGGTGTTTGTAGCAAGCAGTGGTGGATCAAATATTTTATTTGTAGAATCATTTTTCGGCTTGCTTCATTTTTATTTGTATTGAGTACTTGAACAAACTTTTCGGAAATATTAGGGATTTTGTAATCTTATTTTTAATCTGTGTACTTTAGTGTCAAGTGTTACTGCAAAAAAATATTCATGGATATTCCTCAGAAAACATGTTTTCAAAGTTGTTATTGAGCAGTAAGTGGCACATTTATGTTATCCTTAATGTTATATATAAATTATATTTTCCATTGCGGTTGCGGTAAATGTATCGGAAAATAAACAAAACTTTGAGAAATATTTGTTTGGTTGCGACACTGTAGTAAGTATAAAAAGAAACAGTTGTTAAAAAAATATAATCAGTTACAATGCGGATGTCCAAGCATAGTCAGAAGATTTCATTGAATTTTTAACTGCTAAAAACTACCGGGAAGCAGACTGGAAAATCTTCTATACAGATGAAACGTGGTGTAGTGCCAATTACTCTAAAAAATTTGGCTGGGATGGAAATGATTACGTCTGAAATTCGTGCTGCTTTTGAACTTTTCTTTGACTGACCCGATAGAGCTTGATCTACTTAGTGGGTGTGCCAAATAAGAGAATAATCGTTATTGAATTAAATAATTTTTATTTAAAATGAAAAATAATAACTTTGACAAGCTGTAACTTGTAAACAATTAGCAATTCGAAAAAAATATTCATTACATCTTGTTATTATTTTAATTCGTAGAATCACTTCCCGGAGCTTCCTGACGGACTTTCAGAACACCCTGTATATGAAAAATAAGTGTTCTCTATTCAATATATCATATATATCTATCATTTCGTAGTCAAAGACGAGTTTTAAGTAGCATACCCCTTGGCAATTAGATCTTTCTAGATAATATTGGTCGTATGCATGAGTATCATTAGGATTGTTTGAGAGCGTAGTGGAAGCCGTGGGCGATAACTTTCGGGGATGACGTTCTTCCGTGGGGGTGATCCCAGCGCCTTAACAAGCGTGGTTAATCTTACAAATGAATTGCTCTGCCTGCGGTATGAGAAGGAATTTTCACTATCTCAGAAATTACGATTACGAAATACCTGCATCGTTATGAAATAAGGAGACCTATTTTAAAATAGTCTTGTAGATTTAAAATTATCTTTGGGTTGTAACTAGAATTACAACGTATTTAAATATACGGAATATTGTGATAGCCGGCCAAAAGCCTTTCATAAACCGTAAGACTTTTGAGTTTCTATCAGGCGATTAGGAACCTATATTGGTGAGACTATTCGCCCAAGTAACACAAGATATTTTATAGGATGTTCCTGTAACTAATTTTTGGAGGGTTAAAATTGCAAGGTTTAGTCGCATAAACATTTTATTGGCATCAACACAGCAGCTAATACCGTGAAATAGGCACATTTTTATAAAACATAGTTGCTGTATACAGGGTTAACTATGACTTAGTACAAATATTTTAAGAGGGAATAGGGAAAAATAAGAATTAATGGAATCACCCTTCAGAAAAATTCCAAACTTATTTATAAAGCCAAAAAAAAATATTTTCTAAACTATATTAAATCCCTATTTATTGCCGTCACTGACCTTCTGTCAGCCGCGAGGTTAGGTATATTCTGCCAGTCAAAGGAGTCAAATATAGTGACAGGTCCATTGACACGTGTATCAATTTAAGCCTCTTTGAAAGAAACAAAAATCTTTACAAAATGTAGATTATTATTTAATGAGAAATCCCAACTAACATTTAAGCCTAATAGACTACTACACAAGAAAAATAATTCTAAATTGATCAAGATTTACTACTTTCCTCCATAAAAATAGTCTTCAATGTTACAAAATTTTATAATACCAAAATTTTAGTCAAAAATTTGTTAATTAAGAATAATATAATGACTTCTAAGTAAAATGAAATATATGTCAATTTATACAGTTCGAAATTACATATTGTTTACCTATTCTATGTTTTCAAATGCTAAAATTCCAATAACGTGTAAGACGAAGTTACAATTTACTTAATTTCGCCTTGAAATCTGTCTTCAATATCCAAGGATTTTTTAAATTATTACAATAGGTAAATATTTACATATTTATTACAAAATTGTAAAACTTATTTTGTCTTCAACTAGTAGTTAAAAATAAGGTAATAACTAGTTATTTTGCCCTATTTAATTCTTCAATTGGTTAAGTTCCATTTTTATTACAATATCAACCTATTTTTAACTTTGTTGATAATTTCTAAAGAATATTTAACCATTTCAATTAACCTAATATAACTATTGTTCTATATTATGGTACAAATTTACTTGTTAATAATACTTCGACGTAAGTGTGTCTTATAAACGATTTTTAGGAAACAAGCTTCTTGTTATATGTATTCCGACAGATCTTCATGTAATAGCGCGTAGAAATTGTTTTGTGTTTTGGCGATCTGCAGTGAAAACCAAGCCCTACACAATATTACAGAGTTGTAAAAAACGAATTTAAGCCAACACTGCATATTATGTAAATCAATCTAATGATAATATATCGATAAACAGTTCATATATAAATATTCTTATGATTGTTATCATGTTAGATGAATTCAGTAGTGCACGTGAATTGAAATTCGAATTGAATTCCGTTCGAAAATATTTATTTTGTTTTTGTAGTTACGCATACATAATATTATTGGCTTTAATTTGAATTTTCAATCACAAAAAAATCCATGAGTAGAATTTTATGTGTAGGTACCTAGTAATAATTTAATTGGAAATAAATTACCATAAAATATATTCATTTGGAGGAAATCTCAACCACAAAGTTAATATTTTCCTGTGACGTCAACATTGGCATAGGCATCTGCCCTATAGGTTAAAACTTACAGACAAATTGACTTCAAAGTTGATTTTATTTGAGCGGCCATGTTGTAATAAACACTAAATGTTTTGTTCATTATTTCTAATTCATTATTCATTAAAATTATGTTAATACAGATAATATTAGTTAATACATTTATGACGAAAGATTATTAAACACATTTTATCACGAAGTACATTCAGTTTTTATTTTAGGTTATTTTTCAGTATAGAAATATTATTAAAAAGCTATAGTAAAAATGTATATTTATAAGGCGCGTTATTTTTATGAAAGTTTGGTCATGACATTATACGAAAAAATTTCCTGGGTTGTACAATTTGATGAGTGGAAACCACCTTTATTATATTAAAATCTAAATATCTATAAATATACTAACTCCTACTCTACTTGTACTTTAGTAGCCTGACTTGTAGTCTTTCTTTTTCTTCCTATCCCTGTTCGCTATTACAATGTATAAAATCAAACATATAATGTTGTCTCTCTCTGTCAAAAGTATGTCATATAAAGAGCATAATTAGGGTATATTTTGGTAATAATGTCTTTTATATTTTGAAATTTTAACATAAAATTGGTCCGTATTTCTTTTAAGTCCAATTATCTTATTGGAATAAAATTCCTGCCGACCAATTATTAACTTCCATATTACTTTAGTTTTTTTCCCCACATAAGGAAAAAGGCTAACGAATATAGGTAAACTTTCCTTATACGGAATTGGTCATGAAAAGTTTTTGACCAATTCAGAGGTCAAGTTAACGTAATTTTAACTTTAATTGTTTGTTGGGATACGGTATGGTAGCACAGAGAGGCAGCACCTACCTTACTAATATCTATTTCCAGGATTGATACTTGGAGAGATATTAAGAATGTTGAATCATCTTCTGTGTTCTTACTTCTTTAAATTAAAACCTGCAAAGATTTTTGTACTTCCTGTGGACCTCTCCTTCCCTCGCTCGTTCTTTTTGTGTAAAGCGGGGTACCTACTTGGTTTGGCGGTCTTGACCAGGTCGATTACTTACGTCGGGAAAAAGTACAAAGGATAACAACAAAATACACGTAAATGTACACAAATACATAAAAACACTGCCACACGTTTACCGCCACGGCATAAAGCAGCTGTTCGATGTGGTTCAAAAAGTATTCAGCAAAATATTTTGTATACTCGGAAAACATCTTTGAGGCTGACGCACGATAATATGCACTTGTCACACTCCCATAAATCTAGGGCATTTAGGCATTTGAAATACGACACGTTTGTAAATACACATAAAATACGCGAAAAATTAAATTTGCGAAAAACAAGTACTGAAAAATTATTTCAAACTAATCAGAGTACCGTAACCATATATTTACGTTATTTGACATCTACAGACGACATCTGACAACATCTGTAGGCCACTAATACAAGGTGCACTCACGCCGATAAATTTTTAAACTTTATGTGTTGTTGTGTAATTAAATTCTGTTAATACTAATAATAGTAACAATATTAACAGTAATCGACGATGTTTGCATAAAATAATTAGTAATATTTTAAACTATAACATCCCAAGATGTTTACAGTGTTCTGTAAAAATGACCTTTAGATTATAACTAACTTCGCATTCTGGATGGTTTGGAACATGGAGGGTATGTAATTAGCAATGCAGTATGACTTACTGTTACTTTAAATCAGCTAAGTGACTAATTTTAAACGTGTTATAGTAATTAAATAAAGTATTTTATGTCGGATATGTTAGTGGATAATTATGATGAATCTGCAAGGAGTGAACATGTAGTTTGGCAGTGTGCAAGGAAAGAACGAAAACAAAATACTGCATCTAACCGGATTAGCTGTTATCTACCATGTACTTAGACATTATTATTATTAATACAAATGTTTCGTTTCGTCGTTTCTACACTTGACAATGTTGAAAAAACGACAAGTAGTTGACATATCTAGCCATGACGGATGATGATTGATTGTCATAAGCGCCGACTTTCAGTGGGAAAAGAGGGTTTTGCCCCATTTTTTAAACATCGAGCTAGAATTCCGAAATAAATTTTGTATTGTCTTTCAGACCTTCCTGAGCATGTGGTTAAATTTTTTGTACTTAGTCATAGTTAACCCTATATAATTGTGTTTTAAGAGTTCTATATAAAAACAAGTTATGTTTTAGCAATGAGCTTACAGCATTGATATAACAAACTATACGATTCCAATAAAGCGTGTTATGATAACGTTATAAAAACGTTATACAAATATTCTGCTTTATTTACCTATCACGATTATAGAGCTAATATTCGACTTTTTTTAAATTTTACATGTGTCTATCATAAGTATCTTTATGTTAGGTAGACGATACGACTTATAAACTCAAAATTATCTAATTCAAAGATGAATTTCAGGTAAGAATAAAATTTTAATGTGATAAACGAATAAAGTGGGACGAAAAGTCATACCTAACTCGTCTGCATAGTATTAAAAAATTAAGATACTATTTTCGTTGACCAAAAAACTGAAAATTTAAATACATGCACATTTGCTGCTAAAAAATATTCCCAGTTCAAATTCTAAATTCCATGTAGTAAAAACTCTTATATTTAATGAGCAACGGAAGTTATTTTCATGAAAATTTTACGTAAAAGTTGTTGTTTGAATTTTGTTCAAGATGGACGCTGAAAAACAACTGGAATTAAGTGAATAAACATAGCGCTAAATTAATAAAACAGTTTGGTCACTTCAGAAGCATTTAAAACTACCTTTAAGAAGCAGTTTTGTTTTATTGTCGCGCAAAAATATTTTAATACAGAGCATTTATAAAACAAATAATGTAATTATACAGCTAAACAGCTTTCTGAAACTAAAGTGCTGCATAAATAGCGTAAGAACTTTCTTAAAGTAATTTAAATAACTTTTATAAAATACTTTTATTGTTACTGTAAGGATCTTCTCCAATATTTCTCTTGCGATCACTACAAGTTGATTTATAACTCTTTATAGTCAGTCGTGTAGATTGCTACTATAGACAGTATACAGTAAAATGAGTTCTTGAAGCCTCTCGTCTAAAGCAGTGCCCAGTATATTCAGTAGCATTGGGAAATCTAAGAAATTCAGCAATCTTTTTAGGAATTGAACTTATGTTTTTTATACCCACTGCTTGTGTTGTACATTTTGAATTCCTGTACGTGAAAAAAGAAATCGGTTGTGATCAATGGTGGATGAACATATACTTGCATATTTGCGGAAAATGTCCAAAAAATTTACTCTTTCTATTTCTAGGAACATCAGTTTTGGTATTAGGAATACTCACTTTAATGAACGGCATAGTACCTTCAATGTTCTCTGTATGTAAATAAGTTAATTCTTCTCTTCTGCAGGTTTCAAATACAGGCTGTATCATATAAGAGGGCCACTTCCATGTATCTTGCTTAATATGCGAGACATGTCAAAAATCTTTAATTGTTTTTTGTTGCATTTTTGGAGGCCTTTATGCTCGTAAAAACAAATTTGAGATCCATGGCCAACTTTATGAGTGCCCCCAAATTTTAAGGCTATCTAACTTTTTTATTTTAAGAGATAGATAAAACTTATTGGTAATAAATTTTTATTGCAAAATTGATACCTTCCACCTGATATAAACAGATTTTTGAAATATCATATGTGGTTCGCTGCGCCCTCTAGGCGGATAAAAAAATTTTGTTATTGAAGCAGGCTATGGCCACAAAAAATTGCCTGTTTTTTCGTCTTTAATGCAATATACTACATGTTGCCCTTATCTTTTGTATTTATTACATTTTTTTCAATTTTAGTTAAAAAAATGTACCTACGTAAATATTTTCGTTTTGCTCAAGATAATGTAGAACCTGTTTTAAAGACGCCAATTGCAAAAAAATAATAAACAGAATGTACTTTTTTATGTAAAATACAGATTTTCTTATAATATTTTATTACATTGTCTGTGTTAAAATAATTTTAAAGACCCAATTGCTTCCAATGTGAAAACCAATAAAATAATATTATAAGAAAAGTGTGTGGCCCTCTTATGTGATACAGCCTGTATACCAACAATCAAGATAACTTCTTGGAATAAGCACTTTCATCATATGCCTCTTTGATAAACCTTTCAACATGTTCCTTGGAAACTATTCTAGAGTCTATAACCACTTGATTTCCTTTTGAGGAAAGCAAGAACATTAGTATATTTACTAATATCCATATTTTTGTTCAAATAAACTGTAGTTCGCAATATCGAATAATCAGTCTGTAATGTAGAGAGTACACATTTTAAAGATAATTGGGGCAAGTTGCTAGAATAACTTTCTCAGAAATATTACTACCTTTTTTTTCGGCACACCAAATTTTGCATAAGTTATTTGGTAAAATTTCCTCGATTTTTGAGGAATCAGTGTACTCATTCTATTCAATACTGAAGTTTTATGAAAACTTAATACAAATTTTTATTATTGGGGTTTAATATTCATAAACGTTCGCAGATTTCAGAATTTTTAAAAAAATTTGTATATATCGTACCATAGCAACAACCCTATAGACAACTTAGTTAAAGTTGTTTAAATAAAATAGTCTAGCGATCATATTAGCAAATGTAATGGAAGATTATACCGAAACAATTTTGAATATTTGACGATTTTACAAAAAATCATGTTTCGAAATAGATGTTTTAGGCACTTCACGTCGAGTGCCTAAAACACCATTATTTCGTAACTTGTGTCGAAAATAGCTATTTTCTATGAACATGTCTGAAGGTTCACTTTTCCGCACGGCGTGCATGTTTTTATTCAGTTTATAATATAACATTTTGCGAAGCGGAATTGAGTGCGGAAAAGACACTTTTTGCACGTGTTACAATATACAAGGTATAATATTTTTCCTAATCAGGCGAAACAGTTTCAATTACCAATTTATAACATTAACAAGTAATGATTAATAAGGTAAGAAATAAGCAGTCTGCTTATTTCCTGCTTGGCCTAAGCAGCTTGACTTGCAGGAAGCGACCTACATTACAGCAGGAACGCAAACGCAGACACTCGCTCTGCGTGACGCGCCTTTAAATCTATAAATGATACTGCAGGTAACAACTACTCCGCGGACTAATGCCCCGACCGGCATTGAATTACATCTGCAGTCATTTATAGAATTATTTAGTAGTTATTTAAAATAATACAATATGTATGTTAACGAAAAACGTTGAGATTAAATGTACAATTTGTGACATTTTGTGAATTCAGTGCTGAGGCAATAGCGGCATGAGGATGTTCTTCACTCGTGGAATTCACTGTTGACAAAGTATGTGTTACAGGATTAGCTTGTAACTTGAATGATGAGGGAATACCTGCTAGATGCTGTTCAGTCACTTGCGGCAATTTCAAATATCGTAGCTACTTTGGTCATAAGATATACGTTGTCTGGGTCAATTAAGAGAAAATTTTCTATTTCGTTTCTTTCTAATACCTTTGATTTCTTTGGTTTGTAACCAATATTTGATGTCTTCAAATATGCCGTTAGCTTGAGGTATTTTCAAATATCAATGCCCCTCTTTAATTTGGGACATATTGTCAACATCGAATTCCTCGATCATAAAGTTGATGGAAAATCACGTTTTGTAATATCATGGAAATACTCGAAAAATACCTCTTCATTTGAAGATGAAATGTTCTTCCCCATGCGCCACTGGTCGAAGACAACAAGCTCTTTTTCATAGCCAATTCTTGATTTTGCAGGAATTAAGGCATTACTTGCGGTCTCCAATATCTCTGTGGCAACATCATTGAGATATTTTTCACTCATTTTGTATAGTTTATGCCGAAGAGAAGTTAAAAATACTCAACCTTCAAACTCAACTGATTGAAAATTTCAAAGCTTATGTCAAAAGATATTAACAATCAAAACTGGATGTAGTTATGGGAATGACAGGAATTTTTAATCAACGATTACTTATGTCCAGTGTAATTCAGCATCGCAGCAGCTTTACAGCTATTTACTGTTAGGTGGTAAGATGCATCTACTTTTTCGCTTAATGCTGCCGCTGAATTAGGTTGGACACCAGCATTGTCATAACAATACGATAGAGCAATCGTGCGCAAAAGTGCATTTTACCGTATCAGTGCGGACAAACGCGGAAGCAAGCAAATTTTAAAGCAAAATATAAACAAAAACAAAGTTAGTCACCACATTTACTTGTTATTATTTTACAACATCTGAATAATTTGTTAAATTAATTCCAGCAGATGATAAGTAGGCTGTATTTTTACTGTTTATTTCTGAAGTGCTTGAACTTGTTGAGAGTGACAAAACACAGTAATTGTTTACTAATATTCAACATGTTAAAATTACCCTCAAGTGATGGTGCTTTTGGCGACTGTCGATCTGTGTAGCATCCAGACATCTCCTTGTCTGGCAAATACGTGTCTCAGTGTCAGGTTGACAACGTGCATTGAGGTTAGATCGACGAGTAGACAAGCCAGAACCGCAGTCACTTGTACAGGTGGACCATCTGGAAAACGCTGGTTGGCAAGATGGTGGCTGCTCTGCTAAAATAATGGAGGCATATGTTAGTAACGTGTTAAGGAAAGTTTTTATCTCAACGGACACATTTTGCGTGTCATATTACTTCATTGCACAATTTTATAATTATTTGTTCCTACTAGTTACCTATTATTGACTATTGACTGATAAGAATGAGTCTATGCGTGTACAGGTCTGGCCTTATAAAGCTGACTTTAAGGGAAACACAAGAGAAAAGCAATAAAGAAAGTGATCCCAGTCCTGAATCTGTAAAACTGACGTACTATTCTCTATACTGGAATCCAAATATGGCCTACTCGGTATATTGTAAAAATAACGTTACTTCAAATTAAACTATACATTTTGCCATGTAAAATACATAGCAGGTATATTTAGTGGATTTCATACTTTGAACACATAATCTATCAGTAATTAGTGTATTAACCATAGCTAAATAATCAATTAGCTTATTGACCACAGCTAAATAATTAGACTGCTTTATATCAACAGTACTTATGTACATGAAGTCACCGCTACGTAATTTACTTCAAAGTAACAATTGGACTAAAGAACAATATGACTTATTTTATAGAAACACTGAAAAATATCTGCTACAAGGATAATACTAAAGTTTTTATAGCATAAAGTATTTATGGATCATTTCAAAAACAGCTTAGTTGAGAAATGACGATGTTTCAATAAAATCTAAGCCGACTCCCATGTCTTGCGTTGTACGTTTTGAATCAATAAAAATTATTTATTTTCCTAATATATGGAATTTACCTTTTTGTCGTAAACTACGATTAACTCTTTCAAAAGGTGTGGTAAACGTTGGTTTGGAAATGTATCAGAATAAATTCTTCGTGCCTCAACACAATTGCCGAGTGCTTGTCCATAAAATAGATGCATGTCAGTATATTCGCTGTAGGAATAATACTTCATTATTTAAGCCTGCTTCAGGAACAATGTAGTGTTGCTGGCAACATTCCCACCGCCAGTTTAATTTCAGTGAAAAAAAAGATTTTATAAAGTTGGTTATGTTTTTGTTGGTTATGTTATGTACAACTGTTGCTCCTCGGGATAGTTGAAGTTGAAAATTTTGAACTTCATTCGATTTCAACAACGAATAAAATTAATTTCATTTGTTGAAAGTCACGTGACTTAGTGTTGCTGGCAACACTATGTCGTTCTCTGAAACTGGTTTTAGTCTTGTACTCAATCAATCTGGCAATTTTGACTAGTGTTGTCAATAACACATTTTTAACGACTGGAATTTTATCGTAGTATTCTGATTTACTATTTCAAAGACGTGTTATACAAAAACTTATTTTTTTCGAAAAAGAGTACCTTTTTTAAAAATGAATGACCAAAGTATTTAAAAATAAATTCAGTTTTCACCTCTATAAAATGACACCTGACAAAATTTCGGCTCAACGAGCGTGGTGCCAAGTCCGTCCCTGACTTTCCTTAAAATGTGAAACAACGACTGTCGTATAGTTTTATGAGCCTTTACAACTTACAGAAAATATTAAAGTTTCATTAAATTATACACGCCCGTTTAAAAGTTACAGCCGAAAAGGTAAATCGCTAGGTACACTGATAAAAATGGGTGGGAAGTTTTGTTATGCTCCGTTTACTGGAAAATTTTAGTTTACATTATATATTAAGGAATAATCAAGTGCATGTGTTTTTAGATAATAAAATTAGGAAATTTATGATATAGTCAGGTAATACAATGTACTACAACGGAACTAATTACTTTTACTAAATTTGTTTTACAGAAGTTCTCATGTGATTTCTGTTGCAGATGCGCAGAGGCACATCAACCTAACCTCAAACCTAATACGTTTTAGTTGTGTTGTTAACGTGTAGACTATAAATATTTTCAAAAACCAAGGAATATTACATATAATGTTTCAAGAATAATTATGCAGTATTTTCAGCGAAAATATTCAACATATTTTCTAATACGAATGAAATACCTATATTCAAATACAGTTTTAGATGACGGGTGAACAATATACTTAGAAGAATGGATAAATCACATTTAGAGGATGAATTGACAAATTCCCCTAAAAAAATCTTCCTACGCAGAAATTATTTCTGCTACTGACAAGGCTTTCTTAACTATTTACGAATAAAAATATGACTCGCATAGTGTATTTATTATCGAATTCTTATAATAAAATCTACTGCATTTCTAATAATTTATTAGTAAGAAATATCCTGCATATTATATTGGCTAGCTTAAACCTGTACTTTTGTAAATTTTAACAAGCAGAGACTTTTTTCCATGACATTAAAAGTAAAAAAATTCGTCTCTCAATACACTCTCCTTCTGGCTACAAATTAATACATTTTTAAATTGAGTTCTGTTACACTATTCAGGATAAACAAATTGTAAATATTTGAACTGGCAACTTCACGGGGAAAATGAAGTCGCTGTTGACGACTTGGTTCTCTCCAAACTCTTTGTCGATTGTCATCAGTAACCAGCCCAGTTCTGGTTTCGTCTGTAAATAAGACCCACCGCCACTGGCGTAAAAGCCAACCACTATGCTCTCGCGCCCACAGGAGACGGACAGCACGATGCCTTGGAAGTAGAGTGGGGACCCGTAATGGTCTTCTAGCATGTAATTGCATTGTGGAGTCGTCTTCGAATAGTAGGCGTCGATATAACACGGCGAAAAGTACCTTGAAAGTGAACTCTGAAAGCTGAAGCTGAAGATGCGCGATGTCTACGGGCATATTGCACCAAATACCGACCCTCCCTTTCATTAGATACTCGAGTACGTCCACTACGTGGTCTATTTTCCACTGTATCAAATTTTTCATATTTGTGTACTATTCGTACAACAGATGATCTAGGAATGCGCAACATGTTCGATATCTAACTAGGATTATTTTGATGTACCCTACATACTCCCGAGAGTATGCCGTATACTTACCAAACACCTTATATATTTCAGGTTTGGATACTTAATTGGGTTACACCTTGTATACTTAAAAGAAAAGAATGAAATTTGTAATCAAGTTTTTACTTTGACTTAGACTATACACAACTCTAGTGTTAAATGTATGTTCTTTAAGAATTAATGTCGCCGAAGGAGAGCGTGAAAATATAATTTCAGCGAAGCACAGTCTTGCGTAAAGTGGAGAAGACGTTGGAGTGATTACTTAAATGAAAAAAGAACAATCAAAGAAGAGAGCTTCCTTGGACTGTGTCAAATTTATCACTTCCACTTCCCACGCCAATGTATCGCAAAGGGTTAAAGCTTAAATCCCATGTGTATAAAAAGGGAGAAGACAGTTTGTAAAACGAACATTAATCACTGAGTTTTTTCAGCAGGAGGAAGCGCCGATAATCCTGCTACCAGGCAGTTTGTAATGGCATTGTAAAAACGTGTTCTTGGTGCGGTTGAAATATTTATTGTGTTGTTAGAAATGAAAAATTTTCCGTGCTGCGCAAAAATGTAAATGTAATGAGGTTCATGTTGCGTGACGCAAAAAATTAATGTTTGCGTACTTTGGGTAATGAGCCGTAAAGTAAATATTGACTTAATCATTAGCTAATGAATTTATTATTATTATAGAAATGTCGTCTAAATCAGTGCCCTGTATAAGTTTCCGGATGAGGCAAGCTGAGATAAGTTGCTATTTCTTTTGGCACATTCGTTATTTTGTTGACGTCAGCCACTTGGTTAACACATTTTTCCCTGACGTACTTGACAAAATATCTTCCACTTGTAGTGACTGCCGAACGTAATGCACATTACTTATGATATATCTTCATTTGGTCTGGACTTGAAATCATAAAATATCTCGGTGTATGAGGTTTGGAATCGGGAATTTTTATAATAATAATAGTATCTTTGTATTCTATCATCATCGATCATTATTTTTAGTGGTTCGTCTCTTCTCAAAGTTCTACAAACACCAATTATTAAAATGGCCAGAAATATATAGAAACTTCTTGTAAAAAAATTCTCAATTTCCTCTTTCGTTTGGATTCTGGACTTTTTTGGACGGTATCCAACTGATTTGCTTTTCAAATATGGTATTAATTTTGGAAATTTTCTATTTGCATTTTCTTTGGCATTCAGTGTACTTTTTGACATAGAGTATACTGATCATAACGTCGAAGGTTTAATTTTATATTCGAAATATGCCAGTAATTGAAACACTGTTTGAATTTTCTTCCAACTACACCACCTTTTGAATTTGTTGTAGGCAATCTTGTACTGTCGCGACGTTTTTTGGGGATTGTGAAACAGCACTTTGTGCCCCTTCCAATACTTCCCCTGGTAAATGCTCATCGTCACTTTCCGAGTCCATTTTGAACACTCGATATGAATTACAATATATAATTCTGGCACTACTTTTTCAAACAACTAATTTTTATTGTTGTTACGATAGTCGCCGTGCCTAAACCGTTTTGAATCAAACACAGTTCAAACGATTTCAAATATAAATTAAATTGTTGTCTTATTTGAATGCAGTTTTCGAAAAAATATTGTTTGTATTTCAAACGCGAAATGCTTTTGAGTTCTCGAGAACGCAAAAGTATCATTTTGCGCTCTAGATACAAAAAAACTACTTTTTGCGCTATCAGATGACAGCAGATACCATATTGTACAATATAGTGCTGGCAAAAATCGGAAAAAAGTGAAACCGATTAAACGGGTTCCATAAAAACCGATTTCAAATAAAACCGGTTACCCGAATAGTGGTGAAAACCGGATAATCAAAACCGGTTATTCGAATATTCGGTTATTCGGTTAGATTGACAGATGGGGTAAACATTTTTTATGAAGATTTGGCTTCTTCATTCGATACACTTTTCAATGAAAATATTTTCAACGCTATATTCGCTTCCTGTTATACCAGAAGTAGGTACCAACTTTTTTATTTTAAATGAAACGTCCTGTAATTTCTGCATTTTTGAATTCTATAGTAAACTTTAGTGTTATTTTATAATTATATAATATTTCTCATTTGGCATATACTCGTATTATACTAATTCGTATTAGCTAACTTTAAAAATTCATATTTCAGAAACAGTGAGAGTGAGAATCTTTATTTTTAGGTCAAGCACGTTTGAATTTCCTCAAGCTTGTCAATTAATTTTGAGGTCCCTGTACATGACAGGCTAAATATGAATACTTCAAAACGAAGCATAACACCTAATAAAAATAAAGATCACCTTTTTTATTATTTCTAAAATATGAATTTTTAAAGTTAGCTATGCTATTTCACAAAAAAAAAATCGAAATACCTCCAAAACAGTTCATTTTACATGATAAATGTCATATAAAGTGACACTAAAATTCACTATAGAATTCAAAAATGGAAAAATATATAGGGCGTTCCATTTAAAATAACAAAATTGGTACCTACTACCGGATATACCACTTCTACACTTCCGGTATAACCGGAAGTGGTATAGCGTTGAAAAATGAAAATATTTTCATTGAAAAGTTCGTACTGAATTACCCAAGGAATCAAATTTAAAAAAAAAAAATGTTTACGCTATCTGCCAATCCTTCTAGTTGCATGTATAACTCTGTACATTCCCTACTCGAGTACATCTACTATGTGGAATGATGACTAGGAACGGAGAGTGGAGAGAAACAAAACACGAGATTTCTTTTTTCATAGAAAGAAACCATTGAATAATCGATTATCCGATTATTCGGATGTTTGGTTGGAATGAACAGATTTACACTCAGATTATTGAGTAATCGGTTATTTGAAGAATCGAATAATCGATTTTCCGGTTTTGTAAATATCCGAATTGTCCGAAACCGATTAACCGAACTATCCAAAAAACCGATTTCAGTTGTCAGCACTAAAATCGGTTATTTGAAGAATCGAATAACCGGTTTTCGGGTTTTGTAAAAAACCGAATTATCCCGAAACCGGTTAACCAAACTATCCAAAAAACCGATTTCGGTTGCCAGCAGTAGTACAATATTCTTGTTGCAAATTCATATTACTACAATAGATGTTTTATTAAACTCAGCTGACGCCTCGTCTGATAGCTTTAACACCACATGTTGTAATTGTAATACAACACCTATATTGTAAATAACTATTAGAATGTGGTTATGGCTTCTATAAATCAGGAGTTATGAATTATTTAGATATTTTTCGTTTCCACGTAGGATTTGGAAACACTGTGAAGGCGATCTTGAAACAAACACAATCTTTAAACCTAGCAACCTTCCTATCTGAAATAAAGGAGAAATATATTTTCCATACCAGTTTGACTGTCACACATCCACTCCCTGCAGCACTGCCCTGGAATTTCAACTAAGCGCGGGTGCTGACACGAACCCCTGGGTGATATGTGCTCTTGCGGACATAAAGATGAACATCCGTAAGTTCCGTTCTAAAAACAAAAATGATATATGTTAAATCAATATTGTATTTGTACACACATCGCTTTCTACCAGCGTGGTAACTACTCATTTCAAACCGTAAAATCCTTTTGTTAAATCATTTGGTGTTACTCGTTTTTGTTAATATTTTTACTAGATGTATTCGAAAGGGCATAACATTTTAAAAAACTATTATGAGTCTATAAAATAATAGTATATTGAGGTGTATTTGAAACAAAATACATTATATCCCAACCAGAACAAAATATTTTATAGCTTATAATATTTTCTCCCCAATATTCTTACAACCTTAACAAGTGTAAAAGATTATAATAGAAAACTGTTTTGTAGCTACCTTATAACAATGCTTTATTAGTATATCAGACACTGTAATAAATTTATTATATAATCACTTATAACACTATTATAAGCCACTTCAATAAATGTGTTTTATAATTATTGTTATATTGAAGATTAGTTAGCACTGAAAGGAAGCAAAATATACTATTATAAATCTATATTTTGTCTCTTAACAGCGAAATTGTGTTCAGTTTTCTCCAATATTAGGCGAAACTAAAACTACCAGAACAGAAACGGGCAAGAAAACAATAAAAAGTAGGTATGCAACAATATTTCTGAACTGAACACACAGGGAAAAGTAACTAGAAAATATAACTAGATCATTTTGACGGTCAGTGTGATAATAAACAGAAAAAATGCACAAAAAGCTATACAATCGTTGCTGAGTTATGAAAAGAAATATTTTATTTGCTTGTAGATTAACAAGGCGGAAGAACACGAAATAAATATACGAAATGACAGTGTTAATCTTAGACTAATACAGTATGCGCCAAAAGTATGGAATAAATTCAATAAATACGAAACAATTATTTTTTGGGAAAAATCCTCGAACAGGTCTTTTTTTAATTTAAAAAATACATATTTTAGCGTAAAATGCGATTTTCAAATGTCATTTGTTTTCGAGTAATGACGTCATCGATTTTTTTCAAATGGTAACACCATATTTTTTTCCTTGATTTTGAAAGATCGTTTAATTCTCTATCAGACAGTACTAAAATTTTGCCCTCTTACATAGAAAAGTTTTCGAGTAAATGACGATTGAATGTTAGAAAACGTAAATTTTATCCATAAAAAAGTAACAATTCTGAGGTATGTAAAATAAAATACAATTGATTAAATTTCATGGTTCAGCATTTGGTCACAAGATGTAGATGTTGCATAATATCTACACAGGTTCCTTTCTGTCGGTTAAGTCGTTGGTTGCCTCGCCTCCAATCTAATGGCATACTCAGGAGAGCTACAAGCTCAAAAGCTATATGTCTGGTGTGCCGCTATTGACATTTTGCTATAAGTCTTTTTTTCCTTATATAAATAATTAAATACTACTGAGTGAGTAGTACTTCATTATTTATTATAAGGTGGTAGAGTAGTAACTACTCTATAAAGAAATCAAATAAAGCAAGAATACTGAAATGCTAATTATGTACTTCAGTTATATTTTTTCTTAAGACAATGCTGTTATTTACTTTACTTAAAATTATTTAATATTATTTCAAATATTTGCTGCAGTAATTCTTTCAAGTGACTTAAAACTTGGAATAAAAGACTTAAGTCTAAATCTATCTAAATAAAACAAAACAAGCATAACTTTATCTCACATTAATTAGGTACAGTAGTTTTCTTGATTTCAAGTAATTTTTTAAAAATAAGTTTATCTTTCAACAAAGTATTACTATATTTGATTAATAGTGAAACTAAGCAAGAGTTGGAATAATTATATTGATCTTGATATTAGTATAGTTTTCTTTCCATGTATATTTTCGTAGTAGTAATATTATTAACATCATCACTTTACATTTATAGTTTTTACTGTCTCAAACATAATAAAATAAAGTTGAAATGAAGACTTCATTAATTGTTTTTAATTTAAAACTGAATTTAATTCAGTTCAAAATTTCAGCATAAGACATTATTACTGTTCTTATTCAAATATTCTTATCCTGTAAAATACCTCTAACTGGGCGATCTATTGAGTATTTCGTATGCCTTAGGGGACTGTTTTACAAATTTATCAAGTTCCAAGAAACTTGTTGCGAGTTGGTAAGCTTATTTTAGGAATTTGAAAGTTGTCACACGAAAATTTTTGGAATTCTCCTTAGTAAAATAACCTGAAAGTAACTTTCACCCCGTTAGAAACTTTTAAATATATCCTTTATAGGAACTACTAAATGAAGTTTTAAACAAGCAAGTTTATCATTCAATCAACGAGGGAGCATTATGTTCCAGCTACCCCTACAAGGATAGGGGCGAGATTCATAAATTCTTGTTTTGGCTAAAATAAAACGAGTAAAAAAAGAAATGACTAACAATTACTGATTTTGAAAGAAACATTAAGACATATTTAGGATCTAGACTTACTTGACAAGCGCATTGGGTCCTGCAGTCCAATGTGAAGGTCTCGCCATGTTCGTAGGTCTTATTATATACAACGCAAGGAACTCCAGAAGATTCTAAAATAAAAGCATCGGTTAATGGATCTCTCACCCCCAACGCAAAATATTCGCATCCAAGTCGAAACGTTACCTATGACATTTAATGTGTATGCCTACACTGGTAGCGATGCGATATTTTCGTCGCGGTGTGCATACCAAATTAAATTTCATAGGAAGCACTTCGACGCAAATAACAAGCGGAGAAAAATTCTGCCAAAGCTTCTCGTCGGTTCCGAAGATCGTTAATACCGTAAAAATTAACAGATGGAGACAAATGCTAAGAAGAAAAATGTTTAAAGTTCTACCAATATAAAAGCGTACTTAGTTGGGCAACTGCACTTCAACGAAATCTGATATGATATGATAAAAAAAGTAAACAAGTTTTTGTGCTTGGAGCGTGTGTTAACACGCCTGCCTGGTGAATAGGGTTGTAGTGGGGATATGCTCTCTAGGTGGCAAACGAACTAGGTCAGTAGTGTTGTTTTATTTATAGTGGGATTGTCAGCCTTCAAAAATTTTAAAGTGCAGAGCACCGTGGACCTACTACTGGTAATCACATTATTTTTTTATCAAAGAAGCTAGCCTTAAGGTATGGTCTAATTTAAAATAAATACAGAAAGAAGTTAGTTCTTTGAAATATTAATATTAATGACAATTGTCAATTATCGGAAGAAATTGTTTAGATAAACTCGATAACTTAATTTGTGCTGAAACACTACCTAGTTAAGAAATTATGATGATTTGTAACTTTTGTAGGTTTTCTGATAAGTGAAGCTTTCACACAGGTGCTTTCATCCTTCAGTTTCTTTGTACATCAATTTTTTTGCAAACAGAAGCAGAAGTATGGCTGACGTTCTTCTGAAGTAATGTCGCCATGACACTTATCTACTTCATCATTTAATAATTAGCGGTGGCAATAATTATGCGTTTACTGATAGTAATTTGAAATTAACTGATACTACGATGACAGATACCTGATGCGCCACCTATTGACAAAAATTTTTTTTTCGCTTCTAGCCGTGAGAATGCTTACATTCTAAATAAAGACTCACGAAAATAGCATTTTCAGTCTCCCCCCCTACAAAAGTATATTTTTTTATTTTAAAGAGGCAAGCGAAAGCGAAAGTAAAACATGCTAGGTTATCGGTTGCGAAGTACGAAAAACTTTCGTGTCCTGTCTGGGCAACGAAAAAATAAAAACGTCAAATTATTAATGTCAAATGCTTATTTAGAGTGGAAATTAAATGTAAAATTACAATTGTTGTATGTTCCTGTTTGTCTGTTGACTTGTTTCTCGATTTGTGCAACATGATCATTAAATTCTGTTTCTGAATGTTTGCTTTACTGAATAGATTATTTTTCGGGCATGATTTTATAGCAAATTCTCTTTTATGGGTCACTGAATCTCTACTAACGCCTTAAACCGCACGACTCCTGACTACTGACCGACCCAATATGCTTTCTTTTATGTAAGTACGATTTGAAAAACGAAATGAGGTGACTATTAAATCCGAACAGATTTAGTTTGTGTAAAAGTAAGCCGTGATCAATACGGTCAAAAGCTTTAGCAAAATCAGTATATATTACATCTACTTGACCTTGAGCAGTTGCTATAAATTGATTTAGTATAGTTAAGTTGCTAACTGTTGATCGTCCTTGCATAAAACCATGTTGAAAAGGTGATATTAATTTTTGTATAGAAGGATATATTCGGTTATACAAGGCTATCTCGGGTACCTTGGCAAAATTACAAATAGAAACTGGTCTGTAGCTACTTATTAGTGAAGGATCACCAGTTTTAAGAACGGGGTACACCCTGGATAATTTCCAACATTCAGGAAATGTTGCGGTTCTGAGTGCCAAATTGTAGACAAACAGGAGTTGGCTGCACCAAAGCAAAAGCGCAGTCTTTGACCAAAAATGACGGAAAATGAAATAATGTTAGTAAGTAATGTAATAACAGCACACTGTAATACTACTATGTTTAGGACAATAACCTATAGGGCAATCCAACGAACTGTCAAATCACTTTAAAAATGGCGGCTGTAGGACAAACAACTCGACATATGACAAGCAGAAATTTGTGATTTTGTGTAGAACTGTGTGTTTGGCTCATTATATTTTATACCAAGGATAATTCAGACTATCATAATGGTTTTGTTTTGTTGTGCGAGTCTGCCATGTATCTATGCATAAATAATTGTTAAAATCAAATTACGTACCTCTGTAAGAGTTTACTAATTAATTATATATAACTGCCAATATTGTTATCAATATATTTTTTTATTAATATTATATATAGTATTCTCCAGGACCCTGAATTGCTAGGACTTGCGGGGGTGTAATTATACTACTAGTTGGAGAGAAAAAAGAACTTAGGTACCTATTTATAAATAATATATTTAAAACTTGTACACTGTAGGTATTTAATTTTTTCTTGAGTTAGGTCTTGCTGTTTTATTGCACTAAGCCACTTTTGCCGTCTTATATGAGAGTTCATTGAGATCAGTTCTGTCTATAATTCAATGCAGCAGGAATCCTAAAAAATTTAACTTGATCTTCTCGCTGTCCTCTACTCCAACAATTCATAACACAACAAAACAAAACCATTATGATAGTCTGAATTATACTTGGTATTCCGAAATAGGTATAAAATATAATGAGCAAAACACACAGTTCTTCACACAGAGCAATAACTAAAAGTTCTACACAAAAGCACAAATTTCTGCTTGTCATATGTCGAGTTGTTTGTCCTACAGCCGCCATTTTTAAAGTGATTTGACAGTTCGTTGGATTGGCCTATAGCCTTATACCCATTTTACTATAGTCTACAGAGGATCTTTAGCATCTTTAAATTTTGTGTTTTTTTATAAAGTCGAGGGGAGAATGAAAAGTTTAATGCATTACATGCTGCAAAAGTCCTTTCAGGTGCTCGAAGATATTACCTCGCTATCTAAAAGTAAGTTTTCACAGCTAGTAACATAACTAACTATTTCATCTAGTGTAAGAAAAAAAACATATTTATTTACGTTTCTTGTTCCTCATTTTCCTTGGCTCAGAATTACTCATATACTTAAATACATTTACCTTTCATCTCTTTCAATGATCACTGCCGTGGCAAATTACGTACATTACCTACATAATGTGTTGTTTGCAGCCCCCAAGAGATCGTGAAAAATAAGGAAGATCCATTTCCAGGAACGCATTTAGTTAATTACAAAAACGAAAACAAGTGCTAATTAAACTCAAACGGATAGGCGTTAAGCTTTCACCCTAATTGATTTGCATTTGTTCGGAACTGGACGAATTTATCAATTAATTTACACGGCCTAAACTAATGCTCCCCTCGCTTGTATCAAGCGCGAACATAAAAAGGGGTTATTGAAAGTAAAATCGGTTTTTGGGGGTTCGATTTTCGTCGAACAATTGGTGTCAGAGGGAGAAATAATGGAAATTTGTTTAAAAAATTCATAGAATTAGAAAATGTAAGCTATGAGAGAACTATGGATTTCATGTTTATAATAGTTATTTATAGTACAAGCTGGATATAGGCATTATTATCGCGAGACATTTCACGAAGGTGATAAAAAATGCCGTTATCCCACGTGTACTACATAAAATTTTATCTAGAACAGCAAAATATTTGGTCTACAACCACAGCATAGGTAGACCAGCAGTTTCACTCCATTGTCGGCACTTTGAACTGCTTTCAGTTTCTGCGGTGACCTCGAAATGTGAGTGCGATAGCACATTCGATAGAATTGACAGAATCGGTGATCAGGATCGGAATAAGAAATTTTTATTTGCGCGTGAAAGCGTAGTTATTCCACATGAAAGTTTACGTTATATCTATCCACATTATGTAATAATTCATTATACAGTTATGAATGGGTAATTCAACATGTACTATACATCATTTACTGCTACTAACATACAGTGTGAAAATTTGATTTACTTCTTTGGACTCTTTATAAAAACAGTTTAAAATATATATTATTGCACTACAAAACATTTTTATTTATTTACTTACTTTTTTTGTTATTAGTGATAATTACATTTTTTTGGGATTTTTTAAAATTTAAAATTTGACGTTTGAAATTTAGTGGACAAATAATTTATTATGATTCTTTTTCGTCTTAAATGATCTACGTAAATCAGAAGACAAGTATTTTTCAGAACAGATAAATTATGTTTACTTAACTTTGAAAATTGTTAAATTGGAGATAAAAGTGCAGTAAAATGTAAATTTGAAAAAAAATTATTTTTTATTATTTTGATTTGAGACTTACTCTCATTATAGTGACTACAAGAAATATGATCATCTACATAATTTGAAGATGAGCCGTCTTGTGCAGGAAACGTTGGAACGGCCTCTTTGCATAATCTATAGCGCGAATCGTTAGAAAACATATTATTTTAAAAATGTATTTGACATAATTTGTATGAACTATTACTAATCCTGAGCAGCTTTTAATAAATCTTCTCTATTAGAAGCCTATCTGCACAGAATTTTGCTCAAAAATAAAACTTTGTATTTGTGAATAATATAAATATGTATATTTTAAACTTCACTTTCATGAGAAGTATTTATATTCCAATATTATACTTAAGAAATAAGTTAATAAGTAAGGCAATAGCAGTAAAATATCATTTATGGTTTGTACAGTATATTATAGATTACTTATTTATGTCTTTAGCAAATTTAAAGAAACTTAAATTACTATTTATAGATGATATATTTAAACATCTAACTGATGCGCAGCGACTCGTTCCTCGATCAGACTCAAAATATTGCTTTAATACGGCTCTGTATAACCGATGTATGCACTCCCAGAGTTGGATGTAAACTGAGGTCTCTGCAGCTTGAAATGGATGCGCGAGCTGCTATGCGCGACTTATTATTTCGGCCCGAGTGTTTTTACTGGTCTCCCTATACTGTGCTACAACTATCTTAAATTGAGAAAAATTCAAAATTAGATCGTTTGTAAGTTTTGGTTCAAAATCAAGAAGCAAAGGTATTATTATGGCAACCTGTCAAACTTCCTGTCAAACTTGTTATTATTTATATATATTTAATCTGTGCTTGTTATAAACAAAATCGAATTTTCGTTTTTACATTTTCTTGATGTTGATTGGAATGATTCAGAAACAGATATAAAATATGAAGCAAGAGAAAGAGTATTGTTAGCATTTTTTGAAGTATTATCTAATAAGTATAATCTAGTCTTTAGAACGCTATTCTATGCTGCGGTCTACAATCTGTATGCGACAAAATGTGGACATCAATAAATTCAACAATTTAATTGCTTTTCTGAAAAATCAATCAGTCAATCAAACCAAAAAAGTCAAGAATATTACCCAAAGAGGATGTTTCAAAATTTTTACAAGATGCCGATGATACAAAATTCTTGCAACAAAGGTAAGAACAAGAAAATGTTCGCTATTTGAAATTCATAAATGCATAATTTAAGGTTGTCAGAGTGGACGAGTTAACTAATTTGCTGTTAGAAACCGTAAGAAATGAAGAAAAAATTTGTTATGTCCTCATACGGGATACGAATACCAAAGTTTCCCGAAAATTCTTTATCACTGCCGGGTGAATAAAAAATGTGAATATGGTAATACGAAAATACCTCGCTCTGCGTCCTAGTCATGCCGATCGTGGAATATTATTTGTTGGTTACAGCGGTGGTAAATACATGAAACTTCATGTATAAATACTTTTAGTGTAATGCCAAAGAAGATTGCTTTTTTTCTCAATTTATCACAGTCTCAACAATATACAGGGCACTGTTTTCGATGATCATCTACTTCACTTATAGCCAATACTGGAGCAGAACATCTAACTATATAACGGCATGGTGGTTGGAAGTCCAACACCATGTGTGAAGGCTATATAGGTACGTCTCTTGAAAACAAGAAAAAAAATACAACAAAAGTTCTTGAAGGAGAAATTGCCGTCATTGAAGCTACTTCAAGTGTTTACAGTGTGATTATTTTGTGAAATTGTTGACAATAATTGTAATAGCCGATCAGATCGGAATAGTGATGAAATTTCATTTCTTAGGTAAGCAATAATTAGAAATAATGGAACACGTTTTATGGCATCAAACGGCTTTGCGCAGGCGTTGTGTATCGGCTCTGTGTTTTTTAGTGTCCATATGTTTAACAATTATTCTTAGCGAGGTAACAAGTTTATTAAATAATATCATGTGGAACATTTTGGTGATGCGTGTACTGGCTTCTTGGAAACTATAAGAGATACGAAAATCGGCAGTTGGGAGAAAATTTTGTTGCTAATTTAATGACGCTTGCAACTAGATCTAGGTTTTGAGTTATTTTGAAAAAAAGTTATTCGTCTGTAACTTTTTATTTAATTTATATTTAATTTAATTATAATTTATATTTGCTATTGCTATTTAATTTTTTATTTATAATTTATATTTGCTAAATAATAATAAGTTAAGAATCTAATTAAGAAATTTACAATATTATAATTTCGAACAGTTACGGTTGCGGGAAACTATCATCAACTTCATTTTTTGGTATGGGCGCCATATTGAATTTAAATTTTCTTGCAACCAAAACGTCGCATTGAAAATCTAAATATACAGTGAAATTATTCGAAAAAATTTGCTGCGGAAAAGTGTTTTCAGATTTTAAAAAGTCCTCTAAATAAAAAAGTTAGAGACGAATAACGCCATATTAACTTTTTTCAAAATAACTCAAAAACCTAGATCTAGTTGATTAGTGTGATTAAGTTTTTCCCCCAACTGCCCATTTTCGTATCGCTTGTAGTTTACAAGATGCCACACGCATCACCAAAATGTTCGACATGGTATTATTTAATAAACCATTAAATACTTGTTACCTCGCTAACAATAATGTTAAACATATGGGCACTTAAAAACAGGGCAAAGGAATATATTCCTTCCTATTTCACATTACTTTTAAATAAAAATTATGAACTTTTTTAAAATTTTATCAAATATTATAATAATATACATTTTACTGAATCTGTCAAAAGAGGCGGAGCCAAACTTCCGCACACACTCCACCGCTCCCCTGTCGAGGCCTCATTGGTATAGTTGTATTGAATAGCATGGGTACAGTCTAGATGGTCTGTGGTTTACAAAAAAAATTTAAGCATTGTTAATACAAATCTGGTATTAATCTTACGAATTGCCAAAGTTGTTAATATTTATAACAAGTAATTCAATTTAATTTAAGTTAAATTATCTATTAATTGTCAAATCGATAAACCTGCTGGTTCGTAATAAAAATAACCATTAAGCAGTGATATAATTTTTTTAAATATTTTACTAGAGGGGTAATATGTCCATAGTGCCACTAGTGGTGTAATGACTTTCATTATTCAACTGAAACAGTTGTAGATAAATTTAATTTACAGCTGTTGCTTGGTTCTAGTGGATTTTGAATAATGTACTAACAAACTTTGACATTGTATCTTTTTAATCAACAACTTTTGACTAACGTAAATTTGGCAATATCGCATTATTTTGTCGTCAGGGATCTGGTCTTGCTCTATGTTGGTTTAATTTCCGGATACTCTGTATAATAACAAAGGTAGCATTCATTGTGACTTAATTAATACAAATAAGAATTTGTGTAAGCACGCAATATACATTTTACACATAATTTCTGACATTTTATTCGTAATTCCGCTGAACGGAGTGTCTATAAAGCATGAAATGAGTATTTAGGTAACAAATGACAGTCATCTAGGGAGATCCGAATTCCATCAAAGAGACTCAGAATTTGCAAGTTATTCAACAAACCTTTAGCAGAAATGGAAAAGATAATTACTTTCAAGGAGGGAATTGTGAAAATTGTCTTGATGAGGATCTAAATATTTAATAAAACTTGTATTTTTGAGTTTCTATATAATATACAAGGTGAAGAATACGAGTGTCAATAATGGCAGGGCTGGTATATCTGCCCAAAAGGAACAAAACAGTTCTTTACAGCAACTTTATGACGTCTATGGGACATCTAACAGTGTAATCTCAGTGAGATTCTCAATATTACATTCGTCAGATGTCCATTTTAGGACCAAAGAAGTTATAGTGTAACTTTTAAAAGCAAAACAAAGTAAACTTGGATTTGACGGTAATAGTATAGTACTGTTTAGTGTCTAGTGTCAAAAGTTAAAAGTGTCATTGGCTGGAAGTTAATCATGTTACTGTAGCTTTGTAACAAAAGGTATAATATTATAATTTTAAACTTTTATATAATTATCTTCTGTAATGAAATACTTTGTTATTCCGACTTTTATGTTTTAGTATCAATAAACTATGTTGTTTGGATTTTTCAAATTCCCGTTATATAATTTTTATGTTCCTCAACTTTAACATTCATAGGCCGAGACGTTTCTCCAACATAATGTTTATTGCATTCACAAGGTATACTGTAGATGCAATTTTTTGAATTTTGTATATCATTTTTTGGACGCGTTTTAGACAAAAATGATCGTAAAGTATTAGTTGTTTGAAAAACTGTTCGAATATTAAATTTATTACCGATTCTTCTTAACTTTTCTGATAATATAGGAATGTATGGAATTTTTATTGTATGATTAGTTTCTTTTGTTTGTCTTAAAGTGTCCGTTTTATCTGTAATATTTTTGAATGTTCTATCAACAAAATTTGGAGGGTATTCATTATTTATTAAAACATTTTTAATAAATTTTAGTTTCGTGTTTTTTAATTAATACATCTAAAAATGGTAGCATATTATTATTTTCTATTTCCAAAGTGAATTTTATTATTGGTTCTTTATTGTTAACATCATTTAAAAATTCATTTAATTCTGTAACAGTAAAAGGTCAAATTGCAAAAATGTCATCTACATATCTCCACCAGATAGTTGTTTTTTTATTTATATTTTGAATATAATTTTCTTCAAAAAAATCCATAAAAATATTACTTAAAATTGGTGATAATGATGAGCCCATGCCATGAATGTTAGAGTTGAGGAACATAAAAATTATATAAAAAGACGGGAATTTGAAAAATCCAAAATTTTACGAACATGCTTGGGAAAACGGTCATTTAATTCAATGGGGTTCGGCAAACATTTTAGAGAAGGAAGATAACGCAACAAAAAGAAAATTAAAAGAGACCGCGATTATTTTGTTGAACGGAGATAAGTGTGTATCAAACTGTTCAGTTCATCGATCATTGTTGGCTACAGTTATATCAAAAAGAAGTAAGTAACAATAAAATAAAAATCATTTGACATCTCTATGGAAGCAGATAAACAAATTTTAAACTGCCAAACTTAACATACGTTTAATATTTTTATTACTATTTTGAAAACGAAAACAGAGAGATTTTCGAAACGTCAAAAATACGGAAGTGCGCGATAGTGATGTGACTTTTGTTATTTTTTACTTATCTGCTTTTTTCAGTGTGAGATTTTTTGGTTAGCTAAACTTAGTTTCAAAAATAACCGTTGACTGATTCGTTTGGCGCAAAGGCTTATTTAATTAATCTTTATTTTTTTCAGAAGTGTGGCAAAAACCCAATAAAACTAAAGATAAACTATGTTGTTAAACGAAAGATAAACAAATGCTTTAGAGAGGTCTAAAGAGGCAGCTACAGTTGTGTGTTTACTATTCATGGCATCTAAAATTTTTGCCAAAGCTTGATAGACTGCTCTAATAGTTGATTTATTTTCCTAAAACTATTTTGAGTATCCACCAACAAATTATAAATAATTTTTTCAAATATTTTACTGATGTTTAAACGTAAGGCTATAGGTCTATAGTTGCTTTTACAACCTTTTTTAAAAATTGCTTTTACATAAGAAGTTTTTAGATTGTTAGGAAAAATGCCATTCTTTAGAGATACATTTATAATAAGGGACAGAGGATATAAAATTTCAGTACTCACAAATTTACAAATAAGTCACGATCAATGTGGACCTGACGTATTGCTCCCTTCCTTTCAAAGACCTTTATAGAGTCGGAAAGATTTGTAGACCGAAAACGAGTCTAAATAAGACCATCAATATTTACAAACGTCTGTTAGATTTTCTTTTGGCGGCGCGATTTTTCATGTCTGATTGCCGCCTTCTAGTCGTTCACCCCTATTAGATGCGATCAAGATGCCGCTCGTCGCCTGTGCGGGGATACATTTGCGGCTTATGACATTCGCAGGCGCCGACGGTCTCAGCTGGCTGGCGGATGTGGCGCTCGGCTTCCGAATTTTCAGAAGTCTCGAGATAAACTTGGCGATTTATCTGCTAAGCCGGGTTCAATCGGAAGTTAACCGTGAGAGAGGAAACCGAGGAACATTTCAGATTTTACCCCGCACAATGGACGTTTTTCAGAAGCATAGTGAATCGGTGTTAGAGAGCTTGTTCGAGTTAGTTTCATTTACGTACATATTATTAAAAACTGTTCCATTGTACCTCTGTTACCAAATAATCCAGGCGTCAAAGCTTGGAAATCATCAATACTTGAAATAATTGCTATTGAAGTTTTTTATTTTTTGATCACTTGTTTATACCCATAAGGAGAGAAACATTTAAAATATCCACGAAAATTTGATGAGCTTTGTTTAAACAAAGGAAATTCTCGCCCTTTTCTTAAGCATTGTCTAAATTATTAATAAAAAAACATAGAATTAAAAAAAATTTAATTAGATTCTGGTTTGAAAAGATTTCTTCCGTTTTTTTTTTTTGTTGGAGTAATAGCTTTTTTAGATATTGTTATGCAAAGGTGCATATCGCACTGCCACTAGCTGGTTAATGAATAATAAAATTTTTAAGTTTTAAAAGGGCAGTGGCCGTTATAGCTTGGAAATTATTGGCACAATTAAAAAAAATGTACAAAGTGTGCAAATTTCAATGTTTTATAGGCTCATTATTATTATGTTATCTCGTTAACTATAAGAGAATACTCCGCCCTACTCTCGACCTCTTTATTTATGAGAAAATTAATGGTCAAAACCAAAATGACCTATCGTCTTTTGTTTTCGTGTAATAAATAAAATTTAAAATTTTTCACTTGTCTAACTTGGTTGCTTGTAAAATTAAAACAAAATAATTAATACGTTCTTGAGACACTTTTTTGAGTAGAGTCCAGTGGCGTGCCTATTTTTTTTGTATCTTTATTAATTTTTGAGTTATAACCTAAAGTTGTGTGTTCTTTAAATAGAAATCATTATTTTTATTTTATTATCATAATTCATATTCATAATTTTTATTATCATAATTCCACTCTTTTGGTATGCAAAGAATCGTAATTAAATATTTGTAGCAACAAACTGTGGTCATATCCCCTATGTGAATAGCAACCACCAGCGCGGTAAGATAAAAACTTTAAAAACGCCTTTAAACTGATTCCACTAAATCAATATGCGTTCTATAGAACTAATACCAAATAATACTGTAATATTCAAGTTCCGAGCGTACTAAAGAATAATGTAGGCATTTTAAAGCAGCAAAGTCATTAAAGTTGAGTTTGTAATAACAAAGTTAAATGTTTTATGTCTATGCAGTGTTAACTATTTGACCGATGTGGTTAGAAAAGGAAAATTTACATCCATGATAACTCCAAGGTCTTTAACACCATTGCAATGTTTAAGAGTTGTAACGTTGATATTATAGTTAAACAAAATAGGTTGAGTTTTAATTGTAAATGAACTTATCTTGCTCTTGTCAACATTAAATAGACAATTGATTTTTTGAACACCAGTCCTCAACTAAATCAATACTTTGCTGTAAATTTAAGTTGTCACTAGTAGAATGTATATTTAAAAAAAGTTTTAAATCGTCGGCAAAAAATAAATGATTAGATCTTAGTGTCAGAGACAAATCGCTAATAAATAAAAAGAAGGGGTCTAAGTTTGGATCCTTAGGGTACACCCGAAGTGGCTAAGAAAGATTTAAAACCATTGTATGAAACATATAATTTACGTTGCGAAAGATATGTTCGAAAAAGTCTATGCAGACTATTACTAAAACCCAAATGGTCAATCTTATATATTAATAATTCATGATTAACTCTGTCGAAAGCTTTTGACTACGTCTACTTGACCTCTGTTATCAATGTTGTTTGAAACAAATTGGGTAAAATATTCCTCAGACTTTTAAATTCATTGTAATAATAGATATTAAGTATATAGTTTTCTTGATTTCTAGTAAATAAGTGCATACGTATATTGAACATTAACTAATTATAACAACTTGGCAAAGAAGTTTAAAATATTATAATACTTAGACTACAAATAAACTTTGTGATAGCGCACACGTACCAATTCTAGCCAGTAGCTAGAATTCCACTCTATCTGTAATTTTTGCCACTTGCCGAAAAAAAAACATGCGTACTCTTAAGCGCTTTCTACCCTACATCAAATACATATCATCAGCATTCTCTGTAATAAACTTTTATTGAGATAATACCACAACATAACTGTGTTACTTTGATTTCTCGCGCACGAAATACCTAGAGCTGTGACACATTTACATTTTTGGTACAATACAAGCAGAGGATGGAATTTTTAGCAAAATCCTCTGAAGATTCATAGCGGCAGAATTAAGGCGCACATTAATTTGTTCCCTAAAGTGAAACGGGGTATAAATTTACCGCTATTTAGATTTAGAATGCGGACGATTCGGGAAAAAGCGTTGCAGTTCCTATGGCAACGTCCCATTTGTTATTCAAAGATGCATACAACAGTAATACAACTGTAATGCAGTTCTCGACAATGTATTATTTAAATTTCGGTAGGGAAGAGCCAGTCATAAATATTGCATAATGATTCGGAGGAATTCACATTAGAATAGGGAATATTAAGCAGAAACTGTTGGTTATGCGTTTCTTTATTAAGGACAGAAACCGATAATTACTGGTTGCCTAGTTTATATAGAAAACTAATAGAAAACAGACCTTTTTTTATTCCAATATATCTTTTTAAAACACTGAAAACAAGTAATACAATTTTACACCACATTTGACAAAGTATAGGCAAAGATAACAAAGCAAAAATAATTTGAGATATGTAATTATTTTGTGAGACATTAAATTCTAAACATGTACGTTTTTTAGCGTTTTAAAAACAAACGATTATTTCTTCAGATTATTAAGGAATTATGATATATTTTACTTCGTTGTCTTCTAAATAGTAAGCTGGTCACAGTTTAATTCATAGTTTCGCCAGCATTTTCTTATTAAAAAAGTTATATTGGAATAAAGTTATCATAAAATATTCATTCATTATTTACAATTCGTTTGACCCTTAGTTGGCTTAGTTTGAAATAGATGTCGCACTCGTTAAATCTAATTTTATGAATGAACTCACAAATGCGCTAGGGTATTTTTCACGAACTAAGTACCAGTTATTGCGGTTAATTTAGTATAACGTAATTATTAACTGGTAGTCATATTTATTGATGACTAAAACAAAATCATGTTAATTTTATACCGCAAAATTATATTTTATTTCAATTAAAACGTACAAAATTATAACTAATAATGCAAACTCATGTTATTTGTAACAATTTATAAATTCATTTATTCTCGATAATTTATATACAGGGTGTTACTTAGTGTTATGTCCTTATTTTAATGGGTCTTGGGCTAATTGTAATTCGCAAAGTTCAAATAAATGTATATGAAAAAAAGCTTTTTTTTGGTTTTTCGAATATGTATTAGTATACACATATATATCATATGCAGAGTGAAACAAAAAAGCAAGTCATCTCGTGAACTGCGTATTATTTACTGTAAAATATAACGATTTAACTTTACTTACCTATATACAAAAATGCATCATTTAAAAAATACAGGGTGTTAAAGTTGAACTAATAAAATCGTTTTTCCGTAATAACGCCAATTTATGACGTATCAGCTTGAAATTTAAAAGAGATATTTTTTATGGTTGATCAAATCATTATTTTTGTAAACAACGCCTAAAAAATAGGTTAGAAACAATAGCAGAGAAAAAAAATAAATAAATTTCAATTTCCAAAGAAACGGTTTTATGAATAATGTGTAAATAATTTAAGGATGTTTCAAATGCTCTAATTATATAGGGCGTCTCTGAATCTAGGGCTGAACCATATTTATAGATTTACTAATTTCATTATGAATAAAAAAAATAGAAATAAGCTAGTGAAACTCACTTAGATATACGCTACAATTTAATAGTAATATTAATATTTTAATTCCATATTTAAAAAAAAAATAGAAATAGGCTAGTGAAACTCACTTATACGCTACAATTTAATAGTAATATTAATATTTTAATTCCATATTTTAGTTTACTAATTGCTTTACATGCTTAAGAAATGCATTAATGGGCTTTTCTAATTACTAAAAATCTAATATTTTTTAAAACTGTAATTTTTGCCAAAAGTATTCAGTTGCATATAGGCTTTCTTTTCAGTTGATTAAAGTAAAACAAAATAAACATCGTCTTACATATAGCCACAAACTGTCGTGTCCCTTGTGGAGTGGAAAATATAGTTGTAATTGTGTATTTCATTTTTTCATGTTTATGTATCTGGATGTTATTTATTGGAAGCATAGGTATATCGATTTTATAGTATTTTTAGTACTTACATTCTTTGTCTTGGTTACTATTTATTCCATAGCTAAAAATTCTTATGGAATAGTTTTTAATAAATAAATAAATGTAATAATTAAATAAATAAAAATCTAATTAAAATTTTTAATTTTTTTATATTCGTGGCAGAGTTTACAGTAATCTATTTGGAATAGATTTTAAAAAATGTAAGGGATGAAGATAAAAATCACAAAATATAACTACTTTTTTTATTAATTTGTGCATCCTTTATATATCTTTTTCCTTTAGGAATATTTCTGTATACAGTGTGGAAGAAAAGTATGGAATAAATTCATTATTTCTAAAACAACAAAGTTTCATGAAATTTCCTCGGATATGTCGATTTTGCTTTCTTATTTCCGGCGTTCATTTGTTTTCTCGTGATGACGTCATCGGATATTTTTTTAAATAGAACCCCTATATTTTTTCATCGGATTCTTGTAGAGCTTAACTTGTTGAATTCAAAAATGTATAATTTCAATACTTTATTCCTTCAACTTTCCGAGAAAAAAATAATAACCGATCGAATAAAATTGGATCCCATTTGTGTCTGTGATGGACTGGTTGAGAGTAAAATGGATATAGTGAATTCATCGGCAGTATCACAAAATAAGGACTCTTTATTTTTAAAACAACTTAACAATAATCAACTAATAATAATTAATTAATTAATTAATAATTAAATTCTGGTTGCCTTAATCGTATTTGACCCCCTAATTTATTATTTTGTTTTATTAGATTGCATGTTAGAATATTACATCTTTTGATAGCAAAAACAACAAATTAAATCAAGTCACCTCAGAAACTGGCAGAAACAAAATAGAACTCTTTACTTTGAAACAATTTAACAACAACAAATTATTATTATTATTATCTCTGAAAGTTGAATTCAGCAAGTTAAGCTATACAAGAATCCGATGAAAAAATATAGGGGCTCTATTAAAAAAAATATCCGATGGCGTCATCACGCGAAAACAAATGAACGTCGGAAATGCGTTGGTATACTCGCGTCAAGAATTCAGACGTCTTACGTCACTGCTGACGTTACACATTTGTTTTTATTGTCAACGTAAATTTCGATATTTGGTTGCGTTAAAAACAATGGTTTTTTGCAATTTTGTGCAATATATAATGCAAACTTTTAGTGTAGTATATAGTTTTATTACTATCAGTTGCAGTTTCTCAAATATTTTGATGAAAATATAATAAATTATTTATTTGTTCGTATGACGTAAGTCGTCTGAATTCTTGTCGCGAGTATATAGAAAAAAGAGTATTTTTAAAAAGCAAAATCGACGTGTCCGAGGAAATTTCATGAGACTTTGTTGTTTTAGAAATAATGAATTTATTCCATACTTTTCTTTCATACTGTATAATTTCTGGCAGTATACAATTTTCGTAATTTGTTCCTCCATAATTCTTCATATTTTTCAGTTTTTTCACAGCACAACAATAACACAATAAAAATGCCTACTTAGAGATCCGCACGTTCTCACCTACTCTAGTCTGAGTCCGGATAAATAATAAAATATAGAATAAAAAGCTCTAGGATGGTTAACCACGTGCCTTCTTTTTTGTGTAAATACGTCATACCGGACAAAAACATTTTCAAAGCAATAAGCCGACGCGGCGATTGCTAATAGGAAGGTTTTACGACCCTTTTAATCCAAATATGTGACCGGCGAGCGAGATGAAAGATCATGCATCTCGCTTGCAGTGTCTTTCTTTTTTGCCCGGATTCTGGTAAAATTTGACATGAATGAAATAATAGTACTATTTTACTATAAACGTATTTTCTGTAGCGACATCTACTCGAATACTGTAGTACTTCGTTAGAAGCCACGGGGTTTCAATTTCTAGTCTTAAGTCAAGTTCTTTCAGTGATTCGAAACTTTAAAATTGTTACAGTTTGAGACAGAATTGTCTGAATATACATCTTTTTATATCTATTTATTGACCATTTTGCAGTTTATGGACGAATATATTTTACAAATTGTTTTTTTGCTTTGAAATCAAGTATATAGGGTGTCTAGTAACGAATGTGCCTTACTCTAATTCTAGCTTCGTCTGATAAAATTAAAGTGATTTAAATAATTATTTTCTTACGATCATGCGAAAAGGGTTACTTTTCTGCACAATTTTTCGTAGCGAAAGTGGCACTTTTCCACACTAGTGCGGTAACAGTAAATATCAGTAAAGCTGTTGCGATACTAATATACGCTGGACACAAGTAATCGCCACAAAGGGGGAACGCATAAATCATAAAAAAATCAATTGATTATTGTTAATTAACATTAGAAATGGCCCAGAAATACGTCACATAGCTGGGGAAATGTTGATACTACCCCTAAACCTATATAAACTACCCTTAAATAGCTTTAAATGGATAATCATTAATTATTGTTACAAAATTCGTGTAAAATAAAAAAAATGTTTGAAAATGATTTGAACAGACAGTATGTCAATATAAAAAGTGATAAATAACTGCAAAAATGTCCATTCGACCCCTAAAAATTAAAAAAACGACTTTCAAAAGCTAATGGTAAGCTTACTTCGACATCAAAAATAGATAATGCTTAAATGTTCAAGGGAACGCCTATTGCTAGAAAAAAATTATAGATTACTGTCAAAAAATACAAAAACTGATACTAGAGTACATTAAGTAAGTGAGGATATATTAATTACACCCCTAAATCTATATAAACTGCCTTTAAATAGCTTAAAATAGATAATCATTATTTATTGTTGTAAAATTCGTTTAGAATGAAAAAAATGCTTAAATCACTTTTAAGGCTCATTTATACTATTGCGACCTGAAAAATGGGCGCAAGGATAAATTGCCATTTTTTCAGTACGCGCTCGCAAAGTGAGAACAATTGGCGCTATTTCGCCATTGAATGGCCACTTTTACATTTATCACTTTTTATATTGACATACTGTCTGTTCAAATCATTTTCAAGCATTTTTTTCATTTTACACGAATTTTATAACAATAATTAATGATTATCCATTTAAAGCTATTTAAGGGTAGTTTATATAGGTTTAGGGGTAGTAGCGACATTTCCCCAGCTATCTGACGTATTTCTGGGCCATTTCTAATGTTAATTAACAATAATCAATTGATTTTTTTATGATTTATGCGTTCCATCGGGTAAACCAAAAATCGGCTATTTTTAACATTGTCCTTTCTGTCATTTCCATAACTACATCCAGTTTTGATTGTTAATATTTTTGACATAGGCTTTCAAATTTTCAATCAGTTCAGTTTGAATGTTGAGTACGACTAACCACATCTGCAAAAATCAAATGTTGATTACAAGCCAAAAAAATCAAAAGTATTAGAAAGAAAGGAAATAGAACATTTTCTCTTAAATGCCCCAGACAACGTACGTCTTATGATCAAAGTAGCCACGATATTTGGAAATGCCAGTACTTCTCGCCGCGAAGAACTAGCAAATATGACGATATAGAAGACAAAGGGGATGTGCTTATTATTACCATACCAAACACGAAAACCAATGTTTCAAGAAGATTTGAGATGAAAAGCGAAGAAACAATTAAATATGTTCATATCTATCGAAGTTATGCTATTTTGCGTCCTAGAGATACCCCTCATGATTAGTTTTTCTTGTTCTAAAAAGGGGGTAAATGTACTAAGCAACATGTGGGAAGATGTCATCTAATGTTGCTGGTTACTTAGGCCTTCCAAACCCCGAAGCATATTCAGAACATTGTTTTCGGCGCTCCTCTACCAAATTATTAGCCAACTCCGGGTCCAATATTACAAACATAAAACAGCATGGTGGGTGGTCTATAGCGGTAGCAGAGTCATACATTGAGGATTGTTTGGAAAACAAAAGGAAAATAGCGCACAATACTCTCAAAACATCAAATCCGTCGAACATCAAGAGAACCATGCTGAAGCACGTAGTACATCAACAGTAATATTATGTTCCATAACTGAAGAACAGCATCTACCAGCTATTCCTTCATCACTGAAGTTACAAGCTAATCCTATAGCACAAACTTAAATACTTATTTAAAAAAATATTTAAATTTGACTGCATTCCTGAGGAAAAAATTAGAAGAGTACAAACCTAAAAAATCTAATAGTATGGGCAATCTGCCAAAACGATTTCTTCAACTACCTAATACAAATGCTTATACTGGGCACTGGTTTCGGCAATTTTCAGCCTCCCTTTTAGTTGATTGTAGGGCAGATTTTTTTGAATATAAAAAGACATGGTTGCTGTCTAATTTTGTCGCTGAAGGCTACTTTCATCAAATAACTGAACTGAAAACAAGAAAGAAACGACTGTGAAAATTCTTGGCAAAATGGAGAATATTCCCTCACCATCCAACATATAAAAATTATGTGCAGACTTAAAATATTTCTACCCACTAAAGCAAATCGTTTGGCATGTCAGCACCTGGTATTAATTTACAATTGTAAGGATCAAGGTATTTATTATCAACACACCCAGAAAAGGCAAACTATTCCTAGATGAAATAACTTTCGCAACACTTTCAGAAAAGCGTATATGAACGTCTGTAACTTACTTTATGTTGTCACTTACTCAGTTTGCACAGAGATCTAATATCCTGCTTTATTACCTGATGACGAAGTAGTTGCAAATTGGATGTAATAGTTATGGAGAGCACGTTCAAGTTGCTTGTACTTGACTTTGATTCAAAAGATAGGTGAAACTCCGTTGAACAAAATCATTAATTGGTGAGATGTAAGTGGTCTGTTTACTTCCTGCTCGGCCTAAGCGGCTCGATTTACAGGAAGCGACATACATTGCAGCAGGTACTTAACGCACACCTCTCGCACTGGGCGACGAGCCATTAAATCTGTAAATGATACTGCAGGAAACAACTACTCCGCGGACTAATGCCCCGACCGTCATTGAATTACTTTCGTAGTATCTGTGTGAACAGCCAATAACCCTTGTCGGACACACCACCAGACATAGACTTGTTAGCCCTCATCCATAATTCAATGTCGGTCGGGGCATTAGTCCGCGGAGTAGTTGTTTCCTGCAGCATCATTTACAAAATGATTAATTCTATATCACTTCATGGGTAAATCATATGAATAATAAAGTAATAACAATGTTTGTATGAAAGTAAAACGGTGTATCGTTAAAAAATGGTATACTTTTGTGTCATTAAATATTCTTATGAAATGACTCGGTATAATATGAAAATGAAACTCAACGTTTACACATTACTTTCAAATGTGACAGAAATTAGAAGATTAGAATTAGATTCACTGTATAAGAATACAGGATACAGGATAGCGCCTCTACAATAAAGCAGTGGCGCACTGTTTTATTTAGAAAAATACATCAAAACTACTCACAGATCCACTTCATCCTCATTTGTGCTTTCAAACTTTGGTGTGAAAATTTCTTGTCGAATATCGTACGATCTTAAACTAATTATTAAAATATTCATGACATTCAACCAGCTTCTGCAAATAATTTAAGCACTAGGGATATTATAAATGAAAACTGTACTTGAATACCCTATATTTTTATTGTCTTACCTCTGCAAACCCCTTCGGAATCTCCGTGTTTGTATCTACAAATTAGCCCTCTCTGCATGTCGCAGGGTTTATCTTCGCTGCATGGTTCGCCCATTTGACGAGGACATTCTTCGCATTCGCCGCATTCTTCGCCCATTGCAGGACACTGGCAGGGGTATGGGCATCTCTCGTCCTGAAACAATGTTTAACTCTTAATAATGCTTATATGACAATACTCAGTTGCCGAGAAGTAAAATTAGCACATGCAGCAAACGATCATTAATTTACTTTATTCACAATCACTTTATAATCGAACTTTTACACACACACATCCCAAGCAACACAGACTGGTCGGGCTGACGTCGAGCCGACGTCCGCGCCAAGGCATACCGACCAGTTTTTATAGGAAAATGGTCACACAAACTCCGGTCGACCCGACGTCACCCTGTTGGTAAACGCATGCAATTTTATTGATTATATTGGACAAAATAGACCATTAAAATTAAAGAGCCATTAAATGAACACTATTTTTATCAATATTTATTTTTATTTTTTATTTTTTGGAAAATCGTTTTTTCCTTAGTAATGTCAAGAATAAGTGTAAGAACTAACTTCTCATACAGTATATAATCTTAAAATCGTAAAATCACTCTTCAAATATTAAAAATGGAAAATTATTGTGTATTAATCCCAACTCTTTCAAAATGGCTTCCTATTATTTTTATAAAAAGATGTCGTCGTCGTCGACAATACCGATCTGTTATATCCCTAAGATTTAAATTTATTATTGGGGTAAATGAATATAATTACTCCAATCACCGGGTCATAATAAGTTTATTTATTTACCTTAATTATATACCAGTCCTCACAATTGGTATAATAAACTCCCATTTCTATACACTAACTGAAGAAGTCAAAATTGCTTCAACCAAGTTGTACTAATTATTGTGTACTTTAAAAAAACAAGATATAATAATGGTAAACAAAAGTACACTTCCAACATACTTGCTGTACAGTAGGTATAAATGTACGTATCTAATTCAACTTGGTCGTATTAGAAAAGTTCATTTATACTTGTTACATGTAGATCTACAAAAGAGGTATAAACATACAACTCTTACGACTAACCTAACTTTCCATTGTTTTCAGGCGTGTTCGTGCAGTTAAAATTAAGATTGCGTTAGTGCAGCTTAGTTGGTTGATACTCTTTTCCGGATGCACAACTTTGTGAATATATTTTTTGATTATGTTTTTATATGTTACCTGTGTAATATTATTAGCTGTTTTTTTCCCATCCAGTAATTAGAACTGACTGTCAGGTGGTGTACTCTAAATAAATAAATAGTTTCGTATTGTTGACAATAAAATGACTGATGTATTTAAAATATTTGATACATAGTGGTTTTCCGGTAAGTGTGACCTCCGTTATTCTCAGACTAGGCTTTGTGGGGATAGAACCGCTATCGTTATCTCTGGGCTCGCCCATATATTACTTTCGGCTCCTATTGTAAATATTACGATTGCTACGGTCAGAACCGTCCTAATGGTTTCGACTTACTTGAATTATTCATTATCAGATTTCTTAATACTTGATAGTTTTCATTATTTCACTAACAATATAGGTAACATCATGTCAAGCGTCAAAATGTTTCAAATACGTATGGTTGGTGTATAGGTCAAAATGTGGTATAAACACCGACGTCGACATTAAGTAAGGTAAGCGGTTCCTACCAAATTACTTAAAATTCGACCATAGACGTAATGCTATACCAATTTTGTAGTCATAATTTGTATGATTTTGGTATAAAACTAGTTGTTAATTAAATTGGGTGTGGTTTGTGCTCCTTGGGATATGAACCGTCTAATGTTATACTTTATTTACTAGTGGAATAAAGTAACTTTATTTCAGTAGTAGAATAGAGTCCATAACTCCTCAACATAACTTTCTGCTACAAAAGAGGTCTTCATCCACCATGCCGTTTAATGGTTGTAAAATCAGCACCTTTACTGGCCAAGTTGGTGTTAGTTATTCCATGTTAAAAACAGAACTATCAATAAGAAAAAACTTAGACATAAAAAATATGCTAATTTATTGGGCATGCTTAAAAGAAAATCAGAGGGCTATAAGCCAAAAAATTATTAACCAAGGAACATGTAACATTTCTACAAACAATGAAACATATTTGGATTTAAATGTGATTTTCAATATTTTTTTAACAAAATATGTGTTTTTTTAAAGTCTTCCTGATTTATGGACGCGTGCTTGTAGAAGAACGGAATTGACGAACATGTTAAAAAAAGTTGCTGTAAATGAAGGAATTCTGGAGCCACTGAAATGTACGATATGAAATGTATTTAGTCCATTTGCGCATCCAAATAAGGTACCAAACCTAGGAGCAGACAAAAGGAGGCACATGAAACTTAGCATACATACTTCATTGGTTATGTATGTGGGTGCGAGAGAGACAACCATCTGCACGTACGATATGAATTGTGTTCTTAATTTCCTATTATTTTGTTTGTAAACACGTCATTGGCGTACAGTCTGGTTTCTTCTTTTATCTTGTATCTCGTTAGTGTTATTCTTTGTGTATTTTTGTGGGTGTTATTGTTGCAACATGTCATGTTTTATAAGGAACTGTAAAATTAACCAGCATATAGCACGAAATAATTTTCCATATCCAGAATTCAATTTCATTTCAATTCACAATTAGCTAAGCCCCTACTGCTCCGCCATTGCTAGAAGCACAAAATAAAATATGGCGCTGATCATAAATAATCCATTCGCGCAGCTTTTAGGGCATTCCAGTCATCATAATAAAATTACATTTCAGTGGCTGGAGCCAAGCTTTTAATGATATAAAACTATGGTGGATGGAAGTGTAAAGCAGTTGCAAATGGGTACATTGAATCCTTAGAAGCAAATAAAAAGAAAGCAACCTCTTCCTAATCTCATAATCTGTCAAAATTGTCTGTTCACAATAAATAGTGTTGATTATTTAGGATTGATTATTTAGTACTTGCAGATGTGTGTTTTGAGTAAATAATGTTTAGTAATTAGTAATTTGCTTTATGTATAAAAAAGATAATAAGTTGAGTATAGATAAAATCTCATATATTATATGTGCCATGTAATAGCATTCGTCTGTCAGCTTGGGTTTGTCATGTATATTTCAAACGCGTGCTAAAAAATACCTCATATTATGACACCTATAATATAAATAGCTATTATGACAATGTGTTTGAATTTTCATTATATTATTTATTTCTCTGCTTTCAAAATTTTAGTCAGTTAGTGAAAGAATACAAGTTTAAGGTCGCATTTCTGGTAAAGAAATGGTCAATTTATAGCCTTTAGCTACTGACACCGCCGAAAAATAAAATATGAAGAACAAAGGTAAGTTCAAAGATTAGTATCTTAGTTATTAGTTTAAATTTTGCTCATGCAAAACATAATTAAACAAAACTTTTATAAGACATGGCCTGTCCTAACGTCATACTTTAACAATTATTTTTAAATACTTATAAATAAAAGTAAACAATTTTATATTTAGTACAAAGTTTATATTATAAAAATATTCCCATGTACAGTTAAAATTTAAAAAATAAGATTTATAGATCCAGTTTAGATTTTTTATAAATAGCCTTGAAAATAATTTAAAATGATAAATAATATTTTTTTGCAAAAAATTTGATTGACTGTTCTGATATGCAGCAAATATCGAATATTCGTGTTTCACTATCATATTATTTAACGTTCAAAAATTAAACTGAAATGAAATGTCAAAAAATATCTCCAATAATACGTAATACCTGAGTTATCATGGAAAGAATAGCACACATTATAAACCTGAAAACCATCGAAGTTACGACGATTGTTACGATATTCCAATTCGGATTCAGCGATGCCATAACCATAAATGTAAGGTAGTCTGGTCTGTTTGCATATCTATCTTTTGTTTTGACTTTGGAATGACCTTGAACCTAGATCAATGGGATTAAATGGATCCCAGATTCAGAATATACCGGGTTAACTATGACTAAGTACAAAAATTTTAACCACGTGCTCAGGGAGGCGTAAAAGAAAATGAAAAAATTATTTCAGAATTTCTCGCTATTTAAAAAATGGGCAAAACCCTTTTTTTCTACGGAAAGTCGGCGCCTATGATAAGCATAGCTTAGATCCATAGATAAAGCTTACATCTGTCAACAATGTCAACTACCATGCAGCCGTCTTTTTGCAGCGTTTCTAAATGCAGAAACGACAAAAATTAGCATTCTTAAGTACTAATACCTGATAAATAGGTAACAGTTAATCCAGTTAGCTCCAGTATTTTGCATTCGTATTTCATTATTTCGTTACAAACTGGCGAATCTACATTTTCACTCATTACAACCACTCACTACCGATAAGATACAGTCCCGTAGGGTTAGATAAAATGCCTATTTATTATAAGAAAGAAAAGAGTAGGTACTAATAGATAATAGAAAACTTTTAATGTACCCGTGGCAGTGTTGCCCCATAACCTAGAAAAAAAACCACTATATTGTGGGAAAAAATCTGTACCCGATACATATTCCTTTATTTAATAACTATAAAACGTTTAAAATTAAAATAAGGCACTAAAAACTGAAGAAGAACACAAAACTACAACGTAAACACAGGAATTGAATTATGACATTACAGCAATAGTAACCGTTGCTTGCTGGTTGCCTACTCTGATTCTCGCATTGGCGGCGTTAAATAAGGATTTAATATTGTCACGGATTTCCTAATCCGAATTTTTCTATTGCCAGAAAAATAATCCGTTAATTAATTACTTCTTTATTAACTATACTCAGTACACTACTGAACACTAATTACAACTCAACTAAACACTTATTTAATTAATCGCTATCTAAATCGCTTTGATCTCTCTAACTAAAGACTTGAATTCAACACTGTAATACAAGACTAACTAACTCGGCCGTTTATTCTTCTTTCATATGCCCAACGAATATTCCAGGTATTTTCTAGTATCTCTAGATCCATTTTCCCGTACGACTCGAATGCTTCTCGTCGATTCCCCATTTTTCCAGTCCCGTCTCGACCCAAGGCTTTTTGTTTGTTTAACAGAATCGTGTAGGGGCAATCGGGGCAATCTTAGCATTTCGCGATACCACAGTAGTCGGTTTGGGTGTGAGTGGGGCAAATCCCGTGACAATATAATATCGAAAAAAAAAATTTTTTTTCGCTTTATAAATAAGTTTGGAATTTTTTTGAAACGCGATTCCGTTCTTATTTTTTTCTATCCCCTATTAAAATATTTGTACTTAGTCATTGTTAACCCTGTATAGATCTAGTTCGTCGGTCAGACTACTTTTTTGTGGTATTGATTCAGCTCTCAAATAACAAATTCTTCTTTGAAATGAAATACAAATATCCTTCGTTTTTTAACAATCACGATTCTGTTTTGATGGAAATACCACTACAATTCTGTTTTTAGTGCCTAAAAAGAGTTTTAACTTATCATGGAGAGAAATCATATTCACAAAGGGGAAAATTTCAACAGCAGGATCATGTTATGTCGACATTGATAAGTTTGCAGCTTTATAGGAACGAATAATAGGCGTTATATTGTTACGTACTATCTCTACGCACAAGGGGGTAGCTACAGATGTAGATTAATCACACCAAAAAAACAGTAACAAAATAATTTATTCATCAACAAGAAGTAAGAAAATATTGCCACCAGCTGGAGGTCGTACAAATATCAATTAATAATAGGTCTTACCTATTTCCAACTCCCATTGTTTGCAGGGGAGATACCGCTATTCCAAAAAAAGGGGAAACTTCTACACTCACTACACCGCCACCGACTGACTTCCGTCGCCTCCACATTCCAGTTCCAACCCTAGGTTCATGATTTTTGTAAAGTCAGCAATGGCCTGATGGACCACCGCCAATCAGTGCTTTGCAGTAAAAACGTCATCGTGGTCACTGAACCTGGAAATGTCGCAAACCGCCGACTGTACGTTTTTATCCACAGTATAGAATATAATTACGAAATTAAAATAAAATATGTTTTATGCAATGACTTTAAACTAGGTTGGAACTGGACTGCTTTGGAGTTTTGAAATGATTTTATTTTTAAAATATATTTACCAATTAAAATTATTTTCAAATAACTAATTTTCTATTTAATTTCCGTTCTTGACAATATTTAAAAAGTAAATGGGTTTGTTATGTACTTTTTAATACAAAATAATAACAGTTCCGCCGCGAACTATTATTTTCCTTCTAATTTACCTATTATTTTACTACTGCAATGTAGTTGACTGTCCTAAAATATCTTCATTATTCTCAAACTACTATGACACAGTTAGTCAATAACGTATTTAAGTTTATTAACTTATTAAGTTCTCTTCTGATCCATAAATATAACCCAGATTCATTGACGTTAGGCGAGTATGACATATTTTTATAGAAATTTATATTTATAGGCTGTATTTCTAGTCCCTCTCCTTGAAAAGAGTTATTCGGTCACTCTATCGAGGCCGGTTTGCCGTGGCTTTCCAATTCGTTTCGCATCAACAACTTCACCCTTTGTCAATGCGTATGAACTGCCCTCGGGATAACTTGACCAGTAAAGCCCTTTCACATGATTAATATTGCCGTACATTCCTAATTTTTTACTAGAAGTTTACTTTTTACTAGAGACAAAAAAAATCTGGCACGTAGTCTATTTGGAAGGATACAAGTAGGTAACCTATTCAACAAGCAGAGTATTTTGCATAAAAGGAATGTTCTTAGTTGATTTCAATAAACACAGTCTCGTTTACCGTATACTTCAAATGTAATTGGTAAGGTATACAAAGCTTTAGGACTTGTTTTCAGAAATAGTATTCATTTTAAAAATGGAATTCTCTTTAAAAACCTTTGCACTGCTTTGTCTTCATTCGATCCAAGATAGAATATGTTTCTATAACAGTCTTCAAATTACACATTACACAATGTATTGCTGATAGATATAGATATTTTCCTGGTTTTGATGTTACATATTACAAACAATTTAAAATTTAACAAACATGTTCAAATATAACTGGTGGTACGTTTTGAGTACCTACCTACCAATAGTAACAAGTTAGTAAAAAAATGTTGAGATAAAATTTCTTTTGCCCTACTTCTGTCTGAAATTTGTACCTGTGTAATACATACAATTACGTTTTTCATACAAAAATGTTTCGTATTAAGTTCATGCGCAAAAGAGAGATGCTGAGATCAGAGACCTAGGCGTGCTTCTTAATTCGCGCGCGAGCTTTACAGAATATGTGAAGATAATTTATTACTAGCTGAAGGTTCCAAAAACTTGAGATTTATTAGAAATTCGCTTTCTTTTACCGTATTTCGCAAGTTACTTAACTTATATTGCGCTTCTGTATTATCCAAATGAACGAACGATTTCCCGGTAGATATGTGCTAAATGTAGCTACTTTTACCGTGGCAGTACAACGCAGGCGTGACACGGAAAATTTGCAACTTAATCGATAATACCAAGGGATTATCCCTTACGAATTAGAATTTGTGAATGGTTGCTGCAACAAAATTCTCAAAATCCCAGATTTACAAATTACGTGTTAGTTACAGATTAAGCTATTTTTACACGAAATGGAATGTATAACATTCATAATGCTCATCGAATGGACGGGGTTCACTACCTCGATTTCCTTTTAAATATTCTGCATGGACTTCCGGAAGATGTGCCCTTAGTTGTCCGACTCCAAATGTGGTTCTTGCACAATGGCGCTCTCCTTCGTACCCCAACATTTTCGGCAAAACGTTGGGGTATCTTAATGAAGTTCAAGGAGTATGATGGATTGGACGAGGAGTCCTTTGAACCCCTTTTTGTGGAGATATTTGAAAAATGAAATTTGTCGCACCGAAGCGGACACTAGTTATGATTTGCTACAGCAAATAACTTATGAGATCAAAATGGACAAGAATCAGCAACATTTGTATTAGTTCGTAGAAACTGGGTAAGATGGGCCCAAATGAGCTTACATGTCGGTGGATCATATTTTCATCAGTTGTTGCAACCAGGTAAGTAACATTATTCTATTATAACCACAAATTAATTTTATCAATAAATAACACGTTGCATAAAGACGACCTTAGTAAAGTGTTTACTCCTTAGGAAATACAGCCCTTCCAAGTTTCTATAAAAATATGGAATAGCGGCTGTAACTTGGAAACCAAAAAAGATATAACAGTCAACATTTTTTCGAAAATTTCTGCCTTTTGGAAGAGGTTGAAATAAGCATCCCCTAAGTTATCTTTCGCTACAAATTATTTGTCTGACAAAAATTGAGTAATCAAAAACACGTATTAGAGAGCCTGGTTTATTTAAAAACTTTAACCTCTCCATGATGCGAACAACAATTTATTTCAATAAAAATATCGATAATAGTAAATACACCAAAGTTATTGCTTTTCTCAAAAGGAAATTAAGTGGTTATAGACCCAGAAAATCCATAATATTTTCCAAGGAACAGGTTGAAAGGTTTAGCAAAGAGGCAGGTGATGAAAAGTACTTATTCCAAAAAGTTGTCTTGATTGTTGGTATATTTGGAGCCTATAGGAGAGAAGAATGAACTATTTACCTACAGAGAACATTAAAGATGCTAAGTCGTTCATTAAAGCAACTATTCCCAATACCAAAACTAATATTCCTAAAATATTTACAATACCAGAGAGACATATAGAAGTCGATTTTTTGGAAATTTTCCGCAAATATGCAAGTCAACGTCCATCCACTATTGATCACAATCGATTTTTTATCACGTACAGGAATTCGAAATGTACTACACAAGCAGAGGTTATAAATAACATAACATAAAACTCACTGCAAGTTATATGAAGTGAAGAAAAAAGATATGTTCACCTAATGTCCAATTATCCGATTTGGAAGATTGTGTAGTTACACAATATTTAATAATAAATAAATAATTTAAAATTCATTTATTTTATTTTACTTTTACGCACGTGTCCGTAAAAAAGATTGTTTGAGGCACAGGTGCCTAAAAGACTGTCATTTCTATATTCAAATGACAATCGACATATCATTATTATGCAACGATTTTACGAAAAATAACTTAGGGGATGCTATTTCAACCCCTTTCAATGAGTGGTAATTTTCGAAATATTGTTGAGAACTTGCACATAAATTACCAGAAAATGTGTAAAATTTTACTATAATGATTTAGAAATTACAACCGCTATTCCATATTTTTTAGAAACTTTGAAGGTTTGTATGTCCTAAGGGGTGAACATTTTACCAAGGTCATTTTCATGCAACGCGTTCTCTTTAGCTGTAGATTCACCGGTACTACACACATCGTCAAAAGTCTTGACCCCCTGTATATAAAATGATTCGATTAAACCTAATAGTTTTTCTTAATATGGTAAAAAAGTACATGTACTTAGGGAACAAAAAAGCTAATAAGAAATTGCAGACCATGAACCTTTACTTTATTACCAATGCTTTTACAAATCTGGTCAGTTTAGTAGTGTATTCAGCCAAGTGTTCCTTTGAATTTTTGTACATTATAATGCCAGGACATGAAATTTCTGCGTTCACCCGAGCAAGAAT